>JAQQTO010000047.1:36632500-45912500 GCA_029884595.1 Ormosia semicastrata
GTTTAGAATTCACTAAGATTAATTTTAACATTAACTATGTTAAATTATTTTACCCAAATAATTTAACTCATGAACATGTGCTTATAGAAAATATATCAATAAAGCATTAAATATAAAAATCACATGTATGGTAAAATTTTTCTAATTAATAGTAATTATTAAATCATCAAATGTATCCTTAATAAGAAACTACAATTGATATTCAACAATTACTAATGTCATTCAAATGACACAAATAAATTACAAAATATGAGAAAAATATGACTAAACTTATTTTAAAACTCATTCATATAATCGATAAAAAAATAAAATTAATAAATATTAAATCTTAAAATTAAGTAAAAATAATTTAACATAATAATACCAAAATAATCAAAATTTTATCATATTCTTAATATAAAAAATTTAACAAAATATAATAAAAATAGGACACAATAAAATTACCTCACTAAATTTTTTTATGTCACACACTTTCTCTTTTTTTTTCTGCACTGAGACGTTGCTGCACTATGCCTCGTTTTATTTTTCTTTCTCTCGCTCCGTGTAGTGTGCACCACACAATTGTTCACGTCTTCTCTCTCCTCTTTCTGGTTGCAACACGTCCTTGCAAATTTGCAATCTCCTAACTCTTTTCTTCTCAATTTCCTGTACGGCGCTGTGCACTCACGCGCCCCTATCTCCAATTTATAACAATTACATAACACTTATTTGAGTTATTTCTTTGCTTGAGCCGCGTGCTTCTCCCTTCTATTCCTTTTTTTTTTTTTTAATTTTATTTGGACTACTTCTTCATTTGAATTTTGAATCCTTCTTTCAATTTGATTGAGCTTTGACTTAGTTTTTATAAACTTTGAAATTAAATATAAAAAATTATTTAAAAATATTTTAAAGTAAATAAAAATTTAATTTAAAAATATACATTAATTTTAATAATTTCTATTTATATTTTAATATTTTATTCCAATAATAAAATATTTAGAGAATACTTTCATATACTAATCATGACTCCTTCCTCTTCCTGACGGCAGAAGTTCAATTTTAATTATTGATCATCAACATAAACTCAAATAATATAATTAGTTCTAACACATCATCAATAAATCATATATTCCATTAAGAATGTATCAAGTATAAACCATAACTTACTATCACTATAATATTTGCATTCTCTCATGATGAAAACATTATCAAATCTATGATTTATATAAATAAGATCTTCATGATGATGTGAAAATGCTCAACATGTATAAATCTTTCTTTAGTGCTCATTAGTCATCATCTTTCTAAGCTTATTCCCAGGACCCATGTCCTTTTATCTTAAATAGGTAGCGAGAGAATGTCGCATCCTCACACTGTCATATACTTGGTGATAGTCTGCTTATCACACTAGTGCACTTAGCCTATACATAATAGTCTACCGTTATACAGTGCTATCCTAGGTAACCTTGACCAAATATCTAAAGGATCACCGTCATTTCTAAAGGATGCACATATTAGATCTAGGATCACCGTCATTTCCTAGATCCAAATTTAGGATCACCATCATTTCCTAAATCCATCACTGGCCAAATCTAAGTATCCAAAGGATCAGTATTATTTCCAAAGGATACACATATCAGATCTAGGATCACCGTCATTTCCTAAATCCAGATTTAAGATCACCATCATTTCCTAAGTTAGATCTATAGGTTACCCTTCATAAGGAAATAACATATAAGGATCATGCCATAAAGGATCACTGGTAACTACCGAGACTACCAAATTAGATGAGATTTGTTAACTGATTCACCAAAAACTTGTAGTATACAGTGTAACCGGGTCGAGACCTTAGATCACTCTAATTAATCAATTATATTAAGGGTTTAATAGGGGGAGTTTAGTTTGCAAGAGTAATTAAAAGACATTAATTAAAATGCTACAAACTGAATGAAGAAAAATAACCAATCTAAGGGAATCAACAACTCTTGAGTTTAATCCATCCATGACCACTATAAACTCATTCATATGCTAACCAGATTCTTGGTATGCTATACTATATAACACCTAGCATTTGGTTAATCAACGTTAGATAAAGTTAGTATCCATCCAAACCTAAATCAACCTAAAACTCAGCATTCAACCAAGTTAGGCAATTCATCAAACACCTTTGGTGCATTTTCTAATCTCATGTGAAATCCTCACCCAAGAATTAATTCTCTACTAAGTAAGTACCTAGGATTTGGTCAATCAACGAAAAATGGATTAAGCATCTATTTAACCCTAAATCAACCTCATACCAGAATTCATACTAGTTAGACAATACATTAAACACCTTTGATGCATTATCTAGTTTCTGCAAACACATGATAGTTAAGCAACTATCACATGAACACTAAAACTGAGTTAAGCACTCAGTCAAGATGCAAAATCAAGCAAAGGAGGAGAGTAATTTGATTAGCAACAAGAATGTAAACATTCATCACAAGGTCTCAAAATTAAACATCAAGAATGTTTCAATCCCTAGGATTGATTACAAAGCTTAAGATTTCCATGAATGAAGAGCACAAACAAAAAGTTAAAAGTACAAAAAAGTAAAAAAGCAGAAATATAAAAGAGAAGTAAAAAGAGAGGAGAGGAGAAGAGAGGACAAAGGAGAGAAAAACAGAAACGGACACCTAATTTGAAAGATTTGGACACTTAATGAAGGAGTTATGGCTAAAACATGTTTAACAGCTCCTTGATCCCATTATCTCCCTTCAGACATTTAAAACCCTATAAAAATGTCACCATTTTGATAAGTGATCTTCATGAAAGTTGAAGGGTTTTGTCGCAATTTTCCAATGGAACTAGTTTCAGCCCATTCTAACTTCTACATCCCAAGATACAGCGCAATCTTTGCACACTGCTCAGGTTTCAGTGACATCACTAGCTCAACTTTAACATTCTAAAGGAGCACATTACTAACTCAACTTTAACATTCTAAAGAAGCACATCATTAGCTCAACTTTAACATTCTAAAGGAGCAAATCATTTACCAATACATGTCAATTTATTCCATCATCATAACAAGTGTACATCATATTTTATTTCATTGGTATACTAAGTGCACTTCACAATTTATCACATTGATATTTCAAGTGCACATCACTTAAATCTCATAAGTAACAAGTGCACAATATCATATTCATATAAGCAATAAGAGCATATACATAGTCTTAAGTCACTTTACTAGGTGAACTTAATCAAATCTCATCACACCATATAGTATAGATGTATCCAATTTGGTCCCCATAGAGCAGAGAACTCTATTTTGATTACCAGGTTTGGTAATCAATTACCACAAGTCATTCTCTCAAATCAGGGGCTTAGTAATGGATTACTATGCTTGGTAATTGATTACTAGATTAAAATTTCTCAAGACAGAAGCTTAATAATCGATTACCATTCGTGGTAATCGATTACCACACTTCGTTTTCTCAATTTTGTAGATTGGTAATCGATTACCTTAACTAGTAATTGATTACCACACTTCTAATTGCAGTTTTGTAGGCTAGTAATCAATTACTAAAATTAATAATCGATTATCCACTTGTTTTCCAATCATCAGAAGGTATTCTTAACATGGTAAACCCAGTTCAACATATTTCTCTTCATTTCTAGCCAAAACAACATCAAAATCTCAATATATACTCAAGCCAAAAATCCATAAGGTATACTACCAAAGCTCATGTAACGCCCTTGAAAATAGGGTAGACTTGTATATGGTTACGGAGGTAGCCTAATACCTATTTATGATGTCTGTTAAGTTTTGTGACTGTCTGAGCACGTTTAGACACTTTGTTGGAACACAATGTGTGAAATATAGCTGTTATTAGCTCCGGAAGTGGATTAAATTTCTCAGTTAATGGGAATAAATGTGGAGAGTTTGTTTCTAGGTCACAAATGTGTGAACTATACTATAGTTAAAATTTGAGGATAACCAGAGCTAGTTTGACATTTTTAAGCATACTGGTTGTGTGTTTTAATGTTGATTTGACTTGCAGCTGATATGAAAAATTGTGGAAATGGTGAAACGAGTTTTTTAGTGAATCTTAGAATATATTTTGGACTTGTTGGAAGTTAGGAAACTAGATTCAGTGGAATCTAAGTATTCTTAGCAGATCAATGTTTTAGTACCTATCTAATGAGAAGCCAAAGTTGACTTCTCTATATGAATATCCCATGGCTGGGAAAGCAGAAAAACAGAAATGAAAAGAGAAAAGAGAAATGAAAACTGTGAAGGGGAAAGAGGAGGGAGAAAGAGGAAGAACGGGAAAGAGGAAGGGAGAGCTTGGATCTTCCATGGCCCATCCTTAGCTTCATCTTCATGTTCTTGATCTTAAGGTAGGGGGACTTTATTTGACTCTTTGTTTCCATTTTCTTCATCTTGTTCCATATGTTGGCATGGTGGGGGAAATGGGTTTGAAGGGTTATTTTGTGAGTTTTTGGCCTATTTCTTGCTGTTGAACTTGAATATGGCTTGTTTTAAGTTATTGGATGTATTGAGATGGCTTTTCAACCTTTTGATTCCTTTGGTTACCATTTGTGTTGAAAAAGGGGTAATAGGGTTTAAGTGGTTGATTAATTCATGATTCATGGATTTGAGTGAAATCAAAGTGGAATAAGAGTTGGAATGTGTTAATGGACATTAGGAACGGTTGGAAATCACTTAGATGTGAGATTTAAGTGATTGGATGAGGGGTCAGTTCCAATGGAACAGTACCCGAATCTACAAAATTCTGCAGAACCAAGTTTCTGCATAATGTAATCGATTACAAGGTTAATGTCATCAATTACCAAGGTTCTAAAAGTGATGTAATCAATTACAAGAGTAATATAATCGATTACCAAGCTTTAAACTTTGTTGTAATCGATTAAAACAAGGGTGTGATCGATCACAAGTCCCCTATTTATGGAAAAAAATAGAGTTTTTGCACCTTTGGGGTTAAAGGTGAAGAACCGTGAGCTTTAGAACTTTTCAAGAATTTTGTTCTTGATGTGTTGAGGTTTCCCAAGGGTTGGGATCAATTTTTTCTACCTTTCAGAGTGTGTTGAGACTCTAATGGGGATATTTCAAAAAAGAAATCACTACCTAGTATATGTGAGGGAAGTGTGAGGCCTTAGGAAACCTATGGTTTGGAAATGCCAATGGCTAACACTTAGGCTCTTAATCCATATGGGATTGGTTATAATTTCACTTGTAATGTTGATATGTGATGAGAATGGCACATAAAGTAAGTACATGAGTATTCCTAAATTGATAGTTGGAAAACATCGTGGAGGAAGATAGACATGTTTAAGGGCATTGGTTATGAACTCGTGTAGGAGAGTATCCGATGTGGCGCTAAATATGTGACATGTTTAAGGACATTGGTTTTGAACTCGTGTGGGAGGGTATCCAATGTGGCATTGAATGTGTGTTATTTATCACTTTGCATATTTTCTCACGCACTTGTTATTCCCACGTATCTGTGAATGTTATGTGAGATGGTGAACACTCATTGTTGAAAGGTGGAGTAGTTCATTCATTGCCAAGTAGTGTTAAATGGTCAGAACCATACGACTCAGGAGAAATACAAGGAATGGAGTTCGTGGGAATAGTCGTGTTTCATGACATTGCACTAACACTATTTTACTTTATTGCATAACCATTTGTCTTAGGACATGTTAGGCATAAACATATAACATAACAAGCATTGCATTTGCATGGTAATTGTATGATCAGATACCTTAATCGATGATATGTACGACTGTATGGGCGGTTGTATAATATTGTTGGTAATTGTTAAGATGAGACAGTAGTCATAGCCACTGGTGTGATAGTGGTTGTAGCCATAATTGTGTTTGTATCTCTAGGATGGAGATGCTATATTTTTGTGAGCGTGGTGATTTCGTGAAAACTGTTTGTTATAAATGAGTTTTTATACAAACTTATAAAAATGAGAATCTATTTCTGGAAAAGAAAAGACATAGTTTTGGCTTTTGCCACCTTTCTAGTTTGTAAAAGTATGATACTTGAGTTTAGAGATGTGTTTTCCCTGAAATAACTGGAATGATTGTGATGGCATGTGTTATGGTTTTAACTACTGAGAATGTATGATTCTCACCCCTTGTAGGTATTTCCATGATGATTCCAGGAAGGAAGACTTGTGAAAAGTGAAGTCAAGCAGGAGCTTGGAGTGCTTAGTTTAGTGTAGCTATGTAGTTTCTTTTGAATTTACGTATGTATTGTATTTATAAGAAATACTGATGTTGTGTAATAACTATATTCATTCGAAGCTCATATTTTCTACATATGTATATTGATTGTACTTAGAACGTGCATTGTTGTAGAAACTAGCAGGTCTGAATCTAGTGACTATGGTATAACTCAGATTATGCTATGGTTATTAAATTCGGGATGTTACATTATGGTATCAAAGTAGTTCATCATGTTGAGCTGGGGTATGGATTAACTATGCTTAGGCATGTAGTAGTTTCTTTATGTGTTGTGCATTTTTTTGTCTCTTGTTTGAGATGTTGGAAAGGAATTGTATGACTTACTTAAGGTTGAATGTTAATAGCTACTGTTACACGGCTATATTATATTAAGGACTAGCTTACTCAATATGTAATATTTTGTGTGGACAAGAAACTATGACTTCACCTAGGCGAACAAGGGGAATTAGGAGTTCTTCTAGTGAGGGTCCAGTTCATATGACTGAACTCGTTTATGAATTGTTTGCATCTACATTTCTTTTTTGTGGTACCTCTAGTGTGAGTAGAGTCCATGAGTTTGATAAAGGGTTGCTAGATAAGGCTTACAAGGTTTATGGTCAGAAGAGTCCAAGAGTTTCAAGGAAAACAAATTTCTTAGGTGAAGAATATCTGGCATAGTCTTGGCTTGGGAGCTAGAGACCTGCATAAGACATGATTGTCTTGAGTTGTTAATGATGAGTTAGATACCACTAGGGGAGGTGTAATCCTTTGAGAGTGATATCTAATGGAGATCTTGAAACTTTAGTTGTGAGAAACTAAGTGTTGATGGTAAGTGAATTTTGAGGGCAAAATTCTTAAAAAGAGGGGAGAAATGTAACACTCTGGAAAATAGGGTAGACTTATAAATAGTTACAAAGGTAGCCTAATACTTGTTTATCATGTCTATTAATTTTTGTGACTGTCTGACCACGTTTAGGCACTTTACTGTAACACTGTGTGAAATATAGTTGTTATTAGCTCCGAAAGTGGCTTAAACTGCTCAGTTAATGAGAATAAATGTAGAGAGTTTGTTTCTAGGTCACAAATGTGTGAACTGTGCTACAGTTAAAGTTTGAGGATAATCAGAGCAAGTTTGACATTTTTAAGCATATTGGTTGTGTTTTAATGTCGGTTTGACTATCAACTGATATGGAAAAAGTGGAAATGGTGAAATGCATTTTTTAGTGAATCTTAGAATTTATTTTGAACTTGTTGGAAGTTAGGAAATTGGATTCGGTTGAATCTAGGTATTCTTAGCATATCGAGATTTTAGTACCTATCTAATGAGAAGCCAAAGTTAACTTCTCTATATAAATATCCCACGACTGGGGAATCAGAAAAATAGAAAAGAAAAGAGAAAAGAGAAAGGAAAACCGTGAAGGGGAAAGAAGAAGGAGAAAGAGGAAGAAAGTGAAAGAGGAAGGGAGAGCTTGGATCTTCCATTGCCCATCCTTGCCTTCATCTTCATCTTCTTGATCTTGAGGTAGGGGGACTTTGTTTGACTTTTTATTTCCATTTTCTTCATCTTGTTCCATATGTTGGCATGGTGGGGGAAAGGGGTTTGAAGGGTTGTTTTGTGAGGTCTTGGCCCATTTCTTGTTGTTGAACTTGAATATAGCTTATTTTAAGTTATTGGATGTATTGAGATGGCTTTTCAGCCCTTAGACTCCTTTGGTTACCATTTGTGTTGAAAATGGGGTTTTATTGTTTAAGTGGTTGATTGATTCATGATTCATGGGTTTGAGTGAAATCAAAGTAGAATAAGAGTTGGAATGTGTTAATGGACCCTGGGAAAGGTTGGAAATAACTTAGATGTGAGGTTTGAGTGATTGGAGGAGGGGTAAGTTCTAGTGGAACAGTATCCGGATCTGTAAAATTCTACAGAACCAAGTTTCTACATAATGTAATCGATTACAAGGTTGATGTAATTGATTACCAGGGTTCTGGAAGTGATGTAATCGATTATAGGAGTAATGTAATCAATTACCAAGCTTCAGAATTCATTGTAATTGATTATAATAAGGGTGTAATTGATTACAAGTCCCCTGTTTATGGAAAAAATAGAGTTTTTGCACCTTTGGGGTTAAAATGTGAAGAATCGTGAGCTTTAGAACTTTTAAGGAATTCTGTTCTTGATGTGTTGAGGTATCTCAAGGGTTGGGATCACCCTATACCTTTTAGAGTGTGTTGAGACTCTAATAGGGGTATTTCTAGAAGGAAATCACTACCTAGTATATGTGAGGAAAGTGTGAGGCCTTAGGCAACCAATGGTTTGGAAATGCCATAGGATAACACCTAGGCTCTTGATTTATATGGGATTGGTTATAATATCACTTGTGATGCTGATATGTGATGGGAATGGCACAAAGAGTAAGTATATGAGTATTCCTAAATTGATAGTTAGAAAACCTTGTGGAAGAGGACATTGGTTATGAACTCGTGTAGGAGGGTATCCAATGTGGCATTGAATGTGTGTTATTTGTCACTTTGCGTATTTTTTCACGCACTTGTTATTCCCACATTTCTGTGAATGGTATATGAGATGGTGAACACCCATTGTTGAGAGGTGGAGTAGTCCAATCATTGCCAAGTAATGTTAAATGATCAGAACTATACTACTCAGGAGAAATACAAGTAACGGAGTTCCTAGGAATAATCGAGTTTCATGACATTGCAACACTATTTTACTTTATTGCATAACCATTTATCTTAGGACATGTTAGGCATAAACTTATAACATAACAAGCATTGCATTTGCATGGTAATTGTATAAGCAGTTACCTTAATCAATGATATGTACGATTGTATGAGCGGTTGCATAATGTTGTTGGTAGTTGTTCAAATGAGATAGTGGTCATAGCCACTGGTGTGATAGTGGTTGTAGCCACAGTTGTGTTTGTATCTTTAGGTTGGAGATGCTGTGTTTTTGTGAGCATGGTGATTGCTTGAAAACTGTTTGTAATAAATGAGTTTTTATACAAACTTATAGAAATGAGAATCTATTTCGGGAAGAGAAAGGACATGGTTTTGGCCTTTGCTACCTTTCTAGTTTGTAAAAGTATGATACTTGAGTTTAGAGATGTGCTTTTCCATGAAATGGTTGAAATGATTATGATGACATGTGTTATGGTTTTAACTACTAAGAATGTGTGATTCTCACCCCTTATGTGTGTTTCCATGATGATTCCTGAGAGGAAGACTTGTGGAAAGTGAAATCAAGTACGAGCTTGGAGTGCTTAGTTTAGTGTAGCTATGTAGTTTCTTTTGAATTTATGTACGTATTGTATTTATGAGAAATATTGATGTTGTGTAATAATTATATTCTTTCGAGGCTCATATTTTCTGTATATGTATAATGGTTGCACTTGGAACGTGTATTGTTATAAAAAGTAGCAGGTCTGAATCTAGTGACTATGGTATAACTCAGATTATGCTATGGTTATTAAATTCGGGATTTTACATTATGGTATCAAAGTAGTTCATGCTATTGAGCCGGGGTATGGACTGACTATGCTTAGGCATGAGGGAGTTTCTTTGTGTGTTGTGCATTTCTTTGTCTCTTATTTGAGATGTTGAAAAGGAATTGCATGACTTGCTTAGGGTTGAATGTTAATAGCTATTGATACACGGCATGATATAGAGGACTGACCTGCTCAATATGTAATGTTTTGTATGGATAGGAAACTATGACTTCACCTAGGTGAACTAGTGGAATTAGGAGTTCTTCTAGTGAGGGTCCAGTTGGTATGATTGAACTCGTTTAAGAATTGTCTGCATCTACATCTCTTTGTTGTGGTACCTCTAGTGTGAGTAGAGCCCTTGGGTTTGATAAATGGTTGTTGGATATGGCTTGCAAGGTTTATGGTCAGAGGAATCCAAGAGTTTCAAGGAAAACAAATTTCTTAGGTGAAGAATATCTGACATAGGTTTGGCTTGGGAGCTAGAGACCTGCATAAGACAAGATTGTCTTGAGTTGTTAATGATGAGTTAGATACTACCAGGGGAGGTGGAATCCTTCGAGAGTGAAATCTGATGGAGATCTTGGAACGTTAGTTGTGAAAAACTAAGTGTTGATGGCAAGTGAATTATGAGGATAAAATTTTAAAAAGGAGGGGAGAAGTATAACACCCTGAAAAATAGGGTAGACTTGTATATGATTATGGAGGTAGCCTAATACCTGTTTATCATGCCTGTTAAGTTTTGTGACTATCTGAGCATGTTTAGGCACTTTGCTGTAACACTATGTGTGAAATATAACTGTTACTAGCTCCGGAAGTGGCTTAAACTGCTCAGTTAATGGAATAAATGTGGAGAGTTTGTTTCTAGGACACAAATGTGTGAACTGTGCTATGGTTAAAGTTTGAGGATAATCATAGCTAGTTTGACATTTTTAAGCATATTGATTGTGTGTTTTAAAGCGGTTTGACTAGCAACTGATATAGAAAAAAGGAGAAATAGTGAAATGAGTTTTATAGTGAATCTTAAAATTTATTTTGGACTTGTTGGAAGTTAGGAAAATGGATTAGGTAGAATCTAAGTGTTCTTAGCATATCAAGGTGTTAGTACCTATCTAATGAGAAGCCAAAGTTGACTTCTCTTTATAGATATCCCACGACTGGGAAAGTAGAAAAACAGAAAAGAAAAGAGAAAAGAGAAAGGAAAACCATGAAGGGGAAAGAAGAAAGAGAAAGAGGAAGAATGGGAAAGTGGAAGGGAGAGCTTGGATCTTCCATGGCCCATCCTTGGCTTCATCTCCATCTTCTTGATCTTGAGGTCAGTGGACTTTGTTTGACTCTTTGTTTCCATTTTCTTCATCTTGTTCTATATGTTGGCATGGTGGGGGAAAGGGGTTTGAAGGGTTATTTTGGGTGTTGTTGGCCCATTTCTTGTTATTGAACTTGAATATGGCTTGTTTTAAGTTATTGGATGTATTGAGATGGCATTTCAGCCGTTAGATTTCATTGGTTACCATTTGTGTTAATGGACCTTGGGAAAGTTTGGAAATCACTTAGATGTGAGGTTTGAGTGATTGGAAGAGAGTAAGTTCCAATGGAAGAGTACTCAGATCTGTAAAATTCTACAGAACCTAGTTTCTGCATAATGTAATCGATTACAAGGTTAATGTAATCGATTACCAGGGTTCTGGAAATGATGTAATTGATTACAGGAGCAATGTAATCTATTACCAAGCTTTAGACTTTGTTGTAATCGATTACAACAAGGGTGTAATCGATTACAAGTCCTCTGTTTATGGAAAAAAATTGAGTTTTTGAACCTTTGGGGTTAAAGGTGAAGAACCGTGAGCTTTAGAACTTTTCTAGAATTATGTTCTTGATGTGTTGAGGTTTTCCAAGGGTTGGGATCACTCTTTTATACTTTTTAAAGTGTGTTGAGACTCTAATGGAGGTATTTCAAGAAGGAAATCACTACCTAGTATATGAGAGGGAAATGTGAGGCCTTAGGCAACCAATGGTTTGGAAATGCCATAGGATAACACCAAGGCTCTTGATCCATATGGGATTGGTTATAATATAACTTGTGATGCTAATATGTGATGTGAATGATAGAGTAAGTATGTGAATATTCCTAAATTGATAGTTGGAAAACCTCGTGGAGGAGGATAGACATGTTTAAGGGCATTGGTTATGAATTCGTGTAGAAGAGTATCCGATGTGGCGTTAAATCTGTGACACGCTTAAGGTCATTGGTTATGAACTCGTGTAGGAGGGTATCCAATGTGGCATTAAATGTGTGTTATTTGTCACTTTGCATATTTTCTCATGCACTTGTTATTCCCACGTATCTGTGAATAGTATATGAGATGGTGAACAACCATTATTGAGAGGTGCAGTAGTCCATTCATTGCCAAGTAGTGTTAAATGGTTGAAACCATACTACTCAGGAGAAATACAAGGAACAGAGTTCCTAGGAATAGTTGAGTTTCATGACATTGCACCAACACTATTTTACTTTATTGCATAACCATTTGTCTTAGGATATGTTAAGCATAAACATATAACATAACAAGCATTGCATGTTCATGGCAATTGCATGAGCAATTACCTTAATCAATGATATGTATGATTGTATGAGCGGTTATATAATATTGTTAGTAGTTGTGAAGATAAGACAGTGGTCATAGCCACTGGTGTGATAGTGGTTGTAGCCACAATTGTGTTTGTATCTCTAGGTTGGAGATGCTATGTTTTTGTGAGCATGGTGATTGCTTGAAAACTATTTGTGATAAATAAGTTTTTATACAAACTTATAAAAATGAGAATCTATTTCAGGAAGTGAAAGGACATGGTTTTGGCCTTTGCCACCTTTCTAGTTTGCAAAAGTATGATACTCTAGTTTAGAGATATGTTTTCCACGAAATGGCTAGAATGATTGTGATGACATGTGTTATAGTTTTAACTACTGAGAATTTGTAATTCTCACCCCTTATATGTGTTTCCATGATGATTCAAGGGAGGAAGACTTGTGGAAAGTGAAGTCAACCAGGAGCTTGGAGTGCTTAGTTTAGTGTAGCTATGTTGTTTTTTTTAATTTATGTACATATTGTATTTATGAGAAATACTGATGTTGTGTAATAACTATATTCATTTGAGGCTCATATTTTCTGTATATGTATAATGGTTGTACTTGGAATGTGCATTGTTGTAGAAGTAGCAGGTCTGAATCTAGTGACTGTGGTATAACTCAAATTATACTACGGTTATTAAATTTGGGATGTTACAAATTAAACCAATAAGACTTAATTCATCAACCTCAACCATAAAGTTTTATATATATTCTCAAAACTAAAACTCATGTATATTTATATATCATCAATCCCACCTATAAATCACAATATAATTTCAAATCGATCTACTAATATAAAATTTAGGAAGCAATAAGAGAAATGGGTGAGATAGAGAAGCGGAAACCCCTACCTAAACTCCTAGCTTCCTTAGTTCCTCTTATCTCCATTGATGCTTGTGTGTTCTATTCTCTTTTTCGTTTCTTTCCCTTATTCTGTTTTCATCCAACTAATAAATCTTCCTATACGTCTTCAACTTTGTTATCTAGTTAGTATTGAAGAAATGAAGAAATGGTCTTTTGAAGGAAAGACAATGAGAGAAGATGAATAGATTAATGGCTAGAAGTGAAAAATAAAGAATGGTGTTGCACAAAATGGTAATGGAGTCAATGAAGGTTGTAAAGTAGATATCAAAGTTGGATGGGTTAGAGAGAGATTGAGTCGGTGGAGAAAAAAGAGATAAAACCAAATGTATATGGTTGTCATTTGATGTGACAGACTTAGAGATACTTTGATCTTTCACTAATGAATTTTCTAGCTTCCATAAGTGGTGTAGAAAATTCTAGGATCCCATTAAGTTCCTATACATATAATTTATTAGCTATTAAGTTCTATTACTTTTCTTGAAATTAATATAACCTTAAGGAAGTAACTAATATGTATCTACTCTAACTCGTATTTACTTACAGGTATCTGCCATAACTTGTAATCATTTTTAAAATAATCTACATCCTCTATATAACGACTCCACAAATTTTTATAATTTTTCGAGCTACTCTCCTACTTAATTTAACCTTTAAATACTAATTCTATTTATTAAAAATACCAAACTAATTTATTTAATTCTCCAAAAATTATCATAATTCATTCTAATTATTTATGACTTAGAAATAAATTTTTTATATTTATTTTCATATTTTAAGAAATCTTTGCTAATTTATGGGCTGTTATGGGCTATTCCTCGCATTTAGTGTTCTATTATTATACCCAAACTAACTTAGAAAATTACAAAAATTAACAAATAGATTACACAAGTGTTAATGAACTTCTTCATCAATTATTAAGGCTAACAGATTAGGGAGGATGTTACATTATGCATAGTGTTTCTTGCCTTTAGTTGTATCGATTAATTCAATTAATGACATGAAGACATGATCATTAATCCAATTGATTCTGTCATTGTTTGACGTACATAATTTTATTATGCACATGTGATAGGTAGGTTATTTTACTCCTACTTTGACTTCTCATGGTATTCTTAGCTTATCTCAAAGGTTGTATTGAAAGGATTCTAAATAGATTTAATATGAAATCTTGTAATCATTGTACTGAACCCATTCAAAAGGGTGAAAGACTCTCTAATACTAGTGTCCTCAAAATGATAAAGAAGTTACTTAAATGGAGAAGGTCCCATATGCTTTTGCTATTGACAGCCTTATGTATGCTCAAGTTTGTACACATCATGATATTGCTTTTGTTATTGGTGTACTTGGAAGACACTTGAACAAACCTAGTGTGGCTCATTGGCAGGCTACAAAGTGAGTCATGAGGTATCTATAGGGTACCAAAGATTATATGCTTAACTATAGGAGATCGGATCACCTTGAGGTGACAAGCTATTTTAATTCTGATTATGGTGGTTGCCTAGATGACCACAAGTCCATATCAAGGTATATCTTTATGTTGGCAAGAGGTGTTGTTTCTTGGAAAAGTGCTAAATAGACACTTACAAATACTTCCACCATGGAGGCAAAGTATGTAGCTTGCTATGTGTAACGTTCCAAAACTAACACTCCTAGTATATCCGAATTACACTGAAGTACTTAGAATTAGGCACGCCACTACTAAACTTTTATGATTTTTCAAAAAAATAAATATACCAATTTCATCGGATATTTGAGCCTTGTGAGCAATAACATTATCTCTAGTAGTAACATATAACTAGAAAGTCTAACTTATATTGACTTTAAAAGTCCATACTATCTTAAAAGCATAATATCCATATAGTACAAACTAACCCATCATGGGCAAATATATTCAAAATTATATATAATCCATTGTATCACTATATATATATATATATGTGTGTGTGTGTGTGTGTGTCTGTGTGTGTATATATATAAGGTAATTATTCAAAATAGTAGATAACTCTATACTCCTTCAGCTTCTTCACCTTTACTTCATAGATGAACCTTGTGTTGGAATTATCATGAAAAATAATATAAAAAGGTGAGAACTCTAGAAATTCTCAGTAATTCTAATACATAAAGTAACATCATAATAATTTAGGCTGCTTTGGAGAAATCAAATCAATATTTAAAATATAACATAGAAAGTGTGAATGCTTATGTCTTGAAGCATATTAAATGGGTTTTTGATGATAACAAAGTCAAGATCAAGATCAAAAGAGAAGACCAAGATCAAAAGAGGTATATTAGATATAGGTCCTAGATTATCAATGTGAAATGCTCTCTAAGTGTCTCAAAGATCTTCAAATGGTTTTTCAAGTTCCTTCGAAATCAACTTGTTATTGAAAGCTCATATTTTAAGAAAATGTTGATTTTAATCTTGGATTATGTAAAACACATGTCAATATTGTTCAATCCAAGTTTCTCAAAGTTAAAAATGGCTTACATCTCAAATTGGACTTGAAAAATGTGTTCAAAAGCTAAGATAATCAATTATATGATGTTTGTAATCGATTACACAGCAAAAAAAGGCCCTGTAATTGATTACATGTACATTGTAATCGATTACAAGCAAGTCAGAGGCCTTGTAATCGATTACACAAAGTTGGTAATCGATTACAATGAGCCCAGAAAGGCAAGAACACGTTCAAGGAGTCATATAATCGATTACATAGAAATTGTAATTAATTACAAGAAAGTCAGAGGCCTTGTAATCGATTACACCAAGCTGGTAATCGATTACCAAGTGCTCAGAAAGCCAAGAACACGTTGGAACAGCCATGTAATCGATTACATACTTTGTGTAATCGATTACCACAAGTCTGACAGTGTACAACGGCTACATTAACTGCATTAAATGCTTGGCTTTAATATCCACAATGGCTCCTTTCTTCATATAACTTATAAATACTTGTCTTGAGGCTTCATTAATGGCTAACCTTTAATTCAGAACATCAATCTAACACTTAAACACGAGAATCAAATTTTGAAAAATGTTCTTGCTCTGTTTTTTATGAAAATCTTGAGATATCTTATAAGAGAATATTAGAGCTTCAAGTTGTATTAATTACTCTTGTGAGAGTTTCATTCTATCAATCTGATTTGCTTTGTAAAAAGGGTGAGGCATCACTCCTAAAGTGTAAAGGGTGAGGCATCCCTTAGTTGAAGAGGCTTAAGCTCAAAGGGTGAGGTATCCTAAAGTGTTGAGTGCTCAAGTTTCTAAAGGTTGTCAAGCACCTATTGAAGCTTGAAGATATAGTGGAAAATCTCGAGTGTTTGCTTGAGGACTGGTGTAACACCCCAAATTCTGACTATGTTAATAGTAATAGCAGAATTACACTGTTTTGTATTTTCTATGTGTTATAAAAATAGTTTGACTGTTCTGAGATCATTTTTGATCATTTTGTGTGATTTGCTTCGAGTCAAGAAAATAATAATTTTCTTGACCAGAAAAATCTTATTTTAATTAATTGGAGCTGAGGGATCTTACTAAACCCAATTCTGATTGATATATACATTAATCTTTTAACTTTTAGGATTTAACTGTGTAATAAAATAATTTTATATTATTATAATATTATTCTATGTGACAGTACCTACTGTCTTAAATACAGTAAAAATATACTTAACATGGACCCGAAAAGTCTATGGGACCCGCGTTTAGTGTAACAGTCAACGATTCTGACTCGACAAAATTCTAAACCAATAAGAATCAGTCAAAATAGGTGGTTTGACTATTTTAAACCAATAGAAAGGAGTCAAATAAAGAAGCAATATGGACCCTTGGATAAAAAGCATGATTTAGATGCTTTTGATCGTAATCGTTGATCCAATCAGTGGTGTAAAATGAATCCTGATAAAACCACTAAGTAATATCCACCGTAGATGAGATCAATGGATAGGAAACCAAGTTGATTTCAATGGCCAAGATGAAGTCAACAATAGTGGCTTGACTTTGATTAGTAACTAATTAAACCTAATTTGGTTAATCTAATGACCTAATTAACAAGCTAAGTAAACTAATCCAATTGTTAATTTGTTATAATTTAATTCTTAATTAGATATCCTAATTTTAATTAGAGGTTATAATATATGTAATTATATGTAATTAAGATTAGTTAGGAAACTAAACCTAATTAATTATCTATTTGATTAGCAAGTAATTGGACTTAAATTGAACACAAATTGAATCCCTAAATACCCTTGAATCACACGGTCATGCAGCAGCTTGGGGAGGCTTCTCCATGATTCTTGAACAATCCAAATTGCCATGCAAAGTCAAGATGATGACATATGCCATGTGCAATTGCATGTGCACCTAAAATGGGATATTTTCTTCATGCAAATCTCCTAAAATTCCCTACAATCCCACGACAGCAGCACTTTGAATTTCACTCTCACAATTTCATTTTCTCTCACATCAAAAAGCACTCATCTTATTCTCTCAAAATTTCCCAAACACCAAAGCATCCATTTCCTTCCATTTTTCTCTCAATAGGTTCGGCCTCTACACCTAAATACACTATCACTCACCTATAATTTTCACTCTCAACATTTCCTAAAGCTTAACAACATTCTAAACACTTTCCATTTAGGAAGTTTTCCCAAAATCACACTCTAAGTGCTTCAAAATCCAACTTCTACCTTACTTCCCTAGAGGTAAACTTTGGTTTTCATGGTTTAAATTCATGTTTGTGATTTTCTGAACTATGTTTGTTCCATGGTTTGTAATTATTGAGCTTTGTTTGTGATTTTACTAATTGTTTTAGAATTGCTAGGAATTGATTATGGTTCACACGAAAACAAGGAGAAGGAGAGGAGCTTGAAAAGCTTGTCTTCAAGAGGTAAGAGGGAGATTTTACCTCACCAATTAAGTTTTGGTGGTGTGGGGATGGTTTTGTTTGGTGAATAAACCCTTATGTGCTTTGATTGTGTTTATGATGTGTATGGTATTGTTTCTATGCTTGCATGTGTGATAAAATGCTTAAAGCTTTGATATTATGTGTGTATGTATAATTATGAAAGCATGAGAATGTATGTGTAATTTAGGATGTGAACAACATGATGAATTGATTGTATGAGTGCTCCAAAGAGGACTGAGGCTCACGGCCATACCATGGAAAAGAGGACTAAAGTCCTTAAACTGATGAATTAAAATGAGAACTGAGAGATCTAATTGAATATGAACATGTTTAAGTATAGTAAAGTAAAATGATTTTTATAGGTAGTAAAGAAAAGAAATAACAATTTTTGAGAAACAATATAATTACTAATTTTTAGAGGGGTTATACCACAAATTTTTATTAAAAGAGGGACTAAATTATAAATTTTATTTAAATGAGGGGCCATTATATAAATACTTATTTTTAGAGGGTCATATTATAAATATTATTTTTAGAGGAGTTATATTGCAAATATTTTATAAAAATGGACTATTTCATAAATATTAATTTTTGAGCGACTATTTTGTAAATATGAGTTTTTGAGGGACTATTATGCAGATATGGAAAATGAAGTGAATTTTTAGTATTAAATGAGAAAAATAGTATTTTTGGATTTAAAACGTAAGAAAAATATTTATGCGATTTGAAAATGTTGAAAAATCACTACGCAATTTGAAATGCCGTCAGAATTGAGTCACAATTGAGAAAACACGAAAATATGATTACACGATTAAAATACAGTAATAATACTGTTAGATTATTGTGTGGACCCCGAATATGTGATATGAGTTGGAAATGTGAATAGTGTATAGTACATGCATTGGAAAGGTCCGATGGACTATATGAGGCCAGTTGCCTAGGGGAGACTACACCTCTTGAGTGGATGTGATATGCATAGTGTAAGTCACTAGTTGACCTTGGGGGCATTGGGGTGCGGGTTGCCTACAATGGGCAGTTGGTAGCTCTTTTGTGCCGTAGGTTAGACCGACGCAACACACTAATGATCCTAACCGAAACACTATCCTTAATCAAGATCTGATAAAGACTGTCGTGTATATGCTGGATGTGCAAGACTGTGCGCGTGGTCCGAGGTATGTTGGTATCGACAAATCTTTTCGATCACTCTCTCCGACCTGAGTTGTAGCTCCATGGAGTAGGAAATTGAGTCTATGTGCATACATGTAGCTGTTGAGGGCATTATCGTAATTATGCTTATGATAATTGATTTATTGGATATTTGATTGTCGTTAGTGGCATGATTTTAAATATTGTTTACTTCATGTGTTTTATTGATAAATGATATTTATGGCATAACTGTAATTATGGTATGATAGTTGTATGAGATATTGTATGTGTTTATCTTCATTGCTACCACACTGGTATTGGCGTAGGTGATCTCACCTCTTTGTATGCATGTTCTGTATTATATTTATATTTGTCAAGACATCTAGCAAAAGATAGAGCGAGAAGCTGAGGAGGAGCAGATTCCTGTTGAGGACGTCGAGTTTTGAAGAGATGGAGATGCCTAGTTTCCTTGGCTACCTGAAGCTGACATTCATTGGAGGAGATGAGGCATGGACTGTAGATTTAGAGAGAGAGAGTATTTACTATATGGGAGACCTAAATATTAGATTGAGTAGGCAACATTTAGGACACCCTTACTTTTCTGTTAATCTATTTGTACAACTAGAGTTCCCAATATCTATTAGGTAGTATTGGGGAGCTTACTATCGTGTTCCCAGTGCGATTAGTATTGTGTCGTCTGCTCGGACACCTGTCCGTAGGACTGCACCTCATGATGGATTCCTATATGCTGAGGAATCTGAGGAGGACCCGTCTGAGAGTTCTGCTGTCTAGTAGGACTTGGGCAGTGTAATAGTTTAAATTAAAGTTTAAAGTTTAAATGTTTTGAAAGTCTAGTTTGTAAAATATTTAAGTATGACAGTATTAAAGGCTTGTATGTATATATGATGTAAATTATTTGTGACAATGTTGTTATGTTTTTATTTTCTGCTAAGTTTATATTATTATCATCAAGAAATTTTATAACTCGTATTTATATTACAAGCACGATTTTCTAATGAAGGGGTAATTTGGTAATTAAGCAACATCAAGTGTGGCGCCCTAAGAAGGGTGTTACATTAGTTGGTATCAGAGCCCAAGTTAGAGTCTTTTGGGTTTGTGGTTAGGTCTGTCTTGTCTAAGTTGTGTGATTCTCTGTAATTGTTTTCCGAAAGACAAATAATATTGTTTGAAGACTGACCCTCAATTTTCTTTGTGTTGTTCAGTCTTATAGATAGAACGAAATGGCTGGACGCAGAAGAGGACGCATGAATGCGAGGGCAGCAGCTGGAAATATCGGTGACGACAATCAGAATATGGCTGCAGCTGTAGCAACAATACAACGAATGGCTGAGGTTGTTACACAGAAGAATCAAAGAGCAAACGATGATGCTCATAGCTTGTCGGAATTTCGGAGGAACAATCCACTGAAGTTCCATGGAGAGTTTGATCCAGAGAAGGCTGATCTGTGGATCAAGGAACTGGAGAAGATATTTGAAGGCATGAGTTGTACTGATGAGCGGAAGCTTACTTTCGCGACGTTCATGCTAGTTGGTGATGGAGAGGCTTGGTGGGCAGGAGCCCGCAGATTAATTCAAGCTGAATGGAGAGTTGTGACATGGCAGCTCTTTAGACAGAAGTTTCTGGGGAAGTATTTCCCAGCCAGTGTTCGACATGCTAAGGAGATGGAATTCCTTAGTCTGAGACAAGGGGCGATGATTGTGAGTAAGTACGCAGCAAGGTTCGAAAGCTAGTCTAAGTTTTCGAGGTACTTCCAGATGCATCCAGATGAGGAGTGGAAGTGTAGGAAGTTCGAAGAGGGGCTGAGGCTTGACATCAAGTGAGCTTTAGCAACTGTAGATATTGATCAGTTTCCGATATTATTAGATAAGTGCCGAAAGGTCGATGAGATTGATCATCTGCGAGAGGCTAGGAATAAGAACTTTGGACCTACGCGGTTCCAAAGGGGAAAGAGTAGCGGTGGCAACCGTTACCAACAGAAACCATATACTAAACCAGCAGTAAGTCAGAATCGGCAACAATCATTTGGAGGAAGTTCAAGTGCTAGTAGAGCAGTTTCGACTGGAACTTCTGCACTTAAATGTTTTAAGTGTGGGAAAGGACATCTCACCAGGGACTGTCAGCATAAGGGGGTGATTTGTTATCGATGTAGGAAGCCGGGACATTTCTCTAGAGAGTATGATTAGCAGAAAGTAGAGCCATCTATAGGAAGTGTTCACACTGCAAGACCACAAGCGGGTGGTCGAGTTTATACAATGAGCGGGGAGGAAGCCGCTAAATCCGAGGACTTGATAATGGAGGAGTACGTTATTGAAGGTAATCCTTTAACAGTATTATATGATTCGGGAGCAATGCATTCTTTCATTGCATGTGATTGTGTGGAGCATTTGGGATTAACTATGACTACATTGCCGTATGATTTGAGTGTTAGTACTCCTACTGATAAGCCTGTGATAACTACAAAAGTATGCTTGAATTGCCCTGTATCTGTTAGAGATAGGATCTTTCATGTGGATTTGATCTGTTTGCCTCTTTCCAAGATTAATGTAATCTTAGGAATGGATTGGTTGTCTTCCAACCATATCTTGATAGACTGTGCTAGTAAAACATTAGTTTTTCCTAAGGTTAAGGATTCTAGATTCCTAACGGCTACTCAAGTGGAAGCCTGTTTGAAGGAATGAGATCAAGGGTACTTGTTGATGTCTTCTTTGGAGGTTCAATGTGAAGACGTTCTGAAGGATATTTTTGCAGTGAATGAATTTCCTGAAGTGTTTCTTGAAGATATACCTGGAATATAGCCAGAGAGAGAGATTGAATTCTCTATTGATTTGGTACCTGGAGCTGGACCTATATCTATGGCACCTTATCGGATGTCGCCAGTAGAGTTGGCATAACTTAAGAAGCAGATGGAGGATTTGTTGGAGAAGCAATTTGTGAGACCAAGTGTATCACCTTGGGGAGCTCTAGTATTGCTAGTAAAGAAGAAGGATGGGACTTCTTGTCTATGTGTAGACTACCAGCAATTGAATAAGATTACAATCAAGAATAAATATCCACCACCAAGAATCAATGATTTGATGGACCAATTGTGAGGAGCCGCAATATTTTCCAAGATTGATTTACGTTCTGGTTATCACCAGATACGTGTGAAGGTGGAGGATATCCCAAAGACTGCGTTTTGGACACGATATGGGCATTACGAGTATCAAGTGATGCCTTTTGGTGTGACTAATGCACCTGCGATATTTATGGACTTTATGAACCAGATTTTCCGTTCGTACTTGGATAAGTTTATTGTTGTCTTTATTGATGACATCTTAATTTATTCTCGAAGTCAGGAGGAGCATGCTGAACATCTCAGAGTGGTTCTCTAGATTTTGAAGGAGGATAAGTTGTATGCCAAGTTGTCCAAAAGTAAATTTTGGTTAAGCGAAGTACAATTTTTGGGGCATGTCATATCGGTGGATGGAATTGAAGTTGATGCTTCAAAGGTGGAGACAGTTGTTGAATGGGAAATACCAAAGACTGTATCGGAGATTCGTAGTTTCATTGGATTGGCCGGTTATTATCGACGATTCATTGACGGGTTTTCAAAGATTGCAGGACCTCTTACCCAACTTACACGAAAGAATCAACCGTTTACATGGACTGAAGCATGCGAGGAAAGTTTTCAGGAGTTGAAACGACGATTGACTACTTCACCGGTTTTGATTCTGCCTGATCCGAATGAACCTTTTGAAGTATATTGTGATGCTTTGTATCAAGGATTGGGTTGTGTTCTTATGCAGAACCATAAGGTTGTGGCGTATGCATCGAGGCAGTTGAAAGTGCATGAGAGGAATTATCCGACTCATGACTTGGACTTGGCAGCAGTAGTGTTTGCATTGAAGGTATGGAGACATTTTCTCTATGGGGCAACGCTCACTGTTTTTAGTGACCATAAAAGTTTGAAATATTTGTTTAACCAGAAAGAGTTAAACATGAGACAAAGGCGTTGGCTCGAGTTTCTGAAAGACTATGACTTTCAATTACAGTATCATCCCGGAAAGGGGAATGTCGTAGCGGATGCTTTAAGTAGGAAAGCGCTTAATGTTTCTGTTATGATGATGAAAGAGAAGGAACTGATAGAAGAGTTTTGGGATATACGATTATCTGTGAAGTTGACACCGGGGAAGATGTATTTGAACCTGATCACTATTTCGAATGACTTGATGGATAGAATACGAGAAGGGCAAAACAGTGATCAGTATTTGCAAGAAGCAAAGGAAGCAAGAAGTCAAGGAGCAAAATTAGAATTCAGCGAAGGTGTTGATGGAATTTTGAACTTCAAAGGAAGAGTATGTGTGCCTAATGATTCAGAACTGAGAAGATCGATTTTGGATGAAACTCATAGAAGTAAGTTGAGTATGCATCCAGGAGCCACGAAGATGTACCAAGATTTGAAACAGCTATATTGGTGGCAAGGAATGAAGAGGGATGTCGCAGAATATATATCATCTTGTTTGATTTGTCAGAAGGCCAAAGTGGAACATCAGAGACCTTCAAGAATGTTGCAACCTTTGCCTATTCTTGAGTGGAAATGGGATGATATAGCAATGGATTTCGTCACGGGACTACCGAAAACTCGAAAGAGTCACGATTCTATATGGGTGATTATTGATCAGCTTACAAAGTTGGCACACTTTTTACCGATTAATATTAAGTACTCAATGGAGAAGTTGGCTCAAGTGTACATCAATGAAATTATCAAACTTCATGGTGTACCATCCAGTATAATTTCTGATCGAGATCCGTGATTTACATCGAGATTCTAGAACAGTTTACAAGAGGCAATGGGAACAAAGCTACGTTTGAGTTTTGCTTACCATCCACAAACAGATGGTCAGTCAGAAAGGACGATTCAGTCATTAGAGGACTTGTTGAAGGCTTGTGTTCTAGTGCAAACTGGTTGTTAGGATGAATTTCTACCATTGATAGAGTTCACCTACAACAATAGTTTCCATTCGAGCATAGGGATGACACCCTATGAGGCATTATATGGGAGAAGATGTAGAGCACCGTTGTGTTGGTACCATGATGGTGAAAGTACTGTGGTAGGACCTAAATTTGTACAACAGACAACTGAGAAAGTGAAGATGATCCAAGACAAGATGAGGATAACTCAGACGCGATAAAAGAGTTATGCAGATAAAAGACGAAGACTGCTTGAATTTGAAGAAGGTGACCATGTATTTCTACGTATGACGCCTATGACTGGAGTTGGACGAGTGATCAAGTCAAGGAAGCTCACTCCGAAGTTTATTGGACCATATCAGATACTTCGTCGGGTAGGTCCGGTAGCTTATCAAATTGCACTACCACCATTCTTATCAAATCTTCATAATGTATTTCACGTATCATAACTACGAAAATATATTTCTGATCCGACTCATGTTATTGAGCCAGACACCGTACAACTAAAGGAAAACTTGACCTATGAGACGTTTCCAGTCAAGATTGAAGATCGAAGGATAAAGCAGCTTCGAGGAAAGGATATCGCATTGGTTAAAGTGATATGGAACGATGTAACTGGTGAAGCCACATGGGAGTTAGAAGAAAAGATAAGAGAGCAGTATCCGTTTTTATTTTGAGTGTGTGTGAAGTTTCGAGGACGAAACTTAATTTTAGAGGAGGAGAGTTGTAACACCCCAAATTCTGACTATATTAATAGTAATAGCAGAATTACACTGTTTTGTATTTTCTGTGTGTCATGAAAATAGTTTGACTGTTCTGAGATCATTTTTGATCATTTTGTGTGATTTGCTTCGAGTCAAGAAAATAATAATTTTCTTGACCGAAAAAATCTTATTTTAATTAATTAGAGCTGGGGGATCTTACTAAACCCAATTCGATTGATATATATATTAATCTTTTAATTTTTAAGATTTAAGCGTGTAATAAAATAATTTTATATTATTATAATATTATTTTATGTAACAGTACCTATTGTTTTAAATACACTAGAAATTTACTTAACATGGACCTGAAAAGTCTGTGGGACCCGCGTTTAGTGTAACAGTCAATGATTCTGACTAGACAGAATTCTAAACTAATAAGAATCAATCAAAATAGGTGGCTTGACTATTTTAAACCAATAGGAAGGAGTCAAATAAAGAAGCATAGACTTCAATATGGACCCTTGGATAAAAAGCATGATTTAGATACTTTTGATCATAACCGTTGATCCAATCAATGGTGTAAAATGAATCCTGATAAAACCACTAAGTAATATCCACCGTAGATGAGATCAATAAATAGGAAACCAAGTTGATTTCAATGGCCAAGATGAAGTCAACAATAGTGGCTTGACTTTGATTAGTAACTAATTAAACCTAATTTGGTTAATCTAATGGCCTAATTAACAAGCTAAGTAAACTAATCTAATTGTTAATTTGCTATAATTTAATTCTTAATTAGATATCCTAATTTTAATTAGAGGTTATAATATATGTAATTATATGTCTAATTAATTAGTTATGTAATTGGATAATTAATAAAGATTGGTTAGGAAACTAAACCTAATTAATTAGCTATTTGATTAGCAAGTAATTGGACTTAAATTGAACACAAATTGAATCCCTAAATACCCTTGAATCACACGGTCATGCAGCAGCTTGGGGAGGCTTCTCCATGATTCTTGAACAATCCAAATAGACATGCAAAGTCAAGATGATGACATAAGCCATGTGCAATTGCATGTGCACCTAAAATGGGATTTTTTCTTCATGCAAATCTCCTAAAATTCCCTACAATCCCACGGCAGCAGCACTTTGAATTTCACTCTCACAATTTCATTTTCTCTCACATCAAAAAGCACTCATCTTATTCTCTCAAAATTTCCCAAACACCAAAGCATCCATTTCCTTCCATTTTTCTCTCAATAGGTTCGGCCTCTACACCTAAATACACTATCACTCACCTATAATTTTCACTCTCAACATTTCCTAAAGCTTAACAACATTCTAAACACTTTCCATTTAAGAAGTTTTCCCAAAATCACACTCTAAGTGCTTCAAAATTCAACTTCTACCTTACTTCCCTAGAGGTAAACTTTGGTTTTTAAGGTTTAAATTCATGTTTGTGATTTTCTAAACCATGTTTGTTCCATGGTTTGTAATTATTGAGCTTTGTTTGTGATTTTACTAATTGTTTTAGAATTGTTAGGAATTGATTATGGTTCACACGAAAACAAGGAGAAGGAGAGGAGCTTGAAAAGCTTGTCTTCAAGAGGTAAGAGGGAGATTTTACCTCACCAACCAAGTTTTGGTGGTGTGGGGATGGTTTTGTTCGGTGAAAAATCCATAAGGGTTTATTCACCTATTGTTTGATGTGCTTTGATTGTGTTTGTGATGTGTATGGTATTGTTTCTATGCTTGCATGTGTGATAAAATGCTTAAAGCTTTGATATTATGTGTGTATGTATAATTATGAAAGCATGATAATGTATGTGTAATTTAGGAAGTGAACAACATGATGAATCGATTGTATGAGTGCTCCAAAAAGCACTGAGGCTCACGGCCATACCATGGAAAAGAGGACCAAAGTCCTTAAACTGATGAGTTAAAATGAGAACTGAGAGATCTAATTGAATATGAACAAGTTTGAGTATAGTAAAGTAAAATGATTTTTATGGGTAGTAAAGAAAAGAAATAACAATTTTTGAGAAATAATACAATTACTAATTTTTAGAGGGTTATACCGCAAATTTTTATTAAAAGAGGGACTAAATTATAAATTTTATTTAAATAAGGAGCCATTATATAAATATTTATTTTTAGAGGGGTCGTATTGTAAATATTATTTTTAGAGGGTATATTACAAATATTTTATAAAAGATGGACTATTTCATAAATATTAATTTTTTAGGGACTATTTTGTAAATATGAATTTTTGATGGACTATTATGCAAATATGAAAAATGAAGTGAATTTTTAGTATTAAATGAGAAAATTATTATTTTTGGATTTAAAACGTAAGAAAAATATTTACGCGATTTGAAAATGTTGAAAAATCACTACGCGATTTGAAATGGCGACAGAATTGAGTCGCAATTGAGAAAACATGAAAAACTACGCGATTAAAATACAGTAATAATACTGTTAGATTATTGTGTGGACCCCGAATATGTGATATGAGTTGGAAATGTGAATAGTGCATAGTACATGCATTGGAAGGGTCCGATGAACTGTATGAGGTTAGTTGCCTAGGGGAGACTACACCTCTTGAGTGAGTGTGATATGCATAGTGTAAGTCACTAGTTGACCTTGGGGGCATTGGGGTGCGGGTTGCCTACAATGAGCAGTTGGTAGCTCTTCTATGCCGTAGGTTAGACTGACGCAACACACCAATGATCCTAACCAAAACACTATCCTTAATCAAGATCTGATAAAGACTGTCGTGTATATGCTGGATGTGCAAGACTATGCACGTGGTCCGAGGTATGTTGGTATCGACAAATCTTTTCGATCACTCTCTCCGACCTGAGTTGTAGCTCCATGGAGTACGAAATTGAGTCTGTGTGCATACATGTAGCTGTTGAGGGCATTATCGTAATTATGCTTATGATAATTGATTTATTGGATATTTGATTGTTGTTAGTGGCATGATTTTAAATATTGTTTACTTCATGTGTTTTATTGATAAATAATATTGATGACATAACTGTAATTATGGTATGATAGTTGTATGAGATATTGTATGTGTTTATCTTCATTGCTACCATACTGGTATTGGCGTAGGTGATCTCACCTCTTTGTATGCATGTTCTATATTATATTTATATTTGTCAAGACGTCGAGCAAGAGATAGAGCGAGAAGCTGAGGAGGAGCAGATTCCTGTTGAGGACGTCGAGTTTTGAAGAGATGGAGATGCCTAGTTTCCTTGGCTACCTGAAGCTGACATTCATTGGAGGAGATGAGGCATGGACTGTAGATTTAGAGAGAGAGAGTATTTACTATATGGGAGACCTAAATATTAGATTGAGTAGGCAACATGTAGGACACCTTTACTTTTCTGTTAATCTGTTTGTACAACTAGAGTTCCCAATATCTATTAGGCAGTATTGGGGAGCTTACTATCGTACTCCCAGTGCGATTAGTATTGTGTCATCTGCTCGGACACCTGTCCGTAGGACTGCACCTCATGATGGATTCCTATATGTTGAGGAATCTGAGGAGGACCCGTCTGAGGGTTTTGTTGTCTAGTAAGACTTGGGCAGTGTAATAGTTTAAATTAAAGTTTAAAGTTTAAATGTTTTGAAAGTCTAGTTTGTAAAATATTTAAGTATGACAGTACTAAATGCTTGTATGTATATATGATGTAAATTATTTGTGACAATGTTGTTATGTTTTTATTTTCTGCTAAGTTTATATTATTATCATCAAGAAATTTTATAACTCGTATTTATATTACAAGCACGATTTTCTAATGAAGGAGTAATTTGGTAATTAAGCAACATCAAGTGTGGTGCCCTAAGGAGGGTGTTACAACTGGACATAGATCATAAGTGGATTGATGATCGAATCAGGATAAACTATTGTGTTTGTTTCTCTAAACCCTTCTCTTTACATTTGTGCACTGTTTCATTGAATTGCTTGAATATTGTCTCCTTTGGGTATTATATTTATAAGTAAAAGTATTCATCTCATTTATCCAATCACCTCTATCCATTCAATAGCTTCAACAAAAATTGATTATCAAACGATTTGTAAGATTTGCAAACTTGTTTTACAAACTCAATTCACCCCCCCTCTTGAGTATTGAGGCCACTTGGTAACAAGTGGTATCAGAGTTAGACTCTTGTATAAAGAGCTTAGCAGCTTCAAGAGAAGTGATGGTTTCAAATGGTTTTTCAAGTGAAGGTTCTTCTATAAACAGACCTCCTTATTTCAATGGGGATGGTTATGCCTATTGGAAAGAAAAGATGAACATTTTTATTGAAGCTATTGACTTAGATGTGTGGGATGCCGTTGAAAATGGTGCTTTTGTTCCCACACATACTAAAGATGGTGTGAAAATTAATACACTTAGAAAGGAATGGAGCGACGAGGATAAAAAGAATGTTCAATACAATTTGAGAGCCAAGAACATCATCACCACATCCTTGGGGTATGATGAATTCTTTAGGGTGTCAAATTGTAAGACCGCTAAAGAAACGTAGGATACTCTACAAGTAACTCATGAAAGTACAAGTGAGGTAAAGCGATCTAGAATAAACACTCTTACTCATGAATATAAATTGTTTAGAATGAACCAAGGTGAAAGTATTCAAGAGATGCAAAAAAGATTCACACATATTGTTAATCATCTTATCTCATTGGGAAAGACATTTCCTAATGAAGATCTTATTAACAAAGTCTTGAGATGCTTGAGCAGGAATTGGTAACTGAAAGTCATGGCTATTGCGGAATCAAGAGATTTATCAACAATGTCTCTAGCCACCTTATTTGGGAAGCTTCAAGAACATGAGTTGGAGCTAAATAGGCTCAATCAAAATGAAGAGCATGATAAGAAGAAAAAGGGAATTGCACTTAAAGCCACCTCTTCTATAATTGAAGATGATGATGAAGATGGTGAAGAGGATGCAGAAAATCTTGAGCTAAGTGAGGAGAATCTTAGTCTCCTTGTGAGAAAGTTTGGAAGATTCTTAAAGAAGAAGAGACTCCAAAGAAGACTACCTTTTCCTCAAAAGAAAGCTTATCACAAAGGAGAAAGATCCTCTACTCCTCCAAAATGTTACGAATATGGAAAATCGAGGCACATAAAAATGGAATGTCCTATGTATCTTAAGAAGACAGAAAAGTTTAAGAAAATGTCTTCCAAAGAAAAGAAAGGAAGGAGAGCATATATAGCATGGGAGCAATGACATAAGCTCTCCCGATAGTTTGGAGAATGAAGAAGTCCATCTTTGTCTCATGGCTTAAGGAGAAGAAAGTGAAGAGAGCGGTACCGAGGTAACATCTTTTAACTTAGAATCTCTACCTTCTTATGATGAATTGTAAGATGCTTTTCAAGAATTGCATGATGAATCTTTAAGGCTCACAAAAATGGTTTTATCTTCTAACAAGACAATCTCCTTATTGGTAAACAAAGTTTCTAATTTAAACAAGGAGATTAATGAGCTTAAGATTGAAAATGAGACCTTAGGACTTATTGATGCTAACTCTTTGTGCATGACTTACTCCTCACATGATAAAACATCTATATCCTTACCTTGCTCATCATGTAAAGCATTTGAGAAAGAAATTGAAGATTTAAATAACATTCTTGCAAAATTTACATTTAGAAGAGACAACTTGAATGTGTTGTTAGGGAAACAAAAATGTGTTTTTCAAAAAGTGGGTTTGGGATTTAATCCAAATAACCATCAAAAGTCTTATAAGAATTTCTTTGTTTCCTCAAATATTTCAAGTATCCCATTTGTCAAATGTTTTCATTGTGGTAAGAAAGGGCATATTGCATCCACTTGCAATGTTAGAAAGAATATAAATACCAAGGTTGGAATCAAAAGGGTTTGGGTTCCTAAAGGCACCATGCCTAACTCTAACACACAAGGATCTAAGACAATTTGGGTACCAAAGGTTAAAATTTGAATGTGTGTTGTAGGTGTGCTTGAAGACCAAAAGCTCAAGTTGGTATCTTGATAGTGGTTGCTCCAAGCACATGACCGGTAATGGCTCCAAGTTCTCCTCCCTTGCCCCCAAGAAGCATGGTCATGTCACATATGGTGATAACAACAAAGGGAAGATCCTTGGAATTGGTAAAGTTGGTAAGATCCCTTCCTTATCAATTAATAATGTTTTGCTTGTTGAAAGACTTAAACATAATTTGCTTAACATTAGTCAATTATGTGATAAAGGCAATAGAGTTATATTTGATTCTTTTTGTTGCATAATTGAGGGAAAGGATGACAAGCAAATTAAGTTTGTTGGTCATAGGGTCAATAATATATATATGATTAGTCTTAATGATATTTTCTCAAATGATGCTAAATGCTTTATGAGTAAAGAAAATGATTCATGGTTATGGCATAGAAGAATTGCTCACATTCACATGGATCACTTAAACAAATTGGTTTCTAAAGAACTAGTAATTGGTCTTCCAAAGCTCAAATTTGAAAAAAACAAACTTTGTGATGCATGTCAAAAGGGAAAACAAGTAAAGGTCTCTTTTAAAGCTAAAAACATGGTTTCAACTTCTAGACCTTTATAACTTTTGCACATGGATCTTTTTGGTCCCTCTAGAACTATAAGCTTTGGTGGGAATTACTATGCATTGGTGATTGTGGATGATTTTTCTAGGTTTACATGGACATTATTCTTGGCCCATAAAAATTATGTTTTTCAATCATTTAAAAAGCTTGCCAAAGTTATCCAAAACGAAAAAAGTTTTTGTATTGCATCTATAAGAAGTGACCATGGTGGTGAATTTGAAAATCATGAATTTAAAACTTTTTGTGATGAACATGGCATTGGGCATAAATTTTCTGCCCCTAGAACACCACAACAAAATGGTGTTGTAGAAAGGAAAAATCGATCTTTAGAGAAATGGAAAGAACTATGCTCAATGAGGCCAACATTCCTAAGTACTTTTGGACGGATGCGGTTAACACCGCTTATTATGTTATGAATAGAGCCCTAATAAGGCCAATTTTAAAGAAAATCCTATATAAATTGTATAAGGGAAAGAAGCCAAATGTGTCACATTTTCATGTTTTTGGATGTAAATATTTTGTTTTAAATAATGGAAATGATAACTTGGGGAAGTTTGGTGCAAAATCTGATAAGGGAATATTTATTGGCTATTCTATACATAGTAAGGCTTTTAGAGTCTATAATAAATAAACTATGACTATAGAAGAGTCTTTACATGTTGTATTTGATGAAACTAACCCAAATGAGCGGAGAAAGGAGCTTGTTGATGATGTTGCAAAAATCTTGGCAAAAACGCACTTGAAAAATCAAGAGAAAGGTCCAAGAAGCAAGAAGAGAGACTCCTTGATCACTCATGGCAAAAGGATTCAGAAATCATGGATCTACCCAAGGAATGGCGGACATCAAGATATCACCCCCTCGACAAGGTGATAGGTGATGTATCAAAAGGGGAAATCACTCGAAACTCACTTAAAGATGCATGTAATCACTTGGATTTTGTCTCTCAAGTTGAACCTAAAGACATAAATGAGGTCATTAATGATGAACATTGGATCTTGGCCATGCAAGAAGAACTAAATCAATTTGAGAGAAATCAAGTTTAGGAATTAGTTCCAAGGCCCAATGATCATCCTATAATTGGCACCAAATGGGTTTTTAGGAACAAACTTAATAAAATGGGCTTAATAATAAGAAACAAAGCTAGGCTTGTAGCTAAGGGCTATAATCAAGCAGAAGGCATAGACTATGAAGAAACTTATGCTCCCGTAGCTAGATTAGAGGCCATTAGAATGTTACTTGCATATGCTTGCATCATGGATTTCAAAGTCTATCAAATGGATGTCAAAAGTACCTTTTTAAATGGTTTTATACAAGAAGAGGTGTATGTAGAACAACATCCTAGTTTCGAGGATTTTGAAATGGCCAACCATGTTTTTAAACTGAAAAAGGCATTGTATGACTTGAAACAAGCTCCTAGAGTTTGGTATGAAAGGTTGAGCAAATTCCTTTTGGAAAAAGGCTTTTGTAGAGGCAAAGTTGATACTACCCTTTTCATAAATCATAAAATGCATGACATACTTCTAATTCAAATCTATGTTGACGACATTATATTTGGAGCTACTAACAACTCTCTTTGTAAAGAATTTTCAAATATTATGCAAAATGAGTTTGAGATGTCCATGATGGGTGAGCTCAACTTATTCCTTAGTCTCCAAATCAAGCAAACAAGAGAAGAGACTTTCATAAGCCAATTCAAGTATTGCAAGGAGTTGCTCAAGAAGTTTGGAATGGATAATATCAAGCATATGGCTACTCCCATGGGCACCTCTTGCTATTTGGACAAGGATGAAGGAGGTATATCTGTAAAAATTACAAAATATAGAGGTATGATTGGCTCACTCCTTTATCTCACAGCAAGTAGGCCTGATATAATGTTAGTGTATGCATATGTGCTAGATATCATGCTAATCCTAAAGAATCACATCTTTGTGTTGTAAAACGAATTATGAAATATCTAATAGGCACATCACAAATGGGTTTATGGTACCCTAAGGGTGCCTCATGTAGCCTTATTGGGTATTCCAATTCTGATTTTGCTGGATGCAAAATGGATAGGAAGAGCACTAGTAGGACATGCCACTTGCTTGGAAGCTTACTAGTTTCTTGGCATAGCAAGAAAAAAATAGTGTGGCATTGTCTACGGATGAAGCTGAATATGTTGCAGCTGGGAGTTGTTATGCTCAAATCTTTTGGATGAAGCAACAACTCTTGGACTATGGTCTTGAGCTTGATCACATCCCCATAAGATGTGATAATACTAGTGCAATTAATTTGTCAAAAAATCCTATTTTGCATTTTAGGACTAAACATATTAAAATAAGACATCATTTCATTAGAGATCATGTTCAAAAGGGTGATTGTATGCTTGAATTTGTAGAAACCACTAAGCAACTAGCTGACATTTTCACTAAGCCCTTGGTAAAAGAAGCATTTTTCTATATAAGAAATAAACTTGGTATATTGGATCAATCATGCATAAATTGATTATTTGCTGCATAATCCTAAAACTGATGCATAACATGTTGCTTTCTGCATAATCATAACTTTTTGCTACATAATTTTTTATTTTTAATCATATTTGAATCCAATACTGACTTGAGCGTAAGAGATTCCTCCTAAGTTGTTTTGTAGGTGTTTCCTCATGTCAAAGTCTTCCAAGGAACTCAAAAACTTCACAAATCCATCCAAATGGTGTAATTCTTGGTAAAAGTAGTCTTTTTACACAATTGTGTGTTTTAGATCATAATCTGATTAGATTATATGCCTGCATGATGTTTGGAATTGATTTGAAATGTTCTGAAACTGATATGAAAGGTTCAAAGTTGATTATTTGCTATTTGGAACGCAAAATCTGAGTTTGAATATGCTGGTAATCGATTACAAAGCCTTTGTAATCGATTACAAAGGTTCTGTCAAGTATGTAATCGATTACGCAAACATGGTAATCGATTATAATAAGACCCAGAACTTAGGTAATCGATTACACCAATAATGTAATTGATTACAAGGTTCCCAGAAGCATGGTAATCGATTACACTAACATTGTAATCGATTACAGGGGTAACAGAAGGCTGGTACGTGTAATCGATTACACAAGCCATGTAATCGATTACACAGAGGTTTTAAATGGTTTTCTAATGCGCGTATGCCTCATTTTTCAGAAACTTTTCATTTTTTTCTATCTCTCTTCACGCATCCACTCTCACCAAACACTTAATTTCTCTCCTATATCTTAACCAAATCTCCTCATTTCTTCTCCATTCCACTCCAAAATCCTTTCTCCGCCAAAACTCCCTATCCATTTCCACCAAATCACCCCAAGAACATTTCCTTATCACCTTTCATGATCTCTCTCTCTCTCTCTCTCTCTCTCTCTCTCTCTCTCTCAGCCCTAAACCTCCACTCTATACTTCCTTTCATCCCATTCACTTTTTTCCCCTCAAATGGCTGGAACCTCTCAGCATGCAAAACGCCTAAGAACAGGGGTCACCATTGGGGAGTCTTCCAGACGTTCTTCACATGATATCTCTAGGCTGGACCTCACACGCCACTTCTCCACCACCAAAAAGGTGGAGTTATTCAAAAAGAACTTCCAATTGAGGAAGCTAATCTCCCCACGATATCTGACTCAGAATTTCTACTTCAGCGAGCCCTTGGAGTCCTTCCATTTGATTGAAAGGTTAGGTCTGATTAGTTTCTTTAGCGTTCAAAAAGCCATTTATTCTAACTTGGTTAGAGTTTTCTATGCTAATTTGAAATATGAAGATAATTGCCTGATTTCTGAGGTGAAGAAAACTCAAATTAAGATCACTAGGGAGGAATGGTGTAGGTTAACTAAGCTCACCTATAATGGAACAAGCTTTTATGGAAATGAGAATGTTTGGGGAGCTGATTTTGAGTATAGGAATGCTCTATCATCCCTGATACGTACTGGATATGAGCTTCCAAGAGATAAGAAGAGGGTGACGGCTACTGGTTTGATCATGGAAAATAGGGTCCTTCACTGTCTGGTTGTTAGAGGACTAATTCCTAGGGGAGGAAATTACTCCCAGGTCTTAAGAGATGATGTAGTGGTCTTGTGGGCTATGACCACAAATAGGCCAATTAATTGGGCCAACTACATCATTCAGCACATGTTGGATGTGAAGAAGAAGAAGAACTTTGCTCTTCCCTATGCCATGCTAGTGACAACTATATTGGAGCATTGTCACATCTCCTTGTCTGAGGAATCCAAGGACACAAACTCCAAAGGTCCACAATCCATTGGCCTGCACACCTTGAAAAAGCTTCAGCTATACAAGGTCAATGATAGATAGCACTACATTACCCATGGTAGCTATGGGCATATCCATCATAGTCCGGAGAGTGGTGATGAAGAAGAAGACCAGCAGCCTGCTCCAGCTCCAGCCACATTGGACCTCCTACTCCAAGAAATACGAAACTTGGTGACCATAGTGGAAACTCGGATGGATTGCCTTAACCAGAAGGTGGATCACCTTGAATTGAGGATGGATTACTCCGATCAGGAGCTTGCTTCTATTCGCTCCTTCTTGGAAGGACCAGATTATGCACCACGGAGAGCTGTTGCTGCACCTACCACCTCCTCTACCCCTCCTGCTCCTCTATCTTTTGCTGATCCCTCTGCCACTCCAGCTGGAGTTCTTGATGATAATGAGGAACTTCTTGGTTCCAAGGACGATCTTGAACTTGGTGATGATGATATTGACGTTGGAGACGTCGCTGCGGACGAAGATAATGATGGCGACAGCGAGGCTACACAATGACTTAGGACTTAGTCAAATGTCCTTTTTGTCTTGATTGCCTAAAATCAGTAGTTTCTCATTTTGATTACTGTACATGACTGATTTACATTTGTCTTTGGACCATTATGGGTTTTGCTTTTGGTAATGATATAATATACCTCTTTATGACTCTTAATGATCTCATTATTTCTGTTGGCTGCTATGTTTGATTATTTTTGGGCTAATCACGAGATTATACGGAAATGCTGCCAAAATTTCATTTAAAATGCTGATGTCTTTTTTATAATGACAACGGGGAATAGATTAGTGAAAAATGAAATTTGATTAATGTTGCATGTGTACGGGGGAGCTTTAAACTTTTACATGAAAAATCTTACAAGGGAGAGCTGCGCTTAAATCTTTAATATACATAAATGTAAAAACACTTTCTTTTTCCTATAATCAGTTTGTCATCATCAAAAAAGGGGAGAATGTGAATGCTTATGTCTTGAAGCATATCAAATGGGTTTTTGATGATAACAAAATCAAGATGAAGATCAAAATCAAAAGAAAAGACTAAGATCAAAATAGGTATATTAGATATAGGTCCTAGATTATCAATGCGAAATGCTCTCTAAGTGTCTCAAAGATCTTCAATTGGTTTTCTAAGTTCTTTCGAAATCAACTTGTTATTGAAAGCTCATATTTTAAGAAAATGTTGATTTTAATCTTGGATTGTGTAAAACACATGTCAATGTTGTTCAATCCAAGTTTCTCAAAGTTAAAAATGGCTTACATCTCAAATTGGACTTGAAAAATGTGTTCAAAGGCCAAGGTAATCGATTACATGATGTTTGTAATCAATTACACAGCAAATAGAGGCCTTGTAATCGATTACACAAAGTTGGTAATTGATTACAATGAGCCCAGAAAGGCAAGAACACGTTCAAGGAGTCATGTAATCGATTACATAGAAATTGTAATTGATTACAAGAAAGTCAGAGGCCTTGTAATCGATTACACCAAACTGGTAATTGATTACCAAGTGCCCAGAAAGCCAAGAATATGTTGGAACAGCCATGTAATCGATTACATACTTTGTGTAATCGATTACCACAAGTCTGACAGTGCCCAACGGCTACATTAACTGCATTAAATGCTAGGCTTTAATATCCCTAACGGCTCCTTTCTTCATATAACTTATAAATACTTGCCTTGGGGCTTCATTAATGGCTAACCTTCAATTTAGAACATCAATCTAACACTTAAACACGAGAATCAAATTCTGAAAAATGTTCTTGCTCTATTTTTTGTGAAAATCTTGAGATATCTTTTGAGTGCATATTAGAGCTTCAAGTTGTATCAATTACTCTTGTGAGAGTTTCATTCTATCAATCTGATTTGCTTTGTAAAGAGGGTGAGGCATCCCTCCTAAAGTGTAAAAGGTGAGGCATCCCTTAGTTGAAGAGGCTCAAGCACAAAGGGTGAGGTATCCCAAAGTGTTGAGTGCTCAAGTTTGTAAAGGTTGTCAAGCACCTATTGAAGCTTGATGATATAGTAGAAAATATCGAGTGTTTGCCTGAGGACTGGATGTAGATCACAAGTGGATTGGTGATCGAACCAGGATAAACTATTGTGTTTGTTTCTCTAAAGCTTTCTCTTTACATTTGTGCACTATTTCATTCAATTGCTTGAATATTGTCTCCTTTAGGTATTATATTTATAAGTAAAAGTGTTCATCTCATTTATCCAATCACCTCTATCCATTCAATAGCTTCAACAAAAATTGATTATCAAACGATTTGTGAAAGATTTACGAACTTGTTTTACAAACTCAATTCACCCCCCTCTTGAGTATTGAGGCCACTTGGTAATAGAAATATGGCAAAAGCCAAAACAAGTCACTTCCCTTCCCAAGGCAAAAATTCAATTATTACTATTGCTAGAATTTATAACATTCATCGTCAACAAATCATAGGTTGTATTCACAACAAACAATTCAGATATGAGTTACAACTCAAAATCACTATAGTAATCTCAAACTCTTATAATAACTCTATAATCTTTATTAATAATATTCTCATGATGATTCATTCATGTATAATTCTTATGTTAGTGCTCATTTGATTATCATCTTTCTAACCTCATTCCCAAAACCCATATAAATGTACCTTAAATAGGTAGGGCCACATCATATAACTCGGGGTTCTATATTTTGAAGGTAGGGAGTGAATTTGGGCGTCACATTACCAATATACTGAGTGATAGTCTGCTCTCAGGTTATTGCAATTCAACCTATTTATAACAATCTCTTTTTGTTACACAGAACTATCCCGAGTAACCCTGATTCTAACTAATGAGGGAAACTATGGCTAAAGAAACTAATGACGAATTTATATGAATTAAGGATCACCTTCCTCATAGAGAGTCATTTCCATGATTCATAGCTAGAATTTTGGATCCCCTTCCCCCATATAGGATCATCTCCAAAACTCACTAATGCCAACGTAAAATGATTATTCAATTTAGAGGGTTATTCATTGTGTGGGAATAGTAACTAAGGATTATTTTCCTCCCCTTTTCAAGGAAAATATCCAATATGTCTTATTCCATGAGCACTTATAACTTTAAATTCAAATACTAGCTCAACCTCAATGATTTAAGGGAGCAATTTTCAATTCAATATTTTATTCTAGCTCAACTTAGTATTTGAAAGAAGCAATACAATTCTAGTGCACTTCATAACCATAGCAAGTGTACAAATAAGTCAATTCACAAGTACACAATGTGCTTATAGATAGTCTAAGTCACTTCAATAAGTGTATCTAATTAATTCTTATCATACTGTGCGATATTACCCACAAATATTCTGATTTTGGACTCTACTAATCAATTAGGGTCCTTGGCTAATTGATTAGCACCCAAAATTAAGTCATTCTAGAATAGCCTAATCGATTAGCTCTCTAGGGATAATCAATTAGCATGCAGAACATGGCAATTTTGGAAGAGCCTAATCAACTATCCCTTTTGGTCTAATTGATTAGCTTACTAAAAATTACATTCTGGATCTGCCTAATCAGTTAGCCCTCTTGGTCTAATCGATTAGCACTCATGCCATTCTGGAAAACTCTAATTGATTGATTACCAGCCACGAAATTGCACCAAAAACACTAGTAACAACTATTTTCTGCTATTCTTTCATTCACCATATCAACAAACTCATTTTATACATCTATTCATACCATAAACCATGTCATAAAGCAATAGAAATTGTTATAATCGAGATCGTGACGAGACGACCCAAAATAAAAAAGACTTTGAAAAAAATAGAGTCGCCTCCAATGTTTATTTAAATTGAGAGAACATTAGAAAAACCTTTTAATTAGGAAAACTGGTTTTTTAGAAAATGAGTTTGGATTCGGAGAGTCAATTATAGGTAGGGAAGTTGTTAGCATCCTATACTACCCGTTCCAAAAATGATACCTTAAGTTAGTTGTGCAAATTTTAATAATCTCAAATATATTTATTTTACCCCTTTTAAAAAACATTATAAGTATTTATAAAAGAAAAAGAAACAATCAAATTACAAAAATTAATTTTGGCTTGACAGAATAGAGATTCCGCTCCTACGTATCCTCGGGTGCAATTAGAAATTCAAAGCCACGTTGTTCTTTTAGAAAAAAAAATACGATTGTGGGTTGGTTATGTTTTAATTTTGAAAAGATTTTGTTTTGAAAATTTATATGATTTTCTTTTTATATTTAAAAAATGAATCATAAAATTGTTACAACCTAGATGATTCCAAAAGTTATAAGATTAACAAGTTATCACTACTCAGCTAATCCCGTTTCATTCTTCTCAACAAAGTTTAATTATTTTATTTTTTATTTTTTATTTTTTATTTTTTTAGCTCATAACTCATTAACAGCTCTTAATCCAACATTATTTGATGACTTGTCCACAAAAAAAAGTCAGAATATCCAAAAGTCTAGCCCAAACGGATGTCACCCAACCAACCAAAATAAACCCAAAGTAATAAAACTTAAACTTAATCTAAATAAAAACAAAAGAATAAATAATGATTTAAAAAAATGAAAATAGATAAAAAGAAAAGAAAGGTTGACTTCTTCAAAAGCCTAGTAAAAAAGGGCCACAAAGAATCATAGAAGCGAGCAACAGAGAAGGAAGGGCGTTGGTGCACAGCTCCGGTGACCATGGAGGAAGGCGTGGCACTGACGATGACACAATGGTTGGAGCAAGTTTGGGTGGCTTTCGTGGATTGCAGTTAGTGATCGGTGGTGGTTCACGTGAAGGACGCGATGGCTAGAGATGGTGGTTCGTGGATGCTGGTGAGATGGGCGGATTTGCATGGTGGTGGTAAAATTTTGGTGGGGAATGGCGATGTTTCAGTGAGGGTCATGTGGTTTAGGAGAGATAGAGGTGCAACAGTGACGAGAAGCGGTGGCAGAGACTCGTGTTAGCCAAATTTGGGTCTAGGTGATGACAACACGATGGAACTCGTAGATTGCAGGCAAATTTGTTGGTGGTTGTTTTAGTTTCTGGGCTCGTGTGGAGCTTGCTGGTCTGAGTATGGTGGTTCTGGTTCTGAGTTGGGTTTGCTGTGGTTTTCATAGTTAGTTTGGAATGATGGTGGCAGAGACAAGTTCGGTGGTGGCAAAGTGTATTATAGGTGGTTATCATTGATGATGAAGGAGGTGTTTGATGGTGATGGTGGAGTTAGTTTTAGGCAAAGGCAGAAGATTATTGTGTTTTTTGGGTGATGAAGAAAAACGATGGTGCTGGACGTAGGGTCAAGGATGAAAAAATGATTATGCCTCTTTGTTAGCTGCCCTTTTTACTCTTTTGCCTATGGGTATTTAACGAGTTCGAGAACCGCCTCTTCTTTGTCAATCCTCTTAAATCAAATCCCTTGATTATTTTTCAACATGCTTGATTGAGGGAGTGAGATTTTGGGGTTGCGAAGAGGGTGTGCACAAATAGGGTTTGGGTGCAAGCAAGGAGACGGCTTGGGTGGAAATGATGGATCTGGGTTGACCCATATTTGATGGGTCATAAATTTGTTTGGACTCAAGGTGGGTGGCTTGAAAAATTAGGTTAAGCTTATTCATATAAGAATTTTTGGTCATCTTATTTTTTTATTTTTATTTTTTTAAATCTAAACTAAGGTGGGTTGTATGTTTAGGCTTAATGAAAATTTGGATCAAAGCAAAAGATTGGGCAAAATAAAATTCATTTTAACATTTTTTTATTCTATTTTATTCTGAATTAAAAGGCTTTAATGACCCAGACAAAATTGGGTATTCACACCTTGATTAAGCAATAAAAATTTTACAGAAAAAATTGGGTATTAACAGTTGCTCCCATTTGCTTTACATTTAAACTAAATAGAAAGTAAAAGAATTGATTTAATTTTGTTCGTGAAATCTTTTTTCCTTTTTTTTTTACTATATAGAGTTTGCGGATCGATGCAAAATGTAACGAGCATTAAAAACGCAGGGTGTGAGGACTCCAAAAGGTAAAGGCTATGGGTATATGTACCCAGAGACTTAAAGGAATTGGGTATAGGGACCCGAAAAGCTAAAAGCAATGGGTACGGAGACCCGTTGAAGCTTGATAAAAAGGTAAAAAGCTCACAGAGTCGGTTACTCGTTGAAGCTTAACATAAGGGTAAGAAAGCTTGTGGAGCTGGGTATCCATTGAAGCTTGACAGGAATAAGATAGGAAACTTGCGAAGTTAGGTATCTGCTGAAGCTTTACAAGGACAAGATAAGAAGCTAGCAAAGTCGGGTATTTGTTGAAGCTTAATAGAAAACTTAAAGCAGGCATGTAAAAAGCTTACGAAGTTGGGTATCCACTGAAGCTTGACAGAGAACTTAAAGGTAGAAAGGTAAAAAGCTTGCGGAGTCTGTAACATCCTGGAAAAACATGTTAGACTTTTACATGTGTACAAAGGTAGCATATGATTTGTTTAACATGCTTGTTAAGTTTTGTCACGAACTGAGTTAGTTTAGGCACTTTGCTGCAACACAAAGAGTGGTAAATAACCTAAAATGGCTTAGAAAATAGCATAAACTGCTATTTGAAGGGAAACAAATGTGGATAATTTGTTTCTAGGTCATAAATGAGTAAAGTAAGGTGTAGTTAAAGTTTTAAGACAATTGGAATTAATTTGGTATTCTTAGGCATATTGGTTGTACTTTTAATACCGGATTGACCCCACGCAAATATGGAAAAATAGAGAAGTGGTGCAACATGATTTTTAATGAATCTTAGGGTTTATTTTAGTTTGTTGGAAGTTGAAAAACTGGATTTGGAAGAATCTAAGTGTTCATAGCAGATTAGGAATTCTAGTACCACATTAGTGGTTATCTTATAAGAAGCAAAGTTAGATTTTGTTTCTTATATTTCTTTCCTTCCCAGGGCAGGGAGCCAAAAATAGAAAAGAGAGAAAGAGAGAAAGAAGGGGCAGCAGCAGTAGGAGAGAAAGAAGAGAAGAAAAAGAAGGAAATCAAGGGGGAAGATCTAAGAGCAAGGCTTCAAGACCTTTATCAAAGCAAGAGGTAGGGATGTTTGTTTTCATCTTTTCCTTTCTATCTTCATCTTGTTTCTTAGTTTAGCTTGATGAGCAAAATTGGGATTAGGTGAGTATAGTGAGAATAGATGTTAGATCTTTTCTCTTAAGGTTGAAAAGAGTTAGATACTAGTTAATTTGAAGCTTGGATGATGGATTGGAGTCCATGGAATCCATAGTTTTGATTGAGTTTAAAGTTGAGAAATAGGGTTTTAATTTAAAGTTTGAGTTTTGATCCATGCTTGGTTGAATCAAAAGGTAGTTTAAAGTTTACAACATGATTAGAGACTCTTAGTGATCATAGAAATTGAGTAGAAATTTAGTTTGAAGGAGAAACCTTGTTTTAGAATCAAGGTTCTATAGAAATGAGTTTTACAAAACCCTTTTTGATCCATGGGTGCTCAGGCGCTAGCACTTGGGTGCCTAGGGACCCAGTGACCTAAGAGAAATTATTGGGCGGTGCCCAGGTGCTAAAGAACAGGTGTCTAGGAGCCTATAACAGAAGTGCTTGACAACGTGTAGTGCAAATAGCATAACTTGAGCTGTAGTTATCGGATTTACCTTATTCTTATGGCATTTGAAAGCTAAGATACAATGATATTTGCTTGTAAAATTTTAGAATTTTTTGAAGTTATGATGGGTATTTGGTGCATTTATGAAAATCATCCTTTCTAGGTGCCCAGAGCATATTTCATCAGAGTTGTTATTTTGATGATTTGAGATCCCTAGTTGTTAGGATCCCTTGTTTATGCTTAGTAAAGGGTGTTGAGGAACTAGTGAGGGTATTCCATTGAGAGAAAGACCAAGTGGCATACAAGGGGAAAATAAAGTGACTTTGTGCATCCATTGGCTATGGATTGTCATAGTTAGGTGTCTAGCTCCCTAGGCAACATGGTGTTGCGCTAGATATCACTTGTGGAGTGATGAGTATGTGGGATACTAGATATAAGAGAATTAAGTTTAGTTGGCAAAAGTGGAATGCCATAGACCTTAGTTGGAAATGGTGAATGTCATAGTACGTGAAAGCTCTCTAAGAGTGTAATAGAGTTAGTAATGCAAGGATGGCAGTGTACTAAGTCTAGTTGTCATTGATTAAATGTCGTAGTGCATGAACTACTCTTACAGGGAAGAGGTAGTCTTAGTAGTGCAAGATGGACTTAGTACAGAGTTATTTAGTGGTAATGTAAGGGTTAGGACATAGCTCTGCATTTTCACACATACTCACCACTTCTCACACATACTTGCTATTCCTAGAGTTCAGAGAGTGGAGGCATCCACTCAGTTTTTGGTGGCGATATCTACTTAGTTAAGGTAAGCAACTTGGTAGGCTACGGGGTAGAAGGTTATGTGTGGTGGTAATAGACTTCATTCCTACTAGGTAGGCTATAAGAGGTCACACGTTATCATGGTAGAATTCCTTTACACCTAGGGGGAATAGTTAAGTATCACGACACTATGCCTACACTGCATACACTTTTCTTTGAGTATACATCATCTCATCATTTCATTATTTAATATTTGATTTGATTGAAATTTGTGTTCTTATTGTGTATATTTTGTTATTGCATTATGCCTTCAGTGACAGCTGTATGGGCGGTTGTCTTGTTGATGATTTCAAAAGATTATATGGGTGGTTGTTTGATATAATCATGGTTTCAGTTATTAGATCAGAAGTATAGATTCCTTAGGAACGTTACTGTCGCAACCGTCCCGAAGGGAGCCGCAAAAATAAAAAGAACAGGGAGGAGAAGACCTCGGGGTGTTTGGAGTCGCCACTAATCGCTTTATCCATTAAATGGAATGGTGCAATTGGGCACCTAAAAGATGGTCTATGTTTCAGAGTTTGAGGTTCGGGGGTTGATTACGGGTAGGGAAGGTGTTAGCACCCTACACCGTTCGTTCTAGAAACGGTTACCTATTTAATCTAATGTTATTTGTAATACTAATTAAATTGGTCCTTTTAAAAATAATATTTTTTTTTTACTTTAACATGTCCCATTTTGTCAAGCATAATATCAAGAATGATAAATGACTAAGAACAGAAATGGGTGGCTAAATAGCCATTATTTTGAAACAAATTCTAAGTCTACAACATATTGTATAAAAGCGGTGAATAAAAATTTTATTTTTTGGAGAGAAGTAATTTTTAAAATAAATGGCCAAATAAAAAAAATATTTCAATGAATAATTTGAATTCAAAGAAATTTGTTTAAGGTAAGAAAATGTTTTTTAAAGTAAATGGCCAAATAAATCTCATTCGTAATCAAGAAAAATATTTTTAGGCACAAAGAGATTTTTGTAGTAATTTCAAAAAAAAATGTCTTCATGAAAAATAAAAATTTAATTCACCACAATCATGATGTTGAAACTGTATGAAATTGTTCACTTTTATTTGAATATTTTTATTTTTATAAAAGAAAATTATCCTAGTTTATAAAAAAAGGTTATATTTTAATTTACGTAATTATTTTAATTTTGATATAGGGGATTAGACCTCGCCAGCGCTCTAGGCAAAATCCAATATAAAGCCTCAAGATTATCGGAAAGAGTGTATTTGATCGGCGCTCCAATCCTCTCCTAATTTTTCCATCGTCGGTCATTTTAAATTGTTTGATTAATACATTAATACAAAAAAAAGTGTGTGTTAAATTAAAATTCAAGCAATATAAATCTCAAATTAGTAAATACAAATCACTCTAAAAAAATTAAAATTAAAATTAAGAAAAAAAATAAAGTTTCAAGCCCAAACAAGTAAAAACGTGAAAGGGCCCAGATTTTATTTTTACTTGAGCCCAATTGAAAATTAAAAATAAAAAGGGTCCAAAAAAAAAAGGAGAGCTGAAACTAACAGCAAATTAAAAGAGATACCAAACGAAACATGAACATAAATGAGAAAAGGGGTAACTCACCCCCCTCACCAGCAATGGCAGCAGTCTCGGCCAGGAACGAGGGTGGCGGTGACGAGGTGCGCCGGCCCACGATTTGGGCGGAGGTTGCGAGTCCGGTGGGTGGAGCAATGGCTTCACGGCGCGCGGCTCTGGTTCGTAAGGGGAGCAGGATCGACGACGATATCTGGTGTGCTTCTTCGGCTAGGCGACATGGCTCGACGCCGGATCAGGTGCGGCGCATTGGAAGTGACGGGTCGCAGTGGTCTGGGTGGACCACGACGGAACTTGGACTAGGTGTCGGCGTGCCAAACGGGCTCAGATCTGGTCATGGCTGGGGGGAAGGGCAGGCTCCGGTGGTGCCGTACGGAGATTGTGGTAGAACTCCGGTTGGGTGGCGTTTTGGTTAAGTGTGGTGAAGGTTGGAAGGTTGTTGATGGTGAGAAGTTGAAGATGAGTGAGGGGTGGCAGCAGGATGTGTTAAGGGTGAGGAATGTGAAGGTGAATGGAGTGGAGGTTGATGGTTAGAGATGAACGTAGCAAGGTGGTTGTTAATGGAAGTGAGGTGAAGGTGAAGGTAGAGGCAGTGCTTAATGTCCCTTTCGTTCCTCTGTGTGTATCCCTTTTATTCTTTTTTCCACCTTTCCTCTTTGCAATCATTTTTCATTCAATTTGTAATCACTTTCTTTTCCGTTTCATGATGGTTGGAAGGCAAAAAAGGCAAATGGAGAATGAAACCATCAGAAACTTAAAACCAATTTAAAACGGAAAGATTGTAATTTTAATGCAGCTACTTGTGGAGGCTAGGGTTTAAGGGTTATAGCAAAGAGGAAGTTGGGTTATGTGTTGAGAAGAGAATTGGGTCATGGGTTGACCCGTAACAACAAAATTAGTGATTTTTTTTTCTTTTTTTCTTTCTCTTTTTTTTAAAAAGGATTTAAATTAAATATATAAATAAAATGAAAATGAAAATAAAAAAATGGACAAATTTGGGTATCAACAGCTGCCCCCGTTTGTTTTTCATTTAGAATAAATGAAAAACAAAGGAATTGATTCAATTTTGTCCATGAGAAGGTAAAAACTTGCGGATTCAAGTGTCCGCTGAAGTTTAAAGCAAGATGACTTGTGAAGTCAAGTATCCATTGAAACTTAACAGAAACAAGGTAAGAAGCTTACGGAGTCGGGTATCCATTGAAGGTCAAAGCAAAAAGCTTGTGGAAGTCAGGTATCCGCTGAACCTTAACAAAAAACTTAAAGGCAATGGGTACGGGGACCCAAAAAAAGTAAAAAGCTTGTGGAGTCAGGTATCTGCTAAAGCTTAACAAAAACAAGGTAAGAAGCTTACAGAGTTGGGTATCCATTGAAGCTTAACAAAAACTTAAAGGTAATGGGTACGGGGACCCGAAACAATGGGTGCGGGGACCCGAAAAGGTAAAAAACTTACAGAGCCAGGTATCCGCTGAAGCTTAACAGAAAACTTAAAAGCAATGGGTACGGGAACCCGAAAACATAAAACAATGGGTGCGGGGACCCGAAAAGGTAAAAAGCTTGCAGAGTCAGGTATCCACTGAAGCTTAACAAAAACAAGGTAAAAAGCTTATGGAGCCGGATATCCACCGAAACTTAGCAAAAAAACTTAAAGGCAATGGGTACGGGGACCCAAAAACAATGGGTACGGGGACCCAAAAGGTAGAAAGCTTGCGGAGTCAGGTATCCACTGAAGCTTAACAAAAACAAGGTAAGAAGCTTACGGAGTCGGGTATCCGTTGAAGCTTAACAGAAACAAAGTAAGAAGCTTACGGAATTGGGTATCCGTTAAAGCTTTAACAAAAAAAAACTTAAAGGCAATGGGTACGGGGACCCAAAAGATAGAAAGCTTGCAGAGTCAGGTATCCACTGAAGCTTAACAAAAACAAGGTAAGAAGCTTACGGAGTCGGGTATCCGTTGAAGCTTAACTGAAACAAGGTAAGAAGCTTACGGAATTAGGTATCCGTTGAAGCTTTAACAAAAAAAACTTAAAGCAGAAATGGTAAAAAACTTATGGAATCGAGTGTCCGCTAAAGCTTGACAAAAACTTAAAGGCAATGGGTACGGGGACTCGAAAAGGTAAAAAGCTTGCGGAGTCAGGTATCCACTGAAGCTTAACAGAAAGCTTAAAGCATGAAGATAAGAAGCTTGCGGAGTAGGGTATCCCCCGGAGCTTAACAAGAAACTTAAAAGCAATAGGTACGGGGACCCAAAAACATAGAACAATGGGTATAGGAACCCAAAAAGGTAAAAAGCTTGCGGAGTCAGGTATCCGCTGAAGCTTAACAAGAACAAGGTAAGAAGCTTACGGAGTTGGGTATCTGTTAAGGCTTAACAAAAAACTTAAAAGCAATGGGTACGGGGACCCAAAAAGGTAAAAAGCTTGCGGAGTCAAGTATCCACTGAAACTTCATAGAAAACTTAAAACAGAAAAGGCACAAAGCTTGCGGAGTCGGGTATCCACTGAACCTTAACAAAAAACTTAAAAGCAATGCGTATGGAGACCCAAAAACAATAAAGGCAATGCGCATAAGGCCCTGGCTTAACTGAAAACAATGAGTTGGACCTTTGTAGGTCAAGGCTAGCAAATTGAAATAGTGCACTATGCATGCTTCAAATGTATGACAGTACGAAAAACTCTTTTTTTTTCACTTTTCTCTTTTTTCTTTTTTTTTGTGTCTCCACGACCCCTGATGATATGATTGCAATCATTTTCAAAGATGAACTGGAATGGGATTTATTGGCATCCTTTCATTTGTCTATTCAGCTGATGGTTGAAATGTCTGACCGGGATGACCCTTGAAGTGTGCATTAGATGTGACACATAAGAGCAAAGGGAAAACCCTTTAGATGACCCTTGAGGTGACCTGGTTGTCCTTATTCTCTAACTAATACTCTTAAAGAGCCTTGAGCCAGAAAGTTTTATGCAGTGAGCCTTGAGTTAGAAAAATTTGCACAGTTAGCCATGAGCCAAAGAAGCGAACGTACTTGAGAAAAACATCTTTTAGCAAAGTTTTGAACCAAACTCTTCTTTGATCAACCAAACCCATATTCAAATGGGATTATTGCCAATCTCGTCTTGTTCAAATTTCTCTTCATTAGATATGGCTGGTGTAGAAGCTTGTGACTTCCTTTTCCAGATATTCCTATTTCTACCAGACGCACTTCAATCTGAATTATCAATTGAGAATGTCATTCTTTTCATCGATTGAAACTCTAGAGCTCCTTTGGCTTGAGTTGTTCAACAAGAGATTACTATTAGATGGTTAAATTGTACTATTGTACTCATATTCACCCAACCTGAAGCATCATGTACCATATATGCATGGATTCAAAAGTACAACATGAAAGAGATTTACTAACTGAGAAACCTTTTTTGATTGATTTTGGGAGTATGACTACACAAAGGACATTTACAAAGAAAAAACACAAGAAGTGGAATAGTACAAAAGCCAAAAGTTTTTTTTTTTCCGCTTTTTTCTTCCTTTTTTTTTTGCTCCGGTTTGGATGTGATTGATCTTTACTTGACAACTGGACATCATGACCATTGCTTTATTAGGTATCCACAAAAATCTACCCTCATGTATGATATCAAATGAATTTGACTCAGAGTATGTCATTTGAGAACAAAGATGCCCTAGTGTGGAACTTGAGAATAAAATTTTTGCCCCAGTGTAAGGCCAAATAAAACAAAGCAAATTGCCCTAGTTTAGAACCGAATTGAAAAGGGTAGAGACTCCCCAATGTAGAACCAAGTTGAACCAAAAGATTTGCCCCAGTGTAAGGCCAAATTGAATAGTGTAGAAATTTGCCCCAATGTAAAGCCAGATTGAACCAAAAGAAAACATGCCCCAATGTAGGGGCAACTTGAACAGGGTAACAACTTGCCCTAATGTAAGTCTTTTTTTTTCTTATCTTTTTTAGACCACCCTTGCGAGTTTTCAACCTAACGGTTTTTTTATGTTTTAAGGAGCAAGGATTGCAAATTCAGTAAGGTATGAACCTTTTGTCTCAAAATTAAAGTCAATGAAAATGAAAACAACCCTTCATTGATCAGAATGGACTTTTTAACGCTTGTAATGTGGCCAAGGTTAGAGGTTATGAAAAGAATGGTATAAGGCTCAAACAAGTGTTTAAAGGTTAAGTGGGACCAAGGATCCTTATTCAAACTTAAACTTTGTCAATTACTTTTGTACTTTCAAGCACACTTTTCTCTTATTGTTCTTTTTCATCCTTGTTCAAACTTAAACTTTGTCATTTTTTTTGGTTTTTACTTTCCGCCCCTTTCACCTTTTCTTTCTTTTCTTTTTTTCATTATGCTTCAAAATAGTCATCATGGCAATCAACCCTTTTTTTTTGTATTATCCTCTAGTGTAGAGGTGATCCTTGTCCAAGATTTATTGAAGAAAACTTTCAAGCTCAAAATGGGACAACGAGGGATAATGAATTCTTGTGAGAGATAGAAAAAGATGGCCAATCTTCATTTCAAATTTTGATTGCTCATTTTCAAAAATTTTAATTTAGAGACAAAAGGATAATACACACGAAGTGATTATTTATTTGCTCCTTTTATTTCTATTTTTTCTCTTTTTTTGTTTTTTTTTTACATTTTTTTAGGGACAAAGAACACCTGCACACATGGGCCTCATGACCACAAAAATTTTTTTAGAATGAAAGTCCTATGGGATCCAAACCAAAAGAAAACAAGTAAAGGGAAGAAAAGAATGATAAGAAAGATTTGACAAGAACACGAGTGCCAAGAACATAGGAAAAAGAAATAAGGTATGCTGAGATGCATGCAAATCCATCACATTAATGCTTCAAGAAAGTTCACATAAGTTCAAAAACCAAATGATTTTAATGATTGAACAAGCATGTGGTCAGTATAATTAAACCATCATTTCATGGTAACAACTTGGTAAACAAATCAGAATACTAGTCGCTCAGAAATTTCCCAGTGCTGGAGGACTTCAAGGTACGGTTCATTCTTGACGGTTAGAAAAATGAATCACCACTTGATCGAACTTTCTAAGGTTGCCCCTGATCGACCATTGTAAGCAATCGCTCCTATTGCAGATGTACATGTGTAGAAACCTTCTGACAAAACCTAGTGAATTAGGTAACCGTTGTCATCCATGAGTTTTCTTGAAACCTCATTTAACTCATTCAACCTGAAGTCCACCCTTAGTTGATTCAACATTTGTCCATACTTTCCTGTACATTATTCATTTGATGCAATCTTCCCTTTTTCATTTCGTTTTCAATCCTTTCACCCATTATCACAATATCTGAAAAAATCGATGACACACTTCCAATCATATGACCATAGAATGGCACGTGTAGTATATCAGTGAACATAGCAACCATCTCTTTTTCTGACAGAGGGGGTTTCACTTGTGCAGCCATTTCCCTCCACCTCTGAGCATATTCCTTGAAGGTCTCAGAATCTTTCTTAGACATACTTTGTAGTTGCATTCTATCTGGTGCAATGTCAATGTTTTATACTACTTTACAAAAGCATCATCTAAATCCTTGAAACTCCTTATACGGACACGCTCAAGATGTGTGTACCAATTCAAAGTTGCCCCAGTTAAACTGTCCTGAAAGAAATGGATTAACAGTTTGTCATCGTGAGCTTGTGAAGCCATCTTGCGAATGTACATTATCAAGTGATTCTTTGGGCAAGCAGTCCCCTTATATTTATCAAAATCTGGGACCTTAAACTTTGAAGGAATGATAACATCTGGGACAAGGCAAAGTTCTGAAGCATTCATAAGACCGTAGCCACTTGCTCCCTCCACGGCTCGAAGTCTTTCTTCAAGAACTTCTAATTTTTCCTTGGATTGAAGGCCTTCAGTTGAAGGGTTCAACAAAGAAGTACCAGCGATATTATGAAGGAAAGACTGTGGCATGTAAAAAGGAGGTTGGGCCTGAGTCGAGCTTTGTGGCCCTGAAATAGGTATTACTAATGATGAGCCGCTCTCAAGAAGGTTAGTAATTTGTGATGGCATAAAACCAGGGAAAAGGACATAAGGTGGAATGGAAACAAGGTACTGAGGAATCTCACTGGTATTTAACTAAGATCCTTGGGTATTGTTTGGAGGGTTTAAAGTTGTTGTAACTATCAGTGCACTGCCCTCAGGAGTATTGGTGGCTAATGGTGGCACATAACCAAGTGGAAGGCCATATGGTGGGAATAGAGATGCATGTGTTTCAGGATTATTTGAGTAGATTGTGAGTGGCATCATGGCCCCTTGAGAGGTGACACTAGGATACTGCCAAAGAATTGGCGTAAAGCTGGCAGGTGAGTAGGCGTGGCTGAAGGATCATCGTTTGCCTTTGAAGGAGTCCCCTCTGTGTTCTTTGATCTTTCTAAAGCTTGCAGAACTTCCAAGACCTTGGCCATTTGTTCCTTTAGCTGGCTTACTTCACTTCTCAACTCTTCTTGTGACTGCCCTAGTTCATCCATGACTTTGATTGAGAACGAGTCCTATATGGTGTCGTAATGATAAATTTTTTTGTATTATTATGAATATAATAAAAAAAATGCAAACATAAGTACACTAAAACAAGAGTAAAATTATACATGCGGAGACATGGTCCTAAGCTTGGTACCTGTCCTAAAAGATGGGTTCTATGTACCAGTAAGTGATGGCTTTGGTTCTAGACCCCTATCGGATAAAATGTCCCTAAATTGCCCCTTGCTGTCACCAACACTTTGGCTAGCAAGAGTCCTCCATCCTCACCCATGATAGGTTACAAGCGGAAAGAGTTCAATTTGAGTGAGGGCTTTTCATGTGCCTAACCAGAGACCAAAGGTCTCACAAAGCAACACTACTTCGCCCTCTATATAAGCCTACAAGGTACTGAGCTCGGGTATAGAGCTTGTGTGTGCAGGTGTACATGAAGGAGCATGCAAGCAAATTTATTCACAAAGCATAAGTATAATAAATATAATGCAAACAAAATGTACAGCAATATAAAATAAATAAACAAACAAAACAAAAAAAAGGACCAATATAATTAAAGAGCAAATAACATGAGATTAAAACAAGGCTTAACCCTCTATGTCCCCAGCGGAGTCGCCAGCTGTCAAAACCATCCCGAAGGAAGCCGCGAAAATAAAAAGAACAGGGAGGAGAAGACCTTGGGGTGTTGGGAGTCGCCACCAATCGCTTTATCCATTAAATGGAATAGTGTAATTGGACACCTAAAAGATGGTCTACGTTTCAGAGTTTGAGGTTCGGGGGTTGATTACGGGTAGAGAAGGTGTTAGCACCTTACACCGTCCGTTCTAAGAACGGTTACCTATTTAATCTAATGTTATTTGTAATATTAATTAAATTGGTCCTTCTAAAAAAAATATTTTTTGTTTTTACTTTAACATGTCCCATTTTGTCAAGCATAATATCAAGAATGATAAATGACTAAGACCAGAAATGGGTGGCTAAATAGCCATTATTTTGAAACAAATTCTAAGTCTACAACATATTGTATAAAAGTGGTAAATAAAAATTTTATTTTTTGGAGAGAAGTAATTTTTAAAATAAATGGTCAAATAAAAAAATATTTCAATGAATAATTTTAATTCAAAGAAATTTGTTTAAGGTAAGAAAATGTTTTTTAAAGTAAATGGCCAAATAAATCTCATTCGTAATCAAGAAAAATATTTTTAGGCACAAAGAGATTGTTGTAGTAATTTCAAAAAAAAAATGTCTTCATGAAAAATAAAAATTTAATTCACCACAATCATGATGTTGAAACTGTATGAAATTGTTCACTTTTATTTGAATATTTTTATTTTTATAAAACGAAAATTATCTTAGTTTATAAAAAAAAGGTTGTATTTTAATTTATGTAATTATTTTAATTTTGATGTAGGGGATTAGACCTCATCAGCGCTCTTGGCAAAATCCAATATAAAGCCTCAAGATTATTGAAAAGAGTGTATTTGATCGGCGCTCCGATCCTCTCCTAATTTTTTCGTCGTCAGTCATTTTAAATTGTTTGATTAATACATTAATACAAAAAAAAGTGTGTTAAATTAAAATTCAAGCAATATAAAACTCAAATTAGTAAATACAAATCACTCTAAAAAAATTAAAATTAAAATTAAGAAAAAAAATAAAGTTTCAAGCCCAAACAAGTAAAAACGTGAAAGGGCCCAGATTTTATTTTTACTTGAGCCCAATTAAAAATTAAAAATAAAAAAAAGGAGAGCTGAAACTAATAGCAAATTAAAAGAGATACCAAACGAAATGTGAACAGAAATGAGAAAAGGGGTAACTCACCCCCCTCACCAGCGATGGCAGCAGTCTCGGCTAGGAACGAGGGTGGCAGTGACGAGGTGCGCCGGCCCACGATTGGGGCAGAGGTTGCGAGTCCGGTGGGTAGAGCGGTGGCTTCGCGACGTGCGGCTCTGATTCGTAAGGGGAGCAGGATCGACGGTGATATCCGGTGGGCTTCTTCGGCTGGGCGGCACGGCTCGACGCCGGATCAAGTGCGGCGCGTCGGAAGTGACGGGTCGCAGTGGTCTAGGTGGACCACGATGGAACTCGGACTAGGTGTCGGCGTGCCAAACGGGCTCAGATCTAGTCACGGCTGGGGGGAAGGGCTGGCTCCGGTGGTGCCGTGCAGAGATTATGGTGGAACTCCGGTTGGGTGGCGTTTTGGTTAAGTGTGGTGAAGGTTGGAAGGTTGTTGATGGTGAGAAGTTGAAGATGAGTGATGAGTGGCAGCAGGATGCGTTAAGGGTGAGGAAGGTGAAGGTGAATGGAGTGGAAGTTGATGGTTAGAGATGAAGGTAGCAAGGTGGTTGTTAATGGAAGTGAGGTGAAGGTGAAGGTGGAGGCAGTGCTTAATGTCCCTTTCGTTCCTCTGTGTGTATCCCTTTTATTCTTTTTTCATCCTTTCCTCTTTGCAATCATTTTTCATTCAATTTGTAATCACTTTCTTTTCCGTTTCATGAAGGTTGGAAGGCAAAAAGGCAAATGGAGAATGAAACCATCGAAAACTTAAAACCAATTTAAAATAGAAAGATTGTAATTTTAATGCAACTACTTGTGGAGGCTAGGGTTTGAGGGTTGTAGCAATGAGGAAGTTGGGTTATGGGTTGAGTAGAGAATTGGGTCATGGGTTGACTCGTAACAACAAAATTAGTGATTTTTTTTCTTTTTTTTTTAAAAAAATTTTTAAATTAAATAAATAAATAAAATGAAAAAAAATAAAAAAATTGACAAAATTGGGTATCAACAGTTACATAGAGAAGAAGTTTTGTAATGGTTCTTATGTAATGAGCATTAGTATGTTTATCAGTTTAAGTTGGGTTTATTCTTTTCGAATGTTTAAACAGCTGATTTTGGTTACTTATATTGAGAAATGTGATTCTCACCCCGTTTATTGCCATGTAAATCTAGGTGGAAGCTCTCCAAAGGCAAGAAGAAAAGTTTACAGACTAGAATATTAGTTTTGAGCTTAGTAGTTTTAAAGCTTTGTATTTATTTTTACTCTGATTTTAGTTTGTATAAAGTTTATGTATACAATGAGCCCTTTTGGGGCAAAGGTGTATGTATAACTCTTAGTTTTCCGTAAGGCTCTTCATTATTATTTGCTTAATTGATATGAATTAGTATGATATTTAAGTTAGAAGTAACATAACTAATACGATTTATCCTAGAGTATGCATGATATTCTTAATTATTAGTATTAGGATGTTGCAGAGTCAAGTATCTGCTGAAACTTAGATTAGAAATGTAAAAAGCTTGCAAAGTTAGGTATCCACCAAAGCTAGGTAGAAAACTTAAAGCAGAAAAGGTTAAAAGGTTACAAAGTCAGGTATCTACTGAAGTTTAATAGAAAACTTATAGCAAAAAAGTAAAAGCTTGCGGAGTCGGGTATCCATCGAAGCTTGACATAAAACTTAAAGCAAAAAAATAAAAAGCTTACGAAGTCAAGTATTTGCTGAAGCTTCATAGAAAACTTATAGGCAAAAAGATAAAAAGCTTGCGGAGTTGGGTATCCTCCGAAGTTTAACAGAAAACGTAAAGCAAAAAGCTTGCAAAGTTGAGTATCCACTGAAGCTTAACAAAAAACTTAAAGAAAAAAGGTAAAAAGCTTGCAGAGTTAGGTATCCACTGAAGCTTAACAAAAAACTTAAAGGCAATGGGTACGAGGACCTGCGAACTAAAAAGAAATTGTGTTGATTTTGTAAATGCATGTGATGCTTAAGATGATGCATGATATAATAGAAATCCTACTGTAAAGATTATCATGAACAAAATGGGTAAACAATTTTGACACATCCAAGCTTTAATTGAGTCGCTCTTGGTACCATAACTCTTAAGGACTTTTTCGCACAATAGGACCAAGGTCGAACAGTAATGAAATTCGTTAATTTGTTGGTTATTCTTCCTTTTCTCATCAATACTCTTATCAAGAATTCATTGTGTTTCTCATGATCTTTCAAAATTATTAAAGCAAATCTAAATGCTTTTGCCACATTTGTAACGTAATATTTTTAAACATGTTAGACTTATATATGGTTACTAAGGTAGCATACGACTTGCTTGACATGTATGTTTAATTTTGTGACAAACTGAGTTAGTTTAAGCACTTTGATGCAATACAGAAGGTGAAAAATAGCTTAAAATGACTCAGATAATAGCATAAATTGCTCAGATGAGGGAAATAAATATGGATACTTTATTTCTAAGTCACAAATACATGAAATGAGATGTAGTTAAAGTTTCATGATAAACTGAATTATTTTGGTATTTTTAAGTACACTGGTTGTGTGCTTTAATACCGAATTAACTTGTAGCAGATATAGAAATGATGAAACTAGGGTTGAGATGAATCCTAGAAATTTCTATAATATCTAAGGAAGTTAGGAAACTTGATTTCAAAGAATCAAAGTGTTCTTAACAGATATATTGTTTTAGCAAAATAACAAGTCACTTTATGACTCACTGTTCTCATATGTTCCAGTTGCTTTTGTTGACTTTGCTAGTGTTTTTCATTCCTTTTCACACTCATTCACACACACACACACACACTCTCTCTCTCTCTCTTTCTCACGTTGAACAACCATAGTAGCAGCAGACCACAAAAATAGAGAAAAGAACGTAGAGGAAGAGGGAAGGAAGAGAAAAGCAAAAGAAAAAGTTAAAGTTTGAAGATCATCTAGACTACAAGTGAGGTAGGGTTGCTTGAACCTATATGAACATTTGTAGCTATCTTCATCTTATGCATGTTGTATGTTGAGGGATGAATAATTAGTTTGAGGGACTTAGGTTGTCTTCTAGCTTGCTTAGTTCCTTTAATGGTTGAGTTTAGATTGTTTTTAGCTTAACTTATGCTAGGTTATGGTTTATGAGCTTAGAAACTCCCATTTGTAATCTTAAGTTAAGAGTTGAGAAATGGGTATTTCTTTGAAGCATGCTAACGTAAATCCATGTTTGATGACTTGGGTGTTGTTATGGAACCCCATCTAGACTAGTTTTTGGTAGCACTCATGTTGTGAAGTGCTTTCCTTATGTGGTATAGGTTTTTGGATGGTGAAGGGACCCTGTTCTTTCTGCTAAAAAATGGCCCTGATAATTGGTTATGGAAGTACATAACCGATTATCTGAAAGTTCCAGAACGAGGGGTGAAGGTCAAATAACCAATTAGTAAGAAAGCCATAACTGGTTATTAGCTTAAAACAGAAACTCACGTACAATGCCAAACAGTCCATAACCGATTACTAGGACCCCCTAACTAGTTATGGGCAAGTTAAAAGTTAGATTTTGGCTTGTCATAGCCAACTTTTCAAGAAGGATAAGGGCTAGGAACTTATGGAAACATAGTTTTTCACCCTTAGGCTTCATGTAAAGCTTGTTTAAGCTAGGAAATGAATGCCTATGATTCAATTGAGACTTTATGCATATTTTTATTATGAAGTTAAATACTAATAGATGTTATAAGTTTCTTTGATAAGTTAAGGAATGTATGAGCTTAGTTTCTTTTGAGGAACTATGAAAGAAAGGAATAACTTGGTTCTTAAATGAGCCATGGTAAAGAAATGTAGCTTGGTTCTTTAGTGAGCTATGGTAACCAAAGCAGCTTAGTTCCTTAATTGGACCATGGTAGGTTATAGCTTGGTTATTAAATGAGCCATAGATATGAATTAGCTTGGTTTCCCTCAATGAGTCTTGGAAATGCATTTAGCTTGAGTCCTTAATGGATCATGGTAATTTATTAACTTAAGTCTTTAATGATTCATGAATGTTTATGTAGCTTGACTTCTTTAGTTATTAAAGATGAGTCATGTATGAATATTTATAACATGTTTTAATTCATATTGTTATGATTATATACTTATTATTATAAATGATGGTTTTGAAATAATTATACTGAGGATTATAAATTCTCTTCTCGTTTGTGTTTCCATATAATTCTAGGTCAAGATCCTTCAAAGGGAAAGAGAAAGAACAAATGGATTAGATAGCCATTTTCTTTTTATCAAAGCTTTGTATTATGTTTACCTTGTCTTTGATATGAACAAAGATACTTTATATTACAATTGCCCTTTTGAGGCTAGTTTTGTACAAACATGTATCTTTATTTTCCCGTAAGGCTCTCCATAATGTCATATGTGCTATTATGGGTTATGTTTTATGTTTAATGGACTAGAAGTAACTCACTTAACTCTGTTTGTTTGCGTATATCTTGAATGTACTATGGTATCTAGGGTTAGGGTGTTACAATATTGTCACATATTTTGCATCTCAATATAAATATATCATGACAAATGCATATTGAATCAACAGTAGGTTGCAATGAAAAGGGATTATCATTATAGAAAGGAAACGTACAGGAAAAGTTGTACAAAAGGGATTAGAATTGAAATGTTTAGAAAAGAAATGTTGGAGTGGAGTTTTCCAACTCTTCCAGTGATGCTCTCTAGGATGATCAGTGCTAATTTCCTATGAATGCAACCTTAAACACCCCTTTGTTTGTTTCCGAGAATATGATTTGACCTAGTTTTCACACACTGGGAGTGTTTCATGACAAGACTTTATATATTCAAATTGCCCCAGTTTGACCCAAATCTTTGTGTATCGAAGTTGTAACAATGTAGATAAGGGGGAGGGTAAGGAAGAAGTAAATTTATTTTTCAGGGGCATTTGTGTCATTTTCTTCCCTTAAGTTAAAAAAAAGAGGTTTTGGTTTTTTTTTACGAGATACAGGAAGTGAGAACCCAAAAGATTGGGTTATGCTCTTCTTCATCTGAAACCCATAAAAGGGGAAGGCACGACGAAACGGTTCCAACAATGAGGTGAACAACATTTGTGGCTTGGTCACGCATGGTGGCTCCCTTCGCCAGCGGTGGCTCGGATGGTGAGTGACGGTATGCACGAGGAGCATGGTTGCAACAATGACAGAGAGGCTTAGTTGCACATGAAGAGGTTGGCAGTGGTTTAGGAATGGATCTAGGTTAACGTTGGGTCGTGGTTGCACATGGGATTCGTACGAGTAGTTCTTTTCTGGGTTCTGGTGGTGCGTGGATGGCGGATCTGGGTTGGTTGGCTCGAGGCAGAGGTGGTAGCCAACAATGGCGTGGTGATTTATGGCTTGGGTTTACAATGTTGAAGATGGTGGTGATTAAGGCATGGTTAGGTGGAGGTTGAGAAGTTCCCGTGACGATGAAGATGAAAGTGGGCCTGCAGAGGCATCTATAGGTCAGTCATTGAGTCCGGCAATGGCGGGGAAGATGACAATGGGGTTAACGGTGGCTTTACTGTAAGCGATGGGAGTGATGGGTTTGTAACATTCTACTAGCAATTTAATTATATTTTAATAATATAGTAAATAATTGATACGTACCTCATTTATATTTATATTTACTTAATCTTTGATAGAATATTACGTAATTCATTATTTATTTAAGATCTAACTAAATATGTGTAGTGTTAAATACATAATAAAATTAGTTTCATACTTAAATTAATTAAGTACAAGTTTCCATATATATATATATATATATATATATATATGGTTTTTATAACCTATACGATAAACATAACAAAGGAATATAAATTTGATAAGATACAAACAAACAAAAGTTCTAATAATACACTAATTGCATTTATATTTAATATTTACATCCTGTGTACCAGTACATTTGTTTAGAATATTTACAAAATCCTAAAAATTACAATAACTACTAAAAGAAGACATCTCAAATGTTTGAATAAGTAAATGAGGTCAATACATCAGCAAACAATGCACACCCACAATGTAGCCAAGTTAGCTATATCCATTTATTTACAATCAAATGAAATTCTTTGGTAGTAGGGCGAAACACAAGTGAGCATTAATATCAATCAAACCCTCCTGTTTCTCTGAACATAACAGATAAGGGGTGAGAATTTATAATTCTCAGTAGGGAAATCATACAGTTAATAAAATTATTTATTATGAACTATGTTATGCCTAGCTGCATTCATAGAAGAAAATACTTTTCAAACAAAGTACTATATAATTTTACTTTATATCAATAAAATACATACTAAATAGTATCATTTCACATTCTATTAAATTTTACTTTATCTTCTTGCTCACATGGCCAATAACATAACATATCATAGTTGAGATCTCAAACTTTCGAGGGCGTCCCCTAGCTGTGGTCATTCCAATCAAGAAACCCAATAAAAGTCATCACCCCACATGTCTTGCGAAGGGAGATATGGAGCTCAATAAAAGTGACCAATGTAAGACTCCCCATTAAGTTCCACTGTGCCTTAGCCACATGGACTCTCCTTATTGGGTCTTAGAAGACATATATTCTTTTCTCTTATATTAATGTCACATCTTTAGGCTCAAAGCCAATTAATAAAATATCCCAACTTTGAATATCATTCTTTCATCAAAAGTTACATCAGTACTTCAAAATTTGTGACATTAACATAATCAATCATTTACTCAAGATTTCAATATCAATAAAATTTATATTATTTATTTCTATAATTATAACAATAAAATACAATACAATTCATCATCAAGCAATTCTAACCCTAAAATTCATGCTTGGCCGGAATACCCATTTTGTGACAAAGAAAATTTTCTTTTTATTTTCATCATTTCTAGATTATTGCTAGCTACAAAAGACCATTTTTAACATCAATTTCACATTAAACCAAAGTTTAGACCAAAATTCCCAAATTAATTTTGAATAAAACTCTAGTTCTTACATCTTTATTTCTTGATCATTTTTCTTCAAAACTAACTTCACCATTGTGTTTCTTTCTCTACCAACAACCTTATTCTTCATTAAACTCCCATAGAAATCCAAACGAAATTTCAAGAGCACAATTTAAGTCTTGCTACCATAGGGTTTCAAACTAACAAAAATAATTATAAACAAGACCTCTTGATTTACAAGCCTGGTGAAAATAATGTTAGAATACTCATAAAAACAAGAACAACTCAAGAAAACTTTAGAGAAAAGGTATAACTCCCTACCTCAAGTGAAATGAATCTAATATGAAAAAGGTGAGATTCTTAGCTTAATCACTTAGTGAATGTGTAACAGTCCAATATTTGCTATCTAATTATATCGTCATATAAAAGAATAACCCCATACTGGACCTGCTACTTCTAACATACATCAACAACTATCCCATATCATTCATACATAATGACTAAATATGGAGAGTTACGATAACAAAAGTTATATATACATCACTGCCTTCAAGGCATATTATAATACATAATCTTTTACAACAACAAAACTAGCATATTATACAAGCCTTTTAATCAAAAAGTATATAACTATACTAATCTTCGTTCATCTTTTCTTTTCCCCTTGAGGAACTAACACCTGGATTTACATGGCAATACAATCGGGGTGAGAATACATATCTCAGTAGAAGCATTCCAATACTAGTATATAAACATATACAAATAGATAATATACTCAATTATCACTAACACTTCAATCACAGAAGCAAACAATATCTCCGTCTCAGAGACACGCAATTGCCCATACAACTGTAATGCATGAATATGTCATGATAGCAACCGCACATACAATTGCCATGGTATGCCAATTTTTATGACTAATGCTAATGCCTATGCAATAATCCTAAACATGAAATGCAAAATGTATGAAACCATTTACAAGAACCCGGTTGTTTGGTAATGTCATGAAATGCATGAGCCTTGAGCAAAACAAAGGAACCCGGTTCCATAAGTTTTGAACAAGCACTGGAAACCCAACTCTAGCTATTCCACGAGGTGTGAGGGAAAGACCATCCTTAACTCATTACTATGATCTGGAATATATGTTACCTCTTCACTTACAATCATGTATGATCACCCTCTCCGGGTAGTGAAGACTCATCAACTACACGACCTTCAGCAACAATCATATTTGATCAGAACAATGATCTCTGTGATGGGAAGGATTAGTTACCTACTCATTCAAAATCACATTAGACCATCTACAATGAGGACTCACCCTCATCAACATAGATAGGGAACAACAATAATGTCAATTACTATAATAACTAGCATGTCAATTGATTTACATTCCTAACTACCAACATGTAACACATTGATGTCAAATACCATAATAAATAACATACTAATTGATTTACCTTCATCACATATCTACTTCATTAGATACTCATATTAGAGTCTCATCGCCCTCTACTAGGCATAAACAAAGAATCCTAACAATGAGGAATCTCAAAACATCAAAATAGAAATTCTGATGAAATCTGCTCTAGGCATCTAGGCACCCTATCCTTGCCTATGGCATTCTACCACACTATGGAAGTCTAAGGTGTTCCAACACATTACCCCTTGATAATCCACTCTATTATGGTTATCTAAGGTCCCTCTAAGGCTTCTAGCCTTATAAAATGCCAAAACATGCATTTCCTAACCAAAAACACATTCTGTTCAAACTCAACCTTTGACCTTTGTGCAGTAAAATGAGCATAACTTGAGTTACAGTTATCGAAATGACACAATTTTGGTGGCATTGGAAAGCTAAGAAAAAGAGCTATTTTTATGAAGACCACAAAAGTTGATTCTCATCACAGGAGACACGGCGTGTCAAAATACACGGCCATGTTTTCGTGCATCAGGAAAATTTTTGGTAGAGAGTTACACGGCCTAGGCCGTGTAATCGCACACGAGCCGTGTAACTAAACCAGAAACATGGCAGAAACTCTCCTACATGATGCTACTATTCCTTTGGTCATTTTTCATGGATTTTGGCCACTCCAACTTAGTTTCTAAGTGATTTCAAGTCCCAAACAAGTTCACAAATAAGAAGGAAACTTAAAACACTAACTCACAACACAAATTTTAGATTCTTGGATTAAATCATCCATTTACACCCTAAAACTCCAATTTCTTCATAAATGGCATTCAAGAGTGTCCAAGTGATGAAAAACTATTCTATTGCCTCTAACAACCTAGAAACATACTATTATCAAGCTTTCTCACAAGATTCATGCATTTACCAACACACATGCAATTCTCACACTTCAAAACCCCATAGTCCCCCATCAAGTTCCCATAACCCAATGAAGAAGATGAAGTTATGAAGTGTAACACCCACCTTAGGGTGCCACATTTCTTGTTGCATAATTACCAAATTAACCTTATTTTAGATAATGTACTTTGTAGGGGAAAATACGAGTTGCAAAATTTCTTAATAACAAGAAAGTAAACTTAGTAGAAAATAAAATATCATGGCATCATTACAAATAATTTACATCATTTATACATATCCAAGTCTTTTGTTATATATATACAAGTCTTTCGCACTATAACACTGTAAATATTACAAACTAGACACTCCAAACTTTTAAACACTATTTACATTGACATCTTGCCCAAGTACTACTAGGCAGCTGAACCCTCAGAAGTAGCCGAACTCTCAGATGGGTCCTCCTCAGACTCCCCGGGTGGGGGAATTCCAACTCGACGTAAAGTCCGAGGGACAAATGTCCGAGCGGACGATACGACACTACTCTCTCTAGGGGTGCCATAGTACGCTCCCCAGTGCTGCCTGATGGATATAGGGAACTCTAATTATACATAAATAGTAACAGAAAAGTAAGGGTTCCCTGACTGTAGCCTACTCGATCTAATATTTACATCTCCCAGATAATATATACTCTCTCTATCAAGATCCTCGGTCCACACCTCATCCCCTCCGATGAATGTTAGTCTCATGTAACCCAGAAAACTAGGGATCTCCACCGCCATCAAAACTCGAGGTTCTCAACAGAATCTGGACCTTCCTCTGCTTCTCGCTCTACGTCTGGCTCAATGTCTTAACAACACATAAACATAATACAACATATGCATACAAGAGGTGAGATCACCTACGCCAATACCAGTATGGTAGCAATGAAGATAATCACATCCAAAATATCATACAGCTGTCATACTATAATTACAGTTATGCCACTAACATTATATATCATAATTACACAGGAAATAAAACAAGAATTACGATTATGTTATTTTCAATGCTCAAGTATTCAATATTTCAATTATCATGAGCAAGAATTACACATGAGCAAGAATTACAATAATATATCCTCTATGTATGCAAATGTACACTAACTCAATATCCTACTCCATGGAGCTACAACTCAAGTCGGAGAGAATGACTGAAAAGATCTGTCGGCACCAACATGCTTCAGACCACGTGCTCAATTTCTGCACATCTAGCATATGCACGATAGTCTGTATCAAATCATGATTAGGGATAGTGTCTCGGTCCAGATCATTGGTATGTTGCATCGGTCTAACCCACGGCACAGAAGAGCTACCAACTGTCCATTGTAGGTAACCCGCACCCCAATGCCCCCAAGGTCAACAAGTGACCTACACTACGCTTATCGCACCCACTCAGGAGGTGTAGTCTCTCCTAGGCAACTTGCCTTACACAGTCCTTCGGACCTTTCCAATGCATGTACTATGCACTATTCACAATTTCCATTCATATCACACATGTAGGGTTCATATAATAATTTAACAGCATTATTACTGTAATTTAATCGCGTAGTCATATTTTTGTATTTTCTCTCGCGACTCAATTTTGTCGCCTTTTCAAATCACGTAGTGATTTTTCAATGTTTTCTAATCGCGTAAATATTATTATTATTATTATTTTTATACGTTTTGAATCAGAATTTCTGTTTTACTTATTTTAATACTAAAATTCATTTCATTTCCTCATATTTGCAAAATAGTCCCTCACAATAGAATAATTACTTTCTTGTCCCTCAAAACATATGAATTACATTTTAGTCCCTCAAAATTTATATTTACATAATGGCCCCATATTTATATAATTTTTTACAATTTAGTCCTCATAATCACACATAATTTTTTTATGCATTCTAAATTACACACACATACATAACATCAAGTCTGTAAGTATTTCATCACACATGCTAACATTGAAATAAGTTACACATAACACAAATACTACACATACAAGCATAAAAACACAATTCTATACATCACAAATACACCTCAAAGACCTCAAACAATAGGTGAATGAATCCTTGTGGATTTTTCACCGAACAGAACCATCCTCACACCACCAGAACTTGGTTGGTGAGGTTGAATCTCCCTCTTACCTCTTGAAGACAAGCTTTCTAAGCTTTCCTCCTTTCCTTGAAACTTTGTTAACCTCCTAAACAAAATCCTAAAATTCCAAGAAAATTAGTAAATGCACATACAAGAATCAAGATTGAAAAACCATGGAGCAATCATGGTTAACAAAATTAAAATCAAACTTTGAATCATTGAATTAAAGCTTACCCTTTAGGAAAAGGTTGGAGAAGTTTTGAACAAGATAGGATAGGTATGCAACAAAACCTTGTGAAGGACAAATGGTTAGAATATAATTTGAGTTAAAACAAAACCAAGAGATAAAATTTTAAAGGATTGATGGTGTGGGTTTCAGGTGGTGGCCGAATGTGGAGAAAGAAGATGGAAGAGAAGTTTGCTTGATTTCTTGGTACTTTGAGAGAAATAAAACTTATGTATGATAAGTAGAAAAGGTGAAAGGTGAGGACGTACAAGAAGGGCTGCTGACCGTGTGAGTGGCTTGTGAAATTTGAAAGGATTTACTTGAGTGATTATCCAAACTTTACAGCTGCTGCCATGAGTGATTTGTGAGAATAAAATAAAATAGATTTATTTGAATAATTATCCAAACTTTACAGCTACTGCCGTGAGTGACTTGTGAGGAAATAATAAAGAGATTACTTGAGTAATTATCCAACTTTACAGCTGCTGCCATGAGTGATTTATGAGAATAAAATAAAGAGATTTATTTGAATAATTATCCAAACTTTAAATGCACATGGACAATCACTTGTCATTGGTCTCCAACTTGACTTTGCATGGCTTTGGAGTGTTCAAATATCACGTAGAAGCTCCTCCATTCTGCTGCTGAACCATGGCTGCTGCTGAACCACCTCCATTCTGCTGCTGAACCTTGGAGCTTAAGTGAGGTTAGGGTCCTCAATTTGTTGTTAATTCAAGCCTAATTACTAGTTAATTAATTAGCTAATTAATTAGGTTCAATTTCCTAACCATTCTTACTTAATCATCCAATTATATAACCAATTAGTTTAACATATTTTAGCATGTATCATAACCTCTAATTAGAATTAGGATCTTAAATTAAGGATTAAATTATAACTAATTACTAGTTAAGTTAGTTTACTTAGTTTCTTAATTAGGCAATTAGGTTAACTAAATTAAGATTAATTAGTTACTAAGCAAAAGTCAAGCCATTATTGTTGACTCAATCCTATCCATTGAAAATCAACTTGATTTCCTATCCATTAATCTCATCTACGGTGGATATTACTTGGTGGTTTTGTTAGGATTCATTTTACACCGTTGATCGGATCAACGGTTAAGATCAAAGCTTCTAAATCAAGCTTTAAATCTAATGGTCCACAAAGAAGTCTAAGCTTCTTTCCTTGACCAATTCTCATTGGTTAGAAAAGTCCAACCATTTATTTTAACTGTTTTCTATTGATTCATTTTAATTTTGATTACAGAAAATATTCTAAGCACATTTTCTATTAGTTAAAACTTATCGGGTTCAACATTCATAGCAACGGCTGCTATAACTATAACCACAGATATTTATCAGTACAATATTTTTATTTTTATAGATAGATTCTAAAAATTAAAAGATTCTTTTCTGTGTCACTCAGGTTCGGGTTTAGTAAGATCCCCCGTCTCCAAATGAGGCAGATCAGAATTTCCCCGGCCTGAAAATTTTTATTTTTCCTGGCCAGGAGCAAATCACACAAAATGATCAAATATGATCTCAGGACAGTCAAATTATTTTTTATAACACACAGAAAATACAAAATAGTGTAATTCTGCTATTACTATTCATATAGCCAGAATTTGGGGTGTTACATGAAGTAACACAAACCCCCTACCTCAAGATCAAGAAGATGAGGATGAAGCAAGGCCTGCACTTAGATCATTTCCTCTTGATGGTTGATCCTTCTCTTGGTTCTTCTTCCTTTGGTTTCTCCTTCTTCTCTTCCTTCCTTTTCTCTTCTTTCTTTCTCCTCCTTCCTTCACGTTTTCTGTTCTGTTTTCTCTATTTTTCTGACTCTAATATCTCAACCGTGAGATATTTAGCAAGAGAAGTTTATTTTGACTTCTCTTGGTTAGTACCAAAACTCCGATCTGTTAAGAACACTCAAACTTCTCCAAATCTGATTTTGTAGCTTCCAACAGATTCAAAATAAATCATAAGATTCATTAAAAATTCTGTTTCACCAAAAATTGATATTTCCATATCAGCTGTGGGTCAATCCGGCACTAAAGCACATAACCAGTATGCTTAAAAATGCCGAACTAACTCTGAAAATTCTCAAACTTTAACTATAGCACACTTCCCACATTTATGACTTGGAAACAAACTCTCCACATTTATTTCCACTAACTAAGCAATTTAAGCCACTTCCAGAGCAAATAACAACTATATTTCTCACATAGTGTTACAGCAAAGTCCCTAAACATACTCAAAAAGTCACAAAATTACATAGCCATGTTAAGTAAGTATTAGGCTACCTCTGTAACCATATACAAGTCTAACATGATTTTCTAGGGTATTATAGAATGAACTTGGAAACTCTTGATTTTTCCTCTTCTTGGTATTTTATCATTTTTCTTTAATTTTTCTTCTTTTCTCCTCCTTGTTTCCTTCTTGGCCGAAGCTCCTAGTCCCCTTCAAGTGTTCATCTTTTTCTTTTCCTTTCAATTTTTTTCCTTCTATATTTTCCAACCATCCAATGATAAATGTAACAAGTGTAGCTTCTCTAAACTTCTAATTCATGAAAAGCCTAATAGATGTCTATGTTTCTATTAGTTCATAGTTAGGTTATGATGACACTTTTTTATTCTAACCAAACTAACCTAACTTAGTTATTAATCTAGTTTCACAAACTAACTAAGTTACTAACCATTTAGTTAGCTTAGTTACTTAAGGTCTTTAAAGCTTTATTTTACCTAATTTTTCTTAATTTCTATTTAATATATCTTAATAATGTTTTAAAGAAATTCTAGTGTTCTAGAAAATCTTTTGTTAGTCTTTTGAATTTACTGTAAATAAATAATTCAATTTGTATATAGAAATTTTTAATTCCATGTATGTCCTTTGTATGCAAAAATTTTTAATTCCACATATGTCCCTTATAACAACTTAATAAATTATGCGTATGTCCTATGAATACAGAATACAAATAAATACTGTCATATTTAATTTAGAAGGGATATTACATTTCTTCCCTCCTTTTAAAAAAATGTTGTCCTCAAAATTTACCTAGTGAGGATAACTCTGAATACCTTCATTGCATTTCCTCTGTCTTTTCCCAAGTTTTTCTGGTGTTAATCCTTCCTGTAATACTTTGACTAAAGGAATTGTTTTTTCTCTTACCTGTTTATCAGAAATGTCTAAATCTGAACAGGTTTGATGGGATAAGTTAAGTCTTTTCTTAACTATACTGGTTCACTGGATAGGATGTGAGAAGGATCTGGACAATATTTTCTAAGCTGAGATATATAAAAGACATTATGAAGATTTAACAGATTGGGTGGAAGAGCTATTTGGTAAACTATTGACCCTACTTTCTCGAGAATTTGAAATGGACCTAGGAATCAAGGACTCAGTTTCTTGGATTTAAGTGCTCTGCTTATTCTAGTTATAGGAGAAATTTTCAAAAATACACGTTCTCCTTCTTAAAATTCTAGAGGTCTTTTTCTTTGATCAGCATAGCTTTTCTATCTACTTTGTGCATTAAGTAGTCTATCCCTGATGAATTTTATTTTCTCTGAAGTTTGTTGTACTATGTCTGGTCTTAATAAATTTCTCTCTCCAACTTCATACCAACATAGTGGCGATTTACATTTTTTGTCATATAAAGCTTCATAAGGTGTCATCCCAATACTAGAATGGTGATTATTATTGTATGCAAAGCCTATTAATGGTAAATATTGATCCCAATTTCTTGTTTATTCCAAGACACAAGCTCTCAGCATATCCTCTAATGTTTAAATGGTCCTTTCAGTTTGTCCATCAGTTTGGGGGATGATAGGCTGTACTAAAACAAAGTTTAGTGCTGCCTGCTGTAGTGTTCCTCAAAGTCTAGAGGTAAACCTAGGGTCCCTGTCAAATATGATACTAGAAGGAATACCATGTAATCTGACAATCTCATTAATATACATTTGATCCAATTTATCTAATGAATAAGTGGCTTTGATTGCTAAAAAGTGGTCTGTTTTGGTTAATCTATCTATAATGATCCAAATAGCATCATGCCCTGAAGAAGTTCATTGTAATCCCATCACAAAATCCATTGCCACACTATCCCATTTCCACTTAGGGATCTCTAATGGTTGAAGTAGACTAGTTGGTCTTTAGTATTCTATCTTAACTTTCTGACATATTAAGCACTTAGCTACAAATCTTGCAATTTGCTCTTTCATCTTTGGCCACTAGAAACTTTTTCTTAAGATCTTGGTACATTTTGGTGGTTCCTGAATGTATGGTATATTTACTACAATGGCTTCCTCCAGTATTTGATTTCTTAATTCTTTATCATCTGGAATAAACAGTTTGTCCCTATACATCACAGTCCCATCATTTGTTACTAGAAATTCCCTTTGTTTTCCTTGAGCAACCTAATCTTTGATCATTTACAAAATTTGATCAGTGTTTTATTTTTGTCTAACCTGTGATTTAATTTCACTGACAATTTATGTTTGACTCATGCACAAAATTTTAGGTTGCAGGGTTATTGAGAGATTTGAATCTCGAAATTTCTCTAACAACTCAAATTCTTGATTCATCAGATATGATACATGTAGTGACTTTCTACTAAGGGCATCAACTACCACATTAGCTTTTCCTAGGTGATGTTTCAATTCAAAATCATAATCTTTTAGAAATTCTACCCACCTTCTTTGCCTCATGTTAAGTTCCTTCTAATCAAAAAGATATTTCAAACTCTTATGATCACTAAATACTTCAAATTTAACTCTATATAGATAATGCCTCCATATTTTCAAACCAAAAACCACTGCTTCTAATTCTAAATCATGGGTTGGGTAGTTTTCCTCACGTGATCTCAATTGTCTTGAAGCATAAGCCATTACTTTCTCATTTTGCATCAAAACACATCCAAGACCCTTCTTGGACGCAACACTATACACTACGAATTTTTCTTTAGGATCAAGGATAATTAATATAGGAGTTGTAATTAACCTGACTTTTAATTCCTGAAAACAATTTTCACATCCATTTGTCTACTCAGAAGGCTTTTCCTTCCTAGTTAATCTGGTGGAAGGTAATACCAATTGAGAAAATCCTTTAATGAATCTTCTGTAATACCCGACTAATCCTAGAAAACTTCTGATTTCAATGATAGTTGTTGGTCTCTCCCATTGCATCACCTCTTCCACCTTACTAGGATCAACTGAAACTTCTTCTTGTGATATTATATGCCCTAGAAATTTTACTTCTTAAAGTCAGAATTCAAATTTTTTTAACTTAGAAAATAATTATTTTTCTTTTCAACTTTGAAGGACCTATCTAAGATGCTGTTCATACTCTTTTGTTGTCTTCAAATAGATGAGAATATCATCTATGAAAATAACCACAAATTGATCTAAATAAGGTCAAAAAATGTGATTCATGTAATCCATAAATACTGTTAGGGCATTGGTCAATCCAAAAGGCATGACTAGATATTCATAATGTCCATATCTAGTTCTAAAAGTAGTTTTAGGAATGTCCTCTGGCTTAATCCTAATTTGATAGTATTCTGATCTCAAATCTATCTTAGAAAATATTGATGCTCGCCTAAGTTAATCCAACAAATCATCAATTCTTGGAAGTGGGTATTTATTTTTAATGTTTACTTTATTCAATTGTCTATAATCTACACACAACCTTAAACTTTCTCTTCTTAATAAAGAGCACAGGGGCTCCCCAGGGTGACGCACTAGGCCGAATAAATTTCTTGGCTAGGAGTTCCTTTATTTGCTTATTAAGTTCACTTAATTCCAATAGGGACATTCTATAAGGTGCTATTAAGATAGGGCCTGTTCTTTCTATCAAATCAATAGAAAAAGAAATTTCCCTTTCTGGAGGTAATTCATTTATTTTTGAGGAAAATACTTCTGAAAATTCTCTTACTACAGGGATAGTTTCTAATTTTTGTTGTTCCTCTGAATTTAAAGAAAACAAGAGAACATATGCTTGTGCACCTTCTTTTAAATATTCCCTAACTTGAATGGCAGAGCAATAAATAGACTTATTCTCAACATATTTAGACATAGAGGTTTCAACAAAATTCACAGAGTTCTTAGAACAATTGAGAACAACTTGATTTTTAAGACATCTAGTCCATTCTAACAACAATTTTTAGTTTGTTCTTATCATTTTTCCTTAATTAGAACTTAGTTCATAGACTCTAGTTGGCACTTAAAAAATTGATCATTATCTATCTCATCTCCACAACATGTCATTCACTAGTTAATTTTTTTTCTACACAAACAAGATAGCATTGAGAGTATCTTAGAATAAGTCCATCATGCAGAATTTGTTCAATGGTACTCAATTAATTTTGTTCTATTAGGGTAGTATCCATTTGCCTATATCTAAACCAACTTAGTGACAATATAAGCCATTTAAATGTTGAAAACTTGTTCAAAACAAGGCAGTCATAGTTTAGACAAATCCCATCAAGAAACTACTATTATTCAAGTATGCTAAACATCTAAGAATTGAGCCAATCGTGGCAGCAAGCAATCCTATCATATTAGCAAAAATTCTAATAGATTGTCAAGCACATCTTCACCAAAATTTCATATAGAATAGAACAACAAAACTCATTTAAGTTATATCCAAATTCAGCCTCACTTCAAGCACAACAAGGCCAAATATTGGTAGCAAACCAAATCCACAAATAATGTTCTACTTAAATAGGAGGCAGTAACATAAACAGAACATAAGAATCATACTTGAAAGATCACAGAACAATCTAAACACAAGTACATTTAATCAAATTACATAGTTTACAATCACAAGTAATGAATAACTCCTGGGTCAAACAATACAATGATAAGTTTATTTATTTATTTATTTATTTATTTATTTATTATTATTATTATTATTATTATTTTATATTCTTTTCGAGTGAATTCTTCTTCACTGTTTTATACATTTTTTATATATATACCTGATAATTCCTACTTACTAAAATCCTTACTACATTATTTACAATTTCCCAAATTTTGACCACATATTAGTCTAACATTTCTTCCTACCTTGACTGCAATATTGAGGTGATCAGTCTCAATATCACAACACTTCTAGGTAAATATCCACATTCTCACACATAAGCAAATATGTAAAAGTATAATTCTGGAAATATCAATCTAACCTATGTGCCATGCATAGTAAATTTTTTGACCCAATTACCCTAGGCACACCAAGACTATTACTCTGATACATAATATAACATTCTACCATTAATTTAATTATATTTCAATAATATAGTAAATAATTGATATGTACCTCATTTATATTTATATTTACTTAACGTTGATAGAATATTACATACTTCATTATTTATTTACAATCTACTTAAATATATGCAACGGTTAAATACGTAATAAAATTATTTTCATACTTAAATTAATTAAGTATAAGTTCCCATATATATATATATATATATGCTATTTATAACCCATACGATAAACGTATCAAAGGAATATAAATTTGATAAAATATAAACAGAAAAAATTCTAATAATACACTAATTGTATTTATATTTAATATTTACATCTGGTATGCCAGTACATTTGTCTAGAATATTTACAACACACTAAAAATTACAACAACTACAAAAAGAAGACATCTCAAATGTCTGAATAAGTAAATGAGATCAGTACATCAGTAGACAATGCACACCCACAATGCAGCCAAGTCAGCTATATCCATTTATTTACAACCGAACAAAATTCTTCGGTGGCAAGGTGTGTAACACCCTAACTTTTGGGATAATTATAATATAGTCCCGATTTGTACTGTTTTGTGAATTCTGTGAGCAGTAAATTTAATTTGACTGTTCCGTGAGTGTACTTGACTGTTGTATGTGATTTGCTCCGACCTAAGAAAATAAAAATTTTTCTGGCCGGATAAATCTTATTTTAATTAATTGGAGCTGGGAGATCTTACTAAACCCAATTCTGATTGATATATAAATTAATATCGTAATTTTTTGGATTTAACTGTGCAATAAAATAATTTTATATTTTTATAATATTATTTTATATTACAGTACCTACTGTCTCAAAAATAGTAAAAATCTACTTCGGTTTGACCACAAATCTTTAAAAGTGCTGTGGGACCCGCGTGTAGGAAAAACAGTCAACTGTGCTGACTGTACAATTTTTAACCAATGAGAGCAAGTCAACAAAGGTAGGCTTGACTTTCTAAACCAATAGGAATTGGACACCTAAGGGAGCATGTGTTTTCATTTGAACCGTTGGATGAAGACTTAATGATGAAGCCTTTAATCTAAGCCATTGATCTAATCAATGGTGAGATTAGAATGATAGGTTTATGATCAAGTGATATCTACCTTAGATCTAATCTAAGGCTAAGGATTAAAGATGAACCAAGGGTTAGGATTTAGTCAACAATTGTAGGCTTGAAAATGGTTAGTAACCTAATTAAGCTTAATTAAACTAATCTAATTACCTAATTAGCATACTAAGTGAATAAATTTAGTTATGAATTTATTATAATCTAAATACTAATTAGCTATATTGATATTAATTAAAGGTTATAATATATGTTAATATATACTAAATTAATTAGTTATGTTGTTAGTATGTTAAATTAGATTGGTTAGGATAATTAACCTAACTAACTATCTAATCTATTACCATGTAATTAAGTGTAATTGGAAATCAATTAACCCCCTAATAAGATGAAGGAGTGCACGGTTTTTGGGCTGCATAAGGAGGCAAGGTGGCTTGGTTCTACAAGGTTCAAGAAGGATCCAACATGACTAGGCCATGTGCTAACTAGTGTGAACATATTTGTGATATTTTTACCAAGCAAATTCACTCACTCAAGCTCACCCACACTCTCACACGGCTGCTGCACTTCATATTCACTTTCACTTTAGTTTTTCACCCTTATCACATTTTGGCTATTCACTTCTCTCTCTAAAATATCAAAAGCTCAAGCAAACATTTCTCTCCTATTTCTCTCACTAGGTTCGGCCAGCCCCCTTCCAACCACACCAAGACCTTCATAATTTTAGATCATCACATTTCTTGAACCCAAATACCATTCTAAGCATCTTTCATTCACAAACTTTTCCCAAATTCCCACTCTATCTTGCCTAAAATTCCACTTCTTGCTTACTTACTTAAGGGTAAGTTTGGTTTCTATGGTTCAAAATTGAAATTCTGATTTTTCTAACCATGATTGTTCCATGGTTTTCCTATTTTGTACCTTGTATGAGTATTTACTAATTGTTTGAGAATTTTAGGAATTTTTTTGGAGGTCACACGAAATTTAGAGGAAAGGAAGGAATCTTACCGATTGTTTTGTCTACAAGAGGTAAGAGGGAGATTTAATCTCATCAACCCTAAGTGGTGATGAGAAAATGGATTGTGTTTGTGTGTAGAATCCATACGGATTCGGTTGTATGGTTTATTTGTGATTTTTATTGTTTTTGATTGTTTAAATGCTTTACTAATTGTGATTTTAATTTTCTATGCATGATTATAGTTTTTATTATTTTCGCTATGCATGATTATGGCTTAAAATATATTGTATGTGTTTTATATGGGATTACATAATTGTATGTAATTATAATTGTGTATTTATTTAAGTAGGATGTGAATAACATGTACGAAATGCATGAGTGTTCCAAAGAACACATTTGAGGCTCACGGCCTTCTCACAAAAATAGAGGACCAAAATGTTCTCACAATTTTCTAAATCAAGGATTTAATGAACCTAGGTAAATAATGGATGATTTAAGTTAATTGTGGCCAAAATGCCATTTAGTGTATAACCAAATGCCATCTTATTTTGATTTGGCCAACATGCCATTTTATTTACTAAGATAGGTTAGGTAACTATTTTATAACATAAATTGATTCCAAAGAATCATTGAGAAAATCAAAGGAATTAATTCTGTTCTAGAATTTTAACTTAGCAGAATTCAGTTTAAGTAAGAAATTAATCAGACACTTGAAAAGAACTAACGTAGAGCTCATATTATAAAATTTGAAGTTCATTAATAAATTTCAAAGTGAAATTATTGGGTAAAAATAAAATAAACTATATTTAGAGGAAAACGTTAAAAATACCTTATACTGATTTTATAGGCAAAATGCTGCCAAAATTTATTAAAATTAGACGCATAAAATGAAAAGATTCCATACTATATTTAGAACACAAAGAAAATACATTACGTATTTTAAAAGTACTAGATATAGTTTTACACATATTAAAAATAACAATTTTAAGCTATTCGGTTAAGAAAATGAATTAAAAATCCTACGCGATTGAGAAAATAACTCAAAAACAATTTACGACATTTAAAAATGTCAAAATATCTTTACGCGATTTAAAAACGTTTGTGAAAATGATGAGATTGTGAAAATGCGATAAAATTCTTACGCGATTGAACAATATTGTGAGTTTTGCTGTCGGGCCAAAGTGGTGGACCCAGACATGTTGTAGTGTAGTACTGTCAGGTAGGACGTATTATACTTTGTTTTCTGGTGACTAGGGGTATTTTGGTAATTTCTCGTAAATATGGTAAAATTTGGATAATAGGAGTATTTCTGTAATTTTAGCTCATGTTTAGAGTGTTGTGCCAATTTGGGTTATAATTGGAGATTGATTGACGAGGCGAATTACACCGTATTTGGTGTGATAAGCGTAGTGTGGTTCATTTATGAACTTGGAGGCATTAGTGTGCGGAGAATTCCACATGCGGACAGTGGGTTGCTCTTCTGGGCCGTGGTAACGGGCAACACACTAATGATCTTGACAAGCACTATTCTTAGTCAAGATCTTGAGGGGACTATTAAGTACTATGCTTGTGGTACACGATGTTTGGACTGTGTACTGCTACATGATGTTTTGGACTGTGGGCTATAGACACGACGTGTTGACAGTGCAATAGCTTGGTTGGGCAGCCATAAAGTATTATTAGTTTCTGATCGGGTCATTCTCTCAGATATCCGTGTTTAGCTCCATGGAGTAGGAACGAGTTAGTGTGTGTATCATTCATCATCTGCATTTTAATGTTCATGCATTATCTGCATTTTACTGTTTATTATAATCTGTGATAAATTATATGATTTATTGTCTTAATATATTATGCATGACATTGTGATAGGTATTATTGTTATATATTACTTGATATATTATGCATGATGTATTGGTATGTACTGTTGTGATAACTGTTTTGTACTGTCATTTTCTTTATTGCCATACGGGTAGTGATGTAGATTGTCTCACCTCTCTATATGTTTTCTTGATATTACTATATTGTTTCCGTAAAGAGTTTGAGGTAGAGGAGGATCAGCCTCTTGAGGTGCAGTACCCTGACGAGCAACAGTCGGGCGACATCTACGAGGAGGAGGAACCAGTGGATCACGCTGATCGTCAAGACTGATCTTGAGATCATGGCATTGCCAGGATTCTTCGGGTTCGTGCGGCTGGAGTTCCATGAGGGTTCCGAGGTGTGGCGTATGCATGCTGACCGAGGGATAGTAGCTTATGTGGGACGATTGACTGTGTCCCTATGTAGGGAGTATGACGGGGAGGTCATATTCACTACTATGCTTTATTTACATTTAGAGTTACCTTTGACCATTAGGCGTTATTGACAGGGAGTTTTCCACGGGCCTAGTGAGTTGAGTAGCGAGTCAACAGCTCGGACTCGTGTCCGAAGTCTTTGTGAGATCTCATAGATGCACACTTTTCGATGGTTATTCGGAGGTGACGGATGGTGATTCATCAGAGGGTTTGTTATCTACTGGGATGCACTTGGGCAGTACTATGTTTTAGCTTTGTGTCAACTCTTTATTGCTTTATTAAATACTTGTAGTTTGTAAATTATGCTTGTACTAAAAGAGAATCATATGTATATTATGGTGAGTTTATGTTTGTTATATCTTGTGTTTCGTGTTATTTTATTTTATGACATAATTATAAAAAGGAAAAAAAATATTCCGCAAATATTATGTAAGTATCAAATGTTTTACAACTTGGGTAAGAGTTTTATTTTTATTTTATTTCTTTGCATTCATAAATGTGGCATCCCCACAAGGGTGTTACAAGGTGAAACACAAGTGAGCATCAATATCAATCAAACCATCCTGTTTCTTCGAACATAACAGATAAGGGGTGAGAATTTATAATTCTCAGTAGGGAAATCATACAGTTAATAAAATTGTTTATTATGAACTATGTTATGGCTAGCTGCATTCATTACAAAAAATACTTTTCAAACAAAGTACTATATAATTTTACTTTATATCAATAAAATACATACTAAATAGTATCATTTCACAAAGTTTTACTTTCTCTTCTTGCTCACATGGCTAATAACATAACATATCATAGTTGAGATCTCAAACTTTCTAGGGCGTCCCGTGTAACATCCCAAATTTAATAACCATAATGTAACCAAAGTATATTACAGTGATTAGATTTAAACATACTACTTACTACAGCTATGCAATTTCCAATATAAAATATCAGTATTATATAGAAAATATGAGCCACGAATGAATATATATATATATATATTATACGACCTCTATATTTCTCATAAATATAATACGTACATCATTTCAAAAGAAACTAAACACTCCAAGCTCCTGCTTGTCTTCACTTTCCATTAGACTTCTTCCTTGAAATCATCATGGAAACACACACAAGGAGTGAGAGTCACACATTCTCAGTAGTTTTATTTATAAAACATGTCATCACAATCATTCTAGCCATTTCGGGGAAAAACACATTTTTAAAAGCAAGTCACATGCTTATAAAAACTAGAAAGGTGACAAAAGCCAAAACAATGCCTTTCTCTTCCCCGAAATAGATTCTCATTTATAAGTTTGTATTAAAACTCATTTATCATAAACTATTTTCAAGCAAATCACCATGCTCACCAAAAACACAACATCTCCATCCCAGAGACACAAACACAACAATCTCCATCTCAGAGATTCATAATTACCTATACAATTGCAATGTCATGAGTTCATGTCATGAGTTCATGTCATGAAGCAACCGTCTATACAATTGCCATGTTATGCCAAATTATGTCTAATGTTTATGTTTATGCAAATTCTAAGTATGAAATGAATAATGTTATGATACCATATTTAGGAACTCCAATTCCATGGTAATGTCATGAATGCATGAGTCCTAACAAAGTAATGGAAGTCACATCCATAACCTTGGACAAGCACTTGAAGTCCATCTAGCAATCATCATTATCACAGAGGAAATCCATCCCCCCTGGGTAGTGAAGTCCATAAACTACACAGTTATCGATAATTAACATAAAAATTCATCCTTAAAACCACTATATTAGGAAGGATACAATCCACCTTGCCTAATATAAATCACCCACATCTATAGGGCTCACACCTTTCAAAAAGCAATCACCTACATCTACCGGGCTCACACTTTTCGAAAAGGCAAAACATACAATAATGTATATAATCATGTCTAATTAAATTCTCGTAATTAGCATTACATATCATTATGATTCGACAAACACATAGAGAGGATATTACACACCTCAATTATGCTCCACCAACATCTCATGCAAAACAATTACTAATTACTTCACATAACTAGTTTCACAATTGATTTATATGCATCTCAAAGTTCATATCACACACGCTTCATCAAATACTTCTAAAAGTACTCTAACACTCTTAAAGGAGCATACATGAGTAATTCCAACACTTAGGGAAGCTCATTTTCTCAATTCAACATAATACACAATATGTATGTAATCATGCCTAATTATCCTACACAATTAGCACTACGAATCCATTTGATTCAACACATTCACACTTCATTAAATACTCCTACTAGAGTCTCAACACACTTTAGGAAACATATATTAATGATCTCATCTAGTCAAGAACTTGAAAACAACAAAAATGACATTTTTGAAGATTTTGGCCTCAGACACGGGCCTTGTCTGATTATACGCCCCCCCCCCGTGTCTTACTATGTGAGCACTGTTTCATGAATTTCAACTGACAGAGAGGGACATGCCCCTCCGATGTCTTCGGACATGGGCAGTGTCTTTCAAATAGACACACTGCAGCAACTTCTACAGAACTGTAAACTATTCCATTAGTTCTTTCCCCTCCTCCAATCACTCAAACTTCACATCTAAGTGATATACAAGTCTATCATGTTTTCTAGGGTGTTACATCCCCTAGTTGTGGTTATGCCAATCAAGGAACCCAATAAAAGTGATCACCCTACATGCCCTACGAAGGGAGATATGGAGCTCAATAAAAGTGACTCATGTAAGATTCCCTATTAAGTTCCACTGTGCCTTACCCTATGGACTATCCTTAATGGATCCTAGAAGGCATACATTCTTTTCTCATAAATACTATGTCACATCTTTAGGCTCAAAGACAATTAATAAAATATCATAACTTTGAATATCATTCTTTCATCAAAAACTACATCAGTAGTTCATAATTTGTGACATTAACATAATCAATCATTTACTCAAGATTTCAATATCATTTAAATTTATATCATTTATTTCTATAATTATAACAGTAAAATACAATACAATTCATCATCAAGCAATTCTAACCCTAAAATCCATGCTCGGCCAAAATACCCATTTTGTGACAAAGACAATTTTCTTTTTATTCTCATCATTTCTAGAATACTTCTAGCATCAAAAGACCATTTTTGACATTTATTTGACATTAAACCAAAGTTTAGACCAAAATTCCCAAATTAATTTTGAATAAAACCCTAGTTTTTACATATTTATTTCTTGATCATTTTTCTTCAAAACTAACATCACCCTTATGTTTCTTTCTCCACCAACAACCTTATTCTTCAATAAACTCCCATAGAAACCCAAACAAAATTTCAAGAGCACAATTGAAGTCTTGCTACCCTAGGATTTCAAACTTACAAAAATAGTTATAAACGAGACTTCTTGATTTACAAACAAGATGAAGAGCATGCTAGAGTACTTATAAAAACAAGAACAACTCAAGAAAACTTTAGATAAAAGGTATGACTCCCTACGTCAATTTAGATGAATCTAAGATGAAAAAGGTGAGATTCTTAGCTTGATCACTTGGTGGATGAACTTGGGAACTCTTGATTTTTCCCCTTCTTGGTAATTTTTTTTCAATTTTTCTTCTTTGCTCCTCCTTGTTTCCTTCTTGGCCGAAGCTGCTAGTCCCCTTCAAGTGTTCATCTTTTTCTTTTCCTTTCAATTATTTTCTTTTTATATTTTCCAACCATCTGATGATAATTGTAACAAGTGTAGCTTCTCTAAACTTCTTACCATTGAAAAGACTAACAAATGTCTATGTTTCTATTGGTTCATGGTTAGGTTATGATGACACTTTGTTATTCTAACCAAACTAACCTAACTTAGTTACTAATCTAGTTTCACAAACTAACTAAGTTACTAACCATTTAGTTAGCTTAGTTACTTAGGGTCTTTAAAGCTTTATTTTACATAATTTTTCTTAATTTCTATGTAATATATCTCAATAATGTTTTTGAGAAATTCTAGCATTCTAGAAAATCTTCTATTAGTCTTTTGGATTTGCTGTAAACAAATAATTCAATTTGTACACAAAATTTTTTAATTCCATGTATGTCCCTTGTATGCAAAATTTTTTAATCCTACGTACTTCCCTTTTAATAACTTAATAAATTAGGCATATGTCTTATGAATATAAATATTGTCATATTTAATTTAGAAGGGATATTACAGGATTTATGCCTATGGTGATGTCTAAGCAATGGATCTGTACTGGTGGTGACTAGTTTGGTGACTAACGAAGTGTGGTAGGTTTGGTGGTAGTCTGTGAGGATGTTCTATTGAGGTTATTGGTTGTAAGTATAGGAAATGCTCTTTATAGTTTATAGTTAAAATAGTAACAAGTTCATGGTGGTGGATATATTATACAGAGCAGTGATATGTATGCTGAGTGTTACAAGGTGCAGTGTGTACAGGTGCAGAGGCTATTACCATCTTCTAAGTTACCTTTGACAGCATGACCATCAAAGATTCAGTGGGCACTACACAGCTTGCTCCTCCGAGTGTTGTGGGAACTAATTTAGTCAATTTTTCATATTTGTTAGTGGATACTTTATACTGTGACACATTTTGAAATTCAAATCTCTTGTCACATATTTATATTTCTTCTAATAGTATTTCAAACTAAGTTTCCTTTATTATTGTAAGAGTTAGAAATTCAAAGTTCTTTATAATAGCTTTGGTAATAGCCCCAAGCTTCATATTTCGGGGAAACAAAATCTTTAAGCTAGCTTATGAAATTATTTTATAATGATTATACTTTTGGAGTTGTATTTTATTGACTTTGTGATTTATTGAGTTGTTACTCCTAAAAGCTAACCTATGATGGTTTTGAATTTTTGTTATAAGAATTGAGCTATAAGGGTTGTGTGTTAAAACTCTGTTCACCGTTAGCGAAGAGATATAACGATATATGTTCTGCCTGCCATGGTGAAGATGTGAATACTTATGTCTTGAAGCATATCAATGAAGTTTTTGATGATAACAAAGTCAAGATGAAGACCAAGATCAAAAGAGCTATATTTGGTATAGGTTATAGGACTTGGCATATCAATGTAAAATGCTTCCAATATATCTCAATTATTTACAAATAGTTTTTGAAAGATCTTTTATAAATCAACTTATGTCCAAAGTTCATGTTTTAAAGAATTATTGATTTTAATCTTGGTTTTTGTAACTCAAGTTCATATATTAAACAAATCCAAGGTTTTCTAAGTTAGAAATGTCCATCAAGCTTCATTAGACTTGAAAAATGTGTTTAAGAGCCATTGTAATCAATTACATAGTGCTTGTAATCGATTACAAGCCAAACAGAGGCCTTGTAATCGATTACATTGACGTTGTAATCGATTACAAGTCTGGCAGAGGCCATGTAATCGATTACATAGAGATTGTAATCAATTACATCCTGCCCAGAAAGCCAAGAACACGTTCAAACAGCCATGTAATCAATTATATGTAGTGTGTAATCGATTACAACAAGTCTGACAATGGCCAACGACTATTTTATCAACATTTAATACTACCCATTAATACACCTAACGGCTCCTTTGATAAAAAATAACATAAATACATGTCTTGGGTCATCATTAATGGCTAACTAACAACTTGAAACATATTTCTATCACTCTAATATATGAATCAATCCTTGAATCATTTTTGCTCCATTTTTGCAACAATTTGAGATATTCTTGAAGAGCATTCTAGTGCTTCAATTTGTATTACATACTTTTGTGAGAGTTTCATCTTATAAACACTTTGATTCTTTGTAAAGAGGGTGAGGTATCCTTTTGGAATTAAGGCTCAAGCACAAAGGGTGAGGTATCCTAAGGAGTGTTGAGTGCTCTAGATTGTAAAGGTTGTAAGCACATATTGAAGGTTGAAGATATAGTGGAAATCTCGAGTGATTGCTTGAGAACTAAACGTAGGCCACAAGTGGATTGGTAGCTAAAGCAGGATAAAACCTTTGTTTGATCTTCTAAACTCAACTCTTTTACATTTGTGTTTATTTTATATGTATGCTTGAACACTCTCTGTTTTGGTTGGTTCAATTATGAGTGAAAGTATTCATTCTTCTCTATCCATTCTTCTTAATTAATTAATAGCTTCAACGAAAATTGATAATCAAATATTTTGTGAAAGATTTACAAAAATATTTTACAAACTCAATTCACTCCCCTCTTGAGTATTGAGGCCACTTGGTAGCAAGTGGTATCAGAGCTAGACTCTTGTGTAAAGAGCTTAGAAGCTTTAAGAGAAGTGATGACTTCAAATGGTTTTTCCAATGAAAGTTCTTCTATAAATAGACCTTCTATTTTCAATGGGAATAGTTATGGCTATTGGAAAGAAAGGATGAAATTTTTTATTGAAGCTATTGATTTGGATATGTGGGATGCAGTTGAGAATGGCGCTTTTGTTCCCACACGCGTGGTTGATGGTGCAAGAATTAATACACCAAGATGTGAATGGACCGATGAGGACAAAAAGAAGGTTCAGTGCAATTTGAGAACCAAGAACATCATTACCACATCCTTGGGGTATGATGAATTCTTCAGGGTGTCAAATTGTAAGACTGCCCAAGAAATGTGAGATACCTTAGAAGTAACCCATGAGGGCACAAGTGAGGTAAAAAGATTAAGAATAAACACTCTTACTCATGAGTATGAACTATTTAGAATGAACCAAAGAGAAAAACATTCAAGAAATGTAAAAGAGATTCACACACATCATAAATCATCTTGCTTCATTAGGAAAAACTTTTCCTCATTAAGATCTTATTAACAAAGTGTTGAGGTGTTTGAATAAGAATTAATAACCCAAGGTGACGACTATTGCGGAATCAAGGAATCTATCTACAATGACACGAGTCACTCTATTTGGGAAGCTCCAAGAGCATGAATTGGAGCTAAATAGGCTCAATCAAAATGAAAAGCATGACAAGAAGAAAAGAGGATTACACTCAAAGCCACATCCACCACAATTAAAGAAGATGATGAAGATGATGGAGATGGAGTAGAAAATCTTGAGCTGAATGAGGAGAATGCTAGTCTCCTTGTGAGGAAGTTTGGAAGATTCCTTAAGAAGAAGAGATTTCAAAGAAGGCCACATTTCCCTCCAAAGAAGACATATCATAAAGGGAAAGGAACCTCATCTACTCCTACATGCTATGAATGTGAAAAATTGGGGCTCATGAAGATAAAATATCCTGTATACCTTAAGAAGACAGAGAAGTTTGAGAAGAGACCTTCCAAAGAAAAGAAAGGAAGGAAAGCATATATAGCATGAGAGGACAATGACATGGATTCTTTCTATAGCTCAGAAAATGAGGAAGCCCATCTATGTCTCATGGCTAGAGGAAAAGAAGAAGAAGAAAAAGAAGAAGAAGAAGAAGAAGAAGAAAAAGAAGAAGAAGAAGAAGAAGAAGAGAGTGACACCGAGGTAACTTTTTCTAACCTAACATCCTCACTTTCTTATAGTGAATTACAAGATGCTTTTGAAGAATTACATGAGGAATCTATGAAGCTCACAAAAATGATTTTATCCTCTAACAAAACAATCTCCTTATTAGTAAATAAAGTGTTTATTTTAAATAAGGAGATTAATGAACTCAAAATTGAGAATGAGACTCTAAGACTTATTGATGTTAATTCATCAAGCATGATTAGTTCTTCACATGATAATGAACCCACACCCTCATCTTGCTCATCATGTAAAGCATTTGAAATTGAGATTGAGGATTTGAAAAACACACTTGCAAAATTTACCTTTGGAAGAGATAACTTGAACATGTTGCTAGGGAAACAAAGATGTGTTTTCTAAAAAGCTGATTTAGGGTATAATCCCAACAACTAATAAAAGTTTCTCAATAATCTCTTTGTTTCCTCAAGTACATCAAGTAGTCCCTTTATCAAATGCTTTCATTGTGGTAGGAAAGGGCATAGTACCTTAACATGCAATGTTAGGAAGAATATAAACACCAAGGTTGGAACTAAAATGGTTTGGGTCCCTAAGAGCACTGATGCGAATTAAAAGTTGCAAACCTAAGTGCAATTTATCTCAAGTAATAAATTCTCGGGAGTTCAAGGTCGATCCACAAGGAATTGATGAAGAAAAAAATTTATTGACGTAAGGAAAATATTTTGTCACAACAATAAAGTAATAAAACTTGGTCACAAATAAAAAAGATTTACTTAGGTTAGGAGATCCATTCTTGATAATTAAATTAAGGACAAGATTAATTATTTTTATAACTCAATTAGAATCCATGTAACACCCCAAATTCTGACTATGTTAATAGTAATAGCAGAATTACACTGTTTTGTATTTTCTGTGTGTTATAAAAATAGTTTGTCTGTTCTGAGATCATTTTTGATCATTTTATGTGATTTGCTTTGAGTCAAGAAAATAATAATTTTTTGACCCAAAAAAATATTAATTTAATTAATTGGAGCTGGGGGATCTTACTAAACCCAATTTTGATTTATATATATATTAATCTTATAATTTTTAGGATTTAAGCTGTGTAATAAAATAATTTTATATTATTATAATATTATTTTATTCAACAAGATCTCTTGTCTTAAAAATAGTAGAAAATTTATTTGTGGACTCAAAAAAGTTCGTGGGGCCCACGTTTAGTGTAACAGTCAACGATTCTGACTGGACAGAAATCTAAACCAATAGGAATTAGTCAAAATAGGTGGCTTGACTTTTTAAACTAATTAGAATGAGTCAACAAAAGAAGCATAGACTTCTTTGTGAACCATTAGATTGTAAAGCTTACTTTAGAAGCTTTAATTTTAACCGTTGATCCGATCAATGGTGTAAAATAAATCTTGACAAAACCACTAAGTAATATCCACCGTAGATGAGATCAATGGATAGGAAACCAAGTTGATTTTCAATGGTTTAGATGAAGTCAATAATAGTGGCTTGAATTTGAATAGTAACTAATTAAACCTAATTTGGTTAATCTAATGGCCTAATTAGCAAGTCAAGTAAACTAATTTAATAATTAATTAGTTATAAACTAATTACTAATTAAATATCCTAATTATTATTAGAGGATATAATATATATAATTATATGTCTAATTAATCAATTATGTAATTGGAAAGTTAATTAAGATTGGTTAGGAAACTAAACCTAATTAACTAGTGAATTGATTAGCAAGTAATTAGACTTGAATTAAAATAAATTAAAGTTCCTAAACTCACTTGAAGCTCACGGTTTTCAGCAGCCTTGGGGAGGCATCTACATGGTTCTTGAACCATCCATAATAAGCCATGCAAGTCAAATTGATGACCTATGCCATGTGCTACTCCATGTGCACTCAAATTGGATATTTTTCTTCATGCAAATCTCCTCATTTTCTCTGCCCATTCACGGCAAAGAAGAAGCACCTTTAATTTTATTTTACTCACAATTTCATTTTCTCTCACATCAAAAAACTTACAATACTTTCTCTCAAAAATTCCAAGAACCAAGCAACCATTTTTCTTTCCTTTTTCCTCCATAGGTTCGGTCTCTTTACCCACAAGCACCATCACTCACCTATAATTTTCACTCTCACCATTTCCTAAAGCTAAACAATATTCTAAACACTTTCCATTTAGAAAGTTTTCCCAAAATCACATCCTAAGTGTTTCAAAAACCCACTTCTAGCTTACTTCCTTGGAGGTAAGCTTGAATTTCTATGGTTTAAATTCATGTTTTTATGATTTTCTAAGCCATGTTTGTTCCATGGTTTATCATTATTAAGCTTTGTTTGTGATTTTACTAATTGTTTTAGAATTGTTAGGAATTGTTGTGAGCCACACGAAAATTAAGGAGAAGGAGGGGAGCTTGAAAAGCTTGTCTTCAAGAGGTAAGAGGGAGATTTAACCTCACCAACCAAGTTTTGGTGGTGTGAGGATGGTTTTGTACGGTGAAAAATCCATAAGGGTTCTTCACCGATTATTTGATGTGTTTTGATTATGTTTGTGTTGTGTTTGATTGTGTTTCTATGCTTGCATGTGTGATAAAATGCTTAAAGCTTTGATATTTTGTGTGTATGTATAATTATGAAAGCATGAGTATGTATGTGTAAATTAGGATGTGAACAACATGATGAATCGATTGTATGAGTACTCCAAAGAGAACAGAGGCTTACGGCCATACTATGGAAAAAAGGACCAAAGTCCTTACACTGATGAATTAAAATGAGAACGGAGCGATTTAAAATGAATTTGGAAAATATTTGAGTATAGCAAAGTAAAATGATTTTTAAGTGAAGTAAATAAAAGAAATAATAAATTTTGGGAAACAATACCATTAATGATTTTTAAAGGGGTTATACCACAAATTTTCATAAAGGAGGAGGGACTAAATTATAAATATTATGTAAATAAAGGGCCATTGTATAAATACTTATTTTTAGAGGGGTCATATTGCAAATATTATTTTTTAAGGGGTCAAATTATAAATATTTTATAAAAGAGGGATAATTTTGTAAATATAAATTTTATAAGGGACTATTTCGTAAATATTAATTTTTGAGGGACTGTTTTGTAAATATGAATTTTATGAGGGGTTATTTCGTAAATATGAGTTTTTGAGGGACTAGTGTGCAAATATGGAAAATAAAGCTAATTTTAGTATTAAAATGAGAAAAATAGTATTTTTGATTTAAAACATATGAAAAATATTTATGCGATTGGAAAACGTTGGAAAATCGCTACGCGATTTAAAAAGGCGACAGAATTGAGTCGCGATTGAGAAAATGTGAAAATATGACTACGCAATTAAAATACAGTAATAATACTATTAGATTATTGTGTGGACCCCGAATGTGTGACATAAATTGATAATGTGAATAGTGCATGGTACATGCATTGGAAAGGTCCGATGGACTGTATGAGGCTAGTTGCCTAGGAGAGACTACACCTCCTGAGTGGATGCGATATGCGTAGTGTAAGTCACTCGTTGACTTTGGGGGCATTGGGGTGCGGGTTGCCTACAATGGGCAGTTGGTAGCTCTTCTGTACCGTGGGTTAGACCGACGCAACACACCAATGATCCGGATCGAGACACTATCCCTAATCATGATCTGATAAAGACTGTCGTGTATATGCTGGATGTGCAAGACTGAGCACGTGATCCGAGGCATGTTGGTACCGATAAATCTTTTCGATCACTTTCTCTGACCTGAGTTGTAGCTCCATGGAATAGGAAATTGAGTCTGTGTGCATACATATAATGATAGAGGGTATTATCGTAATTCTTATTTATGATAATTGATTTATTGGTTATTTGATTATTGATAATGGCATGATTGTAATTGTTGTGTATTATATGTTTTATGGTGATAAATGATGTTAGTGGCATAACTGTAATTATGATATAATAACTGTATTAAGATATTGTATGTGTTTATCTTCATTACTGCCATACTGGTATTGGCGTAGGTGATCTCACCTCTTTGTATGCATGTTCTGTATTATATTTATAATTGTTAAGACGTCGAGCAAGAGATAGAGCGAGAAGTTGAGAAGGAACAGATTCCTGCTGAAGACGTCGAGTTTTGAAGAGATGGAGATGCCTAGTTTCCTTGGCTACCTGAAGCTGACATTCATTGGAAGAGATGAGGCATGGACTGTTGATCTAGAGAGAGAGAGTATATAGTATATGGGAGACCTAAATATTAGATTGAGTAGGCAACATTTAGGACACCCTTACTTTTCTGTCAATATTTATGTACAACTAGAGTTCTCAATATCCATTAGGCAGTATTGGGGAGCTTACTATCGTACTCCTAGTACGGTTAGTATTGTGTCGTCTGCTCGGACACCTGTCCGTAGGACTGCACATCATGACAGATTCCTATATGCTGAGGAATCTGAGGAGGACCGTCTGAGGGTTCTCATTGTCTAGTAGGACTTAGGCAGTATAATAGTTTAAATTAAAGTTTAAAGTTTAAATATTTTGGAAGTCTAGTTTGTAAGATATCTAAGTGTGACAGTACTAAACGCTTGTATGTATATATGATGTAAATTATTTGTGACAATGTTGTTATATTTTTATTTTCTGCTAATTTTATTTTATTATCATCAAAGAAATTTTATAACTCGTATTTATATTGCAAGCGCGATTTCTAATGAAGGGGTAATTTGGTAATTAAGTAACAATAAATGTGGCACCCTAAGGTGGGTGTTACAATCCACACATAATGGAGGTTCCAATCGGAAAATATAACATTCAATGTTTATTTAAGATTATATACAAAATTATATTATGATTTCTTTAATCATCTATTAACACTACCACTTATAAATGGGCTCAAGCATTCATTGTGCCAATATCTTGTCTATAACAAATCAAGATCTCCACTTTACAAGGAGGATTTCTAAATTGATTGGAAACAAAATACAACATGTATAATGATTACTTGAAAATATATCATTTAAGCACAAGAAAAAAAATGAATCGAACCTTATTTCATTACCAAGAGCTTCACCGTTTCACCCTAGTAAAATGAAAATTAGTTACTTATAGACAAGAAGAAAAGAGAAGAAGAAGAAGAAGAAGAAGAAGAAGAAGAACATAACTTCAATTTAGAATAAAAAAAATTACAATAAGATAAACAAACAACACAATATCATGATCTTGATCTCTAAGACCAAGACTCTTAAATGATCAGCCAATGGTGCATTTTATAGAGGATTAGGGATACAAAATGACAAGGGGGCTGATTAATGAGTGAATAGATGAGTGGGCTGATGAGTGAAAAATGCCAAATGACTTTTGATGAGTGGAAAATTATTGAGATTCTTTGTCTCCGAAATCATTCAGTACTGAACTCATTGCATTCATCATTTTCTCACCAAATGGTCTTCATGAAAGTTGTAGGCTTTTGTCTTAACTTTTAAATGCCGTTAGTTTCAACCCAAAAGTATTCCTACAACTCAAGATATGGTCTAATTACTGCACACTACTCAGGCCCAGCTACAGTTCCTCTGTTCTGAATTGTAAGCCCAATATGACCTCTAAGAAATCCAAAATGGGTCTTATATTCTTCATGAAAGTTTTAGATATGGGTCTTAACTTGCAGATGCCAAAATTTCAGCCTGAGTTATGCTCTGATTACTGTACACTAGTCAGGTTCCAATTAAAAAACCCATATTCTGACTTCCAAGCCTAACTAGTTCCACTAGATGTCCGATTTTGACCTAGAGCTCTTCATAAAAGTTGGAGAGTTCTATCTTATCTTTCTTACAAGGTAAAAATACATAATTATTAGACATCTAGAACTTAAGATATGGCCAAAATATAGAAACAGTGTAAGATGTAAATCATGCTAAAAAAATTCAATTAAGTCTCATTTGAGTCCAAACTTACAAAACATGTGATTATCAAATTCTCCCACACTTAAGTACATGGAGAGTGTAAATAACTAAAAATGATGGTTTATTAATGTATAAAATATGTGATTATCAAATTCTCCCACACTTAGCTTTTTGCACTCCTAGGCAAAACACATAAGACCAAAACTAGGGAAGAAGGAAAAACAACACAAACTCAAAAGCTAGAAATTCTAAAAGACTCAATTTCTAATTATATTTAAGAATAAAGAGCAACCAAAGATTCAAGATATCAAAATATTTGTGAGGTAACATTTTTTCACATCTCAAACTAATTGTTAGCAAGGAAATTTCAATTGAAAAGCATGAGTCAAGAATGATAGATCCTCACAAAATTCACTCTCAATCCCTCAAGTGTTTAAAAGGTAGGTATTTCACTCAATTCAACTCATGAAAATTGCACTATCATAGTCTTGCTTATCTTCTACTTCTCCACTACTCAGAACACATGCACACACAAATCATAACAACTTTATTCAAGGTTGTAATGGGGTCAAGGTAAAGGAAGAGATAATATAGATATGACAAGTTAAATACCAAAGAGAATAAAAGAGCACCAGAGCTGAGTTCAATTAACAAGCATGAAAGTTTATCCCAACTCCATCTAATATAAATTTCTTTTACATATTCTTTTCCTTTCCTTTATTGCCTTGTTGACCCTTATTTACATTTTTTTATATTTTTATTTTATTTTATTTTGAAGATGAACATAATATATACATTTTTTTAAACTTTTTTTTACCAACCATTTTGCACACACACCCCCACACTTGTTCAAGAACTCATCTAATGACAAAGCTAATGTTTTCTTATTCCCTAAGGCCGGGTAAGAATATGATTTTTCATTTAAGACACATAATGAGTTCGAAACAAAGAATGGTCAAATAAGCTCAAAGGGGTTAAGCAAGGGGAAATAGGTCATTTCTAATGCCTTACGTTGGCAAGAATCAGAGAATTTCCAAGAATCCATAAGAGTGCTTGATATCATATTGAGACAATATGCTACTGAGCAATGATGCCTATTTGTGCGCTAATCATTCTTGGCTATTTGGTTAAAGTAGCTATTTCAAGAAAAATACCTCAATCATGTTTATGTATGCATGTGAAAATGTAGTATCAAAAAGAATCAAAGCAAGTTCTAGAGTAACAATTCCATAAGTAAAAATCACTCAAGAAAGAAGAGAATGGTACAAATATTCAATCCATTCATCAATAGGCTCAAAATCTCACAAGGCACAATTCTATCATTCTCAATCCACCAATTCAACATTCATAACCAAACATGTGATTTTTAATAAAGAAGACAATTTACTCAATCATGCAAATTTTCATGAATTTGAATTGCTACTTCCACACAAACTAGTTATCTACCTAATTACTCCTTACTCTGCCACCAATTTTGATGCGTATCAAGAGTAAATAATTTACTCCTTACTCTATCATTCTTAACTAGTTTGGTAAGTTACTGACAAACATATCATACTTCCCAAATTTTTTTTTGAACAACTATCCTTCCCCCCAACTAGATCACAACATTGTCCGCAATGTTAAAATATAGATGAGTAAAGGATAGAAGACATTACCTGTTGTAGCAATTACTGAAAAGAGAGACCTGACACAAATTTAAACAGAAACAAAGTACAATAAATAAAACGAAAGCTTATAATTATTTAAATAGTTGAAGTGTTTGATCTGACTTGCTTTTCATACTGTTTCCCTCATCGCTTTCTTTTGAGTAATCTATCTGAGTTGTTATTGGATCAGGTTCATAAACAAAAACTTCTAATTTATCAATTAACTCATTAACAGTGGAAGCAGAGATAAAGAGTCGTCTTATTGAAGGTGTGACAAATTTCTGTTCCACAGCATGGTCAACAAAAGATAACAAATTATCAAAAAAATTATTAACATTCAACAAACCTATGGGTTTATGGTGGATGTTCAGTTAGGCCCAAGAAATAATTTGAAAAACTTCTTCCAAAGTACCAAAATCACCCAATAAAGCAATGAATGCATCAGAGTTTTCAAGCATTATCCTCATTCGTCCATTCATAGATGATATTTGAAGTTCCAGCCCAATTATCTTTCCAATGATGTTCTTTCGAGTTAAAGGTTTAGGAATGACACCTAAAACTTGATCATCTCTTAGATGTGCAGAAAGTGATACAACCCTAATTAACCTAATGCTACCTCCCACATATATTACACGAATGTTCCTCGCAGAAAGTGTTCTACCAACAGTGCTTGCTGTGTTTACAAACTTTAAACCCTTCCTATAACTTGTCCCATAAAATACTCAGATACTGGTAAATCTACGAACTAAAGAAGAAGCTCCCTCTATTTCTACACTCACACTCTCTTTGAATAATTATGAGTTGCAGGAAAGTGAAGAAAATGAAGTGTTTAAATAGGGAAGAGAATAGAAAGAGTAATAATAGCTCCTGTATGGGTAGGTTGGCTGCTGTCAGAAAAGTTTAAAATTAAGAAACTTTTTATTTTTTTATTTTATTTATATATATATATATATTAGACTTCAAGAAAACCATTAGGATAAAGAAGTCTAGAAACCCCTGAAGGACCCCGCCCAAAAGATCGTCTGTCTAAAACCAAAATACAACAAAATCATACAAAGATAAAATTATAATAACAAATGATGACATACCTTTATGTACAAGTTTCATGGCGTATCTTTATACTGCGCATCATGAGTGTAGTAGCCTTCACAATCTTACCGTCCCTTGAAAGAGACATCAAATTCCCTTAAGGAATTTCAGACTTAAGGCACTCCTCCCGCTTGTGAGATATCCCAGCCTATGCATCGTCCCTCTAGTTAAAGAGAGAAAATCTAAATACGACGACCAGTGACCACAGCCAATGGAGCTACGCTTAGGAATCCAATAAATCAATACTAAGAATTGAGCTCAGAGGCATTGTCACGCGAGAATGTAAACACAGGACGTTTCTATCTGTCCATTAGCAAGCAGAGGCTACAGTTAAAACCTGGGGATGCTTACGCGGCTCTCTACAGAGCATGGCACACGAACCTTATTTACGGACCGACGTGCGAAGGTCCACCTGAGTCAATGACGGGACAGGCATCTACCTAGGGCTACTAATCTAATTAAAGACCAAGTACAACCGAAGTTTCACCCTTTTTTTTATTTATTTTTTTCTTTTTGCTTTATTTTTTTTTTTTTCTTTTTGCTTTTTTTTGGTTTTTTAGGAGACATACAAGATAATATATACATGGTGTTGTGATTGTGGCTCACATCTTCCTCTGGTTTTACATCCAGTAACGGCTTAAATGCCTTCTATGAGTTGAGGATAAGGTTCCCATCCAATTTTCTTATAAATTGGCAAATAGGGTCTTTTTGAGTCAGATTCCCGAGACTGTAACGCTCTTGCTCATCCCTGAAAAGATTTCACAAATTAAGAAGTTCTCGATGTACAACTCCACAAGAATGCACCTCAAGAGTCAATAAGATATCATCTAATGACTCCTTACTCAGTCCATTCTTAATAAAATATATTTTATCTTCTCGGTTTGTAGAAACCATTCCCAAAGAAAAACATCACGTATTGCAATTTCATCGTGCACATTTGTAATAAACTTGCATTTTTTTTGCTCTTCTCCTTTTAGAATATGAACTTTTACTGAGACCCGGCATGTATGGGACAAATGAATTTGAAGATTCACCAGCTAAACGAACCTTTGCTTTGATTATCCAGCATATATCTTCTGAGATACCCTTGTACATTAACAGTCTCAGTCTTTTACACCTCACTATTGGGCACACATCTTCAAATGATTTGATCAGGATAATTAAGGCAGGATCTTTCATGTTGCAAGAAAATTGATTATGTTAGCAAACCAAGGCTTGGAATTGACAGAAAATAATAATTCATTAGGAAAAAAATCATTGATAGGTGTGATATCAAAAGGTGAGTGTAACATCCTGAAAATTCTTTATTTCATTATAAATAATTATTTTATAATATTTGTGAATTTTAGGAAAACTTTTCGAATTTTTTACGTGAATGATGAATATTTTAATATATTTTTCGTTTTACGTGTATATTCTTTGAGTAGGAAAATAAAATATTTTTCCTAAGGCTAATAAACTTTGATTTGTGGAAACGTCAACGGGGATCTTACTAAACCCGAGGTGGACACAAGCGATTTACGAGGTTTACGCTTCACGAGACTTTATCGATACATGAAATCAACGTATCATAAAATCATCATCGATGAGTAATAAAATATTATTCTCATCAATTGTAATTTTATTTCATTGAGAAAATAATTTTAGCAGACTTAATTATTCATCGTCGGATGAATTTAATTAAGGTGACAACCTTACACTTCGTTTCCTCGAGAAGCGCACAAAGCTTCTCAAGGAAGCTTCCTATTTCCATCTAATCAACCTTTCCTCTCTCCTCCCCAATTTATCCGCACGGCTCTTGTTGAGGAATTATTACATTGACTATTCCATTTTTCCCACTCCCCATGTCCGCCGCTCATTCACATTTTCCATTTCATTTCTCCCATTTTCTCTCATTCACGCCGCTCCTCCCCCTCACGCAGCCTCTCACTCTCTTTTCTTTCTTCTTCTTTGCACACCACCCACATTCACCATTGTTGATCCTTCAAGCCTCCTTTACTCAACCCGACAGAGACCATTTTCCCCTCTCCACCTTCACACCTTGTTTCGCTGGAACTCCTCCCCGTGTCTTCATTTTTCTTTCGCTCAAAACAGCCCCAAAAGCTTGGACCTTTAAGGTAAAGTTCTTAACTTTTTCTCTTCTCCTCATTTTCGTGCATTCGGTTTCTGCTTTGCCATTCTCTCTTTTGATCTTAATTTTGTGGATCTTGAACGCCCAAGGTTGGTGGTGGTGAAGAAAATCAGATTTTCAAGCATAAAAGGAGCTTCTTTATCCCTCGTTCTTCACTTAGGTAAGAGGAAGACACTCCTCCTCAACCTCTCTTAGCATTTAGGAACGTCGGTAATTTGTGTTGAGAGTCTTTCTCGTTTTTAAATGTTGTTTGTGATGTATAGATGTTAGGCGATTCTTTGGAGTTTTGTATGTATATATATATATATATTTGGAATGTGTAATATGGAAAGAAATGAGCCCTGTTTTGGTTCTCGTATGGTCACGGTTTTGAACCCGAGAAAACAGAGATCCTATATTGAAAATGGTAATGACTTGGTTTCTTGATCCATCCTAAAGTAAATGTTAAAATCCGTCGAGAGTGAGTAAGCCATGTCCGTCGAATTAAGATGTTAAAACACGTCGAGTATGAGCTCCGGCCAAACAAACTGTCGACAAGTGGGGCCCTTCATCATGTCAAAAGTTGTCGAAGCTAGTGACCCCCCATTAACACCTCCGTCGGTGAATTCGACGAATTAGAAAGAGTGGCCCTCTTAGTGTACGTCGGATTGGTATAGGTGAAACCTCAACATTTTCCCAAAGTCAGAATCCGTCGAGTGACATCCCTGTCGAGTTTAGATTTCTGAACACTAAAACACAATGTGAAAATCCGTCGAGTTTAGACTTCTTACTTTTCCCGTTGAATGTCAAAACCCGTCGAGTGTATTTGTCGAATTAGCATGAGTGAAACCTTAGCATTTTCCAGGAATCTGTCGAGTGTATTTGTCGAATCAGCATGAGTGAAACCTTAGCGTTTTCCAGGATCTGTCGAGTTGCATCTGTCGGATCAGTAGGAGTGAAATCTCAACGTTTCCAGAATCCGTCGAATTAGAACCTTGTAACCCTAATATTCTTGTCGGTTCGACAGAACAGGACTTTCCCCATTATCCAAAATCTGTCGAGTTAGAATTGAACTTTTAGCGTATTCGTCGGTTGAACACGAGTGAAACTCCTTCAAAGTTAAAAAATCGTCGAGTTAGGTTGTGAATCATATCCGTCGAGTTAAGATGTGAAAATCTGTCGAGTTAGGATGGGAATATCCGTCGAAGTTAGGATGTGAATGCTCGTCGAGTAGAGTTCTGAAGGTTTAATGGAGAAACTTACCCAATGAGAATATCCGTCGAACTAAAGTGTGGGAATCCGTCGAGTTAAGATGTGAAAATCCATCGGGTTAGGCTGAGAATTATATCCGTCGAGTTAGGATGTGAATGCCCGTCGAGTGGAGTTCCTGATTGTTAAATAGAGAGATTTTCTCCAAATCCGTCGAGTAGAATTCTGAAGGTTTAATAGAGGAACCGACCTAATGTCAGTGTCCGTCGAATCATGTTTTCTGTAAATGTGGTAGCATATTCGACAGATTATATACTTCATCCGGTCGAAGTTCGTTTCCCAATTCGACAAAGACACTTAGAGTTTATCCCCCGCAGATTGTTTTCCATTTACCTTAATCTGTCGTCTTTGCTACTCGTCGAGCAAGCGGCTCCGATTCTCACCGATACACTTTGTTCGTCGAAATTATAAGTATATCTCAATTCTTTTACCTAGCAAACGAATGGATGATTTCGGCCTTGTGACCTCCTCGAATTCAACTTTTGGGACTAATATACACTATATTAATCATAAATAACATCGATGACTAGAAACAAAGTAGGGACACATAATGAAGGAAAAACAAGGAGCGTGATTGAGCCTTACAACTAGTGAGAACTTGGAATAAAGGAAGAACATGAGAGTGTGAGATTTTGAGATCTTAGAATAATCTTCTAAGGACATATGAATAAATTACCTAAGAGGATTTAAGTTAACTAAGAGAATTCCTTTAGAGATAAACTCTGTAAGTAAAGCTAAACCTAAGTAAGAATTCATAATACGCTTTAAAAGGTATTACTTTATTTAACAACAATATCATGCTATTGTGGGTCCATTTGGGTGACCATTGATTGGGTTAATTCTTACTTGGGCAAATTGTGACGCATGATGGAATAGTATGTAATAATGATCATACATGATTATGCATAGAGAGTCTGTATGCATTGTGGATAAATTATATGACATGCATTTGAGGCATGATTGACCGAGTTGTCATGAGAAGCATGATAGAGTCATGCATTGCACAAAAGAGAAAAAGAATGTCGTTGGACTTTGTTGAGGATTTTAGCCTAGGAGTTGAATAACACCTTAGTGCGGGTGCGAATAGACACGTGGGGTCTGTAGATGACCTTGAGGGCGTCGGGCGCGGGCGTCTCGCGCAGAGGCGATGGTAGCTCCTCTGGGACCGTGGAGACAGACCGATACACACGCACCGACGATCCTAACCGGCCACAGTCCTATATCAAGATCTTGTGAGAATGCCATTTGTATAAAGCCTTGTTGCGCAAAATGAGTGATTATATTATATGGAAAGCACTTGTATGGTCGACGAGATACTTGGCATGTCTCCCGATCATTCTCTCCGAGTGTTTTTGTGTCTAGCTCCATGGAGTAGGATTTTGATTATTGAGGGCACATGTGCATAGTGAGTCCATGAATTATCGGCATACATTGTTATTATAATTGGGAACTGTTGCATTTTTGATATATCTATATATATATGTATGTGATTTGCCTGGAAGCTGTTTGGATGATCATAATCGCTACTAAATGCTTATCTCCATTATTCTTTGTCATAAATGCTATGTGGGCGCTTTGCGCCGTTTGGTTTCTTGATGCTATAATTGGTAATGATGGTAGGATGTCTTACCTCTTTCTTGTACTTTTTTCTTTCTATGTTAATTTTTGGTTAAAGACTATAAGTGGGAACGAAGTTGGATTTCTTTGGATTTTATTGGTTTGACCTCACGCATTCGGTGATGCCGTCGCGAAGGGAGCTCTTTTGGGTTTGTTCGAATTGTGTTCGCTTTGATACCAAGACCTATAGAGTCGACCTGGACCGACAAGCGTATGTGACATGCTCGGGATCGACTTTGACCATGAAGAGGACTGTGATTGAAGACCTTATCTTGTATTTCTCACTACACCGGTGAACCTAATTGCCTCACGCATTCGGGATACGATGGAGTGCCCAACTCCTTAGTCGTAGATATATTATGGGTAGTTTATATTTCATTTTGCATTACCTATATAAAGTGTATTTTTGAGTATATGTATGCTTCAAGGCAATTATCCAGACTTAAATGTTGTAAATTGAGTACATATTATAATTCATAATTTAACTGGTTGTATATGTAACTACTCATTCGTGGCTCTTATTTTCCTCATATAAGAAATGTTTTAATATTATTTTGGTAAATTTGTTGTTTGACAAAGTTAGCACGCCGACATTTAGTGACCGTGACATAATGACGATTGTGCATTGGTTATTAAATCGAGGGGTGTTACATTAATGGTATCAGAGCAGTTCATCCTGTTGAGCCGGGGTATGGACTGACTATGCTTAGACATATTAGAAGTTGTTGTGTACTTCCTTGTCTCTTGATTGAGATGTTGGGAAAGGAAGGCATGGCTTGCCATAGGTTGAGTATTGGTAGCTACTGTTGCACAATTACGTGACATTGAGTACTGGCCCACTCAATGTGTAATGTTCTGTGACTAAGGAAACTATGATTTCACCTTGGCATGTTAAGGTAATAGGAGTTCTTTAGAAAGAAGCTTAGCTAAGATGACTGAACTTGCTTAGGACTTGTTTGCATTTATACCCTTGTAGTGTTATCCCTAGAATTGTTTGAGCCTATGGGTTAGAAAAAGGGTAGTTGAATAAGACTTGCAAGGTTAGTGGACTGAGGTGTCCAAGAGGTTTTCGAAAATCGATTCTCTTTGGAAAGGAGTATCTGGCATAAGCTTGGTTCGAGAAGCTGCATAGGAGTCAAAGACTTATCTTGGAGATGGCATGCGAAAGGGAATGAAGGAGCTCGAATTATAGTCTTTTGGGTTGTCTTGATTGGGTTATGTGACTTTTGTGATTGGTTTCCAAAAAGAGATAATATTGTTTGGAATGAATGCTTTTGATTTTCCCTTATTACTTGACTTGTTTGTTCTTGAAGGAAGACAATGACTCGAGGTAAATATAAGCGCGTGAACGCAGGGAGTGACAATGATGACACAACTGAGGCAACCGAGGAAATACAAAGGATGGTTAATGTAACTACACGCCAAGATCAGAAGCTGTGACAACAACAAGAATTGGAAGTTGAGGTTCGAAATTTGAAGGAAGAAAGTCGATTTTGGGGTGACTGGATTACCGAAGTTCCAAAGGAGGAACCGTGGGAAGGCCAAACAGTTTAAACGAAACCATATATGCTACGACCAAGGGGACAACAAACGACGACCAATACCTGGAAGGAGGTACAGTGGTAGTAAGTCCAATCCAATTTGTGGTACCATTGTCAATGTGTAAGAAGTGCGGAAAGGACCACTTCACGAGGGACTGTAAGATCGAAGGAAAAATTTGTTTCAGATGCAGAGAGTTAGGACATGTGGCTAAGAACTGTACTTCGCAAAGGACGAAGCCTTTTGTTGGTGATGCACGCACTTCACAATCTCACGAAGAAAGGAGAGTTAATTTCTCAAGTGGAGTGGAAGCGTCCAAGACTGACGGCCTAAGCGAGGAAGCTTGTACTACGGTGGATGACCCTGTGATTATACTGTATAATTCGGGGTAACCCATTTCTTTATGACGTATGAATGTATGAATTCAATAGGGATATTCATACCCTCGTTATCTTTTGACTAAGTTATTTCTATTTTGGCTACTAAGAACTTGTTGATGGTAGCCAAGTTGTTTAAATTATCCTACGACTTGTTAAAGACTAAATCTTTTGGTAACTGATTCGTTTACTTCTTTTGCAAAATCAGATGTAAGGTTAACAAAAGGGATTGGTTATCTTCCAACCATATCCTGTTGAAATATTCCAATGAAGTTCTGAGAGTTCACCTATGGAGTTGAATCGTCTGTGTACTTACTTTCTTTCAACTCGAATGATATTATCCTCGTTTGTAACCTGCTCTTGTTACAACAAGTCTATTTAAAGAACTATCCTAATGTTGTTAGATATTGGAACCCTTTATGCCAATTCCATCATTTGCTTTCTTCATGGATGGGCTTGATCTCAGGAAGGAGATTGATCGTTTTCTGAACGGGTCTCGTCACTCGGTTTGAGGGAAACTTAGTGATTCTTGAGACAGAAATTTTCTAGATGCGAATCCGTGAAACTCACTCCTAAGTTTTATTGGACCATATCGTATTCTTCGTTAGGCGGGTCCAAAGTGGTAAATCACGTGACTTCCTATTTTTCTTTCCGACCTTTATAACGTTTCTAGTATACTTCAATTAAGTATCTGTGTTCCCGAATCTGAACCTTAACGACACGACAAGTGTAGCACAATTAGGTGAAAGCTTACCCTATGAGACATTCTGTTCGAATCAAGGAAAGATAATCTGACAAATCAATTGAAGGACGACGCTATTTTCTCCAAGATCAACTTATATTATGGACTATCATCGAGTTCGCTTAAAGATTTATCATTGTCCTTGATTGACGGCATTTTGATTTATTCGTGATGCTTGGAGGAACGTATTGAATTTCTCGGAGTGATCCTTAAAACCCTGAAGAAGAGGTTATGCGTGAAGGTGTCTAAGTATGAATTCTAGTTGGAGACAATTCGACTTTTGGGTTACGCAATCTCAAGGGAAGAAGATTGCTGTGAACCATTGAAACTCGAAACATTTATTCAGCGAGAGGAACCGATGACCGTAATGAAGAATTGTAATTTTGGATTAGCTGGTTGATACGGGAGACTCACAAAGCTAATTCTTCAAGTGACAAGATTTCTCACCTAACTCATATATGAGGGTCAAGTTTTGTATGGACTGATGTATACGGGCGAAAACTTTCAAAGAATAATAAAACGTTTGATTTCTTCGCCAAGGATGATTTTGTCCAAATCCTAATGAACTTTTAGGGATGCCTAGTGATGTTTCGCATTGGGAGTCTAGAGCGTGTGCTTGATTAGAATAGAAGGAATGATAACGTATACTTGGAGACAAATTGAAAATACATGAGGAGAACTACCTTACACAACTTAGAGTTAGCTTGTAGTTGTATTAGAGATCTAGAAACATTTTCTACAAGGAGAAATTTTCATTGTCTGTAGTGATCGTAAGAGTCAGAAGTATTTTGTCTGATCGGAATAAGTTGAAATATGAAGCAGGAACAGTGATTAGAAATTCTGAAAGATTTTGATTTTTTTTTTTCGTGTTGGTATAATCCCAGAAAAAGCAAATGTTGTAGTAGAAGCATTTAGAAGTAAACAAGCTTAGTTGTCTACTGCAGTAAGCAAGGAGGATAAGTTCGATAGAACCACTTAGCGATGTACTGATTGTTTGGGAATTAGCTATCGAAAGGGTGAAGACTCAAGGAGCATTTATTTTTAAGATATGATTAATTTCGAGGACGAAATTCCTTTTAGAAGGGGAGTATTGTAACATCCCGAAAATTCTTTATTTCATTATAAATAATTATTTTATAATATTTGTGAATTTTAGGAAACTTTCTGGAATTTTTTCTTGAATGATGAATATTTTAATATATTTTTCGTTTTACGTGTATATTTTCTTTGAGCCGGGAAAATAAAATATTTTTCCTAAGGCTAATAAACTTTGGACTGTGGAAACGTCAACGGGAGATCTTACTAAACCCGAGGCTGGACACAGTTTACGAGGTTTACGCTTCACGAGACTTTTATCGATACATGAAATCACCTTTGTATCATAAAATCATCGATGAGTAATAAAATATTATTCTCATCAATTGTAATTTTATTTCATTGAGAAAATAATTTTAGTACTTAATTATTCATCTGTCAGATGAATTTAATTAAGGTGACAACCTTACACTTCATTTCCTCGAGAAGCGCACAAAGCTTCTCAAGGAAGCTTCCTATTTCCATCTAATCAACCTTTCCTCTCTCCTCCCCAATTTATTTGCACGGCTCTTGTTGAGGGAATTATTACATTGACTATTCCATTTTTCCCACTCCCCCATGTCTGTCGCTCATTCACATTTTCCATTTCATTTCTCCCATTTTCTCTCATTCACGCCGCTCCTCCCCTCACGCAGCCTCTCACTCTCTTTTTTCTTTCTTCTTCTTCACGGTGCACACCACCCACATTCACCATTGTTGATCCTTCAAGCCTCCTTTACTCAACCCGACAGAGACCATTTTCCCTCTCCACCTTCACACCTTGTTTCGCTGGAACTCCTCCCTGTGTCTTCATTTTTCTTTCTGCTCAAAACAGCCCCAAAAGCTTGGACCTTTAAGGTAAAGTTCTTAACTTTTTCTCTTCTCCTCATTTTCATGCATTCTCGGTTTCCCGCCTGCCATTCTCTCTTTTGATCTTAATTTTGTGGATCTTGAACGCCCAAGGTTCGGTGGTGGTGAAGAAAATCAGATTTTCAAGCATAAAAGGAGCTTCTTTATCCCTCGTTCTTCACTTAGGTAAGAGGAAGACACTCCTCCTCAACCTCTCTTAGCATTTAGGAACGTCGTAATTTGTGTTGAGAGTCTTTCTCGTTTTTAAATGTTGTTTGTGATGTATAGATGTTAGCTGATTGCTGGAGTTTTGTATGTATATATATATATATTTGGAATGTGTAATATGGAAAGAAATGAGCCCTGTTTTGGTTCTCGTATGGTCACGGTTTTGAACCCAGAAAACAGAGATCCTATATTGAAAATGGTAATGACTTGGTTTGCTGATCCATCCTAAAGTAAATGTTAAAATCCGTCGAGAGTGAGTAAGCCATGTCCGTCGAATTAAGATGTTAAAACTCGTCGAGTATGAGCTCCTGGCCAAACCTTGTCGACAAGTGGGGCCCTTCATCATGTCAAAAGTTGTCGAAGCTAGTGACCCCCCCCATTAACACCTCGCGTCGGTGAATTCGACGAATTAGAAAAGTGGCCCTCTTAGTGTCCGTCGGTGGTATAGGTGAAACCTCAACATTTTCCCAAAGTCGAGAATCCGTCGAGTGACATCCCAAAGTCGTCGAGTTCGAGTGACATCCTTCGAGTTTAGATTTCTGACCTAAAACACAATGTGAAAATCCGTCGAGTTTAGACTTCTTACTTTTCCGTTGAATGTCAAAACCCGTCGAGTGTATCTGTCGAATTAGCATGAGTGAAACCTTAGCATTTTCCAGGAATGCTGTCGAGTGTATTTGTCGAATAGCATGAGTGAAACCTTAGCGTTTTCCAGGATCTGTCGAGTTGCATCTGTCGGATCAGTAGGAGTGAAATCTCAACGTTTCCAGAATCCGTCGAATTAGAACCTTGTAACCCTAATATTCTTGTCGGTTCGACAGGAACGGGACTTTCCCCATTATCCAAAATCTGTCGAGTTAGAATTGAACTTTTAGCGTATTCGTCGGTTGAACACGAGTGAAACTCCTTCAAAGTTAAAATCTGTCGAGTTAGGCTGTGAATCATATCCGTCGAGTTAAGATGTGAAAATCTGTCGAGTTAGGATGGGAATATCCGTCGAAGTTAGGATGTGAATGCCCGTCGAGTAGAGTTCTGAAGGTTTAATGGAGAAACTTACCCAATGAGAATATCCGTCGAACTAAAGTGTGGGAATCCGTCGAGTTAAGATGTGAAAATCCATCGGGTTAGGCTGAGAATTATATCCGTCGAGTTAGGATGTGAATGCCCGTCGAGTGGAGTTCCTGATTGTTAAATAGAGAGATTTTCTCCAAATCCGTCGAGTAGAATTCTGAAGGTTTAATAGAGGAACCGACCTAATGTCGTGTCCGTCGAATCATGTTTTCTGTAAATGTGGTAGCATATTCGACGCGTTATATACTTCATCCGGTTGAAGTTCGTTCCCAATTCGACAAAGACTTAGAGTTTATCCCCCGCGATTGTTTTCCATTTACCTTAATCCTGTCGTCTTCGCTACTCGTCGAACGGCAGCTCGAGCTTTCTCACCCGATACATTGTTCGTCGAAATTATAAGTATATCTCAATTCTTTTACCTAGCAAACGAATGGATGATTCGGCCTTGTGACCTCCTGAATTCAACTTTTGGGACTAATATACACTATATTAATCATAAATAACATCAGATGACTAGAAACAAAGTAGGGACACATAATGAAGGAAAAACAAGGAGCGTGATTGAGCCTTACAACTAGTGAGAACTTGGAATAAAGGAAGAACATGAGAGTGTGAGATTTTGAGATCTTAGAATAATCTTCTAAGGACATATGAATAAATTACCTAAGAGGATTTAAGTTAACTAAGAGAATTCCTTTAGAGATAAACTCGTAAGTAAAGCTAAACCTAAGTAAGAATTCATAATACGCTTTAAAAGGTATTACTTTATTTAACAACAATATCATGCTATTGTGGGTCCATTTGGGTGACCATTGATTGGGTTAATTCTTACTTGGGCAAATTGTGACGCATGATGGAATAGTATGTAATAATGATCATACATGATTATGCATAGAGTCTCGTATGCATTGTGGATAAATTATATGACATGCATTTGAGGCATGATTGACCGAGTTGTCATGAGAAGCATGATAGAGTCATGCATTGCACAAAAGAGAAAAAGAATGTCGTTGGACTTTGTTAAGGATTTTAGCCTAGGAGTTGAATAACACCTTAGTGCGGGTGCGAATAGACACGTGGGGTCCTGTAGATGACCTTGAGGGCGTCGGGGCGCGGGCGTCTCGCAGAGGGCAGTGGTAGCTCCTCTGGACCGTGGAGACAGACCGATACACACGCACCGACGATCCTAATCGGCCCACATCCTATATCAAGATCTTGTGAGAATGCTCTCTGTATAAAGCCTTGTTGCGCAAAATGACTGATTATATTATATGGAAAGCACTTGTATGGCTGACGAGATACTGGCATGTCTCCCTGATCATTCTCTCCGAGTGTTTTTGTGTCTAGCTCCATGGAGTAGGATTTTGATTATTGAGGGCACATGTGCATAGTGAGTCCATGAATTATCTGGCATACATTGTTATTATAATTGGAACTGTTGCATTTTTGATATATCTATATATATATGTATGTGACTGCCTGGAACTGTTTGGATGATCATAACTGCTACTAAATGCTTATCTCCATTATTGCTGTCATAAATGCTATGTGGGCGCTTTGCGCCGTTTGGTTTCTTGATGCTATAATTGGTAATGATGGTAGGATGTCTTACCTCTTTCTTGTACTTTTCTTGCTCTATGTTAATTTTTGGTTAAAGACTATAAGTGGGAACGAAGTTGGATTTCTTTGGATTTTATTGGTTTGACCTACTGCATTCGGTGATGCCGTCGCGAAGGGAGCTCTTTAGGGGTTTGTTCGAATTGTGTTCGCTTTGATACCAAGACCTATAGAGTCGACTGGACCGACAAGCGTATGTGACATGCTCGGGATCTGACTTTGACCATGAAGAGGACTGTGATTGAAGACCTTATCTTGTATTTCTCACTACACCGGTGAACCCGGAATTGCCTCACGCATTCGGGATACGATGGAGTGCCCAACTCCTTAGTCGTAGATATATTATGGGTAGTTTATATTTCATTTTGCATTACCTATATAAAGTGTATTTTTGAGTATATGTATGCTTCAAGGCAATTATCCAGACTTAAATGTTGTAAATTGAGTACATATTATAATTCATAATTTAACTGGTTGTATATGTAACTACTCATTCGTGGCTCTTATTTTCCTCATATAAGGAATGTTTTAATATTATTTTGGTAAATTTGTTGTTTGACAAAGTTAGCACGCCGACATTTAGTGACCGTGACATAATGACGATTGTGCATTGGTTATTAAATCGAGGGGTGTTACAGTGAGCTTGTTGTAAGTATGGACAAATGATCTGCAATAACATTTTCGGCTTCTTTCTTATCTTTTATTGTGATGTTGAATTCTTGAAGCAACAAAATTTACCGTATCAACCTAGGATTACAAAAACTTGTTGAGAAAATTGACAAGTGCACCAAATTATCAAAGTAATAAAGTTAACGATTAAGAGGGAAAAACACACTAAGACGCACGAAATTAAGAGGAAAAAAAAAACAAAGCACATGAATGCAAAACACATTAAAGATGTAAACACATGAATTTAAAACACTAGGGATCTGACTTCACTTAATTCAACAATCTATCATAGATAATAGAGTAACTTTGGGACCTTCATTCTAATTAATTTATAATCATTCAATTGATAGGGAGAATCCCCTAATTAATTAAAACTAAATTTCTTGGTCTAAACCCTAACTCTTAAAGGCATGATCTTTACTTTCGGATTCTCATGAAAAATACCACAATTCTCCCATACAACCTATAACCTCTATTCCTAGATAATTATAAATTACGACACTTATTATTTATGGTCTAACAAACCTTCTGATTCTACATATACCTCACTAGATCAATTTATGAGTGGTCAATTCATAGAAGCATTAAGAATCATAATAAGCACTCAAATTGAATAAAAAAGAAATTAATTAAAATTCTAATCTTAATACATGTTGATTGAATTAAGTTACATCTTCACCCTAAAAATACACGAATTTAACTACACATGACAAAAGAGAAAAAGAAATAGGAAGAATAAAAATAAAAATATATACAGAGCTCAACCTTCCATAAAAAAAATTTAACAAGTAGGCGATATAAATTAGCCATTAAATATTAACAAGGGTGTGGTATAAACCAACCACCAAATATATATTAGCATGTAGTAAATAAATATTAACAAGGGTGTGGTATAAACCGACCACCAAATATATATTCACAAGGGTGTGGTATAAACAAACCACCAAATAAGTTAATAAGCTGATAAATTAAAAAGTTAGTAAGTAAGTAAAGTAAAAAGTTAGATAACTGATAAAGTAAAAAGTTAGGTAGTTAGTAAGTTAGTAAGCAAGAAAATTAAAAGGTTAGTAAGTTAGTAAGTTAGAAAGTTAGAAATAAAATACAAAAAATAAAGTACAAAAAATAAAGTGCAGAATGTAAAATACGAGAAAATAAAGTGTAGAAAGTAAATTTAAAATATGAAAATCGAGAGAATCGACAAGGCAATTTTTTGCTCCTACAAGAGAGAAGAAAAGAAGAAAAATTATTTCATTAATGATTATAGATTATAGAGGGAGAAAGGAGAGTAGAAAAGAGTTAGCAAGTTAGTAAATACAAAACAAAAAAAAAAAAAGAGAGAAAAAAAATATATATATATGCATATATATATATACATATATATATATATATATATATATATACAAGATCCACAGGGATAAAAAATATATATACAAAATGTTTACATAATAAATTTGTTCTTCAAATCAAGTCTCCAGCAACGGTGCGGATTAAAAGTTACAAACCCAAGTACAGGTTGTCTCAAGTAATAAATTCTCGGGAGTTTGAGGTCGATTTACAAGGAATTGATGAAGAAAAAAATTTATTGACATAAGAAAAATATTTTGTCACAACAATAAAGTAATAAAACTTGGTCACAAATAAAAAGGATTTACTTGGGTTAGAAAATCCACTCTTGGTAATTAAATTAAGGACAAGATTAATTCCTTTTATAACTCAATTAGAATCCACACATAATAGAGGTTCTAATCAGAAAATATAACATTCAATGTTCATTTAAGATTATATACGTAATTATATTATGATTCCTTTAATCATCTATTAACACCACCACTTATAAATGGGCTCAAGCATTCATTGTGCTAATATCTTGTCTACAAAAAATCAAGATCTCCACTTTACAATGAGGGTTTCTAAATTGATTGGAAACAAAATACAACACGTATAATGACCACTTAAAAATATATCATTTAAGCACAAGAAAGAAATGAATCGAACCTTATTTCATTACCAAGAGCTTAACCCTTTCACCTAAGTAAAATGAAAATTAGTTACTTATAGACAAGAAGAAAGAAAGAGAGAAGAAGATGAACATAACTTCAGTTTAGAATAAAAGAAAATTACAACAAGATAAACAAACAAAACAATAGCATGATCTTGATCTTTAAGACTAAGACTCTTAAATAATCAGCCAATGGTACCTTTTATAGAGGATTAGGGATACAAAATGACAAGGGGGCTGATTAATGAGTGAATGGATGAGTGGGTGGATGAGTGAAAAATGCCAAATGACTTTTGATGAGTGGAAAATTATTGAGATTCTTTGTCATCAAAATTATTTAGTGCTAAACTCATTGCATTCATCATTTTCTCAACAAATGGCTTCATGAAAGTTGTAGGCTTTTGTCTTAGATTTCAAATGCCATTAGTTTCAGCCCAAAAGCATTCCTACAACTCAAGATATGGTTTGATTATTGCACACTGCTCAGGCCTAGCTATAGTTCCTCGGTTATGAATTGCAAGCCCAATAGGACCTCTAAGCAATCCAAAATAAGTCTTATGTTCTTCATAAAAGTTGTAGATATGGGTTTTAACTTGCAGATGCCAAAATTTCAACCCAATTCAATTCTTACAGCCCGAGTTATGCTCTGATTACTGTACACTATTCAGGTTCCAATCACAAAACTTGTATTCTGACTTCCAAGCCTAATTTGTTCTACTAGATGTCTGATTTTGACCTAGAGCTCTCATAAAAGTTATAGAGCTCTCTCTTATCTTTCCTACAAGGTAAAATACATAATTATTAGACATCTAGAACTTAAGATATAGCCAAAATATAGAAATAGTGTAAGACGTAAATTATGCTGAAAAAAATCTATTAAGTCCCATTTGAGTCCAAACTTACAAAACATAACCAAGCTCAATCAATTAAGTATATGGAGAGTGTAAATGACTAAAAATGAGGGTTTATTAATGTATAAAATATGTGATTATTAAAAACCTTGCCTATATCTAACACACAAGGACCCAAGAATATTTGGGTACCAAAAGTTAAAATCTGAATGTGTTTTGTAGATGTATTTGAAGACCAAAATCTCAAGTTAGTACCTTGATAGTGGATGCTCCAAGTACATGACAGATGATGGCTCCAAGTTCTCCTCTCTTGCACCTAAGAAGCATGGTCAAGTCATATATAGGGACAACAACAAAGAAAAGATCTTTGGAGTTGGAAAAGTTGGTAGATTCCCTCTATTTCAATTAATAATGTCTTGCATGTAGAAGGACTCAAACATAACTTGTTAAACATAAGTCAGTTGTATGTTAAGGGAAATAGAGTTATCTTTGACTCTAATTGTTGTATAATTAAAGGTAAGGATTATAAGCAAGTTAAGTTTATTGGTTATAGAATTGATAACATATTTATGATTAACCTTAATGATATTACCTCTCAAAATGCAAGATGTAACACCCACCTTAGGGTGCTACATATATGTTACATAATTACTAAATTAATCTCATCTAGATAATGTACATTGTAATCAAAAATATGAAATTTAAAATTTCTTATTTACAAGAAAATAAACTTAGCAGAAATAAAACAGAGCAAAGATCATTACAAATAATTTACATCATTATACATATCAAAGTCTCTGGATATACATATACAAACTCTTAACACTGTCATACTATAAATATTACAACTTAGTCACTCCAAAAAGTTTAAACACTATTTACATTGACATCTTTGCCCAAGTACAACTAGGCAAATTGAGCCCTCAAGTAGCCTGGGATCCTCGATGGATCCTCCTCATACCTTCCGGGTGGGGAATTCCAACCCGGCAGTAAAGTCCGTGGAGCAAATGTCCGAGCGGACGATACAACATCGCTCTCTCGAGGGGTGCGATAGTATGCTCCCCAATGCCGCCTAATAGATATAGGAAATTCTAACCTACATATATAGTGACGAGAAAAGTAGGGATTTCGACCGTAACCTACTCGCCTAATATTTACATCACCCAAATAATAAATACTCTCTCTATCTAGGTCTTCATCCATGCATTATCCCCGTCAATGAAGGTCGGGTCTCGTGTAACCCAAGAAGCTAGGAATTTCTACCGCCATCGAACTCTAGGTTTTCAACGAATGCGGATCTTTCTCTACTTCACGTTCTATGTATGTCCCAGTGTCTTAACAATACATATACATGATACAATATATATATACAAGAGGTGAGATCACCGATGCCAATTCCAGTATGGTAGCAATGAAGATAAACAAATCTCAAAATATCATACAGACATCATACTATAATTACAGTTATGCCATTAATCTTAAATATCATCATTACACAAGAAATAACAGAAAAATTACAATTATGCTACTTTTAATATTCAAGTATTCAATATAATAATTACCACGAACAAGAATTACACATAAATAAATTTATAATGATATATCCGTCATGAATGCAAATGTACACTGACTCGATATCCTACTCCATGGAGCTACAACTCAAGTCGGAGAGAATGACCGAAAAGATCCTGTCGGCACCAATGTGCTTGAGACCACGTGCTCATTTTCTGCACATCTAGCACATGCACGATGCAGCCTTTATCAAATCATGATTAGGGATAGTATCTCGGTCCGGATCATTGGTGTGTTGCATCGGTCTAACCCACGGTACGTAAGAGCTACCAACCGTCCATTGTAGGCAACCCGCACCCCAATGCAAGTCCCCCAAGGTCAATCGAGACCTACACTACGCTTTATCGCACCCACTCGAGGTGTAATCTCTCCTAGGCATCTTGCCTTACACATTCCTTTGGACCTTTCCAATGCATGTACTATGCACTATTCATAATTTCTACTAATATCACATATACGTGGTTCATAAAATAATTTAACTGATAATACCGTAATTTAATCACGTAGTCATATTCTCATGTATTTTCATTCGCGACTCAATTCCGCCTTTTCGAATCACGTAGTGATTTTTCAACGTTTTCCAATCGCGTGAACATTTTTCGTACGTATTAAATCGAATTCTTGTTTTACTTATTTTAATATCAAATTTTACTATATTTCTCTCATATTTACAAAATAGTCCCTCAAAACACAAAATTTACATTATAGTCCCTCAAAACCCATAATTTACATTTTCGTCCTTCAAAATAGAATATTTCCACTTTAGTCCCTCAAAACAGAAAATTTACATTTTAATTACATATTTCCACAATATTTCCAATTAATTCCATTTCTCATAAAATTTACGTATAAATTTCATACCGATCGTATATATTTTACATACCCATACATTATCATTTCCTTAAGCATCACAACATATAAACAACATCGAAATAAGATCGTATCTCATAAATACTACACATACAAACCTAGAAACACAAGTACCACATCTCAAATACAAGTCCAAGCATACAGACACAATCAAACACATCTCAATACAGTTTAATCAATTCAGTCCAATCACAACAGTCCAATCAATATAGTCCAAGACCCTCAAACAGTAAGTGAATAAATCCTTAGGGATTTTTCACCAAACATACCATCCTCATACTACCAAAACATGGGTGGTAAGGTAGAGTCTCCCTCTTACCTCTTGAAGACAAGCTTTGTAAGCTTTCCTCCCTTGTCTTGAAACTTTATAAATCTCCTAACAAGCCCTAAATTTTTCAAGAAAAAATTAGTGAAGAACCATAGAAGCATCAAGGTTGAAAACCATGGAAAAATCATGGTTAAACAAATTAAAATCAAACTTAGAATTCTTAAATCAAAGCTTACCTTTTTAAGAAAGATTGAAGAAGCTTAGATTGATGAAGCTTTGAAGCTTTGAACAAAGTAGGATATTAGAGTGGAATTTAAATTTAAACAAGCCAAAAGATAAGTGTTTAGAAAGGATGGATGGTGTAGTTTTGTAGATGGTGACCGGTTGTGAAGAAGAGAAATGGAAGAGAAGGATGCATGGGTTTCCCTTGTATTTTGGAGAGAAATAGACGAATGTTTTGAGAAGTAGAAAGTGGAGAATGAATATGTATTTGGGAGGCTGCTGACCGTGTATGTTTTGGGAAGCAAATGGCTTATATTTGAGGAATAAAAAGTGAAGAATGAAGATAAAATTCAGCTGCTGTCCAGCCGTGAATTGCACGTGAAAAATGAGTGATTTTACTTGAGAAAATTATCTCATTTTAAGTGTAAAATCCAGCTGCCCATCGTGAATAATTGTGGTGATAAAATAAGGATTTTATTGCATGATTATCCATCCCAATTCCAGCTGCCCTTGCTGCTGCCGTGTGCCTTCCTTGGTGATGGACGTGAGTGACATTTGCTTGAGCAAATGGCCATGCATTAATTGCATAACAACTCTCTCTTCTCATTGGTTGGTTACTTGACTTTTGCATGGTGTTTGAAGCTTCAAATATCACTTGAATCTTCACAATCTGCTGGACGGTTGCTGCTGCCCTTTGGACGTCTTTCTGCATGCTGTTTGGGCCAGTTTTCTGCTGCTGTTTGGGCCGTGAATTGCTGGACGTGGAGCTCATTTCTGCTGCTCCAAATCAGCTGCTGATCCATGGTATTTTCAGGTAAGTTTAAGTCCTTTAATTTATGGTTAATTCAAGCTAAATTTCTACTGCTATTGGGCCACAAATTCTGCATTGCTATTTGGGCCCAAAATTCTCGCTCAAAACTTCTATTGGACCATGAGTTTAGGGGCTGCTGTCCATAGTAGTTTAGGTGGGTTTTAAATACTTAATTCCTCATTAGTTCAAGCCTAATTACTAGTTAAGTGGTTAGCTAATTAATTGGGTTTAATCTCCTAACCGTTCTTACTTAATTCTTCAAGTACATAACCCATTTTAGTTTAACATATTTAGCTTGTATCTAATACTTTTTAATCATACATCATTACCTCAAATTAGAATTAAGTTATTAAAGTAAGAATTAAGTTATAACTAATCTTTAATTAAGTTAGTTTACTTAATTGTTTAATTAAATAATTAGGACAACTTAATTAAGGTTCATTAGTTTCCTAAGTAAAAATCAAGCTATAAATGTTGACTCATTCTCATTCATTAATCTTGTCTATGGTAAATACTACTTGATAGTTTTAGTAAGCTTTGTTTTACACCATTGATTGAATCAATGATGAAGATCAAAGCTCCTAAGTCAAGCTTCAAATCTAATGATTCGTAAAGAAGTCTAAACTTCTTCCCTTGATCAATTATCATTGGTTAGAAAAGTCTAACCAATTGTTTTGACTATATCCTATTGATTTACTTTAATTTTACTTACAAGAAATGTTCTAAACACTTTTTCTTATTAATTAAGACTTATCGGGTCCAACATTCATAGCCACGATTGCCATAAATGCAATTGCGGACATTTATTAATACAATCTTATTTATCTTCATAGATGGATTTTAAAAGTTAAAAGATTCTTTTCTGAATCACTCAGAGTCGGGTTTAGTAAGATCCCCGCTTCCAAATGAGACAGATCGAATTTCCTACCGAAAAATATTATTTTTCCTAGGAGAGCAATCACACAGTAATGATCAAATATGATCTCAGAACAGTCAAATTAATTTTATACACACAGAAAATGCAAAACAGTGTAATTCTGCTATTACAATTCATATAGTCAGAATTTGGGGTGTTACAATTCACAATTGTCTCAGATGGCTAAGTAGCTTCTATATCAGATTTCTTATTTTATAGGCGTTTGCCCATCAATAGTGGGAAGGTAATCTTACCAGGATACTAATCCTAAATACCCACGTTCAACACAAATTGCACGAAGATTCTATACGCTCTCTATAAATATAAGGCTAAGTAACCTTAATCAGGTATTAGTAAAATTACTCACCATATACTGCTTTACTTGAGCATAGCTTGACTTGAGTGTTGAAGTCCCTTTGTAGGTACCCACTGCCCTGCTTCAATACGCTTGGTTACTGCTACTCAAGAAGGAAGCCTCTATCAAATGCCTATCTCAGGTATCCTCTGAATCCACTTCAGAACATTGGCGTCGTCTGTGGGGAATCGAAAAACTTCTAATCCCACACAATCATAGTGAACACACGTCAACACTCAAGGAGGGACACTGCACAAACCTTCACTAATCAAAGGAAATGATCTATAGTGCAACATCCTCCCCTTCTAGTGCCACTACTCATAGCTGAAGCCTCGACCGCGAGGAACCAAGCCTCTATCCCACAACCCCAACGTAACGGCCATGAGACCTCACTGTTTGATGAAAGTCCACACCCGTCACAAAGGCAGTCCATTTTGGATAGGCTCGGCCGCCCCTGAGAGAGAGTTGATAACATCGTTCAAGGGCCCTGAGCTCCAATGCAAACACGCCTTGGCCCTCTGAACAACGTTGTTGCTAACCGCGCTTCTAGTCAGAATACCACCCACTCTGAGATGACTAGAAATCACCTTCAGGAGCTGGTGCCTAGACAGATGCTGCACATCGATGAGCAACGTCGCTAGTTGGATGACCAACGTCTCTAGCTGGACAAGTTTGTAAGGTCTATGCACGTAAAGCTTAACAACGGAGTACAACTCAAAACTAAAGAGCTCCATCACACGATAAAGTCAGTCATGCCCCCAAAAACAATCTTATATCACCCGGAGACCCTCAACAACCCTTCTCGGATGAACTAATGGCGTACAGGATCCCTAGAGGCTTCAAGCCCCTATCCAATCTTGAACAATATGATGGTATGACAAACCCTTAGGAGCATCTCGACTCCTATATTTACGTTATGCAGTTCCATGGGGGATCCCCAGAATTGCTATGTCATGTTTTCCCCCTCTTCTTAACGAACGGTGCTCTCTACTGGTTCTCTACCTTACAATCGAGGTCTGTCATCGGATGGGATGATCCCACATAGCACTTCTTATAGTACTACACTATTGCTAAGCAGCAACCCAAGTCAGTTAACTCCCTTTATTGGATTTGCCAAGGAAACAATGAGTCCCTTCGCGAATATATCAAGAGGTTCAACAATGCTCTTACTCATGTAGCCAGTCCCGATGACCGGATCACCCCTCATTATACCTAGAATGGTCTTTGTACTGATTTCGACTTCTTCCACTCCTTGGCAAAGAAGACAAAGACTATGAATGAGTTCCATGCTCGCTCTGTGAAATACATTGAATTGGAGGAAACTATCAAGGATAAAGAGACTTTGGAAAAATATGAGCCCACTCACCAGAAAAATAACTGAAGCTCTAACTAACCTCAAAATTCCTCTAAAGGTAATGCTTACCAGCCTAAATATTCTGACTATACTCCTCTGAATGCCCCACGAGAAATAATTCTCAAAGAAGTGCTTTAGACCGAGTTTTAGAATATTAAAAGGCCACCACCTCTGAAAAAAGTAAAGGGCCACTCCAAGCACTGTAAGTGGCATAAAAGTTATGGCCATGAAACAGAAGAATGCTACCAGCTTCGAGATGTCATTGAGTCCTTAATTAAGGAAAGACGACTTCAGAAGTATATTTCCAGGATCTGGAACAATGACAACCCCAGAAGGCAGAGGGAGTGAAGACGTTGTCGTAGCCCTCGACGAAGTCCTACCGCACGACAAAGGAGGAGGACACATAGCCTAGTCAGAAAATCCCAGACTTCACCCCGTTGTGACGCTGAAAATCGGTAAGGTCGAAATTGGGATACTCAGAATGGGGCCAACAGAACATATCAGTTAGTTAGTGCTATCTCTGGAGGATTTGTAGGAGGAGGTCCATCCAGTAATTCCCAGAAGAAAGCACTATGGACTGCGGTATTGAGCATTTCTAGCTCTACGCGTAGGCCTCGTGTTGATGATAGAGAAGAGCCACCAATCTCTTTCACCGCTAAGGACTACGATGATATTGTCTAAGATCACGATGATCCACTCGTCATCTCTGAAATAATATCTAAAGCTGAAGTCCGACGTATTTTCATAGACTAGGGTAGCTCAGCAGACATAATGTTTATGGATACTTTTGAAAAGTTAGAGTTCCCCATGTCCACCTTAACCTCCTATGAGGGCGAGCTTATCGGTTTTCTGGAGAGAAAATCAACCTAGTAGGCTATTTTGAAACATGCCTAACCCTCGAGGACAACAAGCCCTACAAGACAGTTAAAGTCAGATTTTTGGTCGTGGATTTCCCGTCTGCTTATAACATTATTTTGGGGTAACAAACCTTGAACGGTATTGCCCTATAGTGTCCACCGTTCACCTGATCATGAAATTCCTTAACAAAAACGATGAGGTAGTCACAGTTAAGGCTAATCAGATCGCAGCATGTAAGTATTATAATGAGAATCTCAAAATTCGTAAGACTCCTGGGAAAGCAAGAGCATATACGCCGAGACCAGTTGTGGATCAAGTTAACATCCTTATGACCAGGATGGATGTCAGAGAAGAAATTCAGGGTGCCAGACCTCAGCCAGAAGGAGAACTACTTCCACTTCAACTACATGACAAGCTTTCATCACCGAGAAGGCAAGCTACTGCTACAGGGTCATGCCCTTTGGCTTAAAGAATGCAGGAGCCACCTATCAGCAGATGATGAATAGAGTCTTTGAGGGTTAAGTGGGGAGAATGTTTGAAGTATACATTGACGATATGATCGTTAAGACCCCAGAGTTTGGATCCCACACAGCTAATCTCAAAGAGGTATTTGCTGAAGTTAGAAAGCACAACATGAGACTCAACCCAAAAAAATGTGTATTCGAGGTCCGAGCCAGGAAGTTCTTGGGCTTTAAGTTGACTTATCATGAGATTGAGGCAAATCCATATAAATGCCAAGCAGTACTCGACATGCCCAGCCCCCGGAGTGTAAAAGAGGTTCAACAACTTACAGTACGGATTGCGGCTCTCACACGCTTCCTCACTAAAGCTGCCCATAAATCCCTTTCCCTCTTCAAACTGTTAAAAAAGGGGATGAGTTTTGAGTGGACCCAGGATTGTGAGGATGCCTTCACATCTCTCAAGAATTTGTTATCATCTCCCCTTATCTTAACTAGGAAGGAACCTGGAGAAACATTACCTTTTTGTTCACGAAGAAGCCATCAGTTTAGTACTTATCTGGGAAACGGCCGAAGGCCAAAAGCTGGTCTATTTCATGAGCAAGGTGTTGCAAGGCCCCAAGCTCCATTACCAAAAGATCGAGAAAGTTACACTTGCCCTAGCCATCACACCAAGAGACTAAGGCAATACTTCCAGTGTCATCTAGTTGTAATAAGGACGGATCAACCAATTCGGCAAATATTGCATAAGCTAAACTTAGCTGGCAGGATGATCACTTAGTCCATCGAGCTCTCTGAGTTTAGAATCTCATACGAGCCCAGACTAGCAATAAAGGAACAAGCACTCTCAGACTTCCTTACTGAACTTACTTCAGACCCCGGTGGCCCCGTGGAAGTGTTGTGGACAGTGTTCATTGACGGATCCTCCAACCCTAAGGGAAGTGGCGCTGGGGTAATCCTCAAAAATTCAGAAGGCATAGCATTTGAAAGCTCCATAAAATTTGAGTTTCCTACTACAAATAACCAAGTAGTATACGAAGCATGCATTGCTGGATTGAAAATGGCCAAGGAGCTGAGTGCAACAAGGATCACACTTTACAGTGATTCCTAGATTGTGACATCCCAGATCTAGGGTGACTACTTGGCTAAAGAACCCCTATTACAGAGATACCTAGAAAAGATACAAGGGCTCCTCAAGAGTTTTTAAACGATGAAGCTGGAGCACATTCTCTGGGAACAAAACTCAATGGCTGACCTCCTGTCCAAGTTGGCCAGCACGAAGAGCACGGGGAATAACCCCTCGGTGGTCCAAGAGACCCTATCCCAGCCCTTAATCATGGTTTCAACCATTTTCCAGATCGAAAAACTAGAATCCACATGGGTCATCCCTATCGTGGAGTATTTGCAGTCCGACATCTGGCCCGAAGACCCAAAGGAGGCTTCTAAGCTAATAAAAATTGTTATCCGGTACACTATCTATGATGGGTAGTTATACCGGCGAGGATTCTCTTCACCCTTTCTAAAATATTTAACGCTTAAGGAAACACAGTATATACTAGCAAAGGTTCATAAGGGGAGCTGTGGATACTATTTGGGAGGCAAAGCCTTAGCATTGAAAGCTCTGAGGGTTTGTTATTATTGGCTCACAATGGAGGTCGATGCAATAGCACACGTCCAAGTTTGTGACAAGTGCCAGCGCCACTCAGACCACTACCATGCTCCACCCGAGGAACTCTCCACAACATCTGTACCCTGGCCATTCTATAGGTGGGGTATGGATATCTTAGGTCCGTTCTCTCAAGCACCTAGACAACTGAAGTTTTTAGTGGTAGCGGTGGACTACTTTACTAAATGGATTGAGGTCGAACCTCTGGTTACCATTACCTCACCCAGATCCAAAAGTTCACATGGCGCTACATCATTACAAGGTTTGGAATCCGGAATCCATTATTACGGATAACAGGACGTAGTTCAAAGACAAGGGGTTTGAAGAATTACTCACTGATTTAAAAATCAGCATCATTGCAGTGCTGTAGAAAACCCCCAAACGAATGGACAAGCTGAAGCTGCTAACTAGGTTATTGTTCGCGGACTTAAAAGGAGGTTGGATTAAGCCAAGGGAAACTGGGTCGAATAACTCGATCACATCCTTTGGGCCTACCGGACTACTCCTTACTCCACAACATGCGAGACTCCTTTCAAACTCACTTATGGATGTGAGGCGATGATTCTGGTAGAGATTGGAGAACCCAGATAGCGCCTTCCAACATCTCTCAGCAAACAATAACCTTGGACTGATCAGGGAGGACCGAGACCTCTTGCAAGAAAGAAGGCACGTCTTTCATATACTCGATGCTGCCATCAAACAGAGAATGGCGGCATGCTACAACCTAAAGGTTATTCGTAGGAGATTCCAGCCAGGTGACCCTGTACTCCGTAGGGCTGACATCGGAGGTAAGAACGCCTCCTAGGGGAAGTTAGCCCCTAACTGGGAAGGCTCCTACCACAATGTGATCAGCACCGGTAAAGAAACTTACACCTTAGAGATGATAACAGGCAAGTGTTCACTCTTTTGCTTACTGCAAGTGCACGGGTCACACTTGTAATATAGTCAACAGTCGGATATCGTTCCCACGAGGAATACGCTAATCTCAAGAACCAAATATTAACTAATAGTAATACTATCCAAGCATATTTAATTTATAAGAGGTTGCTCAAAGTAACTATAAAGACTAAAATGTAGTAAATCTAAGTTAAAGATGTTAATTATAGAATAGGGAATCCTTCTTCACCTCCAACTTCAATTGATAACATACAATCCTTATGAGTAATATAAATGAAATGATTAGGTTAGCTTGAGAATCTAACTTAGTTAAAAGCTTATGTCTAGGTCAATAAATCATGCTTTAGTTACCAGTTTCCATAAGAACTAGTACAAAATCCACTCATTAAGATGTATTCTCAATCAGTTACTATGCATGGCTAAGAGGTGTATTTCTATTCCATTAGCTAATCAACTCATCCCACCATTAGAATGAAATTAAACATGCATTAACCATACATATGATCTCAAATCCAAATTCCTATGTCTAGGTTCATTAAATTTCAATAAATCACTTAAAAGCTGACCAAACAATCAAGAGCATTAAGATCCACATGATTGAACAAAACCAAATCATGTATATAAACTCAAAGGATTACAAAATCATTCAATATCCATAGGAGGATCCAAAGAAATCCCTATATATAGCTTAGCTAGCCATGAAACAAGAAAATATATGCGTATACATCATGTTCATGATAATGGAAAAGAGGAAGTAAAAGGAATGGAAGAGAATAGCTCAATGATGATGATCGTTGATGCTTTAATCTTCCTCCAAGATGAAGATGGACTCCAAACTTGGCTACTTTCGCTTCCTTTCAGTCTCACACTCAAACTCTAGCCACTGCTATCCAAAAATGTCAAAAACTCCCCTCTGGAATATGATAAAACAGTATTTATAAGTCTAGAAAATAGAGTTATGCCACAACATTCATTGTCCTACGCTGCGACGCATATGCAATTTAGGTCACCATGCCGTGACATTCATTTTACTACGTTGTGGCGTGCAAACTTTATGTCTCTCTGTCTAAAGCAGGGAATGCACCACGCCACGACATTGATATGTCTATGCTGCAACGTGAGTAGCTAAACTTCACACTTGGCTTTCTCTTCTAATGTTAGTTCAAAGACTTATTCCAATCTGCTTGTTTGCAGCTATTCCTACAATAGAGAAATCACCAATTCAATAGCAATTGCAAATGTACTTGATTTATCAAAGATTTGGAACTAATTCCTCAAAATCATAATAGAAGACATCAAAATTAAATCAGATGAATATGGTGCTAAAGTCTTCTATTCATGCATAAAAACAAGGACTAAGCAATCAATATAGCACATATATAGGGCACAAATAACTACATTTTGTGGAGTTATCACACCCCTAAATCTAGATTTTTGCTAGTCCTTGACCAAAACAAAGTACAGTTACATTGATCAACATTGTTAACCTGCATTCAACAACTTTTGACATTCCACTTTCACTTAAACCAAACTAATGTATGATGATTGCATAAAACGCCAAAGAATGCACATGCTTCACAATCAGCTTCACACATACACAATCCTGATCATGCTAACATTCACAGTTTCAAGATATATTTCCCATAATCATGCAAACAAAAATTCTTCTATTCAATTCATACTCACCTGAATAAGTTTATGAACATACACATGAATATAAATCAGAGAATCCACAATATTATAATTCAACTCTCTCTCTCCACTAATGTAAACGACACATAACTAAGGATCAAAAGGGTTTTTAACAACTTATAATGTAAGGCCAATGATATGGGTTAAAGAACAAAAGGGAAAGGATTTAACACAAACATTGAGAAACATAAACATGTATTTTCAAGACTTGAGCCACTAACTAACACAATGAGGGTATACAAAGTGCATTGACAAGATTCTCTAGAACCACTCTTTCATTAGTTTTGCCTTTTGGATTTTCTTTTTCTTTTCTCATTCTTTTTCTTTTTGTCTTTTTCTTTCCCTTAACCAATTTCTTTCATAACACATGGTTCCTTCAAATCACTTTCATACTGACACAAGCACTGATACCCTTTAATCACAGGACTGAAGTCAAGAAACAACATATTATACACTCAACAACAATGATGGTAAGATGGAAATGCAATGTTTTCACATGCATTAGAATGGTTACATGGTAAGGAATATGTAGGTGATGAAAGACATATAAGGCCAAACATATATTAAGCTGCAAAGGCGACCTATGGATATGATCATGTACAGGTAAGCTTTTAAGGCTCAATCGGTCCAAACAATGCCTTAATAATTTCCTCAATCAGGGACAATCTAGGATTTCGCTTCAAGAGAGTTGAAAAATAATTTCAAGGACAATTGAATTTTTCACATATACAATCCATAAACTTTCTCTAGACAAAAATTCTTATCATTTTCAAAGTTAAACAAGCATGTAAGTGGGAAACGCATCATACATAAAAAGAGACTAGATTATTGGGCAATCATTCACACTAGTTATTGGTAACATGATATTCTTTAAAAAATTTCAACATTATCCATCATGCTTTTAACTATTATAACTCATGTTGTGAAAGGGAACAACAATTATATCTTGAATGGGATTTTCATGAAATTTTCATCAAGATATATGTTCCTATAGGTATTATCAAAAGATAATTAATCATGCTGAAACACATGTACATATAATACCAAAAATAAACAATACTAAAATATAATCATAATAATATGAAGGTAAATAGTCTAAGACACCCCCAAAACCAAAGGGAAACAACCGCACAAAAGAAAACATAGAATTATATATATATATATATATATATATATATATATATATATATATATATATATATATATATATATATATATATATATATATATATATATATATATATAAAAGAAAATATAACGAAAGAAAAATGCCCTAAATGCCATGAGGGCTAGATGACTGCATCCTCACTGCCCGTGGCCTCATCATCTGGAATAGGCTGTGCAGCATCCTCTCTATCTCTATGTCCATGTGTTCCATGTGCAGGCCCAGGCTGGGGAGGGTCAGCTATAGCTGCAGGCGAGAAGTCTGGGACTGGGAAATCCTTTATTGGAAGCTGTAAGCGCTCCTCCATCCTTAATTTAAGTCTCAATTCTTTATTTATTTTAGGTACTTGAAAGATGGCAGACGAGCATAACCATACACGGCCCTTGAGGGAGTTTGCAACCCCTCAAATGGATAACTTGTAGTCTAGTATTAGATGGCCTGCCATCCAAGCACACAACTTTGAGAAAAATCCTGCCATAATCCAAATGATTCAAACTTTTATACAGTTTGGCAGCTTATCTAACGAGGATCCCAATGCGCATCTTTCAAACTTCTTGGAGATCTGCGATACATTTAAGCATAATGGTGTTTTTGAGGATGTCATTTGCTTGAGACTCTTCCCTTTTTCTCTTAGAGATAGAGCCAAAAGCTGGTTACAGTCTCTACCAGTTGGATCGATAACAACTTGGTCAGTGATATATAACAAATTTCTAAACAAATACTTTCCTCCGGCCAAGACAGCTGAGATGGTGAATGATATTACATCATTCACTCAACTTGAAGGAGAATCCTTGCACGAAGCCTGGGAGAGGTACAAGGATCTGCTTAGGAGGTGTCCACACCATGCTATTCCACCATGGCACCAAGTCTAAGCATTCCATAAGGGTTTACTACCACACCATCGTCTAATTGTGGATGCTGTAGCTAAAGGCTCTTTACTGAGCAAATCTTTTGATGATGTCTATCAACTGTTAGAAGAATTGGCAGCTAACAGCTACTAATGGCCTTCTGCTAGAAAAACTCCACGGAAGGTGGCTAGAGTGCATGAAGTGGATGCAATAACATCGCTATCAGCTCAAGTAACAGCTATAACAAGCAAGTTAGACAGTATGGGGCAAGGTCCTCATCAGAGCCCATTTGTCCTTTGTGACAAATGTGGAGATAACTATGCTAGAGATAGGTGCCCTTCTATGTTTGAAAGTGCACAGTATGTTAGGAACTATTGCCCACTTCAGAACAACCCATACTCAAACCAGTACAACCTTGGATGGAGGAACCATCTCAACTTCTCTTGGAGGGACAACCTAGGAGCTTCATCCTCAACACCTGGAAATAACAGACCTAATAATCCTTCAGGTTACTCCTCTCAAATTTAGTAGCCTCTACAAGATAGGAAGCCATCTCTAGAAGAAATGTTCATATAGTTCATGGTAAAGACTGATTCCTATATGACAAAAATAGATGCTCAGTTGGCCAAGCATGATGTAATATTTCAAAGCTAAACTACTTCAATGAGAGCATTAGAGACGCAGGTAGGGCAGTTGGAAAATGCCATCAATAATAGGCCTCCAGGTGTAACACCCACCGTAGGGTATCACATTTATGTTACTTATTTACCAAATTACCCCTTCATCTTAAATCGTGCTTTGTAATGTAAATACGAGTTGTAAAATTCCTTAATAACAATAAGATAAGCTTAGCAAAAAATAAAAACATTATAACATCATCACAAATAATTTACATCCTATATACATACACAAATCTTAGTATTTTCATATTTTAGTATTTACAAACTAGACTCTCAAAACATTTAAACATTAACTGAAACTAACATACTGCCCAAGTATTACAAATTAGCAGAACCCTCAGACGGTTCCTCCTCAGATTCCTCAGCAGACTGGAATCCAAACTGACGCAAAGTCCTACGAACAGGTGTCTGCGCGGATGACACAACACTGATCTCATTAGGAGTACGGTAGTAAGTTTCCTAGTACTGCCTAATAGATAGTGGAAACTCTAGGTGTACATTAATATTTACACTAAAGTAAGGGTGTCCATGATCAAGCCTACTAAGAGAAATGTTCATATCTCTTATATAGTAAATATACTCTCTATTTAAATCAACGTGCCACGCTTCCGATCCACCACTAAATGTCAACCTCATATACCCTAGAAAACTGGGCATCTCCATTTTCTCATAACTTTGCTTCCTCTACAGGAATCTGCTCCTAAAGAAACTTGAACTAGAATTAACTAAACTCGTTGTTACTATTGGCTATAACGATATTAAATTGTATTCCATGGCAACAGCGCCAAAAACTTGTTCACTTTTTTGTTTACCGCAAGTGCACGGGCTGCACTTGTAATATAGTTAAGAGTTAGATATCGTTTACATGAGGAATACGCTACTCTCAAGAGCAAATATTAACCAATAGTTTAATTAATACTATCCAAGCACATTCAATTTATAAGAGGTTGTTCAAAGTAACTATAAAGACTAAAATGCAGTAAATTTGAGTTAAAGATGCTAATTAGAGAATAATGAATCCTTCTTCACCTCTTACTTCAATTGATAACATGCAATCCTTATAAACAATATAAAATAAATGATTAAGCTAGCTTGAGAATCTAACTCAGTTAAAAGCCTATGTCTAGGTTAATCAAACACGTTTCAGTTACCTAATTCACTATGTTTCTATGAGAACTAATGCAAAATCCACTTAATAAGATCTATTCTCAATCAGTTACTATGCATGACTAAGAGGTATATTTCTATCCCATTAGCTAATCAACTCATCCCATGATTAGAATGAAATTAAATATGCATTAACTATACATATGATCTCAAATCCAAATTCTTATGTCTAGGTTCATTAGATTTTAACAAATCACTTAAAAGCTGATCAAACAATCAAGAACATTAAAATCCATACGATTGAACAAAATCAAATCATGTATATAAACTCAAAGGATTACAAAATCATTCAATATCCATAGGAAGATCCAAAGAAATCCCTATATACACCTTAGCTAGCCATGAAACATGAAAATATATGCATATACACCATGTTCATGATAATGGAAAAGAAGAAGAAAAAGGAATGGAAGAGAGAAGCTCAATGATAATGATCCTTAATGCTTTAATCTTCCTCCAAGATAAAGATGGCCTCCAAACTTGGCTACTTCCGCTTCCCTTCAGTCTCATGCTCAAACCCTAGCCGCTGCTCTCCAAAAATGTCAAAAACTCCCCTCTGGAATATGATAAAATAGTATTTATAGGTCTAGGAAATAGAGTCACGCTGCGACAATCATTGTCCTACACCACGGCGCGCATGTAATTTAGGTTACCATGCCATAGAATTCATTTTCCTACACCGTGGCGTGCAAACTTCGTGTCACTCTGTCTGAAGCGGGGGATGCACCACACCGCGACATTGATATGCCTGCATCGCGGTGTGAGTAGCTAAACTTCACACTTGGCTTCTCTTCTAATGTTGGTCCAAATACTTGTTCCAATCTACTTGTTTGCAGCTATTCTTGCAATAGAGAAATCACTAATTCAATAGCAATTGCAAATGTACTAGATTTATCAAAGATTTGGAACTAATTCCTCAAAATTATAATAGAAAACATCAAGATTAAATCAAATGAAAATGGTGCTAAAGTCTTCCATTCATACATAAAAACAAGGGCTAAGCAATCAATATAGCACAGATATAGAGCATAAATAACTACATTTTGTGGAGTTATCAACAAGCTGGTGATGAACTTCTGGAACACAAACAAACTTAGAAAGTACTACAGCTAAGTGCCTTTTAAGGCCTAGTCTTAATTTACTTCATGTTTAATCTGCCCCAATTGTTACGGGAGCACTTTGTATAGACCTTAGTCCTTTCTTGAATCAATAAAACAAAATGATATTTTACTTAACTCTAGGATCGTTCTAGCATGGATGGATTACCATGGTAACCCCCCCAAGAGCGTCTTGTGTTAAAAAGGCTGTGCAGTAGAAAAATCCTAAGTCTTGGGAAAATTCTCACGCAGAATCATAAGCACAAAAGACCACGGACAAGGTTCTTTTTATACCTAAGTCCTAAAAGGGATCCTAAACGCCTAAATAGTTGGTGACGAACCCCGGACAAGGTTCCTTTTATACCTAAGTCCTAAAAGGGATCCTAGACGCCCAAATAATTAGTGATAGACCCTAGACAAGGTTCCTTTTATGCCTAAGTCCTGAAAGGGACCCTAAACACCCAAATAGTTAGTGACGGACCCCGGACTACATTTTTATTCTAATACCTAAATCCTGAAGGGGACCATAAGTCCATAAATGGCGTTAGACCCTGGACCATGGATTCTAACAAGCGGACAACGTACAAGTTCACACAGGGCATTCGACCCAAGAAGAACCACGGAAATAAAAAAACTTTCAAAGCGAAATTGAAAGATTAATACCCCAGAATACGAGGCAATTGTCTTTACAAAGCAACCCCACGCAGGGGGTAAAAGAAAAATTCAAAACAAAACACTTGCCTACTCCTCGATGGTTCCCTGGTCGATGGCCATGGCGGATGAAGCTTCAGTAACACTTGGATTTTCTGAATTAACCCTAGGTTTCATGAGGTGTCCACCCCACACCACCTCCCCTGAAGCTAGGGTGTCCAAGGCCAGAGCCTCCTCGGGATTAAAGAGCAAGACTTAGTCGATGGCGTTCTAAAATTGCTCCCCACTAATATCAGTACAAACAATGACAAGCTTCTAGACATCATCTTGCAATGACTTAATCTTAGTTTCGAACTGTTGGTCATTAGCACGAAGACCCTCATTCTTAGTTTGAAGCACGGTCACGTACCTCTTAAACTCTACTAAGCTAGAGTTCTTTTGCTTCCTAGCATCTTTTAGGGTAGCCACCTTACTTTCCAGTTCTCAAACTCGAGCCTTAACATCGTTTTTGGCCTTCACAGCCTCCTCCATGGCTTTAAGAGCTTAGTTTTCACCTTGTCAGCGGCTGCTGTTCTCTCTGCCATCTCCCGCTCACGCTTTCACAAACTTGCTCCAAATACCGAGTCTCAACGGTAAGGCGGAGACCAAAAATCTCAAACCATGCAAAAGTATCCCTCGTGCTATGAAGGGCAAGGTGGGTTGAAACTTGCTCGTCCAAGAGGTTGTAGTCAATGAACTCCTAGGGGTCCAACTCCTCATGGTGTAAACTGATCGGACCTATGACTTCATCGATTGTCGCCCTCTTACCTCGACCATCCGATATACTATCCTCCACCGCTTTTCGCTTATGTGTTTCGATTTCTTTGGGAGAATCCTCCACCTAGATAGGCTCCCTATCCACCATCGAGACTTCAATTGGAGCTACAACAGTATCCGCTGAGGGATCCAATGACTAAGGTGCATGCCTGGCCTTGAAGGCTTCGAGAATTGCTAAGGCATTCCCACTTGACATCTTGGCCAAACTTCCTGCAAAAATAACAAAGGAACAAAGTTATAATGTTGCTTCGAGGTATCTTGAGAAATGTTAAGCATACAAATTAACATTTAGACAATGGTCTAAACTACCTAGTATAGCCCAAAAAGTCTCATCATCCAAGATATCCAATATATCTTTAGGTCAAATCAAACTGATTTCCTCGATCCACATTTCAAAGAAATCAACGCATTCAAGCTCCTCATCATTCAAATGACTTACTTCCCTCTGGAACGATTGAGTGGAAATGCTTTATGCCCCCGGGTTCCAATATAGGCTGAATGTCGATTCCCTGTTGTTGCCTAACCAAAAGGGATGTGTATCACGAGCCACCGTCAACTTAAAGAACTTCTCTTTGAAATCTTTGTAACTCTCCAAGTAAGGGTAGAAGACCTTCTACCCTTGCCGCGACCAAACAGAGAGCCAGGTTTTCTGAAGGGCCCTGGCACCATGAACAGAGTACCAAGTATGGAAGTAGAAAAATGCTCTATATGAACATTGTAATTTGACTAATCGGTATATCCTTTCATAGGCCATGATGTTTGCCCAACCATTAAGGTGAATTTGGATCGGAGTAGCATTCAAAGTCCGGACGATGGCAATGTAGAAGTCATTAAAAGGAAGCCGAAGTCCAAATCTAACAAAGAAGTCTTCGTATATATATGTGAAGTGCTCCCCCACCTAGCGAGTAGAATACACTTTTTTGTTTTCCGGGGACTGGATTTGAAACTTGTGGTCTCTATTTCCCCCCTCAGTCAGCACCAGATAGCCCTTAAGCTCATTGAAGAGTTCTCCCGGTTAGAAATGGGATATCCAATTATAGGCATCGTCTGTGACCCAGGGGTACACCAATCCCAGACCACGACGAAGGCAGATTGCATTCTCCATGGCCACTTCTTCTTCTATTGGCTCTCCTCCTTCTGGACTAGAGTAGCAACTGGAATCGGCTCTTCAAGCCTACCCGCTCCTTTCCTAACCATTTGAGTTCCTGAAAACAGGTTGGTGGTCAGAATCAATCAAATTTTAAGATTCAGACATGGAAGTGGGCAAACAGAGAGGATTGTTCATAACCACGCACTGGCCTTCGTACCCTCCAAGGCTTAAGCCTCAGAAGGACACCTCTGCCGCATAGAGCACGATGGAAGAGGTGCTCCACAGGGCAACACCATTGAAAGGGAAGGAAACATCATTCCCACCCCTCGCTCATAAAAGGATAAGGGGGAAGTACACTCCATCAAAGGGGTACACAACTACCCACAAGACGAAATAGACACAGATAAGTTAGAGGGAAAGTAAGTACCTTGAAGAAAATGAGGCAAAACTGGATTACTGAACCTTCTAAGTGCTGGAAGAAATGCTAGAATAGCCCTCCACCATAGCAAAAAATTATTGAGAAATCGCCTCAAACCACTGATTTTGAGAAAGAAATAGTGAAATGCATAATAGAACGATCCTAAAACCCTATTTATAGGGGTCATACAGTTAGGGGACAATTCGGTCTTGACAATCCAAGTTTAAAAGATGCTCATTATGGCGTGCGGGGCGCTATGCACATTTATTCAATCTTAGCGCACCGCGTGGCCTTCATAGCTATCATGCCAGTTGAGAGGATGGTTGCGCAGCAGGCCAAGAGACACGCAACCTCAGCAGAATTTATCAACTTATCTTCGAAATCTTCTATAGACTATGGAATATAGCAGTAGACCTCAATCAAGTAAGGAGTCCTTAAATCAATAAAGGCCTTACTGGTATACGAGGTCGAACTCTTCTAAGACCCCGGATCAAGAACTACAGCAAATCAACTCCAGAAATCTACTACAAAATGCAATAGTTTTCCATGAACCCCGTTTGCTTCCATAATGTTCATTACAGGCGTGAAATACTAACACAGACTATGGTACCCCCAAGAAAGGTCGGTTGACTTTGAAAGGTTATGGTAAAACTCTTCACCTTATGAGGGACACGGACCCTGGGGCAAGAGCTAAAACTCGCCATTTTATTGTACCAACAACCAAAGGCCAAGCTGGGGGTAACTTAGTATAGCTATAGGGTAAGTGTTGGACTCACCCCAAATAATGTAAGGTGGGAAACAGAAAAGAAAAATCAAAGATACAAGATAAAATTCGAAAAAGTAGATTTTTATTGATAATTTCATTCCATACATTGTCAACCTCCACAGAAAGAGAAGAAAAATTACATTAAAAGGAAAATGAAAATAATGTCTGTAGAAGAGTTTAAAGGCAGAGCCAACATCACCGCAAAGGCACCCAGTTGCATTATCACAGCCATAGTTCCTCTACTCTCTTCATCAGAACAGACTAAAGCCATTCCATTTCTTCTTCCCTGCCTCCTTCACAGTGATAATAAAGGTCGATACCCGCTACTTCTTCACAAAACAAGTCCAAGAAAGCAGACCACCCCAAGTTGCCTCAAGAAGACTTTCCCTTCCAAAAGGATGGCATTCTTGCATATCTAACTAGACTACAAAGAAGACCATCTCGGTGCCTTCAAATCACTCAGGAAGGAAGAAGGAAGAGGGTCAGAGTACACTCCAATGTCCCTATGCACTAGTTTATAGAAGTATCACTCCATCCTGACAACATATTGGATCAGACACCCCTGTGTACGCCAAGAGAGAAAGGCTTCTGCCTCCCTAAATGCTAGCGACTTAACGTTACACCAAGAAAGAAAGACTCCCCCAAAAGAAGAGGTTGTTTGCAAAAAGTCAAACACCTTCAGAAATTTTTGAAAAAACAAGAGGATAATCTTTGCAGGGGATGAAACCCTAAGCGCAATTGCAAAAAGTGAAAAAGTAACTCTCTCAAAGAGAAACATCCTCGCATGGAACTACAAGGTAAAAGGAATACAAGGGAATACCCACTTTAGTGCAAACATTCTCTATTTATAGAGAAAATGAAGCACTTTGATTGGTCCCGTGAAAGAAGAATTGATCCCGTGATGGTAGCCACATTAAATGCTCCCCGCTCCTATTAGTCACTGGAGCAGCAGGCAATTAGAAAACAGTACGAAACTGAGATTCTCTTTAAAAGATATTTAATTCCCAATAAAGTCAAAGCAGCGGTTTCTTAGAGAATCACAGACTGTTACCCCTTGCAATATCAGAGATTATGTTCGGAGTTCACGTGAAGAATACTCAAGGAAATCCCGAGAATTAATACTCGGGGGCAATAAACTTGAGCAATGTAAAAGTATACCACAGATACCGGTATTTCACGTAAAACATCTGGGATTCGATGTAAATTTTTCAGACTCTTATGTTAATCGCATGTCTTGGTGATCCTATTGAAACTTGACACTTGGCTGTCCTTTTAAGCATCAAGCTAAAGGCAACTATTCTAGGCTGCGATCTGGGATCCTGTCTAGGTGGATCAACCAGGCACACGTATAACCAAACCCCACCCTAGACAACGCAGCTAAGACCGTGAAGGCAGTCCGAACCCCAGAGCCATGCACATCAAGTGACATTGGGCCAAAATATCAAGATTATGTGATCCATGTAGAAGAGATATCCCTAAATATCTGTAACTACTAGTCATCAACTTACGATATTATAGGATTTACAATTGTCTCAGATGACTAAGTAGCTTCTATATCAGAGTTCCTATTTTATAGGGGTTCGCTTATCAATAGTGGGAAGGTAATCTTACTAGGATACTAATCTTAAATACCTGTGTTCAACACAGATTGCATGATGATTCTATACACTCTCTATAAATATAAAGCTAAGTAACCTTAATCAGGTATCAGTAAAATTACTTACCATATACTACTTTACTTGAGCATAGCCTGACTTGAGCGTTAGAATCCCTTTGCAGGTACCCACCCCCTGTTTCAATATGCTTGGTCGCTGGTGCTCAAGGAGGATGCCTTTATCACGTGCCTATCTCAAGTACCCTCTGAATCCACTTTAGAACAAAACTTAACAGTATTATCTCACTAAAATTCTCTATTGTGCAAAAATTATCTGATTACGCTGCAATGTACATTCCTTTATTCTTTTTTTTTCCTATCTCAAACAGTGTGCCATCAACTTTTCACGTCTTCTCTCTCTTCTCTTTTCCATATGGCTAGCATGTTGCCACTCATGTTTCTTTCTTTTACGGTGCAGCCTCTACACACTATAGAGGCTTCTCTTTCTTGTTTCTTTGTGCACGCAGCTTCCTATCTCCTATTTCTTTTCTTTTTTTGTGCTGTTGCATAGTACAACACCCAATCTTAGCAACCTTGCTTCTCTATTTAGCTCTTTGGTTTTTTTTAAATTTATTTGCACCATTTTTTTCCTTATTTGGGCTTTGACTCTTCCTTCAAATTTGATTGGGCTTTCACTTGCTCTTTATAAACTATGAAATTAAACATAAAAATCTATTTAAGAATATTTTAAAGTAAATAGAAATTCAATTTAAAAATACACATTAATTCAAATAATTTCTATTCACATTTTAGCATTTTAGTCCTATAATAGGGTATTTATATAACACTTTCATACACTCATCAAGTATTCAGTTTACTTCTCATAAGAATGGTGACAAGAAGAAGAAATTTGCTAAAGGGAATAATAATAAGTCTCAGTTTAAGAGAAAAAGGAATGATAAGTCTGGATATCCTTTTGAGCCACCTTCTAGGCCATATTCCAATTTTGGTGAGTCTTTTAGTGTTAAGCCCTAATATCAGTTTAATGGAAAATGTAAGTTCTGTGACATATTTGGGCATAAGAAATCTGATTGTTTGAAGTTCAAGAGCTGGCTTGAGAAAATAAAAGGTAACCCCTTAGCTCTAGTATGTTTTGAATCAAATCTAGTTGATGTTCCTTCAAATGCATGGTGGTTAGATACTAGTGTAACTATTCATATTACAAACTCACTGCAGGAGTTCAGAAGTAGGAGGAGATCAAGTGAAGGGAAGTTGATGATCATAGTAGAAAATGAAGTTTGTGTCAAAGTAGAAAACATAGGAGTAGTTTCTTTAAAATTATATACTGGATATGTTTTAGTTTAGAAAGATACAATTTATATGCCTTCAATAAGAAGGAATTTGGTTTCCGTTTCTATTTTGAATAGTTTGGCTACTATTTTCACTTTAATAATAAAAAGGTTTCTTTATATTAGGATTCTACTCTTGTTGGTTCTAGAATATTGTCTAATGGTATATACATGTTGGACGTTGATCGCCTTTCTGTTAATCAATGACATTCAAATATCAATAATGTTGTTGGGATCAAGCATGGTAGAGTTACTAAAAACTTTTTATGTTATGATATAAACGTTTAGGACACATCTCTAGGGAAAGAATGGAGAGATTGATTAAGGAGAAAACTCTTCATGATCTAGATTTCTCTAACTTTAATACTTGTGTTAATTGTATAAAAGGGAAACTTACAGCTGGAGCTAGAAAGAATAAGGTTACCAATAGTGAAGGAATACTACAACTTATTCATATAGATATTTGTGGGCCCATTACTCTTGTTACTATGGGCGGGTTTAGGAATTTTATCACCTTTATTGACGACTTCTCTAGGTACAGTTAGATTAGCTTGTTGCATGATAAATATGAATCTTTAGATACCTTTAAAGCATTCAAGGCCACTGTTAAATTAAAATTTAGTAAGTAGATCAAATGTGTGAGGTCTGATAGGGGTGGTGAGTGTAATATCCTCCCCAAACTATTAGCTTTAATGATTGCTATAGTAGTTTATTAATACTTGTATGAGTTACCTATTAATTCTAGTGAATTGTTGAGCTAGTTTAGGCAACACAAGAAGTGAAAAATAGCTTATATTAGCTCAAAACTTATCATAAAATGCTAAGTTGATGGAGATAAATATAGAAAATTTACTTCCAGATAAAAAATAATTAAAATAAGATGTGGTAATTTTTGGGGAATTAAAATGAATCAGTTTGGTATTTTTAATAAATAGAATGAATATTTAAAGGCCAAAATTAAGTAGGAAAGTAGCTTAGAAAATCATGAGATTTTGTGAAAATTTCAAGTAAATGATGGAGATTTTTATGGGATTGATTACAGATTAAGGCAGATACCTGTAAGCATATTAGTTTAACACCTTAAGTTTAACTTAACTTAAGGAAGAGTAATAGAGCTTAATGGTTGTCAATGGTGTATGTAAATAGTTATTAAATAATGAGTAAAGGAACTGAATGAAGTTCTAGAATTTACTATAATACCTATAGAAGTTAGAAAACTCATCAATGAAAGATCAAAGTATCCTTAAGAGATAAGTTTCTTCTACTTAACTATGACAATTCACCTCTTTTTTACTTCATCCTTATCTCTCCATGTCCACTGCCTTATTCACACTATCACCCTGATACGTCTCTTTCTCACTTTTATCTTCACTTTTACATGGCCAACAACAGTAGAAGAAAGGAGATAAGAGAGGAAGAATAAAGAAAAGAGAAAAGTTACCATTAACAAGGAGTTTAGGAGGAGTTAAGGATAGAAAGATAAACTTTATCAACAAGGGAGCTTAGGTAAGGGCTTTTGTACAACATTACCTTTCTCTCTTTCTTTTCTAGCTCCTCAAACTTTGCATGAAAGGATTGGTTGATAAATTTCTTATGATTTTTTTCATGATGATGTATTAGTTGTATATATATGTATGAGATTAACGAGTTTGAGGCTATATATATATGTGTGTGTGTGTGTGTATGTGTGTGTGTGTGATGAGGTTTGATGATAGGTTGATGAAAGGAATAAAAATAGATGGAAGTTACTATGTTTTAGAACTGATTCTGGTATGGAGATACACATGATAATCTATTATTAGCATATTTTTCCATAATGTCATATTTGTGAGTGATAATCGATTAACTAGTGGGTGGTAATCGATTATCAACTTCTAGAATGATGTGTTTTTGAGTAATAATTGATTAGACAAAGGTGCTAATCGATTACCAACTTCCATAATGCTATGTTTGTAGGTGAAAATCAATTATCCAAGGATAATAATCGATTATGAACTTATAGAATACCACAATTGGATAGCGATAATCGATTATCAAGTTATAAAATAATAACTTAGGTGGGTGATAATCGATTACCACACCATGATAATCGATTAACAGTCTTATATTTTGACTAAATAGAGTTCCATATTGTATAATATGAAGAGATTTGATTGAGTTCACTAAATGAAGTGACTTATATTAGATATGTGCACTTGATAAGCTTGTGAAACAATGATATTGTGCAGTTGATGCACTAGTGAAATGATGATATTATGCATTTGATGCACTAGTGAAATGATGATATTGTACACTTGCTATGTTTATAAGGTGTACTAGAAATTGAATTGCTCATTTAGAATGTTAAAGTTGAGTTAGTAATGAGTAATGATTTATGAATTGCTCCTTTAAATTATTAAAGTTGAGCAAGTAATGAATGAACATATATAGTGCTCAGAGCTAAAAAACATTGGACATGATCCTCAAATTTGGGTGATCCTTAGTTGTTATTCCCATAGTATTAGTAGCCCATTGATTGAGTTGGCCAGTATTGAATTTTTGAAATGATCCTTGTAAAGGAGGGTGATCTTAAATTCTTAGTTATGAATTTATGGAAATGATCCTCGATGGAGAAGGTGATCCTAAATTTTTAGATGTAAATCCTCATTAGTTTCCTCATTAGTTATGGCCAAGGTTACTGGTAGTGTGAAGATGCAACATTCCTTCCCTACCTAATATTATAAAAGGACATGGATCTTGGGAACATGCTTAGAAAGACATTAATCAATGAGTACTAGATAAAGATTTATGCATAGTTGAGTCTTTACACCTCATCATGAAGTAAGTATTTATATAAATCATGGATTTGATAATGAATATTTGCATATTGAAAAATTATGAATATTCTAGTAATAATGATATATTCTTGATGATTTATGTGATTCATTGATGATGTATTTGAACTATTTATAGTATTTGAATATGAAATGTTGATCAATGATAAAAACTGAATTTCTACCACGGGAAGAGAAAAGAATCATTTTGACTTTAGCCACCTTTCTGTATGATATTTATAAGATTTGATTTGATTCCCCAAAGCAGTTGGAGTTATTATGATGTCATTTATATGTTAGAACAATTGAAAATTTCTAGAATTTTCACCCCTTTTCTTTCCATGATAATTTTAACACAAGATCCACTTATTGAGTAAAGATGAAGATGTAGATGTAAAATAAGATTACCAACCATCTTTGACCATTGCCTTGTACTTATAATTATGTAATGAATTGTATATAGTTTGTATGTACATATACCTTTAAAGGCTTAGTTTGTATCACTTTAACATTTATGTTCTAGATTGTATGGACTATTAATGTCAGTATAGATCAAACTATTCAATTGTATATTCATATCTTGAGATACTATTAAGTATTTGTGAACTAGAAATAAAATCTCCACATTTACTTTTATCATCTAAGAAATTAATGCTAAGTTGGATAGTATTGCATCATGTTGGACTCCAGCTCCCAAGTGGCTTCCTCTAAAACAATCCCATCCTATATCACCTTCACTAAAGGAATCTACTTTCCTCTGAGTTCTTTGAGTCCTCTATCCACAATCCTTACAAGTTTAATCATATATGTTAAATCATCTCTTAATTGTATTGATTCATTTTCCAAAACTTGTGAAGGATCTCGATTGTATTTTCTAAGTTGTGAAATATGGAAAACATTGTGAAGGTTGGACAAATTGGGTGGAATGGCTATTTGTTAGGTGACAGAACCAATTCTTTTTAGGATTTGATAAGACTAAGAAACTGAGGGTTTAGCTTTCGAGTTTTCAAAACTTTACCAATTCCTGTAGTAGGAGTGACTCTTAGAAATACATGTTTTCCTTCCTCAAATTCTAGAGTTTCTTCCTTTTATCTGCATAGCTTTTTTGCCTATTTTGAGCAGTAACCAACCTATCCTTGATCATCTTTATCTGTTCTATGGTTTATTGTACTATCTCTGGGCCAAGGATGGTTCTTTCTCCTATCTTATTCTAACATAGAGGTGACCTGCATTTTCTACCAAACAAAGCCTCATCGGGTGTCATTCCTATACTGGTGTGATAACTATTATTGTATGCAAACTCCACTAAAGGTAGAAATCTATCCTGTTGGGAATTGTGGATCAAAATATCTCGCAGCGGAATAATAGGATTCCCACACAGGATCCATGCGAAAAGTCCATAATCCGAGTTTTTAAAAATTACCTCTTGAAGCGTGATAAACACAAGCGAGGTGAATCACCAACACCGTAATAGCGACGATGTTTCTACGGTATCCACACGAACAGACTTGCACTAAAGGAGTCACGCCTCTGTTTCGCGGTGCTAGCTGCGAATAGAAGAGAAGAACCTTTCACTTGTCTCTCACTCACTTTCTTAGGTGCGGCTAGGGTTGTGATGTAACGTCTATAGCGCACCCCCTTAACCGTACTATTTATAATAGTGGCTGCCTTAAGTGAGTGTGAGCAAGTAGCAAGGTAAGTCAGTGCAACCCTAAAACCCATCTGTCATGAGTTAGGCCCACAATTGAATCCGAGTCCAACTTGGATCCTTATTGCTCAATTTAGTACTGTTCTAAGTGTGCGACCTGCGAGGTTCTCATGACGTTGGTAGTAATATTAAAATCTCATTTTAATATTACAAAGCGATGTGAGCGGTATCTAGCAACACATCACTTTGCTACCCAAGTAATGAGAATGTCGGTGATTTGACATAACCTATCCGTGATCAATGTTTTCGTGTAGTTTAGTCCCTTTGTCAAGATATCTAGATTGAACACAAGGCATGGAATGCGTCACCCTTTAGTCCAATCATTCGTTTCCTGATACTCGAGTAGACTTTGTAACGATAAATGAGATCAATATCTCATATTGACTCATTTGAGCATGGCCATGCATTTCGCAGTCTCACTCAATCAGGGGGCCCGAAGATATCGCTCCTGTTATGTAGGAGTGACAAATTCCATCTAGGTCACTCACATCCCTCTGTATGATTTGCGGTATGTCCAATAACCAACTTTATAATCACCTTGTTACAGATGACGTTTGATGGCATTAAAACACACAACTCCTCATGTAGGAATCGTAGTGATTTCAGGTCAAAGGACCACAAACACCATTATCACTATGAGAAGTAAACTTATGACACTCACGTAACGATCCATGTAGCGTTCTCATGGTGGGTCGATCCATGTACATCATTACTCTAATATGTACCAATGTGAAGACTTGATATCTCATATCCATGACCCGTGAGATGCGGTCATCAGTCTCTACACTTACTAGTCTCAATGTATTATTGTTGTCCTAATTAACAATAATACTTGACTAGGGACATTTAAGAATAGTGTTGTAACCAAAAGGATCTCACGATCAAGTCATCCACTTGATGTCCTATGGCATCAAACTTACTATTCTAAGGACTTTATTATGTTTATCAAAAAAGAACACAATAAATGAAATGCCTCATATATAAAATAGCATAATATAATGTATGTCAGTACAAACAAAATGTATTGGCCACTAGGGCATACACCAACATATCCCAACTACCTTGTTGCTCAAGCACACATGCCCTAAGCATATCCTCTAGGGTTTGGATAGTTCTCTCAATTTGTCTGTCATTCCGTGGATGATAAGTTATGCTAAAGCTCAACTTAGTCTCAAAGGCCTTTTACAAAACTCCTAAAAATCTAGAAGTGAATCTAGGGTCTCTATTAGATACTATGCTTGATGGGATTCCATGCAATCTAACAATCTTTTATAAGTACAATTGAGTTAATTTATCTAGAGAATAGTTAGCTCTTATTGGTAAGAAGTGGGCAGATTTTGTTAATCTATCCACTATAACCCATATTGCATCATAACCTAGTTGGGTTTTAGGTAATCCCATTATGAAATCCATTGAGATACTTTCCTATTTCCATTCAGGGATTTCTAATGGTTGTAAAGGTCTAGAAGGTTTTTGGTGCTCTATCTTAACTTTCTGACTAACCAAACACTTAGACACATACTCAACTATGTCTACTTTCATTTTAGACCACCAAAACAATTTCTTAATATCTTGATACATCTTTGTTGCACCAAGATGGATGGTGTATTTACTGTTATGGGCCTATTCCAAAATCATCACTTTGATTTCAATTTCTTTTAGAATGCAAAGTCTATTTCTAAATATAATGATGCAATCTTCCACTTTACTAAACTCTTTTTGTTTTCCCAATAAGATTTTTTCACTTATTTCTTTTAAAGCCATGCCATTTCTTGAGCTTCTCTAATTTGAGTCTTTAAGTCTCTAACTATGTCTAATTTGTTCATACTAAGACTATGTGGTGACACAGTTACTGCTAAACTCAAGTTCCTAAAACTCTCCAAAAGCTCTATCTCTTGGATCATCATTTGGGACACATGTAGGAATTTTCTATTAAGTACATCAACCACTACATTGATTTTACTCGAATGATATTTCAATTCAAAGTCATATTCAACCCTTTTTGGTCAAACAAATACTTTAAGCTCTTGTGGTCACTAAACACTTCAAATTTAACTCCATAAAAATAATGTCTACAGATTTTCAAGGTAAACACAATAGCTACCGATTCTAAATCATGGGTAGGATAGTTCTCTTCATAAGGTCTTAACTACCTAGAAGTATAGGCAACTACCCCTCTATTCTACATTAGAACACATCCTAATCCCTTCTTTGAAGGATCACAATATACTTCAAAATTCTCTAGAGGGTTTAGAATTACTAACACAAGTGTTATGGTCAATCTTTGTTTCAACTCTTGGAAACTATCATCATGTTCTCGTATCCACTTAAAAGAGTTACCTTTCCTAGTCAGTCTAATGAAATTTCTAATCTCTATCATAGTGGTAGGTCTTTCCCATTGCACCACTGCTTCTACCTTACTAGGGTCTATTGATACCCCTCCTTAGGATACCATATGACCCAAAATTTGTACTTCCTTTATCTAGAATTCACATTTTGCCTATTTGGCAAATAGTTGTTTCTCCTTGAGGAGTTATAAAACCATTCTAATTTGTTGTTCATGATTTTCTATTTTCTTTGAATAGATAAGGATATCATCTATAAAGATAACCACAAATTTATCTAGGTATGGTCTAAAGATTCTATTCATGTAATCCATGAGCACTGCGGGTGTAACGTCTTGGAAATTTAGATATTTATCAGAAGATTTTATTATTAAATTTGGTTATATTAATTATTTTCTAACTTAGATTACGTAGTTATATTTAAATAATGTGCTAAAAAAATTTTCTTCCTATTCAAATACTTTGCTTTAGAAACCCTTCATTTAGTTACCACTTTTTAATTTAACTTTACATGATTAATGAGATGTATAAGCAACAAACTGTACTTTTATTTCTTTACAAGTATACCACTTACATTGACATATACTACCTAGTTATCAAGAACTACCTAATTAGACAAAGAACTAGGCATTCAAAATTGAAAGGGCTTATAATATTGCCCTCATCTAGTGATACACATATAGTCTCATCAACTTACATAATCATACAATACATGAGTAGAAGATGTTAATATTCTGGATCGCCATAACAGACATCAATCCAATATTGATACATGGAGTAAATGCAGCCTTTATTGCTTTTCTAGAAAACACCATACACATAATGAGAATTATATAATTCCCGATAAGAAAACAAACTAAATAAAATTCTACTATACAAACCATAGTGCTTCCAGCTACATCAATCACAAAGATAACAATCATACTTTTCTCATAGCATGGTGGTCAAATCACATAGTGATCACATCCATATACCAATTCACATTTCATTATGCATTACTTTTCTTTTCTTTGCTTACATGGCCAATAAGATCTCGAACTTTCTAGGGCGTCGCCTAGCATGGTGGTCATTCTAGTCAAGGAACCCAATAAAGGTAGTCATTCCACATGCCCTTAGAGAGGAGATATAGAATCCAATAAAGTAACTAATGTAAGACTTCCTTTTTAATGTCTTAAACCATTTCATCTTCATCATAGATCATATCATTTTATCATAAATCATATCATTTCCATCATAGATCATTTTCATCATAAATCATTTCTTCATAAACTTTCCCATAATTACGAGTTGAATCATTGTCATGTATCAAATTGAAACATCAATAAATACATACCATTAAACATAGTTAATAGTACAAACTCATGTTTCTAAGCATTTAAATAAATACATACCTTTAATCATGCCAAATCTAGCTCTTGGTCATCCTTGGCCATTAACTTTCCAATTATGGGATCTATGCTAAAATTCATCAACTCAAGACCATTTTATCACAAGCTACCATAATTGAAACATATATTTAAATAGGGTTCTCTATTATTATCTTCTTACCCTAATATCTTTATTAACCTCTTTTATCATCATATACTTGTCCACTTAAGAAAATGCATCTCTAATTCTTTATTTAAAGTCCTTGATTGAAACCTCCTTCTTGGAGATTTCTTCAACAACTTGTTTCCAATGCTTAATTCAAGCTTAGAAATTGAAAGTGCAACATCTAATTAACCTTATTTCACCATATAATCATAATATTCATCAATCCACCAAAATAGGGCTCTTGGACCTTAAGAGCTCCAATCCTAGGGTTTCTTAATTAATGATGAAAAATCCACCTAAGATGTTATCTTCAAGCTTAATCTTACTCTTTACTTTTTAATTTATGGCTCTTAAATCCTTAAAACCCAAACTCTAGGTTAGAACCCTAACTCGAGGTGATTTTTAATCCAAGATAGAATGACTCATAAAAATAATTAATTCTAAACATAAATAAGATCAAGAACCAATTTAAAACCATAACCCCATTAAATTACTCAAGATCAATCATTCTTTTTAGGATCATTCCACTATATTAGTGTTCTCTAAACCAAAGATACAAGCATATGGAAGCCATTATAATATCAAGACTCTAATCTAAAAACTAGATTTAATAAAAAACCAAGGAAGATAGAAGTTTGTATTCCGACCTCTTCTCCAAGCTACAAAAGGCATGACTTCTTAGAGACTAAAGGAAGAAGATTTGAGCTCCTTTCTTGGCTTTCTTGCTTGTTAGAAGCTTGTAAGATTGCAACACTACAACAACTTTGCCTTTTGGCAAGGGCTGAAAAGCGTTGCCATTGGCCAAAAACCGTTGCCTAAAGTCTATGGCAATGCTTTTCAGTCCTTGCCAAGCCGTTGCCTTTTCCTCCGTTGCCTATTACAATAGGCAACGATTTTTTTAACTTTTGGCAACACTTTAGAAAAAACGTTGTCTATTCTTATCTTCTGGCAACGCTTTTGAAACGTTGTGTATAGAAAGTTTTGGCAACGCTTTTAACATGTTGGGTATAGGTACTGCTTTAGGCAACGCTTTCCCGTCGTTGCTTTTAAGTATGTCATAAGACAACTTTTAAAAACCGTTGCCTATAGGTTAAGGTTTTGGCAACGTTTTTTAAACGTTGGCCATATTCACTAGTTTAAACAACGTTTTAGAACCGTTGCTTTTAAGTTTGGCATATGATAACTTTTAAAAAGCGTTGCCTATAGGTTTTGCAGTTTTGGCAACGCTTTCTGAACATTGCTTATTAATACTACTTTAGGCAACTTTTAAAAAGCGTTGCCTATAAGTTAAGAATTAAAAACTAATAATGCAACGTTTTCTATTGGCCCTTTTTTTGAAATGTTACCTGTGCATACCAATACTTTTCACTTGTGTATTAAAAAATTACGTATTAAAAACTAATAATACATTAAAAAATCAATTCTTTTCAAATAAAATATACTAAATTATGTAAACATATTTACTGTATATATACACCAAAACTAAGAAAAAAAAGTCATTTACTATTATTGTACAAAAGTAGTAGAATTATTCTTGATTACATAACACAAATGAAAGAACAAAAAAACTAAAGCTATCTTGGCAAATCTCCATAATTGTATCCACATGCAAGATGCTTTTGTTTCGTTTTATCTGGTATATTCTCATTGCAAAAGAAAAAATAATAAATATATGTAAATAAATATTCTAAAACGCATAAGTAATCCTCCTCAATACATATTGAAGTCAGCAACAAAATAAAATATTAAAGTGGTTAGTTACACATACTGTAACTACTAATTAACTAAGAAATTCAACTTATGAATCAATAATCCTAATGCATTTTCTTTCATATATTATTTCTCTTGGTTATTGTAGTATTGGGCCATTCTAGCGTTTTCAGTGGAGCCTAACAAAACCTAGGCCTGCATATATGCTACAAAAAGAGACATATTATGTACATGTAAGCCGCAAAAATCACTGTAGGCATGCCCTGTTTTACACCACAAAGTGAATATAAGGCCATATAACAAATAGAATTTGAATCCAATCTAATAAGAAGCATTCATTTACAGAAATAGAAGGTACACAGTACAACAACCCCTTTAGCTCTCTTATATCATTGCCTTGCGTCTGATTCTCCAGAAGTTGCTTGTAAGGAGTTACTAGCATTAGGCTCAACATGCCTCTCATTACCTGTGTTCCTTTCTGAAGTATTAGACTCATCAATAGATTGGTTGATAGTAAATGTTACAGGTCTCACATGTTTTGTTTCAGAAGCATTTTGCAGTGGCAAACGGCATACTATACATGTAGATTGTTTTCGCAGACACATATCAATGCAAGAAAGATGAAAACTGTGGCCATATTTAGGTATGATGCGCAATAATCTGTGAAACATATCATGCATCTGTAGAAGCAGAGTGACTTATTTACCCATGGAGCAGGAAGAACCCGAGCCTCAACTGATGCAAGCTTGCTGTCTATGCTGATACAAAACTCCTTTGCATAGAGGTTATACTCATAATCATTTTGTTGAATTGTCTGCAAGTATATTAGGAAGTTCTACATTAATTAAACCAAACCACACACACACAAATCTTCTGTTTGTAGAGGAAGAGCATAAATGACTAAAAAGGATGAGTTACCACATTTGTAATTTATCACACAAGAAGAACATATCATGCCTATTCAATTTCCAATAAATTTTGACAAAAAAAAAAGCCAAAGAAAGAAAGGAGAGAGGGTGATATCAAGAATTCATGACAATGACCTGTAGAATATCTGTCTCTTGTTCACGTGGTCTCTGGCATGAGACCTTTAGCAGAGAAGTTATCTGCTTTTCGTTTAGCCCTTTTGTATATCTCTGGCCACTAACTATCTTGCATGCTTGGGACAAGATTCACATAAGTTGTAATAAATTAAAAAAAGTGCTTACCTCCATAGGCAAATAGTTCACCTTCTTTTGGCTTCCTACTTGAAGGCAGGGTAGATGAGAATATTTGATTGTATATCTATACATTTCTTGAAAATAATCAACTGCTGATTTCATGTTCATTTTCTCATCGAGAGGGAAACTGTTTGGAGGAAAATAAACAATCATTTCCTAACAGGTCATATCTAAAAAATACAAGTCCAACTTGCAAAATAGAAGTTACAAAGCCATACTTAAGCTCCCTTGTAGGCTATGATGTCAATCCTGGTATCCTGTACTTCCTTCGGAAACTTCCTCTGTGTGTAACTTCAACCTTCACACTTTTTAAGGCTTTCTTAATCTGCTTGAGTAACACCACAAAGATTTCTTAGTTTCATATTCCTTAGAAGAAAAATACTTTTGCATTGTATTTATTAGTATGTCTTGGAGTACAAGGCTCTTGGTCTGACAAGGTTTTATTACTTTCTATTCTAAACCAAATTTGAATCCCCAAATTTTTTTAACTTAAATATCATCCCATTCTATGAAACCAAATAAAAAACAAGTAAAAAGATAAACTCCTCTTATCAAGCTACCAGAGCTCCAACTTGTAAGGATATCCAGTTCTAAATCCACATGATCGATTTCCATGAAATTAGAATAGACAAAATTTATAAAGCCATACCCATCAGAGCACCAAAATCCTAAATGAGAGTTTTATTCTAATCTATACTCAAAGTTGTCTGGATTCTGCCAGGACTCACCACCATGTGAAATAAATAATCCACAATGATATTAGTTTAATACAAATTCTTAATTTGAATTAGCATCACGCAGTGGTCATGGTTTGATTAACATTTTATTCCAAACTCGCTGGCTATGCTGGAATTTGGCATTCAAAATGTAAGTAGCCAATAGAAAGCAGAAAGCCAATGACTTATGAGGCTTTACACAAATTACAACATGCATTCTTCTTAGCAATCGCCAAGATAGAGCAGTGGAGATCATGGGGCATGTAAGCATCATTTATTTGGCATAACTTGTAAAGATAATAGTGTTTGCAAAAACAACCATTGCTGAGTTGCCATAATCAAATAAATTTCATACCTTGATACGATCTGCATCTGACAATGGCTTTAAGTGCACATCTTTTCCCAAAATTTGAGCAACAAAGTCAATTACAGGGAGTGGTTCAATAAACGCCATGGATGACATGTCTAGAAGAAGAACAAAAGAAAAAGAAAAGTAGCTTGTTCATATTGACAAAAATCACAGGTAATTAAGAATCTCAATAAAAGGAAAAGGATGAAGATATGGTAGAACTCTCACCAATATTAACTGACAATCCCATCTGAGTAGGCCTTATACTCTGGTAGAAGTATCTCTCTGTTAATACAATCCCAATTTATTTTTAAAATTTCTAAATCTGTATTTCATTTTTTTTCAATTAGTTCCTGTTTATAAAATTTTATCTTAAGAATAATTTCTCCCATTCAAAAATTAATATGATTAATACTATATCTTTCAATCAACTAATTTGAACATTTACTCTCACTAAACAAATAATAGCACTTGAGTCTTCTCTGGTCAAGTGGGTGGATTACATGGTGGGGAATAAGGACATGTAGAAATAGCTGAAATAAATAATAGATGCAGAGAGATAGTCAATATTGTACTGAGTCAATGAGAACACAGTGAACAGATAATGATAAAACTTAAACATAAAACACAATTAATTGTCAATGAAGAGCATATCTGGTGGGAGGTACAAATCCAAAGGCAAATCCAATATAAGTAAGTTGAAATTGAGATTGAGATTGAGATTGAGAGAGAGAAAGAGAGAAATCATAGTCATAGTTGACTCAATCATCACTGGTTGAAAAAAAATATTCATCAGTGTTCAAAGGCAAGCATGGTTGCCGTAATTAAAACACAGGTCATCCTAGTCATACCACGCTTTGCTTTGCAAAATGGCAGTACCATATATACTGGTTATTGCAGTGAAATTATAATAAAAGGTTTAATTCTGTGATTAACAATCAACGAATATATATATGTGTGTGTGTGTGTATGTGTGTGTGTGTGTGTGTTAGAAAACACATAATGTGCAAGAGCACCTTGTCCTCATTCTATTGAATATCGTTTTGATCTGCTTTAATCCTTCCAGATATTTTGGCCTAAAACACATTATCTCTCTATATTATAACATCCTTATTGCTGACACTCTTTAAATTATATTTTTTTTTAGGTACATAAGATTTATATCCACATGAGTAATGTTTTAAACATGATCAGGTGAAGTCACTGGAAGAATTTGTAAAAGTAAGCTGGATATGTGTTAGAAACTAAAATAGTCTTGGACTCTTGGTGATAAATTATTTTATCAAACATTAATAAATCGCATTAAGTGATCACTCAATTGTTGATATCTAGTGGTGAAAATCAATTGCTGCTTAAAATTTGATGTGGCTAGATGCTTTAAGTTGAGCTATATATGAAAACTCTGTTCAGAGGTTTAGATGAGGTAACAGGAAACAATGACTTGAAAGGCTTAGGCTACAATGTCACTCTCCATCCTCAGATGCTTCAACAAACACCAACACATCAGGAACACGATTAAAGAGCAAAATCCTTTACAAGGGTATATTAATAGGTAAAAGTTCTTTTAAGATGGTTTTTTTGCTGATATAGGCAGTACCCTATGGACATGTAACATCTTTCAATATTTGACCTTGATGCTACTCAGGTTACATATGTGTATAACTATAGGCATTCAAACCTATTTTTTATTTTTGCATATACTTTCCTTCATCTTAGACACATCACTCATCTATCTTTACTTTTTCTCCCTGGATCAAACTCACAAAATGATTGAGACACCAAAATAATTTCTAGTACGTTCCTCGCCATTAAGCATTGTTGATAAACATGCCTACCTCGGAATATAACAAGAATCGTGTTCTAATAAAGCAAAAGCAAAGTAGAAAAATAAAATAAATAAAATAAAAAAATTGTCAACCATATTATTATAATCACATGAAGAACCTGAGTGTTTTGACACAGACAAAAGATAAAGTATCTTGCTAGTGCCACAACATAACCACAAGAGAAACAAACTTTCTAATGGCATTTTAGTTTCTGTGTTGAACACATAACAGCCACACCATATATTCATGACATTTCAATGCAAACTCAACCAACTTTTTTGTAGAAAAAAAATGTATGTTGGAATAGAAATTTTATCAAACATCTTAGGAGTATAAAAGTCACCTATTCAGCAAGTTAGACTATGTATCAAACCTCCATCATAGAATCTAAAAGAAACATAGCACGGTAGCACCTGAAACATCACCTTAAGCCACCATATGATACCTTTACAACAATCTCAAATTCATTATCATCAATTAGCCACCAACTCCAAAGATAGAAACACCATTAGAAAAAAAGAAGAAGAAGAAAACTCATAACAATGGGAGACACATAACATCAAGCATCTTATAAGGACCCTCAATAAAAGTACACTAGTGGTTCAGACATTTTAACAAGCATGGGATGGGCAACCAAAACAGAATCAAATTGAAATAAATAAATAAACCATTCGTTAGGAACCAGCCATAACAACATAAGGATATTCAACAGAATTCATTGATTTAGTTGATTTAAAATTCTCAATACAGCCATGACATAAAAGAATAAAAGGATAAAAATTACCAAGTAGGGGATCTCTTCAACTTGTTGAGAACAACAACTACACCCCTTTGAGCTCTCAATCTCAAATTTTTTTTTTCTCAAATACTCTCAGAAAATATAGATCAAAGAAGATTCCTCACCAATATTACTATAAATTAATTGTGCTAATAGTTTGCACCACCTTGCTTTACAGACAAGTATGTTCATTACAAGGAAAAGATACAATTTCCCCGACAAGGATTGGGATTAAAAAGAAAAAAGCAAAAAGAAAAGATATGTCTTTCTATAATCACGGTCAAATAAGGATATTATTAGGAAAACAAATTGGCAGAGAAATGATGGAGTGATGGGTGCTATGCAATCAATGAGTTCACACAACAATATAGGACATAACCAATTTGTCTTTACGAGCTCGTATCCATATATACATAGAAAATTCAATGAAACAGCTCATAAAGTATTATTGCTTTCCATGTTTGCTGTATGTGCTTATGAAATGGGCTTGACCAAAAAAGAGCAATTATATTATAATTATAATAATAGTAATAGGAATATAATTAATTAATAAAAAAGAAAACGAGGAAAAAAAAAGAAGTTGAAGCATACCGAAAGAGTAGCTTCGATGAATAAACCATTGACCTTCAATTGGACTGGAAGCCTTCTTTGAAGGTGGTGAGAATTGGACTCCGTCTTCATCTCCTCCCTGACCATTAGCTCCGTCGTGCCAACACTCATGGATACTTTTCCGACCACCGCCAATTTAGCTTTGGAATCTCCTGCGGCACCCTCTGCTCCCTGCATTTCATTTTTCACACAAATTTTATATTTTTATACATCAATGAAGATACATACATAATAAATAAATTAATAGCCAAAAGAAAAATAAAAAAAAAGTTAGAAATAGAAGAATAAGAAATTCTTACATATAAGACATGAAATGCCTTGTCAAAGGCACCAAGGGAGCCATCTTTGAGGACGAGATGAAAAGCGCAGAGGTCGCGACCGGCCCATACGAGAGAGGGGGTTTTGGCACTGAGGAATCTACGGCCAGAGGTGGTGTGAGTGCATCGTCCTTGTGGGGTGCGGTGAAAGGGAAGAAGTGACAGAGGTGTGGTCGTTGGCTTTGAAGATGATGATGTGGAGAGATTGCAAGGGTACGCCAAAGATCAGCGAACAAAGGTGCGACGGTGTGAGGTCGAAAGAGGCAAAGACGAGATGGCTCTCATGATGCGAAGAACGTGTGTGAGAGATTGTCCATAAACTGATCAAAATTGAAATTTTCAGACAACCATGCTTAGAATTCAAACATTTTAGAATCAGGGAACATCCTAAGCTGATCAAAACAGAAACTTTTCAGACAACCACACTTAGAATCCGAACATTTCAGAATTAGGGAACATCTTGAACTGATCAAAATCAAATTTATCAGACGACCACACTTACAATTAGAACATTTCAGAATCGGGAACAACCAAAACTGATCAAAATTGAGTTTTTCAGTCAAACACGCCTAAATTTCAAACATTTTAGAATAGAGAACATCCAAACCGATCAAAATCAAACATCTCAGTCAACCACACTTAAATTCCTGACATCTCGGAATCCAGCAACATCTTCAACCGATCAAAATCAACTTTTTCATTCCCCCACACTTAACATTTTGAACATTTCCAAATCGAAAAACACCATAAACTGATCAACTAAAAAAAGAAAAAAATTCAAATCTTTCAACTCCCCAAAAAAATCAAATCAAACCTGCAACGTATAAACCCCAGGCGGCAAAACCGCAGCGGACCCCGCCCACTCGTACTGCTCAAAGAACTCGTAAGTGGGCATGGAGGGGTTCTCAGCAGCAAGCGCCCTAACCCAAGAAGCAGTCAATTTACGGCAACCGACATGGACCGAGTTGCGATTCTCGGCGGTGAGAACCCTCGGATTAACGCAGAGGTTCTTCCGGGACGACAACCCGAGGGCGAGGATCTTGGCGGCAGGGCCGAGGTGGCAGAGCTGGTAATCATGGAGGAGCCTAAGTTCGGCGAGGGTTTTTTCCATCTCGTGAATGGTGTGGGTGCAGTAGAGGAGCTTGAGAGGGGAATTGGGTTTGGAGAGGACATAGCTGGTGATGAGGGAGAGAAGGGCGATGGTTTTTCGTGTGCCAGTTAGCATCTCGAGGAGGCAGTGTCCTTTGGCGTCTAGGGCGCGCTTCAGGTCAAGCATGTAGGCGTATTGCTCTGGGTAGATGTTGTAGTGATTCAGTGGGAGAGGGCGTCGTTTGAGGAAGGAATTTGTGATTGAGGTTTGAGTGGTTGTCCGCGTAGTGCTAAAATTTTTCACAGTTTTAGAGCCTTTGTTATTAAGAAGTTTTAGAAAATATTAATATAAAAACTAGTTAAATAAGCAACATTTTTCCTGGTTCTAAAGGATAATATAATGGGAACAATTAAAAACTGTTGCATATTCTCATAAAGGCAACGTTTATTAAATGTTGTGTCAAAAGTGTTGCCTAAACATGTTTGGAATTAGAGAACGGCTAGAAAGAGTTTCCTATGCTTGTTATGATAACGTTTTTTAAACGTTGCCTAAAACTCGTGGCCTAAAACTATAACTAAAAGTAACTTGTAAAAAACGTTGCTTATACCACTTTAGGCAACGTTTTTTAAGCCTTACCAAAAATTTCGTTGTCAGAAGTCAAAATTGTTGTAGTGCAAGGAGAAGATTTCCTAATTTTTGAGAATTTTTGGGGATTTTCTTCCATTTCTTTCTCTTTCTTCTTCTTCTTCTTCTTCCTCTCTTTCTTTCTTATTCTTTCTTTCTTTCTTTCTTCTTTCTTTCTTCTTTCTTTCTTTTTTTCCCTTGGTCGAAACTTTCTCTCTAAGCTCTTGAAGAGTTTCTAGCTTGTTATTTTGTCTTTCTCATCTTCTTAGTTTTTATCATTATTTTATTATTTTAGCTATTTAGATTTTAACTCATGTCTAACTTAACCAATCAAATTCTAACTAATGGCTAACTAGGTGGCTAGGTTCTCATTGGTTAGGATTTTAATCCTACAAGATATTTCCCTTAACTAAGTGATTTAAATGTTAATTAATTAGGTTTAGTTCTCCACCAATAGGATTTTGACTAATGTTTTTAGTAACCAATCATAGGAAGATTATTGTTTAGATTGTGTCTTATTCTCATTGGTTAGCCATTATTTAATTATTTTCTTCTAACTAACTAGTTTAACTAACCAAACTAATTTAGCTTCTAGTTAGGACATCTAGTTAGGAGTTTCTATGGTGGCTAACCTTCATTGGTCATTTCACCAACCAATTAGAATGGGTTTAGTGTCTTTAATCCACCAATAGGAAATAACCTAGGGTTTCTAAGAACCAATCATTTTAAACTCATGTCTTGCATAATGTCAAATTCCTATTAGTTAATCATCAACTAATCAATTTAGTACTTATATCTTGTATGTTATCTAATTTTTATTGGTTGATCACACTAGGTTGTCTAACTCTCATTGGCTACTCCTTACAAACCAATCACATTGAAGCTAGTGTCTTCTAAGTTGTCTAACTCCCATTGGCTACTCCTTATTAACCAATCACATTGAAACTAATGTAATCCATTTGCCAATCACCTTAGAATTGGTGTCCTCTTACTATTGGTTTATCATTAACTAATTAGGTTAAGACTAGTGTTTACTATTTGGCTAGCTTCCATTGGTCACATAATCAACCAATCATAAGTTAGTTAGTGTTTCAATACACCAATTAAATTAAGCTAAGTGTGGCCTATGGTTTCTCACTCCTACTGGATGAAGACTATTTTATTAATTTATCCTAACTAGATAGTTAGAATAATCAAATGAGCATAGTATCCAGCTTGTTTATTTAATTAGGATTTTTTAAACTTTATTGGACATAAATACCCTTGGTAAAACTCCTAAGATTATGATTTTTCCACTAATAAATTTAGACACTTAGGGCATTTTGATCTACACTTTTCACATCTAAGTAGTTTTCTATGCTCTTTTAACATCGGTGACTAATAACTAACCAATAATAAATAAAATAATATAAATTAATTAATTTCTGTATAATATATAGTACCTATAGACCCCTAAAATATCCATAGAAATTATATGGAAGGAGTATATTACAATGGATGCATTGGTTAAACCAAAGGACATCACAAGATATTCATAATGTCTATACTTAGTCTTGAAAGCAGTTTTAGGGATATCCTCTCCCTCACTCTGATTTGATAGTGTCCAGACCTTAGATCAATTTTTGAGAAAACCGAGGCTCCTCTCAATTGATCCATCAGATCATCTATTTTGGGTAAAGAGTATTTATTCTTGATGGTTACTTTGTTTAACTGTTGATAATTTATACATAGTCGCATGCTACCATCCTTCTTTTTCACTAGGAGCATTGGTGCTTCCCAAGGTGATACACTAGGTTTGATGAATTGCTTATCTAAGAATTCCTCTATTTGTCTCTTGAGTTCTGCCAACTCTAAGGGTGACATCCTATAAGGTGTTATAGATATGGGTCCAGTTCCTGGTACCAAATCTATAGTGAACTCTGTTTAGCTCTCAAGTAGAAACTTAGATATTTCGCTAGGAAATATTTCTAGGTACTCCCACACCAAAGGTATATTCTCTAAGTTCTGCTCAAATTCAAAATTTAAGGAGAAAAGGAGAACATATCCCTGAGCCCCTTCTACTAAATAGTTGATAACTTTATTAGCATTCAAATACACAAACTTAGAAGAAAAAGCCATGGAAGGGATCTCAGACATAAACATCAAAGTTTTATTTGAACAATTCAAAATAACATGGTTTGTAGACAACCAATCCATACCTAGGATGATATCAATGTCAACCAGAGGCAAACAGATAAGATTCACAATGAAAATCCTATCCTCTACTTGTACGCAACAATCCAATCAAACATGAGAAGTTACTACTAGCTTTCCTATTGGTGTAGACACAGACAAAATATAGGAAAACTCAGACACAGGTAAGTCTAGCATCTTCACATAATCATAAGAAATAAAGGAGTAAGATGCTCCTTAATTAGACAATATAATTAAAATATTATCTTTAACTATACATTTACCTTGTATGAGATTGGGAGATTGAGTCACCTCCTTACCACTTAGAGTAAAAACTCTTCCTTTGGTGTGAGGCCTAGGGTTAGGGGTCACTCCCTATCTCTGAGAACAATCCTTGGCATAGTGCCCTAGTTTGCCACATGTATAACATATTGATTGACCCATCAAACAAGGCTTGTTACCATGTAGCTTCCCATATTTATTGCATTTAGTCCCCAAAGGTTCCACCTGAACCTTTTTTTCCTTATCTTGGGGGTACTTGTGTAATATTCTCCTTAACCTATTAGTTTTAATCATGGTCATAAAAGTTCAATAATACATGTATGAGTTACTTGTTAATTTTGGTGACCTTCTGAGTTAGTTTGGATATTATTGCTATAATACCAAATGTGAAAAATAACTCATATTAGCTCAGAACTTAGCATAAAATTTCTCAGATTATAAAAGTAAATGTGTAAATTTTATTTCTAGTTTACAAATACTTAGATTGAATTGTGGTAAATTTCTGAGGATCCACTGAACTAGTTCAATATTTTTACCTACACCAAAATTATAATATAGCTTAGGGGCTGTTAAAGGTGGATAAGGATAATCTTTAAATGATGAGTTTGATAAATGGAAGAAGTCCTAGAATTTTTCTTAATACTTATGAAAAGTAGAAAACTCAACAAAGGAAGATTAAAATATCTTTAAGAGATACAACATTTCTAGTTACCACAAAAATCTTCCATCCTTATCTCTCATTTTCTCTCCACCGCCCTTCCTATCTCTATCTTCATCTTTGACTTTTCTTTATCTCATTCTCTCTTCTCACACGATTTAGCAGAGAAAGAAGAAAAGAAAGAAGAGAAAGAAGAAGGAGAGGAAGAAGGAAGAAGAGAAAGAACTAAGGAAAAACAAGAAGACAATTTGAATACCATTCACTAGATAGTTGAGGTAGGGGTGCTTGACTATGCCTATCCATTTTCTTTCTCTACATCTTGATGATGCATGGTTCATGATGAAAATGGTAGAAAATGGGTTTTGAAGGATGTAGGGTTCCATCTAGTTTAATTCTTGTTTTCCAATGGATTGGACATGGTAAAGTTAGTTCGAAATTGTAAAAGGGTATGTCAAAGTGTTGATACATGCATGGTTATGGATTTTAGAACTTATGAGCATCCATATAACTCTTTACTCTTGAGGTTGTGAATATGGGTTTAAAGAATTGTTCTTTGTTCATGTATCCTTATGATGGTAATTTGATCATGTATATGTAAGTTTTAACCTGTTTGGTAGCTATATTTTGGTGTGAAAACCATTTAGAAGTTGATTATGGAAGTCAGAAATTGGTTACTAACTCATAGAAGCTGTTTCTGGAAGTTTGCCTCTGGGCGATTAGTCGCCCAGAAACTGATCTCTTAATCGGTGATTGGTAGAGAGAAAATTTGGCTGGGTGACTAGTCACCTAGAAATTGACTGCTTAATTGGTCAGTGGCAGCCACGGCTGATGCTGAGTGATTAATTTCTCAAGAAGTGACTGATTGATTAGTCAATGACAGAAAACTAATGGGACTTCTGTTGTCATTGGGCGATTAATCAGTGGGTTTTGGGCTGTTAATCGCCTAAAGACAAAAATTCTCTTGTTTCCTATTTTGGGAAAACAAAGTTCTCTACTTGATAGGATTACATATTTATGCTTTATATTGTGAGTTAAAGCACTGTTAGGGGAATTTTATGATATTAACATACACCCAGCATATCTATGAAGGATGTTAACATTGTGCATTCAATTAATTGTGGAGTGACAATGGTATGCATCTAGTTCATTAGAGAGTAATGATATTGTACATTGAGTTCACTTGTGAAGTGAAGGCATGGTGCACTACACTCAAGCAAGATGAGATACCTTTGCATTATACATTTATCATATCTTATGAAATGTACTGGAAACATGAATTGCTCCTTTATTTGTTAAAGTTGAGCCATAAAAGTGTACTAGAAACCTGAGTTGCTTCTTTATTTGCTAAACTTGAGCCAGTATTGAATGTTTATTGTGATTTGCTCCTTTACATTAATAAAGTTGAGCTTGAGTTAAAATGAAGAGGTGTGTGCTCAAGATAAATAGCACAAATGATATGGATCTTGAGTAGAAGTGATCTATACTTCCTATTCCTTAAGTAATGTAACCTTATTATGATGAGTACAATTATTTGACTGGAGCATTGTAGGAAATGATCCTCGATAAGAAAGGGGATCCTAAATTCTCAGTGTAGGATATCTCAATAGTTTCTTCATCAATAGGGCCAGGGTTACCGGTAGTGTGAGAAGGTAACATTCCCTCCCTACCTATAAATACAAGGAACTAGGTTCTTAGTAATATGCAAGAGGCATGACATTTCATAAGCATTAGCATATGACATTACATGAGCATTAGCATATGTCATTACATGAGCATTAGCATTGGTACTACATGAACATTAGCATTGGCACTAAATGAGCGCTAGTATTGGATTTATACTTGTGTGAGTATTTTTATATCATTACAGAAATGATAGTTACATATATAGATCATGGATATGCATTATGAATGGTTACACAAAGAGAGTATATGATTTTTGAGTGATAGTGAGTTGACTCATATACTTGTGATTACTATGATCTATTGATATTGTGATTATCCTATATGAATGATTGATTATGAGATAATTGAGCCATAGTAATAATTGAATTATCTGCCTCGAGAAGAGAAAGGAACAATTTTTGACTTATGCCACCTTTCTATGTGGTATCTATATTATTGATTTATTTTCCCTGAAGTAACTAGAGTTATTGTGATGGCATTATATGTTTTAGCACTATTGAGGATTTTAGAATTCTCACCCCTTTGCTTTATTTCCATGATAATTCCAATGTGAGGTCCACCCAAGGAGAAGAAATGAAGTGGATGACATAGAGTAGAGTTATTTATTCTTTTACCATTGCTTTGTGTTATATAGTTATGCAATGGAAAGTTTAAGTTGTATTGTGCATATGCATTTGAGGCTTAGTTTATATATACTTAAACACTTATGTACTAGTTAGTTGAACTTGTTATATCAGCAAAGGATATTCTTTTCAGTTGTATATTTATTCATGCATGAGTTAATTTTCCTCTCAAGGCTCTATATAATAACATGTGTAGTTATCATCAAGGTAGTATAATATTTTTATATTAGAAGTGACATGCCTAATCATGTTTACTTATGTATATTCCATATATACTATAGTATTAGTATTGGGGCGTTACAACTTGGGCCTAGCAGCACCTCTCTTGAATCTATCATCCATTCCCTTCCTCTTTTGGAAGTTTTGTGGCCTTTGGTCCTATGGAGACTTGACACCATACCCCTCTACAATCCTACACTTATTCACCAAGGTAGGAAAATCTTGAAACTCTATATGTCCTAAGGTTGCTTTTATGTCTTCTCTCAATTCGGACTCAATTTTTACGCACTTCCAATTTTCATCTGGATTGTATCTAAAGTAAGAGAAAAATTTAGACAACTCCTCAAACTTGACCACATACTAGCCTATTGACAAGCTTCCCTGTTCAAGCTTTAGAAACTCCAATTCCTTTGCATTCTGTAAATTCTTAGGGGAAATATTTGTCCAAAAAGACTATCTTAAACACTTCACAAGTAAATTGAATTCCCACTGCCTCCATCAACCTCCTGGCATCGATCCACCAACCTTCTACCTCCCCCCACTGATGAAACTGTAAAACTCATGTTTTTCCATTTCAAAATCTTGGTTTTCACGATCTTCCAATCCTTTTTGATTAAGCTTTGTTCTCCATTTTTATCATGTTTTTATTATTCTAAACTTTGTTCTTATTACATGTTTTTAATTTTTTATTAGGTAAGTATACATGGAAGAAGACTGGATTCTTAAAGGAGCGAAAAGTTAAGCAGAAGATTCTGAACATTTTTCACTACTTAATTGCTTAAGCACAAAATGCTATAGGCTACGTGTGATGGATCGTGTTCTTGGAAGATGTAAATTCGTTTTTGTATTTAATCTATATTTCTATTTCATGATTTACGTGTTTATCTCTTCTCTTAATGTTTTTCTTGATTTGGCCAATTTGGGAATGATTTTAGGGTTTATGTGTAACACCCCGAAAATCGCTTGTTTCATGATAAATACTCTTTTTATAATATTTGCAAATTTTGCAAATTTTTTAGAATTAATTGAATTGTTTGATTATTTTATTATATTTCTCGATTTACATGCACACTAAGCGGAGCTGGAAAAATAAAATATTTTCCCTGAGGTCGAAAAACCTTGGACTGTGGAAACGGTGACGGGGGATCTTACTAAACCCAAGGCCAGACACAGTTTACGAAGTTTTTCTTTTTTTAGATTTATGATGGATAAAATTTGGGTACGCCCTATTGTCCATTATACAATAGATACCGGCCTTGATAACTGCAACTTTTATCCATTAGATAATAATTTGCAGTAAGCATCTAGTATATTATTTCTATCTAGTCACTTTTATGATATCATCTAAGTGACATCGTCACATCACCACATGACAACATGATTTGACATTTTTGAGAAGCGTGCGAAGCTTCCCAAGGAAGCTTTGGGAGAAGCTTGCAAAGCAAGCCTTGCTACTCCTCCCAAGGTACACAGTTTTTGGAGGAGAGAAAAGATGACAAGTTGTCATCTATTCACTAAACATCTCTTCATTTCCAAAGAACTTTCTATCACTTTCTCTCTCTACCCTAAAGTTTCTATCTCATTTTCTCTCATCATTCTTCTCTTCCATTTTCTCTCCAAACCATATGGCTATACCTTCCTCTACACCCTCCATGTTTGCTTCATTTCAAGCAATCACATTGCTTGAAACTACATGTTGCTTGAAGGCATTTTCTTGTTGAAATCACTTCCTAAAGCTCTCATCTTCATTTTCTCTCAACCTCACGGTTACCACCTTCATCCTCATCTTCCATTTTTGTTTTCTACACTCAATCACATTTCTAGGATCTACACACTTTGTAGATGATTTTCTATGTTGTGACCATCATCAAGTTCTCTCATCTTCATCATTTTCTTTTAAGCCCTAGCTTGAAACTCCTAAGGTGAGAATACTTGATTTCCATTTTCTCTCCTCTCATTTTTCCTATGTACCTCACAGCCACTTCCACTAAAACCCTTATCTCATTTTCTTTAATCTCACTCATTTGCTCTCTTGAATCTACATCCTGTCCTAAGACCATTTAGGTAGGGATTTTGGGCTTGTTCAAGTGATTCTACAATCTAGGGTTTGACAACTTCTAAGGTAAAGCTCTCATCTTTCATAAGCTTTCCATGTTTGTGTGTAAATGACCATTTATCAAAACGTTCTTCTTTTTTCTTTGGAAGGCTCACGGCCAACCCCCAAAAAGGCATCACCAAATCCTCAATAATTCAAGATAACCTTGAATCTTGAGTCTTTACAATATTCTAAAACACTCTTGTGTGGAGATCAATTTCTAGTTCATCCATCTTCAAGCATTTCCTTAAGCTTTGTTTCAAATCTCAAGTTCTAAAGCCCTAAGGTAAAGTTCTTGAATCTTCTTTCTTACTTCATTTTAAAAGAATATAAAGCCATACTTTAACCTATGGTAATCTTATTCAAGCCCTAGGTACTAATTCTTGTATGTTTGCTTTGATTCTAAGAAACTTTTGGTGGAGAAAGTTTGCTACACAAGGATATACAAGGAGCTAGGAGGTTACACTTGAGGTAAGAGGGAGATTAACCTCATCAACCATGCTATGGTGGTGAGGAACGAATGAGTGTGTTGGGATTGGAGAGTCCACGTGAGGATTCATCCACCCGAATGTGTGATTTTGTTTTATGCTTGTTTGATTTTTATATAACTATATGATGTTATTGTATGCAAAGATGATTTTGATGACTTAATGATATTATGTGATCTTGATAGTGAGCATGAATTTAATTGATTTTGGTGATTAAAGTAAGTGGCATGCTATAATTGTGTTGAGAAAGAATGATTTATTTGACCTCCTTTGGCCCTTGAGACTCACAGCCACCTTGGCCCAAGAAGAGATATCTATAAAAACAATATTGGTTATCAATGGACTTAGATGATTAAGTGTTAAAGACATAATTTGTGAGGTTACAAGTGATTGGAGGAAGAAACAAGTTTTACCATGATAGGAAATTGATTCTTGAGTGTGATATTTGATAATTAGAGGTAAGAGTGAATTGGAGACCTAACATACTTGATAATAAGATGAAAGAGTAATTAGGATGGAATGAAGTTTTAGAAAGAATGCTAGGAAAATACTGTTTAGGTGATTTGGGAGATAAATTAGGTATACGAGATTTATAAGTAAGGTTGAAAACAATTATAATGTATTGATTTGAGGAGTAATAACTTTTGAAGGTACCCATGGAAACAATTTTGGAGACAATTGGAAGAATGGAAAATGATTTATTAGTGGTGGATCTAGATGACATGATAATCGAGAAATTTAATTAAGGACTCATAAAATAAGAATGGGGAGGAATGAATTTTTATCATTATATAACAGAGTGATTTTCAGTTTTAAAAGGGAAAAACAAGCTTGAGAAGGAAATAGAGAAGATTGAAGGACTTAGACGAAAAAGTAAAGGAATGGTGAGGTAATGACATTGTGCTTTAAGTTTTCAGAAATGATATGAAAATAGGTCGTTCAAGGAACTTAGTTAGAAAGAGCTGGTGATTTAGATTAATTTCTGTCTTCATTCTTAAGAGTATGATAATTAAAGACCAAAGAAGACCTAATGTTTCAATATACTAGAAGAATCATGAAAATGCTCCATGTGATTTGATAATAATAATTCTTGAATTTGATCGACTAAAATCCTTTGTGATAGCATGTATTGACATTGTGTCTTGGGCTGACGTATTGGACCCAAGTGATTTGTGATTTTAGCATTGGCTGTCAGGCCGACGAACTGGACCAAAAAACATCAGATAGACGAATGAGTTAGATGTGGTTTACTTTTATAACCAGAAACATCAGATAGACGATTGAGTCAGATGTAACTTGTTATCATAAGAAACCCGGATATATCAGTGATATCATGTAGTTATATAGATGATTATATAATATCATTGATATTAATGGCATTAAACAATTGTATGGGCGGTGGCTTTAATATCATTGGGAACAGTTCAATGGTGGTTTGATTTCCTTGAGCATACACTTGAGCATTAGACTGTCGGCTTGTGATGCCTAGGAGTGAGCATGAATTGGATAAGTGTGATCCCGAATGGATTTCAGGGGACGTCAAGGCAAGGTGATCCACCTAGTGACCATTGTCATATTGTATACCCCTGGCTGTGGACACTATTGCAATGCATGACGAGGACCCAACAAGCACTATCCTTTTCGTGATCCGGCGTAGACTATCTTTGGAGGGGGGACAGATCTTCTGGAGCACTCATCTCTGAACCTTGACTCCATGGAGTAGGAACTGGTTGCATCGTGTATAAGGATGGTCAGCATACACATCATACATGGGCATAGTCAGTATATCTGTTATTGTGGCATGATCCATGACATATACATATCTTGACGTATGCTGCTGAATTACTTATCAGTTAATAACATGATTATGCTGTTGCTTTAGAAAAATCTTGTATTGATATGATTACGTTGTTGTTCTATAACATCCCTGTATCAACATGATTATGTCTGCCATTACTTGATGATGTTGTGTATGAAAGGCACTACTGTCTTTCGTTGTGTTTCTTGCTGCCATGATGGTATTGATGTAGGGGATCTCACCTCTTCTACGGTATTATTCTATCTATTTCTATCTTTATGAGTACAATGAAAAGGCTACGATGGCGGTAAGGCAAGACCCGCGAGCTTTCACAAGGCTACAGTTTCATGGAGGCATCGGAGCATGTAGTGTCCAGTGGGACACAGGATGCATTCGGTATAACGGCTATGTCACCTTGAGTTGGAGCAGGACCCGGTATGAGGTGGTCACATTCATCTTTGACACAGATGTTCACTTGGAGTTCTACATGCCCCTTGGGGAGCTTTGGGATGATCAGAGAGCTTCCTATAGGGAGAGTTCAGTGGAGTCGACTGCTCAGACTCCTGTCTGTAGTGACATGCCCCAACTGGGGGCTTTGTCTATTGGGGATCCCGATGGGGTTTTGGACGAAGATCGGGCGCAGGAACCCATTCTTTAGGTGTTTGGACTTGGTCAAGGCTCAATTTTCTTTTGGTAGTCATATGTATAGGTATGTTTATTTTGGAGTACTTAAATTTTATGCTTTTGAAATATATACTGATGTGCTTAAGGATGTGGTAAACTTTATTTTATGAAAAGCCTTTCATTCAGTTCTTATAACTTGAGTCTCTTATTTATTTTAGTTAACTTATCTCCTCCGTTAAAAGGTAATTATTGAATCACACTTTTACAATACTTACTACTTCATCTGCTATTACTTGATGATGTTGTGTATGAAAGGCACTACTGTCTTTCGTTGTGTTTCTTGCTACCATGATGGTATTGATGTAGGGGATCTCACCTCTTCTACTGTATTATTCTGTCTATTTCTATCTTTATGCGTACGACAAAAAGGCTACAATGGTGACAAGTCAAGACCCGCGAGGTTTCACTAGGTTACAGTTTCATAGAGGCATCGGAGCATGGAATGTCCAGTGGGACACAGGACGCGTTCGGTATAACGGCTATGTCACCTTGAGTTAGAGCAGGACCCGGTATGAGGCGGTCACATTCACCTTTGACACAGATGTTCACTTAGAGTTCTACATGCCCCTTGGGGAGCTTTGGGATGATCGGAGAGCTTCCTACAGGGAGAGTTCGGTGGAGTCGACTGCTCGGAATCTTGTCCGCGGTGACATGGCCTAACTGGGGGCTTTGTCTATTGGGGATCCCGATGGGGTTTTGGACGAAGATCGGGTGTAGGAACCCATTCTTTAGGTGTTTGGACTTGGTCAAGGCTCAATTTTCTTTTAGTAGTCATATGTATAGGTATGTTTATTTTGGAGTACTTAAGTTTTATGCTTTTGAAATATGTACTGATGTGCTTAAGGATGTGGTAAACTTTATTTTATGAAAAGCCTTTCATTCAGTTCTTATAACTTGAGTCTCTTATTTATTTTAGTTAACTTATCTCCTCCATTAAAAGGTAATTATTGAATCACACTTTTTACAATACTTACTACTTCATCTGCTATTACTTAATGATGTTGTGTATGAAAGGCACTATTGTCTTTCATTGTGTTTTTTGCTGCCATGATGGTATTGATGTAGGGGATCTCACCTCTTCTACTGTATTATTCTGTCTATTTCTATCTTTATGCGTACGATGAAAAGGCTACGATGGCGGCAAGGCAAGACCCACGAGGTTTCACTAGGCTACAGTTTCATGGAGGCATCGGAGCATGGAGTGTCCAGTGGGACACAGGACGCGTTCGGTATAACGGCTATGTCACCTTGAGTTGGAGCAGGACCCGGTATAAGGCGGTCACATTCACCTTTGACACAGATGTTCACTTGGAGTTCTACATGCCCCTTGGGGAGCTTTGGGATGATCGGAGAGCTTTCTATAGGGAGAGTTCGGTGGAGTCGACTGCTCGGACTCCTATCTGCGGTGACATGCCCCAACTTGGGGCTTTGTCTATTGGGGATCCCGATGGGGTTTTGGATGAAGATCGGGTGCAGAAACCCATTCTTTAGGTGTTTGGACTTGGTTAAGGCTCAATTTTCTTTTGGTAGTCATATGTATAGGTATGTTTATTTTGGAGTACTTAAGCTTTATGCTTTTGAAATATGTGCTAATGTGCTTAAGGATGTGGTAAACTTTATTTTATGAAAAGCCTTTCATTCAGTTCTTATAACTTAAGTCTCTTATTTATTTTAGTTAACTTATCTCCTCCGTTAAAAGGTAATTATTGAATCACACTTTTTACAATACTTACTACTTCATCTGCTATTACTTGATGATGTTGTGTATGAAAGGCACTACTGTCTTTCGTTGTGTTTCTTGCTGTCATGATGGTATTGATGTAGGGGATCTCACCTCTTCTACTGTATTATTCTGTCTCTTTCTATCTTTATGTGTACGATGAAAAGGCTACGATGGCGACAAGGCAAGACTCGCGAGGTTTCACTAGGTACAGTTTCATAGAGGCATCGGAGCATGGAGTGTCTAGTGGGACACAAGACGCGTTCGGTATAACGGCTATGTCACCTTGAGTTAGAGCAGGACCCGGTATGAGGCGGTCACATTCACCTTTGACACAGATGTTCACTTGGAGTTCTACATGCCCCTTGGGGAGCTTTGGGATGATCGGAGAGCTTCCTATAGGGAGAGTTCGGTGGAGTCGGCTGCTCGAACTCCTGCCTGCGGTGACATGCCCCTACTGGGGGCTTTGTCTATTGGGGATCCTGATGGGGTTTTGGACGAAGATCGGGTGCAGGAACCCATTCTTTAGGTGTTTGGACTTGGTCAAGGCTCAATTTTCTTTTGGTAGTCATATGTATAGGTATGTTTATTTTGGAGTACTTAAGTTTTATGCTTTTGAAATATGTACTAATGTGCTTAGGGATGTGGTAAACTTTATTTTATGAAAAGCCTTTCATTCAGTTCTTATAACTTGAGTTTCTTATTTATTTTAGTTAACTTATCTCCTCCGTTAAAAGGTAATTATTGAATCACACGTTTTACAATACTTACTACTTCATGGTTTGATAAATTTTTTACACAAAAAGAATCGTTTTAAAGGTAAGTGTGATGTTTGACAAGTTTTAAAATAAGAGTCGGTCTATAAATGTAATGCCGACCGGAAGGGGGTGTTACATTATGTATGATTTGAAAAAATTGTGTATGAACCTAGAACATGTGTTAAACACCACAATTTCTGCAATCGCTAAGAATAGATGTTGTAGATTGTGTGATCTTACTTTTTATTCTCTCATTTTTCATAAAACCTTCTCTACTTAGGATTATTCTGTGGGATTGGTTAACTCAAATTAGTGTGAAGAGGATTAATATACTAAAGGATTGGATATTGCTTAACTTTGAGAATTTGATCATAAATCATGAAATAAAACTTAGTTAAACCAATCTTTGAATTTGCATCAAAAGAGTTCGAGTGAAATCTGAACCCTAACACATTGATATCATTATTTTTCAACCTTTGCCTAATTGATTTGCTTCACTTTTATTAATTTTAAATATTTTCTTATTAGTGTTTTCTTTTATTTGTATTTTTATCAATTCTCATTATTCGATAGCTTAAATAGTGTTGATGTAATAAACTTAGTAATTGATAATGTAATCCTCGTGGGAATGATACTCTTCTCATTATTTTATTACTTTTGTAATTTGGTACACTTATCAATATCCCAGCACCCACCAACATATAGGACGCAAAGGATATCATCTGCTCATCGGTGCATCCCATGACAACAAAGATTTTCTCTATTTCCCTCAGCCATCCCTCAGCCTTAACCAGATTGTACTATCCTCAGAAAGACGAAGGATTGGCCTTCCTGAATTCAAAGAGGTCGTGGAAATTTTGGTTTCTTACCAAAGTTGCATCATTAGGTTGCTGTGGAGGTGGATTTGCCCCCATCTTTTCTAGTACTCTATTGGTGACAGTAGTCTACTCCCTCATCGCAGCCGCCATCTCCCTAAACATTCTAGTCATATCTGCCATATTCTCATTGGCAGGTTCTTTGTTTCTTCAAGTACGCTTAGGAGACGCCATAATTTCTTGTACACACAGAATAGTATATATTGAGTTGATCAGTTTCAATATCATGTATCAGTGTGATAGTAACTATCAACATTCATACCTAAGGCTGTCATGCAATTCTATTCATATATCTCATATCGAGATAATAAAATGCATAACATATAATAGGAACATCTAAACATGCTAAAAGCATAGTCAATCCACATCCCAGCTCAACAGGATGAATTACTTTGATATCATAATGTAACATCTCAATACTAATACTATAGTATATCTAGAATATACATGAGTAAATAGGATTAAGCATATCACTTCTAACATATAAGCAACATACTATCTTAGCAACAACTATACCAAGTTATTATGTAGAGCCTCGTGAGGAAAATGTAACGTGTACATGAATAAATACATATCTGAAAAGTCTATTTCTCTCTGATATAACAAGTTCAACCAACTAGTATATTAGTGTTTAAGTATATACAGAATAAGCCTCGAAGGCATATATATAATACAACTTAATACAAGTCATTGCAACCATTATAAAAACAAGGCAATGGTCAAAAGAGTTGATAAGTCTACACTACATCATCAACTTTCACCTTTTCTCCTTGGGTGGATCTCACGCTGAAATTATCATGGAAATAAAGCAAAGGGGTGAGAATTCAAAAATCCTCAGTAGATTTAATACATGCAATATCATCACAATAACTCCAACTGATTCAAAGAAATCAAATTTACTCTTAAATACCATATAGAAAGGTTGCAAAAGTCAAAACTATTCATTTCTCATCCTGAGGCAAAAAATTCAATTATTATTGTGGTTCAATAACTCATAATCAACCATTCATATCAATTCATTATAATATCAATAGATCATAGAAATCACAAGTATATGAATCAGATATGAGTCACAACTCACTATCACTTGAATATTTACATACTTTCTTTGTGTAAACATTTATAATTCAAATCTATGATCTATATATAACTAACAGCTCTTTAATGATATAGAAATTCTCACACAAGTGTAAGTCTTACAATACTACTCTTTTAACGTTAACTTTCTAAGTATATTCCTAGGAACCCAGCTCTTTGTATCTCTAGGTAGGGAGGGAATGTTACCTCCTCACACTACTAGGTAAGACGGGAATGCTACCTTCTCACACTACTGGGTAAGAAGGGAATGTTACCTCCTCACACTATTGGTAACCTTGGCCTTATTGATGAGGAAACTATTGGAAAGTCTCATACTAGGGATTTAGGATCACTTTCCCCATCGAGGTTCATCTCATTAAATTCGCATCTGTGATAAGGAAACGAATGAGAAACCCCACACTGAGAATTTAGGATCCCTTTTCTTATTGCAGATCATTTCTTATAATTCTCTGGCCAAATGATTGTGCACGTCATAATGAGGTTACAATACTCAAGGAATAGCAAGCATGGATCACTTCTACTAAAGGTCCATATCCAAAGTCAATTAACTTGAGCACATTTCATAACAATTCAGTACAAGCTGCAACTTTAACAATGTAAAGGAGCAAATCACAATATCATTCATTATTGGCTTAACTTTCTTAATAAAAGAAGATATTCACTTTTCTAGTACACTTCATGAATATGACAAATGTATAATACAAATGTATCTCTTTATGCATGGAAATGACAAAGGTATAATGCAAATGTATCTCATTATGCATGGAAATGACAAATGTATAACAATGCTAATGTATCTCATTATGCATGAGTATAGTGCACAATATTTTTCACTTCACAAGTGAACTCAATGCTCAATATCATTACTCTCCAATGAACTAGATGCATAGCATTGTCACTTCACAAATAAATTGAATGCACAATGTTATCATCCATCATAGATATGTTAAGTGTGTGTTAACATCATAAAGCACTCCTAAGAGTGGTTAATTCACACTATATAGCATAAATATATGATCCCTTCAAGCAGAGGATTCTGTTTCATCAAAATAAGAAGTGGAGGAATGTCTGTCTTTGGGCGATTAATCGCCCAAAACCCACCCATTAATCGCCCAATGATAGCAAAGAAACCACAATTTTTTTGTCATTAACTGATTAGTTGGTCACTTATTGACTGATCAGTGGCTCGGCCAAAACTGTTTCTGCGGCTGAGTAATTAGTCGATCACTTTTTAGGTGATTAATTTCCAGACTAATTTTTTCTCTACCACTGACTGATTAATTGGTGACTTTCTGGGTGACTAATTGTCTAGAGGCAGACTTCCAAAATCAGCCTCTATGAGTTAGTAACCAATTTCGGACTCCCATAATCAACTTTTAAATGGTTTCAAAACCAAAACATGGTTCCTAAACATGTTACAACTCATATATACATTATCAAATCATCATCATAAGGTTCTATGAACAATGAACAACTCATCAAACCCATATTCACAACCTCAAGTATATAGAGTTATATGGATGCACATATGTTCAAAATTCATAAACATACATGTGTCAACACTTTGACATACCATTTCTCAATTCCAATCAACTTTACTAACTCAAGTTTTGGAAATAAGAAAAGGAAGAATAAAGAAGCATCAGCCACATGTTCATGGAGTCTCAAAGTTATTCCTAAGCTCAAAACCATAAACTTAAACATACACATATCATCTAACTTTAATAATCAATTCTTCTATACCAAGTTCATCCATACAAACTCTTGGTAACAAAAGAGAAAAAAGTGAAGTGTAGAAACATCACAACCCCTACCTCAACTTCTTTTTGATGATGCTTCTTCCTTTCCTTTCTTACCTTCCTTTTTGTTGCTTGATTCTTCCCCTTACTCTTCTTTCTCTTCCCCTTGCTCTGCTTTCTTTCCCCTTGTTATTCTTTCTTTCTTGTCTCCCTTTTTCCTGCTCCTAGCTGTGAGAGTAAGAGTGAAAATGAGAGAAAATAAAAGTCAAAGATGAAGATAGAGATAGGGAGGGTAGTGGAGAAAAAGTTAGAGAGATAAGGATTGACTTTCAAGGCTTCATGGAAATGTTGTGTCTCTTAAGAATATTTTAATCTTTCATTGATGAATTTTTTATTTTTCATAAGTGTTAGTAAAAATTCCAGGACTTCTTCCAATTTCCATACTCATCATTTAATGATTATCCTTATACACCGTTAACAACCACTAAGCTATATTATTGATCCTATGTTGCTAAAAATACCAAATTAGTTCAGTTATCTCTCAGAAATTTACCACATCTCATTCTAAGTATTTGTGAACTAGAAATAAAATCTCCACATTTACTTTTATCATCTAAGTAATTTATACTAAGTTATGAACTAATATAAGCTATTTTTTACATTCGGTGTTATAGCATTATGCCCAAACTAACTCAGAAGGTCACCAAAATTAACGAGTAACTTATACAAGTGTTACTGAACTTTTATAACCATGATTTAGACTAATAAGTTAGGAAGGATGTCACACTAGGTCTTAGTGAACCCCTGTTGCAGTTTCTTGAGACTTATCTTCCTAGCAGCTTTTTGCTACTAGTTTAGGACCCTTTTCCCCAACTTAAACATTAGCCTTCAGTTTTTTCATCCTAGGCGACTGCCTTGTTATGAAAGAAATACCAAATCTTGATGCCTCATCGACAAGGGGGTACTCTTCCACCTGTCTCTCAACAAAAAGCACATCATCAATAATAACACTGAGTAGAGGACATACCCTTTTGGTCCTACATCCTGAGAATTCATCTTTTCTAGTCAAAGTAGTAGTGGCAAGTTTGCTTGCTACATCCAAGCCCTTGGGTACCCAAGTAAGTCTTGCTTTGGCACTAACTCGAACTACTTGAACACTGGCTCCCAAGTTTGGAAGTGTTATCATGTTAATACCGAGTTGCTTTGGAAAAGGGTCAATATCAATATCCATCTCCTAAGCACCTTTGTCTAAGAGCTTAAACCTTCTTTTCTTGAAAACTTTTGTATCGTAGTCCATAAAACAACACAACTATTAGTGTAATGGTTATACAAGTTATGCCACTTATAGTATTTCTTGCCACTAATATCCTCTAGATTTGGGATATAATGGCCATCAGGAAGTCTAATTTGATTGTCCTTCAATAGAAAATAAAAAAAATCTAATTAGCTTTGGAGATATCAAAAAGAGACTCCTCTTTTGCTATTGCACATTCCGTCTGTTTAGCTTTTGAAGCTCTTAATATTGGGCAAGTATAAGAAGACCCCTTCACAATCTCCATTGCACTAATCTCACCATCTTTATCATGCATATATTCCTCATCAAAAAGGTACCCAAAATACCTAACAAATGAAATAGAATGAGGGCCTTTATAAACTTTTAAGGACCTCTTCCTTTATTTGTCTTTCATCTATGTTTCATAGCAGATAGCACAGGAGGCTAGTAGAGGCAAATCTACAAAATCAATCAAGATTAGTCTTTCTTTTAAGAAATCCAGTATACCCTCTATGTCAAACTTTGCATATTCGCTTTTAGGTAATGGAGGATGACAAAGAGCTTTAGCTTCCTTAAATATTTCTAAGTACTTGACTATCGACTCATTGTGCTTATGCTTCATCATAGTCAAATTAGTTATTGAAAACTCTAGTTGTGTTTTATAAAAGTAATCGTGAAATAGTCGTTCCATCTCATTCCAAGTCTAAACATAGTCAGGTGGCAGATTACTGTGAGACGATTTAGTCAGTGAAAGTGGGAATAATTGCAATCGATGAAAGTCATTCTGGCCGAGCTCCTCACATTGGCCATTGAATCACTGATATGTTCTAGAGTGGTTTGTTCGTCTTCTCCAAAAAATGTGGAATATTCAAGGTACTTATAGCCCTTTGACAAAGGTGCCATACTGTCAATCCACTCAGGATATAGCTTTTTATAGACCAATCTCTCATTCAACTTTAAGGCATCTACTATCTAATGTAGGTCAATGTTAAGAGACAGCCTAACTTTAGAAGCCTCGCCGTAATATGGTGTTTGTCTTGACTTAGCTTATGCGGCTGAAGCATAATATGGTGCCTACCCAGATCTGTAACCCTGCGTTGATGTGGGGCCATAAAACTAAGTCGCAAGTGTTTCCCAAGGCTGAGTTGTGGCAATAAAAGGCACATATTGTTGAGAAGCTAGCTGGTATGGCGCATAAGTCTCAAATGTTGGCTGCCTTACAGGCATAGAGCCAGTCAGATTTGCTATAGTATTAGGCTGGTAAGCCATTGTACTATTGTTATTTCCAAGATTTGCTAACAGTCTTCGAGCTATCTTAACTTGACCATATTGTAATGGCTATGTAATTGGCCTTTGTGCCGATTGAGTAAAATAGTTATACTTACCAATCAGAATTTGAATATACCATGCACCCAAAGGAGCTCCCATTGGAGCTATATACATGGGAAGGGGAAAGAACAAAATCCAACAGTCCATAGTTACATCCCAAAGTTTGAAACTTGCAACCCCATGAACCCACAAATGGGTTTTGATCAAAATAGAAATAGTAATAAGAAGAAAAACCATAAATATAGCACATGCACTTCAAGAGTCTTTATCCATTAATGTTTTCCTCCAAAGAGGGAGCTTTCTTTCTCTGTTTCCTATTTTATATATTTACAGTAGCATGCACTCAAACACTAACTACAACTTTTGCTTTTGTTGATTACAATAAATTGAAAACCCACAGATAAGAAACTAAAACCACTATTTTAATGGTTGATCTTGAAATTCTTGATTAGCATCTTATAGAATTGAACTTGATCCTACATAAAAAAAGAAATTTTATTAATATTTGTTTGATGACTAAGCTTTAGTCATGGTATTGAATATTTAGAAGATTTGATGTTTTTACTTAGTTTGGTAATTTGAAGATCATGATTTTTGGCTTAATAGCAAATTTACAATTACTAATTGATTTTGCAAAATATAGATATCTTTATTCTATATTTATTACTTAACAAAACTTTGGATTTTCTTGGTTTAATGTATTGTGTAACGCCCCGAAAATTTGCTTGTTTCATATTATATATTTATTTTATAATATTTGTGATATTTATAAATTTTTCTGGAATTATTTGAATTGTTTGACTATTTTAATATATCTCTCGATTTGCATGCACACTGAGCAGAGCTGGGAAAATGAAATATTTTTCTCGAGGCTGAAAAACCTTGGACTATGGAAACGTGACGGGGGATCTTACTAAACCCGAGGCCGGACACAGTTTACGAAGTTTTCATTTCTCGAGATTTTATCTGACGGATAAAATTTGGGTACGCCCTATGGTCCATTGGACAATAGATACCGACATTGTTAATTGTAACTTTTATCCACTGAGTAATAGTTTACAGTGAAAATCTAGTAGAATATTTCTATCTAGTCATTTTTATGATATCATTTAAGTGACATCGTCACATTACCACATGACAACATGATTTGACCTTTTTGGGAAATGTGCGAAGCTTCTCAAAGAAGCTTTGGGAGAAACTTGCAAAAGAAGTTTTGCTACTTCTCCCAAGGTGTACATGGCTTTGGAGGAGAAAAGATGACAAGTTGTCATCTTTTAAAAAATGTCACCATCTTTTCTTTTCCCAAAACTTTCTATCACTTTTTCTCTCTACCCCAAAGTTTCTATCTCATTTTCTCTCTTCCATTTTCTCTCAACCTCATGGCAATCACATCTCATTTTTCATCTTCCATTTTCTCTCATTCACCTCACGGCTACCACCCTTCATCTTCCTATTCCATTTTTGTTTCCTCCATTCAATCACATTTCTAGAATCTACACACTCTATGGATAATTTTCTATGTTAAGATCATCATCTAGTTCTCTCATCTTCATCATCTTCTTTCAAAAACCCTAACTTGAAGCTCTTAAGGTGAGACTTTGATTTCTACTTTCTCCTCTCATTTTCTCTACATCCCCACGGCTAAGACCATTTTTGGAGGGTCATCCTACACTTAGTTCATCACTTGTTCATCCTCCCATCCAAGCAACCAAAAACTAAACACAAAACTCTCACTTTTTCCATTTGAAGCTCACGGCCAACCCCCAAAACCCATCACCTAATCTTCAATAATTCAAGATAACCTTGGATCTTGAGTCTCTACATCATTCTAAGACAATTTTGTGTGGAAATCAATCTCTAGTTCATCCATCTTCAAGTATTGCTTTAAGCTTTACTTCAAATCTCAAGTTCTAGAATCTTAAGGTAAAGTTCTTGAATCTTCTCTCTTGATTCATTTTAAAGAATGTAAAGCCATACTTTGACCAGGTACTAATTCTTGTGTGTTGCTTTGATTCTAAGAACCTCTTGGTGGAAAAAGTTGCTACATAAGGACTCACAAGGAGCTAGAAAACTACACTTAAGGTAAGAGGAAAATTAATCTCATCAACCATGCTATAGTGGTGAGGAACGAATAGTTGTGTTGGGATTGGAGAGTCCACGTGAGGATTCATCCGCCCGAATGTGTGATTTGATTTATGCTTGTTTAATCTTGTATGATTATATGATGTTGTTGTATACAAAAAATGATTGTGGTGATTTAATGAATATATGTGATTTCGATAATAAGCATGAATTTAATAAATTGTGATGATTGAAGTATGTGGCATGCTATAATTATGTTGCAAATGAATGAATTTTGGGTTCCCTTGATTCCTTGAGGCTCACGGCCACCTTGGCCTAGGGAGAAGTATCCATGAGAAATATATTTATTTATTAAGGACTTAGATGATTAGATGACAAAGATATGATTCATGAGGTTACAAGTTGAATGAGGAAAGAAAACAAGTTTTACCATTGTAGAGAATTGATTTTAATCATGATATTTGATAATTTGGATGAAAAAGTAAATTTGGAGACCTAAAATACTTGATAATGGGAAAGAAAGAAATTAAGATGAAAAGAACTTTATGTAGAAGTTAAATAATAGGAGTTTTAGAAAGAATGTTAAGAAATATTGTTTAGGTGATTTAGAAGACAAAGTTTGGGTTAAAGAATTTATAAGTAAGATTGGAGATAATTATAATGTTATGATTTGAGGAATGATAACTTTTGAATGTACCAATGGAAACAATTTTGGAGACAATGGGGATAATGGAAAATGACTTATTAGTGGTGGATCTAGATGATATGATAACTGAGGAATTTAATTAGGAATTTATAAGATAAGGATGGAAAAGAACCAATTTTATCATTTAGCAAAAGAGTGATTTTCATTCTGAGAGGAAAAACAAGCTAGAGAAAGAACTGTTGGTGTATACCCTAGAGGCTGATACATTTGTCTGTATTTACGTGCATTCTATTATGCTATTTTTAATATATGAGGTATTTCATTTATTGTGTTTTTTTAATAAATATAATAAAGTCCTTAGAATAGTAAGTTTGATGCCATAGGACATCAAGTGGTTGACTTGATCGTGAGATCCTATTGGATAAAATTAGAACACTATTCTTAAATGTCCCTAGTCAAGTATTATTGTTAACTAGGACAACAATAATGCATTGAGACTAGTATGTGCATAGACTGATGACCACATCTTACGGGTCATAGATATGAGATATTAAGTCTTCACATAGGTACATATTAGAGTAATGATGTACTGGACTGACCCACCATGAGAACACTACATGGATCGTTATGTGAGTGTCATAAGTGATTCTTATAGTGACAATGGTGTCTGTGGTCCTTTTACCTGAAATCACTACGATTCCTACATGAGGAGTTGTGTGTTTTAATACCATTAAACGTCATCTGTAACAAGGTGATTATAAAGTTAGTTATTGGATATACTGCGAATCATGCAGAGGGATGTGAGTGACCTAGATGAGATTTGTCACTCCTACATAATAGGAGCGATATCTTCAGGCCCCCTGATTGAGTGAGACTACGAAATGCATGGTCATGCTCAAATGAATCAATATGAGATATTGATTTCATTTGTTGTTACAAAGTCTACTCGAGTATTAGGAAATGAATGATTGGACTATACAAGGGTGACGCATTTCATGCCTTGTGTTCAATCTAGATATCTTGACAAAGGGACTAAACGACATGGAAACATTGGTCACGAAAAGGTTATGTCGAATCACTGACATTCTTATTACTTGAGTAGCAGCAATGTGTTGCTAGATACCGCTCACTGCTTGTAATATTAAAATGAAATTTTAATATTACTGCCAACGTAATGAGAAACTACAAGGTCAAACACATAGAGCAGACTAAAATTGGAGTAATAAATCCAAGTTGGACTCAGATTCAAATATGGGCCAAACTCATAATAGATGAGTCTAGGGTTGCACAGCTTACCTTGCTGCTGCTCACACTCACTTAAGGTAGTCATCATTATAAATAGTACTGCTAAGGGGCTGTTAAGACACACATATTATAGAACCCTAGCCGCACCTACAGAAAAGTGAGTGAGAGAGCGACAGGTTTCTTCTCTTTTCTTCGCAGCTAGCACTGTATGAGAGACGTGAGGCTCCTCCTTGTGGACATTGGACGTTCGTGAGTCTGTTTGTATGGATTCCGCAGAGACATTGTTGCTATTACGGTGTTGGTGATTCACGTCACTTCCTTTTGATCATGCTTCAAGAGGTAAATATTTTAAAACTCAGATTATGGCTTTTCGCATGGATCCTTGGTGGGAATCCTATTTTTTCGCTGCGTGATGTATCCGCAATTCCCAACAAGAACTAGAGAAAATTTGAAAGACTTAGATGAAAAGGAAAGGAATGGTAAGGTAAAGACATTGTGGTTTTTTTTAGGTTTTCATAAATGATATGGGGATAGGTTATTCGAGGAACTTAGTTAGAAGCAGCTAGCGATTTGGATTAATTTCGATCTTCATTCTTGAGAGCATGATAATTAAAGACTAAGAAGACCTAATGTTTCTATATACTAGAGAAATTTGTGAAAATGCTCTACGTGACTTGATAGTAATGATTCTTGAATTTGAAAGACTGAAATCCTTTGTGATAGCATCCATTAACATTGTGCCTTGGGCCGACGTACTAGACCCAAGTGGATTATGAATTTAGCCTTGTGCTTTTAGGCCGAGATGTTGGACCCGAGTGGATCATTGGTATTATTTAGTTGTATGGGCAGCTATATAATATCATTGATACTAATGGTATTAGACAATCGTATAGGCGGTTGCCTTAATACTGTTGGCAACGGTACAATGGTGGTTTGATTTCTTTGAGCATGCACTTGAGCATTAAACTATCGGCTTGTGATGCCTAGGAGTGAGCGAGAATTTGGATAAGTGTGATCCTGGATGGATCTCAGGGGCCGTCAAGGCGAGGTGATCCACCTAGTGACCACTGTCACATTGTATACCCCTGGTCATTGATACTGTTGCAACGCACAACGAGGACTCGACAAGCACCATCCTTTTCGTGATCTGACGTAGATTGTCTTTTGAGAAGGGACAGATCTTCTGGAACGCTCATCTCTGAACCTTAACTCCATGTAGTAGGAACTAATTGCATTGTATATAAGGATGGTCAGCATACACATCATGCATATGCATAGTCAGCATATATGTTAGTGTGACATGATCCATACATATATATGCCTTGATGTACATTGTTGATTTACGTATCAGTTGATAACATGATTACATTTGTTATTCTATGAATATTCCTGTATTGACATGATTATATCTGCTATTACTTGATGTTGCTGTGTATGAAAGTCACTAGTGTCTTTCGTTATGTTTCTTGCTACCATGATGGTATTGATGTAAGGGATCTTACCTCTTCTATTGTATTATTCTGTCTACTTTTGTTTCACATTTACGATGGAAAAGTCTGTGATAGCGGCAAGGCAAGACCCGCGAGGTTTCACTAGGCTACAGTTCCATGGAGGTATCGGAGCTTAGAGTGTCCAGTGGGACATGGGACGCGTCCGGTACGACAGAAATATCACTTTGAGTTGAAGCAAGACCCGACATGATGCGGTTACCTTTACTATGGACACCGATGTTCACTTGGAATTCTACATGCCTCTTGGGGAGCTTTGGGATGATCGGAGAGCTTCCTATAGGGAGGGCTCTATGGAGTCAACTGCTTGGACTCCTGTCCGTAGTGACATGCCCCAACCAGGGGCGTTGTCTATTGAGGATCTTGAAGGGGATTTGGACGAAGATAGGGAGGAGACCGTTCTTCAGGTGTTTGGACTTGGATAAGGCTCAATTTTTATTTGGTAGTCATATGTATAGGTATATTTATTTTGGAGTAATTAAGTTTTATGTTTTGGAACATGATGTAATGTAATTACGGATGTAACAAACTTCGTTTTATGAAAAGTCTATTTTTATGGTTCTTTTGTTTTGTGTTCCTAAAATTTGACCAGTTTATGTTATCCACAAATAAAAGCTTTTGAAACTCATATCTTATACTATTAACTTTTATAACTTGAGTAAAGGATTTTAAAGGAGTCGGTCTAAAATGTAATGCCTCTTGGAAGGGGGTGTTACATATTGCACGAAAACCTTAAAGAATTTGAGTATAAAAACTATTTTTTTTTTCTATGGAGTAATCTCACTAATCTCATCCCTACTAAGTTAATGAATCATTATGCAAGAGAGTATTATGGCCATGATTAGAAAATATTTAGGGGACACCTAGATTATAATTTCAATTTGCACAAATGATTGAGAATGAAGGATCGTAGGCCCTGATGTGAAAGAAGAAGGCTTGAAGCCTTAAAAAAGGGAAGAAGAGAAAAACTGAGTTGATACTCCATAAAATTTCCATAAAATAATACTATTTGAAAATAAGATTTTATAAAAATAAAATAATTTTAGACCTAAAGTTATGTTTATTAGATATGAGAAAGAAAAAGGTGGATAAAATGTTTTCCATACAAGTACAGTTGAAATATCATTAGTTCAAAACTTATTATTTTTATTTATTCTTACTGAGTTTTATCTCATAAAATTTTGGCATGGTATTCAGATGCTGAGATTCCTCCTAGTAGCTAATTATTTCTTTGAATGGGTTTTGATCCCTGAGCTAGGAGTTTATGTGCCTATTGTGTACTACATCCTGGTCACCTTGGTGGAAGTTCCTAATGAAGAAGGATAGGAGATATAATAGAGTTTAGTAGTAGATGTAGCATTTCCTAGGCTCTTTCATTTTTTTTTGTTTTTTTTTAAGCACCATGTAAAGGCCTATGTAAAGTCCAACTTTTGACTAACTTAAGTGGTACCTCACAAAATTAGAAGTTACTACACTTTTATTAAAATGCATATATGTATATAGCTACTAACTTTGGAAGGGTTTCTATCCCCCAATCTTGTTGTAAGCTCTATAATGAAATCATGCTTAAAGTAATTTAAGAAAAAATTCCCTCTCTTCTATAACCCAAAAGTGATGACCAACACTAAAAAAAAAAGTGATATAACAGCTTAGTAGTAAAAACACATTTGATTTTGAATTCGCCATGCATGGCTAAGTTTCTTATTTGATTAAAGGAAGATGAAACCTTAGTTTTGATCTTATGAATCCTCCATACTTCTTTATTTCAATACAATTGTGTATTTATTCATATGTTTCTAATCTTAATTTTAGTATAAAGGTCTTTATGCTCTTTGCCAATTTCAAAAGTGGTAAAACTAGGATTGCTATGTGCGGTTGTGGTGGTAGGACTAGTGATGCATATGATCTAAGCAATTCAATCCCGGTGTGTGATTGGACATTAGTGTGATTGGTTTTCTAAATCCTAATGCAATCATTAGGTAGATATAAGAGCAGTTGCTTTATAGCTAACTAGTGATTAGAACTTAATTTGAGTGGTTGCTAAATTAACCAAAACTTAAGGAAAATAGAGAATTAAACTAACAATCGCATAAAGACATAATTGATCATGTTGGGATAAAGGATATGTAGGTTAGCATTATCATATAAATCTAGTGGTGGATTCCATCTCTTAACCAATATCTTTAAATTAGTAATTCAAATTGTATTTACTGCTATTGCTTTAGACTTAATTCTATTCTTAGTTTTAACAAACAAAATCCCTTTTTTTCTATTTATTGTTCTTCGGAGTTTAATTTTGGAATTGGTTATATTGTTAATTGAATTAGTTCTCTGTGGATCAACCTTTCCTAACTACAACTAGTTGTGAGGATTTTATATGTTTGGTGGAACTTGACAACTGATTTTGATCTAAATTTTATTCACAACCCAGTAGTTACACCACATGCTTAAAGGTTTTAGGTACCATTAAATTAGAGTAGGATATTACAATTGATTGGTTGTATTGAGTAAAAGTTTTATGGGTGACATCTTTGGCCTCTCTCTCCCTACTTTTCTAAACTTCATCCACAATGAAAGGTCACACAACTTCAGCTATCTAAGCCATTATTAGAGAAATGATTTCACCTACGCTCTGGTCAATTTAATACTACATCAAGGCGAGATTATCACCTTGCGCCACTACTTTAATTACATTCTCGAAGCCGATAGTGTTGCCTGTAGCTTGAATGGTGATGACAGAAGCATTTACCTCAGTATTTGCCCCTGAGTGACTAGGAGGAGGAATAATAGGCATTTTAGCTTGGGAAGTCATAGCCACGATAGACACACAACGACCTTATATCAACTGCATACGCTTGAAATGCTGGAGACCTTGAAGATCTGGAATCCAAGAGTCCCACTGTGCGTGCCAAAAAGATGTTAGTGCAGAAAAAGTAAAAGTTAGCTTTTGCCTACGAAGCAAAATCTGAACTCTATACTTTCACCATTTTCTTACTATAGCATGAGCTTCTCCTTAGAAAGCTTCCAAAAGAGGGAACTTGCCTTTCGGTGTGGGTCCTTGAGGTACTAAAGAAAGTCCTCAATAATTAATTCAAAGCAAACAACTCAAACAATATAAAAAACACTAATTTGCATTAAAGGACTTGAATCTAATGAAGTACAAATAAGACAATTGAAGTACAATAAAGTAATTAAATTATGCCCCAAAATATAAAGCAAGGCAAATTGCGTAAAGTAAAAATGAAGAAAGTAAAGAAATATTGTAAGCTTGCCAAAAATGTAAAGGAAAGCAATAAATGGTCAGGACAGTAAACAAAAAGCTGTAAAATGTTGGAAAATCAAAGAGAAACTTAATGAAATATAGGTGATTTTTGTGTGTTGATTCAGGGGTCCTTTTTATAGAGTATTCGAGGCTTATTTATAGAATTGGAGTTGGAAAAGTCACAACTTCTGTAACATCCTCCCTAACCTAATGATCTGAATCAGGGTTATAGTGGCACTGTAAAATTGGTAAGAGTTATCTGTTAATTCGAGTAATTTTCTAAACCAGTTTGAGTGTAATTCTATAATACTAAATAAAAGAGGGTAATTAAAGTATTTGTGTAAACTATTGATGTGGTGGAAATAAATATGAAAAATTTATTTCCTAACTAAGAACCATTGATAAGAGTTGTAGAAAATTTTGGTGGTAAAGGAATGTCCATTCTTAACCACCATTATCCAAGTATTACCCTAGGTACGAGGATAGTTTCCTAGATAATGGGTTACCCTTGAAAGTCAAATATTATTTCTAGGTTGTTCATCTCAACCATCAATCTCATCATGCATGCAATAAGATATTCCATTATTTCATCTCACATCATAGCATAATGCATTTCATAATCTAGAATCCATAAGTTCAAAGTACTCCTTAAGATTCCTTAATCATGAAACAATTTCAATTCCATGTGTTAGAATGGAATAATCTGTTAGCACCCAGTACTAATCGATTATCACTGGCTAACAAGTCAATTTTTGTGTTCTATAATCGATTACCCTCATTGGCTAACCAATTATGGACTTTCTATAGCTTTCTGTTAAAGACCAATAATCGATTACCACTCTTGGGTATTTGGTTATTGGCTTGCAATGTCATTCTATCACAACAGAATAATCAGTTAGGCCTTGGCTCTAACTGGTTATTGCCTAACGTGACATTTATCATACTTCAATAATTGATTAGGCTCCAGCCCAAACCGGTTATTCCAAGCTTTGGAGGTTATGTTACATATAGATAACTGATTATGCCTTGTCCATAATCGGTTATTTGGGGAATTTTCAACAAAAAATAGAGTTTCACACTAAAATACCCCAAAACCATCATATATATGCCAAAAAAAACCAAAAACTTCATAAATATTGAATCAAATCCATCAGAAAATGATATAGTAAACATGGGTAGTCTTCAACTCATATATTTACCTCTTTCACAATCTCAAATCCTTATAGTTTCAAATTCAAGAGGTAAACTTAGACTCATAATCATAATATTATAATACCATTTCATATTCATAAATTTCATAGTTCAAAACTCATCATCCAACTAAAGTTTTCATTCAAAACTCTAAGAAATCAAGTTAAGGTAGGAAGAGTTTAAGAAAAACATTTCTCTACCTAGCTTGTAGATACTTTCTTCTTCCGTTTCTTGTCTTTCTTTTCTTCTTCCTCTTGCCTCTTTCTCCTTTTTTTATTATTTTTGCCCTTATTCTCTTTTCTCCTTTCTGCTGGTAATGTGGGAACAAGAGAGTAGAGTGAGAAAATAAGTGACTAGAAAGTCAACCAAAGAGATAAGAATGAGAGTATGAGACAGTGAAGGAAGAAAAATAAGAGTTTGAAATGAAATCTGAATGGAAACACTATATCTGTTAAGAACTCTTTAATTCTTTAGCACTAAATTTTCTAACCTTTATAGGTATTGTAGAAAATTCTAAGATTTCATTCTATTCTCTATTTCATCATTCGACCATTTTCCTTATACTACATTATCAATTACTAAGCTTCATTATTCTTTCCTAAGTTAAATTAAACTTGTGGATTTGAACTAAGAAGCTTTTATATATCCATTCTAATCCATTTTCATTCTCAGATTAATCTTCATCTCCTATTTGACATTAGTTCAGATTCTCATAATCTTTTTAAGCTACTTTTCTATTTATTGGCCTTCAAACACTCACTCGATTTTGTTAAAAATGCCAAATTAATTCATTTAAGCCTCTTAAATTTTTTATAACTCATTCCAATTATTCATAGTTTAGAAATAAATATTCCATATGTATTTCTATCTCCTTAGCTAATTAAACTAAAATCTAAGTTTATATAAGTTGTTTCTCACATTCAGTGTTATAGATTTATACTCAAACCAATCCAAATAATTACCAGAATTAATGGGTGACCTATACCAGTATTATTGAGCTTATATAATGTTGATTTGTACTATTGGGTTAGAGAGGATGTTACACCATTGTGTGGCTGTGTGAGTGAATGGCGTGAATAAAATTTTGGAGATATTGGGAGAGAACGGATGAGAGAAGAAAACTTAAATATTGCAGGACTGTGGCTGGATTAGAAGAGAACGGGTGGGAGAAATTTCTTCCTTGGTTGCCTAGCTCGTCACTCACGTCGCTACCGTGCTTAAAATGAGGGGAAGGGATTTGCGATTTACTGAGTTAGGGGTTTTACTCTTCTCTTTATTTACTAGTTTGTATTAAAATTTTAATTTTAAAATTTTATTAGGTTTTGCGAGGGATTTGCGAGGGAATTTCCTCGCTAATTCTCTCCCTAAACTGATACTTACATTAGCAAGGGACTTTTGTTAGTGAGGGAAAATTTTCCTCTCAATTCCCTCACTACTCACTAGCTGTTTCCACCTTGAATTTGTTTTTGGATTTTAGCAAGGGCTCAATTTCCTCTCGCTAATCCCTCGTAATTCCCTCGCTAGAGGGAAAATTCCCTCGCTAAATTTTGTTACTAAATAGTGAATTTCTTATAGTGTATCTTCTATTTTTAGGTGCCTTTCTCTACCCAACTCTCCATCCACGGGTTTAACTTGATCAACTTGGATTTAGCCCAGCTTTTCTCGTCAAAGCACACCATTTTTGTGGCTTCATTCAACTCGGGCCACTTACCTCTTTAGGCCGCCCCTGTCCATATCATTTTCTCTCAACTTGCAATCCATCGGCCCAACCCAAAAAATTTAGGTTACCAACAATAATATAATAAAATTAATTTATAATATACTTTTTGCTTTGTTTTCCCAATTATGTGAGATTATGTTACAATGTTTCTCAATTATATATGATACTATTACATTGTTTCCTAATTGTGTGAGATATTGAGTAGAACTTTGAAACTGGCTATTGTCCATCGAAAAGTTGTTTTGATGATAACAAAGCTAAGCCAAAGATCAAGTCTAAAGGAAGATTAAATGGTATAGCTTATAGAATTGAGGATCTTTATGTAAGAAGCCTTCTGGATATCTCAAATATTTTATAATGTGTTTGAAAAAGCTCTAAACTTGTTTTTCAAAGAACCCAAATAGCACACATGGTTTCAAGGTTTTCTCCTATGTAAAGATAGATGTTTTACAAGAAAATAGCTTAAATATGTTTTCAAATCTTTGCAAATGGTCTTCACATGCTAAAATGTCCAACAAACAAGTTTTGAAAAGCTAGTCATGGCGGTAGTTCAAAACTATGAAAAATATTCAAGTTTGAGTTTTGAAAAACTAACTTTAGGTTACTATTTTGATATCCAATGAGTGGTGATTTGCTTTAAATGGATGAAAATGAAGAAGTTATGACCTTTTAAAGTCAGTTTTTGAAACTAGTGTGGCTTATTCGAATAAGGGATTTATTATTCGAATAAAGACATTCCAGAACATGTCTTTTTAAGATTTATTATTCGAATAACAAGTTCCAGAACCAAATTCTTCTATACTATAAAAGGATTTATTCAAACAACAAATGTGTTATTTAAAGAAACACGAGCTAAAATCACGCAACGACTATTTTTCAGAGGCTTTAATGCTAAAATAAATTCATCCCAGCGACTTTCTTTCTTAGAACTCTATAAATACAAGGTTTTGGTATGACTTCCAACATAACCCAACAACCTGAAACACATCTTTTATATTTTTATTCATGACTCATTCTTTTCAATCTCTTATGCTCTATTTTCGCCAAAATTTGAGATATCCTAAAGAGCTTCATAGAATTTCAAATTGTTTCATCTATTCTTGTGATATTTTCTTCTTAATTTATACTTTGATTATCTATAAAGAGAGTGAGGCATCCTTCAAAGAATTGTGAGGGTGAGGTATACTTGGTTGTTGAGGCTCAAGCATAAAGGGTGAGGCATCCCAGAGGTGTGTTGAGTGCTCTTAGTTGTAAAAGTTTTCAACTACCTATTCAAACTTGAAGGTTTAGTGAAAAATCTTGAGTGGTTTACTTGAGGACTGGATGTAGGCCACAAGTTATTTGTGGCTAAACCAAGATAAATATTGTATTTGCTTCTCTCAACTCTATCTCCTTTAAATTTGTGCTTTAATTATATATACTTGAGTTGAATTTGATATCTACTTTTTTTGCTTAATTTATCCCGTAACCCAAGTTGTATTTAAGTAATCTACAATAGTTGTATCTTGTTAAACTTATTCTGCTACATGTGTTGATTGAAAATATCAAAATGCATAATTTCTCAAAGTTGCTTTAAAAATTTGTAATCACCCAATTCACCCCCCTCTTGGGTGATGGTTGTCATGGCTAACAAGTGGTATTAGAGCTTCGTTCTCTGTTGAAAGCTTAACCACTTAGAGTTAAAGATCCTTGTTTATTGGCAACCTTGATAGTTTTTCAAATTGGAACGTTTTGAAATTAATAAACCACCATTCTTTGATGATGTAAATTTTGTTTATTGGAAAGTTAAAATAGAATTTTATATGCAATCTATTGATTTGGATTTGTGGGATGTTGTGCTTCATGGATTTTCTCCTAAACAAAAACAAGATTAGAATGCTTATGACAAAAAATATTTTTCTTTGAACATTTGAGCTATGCAAATTTTGAGAAGTGATTTGAATGATGAAGTTTATACTAAAATTAAAAGTTGCTCTAGTGTTAAATATATATGGGATGCTTTTAATGCTATCTATCTTGCTAACTATGTTTTTTTGAATAAAGTTGTACATAAAGCAAGAAGAGCAAAAGTCATTGAAGGAATCTTGCTATGAAAAATATCCTCAAAATGATGTTAAGTTTGAAGATGTGGCAAAGTAAAACCAAATGGTATATACCCTTGAAGCTTTGATAGAAAAGAATGAGGATGATGATTCCCATAAAGAATCACTAATGTAAGAAATCGAGACAACTTCCCACTTGACTCCAAAGAACTTTGAGGTAAATGATTCTTATCTTGATTATGGTCCTTCCTATGATGAGTTACAATGTGCATATAATGAATTGTATGATGGTTTGTTGACTTTAAAAAAAAAACTTATCTTGTTTGGAAAACATTTCTTCTATTGAAAATGAAATTGAGACTTTGAAAAATGAATATGCTTTTCTTGATGTGAAAATGCCATTGAAATGTGAAACCTTAACTTCTTATGAAAAGTGCAGTGATTTAGAAAATCAAGTTGAGGACTTATATTCTAAATTTGTCAAGGCTAATGATTCTAATTGCTTACATTCTATGCTTTTAATGAGAATAAAATTAATGTTATTCTACATGAAAATTCAAGCAAGGCTTATGGCGAAAATAGTTTAGAATGTAAAAACAATAAAAGGCTTAAGTTTTTCAAAAATGATCTTCAAAGGACCAAGTCATCATTAAATTCAGTTGTTTACAATTTTTATGGTCATTTAGGATATATTTCTCACTTATGCAACTATAAAAGAAATCCTTATGAGAGAAATAATATGGTATGAGTTCTTAAAGATCATAAAGGCTCTAGTACTAACATTCAAGTACCCAAGATGAAGTGGGTACCAAAATGTCCTTCTAGTATTTCAATTATGCAAAAATTTTCTCAAAATAATTGACTAATTGGTCAAAAGAAAGAGGAATCATCAAGGAGAATGCTTCCAAAACCCAATGGTAGAAGTTTTGGTCAAAGAAGGAAGATGGCTTCAACCAAAGCCTCTCAAGTACAAAATGTAGAGTTTGTAAAGTTTAAGACTCCAAAAGAGAAGTAATGGGTAAGAAAAAGTATTTCCTTGATTATTAAGGCCAAGGTATCAAAAGCTTTGACCTTTTATGCACTCTCACTTGTAAAGTCAATGAATTTGAGGTATATTCCTTATAGGTTTTAAGTGATTTCTAGAATCATGTGTACTTGGTAAAATTTGAATATTATGTTTAGCACATGATTATGGTTCATTTTTTTTGTACCATAGCTCATTAATTTGTTATATATCTTGGTACATAACATTCTGTAATGCCTAATTATGCTTGCTATGCTTTGAATTATCTATATATCATGAAAGTAAGCATGTTATCGGCTATGTGCTTAATGACAATTGGTTATTTAACTTGTTATGCTCAATTTACATACTATGAAAAAATTGATCTTTATGAAAGTATATTGGATTAATAGATAAAAACTAACACAAAAGGACCAAGAAAATTTGGGTACCAAAAGTCAAAAATTGAAATATGTTGTAGGTGTGCTTGAAGACCAAGAGTTGACTTTGGCATCTTGAAAGTGGCTGCTCCAAGCACAAAAACCAGAAATAATTCCAAGCTCTCTTCCTTGTCTCCATGAAACTTAGACTTGCAATCTTTGGATAAGTAGAAACTTATGTTATGCTTTTCTAGCTTTATATCTTGATAATGTTTCTACATGTTAATATGCTAGATAAAGTATACTCCTTATTTAAAATAAAATGTTTGATGATAATATCCTTGAACTTGAGTTTTTGATCAATCATGATTTAAAATGAGTGTTTGTGTTAGATGATTTTTATCTTGTTTTACCCCTTTCTAACATGATCTTTAGTTAACTTAAAATGGCTATATAAGAATTAGAAATTTGTGATCATATATTTATGTTCTTACATAACATGTATCCTGAAATGTCTCTCTTAATCTTTGATTGTTTTTAATATTTAGACATATTGGTTTTAATATGATGACGTTGTTTTTGATGTTTTTATTCAAAAAAGGCTATTTTTATTCGAATATTGAGTTTCAGTAGATGCTGGAATTTGTTTCTTAATGCCTTTTATTTGAATATCCCATCTCCTATTTGAATAAATACCTCTAGTAGCCCCTGAAATCTGAGTTTTAAATGTTGTTATTCGAATAAGGGCTTATCCTATTCGAATAACACTTGGCAGAAAGCCAAGTCTATTTTCCATGAGTTTATTCAAATAAAGCACCTTCTATTCAAATAAACACAGGCTATTTGAAAGCTTTTGCTACGTTTTTGCTATATATGTTGTATAGCATTAGTGGTAATAATCAATATATGCTAAATTATTTGTAATTGGTTGAAAAATACAAATGCTTAACCAAATGTAATTGAATATATTTTGAATATATGTACTCAGCTAAATAATGAAATATCTTTTTGCCTTTGTGAACTCATTTGTTGTTTTGCCTTACTGTTTTGTTGTTGAATTGTTGTTGAACTTGAAAGAATATATTGAATATAATCAATGACTAACCTCTATGGATCCAAAATTGGTGGATACCAAAGAAAGTAATTTGAATTATATTGTAGGGTGACTATCAGCTCATGCATGCATTGAAGTGAAACACAACTATGCTACTTGAGGTTGAAATTTTTGAAATGGTCTAAGTTCTCTAAGAGTAATTGTTACCAAGTAGCTTCCAGTACTCAAGAGGGGGGTGAATTGAGTATAAAACTTTTCACAAAACCTCTTTTAATTAAAATACAGATATTGAAACTTATTAAATAAATGCACAGAAGGAACGAGATGAAGAAAATAAACTTTAAGAACAGCAAAAAATAAATGTGTAATAAAATAAAATTACATAAAATAAAGAGATTAAGAAGAGAGAAGCAGACACAGTATTTATCCTGGTTCGACCACTAACCCACTTGTAGTCTACGTCCAGTCCTCGAAACAAAAGTCAAGATTTTTCACTATGTATACAAGTTTCAATAGGTGCTTGCAACCGTTACACAAAAGAGCACTTTTCATACACAGAGAAACTCTACCCTTGTGCTAAAGCCTCAGCCTGCAGGGATACCTCACCCTTATACAAACCTTGAGGGATACCTCACCCTCGATACAAAATAGCAGAAAGTAGATGAAGAGAAACTCCCACTCAGAGCAAATAATACAAATTGAAGTACTAATGGAGCTCTCACAGAAATATCTCAAAGTTTTAATCGAAAATAGAGTGTAGAAAATAATTTCACAAGTTAGAATAAGAAGAAAATAATTCAAAGTGTTAGGCAATTTTAGACATGACTCAAGGCTCCTATTTATAGAGAAAATTCGAAGAAATAGCTGCTGGGTATAACTAAAACTCATAAATTCCAAAACTTATTTCCATATTAGTGTTCGTAAATGACGTGTTTATTCGAATAGCTTAAGCTGTTATTCGAATAACACTGTTCATGAAACCATCGTGAAAAGCAAACTGATATAGGTTATTCGAATAACATGAAATTTGTTCGAATAACTCTTTAAAAACAGAGTTCTGAAAAACCAGGATTATTTAAATAACGACTGAGTTATTCAAATAACTCATTTAAGAAAAACAGTTTTGGATGCCCTTTTATTCAAATAGGCAATGTATTATTCGAATAGCCATTTTAGAAAATAGAATCTTTCAGCAAGATTAAAAAAGTATTATTCGAATAACATAAGTTGTTATTCAAATAGTAGTTTAGGAAATAGGAAATGCTGAAAGGTTTTATTCGAATAGCATGAACATTATTCGAATAAATCTATTAAAAAATAGTTTTAAGATAATTCATTTCAAAAGGCTAATTTTATTTTTCTTTCAAAATAGAGAGATATTAAAGTGAGCTCCGTACAAAAAAGACTCTAAGTCCTAATGCTATTCTTATAAGATCTTGGACTTGGTCTTTCCATCATCTTCATTTTAGACTTCACGTTTGTTATCATTAAAACAAGTCTTCAAAGGCATATGTCCAATCACAGTAATGAAAACTTCATTGAGAACCACAACATTCTCAACGAGCCTTAAGGCATGAAAGTTGAAGTTACCTACAAAAACTCAAAGAGTACACTTTTGGTGACATCAATTTCTTATCCTTATTTATGCCTTAAATTGAATATCATGCGATATTTGGAGAAGTAGAAAGGTGTTTTTATGCCTTAACATGCCTTAAGTTGTGCTTTTCTAGCATTGTTGATAGCAATATATTTTATCCATTTAACAATCTTCTCATGGGGTTCTTAAGGTTCAATTAGGCTTAATTAAGTTAGTTTTGTTACATTTTATGATATTGGGCCTAATTGGATCATTGAAGGAAATACTGCATGAATTAATCTTAATTTGTCTATTTGGTAGCATTCAGTAAATTAGCTATAATTTGAATTACAAATATTTAATTAATGTGATTCTAATCTTATAGGAAAGTTAAGACAATTCTCTACAAATTTCATGAAGACCTCAAGATATGAATCACAGTTTGGATAATTTAAATTGAAATGTAAGCAAGAGTCAGAATTCTGATCCTGACAAGTTTACCTCTGCACATTCATCAGCCCATTTCTTGAGCTATATGAGCTCAATTGACACCAAACTGAGCCCAAATGAAAGCTAAGACTCAAATCTACAACTTTCAGAAGAATACAAGAGTTGAATTAGATGTCTAGTAGGTCATATTGGACCTAAAAATCAGAACAGAGGTGCTGTTATTGGAACCCGAATACTGTGCAAAGATTGGGCCATATCTTGGGTTGTAGGAATCAAATTGTGCTAAAATTGTGGCATTGGAAATCTGAGACAAAACCCTTCAACTTTCATGAAAACCACTTACTCAATAAGTGATTTTATGACAAAGTTATAGTCATGTGAAGATAGCTGAATTGGTTCAGCAGGGAGACAAGCATGGCAATAATTTTTCACTCATCCACCCACTCATTAAACAACTCTATTGTCATTTTTCACTCATTCACCCACTCATTAAATACTCCCTTGTCATTGTGTGCCCTTCATGCTCTATAAAAAGGCACCATTGGTTGCTCATTAGAATCATCTTGGTTTAGAGATCAAGATCTTGTTCTTGTATATTTATCTTGTTGTAGTTTTCTTTTGTTCTAAATAGAAGTTATGTTCATCTTCTTCTCCTTCTCTCTTTCTTTCTTCTTATTCATGAGTAACTAAATCTCATTTTGCTTGAGTAAAAAGGTGAAGCTTTTGGTAATTAAATAAAGTTAGATTAAATCTCTTTCTTGTGCTTGAATGATATATTATCAAGTGATCATTATATGTATTATATTTTATTTTCAATCAATTTAGAAACTGTCATTGTAAAGTGGAGATCTTGATTTGTTGTAGATAAGAGATTGGCAAATGAATGCTTGAACTCATTTACAAGTGTTTGCGTTATTAACCCTCCTTATAAAGTGGAGATCTTGATTTGTTGTAAACAAAAGATTGGCACAATAAATGCTTGAACTAATTTACAACTGTTGGGGTAAGTGGATAATTAAATGAACCATTATATAACTACATATATAACTTAAAAAGAACTTTGAATGTTGTATTTTCCGATTGAAACCTCCGTTATACGTGAATTCTAATTGAGTTATAAAAAGAAATAATTTTGACCTTACTTTATATACCAAGAGTGGATCTCCTAGCCTAAGCAAATCCTTTTTAATTATGAACAAGTTTTATTACCTTTATTATTATGACAAAACCTTTCCTTACCTCAAAGATTTTTTCTTCATCAATTCCCTGTGGATCAACCTTGGACTCCCGAGAATTTATTACTTGAGATAATCTGTACTTGGGTTTGCAACAATATTCAATTCACATTAAGTTTTTGATGCCGTTGCCGTGGACTTGATTTGAAGAACAAATTTATTAATATTTTCTTTCTTTAAGTAAACTTCACCATCTAATATATTCTTTTCCTAATTTTTTTATTTTTCTAGTTGTATCATATTTAATGGCAGGTTTCTACCACCTACTTGTACATTTTCTTTTCTATTTTAAGTCACTTATTTATGCTTAATTGATATCATGATTCAAAATTTAGTCGTTTGGTTAAAGAAAAATCTTAGTACTTTATATATTGATCTGTTTGAATCACAATCACACACTTGACAAGACACAACTTTGCAGCAGCTGTCAAAGAGACACAAACCCTAAAGTGGTGTGGGCGCAACTAGGCTTGAAGATTAGGAATTCTCTTCAACCTTTTCACTTATCTACAATGGAGTTTGTCGTAATGTGTAACTAAGTTCCCCTTATTAGGGAGACGATGGATCTTGTTCTTTGACGATGTTAATTAATTTATGTGTTTAATTTATGTTTCTATTTTATGATTTATGTGTTTCTCTCTATTCTTAATGTTTTCCTAAACTTGATTAATTTGGAAATGATTTCTTGGGTTTATGTATGATTTGGAAAAATTTGCATAAACTTAGAACACGTGATAAACACCACAATTTCTGCAATCGTTAGGAATAGACGTTGTGGGTTGTGTGATCCTTCTTTTAATTCTCTCATTTATTATAAAACCTTCTTTATTTGGGGTTAATTCTAAATAGTGTGAAGATGATTGATATACTAAGGAATTGGATATTAATTAAAATTGGGAATTGATCTTAAATCATGAAATAGAACTTAATTAAATTACTATTTTAATTTGCATTATAAAAGTTCAAGTGAAGTTTGAACCCTAACTCATTCTCATCATCGTTTTCAACCTTTGTTTAATTGCTTTGGTTCACTTTATTTTATCATAATTATTTTTTTTTGTTAGTATTTAGTTTTAATTATTACTTTTGTCAAACTCTTATCTTTCGGTAGCATAGATAGTGTTTAATTAACGAAATTAGTAATTAGCATTATAATCCTCATGGGACGATACTTTTTTCACTAATTTATTACTTTTGCGATTCGGTACACTTGTCAATTTTCACAACAAGTTTTTGCCAAACCTAAGTTGATACGAAGAATTTTGTTGTTACAACAATTCAACATCACAATAAAAGATAAGAAAGGAGTCGAAAATATTGTTGCAGATCATTTGTCCGGACTTACAACAGACTCATTTTTTGATATCACACCTATCAACAATTCTTTTCTTGATGAATTTTTATTTTATCATTTTCATGCCTTGGTTTGCTAGCATAATCAATTTTCTTGTAACAAGAAAAATGTCATCTCAATAGATGCACCAAGATAGAACGAAATTTTTTACTGAGGTGAAAAAATTTTATTGGGATGACCCATATTTGTTCAAATATTGTCCTGATCAAATCATTCAGAGATGTATAACCAACAGTGAGGTAGGTAATGTCATCAAATTTCGTCACGCAGAAGCATGTGGAGGTCACTTTTCTTCAAAGAAAACATTTGCAAAAATCTTGCAGTGTGAATTTTATTGGCCCGGTTTATTTAAAGGCAATTATACATTTTGAAAAAGTTGTGAAAACTGGCAAAAATTGGTTCGATTTCTAAGTGAAACATGATGCCTCTGAACCCTATCCTTGTCATTGAATTTTTTTATTATTGGAGAATTGATTTCATAGGTCTATTTCTATCATCATTTGGATTTGTGTATATTTTGATTGTAGTTGATTATGTCTTAAAATGGATTGAGGTGATTCCATGTCGACACAATAATTATAAAACTGTTCTTAAATTTTTAAAAGAAAATATCTTGAGTCGATTTGGAATCCCTCGAGCTATCATCAGTGATGGAAGGACACATTTTTGCAATAAATCATTTGAATCCTTAATGAAGAAATATGACATTACACGCAAAATTACCACCCCTTATCACCCTCAAACAAGTGGACAAGTAGAATTAGCAAATAGGGAGATTAAACAAATTTAAAAAAAAATGGTTAACCCAAATCATAAAGATTGGTCTTTAAGACTAAACGATGTGCTTTGGGCTTATCGTACTGCTTTCAAAACATCTTTAGGCATGTCACCCTATCAGTTAGTCTATGGAAAACCTTGTCACTTGCTTGTAGAACTTGAGCATAAAGCATTTTGGGTCATTAAAGCTTTCAACCTAAACCTTGATGATGCTTGAAAAGTACGCAAATTGTAATTAAATGAATTTGAGGAATTGAGAAATGGTGCATATGAAAACTCCAAGATTTATAAAGTTAGAGCAAAAGCTTTTCATGACGAATCAATTTTGAGAAAATCTTTTGAAATTGGTCAAAAAGTTCTGCTTTATAATTCTTGTTTTCATATATTCCCTAGAAAATTGAGATCTAAGTGGAGTGGCCCTTTTATTGTCAAACATATGTATCCTCATGGGGCCATAGACATTGATAACCCTAGGAATGGCAATGTTCTTAAGGTAAATGGACAAAGACTCAAACTATTTCTGGAAACCCAAGTTGTTGAGGTTGAATTCATCTCCCTTTCTAATCCTTGTTATGAGAAGAATTTATTTTAATTTTGTTACTTTCTTTTTGCAGTTCTTTGTGACACCAGTTAAGTGGTGGATAACGGTACTCCATGGCTCTCAAGTTGGTTTATTTTCAGTTTCTCATAATAACTGATTCCTTCTCCTTTAAAATGGATGTCATTCTCTTGAATTTAAGAAAACATTTTCCTTCTCTTTCTCAACTTGCTCTAACAAAAATCTACAAAGCTAGGTGTGAAAGATTGAGACTATAAATGCACAAAGGCATCTCGAAAGATATACGCTGGATAATCGAAGCAAAGGTCTATTTAGCAGGTGAATCTTCAAATTCATTTGCCTCATACATGTCAAGTCTTGATAAAAGTTCGTATTCTAAAAGGAGAAGAGTGAAAAGAATGCAAGTTTATTACAAATGTACGCGATGGAATTGTAACAAGCGATGTCATTCTTTGGGGATGGTTTCCACAAACCGAGAAGATAAAATATACTTTATTAAGAATGGACTGAGTAAAGAGTCATTAAATGATATCTTATTGACTCTCGAGATGCATTCTTGTGAAGTTGTGCATCGTGAACTTCTTAATTTATGGAATCTCTTCAAAGACGAATATAAATGTTACAGTCTTAGGAATTTGACTCTAAAAGACCTTGTTTGCCAATTTATAAGAAAATTGGATGGGAAGCTTATCCTCGACTCATAGAAGGTGTTTAAGCTGTTACTAGACGTAAAACTAGAGGAAGATGTGAGCCACAATAACAACATGTATGTTATTATCTTGTTCATCTAAAACAAAAAAGAGGGCGAAACTTCGATTGTACTTGGTCTTTAATTAGATCAGAAGCCCCGAGCTGATGCCCGTCCTATCATAGACTCAGGAGAAAACCTTCACACGCCAGTCTGTAAATAAGGTTTGTGTGCCATACTCTGTAGAGAGCCACGTGCTACATTTCCAATCTTTGGAACCTAGGCTCTGTAGCGCTGTTGGACTAAAAGAGGAGTCCCGTCTTTGCTGTGAATGTAAACAGCTACTGCGCATTATCTTGTACTTAATTGTATAAGCTCTGATGCGCCAGGTCATGCTAAGGGTGTCGAGCACTCACGAATCCCAAATTATGTGCTCTAACAAGTACACGACTTCCTAGGGTGTAATTCTAGCCTAGGCAGAAATCTGAAGCCATGCCTTGTGAGGATGGATTGCACTCAGGATACATAGTATAAAGATACGTCATGACAAATGTACTGATGACACATAGTAAAAAGATATGCCATCCTTGTTGAATAAACAGGCGTGAGAGCCTAGCCTTGATTTTTGGACTAGTTCCAGTTCTCGTTTTCTTTAAAAAAAATAAAAAAATAAAAAATAAAATAAGATAATAATAAAAAATTGGTCTTTCTTAATTTCAAACTTTTCTGACAATAGTCAACCTACCTATATAGGTGCTATCATTACATTTTCCATTCTTTTTCCTATTTAAACACTTCATTTTCTTCATTTTCTTCATTTTCATTCAACTCATAATCATTCAAAGGAAGGATGAGTGTAAAAATGAAGGGAGCTTCTGTTCGTCGATTTATAAATATCTGTGTATTTTGTGGTCAAGTTTTGGGAAGAGTACAAAGTTTGTAAATACAGCAAACACTCTTGGTCGAACACTTGCTGCAAGGAACATTCATGTAGTATATGGGGGAGGTAGCATTGGGTTAATGGAGGTTATATCAATCTCTGCATATCTAAGAGGCGGTCAAGTTTTAGGTATTATTCCTAGAGTTTTAACCCTAAAGAACATCACTGGAAAGACAATTAGGGAGGAATTACAAGTATCAACTATGCATGGACGAATGAGGAAAATGTTTGAAAATTTCAATGATTTCATTGCCTTATTAAGTGGCTATGGTACTTTGACAGAATTTTTTCAAATTATCTCTTGGGCCCATCTGAACATCCACCATAAACCCATGGGTTTGTTGAATATTAATAATTTCTTTAATGGTTTATTATCTTTTCTTGACCATGCTATGGAATAAAACTTTATCACACCTTTAGCTAGGCAGATCCTAGTCTCTGCTTCCACTGTCGATGAGTTAATTGATAAATTACAAGCTTTTGTTTATAAACCTGATCCAGTAATAGTTCAGATAGATTTGTCAGAGGGAAGTAACAAGGAACGTGGATTCGATCTGACACTCTGTCTATAACTTACCTTTACCTTTGCTTTTATTTATCATACTTTGTTTTTGTTTTAATTTGTGTCAAGTTTCTCTTTTCAATAATTGTCACAACAGGTAATATCTTCTATCATTTACTCTTCAATATTTAGACATTAGGAACAATGTTGTGATCTAGTTGGGGGAAGGATAATTAACATAAAAAAAACATTAGGAAGTATGTTTATTGGTATAGTTATCAGTAACTTACTAACAACAAAATCAATTAAGGATGGCAAAGTAAGGAGTAAATTATGCCCTTGAGGTAAATTTACTCTTGAGACGCATCTAAATTGGGAAAGTAACTATTTTGTGTAGAAGTAGCAATTAAAATTCAGGGATCATAACATGATTGAATAAATTATCTTCTTTCTTAAATTTCACATGCTTGGTTATGGATGTTGAATTGGTGGATTGAGAATGATAGATATATGCCTTGTGAGATTTTGAGCCTATTAATGAATGGATTGAACATTTTCACCGTTCTCTTCTTTCTTGTGTGATTTTTGTAACACCCTAGATAGTCATGATAGACTTATATATGATTATGGAGGTAGCCTAACACTATTTTATCATGCCTGTAAATTTTTGTGATCATTCAAGCACATTTAGTCACTTTATTGTAGCTCTATGTGTGAAATATAGTTGTTTTCAGCCCCGATTTTGACTTAAATTGCTTAGTTAATGGAAATAAGTGTAGAGAACTTATTTCTAGGTCACAAATGTGTGGAAGTAGATGTGGTTAAAGTTTGAGAATTATCGAAGTTAGTTTGACATCTTTAGGCATACTGGTTGTGTGTTTTAGTGCTAGATTGACCCCTAGCAGATTTGGAAAATTATGGAAATGGTGAAACAAATTTTTTAATGAATCTTAAGATTTATTTTAAGCTTGTTAGAAGTTAGAAAACTTAGTTTAGTGATATCTAAGCGTTCTTAATTGTTCGGGTGAACAGTAGTCACATAAGTGACCAAAGTTGAGGGGCACGACCCTTGTTTCTATTTTTGGCCTATTTGAGGCTAAAATGAGATGTTATTCTCATTCTCACAACTCTCTCTCATGGCTGCCACAGGAAAAGGAAAAGAGAAAGGAAAGCAAGGAGCTAGAGGAGAAGGATCTTCATCCAAGCAAAGGAGAGAGCTTAGCTTGTCAGAGGAATGGTTAACTAAATTCATTTCTAGAAATTGAGGTAAGGGGAAGCTTATTTTTCACACTTTCTTTCCATGTTCTTCATTAGGTTCTTGAGAGTGCTTGATGTGAATAATAGATTCTAAGTGCGATTTTGGTGTTTTTGGCTTGAATCTTATTAGAGAACTTGATGATGGCTTGTTTAAGAATTGTTGGGTGTGTAGAAATGGAATTCCAACCCTTGACTACCTTTAATTCCCTTTGAGTTTAGTTTTGGGGTTTTAGGTTGGTGATTTTCCTTGTTCTTTGATTTTGAGTGAAATTGAAGTGGATTAAGAGTTGCTATGTGTAGTTGGACCTTTTAAAGGTTGAAAACCACTTGGAATTAAGTTTTGAGTGATTGGAAGAGAGTCTAGTTCTAATGGAATAGTACCCGTATCTGCAGATTATGAGTTCTGCAGTGGGTGTCGCGGCGTGGCACTTGGAGTGTCACGGCGTGTAGAAGAATAAGGGAGCGCGTCGCGACGTGGCACATGGGTGCCGCAACGTGGGCAACAATTCCTACTAGTACTTTAATCCGAGGCTTGGGTGCTGTGGCGTGGCACAGGGTATGCTGCGACGTGAGTGCCAGAGAGCAACTTTTAGTTGTGTTTAATGCTCTAGAGCCTTCCAGTGGCATAGTTTTCTTCTTTTATGCTTCTTAATGAGTGATGAGACTCTAATAGGAGTATTTAATGAAGACTGAATGATTTGAATCATAATGATTTAAGGTGCCAATTATGTGGGATAATTAGTCATGATTATACACAAATATAGTGTATTGTGATGAATTGCGGAAATGAACTTCCCTAAGTATTGGAATCACTCATGTATACTCTTTTGAGAGTGTTAAAGTACTTCTATAAGTATTTGATGAAGTGTTGTGAAATGAACTTGTAATGCATATAAAACAATTGTGAAACTAGTTATGAGAAGTAATTACAATTATTTTGTATGAGATGTTTGTAGAGCATATTGAGGTGCGTAATATCCTCTCTATGTGATTGTTGAATCATATTGATTTGAAATGTTAATTATGAGAGTTTAATTAGTCATGATGATATACTTGATTGTTTATGTTACATTTTTGAAAAGTGTGAACCCCGTAGATGTGGGTGATTGCTTTTTGATAGGTGTGAGTCCCGTAGATGTGGGTGTTCTATATTGGGTAAGGTGGATTGTATCCTTCCTAATATAGTGTTGTTCAGGATGAATTTTCTTGTTCATTATCGATAACTGTGTAGTAGATGGACTTCACTACTCCGGGGGGCGGATGGATTTCCTCTATGATAATGATATTTGCTAGATATACTTACAGTGCTTGTTCAAGGTTATGGTTGTGATTTCCATTACTTTGTTCAGGATTCATGCATTCATAACATTACCAAGGAATTGGAGGTTCCTGGATATGGTATCATACATTGTTCATTTTCATGCTTAGGATATTGCATAAGCATAAACACTAGACTTAACTTGGCATAGCATGATAATTGTATGGGCAGTTGCTATTATAACATTAGTCATGCATTGCAATTGTATGGACGATTGCATGTCTCTGATATGGAGATTTTGTTGCTTTTGTGATTGAAGTGTTAATTCGATAATTATGAATATTATCTAATTGCGTGTGTGTGTGTGTGTGTGCTGATATTGGAATACTTCTACTGAGATATGTGATTTCTCACCCCGATTGTGTTGTCATGTAAATCCAAGTGTTAGTTCCTCAAAAGGGAAGAAGAAGATGTACAAAGATTAGTATAGATATATGCTTTTTGATGTTAAAGCATATATGATATGCTAGTTTTTGATGTTGTAAAAGTTTATGTATTACAATATGCCTTGGGGGTAATGATGTATATATATAACTTTTGTTATCGTGACTCTCCATATTTACTCATTGTGTAATATGGGTTAGTTGTTAATGTATGTTAGAAGTAACATGACCAGTATTAGGTTATTCTTTTATATGATGGTATATATGGATAGCAAATATTAGGATGTTACAATTTTCACTCATGAAATTGTTACTCTAGAACTTGCTTTGACTCTATTTGAGATTACATTTTCACATGTATACATAAACATGATTGAGGCATTTTTCTTGAAATAACTACTTTAACCAAATAGCAAACCTTGTATATTTTTTTTTACTTAACCCCTTTGAGCTTATTTGATAATTCCTTGTTTCTAGCTCATTACGTGCCTTAAATGAAAAACTATGTTCTTACCCAACCTTAGGGAATAAGAGAGCATTGGCTTTGTTATTGGATAAGTTCTTGAACAAGTGTGGGGATTTGTGCAAAATGATTAGTGAAAAAGGAAAGAGTGGCCAATTGAAAAAAAAATAAAAAAACAAAAAAATAATAATGAATATAATAAAAAAATGTTTAAAGAATGGCTAATAAGGCAAAAAGGGAAGGGAAAAGAATATGTAAAGGGAATTTGCATTATGTTGGGATGAACTTTTCATGTTTATTATTTGAACTCAACCCTAATGCTCTTTTATTCTCTTTAATATTTAATCTGTCATGTCCATATTACCCTCATCCTTTACCTTGATCCCATTACAACCTTGAATAATGTCCTCTTGATTTGTGTGTGCGTGTGTTTTGAGTAGTGGAAAAGTAGAAGATAAGCAAGATTATAGTAGTGCAATTTTTCATAGGTTTAATTGAGTGAAATACCTATCTTTCAAACACATGTGGGATTGAGAGTGAATCTTGTGAGGATTTATCTTTCTTGACTCATGCTTTTCAATTGAAGCTTCCTTGCGTGTTAGTTTGAGATGTGAAGAAATGTCCCCTTCTAAATGTTTTGATCCCTTGAATCTCTGGTTGCTCTTATTGCTTATAAACTTTCGCATTCTTGAATATCAATAAAAATTGACTCTTTTAGAGTTTTTAGCTTTTGAGTTTTTGTTGTTTTTCCTTATTCCCTAATTATGGTTTTATGTGTTTTTGCCCGGGAGTGCAAAAGCTAAGTGTGAGGAAATTTGATAGTAATATATTTTATCCATTTAATAGTTCTCTCAGTGGGCTTCTTAAGGTTCAATTATGTTTAATTAAGTTAGTTTTGTTACATTTTATGATATTGGGCCTAATTGGATCATTGCAGGAATTACTGTATGAATTAGCCTTAATTTGTCTATTTGGCAGCGTTTAGTAAATTGGCTATAATCTGAGTTACAAATATTTGATTGATGTGATTATAGCATTGTAGGAAAGCTAAGACAATTCTCTATAAGTTTTATGAAGACCTCAAGAGATGAATCACACGTTTGGATAATTTAAATTGAAGTGGAAGCAAGAGTCAGAATTCTGATCCTAATAACTTGACCTCTGTGCACTCATCAGCCCATTTCTTGAGCTATAGGAGTTCAATTGACACCAAACTAAGCCCAAATGAAAGTTAAGACCAAAATCTACAACTTTCATGAAGCACACAAGAGTATTAGACCTAAAAGTCAGAACAGAGGTGTTTTTGTTGGAACCCAAATACTATGCAAATATTGGGTCATATCTTGGGCTGTAGGAGTCAGATTGTGCTAAAAATGGTGGCATTGGAAAGCTGAGATAAAATCCTTCAATTTTCATGAAGACACTTATGCAATAGGTGACTTTATGACAAATTTATAGTCATGTGAAGACAACTGAATTAGTTGAGTGGGGAGACAAGCATGGCAATAATTTTTCACTCATCCACCTACTCGTTAAACAACTCTATTGTCATTTTACACTCATCCACCCACTCATTAAACAACTCCATTGTCATTGTGTGCCCTTCATGCTCTATAAAAGGGCACCATTAGTTGCTTATTAGAATCATCTTGGTTTAGATATCAAGATCTTGCTCTTGTATTATTTGTTTGTCTTGTTGTAGTTTTCTTTTGTTCTAAATAGAAGTTATGTTCATCTTCTTCTCCTTCTCTCTTTCTTTCTTCTTATTCATGAGTAACTAATTTTCATTTTCTTGGGTAAAAAAGTGAAGCTTTTGGTAATGAAATAAGGTTAGATTAAATCTTTTTCTTGCGCTTGAATAATATATTATCAAGTGATCATTATATGTGTTGTATTTTATTTCCAATCAATTTAGAAACCCTCCTTGTAAAGTGGAGATCTTGATTTGCTATAAACAAGAGATTGGTACAATGAATGCTGGAACCCATTTACAAGTGTTGGCATTATTAACCCTCCTTATAAAGTGGAGATCTTGATTTGTTGTGGGCAAGAGATTGGCACAATAAATGTTTGAACCCATTTACAAGTGTTAGCATTAGTGGATAATTAAAGGAACCATAATATAACTACATATATAACTTCAAAAGAACTTTGAGTATTGTATTTTTCGATTGGAACTTCCGTTATGCGTGAATTCTAATTGAGTTATAAAAAGAAATAATATTGACCTTACTTTATATACCAAAAGTGGATCTCCTAGTCCAGCAAATCCTTTTTAATTATGAACAAGTTTTATCACTTTTATTATTGTGACAAATCATTTCCTTACCTCAAAGAATTTTTCTTCATCAATTCCATATGGATCGACCTCGGACTCCCAAGAATTTATTACTTGAGACAACTTGCACTTGGGTTTGTAACAATATTCAGTTCGCATCAATTGTGTCTTGAAAGTGTCTTTACATATGCTACTATGCTAGATATGTACACACTTTGTTTGAAATAACACGTTTTATGGTAATATCTTTGTTCTTAAGCTTGTGACCAATTTTTTATTATTCAAATATAGAAATTCACATGCTCATAAGTAATTCTAATCCTTTCTCTTTGATGCTTAATTGTCTTATATACTTACTTGGAGATTGGAAAATTAAAAGTTATATGTCATCTTGTTTAAAATTGCTTGATATGCTCATATCTTGAAAACAAGAAGTAAATGATTTATTTTGTGCCTTGAACTTGTCTTTGAACTTAAATAATTCTTACATTGAAGTATATCTTGAAATGAATCATAAATGATTTTAATATTAGACTTTGTTGCTGAATTGGATTTGCTGCTACTCTGATCTGCCTTGAATGAAAATAATATAATGAACTTGAATATAAAATGCTTTAACTCTATGCTTTCTATTGCCCCATCTTTTTCATCATGACAAAAGGGAGAGAAAAAGCTAGAGTACTTATGATTTGAAAATGTTTTTGAGAAAAAGACAAGTTATTGTAAAACGGATCTTGGGATTCCTAAAATAAGGGGGATCTGCGCATATTTCTAAATTAAATTCACCTCTTACAAAAAAGAAGGGGAGTAAATATTTCTAAACAACCTTATGAATTCTGATTTATAGAACTAACTCTTTTCTCAATGTTAGTTTGTCATCATAAAAAAAGGGGAGAATGTAATTAGTTATTGCCATTGAAAAGTTGTTTTGATGATAACAAAGCTAAGCCAAAGACTAAATCCAAAGGAATATTAAATGGTATAGCTTATAGGACTTATGGTCTTTATGTAAAAAGCCTTCTAAATATCTCAAATGCTTTATAATGTGTTTGAAAAAGCTCTAAACTTGTTTGTCAAAGAACCCAAATAAAACACATGGTTTCAAGGCTTTCTCCTATGTAAAGATAGAAGTTTTAAACGAAAAGAACTCAAATATGTTTTCAAATCTTTACAAATGATTTTCACATGCTAAAATGCCTAACAAAGTTTTGGAAAGCTAGTCGTGGTGGTAGTTCAAAACTATACAAATTAGTCAAGTTTGAGTTTTGAAAAGCTGATATTTGGTTACTATTTTGATCATAACTTTCAAAATACATTGAGTTTCTGAAACTTATTTCATTTGAAAATAGACTCAAAAATCTTTCCAATAAATGGTCATTTGCTTTAAATGGATGAGAAATAAAGAAGTTATGATATTTTAAAGTCAATTTTCAAAACTAGTGTGACTTATTCAAATAAGAGATTTGTTATTCGAATAAAGATGTTCTAAAACGTATTTTTTTAATATTTATTCGAATAACCAAAGGGTATTTTGAATAACAAGTTCTAGAACCAAATTCTTCTATACTATAAAAGGATTTATTCAAGTAACAAATGTGTTATTCGAAGAAACACGAGCCATAATCAAGTAACAATTATTTTCAAAGGTTTTAATGCTGAAGTAAATTCATCCCAACGACTATTTTTCTTAGAAATCTATAAATACAAGATTTTGGCACAACTTCCAACATAACCCAACAATTTGAAACACATCTTTTATGTTTTGATTCATGATTCATTCCTTTTAATCTCTTGTGCTCTGTTTTCGCCAAAATTTGAGATATCCTAAAGAGTTTCATAAAACTTCAAATTGTTTCATCTACTTTTATGAGAGTTTCTTCTTCATTTATACTTTGATTCTCTGTAAAGGGGATGAGGCATCCCTCAAATAATTGTAAAGGTGAGGTATCCCTGGTTGTTGAGACTTAAACACAAAGGGTGAGACATCCCAGAGGTGTGTTGAGTGTTCTTAGTTGTAAATGTTTTCAAGCACCTATTCAAGTTTCAAGGTTTGGTGAAAAATCTCCAGTACTTGATGATTGGATATAGGCCACAAGTGGTTGGTGGTTGAATCAGGATAAATATTGTATTTATTTTTCTCAACTCTATCTCCTTTACATTTGTGTTTTAATTATATATGCTTGAGTTAAATTTAATATCTAATTTATTTACTTAGTTTATCCTATAACTCAAGTTGTATTGGAGTAATCTACAATAGTTGTATCTTATTAAACTTATTCCGCTGCATGTGTTGATTGAAAATATCAAAATGCACAATTTTTTAAAATTATTTTAAAAATTTATAATCACTTAATTCACTCACTCTTTTAAATGATGATTACTATGACTAACAAACTTAATCATCATCATGATGTCTACTAAGATAGCCATATGCATAGGAAAGAAGCTGGGAGAGTGGTGAGCGGCGTAGCAATAATTTATTGTAGATGAGACATGAAAATTAAAAAGATAAGAGTTATCTTGCATTCATATTTTAAGCTATTATTTCATCACATAATTTTATTTTATTACATCTCACATTTATAATTTTAATTTGTACGATTTATTTATTTCTCATCACAAACGAATTGATGTCAATAATCAATTAAATAAATTAAACAAATAAAATATTAATAAAAACTAATTTTTAATGAAAAAAATAAACTGAAAATAAAAACATAAAACAATCCAAATATCCCCTGATATTTTTATTTTTGTTATGATGATGTCAAACTTACATGTACCATACAAGATGACTAGCCACCAAATCTCTATCTTTTTTTTTTTCGGTACAACTATTTTTTCATATTTAGTGCATAAAAAAAAGGAAAAAGAAATCTCCAAAGTACTGAATGTTGAACATCAAATACATTGTAAATAAAGAATTTATAGTTCAATATTTAAAATAAAATATGCATGTTTCATAAAATTTATAAGTAGGAATGAGAGTTGGATTACATTAATAATAATTTCTACATAGAGTAATATAGAGTATATATATATATATATAACCTCACAGATTTAACAGTTTCATCACAATCATTCACTTTCTTTTTCTTTTTCTCTCTTCTTCAATTTCCCTCTTCCCATCAATGGTCCTCATGAGATTTGTGTAGTACTACTCTCCAAATGTTTGTGTAACTAACTTATAACCTCTACTCATATGTCAATAAAATATTTTTCCATTTCCGTGCTAGACTAGCTAATGCCGTCGTAGAAGAACCATGTTCACTTAGCGCAACAGCAGCAGCAATGCTTAAGTCCTTGATTCTTTTGCGAATTTGCAAACCTTCATCGCCTTCCATTATAATCTTTATAACCCTGGCAATTTCCTCTCGTTTTACTATGCCAGTTTCATCGACCTTTAGCCTTACTGCCACCTTGAGCACATCTGTGAGCACTATTGCATTCATTCTCTGCTCTGCAAACAGTGGCCATGCAATCATGGGCACGCTGTGAACCACACCCTCAAGAGTTGAGTTCCAACCACAATGAGTCAAGAAGCCACCGGTGGATCCATGACTAAGGACTTCAATTTGGGGTGCCCAAGATGGAACCACTAGACCTTGCCCTTTGGTTCTGTCCAAGAAACCTGTTGGCAAATACTGTAGTGGGTCATCCTTTTGTCCAACAAAATAAGCAGAACTAGAAAACTGATTTGGAGCTCTCACAACCCACAAAAATTTGTGGCCACTCAATTCTAAGCCAAAGGCTATCTCGTTGAGTTGGTCATGAGAGAGTGTTCCACCACTCCCAAAAGAGACATACAACACTCTGTTTCTTGGCTGATTGTCCAACCATCCTACACACACTGACCCATTTACCTGACTACTTGACTCGGTTTGAATGATTGGTCCAATCGGATAAACAGAAGGACTATCTCTATTGGCTTCTTTTTCTTGCAGAGCTCTTATGGCCTCTGCTTCCAAATCTGTGAAGCTATTCACTATGACACCATCAACATAACAGAGTCTTTGGCATACACCAACAAATGATCTGTAGGTTTCACTTGATCTTTCATAAAGAACTAAGTCTGGAAGATCTTTGACCTGGAAAGGCATGACACTACCTGGAACATTCACAGTTTTCGTTAAGTCTAGAAACTCAGAGGAAACACTCTCATCAAGCTTCGGGAAAGAAAGACAGAGTGATAGTGTTACAGCTCCAGAGGCAAAGAAAACATAAGACAAGAGGTTGAATTGCTTAGCGACATCAAGTGCATCACTTGAAAATATGTCAAAAACTAGAGCAACTAGGTGAGTGCGAGAACTTAATGAGCTCAGTGCTTCATGCAGAAATGGCAGAGAGTGTTTAACTGTGAGTTTCATTTGTGTTGCAGGTTGAACATTTTGAGGAAGGTCTTCCATATTCACTTGGGGAAGAATATTGAAATCTATGTTTGGTGGGAGAGCGATCAGGATGGCTTTCATGGAACAAGTGGGAGGCCCAATTGTGGGGATGAAGAATGTGACATGGAACTCATGGTGTTGTAGAACCAGGTGCTTGGCAAACTCAACAAGGGGAATCAGATGGCCCAGTCCAGGGCAGGGAACCATGGCAATGCAAGCGTTTTTCTTCATGATATTAAGATGGAACTTGACCTAAATTGTAGAGACAGAATATTTTGAAATTCAGTTTCGTTGAAGATGGTTTTATAATTGGACGGCTTGCCCTCTCCGGCATGGCAGTAATCTGTTATTATTATTACTATTCTTTGGTAACGTTGAAGATAATTTTAAAGCCACATCTTGCCTAACACATTACTATAGTACGTATGGTATCAAGATTCTTTCATAAACCTAGTGCACTTGGCCAATCAATACTAAATATTTTCATAGATCTTTGTATTTTTAATTATATAGTATAAATATCTACAAAAATATTAAGTACCAACTGATCTGGTATACCCAACTTAATATTCCAAGTTGAGGCAAGAATTTCTCCCTACGCTAATGTTGAAAGTGGAAGCATTAAAAGGAAGAGATGTCATTACTAATGTACATATAGATCACCCCTCGATATTTTGTAATTTGTATAGGACCCAATGATCTGGAATTGAATGACTCCATTGTCGGAATTTACAACACTATGACATGCACCGATAACTCTAAACCTTTGGATTAACACTTGAAAAAACCTGACGTTCTATTTTGATGTAAATGTTCTTTGTGCATGCATGTATGTTTTCATTTATAGGCATTGTTTTCCATTCTTGAATTTGATTTCTGTGTGAACATTATTGATACTTGTTGGTGCAAAATTGTATGTATAATCTATATGGCTAGCTTCTTAATTATACTTTACATCGCAACAAATAAATCTTGTGATTAACCGTGAAAGCTATAAATTAACAGAGGCTATAAAAGAAGAGTTAACAAAGGGCGCTCAAAGTACTGAAAGAAACTCACAAAAAGGTTTATTAAAGAGGAAAGATAATAATAAAGAAAGAAAGAAATATTAAGACATGATTGCACTTAAAACTGAAAGCATAAAATAAAAGCAGAAATACTGAATAAAAGCATTCCACTTATGTATAACGTTCAATTTATACACCGTATGCCTTGGTGGCCATCTACCATATATGTTCCTTTCTTTCTGGCCATATCCCTTAATTTTAGCATCCTTTAACTGTTTCAACATTGCTTTCCTCGTTCTTCATCACAATAATCTCACTAATTCAGCCTAGATATTTGAGCCTTCATGTAGCCTTCATGTGAACATTGAGCCTTCTTGGGCAAAACCATTCCTTGCCACTACATCTAGCGTTTCCTGCCAATAGTCTATCAATTTCATATGAGAAATGTTTATTGCACATGACTTTTTTCACACCTATTCTTACACATACTTACTGACATACACTTATGTCATGAAAATGATGCACAAATAATATTGTTGATTTCATATTCGGCCTCAACAATATTATTATTTACTAGGTGAGTATGCAAGAAAAATTATTGCATGGAAAAAAAGTATTTTTAAATACTTTTATTTTTTTTATTGAATTGTTCTGTTAAAATATTTTTATTATTTTTATTGCAAGAATTTAAGAAGTGTCCGGAGCTAGTTATCAATGTACAGTAAAGAATGTTTACGGTTTTATCTTTTTTATATTTATGCTTACATGAATAACGATGATATTTTGTTTAAAAAAAAAAAGACACTGGAGTTTTTGTTATAATAATATAGAAGATATTTAGAATAGACAAAGAGTTTTCTTTTTTCTTATCTAAAAAACAAATGTAGGTGACTATTCAAGCTTGTGTATTAAGGATATTCTGTTATTATTACTACTATTCTTTGGTAATGTTGAAGATAGTTTTAAAGCCACATCTTGCCTAACACGTTACTATAGTACCTATGGTACTGAGATTCTTTCATAAACCTAGTACACTTGACCAATCAATACTAAATATTTTCATAGATCTTTGTGTCTTTAATTGTGTAGTGTAAAGAGCTATAAAAATATTAAGTACTGATTGATCTAGTATACCCAACTTAATACTCCAAGTTAAGGCAAGAATTTCTCCCTATCCTAATGTTGAAAGTGGAAGCATTAAAGGAAGAGATGTCATTACTAATGTACCTATAGATCGCCCCTCGATATTTTGTAATTTGTATAGGACCCAATGATCTGGAATTGAATGACTCCATTACCGGAATTTACTACACTATGACATACACCAATAACTCTAAACCTTTGGATTATCACACGAAAAAACCTAACGTTTTATTTTGATGTAAATGTTGTTTGTGTATGTATGTATGTTTTCATTTATAGGCATTGTTTTCTGTTCTTGAATTTGGTTTTTGTGTGAACATTATTGATACTTGCTGGTGCAAAATAGTATGTATAATCTATATGGCTAGCTTCTTAATTATACATTACATCGCAACAAATAAATCTTGTGATTAACTATGGGAGCTATAAATTAAAAGAGGCTATAAAAGAAGAGTTACCAAAGGGCGCTCAAAGTATTGAAAGAAACTCACAAAAAGGTTTATTAAAGAGGAAAGATAATAATAAAGAAAGAATGAAACATTAAGACATGATTGCACTTGAAACTGAAAGCATTAAATAAAAGTAGAAATACTGAATAAAAGCATTCCATATTATGTATGACATTCAATTTTTACACCTGTATGCCTTGGTGGCCATCTACCATATATGTTCCTTTCTTTCTGGCCATATTCCTTAATTTTGGCATCCTTTAACTGTTTCAACATTGCTTTCCTCGTTCTTCATCACATTAATGTCACCAATTCAGCCTAGATATTTGAGCCTTCTTGTGAACATTGAGCCTTCTTGGGCAAAACCATTCCTTGCCACTTCATCCAACGTTTCCTGCCAATAGTCTATCAGCTTCATATGAGAAATGTTTATTGCACATGACTTTTTTCACACCTATTCTTACACAAACTTATTGACATACACTTATGTCATGAAAATGATGCCCAAATAATATTGTTGATTTCATATTCAGCCTCAACAATATTCTTATTTACTAGGTGAGTATGCAAGAAAAATTGTTGCAAGGAAAAAAAGAATTTTTTTAAATACTTTTATTATTTTTATTAAATTGTTCTGTTAGAAAATTTTTATTATTTTTTTTGCAAGAATTTAAGAAGTGTCCGGAGCTAGTTATCAATGTACAGTAAAGAATGTTTACGGTTTTATCTTTTTTATATTTATGCTTACATGAATAACGATGATAATTTGTTTAAAAAAAACACACCGGAGTTTTTGTTATATTAATATAGAAGATATTTAGAATAGACAAAGAGTTTTCTTTTTTCTAATATAAAAAACAAATGTAGGTGACTAGTCAAGCTTGTGTATTAAGGATATTCTGTTATTATTACTACTATTCTTTGGTAATGTTGAAGATAGTTTAAAAGCCACATCTTGCCAAACATGTTACTATAGTACCTATGGGATTGAGATTCTTTCATAAACCTGGTACACTTGCCCAATCAATACTAAATATTTTAAAAGATCTTTGAGTTTTTAATTGTGTAGTATAAAGATCTATAAAAATTTTAAGTACTGATTGATCCGGTATACCCAACTTAATACTCCAAGTTGAGGCAAGAATTTCTCCCTATGCTAATGTTGAAAGTGGAAGCATTAAAAGGAAGAGATGTCATTACTAATGTACCTATAGATCGCCCCTCGATATTTTGTAATTTGTATAGGACCCAATGATCTAGAATTGAATGACTCCATTACCGGAATTTACTACACTATGACATACACCAATAACTCTAAACCTTTGGATTATCACACGAAAAAACCTGACGTTCTATTTTGATGTAAATGTTCTTTGTGCATGTATGTGTGTTTTCATTTATATGCATTGTTTTCCATTCTTGAATTTGATTTTTGTGTGAACATTGTTGATACTTGTTAGTGCAAAATAGTATGTATAATCTATATGGCTAGCTTCCTTATTGTACTTTACATCGCAACAAATAAATCTTGCGATTAACCGAGAAAGCTATAAATTAACAGAGGCTATAAAAGAAGAGTTAACAAAGGGCGCTCAAAGTACTGAAAGAAACTCACAAAAAGGTTTATTAAAGAGGAAAGATAATAATAAAGAAGGAAAGAAACATTAACACATGATTGCACTTGAAACTGAAAGCATCAAATAAAAGTAGAAATACTGAATAAAAGCATTCCACTTATGTATAACGTTCAATTTTTGCACTCGTATGCCTTGGTGGCCATCTACCATGTATGTTCCTTTCTTTCTGGCCATATCCTTTAATTTTAGCATCAATTAACTGTTTTAACATTGCTTTCCTCGTTCTTCATCACAATAATCTCACCAATTCAGCCTAGATATTTGAGCCTTCATATGAACATTGAGCCTTCATGGGCAAAACCATTCCTTGCCACTACATCCAGCGTTTCCTACCAATAGTCTATCAGTTTCATATGAGAAATGTTTATTGCACATGACTTTTTTCAGACCTATTCTTACACATACTTACTGACATACACTTATGTCATGAAAATGATGCACAAATAATATTGTTGATTTCATATTCGGCCTCAACAATATTATTATTTACTAGGTGAGTATGCAAGAAAAATTGTTGCATGGAAAAAAAGTATTTTTTAAATACTTTTAGTATTTTTATTGAATTGTTCTGTTAAAATATTTTTGTTTTTTTTCTTGCAAGAATTTAAGAAGTGTCTGGAGGTAGTTATCAATGTACAGTAAAGAATGTTTACGGTTTTATCTTTTTTATATTTATGCTTTCATGAATAACGACAATAATTTGTTTAAAAAAAAAGACATCGGAGTTTTTGTTATAATAATATAGAAGATATTTAGAATAGACAAAGAGTTTTCCTTTTTCTTATCTAAAAAACAAAAGTAGGTGACTATTCAAGCTTGTGTATTAAGGATATTCTGTTATTATTACTACTATTCTTTGGTAATGTTGAAGATAGTTTTAAAGCCACATCTTGCCTAACACATTACTATAGTACCTATGGTATTGAGATTCTTTCATGAACCTGGTACACTTGCCTAATCAATACTGAATATTTTCATGGATCTTTGTGTTTTTAATTGTGTAGTATAAAGATCTATAAAAATATTAAGTACTGATTGATCTAGTATACCTAACTAAATACTCCAAGTTGAGGCAAGAATTTCTCCCTATGCTAATGTTGAAAGTGGAAGCATTAAAGGAAGAGATGTCATTACTAATGTACCTATAGATCGCCCTCAATATTTTGTAATTTGTATAGGATCCAATGATCTGGAATTGAATGACTCCATTACAGGAATTTACTACACTATGACATACACCAATAACTCTAAACCTTTGGATTATAACTCGAAAAAACCTAACATTTTATTTTGATGTAAATGTTGTTTGTGTATGTATGTATGTTTTCATTTATAGGCATAGTTTTCTATTCTTGAATTTGATTTCTGTGTGAACATTAGTGATACTTGTTGGTGCAAAATAGTATGTATAATCTATATGGCTAGCTTCTTAATTATACTTTACATCGCAACAAATAAATCTTGTGATTAACTGTGAGAGTTATAAATTAAAAGAGGCTATAAAAGAAGAGTTAACAAAGGGCGCTCAAAGTACAGAAAGAAACTCACAAAAAGATTTATTAAAGAGGAAAGATAATAATAAAGAAGGAAAGAAACATTAACACATGATTGCACTTGAAACTGAAAGCATCAAATAAAAGCAGAAATATTGAATAAAAGCATTTCATATTATGTATAACATTCAATTTTTACACCCGTATGCTTTGGTGGCCATCTACCATATATGTTCTTTTCTTTCTGGCCATATCCCTTAATTTTAGCATCCTTTAACTATTTCAACATTGCTTTCCTCGTTCTTCATCACATTAATGTCACCAATTCAGCCTAGATATTTGAGCCTTCATGTGAACATTGAGCCTTCTTGGGCAAATCCATTCCTTGCCACTTCATCCAGCGTTTCCCGCTAATAGTCTATCAGCTTCATATGAGAAATGTTTATTGCACATGACTTTTTTCACACCTATTCTTACACATACTTATTGACATACACTTATGTCATGAAAATGATGCACAAATAATATTGTTGATTTCATATTCGGCCTCAACAATATTATTATTTGTTAGCCATGGCAACCATTACCCAAGAGGGGGGGTGAATTGGGTGATGCCTAGTTTTAATGCAACTTTGACAAATTATGCATTTTGAACAACTCAATTAATAAATGCAGCGGAATAAGTCTAATAAATGTACAACTATTGAGGATTACTCAAATACAACTTGGGATATATGATGAACTAAGTGAATAAGCTAGATATCAAGTTGTAACAATCAAAACATCAAGATATGCAATAGATAAATATATTCTAGCAAATACTGAATTTAAAGAGTGTAGGGAAGAGAGAATCAAACTCAAGAATTTATCCTGGTTCAGCCACCAACCACTGTGGCCTACATCGAGTCCTCAAGCTTAACTTGAGATTTTCTTCACTATCTCCTAGACTTTACGGGTGCTAGAAAAACCTTTGTACATACAAGAGCACTCCTCACACCTTGGGATACCTCACCCTTGTGCTAGAGCCTCCAATTCTTCAAGCTTCACAGGTGCTTGATGACCTTTACAATGAAGAGCACTCACAACACCTTTGGGATACCTCACCCTTTGTGTTTGAGTCTCACTACAAGGGATACCTCACCCTTTTCTCTTTTGAGGGATACCTCACCCTCTTACAATGATTTCAAGGTGAATAGAAAGAATATAAACTCTCTTGAAGAGTAGATATACAACTTGAAGAACAAATTAGATGATAGAAAACTCTCTCAAGAGTAGATAATACAAGTTGAAGCTCAATGGGTATCAAGGATTTACACTCTTAGCTCAAAACAAAGATTTGGAGAAAAAGATGATGAATTTCGTTTTCAATGTTCAAGGGTAATTTTCAGAGTGTTCTCCAACTAGTTTTTGATGCCCAAACACTTTTATTTATAGCCCAATGAGTTTTAGAGCCGTTGGAGGTGTTTAGAAATGATTTTCTATGAAAACTAGCCGTTTATAGCCGTTAGAAACGTTCTGGGCACTTTGTAATTCTTCATGTAATCGATTACATAGCTCTGAGCACTTTGTAATCGATTACATATACTGTGTAATCGATTACAATGTTGTTGTCCAACGTTGTAATCGATTACATGACTTGTGTAATCGATTACACCATTTCTGGTTTTCAAAACCGACTTTAAAAGGTCATAACTTCTTCATTTCTTATCCAATTAAAGCAAATGACCATTAATTGGAAAGCTCTTTGAGTCTACTTTCATATGAAAGAAGTTTCATTACAAAACTCAAAGTAGTTTGAAAGATATGATCAAAATAGTAACAAAAGGTCATATTTTCAAAACTCAAACTTTAATTGGTCTTAACTTTTTCGTTTCTTATCCATTTAAAGCAAATGACTAGTCATTGGAAAGATCTTTGAGTCTATTTTCAAATGAGATATTTCAAAGTTAAACTCAAAGTATTTTGAAAGTTATTATCAAAAGAGTAAGTATATGTCAGTTTTACAAAACACAAACTTGACTATTTTTCATAGATTTGAAATACCACCAATACTAGCTTTCCAAAAATAGTTTGTTGGGCATTTAAACATTTTAGAAACACTTATAAATATGTTTAAAACTTGTTTGAGCTTAGTGTGATTCCTTTTTACCTTTACACAAGATCTAAGTCCTATAAGCTAAGCTTGAAGATGTTGGACTAGATCTTTTACCACCATCACTTCTTGATGTAATCCAAGCTTCCAAAGAAAATCTTCTCTTCAAAACTTGCAAATGCCTGGAACATCTTTTCATTTTCATTCTCATTGAGTTGAGCATAGTTGTGATCTTTTGCTTTCTTGTTGCAATGCTTACTCTTGGTACTTGGACTATCCTACAAGGTATTGCTCACTTAACCAAACATAGTTAGTCCAAATTCATAACTCAATATCTTCATATGCATGATTCATAAATGTATAACTCTAGTTAGTCTAACATGCATACAAGACTTTCATAGACATATCCAATATTAATTCATTTATAACTCATATAACATATTATTGGATATATTATATGATGAATGTTACATATATCTTATTGCATGATTATTAAGTGAAATATAATTAGATAAAGTACATAATCATGCATGATATAATATTTCTCATTAAACACATTTATGTAACATGATCAATATTCTTTTGTGATGCATTTGTTATCTATAAAGCACAAGTATAAAACATAAGCATCATTCTTTTTGTTTTGTATTTGTCATCATCAAAACTTAACATATTAAATCATTGGGGCAAACCTATTTCCACAATCTCCCCCTTTTTGATGATGACAAATCACCAAAGAAAAAATATGTTTAGCAATATATAGATTAAATATTCATGTAAGCATATCAAACAATTAAGCACAAGCACATATTTTTCTTTCCAATTTTCTCTCCCCCTATTTGACATCAACAAAAAGGGTTAGGAAGGAAAGATAATAATTTTCTCTCCCCTTATAGATAAAACTCATGCTGTCAAAAAGGGTAGGAAAACCAAAAACTTCTTTAAGTTATTCAAATTAAAAACTGTCTCCCCTTAGTTGATTCTACATAGGATTTAAGAATAGATAGATGAAACAAGCATGCTTTTAAGATATGAAATGATTATTCATGTAAAGCTTGTTACATTTTAGTACATCAACATTTAACATATGATAACAATAAGCTTAAGAAATTATGTCTAACATATAATATCTTGCATACCACATCATAAATAAGTACCACTTGATATCACTTGATAGGAGATACAAAATATTCATGTAAGATCATGGAATTAAGGTTTTCAAATAAAAGATCATACAACTTGTCACATATCAAGCATTTCTCAATGAAAAAATCAAAAGATATGAAGTTTAAGAATGTTTACCTTCTTTCATTGATATAGGAAAAGAGAATGAACGATGATCTTTGTTGACATGTTGATAGTATTAACAATAAAACACTTCATGTCAAGTAAGGATGTAAGCCAAGAGATATAAGCAATAATCTAATAGCTAGGCTCCCCCTCACAATATGCATGTTATCAAAATATCAAATATAATGGTTTAACATAGTTATGCATATGTTCTTAGTCAACAAGGATATGGAAGAATGATATGTAAGATAAGTTCCCCCTTATTGAAGCACAAGATAGATAAAGGAAAATATGCATGCCAAGATCATATAAGCACATTACTATAAAGAAAAGCAAGGCATAGATATATATTCTTAATCCCTCAAACAAAATCATTTTAAAAAACTTCTCCCCCTTTCAAAAAGAATTTTATAATAACACATTACATTTTCAAAAGCATTTTAGAATGTACACATGCCAATCAACAACAAGAAATCTCTTATTGTAGTGAAGGAATTGAAAAACCATGGAACTATAATTTTTGAATATTTATAATTCATTTCAAGATATACTTCATTGAAAAAAAACATTGAAGTTCAAATACAAGTTCAAGACACAAAATGAATCATTTACTTCTTGTTTTCAAAGTATGAACATATCAAGCAATTTCAAACAAAAGATGTAACACCCTCCACATTGCTGCATGAACGTGAGTTTCCAAGGAAATTTTCGACGAAAAACGACATAAAATTCGGTAAGATGGGAGAACATCATTTCCCCAAGAATGGTTAAAATCAAGTGTTGTCGGATGAGAACTCTGTTGAATGGTGATTATATCAAACGAAAATGAAAGAGTTGTCGGATGAACTTGAAAAGATCAACAAATATCCTAATTCATCGGACAGATGTTGATGTTGGAGAAATCTTCCAATTGTCGAATCGACGAAATATTATATGGTCAGAAGATCAAATTCGACGGATTTTGACATTAGAGAAGTTTTTCTACTGAAATCAGGAATTCTTACTCGACGGTCGTTAGCACCATAACTCGACGAACATTATCATTCAAATTCGACGGACATTGGTATCCCCACTCGACGAAAATTGACATTCTAACTCAATGAGACATGAGCATCCTCACTCGACGAATATTGACATTTTCACTTAACTGATACTAGCATCCTCACTCGACAAATTTTAACTTGGTACCAAATAGTAAGAAGATTAAATTCGACGTATTTGGATAGAAGTCCAAATTCGATGGATATGACATTGTCTTAAAAGATCCTATTTCGACGAATATAAACATCTTCATTTTGACTTGTGAAGTTGTCCAACAAGATTTAGGGAAAAGGAGAACCATATTGTTCTTGACTGATTCTTTGCTAACAGAATGTTCATCGCTTTGTCGAACCTGAGGACTTCTCCCATGTTTTGAATAGATGGTCTTCTGTCGGAAAGATGGTCTTGGTCGGAATAGATGGTCTTTGTCGGAAGAGGCAGCCATAACAGCCAAAATCTTTGATTTCTGATTTAAGAATTGAGAATCAATTTCATCCAGTCTTGAGGTATTTTGGGTTTTGTCGAACTACCGATTGATGTTGTCGGGAAAATGCTCTGAAGGTGTCGGATTCAACTCACCATTTAACTTATGCTTGCATTCAGTAATTAAATCCGACGGAATCAAAATGTTAGGAAAATTTCTTCAAGTGTTTGGATCTTGTCCAAATTCTGTCGATGTCAAGACCTTCAAAAATCTTGGATTGTCGAATGAGTTACGTGAGATTGATCTTTTGGATCCCTGTAAGGCTTGAGAAAGACCGAGTCTATCGACAGAAGTATATTCATAAAACTGCCGAGCTTTGTTTGTCGGAATAGGCTTGAAATGAAGTCAGTATCGACAAGAATCTATTCTCAAAAGAAATTGTCGAATTCGGTTTGTCGAAACAGGTTTTGAAATGAAAACCATTTGGGAAAATGTTGAGGAACTTCGTCGGATTGGGATTTTAATTTTGGTCGAATTAGAATTCAGAATTTTGGTCGGTTGAGTATAATGGCAAATTAAACTATCTAGGGTCAAAATAATTCATAGCAATAATGACTATGCATCAAGCAACATATATTTATCAAGTAAAATAGAATTATTTTACAGATAAATTCTAAAAATTAATAGATTCTTTTCGTGTTACTCAGATTCGGGTTAAGTAAGATCCCCGTCTCTAAATAATCGAGACAAGAATTTTCCTACCGAAAATTATTATTTTCTTGACCAGAGCAAATCACACAAAATAATCACAAATAGTATCGAAATAATCAAATTATTTTTATAATGCACGAGAAAACACAAAGTAGTGTAATGCATGTCACTCTTGCAACATAGTCTAAAAATTTGGGGTGTTACAAAAGACATATGACATTTTACTTTCCAATCTCCAAATAAATATATAAGACAATTAAGCATCAAAGAGAAAGGATTAGAACTACTAATGAGCAAGTGAATTTACATATTTGAGCGAAGAGAATTGGTCACAAGCTCAAGAACAAAGATATTGTCATAACATGTCATTCCAAGCAAAATGTGTGCATATCTAACATGTTAGCATATATAAAAATATTTTTAAAATATAGTGCTAGAAAAGCACAACTTAAGGCATGATAAGGCATAAAAATAAATCTTAACTTATCCAAATATCACATGATATACAATTTAAAGTATAAGTAAGGATAAGAGATTGATATCACCAAAAGTGTGCTCTTTGAGTTTTTGTAAGTGACTCCAACTTCTATGCCTCAAGGCCCCTTGAGAATGTTATGATTCTCCATGTCTTTCTTTTTATGTTTTTCATCACTTTTTGGAGAACTTGGACCATTTTAAGTTTTCCCAACCTCAAGTAGCACGGTTGTTTTTCACTTCATTTGCATGCTTGAGCTAATGGTCACCCTACAACATAATTCAAAGCATTTTCTTTGGTATCCACCAATTTTGGATCCATAGGGGTTAGTCATTGATCATTAATCCATTATGCTCTCACAAATATCAAATTTTCCATAGTATGTAATTTGAGCACAACAAATGTAAACAATCAATTACCATTAAGCACATAGCCAATAATATGCATGCTTTCATGATATATAGACAATCTTAAGTAAAGATGATCATTTTAGCATTGAAAACCATTTTTAAAGCCTGTGTAATCGATTACAATATGTGTGTAATCGATTACCAGCCCTCTGGAATCCATGTAATCGATTACATGTTTGGTGTAATCGATTACACGAGTTCTGGAGACGTTGTAATCGATTACATAGTATGTGTAATCGATTACACGCTCTCGACTTTGCTTGGAACCTTGGCAGAGCCTCTGTAATTCGATTACATGAGGTCTTGTAATCGATTACAAGCTTGCTGAATTCAGTTTTTGCACTTCAAATAGTAAGGGTCCGAACTCAAAGTTTTCAAATTAATTCCAAAACTTTCCAAAACAATTCCGAACATCATGTAAGCATAAAAACTGACCAGTTCTTGATCCAAAGCTCATGTTTATGCAAAAACTACAAATTATGCAGAAAAATGTAACTTTATGCAGCAAGAGTTATGATTTATCCAATATGCCAAGTTCTAAGATATTTTTATCAAATGAGCTTCTTCAAACAAGAAGTGAACTTATCTAACATATTATCACGAGATATGCAAGGTAGTGAGTAAAGGGTGTAACAATAATATAATCATGTGCTATATATAATATTCAAATTTTACTAAGCACACATAGTTCTATCCTTTACCTAAGGCCTATAAGGAATATACCTCAAATTCATTGACTTTATAAGTGAATGTGCATAAGAGGTAGAAACATTTGATACCTTGGCCTTGGTAATCAAGGAAACTCTTTTCCTTACCCATTGCTTCTCTTTTGGTGTTTTGAACTTTGCAAGTTCCACATTTTGTGCTTGAGAACTTTGGTTGAAGCCATCTTCCTTCTTTGATCAAAACTTCTTTCAATGGGCTTTGGAAGCATTCCCCTTGATGATTCCTTCTTTACTTGACCAATTTGTCCATCTTTTTGAGAAGTTTTCTGCATAATTGAAATACTAGGAAGACTTTTTGGTACCCACTTCATCTTGGGTCCTTGAATATTAGTACTAGAGCATTTAAGATCTTTAGGAACCCATTTCATATTATTTCTCATATAAGAATTTCTTCTATAATTGCATAAATGAGAAATATGTCCTAGATGACCACAAAAATTGCAAACAATTGAATTTAATGATGACTTGGTCCTTTGAAGATCATTTTTGAAAAACATAAGCCTTTTGTTGTTTTTATATTCTATGTCATTTTTGCCACAAGCCTTACTTGAATTTCCATGTGAAATAGTATCAATTGCATTCTTATTAACACACATGGATTGTAAGCAAATAGAATCATTAGCTTTAGCAAATTCACAATGTAAGTTCTCAACTTGATTTTCTAAATTAATGCATTTTTTACAAGAAGTTGAGGTTTCACATTTTAAAGGCATTTCCTCATCAAGAAAAGCATATTCATTTTTCAAGATATTAATTTCATTTTCAATGGAGGAAATGTTTTTCAAACAAGATAAGTTTTTCTTTTCTAAAAGCAACAAACCATCATGCAATTCATCATATGCACATTGTAACTCATCATAGGAAGGACTATAATCTAGTTTAGCATTATTTACCTCAAAGTCCTTTTTGGCCATATATGAAGTAGTATCCATTCCTAGCATACTTGGCTTTTCAAAGGAATCATCATCTTCCTCATTGTTGTCTTTCAAGGATTCAAGAACATCTTCTTGAGGACATTTTTCAATATTGTCTTCCTTTAGAGGCTTTTGCTCTTCTTGCTCTCTATATACAACTTTTTGCAAGAAATCATTGTTAGCAGGATAAAAATTATCAAGAGCATCCCATATATCTTTAGCATTAGAGCAACTCTTAATTTTAGCATAAGCATCATCATTTAAACCACTTCTCAATATTTGCATTGCTCTAATATTCAATGAAAAGCATTTCTTATCATAGTCATTCCAAGTTCGTTTTGATTTGCATGTAAATCCATCAAGCATAATATCCCACAAATCAATATCAATAGATTGCATATAAATTTCCATTCTAGCTTTCCAATAAACGAAATTCGCACCATCAAAGAATGGTGGTTTATTAATTTCAAAACCATTCATTTTGAAAAGCTTGTAATGGTTGCCAAACAAACAAAGATCTTTAACTCCAAGCTGTTAAGCTTTTACCAGAGCACGAAGCTCTGATACCACTTGTTAGCCATGGCAACCATTACCCAAGAGGGGGGGTGAATTGGGTGATGCCTAGTTTTAATGCAACTTTGACAAATTATGCATTTTGAACAACTCAATTAATAAATGCAGCGGAATAAGTCTAATAAATGTACAACTATTGAGGATTACTCAAATACAACTTGGGATATATGATGAATTAAGTGAATAAGCTAGATATCAAGTTGTAACAATCAAAACATCAAGATATGCAATAGATAAATATATTCTACCAAATACTGAATTTAAAGAGTGTAGGGAAAAGAGAATCAAACTCAAGAATTTATCTGGTTCACCACCAACCACTTGTGGCCTACATCCGATCCTCAAGCTTAACTTGAGATTTTCTTCACTATCTCCTAGACTTTACGGGTGCTAGAAAAACCTTTGTACATACAAGAGCACTCCTCACACCTTGGGATACCTCACCCTTGTGCTAGAGCCTCCAATTCTTCAAGCTTCACAGGTGCTTGATGACCTTTACAATGAAGAGCACTCACAACACCTTTGGGATACCTCACCCTTTGTGTTTGAGTCTCACTACAAGGGATACCTCACCCTTTTCTCTTTTGAGGGATACCTCACCCTCTTACAATGATTTCAAGGTGAATAGAAAGAATATAAACTCTCTTGAAGAGTAGATATACAACTTGAAGAACAAAGTAGATGATAGAAAACTCTCTCAAGAGTAGATAATACAAGTTGAAGCTCAATGGGTATCAAGGCTTTACACTCTTAGCTCAAAACAAAGATTTGGAGAAAAAGATGATGAATTTCGTTTTCAATGTTCAAGGGTAATTTTCAGAATGTTCTCCAACTAGTTTTTGATGCCCAAACACTTTTATTTATAGCCCAATGAGTTTTAGAGCCGTTGGAGGTGTTTAGAAATGATTTTCTATGAAAACTAGCCGTTTATAGCCGTTAGAAACGTTCCTGGGCACTTTGTAATCGATTACAAGCTTCATGTAATCGATTAAGCTTTCAGGCACTTTGTAATCGATTACATACTACTGTGTAATCGATTACACGCTTTGTCAACGTTGTAATCGATTACATGACTTGTGTAATCGATTACACCATTTCTGGTTTTCAAAACTGACTTTAAAAGGTCATAACTTCTTCATTTCTTATCCAATTAAAGCAAATGACCATTCATTGGAAAGCTCTTTGAGTCTACTTTCATATGAAAGAAGTTTCAAAACAAAACTCAAAGTATTTTGAAATATATGATCAAAATAGTAACCAAAGGTCATATTTTCAAAACTCAAACTTTAATTGGTCATAACTTTTTCGTTTCTTATCCATTTAAAGCAAATGACTAGTCATTGGAAAGATCTTTGAGTCTATTTTCAAATGAGATAAGTTTAAAAGTAAAACTCAAAGTATTTTGAAAGTTATGATCAAAAGAGTAAGTATATGTCAGTTTTACAAAATACAAACTTGACTATTTTTCATAGATTTGAAATACCACCAATACTAGCTTTCCAAAAATAGTTTGTTGGGCATTTAAACATTTTAGAAACACTTATAAATATGTTTAAAACTTGTTTGAGCTTAGTGTGATTCCTTTTTACCTTTACACAAGATCTAAGTCCTATAAGCTAAGCTTGAAGATGTTGGACTCGATCTTTTACCACCATCACTTCTTGATGTAATCCAAGCTTCCAAAGAAAATCTTCTCTTCAAAACTTGCAAATGCCTGGAACATCTTTTCATTTTCATTCTCCTTGAGTTGAGCATAGTTGTGATCTTTTGCTTTCTTGTTGCAATGCTTACTCTTGGTACTTGGACTATCCTACAAGGTATTGCTCACTTAACCAAACATAGTTAGTCCAAATTCATAACTCAATATCTTCATATGCATGATTCTTAAATGTATAACTCTAGTTAGTCTAACATGCATACAAGACTTTCATTGACATATCCAATATTAATTCATTTATAACTCATATAACATATTATTGGATATATTATATGATGAATGTTACATATATCTTATTGCATGATTATTAAGTGAAATATAATTAGATAAAGTACATAATCATGCATGATATAATATTTCTCATTAAACACATTTATGTAATATGATCAATATTCTTTTGTGATGCATTTGTTATCTATAAAGCACAAGTATAAAGCATAAGCATCATTCTTTTTGTTTTGTATTTGTCATCATCAAAACTTAACATATTATATCATTGGGGCAAACCTATTTCCACATTATTTACTAGGTAAGTATGCAAGGAAAAATTGTTGCTAGGAAAAAAAGTATTTTTTTAAATACTTTTATTATTTTTATTGAATTGTTCTGTTAGAATATTTTTATTATTTTTATTACAAGAATTTAAGAAGTGTCCGGAGCTAGTTTTCAATGCACAGTAATGAATGTTTACAGTTTTATCTTTTTTATATTTATGCTTACATGAATAACGATGATATTTTGTTTTAAAAAAAAGACACCGGAGTTTTTGTTATAATAATATACAAGATATTTAGAATAGACAAAGAGTTTTCTTTTTTCTTATATAACAAACAAATGTAGGTGACTATTCAAGCTTGTGTATTAAGTATATTCTTTTATTATTACTACTATTCTTTGGTAATGTTGAAGATAGTTTTAAAGCCACATCTTGCCTAACACGTTACTATAGTATCTATGGTATTGAGATTCTTTCATAAACATGGTACACATGTCCAATCAATACTAAATATTTTCATAGATCTTTGTGTTTTTAATTGTGTAGTATAAAGATCTATAAAAATATTAAGTACTGATTGATCTGGTATACCCAACTTAATACTCCAAGTTGAGGCAAGAATTTCTCCCTATGCTAATGTTGAAAGTGGAAGCTTTAAAAGGAAGAGATGTCATTACTAATGTACCTATAGATCGCCCCTCGATATTTTGTAATTTGTATAGGACCCAATGATCTGGAACTGAATGACTTACCGGAATTTACTACACTATGACATACACCAATAACTCAAAACCTTTGGATTATCACTCGAAAAAACCTGACATTTTATTTTGATGTAAAAGTTGTGTGTGTATGTATATATGTTTTCATTTATAGGCATTGTTTTTTGTTCTTGAATTTGATTTCTGTGTGAACACTATTGATACTTGTTGGTGCAAAATAGTATGTGTAATCCATATGACTAGCTTCTTAATTATACTTTACATTGCAACAAATAAATCTTGTAATTAACCGTGAAAGCTATAAATTAAAAGAGGCTATAAAAGAAGAGTTAACAAAGGGCACTCAAAGTATCGAAAGAAACTCACAAAAAGGTTTATTAAAGAGGAAAGATAATAATAAAGAAAGAAAGAAACATTAAGACATGATTGCACTTGAAACTGAAAGCATCAAATAAAAGCAGAAATACTGAATGAAATTTTTCCACTTATGTATAACGTTCAATTTTTGCACTCGTATGCCTTGGTGGCCGTCTACCATATATGTTCTTTTCTTTCTGGCCATATCCCTTAATTTTAGCATCCTTTAACTGTTTCAACATTGCTTTCCTCGTTCTTTATCACAATAATCTCACCAATTCAGCCTAGATATTTGAGCCTTCATATGAACATTGAGCCTTCTTGGGCAAAACCATTCCTTGCCACTACATCCAGCGTTTCCTGCCAATACTCTATCAGTTTCATATGAGAAATGTTTATTGCACATGACTTTTTTCACACCTATTCTTACACATACTTACTGACATACACTTATGTCATGAAAATGATGCACAAATAATATTATTGATTTCATATTCGGCCTCAACAATATTATTATTTACTTTGTGAGTATGCAAGAAAAATTGTTGCATGGAAAAAAAGTATTTTTTTAAATTCTTTAATTATTTTTATTCAATTGTTCTGTTAGAATATTTTTATTATTTTTATTGCAAGAATTTAAGAAGTGTCCGGAGGTAGTTATCAATGTACAGTAAAGAATATTTACGGTTTTATCTTTTTTATATTTATGCTTACTTGAATAACGATGATATTTTGTTAAAAAAAAAAAGACACCAGAGCTTTTGTTATAATAATATAGAAGATATTTAGAATAGACAAAGAGTTTTCTTTTTCTTATATATAAAACAAATGTAGGTGACTATTCAAGCTTGTGTATTAAGGATATTCTATTATTATTACTACTATTCTTTGGTGATGTTGAAGATAGTTTTAAAGCCATATCTTGCCTAACACGTTACTATAGTACCTATGGTATTGAGATTCTTTCATAAACCTGGTACACTTGCCTAATCAATACTAATTATTTTCATAAATCTGTGTTTTTAATTTTGTAGTATAAAGATCTATAAAAATATTAAGTACTGATTGATCTGGTATACCCAACTTAATACTCCAAGTTGAGGCAAGAATTTCTCCCTATGCTAATGTTGAAAGTGGAAGCATTAAAAGGAAGAGATGTCATTACTAATGTACCTATAGATCGCAACTCGATATTTTGTAATTTGTATAGGACCCAATGATCTGGAACTGAATGACTCCATTACCAGAATTTACTACACTATGACATACACCAATAACTCAAAACCTTTGGATTATCACTCGAAAAAACCTGACATTCTATTTTGATGTAAATGTTGTTTGTGTATGTATGTATGTTTTCATTTATAGGCATTGTTTTTTGTTCTTGAATTTGATTTCTGTATGAACATTATTGATACTTGTTGGTGCAAAATAGTATGTATAATCTATATGGCTAGCTTCTTAATTATACTTTACATCGCAACAAATAAATCTTGTGATTAACCGTGAAAGCTATAAATTAACAGAGGCTATAAAAGAAGTGTTAACAAAGGGCGCTCAAAGTATTGAAAGAAACTCGCAAAAAGGTTTATTACAAAGGAAAGATAACAATAAAGAAAGAAAGAAACATTAAGACATGATTGCACTTGAAACTGAAAGCATCAAATTAAAGTTGAAATACTGAATAAAAGCATTCAACTTATGTATAACGTTCAATTTTTACACCCGTATGCCTTGGTGGCCATCTACCATATATGTTCCTTTCTTTCTGGCCATATCCCTTAATTTTAGCATCCTTTAACTGTTTCAACATTGCTTTCCTCGTTCTTTATCACAATAATCTCACCAATTCAGCCTAGATATTTGAGCCTTCATATGAACATTGAGCCTTCTTGGGCAAAACCATTCCTTGCCACTACATCCAGCGTTTCCTGCCAATACTCTATCAGTTTCATATGAGAAATGTTTATTGCACATGACTTTTTTCACACCTATTCTTACACATACTTACTGACATACACTTATGTCATGAAAATGATGCACAAATAATATTATTGATTTCATATTCGGCCTCAACAATATTCTTATTTACTTGGTGAGTATGCAAGAAAAATTGTTGCATGGAAAAAAAGTATTTTTTTAAATTCTTTAATTATTTTTATTCAATTGTTCTGTTAGAATATTTTTATTATTTTTATTGCAAGAATTTAAGAAGTGTCCGGAGGTAGTTATCAATGTACAATAAAGAATATTTACGGTTTTATCTTTTTTATATTTATGCTTACTTGAATAATGATGATATTTTGTTAAAAAAAAAAGACACCAGAGCTTTTGTTATAATAATATAGAAGATATTTAGAATAGACAAAGAGTTTTCTTTTTTCTTATATATAAAACAAATGTAGGTGACTATTCAAGCTTGTGTATTAAGGATATTCTATTATTATTACTACTATTCTTTGGTGATGTTGAAGATAGTTTTAAAGCCATATCTTGCCTAACACGTTACTATAGTACCTATGGTATTGAGATTCTTTCATAAACCTGGTACACTTGCCCAATCAATACTAATTATTTTCATAAATCTGTGTTTTTAATTGTGTAGTATAAAGATCTATAAAAATATTAAGTACTGATTGATCTGGTATACCCAACTTAATACTCCAAGTTGAGGCAAGAATTTCTCCCTATGCTAATGTTGAAAGTGGAAGCATTAAAAGGAAGAGATGTCATTACAAATGTACCTATAGATCACCCCTCGATATTTTGTAATTTGAATAGGACCCAATGATCTGGAACTGAATGACTCCATTACCGGAATTTACTACACTATGACATACACCAATAACTCTAAACCTTTGGATTATCACTCGAAAAAACCTAACATTCTATTTTGATGTAAATGTTGTTTGTGTATGTATGTATGTTTTCATTTATAGGCATTGTTTTTTGTTCTTGAATTTGATTTCTGTATGAACATTATTGATACTTGTTGGTGCAAAATAGTATGTATAATCTATATGGCTAGCTTCTTAATTATACTTTACATCGCAACAAATAAATCTTGTGATTAACCGTGAAAGCTATAAATTAACAGAGGCTATAAAAGAAGTGTTAACAATGGGCGCTCAAAGTATTGAAAGAAACTCGCAAAAAGGTTTATTACAAAGGAAAGATAATAATAAAGAAAGAAAGAAACATTAAGACATGATTGTACTTCAAACAGAAAGCATCAAATAAAAGTAGAAATACTGAATAAAAGCATTCCACTTATGTATAACGTTCAATTTTTACACCCGTATACCTTGGTGGCCATCTACCATATATGTTCCTTTTTTTCTGGCCATATCCCTTAATTTTAGCATCCTTTAACTGTTTCAACATTGCTTTCCTCGTTCTTCATCACAATAATCTCACCAATACAGCTTAGATATTTGAGCCTTCATGTGAACATTGAGCCTTCTTGGGCAAAACCATTCCTTGCCACTTCATCCAGCGTTTCCTGCCAATAGTCTATCAGCTTCATATGAGAAATGTTTATTGCACATGACTTTTTTCACACCTATTCTTACATATACTTATTGACATAAACTTATGTCATGAAAATGATGCACAAATAATATTGTTGATTTCATATTCGGTCTCAACAATATTATTATTTACTTGGTGAGTATGCAAGAAAAATTGTTGCATGGAAAAAAAGTATTTTTTTAAATACTTTTATTATTTTTATTGAATTGTTCTGTTAGAATATTTTTATTATTTTTATTGCAAGAATTTAAGAAGTGTCCAGAGGTAGTTATCAATGTACAGTAAAGAATGTTTACGATTTTTTCTTTTTTATATTTATGCTTACATGAATAACGATGATATTTTGTTTAAAAAAAAAGACACCAGAGTTTTTGTTATAATAATATAGAAGATATTTAGAATAGACAAAGAGTTTTCTTTTTTCTTATATAAAAAACAAATGTAGGTGACTATTCAAGCTTGTGTATTAAGGATATTCTGTTATTATTACTACTATTCTTTGGTAATGTTGAAGATAGTTTTAAAGCCACATCTTGCCTAACACATTACTATAGTACCTATGGTATTGAGATTCTTTCATAAACCTGCTACACTTGCCCAATCAATACTAAATATTTTCATAGATCTTTGTGTTTTTAATTGTGTAGTATAAAGATCTATAAAAATATTAAGTATTGATTGATCTGGTATACCCAACTTAATACTCCATGTTGAGGCAAGAATTTCTCCCTATGCTAATGTTGAAAATGGAAGCATTAAAAGGAAGATATGTCATTACTAATGTACCTATAGATCGCCCCTCGATATTTTGTAATTTGTATAGGACCCAATGATCTGGAATTGAATGACTCCATTACCGGAATTTACTACACTATGACATACACCAATAACTCTAAACCTTTGGATTATCACTTAAAAAAACCTGATGTTTTGTTTTGATGTAAATGTTGTTTGTGTATGTATGTATGTTTTCATTTATAGGCATTGTTTTTTGTTCTTGAATTTGATTTCTGTGTGAACATTATTGATACTTGTTGGTGCAAAATAGTATGTATAATCTATATGGCTAGCTTCTTAATTATACTTTACATCGCAACAAATAAATCTTGTGATTTACCATGAAAGCTATAAATTAAAAGAGGCTATAAAAGAAGAGTTAACAAATGGCGCTCAAAGTACTGAAAGAAACTCGCAAAAAGGTTTATTAAAGAGAAAAGATAATAATAAAGAAAGAAAGAAACATTAAGACATGATTGCACTTGAAACTGAAAGCATCAAATTAAAGTTGAAATACTGAATAAAAGCATTCCACTTATGTATAACGTTCAATTTTTACACCCGTATGCCTTGGTGGCCATCTACCATATATGTTCCTTTCTTTCTGGCCATATCCCTTAATTTTAGCATCCTTTAACTGTTTCAACAATGCTTTCCTCGTTCTTCATCACAATAATCTCACCAATTCAGCCTAAATATTTAAGCCTTCATGTGAACATTGAGCCTTCTCGGGCAAAATCATTCCTTGCCACTTTATCCAGCATTTCATGCCAATAGTCTATCAGCTTCATATGAGAAATGTTTATTGCACATGACTTTTTTCACACCTATTCTTACATATACTTATTGACATATACTTATGTCATGAAAATGATGCACAAATAATATTGTTGATTTCATATTCGGCCTCAACAATATTATTATTTACTAGGTGAGTATGCAAGAAAAATTGTTGCATGGAAAAAAGGTATTTTTTTAAATACTTTTATTATTTTTATTGAATTGTTCTGTTAGAATATTTTTATTATTTTTATTGCTAGAATTTAAGAAGTGTCCGGAGATAGTTATCAATATATAGTAAAAAATGTTTACGATTTTATCTTTTTTATATTTATGCTTACATGAATAACGATTGTATTTTGTTTAAAAAAAATATAAAAAAAAGACACCAGAGTTTTTGTTATAATAATATAGAAGATATTTAGAATGGACAAAGAATTTTCTTTTTTCTTTTATAAAAAACAAATGTAGGTGATTATTCAAGCTTGTGTATTAAGGATATTTGTTCATGTATTTTACTTTAATGCTTTATATATTCGTTATTGAATATACAGTGTATTATCAATTTGCATTTTATTAAAAAAACTTTGATTAAGATAAAAAATGAGTAGATAATAAGTTCTTAATATATATATATATATAGATATATATATTTCAAGAACTTATTATCTACTATATATATACGTGGTACATATGAAGTAAGAAGATTATTTTTATGTGAGAAACGAGAGGAGCTATTTTCAATCCTCAAATCAAAATATGTGGTTAAGATTACAACACTCAATTAGAAAGTCACGTGTGCCCTCTTTTTTAATAACTTGCTATAACTTTTTCTCTTCCTATCTCCAATTCGATTCCAAATCCCAAATTTCAACCTCTTTTCATCTTGCAAATCCCAAATCAACGAACTTTCTCTCATGGATTCGCATGGCTAGTGATCAAGGAATGCAGTCACAGATTTGAGATTGAGATTCCCCATTTAACATTAATCATTTAAACATTCAACAATATATATTCAACTTGAGTATACACTCTTACACAGCTGCAGATTTAAGATGAGATTCAAATTCCCCATTAATTAACACATTTTGTAGTATTATTCAACTCGAGTTTACAGTGTAAGACTGTAACTACAACACATTACATTAAACACTATTCTGTTATCGCCATTCTCACACCTTTGTCCCTCTTTTTCCTTTGCCCTTCCCAGAATCCCCTTTCTCTCTCAATATTGTTATATATATATATATATATATATATATATATATATATATGAGAATTACTAACCTACATACCTTCGTGTGTGTAATTGACAATTGACAATAGTTTTGATGATTACAAACAAGAAAATATTTGCAAGATCAAGTCCAAGATCCTTTAAGACTAGTTATAAGACTTAGATCCCATGTAAAATTAAAAAAGATTCACACTAAACTTTAAATCCTTTTTTCATAAACTCAAGATAGCACTTAATGAATCAATGTATGTTCAAGTTGTTAAAAATGTTTTTAGAATCAAGTGAAATGGCTTTTATGTGTTTGAAAGTGTTTTGAAACAATTGGATGCATTTGTCTTATATTGGCTAAGTTTTTTACATGCTGTTAGATGTCAAATAATCGATTATGAGCTTGCCACAATAGATTATTTAGGCTCACAGCAGAATGTCTTATTTTGGGTTTTAAGTCAAATAATCGATTATGGGGATAACTATAATTGATTAGTAAAAGTCAGAATGATAAGATTTTCTATCTTTCAAGAAATAATTGATTATTGCACGATAATAATCGATTATTAAGTTAGAAAGGCTATTTTGTGCCTCTTTTATTAAAAGGCAATAATTGATTATGGCTAACTAGTAATCAATTATTGGTGTTCCAAAAACTTACTATTTTGTGTTATCTCGCAAATAATCGATTATGGGCTTCCAATAATCGATTATCTGATTTTTTAAAATTAGTAATAATGGCTGGTAGCTCACATTAAATGTTACCAACTCACTCTCAATAACTTTTTAATGACTTGGGCTTTAAATACAAAGTATTGGGGACTCAAGTGAAGTTGGATATTTCTCTGAAAAACCTTCTTGAGCATTTATTACGAACTTTAACAGCCTTCATTCATGCTTCTCTGGTTTTGAGCTTAAAGTGTGATCATCTTGCCATCTCTTGGATTTCAATTTGTATTATCTACTCTTGTGAGAGTTTTTATTCATTTTTTTCATCTAAATTCCTTTTGTAAGAGGGTGAGGTATCCCTCAAGAGAGAAAATGGTGAGGTATCCTAAAAGTATTATGAGTGCTCTTAAATGTAAAAGTTGAAAACACATGTTGAAGCTTGAAGTTTAGTGAAAAAATCTTAGGTGTATCACTTGAGGATTAGACGTAGGTCACAAGGAGTGGTTGAACCAGTATAAATCTTGGAGTTTGCTTCTCTTTACCCTATCTTTTTTATATTTGAGCTTTCTTTACTGTATACTTTCTTGAATACTTTACCTTTTAGTTGGTTTCTTAGTGTGAAAAGTGTTCAACCTCATCCATCTACTTATCTCTAACAATTAATAGTTTCAACAAAAATTGATAGAAAAGAGTTTTTGGAAAAGTTTACAAAAATATTTTACAAACTCAATTCACTCCCTCTTGAGTTTGAAGCCATTTGGTAATAATGTGGAACTTAACAACTTTCACATTTTCTTTTGAACAAAAAACTCACTCTCTTATTTCTTGAAATAACTTAAAAATGATGAATAATTGTGTTATTTTATTATAAACACAATTATCTAATTTAATAAAGAGAGAGAATATTAAATACTAACATTAATAAGAAAAGAGAATAAAGAAATGTAGCTCTAATGAAGAGAGAAAATATTATTTTATTTTATTATTAATTCTATTTGTTAACATAAAAAATAATATTAATAAAAATAATTTATAATAAATTAAGGAAATATAAAGTTATAACTGGTGAGTAGCGTCAATCAATGTATGTTGATTTGAGTAGAAGGGCTCAGGTCCCTTAAGAATATAGTAATAGGTACGATTCTGGGATTCATATGTATAGAAATAACTCTTTTGGGAAAGGTCACCGCTTAGACACTTGACAATATTTTGAAAAATTAATTTCTCATTTATCGGGTGGAGATGCTCTGGGAAACAAAAAATAAAAATGTGGAGAGTAGCGTCATATAATATTAAGATGTAAATTTTATTATAAATCACATCTTATATATTAAATGAAAATGTAGATATTTTATATATTAAATAAAGATATTGTATATAAAAACGTTAAGAGAGAGAAACATCTTCAAATAATAATAATAATAATAATAATAATAATAATAATAATAATTCAAATTAGCATGGTGCAGGTTCGTATCAAAATGAAATATATTATATTTATTTGACAAAAAATATTATATAATTATTTTTAATCAAAGTTGAATTTATATAATTTTATTAAAATAATAAATTTAATAAGTAAATTCTCTATCTCCACTTGATACAAATTTTACGTTTCTCAATTTTCATTTATTTTGTATAAAATAGTAAACTATACATTTTTAATAAAACTCATGTAATATTAATAATTTTTATATATTAATATTATTTTTAAATTAATGATTAGAGTCAATAATCAAAACTTCTCTCTTGAATAATGTTATATTTTTTATTCTCTCTCCTAGTTAATGTTAGCACTTAATATTCTCTCTCTTTATTAAATTTGCATATTGCGTTTAAAATAAAATGACACAATTATCCATGACTTTAAAATTATTTTTAAAAGAATAATTTTAAATTTTCTTACTATTTTCTCATAATAATTCTTTTAATTACTAAATAAAAAAACATTAGATGATTTTTATGTTTTCAAGACATTGATTACATTTAATTTTTTATTTAATATTTTTTTATTAAATAATAAGAAGATTATTAAGTGAATATTTTAAAAAATATAACAAAACTCTTTTAAAAAAGAGGATAGTGGATTTTTGGTCCATAATAAAATGTGGAGGTTAGTGCACATGAAGATGTGGAGGTCAGTAATTCATATATATAAACACTCATTTTACTAAATACGCGTATATATATATATATATATATATATATATATATATATATATATATATATATATATATAAAATAGAGAATGCTATCCTTCACTCTTTCAATTGTACATAAACTACATTTAATTTTTTCTTATTCAACGTAAATGATTATTATGTCTATTTTAGTAATGAACAACTTCATTAATTTAAGAAATAAATATTTCTCTCTCCTATTTATTACCAACCTCATTAATTATTCTCTTTCCTAATAATTACCCATATTCAATTTCATAAATTGTTTCTCTTACTAAATATAAATCTAATAAAATTTATCAACAAAATATTATTTCTATTTAATCAACTTCAATTTAAGTTACAACATAAGTTTAAATTACAACTTAAATTTGTGGAAAAAAAAACTTAAATAGAGTTACTTATTTTAAATTAAGTGTGATAACAAAAATTCTAAAGTATAAGAAACTCTAATCTTATCTAAGTAATAGAACCATGACCTCAAACCAACCTCACCTTTTTTCTAATTTGAGTTCAATAAATAATATTATTCAATGATCATACAAAACTTAGTGGCATAAAGGTAGCATTTAAAATTTAAAAGACAAAAATATTCACAATTGTCTTTATTCGTAATTCACTGGCAAGAAAAAATAATTAAATGAAAATTATTTTTGCTTTTTTGGACAATAAAAAAGTGTAAAAATTGGACACAAAAAAGAAGATAATTAAGGGGTAAATAGAAATTAAAGATATAATAAAAGCAACAAGTAATTATTTTGATTATAGCATATCAAAATAATATTTGTTTATAGAAATATTTTTAAATGTTAACCAAAATATTAGACATATGATTTTGGTTTTTCTTTTTAGGTATATCAATTTATATTACTAAGTATGTGTTGTCACAAATTTAAGTTATAATTTAATTAAAATTTTTAAATAAAGGTAGTATTTTTTCATAAAAAATAGTATTTTGTTAACTAATAAAATTTATTAGATAGATATTTATTAAGAGAAAGAAAGATTTATGAAGTTGGCTATTGATAATTATTAGAGAGAGAAATATTTATTTCTTTAATCAATTAGATTGTTAATTACTAAAATAAATATTATTATTTAAATTAAACGGTAAAGACTAGGAGTACTTTTTGAATAGCTAAAAGAGTGAAGGGTGCTATGTAGAATTATTAAAAGTATTAAGTAGAATGGTCTTTACCGTAATAGTTTAATGCGTTAAGTTTTGATGATGACAAATATATTATAAAAAGAGATTGATCATGCTATATAGATGTGCTTAACGAAATATATTGTATCATGCAAGATTATATACTTTATCTAGTTTTATTTCACTTAATAATCATGCAATGAGATATGTATAGCATTCTTTATAAAATATATTAATAATGCTTTAAATGGGTTATAATAAACTATTACCAAGTGACATCAATACTCAAAGGGGGGGTGAATTGAGTATATAAAATAAGTTCGCAAATCTTTCACAAAATACTTGAATTCTTATTTTTGTTGAAACTATTGTTTGTTAGAGATGAATGAATAGAGGAGATATAAACTTTTCACTCTTAAATGAATTAACCAAGAGAGATAGAATTCAGATAAAGCAACAAAACAATGCTCAAAGTAAAGAGTAGAGTTTAGAGAAAACAAACACCAAGCTTTATCCTGACTCAGCCACCAATCCACCTGTGGCTTATGTCCAGTCCTCAAGCAATCATTCGAGATTTTTCACTAAATTCCAAGCTTGAATCAGGTGCTTGTAACCTTTACAAATTGGAGCACTCAACTCCACCTTGGGATACCTCACCCTTTGTGGCTTGAGCCTCTTCAAACAAGGGATTCCTCACCCTTTACAATTCTTTGAGAGATGTCTTACCCTCTTTACAAATTGAACAAGATATAGAAGAAATGAAACTCTCTCTCTAGAGTGGATAATACAAATTAAAGCTTATGAGTATTGAAGATTCACACGTTTAAAGCTCAAAAACAGAGTATGATTGAAGGAATATCAAAGTCAAGTATTCAATGCTTAGAAAATGTTTTTCAGATTGTTTCTCTTCTTTTTCTCAATTCTCTAACATTTCATAAATGCCCAACACCTTAAATTTATAGCTAAAAGCAATTAAGAGCCGTTGGGGTAGTTGAAAGCATTAAATGCTCTTTAATATAACTGTTGAGCGTAAGTTTTGGTTGCCTAGATAACTGATTAGGACATTTCTCCTAATCGGTTAGGAGTCAAGAACTAACTCCAAATACATCTCCTAACCGATTACAGGAGATTGCTAATTGGTTAGGGTCTTTAGATTTTGGCTTCTGACATTTAGAATAACCGGTTAGGAGGATTTCCTAATCGGTTAGGAGCTTTAATATTTAGCTTATGTGAAGCATAATAACCGGTTAGGGTAAGTCTCGTAATCGGTTAGGAGCTTTGGTTTTTAGCTCCTGTGAAGCCAAATAACTGACTAGGGTAAGCTTCTAATCAGTTACGAGCTTTGGTTTTTAGCTCCTGTGATGCCAAATAACCGATTACATGGCCTCTCTAATCGGTTAGGAGCTTTAGCCTTTTAGCTCCTGTGAAGGGTTTTCACAAGAAAGATTTTAAAGAGGTTTTCAAGAACATTTTTTCTTAAACTTAAATACTATCTTAATAGATATAAATCCTTATTTTGAAAACCATATTTAAGTTGAGTAAGAAAACATTTTATGAGCTTAGTGTAAATCGTTCAACTACCTTTACACAAGATTTAAAGCCTATATTCTAGACTTGATACTTTTTGGGATTTGTCTTTTGCATTTGCCTTTCTTTCTTTGTTTTGTTATCATCAAAACCATTTCTTGAGTCAATACCAATCACATTCTCCCCTTTTTTGATGACGACAAACAACTATTGAGAAAATGTTAGTTCAAATAATAATTGGAATTCATAAAAGGATTTAGAGACTTACTCTGCCTCTATTATTCAAGAGGTGATTGAATTAGAAATGCACAACTCCCTCTTTGTTTTGGAATTCCAAGACCAATAAAAAAATACCTTCTATTTTTTTTTTGTTTACTTATTTTCTCAAAACCAAGAACTTTCTCCCACGTTTGTCATGATAAAAAAAATTTTGGAGAGGGAGTCCATAACCATTGTTGTGTAATAAATAATCAGTAACAATTCATCAACAATGTAGTAATCTAATCATAAAAAGAAACATTCAAGTCATACTAATCATTGTTGCGCATGTCATGGTTCAAGATAATAAGCATCATATCCAAAAGATAGCTGACATTAAAAAATAAAGAAGTTCATAAACATTGCTAAAATTGAAATAAGTACTCCATGCCTAAGCCCCATGATCCTTTAGTGCTGGGTAGCGACGCTCAAGCCTATCCAGATGATCTTCCATAGCACTCAAACGATCATAGATGACTGTGTTGCTGTGTTCTTGATAGGTTCTAAGATCAACAATGCGAGCTTCAATACTAATTTGCATGTTTGCTATGGCTTCCAAGATGCGGTCATCATTGGTGGCAGGGGCCTCTTCCATAGGCTCGTCAGCTGGGGTAACAGGAATTTCTCCTTGCTGTGCTGCTGCCACATGTCCACGACCATAGATCCATTCACCATTTACTTTCTTCACTTGCATGCGGTTTAGAGAGGCAAGTCCAAACTTGTGGGGACCCATAGTTTGCACAATTCCATCATCTTATAAGCTGACTTTATATTGGTGTAGAATATGAGCAACCAATAGGGCATAAGGCAAATCCATAACTGCCTTCTCTTTAGCTTTTATCATGCAGTGTATGATGTAATAAGGCCAATTTATTTTCATACATATTTTAAGTGCCAATATCAAGAAAATGTCTTTTTCTTCAACCATGGCATAGTTGCTTGCCCTTGGTACTAAGATATGTGTTACTATGAAGTGAAGAAGACGATCCTGTAAATTAAGAATACCAACAGTAAGAGATCCTTTTGGCACTTGAATTCCTAGTTGAAGCATACTTGCTACGGCTTGGTCTCGATCAAAATCCTCGCTTGAGTTGTGATTTTCCACAAGGAGTTTGTCACTAGAATAAGTAAGACCAAACAAGGGAGTCCATTGACTCGGTGACATAACAATTCTATGCCTCTTAAATTCAGAAACTAGATTTCCACCAATAATGTTTAAATTGCAGAAATAAACTTTTGTGGTTTCAAGATAGAAATACCCGGGATTGGTGGTGACAAAAGTTTTCAGCTCATGGAATTCTAAGAGTTTTATAAGGAATGTGAATCCTTCTCTGACGAAGAAGTCCCAGCCAATGTACTTGGGTTGAATGAGGTGTCGCGCATGAAAATGCAGTGTGTATGCCTTCATTTGATTTTTGCGGGAGAAGTACCTTCCAATGTTGAGGCTAATGGAGAAGTCTTGGTCAGTAGGTGAAGTGGGTGTTGGTAGGGGTACATTAGGATTTTTTGTGTCCAGTACCTAGTTATAATGCTTTGTGTAATTAGTTACCAAGTGCCCTTTAACCGGTTAGAGAATATCTCTAATCGGTTAGCACTTAATTTCAAATAGTTCCAGGAAATCCCAAAACACCCATAATCGATTAGTGGAGCCTTCTAACCGATTATTTTACTTGGCAGAGAGCCCTTTTCCTTGACAAAATAGTTCCAAAACTCACATAACAAATTGTTTTCTTCTCCTAACTGATTATTGCACTTCTAGGATTAGAAAATATTCAAGAAATCAGTCCTTTAGACATCAGTTTGTTCCATCTTAACTTGGTTTCCTTTTCATTAATATTAACCACTCCAAGAACATCTTGAATACAAAATTCTTCTTCTTCAAAAAATATCTTTCTTTATCAGGAACTTGATTAATAAGATTGGGAGACTTAAGCATGGATCAAGTACCTGTAAAACAAATTTTGGGGACACCCTGATGCTCAAGTCAGTATTGGATTCAAGATAAGATGCAAGAGAATCATGCAAAGAACTCAATTATGACATATTATGCAGAAAGATTGTTCATTATGCAAAAGAAATGTGCAACAAGAGTTTAGATGCATGATTAGTCTAATATACCAAGTTCACTTCTTATATAAAAGAATGCTTCTTTGTTTAATGATTTAGTGAAGATGTCAGCTAGTTATTTAGTGGTTTTAACAAATTCAAGCATACAATCCCCTTTTTGAACATGATCCCTTATGAAATGGTGCCTTATCTCTATGTGTTTTGTTCTTGAGTGCAAAATGGGATTCTTAAACAAATTGATTGCACTAGTGTTGTCACACCTTATAGGGATGTGATCAAGTTCTATACCATAGTCTAGAAGTTGTTGTTTCATCCAAAGGATTTGTGCACAACAACTTCCAACTACAATATATTCAGCTTCAGCTGTAGACAATGCCACATTATTTTGTTTCTTACTATGCCAAGAAACTAGTGAGCTTCCAAGCAAGTGGCATGTTCCACTAGTGCTCTTCCTATCCTTTTTGCTTCTAGCAAAATCAGAATCAGAATAACCAATTAGATTACATGAGGCACCTTTAGGGTACCACAATCCTATTTGTGAAGTACCTATTATATATTTCATAATTCTTTTTTACAGCACTTAGGTGTGATTCTTTAGGATTTGCTTGAAATTTAGCACACATGCACACACCAAACATAATATCTGGCCTACTAGCTGTAAGATAAATGAGTGAGCTAATCATACCTCTATATTTTGTGATTTCTATAGATTTACCTTTTTCATCCTTATCCAAATAATAAGAAGTGCTCATTGGTGTAGCCATATGCTTAGTGTTGTCCATTCCAAATTTCTTGAGTAGCTCCTTGCAATACTTGGATTGACTTATGAAGGTCTCATCCTTTGTTTGCTTGATTTGGAGACTAAGGAAGAAGTTGAGCTCACCCATCATGGACATCTCAAACTCACTTTGCATAATATTAGTAAATTCTTTACAAAGAGAGTCATTAGTAGCACCAAATATAATATCATCAACATATATTTGAATAAGAAGAATGTCATGCTTTTTATGCTTGATGAAGAGAGTAGTGTCAACCTTTCCTCTAGAAAAGCCTTTTTCTAAAAGGAACTTGCTCAACCTTTCATACCAAGCTCTAGGAACTTGTTTTAAGCCATACAAGGCCTTTTTCAATTTAAAGACATGGTTGGGTAGTTCAAAGTTTTCAAAACTAGGACGTTATTCCACATACACTTCTTCTTATATAAAACAATTTAAGAAATCACTTTTAACATCCAATTGAAAAAGTTTGAAATCCATAATGCATGCATATGCAAGTAACATTCTTATGACCTCTAATCTAGCTACGGGAGCATAAGTTTCTTCATAATCTATTCCTTCTTCTTGATTATAGCCTTTTGCAACCAACCTAACTTTATTTCTTATTATTAAACCTGTTTCAACAAGTTTGTTCCTAAAGACCCATTTGGTGCTAATTATGGGATGATTATTGGGCCTTGGAACTAATTCACAAACTTGATTTCTCTCAAATTGGTTTAGTTCTTCTTGCATGGCCAAGATCTAATGTTCATTATTAATGGCCTCATTTATGTCTTTAGGTTCAACTTGAGAAACAAAAACCATATAGTCATATGCATCTCTAAGAGAGTTTCAAGTAATTACCCTTTTTGATACATCACCCATCACTTTATCAAGAAGATGATATCTTGATGTCCTCCATTCCTTAGGAAGGTCTATGGTTGGTGAATCCTCTTGCATTAGGGAATCAAATGAGCTTTCTCCTCACTTCTTGGCTTCATTCTCTTGATTCTCCAAGTGAGTTTTTGATAAAATTTTTGCAACATCATCAACTAAATCCTTTCTCAGATCATTTAGATTAGTTTCATCAAATGCAACATGAATTAATTCTTTAATTGTCATTGTTCTTTTATTATAGATTCTAAATGATTTACTTCTAAGACAGTAACAAAGAAATATTCCCTCATCGGATTTAGCATCAAACTTGCTTAGGTTATCTTTTTCATTGTTTAAAACAAAGCACTTACAACCAAAGACATGAAAGTGAGAAATGTTTAGTTTCCTTCCTTTGTATAGTTCATAGGAGGTTTTCTTTAAAATTGATCTTATCAAGACCCTATTCATAACATAACAAGCAGTACTCACGCATCCACCCAAAAATACTTAGGAAAGTTTGTTTCATTGAGCATAGTTCTTACTAACTCTTCTAAAGATTTATTTTTCTTTTCAACCACTCCATTTTGTTGTGGAGTTCTAGGAGTAGAAAAATTATGCTCAATCCCATTTTCATTGTAAAATATTTTAAAATCTTAATTTTCAAATTCCCCACCATGATCACTTCTTATAGATGCAATGCTACAATTTTTCTCATTTTGAACAATCTTTGCAAATTTTCTAAATGCATGAAATGCATCATTTTTATGAGCAAGAAATAGTGTATCTAGAGTAATCATCCATAATCACAAGAGCATAGTAATTACCTGATGCGAATTAAAAGTTACAAACCTAAGTGTAGGTTGTTTCAAGTAATAAATTATCGAGAGTCCGAGGTTGATCCACAGGGAATTGATGAAGAAAAATTCTTTGACATAAAGTAAATATTTTGTCACAACAATAAAAGTGATAAAACTTGGTCACAAATAAAAAAAAACTTACTTGAGTTAGGAGATCCACTCTTGGTAAATAAAGGCATGACCTTTTACTCTATGAATTCTTATGGAAAATACTACAATTACCCCACACAACCTATAACCTTTATTCCTAGATGATTATAAATCATGACACTTATTATTTATGGTCTAAGTTATATGCAAACTTTTCGATTCTACATACACCTCACTAGAACAATTTATGAGTGACTAATTCATAAAAGCATTAAGAATCATAATAAGCATTCACATTGAATAAAAAAGAAATTAATTAAAATTCTAATCTTAATACATGTCGATTGAATCAAGTTACATCTTCACCCTAGAAATACACAAATTTAACTACACATGACAAAAGAGAAGAAGAAATAGGAAGAATAAAATAAAAATATATACAGAGCTCAACCTTCCATAAAAAAAATATTAACAAGTAGGCGGTATAAATCAGCCATTAAATATTAACAAGTAGGCGGTATAAAACTAGTCATTAAATATTTACAAGGATGTGGTATAAATCAGCCACCAAATATATATTAACACATAGTTAATAAATATTAACAAGGGTGTGGTATAAACCAGCCACCAAATAAATATTAATAAGGGTGTGGTATAAACTAGCCACCAAATATATATTAACAAAGGTGTGGTATAAATCAGCCACCAGATAAGTTAATAAGCTGATAAATTAAAAAGTTAGTAAGCTGATAAATTAAAAAGTTAGAAACAAGTAAATTAAAATGTTAGAAGCAGGTAAATTAAAAAGTTACAAAGTTACAAAGTTAGTAAGATAGTTAGATAGTTAGTAAGTAAGAAAATTAAAAGGTTAGTAGGTTAGTAAGTTAGAAATAAAATACAAAAAGTAAAATATAGAAAATAAATTACGAGAAAATAAAGTACAAAAAGTAAAATATAGAAAATAAAATATAAAAAATAAATTTAAAATATGAAAACGGAGAGAGGCAGAGCCCTACCAGAGCAATGAAGGAGGAAGAAGAGAAGAGTCAAGATTTAGATATTATTAAAACATAAAGTAAAGATCAGAGAAACAGCAAGCTGATTTTTTTATTTTTACTCCCGCAAAAGAGTAGATAAGAAGAAAGATTATTTCATATTGATTAAAGATTATAGAGGAGAAGGGAGAAGAAAAGGAGAGTAGTAAATACAAAACAAAAAAAAAAAGAGTTAGAAAGTTAGTAAATACAAAATATATAAAAAATATATATATAAAGAGTATATATATATATATATATATATATATATATACAAGATCTATAGGGATAAAATAATATAAAAATACATATACAAAATATTTACACAATAAATTTGTTCTTCAAATCAAGTCTCCGGCAACGGCGCCAAAAACTTGATGCGGATTAAAAGTTGCAAACTCAAATGCAGGTTGTTTGAAGTAATAAATTCTCGAGAGTTCGAGGTTGATCCACAAGGAATTGATAAAGAAAAATTCTTTGACATAAAGTAAATATTTTGTCACAATAATAAAAGTGACAAAACTTGGTCACAAAAAAAAAACACTTGGGTTAGGAGATCCACTCTTGGTAAATAAATTAAGGACAAGATTAATTCTTTTTATAACTCAATTAGAATCCATACATAATGAAGGTTCCAATCAAAAAATATAACATTCAAAGTTCATTTAAGATTATATACGTAATTATATTATGACTCCTTTAATCATCTATTAACACCACCACTTATAAATGGGCTCAAGCATTCATTGTACTAATATTTTGTCTACAACAAATCAAGATCTCCACTTTACAAGGAAGGTTTCTAAATTGATTGGAAACAAAATACAACACGTATAATGACCACTTGAAAATATATCATTTAAGCACAAGAAAGAAATGAATATAATCTTATTTCATTACCAAGAGACTCACCCTTTCACCCAGTAAAATAAAAATAAGTTACTCATAGACAAAAAGAAAGAAAGAGAGAAGAAGAAGAAGAAGAACATAACTTCAATTTAGAACAAAAGAAAACTACAACAAGATAATCAAACAACACAATAGCATGATCTTGATCTCTAAGACCAAGACTCTTAAATGATCAGCCAAGGCTCCCTTTTATAGAGGATTAGGGATACAAAATGACAAGGGGGCTGATTCATGAGTGAGTGGATGAGTGAAAAATGAGTGAAAAATGCCAAATGACTTTTGATGAGTGAAAATTTATTGAGATTCTTTGTCTCCGAAATAATTCAGTGCTGAACTCATTGCATTCGTCATTTTCTCACCAAGTGTTCTTCATGAAAGTTGTAGGCTTTTGTCTTAGCTTTCAAATGCCATTTGTTTCATCCCAAAAGAATTCATTCAACTTAAGATATGGTCTGATTACTGCACACTGCTCAGGCCCAGCTACAGTTCCTCTATTATGACTTGCAAGCCTAATATGACCTCTAAGCAGTCCGAAATGAGTCTTGTGTTCCTCATGAAAGTTATAGATATGGGTATTAACTTGTAGATGCCATAATTTCAGCCCAATTCAATTCTGTTCTTACAGCCCGAGTTATGCTCTGATTACTATACACTATTCAGGTTCCAATCACAAAACTTGTGTTCTGATTTTCAAGCCCAATTAGTTCCATTAGATGTCTAATTTTGGTAATCTTATTTCATTACCAAGAGACTCACCCTTTCACCCAGTAAAATAAAAATAAGTTACTCATAGACAAAAAGAAAGAAAGAGAGAAGAAGAAGAAGAAGAACATAACTTCAATTTAGAACAAAAGAAAACTACAACAAGATAATCAAACAACACAATAGCATGATCTTGATCTCTAAGACCAAGACTCTTAAATGATCAGCCAAGGCTCCCTTTTATAGAGGATTAGGGATACAAAATGACAAGGGGCTGATTCATGAGTGAGTGGATGAGTGAAAAATGAGTGAAAAATGCCAAATGACTTTTGATGAGTGAAAATTTATTGAGATTCTTTGTCTCCGAAATAATTCAGTGCTGAACTCATTGCATTCGTCATTTTCTCACCAAGTGTTCTTCATGAAAGTTGTAGGCTTTTGTCTTAGCTTTCAAATGCCATTTGTTTCATCCCAAAAGAATTCATTCAACTTAAGATATGGTCTGATTACTGCACACTGCTCAGGCCCAGCTACAGTTCCTCTATTATGACTTGCAAGCCTAATATGACCTCTAAGCAGTCCGAAATGAGTCTTGTGTTCCTCATGAAAGTTATAGATATGGGTATTAACTTGTAGATGCCATAATTTCAGCCCAATTCAATTCTGTTCTTACAGCCCGAGTTATGCTCTGATTACTATACACTATTCAGGTTCCAATCACAAAACTTGTGTTCTGATTTTCAAGCCCAATTAGTTCCATTAGATGTCTAATTTTGACCTAGAGATCTCATGGAAGTTGTAGATCTATCTCTTATCTTTCCTATAAGGTAAGATACATAATTATTAGACATTTAGAACTCAAGATATGGCTGAAATACAAAAATAGTGTAAGACGTAAATTATGCTAGAAAAATCAATTAAGTCCAATTTGAGTCCAAACTTACAAAACATAACCAAGCTCAATCAATTAAGTTCATAGAGAGTGTAAATGACTAAAAATAAGGGTTTATTAATGTATAAAATATGTGATTATCATTACTCTCAAAGCTCATAGTTCTTGATGGTCCAAAAAGATCCATATGCAAAAGTTATAAGGATCTAGTAGTGGAAACAACATTTTTAGCTTTAAAAGACACATTTACATGATTACCTTTTTGACAAGCATCACAAAGTCTATTTTTCTCAAAATTGAGTTTTGGTAAACCAATTACTAAATCTTTAGAAATAAGTTTGTTTAGATGATCCATATGAATGTGAGCAATTCTCCTATGCCATAGCCATGAACCCTCTCCTTACTAATAAGACATTTTGCATTTTGAGAAGTAATATCATGAAGATTAATCATATATATGTTATTAACTCTATGACCAACAAACTTAACTTGTTTATCAATTTTGCCTTTAATTATACAACAATTTAAGTCAAAGATAATTTTATTTCCTTTATCACATAATTGACTTATGCTAAGCAAGTTATGTTTGAGTCGTTCTACATACAAGACATTTTCAATTGAAGTAGAGGGATTCTTACTAACTTTTCAATTCCAATGATCCTTCCTTTGTTGTTGTCCCCATATGTGACATGTCCATGCTTCTTTGGTGCAAGGAAGGAGAACTTAGATCCATCACCCGTCATGTGCTAGAAGCAATCGCTATCAAGATACCAACTTGAGCTTTTGGTCTTCAAGCACACCTTAGTGTCACTTTCTTCTTCTTCTTCTTTTTCTCCTTTAGCCATGAGACGTAGATGAGCTTCTTCATTTTTTGAGCTATCGGAGGAGTCCATGTCATTATCTTCCCATGTAATGTATGCTCTTCTTCCTTTCTTTTCTTTGGAATGTATCTTCTCAAACTTCTCTGCCTTCTTGAGGTACACGGGACATTCCATCTTCATGTGTCCTGGTTTTTCACATTCATAACATATTGGAGTATATGAGGTTCTTTCCCCTTTGTGATATGGCTTCTTTGGAGGAAAATATGCTCTTCTTTGAAATCCCTTCTTTAAGAATCTTCCAAATTTTCTCACAAGGAGACTAAGATTCTCCTCATTTAACTCTAGATTTTCTATGTCATCTCCATCATCTTCATCATTATCTTCCATTGTAGATGAGGTGGCCTTGAGTGCAATCTCCTTCTTCTTCATGTCATGTTCCTCACATTGATTGAACATATTTAGCTCCAATTCATACTCTTAGAGCTTCCCGAACAAGGTGGCCAAGGTCATTATTGATAAGTTTCTTGATTCCACAATAGCTGTCACCTTGGGTTGCCAATTCCTACTCAAACACCTTAAGACTTTGTTAATAAGATCCTCATTAGGAAAAAATTTCCCAATGAAGAAAGATAATTTATAATATGTGTAAATCTTTTTTGCATTTCTTGGATACTTTCTCCTTGATTCATTCTAAATAATTCATGTTCATGAGTGAGAGTGTTTATTCTTGATCTTTTTACCTCACTTGTGCCCTCATGAGTTACTTGTAGGGTATCCCACATTTCTTGGGCGGTCTTACAATTTGACACCCTAAAGAATTTATCATACCCGAAGAATATGGTAATGATGTTCTTAGCTCTCATATTGTATTGAACCTTTTTTTGTCTTCATCCGTCCATTCACTTCTAGGTGTGTTAGTTCTTACACCATCAACTCTACATGCGAGAATAAAGGCGCCATTTTCAACGGCATCCCATACATCAATATCAATAGCTTCAATAAAAAATTTCATTCTTTCTTTCCAATAGGCATAACCATCACCATTGAAATAGGGAGGTCGTTTGATAGAAGAACCTTCGTTAGAAAAATCATTTGAAGCCATCACTTCTCTTGAAACTACTAAGCTCTTTACACAATAGTCTAACTCTGATACCACTTGTTACCAAGTGGCCTCAATACTCAAGAGAGGGATTGAATTGGGTATATAAAATAAGTTTGCAAATCTTTCGCAAAATACTTGAATTCTTATTTTCGTTGAAACTATTATTTGTTAGAGATGAATAGATAGAGGAGATATAAACTTTTCACTCTTAAATGAATTAACCAAGAGAGATAGAATTCAGATAAAGCAATAAAACAGTGCTCAAAGTAAAGAGTAGAGTTTAGAGAAAACAAACACCAAGCTTTATCCTGGTTCAGCCATCAATCCACTTGTGGCTTACGTCCAGTTTTCAAGCAATCACTCGAGATTTTTCACTAAATTCGAAGCTTAAATCAGGTGCTTCTAACCTTTACAAATTGGAGCACTCAACACTACCTTGGGATACCTCACCCTTTACAATTCTTTAAGGGATGCCTCACCCTCTTTACAGATTGAACAAGATATAGAAGAAATGAAACTCTTTCTCTAGAGTGGATAATACAAATTAAAGCTTATGGGTATTAAAGATTCATATGTTTAAAGCTCAAAAATAGAGTATGATTGAAGGAATGTCAAAGTCAAGCATTCAATGCTTAGAAAATGTTTTTCAGATTGTTTCTATTCTTTTTCTCAATTCTCTAACATTTCATAAATGCCCAACACCTTAAATTTATAGCTAAAAGCAATTAAGAGCCATTGGGGGTAGTTGAAAGCATTAAATGCTCTTTAATATAGCCGTTGAGCGTAAGTTCTGGTTGCCCAGATAACTGATTAGGACATTTCTCTTAATCGGTTAGGAGTTAAGAACTGACTCCAAATACGTCTCCTAACCGATTACGGGGGATTGCTAATCGATTAAGGTCTTTAGATTCTGGCTTCTGACATTTACAATAACTAGTTAGGAGGACTTCCTAATTGGTTAAGAGCTTTAATATTTAGCTTCTGTGAAGTATAATAACTGATTAGGGTAAGTCTCCTAATCGGTTAGGAGCTTTGGTTTTTAGCTCCTATGAAGCCAAATAATCGATTAGGGTAAGCTTCTAATCGGTTAGGAGCTTTAGTTTTTAGCTTCTGTGATGCCAAATAACTGATTAGATGGTCTCTCTAATCGATTAGGAGCTTTAGCCTTTTAGCTCCTGTGAAGCCAAATAACCAATTAGGGTAAGCTTCTAATCGGTTATGAGCTTTGGTTTTTAACTCCTGTGATGCCAAATAACCGATTAGATTGTCTCTCTAATCGGTTAGGAGCTTTAGCCTTTTTGCTCTTGTGAAGGGTTTTCACAAGAAAGATTTTAAAGAGGTTTTCAAGAACATTTGGCTTAAACTTAAATACCATCTTAACAGATATAAATCCTTATTTTGAAAAACATATTTAAGTTGAGTAAGAAAACATTTTATGAGCTTAGTGTGAATCCTTCAACTACCTTTACACAAGATCTAAAGCTTATATTCTAGACTTGATGCTCTTTGGGATTTGTCTTTTGCATTTGCCTTTCTTTCTTTGTTTTGTTATCATCAAAACCATTTCCTGAGTCAATACCAATCACATAAACTAATATCAGATATGTCTCTATGTGAATGAATATGCACGATGCACGTCCTAGTATTTTATACTTAGAAATCATGCATATTTTGTAATGTATTGTATGCTACATACTTTATAGAACATATCAAGTAGAATTTGATAAATGTCTTAAATGGATATGTATCTATAAGAGTCTTAATATACCTAGAATTATTACCAGGCTTATTTGCTTGTTTTTGTGCATGTTTGTGTCAATTTGCATGTAATTACAATTATGCATAGCATGATTTAAATCTAGAATAACCCGAATAATAAAGAAAATAATTAAATTGACTAAAATAAATATTGAAAATTTATAATTGAGCTATAAATAAATAAAATGAATTATGGTAATTTTTATTAGCTCAAATAATTAAATTGAGTAATTTTAGTGATTTTCTTAGCTTAAAAAGTAACTTAGAAATTAGAATAAATAGGATAAAATTAATAAATAATTTTATAAATTAAGGAAAATATTTAGATGATTATTATAATTTTATAATCACCACATGACTTAAGAAAATGAATAAGGATAAATTAGATTAATTATTCAAGCTTATGAATAAAAGAAATTAGAGTCATCATTACTTTAAATGATGTAAGTAATTTTGGGGACAAAATTTTAAAAAGGAGGGGAGAAATGTAACATCCACTTTTTAGCATGTTATACTAGTTTATGGTTATAAAGGTAACATAATACTTACTTGACATGTTTGTTAATTTTTGTGACAAACTGAGCTAGTTTAGGTACTTTATTGCAACTCGGAGTGTGAAAAGTAGCTTAAAATGACTTAGATAGTAACATAAATGGCTAAGTTGAGGGAAATTAATATAGAGAATTTGTTTCTAAGTCACAAATAGGTGAAAGAGGATGTAGTTAAAATTTTAGAATAATCAGAGTTAGTTTGCTATTTTTAGTCATACTGGTTGTGCATTTAATGCCGGATTGACTAACAACACATATGAAAACTTAAGATAATGTTGAAATAACATTTTTAATGAATCCTAATATTTATTTCAAAATTGTTGGAAGTTAAAAAACTCAATTTAGCTAAATCTAAGTGTTCTTAGCAGATCAGGAAGTATCAGTGAAGTACTTAAGTGAAACAAGTTATATACGGCCAGTCCTTGTATTTGACTTTTGTTTCCTGATATTTCACTCACTTTCCACTCTTTTTCACTCATTTCTCTCTCACAAAAATAGCAAGGGCACCAGTAGAAAACAAGGAAACCAAAGAGGAAAAGCTTAAGGAGGAAGGGAAAAGGAGAAAAAAAGGGAAAGGCAAGGCAAAGATTGATCAACCACCATCACAAAGGACTTGAGGTAGGGGATTCTAACCTTAAATTTCATCTATTTCCTTTATCTATTCTATTGGTTGGTGTTAGCTCATTAGATGGAGAAAATGGATTTTGAAGAGCAAAAATCCGTTTTCTTTACTTGATTCTTGTTTTTCAAAGTTTGGAATTAGACATTTCAGCTTATTGAGATCAAGATAATTGAGTTTGTTCTTTAACAAAATTAGATACTTACTTGAGTTGGAACTTAGGTAATGGTAAGTGAGTATGTGATTTTGATCACTAATCTAAGTTTAAGTGAACCATTAAGTGGTATAAGTGTTACAACAATTTTAGAGGGTGTTGGTGGTATTAGAAATCACCTAAGAAAAAATTTTGGTAGTTTGGAAACTGCTATATTCCAATGGAATAGTAGCAGCATTCTACTGAATTCTATAGAATTTGCTTATATACGACCAGCGCTTGACTTGAGCGCCCAGGTGTGCACAGCCCAGAGAGCTGATGCATGTAGTAGAGCATTGGACGCTTTAGTGCTAGATGCTGAGCATGTAGGCGCCAGTGACAGAATAGAACAGAGTAATGGTCTGCCTAGCCAGTGCCTAGGCACTGGAGAGTAGGCACCTAGGCGTTGGTTCCAAAATTGATCAACATCATTTTATGGACAATTTGAGCTTCTCAACTAATTTGGATCATTAGTATCTGCTTTCTTAAGTGTGTCAAGACATTTTTAGGGACATTTCACAAAGGAAAAAACCGCCTAGCATATAAGAACAAGTTTGAGTTTTAGGCTTTTCAAGAGTTATGGATTGCTTAAACTAGGTGTTTAGAACCTTGAACACATTAGTATGGGTTATAATACCACTTCTGTTGTGTTTGTAAGGTAAACTAGATACAAGTTTGATAAAAAGTTATGTTTATCATAGAAGCATAATTTAATCTCTTATGGCCCAAGTTGATCTAATTATGTAAGTTTCTAGAGAAATATTCTATTACTTCATTAGGTTAGGTTAAAATGGAGTATCAGTAAAGAGTTAGTTCCTTTACTTGTTAAAGTTGAACCAAAGTACAATTATCCTAATTAAGGGAGTGAGTTAAACCCCTTAACCTTGCAAAGTAGTGAGTAAAGCTCTTTGTTAAGGGGGTAATTGTGAGGGGAAAGTGTCAGTATAACACTTTACCTAAGACAAAGTAGTGAGCTAAACTATTTGTCAAGTAACATGAGGAGTATGATCAACCCTTATGTAAGTATAGTAAAGTGAGATAAACTTACTAACACGAGCCTTAGGATGAGTTAAGTCCTAAGTTAGGCAATAAAGCGAGTTAAGCAATTTGCCAAGTATAATTGACATTATACAATTGTATGGGCAATTGTGTAATATCGAGATAATTTAGGTTTCTATACTTTATACAGTTGTATAAGCGATTGTATAATGTTAATATAGATTATATTTATATGCAATTTATATTAATGAATGCCAAGAGATACATGTATATTATTGAGAATTTTTATGTTTTCACCCCTATCTGTGTTTCCATGGTAAAAGCAAGTCAAGACCCTAATAAAGGGGTAAAGCCACTGAAGAAAGAGCAACAAGACTGGATAATTTTTTTTTTTAGTTTTGATGTATGGACATCTTTTGTATATTTTACTTTGAGTTGTATTTTTGTTGTATATATAACACTATGCCCTTTGAGGCTTTTGATGTATATATGTATGACTTATTTTTATCGTGACTCTCCAAATTTAATTGTTTAATTATATGGGATTAGTATGTTAGTAAGAATAGAAGTAACATGATTAATGCTTTATATTTTTATATATGTAAGTTATATTGAGATATTAGTATTAGGGTGTTACACTCTTCCTCGTTCAAAGCCTCTTTTCTCCTCCAAAACTCAAGGTACTCCTCATTTTCATCCTTTTCATTTTCTCCCTTTTATCTAAACATTTAGTGGGGGGAATGTTTGGGAGTGAGGAGACAATGCAAAATAGCAGTCCGTCGGTGGAGGTTTTGAGTGCTCTTTCATCCCTACTGTCTCTATCACGGTGGAGGCTTCAAGCCCACGGTGGGGACTCTGGTGATGGTCTGAATTCCTTGACTAGAATGAGAATCTTGGATGCAATTTGGAAGGCATATTTTTCCAAGGAGCAGGCATGGCAAAGCCCAGCCTTTCCGTTCTCTGAGCTTATTACAACATTAGGACACTTGAGTGATTCTTCTAAGTCTAATTAGGGTTCGTCCTCTGTAGGTGACGTTATGGCACGAACTCGAAAGGCGGCTCTTGTAGAGCAAAGGAATCTTATCTTCCCCCGAGATATTAGCCTATACTAGAGGGTAGACCAATATGTCTTGTGCTAGTCATGACAACCATTGTAACATCCCGAAAATTATCTCATTCATCATAAATAGTCATTTTATAATATTTGAGATTTTTAAGAATTTTTCTGAATTTTTTCAGAAATGTTGAATATTTTAATATATTTTTCATTTTACGTGCGCACTGAGCAGAGTCAATGTAACACTCCAGAAATTATTTGTTTCATGATGAATAGTCATTTTCTAATATTTGTGATTTTTGATAACTTTTGTGGATTTTTCTGGGAATGTCGAATATTTTAATATATTTTTCATTTTACGTGCCCATTGAGCGAAACCGGGGAAACGAAATGTTTTCCCTAAGGCTGATAAACCTTGAACTGTGGAAGCGTCGAAGGGGGATCTTACTAAACCCGAGGTCAGGCACAATTTACGAGGTTTATATTTTTTGACGTTTTATCTGATAAATAAAATCTCTGTACGCATTGTTAAATAAAATTTTGCAGTACGCTCTATTATCCGATAGATAATTAATACTAGCTTGTGTACTGCAACAATTATCTATTGGGTAATAACTTGCAGTAAAATCCTAATCACCTTATTATTTAATTACTTTATCACCTTATCTTATCCTAAAGCAATTCTCTTTATGTCTAATCAAATCCCTCTTTGTTGGAAAAGATCCCAAGCTTCTCAAAGAAGCTAAACATTTCTCTCTCTCCCACACGGTAGCAGCACCTCTTTTGGAGCCAAGGAATTGTGCTCCACTTAATTAAACAAATCTATTCTAATTTCAAAATCACAAAAAGTCATCATCTTTATTATCACTATCAACTTCTCTCTCTACCTTCTTCTTCCTCTCATTTTTTCTCCTCCTTCTCTCTAAACATACCACACGGCCATCCCTCTTCTCCACCCTCTACCATCACAAAATTTTCAACCAACCACATTTTCTTAATCTCCTTCATCATCTAAACACACTTCTAGTTAGAGATTTCTTGAAAAAGTTCCATCTTCACCATCTTATTCTTCAAGCTTCAAGCTTGGAACTTTTGGGTGAGATTCTTATTTTCTCCTAACTCTTCTTTCATTTTCATTTTTAAGGTCTTCCTTGTGACCATTTATTTCTTATTTTTCAAGCTTTGGTAATGGTTTGATGAGATTGAAATTTCTAGGGTTTGTGGTGGTGTGAATCCGAAATTTCAAGGAGCTTCAAGGGAGTTCCATTACTTGTTTTCTCCTCTAGGTAAGAAGGAGATGATCCTCTCCAACCTCTCTTGGTAGTAGGGAACTTAATTTTGTATTGGTTGTGAGGAACCCTAGTTAGGGTTACTCTCTTTGTTGTATGACTTTTATGACTATGTGTTGTTTTTAATTTGTTTGAGTTGTTTGGTTGATTGAATGTGTATATTGATGTGCTTGTATGGATTGGAAACTTAAATGGAAGCAAAAAGGCTCTTGCCCCCTCTTATGAGGCTTACGGCCATGAACCCAAAAATTAGGCGTTCTTGGTGAAAATTTGTAACAAGTTGAAGATATGGTTAATTAAAAGGATAACATTTAATTAATTGAATGAAAAATTTGGGAATCCAAATCTTAGAGAGGCTCACGGCCTCTAGGGTTATTTATGGCTTAATTCATGTAACTTTATACAACTATAACATTTAATTAATTAAGGGATTAAATAGTCAATAATGTAATGGAAGGAAATCAATTTGATAACCCAAAAGGAATCTTTGAACCTAAGAAAAGAATAAGGATGTGTGAAATTTGAAAAGTCTTAGAATAATTTTCTAAGTAAATGTGACTAAATTTAAAGTAAGGAACTTAACAAAATGAGAGAATTCCTCTAGAGAAGAATTTCATAAGAAATGCTAAATTAAAGTGAGACTTTGAGAATCATAAAACACTTAATTAAATAAGCTTTATTATGAATAAAGAGAATGACTAATGGAATTAGAGAAGCAAGAATTAAGAGTGTAAGTGAGACTTTGAGAATCATAAGACACTTAATTAAATAAGTTTTATTATGAATAAAGATAATGACTAATTGAATTAGAGAAACAAGAATTAAGAGAGTAAGTGAAACTTTGAGAATCATAAGACATTTAATTAAATGAATCTTATTAAGGACAAAGAGAAGAACAATGATAAAACTTTATGAGACAATGGTATGTCCTAAATTAATTATGAATGACGACTTTGTTATCGGGCCCATGAGTGGGACCCAAATTTGTTGATGACTATTTTGGCTTATGATTTTAAAATGCATGATTCTTGAATTTGTATAATTGAGATACTCTGAGAGAGCATGCATTGGCATCATTGTGCTATTGGGCCGACGAACTAGACCTTGGAAACATCAGATAGACTATTGAGTCAGATGTGATTTGATTTCATTGAATATGCATTTGAGCATCATACATTTATGGCATTTTATGCTTAGGAATGAACGAGAACTTACAGGATAGTAGGGCCTTGAATAGACTTGAGAGGACGTCAGGGCGCGGTGATTCACTTGTGATTATGCTATTACATTGTATACCCTTGGTCGTGAACACTGTTGCAACGCACTGACTGCTTGACAATCCACTATTGCTTTTTGTGGCCCGACGTAGACTGTCTGTTTAGGGGAGACAAATCTTTTGAGACGTTCATCTCTGATGTTTGTGTCTAGCTCTATGGAGTAGGATTTTGATATCATGTACATGTGCAAATTGAGTCAATATATTACTTGGCATTTAATTTATATGATGATTGGAACTGCTATTTTATTGATGTTATAATTGTCTGGAATTGTTAAGTTATTTAATACTCACTTCTTGATACTATTTATATTTCTTGTAATGCTATGTGGGCGTCCTACGCCGTTTCTATTTCTTACTGCCATAATTGGTAATGAAGTTGGATATCTCACCTCTTGTATGCACTATCATTGTCATATGTAATTCTTGTTTAAAGACTGTTGAGGGGACGCGGTTGATTTCCTCCCAGATTTTACTTGGTTCAATCTCTTATATTCGATGATGTCGTCAAGAAGGGGTTCTATTGGGTTCGTTAGGATTGTGTTCACTGGTGGCACCAATGCTTAGCGAGTCGACTGGGCTGGAGAGCGTATACGATACGTTGGAGACCTGATCTTGACTGTGAGGAGGACTCGTGATGGATACCCTATCCTGACTCTTACTACATCGGTGCATCTGGAGTTTGCTCTGCCTATTCGGGAGTTATGGGGTGATCCGCTTTACACCCCTAGAGACCACGAGGATTCGATGGCATCAGTTGCTAGGGCACCTGCTCGCGGGACTGCATTCTATCCTGTTTTTGTGTCTTCAGGTGACCCAGGTGAGGATCCCGAGGTGGATCCGATGGAGTACCCAACTCCTTAGACATGGATGACTTTATGGGTAGTTTATGTTTCCTTCTGTATTACTTATTTTAAGGTGTAATTTGAGTATACCTGTATTTTGAAGTCCTACTTGATGTATTTTATTTGGGCGGTATGTGAAATGCGCCGCGCTATTTATGCTTTAAATTAATTATCTAGTCCTATGAATGGTATTTTGATTTTAGAACTTGTTGAATTATATGTGCTAATGACGGCTTATGTATTACTTCATCCATGGCTCATATTTTCTGTATATGCACAATGGATTAAAGTGGATAAATATTATTTGAAAGCTGTAGCACGCCAAATTTTAGTAACCATGATATAATGATGATTAGACCGTGGTTATTAAATCGAGGGGTGTTACATTAGGTGGTATCAGAGCTCAGTTCATCCTGTTGAGCCAGGGTATGGACTGACTATGCTTAGACATGTTAGAAATTTCTTTGTATGTTATGCACTTCCTTGTCTCTTGATAGAGATGTTTGGGAAAGGAAGGCATGGTTTGCCATAGGTTGAATGTTGGTAGCTACTGTTGCATAGACACATCATATTGAGTATTGGCCCACTCAATGTGTAATGTTCTGTGTGGATGAAAAACTATGACTTCACCTAGGCGTATTAAGCGAATAGAAGTTCTTTTAGTAAGAAGCTTAGCTGGTATGACTGAACTTGTCTAGGGTTTACTTGCATTTGTACCCTTGTTGTGTTACCTCTAGAATTGTTTGAGCCAATAAGTTAGAAATGGGTAGTTAAATAGGACTTGTAAGGTTTGTGGACTGAAGCGTCCAAGACATTTTGGGGAACTGAATTCTCTTAGGAGAAGAATATCTAGCGTAAGTATGGTTTGAGGAGCTGCTTGGAAGATAAAGACTTACAGGAGATCGCGCTGTAGAAGGCAGAATAAAGGAGCTCAAGTTAGAGTCTTTTGGGTTTGTCTTGTTGGGTTGTGTGACTCTTTGTGTTTAGTTTCCAAAAGGAGACAATAATGTTTGGATTGATTGCTTTTAAGCTTCCTTATGTTTTGATTTTGTTTGCCCTTGAAGGAAGGCAATGGTTCGGGGTAGACATAAGTATGTGAATGCAGGGAATGACGATGATGGTACGACTGCGGCCGTCAAAGTAATGCAAAGAATAGTTGATGTAACAACACACCAGGATTAGAGGGCCACCCAGCAGCAGGAATTGGAAGTTGAGGTTCAAAATTTATTGGAAGAAAGTCAATTTTGGGGAAACTCAAGATTGCCTAAGTTCCAAAGAAGGAATAATAGAAATATCAATCAGCGTAAGTGGAAACCGTATTCGCGGCGACCAAGGGAGCAACAGTGACAGCAAATGCATGAAGGAGGTGCGAGTGGTAGTAAATCCAATCCAGCCATGGTACTGTTATCAAGGTGTAAGAAGTGCGGAAAGGACCACTTAACGAGGGACTGTAAGATTGAAGGAATAATTTGTTTCAAGTGCGGAAAGTAAAGACATGTGTCAAGGGATTATGCTTTGCATGGGACGAAGCCTCCATGTGCAATCAAGGGGATAATTTGTTTCAAATGCAGAGAGCTAGGACATGTGGCTAGGAGCTGTACTTCACAAAAGATGAAGCCTTACATCGGAGATGTAAGCACCTCAAAATCTCACGAACAAGGGAGAGTTAATTCCTCCACCCAGACTGAAGATCGAAATGAAGAGGGGGACTGTGCTACAGTAGATAACCCTGTGATTCCATTGTATAACTCTGGGGATAACCATTTCCTTGTGACATATGATTGTATGAGTCTACTAGGATCGTTTGTATCTTCGTCATCTTTTGACTAAGTTATTTCTAGTTTTGCTACTAAGAACTTGCTGATGGTAGCTAAGTCGTTTAAATTATTTCTATGACCTGTTAAAGACTGAATCCTTCTGCTGATCTAATTTGTTTACTTCTTTTACAAATTAGATGTAATGTTAACAAAGGGATTGGTTATCTTCTAACCATATCCTGTTGAAATATTCCAATGAAATTTTAAGAGTTCGTTTCTGGAATTAGGTTGTCTGTGTATTTACTTCCTTTCGACTTGAATAATACTATTCTCGTTTACAAGCTTGCTCTCATTACACAAGTTTGTTTAAGACTATCCTATTGTTGTTAGAAATTGGAACTCTTTTTGCAATTCAATTATCTACTTTCTTCGTGAATAGGCTTGATCTCAGAAAGGGGATTGGATGTTTTCTAACCATGTCTCGTCATTCTGTTCTAACAGAAACATAGTGTCTCTTGAGATAAAAATTTCCTAGATTTGAATCCATGAAACTCATTCCTAAATTTTATCGGACCATATCATGTTCTTCGTCAGAAGGGTCCGGTAATAAACCAAGTGATTTCCCTACTTTTTCTTTCTGATCATTATAATGTTTCTAGTATACTTTAATTGAGGAAATGTGTTCTCGAATTTGAACCATAACAATGTGCCAAGTGCAGCACAATTAAGTGAGAACTTACCCTATGAGACATTTTGTTCGGATCAAGGAAAGATGGTTTGACAAATCAATTGAAGGACGCCGCTGTTTTCTCTAAGATCAGCTTGTGTTCTGGACTATTATCAAGTTGTTTGAAGGTAGAATAATGTTTTCAAGATGGCTTTTCGGACACGTTATGGGCACTACAAGTGTTTGGTAGCGTCGTTCCATGCAACGAACACGTCAGTAACATTCATCGATTTCATGAATAGGATCTTCTTTCTTGTTGAAAACAAATTTGTCGTTGTCTTTATCAGAAACATTTTGATCTATTTTTAACGTTCGGAGGAGCATACCGAATCTTTTTTTGTGATTCTTCAAATCCTGAAGAAGAATGAGGAGTTACACAAGAAGCTGTCCAGGTGCGAATTTCGGTTTGAGGTAGTTTAACTTTTGAGTCACGTGATCTTTAAAAGAAGGAATTATTGGAGATCCATCAAAGGCTGGAGTAGTTCTTCAATGGGAAAGATCAAAGACTGTATTGGATATTCGTCACTGTGTGGGATTAGCTGGCTAGTATCGGAGATTCACTGCATGATTTTCTAAGATAACAGAACCTCTCACTCAGCCTACGAGAAAGAATCAAGTTTTTCTATGGACCAAGGCACGTGAAGAAAGTTTTCAAGAGTTAAAGAGACGATTGACTACTTCGCCATTCTAGTAAATTTGTGGTATTTCACATCAAGGTTAGGGATGGGTACTTGTGCAGAATGGGAAGATGGTAGCGTATGCTCCAAGGCGATCGGGAGTACATGAGGAGAACTACCTTCCACAAACTTGGAGCTAGCCGTTGTGTGCGTGCGTTGAAGATATGGAGGCATTTCTACATGGAGCAATGTTTGACGTCTACAGAAATCATAAAGAGTCAGAAATATCTGGTTGATTAGAAGGAGTTAAATATGAGGCGTCACACGGACGGCGATGTAAGACACCTTTGTGTTGACACCGAAACAGTAAAAGGTTGTGATTGGACCCGAGCTTGTACAGTAAGCAACGGATAAAGATAAGATGACTCAGGAAGGGATGCAAATAATTTGAGGGGAAAAGATACTACGTCAGTAAAAGCGATTTGGAATGATGTAATTGGGGGCACAATGTGGGAGCTAGACTCTAAGAATGAAAATTTCGAGGACAAAATTTCTTTTTAGAAGGGGAGAGTTGTAACATCCCGAAAATTATCTCATTCATTATAAATAGTCATTTTATAATATTTGAGATTTTTAGGAATTTTTCTGAATTTTTCCAGAAACGTTGAATATTTTAATATATTTTTCATTTTGCGTACGCGCTGAGCAGAGTTAATGTAACACTCTAGAAATTGTTTATTTCACGATGAGTAGTCATTTTTTAATATTTGTAATTTTTGAGAATTTTTGTGGATTTTGCTGGGAACGTCAAATATTTTAATATATTCTTCATTTTACGTGTGCGCTGAGCGGAGCCGGGGAAATGAAATGTTTTCCCTGAGGATGGTAAACCTTGAACTGTGGAAGTATCAATGGAGGATCTTACTAAACCCGAGGTCGGGCACAGTTTACGAGGTTTACATTTTTTGAGGTTTTATCTGATAAATAAAATCTCTGTACGCACTGTTAAATAAAATTTTGCAGTACATTCTATTATCCGATGGATAATTAATACTGGCTTGTGTACTACAACAATTATCTATTGGGTAATAGCTTGTAGTAAAATTCTAATCACCTTATTATTTAATTACTTTATCACCTTATCTTATCCTAAAACAATCCTCTTTATGTCTAATCAAATCCCTCTTTGTTGGAAAAGCTCCGAAGCTTCTCAAAGAAGCTAAACACTTCTCTCTCTCTCCTCCTTCTCTCCTACACGACAGCAACACCTCTTTTGGAGCCAAGGAATTGTGCTCCACTTAATTAAACAAATCTATTCTAATTTCAAAATCACAAAAAGTCATCATCTTTATTTTCACTATCAACTTCTCTCTCTACCTTCTTCTTCCTCTCATTTTTTCTCCTCCTTCTCTCTACACATACCACATGGCCAGGCCCTCTCCTCCACCCTCTACCATCACAAAATTTTCAACCAATCACATTTTTTTAATCTCCTTCACAATCTAAACACACTTCTAGTTAGAGATTTCTTGAAAAAGTTCCATCTTCACCATCTTCTTCTTCAAGCTTCAAGCTTAGAACTTTTGGGTGAGATTCTTGTTTTCTCCAAGCTCTTCTTCCATTTTCATTTTTAAGGTCTTTCTTGTGACCATTTATTTCTTATTTTTCAAGCTTTGGTATTGGTTTGATGAGATTGAAATTTCTAGGGTTTGTGGTGGTGTGAATCCAAAATTTCAAAGAGCTTCAAGGGAGTTCCATTATTTGTTTTCTCCTCTAGGTAAGAAGGAGATGATCCTCTCCAATCTCTCTTGGTAGTAGGGAACTTAATTTTGTATTGGTTGTGAGGAACCCTAGTTAGGGTTACTCTCTATGTTGTATGACTTTTATGACTATGTGTTGTTTTTAATTTGTTTGAGTTGTTTGGTTGATTGAATGTGTATATTGATGTGCTTGGATGGATTGGAAACTTGAATGGAAGCAAAATGGCTCTTGCCCCCTCTTATGAGGCTTACGACCATGAACCCAAAAATTGGGTGTTCTTGGTGAAAATTTGTAATAAGTTGAAGATATGGTTAATTAAAAGGATAACATGTAATTAATTGAATGGAAAATTTGGGAATCCAAATCTTAGAGAGGCTCACGGCCTTTAGGGTTATTTATGACTTAATTCATGTAACTATGCAACTATAACATTTAATTAATTAAGGGATTAAATAGTCAATAATGTAATGGAAGGAAATTAATTTGATAACCCAAAGGAATCTTTGAACCTAAGAAAAGAATAACGATGTGTGAAATTTGGAAAGTCTTAGAATAATTTTCTAAGTAAATGTGACTAAATTTAAAGTAAGGAACTTAACAAAATGAGAGAATTCCTCTAGAGAAGAATTTCATAAGAAATGCTAAATGAAAATGAGACTTTGAGAATCATAAGACACTTAATTAAATAAGTTTTATTATAAATAAAGAGAATGACTAATTGAATTAGAGAAACAAGAATTAAGAGTGTAAGTGAGACTTTGAGAATCATAAGACACTTAATTAAATAAGCATTATTATGAATAAAGAGAATGCCTAATGGAATTAGAGAAGCAAGAATTAAGAGTGTAAGTGAGACTTTGAGAATCATAAGATAGTTAATTAAATAAGTTTTATTATGAATAAAGAGAATGACTAATTGAATTAGAGAAACAAGAATTAAGAGTGTAAGTGAGACTTTGAGAATCATAAGACATTTAATTAAATGAATCTTATTAAGGACAAAGAGAAAAATAATGATAATACTTTATGAGACAATGGTATGTCCTAAATTAATTATGAATGACAACTTTGTTATCGGGCCCATGAGTGGAACCTAAATCTGTTGATGACTATTTTGGCTTATGATTTTAAAATGCGTGATTCTTGAATTTGTATAATTGAGATACTCTAAGAGAGCATGCATTGACATCATTGTGCTATTGGGCCGACGAACTGGACCCTGGAAACATCAGATAGACTATTGAGTCAGATGTGATTTGATTTCATTGAATATGCGTTTGAGCATCATACATTTATGGTGTTTTATGCCTAAGAGTGAACGAGAACTTACAGGATAGTGGGGCCTTGAATAGACCCGAGAGGACGTCAGGGCGCGGTGATTCACTTGTGATTATGCTATCATATTATATACCCGTAGCCATGAACACTGTTGCAAAGCACTGGCTACCTGACAATCCACTATTACTTTTCGTGGCCCAGCATAGACTATCTATTTAGGGGAGATAGATCTTTTGGGACGTTCATCTCTGATGTTTGTGTCTAGCTCTATGGAGTAGGATTTTGATATCATGTACATGTGCAAATTGAGTCAATATATTACTTGGCATTTAATTTATATGATGATTGGAACTGCTATCTTATTGATGTTATAACTGCCTGGAATTGTTAAGTTATTTAATACTCGCTTCTTGATACTACTTATATTTCTTGTAATGCTATGTGGGCGTCCTACGTCATTTCTGTTTCTTACTATCATAATTGGTAATGAAGTTGGATATCTCACCTTTTGTATGCACTATCCTTGTCATATGTAATTCTTGTTTAAAGACTGTTGAGGGGACGCGGTTGAGTTCCTCTCAGATTTTACTTAGTTTGATCTCTTATATTCGGTGATGTTGTCAAGAAGGGGTTCTATTGGGTTCGTTAGGATTGTGTTCACTAGTGGCGCCAATGCTTGACGAGTCGACTGAGCTGGAGAGCGTATACGGTACGTTGGAGACCTGATCTTGATTGTGAGGTGAACTCATTATGGAGACCCTATCCTGACTCTTACTACATCAGTGCATCTGGAGTTTGCTCTACCTATTCGGGAGTTATGGGATGATCCGCTTTACACCCCTAGAGACCACGAGGATTCGATGGCATCAGTTGCTAGGGCACCTGCTCACGGGACTGCACTCTATCCTGTTTTTGTGTCTTCAGGTGACTTGGGGGAGGATCCCGAGGTGGATCCGATGGAGTACCCAACTCCTTAGACGTAGATGACTTTATGGGTAGTTTATGTTTCCTTCTGTATTACTTATTTTAAGGTGTAATTTGAGTATACCTACATTTTGAAGTCCAACTTGATATATTTTATTTGGGCTGTATGTGAAATGCGCCGCGCTTTTTATGCTTTAAATTAATTATCTAGTCCTATGAACGATATTTTGATTTTAGAACTTGGTGAATTATATGTGCTAATGACGGCTTATGTATTACTTCATCTGTGGCTCATATTTTCTGTATATGCACAATGGATTAAAGTGGATAAATATTATTTGAAAGCTGTAGCACGCCAAATTTTAGTAATCGTGGTATAATGACGATTAGATCGTGGGGATTAAATCGAGGGGTGTTACAACCATCACCTAAGAGGGGGGATGAATTGGGTGATTATAAATTTTCAAAGCAACTTTGAGAAATTATACATTTTAATATTTTCAATTAATACATGCAGCGGAATAAGTCTAACAGAGGTACAACTATTAGAGATTTCTCAAATACTACTTAGGATATAGGATAAATTAAACAAATAAGCTAGATATCAAACTCAACTCAAGCATATATAATTAAAGCACAAATGTAAAGGAGATAGAGTTCAAAGAAGCAAACACAATATTTATCCTGATTCAGCCACCAATCACTTGTGGCCTACGTCTAGTCCTCAAGTAAACCACTTGAGATTTTCCACTATCACTTCAAGCTTAAACAGGTGCTTAAAACCTTTGCAACTGAGAGCACTCAACACACCTTGGGATACCTCACCCTTTATAACCTTTGAGGGATACCTCACCCTCTTTACAACCAAGGGATACCTCACCCTCTTTACAAATTAAACAAAGTGTAGATGAAATGAAACACTCTCAAGAGTGGACAATTCAGATTAAAGCTCAATGGGTATATGGATATTCACACTTTTAGCTCATAAACATAAAATTAAAGATTAGGGCTGGATGAACTCGTATTAATGCTCAACAAAGAATTTCTGATTGATTTCCCCACCCTCTTTAATTCCCAACAACTTGCATTTATAGCCTAAAGCATAAAAGAGTCGTTGGGGGTTAGTTGAAGCATTAATGATAGCCAAACTAGCCATTATTTCCTGATTCTACGAACATGTTTATTCAAATAAAACATTTGTTATTCGAATAAAGCTATAAATAGCTCAAAGAAAATTTGGTTATGGAATGTGTTATTCGAATAACAATTGAATAAATCCTTTTAAAATAGATTTCCAAAAATCATTGTTATTTGAATAACAAATCTGTTATTCGAATAAACCATTTAAAACTAACGGTGCGTAACCTGTTTTTAAGTTGTTATTCGAATAACACCTTGTGTTATTCGAATAAAGCTTGATTAGAAAGAAATCTTGGCTCTCTGACTTTTGTTATTCGAATAAGACATCCTTTATTTGAATAAACCTTTTGAAATCAGTTTTTAAACATCTTTTGAAACTTGCCAATTGTTTCATAAAGATCCAACAAGCTTTTGAGCACTTTGAAAGTTATTTCTCAGGAAATCAAAAACCATTTGGAAACATTGAATCCATGTGCTATTTGGATTCTTTGAAAAATAAGTTTTAGAGCACTAGTGTGAACCCTTTTATACCTTTACACAATGATCTAAGTCCTAAAGCTAATCTTGAAGGTCTTGGACTTAATCTTACAACATCTTCAATTTGTCATCATCAAAACAAATTCTTCATAGGTCAATAGCCAATTACATCTGGGGCACCCCGTCTATCATAAAGACTGTGCAAGATGCCTATGAGAAGCAATAATATATACAATTGACTATGGACGGGCTCAGAGATCAGGAGTCCACGATCCAGCATCCACTCAAAGAGGAGAGGGTATGCTCGATTCGTATGGGGGGTGAGCACTTTATGTATATGTACAAGGTGCTCTTCAGTCAAATTGGAGCATGGCTGCCCTTCACCGAGTTCGAGATGGATGTCCTCAACCACTTTCGTATGGTGCCTACCCAACTCCATCCAAATGCTTGGGGATTTATCCAAGCATTTGAGCTTGTTTGTTGAGTCTTCGAGTGGCCTTGCTTGGTCAACTTGTTCATCTACCTTTCTTCTCGGTTATCGACCTTGAGGAGCAACTAAACCAAAGGATGGGTCATGCTATGAGATCAGAATGGGCACAGAGTTTTCAAGCCCTATCAAGAGTCCTTAAGAACTTCAAGATGAACCTTTTTAGGATAAAAGGGGCTCCGAGGACAACATCTTTTTTTCCACCCCAGAAGGTCAATCATGCCTCTATTTATACTAGACCCAAACTAATTGGGAGTAGAGGACTGAAGAGATAGAGACTTCAATCTCCAAGATCTCTTTCTAGAGGCTAAGGTCTTGTGCTTCTTAATTGATTAGACCAAAGAAAAGTGGGACATCTCCTATAAAGATATCCTAGATGAGTCTGTCAATTTGTAAAGGCCTTGCTAGGTATCTCATCTTGCACATTTCTTCTTGCATTTAAAATTTATTTTGTAATTAATATTTGTCTTAAGTATTTTAATGCCTTTCCTTCTTTTTACAAAAAGTGTAACATCCCAAAACTAATACTCCTAGTATATATGGATTACACAGAGTACTTAGAATTAGGCACGTTATGACTAAACTATTATTATATATCTTGATAAATAAATATACCAATTTTATCGATAATTTGAGTTTTGTGAGTGATGTTCACATATTTGATGCATTAATAAGCCTTCCTTTTTAGTCATTTACACTCTCCGTGCACTTAATAAATTAAGTTTGGTTATGTTTTGTATGTTTTGAACTTAAAATGGATTTAATTGAATTTTTTAGCATGATTTACGTCTTACACTAATCCTGTATTTGGGTCATATCTTGGGCTGTAGGTGGATGTTTAAGGTGAATCTTATGTCATTTTAAAGATAAGAAAGAGCTCTACAATCTTCATGAAGACATCAAAGACTTAATCACACGTTTGGATGGCTCAAATTGGCATTGAATCAAGAACTAAAGTGTTGCTCCTGGCAGAATGACCTATGCGTACTGTTCATTATACTGCTCGTGGTGAAAGTTGTAGAATGGGCTGAAATTTTGATGTTTGATAGTTAAGACTCAAATCTACAACTTTCATGTTGTACACTTTTCCCGATTCAGACTCCTTGGAAGTGATATTGGGCATGGAAGTCTGAACAGAGGAGCTGCATTTGGACCTGAGCAGTGTGCAGTAATTTGAACATATCTGGAGCTATAGAAATGATATTGGGCTCAAACTAAAGCCATTTGAAAGCTAAGATCTAGACCTACAATCTTCATGAAGACCACTTGGCTCAAAAATGACGAATGCAATGACTTCAGAGCTGCATGATTTCGGAGACAAAGAATCTCCATAATTTTCCACTCACCAAAAGTCATTCAACATTTTCCACTCATCCACCTACTCCACTCATCCACCTACTCCACTCAACCACCATGACTCAGCCCCCTTTTGACATTTTGTACCTCTAAACCCTCTATAAAAGGGAGGCTATGCAGATCATTGTAATATGTAGAGCTTTTATGTAGTAGTGTTGTTATAATTAAAGTTTTAGTGTTTCATTTTGGAGAATTCTCTTCTTCTCTTCCTCTCCTCCTCTCTCTTTGTTATTTTCATTTTTGTATGGTTCTTGAAGGTTCTCTAATGGTGATGGCTATGGAGAGCAAAACTTCTTTAATTAATCCAAGAGATTGACAAGCTTGATGATTAATCCTGAGATCTCGTTTTAATCGTTATACGTTCATCTATTAATCAAGTTTCTCTTTCTTTTCTTCTCTTGTTTAAATTCTGATTTAATGCTTAATTTGATTGGGATTTGCATATGTTAATTGCGTAATTATCATATGCCAAGAGATGAATTCAGAGGTTATATAATTTATCAAAGATGTTTGATGAAATATTTAGCTTGGTTGGATCTTGGTTTTTAAGTTAATTTGGGTTTGGGATGGATGCTTAATTTGTCTAACCTTAATTAATTGAATTTTAGAAGCGTTTCTAATAGAAGATCCATGGATCATTGAGAGGCGTCTTGATGTGATCTAAGACCAAAGATTTGGTTGATAGTTGAACGGATTTATAAAGATCAAGGATGGATTAAAATCAAGATTTGTTAATTCTCTTGGATTGGTTGTTTTCTCAATCTTGTTTACTCATTTTAATTGTTCTTTGTTATTTAATCTTGCAAAACTCTTTCCCCCTATTTATTAACCTCTTAATCTTACTTCATAATTAGAGTGATCTACGGGCTCGACCCGGTGTTACCTTATGTTACAAGCAGTTTTGGTAAATCGGTTATAAATTGATTTAAATTTGGTAATCTCGACAGTTGTCAAATTTTTGGCACCGTTGTCGGGGATCATTCTGATTTTGTTCAATCTTATTAAGAGTTTATTCAACTACTAATCTCTCACTAACCTTTATAATGCTGTGTTTTTGTGGATTTCAGGCAAAAAAAAACGGGTGATTACGGGTCATTTTACAAGAATTTCGTATTGACAGAAAATGTGCCTAGAATGAGCTGAAACTTAGTCAGTTGAAGGAAAACGGCCTAATAAACAAGACTCACAAGAAACTGTGAGGTCACCCCTGTTTTTTCCAAAATCCATCGTTTAGACCAGTTTTTCAATTTTTTAATATTTTTTATTGTATTTTTTAGTTTCATTTTTGTGTAGTTTTTATGCTGTACAAGTCCCATAATTTTTAAAAAATATTTAGATAGGTGAATTATATTTATTTTGGTATATTTTTAGAGTTGTCTAGTGTATTTTACTTGTTTACTTATTTTATTTTATTTTTGTGTTTTTGCATGACTAGGTCTAATCGATATCTTGCTTGAATTTGATCCCGAAATTGATAGAACATTGCATAGGTTGAATAGAACTCGTAGGCTAAGTGAAAGAATTGAGTCGAATTTAGTTGTGACATTGAATCTGAAAGTGCACTTGAGATCTTAAGTGATTCTAAAATCATGGCCGATAACATGGCAAAATAGGACCCTTAAAGAACTTATCGCTCCCGATGTAACTTACGGTCTTTGTGCATTCAATATCCTAATCTTGATGCCGACTTCGAGTTAAAATCTGGATTGATACACTTGTTGCCCAAGTTTCATGGTCTTACTGGTGAAGATCCCCATAAGCACTTAAAGGAGTTCCATGTGGTCCGTTCAACCATGAAGCCACATGGAATCTCGAGGAGCATATCAAGTTGAGGGCATTCCCTTTCTCTCTCTTCTTGATGTAGCCAAGGATTGGCTATTCTACCTTTCACCAGGTTACGTCACGAGTTGAGATGATATGAAGAAATTATTCTTGGAGAGGTTCTTCCTCGCATCCGAGGCTTGTTGCCATTAGAAAAGACATTTGTGGTATAAGGCAAATGGTGGTGAGACCTTGCATGAGTATTGGGGGAGATTCAAAAAGTCGTGTTCGAGTTGTCCCCACCATCAAATTAGTGATTAGCTCTTGATTCAATATTTCTATGAGGGCTTCTTTGTCGATGGATAGAAGTATGATGGATGCCGCATCCGGAGGTGCATTGGTGGATAAAACCCCTGCTTAAGCAAGAGATTTGATAGCAAATATGGCGACCAATGCTCAACAATTTGGCACAAGAGTCCTTACCTCAACCAGAGGAGTTAATGAAGTTCAATCGTCTCATGTAGATCAACAGAGAATGGAACATAGACTTGATGAATTGACTTCTTTGGTGAGACAATTAGCAGTGGGACAACATGTACCGGGTTATGTACAAGAGCATGCAAAGGTGTGTGGCATTTGCTCTTGCTCATCTCATCCCTACTTGATTCATGCCCCACACTTCAGGATGGTGGTTCGCGTTTCCAAAACGGTTCATTGCAAAGCGGTGGCATTTTTCCTAGTAGACCTCAATATCGTAGTCCCAAGACCAAGATATGATCCATTTTCTAATACTTATAACCCGGGGTGGAGGGACCATCCTAACTTGAGATATGGGAATTCTAGTCAAGAAGAACAACCCCAACAAAGAAGAATTTAGATACCAAGTCGTAGGTCCTAGCAACAAATACCAACCACACGCATTCGAGACAACAACAAGCGTGCAGCCACACGTGCATCGGCCCTCATGTTGCCAAGTCCAAAGAACCACTCCATCCGAGCCATCATTGGAAGATTTGATGAAACAGATGGCTACAAATAATGTTCAGTTCCAACAAAATGTCAATGCCACCATGAGAGAACCTGCAAACTCAGATTGGGCAGCTGGCCACCACCGTGAGTGAATTGAAAAGCCAAGGATCGAACCAATTGCCTTCACAAACAGTCAACAACCCAAGAGGCAATGTAAGTGCCATTACCTTGAGAAGTGGCAAAGAAATTGATGGTCCTAGTCTGCCACAACCAGAGCTCCCATTGCAGCAGCCAGAGATTGATCAGACACAACAAAATTCGCATGATGCCCCAGTCTAGAAGAAATGTGCAGAGAATTCAGACTTGAACATTCCACTACCCTTCCCAAACAGAGTGACACAATCCAAGCGAGATAGAGCAAGCAGAAATGGAAAAGGAAGTCATGGAGACATTCGGGAAGGTGGAAATCAATATTCCCCTCCTAGATGCAATCAAACAAATTCCCAAGTATGCCAAATTTCTCAAGGAGTTGTGTACTCACAAGAGAAGACTTAAGGGTACTGAGAAAGTCAGTATGGGCAGAAATGTTTCTGCGATGATTCAGCCAAGCATGCCAAAGAAATGTAAAGATCCTGGAACTTTCACAATCCCTTGCACTATAGGTAATTCCAGGTTTGACCATGCAATGCTAGATTTGGGTGCTTCTATTAATGTCATGCCTACGTCAGTGTATAAGTCTTTGAACATTGGCACCTTACACCCCACTGGTATAGTGATTCAGCTGGCAAACAGGACTACTGCTCACCTGCAGAGTCTTTGGAAGATGTGTTGGTGCGAGTAAATGAGCTAATTTTTCCAGTAGGACTTCTACATACATTCGGACATGGAAGATGAGTCTTCAACAAATCATGCTCCATTGATTCTAGGAAGACCATTCCTCAAAACAGCCAAAACCAAGATAGACGTGCATGTTTGGCACCCTTTCTATGGAATTTGGTGGAGATGTGGTACGATTTAACATTTTTGATGCCATGAGACATCCCCTTGAGGAGCATTGAGTTTTTCATGTTGATGTGATTGAAATCTTGGTTGATGATACTTATCTTTGATATGAGTGTTGAATTCCACGATATTGCTAACTTTCTGGATTCGTCACTTGTGATATATGTGTTAACCGTGATCTTGAACCATGTCTTTGCATGTCTTTGAGATTTATGCAATTGTGAGTGATGATGTAGTCTTGACTTGAATGATGCAAAGCATGTGAAAATGAGAGTCGGGAGTATGTCGAATTTAATCTTTGTTGAGTTACTTGTTTCAAATAGCTTCTTTGCCTTCTATTGTGCATCCCCATCCTTAGAGCTAAAGACTTTGCCAGACCATCTTAAATATGCATATTTGGAAGATGGTGAGAAGCTGCCAGTGATTGTCGCTAAGAATCTGCAACCTGAACAAGAAGAAAAATTGCTGCAGGTTTTGAGGCAACATAAGCGTGCTATTGGATGGACACTTGCAGACATTCCTGGTATTAGTCCCTCCACATGTATGCATAGGATTTTATTGGAGGAAGATACTAAGCTAGTGAGGCAACCCCAAAGGAGACTAAATCCCCTGATTCTGGATGTGGTGAAGAAGGAAGTGACCAAGCTGCTACAAGCTGGCATTATTTATCCCATATCTGACAGTAAATGGGTGAGCCCAGTGCAAGTGGTTCCAAAGAAATCTGGAGTCACAGTAATTGCAAATCAGAACAATGAGCTCCTACCCACAAGAATCCAGAACAGTTGGCGAGTGTGCATTGATTATAGGCGGCTTAACCAGGCCACTAGGAAAGATCATTTTCCATTGCCTTTCATTGATCAGATGTTGGAGAGACTGGCTGGCAAGTCGCATTATTGTTTCTTGGATGGATATTCGGACTATTTTCAGATTCATATAGCCCAGAAGACCAAGAGAAGACCACTTTCACCTGTCCATTTGGAACATTTGCATACAGAAGAATGCCCTTTGGTCTGTGCAACGCTCCGGGAACCTTTCAAAGGTGTATGGTCAGTATCTTCTCTGAATTTTTAGAGAGTTGCATGGATGTGTTTATGGATGATTTTACTGTCTATGGCTCTTCCTTTGATGCATGTTTAGATAGTTTGGATAGAGTCTTGCATCGATGCATTGAGACTAATCTTGTTCTTAATTATGAGAAGTGTCATTTTATGGTAGAACAGGGCATAGTCTTAGGCCATATCATCTCTCAGAAGGGTATAGAAGTAGATCCTGCTAAAATTGATGTTATTTCCCAATTGCCTTACCCCTCTTGCGTGCGAGAGGTTCGTTCTTTTCTTGGCCATGCAGGTTTCTACAGGCGGTTCATTCAGGATTTCAGCAAAAAGGCCCTTCCCCTGTCTAACTTGTTGCAGAAAGATGTTGCTTTTGATTTTGATGGCAAGTGCAGAGAGGCTTTTGATTGCCTTAAAGGAGCTTTGACCACCACTCCTATCATCCAACCACCAGATTGGACACTCCCATTTGAACTCATGTGTGATGCCTCTAATTATGCATTGGGAGCTGTCCTTGCACGAGAGAGTCGGCAAAGTACCTCATGTCATTTCCTATGCTTCGAGGACTTTAGATCTTTGCACAAGCCAACTACACTACAACCGAAAAGGAACTTTTAGCAATTGTTTTTGCTTTAGATAAATTTTGATCATATTTGCTTGGTTCTAGAGTGGTTGTATTTTCGGATCATGCACTTTGAAGTTTCTCCGAAAAAGCCCGATGCAAAGCCAAGGTTGATTCGGTGGATGTTGCTCTTACAGGAGTTTGATATTGATATCAGAGATAAGAGTGGAGCAGAGAACCTGGTGGCAGATCACTTGAGTCGGATTGAAAGAGAGGCAGATTCTTCTCCTATCCATGATGCCTTCCCTGATGAACAACTTTTCAAGATGCAAGGTAACATCCCTTGGTTTGCAGATTTGGTTAATTTCTTGGTTGCTAGAGCACTACCTGCACATTTTACTAAGGCACAGATTGATAAATTGAAAAGTGAGTCAAAATATTATGTGTGGGATGACCCTTATTTGTGGAGATTTTGTAGTGACCAAGTCATTAGGAGATGTATTCCTGATCATGAGTTTGATTCTGTTCTTAGTTTTTGTCATGCACTTGCCTGTGGGGGATATTTTGGACCTACTCGTATAACTAGGAAAGTTTTGGACTCGGATTATATTGGCCCACTCTATTTCGTGATGCATATTTGTTTTGTAAATCTTGTGAACAATGCCGGAGAACAGGGAATATTTCTCGTAGGAATGAGATGCCCCAACAACCTTTGTTGTTACGTGAAATATTTGATGTTTGGGGTATTGATTTTATGGGTCCTTTTCTGTGTCATTTGGTTTTGTTTACATTTTGCTTCTTGTGGATTATGTATCTAAATGGGTGGAGGCAAAAGCCACTCGGACCGATGATTCCAAGGTTGTTGTGGATTTTGTTAGATCACATATTTTCTACGAGGTTTGGAGTCCCAAAAGCCATCATTAGTGATCGTGGTTCACATTTCGTAATCGAAGCATGGAAGCCTTGATGAAAAAGTATGGAGTCTTGCATAGAGTTTCTACACCTTATCATCCCCAGACTAATGGGCAAGCCAAGGTTTCCAACAGAGAGATCAAGCAGATACTTCAAAAAATAGTTCAACCTAACAGAAAGGACTGGAGCAAAAGGCTTGAGGATGCTTTATGGGCTTATAGGACCGCCTATAAGACTCCGATTGGGATGTCTCCTTATCGGATTGTTTTTGGCAAAGCATGCCACTTGCCAGTGGAAGTTGAGCATCGTGCATTTTGGGCAGTAAAAAGGTGTAACTTGGACCTCAATCAAGCAGGCATGGAGCAGAAGCTACAGTTGCAGGAATTGGAGGAGATCCGCCTGGAGGCTTATGAGAATTCCAAACTTTATAAAGAGAAGACTAAAGCCTTCCATGATAAGAAGATCATGAGAAAAACATTTAAGATTGGTCAAAAAGTTCTCCTTTATAACTCCCGCCTCAAACTCATGCCCGGAAAGCTCAGATCTAGGTGGCTTGGTCCATTTGTTGTTACTAAGATTTTTCCTTATGGTGCTGTGCAGGTTACAAGTGAGACTACTACAAAAGCTTTCACAGTCAATGGACATCGCCTCAAACCATTTTATGAGGGAGCTCAAGAGGATATTTTGGAGGAGGTCCACTTGCAAGAAGTCGTCTACCCCACTTGATGAGTAAGATGCCGCCTCAATGGACAAAAAAAAAGTAAAAAAAAATGGTTCCGTTGCCGTATTTGTTCAATTATTGTCCTGATCAAATCTTTTGGAGATTTGTACCCGACAATGAGGTAAGTAGTGTCATTGAATTTTGTCATTCATAAGCATGTGGAGGTCATTTTTCTTCAAAGAAAACAGCTACAAAATCTTGCAGTATGGATTTTATTGGCCATATTATTCAAGGGCAGTTATACTTTTTTACAAAAGTTGCGAACATTGTCAAAAATTGGGGTCCATTTCTGAAAGAAAAATGATGCTCCTAAGTTACGCAAATTGCACTTGCATGACTTACGGAATCAATAAATGATGCATAAAAAAAATATAAAAAAAATATAAAAAAATTTTATAAAGCAAAAAGACTCAAACCATTTCTGGAACATCAAGCTGTTGAGGTAGAATCCATATCCCTTTCTAATCCTTGTTATAAGTAGAATTTATTTTAATTTGTTTCTTCTTTTTGCAGTTCTTTCAGTTCCTGGTTAAACGGCGGATAACGGTACTCCGTGACTCTTGAGTCGGTTTGTCTTTCAGTTTCCCATAATAACTGATTTCTTCTCTTTCAAAATGGATGTCATTCTTTCAAATCTAAAAAGTATTTCCCTTATGTTCATAAAAATGTTCTAACCAAAATTTACAAAGCTAGGTGTGAGAGATTGAGACTGTTAATGTACAAGGGCATCCCAGAAGATATACGCTGGATAATCGAAGCAAAGGTTCGTTTAGCTGGTGAATCTTCCGATTCATTTGTCCGATACATGCCTGGTCTCGGTAAAAGTTCATTTTCAAAAAAGAGAAGAGCAAAAAGAATGCACGTTTGTTACAAGTGTGCACGATGGAATTGCAACACGCGATGTCGTTCTTTGGGAATGGTTTCTGTAAACAGAGAAGATAAAATATTCTTCATTAAGAATGGACTGAGTAAGGAGTCATTAGATAATATCTTATTGACTCTTGAGACGCATTCTTGTGGAATTGTGCAGCGTGAACTTCTTCGTTTGTGGAATCTCTTCAAGGACAAGCAAGAGCGTTATAGTCTTTGAAATCTGACTCAAAAAGACCGTGTTTGCCAATTTATAAGAAAATTAGATGGGAAGCCTATCCCCGACTCATAGAAGGTGTTTAAGCCGTTTTTGGACGTAAAACCAGAGGAAGATGTGAGCCACAATCACAACAATCTGTATATATTATCTTATGCATTTATTATTTAAAAAAAACAAAACATTAAAAAAAAAATTCAAAAGTTTTCGACAATGTACCAACCTACTCATATAGGAGCTATTATTTTTTCTATTCTCTTCCCTATTTAAACACTCCATTTTCTTCACTTTCCTGCAACTCTTAATCATTCACAGAGAGTGTGAGTGTAGAGATGGAGGGAGCTTCTTCTTCTTCTGTTCGTAGACTTGTTAGTATCTGTGTATTTTGTGGGACACATTATGGGAAGAGTTTAGAGTTTGTCAACGCAGCAACCACTCTTGGTAGAACACTTACTGCGAGGAACATTCGTGTAGTATATGGGGGAGGTTGCCTTAGGTTAATGGGGGCTGTATCACTGTCTGCATTTCTAAAAGGTGATCAAGTTTTAGGTGTCATTCCTGAACCTTTAACTTGAAGGAACTTCGTTGGAAAGACAATTGGACAGGAAATTCAAGTATCATCTATGCATGAACGAATGAAGGCAATGCTTGACAACTCTGATGCATTCATAGCCTTACCTGGTGGTTTTGGTACTTTGGAAGAAGTCTTTCAAGTTGTTTCTTGGGCCCAGCTGAACATCCACCATAAACCTATAGGTTTGTTGAATGTTAATAATTTCTTTGATAATTTGTTATCTTTTGTTGACCATGCTGTGGAATAGAAATTTGTCACACCTTCTGAAAGACAACTCCTTATCTCGGCTTCCACTGTTGATGAGTTAATTGATAAATTGGAAGCCTTTGTTTATGAACTGATCCAAGGATGTACCCAGATAGATTGGTCGAGAGACAAAGAAGAAGCGAGACAACAACAAGGGAGGCAGCAAGAAACAACAGTGTGACCTAACACTTCATCTATGACTTTCCTTTCTCTTTAGTTTTATTCATCGTACTTTGTTTGTTTATATTTGTGTAAGGTTTCTCTTTTTCGTAATTTGCAAGAATGTGTACTATCCTCTATCTTTTTCCTTTCTATTTTTTTTAACATTGAGGACAATGTTATGATCTAGTTGGAGGGAAGGATAGTTGTGTGACTAAAAAGAAATTTTTTTTTTAAGTGTGTTTATGTTTGTCGTGTGTAGAGTTGTGAGAAAAAAAATGTGTGTATATATTAATATGTTTATTGTGTTTATATGTTTGTCAGTAATTTTCTAACCAGTTAAGGATGGCAGAGTAAGGAGTAATTCTACTCTTGAGACGCATCTTAATTGGTGGCAGAGGTCTGATGTGGCACTAACAGTGTGCTTCTTTTCCTGCTTGGCGTTGATTCACTTCTTATCAGGTTGTGTTGTTCTTTTCTATCTCTCTCTTTCACATTAAGGACAATGTTATATTAAGTATGGGGAAGAGATTTTAGCATTTTTTGTTTTGTTTTGTTGTTAAAAAAAAACAAAAAAAAACAAAAAACACAAAAAAAAGGGTTCATTACATGATTGAATAACTTTTCTTCCTTCTTGAACTGATATGCTTGGTTATGGATGATTGAATTGATGAATTGAGTTTGATAGATGCATACCTTGTGAGATTTTGAGCCTAATGGATGGATTCAACATTTATGCCATTCTCTTCTTTCTTGTGTGATTTTCACTCATGTTAATGATCACTCTAGAACTTGCTTTGACTCTTTTTGAGGCTACGTTTCACTTGCATGCATGAACATGATTGAGGCCCTCTTTCTTAATCAGCTAGTTTAACCAAACAGCCAACCTTGCATATTTCCCCTTGCTTAACCCCTTTGAGCTTATTTGATTATTCTTTGTCTCGAACTCATTATGTTTCTTAAATGAAAAAAAAAAAAACCATGTTCTTACTTAGTCTTAGGGAATAAGAGAACATTAGCTTTGCCATTGGATGAGTTCATGAACAAGTGTGGGGGTGTGTATGCAGAATGGTTGAAAAATATATTTATGATGTTCTTTTCCTAAAAAAAAAAAAAGAAAAAAAAATATATACATATAAAAAAAATTTAAAAATATATATATATATATATATATATATATATATATATATATATATATATATATATATATATATGTAAAAAAAAAAAAAAGGGTCAACAAGGCAATAAAGGAATGGAAAATAATATGTAAAGGGAATTTGTATTAGATGAAGTTGGGATGAACTTTCATGATCGATAATTGAACTCAAACTTTCATGTTCTTTTATTCTCTTTGGTGTTTAACTTGTCATATCCATATTACCTTCTCCTTTACCTTAACCCCATTACAACCTTGAATAAAGTCCTCATGATTTGTGTGTGCATGTGTTCGAGTAGTGGAGAAGTAGAAGATAAGCAAGCTTATGGTAGTGTAATTTTCATGAGTTGAATTGAGTGTAATACCTACCTTTTAAACACTTGAGAGATTGAGAGTGAATTTTGTGAGGATCTATCATTCTTTACTCATACTTTTCAATTGAAGTATCCCTGCTTGTTGATTTAAGATGTGAAGATGTGTTACCTCATAAATGTTTTGATCACTTGAATTATCAATTGCTCTTCATTCTTAAATATTATTAGAAATTGAATCTTTTAGAATGTTTAACTTTTGAGTCTGTTTTATTTTGTTTTTGTGTGTTTTGCCCAGGAGTGCAAAAAGCTAAGTGTGGGGGAATTTGATGTTCACATATTTGATGCATTAATAAGCCTTCATTTTTAGTCATTTACACTCTCCGTGCACTTAATAAATTACGTTTGGTTATGTTTTGTATGTTTTGAACTCAAAATGGATTTAATTGAATTTTTCAGCATGATTTATGTCTTACACTAATCCTGTATTTGGGTCATATCTTGGGCTGTAAGTGGATGTTTAAGGTGAATCTTATGTCATTTTAAAGATAAGAAAGAGCTCTACAATCTTCATGAAGACATCAAAGATTCAATCACACGTTTGGATGGCTCAAATTGGCATTGAATCAAGAACTAAAGTGTTGCTCCTGGCAGAATGACCTATGCGTACTGTTCATTCTACTGCTCGTGGTGAAAGTTGTAGAATGGGCTGAAATTTTGATGGTTGATAGTTAAGACTCAAATCTACAACTTTCATGTTGTACACTTTTCCCGATTCAGACTCCTTGGAAGTGATATTGGGCTTGGAATTCAGAACAGAGGAGCTGCGTTTGGACCTAAGTAGTGTGCAGTAATTTGAACATATTCGGAGCTATAGAAGTGATATTGGGCTCAAACCAAAGCCATTTGAAAGCTAAGATCCAGACCTACAATCTTCATGAAGACCACTTGGCTCAAAAATGAAGAATGCAATGACTTCAGAGCTGCATGATTTCGGAGACAAAGAATCTCCATAATTTTCCACTCACCAAAAGTCATTCAACATTTTCCACTCATCCACCTACTCCACTCATCCACCTACTCCACTCAACCACCATGACTCAGCCCCCTTTTGACATTTTGTACCTCTAAACCCTCTATAAAAGGGAGGCTATGCAGATCATTGTAATATGTAGAGCTTTTATGTAGTAGTGTTGTTATAATTAAAGTTTTAGTGTTTCATTTTGGAGAATTCTCTTCTTCTCTTCCTCTCCTCCTCTCTTTTGTTATTTTCATTTTTGTATGGTTCTTGAAGGTTCTCCAATGGTGATGGCTATGGAGAGCTAAACTTCTTTAATCAATCCAAGAGATTGACAAGCTTGATGATTAATCCTGAGATCTCGTTTTAATCGTTATACGTTCATCTATTAATCAAGTTTCTCTTTCTTTTCTTCTCTTGTTTAAATTCTGATTTAATGCTTAATTTGATTGGGATTTGCATATGATAATTACGCAATTAACATATGCCAAGAGATGAATTCAGAGGTTATATAATTTATCAAAGATGTTTGATGAAATATTTAACTTGGTTGGATCTTGGTTTTTAAGTTAATTTGGGTTTGGGATGGATGCTTAATTTGTCTAACCTTAATTAATTGAATTTTAGAAGCGTTTCTAATAGAAGATCCATGGATCATTGAGAGGCGTCTTGATGTGATCTAAGACCAAAGATTTGGTTGATAGTTGAACGGATTTATAAAGATCAAGGATGGATTAAAATCAAGATTTGTTAATTCTCTTGGATTAGTTGTTTTCTCAATCTTGTTTACTCATTTTAATTGTTCTTTGTTATTTAATCTTGCAAAACTCTTTCCCCCTATTTATTAACCTCTTAATCTGACTTCATAATTAGAGTGATCTACGGGCTTGACCCGGTGTTACCTTATGTTACAAGCAATTTTGGTAAATCGGTTATAAATTGATTTAAATTTGGTAATCTCGACAGTTGTCAGTGAGCGATAATATTATCTCAAGTATAAATATACAACTAAAAAGTTTCATTTATACTAACATTAAAAGTCCATACAATCCAAAACGTTAGTGTTTATATGATACAAACTAAGTCTTTTTAGGCATATGTATACATAAACAATATAAAATACATTGCATGATTGTAAGTACAAGGCAATGATCAAAACGAAAGGTAATTCTATTCTATAATATCATCTTCTCTTCTACTCCGTAAATGAACCTTATGTTGAAATTATCATGAAAAACAAAATAAAGGGGTGAGAATTCTAGAATTTCCCAGTAGTGCTAATACAAAAAGTGATATCATAATAACTCTAACTGCTTCGGGGTATCAAATCAATACTCAAAATATTTTATAGAAAGGTGACTAAAGCCAAAATGGTTTCTTTCTCTTCCCGTGACAGAAATTCAATTATTATTATTGATCAATAATTCACATTCTACCATTACATCTAAATCCAACGCATCATTAATAGATCATAGATTACATTAAAAATGTATCAAGTATGAATCATAACTTACTATCACTAGAACATTTACATATTCTCATGTTGCAAATATTAATAATCAAATCTATGATCTATATAACTAACATCATTCATGATGTTGTGTAAATGCTCAATAATGCATAAATCTTTCATCAGTGCTCATTTATTATCATCTTTCTAAGCATATTCTCAGAACCCATATAAATGTACCTCAATAGGTAAGGCCACCTCATATAACCCTAGGTTCTTTTATCTCAAGGTAGGGAGTGAATATGAGCCTCGCACTACCAAATACTTGGTAATAGTCTACTTATCAAGTCGGTGTACTCAAACTATACGTAACAGTATGTCGTTACACAACACTATCTCAGGTAACCCTAGCCATAACTAATGAGGGAAACTAATAACTAATGGGAAAACTAATGAGGAGTTATATCTAAAAATTAAGGATCACCTTCCCCATCGAGAGTCATTTCCATAATTCAAAACTAAGAATTTCATATCACCTTCTCCCATCTAAGACCATTTCCAAAATTCACTAATGGCAAAAATTGATTATTCAATCATTAAGTTACCCATCATAAGGGAATAGTAATTAAGGATCATTTTCCTCCCCTTTTCAAGGGTATTGCCTAATATCTTTTAGTCTCTAACCACTTATTATTTGAATTCAATTACTAGCTCAACTTTAACAATTTAAAGGAGCAAATTACTTTTCGTGTACACCTTATAATTATAAAAAATGTACATATATTAAGTGCACAAATTAACTAAGTGCATAATATCATCAATTCATGATATACTGAGTGCATTAGATGATCACTTCACAAGTAAACTAAGTGCATTAGATGATCACTTCACAAGTAAACTAAGTGTACAATATCATTATTTTCAAATAAACTAAGTGCATTATCATATCACTTCACAAGTACACAAAGTACACAATATCATTATTCTCAAATAAACTAAGTGCATTATCACATCACTTCATAAGTACACAAAGTGCACAATATCATTATTCTCAAATAAACTAAGTGCACTATCATATCACTTCACAAGTACACAAAGTGCACATTTATAATATAAGTCACTTCACTTAGTGAATATAATCAAATTTCATCACATAGACAAATCTAGTGCACAAAATCATCATTTCACTAAGTTACCAAGTGCACATTCATAATATAAGTTGTTTCATTTAGGGAACTCAATCAAATCTCTTCATATTGTACAATATGGAACTCTATTTACTCAGAACAGGGGACTGATAATCGATTATCATGATTTGGTAATTGATTATCACCCACAAATGTTCTTATTTTTTAATTGGATAATCGATTTTCACACTCTGATAATCGATTATCAGTATCCAACAGTGGTATTCTGTAAGTTCATAATTGATTACCACCCCTAGATAATAGATTATGACTCACTAATATTGCATTTTGGAAGTAGATAATCGATTAGCACTTTGCTCTAATCGATTATCACTCAAAACATGGCATTTTGGAAGTTGATAATCGATTAGCATCTTTGCTCTAATCGATTATCGCTCAAAATATACCATTTTGGAAGTTAATAATCGATTAGCCTTTCTGGGTAATCGATTATCACTTTCGAATCAAGACTATTTGGGTGTGGATAATCAATTATCACTTGCTGATAATTGATTATCTAGTGTATTTCTAAACCAAAAACAACTCTAACTCAGCAACTTCCATTTCTTTTTATCTATTCTATCAACATATCATCAAAACCAAATCATACATCATTCAATCTATAATCCATGTGATAATCCAAATAGAATCAATCCCATAGAATTCTATTTATATCATAAATCACAAACTCTTATGGTTATACACACACACACACACACACACACACACACACACACATATACATACATCGCATCTATCTCATACATGTACAACCAATTCATCATAGAAAATCATAAGGAATTCTCAACCAACTCAACCATATAGAATTTAAGAAGCAAGAAAAGATATAGAGCATGGTAGAGATACACAACAACCCTTACCTATACTCCTTTATTAATGGGATTCTATTCATCTTCTTGTTCTTCCCTTGTTTTTCTTCTTTTTTCTTCTTCATCTTCTTTCTTTTCTTTCTTCCTTCTCTGCTATCGCTTTTCTTTCTTATCTCTATCTTTTTCTTTTCTCTTTTCTTTTTTCTCTTTTACCTCTTCTATTAGCCATGTGAATGAAGAGAAAATGAGAAATAAAAAGGTTGCAAAGTCAAAGATAGTGGAGAGTTGTTGGAGGGATAATGATGTTTTACTTTTGGTGGTTAAGTGGAAATGATGTATTTCTTAGGGATAATTTGATCTGCCATTGTTCGACAAAGGATACCACCCTAAGAGACTTCTGTGTCAAAATCACACTTAGGAGTTTTACACTTAGAAATTTAACTAAGTGCCAAAAACTCTATGGAAGAATAAGAACCGTAATTCAAAAAGTAAACCTAAGAGGGTAAACCCAAAAGAGGACTATCATATGCCAATAATGTAAATTCAAAAAGGGAATACCTAAGAAGGGAGACCCAAAAGGGTAAACCCAAAAGGAGACTACCGTACTCTAAAAGGTAAACCTAAAAAAGGATGATCATACTCTAAGAAGGTAAACCCAAGAGGTTAACCCAAAGAGAACTACATTCACCAAGAAAGTAAATTTATAAAGGGAATACCTAAAAGGGTAAACTCAAATGAAGACTACCATACTCCAAAAGGTAAACCCAAACAGGGACTACCCCTAAAGAGGAACACTCAAGAGGGTAAACCTAAATGAGGACTATCGTACTCCAAAAGGTAAGCCCAAATAGGGACTACCCTTAAAGATGAATACCTAAGAGGGTAAACCCAAATGGGGACTCTAGGTAAACTAAAAAAGAGACTACCATATATTAATAAAGTAAACCTAAAAAGGGACTATTGTACTCCAAGTGGCCGAATCTCAAAAAGAAAACTAAACACTTCAACGACGATGATTCCCATCCAAATTTGGCCCCCACCTTGATCAGTACCTTATCGTGACTTCGTGTCCACAAGTACCTCGACCTAATCTTGTTTCAGCCGGTACCACGACACGACCTCCTATCCATGAGTACCTTGACATAAGATCATCTTAGTGGTACTCACAAGGCCTAACGTCTCCCTAACAAGGTCTGAGGGATATATTCCTTAATGGGTCTCGATATCCCGACTGCACCATGTTAAGGTTAAGCAGGACAACTCGCGAGGTCTGAAGAATACAGGTTCTAAAGAGGGACAACCATTCCGATTACAAATAACGTTAAAAGAGAAACCTACATGGCCAAAGTGCCTTGGCGAGGTCTGAGGAATACAAGTTTTAAAAGGAACAACTATCATGATTACAATCATTACAACTCATAAGGTTATCGCACCTTGAAGAGGTTTGAGGAATACAAGTACCCCTTTGGATAAGATATTTTGACGCAAGATGAAGGTCAAAAAGGGTAACCCACTTGACCGTACTCCATGGTCTTGAAGTGAGATTAAGGTTTTTAACCCATGCAATAACGAGCTTGACCTTAACCCATAAACTTAAAGTAAGTTTAAAGTGGTTAAGAGTATCTGATTGATGCTTGGGTTATGACAATAGCACTTGTCGATTTCTGAAAAAGGGATACTACCCTAAAAGACTTTCATGTCAACTTTACACTTAGTAACTTAGCTAAGTGTTACAAGAATTTGGTAACGATCAAGTGTCAAAATTTCTTTTCTATGTTTCTCGAGATTCATTATCACTTTAAAGTGGTTCAGTTGGGGATCCGACATGAATACTTATAAAATTGTTAAGTGGACTAAAATTCACGAAAGGACTGAACTAAGAATACGGATTACGGGTTTCAATTTAAGAAATTCATAATTTGTAATTAGACCCCATAATCAAAATTGGTATGGGGAAAACTCAATATGAATCCTAGACAACAGTGTAGTGATTTTAAGATAGAGTAATGTATATTGGATCTCGGCCTAATTCATTAATATTGGAGACATCCTGATTTTTACTTTTCATCACAGACTTCACCCCTTCGTTAGAGACATTGTGAGATCTAGTATCTATATCATAACTTAGATCCCTTTGTCCCTTGTATGTCGTTTGCTCTTGATAATCTCGAATATCTTGACACTTAGCTGTCACATCTGAGCACCAAGCTGGGGGTAGCTATTCTGGACTGGGGTCCGGGTTAGCAGTTTAAGAGCAAGTCGGTCTGCTAGAATTGGATCTCATATATTTATGAGCGCTATTAGATAAGTAAATATGCTAATTTATGAGAAGTAAATCTCTCATAGAATCCCTCATAAATAGAGGAATTAGTTATAAGCGATAATGAGCTTATTAGATTTCTATCCGAATTAACAACATTTACTATTCGTTAATGTAGATTTAAACATGATTTTTATCTACCAAAATACTCTTATAAATACCACATAAGGTAGTAAAGGTATGCATCTAATTCCAAACACAACTCACCTTGTGCAAAGTCTAACTTGAGTGTCGGAGTGCCTTTTGTAAGTGTCCACTCCTTACACCACCATCACAGCCATTGATCATTGAAGGAAACAACTTTCTTTAACCTTATTTAGATGATTCTTTGAAACTCGTTCAAAACAGCTAGTAAACTTAAACTTTGCTGGATGATTGATCTGGTTTGAAGAAGACAAATGACCTTATTTATGGAATCGAAATAGTAATTGTCTAGAACCAAGTGTGATACGTTAATTCAAAACAAATTCAAGTAACGTATAATTGATATTTAATGCCTTACAATGAAAAAATGCTTGAGTTAAGGCTATGGAGTTTGAAAATTTTACCGAGCGTGGGTATATATATTAAATTTTTGTTACTTTTATGACTAAAAATTTTGGGTAAGGGAAGATTCTCTTCATTCTAAAATCAGTGTAAACCATTAATCTTAACCAAGATTTACAGTGAAATTACAAATTTCTTAGCAACGGAGGATTATTGGATTTGAATTCACAAGTTATGCAGTTGTTAAGAGCGAAAAATCACTTAAGTAACACAATCTTACATTTACACTTCTATTTTTCCAAAAAGTGAGATTCTACACTTCCCATACACCTATACGTAAATTATTGGTTAACAATGCATATTGATTGGTTATTAAACTACGAATTGATTACTAACAAGCTAAAAGCATATTACTATTTCTATAACCAATCAATCTACTTTGTGTACTTACAATTTACACATCGTTAACAGGTGGATGAAAGGTGTAGAATATGAAATATTTCCCTCCATTAATGGCTAAACCATATTCCTTATTTTTATGATATTCAATCAATAACCAGAACTAACACAAAATTATTTTTTTATTTGGAATTAACAAAAAAATATTAAAATATAAAAAAATCATAACAACTCATTTAGTAAGAAACATATTCGATATTTTTCTATTGTTTTTGGGTTTTTTTTCCAATTTCATCAAATATACCAAAGAAATACAAAAAATTATTAAAAGTTATCATACTTGCTATTCAATGCTTTACGGTACAACCAAAGAAAAAAAATTCAATGCTTTACCAAGAAAAATGTGCTTAGATGTGAAAGTATTACTACTATTTAAAATTAGATTTAATTTTAATATAATGTTAGTATAAAAAATTTGTACTGTCAATTAATTATATTTTGTCATATTATTAAAAATATTTAATTCTTACAATAACTATTTTAGAAGTTATATATGTGATAATATATAATTAATTTATAATGTAAATTTTTTTATACTAATAACACATTAAAATTAAACTCTTAAAATTATGGCGAAAGCAGTCATCACTTTTAAAATTTTTACATAAAGAAATAATAACGTGAATCTAAGAATGAAAAAAATGTTCTATATCATTTTCATTAAAAAAAAAAATCGAAACATATTTCGTCTTCTGACATTCAAAGGTTCGATTTCTATCTTATACAAATTCAATATCTATTATAAATATATAAAAGTAGGGTCACAAGCTTTGAGATTATTAGAGATAGGATTTGTTATGCATTAGTTACTAGTTTGTTAGCCTATTAGTTATTAGTTTGTTAGCCTATATAAAGGTTTAGATGTAATCACTATACTCACTTTTCTCATTTGTATCATTTTATACTCTTAAGATCAATACATTTTCAGAACTTTCTCTCATTCATTTCCATGGATGCCATGTTTTGTAACATGGTATCAGAGCAATATCATCCACCTTGAAGGCTCTGATTCCGCTGCAGTCTCGTTTTCCTTTTTCTTAGACTAATTGTATTTTCCTTTCTCCCGAGAAAATCCAAAAGCCTTGTCTCTTCTTCGTTGTTTTTTCGTTCCTGTTACAGATAGTTGTTGCTTCTTCTTCTTGATTACTTTTCTGCGTTCTTTTCTTTAAATCATCCATATCAAAACCCTAGAAATTTTGTTGCACAATCTCTACGATAGTTTCTTCTTAGATCTAGAGTCGCCGCTGCGCTTTGGATCTGTTTCTCAAAGATCAGTGCTGGAGAATCAGCGATTCGGCTTCAGAGCTGCGATCTTTGGCTTTGCTTCGCGTTCCTTTTGCAGATCTGATGCAGATCTGATCCCGTCGTCATCTTCAATTTCTTGCTGTGTTGTTCTGCCTCCATTATCAACGACGTTCTTTGTGACCAGAAATGGAGTTTCCGACATCATTTTGTGGCTCTGTTCTCGCCGATTCTTGATCTATGGAACGATGAGACCTAGCTGCCGTGTATTGAGTCGCCGCCGCCTCCTCTTTGGGTGAATCAGTGAGACTGTGGTTTGATCTTTCTGGTATTGTGATGATTTGCTACAGATTGCTGGTATTGGTTGACGAGTGTAGAACTGAGTCGAGTCAAAGCGTTGGAACCTCATGTGGTTTGGTTCTCTCTTGCTTTCGAGTATATTTGATTGATTCACAAGTTTTTTTGTAATTGGTCCTCATTGAAGACAGATTTGTCTTTGCTTTGGTTCAATGGTTCTATTGGAGCTGAATTTGATCTTCTGATATTGCTTTTCTGGTTGTCATTTTCATGCACACCAAGTGTTCGATGTTTTTTGTTCGGTGACTCTGTTTTCTCGTTCAACATCCTACCTTGTTGCGAGCTTCTGCTGTTGGTGGTTAAGCCTTGTGAGAGCTTCTGCCTTCGGTGGTTAAGCTTTAGTTCTTGGTTTCTTGCTTCTGTCAAGTGGTTAAAGCCTTGAGTTGTGGCTTCGCTTGATGGTTAAGCTTTGTTTGCCTAATTTGGCATTTGATGATTGCTCCTGATATTGGGGTTTTTGATTCTGTTGGAGTGAGTGCTGTGGAGACGCTGGAAGAAGTTCGAAGGGGCCCATGAGTTGGTCGAAGACTTCTAGGAGTTATGCACCTCGGCCGCTACCACTTTTCATTGTCAGATTGTTTCCTTTTACTGATGTGATTACGAATTGTTCATTTGAATTTTTCATTAGTGTTTGTTATTCTTTTTCATTTGGATCATGCTTTATATCCCAAGCTGGATTTGCTTACCCGCACTTCCAGCTTGCGGGGGACTATTAGAGATAGGATTTGTTATGCATTAGTTACTAGTTTGTTAGCCTATTAGTTACTAGTTTGTTAGCCTATATAAAGGCTTAGGTGTAATCACTATACTCACTTTTCTCATTTGTATCATTTTATACTCTTAAGATCAATACATTTTCAGAACTTTCTCTCATTCCTTTCCATGGATGCCATGTTTTGTAACAGAGATCAACCGATAAGCAATATTGTATGCTGTCAAATTGACACATCAGTCCTCTTAAAGTTGTGAAGTTGCTATTGCAGCACCATATCAACCAAGTTTTTATTCTTCCATTCTGCCAACTCAGTGTCTAACCTATGGTGTCAACTTCTAGTGCAATTCTTCTTTTTCCCTCTTGCCACATTTATATGCAGTTCGATAATACTCTTATGACCTTTTAATTTTCTTTTCAACATCTCTCCTATTCATATTGTACCAGTAACAGTTGGTATAATTCCTTAATATCTCATTTGAGCAATCCATTATTTTACAAACTTTTCATATTAATTCTTAATACTTTTCACTTTTTCTTCTTTATATACCAGACTGATCTTTTACGGACTCAAGTAACCTCAAGGTCGTTCTATGTCTCACAAATGAGAAGTCACATGCTCATCTGTCTTCCAGTGCTGGAAAAACAATCAAAGTCCTGCATGGGAAACAACTAGAAGCTTTCTTCGTGAGATAGCCGCCTTCCTCAAATATGCTTTCATATTCCAAATGTTCTCTCTTTTTCTCCCCTTAGTTTGTTATGCCCTCCAATTAGAGATCGAAAGTGGGCTTGTGAAAGATTCAATTGTGCACTAGATATATTACACATGTAATTTAGAGAAGCATAGGAAAGTCGGGTAGATAATGACAGATTTTGAAAGTGTTCAGAACTAGTTTATAAGGTTTACTTGAAGAGGTAATAGATGGTTGATTCCTCCGTGGCGCAACTCCTTCAGTGGTAGAGTGAGGGGTGAGTACTTACAAAAGACACTTCGACGCTTAAGTCAGTAGCTGCGCAAGTAGGGTAGAGTGTAATAGGAACTAGGCGTACCTTGTTCTCTTGCTTATTGTATTTATATGAGCACATGAGATTTTTTGGTGTTTGAGCATTCAGTGCGTGCTGAATGTTGCTACCTGCCGTTACGCTTGGCATTTAGTTGTTTTATGCACACTACACGCTTGGGTGCCAGCCTGGAGGGTCGGGTTGCTCTAATTCTTTCAGCCCGTAACCCACTCTGGAACAGTTGCCCTTAGCTTGGTGCTTTAGTGGTACAACCAAGTGTCGAGATATGGACTCAATTGGAGCACACAACACACAATGGGTAAAGGGGTTTGAGTTACAACTTTGGTTATGGGTTCCACAATATTTTTCCCAAAAGGCCGAGGTCAGTGATGTATCATAATAGGTTGTCGAGGTCAATGAGTAAACTCGGGATCCAGGTTGGATCGCTTCATTTGTGTAGTCATTTCGTTGTCTAGGGTCTCATTGAGTTGTCCCCATGTGCAGTTGGCGGTGTGTCTTCTCCCAGCGTTGAATTAGGGTATAAGGTGGTATTCTACCATGATGGCCCCTCATGGACTGAGACCTGAGATAGGTGTTTTGGAATGCCATGCATCGCTTCGATTTCGAATGTTCTGCGCCCTGTTCTTTTGGTTTATTTCATTCAAAGGCAATGCGATGCATGTCTGAGTAGCATTTCATGGGCTTTGTATCGTCATTGGTGCTACTCTGGAACAGCATATATGGGGAACAATGACATTCTCGTATTCATTAATGGCAGTGATTTGTAACAGACTGCACTTGCTCAAGATCTACTACTTTGTATTTATGGGAAATTAAAGTGCTTTGATGATAATAATAGTTCCACACTATTTCCCAACTGCCCACTACCCTCGTAACTGATCACAAAGGGGGGAGCATTCAAATAGGGCTTTGGAGGTGCAACCCATCAGAACTCTTCATTCCTTCTATAAATAGGAATGTTTATAGTGGGGTTATCACCTACTCTTTTTCGTTCGTCAATTTGTGTTTGAGAGTGGGTTCTTCCCCAAGAATGGCCTCTTTTTGGTCCTTTGCGGGTGTTTGGAGGGTTGTGCCTCCTTCTGAGGCCTTCTTCCTCTTTTTCCCCAAATTCTCGAAGGTGTTTACCTTTTCCCTCACCTATCTATCTGGTGGAGGCCTTTTTTTCTAGGCGTAGTGCTTTGGTGAGGAGCAGGTAGTCGCTTTACGTGATCCGGTGAACATACCTCTAGATGGCAGAAGCCTTTCTCTCCTAGTGTATACGGGAGTGGACAAATTTTTTACTCTTATAGGGGGGTCTGTGGCCTCCGTTACAATTCTTGTAAGGCGTGGATATTTTTCCCTGATGTTCTTCCTTTGCTTCCATGCTTTGGGCACGTAGATGTGTGGCTGGATGCATAAGAATGTTTCTTTATTGAAGCAATCACCTCATGTTAACTAAAAAGGGGAATTCGAGTGCTCCTTATGGAATCATTAAGGTGGCCATGGTGGAGCCTGACCTTCATCATCTGTTTAGGCTACCTTCTTGGTTGTTCTCTAGTGGGTATTCTTGGGAAGGTGTAGCTCATAGGTTTCCTTTATAAGACTAATGATGTATAGAATGTGAATAATAATAGTAAGCATTTGTTTTCCTTGAATATTCACTGTGTTTTGACATTAGTAGGCTTTTATTTTGCTTTTGTTCTCCCGAGGTGGGTCCAAAGCTTGATCTCAGAATTTTGTGATGAATGTTCTCTATGCCTGTCTGAGCTGATTCCAACGCTCAGTCTCGAGGACAAGATTCATTGGAAAGGACGAACCCGCATTTTACTAGCCGAGATGAGTCTAAAGCTCGAATCTCGATAGTCGGATTTGTTTAACTTGGATGAACACACGTTTTTCCTGCTAATATGAGTCTAAAGCTTGAATCTTCAGTGGCTATGTTCGTTTAACTTAGATAACACGAAAGCCTTTGGTTGTGGGGTCCACGATCCCAAGTGACTGTCAATTATGCTCAACCTTTGTAAACTATGATGGGTTATGGGTTGAGGTTAGGCTCAAATGGGTACGGGTGAGAACCCCTAAATACTCTGCTTGGTCCCGGGGGGTGTTCAAGTGGCTTTCCTAGTTTGGTCATTAAGTAAGGATGTCAAAATAGTTAATCCTTTCAGACCTTGTATTCCTCAAGCCTCAGCAAGGTGTGGCGATCTTGTGGGTTGATTGTCCCAAATATCCGAGGACTCGAGGTTGCATCCAGGATATTGGCTATAGATATTGTTAAGCCAGAGTACATAAGGACTCTGGGTCGTTATTGAGGTACTAGCTCTGAGACAAGACGATAGTGATGAAGAAATGCCAATTTATTGATGTCAAAGCATGCTTCATGCTTCTTACATGGCAAAAGTTACAAATTAACATCGTTCTTAGTTGTAATATTTTCTTAACTTGTTAGCATTCTAGAAGTTTTTGATTGCCTTGCCCGAGAGGGTTTCCAGAATGTAGGTTTCTGCATTGGTCTTTAGATGTAATCTTGTAAGGCCCTTCCCAATTGGGAGCCAATTTTTCGTCTTTTGTGTTTCTTCCTCCAACATCCACCATATGTAGCACGAGGTCACCCAAGTTAAACCGACATGGGATTACCTTGGAATTGTGTCGTGTGGCGATCCTCTACTTGAGGGATGCTTCTCAGACATGGGCAACACAGTGTTGTTCCTCAAGTAAGTCGAGTTCTTGGTGGATGAGGTCCGGGTTGGTTTCTTAGGAGAAACTTTGCTTCTTCCAGCATGGTTCTCCTATCTCCACTAGGATCATGGCCTCGCAGTCCTAAGTTAACTTCAAGGGGGTTTCACCCGTGGTGGAGTGTGGTTTGGTTTAATATACCCGTAGGATAAGATGGAGTTGTTCCACCTAATTTTCTTTGTTGTCATCTAGTCTTTTCTTAATCCCCATAAGTATATCCTGATTGACGACTTCGACTTGCCCATTGGTCTTTGGGTGTTCGATCGATGTGAAATGTTGTTTGATTTTTAGTTCAGCTAAGAGATCTTTGAAGTTCTTGTCAATGAATTGGGTTCCATTTTTTGTGACTACTGACTCCGGTATTCTAAATTTGATGATGATAATCTTGTGGATGAACTTTTGGATTTGTGTGAAGGTGATCGTAGCTAATGGTTCAGCCTTAATCCACTTGGTAAAGTTATCGATAGCCACTACTAGGCATTTGACTTGCCCTGGTGCTCGAGGGAAAGGGCCCAAGATGTCCATTTCCCATTGGTAGAGAGGCCAATGAACCAATATTATTGACAGCTCTTCTAGTGATATCGCATAGACATTTGAGTGGCGTTACCACTGGTCACACTTTTGAATGTGCTCTTTGTTATCGACTTCCATAGTAGGCCAGTAATATCCCGCTCTTAATGCCTTACGGGCTAAGGACTTGCTCTCGAGATGATGTCTTAAGCTTCCCTCATGAATTTCAGACAAAACGTATTCTGCCTCCTTAGGGCTAAGCATTTAAGGAAGGGGGAAGAAAAGCCTTGGTAGTATAACTGATTATCGTAAATAGTATACTAGAATGCTATCCTAACTATCTTCTGGACTTCTTTTTTATCCTCGGGAAGCATGTCGCTATGGAGGTAAGCTAATATAGGAGTCATCTAGGTTTCCTCTTTTTCCAGTAGGAGGACTTCGTGGTCTGTGATATTAGGGAAGATAGGATGTCCTAGATCACTGACTTGTTATTGACTGGGCCTTTAGTGCGGGCAAGATTTGATAGAATGTTGGCCTTGGAATTGCATTCCCTTGGGATATGTTCTATGTTGATGTTGTCAAAATTTTCCATTAGTTTTTTCACTCTGGCCAAGTACTTCTGTAGCAAGGGTTCCTTGGCATGGTATTCCCATTTTATTTGAACTGTTGCCAACTATGAATCGCTGCATAAGACTGTCGTTTGCTCCCATTTCCTTGGCTAGGTTCATGCCGGCTATGCACGCCTCGTATTTGACCTGGTTGTTAGATGTGGGAAACTCAAACCTCAATGAATGTTCTAATATGAGGTCGGCTTTGCTTTCAAAGATGACTCCCTCCACTCCCTTTGGGGTTCGAGGACCCATCAACATTGATAGTCTAGAAGTGTTTTATAGGGTTGTCAGAGTCCGAGGTGAGTTCTACTCGGAAGTCGGATAATACCTGAGCCTTCATGGCTGGTCTCGGCTCGTAGGTAATCCTGAACTCAGAGAGCTCTACTGACCAGGAGATCATTCTTCCTGTGAGTTCTGACTTATGTAGTACTTGCCTGATTAGTTGATTAGTCCTTATTACAATAGGGTGGCACTGGAAATATTACCTTAGCCTTCTCGCGGTGATTACCAGCGCTAGAGCCAACTTTTCAATTTTTTGGTAATGGATTTTGAGGCCCTGGAGGACTTTGCTAGCAAAGTAGACTGGCCTTTGACATTCGTCAATTTCTCTTATCAAAGCTGAGCTGACTACCTCATTGCTGACAGAGAGGTATATGTATAATGTTTCACTAGGGTCCGGTCTTGTCAAGATGGGTGGGGTGGACAACATTTTCTTTAATTCCTAGAACATGGTCTCACACTTCAGGGTCCACACGAAGTTCTTCCCCTTCTTTAAAGTTTGGAAAAGGTGGAGGGACTTCTGAGAGGCTTTGGCCAAGAAGCGTGTGAAGGCAGCGATCCAGTCTATGAGTTATTGTACTTCTTTGATAGATTAAGGGTTGCGCATATCGAACACGGCTTGATACTTTTCTGGGTTAGCCTCAATTCCTTAGTTTGTTAGTAGGAACCCTAGAAATTTGTCAGCCTGTACTCCAAAAGTTCATTTCTCCAAGTTTAATCGTATGTTATGCTTTCGAACCTCTGCAAATACCTCTTTTAAGTCTTTGGCATGACTATTGATGTGTGCCGTTTTGACTATCATATCGTTAATATATACCTCTAGCATCTTATTGATATGCCCTTTAAATACTTTGTTCATCATTCTTTGGTAAGTTTGCCAGACATTTTTGAGTCCGAATGACATCACCTAGTAGTAGTAGGTCCCCATCTCGGTGATGAAGGTAATCTTTTCTTCATCTTCCAAATTCATGGGGATTTGATTGTACTTGGAGTAGGCATCCATGAAGGAGAGCAACCTAAATCTGGATGAGTTATTAATCAGCTTGTCATTGTTGGAGAGTAGGTAAGGGTCTTTTGGACACACCTTGTTCAGGTCGGTGTAATCGATGCACATACGTCATTTCCCGTTGACCTTTTTTACTAAGACCATGTTGGAGAGCCAAGTGGTGTAGGAGGCTTCTTTGATGAACCTAGCATCCAAGAGCTCCTTAACCTATTTTTGGATTACTTCTTGCCTCTCGAGTCTAACTTTCCTTTTGCGTAGGGCCATCGTTTTGTATCTTTCTTGACGAAAAGATAGTGGCAGATAAAGTATGGGTCTAGACCTAGCATGTTGGCAAAAGTCCAGGTGAACAAGTTTTTGTTTTTTGTCAAGATTTCGATTAACTGGGACTTCTCCTCTTGGCTAAGTTATCCCCCGATCTTGGTCACCTGGTCCGATTTGGTGTTGAGTTGAAGGGTCTGGAGCTCGTAGTCATGTTGTGGGCACATGCAATGGATTTCCTCATGTACGTCCAACTCAGTTAAGAGGATGCTATCTGTGTCCATAATGACTGGGGTTGAATCGTTATGTCAGTCCATGGTACGTGGTTTCTTGGCGATCTTTAGGCTTTCAGTGTAGCATTTCCTCACCATTGCTTAGTCTCCTTTGACGGTTACCACCCTGTCTTGTTGGTCCAAGAACTTCATGGCTAGGTGGGTGGTAGAGATTACTACCCCAAAGGTGTTGAGCGAAGGACGTCATAATATGACATTGTAAGTTAAGAAGCAGTCGACCACTAAGAATTTTACCTTAACAATTTTGAAGAGGGAGGCCTTCCCTAGGGTCAAATGGGCCTTGATGTATCCAACGATGGAAATCTTGTCACTCGTAAACTCGATAAATTCTCTAGTATATGGGATCAACTCTTCTGCTGAACTCCCTTGATCCACGAACATTCTACAGATCTTGGCGTTGGTGATGATTCCAGTGATGAACATAGGGTCGTTGTGATCTAGAATGATGTCTTCATATTCTTCATCGAAAAATAAGATTAGTGGGGACTTTTTTGACCCTCTTCTAGTCTTAGTTTTTGTGAGTGACATTACACTCATCACGGCCCAGAGGGGCCTTTTCCTGGCATTTACAGAATCACTACCGCCAGCAAAACCTCCTGAGATGGTGTTTACTACTCGGGTTAGTCAAATGTGAGTTTCCTTATCTTCCGCTGGGTTTCTGAAACTGTATGACACTAATGTTTATTACCTAGCGGCCCTAGAAGGTGCTCCTTGGAGGGAGGGGCACTGCCTCGTCGGAATCTTTAAGGGGGAGGGGGAGATTCTCTCTAGTGCAAGAAGTCTCTTGTTCGTTCTGCCTAGGTTCCGGGCGAGCTATTGCCGACTCCATAACCAGTTGATGAGCTACAGAATTAAAGGTTGGGCAATAGTTTGAGGAAGGAGAGTTATACGTACCGAAGGCATAGTTTTGGATGGTTGATGTCAATTTCCTTCTCGTGTTCACCATGGTGGTGGCAGCAGTGAGAGTCTTTCAAAGTGGAGTTAGGAGTAGAAATTTATCTCTTCCCACAGATGGCGCCAATGTTCAGAGTCGAGTTATGAGGTTTACTTGAAAAGGTAATAGGTGGTTGATTCCTTCATGGCGCAACTGTTGGGAGTTGCAGATATAACACAAAGCGAAAAACAGGGATTCCCACCGAGGATCCATTCGAAAAAGCCATAATCCGATTTTTAAATGATTTACCTCTTGAAGCATGAATCACCAACACCGTAATAGAAATGATGTCTCTGCGGTATCCACATAAACAGACTCACGAACGTCCAACGTCTGCAAAGAGGAGCCTCACGTCTCTCACACAATGCTAGCTGCGAAGAGAAGAGAAGAAACCTGTCGCTCTCTCACTCACTTTTCTGTAGGTGCAGCTAGGGTTCTGAATTGTGAATGTTAGCAGCCCCCTTAGCAGTACTATTTATAATAGTGACTGCCTTAAGTGAGTGTGAGCAGCAGCAAGGTAAGTTGTGCAACCCTAGACCCATCTGTTATGAGTCTGGCCCATATTTGAATCCGAGTCCAACTTGGATCCATTGCTCCAATTTTAGACTGCTCTATGTGTGTGACCCTGCAGGTTCTTATTACGTTGGCAGTAATATTAAAATCTCATTTTAATATTACAAGCAGTGAGCGGTATCTAGCAACACATCACTGCTACCCAAGTAATAAGAATGTCAATGATTTGACATAACCTTTCCATAACTAATGTTTTCGTGTTGTTTAGTCCCTTTGTCAAGATATCTAGATTGAACAGAAGGCATGGAATGCATCACCCTTGTATAGTCCAATCATTGGTTTCTTGATACTCGAGTAGACTTTGTAACAACAAATGAGATCAATATCTCATATTGACTCATTTGAGTATGGCCATGCATTTCGCAGTCGCACTCAATCAGGGGGCCTGAAGATATTGCTCCTGTTATGTAGGAGTGACAAATCCCATCTAGGTCACTCACATCCCTCTGCATGATTCACGGTATGTCCAATAACTAACTTTATAATTACCTTGTTACAAATGACGTTTGATGGCATTAAAATACACAACTCCTCATGTAGGAATCGTAGTGAGTTCAGGTCAAAAGACCACAGACACCATTGTCACGTGAGAATCACTTATGACACTCACGTAACGATCCATGTAGTGTTCTCATGATGGGCCAGTCCAGTACATCATTACTCTAATATGTACCCATGTGAAGACTTGATATCTCATATCTATGACCCATGAGATATGGTCATCAGTCTATGCACATACTAGTCTCAATGTATTATTGTTGTCCTAATTAACAATAATACTTGACTAGGGACATTTAAAAATAGTGTTGTAACCAAAAGGATCTCACGATCAAATCATCCACTTGATGTCCTATGGCATCAAACTTACTATTCTAAGGACTTTATTATGTTTATAAAAAAGAACACAATAAATGAAATGTCTCATATATAAAATAGCATAATAGAATGTATGTAAATACAGAAAATGTATTGACCTCTAGGGCATACACCAACAATCTCCCACTTGCACTAGAACAAATCAGTCATATATCTAATGCCTAAAGACCTAGTGTGACCCTCATGCTTCTGCTGTGCAAGAGGCTTCGTCAGTGGATCAGCAATGTTATCATCTGTTGGTACTCTGCATATCTTCACATCTCCTCTATCGATGATCTCTTGAATGAGATGGAAGCGCCTAAGTATATGTTTGGATCGTTGGTGAGATCTAGGCTCTTTAGCTTGTGCAATGGCTCCATTATTATCACAATAGAGGTCTACTGGATCCACAATGCTAGGAATAGCGCCAAGTTCAATAATGAACTTCCTAATCCAAACGGCCTCCTTTGCTGCATTGGAGGCAGCAATATACTCAGCATCTGTGGTAGAATCGGCGACTGTCTCCTACTTTGAGCTCTTCCAGCTCACAGCCCCACTATTTAGGCAAAAAACATAACCCGATTGTGATTTGGAGTCGTCTTTATCAGTTTGGAAGCTAGCATCAGTGTAACCTTTTACAACTAGCTCTTCCTCGCCTCCATATACCAAGAACGAATCCTTAGTCCTTCTCAAGTACTTAAGGATGTTCTTGATAGCGATCCGTTGACTCTCAGGGATCGGGCCCGTGTACTTACTCGTCATGCTCAAAGCATACGAGATGTCTGGTCGAGTATATAACATGGCATACATGATAGATCCAATTGCAGATGCATATGGAATCTTGCTCATGCGATCCCTCTCATCCTGGGTGGAAGGGGATTGACCCTTAGATAGGCTTACACCATGTGACATAAGCAAGAGTCTTTTCTTGGATTCATGCATGTTAAATCGTCTTAACACTTTGTCTATGTATGTACTCTGACTTAGGCTAAGTAGTCTCAGTGATCTATCTCTATAGATCCTGATACCTAATACATAGGTGGCTTCGCCCAAGTCCTTCATAGAGAAGCAGTTCCCTAACCAAGTCTTTACGGACTGTAGGGTAGGGATGTCATTTCCAATAAGTAGTATGTCATCTATATACAATACCAGAAAGACAATAGTGCTCCCACTAACCTTCTTGTAGACACAAGATTCTTCTTCATTCTTGATGAAACCAAACTATTTTATTGTATCATCAAAACGAAGATTCCAAATTTTCCGGAAGCTTGCTTCAATCCATAAATAGATCGTTGCAACTTGCATACTTTTCTAGCATCCTCTGGAGTGGCAAAACCCTCAGGTTGTGTCATGTACACATCTTCGAGAAGATTTCCATTAAGCAGAGCAGTTTTGACATCCATTTGCCAGATTTCATAATCATAGTATGCTGCAACAACAAGCAAGATCCGAACGGATTTAAGCATCGCAACTGGGGAAAAAGTCTCATCATAGTCTACACCATGAATTTGTTTAAAAACTTTAGCCACCAATCGCGCCTTAAAGGTATGTACATTACCATCCATGTCGGTTTTCTTCTTAAAAACCCACTTGTACCGAATGAGTTTTACCCCTTCAGGTGGGTCAACCAAGGTCCATACCTGGTTGGCATACATGGAATCCATTTCAGATCTCATGGCCTCAAGCCATTTCTCAGATTCTGGGCCAATAATGGCTTCTTGGTAAGTCACAGGCTCATCTTGATCCATGAGCAATACGTCACCTTGTTGGGTCATGAGAAATCCATATCTCTTTGGTTGATGACGTATCCTGTTAGACCTACGCAGGTCTTGTGCTACTAGAGCAGGTTGCTGTTCCACAACATTTTGTGGAGGCTGCTCTATTTCCACCATTGGTTCATTGCTGCTTTGTGAAACTTGAACTTCTTCAAGTTCTACTTTTCTCCCACTGGTTCCTTTGGAGATAAACTCCCTTTCTAGAAACACAACTGTCCGTGCGATAAACACTTTGCCCTCGGTAGGATTATAGAAAAAGTATCCATTGGTTTCCTTTGGATACCCCACATAGAAACATTTATCTGATTTAGGTCCAAGCTTATCAGAAACTTGACGTTTCACATAAGCTTCGCAGCCCCAAATCTTCAAGAAAGACATACTGGGTCGTCTCCCAGTCCATATCTCATATGGTGTCTTTTGAACTGTCTTAGATGGAACACGGTTAAGTGTGAAAGCTGCTGTTAACAGAGCATGTCCCCAAAAGGAGCCTGGAAGGTTTGCATAACTCATCATGGATCGGATGATGTCCAACAAGGTCCGGTTCCTCCTTTCAGAGACACCATTCCATTGTGGTGTTCCTGGTGGAGTGAGTTGAGATATTATCCCACACTCTTTTAGATGATCATCAAACTGTTGGCTTAAGTATTCTCCTCCTCGATCTGATCGAAGGATTTTAATATTCTTGCCAAGTTGGTTTTGTACTTCATTTTTGAACTCCTTAAACTTTTCAAAGGATTTTGATTTGTGCTTCATAAGATATACAAATCTATATCTTTTGAAATCATCAATAAATGTAATGAAGTATTGAAAATCGCCTCTAGCGAGTGTGTTTAGTGGCCCACATACATCACTATGTACAAGGCTTAAAAGATCACTAGCCCTTTCACCTTGTCTAGTGAATGGGGCCTTTGTCATCTTCCCCAATAAACAAGATTCACATATCTCATATGGTTCAAAATTAAATGAGTCCAAGAATCCATCTTTATGGAGTTTGGAGATGCATTTCTCATTTATGTGGCCCAAACGACAATGCCAGAGAAAAGTTAGGTTCAGATCGTTTGATTTAAACCTCTTTGTATTTATGTTATAGATGGGCGTTTCGAGATCAAGTACATAAAGTCCATTACTCAATTGTGTACTACTATAAAAAATATCTTTCATATAAATGGAACAACACTTGTCCTTTATAATAAAAGAAAAACCTTTCTTGTCCAAATAAGAAACAGAAATGATATTCCTACTAATAACAGGCACAAAATAGCAGTTTTCTAACTCTATTACAAGCCCAGTGGGCAAAGATAATAAATAAGTCCCTACAGCTAATGCAGCAACCTTTGCTCCATTTCCCTCTCGTAGGTCGACTTCGCCCTTCGTCAATGGTCTACTTCTCTTTAGATCCTACACATTTACACAAATGTGAGATCCACATCCAGTATCTAATACCCATGATGTAGAAGTAGATAAATTAACTTTAATAACAAAAATACCTGAAGTAGAAGTCTCACTTCCCTTCTTCTTTTTGAGCTCCTCCAGGAACTTGGCACAGTTCCTCTTCCAATGTCCGGTCTGACCACATTGGAAGCATGTACCTTCCTTAGCCACTCCACCCACTGGTTTCAAGCCAAAAGTGCTGGGCTTGGACTTATCCTTGCCCTTGCCCTTCCAGTTGTCCTTGGGCTTTTTCTACTATTTCTTGCCCTTATTCTTTTGGACCATTATTATGGCCTTCCCTTTGCCTTTGTTAATGTTCTGCTCAGTAGTTCTCAACATGCCTAGCAGCTCTGGTAGTGATTTGTCAATCTCATTCATATTGTAGTTCATGATAAATTGACTAAAACTTTTCGGCAACGATTGCAGGACTAAGTCAGTGGCCAACTCTTGGCCCAAAGGAAAATCGAGTCTCTCTAGGTTTTTAATGTACCCAATCATCTTGAGTACATGAGCACCAACATGGCTTCCTTCTACCAGTTTGCACTGAAACAGTGCTTTAGAGACCTCGAATCTCTCATGCCTGGCCTGCTCTTGATAGAGCTTCTTAAGGTGTATGATCATATCGTATGCATCCATGTTCTCATGTTGCTTTTGGAGCTCAGAGTTCATGATGGCCAGCATTAGACATCCAATGTCCAAGGCATCATCATCTTGATGCTTTTTATAAGCATCTCTTTCAATTCTAGGGCATTAGCGTACAGGTGGCTCAGAATAGGCTGTTCCAAAACATACAGCTTTTTCTCTTGCTTGAGGACAATCCTCAAATTCATGTACCAGTCTAGAAAATTCATTTCAGACAACTTGTCCTTCTCAAGGACGGATCGCAATGATTAAGTACCCGATGTGTTTGTTGCCATGGTAATCTATTAACAGAAATATGCAAAATATAAGTATCATGCCATAAATATATTTAATGAGGTCTTTTAATTAAATATGCCTCCCACTATTTTATTCAAGTCAATGACCCTCAACATTGACTCGAAAAATCCCATCGTAAGATTTCCTAGTGGGCCAAGATCCATATTTCACCTAGTTTTGAGTCAGCTTTGGCTGATCACCCAAAATTTAGTTATTTAGGTAGGAAACACTTTCCAATTACATCACATGTAACTCTTGGATAGTTGGGTGAATAACACTTATTCTAATCCATCTAATAGACTAAAGCCCAACTTCATGCCTCTAAGCCTTCAATCCTATTGAAATGGCCTAGTTAAGTCAGACCCAATGGTTGGCAGTTAGATATTACCTTTATCCCATCGCATCTTACTAATATAGATAAAGGCATCCCGCTTTTAGCACTCGCACTTGATCGATACTAGTCTTGACGAGTGCCACACATTGGAAGGCATCACATAATGACTTAATATTTGCTTTGAGGAAATTTTTTTATTATTATTATTACTAAATCTCACTATTTATTAAACTGTTTATCATACCATAAACATTATCCATACATCTCATACATAAAAGCATATAATAAAAGTGACATGGTTATGGCCCCTAAGATAGTAGCATTAACTAAGCCAGCTTCACCAAGCATCTCCCATCAACGTCCTCACTTGATGCCGTCTTCTTGCCTCCACATCATAACTACATTATATAGAAATCTCTTTTACATTCGAGGGGAGTTAGGTGAGAAGAGAATGTACAATTAGATTGTAGAGAGAAAGGCACGACACGCAGGTCGCATTTATTAAAACCAAAAGGCATTAAAAGAGGACTAAGGCCATAACCATGCACCATGCTATCACAAAAACATATAAACTCATAACAATAATACATTATTATTTTCATGAGTCATAAAATTGGATATAAAATATCACGTTTTCAAAAAACACCCTACGAAGAGGTAGCACGGGGTCCCCGCTAAGGCCGCCCCTTGCGGGGTGCGGGGCAGTGCCCTGCCCCAAAAAATTGGATAAAAAACAAGAGCTAAATCTCTTGCGCCTCCCTTGAGCCTTTGTGCCGCGCAGAACCCTAAGCCTGAACAACATGAACACATCATGTGCTGCGGGGAATCCTTGCGCCGTCGTTCAACACTTGAACCTCAGGCGCCTCCTTGACGGCTTAAGATCAACACTTGATGCTGCTGCCGTAAAACAAGAATAGGATTTTCAAAACCCCTTGCGCTGCGCCTCTTGTGCAGAAACAAGGATTCCATAACCCCTGCTGCTGTAAACCAAGAACAAAGTTTCCTAAATCCTTGCACCGCGCATTGAGAATAAGGATTCCATAACGTTGTACGTATCACATACATACCAGAAAGCTTTGCAAAAACATACATCCTAATACAAAATGGTTTTCATAGAACATATGAACATCTTCATGGGTTTTTGAAAACAACATCACGGTTTTGCATACAACATAAAAAACAGAATATGTTTTCGCAAAGAGTTTCATATGGTTTTCGGAAATAACATATTAAAGATCATATCTTTTGTCAAAAACAAGAACAAAAAACATGTTATCTCATGTAAACAAAAATAGAAAACTGAATCATGGTTTCGCAAGATGCTCTGATACCACTATTGGGAATTGTGTATACAACACGCAGCGGAAAATAGGGATTCCCACTGAGGATCCATGCGAAAAAGCCATAATCCAATTTTTAAATGATTTATCTCTTGAAGCGTGAATCACCAACACCGTAATAGAAATGATGTCTTTATGGTATCCACACGAACAGACTCACGAACATCCAACGTTCGCAAAGAGGAGCCTCACGTCTCTCACACAATGCTAGCTGCGAAGAGAAGAGAAGAAACCTGTCGCTCTCTCACTCACTTTTCTGTAAGTGCGGCTAGGGTTCCGAATTGTGAATGTTAGCAGCCCCCTTAGCAGTACTATTTATAATAGTGACTGCCTTAAGTGAGTGTGAGCAGTAGCAAGGTAAGCTGTGCAACCCTAGACCTATCTGTTATGAGTCTGGCCCATATTTGAATCCGAGTCCAACTTGGATCCATTGCTCCAATTTTAGTCTGCTCTATGTGTGTGACCCTGCAGGTTCTTATTACGTTGACAGTAATATTAAAATCCCATTTTAATATTACAAGCAGTGAGTGGTATCTAGCAACACATCACTGCTACCCAAGTGATAAGAATGTCAGTGATTTGACATAACGTTTCCATGACCAATGTTTCCGTGTTGTTTAGTCCCTTTGTCAAGATATCTAGATTGAACACAAGGCATGGAATGCGTCACCCTTGTATAGTCCAATCATTGGTTTCTTGATACTCGAGTAGACTTTGTAACAACAAATGAGATCAATATCTCATATTGACTCATTTGAGCATGGCCATGTATTTTCGCAGTCTCACTCAATCAGGGGGCCTGAAGATATCGCTCCTATTATGTAGAAGTGACAAATCTCATCTAGGTCACTCACATCCCTCTGCATGATTCACGGTATGTCCAATAACTAACTTTATAATTACCTTGTTACAGATGACGTTTGATGGCATTAAAACACATAACTCCTCATGTAGGAATCGTAGTGAGTTCAGGTCATAGGACCACAGACACCATTGTCACTATGAGAATCATTTATGACACTCACGTAACGATCCATGTAGTGTTCTCATGGTGGGTCAGTCCAGTACATCATTACTCTAATATGTACCCATGTGAAGACTTGATATCTCATATCTATGACCCGTGAGATGTGGTCATCAGTCTATGCACATACTAGTCTCAATGTATTATTGTTGTCCTAATTAACAATAATACTTGGCTAGGGATATTTAAGAATAATGTTGTAACCAAAAGCATCTCACGATCAAGTCATCCACTTGATGTCCTATGGCATCAAACTTACTATTCTAAGGACTTTATTATGTTTATCAAAAAGAACACAATAAATGAAATGCCTCATATATAAAATAGCATAATAGAATGTATGTAAATACAGAAAATGTATTGGCCTCTAGGGCATACACCAACAACAACTCCTTCAGTGGTGGAGCGAGGGGTGGGTACTTGCAAAAGGCACTCTGAAACTCAAGTCAGTAGCTGTGCAAGGAAGGTAGAGTGTAAGGGGAACTAAGCGTACATTGTCTTTCTTGCTTATTGTATTTATATGAGCACATAAAGGGTTTTGGTGTTTGAACATTTAGTGTATACTGAATGCTACTACCTGGGATTGTAGCGACACGATCATGGGAGACAAGATCATGGGGTTAGAGTCGCATGGCCACTACCCTCCTATTTTTACTTGCCTACTTGTACGAGCTATGATCAGGATTCATTCCTGCCATTACACCTAGCATTTTGGCTGCTTCATGTGCATTGTACGCTTGGGTGCCATCTTGGCGGGTTGGGTATCTCCAGTTCTTTGGACCCATAACTCAGTCCAGAACAAAAAGGATTGGTGGGCTAATAGTCTCCATCTCATCCGTAGTTACAATGAGGTTTTGTTATAATTTATGTATTTTATGTCTTGCCTTTTAGTTTACATCTTCTAGTTATTTGTGGGTGGTAGGTTTTTGTATTATATAAAATGATGGGTTTTAATAAGACATATGATAAGCTATTGAAATGATGGGCTGCTATAAAGATTATGAATTCATACTTTTGAAGCTCACTGTTCTTAAAATTAACCATTTCAATTGTTACAAAAAAGGGTTAATCATCTATGTGAAAGTAAAGTTATACGTCATTCATTTTTACTTTATTAAATTAGGATAGCTTTTTCAGTTGTTTATAAATTTGTATAGGGATATACTGATCTATCTCTACACAAGGCCTTACATCAATAGCTGCGCAAGGAGGGTAGAGTGTAATGGGAACTAGGCATACCTTGTCTTTCTTGCTTACTGTATTTTTATGAGCATATGAGGGGTTTTGGTGTCTGAACATTCAGTGCGTGCCAAATGCTACTACTTGGGATTATAGCGACATGATCGTGGAAGATAAGATCATGGGGTCAGGGTCACAAAGCCACTACCCTCCTATCTTTACTTTCCTGCTCGTATGAGCTATGATCAGGATTCATTCCTACCATTACGCTTGGCATTTTGGCTGCTTCATGCGCACTGTACGCTTGGGTGCCAGCCTAGCGGGTTGGGTTGCTCTAGTTCTTTGAGCCCGTAACTCGATCTAGAATAGAAAGGATTGGTGGAATAATAGTCTCCATCTCATCTGTAGTCACAATGAGGTTTTTGTTACAATTTATGTATTCTATGTCTTACCTTTTAGTTTACATCTTCTAGTTGTTTGTGGGTGGTAGGTTGTTGTATTATCAGAAATGATGGGTTTCAATAAAGCATGTGATCTGTCGATTATTTTCATATCTTGAGTGTCTTATATTTGATCTAATTGAACTTCATGTGTGTTTAATTGTTAACTTTTAGCTAATTTTCTGGATATAAAGCTTAATCAGATGCTTATTATGAAACTTTACTTAAATGTGTTTATTAGCACTCATAATTGAATTATGTCTTTCAAGAAATCTATGAGTGATGAAGTCCATTAGCCTCAAACTAGGCCTACTATCCACTTGAAGAAAGAGCTAAAGATTCAAGGAGATCAATATCACCTCTTAAAGCAATGAAAGAAAAGTATTTGTAAAGAACCCGGGCTGAAAATGAAGGAATCAAATTATAAGGGCCGTGTCAAATTACAGGGCCTGGGCCGTGTCCTTCTCTGACTTGTGAAATACATGGAATTGTGCTAACAGAAAAGTACAGGGTCTGGGCCGTGTCATATGACATGGCCCTTGTCGTTGCACCAGAAAGTTAAATTCATATTTTAATGCTAAATTAGGTATCCAAACCTATAAATAGGGTTGCTTAAAGCCCCTAAAGGAAGTCTAGACTGAGAATCGTCAAGGAAACTGAGAGAAGCACAAAGACCAAGAAAGAGAGAGATTCAATTAAGGATTAGAGACTCGGATTCGAGCGATCGAAGATCAATCATTCTTAAACTTTGGAAACTAGTTTGATCTTTAGTTTTCTTTTCTTCTTTTGTTCTGAATAATGTATTTCTTTAATTCTTCTTCTCTTTTTGAATTTGTCATATGTGGCTAAACTTCTTGATTGGTTAAGGGAAGATGAAACTCTAATTTTGATTATGCGAATCTTGCATATTTCTTTATATCAATACAGTTATGTTTTTATTCATATGTTTTTGTTCTTAAATCAATATAAAGGTCTTTATATTCTTGCCAAATTTCGAGAGTGGTAAAACTAGGATTGTTATGCGTGGTTGCGATGGTAAAACTAGTGAAACATATTATCTAAGTAATTTAATCCCAGTGTGTGATTAGATCTTAGTGTGATTGGTTTTCTAATTCTTAATGCAATCATTAGGTAGGTGTAAGAGCGGTTGCTTTACAAATAACTAATGGTTAGGGTTTGATTTGAGCGGTTGCTGAATTAAGCGAAACTTAAGAAAAATAAGGGATTTATCTCATAATCACATAAGAACATAATTGATCATATTAGTATAAAGAGTATGTAAGTTAGCATAATCATATAAATCTAGTGGTGGATTCCATCTCTTAACCAATATCTTTAACTTGATAATTCAATTTGTGTTTACTATTTTGATTAAAGTTTAATTTTTCTTTTTAGTTTTAATTAACAAAACCCCCCTTTTTACTTTTTACTATTTATTGTTATCAGAGTTTAATTTAGGAATTAGATTAATAGTGTCAATTGAATTGGTTCTCTGTGGATCGATCCTTGCTTACTACAACTGGTTGTAAGGTTTTTATATTTTTGGTGAACTTGGCAACTGTTTTTGATATAAATCTTAATCATATTCCACACCACACCAGCATGCGATAAGCTATTGAAATGATGAGCTCCTATAAAGATTATGAATTCATACTTTTGAAGCTCACTTTTCTTAAAATTAACCACTTCAATTGTTACACAAAAGGGTTAATCATCTATGTGAAAGTAAAGTTATATGTCATTCATTTATACCTTATCAAATTAGGATAGCTTTTTTAGTTGTTTATAAATTTGTGTTGGGATATCCTGATCTATCTCGACACAAGGCCTTACAAAATCATCAATGTATTATATCAATTTTCATATCTTTCTTCATGATATTGGAAGCACCTTACACATTGATGGACATAAGTTATGTAGAATCCAAAATGATAAATCTATTGGATACAATCATAATTACTCATTTCATTTTTCTTAAAGAATAAAGTCTTTTTATTCACCCATCTTACAAAACGCACGAGTATATATCTAGTGTGGTTATATTATAAGTGTCTTATGTGTGTCTCACTAAATGAGTACCAGTAGTTATGATCTTCTTTAAGCCTCTCCTTCTCATTCTTTCCATAAAATAATTTCCATGAATAGATTTATAACCCAACTTTCATTTGGGGAAACAGAATAAATGGCATGGTAATGCATAAGACACGTCTACTTTCCTGTGTACTACCAAAGATTGGCTAACTATTATGTTCCTCGTAAGTGCGAAAATAAGGAAACTAGGTATTTACTTCCATTTTACCCTTTTTAACAAAATTGTTTCATGACACAAAAGTTAGAAACAGAAATAGGCTAACAAATATTTGTAATTTGTGTATATATCTGAATGAATGAATACATAAGGGCTACCCTCTATTTATACAAGAAGACTGCTGTACAGGAAAAAAAATAATAAAATATAATTATGTACTAAATCAATTACAATCATCCCTAAAACCAATTGTGATCAAGCATAGTTTCAATCATAATCAATCACGCTAACATCCCCCCTCAAACTCAAGTGGGTATAGAAGAAACTAACTTGAGTTTGGAAACTAAGGTGTGAAATCAGCCAGGATGATGAGCTTTGGTGAATAGATCGGCTAGTTGATCAAGAGTGCCAATGGAAATGAAGCGAAGAGCACCCTGAAGAATGTGTTGACGGATGAAGTGGTAGTCAATCTCAATATGCTTGGTGCATTCAAGAAAAACATTATTGTGAGAAATCTGAATAGCACTCCTATTATCACAATGAAGAGCAGTGGGAGAGGACTGAGAAAATCCCAAGTCTTCAAGAAGCCAACGTAACCAAAGTGTCTCAGTTGTGATGTTAGCTAATGCTCGATATTATGCTTCAATACCAAAACGTGCTGTTAAAGTCTGTTTCTTGCTTTGTCAAGAAATAAATGCATCACCAAGATAAATACAATAGCCAGTGGTGGTTTGTTGGTCAGTGGGATCTCCACCCCAGTCAGCATCAGAATAAGCCTAGAGAACCAAGGAGGAGTTGGCTAAAAAATGAAGTCCATGAAACAAAGTTTCTTTTATATACCGAATAATATGTAGAATAGCATCGTAATGAGTAGTGCGCGGAGCTTACATAAACTGACTAACTATATAAACATTATATGAAATGTCTGGATGAGTTACAATAAGATAAATCAAGCTACCAACCAACTACCGATAAAAAGTAGGATTATCAAGTATAGTACCATCCAGAGGTGTAAATCTGGCATTAGATTCTAGAAGAGTGGACTCGGTACGACTGTTGGAGAGACCAGCTCGAGAGATAAGATATAAGGCATATTTAGCTTGAAACAGAGAAATACCATCAACAGAAGAAAGGATTTCAAGCCCCAAAAAGTAACTGAGAGGTCTAAGATCTTTCATCTCAAAATACTGACTCAAGAACTGTTTAAGCTCTGTAATACTCATAGTATCATCATTAGTAATAATCATATCATCAATATAGAGAAGCAACATAATAATACCTCTATCAGTTTTGCGAGTAAAAAGGGCATAATTATGAGCACTGGAAGAAAAGCTAAATTGAATGATAGTATTGTGAAACTTGGCAAACCAAGCTCGAGGTGCTTGTTTGAGACCATATAAAGGCTTTCAAAGACGACAAACCTTATTTGGTGGACAAGTATAACCAGGAGGTGGATGCATATAAACTTCTTCTTCCAAATCACCATTAAGAAAGACATTCTTCACATCCATCTGATTTAGAGTCCATTTCTAAGTGGCTACAATAGCAAGGAGAGTATGAACTGAAGTGATGCAAGCAACAGGTGCAAAGGTCTCCTCATAATCAATGACATATTCTTGAGTGAAACATTTGGCAACCAAGCGAGCCTTATGTCACTCAAGCCATCATAACGAGTCTTGATCTTGAACACCCACTTATATCCCACAAGTGCCTTACCAAAAGGAGAATCAACAAGGTCTCAAGTATTATTATTCTCCAAAGCCTATAACTCTTCTAGCATAACATGTTGCCAATGAGGATCTGTGGAGGCATCTTGATAAGACTAAGGTTCATGTAAGTGAAGCATGGTCGAAAGCAATGATAATTACAAAGATAGGTAGGCTGAGTTCTTACCCTAGTTGAATGCTCTGAAGGAAGAGAGGGTGCAGTGATAGGTGCAAGATCTACATCTAGAACATCGTCATCGAGAGTGGCTGAAACATCAAAAGGGATAGGAAGCTCACTAGAGGAACCCGCATCAGAATCACTAGGAAAGAGATCAACGAAGGGGTTAGTAAAAAAAGGAGTCGAAGTGGAAGTGAAGGATATGAACTTTGAGAGTGAGGAGAACATGGTGTCTTCCCAAAAAATGACATGACGGGAGTTACAGATGCATTGTTAGATTGGATCCTAATAGCGATAGCCCTTATGTTCAGTGCCATAACCAAGAAAGCAACAGAGACGTGCTCGAGGCTCTAGTTTAGTGTACTCATGAGGTTGAAGGAGAACAAAACAAGCACAGCTAAAAACTTTAAGAGAGTTGTAATATGGAGAAGTATGGTGGAGACATTCAAAGGGAGATACATTACCCAGAATAGAGGAAAGAAGACGGTTGATGACATAGACAACATTGAGAGTGGTTTCACCCTAAGCATGTTCAAGATAAGAGGAGGAAATGAGCATAGCTTGGACAGAGTCAAGTATATGACAGTGTTTTCTTTCAGCATGACCATTATACTAGGAGGTACCAAGACAAGAAAACTCAGAGAGTGTACCCTATTCAACAAGAAAGGTGAGAAGTTTTGAATTACAATATTCAGAAGCATTATCATGACGAAAAAACTTTAACTAATTTTGAGAAATAGGTTTTGATCATAGTAACAAAATTAATGTAAATTTGAGGAAGTTCTGAATGATTTTTCATTAAACATATTCAAGTAAAACGAGTAAAATTGTTAATAAGTATTACAAAATATCGATTACCTCCCATAGTTGGTGTAGGGGCAGGCCTTCAGACATTAGAGTGCACAAGGTCAAAAGGAGATTTAGGAATAGAAGTACTTTTATTGAAGGGAAATGCAAGTTGTTTAGCAGTTTGACAAGAAGTGTAATAAAAACACTCATTATTGATCAAACCTAGAGCCCTTTTAGATAATAGAAGACGTAGCTTCCCTAGAGAACTATGAGCAAGATGTTGGTGCCACAGTTGGATAGAGGTAGAAGCTGCACAAAGATTTGAGGTAGGAGGAACATGAAGGATGGTGAGCTTAAATAGCCTTCTAACTTTATATCTAGTCCCTATGACTTGTCCTGTCCATGGATCCTACACACGACAATCAAAAAAGAAAATATGACTTCATAACCAAGGTCACATAATTGACCAACAAAAATGAGAATAAAGTTTAATATAGATATGCATCAGGTAAGCTAAGAGTGGGCAAAGAGACAAAACCTTTATGACTAACATTCATAAGAGATCCATCAGCTGTATGTATAGAATGTGTAGTGTCACTAACAGATAAGGATGAAAAAGATTGAGATGTGGACGTCATATGGTTACAATAAGTAGAGTCAAAGTACCATTTAGTATTACTTGGTGTGGTAGATAAAGTAGAAGAGATATTACCAGAATTAGATAGTAGACGCTTATAGAGGGACATAAGATCATATGGCTTAGAAGAAAAGGCAGCCTGGGGTGTGGTGGAAGAACTTGGGGATCCTTTAGCAGTAGTAGTAACAAGTACATACTTTGAACAACTAGGACGAGGTTGAAACCTGTTCTGATCAAACCTTGGAGGACATGTGGGATAATTCTCAGTCAAGTGTCCTGGGTCTTTACAATATCTACAACATCTTGGGCAATGAGTACAGCTAAAGGAGACTGAGCAATATCTAGTTTCTCTATTATACCAATGAAGAAAGCAAAAAACTTAATTTTCAGAGTCTAAAATCTAGATCGAAATCTAGAGTCTGGAGTTTAGAATCTATGATTGGATCGAGAGTTTAGACTCTTTGATACCAAGTTATAAACATAAATAGGAAGAGAAATATTAGTAATTTGTGTATATTTTTTAATGAATGAATACAAAATGATTAACCTCTATTTATACAAGAAGGTTGCTGTACCGGAAAGAAAAATAATAAAATATAATTATGTACTAAATCAATTACAATTATCCTTAAAACTAATCGTGATCAATCATAATCTCAATTATAATCAATCACACTAACAAGCATATGCTTAAACTGTTTATGATGCAGTTTAGCCTTATGCTTGGCTTACAATCAACAAAATGTCCATCCATTTCTTATGCCAACAAGATTCGAGCCGAGCCTTCATAAAATACTTGCAATTTTAGGTATGGAATTGGATTTTATTTTCCATTTATGATGATAACGTTATATTCGTGACTTTCATTTCCAGAATATTTTATGTTGGGTTTGCAGTAAATGTTGTTGTTAAGTTGGTTTATTTACTTCACGTGCCTCTTGAAGTAGATGTGAGTGATAGCAATTTAGGTTTGATTTGAGATTTGTTATGATTAATGTACTATGAGCTAATGCACATTTGAAGTTGGGCTTAAGGTCTTAATTAAGACTTATTTTAGATAATTAGAGATGCATTGGGGTAGGTTCTATATCATAGTTGCCAATTTCTTATTAGATGAAATCTTGGTACACTCTTCTTACTTGACATCTCAACATATCTCAACTAAACTATTATTTTATCACCTTAACAATTTTTCACCATACTAACTTCTAGGTTGAGTGTCCTTTGACTCTTAACTTTTAGTTCTTTTTTTAGTAATATTGTGACTCTTGAGTCACATTCTCAAAATTGTAATTTATCATTGACTATCTATCTTTAATTCAACTATTGATGTTACATGCCATTATATTGAACAATGAATATAAAAAAATTCCACTTCTATCTTAGATGTGTAAATAATCATATTAATCATATACTAATTTATAATTTTTTTAATTACTTAAATCGAAGCCAATAATAATATAAATATTCTTCATACATATAAAATGCACATATATTTATTCATTTCATATTCTTATAAACAATAATAACATATAAAAGTTAAAACACATTCTTTAACTAAATTAACTAAAAAATAATTTCATTAATCAATGTGCGGATCTACATCTAGTTTCAATTAATGAATGAATCATGTATACTAATTTCTTCATACATGCACCACATAATGGGGACGGGTAGGGCATATGGAGGAGACCACCAACAATTGCTAGTACTTTGGCACATTTTCTATTATATATGTAATATCATTTTCACGGCGCTACTACTTTATTAATAGGAAATTGTTGGTGCTTAAGTTATTGGAACCAATACATTCCAAATTCGTTTTATTATATTATATTTTTTATGTTATCTTTTTCTCAACAATGCGGAGCCGAATCCCATCTACCTTTTTTTTTTCTTTTCTGTACTTAATTTCTCATGCCAATATACTTAGGAAAATAACGTAATAATATATTATAATCTTATTTTAATATATTATTATATATTATATTATGCTTGTAGTATTAATTTTTTAATTCTTAAGGGTTCATTCAAAATATTCTTATTTAATTTTGTTGTAAATTCAATTCTAAATTAGTTATTGGTTAAAATCTTATTTATGTCTCTTATGTTTTACGAATGTTTCGATTTAGTTCCAAAGTTTTTTTTTTGTCTTATTTATGCCATAAACATTAATTCTTTTGTTTCAATGTCGTCATTCTGCTTGATGCAGTCCAAATTGCTAAGGACAAAAATTAACGTGGATCTCATGTGACCATTTTTCACCTAAGTGGTTCTCATGTTTCTGTTTTTGGAATCAAAATAGTAATTGTGTAGAACCAAGTGTGTTACGTCAATTCAAAACAAATTCAAGTAACCATATAATTGATATTTAATGCCTTACCATGAAAAAAGGACTGAGTTAAGGCAGTGTGAAAATCTTATAGAGATTTTTTTTTATTGTGGTTAAGTGGTATTTATACCAGCTTACATATACATTAATTAATTTATCTTCTAGTCTACTTAAAAATAAGTCATCTACATCAAGACTAAGAAATTTACAAAGATATTTCTTATAGTATAATCCTAAGAAATTAACATAAATAGAATTCGAGTCTATGATCATGTACTTACTTATATATCACATGCTTGTCCACTATTAGATCAATCCCTTTATTATTATTATTATTATTATTATTGTTGTTGTTGTTGTTGTTGTTGTTTCTACGACGTCAATTCAAAACAAATTCAAGTGACGTATAATTCATATTTAATTCCTTACCTTGAACAAATGACTAAGTTAAGGCTATAGAGTGTGAAATTTTACCGAGATTATTATTATTATTATTATTATTATTATTATTATTATTATTATTATTATTATTATTATTATTATTATTGTTAAAGGTTAAGATAAGGAGAGACTTTTCCCATTTCAAGGGTAAAGCAAACCATCCATTTGAACGAGAATTTAGTCATACAGTTGTCTTGGGTGGAAGGTAGACTAAGTTAGCTAATTTTACATTTACATGCACTTCTATTGTTCCTATACATGAGATTCTATGCTCATATAATCAATTAACGATGTGTAAATTATTAATTAACAATGCATATCGATTGGTTATCAAATTAGGAATTGATTACTGACAAGCTGGGACAGATAACTATTTAAATAACAAATCTATTCATATTTTTAACTAACAATTTACACCTTATTAACATTTGTATTGAAGGTGTAGAATATCGTTCGTAGAGGAAACAATTCCCTATGTTTATGTCTACTGTTGTAAATAAAGAAGAGAAAATATAGAGAGATCAAGACAAGAATAGAATAGAGAAGAGAATATAGAAATATTGAGACAAGAAAATATGGACTCAAAATCTAGTTTTTCAAGAACTAATTGCATTCTATCTTCTTCAAACTATTCCAAAGGGCTAATGGGTCCTTAATAGTAAGGTATTCCATTTTCAATTCTTTGTGCAAATGATGTCGAAAGAAAATCATTACTTTTACGCGATCTTGCAGAAATGGTTAGTTTCCTTCTTTTATAATATTCCCAAAATTCATAGCATTAAGATGCATCTCAATATCAAGTATCCATGATAAATAATTTCTTCCAAAAATATCAAGGGCAACAAATTCAAGTTTCATGAGGTTTGATATTCTAAGGACACTTGAAAAGGACAAAAAAAAATAGATGGATAACTAAGGATTTAAACAAAAAAAATATTCATCTCACATACACCACATTGTGGAACTTGTAAAGATATATACTTTGATTATACAAAAAGAAGATATGTATAACACATGTTAGATAAAACAAATGCTTACCTTGATATATGAAAAGAAACTTAAAGGATTTTGCTACACGAGAGAGACTTGATCATGCTGATGTTGTAAATAAAGAAGAGAAAATATAGAGAGATCAAGACAAGAATGGAATAGAGAAGAGAATATAGAGAGATCGAGACAAGAAATCACGGACTCAGAATCTAGTTCTTTAGGAACTAGTTGTATTCTATTTTCTTCTTATTTCTTCATATGGAATCATGTCCTTATATAGGACTCCAAATATATAAAGAATGAGAGAGTGGTTACACTTCTCAATATAGTGCACCATTATGCGCAAATGTTACAAAGTAAGTGCAATGGTTACTATTAAGAACCCATTAGCCCTTTAAAATAGTTTGAAGAAGAGATACGAACAACAAAAAATAGTGATTCTTCCAAATGCACCATTCTACTTTTCATGCCTCAAATGTGCTCCTATAGTAGTAATATCGAGAGCGTAGATTCACAAAATATTTTGAGCTAATTTCTTGTTTATTTGTGACTAAACGAAACAATAAGCTTTTGATGAAAAACCATCAATCTTGTCCAACTGGCTCAACACCATTCCCTAAAGTGAATGTGACATTTTCTTAAGGTCGTGGACGAGGCAGTGGTAGTAAAAAAGGTCATGGTAGGAAAAATTATTGGACTCGTGCTAATCCTACTCAAAGTTTTGAAAGAAAAGATACTGAAAGGAATCAAAAGAAATGAGTCAAAAATGAGAAAAATCTTGAAAAAGAGTAAAACAATGACAATATTTGTTATAGATGTGGAACAAAAGGTCATTGGTATCGAATATGTCGCACTCCAAAACACTCAATTGAACTTTACATGGCATCACTAAAAGAAAAGGAAAAAAATGTTGAAGTGAATTTTTCTGAACTTGTTAGTCTTACTTATGATAATGAGTCTCCTATGAATGTTGATTTTCTAATTTTTTTGACATAATGGCAAGATTGATCATTTGATTGAGGATCTACTATTGAAATATGTTTATGTTTATGTTATTTTTAAGTTTATCATTTGTAATTTTTCATTAAAGTTCTATTTATGACATGAATATCAATGATTTGCATATTTCTTGTTTATTGTCTTTTTATAGTTCTTACAAATATATTTTTGTGTTACTAGATAATGCAAAATAAACTTGATATAATGGAGCATGACATATATTTAGTGGACAGTGGCACAACTCATAAAATTCTTCGTGATAAAAAATATTTATTATAATTGACATTGGCTGAAATTAATGTTAATACCATATTTGGTTCTACAAATGTAATTGAAGGCTTTGGAAGTGTCCAAATTATGTTCCCAGATGGGACAAAATTGTATATTGATGATGCATTGTATTAATGTAGATCCTGAAGAAATCTACTAAGTTTCAAAGATATACGTCATAATAAGTATCATGTTGAAACAAAAAATAAGGGTCATGTAGAATATCTATATATTACCTCTACAATTTCGAACCAGAAGTTCATATTAGAGAAACTTCCAATTTTCTCATATGGATTATATTTTACAAAAATAAGGGTAGTTGAGTTAAATTATATGCACCAGAAGTGCTCAAATCCTAAAACTTTTATGCTCTGACATGATCGTCTTGGTCATCTAGGTTCTACTATGGTGCGACGTATTATTGAAAATACACATGGATACCCTTTAAAGGATCAAAAAATTATTCTGCGTAATCATTATTTTTGTGCTTCTTGTGCTCAAGGTAAATTAATTGTTAGACCTTCCCAATCTAAATTATCTTTGGAGTCTCTTGATTTTCTACAAAGAATAGGTGACATTTGTGGTGCAATCCATCCATCTTGTGGACCATTCTGGTATTTCATGGTTTTAATTGATGCTTTCACTTGATGGTCACATGTTTGTTTGCTTTCAACTCGTAATGTTACTTTTACTAAATTTATTGCTCAAATTATAAAGTTAAGATCAAGTTTTCTTGACCATCCTATTAAGTTAATTTGTTTAGATAATGCAAGTGAGTTTACTTCAAAAACCTTTTTTGATTATTGCATGTCAATAAGAATTAGTGTTGAGCATTCCATTGCACATGTTCATAATCAAAATGGATTAGCAAAATCTTTTATTAAGAATTTGCAATTTATTGCTAGACCTATGCTTATGAAATCAAAACTTCCTGCATCCTCTTGGGGACATGTTATAGTTCATGTTGCATCTTTGACTCGCATCTGACCATCTGCATATCACAAGTTTTCACCTTTACAACTTGTGTTTGATCAATAACCTTATATATCTCATCTTTGAATTTTTGGTTGTGCTATTTATGTTCCTATTGCACCCCTTCAACAAACTAAGATGGCCCCCAATGTCACCTTGGTACTTATGTTGGTTTTGAGTCCCCATCTATCATTAGATATCTTGAACCTTTAATTGGTGATCATTTTAGAGAAAGATTCTTAGTTTGTCAATTTGATGAGTCAACTTTCCCGTCATTAGGAGAAGAAAAAGGTAAAGGGTCCAAAGCAATAGAAATTTGTTGGAACACACCAACATTGTCTAGTCTTGATGCACACACAAATCAATGTGAACTTGAAGTTTAAAGAATAATTCATTTGTAGAATATCACAAATCAATTGTTAGATATTTTTGTTGACACCCAAAAGGTCACTAAATCACATGTGCTAACTACAAATACTCTTGCATGATTAGTTGTCCCTGTAGGACATCCTGTGGGTATGGTAGCCAATGAGTCTTAAACATGCTAGAAGCGTGGAAGACCTATTGGTGCAAAGGACATTGTTCCTTGAAAAAAGAAGGAAATAGAAAAACTTCAAAGTGACGCTCTAGAAGAGGTTATTGACACTCTTGAAGAGGTCAAAAACAATATAGATCAATAACCCCATATTTCTAGGAAAGCAACCCCATAAGTGATTCTGGAGCTAGCAAATTATGAGATCTCATTAAAATTTAAAAATATGAGGGGAAAAGATGAAGTTGTTGTTGATAATTTTTTTGCATATGTAGTTGCTTTTGAAATTATCAATGATAATGAGCTTGAGCCACAAAGTGTAGAAGAATTTCGATATCGAAGTGATTGGTCAAAATGGAAAGAAGCAATACAAGCTAAGTTAGATTCTTTAGCTAAACGTAATGTATTTGGACCAGTTGTCCAGACACTTGAAGATGTCAAATCCGTTGGGTATAAATGGGTCTTTGTACGAAAAAAATGAGTTAAATGAAATTGTGAGATACAAGGCACGACTTGTAGCATAGGGTTTCTCAGAAAGGCTTGGTATAGATTATGAAGAAACTTACTCCCCTGTTATGGATACAATTACATTAAGATTTTTTATTAGTTTAACAGTCTCTGAAGGACTTGACATACGTCTACGGATGTTGTGACAACTTACTTATATGGATAATCGGATAATGACATATATATGAAAATCCCTAAAGGATTTAAGATGCCTAAAACATATAATTCAAAACCTCAGCACATGTACTCTGTTAAACTTCAAAGATCCTTGTATGAGTTAAAGCAATCTAGACGCATGTGGTATAATCGTTTAAGTGAATATTTATTAAAAGATGGATATGAAAATAATCCTGTTTGTCCTTGTGTTTTCATCAAGAAAATAAATTCTGGATTTGCTATAGTCGTAGTTTATGTTGATGATTTAAACATAATAGGGACTCTAGAAGAGATCTCTGAGACTGAAGACTATCTAAAGAAGGAATTTGAAATGAAGGATCTTGAAAAGACAAAGTTTTGTCTTAGGTTTCAAGTTGAACATTTGGCATGTGGAATTCTTGTGCATCAATCATCATATATAGAAAAAATCTTGAAACAATTTTATATGGATAAATCTTATCCATTAAGCTTCCCAATAGTTGTTCGTTCACTTAATGTAAAAAGAGATCATTTTCATCCACGGGAAGATGATGAAGAAGTTCTTGGTCCTGAAGTACCATATCTTAGTACAATAGGAGCATTTTTGTATCTTACAAACAACACTAAACAAGATATAGCTTTTGCAGCAAATTTGCTAGCAAGGTTTAGTTCTGCACTAACTCGAAGACATTGAAATGGAGTAAAACATATTCTTCATTATCTCCATAGCACATCTGATATGGGTTTGTTTTACCCAAAGGGAGAAATTCAAAATTGGTAGGATATGTTGATGCTAGTTATCTTTCTGATCCACATAAATCTCAGTCACAAATAAGTTATGTGTTCACATGTGGAAATGTTGCTATCTCATGGCGGTTTGTAAAGAAAACAATCATTGCTACATCATCAAACCATTCAGAAATATTGGTTATTCAATAAGCAAATCGTGAGTGTATATGGTTAAAAACATCCAACACATTAAAGAAGCATATGGATTATTGAAGGAAAATGATGAGCCAACAATATTGTATGAGGATAATGTAGTGTATATTGCACAAATCAAATGAGGCTAATAAAAGGTGATAGAACTAAACATATTTCACCAAAATTCTTTTACACTCATGAACTCCTAAAGAAAGATGATGTTGATATTTGCAAAATTTGCTCCAGCGACAACCCAACTGATCTATTCACGAAGGCATTACCAACTTCAATTTTCAAGAAGCATGTGCATAACATTGAAATGTGTCAACTTGAGGACCTTTCATAATGTTACCAAGTGGCCTCAATACTTAAGAGGGGGTGAATTGAGTATATAAAATAAGTTTGCAAATCTTTCGCAAAATACTTGAATTCTTATTTTCATTGAAGCTATTTAATTAATAGAGATGAATGGATGAATGGATAGATGAGATGAACACTTTCACTTACAAATACAACAACCAAGCAAGATAGTATTCAAGCAAACTCAATAAAATAGTGCACAATATTTAAGAGTTGAATTTAGAAGAACAAACACCAAGCTTTATCCTGGTTCAGCCACCAATCCACTTGTGGCTTACGTCCAGTCCTTAAGCAATCACTCGAAATTTTTCACTAAATTCCAAGCTTGAATTAGGTGCTTGTAATCTTTACAAATTGGAGCACTCAACACCACCTTGGGATACCTCACCTTTTGTAGCTTGAGCCTCTTCAAACAAGGGATACCTCACCCTTACAAATCCTTGAAGGATGCCTCACCCTCTTTTACAGATTGAACAAGATATAAAGGAAATGAAACTCTCTCTTTAGAGTAAATAATACAAATTGAAACTTATGAGTATTGAAGATTCATTGTTCTAAGCTCAAAACAGAGTATGATCAAAGGGAAGTCAAAAGTTAGTGTTCAATGCTTAGAAAAATGGTTTTCAGATCATTCTCTTAGTTTTTCTAACTATTCATAAATGCCCAACACTTTAGATTTATAGCTAAAGGCAAAATGATAGTCGTTGGGGGCAGATGAGAGCATTAAATGCTCTTTAATATAACCGTTGAACGTAAGTTCTGGTTACCCAGATAACTGATTAGGACTTTGTCCTAATCGGTTAGGAGTCAGGAATTGACTCCAAATACATCTCCAAACCTATTACAGGAGATTGCTAATCGGTTAGGGTCTTTAGAATTTGGCTTCTGTGAAATGGAATAATCAGTTAGGGCAATATATTAATCAGTTAGGATGTAAATAAATTGGCTTCTGTGAAGGCAAATAATCGATTAGATCAAACCACTAATCGGTTAGGAAATAAACGAGTTGGCTTCTGTGAAACCAAATAACCGATTAGACAAAAACACTAATCGGTTAGGCCTTGTTTTGAAACAAAAGTAAATGCTTCTGTTTAATCAAATAATTGATTAGGACTATGTTCTAATCGGTTAGGACCTTAAACAAATTTGCTTCTGTGAAAGCAAATAATCGGTTAGGGCCATATCCTAATCGATTAGGACCTTAATCTTTTGGCTCCTGTTAAGGGTTTTCTCAAGATAAATTTCAAGAGGTTTTCGAAAACATTTTGCCTAATCTTAAAAGCTATCTTAACAGATGTAAATCCTTATTTTTTTAAAATGTATTTGATTTAAGTAAGAAAGCATTTTATGAGCTTAGTGTGAATCCATCAACTACCTTTACACAAGATCTAAAGCCTATATTATATACTTGATGCTCTTTGGGATTGTCTTGTGCATTTGCCTTCCTTTCTTTGCTTTGTTATCATCAAAACCATTTCTTGAGTCAATGTAAATCACATTCTCCTACTTTTTTATGATGACAAATAACTATTGAGAAAAGGTTAGTTCAAATAATAATTGGAATTCACAACGGGATTTAGAGACTTACTCCCCCTTTATTGTTCAAGAGGTGATTGAATCAGAGAGGCACAGCTCCCCCTTTGTTTTGGAATTCCAAGACCATTAAAAGAAAAAAACTTTCAGTTATTTTGCCTTCTTTTCTCAATAATGAGAAAGCCTATCCTTCTCCCCCTTTTGTCATGATAAAAAAAAGAGTGCATAACCAGTAGTTTGGAATAAATAATCAGTGATAATTTAGCCATAATGTAAGCATAGTCAGCAACCCATTCATAAACAGTTACATTCAAGTTATACGATATCAGCCAAAAACATGCAAGTCATAGTTAAATGTGCCATGGTTCTAAGATAATATCCAAAACATTTGAGTCACAGATAAACATGATTTCTAAAACACAGTTGTAAGCAAAGTAAATAAGTTCAAAAATACAGTGATAACTGAAATAGGTACTCCATGGCTAAGCCCCATGATCCTCTAGTGCAGGGTAGTAACGCTTGAGCCTATCCAGGTGATCTTCCATAGCACTTAAATGGTCATAGATAATTGTGTTGTTGTGTTCTTAATAAGTTCTCAGATCAGTAATGCAAGCTTCAATACTAACTTTCATTTTTGTAATTGCTTCCAAGATGCGGTCCTCATTGGTGGCAGGGGCCTCTTCCATAGGCTCGTCAGCCGGAACAGTAGGAATTTCTTCTGGTGGTGCTGCTGTCACACGTCCACGACCATAAGTCCATTTGCCATTTACATTCTTTACTTGCATGTGATTGAGCGAGGCAAGTCCAAACTTGTGGGGACCTATAGTATTCACGATTCCATCATCCTCTAGGGCGACCTTATATTAGTCTAGAATTCGAGCAACCAATAGGGAATAAGGAAGATCCATAACTGCCTTTTCTTTAGCTTTCATCATGTAATGCATTATGTAATAAGGCCAGTTGATCTTCACATATCTTTTATGTGCCCATATCAAGAAAATGTCTTCTTATTCAACCAAGGCATAGTTGCTTGCCCTTGGTACTAGGATGTATGTGACTATGAAGTGAAGAAGATGATCCTGTAAAGTTAGAACACCAGTAGTAAAGGATCCTTTTGGCATTGGAGTTTCTGGTTGAAGCATGTTTGCTACTGCTTGGTCTCGATCAAAATCCTCCCATGAATTATGATTTTCCACAGGGAGTTTGTCTCCAGAATAGGTGAGACCAAACAGGGTAGTCCACTGACTTGGTTGTACAACAATTCTATGTCTTTTAAATTCAGAAACTAGATTTTCACCAATAATATTTAAATTGCAGAATAAAACTTATGTGGGTTCAAGATAGAAATACCCGGGGTTGGTGGTGACTAGAGTTTTCAGCCCATGGAATTCTAAGAGTTCTGTGAGGTATGTGAATCCTTCTCTGACAAAGAAGTCTTAGTCCATGTACTTAGGTTGAATGAGATGTCGCGAATGAAAATACAATGTGTATTCCTTCATTTGATTCCTGTGAGAGAAGTATCTTCCAATGTTGAGGCTAATTGAAAAATCTTGATCAAGAGGCAAAGTGGGTGTTGGCAGAGGTACATTGGGATTTTTGGTGCGAGAGCGTTTGGGGTGAGAAGAGCTAGTTAATGGAAAAAGTGTTTTAATGATGAATTTGTGGTGAATTTAGAGTGGGTGTGAGTGGAAAGGAGTAAGTGTTTGAGAGAAGAAGAAGAGGATGAAAATGGAGGTATGGGGGCCGTCGTGAAAATGAAGGTGGAGGCTACGGCTTTTGTGTTTTGAGGAGCATAATAATCGGTTAGGGGGTTTGGGCTAACTAATTAGAGCATTTGTGGGGAGTGAAAAGGGGATGTTAGGTAACTGGTTAGGTGAAATGAAAAAGAGGCTCCTAACCGGCTAGGTGAGAGGTTGAATTGGTTTCTAACTAGTTAGATAGTTGCTCTAACCGGTTATTGGGCTTTGGTAGAGAGCTTTTTACCCTATCAACCAAATTTCCAAAACCCACATAACAAATTCATTTTTTCTTCTAATAGATTATCACACTTCCAAAACTGTCATTCTTCAAGAAATCAGACCTTAAAACACCAAACTATTGCAGCTTAACTTGGTTTCACTTTTATCAACATTAATCACTATGGAGGCATCCCTAACACAGAATTTTCTTCTTCAAGAGACCCAGAAATAATTTTCTTCAGCAGAAACATGACTAGAGGAAGATGAAGGACTTAAGCATGAATCAAGCACCTGCAAAACAAATTTGGGGGAGACTCCGATACTCAAGTCAGTATTAGATTCAAAAGTAATTAAACTTATGAAATTACATATCAAACCAACAATATTATGCAGCAGAATAGTAAGTTATGCATCAGAAATTATTAATTGAGCAGCAAAATAACCAACTTATCATCAAATAACCAATTTATGTAGAATTAAATGCAAGACTGATCCAATATTCCAAGTTCAGTTCTTATACAGAAGAATGCTTCTTTGTTTAATGGTTTGGTAAAAATGTTAGCTAGTTGCTTAGTGGTTTCCACAAATTCAAGGATGCAATCACCTTTTTGGACATGATCCCTTAAAAATTGATGCCAAATTTCAATATGTTTTGTTCTTGAGTGCAAAATGGGATTTTTTGACAAGTTGATTGCGCTAGTGTTATCACACTTTATAAGGATGTGATTCATCTCTAGACCATAGTCTAGGAGTTGTTACTTCATCCAAAGGATTTGAGCACAACAACTCCTAGCTGCAACATATTTAGCTTCAGTTGTAGACAATGCTACACTATTTTACTTCTTGCTATACCAGGAAACTAGTGAACTTCTAAGCAAGTGGCATGTCTCACTAGTGCTTTTCCTATCTATTTTTCATCTAGCAAAATCAGAATCGGAGTAACTAACTAGGCTACAAGAGGCACCCTTAGGGTACCATAAACCCATTTGTGAAGTGTCGATTAAATATTTCATAAGTCGTTTTACAGCACATAAGTGTGATTCTTTAGGATTAGCTTGATATCTAGCACACATGCACACACTAAACATAATATCAAGCCTACTTGTTGTAAGATAAAGGAGTGAGCCAATCATACCTCTATATTTTGTAATTTCTATAGATATACCTCCTTCATCTTTATCCAAATAACAAGAAGTGCCAATTGGTGTAGCCATATGCTTAGCATTATCCATTCCAAACTTCTTGAGCAACTCCTTGTAATACTTGGACTGGCTTATGAAAGTCCCATTTCTTGTTTGTTTGATTTGGAGGCCAAGAAAGAAGTTGAACTCACCCATCATAGACATTTCAAATTCATTTTGCATGATTTTAGAAAACTCCTTGCAAAGAGAATCATTAGTAGCACCAAATATGATACATCAACATATATTTGAACAAGAAGTATGCCTTACTTTTTATGCTTGATGAAAAGGATGGTGTCAACCTTTCATTTAGAAAACCCTTTCTCCAAAAAGAACTTACTCAATTTTTCATACCAAGCTCTAGGAGCTTGTTTCAAGCCATACAAGGCCTTTTTCTATTTAAAAACATGGTTGGGTAGTTCAAAGTTTTCAAAACCTAGGGGTTGCTCCACATACACTTCTTCTTGAATGAAACCATTTAAGAAAGCACTTTTGACATCCATTAGAAAAAGTTTAAAATTCATGATGCATGCATATGCAAGTAACATTCTTATGACCTCTAATCTAGCTACGGGAGCATATGTTTCTTTATAATCTATTCCATCTTCTTGATTATATCCTTTTGCAACCAACCTAACTTTATTTCTTATTATTAAGCCCGTTTCATCAAGTTTGTTCCTAAAGACTCATTTGGTGCTAATTATAGGATGATCATTGGGCCTTGGAACTAATTCCCAAACTTTATTTCTTTCAAATTGATTTAATTCATCTTGCATGGCCAAGATCCAATGTTCATCATTAATGGCCTTATTTATATCTTTAGGTTCTACTTGAGAAACAAAAGTCATATGGTTACTTGCATCTCTAAGTGAGTTTCGAGTAATTACCCCTTTTGATACATCACCTATCATCTTGTCAAGAGGATGATACTTTGATGTCCTCCATTCTTTGGGTAGATCCATGATTTCTAAATCCTCTTGTCTTGAGTGATCAAGGGTTCTTACTTCTTGCTTCTTAGGCTCTTTCTCTTGAATCTCCACATGTGTTCTTGCCATGATTTCTACAACATCATCAACAAGCTCTTTTCTCGGCTTATTTTCTTTTGTTTCATCAAAAGCAACAAGTATGGACTCTTCTATGGTCATAGTTCGTTTATTATAAACTCTAAAGGCCTTACTAGGTATAGAATATCCAAGAAATATCCCCTATCAGATTTTGCATCAAACTTCCCTAAGTTATCCTTTCCATTATTTAAAACAAAGTATTTACATCCAAAGACATGAAGGTATGAAATATTTGGCTTCCTTCCTTTGTACAATTCATAGGGGGTTTCTTTAAAATTAGCCTTATTAGGGCTCTATTTATAACATAACAAGCGGTGTTAACTACATCCGCCCAAAAATACTTAGGAATGTTTGTAACACCCCCTCCGAAGGGTATCACATTCATACCAACTTCTTAAAAATAAATAATTACCGAAGTTATAAAATATTTAATACTAATTAAATATGGGTTTCAAAATTTCTTTTTTGAAGAAAACATTAATTGCTCAAATTAAAGTAACACAAAATATAATAACTGGATAAAATACATCTATCATATATAATATAGATTCATGACGTCTTCATTACATAAAACTTGTATATTCTAGACAATATTTAATTACCACATATAAACTTGACCTAGCCCAAGCTAAAATACCTAGAGAGTAAGGTTCTGAACCTAATCCTCTCCCGAATCCTGTAAAGGCACGTTCTCTGGTCGAGGTGTGTCTCTTTGAATAGGAGTCCGAGCAGTTGACTCCGTAGAGTCTTCACTAGACAAACGGTGAGCAACGTCCCATAGTTCTACAATAGACATGGAAAACTCTACATGTACACAAGCAGCATAATATGTGATAGTAGGGTTTCCATGGTAGGTATCACTCTGGGATAGAGTCACCTCTCCTATATAACTAAAACGTTCAGCAGTTGAGTCGACATGCCAGGCATCAATGCCATCGAGGAACTGCGCTTGCATATAATTAGTGAAATTCCTCCTTGCAGCCATCGCAGTCTTTACAGATGTAGACATAAAATAGAAATAGATAGAATAATATAGCAAAGAGGTGAGATCTCCTACATCACATACCAATATGGCAGTAAAGAAACGATACGAACAACAATGTCATTCCATGCAAACAATTCATAGACTTATATGAAATTAGCAGATATATTTATGACATTTAATAAATAAACAATCTAATAAATTTGCAACACAATATCAGACATAATAATAATACCACAATCATATTATGTTACAACAACATAAATGCTGACTATGCATATGCATATAGACTCATTCTTACTCCATGGAGATTACTTAAATTCGGATATGAACGCCCAGAAGATCTATCCCCCCTAATTAAAAAGACAGTCTATGCTGAATAATGAAAAGCAATGGCGTTTGTCGGGATGTCAGTGCGTTGCAATCGGTGTTCACGGCCAGGGGTTTATTATATATATGTGTGACTCAATGTCAATCAGTGAATCACCGAGCCTTGACATTCCCAAGATCCCTCCCACTATCCTGTAAGTTCTCGTTCATTCCTTAGGCATAAAATGCCACGACAAATCAAGTGAATACGTTTTTCTATGCATGATAAATGATTCAATCATATACTGTCATTGATCACACAGTATTTCTTATTCATATGCCGTCATATAGCAGTATCACCGTATAATGTTGAAAAATACTTTTATTCAAAACAAAGTACCGTTGTACTATTCCCAATGATATTAATGCAATCGCACATGCATATACAGATTGTCCAATTCCATTAGTATCTATGGTATTATATAACCGCCCATACAATCGATAATATCAAAGATCCACTCAGGTCCAATACTTCAGTTTCACAATTATTTAGTTCAAAATGTTTGGCTCTACAGCAAAACTCGTTGTTCCTTTCAATCGCGTAGTAATATTATCGTGTTTTCACAATCGCGTAGCACTTTTGTTACGTTTTCAAATTGCGTAAAGGTTTTCCAACATTTTCTCAATCGCGTAGAGATTTTAAAATATTTTCTCAATTGCGTAGCTAAAAATTATTGTTTTTAAATCACGTAAGATTTTTCAAACATATTTTTAAGTCCAATTAAGATTTTTCTCTTTTAATATCAAAGTTGACTTTATTTTCATTATTTACATAATAGTCCACTTATAAAATAATAATTACATAATAGTCCCTCATTATATAATATTTTCAAAATAGTCCTCTTTTAAATAATATTTGTAATATAGTCCATTTTTAAAGAATATTTTCAATATAGTCCCTCTAAAAATTAGTATTTCTACTGTTTCCCAGAAAATTGTGTTTCATAATTTTACTTAGGATATTACAGCTTAAAATTTCCTAACACGCTTCAAAACCCATAGGATGAGCTATACGTCAGTAAATTTCAAGTATTCACTTTAATTTTACTACATAGATTAATTAGATCAATTTTAATTCTAAAAATTAAAATTACTTTCATTTAAATTTCAAAACTTACCAAATTGAGTTCTTACTATTAAAACACCTAAGTTTACACTTAGTAAAATAATTTTGGATCTTGATCATCAAAAATTGGCATGTTGGCTGAATTTACACATTGCTTCAAAATTCATATAAAAATCATTTCTTAACATTTTTAATCCTCATAAAATTACTTAATTGAATTTCTTGTCATAAAATCATTTAATCCTCAATTTGGAAAATAATTTAGAATCCTTAGTCCTCTTGATAGTGATGAGGTCGTGTGCCTCTAAACTCTTTGGAGTCTTCATACAAATTTTCTCATCATGTGAATCACATCTTAAATTATACAGAAATTATCATGCTTTCCAAATCACACATAGGCAAATATACTATCAAAGCTATAAGCATATTAAACACATATACAAATCATGCATGCTTATCAAAGCAATAAAACAATCACACAATATAATCTAACAAACACAAACCAATAATTACAATATTGAGTGAATAAATCCTCACATGGATCTTCCACTCACAAACACAAACAGTTTCATTCCTTCACCACCACATATGGCCGATGAGGTTAATCTCCCTCTTACCTGGTTGATGCGTCCTAACTCTTTGTAAAACTCTTTTTGTATCAATCTTTCACCACCAAATAAATCTTAGAATCACAACAAATACATACAAATTAGTATCTAAAGCTTGATTAAGATGACCATAGATCAAACATGATCTTAGAATTCTAAGAATCAAATATAAGCCAAGTTTCAAGATTTTTGCCTTGAAACCCTAGAACTTTGACGAGCACCGAACTCAGTCAAAATTATAACCGAAGTTATTATCTAAGCTTGTAGCATAGTGACAACACCGGATCATCTCCACGAGGATTGTAGATGCAATTTAATCAAATCAAGTGAAAGTTTAGCAAATGGGGGTTTGACAGTTTAAGATCGCACTTAACAAAATTAAAGGAAGAAATGACAATTAAAGAGCAGTCAATTTAGAAACCTATCCAAGATTGGGTGGATTCAAACATAGACCCTTCATAGAACACTTGAAGTGCAATTGAATTGTTAATTTGGATCTAACCGAGATCTCGCATCAAATCCGAGAATTCATACTAGACGATCGTCTAGAATTCAATTAACAAGTGATAAACACAAATCCGCAATCACGCTATTCATGAAGATCTATGTTAATTTCAAGTACCAAATTCAATTAACTTAGGCACAAATCAGTAACCTAACCTTTTCAATTTTGTGATTAATTTAGATCAATCAGTTCTAAGTTTCATCACAAATCTCAATCTTCATTTATGTGATTAGTTTAGATCAATCAGTTCTAAGTTTCATCACAAATCTCAATCTTAAACCAAGATCAAATCAGATCAACATAAATAGAATCACCATTCATGCATTCAAGATCAAGAAGAAGAAAGAAGAAGAAGAAAAGAGAAATTCAATTACAAATCAAATACAATACATAACCAAGGTCTCAAGAATCCAAACCACAATCTCTTCAAGAGTTCTAAATTGACCGAAAGTAGCTTAGCCCTCCATTACCATGAAGGGGAGCATCAAAATATACAAAAGCTATGAGAACTATAAAGAAACAAGAAGAAACTATGAGAGAAATGAAGGAGAATACAACTTGTTACTTTCATGATAACCAATGGTGCCTTTTATAGAAGTCTAGGGTAACAAAATGACAAAGGGAGTGGGTGGATGAGTGGGGTGGTTGAGTGGGTTGGTGAGTAGAGTAGTTGAGAGGGTTGGTGAGTGGAGTAGTTGAGAGGGTTGGTGAGTGGAGTAGTTGAGTGGGTTGGTGAGTGAAGTAGTTGAGTGGGTTGGTGAGTAAAGTAGTTGAGTGGGTTGTTGAGGACGAAAATGTCTTGTCTGACTTGGAAGCCAAAAACAACCAACTATTCTTCAGACCCATGAAAAGTACTCTTCATGAAAGTTGTAGATCTTTGTCTTGGCTATAACATGCATATCTGGATAGTCCAATTTGGTTTCCTACAGCCTAAGATATGACTTAAATACCGCAGGTTACTCAAACCCAACTTCAGCACCTCTGTTCCGACTTGCAAGCTCAAACTGACCCATTAGACTTCATGTTTTCAAAAAGTGTTCTTCATGAAAGTTGTTTATTTGGATTGTAACTATCAACTATCCAAATTTCAGCCCATCTCCATTATTACAGCTTAAGATATGATTTTATGAGTGCACACCGTTCGGATTCTAGTGACAGAACCCGTATTCTGACTTCCATGTAAACTTAGGTCCCTTAGACATCTGTTTAGGACTTCGAGCTCTTCACCAAAGTTGTAGAGCTTCCTCTTAACTTTCCGACAAGGTAAAATTCATGATTATCAGATATCAGGAACTCAAGTTATGGCCAAAATATAGAAACAGTGTCAAATCTCAATAATGCTGAAAATATTCAATTAGGACCAATTTGAGCTCAAACTCACAAAATCATACCAAACTCAATCAATTAAGAATATGGAGAGTTTAAATGACTAAACATAAGAGTTTCTTAATGAATAAAATATGTGATTATCAAATTCCCCCACACTTAGCTTTTTGCACTCTTGGGCAAAACTCAAGACCAAAACAAGGACATAAGAGATTAACAAAAATTTAAATTCCAACGACATTCAAGAACCCAAAATTTTACAATCAAGAAGAACAACTAAAGGTTCAAGGGATCAAAACATTCATGAGTTAACAATTCTCCATATCTCAAACCAACAAGCAATGTATCTTCAATATGAATCGAGAATGATAGATCTTCACAAGATTCCCTCTCAATCTCTCAAGTGTTTAAAAGGTAGGTATTTCACTCAATTCAACCCATGAAAATTGCACTACCATAAGCTTGCTTATCTTCTACTTCTCCACTACTCAAAACACATGCACACACAAATCATGAGGACTTTATTCAAGGTTGTAGTGAGGTCAAGGTAACAAAAGAGGATAAAATGGATATGAGAAGATAAATACCAAAGGGAATAAAAGCAAATGAGGGCTGAGTTCAAATAACAAGCATAAAAGTTCATCCCAACTCTAATGTATATCCTTTTACATATTCATTTCCCAATCCTTTTCTTTTCTTTTTTTTTATATATATATGAACATAACTATATACATACATTTTTCCTCTTTTTTTTTTTAGGCACTCTTTCCTTTTTCAACAACCATTTTGTACACACACCCACACACTTGTTCAAAAACTCATCCATTAACCAAGCTAATATTCTTTTATTCCCTAAGGTAAAGTAAGAACACGATTTTTCATTTAAGGCACATAATGAGCTAGAAACAAGAAATGGTCAAATAAGCTCAAAGAGGTCAAGTAAAGGAAAATATACAAGGTTGGCAGGAATCAGAAAATTTTCAAGAAGTCAAAAGAGTGCTTGATATCATATTCAAAACAAGGTTAGCTATTTGGTTAAACTAGCTAATTAAGAAAGAGGGCCTCACTCATGTTCATGCATGCAAGTGAAATGTAGCCTCAAAAAGAATCAAAGCAAGTTCTAGAGTGGTCATTAACATGAGTGAAAATCACACAAGAAAGAAGAGAATGACATAAATGTTAAATCCATCCATTCGGCTCAAAATCTCACAAGGTATGCATCCATCAAACTCAATTTATCAATTCAATCATCCATCACCAAGCATATCAGTTCAAGAAGGGAGAAAAGTTATTCAATCATGCAATGAACCCCCTTTTTTTTTTAAACAAAACAAAAAACAAAAAAAAATACTAAAATCTCTCCCCCATACTTAATATAACATTGCCCTCAATGTGAAAGAGAGATATAGAAAAGAGCAACACAACCACGATAAGAAGTGAATCAACGCTAAGCGTAAAAGAAGCACACCGTCGGTCTTAGTATCGACTCGAAAAGAAATCAAATAATAAAATTTTAGTACTTCCACAATTTAATACTAGTTAATTACTACCTAAGAAAAAAAAAACTCCTTACTCTGCCACCAATTAAGATGCGTCTCAAGAGTAAAATTACTCCTTACTCTGCCATCACTAATTGATTTAATAAGTCCATGACAATCATATCATACTTTCCAAACAAAACAACAACAAATTTTTTTTTTGGTCAACTATCCTTCCCCCCCAACTAGATCCCAACATTGTCCTCAAGGTTAAAATATAGATGAGTAAATGATAGAAGATATTACCTGTTGGAGAAAGCTGACATAAATTTAAACAGAAACAAAGTACAATAAAATCAAACCGATTAAAGAGAAAGTGTCAGATCTGGCTTTCTTTTCTTGTTACTTCCTTCGCTACTTCCTGTTGACCAATCTATCTGAGCTAATACCTTATCAGGTACATACTCAAAAGCTTCTAATTTATCAATGAGCTCATCAATAGTGGAGGTAGAGATAAGAAGTTATCTTGCTGAAGGAGTGATAAATTTTTGTTCCACAGCTTTGTCAAGAAAAGATAACAAAAAATCAAAGAAATTATTAACATTCAATAAACCAATGGGTTTATGGTGAATGTTCAGTTCGGCCCAAGAGACAATTTAAAAAATTTCTTCCAAAGTACTAAAACCACCGGGTAAGACAAGAAATGCATCAGAATTGTCAACCATTGTTTTCATTCGTCCATGCATAGATGTTACCTGAATTTCTTCTCCAACTGTCTTTCCAGTGATGTTATTTTCAGCTAAAGGTTTAGGAATAACACCTAAAACCTGACTGCCTCCTATAAAAGCAGAAAGTGATACAGCTCCCATTAACCCACGACAACCTACCCCATATACAAGATGAATATTCCTTGCAGCAAGTGATCGACCAAGAGTGCTAGCTGCGTTTACAAACTCTAATCCCTTCCCATAACTCGACCCACAAAAAACACAGACATTTTTGAGGTTACGAATAGAAGGCCCCATTCTATACTCTTCCTTTCTTTGAGTGTTTCTGAGTTGAAGGAAAATAGAGAAAATGGAGTGTTTAAATAAGAAAAAGAATGGAAAGGGGAATAATAGCACCTATAAGGGTAGGTTGACGGTTGTCAGAAAAGGTTGAATTTAAGAAACACAGAATCTTTTCTTTCTTTTTTTTTTTTTTTTTGTTTTATTTTTTTTTTGTTTTATTTTTTGTTTTATTTTTTTTTTTTTTTTTTTTAATTTTTTTTGTTTGAAAGATAACATGAAGAAGAAGAAGAGGATGATACGTACTGATTGTTTGTGGATATGGCTCACATCGCCTCTAGTTTAACGTCAAGTAACGGCTTAAACGTCTTCTATGAGTCGAGGATAAGCTTCCCATCTAATTTTCTTATAAATTGGCAAACAGGGTCTTTTAGAGTCAGATTCCCAAGACTGTAGCATTTTTTTTCATCCTTGAAGAGATTCCACAATTTAAGAATTTCACGATGCACCAATCCACAAGAATGCGTCTCAAGAGTCAATAAGATATCATCTAATGACTCCTTACTCAGTCTATTCTTAATGAAGAAAATTTTATCTTCTCTATTTGCGGAAACCATCCCCAAAGTACGACATCGCTTGTTACAGTTCCATTGTCCACATTTGTGACAGACTTGTAACCTTTTTGCTCTTCTCCTTTTAGAATATGAACTTCTTCCAAGACCGGGCATATATGAGTCAAATGAAATTGAGGACTCACCTGCTAATCGGACCTTTGCTTCAATTATCCAGCGTACATCTTCTAGCATACCTTTGTGCATTAACAGTCTCAATCTTTCACATCGAACTTTGTAGATTTTTCTCAGAGCATTTTAAGGAAGAGAAGGAAAATGTTTGCTCAGGTTTGAAAGAATGACATCCATTTTGAAGGAGAAGAAGGGTTCAGTTATTTTGGGAAACTGAAAAATAAATTGACTTGAGAGTCACGGAGTACCGTATCCGCCACTTAACCGGTAACACAAAGAACTCAAGAACTTGGTTTTCCAGGAATGGTTGAGTCTTTGTCCATTAACTTTAAGCGCATTACCATTCCTAGGATCCTTAATATCTACGGCCCTAGAGGATACACGTGTTTGACAACAAAAGAACCGCTCCACCTAGATCTCAATTTTCCAAGGAGTATGTGCAGATGATAATCTCAAAGCAGAACTTTTTTTACCAATTTCCGCAGCTTTTGCAAAAGGTGTAACAGACCTTGAATAAAGTAGGCCAATAAAATCCATACTGCAAGATTTTCGCAGTTGTTGTCGCTGAAGAAAAAAATGACCTCCATATGCTTCCGAGTGATAAAATTTAATAGCACTACCTACCTCATTGTCGGGCACACAGCTGTTTTTTTTCTTTTTTTTCTTTTTTTTCTTTTTTTCCCTTTTTTTTTATTCATAATGCGGATGGAGAAGGTTCATCACCTCTACTTCTGCATTCTCTGGAAGTTCATGATACTATTTGAGGCGGTGTCCATTTACGATGAAAGCTTTGGCAGTGACCTCACTTTTAATCTGAATAGCACCAGAAGGAAAAACCTTAGTAACAATAAATGGTCCATCCCATCTAGACCTTAATTTGCCAGGCATGAGTCGGAGGCGGGAGTTATAGAGGAGAACTTTTTGACCAATCTCGAATGTTTTCCTCAGAATCAACTTATCATGGAAGGCTTTGGTCTTCTCCTTATAAAGTTTGGAACTTTCATAAGCCTCTAAGCGGATCTCCTCTAATTGCTGCAGCTGCAGCTTCCTCTCTATACCTGCTTGATCTAGGTCCAAGTTGCACCTTTTTACCGCCCAGAATGCACGATGCTCAATTTCCACTGGCAGGTGGCAGGCTTTTCCAAAAATAATCCGATACGGAGACATCCCGATTGGTGTCTTATAAGCAGTCCGGTAAGCCCATAAAGCATCCTCAAGCCTCTTGCTCCAATCCTTTCTGTTAAGTTGAACTGTCTTCTGGAGTATCTGCTTGATCTCCCTGTTGGAAATCTTGGCTTGCCCATTAGTTTGGGGATGATAAGGTGTAGAAACTCTGTGCAAGACCCCATACTTTTTCATCAAAGCTTCCATGCTTCGATTACAAAAATGTGAACCCTGATCACTGATGATGGCCTTCGGAACTCCAAACCTGCAGAAAATTTGTGATCTAACAAAATCCACAACAACTTTGGAATCATCAGTCCGAGTAGCTTTCGCCTCCACCCACTTGGATACATAATCAACAGCTAGCAAAATGTAAACAAAACCAAAAGAAACAGGAAAGGGTCCTATAAAATCAATACCCCATACATCAAAAATCTCACAGAATAATAAGGATTTCTGGGGTATCTCATTCCTTCGAGAAGTGTTTCCTATTCTTTGGCATTTATCATAAGATTTACAAAATACATATGCATCATGAAATAGAGTGGGCCAATATAATCCAGATTCCAAAACTTTCCTAGCAGTCCTTTGGGGACCAAAATGACCGCCATATGCAAGTGTATGACAAAAGCTAAGAATAGAATGGAATTCATTATCAGACACGCATCTCCTAATGACTTGGTCACTACAAAATTTTCACAGATAAGGGTCGTCCCACACATAATATTTTGACTCACTCTTCAATTTATCAATCTGAGCCCTAATAAAATGTGCAGGGAAAACACTAGCAACTAAGAAATTTATCAAATCAGCAAACCAAGGAGTGTTACCTTGCAGCTTGAAAAGCTGCTCATCAGGGAAGACATCATGGATAGGAAAAGTATCTGCCTCCCTTTCAATTCGGCTTAGGTGATCAGTCACTAAATTCTCCGCTCCACTTTTATCACGGATTTCAATATCGAACTCTTGGAGGAGCAAAATCCACCTAATCAACCTAGGCTTTGCATCAAGCTTCTTCAGGAGAAACTTCAGAGCTGTATGATCTGAAAACACAACCACTCTAGAACCAAGCAAATATGATAGAAATTTGTCTAAAGCAAAAATAATTGCTAAAATTTCTTTTTCAGTGGTGGTGTAGTTGACTTGTGCAGGATCTAAAGTTCTTGAAGCATAGGAGATGACATGAGATATTTTGCCGACCCTTTGTGTAAGAACAGCTCCCAAAGCATAATTAAAGGCATCACACATGAGCTCAAATGGGAGTGTCCAATCTGGTGGCTGGATGATAGGTGTACTAGTCAATGCTTGCTTCAAGTGATTGAAGGCATCATTGTATTTCTGGTCAAAATGGAACTCCACTTCTTTTTGTAGCAAGTTGGATAGTGGAAGAGTAATTTTGCTGAAATCTTTTATGAATCGCCTATAGAAACCTGCATGACCAAGGAAAGAACGAACCTCCCGCACGCATGTGGGGTAAGATAGGCATGAAATAACATCTATTTTTGCAGGATCTACCTCAATACCCTTGCTAGATATTATATGCCCTAAAACTATGCCTTGCTTCTACCATGAAATGACATTTCTCAAAATTCGAACAAGGTTAGCCTTAATGCATTTATGCAAAACCCGAGTTAAACTATCCAAACATGTATCAAAGGAAGAGCCATAGACAAGAAAGTCATCCATGAATACATCCATGCAATTTTCTAAAAGGTCGAAAATATACTTACCATACACCTTTGAAAGGTGCCCGGAGCGTTGCAATGTACGGACCAAAAGGCATCCTTTCGTATGTAAATGTGCCAAATGGGCAAGTGAAAGTAGTTTTATCTTGGTCTTCCGGGGCTATATGGATCCGAAAATAACCCGAATATCCATCCAAGAAACAAGAATGCGACTTGCCGCCTAGTCTCTCTAACATCCGATCAATGAAAGGTAATGGGAAATGATCTTTCCTGGTGGCTTGGTTAAGTCGTCGTAATCAATGCAAACCCGCCTTTTGTTTTGAATTCTTGTGGGTAGTAGCTCATTGTTCGATTTTTAACTACCGTGACCCCGCATTTCTTTGGAACAACCGCACGGGCTCACCCATTTACTATCAGATATGGGATAAATAATGCTAGCTTGCAGTAGCTTGGTAACTTCCTTTTTTACCACATCCGAGTCGGGGTTCGGTCTCCTTTGGGCCGCCAGTCTTGGTTTAGTATCTTCCTCCAACATAATCCTATGCATGCATGTGGAGGGACTGATACCAGGAAGATCTGCAAGTGTCCATCCGATGGCTTGTTTATTCTGCCTCAAAACCTGTAGTAATTTTTCTTCTTGATTAGGTTGCAAATTTTTAGCAACAATCACAGGCAGCTTCTCACCATCTTCCAAATATGCATATCTAAGATGGTCCGGCAAAATCTTTAATTCTAAGGATGGAGGCTGTACAATGGAGAGGGCAAAGAAGTGTTTGAAACTACTAACTCAAAGAACATTAAATTCAACATACTTCGACTCTCATTTTCACATGTTTGCATCATTCAAGTCAAGCGACTACATTACCACTCATAATCGCATAAATCTCAAGACATGCAAAGACAAGGTACAATATCACAACAAGACATGTTTCAGTGTGTAATGAATCCAAAAAATCAGCAATATCAGGAAATTCAGCATAAATATTTGTATAAGCATCGTCAACTAGCATATCAATCATATCAACATGGAAAACAGAATGCTCCTCTAGGGGATGTCTCATGGCCTCAAAAATGTTAAATTGTACCACATCGTTGCCAAATTCCATGGAAAGGGTGCCAGCATGCACATCTATCTTGGTCTTGGCTGTCTTGAGAAAAGGTCTGCCTAGGATCAATGGAGTATAGTTTGTTGAAGACTCATCTTCCATGTTCAGAATATAGAAGTCTGCTGGAAAAATTAGCTCATTCACCCGAACTAACACATCTTCTAGCACTCCTGCAGAATGAGCAGTGGTCCTATTTACCAACTGAATCACTATACTAGTAGGTTGCAAAGTGCCAATGTTCAAGGACTGATATATTGACATAGGCATGACATTAATCGAAGCACCCAAGTCTAGCATTGCATGTTCAAATTTGGAGTTACCTATCGTGCAAGGAATTGTGAAAGTTCCAGGATCTTTGCATTTTTGTGGCATGCTTGGTAGAATCATTGCAGAAACATTTCTGCCCATGCTTATTTTCTCAGTACCCTTAAGTCTTCTCTTGTGAGTACACAACTCTTTGAGGAATTTGGCATACTTGGGAATCTGCTTGATTGCATCAAGGAGGGGAATATTGATTTCCACCTTCCTGAATGTGTCCATGACTTCTCTTTCTATTTCTGTTTGTGCAGTATGCTTGGACTGTGTGACTCTATTTGGAAAAGGTAGTGGAATGGTCAGATTTGAATTCTCTGCACATTTCTTCTGTGTCATAGATTTTTGGACTGAGCTATCCACTTTCTTCTGTTTCTGGTCACCTTCTGGTTGCTGCACTTGTAGTTCAGGTTGTGGTGGAGTAGGACTGTCAACTTCTCTGCCACTTCTCAAGCTAATGGCACTTACATTGCCTCTTGGGTTGTTGACTATTTGTGAAGGCAATTGGTTCGACCATTGACTTTTCAACTCACTCAGAGTGGTTGCCATCTGCCCAATTTGAGTTTGTAAATTCTGGATGGTGGCATTAACATTCTGCTGAAACTGTTTCATCAAGTCTTCAAAAGGTGGCTTAGTTGGAATGGCTGCTGGAATAAGTAGCTGGAGGGGCTGCTGCATGGGTGGCGGCGCAGGTTGTGCTTGCCTAAATGCAAGTGGTTGGTACTTGTTGCTAGGGCCTGTAGCTTGGTATCTTAACTGCGGTTCTTCTTGTTGGTAGAAATTGTTCTTGTTGACCGAATTTCCATATCTCGGGTTGGGATAGTCCCTGGTGGGTTATAGGTATTAGAAAATGGATCATATCCGGGTTCTTCTTGTGATTGCCGATATTGGGGTCTACCGGGAAAAATACCATTTGGCCGCAGCATGCATTGCTCTGGAAAAATAGAACCATCATCCTGAAGTGTGGGGCATGCATCAGTAGGATGAGATGAACAAGAGCAAATGCCACACACAGTTGCAGCCATCTGCATTAGTGCTTGTTGTCCCACTGCTAACTGCTTCACCAAAGAAGTCAATTCATCAAGTCTGTGTTCCATTCTCTGTTGGTCTACATGAGATGATTGAATCTCATTGACTCCTCTGGTTGAGATAATAATTCATGTGCCAAATTGTTGGGTGTTGGCTACCATGTTTGCTATCAAATCTCTCGCTGCTGCAGGGGTCTTGTCTACTAAGGCTCCTCCAGAGGCAACATCCACCATGCTTCTGTCATTTGGCAGCAAGCCTTCATAGAAATATTGAATTAAGAGTTGATCGGTGATTTGGTGGTGGGGACAGCTCGAGCACAGCTTCTTGAATCTTTCCCAATATTCATGCAAGGTCTCTCCTGTCATTTGTCTTATGCCACAAATATCTTTTCTAATGGCAGCAGCTCTAGAGGCAGGGAAAAATTTCTCTAAGAACAACCGCTTCATGTCAGTCCAACTTGTTACTGAACCTGGTGAAAGATAAAATAACCAATCCTTGGCTGTATCAGCAAGTGAGAAAGGAAATGCCCTCAGCTTGATGTGTTCTTCTAAGATCCCATGTGGCTTCATGGTTGAACAAACCACATGGAACTCCTTTAGATGCTTATAGGGATCCTCACCTGCAAAACTGTGAAACTTGGGCAACAAATGTATCAATCCAGATTTTAACTCAAAATCAGCATCAAGATCTGGGTATTGAATACACAAAGACTGGTTAGTTATATCAAGAGCAGCAAGTTCCCTAAGAGTTCTATTCTGTATGTTATTAGCCATGGTTTCAGAATTATTCAAGATCTCAAGTTCACTCCCAATATTAAGATCAAATTCAAAAGTAATTCTTGCACTTGGCCTACGAGCTCTAATCAACCTATGCAAGGTTCTATCAATCTCAGGATCAAAGTCAACCAAGTTATCAGGCTCGGACCTAATCATGCATCACACAAAAACAAATAAATAAGCAAAATATACTAGACAATGGATAAAAATGTTAGAAAAGTTAATAAAAAGCAAAAATTAGTAAAAACACTTAAAATGAAAAGATTACACTTACTAATCCCCGGCAACGGCGCCAAAATTTTGACGAGCGCCGAACTCAGTCAAAATGACAACATCGGATCATCTCCACGAGGATTGTAGATGCAATTTAATCAAATCAAGTGAAAGTTTAGCAAAGGGGGGTTTGACAGTTTAAGATCGCACTTAACAAAATTAAAGGAAGAAATAACAATTAAAGAGCAGTCAATTTAGAAACCTATCCAAGATTGGGTGGATTCAATCATAGACCCTTCATAGAACACTTGAAGTGCAATTGAATTGTTAATTTGGATCTAACCGAGATCTCTGCATCAAATCCAGAATTCATACTAGATGATCGTCTAGAATTCAATTAACAAGTGATAAACACAAATCCGCAATCACGCCATTCATGAAGATCTATGTTAATTTCAAGTACCAAATTCAATTAACTTAGGCACAAATTAGTAACCTAACCTTTTCAATTCTGTGATTAATTTAGATCAATCAGTTCTAAGTTTCATCACAAATCTCAATCTTCATTTATGTGATTAGTTTAGATCAATCAGTTCTAAGTTTCATCATAAATCTCAATCTTAAACCAAGATCAAATCAGATCAACATAAATAGAATCACCATTCATGCATTCAAGATCAAGAAGAAGAAAGAAGAAGAAGAAAAGAGAAATTCAATTACAAATCAAATACAATACATAACCAAGGTCTCAAGAATCCAAACCACAATCTCTTCAAGAGTTCTAAATTGACCGAAAGTAGCTTAGCCTTCCATTACCACGAAGGGGAGCATCAAAATATACAAAAGCTATGAGAACTATGAAGAAACAAGAAGAAACTATGAGAGAAATGAAGGAGAATACAACTTGTTACTTTCATGATAACCAATGGTGCCTTTTATAGAAGTCTAGGGTAACAAAATGACAAAGGGGAGTGGGTGGATGAGTGGGGTGGTTGAGTGGGTTGGTGAGTAGAGTAGTTGAGAGGGTTGGTGAGTGGAGTAGTTGAGTGGGTTGGTGAGTGAAGTAGTTGAGTGGGTTAGTGAGTGAAGTAGTTGAGTGGGTTGTTGAGGATGAAAATGTCTTATCTAACTTGGAAGCCAAAAACGACTAACTATACTTCAGACCCATGAAAAATACTCTTCATGAAAGTTGTAGATCTTTGTCTTGGCTATAACATGCATATCTGGATCGTCCAATTTGGTTTCCTACAGCCCAAGATATGACCCAAATACCGCAGGTTGCTCAAACTCAACTTCAACATCTCTGTTCTGACTTGGAAGCTCAAACTGACCCATTAGACTTCATTTTTCAAAAAGTGTTCTTCATGAAAGTTGTTTATTTGGATCGTAACTATCAACTATCCAAATTTCAGCCGATCTCCATTATTACAGCTTGAGATATGATTTTATGAGTGCACACCGTTCGGATTCTAGTGACAGAACCCGTATTCTGACTTCCATGTAAACTTAGGTCCCTTAGACATCTGTTTAGGACTTCGAGCTCTTCACCAAAGTTGTAGAGCTTCCTCTTAGCTTTCCTACAAGGTAAAATTCATGATTATCAGATATCAGGAACTCAAGATATGGCCAAAATACAGAAACAGTGTCAAATCTCAATAATGCTGAAAATATTCAATTAGGACCAATTTGAGCTCAAACTCACAAAATCATACCAAACTCAATCAATTAAGAATATGGAGAGTGTAAATGACTAAACATAATAGTTTCTTAATGAATAAAATATGTGATTATCAAACTTAAATCCAAGATTCAAGCATGAAGATGATCGATTTAGACCAAAGTCTCAACATCAAAGAGTCTTAGAATGATGTGAGGATTCAAGAAATATGGTTAGTTAAAATTAAACAAACTTGGAAGGTGATTTATGGAGTAAGGCCGCGAGCTCCTTCAAGAAGAAAAACAAGAGCTTTTTGATCTTTAACTTGAAGAACAAGGTTGAAGGTTATAGGACTAGGCCAAGATCTTAACTACAAAGTATCTTAGGATTGTGTATAGGTTTTTGATCTAAGGTTGTATAAAATTATTGAAGCTTAGAAGTGGGATTTAGGAGTGGAGACCGAATGGTTCAAGAAATAAAGAAGATGGAGTTCATGGTGTTTATTCTTAGTGTTCTTGAATAATTGGAAGAGAGAGAATGGAGAGAATGGTGTTTGTGTCACAAAATGTGAGGAAATGAAAATGAAATAGCCAATTGATAGTGCATGGCTGTGGGAGTGCTTGTGTAGAAGGTTCAAGGTTTGTTTTGCAAGATTAAACATAAGCACATGGGCTCACATGAGTGCACATGGCCTTGGTCATCAAGTTGTCATCTATTGGTCATGAAAGATGAATCACGAACCTCCTAGATCACACTAGTTAGCCGTGGAACTCAATAGGAAAATTATCCAAGTCTTAATTCAATTAGCTTTTTAGTTACACTTAGTTAATTTAATTAGTTACCTAGTTTACCATCTAGTTATAATTAAATTAATTTAGTTAAGCTATTTGGTTACATTCTAACTAGTTAATTACTTTATTATGTCATTACATATGTCATGCTTAAGTCATGTTTCTAGATAATTAGATATTTATCTAGTAACTAGCTTCTAATTATTTATCAACTAAATTAGTTCATTTAGTTATTAATTAAGCTATTAGGGTAACCAAGTTTGATTATCTAGTTACTTAACTAATCAATCTAGCCATTTTTATTGACTAAATCCTAACCATTGATTAAATCTAAGATTGATATCATAAGCTTCTTTATCAAGATTGTTTTCACACCATTGATCAAATCAATGGTGAAGATCTAAGGCTTTTCCATCAAGTTTTTCATCCAACGGTTCACAACAAAGTCCTAGCCACTATGTTTGACCAATTCCTATTGGTTAGTCATAAAGCTTAGTAATGATGAGCCGTCATGATCCTTAAGATATTTAACTTAGATATTTTCTAACAAATATTATCCAATGGACAATAGCTACTACTATTATTACATAATGAATAATAGAAAAATCAGATATAGAAAATCTCCATCAGCTGTTCCCAGTTTTGGGTTTTGTAAGATCCTCTGATCCCGCCTTGACAGTCCGAAACTTTCTAATTCAGAAAATTTTTTATTTTTCCAAGTCCACCCCGGGCCCACACACAACTCAAAATAACACTAAAATAATCAAAAACTTAGAAAGTTCTACAAAAATTCACAAAAATCATAAAAATTATAAAACTCATATATTTTTAGAAAAAATGAAAATCGAACATACAGTTTTCAAGATAATATTAAAATATCAAAATAATATTAAAATATTCAAAATAATTAAAAAATTTCAAAAATCCACAAAAACTCTTAAATATTATAAAACTCATTTATTTAAAGAAAAATGAAAAATCGGGATGTTACAATTCTCTCCCTCTAAAAAAAGTTCGTCCTCGAAATTTCTTTTACATACAAAAACAAAAAATCATTTTACATCTTTATCTAGTCTACTAGCTTCCCCGTAGCATCTCCAGTTATATCGTTGCAGATGATCCTCCTACTTTTCTTGGATTTCCTCCATCAGATTATTCGAATAATAATCGTAGCCCTTTGAAAATTTTAGCTGTCATCCTTTCTTCGTATCAAACTTTTTTTTTCATCGAACAGGTACTCCAAGCTCATGTGCTCACCATAGACATTGTAGAAAAGAATCGTCTTTAGATCTTCGATGCAAAACAACCATCACAAAATCTAAAACATGAATCGGTTAATTCTTCTCATGCATTTTCCTTGTCCTGAAGCATACACAACTATCTAAAATTCGCATTTGACCAGCTTCGCGTATAACTTCTTCTTCTTTATAAATTTGAAGAACTACATCTAGATATTCAGCATACTCCTTTGAACCTCAAGAATAGATCAAGATAACGCCTACAAAGATAACAACAAAACTGCCTTAAAACATTTTCTTCTTTCATATAAATCTAATGATAATCGAAACGTAAATCGATCTTTGGAGAAAACAGTGATTTTTTTCATTTGGTCTTCTAGTTTCCATGTTGTATCTCCTATCGCACTGTTCTAGATCTCCTTCTCCAAGGTAAGTTATTTCACTTATTTATCCTAAATCTTAACAGAAAATGTCTCATAGATCAAGTTCTCTTCTAATTGTACTATATTTGATACTATGACTTAGGTTGGATCAAGAATAATTTCCTCAATTAGGATTCATGGAAGACACTATGAAAGTTAGAAAGGAAAAAAAAACTTGATAAGCCTATTTGGTAGATTACCGGTTTATCCAACAAAGAATTTGAGATGGTCTAATAGATTTCGAAATGAGCATGGTCCAATAAATTTAGAAATGAACTTTCTGGATCCAATTTCTGGATTCAAATCCAAAAATCTTAGTTCAAGGAAACACTAACATTTCATTGAAACAATCTAGTAGGATATAGTTGGAAAATAACCAATTCATTTATAAAATTAAGCTCTCAAATAGATGTGATTTTAGATAAACAAATCAAATCAATAGAAAAGATTTGATCTTTAACAAAAACAAGGTAGATTTAGAAAACTTGAGTATAAACAACAAGTTTAACAAGAAGAGTAGAAATACTCAGATCAAAAGATAACAAAGACACATCCAACTCAAATTGATTTACTCAGTTTATTTGTGAAAGAAGTAGACAAACCAGATCAATAGAAAAGTTTCAATCAAAGATGGTAATAGGATAATTTTAAATAGGATGAGTAGTAATAACAAGTTTAGAAGTTGAAGTAGCACTATAAAAAAAAAACAAACACAGATAACCCCAAAAGATTTACACAATCACAGACCATAAGAGAATGGGTTACTTTGCAAGTTATACAGCACAGTTTTAAGGTCACTCTCTATGGTACAGCTTCCTTGTTTCTTAAGTCTTTATATTTGAATGCTTCCATCAGCTCTTTCTTCTTCTTGAGATTTTGAAACACGTGTATTACTAACGGAAGGTTCCATCTTCAGTTGATCACAATCCTTCGAGACATGACCAGGCTTCCCACATCTAAAGCAAATTATACCCCTTATTGTACAATCTCTCGTCTCATGACTCTTTCCACACTTCAAACACTTCATTGGTGATGCCACAGTCTGACCAAAATTGTTGCCACTAGTACTTCCTCCCTTTGTTCGTTGTTGCTTCCCTAGTGGTCATACATACGGCTTTTGCTGAAATCAGTTGACCTTACATTTCCGTCATTTTTGGATTATCAAAGGTTCTAAGTTATAGCCTCTCACATCTTGAGACTGCTCCAGTCCTAACAAGCTGTAAAGTTTGATTACCAGTTCCTGCTATTGAGCAATCATCTGTCTCTGTTGTACCGCTACTTGAGTCATCGTCTGCATCACACTTCTAGCTGTGGCTATACGATCATCCTCACGTCTCCTGTCCACATGCCCACATCTACTATCATTCATTGTCTTTCTTCAAAAACCAAACCCATATCATAAAGAAACTAAACGTACTTATTTCAAACGACATCGTCTCCTTTCAGAAACCAAACAATTTATCTCTGTGTTTAGTGTTAGAGAAAAACACAGCATAAACAAAACAAACCTACCCACAAACCCAAAAGACTCTAACTTGGGTTCTGATACTAACTAATGTAACACCCCCTCCGAAGGGTATCATATTCATACCAACTTCTTATAAATAAATAATTACCCAAGTTATAAAACATTTAATACTAATTAAATACGGGTTTCAAAATTTCTTTTTCAAAGAAAATATTAATTGCTTAAATTAAAGTAACACAAAATATAATAACTGGATAAAATACATCTCTCGCATATAATATAGATTCATGACGTCTTCATTACATAAAACTTATATATTCTAGACAATATTTAATTACCACATATAAACCTAACCTGTCCCAAGCCAAAATACCTGGAGAGTAAGGTTCTGAACTTGATCCTCTCCTAGATCCTCTAAAGGCACGTTCTCTGGTTGAGGTTTGTCTCTTTGAACAGGAGTCCGAGCAGTTGACTCCGTAGAGTCTTCACTAGACAAACGGTGAGCAACGTCCCATAGTTCTACAATAGACATGGAAAACTCTACATGTACACAAGCAGCATAATATGTGATAGCAGGGTTTCCATGGTAGGTATCACTCTGGGATAGAGTCACCTCTCCTATATAACTAAAACGTTCAGTAGTTGAATCGACATGCTAGGCATCAATGCCATCGTGGAACTGCACTTGCATATAATTAATGAAATTCCTCCTTGCAGCCATCGCAGTCTTTACAGACATAGACATAAAATAGAAATAAACAGAATAAAATAGCAAAGAGGTAAGATCCCCTACATCGCATACCAATATGGCAGCAAAGAAATGATACGAACAACAATGTCATTCCATACAAACAATTCATAGACTTATATAAAATTATTAGATATATTTATGACATTTAACAATTAAACAATCTAATAAATTTGCAACGCAATATTAGACATAATAATAATATCACAATCATATTATGTTACAACAGCGTAAATGCTGACTATGCATATGCATATAGACTCATTCTTACTCCATGGAGATTACTTAAATTCGGAGATGAACGCCCAGAAGATTTGTCCCCCCTAATTAAAAAGACAGTCTATGTTGGATAATGAAAAGCAATAGTATTTTTCGGGATGTCAGTGCGTTGCAATCCGTGTTCACGGCCAGGTGTTTATTATATATATGTGTGACTCAATGTCAATCAGTGAATCACCGCACCCTGACGTCCCCAGGATCCCCCCACTATCTTGTAAGTTCTCGTCCATTCCTTAGGCATAAAACGCCACAACAAATTAAGCGAATACGTTTTTTATGCATGATAAATGATTCAATCATATACTATCATTGATCACACAGTATTTCTTATTCAAATGCCATCATATAGTAGTATCACCGTATAATGTTCAAAAATACTTTTGTTCAAAACAAAGTACCGTTGTACTATTCCCAATGATATTAATGTAACAGCACATGCATATACAGATTGTCCAATTCCATTAGTATCTATGGTATTATATAACCGCCCATACAATCGATAATACCAAAGATCCACTAGGGTCCAATACTTCAATTTCACAATTATTTAGTTCAAAACGTTTGGCTCTATAGAAAAACTCATCGTTCCTTTCAATCGTGTAGTAATATTATTGTGTTTTGACAATCGCGTAACACTTTTGTTACGTTTTCAAATCGCGTAAAGGTTTTCCAACATTTTCTCAATCGCGTAGAGATTTTAAAATGTTTTCTCAATCGCGTAGCTAAAAATTACTATTTTTAAATCACGTAAGATTTTTCAAACATATTTTTAAGTCCAATTAAGATTTTTCTCATTTAATATCAAAAGTTGACTTTATTTTCATTATTTACATAATACTCCTCTTATAAAATAATGATTATATAATAATCTCTCATTATATAATATTTTCAAAATAGTCCTCTTTTAAATAATATTTGCAATATAGTCCATTTTTAAAGAATATTTTCAATATAGTCCCTCTAAAAATCAGTATTTCTACTGTTTCCCAAAAAATTGTGTTTCATAATTTTACTTAGGATATTACAGCTTAAAATTTCCTAACGCGCTTCAAAACCCATAGGGTGGGCTATACATCAGTAAATTTCAAGTATTCACTTTAATTTTGCTACATAGCTTAATTAGATCAATTTTAATTCTAAAAATTAAAATTACTTTCATTTATATTTCAAAACTTACCAAATTGAGTTCTTACTATTAAACACCTAAGTTTACACTTAGTAAAATAATTTTGGATCTTGATCATCAAAAATTGGCATGTTCGCTTTACACATTGCTTCAAAATTCATATATAAATCATTTCTTAACATTTTTAATCCTCATAAAATTACTTAATTGAATTTATTGTCATAAAATCATTTAATCCTCAATTTGAAAAGTAATTTAGAATCCTTAATCCTTTTGATAGTGATGAGGCCGTGTGCCTCTAAACTCTTTGGAGTCTTTATACAAATTTTCTCATCATGTGAATCACATCTTAAATTACACAGAAATTATTATGCTTTCCAAATCACACATAGGCAAATATACTATCAAAGTTATAAGCATATTAAACACATATACAAATCATGCATACTTATCAAAGTTATAAAACAATCACACAATATAATCTAACAAACACAAACTAATAATTACACTATCGAGTGAATAAATCCTTACATGGATCTGCCACTCACAAACACAAACAGTTCCATTCCTTCACCACCACATATGGCCGATGAGGTTAATCTCCCTCTTACCTGGTTGATGCTTCCTAGATCTTTGTAAAACTCTTTTTGTATTAATCTTTCACCACCAAATAGATCATAGAATCACAACAAACACATACAAATTAGTATCTAAAGCTTGATTAAGATGACCATAGATCAAACATGGTCTTAGGATTCTAAAAATCAAATAAAAAGCCAAGTTTCAAGATTTTTACCTTGAAACCCTAGAACTTAAATCCAAGATTCAAGTATGAAGATGATGGATTTAGACCAAAGTTTCAACATCAAAGAGTCTTAGAATGATGTGAGGATTCAAGAAATATGGTTGGTTAAAATTAAATAAACTTGGAAGGTGATTTATGGAGTAAGGCCGTGAGCTCCTTCAAGAAGAAAACCAAGAGCTTTTTGATCTTTAACTTGAAGAACAAGGTTGAAGATGATAGGACTAGGCCAAGATCTTAACTACAAAGTATCTTAGGATTGTGTATAGGTTCTAGATCTAAGGTTGTATAAAATTATTGAAGCTTGGAAGTGGGATGTAGGAGTGGAGACCGAATGGTTCAAGAAAGAAAGAAGATGGAGTTCATGGTGTTTGTTCTTAGTGTTCTTGAATAATTGGAAGAGAGAGAATGGAGAGAATGGTATTTTTGTCACAAAATGTGCGGAAATGAAAATGAAATAGCTAATTGATAATGCATGGCCGTGGGAGTGCTTGTGTAGAAGGTTCAAGGTTTGTTTTGCAAGATTAAACATAAGCACATGGGCTCACATGAGTGCACATGGCCTTGGTCATCAAGTTGTCATCTATTGGTCATGAAAGATAAATCAAGAACCTCCTAGATCACACTAGTTAACACATCCAACGGTTCACAACAAAGTCCTAGCCACTATGTTTAACCAATTCTTATTGGCTAGTCATAAAGCTTAGTAATGATGAGCCATTGTGATCCTTAAGATATTTAACTTAGATATTTTCTAATAGATATTATCCAATGGACAATAGCTACTGCTATTATTACACAATGGATAATAGAAAACTCAGATATAGAAAATCTCTGTCAACTGTTTCTGATTTTGGGTTTTGTAAGATCTATCGATCCTGCCTTGACAGTCCAAAACTTTCTGGTCCAAATTTTTTTATATTTTTTCGGGCCCGCCCCGAGTCCACCCCGGGCCCACACACAACTCAAAATAACACTAAAATGATTAAAAACTCAGAAAGTTCACAAAAATCGTAAAAATTATAAAACTTAAATATTTTCAGAAAAAATGAAATTCGAACATACAGTTTTCAAGATAATATTAACATATCAAAATAATATTAAAATATTAAAAATAATTAAAAATTCCCAAAACTCCACAAAAAATCTTAAATATTATAAAATTCATTTATTTCAAGAAAAATAAAAAATCAGGATGTTACAATGTTTCCCTCATTGAGCACAGTTCTTACTATTTCTTCTAAATATATATTTTTCCTTTATACAACACCATTTTGTTATGGTGTTCTAGGGGTAAAAAAATTATGCTCAATGCCATGTTCATCATAAAAGGTTTCAAATTCATGGTTTTCAAATTCACCACTATGGTCACTTCTTATGGATGCAATACAAAAACCTTTTTCATTTTGAATAACTTTGGCAAGCTTTTTGAATGATTGAAAAGCATCATTTTTGTGAGACAAGAATAATGTCCATGTAAACCTAAAAAAATCATCCACAATCATTAATGCATAGAAATTTCCACTAAAGCTCATAGTTCTAGAGGGACAAAAAAGATCCATGTGCAAAAGTTGTAAAGGTCTAGAAGTTGAAACCACAATTTTAGCTTTAAAAGAGACCTTTACTTGTTTTCCTTTTTGACATGCATCACAAAGTTTGTCTTTTTCAAATTTGAGCTTTGGAAGACTAATTACTAGTTCTTTAAATACCAATTTGTTTAAGTGATCAATGTGAATGTGAGCACTTCTTCTATGCCATAACCATGAATCATTTTCTTTACTCATAAAGTATTTAGCATCATTTGAGGAAATGTCATCAAAGCTAATCATATATATATTATTGACCCTATGACCAGCAAACTTAACATGCTTATCATCTTTACCCTCAATCATGAAATAATTAGAATTAAATGTTACTCTATTCCCCTTATCACATAGTTGACTAATGCTAAGCAAGTTATGTTTGAGTCCTTCAACAAGCAAAATATTATCAATAGATGAAGAATGGTTCTTACCAACTTTACCAACTTCAAGGATCTTCCCTTTGTTGTTGTCACCATATGTCACGTGGCCACTTTTCGTGGGGACAAGGAAGGAAAACTTAGAGCCATCACCGGTCATGTGCTTAGAGCAACCACTATCAAGATACCAACTTAAGCTTTTGGTCTTCAAGTACACCTACAACACACATTTAAACTTTAACCTTTGGTACCCAAATTGTCTTGGGTCATTGTGTGTTAGAGTTAGGCAAGGTGCCCTTATGAACCCAAACCTTTTTAATTCCAACCTTGGTGCTTATGTTCTTTTTAACATTACAAGTGGATGCACTATGCCCTTTCTTACCACAATGAAAGCATTCGATAAAGGGGTTGCTTGATGTACTTGAGAAAACAAAGAAATTTTTGTAAGACTTTTGATGGTTATATAAGATTATATCCCAAATCGGTTTTTGAAAAACACAATTGTGTTTCCCCAATAACACATTTAAATTGTCTCTTCTAAAGGTAAATTTTACAAGAGTATTTTTTAAATCCTCAACCTCCTTTTCAAATGATTTACATGATGGGCAAGATAATTGAATGGATGCATCATCAAGTGAAGAACAAGTCATGTATAATGATCTAGCATCAATATGTCCTAAGGTCTCATTTTCAATCTTAAGCTTATTAATCTCCTTATTTAGAATAGAAACTTCGTTTATCAATAAGGAGATTATTTTTTGGAAGATAAAACCATTTTTGAGCCTCATTGATTCATCATGCAATTCTTGAAAAGCATCTTGTAATTCATTATAAGAAGGTGAAGAATCTGAGTTAGGGGATGTTACCTCAGTGTCGTTCTCTTCACTTTCTTCATTCTCCGAGCTATCGGAAGAACTCATGTCATTGTCCTCCCATGCTATATATGCTCTCCTTCTTTTCTTTTCTTTAGAAGGCCTTTTCTCAAACTTCTCCGTCTTCTTAAGATACATAGGACACTCCATTTTCATGTGCCCCAGTTTTTCACATTCATAACATTTTGGAGGAGTTGAGGATCCTTCTCCTTTGTGATAAGCTTTCTTTTAAGGGAAGGGTGGCCTTCTTTGGAATCCCTTATTCTTTAAGGATCTTCCAAACTTCCTCACAAGGAGACTAAGATTCTCCTCACTTAGGTCAAGATTTTCTGTATCTTCTTCACCATCTTCATCATCATCTTCAATTGTAGAAGAGGTGGCTTTGAGTGCAATCTCATTTTTCTTCTTATCATGCTCTTCATTTTGATTAAGCCTATTTAGCTCTAACTCATGTTCTTGAAGCTTCCCAAATACGGTGGCTAGCGTCATTGTTGATAGATTCCTTGATTCCGCAATAGTCGTCACCTTTGATTTCCAATTCCTACTCAAATATCTCAAGATTTTGTTAATGAGGTCCTCATTAGGAAAAGTCTTTCCCAATGAAGCAAGATGATTAATGACATGTGTAAATCTCTTTTGCATTTCTTGAATACTCTCTCCTTGGTTCATTCTAAACAATTCATATTCATGAGTAAGAGTGTTTATTCTTGATCTTTTTACCTCACTTATGCCCTCATGAGTTACTTGTAGGGTATCCCACATTTCTTGGGCAGTCTTACAATTTGACACCCTAAAGAATTCATCATACCCCAAGGATGTGGTAATGATGTTCTTAGCTCTCAAGTTGTATTGAACCTTCTTTTTGTCCTCATCGGTTCATTCACTTCTAGGTGTATTAGTTCTTACACCATTTATAGTATGTGTGGGAACAAAGGCATTATTTTCAACTACGTCCCACACATCTAAATCAATAGCTTCAATAAAAATTTTCATTCATTCTTTGTAATATGCATAACCATCCCCATTGAAAAAAGGAGGTATATTTATAGAAGAACTTTCATTAGAAAAATCATTTGAAGCCATTTCTTCTCTTGAAGCTTCTAAGCTCTTTACACAAGAGTCTAACTCCTGATACCACTTGTTACCAAGTGGTCTCAATACTTAAGAGGGGGGTGAATTGAGTATATAAAATAAGCTCGCAAATCTTTCACAAAGTACTTGAATTCTTATTTTCATTGAAGCTATTTAATTAATGGAGATGAATGGATAGATGAGATGAACACTTTCACTTACAAATACAACAACCAAGTAAGATAGTATTCAAGAAAACACAATAAAACAGTGCACAATATTAAAGGTTGAGTTTAGAAGAACAAACACCAAGCTTTATCCTGGTTTAGCCACTAATCCACTTGTAGCTTACATCCAATCCTCCAGCAATCACTCGAGATTTTTCACTAAATTCCAAGCTTGAATCAGGTGCTTGTAACCTTTACAAATTGGAGCACTCAACACCACCTTGGGATACCTCACCTTTTGTATCTTGAGCCTCTTTTAACAAGGGATACCTCATCCTTACAAATACTTGAGGGATGTCTTACTCTCTTTTACAGATTGAACAAAATATAAAGGAAATGAAACTCTTTCTTTAGAGTGGATAATATAAATTGAAACTTATAGGTATTAAAGATTCACACGTTCTAAGCTCAAAACAGAGTATGATCAAAGGGAAGTCAAAAGCTAGTGTTCAATGCTTAGAAAAATGATTTTCAGATTGTTTCTCTTAGTTTTTCTAACCATTCATAAATTCCCACACACTTTAGATTTATAGCTAAGGGCAAAATGATAGTCGTTGGGGCAGATGAGAGCATTAAATGCTCTTTAATATAGCCATTGAACCTAAGTTCTGGTTGCCCAGATAACTGATTAGGACTTTGTCCACGTGGCGCATTCTGACTAGGGACTGCGTTAGGGTTCTATGCAGTTTGAGTGCCATAATGAGCATTTTTGAAATTCAAAATGTTAGGATCGAATTGCCCCCCAGCCTTGTCTCTATAAATAGGGGCTAAGGGCGCCTCCTCCATACTTTTGCTATTTCTCTCAAATTTTTGGTGACCTGAGGCGATTTCCAGTGACTACACATGACGGAGAAGTGGTGTTTTCAAGTAGTTTTCACCAATTAACCAACCTTTAGTCACCAATTCTCCTCATTTCTTTAAGGTATGTGTCCTTTTGCCCCTCGCTCTTACTATCCTTAATGCCAACCCTAGGAAATAAACTTGCCGTTTTTGTTTTACCTTTTTCTATTTTGGGGTATCCCTACCTATTTTTTTGTGAAATGAGTAGGAATACCAGCAGTTCTTGGTCCACTCAATGTTGTTACTCTGTGAAGTACCCTCTTCGTCACACCATGAGTGGCTAAGGAGCCCAATTCAGGTTTATAGACCTAAGGGCATCGGGGTCGATGTCTGAAAAGGGTATAGATAACTAGGGACGAAGGGCAGAGGTAGATGTAGATAGTCTTTAATAGGCTTTTCCTCCATGATCCACCCCCTCCATGTTTGAATCTGTAGGTTTTAAGATACTCTTCCGATTCTGGAAACACCTTATCGGCCTTTATGGGTGTTTACAGGGATTCCATGATGAGGAGACGAGTGGCAAGACCAAGGAGGCCGGTTGTGAAGAGGCCCCTAATATTTGCTCCCAGGAGGAACATGTACTCCTGGGTTGGAGATGATGTTTGGAGTAGTATGTCTATATTCTGAACTGAGGAGGACGCTGAGAATCTCGCGAGCTACTTGGAGTTGAGCGAGGGTGGCAAACTAGATGAGGAGTACTCGGTGCTGGCTGATGTGAAATTGACAAGTGCACCAAATCTCAAAAAGTAATAAAGTAGTGAAAAGAGAATCATCCCACAAGGATTATATTGCCAATTACCGAGTTCGTTAAATTAACACTATTTAAGCTACTCAAAAGGTGAAAGTTGGCTAAAGCAAGAATAAAAATAATTAAAAGGAAGTAATTAAAATTAAACAAAATAAATTCAAGCAATCTAACAAGAGATGAAAACAATAATAAGAAAGTGTTAGAGGTCGGACTTCACTTGAACTCTTTAAATGCACATCAAAATATTAGTTTAAACATGTTCTATTTCAATGATTTATGGTCAATTCCAAAAATTAATCAATATTCAATCTCTTGGTATATTAATCCTCTTACACTGTTTAGAATTAACTAATCCCTTAGTCTATTCCTAAATAGAAAGACATTATCAAAAATAAGAGAATTAAAAGGAAGACCACATAAACCACAACGTCTATTCCTAATGATTGCAGAAATTATGGTGTTTATCACAAGTTCTAGGTTCATGCAAATTTTCCTAAATCAAACATAAACCCAAAAATCATTCCCAAATTAGCCAGATTTAGAAAAGCATTAAGACAAGAGATAAATATATAAATCATGAAATAGAAACATGCATTAAACCCATAAAAGAAGTTATATCATCAAAGTATCAAGATCTATCGTCCTCCTAACAAGGGGAAGTTAGTTACACATAGGGAAAGAACAAAACAAAGATAAAAGATGACAAACTCCATTGATAATTAGTGGAAAGGGTGAAGAAAATTCATAATCTTCAAGCCTTGATGCGCCCACGGAAAATTAGGGTTGAGTTTTCTTGACGGCTGCTGTAGTGTATATTGCAATTTGGCATAACTTTCTATTTATAATTTCAAAATCCTGTGCTGTTATGCGTCTAGCGCCTGAGCATTAGCTTCCAAACACCTGAGCGCTAGTTCACCAGAAGCTAATTTTCCCATAATGCACGAGCTTGAGCGCTAGCTTACCAGCGCCTAAGTGCTGGGTTACCAGAAATATTCTTCCAGTTCTGCCAGTTGCATGCTTGATCGTTGAATTCCCAACGCTTGAGCGTTTGGATAACAGAAAAACTCCCACATTCTGCCTAGCCAGTGCTTGAGCGCTGACTCTTGAGCACTTGAGCGCTGAGTGTCCAGAGAGGTTTTCCACCAGTTCTTCCATGTGATCAACTCCATTCTTCATCCCTAACATAAGAAAATACGAAAAAAGAAAAATAATTTAAAATAATAAAAACATGATAAACTTAAAGACAAAACTCAATTAAACAAATTAAAGGAGAATGAAAAACCTAGAAATTGAACCCTAAAACATGACTTTTTAAAGGTTCATCACTCTCCCAAACTTAAGATTTTGCTTGTCCTTAAGTAAAAAGAAAAAGAAATAAAAATAAAAAGAAAGAAAATGTTTTTGGATGTCGACAACTATATACATCCCCTTACAAAAGCTCCAAACTCAGGGAGACACTTAAGCCGACGCAACATGAAAATCAAAACACAAACACGACATTGCCAAATAATGAACATCATATATAACCTCAGAAATTGTTCCAAAATCTCAATTCAAGGAATTACACATGTAAAATCCAATGATCACATTGCTCTCACATGCAACTCTTCTGCAAAAATGACTTCCCAAAAACATGAATGAAAGACTAACTCATAGAGAAGTTCAAACTCGGATTAGTTTATAGAAATGCAAACATACATCAAATATGCATCCATAAGGTTACTTTTCATCTCTCTCTCCACTAATATAAACAACTCATAATCAAGGATCAAAATAGACTTTATAAAGCTTGTAATGTAAAGCCAAGGGTATGAATTAAGAAAGAAAGGGTAGGATAATGAAAACAAATGTCGAGATATAGAATCATGCAAATTTCAAAATTTAAGCCACAAAATGTAGAACAAGTGCAAAACAGAGCATAAGAATCAACACAAAATTCACTTTTTTTTTTCTTTTTCAGAAACCTCCACCCCCAAACTTATTTCTTTGCAATACTTTGGGTAGACTTTCTCTTCTTCTTCTTTTTTTGAATTTTTTTTAGCTCCACAAAACTTTATGCACAAAAATAACAAATACTTGAATAATGAAATAATACAAGATATACACTCAACAAAGGTTATGTAAGACAGGAATTTTTTTTTTTCATGTGGGTATGGGAAAAGGAAAATATGGGTAAAGAAAAGAAATAGAGGTCAAACAATAACAAGGTTGCAAAAGGGACCTAAGAATATATTGTGTCAACAGGTTAGCTTGAAAGGCTCAAATGGTCCAAAGAAGACCTTTATCATTTCCTTAGTTATGCATTGCCTAAGATTTCGCCTCTAGAGAGAATCAAACAACTTCTAGAAGCAAATCATCCACACACATGCATTCCTATAAACTTTCTCTAAGTTTGTAATGCAATCATAAATCCAAGGTCTTTTCAATCATAAAGATGGGAAGCACAATCATGCATAATCAAAGCAATAGAGATCAATATAATTCTTGAATCCTCATATGGCATCCTAGAAAAAAAATCAATTCATAGTTTAACTAATCATAGAATACTCAATTCAAAGCACTGGCATGCCAAGTTATAACAAAAATGACACAAGACCAAAAGGCCAAATCAAAAATTAAAAGAAAAACAAAAACAAAAACAAAATACCCTCCCCCAAACTTAAAACAAACATAGTGCCCTCACTGTGCAGATCAAAAGCAAATACAGTAATCAATCAAGAGCATAAAGGCAAAATAATAAAAGAAAAGGTAAAGAAAGGCTCATTGTTTCGGCAAGAAGTCAATCCAGCTCTTCATCATCATCATGCTCCTCCTCATCTTCCACACTAAAGTTGATGTTAGCCATGATCTCCTCATCAGTCATAGGACCGAAAGGATCAATGTCAAGGCTCAGGTGCTTTGCTATGCTGCGCAACAACTGAATAGAGTAGTTGAATTTCTTCTAGTTTTGATGCTGCACACGCTCTAATTGATCCATTCTCTATGGCAGGGTGAGTACTTTACGAGACGGCCTAACTGCTGAGCCTGGAGGTGCAGGAGCTTGAGGTGCTGGAACTACTCAATCCTCTTCAAAATACCTCTCAATAACCGATGCTGTGAGAGGAGGAGTGGGTTAGATTAGTTGATCACCAAAAATTTGTATACCCTTTTCAGAACATAATCGAGAAATGAGCAAAGGGTATGGTAAGCTCCCAAAAGTGTCTTGAGCTGCCATTTGCATGTTGAAGGCAATGTTCTTACCAATATCCACAATACTACCTGAGATAATGGCAAAAACAAGCAAGGCCCTCTTGAATGGCACCTCAAAAGTGTTGGAGTAAGGCAGAAGGTTGGCCTAAACAAAAGTACACCACACCAGTGGGATTGGTTTGAAATCAGCTTTCTTAAAAAATTTGGGTTGGTTTTTTGTGTCCAACGCCCATTGGGCACCTTCCTTGCACAACATTCTAAGCACAAGGTTTGCATCCAAAGGTTCACTCAACAAAGCATGATAATTACACTGGCCCTAGAAGTCATATTCTTGATCAAAGTAGTTGTTAAGCACATCTTTACTGAACTCTATAGGTGTCCCCCTCACCATGCTGTGATATCTGTTCCCTTCAGTGGAGACAACAAAAGCATTGGCATAGAATTCTCGAACCAATGCCCGTGATCATGGGTCTGGAATTTGGCACAATTTGCCCCAACCTCTGTCTGTAATTTGTGAATGAATTTCAGGATATTCGTTCTCTTGTAGAACAAGCCCCTGCTCCTGAATGAAATTCCTTTTCAACAATGCATTTGTAAACCTTTTTTTCATGAATTTCAGATCGAAAATGATTTGCATCAAATGAAGAAGAGCTATAGCCTGCTCCGGAGGGACCTCTTCGTCTCTTAATTGGGGCATTGTGAACTCTTGAAACCACAAATGAAGGGGAATAAATGAATATCCCTTAGCAAGAATTCACAAAACAAAATAACTAGATTAGATAAATAACAGCTAGAAACAATTCAAGACTCCTCAAACAACAACCAGAGCGAATATAATACCAAATTTATCAATTCCTCACCAGTAACTTAGAATATGAAAACAAAAAAAAAATTGTAGAGCACATGAATATACTAGCAAACCAAATAATAGGATCCATCACAACCAAAATTCACAACAGTAAAAGATATTCATACGATCATTATGCCAAGTCAAAATTCCACATTCACAGAGCAATTAATCCACACAATAATCCATAATCAAATCAAATTAGCCTATGCCAACAACGCTCAAAATATGAGCATAATCAAATAAGCACAATAATGAGTCCACCGTAGCATGCAAACTAATAGTTTCAGTAGCTACATTTTCCAATCACTTCCAATCAAACAATGTGCAAAATTTATTTTAGGTAGCAACAACAAATTGATCCAATTTTTGCCCAATTTCGCATTGCCCACAAAAGCCCCAATTCACCAACCCTAAAACCCCAATTTCCACAATCCATGAAATTAATAGAATAGAACACCAAATTGAGATTAACGATAGATGAACATACTTGAATAAAGGAAGAATTAAAGCAAGAAGGGGAGAAAATGAGATGGATGCATGATGAGAACACACCACGCAATGTACGAACATAAATGGTGGTAAATCCCCCCTTTTAGATGCAAACAATCAGCAAAAATGAAAAAGATGATGCTAGATGAAGAGAAAAACCACAATGAAATACCTTGGGAGAGTAATTTCGAGAAGAATTTTGGGAGAAAACTGAGAGGAAGTTGAAAATGAGAATGTTCAGCGCTTGAGCGCTACGAACGTATAGTTTAAATGGCTCTTGCCTTCTACGTGCTTGAGGGCTGGGTTTCCAGTGCCTGAATGCTAACTCAACTTTTTTTTTCATGAAATAAAATAGAAACTTAAAGAAAAATAAAAAAACCACTAAAACAAAACAACAAAGAAAAGAAAAAGAAAATAAATTTGGATTGCCTCCTAAAAAGCACTTGTTTAACGTTATTAGCTCAAGCCTGTTCTCAATTAATCATGGTGGCTTGAAGCAAGAGAAGTAGGATGACATTTTTCTCTTATCAGTTCTTTGCTTCCATACTCTGTCACTGCCTTTGGAATCCCTACAAGTGGTTGGAACTTGACTTGAACTAGGTTGCTCTGAATACACCTTAGCATGGAAAATCTCATCAGGCCATGGAGGTCTCAATTTTTCAACAGGTTGCAAATCAAATTTCAATGGACCTATCTGCAATGAATTAGTGGAAGTCAAAAGATTTTTTCTTATTCCAGCAATCGTAAAAAGAGGAGGACCTTTCTCCTTTTCATCAACAATCTTGGAACTGGGAAAGTCAATAATAATGGACGAAGAAGAGTTCTTACTATCCAACCCCTTTTGAAATTTACTTTGAATGTAATTAACAAGGGCATAAAGATCTGATGTTAGGGCAGACTTATTAAAATATTTATAGTCACTTGATCGACATCCACCCTCAAAATAAGCTTTCCTCTTGGCATATCAATGAAAGCTCTTGATGTTGCTAGGAATGGTCTCCCCAAAATTAATGGGATATCAGTATCATCGTCTATATCTAAGACTAAAAGTCAACTGGGAAAATAAATTTATCAACCTTCACTAGCAAATTTTCCACAATACCGTATGGATGTCTGACTGATCGATCTGCTAATTGAAGAAAAACCATTGTAGGCTTAACTTTATCAATTCCCAGCTTGCCCAAGATAGACAATGGCATCAAATTAATGCTAGCGCCTAGATCACATATAGCTTTCTCAATAGTCAACTCACCAATAGTGCATGGAATGATGAAACTACCTGGATTTTTCAATTTAGGTGGTAGTTTCCTAGAGTGAAGGATCAATTAGCACAAATTGCAAGTCTCTTCTTTGCATTCTCGGTTGTTCCTCCTTAACTTCAACCTCTTTACTATCATCTTGAGACAAAATCTCATCTTCTTTTTCTAATTTTCTCGCAGAACCGGATGCTTCATTCTTTTCTTTGACCACTTCTTAAAGTGATGTGACCTTCATGAATTTAGCATATGAGGGCATGAAGCTGCTTTACCATTTCTCCCACTTGATTCTCAAGACTTCTAATGCTTCATGATTCTTGAAATGAATATTTATTTGTGATTTCTTGAAAACTTCTAAGAACTTGTTGAGCATTCAATGGTACAACTTAATTCTTTCTTGAATCTCCTTCCTAAATCTTTTACCTTGTGGTATGGAAGTTTAGCATAGAGTGAAGGATCAATTACCTTTTTTTCATTTACCTATAAATTACCAACTTGCTTAGTAATGTTGACAAGTCTTTATGATTTTTCTTTGCATTCTCCACGATACTCACTCATTAGTGGCCATTGTTGTTCCTCCTTAACTTCAACCTCTTTACTATCATCTTGAGACAAAACCTCTTCAATCAGAACTTTAATACTTTTGCTCTAATTTTCTGCAGAACCAGATGCTTCATTCTTGTCTTCTTCTAAAGTTTTACCACTTCTTAAAGTGATTGCATGACATTACTTCTTTGGATTTACCACAGTATCACTAGGAAAACTTCCTGGAAGTCTTTCTTGAAGCTGCTTTACCATTTCTCCCACTTGATTCTCAAGACTTCTAATAGCGGCTTCATGATTCTTGAAATTGGTTTTCGATTCCTCCATAAAAGCTGAAGTTTGTTACACAAAAACAAAAGTTTGTAGAGAAAGTTTCTCTATTGCAATCTCAAGAGGATACTTCTGTTCGGGTTGAGCATTCAATGGTACAACTTAATTCTTCTAAGAGAAATTGAGATGATTCCTCCAGCCTGGATTGTAAGTACTAGAATAAGGATTACCTTGTGGCCTTGCAGGGTTTCCCATATAGTTCACCTACTCTGGAATGTTGACACCTGAATTTCCTGCCTTGGTTGCCTCAATAAAAATCGTAAGTCAGACCTTGATGATTAATTGCATTTACCTATAAATTACCAACTTGCTTAGTAATGTTGACAATGTGTTGCATCATAGTATGATTTTGTGCAAGTATAGTATCAACAGCACCAAGCTCCAACATTCTCTATTTGACTGTAGCTCTTCCACTAGGAGCCTGATACTCATTAGTGGCCATTGTCTCAAACAATTCCTAAGCTTCTTCTGGAGTTTTTGTGTTTATAGACCCACCTGCAGATGTATCGACCATTGCTCTAGTAAGATGACTCAACCCATTGTAAAAGATTTGTACCTGTTGCCAAACCTCAAAAGCATGGTAAGGACATTTCCTTAATAGCTCCTTGAATCTTTCCCATGCTTCATAAAGAGATTCTCCTTGATTTTGAGTGAAGCAAGCGATCTCACTCCTTATCTTCACAAACATTGAAGGAGGAAAATACCGAGTGAGGAACTTACTAACCACTTCTTAAAGTGATTGCATGACATTACTTCTTTGGATTTACCACAGTATCACTAGGCAAACTTCCTGGAAGTCTTTCTTGAAGCTGCTTTACCATTTCTCCCACTTGATTCTCAAGACTTCTAATAGCGGCTTCATGATTCTTGAAATTGGTTCTCGATTCCTCCATAAAAGCTGAAGTTTGTTACACAAAAACAAAAGTTTGTAGAGAAAGTTTCTCTATTGCAATCTTAAGAGGATACTTCTGTTCGGGTTGAGCATTCAATGGTACAACTTAATTCTTCTAAGAGAAATTGAGATGATTCCTCCAGCCTAGATTGTAAGTACTAGAATAAGGATTACCTTGTGGCCTTGCAGGGTTTCCCATATAGTTCACCTACTCTGGAATGTTGACACCTGAATTTCCTGCCTTGGTTGCCTCAATAAAAATCGCAAGTCAGACCTTGATGATTAATTGCATTTACCTATAAATTACCAACTTGCTTAGTAATGTTGACAATGTGTTGCATCATAGTATGATTTTGTGCAAGTATAGTATCAACAGCACCAAGCTCCAACATTCTCTGTTTGACTGTAGCTCTTCCACTAGGAGCCTGATACTCATTAGTGGCCATTGTCTCAAACAATTCCTAAGCTTCTTCTGGAGTTTTTGTGTTTATAGACCCACCTACAGATGTATCGACCATTGCTCTAGTAAGATGACTCAACCCATTGTAAAAGATTTGTACCTGTTGCCAAACCTCAAAAGCATGGTAAGGACATTTCCTTAATAGCTCCTTGAATCTTTCCCATGCTTCATAAAGAGATTCTCCTTGATTTTGAGTGAAGCAAGCGATCTCACTCCTTATCTTCACAAACATTGAAGGAGGAAAATACCGAGTGAGGAACTTACTAACCAGATCATCCCAAGTAGAAATGCTTCCTAAGGCTGGGCTTGCAGCTAATTCTTAGCTTTATCTCTCAAACAAAATGGAAAAAATAATAACTATATGACACCATCACTAGCTCCATTATACTTGATAGTATCACAAAGCTGCAAGAAATTGGCAATGTGCAAATTGGGATCTTCTGCCTGACCTCCCCCAAACTGATTCAGTTGCACCAACCGTAGAAAATCCAGTTTAATTTCAAAATTGTTTGCTTGGATAGTAGGTCGCACAATACTGGTTGAGACACTATCAGAAGATGGAGTGGCATACTCAGCCATAGTGCGTCTTCTCTGTGCATCATTATTCTTAGCCATCTCTTCTTCTTTTGCAATTCTCTTTTCTTCTCTGATTACTATTCTAATCGTTTTTTCTGTCCTTGCTATCTCTAGATTAAAAAGTAATTCTTCTGATTCCAAAGAACCTTGCATAAACAAATAACAAGCACACCAGCGTGAAGTAAAGAAAATAACAATAAAAATAAATGACATTAAGGAAATAAAAGAAATTTAAATAAGAAAAAAAAATAATTATCTAAAATAAAATAAAATAAACGCCTAAATTAGTGCTCTTTTAACTACTAATCAATATTGACAATTAATAATCCCTAGTAACAGTGCCAAAAACTTGATATGAAATTGGCAAGTGCACCAAATCACAAAAAGTAATAAAGTAGTGAAAAAAGAATCATCCCACGAGGATTATATTGCCAATTACCAAGTTCGTTAAATTAACACTATTAAAGCTACTCAAAAGGTGAAAGTTGGCTAAAGCAAGAATAAAAACAATTAAAAGAAAGTAATTAAAATTAAACAAAATGAATTCAAGCAATTTAGCAAAAGATGAAAACAATAATAAGAAAGTGTTAGGGTTTGGACTTCACTTGAACTCTTTAAATACACATCTAAATATTAGTTTAAACATGTTCTATTTCAATGATTTATGGTCAATTCCCAAAATTAATCAATATCCAATTCCTTGGTATATTAATCCTCTTACACTGTTTAGAATTAACTAATCCCTTAGTCTAATCCCAAATAGAAAGGCATTATTAAGAACAAGGGAATTAAAAGGAAGACCACATAACCCGCAATATCAATTCCTAGCAATTGTAGAAATTATGGTGTTTATCACAAGTTCTAGGTTTATGCAAATTTTCCCAAATCATACATAAACCCAAAAATCATTCCCAAATTGTCCAGATTTAGAAAAGCATTCAGAGGAGATAAACACATAAATCATGAAATAGAAACATGCATTAAACCCATAAAAGAAGTTACATCATCAAAGTATCAAGATCCATCGTCCCCCTAACAATGGGAAGTTAGTTACACATAGGGAAAGAACAAAACAAAGATAAGAAGATGACAAACTCCATTGATAATTAGTGGAAAGGGTGAAGAAAATTCCTAACCTTCAAGCCTTGATGCACCCACAGCAAATTAGGGTTAAGTTGTCTTGACAGCTGCTGCAGTGTGTGTTGCAATTTGGTGTAACTTTCTATTTATAATTTCAAAATCCTATGTTGTTACGCGTCTAGCACCTGAGCGCTAGCTTCCAAACGCCTGAGCGCTGGTTCACTAGAAGCTAATTTTCCCATAATGCACGCGCTTGAGCGCTAGCTTACCAGTGCCTGAGTGCTGGGTTACCAGAAATATTCTTTTAGTTCTTCCAGTTGCGCACTTGATCGTTAAATTCCCAGTGCTTGAGCGCTTGGATAACATAGAAACTCCCACATTCTGCCTTGCCAATGCTTGAGCGCTGACTTTTGAGCGCTTGAGTGTTGAGTGTCCAGAAAGCTTTTCTAGCAATTCTTCCATATGATCAACTCCATTCTTCATCCCTAACATAAGAAAATACGAAAAACAAAAAATAATTTAAAATAATAAAAACATGATAAACTTAAGGACAAAACTCAATTAAACAAATTAAAGGAGAATGAAAACCTAGAAATTGAATCGTAAAAATATGACTTTTTAAAGGTTCTTCACTAGCTCCAAGAGAGGATGAGAGAGTGTGTTTAGTTTGAACAGAGGGCGAACACTTCATGTTTTTGTATGAAGACCTCTTCTATCAAATGGGGCTCCGACTGTTTTTCAATAACTTCTAGATTGGCGTACTTTGCCACTTGAATGTGGTACCATCGTAACTCCACCCCAATAGTTAGGGATTCATCCTTGCTTTTGAGAGATTCTACCAGGTGGTTGGGCTACGATACTCGGAGAAAGCATTTTTCTACCTTTTCACCCAATGGTCCCCCTAAGGGGAGAAAGCAGCAAAGAAAAATTGGCTCACCCTCCAGGCTAAAGGTGGATGGAAAGTCTTGGAGGTCTTCTTAGAAAGCTTCAAGAACTTCAAGAACAAGTTCTTTAAGCTGATGGCAGTGCCCAGAGTACACTTATTCTTTGAGGAGACTTATGGGTCTTCGATTTTTGACCTATACTGAACCACCCGAGCATAAGACACTCCAATTAAGATGATTGAGGTAGAGTGGTTCGAACTCAGTCAAGAGGATGCTAAGTGCATTAAATTCATCAACATATGGGCAGAGAAAGTCTAGCTCATTTCTTGTTAAGATGTTAATGATGCCACCGATGATGAAACCCTTGAGGCCATGCTAGGTAGAGCTTAGAATGTAGTTTGTCTTCACTTTTGCTTATAGTATTTTTTTTTTTGAATAATCTTATTGCTGTTTCTAACTTGTGCTTTATCCATTTTGTAGAAAGCATGGCATCCAGACCAACTCTTTTTGCCCTCCAGGCCATGAAGGCAAGGAAAGAGAAGACGGACCCTTTAACGCTCCAGCATTCGTTGCTTTGGCTTTTACTGTCCAAGACTCGGTTACCGAAGTGGTTCTTAATCAACAGGGGTCTCTTGTTTAGCCCCTTTAAAGGTAGAAGAGGAGAGCTACTGAAGGCAGTAGGGCGGAGGACTACGAAAAGAGGGTGGCTAGGGCCGTGGCTGATGGGTAGGGTCCGATTGTATTGTACAGGAAGGATCCAGAGCCCGAACTATTTGTGGACTTTTACCACTTGGATGATGAGGTTATATCCTACATCTCCAAGAAGAGTATGTCAGAGATTCTGTCAAGGTCCCAAACTTACGAACTTCAGATCGTTGCTGAAACTCGCTTCCTGTAATAGCACAATATTTGCTACCTAAATATATTGTCATATCAATGAATAACCCAATATTGACCCTGCTACTACTAACATACATCAATGTCTAACTCATAACATTCATACATAATGAGTAATTATGGAGAGCCACGAAAGCAAAAGTTATATATATACGTCACAGCCTCAAGGGCATACTGTTATACATAACTCAAAACCACTAAGCAAATATAAAACACATATATGCTTAGCTCAAAAACAACATCTATATTATATTAGTCCTCATACATCTTCTTCCTTTTCGAAGAACTCGCACCTGGATTTACATGATAACACAATCGGGGTGAGAAAATATATCTCAGTAAAAGTATTCCAATACCAACATATATACATATGTAGAATAAGATAATATTCACAATTATCAAGTTGACACTTCAATCACAGAAGTAACAACACTTCATCTCAACAACAACAATCGCCCATACAATTGTTATGCATGAAAATGTTATAATAGCAACCACTCATACAATTGCCATGCTATGTTTAATTATGTTTAATGTGTGTGTCTATACAAATCTTAGAAATGAATGTAGTTTTGAAATGTTATGAGACCTCAGAAGTATTAAGGATATTACCCACCTCAACTACTCTAGGATATGTTATGATATGTCATGGTTTATCAGGCATAGTAAGGATATTCTCCACCTACACTATCCATCAAAACAAGCAGAGGATATTTCTCGCCTCCTTACTCAACCATGTAATAAGGATATTATTCACCATATTATAATATAGAGAGGATATTACTCACCAATCTATTATTCTCAACCATACAAAGAGGATATTATAAACCTCAAAGTATTTCACATATAATAGAGTTGGATATTTCTCGCCAATCTATTGTACAAACACATAGAAAGGATATTACTCGTCAATCTATGCTTCTCAAACATCTCATGCAAAACAATTACTAACTACTTCACGTAACTAGTTTCACAATTGATTTATATGCATCTCAAACTTATCTCACACATACTTCATCAAATACTTATAGAAGTACTTTAATACTCTTAACAGAGCAACCATAAGAAAACCAAATACTTAGGAAAGCTCATTTCCTCAATTTGTCACAATACATAATATGTGTATAATTATGCCTAATTATTCCACATAATTAGCACTACGGATCTATATGATTTATCATGTTCACACTTCATTAAATACTCCTAATAGAGTCTTCACACAATTTAGGGAACATATGCCAATGATCCCATCAAACCAAGAATTTTAAAAACATCGAAAACAACATTTTGAAAAATTTTGGCTCAGACACAGCCCATGTTCCTACACTGTGAACACTGTTCACCAAAAACCCATGGCAGAGAGGGACACAACCCACCCCGTGTCCTCGAACACGGCCCGTGTCGCCCAAGCAAAAGCCCTGCATTAACTCTGCTGAACGTGGTACTGTTCCATTGGTCATTTTCTTGGATGTTGGCCATTTCAATCCAGTTTTTCAGTGATTCTAAGACCCCAATCGGTTCTTAAAACATAGGAAATCATTAATCGCAACTTAAAACTCTTAAACCGCTTTGATTTTACTCAAAACCAAAGGTCAAGGATAAACATCTATTTCAAAACCTAAAACCCTAATAATAACCTAAAATGGGAATTAAGGCTCCAAAAGATGAAAAATTCATCTAAACATATCCGTAATTCAGTTTCTAACTCAACCATACTAACCGCATCAAGATTCAACTTATAAATGATCAAATCACTCATCAACCTCATTCATCTTCAAGCTTTTCTTGAACCAAAAGAAAAAAAATGAAAACAAGCATCAAAAATAGATTTCCTCCTACCTCAAGTCTTGAAGAAGAAGCCAACCTCCACTTGATTCCTCTTCCTTGATTGTTGATCCTCCTCTTTAGTCTCTTTCCTCTCTTTTCTTCTCCTCCTTGGTTCTCTTTCTCCTTTTTATCTTTTCTCCCTTCTTCTTTTCATTTTCTCTTCTCTTTTCTACTCCTCAAATATCCCAGCTGTGGGATATTTACAAGGGAAGTCTAATTTGACTTCTCTTGGATAGGTACCAAAACCCTGATATACTAAGAACACTCAGATTTCACCAAATTCAGTTTTGTAGCTTCCAACAAATTCAAAATAAATCCTAATATTCATTAAAATTTTTGTTTCACCAAAAATTGATATTTCCATATCAGTTAGGGGTCAATCCGACACTAAAACACACAACTAGTATGCTCAAAAATGCCAAACCAACTTTGAAAATTCTCAAACTTTAATTGTAGTATAGTTCCCACAATTGTGACTTGGAAATAAACTCTCCATATTTATTTCTATTAACTAAGTAATTTAAGTCACTTTTGGAGCAAATAACAGCTATATTTCTCACATAGCATTATAGCAAAGTGCCTAAACATGCTCAGAAAGCCTCAAAACTACATAGACATGTTACGTAAGTATTAGGTTACCTCTATAGCCACATACAAGCCTACCATGATTTTCTAGGGTATTACACTTCCTCCAAAGGAGCTTGGACCAGTTGGGGGAGGAGATGGCCGAGAAGGTGAGGGCAGTCGAGGAAAAGGGAGCTTAAAAGCTTGACTTGGCCCTCAAGGCCAAAGAGGAAATAAAAAAAGCCCTGGAGGATGCCAAGGCGAAGGTTAATGAGATGAGGAAGAAATTGGCGGACTCTGAGGCTAAACTTAGGAGGGAGAAAGCCAACTCTGAAGAGGCCATCACCAAACTCCACGCTGAGAACCAAGATCTCTAAACCAGAGTGGCGCGACTACAAGAAGATAGTGTGTAGCTAATGCAAATCTGTACAGACATCAGTGATGAACAATTCTGGAATGTAGTCACCCTAGTCCAATTCTTCAATCCTAGGGTCGCCCCAGCCTTAGATGAATTGAGCTCTGAGAAGGTGATCCTCAACGATCGCTTGGTATCAACACAGGAAGTTTAAGAGGCCAACTGAGCTATTGTTGGGGTCCTTCCCACTATTGCCCTCAATGTGACTTATGCTGAAGGGGATGGTGGTGCAGTAGATGTGAAACATCAAAGCCTGGAGGGTGGTGCTATTGGAGCTTAGCTTACTTTGTCTCTTTCCTCTTACTGCTTTCCTTTGCCCACTACGTGGGGCATTTTATTATTGTAAAGACAATTTTCCTTGTTGCTGGGCCATGCTAAATATACTTGCTTTATCTTTACAACTTGTATACTTTTCTTTTTCCATGGTCCATACTGGGTCCAATGCCCATCATTAATGTGCATTTAGTAGCCATTTAGGGACTTAGAAGAATTACAATCACATGAAACCTTGGTCCAGGGTCCAATGCCCAAACTTTTGAGTACTCGAAACGCTTTGAGGACTTAGGCTAAATAATTAGTAAACAATAACTAAGGTCTTCAATGTTAACGGTATAATTCAGAAAACTTCCTAACATTTAGGAATTTCTAAGTTTAGAACTAATTTAATATAAAACATCCACAGTATATATCGAATGGTGGACCATGGACGCTGTAACCCTGTTTCAAATTAATTACGCACAACCACAAGTGGTTATGGCCAAGTGTTGAAGATTTGGATAAGGACCCATAACTCACGACAAAACCACAAAATTTGGTTTCACAGGTCATTCCTCTTAACCTGGATTTTAAGAAACCTCGGATCCTATGAGGAGTGGGTTCTATAGACATTCTCAAGGCATGGTTCGGATCGAGGGTCTTAAATCTTTAAATAGAAAATATAAACATATGTAGAGAAACAACTTCACTATTTTATTGATTGGACAAAGGATCGAAGTCCGTACAATGTATGCTCACAAATTGATGCAGATCAAACATAAAAGAAAACTAAGAGACTAAGCCTTAAACTGCACTTAGCTATAGTACTTTCTCCATTTGTCCACATTCCAATAGTTTTCTATTGTCTTGCTAGTTAATGTTTCCAAGATATAGGCTCCCTTGCCAGTACTGATCACAATCAAGTAGGGGCCTTCCCAATTTGGAACTGACTTCCCTTGGGAAGCATTTTTACCTCCAATGTCTGCTCTTTGAAGTACTAGATCACCCAGGTTAAACTTTGTTAGGACAACTTTCAAGTTATATCGAGTCACTATCTTCTGTTTGAGGGAGACATCACGTATGTGAGCGATGCACCTTCTTTCCTCTAAAAGATCTAAGTCTTCTCTAATCAATTTGGGGTTGTTGTCAGGAGAATTGTTAGTGATGCCAGTTAGGTTCCCCTATTTCAACCAGAATCATAGCCTCACACCCATAAGTGAGTTTAAAAAGGGTTTCCCCTGTTGTGGAGTAAGGTATAGTCCGATAGGCTCAGAGAACATGGTCTAATTGTTCGACCTAATTTACCTTAGCTACATCTTGCCTATTTCTAGATTCAAGAGAAGGTGATTGTGACTAAAGGCTCTACTTTGATCCATTTAGTGAAATAATCCACACCCACCACTAAGTACTTCAGTTTTTTAGGTTCTTGAGGGAACAGACCCAGGATATCTGTACCTCATCTGTAAAATGGCTAGTACAAATGTTGTGGATAGTTCTTTAGGAGGAGCTTGATAATAGTTCGAATGTCGCTAGCGTTTATAACAAACTCGGACGTGCGCAATGGAGTCACCTTCCATCGTCGGCCAATAGTATCCAGTGTAACACCCGTGAAAACAAGATAGACTTGTATATGATTACGGAGGTAGCCTAATACTAGTTTTTCTTGTCGATTTAATTTTGTAGCCTTTTGAGCACGTTTAGTCATTTTGTTGTAATACTATGTGTGAAATATAGCTGTTATTAGCCTCGGAATTGGCTTAAACTTCTTAGTTAATAGAAATAAATATGAAGAATTTGTTTCTAGGTCACAAATGTATGGTAGATGATGTGGTTAAAATTTGAGGTTAATCAAAATTGAATTGGCATTTTTAAGCATACTGAGTATGTGTTTTAATGCTGGATTGGCTAGCAGCAGATATGGAAAAGTATGGAAATGGTGGAACAAGATTTTTTATGAATCTTAGGATTTATTTTAAACTTGTTAGAAGTTAGGAAATTTGATTTGGTGAAATCTAAGTATTTTTAACAGATCGAGAGTTTTAGTACTTGGCTATAAGAAACCAATTTTTGACTTTTCTTCTTCATTTCTCATAGCAGAAGAAGCTAAAAACAGAAGAAAGAAAAGAAAGAAAAGAAAGAAAAGGATTTGAGAAGGAGGAGAAAGAGGAAGAAAGGGAAAGAGGAAGGAGAGCCTGAGGTAAGAGGATCCTTGTTTTACTCTTTCTTTTCATTTTCTCCATCTTTTCTCATGAGGAGGGTCAATGAAGAAAGTGGGGTTTGAGTGATGTTATTTGTTGTTTATGCTTAATTCTTGTTGTATGACTTGAAAATGGCATGATTCTGGTTTATGATATGCTTGGTAATGCATTTTTCATCTCTTAAACACTCATAATCTCATTTGAGTTAAAAATGAGGTTTTAGGTTTTTATGGTAATGGATGATGCAATGATGCATATGGAGTGATTTGAAAATGGTTTTGAGAGTTGTAATGTGTTAATGGACCTTGTGTAAGGTTAGAAATCACTTGGAATTGAGTTTTGAGTTATTGGAGGGGGTTTTGTCCTAGTGGAGCAATACCTGTATCGGCAGAAAGCTCCTTACGCCGCGGCGTGGCAGGGAGCTACGTCGAGGCGTGAGTGAACTCGAGAGTAATACATTGAGGCGTGAGGGACCAGAGAGCTCGACGCCACAATGTGACAAGTACTGTGCCGAGGCGTGACTTCCATACTTGGGCCAGAATTGTTGTTTGATGCAATGGAGCCTTCTAAAGGTGTAGTTTCTTCTTTTATGCTTCTTAGTGAGTGTTGAGACTCTAATGGGAGTATTTAATGAAGTGTGAATGTATTGAATCAAATTAATTTGTGATGCTAATTATTGTAGGTAATTAGTCATTGTATTGCATGATGTGTTTATGAAGGATTTGTTCCTTACATTTGGGGATAGTCTATAATAGTGTGAGGTAGGATGATGCCCTTCCTATTATAGTGATGAGTTGAGGATGCTTCAATTCTATTTCTCATTACTCTAGTATTTGAGGTAAGGATGGTTCAATTCCTTTTCTCTTTACTAGTGTTATCCTAGATGGAAGGTATCTGAGGTGGGTTATATCCTCACTACCAGAGGTGATCATGAATCATGATAGCGTGAGGACACGCAGCTCTCTCCCTATTGTATGACCTTGAGGATGGATTTCCTTATTAATTGTTGAAGACTACGTAGTTGATGGATTTCACTACCCGGAGTTATTAAAGACTACGTAGTTAATGGATTTCACTACCCGAAGAGAAAACTATTGGAGTTGGGTTCTAGTGCTTGTTCAAGGTTTATGGATGTGATTTCCATTACTTTGTTCAAGATTCATGCATATCATGACATTACCATGGATTTGGTTTCATAACATTACTCATTTCACACTTAAGTTATTGTATAGGCATGAACATTAGACATAATTTGGCATAGCATGACAATTGTATGGGTGGCTGCTAATGATAACATATTCATGACATTACAATTGTATGGACAATTCCATATCTCTGAGATGGAGATGTTATTTTTGTCTCTCTGAGATGGAGATGATGATTTTGTAAGTGTGGTGATTACTTGAAGACTATTTATGATAAATGAGTTTTTATACAAACTTATAAAATGAAAATATGTTTCGGGAAAAGAAAGGACATGGTTTTGGCTTTTGCCACCTTTCTAGCTTATTATATATGAGATTTAAACTTAGAATTGTGTTTTTCCCCGAAATGGCTAGAATGATTGTGATGACATGATTTATGGATTTAACTATTGAGAATATATGATTCTCACCCCGTGTGTGTGTTTCCATGATGATTCCAGGGAAGAAGATTTGTGGAAAATGAAGTGCAGACAAGAACTTCGAGAACTTAGACTAGTGTAGCTTTGTAGTTTCGTTTGAAGTTATGTACATATTGTATTTATGAGAAATACAACTGTGGTGTAATAAATATATTAATCCATTCGTGACTCATATTTTCTATATAATGTGGTTTTATTATATTTGAAAATACTTAGTAGTTATAGGTACCAGGTGTAACAACCCTTCTGAAGGGCATTACATTACAACCATTTCCTTTAAGAAAAAAAAACCAAACTTTTACCAAGCTATGAAAAGATTGACATTATAAAACATGAGTTTCAAAATTCTATTTATAACGAATAACATCGACTTATTAACTAACAAAGACACAACGCATAAGAACTAGAAAAAAAAACACATTTTTTATAAAACGAAGTTCATTACATCCTTAAGTACATTGTCTTATATTCTGAAAGTATAAAACTCAAGTACTCCAAATAGTAAACATACATATACATGACTACCCAAAGAAAACTGAACCTAGTCCAAGTCCCAACACCTAAAGAACAGGGTCCTGCGCTCAATCTTCATCTAGATCCCTTTCGGGATCCCTAGCAGACAAAGCCCCCAGTCAAGGCATGTCACAACAGATGGAGGTCCAAGCAGTCGACTCCACAAGGCCCTTCCTAGAGGAAGCACTCCAAAACACACGCAGAACTCTAAGTGAACAGCTACATCCACCGTACAGTAATGGCGTCGTGCCGAGCCTTGCTCCAAAGCAAAGTAACATCTACGTCATACCGAATGCATCCTGTGTCCCACTGAACACTCCACACTTTGAGGCCCCCATGAAATCGTAGCCTAGTGAAACCTCGCGGATCTTGTCTCACCGCCAATGCAGTCTTTATAGATATGAGAATAAGATAGAAGCAGACAGAATAATATAATGAAAGAGGTGAGATCCCCTACATCAATACCACATTGGCAGTAAGAAACATAACGAAAGACAGTAATGCCTTTCACACACAATAACATTAAATAATAGCAGATATAATCATATCAATACAGAATATTCATAGAATAACAAACATAATCATGTCAATACAGGATTATTATAGAGCAACAGCATAATCATGTTATTAACTGATAAATAATTCAGTAATGTACATCAAAGCATATATATGTATGTGTGGATCATGTCACAATAACAGATGTACTGACTATTCATATGCATGATGTATATGCTGACCATCCTTATACACAATGAAACCAGTTCCTACTCCATGGAGTTAAGGTTCAAAGATGAGCGCTCCAGAAGATCTGCCCCCCCTCAAAAGATAGTCTACGCCGGATCACGAAAAGGATAGTGCTTATCGGGTCCTCGTCGTGCGTTGCAACAGTGTCCACGGCCAGGGGTATACAATGTGACAGAGGTCACTAGGTGGATCACCTCGCCTTGACTCCCCCTGAGATCCATCCGAGATCACACTTATCCAAATTCTCGCTCACTCCTAGGCATCACAAGCCAACAATCTAATACTCATGTGCATGCTCAAAGAATTTCAACCACCATTGTACCGTTCCCAATAGTATTAAGGCAACCGACCATATGATTGTCCAATACCATTAGTATCAATGATATTATATAGCCGCCCATACAACTACATAACACAAATGATCCACTCGGGTCCAGCACTTCGGCTCAAAAGCACGAGGCTAAATTCATAATGCACTTCGGTGGTTGAATATCTCAATCGTACGAATTCAAGTATCATCAATATCAATCCGCATAAAGCATTCATACAATTTTCTTTAGCATATAGAATCATTATGTCATTTTTCGGCTTTAATTGAAATACTTTTCAAGAATAAAGATAGACATTAATCCTAATCAACAGATCCTTCTAACTAAGTTCCTCGAATAACCTTTCCTCGCATCATTTATGAAAATCTTAAGAGAAAACACATTATCTTACCCTCACAAATTCTTTTCCATTCTTCACTTATAAATTCTCCATTCAATTTCTTGATTATCAAGTCAACTAGATTCACACTAATAAATCACTTTCCCTTATTCCAATTATCCCCAAAATTATTTCCATTGGTATTCTTAAAAGTTATTACTCCTTAAATCATAACATTATGACCATCTTCTCTTAATTCTAAACATAACCCACTTAAATTAATTATTGTAAACTCCTCACTACCTCACCTACACTCATATTCTTTCTTTGTCCAAACCTTACTCTAGGCTATAGGATAAAGTTTTGTTCTTTATTCTTTCCACATTATGAACTTCAAATTAAGTGTTTACTCATTTAATTAGCTAAGTTCTAACTTGATACAAAGTCTCACATTGAGTGTCCAATGAGGCCGTGAGCCTCCAAGGGACTAGAAAACCTAACCATGTTTCATTACCCCGCTTACATGGCCGTGTCACATTACATTACCTGGCCTACACGGCCGTGTACTCCTCTGAAATGCAGCAAAGATCCCATCTAGTCCACTCACTGACACGGCCTGTCTCGCACGGCCGTGTATCCTTACATGGCCTGGGCCATGTAACCCACTGGAAGGGCAAAAAAAAAACCCCAAACATATTCAAGCATTCAAGCATTCCAAATCCACCAGGTTATACAACAACATATATAAGAATCATACCACACAATCAATCATAACACTACCAAAATCACACAACAAAGTGAGTAACCCACACATGGATTCCTCACCATCAACACCCAAAAACGTGTTCCTCACCACCATGAGTGGTTGATGAGGTTAATCTCCCTCTTACCTTAAGAGACAACAAAGAAAGCAAGCTTCTTGATGCTTCCTTGCAAGATTTTGTCCACCCTTACTAAGAAAACCCTAAGATGGTCAACTCAAGAAATCAATAACCAAAACTTGAAAAGAGGAGTCCTTGATCACAATGGTGACCAAGGGTCACGAAAATGGGAAGAAAAAAAAAGAAGAAAGTCAAGAACTTTACCTCAAAGTTTCAAGCTTTAAGGCTTGATAGAAAGTAATAAGGATGGAGGAATCAAGAGGTGTTCACCAAAGAGAAGAGTTTCAAGGTGATGAGGAGAGTCAATAGCCTAGGTTGGCCTGAGCAAGAAAACTTGAATGGTCACCAATGGTGGTGTGACCGTGTGGATGAAGAGGAGAAGAGAAGAAGAAGAAGAGAGAGAGAAGAGTGGGCGTGAGAGAGATGAAAGGTAGAGAGAGAAAGTAATAGCTTTTGAAATTGAAAAGAGAAGTGATGTCCTTGAGTGAAAAGATGACAAGATTGTCATCTTTTCTTCCCTCCAAAACCGTGGAGCCCAAAATGAGGAGAGAGAATGTGAAGCTTCCTTGAGAAGCTTAGTAGGAAGCTTCCTTGAGAAGCTTTGCACACTTTTTGATAAAGTGAAGGGTGATGTCATGGTGATGATGTCATTAAAGTTCTCTTCTAGAAAAAATGACTAACACTCTACTAGAGCTATTATCCAGTGGATAAAAATTATAGTTAGCAGAAATAATATTTTATTATCCCACAGATAATAAAATATACTACGATTTTATTTATCAGATAAAATCTTGAAAAATGAAAACTTTGTAAACTATGCCCGACCTCGGGTTTAGTAAGATCTCTCGTCGATGTTTCCATAGTCCAAAGTTCTTCAGCCTCAGGAAAAATATTTATTTTTTCGGCCCCGCTCAGTGCGCACATAAATTGAAGAATATTTTAAAATAATCAAACAATTCAAATAATTCCAGAAAAATTCACAAAAATCACAAATATTTTAAAATGAATATATGTCATGTAACGAGCTAATTTTTGGGATGTTACAACTCTCCCCTTCTAAAAAGAAATTTCATCCTCGAAATTTATCATACCCTAGAACAAACGTGACTATTGTTCTTTCATCTCGTCTTCTAGTCATCATGCTGCATCTCTTGTTGCATCAATCCAAATTACCAGTTCTAAGGCCATTTCTTTCCATTGAGTATTTTACATTAATGGGCAAGAAGTGCACTGACTTCATAAGCTGATAAATAAGAATTCTATGCCTTTTGAGTCTTCAGCAATCCAACAACCAAATCCACAAACAACTGCACATCACTGAGTTGCTCTATCAATTTATTTCCCTTATTCACTAAAGTAAACAAACTCGGTACGTTTTCTTCTTAAGGCATCCGCTACGACATTCACCTTTTCCAGGATGATACTAAAATTAAAAATTGTAATCTTTCAAAAATTCTAATCATCGTCTCTGCCTCATATTCAACTCATTCTGATCAAACAAATACTTCAGACTCTTATGATCGCTGTAGGCATTGAAAATAGCTCCCTGTAGAAAATGCCTCCAGATCTTCAATGCAACTACAAATCCTAACTCCGAGTTTGTGTAGGGTAGTCTTCCTTATGTACTCTGGATTGTCTTGAAGCATACGCTATTACTCCTTCTATTCACACAAGCACACGTTCTAAATTTTAACATGAAGCATCACGAGACATCTTAAAAGGTTCGTTAGGATTTGGGCAAAATCATCATTGGCGAAGTAGTCGAGTGTTTCTTCAACCCTTGAAAATTTTTCTCACATGCATCGGTCCATACAAAAACTTGACTCCTTCGTATGAGTTGGATAAGAGGTCATGCCATCTTGGAAAATTCTACGGTGAATCTCCCACATTAACCAGCTAATCCCATAAAGCTACGAATCTCTGTTACGGTCGTCGGTCTTTCCCATTGAAGAACTACTTCAACTTTCAACAGATCCACTATAATTCTTTCCTTTGAGATCACGTGACCCAATAGTTGGACTGCCTCTAACCAGAATTCGCACTTGGACAACTTCACGCATAACCTCTTCTTCGTTTTTAGAATTTGAAGAATCACAATGAGAGATTCGGTATATCCCTCCAGACTTCAAGAATTGATCAGAATGTCATCAACAAGGACAACGACAAATCTGTCTCAATATGGAAGAATGATTCTATTCATGTAACCGATGAATACTACCGAAGTGTTCGTTACACAGAACGGCATTACTAAATACTCGTAGTGCCCATAACGCGTCCGAAAAGTTGTCTTGAAAACATCTTCTACCTTCAAACGAACTTGATGACAACCAGAACACAAACTGATCTTGGAGAAAACAACGGCTTCCTTCTGTTGATCCATCCAACCATCTATCCTCTATCTTAACAGGAAATGTCTCATAGGGCAAGCTCCTTTCTAATTGTACTGCATTCAGCGCAATGTCATGGTTTGGATTAGGGACATATTTTCTTAATTGAGATACACGAAAAACATCATGGAGGTTAGAAAGAAAAGGTAGTGAAGCCATTTGACATACTACCGAACTTATCTGACGAAGAATTTGACATGGTTCAATAAAATTTAGAAATGAGCTTCATGGATTCAAATCCAGAAATCTCTGTCTCAAGAAACATTAAAGTCTTATTGAAACAGAGTAACAAGATACGGTTAGAAAATAATCAATTCCTTTCTGAGATTAAGTCTATGTATGAAAAAGGTCAACAATTAAATTGGCAAAAAAGTTCTGATTTCTAACAATATCAGAATAGTTCAAACAAACTTGTGTAATGAGAGCAGGCTTAGAATTGAGAATAGCAATATGCAAGTCAAAAGGAAACAAATACATAGACAACCCAATTCTAGAAACGAACTCTTAACATTTTATTGGAACAGTTTAACAGGATATGGTTGGAAGATAATCAATTCCTTTTCAAGATCAACTCTGCGAGAGAGGTAAACAAATCAATCATCAGAAAAGATTCAGTCTTTAATAGATCATAGGATAATTTAAACAACTAGGCTATCAACAACAGGTCTTTGTAGTAGAAGTAAAAATAATCTAGTCAAAAGATAACAAAAACACATATGACTCTAATTGATCCATACAGCTATATGTCATAAAGAAATGGGTTACCCCCAGAATTATACAATAAAAACAAAAGGTCATCTCTTGTAGTACAATCTCCCTCATTTAGGTCTTCAGTCTAGGATGCTTTTACTCCACTTAGGGAATTGACTCTCCCTTCTCCGCGAGATTTTGAAGCACGTACATCACTAACGAAAGGCTTTGTCTTTTGCGAAGTACAATTCCTAGCCACATGTCCTAGCTTTCCGTACTTGAAACAAACCTTTTCCTTGATCGTACAATCCCTTGTTGCATAACTTTTTGCACACTTCTTACATGTCAGTAAAAGTGCCACGGGATGACTAAGTTTGCTACCGCTAGCATTACCTCCATATGGTTGCTGTTGTTGTTGCTTTCCTGGTGGTTGCGAATATGATTTATGCTAGAATCGCTTGATCTTACGATTTCTCCTTTTTCAGAACCAATATGGTCCCACGTTACGTGGTCCCATATCTTGAGATTGATTCAACTCTAACAAAATCTTAGCCTCAACTATCAATTCCTGCTGTTGAATGATTTTCTGATTATGTTGTACTGTTGCTTTAGCTATTCCTTGCATTGCTTCCACAGTCGCAGCCATCCTTTCTTTGCGCGTTCCACATTCCCACGCGTACGTCTATCACGAGCCATTGCCTTTCCTTTGAAAACAGACAAATCAAACATAATGGGGACAAGAAGTAACTATTTCAAACAATATTGTCTCCTTTTGGAGACCAAACAATACATCTCTATGTTTTAGTTTACAGAGAAACACACAGCACAAACAAGGAAAATCTACCTAGAAACCCAAAAGACTTGAACTTGGACTTTACTCACACTAGAGGTACCACTCCAAAAGGGTGTAGGTACAACCAATATTTGTGCACGAGTTCAGTCATCCCACTAGACTCTTACTAGAAGAATTCCAATTTCTCCTAGTTCGCTTAGTTGAAGTCATAGTTTCCTGTCCACACATAACATTACATATTGAGTTAGTCAGTCCTCAATATCATGTGACTATGTAACAGTAACTACTAACATCCAACCTAAAGTAATTTATGCAATCCTCTTTTAGCATCTCAAACAAAAGACAAGGAAATGCACAACACACACAGAAATTCCTACCCGCCTAAGCACAATCTGAGTACTCCAAATAGTAAATGTATACGTACATGACTACGAAAAGAAAAATGAACCTAGCCCAAGTCCTAACACCTGAAGAACAAGGTCCTACATCTGATCTTCATCTAGATCCCCTTCAGGATCCCTAGCAGACAAAGCCCCCAGTCGGGGCATGTCATAACAGACGGAGGTCCAAGTAGTCGACTCCACAAGGCCCTCCCTAGAGGAAGCTCTCCAAAAGACACGCAGAACTCTAAGTGAACAGCTACATCCACTGTAAAGTAGCGGCGTCATGCTGAGCCCTGCTTCAAAGCAAAGTGACATCTACATCATACCGAATGCGTCTCGTGTCCCACTGAACACTCCACACTTCAAGGCCCCCATGAAATCGTAACCTGGTGAAACCTCGCGGATCTTGCCTCATTACCAACGCAGTCTTTATAGATATGAGAATAAGATAGAAGCAAACAGAATAATACAATCAAAGAGGTGAGATCTCCTACATCAATACCATCTTGGTAGCAAGAAATATGACAAAAGATAGTAATGCCTTTCACATAAAATAACATCAAATAATAGCAGATATAATCATATCAATACAGAATATTCATAGAATAACAAACATAATCATGTCAATACAGGATTATTATAGAGCAACAACATAATCATGTTATTAACTGATAAGTAATTCAGCAATGTACATCAAAGCATATATATGTATGTGTGGATCATGTCACAATAACAGATGTACTGACTATGCATATGCATGATATGTATGCTGACCATCCTTATACATAATGCAACTAGTTCCTACTCTATGGAGTTAAGGATCAGAGATGAGCGTTCCAGAAGATCTGCCCCCCTCAAAAGACAGTCTACATCGGATCACGAAAAGGATAGTGCTTGTCAGGTCCTCGTCGTGCGTTGCAACAGTGTCCACGGCTAGGGGTATACAGTGTGATAGTGGTCACTAGGTGGATCACCTCACCTTGATGCCCCCTGAGATCTATCCGGGATCACACTTATCCAAATTTTTGCTCACTCCTAGGCATCACAAGCCAACAGTCTAATACTCATGTGCATGCTCAAAGAATTTCAACCACCATTGTACCGTTCCTAACAGTATTAAGGCAACCGCTTATACGATTGTCTAATACCATTAGTATCAATAATATTATATAGCTGCTCATACAACTACATAATACCAATGATCCACTCGGGTCCAGCACTTCAGCCTAAAAGCACGAGGCTAAATTCACAATCCACTTCGGTCCAGTACGTCGGCCCAAGGCACAATGTTATTACATGCTTTCACAGAGTATATCAATTGTGCAAATTTAAGAATCATGCATGCTTGCACAAAATATCTCAATCGTACGAATTCAAGTATCGTAAATTTCAATCCGCGTGAAGCATTCATACAATTTTCTTTAGCATATAGAATCATTATGTCTTCTTTAGGCTTTAATTGAAACACTTTTCAAGAATAAAGATAGATATTAATCCCAATCAACAGATCCTTCTAACTAAGTTCCTCGAATAACCTTTCCTCGCATCATTCATGAAAATCTTAAGAGAAAACACATTATCTTACCCTCACAAATTCTTTTCCATTCTTCTCTTATAAATTCTCCATTCAATTTCTTGATTATCAAGTCAACTAGATTCACCGCTAATAAATTACTTTCCCTTATTCCAATTATCCCCAAAATTATTTTCATTAGTATTCTTAAAAGTTATTACTCCTCACATCATAACTATGGCCATCTCCTCATAGTTCTAAACAAAACCCACTTAAATTAATTATTTTAAACTCCTCACTACCTCACCCACACTTATGTTCTTTCTTTGTCCAAACCTCACTCTAGGCTATAGGATAAAGTTTTATTCTTTATTCTTTCCACATTAAGAACACCTAATTAAGTGTCTACTCATTTAATTAGCTAAGCTCTAGCTTGATACAAAGTCTCACGTTGAGTGTCCAATGAGGCCATGAGCCTCCAATGGGCTAGAAAACCTAACCATTTTTCATCATCCCGCTTACACGACTGTGTCACATTACATGGCCTGGGCCGTGTACTCCTCTAGAATGCAGCAAAGATCGCATCTAGTCCACTAATTGACACGGCCTGTCTCGTACGGCCGTGTATCCTTGCACGGCCTAGGCTGTGTAATGCACTAGAAGGGCAAAAAAAAAACCCCAAACATATTCAAGCATTCTAAATCCACCAGGTTATACAACAACATATATAAGAATCATGCCACACAATCAATCACAACACTACCAAAATCACACAACAAAGTGAGCAACCCACACATGGATTCCCCACCATCAAGACCCAAAAATGTGTTGCTCACCACCATGAGTGGTTGATGAGATTAATCTCCCTCTTACCTTAAGAGACAACAAAGAAAGCAAGCTTGTTGATGCTTCCTTGCAAGATTTCGTCCACCTCTACCAAGAAAACCCTAAGATGGTCAACTCAAGAAATCAACAACCAAAACTTGAAAAGAGGAGTCCTTGATCACAATGGTGACCAACGGTCACGAAAATGGGAAGAAAAAAAAAAAGAAGAAAGTCAAGAACTTTACCTCAAAGTTTCAAGCTTTAAGGCTTGATAGAAAGTGATGAGGATGGAGGAATCAAGAGGTGTTCACCAAAGAGAAGAGCTTCAAGGTGATGAAGGGAGTCAATAGCCTAGGTTGGCTTGAGCAAGAAAACTTAAATAGTCACCAATGGTGGTGTTACCGTGTGGATGAAGAGGAGAAGAGAAGAAGAAAAAGAGAGAAAGAAGAATGGGCGTGAGAGAGATGAAAGGTAGAGAGAGAAAGTAATAGCTTTTGAAATTGAAAAAGGAAGTGATGTTCTTAAGTGAAAAGATGACAAGATTGTCATCTTTTTTTCCCTCCAAAACTGTGGAGCCCAAAACGAGGAGAGAGAATGTGAAGCTTCCTTGAGAAGCTTAGTAGAAAGCTTCCTTTAGAAGCTTTGCACACTTTTTAATAAAATGAAGGGTGATGTCATGGTGATGATGTCATTAAAGTGCTCTTCTAAAAAAGATGACTAACACTCTACTAGAGCTATTATCCAGTGGATAAAAATTATAGTTAGTAAAAATAATATTTTATTATCCCACAGATAATAAAATATACTACAATTTTATTTATCAGATAAAATCTCAAAAAATAAAACTTCGTAAACTGTGTCCGGCCTTGGGTTTAGTAAGATCCCCCATCGATGTTTCCACAGTCCAAAGTTCTCTGGTCTCAGGGAAAATATTTTATTTTTTGGGCCCCGCTCAGTGTGCATGCAAATCGAGAAATATATTAAAATAATCAAATAATTCAAATAATTCTAGAAAAATTTACAAAAATCACAAATATTATAAAATGAATATATGTCATGTAACGAACTAATTTTTGGGATGTTACATCAGGCTTGGATCTAATTACCGTGGCATAATACAAATTATACTATGGTTATTAAATTTGGTATCTTACAACTTAAGTGCCTTCAAAGCTAAGTCTTTTCCCCCCAAGTGGTGTCCACAACTCCCCTCGTGGACCTCAGGCAAAACATATTATGCCTATTTTGGTGTGAGGCATTTGAGGAGAGGTGAAGAGAACCCACAGTGGTACAACTGTCCATTGTAGATAGTGTACCGAACCGTGGTTCTGACTAGCTTGGAGGCTTCCTTTGGATCATCGGGTCGGAATCGAGACTGAAGGTACTCCATTATTAAGGTGATCCAAGTATGCTCATCTCCTTCCACTTGAAAAATGGTTAAGTTTGTGATAGAAGGCTGAGAAAGGGTTTCTTGGATGACGGAGCAGTTTTGCCCGAGCTCTTGGTACTGGCTAGTTTGGACAAGAGGTCTACCTTAGAATTCTGCTCCCTAGGTATGTGTTCTTTTTGGTTTGCTTGAAAATTTTTTAGGAGCCCTTAGACTTTGGCTAAGTATTTTTAAAGGAGGGGTTTCTTAGCTTGATAATCATCTTGGATTTAGGAGGTCACAAGTTTAGAGTAGCTGCAAATTGTGATGTGAACCACTCCTATATCCTTGGCCATCACCAATCCAACAATGCACACTTCATACTCCACCTAATTGTTTGAAGTGGGGAACTCAAACTTTAGGGAGTTCTCTATTGTCACTCGTTTAGAATTTTCTAAGATCACCCGAGTAACACTTCCCTTGGGGTTCGAAAATCCACCAATGAATACAATCCACGAAACACCCTTAGGGGGTCTGGGGTCTAATGTGAGCTTTGCTAGGAAATCTAAAAGTGCTTGGGCCTTAATTTCTAGTTGGGGCTCATATGCAATCCCGAACTTGGATAACTCAATGGACCATGCAATCATTCTTCCTGCTAGGTCCGTCTTGTGTAGTATTTTATAGATGGGTTAGTTCATCTTCACCACCACAAGATGACACTGAAAGTACTGTCTGAGTTTTCTAGTCGTGGTTATGAGTGTGAAGGCAACCTTCTCTATTTTCTAGTAGCAGAGCTCAGGACCTTGCAACACCTTACTCACAAAGTAGACCAGCTTCTGTCCTTCGGCCATTTCTCGGATTAGTACTAAACTTACAGCTTCTTTGTGAATTGAGTGGTACACATACAGTGTCTCATCGTGTTTCGATCTTGTCAGTATGGGAGGAGAGGACAGAAGATTCTTGAAAGATGTAAATGCATCCTCACACTCTTGAGTCCACTCAAAATCTTTCACCTTTTTGAGTAGTTTGAAGAGGGGAAGAGATTTATGAGCAACTTTGGTAAGGAAACATGTATGAATGCTTATGTCTTGAAGCATGTCAAATAATTTTTTGATGATAACAAAAGCAAAAAAAGAATATCAAGATCAAAAAGAGAAGATCAATATCAAAAAGAGAAAATCAAGAGCAAAAGAGAAGACCAAGATCAAAAGGAGGAAACCAAGAGGTATATAGATATAAGTCTTAGGAATTAAATGTAAAATGCTCTCAAGGTATCTCAATGATCTTCAAATGGTTTTCAAAAGATCTTTTTAGATCAACCAATAATTCAAAGTTCATTCTTTTAAAGATATGTTGATTTCAATCTTGGATTTTATAAATCAAATGTAAGTCTTGTTAAAATCCAAGCTCAATATGAAAGGATTGATCAATGCACTTAATTGGGGTTGAAAAATGTGTTCAAAGAGCATGGTAATCGATTACACATGTGTTGTAATCGATTACAAGCTAAACAGAGGCTTTGTAATTGATTACATTTAGCATGTAATCGATTACAAGCATGGTAGAAGCCTTGTAATCGATTACACTAAGGCTGTAATCGATTACAAGTCAGGAAGAGGCCATGTAATTGATTACACAAGACTGGTAATTGATTACATCCTACCCAGAAAGTCAAGAACACGTTCAAACAACCATGTAATCGATTACCACTTTAGTGTAATCGATTACCACTGGCCTGACAGTGTCCAACGGCTATATTAGATGTATTAAATGCTTGGCTTTAATGCCTCCAATGGCTCTTTTAATGAAAATTAGCTTATAGTTGTTTTGGGGCTTCATCAATGGTTAATTTTGAACCTTGAAACATCTTTCTAACATCATACACAAAAATCAATCCTTGAATTCCTTCTTGCTTTGTTTTTATACAAATCCTAGAGATATTCTTAAAGAGCATTCTAGAGTTTCAATTTGTATCATTTACTCTAGTGAGAGTTTCATTCTATCAATCTTGATTATTGTAAAGAAGAGGGTGAGGCATCCCTCCAATTTGTAAAGGGTGAGGCATCCCTTGTTTGAAGAGGCTCAAGCTACAAAGGGTGAGGTATCCTGTAACGACCCGGGACTGCCTACAGGATTGATAAGTGTCTCCACAAACCAACACGGGTCTTTTCAGCGTACTTTGTCCTCACTCACACGCATCTTAGGAAACTTCCCAGGAGGTCACCCATCCCACAATTGCTCCAGGTTAAGCATGCTTAACCATGGAGTTCTTATGTTCTAGGCTCCCGAAAAGAAGTTGCAACTTGTTGATATGGCTACACCAAATCAATTCCTTTAAGTCATTCTCAACTATGCAGTCCCATACCTGCACAGTCTCTGAATCCCTCTCATTCCGGTGCGTATTCAGTTCATTCATGCAGACCCTCCGCCTAGAAGCCTACCAGGAGCCGCTCCTTGTCCGTGCTTCATTGCACCGGCGATCACTCCCTGCCCTCATCGGCCCCGGGACACCACATGCCCACCAACTTCCGCTTGGTTCGTCCCCGAACCACACCGTACTGGGAGAGGTCCCGGCTCCGATACCATTAATGTAACGACCCGAGAGGCACTGCGGGATTGATGAGTGTCTCCACAAACCAACACGGGTCTTTTCGGCGTGCTTTGTCCTCATTCACACGCATCCTAGAAACTTCCCAGGAGGTCACCCATCCCACAATTGCTCCAGGTTAAGCACGCTTAACCATGGAGTTCTTATGTTCTAGGCTCCCGAAAAGAAGTTGCAACTTGTTGATATGGCTACACCAAATCAATTCCTTTAAGTCATCCTCAACTATGCAGTCCCATACCTGCACAGTCTCTGAATCCCTCTCATTCCGGTGCGTATTCAGTTCATTCATGCAGACCCTCCGCCTAGAAGCCTGCCAGGAGCCGCTCCTTGTCCGTGCTTCATTGCACCGGTGATCACTCCCCGCCCTCATCGGCCCCGGGACGCCACATGCCCACCAACTTCCACTTGGTTCGTCCCCGAACCACACCGTACTGGGAGAGGTCCCGGCTCTGATACCATTAATGTAACGACGACGAGAGCTGCTGCGCAAGATTGATGAGTGTCTCCAACCAGCCAACACGGGTCTTTTCGGCGTGCTTTGTCCTTTGCTCCACACACGCATCCTAGGAAACTTCCAGGAGGTCACCCATCCTGATTGCTCCAAGTTAAGCACGCTTAACCATGGAGTTCTTATGTTCTAGGCTCAGAAAAGAAGTTGCAACTTGTTGATATGGCTACACCAAATCAATTCCTTTAAGCCATCCTCGCAGACTATACGGTCCACACACACGCACAATCTACGAATCCCTCTCATTCGGTGCGTATTCGGTTCATTCATGCGAGACCCTCCTCAAATCTAGAATTGCCGGGAGCGCTCCTTGTCTGTGTTTCATTGCCGGCGATCAGCTCCCTGCCCTCCTTCGGCCCAGAAACGTCGCATGCTTTTTGCATGGGCCCGAGACGCCACATGCTACATGTGGCGTCCCGGGGCCGACGAGGCGGGAATGATCGCCGGTGCAATGAAGCACCGGACAAGGAGCGGCTCTGCAGCTGTGCTTCTAGGCGGAGTGGTCCGCATGAATGAACCGAATACGCACCGAATGAGAGGATTCGCAGACCGTGGGTGTACTGGGACCGCATAGTTCGAGGATGGCTTAAAGGAATTGATTTGGTGTAGCCATATCAACAAGTTGCAACTTCTTTCTGGGAGCCTAGAACATAAGAACTCCATGGTTAAGCGTGCTTAACCCGGAGCAATTCGTCGGGATGGGTGACCTCTCTCGGGAAGTTTCCTAGATGCGTGTGAGTGAGGACAAAGTACGCCGAAAAGACCCGTGTTGGCTCAGGAGACACTTATCAATCCTCGTAGGCGCCCGGTCGTTACATTAATGGTATCGCAGACGGACCTCTCCCAAGATATAGTGTGGTTCTGGGGACGAACCAAGCGGAAGTTGGTGGGCATGTGGCGTCCCTGGGCCGACGAGGCGGGGGAGTGATCGCCGTGCAATGAAGCACGACAAGGAGCGGCTCCCGGCATGTGCTTCTAGGCGGAGGGTCTCGCATGAATGAACCGAATACGCACCGAATGAGAGAGGATTCGTAGACTGCGTGTGTGTATGGACCGCATAGTTGAGGATGACTTAAAGGAATTGATTTGGTGTAGTCATATCAATAAGTTGCAACTTCTTTTCGGGAGCCTAGAACATAAGAACTCCATGGTTAAGCGTGCTTGACCTGGAGCAATTGTGGGATGGGTGACCTCTTGGGAAGTTTCCTAGGATGCGTGTGAGTGAGGACAAAGCACGCTGAAAAGACCCGTGTTGGTTTGTGGAGACACTCATCAATCCTGCAGGCAGTCTTGGGTCCTTACATTTCCCTAGGTGGTGTTGAGTGCTCCAAATTGTAAAGGTTACAAGCACCTGATTCAAGCTTGGAATTTAGTGGAAAATCTCGAGTAATTGCTTGAGGACTGGACGTAAGTCACAAGTGGATTGGTGGCTAAACTAGGATAAAGCTTGGTGTTTGTTCTTCTAAACTCAACTCTTTAATATTGTGCACTATTTTATTGAGTTTTCTTGAATACTATCTTGCTTGATTATTGTATTTAAAAATGAAAGTGTTCATCTCATCTATCCATTCATCTCTTTTAATCAAATATCTTCAACGAAAATACGAATTCAAGTATTTTGTGAAAGATTTGTGAACTTATTTTGTATACTCAATTCACCCTCCCTCTTGAATATTGAGGCCACTTGGTAACAAGTGGTATCAGAGCTAGACTCTTGTATAAAGAGCTTAGCAGTTTCAAGAGAAGAAATGGCTTCAAATGATTTTTCTAATGAAAGTTCTTCTATAAATAGACCTCGCTTTTTCAATGGGGATGATTATGCATATTAGAAAGAATGAATAAAGATTTTTATTGAAACTATTAATTTAGATATGTGGGATGCCGTTGAAAATGGTGCTTTTGTTCCCACACGTACTATAAATGGTGTAAGAACTAATACACCTAGAAGTAAATGGACCGATAAGGACAAAAAGAAGGTTCAATACAACTTGAGAGACAAGAATATCATTACCACATCCTTGGGGTATGATGAATTCTTTAGGCTGTCAAGTTGTAAGACTGCCCAAGAAATGTGGGATACCCTACAAGTACTTCATGATGGCATAAATGAGGTAAAAAGATCAAGAATAAACACTCTCACTCATGAATATGAATTATTTAGAATGAACCAAGGAGAAAGTATTTAAGAAATACAAAAGAGATTTATATATATGATTAATCATCTTGCTTCATTGGGAAAGACTTTTCCTAATGAGGATCTAATTAAAAAATCTTAAGATGTTTGAGTAGGAATTGGCAACCAAAGGTGACGGCTATTACGGAATCAAGGAATCCATCAACCATGACGCTAGCCACCTTATTTGGGAAGCTTCAAGAACATGAGTTGGAGCTAAATAGGCTCAATCAAAATGAAGAGCATGATAAGAAGAAAAAGGGGATTGCACTCAAAGCCACCTCTTCTATAATTGAAGATGATGATGAAGATGGTGAAGAAGATGTAGAAATTCTTGAGCTAAGTAAGGAGAATCTCAGTCTCCTTGTGAGGAAGTTTAGAAGATTCTTGAAGAAGAAGAGATTCCAAAGAAGGTCATCCTTCCTTTAAAAGAAAGCCTATCACAGAGGAGAAGGATCCTCAACTCCTTCAAAATGTTATGAATGTGAAAAATCAGGGCACATGAAAATGGAGTGCCCTGTGTATCTTAAGAAGACGGAAAATTTTGAGAAAAGGCCTTCCAAAGAAAAGAAAGGAAAAAGAGCATATATAGCATGGGAGGACAATGACATGAGTTCTTCCGATAGCTTGGAGAATGAAGAAGCCTATCTTTGTCTCATGGCTCAAGGAGAAGAAAGTGAAGAGAGGGACACCGAGGTAACATCCTCTAACTTAGATTCTTCACCTTCTTATAATGAATTACAAGATAGTTTTCAAAAATTACATAATGAATTTATGAGACTCACAAAAATAGTTTTATCTTCCAATAAAACAATCTCCCTATTAGTAAACAAAGTTTCTATTATAAACAAGGAGATTAATGAGCTTAAGATTGAAAATGAGACCTTAGGACTTATTGATGCTAACTCATTATGTATGACTTGCTCCTCACATGATAACACATCTATACCCTTACCTTGCTCATCATGCAAAGCATTTGAAAAAGAAATTGAAGATTTAAACAACACTCTTGTAAAATTTACCTTTAGAAGATACAACTTGAATGTGTTGTTAGGGAAACAAAAATTTGTTTTCCAAAAAGCCGGGTTGGGGTATAATTCCAATAACCAACAAAACTCTTACAAATTTTTTTTCCACAAATGCTTCAAGTAGCCCCTTTATCAAATGCTTTCATTGTGGTAAGAAATGGCATAGTGCATCCACTTGTAATGTTAGAAAGAACATAAGCACCAAGGTTGGAATTAAAATGGTTTAGGTTCCTAAGGGCACCTTGCCTAACTCTAACACATAAGGACCCAAGATAATTTGGGTACCAAAGGTTAAAATTTGAATGTGTGTTGTAGGTGTGTTTGAAGAGCAAAAGCTCAAGTTGGTATCTTGATAGTGGTTGCTTCAAGCACATGACCGGTGATGGCTCCAAGTTTTCCTTCCTTGTCCCCAAGAAAAGTGGTCACGTGACATATGGTGACAACAACAAAGGGAAGATCCTTGGAGTTGGTAAAGTTAGTAAGAACCCTTCTTCATCTATTGATAATGTCTTGCTTGTTGAAGGACTCAAACATAACTTGGTTAGCATTAGTCAACTATGTGATAAGGGGAATAGAGTAATATTTGATTCTAATTGTTGCATAATTGAAGGTAAAGATGATAAGCATGTTAAGTTTGTTAGTCATAGGGTCAATAATATATATATGATTAGCCTTGATGACATTTCCTCAAATAATGCTAAATGCATTATGAGTAAAGAAAATGATTCATAGTTATGGCATAGAAGAATTGCTCACATTCACATGGATCACTTAAACAAATTGGTTTCTAAAGAACTAATAATTGGACTTCTAAAGCTCAAATTTGAAAAAGACAAATTTTGTGATGCATGTCAAAAGGAAAAATAAGTAAAGGTCTCTTTTAAAGCTAAAATTGTGGTTTCAACTTCTAGACCTTTACAAATTTTACACATAGATCTTTTTGATCCCTCTAGAACTATGAGCTTTGGTGGGAATTACTATGCATTAGTGATTGTTGATGATTTCTTTAGGCTTACATGGACATTATTATTATCTCACAAGAATAATGCTTTTCAATTATTCAAAAAGCTTGTCAAAGTTATTCAAAATAAAAAGGATTTTTGTATTACATCCGTAAGAAGTGACTATGATGGTGAATTTGAAAACCATGAATTTGAAACCTATTATGATGAACATGACATTGAGCATAATTTTTCTACCCCACAACAAAATGGTGTTGTAGAAAGGAAAAATCGATTTTTAGAGAAAATGGCAAGAACTATGCGCAATGAGGCAAACCTTTCTGAGTATTTTTAGGCTGATGCAGTTAACACCGCTTGTTATATTATGAATAGAACCCTAATAAGGCCAATTTTAAAGAAAACTCCCTATGAATTGTACAAATGAAGGAAGCCAAACATTTCACACTTTCATGTCTTCGGATATAAATGCTTTGTTTTTTTTCATATCTTCAGATATAAATGCTTTGTTTTAAATAATGAAAATGATAACTTAGGGAAGTTTGACGCAAAATATGATGAATGGATATTTCTTGTATATTCTATACATAATAAGGCCTCTAGAGTTTATAATAAATGAACTATGACCATAAAAGAGTCTATACATGTTCCTTTTGATGAAACTAATCAAAATGAGCCGAGAAAGGAGCTTATTGATGATGTTGTAGAAATCTTGGTAAGAACTCACTTAGAGAATCAAGAGAAAGAGCCCAAGAAGCAAAAAGAGAGTCACCTTGATGACTCTTGGCAAAAGGATTCAAAAATCTTGGATCTACTCAAAGAATGGAGGACATCAAGATATCATTCTCTCAACAAAGTAATATGTGATGTATCAAAAGGGGTAATCACTTGAAACTCTCTTAGAAATGCATGTAATCATATGGCTTTTGTGTCCCAAGTTGAACCTAAAGACATAAATGAGGCTATAAATGATGATCATTGGATCTTGGTCATGCAAGTTTGGGAATTAGTTCCAAGGCCCAATGAACATCCAATTATTGGCACCAAATGGGTTTTTAGAAACAAACTTGATGAAATGGACTTAATAATAAGAAACAAAGCTAGGCTTATAGCTAAAGGTTATAATCAAGAAGAAGGAATAGATTATGAAGAAACTTATGCTCCCGTAGTTAGATTAGATGCCATAAGAATACTACTAGCATATGCATGCATCATGGATTTCAAACATTTTCAAATAGATGTTAAAAGTGCCTTTTTAAATAGTCTTATACAAGAAGAAGTATATGTCGAACAACCTCTTAGTTTTGAAAATTTTGAACTTCCCAACCATGTTTTTAAATTGAAAAAGGCATTGTATGGCTTAAAACAAGCTCCTAGAGCTTGGTATGAAAGGTTGAGCAAGTTTCTTTTAGAAAATGGCTTTTCTAGAGGAAAAGGTTGACACTACTCTTTTATCAAACATAAAAAGCATGACATTCTTCTTGTTCAAGTATATGTTGATGATATTATATTTGGTGCTACTAATAACTCTCTTTGAAAAGAATTTGTAAATATTATGCAAAGTGAGTTTGAAATTTCCATGATGGGTGAGCTCAACTTCTTCCTTGGTTTGCAAATTAAGCAAACAAAGGATGTGACTTTCATAAGTCAATCAAAATATTGCAAGGAGTTGCTCAAGAAGTTTGGAATGGAGGGTGCCAAGCAAATGACTACAACAATGGGCACTTCTTGTCACTTGGACAAGGATGAATGAGGTAAATCTGTAGAAATTACAAAATATAGAGGTATGATAGACTCATTTCTTTTTTTTTTTTACAACAAGTAAGCCAGATATTATGTTTAGTGTGTGCATGTATGCTAGATTTCAAGCAAATCCTAAAGAATCACACCTAAGTGCTGTTAAAAGAATAATGAAGTATCTAATAGGTACTTCAGAAATGGGATTATGGTACCCTAAAGGTACTTCTTGTAACTTAATTAGGTATTCTGATTCTGATTTTGCTGGATGAGCAAAATGGATAGGAAGAGCACTAGTGGGATATGCCACTTGCTTGGAAGCTCACTAGTTTCTTGGCATAGTAAGAAACAAAATAGTGTGACATTGTCTACAGTTGAAGCTAAATATGTTGTAGGTGGAAGTTGTTGTGCTCAAATTCTTTGGATCTAGCAACAACTTCTAGACTATGGTCTTGAGTTGGATTACATCCCTATAAGGTGTGATAGCACAAGTGCAATCAATTTATCCAAAAATCCCATTATGCATTCTAGAACAAAACACATTGAAATAAGATATCATTTAATTAAGGATCATGTACAAAAAGGTGATTGCATTCTTGAATTTGTAGAATCCACTAAGCAACTAGCTGACATTTTCACTAAGCCCTTAGCAAAAAAAGCATTCTTCTATGTAAGAAATGAACTTGGCATATTGGATCAATCATGCATAAGCTGAAAATCTGCACAAATTCATCCTACTGAATCATATGTTACTTTTGCTGCATAATTTGAATTTTTACTGCATAACATGTGTTTTTGCTGCATAATGATGGTGTTTTGGTGCTAAACTTTCTTGTTCTTTAACCATTCCTAATTCTAATACTAACTTGAGCATCAGAGGTTTCCCCAAAGTTATTTTGCAGGTACTCCATCTTGACAAAGTCCACCAAGAAGTTCATTCTAACAAAATGGCTTAAATTCTTGGCTAAAGTGGTAATTTTGCATAATCATGTGTGTTGGATTAAGAACTAATCAGCTTGTATGCCTACATGATGTTTGAAATTAATTTGAGACTCTTTGGATCTAATTTGAATGCTTTGAGATCAGCCCTTTATTATTTAAAATGTAAAAAACTGAGTTTTTGTAAACTAGTAATCGATTACAACGGTTCTGTCTTGGTTGGTAATTGATTACAACGGTTCTGTCTTGGTTGGTAGTCGATTACACCAACACTGTAATCAATTACATGAATTCCAGAAAGCTGGTAATCGATTACACAAAACAGGTAATTGATTACGTGAATTCTAGAGGGCTGGTAATCGGTTACACACATATGGTAATCGATTACATAGCAAATTTAAAAGGTTTTTCCACGCTGGAACGACCATTTTCACTTGAAACCTTTCATTTCTCTCCCCTGCTCCACGACTTCTCTTCCTCTTCTCACCTCCAAATCTTCATTTTTTTCTCTCATTTCTTGGCCAAAACATCCCATTCCACCTCCATACTACTCGGATAACACCTCCCCTTCATAGCCCCTAATCAATTTCACCAAAGAACCTCTCCATTTTCATCCCCATCTCTCTCCACGAACTCTCTCTTTCCATCTGAGCCCTAACTCACATTTTTCATTTTTTCTCATCAACCTTCCACACTTCTCCATCACTAAACACCACGTGGGATCCATGAATGGCAGAATCTTCTCAACACTCCAAATGCCTAAGAATAGGGGTCACCATTGGAGAATCTTCTAGAGCTCCTTCATGTGATATCTCTAGGCTGGACCTCACACGTCATTTCTCCACCACCAAAATGGCAGAGTTATTCAGAAAGAACGTCCAATTGAGGAAGCTCATATCTCCAAGGTATCTCCCTCAATCCTTATATTCGAGTGAACCTTTAGAATACTTTAGATTAATAGAGACGTTAGGTTTGCTAGGCTTCTTCAGCATCCAAAAGAACTTCTACCCGAACCTAGTTAGGGTATTCTATGCAAACTTGAGTTATGAGAATGGATGTTTGATATCTGAAGTTAACAAGAAGCAAATTAAGGTCACTAGGGAAGCTTAGTGTAGGCTAACTCAGCTTGAGTATCATGGCACTAAATTCTATGGGAATGAGGATCCATAAGGAGATGATTTTGAGTATAAGGCTGCATTAACCTCCTTGATAAGGTCTGGATATGACATTCCTAGGGATAGGAAAAAGGTTATGGCCACTGGCTTAACTATGGAAAATAGGGTGCTTCACTGTCTTGTGACCAGGGGATTAATTCCTAGGGGAGGAAATTACTCTCAAGTACTACGAGATGATGTGGTGGTTTTATGGGCTATGACCACAGGAAGACTAATCAATTGGGTCTAGTACATCATTCAACACATGTTGGATGTTAGGAAGAGGAAGAACTCTGCTCTTCCTTATGCTATACTAATTATGGCCATATTGGAGCACTGCCATATTTCCTTGTCTGAAAAATCAAAAGACACGAGCTCCAAAGGACCTCAATGTATTAGCCTACACAATATGCAAAAGCTCAAACTGTATAAGGTAGATGATAGATGGAAATACATTACCCATGGGAGCTATGGCCATATCCCTCATGATCCTAAGGAAGAAGATGAAGATAGAGCTCAATAGCCTCCTCCTCCTGCTGCCACCATAGAGCTTCTGCTGCAAGAAATTCGTAGCTTGAAAGTGGGAATAGATTGTATTGAACAAAAAGTGGATCACTTAGAGCTGAGGATGAACTACTCTAATCAAGAGTTAGCCTCCATCTGATCCTTCTTTGAAGGCCCCGGATATGTCCCAAGGCAAGCAGCTCCTGCTCCTCCTTCTTTCTTTACACCTACTACATGACCTGCTCCTCTTGCTCCTCTCTCCTTTATTGGACCTTCTAGCACTCATCCTGATGATGACGAGGAGATTTTGGGCTCTACGGATGATCTAGACACTTACAATGATGACGCAGATGATGCAGTAGATGATGAAGATAGTGACAGCGAGGCGACTATATGACTATATTATCCAATCATTATCTTCTTTTGATATCTATTTGTTTTCTTGTATGAGACTTTGGATGATTATTAATCAAAACTTGATATTTTTTTCATCATATGGAATGTTTATGGGCTGGCATGTTTACATTTATTCTCTATCTTTATATCTGAAATTACTACGTTTGGTATATTCACTGTGATTGGATATTGGCTGGGCTGGAATATTTTTGGTTTGATCTTTTTAGTTGAATGCTCATGTATTCTTTTTTATAATGCCAATGGGGGAGAGATTATTGATGCGTGAAATCCGCAAGTGTACGGTTTCATCGTCAAGTAATAAAAAGATCGAATCCACAGGGACTGTGTCTATGAATACCAATTAATTAATTAATTCAATTAAGTTAAACAAAAGGAAATATGATTGTTGATTGATAAGAACGTAGTAACAAAATAATTAAATAAAAATCAAGAAAACAGAATTTAGAACAAAAACAGCATGTTATCAAGAAGGGGGTTTTCAGATTTAATAAAGCTTCCAAGATTGGGGTACCACAATGATACAAGACAAATCCTAATTGACAACCCTTTTATTAAATCTGAAATTCAATTGAAGGTGAATTACCCAAAATTAGTTAATGTTCTCTTTCAAGATACAAGACCCGTGCCCAATTAAACCAATTCCTACTTTCGTGGTAATTGAATTTAAATTGAACCCATTACGCTTTGTGGTAATTCATTGATTCCTCGAAAGGCTAAAACTACTCTCGTGATTTAGACCTTAAGTTCAATTCTAATGGTTCCAACACTTAGGTTCACCTCTCAGTACGTCCCTAAATGCCTATGAGATGCAAATAAGTGGCCAACAAATTCACATGAATAAAAGCAATAAGAATTGAATCAATGAACAATCAAGATTAATAAAAGGGGAAACAACGTCAATTCATCATTATCAATGTATCAAAAGGCATTGCCCAATCCTAGAAATAAAAGTAACTACTCAGACATAGAGAAGAAGGAAACAGAAATCAAACTTAAAAACATCCCAAACTCGTAACAATGGAAGAAGAAGAAGAAGGATCAAGAACCCAAGCTTCCTTTGTGCCTCCTTTAGAACTAGGTTTCAATCAAAGGTAGAATCCCCTAATTGAAATCAGAACATCTATTTATAGCCTAGGGTTTCTATGGGCTAAAAGCCCCCAAAAGAAATAAAAACAGAAAAACTAAAATTCTGCTGCGCTGCGAACCACGGCCAGGCCGTGGTCACTTCTGGACTCAGGATTGTTAAGCTGTCTCTCAACCATGGCTGTGGTGGCCACCACGGCCAGGCCGTGGTTGAGTCTGCTTCAAATTTCTTCAATTTCCTAGTTCCCACGAACCATGGCCGTGGTTGAGACCACGGGCAGGCCGTGGAGCCCTCTGGAATGGCCTTTTTTTGCACCTTTATTGCTATCCATTAAGCTCCAACTTCAAACATGCAAGCATTCCATTCAATCCAAAGCCAATTCAACATTAATCCTGCACAAGAACACCAAAAACATGGCAGTTATCCGAACTAAGGAAAAAACAAACCAAAAGGGAAACTAAAATGCCTAAAATGCTCAAGAATGCATGCAAAATAAGAACAAAACATGATGTTGTTTCACACACATCAAATCCCCCCAAGCTTAAGACTTTGCTTGTCCTCAAGCAATAATTAATGTCAAACCAAGAAGTGGGATCAGAAGACAATAAAGAATGAGGAACCCGAGAAAACAATATCCAAGCAATAGGCTAAGGCAAACAAAGAATCTGAGAGGTAATCAAAGTCAAGTCCAATTAGAGGCTAAGTTCTCAGAAATCATGCATCCTCACTGATTGAATCAAGTTCACTCCACTAACCACACTCAAAGTGTTTAAGGGTGAAAACAATACGCTCAAAATCCTTCAAAGAAAATGCACTTCCATATGCTTGATAAGAAACCAAATTTCCACTAATAATCAACATGCATGCAAGAATCAAAAGGTCTTTCAAGGGTTGTAATGGGGCCATGGGAATGATGTTAGGTAGGGTAGAGAAAGGAAGGTATACACAAAGGGCTCATCAAGATTTTCAATAAACACAACAAATCCAATAGAACATAAATGGAGCAAAGACAATCTTTCAATCTAAAATATAACTCCACATTTCAAAAAATTTTCTTCCTTTCTTTTCCTTCTTCTCTTTCTCCTCTTTTCAAGCTTTCATCTTATGATTTTCTTTTATTTTCTTTTTATTTTTTTTCTCTTTTTTTTTTAAGGAAGAGGAAGAGGAAGCTCAAATACATATAATTCCCAATACAACTTTCAAACAACTTTCAAGCCCAATTCGCTCCATTTAATATTCTAAATGATAACCAACAATGTTTCAGCATAGGTATCAAGAAAACAAGTATGCAGTAGGCTCAAAATGGGCAACTAGAGGATGAAAGTGTAACAATTTTAGAAGGCCAGAAAAATACCTAAAATGCCTTAATCACATTCAAGCATGCAACCAAAAATTTTGCCTCAAAAAGGTTTCAAATCAAGTTCTAGAGCACATGATCAATGAAGAATATCACTCAACACAAAGAATGGGAACAAAAATCATATAGTGCATATATCCCATATAGGCTCAAAACTCACATTTAGAGGTTTAAAAATTCAATGAGAAGCACAAATTCAAAGAATATTATGCTAATTATTAACTATCAAAAGATCACATCTACTATCAATTAAAACAATGCCTGTTACCAACTACATGAATCAATATATTGGGTTCCAAATCAATACTATCTCAAAATCCTCAAAAGAGAGGGGCACAAGTTCAACCAAAAATCCAAGAGATATGATGGTGTGAAAATGCAACATGAAAATGCAATGCAAAACAAGACATGAGAATGCATGAAACTAATGAGAATGAAAATAAGAAAATAAAAATGAAAATACCCCCCCAAGCTTAGAACTTACATTGTCCCCACTGTAAAAATCTAAAACAAGAGAATGGATAAAAGAAAAGAACTCACTACGGTGGTGGAAAAACTTCTGGTGTTCAATCCATGGCCATAGAATTTTTCATGAGCTGGGTGTGGAACCTTCTGACTTCACTCTTCTTCTAAATTTAGCTTCAAAAAGGGTCAAACCTAGACAAAATCCAAAAGACAAACATCAAAACAACAATCTATCACACAAAATTAAAATAAAAAGAAGAAATTAAAAGGAAAAACAAAAACAAAGAAACTTGGGTTGCCTCCCAAGAAGCGCTTGTTTAAAGTCTTTAGCTTGACTTTGGTCTGGTTTTTGTGCTCAGGTGATGTCAATGGAGTAGTGCTCAGTCCCAACTCCTTCAACGTGTTTCACTCTCTGGCTATTTATCATGAATGGCTTATGACCTTCTTTCTGCACCTCAAGCACACCGTAGGATAGAACTCGAACAATCTCATATGGTCCTGACCATTTCGACCATAACTTACTAGGACAGAAACGTAGAAGCGAGTTATTAACAAGGACTTTATCCCCGATTTTAAATTCACGCTTCTCGTCACACTTGTCACTATGCTTCTTTGGTCCTTCCTTGCAGGGCATAGCATTAGTCACTGATTCCTGTATACCTGAAAGCACAACACTATCCACAACTTTAGTAACATCTATGCGATTACATGAATTTAAGGAATTAGAATTTTTTTCAAAATTAAAAACATCAAAAACTACTTCCTCATCATTCAATCACAAAGTCAATTTTCCTTCATGGACATCAATGATCGCCCTTCCAGTGGCAAGGAATGGGCGCCCAAGTATGATCGGCATTGTAGCATCAGCTTCCATATCAAGCACAACAAAATCCACGGGCATATAAAATTTACCAACCTTAATAGGAACATCCTCCAAGATGCCTACGGGGTACTTGACTGACCGATCCGCCAATTGAAGAGAGATAGTTGTGGGTTTCAGCTCCCCCACTTCCAACTTTTTACACACAGAAAGGGGCATAAGACTAACACTAGCCCCCAAGTCACACAAAGCTTTATCAAAACTGGTATTCCCAATCAAGTAAGGAATAGAGAAGCTGCCAGGATCTTTGAGTTTAGGAAGCAACTTATTTTGAATTAAAGCGCTACACTCCTCAGTTAACGCTACGGTCTCATACTCCTCTAGCTTTCTCTTATTAGACAAAATGTCCTTAAGAAATTTAGCATAGGTAGGCATTTGTTGCAATGCCTCAGTGAAGGGTACATTAATGTACAACTTCTTAAGGACCTCAAGAAACTTCCCAAATTGCTTATCTAGCTTGGCCTTGGCCAATCTTTGAGGGAAGGGCACCGGGGGTTGGTATGGCTCAGGGGGTACATACTTAGACACTTTCTCATTAATTTCCTCCTCTTCTAAGGGTTGTGTCCTAGTTGTTTCTTTTTCTTCATCCCTCCCATCTTTGTCATTTTCCCCCTTTGCTTTGGAATCTTCTAGTTGCTTTCCACTTCTTAAACTCACAGCCTTACAATGTTCATTAGGATTTATTTCAGGCTGTCCTGGAAATTTCCCGTGTGGTCTATATGAAGAGCTAGCTTGTTGGGCTATTTGAGTTTCTAACATCTTGTTATGAATAGCTAAATTATCAACCTTAGATGTCAAATCCTTAATAGCCTCACTAACAACTTGACCATGGTGCCTAAACTCTTCATTTTGTTTGGTTTGACTCTCTACAAAATTTTCAAGGAGAGTTTCGAGTTTAGACTTTTATACCTAGGGGAATCTAATAGAAGGTTGAGCATTACCTTGTCCAGCTTGATTTTGATTGTTCCGATAGGAGAAGTTGGGATGAGACCTCCAACCGGGATTGTAAGTTTGTGAATATGGATCATTGCGCACCTTTGGTGGAATGTCATAGAAATTGTGGCATGATTCCACTTGCTCCACCGGTGCACCATGTGAGGAACCCTTTTTAGCTTGGCATTCCGCACTCATATGTCCCTGTACTCCACAAATCTCACAAAAGATGTTAGCAGCACTTATGGCATTAGCACTAGCTTTTTCAAGCTTATCAAAATATTTATTTAATGAGTCAAACTTAGCCATAATTAAACTAACACCATCCACCTCAAACTTACCTTCCGAGAGCTTTCTCGGGTTTTTACCTCTTTCACTGGCCCATTGGTGATGGTTTGCAGTGACACTTTCGATAATATCATAGGCTTCTGTCAACCTTCTGTTCATTAAAGCTCCACCAGCTGTGGAGTCAAGAGACACCTTCGAAGAATATTCTAATCCATTGTAGAAGGTGTGAATGATCAACCACTTCTCTAACGTGGTGTGTGGGGGCTTCCAGCAAAGCCTTATATCTATCCCAAGCTTCTGACAATGACTCTCCATCTTTCTGAACAAAGCTTGTGATTTGGGTCCTTAGGTGAGCAGTCTTGGAAGGTGGAAAGAATTTGTCCAAAAAGGCTTGCTCCAATTGATTCCATGTGGTTAATGTATCAGTGGGTACCGATTTCAACCAAGCTCTAGCCTTGTCCCTTAATGATAATGGAAACAATCGGAGGCGAATGGCAAAGAATCGAGGCACCTTCAATTTTGAGAGTCTCACAGAATTCTAAGAACATCTCCACATGATCATTTGGGTCCTCCGAGGGTAAACCTCCAACCGGTTCGCCTTATCATAGAAAGTAAGGCAGAAGTATGGTGAAGTGCCTGGCTTCAATGTCTGGCCGAGCAATTCCAGATCGCAAACCCCGAGCATTAGGGGCTGCATACTCCTTTAAAGGTTTGTTATCCTCAGCTGCTGCCATGACAAGTGTTGGTTCAGATATTTCTCTCACCTTTTGCCTTCATTGTCTTCTCTTTCTATGAAAAGTTCTTTCAATTTCAGAATCAGCTTCAATAAGAGTCCTGAAACGTCTAGTACTTTGCATAAACCAGAGAAATTACCTGCAGAGAGTCAAAGAGAAAACAAGAATGTAATAATATGGTAAAAAGAAAAAAAAAAGGTTTAAAATAATTAAATTAAAAATTAAATTGATATTCAAGAAAAACACAGTCCTCGGCAACGACGTCAAAAACTTGATGCGTGAAATCCGCAAGTGTACGGTTTCATCGTCAAGTAATAAAAAGATCGAATCCACAGGGACTGTGTCTATGAATACCAATTAATTAATTAATTCAATTAAGTTAAACAAAAGGGAATATGATTATTGATTGATAAGAATGTAGTAACAAAACAATTAAATAAAAATCAAGAAAACAGAATTTAGAACAAAAACAGCAAGTTATCAAGAAGGGGGTTTTCAGATTTAATAAAGCTTCCAAGATTGGGGTACCACAATGATACAAGACAAATCCTAATTGACAACCCTTTTATTAAATCTGAAATTCAATTGAAGGTTAATTACCCAAAATTAGTTAATGTTCTCTTTCAAGATACAAGACCTGTGCCCAATTAAACCAATTCTTACTTTCGTGGTAATTAAATTTAAATTGAACCCATTACGCTTTGTGGTAATTCATTGATTCCTCGAAAGGCTAAAACTACTCTCGTGATTTAGACCTTAAGTTCAATTCTAATAGTTCTAACACTTAGGTTCACCTCTCAGTACATCCCTAAATGCCTATGAGATGCAAATAAGTGGCCAACAAATTCACATGAATAAAAACAATAAGAATTGAATCAATGAACAATCAAGATTAATAAAAGGGGAAACAACGTCAATTCATCATTATCAATGTATCAAAGGGCATTGCCCAATCCTAGAAACAAAAGTAACTACTCAGACATAGAGAAGAAGGAAACAGAAATCAAACTTAAAAACATCCCAAACCCGTAACAATGGAAGAAGAAGAAGAAGAAGAAGGATCAAGAACCCAAGCCTCCTTCGTGCCTCCTTTAGAACTAGGTTTCAATCAAAGCTAGAATCCCTTAATTGTAATCAGAACATCTATTTATAGCCTAGGGCTTCTATAGGCTAAAAGCCCCCAAAAGAAATAAAAATAGAAAAACTAAAATTCTGCTGCACTGCGAACCACGGCCGTGGTGGCCACCACGGCTAGGCCATGGTCAATTCTGGACTCAGGATTGTTAAGCTGTCTCTCAACCACGGCCGTGGTGGCCACCACGGCCAAGCCGTGGTTGAGTCTGCTTCAAATTTCTTTAATTTCCTGGTTCCCACAAACCATGGCCGTGGTTGAGACCACGGGCAGGCCGTGGAGCCCTCTGGAATGGCCTTTTTTTGCACCTTTATTGCTATCCATTAAGCTCCAACTTCAAACATGCAAGCATTCCATTCAATCCAAGGCCAATTCAACATTAATCCTGCACAAAAACACCAAAAACACGGCAGTTATCCGAACTAAGGGAAAAACAAACCGAAAGGGAAACTAAAACGCCTAAAATGCTCAAGAATGCATGTAAAATAAGAACAAAACATGATGTTGTTTCACACACATCAATTATTAGTGGAGTGAAATATATTGCATATGTATGGGGGAGTTTTCATGTTTTCACATATTCTCACATATTACATATCATGCATATATTACGGGGGAGAGTTGTGCTTAAATCTCTGATAATCAAATAAATGCAAATATTTCTCCTTCTATTGAATGTTTAATTTGTCATCCTCAAAAAGGGGGAGAATGTGAATGCTTATGTCTTGAAGCATGTCAAATGAGTTTTTGATGATAACAAAAGCAAAAGAAGAATATCAAGATCAAAAAGAGAATATCAAGAGCAAAGGAAAAGACCAAGATCAAAAGGAGGAAACCAAGAGGTATATAGATATAAGTCGTAGGAATTAAATGTAAAATGCTCTCAAGGTATCTCAATGATTTTCAAATGATTTTCAAAAGATCTTTTCAAATCAACCAATAATTCAAAGTTCATCCTTTTAAAGATATGTTGATTTCAATCTTGGATTTTCTAAATCAAATGTAAATCTTGTTAAAATCCAAGCTCAATATGAAAGGATTGATTAATGCACTTAATTGGGGTTGAAAAATATGTTCAAAGGGCATGGTAATCGATTACAAGCTAAATAGAGGCCTTGTAATCGATTACATTGAGCATATAATTGATTACAAGCATGGCAGAAGCCTTATAATCGATTATACTAAGGCTGTAATTGATTACAAGTCAGGTAGAGGTCATGTAATCGATTACACAAGGCTGGTATTTGATTACATCCTGCCCAAAAAACCAAGAACACATTCAAACAACCATGTAATTGATTACCACTTTAGTGTAATCGATTACCATTGGTCTGACAGTGCCCAACCACTATATTAGGTGCATTAAATGCTTGGCTTTAATGCCTCCAACAGCTTTTTTTAATGAAAAATAGCTTATATACTTATTTTGGGGCTTCATTAATGGTTAATCTTGAACCTTTAAACATCTTTCTAACATCATACTTGAAAATCAATCCTTGAATTCCTTCTTACTCTATTTTTATACAAGTCCTTAAGATACTCTTAAAGAGCATTCTAGAGCTTCAATTTGTATCATTTACTCTAGTGAGAGTTTCATTCTATCAATCTTGATTATTATAAAGAAGAGGGTGAGACATCCTTCCAATTTGTAAAGGGTGGGACATCCCTTGTTTGAAAAGGCTCAAGCTACAAAGGGTGAGGTATCCCAAGGTGGTGTTGAGTGCTCCAAATTGTAAAGGTTACAAGCACCTGATTCAAGCTTAGAATTTAGTGGAAAATCTCAAGTGATTGCCTAAGGACTGGACGTAAGTCACAAGTGGATTGGTGGTTGAACCAGGATAAATCTTGGTGTTTGTTCTTCTAAACTCAACTCTTTAATATTGTGCACTATTTTATTAAGTTTGCTTGAATACTATCTTGCTTGATTATTGTATTTGTAAGTGAAAGTGTTCATCTCATCTATCCATTCATCTCTATTAATCAAATAGCTTCAACGAAAATAAGAATTCAAGTATTTTGTGAAAGATTTGTGAACTTATTTTTTATACTCAATTCACCCCCGCTCTTGAGTATTGAGGCCACTTAGTAAAAACATGTGAGGGCCATAATCTAGCCTATCAGTTGCTACACTTCCTTGATGTTCTGTGGGCTTCACATGCTGAGTACTGCTTGGCATTTGTCTGGATTTGCTTCAATCCCGTGGTGAGCCAACGTGAAGCCCAAGAATTTGTAGGCTTGGACCCCAAAAGTACATTTCTCTAGGTTGAGTCTCATGTTTTGTTTCCGGAGTTGTGTGAACACCTCTTCGGGGTCCAAGATGTGTGATCCAGCTTGTGGGGTCTTTACTATCATATCATCGATATATACCTCCAGCATTTTCCCCACTTGGTCTTCAAAAACCTTATTCATCATCCTTTGATAGGTGGCTCCCACATTCTTTAGTCTAAAGGGCAAAACCATATAGTAATAACTTATCTTCTCAGTGATGAAAGCGGTTTTGTCCACATCTTTGGGGTACACTGGGATCTAATTGTATCTATGAAAGACAGCAACCAGAAACTAGAGGAACTGTCAACTAGTTTATCCTCGCTAGGAAGTGGGTACAGATTTTTGGGGCAAGCTTTGTTTAAATTTGTGTAGTCAACGCACATCCTCCACTTCCTATCTGACTTCTTCACTAGGACTACATTAGATAGCCATATTGTGTAAGCTATCTCCCTAATGATGTCGGCATTGAGCAGCTCCTTGACTTGTTCTTTAATGATCGCTTGTCTTTCTGGCTTGACCTTTTTCTTCTTTTAGGAGCCAGCCTCCCATCTTTCCTTATAGATATACGATGGTAGATGAAGGCGGGGTCAAGCCTAGGCATGTTAAAGGACGTCCAGGTAAAGAGGTCTTTATTTTTCTCCAATAGCTCAATCAACTGGCACCTCTCTTTTTCCTCCAAGTTTTCTCTAATCTTGGTGACTTGATACGGCTTGACACCAAGTTAGAGCAGCTGTAGTTCTCGTTTCGGCTGGGATCTGGTACCTCAAATTTCTTCACACATATCCAACTCAGTCATGATAATGTTGAATTAGTCTAGAACTAGGCTATATGTGTTGGCTTCCATTCTCTTGAGGATCCTATTGATTTTGAGGCTTTCATTATAACATTTGCACGCCATGATCTAGTCCCCCTTGACCATGACAACCTTATTATTTTTGTTGAGGAATTTTATAGCCAAGTAGGTGGTAAACACCACAGCACCAAGTGCATTCAACACAGGACAACCCAAGATGATATTATATGCTGAGGGGCAGTTCACGATTAGGAACTTGACCTTAACAGTTCTAAAGAGCTTGCTGCTCCCCAAGGTCAGGTAAGTCTCAACATACCCTATCGGAGTAATTTTTTCACTAGTAAACCCAATGAGCTCGCCATTATAGAGGATAAGCTCTGAGTCTGGAAACTCTAACTTTTGATACAACTTAATGAACATGATATCAGTTGAGCTCCCTTGGTCTATAAAAATGTGTTAGATCTCGGCATTAGAAATTATCCTGAAACAACCAGTGGATCATCGTGCTCTAGGATAATCTCATCATAATCTTTGACTGACAAGAGATGAGGGCGTCTTCCAATCTTCAGCTCGTGATTTGGGTGCAGAGTGCGAGACGTTCAACACCGCCATCCTAAGTGCTTTCTTCAAGGCGCTGTTGGATGACCCGCCGCCCGTGAAACCACCAGTGATAGTGTTGATGGTTCGGTTGACTTGGGCATGACAACCATCATTATCATATGACGAAGTGTCCTAGTTCTAATCTAGCCAATTGTCAGTATTATGGTGAGGTGGACTTCGTGACCTCCTTCTTTAGTGCAGGGATAGGCTTTGCCTAAGATTGGGATTGCATTTTCTTTCATTTCATCCTCTGCGGCGTCTGTTGTTTTGGATATGGTTGATATACTGATTCAATCATCCTACCCTAATTAGGGACTCAATAATGTCACGAAATTGAAAGAAATCTTTTGTGTCGTGGCCATAGCCCTTGTGCCATGAACAATGCTTTGTATGATCTTTTTATACATATTTCTTCAAAGGGGGTGGTATCTTGATATCCCGAAATTTGGTCTGAAATACTTCCTTCAAAATTGTTGTGTGTGAAGTGTTCAAAGGGGTATAGGTTGAGTATTTGGTCCGAGGTGGATCGTCCTTAGAGGAATTCTGGGGCTGAGAGTAATTCTGGTTGCCTTTTTGGTGAGAGAGCTCACTTTTCTCTAGGCTCCTCTTAGCCTTAGTAACCTCCTCCAAGTTTTGTACTTTTTTTATCATTCCTGAAATTGTTCCATATTCTCTGGCTTTATCTTTGCCAAAGATTAAAAAATTGGGAGTAATTCTGGAGGCTACTCCTGACATAGTGGACAACAATCCACTCATCAAGGTTCTCCACATTAATATATGCCATATTTAACCTCTTAAGGTACTCAGGAAGGGGCTCGTCACGCCCTTGGCGAATTTCAGAGAGAGATTCAATAGATCTGGGTTGCTCTTTGTCGGTGGTGTAGTATAGTATGAAATGATGTTTGAGGCCCTGTCAGCTAATGATGGATCATGGTGGTAGGGTTACGAACCATTTGAGGGCCACATTCTTAAAGGAAAGGGGGTAAGGCATAGCATAACAATTGTGAAGATCACCCATGGAAGCGCATATATTGAACATAGACATCTATATGTTCCTGAGGATCCATAGTCCCGTCATAGAGTTCCACGTTGGCTGGAAACTTGAAGTTTCTAGGAACTCTATAGTCTATCAACAGCACAGAGATGGGATGCTCCTGATCATCGGGGTTCGGGTTGTTATTAATAACATCAGACATTTTGGCATTAGCATGCGACATTCTTCCCTAGCTGTTAACCACGTTCCATCTTCTATCATCTCGGTGTGATTGAGATTGGCTCTCATGTGTGATAGCTCTAGATTTTTTATTCTGCGATGTTACTCCTCCAACACTACAGCTTACTGTCGTACTAAGTCTAGCAGATGAGTTTTGGACATGTCATATTCAACTGTGCCCTCTGGGCAGGACATACGATCATCAACGTCATTGTTCCTGGGTCCCAGGCGCTGATGCATTGGGATTTTGGGCCCATGATTGTAAAAATTGGCTCTATGTGAGCGAGGACCAAGTCGATCCTTCATAGAGGTCCTACGCGATAGGTGTGGGCTTTAATTGAAAAATGAGGTTTCCTACCCATTGTGTGGGTGCCTAATGTTAGGCTCCTGGTTCCTCACTGCGAAGGTTTCAGCAACTGGTTGATTATGTGTGGTGATGCGACAGGGTGAGGATGATGGTGTGCCGATGGACCTCGCCTTTGATTTCTATCTTGTGCTCACCATGGTTGGATGGGAATAAGAAGTTAAAGATTCCTACAGATGGTGCAAATGTTTGGTAGTGGATACTAAGATGTACTTAAGAAGGCACGAACTGGTATTTTCCTCCTTGAGAAATAATAGAGCATGTTGAAATGGGGGTGGTTGGTACCTGTAAAGGAACTCTAACGCTTAAATCAAGCTGTATACAAGTAGAGTTCAAACAAACGAGTAATAGTTACCTCTTGAAGGTGATTAAGCCTAATATTTATAGAAAGTGGATAGGGAAATGTGTTCCCTTGATTGTTGCAGAGGATCCTTATAAAATCATAATGTTGATACTGTAGTTATGAGCAGTCAAAGGTGGTTATAGGCGCTATTATTACACAAGATCATGATTGGTAGTTACGGATAATCGTGAGATTCATCCACTGCATAAATCTCGCGATAATGCTACTACTACCCAATGTCGTGGTTCGACATCCGTTATGTTGGGATCTTAATAGTGCGCTATGAGTGAATTCTCGCTGGGATGTTGCAATATCCTCGCTAATTAGTTAATCTTAATTATGGTTATAGAAGTTCAGTAACTCGTGCAGGAGTTATCTGTTAACTTTAGTAACCTTTTTAAGTTAGTTGGGTTATTTTACTATAGCACTTAGTGTGGAAAGTAGCTGTTAATAGCCCAAATAGTAGCATAAGCTACTAGAATGAGGGAAATAAATAAGGAGGATTTGTTTCTAGGTCACAACTAAATAGAAAGTGATGTGGTTAATTTTGGAGAATTAACTGAGACAATTTAATATTTTTAGTAAACAGAGTAAGTGTTTAAAGACCAGATTAAATAGGTAGATATCTTGGAAAATTATGAGAATTTGAGAAGATATCAAGTAAAGAATAGAGAATTTTCTAGCAATGAGAACAGGTTAAGTAGATACCTGTAAGCTCATTAACTTATTTCCTTAGGTTTAATGTAACTTAAGGAAAAGTAACAGAACTTCAGTGATAGTTTTAGGTGCATGAAAGATTTTGAAATGATGGGAATAGGATTGAGATGAATCTAGGATTTTTCATAACACCTATAGAAGTTAGGAAACTTGGATTGGTAAGATCAAAGTATTCCCAAGCAATATAATGTTTCCAGCTAAATATCAAGTCCATCCTTATCTATCCACCACCCTTCACCTTCAGCCTTTTATCTTTGACTTTCTTTCATTTTTCTCTCATTTCTCATGTTCTGGCCAGTAGAAAGGGAAGAGAAAAGAAAAAAGAAAGAAAGGAAAGAGGAGAAGAAGGAAATGAAGAAGGAAGAGAAAGAGAAACCAAGGAAGAACAAGAGGAAAACTTGAGCATCGATCTCACCACTAGAGGCAGGAGTGTTTGTTTTTGCTTATCTATCTCCCTATCTACTTCATAATACTTAGTGCATGATTAGTTTAGTGGAAATTGGTTTAAGATGGATTCAATAGTTTTTATGTGTTGAATCTTATCTTCAATGGTTGAAATGGTTGTTTATGACATATTCTAAGTATGGTTGTGAATTATGAACTTAGAAATGTCCATATGAACCCTTGAGATTGAAGTTGAGAAATGGGTATTAGAGATTTAGTTTATATTCATGAACTCATGCTCTCATAAGTTAAGAAAGTGCATAAGAGTTATAAGTTGTTTAGAGACCATGTTTATGGTTGAAAACCACCTATTATCTGTGTTTGAGGGTTTAAGTGGAGTTAGAAACTCATTAGAATAGAGTATGGAGACTCTAACATTGGGCGATTAAGCGCCTAAAATATGGCTGCTTAAGCGCCCAAGTCCAAAGAGGAAAATCGTGTAGGGCACTCAAGTGCCCAAGAGTGGAGGGCCTAAGCATGCTAATCTAGAAAGTTTTGGAGCTGAGTGATTAAGCTCAGAAGCTAGGCACCTAAGCGCTTAATGACAGAAGAAATAGGGGATGTTTGCTGTCATAGAGCGCCTAAGCGCAGAGAAAGTGAGTGTTAAGTGCCTATGTATAGAACTTCCTAGCTCTTCATGTTGAGGAATTGGAGTTCCTTACTTGTAGAGATCTTTTATGCATGCTTTTTTGTGTGAGTTAAGACACTATTAGAGATATTTCATGAAGGAAATAATGTTACCAAGTAACCTTAATACTCAAGAGAGGGTGAATTGAGTATAAAATATTTTTGCAAATCTTTTGCAAAACAATTGATTATGAATTTTCATTGAAGCTATTAGTTAATAGAGATGAATGGATAGAGAAGATTAAATACTTTCACTCACAAATGAATCATCCAAGAAAAATAGTATTCAAGCAAGCAAATAAAAACCAATGCACAAAAGTAAAGGAGTAGAGTTTAGAAGATCAAACACAAGGTTTATCCTGGTTCAACCACTTCTTGTGACCTACGTCCAGTCCTCAAGTAATCACCTAAGATTTTCCACTAAAACTTCAAGCTTGAACAGGTGTTTGCTACTTTTACACAATAGAGCACTCACCACACTTTGGGATACCTCACCATTTGTGCTTGAGCCTCAACTTTAAAGGATACATCACCGTTACAACTTTGAGGAATACCTTACCCTATTTTACAAGATAATCAGGGTATGAATGAAATGAAACTCTCTCAAAGGTGGATAATACAAATTGAAGCTTAATAGGTATATGGATTCACACTTTGAAGCTCAAAACAAAGTATTCAATGAAATGGCTGTGATAGCTCATATTAATGCTCAACCAAGGTTTTCAGATTCATTTTCTAACCTTCTTAAATGTCCAACGACTTGTTCTAAAGCTTATTAAAGATTAGATTCGTTGGGAGGTTGGTTGGAGCATTAATTGATTCAAACTGGCCTTTAATTCCTTTTCCTAGAATATGCATTTATTCGAATAACAACTTTGTTATTCAAATAAAGCTTCAAATAGCGCGAAGGCAATTTTGTCTTTGGAATGTGTTATTCGAATAACATTTCTATTATTCGAATAAACCAATTGAAACTAGTTTCTTCAAAAATGTGTTATTCGAATAACATTTTTGTTGTTCGAATAAACCATTAAAAGCTGGTTTCTGGAGAAACGCGTCATTCGAATAACAACATTGTTATTCGAATAAGGCTGAAGCGCCAAGGCTCATTTTAAATAGTTATTTGAATAAAGTAGGGCTTTATTTGAATAAAGCTCTACCAGATGAAATTCTTGGCTTCTCTGACTTTGGTTATTCGAATAAAAGATCCCTTATTCAAATAAACTCATTTGAAAAACATTCCAATTAGCTTTTAAACATTGTCAATTGATTCCAAATGATCTAATAAGCTTTTGGGCACTTAGTATTTGTTTCTTTTGAAACCAAAAACCATTTCAAAGCCTTGAAACCATACATGCTATTTGGGTTCTTTGAAAAACAATTTTTAGAGCATTAGTGTGAACCATTTTATACCATTACATAATGATCTAAGTCCTAAAGTTATTCTTGAAAGTCTTGGGCTTGATCTTGCAACATATTTATGTTTGTTATCATCAAAACAAAGTATTCATAGGTCAATAGCTAATTACATTCTCCCTCTTTTTGATGATGACAAACAACTAATGAGAAAAGAGTTAGTTTCATAAACTGGAATTCATAATGTCATTAGAGAGACTTACTCCCCCTCTTTTTCGTAAGAGGTAAATTTCATTTAGAGATATGTGCAGCTCCCCCTTACTTTTGGAATTCCAAAATCTAGTTTATATTATCCTGTCTTTTCTCAAAAACATTCTCAAAATGTGAGAACTCTAGGTTTTTCTCCCCTTTTTGTCATGATAAAAAAATACGGGACAAAAGAAAGCCAAAACATATGCAATTGATATTCAATTAAGTCCAACCTGTTATTTTTATTGAAGGCAGTAAATTGATCACATAAATACAAACTTAAATAGAAATAAGATGTAATTCAGCAATGTAATTTATAAGCAATAATAAATGCATTTCATTCATAGAATCAATTTGGCCAATTACATTTACATTTGTATCAAAACAACTAATATAAGCAAAGAAACAAAAATCCTAAGTTTAGAGATCTAAAAGTATGCATCCAGTGGCGGAGGAGAAGAATTAGGCGCTTGATTCGTCAGTAAAACTTACAAGGCCGCTTGCTCACGTTTAACACCTTCTATCCTACCAAACAAGATAGAAAAAGTGTTCTCCATGTAAGCTCTGTTGTCCAGCATGGTGGCCATTATTTGCTCCAAAGTGACTAGACCAGCAACAGCAGCAGCAGGAACACCTTCAGTAAGAGCACCTTTATCCTCTTCATCAACTCCAACTTCTTCCAGCTCATCTGGGTACACCTAGCCACATTCATCCTCTTGAACCATCTTCGTTTTCTTCAAAGAGTTAGATCCAAAGATATTGAAGTGATTAAGCTTGACTGGTCGCTCAGTATCCCTGATGAGTGAATACTTCTTAAGAAAGTAAGAAATTAGGAGAGCATAAGACAAGTCAAAATTTTCCTTGCTTTTTGCCTTCATCATATGCTTTCTAATAAAGTTGGGCCAGTTGATCCTCAAGTTCTTTCTTAAGATCCAAACCGTGAAGATATCGTCCTCTATTAGATAAGCGTAGTTGCCACCGCGAGGGGTAAGAATATATGCGTATGCATAATGGAGTAGCCTATCTTGACTTTTGAGCATTCCACTCTTCAAGCAAACCTTAGGCAGTGCTATCCCAAGTTTCACGATCAGAGGGATAGCAGCTTCCTTCTTGTAATCCTTGACATAAGGCCTGCTATCTTCTTCAATGGTAGTGCCAGTAGCGCTCAACTTGAACATTTCCAACTAATCAGCAGGAGTGATAACTATCTATTGATCTTTGACTTCAGAGATGATGTTAGGATCATCTAACTTCATATTGTAGTAGAACATGTTCATGAAGTCCGGGAAGATGGTACCCTTGTAGCAGCAAAGTTTCAGCATGTTTTGGTGATCTACGTGATCCAAAAAATCAAACCCTCCTACCTTTTCAAGGAATACCAGATCAATATGCTTTGGTTTGCACAAGACCTCTATTCTAGAAATCATTTTTGAAGCGAGTCAAAACAACGTCATTAGAAGAGAGTCTTTAAAGATCCAAAGGGTTGTTGCAGGGAGTGGTTTTGGTTCTTGGACATTTTGAAGATGAAGCCATGGGTGAATCTTGGAAAGTTTAGGTATGATGTTTAGGGCGTGAGGATAGTGGTTTGGAGAGAGAGAGACATAGAGAGAAAAATGGAGGTGCAAAAATGGAGGTTTTGGGTAAAGGGTGGCTGCTAGGTCATGGAGGCATGGAGAGAAGAAAACAGATGAAGAGGAGAAAGGCTAAGAGAAAACTGAGAAATGAGGGAGTGAACACGCAAACACCCATTTATAACCTGTATTTTATTCGAATAACAACCCTGTTATTCGAATAATAGCGTGGTAGTTCCAACGTCTTGGCTCTCTGCCAAGCGTTATTCGAATAATGGTTCTATTATTTTAATAACAGTGTGATAGCTTAAACGTCTTGGCTTTTTGTCAAGCGTTATTCGAATAACAGTTCTGTTATTCGAATAACAGTGCACCCAAACTTGGATTTCTGCCAAGCTTTATTCGAATAATAATGTTGTTATTCGAATAACACAAAAAAGATCAGAATTTTAGGAACGTTTCTGTTAAGTGTTATTCAAATAAGAGAAGTCTTATTCGAATAAGACTAAAATATAAACACCAGTAAACATATTTGAAACAGTAGATTGAGAGGAGAAAATTTACCCAATTGATGGAGTACCATCAAAACAAATTTTGGAATACCTCTAACGCTCAAGTCAGTAATAATTCAAGAGGAATAAATCAATGATAAAGAAATAAATACAAGCATTCATTCGTATGCATGATTGATCAATTATGCCCAATTCTCTTCTAATGTAAAAGAATGCTTCTTATGCTAAAGGCTTAGTGAGAATGTCCATAAGTTGTTTAGTTGTTTCCACAAATTCAAGCATGTAATCACCTTTTTGAACATGGTCTCTAATGAAGTAGTGTCTTATTTCTATGTGCTTTGTTCTTGAGTGTAAAATGAGATTTTTAGATAAATTGATTGCACTAGTGTTATCACATCTTATAGGGGTGTGATCAAGCTCAAGTCTATAGTATAGAAGTTTTTGTTTCATCTAAAGGATTTGAACACAACAACTCCTAGCTACAACACATTCAACTTTTAGCTGTAGACAATGTCACACTATTTTGTTTCTTGCTATGCTAAGCAACTAGTGAGCTTCCAAGAAAGTAACATGTCCCACTAGTGCTCTTCTTATCCATTTTGCATCTAGCAAAATCAGAATCAGAATAACCAATGAGGCTACATGAGGTACCCTTAGAATACTACAAACCCATTTGTGAAGTGCCTATTAGATATTTCATAATTCTTTTTATAGCATGTAGGTGTGATTCTTTAGGATTTACTTGAAATCTAACACACATGCACATACTAAACATAATGTTTGGCCTACTTGCAGTAAGATAAAGGAGTGAGCCAATCATACCTCTATATTTTGAGATATCTACAGATTCACCTCCTTCATCCTTGTCCAAGTAACAAGAAGTGCCCATAGCTGTAGTCATATGCTTGCTGTTGTCTATTCCAAACTTTTTGAGCAAATTTTTGCAATATTTGGATTGACTTATGAAAGTCCTATCCTTTTTTTGGTTGATTTGGAGTCAAAGGAAGAAGTTCAGCTCACCCATCATAGACAACTCAAACTCATTTTGCATAATGTTAGCAAACTCCTTGCAAAGAGACTCATTAGTAGCACCAAATATTCTATCATTAACATATATTTGAACAAGAAGTATGTCATGATTTTTATACATGAAGAAGAGAATAGTGTCAACCTTTCCTCTAGAAAAGCCTTTTTTCAAAAAGAATATGCTCAACATTTTATGCCAAGCTCTAGGAGCTTGTTTTAAGCTGTAACACCCCCTTCTGAGCGACATTACATTTACAGACCTACTCTTATTTTAAAACTTGTCAAACATCACACTTACACTTTAAAACGATTCTTTTTGTGTAACAATTTATCAAACTATGAAGTAGTAAATATTGTAAAATGTGTGATTCAATAATTACCTTTTAATGGGGGAGATAAGTTAACTAAAATAAATAAGAGACTCAAGTCATAAGAATTGATTGAAAGGATTTTCATAAAACAAGGTTTACCACATCCTTAAGCACATTAGTACATATTTCAAAAGCATAAAACTTAAGTACTCCAAAATAAACATACCTATACATATGACTACCAAAAGAAAATTAAGCCTTGACCAAGTCCAAACACCTGAAGAACGGGTTCCTGCACCCAATCTTCGTCCAAAACCCTATCGGGATCCCCAATGAATAAAGACCCCAGCTGGGGTATGTCACTACGAACAGGAGTTCGAGCAGTCGACTCCACAGAACCTTCCCTATAGGAAGCACTCCGGTCATCCCAAAGCTCCCCAAGGGGCATGTAGAACTCCAAGTGAACATCTGCGTCAAAGGTGAATGTGACCGCCTCATACTGCGTCCTGCTCCAACTCAAGGTGACATAGCCGTCATACTGAATATGTCCCGTGTCCCACTGGACACTCCATGAACCGATGCCTCCATGGAACCGTAGCCTAGTGAAACCTCACAGGTCTTGCCTTGCCGCCATCGTAGCCTTTTCATCGTAAATATAAAAAAATAGAAACAAATAGAATAATATAGTAGAAGAGGTGAGATCTCCTACATCAATACTATCATGGCAGCAAGAAACACAACGAAAGACAGTAGTGCCTTTCATACACAACAACATCAAGTAATAGCAGATATAATCATGGCAATACAGGAATATTACAGAATAACAACATAATCATGTCAATACAGTGTTATTATAGAACAACAGCACAATCATGCTATTAACTGATAAGTAATTCAACAGCATACATCAAGATATGTATATGTGTGTATGGATCATGTCATAATAATAGATGTGCAGACTATGCATATGCACGATGTGTATGCTAACCATCCTCATGCAAATGTGACCAATTCCTACTCCATGGAGCTAAGATTCAGAGATGAGCATTCCAGAAGATCTGTCCCCCCTCAAAAGACAGTCTACGTCGGACCACGAAAAATATAGTGTTTTGTCGAGCTACCAGTGCGTTGCAACAGTGTTCACGGCTAGGGGTATACAATGTGACAGTGGTCAATGGTGAATCACCCGCCCTGGACGCCCCCAAGATCCATCAGGGATCGCACTTATCCAATTCATGCTCACTCTTAGGCATTAAAAGCCGACAGCCTAATACTCAATTGCACGCTCAAAGAAACCAAACCACCATCGAATTGTTCCCAATGATATTAAAGAAATCGCCCATATAATTGTTCAATACCATTAATATCAATGATATTATATAACCGCCTATACAACTATATAATATCACTGATATATCTGGGTTTCTTATGATAACAAGTCACATCTGATTCAATTGTCTATCTAATGTTTCTGGTTATAAAAGCAAACCATATCTGACTTATTCGTCTATCTGATGTTTCTGGGGTCCAATTTGTCTGCCCAACAGCACAAATGCTGAAATCACAAATCACTTGAGTTTAGTACGTCGGCCCAAGGCATAATGTTAATGCATGCTATCACAAGAGATTTCAGTCTTTCAAATTCAAGAATCGTTATTATCAAATCACGTGGAGTATTTTCACAATTCCTAGGGTATATAAATACATTAGGTCTTCTTTAGTCTTTAATTATCATACTCTCAAGAATGAAGGTAGAATTTGATCTAAATCACTAGCTTCTTCAAACTAAGTTCCTCGAATAACCTATCCCTATACCGTTTATGAAAACCCCAAAAAAAAAAACACAATGTCCTTACCCCACCATTCCTTTCCTTTTTCATCTAGGTCCTTCAATCTTCTCTATTTCCTTCTAAAGCTTGTTTTTCCTCTCAAGACCAAAAATCACTCTTTTGTTTAATGATAAAAATTCATTCCTCCCAATTCTTTTTTTATGAGTCCTTAATTAAATTTCTCGATTATCATGTCATCTAGATCCACCACTAATAAATCATTTTCCATTCTTCCAATTGTCTCCAAAATTGTTTCCATGGGTACCTTCAAAAGTTATTATTCCTCAAATCAAGACATGATAATTGTTTTCAATCTTACTTATAAATCTCGTATACTTAATTTATCTCCCAAATCACCTAAACAGTATTTCGTAACATTCTTTCTAAAACTTCATTCCATCTAATTACTCTTTCATCTTATTATCAAGTATGTTAGGTCTCTAATTCATTCTTACCTCTAATTATCAAATATCACACTCAAGAACCAATTTCCTATAATGGTGAAACTTGTTTCTTCCTTCAATCACTTATAACCTCACAAATTATGTCTTTAACACTTAATCATATAAGTCCATTGATAACCAATATTGTTCTCATAGATATCTCTTCTTGGGCCAAGGTGGCTGTGAGTCTCAAGGGCCAAAGGAGGTCAAATAAATCATTCTTTCACAACACAATTATAGCATGCCACTTATTTTAATCACCACAATCAATTAAATTCATGCTCACTGTCAAGATCACATAATATCATTAAGTCATCAAAATCATCTTTGCATACAACAACATCATATAGTTATATAAAATCAAACAAGCATAAAACAAAATCACACATTCGGGTGGATGAATCCTCACGTGAACTCTCCAATCCCAACACACTCAATCATTCCTCACCACCATAGCATGGTTGATGAGGTTAATCTCCCTCTTACCTCAAGTGTAGCCTCCTAGCTCCTTGTATGTCCTTGTCTGGCAAACTTTCTCCACCAAAAGGTTCTTAGAATCAAAGCAAACATACAAGAATTAGTACCTAGGGCTTGAATAAGATTACCATAGGTCAAAGTATGACTTTACATTCTTTTAAACTGAAGCAAGAAAGAAGATTCAAGAAATTTACCTTAGGGGAACTTGAGATTTGAAACAAAGCTTAAGGAAATGTTTGAAGATAGATGAACTAGAGATTAATTTCCACACAAGAGTGTCTTAGAATGTTGTAGAGACTCAAGATTCAAGGTTATCTTGAATTATTAAGGATTTGGTGATGCCTTTTTGGGGGTTGGTCATGAGCTTTCCAAAGAGAAAAGAAGAAAGTTTTGATAAATGGTTATTTACACATAAACATGGAAAGCTTATGAAATATAAGAGTTTTACCTTAGAAGTTGTCAAACCCTAGATTGTAAAATCACTTGAACAAGCCCAAAATCCTCACCCAAATGGTCTTAGGATAGGATGTAGATTCAAGAGAGCAAATGAGTGAGATTAAAGAAACTAAGATAAGGGTTTTAGTGGAAGTGGTCGTGAGGTACATACGAAAAATGAGAGGAAAGAAAATGGAAATCAAGTATTCTCACCTTAGGAGTTTCAAGCTAGGGCTTGAAAGAAAATAATGGAGATGAGAGAACTTGATGATGGTCACAACATAGAAAATCATCTACAAAGTGTGTAGATCCTAGAAATGTGATTGAGTGTAGAAAGCAAAAATGGAAGATGAGGATGAAGGTGGTAATCGTGAGGTTGAGAGAAAATGGAAGATGAGAGCTTTAGGAAGTGGTTTCAACAAGAAAATGCCTTCAAGCAACATGTAGTTTCAAGCAATGTGGTTGCTTGAAATTAAGCAAACATGGAGGGTGTAGAGGGAAGTGTGGCCGTTTGGTTTGGAGAGAAAATGGAAGAGAAGAATGATGAGAGAAAATGAGATAGAAACTTTAGGGTAGAAAGGGAAAGTGATAGAAAGTTCTTTGGAAATGAAGATATGTGACATTAGTGAAAAGATGACAACTTGTCATCTTTTTTCTCCTCCAAAAATCATGCACCTTGGGAAGAGTAGTAAGGCTTGCTTTGCAAGCTTTTCCCAAAGTTTCCTTGAGAAGCTTGGCACGCTTCCTAAAAATATCAAATCATGTTGTCATGTGGTGATGTGACGATGTTACAGTTATCACCACCGGTATCTATTATCTAATGGACAATAGGGCGTACCCAAATTTTATCCGTCAGATAAAATCTCAAAAAATGAAAACTTCGTAAACTGTGTCCAGCCTCGGGTTTAGTAAGATCCCCCATCACCGTTTCCACAGTCCAAGGTTTTTTGGACTCTAGAAAAATATTTTATTTTCCTAGCTCCGTTCAGTGCATGTAAATCGAGAAATATATTAAAATAATCAAATAATTCAATTAATTCCAAAAAATTCACAAAAATTACAAATATTATAAAATGAGTATTTATCATGGAATGAGAAATTTTTCGGGGTGTTACAACTCTCCCCTTCTAAAAAGAATTTTGTTCTTGAAATTCGTTCCATCTTAGAATACATGTGGATATTGTTCCTCGTAGAATGTCTCCAGATCTTTATTGCAATCACAATGGCTAACTTCAAGTTTTGTGTCGAGTAATTCTTCTCATGTACTCTCAGTTGTCTTGAAACATATGTTACCACTCTTTCTATTCCGAATGAGCATACATTCTAAACTCCAATGTGAAACATCATGAGACATCTGCAAAGGTTTGTTGAAATTCGGCAAGGTCAACACTGGTGAAATAGTCGCGTGTCTCTTCAATCCTTGAAAATTTTCTTACATGCATCAGTTCACGTAGAAGCTTGACTCTTACACGTAAGCTGGATGAGAGGTCCTGCCATCTTGGAGAATCCTATGGTGAGTCTCTGATGGTAGCCATCTAGTCCCACATAGTGACAAATCTCCAATACAGTCTTTGATCTTTCCCATTGAAGAATTGCTCCAACCTTTGACGGATTCACAATAATTCCTTCTCTTGAAATCATGTAGCCACTAACTAGAATTCGCACTTGGATGGCTTCATGCATAACTTCTTCTTCTTTTTCAGAGTTTGAAGAACCCCACTGAGATGTTCTGCACATTCCTCCAGACTTTATGAATAGATCAGAATGTTGTCAACAAAGACAATGACAAATCTATCTTAATAGGGAAGAAAGATCATATTCATGTAGTCGGTGAATAATACCAAAGCATTCATTACACGGAATGACATCACTAAATACTTGTAGTGCTCATGACGTGTCAGAAATGAAACATCTTCTTCCTTCGAACAACCTGAGGATAACTACAATGTAACTGATCTTGGAGAAAATAGTGGCTTCCTTCAGTTGATTCGTTAAACCACCTAACCATGATCTTAATAGGAAATGTCTCATAGATTAGGTCCAACAAAACTTAGGAATGAGTTTCATGGATTCAAATCCAGAAATTTTTGTCTCAAAAGACATTACGGTTCTTATCAGAACAGAATGACGAGATATGGTTAGGAAATAACCAATCCCTTTCTGAGATTAAGTCTATTTATGAAAAGGCAAACAATCAAATTAGTAGAAAGGTTTCAAAGTTCTAACATTAACAGGACAATTCAAACAAACTTGTGTAATGATAGTAGGCTTAGAAATGAGAATAACAATATTCAAGTCAAAAGGAAACAAATACACAAACAACCTAATTTGGTTTACACAGTCATAGATAACAAAAGAATGGGTCACCACAGGATCAAACAGTACAATTTAAGGCTTACTTCCTATGGTACATTCTCACTTGAGTAGATTTTCAGGTTGGGAGGCTTCTGCTCCACACCACGTACCAATTCCTCCTCTGGTTTGAGCCCTTATCACATGCTTATTGCTAACGAAAGATTTCGTCCTTTGAGAAGTATAATTCTTAGACACATGTCTTGGTTTTCCGTACTTGAAACAAATCTTTTCCTTACTTGTACAATCCCTTGTTAAGTGATTCCTCCTACACTTCTTACAATGTTATAAAAACTTCACGGTCTGACCGAATCCACTATCGCTAGTATTTCCTCCAACCATTTGCTGATGACATTGGTTTCCTAGTGGTCACAAACACGATTTTTGCTGGAATCGCTTGACCTTACGACTTCTCTTTTTTCGAAACCAATACAGTCCAACATTATGTGGTTCCATATCTTGAGATCAATTCAACTGTAACAAGATCTGAACCTCAGCTATCAATTCCTGTTATTGAACGATCCTTTGATTCTGTTGCACTGTTGCGCCATCCATTCCTTGCATTGCTTCCGCAGTCGTAGCCATCCCTACGTTGTTGCGTTCCTCATTTCCACACGTACGTCTATCGTGAGCCATTTCCTATCCTTCGAGAACAGATGAATTAAAACATAATGGAAACAATAAGTAACCATTTCAAACAATGTTATCTCCTTTCAAAGGCCAAACAATACATTTCTGAGTTTAGGTTCAGAGAAACACACAGCACAAACAAGATAAACTTCCCGTAAACCCAAAAGATTCGAACTTGGTCTTTACTCACACTAGAAGTACCACTCCAAAGGTGTATGTATGAATGATTTAGCACGAGTTCAGTTATCCAACTAGACTCTCACTAGAAGAACCCTATTCTCCTAGTTTGCCTAGTTGAAGTTATAGTTTCCTGTCCACACAGAACATTACATTTTGAGTTAGCCAGTCCTCAATATCATGCAACTATGTAACAGTAACTATAAACATCCAACCTAAAGTAAGTTATACAATCCTCTTTCAACATCTCAAACAAGAGACAAGAAAATGCACAATACACACAGGAATTTCTACTTGCCTAAGTACAGTCAATCCATACCCTGGCTCAATAGAATGAACTACTCTAATACCACCTAATGTAACACCCCCTTCTGAGTGACATTACATTTACAGACCTACTCTTATTTTAAAACTTGTCAAACATCACACTTACACTTTAAAACGATTCTTTTTGTGTAACAATTTATCAAACTATGAAGTAGTAAATATTGTAAAACGTGTGATTCAATAATTACCTTTTAATGGGGGAGATAAGTTAATTGAAATAAATAAGAGACTCAAGTCATAAGAACGGAATGAAAGGATTTTCATAAAACAAGGTTTACCACATCCTTAAGCACATTAGTACATATTTCAAAAGTATAAAACTTAAGTACTCCAAAATAAACATACCTATACATATGACTACCAAAGAAAATTGAGCCTTGACCAAGTCCAAACACCTGAAGAACGGGTTCCTGCACCCGATCTTCATCCAAAACCCCATCGGGATCCCCAATAGACAAAGCCCCCAACTGGGGAATGTCATTGCAGATAGGAGTTCGAGCAGTCGACTCCACAGAACTCTCCCTATAGGAAGCTCTCCGATCATCCTAGAGCTCCCCAAGGGGCATATAGAACTCTAAGTGAACATCTGCGTCAAAGGTGAATGTGACCGCCTCATACCGGGTCCTGCTCCAACTCAAGGTGACATAGCCGTCATACCGAATGCGTCCCGTGTCCCACTAGACATTCCACGCACCGATGCCTCCATAGAACCATAGCCTAGTGAAACCTCGCAGGTCTTGCCTTACCGCCATCGCAACCTTTTCATCGTAAATATAAGACAGTAGTGCCTTTCATGTACAACAACATCAAGTAATAGCAGATATAATCATTGCAATACAGGAATATTACTGAACAATAACATAATCATATCAATACAGGGTTATTATAGAACAACAACATAATCATGCTATTAACTGATAAGTAATTCAACAGCATACATCAAGATATGTATATACGTGTATGGATCATGTTACAATAACAGATGTGCAAACTATGCATATGCACGATGTGTATGCTGACCATCCCCATGCACAATGTGACAAATTCCTACTCCATGGAGCTAAGATTCAGATATGAGCGCTCCAGAAGATCTGTCCCCCCTCAAAAGATAGTCTACGCCGGACCAAGAAAGATATAGTATTTTGTCGGGCTGCCAGTGCGTTGCAATGGTGTTCACGCACGAGGGTATACAATGTGACAGTGGTCATTAGTGAATCACCCACCCTGGACGTCCCCCAAGATCCATCAAGGATCACACTTATCCAATTCACGCTCACTCCTAGGCATTAAAAGTCGACAGTTTAATACTCAATTGCATGCTCAAAGAAACCAAACCACCGTCGAACTGTTCCCAATGATATTAAAGCAACCGCCTATACAATTGTTTAATACCATTAATATCAATGATATTATATAACCGCCCATATAATTACATAATATCACTAATATATCTGGGTTTCTTATGATAACAAGTCACATCTAACTCAATCGTCTATATGATGTTTCTGGTTATAAAAGCAAACCACATCTAACTCATTTATCTTTCTAATGTTTCTGGGGTCCAGTTCGATGGCCCAACAGCACAAATGCTAAAATCACAAATCACTTGAGTCCAGTAAGTCGGCCCAAGGCACAATGTTAATGCATGCTATGCCAAGGAATTTTAGTCTTGCAAATTCAAGAATCGTTATTATCAAATCACATGGAGCATTTTCATAATTCCTCGAGTATATAGATACATTAGGTCTTCTTTAGTCTTTAATTATCGTACTCTCAAGAATGAAGGTAGAATTTGATCCAAACCACTAGCTTCTTCTAACTAAGTTCCTCGAATAACCTATCCCCATATCGTTTATGAAAACCCAAGAAAAAAAACACGCAATGTCCTTAACTCTCCATTCTTTTCCTTTTTCATTAAAGTCCTTCAATCTTCTCTATTTCCTTCTCAAGTTTGTTTTTCCTCTCAAGACCAAATGTAACACCCTAGATTTTGACTATTTTACAATAAATGACTAAATTGTACTATTTTGTGTTTCTTGTATGATATAAAATTATTTTGACTGTTCCGATACTGTTTTTGATCATTGTGTGAGATTTGCTCTGAGTTAGGAAAATAATAATTTTCAGGCCGGGAAAAATCTTATTTGATTTATTCGGAGACGGGAGATCTTACTAAACACGAATCTGAGAGCCACGAAAACTAATCTTTTAATTTTTAGAATTTATCTACGAAATAAAAATATTTTGCAAAAAAATATTCACTATTTTATTTACAGCAGTTTCTGTTACCGAGTAATGGACCCGGTATATTTTATTTGTCAGAAAATAGACTAAGAATAATTTATATAAACTATTTTAAAATGGACCAATGAAAATGAGTCAACAAAGATGGTTAGACTTTTCTAGACCAATAAAAAATGGTCAAAATAAATGGTTGGACTAGTTACTAAGTAACTAAAATAACTAACTAAGTTACTCTAAATAGTTTAATTTGTAACTAAATAACCTAACCTAATTAGCTTACTATCTAATTAAGATGTAACTAAAATCTAGTTGAAGTCAAACCTAGTTACTAATCTCCTAGAGCCACACGGCCATGAAGGCCTTTCTACCATGTTCTAGGTTCATCTAAATGACCACTTGATGACTATTGTGTGACCTAAGCCATGTGCACACCATGTGAGACCATGTGAGTGAATTTCTATCACATTAGGTTACTATCCGTGCAATCATATGGCTGCTCACTTCAATATAGTCATCCATTTGCATTTTAATCATGTTTCATAATATCAAGCCTTCATCTTTTTCTCTCAAAACTCAAGAACACTTAAGAACTCTTCATCTTCTCCCACCTTGAACTCCACGGCCGCCTACTCCAAATCCTTCTTCCACACTTCTATAATTTCATCTCTTCATACTTTCTAAAGCCAAACATCATTCTAAACATTTTTCCTTTAGTGAGTTTTATCAAAATCCTACTCTAAGTGCATCAAAAACCAAGCTTTAGCTTACTACTCCAAAGGTAATCTTTTGATTCTTTGATCCTAAGTTGGATTTTTGATTTTCTAGACCATGATTGATCCATGGTTCTTTGTTCTTAAGCTTTGTTTATGACTTTAGAATTTGTTTAAGATTTTTAGGGATTTTTTTTTTAAGCTCACAAATTCAAGAGGAGGGAGGAACTTGAAGATTTTGTCTCCCTTAAGGTAAGAAGGATATTAACCTCATCAACTATGTGTTGGTGATGAGGAAATGAGTTGTTTGTGCTGAAAAATCCATAAGGATTTATTCACTTAATTTTCTATACTTTCTTTGTTTGTGTTTGTTATGCTTTTGATTTTGAAAATATGTTTGCATGTGTGTTGGTATAGTTATAGATTTCATAATATGCTTGTATATATGCATTGGAAAGCATGCAAATATATGTGTAATTTAGGATGTGAATAACATGTTGAAAAAATTGTATGTAGCCCTAAAGAGCCTAGAGGCACACGACCTCATCACTACAAAAAGGATCAAGGATCCTGAATTATTTTTTCTAATTGAGAATTAAATGAATTTATGGTAAGAAATTTAATTAATTGAGTTTATAAGAATTAAAGTGTTAGAAAATGATTTAAATATGAATTTTGACACAATGGGAATTCGGCCAATATGCCAACTTTTTAGGATCAAGATCCAAAATTATTTTACTAAATATAAACTTAGGTGTTTTAATAGTAAGAACTCAATTTGATAAGTTTAGGAATTTAAAATGAAAGTAATTTAATTTTTTTTTACAACTAAAATTGGCCTAATTAAGCTATGTAGTGAAATAAAAGTGAATACTTAAAATTTACTGACGTATAGCTCACCCTGAAGCGCGTTAGAAAATTTTGAGCTGTAATATCCTAAGTAAATTAAAGAAACATATTTTTTTGGAAAATAATAGAAATACTGATTTAATGAGGAATTATTTTGCAAATATTATTTTAGGAGGGACTATTATGGAAATATTATTTAAACAAGGATTATTATATAAATATTATTTAATGAAGGACTATTATGCAAATAATGGAAATAAAGTCAAATTTTTTAGAAAAATATTATTTTTGGTTTAAATATGATAGAAATATTTTATGCAATTGAAAATATGTCAAAAAATATTTACGCGACTCAAAAATAGTAATTTTAGGCTATGCGAATGAGAAAACACAGTAAAATATTTACGCGATTTAGAAAATGTTGAAAAATCCTTACGCGATTTAAAAACATAGGAAAAATGTTTCACGATTTCTAAAGTGCGATAATATCGCTACGCGATTGAGTGTAAACAGCAGTTTGCTGTCCGGCAGTTGTGGTGGGCCCGATTGTGTTGAATATTGATACTGCCAAGGAAAGGCGAGGATTTATGAGGTAATGTAAAAATAATAATAGTATGTGTGTTTGAATCATATATCTTGCATAGAAAAGTGTATTCGCTTGTTTGGTTAAGGCTGTGTGCCTAGGAGATGAATTACACATAAGTGTACCTCACAATGGACAGTTGGTAGCTCTTCTGTCCGTGGGACAGACCGATGCAAACGCACCGATGATCCGGACCGAGACACTGTCCTATATCGTGATCTGGTGTAGAATATCTTTTCCAATGCCTGATGTGCACTTTTGACAAAATTGATATATTATAGCACTTTTAGCCATGGCAGCCGAGTGACAGACATGTCTTCTGGATCTTCTCTCCGAAACTGTGTTTAGCTCCATGGAGTAGGAATTGGTCGTTATACATATGCATTGTGGGTCAGCATATTGATTGGTTATTTAAGTTTGTTTAAATTATTATCTGTGATATGACAATATGATTTAATGTTTTAATATAATATGTTGTTTATTTGTTGTTGTTTCTTTTATTGCCACACTAGTATTGATGTAGGGGATCTCACCTCGTTGTTATGTTATATCTGTTTCATTGTATGTGTTTATTGAAGACTGAGGAACGAGGAGGCAAGTGACCCTATTTATCTTCAGTAGTAGTTTTCTTTATTTGTTATATGGCGACAAGACGACAAGTCTTAGGTTTTGTCAGGGTTCAGTTCCATGGGGGAGCTAACGCCTGGAGGTTTGACTATAATAATGAGAGGTTTGTTTACACCGGGGACTTGACTATGAGTTTGAGTGGAACCTTGCATGGGATTTCTGTGTTAACTCAACATGCAACTGTGCGTTTGGAATTCACGATGCCCATTTGTGAACTCTGGGGTGGAGTTGTGTCTATCTATACACCCCAAGAGAATTCTGTAGTATCATCGGCGAGGACCCCTATGAGGCGTCTGTATCTGCCTGAGTTCTTCGATGATAATGTAGAGGAAGAAGAGGATCCTTCTGAGGAACCAAATCCTTAGGTTTGTTTTAGAGTACTGTTTAGTTAGAATATCTATATTTTACTTTTAAAACTGGTTTGTACTTATGTAAATTATTTGGACAAAGTTTGTAATATATGTATGTATGATTTGGTGTTCACTACAAATTTTACTGATGTTTAAATTCAGTTTACTTATTATATTTTATTCCGTAAATGGAATTTTAAAATTGACATTTTTACAAGATTAATTCTTTTACAACTTAGATAAGTTATATTAGAATTAGTCTTAAATGTGATACCCTACGGTGGGTGTTACATTAGTTGGTATCAGAGCCCCGGTTAGAGTCTTTTAGGTTTTTGTGGTTAGGTCTGTTTTAGCTTGTGTTGTGTGATTCTCCACATTTGATTTTCAAAAGATGACATCTGACTTTCATTGGACTTTGTTTAATTGTTTGTGAAGAAAACTATGTCTCGTGGTAGAGGTGTATATGCAAATGTGGAACGTGACAACGACCCAATGACCGCTACTGTTGAAGCAATGCAGCGAATGGCCGAAGTGATGGCACAACAAAATCAACGAGCTGTGCAACAGCAAGAAGCTAATGTAGAAGTTCAACATTTGTCAGAATTTCGTCAAAACAATCCACCACGTTTTAAAGGCTAGTTTGACCCTGAGAAAGCAGATTTATGGATCCAAGAACTGGAGAAGATCTTTGAAGCGATAGGATTCACAGATGATCGTAGAGTGACATATGCTACGTTCATGCTAATGGGTGATGGCGAGAATTGGTGGAAAGCAACTTGAAGGATGCTAATAGCTGAAGGGAGAGTAATCACGTGGGAGCTATTCTACGAAGTATTTCTAGAGAAATATTTTATGGAAAGTGCGAGACACGCTAAGGAGATGGAATTTCTGGGATTGCATCAAGGTGGAATGACCGTTAATGAATATGCTGCGAAGTTTGAGAGCTTGTCTAAGTTCTCAAGGTACCTCCAAATCCAGCTGGACGAGGTTTGGAAGTGCCGCAAGTTCGAATAAGGTTTGAGAATCGAGCTAAAAAGATAAGTGATATCAATGCGCGTGAATTAGTTTTCAACACTGATGGGCATGTGTTGTAGGTTGGAAGGGTTAGAGCCAGCACGTGATAACAGGAACCGCAACTTTGGACCGACTAGGTTCCAAAGAGGAGGCAACAATAACAACAATTGGTTTCAAAGGAAACCATATTCTCGACCCTCTGGAAGTCAGCAGCAACAACAACATCAGCAACCTTGTGGAGGTGGTCCAAGTGGAAACCGATTCAATCAGACTACAGCACCACTAATAAAATGCCTAAAGTGCGGGAAAGGTCACATGATGAGAGATTGCTCGATTAGAGGCATAATTTGTTTCGGATGTGGTAAGCCTGGTCATGTCTCTAAAGATTGTGATCAAGCGAAGATGGAGCCTTCGGCGAGCAATGTTCGTGCTGTGAAGCTACAAGCTAGAGGAAGAATTTATACAATGAGTGGAGTTGAGGCCTCCCAGTCTGAGAATCTTATTCAGGGAAAAGGTGTCATATCAGGTAATCTTTTAACTGTACTATATGATTCGGGTGCAACTCATTCATTTATTGCATATGACTGTGTGGATCATTTAGGATTGCTTGTGTTTTCTTTAAACTTTCAATTGATTGTTTCCACACCTACTGCCAAACCAGTTAGTACTACAAAAATATGCCTAAATTGTTTTGTTACTATCAAAAATTGAGTCTTTATGTCAATTTGATTTGTTTACCTCTTATTGATATCGATATAATCTTAGGGATGGATTGGTTATCTTCTAACCATATCCTATTAGATTGTTCTAGAAAGACCTTAGTTTTTCCCGATGAGGTTTCTGGATTTATAACTGCCAAACAAGTTGAATCTTTATTAAGGGATGGAGCTCAAGGATACATGCTGCTATCTTCTTTAGAAGTTAAGAGTGAGAAGGATGTGAATGCTATTTCTGTTGTGAACGAGTTTCTTGAAGTTTTCCCTGATGACATACTTGGATTACCACCAGAAAGAGAGATAGAGTTTTCTATCGATCTTGTACCAAGAGTAGGTCCTATTTCAATTGCACCTTACCGGATGTCACCGTCGGAATTAGTAGAATTAAAGAAGAAATTGGAAGAACTGTTGGAAAAATAGTTTGTGAGACCTAGTATTTCACCATGGGGAGCTCCAGTGTTGCTAGTCAAGAAGAAGGATGGAACTTCTCGTTTATGCGTCGATTATCACCAGCTGAACAAGGTCACAATAAAGATTAAATATCCACTTCCGAGAATTGATGATCTGATGGACCAACTGAAGGGAGCAACTATTTTCTCAAAGATAGATTTACGATCAGGTTATCACCAGATTCGTGTCAAGGTGGAGGATATACCTAAAACAGCTTTTCGGACGCGTTATGGTCATTATGAGTATCTCGTAATGTTGTTCGGTGTGACTAATGCTCTTGCTATATTCATGGATTACATGAATAGGATCTTTTGTCCATACCTAGATCGGTTTGTCATTATTTTTATCGATGACATTCTGATCTACTCTCGAAATCAGGAAGACCATGCTGAACATCTCAGTATAGTTCTTCAAATTTTGAAAGAAAAGAAGTTGTACCCAAAGTTGTCAAAATGCAAATTTTGGTTGGATGAAGTTTAGTTTCTGGGTCATGTAATTTCTAAGGATGGAATTGCAGTGGATCCAGCCAAGGTGGAAACCATTCTACAATGGGAGAGACCAAAGACTGTAACTAAGATTCGTAGTTTTGTTGGACTAGCCGGATATTATCAAAGATTTATTGAAGGTTTTTCCAAGATCGCCGGACTTCTTACGCAACTTACAAGGAAGAACCAAATTTTTTATTAGACAGATAAGTGTGAAGAAAGTTTCCAAGAGTTGAAGAAGAAGTTGACTACTGCACCAGTGCTGATTCTACCAGATCCAAATGAATCTTTTGAGGTGTATTGCGATGCTTCTTATCAAGGGTTAGGATGCGTGCTGATACAGAACAGAAATGTTATAGCGTATGCTTCTAGACAGTTGAAGGTTCATAAAAGAAACTATCTAATGCATGATTTAGAATTGGCCGCGGTTGTTTTTGCACTGAAGATCTGGAGACACTTTTTGTATGAAGCTACGTTCAACATCTTCAGCGATCATAAAAGTTTAAAGTACTTGTTTGATCAAAAAGAATTGAACATGAGGCAGAGGAGATGGGTAGAATTCTTAAAGGATTATGACTTTCAACTCTAGTATCACCCTGGAAAAGCAAACGTCGTGGCAGATGCTTTGAGTCGGAAGATACTCAATGTTTTCGGTATGATGATCAAAGAGGAAAAATTGATTAAACAATTTAGAGATATGTGGTTGCCAGTGGAATTGTCACCTAGAAGAATGCGTCTGAACATGGTCACTGTTCTGAATGATCTGCTGGAAGAAATTAGAGAGAAACAAGAGGATGACCAATTTTTGCAGAATGAGAGAGAATTTTTGAAGCAAGGCCATAAGGCAACTATTGAGGAAGGATTTGACGTGGTCTTAAGGTTCAAAGGCAGGATTTGTATACCCGATGATCCCGAGCTTAAGAAAGAAATTCTTAGTGAAACTCATACTAGCATATTGAGTATACATCCTGGGATGACCAAGATGTATCAAGATCTGAAGCGTTTGTTTTGGTGGCCTGGAATGAAAAGAGATGTTACTGAGTACATAGCATCTTGTCTAGTATGCCAGAAAGAAAAGGTTGAGCATCAAAGACCGGCAGATATGTTACAGCCCCTCACTATTCCAGAATGAAAATGAGATAGTATTGCAATAGATTTTGTCACTAGTTTGCCAAAGACTAGGAAAGGTTATGATTCTATTTGGGTCATTGTTGATCGGCTTAAGAAGTCTGCTCATTTCTTGCAAATCAATATCAAGTATCCAATGGAAAAGTTAACCTAGGTGTACATTGGTGAAATAGTGAGACTTCACGGTGTACCCTCTAGTATCATTTCTGATAGAGATCCAAGGTTTACATCGAGGTTTTGGAAAAGCTTACATGAAGCAATGGGGACTAAACTACATTTGAGTTCTGCCTATCATCTGCAAACTGATGGATAAACAGAAAGAACTATACAGTCACTGGAGGATCTGCTGAGAGCTTGTGTGATAGAACAACAAGGGAGTTGGGATGAATTCTTACCTTTGGTGGAATTCACCTATAATAACAGTTTTCACTCAAGCATAGGGATGGCACCCTATGAGGCTCTTTACGGACGAGGATGCCAAACACCTTTGTGTTGGTATCAAGATGGAGAAAGTATAACTATCGGACCCGAAATGGTGCAGAAAACAACAGAGAAGGTAAAGATGATTCAAGAGAAAATGTGAGCAACTCAGAGTAGAAAGAAAAGCTATGTTGATAAACGAAGAAGACCTCTTGAATTTGAGGAGGGTGAGCATGTGTTTTTGTGAGTAACACCTACGATTGGTGTTGGTAGGGTTATAAAGTCCAGAAAACTCACTCCTAAATTCATTGGACCCTATCAAATTCTTTGTCGGATAGGTCCAGTCGCATACCAAATAGCTTTACCACCTTTTCTTTCAAATCTTCATAATGTTTTCCATGTATCCCAATTGAGAAAGTATATCCCTGACCCTTCACATGTTATACAGCCCGATGAAGTGCAATTGAAAGAAAATTTGATGTATGAGGCACTTCTTGTTAAGATTGAAGATAGGAGGGTGAAACAACTCAGGGGCAAAGCAATTCCATTAGTGAAAGTGATCTGGAATGAGACGGCCAGAGATGCTACTTGGGAAATGGAGGAGAAAATGAGGGAACAGTATCCTCAGTTGTTTTAATGTATGATGAATTTCATGGATGAAATTCTTCTTAGAGGGGAGAGTTGTAACACCCCAGATTTTGTCTATTTTACAATAATGACTAAATTATACTGTTTTGAATTTCCTGTATGATATAAATTTATTTTGACTATTCCGAGACTGTTTTTGATCGTTGTGTGAGATTTGCTCTGAGTCAGGAAAATAATAATTTTCGAGCCGGGAAAAATCTTATTTGATTTATTCAGAGACGGGGGATCTTACTAAACCCGAATCTGAGAGACACGAAAACTAATCTTTTAATTTTTATAATTTATCTGTGAAATAAAAATATTTTGGGAAAAAATATCCGCTATTTTATTTACAGCAGTTTCTGTTACCGAGTAATGGACCCGGTATATTTTATTTGTCAGAAAATAGACTGAGAATAACTTCTGCAAACTATTTTAAAATGGACCAATGAAAATGAGTCAACAAAGATGGTTAGACTTTTCTAGACCAATGGAAAATGGTCAAAATAAATGGTTGGACTAGTTACTAAGTAACTAGAATAACTAACTAAGTTACTCTAAATAGTTTAATTTGTAACTAAATAACCGAACCTAATTAGCTTACTATCTAATTAAGATGTAACTAAAATCTAATTGAAGTCAAACCTAGTTACTAATCTCCTAGAGCGACACGGCCATGAAGGCCTTTCTACCATGTTCTAGGTTCATCTAAATGACCACTTGATGACTATTGTGTGAACTAAGTCATGTGCACACCATGTGAGACCAAGTGAGTGAATTTCTATCACATTAAGTTACTATCCATGCAATCATATGGCTGCTTACTTCAATATAGTCATCCATTTGCATTTTAATCACATTTCATAATATCAAGCCTTCATCTTTTTCTCTCAAAACTCAAGAACACTTTAGAACTCTTCATCTTCTCCCACCTTGAACTCCACGGCCTCCTACTCCAAATCCTACTTCCACACTTTTATAATTTCATCTCTTCATACTTTCTAAAGCCAAACATCATTCTAAACACTTTTCCTTTAGTGAGTTTTATCAAAATCCTACTCTAAGTGCATCAAAAACCAAGCTTTAACTTACTACTCCAAAGGTACTCTTTTGATTCTTTGATCCTAAGTTGGATTTTTTATTTTCTAGACCATGATTGATCCATGGTTCTTTGTTCTTAAGCTTTGTTTATGACTTTAGAATTTGTTTAAGATTTTTAGGGATTTTTGTTTGAAGCTCACAAATTCAAGAGGAAGGAGGAATTTGAAGATTTTGTCTCCCTTGAGGTAAGAGGGAGATTAACCTCATCAACTATGTGTTGGTGGTGAGGAAATGGGTTGTTTGTGGTGAAAAATCCATAAGGATTTATTCACTTAATTTTCTATGTTTTCTTTGTTTGTGTTTGTTATGCTTTTGGTTTTGAAAATATGTTTGCATGTGTGTTGGTATGATTATAGCTTTGATAATATGCTTGTATATATGCATTGGAAAGCATGCAAATATATGTGTAATTTAGGATGTGAATAACATGTTAGAAAAATTGTATGAAGGCCCCAAAGAGCCTAGTAGCACACGGCCTCATCACTACAAAAAGGATCAAGGATCCTAAATTATTTTTCCTAATTGAGAATTAAATGAATTTATGGTAAGAAATTTAATTAATTGAGTTTATAAGAATTAAAGTGTTATAAAATGATTTAAATATGAATTTTGAAACACAATGGGAATTCGGCCAATATGCCAATTTTTGAGGATCAAGATCCAAAATTATTTTACTAAGTGTAAACTTAGGTGTTTTAATAGTAATAACTCAATTTGGTAAGTTTAGGAATTTGAAATGAAAGTAATTTAATTTTTTTTAGAACTAAAATTGGCCTAATTAAGCTATGTAGTGAAATAAAAATGAATACTTGAATTTTATTGACATATAGCACACCCTGAAGCGCGTTAAAAAATTTTGAGCCATAATATCCCAAGTAAATTAAAGAAACACAATTTTCTAGGAAATAGTAGAAATACTGATTTAATGAGGGACTATTTTAAAAATATTATTTTAGGAGGGACTATTCTGGAAATATTATTTAAATAAGGATTATTATATAAATATTATTTAATGAGGGATTATTATGTAAATAATAGAAAAAATGTTAAATTTTTGAGAAAAACATTATTTTTGGTTTAAATATGATAGAAATATTTTACGAAATTGAAAATACGTCAAAAAATGTTTACGCAAATCAAAAATAGTAATTTTAGGCTATGCGATTGAGAAAACACAGTTAAATATTTATGCGATTTAGAAAATGTTGAAAAATCCTTACGCGATTTAAAAACGTAGGAAAAATGTTTCACAATTTCTAAAATGCGATAATATCACTACGCGATTGAGTGTAAATAGTAGTTTGTTGTCGAGCAGTTGTGGTGGGCCCAGTTGTGTTGAATATTTATACCGCCAAAGAAAGGCGAGGATATATGAGGTACTGTAAAAATAATAATAGTATGTGTGTTTGAATCATATATCATGCATAGAAAAGTATATTCGCTTGTTTGGTTAAGGCTGTATACCTAGGAGATGAATTAAACCTAAGTGCGGGTGCGAGTGGACAAGTGTAGGTCACTTGTTGACCTTGGGGGCATCGGGGTGCGGGTACCTCATAATGGACAGTTGGTCGCTCTTCTGTCCGTGGGGCAGATCGATGCAAATGCACCGATGATCCGGACCGAGACACTATCCTATATCGTGATCTGGTATAGAATATATTGTCCAATGCCTGATGTGCACTTTTGACAAAATTGATATATTATACCACTTTTGGCCACAGCAGCCGAGTGACAGACATGTCTTCTGGATCCACTCTCAGAAATTGTGTTTAGCTCCATGGAGTAGGAATTGGTCGTTATACATATGCATTGTGGGTCAGCATATTGATTGGTTATTTAAGTTTGTTTAAATTATTATCTGTGATATGACAATATGATTTAATGTTTTAATATAATATACTATTTATTTGCTGTCGTTTCTTTTACTGCCACACTAGTATTGATGTAGGGGATCTCACCTCGTTGTTATGTTATATCTGTTTCATTGTATATGTTTATTGAGGACCGAGGGAACGAGGAGGCAAGTGACCCTGTTTATCTCCAGCAGCAGTTTTCTTTATTTGTCAGTATGGCGACAAGACAACAGGTCTTAGGTTTTGTCAGGGTTCAGTTCCACGAGGGAGCTAACGCCTGGAGGTTTGACTATAATAATGAAAGGTTTATTTACACCAGGGACTTGACTATGAGTTTGAGTGAAACCCTGGATGGGATTTCCATGTTAACTCAACATGCAACTGTGCATTTGGAATTCATGATGCCCATTCGTGAACTCTGGGGTAGAGTTGTGTCTGTCTATACACCCCAAGAGAATTCTGTAGTATCATCGGCAAGGACCCCTATGAGCCGTCTGTATTCGCTTGGGTTTTTCGATGATAATGTAGAGGAGGAAGAGGATCTTTCTGAGGAACCAAATCCTTAAGTTTGTTTTAGAGTACTGTTTGGTTAGAATATCTGTATTTTACTTTTAAAACTAGTTTGTACTTATGTAAATTATTTGGACAAAGTTTGTAATATATGTATGTATGATTTGGTGTGTTCACTACAAATTTTACTGATGTTTAAATTCAGTTTACTTATTATATTTTATTCCGCAAACAGAATTTTAAAATTGACATTTTTACAACATTAATTCTTTTACAACTTAGATAAGTTATATTAGGATTAGTCTTAAATGTGATACCCTACGGTGAGTGTTACACCAAAAATCATTCTTTTGTTTAATGATAAAAATTCATTCCTCCCCATTCTTATTTTATGAGTCCTTAATTAAATTTCTTGATTATCATGTCATCTAGATCCACCACTAATAAATTATTTTTCCTTCTTCCAATTGTCTCCAAAATTGTTTTCATGGGTACCTTTAAAAGTTATTACTCCTCAAATCAAGACATTATAATTGTTTTCAATCTTACTTATAAATCTCGTATACCTAATTTATCTCCCAAATCACCTAAACAGTATTTCCTAACATTCTTTCTAAAACTTCATTCCATCTAATTAGTCTTTCATCTTATTATCAAGTATGTTAGGTCTCCAATTCACTCTTACCTCTAATTATCAAATATCACACTCAAGAACCAATTTCCTATAATGGTAAAACTTTTTTCTTCCTTCAATCACTTGTAACCTCACAAATTATGTCTTTAACACTTAATCATATAAGTACATTGATAACCAATATTTTTCTCATAGATATCTCTTCTTGGGCCAAGGTGGCCATGAGTCTCAAGGGCCAAAGGAGGTCAAACAAATCATTCTTTCACAACACAATTATAGCATGCCACTTACTTTAATCACCATAATCAATTAAATTCATGCTCACTATCAAGATCACATAATATCATTAAGTCATCAAAATCATCTTTGCATACAACAATATCATATAGTTATATAAAATCAAACAAGCATAAAACAAAATCACACATTCGGGTGGATGAATCCTCACGTGGACTCTCCAATTCCAACACATTCATTCGTTCCTCACTCCCATCATGGTTGATGAGGTTAATCTCCCTCTTACCTCAAGTGTAGCCTCCTAGCTCCTTGTGTGTCCTTCTGTAGCAAACTTTCTCCACCAAAAGGTTCTTAGAATTAAAGCAAACATGCAAGAATTAGTACCTAGGGCTGGAATAAGATTACCATAGGTCAAAGTATGACTTTACATTCTTTTAAAATGAAGCAAGAAAGAAGATTCAAGAACTTTACCATAGGGCTTTAGAACTTGAGATTTGAAACAAAGCTTAAGGAAATGCTTGAAGATGGATGAACTAGAGATCGATTTCCACACAAGAGTGTCTTAGAATGTTGTAGAGACTTAAAATTCAAGGTTATCTTGAATTATTAAGGATTTGGTGATGCCTTTTTGGGGGTTGGTCGTGAGCCTTCCAAAGAGAAAAGAAGAAAGTTTTGATAAATGGTCATTTACACACAAACATAGAAAGCTTATGAAAGATGAGAGCTTTACCTTAGAAGTTGTCAAACCCTAGATTGTAGAATCACTTGAACAAGCCCAAAATCCTCACCCAAATGGTCTTAGGATAGGATGTAGATTCAAGAGATCAAATGAGTGAGATTAACGAAAATAAGATAAGGGTTTTAGTGGAAGTGGCCGTGAAGTACATAGGAAAAATGAGAGGAGAGAAAATGGAAATCAAGTATTCTCACCTTAGGAGTTTCGAGCTAGGGCTTGAAAGAAAATGATGGAGATGAGAGAACTTGATGATGGTCACAACATAGAAAATCATCTACAAGGTGTGTAGATCCTAGAAATGTGATTGAGTGTAGAAAAAAAAATGGAAGATGAGGATGAAGGTGGTAACCGTGAGGTTGATAGAAAATGGAATATGAGAGCTTTAGGAAGTGATTTCAACAAGAAAATGCCTTCAAACAACATGTAGTTTCAAGCAATATAGTTGCTTGAAATTAAGCAAACATGGAGGGTGTAGAGGGAAGTGTGGCCGTGTGGTTTGGAGAGAAAATAGAAGAGAAGAATGATGAGAGAAAGTGAGATAGAAACTTTAGGGTAGAGAGAGAAAGTGATAGAAAGTTCTTTGGAAATAAAGAGATGTGACATTAGTGAAAAGATGGCAACTTGTCATCTTTTCTCTCCTCCAAGAATCGTGCACCTTGGGAGGAGTAGCAAGGCTTGCTATGCAAGCTTCTTCCAAAGTTTCCTTGAGAAGCTTCACACGTTTCCCAAAAATGTCAAATCATGTTGTCATGTGGTAATATGGCGATGTCAATTAAATGATATCATAAAAGTGACTAGATAGAAATAATCTACTAGATTTTTACTACAAGTTATTATCAAATGGATAAAAGTTACAGCTATCACCGCCGGTATTTATTGTCCAATGGATAATAGGACATACCCAAATTTCATCCGTCAGATAAAATCTCAAAAAATGAAAACTTCGTAAATTGTGTTCGACCTCGGGTTTAGTAAGATCCCCTATCACCATTTCCACAGTCCAAGGTTTTCCAAACTCGGGGAAAATATTTCATTTTCTTGGCTCCGTTTAGTGTACGTAAATCGAAGAATATATTAAAATAATCAAACAATTCAAATAATTCTAAAAAATTCACAAAAATCACAAATATTATAAAATGAGTATTTATCATGGAATGAGAAATTTTTCGAGGTGTTAGATAAGTCATACAAGGCCTTTTTTAAATTTAGAAACATGATTGAGCAGTTTAAAGTTTTCAAAACCGGGAGATTGTTCCACATACAACTCTTCTTGTATAAAACCATTTAAGAAAATACTATTGACATTCATTTGATAAAGTTTGAAATCCATGATACATGCATATGCAAGTAGCATTCTTATGGTCTCTGATCTAGCTACGAAAGCATACGTTTTCTTATAATTTATGCCTTCTTCTTGATTATATACTTTAGCAACAAGGCTAGCTTTATTTCTTATTATTAAGCTTGTTTCATCAAGTTTGATCCTAAAGACCCATTTGGTGCTAATTATGGGGTGATCATTAGGCCTTGGAACAAACTCCCATACTTGATTTCTTTCAAATTGGTTTAGTTCATCTTGTATAGCCAAGATCCAATGTTCATCATTAATGGCTTCATTTTTGTCTTTAGGTTCAACTTGAGAGACAAAAGTTATATGATTACATGCATCTCTAAGAGAGTTACAAGTGGTTACCTCTTTTGATACATCACCTATCACTTTGTTAAGAGGATGATATCTCGAATTCCTCCATTCCTTGGGAAGGTTCATGATTTGTGAATTCTCTTGCCTTGGGGGATCAAATGGCCTTTCTTCTTGCTTCTTGGCTTCTTTCTCTTAGTTCTCCAAGTGTGTTCTTGCCAAGATTTCTGTAACATCATCAACCAAATCCTTTATCGATCCATTTGGGTTAATTTCATCAAAAGCAACATGAATGGACTCTTCTATGGTCATAGTTCTTTTATTATATACTCTAAAAGCTTTATTATGCATTGAATAGCCAAGAAATATACCTTCATCCGATTTAGCGTGAAACTTCCCTAAGTTATCATTTCCATTGTTAAAAATAAAACATTTACATCAAAAGACATAAAAGTGTGAAACATTTGGCTTCCTTCCTTTGTACAACTCAGAGGGGGTTTTCTTTAAAATTAGCCTTATTAGAGCCCTATTCATAACATAACAAGTGATATTTACCCCATTCGACCAAAAGTACTTAGGAATGTTAGACTCATTGAGCATAGTTCTAGCTATTTTTTCTAAAAATCGATTTTTCCTTTCTATAACCCCATTTTGTTGTGGAATTCTAGGGGAAGAAAAATTATGCTCAATGTTATGTTCATCACAAAAGGTTTCAAACTCATGATTTTCAAAAACTCACCACCATGATCACTTCTTATGGATGCAATGCAAAAACCTTTTTCATTTTGGATAACTTTGGTAGGTCTCTTAAAAGATAGAAAAACATCATTTTTGTGATATAAGAATAATGTCTATGTAAACCTAGAAAATCATCCACAATCACTAATGCATAGTAATTCCCACCAAAGCTCATTATTCTAGAGGGACCAAAAAGATCCATATGCAAAAGTTATAAACGTCTAGAAGTTGAAACAACATTTTTAGCTTTAAAAGAGACATTTACTTATTTTTCCTTTTTGACATGCATCACATAGTTTATCTTTTTCAAATTTGAGCTTAGGAAGTCCAATTACTAGCTCTTTTGAGACCAAATTACTTAAGTGATCCATGTGAATGTGAGCAATTCTTCTATACCATAACCATGAATCATCTTCCTTACTCATAAAGCATTTTGCATCATTTGAAGATATATCATCAAGACTAATCATGTATATATTATTGACTCTATGACTAACAAACTTCACTTGCTTATTATCTTTTCCTTCAATTATACAACAATTAGAATAAAATATAACTCTATTTCCTTTATCACATAATTGACTAATGCTAAGTAAATTATGTTTAAGCCCCTCAACAAGTAAAACATTATCAATAGAAGAGGAAGGGATTTTACTAACTTTGCCAACTCCAAGGATCTTCCCTTTGTTGTTGTTACCATATGTTGCATGATCATTCTTCTTGGGGACTAGGAAGAAAAACTTGGAGTCATCTCTGGTCATGTGCTTGGAGCATCCACTATCAAGATACCAACTTGAACTCTTGGCCTTCAAGCACACCTACAACACAAATTTAGATTTTAAACTTTGGTACCCAAATTTTCTTGGGTCCTTGTGTGTTAACTTTGGGCAATGTGCCCTTAGGGGCCCAAACCATTTTAGTCCCAACCTTGGTGTTGATGTTCTTCCTAACATTGCATGTTAAGACATTATGCCCTTACCTCCCACAATGAAAGCATTTGATAAAGGAACTACTTGATGTACTTGAGGAAATAAAGAAATTCTTGTAATACTTTTGTTAGTTATTGGGATTATACCCTAAATCGACTTTTTGGAAAACACATCTTTGTTTCCCTAGAAACACATTCAAGTTGTCTCTTTCAAAGGTAAAATTTGAAAGAGTGTTTTTCAAATCCTCAATTTCTTTTTCAAATGTTTTACACAATGAGTAAGATAAGGATATGGATGCATTATCATGTGAAGAACAAGTCATGCATGATGAGTTAGCATCAATTAGTCCTAGAGTCTCATTTTCAATTTTGAGTTCTTCAATCTCTTTGTTTAAAATAAAAATTTTATTTTCCAAAGAGGAGATTGTTTTCTTAGAAGATGAAAGTAATTTTGTGAGTCTCAAGGGCTCTTCATGCAACTCTTCAAAAGCATCTTGTAATTCACTATAGGAAGGTGAAAAGTCAAGGTTAGAAGAGGTTACCTCCGTGTCACTTTCTTCTTCTTCTCCTCTAGCCATAAGACATAGATAGACTTCCTTATTTTCGAATTATCCATGGAGTCCATGTCATTGTCATCCCAAGCTATATAGGTTTTCCTTCCTTTCTTTTCCTTAGAGGGTATCTTTTCAAACTTCTCTATCTTCTTTAGATAAATGGGACACTTCATCTTCGTGTGCCCCAGTTTTTCATATTCATAGCATGTTGGAGTAGATAGGGTTTCTTCCCCTTTGTGATAGGTCTTCTTTAGACGGAAAAGTGGCCTTTTTTGAAATCTCTTCTTCTTAAGGAATATTCCAAACTTTCTTAATAGGAGACTAAGATTCTCCTCATTCAACTCAAGGTTTTCTATGCCCTCTCTATCATCTTCATTATTATCATCAATTGTGGAGGAGGTGGCTTTGAGTTCAATCCTTTTTTTTCTTCTTGTCATGCTTTTCATTTTGATTGAACCTATCTAGCTCCAACTCATGTTCTTGGAGCTTCCCAAATAGAGTGGCTAATGTCATTGTTGATAGATTTCTTGACTCCGCAATAGCCGTACTTTGCGTTGTCAATTCTTGCTCAAACACCTCAAAACTTTATTAATAAGGTCTTCATTAGGAAAAGTTTTTTCCAATGAAGTAAGATGATTTACAATGTGTGTGAACCTCTTTTGAATTTCTTGAATGTTTTCTCCTTGGTTCATTCTAAACATTCATACTCATGAGTGAGAGTATTTATTCTTGATCTTTTTACTTCACTTGTGCCCTCATGGATCACTTGTAAAGTATCTCACATTTCTTGGGCAGTCTTACAATTTGGCACCTTAACAAACTCATCATACCCCAAGGAAGTGGTAATGATGTTCTTGGCTCTCAAATTGTAGTAGACCTTTTTCTTATCTTCATCGGTCCATTCATTTCTTGGTGTATTGGTTCTTACACCATCAACTATAGTGTGGGAACAAAGGGGCCATTTTTAACAGTATCCCACACATCAAGATCAATAGCTTCAATAAAAATCTTTATCATTTCTTTCCAATAGGCATAATCATCACCATTGAAAAAGGGAGGTCTATTTATAAAAGAACTTTCAGAAGAAAAACCATTCAATGCCATCACTTCTCTTGAAGCAGTTAAACTCTTTATATAAGAGTCTAACTTTGATACTACTTGTTACTAGGTGGCCTCATTACTTAAGAGGGGGTGAATTGAGTATATAAAATATTTTCACAAATCTTTCACAAAACACTTAATTATCAATTTTTGTTGAAGCTATTGGTTGATAGAGATGAATGGATAGAGAAGATTGGATACTTTCACTCACAAATGAATCAGCTAAGAAAAATAGTATTCAAGCAAACAAATAAAAACCAATGCACAAAAGTAAAGGAATATAGTTTAGAATATCAAACACAAGGTTTATCCTAGTTCAACCAATAATTGTTACTTACGTCCAATCCTCAAGTAATCATTCTAGATTGTCCACTAAAACTTCAAGCTCGAACAGGTGCTTGCTACCTTTACACAATAGAACACTACCTTGGAATACCTTACCCTTTGTGCTTGAGCCTCAACTTCAAGAGATACCTCATCCTTACAACTTTGAGGGATACCTCACCCTCTTTTACAAGATAATCAAAGTATGAATGAAATGAAACTCTCTCAAGAATGGATAATACAAATTGAAGCTTAATAGATATATAGATTCACACTTTGAAGCTCAAAATAGAGTATTTAATGAAATAGCTGTGAAAGCTCATATTAATGCTCAACCAAGGTTTTTAGATTGATTTTCTAACCTTCTTAAATATCTAACAACTTGTATTTATAGCCCATTAAAGATTAGAGCCATTGGGGGTCTGTTGGAGCATTAATTGCTTCAAACTAGCCATTAATTCCTTTTCTGGAATATGCATTTATTCGAATAACAACTTTGTTATTCGAATAAAGCTTCAAATAGTTTCAAGGCAAAATTGTCTCTAAAACGTGTTATTCAAATAACATTTCTGTTATTTGAATAAACCATTCGAAACTAGTTCCTTCAAAAATGTGTTATTTGAATAACATCTTTGTTATTCGAATAAACCATTAAAAGCTGGTTTCTGCAGAAACACGTCATTCAAATAACAACATTTTTATTCGAATAAGATTGAAGCACTAAGCCTCATTTTAAACATTTATTTGAATAAAGCAGGACTTTATTCGAATAAAGCCCAACCAGATGGAATTCTTGGCTTCTCTGACTTTAGTTATTCGAATAAGAGATCTCTTATTCAAATAAACCCATTTGAAAAATATTCCAAATAGTTTTTAAATATTGCCAATTGATTCCAAATGATCTAATAAGTTTGTGGGCACTTAGTGTTTGTTTCTTTGGAAACCAAAAACCATTTTAAAGCCTTTAAACTATATGTGCTATTTGGGTTCTTTGAAAAATAATTTTTAAAGCATTAGTGTGAACTACTTTATACCTTTACACAATGATCTAAGTCTTAAAGCTATTCTTGAAAGTCTTGGACTTGATCTTGCAACATCTTTGTGTTTGTTATGATCAAAACAAAGTCTTTATTGGTCAATAGCCAATTACAAATAACTGTCTAGCATATGTGTAAAAGATTAAACCTTTGTGCGTCCAATGGTTATGGATTGTCTTAGGTAGGTGTCTAGTCCCTTGAGTAACATGGTGTAATATGTGATGTCACTTGGGATGTGATAACATGGGAACTAGAGGCAAGTATACTGAGTTAATTATAACACTACATCATTTCACACACTTGCTATTCCTACATATTTGTAACCTTATATGATTGCACAATCATTTGGCCAAAGGAGAGTAGGTATGTTCAAGAATTCTTTGAATGAGGACTTGACCTAGATTCTTAGAGCGTGCAAGCTCACAGGGTCAGGGTTACCAGTTTTATGAGTTGGTATTAGTACACTCACTATTGTGAGAAGAATAGTCTATTCATTACCAAGTAGTGTTAAGTGGTCGTTGCCTTACTACCTAGAGAAATACAAGGAACTGAGTTCCTAGGAAGAGTCAAGTTTCATGACATTGTAAAAACATTATCATAGCACATTTCATGAGCATAATCTTAGGACATACCTTAGGCATAATCATACAACATAACACAAGCATTTGCATTTCAATGACAATTGTATTAGCAATTGTCTTATCTTCAGTATGAAATCAGTTATAGATTATGTATTTGCTTAGTGAACTTTTACATAAGGAGAATATATGAACATTCTAGTGATATTGAGTAGAGACTCAATGTCTTGGTGAAATCATAATCTATTATTAGTTAGTTTATTGTAAGTGTTTAATTAGGTAATAATTGGCTTTGCCTCGGGAAGAGAAAGGAACAAATTTTGGCTTTTACCACCTTTCTAGAGTATGAGTTAAGTTTTATAGCTAGTTTTTCCTCTAAGCAACTAGAGTTAGCATGATGACATGTTTTTATAAACTATTATTTAGATTGTGAATTCTCACCCCATTTACTTATTTCTATTTTAAATCCAGGTAGAGCCTCTTCCAAGGGGAAGAAGAAGAAGCGAATAGAATAGTAGTTTTTGTTTGCTTTTGAGCAAAGCTTATATAATTTTATATTTGCTTCGGTTTGTATAAGGTTTATGTATTACACTATGCCTTTTGAGGCTAATATGGTTTATATATGAACTTTTATTTATCTCTTGGCTCTTTATAATAACATGTATGATTATTATGAATCTAGTTTGATGTTTTAGTTTAGAAGTAACATGACTAATACTATTTATCCAAATATATTCCTGATATACTAAGGTAATGGTATTGGGATGTTTTAGGTGTCATCAACGGACTCCGGCTGGATGCGTGCCAGGTTGACCCATAGGACTAGTGTCTCGGATCATGGTCCAGAATAGTATTATAAAGAGTTATACTAATTCTTTACTTTCTTTTTTTTTATTTATTAACACTTCATTGTCATAATATTACTTAATTACATTATTCATATTAATATAATAACATTCTAATTTCAAATAAATATTTTAAATACTAAATTTATGTCTATAAATACTTTTTATTATACAAGATTATGTTTTGGTTCAATTACGATTGAACTACTAAACCATAAATCAATTCCTTCACCAGTTTAGTGATCGATCCAATTTTTAGAACCTTATGTCTTACTTAGAAAATTGTGCTTAGAATCAATGTGAAAGTATTATTATTTAAAGTTGTTACCAAGTGGCTTCTAGTACTCAAGAGGGGGGTGAATTGAGTATAAAACTTTTCGCAAAACCTCTTTTAATTAAAATACAAATATTGAAACTTATTAGATAAATGCACAGAAGGAACGAGATGAAGAAAAGAAACTTTAAGAATAGCGAAAAAAAATTTCAATAAAATAAAATTGTATAAAATAAAGAAATTAAGAAGAGAGAAGCAGGCACAGTATTTATCCTGATTCGACCACTAACCCACTTGTGGTCTACGTCCAATCCTCGAAACAAAATCCAAGATTTTTTACTGTGTATACAAGCTTCAAAAGGTGCTTGCAACCGTTATACAAGAGCACTTTTCACACACAGGAAAAGTCTACCCTTGTGTTAAAGCCTCAACCTGCGGGGATACCTCACCCCCTTTACAGTATAGCAGAAAATAGATGAAGAGAAACTTTCACTCAGAGTAATTATCACAAGTTGAAGCACTATAGAGCTCTCTAAGGATATCTCAGAATTTTGCCAAAAGAACACGGAGAAAAAAAAAATTTATAATCAACGTTTTAGCACAAGCAAAAGGATTTCAGAATTTTCGTGTATTTCATAAGTGACTCAAGGTCCCTATTTATAGAGCTTTTGATCAGAAAAGCCCATTAGAGGAAATTAATATGATAATAAATGCAAACGCGTTTACGTATGATTTCAAAAAATGAAACAGAGTCTCGTGGGTTATTCAAATACCATCATGGGGTATTCGAATACCATTGTTTTCATTTCTCATAAAAAATAGTTCAGAAGCAGGTTATTCGAATACCACAAGGATGTATTCAAATACCTTTATTTGAAACATGTTTTAAAAGCATTTTAGAATGATGTTATTCGAATACCTTCAGGGTTATTCGAATACCTCTATTTCAAGTCATGAAAGATAATTTTAGAAAATAGATCAGGTGATTTCTGAAATTCCACAAACTCTTTGATTTTCAAAGCCATATTAAAACTTTAATTTAGTTTGTAAGAAAACTTGTTTTTAGATCTTTTAAGTCAAACACTGAGATATCGTATAAAAGCTCTATACAAGAGAGATCCTAAGCCCTAAATCTAATCTTGAAGATCTTGGACTCGGTCTTCTCATCATCTCCATGTTTGTTATCATCAAAACTCATCTTCATTGATGCATGGTAATCACATTCTCTCCCTTTTTGATGATGACAAACTATCATTGAGAAAAGCATTAGTTCATATAAATTGGAATTTAAAAAGATAGGAGACTTACTCTCAGAGGTAATTTAATATAAAAAACAAGCACATTCTCCCCCTTTCTTTTGGAATCCAATAGCCAATGTTAATCCAGTTTAACCTATCTTTTCTCAAATAAGATTGATTAATATTATTCTCTCCCTTTTGGCATGATCAAAAAGGATGCACACATACAATTTGCATGTAATAAATAATAAATAATTGTAATTGGCAACAGATTGATCAAAGTATTCATTACATTAAATAGAATTGGGCAAGTACATATACAATTTTATCAAAAAGCAACCAATACAATAAGTAGAAAAATAGCCAAAACTAGAACTTAAGCAATAGATCCTAAGACAAAGCGAGTCTTAGAAATAGGCATCTGGTGGCGGAGGAGGAGAGGCAGGTTCGTTGCCAGACAGCAGAGCTCGAAGTGCAGCCTGTTCACGCTCAACACCAGCTATTCTGTCAAATAGAATAGTGAATGTGTTCTCCGTGTAAGCTCTGTTATCCAATAGAGAAGCCAAGATTTGCTCATTTATGACAGGAGCAGGAGCGGGAATATCAACAGCAGCAGGGGTAGCAGGATCGCCTTGAGGGTCATCCTCATCATCATCAACTTCAACTAGGAACACCCAGCCTTCATCGATCTTGATCATCTTCATTTTGTTGAGGGTAAAGGACCCAAACACGTGATGATGGGTTAGCGAAGTCGCTCACTCGGTTTCCAGAATATGAGGGTACTTGCCTAGGAAGGCAGTGATGATCACTCCATAGGGTAGCTCAGACCACTTTTTACCTTTTGCCCTCATCATATGCTTCATGATGAAGACGGGCCAGTTAATCTGATGTCCTTGCTTTAGAATCCACAATATGAACACATCATCTTCTCTTAGGTAGGCATAGTTCCCACCTCTAGGAGCTAGGATGTGGGCATAAGCATAATATAGGAGCCTGTCCTGGCTCTTCATCATGCTTCCTTTGACTCCCTTTTGAGTCGAATGTAATGCCAACCCAGGTCTCAGAACACCTTTAATTGCTCTGTTCTTGTTGAAGAGCTGGAGAAGTGATTCTTCGTCAACGTTGCGGCCAGTTGACTGCAAACCAAACATCTGAATCCAATCGTTGGATGTGATCACAATGTTTTGGTCGCAGACACTGGAGTGTAGCTCCTGACCTTCAATCTTCAGGTTGCAATAGAACATCTTGACCAGGTCGGGATACAGAATGACTATGTAAGAACAGAAACGAAGTACGCCTTGGTGATTTAGCCAGTTCAGAAAGTCAAAACCACCTTCTCTTTCGAAGAACCCCAAGTCAAGGTACTTCAGTTGCACTAGGTTGCACTCCCGAAAGTGTGTAATGAAGCGCCCAAGCTCTTACTCGTTGGAGGAGAGCCTTCAAAGATCCAGCGGGTTGTTGCATGGAGCTATCTTCATGCGAGGACATTTTAGGCGAGAAGACGAAGCCATAGATGGAGGAAAAGTGATGAAAAGTAGAGAGAGAATGAAGGTGAGATATGAGAGAAAGAAAGAAAAGGGTTTATGGAGAGAAGAGGGAAACCAGAGGGTTTTGAAAATGGAGAGAAACGTATTCGAATGCGAAGGGGGGTATATAAAGAATACCCAAAGTCTATTCGAATACCATGAGATGTATTCGAATAGAACGGTTGAGAAAAACCAAAGGACGCACCCTTCTGATAGAAGGTATTCGAATAATGTCCCAGTCATTCGAATAGATGGGCCAGTTTGGCTTGGTTGCCAGCCTATGGTATTCAAATGCTTTTTCCAGTATTCAAATACCCACACACAAAATATGCTATACAAGAGCAAGTATTCGAATAGCTTCCAAGGTATTCGAATACTCTAGAGGCATGTGAGAAACACTGATATTGATAAGCCTCAAGTTATTCGAATAACTACTTAGTTATTCAAATACACCAGCTTATAGGAATACTGTACTAATGCATATATTTGAATAGCAATAGGTCTATTCAAATAGCCCTATTAGAAAACCATAAATTTACACGTATAAAAGCAATGGTATTTGAATACCATAGGGAGGTATTCGAATAACTTAAACAAGAAATCATATATATTATGTCCAGGAATTGCATTTTGAGAGACGAAAGCTTACCTTTGTATGGAGTACCTGCAAAAATGATTTTGGGATAACTCCGACGCTCAAGTTAGTAATAATTTAAGAATGATGAAATCATAATTAAAGAACAAGCAATTATATGTTGGATTGATCAATTATGCCCAATTCTCCTCTAATATAAAAGAAAGCTTCTTTTACTAGGGGTTTAGTGAAAATATCTGTAAGTTGCTTAGATATTTCAACAAATTCAAGAATGCAATCCCCTTTTTGTAAATGATCTCTGATAAAGTGATGTCTTATCTCTATATGTTTTGTTCTGGAATGCAGAATGGGATTCTTAGATATATTTATTGCACTAGTGTTATCACATCTTATCGGGATGTGATCAAGCTGAAGACCGCAGTCTAAAAGTTGTTGCTTCATCCATAGGATTTAAGCATAACAACTCCCAGCTGCAACATATTTAGCCTCAGCGGTAGACAAAGCTATACTATTTTGTTTCTTGCTATGCCAAGAAACTAAAGAACTACCAAGCAAGTGGCATGTCCCACTAGTACTCTTTCTATCCAATTTGCACCCAGCAAAATCAGAGTTGGAATAGCCTATTAGGCTACATGAGGCACCCTTGGGATACCACAAGCCCATTTGTGAAGTGCCTACTAGGTATTTCATTATTCGTTTAACAGCACTTAAATGAGATTCCTTAGGATTTGCTTGATATCTAGCACACATGCATACACTAAACATAATATCTGGCCTACTAGCAGTAAGATAAAGGAGAGATCCAATTATACCTCTGTATTTCATTATTTCTACTGATTTACCTCCTTCATCTTTGTCCAAATAGCAAGAAATGCCCATTGGAGTGGCCATGTGTTTAGCGTTTTCCATTTCGAATCTTTTGAGCAATTCCTTGCAGTATTTAGTTTGACTTATGAATGTTCCTTCATTCGTTTGTTTGATTTGAAGTCCGAGGAAGAAAGTCACCTCTCCCATCATCGACATTTCAAATTCATTATGCATTGTCTTAGCAAATTCTTTGCACAGGGATTCATTAGTAGCACCAAAAATAATATCATCCACATATGCTTGCACAAGAAGAATATCATGCTTTTTATTTTTAATGAAAAGGGTAGTATTGACTTTTCCTCTTGAAAAATCATTTTCTAAAAGGAACTTACTCAACCTTTTATACCAAGCTCTTGGAGCTTGCTTTAAGCTATATAAAGCCTTTTTAAGTTTAAAAACATGGTTGGGTAGTTCATGATTTTCAAAACCTAGAGGTTGTTCAACGTATACCTCCTCTTAATTAAAGCCATTTAGAAAAGCACTTTTAACATCTATTTGATATAATTTGAAATCCATGATGCAAGCATAAGCAAGTAACATTCTAATAGCTTCTAATCTAGCTACCAGTGCATAGGTTTCTTCATAATCTATTAATTCTTCTTGATTATAACCTTTAGCAACCAGTCTAGCTTTGTTTCTAGTTATTAACCCATTTTCATCAAGTTTGTTTCTAAAAACCCATTTAGTGCCAATTATAGGGTGATCATTAGGCCTAGCAACTAATTCCTAAACTTGATTTCTTTCAAATTGATTTAATTCCTCATGCATAGCTAAGATCTAATGTTCATCATCAAAAGCTTCAATTAAATCCTTAGGTTTAATTTGAGGAACAAAAGATAAGTGATTACAAGCATTTCTAAGAGAATTACGAGTACTTACACTTTTAGATACATCACCGATTATTTGATCAAGTGAATGATATTTTGAAGTTCACCATTCTTTGGGAAGTTCCATGGCTTGTGAATCTTCTTGTCTTTGTTTATCTTCTTGCTCCTTGATTTCTTTTTCCTTGCTATACAAATGTGTTTCCGCTAAGACTTCTGTAACATCATCAATAACAAGATCATTTCTCGATCCATTTGGGTCAATTTCACCAAATACGACATGTATAGATTCTTCAATCGTCATAATTCTTTTATTATACATACGAAAAGCTTTACTATGATTTAAATAACCAAGAAATATACCTTCATCAGACTTAGCATCAAACTTACGTAAGTTGTCTTTTCCATTATTTAAAACAAAATATTTGTATTCAAAAACATGAAAATGTGAGACATTTGACTTTCTTCCCTTGTACAACTCATATGGGATTTTCTTTAAAATAGGCCTTATAAGGGCCCTGTTCATTACATAACAAGCTGTACTTACAGCATCCACCCAAAAGTACTTAGGAAGAGCAGCCTTATTAAGCATAGTTCTCGCCATTTCTTCTAAAGAATGATTTTTTCTTTCTACAACTCCATTTTGTTGTGGAGTTCTAGGGATAGAGAAGTTATGATTAATGCCATGTTCATCACAATAATTTTCAAAAATATCATTTTCAAATTCGCCACCATGATCACTTCTTATAGAAGAGATTTAAAAACCTTTTTCGTTTTGAATAACTTTGGCAAGTCTTTTAAAAGCTAGAAATGCATCATTTTTATTTGTAAGAAATAAAGTTCATGTAAACCTAGAAAAATCATCCACAATCACTAAAACATAGTAATTCCCACCAAAGCTCATCGTTCTAAAAGGTCCAAATAGATCCATGTGCAAAAGTTGTAAAGGTCTAGTAGTTGAAACTATATTTTTTGTCTTAAAAGAGACCTTTATTTGTTTACCCTTTTGACATGCATCACATAATTTATCTTTTACAAAATTAAGCTTGGGTAGTCCAATTACTAACTCTTTAGAGACCAACTTCTTTAAGTGATCCATGTGAATGTGTGCAATTCTCCTATGCCATAACCATAAATCATCATTCTTACTTAAAAGGCATTTCGCATCATTTGAAGATATATCATCAAGACTAATCATATAGATGTTGTTTACTCTATGACCAATGAATTTAACATACTTATCATTTTTATCTTCAATTAAGCAACAATTTGAATCAAATATTACCCTATTTCCTTTATCACATAATTGGCTAATACTAAGCAAGTTATGTTTCAAGCCTTCAACAAGCAACACATTTTCAATAGAGGAGTTAGGGTTCTTACCGACTTTGCCGATTCCAAGAATTTTTCCTTTGTTGTTATCACCGTAAGTAACGTGTCCATGATTCTTGGGAATAAGCATGGTGAATTTCGAGTCGTCCCCAGTCATGTGCTTAGAGCAGCCGCTATCGAGATACCAATTTGAACTCCTGACTTTCAAACACACCTACAACACATGTTTAGTTTTTAACCTTTGGTACCCAAATTTTCTTGGGTCCTTGTGTGTCAGTTTTGGGTATAGTACCCTTGGGAACCCAAACCATTTTTGTACCAATTTTGTATTAATGTTTTTCTTTGCATTACATGTTGATGCACTATGTCCTTTCTTTTCACAGTAAAAGCATTTAATAAAAGGACTACTTGAAATACTAGAATGCACAAAGAAATTTTTATACAGTTTTTGTTGATTTTTTGAGTTATACCCTATTCCGGCTTTTTGAAAAATCACTCTTTGTCTTCCTAATAAAATATTTAAATTGTCCCTTCCAAAGGTAAATTTAGAAAGAGTATTCTTTAAGTCTTCAATTTCCTTTTCAAGCATATGACATGAAGAATAAGATGAAGATGTAGAAGCATGTGAAGAATGATTTGTGCATGCATCAATGATTCCCAAAGTTTCATTTTCAACTTTCAATTCTTCTATTTCTTTATTTAAAACAAGAATTTGATTTTCTAAAGAAGAGATTATTTTCTTGGAAGAAGAAATTAGTTTTGTGAGTTTTAAGGATTCGTCATGCAATTCTTCAAAGGCATCTTGTAACTCATTATAAGAAGGCAATAAAGTAGTATTAGAACTTACCTCATTTTTGCTTCTTCTTCTTCGCCTTTGGCCATGAGACATAGTTGAGCTTCCTCGCTATCTGAGCTATCAGTTGATTCCATTTCGTTTTCATCCCATACTATATAGGCTTTTCTTCCTTTTCTTTCCTTGAAGGGCTTCTTTCAAATTTCTCCTTCTTCTTTTGGTAAACTGGGCACTCCATTTTCATGTGACCAGGTTTGCCACATTCATAACAAGTTGGAATGAATGAAGCTCCTTCGCCTTTGTAATGAGTCTTCTTCGGAGGGAAGGGAGGTCTTCTTTGCGTTCCCTTTTTCCTGAGAAATTTACCAAATTTTTTAACTAACAGACTAAGATTTTCTTCGTTTACCTCGATGTTCTCTGAGCTTTCTTCATTTTCTTCATCATCATTGTCGATTATTGAGGAAGTGGCTTTGAGCGTTATCCCCTTTTTCTTTTTATCGTTTTCTTCGCTTTGACTTAATCTGCTCAGTTCCAGTTCGTGCTCATGAAGTTTTCCAAAGAGGGTAGCTAGAGTCATTGTCGATAAATCTCTCGATTCTGAAATGGCTGGTACCTTGGGTTGCCAAATCCTGCTAAGACATCTCAATACTTTGTTAATCAAATCTTCGTTAGAAAAACTTTTACCTAAAGATGCAAGATGATTAACTATGTAGGTGAACCTCTTTTGCATTTCTTGAATACTTTCTCGTTAATTAATTCTGAAAAATTCATATTCACGAGTTAGAGAATTGATTCTCGACCTCTATACTTCACTAGTACCCTCATGGGTAACTTGCAAAGTGTCCCACATTTCTTTAGCAGTTTTGCAATTTGAAATTCTAAAAAACTCATCATATCCCAAAGCAGTAGTGATAATATTTTTTGCTTTTAAATTATGTTAAACTTTTCTTTTGTCTTCATCAGACCATTTATTTCTTGGTGTTTCGGTCCTTGCACCATCGACCTCATGCGTAGGTATAAATGCGCCATTTTCGACAGCATCCCACACATCTAGATCAATAGCTTCGATGAAGATTTTCATTCTTTCCTTCCAATATGCATAACCATCCCCATTGAAAAAGGGTGGTCGATTTATGGAAGATCCTTCTGAAAAACTGTTTGTAGAAGTCATGTTCTCTTGAAGCTTCTAAACTCTTTATACAAGAGTCTAGCTCTGATACCACTTGTTACCAAGTGGCTTCCAGTACTCAAGAGGGGGGGTGAAATGAGTATAAAACTTTTCGCAAAACCTATTTTAATTAAAATACAAATATTGAAACTTATTAAATAAATGCACAGAAGGAACGAGATGAAGAAAAGAAACTTTAAGAACAGCGAAAAATAAATGTGCAATAAAATAAAATTGCATAAAATAAAGAGATTAAGAAGAGAGAAGCAAGCATAGTATTTATCCTGGTTCGACCACTAACCCACTTGTGGTCTACGTCCAGTTCTCGAAACAAAAGCTGAGATTTTATACTATGTATACAAGTTTCAAAAGGTGCTTGCAACCGTTATACAAAAGAGCACTTTTTACACACAGGGAAACTCTACCATTGTGCTAAAGCCTCAGCCTGCAGGGATACCTCACCCTTATACAAACCTTAGAGGGATACCTTACCCCTTTTACAGTATAGCAAAAAATAGATGAAGAGAAACTCTCACTCAGAGTAATTATCACAAGTTGAAGCACTATAGAGCTTTCTAAAGATATCTCAGAATTTTGCCAAAAGAACACAGAGAAAAAAAAATTATAATCAACGTTTTAGCACAAGCAAAAGGATTTCAGAATTTCTGTGTATTTCAGAAGTGACTCAAAGTCTCTATTTATAGAGCTTTTGATCAGAAAAGCCCGTTAGAGGAAATTAATACGATAATAAACGCAAAAGCGTTTACGTATGATTTCAAAAAATGAAACAGAGTCTCGTGGGCTATTCGAATACCATCATGGGGTATTTGAATATCGCTGTTTTCATTTCTCATAAAAAATAGTTCAGAAGCAGGTTATTCGAATACCACAAGGGTGTATTCAAATACCTTTATTTGAAACACGTTTTAAAAGCATTTTAGGAGGATGTTATTTGAATACCTTCAAAGTTATTCGAATACCTCTGTTTCAAGTCATGAAAGACACTTTTAGAAAACAAATCAGGTGATTTTTGAAATTCCACAAACTCTTTGATTTTCAAAGTCATATTAAAACTTTAATTTAGTTTGTAAAAAAACATGTTTTTAGATCTTTTAAGTCAAACACTGAGATATCCTATAAAAGCTCTGTACAAGAGAGATCCTAAGTCCTAAAGCTAATTTTAAAGATCTTAGACTCAGTCTTCTCATCATTTTCATGTTTGTTATCATCAAAACTCATCTTCATTGACGCATGGTAATCACAAAAGTTATGACTAAAGCATTCATTACTTTTAAAATTTTTACATAAAGAATTAATAACATGAGTCTAGGAAAAGATGTTTTATATCCTTTTCATTATAAAAAAAGACCTAATTTCGTCTTTTGACATTGAAAGATTCGATTTCTATCTTATAGAAATCCAATATTTCAAATAATGGGAGCGAGAAAGTTATTATGGATCACTTAAAAAGTGATTTGTGGATTAATCACATTCTCTTTTTATTTGACAGTATTTATATACAGATCTAAGTGTATATAAATATTATTAGATAAAATTTATAAAATTTTATATATATATAATTATTTATAAAAAAATAATTTAATTAAATTTATGTATAAAATAAATATTACTAATTAAATTTAATTTTTTAATTTCAACTATTAATTTATTTTAATAATAAATCAATAGTTGATCTGTACTTGACTCATTTATGGAGTACCCCATAGTGATCCATATTAGAATTATCTGAGTTAATGAATGAACTATGTATGCTTATTCCTTCATACATGCATCACTTAGCGGGAACGGATGGAGGGACCAGCAGGCAGAAATCATTTACTATAATAATTCTCTCCTCCTTTTCCATCATTTGAACGAGAAGGATTTCCCGCCGTTGGATTGCATTGGAATTCCTTCATGAAATTCGCGTAGAACTACTAGTGATTGTTAGTACTTAGTACATTTTCACGGCACTACTAATTCTTTTTTTTTGGATGATCTTATATTAAAGGTTAAATTACTAATTGGCCCTTATAGTTTTTTTTTTTAAATTATGATCATGTTGTATTCAGATTAATTTGCATATTTTTTAACTAATTCATCTATTCGATTTGATTAAAGACAAATTATCTATATTAAAATTAAGAAACTCATAAAGATATTTTTTATGATCTAATTTTAAAAAATTGACATAAGTGAGTTTCGAATTCATGACCATGCGCCTAGTCACATATCATATACTCATTTATAGTTAACTTAGAGTTATTGGACCCTACAGTTAAGTGCGGGATTATCTTTAGTAATGAATATTGACAAAAAAAAAACTAAAAAATAAGATGGGTGGTGAATTTTTGATTGATTAGGTTTTAATCTTGAAGTCGTTATTTTAAAGAAGTCTTTATCTAACTATCATTCATGCACTCTAAATTACGAGACAATTGTTCAAAGACCAAAATACCGTTTATATAGAAAGAAATATTATTAGAGAATCTGCCATTAATTCAATCATTAATAAATATTTTTGATATAGAAATATAAAATGGGCGCTCAACTTCAATAAATGTATTGTATATTAAACTTCTAAATAAATAAAGTTTATTTAAACATATTAATTCTTGATTTTTATAACTTTTCCCCTTCAGTACTTGAAATTAATCATTTAAAAAACTAGATTTTAAACTGGTCGATGTTGAGCTAATAATATTTTATTTATGATTATTTATTTATTTATTTATTAACTTCATCTCATTTGTGATGTAAGAAAAATAAAACCGTACAAATTAATACGATACGCGTGAGACGTAATGTAATAAAATAATGTCATAAATTATCTACTTACCCTGCTTCTTGCATATGATTTATGGTGGATTGCTTTAAAAAAAGTGATTATAAGATAGTATAATAATTATATTTTTCAAGAGATTTTTATAAAAAGTCAAAGTTATTTTATGTTTGGGTATAATTATGAATGTATTTTTTTATTTTTACTTTTTTATTATTTTTCTTTATAATTAATTATTTTGAGAAACAACTCATTCATATTTTTCAAAAAAATAGAAAACAACCTTTTTTTAAGAATCTACTTTTTCCTAAAATCTTATCCAAACAAAGCTCCATGTTTCAGAATCAGTTTTTTTAAATGAAAAAAATACTTTTCTTGTAAGAAATACGCAAACAAACGGACTCTTAATTTTTTTTCTTGATTTTTTAGTTTTTCGTATCGACAAGTTACGCATTTTTACTACTTTTTAATGAATTAGTATTAACGCTAAAATTACTAGAAATCTAATTCCAACATATCCCAATTGATTTTATTAGATTATAGTTTTTTTGTTTTTTTATTTTTTTTATTTAAACAAAGAGGGGTTAAAGCTCAAATATTTCTTTTCTTTATTTTTTTAACTTAATTCCTCATGCTAATTTATTTACGAAAACAATGCAACAATGTATCATAAACTGATTTTATATTATTATTATTATTATATTTTTATTGTAATATTAATTACATAATTCTCAAGAGTTTATTTAGAATATTCTTATTTAATTTTGTTATAAATGATATTCTAAATTAATTTGTAATCAATCAGTATTAGTATTTATTAATGGTGACATTTATTCTTTGCTTTTAGAATTCAAAAGCTTTATTTTGGGAGGTATAACAGGGTAAAAACAAAAAAAACAAAAATAGAGGGCAAAGATGGTGTCATGTTTCTGGTTGTAGTGTGATGGTGCGATGGGCGAGATGCACTTTGTTGTCATGACGATGGATGTATATGATGTAATTTCTTCTGTCGTGAAGAATGTGTCAGCTACTACTGATGTGATGATGTGATGTGTGTTTCATGTATGGCTACCATCCTGTACGTGACTCTGAGCAGAAGAAGGCCAAAGGCCGTATATATCTGCTGTTATTTTATTATATTAGTATGTGATACTTGTGCAAGTCACATGCAATATATCAGATAATATCAAGGATCATATAAGAGATAAAATAAATAATAATAATAAAAAATGGACAAATATATTACTAGGAATAATTGTGATTTTACATAAAAGAAAATTCAAATATCATACTACTTATAATTCAAATTTAAATATCCTTACAAATACAAATACAAAACCAAAATTCAAGCACCCATTCTCGTAACTCTCTTGCTATCCTATCCGCAAGCGATATCATATCCATTTCATCAATATATATATTGATCCACACGAGATTCAGATGAATACCTAAATATAGATAATAGAGGTGGATTCTTTTGATATATGGTAGTTGCGACCATGATATGAAGGGATAGATATTTACAAAAGATATTTGGACATTCAAGTTAGATCGTGTACAAGATAGGTAGTATTTGAAATGAGATACATACATTTATTACCGTGAGAATCCATATGTTGTATGCTATTTCAGAAATGTTAATATTGTATCTCTTACTTATTTAGAATTAGAATCTGTATTTATTTTTGTAATTAGTCAATCCCTCAAATCAAGGGATCTAGAATTAAGGAAGGGAACAATCTGTATTTATTTTTGTAATTAGTCAATCCCTCAAATCAAGGGATCTAGAATTAAGGAAGGAAACATCAGTTGTTTCCTAAAATAGTTGCTAGCACCTGTGTATATATTGCATATGATTGATCAATAATATGAGAGAGTTCAAATCCTATTTTCTGATTCTGACATGGTATCAGAACCCTCGTTCTAAGGGGGCCTGCTTCCGCAACACAACCCTACAGCCGTTAGCCTTCATTGCCGATGCACAAACATTTCAGTTGACCTTCATCGCCAACACACCCTACCCATTGGTTAGCCTTCATTGTTGACCTTTCTCCTAGTCGCACCTTTCTCCATTCATTCGGCCTTTATTGCCATCAGTGGTGACAACCTTTATAGCTCATGATATCTAACACAGAGGGTGAAGTTCTGAACATAGAGAAGGGAACGAAGGATACCCAACCCCACCAACCTGAAGAATTGCAAACTATCCATGCTGCCTATCGACTAAATGGGAAGAACTACTTGAAATGGTCCCAACTTGTTCGGATGATGCTGAAAGGGAAAGGGAAACTGAGCCACATCACGGGAACTGGACCAAAACAGGGAGACCCCAAGTTCGACGCATGGGATGAGGAAGATGCTATGATCATGGCTTGGCTGTGGAACTCAATGATTCTCGAACTCAGCGATACCTACATGTTTCTCAACACTGCAAAGGAGGTTTGAGATGCAATAGAGCAGACCTACTCCAAAGCCAAGGATGCGGCCCAGGTATATGAAATCAAGGTACAAACAGTGGCAGCAAAGCAAGGGAATAAGACTGTTATTGAATATGCCAATCAGCTAAAGTCCCTATGGATGGAACTAGACCTTTATAGAGTGATCAAAACCAAATGTTCAGAAGATGCCACAATTCTCAAGGAGTTTATTGAGCAGGACAGGGTTTATGATTTCCTAGTTGGCTTAAATTCTGAATTTGATCAGGTCAGAATTCAAATTCTTGGGAGACAAACGCTTCCATGCTTCAATGAAGTGGTGGCCATAGTACGAGGAGAAGAAGGTTGAAGATGCTTGATGCCAGAAACTCCCAATGTGGATAGCTCAGCCATGGTGACTGAAAGTATTAATGAAGAGCCTGCCAATGGTGGGAAGAAGATTGATGGGCTGTGGTGCACATATTGCAACAAGCCACGCCACACTCGTGAGAAGTGCTGGAAACTGAATGGAAAGCCTCCTACCCGTGAGTGGAGTCAGAAAGGGGGACCTTCCAAGAAAAATGGGCATGTTAATGTTGCTAAGCGACACTAGTGGTGGGAATAAGCCTGAATCCAAAGAAACCGAATCAGACGAGATAGAAAGGGTGAGGTCTTTCCTTAACAACTTGGAAAAACCTTCAGGTACTTGTACTTTAGCATTCTCAGGTATGCTTCCATTTTCAGTTAGATTAAATGTTTCAGAAAAACCCTCTACCCTGCTCTGGATTTTGGATTCTGGAGCCACAGACCATATGACACCTATATCCACACACTTTTCCACCTATTCACCTTGTCCTAGTAATAAAAAAGTTATTATAGCATATGGTAATCTTGTGATGGTGGCAGGTTTGGGAGACATTAAAATAAATACATCTTTAACATTAAAGAATGTTCTTCATATTCCCAAGTTATCCACCAACCTTGTTTCTATACAAAAACTTACTCAAGATTTATCCTGTAAAGTGATTTTTCACACCAATCATTGTGTTTTTCAGGACAAGGACTCGACGAGGATGATTGGACTTGCTAGAGAATGGAATGGCCTCTATTATATTGAAGAACCAAAACCGCACTCCTTGGTTGCCACCAATTTGCCTCACTTGTCCGAATCTATGTTATCCAATAAGGAAAGAATTCTTCTTTACCATTGTAGATTAGGACACCCTTCCTTTAGAATTATTAAAATTCTTTTTCCTTCACTATTTACCCAAATTGAGGTTGAGAGTCGACATTGTGATGTGTGTGAGCTTGCTAAACACAAGCGTGTATCTTTCCCCATAAGTAATAAAAGATGCATATTTTCCTTTTATCTTATTCATACTGATGTGTGGGGTCCCTCTAAGGTTCCTAGTGTGTCTGGTGCTCGCTGGTTTGTGACCTTTATTGATGATTGTACCTGTGTTACTTGGACCTTCTTACTTAAAAATAAATCTGAAGTAAGCTTGACTTTCTAGATTTTTTTCTCCATGATTAAAAATCAATTTGGTGTGAGTATCAAGCACCTTAGGTCTGATAATGCTAAAGATTACTTCAATTCCACCCTTACACCTTTCTGTCAAAAAGAAGGCATTATACATGAGTCCTCTTGTGTCAAAACATCACAACAAAATGGGATAACTAAAAGAAAGAATGGGCACCTTCTTGACCAAACACGTGCACTTTTGTATCAGCATAATGTTCCTAAAACCTTCTGGGGGGAAGCTATTCTTACAGCAACATACTTAATCAATAGACTTCCTTCCAAGGTCCTAGGCCTAAAAAGTCCAATGAACACCCTTTCTACCTTTTACCCAAATATCTCCATTACAAATAACCTTACCCCTCGAATTTTTGGGTGTGTATCCTTTGTCCATGTCCATAGTCAAGATAGAGGGAAACTTGATCCTAGGGCCCTTAAACGTGTGTTTGTTGGGTACTCGTCCACTCAAAAGGGATATAAATGTTATCACCCTTCTTCCAAAAAAAATTTTGTTTCTCGGGATGTCACCTTTCATAAAGCTCAACCTTATTTCCCTCAACTTTATCTTCAGGGGGAGAGCTTTAGGGAAGATAAGGATCTAAAACCCCCTAGGTTACCTGACTTGCCTAGTTTTGAGCCTAAAAACCTACCCTCTGATACTGAATCTGATATGGAACCTGATATGGCTGCAACCGAATCTTCTGATGTAGCTAAGCCTGATGTGTGGTTTGGACAAAATCTGGTTTACAAAAAGAGGTTAGTGGCTGTTCCAAACTCTCTGCCAGTTCAGGAGTCCAACTCCAGCCCCTCTACTGAGGTAATAAATTCTGATTTTGAAGCTTTACAGGATAAAACTGAGTCTCAATCAGTCGTTGATGATCTTGACCTTCCAATTGCTGTTAGAAAAGGAACCAGAAAAGCCACTAAACAGCCCTTATACCCCCTCTCCAACTACCTCTCATTTAAGCATTTTTCACCCACTCACAAAGTCTTCCTAATTAACCTAAACACTACCTCCATACCCACTACACTATCTGAGGCATTGTCCAATGAAAAATGGAAGCAAGCCATGGATGTTGAGATGGAGGCCCTGGAGAAAAATGAAACATGGGAATTAGTTACTCTCCCAGGAGGAAAAAGGCCAGTTGGATGCAAGTGGGTATATACCGTGAAATATAAAGCTGATGGGTTAATTGAAAGGTATGAGGCGAGGCTTGTTGCCAAAGGGTTCACACAAATCTATAGGATTGATTACTTAGAGACATTTGCTCCGGTTGCTAAAATGAACACAGTTAGGGTACTACTGTCTCTTGCTGCCAATAAGGGTTGGGATTTACAACAGTATGATGTAAAGAATGCGTTCTTACATGGGGAACTTGAGGAAGAAATCTACATGGAAGTGCCTCCAGGATATGGAAGAAATGTAGCTGCCAACACAGTGTGCAAGTTAAAAAAGGCCCTATATGGGCTGAAACAATCTCCTCGAGCTTGGTTTGGAAGGTTTACTAAAGCTATAACTGCCTTGGGGTACAAACAAAGTCAAGGGGATCATACACTGTTCATTAAATGTTCTGCCTCAGGGGGAGTAACAGCACTATTAGTGTATGTAGATGATATTATTGTGACCGGAGATGATAGGAGAGAACAGCAAGCTTTGAGTCAGTCTTTGGCCAAGGAATTTAAGATCAAAACCTTGGGAAAACTGAAATATTTCCTGGGAATCGAAGTGGCACACTCTAAGAAAGGCATCTTCATATCACAACAAAAATACAAAACTGATTTACTCAAGGAAACAGGTAAAACAGCATGTAAGCCTGCAAGTACTCCCATGGATCCAAGCTTAAAATTAGGGAATGCAGAGGAGGATGCTGTTGTTGATAAGGAAATGTATCAGCGCCTTATAGGTAGGCTCATTTACTTGTCCCACACCAGGCCGGATATCACCTATGCAGTGAGTCTAGTCGGCCAATTTATGCATAGTCTAAGAGAAACTCATCTGCAGGCTGCTCACAGGATTTTGCAGTACCTCAAGGGGACTCCGGGAAGAGGAATCTTGTTCAAGAGAAGTAGGAATATGTCTCTTGAAACTTATACAGATGTTGACTACGCAGGGTCGATTGTTGATAGGAGATCAACTACTGGGTATTGTACTTTTATTGGTGGAAATCTTATGACTTGGAGAAGTAAAAAATAGAGTGTAGTGGCGCGATCTAGTGCTGAAGCAGAATTTCGTGCCATGGCACAGGGTGTGTGTGAATTACTTTGATTAAAAATCATATTAGAAGATTTGAATATCAAGTGGGAAGAACAAATGAAGCTTTACTGCGATAACAAATCCGCAATCAGCATAGCGCATAATCCAGTCCAACATGATCGAACTAAGCACATTGAGGTGGATAGGCACTTCATTAAAGAAAAGCTTGACAGTGGTTTAATATGCACTCCATATGTGCCTACACAGGGACAAATTGCGGATATCCTCACCAAAGGATTGAATAGCTCCACATTCGAGAGAATTGTTTCCAAGCTGGGAATGAAAAACACCTATTCACTAGCTTGAGGGGGAGTGTGAGAATCTGTGTGTTGTATGCTATTTCAGGAATGTTAATATTGTATCTCTTACTTATTTAGAATTAGAATCTATATTTATTTTTGTAATTAGTTAATCCCTCAAATCAAGGGATCTAGAATTAAGGAAGGAAACAATTTGTATTTATTTTTGTAATTAGTCAATCCCTCAAATCAAGGGATCTAGAATTAAGGAAGGAAACATCAGTTGTTTCCTAAAATAGTTGCTAGCACCTGTGTATATATTGCATATGATTAATCAATAATATGAGAGAGTTAAAATCCTATTTTCTGATTCTGACAGTTACCTTAAGTAGTATTTATAGGAGCGTCTTAGGTGATAAAAATCATAGTTAAATCTGAATTATATGCTATTAATTGGGATAAGAATCTAATGAGATTGTTATCTCTTATAACTAATTTTCCTATTTATGTAGGATGTAATTGAGTTCCTTATCCATAAGGTATTATGTGAGAGATTTACTCCTCATAAATAAGTAGATTTATTTATCTAATAGCGTGCATAAATATCTGGGATCTAATTTAGTGAGTCAGGTTGCTCATGAACCGCTAGCCCGAAACCTACTTCGGAACAATTATCCACAGCTTGACGCTTAGATGTGACAACTGAATGTCAAGATATCTGAGTTCAACAGGAGCAAACGACATGCATGGGACAAAGAGATCCAAGTCATAATATAAATTCCAGATCTCACAATGTTTTTACCAAAGGGTCAAGGTCCGTGATATATAGTAGAATGCCCCTAGTGTTAATGAGTAATGTCAGAATTTAGAATAGACCACTCTGCATAAAGTCAGTACATCGTTATTTGAGATTCATAGTAGGTTGTCCCCATACAAATCTTCTTGCAACGTCATGTATCATTTCAACTCTGAGCGTTGTCCTTCCAACAACTTTATTAGGTACAATTTGCCACGTGGCCAAAAGATATTGGAAGCCATCGTTTGACTTTCGTACTGCCATGATTACTATTTCAAATTCAATGTGAACTTCCAATTTTGCCCCTCCTTTTGGGAATGATTGAGTTGTCCTCCACGTCTATAAAAGGGAGTGAGGGGAAAACCCTCATTTTCTTATCTTCTTCCATTTCTGCTTTCACATTTGGCGAACCCAAGTGATTTTTGGTGACTTTTCTGGAAAGACTCCAGTAACCATTTGCTTGCAATTTCAACTCTCAACACATTTTTCTTCTTCAAAAATAAGGTGCTTCCTTTTCCCACTTTATTTTTCTTCCATAATATTTCATTATGAGAGAGAAAATGTCACAAATAGTGATGAGGAGAGTGTTTCCTTAGAGATTCTTAGTGTTCCGCATCTTAGGGAGTCCTCTTATGATTCTAACATAAGTGCGGCCTCTATAGGTATTGCTATCGTCTCGGATATAGCACGTCGGAGGGCGGTTCCATCAAAACCAATGGAGCATATCTTTCCAAGAGATGTCGGCCTATGCGTCGACTGAGAAGTTTAAGGCACTCCTTCAAGTGTAGAGAGCTTGGAAAAAGCGCATGAAAAGGAAGAATACCTTCACCTTACCAAGGACTGATTAAGGGATAGATGTAACACCCCAACTTTTGGGATAATTACTATATTGTCCTAAAATGTACTGTCTTGTGAATTATGTGAGCAGTAAATTAAATTTGACTGTTTCGTGAGTATATTTGGTTGTTGTGTGTGATTTGCTCCGAGCTAGGGAAATAATAATTTTTTGGCCGAAAAAATCTTATTTTAATTAATTAGAGCTGGGGGATCTTACTAAACTCAATTCTGATTGATATATATATTAATCTCGTAATTTTTAGGATTTAACTGTGTAATAAAATAATTTATATTATTATATTATTTTATATTACAGTATCTACTATCTCAAAAACAGTAAAAATCTGCTTCAAAATGATCACGGATCTTTAAAAATCTGTGGGACCCGCGTTTAGGAAAAATAGTCAACTATTCTGACTGGACAGATTCTAGCCAATGGGAGCAAGTCAACGAGAGTGGCTTGATTTTTTTAAACCAATAAGAATAGGTCAACGAAAGGAGCGTAGACTTTAATTTGGACTGTTGGATGGAAACTTAGTTAGGAAGCTTTTGATTTCAACCGTTGATCAAATCAATTGTGAGATTAGAATTCAAGTTTTATGACTAATCAATATCTACCTTAGATTACATCTAGGGCTAGGAATTAAAGATGAAACCAAAGGTTAGGATTAAGTCAAACATAGTGGCTTGAATTTGATTAGTAGCTAATTAAATTTAATTTGGTTAATCTAATTACCTAATTAGCAAACTAAGTGAACTAGCTTAGTTATCAATTAGTTATAATCTAAATACTAATTAGATATCCTAATATTGTTTAAGGATTATAATATGTGCTAACATATATTAAACTAATTAGTTATATGATTAGAATGTTAATTAAGATTGATTAGGAAAATTAACCTAACTAATTACCTAATTAATTAGCATGTAATTAGGTGTAAATTGAAAGCAATTAAGACCCTAAAATCCTAAGAGCCGCACGGTTTTGGGCAGCAGCCTTGGGAGGCTTGGTGGCTAAGTTCTACATGGTTCTTGAACCCTCCAAAGTGACATAAGCCATGTGCACCATCATGTGAACTCAATTGGATATTTATCTCGCAAAATTAAACACTCAACCTCACCCAAAACTCACTCACGGCAGCAGCCCCCTAATTTTACACTCTTCACTTTCATTTTTACACTTATCACAATTAAGCTATTCATTTTCTCTCCAAATACACCAAGAACACCAAGTGAACTTTCTCTTCCATTTCTTTCTCTTTATTCGGCCAAGCACCCAACCCACACCACCAATCTTCTATAATTTTACCTCTTAGCTTTTCTTAAATCCAAATCATATTCTAAACATTTTTCATTCACAAAGTTTTGCCAAAAACCTACTCTATCTAGTCCAAAATCAAACCTTTTGCTTACTTTCCTAAGGGTAAGTTTTGATTCCTTGGTTCAAAGTTTAATTTCTAATTTTTCTAGCCATGTTTGTTCCATGGTTTTTCAATATTGAACCTTGTATGTGTTTTTATTAATTGTTTAAGAATTTTAGGATTTTGTTTGGGAGTCACACGAAATTTTAAAGAGAAGGAGGAGACTAACCGATTATTGTCTTCAAGAGGTAAGAGGGAGATTTAATCTCATCAACCCTAAGTGGTGATAGGAAAATGGATTTGTTTGTGTGTACCGAATCCATAAGGATTCATTTGTGTGGTTGTTTTATTGTTTTTATTTTTATTATTTGGGTGATTGTTTAAATGCTTTCCTATTTGTGATTTATTTTTGCTATGCATGTCTATAGCTTTAAAATAAATTGTATGTATATTGTATGTGTTTATATATGTATGTGTTTATAATTGTATATTTATTAAAGTAGGATGTGAATAACATGTAACGATTTGCATGAGTGTTCCAAAGAACACAGAATGAGGCTCATGGCCTTACATCAAACAGAGAACCAAAATGTTCTCAAACATTTTCTAAATCAATGAGTTAATGAATCTAGGTAAAATAATAAGTTTAAGAATGATTTTGATTAATTATGGCCAACATGCCATCTAGTGTATAATTGAATGCCATTTTATTTTTGATTTTGGCCAACATGCCATTTTATTTTCTAAGATATGTTAGGTAATGGATTTACAAAAATAAATTGATTCCAATGAATCTTTGAGAAAACAAAAGAAATAAATTTAGTCCTAAAATTCTAAATTAGCAGAACTTAGTTTAAGTAAGAAATAAAGCAAACGCTTGAAAAATACTAACGTAAAGCTCATTTTATGAATTTTGAAGCGCGTTAGCAAGTTTCAAAGTGTAATTATTGGGTAAAAATAAAATAAACTATATTTAGTGGAAAACATCAAAAATATCTTATATTGATTTTATAGGCAAAATGCTACCGAAATTTACTAAAATCAGGCGAATAAAATGAAAAGATTCCATAATGTATTTATAACACAAGGAAAATACTCTACGTATTTTAAAAGTACTTTATATAATTTTACACATTTTTAAAATGATGATTTTAAGCTATTCGATTAAGAAAATGAATTAAAAATCTTACGCGATTGAGAAAATGATTTAAAAATATTACGCGATGTTCAAAACGTCAAAATATGTTTACGCGATTTAAAAACATTTGTGAAAATGACAAGATTATGAAAACACGATAAAATTCTTACGCGATTGAACGATATAGTGAGTTTTGCTGTCGGGCCAAAGTGGTGGACCCGGACATGTTGTGAAGTATTATTGTCAGGTAGGACGTACTATACTTTGGTATTTTATGACTAAGGGTATTTTTGTAATTATGGTAAAATTTGGATAATTAGGGTATTTTTGTAATTTTAGATCATGCTTAGAGTGTTGTGCCAATTTGGTTGATAATTGGTGATTGATTGATGAGGCGAATTACACCGTATTTTAGTGTGATAAGCGTAGTGTGGTTCATTTATGAACTTGGAGGCATTAGTGTGCGGAGAATTCCACATGGGGACAGTGGGTTGCTCCTTTAGGCCGTGGTAACAGGCAACACACTAATGATCTTGACAAGCACTATTCTTAATTAGGATCTTGAGGAGACTATTATGTACTATGCCTGTAGTGCACGGTGTATTGACTGTGTACTACTACACGATGTTTGGACTGTGGACTATAGACACGATGCTTGACAGTGCAATAGTTTAGTTGGGCAGCCATAAAGTATTATTAGTTTCTATTCGGATCATTCTCTCAGATATCCGTGTTTAGCTCCATGGAGTAGGAACGAGTCAGTGTGTGTTCATGCACTATCTGCATTTTACTGCTTACCATAATCTGTGATTAAATGTATGATTTATTGCTTTCTAATATTGCATGTGATGTAATGATATGTATTACTGTGTTACATTATGCATGATATATGGATATGTACCGTTGTGATAATTATTTTATATTGTCATTTTCTTTATTACCATGCGGGTAGTGATGTAGATTGTCTCACCTCTCTATCTGTTTTCTCGATATTATTATATTATTTCCGTAAAGAGTTTGAGGAAGAAGAGGATCAGCCTCTTGAAATAGAGTATCCGGACGAGCGACAGCCGGGTGAGCTATACGAGGAGGACGAGCCGGTAGATCACCCTTATCATCAAGACTGATCTTGAGATCATGGCATTGCCGGGATTCTTCGGGTTTGTGAGACTTGAGTTTCACGGAGGTTCTGAAGCCTGGCGTATGCGAGTGGATAGAGGGACAGTTGTGTATGTGGGACGTTTGACTGTGTCCTTGTGTAGAGTATGATGGAGATGTCATATTCACTACTATGTTATATTTACATTTAGAGTTACCTCTGACTTTTAGGCGTTACTGGTAAGGAATATTCTATGCGCCTAGTGAGCTCAGTAGCGAGTCAACAGCCCGGACTCGTGTCCGTAGTGCTTTGAGATCTCCAAGATGTCAACTTTTCGATGGTCTTTCTGAGGACGATCCATCGGAGGGTTAGAAATCTTTGAGATGCACTTGGGCAATACTATGTCTTAGTTTTATGTTGTCTTTTTACTGCTTTGTTAAATACTTGTAGTTGTAAATTATGTGTGTACTAAAGAAAAATCATATGTATATTATGGCGTGATTATACTTTGTTTAATTTTGTGTTCTGCGTTATTTTATTTAATGTTATAAGTATAAAAGGAAAAAAATTTATCACAAATATTATTTAAGTATCAAATGTTTTACAACTTGGGTAAGAGTTTTATTTTATTTTATTTTATTGCATTCATAAATGTGACATCCCCACAAGGGTGTTACAATAGAGAGTACGTAATCCAGGCTCTGTCTGATCAAGAAAGGGTCTGCTCCACAAGAACGGAGGGTGACCATTTCATTTATATGTATGATGCGTTATTTACTCGTATTAGAGTCCAACTTCCTTTCTCCAATTCGAGATTGGAGTCCTAAACCACCTGCGGGTAGCTCCAACTCGACTAAATCTGAACGCATGCGGCTTTATTTGGACTTTCGAGCTTGTCTGCAAGATTTTTAGATGGTCGTACTCCATGAGGTCATTTTTTTTCCTCTTCACCTAGTTTTCACCCTCTAAGAAAAATTTTCAAAAGGGTGGGTCACTTTATGCGCACAAGCAGGGTAGAAAATATTCAAGTCATACCAAGAGTCCTTCAAGAAGTTTAAGAAGGATTTTTTTCGAGTTGAAGCAGCTCCGGGGTTCAACAAATTTTTTTGTTATCCTAGATGGCGAACCAAGGATGTATTTATATTGGACCTAGGCAGTGTGGGACAGGAGCTTGGAAGAAATAGAAACTCCAATGTTCACACTATTTGAAGACGAGGCTGACATCCTTAACTTCCTAATTGAGTAGGTTGATAAGGGTGGGGCCATCTACTATAAAGACATCTTAGATGAGCCCTCTGACTCAATAAAACTATTGTTAAGTATCTCATCATACATGTATCTAATTGATTTGTATTTTTAAACTTTTCTATGTGTTATAAACTCTTGTTTATTGTTTGCAGAAAGCATGGCACCCCCTGGCAGTATCGAAGCTCTTGCCTTACGACTGGCTACAAGGAAAGCTGGGACCTCGAGGTTCGAATTCTGACCTATGGTTGTCGTTCCTCCTCAATCCATAGTAGTTATTCTGCCTCCTCAACCTGCTGTATAGGAAGCGGATCCCGGATCTCTTGCGCAACAACTTCGGCCTCAAAAAAGTGGAAATGAGCAAAGAGGGAAGAGACTAGTAACCAAGGCTACTTCCATTGACCTTACTGCTGGCCAGGAGTCCAAAATCCCATAGGGCACACCTCTGTATTTTGATGAAAGGTCAGTCTGGGGTAGGGGTGGATTTTGGGCGGATCATCATAAAGTGGAACTTGCTAAAGCTTCTCAAGGATGCCTAAGTATGGTCTTTGCACAATGCTTTGTCCTTCGATTTTTGGAGTTCGCTTTTGAGTCTATTTGTTAGACTCAGGAGTTGGAGAATGAGCTGGATGCCCTCTGGGGTGAAAAGCAGGGGCTCGAGCTGGAAGTTGTTTAAAAATATAGGAAACTTCAACAAGCCAATGAAGAGCTCAACTTGCGCAAGGTTGAGATCTTCGAGTTCCAGGCCAGTGTTGCCGGGGAGGTTGCTAGGCTTCTAGCCCAAGTTGTTGAGGAAGTTACTCGGGAGAATAATTATAAAGATCAACTAACTTCTGTTGAGTCTACCCTTACCACCTTCCGAGTTAAGAACGAGATTCTTCGTCAGTTCAAGGCCAAACTTAAAGATGATATTTTATATATCGAGGATGAATGGGTGAACTTGGTCGATGAATCTTTCTCAAATGCACTTGCTCAACTTCGCCTTCTGAACCAAAACCTTATTGAGGAGGGAATTAGTTCAAAGAAGGTGGTCTGAGATGGTCAGATCGTGGATACCATTCTTGAAGCCACTCTTATGAATCAAGTTCCTGCCACGATGGACATCGACGAGGAGGAGGGAAAGGAAAACTCAGAGGGCGGCTGACCAGAATAGGCCAAGGCGGAAGAAGAGCCTACCCTGGAGGAGCTTACCCTAGAAGTTTGATTCTCTTTGTTTCTTTTAATTTTACTCCCTGCGTGGGGTTAATTTTATTTGTACTTGGACAAGTCTCAATTTTAGGCATTTATTTAATTCCAACACTTAATATTTTTCTTCATATTCTTATTGCCTTTTCTTTTTCTTCACTGAGATGGGTCCAATGCTCGATGTCGGTGATTCCAACTATACTTAGTGTATATTCTTATTTTTATTTGACCGAAAAAGGTCTAACACTCAATCTCTGTAATATCCTTAATACAATTACTAATAATGTATCTAAAATTACATATTAGTAATTAGAATTAAGCATGTCATGTATTAATTAACATAATATATTTAAAAATAAATATAAGAGATATACAAAATATGAGCTTGTTGTGGTTGGAATTATACATACAACGTATAAAACATTATATAAATAATATACATCAGTGTACAAAGTTATATAATATGTTACAAAATTTTGATTATACAACACAAAATACATAATGTCTCCAAAAGCCTTTTCTACATTTTCATCTTCTATCTCCTTGTTGAAGTTTGCTTTCTTTGAAATATTATGGAATATAAACAAAAACGGGGTGAGAATTCTAGGGATTCTTAGTAATTTCTAATAAAAATATGTGTCATCATAATACTTCCAGTTGTTTCGGAGAAAAATAAGTTTTAAAACTCAAGTTTTATATATATATATATATATAAGCTAGAAAGGTGGCAAATTGTCAAATCTGGTCCTTTCTCTTCCCAAAACAGAATTTCAATTATAAATAACTTCTGAATACATAATAAGACTATTTTCCTTCCCATTCAAGGATAAAAGTCCACAATTCTCATATACAATTCAAATTCAAATATCATGAGCACTAATCATTCATTCACACATCCAAGCTCGACCTTATGAATTGGGGAGCATATCCAATACAAATCCAAGCTCAACTTGAATAATCAAGGAGCAATACCAATAGATTTCATCCATCACATTCCACAAATTCTCAATAAGTGCACAATTCTCAACAAGTGTATAATTCCAAACTCATTTGATACACAATCAATTATTAAATAATTTTCCATACAAACACAATTCAATCACTTACACGTTAAATACTACATGGAGATTACCATATCTCCTTTAGTTCTCAATTCAACCTATATGGCCATTATAACATATCAAAGGTTATATATAACCAAATAGATCAATATTGAACATCCAAATGATTAATTTAAGAATCCAATCACTAGGTTTTTCCAAGTATAGCAAAAAATGCTATAGTTATCAACCATGTAATTAAATCACAAGAACAACTACCTTTATACATTTTTAATGACTCAATCCTTGATTAAAGATATATAACATGCAAAATTCAAACATTTTCCCCTTCCCACAGCACACATGGCCGTGACTTCATAGGAGCCACAATCAAGCAAATTTTGTCCTTATATACTAAATTCTTTCACAAAGTCCTTAGAATCATAGAGACAAGATAAAAATAATAGCTAGACAAATTTCACTTGCATGGTCATGGTCATGGTTAGGGTTAGGGTTATGGTTATGGCCTTCCTATTTCATGAAGATAAGAACTTCAATTTTCTAATCACAACCCATATCATAATTTCAAGACAAGAATCAATAGAAGAAAAGAATAAATTAAAACAAAGGATTCCTATTAAATCCATGCCTTGGCCGTCGGTTCCATAAGCTCCAAAAGTTATCAAATTGATTCAAAAATCCATAGAAGAAGAACAAGATAAAGATAGGAACTAAATCACAAATTAACAAAGATTTTCTGTTCTTTTTCTATGGGCTGGTCATGAGCTTCATCATGCAATAACCATAATTTTTATTTCAAATTCAATGGAAAGCAAGAGTGGTTTGAAGGAAAGAATCCTTACCTTTACTCCTAGCCTTGATTCCTTGAGCTTCCTTTTTCTCTTATTTTTCCTTTCTTTTTCTCTTCCCTTTTCCTCCTTCTTCTTCATGTTGGAGCTACTGTCTTATGTTATGTTTTTCCTCTATTTTTGCCGTGTAAAAGCAAGAAGAGAAAAGTGAGAAATTGTCTAGACAATTCTAGACAAAAAGCAGTGGTGGAATTAGTCAAAGAAGGACTTAAATTCCATGCTAAAACTTTTGTATTTGTTAAGCACACTTTAATCTTCCAAAGCTAAGTTTTCAATTATCCATAAGTGTTATGAAAAATTTTAGGACTCAACTTAGTCCTTGAATCCATTTTTCCATAAGTTTCTATATATTGCTATTTATCAGTTAAGTTTCATTACTCGGTCCCAAGTTAAATTAAACTGAGGGATTAAGTGAATATGCTTACTGATACTTATCTTAATTGGTATTTTATACCAAAATATTCCCTATATCTTACTTATCATTTCCATGAAATTTCATAATTTTCAGAGATACTTAGTTGTTCCATTTATTTCTTATCGGTATCCTTAAAAATACCAAACTAGCTCAGTTGATTCTCCAAATTTTACTACAATTCTTATCAATTGTTTACAGTTGGTATTTCATATTTATTTCCATTATATCAACTATTTATGTAGAAACTTTAGATATTTTCTTGTATTCAATGTTATAGAATTATGCTCAAACTAATTCAGAAGGTTACCCGAATTAACAGATAACTCTTACCAGTAGTACTGAGCTTCTATAACCCCGATTAGAACTATTCGGTTAAGGAGAATGTTACAATCTCAGTGTTTCTCTTCTACACTTAGCAAATACTCATGTTTTTCCTAACCGAGATAGGTCCAATTCTCGATCTCGGTGGTTCTATTTTACACTTAGCGAACACTCGTGTTTCTTCTCAATCGAGATATGTCCAACGCTAGATCTCAATGGTTCTTTTCAACACTTAGCAAACATTCGTGTTTCTTCTCAACCGAGATGGGTCCAACGCTCAATCTCAATGGTTCTTTTATACTTAGTGAACACTCATGTTTCTTTATCAGAAATGTTTCTCCTCTGTTGTTGACACTTCGTCAAATTTTACAAGTGTGAAACTACAAAGTATGATTTGGACACAAAAGCCTCTTGGAGTGGCATCCACATATCTCGAGCAACGGTCTAATACTCTTAACCTCTTTAAACTTTTTTTAGGCTTATGGAGTCAGGTTCAATGTTGAAATTATAAAGTATGATTTTGACATTGAAGCCTCTTAGAGTGGCATCCATATATCTCAGGCTACAATCGAATAAGCTTAACCTCTTTAAACTTTTAAGTTTATGGATTAAGGTCAGGCTCAAAAGGGTATAGGTTAAAACCCTTGAATTCACTCCTTGAACTCGGATATTAGTCAAGTAGATTCCACTTTTTGACCTTCATTTACACATCAGAATAACTAATCCTAGTTGGACCTTGTATTCCTCGGACCACTCTAAGGTACAATAACCTTATAGGTTGCAATGATTGTAATCAGGATAACTGTCCTTCTTCGAAACTTATATTTCTCAGACCTCATCAAAGAACTTTGGCCTTGTGGGTTGCGTGTTTAAATACTCTTAACCTCTATAGGACGACATCCATCAGTATGGGTTAAGGTCAGGTTAGTAGGGACATAGGTGAAAACCCAAAGCTCTCTACAAGGGGGTGAATGCTGGCCTTGCGAGCTGTGAAAACCTAAAGCTCTCTAAGAGGGGGTGAATATCGACCTCTTAGGATGTCCCGCTTAACTTTAACATGACATAGTCGGGAAATTAGGACCTAGTAGGGAACGTATCCCTCGAACCTCGTTAAGGAGGCTTTGAGCCTTATGGGTAGCACTGAGATAATGTTATGCTGAGGTACTCATGGACAGGAGGTCCTGTCGGGGTACTGGCCAAAATAAGAGCAGGTCGAGGTACTCATGGATGCGAAGTCACGTCAAGGTATTGACTAAGGTGAGGTCCAAATTTGGATGGGAACCTTCATTGTTGGAGTATTTGTTAACCTCGTAGAGAATGGTAGTTATCCCTTTTTGAATTTACCTTCTTGGCATATGGTAGTCTCCTTTTGGGTTTATCCTCTTGGGTCTCCTTTTTGGGACTACCTTCTTGGTGTATGATAGTCTTTTTTTGGGTTTATCCTCTTGGGCCCCCCTATTGGGTTTACCCTCTTAGGTCCCCCTTTTGGGTTTACCCTCTTGGGTACGGTAGTTCCCATTTGGGTTTACCATTTTGGGTATTCCTTTTTTGGATTTACTTTCTTGGCATATGGTAGTCCTCTTTTGAGTTTACCCTCTTGGGTTTACCTTCTTGGAGTATAGTAGTCCCGTTTTGGGTTTACCCTCTTATGTTTACCTTCTGGAGTGCGATAGTCCCCATTTGTGTTTATCATCTTGGGTATTCCCTTTTTGGATTTACCTTCTTAGGGTACGATAGTTCTTTTTTAGGTTTACCCTCTTAGGTTTATCTTCTTGGAGTATGGTAGTCTCCTTTTGGTTACCTTCTTGGAGTATGGTAGTCCACTTTTGGGTTTACCCTCTTGGTTTTACCTTCTGGAGTATGGTAGTCCCCATTTGAGTTTACACTCTTGGGTATTCCCTTTTTGGAGTTTCTTTCTTGGCATATGGTAGTCCCCATTTGGGTTTACCCTCTTAGGTATGGTAGTCCCCTTTTCAGTTTACTTGTTTGGAGTCCCTATTTGGGTTTAACCTCTTAGGTGTCCCCCTTTTGGGTTTAACCTCTTAGGTGTAACCTGTTTGGGTTTATCTTAAGGTGTATCCCATTTGGGTTTACATTTTTAAGGTGTGACCCATAAGAGTTTACCTTTTTGGGGTATGACTTGTAAGGGTTGTGAACTGGGGCGGAACAATGGCAGTGACTTGCAGATGGTGGATTCTGCGTAGCTGAGGCGTGATTTTGATATCATCTATTGTTTACCTTGATGATGGTGGTGGGATTTGAAGTTTATCTTTTCCCATAGATGGCTCCAATGTTCTGAACGAGGTTCAAATGAATACTTGAATAAGGTTGAGAAAAGTGGATTCCTCTTATGCACTGTGGTTGCGACAGTGAAGCGAGGGGGTGAGTACCTGCAAAAGGTACTCCAACGCTCAAGTTAGACTGTGTACAAGATGGGTAGTGTTTGGAATCAGATGCATACCTTTGCTACCTTGGGTGGTATTTATAGGAGCGTCTTGGGTGATAAGAATCATAGTTAAATCTGAATTAAATGCTGTTAATTAGGATAATAATCCAATGAGATTGTTATCTCTTATAGCTAATTTCCCTATTTATGTGAGATGTAATTGAGTTCCTTATATATGAGGGATTTTATAAGAGATTTACTTCTCATAAATAGGTAAATTTACTTATCTAATAGCGTGCATAAATATCTGAGACTCAATTTAAGTGGGTCGGGTTGCTCATGAACTGTTAACCTAAAACTTGATCCAGAACATATACTTATTATTCCACTTGTAGAAAAACAAGTTCAATAAATAACATTAAAACATTAATCCATCACCAGTACCTAGTAGGAACAATAATTAATGAAAAATCCTAATTTCACATCACATACTCTCATACCTCTCTCACATTTGCTTAAGTGGAAGAATTAAGGTTTAGGTATGCATGCAGAAAATGAGATAAGCCCAGCTATAATCAAATGATAAAAATAATGCAGATGTAATGTGATATGAATGTTAATTTGTGTAAGTAGTTTTGTTGTTACAAAAGAGTGTGTCACATAACTATTACACAAATATTAAATATTATAGTTGCTATGAGGTTTTTCTGCATCGCGCATGACAAGTAGTGGAGTATCATGGAAAGTTAGAGCCACAAGAAAAATCAACATAATTGAGTTTAGCACTTCTTTAAAGTGAATGGTGTTTGAACTTACAATTGATGCTCCTTCCACAATGACAACAAACATATAGACACAATGGAATAGACAAGTGATAAACTCAATTTTCATATATTAGTTAACCCTCAGATTTTTTTTCTTAGACCTCTTATGTGCCTAATTGATTGGTCTTAGTCACATTTTATAGGTTCGGGTTCAAATTGGGCTTAATTGTATTTTTTAGCAATATTGGAAATTTTACACTATTTCTATATTTTGGGCATAACTTGAGTTATAGATATCAAAAAATTATTAATTTTACATTGTAAGAAATCTCTACAACTTTGATGAAGAGCTCGAATGCTGAATTAGATGTCTAGTGGGTCAGATTGAGCCTAGAAGTCAGAACAGAGATGTTGTCACTGGAACCTGGATGATATGCAAAGATTGGCCTATAATTTGGTCTGCAAGAGTCATATGGATCTGAGACTAGTGCCATTGGAAAGTTGAGACACATATGTTCAACTATTATGAAGACCACTAATAAAAAATGTGATGATTTGATGGTGTTCTTGTCCTTTGAATTTGGATGATGGGTCTAAAGAGCTGTTAAGAATATTCTGAGCATAATTCTCTCATCCTAAGCCGAAATTAGGCAAATTAGGTGTCCAATTAAAGTTAAGAGGAAGAGGATTAACCTTAAGCTAAGAGTAAATTTGAATTTTTAATTTTAGAGATAGTTATTTAAGAAGCAGCAATAACCACGGACTAAAACCCTAATTTTTTCTTAGCCACTCTCGTTTGCACTTTCTCTTTTCATCTTTCTTCCTCTCCCTTCTCTCTATGTTTCTTTCTTTTCTGTTTTTCTCCTTCCCATCCACAGAGTGCTAGAACCTTTTTAATCAATCTTAGGGATTCACATTCTTGATATTTAATTCTAATATCTTGTTTTGATGATTTTACATTTAATTATTAATCAAGTTTCTCTTTTTCTTATTAATCAAGTTTATATCTTACTTGTTAATTAAGTTTCTTTTTTACCTCTTTTAATTTTGTTAAATCTGGATTGAATTGCTTAATTTGATTTGGATGTTGATGTGATAATTGCATAATTACCACATGTTTAATGAGGATTATAAAGACTAAACAATGCATCAAAGGTGTTTGATGGATTGTTAAGCTTGGTTGAATTTTGAGTTTTAGGTTAATTTAGGATTTGATGGGTGCTTAATTCATTTAACCTTGATTTTTAAATTCTGGATGCTTATCTAGTAGAGAATTCATGGATCATCTTAAGGTTTCTTGATGTGATCTAAGACCATGAATTTGATTAGCAACTGAATGAATTCCTAGTGATTAATGATGGATTAAATTTAAGATTAGTTGATTTCATTAGATTTGTTGTTTACTTAATTTTGTATGCAGTTTTTAATTTCTTACGTTTAATTAATTTTGTAACTTTTTCCCCTTTTGTTAACTTCTTCGTCTAATTGCTTAATTAGAATGATCCAAGGGCTCGACCCAATTGTGCCTTATACTACAAGTAATTTAGTGAATTAGCTTACAAACTAATATAATTTGATAGTCTCGGTTGTAATCAATGAGCAACTGATTAATATGGATTAATAAAAAAAAAATAAGGTAAAGTAATAAGGGTTACTTTTTTTAAGGTTAAACTTAGCCTTTTACCATCTTATAAAAAGAAAACCCTAACCTATCTTTTACTTATTCGACAACAATATGTCTTCATTATTCTTCTCACAATCTCCCTATTTTCTTTTCTTGTATATCTTCTCTAAACCCCACAACAACAAGAAAAATATAAAATTGGCAGATTTTCTCATTCAATCATGCCTCATCCTTGCTTTCTACTTCTAGCACAAATTGGGAAAACTTTTAGGGAATCAAGTAGCTGCAATTTAAATGTCCAACATGCTATCTACTCCATCAACCTTGATTATTTGGCTCAATAATGTTAACCTAATAAATGGGATGAAAATGCAAGATGATTTTTGTGTTGGAGCGTAGGCTAGGTTTTTGTTTAAGTAGAGTTTGATGATGGTTTTGTTTACAGATTTTATTTTGCAGATTAAAAAGCTTAGTCTTAGATCGATAATGGCATATGGCTTACCTTCACTGTTCCATCTCACTCTCACTCTTTCTTTCACGTGGGGAAAGCAGTAGAGAAAGCAAATAAAGAAGAAAAAAAGAAAAAAAAAGGAGGAAAGGAGAAAGAGGAAGAAGGAAAAGGGAAAATAAAGAAATGAAGCTCTATAACCTACCATCACTTGGGAAGTTGAGGTAGGGGCATTATTTGTCCATGCTTTTCACTCTTCATTTCTTGAAAACTTGCTTGGAGTGATTTTTGTATAAAGCTTTTCATGAAGCTTTATGAAAACCATAGGTGTATGGTTATAGAGTTGAGATTTTTGTGGTTTTAGCATGTTTAAGCTTGTAAATGGGTGAATACAATTACATGTGCTTGTTGATGCCATTGCTTTACTACTTGGTTTATGGTTTAAACTTGTGTTAGTAGTAAAAGAAATGGGTATAGAAATGAAAGAAATAGAGAACATGGCTATTGATGCACCAAAAATGCATCTTTGCAATGCCTTATTCGAATAAGCCAAGGGCTATTCATATAAAGTATCACAAGATGCATCAGAAAGTGATTTTCTGGGTGTTATTTGAATAAGCTCAAGTGTTATTCGAATAACACAAGTCAGAATGCATCAAAATGTGACTTTTTGAAGTGTTATTCGAATAACACCAGGGGTTATTCAAAAAAACACTTCCAGGATGCAAAAATTTAGTGTTTTATTTGAATAACAAGGAGAGTTATTCGAATAGAATTACCTTGTTTAAGGAATTAGAGATTCCATAGGGTACCAAATGATGGGTTTTTTATGGTTTTCACTGAGATAAATGATTTAACCTAGGAATGAGCACCTTGTACATTAGTTATTTATGGGGGTAACCTTTTATGCACTTGCAAAGTGATGTATTGAGTTGTATACTTATTTTAATTGTGAAGTGATTAAGTTTTGCTACTTTATTGTGAAAGTTGAGCTAAAATGGTATGACTACTATGTTTTGCTCCCTTATTTACTAAGGTTGATCCATGATGGCTTACTAGAAACATGAATTTGCTCCTTTGTGTGATAAACTTGAGCCGAAATTGCATGTTTGCTAGTTTTTGCTCCTTCACTTGGTTGAAGTAGAGCTTGTGATGAGTTATTATGGTGTCTATATGTGATTTGAATATAACACGACATAGTTTCACACACTTGCTATTCCTACGTATTGTAAGCTTATAGGTGTGCACAATCTTTTGGCTAGAGGATTGTAGGTAATCGGTCCAAGAATTCTTTGAATCAGGACTAGTCCTAAATTCTCAGAGCGGAGGCTCCTAAGTCCAGGGTTACCAGTATTATGAGGTGGTATCAGTACACTCACTATTGTGAGGTGGTACCAGTCCACTCACTACTAGGTAGTGTGAGGAGGTCATTTTCCCTCTATACCTACAAAAATACAAGGGAATCGGGTTCTTAGGAATATGCAAGTTTCATGACATTGCACAAACATTATCACAACATATTTCATAAACATTACCTTAAGGCATTTCTTAGGCATAAGCATATGACTTTGCACAAGCATTTGCATTTGAATAGTAATTGTATGGGCAATTGTTCTATCTTTGGAAGGAAGTTAACTATGGATTATGGATTCGTTTTGTGAACTTTTACATAGAGAGAGTATATGAATGTTTTAGTGGTATTGAGTAGTGACTTAATTACTTGTTGTAACCATAATCTATAACTATTTAGTTAAATTCACTATAAATGGTTAATTATGAGATAACAAAGCCATAGTAATAATTGAACGTTCTGTTTTGGGAAGGGAAATGAGCAATTTTGGCTTTTGGCACCTTTCTACATGTTATTAATATATTTATTTTTCCTCGAAGCAGCTGAAGTTATCATGATGCCATTGTATGTGTTTATACTACTGAAAATTGTGAATTCTCACCCTTTTGCTTGTTTCGATGATAAATCCAAGTCAAGACTCTTCTAAGAGGAAGAAGAAGAAGAATTAGATAAACTATTTTAGTTTTATTTGCTTTTTGTCCAATGCTTGTATATTGTTGTATATGCATTGGGTTGTATCAGTTTTTGTACATGGTACTTACACCCTTTTGAGGCTTAGTTTGTATATACAATGTATAAAGTTTATATATGAGACTTTTCTTTCCCTCATGGCTCTTTATAATAACTTGTATAGTTTTTATGAATCTAGAATGTTGTTCTTAAGTTAGAAGTAATGTGACTAATATTGTTTACCATAGTATATTCGGGATATACTAAGGTATTGGTATTAGGACATTACATATTTGCCCCAGTTGGGTATTCTCTATGCTTAACTTACTGCTTGATATCATGATACCAAGGTTTACCATCTGGCTTACCTTCTACATTGGCACAATACGTAGGCTCACTTTGTGTTTTCACTTGGATGAGTTAGACATTATTGTGAGCATCTAACTTGGTCATTACAGCCAAAGTAGCCAATGTGATTGGCATTGACTAAAGCAATGATTTTGATTATAACAAACAAGAAAGGAATGGAAATGCAAAGATCAAATCCCAAGGAGCTTCAAGTTTAGCAAATAGGTCTTAGATCTTGTGTAAAGGTATTTTAGGAATCACACTAACATCATTTATTGGCTTCCTTACTCAACTTAAATGGCTTTGCAAAGTCATGATTTATACTTGTGAAAATTATGTTTAAGTTTAAACAAAATGGTTTTAGAAAGTTTGAAAAGATTTTGGGAATCTATCAACAACAGGTTATTGAAGTTCAATAACATGTTATTTGCCTAAAACAGAAGCACGCCAAATTGCTTTTAAAAGGGAATAACTGATTATGTATTTCCCATAACCGGTTATTCACTAAGTCATGAGCCAATTCTTATGTTTTTCTAAAGGCTCCTAACCGATTAGGATATCTCCATAATCGATTATTTGACTAAGTCAAAGGTGCTGGCTTTGTTTCTTAAAGGCTCCTAACCGATTAGGATATCTCCATAATCAGTTATTGGACAAGTCAGAGGCGTTGGTTCTTTCTTTTTAAGGACAATAATCGATTATGGTATTTGGCATAATGGGTTATTGAGTGAAACAGAAGTGTAGAATTCAGTTTTAAATGGCAAACCAAATTATAGATTATTAGAAATCAATAACAGGTTACCTGGAAAAGCAGAAAACACATCTAACGGCTCTATTAAGAGTATTTAATGCTTCTAACTACCCCCAATGGCTCTTAATTGCTTTGGGCTATAAATATAAGTTGTTAGACATTTATGAAGGTTAGCAAAACAATCTGGAAAACATTCTTGAGCATTAAATTCGTGTTTTCACTATCACTTCTATCATACTTTGTTTTTGAGCTTTAAAAGTGTGAATCCTTGATACTCATAGAGCTTCAATTTGTATTGTTCACTCTAAAGAGAGTTTCAATCCATCTACCTTTGATTAATCTATAAAAGAAGGGTGAGGCATCCCTTGAAAGTAGAGGCTCAAGCACAAAGGGTGAGGTATCCCAAGGTGTGGTGAGTGCTCTAATTTGTAAAGGTTGTCAAACACCTGTTGAAGCTTGAAGATATAGTGGAAATCTCGAACGATTACTTGAGGACTGGACGTAGGTCACAAGTGGATTGGTGGCTGAACCAGGATAAACTCTGTGTTTGATCTTCTAAATCCTTCTCCTTTATCTTTGTGCACTATTTTATTAGTTTGCTTGAATACTTTCTTGCTTGGGTAATTTATTTGTGAGTGAAAGTATTCTATCTCATCTATCCATTCATCTCTATCAATCAATAGCTTCAACAAAAATTGATAAACAAGTGTTTTGTGAAATATTTGCTAAAATATTTTACATACTCAATTCACCTCCTCTTGAGTATTGAGGCCACTTGGTAACAAGTGATATCAGAGCTAGACTATTGTATAAAGAGTAGCATCTTCAAAAGAAGTGATGGCTTCAAACGATTTTTCTTCCGAAAGTTCTTCTATAAATAGACCCTCCTATTTCAATAGGAATGGTTATGCCTATTGGAAAGAAAGAATGAACTTTTTTATTGAAGCTATTGATTTGGATGTGTGGGATGCCGTTGAAAATGGAGCCTTTGTTCCCACATGAATAGTTGATTGTGTAAGAATCAATACACCAAGAAATGAATGGACCGATAAGGATAAAAGAAAGTTTAATAAAATTTGAGAGCCTAGAATATCATTACCACATCCTTGGGGTATGATGAATTTTTTAGGGTGTCAAATTGTAAGACCGCTCAAGAAATGTGAGATACTTTACAAGTAACCCATGTGGGCACAAGTGAGCTAAAACAATCAAGAATAAACACTATCACTCATGAATATGAATCGTTTAGAATGAACCAAGGAGAAATCATTCAAGAAATGCAAAAAAGGTTCACTCATATTATAAATCATCTTGCTTTATTGGGAAAAAGTTTTCCTAATGAGGATCTTAATAATAAAGTTTTTAGGTGTTTAAATAAGAATTGGCAACCCAAAGTGAAGGCTATTGTGGAGTCAATGAATCTATCACTAATGACATTGGCCACTCTATTTGGGAAGCTTTAAGAGCATGAATTGGAGGTAAATAGGCTCAATCAAAATAAGGAGCATGACAAGAAGAAAAAGGGAATTGCACTCAAAGCTACCTTCTCTACAATTGAAGACGATAATGAAGATGATGGAGATGGAGTAGAAAATCTTGAGCTGAATGAGGAGAATCTTAGTCTCCTTATGAAAAAGTTTAAAAAATTTCTTAAGAAGAAAGGATTTCAAAGAAGACCACTTTTCCCACCAAAGAAGACATATCATAAAGGGGAAAGAATCTCATCTACTCCTACATGTTATGAATGTGGAAAACTGAAGCACATGAAGATGGAATGTCCTGTATATTTTAAGAAGACGGAGAAGTTTGAGAAAAGACCTTCTAAAGAAAAGAAATGAATGAGAGTATACATTGCATGGGAGGACAATGACATGGATTCTTCCGATAGCTCAGAAAATGAAAAAGTCCATCTATGTCTCATGGCTAGAGGAGAAGAAGAAGAATAGAGCAGCACCGAGGTAACTTTTTCTAACATAGATCCTTCACCCTCTTATAGTGAATTACAAGATGCTTTTCAAGAATTGCATGATGAATCATTGAGGCTCACAAAAATGGTTTTATCTTCAAATAAAATAATTTTCTTATTGGTAAACAAAGTTTCTATTTTGAATAAGGAGATTAATGAGCTCAAAATTGAGAATGAGACCCTAGGACTTATTGATGCTAATTCATCATGCATGACCTGTTCTTCATATGATAATGCACCCATACCCTCATCTTGCTCATCATGTAAAGCATTTGAAATTGAAATTGAGGATTTGAAAAACACACTTGCAAAATTTACCTTTAAAGAGATAACTTGAATATGTTGCTAGGGAAACAAATATGTGTTTTCCAAAAAGCCGGTTTAGGGTATAATCCCAATAACTAACAAAAGTTTCTCAAGAATCTCTTTGTTTCCTCAAGTACATCAAGTAGTCCCTTTATCAAATGCTTTTATTGTGGGAGGAAAGGGCATAGTGCCTCAACATGTAATGTTAAGAAGAACTTAAACACCAAGGTTGGAACCAAAGTGGTTTGGGTCCTTAAAGGCACCTTGCCTAAATCTAACACACAAGGACCCAAGACAATTTGGGTACCAAAGGTTAAATTCTGAATGTATGGTGTAGGTGTGCTTGAAGACCAAAAGTTTAAGTTGGTATCTTGATAGTGGTTGCTCTAAGCACATGATGGGTGATGGTTTCAAGTTCTCATTTCTTACACCTAAGAAAAATGGTCATGTCACATATGGGGACAACAACAAAGGAAGGATCCTTGGAGTTGGAAAAATTGGTAAGATTCCCTTTACTTCAATTGATAATGTCTTGTATGTAGAGGGACTCAAACATAACTTGCTGAGCATAAATCAATTATGTAACAAGAGAAATAGAGTTATCTTTGACTCTGATTGTTGCATAATTGAAGGTAAGGATGATAAGCAACTTAAGTTTATTGGTCATAGAATTAATAACATATATATGATTAATCTTAATGATATTACCTCTCAAGATGCAAGATGTCTTATGAGTAAAGAGAGTGATTCATGGCTATGGCATAAGAGAATTGCCCACATTCATATGGATCACCCAAACAAACTTGTTTCTAAAGATTTAGTAATTGGTTTATCAAAGCTCAATTTTGAGAAAAATAAACTTTGTGATGCATGCCAAAAGGATAAACAAGTAAATGTCTCTTTCAAAGCTAAAAATGTTGTTTCTACTACTAGACCTTTACAACTTTTGCACATAGATCTTTTTAGACCACCAAGAACTATGAGCTTTGGGGGTAATTATTATGCTTTTGTGATTGTGGATGATTACTCTAGATATACATGGACTCTATTTCTTGCTCATAAGAATGATGCCTTTCATGCATTTAGAAAACTTACAAAGGTTATTCAAAATGAGAAAAATTACAGCATTGCATCCATAAGAAGTGATCATGGTGGAGAATTTGGAAATCAAGAATTTGAAATGTTTTACAATGAAAATGACATTGAGCATATTTTTTCTGCTCCTAGAACTCCACAACAAAATGGAATAGTTGAAAGAAAAAATAGATCTTTAGAGACGTTAGCAAAAACTATGCTTAATGAAACAAACCTTCCTAAGTATTTTTGGGCGGATGTGGTAAGTACCACTTGTTATGTTATGAATAGGACTTTGATAAGGCTAATTTTAAAGAAAACCCCTTATGAACTATACAAAGGATGAAAACCAAGCATTTCCCACTTTCATGTCTTTGGTTGCAAATGCTTTGTTTTAAATAATGAAAAAGATAACCTAGGCAAGTTTGATGCTAAATCTGATGAAGGAATATTTCTTGGTTACTCTTTTGGTAGTAAATCCTTTAGAGTTTATAATAAGAGAACAATGACCATTGAGGAATCAATTCATGTTGCATTTGATGATTCTAACCCAAATGGTTCGAGAAAGGATTTAGTTGATGATGTTGCAGAAATCTTGGCAAGAACACACTTGAAGAATCAAGAAAAAGAGGCCAAGAAGCAAGAAGAAAGTCCATTTGACCCCTAAGGAAAGAGGATTCACAAATCATGGATCTTCCTAAAGAATGGAGGACACCAAAATATCATCCTCTTGATAAGGTGATAGGTGATGTATCAAAAGGGGTAATAACTCGAAACTCTCTTAGAGATGCATATAATCATATGACTTTTGTCTCCAAGTTGAACCTAAAGACATAAATGAGGCTGATAAACACATATTTGATATATTAATAAACCTTCATTTTTAGTCATTTACACTCTCTATGTACTTAATTGATTGAGCTTGATTATGTTTTGTAGGTTTGGACTCAAATTGGACTTAATTGATTTTTTCAGCATGATTTACATCTTACACTATTTCTGTATTTTGGTCATATCTTGAGTTTTAGATGTCTAAAAATTATGTATTTTACCTTGTTGGAAAGATAAGAGATAGCTCTACAACGTTTATGAAGAGCTCAAGGTCAAAGTCAGACATCTAGTGGAACTAATTAAGCTTGGAAGTTAGAATACGAGTTTTGTGATTGGAACCTGAATAGTGTGCAGTAATCAGAGTATAACTCGGGCTGTAAGATCTGGATTAGGCTAAAATTTTAGTATCTACAAGTTAAAATCCATATCAATAATTTTCATGAGAACATAAGACTCAAATCGGGCTCCTTGGAGGTCATATTGGGCTTGGAAATCAGAACAGAGGAGCTGTAATTAGGTCTGAATACTGTGCAGTAATTAGGCCATATTGTAGGCTATAGGTGTTCTTTTAAGGTGATTCTAGTGGTATTTGAAATATAAGATCTAGGCCTACAACTTTCATAAAGACCACTTGGTGAGAAAATGACGAATGCAATGACTTCAGAGCTGAATGATTTCAGAGACAAAGAAACTCCATAATTTTCCACTCATCAAAAGTCATTTGGCATTTTTTACTCATTTTCCACTCATCCACTCACTCATGACTCAGGCCCCCTTGTCATTTTGTATCCCTAATCCTCTATAAAAGGGAGCCTTGACAGATCATTGAAGGTGTTAGGTGTTAGGCAGCAAAATGATGCTATTTTGTTTCTTGTTTTTTTTTGTAGTAGTTTTCTTGTGTTCTAAATTGAAGTCATGTTCTTCTTCTTCTTCTTCTTCTTTCTTTCTTTCTTCTTGTCTATGAGTAACTAGGTTTCCTTTTACTTGGGTGAAAGGGTGAAGCTCTTGGTAATGAAATAATGTTAGATTCATTTCTTTCTTGTGCTTAAATGATATATTTTCAAGTGATCATTATACGTGTTGTATTTTGTTTTCAATCAATTTAGAAACCCTCCTTGTAAAGTGGAGGCCTTGATTCATTATAGACAAGAGGTTGGCACAATGAATGCTTGAGCCCATTTATGAGTGGTGGTGCTAATAGATGATTATAGGAATCATAATATAATTACATATATAATTTTTAATGAACTTTGAACATTGTATTTTTCAATTGGAACCTCCATTATGTGTGGATTCTAATTGAGTTATAAAAAGAATTAATCTTGTCTTTATTTTATTTACCAAGAGTAGATCTTCTAACCCAAGTAAGTCTTTTTTATTTGTAACTAAGTTTTATCACTTTTATTGTTGTGACAAAATATTTACTTTACGTTAAAGAATTTTTCTTCATCAATTCCCTATGGATCGACCTCGGACTCCCGAGATTTTATTACTTGAAACAACCTGCACTTGGGTTTGCAACTTTTAATCTGCATCAAGTTTTTGGTGCCGTTGCCGGGGACTTGATTTGAAGAACAAATTTATTGTGTAAATATTTTGTATATATATATTTATATTTTTTTCCTGTTGATCTTGTATATATATATATATTTTTTCTACTCTTTTAATTTTTTTTTCTCTGTATCGACTAACGTACTAACTTAGTGGGAGAAACTCTCCCTAATCTCTCTGTAATCTTTAATCATTAATGAAATAATCTTTCTTCTTTTCTTCTCTCTCGCTAGAGCAAAAAATCGGTTCTGTCGATTCTCTGGTTTTCATATTTTAAATTTATTTTCTGCACTTTATTTTTCGCACTTTAATTTCTTTACTTTACTTTCTGTATTTTATTTCTAACTTTCTAACTTATTAACCTACTAACCTTTTAATTTTCTTGCTTACTAAGTTACTAACTATCTAACTTTTTACTTTATCAGCTATCTAACTTTTTACTTTATCTGCTTCTAACATTTTAATTTACTTGCATACTAACTTTTTAATTTTTCTGCTTATTAACTTATTTGGTGGTTAGTTTATACCACACTTTTGTTAATATTTATTTACTAAGTGTTAATATATATTTAGTGGCTGGTTTATACCACACCCTTGTTAATATATATTTGGTGACTGGTTTATACCATATCTTTGTTAATATTTAAATGGATAGTTTATATTGCCAGCTTGTATATTTTATTTTATATTTTAAGTTACTTATTTATGCTTAATTGGTATCGTGATTCAAATTCTAGTCGTTTTGTTAAAGTTAATCCTAGTACTTTACATATTGAATTGTCTGAATCACAATCACACACATCAAACACAATAGTTGAAAACGAAAGTGTGCATGATGAACTTGAAAATCAACCGTTGCGAACCATGCGTGAGTATTTGCAACAATCTCGAAATTCTAGTCCATCATGTTTTATCTTTTCACTCAATGCTAACAATTTTAGATTCAAGGCAGGTATGATTTCTTTACTTCCTAATTTCCATGGTTTAGAATATGAAAGCCCATATTTACATCTAAAAGAATTTGAGGAAGAATGTAGCGCTTTTCATGATCAAACTTGCACTGAATAGGTTGTTAGGCTTAAATTGTTTCTTTTTTCTTTGAAAAAAAAAACAAAAACTTAGTTTAATGCTTTGAAACCAAGATCAATTGGCATATGGCAAGAAATGCAATGTGAGTTTTTAAAGCAATTTTTTTCAACACATGAAACCAATGCTTTGAAAAGACAAATCCAAATTTTTTCCTAAAACTCAAATGAAGCATATTTTCATAGTTGGGATCATTTTAAAGATTTGTTGAATTCTTGCCTACATCATGGTTTTAAAAAATGGCGCACTATAAGCTTCTTTTATGAAGGGTTAACATCCAAAACTAAACAATTTATGGAAACAATATGCAATGGTGAGTTTCCTGATAAAGAACCTGAAGAAACTTTAGACTATTTAGACCATTTGGTTGAAAATTCTCAATCTTGGCATGGTACTAATCCTTCTGAAAATTTAATTAGATATAACCTTGTAAATGCTAGTAAAGAAAAATATCATCTTAGTCAAGAAGAAGATCTAAATGCTAGCTTTGCTAGTTTGGCTAGAAAGGTTGAAGCCATGGAATCAGGGAAAGTAAAAGAAATCAAATCTGTGCAAAATGAAGAAATTTGTAGCATTTGTGATGAATTGGGACACTCGACAAATGAATGTCCAAAAATTTTTATTTTTAAAGAAGTTGTGCATGAACAAGTAAATGCAATGAATAATTTTAAAAATTTTATCACTTCTTCTTTTTCAGATACATATAATCCGGGATGGAGAAATCATCCAAACTTTAGTTGGAGGACCAACAATCAGGCACAATTCATACAACCACCACCTCCTTAGGCACAGCAGGATTCACAAAATTCTCAAGGATATGTACCTTATGTCCCACCATATAGGAAAAACCTTGAGAGAATATTGCATGCATTCATGGAAAAGTAAGAGGCCATTAATAACCAAAACACTTAAGCCATGATTGACATAAAAGACACTTTTGCTAAACTTTCTTCTACACTTACCATTCACGAGAAAGGAAAATTTCCCTCTCAACCTCAACCAAATCCCAAGAGTCAGTATAGCCTAAATAAGGGTAGTTCAGAAAGCCAACAAATAGATCAAGTTAAGTCAGTGATAGCTCTTAGGAGTGGAAAGGTTGTCGAAAAATAAATTCCTGAACCTTGTGAGAAAAATGATGAGTCAAGTCCCAAAGATGAGGAAGGGGTTGATAAGCCACCTAGCCAAAAGGAGACCAAACTCTCGCCTTCACCCACATATCCTCAAGCATTAAATAATTCAAGTAAAGTGAACCATAACAGTGACATTTTTGAAATCCTTAAACAAGTGAAAGTCAATATTCTTTTGTTAGATGCTATCAAACAGATTCCTTATTATGCCAAATTTTTGAAGGACATGTGCACTGTTAAAAGAAAACATAATGTGAAAAAGAATGCCTTTTTGACTGAACAGGTAAGTTCCATTATTCAGAACAATAATGCATTGAAATATAAAGACCCTGGTTGTCCTACAGTTTCATGCATTATTGGAGAACATAAAATTGAACGAGCTTTACTTGATCTTGATGCTAGTGTTAATTTGCTTCCATATTCAGTTTATCAGTAACTCAACTTGGGTGAGTTAAACTAACTTCTGTAACTCTTCTACTTGTCGATAAATTAATTAAAATTCCAAAAGGAATAGTGGAAGATGTGTTAGTACAAGTTGATAAATTCATATATTTTGTGGATTTTATTATCTTGAAAATTGAACCTATGAAAAATAGTAGCAAGTCAATTCCTATTATTTTAGGTCGCCCATTTTTAGCAACATCTAATGCTTTGATAAATTACAGAAATGGATTGGTGAAGCTGACATTTGGAAATATGACACTAGAGCTTAATGTTTTCAACATGTGCAAGCAACCACATGAAGTTTATGATGAAAAGGAAGAAATTGAAGGGATTGAGTCCATTATAAACGATCATCTTTAAATCAAGAGTTCTTCTGACCCATTAAAATTTTGTTTAATTAATTCATTTAATTTAGCTACACAGTTAGATGATAAGTTTTCTGAAGTATGCTCTTTGCTTAACTGTACACAGGTATTGAAATACAAAGGATGGAAGCCGAGATTCGAAGAGCTAAAACCCATGAATGATGATACCCATGAAAAAGTACCCATACTAGAACTAAAGTCATTACCTAATGGGTTAAAGTACACATTTTTGGGAGAAGAACAAAGCTTTCTAGTGGTATTTTCCTCATCCCTGACAAAGAACAAGAAGGTATATTGATAGAGGTACTTAAAAGGCATAAAAATGCAATTGGATGGACATTAAAGGATATAAAAGGCATTAATCCATTAATTTGTACACATAAAATATATTTAGAGGATAATGCTAAAATATCTCAACAACCTCAAAGAAGATTAAATCCACACATGAAAGAGGTAGTTAGAGCTAAAGTTCTTAAATTACTTGATATTGGAATTATCTATCCTATCTCTGATAGCCAGTGGGTAAGCCTACACAAGTTGTGCCTAAGAAATCTGGAATAACAGTGGTTGAAAATGAAAAAGGTGAATTAATACCTACCCGAGTCTCATCTAGTTAGCGTACGTGTATTGATTTTAGAAAATTGAATGCAGCCACTAAGAAAGATCATTTTCCCTTGCCATTTCTTGATCAAATTTTGGAAAGAGTAGCTGAACATCCCTACTATTGTTTTCTTGATGGTTATTCAAGGTATAATCAAATACCAATTGCATTAGAGGACCAAGAAAAAACCACTTTTACTTGTTCTTTTGGCACTTTTAGATATAGAAGAATGTCTTTTGGTCTTTATAATGCTCCAGTAAATTTTCAAAGATGCATGCTAAGTATTTTCAGTGATATGATTGAGCATTATTTAGAGATTTTCATGGATGACCTAATAATTTTTAGAAATTCTTTTGAAAATTGTCTTGATATTTTGGAAAAAGTTCTTAAAAGATACGAAGAAAAAGGATTTGTGTTAAATTGGGAAAAATGTCATTACATGGTTACATCAGGAAAAATGTTAGGTCATGTGATATCTTCTAAGAGAATTGAAGTTGATAAGGTTAAAGTTGAATTAATTGCTCATTTGCTTTCCCCAAAAATATTCAAAGAAGTTCGTTCTTTTTTAGGACAAGCAGGATTTTACAGAAGATTCATTAAGGACTTTACTGCCATATCTAGACCTTTATGTAATCTTCTAACAAAAGATGCACCATTTGATTGGACCTAAGATTGTCAGAAATCTTTTGAAAAATTAATCGGTCTTTTGACCTCTGCTCCTATCACGCAATCCCCTAACTGGTCTTTGCCTTTTGAGTTGATGTGTGATGCTAGTGATTTTGCTGTTGGTGCTGTTTTAGGACAGAGAAGGGAAGGTAAGCCTCATGTAATTTATTATGCAAATCGAACTTTGAATAGTACACAAATGAATTACACTACTACTGAAAAAGAACTACTTGCTTTAATTTTTGCATTAGACAAATTTTGAGCTTATTTAATTAGTTTTTTCACTATTGTTTTCACTGATCATACTACTGTTAAATATTTAATGTCTAAGCAGGATGCCAAACCTAGGTTGATACGGTGGATCTTATTGCTTCAAGAATTTAACATCACAATAAAAGCAAGAAAGGAATCGAAAATGTTATTGCAGATCATTTGTCTAGACTTACAACAAGCTCATCTTTTGATAGCACACCTATCAATGATTCTTTTTCGATGAATTTTTAGTTTTTGTCAATTCCATGCCTTAGTTTGCTAACATTATCAATTTTCTTGTAACAGGTAAGATGTTGCCTCAGTGAACACACTAAGACAGAAAAAAGTTTTTGATTGAGGTGAAAAATATTGGGATGACCCATTTTTGTTCAAATATTATCCTTATCAAATCTTTTGGAGATGTGTACCCGACAATGAGGTAAGTAGTGTCATTAAATTTTATCATTCAGAAGCATGTGGAGGTCATTTTTCTTCAAAGAAAATAGCTGGGAAAATCTTACAGTGTGGATTTTATTGGCCCACATTATTTAAGGACAGCTATATTTTTTGCAAAAGTTGTGAAAGTTGTCAAAATTGGGGTCCATTTCTAAAAGAGACATGATGCCTCTGAACCCTATCATTGTCATTGAAATTTTTGATTGTTGGGGAATTGATTTCATGGGTCCATTTCCATCATCATTTGGATTTGTGTATATTTTGGTTGCAGTTGATTATGTCTCAAAATGGATTGAGGCGATTCCATGTCAACACAATGATCACAAAACTGTTCTTAAATTTTTAAAAGAAAATGTTGAGTCGATTTGGAATCCCTCAAGCTATCATCAGTGATGGGGGAAAATATTTTTGTAATAAACCATTTGAATCTTTAATGAAGAAATATGGCATCACACACAAAATTGCTACCCCTTATCACCCTCAGACAAGTGGACAAGTAGAATTAGCAAATAGGGAGATTAAACAAATTTTGGAAAAAATGGTTAACCCAAATCGTAAAGATTGGTCTTTAAGATTAAATGAGGCACTTTGGGCTTACCGTACTGCTTTCAAAACATCTTTAGGCATGTCACCCTATCAGTTGGTCTATAGAAAACCTTATCACTTGCCTGTAGAATTGGAGCATAAAGTATTTTGGGCCATTAAAGCTTTCAATTAAAATCTTGATGATGCTTCCAAGTTACGCAAATTACAATTGAATGAACTTGAGGAATTGAGAAATAATGCATATGAAAACTCAGATTTATAAAGTTAGAACAAAAGCTTTTCATGACAAATCAATTTTGAGAAAATCTTTTGAAATTGGTCAAAAAGTTCTACCTTATAACTCTTATCTTCACCTAGTCCCTGGAAAATTAAGATCTAGGTGGACTAGTCCTTTTATTGTCAAACATGTGTATCCTTATGGGGCCATAGACATTAAGAACCCTAGGAATGGTAATGTATTTAAGGTCAATGGACACAGACTTAAACTATTTCTAGAACATCAAGTTGTTGAGGTAGAATCCATCTCCCTTTCTAATCCTTGTTATGAGTAGAATTTATTTTAATTTTGTTTCTTTCTTTTTACAGTTCTTTGTATTCCCGGTTAAGTGATGGATAACATTACTCCGTGACTCTCAAGTCGGTTTGTTTTTCAGTTTTCCATAATAACTGATTTCTTCTCCTTTTAAAATGGACGTCATTCTCTCAAATCTAAGAAAATGTTTCCCTTCTCTCACTCTAAATGCTCTAACAAAAATCTATGAAACTAAGTGTGAAAGACTGAGACTGTTAATGTACAAGGGCATCCCAGAAGATATACGCTGGATAATCGAAGCAAAGGTTCATTTAGCTGGTGAATCTTCAGATTCATTTATCTCATACATGCCGGGTCTCGGTAAAAGTTCTTATTCAAAAAGAAGAAGAGCAAAAAGAATGAAAATTTGTTACAAATGTGTGCAATAGAATTGTAATACGCGATATCATTCTTTGGGAATGGTTTTAGTAAACAGAGAAGATAAAATTTTCTTCATTAAGAATGGACTGAGTAATGAGTCTTTAGATAATATCTTATTGACTTTTAAGACGCATTCTTGGGGATATGTGCAGCGTGAACTTCTTAGTTTGTGAAATCTTTTCAGGGACGAGCAAGAGGGTTACAGTCTTGGGAATATGACTCAAAAAGACTCTGTTTGCCAATTTATAAGAAAATTAGATGGGAAGCTTATCCTCAACTTATAGAAGGCGTTTAAGCCATTTCTAGACGTGAAACCAGAGGAAGATGTGAGCCACAATCACAAAAACTTGTATATATTATCTTGTACATTCCTTTAAAAAAAATCAAAAAATAAAAAAAAAAAAAAAAGAAAAGAAAAAGAAAAGAATAAAAGAAAAGAATAAAAAAATAAAAAAAGAAGGCAAAACTTCGATTGTACTTGGTCTTTAATTAGATTAGGAGTTCCTGCCAGTGGCAGACCTATCATTAACTCGGGTGGACATTCGCACGCCAGTCCGTAAATAAGGTTCGTGTGCCATGCTCTGTAGAGAGCCGCACTCCATAACCCAATGTTCACTATCTAGGCACTGTGGAGTTGATGGATAGGTAGAAGCGTCCCACTTTGGTTATTAGTGAGAAGTAACCCGCAACTACCGAAGCATATGAGGCATCTGAGCTTGATATTCTCTTTTATTAGAAGGGGCTCTCAGCGCCCTGAGATGGGGCGTTCTGGATCTTGGACATTGTGGGTTTCAGATTTTAGCATCTTTGTTGATGTTACGAACCTAAGTGTGAGTTCTCCAAGTTCTAGTCCTAGGATGGAAACCCATGATGGTTTCTTTATTCTCTTTTCTTCAAATAAGCGGGAGGGAGAAGAATTCCAAGATTAGCTGAGCCGTCTTGGTATTACTGCACTCATGACACGCAGTATAAAGATCTGTCATAAAACCTGTACACAAAGGTATGTCATCATTTGTTATTATTATTATTTTATCTTTGTATGATTTTGTTATATTTTAGTTGTGGATAGACAATCCTTTTGGTGGGATCCTTCAGGAGTTTCTAGACTTCTTTACCCTGATGGTTTTCTTGAAGTCTAAAAAAAATAAATAAAAAATAAAAAAATAAAAAATAGAAAAAAATAAAAAAAATAAAAAAAGTTTCTTAAATTCAAACTTTTCTGACAACAGCAAACCTACATTTTTCTATTTTCTTCCCTATTTAAACACTTCATTTTCTTCACTTTCTTGCAACTCATAATCATTCAAAGAGAGTGTGAGTGTAAAAATGAAGGGAGCTTCTTCTTCAGTTCATAGATTTATCAGTATTTGTGTATTTTGTGGGACAAGTTATGGGAAGGGTTTAGAGTTTGTAAATGCAGCAAGCACTGTTGGTAGAACACTTGCTGCGAGAAACATTCGTGTAGTATATGGGGAAGGTAGCATTGGGTTAATGAGGGCTGTATCACTTTCTGTACATATAAGAGGTGGTCAAGTTTTAGGTATCATTCCTGAACCTTTAACTCGAAGGAACATCATTGGACAGACAATTGAGCTGGAAATTCAAGTATCACCTATGCATGGACGAATGAGGACAATACTTGAAAACTCTGATGCAATCATTGCTTTACCGGGTGGTTTTGGTACTTTAGAAGAACTTTTTCAAATTATCTTTTGGGCATAACTGAACGTCCACCATAAACCCATAGGTTTGTTGAATGTTAATAATTTTTTTGATAATTTATTATCTTTTGTTGACCATGCTGTGGAACAGAACTTTATCACACATTTGGCAAGATGACTCCTTATATCTGCTTCAACTGTTGATGAATTAATTGATAAATTACAAGCTTTTGTTTATGAATCTAAACCAGTAATAGCTCAGATAGATTAGTCAAAAGGTAGCAGTAAGGGAGGCAGCAAGGAACAAGAATGTGATCTAGCACTTCATCTATAACTTTCCTTTATCTTTGGTTTTATTTAATGTACTTTTTTTTTGTTTTAATTTGTGTAATGTTTATCTTTTCAGTAATTGCAGCAACAGGTAATATCTTTTATCTTTTACCTATCTATGTTTTGACATTGAGGACAATGTTGTGATCTGGTTGGGGGGAAGGATGGTTGTAAAAAAAAAACCTAAAAAAAAGATTAAGAAGTGTGTTTAGTAATATATTTGTTGTGTTTATATGTTTGTCATCAATTTATTAACAACAAAAGTAATTAGGGATGGCAGAGTAAGGAGTAAATTATTTACTCTTGAGACGCATCAAAATTGACAGCAGAGTAAAGAGTAATTGGGTAAACAACTAGTTTGTGTGGAAGTAGCAATTTAAATTCAGGGAAATTTGCATGATTGAGTAAATTGTCTTCTTTCTTAAAATTCACATGCTTGGTTATGGATGTTGAATTGGTGGACTGAGAATGATAGAATTATGCCTTGTGAGATTTTGAGCCTATTGATGAATGGATTGAATATTTGTACCATTCTCTTCTTTCTTGTGTGAATTTCACTCATGGAATTGTTACTCTAGAACTTGCTTTGATTCTTTTTGAGACTACATTTTCATATGCATACATAAATATGATTGAGACATTTTTCTTGAAATAGCTACTTTAATCAAATAGCCAGCCTTGCCTAGTAGCATATTATCTCAATATGATATCAAACACTCTTATGACTTCTTGTAAATTCTCTGATTCCTGCCAACGTAAAGTATTGGAAATGACCTATTTTCCCTTGCTTAACCCCTTTGAGCTTATTTGACCATTCTTTATTTTGAACTCATTATATGCCTTAAATGAAAAACCATGTTCTTACCTAACCTTAGGGAATAAGAGAACATTAGCTTTGTTATTGGATGAGTTCTTGAACAAATGTGGGGGTGTGTGTGTAGAATGAAAAAAAAAATTGTTTAAATGTATATATTATGTACATCTTTAAAAAAAATAAAAAAAATATATATAAAAAATTGTGTAAAGAAGGGTCAACAAGGTAATAAAGGAAAAGAAAAAAATACGAAAAAGGGAATTTGTATTAGGAGGAGTTGGGATGAACTTTCATGCTTGTTAATTGAACTCAACTCATATGCTCTTTTATTCTTTTTGGTATTTAACTTGTCATATCCATATTACATTCTCCTTTACGTTGATCCCATTACAACCTTGAATAAAGTCCTCATGATTTGTGTGTGCATGTGTTCTTAGTAGTAGAGAAGTAGAAGATAAGCAAGCTTATGGTAGTATAAATTTCACGGGTTGAATTGAGTGAAATACCTACCTTTTAAACACTTGAAGGATCGAGAGTGAATCTTGTGAAGATCTACCATTCTTGACTCATGCTTTTCAATTGAAGTTTCCTTACTTGTTGGTTTGAGATGTGAAGAAGCATTACCTCATAAATGTTTTGATTACTTGAATGATTGGTTGCTCTTCATTCTTAAATATATTAGAAATTGAGTCTTTTAGAGTGTTTAGCTTTTTAGTCTGTGTCATTTTTTCCCTAGTTTTAGTCTTGTGTGTTTTGCCCAGGAGTGCAAAAAGTTAAGTATGGGAAAATTCGATAATCACATATTTGATACATTAATAAACCCTCATTTTTAGTCATTTACACTCTCTATGTACTTAATTGATTGAGCTTGGTTATGTTATGTAGGTTTGGACTCAAATTGGACTTAATTAATTTTTTCAGCATGATTTATGTCTTATACTATTTCTGTATTTTGGCCATATCTTGAGTTTTAGATGTCTGAAAATTATGTATTTTACCTTGTTGAAAAGATAAGAGAGAGCTCTACAACTTTTATGAAGAGCTCAAGGTCAAAGTCAAACATCTAATAGAACTAATTGGGCTTGGAAGTCAGAATACGAGTTTTGTGATTGGAACTTGAATAGTGTGCAGTAATCAGAGCATAACTTGGGTTGTAAGATCTGGATTAGGCTGAAATCTAGTATCTATAAGTTAAGATCTATATCAACAACTTTTACAAAGAACACAAGACTCAAATTAGACTCCTTGGAGGTCATATTAGGCTTGGAAGTCAGAACAGAGGAGTTGTAACTGGGCCTGAATACTGTGCATTAATTGGGCCATATCTTGGGTTGTAGGTGTTCTTTTGAGGTGATTTTAGTGGTATTTGAAAGCTAAGATCCAACCCTACAATTTCATGAAGACCACCTGGTGAAAAAATGATGAATATAATGACTTCAGAGCTAAATGATTTCGGAGATAAAGAATCTCCATAATTTTCCACTCATCAAAATTCATTTGGCATTATCTACTCATTTTTCACTCATCTACTCACTGATAACTCAGCCCCCTTGTCATTTTGTATCCCTAATCCTCTATAAAAGGGAACCTTGGCAGATCATTGAAGGTGTTAGGTGTTAGGTAGCAAAATGATGCTATTTTGGTTCTTATTTTTCTTGTAGTAGTTTTCTTGTGTTCTAAATTGAAGTCATGTTCTTCTTCTTCTTCTTCTTCTTCTTCTTCTTTTTCTTCTTCTTCTTCTCTCTTTCTTTCTTCTTGTCTATGAGTAACTATGTTTCATTTTACTTGGGTGAAATGATGAAGCTCTTGGTAATGAAATAAGGTTAGATTCATTTCTTTCTTGTGCTTAAATGATATATTTTCAAGTGATCATTATACATGTTATATTTTGTTTTCAATCAATTTAGAAACCCTCCTTGTAAAGTGGAGGTCTTGAATTATTATAGATAAGAGGTTAGCACAATGAATGCTTGAACCCATTTATGAGTGGTGGTGTTAATAGATGATTAAAGGAATCATAATATAATTACGTATAGAATTTTTAATGAACTTTGAACGTTGTATTTTCTAATTGGAACCTCTATTATGTGTGAATTCTAATTGAGTTATAAAAAAAATTAATCTTGTCCTTATTTTATATACCAAGAGTAGATATCCTAAACCAAGTAAGTCTTTTTTATTTGTAACTAAGTTTTATCACCTTTATTGTTGTGACAAAATATTTACTTTACGTCAAAGAATTTTTCTTCATAAATTACCTGTGGATCGACCTCGAATTCTTGAGATTTTATTACTTGAAACAACTTGCACTTGAGTTTATAACTTTTAATCTGCATCAGAGGCCATTAATGATGAACATTGAATCTTGGCCATGCAAGATGTACTAAACCAATTTGAGAGAAATCAAATTTAGGACTTAGTTCCAAGGCCTAATTGTAACGCCCTAGTTTTCTCTTGTTTCTAGTTTATCTGTGATTTTTGCGATGTTGTGAATTTTATGAATTTTTATGAATAAATTGGTGTATGTGGATTATTTTAATATTATTTTTAAAAAAATTTGGACTGTTAAACCAGGGCTGAGGGATCTTACTAAACCTGAAACCGAAGACAATTTTCAAAGTTTTCATTGTCTGAAATTTTATCTAACAGATAAAATTTGGTACGCTGTATTATTCATTGGGCAATAAATACCAACTTTGTTAACTATGACTTTTGTTCATTTGGTAATAGCTTGTAGTAAAAATTTAGTGGTTTGTTTCTATTTAGCCACTTTTCTAGAGACTTCTCTTGGTGACATCACTCACATGACATTATCCAAGTGACATCATCTTTGACTTTTGGAGGAAACTTCTCAAGGAAGCTTAGTGAAGCTTGTTGAGGAAGCTTGGCTCCTCCTCCCAAAAAGAGTGCACGGCCATGGAGAGAGAGAGAGGAGGCCTCTTGGACAAGTTTCCATTTAAATTTTCAATTCATTTCTTTGCTATCCATTTCTCTTTCAACAACCAAAAGTTACCCATTTTCCCTCTTATCTTTTTCTTCTCTTTTTTCTTTCCTAGCTCACGACTACCTTCCCTTCAACCACCTATTCATTTTCTTTAATCTCAACTATCTACATCATTGAATCTAAACCACATCCTAAGGCATTTTTGGTGAGAAGATCTTGGTCTTGTTCATCATTTTCAAGCATTTCTTCAAGTTAGGGCTTGAAGGTTCCTAAGGTAAAAATATCTCCTTTTTCATTCTTCTTTCTTTTCTTCCTTCCAAGACCTTAATTTTCATTCATAGTTATTCTTTTCCAAGTCAAAAATGTTGATTCTTGGCATGTCATTTTAATTTTCAATAGTCTCTTGGAAAGTGGAGGTTTGCTTCAAAAAGTTCTTCAAGAAGTGATTGGATATCTTCTAAATTAAGAGGGAGATAACTTTCATCAACCTTTCGTGGTGGTCAGAGACATTTTGCTGTGTTGAGAATGGAGAATCCATGTGAGGATTCTTCACTTGATTGTATTTGGCTCTTGGTGATTTTGGTGATTTTTATGACCTATGTGATTTTGTGGTTTGATGTTGTCTATGATCTTGATGGAATGGAAAGTTTGATGCTTGATATATTTATATCGCTTGCTTGAAATTCTTGTGGAAGTTAAAATTTTTGAGAGGTAAGAACTCTAGGGAGATCATGGCCAAGAGACCCAATAAGGGGGATCCAAGAGAAAATTTTGTGTTAATTTTAGAACTTAGAAGCTTAAATAAAAATAGAGTTGAATTAGGAGTTTAACAATAAGAAAGGAGTGGAAAGACCAAATCTTGGTTGCTTAGTTAAAGAGAGATTTCAAATTTAAGAGAGAAAATAAACTAGGAAGAGAGATCATAAAAAGTAGAGCACTTTTAGGGCTTGAGAGAAAAAGGAAATGAATTTGTGAGATTAAATAATATAGCTTTTCTTTTTAGGTTTTTCTTGAAAAAAGTGAGGATGTATTACCTATAGAAACTTAACTAGGAAAGTTTCAAGATTTGAGTGAACTTTCATAATAATTCTTGAAAGTATCAAAATTAAAGTTAAAAGTGAAAGGATGGTTCTTGAACTTGTACAAGTGAGATACCTTGTGATGGAATGTAATAGCCTTGTGCTAACGGGCCGATGTATTGGACCCAGGAATGTCAGTAATGACTTAAGCCCTGTTGTGGCTCCTCTTGGTGGAACTTTTGTTGTTTTATGAATACTGTTGATCATTGTCATGAATCATGCATTGTGAAAGTCGGAATGACTTGTTGTCAAGGTTGTATGCCTAGGAGATGAATTACACCTTTGTGTGGGTGCGAATTGCGTAGTGTAGTTCACTAGTTGAACTTGGAGGCATCAGGGCGCGAGTATCCCATATGTGGACAGTTGGTAGCTCTACTGGGCCGTGGTGACTATGCAACGCACCGACGATCTCTACCAGGTACTATCCTATTCCCGATCCAGCTGAGAGTGTCATGTATAGCCATGTTGCGCATATTGATGAGATTGAGAAGCACATGATTTGAGGCTAAGGAGATACAGACACTAACTCCCCAATTATTCTCTCCGATGTTAGTTAGAACTCTATGGAGTAATGTCAGTCCATTGAGCATTCACATAGACATTGAGCATTTTATTGTAATATGTTGCACTGTGGAACTGCCTGTGGATATTTTATGATAATGCCTATTGAGAATTTTATGACTGTAATGATTATTTTAGCATTCTGAGATTTTTGACTATTATTGTTGTCTTTTACTGCCATACTGGTATTGATGTAGAAAATCTCACCTCTTTGTATTGTTATTCTATTTGTTTTCTGTTTTATGTATTCCTGTTGTTAAAGACTAAAGAAGGCAGAAGAAAGTTTGCAGTTTTTGTTGTTTTGGTTTTGGATGGCTGCTCGTAGAGATTCCCTTGGTTTTGTCAGAGTTCTTTTCCAAGGAGGTTCAGATGTGTGGCGGATCGACTACGGCATAGAAAGGATGGATATGTAGGAGAATTGACTTTGTCTATTAGTAAGACCCGTGATGGGGCCCTTTTCTTCTCTCTTAGTGTCTTTGTGCATCTAGATTTTTTCATGCCAATTAGGGAGCTATGGGGTGACTTGCATTACAACCCTGCAGAAGATCTGGACCCTATGGTATCATCCGCTAGGACTCCTATCCGCGAGCTTCTGCCACAGTTGAGAGGCTTGGTAGGGGAGGATTCTGAGGAAGAGGACCTAATGGAGGAGTCCAAAGAGGATCCAATGGAGGGTCCAGGGGAAGATCTTGCTCCCTAGGTCTCTAGACTTGGGCTAGTCTATATTTTGTTAAACTGTTGGTTATGTCTTTTATGTATAAACTTGTAAATTTTGGGTGGACTATGATCCACGCCACTATTGTATATATTCTTTTTTGTGTGTAATATTTAGTAAGTTATGTCCCATGATGTTTATATTCGTTTAAGTTTATATTTTAAAAAGAAAATTCATAATCCGTATTTTCCAATATTAAACCATTTTTCTGCGATTTTTTTAAGTTAAAGAAGTTTTAAGGTATAAATGTGACGCCTTAGGTGGGGTGTTACATTAGTTGGTATCAGAGCCCAAGTTTAAGTCTTTTGGGGTTTGTGGTTAGGTATGTCTTGCTTGTATTGTGTGATTTCTCTGTGTTTGGTTTCAGAAAGGAGACAAAGTTGTTTGATATGACTTTACCTGACTTTCCTTGTGTAATGTTTAGTTTGACTCCAAAAGAACGTGATGGCTCGAGGTGGAGCAGTACGTGTGAACCCTGAATGAGACAGCGAGAGTATGGCTGTAGTAGTGGAGGCAATGTAGAGGATGGCAGAGGCTATGATGTAGCAGAATCAAAGAGCAGCCCAACAACAAGAAGCGACCACTGAAATGCAAAACCTATCAGAGTTTTGCCGCAACAATCCACCACAATTCAAAGGGGAGTTCGATCTGGAGAAAACGAGCTTTTGGATCAAAGAACTGGAGAAGATATTCCAAGGAATGGGATGCACTGATGCTCAGAAGGTAATCTATGCTATCTTCATGTCGGTTGGAGATACTGAAGACTGGTGGGCAGGAGCCCATCGACTATTGGAAGCTGAGGGAATAGTGATCACTTGGGAAGCCTTCAAGAATAAGTTTTTGGAGAAGTACTTTCTAGCTAGTGCAAGGCACACGGAGGAAATGGAGTTCCTAGGCCTGAAGCAAGGAAGCATGTCAGCCAGTGAGTATGCTGCCAAGTTTGAGAATTTGTCAAAGTTTTTAAGGTATTTCCAGCTCCAGCCAGATGAGGAGTGGAAATGTCACAAGTTCGAAGAAGGTTTGAGGCATGACTTAAAGAGAGTGGTGCTTCCTTTGGGAATTGATCAGTTCCCAGCCCTTTTGGACAAGTGTCGCAGGATTAAGGATCTGGATCAATCACGTCAAATGAGGAACCATAACTTTGGACCCTTTCGGTTCCAAAGAGGGAGGAGTGGTGGCAGAAATCGCTTTCAGTAAAAGCAGTATTCGAGACTACAAGGGAATCAAGCTCAGCCACAATCGCGTGGAGAAGGTCTTAGCAGCTACAAGTTTGGTCAGACCTGGGCATCAGCGCTAAAATGTATCTAGTGCAGAAGGGACCACTTGATGAGGGACTGCACAATCAAAGGGATCATCTGCTTCAAATGCGGGAAGCTCGGACATATTGTGAAGGATTGAAATCAACCCAAGGCGGAGCCCACTGTTAACAATGTGCATACTACAAGACCTCAAGCAGGAGGAAGAGTTTACACTTTGAGTGGAGTAGAGGCCTCCCAATCCGAAGTTCTGATTAAGGGAGATTGTGCAATAGGAGGTAATCTTTTAATGTACTGTATGACTCAAGGGTGACCCACTTTTTTATTGCCTATGATTGTGTGCACTGATTAGGGTTATTTGTGTCTTCTTTACCTTTTGATTTGATTATTTCTACTCCCACTGCTAAACCCATTGTTACTACTCAAGTTTGTTTGAACTGTTCTATTTTTGTGGAAGGTCGAATCTTTTCGGTTAATTTGATTTGTTTACCTCTTTCTCAAATAGATGTTATTCTAGGAATGGATTGGTTATCTTCTAACTATATCCTTCTTGATTGTTCCAATAAAACCTTAGTATTTCCTGATTCTGAGATTTCTGGATTTATATTTGCCAACCAAGTCAAAACTTTCTCGAGAGAAGGAGCTCAAGGATACATGCTTTTGTCTTCCTTGGAAGTCAAGAGTGAGACCGATGTGAATGCTATTCCTGTGGCTAATGAGTTTCCTGAAGTCTTTTATGATGACATACCTGGGTTACCAATAGGAAGAGAGGTAGAATTTTCTATCGATCTTATGCCAGGGTCTAGTCCTATATCCATGGCACCATATCGGATATCGCCATCAGAGTTAGCCGAGCTTAAGAAACAGTTATAGGAACTGTTGGAGAAGAGGTTTGTTAGACCTAATGTTTCACCGTGGGGAGCTCCAGTGCTGTTAGTCAAGAAGAAGGATGGGACTTCTCAGTTATATGTGGACTACCGTCAGCTAAACAAGATAACAATCAAGAACAAGAACCCACTTTCGAGGATAGATGATTTAATGGATCAGCTGAAGGGAGTTGCTATTTTGTCCAAGATTGATCTACGTTTTGGCTATCATCAGATTCGCGTGAAGGTAAAGGATGTACCCAAGACGGCTTTTCGGACGCATTACAGGCATTATGAGCATCTTGTGATGCCATTCAGAGTAACGAATGCTCCTGCTGTATTCATGAATTACATGAATTAGATCTTTCGCCCTTATCTGGATAGATTCGTTGTTGTCTTTATTGATGACATTCTGGTCTATTCACGAAGTCAGGAGGAACATGTCGAACACCTTAGCTGTCTAAATGCGAGTTTTGGTTGGAGGAGGTTCAGTTTCTAGGTCATGTGATTTCAACGGAAAGAATTGCAATGGACCCATCGAAAGTGGAGGCAGTTCTTCAATGCGAAAGACCAAAGGCTGTAATAGAAGTTCGTAGCTTCGTGGTTTTAGCAAGCTATTATCGAAGGTTTATCGAAGAATTCTCCAAGATAGCAGGACTTCTCACTCAGATTTCAAGAAAGAATCAAGCTTTCTTATGGACTGATGCATGTGAAGAAAGTTTTCAGGAGTTGAAAAGACGGTTGACTACTTCGCCAGTGCTGATCCTACCCGATCCCGGTGAACTTTTCGAAGTGTATTGTGATGCTTCAAGGGTCTAGGATGTGTTCTTATGTAGAATGGAAGAGTAGTAGCGTATGCTTCAAGGCAATTGAAGGTGCATGAGAAGAATTACCCTACGCACGACTTGGAGTTAGCTGCGATTATGTTTGCATTGAAGATCTGGAGGCACTTTGTTTATGGAGCAACATTCAACGTCTACAGCGACCATAAGAGTTTAAAATATCTGTTTGATCAGAAGGAGCTGAATATGAAACAAAGGCGATGGTTGGAACTTTTGAAAGACTATGACTTCCAGCTTCAATATCATCACGGAAAGGTAAACGTTATAGCAGACACTTTGAGTAGGAAGATGCTCAGTGTTTCTGCTATGATGCTCAAGGAGAGTGAGCTAATAGAATAGTTTAGGGATCTGCATCTATTTGTAGGGTTGGCACTAAGGAGAATGTGCTTAAGTATGATAACTATTTCGAGTGGATTGATGGAAGAGATCCGAGAGAAGTAGGGAAGTGACCCATACTTACAAGAGGAGAGGGAGCTGGTGAAGCAGGGTGCTATATCTGAATTAACGGAGGGACAAGATGGAATCCTAAGGTTCAGAGATAGAGTTTGTGTTTCGAGAAATTCCGAGCTTAGGAAAATGATTCTGCATGAAGCCAATAAGAGCAAGTTAAGATGCACCCCGAAACTACTAAAATGTATCAGTATCTGAAATGGTTGTATTGGTGGCAAGGAATAAAGAGAGATGTTGCTAAGTATGTGTCGTCATGCCTAGTTTGCCAAAAGGCTAAAGTAGAACACCAAAGACCTTCTGGAATGCTGCAACCTTTGACTATTCTAGAATGGAAATGGGATAGCATTGTGATGGATTTTGTGAGCGGATTACCAAGGACTAGGAAGGGATATGATTCAATATGGGTAATTGTTGATCGACTTACGAAGTTAGCGCACTTCTTGTCGATTAATATAAAGTATTCAATGGAGAGATTAGCTCAAGTGTATGTCGAGGAGATCGTTAGACTTCATGGTGTGCCTTCGTGCATTATTTCAGATAGAGACCCAAGATTTACATTAAGATTTTGGCAGAGTTTGCAGAAAGCAATGGGAACGAAGCTTTATCTAAGTTCTGCATATCACCCATAGACAGACGGTCAGTCAGAGAGAACAATCCAATCATTGGAAGATCTGTTAAGGGCTTGTGTCTTAGAACAGATGGGGAGTTGAGATGAATTCTTGCCTTTGATAGAGTTCACCTACAACAATAGTTTCCACGCGAGCATCGGGATGGCACCTTACGAGGCGTTGTATGGGCGACAGTGTAGAACACCTTTGTGCTGGTACCAAGACGGAAAAAATTTCGCAGTAGGACCTGAGCTTGTGCAGCAAACAACTGAAAAAGTTAAGATGATCCAGGAAATAATGAGAGCAACTCAGAACTGATAGAAAAGCTATGCCGACAAGAGACGGTGACCTTTTGAATTTTAAGAAGGTGAGCATTTATTTTTTAGAGTGACACCTATGACTGGTGTGGGAAGAGTCATTAAATCCAAAAAATTCACTCCAAAATTCATCGGACCATATCAAATTCTTCGTCAGATAGGTCCAGTAGCCTATCAAATAGCCTTACTACCTTTTCTTTCCAATCTTCATGATGTCTTCCATGTGTCGCAATTACAAAAGTATATCCCTGATCCAGCCCATATCATTGAACCTGATATAGTACAGCTAAAGGAAAACTTGACTAATGAGACATTTCCTATTAAGATTGGGGATAGAAGAGTGAAGCAACTCAGCGGCAAGGAGATTATATTGGCAAAAGTGATCTCGAACTATGCAACTGGAGATACAATGTGGGAGCTAGAGGACAAGATGAAAGAGCAATATCCACATTTGTTTTAAGGTATGATGAATTTCGGGGATGAAATTCTTTTTAGAAAGGGAGAGTTGTAACGCCCTAGGTTTCTTTTATTTCTAGTTTATCTGTGATTTTTGCGATGTTGTGAATTTTGTGAATATTTATGAATAAATTGGTGTATGTGGATTATTTTAATATTATTTTTAAAAAATTTGTTAAACCGGGGCCGGTGGATCTTACTAAACCTGAAACCGGAGACAGTTTTCAAAGTTTTCATTGTCTGAAATTTTATTTGATGGATAAAATTTGGGTACGCTCTATTATTCATTAGGCAATAGATACCAGCTTTGTTAACTGTGACTTTTGTTCATTGGGTAATAGCTTGTAGTAAAAATCTAGTGGTTTGTTTCTATCTAGCCACTTTTCTAGAGACTTCTCTTGGTGACATCACCCACATGACATCGTCCAAGTGACATTATCTTTGTCTTTTGGAGGAAGCTTTTCAAGGAAGCTTGGTGAAGCTTGTTGAGGAAGCTTGGCTCCTCCTCCCAAAGAGAGTGCACGGCCATGGAGAGAGAGATGAGGCCTCTTGGACAAGTTTCCATTTCAATTTTCAATTCATTTCTTTCCTATCCATTTCTCTCTCATTAACCAAAAGTTACCCACTTTTTCTCTCATCTTTTTCTTTTCTCTTTTCTCTCCTAGCTCACGGCAACCTTCCCTTCAACCACCCATTCATTTTCTTTAATCTCAACTATCTACATCCTTGAATCTAAACCACCATCCTAAGGCATTTTGGTGAGAAGATCTTGGTCTTGTTCATCATTTTCAAGCATTTCTTCAAGTTAGGGCTTGAAGGTTCCTAAGGTAAAAATCTCTCCTTTTTCATTCTTCTTTCTTTTCTTCTTTCCAAGACCTTGATTTTCATTCATAGTTATTCTTTTCCAAGTAAAAAATGTTGATTCTTGGCATGTCATTTTCGTTTTCAAGAGTCTATTGGAAAGTGGAGGTTTGCTTCAAAAAGTTCTTCAAGAAGTGGTTGGATATCTTCTAAGGTAAGAGGGCGATCATTCTCATCAACCTTTCGTGGTGGTGAGAGACTTTTTGTTGTGTTGAGAGTGGAGAATCCATGTGAGGATTCTTCACTTGATTGTATTTGGCACTTGGTGATTTTTGTGACCTATGTGATTTTGTGGTTTGATGTTGTCTATGATATTGATGGAATGGAAATTTCGATGCTTAATATATGTATATTGCTTGCTTGAAATTATTGTGGAAGTTGAAATTTTTGAGACCTAAGAACTCTAGGGAGCTCATGGCCAAGAGACCCAAAAAAGGGGATCCAAGAGAAAATTGTGTTAATTTTGGAACTTAGAAGCTTAAATAAAGAAAGAGTTGAATTAGGAATTTAACAATAAGGAAGAAGTGGAAAGACTAAATCTTGGTTGCTTAGTTAAAGAGAGATTTCGAATTTGAGAGAGAAAATAAACTAAGAAGAGAGATCATAAAAAGTAGAGCACTTTTAGGGCTTAAGAGAAAAAGGAAATGAATTTGTGAGATTAAACAATAAAGCTTTTCTTTTTAGGTTTTTTTATGAAAAATGTGAGGATGTATTACCTAAAGAAACTTAACTAGGAGAGTTTCAAGATTTGAGTGAACTTCCATAATAATTCTTGAAAGTATAAAGTTAAAGTTAAAAGTGAAAGGATGGTTCTTGAACTTGTACAAGTGAGATACCTTGTGATGGAATATAATAGCCTTGTGTTGACAGGCCGACGTACTAGACTCGGGAATGTCAATAATAACTTAAGCCCTGTTGTGGCTCCTCTTGATGGGACTTTTGTTATTTTATGAATACTGCTGATCATTGTCATGAATCATGCATTGTGAAAGTCAGAATGACTTGTTGTCGAGACTGTATGCCTAGGAGATGAATTACACCTTTGTGCGGGTGCGAATTGCATAATATAGTTCACTAGTTGAACTTGGAGGCGTCGGGGCGCTTGTATCCCACATGTGGACAGTTGGTAGCTCCAGTGGGCCGTGGTGACTGTGCAATGTAAATTGTATCCTGATCCGGTTGAGAGTGCAATGTATCCCAATCCAGTTGGCAGCTTGTATCCCGATCCGGTTGAGAGTGCCTTGTATAGCCATGTTGCGCAAATTGATGAGATTGAGAAGTACATGATTTGAGGCTAACGAGATAGAGACACTAACTCCTCGATCATTCTCTCCAATGTTGGTTAGAACTCTATGGAGTAGATGTCAGTCCATTATGCATTCACATAAACATTGAGCATTTTATTGTAATATGTTATACTTTGGAACTGCTTGTGGATATTTTATGATAATGCCTGTTGAGAATTTTATGACTGTAATGATTATTTCAACATTCTGTGATTTTTGACTGTTATTATTGTCTCTTACTGCCATACTAGTATCGATGTAGAGAATATCACCTCTTTGTATTGTTATTCTGTTTGTTTTCTGTTTTATGTATTCCTATTGTTAAAGACTAAGGAAGGTAGAATAAAGTTTACAGTTTTTGTTGTTTTGGTTTTGGATGGCTGCTCGTAGAGATTCGCTTGGTTTTGTCAGAGTTCTTTTCCATGGAGGTTCAGACGCATGGCGGATCGACTGAGGCATAGAAATGATTAGATATGTAGGAGAATTGACTTTGTCTATTAGTAGGTTTATTCTCTCTTAGTGTCTTTGTGCGTCTAGAGTTTTTCATGCCAATTAGGGAGCTATGGGGTGACTTACATTACACCCTTGTGGAAGATCTGAACCCTATGGTATCATCTGCTAGGACTCCTATCCGCGAGCTTCTACCACAATTGAGAGGCTTGGTTGGGGAAGAGTCTGAGGAGGAGGACCCAACGGAGGAGTCTAAAGAGGATCCAATGGAGGGTCCAGGGGAAGATCCTGCTGCCTAGGTCTCTAGACTTGGGCTAGTTTATATTTTGTTAAACTGCTGCTTATGTCTTTTGTGTATAAACTTGTAAATTTTGGGTGGACTATGATCCACGCCACTGTTGTATATATTCTTTTTGGTGTGTAATATTTAGTAAGTTATGTCCTGTGATGTTTATGTTCATTTAAGTTTATGTTTTAAAAAGAAATTCATAATTCGTATTTTCTAAGATTAAACCATTTTCTGCAATTTTGTTATGTTAGATAAGTTTTAAGGTAAATATGTGACGCCCTAGGGGGGTGTTACACTAATGATCATCCCACAATTGCCACCAAATGGGTCTTTAGGAAAAAACTTGATGAAACAAGCTTAATAATAAGAAGTAAAACTAGGCTTATTGCTAAAGGTTATAATCAAGAAGAAGGCATAGATTATGAGGAAACATATACTCTCGTAGCTAGATTAGAAGCCATAAGAATGCTACTTGCATATACATGCATCATGGATTTCAAGCTTTATCAAATGGATGTAAAAGTACTTTATTAAATGGTTTTATACAAGAAGAGGGGTATGTGAAACAACCTCCTGGTTTTGAAAACTTTGAACTGCCCAACCATGCTTTTAAATTGAAAAAGGCCTTGTATGGTTTAAAACAAGCTCCTAGAGCTTGGTATGAAAGGTTGAGCAAGTTCTTTTTAGGAAAAAAGCTTTTCTAGAGGAAAAGTTGACACTACTCTCTTCATCAAGCATAAAATGCATGACATACAACTTGTTCAAATTTATATTGATGACATAATATTTAGTGCTACTAATAACTCTCTATGTAAGAAATTTACCAATATTATGCAAAATGAGTTTTAGATGTCTATGATGGGTGAGTTCAACTTTTTCCTTGGTCTCCAAATCAAGTAAACACGGGATGAGACTTTCATAAGTCAATCCAAATATTGCAAGGAGCTGCTCAAGAAGTTTGGAATGGATAATGTCAAGCATATGGCTACACCAACGGGTACTTCTTGTTATTTGGACAAGGATAAAGGAGGTAAATTTATAGAAATCATAAAATATAGAGGTATGATTGGCTCACTCCTTTATCTCACAACAAGTAGGCCTGATATTATGTTTAGTGTATGCATGTGTGCTAGATTTCAAGCAAATCCTAAAGAATCACACCTAAGTGCTGTAAAAAGAATTATGAAATATCTAATAGGCACTTCATAAATGGGCTTGTGGTACCCTAAGGGTGCCTCATGTAGTCTAATTGGTTATTCCGATTCTGATTTTGTTGGATGTAAAATAGATAGGAAAAGCACTAGTGAGACATGCCACTAGCTTGGAAGCTCACTAGTTTCTTGGCATAACACAAAACAAAATATTGTGACATTGTCTATAGTTGAAGCTGAATATATTGCAGTTGAGAGTTGTTGTGTTCAAATCCTTTAGATGAAGCAAGAACTTCTAGACTATGGTTTTGAGCTTGATCACATTCTTATAAGGTGTGATATCACTAGTGCAATTAATTTGTCTAAAAATCTCATTTTGCACTCAATAAAAAACACATTGAAACTTGGCATCACTTTATAAGAGATCATATTCAAAAAGGAGATTGCATGCTTGAATTTATGAAAATAACTAAACAACTAGATGATATCTTCACCAAACCTTTGAACAAAGAAGCATTCTTTTATATAAGAAGTGAACTTGGCATACTGGATCAATTATGCATTACTACATAGTATTTTTGTTGCATAATTCATTTTCTACTGCATAACTTTTCTTTTATTTTTTATCTCTTGAATCTAATACTAACTTGAGCGTCAGAGGTTCCTCGAAGTTTGTTATGTAGGTGCTTGATCCATGCTTAAGTCCCTCAAGTTTTCAATCTCAAGTTCTTACTTAAGAAATTACATTTTGGTGCCTTTGAAGAAGAAAAATCAGTTCTTGGATTGCATTCATGGTGTTTAGAATTGATGAAAGTGAAGGCAAGCTAAGAAGACTCTCAAGATAGCATGAGTTGGTGTTTTAAGGGCTAAATTCTTGAAGAATTTATGGTTTTGGAAGTGAAATAACCAGTTAAAGAGAAGAAAATAACCTGTCATTTGGGTTTTGTAATTAATATAGCATGTTAAATTTACTTTTTGCCAAGCTAAAATAACCGATTATGATATCCTCATAACTAGGTATTGAACAACTGGGCTGTCATGGTGCTATCTGGAACATGAAAATAACTGATTATCTAATTATCCTAATTAGTTATTCTACTCAAATAGAGGCTACTCCTTTATTTGCCTAAAAAATAACCAATTATTCCAAACCCCTAATCGGTTATGTCAAACAGACCGAGACTACTTCTTATTTTCCCAAACTAATAACTGGTTACTAATAACCCATAACTGGTTATTGGGCTCTTCTATAATAGCCTCCCTTGTCACTCATGACCCCACTTTCTACCATTTTCATCTGCTTCCTCTTCTTTTCTCAAACACCTACTCACACTCACTTACTCAAACTCTTCACCCACCTCAAATCTAACCAAAATCTACCACTAAAACATCATTTCCACAAAAACCCTCATTTTCCACTGATTAAAACTCCCATTTTCTTTCAAAAGTCTCACTTCCCTTTTACGTTTCTCTCTCCTAACCATGCCCTAACTTCCATTTTTCACCATGGCCAGCAGCTTCTCTCACCCCAAAAGATCATGCTCCAAGAATCCCTCTGTACTAAAGGAAACACCTACCTCACCCAATGACCTAGACTTCTCCGTAAGCCTAAACATTGGTAGGTACTTCTCCCACAAAAATCAGATGAAGACATACACATTACAATTTCATGTGCGACACATAATTCAGCCCAAGTACATGGATTGGGAATTCTTCATTAAAGAAGGATTCAAATCCTTCACAGAGCTCTTGGAATTCCATGGGTTAAAAACTCTTGTCACTACCAACCCCGAATACTTCTATCTTGAACTTACCAAAGTTTATTTCTGCAATTTAAGCATCATTGGAGGAAATCTGGTTTCTGAATTCAAAAGGCATAGAATCATTGTCACACCGAGTCAGTGGACTCCCTTGTTTGGACTCACTCATTTTGAAGAAAAATTTACTGTGGATAGTCACAGCTCGTGGAAGGGATATGATAGAGACCAAGCTGTAATAGGCATGCTTCAACTGGGCATTCATGTGCCAAAAAGGTCTTTCACTATTGGCTTTTTGAATCTATAGGATCGCCTTCTTCACTTTATGTTGGCACATATCTTGGTACCAAGGGCGAGCAACTATGCCTTGGTTGAAGAAGAAGATATCTTCCTGGTGTGGGCCCTTAAAAGGCACATGAAAATCAATTGGCCCTATTACATAATACATTACATTATGAAAGATAAGGAAAAGGCAATGATGGATCTCCCTTACGCCTTGATGGTTGCTAAAATTCTGGATTAGTATAAGGTCAATTTAAAGGAAAACGGAGTTATTAGAATTGGCGGTTCCCACAAGTTTGGAACAGCCTCTATAAATCGCATGCAAGTAAAGAAAGTGAATGGTGAATGGGTTTATGATCGTGGACGTGAGGTAGCTACACAATAAGGAGGAATTCCCACTGCCCCTGCAAATGTGCCTACGGAAGAGGCCCTTGCCACTAATGATGACCACATCTTGGCAGCCATTGCAAACATGCAAGTCAGTATCAAAGCCCAGATTGCGAATCTTCGAGCTTATCAAGAGCATAGCATTGGGGTCATCTATGATCACTTGGACAGCATTGAGCGTCGTCTTCCACCATGGCAAGATGATGGGGCTTAGGCATGGAGTACTTATTTCTATTTTAGCTTCTTTGTTGTGCTTAAAGCTTATCTAACTATAGTAGGTTATCTTTTGGATATGTTGTTCATTATCTTAGAATTATGACTTGCTTAATTATGTTTAGTATGATTTTGATGTTTTGAAATGAATGAACTGTTGAAATGAGTATCATGCTGATATGGTTATATTATTGCTGGATTATTATTGGATATTTGTTAAATGGCAATGGTTATGTGCACCCTCTCTTTTTGTCCAAATACATATTGCATATCTTTTTTATCATGACAAAAGGGGGAGAAGTTTTTTGGTTTATATATCATTCAGAAAAGTAAGCTAAAATAACAAAAGGTATATTTTCAATGGTCTTGGTATTCCAAAACTAAGGGGGAGCTGTGCATCTCTGATTTAATCACCTCTTGAAAAATAGAGGGGGAGTAAGTCTCTAACACCTTTTATGCATTCTAATTTATTTGAACTAACCTTTTCTCAATAGTTGTTTGTCATCATAAAAAAAGGGGAGAATGTGATTGGCATTGACTAAAGCAATGATTTTGATGATAACAAATAAGAAAGGAATGGAAATGCAAAGATCAAGTCCCAAGGAGCTTCAACTTTAGCATATAGGTTTTAGATCTTGTGTAAAAGTATTTTAGGAATCACACTGAGCTTATTTATTGGCTTCCCTACTCAACTTAAATGGCTTTTCAAAATCATGATTTATACTTATGCAAATTGTGTTTAAGTTTGAGCAAAATGGTTTTAGAAAGTTTGAAAAGATTTTAGGAATCTTTGATTGAAAAACCCTTTGGAAATCTTGCTTTCTTAACAAACCGATAACAGGTTATTGAAGTTCAATAACAGGTTATTTGCCTAAAACAGAAGCGCACCAAATTGTTTTTAAAGGGGAATAACTAATTATGGATTTCCCATAACAAGTTATTCACTAAGTCATGAGCCAATTCTTATGTTTTTCTAAAAGCTCCTAACCGATTAGGAAATCTCCACAATCGGTTATTTGACTAAGTCAGAGGCCTTGGCTTTGTTTCTTAAAGGCTCCTAACCAATTAAGATATTTTCATAATTGGTTATTGGACAAGTCAGAGGCGCTAGTTCTTTCTTTTTAAGGCCAATAGCTGGTTATGGTATTTGGCATAATTGGTTATTGAGTGAAACAAAAGCGCAGGATTCAGTTTTAATAGATCATAATTCATTATGGTTTTCCCCATAATCAGTTATGGCAAACCAAATAATTGATTATTAGAAATCAATAATCAGTTATCTGGAAAAGTAGAAAGCATGTCCAATGGCTCGATTAAGAGCATTTAACGCTTCTCACTACCCCTAACGACTCTTAATTGCTTTGGGCTATAAATATAAGTTGTTGGGCATTTACGAATGTCAGCAAAATAATCTGGAAAACATTCTTGAGCATTAAATTCATGTTTTCACTATCACTTCTATCATACTCTATTTTTAAGCTTTAAAAGTGTGAATTCTTGATACCCATAGAGCTTCAATTTGTATTATCCACTCTAGAGAGAGTTTCAATCCATCTACATTTGATTAATTTGTAAAAGAGAGTGAGATATCCCCCTAAATTGTAAAGGGTGAGGCATCCCCTGAAAGTAGAGGCTCAAATACAAAGGGTGAGTTATCCTAAGGTGTGGTGAGTGCTTCTGTTCATAAAGGTTGTCAAGCACCTATTGAAGCTTAAAAATATAGTGAAAAACTCGAGTGATTACTAGAGGACTGGACGTAGGTTGTAACACCCCAAAAATTGTTTATGTCATCATAAATAGTCGTCTTATAATATTTGTAATTTTTGGAAATTTTTCTAGATTTTTTCGGAAATGATGAATATTTTAATATATTTTTTATTTTGCGTCCGCACTGAGCAGAACCAGCATAACACCTCAAAAATGATTTGTTTCATCATAAATAGTCATTTTATAATATTTGTGATTTTTGAGAATTTTTTTAGATTTTTTCGGAAACGTTGAATATTTTAATATATTTCTCATTTTATGCGCGCGCTGAGCGGAGCGGGGAAAATGAAATATTTTCCTTGAGGCTAGTAAACTCTGGATTGTGGAAACATCGACGGGGGATCTTACTAAACCCGAGGCATGGCATAATTTACGTGCAACACCCCAAAAATTAATTGTTTCATTATGAATAGACATTTTATAATATTTATGATTTTTGAGAAATTTTTTGAATTTTTTCGAAAACGTTAAATATTTTAATATATTTCTCATTTTACGTGTAAATTGAGCAGAGACAGTGTAATACCCCAAAAATTGTTTGTTTCATGATAAACAGTCATTTTCTAATATTTGTGATTTTTGAGAATTTTTCTAAATTTTTTCAGAAATGTTGAATATTTTAATATATTTCTCGTTTTGTGTACACACTGAGCGGACTCAGGAAAATGAAATATTTTCCCCGAGGATGGTAAAATTTGGACTGTGGAAGCATCGACGGGGGATCTTACTAAACCCGAGATCGGGCACAGTTTATGAGGTTTACGTTTTTTGAGATTTTATCTGATAAATAAAATTACTGTACGTTCTGTTAAATAAAATTCTGTGGAACGCTCTATTATCCGTTAGATAGTAGATACTGGCTTTGTAAACTGTAACAATTATCTGTTGGGTAATAGCTTGTAGTGAAAATCCTAATCATCTTATTATTTTATTACTTTATCATCTTATTACCTTATCTAAAGGAAATCAACTTTATGTCTAATCAAATTTGCTTTTGAAAAAGCTATCAAGCTAACCCAACCCTAATTTTAGAAGCCAATTTCCCTCCTTTTCCCTCCCACACTCCATGGCCATGAGGGCCAATTAGGGACCAAATATTCACTTTTCACTTAATTAGTTTCTATTCTAATTTCAAAACCCTATAAGCCATCATCATTTCTTACTATCAACTTCTCTCTCTACATTTTCTTCTCTCAATTTTCTCCTCTTTCTCTCTTCTCCTCCTCCACGGCCTCACCCCTATCTAAGCCTCCATGTTTGCAAAAATTTCAAGCAATTACATTTTCCTAACCTCTATCACATACTAAACACCTTTCTAGTTGAAATTTACTTGAAAAGCTTCCATCTTCATCATCTTCTTCAAGCCTCAAAGTTTGAAGCTTTAGGTAAGATTCTTGGTTTCTCATCTTCTCTTCTTCATTTTCATTTTTCAATGACCATCTTCATAACCATTTATCCTCTCTTTTTCAAGCTTTGGTGTTGATTTGTTGAAGTTGTGATTCCTAGGGTTTTGAAGGACCTTGACCGAATTCATCAAGGAGCTACAAAGGAGATTTCATTTCTTGATTTCTTGTGGGTAAGAGGGAGATTGTCCACTTCAATGGTAGTGAGAAACTTGATTGTGTGTTAGTTGTGATGAACCCATGTTACGGTTACTCTTCTTGAATGTGTGATTTTGATGACTATGTATTGATTTTACTTTGTATGATTTATTTGATTAAATATATATGTATATTGATGACCTTGGATGGATTTTGTTGGATTTGATATATGAAATGGAAGCAAGGCTTCCTTACCCTCTTCAACATGGCTCACGACCATAACCCTTGAATGGGTATTCATGGTTGAAATTTTGTATCAAGATGAAAACATAATTAACCAAGTGCATAATATGTAATATAGTGATGAAAAATTTGGGTTCCTAATTCTATTAGAAGGCTCACGGCCTCTTAGGAAAAATGAGGGAAATTGTTATGTTAAAATAGAAACTTGGTTAATTAGATAATTAGAATTAATTCGGGATTCATAAAATAGAAAGAATCCAAAAATGAAATTGTGTCCTAAAACTTAGAATAATTTTTAATTAAAGGAAGACCATGAGTGTAAGTAAGAATGTTGAATAACTCAATTTAAATTATCTTAAGGTAATTAAGTCTAGAATTAATTAATGAACTTGTTTAACTAAAATAACAAAGATTAAATGAATAAAGTGAGAGAATTTCTCTAAAGAGAAACTTATTAAGAAGAATGTAGAAATTAAGGCATGATTCCATAATGTACCCTAAAAGTGTAATGTCTTATTTGAGGACTTGATAATATTTATTGTGGGTTCATGAGTGGGACCAAGAATGTGTTGATGCTTATCTTAGTCAAATTGTGGCATGTTATGGAAAAGTATATTATTGTTGAATATACATGAATGTGCATCAAGTCATCATGCATCGTGAAAGTTCGATGGACTGTTGTTAAGGCCATATTGCCTAGGAGATTGAAACACACCTTAGTGCGGGTGCGAGTAAACTAGTGTAAGTCATGATGTTGACCTTGGGGGCGTCGGGGTGCGGGTGTCTCACACATGGACAGTGGGTAGCTCCTCTGGGCCATGGGATAGACCGATGCAAACGCACCGACGATCCGAACCGAGACACTATCCTATATCGCGATCTAATGATGAATGTCTTGTATAATGCCTTGATGTGCACGTTGATAAAATGATAATTTATAGCATTTTAGCTGTGACAGCTGAGTTACAGACATGTTTCCTGATCTTTTCTCTCCAATGTTTGTGTCTAGCTCCATGGAGTAGGATTTTGATATCATATGCATGTGCATAGTGAGTCAATATATTTTTTTGGCATGTAATTCATATGATGAATGGAATTGTTTTATTATTGATGTTATAATTGCCTGAATTTATTGAGTTATTTAATATTTAATTCTTGATACTGTTTATTACTTTTGTAATGCTATATGGGCGTCCTATGTCATTTTGTTTCTTTACTGCCATAATTGGTACTGAATGTAGGATTACTCACCTCTTTCCTATATTTTTATCATTTCTGTCTATATTTATGTTTCTCCAAAGACGTCGGCGAAGAGGGGGAAATACACGTGTTCCCTAATTTTTGGCCTGATTTTGACTAACACCTATTTTGATCATGACGTCCCGTCCGCAAGGCTTTTTGGGATATGTGTGACTGACTTTCCTCGGAGGTCCGGACTACTGGCATATCAACCTGGCTTCGGATTGCTGTGTTTATTTGGGAGACGTGATGGTGTCTCTAGCTTGGGGGCGTTATGATCCGCCCATCTTTACCTGTAGTGTTCGTTTACACTTAGAGTTTTATCTGCCTATTCGTGACATGCGGGGTGAGCGTTACTACTCCTCACAAGAGGATTCATTTCTCTCTACTGCTCGAGCCCCCGCCAATAACTCGGTGGCTCCGATAAGGGTTTCCTCTGACGAGGAAGACCCTGAGGAGGATCCAGCTACGGTTCTTTCTCTTTCTCAGTAGGGGCTGATACTGTTGATGGTCACTGATGACTATCTGTCTAAGTTTTTGGGGCCTGATGATTATCTTTTTTATGGGCTGTACACGTATAATCTTTTGGGGCATGCATAGTTTTACTTTTTGTATATCAGGTGTTGTAACTAAACAAGTTTGATATGATTATAAATATATATGTATGTTGTTCAAATGTATGGTTTATTTTTATTTTACTCGTTGCTGTAACTCTGACTCATCACTATTTTTTAATATTCTGTAACAAAAAAAAAGAAATTCACCAATTTATTTATACGATCACAACTCAACAAGTTTATCTATATTATAATGAACCGGGCTTTAATTTATACTTTTGTTTTTCGCATTGTAATTAATGGTGTGACGTTTCCTTCTCAAAAAAGGGCGTTACATTAGTTAGTATCAGAGCCCCGATTTATGTTTTCTTTGGGTCTTTGTGGTTAGGTCTGACTTTTTTTTACTGTGCGATTCTCTTCGTTTGGTATTTCGAAAGGATACATCTAATTCTTCCTTGTGTTTTTGAGTTAGTCTAACTTAAAAGAGTGAAATGGCACGAGGTGGAGATATGGCCGCAGCGATTGAAGTGATGCAAAGAATGACAAAAGTTATTGCCCAATAAACTGAGAGAGCTGCCCAACAGCAGGAGAGGGCTGCTTAACAGCTAGAAGCTTCAGTAGATGCTCAAAATCTAGCTGAGTTTCGTTGTAACAACCTTCCTCAGTTCAAAGGTGAATTTGATCCAAAGAAGGCTAGTCTTTGTATGAAGGAGCTGGAGAAAATCTTCAGAGGCATGAATTGTGCCAAAGACAAGAATGTAACTTATGTTGCTTTTATGCCGATTGGAGATGCTGAAGAATGATGGAATGGGGCACAGAGATTGTTAGAAGCTGAAGGTCGTGCAATCACTTAGGAGGTATTTAAGGATAAGTTATTGGAAAAATATTACCCAGCAAGCGCTAGTCATGCAAAAGAAATGGAGTTCCTTGGCTTGAGGCAAGGGGGCATGACTGTCAGCGAGTATGCCGCGAAGTTCGAATGCTTATCCAAGTTTTTAACTTATTTCCAGCACCAGCCGGATGAGGTGTGGAAATGTCAAAAGTTTGAGGAAGGATTGAAGCATGACATAAAAAGGGCGATCATAACCTTGAAGATCAAACAATTTTCAGAGCTGTTGGATACGTGTCGCCAAGTGGAAGGTCTGGATCAGGCAAGGGACACGAGGAATCGTAACTTTGGACTTGCTAGGTTCCAAAGAAAAGGTGGCAACAGTGCGAACTGATTTCAGAAGAAACCTTATTCCCGACCACCAGGAAATCAGCAGCAGACATCTGGTGGAGGTTCTAGCGGAGGTTCTGGTGGAAATCGAACTGGACAGAATATAGCAGTTTCTTCGAAATGCTCTAAGTGCGGGAAGGATCACCCAATGAGAGACTGCACCATCAAAGAAATTATTTGTTTTCGATGTGGGAAACCTAGACATGTCTCGAGGGATTGCAACCAACCTATGGTAGAGCCTTCGGTTAACACTGCACGGGCTGCAAAACTACAAGCAGGAGGCAGAGTCTACATTATGAGCGGAGCAGAAGCCTCCGAATCCGAAGAACTAATACAAGGGGAAGGTACCATAGGAGGTAATCTTTTGACTGTACTGTATGACTTTGGGGCAACCCACTCTTTCATTTCTTATGACTGTATGCGATGACTTGGTTTGCCTGTGTCTTCCTTACCTTTTGACTTGACTGTTTCTATTCCCACTGATAAACCTGTTGTTACCACTAAAGTTTTTTTAGATTGTCCTTTGATTGTTGAAGGTCGAATCTTTTCTATTGATTTGATCTACTTACCTATTTCCCAGTTAGACTTAATTTTAGGAATGGATTGGTTGTCTTCCAACCATATCCTATTAGATTATTCAAGTAAAACCATAGTTTTCCCTACAGAAGAGGTTTCTAGATTTTTGATGGCCAACCAAGTTCGAGCTTTCTTGAAAGAAGGGGCTCACAGATACATGCTATTGTCTTCCTTAAAGGTCAAGAGCAAGGTAGATGTGAATACAATTCTAGTGGTTAATGAGTTTCTTGAAATCTTTCCTGATGATGTACCTAGTTTACCGCTAGAGTGGGAGATAGAGTTCGCTATTGATCTTGTGCCGTGATCTGGTATCGTATCTATAGCACCCTACAGAATGTCACCATTAGAGTTAGCTGAGCTTAAGAAGCAGTTAGAAGAACTCCTGGACAAGTAATTTGTTAGACCTAGTGTGTCACCATGGGGAGCACCGGTGTTGCTCATCCGAAAGAAGGATGGTACTTCTCGATTGTGTATGGACTATCGCCAACTGAATAAGGTCACAATCAAGAACAAGTATCCGCTTCCAAGGATAGACGACTTAATGGATCAACTGAAAGGAGTAGCAGTGTTCTCTATATCGATCTGCGATCGGGCTACCAACAGATTTGAGTAAAGGTGGAGGATATTCCCAAGACGGCTTTTTGTACCCGTTACGGTCATTATGAGTACCTTGTGATGCTGTTTAGTGTAATGAATGCACCTGCCATATTCATGGACTACATGAACAGAATCTTTCATCCTTACTTGCACAGATTCGTTGTTGTCTTCATTGATGACATTCTGATCTACTCTCAAATTCAGGAGGATAATGTTCAACACCTCAGTATAGTTCTTTAGATTCTAAAGGAGAAGAAGTTGTACGCCAAATTGTCAAAGTGTGAGTTTTTGTTAGATGAAGTCAAGTTTTTGGGCTATGTGATCTCGAAGGAAGGGATTGCAATGGATCCGTCAAAGGTGGAAGCAGTTCTACAGTGGGAAAGACTGAAGACGGTGACAGAAATCCAAAGCTTTATGGGATTAGCTGGATACTATCGGAGGTTCATTGAAGGATTCTCTAAAATAGCAGGGCCTCTCACTCAGCTCATAAGAAAGAATCAAGCCTTTGAGTGGACTAATGCTTGTGAAGAAAGTTTCCAAGAACTGAAGAGATGACTAACTACTTCACCAGTGTTAGTTCTACCTGATTCGAGTGAACCCTTCGAAGTGCATTGCATTGCCTCATACCAAGGATTAGGATGTGTGCTTATGCAAAATGAAAAAGTGGTGGCTTACGCTTCGAGGTAGTTGCGAGTGCATGAGAAGAACTATCCAACGCATGACTTGGAGTTTGCAGCTGTGGTATTCATTTTGAAGATATGGAGACATTTGCTTTATGGAGCGATGTTCAACATCTTTAGCGATCACAAGAGCTTGAAGTACTTGTATGATAAAAAAGAATTAAATATGAGACAGCGAAGGTGGTTAGAATTTTTTAAAGACTACGATATTCGACTTCTGTATCACCCTGGAAAGGCAAACGTCATGACAGATGCTTTGAGTAGGAAAATGCTCAGTTCTATGCTATGATGATCAAGGAAAAGGATTTGATAGAATAATTCAGGGATGTTTGGTCCTTTGTGGAATTGGCACCGAGAAAGATTTGCATGAACATGGTCACCATTTCAAGCAAGTTAATGGAGGACATCCAGGAGAAACAACAAGTTGACAAGTTCCTGCAAGAAGAAAGGGAGCTGATGAAGCAAGTCAGTTCGACAACATTTGAGGAAGGAACTGATGGAATTTTGAGGTTTAGAGGTAGAGTATGTATACCTAGGGATCAAGAGCTTAGAAAGTATATTCTTAAAAATGCTCACATGAGCAAGTTGAGTATACACCCGGGAATAACCAAGATGTACCAAGACCTGAAACGGTTATTTTGGTGGCATGGAATGAAGAGTGATATTGCAAGATGTGTATCATCTTATCTGGTTTGTCAAAAAGCGAAGGTTGAGCATCAAAGACCGGCAGGACCATTGCAACCCCTAGCTATTCCCGAATAAAAGTGGGAAAGTATTGTGATGGACTTTGTGGTTGGATTGCTAAAGACCAGAAAGGGTTATGATTCAGTATGGGTAATTGTTGATCCACTTACGAAGGCAGCGCATTTCCTACCAATTAATATAAGATACAACATGGAGAAGTTGACTCAGCTATATATTGGTGAGATCGTTAGGCTGCATGGTGTGCCTACCAATATTATTTCTGATAGGGATCCAAGGTTCACTTCCAATTTTGGCAAAGTTAGTAAGAAGCGTTGGGAACGAAGCTATGTTTGAGTTCTGCTTATTATCCACAAACCAATGGGCAATCGGAAAGGACGATCCAATCATTGAAGGATTTTCTCAGAGCTTGTACTTTGGAACAACCTGGAAGGTGGGATGAAGTTTACCATTAGTAGAGTTCACCTACAACAATAGTTTTCATTCAAGCATAGGGATGACACCCTATGAAGCTCTATATGGACGACGGTGCCGAGCACCTTTGTGTTGGTACCAAGATGGAGATCACCCTACTGTTGGACCTGATATTATATAGCAAATAACTAAGAAAGTCAAGATGATTCAAGAAAAGATGAGGACGGCTCAAAGTCGACAGAAGATACAATATGGGAGTTAGAAGACAAGATGAAGGAGCAACACCCATAACTATTCTAAGGTAAGAAAATTTTGAGGGCAAAATTTCTTTTTAGAAGGGGAGAGTTGTAACACCTCAAAAATTAGTTGTTTTATCATGAATAGTCGTTTTATAATATTTATGATTTTTGAGAATTTTTCTAGATTTTTCTGAAAACGTTGAATATTTTAATATATTCTTCGTTTTACATATACACTGCGCAGAGTCAGGGTAACACCCTAGAAATTATTTGTTTCATGATAAACAATCATTTTCTAATATTTGTAATTTTTGAGAAATTTTCTGGATTTTTCAAGAAATATTGAATATTTTAATATATTTCTCATTTTACGTGCGCACTGAGTGGAGCCAGAAAAATGAAATATTTTCCCTGAGGATGGTAAACTTTGGACTATGGAAGTGTCGATGGGGGATCTTACTATACCCGAGGCCAGGCACAGTTTATGAAGTTTACGTTTTTTGAGATTTTATCTGATAAATAAAATCGCAGTATATTCTATTAAATAAAATTCTATGGAACGCTCTATTATCGGTTGGACAATAGATACTGGCTTTGTGAACTGTAACAATTGTCCATTGGGTAATAGCTTGTAGTGAAAATCCTAATCACCTTATTATTTTATTACTTTATCATCTTGTCACCTTAGCTAAAGGAAATCCATTTTATATCTAATCAAATTTGCTTTTGAAAAAGCTATCAAGCTAACCCTAATTTTAGAAGCCAATTTCCCTCCTTTTCCCTCCCACACTCCACGGCCATGAGGGCCAATTAGGGACCAAATATTCACTTTTCACTTAATTAGTTTCTATTCTAATTTCAAAACGCTAAAAACCATCATCATTAGCTTTAGGGTAAGATTCTTGGTTTCTCATCTTCTCTTCTTCATTTTCGTTTTTCAATGGCCATCTTCATGACCATTTATCCTTTCTTTTTCAAGCTTTGGTGTTGATTTGTTGGAGTTATGATTCCTAGGATTTTGAAGGACGTTGACCGAATTCATCAAGGAGCTTCAAAGGAGATTTCTTTTCTTGATTTCTTGTGGGTAAGAGGGAGATTGTCCACTTCAACCTCTAATGGTAGTGAGAGACTTGATTGTGTGTTGGTTGTGATGAACCCATGTTAGGGTTACTCTTCTTGAATGTGTGATTTTGATGACTATGTATTGATTTTACTTTGTATGATTTATTTGATTAAATGTATATGTATATTGATGACCTTGGATGAATTTTGTTGGATTGGATACATGAAATGGAAGCAAGGGTTCCTTGCCCTCTTCAACATGGCTCACGACCATAACCCTTGAATGGGGTATTCATGGTTGAAATTTTGTATTAAGATGAAAACATAATTAACCAAGTGCATAATATGTAATGTAGTGATGAAAAATTTGGGTTCCTAATTCCATTAGAAGGCTCACGGCCTCTTAGAAAAAATAGGGGAAATTGTTGTGTTAAAATGGAAACTTGGTTAATTAGATAATTAGAATTAATTAGGGATTCATAATATAGAAAGAATCCAAAAATGTAATTGTGTCCTAAAACATAGAATAATTTTTATTAAAGGAAGACCATGAGTGTAAGTAAGAATGTTGAATAACTCAATTTAAATTATCTTAAGGGAATTAAGTCTAAAATTAATTGATGAACTTGTTTAATTATAATAATAAATATTAAATGAATAACGTGAGAGAATTTCTCTAAAGTGAAACTTATTAAGAAGAATGTAGAAATTAAGGCTTGATTCCACAATGTACCCTAAAAGTGTAATGTCTTATTTGAGGACTTAATAATATTTATTGTGGATCCATGAATAGGACCAAGAATGTGTTGATGCTTATCTTAGTCAAATTGTGGCATGTTATGGAAAAGTATATTATTGCGGAATATACATGAATGTGCATCAAGTCATCATGCATTGTGAAAGTCTGATGGACTGTTGTTAAGGCCATGTTGCCTAGGAGATTGAAACACATTTTAGTGCGGGTGCGAGTAGACTAGTGTAGGTCATGATGTTGACCATGGGGGCGTCAGGGTGCGGGTGTCTCACACATGGACAGTGGGTAGCTCCTCTGGGCCATAGGATAGACTGATGCAAACGCACTGATGATCCGGACTGAGACATTGTCCTATATCGCGATCTAGTGATAATGTCTTGTATAATGCCTTAATGTGCACGTTGATTAAATGATAATTTATAGCACTTTGGCGGTGGCAGCTGAGTTACAGACATGTCTCCTGTTCTTTTCTCTCCAATGTTTGTGTCTAGCTCCATGGAGTAGGATTTTGATATCATATGCATGTGCATAGTGAGTCAATATATTTTTTTGGCATGTAATTCATACGATGAATGGAATTATTTTATTATTAATGTTTTAACTGCCTAAATTTATTGAGTTGTTTAATATTTAATTCTTGATACTGTTTATTACTCTTGTAATGCTATGTGGGCGTCCTACGCCATTCTGTTTCTTTACAGCCATAATTGTCACTGAATGTAGGATGTCTCACCTCTTTCCTGTATTTTTATCATTTCTGTCTATATTTATGTTTCTCTGAAGACGTCGGCGAAGAGGGGGAAATACACGAGTTCCCTGGTTTTTGGCCTGATTTTGACTAGCACCTGTTTTGATCATAACGTCCCGTCCATAAGGCTTTTTGGGATATGTGCAACTGACTTTCCTCGGAGGTCCGAACTACTGGCATATCAACCTGGCTTCGAATCACTGTGTTTATCTGGGAGACGTGATAGTGTCTCTAGTTTGGGGGCGTTATGATCTGCCCATCTTTACCTATAGTGTTTGTTTACACTTAGAGTTTTATATGCCCATTCGTGACATGTGGAGTGAGCGTTACTACTTCTCATAGGAGGATTCATTCCTCTCTACTACTCGAGCCCCCACTCGTAACTCGGTGGCTCCGATGAGGGTTTCCTCTGATGAGGAAGACCCTGAGGAGGATCCAACTACAGTTCCTTCTCTTTCTCAGTAGGGACTGATACTGTTGATGGTCACTGATGACTATTTGTCTAAGTTTTTGGGGCCTGATGATTTATCTTTTTGATGGGCTGTACATGTATAATCTTTTGGGGCATGTATAGTTTTGCTTTTTGTATATCAGGTGTTGTAACTAAACAAGTTTGATATGATTATATATATATGTTTGTTGTTCGAATGTATGGTTTACTTTTATTTTACTCGTTGCTGTAACCACGTCTCGTCACTATATTTTATTAATCTATAACAAAAAAAAAAAGAAATTCACCAATTTATTTATATGATCACAACTCAGCAAGTTTATCTATATTATAATGAACCGGGTCTTAGTTTATACTTTTGTTTTCCACATTCTAATTAATGGTGTGACATTTTCTTCTCAAAAAGGGGCGTTACATTAGTTGGCATCAGAACCCCAATTTATGTTTTCTTTAGGTCTTTGAGGTTAGGTCTGACTTGTTTGTGCTGTACGATTCTCTGTGTTTGGTATTCCGAAAGGATACATATAATTCTTCCTTGTGTTTTTCAGTTAGTCTAACTTGAAAGAGCGAAATGGCACGAGGTGGAGATATGGCCGCAACGATTGAAGTGATGCAAATAATGGCAGAAGTTATTGCCCAATAAACTGAGAGAGCTACCCAACAGCAGAGAGGGTTGATCAACAGCTAGAAGCTTCAGCAGATGCTCAAAATCTAGTTGAGTTTCGTCATAACAACCCTCCTCAGTTCAAAGGGGAATTTTATCCAACGAAGGATAGTCTTTGGATGAAGGAGCTAGAGAAAATCTTCAGAGGCATGAATTGTGCCAAAGACAAGAAGGTAACTTATACTGCTTTTATGCTGATTGGAGATGCTGAAGAATGGTGCACAGAGATTGCTAGAAGCTGAAGGTCGCGTAATCACTTGGGAAGTATTCAAGGATAAGTTCTAGAAAAAATATTTCCCACCAAGTGCTAGGCATGCAAAAGAAATGGAGTTCCTTAGTTTGAGGCAAGGAGGCATGACTGTCAGCGAGTATACTGCGAATTTCGAAAGCTTATCCAAGTTTTCAACTTATTTCCAGCACCAGCCGGATAAGGTATGGAAATGTCAAAAATTTGAGGATGGATTGAGGCATGACATAAAAAGGGTAGTCATAACCTTGAAGATCAAACACTTTTCAGAGTTGTTGGATACGTGTCGCCAAGTGGAAGGTCTGGATCAGGCAAGGGATACGAGGAATCATAACTTTGGACCTGCTAGGTTCCAAAGAGAATGTGGCAATGTTGTGAATCGATTTCAGAAGAAACCTTATTCCTGACTACCGGGAAATCAGTAGCGAACATCTGGTGGAGGTTCCAGTGGAGGTTCTGGTGGAAACCGAACTGGACAGAATGTGGGATTTTCTTCGAAATGCTTGAAGTGCGGGAAGGATCACCAAACGAGAGACTGTACCATCAAAGGAATTATCTATTTTCGATGTGGGAAACTTGGACATGTCTCAAGGGATTGCAACCAACCTAAGGTAGAGCCTTCGGTTAACACTGCATAGGCTGCAAAACCACAAGCAGGAGGCAGAGTCTACACTATGAGCGGAGTAGAAGGCTCCAAATCCGAAGATTTAATACAAGGGGAAGGTACCATAAGAGGTAATCTTTTGACTGTACTGTATGACTTTGGGGCAACTCACTCTTTCATTTCTTATGATTGTGTGCGACGATTTAGTTTGCCTGTGTCTTTCTAACCTTTTGACTTGACTGTTTCTACTCCCATTGATAAGCCTGTTGTTACCACCAAAGTTTGTTTAGATTGTCCTTTGATTGTTGAAGGTTGAATCTTTTCTATTGATTTGATCTGCTTACCTCTTGCCTAGTTAGACATAATTTTAGGAATGGATTAGTTGTCTTCCAACCATATCCTGTTAGATTATTCTAGTAAAACTGTAGTTTCCCCTATGGATGAAGTTTCTATATTTTTTGCAGCCAATGAAGTTCGAGCTTTCCTGAAAGAAGGGGCTCAAGGATACATGCTATTGTCTTCCTTAAAGGTCGAGAGCGAGGAAGATGTGAATACAATTCCAGTGGTTAATAAGTTTCCTGAAATCTTTCCTGATGATGTACCTGGTTTACCGCCGGAGCGGGAGATAGAGTTCACTATTGATCTTGTGCCGGGATCTTGTCCCGTATCTATAGCGCCCTACAGAATGTCTCCATCAGAGTTAGCTGAGCTTAAGAAGTAGTTAGAAGAACTCTTGGAAAAGCAATTTGTTAGACCTAGTGTGTCACCATGGGGAGCACCGGTGTTGCTCCTCCAAAAGATGGATGGTACTTCTCAATTGTGTATGGACTATCGCCAACTGAATAAGGTCACAATCAAGAACAAATATCTGCTTTTGAGGATAGATGACTTAATGGATCAACTGAAAGGAGCAGCAGTGTTTTTTAAGATCGATCTACGATCGGACTACCATCAGATTCGAGTAAAAGCAGAGGATATTCCCAAGACAGCTTTTCATACCTATTATGGTCATTACGTGTACCTTGTGATGCCATTTGGTGTAATGAATGCACCTGCCATATTCATGGACTACATGAACAGAATCTTTCATCCTTACTTGGACAGATTCGTTGTTGTCTTCATTGATGACATTCTGATCTACTCTCAAAATCAGGAGGATCACAGTGAACACCTCAGTATAGTTCTTCAGATTCTGAAGGAGAAGAAGTTGTACACCAAATTGTCAAAGTGTGAGTTTTGGCTGGATGAAGTCAAGTTTTTGGGCCATGTGATCTCGAAGGAAGAGATTGCAGTGGATCCGTCAAAAGTGAAAGCAGTTCTACAGTGGGAAAGACCGAACACGGTGACATAAATCTGAAGCTTTGGGAGATTGGCTGGATACTATCGGAGGTTCATTGAAGGATTCTCTAAAATAGCAAGGCCTCTCACTCACCTCACGAGAAAGAATCAAGCCTTTGAGTGGACTAATGATTTCGAAGAAAGTTTCCAAGAACTGAAGAGATGACTAACTACTTCACCAGTGTTAGTTCTACCTAATCCGAATGAACCCTTTGAAGTGTATTGCGATACTTCATACCAAGGATTAGGATGTATGCTTATGCAAAATGAAAAAGTGGTGGCTTACACTTCGAGATAGTTGCGAGTGCATGAAAAGAACTATCCAACGCACAACTTGGAGTTGGCAACTGTGGTATTCGCTTTGAAAATATGGAGACATTTCCTTTATGGAGCGACGTTCAACATCTTTAGTAACCACAAGAGCTTAAAGTACCTGTATAATAAAAAAAATTGAATATGAGATCACGAAGGTGGTTGGAATTTCTTAAAGACTATGATTTTTAACTTCTGTATCATCCTCGAAAGGCAAACGTCATGACAGACGCGTTGAATAGGAAGATGCTCAGTATCTCTGCTATGATGATCAAGGAAAAGGATTTGATAGAATAATTCAAGGATGTTTGATCCTTTCTGGAATTGGCATCGGGAAAGATTTGCATGAACATAGTCACCATTTCAAGCGAGTTAATGGAGGACATCTGGGAGAAACAAAAAGTTGACAAGTTCCTGCAAGAAGAAAGGGAGCTGATAAAGTAAGGCAATTCGACAACATTTGAGAAGGAACTGATGGAATTTTGAGGTTTAGAGGTAGAGTATGTTTACCCGGGGATCAAGAGCTTAGAAAGTATATTCTCGAACATGCTCACACGAGCAAGTTGAGTATGCACCTAAGAATAACCAAGATGTACCAAGACCTGAAACCGTTATTTTGGTGGCATGGAATGAAGAGTGATGTTACAAGATGTGTATCATCTTATCTGGTTTATCAGAAAGCAAAGATTGAGCATCAAAGACCATTAGGACTATTGCAACCCCTAGCTATTCCCGAATAGAAGTGGGTTAGTATTGTGATAGACTTTGTGGTTGGATTTCCAAAGACCAGAAAGGGTTATGATTCAATATAGGTAATCGTTGATCGACTCACGAAGGCAGTGCATTTTCTACTAATTAACATAAGATACAACATGGAGAAGTTGACTCAATTGTATATTAGTGAGATTGTTAGGCTACATGGTATGCCTACCAGTATTATTTTTGATAGGGATCCAAGGTTCACTTCCAAGTTTTGGCAAAGTTTGCAAGAAGCGTTGGGAATAAAGCTACGCCTGAGTTCTGCTAATCATCCACAAACCGATGGGTAATCAGAAAGGACGATCCAATCATTAGAGGATTTGCTCAGAGCTTGCACTTTGGAACAAGCTGGAAGTTGGGATGAAGTTTTACCGATAGTAGAATTCACCTACAACAACAGTTTTCATTCAAGCATAGGGATGGCACCCTATGAAACTCTATATAGACGGCGGTGCCGAACACCTTTGTGTTGGTACCAAGACGGAGAGCGCGTTATTGTTGGACTTGATATTATACAGCAAATAATTGAGAAAGTCAATATGATTCAGGAAAACATGAGGACGGCTCAAAGTCGATAGAAGAGCTATGCGAATAAGAGGAGAAAACCTCTTGAGTTTGATAAAGGCGAGCATGTGTTTTTGAAAGCCACACCATCGACTGGGGTAGGCCGAGTTCTAAAGTCTAGTAAACTTACTCCTAAATTCCTTGGAACTTACCAAATTCTTCACTGGATAGGTGCAGTAGCTTACCAAATAGCCTCACCACCTTTTCTTTCAAACCTTCACAATGTCTTTCATGTGTCGCAGAAATATATTGCTGACCCGAACCATGTCATAGCACCGGACACAGTACAATTGAAAGAGAACTTAACTTATGAGGCACCTCCTAAAAGGATTGAAGATAAAAGAGTAAAGTAACTCAGAGGAAAGGAGATCTCATTGGTAATAGTGATCTGGAACGAAACGACCAGAGATGCAACATGAGAGTTAGAAGACAAGATGAAGAAGCAATACCCACAACTATTCTAAGGTATAAAAATTTTGAGGATGAAATTTCTTTTTAGAAGGGGATAGTTATAACACCCCAAAAATTAATTGTTTCATCATGAATAGTTGTTGTATAATATTTATGATTTTTGAGAATTTTTCTGGATTTTTCTGAAAATGTTGAATATTTTAATATATTTTTCATTTTACGTGCACACTGAGCATAGTCAGTGTAACACCTCAGAAATTGTTTGTTTTATAACAAACAGTCATTTTCTAATATTTGTGATTTTTGAGAATTTTTTTGGATTTTTTTCGAAAATGTTGAATATTGTAATATATTCCTCATTTGATGTGTGCACTGGGCGGAGTCAGGAAAATGAAATATTTTCCCTGAGGATGGTAAACTTTGGACTGTATGTAAGCGTCGATGGGGGATCTTACCAAACTCGAGGCTGGGCATAGTTTACAAAGTTTATATTTTTCAAGATTTTATATGATAAATAAAATTACAGTACATTCTGTTAAATAAAATTTTGTGAAATGCTCTATTATCCGTTGGACAATAGATACTGACTTTGTGAACTATAACAATTATCCGTTGGGTAATAGCTTGTAACAAAAATCCTAATCACCTTATTATTTTATTACTTTATCATCTTATCACCTAATCTAAAGGAAATCCACTTTATGTCTAATCAAATTTGCTTTGAAAAAGCTATCAAGCTAACCCTAATTTTAAAAGCCAATTTCCCTCATTTTCCCTCCCACACTCCATGACCATGAGGGCCAATTAGGGACCAAATATTCATTTTTCACTTAATTAGTTCCTATTCTAATTTCAAAACCTTGAAAGCCATCATCATTTCTTACTATCAACTTCTCTCTTTACATTTTCTTCTCTCATCTTTCTCTCAATTTTCTCCTCCTTCTCTCTTCTCCTCCTCCATGGCCTCACCTCTCTCTAAGCCTCCACGTTTGCAAAAATTTCAAGCAATCACATTTTCCTAACCTCCATCACATACTAAACACCTTTCTAGTTGAAATTTACTTGAAAAGCTTCTATCTTCATCATCTTCTTCAAGCTTCAAAGTTTGAAGCTTTAGGGTAAGATTCTTGGTTTCTCATCTTCTCTTCTTCATTTTCATTTTTCAATGGCCATCTTCATGACCATTTATCATATCTTTTTCAAGCTTTGGTATTGATTTGTTGGAGTTGTGATTCTAAGGGTTTTGAAGGACCTTGACCGAATTCATCAAGGAGCTACAAAGGAAATTTCTTTCCTTGATTTCTTGTGGGTAAGAGGGAGATTGTCCACTTCAACCTCTAATGGTAGTGAGAGACTTGATTGTGTGTTAGTTGTGATGAACCCATGTTAGAGTTACTCTTCTTGAATGTGTGACTTTGATGACTATGTATTGATTTTACTTTGTATGATTTATTTGATTAAATGTATATGTATATTGATGACCTTGGATGGATTTTGTTGGATTGGATATATGAAATGGAAGCAAGGGTTCCTTGCCCTCTTCAACATGGCTTATGGCCATAACCCTTGAATGGGGTATTCATGGTTGAAATTTTGTATCAAGATGAAAACATAATTAACCAAGTGCATAATATATAATGTAGTGATAAAATCTGGGTTCCTAATTCCATTAGAAGGCTCACGGCCTCTTAGGAAAAATGGGGGAAATTGTTATGTTAAAATGGAAACTTAGTTAATTAGATAATTAGAATTAATTAGAGATTCATAAAATAGAAAGAATCCAAAAATGAAATTGTGTCCTAAAACTTAGAATAATTTTTAATTAAAGGAAGACCATGAGTGTAAGTAAGAATGTTGAATAACTCAATTTAAATTATCTTAAGGGAATTAAGTCTAAAATTAATTGATGAATTTGTTTAATTAAAATAATAAAGATTAAATGAATAATGTGAGAATTTCTCTAAAGAGAAACTTATTAAGAAGAATGTAAAAATTAAGGCATGATTTCATAATGTACCCTAAAAGTGTAATGTCTTATTTGAGGACTTGATAATATTTATTGTGGGTCCATGAGTGGGACCAAGAATGTGTTGATGCTTATCTTAGTCAAATTGTGGCATGTTATGGAAAAGTATATTATTGTTGAATATACATGAATGTGCATCGAGTCATCATGCATTGTGAAAGTCCGATGGACTGTTGTTAAGGCCATGTTGCCTAGGAGATTGAAACACACCTTAGTGCGGGTGCGAGTAGACTATTGTAGGTTATGATGTTGACCTTGGGGGCGTCGGGATGCAGGTATCTCACACATGGATAGTGGGTAGCTCCTCTGAGCCGTGGGATAGATCGATGCAAACGCACCGATGATCCGGACCGAGACACTGTCCTATATTGCGATGTAGTGATGAATGTCTTGTATAATGCTTTGATGTGCAAGTTGATAAATTGATAATTTATAGCACTTTGGCCACGGCAGCCGAGTTACAGATATGTCTCCTGATCTTTTCTCTCTGATGTTTGTGTCTAGCTGGGAGACGTGACGGTGTCTCTAACTTAGGGGCATTATGATCTGCCCATCTTTACCTGTAGGGTTCGTTTACACTTAGAGTTTTATCTGCCCATTCGTGACATGTAGGGTGAGCGTTACTACTCCTCACAGGAGGATCATTCCTCTCTATTGCTCGAGCCCCACCCGTAACTCGGTAGCTCCGATAAGGGTTTCCTTTGACAAGGAAGATCCAGCTATGGTTCCTTCTCTTTCTCAGTTGGGGTGGATATTGTTGATGGTCACTGATGATTATCTGTCTAAGTTTTTGGGGCCTGATGATTTATCTTTTTGATGGGCTGTATGTGTATAATCTTTGGAGGCATACATAGTTTTGCTTTTTGTATATCAGGTGCTATAACTAAACAAGTTTGATTTGATTATATATATATATTTGTGTTGTTTGAATGTATGGTTTACTTTTATTTTACTCGTTGCTGTAACTATGTCTCGTCACTATATTTTATTATTCTATAACAAAAAAAAAATTCACTAATTTATTTATACGATCACAACCCAGCAAGTTTATCTATATTATAATGAACTGTGTCATAGTTTATACTTTTGTTTTTCGCATTGTAATTAATGGTGTGACGTTTCCTTCTCAAAAAGGAGCATTACATTAGTTGGTATCAGAGCCTCGGTTTATGTTTTCTTTGGGTCTTTGTGGTTAGGTCTGACTTGTTTGTACTGTGTGATTCTCTGTGTTTCATATTCTGAAAGGATACATCTAATTCTTCCTTGTGTTTTTTAGTTATTCTAACTTGAAAGAGCGAAATGGCATGAGGTGGAGATATGGCCGCAGCGATTGAAGTGATGCAATGAATGGCAGAAGTTATTGCCCAACAAACTGAGAGAGCTGCCCAACAGCAGGAGAGAGCTATTCAACAACTAGAAACTTCAACAAATGCTCAAAATCTAGCTGAGTTTCGTCGTAATAACCCTCCTCAGTTCAAAGGGGAATTTGATCCAGAGAAGGCTAGTCTTTGGATGAAGGAGCTGGAGAAAATCTTCAGAGGCATGAATTGTGCCAAAGATAAGAAGGTAACTTACGCTGTTTTTATGCTTATTGGAGATGCTGAAGAATGGTGGAACAGGGCACAAAGATTATTAGAAGCTGAAGGTCGCATAATCACTTAGAAGGTATTCAAGGATAAGTTATTGGAAAAATATTTCCCAGCAAGCGCTAGGCATACAAAAGAAATGGAGTTCCTTGGCTTGAGGCAAGAGGGCATGACTGTCAGCGAGTATGCCGCGAAGTTCGAAAGCTTATCCAAGTTTTCAACTTATTTCCAGCACCAGCCGGATGAGGTGTGGAAATGTCAGAAATTTGAGGAAGGATTGAGGCATGACATAAAAAGGGCGCTCATAACCTTGAAGATCAAACAATTTTCAGAGCTATTGGGTACGTGTCGCCAAGTCGAAGGTCTAGATTAGGCAAGGAACATGAGGAATCGTAACTTTGGACCTGCTAGGTTCCAAAGAAAAGGTGGCAATGGTGCGAATCGATTTCAGAAGAAACCTTATTCCCAACCACCGCGAAATCAGCAGCAGACATCTGGTGGAGGTTCCAGTGGAGGTTCTGGTGGAAACCGAACTGGACAGAATGTGACATTTTCTTCGAAATACTTGAAGTGCGGGAAGGATCACCCAACGAGAGACTGCACCATCAAAGAAATTATCTGTTTTCGATGTGGGAAACCTGGACATGTCTTGAGGGATTGTAACCAACCTAAGGCAGAGCCTTCGGTTAACATTGCACGGGCTGCAAAACCACAAGCACGAGGCAGAGTCTACACTATGAGCAGAGCAAAAGGCTCCGAATCCGAAGATCTAATACAAGGGGAAAGTACCATAAGAGGTAATCTTTTGACTGTACTGTATAACTCTGGGGCAACCCACTCTTTCATTTCTTATGATTGTGTGCGACGACTTAGTTTGCCTTTGTCTTCCTTACCTTTTGACTTGACTGTTTCTACTCCCACTGATAAACCTGTTGTTACCACTAAAGTTTGTTTAAATTGTCCTTTGATTATTGATGGTCAAATCTTTTCTATTAATTTGATCTACTGACTTCTTTCCTAATTAGACGTAATTTTAGGAATGGATTGGTTGTCTTCCAACCATATCCTGTTAGATTGTTCGAGTAAAACCATAGTTTTCCCTATGGATGAGGTTTCTAGATTTTTTACGGCCAACCAAGTTCGAGCTTTCTTGAAAGAAGGGACTCAAGGATACATGCTATTGTCTTCCTTAAAGGTCGAGAGCGAGGTAGATGTGAATACAATTCTAGTGGTTAACGAGTTTCCCGAAATCTTTCCTAATAATGTACCTGGTTTACCACCGGAGCAGGAGATAAAGTTTGCTATTGATCTTGTGCTGGGATCTGGTCTCGTATCTATAGCGCCCTACAGAATGTCACCATCAAAGTTAGCTGAGCTTAAGAAGCAGTTAGAAGAACTCTTGGAAAAGTAATTTGTTAGACCCAATGTGTCACCATAGGGAGCACCGGTGTTGCTCGTCTGAAAGAAAGATAATAATTCTCGATTGTGTATGGACTATCGCCAACTGAATAAGGTCACGATCAAGATCAAGTATCTGCTTCCAATGATAGACAACTTAATGGATCAACTAAAAGGAGCAGCAGTGTTCTCTAAGATCGATCTGCAATCGGGCTACTATCAGATTTGAGTAAAGGCGGAGGATATTCCCAAGATGGCTTTTTGTACCCATTACGGTCATTACGAGTATCTTGTGATACGATTTGGTGTAATCAATGCACCTGCCATATTCATGGACTTCATGAACAGAATCTTTCATCCTTACTTGGACAGATTCGTTGTTGTCTTCATTGACAACATTTTGATCTACTCTCAAAATTAGGAGAATCATGCTGAACACCTCAGTATAGTTCTTCAGATTCTGAAAGAGAAGAAGTTGTACACCAAATTGTCAAAATGTGAGTTTTGGCTGGATGAAGTCAAGTTTTTGGGCCATGTGATTTTGAAGGATGGGATTGCAGTGGATCTGTCAAAAGTGGAAGCAGTTCTACAGTGGGAAAGACTGAAGACGGTGATAGAAATTTGAAGCTTTGTGGGATAGGATGGATACTATCGGAGGTTCATTGAAGGATTCTCTAAAATAGCAGGGCCTCTCACTTAGCTCACGAGAAAGAATCAAGCCTTTGAGTGGACTAATGCTTGCAAGGAAAGTTACCAAGAACTGAAGAGATGACCAACTACTTCACCAGTGTTAGTTCTACCTAATCCGAGTGAACCCTTCGAAGTGTATTGCGATGCTTCATACTAAGGATTAGGATGTATGCTTATGCAAAATGAAAAAGTGGTGGCTTACGCTTCGAGGCAGTTGCGAGCGCATGAGAAGAACCATCCAACGCATGAGTTGGCGTTGGCAGCTGTGGTATTCACTTTGAAGATATGGAGATATTTCCTTTATGGAGCGACGTTCAACATCTTTAGCGACCACAAGAGCTTGAAGTACCTATATGATAAAAAAGAATTGAATATGAGACAGCGAAGGTGGTTGGAGTTTCTTAAAGACTATGATTTTTGACTTCTGTATCACCCTGGAAAGGAAAACGTCATGACAGACGCTTGAGTAGGAAGATGCTCAGTATCTCTGTTATGATGATCAAGGAAAAGGATTTGATAGAACAATTCAGGGATGTTTGGTCCTTTGTGGAATTGGCACCGACAAAGATTTGCATGAACATGGTCACTATTTCAAGCGAGTTAATGGAGGACATCCGGGAGAAATAAAAAGTTGACAAGTTCCTGCAAGAAGAAAGGGAGCTGATGAAGCAAGGCAGTTCGACAACATTTGAGGAAGGAACTGATGGAATTCTGAGGTTTGGAGGTAGAGTATGTATACCTAGGGATCAAGAGCTTAGAAAGTATATTCTCGAACATGCTCACACGAGCAAGTTGAGTATGCACCTGGGAATAACCAAGTTGTACCAAGACCTAAAATAGTCATTTTGGTGGCATGAAATGAAGAGTGATGCTGCAAGATGTGTATCATCTTATCTGGTTTGTCAAAAAGCGAAGGTTGAGCATTAAAGACCATCAGGACTGTTGCAACCCCTAGCTATTCTCGAATGGAAGTGATATAGTATTGCGATGGACTTTGTGGTTGGATTGCCAAAGACCAGAAAGGGTTATGATTCAATATGGGTAATCGTTGATCGACTCACAAAGGCAGTGCATTTCCTACCAATTAACATAAGATACAACATGGAGAAGTTGACTCAACTGTATATTGGTGAGATTGTTAGGTTGCATGGTGTGCCTACCAGTATTATTTCTGATAGGGATCCAAGGTTCACTTCTAAGTTTTGGAAAAGTTTCCAAGAAGCATTGGGAACGATGCTACGTCTGAGTTCTACTTATCATCCATAAATTGATGGGTTATTTGAAAGGACGATCCAATCATTGGAGGATTTGCTCAGAGCTTGCACTTTGGAACAAGCTGGAAGTTGGGATGAAGTTTTATCGTTGGTAGAGTTCACCTACAATAACAGTTTTCATTCAAGCATAGGGATGGCACCCTATGAAGTTCTATATGGACGACGGTGCTGAACACCTTTGTATTGGTACCAAGACGGAGAGCACCTTACTGTTGGACCTGATATTATATAGCAAATAACTGAGAAATTCAAGATGATTCAAGAAAAGATGAGGACGACTCAAAGTCGACAGAAGAGCTATGCGGACAAGAGGAGAAAGCCTCTTGAGTTTGATGAAGGCGAGCATGTGTTTTTGAAAGTCACGCCAATGACTGGGGTAGGCCGAGTTCTGAAATCTAGAAAACTTACTCCCAAATTCCTTAGACCTTACCAAATTCTTCGCCGGATAGGTCCAGTAGCTTACTAAATAGCCTTATCACCTTTTCTTTCAAACCTTCACAATGTCTTTCGTGTATCGCAATTGCGGAAATATATTCCTGACTCGAACCATGTCATAGCACCAGACACAGTTCAATTGAAAGAGAACTTAACCTATGAGACACCTCCTATAAGGATTGAAGATAGGAGAGTAAAGAAACTCAGAGGAAAGGAGATCTCATTGGTAAAAGTGATCTGGAATGAAACGACCGAAGATGCAACATGGGAGTTAGAAGACAAGATAAAGGAGCAACACTCACAACTATTCTAAGGTATGAAAATTGACGAAATTTTTTTTAGAAGGGGAGAGTTGTAATACCCCGAAAATTAATTGTTTCATCATAAATAGTCATTTTATAATATTTATGATTTTTGAGAATTTTTTTGGATTTTTTTGAAAATGTTGAATATTTTAATATATTCTTCATTTTATGTGCACACTGAGCAGAGTCAGTGTAACACTTCAAAAATGATTTGTTTTATGATAAACAGTCATTTTCTAATATTTGTGATTTTTGAGAATTTTTTTGGATTTTTTCAAAAATATTAAATATTTTAATATATTTCTCGTTTTACGTGTGCACTGAGCTGAGCTAGGAAAATGAAATATTTTTTCCTAAGGATGGTAAACTTTGGACTATGGAAGCATCAACGGGGGATCTAACTAAACCCGAGGCCGAAAACAGTTGATGAGGTTTACGTTTTTTAAGATTTTATCTAATAAATAAAATCGCAGTACATTCTGTTAAATAAAATTCAGTGAAACGCTCTATTATCCGTTGGACAATAGATACTGACTTTGTGAACTGTAATAATTGTCCGTTGGATAATAGCTTGTAGTGAAAATCCTAATCACCTTATTATTTTATTAATTTATCATCTTATCACCTTATCTAAAGGAAATTCACTTTATGTCTAATCAAATTTACTTTTGAAAAAGATATCAAGCTAACCCTAATTTTAGAAGTCAATTTCCCACCTTTTCCCTCCCACACTCCACGGTCATGAGGGCCAATTAGGGACCAAATATTCACTTTTCACTTAATTAGTTTCTATTCTAATTTCAAAACCCTAAAAGCCATCATCATTTCTTACTATCAACTTCTCTCTCTACATTTTCTTCTCTCATCTTTCTCTCAATTTTCTCCTCCTTCTCTCTTCTCCTCCTCCACGACCTCACCTCTCTCTAAGCCTCCATGTTTGCAAAAATTTTAAGCAATCACATTTTCCTAACTTCTATCACATACTAAATACCTTTCTAGTTGAAACTACTTGAAAAGCTTCCATCTTCATCATATTCTTCAAGCCTTAAAGTTTGAAGCTTTAGGGTAAGATTCTTGGTTTCTCATCTTCTCTTCTTCATTTTCGTTTTTCGATGGCCATCTTCATGACCATTTATCCTCTCTTTTTCAAGCTTTGGTGTTGATTTGTTGGAGTTGTGATTCCTAAGGTTTTGAAGGACCTTGACCGAATTCATCAAGGAGCTACAAAGGATATTTCTTTTCTTGATTTCTTGTGGGTAAGAGGGAGATTGTCCACTTCAACCTCTAATGGTAGTGAGAGACTTGATTTTGTGTTGGTTGTGATGAACCCATGTTAGGGTTACTCTTCTTGAATGTGTGATTTTGATGACTATGTATTGATTTTACTTTGTATGATTTATTTGATTAAATGTATATATATATTGATGACCTTGGATGGATTTTGTTGGATTGGATATATGAAATGGAAGCAAGGGTTCCTTGCCCTCTTCAACATGGCTCACGGCCATAACCCTTGAATGGGGTATTCATGGTTGAAATTTTGTATCAAGATGAAAACATAATTAACCAAGTGCATAATATGTAATGTAGTGATGAAAAATCTGGGTTCCTAATTCCATTAGAAGGCTCACGGCCTTTTAGGAAAAATGGGGGAAATTGTTGTGTTAAAATGGAAACTTAGTTAATTAGATAATTAGAATTAATTAGGGATTCATAAAATAGAAAGAATCCAAAAATGAAATTGTGTCCTAAAACTTAGAATAATTTTTATTAAAGGAAGACCATGAGTGTAAGTAAGAATGTTGAATAACTCAATTTAAATTATCTTATGGGAATTAAGTCTAAAATTAATTGATGAACTTGTTTAATTAAAATAATAAAGATTAGATGAATAATGTGAAATAATTTCTCTAAAGATAAACTTATTAAGAAGAATGTAGAAATTATGGCATGATTCCATAATGTACCCTAAAAGTGTAATGTCTTATTAGAGGACTTGATAATATTTATTGTGGGTCCATAAGTGGGACCAAGAATATGTTGATGCTTATCTTAGTCAAATAGTGGCATCTTATGGAAAAGTATATTATTGTTGAATATACATGAATGTGCATTGAGTCATCATGCATTGTAAAAGTTCGATGGACTGTTGTTAAGGCCATGTTGCCTAGGTGATTGAAACACACCTTAGTGCAGGTGCGAGTAGACTAGTGTAGGTCATGATGTTTACCTTGGGGGCATCGGGGTGCGGGTGTCTCACACATGGACATTGATAATTTATAGCACTTTGGCCGAGGTAGCCGAGTTACAAACATGACTCATGATCTTTTCTCTCTAATATTTGTGTCTAGCTCCATAGAGTAGGATTTTGATATCATATGCATGTGCATAGTGAGTCAATATATTTTTCTGGCATTTAATTCATATGATGAAAGGAATTGTTTTATTATTGATGTTACAACTGCCTGAATTTATTGAGTTATTTAATATTTAATTCTTGATACTGTTTATTACTCTTGTAATGCTAGGTGGGCGTCCTACACTATTATGTTTCTTTACTGTCATAATTGGTACTGAATGTAGGATGTCTCACCTCTTTCCTGTATTTTTATCATTTCTGTCTATATTTATGTTTCTCCGAAGACGTCGACGAAGAAGGGGAAATACACGAGTTCCCTGGTTTTTGGCCTGATTTTGACTAGCACCTGTTTTGATCATGACGTCCCGTCCGCAAGGCTTTCTGGGATATGTGTGACTAATTTTCCTCGGAGGTCCGGACTGCTGGCATATCAACCTGATTTCGGATCGCTGTGTTTATCTGGGAGACGTGACGGTGTCTCTAGCTTGGGGGCGTTATGATTCGCCTATCTTTACCTGTAGTGTTCGTTTACACTTAGACTTTTATCTGCCCATTCGTGACATGTAAGGTGAGCGTTACTACTCCTCAAAGGAGGATCCATTCCTCTCTACTACTCGAGCCCCCGCCCGTAACTCGATGGCTGTGATGAGGGTTTCCTCTGATGAGGAAGACCCTGAGGAGGATCCAGCTACGGTTCCTTCTCTTTCTTAATAGGGGCTGATACTGTTGATGGTCACTGATGACTATCTGTCTAAGTTTTTGGGGCCTGATGATTTATCTTTTTGATGGGCTGTGCATGTATAATCTTTTGGGGTATGCATAGTTTTGCTTTTTGTATATCAGGTGTTGTAACTAAATAAGTTTGATATGATATATATATATATATATATATATATATATATATATATGTTGTTCGAATGTATGGTTTACTTTTATTTTACTCCTTGTTGTAACTACGTCTCATCACTATATTTTATTTTCTATAACAAAAAAAAAATTCACCAATTTATTTATATGATCACAACCCAGTAAGTTTATCTATATTATAATGAACTGGGTCTTAGTTTATACTTTTATTTTTTGCATTGTAATTAATGGTGTGACGTTTCCTTCTCAAAAAGGAGCGTTACATTACGAAGTTTACGTTTTTCGAGATCTCATCTGATAAATGAAATCGCTATACCATGAAATTATCCGATGATCAATAAATACTATTTTTAGTAGCTGTAACTTTTGTTCACTGGATAATAGCTCTAGTAGAGTGTTATCATCTTTTCTAGAGTGTTCACTTTATGAGACAACATCACTTTTTACTTTATCGAGAAGCGTGTGAAGCTTCTCAAGAAAGCTTCAAGGAAGCTTCCTACCAAGCTTCTCAAGGAAGCCTTGTTCTCTCACACTCTCTCTGTCTTCTACACGGCCATGAGGCCTTTGGGAGCCAAAAATTGGTTTTTCATTTATAATTTCCTTTTTTAATTTCAAACTCCAAAAAAAAGCTACCATCATTTTTACTATCACCTTCTCTCTCTACATTTCCCTCCTCTCTTTTCTCTCAACCATTTTCTCCTCCTTCTCTCTTCTTCCACGACTACACCACTCCTTTCTTCCCTCATTATTGCTTGATTTCAAGCAACCACTTTACTTGAATCCATCACTCCATTGAAGCTTTTCTCTTCTTATTAAAATCACCTACAAAGAACTCAACTTTTTCTCACCATTTTCTCTCCTCTTCCACGACCAAGACCACCATTGTCCGCCATCCAAGCTTTTCATTCAACTAACCTCATTTCCTACCATTTCTCATCACCTAGAACACTTTCTCTTTTGTGACCTCCACCAAAATCCACCATTTTCGTTTTCCTCCATCAAGTTTTAAAGTTGGAGACTTTGAGGTAAAAGTTCATAGCTTTCTTATCTTTCCATCTCATTTTTGTGATCCATGATCACTTTGGTGATCATGGATGCATTTTTCAAGCTTTGATTGTGATTCTTATGAGTTTGACGTCCTTAGGGTTTTCTTAAGGGTGGAGGCCGAATTTTACAAGGAGCTTCAAGGGAGTTTCTTTGCTTGTTTTCTCTCTTGGTAAGAGGAAGACTATCCACTTCAACCTCTGTTGGTAGTAGGAAACTTGTTTGTGTGTAGGTTGTGAGAGAATCCATATTAGGGTTACTCTCTTAGTTGTGTGTTTTTCTTTTATGATTCTTGTATTGATGCTCTATGTGGTTTATGGGTTGTATTAGTATATTGATGATCTTGGATTGATTCTTAATGGATTGGAAACATGAATTGGAAGTAAGGGTTCCTTGCCTTCCTTGGTGAAGCTCACGACCATGCCCCTCCATAGAGGGTGTATGATTGAAATTTTGTAACAAGATGAAAAGATGATTAATCAAGTGAATAACAATTAATGGATCAAAGAAAAATTTGGGTTCTTACCCTTTAGGGAGGCTCACGGCCTCTAGGGCCATTTTGGGTCCAAGTGTGTAATTTTTGGATAACCTTGGAAATTTAGTAATTAAGTGTTAAGTAATTAACAACGTGATGGAAATAAATTTAATTGGTGGCCTAGAGTGATTTTTGAATTTAAGGGAAGAACAAGAGTGAGGGTGAGACTTGAGAATTTTAGAGTAATGCTCTAGGTGAATAAGATTTAATTTAAGTAGAGAACTTAACTAATTGAGAGATTCCTCTAGAGAGAGATTTCATAAGAAAATATTTAATTAAAGTAAAATTTCATAATAAACCTTAAAAAGTGTACCTGTCTCATTGAGAATTTGATAACATGATATTATAGGTCCATGAGTGGGACCAAAATTCTGTTGATGTTTAACTTGGCCAAATTGTGGCATACTGTGGAAAAGTATATCATTGTCAAATATACATGTATATGCATTATGTTAACATGCATTGTGAAAGTCTGATGGACTATTGTTAAGGCCATGTTGCCTAGGAGATTGAATCACACTTATGTGTAGGTGCGAGTAGACTAGTGTAGGTCATACTGTTGACCTTGGGGGCGTCGGGGCGTGGGTGTCTCACAATGGTCAATTGGTAGTTCTTTTAGGTCGTGGGACAGACCGATGCAAACGCACTGACAATCCGGACCGAGACACTGTCCTATATCGCGATCTAGTGTAGAATGTCTTATACAATGTCATGATATGCACTTTGATAAATTGAGAAATGATAGCACTTGTTGGCCTCGGCAATTGAGTTACAGACATGTCTCCTGATCATTCTCTCTGATGTTTGCGTCTAGCTCCATGGAGTAGGATTTTGATATCATGTGCACATGTATAGTGAGTCAACATATTACTTGGCATTTATTCATATGATGAATGAAATTGTTGTCTTATTAATGCTATAGCTGCCTGAGGTTGTTTAGTTGTTTACTATTGGGTTCTTGATGCTGATTATTATTTCTGATATGTTATGTGGGCACTTTGCGTAGTCTTGTTTCTTTACTGCCATAATTGGTAATGAATGTAGGATGTCTTATCTCTTTTCTGTATTTCTACCATTTCTATCTATACATATATTTCTCCGAAGACATCGGTGAAAAGGGGGAAGTACACGAGTTCCCTGGCTTTTGGCCTAACTTTGACTAGTGTCTGTTCGATCATGGTGTCCCCCCCGTGAGGCTTTTTGGGTTATGTGAGACTGACTTTCCTTGGAGGTCCGGACTGCTAGCATATCTACCTGGCTACGGATCATTGCATTTACCTTGGAGACGTGACAGTGTCTCTAGCTTGGGGGCATTATGATCCGCCTATTTTTACTTGTAGTGTTCGTTTGCATTTAGAATTTTATTTGCCCATATGAGATATGTGGGGTGAGCGTCACTACTCTGCATAGGAGGACTCATTCCTAACTACCGCACGAGCCCCCGCTCGTAATTCGATGGCTCCGATGAGGGTTTCCTCTGATGAGGAAGACCCTGAGGAGAACCCCTCTACGGTTCCTTCTCATTTCTCTGTAGGGGCTGATGCAGTCGATGGCCACTGATGGCTATCTGTATTTCTTTTTGGGGCCTAATGTTTTATCTCTTTTGGTGGGCTGTATATGGGTAATTCTTTTGGGGCAAGTAAAGCTTTTGCTTTTTGTATATCTGAAAAATGTAACTAAATGAACATGATATAAGTATATATATATATAGCATGATGTATAGATGTATGTTTCATTTCTCATGTTTCTTTCTGTTGTAACTAAATATTATTATCTTATCATAACAAAAAAAAATGAATTTGCTAATTTAATTATACGATTACAACCAAGCAAGTTTATCTACATTATAATGAACTGGGTCTTATATTTTTTTTATTCAGTATTGTTTTCGTTTCTTGATCATGGTGTGACGTTCCCTCCTCAAAAAAAGGGGCGTTACATAGGCCACAAGTGGATTGGTGGCTGAACCAGGATAAACTCTGTGTTTGATCTTCTAAACCCTTCTTCTTTATCTTTGTGCACTATTTTATTGGTTTGATTGAATGCTTTCTTGCTTGGGTAATTTATTTGAGTGAAAGCATTCTATCTAATCTATCCATTCATCTCTATCAATCAATACCTTCAACGAAAATTGATAAATAAGTGTTTTGCGAAAGATTTGTGAAAATATTTTACATACTCAATTCACCCCCCTCTTGAGTATTGAGGCCACTTGGTGACAGCCAAGACATCTGTAAATTGATTCTTGTCTCGAGTCAAATAGGAGAAAGTCATCTCTTCAAACTTCTCAATCAATCTAGTCAAGTATTTTTGATAGGGCACCAACTTTGGATCTTTGGATTGCCATTTATTGTTCACTTAACAAATGATCCGTGCTGAATCTCCAAAAACCTTTAGTTGCTTGATCCCCAAGTCGATTGCAACTTGTAATCCACTAGCACAGGCCTCATATTCCACTATATTATTAGTGCATTCAAAATCCAGCTTGATAGCGACCGGGTATTACTTTCTGATTAGTGAAACAACCATGGCTCCTATGCCACTACCATACATGTTGACTACTCCATCAAAACACATCTTCCAAACATGCTCATCTTCTTCTTCTTCTTCTTCTTTTTCTCCTTCCACTATCAATATTTCTTCATCAGGGAACTCTAATGTTACTAGTTATCCACCCTTAAGAGGGTTTTTAGCTAAATGATCCGCAATCACACTTCTTTTGATGGATTTTCGAGTCATGTACTTGATATCAAATTTTGATAATATCACCTGCCATTTTGAAACCCTTAATGAAACATGAGGGCTTTCAAATATGTACTTTAGAGGGTTCATTCGGGAGATCAACCAAGTGGTGTAATACAACATGTACTGCCTTAGCCATTTTGAGATCCATACTAGAGCACAACAAGTCTTCTTAATTACCATGTAACAATTTCACAGTCATTAAACTTCTTACTTAGATAACAAATTGCATGTTCTTTCTTTCCTGATTCATCATGCTGCCCCAACATTGGTCCTATTGAGGTTGGCAGTACAGTTAGGTACAATATCAAAGGACGACTTGATGTAAGTGGTACCAAAATAGGATAATTCATTAAATAAGTCTTTATCTTGTTAAAATCTCTTTGACATTTTTCATCCCATTCACCTGACTGATGCTTCTTCAATAGCTTGAATATAGGCTCACAAGTGCTAGTCAAGTTAGTAATGAATCTAGCAATGTAGTTAAGTCTCTCGATAAAACTTCTTACTTCACGCTCTGTCTTAGGAGTAAGCATCTATTGTATTGCTTTCACCTTATCCAGATCCACCTTTATTCCTTCTCTACTAATAATGAACCCTAGTAGTTTTTCTAGTAGATGCTCCAAAAACACATTTAGCAAGATTCAACCTTATCTTGTACTTTCTGAGTCTTTTAAATAACTTACACAAAGCCACCACATGACTTTCCCTTTCTTTAGACTTAGGGACTATATTATCCGTATACACCTCAATCTCCTTGTGTATCATGTCATGAAATAGAGCAGCCATAGCACGTTGGTAAGTAGCCCTAACATTCTTAAATATAAACTGCATCACTGTGTAGGAAAATGTTCCCCAAGGAGTGATGAAAATGGTTTTTAATTTGTCATTAACATTCATGGGGATTTGATTGTACCTTGAGTGTCCATCCATAAATGAAAACCTATGATTCTTAGTAGTGTTATCAACCAGAACATCGATATGAGGGAGTAGGAAATCATCCTTTGGAAGATTCATGTAGTCCACACACATTCTGACTTTTCCATCCTTCTTAGGAATAGGTACAATATTGGCTACCTAATGTGGATGTCTTGACACTTCCACAAATCCTACGTCTAGCTACTTAGTCACCTCCTCCTTGATCTTTAGGGACATACTAGGATGCATCCTCCTTAACTTTTCCTTTTTGCCTCAACATTTGGGTACAATAGGATTCTATGTGACGTTATCTCCGGATCTAATCCAAACATATCTCGATAAGACCAAGCAAAGACATCCATATACTTTTTGAATAGTGCGATCATTTCTTCACGCTCGGGGTTTTCCACCATTTTTAACTCATTTTTCTCTTCCTCTGTCCCTATGTTGATCACCTCTGCTATCCCACCATTCAAGTCAAATCCTTTTTTTTTTTAATATTCTAGTAGTTTTGTAAATTTTTCGACAACTTCCTCCTCTTCACCAGATCTAGGGTCTTCTTTATCAAACGTTGCAAGAGAATCAATTGATGAGTTTTCGAGGTTCTTTTGATGAGGTGAACTTTTTAAAAGACTCAAACCCCTGAAATATTATTTGTGTGGATTTGGGAAAGGTAAAATAAAGTAAAAATGACAAAACAAGAATTGTATAAATGAACCAACAACAAGATATTATACAGAAATGTAAAAAGACAGTTGCAAAAGGACAAGCTAAAAGTGTAACAAAGAGAAATGTTGAATATTCATGCAAATTCATTTAGTTAATGTCTCAAGTAATACAAATATAAGCTCAAAACATAGCTAGTCTTAAATATTTGCTTAGTACAGTATAACTAAATAATTACTTGGAAACAATCACATCAATCATTGGTTCAAATTGCCAATACCTCAGTGGCTCCTCATTAGTAAAAGGACAGATTGCCTTGCACTCGTCTAGGCTTTCTTCATGCAATAAATTAATAGAGAGATGGCATCGGGGTCAAATGAATTCTTTAGATATAATTACCTCAGCTAGTGCTGGGAATGTTTCCCTCAGGTGAGGAATGTGCTTCATTTTGCTCTTATCATTCTCTTTTCCTAGAGTCATACTCCCTATTCTTTCCTCTAGATATGCTTCGTATCCTAACCCAAACTTATCTAACTTTTCTGGGAATAACATTGGTGACTAAGCACCTTGCAATTGTGAGCCTAAGCCTTTCCCCCTAGTATCCACTATTAGCCAAAATCTGGGCCACCACCTAATTCACACTTTGTGTTGAGGATTCATTCCTACCAAGTCCAATCTCAACTATTTCAAAACTATGCCATAAATTCTCCTTATCTTTCTCTGCATTCTCCACATATGGTGCTAAAACCAATTTGGACAACATAATTTCTTCCTCTCCATGTATGGTGATGACCGACCCATTTTCAATGTATTTAGCATTCTGGTGCAGGGTAGAAAGAACAACACTAATGACATGGATCCATGGTTTTCCCAAGAGTATGGTGTAACCAGGCTCAATATCCATGACTTGGAACAACACTTAAAAATTACTTGGATCAATCTCTAGTAGCAATATCATCTCTCCTAAAATACATTTTCTATTGCCATCAAAGGCTTGCACCACCATTTCTCGAGGTGACAGTTCATCCTTGCTTATTGATAATGAGGTCAGAGTCGAATTGGGTAGGATATTTAGTGCAGACCCCCCATTAATCAAAACCTTTGCAACTATATACCTTTTACATTTGACGGTTATGTGCAAGGCCTATGAACTTTTCTCTGACCGAGAGGTGATCTCTTCATCAGTAAATGTGATCATGTTGACGTGTTTCACCGGGTCCACCATGTTGTTAACACTTTTGGGGGTAATATCAAGTTTGACATAGGACTCATTCAGAACTCTTAGTAATGCCTTTTGATGCAACTTAGATGTCAAGATGAGTGATAATAGAGATATTTTAGCTGGAGACTTCTTCAACTGTTCTATCACGTCATATTCACTTTCCTTCATGATCTTCGAGAATTCTTCTTCTTCTTCCTTCCCTTTCTCCTCTTCTCTTGAGGTTTCCTCCCTACTCCCTTTCTTTAACATTCTTCCTCTTCTCTACTTCTCCTAAGCTATAACATTGCCCACTCCTTGTAATTCCTCCTACTCCAACTATATTAGTCACTGATTCTTCCTCCTGATGTATTTGAGCAACTTGGGCCCTCGAAGTCTCTTCCCCAACTCCCTTTATCTTTACCTTAGTTTCATAATTTCATGGCATAGTATGGGTATCACTATAAGCAAATGGCATTGGCTTCTTGACTGTCACTACTACTTTTCCTGGCACAAAGCTTGGTTGAGAGGTGGCACCTTAAGCACAAAGTGTTCAACCATATTAACCTCTTCAGAGGATTCTACCCCTTATCTGGCTTGTGTTACTCCCAAAGTGAGCAATCCCTAGATTTGAACCTTAAAGTCCCAATAGTTCTCGATATCATGTCCTATTTTCCCATAATGATAAGCACAACTTGACTATTTATCATACTTCTCCTCTTCTTTTATCGTTGCAACTAGTGTAGTGATACTATAACCTGCTTTCTTTAATCCCTTAAATATTTCAGCCATTAACTTACACAAGCTTATGACCTTTCTTATTAGTGATCCTTCTATCTCCAAAGTATTTACCCTATTCCTTTCACCATGACTAGTAATTGGGTTGTTGACAATACTAGATCTAGCCTCCTTTTGAATGTTAAGCCTACCATAAGCAATTAGTTTCCTTACTGTAGTCTTAAAAGATTCACAATCTTCGATTGAGTGCCCTAGGACATCCATGTGGTATTTGCAAGTTAAATTTGGGTTATACCACATTAGGAATGGTGGTTCTAGGGGTGTATAGGATTTCATGAGATGAGGTATGCATCAAACATCCTTTGGAATAAGTCTACGTTTGAAATGGATAATATTGGGAAAGGGGGTAGGTTTTGGGGGCAGAAGCGACCTTGATTTTAGAAGTTTAGCTGAGGTTGTGGGTGGCTTGGGTATTTTTCCAGAGGTGTAGGTAGGTATCGGCTCTAGGTTGGGAGAGTTAGTACATATAGTTGTAGTGTGGAAACATTTTTGATTTGGAATTGTGGAGTTGGGGTGATGTTTATCATTGACACAATTTGGTGGGGAGGGTAATAAGGAGCTGTAGGTGTTTGGTATAGAAAGTGAAGTTTAGGGTTATATGGTGGTTGATGCCTTGGGTATTGTGGTAAATATTGAGGTCTGAAGGTCTATTGGTGTTGGACATAATTCACTTTAGGTTCTTTTTTTTTTTCAGCTAGAATCCTTTCTTAGGAGCAGTATTCTCCGTATTGCTCACTGACAACTTCCTAGCTTTGGCTAAAATCTCAATCTTTTCTCCCGTAGTAATCAAGTCAGAAAAATCTTTATAAACTGCTCTGGCCATTGCCCAAATAAAAGGAGTTCCTAGGGTTCCAAAGAAATATGAACACATCTCAGACAATGTCAATGGGGGTTAAACTTGAGCTGCCAAGGCTCTCTACCTTTGTGTATACTACTTAAAAGACTCCTCATTTCCTTTCTCTCACTCAACTATTCATGGGAATGAGTTGCATCCATGAATAGATCAGCTAATTCTGTCTAGCGAGAAATCTTAGAGTGGTCTAATTGAAGATACCACTCTAAAGTAGGGCTTGTAAGGCTCTCGTGGAAAAAGTTGATGAGGAACTTATCATCCCTAGACTAAATAGCCATCTTGACTCTATAACTGATCAAGTGAAATCAAGGGTTTCTACTTCCGTCATACTTGGCAAAATTAGGAATCTTGAACTCTTTAAGCATCACGACATCTGTGGTAGGACACAGTTCTTCTATTTTGAAAGGTCCATAAGCACTAGAACCATTGATTGCCTTGATCTGTTTTTCCATTTTCTCAATCTACTTTTCTTTCATCTTGTATTTCTCGATCATAGTGTGACTATTTCCAGAGTGAGGCATTGTTGCCTACCCCAAAATGGACAAATGAGGTTGTTCCCAGGTAAGTCTAGCATAACCGAGAATTTAATTATGAGCACCTTCCAAGGCGCGAAACCCCTCCTCAATAGGCATTACTATCAATGTTGTTTGATGTGGCTGCTTATGAAAGTTACTCATCCCCACAGTGATGCCCTAGGTTATAGTCGAGAATATTGGGGCTGTTATCATGGAGAATATTAGTGGCATACTCACATATGCTACAATCCCATTTGCACCCCTAATTCCACTGAATAAGTTGAGAGACTCCCTCACATTTTGCAGTAGCTTCTAACCTTGCTCGGGTCTCAGAGATCTCATTCATCCACCTTCTCATTTCATCAACTTCCTTTCTTAGATTTCTCCCTACGTCAAGATTACTGACAGTCATTCTAGTCCAAGATCTGGTATTATGAACTCAGATTTGATTAGTTTCTTCTTTCCTAGGTCACGCAATAGTTCATGAACCAGTTTGATTTATTAAAACAAAATAACATTAAACAAAGAAAAAGGAAAGAATTTGTTAGCACTATTGTGAGGATTCTTGGTGATCGTGGAGAGATTTGCATAGACATTCAATAGGAAGGCAGGATCCTATATTCAGCATTAAGGGATCATCATCCCTTATGTAACATCCGAATACTGATATCCTAATATATCTGACATATAGTTGGATAAATAGTATCAGTCTTGCCACCTATAACTTATTCTTTAACTAATCCATAGCATTTAAAGAAATCATTATGGAGACTAAAAATGTAAATTAATACAGGGCATACAACTTATAAATATAATGCATACAACTTTTTACATACTCAAGGCAAATGTAAATTAATACACAAGCTTTGAACTAAAAACGTTAAAACTAAACTATTCTCACTCTTCCATTTCTTCATCTTCTAACCCTTCTACAGGGCCTTTACCTGCTAATCATGAAACATAATGGACTGAGAATATAAAAATTCTCAGTAATAATATATATCCCATGACACTCAACAAATATACACAAAGGTGCATTTATAAATTAAAACTCATATATATATATATATATATATATATCTTAGATATTCATAGGAACTGTGTTTCTTTACATTAATCTGGTAATAAGTGGATTTTTCCTTGTACTATTTCCATAACATAATATCTCATCCTTCGCCTAGGATAGGACTTAATTTATCCACAACCTAGCATAGAATTTAACTAGTCGACATCCTGGCATAGGATATGCTCATCCACCGCCTAGCTTAGGACTTCTCTTAGTCCACCGCCTAACTTAGGACTTTTCTAGTCCACCGTCTAGCTTAGGACTTCTCTTAGTCCACCGCCCAGCTTAGGACTTCTCTTAGTCCACCACCTAGCTTAGGATTTCTCTTAGTCCACTGCCTAGTTTAACACTTCTCTAGTCCACCGCCTACCTTAGGATTTCTCTTAGTCCATCGCCTAGCTTAGGACTTCTCTTAGTCCACTGCCTAGCTTAGGACTTCTCTTAGTCCACTGCCAAGCTTAGGACTTCTCTAGTCCACTATCTAGCTTTGGACTTCTCTTAGTCCACCACCTAGCGTAGGACTTCTCTAGTCCATCTCCTAGCTTAGGACTTCTCTTAGTCCACCGCCTAGCTTAGGACTTCTCTATGGTTAAACCTCACTTAAAGGAACCAATTACTAGGATTCAGTCTTATTGTATAAGGAAGTCAATTCACTAGGGTTCAACCTTATTGTATAAGAGAGCCAATCTCTAGCTATCTAGGCCCTATGGCACTCAACTTTAACTATTAAAGAAGCTACTAGTATTTCTGGGTTCAAACCATTCCAAAAATACCTCAATTCTTGCCTAAAAAGGATAATTTTCACGGATGCACCAAATACACATCCCAACTTCTAGAATTTTGAAATTTCTTCCACTTGAAGCCTTACATCTTATCTTTCAAATGTAATAAGAATCAGGTCAATCCGATGTCTGTAGCTCAAGTTATGCAACTAGAACCATAGGCTGTTCAAAATGATCGATTTCTGCTGGTTTTGGACTGATTTTCAAGGGAGTGCTACGGCTCCCTAGTTTCGGGTAGAATTCCTTACGAGGTAGAGACTTATGTGCCATAACTCACACTCCTTGGTGCTACGGCACCATTGCATATTTTTGGTTTCTGCAGAATTCGAGAGACCTCCCCCCAAACCATTCTAAAGGGTTTTCCACCCCTAAACATGATTTCCAACACCAATCTAGGCCCATAAACTTGTTGTAACTCTCACACAACCTATTCAATCACTTGGGCATAGATTTAGGTTCAAAACCACCTTAACTTCAATCAATATCTCAAGTTCCTCATGAACTAAAAATGGTTTAGCTTAAGCCATAAATGGCTATTTAGCACTTACTAAGTTAAAAACATCCTAACCTAGTCCTTGGAATCAAGAACCAAGTTAACAACTTGGATTTGACTCTCTAAATCCCCTTTTTCATTGATAATCCTTAACATCATTCAAGAGAAACAAAAAGGGAAAGAATGAAAAGAACTCCCCTACCTCTTGTAGACACTTGATCCTTGAATCCTTGCTCTTGATCTTAGATCTTCCCTTGCTTTCCTCTTCTTTTTCCACTTCCTTCTTCCTTCGGTTTCACTTTTCTTTCTTTTTTTATTTTTTTATTTTTTTCTATTCTTAACCATAGAGAGGGAGAAATAAAAAAGATAGAAACAAGGGCAAACTTATCATTTTAACATTTTACTGTAACTTCTTGATCTGTTAAGAACACTTAGATCTCACCAAATCAAGTTTTCTAACTTCTAACAGATTTGAAATAATTCATAAGATTCATTAAAAATCATGTTTCACCATTTCTTTATTTTTTCATATCTGCTGGGAGTTAATCCAACATTAAAAGTACAACTACTTCCACAACATCATATCTCATCCTTCACCTGGCATAAGACTTATTTTATCCACAACCTAGCATAGGATTTAACTAGTCCATAGCTTGGCATAGGATATGTTCATCCACTGCCTAGCTTAGGACTTCTCTTAGTCCACTGCCTTCTTAGGACTTCTCTTGTCCACTGGCTAGCTTAAGACTTCTCTTAGTCTACCCCCTAGCTTAGGACTTCTCTTAGTCTGTTGCCTAGCTTAGGATTTCTTTTAGTCCACTGCCTAGCTTAGGACTTCTCTCAGTCTACGGCCTAGCTTAGGACTTCTCTTAGCCTTAAGGGAACCAATTACTAGGATTCAAACTTATTACATAAGGGAGCCAATTCACTAGGATTCAACCTTATTGCATAAGGGATCCAATCTCTAGTTATCTAGGTCCTATGACACTCAACTTTAACTATTAAAGAAGCTACTAGTACTTCTAGGTTTAAACCATTCCAAAAATACCTCAATTCTCACCTAAAAAGTCTAATTTTCACGGATGCACCAAATGCACATCCTAACTTCTAGAATTCTGAAATTTCTACCACTTGAAGCCTTACATCTTAGCTTTCAAATGTAATAAGAATCAGGTCAATCTGATATCTGTAACTCAAGTTATGCAACTAGAACCACATGTTGCTCAAAATGACCTGTTCTTGCTGGTTTTGGGATGATTTTCAAAGGAGTGCCGCGACTCCCAAAAATTTGTGCCATGACTCCCTAGTTTTGGCAGGAATTTCTTGCGAGGCAAAGACTTATGTGTTGCATCTCATACTCCTTAATGTTGCGGTACCATTGCATATTTTTGGTTTTTGTAGAAACCCTTCGAGAGACCTCCCCCCAAACTATTCCAAAGGGTTTTCCACCCCTAAACATGATTTCTAACACCAATCTAAGCCCCTAAACTTGTTGTAACTCTCACACAACCTATTCATTCACTTAGGCATAGATTTAGGTTCAAAACCACCTTAACTCCAATCCATTTCTCAAGTTCCTCATGAACTAAAAATGGTTTGGCTTAAGCCATAAATGGCCATCTAGCACTTTGTAAGCTAAAAACATCCTAACCTAGTCCTTGGAATCAAGAACCAAGTTAAGAACTTGGATTTGACTCTCCAAATCCCCTTTTTCATTCATAACTCCTAACCTCGTTTAAGAGAATCAAAAAGGGAAAGAATGAAAAGAACTCCCTTACCTCTTGTAGACATTTGATCCTTGAAGCCTTGCTCTTGATCTTGGATCTTCCATTGCTTTCCTCTTCTTTTTCCTCTTCCTTCTTCCTTCGGTTTCCCTTTTCTCTTTTTTTTTCTTTCTATTTTTCTATTCTTAATCGTAGAGAGGGAGAGATATAAGAGATAGAAATAAGGGCAAACTTATCATTTTGACATTTTACTATAACTTCTTGATCTGTTAAGAACTCTTAGATCTCACCAAATCAAGTTTTCTAACTTCTAACAAATTTGAAATAAATTCTAAGATTCATCAAAAATCATGTTTCACCACTTCTTATTTTTTCATATCTGTTGGGAGTCAATCTGACATTAAAAGCACAACCAGTATGCCAAAACATACCAAACTGACTCTGATTATTCTCAAATTTTAACTGTACCTTACTTAACTCATTTGTGACCTAAAAACAAGTTATCCATACTTGTTTCCCTCAACTTAACAATTTATGCTACTATTATAGTCATTTTAAAGTACTTTTCAACTTCTGTGTTGCAACAAGGTGCCAAAACTAACTTAGTTTGTCACAAAACTTAACTGACATGTTATAAAAGTATAATAGTGCCTCTAAGACCAAATACAAGCCTAACATGTTTCTCGAGATGTTACACCTTAGGCAAGAATGCAGTTGACAGCAACCCCAAGAGAGTATTCTCTCCTCAATGGATGCTATCTTCTTAAATTTTCACAAGCAATGCAGTTATTCTTTCACTTAATACAAAGCTTCCTGTATTTTTGTTCAAGGAAAAATTATCTAAAGGCGAAAGCATGGTTGACAACCTATTCAAGGGAGAATTAACCCCTCAATGAATAGCATCTAGGTCAAAAAATTAGCAAGATCAATGCCTGAAGCAAAACACAACAACTGATCATTTATATTCGTTTCAAACTTCATTAGTACAAGATCTCAGTCTCCTCAAAATGTAACATAAACTATATTACATTAACAACTTAATTTGCTTCTTCCTAAGACCCTTTGTAAGATTACAACAATATTTCATAAACTCGGTTATCTTTTTATGGTAGCCGTAACAATGGGTTCATACGAATCTGAAGGTTTGCTTCTTCAAAATGATCGACCAGTTACACAGCATGATATTGCAAACTGTCAGACATGTCCTCATATTTCTTCATCCATTCTTCTTTTTCAGCCCCTTGATTTTATGCTACTAATTGCCACACTTCCTCCCTTTCTTCTTTTTGGTTCTGTTGCTTTTGGGTTTCAAGTCTCCATCACTTTTTTCCTGCTCTAGCTCTTGAATTTTCAGGTCCAAATGCCCTGCTCTCCTATTTGCTTCCTTGGGTGAATCATAATATTATGTAGTTAATACTTGCCCTTGATCAAAAGGTTGTTTCATTTCAGTCATAGCTTCTTATAGGGCTTGTATTCTTTGATCTTGTGCTCTAGTGCTTGCTTCCAATTCTTCTTTCCCTTACAAAATCTTCTATGCTATCTCGTCTTGGTCATTTACCTTTGCTCATAACTCTTGGACTTATAATGTGATCTTTTTTAATTTTACTTCTTTTCCTTTCTTTACCCTTTTTACTCGGCTTAGAGTCTCAACAGCATCTACACACCTGTGTTAGAAATGAAGCCAAGCCTTGGCCCTATCCCATAAAGAAAAAGAGAAGAGCCTCGAGTGAACTGCATCATCAGTCATCCCTTGGTGCTTAAAGGTATCACAAATCTCCAAAAAGTTTCCTAAATGAGCATTGGGATCTTTATGAGGTAGATTCGTAAATTGTAAACTATTCTGAACCATCTGGATAACAACGAGCTTGATCTCAAATGTCTGCGCTTGTACAGCTGGCCTTCTGATGCTAGATCGAATATCTCGAGCATTTGGAGTGGCATACTCCCTCAAAAGTCTTTCAATATTCGCTTCTTCTGCCATCTCAGATTCACTGTCAAAATTTAGTGCTTGCCCTTCCCATACACTTTGAGTCCTTCGCATACAAGAGTCTTTCAAAAGTCTTCTCGATCTCAGGATTATAATGAAATTGAGATACACTTTGAGTCCTTCACATACAAGAGCCAAGTAACTGAAAATACAAACAAACTAACAAAAGTTGAAATAAAAGTTGTAAATCGATAAAAGAAATAACACCAAATCTAAACTCAATCCCCGGCAACGATGCCAAAAAACTTATTTGGGATCCACAAGTGCACAGGTTGACAAGTAATATAATGAGAGTTAAAGTATCGTGTCTCAAGAGATTAATAACTAGAAAGGTGCAAAAACTTAACCAATTTCCAAAATGATCTTATTCAAGCAATCGAAATATGAGAGTGATTTTTAATGAAAAATAACAACTTACAATAAACAAAATAAGATGCACCAAAAACCAAGTTCACAAGAGAGAGATAAGTATGAAAAAAGTCTAGGGGTTTCTATTCATTTGCTACTTCAATGAATATTTGCAACTCAAGAACAACTACCAAAGAATTGATTTTGCTAGCAGAAACTGATTATAGATAAAAGCCTATGTCTAGGTCAATTACCTATATGAAACTTACCCAAACCACTATGTGTCCATGTGAATTAGCATAAGAATCACTCATTAAGACCAAGTTTCAAACACTTGCTAGCATGGCCAAAGGGTATGTGTCCATCCTATTAGTTAATCAACATACATAAATAACTTGAATGCAATTGAACATACATCAACCATTCCATGTCTATATTCCCAATTCCCCATGTCTACTTCAAATGAGAATACTATAATCATGTAATTGATCACAAATCAAGAACAAGCATTAAGCATGGTATAGAAGAACATAACTAAATTCATTGATAGAAACCCAAAGGAATTACAAAATATTCACATTCATAGCAAGATCCTAGAGGGGCCCTAGATTAGAGTTTAGTTACACATCATAAGAGAAGGAACAACAAATACAATCAAGGAATCCATCATATTACAAAACAAGAGAGAAAAGGGGAAGAGTGAACAAATTGGAGAGAATCCAAGCTTGATCTTCCTCCCTTGATCTTGATTCTTCACTTGATTTTCCTATTTTCCAAGAAGAAATCTCCTCATTTTCCTCTCTCTATCGAACTCTGCTTTTAGAAAAACCAAAAGTGCCTCCCCTGCTCTCCAAAATCAGAATAAAAGGCTAATTTCACAGACATGGGCTTTGCCCATGCCTAGGCGTGCCATAAAAATATGTACTATTAGCATGCTACTCAGGCCTAGGCGCAACCTTTCCACGCCTAGGCGCCACTTTCCCATGCCAAGGCGTGGGTTTCTTTATCAGAGTTTTCCTGAAAACCTGAGAAGGTCATGCCTAGACATGGCTTTTTCATGCCTTGGCGTGGGCTGTCAATTCTTCCTCCATTCATGCTTTCTTCCAAATTTAATCCTCTCTTCACTTTCCTCATCTCTTCCAAGACCTTCTCATCTTGAATATCTGCATCAAAACAATGCTAAAGTTTTCAAACTAGGATCCAACCAAATTTCTTAAATAAAATCATTAAATATTCAATTCTTAATCATTTGAGACAACAAGCTTAACTCATCAAAATCATGCATGATTTGAACTTTTGGACTTGAAAACTTAAGAATAGCATGCTCATGTACATTCAAATTCAAGTGAAACAACTTCATTCCCTAGAGTTATCACACCCCAAACCTACAGTTTGGCTAGTCCCGAGACATAGATAACAAGATTACCTTTAGTTCTCATACTCGACGTCAAGCTTCTATGTATTCATACATGAATCCCAAGTATTCTGATTCCAAAATGCTAATGTGGGATCATGCTAAATCTTATATTTAATGGTTCAAAATTAATTCAATGTCAAGCATATATGTCATCTAATCATTAGCTCATACTATTATGGTTCAATTGTTATGTACATGATTTCCTAAAAGATGATTAAAGAATCCTTTCCTAACTCTAGCATGCACATCCAAGAAAACTCAAGATGATACCCAAGTAATTCCAACTCAGATTCCCTTAAAAATGTACCTCATCTCTCTCTCCACTAATATAGAACCAAGCATGATTAGTGATCAAAAGGGTCTTTCAGGCTTGTAATGTAAGGCCAAGGTAATGGGTAGAGAAATGAATGGAAGGATAAAATAAACATTAGGACACACAATCTTGCAAAAGACCTAGCTAAGCCAAACAATAATTAGCACAAGGTGCATCTTCTAGCATATAAACCCCCAAAGCTTATTTCTTTTTTTTCTTTTTTTTATCTTTTTCTTTCACCAATTCAATTTTATTTTTATTTTTCATCATTTTCTTCATTTCAAGTCATAATTCTGTCGGGTTCTAAAGTATGCCAATAGTAGTGCACCTTTGTTTCTTCTGACTCAAATAATCATTTTACAAGATATGTTCTCAACACGGACAATAGTGGATAAACTATAATTAAAAGCTAAAAGATAAGGAGGATGTGGGTAAAGAACAAATCATAAAGGCCAACACATTTACAAGGCACAAAATAGGTACAAAGGATATTCATGCATACATAGGTAGGCTAGAAAGGCTCAACCAATCCAATGAACGTCCTAATCATTTCATCAAATATGCTTAGCCTAGAATTTCATCTCAAAAGAAAATCAAACACTCTTTTAGAAATTAAGTCCTAATCACAACAAGGTAAGTCATAATCTTCTTTAGATGTGCACAACTATTGTCATTCTAAGATTCACAACTATGTAAAGGGAAATGCATTTAGATAACAAAGAAACACCAAAACTCAATCAAATTTCAAATGGCTCGCATCATTTCCCAGAATTAACAATTAATCCAAAGGCAAATATATCATAGATCAAATCAGCCACATCAACATTTAACATTTATTGCACAGCTCCATATGACAATATTTTTTTTATTTTTTTTCGATGCAAGGCCAAAAAGATAAATAAAAATAAATAAAAAGAAAACAAGAAAACAAAAGCTCAACAAAATCAAAAGAAGATAAATAACTACACTATGAATGTAAAAGCAACAATAAAGCAAAATAAAGATAAGGTAAAGAACTTAGGTTGCCTCCTAAGAAGCGCCACGTTTATAATCTTAGGCTAGACTTTCTCTGTAATGATATTCGAAATATGTAACTTTGTCACCAAAATCGACATAGCACAAATGAGAAGGTAACAGCTCGAGCTCTCTCAATTCTTCATCTTCCCTTTCACATGTAGAGAGCAAAGAAGCTTCAAGAGGGTCACATGAGACACTTGCACTAAATCCTTTAGATCCTGTCCCATCAAGCACATTCACATATGGACATTCTTCATGATCTTGAGGAAATTTTATTGCTTTGAAAATATTAAAAGTTACCTCTTGACCTTGCACTATCATAGTAAGCTCCCATTTTTGAACATCAAAGAGTGTTCTCCTTGTGGCTAGGAATGGTCGGCCAATAATTAGAGGTACATTGCGATCTTCTTCTATATCTAGAATTATAAAGTCAGTGGGAAATATGAACTTATCCACCTTGACTAGCACATCTTCAACAATTCCCCTAGGATTAAGTGTAAGAGCGATCAGTTAGTTAGAGAGTCACCGATGTTGGCTTGCATTCCCCCAAACCAAGCTTTTGGAAAATGGAAAAGGGAATGAGATTTATACTTGCCCCCAAATCGCATAGAGCCTTTCCAAAGAATTGATCTCGAATGGTGCATAGAATTGTGAAGCTTCCTGAATCTTTGAGCTTGGGAGGAAATTTATTTTGCAAGATAGCACTACATTCCTCTGATACTGGCAATATTTCAAACTCACCAAGCTTTCCTTTCTTGGACAAGATGTTCTTCATGAATTTCACATAGCTTGGCATTTTCTCCAATTCTTTTGCAAATGGTATGTTGATATGTAACTTCTTAAAAACTTATAAGAATTTTTTGAATTGCTGACCAAGCTTTTGCTTTACAAGTCGGTTAGGGAAAGATGGAGGTGGTGTATATGACTTGTCCTCTTTCTTCTTTGCAGTTTCCTCATTCTTCTTATTCTTATAGCTCATACCCTCTTCATTTTTTGTCACCTCAACATCTTCTTTAAGTGACTGAGTCCTGGGATTCCTTTCTATATCCTTCCCACTCCTCAAGGATATGGCTTTACAATGATTGATAGAGGCACCCTTTAGATTGTTGATGGTGTCACTTGGAAAACTCCTTGGGGGCCTATTGTTTAGAGCTTGGGCAAGTTGGCCAACCTGAGTCTCGAGATTCCTCAAAGAAGCCGCTTGGCTTAGCATTAAAGCATTATGGGAGGCTAGCCTACATCAGTTTTAGTCATGTGGTCTTGCTGGCTAGTCATGAATTGTGCAAACATCCTCTCCATGTTAGAAGTTGAAGTTAAAATTTGGGCTTGAGGGGAGCTCCATTGTTAGAAACTTTGAGAGGCATGAGGTGCTGTTGGGAATTGCGGATCAAAATATCTCGCAGCGGAATAATAGGATTCCCACACAGGATCCATGCGAAAAGTCCATAATCCGAGTTTTTTTTAATTACCTCTTGAAGCGTGATAAACACAAGCGAGGTGAATCACCAACACCGTAATAGCGACGATGTTTCTGCGGTATCCACACGAACAGACTTGCAAAAGGAGTCACGCCTCTGTTTCGCGATGCTAGCTACGAATAGAAGAGAAGAACCTTTCACTGTCTCACACTCACTTTCTTAGGTGCGGCTAGGGTTGTCATGTAACATCTATAGCAGCCCCTTATGCGCACTATTTATAATAGTGGCGCTGCCTTAAGTGAGTGTGAGCAAGTAGCAAGGTAAGTGTGCAACCCTAAAACCCATCTGTCATGAGTTAGGCCCACAATTGAATCCGAGTCCAACTTGGATCCTTATTGCTCCAATTTAGTCTTTCTAAGTGTGCGAAAGGTTCTCATGACGTTGGTAGTAATATTAAAATCTCATTTTAATATTATAAACGATGAGCGGTATCTAGCAACACATCACCGCTACCCAAGTAATGAGAATGTCGGTGATTTGACATAACCTATCCGTGATCAATGTTTAGTGTAGTTTAGTCCCTTTGTCCAGATATCCAGATTGAACACAAGGCATGGAACGTGTCACCCTTGTTTAATTCAATCTTCGGCTTTCTGATTCCCGAGTAGACATAGTAATAACAAATGAGATCAATATCTCATATTGACTCATTTGAGCATGGCCATGCATTTCATAGTCTCACTCAATCGGGGGCCCGAAGATATCACTCTGTTATGTAGGAGGGACAAATCCCATCTAGGTCACTCACATTCCTCCACATGCATCGCAATGTGTCTAATAACTAACTTTATAATCATCTTGTTACAGATGACGTTTGATGGCATTTAAAACACACAACTCCTCATGTAGGAATCGTAGTGATTTCAGGTCAAAGAATCACATACACCATTATCACTATGAGAATCGCTTATGACACTCACGTAACGATCCACGTAGCGTTCTCATGGTGGGTCTGTCCAATACATCATTACTCTAATATGTATCCATGTGTAGACTTGATATCTCATATCTATGACCCGTGAGATGTGGTCATCAGTCTATGCACATACTAGTCTCAATGCATTATTGTTGTCCTAATTAACAATAATACTTGACTAGGGACATTTAAGAATAGTGTTGTAACCAAAAGGATCTCACGATCAAGTCATCCACTTGATGTCCTATGGCATCAATCTTACTATTCTAAGGACTTTATTATGTTTATCAAAAAAGAACACAATAAATGAAATGCCTCATATATATAAAATAGCATAATAGAATATATGCAAATACAGAAAATGTATTAGCCTCTAGGGCATACACCAACAATCTCCCACTTGCACTAGAGCCAATCAGGCATATATCTAATGCCTAAAGACCTAGTGTGACCCTCATGCTTCTGCTGTGCAAGAGGCTTCGTCAGTGGATCAGCAATGTTATCATCTGTTGGTACTCGCATATCTTCACATCTCCTCTATCGATGATCTCTCGAATGAGATGGAAGCGCCTAAGTATATGTTTGGATCATTTGGTGAGATCTAGGCTCCTTAGCTTGTGCAATGGCTCCATTATTATCACAATAGAGGTCCACCGGGTCCACAATGCTAGGAATAGTGCCAAGTTCAAGTAATGAACTTCCCGATCCAACGGCCTCCTTTCTTTGCATTGGAGGCGAGCAATATACTCGGCTTCGTGGTAGAACGGCGACCTGTCTCCCGCTTTGAACTCTTCCACTCACATGTACCGCACCATTTAGGCAAAAAACATAACCCGATTGCGATCTCTTATCGGTCCGGGAAGCTAGCATCGGTGTAACCTTTACAACTAGCTCTTCTTCACCTCCATATACCAAGAACGAATCCTTAGTCCTTCTTAAGTACTTAAGGATGTTCTTGATAGCGATCAGTTGACTTTCAAGGGATCGGATCGGTACCTACTCGTCATGCTCAAAGCATACGAGATGTCCGGGTCGAGTACATAACATGGCATACATGATAGATCCAATTGCGGATGCATATGGAATCTTGCTCATGCGATCCCTCTCATCCCGGGTGGAAGGGATTGAGCCTTAGATAAGCTTACACCATGTGACATAGGCAAGAGTCCTTTCTTGGATTCATGCATGTTAAATCGTCTTAACACTTTGTCTATGTATGTACTCCGACTTAGGCCAGCCTCGGTGATCTATCTCTATAGATCCCGATACCTAATACATAGGTGGCTTCGCCCAAGTCCTTCATAGAAAAGCACTTCCCTAACCAAGTCTTTACAGATCATGTAGGGTAGGGATGTCATTTCCAATTAGTAGTATGTCATCTACATACAATACTAGAAAGACAACTGTGCTCCCACTAACCTTCTTGTAGACACAAGATTCTTCTTCATTCTTGATGAAACCAAACTGTTTGATTGTATCATCAAAACGAAGATTCCAAATTTTCTGGAAGCTTGCTTTAATCCATAAATAGATCGTTGCAACTTGCATACTTTTCTAGCATCCTGGAGTGGCAAAACCCTCGGGTTGTGTCATGTACACATCTTCGAGAAGATTTCCATTAAGGAAAGCAGTTTTGACATCCATTTGCCGATTTCATAATCATGGTATCGCAATGAAGAAGCAAGATCCGAACGGTTTAAGCATCGCAACCGGGGAAAAAGTTTCATCATAGTCTACACCATGAATTTGTTTGAGAAAACCTTTAGCCACCAATCGCGCCTTAAAGGTATGCACATTACCATCCATGTCGTTTTCTTCTTGAAAACCCACTTGCACCCAATGGGTTTTACCCCTTCAAAGTGGGTCAACCAAGGTCCATACCGGTTGGCATACATGGAATCCATTTCAGATCTCATGGCCTCAAGCCATTTCTCGGATTCTGGGCCAATAATGGCTTCCTGGTAAGTCACGAGCTCATCTTGATCCATGAGCAATACGTCACCTTGTTGGGTCATGAGAAATCCATATCTCTCTCGGTTGATAACGTATCCCTGTTAGACCTACGCAGTCTTGTGCTACTAGAGCAGTTCTTTGTTCCACAACATTTTGTGGAGGCCGCTTCTATTTCCACCATTGGTTCATTCTTTGCTTTGTGAAACTTGAACTTCTTCAAGTTCTACTTTTCTCCCATGGTTCCTTTGGAGATAAACTCCCTTTCTAGAAACACAGCTGTCCGTGCGACAAACACTTTGCCCTCGGTAGGATTATAGAAAAAGTATCCCTTGGTTTCCTTTGGATACCCCACAAAGAAGCATTTATCGATTTAGGGCCAAGCTTATCGAAACTTGACGTTTCACATAAGCTTCACAACCCCAAATCTTCATGAAAGACATCTTGGGCCGTCTCCCAAATCCATATCTCATATGGTGTCTGTTGAACCGTCTTAGATGAAACACGGTTAAGTGTGAAAGCTGCTGTTAACAGAGCATGTCCCTGAGAAGGAGCCTGGAAGGTCTGCATGACTCATCATGGATCGGACCATGTCCAACAAAGTCCGGTTCCTCCTTTCAGAAACACCATTCCATTGTGGTGTTCCAGGAGGAGTGAGTTGAGATATTATCCCACACTCTTTCAGATGATCATCAAACTGTTGGCTTAAGTATTCACCTCCTCGATTTGATCGAAGGATTTTAATTCTTTTGCCAAGTTGGTTTTGTACTTCATTCTTGAACTCTTTGAACTTTTCAAAGGATTCTGATTTGTGCTTCATAAGATATACAAATCCATATCTACTGAAATCATCAGTAAATGTAATGAAGTATTGAAAACCACCTCTAGCGATGTGTTTAGTGGCCCACATACATCACTATGTATAAGGCCTAAAAGATCACTAGCCCTTTCACCTTGTCCAAAGTGAATGGGGCCTTTGTCATCTTCCCTAATAAACAAGATTCACATATCTCATATGATTCGAAATCAAATGAGTCCAAGAATCCATCTTTATGGAGTTTGGAGATGCGTTTCTCATTTATGTGACCCAAACGACAATGCCAGAGAAAAGTTGGGTTCGGATCGTTTGATTTAAACCTCTTTGTATTTATGTTATAAATGGGCATTTCAAGATCAAGTACATAAAGTCCATTACTCAATTGTGCACTACCATAAAAAATATCATTCATATAAATAGAACAACACTTGTCCTTTATTATAAAGAAAACCTTTCTTGTCCAAACAAGAAACAGAGAAATGATATTCCTACTAATAGCGGGCACAAAATAGCAGCTTCTCTAACTCTATTACAAGCCCAAGTGGGCGAGAGATAATAAATAAGTCCCTATAGCTAATGCAGCAACTTTTGCTCCATTTCCAACTCGTAGGTCGACTTCGCCTTCGTCAATGATCTATCGTTTCTTTAGATCCCGCACATTTACACAAATGTGAGATCCACATCCAAAGATCTAATACCCATGATGCGAAGTAGATAAATTGACTTCAATAACAAAAATACCTGAAGTGGAAGTCTCACTTCCCTTCTTCTTTTGAGCTCCTCCAGAACTTGGCACAGTTCCTCTTCCAATGTCCGGATCGACCGCAATGGAAGCATGTACCTTCCTTAGCCACTCCACCCATGGTTTCAAGCTAGAAGTGCTAGGCTTGGACTTGTCCTTGCCCTTGCCCTTCCAGTTGTCCTTGGGCTTTTTCTCGCTGTTTTTTGCCCTTATTCTTTTGGACCATCATTATGGCCTTCCCTTTACCTTTGTTGATGTTCCGTCGGCAGATTCTCAACATGCCTAGCTTTTCTGGTAGTGATTTGTCAATCTCATTCATGTTGTAGTTCATGACAAATTGATGAAACTTTCCTAAGCAACGATTGCAGGACTAAGTCGATGGCCAACTCTTGGCCCAAAGGAAAACCAGTCTCTCTAGGTTTTCAATGTACCCAATCATCTTAAGTACATGAGCACCAACAGGGCTTCCTTCTACCCGCCTTGCATCGAAACAAGTGCTTTAGAGACCTCGAATCTCTCATGCATGGCTTGCTCTTGATAGAGCTTCTTAAGGTGTACGATCATATCGTATGCATCCATGTTCTCATGTTGCTTTTGGAGCTCAGAGTTCATGGTGGCCAGCATTAGACATCCAATGTCCAAGGCATCATCTTGATGCTTATAATAAGCATCTCTTTCGATTCTAGGGGCATTAGCAAAGGGTGGCTCAGAATAGGCCGTTCCAAAACATACACTTTTTCTCTTGCTTGAGGACAATCCTCAAATTCTGTGCAGTCTAGAAAATTTGTTCCGGACAACTTGTCCTTCTCAAGGACAGATCGCAATGATAAAGTACCCGATGTGTTTGTTGCCATGGTTATCTATTAATGAGAAACATGCAAAAATATAAGTATCATGCCATAAACATATTTAATGAGGTCTTTTAATTAAATATGCCTCCCACTATTTTATTCAAGTCAATGACCCTCAACATTGACTCGGAAAATCCCATCGAAAGATTTCCTAGTGGGCCAAGATCCATATTTTACCTAGCTTTGAGTCACCTTTGGTCGACGCCCAAAATTCGGTTATTTAGGTAGGAAACTCTTTCCAATTACATCACATGCAACTCTTGGATAGTTAGGTGAATAACACTTATTCTAATCCATCTAATGGACTAAAGCCCAACTTCATGCCTCTAAGCCTTCAATCTATTGAAATGGCCTAGTTAAGTCAGACCCAATGGTTGGCATTTGGATATTACTCTTATCCCATCGCATCTTACTAATATAGATAAAGGCACCCTGCTTTGGCAGACCTACACTTAATCGATATTAGTCTTGATGAGTGCCACGCATTGGAAGGCATCACATAATGACTTAATATTTTCTTTGAGGGAATTTTATTATTAGATCTCACCATTTATTAAACTTGTTTAACATACCATAAACATCATCCATGCATCTCATACATATAAAGCATATAATAAATGTGACATGGTTATGGCCTCTAAGAGATTAGCATTAAAAAATGCCAGCTTCACCAAGCGTCTCCCACCAACGTCCTCACTTGATGCCATCTCCTTGTCTCCACATGATGATTACATTATAGAAACCTCTTTTACATTCGAGGGAGTTAGATGAGAAGAGAATGTACAATCGAATGTAGAGAGAAAGGCACGACACGCAGTCGTATTTAAAATAACCAAAATAGCATAAAATAAAGACTAGGGCCATAACCATGCACCATGCATCTCTAAGAATACATAAACACAAAGAAATAACACATTATAATTTTGTGAATTATAAAAACAAAGATTTGAATATCGCGCTTTCGAATATCACACACCACGCAACGGGGTTCGGGGCAGCGCCCCGACGGGGGACCCCTTCTGCCTCCATGACGGCTAGGGCAACAACATTTGAACCCTAAGGCCCACAAACACATGAACGCTTCATGTGCCGCAGGGGTAACTCACAGCCGCCATCACCTATCCAGAAACAGGGTTTCCAGAATTCGTGAAGACATGAACACTTCATGTCACGAGGAAGCTTCATAGCCGTCGCAAAACGGAAACAAGGTTTCCAAAACCTTGTGTCGCGCTGCTGTGTATATCGCATTCATAATCGTTTTTCGCAGAATCATACATATCACATATATAGATATCAGAAAAACGCAAGAACAGAAAGCATTCAAAACCGTTTTCGCAGAATCATACATATCACATATATAGATATCAGAAAAATGCAAAAACAGAAAGCATTCAAAACCGTTTTCGTAGAATTATATGAACATCTTCATGGTTTCAAAAACATCAACATGTTTCGTAAACAACAAATAAAATAGAACACGGTTTCATACAGCATTATTTCGATTTCAGAAATAACATATAAAGATCATATCTTTTATGAAAGAAAGCAACGAATCATGTTATCGCATATAACAAGAAAAGCGAGAAAAACCGAATCATAGTTTCGCAAGTGGCTCGATACCTTTGTTGGGAATTGCGGATCAAAATATCTCGCAGCGGAATAATAGGATTCCCACACAGGATCCATGCGAAAAGTCCATAATCCGATTTTTTTTTTTAATTACCTCTTGAAGCGTGATAAACACAAGCGAGGTGAATCACCAACACCGTAATAGCGACGATGTTTCTGCGGTATCCACACGAACAGACTTGCAAAAGGAGTCACGCCTCTGTTTCGCGGTGCTAGCTACGAATAGAAGAGAAGAACCTTTCATTGTCTCTCACTCATTTTCTTAGGTGCGGCTAGGGTTGTCATGTAACATCTATAGCAGCCCCCTTAACAGTACTATTTATAATAGTGGCTGCCTTAAGTGAGTGTGAGAAAGTAGCAAAGTAGCAAGGTAAGTCAGTGCAACCCTAAAACCCATCTGTCATGAGTTAGGCCCACAATTGAATCCGAGTCCAACTTGGATCCTTATTGCTCCAATTTAGTCTGTTTCTAAGTGTGCGACCCTGGGTTCTCATGACGTTGGTAGTAATATTAAAATCTCATTTTAATATTACAAACAATGAGCGGTATCTAGCAACACATCATCGCTACCCAAGTAATGAGAATGTCGGTGATTTGATATAACCTATCCGTGATCAATGTTTTGGTGTAGTTTAGTCCCTTTGTCCAGATATCCAATTGAACACAAGGCATGGAACGTGTCACCCTTGTTTAATTCAATCTTCAGTTTCGATTCAGAGTAGACATAGTAATAACAAATGAGATCAATATCTCATATTGACTCATTTGAGCATGGCCATGCATTTCATAGTCTTACTCAATCAGGGGGCCCGAAGATATCACTCCTGTTATGTAGGAGGGACAAATCCCATCTAGGTCACTCACATTCCTCCACATGCATCGCAATGTGTCTAATAACCAACTTTATAATCATCTTGTTAGAGATGACGTTTGATGGCATTTAAAACACACAACTCCTCATGTAGGAATCGTAGTGATTTCAGGTCAAAGAACCACATACACCATTATCACTATGAGAATCGCTTATGACACTCACGTAACGATCCACGTAGCGTTCTCATGGTGGGTCTGTCCAATACATCATTACTCTAATATGTATCCATGTGTAGACTTGATATCTCATATCTATGACCCGTGAGATGTGGTCATCAGTCTACGCACATACTAGTCTCAATGCATTATTGTTGTCCTAATTAACAATAATACTTGACTAGGGACATTTAAGAATAGTGTTGTAACCAAAAGGATCTCACGATCAAGTCATCCACTTGATGTCCTATGGCATCAATCTTACTATTCTAAGGACTTTATTATGTTTATCAAAAAGAACACAATAAATGAAATGCCTCATATATATAAAATAGCATAATAGAATATATGCAAATACAGAAAATGTATTAGCCTCTAGGGCATACACCAACAGGTTCTTCTTTGAGCAGATAAGAAGAAGCACAACCTTGAGAATTTTTGCCCTAAGAAAGATTAGGAAGGTTCTGCCAACTAGAGTTGTAAGTGTTACCAAAAGCATTACTATGACTACTTAGGTGGAATTGACTGGCATGTTGCACGCTCTCCAGGCTAGCTGTGCAACTTGCAATAGAGTGACGGTCCCCACAATGATCACAAATTTCAGTTGAGATATTGTCTCCGCTCGCCATTAAATTAACTATCATTATGTCAAACTTCTTTGATAGTGCTACCACTTGAGCTGAGAGCGATGTGAGAGCATCAACTTCATGTATACCAGTTGCCAATCTCCTAGGAGTAACCCTCTCTGCTAGCCACTGATAGTTATTAGTGGCCATTTCCTTCAAAAGGTCATATGTTACATCTACAATCTTGCTCATGAGAGTCCCTCCAGCTTCTGCATTAATTATAGATCGAATGGATGTTGTCAAGTTGTTAAAGAAGGTATGGACCAATAGCCATTTTGCTATGCCATGATGGGGGCACTTCCTCAGCATCTCCTTAAAGTGCTCCCATGCCTCATATAAAGTCTCTCCTTTAAACTGCCTGAAGGACAAGATATCATTTATGTACTTTGTGGACTTCATGGGAGGGAAGAATTGGTCCAAAAACTTCTGTGTAAGTTCCTCCCAAGTTATGACAGAAAGCTCAGGTAAGGATTGAAGCCAACCCTTAGCCCTATCCCGTAAATAAAAAGAGAAGAGCCTCAAGTGAGCTGCATCATCAGTCATCCCTTGGTGTTTAAAGGTATCACAAATCTCTAGAAAGTACGCTAAATGAGCATTGGCATCTTCATGAGGTAGATTCGTAAATTGTAAAGTATTCTAAACCATCTGGATAATAGTGGGCTTAATCTCAAATGTCTGCACTTGTACAATTGGCCTTCTGATGCTAGATCGGATATCTCGAGCATTTGGAATGGCATACTCCCTCAAAACTCTTTTAGTATTTGTTTCTTCTGCCATCTTAGATTTGCTATCAAAATTTAGTGCTTGCCTTTACAATTGTTGTTCTCTTAGCAATCAAGGTCCTCTCAATCTCAGGATCATAATAAAATCGAGATACACTTTGAGTCATTCGCATACAAGAGCCAAGTACTTGAAAACACAAACAAACAAACAAAATTTGAAATAAGAGTTGTGAATCGATAAAAGAAATAATACCAAATCTAAACCCAATCCCCGGCATTAGCACCAAAAACTTGTTTGGGATTCACAAGTGCAAGGGTCGACAAGTAATATAATGGGAGTTAAAGTACCATGTCCGAAGGGATTGATAACTAGGAAGGTGCAATAAGCTAACCAATTTCCACAAAGATCTTATTCAAGCTGTCAAAATATGAGAGTGGTTTTTAATGAAAAATAATAACTTACAATAAACAAAATAAGATACACCAAAAACCAAGTTCGCAAGAGAGAGATAAATATGAATAAAGTCTAGGGGTCCCTATTCACATGATACTTCAGTGAATATTTGCAACTTAAGAACAACTACTAAAGAATTGGTTTTGCTAGCAAATACTGATTATAGATAAAAGCCTATGTCTAGGTCAATTACCCATATGAAACATAAGCAAACCACTATGTGTCCATGTGAATTAGCATAAGAATCATTCATTAAGATTAAGTTTCAAACACTTGCTATGCATGGCTAAAGGGTATGTGTCCATTCATTAGCTAATCAACACACTCAAATAACTTGAATGTAATTGAACATACATCAACCATACCATACCCATATTCCCAATTCCCTATATCTAGTTCAATTGAGAATACTATAATCATGTAATTAATGGCTAATCAAGAACAAACATTAAGCATAGGTATGGAAGAACAAAACTAAATTCATTGATAGAAACCCAAAGGAATTACAAAATATTCACATTCATAGCAAGATCCTAGAGAGGCCCTAGATTAGAGTTTAGTTACATATCATAAGAGAAGGAACAAAAAATACAATCATGGAATCCATCAAATTACAAAAACAAGAGAGAAAAGGGGAAGAGTGAACAAATTGGAGAGAATCCAAGCTTGATCTTCCTCCATTGATCTTGATTTTTCACTTGATTCTCCTCCTTTCCGAGCAGAAATCTCCTCTTCTCCCTTTCTCTATTGAACTCTATTTTTAGCAAAACCAAAAGTGCCTCCCCTGCTCTCCAAAATTAGAATAAAAGGCTAATTTTGCTAACTTGGGCTTTTCCCACGCCTAGACACAACTTTTCCATGGCTAGGCGCAGTTTTTCCACACCTAGGCGTGGCAACAAAATACGTACTATTAACGTGCTACCCATGCCTAAGTGCAACTTTCCACACCTAAGCATGGGATGACCACGTCTAGGTGCCACTTTCCCACACCTAGGAGTGGGTTTCTTTGTCTGGTTTTTCCTGAAAGCCTGAGAGTGTCATGCCTAGGTGTGGCTTTTTCATGCCTAGGCGTGGGTTGTTAAGTCTTCCTCCTTTCATGCTTTCTTCCAAATTTAAGCATCTCTTCACTTTCCTCATCTCTTCCAAGAGCTTCTCATCTTGAATATCTGCATCAAATGAATGCTAAAGTTTGTTAAGCCAATATCCATCCAAATTTCTTAAATAAAATCATCAAATATTCAGTTCTTAATCATCAAATAAAAGCCAATATCCCCAAAGCTTATTTTTCTTTTCTTTTCTTTTTTTTCTTTTTTTTCATAAATTCAATTTTTTTTTTATCTTTACATCATTTTCTTTGTTTCAAATCACAATTATGTTGGGTTATAAAGTATACCTATAGTAGTGCACCCTTGTTTCTTTTGACTCAAATAAGCATTTTACAAGATATGTTCTCAACACGGATAATGGTGGATAAAGTATAATTAAGGGGTAAAGGTATAGAGGATGTGGGTAAAGAACAAAACATAAAGGCCAACACATTTACAAGGCTCAAAATGGGTACAAAGGATATTTATGCATACATGGGTAGGCTAGAAAGGCTCAACTAATCCAAAGAACGCCCTAATCATTTCATCAAACATGTATAGGCTAGAATTTCGCCTCAAGAGAAAATCAAACACTCTTTTAGAAATTAAGTCTTCATCATAACAAGGCAAGTCATGGCCTTCTTTAGATATGCACAACTATTGTCATTCCAGGATTCACAATCATGTAAGGGGAAATGCATTTACAAGACAAAGAAACACTAAAGCTCAATCAAATTTCAAATGGCATACATCATTTCCCAGAATCAACAATTAATCCAAAGGCAAATATTTCATAGATCAAATTAGCCACATCAACATTTAACATTTATTGCACAGCTCCATATGACACATTTTTTTTAAAATTTGTTTTTGATGCAAGGCCAAAAAGATAAATAAATAAATCAAAAGAAAACAAGAAAACAAAAGCTCAACAGAATCAAAAGAAGATAAATAGCTACACCATGAATCTAAAAGCATCAACAAAGTAAAATAAACATAAGGTAAAGAACTTGGGTTGCCTCCCAAAAAGTGCCACATTTATAGTCCTAGGTCAGACTTTATCTATAAAGATATTCGGAAGATGTAGCTTTGTCACCAAAATAGGCATAGCACAAATGAGAAGGTAACAACTCAAGCTCTCTCAATTCCTCATCTTCCCTTTCACATGTAGAGAGCAAAGAAGCTTCAAGAGGGTCACATGGGACACTTGCACCAAATCCTTTAGATCTCATCCCATCAAGCACATTCATATACGAGTATTCTTCAAGATCTTGAAAAAATTTCATTGCTTCGAAAATATTAAAAGTTACCTCTTGACCTTGTACTCTCATAGTAAGCTCCCCTTTTTGAACATCAATGAGTGTTCTCCTTGTGGCTAGGAACAGTCAGCCTAGAATCAGAGGTATGTAGTGATCTTCTTCTATATCTAGAATTATAAAGTCAGCGGGAAATATGAACTTATCCACCTTGACTAGCACATCTTCAATAATTCCCCTAGGATAAGTGTAAGAGCGATCAGCTAGTTAGAGAGTCACCGATGTTGGCTTGCATTCCCCCAAACCTAGCTTTTGGAAAATGGAAAAGGGAATGAGATTTATACTTGCCCCCAAATCACATAGAGGCCTTCCAAAGAATTGATCTCCAATTGTGCATAGAATTGTGAAGCTTCCTAGATCTTTGAGCTTAGGAGGAAATTTATTTTGCAAGATAGCACTACATTCCTCTAATAATGGCACTATTTCAAACTCACCAAGCTTTCCTTTCTTGGACAAGATGTCCTTCATGAATTTCACATAGCTTGGCATTTTCTCCAAAGCTTCCATAAATGGTATATTGATATGTAACTTCTAAGAATTTTTTGAATTGCTGATCAAGCTTTTGCTTTACAAACCGGTTGAGGAAAGATGGAGGTGGTGTATATGACTTGTCCTCATTCTTCTTTGCAGTTTCCTCATTTTTATCATTCTTATGGCTCACACCCTTTTCATATTTTGCCACCTCGACATCTTCTTTAAGTAACTGATTCTTAGGATTCCTTTCTATATCCTTCCCACTCCTCAAGGATATGGCCTTACAATGCTCGGTAGAGGCACCCTTTGGATTGTTGATGATGTCACTTGGAAAATTCCCTAGGGGGCTATTATTTAGAGCATAGGCAAGCTGGCCAACCTGAGTCTCGAGATTCCTCAGAGAAGTCACTTGGCTTTGCATCAAAGCATCATGGGAGGCTAGCCTTGCATCAGTTTTAGCCATGTAGTCTTATTGGCTAGTCATGAATTATGCAAACATCCTCTCCATGTTAGAAGTTGAAGTTGAAATTTAGGCTTGAGGGGAGCTCCATTGTTGCAAACTTGGAAAGGCATAGGGTGTTTCTTAGGGCTGATAAGAAGAAGCACAACCTTGAGAATTTCTGCCCTAAGAGAGAATAGGATGGTTCCGCCAATTAGAGTTATAAGTGTTGCCAAAAGCACTGTTGTGACTACTTAGGTGGAATAGACTGGCATATTGCACACTCTCCAAGCTAGCTGTGCAACTTGGAGTAGAGTGATGATCCCCACAATGATCACAAATCTTAGCTGAGATATTGGCTCTACTCGCCACTGAATTAATGATCATGGTGTCAAACTTCTTAGAGAGTGCTGCCACTTGAGCTAAAACCGATGTGAGAGCATCAACTTCATGTATACCGGCTGCAACTCTCCTAGAAGCAACCCTCTTTGCTGGCTACTGATAGTTATTAGTGGCCATTTCCTCTAAAAAGTCGTATGCCACATCTACAGTCTTGCACATTAGAGCCCCTCTAGCTGCTACATCTCTGCTACATCAATTATAGATCAAATGGATGTTGTCAAGTTGTTATAGAAGGTATGGACCAACATCTATTTTGCTATGCAATGATGGGGGCACTTCCTCAGTATCTCCTTAAAGCACTCCCATTCCTCATATAAAGTTTCTCATTCAAACTGCCTGAAGGACAAGATATCATTTATGTACTTCATGGACTTCATAGGAAGGAAGAATTGGTACAAAAATTTCTGTGCAAGTTCCTCCCAAGTAGTAATGGAAAGCTCAGGTAAGGATTGAAGCCACACCTTGGCCCTATCCCGTAAAGAAAAAGAGAAGAGCCTCAAGCGAGCTGCATCATTAGTTATCCCTTGGTGCTTAAAGGTATTACAAATATCTAGAAAGTTCGCTAAATGAGCATTGGGATCTTTATGAGGTGGATCTACAAATTGCAAAGTATCATGAAACATCTGGATAATAGTGGGCTTGATCTTAAATATCTGCACTTGTACAGCTAGCTTTCTGATGCTAGATCGGATATCTTGAGCATTTGGAGTGGCATACTCCCTCAAAAGTCTTTTAGCATTCGCTTCTTCGGCTATCTCAAATTCTCTGTCAAAATTTATTGCTTGCCCTTGCAATTGTTGTTCTCTTAGCAATCTACGAAAGGTCCTTTCAATCTCAAGATCGTAAGGAATTGATAAAAGAAATAACACCAAATCTAAACTCAATCCTCGGCAACGGCGCCAAAAACTTGTTTAGGATCCACAAGTACATGGATCGACAAGTAATATAAGGAGAGTTAAAGTATTGTGTCTCAAGAGATAGATAACTAGAAAGGTGCTAAAAACCTAACCAATTTCCATAAAGATTTTATTCAAGTAGTCGAAATAAGAGTGATTTTTAATGAAAAATAACAACTTACAATAAACAAAATAAGATGCACCAAAAACCAAGTTTGCAATAGAGAGATAAGTATGAATAAAGTCTAGGGGTCCCTATTCACTTGCTACTTCAATGACTATTTGCAACTCAAGAACAACTACCAAAGAATTGATTTTGCTAGCAAAAACTGATTATAGATAAAAGCCTATGTCTAGGTCAATTACCCATATGAAACTTATGCAAACCACTATGTGTCCATGTGAATTAGGATAAGAATCACTCATTAAGACCAATTTCAAACACTTGCTATGCATGGCCAAAGGGTATGTGTCCATCCCATTAGTTAATCAACACACCCAAATAACTTGAATGTAATTGAACATACATCAACCATACCATGTCCATATTGCCAGCTCCCTATGTCTAGTTCAATTGAGAATATTATAATCATGCAATTGATGGCCAATCAAGAACAAGCATTAAGCATAGGTATGGAAGAAAAAAACCAAATTCATTGATAGAAACTCAAAGGAATTACAAAATATTCATATTTATAGCAAGATCCCAGAGAGCCCTTATATTAGAGTTTAGTTACACATCATAAGAGAAGGAACAACAAATACAATCATGGTGTAACACCCACCGTAGGGTATCACATTTAAGACTAATCCTAATATAACTTACCTAAGTTGTAAAAGAATTAATCTTATAAAAACATTAATTTTTAAAATTTCATTTATGGAATAAATTAAAATAAATAAAAATAAAACCATAAGTACAAATTGCAACTGAAATAAACACATCAAAATATACATAAGTATTTCAAACCTTGTTCCCAAATAATTTACATAAATACACTTACTCCCAAAAGATAAAATATATAATATGTACATCAAAACATAACTACTAAACCAGAACCTCTAAAAAAAACTGAACTAAGGATTCGGGCCCTCTGAAGGATCCTTCTCCTCTACGTCGTCAAAGAACCCAGGCGGGTACATCGGTCGCCTGACAGGGGTTCTAGCTAAAGACACTACAGAGTCCTCTAGTGGGGTATAAAAAGTACCACCCCAGAGTTCTCGTATTGGCATTGAAAACTCAAGACACACAGACTCATGTTGAGTCAAAACGGGAGTCCCATCACGAGTTTCACTCAAGTTTAAAGTTAAGTCTCTGGTGTAAACAAGGCGTTCATTATCTAAATGAAATTTCCAAGCGTCAGTTCCACTGTGGAACTGTACTCAAACAAAACCCAGCACTTTGCGCCTTGCCACCATTCAAACAAATAAAGAAAACTGTCACTACGGAAAGTAAAATTTCTGGCTTCCTCGTCTCCTCGGTCTTTGTCAAATATACACAATAAAACAAATATAATACAGTAAAGAGGTGAGATCCTCAATGCTAGTATGGCAGTATGGAAAATGACAGTAGATATACAAATATAATAACAACACATAAAGTTATACTATTGCATCACATATAATATATCAGATAAGCATAATTATCAAATCACTATGCTGACCAACTCTGCATATGCACAACGACCAATTCCTACTCCATGGAGCTAATCACAATTTCAGAGAGAAAGATAGGGAGTACATGTCTGTATATCATCAGCCTCAAATCATGTGCTAATATATTATATCAATGTGCGCAATATGGCTCATACAAGACAGTTCCAACTAATCACAAAAAGAGTAGTAACTCCGTCAAGATCGTCAGTGTGTTTGCATAGGATACCACGGCACAGAGGTGCTACCATCTAGCCACATATGACATTCCACACCCTGGCGTCTCCAAGATCACTGAAGATCGTAACTACGCAATTCTCACCCGCATAAAGGTGTAAATTCAATCTCCTAGGCATATTGCCTTAACCAATTAAGTTAACACGCTTTTTAATACATGATGTATGATTCAAATACACATGCAATCATCATTCTCACAGTATTTCACATACACACGCCATCTCTTGGCAGTATCACTGTTCAACATAACCGGGCCCACCACAAAAGCTCGACAGCAAACTGTTGTTATTTTCAATCGCGTGAACATTTTATTGCGTTTTTAAATTGTGTAAGAATTTTTAAACATTTTTCTCAATCTGATAGCTTAAAAATCAGTATTTTGAAAACAAGTGACATTTCTCTAATATTTTTCACATAAAATAATTATTTTGGCTTTATTTACAATATTTTACTACAAAATATTCTTTAAGTAGCATTTTCCATTATTTCTCACAAAATTACACTAAACTTATTCTAAAAATTAGTTTAATTTCTTTTTATGTCTAAAAACCTATTAAATTAATTTCCTATAAATTAAATATCTAAGTCTACATGTAGTAAAATAATTTTGGATCTAGAATATTAAAAATAGGCATGTTGGCCGAATTACACTATATGCTTCATAAATCATATTTAATTATTTTCTATCACCTTATTCTTTGAAAAAAACCTTAATCCAATTCCTTGTCATTAAATCATTTAATCCATGATTCGGAAAATAATTTAAAACATTTTGCTCCAACGATGGTGTTGAGGCCGTGAACCTCCATAGGTTCTTTGGAACCTGCATACTCATCATCATCACATAAATCACATCATGCCATATATAATAATCAACATGCATCCATAATCACATATTCAGGCATATAATCAAAGTTATAAATCATACCAACCATCATCACAACCAAAGCAAGCTTAAACCACATAAGTGAATAAATCGTTATGAATTTTTCACCACAAACAAGTCATTCCCTCACCACCAACACTTAGTTGATGAGGTTGATCTCCCTCTTACCTCAAGGAAGACAAAATCTTTCCAGTTGCTTCTCCTAGGAATTTTTGTGAGCCTCCAATGAAGAACCCTAACAAGCTTAAACCAAGACAAAGTGATAAATTAAACTTGAAAAAGAGAAACCATGGATCAATCATGACTTAGAAACTCAAGAATCAATTTAGAACCAAGAAACCAAGATTTTACCTTTAGGAGTAGAAAACTCTAACTTGATTTTAAAGCACCAAATGGATGAACTCGGTGAAACTTACAACATGAAAAGTGTTTAGAATCATGTCTAGGTTAAGAAAATGGTGTTGGATGAAATTATAGGAGATTGGATGTTGGTGTTGTATGTGGAGGTCGAGAGCTTCTCAAGAGGGAGAGAATGGAGTTTCTTTGTTGTTCTTGGATAAGAGAGAATGAAGTGAAGAGTTTATGTCACAAAGTGATATTGATGAAGTGAAATACCACATTTTACTTGAGCTTGTCCGTGGAGTGCGTAGGATAGAAAGGTTAAAACTTATTCAACAAGATAAAAACTAAGCACATGGTTTCACATGGCTTATGTAATTAAGTAATCACTCCTTGGTTACATTAGATTATTCACTTGTTCATGAACATCTTAGAAGCACTAGGTGGCCATGGAACACATGAAGAAAAGGTAACTAAATTTTGATTCATTTAGTTCCTAGTTACACTTAAGCTAACTTAATCAACTCACTTAGTTACATGGCTAACTATTTAGTTACAAGGCTTAGGTCATGCATTGGTCACACTAGATGAATCATGCATTCTAGAAGGCTCTAGAATCTCCTTGAAACCGTGGAGTTCTAAGGAGTAGTAAACTAAATTTGCTCTATTTAGTTACTACTTAGGCTTTAAGTTAACTTAGATAGATTACTTAGTTTCTTGGCTAACTAGTCTAGCCATTAATGTTGACCATATCCTATTAGCTTAGAAAATTTAAGCCATTAACATTAACCAATTCCTATTGGTTCACCAAATTGTGAGTCACAAAGACTTTTCCTAGTCTATTGTTCAACGGACAAAAGATACAGGATTTATTACCCAATGGGCAGAAGTTACTGCTCGCAAATCAGTAGATTCTGTGCAACAGAAAAAAAAAGTGAAATTTTTTTATTTCATTGATAAATTCTAAAAATTAAAAGATCGGGTAATGTATCTCTCGGATTCAGGTTTAGTAAGCTCCTCTGGCTCTGAATAAATCGTCAAAGATTTTCCTCGGCCTGAAAATTATTTTTTTCTTGACTCAGAGTAAATCACACACAAAGATCAAAAACAGTCACAAAAAAGTCAAAATAAATTTACAGCACACAGAAATCACAAAATAGTAAGATTTAGACATTACTGAGAAATAGTAAATTTTGGGGTATTACAACTCTCCCCCACTAAAAAGAATTTTGTCCTCTAAATTTATCATACCTCAGAATAATTGAGGATATTATTCCCGCATCTTATCTTCCATCTCCCACATAGTATCTCCTGTTGTTTCATTCCAGATCACTTTTTCTAATGAAATCTCCTTCCCTCTGAGTTGCTTCACCCTCTTGTCTTTAATCTTAACTAGAAGTGTCTCATACTCAAATTTTCTTTCAATTGTACCTCATTAGGCTGAATGACATGAGAAGGATCGGGGATATACTTTCTTAACTGGGACACATGGAAAACATTATGAAGATTGGAGAGAAAAGGCGGCAAAGCTATTTGGTAAGTGACTGGATCTATCTGACGAAGAATTTGATAGGATCCAATGAATTTAGGAGTGAGTTTTCTGGATTTTATAACCCTTCCGACACTAGTCGTGGGTGTGGCTCGCAAAAAACACATGCTCACCTTCCTCAAATTCAAGAGGTCTTTTTCTTTTATCAGCATAGCTTTTCTGTCTACTCTGAGTTGCCCTCATTTTCTCTTAAATCATTTTCACCTTCTCCGTCTTTTGTTGCATTATCTTAGGTCCTATGGTCATACTCTCTCCATCTTGATACTAACACAAAGGTGTTAGGCATCGTCATTCGTACAATGCTTCATAGGGTGCCATCCCTATACTTGAGTGAAAACTGTTGTTATAGGTAAATTCTACCAAAGGCGAGAATTCATCCTAACTCCCTTTTTATTCTAACACACAAGCTCTTAGTAGATGCTCTAGTGACTGTATAGTCCTCTCTGTTTGACCATCAGTTTACGGATGGTAGGCAGAACTCAAATGAAGTTTAGTCCCTATTGCCTCGTGTGGACATTGCCAGAACCTTGATGTAAACCTTTGATCTCTATCGGAAATGATACTAGAGGGTACACCGTGAAGTCTAACGATTTCACCAATGTACACTTGGGTCAACCGTTCCATTGAATACCTGATATTGATTGGCAAGAAGTGAGCAGACTTCATAAGCTAATAAATAACGACCCATATAGAATCATGACCTTTCTTAGTCTTTGGCAATCTAGTAACAAAATCCATTGCAATACTATCCCATTTCCATTTTGGAATAGTTAGGGGTTGCAGCATACCTGCCGGTCTTTAATGTTCAATCTTTGCCTTTTGACACACAAGACAAGATGACATGTGCTCAGCAACATCTCTCTTCATTCTAGGCCACCAAAATAATCGTTTAAGGTCTGATACATCTTGGTCATTCCGGGATGTATACTCAACCTGCTGGTGTGAGCTTCATTGAGAATCGACTTCCTAAGATCGAGATTATTAGGGATACAAATCCTACCTTTGAACCTTAAGACCTAGTCAGATCCTTCCTTAACCATTGTTGCACGACCTTGCTTTAAGAATTCATTCTCGTTTTGCAAAAACTGATCATCTTCCTTTTTTTCTCGAATTTCTTCCAGCAAATCATTCAGAATAGTAACCATATTTAGACAGATTCTTCCTGGTGCCAATTCTATTGACAACCACATATCCCTAAACTGTTCTATTAACTCGCCTTCTTTGATCATCATAGTAGAGATACTAAGATTTTTCTACTCAAAGCATCGGCTACTACGTTTGCTTTTCCAGGATGATATTGAAGTTGAAAGTCGTAATCCTTTAGAAATTCTAACCATATTCTCTGCCTCATGTTCAATTCCTTCTGATCAAACAAATACTTCAAACTTTTGTGATCACTGAAAACGTTGAATGTTGCTCCATACAGAAAAATGTCTTCAAATTTTCAATGCAAAAACAACTGCGGCTAGTTCCAAGTCATGCGTTGGGTAATTCCTTTCATATACCTTCAGTTGTCTTGAAGCATACGCTACCACATTTCTATTCTACATCAATACACATCCTAATCCTTGATAAGAAGCATCACAATATACCTCAAAAGACTCATTCGGATCTGGTAGAATCAACACTAGTGCAGTAGTCAACCTTTCTTTTAACTCTTAGAAACTCTTTTCACACGCATCTGTCCAAACAAAAGCTTAATTCTTCCTCGTGAGTTGTGTAAGAGGTCCGGCTATCTTGGAAAAACCTTCAATAAACCTTCGATAATATCCGGCTAATCCAACAAAACTCTGGATCTCAGTTACTGTCCTTGGCCTTTTCCACTGAAGAACCGTCTCTACCTTTGCTGGATCCACTGCAATTCCATCCTTAGAAATCACATGACCTAAAAACTGAACTTCATCCAACCAGAATCATATTTTGATAGCTTTGCGTATAACTTCTTCCCTTTCAAAATCTGGAGAACTATATTGAGGTGTTCAACATGCTCTTCCTGATTTTGAGAATAGATCAGAATGTTATCGATATAAACAATGACAAATTTATCAGGATATGGATGAAAGATCTTATTCATGTAATCCATGAATATCGCAAGAGCATTCCTCACTCTGAACGTCATCACAAGATACTCATAATGACCGTAGCGCGTTCGAAAAGCAGTCTTGGGTATATCCTCTACCTTGACACGAATTTGATGATAACTAGATCTCAGGTCAATCTTGGAGAAAATAGTTGCTCCTTTCAGTTAGTCCATCAAATCATCAATTCTTGGAAGTGGATACTTGTTCTTTATCGTGACCTTGTTTAACTGGTGGTAGTCCACACATAAACGTGAAGATCCATCCTTCTTTTTGACTAACAACACTAGAGCTCCCCATGGTGAAACACTAGGTCTTACAAACTATTTTTCCAAAAGTTCCTCTAATTGTTTCTTTAACTTTGCTAGTTCCAATGGCGACATCCGGTATGGTGCAATCGAAATAGGACTCGCTCCTGGTACAAGATCAACAGAAAACTTTATCTCTTTTTTCGGTGATAATTTGGGTACCTCATGAGGAAAAACTTCAAGAAACTCATTTACAACTAAAATAGCATTCACATCCTTCTCATTCTTGACTCCTAAAGAAGATAACAACATGTATCCTAGGGCTCCATCCCTCAATAAAGATTCGACTTGTTTGGCAGTCAAAAATCCAGAAACCTCATTCTCAAGAAATACTAAGGTCTTTTTAAAATAGTCTAACAGGATAAGGTTAGAAGATAACCCATCCATTCGTAAGATTATATCTATTTTAGTAAGAGGCAAACAAATTAAATCAACATAAAAGACTCAATTATTAATAGTAACAAGGTAATTTAGGCATATTTTAGAAGTACTAATAAGTTTGGCAGGAAGTGTAGAAATAATCAATTGAAAATTCAGATTTGACACAGGTAATCCCAAATGATCCACACAGTCATATGCAATAAACGAATAAGTTGCACCTGAATCATATAGCACAGTTTAAAGATTACCTGATATGACACCTTCTCCCTTGATAAGATCTTCAGACTGAGGCCTCAGCTCTGCTCATCGGACATACTCGTCCTCCAGCTTATGACTTAGCAGCACGAATGTTGCTTATCGAAGGTTCCACTTTTGCTTGATCACAGACCCTCGAGATGTGACCAGGATTTTCACATCTAAAGAAAATTATTCCCCTGATCGTGCAGTCCCTTATCATATGCCCTTTTCCACACTTTAAACACCTCGTTGGGGGTGCCATAGTCTGACCAAAATGATTGCTACTAGAACCTCCTCCACGTGGCTGCTGTTGTTGTTGCTGGCTTCCCAACGGTTGGGAATATAGTTTCCTCTGAAACCGGTTATTGTTATTGCTTCCTCCCCTTTGGAACCTAGATGGTCCAAAGTTACAGCTCCTTGTATCTCATGATGGCTCTAATTCTTCAAGTCTGCAACACATATCCATTAATGATGAGAACTGGTTCATTCGCATTGGCAGTACCCTTTTCTTCAATTCAACTCTTAAACCTTCCTCAAACTTGCGGCATTTCCAAACCTCTTCCGGCTAGATCTGGAGATATCGTGAGAACTTCAACAAGCTCTCAAACTTCACAGCATATTCATTAACCGTCATCCTACCTTGTCGTAGCCTAAGAAATTCCATCTCCTTGGCATGCCTTGCACTATCCGAAAAATACTTTTCCAGAAATGCATCACAAAATACCTCCCAGGTAATTTCCTGTCCTTCTGCTTGTAGTACTCTCCGAGTTGCTTTCCACCAATTTTCACTGTCTCCCATCAACATAAATTTGGCATAAGTCACTTTGTGGTCGTCCGTACATCCTATTCCTTCAAAAATCTTTTCCAGCTCTTGGATCCACAAACTTGCTTTCTCCGGATCAAACTCGCCTCTAAAATGTGGCAGATTGTTTCGACAAAACTCAAACAAATTCTGGGCTTCTGTGTTTTCTACATGTTGTTGAGCAGCTCTTTCGTTCTGCTGCACAATGACATCTGCCATCCTTCGCATCGCATAAGCCGTTGCTGCCATGCTTTCGTGATCTCATTCATTATCCGCGCTTGCACCCTTTCCTCGAGCCATTTTACTCTTCTGAAATTAAACTAAATAATGCAAAATCAAAGTCAAATTGCAATCACTTCAAACAATATTTGTCTCCTTGCGGAGACCAAACATAGAGAATCACACAATACAAGCAAAATAGACCTAACCACAAAAACCCAAAAGACTCTAACCGAAGCTTTGACACCAACTAATGTAACACCCCCCATAGGGTATCACATTTAAGACTAATCCTAATATAACCTACCCAAGTTATAAAAGAATTAATCTTGTAAAAACATTAATTTTTAAAATTTCATTTGTGGAATAAATTAAAATAAATAAAACCATAAGTACAAATTGTAACTAAAATAGACACACCAGAGTATACATAAGTATTTCAAACCTTGTTTCCAAATAATTTACATAAATACACTAACTCCCAAAAGATAAAATATATAATATGTACATTAAAACATAACTACTAAACCAGAACCTCAAAAAAAAAAACTTAACTAAGCATTCGGGCCCTCTGAAGGATCCTCCTCCTCTACGTCGTCAAAGAACCCAGGCGGGTACATCGATCACCTGACAGGGGTTCTAGCTGAAGACATTGCAGAGTCCTCCCGTGGGGTATAAACAGTACCACCCCAGAGTTGTCGTATTGGCATTGAGAACTCAAGACGCATAGACGCATTTTAAGTCAAAATGGGAGTTCCATCATGGGTTCCACTCAGGTTTAAAGTTAAGTCCCTAGTGTAAACAAAACGTTCATTATCTAAATCAAATTTCCAAGCGTCAGTTCCACCGTGGAATTGTACTTGGAGAAAACCCAGCACTTGGCACCTTGCCGCCATTTAAACAAACAAAGAAAACTGTCACTGATGGAAAATAGAATTTTTGGCTTCCTCGTCTCTTCGGTCTTCATAAAACATACACAATAAAACAGATATAACATAGTAAAGAAGTGAGATCCCCTATATCAATACCAGTATAGCAGTATAGAAAATGACAGTAGATATACAGATATAGTAACAACACATAAAGTTATACTATCGCATCATAGATAATATATCAGATAAGCATAATTATCATATCAATATGCTTGCCAACTATGCATATGCACAAGGACTAATTCCTACTCCATGGAGCTAATCACAATTTCAGAGAGAAATATAGGGAGTACATGTCTGTATATCGTCAGCCTCAAATCATGTGCCAATATATTATATTAATGTGCTCAACATGGCTCATACAAGACACTCTCAACCAATCACGAAAAGAGTAGTAACTCCGTCAAAATCGTCAGTGTGTTTACATAGGATACCACGGCACAGAGGTGCTACCATCTGGCCACATATGACATTCCACACCCTGACGTCTCCAAGATCACTAAAGATCGTAATTACGCAATTCTTACCTGCACGAAGGTGTAAATTCAATCTCCTAGGCGTATTGCCTTAACCAATTAAGCTGACACATTTTTCAATGCATGATGTATGATTCAAATACATATACAATCATCATTCTCATAGTATTTCACATACACACACCATCTCTTGGCAGTATCACTGTTCAACATAACCGGGCCCACCACAACAGTCCGATAGCAAACTACTGTTATTTCTAATCATGTGAACATTTTATCGTGTTTTTAAATCGCGTAAGAATTTTTAAACATTTTTCTCAATCTGATAGCTTAAAAATCACTATTTTGAAAACAAGTGATGTTTCTCGAATATTTTTCACATAAAATAATTATTTTAGCTTTATTTACAATATTTTACTACTAAAGATTCTTTAAGTAGCATTTTCCATTATTTCTCACAAAATTACACTAAACTTATTCTAAAAATTAGTTTACTTTCTTTTTATGTCTAAAAACCTATTAAATTAATTTCCTATTAATTAAATATCTAAGTCTACATGTAGTAAAATAATTATGGATCTAGAATATCAAAAATAGGCATGTTGGGCGAATTACACTATATGCTTCATAAATCATATTTAATTATTTTCTATCACCTTATTCTTTGAAAAAAACCTTTAATCCAATTCCTTGTCATTAAAGCATTTAATCCATGATTAGGAAAATAATTTAAAATATTTTGCTCCAATGGTGGTGTTGAGGCCATGAACCACCATAGGTTCTTTGGAACCTTCATACTCTTCCTCATCACATAAATCACATCATGCCATATACAATAATCAACATGCCTCCATAATCACATATTCAAGCATATAATCAAAGTTATAAATCATACCAACCAAAAATCATCACAACCAAAGCAAGCTTAAACCACACAAGTGAATAAATCCTTGTGAATTTTTCACCACAAACAAGCCATTCCCTCACCACCAATACTTGGTTGATGAGGTTAATCTCCCTCTTACCTTAAGGAAGACAAAATCCTTCAAGTTGCTTCTCCTAAGAAATTTTGTGAGCCTCCAAAGAAGAACCCTAACAAGCTTAAACCAAGACAAAGTCATAAACTAAGCTTGAAAAAGAGAAACCATGGATCAATCATGGCTTAGAAACTCAAGAATCAATTTAGAACCAAGAAACCAAGATTTTACCTTTAGGAGTAGAAAACTTTAGCTTGATTTTAAAGCACCAAATGGATGAACTAGGTGAAACTTACAACATGAAAGGTGTTTAGAATCATGTCTAGGTTAAGAAAATAGTGTTGGATGAAATTATAGGAGATTGGATGTTGGTGTTGGATGTGGAGGCCGAGAGCTTCTCAAGAGGGAGAGAATGGAGTTTCTTTATTGTTCTTGGATGAGAGAGAATGAAGTGAAGAATTTATATCCCAAAGTGATATTGATGAAGTGAAATATCCAATTTTACTTGAGCTTGGCCGTGAAGTGCATAGGATAGGAAGGTTAAAGCTTATTGAACAAGATAAAAACTAAGCACATGGTTTCACATGGCTTATGTCATTAAGTGATCACTCCTTGGTTACATTAGATGATTCACTTGTTCATGAACATCCTAGAAGCACTAGGTGGCCGTGGAGCACAAGGAGAAAAGGTAACTAATTTTTGATTCATTTAGTTCCTAGTTACACTTAAGCTAACTTAATCAATTCACTTAGTTACATGGCTAACTATTTAGTTACAAGGCTTAGGTCATGCATTGGTCACACTAGATGAATCATGCATTCTAGAAGGCTCTAGAATCTCCTTGAAACCGTGGAGCTCTAAGGAGTAGCAAACTAAATTTGCTTTATTTAGTTACTACTTAGGCTTTAGGTTAACTTAGTTAGATTACTTAGTTTCTTGGCTAACTAGTCTAGCCATTATTATTGACCACATCCTATTAGCTTAGAAAATTTAAGCCATTAACATTAACCAATTCCTATTGGTTCACCAAATTGTGAGTCACAAATACTTTTCCCAGTCTATTGCCCAACGGACAAAAGATACAGGATCTATTACCCAATGGGCAGAAGCTACTGCTCGCATATCAGTAGATACTATCCAACAGATAATAAAACATGAAATATTTTTATTTCACCGATAAATTCTAAAAATTAAAAGATCGGGTAATGTTTATCTCGGATTCGGGTTTAGTAAGCTCCCTCGGCTCAGAATAAATCGTCAAAGATTTTCCCTGACCCGAAAATTATTATTTTTCTGACTTGGAGTAAATCACACACAAAGATCAAAAATAGTCACAGAACAGTCAAAATAAATTTACAGCACACAGAAATTACAAAATAGTACAATTTATACATTACTAAGAAATAGTAAATTTTGGGGTGTTACGCATGAAGTCTATCAAATTACAAAACAATAGAGAAAAATGGGGAAAATGAACAAATTAGGGAGAATCCAAGCTTGATCTTCCACCCTTGATCTTGATTCTTTATTTAATTCTCCTCTTTTCTAAGCAGAAATCTCTTCCTCTCCCTCTCTCTATCAAACTCTGTTTTTAGCAAAACAAAAACTGCCTCCCCTGCTCTCCAAAATCAGAATAAAAGGCTAATTTCCCAGACCTGGGCTTTTCCCATGCCTGGGCGTGACAACAAAATACATACTGTCAGCATGCTACCCACGCCTAGGCGCAACCTTTCCACGCCAAGGCGCCACTTTCCCACGCCTAGGCATGAGTTTCTCTATCTGATTTTTCCTAAAAACTTGAGAGTGTCACCCCTAGGTCTTCCTCCCTTCATGCTTTCTTCCAAATTTAAGCCTCTCTTCACTTTCCTTATCTCTTCCAAGACCTTCTCATCTTGAATATCTGCATCAAAATATTGCTAAAGTTTGTCAAACCAGGATCCATCCAAATTTCTTAAATAAAATCATCAAATATTCAATTCTTAATCATTTGAGACAACAAGCTTAAATCATCAAAATCATGCATGATTTGAACCTTTGGACTTGAAAACTTAAGAATAGCATGCTCGTACACATTCAAATTCAAGTGAAATAACTTCATTCCCTGGAGTTATCACCTTTTTCTATTCCAAGAATTCCATTTGTGCTTTTAGCCTTTCTATCTGGGTGGCCATTTGATGTTTGGTTTGAGAGTGACCTTTATCATTTGAAACTTTCTGGGGGATACTATTTTGTGCCCTTCTTGCTTCTCTCCATTATAGGTATTCAGGGTTAAGAATCACCACATGCTTCCTCAATTCTTTTGTTCCTGCCATCTGAATATTTTTCTAAGCATCCCTAATCTCTTTTTCTCGCTTAGTAGTACTTCCATCTTTTTGGTATAAGAAGCTGAACCCTTCAAGCTGCATTTCACTGGGCACGTGCTAGGTCCACCAAAGTTATCTAAGTACAAGGATTTGCGCATAGGATACACAACCTCTTAGGCCCATTAAAGGAACATAAGGAAAGTCACCACAACTGAAAACCATCTCTTCTCCATGATACCAAGGGCATACTCATTTGAAAGAATCAATCCCCATCTTCATGAATTCAATTTTCCATTCATATGCTTTTTGTTGCTTCACTGGTATTCGACTAAAGTTCCTTAACAAATTAGGCAAGAGACCCAAGTGATTACATACATCGATGTGTGTTATGATCCAAACATACAACATATGTGTACAACATCAAATCATCCTTCCACCTTTTTTATGGCAAATTTCCATTGTCAATAAAGTACTAGCAAGAATAGTAGGAATTGGATCTGGCTTATGATTCTCAAACTTGAAGAAGGCATCCATTATTGCTTGGTCTACCACATATGAGGTAAATGGGTATAAAACTAATCCAAAGATGGTAAGTTCCAATGTTTTGTTAAAGAAATCCGACTTACCTTATTGTGCTAGAAACTAAAGATGTGTTTCCAGTAATTCTTTTTCAAGCCATGTGTTCCTCCTCTTTTTTCCATGCCTAACTAATTTGCTTGAACCTTTATCAATTTTGCTATCTTCCCTTCTAACACATAATGCCCTCCATAAAGATAAACATTTGGGTGCTTGCTCATTGAGAGCCTCAACATGATAGCATACTCTTCTATAATCGGTGCAATGTCCAAGTTGGGCAACTCAAAATATTTCAGAGAACAGTTCCAAAATTGAGCAAAGCCACTCGAGATAGGTGCCTCAACTGTAATGCACAATAAATCTAGGATCTGTCCATAACTGTTTGAGAAATTTGATTGAACTTTAGGTGTTATATGCTAAGCAATGTCCCTCACTTGTCTCAAATCACTACCATTTACTATAATCTTTATATTCCCCTTGAGATCAATTGCATTACTAGTATTTTCCCCTTGACATATTACTTCTATTCCTTTCTATTTATAAGTGTTAATCTTCCCACTTTACTAAGGAAACTTACCTACAAAGAGTAATAAAATACGTAATCAAACCAGAAAAAAGAAGAACATGCCCTAAGGGTGCTTCTTATCGAGGTAGCTCCAAAGAATGTATCCTAATAGTCTACAAGGATAAACCCTTGTAGGTTCGTAAACCCAAAGGGTGGCGTATGATTTGCTAATGAACCGTCTCTTTTTTTCCTCTCTCTCTCTCTCTCTCTCTCTTTTAAAAAAAAGAATGTTAGGTGTAACATCTTCCCCAGCCTATAGTTTTAATTTGGTTATAGAATTGCTATAATATGAATTAAAATAGTAGAATGGCATATAATAGTTTTAGTTAGTGTAAAATACTAAAATATCTTAAGAGATATTATATTTTCAAAGTTACCCCAAAGTCAAAGAGATATTACTTGATTCTTCTTTTCTTCTGCCATCTTTGACTTGTGCATGTATATCTTTCTTTTCTCTCTTTTCACATGGCTGTTATCATCAGAAATAAGAAAGAAAGTAAAAAATAGAAATAGAAAGAGAAAATAGAGATAAAAGAAAAGAAATAGAAAGTGACAGCTAAATCGGAGGAAGAAGTAAGAACTAGCGCGAAATAAGCAACAAAATCGAACTTCAATCCATAATAAACTGAGGTAGGGGTTGTTGTGTTTGTATTTTGTGTTTATCATTCTTTGTTTTGAGAAATCTGACAAAGAGTGAATAGAACTGAGTTCTTTATAATACTCGAAGAAAAATCATGATTGAGTACAATAAGAGTTTTCTTATGATACTTGAGCTTATATTTGCATAAATAAATAAATATATATATATATATATATATATATATATATATATATATATATATATATATATATGAGAACGACTACGAGAGATTATTATTGTTGATTTTTCCAATACTTTTCTACGTGAGTTATGGTATCATTAGATACTTGTAGAGTAAAGTATTTGGTATAGTTGTGAAGTGAACAAGAAAGTTGTTATTCCGAGGTTCTTAGAATGTCTTTCTGCAATATTCTTTTCAAGTAAGGCCAAAGTGGTAATTCGAATAGAATTTTACAAATAGTTCCACATTTGTAATGTTAGCTATTTGAATTTGTATGTTTTCAATGATAAACCAAGTTGTTTAAGCGAGCAATTCGAATGGTATGATTTCTAAGGCAAATCAAAATAGACTAGGGGAGCTATTCGATGGGCACAATTCAAAAAGACATCGTTAGTATTAATCGGTTAGACTATGTTTTATTCGATTAAGTATGATTTTGATAATAATCAAAATTATATGATAGCTTTTTTGAGCAGTAAATCAAAATGATATACTTTCGATGGTGATCAAATAGATTGAGAGCTAATCGAATAGACCAATTTCAGAATGGTAAGTCAAGCTAACCAAATAGACTAAGAGAGCTATTCGATTAGCAAGAGTTTGAGGTTAATCGAATATGCTATAGCAGTTATTCGACTAGCAAGTTTTTGATTATGTTTGAAATAGATAGTGAATAGACAGCTATACTATAGACGTCATTTTGAGAATAATCAAAGACTTGAGAGTTATTCGATTAGCATGTATTCGATTTTAATCAAATATGCAAAGTAAGGCATATTTTCGATTATGATAAAAAAAAAGACAAGTGAGATTTTAAAAGAAAAACCCAAAGTGGTGTTTTTAGTGCCATTCAAAGAGGCTAGAGATCCTATTTGAATAACTGAGTTCAAAATTTTCATCAATATATCATAAACATTATTGCATGGCTTAGAGTGGTTAGCAATCAGCTTAGGTCAAAGGAGTAAGAAAAACCCTTTGTAAGATTGGTAGAGGAGTAAGAAAAACCCTCAGCTAGATCATAGGACTAAAAGAAACCCTCAACTAGGTCAAAGGAACAAGAAAAGTCCTTTGCAAGATTGATGACATTGCATAGGCCTCATCATAATCCATTTCATCATCATTAACATTCATCATTGCCATAAGCACCCATACATAATTTTATTCGCAAAGTTATCTTATGTATTCATTATAGAATTATGTATTGAATGATTCTATTTGATAATATGCTACTGAGAATTTTTTAATTCTCATCCCTTTGTCCATTGTATGTTTAATTACAGATCGAAACCAAGATCATTCCAAAAAAGGGAAATGAAATAGCAGCAATTTTGACTAGAATAGTTTTCTTCATTTTGAGTATGATGTATTTAGGCCATGAAGGCCCAGTTTGTACTCAAACAAAGTACTTATGAACAATTATGTAAATTCAATATTCCAGTATTTGAATTTTTAGATGGGCTTATGTATAGATTTTGAGTACTTTATTTCGATTACTTCTTTTCGAGGCTCTAATCTTGGTTACACATATAACTTCAAAATGCATTACAAATGATTTATATTTCAAATTTTTAATAGTAATAGCCTAATTAGATTTATGTAGGTATATTTTTTAATGTACTATAATAAATCAAACTAGGATGTTACACTAGGAATGAAAATGCAAGATAATATACCTTTTTTTTAATAGATTTTTTTTAAAAATTATGCAAGAATGAATGACATGAAGAATAGATAGATAAAGAAGTATGCCCCATGATGCGCGTAAAATACACTATGAGCAAGTGCACTCTATCGCTAAGTAATATAGGACTTGAGTCCCAGTTATCGATCCCATGAGGAATAATCGGTAATTACTAGATTAGATAAACTCTTTGTTATTCAAACAATTGATAATGTATGAAGAAATTTAAATTAAAATCAAAATAACAAACGAGAAAAGCAATGAGCAATCAAACAAAGAAAAGATAATCAATGAGAAAGAGATTAGGGCGCAAGGTTCACTTGAATCCAATTATTCAGATTTTCTTTCAATTATCATTAAGGTAATTCTTTTGCCAATATTCTCTTATTTGCTATTGAATCCCAATGTTCAAGAATGAAATAATATTCTATTCCTAATTTAATTCACCGATTTGGTCATTTAGTTGAATTAATCAAGAATGCATTAAGTTTCAATTTAAGAGATGAACTAAAATACCATCAATTCAATTAGTAGGATAAATCGATGTTTGGTCATTTACCAATCTAATCCTAGGCTTACCATATAGATCCACTCATTGAATGCGGATGGTCAATGGTCAAACAATGAATCAACACATGCCAAAAGTGATCAAATTCTGACAAGAATACAAGTAATATGATAAACCCAAAAAGAAATTACCATAATCAAATTAGAAATCAAACCCAAATAATTAGGAAAACAAGATCCCCCATAGCCCTAGCTATGGGTTTAGTTACTCATGTTCAATAAAAACAAACCCATATCTGAATACAAACCCATAGAAAGAAAACCCAAAAAAAAAAAGGGAAACTAAAAAGAAAGAGAAATCAAAACCCCTTTAATGGAGATTATGATCTTCAAGCCTTCAAGAATCCTCCTTTGAAATTGCCCTCCAAGGTCTGTTACCGCAAAACAACTCTCAGGATTAGGGATTTTCTGTGTAATGTGCTCAATGTATTCCCTCTGTGTTGTGTAACTCTTTAATTTAAAGAAAGTCAGGCCTGCTGTTGCGCAACCAGTGCTTAGGCACTGGTTACTGGGCGCTTGGGCGCTCAGTCACTAAAGCCCAAATGTTCTGCTACACCTCTTGCACGCTTAGGCGCTTCTTCTCAGCGCTTAAGCACTGAAACATTAATTCACTGCTACTGCATACGTTTCCAACGCTTAGGCGCTACACACCAGCGCTCAAGCGCTGGTTTCTAGTGAAATTTTCTCTTTTTCTTGCTCTTTTGTACATTCAATCTTCTCCCCGTACAATTACCTGACAAAACACATAAAATACTTAATAAAAACACAATTAAACAACACTAAAAATATAACAAAACTAACAAATAAAATTCATTAAAAATAAATAAAAGAAAATGAAAAATCGAGAAATTGAACCATAAAAATAGGACATATTAACGGTTCATCAACTCCCCCACACTTGAGCTTTGCTTGTCCTCAAGCAAAGAATAGGAATCAACAACAAGATCAAACTCAACATCAAGAAACATGAATCAAAGAGAAATTCCACAATTAAAAGAAATTCAAGTTCAACAATCAAATCCAATCAAGCGAGATTATTTAGCACTTAAACAAGTAAAGGCTTGAGTCTAACTTGCAACTATTCTCTTCATCAAACATTTGAGATCACTCAACTTTCCATCACTCAAGTGTTTAAAGGACAAAGAGATCACTCAATTTTCTCTTGAAAAATGCAATACCATAGGCTTGCTTATCAATCTCATCTCCACTTTCAAGTTCACATACAACACAAGAATCAAAAAGACTTTCCTTTGGTTGTAACGAGGCCAAGGGTAAAATGGAAGGTAGGAAGAAAGGATAAAATAGGGTAAAGAATGCTCATGAATAAATCAATACAAAGCACAATCAGGCTGAAAAGATGACAGATAAAGCATGATGCACAAGAATATAATAACTTCTCACTTTCAACCCAATATTTTCATTATTCTTCACCAACAAATCTTTTCTTTTCTTTCTTTTTATTCCCTTTTTTTCTTTTTTTTCATACTTTTTTTTCTTTTTCTATTTTTTTTCTCTTTTTCGTTTTTTCAATCCTTGAAGACAAAAGCAACCTTTCAAGACTTTTCAATCAACACATCAATTGCTCCAAAGAATTCAACCTGATTATTCAATTGGGTATTCAAAGAAATCAATTTTAGGCTCAAATAGGGCAAGTAAGGGGTTATTTAATCAATGCAATCCTGGAAGTCAAGAAAGAATTAAGCCTAATTGCCTTAATCATATTCAAGTATGCATGTGAATCATTAAAGTCTCAACAAGATATCAAAGCAAGTTCTAGCGCACATCAATTAAGAGAAAACTCACTCCAGAAGAAAAATCCAATCATTAAAGCTCAAAACTCACTTTCTGGCTAAGTTGATAAAGAGAACAATAGTAAGCAGACATGGCTAATTTCCAACTAAGATGCTAAATTCACTTTACTTTATTGAAAAAGATTACTTCACACAAAATCAGCTCATGAACAATGGAATCCCCTTTAAAACATATTTCTATCAGCTCAGAATAAATCAAGACATCAACACACAATTTTAGCTTAATTACTAGCAATACTCAAGTGTTCAAACTAACTCAACACTACTTTCACAAGAAAATAACACAAAAACAAAAGCAAGAACAGCAAAGATAACGAAGTTATCCTTATCTCCAAACTTAAGAGAAACAGCACCCCTCACTACACAAACAAAAAAAAACAAATAAAAGACAAGATAAAGAAAATAAGTGAAATAAAAGTGAAGGGCAAGAAAAGCTTATTGTGGTGTCGTAAAATCAATCTTGCTCTTCGTCATCAGGATCCTCCTCTTCATCAACTTCACCCAAGTCATTAAAGTTAATGTTCGCCATGATCTCTTCATTAGTCATAGGAGGATCTCCTCAAGGTGCAGTATCGAGGTTCAAGTGCTCTGCTATGTCACGCAACAATTGGATAGTGTAGTTGAATTTCCTCTGGTTTTGGCGCTGCACACGCTCCATTCTATCCAATCATTGGACAGTGGTGAGAATCCGACGAGGTTGCCTGGTTGATGGACCGGGAGGTTGAAATGCTGGAGCTGATGGAACTGCTGCATCTTCTAAAAAATACCTGTCAATTACTGATACAGTAATTGAAGGTGCAGGTCGGACAAGTTGATCTCCAGTAATATGAATGTCCTTTGGGAGCACAGACTAGTGATGAGAGATGGATAAGGTAGGCTTCCAGAAGTCTCCTGTGCCATGCACATGTGAAAAGCTATCACCCTCCTAATATCAACCACAGTACCAGTCACAATAGCGAAGACAAGCAACGCCTTCTTGACTGGTACTTCTGAGGTGTTGGAGCACAGAAGGATGTTGGATTGAACAAAGGTGCACCAAACCTTTGGGATTGGTTTAAAATCTGTTTTCTTCAAAAAATTAGGTGTATCCCTCATGTCCAACACCCATTCATCACTTTCCTTGCAAAGCACACTAAGGACGAAGCCGGGATCCAGCTGTCTCCTAAGTAAATCATGGTAGCCACATTGCCTAGGATAATCATACTTGAGACCAAAATATGTGTTCAACACATCCTTTCTGAAATCCATGGGCGTCCCCCTCACCATAGTCTGATAATGGTTCACTTCATTAGAGTCAACAAAAGCATTAGCGTAGAACTCACGAACTAATGTCTGAGACCCCGGATCTAGGATTTGGCACAGTCTGCCCCATTATGTCTCTGTAATTTGTGAGCTAATCTCTGAATATTCATTCTCTTGTAATATGAGCCCACGCTCTCGAATAAAGTTCCTGTTAATCAACACATCCTTAAACCACTTCTCATGAACAGCAAAACAAAAACGGCTAGCATCAAAGGAAGAGCTAGAGCCTTCCCCTACGACTCCCTTTCTCTTCTTTGGCGGCATGATGACTATCCTGAAAAAGAAAAGCACAACCACTCAGTGACAAGAATATTTTCCAACAACTCAGTAACAAGAAGCATACGACTAATACAGATTGCAATAAACTCATATTGCACAACTTAGATTGCTCAAAATTGCTCAGAAAAATAAGTCAACAATATTTTCCATCAACTCCTGTAATACAGATTGCTCAAGCATTTTGACTAACACTAAGCAAGCATGATGAACATAGTAAAAAGGGTAAATGCCATAAACCAATTAACATGAAAAATTGCTAAAATAGCAAACAATGAACGCCTCAGTCAACAGCTCTATAATGCTTAACACATTTAACAAAAATCACCTTGCAAATTAATCATCCACGACAACAGAATGTTCCTCAGCACTGTGCAATATCAAAATCAACAATTTTACCCACTAAATTCTTCCAATCATTAGTTTTTTTTTCACAAAATAATTTAATGGGTAATCAACAATTTCACCAAATCTGTCCAATCCCATATTTTCCCCAAAATCCCCAATTCAAGAACCCTATATAAAATTCACACAATCCATGAAATTAATATAAAAAGAACACGAAATTGAGATAAAAGATGAATGAACATACCTTAATGAGTGAAAAATTAAAGCAAGAAGGTGAGAAAAGTGGGTGGGTGCTAGAGGAGAACTTGGTATGCGTAAATGGCAGGAGTGAAGGGATGGAGGAGATGAAGCACAACGCTTGTGAATGGAGGATGAAAGAACACAAATGGTGGATGGGGGAAGGAATGAAACTAACTTTTAAAACCTAAAGAAATTTGGGGGAAACAGATTGTAAGAGAAACATGGAGGAGAAGATGAGGAACAGTGGTAGAATGAAGGAGACGAAGCAGAGCGCTTGAGCGTGCTCTATTCCTTTTGAGTTAATCAATCTACAATATCAGCGCTTGAGCACTCTGTCTTTAAGCGCTTGAGCGCGCGCTCATTAATTTTTCCCTTTATAGCGCTTGAGCGCTCTGTCTTTAAACGCTTGAGCGCGCTCTCATCAGAATTTTTTTTTTGATACACAAAAATACCCAATACCCCCACACTTAAGAGAAATATTATCCTCAATGTGAAAAAATAAAATAAAATAAAATAAAAGTAGTGAAGAAAAGAACAACACAACCTGATGAACAATGACACAATGTCAGGTAAAGGAGAAGCACAAGAGTCAGCGCAGCAACACAATCTGAAAAATAAAATCTCAAAACACATGAGTAGCATCTACAAGAAAAATAAAAAAAATAGCAAAAATAACTAAAATAAAATAAAGAAAGAAGAAACATAGGTTGCCTCCTGTGAAGCGGTTGTTTAACGTCATTAGCTCGACGTTGGGCTAGTGTCATGCCTAGGTGAGGCGGATAGAGTGGTGCTCAGTCTCCACTCCTTTTTCATAGTGTTTTGCCCTTTGCCCATTTATCTTGAAAGGTTGTTGGCCATCTTTCATCACTTCAAGAACACTATACGGTAAAACTTGAACAACCTCATATGGTCTATACCATTTTGACCTCAGCTTACCTGGAAAGAGACGAAGAAGTGAGTTATAAATAAGAATTTGATCCCCAACCTTGAACTCACGTTGTTTAATACGCATGTCATGCCACTTCTTTGTTCTCTCCTTATAGAGCTTGGCATTCTCATATGCCTCAAGACGAAGTTCATCCAGCTCATTGAGCTGGTTACGTCTCTGCGCACCTGTAGCATTCATATCAAAATTCAAAAACTTAAGTGCCCAATAAGCTCTATGCTCCAATTCCACCTGTAAGTGACAAGTTTTACCAAACACAAGTCTATAAGGGGACATGCCAATGGGAGTTTTGAATGCAGTCCTATAGGCCCACAATGCATTATCTAACTTTAAAGACCAATCTTTACGGGATGCATTAACAGTTTTGTCCAAAATCTTTTTCAATTCACGATTTAAAACCTCCACTTGGCCACTTGTTTGTGGATAGTAGGGGGTGGCAACTTTATGGGTGACACCATATTTGCTCAAAAGATTATCAAATTGTTTATTGCAAAAATGAGTGCCACCATCACTTATGATAGCTCGGGGTGTACCAAATCGAGTAAAAATATTTCTTTTCAAAAATCGTACCACCACCCGAGCATCATTAGTAGGCAACGCCACAGCCTCAACCCATTTAGAAACATAATGCACAGCAACAAGTATGTATTGATTACAAAAAGATTTTGGGAAGGGACCCATAAAATCAATGCCCCAAATATCAAAAATTTCAAAAATCAAGATGTTATTCAATGGCATGTCATGTCTTCTAGAGATGTTACCACTGCGCTGACATTTATCATAAGATTTAACAAATTCAAACGCATCCTTAAACAAAGTTGGCCAATAAAACCCACATTGTAAAACCTTTTGTGCAGTTCTGGTGGGACCAAAATGACCACCAGTTTTCCTAGCATGACAATGTTCAAGAATGGAATGACTCTCACCACCATGAATGCATCTCTTAATAACATTATCAGCATAAACTCTAAACAAGTATGGATCCTCCCATAAATAATGCTTAACATTAGATAAGAATTTCTTCTTTTGTTGATAACTGAGATCCGGTGGAAGGATATTACCTACAAGGAAATTTACAAAATCAGCATACCATGGTAAAGAGGAAACTGCAAAGAGGTGCTCATCAGGAAATAATTCATTTATGGTACGCTCAGTAGCAGGCTCCAACACCTCCTCATCCAATTGAGATAGGTGGTCAACTACAAGATTCTATGTCCCCTTCTTATTACGTATTTCAATATCAAACTCTTGTAGCAGAAGAATCCATCGAATCAGCCTGGGCTTAGCATCTTATTTAGCAAGCAAATACTTTATAGCAGAGTGGTCAGTATAACAAATAACCTTAGAGAGAATGAGGTAAGGGCAAAATTTATCAAAAGCAAATACTATTGCTAGCAACTCCTTTTCAGTAGTGGTGTAGTTCTTTTGTGCCTCATTCAAATCACGGCTAGCGTAGTAAATAGTTTGGAACATTTTACCTTTCCTCTGGCCTAACACGGCCCCCACTGCTGTATCGCTTGCATCACACATAAGTTCAAAAGGTAAGGACCAATCAGGGGAAACAATGATGGGTGCACTAGTTAACTTTTCCTACAAAGCCAGAAATGCATTTAAACAAGAGTTAGAAAAGTCAAATAGTGCATCCTTCACTAGGAGGTCTGTTAGGGGTTTAGCAATTTTGGAAAAATCCTTGATGAACCTCCGATAAAAACCTGTATGCCCCAAAAAGCTTCGAACGACCTTAATAGATTTAGGTGGAAGCAATTTCGTAATTACTTCCACCTTTACCGGATCAACCTCCATACCTTTGGGCGAAACCTTATGCCCTAAAACAATGCACTCTTGTACCATAAATTGGAACTTCTCCCAATTCAAAGCAAGATTGGTATTCCTGCATTGCTCCAAAACCAAACTGAGATTATGTAAACAATTATCAAAAGAAGAACCAAACATAGAAAAATCATCCATGAAAATTTCAATACAATCCTCAATCAAGTTAGAAAAAATAGCCATCATACACCGCTGAAAAGTAGCCGGTGCATTACACAATCCAAAAGGCATTCGTTTATATGCAAATGTACCATATGGACATGTGAAAGTGGTTTTCTCTTGATCCTCAGGTGCCACAGGTATTTGCATATAACCAGAAATATCTATCCAAGCAACAGAAAAATGCATGACCTGAAAGTTTCTCTAATATTTGATCAATGAAGGGCAAGGGGAAATGATCTTTCCGAGTAGCATCATTCAATTTCCTATAATCAATGCACATACGCCACCCAGTCACATTTCTAACAACTATAAGTTCTTTCTTTTCATTTTCCATGACTGTGGTGCCCCCCTTTTTAGGCATCGCTTGCACCGAACTCACCCAAGGACTATCAGAAATAGGATAGATAATACCTGTATCAAGTAGCTTGATTACCTCCTTCTTTATAACCTCTTTCATGTTGGGGTTGAGACGCCTCTGTGGTTGCACAAAAGGCTTATTCTGTGCCTCCATGTAAATTCTATGGGTGCATATGGTAGGACTGATGCCCATAATGTCATGAATGGTCCACCCAAATGTCTTCTTGCTCTCCCTTAACACTCTCATGAGTTTCTCCTCCATTGGACCTGAAAGCAAAGCAGAAATAATTACAGGTAAAGATGATGGAGGATCCAGAAAAGCATACTTTAAGTTAGAAGGAAGAGGCTTGAGTTCAAGTTCGGGAGGCTCCTCAATTGAGGGTTTTGGAGTAGGAATGTTCTTCCTATCCAAATCCTCATAATGTCCCCAAGTTATTCTTCTGTCCATAGACATGCCCACTTCTAACCGCATTATCATTCCCATGATCTCTTCATCGTCCTCAAGGTCAGTGGCGACCATGGTTAAGACCCTCTCAAGAACATCATCAGTCATAGATTCCTGTAAATGTGAATTCACAACATTGTCCAAAACATCAGTAGAATCAATGCAATTACATGATTAGTGGGACTGCACTATTTGTTACTATCAGTGTCTCAACCTTTTTCGTTAAAGCTTTCAATTGACTTAGAATGGCTGTAGAAGAATCAACAGCATGCACATCTACTTGTTTCTTAAGAACCTGGCGCTCATTTTGTCATTAATAACTGTTTAGCGCCATTTCTTCAATCAATGCTTGACTCTCAGTAGGTGTTTTCCTCCATATTGTACCTCCTGCAGCAACATCAATAAGTGAACGGTTTGCAGGCAACAAACCATTATAAAAAGTCTGAACCTGCTGCCATACGGGAAATCCATGATGTGAACATCTCCTCAACAACTCCTGAAAATGCTCCCAAGCTTCATAAAGAGTGCCCATTTCAAACTGCACAAAAGAAGATATGTCATTCCTTAACTTAACAGATTTAGAAGGAGGAAAATACTTAGCCAGAAATTGTTATGTCAATTAATCCCATGTAGTGATGGAATCTCTTGGAAGTGACGTTAACCATTGGCTTGCTCTGTCCCTAAGAGAGAAAGGAAAGAGTCGCAATCGAATTACATCATCTGTCACTCCATTGTACTTGATAGTATCGGACAACTGCAAGAATCTAGCCAAATGCTGATTAGGATCATCTGAAGGCAATCCATTACACTGAACTAAATTCTGAATCATGGAGATCAATGCTGGTTTGATCTCAAAATTGTTTGGCGCCACAGCTGGTCTTATTATACTTCCTTCATACCCTTTAGCTGTGGGCATAGAGTACTCAAACATGGTTTGCTCTGCTGGGATAACTCTTTCTTCACGATTCGCCTCAACTATTGGTTGTCTTTCCATCTTGCTTATGTCTTCTGTCACAGCTGTAATAAAAGATTGTTTCCTTAACCGGCGAGCTATTTTCTCAATTTCTAGATCAAAAGCCAAATCAGGAAACTGAGATCGAGTAAGCATAAACAAAAATAGGAAGAGAAAAATTAAATAAGAATAAAATAAGAAATAAAAATTAAAATAGGATGAGAAAAATTAATAAAATAAAATAAAATAAAAAATAACAATAAAAATAAAAATAAAATAAGGAATAAAAGAAAAGGCGTCTAAATTAACTAGAGTTTTTCGCTTCTAATATTACCAAACTTATTCCCCGGCAACGGCGCCAAAAACTTGGTGCGCGTAAAATACACTAAGAGCAAGTGCACTCTATCGCCAAGTAATATAGGACTTGAGTCCCAGTTATCGATCCCACAAGGAATAATCGGTAATTACTAGATTCGATAAACCCTTTGTTATTCAGACAATTGATAGTGTATAAAGAAATTCAAATTAAAATCAAAATAACAAACGAGAAAAGTAATGAGCAATCAAACAAAGAAAAGATAATCAATGAGAAAGAGACTAGGGCGCAAGGTTCACTTGAATCCAATTATTCAGATTTTCTTTTAATTATCATTAAGGTAATTCTTTTGCCAATATTCTCTTATTTGCTATTGAATCCCAATGGTCATGGATGAAACAATATTCTATTTCGAATTTAATTCACCTATTTGGTCATTTAGTTGAATTAATCAAGAATGCATTAAGTTTCAATTCAAGAGATGAACTAATATACCGTCAATTCCATTAGTAGGATAAATCGATGTTTGGTCATTCACCAATCTAATCCTAGGCTTACCATATAGATCCACTCATTGAATGCGGATGGTCACCGATCAAACAATGAATTAACACATGCTAAAAGTGATCAAATTCTGACAAGAATACAAGTAATATGATAAACCCAAAAAGAAATTACCATAATCAAATTAGAAATCAAACCCAAATAATTAGGAAAACAAGATCCATCATAGCCCTAGCTATGGGTTTAGTTACTCATGTTCAATAAAAACAAACCCATATCAGAATACAAACCCATAGAAAGATAACCCAAAGAAAAAGGGAAACTATAAAGAAAGAGAAATCAAAACCCCTTTAATAGAGATTAAGATCTTCAAGCCTTCAAGAATCCTCCTTTGAAATTGCCCTCCAAGGTCTGCTACCGCAAAACAACTCTCAGGATTCAGGATTTTCTGTGTAATGCGCTCAATGTATTCCCTCTGTGTTGTGTAACTCTTTAATTTAAAGAAAGTCAGGCCTGTTGTTGCGCAACCAGCGCTTAGGCACTGGTTACTGGGCGATTGAGCGCTTAGTCACTAAAGCCCAAATGTTAAGCTGCACCTCTTGCGCGCTCAGGCGCTTCTTCTCAGTGCTTAAGCGCTGAAACATTAATTCACCATTGCTGCATATGTTTCCAGCGCTCAGGCGCTACACACCAGCGCTCAAGCACTGGTTTCTGGTGAAATTTTCTCTTTTTCTTGCTCTTTTGCACATTCAATCTTCTCCCCGTACAATTACCTGACAAAACACATAAAATACTTAATAAAAACACAATTAAACAACACTAAAAATATAACAAAACTAATAAATAAAATTCATTAAAAATAAATAAAAGAAAATGAAAAACAAAAAAATTGAACCGTAAAAATAGGACATATTGACGGTTCATCACCCCCTTCGTGTCCTAGTTAGGTGGAACCTAAGGATTGGATCCCTATAAGGTCATGACTCTAATTTTATAGGCCATTATATTCAATTTATCAGCGTAAGGTTTTTCAAAACAGATCTAAATTTCTAAAATCCATGATCCCGTGATTGCCCTTATCTAGAAAGACAAGGACTCAACTCATAAATTAATCACAAGTAGGGATAAACCCTCTTAATATGACTAATCCATGATACTAGTACTAATTTGAGTGGTGTCTCAACAAATGTCAAGTGAGCATAAGGCCCCTTAATAACAAAAGTCGAGACCCCTCCTACTCCTCAAGTTCGCACAGACTCAAGTATAAAGCTCAAAAAGTGTGTGAGGTAAGTGATGGTGATGTATGAGAGGGACCATACAAACTTGTACAAAATTTTATAAAGATAAAACTACCCCTCAACCTTCAAAAATAATAGTCAAATATATACAATAGCTAGCAATTATCTACCCTAGAGTTTCAACAGCCAATCACAAAATATTAAAGCAACAAAATATATACAAGTAGCTCATAAGCATCAAAGTTAACACAAGATCACACCATAAAAAATCTACATAAAAGTACTAGATATAAAAATCTATTTACAAACAAACAAAAAAACAGAAACAAAGACAACAAGGGGCAAAATAAATAAATAAAGGTTATTAATAATTTGCACAACTAACAACAACAGGTTTAACTCTCCAAGAATCCCTAGTGGAGTTACCATCTATTGCGACCAATATCGCGATGGGACTACCAAAAATAGGATTTTGAAATATATGAAAATGGAGTCGCCACTAATTTTATTTAGGAAAAATTGATTAAAAAATAGTCTTTGAAACCAAATTAGATTCGAGAGTCGATTATGTATAGGGAAGGGTGGAAACTTAATTCCATAGTACCCCTAATGCATTTGTCTTGAGATGGTTACCTTAAGTCAATTGTGCAAATTTTTTATAACTCTTGAAAATATTTATTTTACCCTTTTTGTCAAAAGATAAACTAAATAAACAAATAAATTATGAAAATTTTAATTTTTGGCTTAACAGAATAGGAGTTCTTCTCCTACGTATTCTCGGGTGCAATGAGAAACTCAAAGCCATGTTGTTGTTTTTTTAAAACAATTGTGGGTTAGTTGATTTTAATTATGAAAAGGATTTTTGAAAAGAAATTCTGTTTGAAAACAAATCCACTCTTGCACATGGTTCAAGTTAACACTAGACTACTCAATAAACCCTTATGATCCAAATGACATTGAAGATAACATCTACTATTCAATCATTATCATTGGTCATTGCATTGATTAAAATATTTTCTTTTGTAAAATAACTTTGTTTCACAGCTATGAAATAAACATTTTTAATAACCCCCTCCATAAGCTTGCTCAAAAAAGTAGGAAAACATGTACTATATAATAAACTGGCAATCACAATGTAAAATTAACACCAAGTCATGCCATTGAGCAAATATACATAATGGAATGAAAAGTGAACTAATTCTAAAGGAACTCAAAATATTTTTGTTCATTTATTTTTTATTAATTTTTTTGATATTTTTAAGCAAGCTTCATTTAACAACTTTGAAATTGACACATTTTTTTTCTGTTTTTATAATTTTTTTAATTTTTATTTTATTTTTAAGGAAAACCAATCTGCCTTAACAGTTAATCTAAACAGCACATTATTAATGACAAACCTTAGCCCATTTTACTAATTTCAACAAAAGTCTTTTAAACTAAAGCCCATCTGATCAATATTTTGTTTTTGTTTTTTGTTTTTATATTCATCAAATTAATGAAAAAAAGAGTCAAAATCCTTTTCTTTTGTAAAAACAAAGCAAGAGGGGGTCGTGAACTTTGGTGCGCAAAAATAGGGGTGAGGCGCGGTAAGTTTAAGAAGGGTGCTCGACAGCATGATGGTGAGCGACGGCTTCATGTTGGTTAAAGGGTGGAGCTCGGATTACAAGAATTAGGTGATGGTGTCTTTTTTTGGGATGGTTCATTGTTATGGAAGAGTACAACGAAGTTATGGGGTTGAAGGAAAGGGGACTTATAGTTATGTGGCAACAAGCTTCTAGTGGTGTAAGGGAGTGGGTCTGGTTTTGCTTTAGTGGGGTTAGCTCGGTTGTGCACTAGATCAAGGGAATTTGGAGGGATTTCTATGGATCTGTGTTGTTTTGTGTTTATGTGTAGATGAAAAGGTGGTTTGGGAATTTACTATTGTGGTTCTGCGTGATCATGTGTAAATTGTGATTTTATTTATGGCAAGTGATGAAAATGAGATGAGAGTGAGTTAGCTTTAACAAAACATCACAGACTCCATCATTCAATAACAAGCATGTTCACAAGGATATGTTTATAATGCAACTGCAAATTCAAGCACGCATATAAACAAACAAGACGAAAAAAAAAGAAGAGGATGAGGAGTTTTACCTCTGTTCCAATAAGTTAAAACCAGAAAAAAGAAATGAACACTCTCATTCTTTCTCTGCTTTCTATCTTTCCCAAGTATTCCAATAGTTTTGACTCTCCCTGCCTTCTCTTTTCTTCACTTTCTCTCTAATCCTCACAATGTTAGTTGTTTGCTTAAGAAAATCCTCAGCCAAAAAACCCCCCTTCTTTCTTCTTCCTCATGAAATTTTATAGGCAAAAATAAGTGTGTGATGAAGTGTTATTGTGAAGTGGATAGCATGGGGAGCAACAAACCATGATCACCACTACCTCTAGAGCTCTCAATTTTCTGTTGCTATGAGGTTTTTTTCAATCTTTCTTTGTCCTCTTTTCCCCACCTCCTTTGTGTTGCATTTAATGCACATAAAGCTCTAAAACTTTCTCTTCCTTTTCTTATTGGAGGTGGCTTGTTGGGAACTAACCAGAAATGGCGCTGGTTGTGACTTTTCTTCTTTTTTTATACACGTATGTGAACTTTGGTATGAGATTGTGTTATTGGGCTAGGTGCATTTTGGCTCATAAAAAAAATGAATGGGTATTAGGTGTCCATGGGACCAAGATATTATTTTTCTTCTTTTTTTTTATTAATTAATAAAAGCAGACTTAACTAATGTTTCATTTGATCATCCATCATCATTTCATATTTTTTTGGGGCCTGGGCAAAATTAGGTGGTCACAGGAACTAAATCCAATAGTGTCATTAGTTGTTGCCTTTGCTTTCTACCAATAGCCATTTTGGATTTCAACTATAAATAGAGGCCTTTTTCATAGTTCCAAACAAGGCTTTAGATAAGGATTTTTCATCTTCCTATAAATTCTTCATAGGGCACTTTTATCCTTTCTCATATTTTCATCTACCTATAAAATTCTATTATCTCAGTTATATTAAACTGAGTTGTAAACATTTCCTTGAAGACCCTCTTTTCATCTAAGGTTCTTCGTCAATATTAGCTTGACACCTTGTTTTACTGCATTGAACTTGGCCAAGGCTGAGCTTTCATCTAAGGTTCTTTGTTAACATTGATTCCTCCTACTTTATCACCTCCTCGACTAGATTGAATCAAGCCCCGCAAATGCTGCATTCAAAGGATGGGGGAACTTGATAGCAGACCATGGATGATTCGCTTGGGTGAATGGGCTCTTATGTATTTGTCGCCTTTAGGCTGACTTAATATAAGGTTATGACTTTGCATTCAAAGAATGGTCTGCTATCAAGTTCCCCTATTGTTTTGAATGCAAGGTCTTCACCATCTTCTTCGCCTTCTAGCAACTTGAAGCTAGCTCTTATCCAATAAATCTATCCTTGATGGATGCTTGTTTTACTCTTAAATTTAATTTTGTAAACTTTTCACTGATAGAGTTTTGTTTTGATATTATAATTTCATAAAATTATTATAATATTATTTACCTATTTTTGACATTTAATTTGAGCCCTTCACTCATCATGATTCTTCTGGGCTTTAAACCAAACTCTTGACAATGAACTTGACAATCAATTAAATTGTTATAATCACTTCTATAAAATTAGTTGATTAAGAAAATTTACAGCCATATAACTTGGATGAATATGTCATTTTGGCCCAAAGGTGAAATTGTAACATTACTCTTTTAACTAAACTTAATAGGCTAATTTAGTCTAATATTGAGCTTTTAGCCAATTGTCGCATGTGGCAAAACAAATGCTCTAGCCAACATGACCAAGTTTGGGCTAAAATTGGATTGATGGTTGAACTTTGTAAAATATTTTCTAAAGCTGGCTTTGACTCATTAATCTTGTACTTCAAAACATTGAGTTGATTTGACAGGTAAAATATCCCGATTCAGGGGTTTACACACACATACACACACACACACATATACATATGTTTCGACCTAATAAATTAGGCGCCATCCTGATCAATCCATAAGGCTTAGTGTAATAGATTCTACTTAACCAGATTGTACCAAAACAACCTAAATAATCCAAATAATAATTAAGTTGAATTATCACAAAAATGGATAAGTTCGGTAAGAGTAGAGCTCTAGTTGACTAATTTGATATTTTTATCATAATCCTTCTGTTTGGGCTGAATTTAGATAAAGTGGGCCTTTTAGGTGGGATGACTTTGCATTCAAAGAATGGTCTGCTATCAAGTTCGCCTATTTTTTTGAATGCAAGGTCTTCACCATCTTCTTCGCCTTCTAGCAACTTGAAGCTAGCTCTTATCCAATAAATCTATCCTTGATGGATGCTTGTTTTACTCTTAAATTTAATTTTGCAAACTTTTCACTGATAGAGTTCTGTTTTGATATTATAATTTCATAAAATTATTATAATATTATTTACCTATTTTCGACATTTAATTTGAGCCCTTCACTCATCATGATTCTTCTAGGCTTTAAACCAAACTCTTGACAATGAACTTGACAATCAATTAAATTGTTATAATCACTTCTATAAAATTAGTTGATTAAGAAAATTTACAGCCATATAACTCGGATGAATATGTCATTTTGGCCCAAAGGTGAAATTGTAACATTACTCTTTTAACTAAACTTAATAGGCTAATTTAGTCTAATATTGAGCTTTCAGCCAATTGTCGCATGTGGCAAAACAAATGCTCTAGCCAACATGACCAAGTTTGGGCTAAAATTGGATTGATGGTCGAACTTTGTAAAATATTTTCTAAAGCTGGCTTTGACTCATTAATCTTGTACTTCAAAGCATTGAGTTGATTTGACAGGTAAAATATCCTGATTCAGGGGTTTACACACACACACACACACACACACACACACATATATACATATGTTTCGGCCTAATAAATTAGGCGCCATCCTGATCAATCCATAAGGCTTAGTTTAATAGATTCTACTTAACCAGATTGTACCAAAACAACCTAAATAATCCAAATAATAATTAAGTTGAATTATCACAAAAATGGATAAGTTCGGTAAGAGTAGAGCTCTAGTTGACTAATTTGATATTTTTATCATAATCCTTCTATTTGGGCTGAATTTAGATAAAGTGGGCCTTTTAGGTGTGCCAAGGCCCATTAACTTTTGTCCTTGAAGTATAGCTAGCATTTGTCAAATTGCACCTTATTTTCGAACTCCTACTTAAACTTGGAAACCTTTTCTTTAGAAGAACAATAATTGGTATAGCAAATCAATAATTACCATGCCTTCTTCAACTTCTTCTTTTGATGATTCTGATGAGCTTCATGAAATTTTGCAAAGAACCTCATTGTCGCTAAATCCAGATTTGTGCAAACCTATCTCAGTTCATCATTCAAAAAATCTGAACGATCCCGCACATTTGGCTAATCTAGATGAATTTATGTGTGATATAAACTATTAGGAATTTCACTCCTTGCTATTGATCACCCAAGTATTTGTTCCCCACCTTTTACTAATGAATACTATCTACTCTAGTTTTACCCCTTCTTTTATCTCACAGGACCCTCCTATTATTGTTAAAGGTTGTAACTTTCATACTAAGGCAATTGCCTCATTAGAATACCTAGAATCATGCCTTTGTGAGGGAAAGCATAAGGCAAGCATATCCAACTTTTGTTGAGAAATAACATTAACACTTTAATCATTGTCTCCACAGATTTAGCAAGGTTTGTCAAACCAATCCTTCAGCTAATATCTTCGACTAACCAAAGCCTTGAAATCTTGTCAAGCTTCTAAACTCACCCTTTGTGTTAGCCAAGCTAGCCCCAAAGGCTTGTTTAGCTGAATCTGCTATCCCTTGCATTCAAGGTACAATCAAATCATTAGATTTATTTCAATCTACATTTTTAGTTAAATAATGCATTGTCTTATTGCATTTCCAATGGGTATTAGTGTGATAAATGCAACTTCCATTCAACGAGAAGCTACTTTAGCTGTCGTAGGTTTTCTAGTACAAATCTTGGCAAAGAATTACCACTTGTGACTATAGTGTCACTTGGTACTTCTTCTTTACCAATGCACCAGATTAAGTTATGATCATTCCACCTTTCCTTATGTTTTATATGTTTTACATGGTGTTCAAAGGATGTGTACTGTGATTTCCGACAGTTGCATAGAAGCGACCTATGAAGCAACGTTGATTGTCTTCCTTTGATCATAATGAGGATTCTCCTCAAGAAGATGGAGCTATGCCAAGCCATCTTATGCCATCTCCTTCTACTGTAGAAATTGTTTAATCAGGCTCTCAATCACCTAACATTTTGACAGTTCCTAGTACTCTGTCAAGATCAATAACTATGCCAAGACCAGTTTCTGGTGAGATCCCTATATTTTTCGTATAGAGGTCAATCTAGTAGACTTTTATTAATAAAAGATGTGGAGGAGCAGGACGTAGGATTTGAGGAGGAGATCATATACGAAGAAGGCTCGTTCAGTGAATACTAGTTTGATCCTTCCACTATCGAAATGCCAAGCCCAGATTATGATGCTTTATTTGATGACATCTTCAATCATCTTGAAAGTTCACCTCCTCATGAATTAGATGCATATTGGCCTTCTTCCTTTCTTGAAGAATTCAAATTATTTTTGTCTTAAGATCTTCATGAGGCTATAGCTGATGTTTCGACTTAGGAAAGAATATCTTCGCTTCTCCCGCTTCTTGCATATAATATGGATAATTGGTGGGAGAAGAATTTTTGGTCCTTGTTGAGTAATTCAAAACAACCTTCGCTCAATTTTGGAGTACTCGAGAAGCTATTGATCGTCATCATGCCTTTGAACGAAAAGCTAGTTGATGAGTCTCTTTGGACTAAGGGGGAAAAACCCACCTTGACAATCAAGCTCAGGACAATTAAGCATTTCCATGCTAAAGAGTTAAAAAAAGGTGAAAGCTCTTCTTGATGAAATAGAAGACTTGGAGCTGAAGTTATCATTTGTAAGGTTTAGTTTGAATTTATCTCACTAGAACTTGGCTCGAGATCAAGCTGACACAGAAAGATACTCCAAGTTGTTAGAGGATAATTAGACCCAAACCACTCTTTTGGCTGAAGAGACTACTATTAGATCGGCTCTGAGTGCTAAGGTTGAGATGGACAAAGAAGAAGGGAAATGATCTTAAGCCGAGTTAATGCAAATTTGGAAAACTTTGTCGACTGCCTCCATTGTGTCATCGAGCAAATAGCTCATCTTTTAGTTGCCTTTGAGTTTTTAGTACTTAGCATTCTTTTTTTTTTTGTATTTTTAGTTGCTTTTGTCAATGTACTTTAGTTTTGTAACTTTCAATTTGAATAAAAGCTGCCTTTTGAATGTTATATTCTTTTGATTTGACACAATCTTATTATGTACATATATATAATTTTTGCTTGGGTCCCATATACCTTACCAAAGTCATCATAACGTTGAAGCTAATTGATAGGTTTCACGGTTCCTTAAGTTTGCACAACAATTACCTAAATCTATCTTTATCACATTTTCAAATTCCTCTATTTTCAAACACAACAAAACCTTGCTTGCTCTCTACTTAAAAAGAAAAAAACCCCAAACTTTCTTGCCTTTGTGTTTCCCTAACATTCAAATCTCTTTTCCTAATAATCCATTTGAGATATCTTCATCTTTGTACTTTGGCTTCGAAAGGACAAGACAAAGGGAAATCAGTATCTAGCCTTAACATATAAGAACTTATGAGGGGTCCTACACCCACAACATCATAATGGAATTCCCTAGCCAATGAGGTAATGGTTAGCTCTTCTTCTTCGTTTTTAGTTTGTCATGGTCCCATTTTATACGACCTTGCTAGGGATTTAGAAAAAGAAAAATCAACTATAATGGTGAAAGGGGAATATTTGTTAGTCAATTTCCTAGAAATCCCAGTCAACCCTTGGTTGGTTAGGAATCGAATTCTCAAAAACTTTAAGGTTGACTGGGAATCAAATTCTCAAAAACTTTCCAAACCCTTCGGGAGATTTTAGAGCTTGGTTTACTCTAATGAATGAAGTGAATGGTGAATTTTGGAAATCAATTAGCATTTACAAAGCTGTTCATCCTAGTTTGCATCAGGTCATGGCCAATCTAACCATGATGGGTGCGGCTCTATGCTTTTAAAGCACTACCACGAATTCTTTTCACTTTTGTGATGGGATGATAGAATTGACATTGTTTGATATGACTGTAATTTTGGGTTTGAGGCCATATAGCAAATTGATTTTTCCTATTTCGTCCCAAAAGTACCGAGGCCCAAAACTACTTACAGAAAAAGACCAACTTGAGCTACACTAGGTTCACTAAGAGTTGTATGAAGAATTCCACGGAGGTCAATGATGAAGAACATCTCAGCTTCATCCTTTATTAGTTGTGTAAGTTCATTTTCTGCCCTATGGGGTTAAAGATCTTTTTTTCTTACCTACCTCTGGCTACACTATTACTTGAAGGAAGATGACTCAATCTCAGTGGTCTTATCTTGGCTAACCTCTACCAATCTATTCGACTTGCATTGTTGGATCTCCGCAAGTCCAATTAGGTCAGTAACCTTAGGAGTCCATTATAGATACTTCAACTTTGGTTGAACGCGGTCTTATTTGATAATTTGGTGAAAAATGATGGGATGTCCAAGGAAGAAGATATTTTGACTTATGGGTTGAAACTAGCTTATCTTGTTCCTAAGGAAGCTGAAGAGGATGCCTCAAAATTCAGGTCATATTTTGAGTTGTTCTTCAATATGTCAAAGAAGCTTCCTACAGATTCTCTTTAGCCCTTTGCAAAAAGGCAGCTTGGTCCATCTTGGTTCAGGGGATCAAGCCAAGATCTCCATTTGATTTGGCATAGCTTCTTATATTGCCAAGAGTTTATAGTCAAATTTCTAGGTTAGAAATCTTGTACACTGCAAATTCACATTTCAAATTGTTCTTCTCGCTAAATGGGCCTTATACAAATACTTCCCCGATTACTCCCTTTAAAAGGTGATTATGTCTCTAATATGTTCCAATTCATCAATCTCAACATGCTTAACTGCTAATGAATGAAATACGACTTCTTTCGATGTCTTTTCACTTGTTCTTCCTTTTGACATTTCTTACTTGAGTACCAATGAATTTTCTGATTGGTGGCATTGGTATTCTTTGCATGTATTTGATTCACCTTTTGAGATGCTAACTAGAAAATTTTTTGATTTGCAGAAAACTAAGAAAAGAAAGACCGAAGATGATGAACCATCAATATCTCATATTTTTATGTTCAATTCCTTGGTTTTTCATGTTCTTTTTATATTTTGTATTGAACTTTGTTCGTAAGTTTTGTTACAATTTTTGTATTGTTTAATTATGTTTTTATTATGTGTTTTGTTTATTTTTGTCAGGTAATTGCACATGGAGAAGACTAGACATTCAAAGAAGCAAGGAAAAGAGGAATTTTTCATTAGTGTCCAATGCTTGAGCATTGAGGAGAGCTTGACTGCCCAAAGTGTATGCAACAGCAGTGATTCAGTGACCCAACACTTGAGTGCTAGGGAAGAGTTCCTGACTGCGCAGAATGTAACAGCATACGTCCCTGCTTTAGTGGCTCAGCGCTTAAGCACCCATAAGCTAGATCCTAGGCATTAGTTGTGTAATAGAACACGTTATTTTCTATAAATTAGAAAAGTTATCCCAAACTCAAGACATTGGGGAATACACTTTGCACTTCAAGCAGAAAATCACTAATCTTGAGAGAGTAGTTGCGTGGCAGTAGACTTTGGAGGATAACTTCGAAGGGAGGATTCGATTCTTGAAAGTTAGAAGATCATAATCTCTATTAAAGGGGTTTTGAGCTCTCTTTCCCTATAGTTTTCCCCTTTCTTTGGGTTTTCTTTCCATGGGTTTGTATCTTGATATAAGTTTGTTTGTATTGAACATAAGTAGCTAAACCCATAGCTAGAGCTATGGGAGATCTTGTTTTCCTAATTATTTGGTTTGATTTCTAATTTGATTAAAGTAATTTCTTTTAGGGTTTATCATATTGCTTGCATTCTTGTCATAACTTGATCATTTTTTGCATGTGTTAATTCATTGTATGACCGGTGACCATCCGCATTCAATGAATGGATCTATATGGTAAGCCTAGGATTAGATTGGTGAATGACCAAACATCAAATTTTCCTACCAATGGAATTGACAGGTATGTTAGTTTATCTCTTGAATTAAGGCTTAATGCATTTCTAATTAATTTAACTAAATAACCAAATAGGTGATTTAATTTAGGAATAGAATATTGTTTCATCCCTGACCATTGGGCATCAATAGCAGGTAAGAGAATATTGGCAAAAGAATTACTTTACATCATAAATGAAAGAAAATCTGAATAATTGGATTCAAGTGAACCTTGCACCTTAGTCTCTCTCTCATTGATTATCTATTCTTTGTTTGATTGTTCATTATTTTTCTTTATTTATTTTCTGATTTTATTTTAAATTTCTTCATATACTTTTGATTGTCTGGATAACAAAGAGTTTTACGAATCTAGTAATTACCATTTATTCCTCGTGGGATCGATAACTAGGACTCAAGTCTTATATTACTTGGCGATAGAGTGCATTTGCTCTTAGTATATTTTACGCGTATTAGAAGGTAAGAACTTTCTTATTATCATTGATTCATTTAGTCATCTAACATCTCTATTAAGTTTGTTTTCCTCTAACTTACTCTAATTTCACACTTTAGTGATACAAAGAAGAGACTTATCAACTGGGACCTCTTCTTCAGCTACTATGAAGGCCAAGAATATGCCTTCTAAATTGACATATGAGAGTTAGCAAAAGTCTCCAAGACTTAAACTAAAAATATACAAGGGAAAATCATTGGCCATGGTATTAACCTTATTCTTAATACCTTAGTTTTATTTTAAGTTTTCATTTTCTAATTTGTTTCTGATTTCAAGAAGTTTCTGTTTCTAATTCACAAGCTGAAGGTATCACCAAGCTAACTAGTCCTTCACCCCAAAAGGACCAAGAAACCGTAGTTGCTGTTGAAAGAGTCACTTCTGTCAAAGTGGCAATTGAGAAGTTGACTCCTGCTGATATGGCTCCTGAAATAGTGATCCTCGCCTCTTCTTCCAGGGAGATAATTGACCTCAATAACCCTACCACTGAACAAGACATGAGTGTGGAGGTTCAGATGGAGAAATATACTACCTTACCAGCTTCTGCACCTCGAAGTCCTCCCACCATTCTTGCCTCCACTTCTAAAGATTCCACCCTAACCTTTCCTGCTGAGGTATTTTATATTGTTTAATACCCTATTATTGAGTTTTTTAGCTTTGTAATTCCTTCTTCAACTTGACTTTTCTTTTCTTTCGCAGATAAAAGTTGGCATGGCTAAAACTGCTAATAAAGAAATTAAGTCAACACAACCACTCCTTTTTCCCGAGGATAAAGATATGTTTTCTGAAATCTAGAACCAACTATATGATAGTGATGATGAACAACCTGAATGTGTTAGCTTTCAACCATCAATACAGGATGAGGTTAGTTCAATAGTGGACTCCTTATACTTTTTGCTTCAATGGGACTTGTCTATTTTGATGACAAATATTCAATCAGTTGACCTCTGTTCCCAAGCCTCCTGTATCACCCTAATACAATTATCATAAAATAACTGAAATATTACAAGATAAAGCATATCAAGTATGTTATTATCTAAAAAAGCATAAAACTAAAATTCATAACAACCTATGTAGTCATTATAGAGAGCCACAAGGAATAAAAAAAGTTATATATATACATCTTTAGCTAAAAAGACACACTGTAATACATAAACTTTTATAAACTAAAAGTAAAGTAAATAAATACAAGCTGATACTCAAAGAAACAAAATAACTAAAACTAAGCCTTTTGCTTCTTATTCTTGCCCTTTTTTCTCTGGAGAGTCTTAACCTGGATTTACAAGGAAACACAGAGGAGTGAGAATTCACAAAATCCTCAGTATGAGTATACCAAGACCAGTAGTTATTCATTCATATCGAATAGACAACTAAACACCACAGATTACATTTACAATAGTTGAAAGTGCCACTGCCCAACACTACTTGAATACAAACATGCTCTTTATGTAACATAATATACAACAATTAATGATATTGTACAATCACCCATACAGTTGTCAACAAATGCAATGCTAATGCAGATTTTAATTTTTAGAAAGTACATGTTATCTACTTATTCCTAAGAACCACATTCCCTTATATATACTAAGCAAGATAGGTCTGAAAGCCTATACACTATTTGGTAATAGGTGAATATCTCCCCTCACAAATGTAAGAGTACTACTACCACCTCATACTGGTAACCCTGACCATAATAGTATACAATGCAAGGAAAATTTAGATCTAACACCTCATTCTCAAGACATATGATTGTGCCACCATCTAAGGTTACAATACATAGGAAATAGCAAATAATAAGTTTGAAAACCAAATATGCAAGAGTATTTCCAAATCATATTTGAAACAATCACAAGATCCTCATAATCTGGTGAAAAAGCAGTACTAGTACATGTGAACCTTAGTCTCACTTATCCAACAAAGTAGCCAGAACCATGACACTAGCACTCTTTTATCTAGAACCTCACGTCATCACTCCACAAGTGATTTCAAAGTCAACCTCATGTTGAACAAGGTCCTAGGTACTCCCTATGGCATTCTACCTCTCAAAGGATGCCTAGGTTTCTCAAATTCTCATATATGTTAGGTGGTTATTCTCTTCAAGAAATACCCTCATTAGTGCCTCAACACATTTAAAAAGGCATATATGAGTGATCTCAACACTTAGGGAATCCTAAAACATCAAGCACACAACTCCTGAAAATCCTGGAACTCACGCCTCGACACAAGACTTGTCACATCACGGCAGCAAGCTCTCTAGTCACTCACGCCTTGGCGTGGTTCAGTCACGCTGCAGAGCGAGGCATTTTCTACAAAATTCTGTAGAAAATAGCACCGTGCACTATTCCATTGGAGTATTGATCTGTTGATTATTCCTATATTTTAATCGCCTTGTAATTGATTCATTGAACTCCATTTGTGCTTAATTGTCATCATTTAGCTTAGTTTCTGATATCAAACCCTAATTGGAACATTACTGTGAAACTTTGCTTAAATGTGTTCATTAGCACTCATAATTGAATTATGCTTTTCAGTCACTGGGCTTCTTAAGGTTCAATTAGGTTTAATTAAGTTGGTTTTGACACATTTTATGATATTGAGCCTAATTGGATCATTGAAGGAATTATTGCATGAATTAGCCCTAATTTATCTCTTTGATAATGTTCAGTAAACTAGCTATAATTTGAGTTTCAAATATCTGATTGATGTGATTTTGGTCTTGTAAGAAAGCTAAGACAATTCTCTACTACTCTCATGAAGATCTCAAAGGCTCAATCACATGTTTGGATAATTCAAATTGGAGTTGAAGCAAGAACTAGGGTGCTGATCCTGACAGCTTGACCTTTGCATACTATTCATGGTATATCTTGAGCTACAAGTTGTCAAATGGGTTGAAATTTTGATGGTTGATAGTTAAGATCCAAATCTACAAATTTCATGTTGAACACTTTTCCAGATTTGGAGGTCTAATGGGTCATATTGAGCTTGGCAATCAGATTACAGGGCGAGAGTCAAAATACAGGGCCTGCGTCAGAATACAGGGCCTAGGTTGCGTAAAAATACATAGCCGTGTGAGAATACACGGCCTAGGCCGTGTATGCCTCTGACTTTGCAATTGAAATAGTGAAAATTTGCCCCCTAACTCAGTGTCATACACGGCCGTGTATTCACTCCAGAAACTCAATTATTGAAACTTCTACGCGAAGTTTGTGTTGGAGGCCTATATATTGGCACTCTTGGCAAAAATATACAGTTCAACACAGTTTCACAACAAGCCAAGCAAATGCAGAATAATGAGCAAAGACCTTTGTGCATTTAGTTTTCAAAGCATTTAAACAATTCAAAATTCCCTTTCTTAGCAATCCAAGTTCACAAACAAAATCAATCAAATTTCAGGGTTCAATCAACATGATAAATCCTCACTGAAATGCTCTCTCACTCAAGTGTTTCAGGCTTGTGTTTTCACTCAACCGACTCATGAGAATATGCTTTACCATAGGCTTGTCAAGCCTTTACTTCTCCACTACTCAGACCACATGCAAAAAGAGATCAAAAGGACTTTATTTAGGTTGTAATGGGATCAGGGTTAAGGTAGGATACATCAAAGATAGACAAAGCTAGACTATAGGAACTAGAAGAGCAAAATGGAAAGATATTCAATCATTACACAGAATTTCCCAATAATCTTCAAATTCAAATTCCTATTATGTACCTTTTCCTTTTTCTGCCTTCTCTTTTTCTTTTTTCTTTTTTTTTTTTTTTTTTTAATATATATATATATATATATATACACCCTTGCATTCAATTCACAATGATATTATGCCAGCATGAGACTTTTATATACAAACATAGCTAGGCAAATACATCATTAATTCTCACCCCCACACTTATTCAAAAACCACTTTCCAATGCAATCCTTAAGCTCTCCTACTCCCTAAGGTAGGGTAGTAAAATAGTTCTTTCACTTTTAGGTTTAAATTGAACTTAGATAGAAGGAAATTGTGTCAATTAGGCTCAAAGGGGTTAATTAATGGATAAAATGCAAGGATGACTATTTGACTAGTAATTATTTAAAAGAAAAATGCCTTTATCATTTCAAATGCATGTAGTGGTCATTAGCAGCTTAAAAGAGAACCAAGACAAGTTCTGAAAAACACAATAATCATGAGTGGAATCACACAATCAAGGATCCAAAATGGCCTAAAGTTAGCCATTTACAATAAAGCCTAAAAACTCACTAGGTTTCGATTCATCATTTTCAATTAAGCCCTTTAATTTTTTAAAATCTCACCCGACAAAATCGATAACCAGAAAGTTCATTCAATCAAGCTCAAAGGTTTATTATTTTTTTTTTCGGTCAATTGCTCACTAATCACATCACTTGAAAGCTTATCGGAAACTTTAAAAGCCCAATGGAAAAGTATTCACAAGAAGAACAACACCATCAAGATCAAATACACTCACCCCAAGAGAGTTCAATCAGTCATTCAAACCCCAGGAGAACAATTTAGAATATCAACAGTATTCACAATAGAGCATCAAAGTATCCAAGTATCTCACGAGATTTAGTCACTCCAAATTAGTTTCAAGGTGATTTTATGTCCCTAACAAGTTCATTAACATATAGGAATCATCAATCACTAACTCAAACCACTTACTTTGGATCCAAGAACAAAATCACTCATCCAAACCTATTTTCCTACTTTGTGCATCAAAGGTCCAAATAAAGATTTCTAAGTTTCTAACTCAAACTCATACAATAAACAAGTCATAAACAACCATTGAAACACATTCAAGCAAGAAAAACACATCAAACACCTCTAAAACCCAATTTGACCTATTATGCATCATATATGCATCAATGGTGAAAATGGAGAAAAGAAGCTAAAAAGACTTAAATCTCCTACCTCAAATTTTTGTGATGATGGCTAGAAGATCATAAGCTTTCCTTTCCCCTTTGGTTCTTTCTTTTTTCTCTCTTCTTGCCCCTTTATTTCCTTCTCTTCTGCTGGAGCTGTTGGACCGTGAGAGAGCAAAGAGAGAATGAGTGAAAAAGTGAAGAAATATTTCAGGAAAGTCAAATATAAGGGCTGCAGAAACGTGAGTGACCTAAGTCACTGATGATATTTTGCAATATTTATATCTGCTAAAAACACTTAGATTTCTCCAAATTAAGTTTTCCAACTTGCAACAACTTTAGAATAGATAGTAATATTCATTAAAAAGTTATTTCACCATTATCATAAATTTTTATATCTACTACTAGTCAATCCAGCATTAAATACATAACTAGTATGCTTAAAAATAACAAACTAACTCTAATTATTCTCAAATTTTAACCATATCATAGTCTACACATTTATGACATAGAAACAAACTATCCACATTTATTTCCATTAGCTAAGTCATTTATAGTAATATCTAAGTCATTTTAAGCTACTTTTCACATTTCGTGTAATAAAGTGCCTAAACTAATTTAGATTATCACAAAAATTAAACAGGCATGTTAAACAAGTATTAAGCTACCACTTAACTATTTATAAGTCTAACATGTTTTAGAGGATGTTACACCTTCACCACCTTATCTTAACATTCTGACTTTTTGAGCAAAAGGCAAAAGGGAGTTTTGTCTTCCCTTAAGACTTCCATTATTGGCTACTTGAAGAGGTTTAGCAAGGATTTCATCATCCTTGACGAGAATTCGATGCTAGATACTCATTGGATGGACTTGAGGGACTAGGATGTCAAGGCTCAGGACTCTCTTAACTCTATTCGTGCCCAAGAAAAAGTCCTTCACCCTGCTATGACTTCTCGTTAAGATCAGATTTCAGCTTCCAAATATACTATTGTGAAGTTGAGGCATCGATTGGTGGAGGAAGAGAAGAAGCTAGGAGGCTTGGAAAAAGACCATGAAAAAGACAGTTCTTCCTTTGTGGTTTGCCAATAGCAAGTATTTGAACTTTGTAACCAAGGGAAATAAATTACTGCCTAGGCTGAGCTAAACCATGCGGCCTCGGCATCTTGAAGCCAGGAGAAAGTCAGCTGAAGTTGAAGTTTTATGGCCTACCTTTATAGAATCCTTTGTTAAACTTAGGGACGAGATTTCTAACTTACTTCAATGATTTTTTTTTTAGCCCTGTAGTTTTGGCTTGTATTCAAACTTTATTTTTTTGTTCTTTTGTTATCTAACGAAAATTAATTTTAACTTTCATAATTAATTGACCATTTTTTTACTATCTAGATAACTGTTATTTCAAATTTGACCTTATCTTTAATTATTCTTAATAGATAAAGGTTATCTGAAACTTACCCTTATGTTCTTCCTTTAGAGGTGACTCATCAAAACCAATGGGTCCATTACATTCTTCTTCATAAACACAATCAGGGATTTTGCAATTATTGTCGCTGACATCTTTGTCAGCTACATAAGCTAACAGTCTTTGTAATGCCTTTTCAATAATCATCATCCCAACCAGATGGTTATGATTTGGCCTTGGGAATCATTCTAAAACCTCCTCTATCAAGGAGGCAAACCTCAATTGTATTAGGGCCGAAGCTGTAACATCCTAAAACCATTACCCTAGTATATCTAGAATATATTCGGATAAATAGTATTAGCCATGCCACTTCTAAACTAAAAACATCAAACTAGATTCATAATAACTATATTTAGAAACCATGTTTACAAAGCTTCAAAGTTACACATAAACTTCACTTTATAAACACATCATATTCATCATTCATAAACTTCACCAAACATAGATTCTCATACCAAAATTCATCACATATAAAATTTAGTAAAAAAGAGAATAAAAGTGAAGTTAAGGAAACATAAACCCCTACTCAACTCCTTGAAGATGATAGTAGGCTATGGTGCTTCCTAGTTTTTCTTCCCTTTCCCTTTCCTCTTCCTTTCTTCCTTTTCTTTCTTTTTCTCTTATTTCTCTACTAATTTCCCAACGTGAAAGAGAGAGTAAGGATGAGATAAGGTGAAAGAAAATAAGAAAGGTCAATGGAACAGTACAGAGACGGTGGAAAGGAGGAAAACAAGATAATATCATAATACTTAGTAACCAATTGGACGTATTATATCTCTTAAGGATACTTTAATCTTCCATTACCAAGCTTTCTAACTTTAAATACTATCATAGAAAATCATAGGATTCATCTCAATTCTTAAACTCATTTTTCAAAGACTTTCTATACACTATTAACTATCACTTAAGTTTTATTGCTCATCCTTAAGTTAAATTAAACCTTCAGAATAAAGCTAATAGCTTTTAGGAATATGGCTTAACCTGTACTCATTACTAGAAAATTTCCCATCCTTTACTTGATATCTCCACAAATTCTTATAATTTTCTAAGATATCTACCTATTTAATCTAGTTCTTAAACACTCACTCAGTGCTATTAAAAATATCAAATTAACTTAATTAATTATCTAAAATTAACTACATCATATTCTATTTATTTATGACCTAGAAATAAATTCTCCTTATTTATTTTCTTCATCTAAGCAAATTGTGCCATTCTCTGGGCTATTAACAGCTATTTTTCACACTCAGTGTTACAGCAAAATAATTCAACTAACTTAAAAAAGTTTCCAAAGTTAATAGGTAACTCTTATAAAAGTTACTAAACTTCTATAACCTTTATTAAGACTAACCAGTTAGAGAGGATGTTACATAAGTTGTCGGCATCTGGGGTTACTAGCTTCATTAATGGACTATATTCTTTATAGTCTATATTGAACTGTTGAGTAAAGCATGGGCTATCATCTATATGGATGACTTCGACACTACCTTCTTTATTCCATAATACTAACTTTTGGTGTACTGTCAAAGGAATAGCACCTATAGGTGGATCCAATCTCTTCTCAACAGCATATTGAAAGTGGATTTTGATGGCGCAACCATAAATAAAGTCTTCCTTTCAATAGTTCCCACTTTTATGTTTAACATAACCACACCTTCCAGAAGGGTTCTCTGTCCATTGAAATTCGTTACCACTATATCAACTATGATGCTTTCCTCCTTAGTCTATTAAACATCAACTTTGGGATCAAGTTAACTGCAAACCATCCATCAATTAGCACTTTGTTGATGGGCTTACTGTTGACATGTGCTTTTATATGTCGTGACCTCAAATACTCCATCTTTTCAGGTGAAATCCTAGTAAAACTAGCCTCCTAAGAAAAAATAGTTACCATTGATTATTCCAAAACCCATGACACATTAGAATCACTATCATAGTCCTTTTTTGGATTCCCAATGACTTCATAGTCTTCATAGTCGTGGGGCAGCATAGATACAATATTCACTTGGGCCTCGACATCCTTTGACTTCTCTGACGTTATTGTTTCCTTTAGGAATTCATTCAATTCTTCTTTGTGCAAGTCAATGACCTCCATGTCAATTTCAACATCACATAAATGGGCATCCTCTTTCTCGAGGCTTTTTGATCTTTCTTCCTCATGATTTTCAACTTTATTAACTTGTTTGAGTTATTTATCCTTAGTTTCCTTTTCGGGAGGGAACAATTGTCTTGCCATTTTTTCGGCTTACTTCTTAGCTTCTTTTTTGGTTCTAACTCCAACAAGTCTTCATTTGTCACGATAATCTCTAAAGATTTCTTAGAGCAATCATCGTTCTTTAGCTTTACAGTTGTCTTTTTCTTTATCAAAGGCAACTTTGCCTCTCCGTTGACATTTTTTCCTTTTGTATCAACCTCCAGCTTTTCTCCAGCTAGCTTACATGCCAAGGCCCTTTCACATCGTCTACGCCTTTTCTAGGATCTCGACAGTTACTGGTAAGGTGCTTAATATGTAGCCCCAGAGAGCTGAAGCCATTTCCAAACTCCATCATTCCTACCTGCTAGAGGATAAACTGTCTGTGGTGGTAAAGATCTGAATTGTACCTGATAACCAACTAAATTTTTCTTTCATTTTCTAGGGCCTGCAAGGATTCAGAACCCTAGTCCTGGCATTGACCACAATCACAGATGGCATGAAAGGTGTAAAGTTTGCCATCTTTTTGTGTCCAACAATAGGCATTATATTATCCATCTTGATCTTGGATAATATTCAACTCTAGGGTTGCCGACTTACCAGTAACCTCTAGTTTTTATTACTCGGTGGGAAGGTCTAGATGAAACAAGTTTTGGTTTCTTTTTTGCTTCCTTCTCAGACTTATAAAATAGTCTATCGACAAGGCCTAGGAGAGAAAGGTATAAGCTGGCTCACAAAGCTGTTTAATGTGATAATAAGGTCTAAGAAAATACTAAATGAATGGAGGAAAAGCACTTTAATCCCTATTTATAAAAATAAGGGAGATATACAAAATTGTGCAAATTATAGAGGGATTAAGCTCATGAGCCATACGATGAAGTTATTGGAAAGACTAATTGAATGAAGATTAAGATAGGAGACTCATATTTCAGAGAATCATTTTGGTTTTATGCTTGGAAGGTCAACCATGGAAGCAATCTATCTTCTATGAAGATTAATGGAGAGGTATCAGAGGAAGCAAAAAGACTTACACATGGTTTTCATTGATCTAGAAAAAGCCTATGATAAGGTACCGAGAGAGGTCTTGTGGAAGGCTTTGGAGAAAAAAAGAGTTCGTATCGCCTATATTCGAGCAATCCAAGATATGTATGATGAGACTAAAACTAGTGTGAGAACATAGGGTGAGGTCACAGAAGATTTCGATATAACTATAGGACCGCACCAAAGATCAACTTTGAGTCCATATCTTTTTACCTTGGTCTTGGATATGCTTACTGCGTATATCCAAGAGCCGGTGCCATAATGCATGCTTTTTGCAGATGATATAATCTTAGTTGGAGAGTTGAGAGAGGAAACAAATGGGAAGCTAGAGCTATGAAGACGAGCATTGGAAGAACATGACTTTTGTCTAAGCAAGAGTAAGATGGAGTATATGGAATATAAGTTCAGTAAGAAACGTGTTAATGCTAGCTTAGCAATGAAAATTGGAGATCATACTATACCCCAAGTTATACAGTTTAGGTATCTTTGATCTATTATACAAAATAGCAGAGAGATAAAAGGAGATGTAAACCATAGGATTCAAGCTAGATGGATGAAATGGAGGAGTGCTTCAAGAGTGATTTATGATAGAAAAGTGCCTCTCATGCTTAAGGGTAAATTTTATCGCACAGCTATATGGCCCACGATGTTATATGGTACTAAAATGTTGGGCGGTGAAAAGCCAACAAGGTCATAAGATTAGTGTCGCGGAGATGAGGATGTTGCATTGGATGTGTGGCCCTACAAGACAAGATAGGATTAGAAATGAATGCATTAGAGAGAAAGTAGGGGTAGCACCTATTGTGGAAAAGATGGGAGAATCTCGCCTTATGTGGTTTGGACATATAAGGAGAAGACCCTTAGAAGCCCCTGTAAGAAGAGTAGATCAGGTGGAGAATAGCCCAATAGCTAAAAGTAGAGGAAGACCAAGAAAGACTATAAGTGAAATAATTAAAAAAGATTTAAATTTGAATGGCGTTTATGAAAACTTGGTTTATTGTAATACCCCAAAAATTACTTGTTTCATGATATATATATTCATTTTATAATATTTATAATTTTTGTGAATTTTTCTAGAATTATTTGAATTATTTGATTATTTTAATATATTCTTCGATTTGTGTGCACGCTAAGCAGGATCGGGAAAATAAAATATTTTTCCCGTGGTCAAAAAACTTTGGATTGTGGAAACATTGACGAGAGATCTTACTAAATCCGAGGTCGGACATAGTTTACGAAGTTTAATTTTTTGAGATTTTATTTGATAAATAAAATCATGATAACATTTTATTATCCGTTAGACGATAAATACTATTTTTGCTAACTGTAACCTTTGTCCACTGGATAATAGTTTTAGTAGAGTGTTAGTCATCTTTTCTAGAGAGCACTTTAATGAGATCATCAAGATGACGTCATCACCATGACATCACCCTTGACTTTTTCAAAAAGTGCGTGAAACTTCTCAAGGAAGCTTTATACCAAGCTTCTCAAGGAAGCTTCACCTTCTCTCTCCTCCCTTGTGACCCCATGGCAATTGGGGGGAAAAGATGACAAAAAATTGGCATCTTTTTTACTTACCCATCATTTTTTCATTTAAAACAAAGTTTCACTTTTCATTCTCTTATTTTTCTTTTCTCTTACTTTTTCTCTCTTCTCTATTCTTCTTCTCCATTCTCACGGACTCAACAGCATTTTTGGCCACCCAAGCTTGCTTGCTCAAACCAATCTAGATTCTTGAATCCTCTCATCATCTTGTAGCTTTCCTCTTTGGTGATCATCTCTTGATTCTTCCATCTTCATTACTTTCTACCAAGCCCTAAAACTTGAAACTTTGAGGTAAAGTTCTTAATTTTCATTTTTTCTCTTCTCATATTTATGATCCTTGGTCACCTTTCTGATCAAGGACTCCTCTTTTCAAGCTTTGGCTGTTGATTATGTGAGTTTGACAATCCTTGGGTTTCATTGGTGGTGGTGGACAAAAATTGCAATGAAGCATCAAGGAACTCACTTTCTTTTGTTGTCTCTTTACGTAAGACGAAGATCATCCTCTTCAACCCATCATAGTGGTGAGGAACATGTTTTTGTGTTGATGGTGAGGAATCCATGTGTGGGTTGCTCACTTTGTTGTGTGATTTTTGGTAATGTTGTGATTGGCTGCGTTATATGACTTTAATATTTGCTATTGTGTAACTTGATGGATTTGGAATGCCTTGAATGCATGGATGTATGTACGAAAAGGAAAGGATTCTTAACCCTTTAGTTTGGAGGCTCACGGCCAAGAGGCCCTTTGATGGGTCCAAGATGGAACTTTTATGCTAATTTGGGACTGAAGCAATTAAATGATAAGTGGTTTGAGAGGTAATGAAAAACGTTGGATCCCTAGTCCCTTGGAGGCTCACGGCCTCATTAGGCACTCAATGTGAGACTTTTGTATCAAGTTAAAACTTAGTTAATTAAATGAGTAGACACTTAATTAGGAATTCATAATATGGAAAGAACAAAGAACAAAACTTTATTTGATAGCCTAGAGTGATTTTTGGGCCAAAGAAAGAACATAAGTGTGAGTTAGGTTTTGAGAAACTTAAAATGATTATTCTAAATGAGTTTAGTCTAAAACAAAGGAAAGAACTTATTTAATTAAAAGTAATAAGGATAGAATGAAAAATACTAGAGAATTTCCCTAAAGAGGTTAATAGAAAATAATAATGATATTGAGGCGTAACTTTCATATCAAACTTTAAAAAGTACATTTTCACCCTTGAGATTTGGACAATGACTTGTTGTGGGTTCATAAGCGGGACCAACAATTGTTGTTAGTTGATTGGGCCTAATGTGACATGTAATCATGGACAAGTCATACTATTATTGAATATCTGCATATATGTGCATCGAGTCATCATGCATTGTGAAAGTCTATTGGACTCTGTTTGTAAGGTTGTATGCCTAGGAGGTGAATCACGCCAATGTGTGGGTGCGAATAGACTAGTGTAGGTCACTTGTTGACCTTGGGGGTGTCGGGGTACGGGTATCTCACAATGGACAGTTGGTAGATCCTCTGTGCCGTGGGACAGACTGATGCAAATGCAACGACGATCTGAACCGAGACACTGTCCTATATCACGATCTTGTGAAGAATGCCTTGTATAAGCCATGATGCACAATTTGTTGATATTGAAAGCACTTGATTTGAGGTTGATAAGATATAGGCATGTCTCCTTGATCATTCTCTCCGATGTTATGTCTAGCCCATGGAGTACGATTTTGGTACCTTGTGCATGTGCATAGTCTGTCAACGTATTTATCTGGCATAAATATATATGATTATGGAATTGTTTCTTTTAATGATGTTATGACTGTCTGTATTATCAAATTGTTTATCCACTGAATCGTGATGTTGTTTATTATGTTTGCCATGTTGTATGGCATCCTGCGCCGTTTTTGGTTCTTTACTGCCATAACTGGTATTAGTGTTGGATATCCCGCCTCTTTTCTGTATTCTGCTATTCTGTTTATATCTATGCTTCTTAAAAGACTAAGGCGAGGAAGAGCCTAAGTTTCCTAGTTTTGGGGCGAGTTAGTCTTCTGCTTGACATGGCATCCCGATGAGATTTTCTAGGGTATGCCAAGCTGAGGTTCCATGGAGGCATTGACTATTGGCACATCGACTTGATCACCGAGCACTTCGTCTACCTGGGAGATGTGACTGTATCTTTGGCTTGGGGTCATTATGATCCTCTTGTTTTCTCTTTTGATGTTGTTGTATCGCTGGAGTTCTACATGTCGATACGCGAGGTGTGGGGTGATCGTGAGCATACTCCACATGAGGATTCGTTCTTATCCTCTGCACGAGCTCCTACTCGTGAATCTGTTGCTCCTGTAAGGATTTCCTCTCCTGAGGAGGATCTTGAGGAGGACCCCTCTGAGGCTCATTCTCAGTAGTTTGTTGGGGGCATGATACTTTTTGTAGCCTTGGTGATTGTCTGTATATATTTTTGGGCATGTAAAGCTTCTGTTTTCTTTTTCTAAAACTGTTGGTGTGTCTTGACGCTTATGATATGTATCTTTTGTACAAAAGTATGGTTTGATACTCATGTTGAGTTCTGCTAAGTTTGTGTTTTTCGCTTCTAAAAAAAAAGTTAATATATATATATATATATATATAAAAGATAAATTGCCAAGTTGCTGCATGATTTATAAATGAACAGATTACCGCCTATATATATATAAACCGGGTCTTAGTGTATGTCCTTAATATGTTTTTTTGAGTTTCGTATTTTTGGTGTGATGTCCTCCTCCTGAAAAAGGGGGCATTACACTAGTTTGGTATCAGAGCCCCAGTTTGAGTTTTCTTTTGAATTTTGTGGTTAGGTATGTTTTGTTTGTGCTGTATGATCTGTGTTTGGTTTTCAAAAGGTTACATCTAAACTTTCCTTGTGTTTTGTTTAGTTGGCTTTGGAAAAAAGTAATAGCATGTGGTAGAGGAGGACACATTAACGTGGAATGAAACACCCCCGAAAATTAATTATTTCATGATATTTATTTATTTTATAATATTTATGATTTTTGTGAATTTTTCTAAAATTATTTGAAGTGTTTGATTATTTTATTATATTTCTCGATTTACGTATGAATTAAGTAGGGCTGGAGAAATAAAATATATTTTGAGACTGGAAAATTTTGGACTGTTAAACTGGGGCCAAGGGGTTTTACTAAACTCGAATCCGGACACAGTTTACGAAGTATTCATTTTTTGATATTTTATCTGACAAATAAAATTTGGGTACACCCTATTACCCATTGGATAATAGATACCAGATTTATTGACTGTGACTTTATTTATTGGGTAATAGTTTGTAATAAAAAAAAATCTAGTAGATTATTTCTACGTAGTTATTTTATGACATCACCTAAGTGACATCACTATGTGACATCATAGTTTGACTTTTGGGTAAAATGGGAAACTTCTCAAGCAAGCTTTGGAGAAACTTGCAAGAGAAGCTTGTTTCCCTTTCCCTAGGAAGGCATACAGCCAAAGAGAGAAGGAGGAGCTGATTGAATAAGTTTTCAATCACTTTTCACTTTCAAACCTTCCATCACTTTCTCTCTCCTCACCCAAAAGTTCCCTCTCACTTCTCTCATCATCTTCTTCCCTTTTCTCTCCTACTTCACACGACCAACACCCTAGGAACTACCATTTTGTTTCTTTGATTTCCACTCATCCACAATCTTGAATCAATATCCATGTCTAAGATCATCTAGAGTGAAGATCTTGGTTGTTCATCACTCTTCAAGTTTTCCTTCAAGTTAGGGTTATGATTCCTAAGGTAAAGTTTCTGCCTTTTTGATCATTCTTCTCTTCATCTTTTCAAAGGTTTGATCTTTGTTCTTAACTATTCCTTCCAAGTCCAAAAATGATGACTTTTGGCTATGTCATTTTTGTTTTCAAGGGGTTCTTGAAGGAGGAAGGTTATTTCAAAAGCTTTACACAAGTGGTTGGAATATCTCCTAACGTAAGAGGGAGATTTCTCTTGTCAACCTTCTATAGTAGTGAGGGACGTTTGGGGGTGTTGGGAGTGAAGAATCCATGTGAAGATTCTTCACTTGATTTGTGTTTGATTCTTGGTATTTGGTTGTATCTTGCCTATATGATTTGTGTGACTTGATGGATTGAATGTTTGAAAGTCTATTTTAGAATTTTGGAGCAAAATACACGGGCTGTGTGAGTTTACACGACCCAGGCCATGTAACTCATTGGAAAACACAACACACACTTCATAAGTTAGAGGAGAACACGGCCCAGGCCATGTTAGGGGACACGACCGTGTAATATGAGTGGTTAATATTAGATCGTGTTCTGTCCTTCCAGAGGATAACACGGTCGTGTCAGCTAGGCCGTGTAAAGACACACAGCCGTGTAAAAGAGATGATTGGAAAATTTGAAGCTCTAGTGTTCTAGGAAGCTTCCGAACATGATAAAATGATATGTATTGAGTTGGGATGTAAGAGTTTGAATAAAGAAGGAAGTAAATTAAAGAGTTGTACTAATAAGGGAGTGGTAATATAATTTAGTCTCTTAGTGAGAGAGGGATTTTGGTCTTGAGAAGGAAAAATAGGAGATGGAGATAATTCATAATAAATTAGAGTACCTTTAGGGCTCTTGAAAAAAAAAAAGAAATGAGAATTTACGTACTTGAGATGCCTTGTGATTTTAAACATGATGATTAGTTTGCTATTGAACAAATGAATGGGACCCTGAGTGGTCAATGATTGATTTAGGCCTGTTGTGGCTCCTATTGATGAAATTAATATTGATAAAGCATATTATACATCTATGTCATGTGATCATGCGTTGTGAAAGTTGGAATGACTTGTTGTTAAGGCGGAATGCCTATGTTCATTGTCATGTGATCATGCATTGTGAAAGTCGAAATGACTTGTTGATAAGGCGGAATGCCTAGGAGATGAATTACACTTTTATGTGGGCGCGAATTGCGTAGTGTGGTTCACTTGTTGAACTTGGAGGCGTTGGGGCACGGGTATCCCACAAGTGGACAGTTGGTAGCTCCACTGGGCCGTGGTGACTATGCAACGCACCGACGATCTCGACCAGGCACTATCCTATTCACGATCCGGTTGAGAGTGTTTTGTATAGCCATGTTGTGCATACTGATTTTATTGAAAAGCACATTTGAGGCTAACGATATACATACAATGGTTCTCCTGATCATTCTCTCCGATGTTGGTTTTAGCTCCATGGAGTAGGTGTCTGTCCATTGTGCATACACATATCATTTAATATTTTATTATGATAAACCTATATGGTGAATTTATCTGTTATTATACTGTGGACTTACTTGTGACATGTATAGATAAGATATCTGTTGGAAAGCTTAATTGACTGTAAGTTGCTATGATTGTATTTTGTAATTTATTAATGTTACTGTCTCTTACTGTCGTGTTGGTAATGATATAGAGAGTCTCATCTCTTTGTATTATTGTTCTACCTGCTTCTGTTTTATGTGTTCCTGTGGATAAAGATTAAGAGAAAAAGTTACTGTTTGCTATTGTATTTTGGAATGGCTGCTAGAAGAGATCTTTTTGGTTACATCCGAGTTTATTTTCATGATGGGACGAGTGCCTGTTAATTGATTGGGAAAATGAACGTATTAGATATGTTGGAGATGTAACTTTAACCATCCGTAGGACTCGTTTTGATGTTCCTTTCTTTTCTCTTACTATTGCCATATACTTAGAGTTGTTCATGCTGATTAGGGAGCTGTGGGGTGACCTACATTATACCTCTAGGGAGGATTCGGACCCAGTGGTGTCTACTGCCAGAATACCAGTTTGTGAGTTGTGGTCCCGTGTAGGAAATTTTGTTGACTTGGGGTCTGAGGAGGAGGAGGATCTTGAGGAGGATCCAATGAAGGACTTTGGGGAAGACCCTGCTCCCTAGGCAGTCCAGACTTGGACCGGTGTATATTTTGTTATCAGTGGTTGTTATATTTTTTGTGTACAAACTTTATTATATTTTGGGTGGACCATGATCCACGCCACTGATGTATATCATTTTTTGAGATGTGATTATGTAATGACTATATCTCGTATATGCTCATGCTTTATTTGGATTTATGCCTTTTAAAAAGAAAATTTAAAAATCCATATTTTATTATATTATACTTTTCATACTTTTATCAATCATTGGTTAAAAAGGGATTCATTAAGGAATTGGTCATAAAATGTGACATCCAAAGGAGGGTGTTACATGGAACGCAACAACAAGGCGATGACTGCAGCTGCTGAAGCTATGCAGCAGATGACGGAAGTTATTGTGCAACAGAATCAATGAGCAGCACAACAACAAGAGGCGAATGTTGATACCCAGAATTTTTCTGAATTCGGTCGAAACAATCCTCCACAATTCAGAGGCAAGTTTGATCCAAAAAAGGCAAGTTTATGGATTCAAGAGCTGGAAAATATTTTTGAAGGAATGGGATGTGCAAACGACTGCAAGGTAACTTATGCCGCATTTATGTTGGTGGGAGATGGTGAAAATTTGTTGAAAAGAACTTGGAGATTGCTACAAGCAGAAGGAAGGGAAATTACATGGGAAGTGTTCTGTAGCGTATTTCTGAAAAAGTATTTTTCGGATGGTGCAAGGCATGCCAAGGAAATAGAATTCCTTGGGTTACGACAAGGTGGGATGACGGTTAACGAGTATGCTGCAAAGTTTGAAAGCTTGTCAAAGTTCTCATGATTTCTTCAAATCCATCCTGATGAGGTGTGGAAATATCGTAAGTTTGAAGAAGGTCTAAGGGTTGAATTGAAGAAAGGGGTACTGCCAATGAAAATGAATTAGTTCTCAGCCTTGATGGATATGTGTTGCAAACTTGAAGAGTTAGAACTATCTCGAGAGACAAGGAACCATAACTTTAAACCATCTAGGTTCCAAAGGGGAGGAAACAACAATAACCGATTTTCAGAGGAAGCCCTATTCCTGACCACTAGGAAGTCAACAAAGATCACTTGGTGGAGGCTTTAGTGGAAATTTTAGTGGCCATCAAGTTGGTCAGACTGTGGCGCCTTCATCAAAGTGTTTGAAATGTGAAAATGACCACCTGACAAGGGATTTCACGATTAAGGGAATTATCTGCTTTAGATATGGAAATCCTGGACACATCTCCATAGATTGCAACTAACCCAAGGCAGAGCCTTCTGTCAACAATGCACGAGTTGCAAAACCTTAGGTAGGAGGCAGAGTTTACATGATGAGTTGAGCGGAAGCCTCCCAATCTGACGATCAGATAAAGGGAGATGGTACCATAGGAGGTAATCTTTTATATGTACTGTATGATTCGGGAGCAACCCATTCTTTTATTGCTTATGACTGTGTGCACCGATTAGGTTTACTTATGTCTTCTTTGCCCTTTGATTTGAGCGTTTCTACCCCTACTGCTAAACCTGTTGTTACCACCCAAGTTTGTTTGAATTGTCCTTTATCTGTTGAAGATCGAGTCTTTTCTATTGATCTGTTCCGTTTACCTCTTTCTCAAATAGATATAATTTTAGGAATGGATTGGTTATCTTCTAACCATATCCTATTAGACTGTTCTAGTAAAACCATAGTTTTCCCTACGGTTGAAGTTTCTAGATTTTTAACGGCCAACCAAGTTCAAGCTTTCTTGAAAGAAGGAGCTTAGGGATACATGCCATTGTCTTCCTTAAAGGTCAAGAGCGAGATGGATGTGAAGCCTATTTCGGTAGTAAATGAGTTTCCTGAAATCTTTCCTGATGAGGTACCGGGTTTACCACCTGAACGGGAGATAGAGTTTACTATCGATCTTGTGCCTGGATCCAGTCATATATCTATAGCACCCAACAGAATGTCACTGTCAGAATTAGTTGAACTCAAGAAGCAGTTGGAAGTACTTTTGGAAAAACAATTTGTTAGGCCTAGTGTATCACCCTAGGGAGCTCTAGTGTTACTGGTCAAGAAAAAGGATGGAACTTCATGCTTATGTGTAGATTATTGTCAGCTGAACAAGGTCAATATCAAGAACAAGTATCCACTTCTAAGGATTGATGATATGATGGATCAGCTGAAAAGAGCTTTTATTTTCTCTAAGATCAATCTGCGTTCGGGCTATCATCTGATCCGAGTGAAGGTAGAGGATATTCCTAAAATGGTTTTTCGTACACATTACAGACATTATGAATATCTTGTGATACCGTTTGGAGTGATGAATGCGCCTGCCATATTCATGGAATACATGAATAGGATTTTTCATCCTTACCTAGATAGATTCATTATTGTCTTCATCGATGACATTCTGATCTATTCTCAAAATCAGGAGGAACATGTTGAACATCTCAGTATAATTCTCTAGATTCTGAGGGAGAAGATATTGTATGCCAAGTTGTCAAAGTGTGAATTCTACCTGGAAGATGTTAGGTTTTTGGGTCATGTAATCTCAAAGCATAGAATTGCAGTGGACCCGTCGAAAGTTGAAGCAGTTCTACAATGGGAAATGCTGAAGACTGTGACAGAGATCCGTAGCTTCGTAGGATTAGCTGGTTACTACCGAAGATTCATTGAATGATTTTCTAAGATAGTAGGACCTCTCACTTAACTTACGAGAAAGAACCAAGCCTTTGTATAGACCGATGATTGTGAGAGAGTTTTCAAGAATTGAAGAGACGACTAACTACTTCACCAATTTTGGTTCTACCTGATCCTAATGAACCCTTTGAAGTGTATTGTGATGCTTCACATTAAGGATTAGGATACGTGCTCATGAAAAATAGGAAAGTGGTGGCTTATACTTCAAGGCAGCTGAGAGTACATGAAAAGAATTATCCTACGCATGACCTGGAGTTAGCAGCTATGGTGTTTACTTTAAAAATATGGAGATATTTTATGTATAGAGCAACGTTCAACGTCTACAGCGATCATAACAGTCTGAAGTACCTGTTCGACCAAAAGGAGCTGAACATGAGGCAAAAGAGGTGGTCAGAATTTCTGAAAGACTACGATTTTTAACTCCAGTATCATCTCGAAAAGGCAAACGTGGTGGCAGACGCTTTAAATAGGAAGATGCTTAGTATCTCTGCTATGATGATCAAGGAAAAGGAATTAATAGAACAATTCTGGAATATGTGAGTGTTCGTGGAGTTGACATCGGGGAAGATTTGTTTGAATATGGTTACTATCTCAAGCGATTTGATGGAAGAAATCCGAGAGAAATAGAAAGATGATGAGTTTCTATAAAATGAGAGGGAGCTGATGAAGCGAGACATTGTGTCAACAGTTCAGGAAGGACATGACGGTATTCTAAGGTTCAAAGGCAGGGTTTGTGTGCCTAGTCATCCGGAGCTGAGGAAATTAATTCTTGATGAAGCCCACACGAGCCAGTTGAGTATACACCCAGGAATGACCAAAATGTACCAAGATCTAAAGCGATTATTCTAGTGGCACGAAATGAAGAGGGACATTGCCAAGTACGTGTCATCTTGTCTTGTTTGTCAGAAAGCCAAGGTTGAACACTAGAGACCTTCAAGAATGTTGCAACCTCTAGTTATTCCCAAATGGAAATGGGATAGCATTGCAATGGATTTTGTGGTTGGATTACTGAAAACGCGAAAGGTTACAACTCAATATGGGTAATTATGGATCAGCTTACGAAGTTTGCTCACTTCTCACCGATCAACATAAAGTATTCGATGGAGAGGTTAGCTCAACTATATATTAACGAGATTGTCAGACTTCATGGTGTGCCTTCCACCAATAGAGATCCGAAGTTTACATCAAGGTTTTGGCAGAGCCTACAAGAAGCAGTGGGAATGAAACTTCGTTTGAGTTCTACTTATCATCCTCAAACTGATGGTCAATCGGAAAGGACGATTCAATCACTGAAAAATTTATTGAGAGCTTGTACTCTAAAATAGACTGGAAGTTGGGATGAAGTTTTGCCTTTGATAAAGTTCACCTACAATAACAATTTCTACTCGAGCATATGGATGGCACCCTATGAGGCTCTATACAGATGATGGTGCAGAACACCTCTGTAACGCCCCTCTTCCAAGGGAACGTCACATGGTCGATTACAATGCGGAAATAAAGTTAGGTGAGTTGAGACCCGGTCCATTTTAATAAGACGCGTATATTCACTAGATTATAGTTGGGTATTTTAATTGGCGGTTATGTTATATATGTACTTTTTTTTTTCCTTTTTAATTAGTAACCGTGTTGACGAGACATCAATGGAAATAAAAGATCAAACAGAAGTAAAACATGCATAGGAATCAATATCTGCATCATCATATATATATATATATAAGTTTATCAAAGCATTTAGTTACAAGCCTGGTACATCAAAAAGCAAAACTATACCTGCCCCCAAAATATTACATACACATCCCCACGGTATCAGAATTTACAGCCCACAACAAACAAAACATCAGGCCCCCAAAATAAAATACTGGTAGCCTTCAGTAGCTACGAGTGACATCAATCCCTCAAGTGAGGAGGAATCGTGTCAGGATCCTCTTCGGGTCCTCTTCGGTCGTCCTCGGGGACTTCCTCGGGATCTTCCTCAGGATCTTCCTCATCATCGAGGAAATCACCATAGGAATAGCAGAGACACGGGACGGGCCCGAGCTGTAGAACGAAAAGAGTCCTCTCTCGGAGTGAAGTAACGATCGCCCCACATCTCACGGATCGGTAGGCGAAACTCCAAGCGTGGGCGATACGGCGGTGAAGACGGGTGGTTCGTGGCGTCTCCGGGCTAGTGATATCGAGACATCTCCCGTGTAGACACGGCGTTCGAGCGTAGTTGATATACCAAAGCACTCGGCCCTCCTAAGAAAGTCGACGTACATCTCCCAAAAACGTGCATACGGGGCTCCATAGTCTTCGTGGTCGCTCGGTCAAGGTAAGGCCAAAAACCGGGGAAGTTGGGAGCTTAGGTTCCTCACGGTTGTCTTCGATGAGACGCATATATCTGAGATAAACAGAAATGGAAAGACGGGGAAGGAAAAGAGGTAAGACATCCTTCCATCATTACCAATTATAGCATCAAGAAAACAAACGGCAAAGCGCCCACATAGCATTTACAACAACAAGTAATAGTAATAGACATTCAAGAGCGGTGATGAATCAAGCGAGACGGTTCCGAGCGGTTATAGGTATATCAACAATATATCAATGCCGACCATAATAATGATAAATGCAAAGAATGCACGGACTCTATACACATGAGCCCTCAATAACCAAGATCCTACTCCATGGAGCTAGACACAAAACATTCGGAGAGAATGATCGGGGAGACATGCTAGTATCTCGTCACCATAAAAACAAGTGCTTTCCGAGAAAATAATCGGTCATTTTGCGCAACAAGGCTTTATACAACAAAGCATTCTCACAAGATCTCGATATAGGACCGTGGCCGGTCGGGATCGTTGGTGCGTTTGCATCGGTTTGTCTCACGGCCCGGAGGGCTACTTGCCGCCTTTGTGAAACACCCGCGCCCAACGCCCTCAAGGCCAACTACGGGACCCCACTTGTCTATTCGCACCCGCACTAAGGTGTGTTCAACTCCTAGGCAACTAGGCACTACGACAGTCCAACGGACAAATCACAATGCATACAAACTCTATGCATAATCGGTATGATCACTATCACATACTATTCCATCATATGTCACAATTTGCCAAAGTAAGAATTGATACGATCAATGGTCTCTCACATGGACCCACAATAGCATAATATTGTCATTAAATAGATCAATACCCTTTTCAAAACGTATTATGAGTTCTTGCTTAGGTTTAGCTTTACTTACAGGGCTTGCCTCTAAAGGAATTCTTTTAGTTAACTTAATTCCTCTTAGGTAATTTATTCATATGCCCTTAGAAGATTATTTTAAGATCTCAAAATCTCACACTCTCATGTTCTTCCCCTGTTTATGCATCCCTAAGCAATTTCTAGTCATCTCATTTATTTATGATCAATATTCCTATATTAGTCCCAAGGTTTTGGGTTCAGAAACTACACGGTCGGAAATCACAATTTGAGTCACAGACTTCAATTAATAGGTGTGGGTGATAGGTATACATTTGAATTCGACAGAGACTACATTTCATGAAGAATTGAAGTTGCTATCCGACGAAGAATAATGTAACAGGAGGGGGAAAGAATGGAGAAAACATCTTTCTGTCGGATGGGGATTCGTCGGACGAAGATCAAAGCTGTCGGACCCTCCGGATGGTCAAGCAAAAGCCTATATTCGACGGGTATAGGTGTCGACGTTGGAGAAAATCTCCCAAGTGTCGAACCGACGAACACCGGTCGAAATCCCTAATTTCGACAGTGTCCGGGGAAATTCATCTACTCGACGGGCATTGTCTCTTGAATTCGACGATTATTGACTTTGGGGCATTTTCTTGTAAGTGTCCAGGACTCTATTCGACGGGTTTGTGATCGGAAGATCAATCTCGACGGACACGATCGAGGTTCATACTCGACGGATATTGTCATTGTGTTTACTGGTCAGAGATCTAAATTCGACGAGTTTGACACTCGACGAAAAGGGTCTGGAGTCTAAACTCGACGGGTTTCAACATTTTACTAAGTACTTAGGTTATCACATTCGACGAGGTTTTAGGTTATCACGTTCGATGGTTTTGGGTTGTCATGTTCGACGGGTTTTAGGTTGTCATGTTCGACGGGTTTTAGGTTGTCATGTTCGACAGTTTGGCCATGGGTCCTTACTCGACGGATTTTAACATTTTACTAAGAGATTAGGTGATCATGTTCGATGTGTTTTAGGTTGTCATGTTCGACGGGTTTTAGGTTGTCATGTTCGACGAGGTTTTAGGTTGTCATGTTCGACAGGTTTTAGGTTGTCATGTTCGAATGAGTTTGGCCATGGGTCCTTACTCGACGGATTTTATCATTCGACGAAAATGGTCAGAATCTTCATTCGACGGATTTTGACATATCACCAAAAGATCAAGGCATTATATTCGACGAGTTTGGCCAAATTTCTTACTATTACAAGTTTTCCACATTAAGTTTCCAAATCCTGGGCTCAACACCGTAACCATCCGAAAATCACTCGGAACTCATTCCTTCAATATTACACATTCTAATACATCCGTTATCATTTATATATATATATATATTCAAACCCAAACAATCAAATAACACATAACATACGAACAAAGCACACAAAAAGCGAGGAAGACCCTCAACAAAATCACAGACGTTCCTAAATGCTAAGAGAGGTTGAGGAGGAGTGTCTTCCTCTTACCTTAGAGAAGCACAAAGAAAGGTCTCCTTTTGGTCGAAATGATATTTTCGGCTCCCGAGAAATCCTTGAATATTCAAGCTCACCAAAATCAGAATCAAATGTTGAAATGGATACCCATGGTCATCAAAATGACAGTGGGTTACGAAAATGAGAAGAGATGAGGAAAAAGCTAAGGATTTTACCTTAAAGTTCCAACCTTTAAGCTTCAACCGTGGAGGAAAAGAAGATGAAGAAGACGTAGGACTTTGAAGATGATTCCCTCGGGTGTGGTGCTTCTCCAAACACGAAATGGTGCTTTGGAGTGTGACGGTATTGGAGGGTGAAAATATGAAGGGGGGGGAAATGGTCTTCTTTGGAAGGAGAAATGGAAAAGAGAAAGATGAGTGCTACGCATGGGAGGAGGAAATGTGTGGAGATTGAAGAATGAATTAAGCCCCTTAATTCAAATGTGCAAAGCACAAAAATAGGAGGAGAGAGAAATAATAAAAAATGATTCAAAGAAGCTTCCTTGAGAAGCTTTCGCACGCTTCTCTACGAAGTGCATAGTAAGCTTGTCTCCTTGATTAAATACAACAGATGATTTATTATACTAGCGAGATAAAACCCCAAAAATGTAGACCTCGTAAGCGTCTGGGACTCGGGTTTAGTAAGATCCCCGTTGTCACGTTGATGTCCAAGGTTTACGGCGCCTGTGGAAAATATTCTATTCTCCGGCTCCACTCAAGACACACATAAAACGAAGAATATATTAAAATATTCATCATCTCGAGAAAATTCCACAAAAATTCTTAAAAATTGCAAATATTATAAAATGATCGTTTTTAACAAAATAATAAATTTTCGGGGGTGTTACAACACTCCCCTTCTAAAAGAAATTTCGTCCTCGAAATTTGCATACCTTAGAATAGTGTGGGTATTGCTCTCTCATCTTGTCTTCCAATTCCCTGGTTGCATCTCCAAATCACCTCGTTCCAAATCACTTTCACCAATGCGATCTCCTTGCCTCTTAATTGCTTTATCCTGCTATCCTCGATTCTTATAGGAGACGTCTCATAAGTTAAGTTTTCTTTTAGTTGTCGTATACGGTGCTATGATATGACTTGGGTCGGGAAGGTACTTCGAAGTTGTGATACATGGAAAACATTATGAATGTTTGAAAGAAAAGGAGGTAAGGATATTTGGTATGCTACGGGACCTACACGAGCAATGATTTGGTATGGTCCAAGGAATTTAGGAGTGAGTTTTCTAGATTTTAAAGCCCGGCCCACCCCAGTCGTAGGTGTGACTTTCAGGAATACATGCTCACCTTCCTCAAACTCAAGAGGTTTTCTCCTTCGGTCTCGCATAACTCTTTGTCGACTCGAGCCGTCCTCATCTTTTCCTGAATCATTTTAACCTTCTCAGTTATGTGTTGTATAATCTCGGGTCCAATAGTAAGGCGCTCGCCGTCTTGGTACCAACACATAGGTGTTCGACATCGTCGTCCATACAGAGCTTCATAGGGTGCCATCCCTATGCTCGAATGATAACTGTTGTTGTAGGTGAATTCTATCAAGGGTAGAATATCATCCCAACTCCCAGTTTGCTCTATGGTGCAAGCTCTAAGCAAATCTTCCAAAGATTGGATTGTTCTCTCCGACTGACCGTCGGATCTGGCCCCTGCGGATGATAAGCGAGAACTAAGTTGTAATTTTGTCCCCAATGCTTCTTGCAAACTCTCCCGAGAAATTTGAAGTAAACCTCGGATCTCTATCGAAACAATACTTGTAGGCACACCGTGCAATCGACAATCTCTCCAATATAGATCCGAGTCAATCTCTAGCTTGTACTTGATGTCGATCGGAAGAAAATGTGCGATTTCGTGAGTCGGTCCACAATTACCCAAATCGAATCATAACCTTTTCTTGTCCTTGGTAATCCGACTACAAAGTCCATTGCAATCTTGTCCCACTTCCATTAGGAATAGATAACGGTTGCAGCAATCCTGCTGTCTCGATGTTCCACTTTGGCTTTTTGACAAACCGGACAAGTAGATACACGCCTAGTAACGTCACTCTTCATTCCGTGCCACCGAACAACTTCTTCAAGTCTTGATACATCTTCGTCATGCCCGGTGCATACTCGGTTGGCTTGTGTGAGCATGATTAATGATGTATTCTCTAAGTTCTTGATTCCGAGGGACACAAACTCTCCCCTGGAATCTCAAAATTCCATCCGTTCCCTCCGCAAACTCTGTTTCATTTCCTTGCTTCATCTGTTCCCTCACTTCTTGTAAGAATTTGTCCTTCTTACTCGCTCTTTTCTTATGTTTGTCCATCAACTCGCTCGAGATGGTAACCATATTCATGCAAATCTTTCCAGGTTCTAACTTCACAAAAGACCATACATCTCGAATTGCTCTATTAGATCCTTCTCCTTGATCATCGGGCGGAGACACCGATCATCTTTCTACTTAGAGCGTCGCCACAACATTTGCCTTGCCAGGATGATACGAAGTTGGAAATCGTAATCCTTCGGGAATTCTAACCACCTCCGTTGCCTCATGTTCAACTCCTTCGATCATACAAATACTTGAGACTCTTGTGATCACCGAAAATGTTAAACGTTGCCCCGTAGAGAAAATGCCTCCATATTTTCGAGCAAAAACTATGACCGCTAGCTCCGGGTCGTGCGTCGGATAATTCTTCTCGTGCACTCGCAAGCTGCCTTGAAGCATAAGCCACCACTCTTCCATGTTGCATAAGTACGGATCCTAGCCCTTGGTATGAAGCGTCACAAGACACTTCAAAGCTGTTCATTCGGATCGGGTAGCACTAACACCGGTGAGGTAGTCAGTCGACTCTTCAACTCTTGGAAACTTTGCTCACAGGTGTCGGTCCACTCAAAAGTTTGGTTTTTCCTTGTGAGTTGCGTAAGTGGTCCAGCAATCTTGGAGAATCCCTCAATGAACCTCCGGTAATATCCCGCTAAACCCACAAAGCTTCGAATCTACATTCGACTTCGGCCTTTCCCATCGTAATCGCCTCCACTTTCGATGGATCCACAAAGAATCCCACTCTTTGAGATCACGTGACCTAGAAACTTGACTTCTTCCGGCCAAAACTCACATTTTGTGAGTTTGGCATACAATTCCTTCTCCTTCGAATCGAAGAACTATCTTGAGGTGTTCAAAGCATGGTCCTCCCGATTTCGAGAGTATACCGAGAATGTCATCAATGAAGACCACAACGAATTTATCCAAGTAAGGTCGAAAGATTCGGTTCATGTAGTCCATGAAGATAGCCGGTGCATTCGTCACACCAAACGGCATTACCAAATACTCGTAGTGACCGTATCGGGTGCGCAGTCTTGGGCACATCCTCTGTCTTCACTCGTATCGATGATACCCGGATCGCGAGATCAATCTTGGAAAACACTTGCCGCTCCCTTCGGTTGGTCCATCAAGTCGTCAATCCTCGGGAGTGGATATTTGTTCTTAATCGTCACTTTGTTCGGTGCCGATAGTCCACACATAACCTTGAGGTGCCATCCTTCTTGCGAACTAACAAAGACCTTTGGTGCTCCCCATGGTGACACACTTGGCCTGACAAATTGCTTTTCCAAAAGCTCTTCTAGCTGTTTCTTTAGCTCGGCTAACTCTGTCGGTGCCATCCGGTACGGTGTTATAGACACAGGACCAGCTCCTGGTACTAAGTCGATAGCAAACTCTATCTCTCGAGCCGGTGGTAAACCAGGCACACTCTCAGGAAAAACTTCGGGAAACTCATTCACCACTGGAATTGTGTCCACATCGACCTCGTTCTCGATTTTCAAAGAAGACAGTAGCATGTATCCGTGAGCTCCTTCTTTCAAGAGAGCTTGAACTCGGTTGGCCGTCAGAAATCTAGAATTCTCATTTATGGGAAAAATTATGGTCTTTCTGGAACAGTCTAACAGAACATGGTTAGAAGACAACCAGTCCATCCCTAGGATAATATCTAATTGGGAAAGAGGTAAACAAATCAGATCGACCAGAAAGGATCGACCTTCAACAATCAATGGACAGTTTAGACAAACTTTGGTAGTAACTCTTCGGTTTATCAGTGGGGGTAGAAACGGTTAAGTCAAAAGGTAAGGACGACACAGGTAGACTCAGTTTTTGCACACAGTCATACGATATAAAAGAATGGGTTGCCCCAGAGTCATACAGTACAGTTAAAAGATTACCTTCTATGATGCCTTCTCCCTGTATCAAATCTTCGGATTCGGAGGCTTCAGCTCCGCTCATAGTGTAAACTCGTCCTCCAGCTTGCGGTTTCTTGGCTTTCGCAGCATTTATTGAAGGTTCGACCTTCGCTTGATTGCAGTCTCTGTAGATGTGTCCAGGTTTCCCACATCGAAAACAGATAATCCCTTTGATAGGACAATCCTTGTCAGATGATCTTTCCACACTTAGGCATTTGGAGGGATATGCCAAGTTTTGGCCGGTCCGGTTCCCACTAGAACCTCCACGAACTTCCACCCATGGCTTGTTGGTGACTTCCCATTGGTCGAGAGTATGGCTTCTTGCGGGAAGCGGTTAGCATGTGTTATTGCCGCCTCTCCGGAATCTCGCAGAGCCCAAAGTTTCTATTCCTCATATCTCTAGATTGCTCCCGAGCCTCTACATCACGGCAAGTATCCAAAAGTTGTGAGAATTCATTGATCCTCAAGGTGATTACAGACTTTCCTCGGTTCGTACCTCAATCCTTCCGTGAATCTTGGCACTTCCAAGCCTCATCCGGTTGGTTCGAAAGTAGGTATGACAAATTTTCGAATCTCGCTGCGTACTCGCTAATGGTCATATTCCCCGTCGTAGGTTGAGGAATTCGACTCCTTCGCATGCCTTGCACTCGCATGCAGAAAATACTTGTCCAAGAACTTTTCTTTGAACAACTCCCAAGTAATATCTCGGTTCGCGACTTCTAGCATCCTCCGCACTCCGTTCCACCGGTTCTCGGCGTTACCTACCAAGATAAAAGTAGCATAATCCACCTTCTTACCCTCGGCGCAATTCATTCCTCGAAATACCTTCTCCAACTCCTTGATCCCAGACTAGCTTTGTCCAGGATCAAATTCTCCTTTAAATTGAGGAGGATTATGGCGTCGAAACTCTGCTAAATTCGAGCATCGGCAGTAGCCTCTAAGCGTTGAGCGCTCGCTCTTGTTGTTGCGTAACTCTCTCTTCTTTGTCGTGCGGCTTGCTCCGTTTGTTGTGCGATGACCTCGACCATCCTTTGCATCGGCTTGTAATAGCTGTTTGCCATGTCTTCCCTTCGTGCCATCTCACTTTCTCGATTGATTATCCGAAAACACAGAAAAGTCGGTTGCATTCACTAAGAATACCAAACACTACTCCTTTACGAATACCATTCGAGAGAACACACAAGACAAACAAGACAGACTCAACCACAAGACCCAAAGAAACATAAACCGGGGCTCGATACCAAGAATGTAACGCCCTCTTCCAAGGGAACGTCACATGGTCGATTACAATGCGGAAATAAAGTTAGGTGAGTTGAGACCCGGTCCATTTTAATAAGACGCGTATATTCACTAGATTATAGTTGGGTATTTTAATTGGCGGTTATGTTATATATGTACTTTTTTTTTTTCCTTTTTAATTAGTAAGTGTTGTGAGACATCAATGGAAATAAAAGATCAAAGCAGTAAAACATGCATAGGAATCAATATACGCATCATCATATATATATATATATAAGTTTATCAAAGCATTTAGTTACAAGCCTGGTACATCAAAAAGCAAAACTATACACCGCCCCAAAATATTACATACACATCCCCACGGTATGATCGAATTTACAGCCCACAACAAACAAAACATCGGGCCCCCAAAATAAAATCGGTAGCCTTCGGAGCTACGAGTGACATCAATCCCTCAAGTGAGGAGGAATCGTGTCGGGATCCTCTTCGGGTCCTCTTCGGGGTCGTCCTCGGGGACTTCTCGGGATCTTCCTCGGGATCTTCCTCATCATCGAGAGAAATCACCATAGGAATAGCAGAGACACGGGACGGGGCCCGACGGCTGTAGAACGAAAAGAGTCCTCTCTCGGAGTGAAGTAACGATCGCCCACATCTCACGGATCGGTAGGCCGAAACTCCAAGCGTGGGCGTACACAAGGTGAAGACGGGTGGTTCGTGGCGTCTCCGGGCTAGTGATATCGAGACATCTCCCGTGTAGACACGGCGTCGAAGCGTAGTTGATATACCGGACTCCGGCCCTCCTAAGAAAGTCGGACGTACATCTCCCAAAAATGCGTGCATACGGGGCTCCATAGTCTTCGTGGTCGCTCGGTCAAGGTAAGGCCAAAAACCGGGAAGTTGGGAGCTTAGGTTCCTCACGGTTGTCTTCGATGAGACGCAATATACGAGATAAACGAAATGGAAAGACGAGGAAGGAAAAGAGGTAAGACATCCTTCCATCATTACCAATTATAGCATCAAGAAAACAAACGGCGCAAAGCGCCCACATAGCATTTACAACAACAGTAATAGTAATAGACATTCAAGAGCAGTGATGAATCAAGCAGACAGTTCCAGGCAGTTATAGGTATATCAACAATATATCAATGCCAGACCATAATAATGATAAATGCAAAGAATGCACGGACTCTATACACATGAGCCCTCAATAACCAAGATCCTACTCCATGGAGCTAGACACAAAACATTCGGAGAGAATGATCGGGAGACATGCTAGTATCTCGTCACCATAAAAACAAGTGCTTTCCAGAAAATAATCAGTCATTTTGCGCAACAAGGCTTTATACAGCAGCATTCTCACAAGATCTCGATATAGGACTGTGGCCAGTCAGGATCGTTGGTGCGTTTGCATCGGTTTGTCTCACGGTCCAGAGGGGCTACCACTGCCCTTTGTGAAACACCCGCGCCCCAACGCCCTCAAGGCCAACTACAGGACCCCACTTGTCTATTCGCACCCGCACTAAGGTGTGTTCAACTCCTAGGCAACTAGGCCTTACGACAGTCCAACGGACAAATCACAATGCATACAAACTCTATGCATAATCAGGTATGATCATTATCACATACTATTCCATCATATGTCACAATTTGCCAAAGTAAGAATTGATACAGTCAATGGTCTCTCACATGGACCCACAATAGCATAATATTGTCATTAAATAGATCAATACCCTTTTCAAAACGTATTATGAGTTCTTGCTTAGGTTTAGCTTTACTTACAGGGCTTGCCTCTAAAGGAATTCTTTTAGTTAACTTAATTCCTCTTAGGTAATTTATTCATATGCCCTTAGAAGATTATTTTAAGATCTCAAAATCTCACACTCTCATGTTCTTCCCTGTTTATGCATCCCTAAGCAATTTCTAGTCATCTCATTTATTTATGATCAATATTCCTATATTAGTCCCAAGGTTTTGGGTTCAGGAAACTACACGGTCGGAAATCACAATTTGAGTCTCAGACTTCAATTAATAGGTGTTGGGTGATAGGTATACATTTGAATTGACAGAGACTACATTTCATGAAGAATTGAAGTTGCTATCCGACGAAGAATAATGTAACATGGGGGGAAAGAATGGAGAAAACATCTTTACGTCGGATGGGGATTACATTCGGACGAAGATCAAAGCTGTCGGACCCTCCGGATGGTCGCAAAAGCCTATATTCGACGGGTATAGGTGTCGACGTTGGAGAAAATCTCCCAAGTGTCGAACCGAGCGAAGCACCTTGGTCGAAATCCCTAATTTCGGCAGTGCGGGGAAATTCATCTACTCGACGGGCATTGTCTCTTGAATTCGACGATTATTGACTTTGGGGCATTTTCTTGTAAGTGTCCAGGGACTCTATTCGACGGGTTTGTGATCGGAAGATCAATCTCGACGGACACGATCGAGGTTCATACTCGACGGATATTGTCATTGTGTTTCTTGGTCGAGATCTAAATTCGACGAGTTTGACACTCGACGAAAAGGGTCCGGAGTCTAAACTCGACGGGTTTCAACATTTTACTAAGTACTTAGGTTATCACATTCGACGGGTTTTAGGTTATCACGTTCGACAGTTTTGGGTTGTCATGTTCGACGAGGTTTTAGGTTGTCATGTTCGATGGGTTTTAGGTTGTCATGTTCGATGAGGTTTGGCCATGGGTCCTTACTCGAATGATTTTAACATTTTACTAAGAGATTAGGTGATCATGTTCGATGTTTTAGGTTGTCATGTTCGACATGGTTTTAGGTTGTCATGTTCGACAGGTTTTAGGTTGTCATGTTCGACAGGTTTTAGGTTGTCATGTTCGACAGGTTTGGCCATGGGTCCTTACTCGACGGATTTTATCATTCGACGAAAATGGTCAGAATCTTCATTCGACGGATTTTGACATATCACCAAAAGATCAAGGCATTATATTCGACGAGTTTGGCCAAATTTCTTACTATTACAAGTTTTCCACATTAAGTTTCCAAATCCTGGGCTCAACACCGTAACCATCCGAAAATCACTCGGAACTCATTCCCTTCAATATTACACATTCTAATACATCCAGTTATCATTTATATATATATATATATTCAAACCCAAACAATCAAATAACACATAACATACGAACAGCACACAAAAGCAGGAAGACCCTCAACAAAATCACAGACGTTCCTAAATGCTAAGAGAGGTTGAGGAGGAGTGTCTTCCTCTTACCTTAGAGAAGCACAAAGAAAGGCTGCTCCTTTTGGTCAGAAATGATATTTTCAGCTCCCAGAAATCCTTGAATATTCAAGCTCACCAAAATCAGAATCAAATGTTGAAATGGATACCCATGGTCATCAAAATGACAGTGGGTTACGAAAATGAGAAGAGATGAGGAAAAAGCTAAGGATTTTACCTTAAAGTTCCAACCTTTAAGCTTCAACCGTGGAGGAAAAGAAGATGAAGAAGACGTAGGACTTTGAAGATGATTCCCTCAGGTGTGGTGCTTCTCCAAACACGAAATGGTCTTGGAGTGTGACGGTATTGGAGGGTGAAAATATGAAGGTGGGGGGGGAAATGGTTCTTTGGAAGGAGAAATGGAAAGAGAGAAAGATGAGTGCTACGTACGGGAGGAGGAAATGTGTGGAGATTGAAGAATGAATTAAGCCCCTTAATTCAAATGTGCAAGCACAAAAATAGGAGGAGAGAGAAATAATAAAAAATGATTCAAAGAAGCTTCCTTGAGAAGCTTCGCACGCTTCTACGAAGTGCATAGTAAGCTTGTCTCCTTGATTAAATACAACAGATGATTTATTATACTAGCAGATAAAACCCCAAAAATGTAGACCTCGTAAACTGTGCCCGGACTCGGGTTTAGTAAGATCCCCCGTTGTCACGTTGACAGTCCAAGGTTTACCAGCGCCAGGGAAAATATTCTATTCTCCCGGCTCCACTCAGCACACACATAAAACGAAGAATATATTAAAATATTCATCATCTCCAGAAAATTCCACAAAAATTCTTAAAAATTGCAAATATTATAAAATGATCGTTTTTAACAAAATAATAAATTTTCGGGGTGTTACAACCTCTGTGTTGGTACCAAGATGGGGAGCACCTTACGACCGGACCTGATCTTGTGCAGCAAATAATGGAGAAGGTTAAGATGATTCAAGAAAGGATGCGGTCGGCTCAGAGTCGACAGAAAAGCTATGCGGATAAAAGAAGGAAGCCTCTTGAGTTTCAAGAAGGCGAGCATGTGTTTTTGAAAGTCACACCCACGACTGGGGTTGGCTATGTTCTTAAATCTAGAAAACTCACTCCAAAGTTCATCAGACCTTATCAAATTATTCGTCGGATAGGTCCAGTAGCTTACCAAATAACTTTACCACTTTTTCTTTCTAACCTCCATAATGTTTTTCATGTGTCGCAATTGCGACAATACATCCCTGATCCAAACCATGTCATAGCACCGGATACAGTACAATTAAAAGAGAATTTGACCTATGAGATACTTCCTGTAAGGATTGAGGAAAGGAGAGTGAAGCAACTCAAAGGAAAGGAGATTCCATTAGTGAAAGTGATTTGGAATGACATAACCGGAGGTGCGACATGGGAGTTAGAGGACAAGATGAAGGAACAACATCCACATTTATTCTGAGGTATGAAAATTTCGAGGACGAAATTTCTTTTTAGAAGAGGAGAGTTGTAACACCTTGAAAATAGCTTATTTCATGATATATATTCATTTTATAATATTTATGATTTTTATGAATTTTTCTAGAATTATTTGAATTGTATGATTATTTTAATATATTTCTCAATTCACGTGCGCACTTAGTGGGGCTAGGAAAATAAAATATTTTCCTCGAGGCCGAAAAACTTTGGATTGTGGAAATGTCAACAGGGGATCTTACTAAACCCGAGGCTGGACACAGTTTACGAAATTTTTATTTTTTAAGATTTTATCTGATAAATAAAATTGCGATAACATTTTATTATCTGTTGGAAGATAAATACTATTTTTGCTAACTGCAACCTTTGTCCACTGGATAATAACTTTAGTAGAGTATTAGTCATCTTTTCTAGAGAGCACTTTAATGACATCATCACCATGACATCACCTTTGACTTTTTCAAAAAGTGTGTGAAACTTCTCAAGGAAGCTTTATATCGAGCTTCTCAAGGAAGCTTCACCTTCTCTCTCCTCCCTTGTGACCGCACGACAATTGGGGGGAAAAGATGAGCAAAAATTGTCATCTTTTTCACTTACCCATCACTTTTTCATTTCAAACAAAGTTTCACTTTTCATTCTCTCATTTTTCTTTTCTCTCACTTTTTTTCTCTTCTCCATTCTTCCTCTCCATTCTCACAGCCTCAACACCATTGTTGGCCACCCAAGCTTGCTTGCTCAAACCAATTTAGATGCTTGAATCCTCTCATCATCTTGTAGCTTTCCTCTTTGGTGAACATCTCTTGATTCTTTCATCTTCATCACTTTCTACCAAACCCTAAAACTTAAAGCTTTGAGCTAAAGTTCTTGATTTTCAGCTTTTCTCTTCTCATTTTCATGATCCTTGGTCACTTTTGTGATCGAGGACTCATCTTTTCAAGCTTTGGTTGTTGATTGTGTGAGTTTGACTATCCTAGGGTTTCATTGGTAGTGGTGGACGAAAATTGCAAGGAAGCATCAAGGATCTTGCTTTCTTTTGTTGTCTCTTTAGGTAAGAGGGAGATCACCCTCTTCAACCTATCATGGTGGTGAGGAACACGTTTTTGTGTTGATGGTGAGGAATCCATGTGTGGGTTGCTCACTTTGTTGTGTGATTTTTGGCAATGTTGTGATTGGTTGTGTTGTATGACTTTAATACTAGCTATTGTGTAACTTGATGGATTTGGATTGCCTTGAATGCTTAATTGTATGTATGGAAAGCAAAGGATTCTTACCCTTTTGGTTTGAAGGCTCACGACCAAGAGGCCTTTTGATGGGTCCAAGATGGAACTTTTGTGCTAATTTGGGACTTAAGCAATTAAATAATGAATGGTTAGAGAGGTGATGAAAAACGTTGGATCCCTAGTCCCTTGGAGGCTCACAGCCTCATTAGGCACTCAATGTGAGACTTTTGAATTAAGTTAAAACTTAGTTAATTAAGTGAGTAGATACTTAATTAGGAATTCATAATATGGAAAGAACAAAGAACAAAACTTTATCCTTTAGCCTAGAGTGATTTTTGAGCCAAAGAAAGAACATGAGTGTGAGTTATGTTTTGAGAAACTTAAAATGATTATTCTAAATGAGTTAGTCTAAAACAAAGGAAAGAACTTATTTAATTAAAAGTAATAAGGATAGAATGAAAACTACTAAAGAATTTCCCTAGAGAGGTTAATAGAAAATGATAATGATATTGAGGCGTAACTTTCATATCAAACTTTAAAAAGTATGTTTTCACCCTTGAGATTTAGACAATGACTTGTTGTGGGTCCATAAGCGGGACCACGGATTGTTGATAATTGACCGGGCCAAATGTGGCATGCAATCATGGACAAGTCATACTATTATTGAATATTTGTATATATGTGCATCAAGTCATCATGCATTGTGAAAGTCCGTTGGACTCTGTTTGTAAAGCTGTATGCCTAGGAGATGAATCACACCTATGTGCGAGTGTGAATAGACTAGTGTAGGTCACTTGTTGACCTTGGGGGCGTCGGGGTGCAGTATCTCACAATAGATAGTAGGTAGCTCCTCTGTGCCGTGGGACAGACCGATGCAAACGCCCTGACAATCTAGACCGAGACACTGTCCTATATCGCCATCTTGTGAAGAATGCCTTGTATAAGCCATGTTGCACAATTTGTTGATATTGAAAGCACTTGATTTGAGGCTGATGAAATATAGGCATGTCTCCTTGATCATTCTCTCTGATGTTATGTCTAGCTCCATGGAGTAAGATTTTGGTACTTTTTGCATGTGCATAGTATGTCAACGTATTTATCTGGCATAAATATATATGATTATGGAATTGTTTCTTTTAATGATGTTAAGACTATTTGTATTATCAAATTGTTTATCAACTGAATTGTGATGCTGTTTATTATATTTGCCATGCTGTATGGCGTCCTGCGCCGTTTTTGGTTCTTTACTGCCATAACTGGTATTAATGTTGGATATCTCACCTCTTTTCTGTATTCTGTTTATATATATGCTTCTTCAAAGACTGAGGCAAGGAAGAGCCTGAGTTTCTTAGTTTTGGGGCGAGTTAGTCTTCTACTTGACATGGCATCCCGATGAGGTTTTCTAGGGTATGCCAAGCTGAGGTTCCACGGAGGCATTGACTGTTGGCACATCGACTTGATTGCCGAGCGCTTCGTCTATGTGGGAGATTTGACTGTATCTTTGGCTTAGGGTCATTATGATCCTCCTGTTTTCTCTTTTGATGTTACTGTATCGCTGGAGTTTTAGATGCTGATACGTGAGGTGTGGGGTGATCGTGAGTATACTCCACACGAGGATTCGTTCCTATCCTCTACACGAGCTCCTGCTCATGAATCTGTTGCTCTTGTAAGGATTTCCTTTCTTGAGGAGGATCCTGAGGAGGACCCCTCTGAGGCTCCTTCTCAGTAGTTTGTTGGGGGCATGATACTTTTTGTAGCCTTGGTGGCTGTTTGTATATATTTTTGGGCATGTAAAACTTTTATTTTCTTTTACTAAAACTGTTGGTGTATCTTGACGCTTATGCTGTATATCTTTTGTACAAAAGTATGGTTTGATACTCATGTTGAGTTTCGCTAAGTTTGTGTTTTCTGCTTACAAAAAAAAAAAGAGAATATATATATATGATAAATTGCCAAGTTGCTGTATTATTTACAAATGAACAGATTACCTCCTATATGTATATAAACCTGGTCTTAGTGTATGTCCTTAATATGTTTTTTTGAGTTTCGTATGTTTGGTGTGATGTCCTCCTCCCAAGAAGGGGGCATTACATTTATTATAGAGCATAATGACATCGTTTAATTCATGTAACTGACCCCACCTAGTGAGAAAAGGCTTCGTTGTTGTTGTATCCTTCACTACTTATTCTTCGAAGGAACTGCATCATCGTTTCTTCGAGCCTGGATACATATGAGCAACTTCAAATAAGTCTAGTGTCTCAACAAGACCTTGATCTCTTTTGGTAGGAGGATCATAGTCAATGTGAATTATATTACATAACACCTCAGGTTCTACAAAGCTAACTAAGAGGTCAAACAGGTCCAAGTCAACTTTCATGGTATGCTTGTCCTTTTTTGTAAACTTTAGGTGGCCTTCCTTCAAGTTGTGCTAAATTAAATCCTTGAAATGAATGCAATTATTACTAGAATGCCAAAAATCATGGTGAAATTTACAATACTTCTTATTTTTTATTTCATGTGCAGGAGGAATGATATGATCTCCTTTTGACTTTAATTTATTATCTTTCAATAACAAATCAAATATTTGATCAGCCTTTGTAATGTCAAATGAGTATGTTTTTCAACCTACATAGCCTTTTTTCTCTATACCCTTCACCAGCTTTAAAGCTTGGCAACTATAAGGTGGCCTATTTTGTAAATTCACCATCATTATTCCTTCTTGACTCAAGGCATCTTCTTAAAACTTTTCATCGCATTGGACCATGTGTATCCTTTCTTTCTTATTTTGTCACTTCAATCTTTCTTTCTCCACTTGTAAACATTTAATTTGTTGAACTTTATTGGCCAACTATGCCATGTCAAAAAACTTTTGATTGACTAATTTCTTTCTAATGGAGAAATCTTGGCTTGAAGCTACAATTTGACTATTTTCAGTTCAAGAATCGAAGTATAACATCAACTCCTTAACTGCCTAAATCTTGCCAAATAATCATTGATGAATTCTTCAGGCATTCATTTAACGTTAAATAAAGAACTGTTCATGAAACATCCTTTCAAGTTGAGCCCAAGAATGTATCAACCTTAGAGGTAAGGTTGAATATCATGTGAAGGCATTTTGAGTTAGCAAATTGGGGAATACCTTCATCTTAAGGTATTCGTTTGATGCTAAGTCCCCATATTTTGTAGTGAACTAAGTGACATCCTTGACAGATGAATCTCTACCTTCACCAGAAAACTTGGTGAACTTAGGGACTTTATATCCCTTAGGTAACTTCAATTGGTTTATCTAATCTAGGAATGTCGAAACAAACTATGGGTAAAATGTAAGGCCAACATTAAATCTAGACCTAGTTAAGGCTTGTTCGATGGCCTAGTTAACATTTTGGTTTGGAAGGACCAGTGGTCAACTTGGTCCAAATTGCCTACTTCCTAGTTAGCCATTAATTACATGACCATTTTTAAAACACCCCTCGATTTAATAACCAAGACACAATCGTCATTATGTCACAGTCACTAAATTTCGGCGTGCTAACATTGTCAAATAACAACTTTTCAAAAATATTAATCATTTCACATACGAGGAAAATAGGAGCCACGAATGAATAGTCACATATACAGCCAGTTAAAATATAAATTATAAGATGTACTCAATTTACGATATTTTAGACTGAATAATCACCTTAAAACATACATATACTCAAAATACACTTTATACAGGTAATGCAAAATAAAATATAAACTACCCATAACATATCCACGACTAAGGAGTTGGGCACTCTATCGAATCCCGAATGTGTGAGGTAACTCCGGGCTCACCAGTGTAGTGAGAAATACAAAATAGGGCCCTCAATCGCAGTCCTCTTCATAGTCAAAGTCAGATCCCCAACATATCGCATACGCTTGCCGGTCCAATCGACTCACCAAGTCTTAGTACTACCAGTGAACACAATTCGAGCGAACCCAATAGAACTCCCTTCGCGACGACATCACCGGATACAGTGGGTCAAACCAAGAAAATCTAGAGGAATCCAACCTCGTTCCCTCTTACAGTCTTTAACCAAATTTTTACATAGAGCAAGAAAAGTACAAGAAAGAGGTAAGATATCCTACCATCATTACCAATTATAGCAACAAGAAACCAAACGGCCCAAAGCGCCCACATAGCATTTTTGACAGTAATAATGATAATACACATTTAGTAGCAGTTATAATCAACCAAATAGTTCCAGGCAGTTATATATATATCAGTAATGCAACAGTTTCATTTATAATAACAATGAATGCCAGATAATTCATGGACCCACTATGCATATGCATACAAAATCAAAATCCTACTCCATGGAGCTAGACAGAAATGGTCGGAGAGAAAGATTAGGTGACATGTTTGCAACTAGGCTGCCGAGGCCAAAGTGCTATAATTCTGAATTTTCCCACGTGCACATCATGGCATTATACAGACAGTCTACACTAGATCGCAATATAGAACAGTGTCTCGGTCCGGATCATCAGTGTGTTTGCATCGGTCTGCCCCACGGACAGAGAGCTACCAACTGCCCACTGCGAGGTACTCGCACCCTGGTGCCCCCAAGGTCAACCGACGACCTACACTTAACTATTCGCACCCGCACTAAGGTGTGTTCAACTCCTAGGCAACTAGGCCTTACGACAGTCCAACGGACATTCACAATGCATACAAACTCTATGCATAATCATGTATGATCATTATTATATACTATTCCATATATGTCACAATTTTCCAAAGTAAGAATTAACACAATCAATGGTCACTCACATGGACCCACAATAACATAATATTGTTATTAAATAAATCAATACATTTTTAAAGTGTATTATGAATTCTTGTTTAGGTTTAGCTTTTCTTACAAAGTTTGTCTCTAAAGGAATTCTCTTAATTCATTGAATTCTCTTAATGAACTAAATTCTCTTAGATAGCTTATTTATATACACTTAGAAGGTTATTCTAAGACCTCAAAGTCTCACACTCTCATGTTCTTACCCTAATTAAAATTATTCTAAGTCTTATGAAAATTCCATTATTGGTTCTTTAAAATTAATGAATCTCAAAGTATAATTTAATTTCCCAATTTGCTAATTCTTGCATCCTGTTACCACTAATTAAATCACTAAGTGTTAGGCGATAATTATAATTTTGGATTCGACAAAGAAATGTCTCTAGTGTACAATTGAGGCTGCCATTAGACGAAAAATGACCTGACAGAAGCAATGTTGGTAGAAATACATTGTTTGACAAGAATGGCTAGAAAAAAAATCAATTTCTGTCGAACGAAGGTTCGGTCGAGTGATGTATAAAGTTGTCGAATCCACTAGAAGATCTGCAGAAATCCCTAATTCGACAGGTGGGTGTTGACGTTGGAGAAATCTTGCAAGGGTTTAACTGACGAAAACACTAAATGGACATGAATCCTAACTCGACGGATATTGACATTGCTGAAGTTTATCTTTCTTGTTCAATCGACGAAAGTGTTTAATGGATGGAAATCCTAACTCGACGGATATTGACATTGTGCTTAATGGTCAGAAGATCAAATTCGATGGGTATGGTCAGAAGTCTAACTCGACGGATTTAGTCAAAAGATCAAATTCGACGGATATGTTCAGAAGTCTAAACTCGACGGATTTGGTCAGAAGATCAAATTCGACGGATATGGTCAGAAGTCTAAACTCGACGGATATTAACATGGGGTAAGTTTCTCTCCCAAGTGGTCAGAAACTCTACTCGACGAATATATCACTCGATGAATATTGACATTCAAACTCGACGGATATTGACATTGGGTAAGTTTCTCTCCCAAGTGGTCAGAAACTCTACTCGATGGATATATCACTCGATGAATATTGACATTCAAACTCAACGGATATTGACATTTTGCTTAAGGGTCAGAAGTCCAAACTCGACGGATTTGGCATTGGAGAAGTTTCTCTCCCAAGTGGTCAGAAACTCTACTCGATGGGTTTGGCCTGAAGATTAATTTCGACGGGCATGGTCAGGAGTTCAAATTGTTACTATTTTTCACATAAAATCCCCAAGTTTCTAGGCTTAAAACCGTGACCATCCGAGAACCAATCCGACGTTATTTTCCTTCCATATTATACGTTCCAATTCATTCAGATATATCAAAACACACAAAAATAATCAAATAGCACACATACATCACAAACAACATGCAAACAGAGGATGACCCTCAATACCAATCACAGACAATGTTCCTAAATGCTAAAAGAGGTTGAGGAGGAGTGTCTTCCTCTTACCGTAGTGAAGAACAAAGAAAGCAAGCTCCTTCTATCCTTGAAATCTGGTTCTTCACCACGACCAACAACCTTGGTGTTCAAATCCGAAAAATCAAAATCAAAAAGTGAAAATGGAATCCATAGTTACCAATGTGACCATGGAATACGAAAATGGGGAGAAAATAGAAGAAAGTTGAGAGCTTTACCTTAAAGCTCCAAGCTTTGATGTTGGGCTGCCAACCACGAAAATGGAGGAGGAAAGAAGAGCTCCACCAAGAATAAAACTTGAAGATGGTGAGGGGGAAACAATGGTTTAAGTTTGGCTTTGAGCAAGGGAAGCTTGAAAATCAATAATGGTGTTTGTGGGGGTGTAGCCGTATGGAGAAGAGAGGAAGAGAAATGAGAGTAGACGTGAGAGAGAAGGAGACCAGCGTGAATGAGAGAAAATGAGGGGGGAATAATTGGGATATTACCCCCAAACCGTGCTGCACAATGAGAGTGAGGAGAGAGAGTGAATAGTGGTTGGAGAGGAAGCTTCCTAGAAGTTTTCTTGAAGCTTCTTTGAGAAGCTTTGCACAATTCTCAATATAGTGCATAGCAAGCTTGTCTCCTCAATTAAATACATCTGACAGATGATTTAATCACACTGTTAGAATTATTTTTCCCGTGAATAAAAGTTACAGCCGATGAAAATAATATTTTATTATTCATCAGATGATTTTATGATACAGTGATTTTATTTATCAGATAAAATCGTGAAAAATATAAACCTCGCAAACTGTGCCCAACCTCAGGTTTAGTAAGATCCCCCATCGACACATTGACAGTCCAAGGTTTACCAGCCTTAGGGAAAACATTTCGTTATCCCGGCTCCGCTCATTACACACGTAAAACGAAAAATATATTAAAATATTCATCGTTTCCAGAAAAATCCACAAAAATTCCTGAAAATCATAAATATTATAAAATAATTATTTATAATAAAATAAATAATTTTTGGGATGTAACAATTGCTATCCATATAGCCTACATAGCCATTCTAGAACTAAAGAACTAAATGAACAAAATGAAAAAAAGAAAGGAAAAATTCTAGAAAAAGTAAAAGCGCTTGAGGGACTCTTTTCTTGCTATGCGTGTGAGGAGTCGCAAGTGTCAAGCCCAATCCCCCTCCCAAATTCTTCTATTTATACTTCCTTTAGCTGTAATCATTCCCGCCCTCTTTTGAATTTTGAAAATTTTGGGGTTTTAGTCACCTTTTGCAGTAATTAAGCTTTCCTTTCAAGATTAACTTCCATATTTTCGTCTTTACAACATGCCTTTAGCAGTTACGAGCAATTCCATGCAGTTTACTTAGAGATTCCTAGTGGTTATTGCCCTTTATTTTAATTGAAATGAATCTAGATTGGTGTCGACCTTTCCTTTATGTCGACCATGCTTGCTACGTCTAGCCTTTTTCTAGTGTCGACTCCTTTCCTTGGTCACGCATTCCTTCTGCTCAATATTCTACTTTTATGATTCCTTGTCCCTTTTTCCATATTACTAAATATTTCAAAATATCCTTAACAGAATTATATTTGTAACATCCCAATACTGAGGACCTAATATATTTCCCATATATAAGGCACACAGTGCTAGCTATGTCACTTCTAACCAAAAACAACAAACTAAATCCATGTCATTCATTCACAATGAGTAAATATAGAGAGCCTGAGCAACAAAAAGTTATATATACATCAGTGCCTCTCAAAGGCATATTATAATACATAACTTTATACAACAATAAGGTAGCAGGAAATAAATATACAACATATTTATTACAAGAAACAAAATAAACTACGCTAGTTCTTCTGCTTCCCTTTACCTGTACCTGGATTTACAAGGAAACACATATAGTGGGAAATCATAATTTCTCAGTATAAGCAATTCCAAAACTAGTGTTTATTCATTTGCAATGAATAGACCACTCAAATAAACATAAGATTATGTCAGCAATAGTTAGATGAGCCACTGCTCAACACTATCAAAATATGTACATCAACACTATGTATTATTCACAAGGCAGGCAACAATCCTATCTCACACAATATAAATATAAATCTGACAAACAATGATATCAAACAACCATCCATATAATCATAAGATATCATCAATCAGCAACAACAAGCAAGGCAACTGCCCATACAGCTACCAATAAATGCAATGCTTTATGATATAATATATGGTTATGCTCACACAAGTCCTAAGTACATGATTATGCAATGTTTATGCAGATTTTAATTTTAAGAAAACACATGCTACTCACTTATTTCCCAGAAACCTCTGTTTCTTGTATATGCAAAGCAAGATAGGCCTACACTGCTTGGTAATAGGCGACTACCTTCCTCACACCACTGTAAGAGTACTACTATCACCCCCATACCGGTAACCCTCACCACAATAGCATTACCTGCTACGAGAATCTAGATCTAACACCTTATTCTCTAGTCGAATGGTTGTGTACACCATATAAGGTTACAATACATAGGAAATAGCAAATACCAAGTTTGAAACCAAAAATGCAAAGTATTTCACAAACACTTACACACATCACTGGGTCTTTTCTAACTAAGTGACAAAGGAAAATTAGCAAACCTTCCAACTATGCTCACTTATCACATAAGTAGCAAAGTCACGTTTCTAGTACTTCCTATAACTCAACCTTGTCTCACAAGGAAGTAAATGTCATTCATGCATCTCTAGCCCTACTTCCCACTCAGAGAAGCAACCTATGCATGATAACAAATACAGCTAGCCAAGTTAACTTAGCATAGTTTACCTAGAACCTTTACTCATCACTTCACAAGTGATTTTAAAGACAATCTCATATTGCCCAAGGCCCTAGATACTAACCTTTGGCATTCGACAATCCCTGGGATGCTCCAGGCTCCTCAAGTCCTATCATAAGTTCACCCTAACCAATTGGAAGGCTCTAACTAGAAAACATGTTCTCTTGGCTTAATTCTATCACATAAAGGAACCAATCCATCTCTCTAGCAAAACTCAAAGCTAACCTTGATAAACAAGGAAGCACACAACACCTAGTACCACACATATACTAGATGGTTATTCTATCCAAGAAATACCACTAGTTGTGTCACTACACTAATACACTTTTATCTAGAACCTCACATCATCACTTCACAAGTGATTTCATAGTCAACCTCATGTTGAACAAGGTTCTAAACACTTCCTTGTTGCATTCCAACATACTTGGATGCCCAAGGTTATCAAGACTATCCTATGGCATTCCACCATACTATGGAAGCCTAATTTGTCCCAACATATTACCCATTGACACTCCACCTCACTATGGTTGTCTAGGGTCCCTCAATTCTATCTCAAGGCATTTCCTACATTTTAGATGCCTAAAGGTTCTCCAACCTCATCCTAAGGCAAATTCCCACTCTTTGGGTGCCTAAGGGTTTTCCAAGTTCTCAAATTTACAAGGTGGTAAATCCTTCCATGAAATACCCCTATTGGTGCCTCAACACACTTTAAAAGGGATATATGAGTGATCCCATCACTTAGGGAAGCTCATCTCCTCAAAAACATCACTTTGTCACTCTCAGCTAGGCACCAACTTTTCCACCATTCGGGCGCTGAAGAGACAGAGTGTTGCCTTGTTGTTGCTGGGCGACGGGCCTTCAACCGCTCACCTAAGGGCACTTAGGCGCTCGATGCACACTCAGGAACTCCCACACGGGTGCTTAGGCGCTGGTCACTCAGCAACATGCATAAGCTTGCTGGGCATTGGGTGCTCAAGCGCTCACCCAAGGGAGCTTAGGTGCTCAATGCCTTATGTAGATTCTGCAGAATTCAGCACTATTCTATTAAGGAACAATCACAAAATTAAACACTCCAAAGAAGTTTCTAAGTGATTTCAAATCCCTAACAAGTCCACTAACACATAGGAATCTTCAATCACCAACACAAACCACCAAATTTGGATCCATGAACCAAATCACTCATCCAAATCCCAAATTCCTTACTTCGTGCATCAAAGGTCCAAATGAAGAGTTCTAAGTTTCTAACCCAAACTCATCTCATGAACAAGTCATAAACAACCCTTAAAACACATCCAAGCAAGAAAATCACTCAAAATACCTCAAAATCTCACTTTTACCAATTATACCTCAATTTTGGCATAAAAGAAAGAAATGAGAAAAAGAGGTTAAAAGGACTCAAGAACCCCTACCTCTTGTGCAGGAAAGATGAAGAACTTGAAGCCTTGATCTTGCTCTTAGATCCTCCTTCTAGCTTTAGTTCTTACTCCTCTAGCTTCTCCTATTTTCTCCTTCTCCCCTATGGATTTCCTTTTTTCTTTTCTTTTTCTGTTTTCCCTTCCTCTCTGTCGTGGGATTTTTATAAAGGGAAGTCAAATTTGACTTCTCTTAGATAGGTACTAAAACCCTCGATTTGTTAAGAACACTTAGATTCCTCCAAATCTAGTTTCCTAACTTCCAATTATACTATAATAAATCCTGAGATTCATTAAAAATCTCATTTCATCATTTCTCTATTTTTCCATATCAGTTGTTAGTCAAACTAGTATTAAAACACACAATTGATATGCTTAAAAATGTCAAACTAACTATGATTATCTTCAAACTTTTAACTGTGACTTGGAAACAAACTCTCCACATTTATTTCTACTAACTAAGCAGTTTAAGCCAAATCTGGGGCTAATAATAGCTATATCTCACACATAATGTTACAGCAAAGTGATTAAACATATTCAAAAAGTCATAAAATTCAACAGACATGTTAAACAAGTATTAGGCTACCTCTGTAACCATTTATAAGTCTAAAATATTTATCTAGGGTGTTACAATATTCCTTTTAAAACTTGAAGCCATAGGGCATTAGGGTTTTAAAAGCTCTCTAGGTCTGCTTTACGAGTAGGGAAGTATAAAGGTGGTTGAAGTCCTTAAACCCTATATATCCTTCCTTCTTACTAAGAGTGAGAGGATAAGAGTGAGAGCCTCCCAATTTTTCCAATGGATTCCCCTCTCTTTACCTTGTGTCCTCCACCAAATTCTAGCAATATTTGTACATATAGGGGCATAAGAGTTTTTAGGAAACCAGATAATGGACATAGCGTAGGCTGGGATCGCTTGCACCACCACTTTATTAAGGACCTCGTTCCCTACCTATTTTAGAAGCTTCTCTTTCCATCCTTCCCAAATATAATGGTTGACTTATCAATATTAATTTGATGAATAGAGACTAAAATGAAAAGAGATTTAGGATTCTAATAATCGCATACACTTCAACTGGTTCTATTTTAGAGAACAAAATGGTATCATCTACAAAGAGAAGGTGAGTCACAATAGGATTTACTGTAGTAATCTTTATCTCTTGAATCACACCTTTAGTCATAGATCTTTGAAGCAAATGAGAGAGAACATCAACCACTAGAATAAAGAGGTAAAGTGATAAAGGATCACCTTGTTTAAGACCTTTTTGGGGTTTAAGACTCTTAGTGAGGACCTTATATATCTTAAATCTATAAGTCATTCCTTTAACACATTTCATAACCAGCTCAACCCACCTAGCATCAAAACCTTACACTAACAACACCTTCTCCAAAACAAATCCCATTAAAGCCTAGTATAGGCTTTATTCATGTCCACCTTTATAACCATGCTATCAGTACCTATTCTAGCCCTGTACTTTATTGTATGAAACATTTCATGAATAATGACAATGTTATCTTGGATTTGTTTTTTACCCACAAACACACTTTGGTTCTCCTACACCAGACTTCCCATGAAAGGCTTTAACCTTGGAACAATAACTTTTATAATTACCTTATATAAGAAATTATGACAATTGATGGGACGATATTGATTAATGCATTCAAGTACAAGAATTTTTGGCACAAGAGCTACTTATGTTTCATTTATCTCCTCCAGGAGGATGCCTTCTCCAAAGAATAAGAAAATAGCCTTGTAAACATCATTTTATATTGTAAACCATATTGCATTTGATATATTGCGTTTGATAGAATAGCCCATTTAACCCATTACGCCCTAAGGTTTTTAGGCTATTGAGGATATCTATTGCATTCTTGATTTCTCTTTCCGAGATTAGTGCACACAAAATCTGGTTTAGCCCCTCAATGACAAGTCTTGAGATAGTCCTCAAGCAATCTTCCTTGAGCATCCTTTAGCTTACTGATTTGATTCCTATCTCTTCCTTGCATAGTGCAAGCATAGAAAAATTTGGAGTTTTATCCTATCTATTTTATCTATTAAGCCTAGATCTTTGCCCCAATATCTTTCCTCTTGCTTCCAAAGCTCATCAATATGGTTAATTATCTCTTTGACTTCTTCAAGATTAAAGCTATTTGCATCTTCATTCTATAGGGAATCTAGCTTGGCTTTCAAGTTTGAGATCTCTTAAGTAGCTTACCTAAATGTAGCATTATGTCAAACTTTAAGAGATTTTTTATATGCTTTTGACCTTCTGAGTACATTCTCCTTGCCACCCTCTTCTACAACAGGAGCTGACCATCCTTCATAAATAGTTAAATTACACTCTGGGTGGTATTCTTAAAAGGCTTCATATTTCAAGTCTTCTCTAGCACGACCTTTTGGAGAATATTGAAATATTAAGGGGCAATGGTTAGAGCTAACCATAAGGATGGTAGAAACCATTCCATTTAGAAAGTGTTCTCTCCATCCCCAATTAGCTAGGACTCTATTAATCCCCTCCTGAGTGACCATACCCTTCCCTAGGTTATTGTGCCATGTGAAGTTATAGTCCTGTAGCTCCAAATATGTTCTGAAGTGGATTCAAAGGGTACCTAAAATAGGCACATTATAGTGGTTTCCTCATTGAGCAGCAGTGATCGAGCGTGTTGAGACAAGGGGTGGGTACCTGCAAAAAGACTCCAATGCTCAAGTCAGGTTATGCACAAGTAGGGTATTCTTTAGTGAATAGTTTACTGATACCTGTTTAAGGTTATTTAGTCTGGTATTTATAGAGCATGTGTAGAATCCTTATGCAATCTGTGTTGAGTGCAAGTATTTAGGATTAGTATCCTAGTAGAGATTATCTTCCCATTATTATTGGAGTGAATCCCTATATGTTAGGAACTTTGATATAGAAGCTACTTAGCAGTCTGAGACAGTTATGAGTCCTATAATATCGTAAGTTAATGATTGGCAATTACGAATATTTAAGGATATATCCTCTGCACAAATCCAATAATCTTGATATTATGGCCCAGCATCACTCGACACGTATGGCTCTGGGGTCCAGACTGCCACCAAGGCCTTAGCTACGTGGTCTAAGGTGGAGTCCAGTTATACGTGTATGTTGAGTTGATCCACTAGAAGGGATTCTAGATCACGGTCCAGAATAGTTGCCCCAATCTTGGTACTTGGATAGAACAGCCAAGTGTCAAGATATAAGTTTCTAGCAGATCACTGGGCATGAGATGAACAAAGGAGTCGAATGTCCTAATATCGGATCTCTTGTTTTACACAAAGAGTCGAGGTCCATAGTGTGCAGTATTCTTCCGGGGTTGAAGTGTTAGGCTAAAGTATGAATCTATTTTCTTTACTTACCCCGTCATCTAAGGTGTACCATATTGTTCACGTGTCGTTCATAACGTTTCTTAAGTACTCTCCATACAATCTTTGACGTTACAGGTTGTAACAATGTGAGATTTTCTGGGGAAGCATTGATTTGACTTTATTGGGAATTAAAAATCTTTTGAAGAGGATATCAGTTTCATACTATTTCCTAACTACCCGCTACTCTCGTGACTAATAAAAAATTAGGAGCATTTAACGTGGCTGTCATCATGCGATCAGTTCACCTTTCACGAGACTAATCAGAGTACTTCATCCTCTTTATAAATAAGGAATGTTTACACTAAAGTTGACATTCCCTTGTATTACTTCTGCCTTGTAGTCTATGCAAGGATGATTCTCTCTCAGAGAGTAGTTCCCCTTTCATTTTTTACATTTGTGTGGAGGGTTTCATCTCCTACAAAGGTCATCCTTTTTGTCTTTCCAAAATCTTTGAAGGTGTTTGATTTTCTGCAACCAATTCCTCCTTTTGTGGGAGCCTTTCTTTATTGGCGTAATATCTAAGTCGCTATATATTTAGGGAGCAGAAGCCTTTCTCTCCTAGCATGCACGGGAGTGTTTGATTCACTGTGTTGTTAGGATAGAGTGATGCTTCCATAAGCCGATGCATAGAGACACTAGAGGGCACTCTGTCCTTGTCTTTGTTCCTTCCTGAGTGATTTGGCGGCACTAGGCCAATCTTCTAAGAGTGGGTGGATATGCAAGAATGCATCCCCTCTAGAAGGAAAAATCCTCTTGGAGTAACTTGGGGTGATACATTCTCCTGGGGTTGTTCCTCGGAGGAGTGATGGTTGCCGACCTTTATTCTTATTGCGAAGGAGGAAGGGAAGAAGTGGGACAGAGTGACTCTAGAGTTTGAAAGCAGTATTATGTTCCATTTTGCCAAAGTTCTTCAGAGCTTGGTAAACTGGGAAAAGAATAGAGGAACTGTGGATGTGATAATACAGTTGGGTGCCCCAACGGTGATATCAGTTCTGTCCTCTGGTTCTCTGATGGACACTATTTTCTGAACACTTTTGATGTATTTTTCCTTCTCTTTTTGTGAAGGTTGACGATGTATAGAATGAAATTAATGAATAAAACTTTTTGAATTCAATCTTGTATCTCGTTTTCCTTTTTCTTTTCCACATCTCGCTATCCGTATTTCTCTTTTGTTACCGGGGTGGGTACAATGCTTACCCTGTAGTTATACTAAGTTGCCCCTAGCTCGATTCTTGGTTAGTACAACAAAGTGGCGAGTTTTAGATTCTACCCCCGGGGTCTGTATTCCTCATAGGGTGGAGAGTTTTAACTTAGTTTTTCAGAGTGAATTGACATTTTTTAGGGGTATCGTAGTCCGTGTTAGTATCTCACACTTATGATGGGCACTATAGAATCAACCGGGGTCCGTGGAAGATTCATGGAGTTGGTTTGCTGAGGTTGTGTGTCCCTTGGTCTACTATGCAATCGTCCCCTCAACTGCCCTGACAGCGATGAAGGCCACGCGACATGCTCTGGTTGAGTAGATGTGCATAGTGCTTCGTGTGCCATAATGAGTATATTTTCAAGTTCGGACTGCTAGGACAAAATTATCCCATAACCGTCTGGCCTTTATAAATAGGAGTTTAGATTTCCTTTATTCATTTTACTATTTCTCTCTCAAAATTGGTGGCTTGAGGTGATTTTTGACAATTTTTCACGGCGGTGGAGGGTAGTTCCAGCATTTCTTTCAACACTTTGAAGTTCTAGTGGCCTAATTTCTTTCATTTTCTTTAAGGTACTTCCGTTCCCTCTAACTCGTTTGTGCTTATTTCGCCTTGTGGGTGGTTGTGCACCCCTTTAATGAAGTGCACTTCCTTTTTCTTTCTGTGAACAAGGGTGGGAATACTGTTTCCCTTCCTTTCAACGATGTTGCCCTATAGAGCACCTTTTCCTTCGCACTTCGTGCGGCGAAGGTGTCCTTCTGAGAATTTAGCCTTGGCGGGAGCAGAGGCCAGTGCATGGGTGCAAACAATCTTCTCTGGTTGCCCACTTCCATATCTGAATCTTTGAACTTGACTAATTCTGACTACCGGCCTCTATGTGTTTCCAGGAACTTAAATGGTCAAAAAGAGAAAAGCGACTAGACTTAAAGTGCCAGCTTTGAAAGCTAAGCTGGTTCCAAAGGGAGGAGAGTCGGTAGGACAGGAGGTGGCCATGGAGAATGCAATCTGTATTTGCTGGGGTCTGAGGCTGGTGCACCCATTGGTCGCGAACGACGCCTACAATTGGATATCCCATTTCCATCCTAGAGAATTCCTCGATGAACTTAAGGGCTATCTGATGCTGACCGAGGAGGGTGATAGAGACCACGAGTTCCAAATCTTGTCCCCGGAAGACGAGAGGGTGTATTCTACTCGTCAGGTGGAGGAACATTTCATGTATATGTACGGGAACTTCTTTGTTAGGTTTGGACTTTGACTTCCATTCAACAACTTCCATATTGCTATCCTCCGAACTCTGAATGTTGATCCTTCTCAGATTCACCCCATTGGTTAGGCAAACATTCTGGCTTTTGAAAGAATTTATTGATTGGTTAGATTGTAGTGCTTGAACAAAGCATTTTTTTATTTCCATACCCGGTATTCTGTTCATGGTGCCAATGCCCCCCCAAAAAACTTGGCTTTCTGTTTGGTAGCAGCAAGGGCAGAAGGTCTTCCTCCCGTACAAAGAAAGTTATAAGGATTTCAAAGAGAAGTTCTTTAAGTCGATAACGGCTCGCGATACTCATCCCTTCTAGTTAGACAGCAACGGAGAATCGACATTCAGCCTGTATTGGAAAAAGGCAGCATGGAGCATTCCCACTTAATCATTCAAGAGGGAAGCATGTCAACTAGATAATGAAGAGGTTGAATGTGTTGATTTCTTTGAAATGTAGACCGAAGAGGTCAGTTTGATCCGAACTAAAGATATATTAGACACCCTAGATGATGAGACTCTTTGGTTCATGGTAGGTAGCTTAGGTCGTTGTTCGAATTTAGTTACATGCTTTTCACTTTTCATGATACCTCATAGCACCACTTTTATTCTGACCCTTTATTATTTTTGCTGAAAGTTTGGCCAAGATGGCGACTGGGAATACCTTGGCAATTTTTGAAGCCTTAAAGGCTAGGAATGAACTTAGGCCATCAAATGCCCTTGTGGATGCTATTGTAGCTCCTTCGCCCCCACTAATTGAAGTCCTGATGGTGGATAGTGAGCCTATGCAGGTTGAGGATTCTCCCTGATTACTTGAGACGTGTAAAAGAAGGGCGACGGAGGATGGTAGGGCAGATGACTGAGGCAAGAGGATGGCAATTGATGAGGTTACCAGCCCGATCAGTTTGTACAATGAGGAGTCAGACCTCCCAGGAGTTCATTGACTTCAACCTCCTGGATGGGCAAGTTGTAACCCATCTTTCCAAACATAGCATGAAGGATACCTTCTCATGCTTTCAAACTTATGGTCTTCGCCTTTCCAACGAGGCTCGATATTTAGAGCAGATCTGTGAAGAGCACAAGCAGGAGATGGTGGAGAGAGTAGTGGCTACTGAGTGAGGTGAAAAGCAGGATCTTAGGGCCATAGAGGAGGCCGTAAAAGCCAAAAATGATGTTGAGATTCAGACTCGAGAATTAGAAAGTGAAGTAGCTGCCCAGAAGGATGCCGTGAAGCAAAAAAAGGCTAGCTTAGGAGAGTTCAAGAGGTACGTAACCATGCTTTAGGCTGAGAACGAGGGTTTTCGTGCCAAGAACTAATAGCTCGAAGACAAGACTACCTCTTTAAGATGACATCTAGCAGCTTTTCAATATTTGCACCAACATCAGTGGGGAGCAATTCCAGAATGCCATTGACCAAGTCCAGCTCTTTAATCTCGGGGTGGTCCGGGATAGACGCCTCGTGCTTCTAGTGTTGCTCTAAAAAATCCAAGTGTCGCTAAAACTTCATTTGCCGTTGCCCATGGTCAAGACATCACCGAGGAGTAGGCGAATGCCTGATTTTTGCTTTTGCCCCCTATGTGGTGTGTGACTTTTGTAAAGATAATTCTCCTCTTATCTGAGGTTCTTAACTTATTCTTCTACCTTAAATTTTACCATATGATTGTTTATTTCTATGGTCCATCTTAGGTCCAATGCCTATTATGGTATTTTTCAACCATTTCATGGACTTGGGAATTTTCCATATGTTAGGAATCATGATCTGGGGTCCAACGTCCTTTGTGGACTTGTGGTTCCCTTTGAGACTTAGGTAATAGAGATTAGAAACCCTGATTTAGGGTCTAATGCCCTTTGTGGACTTGTGGTTCCCATTGGGACTTAGGTAATAAAGATTAGAGACCTTGTCTGGGGTCCTTTTCCAATTACCTTGGCTTTTAGGATCTCACGTGACTTTGGTTTAAGTGAAACCTTGTCCGGGCTCCGTCACTAACTATTTTGGCATTTAGGTTCCTCATGACTTTGGTTTAAGTGGTCCTTGCTGGGGTCTTTCGTGTGAGAATTTTTTCAAGACTTAGGATTTTTCTACTACACAACCTATTTAACACAACACAACTATCAGTGGGTACCATAATAGCTTGTCCATGCTGGAAACAATCATGCAATGAAGTAAAAAATCTCTTTGTTTTATTAATTCAATAAAGGAATAAGGTCCATACAAAGTGCTCCCGTAATAATTAATGTAGATCAAACATGAAGTAAATTGAGACTAGGCCTTAAAAGGAACTTAGCTATAGTACTTTCTAAGTTTGTCCACATTCCAGAAGTTCTTGACCAGATTTCCTGTTAGCGTCTCCAATGTGTAGGCTACTTTGCCAGTGCTGATTACAATACGATGGGGGCCTTCCTAGTTAGGAGCTAAATTTCCCTAGAAGGCATTCCTACCTCCGATGTTAGTTCTACAGAGGACTAGGTTGCCTGGATGGAATCTTCTGGGTATGACCTTTAGGTTATAACGAGCTTCCATCCTCTGTTTGATGGCGGCGTCGCGTACATGAGCGACACCCCTTCTTTCTTCTAAGAGGTCCAAGTCTTTCCTAATCAGCCCAGGGTTACTACCTGGTGAGAAATGTTGGAGGCGCTAGCTGGGTTCTCTTATCTTTATCGGGATCATAGCCTTACACCCATAAGTGAGCTTGAAAGGAGTCTCACCCATTGTGGAGCGGGGAGTAGTCTGGTAGGGCCAAAGGACATGATCCAACTATTCGGTCCAGTTTCTTTTAGCTTCATCCAACCTTCTTTTTAATCCTCAAACAAAAACCCTTATCCTTGAAATGTGTCGTGTTATCTATAACAATGGATTCCAAGATTCCAAACTTGTAATAGTATGGTGCCATGTGAACTTTTGGATTTGAGCCAAGGTAACAGTGACCAAAGGCTCGGCCTTGATTCATTTAGTAAAGTAGACCATGGCTACCATTAGGAACTTCAGCTATCCGGGTGCTTAAGGGAATCGACCCAGGATATCCATCCCCCATCAGTAGAATGGCTAAGGTACGAATGTCTTGGAAAGTTCCTCGGGTAGAGCATTATAATGATCTAAGTGCCGCTAACATTTGTCACAGACTTGGACATGTGCAATAGAGTCAGCCTCCATCGTTGGCCAATAGTACCTAGCCTTGAGCGCTTTTAAAGCCAAGGCTTTTCCTCACAAGTAGAGCTTATAGATCCCCTCATGAACCTCATCCAGTACATATTCAGCTTCCTTTGGCATGAGGCATTTAAGGAGAGGCGAAGAGTATCCACGTCGGTATAATTGCCCATCATAAATGGTGTACCGGACCGTTGTCTTAGCCAATTTGACAGCTTTTTTTGGGTCTTCAAGATGGGTTTCGAATTGCAGATATTCCATTATCGGAGTGATCTAAGTACTTTCCTGCTCTTCTACCTGAAAAACAGAGAAATCTATGATAGAAGGCTATGAGAGGGTCTTTTGGACCACAGTGCAGTTGTTGCCCGGACTTTTTGTGCTGGCCAACTTGGACAAGAGGTCAACCCATGAATTTTGCTCCCGAGGTATGTGCTCCACCTTGACTGTTTAGCAATTTTGGAGGAGCCCTTGTACCTTTGCTAGGTATTTTTGCAAGAGGGGCTCCTTGGCCTGATAATTGCCCTGAATCTGGGAGGTTTCGAGTTGGGAGTCACTGCAAAGTGTGATCTTTTTTGCTCCTAGTTCCCTGGCCATTGTCAATCTGGCAATGCATGCCTCATTTGCTGCCTGGTTATTTGAAGTAGGGAATTCAAACTTCAGGGAGCTCTCGATAGTCACACCTTCTGGGCTTTCAAGGATTACCCCGGCACTATTACCCTTAAGGTTAGAGTATCTGTCAACAAACATGGTCCACGATACTTCCTAGGTATCACCAGGGTCCGATGCAAGTTTAGTAAGGAAGTCTGATAGTGCTTATGCCTTGATTACCAATCTGGGCTCGTACGCTATTCTAAACTCATAAAGCTCAATGGACCAGGTGATCATCCTCCCTACTAGGTGCGACTTATGCAATATTTGGTGAATCGACTGGTCTATCCTTAACACCACAGGATGGCACTGGAAGTACAACCTTAGCCTCTTGGATGTAACAATTGTTAGTCATGACAACTATTACCCAAGAGGGGGGTGAATTGGGTATAAAAAACTTTTCACAAAAGCTCTTAACATAAACACAAATATTTAAGCTATTAAATAAAAGAGACAGAATTGCGAGAAGAAGAATAAAAGCTTTAAGAATAGCAAATAAATAAATTTTTAATAATATAAAATTACGTAAAATAAAGAGATTGAGAAGAGAAAAGCAGGCACGATATTTATTCTGGTTCGACCATTAACCCACTTGTGGTCTACGTCCAGTCCTTGAAAATAATCCGAGATTTTTCACTATGTATACAAGCTTCAATAGATGCTTGCAACTGTTACATAAAAGAGCATTTTTCACACATAGGGAAACTCTACCCTTGTGCTAAAGTCTCAGCCTGCAGGGATACCTCACCCTTGTACAAACCTTAGAGGGATACCTCACCCTTATACAAACCTTGAAGGGATACCTCACTCTTATACAAATCTTGAAGGATACCTCACCCTCAATACAGAAGAATAGAAATATAGATGAAGAGAAACTCTCAAAGAGTAGATGATACAATTTGAAGCTTTATGAAACTCTCTAAGAATATCTTAAATTTTGGCGAAAAAGAGCACAGAAATTTGGTAAAATATGTATCACAAAATAAAGCAAGAAAGAATTATTTTCAGATAAATGGGTGTTACTAAAAGATGTCCCAAAAACATGTATTTATAGTGTTCTAAGAAAAAGAGCCATTGGGTATAATTTATTTCAGCAATAAAAGCATAGAAAATAGCTGTTGCGTGATTCTGGGCATATTTATTCGAATAAACGTAGTCCTATTTGAATAAATCCTTCAAAAGTTATGTTCCTGGACGTCTCTATTTGAATAACAAACTTGTTATTCAAATAAATCTCCAAAATCATGTTTTGGAATGTTTTCTGGGTTATGTTATTCGAATAACCTTTTAGTTATTCGAATAAACCTTTAAAAACTCGTTCTGGTATGATTTCTGTGGTGTGTTATTCGAATAACATATGCTTTATTCGAATATACCACTCTGATTTTCAAAACTGACTTTAAATGGTCATAACTTCTTCAATTCTTATCTGTTTAAAGCAAATGACCAGTCATTGGAAAGATCTTTGAGTCTATTTTCAAATGAAATAAGTTTGTAAAATAAAACTCAAAGTATTTTGAAAGATATGATCAAAAGAGTGACTAAAGGTCAGTTTTTCAAAACTCAAACTTGGCTATTTTTCATAAATTTGAACTACCACCATAAATAACTTTTCAAAACTTGTTTGTTGGGTATTTTAGCATAGGAAAACCATTTGTAAAAACATATTTGAGATATCCATAAGGCTTCTTACATAAAGACCCTAAGTCCTATAAGCTATACCATTTAATCTTCCTTTGGACTTGGTCTTTGACATGACTTTGATGTTATCAATACCTTCATGAAATAGGCATTCACATTCTCCTTGTGTCGAGCTTAATTGAGATCTTTTGCTTTCTTGTTGCAATGCTCACTCTTGGTACTTGAACTATCCTACAAAGTATTGCTCACTTAAACAAACATAGTTAGTCCAAATTCATAATTCAATATCTTCATATGCATGCTTCATAAATGTATAACTCTAGTTAGTTTAACATGCATATAAGACTTTCATAGATACATCCAAATAAGATATTTATTAATTACTAATCGATATGCTCTATATAGGATACAACAAAGAACATATGCAAAGTGTTATTTTTATCTTGTACATTTGTCATCATCAAAACTTAACATATTAAACCATTTGGGGCACAGTTATTTCCACAACAATTAAGGCAAAGGCAACCTTCTTGATTTTTTGATAATGGAGATTGGGACCTTGTAACACTTTTCTCATGAAATAGACCAGTTCCTGGCCTTCCAACATTTCTCGAATCAGTACTGAACTTATGGCCTCCTAATGAACCGAGAGGTATACGAACAACGTCTCGCTAGGTTTTGGCTTGGTCAAAATATGGGAAGATGTTAGTAGCTCCTTCAGTGATGTAAAGGCGTCCTCATATTTCTGAGTCCATTAAAAACCTTTCCCCTTTTTTTAGCAGCTTGAAGAGAGGGAGAGATTTATGAGCAACTTTGGCGAGGAATCGTGCGAGGGCTGCTACTTGCCCTATCAATTATTGAACCTCTTTCACATTTTGAGGGCTATGCATGTTGAACAACGCCTGGCATTTGTCAAGATTCACCTTTGTTCTGCTGTGAGTCAACATGAAGCCTAGGAACTTCTCGGTGCACACTTTTCTAGATTAAGCCTCGTATTATGCTCTCTCAATTGTGTGAACACCTCCTCGAAGTCTACGGCATGTGATCCGGATTATGGGGTTTTGACTATCATGTCATTAATGTAAACTTCCATAATTCTCCCCACTTGATCCTCGAAAACCATGTTCATTATCTACTGGTAGGTAGCTCTTGTATTTTTCAAGCCGAAAGACATCACCTTGTAGCAGTAGCTTGCCTTCTCAGTGATGAAAGTGGTTTTATCCTCATCTCCAAGGTACATTGAGATTTGATTGTACCTGGAGTAAGCATCCATGAAAGACAATAGCCAGAATCTGGAGGAGCTATCAACAAGTTTATCAATGTTAGGGAAAGGGTATGGATCTTTGAGGCACGCCTTGTTCAAGTCTGTATAGTCCACACACATTCTCCACTTCCCGTTTGATTTTTTCACTAGGACCATATTGGAGAGCCATATGGTGTATGAGATATCTTTGATAAATCTGACACTAAGTGGCTCTTTGACTTGCTATTCAATGATTTGTTGTCTTTTGGGGCCCACTTTCCTTTTCTTTTAAGAGACCAGCTTCGTATCTCATTTAATAGATAAATGATGGCAGATGAGAGCGGGGTCAAGCCCAGACATGTCAGAGGACATCCAGGAAAACAAGTCCTTATTTTTCTATAAGAGCTCTGTTAGCTGGGGTCTCTCCTATTCTTCCATATTTGTGCCTATCTTGGAGACTTGGTTAGGCTTGTCACCTAGCTGGAGCGGAAGCAATTCTCCTTTTGTCTGGGGTCTGGTGCCTCAGATTTTTTCACGAACATCTAGCCCGGTCATAAGGATGTTGACCTGGTCTAAAGCTGGGACAGATGTGAGTGTTCTAGTCTTCTTGGGGGTCTTGCATATTCTAAGGCTCTTGTTATAGCACTTACACATTGTGATCTGATCGTCCTTGACCGTGACCACCTCATTATTTTTATTGAGGAATTTCATAGCCTAGCGAGCGGTTGACACTATAGCGGAAATGCCATTCAATGTGAGGCAACCCAAAATAATGTTGTATGCTGATTGGTAGTCTACCACCAAAAACCTGACCTTGACAGTCCTGTAGACCTTGTCATCATCAAGAGTAAGGAATGTCTCAAAATGGCCTACTGGGGTGACCTTTTCTTCAGAAAAACTAGTTAGCTAGCCATCATAGGGGTCAATGCAGTCATGCAGAACTCCAATCGTTCGAAGGTGTCCATGAACAAGATGTTCGCTGAGCTTCCTTGGTCGACGAAAATACGCAGACCTCGGCATTAGATATTATTCTAGAGACGATGAGTGGATCATCATGATCCTAGATAATATCATCGTAATCCTTGTCTAAAAAGGAAATAGGTGGCCCTTCCCTATCTTCAACATGGGGCTTGCGTGTATAGCAAGAAACGCTCAATACCACAGTCTGTAGTGTTTTCTTTCGGGAATTGCTGATGATCCTCCACCTGCAAATCCCCCAAATATGGTACTAACGAATCAATCTTTTCTGTTGGCATCATTTTGAGTATCTTAGTTTCGATCCTACTGGTTTTCAGTGTCACAACGAGATGGAGTCTTGGATTTTCTAGTAGGGTTGCGTGTCATTCTCCTTTGGCGTGGAGTTGGACTTCACTGCAGACTACGACTGTGCCTTCGGTCCCTTCATCTTCTGCGATCATCATTATTTCAAATTCTATCAATATATTTCTGCAGTCATCCCTCTTTCATTACGGATTCAATGACATCATGTAGCTGGTGGCACTCTTCTATTTCATGGTCATAGCTTTTATGCCACTTACAGTGCTTCGAGTGGTCTTTTTCCTTTTTGAGAGGTGGTAGCCTTTTAATATCTAGGAACTCAGTCTGAAGCACCTCTTTGAGAATTATTTCTTGTGGGGTATTCAGAGGAGTGTAGTTAGAATATTTAGGCCGATATGCATCTCCCTTGGAGGGATTTCGAGGTTGATTAGAGCTCTAGTTAATCTTCAAGTGAGTGGGCTCACCTTTTTCCAGAGTCTCTTTGTCCTCAATGATCTCTTCCAAGTCAATATATTTCTTCGAACGAGCATAGAATTTGTTCATAGTCTTCTGCTTCTTTTTTACCAATGACCGGAAGAAGTCAAAATCTTTCCGGAGGCCACTCTAGGCATAATGGAGAGCAATCCTGTCATCTGGCCTTTATATACAAGTAAGGGCATCCCTGAATCTTTTAATGTATTCATGGAGGGGTTCATTGCTCCCTTGGAGAATTGCAAAGAGGGAGTCAATCGACTTGGGTTGTTCTTTGGCAATTCTACAATGTAACAGGAAGCATTATGTGAGATCGTCCTATCCAACGATGGACTTTGGTGGTAGAGTTGAGAACCAACAGAGGGCGCCTTTCTTTAAAAAGAGAGGGAAGGCACGACACAACAACTCTAGGGATCCTCCATCGAACTGCATTGAGTGAATATAGGCATCTAAATGTTCTTGAAGGTCCGTGGTCCCATCGTAGTGTTTCAGGTTGGAAGGGGACTTAAAGTTTCTAGGGATCCTGTACACCATTAGTTCATCCAAGAAGGGTTATTGCAGGATGTCGGAGACCGACAGGTTAATTCTAGTGGCATTGCTGGCTTCATCACGCAACGGTACCCTTTGGTTACGAGTCGTATTCTGCCTTCTGTTATCATTCTCCACATGCACGGAACTTCCCAACTCGTCAAGCCGACGATGCTGGTTGTCTAACTGACGATGATGTTCATCAATCTAGAGCATTTGTTAGGCTATTAGCTCCTGGAGATGGTGCCTGATCATCTTGAAATGGGCAGTGCCTCAGCTGGAAGCGTGATCGGCAACATCGTTGTTTAGGGGGCCTAGGCGTGTTTGCATTGGGGCCCTGGACCCTTGAACAACATTGTTAGCTCTTTCTTCAGGGCAGCTAAGCCTGTCCATGACAGATACTCTGCGTGACGGATGTGGACTTTCATTGGAGAGTGAGTCCATCGCGTAGATGTTCTGAGACTTGTGCTTGGTTTCTTACGGTAAAAGCTTTAGCTGCAGGTGGCAGAACTGGATGAGGAGGGACTGCACTACTGGCTCCTGTCTTTCTTTTGTAGGGGCTTATGCAGCATCCCTCCTTGAATGTTGACGTGTGTTCACCATAATTGTATAGGATTAGAAGTTTATAAGATTCCCACAGACGGCGCCAATGTTTTGAAGTGGATTCAGAGGGTACTTAAGATAGGTATGTTGCGGTGGTTTCCTCCTTGAACAGCAGCGATCGAGTGTGTTGAGACAAAGGGTGAGTACTTACAAAGGGACTCCAACGTTCAAGTCAAGTTATGCACAAGTAGGGTATTGTTTAATGAATAGTTTACTAATACCTATTTAAGGTTACTTAGCTTCGTATTTATAGAGTGTGTGTAGAATCCTTATGCAATCTATGTTGAGTGTAGGTATTTAGGATTAGTATCCTGGTAGAGATTACTTTCCTACTATTATTGGAGTGAATCCCTATAAGTTAGGAGCTTTGATATAGAAGCTACTTAGCAGTTTGAGGTAGTTATGAGTCCTATAATATCGTAAGTTATGATTGGTAGTTATGGATATTTAGGGATATATCCTCTGCACAAATCCAACAATCTTGATATTATGGCCCAGCGTCGCTAAACACACATGGCTCCGGGGTCCGGACTACCATCAAGCCTTAGCTACGTGGTCTAGGGTGGAGTCCAATTATACATGTATGCTGGTTGATCCGTTAGGAGGGATCCTCGATCATATTTCAGAATAAAATCCATCATGGCAATGCTTGATAAGAGTTGACTAAAAGCTTCCAACATGTTAAAATATAAGTTCCTCAAGTTATCTTTCTCATACAATGCAATATCTCATTAAAATCACTAATTAAACACTAAGGGATATAGTGGTCAATTTGAAGGCTCGCCAAGCGGTTTCACAAAAGTTCCCTCTGCTAGAAAATAGGATTTCCATTGACAAAGGAAAATTCCCAAATAAACATATCATTCTTTTCCTTAACAGAAACATGAATAGAATTTTGCCAAGAAGTGTAGATATCTATTTCTGCATTTTTATTTGACAAAAGATATAAACCCCTAGAAAGACCACAAGCTTCTACACAAAACATACTATCAAAATGAAAGGACCTTCTAAGATGTTATACTTTTTGTTTTCTTGCTTTTGTTTCCATAAGGAATAAAATAGTGGGCTTATACTAAGAACTGAGGTTTTTTAGTTCTTTAACTATCCCGGAGGCCCCTACTCCATGACAATTCTAGTTTAATACATTCATGGCTCCAAGTGGGGCAAGTTGAGGCTCACCACCACCACCATAGTGACTTCATTCTACATCTTTGCTTCAGCCACATGAGGGGTACTTGAAAGAGTTGAATGTTATTGCTTGATAACAATTGTATAGGTATAATCTATATTATATAAGCTTATGACAATAATGACTTACCTAAAATAAAGCTAAATTATAGGAAATAAATTGTTCTAATACAAAAATCAAATATGTCCTAATAATAGAAATCATGGAATAAATCTGTACAATAAAGAAAATAAATCTATACAATAAAGTCCAACACTCCCCCTCAAGTTGATGAATGGATATTATCATTCTCAACTTGTTAGTAAGATATTGAAAGTGCTCTGTGGGTAGTCCCTTAGTTAATACATATGCAATTGATATCCTAAAGGACTGTATGTTATGGTTATGAGTCCACTATCCAATTTCTCCTTGATAAAGTGTCGGTCTATCTCAATGTGTTTTGTCCTGTCATGTTGAACCGAATTATGTGCAATGTTAATGGTCAATTTGATGTCACATAACAATTTCATAAGCGCTTCACACTTTAGTTTCAGGTCATCTAATATGATCTTTATCCATAGCAACTCATAAACCCCTTGTGCCGTAGCTCGAAATTCAGCTTCTACACTTGACCGTGCCACTACATTCTGTTTCTTACTTCTCCAAGTTACCATATTTCCACCCAGAAACATACAATAACCTGATATTGACCTCCTGTCAGTAATTGAACCTGCATAGTCAGCATATGTGTACACTTCATTGATAGATTTCCCCCTTTCTAAATAGTAATCTTCTTCTAGGCGTGGTTTTTAGATATGGTAGAACTTGATCCACTGATAGCGTATGCTAGATCTGGTCTAGTATGTGCCAAGTATATCAGTTTTCCTACTAGTCTCTGTATTGAGCTCTATCCACCTTGGGGCTCTCTTCATACTTCCCATTTTGTGATTTTGATCAATGGGTACACTGGTAGCTTTACACCTAAGCTTTCCAGTCTTTTTGAGAAAGTCTAGGATGTATTTCCTTTAAGAAAAAAAGATACCTTACTTGGAGTAGGCAACTTCAATTCTAAGGAAGTACCTTGTCTTTTCAAGATCTTCTATTTTGAACTCAGCTGCTAGTTTCTTTTTTAGGAGTTGCTTCTCAACTAGATCATCTTCTGATATAATGATGTCATCAATATACACAAGCAGAACTGTGAGTATACCTTTTTATAAATGTTTAAAAAAGAGAGTATGATCACCTTGACTTTGTTTATATCCTAGGGACACCATTGTTTTTGTGAATCTTCCAAACCAAGCACGAGGAGACTGCTTCAACTCTTATAAAGCCTTCTTTAACCTGCACAACTTGTTCCTTCCACTAGTGGACTCATATCCAGGGGGATTTTCATATAAACTTCCTACTCTAAGTTGTGATGAAGAAAGGCATTTTTAACATCAAACTGGTGTAATTCCCACCCAAAGTGAGTGACAAGGGAGAGTAAGATTCTTACAATATTCATCTTGGCTACTGGAGCAAATGTCTCCTCATAGTCAATTCCATAAATATGAGTGTATCTTTTTGCCACCAACTTTGCTTTATATCGGTCTAGTGTACCATCAAATTGATATTTCAAAGTATATATCTATTGGCACCCTACTGGCCTTTTGTCACCTGGTCTCTCAATATTCTCCCACATTCCACTCTTTTCCAATGCATCCATCTTCTCATTCAGGGCTTGAATCCAATTCTTATCCTTCAATGCTTCTTGTACTGATGTTGGGATTTTGATAGAATCTATGGTTGAAATGAAACTCCAATGTTGCAAGAAAAGATATATAGAAGATACAAATTGGGAAATAGGGTACTTAGGATTGGGACAATACGTTTTTCCTTTCCTCAATGTAATGGGTAAGTCATCTAGGTCAGGTTCACAATTATTCAAAGACATGTTATCATGTTCAAAAATAGGAAGTTCAGAGACAGGAGAACTTGCATCTTTAGTACTTATTATTGGTTCAGATGCTTGAAGTTGTTGTTGGACTAGTTCGAGTTTCCCTCTCCTTTGATACACCAGTTTTGGTGTGCTAGCCTTGGCCTTGACTTTAGCTAGTTCAGGTGGGGTGCCAAAAGAAGATGTTAAATCTTGTGTAGAGTCAAAAGGTAAAGGAAGGAAGGACCTAGGAAAGAAGGACTCAACCTTAGCTTCCTGAGTGTTCTCCCCCTGAAGCTGAGGACGAGTAAAGAAGGACTCATTTTCATGAAAAGTGACATCCATGGAGACAAAAAAAAGATGACTAAAAAATGATAGCATTTATACCCTTTTTTTATCAGGAGCATAACTTAGAAAAACACATTTGACAGCACGGGGATCAAGCTTACTGCGATGTTGGTAATGTACAAGGAATAAAGCCACACAACCAAAGACACGAGACTGTAGACTCGTCATAATAAGAACTGGTGGAAAGTGAGAGGTCATGAGTTGGAATGGACTTACATTACTCAAGACATGAGATAGTAACTGATTCATTAAATATGCAGCAGTTAAAATAGCTTCCCCCCAGTATGAGCTAGGAATAAAGATTTGAAATAGTAAAGCTCTAATGATTTCATGTAAATGATAATTTTTTTTCTGCAGCACCATTTTGCTAAGGAGTATAAACACATGTAAGTTCATGCACAATACTATGCTCTTTAATAAATATAGAGAAATTTTGGTTGACATACTCCTTATCATTATCAGAATGCAAATGCTTAATAAACTTTCCAAATAGGGTCTGAATCATACGGTAAAACTAAACAAACAATCAAAACACATCTGATTTGTCTTTCATTAGAAAAAGCCAAGTTACTCGAGTACAATCATTAATGAAAGAAACAAACCATTTACTGCCAGAAATGTTAGAAATACCCCAAACATCAGAGTGGATAAGTGTAAAAGGCTCAACACTTATATTAGAAATAGGTGAAAAGGTTACACGATGGTGTTTGACAAACTCACAAACATCACAATGAAAAGAATCAATAGATTCCTTAAAAATAAAGACAGAAACATTGACTTAAGCAAAAAAAATAGAGGATGTTCTAAATGTTTATGTTGTTGCCAAATTTGAGAAGCAAGAGACTCAAAATTGGACTAATGGTAGGAAAGTAGCAGCTTTTCATCAAGACCACCATTAGCTAGCATATTAAGGAGATAGTACAACCCTCTATATTCCTTAGGAACTCCAATCGTCCTCCCCATGATAAAATCCTGAAAGATACAATGAGAATGAAAAAAAGGTTATAACACAATTATTGTTTTTTGTAAGCTTATGAATGGAAATGAGATTATTAGAAAGCTTGGGAACATGGAGCACATTGTTTAAGTGTAGAGAGAGCTGAAGATTAATAGTACCAGAACTCGTAACTAAGGTGTGAGAGTCATCCGCTATGATTATATGATGCTTACTAGAAGAGGGTTGATAATATAACAGAGGTAGTGAATAAAAGGTCATATAGTGAGTTGCACCAGAGTCCATGATCTATAAATTCTCAGTACCAAAAGTGTAACATCCTAACACAGATATCTAAGTATATCATAGATACACAAGGATATTCAGTACTAGAAACATCACTTCTACATAACTAACTAATACATATATCCATAATCACAACTAAGTAATTATAGAAAGCCTTGAGAGATTACGGAAAACCTAAACTCATACATATATATAAACAACACGAGCCACAAAAAGGCATATTGTAATACATACAAAACAAATGTAAACTGTATACATAAGTTCTGTCTAGAAAAGTATATAAAACTATACTAGTCTTCAAGCTTCACCATCTTTCCCTTAGCAGGGTCTTTACTTGAATTTACTTAAAAGAACAACTAGGGTGAGAATTACAATTCTCAGTAAAAACAGTTCCAATACCAGCTAGCTATAACATTGTATAACAAATATAACAATTGCTATAACTGCTAACATAGGAGTTTCCTTCCTAATTCTCATAACTGCACACTATCTAGTAGTGTGGTCTAAATTGATAACCTACATACCGTTAGATATAAACAACTGCCCATACAATTGTAAATACCAACGGCAACAAAAAATGCCCATACATCTGTCCATAAATGCAATGAGGATGATATGTAATAATTATGCCTAAGAAAGATCCTAAAGATATGCTCGTGTAATATTTTATTTTGAAATACATGCAGGGGTTTATTTTGAAAACAAAGATATTCATTAAGACCTGGTTCAGTATATCATCCTGTGGTAAATGGAGGGAAAGCTCATCTTCACATCACACGTACCCTGGTACGCTGAGAAGTTCGGGTTTCATCCTTGCTCAAAAAGCGTCTTTCGAATTTCCCACTTATCTCCTTTGGCCTTAATGATGGTGTACAACATCAAAAGATACTTACGAAGATCAATACTACTAGACCATTACCTTAGACATACATACAATCATTCTTACATATATAGGTCATCTAAGATCTAGTCTTGTTTTACTAGAAATGTTGACTTCTTATATTTACCCCCTCATAGATAGGAAAACTGAAATTTCCATATTACATGCAACCCTAACACTTAGTTAGGAATACTTGTCCCCTTAGGAACTTCTTAACTCCCTTCCTTCTAGCCAAATGTCCTCACGTCATATAAGTCATATTCACAGGTAGACAATGCGAATATAACCTAGTTTATTTATATATAACACCCTTCAACATCATATCTCTAATGAAGCTAAGTAACAAAAGTTACCATAGGTGATAGACACTTGTCTATAGCAAACCATTATTCTTAGTTGCACTAAGGTTCTTAGCTTTCACATATATACTAGATTAACTAATTAGTGTGTGAAAAGCGTAGCGATATATTTACCTCTCACGTAAACACCACCTTAACCTTCCTATAGACTTAACTCATCCTAGTGAAAGAATCTATCTTAGCTAATGCTGCATTCCAACCTTGTTTAAGGAAACAAATGAGCATTTCTCTAGAGCTTTGCATATCCAACTACTCTTATGGATATGACAAGCTTACTAGTCTCGAATCTTCCTATTGTGTATTTATCAATGCATGAGGTCTCACTTGCCTAAAGAACTCAATACATAAACATTCCCTCACTTAGGAACCTAAAATACACAATCTTATCTCCACTCAAATGAATTTAACTCAAGAGTGGTTCTTACTTGCAACTCTTTGTTGCTTAAGGTTCTAGGTACCTTCCTAAGGTAATCCACTACTCTTGAATATCCTAAGGCTCATACCTTCCTTATTCTTACTAGAGCGAACCCTACAATCCATCCTAGTATACTTGTCTCTATTGCACCATCTCATCACATCTTGAGTGATATCTAATGCAATAATAGGTTGCCTAAGATGCTATATCCATACCTAGGGCAATCCTTCACTTTAGGATGCTCAAAGGCTTAAGCTTTCTTATACTTACTAGGTGATACTTTTCCTCTTGAAAATATCCCCTCTTATGTCTTAACACACTTCAGGAAATATATATGAATGATTCCATCTAGCCCAGAACTTTAAAATATCAAAAATGACATTTTTGGAGTTCTTAGTGGTCACGCTGCGGTGCCTTAGCCTCGGGTTCTCAATCTTCAGCAGGTCAAGAGCAGCACGTCGCAGTAAGGTGTCTAGAACGCTGTGGCGCACGTAGAAAATTCAACCTCATGCCTCGGCGTGGCCTTCTCATGCCGCAATGAACATGAACATTCAGCCTCATGCTGCGGTATGACCTCCTCCACGCTGTGGCACGAACTATAGAACATGGCTTCTGTAAAATTCTGCAGAAATCGTGCACTTTTCCAAAGGTTGATTTCTTACTTCCAATCATCTAAGATCAGTTTCTTTATGATTTCTAGTACCAATCTAGGCTCCTAAACTTGTTGTAACTCTTATACAACCAATGGATTCTCTTAGGCATAGATTTAGGTCCAAAATCATATAGCTCCAACCATTGTCCAATTCTTAAATCTATGGATCCTAATGGTTGATCTTGAGCAATAAACGACCATCTTACATTCACTAAGCTTAAACTATCCTAACCTAGTCCTTGGAATCAAGAACCAAGCCAAGAACATGGATCTAGCTCTCCAAACCCCTAATTCCTATTCATACAAAACCTTAGTTCAATCCAATGAACTAAGGAGAAAGATGAATAGAAACTCCTTACCTCTTTTGTGGATGATCCATCTTCAAGCTTGAGCTTTGATCTTCCTCTCCTCTTTCTCCTTCTTCTTCTTCTTTTCTTTCCCTTTTTGTCTTCTCTTCATCTATTTTTTCTTTCTCTATTTTTCTGAGAATTTCGTGAGAGATGAGGGAAATAAAGGAGAAAAAAGGTAAACTTGGTAACTAAAGTTTCTATACTGAAACTTATATCTGCTAAGAACACCTGAATTATACTAATTCAAGTTTTTCAGCTTCCAACAACTTTAGAATAAATACTAAGATTTATCTAAATTGTTGTTTTACCTATATTCTCTTTTTCTATATCTGCTAGTAGTCAATTCGGTATTAAATATACAACTAGTATGCCTAAAAATATCAAACTAACTCAGATTAACTTGAAACTTTAACTGCATCTTACTTAGCTCATTTGTGACCTAGAAACAAGTTATCCATACCTGTTTTCCTCAACTTAGCCTTTAAAGCCATTATCTGAGATATTTTAAGTTACTTTTCAACTTTTGGGTTATAGCTAAGTGCCTAAACGAACTCAGATTATCACAAAACTTCATAGACATGTTAAACAAGTAATATTCTACCTTTTGTAACCATATACAAGTCTAACATATTACTAAGGGTATTACAAAAAGCATTAAAGGATTGAAAACAAAAATTCTTACTAGTCATGGTCAGAGAACAGGAGCCAGAAAGCTTACTAAAAGAGTCACTGAGAGTCTGCAAGCACTCCAACTCATTTTTACTAAGGACTAGAACCCCATCACCCACATTTGACTCCTCACCTGGGGGCATAGAATCCAAAGTGGTTATATTTGCCTGACTTTGCTGCATACTCTTGAACCCTCATGTACAGTTAAGAACCTAGTCCTTCCCATGGAGTCTGAAGTAGTTCTCCTTAGTATGACTAGATTTCTTACAATAGGTACACTAGCGACCCTTTCGATTGGGCTTGGAGAAGGAAGAAGAAGAACCTGGTTTAGTTGTCTTACCTATAGCCAAGGCTGATCCTCTAGTGGGGTTATCGTCAAGCATGATAGACCTACAACTTTCCTCTCCCCGAATAGTGTAGAATACCTCAGATAGTGATGGTAGTGTCTCTTTGCCTAGAATCTAAACCCGAATAAAGTCATATTCAGAATTCAGGCCAGAGATGAACTCGAAGATCTGATCCCTTTTCACCAAACTAGTGAACGTGGAAGTATCCATGTTGTATTACATTTTTCGATTTTGATATTGATCACACTCAATCCACAGGCCATTAAGGGTTCCATAATAATTAGTAACGGAAAGTACCCCCTATTTGGTAGCAAATATTTTAGTCTTTAATTCATAGTAAATGGCGATATCCTATTTCATAGAGAAGGTCTGGCAAAGATTGTCTTAAATTTCACGTGAGGAAGGAAGGAACATACAGTTTCTACAAATCTCAAGAGTCATGGAGTTCTAGAGGCATGTCAAAATAAGAGAGTCCTTATCATCTCACGTCTCAAAGTGAAGGTCATCCTTTGTAGGGGCTGTCCTTTCAATGTGGCTTAACTTCTGATGGCCCTTAAGAGTAATACAAATGACTTGGTCCCACTATAAGTAATTTTTCCATTAGGCGACAGGTAGGATACAAGACTAGGAGATCATTGGGATTCAGAGGTAGAGGCGATGTTGCGTTGAGCTGTGGGATAGCTTTAGCAATCTGGTCATCTGACATACTCATGTTTCCAACCAATTTCTTTTTTTTTTCTTTTTTTTTACTTGAAAGGCTGGTTTGGTTCTGATGTCTAAAATAAAAGAAACACAACAAGAACAAAATGATAAAAACCAGAGAAATAAAAAGGTGAAAAATAAGACAATGACACACCAAGCTGTTAGGGTGATGGTAGGTCGCCAGTGAGACTCGTAGGTCACCGGTGACTACAGTGTGGTGTAACACCCAGTACTGTTAGAGTGACAGCATGACAATGAGGATGGTGGTGCTACTCAGCGCGATAGTGAATTTTTCGCAGATATGTCACAGATCTGTGAGGTGAAGTTTACGAATCTATCGCGGATAGTGGTGATGCTCGATGGTTGTGATGGTCTCGGATAGTGGAACAATGTGCTCGGATGATTTGATCCAGTTCTGATTGAAAGCAGCAATGAAGGCCAGCTCTAAACCCAATAATGAAGGGTAGTCCGATCAGCAATGAAGGATGATTGCAACGGAAACAACAAAGGCTCCCACATCGTGATCTCTGTTACTAACTTAAAAGAGCTTAATGTTATTGCTTGATAATAATTGTATAGGTATGATCTATATTCTACAAGTTTATAACAATAATGACTTGCCTAAAATAGATCTAAATTATAGAAAATAAATCTGTCCTAATACAAGAATCAAATATGTCTGAATAACAAAAATCTAGTAATAAATCTGTATAATAAAGAAAATAAATCTGTACAATAAAGTCCAATAGGGGTCTTACTTGTACCCCACTCCCAAATCCCCCTTTAGCTCAGAATATCCAGCTTCTTTAAGTCTCTTGTGTAAATGGCAATGGTTTTGATGATTAACAAACAAGAAAGGTTTGGTTGCGTGAAGATCAAGTTCCAAGTCTCGTCAAGTTTAGCTTATAGGGCTTAGGTCTTACGTGTAAAGGTAAATTAGAATCACACAAAGCTCAAATAAGTTTTCAATCTTTATGAGTGTTTCCTAATTGTTAAAATGCCTAATGAACCATTTTTGAAAAGCTAATTATGTTGGAAGTACAAATCTATGAAAATTTTATTGACTTTGTGCTTTGCAAAATTGACTCTTGGTTAGTAATTTGACCATATCTTTCAATGCTTTTTTAGTATTATTTTGAAACTTCTTTCATATTCAAGTAGACTCAATGGTCTTTCCAATGAATGGTCATTTGTTTAAAATGGATGTATAACCAATAAGTTATGATCATTCAAAGTTTGGTTTCTCAAAAACAAAGTGCAATAACTGATTATGGATATTCCATTACCAATTATTCACTGAAGTTAGGAGCCTATGTTTTATTTCTAAAGGCTCCTAATCGGTTATGAGTTTTCCATAACCGGTTATTGTCTTGTTTTAAAAGCTTCTATGAAACCAAATAACCGGTTATGGAACAATAATAACTAATTATCTAGGTAACCAAAAATGTTCCTCTAATAGCTATAATTCAGCATTTAATGCCCCCAACCACCACCAACAACACTTAAATGCTTTGGGCTATAAATGAAAGTGTTTTTGAATTAATTACTAGTTGGAAAACATTTTGAAAATCCTTCTTGAACATTAAATACGAGTTTTACCATCTTTTCAATCAATACTCTATTTTGAGCTTCAAAGTATGAATCCTTGATACCCATTGTTCTTCAATTTGTATTATCTACTCTTGAGAGAGTTTCTTATCATTCATACTTTGTATGAACTGTAAACGAGAGGGTGAAGTATCCCTCAAAGTTGTAAGGGTGAGGTATCCCTTTGTCATTGAGGCTCAAGCACAAAAGGTGAGGCATCCCAAAGTGTGTTGAGTGCTCTATTTTGTAAATGTTACAAGCACATGTTGAAGCTTGAGGATATAGTGGAAATCTCAGGTGATTACTTGAGGATTGGACGTAGGCCACAAGTGGATTGGTGGCTGAACCAAGATAAACTTCTAAACTCTACTCCTTTACTTTTGTGCACTGTTTTATTGGCTTGCTTGAATACTTTCTATCTTGACTTATTTATTTATGAGTGAAGTGATCAATATCATTTATCTATTTACTTCAATCAATCAATAGCTTCAACGAAAATTGATAATGAAACATTTTGTGAAAGATTTACGAAAATATTTTACATACTCAATTCACCCCCCCCACCTATTGAGTATTGAGGCCACTTGGTAACAAGTGGTATCAGGGTTAGACTCTTGTATAAATAACTTACCAGCTTCAAGAGAAGTAATGACTTCAAATGGTTTTTTTTCTAGAAGTTCTTCTATAAATAGACCCCCTATTTCAATGGGGATGGTTATGCCTATTAGAAATAAAGGATGAAAATTTTTATTGAAGCTATTGATTTGGATGTGTGGGATGCCGTTGAAAATGATGCCCTTGTTCCCACATGTATAGTTGATGGTGTATGAATTAATACACTAAGAAGTAAATGGACCAATAAGGATAAGAAAAAGGTTCAATACAATTTAAGAGCCAAGAACATCCTTATCACATCATTGGGGTATGATGAATTCTTTAGTATGTCAAATTACAAAACTGCCCAAGAAATGTGAGATACCTTACAAGTAACCTATGAGGGCACAAGTGAAGTAAAAAGATCAAGAATAAACACTCTCACTCATGAATACGAATTATTTATAATGAACCAAGGAAAAAGTATTCAAGAAATGCAAAAGAGATTCACACACATTATAAATCATCTTGCTTCATTGGAAAAGACTTTTCCCAATGAAGATCTTATTTACAAAGTGTTGAGGTGTTTGAATAGGAATTGGAAACTGAAGGTGACGGCTATTGCGGAGTTAAGGAATCTATCAACAATGACACTAGCCACTATATTTGGGAAGCTCCAAGAGCATGAATTGGAGCTAAATAGGCTCAATCAAAATGAAGAGCATGACAAGAAGAAAAAAGGTATTGCGCTCAAAGCCACCTCTTCCACAATTGAAGATGATGATGAAGATGATGGAGAGGGAATAGAGAACCTTAAGCTAAATGAGGAAAATCTAAGTCTCCTTGTGAGAAAGTTTAGAAGATTTCTCAAGAAGAAAAGATTTCAAAGAAAGCCACATTTCTCTCAAAAGAAGACATATCACAAAGGGAAAGGAACCTCAACCGCTCCAACATGCTATGAATGCGGAAAAGTGAAACACGTGAAAATGGAATGTCCCGTATATCTAAAGAAGATAGAGAAGTTTAAGAAAAAGCCCTCTAAAGAAAATAAAGGAAGGAGATATTACATAGGTTGGGAGGACAATGATATGGATTCTACCGATAGCTCAGAGAATGAAGAAGATCATCTTTGTCTCATGGCTAGAGTAGGAGAAGAAAGTGACACCGAGGTAACTTCTTCTAACCTAGATTCCTCACCTTCTTACAATGAACTACAAGATACTTTTGAAGAATTGCATGAGGAATCCATGAGGCTCACAAAAATGATTTTGTCTTCTAACAAAAAAATCTCACTATTGACAAATAAAGTTTCTATTTTAAACAAGGAGATTAATGAACTCAAAATTGAGAATGAGACTCTAGGATTAATCGATGTTAACTCATCATGCATGATTTGTTCTACACGTGATATTGCACCCACACCCTCATCTTGCTCATCATGTAAAGCATCTGAAATTAAAATTGAGGATTTGAAAAATACTTTTGCAAAATTTATTTTTGGAAGAGACAACTTTAATGTGTTGCTAGAGAAACAAAGATATGTTTTCCAAAAAGTCGATTTAGGGTATAATCCCAATAACCAACAAAGTTTCTCAAGAATCTCTTTGTTTACTCAAGTACCTAAAGTATCCCCTTCATCAAATGCTTTCATTGTGGGAGAAAAGGGCATAGTGTCTCAAAATGCAATGTTAGAAAGAACTTAAACACCAAGGTTGAGACTAAAATAGTTTGGGTCCCTAAGGGCACCTTACCTAAATCTAACATACAAGGACCCAAGAAAATTTGGGTACCAAAGGTTAAAATCTGAATGTGTGTTGTAAGTGTGCTTAAAGACCAAGAACTCAAGTTAGTATCTTGATAGTGGATGGTCTAAGTACATGATGGGTGATGGCTCCAAGTTCTCCTTTCTTGCACCCAAGAAGCATAGTCATGTCACATATGGGGACAATAACAAAAGAAGGATCCTTGGGATTGGAAGGTTAGTAAGAATCCCTCTACTTCAATTAGTAATGTCTTGTATGTAGAATGACTCAAATATAACTTGCTAAGCATCAGTTAATTGTGTGATAAGGGAAATAGAGTTATATTTGATTCTAATTGTTGCATAATTGAAGGTAAGAATGATAAGCAAGTTAAGTTTGTTGGTCATAGAGTTGATAACATATATATGATTAATCTTGATGATATTACCTCTCAAAATGCAAGATGTCTTATGAGTAAAGAGAGTGATTCATGACTATAGCATAGGAGAATTGCCCATATTCATATGGATCACTTAAAAAAACTTGTTTCTAAAGATTTAGTAATTAGTCTACCAAAACTCAATTTTGAGAAAAATAAACTTTGTGATTCATATCAAAAGGGTAAACAAGTAAAGATCTCTTTCAAAGCTAAAAATGTTGTTTCTACTACTAGACTTTTATAACTTTTGCACATAAATATTTTTAGACCATTAAGAACTATGAGCTTTTGGGGTAATTACTATGCTTTGGTAATTATGGATTATTACACTAAATATACATGGACTCTATTCCTTGCTCATAAGAATGATGCCTTTTGATGGTAATTATAAGTTACAAACTCAAATGCAGGTTGTCTCAAGTAATAAATTCTCAGGAGTCTGAGGTCAATCCACAGGGAATTGATGAAGAAAAATTCTGAGGTAAAGAAAAGATTTTGTCACAGCAATAAAGGTAATAAAACTTGGTCACAAATAAAAAGGATTTACTTAGGTTAGGAGATCCAATCTTGGTAAATAAATTAAGGACAAGATTAATTCTTTTTATAACTCAATTAGAATCTACACATAGTGGAGGTTCCAATCAGAAAATACAACATTCAACATTCATTTAAGATTTTATATGTAATTATATTATTATTCCTTTAATTATCTATTATCACCACCACTTATAAATGGACTCAAGCATTCATTGTGCTAATATTTTGTCTACAACAAATCAAAATCTCTACTTTACAAGAAGGGTTTCTAAAATTATTGTAAACAAAATACAATACATATGATGACCACTTGATAATATATCATTTAAGCACAAGAAAGAGATTAATCTAACCTTATTTCATTACCAAGAGCTTCACCCTTTCACCTAAGTAAAATAAAAATTAGTTACTCATAGACAAGAGGAAAGAAAGAGAGAAGAAGAAGAAGATGAACATAACTCCTTTTTGGAACAAAAGAAAACTACCACAAAGGAAACAATTAATACGCAAGCATGATATTGATCTCTAAGCTAACCCTTTCAAATGATCATCCAAGGCTCCCTTTTATAGAGGATGAGGGATACAAAATGACAAGGGGCTAATTAATGAGTGAGTGGATGAGTGGGTGAATGAGTGGAAAATGCCAAATAGTAATTTGATGAGTGAAAAATTATAGAGATTCTTGTCCCATAAATCATTTATTGCTAAACTTATGGTATGCGTCAGAATCTCGCCAAGTGGTATTCATAAAAATTGTAGGATTTTGTCTTAGCTTTCCAATGTCATTAGTTTTAGCCCAAAATCATTCCTACAGCTCTAGATATGGCCCAATCACTGCACACTGCTCAGGCCCAGCTACAACTCCTCTATTTTGAATTCCAAGCCCAATATGACCTCTAAGTCATTCGAATGGACTATTGTGTTCTTCATGACAGTTGTAGATATGGGTCTTAAATTTCGAATGGCACTTGTTTGGGGTTAATTAAACTCCTATATCTTAAGATATGGTCGAATGAGTACATAGAAGTCAAGTTATCAGTATCAGCACTCTAGATGTTAATTCAACTCTAATTTAAATTATCCAAACATATGATTAGGATCTTAAGATCTTCATAACAGTTATAGAGAATTGTCTTAGCTTTCCAACAAGACCAAAATCACATCAATCAGATATTTGTAACTCAAATTATAGCTAATTAATTGAAAAATACAATCACCCTACTTAAGGACAATTCAAGCAATAATTTCTTCAATGATCCAATTAAGCTCAATTTCATAAAATGTGACAAAACCAACTTCGTTAAGCCAAATTGAACCTTAAGAAGCCAAGTGAAAGGATTATAAAATGAATAAATTATATTGCTATCAAATTCCTCCACATTTGACTTTTGCACTCCTGAGCAAAACATTAAGACCAAAACTAGTGAATAAGGAAAAACAACACAAATTCAAAAAAAAAAAAAAATTCTAAAAGACTCAATAATATTAAATAATGAAGAGTAACCAAAGATTCAAGAGATCAAAACATTTATGAGGTAACGCTTCTTCACATCTCAAACTAACAAGCAAGGAAATTTCAATTGAAAAACATGAGTCAAGAATGATAGATCTTCACAGGATTCACTCTGAATCTCTCAAGTGTTTAAAATGTAGGTATTTCACTCAATTCAACCCATGAAAAATTACACTACCATAAGCTTGCTTATCTTCTACTTTTCTGCTACTCAGAACACATGCACACATAAATCATGAGGACTTTATTCAAGGTTGTAATAGGGTCAAGGTAAAGGAGGAGGTAATATGAATATGACAAGTTAAATATCAAAGAGAATAAAAGAGCGTGAGAGCTGAGTTCAATTAACAAACATGAAAGTTCATCCCAACTCCACCTAATACAAATTCCCTTTACATATTCGTTTCGTTTCCTTTATTGCCTTGTTGGCCCTTTTTTACACATTTATTTTTCTTTTCTTTTTTTACAAGATGAACATAATATATACATTTTTTTCAATAATTCTGCACATACACCCCCACACTTGTTCAAGAACTCATCTAATGACAAAGCTAATGTTCTCTTATTCCCTACGGCTAGGTAAGAACATAGTTTTTCATTTAAGGCACATAATGAGCTCGAAACAAAGAATAGTCAAATAAGCTCAAAGGGGTTAAGCAAGGGAAAATAGGTCATTTCCAATGCCTTATGTTGGCAGGAATCAGAGAATTTCCAAGAAGTCATAAGAGTACTTGATATCATATTGAGACAATATGCTACTGAGCAAGGTTGCATATTTGTGCACCAATCATTCTTGGCTATTTCATTAAAGTAGCTATTTCAAGAAAAATGCCTCAATCATGTTTATGTATGCATGTGAAAATATAGTCTCAAAAAGAATCAAAGCAAGTTCTAGAGTAATAATTTCATGAGTGAAAATCACACAAGAAATAAGAGAATGGTACGAATGTTCAATCTATTCATCAATAGGCTCAAAATCTCACAAGACATATTTCTATCATTCTCAGTCCACCAATTCAACATCCATAACCAAACATGTGATTTTAAGAAAGAAGACAATTTATTCAATCATGCTATGTTCTCTGAATTTGAATTGCCACTTCTACATAACATAGTTATCTACCTAATTACTCCTTACTCTGTCACCAATTTTGATGCGTCTCAAGAGCAAATTTACCTCAAGGGCATAATTTACTTCTTACTCTGTCATCCATAATTACTTTTGTTGTTAATAAATTGCTAACAATCATATAAACACACTTCCTAATATTTTTTTTTTATTTTTTTTACACAACTATCTTTCCCCAACCAAATCACAATATTGTCCTCAATGTCAAAATATAAATAAGCAAATGATAGAAGATAGTACCTGTTGTTGTAATTACTGAAAGGAGAAACTTTACACAAATTTAAACAGAAACAAAGTACAATGAATAAAACCAAAGGTAAAGGAAAGTTATAGATGAAGTGTCAAATCACATTCACGTTCCTTGTTGTCTCCCTTGCTGCTTCCTTCAGACCAATCTATCTGAGTTATTATTGGTTCAGGTTCATAAACAAAAGTTTGTAATTTATCAATTAATCCATCAATAGTTGAAGCAGATATAAGGAGTCGTCTTGCCGAAGGTGTGATAAAGTTTTGTTCCACAGCATGGTTAACAAAAGATAACAAATTATCAAAGAAATTATTAACATTCAACAAACCTATGGGTTTATGGTAGATGTTCAATTGGGCCCAAAAGATAATTTGAAAAACTTCTTCCAAAGTACCAAAACCACCCGATAAGGCAATGAATGCATCATAGTTTTCAAGCATTGTCCTCATTCGTCCATGCATAGATGATACTTGAATTTTCAGCCTAATTATCTTTCTAGTGATGTTCTTTCGAGTTAAAGGTTCAGGAATGATACCTAAAACTTGACGACCTCTTATATGTGCAGAAAGTGATACAGCTCCCATTAACCCAATGCTATCTCCCCCATATACTACACGAATGTTCCTCGCAACAAGTGTTCTACCAATAATGTTTGCTACATTTACAAACTCTAAACCCTTCTTATAACTTGTCCCACAAAATACACATATACTAGTAAATCTATGAACTGAAGAAGAAGTTCCCTCCATTTCTACACTCATACTCTGTTTGAATGATTATGAGTTAGAGGAAAGTGAAGAAAATGGAGTGTTTAAATAAGGAAGAAAATAGAAAAAGTAATGATAGCTCCTATATGGATAGGTTGACTATTGTCAAAAAAGTTTGAAATTAAGAAATTTTTTTATTTTTTAAATTAATTAATTAATTATTTATTATTATTATTATTTTTTCAAGTTATTTATTTTTGAAATAAAAATACTTTCGCACAACGGGAATAAGCATAAAAACCTATGCCCTTAAGCCAATTAGGGCGACTCTCAATGAGAAATTGGTTCTAAGACTACAGTACCCCCAAAGAACTTTCCGAACAAACGGGGTAAGGATCCATGCACAAGGATTTCATGGACTAAATACCAAGTTACTAACAACCTGATGAAAGGTGAGTGTATACTCACTTGAGAATGGGATGGAGGTAGTCTGCTCTTTTGGCTTTGTGCCAAAGCATCATTGACCAGTATTAGACCCATTCAAGACCAACGCAACATAGGGCTCCCAAAAGAGACAAGTGGCCATAATGCGACTGGCTGCCTCACATGTGGGATACAATCTACTTGCTTTGTTTTTCAATGAAGAAGACTAGATTAGGATACGCATATTTCTCCATTCACGTTTTGTGTTTACCAAGGCCAAACCCAAGATGTGTACATACTCTATCTATTATTTTTAAATAAGAAGAACAAGATAATATATACATGTTGTTGTGAGTGTGACTCACCTCTTCCTCTGGTTTTACGTCCAGTAATGGTTTAAATGCCTTCTATGAGTAGAGGATAAGCTTTCCATCCAATTTTCTTATAAATTGGTAAATAGGGTCTTTTTGAGTCATATTCCCAATACTGTAATGTTATTGTTCGTCCTTGAAGAGATTCCACAAGTTAAGAAGTTCACGCTGCACATATCCACAAGAATGCGTCTCAATAGTCAATAAGATATTATCTAATGACTCCTTACTCAGTCCATTCTCAATGAAGAATATTTTATCTTCTCTGTTTGAGAAAACTATTCCCAAAGAATGACATCGCTTATTACAATTCCATCGTGCACATTTGTGACAAACTTGTAATCTTTTTGCTCTTCTCCTTTTAGAATACGAACTTCTACCGAGACCTGTCATGTAATAGTCAAATAAAATTGAAGATTCACCTACTAGATGACCTTTGCTTCGATTATCCAGCGTACATCTTCTGACATGCCCTTGTGCATTAACAGTCTTAATCTTTCACATCTAGCTTTGTAAATTTTTGTTAGAGCATTTTGTGGAAGAGAAGGAAAATGTTTTCCTAGATTTAAGAGAATGACATCCATTTTAAAGGAGAAGAAATTAGTTATTATGAGAAACTGAAAAACAAACCGACTTGAGAGTCACAGAGTACCGTTATCTACCACTTAACCAGGGACACAAAGAACTACAAAAAGAAAGCAACAAAATTAAAATAAATTCTACTCATAACATGGATTTGAAAGGGAGATGAATTCTACCTCATCAACTTCATTTTCCAAAAATGATTTGAGTGTTTGTCCATTGACCTTTAAAACATTACCATTCCTAGGATTCTCAATGTCTATGGCCCCATAAGGATACACATGTTTGACAATAAAAGGGCCAATCCACCTATATCTCAATTTTCTAGGGAATAAGTGAAGACAAGAATTATAAAGCAGAACTTTTTGACCAATTTCAAAAGATTTTCTCAAAATTGATTTGTCATGAAAAACTTTTGTTCTATCTTTATAAATTTTTGAATTTTCATATGCATCATTTCTCAATTCTTCAAGTTCATTTAATTACAATTTGCGTAACTTGCAAGCATCATCAAGATTTAAATTGAAAGTTTTAATGGCCCAAAATGCTTTATGCTCCAGTTCTACAGGCAAATGACAAAGTTTTTCATAGACTAACCGATAGGGTGACATGCCTAAAGATGTTTTGAAAGCAGTATGGTAAGCCCAAAGTGCATCGTTTAGTCTTAAAGACCAATCTTTACGATTTGGGTTAACCATTTTTTCTAAAATTTGTTTAATCTCCTTATTTACTAATTATATTTGTCCACTTATCTGAGGATGATAAGGGGTGACAATTTTGTGTGTAATGGCATATTTCTTCATCAAAGATTCAAATGGTTTATTGCAAAAATGTGTTCTCCAATCAATAATGATAGCTCGAGGGATTCCAAATTGACTCAAGACATTTTCTTTTAAAAATTTAAGAACAGTTTTATGGTCATTGTGTCGACATGGAATCGCCTGAATCCATTTTCAGACATAATCAACTGTAACCAAAATATACAAAAATCCAAATAAAGATGAAAATGGATGCATGAAATCAATTCGCCAACAATAAAAAATTTCAATGACAAAGATAGGGTTCAGAGGCATCATATTTCTTTTAGAAATAGACCCCATTTTTTGACAATTTTTGCAACGCTGTCCTTAAATAAAGTGGGCCAATAAAATCCACATCGTAATATTTTCGTAGTTGTTTTCTATGAAGAAAAGTGACCTCCACATGCTTCTGAATGATAAAATTTAATGACACTAGCTACCTCATTGTCGGGCACACATCTCCAAAAGATTTGATTAGGACAATATTCAATAAAAAAATTTCACCTCAGTCAAAAATTTCCTTCTGTCTTGGTGTGTCCACTGAGGCGACATCTTTCCTGTTACAAGAAAACTGACAATGTTAGCAAACCAAGGCATGGAATTGATAGAAAATAAAAATTCATTGGGAAAAGAATCATTGATAAGTGTGTTATCAAAAGATGAGCCTGTTGTAAGTCTGGACAAATGATCTGCAACAACAATTTCGGCTCATTTCTTATCTTTTATTGTGATGTTGAATTCTTGAAGCAACAAGATCCACCGTATCAACCTAGGTTTGGCATCTTGCTTAGACATTGAATATCTAACGGTAGCATGATCAATGAAAACAACAATAGAAGAACCAATTAAATAAGTTTAAAATTTGTCCAATGTAAAAATTACAGCAAGTAGTTCTTTTTCAATAGCTGTGTAATTCATTTGTGCACTATTTAAAGTTCTACTTGCGTAACAAATCACATGAGGTTTACCTTCCTTTCTTTGGCCTAAAACAGTACCAACAGAAAAATCACTAGCATTACTCATCAACTCAAAAGGCGAAAACCAATTAGGGGATTGCATGATAGGAGCAGATGTCAGAAGACCAATTAATTTTTTAAAAGATTTTTGACATTCTTAAGTCTAATCAAATGGTGCATCTTTTGTCAGAAGATTACATAATGGTCTTGATATAACACTGAAGTCCTCAATGAATCTTCTATAAAATCCAGCATGTCTTAAAAAAGAATGAACTTCTCTTACTGTTTTTAGGGAAGACAAATGAGCAATTAATTCAACTTTGGCCTTATCAACTTCAATTCCTTTAGAATATATCACATGACCTAACACTATTCTTGATGTAACCATGTAATGACATTTTTTCTAGTTTAACATAAATCTTTTTTCTTCGTATCTTTTAAGAACCTTTTCCAAATTATCAAGACAATTTTCAAAAGAATTTCCAAAAACTGTCAGGTCATCTATGAAAGCCTCTAAATAATGTGGAAATAAGTTTGCCCCAATAATTTAATATGTTAAGTTTTGATTATGAGAAATACAAGTTAAAAAGAATGATGCTTATGCTACATAGATGTGCTTAATAGATTATATTGGATCATGCATGATCATGTACTCGATCTTGTTATATTTCATATAAGAATCATGCATATTATTTATAGCATCTTTTATAAAAAATATCCAATAATGCTATATATGAGTTGTATTAAATTAATATTGGATTTCACTCTATTTAAATGAAAATATGCAAAGTGTTCTTTGTTACATCCTATATAGAGCATATCTATTAGTAATTAATAAATGTCTTATTTGGATGTGTCTATAAAAGTCTTATATGCATGTTAGACTAACTAGAGTTATACATTTATGAATCATGCATATGAAGATATTGAGTTATGAATTTGGACTAACTATACTTGTTTTAAGTGAGTAATATTTTGTAGGATAGTCCAAGTACTAAGAGTGAGCATTGTGACAAGAAAATAAAGGATCACAACTATGCTTAACTCTAGAAGAATGAAAATGATAAAGATGTTTCAAGCATTTGCAAGATTTGAAGAGAATAATTTTTTGGAAGCTTGGATTACATCAAGAATTGATGATGGCAAAAGAACAAGTCTCAAGGTTCTTCTAGACTAACTTATAGGACTTAGATCTTGTGTAAAGGTAAAAAAGAATCACACAAAGCTCAAATATGTTTTAACATCTTTGAAATTGTTTCTTACATGTTTAAATGCCCAACAAACTGTTTTTGGAAAGCTAGTCTTAGTGGTAGTTCAAACCTTTGAAAAATAGTCAAGTTTGTATTTTTAAAAACTGACATTTAGTTACTCTTTTGATCATAACTTTCAAACTGCTTTGAGTTTTATTATGAAACTTATTGCATATGAAAATAGACTCAAATATCTTTTCAATGAATGGTTATTTGCTTTAAACAGATAAGAAATGAAGAAGTTATAGCAATTTGCTTTAAACTATGAAAAATAGTTAAGTTTTGAAAAACTGACCTTTAGTTACTATTTTAATCATAACTTTCAAAACTTTTTTATATGAAAATATACTCAAAGATCTTTATAATGAGTGGTCATTTGCTTTAATCGGATAAGAAATGAAGAAGTTATGACCTTTTAATATCAGTCTTCAAAACTAGAAGTGATGTAATCGATTACACAATTCCTGTAATCGATTACAACTCTGGCAGAGGCCATGTAATCAATTACAAAATCCATGTAATCGATTACCATGTGCCCAAAAACGTTCTCAATGGCTATAAACGGCTAGTTTTCATAAACAATCATTTTTAAACACCACCAACTACTATTTTATCACTTGGGCTCTATATATGAGTGTGTTTTGAAGCTTTTACAACTCTTGAACACTTTATTTGATCCTTGAATCATCAAAATCATATTTTGAGCTTCAAAGTATAAATCCTTGGTACCCATAGTGCTTCCATTTGTATTATCCACTCTTAAGAGAGTTTCTTATCATCTATACTTTGTATAAACTGTAAAAGAGAGAGTGAGGTATCCCTCAAAGTTGTAAGGGTGAGGTATCCCTTGAAAGTAGAGGCTCAAGCACAAAGGGTGAGGTATCCCAAGGTATGTTGAGTGCTTAGATTTGTAAAGGTCATCAAGCACTCGTTCAAGCTTGAAGGTTTAGTGAAAAATCTAGGGTGGTTCACTTGAGGATTGGATGTAGGTCACAAGGGATGGTTGAACCAGGATAAATCCTTGTGTTTGCTTTTCTCAACTCTATCTCATTTACATTGGTGCATTAATTATATATGCTTGAGTTGAATTTGACATCTAGCTTATTTTCTTGATTTATCTTATAGCCCAAGTGGTTTTTGTGAAATATCTAATAGTTGTACCTTTGTCAAACTTATTCCGCTACATGTGTTGATTGAAAATGTCTAAATGTATAATTTCTCAAAGGTGCTTTGAAAATTTGTAATCACCCAATTCACCCTCCTCTTGGGCGATGGTTGCCATAGGTAACAAGTGATATCAGAGTTTCGTGCTCTATTAAAAGCTTAACCGCCTGGAGTTAAAGATCCTTGTTTGTTTGGCAACTATTGAAAACTTTTCAAAATGGAAGGTTTTGAAATTAATAAACCACCATTCTTTGATGGTGTGAATTTTGTTTATTGGAAAGCTAGAATGGAATTTTATATGCAATCTATTGATATTAATTTGTGGGATATTATGCTTGATGGATTTACTTACAAATCAAAACAAACTTGGAATGCCTATGACAAGAAATGCTTTTCATTGAACATTAGAGCTATGCAAATTTTGAGAAGTGGTTTAAATGATGATGCTTATGCTAAAATTAAGAGTTGTTCTAGTGCTAAAGATATATGGGATGCTCTTGATGATATCTATCTTGCTAACAAAGATTTTTTTGCATAAAGTTGTATATAGAGCAAGAAAAGCAAAAGCCTCTAGAGAAAGATAACATTGAAAAATGTCCTCAAGAACATGTTCAAAGTAAGAAAAGGAGCTCAATGCCTCTTGGCAATGATGGTGCTCAATTAGAAGAAAAGGTAAAGCAAAATAAAATTAAGAAGGAATATGTTCTTCAATCTTGGATGGACAACAATAAGGAAAATTCTTATTTCCTTAAAGAGCCAAGTATGCTTGAAATTGAGACCACTTCATATATGGCTAAAAATGACTTTTAGGTAAATGATGCTTATCCTTTTTATGCTCATTCCTATGATAAGTTACAATGTGCATATGATGAATTATATAATGACTTGTTATTTTTAGAAAAGAAAAACTCATCTTGTTTAGAAAACATTTCCTCTATTGAAAATGAAATTGAGACTTTGAAAAATGTATATACTTTTCTTGATGAGGAAATGCCTTTGAAATGTGAAACCTCAACTTCTTGTGAAAAATGCATTAATTTAGAAAATCCAGTTGAGGACTTATATTTTGAATTTGTCAAAGCTAATAATTCTAATTGCTTACATTCCATGCTTGTTAATGAGAATAAAATTGATGTTACTCCACATAGAATTTCAAGTAAAGCTTGTGGCAAAAATAGCATAGAATGTAATAATAACCAAAGGCTCAAGTTTTTCAAAAATGATCTTCAAAGGACCAAGCCATCATTAAATTCACTTGTTTACAATTTTTGTGGTCATCTAAGACATATTTCTCATTTGTGCAATTATAGAAGAAATTCTTATATGAGAAATAACATGGTTTGGGTTCCTAAAAGTATTAAAAGTTTTAGTACTAACATTCAAGGACCCAAGATGAAGTGGGTACCAAAATGTCCTCCTAGTGTTTCAATTATGCAGAAAGTTTCTAAAAAGGATGGACTAGTTGGTCAAAGGAAAGAAGAATCATCAAGGAGAATGCTTCCAAAGCCCAATGGTAGAAGTTTTGGTCAAAGAAGGAAGATGGTTTCAACGAAAGCTTCTCAAGTACAAAATGTAGAACTTGTAAAGTTCAAAACACCAAAAGAGAAGCAATGGGTAAGGAAAAAAGTTTCATTAATTATCAAGGTCAATGTATCAAAAGCTTTTACCACCTATGCACATTCACTTGTAAAGATAATGAATATGAGGTATATTTCTTGTAGGCCTTAGGTAAAGGATAGAATCATGTGTACTTAGTAAATTTTGAATATTATGTTTAACACATGATTATGTTTATTCTTATTGTAACATAAGGTTCTACAATGTCTAAGTATGCTTGCATGATGTTTGAAATTGCTTTGAGACATTTTGAAACTAATTTGAAAACTTTAAGATTAGTTATTTACTATTTAAAATGCAAAAATTAAGTTTTAAAAAATTGGTAATCAATTACAAGACATTTGTAATTGATGACAAAGGTTCTGTCAAGCAAGTCATCGATTACAACAACCTTGTAATCGATTACAAGGTTCCCAGAAATAGGGTAATCGATTACAACAAACTTGTAATCGATTACAAGTATTCCAGAGGGTTGGTAATCGATTACACACTCATTATAATCGATTACACTACAGCTTTAAAAAGGTTTTCAGTGTAGGAACAACCATTTTCACTTAAAATTGTCTATATATCATGAAAGTAAGCATGTTATTAGCATGTGTGCATACCAGAATTCTTTACTTGATATTACATGCCTTACATCATCATTGTTTGCCCCAAAATGCTTATTTATGTTTTGATGATGATCAAGCTTTTCTTGATAAACTTGAGTCATGCCTTAAAATGCTTAAAACATTTTTTTTTTTTGGATTCAAACGCATATGTACTTCATGCATTCTTGTTAGAGCTAACATTACATGGTTGATAATGTAGTACATGTTTTTACATTATATATCAACCTAAATTATGCTTGTAAATGAGCTTAAATGATATTTGATGCTAACTTGTGTTTTAGAGAACTTTTAGAGTTAGCTTTGCAAGTGTCTCTATGTGCTTCTAATATAGTCATCAAACATTGAAATGTTAAGTATATGTGGATAAATGAGAAGAGTTGAATAAAGAAGGACATAAAGAGACTTTCTTCAAGTGTAATGGAATAAAATACGCAATGGAAGAATGCTCAAACTTAAAGGACAAGTAGATGAAGAACATTCTAAAGAAGCATCACTCTCTCAATAAGTATCTTTATCCCTAAGCTATTATGGTATTCTATATACTATGGATTATATGATACTTGTTGATAATTTAATCTTAAATGATTAAGATGCTTTCTTTACATGAGAATTATGCTTAGCATTGACAAAGTTCCTAATTGGATATTAACTTGCTAATTTTGTCATTGCATATAGGGTGAATGATGTTAGTTCTATACATGCTTTAATCCATATGGCATATTTCATCAAGTGAAAGTTTGATATCTATGATTCTCTTGATCTATGGTCTCTTAGTGGTGTAACACCTATGAGAATCATGCACTTGTTTCGAAAAGAGTTTATGATTTGACTAAAAAAATTTCTTTTTAAAGCAAAATATTTTATCATATTTGAAAGAAGCTTTTAAAGTTCCATATCCTTAAGAATCATTTGAACTTGTCTTAAGACCTTAAAAGTATTTTTACCTCCTAATTGACTTGAAAATTTGGAAATCATTCAATTTGTTCTATAAATGTAGTATTCTCTTCATTTGCTTTGAAAAGTCTTATTAAATCTTGAGAGAATGCTTAAGAAAGTTTCCAAATAGATCTTTTGAAATATTCTATAGAGCTCATCTTGATACTTCAAAAGATAAGTCTTGTTCATCAAAGTGTTTTATTCTCTCAAGGCTTTTGTTTAATGAAAAAGAGATATATACTTTCAAATGTTCCTTTGACTTGAGTTTGATCACTTTCAAGGAATATGTGGTTTTAATATAAAACCTCTTTACCTTTCTAAAATGCTTTTGAAAATGTAATATGTTCTTGTAAAATTCTTTTTGAAAGGGGAAAAAGTTTTAAAATGGTTTTTGATTGATGGATTAAGAATATGACCTTTTATGGTAATGTGCTTACATAATCTTGACATGCATATTTTCCTTTATCTATCTTATGCTTCAATAAAGGGGTACTTATCTTACTTATTTTACATATTTTTCTTCCATGTCCTTATTGACTAAAAATATATGCATGACTATGTTAAACTATTATGTTCTATATTTTGATAATATACATATTTTAAGGGGGAGCGTAACTCTTAAATTGTTATCTATATCTCTTGGCTTACATTCTTGTTTGACATGAAGTGTTTTATTGTTAATACTATCAACATGTCAACGAAGATCATCTCTCATTCTCTTTCCCTCTATCAATGAAAGAAGGTAAACATTCTTAAACTTCATATCTTTTTATTCTTTCATTGAGAAATGCTTGATATGTGGCAAGTTGTATGATCTTTCATTTGAAAACCTTAATTCCATGTTCTTACACGAATATTTTATAACTCCTAACAAGTGATATCAAGTGGTACGTATTTATCATGTGATATGCAAGATATTATATACTAGACATAATTTCTTAAGCTTATTGCTATCATATACTAAATGTTGATGTACCAAAATATGACAAGTATTACATGAATAATCTTTTATATCTTGAAAGCATGCTTATTTCATCTCTCTTTTCTTGAATCATGTGTAGAATTAAATAAGGGGAGATAGTTATGATTTGAATAACTTGAAGAAGTTTATGAGTTTTGATGATCCAACTCTTTTTGACAACACGAGTTTTATCTATAAAAGGAGTGAAAATATTATTTTTCCTTCGTAAGCCTTTTTGTTGATGTCAAATAGGGGGAGTGAAAATTGGAAAGAAAAATATGTTTTTATGCTTATTATTTGATATGCTTACATGAATATCTATTCTTGTATATTCCTCAACAGATTTTTCTTTGTGATTTGTCATCATCAAAAAGGGGGAGATTGTGGAAATAAGTTTGCCCCAATGATTTAATATGTTAAGTTTTGATGATGACAAATACAAGTTAAAAAGAATGATGCTTATGCTGCATAGATGTGCTTATAGATTATATTGGATCATGCATGATCATGTACTCGATCTTGTTATATTTCATATAAGAATTATACATATTTTTTATAGCATCTTTTATAGAAAATATTCAATAATTCTTTATATGAGTTATATTAAATTAATATTAGATTTCACTCTATTTAAATGAAAATATGCAAAATGTTCTTTGTTGCATCCTATATAGAGCATATCTATTAGCAATTGATAAATGTCTTATTTGGATGTGTCTATGAAAGTCCTATATGCATGTTAGACTAACTAGAGTTAAACATTTATGAATCATGCATATGAGGATATTGAGTTATGAATTTGGACTAACTATACTTGTTTTAAGTGAGTAATATTTTGTAGGATAGTCCAAGTACCAAGAGTGAGCATTGCTACAAGAAAGCAAAAGATCACAACTATGCTCAACTCAAGAAGAATGAAAATGATAAAAATGTTCGAAGAATTTGCAAGATTTGAAGAGAACAATTTTTTAGAAGCTTGGATTACATCAAGAATTGATGATGGCAAAAGATCAAGTCTCAAGGTTCTTCAAGACTAGCTTATAGGACTTAGATCTTATGTAAAAGTAAAAAAGAATCACACAAAACTCAAATATGTTTTAACATCTTTGAAAGTGTTTCTTACATATTTAAATGCCTAACAAACTATTTTTGGAAAGTTAGTCTTGTTGGTAGTTAAACCTTTGAAAAATAGCCAAGTTTGTGTATTGTAAAACTGACATTTTTTTACTCGTTTGATCATAACTTTTAAACTACTTTGAGTTTTATTGTAAAACTTATTGCATATAAAAATAAACTCAAAGATCTTTACAATGAGTGGTTATTTGCTTTAAACAGATAAGAAATGAAGAAGTTATGACCATTTGCTTTAAACTATGAAAAATAGTTAAGTTTGAGTTTTGAAAAACTGACATTTAGTTACTATTTTAATCATAACTTTCAAAATACTTTGAGTTTTGCTCTGAAATATTTCATATAAAAATAGACTCAAATATCTTTCTAATGAGTGGTTATTTTCTTTAATCGAATAAGAAATTAAGAAGTTATGACCTTTTAAAATCAGTTTTCAAAACTAGAAGTAATGTAATCGATTACACAATTCTTATAATCGATTACAACTCTGGCAGAGGCCATGTAATCAATTATAACTCTGGTAGAGGCCAAGTAATCGATTATAACTCTGGCAGAGGCCATGTAATCGATTACATCATCCATGTAATCGATTACCAGGTGCTCAAAAACTTTCCCAATGGCTATAAACGACTAGTTTTCATAAAACAATCATTTCTAAAAACCACCAACTGCTATTTTATCACTTGGGCTCTATATATAAGTGTTTTTTGAAGTTTTTACAACTCCTGAACACATGATTTGATCATAGAATCATCAAAATCATATTTTGAGCTTTAAAGTGTAAATCCTTGGTACCCATAGTACTTTAATTTGTATTATCCACTCTTGAAAGAGTTTCTTATCATCTATACTTTGTTTAAACTGTAAAAGAGAGGGTGAGGTATCCCTCAAAGTTGTAAGGGTGAGGTATCCCTTGAAAGTAGAGGCTTAAGCACAAAGAGTGAGGTATCCCAAGGTGTGTGGAGTGCTCAAATTTGTAAAGGTCATCAAGCACCCGTTCAAGCTTGAAGATTTAGCAGAAAATCTCGAGTGGTTCACTTGAGGACTAGATGTAGGTCACAAGAGGTGGCTGAACTAAGATAAATCCTTGTGTTTGCTTTTCTCAACTCTATCTCCTTTACATTTATGCCTTAATTATATATGCTTGAGTTGAATTTGATATTTAGCTTATTTGCTTGATTTATCCAATAGCCCAAGTGATTTTTTGTGAAATATCTAATAGTTGTACCTTTTTCAAACTTATTCCGCTACATGTGTTGATTGAAAATGTCTAAATATAATTTCTCAAAGGTGCTTTAAAAATTTGTAATCACCCAATTCACCCCCCTCTTGGGTGATGGTTGTCATAGCTAACAAATAATGCTCAATCATATCACTGAAAATACTTAGCATGCATCTTTGGAAAGTTTTTGGAGCATTACAAAGGCCGAAAGGCATTCTTCTACACGCAAAGTGTCAAAGGGGCACATAAAAGTGGTCTTTTCTTGATCCTCTAATGCAATTAGTATTTGATTATACCCTGAATAACCATCAAGAAAATAATAGTAGGGATGTTGATAATCACATATTTTATACATTAATAAACCCTCATTTTTAGTCATTTACACTCTCCATGTACTTAATTGATTAAGTTTGGTTATATTCTGTAAGTTTGGACTCAAATTGAAATTAATTGATTTTTTCAGCAAGATTTACGTCTTATACTATTTCTGTATTTTGGCCATATCTTGAGTTCTAGATGTCCAATAATTATGTATCTTACTTTGTAGGAAAGATAAGAGAGAGCTCTACAACTTTCATGATAGCTCTAGGTGAAAATCGGATATCTAGTGGAACTAATTAGGCTTAGAAGTCAGAATACAAGTTTTGTGATTGGAACCTGAACAGTGTACAGTAATAGAGCATAACGCGGGCTGTAAGATCTGGATTGGGCTAAAATTTTGGTATCTTCAATTTAAGACCAATATCTACAACTTTCATGCGAACACAAGACTCAATTCAAACACCTTGTAGGTCATATTGTGCTTGGAAGTCAGAACATAGAAGCTGTAATCGGGCCTAAATACTGTGCAGTAATTGGGCCATATCTCGGGCTGTAGGTGGCCTTTTGAGGTGATTCTAGCAGAATTTGAAAGCTAAGATCCAGACCTACAATGTTCATGAAGACCACATTTCAATATTTTGATGCATTCAGTGACTTCAGAATTGAATGATTTTGGAGACAAAGAATCTCCATAATTTTTCACTCATCAAAAGTCATTTGACATTTTTCACTCATTTTTCACTCATCCACTCACTCATGAATCAGCCCCCTTGTCATTTTGTATCCCTAATCTCTATAAAAGGGAGCCTTGGCTAATCATTTAGGAGTCTTGGTCCTAGAGATCAAGATCATGCTATTGTATTGTTTGTTTATCTTGTTGTAGTTTTCCTTGTGTTCTAAATTGAAGTCATGTTCTTCTTCTTCTTCTTCTTCTTCTTCTTCTTCTTCTTCTTCTTTCTTCTTTTCTATGAGTAACTAAGTTTTATTTTACTTGGGCGAAAGAGTGAAGCTCTTGGTAATGAAATATGGTTAGATTCATTTCTTTCTTATGCTTAAATGATATATTTTCAAGTGGTTATTATACATGTTATATTTTGTTTCCAATCAATTTAGAAACCCTCCTTGTAAAATAGAAATCTTGATTTGTTGTAGACAAGATATTGGCACAATGAATGCTTGAGCTCATTTATAAGTGGTGGTATTAATAGATGATTAAAGGAATCATAATATAATTATGTATATAATTTTTAATGAACTTTGAATGTTTTATTTTTCGATTGAAACCTCCATTATGTGTGGATTCTAATTATATTATAAAAAGAATTAATTTTGTTCTTAATTTATTTACCAAGAGTGGATCTCCTAACCCAAGTAAGTTTTTTTTTATATTTGTGACTAATTTTTATCACTTTTATTATTGTGACAAAATATTTACTTTACGTCAAAGAATTTTCTTCATCAATTCCCTGTGGATCGACCTCAGACTCCCGAGAATTTATTACTTGAAATAACCTGCACTTGGATTTATAACTTTTAATTCGCATCAAGTTTTTGGTACCGTTGTCAGGGACTTGATTTGAAGAACAAATTTATTGTATAAATATTTTGTATATATATATATATATATATTTATTTTTTTCTCCTATGGATCTTGTATATATATATTTTTTCTACTCTTTTAATTTTTTTCTTTGTACTTACTAACGTACTAACTTAGTGGGGGAAACTCTCTCTTATCTCTTTGTAATTTTTAATCATTAATCAAATAATCTTTCTTCTTCTCTTCTCTTCGCTGAAGCAAAAAATTGGCTTGGCGATTCTCCGATTTTCATATTTTAAATTTATTTTATGCACTTTATTTTTCGCACTTTATTTTTTGTAATTTACATTCTGCACTTTATTTTCTGTATTTTACTTTCTGTATTTTATTTCTAACTTTCTGACTTACTAACCTACTAACCTTTTAATTTTCTTACTTACTAACTTTCTAACTTTCTAGTTTTTTACTTTATTAGCTATCTAACTTTTTATTTTATCTGCTTCTAATATTTTAATTTATCTGCTTATTAACTTTTTAATTTATCTGCTTACTAACTTTTTAATTTATTTGCTTACTAACTTATTTGGTGGTTAGTTTATACCACACCCATATTAATATTATTTGGTGGCTGATTTATATCACATCCTTGTTCTATTTGTTAATTTTTTTCTCATGGAAGGTTGAGCTCTGTATATATTTTTATTTTATTCTTCTTATTTCTTCTTCTCTTTTCTCATATGTAGTTAAAATTTGTGTGTTTCTAGGGTGAAGATGTAACTTGATTTAATTGACATATATTAATATTAGAATTTTAATTAATTTCTTTTTTATTCAATTTGAGTGCTTATTATGATTCTTAATATTTTTATGAATTGGTCACTCATAAATTGATCTAGTGAGGTGTATGTAGAATCAGAAGGTTGACATATGAACTAACTATAAATAATAAGTGTCATGATTTATAATCATCTAAGAATAGAGGTTATAGGTTGTGTGAGAGAATTGTGGTATTTTCTATGAGAATCCATAGCGTAAAGGTCATGCCTGTAAGAGTTAGATGATGTGTGTGAAACAACATCATGTTTTGTTCTTGTTTTGCATGCATTCTTAGGCATTTTAGTTTCCCTTTTAGTTTGTCTTTCCCTTAGTTCGGATAACTGCGGTGTTTTTGGTGTTGTTGTGCAGGATTAATGCTGAATTGGCTTTGGAATGAATGGAAAGCTTGCATGATTGAAGTTGGAGCTTTATGGATAGCAAAAAGGTGCAAAAAGACCACTCCAGAGAGATCCACGGCCTGCACGTGATTAAACCACGGCCATGGATCGAGCAGCAACTTGAAGGAGGAAAAGAGAGATTCTAGGGAGTTCCACGGCCTGGCCGTGGAATGATCCATGGCCTGGCCGTGGAATAATCCATGGCCATGGAATTCTGACAAGAAGATCCACAGCCTGCCCGTGGAATGATCCACGGCCGTGGATCGCAGTACGCATTAGTTTTTAAGTTTTTATTTTTATTTTTTTGGGGGTTTTTAGCCAATTAAAACCCTAAGTTATAAATAGATGTTCTGAATACAAGGAGGAGGTTCTAATTTGGTTTTGGAGGAGGCACATTGGAGGCTTTGGTTCTTGATCTTTCTTCCCTCTTCTCTCTTGGATTACGGGTTTAGATGTTTAAGAACATGTTTTCTGATTCCTTCTTCTCTATGTCTGAGTAGTTTCTTTTGTTTTTAGGATTGGGCAATGCCCTTTGATACATTAATAATGATTAATTGACGTTGTTTCCCCTTTTATTGATCTTGAATGTTCTTTGATTCAATTCTTATTACTCTTATTTATGTGAATTTGCTGATCACTTATTTGCATCTCATAGGCATTTAGGGACGTACTGAGAGGTGAACCTAGGTGTTGGAACCATAAGAATTGAACTTAAGGTCTAAATCATGAGAGTAGTTTTAGCCTTTCGAGGATTCAATGAATTACCACAAAGTGTAATGGGTTCAATTTAAATTCAATTACTACGAGAGTAGGAATTGGTTTAATTGGGCACGGATCTTGTATCTTGAGAAAGAACATTAACTAATTTAGGGTAATTCACCTTCAATTGAATTTTAGATTTAATAAAAGGGTTGTCAATTAGGATTTGTCTTGTATCATTGTGGTATCCCAATCTTGGAAGCTTTCTTGAATTTGAAAAACCCCTTCTTGATAACTTGCTATTTTTGTTCAAAATTCTGCACTTTGATTTTTAATTATTTAATTGCTTTGTTACTACATTCTTCATAATAAACAATCATATTCCATTTTGTTTAATTTAATTGAATTAATTAATTAATTGATATTCATAGACACAGTCCCTGTGGATTCGATCTTTTTATTACTTGACAACGAAACCGTACACTTACAGATTTCACGCATCATTAGACCAAGGAATTGAGTTTTAATTAATTACTGGATTCTCCCCATTAATTGAATGATTAGAAATTAATTAGAATGAAGGTCCCAAAGCTACTCTATTGTCTATGATAGATTGTTGAATCAAGTGAAGTCAGATCCCTAGTGGTTTAATTTCATGTGTTTATATCCTTCATATGTTTTGCATTCATGTGCTTTATTATCTCTTTTCTCTCTTAATTTCATGCGTTTTAGTGTGTTTTTCCCTCTTAATCATCAACTTTATTACTTTGACAATTCGATGCACTTGTCGATTTTCTCAACAAGTTTTTGCAAACCTAGGTTGATACGGTAGATTTTGTTACTTTAAGAATTCAACAGCACAATAAAAGATAAGAAAGGAGCCAAACATGTTGTCGCAGATCATTTATCCAGACTTACAAAAGGCTCATATTTTGATAGCACACCTATCAATGATTCTTTTCTCGATGAATTTTTATTTTTTGTCAATTCCATGCCTTGGTTTGCTAACATTGTCAATTTTCTTGTAACAAGCGATGTCGTTCTTTGGGGATGATTTCCATAAATAGAGAAGATAAAATATTCTTCATTAAGAATGGACTGAGTAAGGAGTCATTAGATGATATCTTATTGACTCTTGAGATGTATTTTTATGGAGTTGTGCATCGTGAACTTATTAATTTGTGGAATCTCTTCAAGGACGAGCAAAAGCATTATAGTCTTGGGAATCTGACTCAAAAAGACCAGGTTTGCCAATTTATAAGAAAATTATATGAGAAGTTTATCCTCGACTCATAGAAGGTATTTAAGCCGTTACTGGACGTAAAACCAGAGGAAGATGTGAGCCACAATCACAACAACATGTATATATTATCTTGTACATCTCCTAAAAGAAAAGAAAAAAAAAAGAAGAAAAAAGAAAAGAAAAAAAAAAAAAAAAGAAAAAAAAAAAAAAAAAGAAGAAAAGAAATAAAAAGGGCGAAACTTTGGTTGTACTTGGTCTTTAATAAGATTAGGAGCCCTTGTCAGTGGCAGTCCCGTCATTGACTCGGGTCGACCTTCGCACGCTGGTCCGTAAATAAGGTTCGTATGACATGCTCTATAGAGAGCCGCGTAAGCATTCCCAAGTTTTAACCATAGGCTCTGCTTGCTGATGCACAGATAGAAGCATCTTGTGTTTGCATTCTCACTTGACAATGGCTCTGAGCCGGATCCTGTGATATAATGCCATGGGCTCTCCAGCGACCGCTCACTGGTTGTGGTCGTTGGTGGTAGCTGTCAGGTTTACTCACTTTAATTAATTGTATCGTAGCTCAATGCAATATATCCCACAAGCGGGAGGGAGAAGAATTCCCAGATTGGCTGAGCTGTCTTGATATTTTTACACTGGTGACACGCAGTATAAAGATATGCCACCAATTCCCTATACATAATGGTATGCCATCATTTATTATTATAATTTTATTTTTGTATGATTTTTTTTGTATTTTAGTTTTGGACAGACGATCCTTTGAGCGGGGTCCTTTAGGGGTTTCTAGACTTCTTTACCTTGACGGTTTTCTTGAAGTCTAAAAATAAAAAATAAAAAAAAAAAAATAATAAATAAATAATAAATAAAAAATAAAAAATAAAAAATAAATAATAAAACTGTGTTTCTTAATTTCAAACTTTTCTGACAACAGTCAACCTACCCATATAGGTGCTATCATTACCTTTTACCATTCTCTTCCCTATTTAAACATTCTATTTTCTTCAATTTCCTGTAACTCATAATCATTCAAAGAGAGTGTGAGTGTAGAAATGGAGGGAGCTTATTCTTTAGTTCGTAGATTTACCAGTATCTGTGTATTTTATGGGACAAGTTATGGGAATGGTTTAGAGTTTGTAAACGTAGCAAGCACTGTTGGTAGAACACTTGCTACGAGGAACATTTGTGTAGTATATGGGGGAGGTAGTATTGGGTTAATGAGGATTATATCACTTTCTGCACATCTAAGAAGTGGTCAAGTTTTGGATGTCATTCCTGAACCTTTAACTCGAAGGAACATCATTGGAAAGACAATTGGGCTGGAACTTCAAGTATCATCTATGCATGGATGAATGAAGGCAATGCTTGAAAACTCTGATACATTCATTGCCTTACTGGGTGGTTTTGGTACTTTGAAAGAACTTTTTCAAATTATCTCTTGGACCCAACTGAATATCCACCATAAACCCATAGATTTGTTGAATATTAATAATTTCTTTGATAATTTGTTATCTTTTGTTGACCATGTTGTGGAACAGAAATTTATCACACCTTCGGCAAGACGACTCCTTATATCTACTTCCACTGTTGATGAATTAACTGATAAATTACAAGCTTTTGTTTATGAATCTGAACCAGTAATAACTCAAATAGATTAGTCAGAAGGAACCAGCAAGGAAGGCAGGAAGGAATAAGAGTGTGATCTGACACTTCATCTATAACTTTTCTTTATCTTTGGTTTTATTTATCGTACTTTATTTCTGTTTAAATTTGTGTAAAGTTTTTCTTTTCAATAATTGCAACAACATGTAATATCTTCTATCCTTTACCTATCTATATTTTGACATTGAGGACAATGTTGTGATCTAGTTTGGGGAGAAGGATAGTTGTGTAAAAAAACAAAAATCTAAAAAAAAACCAAAAAAAATTCTAAAAAAATAAAAAAATTAGGAAATGTGTTTGTTAATATGTTTGTTGTTTTTATATATTTATCAGTAATTTATTAACAACAAAAGTACTTAAATATGGCAAAGTAAGGAGTAAATTATTTACTCTTGAGACGCATCAAAATTGGTGGCAAAGTAATGAGTAATTAGGTAGATAACTAGTTTGTGTGAAAGTAGCAATTCAAATTCAGGGAAATTTACTTGATTGATTAAATTGTTTTCTTTCTTAAAAATCACATGTTTGGTTATGGATGTTGAATTGGTGGACTGAGAATGATAGAATTATGCCTTGTGAGATTTTAAGCCTATTGATGAATGGATTGAACATTTGTACCATTCTCTTCTTTCTTGTGTGAATTTCACTCATAGAATTGTTACTCTAGAACTTGCTTTGATTCTTTTTAAGACTATATTTTCATATGCATACATAAATATAATTGAGGCATTTTTCTTGAAATAGCTACTTTAACCAAATAGCCACAAATGACTGGTGCACAAATAGGCAGCCTTGCTCAGCAGGATATTGTCTCAATATGATATCAAGCACTCTGATGACTTCTTAAAAATTATCTGATTCCTGCTAACGTAAAGCATTGAAAATGACCTATTTCTCTTTGCTTAACCCCTTTGAGCTTATTTGACCATTCTTTGTTTCGAACTCATTATGTGCCTTAAGTGAAAAATCATGTTCTTACCCGACCTTAGGGAATAAGAGAATATTAGCTTTGTCATTGGATGAGTTCTTGAACAAGTGTGGGGGTGTGTGCGTAGAATGGTTAAAAAAATGTTTACTTAAAAAAATGTATATACTATGTTCTTCAAAAAAAAATCAAAAAAATTAAAAATTTAAAAAAAAAGTATAAATAAGTGCCAACAAGGCAATAAAGGAAAGGAAAAGAATATGTAAAGGGAATTTGTATTACGTGGAGTTGGGGTGAACTTTCATGCTTGTTAATTGAACTCAGCTCTCATGCTCTTTTATTCACTTTGGTATTTAACTTGTCATATTCATATTACCTCCTCGTCTACCTTGATCCCATTACAACCTTGAATAAAGTCTTCATAATTTGTGTGTGCATGTGTTTTGAGCAGTGGAGAAGTAGAAGATAAACAAGCTTATGGTAGTGCAATTTTCATGGGTTGAATTGGGTGAAATACCTACATTTTAAACACTTGAGGGATTGAGAGTGAATTTTGTGAAGATCTATCATTCTTGACTTATACTTCTCAATTGAAATTTCCTTACTTTTTGGTTTGAGATGTGTAGAAATGTTACCTCATAAACGTTTCGATCCCTTAAATGATTGGTTGCTCTTCATTCTTAAATATTATTAGAAATTGAGTCTTTTAGAGTATTTAGCTTTTGAGTCTGTGTCATTTTTTTTCCTAGATTTGGTCTTGTGTGTTTTGCCCAAGAGTGCAAAAAGCTAAGTATTAGAGAATTTGATAATCACATATTTTATACATTAGTAAACCCTTATTTTTAGTCACTTATACTCACTATGTACTTAATTGATTAAGTTTGGTTATATTCTGTAAGTTTGGACTCAAATTGGACTTAAATGATTTTTTTAGCAAGATTTTCGTCTTACACTGTTTCTGTATTTTAGCTATATCTTGAGTTCTAGATGTCCAATAATTATGTATCTTACCTTGTAGGAAAGATAAGAAAGAGCTCTACAACTTTCATGAGAGCTCTAGGTGAAAATCAGACATCTAGTGGAACTAATTGGACTTGGAAGTCAGAATACAGGTTTTGTGATTGAAACCTGAATAGTGTACAGTAATCAGAGCATAACTCGGGCTGTAAGATCTGGATTGGGCTGAAATTTTGATATCTGGAAGTTAAGACCTATATCTACAATTTTCATGAGAACGCAAGACTCAATTCGGACACCTTGGAGGTCATATTGGGCTTGGAAGTCAGAATAGAGGAGTTGTAACTGGGCCTGAATATTGTGCAGTAATTGAGCCATATCTCGATTTGTAGGTGGCCTTTTGAGGTGATTCTACCAGCATTTGAAAGTAAGATCTAGCCTTACAACGTTCATGAAGATCATATTTCAATATTCTGATGCATTCAATGACTTCAGAATTAAATGATTTCAGAGACAAAGAATCTCTATAATTTTTCACTCATCAAAAGTCATTGGCATTTTCCACCCCTCCACTCACTCATGAATCATCCCCTTTATCATTTTGTATCCCTAATCCTCTATAAAAGGGAGCCTTGGTTGATCATTTAGGAGTCTTGGTCCTAGAGATCAAGATCATGCTATTGTATTGTTTGTTTATCTTGTTGTAGTTTTCCTTGTGTTCTAAATTGAAGTCATGTTCTTCTTCTTCTTCTTCTCTCTTCCTTTCTTCTTGTCTATAAGTAACTAAGTTTTATTTTACTTTGGTGAATGTATGAAGCTATTGGTAATGAAATAAGGTTAGATTCATTTCTTTCTTGTGCTTAAATGATATATTTTCAAGTGGTCATTATACATGTTGTATTTTGTTTCCAATCAATTTAGAAACCCTTCTTGTAAAGTGAAGATCTTGATTTATTATAGACAAGATATTGGCACAGTGAATGCTTGAGCCCATTTATAAGTGGTGGTGTTAATAGATGATTGAAGGAATCATAATATAATTCTGTATATAATTTTTAATGAACTTTGAATGTTTTATTTTTTGATTGAAACCTCCATTATGTGTGGATTCTAATTAAGTTATAAAAAGCATTAATCTTGTCCTTAATTTATTTACCAAGAGTGGATCTCCTAACTCAAGTAAGTTTTTTTTTATTTGTGACTAATTTTTATCACTTTTATTGTTGTGACAAAATATTTACTTTACGTCAAAGAATTTTTCTGACAAAATATTTACTTTACGTCAAAGAATTTTTCTTTCACAATTCCCTATGGATCGACCTTGGACTCCCAAAAATTTATTACTTGAAATAACCTGCTCTTGGGTTTACAACTTTTAATCCGCATCAGATGTCCTGCTACTCTTTCCAAAATTTGATCACGAAATGGCAAGGGGAAATGATCTTTCCTAGTGGCTGCATTCAATTTTCTAACATCAATACACATACGCCAACTGGATGAGACTCGAGTAGGTATTAATTCACCTTTTTCATTTTCAACCACTGTTATTCCAGATTTCTTAGGCACAACTTGTGTAGGGCTTACCCACTGACTATCAGAAATAGGGTAGATAATTTTAACATCAAGTAATTTATGTACTTCAACTCTAACTACCTCTTTTATGTGTGGATTTAATCTTCTTTGAAGTTGTTGAGATGTTTTAGCATTATCCTCCAAATATATTCTATGTGTACAAATTAATGAATTAATGCCTTTTATATTCTCTAATATCCATCTAATTGTACTTTTATGCCTTTTAAGTACTTCTAACAACATACCTTCTTGTTCTCCAGTAAGGGTTGAGGAAATTACTCCTGGGAAGCTTTGTTCTTCTCTCAAAAATATGTACTTCAACCCAGTAGGTAATGACTTTAGTTCTAGTGTGGGTACTTCTTCATGGGTATTATCATTCATAGATTTTAGATCTTCAAATTTTGGCTTCCATCCTTTGTATTCCATTACCTGTGTACAATCAAGCAAAAATATATTTCAGTAATATCATCATCTAATTGCGTATATGAATCAAATGAATTAATTAAACAAACTTCTAATGGGTCAGAAGAACCCCTTTTTTGAAGATAATCATCTATAATGGTCTCAATCCCATCAGCTTCCTCTTTTTCGTCATAGACTTCTTGTGGTTGCTTGCACATGTTGAAAACATTAAGCTCCAGTGTCATGTTTCCAAATGTTAGCTTCATCAATCCATTTCTACAATTTATTAAAGCATTAGATGTTGCTAAAAATGGGTGACCTAAAATAACAAGAATTGACTTGTAACTATTAACTAAAGGTTCAATTTCCAAGACAATAAAATTCATAGGGAATATAAATTTATCAACTTGTACTAACACATCTTCCACTATTCCTTTTGGAATTTTAATTAATTTATCAGCAAGTAGAAGAGTTACAGAAGTTGGTTTTAACTCACCTAGGTTGAGTTGCTGATAAACTGAATATGGAAGTAAATTAACACTAGCACCAAGATCAAGTAAAGCTTGTTCAATTTTATGTTCTCCAATAATGCATGAAACCGTAGGACAACTAGGGTCTTTATGTTTCAAAACATTATTGCTTTGAATAATGGAGCTTACCTGTTCATCCAAAAATACATTCTTTTTCATATTTAATTTCCTTTTAACAGTGCATAAGTCTTTTAAAATTTTGGCATAACAAGGAATCTATTCGATAGCATCTAACAACAGAATATTGACCTTCACTTGCTTAAAAATTTCATAAATTTTAGTGTGGATGTTCAATTTCTTTAATTTGTTTAATGCTTGAGGAAATGCGAGTGAAGGCAAGAGTTTGGTCTCATTTTGGATAGATGGCTTATCAACCTCTTCCTTATCTTAGGGAATTGACTCATCATCTCTCTCACAAGATTCAGGAACTTGTTTTTCAACAATTTTTCCACTTCTAAGAGTTATCACTGACTTGACTTGATTTATTTGTTAGTTTTCTGAACTACCCTCATTTAGACTATACTGTCTCTTGGGATTCGGTTAAGGTTGAGAAGGAAATTTTCCTTTCTCATGAATGATGATAGCAGAAGTAATTTTGGCAAGAGTATCTTTTATGTCATTCATGATTTGAGTGTTTTGTTTATTAATGGCCTCTTACTTTTCTATGAATGCATACAGTGCTCCTTCAAGGTTTTTCCTATATGGCGGGACATAAGGTGCATATCCTTAAGAATTTTAAGAGGCCTGTTGTTCCTAGGGAGGTGGTGGTTGCATAAATTGTGCCTGATTATTAGTTCTCCAGTTAAAGTTTGGGTAATTTCTCCATCCTGGATTGTATGAATCTAAAAAAGAAGAAGTGAATGACTTTTTTAAAATTATTTATTGCATTTACTTGCTCATGTATAACTTCTTTAAAAACAGGAATTTTTGGACATTCATTTGTTGAGTGTCCTAACTCATCACAAATGCCACAAATTTCTTCATTTTGCACAGATTTATTTTTTTTCACTTTCCCTGATTCCATGGCTTCAACCTTTCTAGCCAAAATGGCGTACCTAGCATTTAGATCTTCTTCTTGACTAAGATGATATTTTCCTTTACTAGCATTTGCAAGGTTATATCTAATTAAAATTTCAGAAGGATAAGTACCATGCCAAGATTAAGAATTTTCAGCCAAATGGTTTAAATAATCTAAAGCATCTTCAGGTTCTTTATCAAGAAACTCGCCATTGCACATTGTTTCCACAAATTTTTTAGTTTCAAGTGTTAAACCTTCATAAAAGAAGCTTATAGTGCGTTATTTTTTAAAATCATGATGTGGGCAAGAATTTAACAAATCTTTGAAACGTTCCCAACATTGAAAATATGCTTCATTTGAATTTTGAAAAAAAAATTGGATTTGTCTTTTCAAAGCATTGGTTTTATGTGTTGGAAAAAATTTCTTTAAAATCTCACCTTGCATTTCTTGCCATGTACCAATTGATTTTGGTTTCAAAGTGTTAAGCCAAGTTTTTGCTTTATCTTTCAAAGAAAAAGGAAACAATTTAAGCTTAACAATTTCTTTAGTGCAAGTTTGATCATTAAAAGCGATACATACTTCCACAAATTCTTTCAGATGTAAATATGGATTTTTAGATTCTAAACCATGGAAATTAGGAAGTAAAGAAATCATACCTGGCTTAAATTTAAAATTGTTAGCATTAAGTGGAAAGACAAAATATGATGGACTAGAATTTCAAGGTGGTTGCAAATATTCACGCATGGTTCTCAACGGTTGAATTTCATGTTCATCATGTACACTTTCATTTTCAGCTATTATGTCAATTGTGAGTGATTGTGATTCAAACAAATCATTATATAAAGTATCAGGATTAATTTTACCCAAACGACTAGAATTTAAATCACAATATCAATTAAGCATAAATAAGTGGCTTAAAATAAAATAAATAATGTACAAGTTGGCGGTATAAATCGGACATTAAATATTAACAAGGATATGGTATAAACTAGCCACTAAATAAATATTAACAAGTAGTAAGTTAGTAAACTAATAAAGTAAAATTTTAGTAAGTTAGAAAGTTAAAAATAAAGTGCAAAAAATAAAATACAGAAAATAAAATATAGAAAATAAAGTGCAGAAAGTAAATTTAAAACATGAAAATCAGAGAATTAGCAAGCCGATTTTTTGCTCGGCGAGAGAGAAGAGAAGAAGAAAGATTATTTCATTAATGAATGAAGATTATAGAGGGAGAAAGGGAAAAGGGATAGTTTCTTTTACTAAGTTAGTAAATTAGTAAGTACAAAAATAAAAATTAAAAGAGTAGAGAAAGAATATATCAGATAATGAAGTTTACTTAAAGAAAGAAAACCTCAATAAATTAAAACATCAAATCAAGTCCCTAGCAACGGCGCCAAAAACTTGATGCAAATTATAAGTTACAAACGCAAGTGTAGGTTGTCTCAAGTAATAAATTCTCGGGAGTCCGAGGTCAACCCACAGGAAATTGATGAAGAAAAATTCTTTGAGGTAAGGAAAAGATTTTGTCACAGCAATAAAGGTAATAAAACTTAGTGACAAATAAAAAAAATTTACCTGGGTTAGGAGATCCACTCTTAGTAAATAAATTAAGGGCAAGATTAATTCTTTTTATAACTCAATTAGAATTCACACATAATGGAGCTTCCAATCAGAAAATACAACATTCAACGTTCATTTAAGATTTTATATGTAATTATATTATGATTCTTTTAATTATCTATTATCACCATTACTTATAAATGGGTTCAAGCATTCATAGTGTCAATATCTTATCTACAATAAATCAAAATCTCCACTTTACAAGAAGGGTTTCTAAAATTATTAGAAACAAAATACAATACATATGATGACCACTTGATAATATATCATTTAAGTACAAGAAAGAGATTAATCTAACCTTATTTTATTATCAAGAACTTCATCCTTTCACCAAAGTAAAATGAAAATTAGTTATCCATAAACAAGAGGAAAGAAAGAGAGAAGAAGAAGAAGATGAGCATAACTTCTATTTAGAACAAAAGAAAACTACTACAAAGGAAACAATTAATACACAAACATGATATTGATCTCTAAGCTAATCCTTTCAAATGATTAGCCAAGGCTTCCTTTTATAGAGTATAAGGGATACAAAATGACAAGGGGCTGATTAATGAGTGAGTGGATGAGTGGAAAATGCCAAATAGTAATTTGATGAGTGAAAAATTATAGAGATTCTTATCCCCGAAAGCATTCAATGTTGAACTCATGGCATGCATCATAATCTCACCAAGTGGTCTTCATAAAAGTTGTATAATTTTGTATTAGCTTTCCAATGCCACTAGTTTCAGTACAAAAACATTCCTATAGCTCGAGATATGGCCCAATCACTGCACACTACTCAAGCCCAGCTATAGCTCCTCTATTCTGACTTCCAAGTCCAATATGACCTCCAAGCCATCCTAACAGACTCTTGTATTCTTCATGAAAGTTGTAGATATAGGTCTTAAATTTCGAATGGCACTAGCTTATGGTTAATTGATCTCCTATATCTCAAGATATGGTCAAATGAGTACATAGAAGTCAAGCTGCCAGTAGCAGCACTCTAGATCTTGCTTCAACTCCAATTTAAATTATCCAAACGTGTGATTAGGATCTTGAGGTCTTCATGAAAGTTGTAGAGAATTGTCTTAACTTTCCAACAAGATCAGAATCACATCAATTAAATATTTGAAACTTAAATTATAGCCAGTTTACTGAAAAATGCAATCACCCTGATTAAGGACAATTCAAGCAATAATTTCTTCAGTAATCCAATTAAGCTCAATTTCATAAAATGTGACAAAACTAACTTAATTAAGTCAAATTGAACTTTAAGAAGCCAAGTGAGAAGATTATAAAATGAATAAATTATATTGCTATCACCTTTCATGCATTTAGGAAACTTGCAAAGGTTATTCAAAATGAGAAAAATTATAGCATTGCATCTATAAGAAGTGATCATGGTGGGGAATTTGAAAATCAAGAATTTGAAATGTTTTGCAATGAAAATGGCATTGAACATAATTTTTCTGTTCGTAGAACTCCGCAACAAAATGGAGTGGTTGAAAGGAAAAATAGATCTTTAGAGGAGTTAGCAAGAACTATGCTCAATGAAACAAATCTTCTTAAGTATTTTTGGGCGGATACAGTTAGTACCGCTTATTATGTTATGAACAGGGCTTTAATAACGTCAATTTTAAAGAAAACCTCCTATGAACTATACAAAATAAGAAAACCAAACATTTCCCACTTTTATATCTTTGGTTGCAAATGCTTTATTTTAAATAATGGAAAAGATAACCTAGGCATGTTTGATGCTAAATCCTATGAGGGAATATTTCTTGGTTACGATCTTAGTAGTAAATCCTTTAGAGTTTATAATAAGAGAAAAATGACCATTGAGGAATCAATTCATGTTGCATTTGATTAAACTAACCCAAATGGTTCGAGAAAGGATTTGGTTGATGATGTTGCAGAAATCCTGTCAAGAACACACTTGGAGAACCAAGAAAACAAGGCCAAGAAGTAAGAGGAAAGCCCATTTGAACTCCTTAGGCAAAAGGATTCATAAATCATGGACCTTCCTAAGGAATGAAGGACATCAAGATATCATCCTCTTGACAAGGTGATAGGTGATGTATCAAAAGGGATAACCACTCGAAACTCTCTTAGAGATGCATGTAATCATATGGCTTTTGTCTCTCAAGTTGAACCTAAAGACATAAATGAGGCCATTAATGATGAAAATTAGATCTTGGCCATGCAAGATGAACTAAACCAATTTGAGAGAAATCAAATTTGGGAATTAGTTCTAATGCCCAATGATCATCCCATAATTGGCACTAAATGGGTCTTTAAGAACAAACTTGATGAAACAAGCTTAATAATAAGAAACAAAGTTAGCCTTGTTGTTAAAGGTTATAATCAAGAAGAAGGCATAGATTATGAAGAAACATATGCTCTCGTAGCTAGATTAGAAGTCATAAGAATGTTACTTGGATATGCATGCATCATGGATTTTAAACTTTATCAAATGGATGTCAAAAGTGCTTTCTTAAATGGTTTTATACAAGAAGAGGTGTGTTTGGAACAACCTCCTGGTTTTGAAAACTTTGAACTGTCCAACCATATTTTTAAATTGAAAAAGGCCTTGTATGGTTTAAAACAAGCTCTTAGAGCTTGGTATGAAAGGTTGAGTAAGTTCTTTTTAGAAAAAGGCTTCTTTAGAGGCAAGGTTGACACTACTCTCTTCATCAAGCATAAAAAACATGACATACTTCTTGTTCAAATTTATGTTGATGATATAATATTTGGTGCTACTAATGACTCTCTATATAAGGAATTTGCCAACATTATGGAAAATGAGTTTGAGATGTCTATGATGGGTGAGCTCAACTTCTTCCTTGGTTTCCAAATCAAGCAAACAAGAGATAAAAACTTTTATAAGTCAATTCAAATATTGCAAGGAGATGCTCAATAAGTTTGGAATGGACAATGTCAAACATATGGCTACACTAATGGGCATTTCTTATTATTTGGACAAGGATAAATGACGTAAATCTATAGAAATCTCAAAATATAAAGGTATGATTGGCTCACTCTTTTATCTTATAGCAAGTAGGCCTGATATTATGTTTAGTATGTGCATGTATGCTAGATTTCAAGCAAATCATAAAGAATCGCACCTAAGTGTTGTAAAAAGAATTATGAAATATCTAATAGGCACTTCACAAATGGGTTTGTGGTACCCTAAGGGTACCTCATGTAGCCTAATTAATTATTCCGATTTTGATTTTGCTGGATAAGAAATGGATAGGAAGAGTACAAGTGGGACATACCACTTGCTTGGAAGCTCACTAGTTTCTTGACATAGCAAGAAACAAAATAATGTGGCATTAGCTACAGCTGAAGCTGAATATGTTGCAACTGGAAGTTATTGTGCTCAAATCTTTTGGATGAAACAACAACTTCTAGACTATGATCTTGAGCTTGATCACATCCCTATAAGATATAATAATACTAATGTAATCAATTTGTCTAAAAATACAATCTTGCACTCAAGAATAAAGCACATTGAAATTAGGCATCACTTTATAAGGGATCATGTTCTAAAAGGTGATTGCATACTTGTATTTGTTGAAACCACTAAGCAACTAACTGATATTTTCACTAAACCATTAAATAAAGAAGCATTCTTTTATATAAGAAGTGAACTTGACATTTTGGATCAATCATGCATTACTACATACTGTTTTGCTGCATAATTCATTTTCTGCTGCATAATTTTTCTTGCACTTTTATCTCTTGAATCAATTACTGACTTGAACATCAGAGTTTCCCCAAAGTTTGTTTTGCAGGTGCTTGATCCATGCTTAAGTTCCTTAAAATTTCTAATCTCAAATTCCTGCTGAAGAAAATGACTTATAGTGCCTTTGAAGAAGAAAAATCAGTTTTTGGATTACATTCATAGTGTTTAGAAGTGACGAAAGTGAAGTTAAGCTAAGAAGATTCTCAAGATGGTATTAGTTGGTGTTTTAAGGGCTGAATTCTTGAAGGTTTTCTAGTTTTTAACAGTGAAATAACCAGTTTGGAGGAGAAAATTAGTTATTTGGTCTTTGGAATTAATTTGGCATGTTGAATAGCTCTCTGCCAAGACAAAATAACTAGTTATGAGTTACTAGTAATCGGTTATTGAGCAATAAGGTTATTTAATGCTCTCTGGAACACTCAAATAACTGGTTATGAACAATCCATAACTAGTTATTCACTTCTGGTAGAAATCACATCCTGTTTATCCACGAAAATAACTGATTAGGGCTAACCCATAATCGATTATTTGAAGCTAACAGAGGCCTCTCCTTTTTTTCTCCACGCTAATAACTGGTTACCCATAACCCATAACCGGTTTTTGGGTTCCTATATAACAGCCTCCCCTGTCACCCACAAAGACATTTCCACCATTTTCATATTCTTCCTCTCAAACACCCACTCACACCCACTCCCTCAAACTTTTCACTCACCCCAAATCCACCACTCAAACTCTATTTCCACCTAAATCCCTCACTTTCCTCTGTTCAAAATTCCTAATTTCTTATAAAAATTTCACTTCCCCTTCACGTCTTTCTCTCTCAACTGAGCGCTAACACCCCTTTTCCACCATGGCAAGCAGTTCCTCTTACCCCAAGAGAGCACGCACAAAAAATCCCTCTATTCCCCAAGAAACACCTACCCCTGCCAATGACCTAGACTTTTCCCTAAGCCTTGACCATGGTAGGTACTTCTCCCATAAGAATCAAATAAAGAAATACAAATTAGAGTTTCAAGCTAGACATATCATTCAGTCCAAGTACATGGACTGGGACTTCCTCGTCAGAGAAGGATTCACGTCCTTCACAGAGCTCTTGGAATTTCATGGGTTGAAGACTCTTGTAACTAACCACTGTGAGTACTACTACCTTGAGCAACCAAAGTTTATTTCTACAATTTAAGTATCATGGAGCAAATTTGGTCTCTGATGTCAAAAGGCATAGAATCATTATAACCCCAAGTCAATGGACTCCTATGTTAGGTCTTACTTGTGCTGGGTAAACTCTTACGGTGAATAGTCATAAGGTTTAGGAAGGATATAACAGAGCAGAGGTTGCTGAGAGCATGCTTCAGCCAGGCCTCCAAGTTCTAGAGGGAACCTTCACAGATGGCCTTTTGAAACCTCTAGATCGACTTCTTCACTTTGTGGTAGCACACATTTTAGTTCCAAGGGCTAGTAATTATACCTTGGTTGAAGAAGAAGACATCTTCCTGATGTGGGCAATGAAACAGTGTTTGCACATTAATTGGCCCTTTTTACATCATGCACTACATGATGAAAGCCAAGGACAAGATGATGATGGACCTTCCATATGCCTTGGTCATTGCCAAAATTCTAGACCAATACAAACTCAACCTATGTGATGATTGTGTAATTGACCTTACCAGTACAACAAATTTGGCAAAGCTTCCTTCAACCATATGCAAATCAAGAAGGTAAACAAAGAATGGGTTTATGGTAGAGGACGTGAGGCAGCAACAACAGCAGTTGGAGGTGTTGATGTACCTAAGGAGGATGCCCCTGCTTCAAATCAAGACCAGATCCTGGATGCCTTAGCTAGTTTGCAAGCTTAGCGCACGGATCTTTGGGTTTATCAGGAGCATAGTAATGGGATTATCTATGACTGCCTTAGCTCTCTAGATGCTCATTTGGAAAAAATTGAGCATTGCTTTTAACCACCAGAGAATGATGGGGCTTAGGCATGGATCCAAATCTCTTTTAGCCAATGTTTTTTAATATATATTTTTGTTTTGGATCTAATAATTGATGCTTTGCATGATTATAACTTATTAAAGCTCTATGATGTTCTTTTGATATACTTATTGCAATGAACTCCCTATCTTGATTATACTATTACTCAACTTCTTATTGAATATGTTTATCTAGAAATAGTTTTGGTTCATATACTATTTGTATGACTTTGTTGAAATGTGCCTTCTCTCTTTGTCAAAATATATTGTATACCTTTTTTACCATAACAAAAGAGGGAGAAGTGTTTTTGTTTTGGTCTACATTGAGAAAAGGTAAATGAAAGGTATAAATTCAAATGATCTTTGTAATTGGCCATTGACCTATGAAGAATTTGTTTTGATGATAACAAACACAAAGATGTTGCAAGATCAAGTCCAAGACCTTCAAGACTAGTTTTAGGACTTAGATCATTATGTAAAGGTATAAAGAGGTTCACATTAATGCTCTAAAAAATGTTTTTCAAAGAAACCAAATAGCATATATGTTTTCAAGGCTTCAAAATGGTTTTTGGTTTTCAAAGAAATAACCACCAAGTGCCCAAAAGCTTATAAGACCATTTGGAATCAATTGGTAATGTTTAAAAGTTATACGAAATGATTTTCAAATGGCTTATTCGAGTAAGGGATTCTTTATTTGAATAACCAAATTCAGAGAAGCCAAAATATCCCATCTGGGTAAGCTATATTCGAAAAAAGCCTTGCTTTATTTGAATAAAGATTCAAAACAAAAATGGATGCACATGAGTTATTCGAATAATAGTTTAGTTATTCAAATAACACGTTTTTCAGAAATTTATTCTTAATTGGCCTATTCAAATAACATAAATGTTATTCGACTAACAAGTCTTTCAAAAAACACGTTTTTAAAAGGATTATTCGAATGAATATATTCTATTCGAATAATATGGTTCTCATATATTGTTTCTTAAAAGGCCTTATTCGAATAACCAAATGGTTATTCAAATAACCAGTTCCAAAAACCAATTTAGCCTGTGCTATAAATGGGTTTACTTGAATGGGAATTCATGCTATTCAAATAGACCAATTTCTAGAATCAGAAATTAACGGCTAATTTAGCTGTAATTAATGCTCCAACTACCCCCAACGACTCTTTAATACATTAGGTTATAAATACAAGTCTTTGAAAGATATGTTGGAAATGAGTCTGAATAATCTTGTTGAGCATTAATACGAGTTCATCCAGCCTTAATCTTAAATTCTCTGTTTTTAAGCTTTAAAGTGTGAATTCATATACCCATTGAGCTTCAAGTTGTATTATCCACTCTTGAGAGAGTTTCATCATCTATACACTTTGTTTAATCTGTAAAAGAAGGTGAGGTATCCCTCAAAGTTATAAGGGTGAGGTATCCCTCAAGGTTGTAAAGGGTGAGGTATCCCTTGAAGTTGAGGCTCAAGCACAAAGGGTGAGGTATCTCAAGGTGTGGTGAGTGCTCTATTATGAAAAGGTTGCAAGCACCTATTGAAACTTGAAGATATAGTGAAAAATCTCGGATGATTACTTGAGGACTGAACGTAGGCCAAAAGTGGATTGGTGGCTGAACTAGGATAAACCTTGTGTTTGATCTTCTAAACTCATCTCTTTACATTTGTGCTTTAATATTATATGCATGCTTGAATACTTTCTATCTTGGCTTATTTATTTGTGAGTGAAGTTATCAATCCCATTTATCTATTCACTTCAATCAATCAATAGCTTCAACGAAAATTGATAATCAAAGTGTTTCACGAAAGAATTGCGAAAATATTTTATATACTCAATTCATCTCCCCTCTTGAGTATTGAGGCTACTTGGTAACAAGTGGTATCAGAGTTAAGATTTTTTTAAAGGGCTTAGCAACTTTAAGAAAAAATGATAGCCTCTTCAAATGGTTTTTCATAAAGTTCTTCTCTCTAATAGACCTCTCTTTTTTAATGGGGGTGTGTATGCTTATTGGAAAGAACGAATGAAAATTTTTATTGAAGCTATTGACTTAGATGTGTGGGATGCTATTGAAAATGGTCCTTTGGCCCCCACACAAGTTATTAATGGTGTACGAGTTAATACACTAAGAAGTGAATAGACCGATGATGATAAGAAAAAGGTCCAATACAATTTGAAAGACAAAAACATCATTACTATAGCCTTGAGGCATGATGGGTTCATTAGAGTCTCAAATTGTAAATCTGCTCAAGAAATGTAGGACATCTACAAGTAACCCATGAGGGTACTAGTGAAGTGAAAAGATCAATGATTAATATTCTTACTCATGAGTATGAGCTTTTTAGAATGAGCCAAGGTGAAAGCATTCAAGAAATGCAAAAATAGTTCACATATATAACAAATCTTCTTACTTCATTAGGAAAGACTTTTTCTAATGAAAATCTTATTTACAAAGTATTGAGACGTTTAAGCAAGCATTGGCAACCTGAAATGATGGCTATTGCGAAGTCAAGAAATCTCTCAACCATGACCCTAGCCACACTTTTTGGCAAGCTGATGTGTGTGAAACAACATCACATTTTAATCTTATTTTGCATGCATTTTTAGGCATTTCAGTTTCTCTTTTTATTTATTTTTCCTTTAGTTCGGATAACTGCGGTGTTTTTGGTGTTGTTATGTAGGATTAGTGCTAAATTGGCCTTATAATGAATGGAAAGCTTGCATGATTGAAGTTAAAGCTTTACGGATAGCAAACAGGGTCAAAAAGCTCACTCTAGAGAGATCCACGGCCTGCCTGCTGAAATTTTCATGGCCATGGATCAAGCAGCAACTTGAAGAAGCAAAAGAGAAACTCCAGAGAGTTCCACGGCCATGGAATTCAAGCTAAAGAAAAAGTGTCCTGTGGCAGAGAGATCCATGGCCATGGATCGCAGTACGCATCAGTTTTTAAGCTTTATTTTTTATTTCTTTTGGGGCCTTTTAGCCAATTAAAACCCTACGGGTATAAATACATGTTCTGAATATAGTTTTGGGGGTTCCAATTTGGTTTGAAGGAGGCACACTTGGAGGCTCTTGATCTTCATCTTTCTCCTCTTTTCTCTCTTTGATTACGGGTTGGGATGTTCTTGAATATGATTTCTTGTTTCTTCTTCTCTTTGTCTGAGTAGTTCTCTTTGTTTCTAGGATTGGGCAATGCCCTTTGATACATTGATGATGATTAATTGACTTTGTTTTCCCTTTTATTAATCTTGAATGTTCTTTGATTCAATCCTTATTGCGCTTATTCATGTGAATTTGCTGGCCACATATTTGCATCTTATAGATATTTAGGGACGTACTGAGAGGTGAACCTAAGTGTTGGAACCATAAGAATTGAACTTAAGGTCTAAATCACGAGAGTAGGTTTAGCCTTTCTAGGATTCAATGAATTACTATAAAGCATAATGGGTTTAATTTAAATTCAATTACCACGAGAGTAGGAATTAGTTTAATTGGGCACGGTTCTTGTCTCTCGAGAAAGAACATTAACTAATTTAGAGTAATTCACCTTCAATTGAATTTCAATTTTAATAAAAGGGTTGTCAATTAGGATTTGTCTTGTATCATTGTGGTTACCCCAATCTTGGAAGCTTTCTTGAATCTGAAAAACCTTTCTCAATAACTTACTATTTTTTTGATCTCAAATTTTACACTTTGATATTTATTTATTTAATTGCTTTGTTACTATGTTCTTGTCAATCAACAATTTTATCCCCTCTGTTTAATTTAATTGAATTAATTAATTAATTGGTATTCATAGACACAGTCCCTGTAGATTCAATCTTTTTATTACTTGACGACGAAACCGTACACTTGCGGATTTCACACACCAAGTTTTTGGCGCCGTTGCAAGGGACTGTGTTTTTCTTAAATATCAATTTACTTTTTAATTTAATTATTTTAAACATTTTTTCCTTTTTATTATATTCTTATGTTCTTGATTTCTCTTTGACTCTCTGCAGGTAATTTCTCTTATTTATGCAAAGTACTAGACGTTCCAGGACTCTTATTGAAGCAGATCCTGAAATTGAAAGAACTCTTAATAGAAGGAGAAGACAACAAAGGCAAAACACGAGAGAAATACTTGAACCAACACTTACCATGGCTGAACCTGAGGATAATAGACCGCTAAAAGAGTATGCAGCCCCTAATGCTCGGGGTTTGTGATCTAGAATTACTCGGCCAGACATTGAAGCTAGGCACTTCACCATACCTGCTGCCTTACTTTCTATGATAAGGCAGAACCAGTTTGGAGGATTGCCATCAGAGGACCCGAATAATCATGTGGATATGTTCTTGGAGTTCTGTGAGACCCTCAAGATTGAAGGCGCCTCTGTTGATGCTATTCGTCTCCGCCTATTTCCATTATCATTGAGAGATAGAGCTAAGGCTTGGTTGAAGTCTGTTCTCGCTGAGACGATAACTACTTGGGACCAACTGGAGTAAGCCTTCTTGAAAAAATTCTTTCCACCTTCCAAGACTGCTTATCTAAGGACCTAAATCACAAGCTTTGTTCAGAAAGATGGAGAGTCATTGTTAGAAGCTTAGGATAGATATAAGGCTTTGCTGGAAGCCTGCCCACACCATGGGTTAGAAAAATGGTTGATCGTCCACACCTTCTATAATGGTCTAGAATATTCTTCGAAGGTGTCTCTTGACTCCGCAGCTAGTGGAGCTTTGATGAATAGAAGGCTCACAGAAGCTTATGAGATTATTGAGAGTGTAGCTGCAAATCATCACCAATGGGCAAATGAAAGAGGCCATAACCCGAGAATACTCTCGGGAGGTAAGTTTGAGGTAGATGGTGTTGATTTAATCATGTCAAAATTTGATTCTTTGAATAAACGTTTTGACATGCTTGAAAAAGCTCATGTTAATGTTATAGGTGCTTCTAACAATTTTTGTGAGATTTGTGGAGCACAGGGACACATAGGTGTCGAATGCCAAGTTGGAATTGGCTCCTCACAAGGTGCACCGGTGGAGCAAGTGGAATCATGCCACAATTTCCATGACTTCAACCAAAAGGGGAGGAATGATCTGTATTCTCAAACTTACAACCCTGGTTGGAGGTCACATCCTAAATTCTCTTATCGAAATAGTCAATACTAAGCTGGGCAAGGTAGTGCTAAACCCTCTTCTGGACTCTAACAGGTACAAAAATCTAGACTTGAGTCTCTTCTTGAGAATTTTGTTGAAAGTCAATTTAAGCAAAATGAGGAGTTTAGGCAACATGGGTAAGTTGTGACTGAGGCCATTTGAGAGTTATCAACTAAGGTTGACAATTTGGCTATTCATAATAAGATGTTGGAAACCCAGATTGCCCAACAAGCAAGCACTTCACATAGGCAACAGGGTAAGTTTACTGGTCAACCTGAAGTCAACCCAGCCAATGAACATTGTAAAGCTGTGAGTTTGAGGAGTGGAAAGAGATTAGAGGATTCCACGGGTAAGGGGGAGAGTGAAAAAGATAAAGGAATTGAGGATAAAGAGACTAAGACACAACCCTTAGAAGAAGAGGAAACTACTGAGAATGTGTCTAAGTATGTACCCCCTGAACCTTACTAACCCCCGGTTCCCTTCCCTCAAAGATTGGCTAAGGCAAAGTTAGATAGGCAGTTTGGGAAGTTCCTAGAGGTCCTTAAGAAATTGTACATTAATGTACCCTTCATTGAGGTGTTGAAACAAATGCCTACCTATGCTAAGTTTTTTAAGGACATTTTGTCTAATAAGAGGAAGCTCGAGGAATATGAGACAGAAGCTTTAACTAAGGAGTGTAGTGCATTAATTCAAAATAAATTACCTCCTAAGCTAAAAGATCCAGGTAGCTTCTCTATTCCATGTTTGATTGGCAACATAAATTTTGATAAAGCTTTGTGTGACTTGGGGGCTAGTGTTAGTCTTCTGCCTCTTTCTGTGTGTAAGAAGTTGGCGGTGGGTGAACTAAAACTCATAACTATCTCCCTTCAATTGGCAGATCAGTCTGTCAAGTACCCCATAGGCATCTTGGAGGATGTTCCTATTAAGGTTGGTAAGTTTTATATGTAGGTGGATTTTGTTGTGCTTAACATGAAAGCTGATGCAAAAATGCCGATCATACTTGGGCGTCCATTTCTTGCAACTGGAAGGGCGATCATTGATGTCCATGAAGGGAAATTGCCTTTGCGATTGAATGATGAGGAAGTAGTTTTTGATGTTTTTAAATCTGAAAATAATTCTAATTCCTTAAATTCATGTAATCGCATAGATGCTACTAAAGTTATGGATAGTATTGTACTTTTAGGTGTGCAGGAATCAGTGGCTGATACTATGCTAGAAAAGAACTTGCCCAAGGGTACCACAAAATTTGAGAAGCCCAAGCCCTGCAAGAAAGGACCTAAGAAGCAGAATGACAAGTGTGTCAAGAAGCGTGGATTTAAACTCGGGGATAAAGTTCTTGTTAATAACTCGCTTCTACGTTTCTGTCCTAGTAAGTTATGGTCGAAATGGTCAGGACCATATGAGATTGTTCGAGTTTTATCCTACGATGTGCTTGAGGTGAAGAAAGAAGGCCATAAGCCTTTCATGATAAATGGCCAGAGGGTCACACACTTTGAAGGAGTGGGGATTGAGCACTACTCCATTGACATCACCTAGCACAAAAACCAGACCAAAGTCGAGCTAATGACTTTCAACAAGCGCTTCTTGGGAGGCAACCCAAGCTTCTTTATTTTTTTATTTTCCTTTTTATTTTTTTTTTTTCTCTTTTGACTTTGTGTGTTGGATTGCTGGTTTGATCTTTATCTCATGTATTTTGTTTAGGTTTAACCCTTTTTGAAGCTCAAATTAGAAGGAGAGTGAAGTCAGAAAGTTTCACACCCAGCCCATGGAAAATTCCATGGCCATGGATTGAACACCAGAAGATTTTCTACCACCGTAGTGAGTTCTTTTCTTTTCTCCCTTCTCTAGTTATAGATTTTTACATTGGGGACAATATAAGTTCTAAGCTTGGGGGGTATTTTCATTTTCATTATAGATCATTAGTATAGATCATTAGTTTCATTAGTTTCATGCATTTTCATGTCTCATTTTGCATTGCATCTTCATGTTGCATTTTTACACCATCATATCTCTCGGCTTTTTGGTTGAACTTGTGCCCCTCTCTTTTGAGGTTTTTGAGATGGTATTGATTTAGAACCCAATTTGTTGATTCTTATGGTAGGCAACATGCATTGTTTTAATTAATAGTGGAGGTAATTTCTTGATAGTTGATAATTAGCATATGTTCTTTGAATTTGTGCTTATCATTGATTTTTAAACCTCTAAATGTGAGTTTTGAGCCTATATGGGATTTATGCACTATATGATTTTTGCTCCCATTCTTTGTGTTGAGTGATATTCCTTATTGATTTGTGCTCTAGAACTTGATTTGAAACCATTTTGAGGCGAAATTTTTGTTTGCATGCTTGAATATGATTAAGGCATTTTAGGTATTTTTCTGGCCTTCTGAAATAATTGTCACACTTTCATCCGCTAGTTGCCCATTTTGAGCCTATTGCATAATTGTTTTTCTTGATGCCTATGATGATATATTATTGGCAATCATTTAGAGTATTAAATAGAGCAAATTGAGTTTGAAAGTTGTGTAAATTGTGTTGGGAATCATATGATTTTTGACCCTTCTCTTTCTCAAATGAAAAAAAAGAGCAAATAAAAGAAAAACATAAGAGGAAAGCTTGAAAAAGAAGAGAAAGAGAAGAAGGAAAAGTAAGGAAGAAAATGCTTGGAAATGTAGAGTTATACTCTTGATTGAAAAATACCCTTGCTTCATTTATGATCTATTGGATTGCTTGTGCTTATTGAAAGTTTTTTTAACCCATTATGTATACCTTCCTTTCTTTACCCTACCTAACATCATTCCCATGACCCTATTACAACCCTTGAAAGACCTTTTGATTCTTACATGTATGCAAATTATTTGTGGAAATTTGGTTTCTTATCAAGCTTATGGAAGTGTTATTTCTTTGAGGAATCTTGAGCGCATTGTCTTTACCCTTCAACACTTTGAGTGTGGTTAGTAGAGTGAACCTAATTCTGTGAGGAGCATGATTTCTGAGAACTTTAGCCTCTAATTGGACTTGATTTTGATTACCTCTCTAATTCTTGGTATGCCTTTGCCTATTGCTTGTTTGGTTGTTTTTTCGGGTTCCTCATTCATTATAGTCTCTTGATCCTACTTCTTGGTTTAGCATTAGTTATTGCTTGGGGACAAGTAAAATCTTAAGCTTGGGGGGATTTGATGTGTGTGAAATAATATCACATTTTAATCTTCTTTTGCATGCATTTTTAGGCATTTTAGTTTCTCTTTTTATTTATTTTTCTTTTAGTTCGGATAACTGCAATGTTTTTGGTGTTGTTGTGCAAGATTGGTACTAAATTGACCTTAAAATGAATGAAAAGCTTGTATGATTGAAGTTAGAACTTTACGGATAGCAAATAGGGTCAAAAAGCTCACTCTAAAGAGATCCACGGCCTGCTTGTGGAATTTTCCACGACCATGGATCGACTAGCAACTTGAAGAAGCAAAAGAGAAACTCTAGAGAGTTCCACGGCCAGGTCGTGGAATGATCCACGGCTGTGGAATTCAAGCTGAAGAAAAAGTGTCCTGTGGCAGAGAGATCCACGGCCATGGATCGCAGTACGCATCAGTTTTTAAGTTTTCCTTTTTATTTCTTTTGGGGCCTTTTAGCCAATTAAAACCCTAGGGGTATAAATACATGTTCTGAATATAGTTTTGGGGGTTCCAATTTGGTTTGAAGGAGGCACACTTGGAGGCTCTTGATCTTCATCTTTTTCTTCTTTTCTCTCTTTGATTATGAGTTTGGATGTTCTTGAATATGATTTCTTGTTTCTTCTTCTCCATTTCTGAGTAGTTCTCTTTGTTTCTAGGATTGGGCAATGTCCTTTGATACATTGATGATGATTAATTGACTTTGTTTCCCCTTTTATTAATCTTGAATGTTCTTTGATTTAATCCTTATTGCGCTTATTCATGTGAATTTGCTGGCCATATATTTGCATCTCATAGATATCTAGGGACGTACTGAGAGGTGAACTTAGGTGTTGGAACCATAAGAATTGAACTTAAGGTCTAAATTAGCCTTTCGAGGATTCAATGAATTACTATAAAGCGTAATGGGTTTAATTTAAGTTTAATTACCACCAGAGTAGAAATTGGTTTAATTGGGCACGGTTCTTGTCTCTTGAGAAAGAACATTAACTAATTTAGGGTAATTCACCTTCAATTGAATTTTAATTTTAATAAAAGGGTTGTCAATTAGGATTTGTTTTGTATCATTATGGTTACCCCAATCTTGGAAGCTTTCTTGAATCTGAAAAACTTTTCTCAACAACTTACTAATTTTTTATCTAAAATTTTACACTTTGATATTTATTTATTTAATTGCTTTGTTACTACGTTCTTGTCAATTAACAATTTTATCCCCTCTGTTTAATTTAATTGAATTAATTAATTAATTGGTATTCATAGACACAGTCCCTGTGGATTTGATCTTTTTATTACTTGATGACAAAACCGTACACTTGCGGATTTCACACACCACAAGCTTCAAGAGCACGAATAAGAGTTGAATAAACTCAACCAAAGTGAGGAGCTTGACAAGTAAAAGAAAGGAATAGCTCTGAAGGCCACTTCCTCTATGGTCAACGATGATGATGAAGATGACAAATATGGCTCGGAAATAAATGAGGAGAATCTTAGTCTTCTAGTAAAGAAATTTGGAAGATTATTCAAGAAGAATGGAGATCAAAGAAGACCATCATTTTCCCAAAAGAATGCCTATCACAAAGGAAAAGGAACCACATCCACACCTAAATGCTATGAATGTGGAGAACCAGGACACATGAAGACGGAGTGTCTAATTTATCAAAGAAAATTTGAAAAATATGAGAAAAATTCTCAAAAGAGAAGAGAGAGAGAAGAGCCTATATAACTTGGGATGATAATGGCATGAATTCAACCAAAAGCTCGAATAATGAGAAAGCCAATCTATGTCTCATGGCTAGAGTAGAAGAGGAAGAAGAAGATGACACAGAAGTAACATCCTCAAACTTAGATTCTTCCCCTTCTTATGATGAATTGCAAGATGCATTTGAAGAATTGCACAATGAATCTATGAGGCTCACAAAAATGATTTTATCTTCTAACAAAACAAGCTCCTTATTGTTAAACAAAATTTCTATTTTAAACAAGGAGATTAATGAACTCAAAATTGAGAATGAGATTCTTGGATTAATCAATCCTAACTCATCATGCATGACTTGTTCTTCACATAATAATGCACCCACACCCTCATCTTGATCATCATACAAAGTATTTGAAAATGAAGTTGAGGATTTGAAAACACTATTTCAAAATTTACTTTTGGAAGAGATAACTTGAATTTGTTGCTAGCGAAACAATGATGTGTTTTTCAAAAGGCCGGTTTAAGGTATAATCCTAATAACCAACAAAAGTTTCTTAAGAATCTCTTTGTTTCCTCAAATACATCAAGTAGCTCCTTTATCAAATGCTTTCATTGTGGGAGAAAAGGGCATAGTGCTTCTACATGCAATGTTAGGAAGAACTTGAACACCAAGGTTGGGACTAAAATGAATTGGGTCCCCAAAGGCTCCTTGCTTAAAACTAACACACAAGGACTCAAGAAAATTTGGGTACCAAAAGTCAAAAATTAAAGTGTGTTGTAGGTGTGCTTGAAAGGCCAAGAATTGACTTTGGATATCTTGAAAAGTGGTTGCTCCAACCACAAAACCAGAAAAATACTTCAAGCTCTCTTCCTTGTCTCCAAGAAGCTTGGACTTGCAACCTTTGGTAAAGTGGAGACTTAGTTTATGCTTCTCTAGCTTATTTTTTTAAAAATATCTTTACATGTCTCGAATATACTAGATTAGTTTGTCTCTTGTTTGAGATGGCATGCATGATGTTACTACCTTTGGGCTTAAGTTTTTAATCAATAATGTCATAGAACAAATAAGTTTTATCTTCTTTGATTTGTATCTAACATGATATCTTTGGTTGCAAAATGCCTATGTATGAATTAAAATGTTGTGATCAATGCTCTCTGTTCTTGGTTGGCATTCATGATTGAATTTCTTAGTTATCCTAGAATATGCACAAAATTTATCCTTAATTGACCTTAATCCTTTTAACTGGCTATCTTTATATTTCTGATATCTTTATTCGAATATGAATATCTCTTATTCGAATAAGAGCTTCCAGTAGCTCCTTGAAAATGTTTTCTTGGTGCCTCTATTTGAATAAAGTATATCATTATTTGAATAGCACCCTTCTGTGCTGCGTAAAATTTGTGCTTTAAATGTATCTATTTGAATAGACAATATGTCTATTCAAATAACGCTGTCAAATAACGCTTGACAGGAAAGTTAAGTTTCTGTGTCCCCTTGCATTCTATTCGAATATATTTATCTCTATTCGAATAAAACACGAGTCTTTAAAAAGGCTCCTATAACCTATGCCCTCATTTCTCTATTCTCCCTCTCTTTCTTCTTCCTTGTTCTCTCCGTCACCATCCTCTGCTCTCTGCGCCCTAGCCTTTGCCTCCATTGCTGCACATTCTTCCACCCTATCACGCCCCTCACCATCTCTCTCTTACCTCTTCCTTTCTCTACCAACTGGTACTATCATCTTTCCCTTCCTCCTATTTTCCCTTTCATGCACCATCCCTGCCCAAACACCTTAACCCAAACTTTCAAGCTCCTACCATGGCCTCCTCCTTCAACTTCAAAAGCACTGGAACAAAGACCGTTCCTACTAACAACCCTTTGGACCTGATACGTTTGGTTTCAACCAATGACCAAATATAAAGGTTCATACGACTCTTCCAATCAAGGAAACTCGTGCAGCCAAAGTACATGAACTTGGCTTTCTTTAACCAAGGGTTCCCGTTCATGGCTCTCTTACATTACCAAGGAGTCTCCAACTTCTGCTCCTACAGGGCAAACATCTACCCTGACTTCATGCGTATGTTCTACTGTAACCTTGAGATTGTGGGTGGTAATCTTATGTCTAAGGTAAAGGGAATCAAGGTCGTAATCACTCCTCAGAACTGGGAAGAGTACTTTGCATTCGTTTACTATAGAAATGAGTTTGTTGAGAACAGCTAGAGAAACTGGGAAGCTTTTAAGTGTTCAGACGTAATTGACAGGATGAAAAGACCCAGTCTCACTGTTGTACCCTTCATTGCTGGTAATATGAACTATCAAGACTAGTTTTTGCATTACGCCTATGCTCACATCTTAGCCCCAAGAGGAGGTAACTATGCTTACTTGACTGAAGATGATACCTTCATAGTCTGGGCACTGAAGGAAAGGATCCTAATTAACTAGCCATACTTCATCATGCACTACATGATGAAGATAAAGGGAAAAGATAGCAAAACAATGTTACCTTATACCCTGCTTATATCTAGCGCACTTTACCGTTATCATGTGATTGTGGAAACCAAGAAATCTATAGAGTTGACTCTTCATAATATTTTTTGTTCTGAAACGATCAACAAAATGAAGATGAAGAACGAGTAAGGTGTCTGGGTGTACGGTGATGAAGTTGCAGAAGCTGATGCTGAGGATGAGCAGGAAGGAGAACTTACTGATGCTACTGCCCCAGTCACAAATGAACAAATTATGGCGGCCCTGCTAGAAAACAAAACTTATATGGAGAACACCTCGGGTGTCATGTTTGATTTGATAGAAGTTATGGAGAGCGAGATGGCAGCGATGAGGCTTGAACAAGTAGCCTTGCGTAGGATCACAGTGCATCACTTTCCTCCACCACCACTCGATGCTTAGTTGATAGGATCCTTGGATTTAAGATCTTTGTTTTAACTGATGATGTATATATTATTTTTTGATTGAAAAATACCAAATGTAATTGGCTAACAAAATTGAATGAAATGAGTATTTAGCTTTGAAAATAACTTTGTGTACGCTTTGGCCATTGCTATTATATCTTGCTATTTTGAATTCTTATAATTTTGGTAAAATGATTAGCCTTGCTGAGTTACTGCCTTAAAATGCAAATAACATGCACTTAAATGAATGACAAAATCAATCTTTGCTTGCATTTGCTATTGATAATCACATATTTTATACATTAATAAACTCTCAGTTTTAGTTATTACCACTCTCCATGTACTTAATTGATTAAGTTTGGTTATGTTCTGTAAGTTTGGACTCAAATTAGACTTAATTGATTTTTTCAACATGATTTACGTCTTACACCGTTTCTGTATTTTGGCCATATCTTGAGTTATAGATGTCTAACAATTATGCATTTTACCTTGTTGGAAAGCAAAGAGAGAGCTCTACAAATTCATGAGAGCTCTAGGTCAAAGTCGGACATCTAGTGGAACTAATTGGGCTTGGAATTTAGAATACGATTTTTGTGATTAGAACCTGAATAGTTTGCAAAAATCAAAGCATAACTCGGGCTATAAGATCTGGATTAGGCTAAAATTTTGGTATCTACAAGTTAAGACCTATATATACAACTTTCATGAAGAACAAAAGACTCAATTCAGACTCCTTGGAGGTCATATTGGGCTTGGAAGTTAGAACAGAGGAGCTATAATCGGGCCTGAATACTGTGCAGTAATTGGCCCATATCTCGGGCTGTAGGTGGCCTTTTAAGCTATATCTGATAGCATTTGAAAGCTAAGATCTAGGCCTACAACTTTTATGAAGATCATATTTCAATATTCTGAGATATTCAATGACTTCATAACTGAATGATTTCGGAGTCAAAGAATCTCCATAATTTTCCACTCATCAAAAGTCATTTGACATTTTCCACTCATTTTCCACTCATCCACTCACTCATGAATCAATCCCCTTGTCATTTTGTATCCCTAATCCTCTATGAAAGGGAGCCTTGGCTGATCATTTGGGGAGTCTTGGTGTTAAATATCAAGATCATGCTATTTTGTTGTTTGATTATCTTGTTGTAGTTTTCTTTTGCTCTAAATTGAAATTATGTTCTTCTTCTTCTTCTTCTTCTTCTTCTTCTTCTTCTTCTTCTTCTTCTTGTCTGTGAGTAACTAATTTTCATTTTACTTAGGTTAAAGGGTGAACCTTTTGGTAATAAGTTAAGATTAGATTAATTTCTTTCTTGTGCTTAAATGATATATTTTCAAGTGGTCATTATATGTGTTGTATTTTATTTTCAATCAATTTAGAAACCCTCCTTATAAAGTGGAGATCTTGATTCATTGTAGACAAGAGGTTGGCACAATGAATGCTTGAGCTCATTTATAAGTTGTGGTGTTAATAGATGATTAAAGGAATCATAATATAATTACGTATATAATTTTTAATGAACTCTGAATGTTGTATTTTCCGATTGGAACCTCCATTATATGTGGATTCTAATTGAGTTATCAAAAGAGTTAATCTTATCCTTAATTTATTTACCAAGAGTGGATCTCCTAATCCAACTAAGTTTTTTTTATTTGTGACCAAGTTTTATCACTTTTATTGTTGTGACAAAATTTTTACTTTACGTCAAAGAATTTTTCTTCATCAATTCCCTGTGAATCGACCTCAGACTTCCGAGAATTTATTACTTTAAACAACCTGTACTTTGGTTTGTAACTTTTAATCCGCATCAAGTTTTTGGCGCTGTTGCTGGAGACTTGATTTGAAGAACAAATTTATGGTGTAAATATTTTGTATATATATATTTATATTTTTTTTCCTGTGGATCTTGTATATATATATTTTTTCTACTCTTTTTATTTTTTTCTTTGTACTTACTAATGTACTAACTTAGTGGGGAAAACTCTCCATTATCCCTCTGTAATCTTTAATCGTTAATGAAATAATCCTTCTTCTTCTCTTCTTTCTCACCGAGCAAAAAATCGTCTTGCCGATTCTCCAGTTTTCATATTTTAAATTTACTTTCTACACTTTATTTTTCGTATTTTACATTATGCACTTTATTTTTTATACTTTATTTTTTGTATTTTACTTTTTGTATTTTATTTCTAACTTTCTAACTTACTAACCTTCTAACCTTTTAATTTTCTTGCTTACTAACTTACTAACTATCTAACTCTCTTACTAACTATTTAACTTTTTACTTTATCAGCTATCTAACTTTTTTACTTTACCTGCTTACTAACTTTTTAATTTATCAGCTTATTAACTTATTTGGTGGTTGGTTTATACCACGCCTTTGTTAATATTTATTCACACCCTTGTTAATATTTATTTGGTGGCTGGTTTATACCACATTTTTGTTAATATTTAATGGATGATTTATACCCCCAACTTGTACATTTTATTTTATATTTTAAGTTACTTATTTATGCTTAATTGGTATTGTGATTTAAATTCTGGTCGTTTGGCTAAAGTTAATTGTAGTACTATACATATTATTTTGTTTGAATCACAATCACACACATCAAACACAATGGCTGAAAATGAAAGTGTGTATGATGAACATAAAAATCAACCGTTGCAAACCATGCGTGAGTATTTGCAACCATCTCAAAATTTTAGTCCATCATGTTTTATTTTTCCACTCAATGCTAACAATTTTAGATTCAAGTCAGGTATAATCTCTTTACTTCCTAATTTCCATGGTTTAGAATCTAAAACCCTCTATTTACATCTAAAAGAATTTGAGGAAGTATGTACCACTTTTAATGACCAAACTTACACTGAAGAGATTATTAAGCTTAAATTGTTTCCGTTTTCTTTGAAAGATAAAGCAAAAACTTGGCTTAACGTTTTGAAACCAAGATCAATTGGCACATAGCAAGAAATGCAAGGTGAGTTTTGAAAGAATTTTTTTCAACACATAAAACCAATGCTTTGAAAAGACAAATCCAATTTTTTTTCCAAAATTCAAATGAAGCATATTTTCAAAGTTGAGAATGTTTTAAAGATTTGTTAAATTCTTGCCCACATCATGATTTTGAAAAATGGCACACTATAAGCTTCTTTTATGAAGGGTTAACACCCGAAACCAAATAATTTATAGAAACAATGTGTAATGGTGAATTTCTTGATAAAGAACTTGAAGAAGCTTTAGACTATTTAGACCATTTGGCTGAAAATCCTCAATCTTGGCATGGTACTGATCCTTCTGAAAATTCAATTAGATATAACCTTGCAAATGCTAGTAAAAGAAGATATCATCTTAGTCAAGAAGAAGATTTAAATGCTAGGTTTGCTAGTTTGGCTAAAAAGGTTGAAGCCATGGAATCAAGGAAAGTAAAAAAATCAAATTTGTGCAAAATGAAGAAATTTATAGCATTTGTGATGAATTGGGACACTCAACAAATAAATGTCCAAAAATTTTTGTTTTTAAAGAAGTTGTGCATGAGCAAGTAAATGCAATGAACAATTTTAAAAAGTCATTCACTTCTTCTTTTTCAGACACATACAATCCGGGATGAAGAAATCACTCGAACTTCAATTGGAGGACTAACAATCAGGCACAATTTATACAATCAGGCACAATTTATACATTCACCACCTCCTCAGGCACAGCAAGACTCCCAAAATTCTCAAGGATATGCACCTTATGTCCCACCATATAGGGAAAACCTTGAGGGAATATTGCATGTATTCATGAAAAAGCAAGAGGCCATTAATAACCAAAATGCTCAAGCCATGATTGACATAAAAGATACTCTTACTAAACTTTCTTCTACACTTACCATTTACAAGAAAGGAAAGTTTCCCTCTCAACCTCAACCAAATCCTAAAGGTCAGTACAGCCTAAATGAAGGTAGTTCAGAAAGCTAACAAATAGATCAAGTCAAGTCAGTGATAGCTCTTAGGAGTAGAAACATTGTTGAAAAATAAATTCCTAAACCTTGTGAGAAAGATAATGAATCAAGTCCCAAAGATGAGGAAGAAATTGATAAGCCACCTGGCCAAAAGGAGACCAAACCCTCACCTTCACCCCAATATCCTCAAGCATTAAACAATTCAAGTAAAGTGAACCATAATAGTGACATTTTTGAAATTTTTAAACAAGTGAAGGTCAATATTCCTCTGTTAGATGCTATCAAACAGATTCCTTGTTATGCCAAATTTTTGAAAGACTTGTGCACTGTTAAAAGGAAACATAATGTGAAAAAAATACATTTTTGACTGAGCAAATAAGCTCCATTATTCAGAATAATAATGCATTGAAATATAAAGACCCTGGTTGCCCTACAGTTTCATGCATTATTGGTGAATATAAAATTGAACAAGCTTTACTTGATCTTGGTGCTAGTGTTAATTTGCTTCCATATTCAGTTTATCAACAACTCAACCTGGGTGAGTTAAAACCAACTTCTGTAACTCTTCTACTTACAGATAGATCAATTAAAATTCTAAAAGAAATAGTGGAAGATGTATTGGTACAAGTTGATAAATTCATATATCCTATGAATTTTATTGTCTTGGAAACTGAACCTATGGAAAATAGTAGCAAGTCAATTCCTGTTATTTTAGGTCGCCCATTTTTCGCAATATCTAATGCTTTAATAAATTGCAGAAATGGAGTAGTGAAGTTAACATTTGGAAATATGACATTGGAGCTTAATGTTTTCAACATATACAAGCAACCACAGGAAGTTTATGATGGAAAGGATGAAATTGAAGGGATTGAGGCCATTATAGATGATCATCTTTAAATCAGGAGTTCTTCTGACCCATTAGAAATTTGTTTAATTAATTCATTTAATTCATCTACACAATTAGATGGTGATATTTCTGAAGTATACTCTTTGCTTGATTATACACAGGTAATGGAATACAAAAGATGGAAGTCGAGATTTGAAGAGCTAAAAATCATGAATGATGATACCTATGAAGAAGTACCCACACTGGAACTAAAACCATTACCTGTTGGGTTGAAGTACACATTTTTAGGAGAAGAACAAAGCTTTCCAGTGGTAATTGCCTCATCCCTGACCAAAGACCAAGAAGGTATGTTAATAGAAGTACTTAAAATGCATAAAAGTGCAATTGGATGGACATTAAAGGACACAAAAGGCATTAATGCATTAATTTGTACACATAGAATACATTTAGAGGATAATGCTAAAACATCTCAACAATCTCAAAGAAGATTAAATTCACACATGAAAGAGGTAGTTAGAGATGAAGTTCTTAAATTACTTGATGTTGGAAGCCTAAGAAATCTGGAATAACAGTGGTTGAAAATGAAAAATGTGAACTAATACTTACCCGAGTCTCATCTAGTTGGCATATGTGTATTGATTTTAGAAAATTGAATGCAGCCAGTAGGAAAGATCATTTTCCCTTGCCATTTCTCGATCGTATTTTGAAAAGAGTAGCAGGACATCCCTACTATTATTTTCTTGATGGTTATTCAGGATATAATCAAATACCAATTGCATTAGAGGACCAAGAAAATGCCACTTTTACGTGCCCCTTTGGCACTTTTGCATATAGAAGAATGCCTTTTGGTCTTTGTAATGCTCCAACAACTTTTCAAATATGCATGCTAAGTATTTTCAGTGACATGATTGAATATTATTTAGACTTTTTCATTGATGACCTAACAGTTTTTGGAAATTCTTTTGAAAATTGTCTTGATAAATTGGGGAAAATGTCATTACATAGTTACTTCAGGAATAGTGTTAGGTCATGTGATGTCTTCTAAGGGAATTGAAATTGATAAGACTAAAGTTGAATTAATTGCTCATTTGCCTTCCCCAAAATAGTCAGAGAAGTTCGTTCATTTTTAAGACATGCAGGATTTTACAAAGATTCATTAAGGACTTTAGTGTCATATCTAGACCATTATGTAATCTTCTAACAAAAGATGCACCATTTGATTGGACCCAAGATAGTCAGAAATATTTTGAAAAATTAATTGGGCTTTTGACATCTGCTCCTATCATGTAATCCCCTGACTGGTCTTTGCCTTTTGAGTTGATGTGTGATGCTAGTGATTTTGCTGTTAGTACTATTTTAGGATAGAGAAAGGAAGGTAAGCCTTATGTAATTTATTACGCAAGTCAAACTTTGAATAGTGCACAAATGAATTACACCACTACTGAAAAAGAACTACTTGCTGTAATTTTTGCTTTGGACAAATTTTGAGCTTATTTAATTTGTTCTTCCATTGTTGTCTTCACTGATCATATTGATGTTAGATATTTAATGTCTAAGCAAGATGCCAAACCTAGATTGATACGGTGGATCTTGTTGCTTCAAGAATTCAACATCATAATAAAAGACAGGAAAGGAGCCGAAAATATTGTTGCAAATCATTTGTCTAGACTTACAACAGGCTCATCTTTTGATAACACACTTATCAATGATTTTTTTCTTGATGAATTTTAATTTTCTGTCAATTCTATGTCTTGGTTTGCTAACATTGTCAATTTTCTTGTAACAGGTAAGATGTCACCTCAATGGACACACCAAGACAAAAAGTAGTATTTGATTGAGGTGAAAATTTTCTATTAGAATGACCCATATTTGTTCAAATATTGTCCTAATCAAATCTTTCGAAGATGTGTACCCGACAGTGAGGTAAGTAGTGTCATTGAATTTTGTCATTTTGAAGCATGTGAAGGTCATTTTTCTTCAAAGAAAATAGCTGCAAAAATCTTGCAGTGTGGATTTTATTGGCCCACATTATTTAAGGATAGCTATATTTTTTACAAAAATTATGAAAGTTGTCAGAAATTGGGATCCATTTCTAAAAAAGACATTATGACTTTGAACCCTATCATTGTCATTGAAATTTTTGTATTGTTAGGGAATTGATTTCATGGGTCCATTTCTATCATCATTTGGATTTGTGTATATTTTGGTTGCAGTTGATTATGTCTCAAAATGGATTGAGGCAATTCCATGTCGACATAATGATCACAAAACTGTTCTTAAATTTTTAAAAGAAAATTTTTTTAATCGATTTGGAATTCTTTGAGCAATCATCAATGATGGGGGAAAATATTTTTGCAATAAACCACTTAAATCTTAATGAAGAAATATGGCATCACACACAAAATTGCTACCCCTTATCACCCTAAGACAAATGGACAAGTAGAATTAGCAAATAGGGAGATTAAACAAATTTTAGAAAAAATGGTTAACCCAAATCATAAAGATTGGTCTTTAAGATTAAATGATACACTTTGGGCTTACCGTACTGCTTTCAAAACATCTTTAAGCATGTCACCCAATCAGTTAATTTATGAAAAACCATATCATTTGCCTATAGAGTTAGAGCATAAAGCATTTTGGGCCATTAAAGCTTTCAACTTAAATATTGATGATGCTTCCAAGTTATGCAAATTGCAATTAAATGAACTTGAAGAATTGAGAAATGATGCATATGAAAACTCAAAGATTTATAAAGTTAGAGTAAAAGCTTTTCATGACAAATCAATTTTGAGAAAATCTTTTGAAATTAGTCAAAAAATTCTGCTTTATAATTCACGTCTTCACCTATTCCCTGAAAAATTAAGATCTAGGTGGACTGGTCCTTTTATTGTCAAACATGTGTATCCTCATGGGGCCATAGACATTGAGAACCCTAGGAGTGGTAATGTATTTAAGGTCAATAGACAAAAACTCAAACCATTTCTGGAACATCAAGTTGTTGAGGTAGAATCCATCTCTCTTTCTAATCCTTGTTATGAGTAGAATTTATTTTAATTTTGTTTCTTTCTTTTTGTAGTTCTTTGTGTTTCCGGTTAAGTGGTGGATAACAGTACTCCGTGACTCTCAAGTCAGTTTATTTTTTAGTTTCCCTTAATAATTGATTCTTTCTCCTTTTAAAATGAATGTCATTCTCTCAAATCTAAGAAATCATTTCCCTTTTCTCCCTCTAAATGCTCTAACAAAAATCTACAAAGCTAAGTGTGAAAGACTGAGACTGTTAATGTATAAGGGCATCCCAAAAGATATATGTTGGATAATCGAAGCAAAGGTTCGTTTAGCTGGTGAATCTTCAGATTCATTTGTCTCATACATACTGGGTCTCGATAAAAGTTCTTACTCTAAAAGGAGAAGAACAAAAAGAATGAAATTTTGTTACAAATGTCGCGATGGAATTGTGACACGCAATGTCGTTCTTTTGGAATAGTTTTCGTAAATAGAGAAGATAAAATTTTCTTCATTAAGAATGGACTGAGTAAGAAGTCATTAGATAATATCTTATTGACTCTTGTGACGTACTCTTGTGGATATGTGCAGCATGAACTTCTTAGTTTGTAGATTCTCTTCAAGGACAAGCAAGAGCATTACAGTCTTGGGAATCTGACTCAAAAAGACCTTGTTTGCCAATTTATAAGAAAATTGGATGGGAAGCTTATCCTCAACTCATAGAAGGTGTTTAAGTCGTTACTAGGCGTAAAACTAGAGGAAGATGTGAGCCACAATTGCAACAACTTGTATATATTATCTTGTACATCTCCCAAAAAATAAAAAATAAATAAAAATAAAAAAAGAAAAAAAAAAAAAAAAAAAAGGTGAAACTTCAGTTGTACTTGGTCTTTAATTAGATTAGGAGCCCCTGCCAGTGGCGGACCCGTCATTGACTCTGGTGGACCTTCACACGCCAGTCTGTAAATATGGTTCGTGTGTCATACTCTATAGAGAGTCGCGCAAGCATTCTCAGGTTTCAACCGTAGGCTCTGCTTGCTGATGGACAGATAGAATCGTCTCGTGCTTGCATTTTCACGTGACAATGCCTCGGAGCTGGATCCTGTGAAACCTGTACATAAAGGTGTCATCATTTGTGATTATAATTTTATCTTTGCATGATTTTGTTGTATTTTGGTTTTGGACAAATGATCCTTTGGGCGGGGTCCTTCAGGGGTTTCTAGACTTCTTTACCCTAATGGTTTTCTTAAAGTCTAAAAAAAAGAGAGAGAAAATAAAAATAATAATAAATAATAATAAAAGAGTTTCTTAAATTCAAACCTTTCTGACAATAGCCAACCTACCCATACAAGAGCTCTTATTACTTTTTCTATTCTCTTCCCTATTTAAACACTTCATTTTCTTCACACGCCAGTCTGTAAATATGGTTCGTGTGTCATACTCTATAGAGAGTCGCGCAAGCATTCTCAGGTTTCAACCGTAGGCTCTGCTTGCTGATGGACAGATAGAATCGTCTCGTGCTTGCATTTTCACGTGACAATGCCTCGGAGCTGGATCCTGTGAAACCTGTACATAAAGGTGTCATCATTTGTGATTATAATTTTATCTTTGCATGATTTTGTTGTATTTTGGTTTTGGACAAATGATCCTTTGGGCGGGGTCCTTCAGGGGTTTCTAGACTTCTTTACCCTAATGGTTTTCTTGAAGTCTAAAAAAAAGAGAGAGAAAATAAAAATAATAATAAATAATAATAAAAGAGTTTCTTAAATTCAAACCTTTCTGACAATAGCCAACCTACCCATACAAGAGCTCTTATTACTTTTTCTATTCTCTTCCCTATTTAAACACTTCATTTTCTTCACTTTTCTGCAACTCATAATCATTCAAAGAGAGTATGAGTGTGAAAATGGAGGGAGCTTCTTCTTCGGTTTGTAGATATATCAGTATTTGTGTATTTTATGGGATAAGTTATAGGAAGGGTTTAGAGTTTGTAAATGCAGCAAGCACTATTGGTAGAACACTTACTGCAAGAAATATTTGTGTAGTATATGGGGGAGGTAGCATTGGGTTAATGGGGGCTGTATTACTTTCTGCACATATAAGAGGTGGTCAAGTTTTAGGTATCATTCCTGAACCTTTAACTCGAAGGAACATCATTGGAAAGACAATTAGGCTGGAAATTCAAGTATCATCTATGCATGGACGAATGAGGACAATGCTTGAAAACTTTGATGCATTCATTGCCTTACCAGGTGGTTTTGGTACTTTGGAAGAAGTTTTCAAATTATCTCTTAGGCCCAACTGAACATCCACCATAAACCCATAGGTTTGTTGAATATTAATAATTTCTTTGATAATTTGTTATCTTTTGTTGGTCATGCTGTGGAACAGAGCTTTATCACACCTGTAGCAAGATGACTCCTTATATCTGCTTCTGCTATTAATGAATTAATTGATAAATTACAAGCTTTTTTTTATGAACATGAACCAGTAATAGCTCAGATAGATTAGTCAAAAGGCAGCAGCAAGGGAGGTAGCAAGGAACAAGAGTGTGATCTGGAACTTCATCTATAACATTCCTTTATCTTTGGTTTTATTTATCATACTTTGTTTCTGTTTAAATTTGTATAAGGTTTTTCTTTTCAGTAATTGTAATAACATGTAATATCTTTTATCCTTTACCTATCTATATTTTGACATTGAGAACAATATTGTGATCTGGTTGGGAGAAAGGATGGTTGTAAAAAAAAATCCTAAAAAAATAAAAAAAAATTAGGAAATGTGCTTATTAATATGTTTGTTATGTTTATATGTTTGTCAGCAATTTATTAACAACAAAAGTAATTAGGGATGGCAGAGTAAGGAGTAAATTATTTACTCTTGAGACGCACTAAATTTGGTGGTAGAGTAAGGAGTAATTAGGTAGACAACTAGTTTGTGTGGAAGTAGCAATTCAAATTCAGGGAAATTTGCATGATTAAGTAAATTGTCTTCTTTCTTAAAAATCACATGATTGGTTATGGATGTTGAATTGGTAGACTGAGAATGATAGAATTATGCCTTGTGAGATTTTGAGCCTATTGATAAATGGATTGAACATTTGTACCATTCTCTTCTTTCTTGTGTGAATTTCACTCATGGAATTGTTACTCTAGAACTTGCTTTGATTCATTTTTGAGACTACATTTTCATATGCATACATAAATATCATTGAGATAATTTTCTTAAAATAGCTACTTTAACCAAATAGCTAAGAATGATTGGTGCACAAATAGGCAGCCTTGCTCAACAGTATATTATCTCAATATGATATCAAACACTCTTATGGCTTCTTGAAAATTCTCTGATTTTTGCCAACGTAAAGCATTGGAAATGACCTATTTTCCCTTGCTTAACCCCTTTGAGCTTATTTGATCATTCTTTGTTTCGAACTCATTAGGTGCCTTAAATGAAAATCTTGTTCTTACCCGGCCTTAGGGAATAAGAAAACATTAGCTTTGTCATTGGATGAGTTCTTGAACAAGTGTGGGGGTGTGTGTGCAGAATGGTTAAAAAGAATGTTTACTTAAAAAAAATGTATATATTATGTTCTTCTTCAAAATTTAAAAAAAAAATTAAAAAAATTAAAAAATTAAAAATTAAAAAAATGTGTAAATAAGGGCCAACAAGCCAATAAAGGAAAGGAAAAGAATATGAAAAGGAAATTTGTATTAGGTGGAGTTGGGATGAACTTTCATACTTGTTAATTGAACTCAGTTTTCATGCTCTTTTATTTTCTTTAGTATTTAACTTGTCATATCCATATTACCTTCTCCTTTATCTTGACCCCATTACAACCTTGAATAAAGTCCTCATGATTTGTGTGTGCATGTGTTCTGAGTAGTGGAGAAGTAGAAGATAAGCAAGCTTATGGTAGTGCAATTTTCATGGGTTGAATTGAGTAAAATACCTACCTTTTAAACACTTGAGGGATTGAGAGTGAATCTTGTGAAGATCTATCATTCTTGACTCATGTTTTTCAATTGAAGTTTCCTTACTTGTTGGTTTGAGATGTGAAGAAACATTACCTCATAAATGTTTTGATCCCTTGAATGATTGGTTGCTCTTCATTCTTAAATATTATTAGAAATTGAGTCTTTTAGAATTTCTAGCTTTTGAGTGTGTATTGTTTTTCTTTGTTTCTTAGTTTTGGTCTTATGTGTTTTGCCCAAGAGTACAAAAAGTTAAGTGTGAGAGAATTTAATAATCACATATTTTATACATTAATAAACTCTCATTTTTAGTCATTTACTCTCTCCATGTACTTAATTGATTAAGTTTGGTTATGTTCTGTAAGTTTGAACTCAAATTAGACTTAATTGATTTTTTCAGCATAATTTACGTCTTACATTATTTCTGTATTTTGGCCATATCTTAAGTTTTAAATGTTTAATAATTATGCATTTTACCACGTTGGAAAGATAAGAGAGAGCTCTACAACTTTCATGAAAGCTCTAGGTCAAATTCAGACATGTAGTAGAACTAATTGGGCTTGGAAGTCAGCATACAAGTTTTACGATTGGAACCTGCACATTGTGCAATAATCAGAGCATAACTCGGGCTATAAGATCTAGATTGGGCTAAACTTTTGGTATCTGCAAGTTAAGACCCATATCTACAACTTTCATAAGAACACAAGACTCAATTCAGACTCCTTGGAGGTTATATTGGGCTTGGAAGTCAGAACAGAGGAGCTGTAATCAAGCCAGAATATTGTACACTAATTAGGCTATATCTCAGGCTACAGGTGGCCTTTTGAGGTGATTCTAGTAGCATTTGAAAGATAAGATCCGGGCCTATAACTTTCATGAAGACAATATTTCAATATTAGGACACATTCAATGACTTCAGAATTGAATGATTTCGGAGATAAAGAATCTTCATAATTTTTCACTCATCAAAAGTCATTCGGCATTTTTCACTCATTTTCCACTCATCCACTCACTCATGAATCAGCCCCCTTATCATTTTGTATCCCTAATCCTCTATAAAAGGGAGCCTTGGCTGATCATTTGGGGAGTCTTAGTGTTAGATATCAAGATCATGCTATTTTGTTGTTTGATTATCTTATTGTAGTTTTCTTTTGTCCTAAATTGAAGTTATGTTCTTCTTCTTCTTCTTCTCTTTTTCTTTCTTCTTGTCTATGAGTAACTAATTTTCATTTTGTAACACAAGATTATTTTTTTCATTATAAATAATCATTTTATAATATTTATGATTTTTGAAAAATTTTTTGAAATATTTGGAAACGTCAAATATTTTAATATATTTCTCATTTTGCATGTGCACTGAGTGGAGCCAGGAAAAATGAAATATTTTCCCTAAGGCTGGTAGACTTTGAACTATGGAAATGTTGACAAGGGATCTTACAAAACTCGAGGCTGAGCACAGTTTACGAGGTTAACATTTTATGAGATTTTATCTGATAAATAAAATCGTAGAATATTTAATTATCTAAGAGATAATAAAATATTATTTCTGCTAACTGTAGTTTTTGTCCACTGAGTAATAACCCTAGTAGATTATTTCTATCTAGTTGCTTTTATGACATCATCTAAGTGACCTCACACTTCACTTTATCGAGAAGCGTGTGAAGCTTCAAGGGAAACTTCTAGGAAGTTTCCTCTTAACCACTCCACTCTCTCTCCTCTCTTTTGTGCTGCACGGCTGGCGGAAGGAAAAATAAAAGGATTTCATTATTTCATTTTACATCCACTATTCATATTTCATTTCTCTCATTTTTCCCTCCCTCACGCATGTCTCTCTCTCTTTCTCTCTTCTCCCACACGGCTACACATTCCATTGTTGAGCCTTCAAGCTTCCTTGCTCAAGCCAACTTAGACCATTGTTTCCCCTCACCATCCCCAAGCTTTCTTATTTGTGGAACTCTTCTTGACTCATCCATTTTCGTCCCTTGCAGCCCAGCTCCAAAGCTTGAAGCTTTGAGGTAAAGCTCTCAACTTTCTTCTCTTTTTCTCCTCATTTTCGTGGTCCTTGGTCACCATTGTGACCAAGGACTCCTCTTTTCAAGTTTTAGTGGGTTAATTTGGGAAGTTGATCATATTAGGTTCTTCTTGTGGGTGGTGGACGAAAAGCTTGAAAGGAGCTCACTTTCCTTGTTGTCTCTTAAGGTAAGAGGAAGATTATTCTCTTCAGCCCATTTTGGTAGTGAGAAACTCTTTATTGTGTTGATGGGGTGAAACCCATTTATGGGATACCCCTTTGTTTGAGTGATTTTGGTTGTGTATTGATTGTTTGAAAGGTAGGATTTAGATGTATGATAATGGATCTTGGATTGTATAAAGGAAGGGTTGAGCTTGGGTGATTTTTTGCGTTTACAGAGGAGTGCACGACCTAGGCCGTGTACTCCAGGCGTGCCAGAACAGAAATTCCAGAGGCATACATGGCCTAGGCTGTGCATGGTGGCACGGCCATGAAATCGTGGCCGTGCATTCTTCCTCAGGCCGTATAATTTGAATAATGAAGGATTTTAGGCTTTTCTAACCCCTTGGAGGCTCCCAATCTCCTTGGGTACTCATTAGGAAGCTGTAGTACTAAAATAAACTTATCAAACTTAATTAATTGAATGATTAGAAATTGATTAGGGATTCATAAAATGGAAAGAACCAAGGATGAAAGTTTGCCTTATAGTTTAGAATAATTTTGGAATAAAGAAAGAACAACAGTATGGGTGAGGTTGTGAGAAACATAATGAACTTAAGGTTTAACTTTTATCATAACTATGAATGGGGTTGTGTTCACCCTTAAGGTTTGTTATTGGCTTGATGTGGATCCATGAATGGGATCAAACCTTGTTGATAAATGATATGACATGTAATTCTAGACATGATATGATATGATTGTGATTTCATATATGAATATACATATATGCATTGAATCCACATGTATTTGAAGCATGATTGATATAGTTTGTCATGATAAGCATAATTGAAAGATGCATTGAAAAGTCCGTTGGACTATTGTTAAGGCCAAGTTACCTAGAGTTGAATCACACATTTGTGCGGGTGCGAATAGACAAGTGTAGGTCACTTGTTGACCTTGGGGGTGTCGGGATGCGAGTACCTTGCAATGGACAGTTAGTAGCCCTTCTGTCCATGGGGCAGACCGATGCAAATGCACCGACGATCCGGACTGGGACACTATCCTAGATCGAGATTTGTGTAGAATATCTTGTACAAAGCCATGATGTACACTTTGATAAATTGAGAATTTTTAGCACTTGAAGTCCTCGGCAGCCGCGATACAGACATATCTCCTGATCATTCTCTCTGAATGTTTTATGTCTAGCTCTATGGAGTAGGACTTTTGGTACCATGTGCATGTGCATAGTGAGTCGCCATATCATTTGGCATTTACTTATTCATATGAAAATGTAATCTGTCGTCTTATTACAATTATAACTGCCTATAAATGCTAAGTTGTTTATTAATTGTTCTTAATGCTGGTTACCATTTTTGAAATGTTATATGGGCATTATGTGCCGTATTGTTTCTTTACTGCCATAATAGGCAATGAATGTAGAATGTCTTACCTATTTTCTGTATTTTCTACTATTCTGTCTATATTTATGTTCTATCGAAGACGTCGGCGAAGGGGGTGAAGTTCACGAGTTCCTCAGATTTTGGCTGACTTTGACTAGCGCTGCTTTTGGATCATGGCGGCATGTCCACAAGGATTTTTGGGTTATGTGCGGTTGGCCTTCCTCGGAGGTCCTAATTGTTGGCACATTAACTTCAGTTCGAATCGCTGTGTCTACATAGGAGACGTGACAATATCGCTGGCTTGGGGGCGTTACGATCTGCCCATCTACACCTGTAGTGTTAGGCTACATTTAGAGTTTTACATGCCCATTAGGGACATGTGAGGTGATCATTATTACACCCCACGAGAGGATTCATTCCTCTCCATAGCCCGAGCCCCAGCCCGTAATTCAGTGGCCTTGATGAGGGTTTCCTCCGACGAGGAAGACCCTGAAGAGGAACCTGAGAAGGATCTTGACACGGTTCCTTCCTTCTCTTCGTAGGGGTTGATACTATTGATAGTCACTGATGGTTATCCATCTTTTGGGGCTTAATATTCTTTTTGGAGGTCTGTATATGATTTTTGGGGCCTTGTAAAGCTTAGGCTTCTTTTTTATGAGCCTTGATGTATTTTAGTGACTCACAGTCTGTATTTAAACAATATATATATATATATAATGTATCTTTTGTATAGGTATATGGATTAGTCTTTATGTTTTTCCGCTTATAATTAAACAAAAATATAAATACATACTTGTGAATCTTTTATAAGTGTTAGTACATTTGAATACTTCATTGATGAACAGGTTGTCGAGTACAACTATATATACATATAAAGAAGAAAAAAAAATATTCACCATTTAATTTACACAACTATAATCAAATAAGTTTAATTATGATCTAATGAACTGGGTCTCAATTTATACTTTTATTTTTCCGCATTGTATTTAATGATGTGACGTTCCCTCCCAAAAAGGGGTGTTACATTAGGTTGGTATCAGAGCCCCAGTTTATGTTTTCTTTGGGTCTTTGTGGTTTGGTCTGTCTTCTTTGTGCTATGTGATTCTTTATGATTGGTGCTCCGAAAGGATGCATCTAATCTTCCCTTGTGTTTTTCAGTCAATTTAACTCTGAAAGAGCATAATGGCACGAGGTGGAGACATGGCAGTAGCAATTGAGGCTATGCAATGAATGGCCGAGGTTATTGCGCAACAAACAGAGAGAGCTGCTCAACAACAAGAAACGGCTGCTCAACAACTCGAAGTTACGGCTAATGCGCAAAATTTGGCAGAGTTTCGTCGCCACAACCCTCCTCAATTCAAGGGAGAATTTGATCCAGAAAAGGCTAGTTTGTGGATCAAGGGGCTGGAGAAAATCTTTAGAGGCATGAACTGTGCCAACGACAAGAAAGTGACCTTCGTCGCTTTTATGCTAATTGGTGATGCTAAAGACTGGTGGAATGGAGCACAGAGAGTGCTAGAAGCTGAAGGTCGCGCAATCAATTGGGAGGTATTCAAGAATAAGTTCTTGGATAAATATTTTCCCGCAAGTGCCAGATATGCGAAGAAAATGGAGTTCCTCAGCTTGAGACAAGGGAACTTGTCTGTCAGTGAATACACCGCAAAGTTCGAAAGCTTATCCAAGTTTTCAACGTATTTCCAGCACCAGCCAGACTAGGTGTGGAAATGTCGAAAGTTTGAAGAATGACTGAGGTATGAGGTGAAAAGAGTAGTTATTACCTTGAAAATCAACCAATTCTCGGAGCTACTAGATACGTGTTGCCAAGTGGAAGCTCTAGATCAAGCTTGAGACACAAGAAACCAAAACTTTGGACCTACCAGGTTCCAAAGAGGAGGCGGCAATAACCCGAATTGCTTTCAGAAGAAGCCTTATTCCCGACCATCGGGAAATCAACAACAGACATCAAATGGAGGTCCCAGTGGAGGTTCTGGTGGGAACCGAACTGGACTGAATGTGGCATCTTTGCCAAGGTGTATGAAGTGCGGGAAGGATCACCAAACAAGGGATTATTCTATCAAAGGAATCATTTGTTATCGATGTGGGAAACCTAGACATGTCTCCAGAGATTGCAACCAAGCTAAGGCTGAGCCTTCAGTCAATGCTACACAGGCTGCAAAACCACAAGCATGAGGCAGAGTTTACACCATGAGCGGAGCAGAAGCCTCCCAATCCGAAGATCTTATATAAGGAGAGGGCACTATAGGAGGCAATCTTTTAACTGTACTGTATGACTCTAGGGCAACCAACTCTTTCATTTCTTATGACTGTGTGCGACGATTTGGTTTACTGGTGTCATCCTTACCTTTTGACTTGACTGTTTCCACTCCCACTGATAAACCTGTTATCACTACCAAAGTCTGTTTGAATTGTCCTTTGATTATTGAAGGTCAAAATTTTTCTGTTGATTTGATATGTTTACCCTTTTCTCAGTTAAATGTAATTTTAGGAATGGGTTGGTTGTCTTCCAACCATATCCTATTGGATTGTTCTAGTAAAACCACAGTTTTTCCCATGGATGAGGATTCTAGATTTTTTACGGCTAACTAAGTTCGAGCTTTCTTGAAAGAAGGAGCTCAGGGATACATGCCATTGTCTTTCTTGAAAGTCGAGAGCGAGGCTGATGTGAATGTAATTCCAGTGGTTAACGAGTTTCCCGAAGTCTTTCCTGATGATGTACCTGGTTTACCGCCAAAATGGAAAATAGAGTTCGCTATTAATTTTATACCGGGACCTGGTCCCGTGTCTATAGCGCCTTACAGAATGTCACCATCGGAGTTAGCAGAGCTTAAGAAGCAGTTGGAAGAGCTCTTGGAAAAGCAGTTTGTTAGACCCAGTGTGTCACCTTGGGGAGCATCAATGTTGCTAGTCCGGAAGAAGGATGGTACCTCACGATTATGTGTGGACTATCGCCAACTAAACAAGATCATAATTAAGAACAAGTATCCACTTCCGAGGATAGACGATCTAATGGATCAACTGAAGGGAGCAGCAATGTTCTCTAAGATCGATCTGCGATCAGGCTACCATCAGATTCAAGTAAAAGCAGAGGATATACCCAAGACAGCTCTTAGTACCCGATACGGTCATTACGAATATCTTGTGATGCCATTTGGTGTAACGAATGCACCTGCCATCTTCATGGACTACATGAATAGGATCTTTCATCCCTACTTGGACAGATTCGTTGTTGTCTTCATTGACGACATCCTGATCTACTCTCAAAATCAGGAGGATCATGTTGAACACCTTAGTATAGTTCTCTAGATTCTGAAGGAGAAGAAGTTGTATACCAAATTGTCGAAGTATGAATTTTGGCTGGACGAAGTCAAGTTTTTGGGCCATGTGATCTCGAAGAAATGGATCGCATTGGATCCATCAAAGGTGGAAGCAGTTCTACAATAGGAACGACCGAAGACAGTGATAGAAATTCGAAGCTTTGTGGGTTTGGCTAGATACTATCGGAGGTTCATTGAAAGATTCTCTGAAATTATAGGACCTCTCACTCAACTCACCAGAAAGAACCAAGCTTTTGAATGGACTGATGCTTGCGAAGAAGGTTTCCAAGAATTGAAGAGACGACTAACTACTTCACTAGTGTTAGTCTTACCTAATCCGGATGAATAGTTTGAAGTGTACTACGATGCTTTGTATCAAGGTTTGGGAGCTGTGCTTATGCAGAATAGAAAAGTGGTGGCTTATGCTTCGAGACAGTTGTGAGTGCATGAGAAGAAATATCCAACACATGACTTAGAGTTAGCAGTTGTGATTTTTGCTTTGAAAATATGGAGAAACTTCTTATATGGAGTGACGTTCAACATCTTCAGTGACCACAAGAGCTTGAAGTACTTATATGATCAAAGGGAGCTGAGTATGAGACAGCACAGGTGGTTGGAGTTCCTGAAGGATTATGATTTTTGACTTCTGTATCACCCTGGAAAGGCAAACATCGTGGCAGATACATTGAGTAGGAAGATGCTCAATATATCAGCCATGATGATTAAAGAAAAAGGTCTGATAGAGTAGTTCAGGGATGTATGGTCTTTCGTGGAATTAGAACCGGGAAAAATTCACATGAACATGGTTACTATCTCAAGTGAATTAATAGAAGACATCCGAGAAAAGTAGAAAATTGATAAGTTCTTACAAGAGGAAAGAGAGCTGATGAGGCAAGACAATGTGACAGCATTTGAGGAAGGAACGGATGGAATTCTAAGATTTTGTGGTAGGGTTTGTATACCCAGGGATCAAGAGCTTAGAGAGTATATTCTCAAGCATACTCACACTAGCAAGTTGAGTATGCACCCGGGGATAACTAAAATGTACCAAGACTTGAAGAAGTTATTTTGGTGGCATAGAATGAAGAGCGATATTACTAGATGTGTGTCTTCTTGTCTGGTTTACCAGAAAGCAAAGGTAGAACATCAAAGACTGTCAAGACTGTTGTAACTTCTATCTATTCCCGAATAGAAGTGGGATAGCATTGCGATGGATTTCGTGGTTGGTTTGCCGAAGACCAGAAAGGGTTATGACTCAATATGGGTAATCATTGATCGACTCACGAAGTCAGCACACTTCTTGCCGATCAACATACGATACAATATGGAGAGGTTGACCCAGTTGTACATTGGTGAGATTGTTAGACTACATTGTGTGCCTACCAGTATTGTTTCTGACAGGGATCCAAGGTTTACTTCCAAGTTTTGACAAAGTTTGCAAGAAGCATTGGGAACAAAGCTACGACTAAGTTCTACTTACCATCCACAAACTGATGGACAATCGGAAAGGACGATCCAATCATTGAAGGATTTGCTCAGGGCTTGTGCTTTGCAACAGACTGGAACTTGGGATGAAGTTTTACCGTTGGTAGAATTCACCTACAACAATATTTTTCATTCAAGCATAGGGATGGCACCCTATGAAGCTCTGTATGGATGACGGTGCTGAACACCTCTGTGTTGGTACCAAGATGGTGAGTGCCTTACTGTTGGACCTGATATTATACAGCAGACGACTGACAAGGTCAAGATGATTTAGGAATAGATGATGACGGCTCAAAGTCAGTAAAAGAGCTATGCAGACAAAAGAAAAAAGCCTCTTGAGTTTGAGGAAGGGGAGCATGTGTTTTTGAAAGTCAAACCAATGACTGGGGTCGGCCGAGTTCTGAAATCTAGAAAACTTACTCCTAAATTCCTTGGACCTTACCAAATTCTTCACCGGATAGGTCCAGTAGCTTACTAGATAGCCTTACCACCTTTTCTTTCAAACCTTCACAATGTCTTTCATGTGTCACAACTACGAAAATATATTCCTGACTCGAACCATGTTTTAGCACCAGACACAGTATAATTGGAAGAGAACTTAACCTATGAGGCACCTCTTGTAAGGATTGAAGATAGGAGAGTAAAGCAACTCAGAAGAAAGGAAATATCATTGGTGAAAGTGATCTGGAACGAAACGACCGGAGATGCGACATGGGAACTAGAGAACAAGATGAAGGAGCAACACCGACAACTATTCTAAGGTATGAAAATTTCGAGGATGAAATTTCTTTTTATAAGAGGAGAGTTGTAATAACCCGAAAATTATTTTTTTCATCATAAATAATCATTTTATAATATTTATGATTTTTGAAAATTTTCTTGAAATTTTCTAGAAACGTCGAATATTTTAATATATTCCTCATTTTGCTTGCACGCTGAGCGGAGTCGGGAAAAATGAAATATTTTTCCTCAGGCTGCTAAACTTTGAACTGTGGAAACGTCGATAAGGGATCTTACTAAAATCGAGGCTGAGCACAATTTACGATATTTATATTTTACGAGATTTATCTGATAAATAAATTGTAGTTTTTGTTCACTGAATAATAGCTCTAGTAGATTATTTCTATCTAGTTACTTTTATGACATCATCTAAGTGACCTCATACTTCACTTTATCAAGAAACGTGCGAAGCTTCAAGGGAAACTTCTAGGAAGTTTCCTCTCAACCACTCCACTCTCTCTCCTCTCTTTTGTGCTGCACGGCTGGGAGAAGGAAAAACAAAGGATTTCATTACTTCATTTTACATCCCCTATTCACATTTCATTTCTCTCATTTTCTCCTCCCTCCCTCACACACGTCTCTCTCTTTTTCTCTCTTCTCCCACATGGCTGCATACTCTATTGTTGAGCCTTCAAGCTTCCTTGCTCAAGCCAACTTAGACCATTGTTTCCCCTCACCATATCCAAGTTTTCTTATTTGTGGGACTCTTCTTGACTCTTCCATTTTCGTCCCTTGTAGCCCAGCTCCAAAGCTTGAAGCTTTGAGGTAAAGCTCTCAACTTTCTTCTCTTTTTCTCCTTATTTTCGTGGTCCTTGGTCACCATTGTGACCAAGGACTCCTCTTTTCAAGTTTGTCTCTTAAGGTAAGAGGAAGATTATTCTCTTCAACCCATTTTGGTAATGAGAAACTCTTTGTTGTGTTAATGGGGTGAAACCCATTTGTGGGATACCCCTTTGTTTGAGTGATTTTGGTTGTGTATTGATTGTTTGAATGGTAGGATTTAGATGTATGATGATGGATCTTGGATTGTATGGAGGATGGGTTGAGTTTGGGTGATTATCTGCGTTTACAGAGGAGTACACGGCCTAGGCCATATGATCGAGTATGGCCGTGTACTCCAGGCATGCCAGAACAGAAATTTCAGAGGCGTACACAGCCTAGGCCGTGCATGGTGGCACAGCCATGTATTTTGGCACGGTCGTGAAATCGTGGCCGTGCATTCTTCCCCAGGCCATGTAATTTGAATAATGAAGGATTTTAGGCTTTTCTAACCCCTTGGAGGCTCCCGGTCTCCTTGGGCACTCATTAGGAGGCTTTAGTACTAAGATAAACTTATCAAACTTAATTAATTAAATAATTAGAAATTGATTAGGGATTCATAAAATGGAAAGAACCAAGGATGAAAGTTTGCCTTGTAGTTTAGAATAATTTTGGAATAAAGAAAGAACATGAGTATGGGTGAGGTTGTGAGATACATAATGAACTTAAGGTTTAACTTTTATCATAACTATGAATGGGGTTGTGTTCACCCTTAAGGTTTGTTATTGGCTTGGTGTGGATCCATGAATGGGATTAAACCTTGTTGATAAATGATATGACATGTAATTCTAGACATGATATGATATGATTGTGATTTCATATATGAATATACATATATGCATTGAATCCACATGCATTTGAAGCATGATTAATATAGTTTGTCATGATAAGCATGATTGAAACATGCATTGAAAAGTCCGTTGGACTATTGTTTAAGGCCAAGTTTCCTAGGAGTTGAATCACACCTTTGTACGGGTGCGAATAGACAAGTGTAGGTCACTTGTTGACCTTAGGGGCGTCGGGGTGCGGCTACCTCGTAATAGACAGTTGGTAGCTCTTCTGTACGTGGGGCAGATAGATGCAAACGCACCGACAATCCGGACTGAGACACTGTCCTATATCGAGATCTGTGTAAAATGTCTTGTACAATGTCATGATGTACACTTTGATAAATTGAGAAATTTTAGCACTTGAAGGCCCTGGCAGCCACGATACAGACATATCTCCTGATTATTCTCTCCGAATGTTTTGTGTCTAACTCCATGGAGTAGGACTTTTGGTACCATGTGCATGTGCATAGTGAGTCGCCATATCATTTGACATTTACTTATTCATATGAAAATTTAATTTGTTATCTTATTACTATTATAACTTCCTGTAAATGCTAAGTTGTTTATTATCTAATCTTAATACTGGTTACCATTTCTGAAACGTTATGTGGGCATCATGCGCTGTATTATTTCTTTACTGCCATAATAGGTAATGAATGTAGAATGTCTTACCTCTTTTCTGTATTTTCTGCTATTCTGTCTATATTTATATTCCATCGAAGACATCGGCGAAGAGGGTGAAGTTCACGAGTTCCCCGGATTTTGGCTTGACTTCGACTAGCACTGCTTTTGGATCATGGCGGCACGTCCACAAGGATTTTTGGGTTATGTGCGGTTGGCCTTCCTCGGAGGTCTTGATTGCTGGCACATTAACTTCAGTTCGGATCACTGTGTCTACGTGGGAGACGTGACAGTATCGCTGGCTTGGGGGCGTTACGATCCGCCCATCTACACCTGTAGTGTTAGGCTACATTTAGAGTTTTACATGCCCATTAGGGACATGTGGGGTGATCATTATTACACCCCATGGGAGGATTCATTCCTCTCCACAGCCCGAGCCCCAGCCTGTAATTCGGTGGCTCCGATAAGGGTTTCCTCTAACGAGGAAGACCCTGAGGAGGAACCTGAGGAGGATCCTGACACGGTTCCTTCCTTCTCTTCTTAGGGGCTGATACTGTCGATAGTCACTAATGGCTATCCGTCTTTTGGGGCTTGATATTCTTTTTGGAGGTCTGTATATCATTTTTAGGGGCTTGTAAAGCTTAGACTTCTTTTTTATAAGCCTTGATGTATTTTAGTGACTCACAGTCTGTATTTAAACATTGTGTATATATATATACATATATGATGTATCTTTTGCATGGATATATGGATTAGTCTTTATGTTTTTTCACTTACAATTAAACAAAAATATAAATACATACTTGTGAATCTTTTATAAGTGTTAGTACATTTGAATACTTCATTGATGAACAGGTTGTCGAGTACAACTATATATGTAACATCCCGAAAATTGCTTATTTCATTATAAATAATCATTTTATAATATTTGTGATTTTTGGTGATTTTTGTGAAATTTTCTGGAAATGTTGAATATTTTAATATATTCTCGTTTTGCGTATGCATTGAGCGGAGCCAGGATAACGAAATGTTCTCCCGATTTGGTAAACCTTGAACTGTCAATGCATCGATGGGGATCTTACTAAACCCGAGGCCAGCACGGTTTGCGAGGTTTATATTTTTCAAGGTTTTATCTCGCTAGATAAAATCGCGGTATCATAAAATTATCGGATGAATAATAAAATATTATTTTCATCACTTGTAATTTTATTCACCGAGAAAATAATTCTACAAGATAATTGATCATCTATCGATGTATTTAATTTGGAGATTAGCTTACCATACACTTTATCGAGGAGCGCGCGAAGCTTCTCAAGGAAGCTTCTTTTAACTATTATTTTATTATTTCTCTCTCCTCCTATTTTGTGCAAACACGTTTGAATTAAGGGTCTAATTCATTTCTCTCCCATTCTCCTCATTCACGCCGGTCACTCTCCTCACGCAGATCACTATTCACTCATCTTTCTCTCTTCTCTTTCACCCCCCACAATGAACACCATCCACCCACACCTCTGTTTTGTTCTTCCAAAACCGTCACACTCCCAAAGACCATTTCGTGTTTGGAGAACCACCATATCGAGGAAAACATCTCCAAGGTCCTACATTTTCTTCATCTTCATCTTCTCCATCTTTGTTGAAGCTTAAAGGTTGGAACTTTAAGGATCTCCCGGAACCGAAAACGTGATTTCGACCAAAAAGGAGCAGCTTTTTCTTTGTGCTTCTCCAAGGTAAGAGGAAGACACTCCTCCTCAACCTATTTTAGCATTTAGGAACGTCTGTGATTGGTGTTGAGGGTCATTCTACTTTTGTATGTTGTTTTGTATTGCATCCGTGCTATTTGATTGTTTAAGTTTTGAATATATATATATATATATATCCGGATGTATTGGAACGTGGAATAAGGAAGGGAATGAGTCCCGATTGGTTCTCGGATAGTTACGGTGTAGGCCAAGAAATTTGGAAACTTAATGAGAAAAGCGGTAATAGTGTGAAATCTCGGCCAAAATACGTCGAATGTGAAAACCTCGTCGAATTTGATATCCTAATTACTTAGTCAAATGTTAAAATCGTCGAGTATGAACTTCTGGCCAAACCTGTCGAATTTGATATCCTAATTACTTAGTTAAATGTTAAAATCGTCGAGTATGGACTTCTGGCCAAACTCGTCGAATTTGATAACCTAATTACTTAGTAAAATGTTAAAATCCGTCGAGTATAGACTTCTCGCCAAACTCGTCGAATTTGATATCCTAATTACTTATTAAAATGTTAAAATCCATCGAGTTTAGACTTCTGACCATTTCCGTCGAATGTCCAAACCCGTCGAGTTTACATTTCTGACCACCAAACACAATGTGAAAATCCGTCGAGTTTAGATCTTTGACCACTAAACACATTGTCAAAATCCGTCGAGTATGAACCCCGATCATGCCCGTCGAGATTGATCTTCCGACCAAAACCCGTCGAATAGAGTCCCCTGGACACTTAGGAGAAACCGCCCCAAAGTCAATAATCGTCGAGTTTGAGAGACAATGCCCTGTCGAGTAGATGAATTTCTCCTGCACCGTCGAAATTAGAGATTTCGACCGGTGTTTCGTCTGTTCGACACTTGGGAGATTTTCTCCAACGTCGACACCTATACCCGTCGAATTGAGGCTTTTGTCGACCCTCGGGAGGGTTCGACGCTTTGATCTTCGTTCGACGTAACCCCATCCAGTAAATTGATTTCTTGCCAATCCTATTATAAAATGTTTTCCCCATTCTTTCCTCCTCCTGTTACATTATTCTTCGTCGAATGGCAGCTTCAATTATTCATAAAACGTATTGTCTTCGTCGAATTCAAAAGTATACCTATCGTCCAACACCTAGTAATTGAAATCTGTGACTCAGTTTGTGATTCCGACCGTGTATTTCCTAGACCCAAAACCTTGGGACTAATAGAAGCATATTGATTATAAATAAATGGGATGACTAGAAATTACTTAGGGATGCATAAACAGGGAAGAACATGAGAGTGTGAGATTTTGAGATCTTAGAATAACCTTCTAAGGGCATATGAATAAATTACCTAAGAGGATTTAAGTTAACTAAGAGAATTCCTTTAGAGACAAACTCTGTAAGTAAAGCTAAACCTAAGTAAGAATCCATAATATGCTTTAAAATGTATTAATTTATTTAACAACAATATCATGCTATTGTGGGTCCATGTGGGTGACCATTGATTGGGTTAATTCTTACTTGGGCAAATTGTGACATATGATGGAATAGTATGTAATAATGACCATACATGATTATGCATAGAGTCCGTATGCATTGTGAATGTCCATTGACTGTCGTAAGGCCTAGTTGCCTAGGAGTTGAACACACCTTAGTGCGGGTGCGAATAGACAAGTGTAGGTCATCGGTTGACCTTGGGGCGTCGGGGTGCGGGTACCTCGCAATGGGCGTTGGTAGCTCTCTCGTCCGTGGGGCGGACCGATGCAAACACACCGACGATCCGGACCGAAACACCTTGTCCTATATCGCGATCTAGAGCAGGTATCGTATAATGCCATGATGTGCACGTGGGTAAATTCGGAATAATAGCACTTTGGCCTCGGCACCTAGTTGCGTACATGTCGCCCCGATTTGATCTTTCTCTCGACCGTTTATGTCTAGCTCCATGGAGTAGGATTTTGATTTTGTATGCATATGCATAGTGGGTCCATGAATTATTTGGCATACATCGTTATTATAATTGGAACTCGTTGTACTTCGATATATCTATATGTATATGATTTGCACTGGAACTTTTTAGTTGATCATAATTGTTATGGAATGTTTATTACCATTATTGTCATAAATGCTATGTGGGCGCTTTGCACCATTTGGTTTCTCGATGCTATAATTGGTAATGATGGTAGGATGTCTTACCTCTTTCTTGTACTTTTCTTGCTCTATGTCAATTTTTGATTAAAGACCTGTAAGTGGGAACGAGGTTGGATTCTTTTGGATTTTCTTGGTTTGACCCATCAGATCCAGGTGATGTCGTCGCAAAGGGAGTTCTATTGGGTTCGTTCGAATTGTGTTCACTGTGGTGTTAACGCGCGGTGAGTCGATTGGACCGACAAGACGTATTTAACATCTTTGAGGATCTTACATTGACCATGAAGAGGACTGCGATTGAAGACCTTATCCCGTATTTCTCACTACTCCGGTGAGCGGAGTTGCCTCACGCATTCGGGATTCGATGGAGTGCCCAACTCCTTAGTCGTAAATATATTATGGGTAGTTTATATTTTATTTTGCATTACCTATATAAAGTGTATTTTGGATATATGTATGTTTTAAGATGATTATCCAGTATTACATGCTGTAATTCAAGTACATATTATAATTCATAATTTAACTGGTTATATAAGCAACTACTCATTCGTGGCTCCTATTTTTCTCATATGTGAAATAATTAATATTTTTGTAAAGTTTGTTATTTGACAATGTTAGCACCCCGAAATTTAGTGACCATGACGTAATGACGATTGTGCATTGGTTATTAAATCGAGGGGTGTTGCAATATATACATATAAAGAAAAAAAAATATTCACCATTTTATTTACACAACTATAATCAAATAAGTTTAATTATGATCTAATGAACCGGGTCTTAATTTATACTTTTATTTTTCCACATTGTATTTAATGATGTGACGTTCCCTCCCAAAAAGGGGCGTTACATATTTTTCTTGGGTGAAAGGGTGAAGCTTTTGGTAATAAGCTAAGATTAGATTAATTTCTTTCTTGTGCTTAAATGATATATTTTCAAGTGATCATTATACGTGTTGTATTTTGTTTTCAATCAATTTAGAAACCCTCCTTGTAAAGTGGAGGTCTTGATTCATTATAAACAAGATGTTGGCACAATGAATGCTTGAGCCCATTTTTAAGTGGTGGTGTTAATAGATGATTAAAAGAATCATAATATAATTACGTATATAATTTTTAATAAAGTTTGAATGTTATATTTTCCGATTGGAACCTCAATTATGTGTGGATTCTAATTGATTTATCAAAAGATTTAATTTCCCTTGTCCCATCTTTTTTTTATCATGACAAAAGGGGGAGAAGAAGTGATCAATCAATTTTGTGGTATTCATTATTGCTTTATATTTAGCCTAATTGATAATAATTGTATCCAATATTATGTTTGTGGGTGAGTTTTAGATGATTGGGCCTCATTGAGCTTAGTTGTAAAAGCTTTATTAATTTTTTGAATTTAACTCATTTTGACCTTTCTTTCTTTTATAGGCCATATCTTAGGCTACAAATGTCATAATTGGATGATCTTGGTGTCTCCTCAAAGCTGAGACGAAGATACACAATTTTGTGTCTAATGCAATTTTTTTAATTCAGCTAGATTCAGGGTGAAATTGAGCCTCGAAGTTAGGACACTGTTGCTGTCATAAAGCTTGGACCTTCCCTCACTGATTTGGGCTTAACTCTCTCAATTTAAACCCAAATAAGGCAAACTATATGTCTCTGTAAAGCTTATTCAGAGGGCTACAGATTGGTCTAGGGGTAGATTAGGTATTGTAGAATAATTTTCAGTTACAAATAGGTTTAGGTAGAATACGAAAAGAACCACTTTTTTTTACGAATCCTGATTTTGGAGTTTTACGATTTGAATCAAGAAACCCTTTTTCTTCTCTTTTCGTTTTCTCTATTTCGTTTTTCTCTATTTCGTTTTCTCTATTTCATTTTCTCTATTTTGTTTTTCTCTCTTCTTTGATCTGTATCTTTTCAATGGTGATGGCCATAGAAGGCTAAAGATCCAATCAATCCAAGGAATTCAATGATTGTGGTTAGAGTTTTGAGTTCTTTTGTTTATTTGTGATTTGTGATTTCCTCTTCTCCTTCTTTAATTGATTTATGATTATGTTTTTAAAATTGAAGATAGATTAGGATTGATTAATCTGAATTTAATGGAGAATAGATCATCGATTGGTAATCTATGTTAATTCGAAATTGTGTTTAATTCAATTTTAATCAAGAATTGCGATTGTGATTCTGTTTTAGTTGGTCAAATTCTAGGTGATTATCTAGTTGAATTCAAATTAACAGAGGAAATTGCATAAAGAATTTTACTCTCTTTGAACTATGATTAACTCTGCCACTTGAATTGAAGACCTTGGATTGGTGTTTTTAGTTTTGAATTTATTCCTAATTACTATAGAATTTGCATTCTGTTACTTGATGAATAAAACCCCCTACTTTTGATAATTTTAATATGCTTGAGAAATCCGAATTGATCCTTGGGAGATGACCTAGGTTATGCACTATGCTATATTTCATTTAAATCCTAGTTTATTTTGAGGCGAGTACGACATCGTTCATCAAAATTTGGCGCCATTGCCGGGAATCTATTTTTGGTTTCTTAGGTTTATTAGGAGTTCCTATTTACTGTATTTTTTTTCTTGATTCTGCTACTGATTCTGCTACATTCGAATCTTGTTTCATCTGTTGCATAATTCAGCTCTGCTGCAAAATTATGTTCTTCTGCATAATTCTAATGTTTTGTTGTTCCATTGTGTTTTTCTATTGGTATAAATCTGCATAACACACCATTATTCAATTCTGGTTTAAATCTGTTACATTGCATTTTGCAGTTCATTGGATTTTCGTGTTACTGTTCCATTGGATTACTGTTGCATTGGATTTGTGAGAATTCATTGCATAATTCACATTTTGTTGCTTTGTTCTACCTGCTGCTACCTTGCACTTTGCTACACTAGTCACTATTCCATTGGACTCAGGTACATTGCATTCGATTATTGTGCATTGCATGATTGCCTCATACTCGTATTGCATTACTTAGCATACCACACTGCTCATTCTGCTGCAATTAACACAATTACTCACATACTTGTAATTCTACTGCATAGTTACTGTTTTATTGATTTTTTTTCTGCTGTTGACCATCCTTTTGTTGATCTTATTGCCAATTGCATTGCAAGACCTTATTGTGAGTGTTATGCATTCCTTTTGGGCGTGTTACTAGCTTATTACCACTGTTTCATACACTGCTAGCACTCTTTTCCTAATTTCTGGTGCAGGGAAGAACAAAGTGTAATCTGGCCAACTCTGATTGAGCTGAAATTTAGTCTCCAAGGGTAAAACATCATTTGGAGCAAAGTGATCCTTGGGATCAGGTATACAGATTTTAGCCAATTTTCATCATTTGGTAAGGTTTTTGGCCAGTTTTATAATTTCTGGAAAAATGGTCTAATTTTAGATTAAGCTGAGACTTTTTCCCTTGAAGGAAAAGGGCATTCTAAGAGAGGCTTAGTAAATACTAAGATCACTCATTTTTAAGCCAAATTTCATCGTTTAGACCATTTTTTCAATTTTTAAATATTTTTATTGCACTTTTTAGTTCCATTTTAGTGTAGTTTTTAGTGTGTGGTGGTCTCATATTTTTTAAAAATCATTTGATAAGTCAATTAGATTTATTTTAGTGCATTTTTGCTGTTTGATACTCCATTTTGCTGTTTTGCTATTTTCGAGTTTTATATGTTATATGTCTAGGTCCAATCTTGGTTATTTGCATAATTTTGATCTTGAGATAGATAGGACTTTTCATACCTTGCATAGGTTCAATAGATTTGATTCTGCATTTGCTGAGCATATAGGAAGTAGTGATTCTTCACATACTTATCATACTAGTGATTCTGCTTCTGAATTTTCTGATTTTGCACTTTCTGTCATTGATCCATCTTTCAATTCTCATTCTACTGAGCATACTGAGATTATGGATAATAGAACCTTGAAGGAGCTGGCTACTCCCGATGTTACATATCAGTCTTTATGCATTCAGTATCCTGATGTTGATGTTCCATTTGAACTTAAATCTGGATTGATTCATTTGCTGCCTAAGTTCAATGGTCATGCAGGAGAAGATCCTCATAAGCACCTCAAGGAGTTCCACATTGTGTGTTCTACCATGAAGCCTCAAGGCATCTTAGAAGATCACATCAAACTTAGAGTATTCCCTTTCTCATTACAGGATGCTGCTAAGGACTGGTTGTACTATTTGCATCCAAGTTCTGTCACGTGCTGGAATGATCTTAAGAAGCTGTTTTTGGAGAAATTCTTTCCTGCATCAAGGGCTGCATCAATCCAAAAAGAGATATGTGGCATCAGGCAGTTTGACAAAGAACCATTGTCTGAATACTGGGAAAGATTCAAGAATATGTGTGCTAGCTGTCCTCACCATCAGATTAGTGACCAGTTACTAATTCAATATTTTTATGAAGGTTTACTGCCTATGGATAGGAGCATGATTGATGCTGCTAGTGGAGAAGCATTAGTAGACAAGACCCCTATGGCTGCAAGAGAATTGATTGAGAATATGGCCACTAATTCCCAACAGTTTGGCACCAGAAGTAACTCAGTGGTATTGAGTAGAGGTGTCCACGAAATTGAGGCAACTTATGCTGCAGATCACAGAAAATTGGAAAGCAAAATTGATGACCTTGCATCCTTGGTGAGGCAATTGGGTCGTGACTCAACAACGTAAGCTTCTTCTGCGAGTAGCTCCCCGCGAGTGTATGGAATCTGCATTTCTACTGATCATCCAACAGATGCCTGCTCTACATTGCAAGAGGTTGATACTGATGGTACCCCCCAGGCCTACGCAGCAAACATCTACAATAATAGGCCTCAGCAGCAGCAGCAACAGAGCTACGATTTATCCTCCAACAGATATAACTCAGGCTGGAGAAATCATCCAAATCTGAGGTGGGGAAATACCTCTACACAGCCTGCCCCTACTCAATTTAGGCAAAAAATAGCCTACCCTTCCAAATCCCACTGCGCAGACCTAGCAGACCATATCAGCCACCTTTCATGCAACAGCAAAATATGCAGCAGCCAAATAATGCCCCTCCTAAATCCGAGCCAACCTTGGAAGAATTGATGAAACAGATGGCAATGAACAACTTGTAATTCCAGCAGAGGACAGAAGCTACCATTTAGAATTTGGAGAATCAGATTAGACAACTTGTTAGTTCTATGAATCAATTACGGTCACAAGATTCTGATAAACTCCCAGCACAAACTGTGGTGAATCCAAGAAATGTGAGTGCCATCACTCTAAGATCTGGTAAGACTGTTGATGCACCAAACTGTGGGTTGCAACATGAATTAGATAAGGAGGAGCAAGCCATACCAGAAATTCCATGTAGCAGCAAAAATAAGAAAATAGATTCTAGCCCTATTCTTGAAGTTACCGCTGAGTAGTCCATCCCACTACCATTCCCTCAGAGAGTTCTGCAGCTTAAGAAGACTTTTGAGACTGACACAGATAGGGAGATCTTGGAGACATTTAGGAAGGTTGAGGTGAACATTCCTCTCATTGAAGTAATCAAGCAAATTCCAAGATATGCTAAGTTTTTTAAGGATTTGTGTACTCATAAACGGAGACTAAAGGGAAATGAGAATATCAGCATGGGAAGAAATGTGTCTGCACTTATACAGCCTACAATGCCCTAGAAATACAAGGATCTAGGGATTTTTACTATCCCATGCATCATAGGCAATAGCAAATTCTAAAATGCCATGTTAGATTTAGGTGCTTCAATTAATGTTATGCCTATGTCAGTGTTCAACTCTCTTGCTCTTGGACCCTTACAGAATACAGGAGTCATCATTCAGTTAGCAAACAGGAGTAATGCATACCCTGCTGGACACATTGAGGATGTCCTTGTTAGAGTAAATGATTTGATTTTTCCTACAGACTTCTACATTCTAGATATGGATGGAGAATCTGAATCCAGCAAGGCTCCCATCATTCTTGGTAGACCTTTCCTCAAAACTGCCAGAACCAAAATTGATGTCCATGTAGGCACTCTTTCCATGGAGTTTGGAGATAATGTGGTTCGATTTAACATCTTGGATGCCATGAAGCACCCCATGGAAGAATATTCAGTTTTCCATATAGATTTGCTGGCTGATATAGTTGATGATGGCTTTTCTGAGCTCTTTACTGATGATCTTCCATTCTTTTCTGATTTTGTTGATACCTATACATGTGATGCTTGTACTATTTCAGAAATGTGCAGTGTTTGTGCTCAGATTGCATCCTGTTTACATGGTGATTTTGATACAGATTGTGTGGAGTCAGAATGCAATAGTTTGATTACAGCGAGTACCTCTGAATCAGATTTTGTTGGATTGCAGGCTGTCAACACAGTTACTTCCACCAGGATCCTTCCATCTGTAGTGCAACCACCTACACTAGAGCTTAAGCCACTCCTAGAGCACCTTAAGTATGCATACTTAGAGGAGGATAAGAAGCTGCCAGTGATCATTTCTACTGCCCTTCATGTTGACCAGGAGGAGAGGCTGCTGCAAATATTGAGGAAGCATAAGAAAGCTATAGGTTGGACCTTGGCTGACCTTCCTGGCATTAGTCCTTCCATGTGCATGCATAGAATACTACTTGAGGATGGTGCTAAACCAGTGAGACAACCACAGAGGCGACTCAACCCTTTGATCCTGGATGTGGTAAAGAAAGAGATGACCAAGCTTCTGCAAGTAGGCATCATCTATCCTATCTCAGATAGTGCTTGGGTGAGTCCAGTTCAAGTGGTTCCAAAGAAATCAGGAATCACAGTGATGAAGAATGATCGTGATGAGCTGACTAGAGTGCAGAGTAACTGGAGAGTTTGTATTGATTACAGGTGGCTCAACCAAGCGATAAGAAAGGATCATTTTCCTTTGCCCTTTATCGATCAGACGCTTGAGCGCTTGGCTGGAAAGTCTTTCTGCTGCTTTCTTGATGGCTTTTCGAGGTACTTCCAGATCCATATAGCACCAGAGGACCAGGAGAAAACCACCGTCACATACCCTTTTGGCACTTTTGCCTACAGGAGGATGCCTTTCGGCCTATGCAACGCTCCTGGTACTTTCCAGCGATGCATGGTAAGTATCTTTACAGATTTTTTAGAGGATTGCATTAAGGTGTTTATGGATGATTTTACTGTTTATGGTTCTTCCTTTGATGCATGTTTGGATAGTTTGGATAGAGTTTTGCATAGGTGAATTGAGACTAACCTTGTTCTTAATTATGAGAAATGTCATTTTATGGTAGAACAAGGCATAGTCTTAGGCCATATCATCTCTCAGAAGGGTATAGAAGTAGATCCTGCTAAAATTGCTGTTATTTCTCAGTTACCTTACCCCTTTTGCTTGCGAGAGGTTCATTCTTTTCTTGGCCATGCAGGTTTCTACAGGCGGTTCATTCAAGATTTCAGCAAAAAGGCCCTTCCACTGTCTAACTTGTTGCAGAAAGATGTTGTTTTTTATTTTGATGGCAAGTGCAGAGTGGCTTTTGATTGCCTCAAAGAAGCTTTGACCACCACTCCCATCATTCAGCCACCTTTGTGGACGCTTCCTTTTGAACTCATGTGTGATGCATCTAACTATGCATCGGGAGCTATCCTTGCACAGAGAGTTGGCAGATCGCCTCATGTCATTTCATATGCTTCTCGGACTTTAGATGCTACACAGGCTAACTATACTACCATTGAGAAAGAGTTGCTTGCCATTGTATTTGCACTTGATAAATTTATGTCATATTTGCTTGGCTCTAAAGTGGTTGTTTTTACTAATCATGCAGCATTAAAATTCTTGTTGAAGAAGGCAGAATCGAAGCCGAGATTGATTAGATGGATGCTGCTTCTCTAGGAGTTTGATTTGGAGATTAGAGATAGGAGTGGCGCAGAGAATTTGGTGGCGGATCATTTGAGCAGGATAGAAGGAGTTGTTGACCCTTCTCCTATCAGAGATGACTTCCTAGATGAGCAGCTCATGCAGCTGCATGATACCCCACTTTCTCCTTGGTTTGCTGATTTAGTGAATTACTTAGTTGCATCTATTTTTCCTCCTCATGCATCTAGATCACAGAAAGCTAAACTTAAGAGTGATGCTAAATATTATGCGTGGGATGATCTACATTTGTGGAAATTTTGTAGTGACCTGGTGATTCGCAGATGCATACCTGACCATAAGATCCAATCCGTTCTTCATTTCTGTCATGCTTCTCCAGTTGGAGGTCACTTTGGACCACAGCGGACCGCTAGGAAGGTGTTGGATTCTGGATTCTACTGGCCTACCATTTTCAGAGATGCTTATCAAGTTTTCAGTACTTGTGAGCAGTGCCAGAGAGCAGGAGTGGCTATCACTCGCCGACAAGAGATGCCCCAGCAGCACATTCTGTTCTGCGAGGTTTTTGATGTTTGGGGTATCGATTTTATGGGCCCTTTCCCTGTTTCTTTTGGTTTCTCCTATATTGTGCTTGCAGTTGATTATGTTTCTAAATAGGTGGAAGCTAAGGCCACTAGGACTAATGATGCTCGATTTGTTGTGGATTTTGTCAGGTCTAACATATTTTACAGGTTTGGAGTGCCCCGAGCTATCATTAGTGACCAAGGGACTCATTTTTGTAACCGGACTATGGAGGCCTTGTTTCGGAAGTATGGGGTCGTGCATAGAGTGTCTACAGCATATCATCCCCAAACTAATGGGCAGGCCAAGGTTTCTAACCAAGAGATAAAGCAAATTTTGGAGAAGATGGTATAGCCAAATAGGAAAGATTGGAGCCACTGGTTAGAAGATGCTCTTTCAGCTCATCGTACCGCTTACAAGACACCTATAGGGATGTCTCCTTTCAGGGTTGTCCTTGGTAAACCATGTCACCTTCCGGTGGAAATAGAGCATCGTGCATACTGGGCAGTGAAGAGTTGTAACTTAGCATTTGACCAAGTAAGTTCAGAGAGGAAGCTTCAATTGCAACAACCGGAAGAACTCCGCTTGGAGGCTTATGAGAATTCAAGGATCTATAAGGAAAAGACTAAGCATTTCCATGATAAGATGATTTCTAAAAAGGAGTTCTCCATTGGCCAAAAGGTGCTTTTGTTCAACTCTCGCCTTAAACTCATGCCCGTTAAGCTCCGTTCTGGGTGGGATGGTCCTTTTGTTATCACTAGCATCTTTCCTTATGGTGCAGTGGAGATTTTGAATAAAGCCACCAATAAGAGTTTCAAGGTTAATGGCCACTGTCTTAAGCCCTTTCTTAAGAGCCCTGCAAGCCCAACACCTGTAGAGGAACTCTCCTTGGCAAAGCCCACCTTTCCCCAAGTACAAATCTTCCCACCATGATAAGGGTGTTTTCTTCCCTTGCTCTTTTATTTCACATGTATACTTGTCTTTTGATTTGTTTTGCCATTGAGGACAATGTGTGATTTAAGTGCAGGGGAGGGAATTTTGCTGTTTTTATTTTTCTGTTTCTGCTGTCATACAATTTTACTATTTTTGTTTTGCTATTTTCTGTTCTATTTTTGTTTTTGTTTTCATTTTTCATTTCATTTGTTTTCTATTTTTTGTTTTCATTTTTGTTTTTGCATTTTTCATTGCTTTTCTGTTAAAAAAAAAAAAAGGGGGGCACAAGTGTGTTTTGAGTTGCTTTCCAATGATGTTTTGAGGTTTGTAAGTTGATAATTGGAATTCAAGGTTCATAACATGATTGAATAAATTTTCTTTCTTCTTAAATTTAATTTGCTTGGTGGTGAATGTTTGAATTGGTGGATCAAGTTTGATAGATGCATACCTTGTGAGATTTTGAGCCTATTGGTGGATTAAACATTTGCACCATTCTCTTCTTTCTTGTGTGATTTTCACTCATGTCATTTGATCACTCTAGAACTTGCTTAAATTCTTTTTGAGGCTATATTTTTCACTTGTATGCATGAATATGATTGAGGCATTCTTTCTTGATTAACTACTTTGGCCAAATAGCTAACCTTGTATCACTTTCCCTTGTTTAACCCCCTTGAGCCTACTCGCCTATTCTTTGTTTTAGCTCATTTTGTGCCTTGTGTGAAAAATCGTGTTTTTACCTTTACCTTAGGGAATAGGAGAGCATTGGTTCATTTTCATTGGAGGAGCTCTTTTGATGTTCAAGTGTGGGAGTTGTGTACTTTGATGTGCAATGTGCAAGATGTTTGGTGAAATTTAAAAAAAAATGAAAAAAATAGAATTAAGAAAAAGAAAAAAAAAAGAAGAAAAGAGGAAGAAAAAGAAAAATAATAAATTCAAGAAAGGTTGTGAAAGAAAAGAAGAGAAGGAAATTTGTAAAGGAGAATGTGCATTATTTGGAGTTAGGGGATAAAAATTTCATGTTTTTTACTTGTCATTTGAGTTCTTTCACAATGCTCTTTCATTCTCTTTGGTATTTATTTTGCCATATCCATATTGTTTCCTTTCCTTACCTTGACCCCATTACAACCTTGAACAAAGTCCTCTTGATTTTTGTGTGCATGTGTTTTGAGTAGTGGAGAAGTAGAAGATAAGCAAGCTTATGGTAGTGTAATCGTTCATGAGTTGAATTGAGTGAAATACTTACCTCGTAAACACTTGAGGGATTGAGAGTGTATCTTGTGAGGATCTTTCATTCTTGATTCATGCTTTTCAAGTTGAAGCTACCTTATTTGTTGGTTTGAGATGTGAAGAAATTTTAATTCATGGATGTTTTGTTCTCTTGAATCTTCTATTGCTCCTCTTTCTTGTAAGCTTTTGCATACTTGAATGTCATTGGAATTTGAGTCTTTTAGAGTTTTTAGTTTATGAGTTTTTACTTTTCTTGTATTCTTGCATTTGCTTTTCTTTATTCCCTAGTTTTGGTCTTCTGTATTTTGCCCAGGAGTGCAAATGTTCAAGTGTGGGGGAATTTGATCAATCAATTTTGTGGTATTCATTATTGCTTTATATTTAGCCTAATTGATAATAATTATATCCAATATTATGTTTGTGGGTGAGTTTTAGATGATTGGGCCTCATTGAGCTTAGTTGTAAAAGCTTTATTAATTTTCAGAATTTAACTCATTTTGACCTTTCTTTATTGTATAGGCCATATCTTGGGCTAAAAATGTCATAATTGGATGATCTTGGTGTCCCCTAAAAGCTGAGACGAAGATACACAATTTTACGTCTAATGTAATTTTTTTAATTCAGTTGGATTCAGGGTGAAATTGAGCCTCGAAGTTAGGACGCTGTTGTTGTCATAAAGCTTGGACCTTCCCTCACTGATTTGGGCTTAACTCTCTCAATTTAAACCCAAATAAGGCAAACTATATGTCTCTGTAAAGCTTATTTCAGAGGGCTACAGATTGGGCTAGGGGTAGATTAGGAATTGCAGAAGAATTTTCAGTTATAAATAGGTTTAAGCAGAATACGAAAAGAATCACTTTTTTTTACGAATCCTGATTTTGGAGTTTTACGATTTGAATCAAGAAACCCTTTTTCTTCTCTTTTCGTTTTCTCTATTTCGTTTTTCTCTATTTCATTTTCTCTATTTCGTTTTCTCTCTTCTTTGATCTGTATCTTTTCAATGGTGATGGCCATGGAAGGCTAAAGATCCAATCAATCCAAGGAATACAATGATTATGGTTAGAGTTTTGAGTTCTTTTGTTTATTTGTGATTTCTGATTGTGTTCTTTCCTCTTCTCTTTCTTTAATTGATTTATGATTATGTATGTAAAATTGAAGATAGATTTGGAATGATTAATCTGAATTTAATGGAGAATAGATCATCGATTGGTAATCTATGTTAATTCGAAATTGTGTTTAATTCAATCTTAATCAAGAATTGCGATTGTGATTCTGTTTTAGTTGGTCAAATTCTAGGTGATTATCTAGTTGAATTTGAATTAACAGAGGAAATTGCATAAAGAATTTTACTCTCTTTGAACTATGATTAACTCTGCCACTTGAATTGAAGACCTTGGATTGGTGTTTTCAGTTTTGAATTTATTCCTAATTAATATCGAATTTGCATTCTGTTACTTGATGAATAAAACCCCCTACTTTTGATAATTTTTAATATGCTTGAGAAATCTGAATTGATCCTTGGGAGATGACCTAGGTTATGCACTATACTATATTTCATTTAAATCCTAGTTTATTTTGAGGCGAGTACGACATCGTTCATCAGGAAGCTAAAGAGTGATCTCACATATTTTTGGAATGTTTTTGAGAAAAGACAGGAAAATATAAACCAAATCTTGGCATTCCAAAAGTAAGGGAAAGTCGCACGTAACTTGAAATTTAATTTACCTCTTACCAAAAAGAAGGAGAGTAAGTCTCTCTAATGACAATGTGAATTCTAATTTATGAAACTAACTTTTTTCTCAATGATTGTTTGTCATCATCAAAAAGGAGGAGAGTGTAATTGGTCATTGACCTATGAATAATTTGTTTTGATGATAACAAACACAAAGATGTTGTTAGATTAAGACCATGACCTTCAATATTAGTTTTAGGACTTAGATCATTATGTAAAGGTATAAAGATGTTCACACTAATGCTCTAAAAATTATTTTTCAAAGAAACAAAATAGCACACATGTTTTCAAGGTTTCAAAATGGTTTTTGGTATTCAAAGAAATAACCACCAACTGCCCAAAAGCTTATAAGATCATTTGGAATCAATTGACAATATTTAAAAGTTATATGAAATGATATTCAAATGGATTATTCAAATAAGCAGTTCTTTATTTGAATAACCAAAGTTAGAGAAGCCAAAATATTCTATTTAGGCAAGCTTTATTTGAATAAAGTCCTACTTTATTCAAATAAAGGTTCAAAACAAAAATGGGCGCGCGTGAGTTATTCGAATAACACGTTTTCTAGAAACCTGTTCTTAATTAGCCTATTCGAATAACATAAATGTTATTCGAATAACAAGTCTTTCAGAAAACATATTTTTAAAAGGATTATTCGAATAGAATATATTCTATTCAAATAATAAGGTTCTCACATATTATTTCTAAAAAGGCCTTATTCGAATAACCAAATGGTTATTCAAATAACCAGTTCCAAAAACCAATTTAGCCTGTGCTATAAATGGGTTTATTCGAATAGACCAGTTTCCAGAATTAGAAATTAATGACTGGTTTGGTTGTAATTAATGCTCCAACTACCCCCAACGTCTCTTTAATGCATTGGGCTATAAATACAACTCTTTGGGCACCAAAGACATGTTGGAATCTGAATAATCTTGTTGAGCATTAATACTAGTTCATCCAGCCTTGATATTAAATTATCTATTTTTGAGCTTTAAAGTGTGAATTCATATACTCATTGAGCTTCAAGTTGTATTATTCACTCTTGAGAGAGTTTCATCATCTATACACTTTGTTTAATCTGTAAAAGAAGGTAAGGTATCCCTCAAAGTTGTAAGGGTGAGGTATCCCTTAAGATTGTAAATAGTGAGGTATCCCTTGAAGTTGAAGCTTAAGCACAAAGGGTGAAGTATCTCAAGGTGTGGTAAGAACTCTATTATGTAAAGGTTGCAAGCACCTGTTAAAGCTTGAAGATATAGTGAAAAATCTTGGGTGATTACTTGAGAACTGGACGTAGGTCACAAGTGCATTAGTGGTTGAACCAGGATAAACCTTATGTTTGATCTTCTAAACTCATCTCTTTACATTTGTGCTTTAATCTTATATGCTTGCTTGAATACTTTCTATCTTGGCTTATTTATTTGTGAGTGAAGTTATCAATCTCATCTATCTATTCACTTCAATCAATCAATAGCTTCAACAAAAATTGATAATCAAAGTGTTTTGCAGAAGAATTGTAAAAATATTTTACATACTTAATTCACCCCCTCTTAAGTATTGAGGCCACTTAGTAACAATCTTGGGATTCCATATTAAGGGGGAACTGTGCAACTCTGAACTAATCTCCTCTTGAAAAATAGAGAGGGAGTAAGTCTCTAATACCTTTTGTGAGTTCCTATTTAATTGAATTAACTTTTTTCTCAAATGATTATTTGTCATCATCAAAATGGGGGAGAATGTAAATGGCAATAGTTTTGATGATTAACAAACAAAAAAGGTTTGGTTGTGCAAAGATCAAGTTCCAAGTCTTGTCAGCTTATAGGGCTTAGGTCTTACATGTAAAGGTAAATAAGAATCACACAAAGTTCAAATAAGTTTTAAATCTTTACGTGTTTCCTAATTGTTAAAATGCCCAATGAACTGTTTTTGAAAAGCTAATTATGTTGGAAGTACAAATCTATGAAAATTTTATTGAGTTTGTGCTTTGCAAAACTGACTCTTGGTTAGTAATTTGATCACATCTTTCAATGCTTTTTGAGTCTTATTTTGAAACTTATTTCATATTAAAGTAGAGTCAATGATTTTTCTAACAAGTGATCATTTGTTTAAAACGGATGTATAACCAATAAGTTATGATCATTCAAAGTTTGGTTTCTCAAAAATAGAGTGCAATAATCGATTATGGATATTCCATAACCGATTATTCACTAAAAGTCAGGAGCCTACGTTTTATTTCTAAAGGCTCCTAACTGATTATGAGTTTTTCATAACCAGTTATTGGCTTGTTTTAAAAGCTCATGTGAAACCAAATAACAAACAATAATAACCAGCTATCTAGGCAACCAGAAATGTTTCTCCAACGGCTATAATTCAGCATTTAATGACCTTAACCAACACCAATGCTCCTAAATGCTTTGGGCTATAAATGAAAGTGTTTTTGCATTGATTACTGGTTGGAAAACATTTTGAAAATCCTTCTTGAACATTAAATATGATTTTTACCATCTTTTCAATCAATACTCTATTTTGACCTTCAAAATGTGAATCCTTGATACCCATTGTTCTTCAATTTGTATTATCCACTCTTGAGAGAGATTCTTATCATTTGTACTATGTATAAACTGTAAAAGAGAGAATAAGATATCCCTCAAAGTTGTAAGGGTGAGGTATCCCTTTGTCATTGAGGCTCAAGCACAAAGGGTGAGGTATCCCAAAGTGTGTTAAGTGCTTTATTTTGTAAAGGTTACAAGCACCTGTTGAAGCTTGAAGATATAGTGGAAATATTGGGTAATTACTTGAGGACTTGATATAGGCCACAACTGGATTGGTGGCTGAACTAGGATAAACCTCGCATTTGATCTTCTAATTTCTACTCCCTTACTTTTGTGCACTATTTTATTGGCTTACTTGAATACTTTCTATCTTGACTTATTTATTTGTGAGTGAAGTGATCAATCTCATTTATCTATTCACTTCAATCAATCAATAGCTTTAACAAAAATTGATAATCAAATGTTTTGTGAAAGATTTGTGAAAATATTTTACATACTCAATTCACCCCCTCTTGAGTATTGAAGCCACTTGGTAAGAAGACTATCCTCTTTGCTTCGCTTCAGGCTCAAAGCCCTGTTAATACCTTAGGCCAGTTGATTTTCATAATTTCCTGAAATCAACACAACATTTGTTTGTAGCCCGTCCTCTTCCTCCTTTAGTAACTCCAGATTATAGATAGGACTCTCAGCCTTGGCCACTATCTTCTTCTCTTGCCTCACACCTTCCTATAGAATACTTTTGTCTTCTCCATTACCTTGACTTACTTTCTTCTCCTTTATTCCCGGCCCAAATGAGAGCAACCACAAATTTAAGCATCTTTGTATATGGCATACCTACTAGTCCCTTCACTATAGGACATAGGTGGTCCAGCAAGACTATAGGTTCCTTGAGCCACAAGCCTCTTCAAAAAAATTTAGATATTCAGAATTTTTAGGACCAAGTCCAAGATGGGCCTGGCCCATTTCTAAGAAAACCATAGTGCAGTTGGCCCTTTACTTCTGCATAATGTCCAATTCTAGTTGAACCAAATTCACCTTCACATTTACCTTTCGGTTGGCCTTCTTACCTTTTGATCTCTCTTCACCTAGCTGTACACCTTGTACCTTTTAAGACACAAGATTAGCCACGAACCCACATGTCTTCACTTTTGGTGCCCTTTGGATAGTCTCAAACCTAGCCCTTCCACCAAAATGCATATCAAAGTCGTATATGACCAGGAATAGCTTATTTGCTTGTTGTCCTTTTCCTTGCTGCCAGTTCCTATGTGCATGTTCATCTTCCCCTTTCCCATGCGCTTCTTCATCTTGCTGATTCTCTTTGCCTCTTTGAAACCTAGATCCATTTTTAGTAGCAATGGCAGCAAATGAGTGAGCTACCGGAACACCCAATCTAGGCCGATACTAAGGCTTAGCAGAGTCTCATACACATAGCTCTAGCAACTCCACAACTCTTCTTATCATGTCCCACTGTGGCACACTTAAAGCAAAAATCCTGAAGTTTTTCATACTTAATAAAAGCCCATAAGCTAGGGAGTTCTTTTCGTGGTATCTAGAAACTTGAAGGGAGTGGTTTCTTCACATTCACCATGACTCTTACCCTCAAAAAGCTCTTAAGAAGTTGTCCATCTACCAGTGGGTTCTTCACTTCAAAAACATTTCCAATCCTGCTCCTTATTTTGTAGGCATTTTTTGTATTCAAAATTTCCAAAAGGAGGCCATATATCTGAACCCAGAAAATAATACAATCAAAGTTTACCTCAAAAATGGAAACTTTTTGTGTCCAGAGTTGTAAGTTAATGAGGTGCCCTATTATATTCCAATGTCCTTCCTTCGAGGAGTAAGTTCCTCTTTGAGATTAAACATGAAGTAGTTGATCCCTAGATTTGTAAAGGCAAGCCCCTTTGTATCACCCCACATTTTGCTCAACAAGGTCTTGACTAAAGGCTTGTTAAGGGCTTTCTCTGTGAGAATCTTCCCCACTGAAGTCCTTTTTTCTAGGCAAATTGTATATGATTCTTGAGCTACCAAATCCAAGATGTCCCCTTCTAAAAAACCACCATCTACAAGCAATTTTCCAATATCCTCCTCCATTTTGGAGTCATTTTAATATGGACCCTATGGTCAACAGCCCATGCATAGGATCTTATTGAATGAGCCATTGGATTTTATGAAAAACAAATCAACAATTAGGGGTGACTACTTGCAACCTGATAACAAGGTAAACAAGGGAAAAGAAAAAGATTTTCTTGCCTTTTATTATTACCCTTTCCTTCTTTTGCTCCCATTTGCTTCTTTCGATTCTCGTGTGCAACTTCCCCAATTTGGCTTTCATCCCATTATATGATGAATGGGGCTCATTAAAAGATACAAATCAGCAAGATCAAATCCTCTAGCCATTTTTACTACTTTCTTTAGAAAAGATATAAACTCATCTTCATCTTTAGATCAGCTACTAAACACTGCCCTTGAAACAAAAGTACTCGCCAAAGAGAAAACCCTGCTAGTGACATTGATTGGTGAACCTGCAAATGACTGAATTGACTCTATGAGCTTAGTTACCTCATCTTCTCGAATATATGAGAAAGATTGAACCCTCTTGACACTCATAAGCATCATGAACCAGGGGGACAGGTGGACCTTTATTTTCACCTCAGCATTTCCGTTTAGGAACACTAGATTTGCTTTTGAATATGAGTTCTCTTGGGTATTATTTTGAATGTTGCTGAGATTTGATTTTCTGTTGCAACCGCATGAAAAATCGCATGAAAAAGGAAAAAAATGAAGCTCAGACCTTGTGCGAGTTGACCCACGTTTGGAAGAAGACCCAATCTGCATATGCTTTTGAATATAAGCCTTAAACAATGGAGATGGAATTACTTAAAGTTTTGTAATTATTTGAATTAGGAATAACAATACTCAGGAGGGCTTTGTGGGAAATAAATAACAAAATCATTCTTACAAATTACAAAACTTGTTGTAACAGGTAAAGTCAAAGGTCCATAGGTAGACCGTTGACCATAGGGTCCATATTAAAACGACCCTCCATTTTGAGTCTAGCCTCTTAATCCCAAACTCAGCTACCAAGAAAGGAATTAAAGAGTTTACAAAGATAAGACACTCTTCTCCTAAATCACCCCCACTACTAAAACAGAACCTCATAAATAGCACAAAACACACCAGGACACACACTCCTACACTGAGGAGAGAACACTCCTATATTGATTATAATACTTGGGTCTAGGGACTTGGTTTATTGTTGGATTGGGCATCCTCAGAAATATAATAAAATAAAATGTTATAGTTTGGGATGGCTTTTTAGGGGTAGGATTTTAGTTTAGATAATTTCATATTATTGTTGAAAAAAAAAAGAATGTTATATTATTTAATTACGAAGGATTGTTATTTTAATAGCATGTTAATTTATTATTTAATATATATAACCTTTTTAAAATATACATTTAGTTAGTACTAGTTCAACTATGATTTAATCACAGTTAAACTAATGAACTGTAAGCTAATATTTTCACTGATTTAATAAACAATTTAGTTTTGAAAACATTACCTTTAATTAGTTCTTCCATCTTTTGCAAATTTCTTCACCCTCTCATCCCTTAGCGAGACTCTTTATGACATTAACGATTTCCTCCTTTGCCACTATGGCATTGCTACTAACTTTTGGCCTCACTGCATCTTTCAGCCTATCAGTAAGCATAGCTTCATGCATTCGTTCTCTGTTCAGCATATGGTCACGCTATCAGCGGCACTCCCTGCGTGATGCTCTCATGGATTGAATTTCAACCACAAGAAGTTAGGAAGGCAACAATAGGTTTGTAACTAAGGACTTCAATTTGTAGTGCCAAAGAAGCCATAAGCAACGCTGATAGCCAAAAATATTTAAAAATTTAGATTTTAAAAACTACAGAAATTGAATAAAACTAATAATTAAAAAAGATTTTCTAATGGTGCATTTAGATAAACTTTGAAAAATGTAATTTTAAGATAGCACAAAAAATTGATTTTTTTTTTGTAATAATTTTTTTGAAAAGCTGAATCTATTTTATGTTTAGATACAATTACAAAAAACTTTTTTTACTTTAATAAGTGAAAAGTAGAAAATTAATTTTTTTTCCTAATAAGCTACTCATATCAGCTTTTGATTAAAAGTCGAAAAAAAATTTTGATTTTGATTTTTTTGAAAAATTCTTATCGAAACAACTGTGGATATCTAAGAAGTGGTTTTTTTAATAAAAAACACTTTTCTTACATATTAAGTACAAACATTCAGTTCTCTAATTGAACTAATTTTTAAAACATTAGTTCCATAATAAACTTTAAACAATTGATTTTATAATGTGCCTTTTTTTTTTACGGGAAAATCATCCATTCCATTAGGCAGAATTGGCAAAAGCCATTAATTACATCAAGAAAAGCAAAATTATATATTTCAATAGGTACATCCTCTACCCATTGCATAACCCCAATATTAGCAGCCATCTTAGCAAGAGGGTGGGCTACCCTATTCCCATATCTACCTGTTGGAGGAGAAAATAAAGATTTGGCAATTCGTCGGTTAGATGATAGTTTTGAAGAAATTTTCTAAGTATTGAGCCGACAGAAATGCTTAATGGCGAAATCGACGGAAATATTGAATAAGAGAAAGATCCTAATGTGGCTATAAGGTACTGATGTCGGACAGAAAAATAATTCGACAAAAAGATTACATTGAATCGACAAAGAATGGTCAAAGCAGTTAAGTGCTGGTTCTGTCCGAAAGTGGGTACTTGCTGGTGGAAAAAACTGCTCAAACATGTTAATTTTTTAGGGTGTCAGTTATTTTTAATTTTGTCTATAAATATCAGTAGTCACGATATAAAAAAGGGAGGTTATTTGCTGATACATAATCCTAACATCTCAACTCGAGTAGATTAAAGGATTCTGATCCAAGTATGCCTTCTCTTTTTCATTTCAAGTCATTTAAAATTAATGAAATGTTCTTTTAAAGTTCTTTACTTTCCAGTCTTGTTCTTTAAATTTCTTTTACATTTCTTCATATTTTTACTTGCTTTTCTTTACTGTTTTTTCACTTAAATTTTGTACTTTAATTTTGCACCATTTACTCGCTTTCAATTAATTTTCTACATCTTTAAATGCCTGTTGAGTTTCTTTAAATTTCTTTAAATTTCTTTAATCTTTTCAAAGTTTTTTTTCTAAATTTTCTACTTATTTATTTCAAATCTCTTAAATTCCTTTTATTTACTGTTAAAATCATTTTTAAAATGAGATTACCACATAACTCGAAACCCACATTTATCTGATTTTCATTATTTGTTTGTTGGAATTGTTACTAAGTCTTTAAACCAAAATTACATTTAAACAAATTGGCACGCCCAGTGGGACGAGTTCAGAGTAACTTGTAGTGTCATAGGAAATGGTTTTATGCGTCTAAGAAGTGAAAAATTTATCTACTCTTCTGAAAATACACAAACCATGAGTAATGTAAGTAGTCAGGCGTCGGATATACCTTCGACAGCCATTACTGTGCCACCCTCGACCGTCGCTAGTACTGGTCTACTGGAGGATGTTATAGCAGCTGGTACTCTCAGGAGTAATCCAGTAGTAGAACAAGTATTGCCTGGAATAACTCAGCTATCACCGAGTCAACCAAGTAACCAAAGCATAATAAACTTAAATTCGAGGTTTATGCCCCAATATGGGTTGCCCGAATTATGTGCCTCCTGTCATGGCACAAATGGGACTTGGCTCCACTTTGGCTAATACTGTTAGCCAACTAGTGGTTTTACAAGGCCAACCACAGATAAGTTCAGCCTTGGCAAGTTTTGGTTACCAAGGAGTGGGGGTTTGATGCGTGAAATCCGCAAGTGTACGGTTTCGTCGTCAAGTAATAAAAAGATCGAATCCACAGAGACTGTGTCTATGAATACCAATTAATTAATTAATTCAATTAAATTAAACAAAGGGAATAAAATTGTTGATTGATAAGAACGTAGTAACCAAGTAATTAAGTAAATAATTATTAAAGTGCAAAATTAAGAACAAAAACAAGAATTTATCAAGAAAGATATTCAGATTCAAGAAAGCTTCCAAGATTGGGATACCACAATGATACAAGATAAATCCTAATTGACAACCCTTTTATTAAATCTGAAATTCAATTGAAGGTGAATTACCCTAAATTAGTTAATGTTCTTTTTCAAGATACAAGATTTGTGCCCAATTAAACTAATTCCTACTCTCGTGGTAATTGAATTTAAATTGAACCCATTATGCTTTGTGGTAATTCATTGAATCCTCAAAAGGCTAAAACTACTCTCGTGATTTAGACCTTAAGTTCAATTCTTATGGTTCCAACGCCTAGGTTCACCTCTCAGTACGTCCCTAAATGCCTATGAGATGCAAATAAGTGGCCATCAAATTCACATGAATAAAAGCAATAAGGATTGAATCAAAGAACATTCAAGATTAATAAAAGGGGAAACAACGTCAATTAATCATTATTAATGTATCAAAGGGCATTGCCCAATCCTAGAAACAAAAGAAACTACTCAGACATAGAGAAGAAGAAATCAGAAAACATGTTCTTAAACATCCAAACCCGTAATCCAAGAGAGAAGATGGAAGAAAGATGAAGATCAAGAGCCCAAAGCCTCCAATGTGCCTCCTCCAAAACCAAATTAGAACCCTCTAATTGTATTCAGAACATCTATTTATAAACTAGGGTTTTAATTGGCTCAAAAGCTCGCAAAAGAAATAAAAATAAAAACTTAAAAACTGCTGTGCACTGCAATCCACGGCCGTGGATCATTCCACGGGCTAGCCGTGGATCTTGCTGTCAGAATTCCATGGCCATGTATCATTCCATGGCCAAGCCGTGGATCATTCCACGATCGTGGATCATTCCACGGCCAAGCCGTGGAACTCCCTGGAATCTCTCTTTTCCTCCTTCAAGTTGCTGCTCGATCCATGGCCGTGGTTTAATCCACGGGCAGGCCGTGGATCCCTCTGGAATGGTCTTTTTGCACCTTTTTGCTATCCATTAAGCTCCAACTTCAAACATGCAAGCATTCCATTCAATCCAAGGTCAATTCAACATTAATCTTGCACAAGAACACCAAAAACACTGCAGTTATCCGAACTAAGGGAAAAACAAACTAAAAGGGAAACTAAAATGCCTAGAATGCCTAAGAATGCATGCAAAACAAGAACAAAACATGATGCTGTTTCACACACATCAAATCCCCCTAAGCTTTGCTTGTCCCCAAGCAATAACTAATGTTAAACCAAGATGTGGGATCAAGAGACAATAATGAATAAGGAACCCGAGAAAACAATTATCCAAGCAATAGGCTAAGGCAAACAAAGAATCTGAGAGGTAATCAAAATCAAGTCCAATTAGAGGCTAAGTTCTCAGAAATCATGCATCTTCACTGATTGAATTAAGTTCACTCCACTAACCACACTCAAAGTGTTTAAGGGTGAAAACCATATGCTCAAAATCCTTCAAAGAAAATGCACTTCCATATGCTTGATAAGAAACTAAATTTTCACTAATAATCAGCATGCATGCAAGAATCAAAAGGTCTTTCAAGGGTTGTAATGGGGCCATGGGAATGATGTTAGGTAGGGTAGAGAAAGGCAGGTATACACAAATGGCTCATCAAATTTTTTTCAATAAGCACAAGAAATCCAATAGAACATAAATGGAGCAAAGGCAAATTTTTTTTTTCAATCTAAAACATAACTCCACATTTCAAAGAATTTTTTTCCTTACTTTTCCTTCTCCTCTTTCTTCTCTTTTTTCAAGCTTTCATCTCATGATGTTTCTTTTATTTTCCTTTTTTTTTATTTTTTTTTCAGAAAGAGGAAGCTCAAATACATATAATTCCCAACATAACTTTCATGCCCAATTCGCTCCATTTAATATTTTAAATGATTACCAACAGTGTATCATCATAGGCATCAAGAAAATCAATTATGCAATAGGCTCAAAATGGTCAACTAGAGGATAAAAGTGTAACAATTTCAGAAGGTCAGAAAAATACCTAAGATGCCTTAATCACATTCAAGCATGCAACCAAAAATTTCGCCTCAAAATGGTTTCAAATCAAGTTCTAGAGCACAAGATCAATGAGGAATATCACTCAACACAAAGAATGGGAACAAAAATCATACAGTGCATAAGTCCCATATAAGCTCAAAACTCACATTTAGAGGTTCAAAATTCAATGAGAAGCACAATTTTAGAGAACATATGCTAATTATCAACTATCAAAAGATCACCGCTACTATCAATTAAAACAATGCCTGTTGCCTACCATAAGAATCAACAAATTGGGTTCCAAATCAATACCATCTCAAAATCCTCAAAAGAGAGGGGCACAAGTTCAACCAAAAACCCGATAAATATGATGGTATGAAAATGAAACATGAAAATGCAATGCAAAACAAGATATGAAAATGCATGAAACTAATGAAAATGAAAATATGAAAATACAAAAAATACCCCCAAGCTTAGAACTTACATTGTCCCTAATGTAAAAAATCTAAAACAAAAGAAAGGATAAAAGAAAAGAACTCACTGCGGTGGTGGAAAAACTTCTGGTGTTCAATCCATGGCCATGGAATTTTTTATGGGCTAGCTGTGGAACCTTCTGACTTCACTCTTCTTCTAAATTTAGCTTCAAAAAGGGTCAAACCTAGACAAAATTCATGAGACAAATATCAAACCAATAATCTAACACACAAAATCAAAAGAAAAAGAAGAAATTTAAAGAAAAGACAAAAAAATAAAGAAACTTGGGTTGCCTCCCAAGAAGCGCTTGTTTAAAGTCATTAGCTTGACTTTGGTCTAGTTTTTATGCTCAGGTGATGTCAATGGAGTAGTGCTCAGTCCCCACTCCTTCAAAGTGTTTCACTCTCTGGCTATTTATCATGAAAGGCTTATGACCTTCTTTCTGCACCTCAAGCACACTGTAGGATAAAACTCGAACAATCTCATATGGTCCTGACCATTTCGACCATAACTTATTAGGACAGAAACGTAGAAGCGAGTTATTAACAAGAACTTTATCCCCGAGTTTAAATCCACGCTTCTCTACACACTTGTCATTTTGCTTCTTAGGTCCTTTCTTGCAGGGCTTAGACTCCTCAAATTTTGTAGTACCCCTGGGCAAGGTCTTTTCTAGCATAGCATCAGTCACTGATTCCTGCACACCTGAAAGCACAACACTATCCACAACATTAGTAGCATCTATGCGATTACATGAATTTAAGGAATTAGAATTATTTTCAGATTTAAAAACATCAAAAACTACTTCCTCATCATTCAATCGCAAAGTCAATTTTCCTTCATGGACATCAATGATCGCCCTTCCAGTGGCAAGGAATGGACGCCCAAGTATAATCGGTATTGTAGCATCAGCTTCCATGTCAAGCACAACAAAATCCACGGGCATATAAAACTTACCAACCTTAATAGGAACATCCTCCAAGATGCCTATGGGATACTTGACTGACCGATCCGCCAATTGAAGGGAGATAATTGTGGGTTTTAACTCACCCACTTCTAACTTCTTATACACAGAAAGGGGCATAAGACTGACACTAGCCCCCAAGTTACACAGAGCTTTGTCAAGATTAGTGTTGCCAATCAAACAGGGAATAGAGAAGTTACTTGGATCTTTTAACTTAGGAGGCAATTTATTTTGAATTAACGCACTACACTCCTCAGTTAAAGCCACTGTCTCATATTCTTTTAGCTTCTTCTTATTAGACAAGATGTCCTTAAGAAACTTAGCATAGGTAGGCATTTGTTTTAACGCCTCAGTGAAGGGCACATTAATGTACAATTTCTTTAGGACCTCTAGGAACTTCCCAAACTGCATGTCTAACTTTGCCTTGGCCAATCTTTGAGGGAAAGGAACTGGGGGTTGGTAAGGTTCAGGGGATACATACTTAGACACCTTCTCAGTAGTGTCCTCCTCTTCTAAGGGTTGTGTCTTAGTCTTTTTATCCTCAATTCCCTTATCTTTTTCACTCTCCCCCTTACCCAAGGAATCCTTTAATTTCTTTCCACTCCTCAAACTCACAGCCTTACAATGTTCAATGCCTGGGTTCATTTCAGGTTAACCAGGAAACTTACCTTGTTGCCTATGAGAAGTGCTTGCTTGTTGGGCAATCTGGGTTTCCAACATCTTACTATGAATAGCTAAATTGTCAACCTTAGTTGACAACTCTTTAATTGCCTCAGTCACAACTTGCCCATGGTGCCTAAACTCCTCATTTTGCTTAGACTGACTCTCAACAAAATTTTCAAGAAGAGACTCAAGTCTAGATTTTTGTACTTGTGGGATTCCAGAAGAGGGTTTAGCATTACCTTGCCCAACTTGGTACTGATTATTCTGGTAAGAGAAGTTAGGATGTGACCTCCAACCAGGGTTGTAAGTTTAAGAATACGGATCATTCCTCCCCTTTTGGTTGAAGTCATGGAAATTGTGGCATGATTCCACTTGCTCTACTGGTGCACCATGTGAGGATCCCATTTCAACTTGGCATTCAGCACTAATATGTCCCTGTGCTCCACAAATCTCACAAAAATTGTTAGAGGCACCTATGGCATTAACATGAGCTTTCTCAAGCATGTCAAAACATTTATTCAAAGAATCAAACTTTGATATAATTAAATCAACACCATCTACCTTAAACTTACCTCCCGAGAGCTTTCTCAAGTTTTGCCCTCTTTGATTGGCCCATTGGTGATGATTTGAAGCAACACTCTTAATAATCTCATAAGCTTCTGTGAACCTTCTATTCATCAGAGCTCCACCAGCTGCGAAGTCAAGAGACACCTTCGAAGAATATTCTAAACCATTGTAGAAGGTGTGGACGATCAACCATTTCTCTAACCCATGGTGTGGGCAGGCTTCCAGCAAAGCCTTATATCTATCCCAAGCTTCTGACAATGACTCGCCATCTTTCTGAACAAAGCTTGTGATTTGGGTCCTTAGGTGAGCAGTCTTAGAAGGTGGAAAGAATTTATCCAAAAAGGCTTACTCTAATTGGTCCCAAGTAGTTATCGTCTCAGCAGGAACAGACTTCAGCCAAGCTCTAGCTCTATCTCTCAATGATAGAGGAAACAAGCGGAGACGAATTGCATCAACAGAGGCACCTTCGATCTTGAGGGTCTCACAAAACTCCAAGAACATATCCACATGATCATTAGGATCCTCTGACGGCAATCCTCTAAACTGGTTCTGCCTTATCATAGAAAGTAGGGCAGGAGGTATGGTGAAGTGCCTAGCTTCAATGTCTGGCCGAGCAATCCCAGATCGCAAACCCCGAGCATTAGGGGCTGCATACTCTTTTAACGGTTTATTATCTTCAGCTGCTGCCATGACAAGTGTTGGTTCAAATATTTCTCTTACTCTGTGCCTTTGTTGTCTTCTCCTTCTACGTAAAGTCATTTCAATTTCAGGATCTGCTTCAATGAGAATCTCAGAACGTCTAGTACTTTGCATAAACAAGAGAAATTACCTGCAAAGAGTCAAAGAGAAATCAAGAATGTAAGAACCAAATATAAAAAAAAAAGGTTTAAAATAATTAAATTAAAAATTAAATTAATATTCAAGAAAAACACAGTCCCCGGCAACGGTGCCAAAAACTTGATGCGTGAAATCTGCAAGTGTACGGTTTCGTCGTCAAGTAATAAAAAGATCGAATCCACAGGGACTGTGTCTATGAATACCAATTAATTAATTAATTCAATTAAATTAAACAAAGGGAATAAAATTGTTGATTGATAAGAACGTAGTAACTAAGCAATTAAGTAAATAATTATTAAAGTGCAAAATTAAGAACAAAAACAGCAATTTATCAAGAAAGATATTCAGATTCAAGAAAGCTTCCAAGATTGGGATACCACAATGATACAAGATAAATCCTAATTGACAACCCTTTTATTAAATCTGAAATTCAATTAAAGGTGAATTACCCTAAATTAGTTAATGTTCTTTCTCAAGATACAAGATCCGTGTCCAATTAAACCAATTCCTACTCTCGTGGTAATTGAATTTAAATTGAACCCATTACGTTTTGTGGTAATTCATTGAATTCTCGAAAGGCTAAAACTACTCTCGTGATTTAGACCTTAAGTTCAATTCTTATGGTTCCAACACCTAGGTTCACCTCTCAGTACGTCTCTAAATGCCTATGAGATGCAAATAAGTGGCCAGCAAATTCACATGAATAAAAGCAATAAGGATTGAATCAAAGAACATTCAAGATTAATAAAAGGGGAAACAACGTCAATTAATCATTATCAATGTATCAAAGGGCATTGCCCAATCCTAGAAACAAAAGAAACTACTCAGACATAGAGAATAAGAAATCAGAAAACATGTTCTTAAACATCCAAACCCGTAATCCAAGAGAGAAGAGGGAAGAAAGATGAAGATCAAGAGCCCAAAGCCTCCAATGTGCCTCCTCCAAAACCAAATTAAAACCCTCTAATTGTATTCAGAACATCTATTTATAAACTAGGGTTTTAATTGGCTCAAAAGCCCGCAAAAGAAATAAAAATAAAAACTTAAAAACTGCTGCGCACTGTGATCCACGGCCGTGGATCATTCCACGGGCTGGCCGTGGATCTTGCTGTCAGAATTCCATGGCCATGGATCATTCCATGGCCAGGCCGTGGATCATTCCACGGCCAGGCCGTGGAACTCCCTGGAATCTCTCTTTTCCTCCTTCAAGTTGCTGCTCGATCCATGGCCATGGTTTAATCCACGGGCAAGCCGTGGATTCCTCTGGAATAGTCTTTTTGCACCTTTTTGCTATCCATTAAGCTCCAACTTCAAACTTGCAAGCATTCCATTCAATCCAAGGCCAATTCAACATTAATCCTACACAAGAACACCAAAAACACCGCAGTTATCCGAACTAAGGGAAAAACAAACTAAAAGGGAAACTAAAATGCCTAAAATGCCTAAGAATGCATGCAAAACAAGAACAAAACATGATGTTGTTTCACACACATCAGGGTTGCAGGTACAAGCAATCCAACTCTCTTTCGACAAGAAAGATTGAATTTAGGACCAGTTTTCCCAAATATGTCGAGAGATAATCCCCAAAGTGTAACAGGGCCAACTATAAATTCCTTGGCCAGCTTTCGACAACAAATGGACGAAAGCAACCATGACATGGTGCATATGTTCACTCAGAAAATGGGTGCCGTGATTACGCCAATCATGGAAAATACAAATAATATTTGCAGCGCATTGGCTCAGCAAATGGTAAGGCTAAACTAAGCCTTGGGAGTAGGTGATTTGGCCAATGACAATATTCGAGGAGCCCAGCCTAGGGTAAATAGAGAAATGGTTGCACCTCAGGCAAACGTGGGACAAAATCAATAAAACTTAGAACAACCTGGGCAAAATGATCAGCCACGCCTGGAATATGGAAATGTCCATGTGCTCCGTCGAGGAAATGAAGATCAAATGGCTAGAAATGATGTAGCCATGAGATTGCTTCGACAAAATCTTGGGGAGCACTAAGTGGTTCAGCAAAATGTAAACCAAGTAGTGGAGCAAGTTTTGAACAGATTTGGCTTCAACGTTGGCTATGTCAACCAGTCATATTTTGTATCAGCGTTTCTTGAGTAGGTCCAACAGGCATAAATGCCTAGAGGAATTAAGATTCCTAAACTCTCTAAGTTTGCAAGAGAAAGTGGGGAATCGACCATCGAGCATATTGCACGGTTTACAATAGAGATGGGGGAGTTGGCCATTGTTGAAGGCCTTAAAATAAGATTTTTCCCAAGTTCCCTTACAAAGAATGCTTTTTCCTGGTTCTCAACATTGAGACCAAATTCAGTCCACTCCTGGGCTCAATTGGAAAGAAGCTTTCATGATCAATTCTTTAGAGGAGATTTGAAAGTGAGACTTACAGATCTCTTTAGTATCAAAAAGATGTATAATGAAACTGTCAATGACTATCTTGCTAAATTTCAAAAAATGAGGAGTAAATGTTTTACACCTATACCTGAGGTCGAAATAGTAAAGATAGTTGCAGGTGGTTTAGATTATTATATAAGGAAGAAATTAGTAAATCAACATTTGGTTAATCTTGCCCAACTAGGTGAAAATGTTAGGCAAATAGAACAACTAAAAGTTGAAAAGATTCAAAAATAGAAAAGATTTCTTAAAAAAGAAAAAGTGGCATTTTCGGATTAAGTGAATCCGACAATGAGTTTGAAGGCAGCGATGATGAGTTCGAAGTCAACATTGCTAAACTTCAGAACGGTCCTCCTTATGTTTGCCAGGCTTTACAGCCTACTAGAAATAAGGAGAAAATGGGTTATGTCAATAGGAAAATATATACATTCGACGTAACCAAAGCCGACAAGATTTTTGATTTGTTATTAAAAGACAAACAGATTAAACTATTGGAAGGACATAGGTTGCTAAAGTTTGATGAAATAAAAGACCGAAAATATTGTAAATTTCATAATAATTTTGGTCATGTTACTAATGAATGTGTTCGTTTCAGAGACATAATTCAAAAAGCAATTATGGATGGATGTTTGAAGTTTGCAGACAAGCTTAAAGCGGATATGAAAGTTAACACAGATTCGTTTCAGGCTGAAGTATCTTGTGTTGATCAGTAAGTTCCTTTAAATGTTGGGATGCTCAACATAAGGAAGTTGCAAGAGTTCGACGTGGATACAAAAGATGCAACCGACATATATCCAAAGCCAGGTGAGTCTCTCGAGGCATTTCTTGAGAGAAAGAAAAAAGAGGGCAAGGTCAGGTTATGCCCAAGATGTAACGCAGTATACGATGAGCTTGCTGCGAAAAAAGCTGCTGAAGAACAACTAAGTGACCAGCAGGGTAAGAAGAAGGTTCTCGACAAGAAAACCTGAAAACCACAGAAGCCTTTTCATGCTCCAAGGTCAAGGCCAGTCTACGTGCCTAAGCCTAACATGAATGGTTGGTTAGTCGAAGCACATGGGTTTGTGGGAAACAGAGCTCACGTCGGACTAGTTAAGACCAGGGTACCACCTGCTAATGTTACTGTAAATAGGTGGATGAAGAATTCTGTAATGACTAGACATACGTATTTTCGACGGAATGTGTCTGCCAAGAGGAGTAACTTTCAAAGAGATCAACCTTTTTGGAATGAAGACTACAAGAATGACAGGATTAATTCAGGAAAAACCTCTATTGGCCAAGATGTAGCAGGGCCATCAAAGGTTCTTCCAATGTCGAAGAGTAAGAAAATGAGATTGCAAAGATTAAGACAAGCACAAAAGAGAAGAGATGTGGCTGAAGGGTTAGTGATCAAGGAACAGCCTGTAGAAACAGGTTGTTTGGTGGTCGAAAGGAAGCCAGTGCTTAATCAGGATAAAGATGATAGAAAGTTAAAAATTATTGTTACCAAGGGATCATTTCCAGGGGAGCCGACAACAAATAAAGTTAGACAGCTTGATACAGATGATAAATCCTGATAAGAAAGGTTGGCAGAAATAAGAAAGGGTAAGCAGGTTCAAAGGCCAATTCCAAACAAAACAAAGAGGAAATGGACAATTAGACTGATAGCAGCAGAAAGAGAAGCAAGAAAGAATAGTTTACCAGTCAAAAAGGATAAGGAGTTAGTCAGCTCGAAAGTTGTAAAATTGACAATGGGAAAGGAGCAGACTAAAGACTCTGGAATTGGAAATAGTAAGTGTAACATCCCGAAAATTATTTATATCATTATAAATAATCATTTTATAATATTTATGATTTTTAAGAATTTTTGTGGATTTTTCTGAAAATGTCGAATATTATAGTATATTCCTCATTTTACGTGTATGTTGAGCGGAGCCGGGATAACGAAATGTTTTCCCTGAGGCAGGTAAATCTTGAACTGTCAACGTGTCGACCGAAAATCTTACTAAACCCGAGGCTGGGCACAGTTTACGAGGTTTGTATTTTTTTAGATTTTATCTGATAAATAAAATCACTGTATCATAACATCATCTGATGAATAATAAAATATTATTTTCATCAATTGTAACTTTTATTCACTGGAAAAATAATTCTAACAGTGTAATTAATCATCTATCAGATGTATTTAATTAATGAGACAAGCTTGCTATGTACTTTATTGAGAATTGTGCAAAGCTTTGTTGGGAATTTTTTGCGGATACAACACGCAGCGGAAAACAGGGATTCCCACCGAGGATCCATGCGAAAAAGCCATAATCCGAGTTTTTAAATGATTTACCTCTTGAAGCGTGAATCACTAACACCGTAATAGAAACGATGTCTCTGCGGTATCCACACGAACAGACTCACGAACGTCCAACGTCCGCAAAGAGGAGCCTCACGTCTCTCACACGGTGCTAGCTGCGAAGAGAAGAGAAGAAACCTGTCGCTCTCTCACTCACTATTCTGTAGGTATGGCTAGGGTTCAGAATTATCTAACTTAGCAGCCCCCTTAGCAGTAATATTTATAATAGTGACTGCCTTAAGTGAGTGTGAGCAGCAGCAAGGTAAGCTGTGTAACCCTAGACCCATCTGTTATGAGTCTGGCCCATATTTGAATCCAAGTCCAACTTGGATCCATTGCTCCAATTTTAGTCTGCTCTATATGTGTGACCCTACAGGTTCTTATTACGTTGACAGTAATATTAAAATCCCATTTTAATATTACAAGTAGTGAGCGGTATCTAGCAACACATCGCTGCTACCTAAGTAATAAGAATGTCAGTGATTTGACATAACCTTTTCGTGACCAATGTTTCCGTGTCGTTTAGTCCCTTTGTCAAGATATCTAGATTGAACACAAGGCATGGAATGCGTCACCCTTGTATAGTCCAATCATTCGTTTCGATACTCGAGTAGACTTTGTAACAACAAATGAGATCAATATCTCATATTGACTCATTTGAGCATGGCCATGCATTTCGCATCTCACTCAATCGGGGCCCGAAGATATCGCTCCTGTTATGTAGGAGTGATAAATTCCATCTAGGTCACTCACATCCTCTCGCATGATTTGCGGTATGTCCAATAACCAACTTTATAATCACCTTGTTACAGATGATGTTTGATGGCATTAAAACACACAACTCCTCATGTAGGAATCGTAGTGATTTTAGGTCAAAGGACCACAAACACCATTGTCACTATGAGAATCGCTTATGACACTCATGTAACGATCCATGTAGCGTTCTCATGGTGGGTCAGTCCAGTACATCATTACTCTAATATGTACCAATGTGAAGACTTGATATCTCATATCCATGACCCGTGAGATGCGGTCATCAGTCTCTACACATACTAGTCTCAATGTATTATTGTTGTCCTAATTAACAATAATACTTGACTAGGGACATTTAAGAATAGTGTTATAACCAAAAGGATCTCACGATCAAGTCATCCACTTGATGTCCTATGGCATCAAACTTACTATTCTAAGGACTTTATTATGTTTATCAAAAAGAACACAATAAATGAAATGCCTCATATATAAAATAGCATAATATAATATATGTAAGTACAGAAAATGTATTAGCCTCTAGGGCATACACCAACAATCTCCCACTTGCACTAGAGCTAATCAGGCATATATCTAATGCCTAAAGACCTAGTGTGACCCTCATGCTTCTGCTGTGTCTACAGGAAACTATGATTACACCTAGGCATATTAAGGTAATAGGAGTTCTTTAGAAAGAAGCTCAACTGGTATAACTGAACTTACTTAGGATCTATTTGCATTTATACCCTTGTTGTGTTATCTCTAGAATTGTTTGAGCCATTGGGTTAGAAAAGGGGTAGTTAAATAAGACTTACAAGGTTTGTGGACCGAGGTGTTCAAGAGGTTTTCAAAAACCAATTCTCTTTGGAAAAGAGTATCTGGCGTGAGTTTGGTTCGAGGAGCTACATAGGAGTCAAAGACTTATAGGAGATCGCGCCACAGAAGGCAGAATGAAAGAGCTCAAGTTAGAGTCTTTTGGGTTTGTCTCGTTGGGTTGTGTGACTTTTTGTGTTTGGTTTCCGAAAGGAGACAATATTGTTTGGACTGAATGCTTTTGATTTTCCTTATGGTTTGATTTGTTTGTCCTTGAAAGAAGACAATGACTCAAAGTAAACGTAAGCACGGGAACGCGGGAAGTGACGATGATGATACGACTGCTGCATCAGGAGTAATGCAAAGGATAGTCGATGTAACGACATGCCAAGATTAGAGGGCCGCACAACAGCAAGAATTGGAAGTTGAGGTTCAGAATTTGATGGAAGAAAGTTGATTTTGGGGTGATTCTGAACTACCTAAGTTCCAAAGGAGGAATAAAAGGATGATCAATCAGTTTAAGCAGAAGCTGTATTCGCGACAACCGATGGGACAACTGCAACAACAAACGTTGAAAGGGAGTGCGAATGGTAGTATGTCTAATCCAACCGTGGCATCCTTACCAAAATGCAAGAAGTGCGGAAAGGACCACTTAACAAGGGACTGTACGATCGAAAGAATAATTTGTTTCAAATGCAGAGAGCTAGGACATGTGGCTAAGAGCTGTACTTCGCAAAGGATGAAGCCTGTCGCTGGAGATGTATGTACTTCAAGATCTCACGGAGAAGGAAGAATTAAATTATCAAGTGGAGTGGAAACATCCAGGACTGAAGACCTGAACGAGGAAGCTCGTACTACAACCGATGACCCTGTGACTTTCCTGTATAATTCCAGGGGTAACTCGTTTCTTTATGATGTGTGATTGTATAAGCCTATTAAGGGCATTTGAATCTTCGTCATCTTTTGACTAAGTTATTTCTACTTCTGCTACTAAGAACTTGTTGATGGTAGCCAAGTTGTTTAAATTACCCTATGACTTGTTAAAGACTGAATCCTTCTGTTGATCTGATTTGTTTACCTCTTTTACAAATTAGATGTAATGTTAATGAAGGGATTAGTTATCTTCCAACCATATCCTGTTAAAATGTTCCAGTGAAATTTTAAGAGTTTGTTTCTAGAATTAGGTTGTCGTGTATTTACTTCCTTTCAACCCAAATGATACTATTCACGTTTGTAAGCCTGCTCTCATCACAACAAGTTTACTTAAAACTATCCTATTGTTGTTAGAAATTGGAACCCTTTTTACCAATTCAATCATCCACTCTCTTCATGAATAGGCTTGATCTCGAAAAGGGGATTAGTTATTTTCTAACCATGTCTCGTCGTTCGATTCTAACGAAAACATAGTGTTTCTTGAGACAGAAATTTCCTAGATGTGAATCAATGAAACTCACTCCTAAGTTTTATTGTATCGTATCGTATTCTTCACTAGACGGGTCTAGTGGTAAATCAAATGACTCCCCTACTTTTTTTCTAACCTTTATAACGTTTCTAGTATACTTCGATTAAGTAGATGTATTCCCGAATCTGAACCATAACAATGTGCCAAGTGTAGCACAATTAGGTGAGAACTTACCCTATGAGACATTTTGTTCGAATCAAGGAAAGATGGTTTGACAAATCAATTGAAGAACGCCGCTGTTTTCTCCAAGATCAGCTTGTGTTCTGGACTATCATCGAGTTCGCTCAAAGGTAGGAGATTTGCCAAAATAACTTTTCTGACGTGTCATGGGCACTACGGGTATTTTGTAATGTCGTTTCGAGTAATGAATGCTTTGGTAATATTCATCAATTACTTGAATATAGTTTCTCTCCTTTGTTAAAAACAGATTTTTCGTTGTCCTTATTGGCAATATTCTGATCTATTCTGTCTAAGTACAAATTCTAGTTGGAGGCAGTTCAACCTTTGGGTTACGCGATCTCAAGGGAAGGAATTGCTGTGAACCCATCAGAACTCGAAGTATTTCTTCAACAAGAAAGACTGACGACCGTAATGGAAATTCGTAGCCAGATGGAATTAGTTGGTTAATACAGGAGACTCGTCGCAGAATTCTCCAATGTGGCAAGACTTCTCATCTAACTCATGTATGAGGGTCAAGTTTTGTATGGACTGATGTATACGGGGGAAATGTTCAAGGATTGAAGAGACACTCGATTTCTTCGCTAAAGATGATTCTACCCAAATCTCAATGAACCTTTTTGGGATGCCTAGTGATGCTTCGCATTGGAAGTTTAGAACGTATGCTTGATCAGAATAGAAGGAATGGTAATGTACGCTTAGAGACAATCGAGAATACATGAGAAGGATTACCTTACACCAACTCAGAGTTAGCTTTATAATTGCATTGAAGATCTAGAAACATTTTCTACAATGAGAAATTCTCAATGCATATGGTAATCTTAAAAGCCAAAGTTATTTTGGTCTATTGGAATGAGTTGAATATAAGGCAAAGACGATGATTAGAAGTTCCGAAAGATTTTGATTTTTTTTTTGTTTTAGCATACTCCCAGAAGAGGCGAATGTCATAGCGGATGCCTTAAGAAGAAAATAAGCTTAGTTGTCTACTACAGTAAGCAAGGAGAATAAGTTCGATAGAGCCACTCAACGATGTACAGTTGTTTGGAGAGTTGGCTGTTGGATGGCTGAAAACTCAAAGGGCGTAGAATCTTTTATTGATCGGCCTATGACGTCAACACATTTTTGCCTGTTAATATAAGATACTCAGTGGAAGGAAGCAACCTTATTGCCAGTGATTTGGATTGATGCAGCTGAAGATACAACACGAGAACTAGGAGACAAAATGAAAGAGACACAGTCGCGTTTGTTCTAAGATATGAATGTTGAGGATGAAATTTCTTTTTAGAAGGGGAGAGTTGTAACATCTCGAAAATTATTTATTTCATTATAAATAATCATTTTATAATATTTATGATTTTTAGAAATTTTTGTGGATTTTTCTGAAAATATCAAATATTATAGTATATTTTTCGTTTTGCGTGTGCATTGAGCGGAGCCGGAATAACGAAATGTTTTCCCTGAGGCTGGTAAACCTTGAACTGTCAATGTGTTGATGGAGGATCTTACTAAACCCAAGATCGGGCACAGTTTACGAGGTTTATATTTTTTGAGATTTTATCTGATAAATAAAATCACTGTATCATAAAATCATCTAATGAATAATAAAATATTATTTTCATTAACTGTAACTTTTATTCACTGGAAAATTAATTCTAATAGTATAATTAATCATCTGTCAGATGTATTTAATTAAGGAGATAAGCTTGCTATGTACTTTATTGAGAATTGTGCAAAGCTTCTCAAGGAAGCTTCAAGGAAGCTTCCTCCCCATCCATTTTTTCTCTCTCCTCCCATATGTGCTGCACGGTTGGGGCTAGGGGGAAAACACATTTTCATTCCCTCATTTTCTCTCCCTCATACGCAGCTCTCTTCCTCTCCCTCTCTTCCTCTCTTCTCCTCACACCCACATACTCCATTGTTAAGCTTTCAAGCTTTCCTTGCTCAAGCTAACTCAAGCCATTGTCTTTCCTCACCATCTTCAAGCTTTCTTCTTGGTGGAACTCTTCTTGGCTCTCCCATTTTCGTGGTTGGCAGCCCAACACCAAAGCTTCAAGCTTTAAGGTAAAGCCCTTAACTTTCTTCTCATTTTCTCCCCATTTTCGTGGTCCATGGTCACATTGGTGACTATGGATGCCATTTCCACTCTTTGATCTTGATTTGTTAGATTTGGACACCCAAGGATCTTGTGGTGGTGAAGCACTAAATTCCAAAGACAAAAGGAGCTTGCTTTCCTTGTTCTTCACTAAGGTAAGAGGAAAACACTCATCCTCAACCTCTATTAGCATTTAGAAACCTTGTCTGTGATTGATTGTGAGAAAACCCTATTGAGGGTTATTCTTTGTTTGCATGATTAGTATGTTTGCATGTTGTTTATAATGTGTTTGTGCTATTAGATTGTTTGGTTGTGTATATTGATGTATTTGAATGGATTGGAATGCATGAAATGGAAGAAAATGATGTCAGATTGTTTCTTGGGTGGCCACGGTTTTGAGGCCCAAAATTTGGGGTTCTTTGTGAATAATTGTAACAATTGGAATCATAACAAATCAAGTGTACATTATGTAATTAATGAAGAGAAACTTCTCTAATGTCAATATCCGTCGAATTATAATTTCTGACCATTTAGCACTTTCGTCAGTTCATCACGAGAGAAACTTCTCCAATGTCAATATCCGTCAAATTAGAATTTCCTGACGATTTAGTACTTTCGTCGGTTCATCATGAGAGAAACTTCTACAATGTCAATATCCGTCGAATTAGAATTCCTGACCATTTAGTACTTTCGTCGGTTCAACACTTAGAAGATTTCTCCAACGTCAACACCCATCCGTCGAATTAGGATTTCTGCTGACCTTCTAGCATATTCGACAGTTTTATACATCATTCGACAGAACTAACCATCTAGTATAATCGACAGCTTTATGCATCATTCGACAGAATTGATCTTCATTCGATAGAATTAATCTTTATCCGACAGAACTTAACTTTTAGTCATTCTGGTCAAATAATGTTTTCCTACCAACATTGATTCTGCCATATTATTTTTCGTCGAAAGGTAGCCTCACATTTGTACACTAGAGGCATTTTTCTCCGTCGAATCCAAAATTTAAAATTTATCACCTAACACCTAGTGATTAAATTAATGGTAATAGGATACAAGAATTAGCAAAATGAAAAATTAAATTATACTTGGAGATTCATAAATTTTAAAGAACCAAGAATGGAATTTTCATAAGACTTGGGATAATTTTAATTAGGGTAAGAACAAGAGAGTGTGAGACTTTGATATCTTAGAATAACCTTCTAAGTGTATGTGAATAAATTACCTAAGAGAATTCCTTTAGAAACAAACTTTGTAAGAAAAGCTAAACCTAAGCAAAAATTCATAATACACCTTAAAAATGCATTAATTTATTTAATTCTAATATTATGATATTGTGGGTCCATGTGAGTGACCAATGATTGTGTTGATTCTTGCTTTGGCCAATTGTGGCATATTATGGAATAGTATGTAATAATGATCATACATGATTATGCATAGAGTCTGTATGCATTGTGAATGTCTGTTGGACTGTGTTAAGACTGAGTTGCCTAGGAGTTGATCACACCTTAGTGCGGGTGCGAATAGACAAGTGTGATCTTGTAGTTGACCTTGGGGGCATCGGGGCGCGGATGTCTCACAATGGGCAGTTGGTAGCCCCTCTGGACCGTGGGACAAACCGATGCAAATGCACCGACGATCCTGACTATGGCACTGTCCTATATCGAGATCTTATGGGAATACCGCTGTATAAAGCCTTGTTGCGCAAAATGACTGATTATTTTTCTGGAAAGCACTTGTTTTTATGGCTGACGAGATACTGGCATGTCTCCCTGATCATTCTCTCCGACTATTTTTTTATGTCTAGCTCCATAGAGTAGGATTTTGACTTTGTACGCATGTGCATAGTGGGTCCATGAATTATCTGGCATTTATGATTATTATAATTGGAACTGTTGTATTACGGATATATATAACTGTCTGGAACTGCTTGGTTGATTATTACTGCTATTTAATGTTTATTATCATTATTGCTGTCAAAAATGCTATGTGGGCGCTTTGCGCCATTTTGTTTCTGGCTGCTATAACTGGTAATGATGGTAGGATGTCTTACCTCTTTCTTGTACTTTTCTTGTTTTATGCCAATTCTTGGTTAAAGACTGTAAGTGGGAACGAGGTTGGATTCTTTTGGACTTTCTTGGTTTGACCCACTGCATCCAGTGATGTCGTCGCGAAGGGGGTTCTATTGGGTTCGTTCGAATTGTGTTCACTGGTGGTGCCAAGACTTGGCGAGTCGACTGGACCGACAAGCGTATACGATATGTTGGGGATCTGACCTTGACCATGAAGAGGACTGCGATTGAAGACCTTATTATGTATTTCTCACTACACCGGTGAGCCCGAAGTTGCCTCGATCCGATGGAGTTCCCAACTCCATAGTTGTGGATATGTTGTGGGTAGATTATATTTTATTTTACATTACCTGTATAAAGTGTATTTTGGGTATATGTAGGTTTTAAGGTAATTATCCAGTCTTAAATGCTGTAATTTGAGTACATCTTATAATTCATATTTTAACTGGTTGTATATGTAATTATTCATTCGTGGCTCCTATTTTCCTCATATGCGAAATGATTAGTATTTTTGGTAAATTTGTTGTTTGACAATCGTAATACGCCGAAATTTAGTGACCGTGATATAATGACGATTGTGCTGTGGTTATTAAATCGAGGGGTGTTACCGTAAGAATATTGAAGACTGGTCGAAAGAAGAAATCAGGAGAATTTTAGAGGATCCTGATCAAGATGTTGAGTGGAGGAAAAAGGTACTCGACATAAGTAAAGAGAAAGAGAGATTGGCAAAGCTTGATTGCCAAAGTATGGACTTGGCAGCCAATGAAGTTATTGAGGCCTTAAATGATCCAGATGATCTATTAGGCCTTGGTGACAATGAGTTCGATATGGACATTAACTGGGAGGGTGACTTGGATGATATCTTGACGGTTATGGATAGTAGTTTGCCGTCAAAAGATTATTTCAGAATTGGAAGGCATGTAAGTGATGAAGAGTTGTCCAATGAGGAGGAGTTCTTGAAGTCAATGAATGTAAATTTAGTTTCAGTGTTACCTGTAGATTTTGAAGGGTATCACGAAATTGAGTACACTGGGGAAAATGAAGAGGATTTAGATGACCTAGATGATCAATGGCTTCTTTTCCAGGACAATATGATAACAGTCTTCGACAATACAGCTCAGCTCAAAAAATCGACAGAAGACCAGAAGTCTCATGTACGACCGTTGCACATCAAGGCTCTATTAGAAGGAAAGCCCACCAATAGAGTTTTGATCGATGGGGGGCAGCTATTAATTTAATCCCAAGGGCAATGCTCAAAAAACTTGGGAAAGATGAGTCAGATTTGATGTCGACGAACATGATAGTCACTAATTTCAGTGGCAAAACCTCCCCGTCGGACGAAGTGGTAATGTTGAAAGTACAAGTCGGATCTGTTGCAAGGCTGACGCTATTTGTGGTAATTCCGATGAAGTCAAGTTATAACCTTTTGTTAGGAAAGGATTGGATTCATGCTGTCGGAGCAATACCATCAACGGTTCATCAAAAGCTCATTCTTTGGAATGAAGATGACCAAGTTGAAATAATAGAGGCAGACGACAGTCCTTGTTATCTCCAGCAACTTCATGTCGATTTCAGAATATATGCTCCAAGTGTTAAACCAGTAATAGCAAGTGGTGGAGTCATTAACAAAGATGCACTCGAAGTTTACTTGAGAGATCAGTTTGGTATACGACTGGTGAAGAAGGCCGAAGAAGATCGGCCAAGCACTAGTTATGAGTGTTAAGGATCACTCAGAAAGATTGTCGGCTTATTTAGCCGACAAGGCAATATACTCTGTTAAAAGTATGTTGTCGGATTGTGTAATTGATGATGATCCTTTAGGTTTTGAAAAAGGGCTTGATGAGAAGTAGAATGTGGAAATGGAAGATCCTTTGGAAGAAATAAACTTGGGCTCTGAAACAGACAGGAGACCTATCTTTGTGAGCTCATTTCTGCCAAAGGAATTCAAAGAAAAGCTTGTCGAATTAATTATGGAATATAAAGATTGTTTTTCTTGGGATTATGATGAAATGCCTAGATTGAGTAGAGATCTTGTCGAGCACAGATTGCCTCTGAAAGAAGGATACAGACCTGTCAAGCAAGCTAACAGGAGATTTACGCCTGAGGTGATCTTAAAGATAAAACAAGAAGTTGAAAGATTGCTTAAAGCCAAATTCATCAGAACAACCAGGTATGTTGAATGGCTTTCTAATATTGTTCCTGTAATCAAGAAAAATGGCAAGTTAAGAATATATGTAGATTTTAGAAATTTGAACATTGCCACACCTAAAGATGAGTATCCAATGCCAATTGCGGACATGTTAGTTGATGCCGCATCTGGACATGAATTATTAAGTTTTATGGATGGCCATGCAGGTTATAACCAAATTTTTATAGCCGAGGAGGACGTGTCGAAAACTGCCTTCAGATGTCCAGGAGCTATTGGGACATTTGAATGGGTAGTCATGTTTTTCGGTTTGAAGAATGCAGGGGCCACCTATCAGAGAGCAATGAATACAATTTTCCATGATGTCATCGGGAAATTTATGGAAGTATACAGCGATGATGTCACTGTCAAGTCAGAAATGAAGGAAAGCCATTTGACGAACTTGAGGCAAGCTTTCGACAGGATGAGGAAGCACAGCCTTAAGATGAATCAAGAAAAATACGATTTTGGAGTGTCGGCTGCTAAATTCTTGGGTTTCTTAGTCCATAAAAAAGGTATAGAAGTGGACAAGAATAAAGCCAAGGCAGTTTTGGAGGCCACACCACCGACAAACAAAAAAGAATTACAATCTTTTTTAGGAAAAGTTAATTTCCTAAGAAGATTTATATCCAACTTATAGGGAAGAATTAGAGTTTTTGCTCCATTGATCAAGTTGAAGGCTGAACAGGATTTTGTGTGAGAACCTTGCCACCAAGAAGCCTTTGACCAGATAAAACAGTATTTGACAAAATCACTGGTCATGATGCCTCCAGTGCCCCGTCGACCGTTGAAATTGTATATATCAGCATCAAAAGAAACCATCGGAAGTATGCTGGCTCAAGAAGATGTAAATGGTGTCGAGAGAGCCATATATTATCTTAGTCGAGTTTTAAATGATGTTGAGAGAATATATAGTGCAATAGAGAAACTTTATTTAGCATTGTATTTCTCATGTACTAAACTTAAATATTACATGATGCCTTGTAATGTACTGGTTATGTCGAAAATTGATGTAATAAAATATATGTTATCAAAACCAGTGTTAAATGGTCGTATTGGAAAATGGACTATTGCTTTGTCAGAATTTTCTTTACAATATGTACCAATGAGAGCAGCAAAAGGCCAAGCAATTGCTGACTTCTTGGCCGACCATCCTTGTTTGGATATAGATAACATAAATGTTATCGGTTTAAAACCTTGGTGTTTATATTTTGATGGTTCAAGGCATCAGAATAGAATTAGAGTGGGGATTTTAGTTGTTTCCCCTCAAGGTACTCTAACTAAGTTCATGTTTGAACTTAAGTATACTTGTTCCAACAATGAGGCTGAATATGAAGCCTTAATTATCGGATTGGAAATATTAGTAGAAATGAAAGCACATAATGTGCATATATTTGGTGATTCATAGCTAGTCGTTAAACAGCTTGCCCAAGAATATAAATGTGTTAGTGAAAATCTAATGAAATATTATATTGTGGCGAGTAAGTTAATGAAGCAATTCGACGAGGTAACTGTCGAATACATTCCTAGAGGTTTAAATGAAGAGGCTAATGAATTAGCCTAAATAGCCTCTGGGTATAGGCTTTCGTCCAAGGTTCTTACAAATCTAATGGAAATAAGGAAACTTTTATATCCATTAGAGGAAATAGATATACTACAAAATGACATTTCGACGATTAATGACTAGAGATAACTAATACTAAGTTATTTAGAAAATCCAAGTCAAGATGTGAATAGAAAGTTAAGGTATAGAGTGTCGAAGTTTGTAGTATTAGGGGGAGCCTTGTATAGAAAGTCTATCAATGGAAATTTGGAAGTTTGTCTGAGTGAAGCAGAGGCTTATATTACCTTGGCAGAAGTCCACGAAGGAATTTGTGGAGCTCATCAGGCAGGTGAAAAGATGAAATGGGTCCTTCGACGTCAAAGGTACTATTGGCCAACACTGGTTAGGGATTGTATAATGTTTGCCAAGTCTTGTGAAGAGTGTCAAAGACATAGCCATATACAAAATGTTCCCGCTAGATAATTGCTTTCTATAGTTAAACCATGGCCTTTTAGAGGATGGGCTTTGGATTTAATTGGCCAAATTCATCCTGCCTTGTCGAAAGGACACAAATATATTTTAGTAGGAGTAGATTACTTCACCAAATGGGTTAAGGCTGTAGCCTTGAAGGATGTAACCGAGCAAGATGTGATTGACTTTATTGAAGATAGTATAGTTTGTCGGTTTGGAATACCACAAACTTTGACAACCGACTAAGGATCAGTATTCATTGGAAAGAAAGTTGTCGAATATGCCAATTCAAGGAAAATTAAAATGCTCACGTCGACGCCATATTATGCCTAGGCAAATGGCCAAGTAGAGGCCATGAATAAAATAATCATTAGTCAGATTAAAAAACATATTGGTTGGCAACCTAGAAATTGGCATAATACTCTTAATCAAGTTCTTTGGGCATATAGAAACTCACCAAGAGAAGCAACGGGCACATCACCATACAAGTTGGTATATGGTCATGATGCAATCTTGCTCATTGAAATTAATCTTCAACCAATTCGTATTCAAAAGCAAGATGAGTTACCAATCGAGCATTACTGGGACTTAATGTTTGATGAATTAAACGAATTAAGCGATGAGAGATTAATTACTTTGGAACATTTGATTCGACAGAAAGAAAGAATTGTAAAGTTTTATGATAGTCAAATTAAATATAAATCTTTTAAAATTAATGATTTGGTTTGGAAGATGATTTTGCCTATGGATAAGAAGTATCGAGAATATGGGAAATGATCCCCAAAGTGGGAAGGACCATTTAAAGTGACTAAAGAATTTTCAGGAAATGCTTATGCACTTGTCAAAATTAATTCTGGTTTAAGAATTAAGTCGATTAATGGCAAATATTTAAAGCCATATAGACCGACAATGTGTGAAGTAAAAATTGACAAAAAATGAGAAGTCTTTATTCATGAGTTTGGCAATTACAAGTTACATTGTCAAAATAAAATGCTAAATAGATGTTACAACTTGATATTGTCAAAGCTTTACAAAAGAATTAACCGACAATTAGTTAAAAAAAAAAGGCTACTTAGAATTTTTGAAGAACCCCCCCAAGAATCTTCTAAAGATTGCTTGTCGGAACAGGCAGCTTGGTATTCTGCTTCAAGGGAATTTATTTTTGCCAATACAGTTTTGGCTTCGACAGCCCATTGTTTGGTATTATTGGCAATGCTTTGCTGTCTGGTGGCCCCTTGTTGCAATGCCATTTGAAGTTTTTGGTTGCGACGGCGGGCATCCTCAAGTTTCTTCTCCAAGTCTTCAATCTCTTTGTCGAGCTCTGCCTTTTTGGCCTTTCCTTTTACTAGATTTTCCTTCAAAGTGGCATTTTCATTTTTTGCGTCGGTCAACTGCTTCAAAATTATGGGCTTCTCTTGAATCTCTTTTGTGTAAGCAGGAATGACTTGATGAATAACTGGCATTTTTACTGTTAAACTTTGAAGAAAATCTTTAACAGTCGAAGGAAGAGCTCGACTGGTTATTGGTAGTTGCTGAGCAAGAGGCTCAAGTTCATTGACGATTGCCACTATTCTTTCTTGGAGAGGTTGGTCAGAAATTAAGTGCTCAAAAGAATAGGTGAAGGCATTCTTCAATTCAGTTAAGAGTCTAATGATATGGGAATCACTAGAGTCTTGTCCAAGTTTTGTCAAAGACCGAGCCGATTGAGGAGAACTTCTGTGGCCGCCCGACAACATTGTTATCAATTCGTCTAAATCTGCCTCCATATCTTCAATATCTTTTGGCATAGCAACAGTTAAGTTAGCTGGAGGAGATGGAGGTGGATCAATTGGGGTGAATTCTGCCATCAAAGTATCCATGTCGAATTCTTCTGAGAGAATTTGGACAGGATTGGCTTTGTCTGAATGAGAAGAACCCTCAATACCTGGGGGAATTGGAGTTTTTTCTAAAGCTTCAACAGTTCGGGTTTCTGTCGAAAGTGGTGAAGAAACAGTAGATGATGCAAGGGCTAGAGAAGTTTGGGATTCTGGAGGATTAATTGGTTCCAATCTTTGTGGGCTATTAGTTATAGCCAAATTTGCTGAATCCTGTGGATGAGTAGAAAATGTTTCAAAGATAAGAAGTGTAAGAACAAGTGATGCTTAAGAAAATATTTTAGTAAGATATATTACCTCAGGTGATTGTCGAATTGACTCCTCAATTCTTGGTTCGACAACTAGTTCAGGAGGATGATCTGCAGATTGTTCAGCCTCCAGATCCTGGAATGATAGAATCGAGTGTTGAATAAGTGGTAAGAGTCAAGAATTAAAAAATAAAAATAAAAATAAAAATGTGTCGATTGAAATTTACCTCAGATGAAAGAAAGATGGTTTCTGTTTCTTCGACGGGAGGCTTTGAAGTAGAAATGGTGGTATGAATCTTCTTCTTCTTTTTCTGTAAAGGTAAAATGGTGAGATTGTTGCCTGGTATTGAGGGAATGTACGAAAATACAAGGCATACCTTTGGATGTTGTTCTAGAGATGGAATGGAAGATTTGACAGGAGAAGCAGAAGTGGCAGGAGCAGATTCGCTAATCTGTATTTGACATTAATTTAGACTTGAACAAAACTAAAAACCAAGTCTTAATATATGGTCGAAAGAATATGTATACCTTGAGAGTCTTTGATTTTGGAAGCTTTGTAGCAGCAGCATCATGCTTCGAAGAGCTCTTTGTCGGCATTGATGCAGCTGATTTGACCTTTGTAGCCTTAGGAACAGGAGGTTTTTGGGTCTTCGTGCTTTTCTTCTTTTTTGAAGAAGTAGTTTCATCTTCTTCATCATCACTTCCTTGAGGCTCCTTGTATTCTAAAGGTCTTTTCAATGGAAGTGCTGCAAGAAGGAAAGTGTATTTAGTAAACGTGGGTATAGAATTAGAGATAACAGAAAATAAAGAGAAAAAAAAAACCTTCAGGTATTTCAGTGATGACTCGGGTATTCCTGGAAAATTATTCGTACGACAAGGCAAACCGACGAGTAAACTTGACTTCAGGAGTTCTAGTAAGAAAGATATTACTCACAGAATATTTCCTATCTGAAATAGGGAAGTTACCAGCCCTTGTAGGTTTACCTAGGAATTTGTCGGCCAGTCCAAAACGAGCACAAGGAAAAAGCACTGGCTTTAGAAAAGGAATTTGAAATGGTTCAAGCCGTGCTAAAGGGTTTTTAATAGAAACTGAGAGAAAATTGGTAGAACATTTTTCCTTGTGTGCTCGTTTTAGCTTGGCCACGACTTCTTCACAATGTCGAACAATTAAGCTAAGAAACCTGAAGTCCCACTTGATTTTGTAATATTTTTCAAAAGCCTTGATATCTTGAATATGTTTACCTTTGGTTTTTTATGAAGGATCTTGACCCTACACAGGAATCAGAGTTTCAGTAATACGACTTCGACAGGTCTCAATGTCGACATGATAAGGGCTATAATATTTAGTCTACCAATCGACAAAATCTTTTGAAACACCTCTGCAAGGGGTGAATGCAGAGATCTCGAAATGATGCTTGTGCCTTTCATTTTTTGAAGCTACTTGAACAAGATCCGACATGCTTTATAGATGGCCATTGATGAGGTGTTCTTTGGCCTTATGAGAGAAAGGTGCTGGAATAGCTTGACAAAATCCCAATTGTCGAGCTACTGAGTTTGGTAGACATAACTCTAAAGATTTATTTGTCGAACCGGGGAGACCAGCCACCAAAACTTGTCGGCAGAGAAAGTTCGACTAGACAGAAATATTGTCGGCCTGAGTAGAAGGATCGTCGAAAAGAATTGGTCGAGTGAACCATTATGGACCAAAAGAAGGGTCGGCAAAAGGAGCAAAATATATGTCTTCAATGCTAAAAGAGATGGAATGAAAAATGCTGAAAAAGTGCATGAAATTTTTTAAGCTCTGTTTGTGGATTTTCTCATGTTTTACATGGCAAAGTTTAATGTCATATGTAGCAAGAGAGACTGTCGGAGGAGAAGAGTCGACTAAGTAATCTCCTAGTATGGCATTCAGCCAAAGTTGGAGTAGCCACATTGGACCACCAGAATTGGTTTTCTTTACCTGAACTATGATGCTTTGGAGAATTTCACCTATACTCAAATAGAGATTGGCAAGGAGAAATTGACCAAGAGCTAGTGGTCGACCTTCATGAAGAAGGTTAGCAAGTTAATGAAAGGATCTAGATACTTGAACCGACTTGGAACCTATAGCATAGGCTGAAAGCCAAAGGAGAAGAAAAGCTATATGTTCTTCGTCGGTCATAGGACCTGATTCAGGGGAATAAAAATTAATAAAGCCGGAAAAGGAAGTTGGGGCTTTTGAATATACGTCGATGATGTTCGAAGGTTGAAGAACAGGCGTAATGATTTCCCCATCTGGTCGAAGACCAATTATGGCAGATACGTCGAACAGTGTTGGACCTATCATGCCATAGGAAAATTGGAAGGAGTTGGTGGTTTTATTCCAGAAAAAGAAAGAGGCACCCAGCATGCAATAATCCATTTTTATCGGGTAACGAGAAAGCTGGATGCAATCAAAAATCCCTATTTCCCTCCATAAACTTTCTTTAGAAGCTTGAACTTTGTCAAGCCATTCAAGATACCCATTAATATGGGTAGGGGGAGTTCTAAACAGCCTTTCAGATTTTCCAAAGTAGCTGATAGGAATGGAAGGAAGGGAAGCCAAGCTAACTTCTTGGGAACTTTTACAAGGGAAGAAGGAATTTATTTCATCAGTAATAGATTCCTTGGGCATAACTGGGCCCAAGAAAGCAGCCAGAGGATCCAAGGAAAGTGGAGAGTTGTTAATGGGGAGTATTACCTTCGAAAGATGCCAGAGTTCAAACTTTTGTAGAACTGGGTCTTGAACGACCGCATGGTTACCCAAGTTTGCTGCTGGCACGTTGGGAGTTTGAGAGCTGGAATCCATGAGAGAAGGCAAGAGTTTGCAGAAAAAATAGGCGAAGGTAAAGTAGAAGGAGATGAACAGTAAAGAGAGGTGAGAGGTTGAAGATGGTAAACAGTGATAAAAGGGGTGAAAAGTCACATGAATTTGAAAAGTTATTTTTTCGCGAGAAAATAGGGGTAATTATGAGCCCTATTTATTAGGAACGGCTATTTATTGTTTGTAATGATAAGATTGATTGAGGCTGTTCAGGTACTTGTGGAAGGTTCTGATTGGATTTATATATATATACTGAAAGGATTTTTGATTAAAAATTTATCATTCTCCTGTCGGTATCGAAAGAAAAATTTTGGGGGGGCATCTGTTGGAGCAGAAAATAAATATTTAGCAATTCGTCGGTTGGATGATGGTTTTGAAGAAATTTTCTAAGTATTGAGCCGACAGAAATGCTAAATAGCAAAATCGACGGAAATATTGAATAAGAGAAAGATCCTAATGTGGCTATAAGGTACTGATGTCGGACAGAAGAATAATTCGATAGAAAGATTACATTGAGTTGACAAAGAATGGTCAAAGCAGATAACTGCTGATTCTGTCGGAAAGTGGGTACTTGCTGGTGGAAAAAATTGCTCAAACGTGTTGATTTTATAGGGTGTCAGTTATTTTTAATTTTGTCTATAAATATCAGTAGTCACAATGTAAAAAATGGAGGTTATTTGCTGATACATAATCCTAACATCTTAACTCGAGCAGATTAAAGGATTCTAATCCAAGTATGCCTTCCCTTTTTCATTTCAAGTCATTTAAAATTAATGAAATATTCTTTTAAAGTTCTTTACTTTCCAGTCTTGTTCTTTAAATTTTCTTTATGTTTCTTCGTATTTTTACTTGCTTTTCTTTACTATTTTTTCACTTAAATTATGTACTTTAATTTTGCATCATTTACTCGCTTTCAATTAATTTTCTGCATCTTTAAATACCTGTTGAGTTTCTTTAAATTTTTTTAATCTTTTCAAAGTTTCTTTTTTTGAATTTTCTACTTATTTAGTTCAAATCTCTTAAATTCCTTTTATTTACTGTTAAAATTATTTTTAAAACGAAATTACTACATAAGCCGAAACCCACGTGCATGTGATTTTCATTATTTATTTGTTGAAATTATTACTAAGTCTTTAAAGCAATAATTCCATTTAAACACTACCCACATGAGAAAAGGTACAATTACAAAACAACAGGTAAGCATGAGGTAGTCCAACACTTGAAGATGAAAATACAATCTTTGACCATTAACTTGTTGGATTGCAAAAATGATCTCAAGGTAGTCAGACTTCGCCTTTACATAAGAAAAACACAATTCAGATGCGAAGACTGTCCCATCTTCAACCCCGTGGCTTCTTCCATCCTAGGTTCCATGGCATGGTGTAAACGCCATGTGGCTGCCGCCATAATGTTCCCTACCCAATCTCTGATGACATCGCCAAGACCCCATGAGTTCTCACTTATCTTTGCTGCGTCAATATTAATCTTAAAGACATTTAATTTTGGTGGCACCCAATTGTTCTAACGGTTTCTACTGGAGCTAGCTCAAGCTATAGCGTCATGGGTGTCTTTATTTGCTTCTCTGAAATTGCTAGGAATAAAAAAACCTCTGGAAATCAGAATGTCTTGAGGCATATCTTTACCCTCAAAACACAGTTTATTTCTAGATGGCCACAAGACGTAAGCCAAAGTGGCCAGCCATGTGGCTGCCGCCATAATGTTCCCTTCCCAATCTCTGATGACAGCGCTGAGACCCCATGAGTTCTCACTTATCTTTGCTGCGTCAATATTAATCTTATAGGCATTTATTTTTTGTGGCACCCAACTGTTCTAACGGTTTCTACTGGAGCTAGCTTAAGCTATAGCATCATGGGTGTCTTTATTTGCTTCTCTGAAATTGCTAGGAATAAAAAAGCCTCTGGAAATCACAATGTCTTGAGGCGTATCTTTCCCCTCAAAACACAGTTTATTTCTAGATAGCCACAAGACGTAAGCCAAAGTGGCGAGCATCTCAGCTCCTTCAACAAGGACATTTTCAATCATATCTTGGAACCAAACATGGAGTGGAAGAGCCTCAGCTTAGGGTATCTGCAATCTAAGTGACGGAGCAAACTAGACGGTCTTAGCCCATGAACAATCCCTGATCGCATGGTTAGCACTTTCCTCATAAATTCCACATCTTGGAGTCAATACACTCTAATTCCTCTGGTTTCCAGGCTTTTCTCCCCATTACAGATTCTCCACAAAAAGTGGTGAGTTTTTCGAGGAATACGCATCTTCCAATCCTTGCCTTAAATTTTATTATTACTCTCTTGGAAAGTACTGATGTTGGCCGCTTCAGATATCTCACTATTTCTTATAAAATGATACGTTGAATTCACCTTGAAATCACCATTCCCTGACTCCCCCCAAATAAACTTGTCAGGAACCTAGGCATTTGAAAGAGTAATCTCCAATATTTGCATTGCCTCGAAGGGCAGGAATATTGAGCTAACAAGTTGACTATTCCACTTGCGTGAATTAGCCTCCAATAACTCACTAACCACAGAGTCCTCATGCAAAGTCTTTGAAGGGGAGTAGGGGACCAAACACAGTGGCCATTTTGTTTGGGTAACCAACCGTCTCGCCATTTTTTGATATTATCACTAGAACCCACACGCTAATATCTCCCTTTCTTTAGGACCCAAGTTACATTATGCATGCTCCGCCAAGTATAGCTAGGATTGAATCCAATGGCGGCATTGATGAAGTCTTTTCTTTGAAAGTATTTTGCCTTTAGCACCCTTGTCATCAAAGCATCAAGATTATTTATCATTCTCCACCCTTGTTTGGCTAAGAGTGCAACATTAAATGCTTTAAAACTCCTAAATCCCATTCCACAACATTTCTTTGTTACACAACGTGTCGACCACCTCACCTAATGGATCTTCCTCTCCCCCGATTTACTTCCCCACAAAAAATTGCTTATCATAAACTCTACCTTATGACAGAGATCTTGTGGAAGCAAGAAACACCCCATAATGTAGTTGGAAATTGCTTTGGCCACTGCTTTAATCAAGACTTTTTTACTAGCCTTGGTATCACCTTCTCTTTCCACCCTTTGAGTTTCTTTCGAACTTTATCTTGGACAAAATCGAAAACTTGCTTCTTCGACCTACCTACAAAGGTTGGCAAGCCCAGGTATATGGAATGACTATCCACCTCCTTTATGTTCATCCATCATTAGATCTCAATTTTTCTGTCTGTTAGTACATTTCCATTAAAGAATAGCTCGAATTTGTCCAAATTCATGAGTTGGCCCGAAGCTTTCTAGTATGAATGAAGAATACTTTTTAAGGCCTCAAACTTTGGTTTAGTAGCTATAGCAAAGAAGATACTATCATCTGCAAAACAGAGGTGAGAGATCTCAGCAGCTGTTCTGCCAATTCTAATCCCATGCAATGCTTTGTTTTCTTGAGCTTTGAGAACCAATCATGAACAAAGTACGAATAAATAAAGGGATATGAGATCTCCTTGTCTCAAACCTCTCCCAGGATTGAAGGGGTCACATGGGGAGCTATTTAACAAAACTGAGAAGGTACAATACTCTTACATTTTAATATGAGGGAAATCTACTTCTGCAGGAAACCCATAGCCAACGGAACTTGCTCCAAGAGATGCCATTCTAATCTATCATAGGCATTGGTCATGTCAAGTCACACACCCATATATCCTATCTTTCCCAATCTCTTCTTCCTCATGCAGTGAAAGGTGTCAAAAGATATAAGCGCATTATCTGTAAATCTGCCTGGGATAAAAGTGCTCTGGTATTCTCCAACTAGTCTCGGAAGAATTAATTTGAGCCTGTTTGTAATCATTTTTGTGACTAGTTTCGGGATTACATTGCATAAAGAAATCGGTCGAAAATCTTTGGTGTGTCTTGGCTTCTTTATCTTGGGGGTGAGTTATATGAAAGTGTGGCTTAGATCACTTGGATTTGCTTCCTTGTTGAGAACACCGAGCAGGGTTCTAAATTGCGGTCCGCATCACTTGATGCGGCCGCAATATTGTCGTTGCGGCCCGTGCCGCAACGGCATCAGGCCGCAATTGCGGTGTGAACTAAAATCGCAGAAAATGGCCGCAACGGAACGGTGTTGCGGCCGCAACAGAACGGCGTTATGGCTGCAACGGGCTGCAACGGTGCTCCGTTCCGTTTTTTCTTCCAAATCGACAATGTCAGAGGCTCTGACACAGAAATCAGAACACGAGAAAGAAAAAGAAGAAGATTCTGCAGCCATCAGCCCAATAATTTCATCAACAGTAAAAAGGAGAAAAAATCAAACAAAATATCACGGACTCACCTTATAGCCGAGAACCATCTTGCAGATCTATCTCTATCTGACTATCTCTATCTCTCATTCTCTCTGAAAACCATTTCCTTCCCCGCTTTAGTCTCCATCCTGCAGATCCTAGATCACGGACTCACCATCTTGCTCCGACACTTCGCAGGTGAGCTCATCTCTCCCAGACCCAGTCTCTCTTTTGTTTACTTTCTCAGTTTCTCTGTATACATGCATCTTCGGGTTGGGGTTGGGGTTGGGTTTGTGTGAGATTTGGGAGGCTGATAGGGGGGCGGTGGGTGAGACCGTGAGAGTGAAAATTTGGGAGAAAGAGGAAGGATGAACTGGGAGGCAGAGATGGAGACGAAGAGGGAAAGAAAAAAAGGAAGAAACCGAGAAAGAAAGGAAGACGAAGAGGGAGGCAGAGAGGAAGAAAGGAAGCAGAGATGAAGAGAAAGAGGAGGAGATAGATACGGGTGGTGGGCGGGGAGACCGAGAGAGAAGATGGGGGGATTTGGGGAAATTAAAATGAATTAGGGATTTAGGGGTTGGGTTGGTAGCCTACGGGGGGGAAAATTGGGTGGGTTGGGTTTGGGAGGGATTTGGGGCAAAGGATGGGGGAAAATTGGAAAAATTTGGGGAAATTTTTTGAAGAAAATAGTGGAAAAAATTTGGGAAGAGGAAATTAAAAAAAAAATGGTGAGAAAATTAAATTTTTTGATAATTGTGTATGAAAATTAAGTTAAGAATAATTATAATTAATTAGTAGCTTATATTAAATGTTTAAAATTAAAGTTAATTATTGATGAAGTATTAGAAAAAGTGATAATTAATTTAAAAAAATGGTGAGAAAATTAAATTTTTTGATAATTTTGTGTGTGAAAATTAAGTTAAGAATAGTTATATTTAATTAGTAGCTTATATTAAATGTTTAAAATTAAAGTTAATTATTGATGAAGTATTAGAAATAGTGATAATTAATTTAAAAAAATGGTGAGAAAATTAATTTTTTTGATAATTGTGTGTGTGAAAATTAAGTTAAGAATAGTTATAATTAATTAGTAGCTTATATTAAAGGTTTAAAATTAAAGTTAATTATTGATGAAGTATTAGAAATAGTGATAATTAATTTAATTACTTCATTATTTTTTTAAAAGAAAATAATTATTAGTCTATATTAAAAGTTTTAACTTTAAAGTTAAAGTTAATTATTGATTGTTAATTGGGTTATTAGTAATAGTGATAATTAATTTAATTATTGATAATTGTTATAATTTATTTTTGTAAATAGGTATTATAAAATTTAAAAAATGCCGCTAAGAGAAGAATTTCCTACAGGAAGATTGGAGGGTGTTCCAAGTGATGATATTGGATGACATTTCGGAACAGTTGTACCTGGAAATCGAAACAACATCACATGCAAACTTTGTGGAAAAGTAATAAAGGGTGGCATTACAAGATTGAAGCAACACATAGCGCATTTTAAAGGGCAAGTAGCAGGTTGTCCTAGAGTCAACACATTTGTCAGAGAGACTATGATGAAACTCCTCATGGATGGGAAAGTAAAAAAAATTGACTCTAAAAAAAGAAAAGAAGAATTCGAAGAAGGCTTAAGAAGAAATGTTGAAGAGGAAGACGTGGAATATCATATTGATGAACAAATCAGGCTAGCTGCACAGGAGAGCCTTATATCACAACATGAATGGGAAGATACACAACGATTCAGACAACAAATAGGGGGGTCTGAAAATATATATGAAGAGGGTGGAAGTTCTCTTGCAAGTGTTAGTGAAGTCAGAAGGCCACAAGATATTTCTGCTTCTTTAAGGTCTACAGATGTTAACCTTGTGAGAAGTAAAAGCGTGAAGCAACCAAAAGTTTCTGGTGGTTGGATGAAAACACTAAGAAAAACACTTGGAGCAAAGAATGAAGGTTTCTAATTTATGAGCGTTTGCCTATGAATTTAGTGATTCTCCTTGGTTACATGCTTTGATTGTTGAAGCGCTGAGGTAGGAAAAGGAGTTAAGTGCCCAACTCCTTATGAAGTTTCAGATGTATATTTGGAAGTTGAATATAAAAAAATGCAAGAATGGATAAATACACTAAAAGGCACTTGGAAAGAAAGAGGAGTCACAATAATGTGTGATGGTTGGAGTGATAGTATAAACCATACGCATATTATGAATTTTCTTGTTTACTGTAGCAATGGGACAATTTTCTTAAAATCTGTTGATGCATCTGGTGTTGATACTAGAAATACAGACTATTACTTCCAGTTGCTTGACAAAGTTGTAGGTGAAGTTGGAGAAGAATATGTAGTCCAAGTGGTTACAGACAATGAAAAAGCACTAAAAGCAGCTGGGAAAAAATTGATGAAAAAGAGGCCACATCTGTATTGGTCTGCATGCGCAGCTCATTGTTTGGATCTTTGCTTGGAAGATATAAGGAAAAAGCAAAATGTGAAGAAACTATTGAATGATGCAAAGATAGTGACAACTTTCATCTATAACCACATATGGACAGTAAATTTGATGAAGAAATATACTGGAGGTAGAGAAATTGTCCGTCCTGGCATAACTCGATTTGCAACACAGTTCTTGCAGCTTCAAGCTGTTATAAAGCAAAAGCAAGGTTTAAGAAACATGTTCAACTCAGAAGAATTTAGAAGATCTAAGTTTGGGAAAGAGAAAAAAGGACCAGCATTTGAAGCAAGAAAAATTGTTTTGAGCAGTGAATTCTGGAGTAAGGCTGTTGATCTACTAAAAGTATTTGAACATATTGTAAAAGTCTTAAGGCTGGTTGACGGTGATGTGAAGCCAACAATGGGTTTTCTTTATGAAGTCATAGATCGAGCCAAACAATCTATCCAGCAAAATTCTCGATATCATACAAGATATAATGAAATAATAGACCAGTATCTGGAGATTCATGCATTCTGATCTTCATTCTGCAGGTACATCAATAATCGATATAATTTATAATTTTTTATTTTGTTATAAAATTTTACATTCATGCCTCTATGCATAATAATTGATTAACTTTTTTAGGTTATTTTCTTAACCCACAATTTCAATATGGAGTTGAATATGGATCTGATGTTTATAAAGAAACTTTTGATGGAACTAGTAGCGTCATCATCAAATTAGAAAGAAACATGGATGATCAAATTAAAGCTTTGAATCAGTTAGTAAATAATGTTTATACTTAAATCTTATAAATTTATAATTAAATATTATATATTTACTTGTTGACATATTATATTGTGTTATACAGTTGATGATTTTTAGGAAAAAACGTGAATCATTTGGCACACCACAAGCTCAAAGAGCTTGGGCTAGAATGAATCCAGGTAAAATATTTTTTTTTCTCTTTTTGGTACAAGTAAATCTATTTAAAATTTATTTATACTTTTATATGACAAATAATTATTCATTATGCTTGGTCATTTAAATAGTTGAATGGTGGTTGATATTTGGATTGTGTGCTCCTGAACTTCAACGTGTGGCAATAAAAGTTCTTAGTCAAACAACTTCAGCTACAAATTGTGAGAGAAATTGGAGCACATTCAGCTACATTCATACAAAGACAAGGAATAGACTCAAGTACAAAAAGCTACAAAAACTTGTCTTCACATATTACAATATGAAGCTGAAAATGAGACATGAACAAAGAAGAAGTCAAGATGAAATTGAAGCTAATTTCAATCCAATTAATCTTGACTACATATTTCAAGAAGAAGATCCATTATCTCCTTGGATTGAAGAAAGAGAAGGCCCTGTATTAGATGGAGTACAAAATTCAGAGTGGTTGCTTAGAATTGATACTGATGATTAAGATATAGAAGCTGATGATGATGATGATGCAGGTTCTGATGAAAATAGTGGTGGTTTAAGCCCTCCTAGTAATAATAGTGGTAATGGTGGTGCTGATGCAGAAGCTGAAAAAAGTGATGATAATGATCAAGAGGATGATGAATATAGGCAAAATGATCCATATCAGGAAATTCCATATAATCGTCGTGACAAAAGCCTAATGATTGATATAACTACATGTAGGCCAGATATGGTTCCTTCTGATCATTCATTTGGTGATAGCAGAAGAGGTGGATCACAGTCTAGTAGAGGAAGAAGGCAACAAAATGTTACACTAGAAGATTCTTCCTCTTCGAACATTGCACAAAGTTTTAGTGACTTTGGTCTTGGTGAATCATCTCAAAGTAGTCAGGGGTATTATCCACCATCTTATCAGTATCCTTATTTCAGTGCATATGATCAATATGCTGGTAGTAATCAACCTCCACCATATCATCAATCTTCAATGAACTATCAAGATCCTGATCATCAACAATCAAGTAGTGAATTTTTTTATTATGTCTTTGGACAAGGAGGCATGCAAGGTGATAGCCAAAATGAAAGTGGAGGTTATGATCTTCCACGCCATTCTACCATGTGGTAATAATTATCATGTAAGTTTTATTTATATTGTCTTTAAGTTTTTAATATATTTATTTATTTACTTATTTATTTATTATTTTAAATTTAATAATTTACTTTATTATTTTAAAAGTTTTTTAAGTGAGATTTAGTTTATTATTTATGAATTACCAGTAAAAAGAATTCTTATAATGCTTATAAATATTTAATATATTAATTATGAGTTTATATCATATTTTCTTTTGCAGTGAAGTCATGCATCTTAATAGTGACATTGTTCCTTACATAATTGGTGACGTGATTAAAGTTGCAGGTAATTGTATTCTTCTTACTGAGTTAAAATTTTTTTTTATCAGTGACTTAATGTGAAAAATATGACATATTTTTGTGAAATTTATTTGAAACTTATTTAAGTTTATATATTATTTGGTTTCTTATTCTCTTATACTTATATATGCCCAAATAAAACTTTAAAAAGCCTATTAATAATTATTATAACAATAATTATGTTATGTTGGTTATGAATTCAATTTAATTTATTCTTTAAGATGGTACAAAATCTTATCAAATGAGTAAAAACTTATAAAACAATATAAATAACGATAAATGAAGAGTTATAATAATTATAGAATTTTTTTTTACATTTTGTGCAAACTTAAAAAAAATTCACGCCGCAATGACCGCAATCCGCATCGCAGTAGCCGCAGTGCTCGCAATCGCAGCGACCGCAACCGCGACCGCAACCGCAATTTAAAACCATGACACCGAGTATTGCTTCTGTAACATCATCCACCACGGTCTTCCACATTTTCTAGTAAAAGAGTGCGGGTAAACTATCCGGTCCTGATGTCTTTGTTAGGTGCATTTGGGGCAAGGCATGGAACATTTCTTCTTTCGAGAAATATTTTTCATTTCTTGTGACTCTTCCTCCCACCACAAACACTGTGTCCTCGATATCGGCGGTCATTCCTGCTGTGAATAAATTTTGAAAAAAAAAATGAAGTAATGACCTTGCTATATCTTCCTTTTCATGGAAAATAGTCTTTCTATCATATGTTACCTCTAAGATCTAGTTTCTTTCTCTACGTTGCGATGCTTTTTTATGAAAGAAATGGGTGTTTCTGTCCCCATATTTTAGCCAACATGCTCTAGACCTCTAGGACCACCAAATTTCATCTTGCTCTAAAATGTCTTCAAGCTCCTTTTCAGTTTTTTTTTGTATTCCGCCCAATCATCAGCATCTTGAATATTTTTTTCCAGCTCCATCATTTTCATTAATTTGAAACTCCTTGATTTTTTTATTCGTTTCACCAAATTTGTCGTCTCCCCACCTGTCAAGCCCCTCCAAGTATGTGTTGAGTTTCTACTTATCAGCCCATGCCTAAGCCTGACTTCCTCATGCCTAGGTGTGACCTATTTTATAGAAAATTTTGCAAAATCGAGCCACTGATTGCTTTGATCCTAAATCATTTTCCAATCACTCATGATTAGTTTTCTTGTGATTTCTAATATCAATCAATTTCTATATACTTGTTGCAACACTCATACAACATATTGATTCACTTAGGCATAGATTTAGGCTCCAAATCACACTAACCCCAACCATTTACCAATTCCTCATCTATAAATCTACATGGTTTGGGTTGAGCCATAAATAATCATCTAACATTCATTGAGCTGAAACCAACCTAACTAATTCTTGCAATCAAAAATCAAGCTAAGAACTAGAATTTGACTCTCTAAATCCCTTTTTCCCATCCAAATCTCTAACTTCATTCAAGAGAAACAAAAAGGGAAAAGATGGTTAGAACTCCCCTACCTCTTGTGATGATCAATCTTCAAGCCTCTTGATCTTGCCCTTGATCTGCTTCCTTGGTCCTTCTTCTCTTCCTCTTCCCCTCCTTTCTTTCTTCCCTTTTCTCTTTCTCCCTTCGTTTCTTTCTTCCTTTTTCTGTTTCTGCTAAGGCCCGTGAGAAAGGAAAAAAAGGTAACTTAAGTTTCTGTGTTAAAACTTATCTCTGCTAAGGACACTTGAATCATACTAATTTAAGTTTTTTAACTTCCAACAACTTTAGAATAAATATTGGGATTCATTCAAATTGTTGTTTCACCTTTATCATATTTTTTCCTATCTGCCGCTAGTTAATCGGTATTAAAACACACAACCAGTATGCTTAAAAATACTAAACTGACTCTGATTATTCTCAAATTTTAACTAGATTTTACTTATCTCATTTGTGACCTAGAAACAAGTTATTCATACCTGTTTCCGTCAACTTAGCATTCAAAGCTATTTTCTAAGTTATTTTAGACTACTTTTCACCTTCTGTATTGCAATAAAGTGCCTAAACTAACTCAGTGTGTCACAAAAATGTACTGGCATGTCAAACAAATATTAGGCTACCTCTGTAACCTTTACAAGCCTCATATGTTATTTAGGGTGTTATATTTTTCTGCTCCTTTTTAAAATTTTGTCCTCAAAATTACTTTTCTTATACCACAACTCTGGGTAAACTTATGGTATATGGGGTTCCATTTCCCAACTAGCTTCTTTAGTACCAACTTCACCTTATACTATCTTTCGGAAAAAAGGCACTTGAACACATATTCTGCTATGTCCTTTTTCCTGCTAGGCTACTGAAACATTATCCGAAGATCTTGGTACATCTTAGTAGCCTCTAGACGGATGGTATACTTTCTCTTGTGAGCTTCCTCTGAAATCCACTCTCTGATTCATGACTCTCTTGGAACACAAAGTTTTCCTCTAAACTTCGTCTTTCCATCCTTAGTCAAAACACAATCCTTTCGGGTTCCTAAGAGGATCTGCTCACGAACATCCCTTAGAGCTTCATCTTCCTTTTGAGTCCCTAAAATATGAGTCCTTAAGTCACTACTATGCTCAGTTTGCTTTCTATAAGACTATGTGGCATCATAGTCACCGCAAGATTCAAATTCTTGAAACTTTCAAGAAGTTCACTCTCTTAGACCATCATCGGGGACGCATGTAGGACTTCCCTACCTAGTGCATCAGCCATTGCAGTGGCTTTACTCAAACGATACTATAACTCAAAGTCATGATCCTTTAATCATAATCGAGTTCTGCTTAGCATTCTTTCCATCATCTTTATCTCATGTTCAGTTTCTTCTGATCAAACAAGTGTGGCAGACTCGTATGATCACTGAACACCTCATCTAATTTAACTTGTACCATACCTATAAAGAGTTCTGCTTCTCTTTCAGGTGGTACTTAGTTACTTCCTAGGAAGTACCTTTGGATGACTTCTTATCACAGATATATTCCTTAAGTCTTGCTCAACTTCCACAATTGAGGAGAAAAAAGGAGAATGAATCCTTAAGCCTCCTCTATTGAGGAATTGTTCACTTGTTTAACTCTTAAAACATAAACTCTAAAGAAATAGGCACAGAAGAATCATCATATATAAACCTCGATGTTTAATCTAATTAATCCAAAACCATGTATAGTCTAACTGTTAGTCATGGCAACCATCACCAAAGAGGCGGGGTGAATTGGGTGATCACAAATTTTCAAAGCAACTTTGAAAAATTATGCATTTTGATATTTTCAATCAACACATGCAGCGGAATAAGTCTAACAAAGATATAATTATTGTAGATTACTCAAATACAACTTGGGTTATAGGATAAATCAAGCAAATAAGCTAGATATCAAGTTCTTAGAATCAAAATATCAAGATGACAAGATATGCAATAGATAGATATACTACACCAAATACTGAAATTAAAGAGTGTAGGGAAGAGAGAATCAAACTCAAGAATTTATCCTGGTTCAGCCACTAACCACTTGTGGCCTACATCTAGTCCCCAAGCTTAACTTGAGATTTTCTTCACTATCTCCTAAACTTCACAAGTGCTAGGAAAACCTTTGTACAAACAAGAGCACTCCTCATACATTGGGATACCTTACTCTTGTGCTAGAGCCTCCAACTGTTCAAGCTTCACAAGTGCTTAAAAAAACCTTTCCATTCAAGAGTACTCACAACACCTTTGGGATACCTCACCCTTTGTGTTTGAGCCTCATTATAAAGGATACCTCACCATTTTCTCTCTTGAGGGATACTTCACCCTCTTACAATGATTTTAAGATGAAGAGAAAAATTAGAAACTCTCACAAGAGTAGATATACAACTTGAAGAACAAAGGAATAGAAGAATTTTACAATAAAGAGTTCAAAATATGATTTTGATTATTCAAGGATCAAATCAAGTGTTCAAGAGTTGTAAAAGCTTCAAATATCATTTATATACAGAGCCTAAGTGATAAAATAATCGTTGATAACATTTAGAAATGATTTTTTTTACGAAAACTAGCTGTTTATAGTCGTTGGGAATGTTTCTGGGCAGTGTGTAATCGACTACAAGCCTCATGTAATCGATTACAAAGCCACTGCCAGAGTTGTAATCGATTACAAGGATTGTGTAATCGATTACAGCATTCTGGTTTCGAAAGCTAACTTTAAATGGTCATAAATTCTTCATTTCTTATCCGTTTTAAGCAAATGACCACTCATTGGAAAGATTTTTGAGTTTATTTTCATATGAAATAAGTTTTACAACAAAACTCAAAGTATTTTGAAAATTATGATCAAAATAGTAACCAAAGGTAATAACTGACTTTAAATGGTCATAACTTCTTCATTTCTTATCCGTTTAAAGCAAATGACCATTTATTAGAAAGATCTTTTAGTCTATTTTCATATGCAATAAGTCTCACAACAAAAATCGTAGTAGTTTGAAAGTTATGATCAAACTTAACTATTTTTCATAATTTTGAAGTACTACCATGACTAGCTTTTCAAAACATGTTTCTTGGGCATTTTAGCATATAAGAACCTTTTGTAAAGATTTAAAAACATATTTGAGCCCTTTTCTTATAAACCCTCTATCTTCAGATAGGAGAAAGCCCAAAAGAAAAATATACCAATTATAGTCCTTAGGCTTCTTGATGTAATCCAAGCTTCCACAAATTTCTTCTCTTCAAATCTTGCAAATGCTTGGAACATCTTATCATTCTCATTTTTCTTAACTTGAGCATAATTGTGATCTTTTACTTTCTTGTTGCAATGCTCACTCTTGGTACTTGGACTATCCTACAAAGTATTACTCACTTAAAACAAACATAGTTATTCCAAATTTATAATTTAATATCTTCATATGCATGATTCATAAATGTATAACTCTAGTTAGTCTAACATGCATATAAGAATTTCATAGACACATCCAAATAAAAGATTTATCAATTACTAATAGATATACTTTATATAGGATGCAACAAAGAACACTTTGCACATTTTCATTCAAATAGAGCCAAATCCAATATTAATTTAATACAACTCATATAACATATTATTAGATATATTCTATAAAAGATTCTATAAAGAATATGCATGATTCTTATATGAAATATAATAAGATGGAGTATATGATCATGCATGATCTAATATAATCTATTAAGTACATCTATGTAGCATAATCAATATCCTTTTGTAATGTATTTTTTATCATCAAAACTTAACACATTAAATCATTAAGACAAAGACAATTCTACAATCTCCCCATTTTTTATGATGACAAATCACCAAAGAAAAATATGTTGAGCAATGTAGAATAATAGATATTCATGTAAGCATATCAGACATTAAGCACAAGAACATATTTTTCTTTCTAATTCTCACTCCCCCTATTTGACATCAACAAAAAGGCTTAGGAAGGAAACATAATATTTTCTCTCCCCTATAGATAAAACTCATGTTGTTAAAAAGAGTAGGATCATCAAAACTAAAACTTCTTCAAGTTATTTAAAACATAACTATCTCCCCCTATTTGATTCTACATATGATTCAAGAATAGAGAGATGAAACAAGCATGCTTTCAAAATATAAAAGATTACTCATGCAATGCTTGTCATATTTTGGTACATCAACATTTAGCATATGATAGCAATAAAACAGTTTATGTAATCAAACAAGGATGTAAGCCAAGAGATTTAAACAACTTAAGAGTTAGACTTCCCCTCATTGAAGAACAAGATGGATAAAGTGAAATATGTATGCCAAGACCATGTAAGCATATTACCATAAACTAAAGCAAGGTAAAAGATACTTATTCTTAATTCATTAAAGAAAAATCATTTTTAAACTTCTCCCCCTTTCAAAATAAATTTTATAAGAACACATTACATTTTCAAAAGTATTTTAGAAGGGTAAAGAGGTTTTATATTGAAATCACATATTCCTTGAGAGTGAACAAACTCAAGTCAAAAGAACATTTGAAAGTATATCTCATCTATTTCTCATTGAACAAAAGTCTTGAGAAAATAAAACACTTTAAAGAACAAGACTTACCTTTTGAAGTATTAAGATGGGCTTTATAGAACATTTGAAAAAATTTATTTGAAAGCTTTCTTAAACATTCTCTCAAGATTTAATAAAACTTTTCAAAGCAAATGAAGAGAGTACTACATTTATAGCACATATTCAAAGATTTCCAAATTTTCAAGACAAATAGGAGGTAAAAATACTTTCAATGTCTTAAGACAAGTTCAAAAGATTCTCAAGAATATAGAACTTGAAAAGCGTCTTTCAAATATAATAAGAGATTTTGCTTTAAAAAACTTTTTAATCAACTAAGAAACTCTTTTCAAAAGAAGAGCATGATTCTCATAGGTGTTATACCACTAAGAAACCATAGATCAAGAGAATCATAAATATTAATCATTCATCTTGATGAAATACGCTATAGGGATCAAAGTATGTATAGGACTAACATTAACTACCCTATATGCAATGATAAAATTAGCAAGTTAATATCCAATTAAACACTTTTTCAATGCTAAGCATACTTTTCATGTAAGGAAAGCATCTAATCATTTAAGATCAATTTATTAATAAGTATCATACAATCCATAGCATATAAAATACCACAATAGCTTGGGGATATAGATACTTATTAAGAGAGTGATGCTTCTTTAGAATGTTCTTCGTTTATTAGTCATTTGAGTTTGAGCTTTCTTCCATTGCGTATTCCATTCCATTGCATTTTAAGAAAGTTTCCTCATGTCCTTCTCTATTCAACTTTTCTCTGTATTCATTTATGCTTGACATTTCAATATTTGATGGTTATATTTAAAACACATAGAAACACTTGCAAAGCTAACTCTAAAAGTTTTCTAAAACATAGGTTAGCATCAAATATCATTTAAGTCCATTTACAAGCATAAGTTAGATTGATATATAATGTAAAACATGCACCATATTATCAACCATGCAAAGTTAGTTCGAACGAGAATAAAAGAAGGACATATGCACTTGAATCCAAAAATATGATTTAAGCAATTTAAGGCATGATTCAAGTTTATCAAGAAACACATGATCAACATCAAAACTTATACAAGCATTTTGGGGCAAACAATGATCATGTAAGGCATGTAATATCAAGTAAAGAATTCTAGTATGCACACATGCCAATTAAGAACAAAAAGTTCCTTATTGTAATGAAAGAATTAAAAAACCATGGAACTATAACTTTTGAACATTTATGATTCATTTCAAGATATACTTCATTGTAAAAACCATTGAAGTTCAAAGACAAGTTGACGACACAAAATAAATCATTTACTTCTTGTTTTCAAGATATGAACATATCAAGCAATTTCAAACAAGAAGGCAAATAACTTTTAACTTTCCAATCTTCAAATAAGTATATAAGACAATTAAGCGTTAAAGAGAAAAGATTAAAACTACTTATGAGCATGTAAATTTCTATATTTAAACAAAGAGAATTGATCACAAGCTCAAGAATAAAGATATTATCATAAAACATGTTATTCCAAATAAGGTGTGTACTTATCTAGCATGTTAGCATATGTAAAGACACTTTCAAGACACAATGCTAGAGAAGCATAACTTAAGGCATGTTAAGTCATAAAACAAGTCTCTAGCTCTCCAAATACAATATAATATTCAATTTAAAGCATAAATAGGGATAAGAGATTGATATCACCAAAAGTGCACATTTTAAATTTTTGTAGGTGACTCCAACTTTTATGCCTTAAGGCTCCTTGAGAATATTGTGACTCTCTGTGTCATTCTTTTTATGTTTTCACTACTCTTGGAGAACTTGGACCACTTCAAATTTTTCCAACCTCAAGTAGCGTAGTTGTATTTCACTTCAATGCATGTTTGAGCTAATAGTCACCCTATAACACAATTCAAAGTACGTTCTTTGGTATCGACTAATTTTGAATCCATAGGTGTTAGTCATTGATTATTAATTCATTTTAAGCTCTCATAAATAATAATTTTTTTCATAGCATATAAATTGAGCACAACAAATTAAATAATCAATTACCATTAAGCACATAGCCAATATCATACTTACTTTCATGATATATAGATAATTTAAAGCATAAAAAGCATACACAGTCATAGAATACCCTATTATCAAGAAATATATAAGATAGTGAGCAAAAGAATGAACATAATCATGTGTTGTACATAATATTTAACGTTTACTAAGTACACATGATTCTATCAATCACTTAAGGCCCACGAGGAATATACCTCAAATTCATTGACTTTACAAGTGAATGTGCATGAGAGGTAAAAGCTTTTGATACCTTGGCCTTGGTAATCAAGGAAATATTTTTTCTTACTCATTACTTCTCTTTTGGAGTCTTGAACTTTACAAGTTTTCTATTTTGTATTTGAGAAGCTTTGGTTGAAGTCATCTTTCTTCTTTGACCAAAATTTCTACCATTGAGCTTTGGAAGTATTCTCCTTAATGATTCCTCTTTCCTTTGAGCAATAGGTCTATCCTTTTGAGAAATTTTCTGCGTAATTGAAATACTAGGAGGACATTTTGGTGCCCACTTCATTTTAAGTCCTTGAATGTTGGTACTAAGGTTGTAACACCCCTCGATTTAATAACCACGGCACAATCGTCATTATACCACGCTCACTAAATTTTGGCGTGTTACAACTCAAATAACAAGTTTTTTCAAATTTAATCATTTTGCATATAAGGAAAATATGAGCCATGAATGAATAGTTACACATTCTGATAATATTATATTTTATACATTTTATAATCCTCTTACTAGACTTCTTAAGGTTCAATTAGGCTTAATTATGTTTGTTTTGACACATTTTATGATATTGAGCCAAATTGGACAATTAAATAAATTATTGCATAAATTAGCCTTAATTATCTCTTTGGCAGTGTTTAGTAAACTGGCTATAACTTGAATTGCAAATATCTGATTGATGTGAATTTAGTCTTGTATGAAAGCTTAGACAATTCCCTACAACTTTCATGAAGAACACCAAACTTAGATCGGACTCCTTGGAGGTGATATTGGGCTTGTAAGTCAGAATAGATGAGCTAAAATTGGGTCTAAACACTCTGCAATAATTGGACCATATCTTGAGTTCTATGAATGATTTTGGACTCAAACTAAATCCATTTTAAAGCAAAGATCCAGGCCTACAACTTTCATAAAGATCACTTTTCTCAAAAATGAAAAAAAAAACTGGACACACGGCTGTGCATTTGCTCAATTATTATTATTAAAAAAATAAAAAAAATATGACGTAAAGAAACTTAATCGTTAAGTTTCACTGTGTATTTCACTGTGCATTGCATAGTAACCTCAAATTTGCCTATAAATAGAAGGCAGAATTCAGAAACGAAAGGACAATTCGGGAGAAGAGAGACAGAGGAGGTTCTGATAGTGCCTAGTCTCTCTTCCTCCTCCCTTCACTTTTCTTTTCTTTTCTTTTTCTCTTTTTCTCTCTTCTAACCTATGTGTAAATAAGTTCTAGTCTACTTGGGTCAAAGTGTGAAGCTCTTGATAATAAAATAAAGTTAAATTTATTCATCTATTGTGCTTTAATGATTTATCTTTCTAGTAGCTATTATACGTGTTATATTTTGTTTCTGATAATTTAGAAATTATCCTTGTAAAGAGGAGTTCTTGATTTATTGTAGACAAGATTTTGACACAGTGAATGTTTTAACCCATTTATAAGTGGTGGTAATAATTAAAGGAAATATAATATAATTACCTATATAATTGTAATGGATTTTTAACCTTGTATTTTCCGATTGGAACCTCCATGTTGCGAGGATTCTAATTGAGTGATAAAAGGAATTAATCTTACCTTTACTTTATTTACTAAGAGTGGATCTTTTTAACCTAAATAAATGTTTTTTACCGTAGTAATAAAATATTTACCTTATCTTAATTAATCTTCATCAATTCCCTGTGGATCGACCTCAGACTCCCGAGAGATTTATTACTTGAGACAACCTGCACTTGAGTTCACAACAATTGATCCCGCATCAAGTTTTTGGACTTGGTTGAAAATTTTGTACATCAAGTTTTAGGCGCCGTTACCGGGGACTTGATTTGAAGAACAAATTTCTGGTGTAAATAATTTTTACATACTAACGCACTAATGAGTGAGAGTAATTCTCCCTTTTAATTTCAAAATAAAAAAATAAAAAAAAAATAAAATACAACCGTGAATAATGTGTGAATAGTATGAATAGTGTGTGAATAGTATTAATAGTATGTGAATAGTATTAATAGTATGTGAATAGTATATAAATAGTATGTAAACAGTGTGTGAATAGTATTTTATATATAAAAAAAGTGGGGGACAATTTGTCCCCGTGAGTAAAAAAAAAAAAAAAGAAAAGGGAGGGGTAGGGTGGTCACACCCGTGACCACAAAAAAAATTAAAATAATAATTAAAAAACCCTAGCAATTAAATAAAGAAAAGAGAGAGGGAACATAACAATGAAGAAAGAGAAACATAAAAAAAAAACTAAAAGCAAACAGAAAGCTAAAAAAAATAAAGAAGTTAAGTATTTTATTTTTTTTTACATATTAACAGTGGGGGAAACTCTCCCTTTTAATTTCTGTATATATTAACAATGAGGGTAATTCTTCCTTTTAATTTCTATACAGTGGGGGTAATTCTCTTTTTTATTTTCTTGTACATATTAACAGTGGAGGTAATTCTCCTTTTTATTTTCTTTGTACATATTAACTTAGTGGAGGAAAACTTTCCTTTTTATTTTTTGTACATACTAACTTAGTGGGGGAAAACTCTCTCTTTTATTTTCTTGTATGTACTAACTTAGTGGGGAACCTCTCCCTTTTATTTTTTTCTGTATTTTACTAACTTAGTGGGGGAAACTCTCCCTTTTATTTATTTATTTTTTGTAATTTACTTTTTACACTTTATTTTCTTTATTTTATTTTATTTTTTTTATTTTATTTTATTTTGTGGTTGGTTTATACCACACATTTGTTATTTTCTTTTATTCGGTGGTTAGTTTATTACCACACCTTTGTTAATATATATATTTGGTGGTTAGTTATTACCACACCTTGTTAATATTTATTTATTACGTATTAATATATATATTTGGTGGTTGGTTTATTACCACGCCTTTGTAAATATTTATTTGGTGTGATTTACACTACACCTTTGTATATATTTTTTATTTTTTATTTTTCTATTTCTTCTTCTATTTTGTTATGTGTAATTAATTTGTGTGTTTTTAAGGCGAAAACGTAACTTGATTCAATCGATATGTATTAAGATTAGAATTTTAATCAGTTTCTTTTCTATTCAATTTGAGTGTTTATTATGATTCTTAATGCTTTTATGAATTTGTCACTCATAAATTGATCTAGTAAGGTGTATTTAGAATCAGAAGGTTTGCATATGACCTAGACCATAAATAATAAGTGTCATGATTTATAATTGTCTAGGAATGGATGTTATAGGTTGTGTGGGAGAATTGTGGTATTTTTCATGGGAATTCAAAGAGTAAAAGTCATGCCTTTAAGAGTTAAGATTTCGACTAAGGAATTAAGTTTTAATTAATTACTGATTCTCCCCATCAATTGAATGATTAGAAATTGATTAGAAAGAAAGTCCCAAAGCTACTCTATTGTCTATGATAAATTATTGAATCAAGTGACGTCAGATCCCTAGTATTTTAATTTCATTTTTTTCCTCTTTATTTTGTGTTTCATAGTGTTTATTTTTCCTCTTAATTGTCAACTTTATTTGACAATTTGGTCACTTGTCGATTTTCTCAACAAGTTTTTGCAAACCTGGGTTGATACGGTGGATTGTGTTGCTTCAATAATTCAAAATGAGCTGAAAATGTTGTTGTAGATCATTTGTCCATACTTACAATAGGCTCACCTTTTTAAAATCACACCTATCAATGATCCTTTTCCTATTGAATTTTTAATTTTCAATTTCATGTCTTAGTTTGCTAATATTGTCAATTTTCTTGTAACAAGCGAAGTTGTTCTTTGGGGATGATTTTCGCAAACAGAAAAGATTAAATATTCTTCATTAAAAATGGACTGAGTAAGGAGTTATTAGGTGATATCTTATTGACTCTTGAGACGCATTCTTATGAAGTTGTGCATCGTGAACTTATTAATTTGTGAAATCTCTTCAAGGGCAAGTAAGCGCATTACAGTCTTGGGAATCTGACTCAAAAAGACCCTGTTTGCCAATTTATAATAAAATTGGATGGGAAGCTTATCCTCGACTCATAGAAGGCGTTTAAGCTGTTATTGGACGTAAAACTAGAGGAAGATGTGAGCCACAATCACAACTACATGTATATATTTTCTTGTATATCTTTTTCTTAAAAAAAAGTGTTTCTTAATCTTCTGACACAAGCCAACCTACCCATATAGGTGCTATCATTACTTTTTCTATTCTCTTTCCTATTTAAACACTATATTTCTTTCGCTTTCCTTCAACTCAAAATCATTCAAAGGGAGTGTGAGTGTAAAATGAGGGAGCTTCTTTTTCTTCTGTTCGTAGACTTACCAATATCTGTATATTTTGTGGGTCAACTTATGGGAAGGGTTTAGAGTATGTAGACGCAGCAATCACTCTTAGTCAAACACTTGCTGTGAGGAAAATTCATTTAGTATATGGGGGAGGTAGCATTGGGTTAATGAAGGTTGTATCACTTGCTGCACATTTAAGAGGTAGTCAGGTTTTAGGTATCATTCTTAGACCTTTAGCTCGACAGAATATCACTAGAAAAACAATTGGGGAGGAGCTTCAAGTATCATCTATGGATGAACGAATGAGGACAATGCTTGCAAACTCTGATGCATTCATAGTCTTACCAGGTGGTCTTGGTACTTTGGAAGAAGTTTTTCAAATTGTCTCTTGGGCCCAACTGAACATCCACCATAAACCCATAGGTTTGTTGAATGTTAATAATTTCTTTGATCTTTTGCTATTCTTTCTTGACCATGTGTGGAACAAAAATTTATCACACCTTTGGCAAGACGACTCTTTATCTCTGCTTCCACTGTTGATGAGTTGATTGATAAATTGGAAGCTTTTGTTTATGAACCTGATCCAGTAACAGCTCAAATAGATTAGTCCGAAGGAAGCAGTGAGGGAAGTAAAATGAAAAGAAAACTAGCCAAGACACTCCAACTATTTAAATAATTACAAGCTTTGGTTTTATTCATCCTACTTTGGCTTTGTTTAAATTTGTGTGAGTTTTCTCTTTTCAGTAATTGCAACAACAGGTACTTTCTTCTATCCTTTACATTTTTATGTTTTAACATTGAGGACAATGTTGTGATTTGGTTGGGGGGAAGGATAGTTGTGTGAATAATTATGTAAAAAAAAAATTTAGGAAGTGTGTTTATTAATATGTTTATCGTGTTTACTAACAGTGAAACTAATTAAGGATGACAGAGTAAGGAGTAAATTTTGTTGTGATTGTAATTTTACTCTTGAGACACATCTAGATTAGGGTAAATAACTTTGTTATGTGGAAGTAGCAAATGGATTCAGGGAAATTTGCATGATTGAGTAAATTGTCTTCTTTCTTAAACTTCACATGCTTAGTTATGGAAGTTGAATTGATAGATTGAGAATGATGGATATATGCCTTGTGAGATTTTGAGCCTATCAATGAATGGATTGAACATCTGTACCATTCTCTTCTTTCTTGTATGATTTTTTTTTACTCATGGAATTGTTACTCTAGAACTTGCTTTGATTCTTTTTTAGCCTACATTTTCACATGCATATATAAACATGATTGAGACAATTTTCTTGAATTAACTACTTTGACCAAATAGCCAACCTTGCATATTTTCCTTTGTGTAACCCCTTTAAGCCAATTTGACCATTCTTTATTTCAAACTCATTGTGTGTCTTAAATGAAAAACCATGTTGTTACCCAGCCTTAAGGAATAAGAGAGCATTGACTTTGTTATCGGATGAGTTTCTTGAATAAGTGTGGGGGTATATGTACAAGTATTCCAAAACATAAAAAGAAAATAAAAAGAAAATAAAAAAAAAGAGTTGACCAGTGGATGCTTGGAAACAACAGGAGAATGTTCAAGCCTAATAATGAATTCAATCTACCAATTGATCTTCAACAAAACATTAGTCAAATATTGGTCATTTTCCTTTATGAGAAGGAAGCAAACAGAGAATGAACTAAGAAATTCTAGGAAAATTTAGACTAAATGTTCTCAAACATCTTCTCCACTCTAACTGTATCATAATGTTCTTTTATTCTCTTTGGTATTTAACTTGTCTTATCTATATTACTTTCTCCTTTACCATAATCTCATTATAACCTTGAATAAAGTCCTCATGATTTGTGTATAAATGTTATTTTTGAGTAGTGGAGAAGTAGAAGATAAGCAAGCTTATGGTAGTGCAATTATTCATGAGTTGAATAGAGTGAAATACTTACCTTTTAAACACTTGAGAGATTGAAAGTGAATTCTGTGAGGATCTATCATTCTTGATTCATTCTTTTCAACTAAAGTTCCTTGCTTATTGATTTGAGATACAAAGAAATGTTACCTCATGAATGTTTTGATCCCTTGAATGACTGGTTACTCTTCTTGATTCATTGAATCCTTTAGAGTTTTTAACTTTTGAGTCTGTGTCGGTTTTCTTTGTTCCCTGGTTTTTGTTTCTTGTGTTTTGCCAAGGAGTGCAAAAGTTAAGTATAGGAAAATTTGATAACATTATATTTTATACATTTTATAATCCTCTCACTAGGCTTCTTAAGGTTCAATTAGGCTTAATTATGTTAGTTTTGACACATTTTATGATATTGAGCCAAATTGGATAATTAAATAAATTATTGCATAAATTAGCCTTAATTATCTCTTTGCCAGTGTTTAGTAAACTGGCTATAACTTAAATTTCAAATATCTGATTGATGTGATTTTGGTCTTTTAGAAAAGCTTAGACAATTCCCTACAACTTTCATGAAGAACACAAAACTTAGATCGGACTCCTTGGAGGTGATATTGGGCTTGCAAGTCAGAATAGAGGAGTTGAAACTGGGTCTAAACACTCTGTAGTAATTGGATGATATCTTGAGTTCTAGGAATGATTTTAGACTCAAACCAAATCCATTTTAAATCAAAGATCCATGCCTACAACTTTCATGAAGACCATTTTTCTCAAAAATGAAAAAAAAAACTAGACACATGACTGTGCATTTGCTCAATTATTATTATTAAAAAAATAAAAAAATATGACGTAAAAAAACTTAATCATTAAGTTTCACTGTGCATTGCACAGTAACCTCAAATTTTCCTATAAATATAAGGCAGAATTCAGAAACGAAAGGACAATTCGGGAGAGGAGAGACAGAGGAGGTTCTGGGCAGTGCCCAGCCTCTCTTCCTCCTCCCTTCACTTTTCTTTTCTTTTCTTTTTCTCTTTTTCTCTCTTCTAACCTATGTGTAAATAAGTTCTAGTCTACTTGGGTCAAAGTGTGAAGCTCTTGGCAATAAAATAAAATTAGATTTATTCCTCTCTTGTGCTTTAATGATTTATCTTTCTAGTAGCTATTATACGTGTTATATTTTATTTCTGATAATTTAGAAACCATCCTTGTAAAGCGGAGTTCCTGATTTATTGTAGACAAGATTTTGCCACAGTGAATACTTTAACCCATTTATAAATGGTGGTAATAATTAAAGGAAATATAATATAATTACGTATATAATTGTAATGGATTTTTAACGTTGTATTTTCCGATTGGAACCTCCATGTTGCGAGGATTCAAATTGAGTTATAAAAGGAATTAATCTTACCTTTACTTTATTTACTAAGAGTGGATCTTTTTAACCCAAGTAAATATTTTTTATTGTAGTAACAAAATATTTACCTTATCTTAATTAATCTTCATCAATTCCCTGTGGATCGACCTTGGACTCCCGAGAAATTTATTACTTGAGACAACCTGCACTTAGGTTCGCAACAATTAATCCCGCATCAAGTTTTTGGACTTGGTTGAAAATTTTGTGCATCACATTCTGTCATTTTAAAAATAAAGTTTGAAAATATATACCCAAGATATAACATATAAGACTGGTTAATTACCTTAAAATATACATATACTCAAAATAGCCCTTATAAAGGTAATGCAACAGAAAATATAAACTACCCACAACAACACCACGACTAAGGAGTTGGGCACTCCATCAGATCCGCTTCAGGATCCTTTCCCCGGTTCATCTGAAGACACAAAAGCAGAACAATGTGCGGTCTCACGGGCAGGCGCCCTCGCAGCTGATGCCATAGACTCCTCGTCCTCCCTGAGGGTATGAATCAGATCACTCTATAGCTCCCAAATGCGTAAGGCAACTCCGGATGCACCGATGTAGTGAGAAGCAGGATAGAATCTTCAATCACAGTCCTCTTCACGGTCAAGGTCAGATCCCCAATAATACCATTTACGTTCACCGGCCCAGTCGACTTGCCAAGCATTGGCACCCCCGGTGAACACAATCCTAACCAAAAATCAATAGAACCCCTTCTTGTTGCCCTCGTCAAACGTAGGAGATCATACTAAGTACGGTCTAGGAAATTCAAACTCGTCCCTATTACAGTCTTTAACGAAAAATTACATAGAACAAGAATAGTACAAACAAGAGGTGAGATGTCCTACATTCCTTATCAACAGGGCAGCGAAGGAAAATAATACGAATGACGAAATCATTCCATCTATGCAGATATTGCAAATATTTTTAAGTTATCAATTTCAAAGACATCATCAGAAGGCATATATCATAATAATATAAATATCAATAGCACTATAACAACAAATATCCACTATAGATATATAACAAATATTTATGTCTCCATAATATGTATGTTGACCATGCCGTGACAATATGTAAACTGACCATGCATATGCACAATGCGTATGCTGACCATCCTTATGTACAATGCACTCATTTCCTACTCCATGGAGCTAGACAAAAAAATCGGAGAGAATGATCAGGGGGACATGTCAGTATCTCATCAACTGTAAAATCAAGTGCTTTCTAGAAAAATCAATCATTTTGCTCCATAAGCTTTATACAGTGGCATTCCCACAAGATCACGATATAGGACAGTGTCTGGTTCGAATCGTCGGTGCGTTTGCATCGGTTTGCCCCACAGACAGAAGAGCTACCAACTGTCCATTGCGAGGTACCCATACCTCGACGCCCCCAAGGTCAAAACGGGACCTACATTAGTTTATTTGCACCTGCACTAAGGTGTGATTCAACTCCTAGGCAATATGGCCTTAACAATAGTTCAACCACCGTTGTACCATTCCCAATGGTATTGAAGCAACCGTCCATACAAATGTTCAATACCATTTTCATCAGTGATATTATATAATCGTCCATATGACTACATAGTACCACCGTTATCTGGGTTTCCTCCAATAACCAGTCCCATCTGACTCACTCATCTATATGATGTTCTGGTTATAAAGGCGAACCACATCTGACAAAATCGTCCATCTTATGTTTCTTGGTCTGGTACTTCGGTTCCATAATCACAATGTCAATGTATGCTTCAATCATGCTCATCATGTCAGACTGTATCAATCATGCCTCAATGCATATGAATTCAATGTATATATATATATATGCATATATAGAATCACAATGATAGCATAACTTATTCAAATTCATATGTCATATAGAGCCTAATCATTCATCTGAAATCTTTGATCCCAATCACGAACCCACATCAAGCCAATATTAAAACTTCAAAAGTGAACACATACTTTTCAAAGTTACTACGAAAGTTACACCTCAATTCCATTATGTTCTTGCGTTAACTCTCTTAGAACATTTACTTTGAGTTCCTCATAACCCTCCTCACACTCATGTTCTTTCTTTATCCAAACCTCACTCTAAGTTGTATATTAAGATCGTGTTCATTATCCTTTCCACATTATGAACTCCTACTTAAGTGCCGATTCACTTAATTAGCTAAGTTCTAGCTTGTTACAACGCCTCACAATGAGTGCCTAATGAGACCGTGAGCCTCCAAGGGACTAGAAAAACCAAACAATTCTTCACTATCCCATTTACACGGCCATGACCAATTTCACGGCCTGGAGTACACGGCCGTGTCAAGTTACACGGCCTAGGCCGTGTGCTCCTCTGGAAGTACCTGAAAACATGTCTAAACAGAAAAGCCCGATTACACGGTCATGTAATATTACACGATCTAGGCCATGTAACACTCTGTCTTGTGCGTTGAGTTATGTTTCCAGTGGGGAACATGGCCTGGGCCGTGTAAATCCACACAGCCCATGAATCTACACTAGAAACCATGAAAATGAGCTTCTTCAACCTTCCAAATCAAGTGGGTATCAATCCATATACATATTTAAGCATTTAGACACATACAAATCCATCAAGATTCATGATGACAAGCATAGAAAATCATACAACACGTCCAACTCAAATCATTATCAAAAATCACAAACAAAGTGAGAAACCCACAATGGATTCCTCACCATTAACACCAAAGACATTTCCCTCACCACCAAGATTGGGTGAAGAGGATTATCTCCCTCTTACCTCAAGAGAAAACGAGAAAAAGAGCCTTCTTGGTGCTCTTCTTGCAATTTTCGTCCAAGACCTCCAAGAAAACCCTAAGATGGTGAAACCCAAGAAATCCAAAATCAAAGCTTGAAAAGGAAATCCTTGATCACAATGGTGGCCAAGGACCACAAAAATGAGATGGAGAAATGGAAAAGCTATGATCTTTTACCTTAAAACTTCAAGCTTTGAGCTTCAATGGTGGAAGAAGATGAAGATGGATTTAGGAGATGACCACCAAGGAGAAAAGTCTTAGGATGATGAGAGGAAGCAAGAAACAAGGTTGGTTGAGCAAGAAAAGCTTGGTTGCTTACCAATGTTGGTGTGTGGCCGTGTGGGAAAAGAGAGGAAGAGAGGAGTGGGCGTGAGAGGGAGATGAGAGAACGTGAGAGTGAAAGAGAAAGGTGAAATTGGTTTGAAATGGGAAATGAGAAAATGGGGAAAAGATGATGACTTTGGTCATCTTTTCCCTCCAGCCGTGGAGCCCAAATGAGAGGAGAGAGCGTGTGTGATGCTTGATAGGAAGCTTCCTAGAAATTTCCTTGAAGCTTCCTTGAGAAGCTTCGCACGCTTCTCGATAAAGTGAAGGGTGATGATGTCACTTAGATGCTATCACAAAGGTAACTAGATAGAAATAGTCTGGTAGAGCTATTATCCAGTGGATAAATGTTACAGTCAGTAAAAATAATATTTTATTATCCCACAAATAATAAAATATACTGTGATTTTATTTATCAGATAAAATCTAGAAAAATAAAACTTCATAAACTGTGTCCAGCCTCGAGTTAAGTAAGATCTCCCATCGATATTTCTACAGTTCAAAGTTTTCCGGCCACAAGGAAAACATTTCATTTTTCAGCCTCGCTCAATGCGCACACAAATCAAGAAAAATATTAAAATAATCAAACAATTCAGAAAATTCCAGAATATTTTTTTAAAATTATAAATATTATAAAATGATTATTTATCATGGAATAAGTAATTTTTGGGATGTTACAACTCTCCCCTTCAAAAAGAAATTTCATCCTCGAAATTTTCATACATTAGAAACTAGCTCCGATGTTGTGCCTCCAGCACAACATTCCAAATCGCTTATTCTAACCTAATTTCTTTTTTCCCTTGAATTATTTGCATCCTTTCCTGAGTCATCTTAGCTTTATCCATTGCTCATTGTACAAGCTCAGGTCCAATCGCAATCCTTTCACTGTCTTAGTGCCAACACAAGGTGTCTCACATCGTCATCCATGTAATACCTTATATTTAACTCCCTCTAATCAACCAGATATTCCCGACTCTAATGATTTCTGCAGACTTTAAATGTTGCTCTATGCAGAAAATACCTCTATATTTTCAATGCACTACAAGTACTAATTCCGAGTTTGTGTAGAGTAGTCCTTCTCATGTGCTCTCAATTGTCTCGAAGCATACGTTACTATTCCTTCTATTATGATCAAACACACATTCCAAACTTCTAATGCAAAGCATCACTAGGTATCTCAAAAGGTTCGTAGGGATTGGGCAAAATCATCATCGGTAAGGTAGTCGAGTGTCTCTTCAATCCTTGAAAATATTTCCCTTATATGCGTCAGTCTTACAAACTTGACTTTCTCGTATGAGTTAGATGAGAAATCTTGCCATTTTGGAGAATTCTGCGGTGAGTCTCCCATATTTACTAGCTAACCCTATAAAGTTACGAATCTTCGTTACGGTCGTTGATCATTCCCATTGAAGAAATGCTTTGACTTTCGATGGATTCACTGCAATTCCTTCCCTTGAGATCACGTGACCCAAAAGTTGAATTGCCTCCTACCAGAATTCGTATTTGGACAACTTCTCGCATATTTTTTTCTTCTTCTTCAAGATTTGAAGAATCAAAGCGAGAGATTTGGTACGTTCCTCTGAACGTTAAGAATAGATCATAATATCACTAACAAAGACAACGACAAATCTGTTTCAACAGAGAAGAAGATTCTATTCATGCAATCGATGAATGCTCCCGAAGTGTTCGTTACACGGAACGACATTACGAAATACCCATAGTGCCCATAACGCATCAAAAAAGTTATTTTGGAAAAAATCTCCTACCTTTAAGTGAACTTGATGATAGTCCAGAACACAAGTTGATCTTGGAGAAAATAGCATCTTCCTTCAGTTGATTCATTAAGCCATCTATCCTTGATCTTAACGAAAAATGTCTTATAGGGTATGTTCTTTTCTAATTGTACTACATTCGGCACGGATCTATCTCATGGAGAATTTGACATGGTTCAACAAAATTTTGGAATGAGCTTCATGGATTTAGATCCATAAATCTCTGTCTCAAGAAGCACTAAAGTTTGTTTGGAACAATTTAACAGGATATGGTTAGAAAATAACTAATCCATTTTTCAATATTACATCTAATTTGTGAAAGAAGTGAACAAATCAGATCAACAGAAAAGATTCCATCTTTAATAGGTCATAGGATAATTTAAACAACTTGGCTACCATCAATAAGTTCTTAGTCGCAGAAGTAGAAATAACTTAGTCAAAAGATGACGAAGATACAAATGAATGGACTCGTACAGTCATACGCCATAAAGAAATAAGTTACCCCCCCAGAATTTTACAGTAAAATCACAGGGTCATCTATTATAGTAAAATTTTCCTCATTTAGATCTTCAGTCTGAGAGACTTTTGCTCCACTTGAGGCATTAACTCTCCCTTCTTCGTGAGATTTTGAATTACATACATCTCCAACAGAAGGCTTCGTCCTATACAAAGTATAATTTTTAGCCACATGTCCTACCTTTCCGCACTTGAAACAAATTATTCCCTCGATCATACAATGCCTTGTTAAGTGGCCCTTTCCGCACTTCTTACATTTTGGTGAAGATACCACGGTCGGATTGGATTTACTACCACTCGCACCTCCTTCATGCATTTGCTGTCGCTGTTGCTCCCTCGGTCGTCATGAATACGGTTTTCGTTTACATTGATTGATCTTTCTATTATTTCTCCTCTGGAACTTAGGCAATCCAGAGTTTCTCCAAAATTGACTTTCTCCTAACAAATTTTGAACCTTGGCTTCCAATTCTTGCCGCTGTGCGGCCCTCTGATCCTGGCGTGTTGTTATATCTACCACTTTTTGCATTTCTTCTGCTGCCACAGTCGTATCATCATCGTCACTCCCCGCATTCATATGCTTATGTGTACCCCGAGCCATTGCCTCCCTTCAAGGATAAACGAATTCGAAGTATAAGGAAAATCAAAAGTAATCAATTCAAACAATATTGTCTCTTTTTGAAAACTAAACGCAAAGAGTCATACAACACATCAAGACAAACCTAACCACCAAACCCAAAGGACTCTAACTTGAGCTCCTTTATTCTACCTTCTGTGGTGCGATCTCCTGTAAGTCTTTAACTTCCATGCAGCTCCTCGAACCAAACTTACGCTAGATACTCTTTTCCCAAGATAATCAGTTCTCCAAAACCTCTTGGACGCCTCAGTCCATAATCCTTGCAAGTCATATTTAACTACCATTTTTCTAACCCCTTGGCTCAAACATTTCTAGAGGTAACATAACAAGGGTGTAAATGCAAACAAATCCTAAGCAAGTTCAGTCATACTAGCTGAGCTTCTTTTTGAAAGAACTTCTATTACCTTAATACGCCTAGGTGAAGTCATAGTTTCCCGTAAACACAGAACATTACACATTGAGTGAGCCAATACTCAAAATCATGTAACTATGCAACACTAGCTACCAACATTCAACCTATGGCAAACTATGCCCTCCTTTCCCAAACATCTCAATCAAGAGATAAGGAAGTGCACAACACACAAAGAAACTTTTGACATATCTAAGCATAGTCAGTCCATACCCCGGCTCAATAGGATGAACTGCGCTCTGATACTACCACCTAATGTAACACCCCTCGATTTAATAACCATGGCACAATCGTCATTATACTACGGTCACTAAATTTTGGCATGTTACAACTCAAATAACAAGTTTTTCCAAATTTAATCATTTTGCATATAAGGAAAATATGAGCCACGAATGAATAGTTACACATTCTGTCATTTTAAAAATAAAGTTCTACAAGATATACCCAAGATATAACATATAAGACTGGTTAATTACCTTAGAACATATATATACTCAAAATAGCCCTTATACAGGTAATGCAAAAGAAAATATAAACTACCCACAACAACACCACGACTAAGGAGTTGGGCACTCCATCGGATTCGCTTCGGGATCCTTTCCCCGGTTCATCTGAGGACACAAAAGCAGAGTAGTGTGCGGTCTCACGGGCAGGCTCTCTCGTCACTGATGCCACAAACTACTCGTCCTTTCTGAGGGTATGAATTATATCACTCCATAGCTCCCGAATGCGTAAGGCAACTCCGGATGCACCAATGTTATGAAAACCAGGATAGGATCTTCAATCGCAGTCCTCTTCACGGTCAAGGTCAAATCCCCAATAATACCATTTACGCTCACCGACCCAGTCGACTCGCCAAGCATTGGCACCCCTGGTGAACACAATCCTGACCAAAAATCAATAGAACCCCTTCTTGTAGCCCTCGTCAAATGCAGGAGATCATACCAAGTATGGTCTAGGAAATTCAACCTCGTCTCCATTACAGTCTTTAACCAAAAATCACAGAGAATAAGAATAGTACAAACAAGAGGTGAGATATCCTACATTCCTTACCAACAGGGCAGCGAAGGAAAATAATACGAATGACGAAATCATTCCATCCATGCAGATATTACAGATATTTTCAAGTTATTAATTTCATAGACATCATCAGAAGGCATATATCATAATAATATAAATATCAATAGCACTATAACAATAAATATCCACTATAGATATATAACAAATATTTATGTCTCCATAATATGTATGTTGACCATGCCATGACAATATGTAAACTGACCATGCATATGCATAATGCGTATGCTGACCATCCTCATGTACAATGTACTCATTTTCTACTTCATGGAGCTAGACAAAAACATCGGAGAGAATGATCAGGGGACATGCCAGTATCTCGTCAACTGTAAAATTAAGTGCTTTCCAGAAAAATTAATCATTTTGCGTAATAAGGCTTTCTACAGCGACATTCCCACAAGATCGCGATATAGGACAGTGTCTGGTCCGAATCATCGGTGCTTTTGCATCGATTTGCCCCACGGACAGAAGAGCTACTAACTGTCCATTGCGAGGTACCCACACCCCGATGCCCCCAGGTTAAAAAGAGACCAACACTAGTTTATTCGCACCCACACTAAGGTATGATTGAACTCCTAGGCAACATAGCCTTAACAATAGTTCAACCACTGTTGTACCATTCCCAATGGTATTGAAGCAACCGTCCATACAATTGTTCAATACCATTTTCATCAGTGATATTATATAACTGTCCATACGACTACATAGTACCACCGTTATCTGGGTTTCCTCTGATAACCAATTCCATCTAACTCGCTCGTCTATCTGACGTTTCTGGTTTTAAAGGAGAACCACATCTGACTAAATCGTCCATCTGATGTTTCTTGGTCTGGTACTTCGGTTTCATAATCACAATGTCAATACATGCTTCAATCATGCTCATCATGTCAGACTGTATCAATCATACCTCAATGCATATGAATTCAATGCATACATATATATACACACACACACACACACACACACACACACACACATATATAGAATCACAATGATAGCATAACTTATTCAAATTCACATGCCATATAGAGCTCAATCATTCATCCGAAATCTTTGATCCCAATCACGGACCCACCTCAAGCCAATATTAAAACTTCAAAAGTGAACACATACTTTTCAAAGTTGTTACGAAAGTTACGTCCCAATTCTATTATGTTATTGCGTTAACTCTCTTAGAATATTTACTTTGAGTTCCTCACAACCCTCCTCACACTCATGTTCTTTCTTTATCCAAACCTCACTCTAAGTTGTATTTTAAGGTTGTGTTCATTATCCTTTCCACATTATGAACTCCTACTTAAGTGCCTATTCACTTAATTAGCTAAGTTCTAGCTTGTTACAATGTCTCACAATGAGTGCCCAATGAGACCGTGAGCCTTCAAGGGACTAGAAAAATTAAACAATTCTTCACTATCCTATGTACACGGCCATGACCAATTTCATGGCCTAGAGTACACGGCCATGTCAAGTTACATGGCCTAGGCCGTATAATCCTCTGGAGGTACCTGAAAATGTGTCTAAACTAAAAAGTTTGATTACACGGCCTAGGCCATGTAACACTCTGTCTTGTGCGTTGAGCTGTGCTTCCAGTGGGGAACACGGCTTGAGTCGGTGTAAATCCACACAGCCCGTGAATCTACACCAGAAACCATGAAAATGAGCTTCTCCAAGCTTCCAAATCAAGTGGGTACCAATCCATATACATATTTAAGCATTTAGACACATACAAATCCATCAAGATTCATGATGACAAGCATAGAAAATTATACAACACGTCTAAATCAAATCATTATCAAAAATCACAAACAAAGTAAGAAACCCACAATGGATTCCTCACCATTAACACCAAAGACATTTCCCTCACCACCAAGATTGGGTGAAGAAGATTATCTCCCTCTTACCTCAAGAGAAAACGAGAAAAAGAGCCTTCTTGGTGCTCTCCTTGTAATTTTCATCTAAGACCTCTAAGAAAACCCTAAGATGGTGAAACCCAAGAAATCCAAAATCAAAGCTTGAAAGGGAAGTCCTTGATCATAATAGTGGCCAAGGACCATGAAAATGAGATGGAGAAATGGAAAAGCTATGATCTTTTACCTTAAAGCTTCAAGCTTTGAGCTTCAATGGTGGAAGAAGATGAAGATAGATTTAGGGGATGACCACCAAGGAGAAAAGTCTTAGGATGATGAGAGGAAGCAAGAAACAAGGTTGGTTGAGCAAGAAAAGCTTGGTTGCTTACCAATGGTGGTGTGTGGCCGTGTGGGAGAAGAGAGGAAGAGAGGAGTGGGCATGAGAGGGAGATGAGAGAACGTGAGAGTGAGAGAGAGAAAGGTGAAATAGGTTTGAAATGGGAAATGAGAAAATGGGGAAAAGATGATGACTTTGGTCATCTTTTCCCTCCAGCCGTGGAGCCTAAATGAGAGGAGAGAGTGTGTGTGATGCTTGATAGGAAGCTTCCTAGAAATTTTCTTGAAGCTTCCTTAAGAAACTTCGCACGCTTCTCAATAAAGTGAAGGGTGATGATGTCACTTAGATGCTATCATAAAAGTAACCAGATAGAAATAGTCTGCTAGAGCTATTATCCAATGGACAAATGTTACAGTCAGTAGAAATATTATTTTATTGTCCCACAGATAATTAAATATACTGTAATTTTATTTATCAGATAAAATTTAAAAAAATAAAAATCTCGTAAACTGTGTCCAGCCTCAAGTTTAGTAGGATCTCCCGTCGACGTTTCTACAGTTCAAAGTTTTTCAGCTACAGGGAAAACATTTCATTTTCTCAGCCTCGCTCAGCGTGCATGCAAATCGAGAAAAATAGTAAAATAATCAAACAATTAAGAAAATTTCATAAAAATTTTCAAAAATCATAAATATTATAAAATGATTATTTATCATGAAATAAGTAATTTTTGGGATGTTACAAGGGCATTTAAGATTTTTAGGAACCCATACCATATTATTTCTCATATAAGAATTTCTTTTATAATTGCATAAATGAGAAATATGTCCTAGATGACCACAAGAATTACAAACAATTGAATTTGATGGTGGTTTGTTCCTTTGAAGATCATCTTTGGAAAATATAAATCTTTTATTGTTATTACATTCTATGCTATTTTAGCCATAAGTCTTGCTTGAATTTTTATGTGGAATAACATCAATTTTATTTTCATTAACAAGCATAGAATGTAAGCAATTAGAATCATTAGCTTTGGCAAATTTAGAATATAAGTCCTCAACTTGATTTTCTAAATTAATGCATTTTTCACAAGAAGATAAGGTTTTATATTTCAAAGGCATTTCCTCATTAAGAAAAGCAAATTAATTTTTCAAAGTCTCAATTTCATTTTCAATAGAGGAAATGTTTTCTAAACAAGATGAGTTTTTATTTTTTTAAAAATAACAAGTCATCATACAATTCATCATATGCACATTGTAGCTCATCATAAGAAGGACCATAATCAAGATAAGCATCATTTACCTTAAAGTTCTTTGGAGTCAAGTGGGAGGTTATCTCAATTTATTGCATCAATAACTCTTCATGAGAATCATCATCCTCATTCTTTCCCATCAAAGTTTCAAGAGTATATACTATTTGGTTTTGCTTTGCTATCTCTTTAATTTGAACATCATTTTGAGGATATTTTTCATAATAAGATTCCTTCAATGACTTTTGTTCTTCTTGCTCTCTATGTACAACTTTATGCAAAAAATAATTATTAGTAAAATAAATAACATCAAGAGCATCCCATATATCTTTAGCACTAGAACAACTCTTAATTCTAGCATAAGTACCATCATTCAAAGTATTTCTCAAGATTTGCATTGCTCTAATGTTCAAGGAAAAACATTTTTTCTTATAAGCATTCCAAGTTTGTTTTGATTTGTAAGTAAATCCATCAAGTACAATATCTCACAAATCAAGATCAATAGATTGCATATAAAATTCTATTCTAGCCTTCCAATAAACAAAATGCATACCATCAAAGAATGGTGGTTTATCAATTTCAAAACCTTCTATTTTGAAAAGCTTTTAATGGTTGCCAACAAATAAGGATCTTTAACTCTAAGAAGTTAAGCTTTCAATAGAGCACGAAGCTCTGATACCACTTGTTAGCAATGACAACCATCACCCAAGAAGGGGGTGAAGTGGGTGATTACAAATTTTTAAAGCAACTTTTAGGAATTATGCATTTTGATATTTTCAATCAACATATGTAGCAGAATAAGTCTAACAAAGATACAACTATTGTAGATTACTCAAATACAACTTGGGTTATAGGATAAATTAAGCAAATAAGCTAGATATCAAGTTCTTAGAATCAAAACATCAAAATGACAAGATATGCAATAGATAGATATACTACACCAAATACTGAAATTAAAGAGTGTAGGGAAAGATAGAATCAAACACAATAATTTATCCTAGTTCAGCCACCAACCACTTGTGGCTTACATCTAATCCCCAAGCTTAACTTGAGATTTTCTTCACTATCTCCTAGACTTCACAAGTGCTAGGAAAACCTTTGTACACACAAGAGCACACCTCACACCTTGGGATACCTCACCTTTGTGCTAGAGCCTCCAACTCTTCAAACTTCACAAGTGCTCAAAAAAGCCTTTACATTCAAGAGCATTCACAACACCTTTGGAATACCTCACCCTTTTTGTTTGAGCCTCACTACAAGGGATACCTCACCATTTTCTCTCTTGAGGGATACCCCACCCTCTTACAATAATTTTAAGATGAAGAGAAAGATTAGAAACTCTCACAAGAGTAGATATACAACTTGAAGAACAAATGAATAGAAGAATTTTGCGATAAAGAGCTCAAAATATGATTTTGATGATTCAAGGATCAAATCAAGTGTTCAAGAATTGTAAAAGCTTCAACTATCACTTATACATAGAGCCTAAGTGATAAAATAGTCGTTGGTAGTGTTTAGAAATAATTTTTTATGAAAACTAGTCGTTTATTGCCATTGGTAATGTTTTTGGACAGTGTGTAATCGATTACAAACCTCATGTAATCAATTACAAAGCCTCTGCCAGAGTTGTAATTGATTACAAGGATTGTGTAATTGATTACAACATTCTGGTTTCGAAAGCTAATCTTAAATGGTCATAAATTCTTCATTTCTTATCTGTTTTAAGCAAATGGTCACTCATTGGAAAGATCTTTGAGTCTATTTTCATATGAAATAATTTTACAACAAAACTCAAAGTATTTTGAAAGTTATGATCAAAATAGTAACCAAAGGTCATAACTGACTTTAAATGGTCATAACTTCTTTATTTCTGATCCATTTAAAGAAAATGACCACTCATTGGAAAGATCTTTTAGTCTATTTTCATATGAAATATTTCATAACAAAAATCAAAGTAGTTTAAAAGTTATGATCAAAATAGTAACCAAATGTCAGCTTTTCAAAACTCAAACTTGACTATTTTTCATAGTTTTAAAGCACTACCATGACTAACTTTTCAAAACATGTTTCTTGGGCATTTTAACATGTAAGAACCGTTTGTAAAGATTTAAAAACATATTTGAGCTCTTTTCTTATAAACACTCTATCTTTACATAGGAGAAAGCCTAAAAGGAAAATATATCAATTCCAGTCCTTAAGCTTCTTGATGTAATCCAAGCTTTCACAAATTTCTTTTCTTCAAATCTTGTAAATGCTTGGAATATCTTATCATTCTCATTCTTCTTGACTTGATCATAATTGTGATCTTTTACTTTCTTGTTGCAATGCTCACTCTTGATACTTGGACTATCCTACAAAGTATTACTCACTTAAAACAAACATAGTTAGTCCAAATTCATAATTTAATATCTTCATATGCATGATTCATAAATGTATAACTCTAGTTAGTCTAACATGCATATAAGAATTTTATAGACACATCCGAATAAGAGATTTATCAATTACTAATAGATATGTTCTATATAGGATGCAACGAAGAACACTTTGTACATTTTCATTCAAATAAAGCCAAATCCAATATTAATTTAATATAACTCATATAACATATTATTAAATATATTTTATAAAAGATTCTATAAAGAATATGCATGATTCTTATATGAAATATAATAAGATAGAGTACATGATCATGCATGATCCATTATAAATCTATTAAGTACATCTATGTAGCATGATCAATATCCTTTTATAATGCATTTGTCATTATTAAAACTTAGCACATTAAATCATTAGGGCAAAGACAATTCTACAATAATTGTTGGATTTATGCGAGTCCAGCAATCACCCTAAGACTTGCATGTATGTATGGACATACATCAAGGGAGCTTGACAGCCCAGCCGGTTGGTGCACCGTGTGTGCCCTACGAAGCCCCTCATACCTGCCCGCAGCATGTTATAGACGTGGGACTATGCACTGCCACTATAAGAAAATTAAGTTGCACCCTGACTAATAGCTATAGCTTTTTTTATCCTAACAAGTGGTATCAGAGTGAAGTCGTAAGTTCGAGTCTCTCGAGTGTTGTTGGGGGGAGATTGTTGGATTTATGGGAGTCTAGCAATCACCCTAGGACTCGCATGTAAGTATGGGCATACATCAAGGGAGCTTGAGAGCCCAGCCTGCCGGTGCACCATGTGTGCACTGCGAAGCCCATCATGCCCACATGCAGCACGTTATAGACGTGGGGCTATGCACTGCCACTATAAAGAAATTTGTGCCCTAACTAATAACTATAACTTTTAGCCTAGTGGTAAGCGCTTGATCCTAGCACTAACATCTACGTTGAAGAAGAGATAAATTGATAATATTCACAAAGGAAATCTTACTTTCTATCTTTACACAACAATCCAAATTTACTAAGGAAGTTGTGACTAGCTTTCCTATTGATGTAGAGAAGGATGAACCCTGGGGGAAAACTCAAGCATAGGTAAATCTGACCTCTTTATATACTCATATGAAATCAAGGAGTGGGGTATTCCTGAATCATATACTAAAACTTAGAGATCATCTTTAACTATGCTTTTACCTCATATGAGATCGGGAGTTTGAGCCACCTCCTTGCTACTTAGAGTATAAACTCTTACTCTAACTTGAACTTTGAGGTTAGGCACTGCTCCCTACTTCTGTGTACACTTATTTAAAAGTGTTTTGGTTAGCCATAAGTATAACATACTATTTGACCAACTTAACTAGGTCTACCCCCATGTTAACTCCCAAATCTATCACACTTTGGTCCGTTCACTTCTACTTAAGCTCACTCATGTCCATGTAACAACCACCTTCTACTTCTAGGGGGCCGTTAACATCTACTCAAGTATTGTTTGGCATTGGCACAACATTCAATTCCCACCTTCGGCCTGCAGCCCTTCCTAGGAATCGATCCTGTGACCAAGCCTTTTGTTTTCCTGAAGGAAATGCCTTTGCACCTCAACTAGTCTTTATCTTAAGGATGACTAGGTCCAGAAGCACACTTCATATACCTATCATCCTCTCACTTCCTCTTGTGAGAGCCTTGTAACTTCTGTTCCACTTGAGACTAGCTATAGGGACCCTCAACCGTTCTCTTTCATTGGCACTAACAGCACCATTCTTCCTTTCTCGATCAATAAAAAATAAGCCTCTCTTTGTATATTTTGACTAATCGAAACTATGCTAATCGAATAACTCTTATAATATACTCGATTAACCTTGAATTCTTGCCAAACGAATAGCTCCATTTGTCTACTCGGTTAGCTTAACATACCATTCTGTAATGGCTTATTCGAATAGTTCTCCATCTATTCGATCACCTTTGAAAGTACGTTATTCTGAACTACTGCTTGAAAGCTAACGTCATATTTCAATTAACATCAAAATCTTACTTAATTGAATAGCACACTTAGTCTACCCGATTAAAGCTAGTTTGTCTCCCTGAAATATGCTAATCGAATAGTTCTCTTAGTCTATTCAATTAGCCTTGAGGACCATGCTATTCGAACTTTGCCTACTTGGTAAACTTTGGCTCACTACTTAGACTTTGTAAATTCAAATAATTGATGCCACAAAAACCTGATACCATCTATTCTCTTTGAGTTACCACCATAGTTTGACTCGAAAAGAATATTGCAGGTGGACAAACTGAAAACTTCCAGAACAATGACTTTCTTACTCTTTTACTTCTCTACCAGTCCTTTATTCTTCAAGTATCTAACGACACCATAACTCACGTAGAAAAGGATTGGGAACTCAACTTTACCTATTCATGATTTTACTTCAAGTACCATGAAGAACTCGATACTATCCATCCTTCGTCAGTCTTCACAAACAAAGAATGATGAGCACAGAAAAACGAACGCCACAACCCCTTAACTCTGAGTTCTATGGATTGAAGTTTGATTTTGTCACTTGCTCTGTACTTATTGCTTACTTCTTCAAACTTAGCCACATATATGCCTACTAACTTGTCACCTTTTTTGGTCTTGAGAACTCTATCTCTTTGGCATTCTGCTCACCAAAACTCTACCTCTCATTCTAATATATAGGAGATAACCAAAACTCTCAGGTCATCTGAACAAACCTCAACTGTAGAGATTTTCTCCATTTCTCTTAAGCCACTTCCACCTACTCCCAACGGGTCTTACTTAACCTTACAAAATATAGGATTGACCTTTCTAAACTTTGAGAGATTTGGGAAGTTTCGATCTTTTACTACCACTACTTCATACACTGACTATACTAGTGGTACTAGTTGCTGAGATGAAATTACTTCCATCCCTTTTGAAACTCTACTGGCATAGCAGTCTGCTTCCTCCTAGCAGTTGCTATCTTTTAGAACTTCTTCAACCATGTTAACTGAAACTTTACTAGAAAAATTCTCACTTCTCCTAGTTCACCTTGGTGAAGTAATGGTGCCCCAATCACACTAAGTGTAATGGTAACCATTAACATTCATACCTAAGGCCTGTCATGCAATCCTATCCACAAAGCCCGCATATGAGACAAGAAATGCACAACACTTAGCGAAAAACTCTAAACTTAGTCAGTCCATATCCTGGCTCAAAGGATGAACTGTTCTGATACCATTATGTAACATACTAATAATGGTACCCTAATATATCTGACATATACCTAGATAACCAGTATCAGTCATGTTACTTCTAACTTAATCATCAACTAATCCATAACATTTGAACAAATAATTATAGAGAGCCTTAACTAAAAGTCATACATATAAATATTATACATAAAACCTTTTTACATCTTTAAAGCAAATATAAATTAATACATAAGCTTTGAACTAAAAACATAAACTATACTCTTCTAGTTCTTTCGTTATCTTCACCCTTTTACCCTCTTGTAGGGTCTTGACTTGGGTTTACATGGAAACACAATGGGATAAGAAACATAATTATTAGTATGAGTAACCAATACCAACATATAAACATTTATACTAAATAAATGAGCTCTGAAACTGAAAATACTATACTAACTTTCTTGGTCTAGTTATTCATTATCATAATATAAGTACTATACGAATATCATCTTACAATGAATAACGCTATGAACATTGGATTAACAGTTACACTACTCACTAACACTAGAACATTCACATTCTGACTTTATGTAAACATTCATCTAATAACTATATAATCCGTCACTCAGCTCATACATGTAGATTAACTATTTCTAGGAACTGAATTCCTTCATCGACATATTACTTACTTATCCTTGGCCTGACATAAGATATGCTCATCCTTAGCCTAGCATAGGAAATATTGATCCTTAGCCTAGTATAGGACTATCTCGCCCATAGCCTAGCATAGGACTTAACTTATCACAAGTCCACATTTAGCAAAGTGCTTTTCTCACTCTTTTGCTAGGTCAAGGGGGCTTGTATCGCTCCCTTAGTTAGGAATCATGATCAACTATGGTTCAACCTTAATTAATAAGGGATCCATGTTGTACTAGGATCATCTTTAATAAATAAAGGAACCAAGTCAAGCTAGGGTTCAACCTTATTAAGGGAACCAAGTCTTGCTAAGGTTCCTCATTAAGGGAACCAAGTCTTGCTAGGGTTCAACCTCATTAAGGGAACCAAGTCTTGCAATGGTTCAACCTCATTAAGGGAACCGATTTACTAGGGTTCAACCTTATTGTATAAGGGAGCCAATTTACTAGGGTTTAACCTTATTGTATAAGGGATCCAATCATGCTATGGTTCAACTTTGATAAACAAAGGAACCATTCTTGCCAAACACCCCATTTACTCCCAAGTTAATGAGATAACAGAGTATTCTTATTAAAACTAGCATAATCAACTCATCTTTAACTATAAGAAATTGAATCATGCTTATAACTTTCTTCTTGAATTTGCATCTAAACTACCTTACCATCACATCACTAATGGTATTATAAACCACACTAGTGTGATAAAAGGTCCTAGACTTCTATTCCAAACAAATCCTTCTCTTGAAAAGTTTGGAAACTTAACTCGTTCTTATATGCTAGGTGAGTTATTTCCTTTGTGAAATATACCTAAAAGTGTCTTAATACACTTAAAGAAGCATATATAGGTGATTCCAACTAATAGGGAACCTCAAAACATCAAGAATATAATTCTTGAAAAATCTTGGAACTCACGCCTAGGCATGACTTTCCCATGCCTAGGCGTGGCTGCCTCACGCCTAGGCATGGACTTTCCACGCCTAGGTGTGACACTCTCCGTCTCTCCTAGACTAAAAACTGATCAACCCACGCCTAGGCGTGGCTTCCTTACGCCTAGGCGTGACCAATTCTACAGAAATTTATGCAGAATCGAGTCACTGATTCCTTTGGCCCTAAATCATTTTCCAATTACTCATGATTAGTTTTCTTGTGATTTCTAACATCAATCAATGCCCCTAAACTTGTTACAACTCTCATATAACCTATTGATTCACTTAGAAATAGATTTAGGTTCCAAATCACACTAACCCCAACTATTTACTAATTCCTCATCTAGGAATTTACATGGTTTGAGTTGAGCCATAAATGGCCATCTAGCACTCATTGAGCTGAAACTAACCTAACTTAATCCTCGGAATCAAGAATTAAGCTAAGAACTAGGATTTGACTCTCCAAAACCCTTTTCCCCATGCAAATCCCTAACTTCATTCAAGATAAACAAAAAGGGAAAAGATGGTTAGAACTTCCCTACCTCTTGTGATGATCAATCTTTAAGCCTCTTGATCTTGCCCTTGATCTGCTTCCTTGGTCCTTCTTCTCTTCCTCTTCCCCTCCTTTCTTTCTTCCCTTTTCTCTCTTTCTCCTTTTGTTTCTTTCTTCCTTTTTTTGTTTTTGCTGAGGCCCGTGAGAAAGGAAAGAAAATAAGGAAAAAGAGGTAACTTAAGTTTCTGTGCTGAAACTTATATTTGATAAGGATACTTGAATCACACTAATTCAAGTTTTTCAACTTCCAATAACTTTAGAATAAATACTAGGATTCATCCAAATTGTTGTTTCACCTTTAACCTATTTTTTCATATCTGCCACTAGTCAATCGGTATTAAATCATACAACCAGTATGCTTAAAAATATCAAACTGACTCTGATTATTCTCAAATTTTAACTAGATCTTACTTAGCTCATTTGTGACCTAGAAACAAGTTATCCATACATGTTTCCATTAACTTAGCCTTCAAAGCCATTTTATGAGTTATTTCAGGCTACTTTTCACTTTGTGTTGCAGCAAAGTGCCTAAATTAATTCAGTGTGTCAAAAACTGTATTGGCATGTCAAACAAGTATTAGGCTACCTTTGTAACCCTTTACAAGCCTCACATGCTATTGATGGTTTTACAACCTTCTTTAAAAAGAGGGGGAAGGTGCTGCACAACAACTCTGGGGATCCCCCGTGGAACTACATTGATTGGGTGTAGGCGTCCAAGTGTTCCTCAGGGTCTGTTGTCCCATCATAAGGCTCCTTGTTGGAAGGAAACTTGAAGTTTCTTGGGACTCTATACGCCATCAACTTGTCTGAGAAGGGCTGTTGTTGGCCACCGAGGGCCGGGATGTTGTTCCCAACAACGTTGCTGGTTCATCGTGCGGCGACCTTCTCCGGTTATGGGTCGCATTCCACCTTCCGTTATCATTCTCTTCATGCACAGACCTCTCCAACTCATCTAGTCAACAACGTTGGTCGTTTAACTGACAAAGTTGTTCGTTGATCTGCAACATTTGTTGGGTCACCAATTCTTGGAGACGGTTTCTAGTCATCTCAGAATGAATGGTGCCTTGGGTAGACACGCGATCAGCAGTGTCGTCGTTCAAAGGGCCTAGGCATGATTGCATTGGGATCCTAGATCCTTGAACAACATTGTTGGCTCCTTCCCCTAGACAACCAAGTCTGTCTCTCACAGATACTCTGCACGATGGATGAGGGCTTTCATCAGAAAGTGAAGTCTCATGGCCATCATGCAGATGTTCCGGGACCGGTGCTTAGTTTCTCATAGCAAAAGCTTCACCAATAGGTGGTGGAACTGGATGAGGAGGGCGCTGCGCCACTGGTCCCTGCCTTGGGTTTGCAGAGGGTTGAGCAACGTCCCTTCTTGAGTTTTGATGTGTGTTCACCATGATTGGGTGAGATTAGAAGTTTATGATTTTCTACAGACAGCGCCAATGTTTTGAAGTGGATTCAGAGGGGTACTTGAGATAGGCACGTCATGGTGGTTTCCTCCCTAAGCGGCAGTGGCTGAGTGTATTGTGACAGGGGGCTTGGTACCTGCAAAGGGACTCCAACGCTCAAGTCAGCCTGTGCACAAGTAGGATATTATGTAGTGAGTAATTTACTGATACTTGTTTAAAGTTACTTAGCCTGGTATTTATAGAGCCTGTATAGAATCGTAACGCAATCTGTATTGAATGCAAATATTTAGGATTAGTATGTTTGGTAGAAATTATCATCTCATTATTGTTGAAGTAAATCCCTATAAGTTAGGAACTTAGATATGAAAATTACATAGCAGTCTAAGATAGTTATGAGTCTTATAATATCTTAAGAAGATGATTGGTAGTTGTAGATATTTAGGAATATATCATCTGCACAAATCTAGTAATCTTGATACTATGGCCCAATGTCGTTCGACGTGCATTTCTTTGAAGTCTGGACTACCATCAAGGCTTTAAGCTGAGTTATTTAGGGCGGATCCCCGATGTACGAATGTCGGGTTGATCTGCTAGACAAATTCCGAATCACAGTCCAAATAGTTAGCATCCTACTTTTGGTTATTAAACCGTGTAAATATTGCAAGTATAACCTATATTATGTAAATCACAACATTGTAACGTATCACGAAATCCATTTACCTGAGAGAAATTAGTATGATTGCCACCAAGCTTTTCTTCATGCGAGAGAACTTGGTTAAAGTACCCCACGCAAATCTACGGTCATAAAGCAGCATCCAGGTCAAATATTTGTTGTCTGTTTCGGGATGGCCATAGATTTTATAATGTGCCTTAATTCCTAGTCCAAATGTCAATTTTAAATAATTTGTAGTCAAAGAATTAGTGATTAAGCATCATCCTATGTGACAAAAATAGACCTAACAATAACAATAATAACAAAAAAAATTTTCATTAGGTGTGGTCAGATACATGAGTTAAACAGTGTTATTGTACCCTATCATAAATCAAATTTTTAGAAATATCATATAAATTTAAAACTTTTTTAATCGTTTTACCTATAGTCTTTCTTAGTCTCTTTTTATCTCTAATTATTGGGTTATCTTCTTCCAAATCTACTCTTCTTACAGAAACTTCTAAGGATCTTCTCCTTACATGCCTAAACTATTTAAGGCGAAATTCTCTCTTTTGTTTTTCACAATAGGTGTTACTCCTACTTTCTCTTTAATGTATTCATTTCTATTCCTATCTTGTTAACTTAATTTTTAATAAGTACTTTCAAAAAATCTTAATTTTGATCAATTTATAGTATAAGATTTTTTTACATAATCATTTAATTATATATTATCAAATTATTAAAAAAATTAACTTTCACTCTAACTATCTATATAATCTAACTCTTTTGATGACGTGTTAACACATTATTAAATAATTATAAAAAAATTTACACTAATAATAATAATAATTAAACTCTTACAAATTATCTAAAGGAGTTAAATTGTCATATAAGTAGCCTATTATTTATTTGGCAATCAAGGTGTCAAATTGGGATTTGGATCTTCTCCAATTATAAAAAAATTGGAGAGAATTTCAACCATTAAAATTATATTTTTATATAATAAAATATTAAAAATAAATATTATTAAAGATGAGATTAAAAATTGAACTCTTCTCTAATTCTTTACAATTAGAGAGAATCCAAATCCGTCAAATTGCGGTTTACATTACCGTCGCAATATTGTGATTTTGGTGATATCTATAATAGCAATGAAACCACGATAGTCGTCCCGTATCAACCATATTTTCCTATAATTATTGACAATTTATGTAATTGCAACACAGCTGCAATTCAAAACCTTCTTTGCAAACAGCCATGCGTATCACGAATTCAGTTTCGTGAATTGCATACGAAGGCAGATAAAGATGATAAATGGTGGGTAAAAAATGTAATTGCTATAAATTTGTTTTTAAAAAAATTACTCCACGGAACGCGAATTCTTCTCTCTCTTCATGAAACGTTTTACAAATTGCGGTTGATGTGAAACAATATTTTTTCTTTACAGAATATACGAATAACTGTGCTGAACGTTGAAATGTTGGAAAATGTACCTTAATAAAGTTAAAAAAATAAATAATTATTGTTTCCTTGATTTTCTAAAGCAACACATAAAATAAAACGAAATTTATTTTTTAAAAGGACAAATATTTTGAATCACGTGAATGAAAGTATTATTGAAATGATAAAACATAGAAAGATTGAAATGTTTTGGGTGGTTGCCATGTTCACTTTTCTATGGGTCTCCCATGCTTTTCCATTTGATTGCCAACTTAGATAGGGTCTTTGTGGACGACCCATCCACCATTAACGCACAAGCAGCACTATTTTTTCGTTCTTTCATTCTCCTTCGAATTTCTTCACCCTCGAAACCCTCCATGAGACTCTTTATGTGATTAGCGATTTCCTCCTTTACTACTATGCCATTGCTACTAATTTTTGGTCTCACAGCAACTTTGAGGCCATCAGTTACCATAGCTGCATTCGTTCTCTGCTCAGCAAATAGTGGCCATGCTATCATCGGCACTCCCTGCACGATACTCTCAAGAATTGAATTCCAAACACAGTGAGTTAGGAATACACCAATGGAGTTGTGACTAAGGACTTCAATCTGTGGTGCCCAACGAGGCATAACCAAACCCTGCCCTTTGGTTCTCTGTAAGAATCCAGATGGCAAGAAATGTAGAGGGTTCACCCTATCATCACTGAGGTAAGTAGCACTGGCTCTATTATTTGGTGCTCTCACATTAACCCATAAAATTTATGGCTGCTCAGTTCCAATCCTAAAGCGAGCTCATTGATCTGCTCTTGTGAGAGTGTGCCACCACTTCCAAAGGAAATATACAGAACTGAGTTAGGTGGTTGGTTGTCCAACCACAGTAGACACTCCCACCCATTTTTCTGACTACTTGACCCGGTTTGTATAATGGGTCCAATTGGATACACAGGAGGGCTACCACTACCTTCTTCTTGGGATGCTCTTATTGCTCCTGCTTCCATTTCCATGAAGCTATTGACTAAGATTCCATCAGCCACACGGTATCGTTGGCAGCGATGAAGATACAACTTGTATGCTAAACTGGACCGATCCTGAACACTATTTGGGAGATCTATGCCATGAACAGATATGCAACCCGGAATCTTTATGGGTTGGGGATGTTCTCTGTACTCACAAGATAATGTTTCATCCAGTTTTGACGAATATAGACAGAGTGATAGCACCATGGCCGAACAAGCAAAGTATATGTAGGACAAGATGTTAAATTCCTTACCAAATTCTAGTGCTTCATGTGCCATCGCATCAGCAATCAAAGCAACCAGCCTGGAGCTTGTGCTTAGTGACCTCAACGCTTCACTTACGGATGGCATAGAGCGAGAAACTGCAAGCTGAAGTTGAGCCTCAAGCGATACCCCATTCCTTAGATCCTCAAAGTTCGCTGGAGGAAGGAAAATGCAATCTATGCTCGGAGGGAGGGCATCAAAGAATGGTTTGGAGGCAGTGGTGGGTGAACCAAGTGTGGGAATGATGCATGTGACATGGAAGTAGTCGTGGTGGAGATGAACGAGTCGCTTGGCAAACTCAAGAATTGAAACCTGACGGCTAAAGGCAGGGATAGAGACAAGGGCTATGTAAGTTCTCTCTTCCATGGGAACCTAGCAAGTAGCAACCTCGGACAACAATTTTTCTCTTTTTTTATAGGAAGAAACTCGGACAACAATGGCAAGAGCACAGATAGAGACAAATCAAAATTAGGACTTTTCAAACGTATACGTTAGCTTTCTCGAAACACAGCTGTTTGTTTTTATTCATTATTGCAGCATTTATGATTATTAAATGGAATCGAGGACTGGGGGTGATTTTCTAAATCTGTTTCTCAGAATTTTTATTTTTGTTTCCTTTTTCATTGAATAAGTATAACCAGCGGCTTTCGTAAATAATGGTAATTGGACATCTCTCCATGTGGCTTAACGCGCGGGACCTAACTATATGTCTTGTTAGCCTGTGTCGGAAGAACTATTGTTTTAGTTATATCAGTGTTAGTATTAAAATAACAATTTTTGATTTAGATAATTTTGAGAATATAATACAAATTATTAAGTCATGAATATGTATGTATTTTAACTCTATTAGGCTTGAAATTATAGTGAAGACTTGAAGTTATTGATATGATGATTTCAATTTAATAGTTATCAGAAATGATAATTTCGAGTTAATCATGAAAATTAAGACTCGAGGAGTAACTATACTTGGCAATTTTTGAAGACAAAAGTAAGGGTCTCGGCCAGAAGCCAGCAACTGTTTAAAGATTCAAATTTAAATTCATACGAGAGAATTTAAATTTGAAACAGAAGTTAATAATAGTTATGAGTGTAAGATCCAGACAATACAAAGATTGTTAACAAAGATTAGAGAGTTACTTGTAACACGAGAATTGTTCACAAAAATTTGACAGTTACTTCATAAGGATCGCTGATAATCATTAGACAGATTTCTTTATTTTAGACACATGTCAATATCTTGTAGAAAATGTAATTACTTAGAAATTCTATAAATATCGAAAAAAGAAAACATTTAGGAGTTAGAAATTCAATACTTACACACTTGTAAACACGTTCTCATGTCACTCTGACATTCTCGAACAAAAACACAAGTTAGTCAAGTACGTTTCCACATCTTGTTTTTTTTTTTTGTACAATTTACACTTTCAATGCAAAGTTGATTCAATTCTATTTACATTTTCAGTTGTTTACTTTCTTGCAATATATCTTCTACTCTTGATCAAGTTATTCTTTCAAGATCATTTGAGTTCTTTTAATTGCTTTTTCCTTTACTTGGTTTCTTTGTTTTGCAAATTTATGTTTTCTGTTTCGTTTACCCACTTGCACATTTATCTTTCTTGCTTTTTACATTACTTTCTTTTAATTTCTGTTCTTTATCATTCTACACTTTTCATTACTTGTCAAGTTTATTTTGCTGCACTTTATTGTTTTGTTCTTTTACATTTGATGCCATTTAGATTGTTTTCCTTTAAACAGTTTTCTTTATTTTACTGCAATCTTTAACTTCAAACAAGTTGTTTCTATTCTCATCTTTTATCTTTTTTCTATTAAGTTAATTACCACAACAATGCTATACTTGTATTTTCAATTTATCTACGAAGTATTCGAAATTATTCTTAACTTTCTTGATTAAAATATCAATCTAAGTATTAGAAAATCTCTTAAGAAAGTGATTCCCTTCTCCGAATTAAGATCCGAATCAAATTTATCATTCGATAAAAGTTTACCATAAACACCCTGCAAGTAATGTAATTATGAAAGCGATGATGATTAAAACTATATTTTTGAAAAAAAGTTTAAAGGATGAGAGGTTGTATCCATTACACATATTAAAAAAAATTAAAAGCACTAGTTAAAAAAGTTAAAATAAAAATTTTAGATAAAAATAAAATATTTAATATATTAGGAATTAAAAAAATTATTATTTATCTTATTTTTATCTAAAATTTTTTATTTTAAATTTTTTATTTTAAATTTTTTAACAAGTGTCAACCCTAAATCATAAACTTTAAAGGTAATTATTAGTAAAACCAAAAAAAGAAAAAGAAAAAAAAAGAGGTTGTACCGATCTCAAGTTTAATCAACCTTTCAAAATCGGATGTTAGGAAACCAAAAAGTCAATATTAAACCTGGTCGACCCATGTGATTTCGTTTACTCTTTTCAATAATAAAACAACTTCAAATTTTTCATTACACATGATTGTTTGATTCTTAATTTATAATTAAAATTTAGAAAATAATTAATCTTTTTAATTTATCCTCTTAATAATCATCCTAATTATTAAATAAAAAATATTAAATATTTTTTACATTCTCAAGATATTAATTACATGTAATTTTTTATTTAATATTTTTTATTAAGTAATAAGAAGATTATTAAAAAATATTTTAAGAAGATATAGTAAAAATCTTAAAATTTAATTGTTTAGATATTAATTTGTTCAGTAGATAAATAAAAGCATGTAATGAAGAGTTTGAATATAATTTATGATGAGAAGTTTCACTCTTTCTTATTTCACTTATTTGATATTTGACTAATAAGTTTTACATATTTTCATTTACTTATTTAATATAAAACTAATATAAGTTAGAATATTATGCCAAAAGTAATATAATATTTTAAATTTAATTGAAATAATATGCACACACAAATTACTGGTTCATTAAGCACTTAACCACAAAATCTTAAATATCTTTTACGAGTTTAATGATTAATTTAATTTTAAAAAGAGGTTTAAGTACTTTTTAAAAGTTTATAAATTTAATTTCTTTTTGACTGATTCAAACTTTCTTACTATATCAGTACAAAATAATAATTTTATATGGAAAGAAAACAATTAAATATTATAATGACAATTTTTTTTATTAATTGTGATCATTGCAATGCAACTAATCACTTTTGACTTATAATGGCGAGTTATGACATTGTCATTTTTTTTTAATTTGTATGTTGATGGCTAAAAGCCCGGACATAGAAAACACAAAATTAGAAACTTCTTGTTTGGGCGGACAAAACTAGAAGCATTAGTGATTTCTTATCCCTACCAACTACTTTTGTCTTATCTGTTGTACCATAGAAGTCAGTATGGTCAAAGTTTTAAAAATTGTACCATAGATTGAACTAGCAAAATTTTTGAATTATAATATAAATAGCTTAATTAATTAAATTTATGATTTTTAAAGACATGTCGATTTGCAGTTGAACAGATTCAATCAGTCAATCCAATTTAATTTTTAAAACAATGAGTATAATATTACGAATAAAATTTCAAAATTCCATCAACTAAAACATGGGAACATATATGCAATCTACAATTTCAAAATTACGGACAACTTACTTCTATTTTTATTCTACAGATGTGCTTATTTGTAGAAAATTTGGGGTGTTTCTAAATTGCATTTTTTTCAAGTACCGTGGCACATAGTCTATTCTTCTTGATTAATTCCTATAGGAAGACTAAAATCCTTAAAATTCGTAATAAACTTTTTTTTATTGTCAACTAAATTAGCACTTGTTTGATAAAGGTATCAAAACCGGTTAGCTTATCCCGTTTGATCCAGCCCGCATCGAAGTATTTATATTTTGGGTCAAATTGGGTTAAAAATATTGTAAGTTGATAAATTATTAATTCAGTCTAATCTTATGTGAACTGGGAGTTAGGTTAGATCAACTGTTGGCTTGCATTAATTGTTTTCTTTTAATTTTTAACACTTAAAAATAATTATTTTTATATTTTAATATTTTTTATTTGTTTTTCATAATTTAAGTCTCATCAAACATTAAATAAAATTACTTTTCTAATAAAATTATTAATTATATTAAAAAATAAGAACAAAATTTTTATATATCATAAAAATTATATAATAATATTCAATTAAATATTAAATATCAGGTTTGCAAACTGACCTGATCCATAATGAGCTATTTTATGACTGGTCGAGTCAAAATCAAATTGACTTAGTTAGATTAAAATTTATTTTTATATCAAATCTTTTAGTTTAGTGTGCTCAAGTTATTATATTATTTGAGTTGACTTATTAGTCTTAATCTATTTTGACACTTTTACATGTAATAGATGGAGTTATAAAATAAAATAATTAAATATAATTAATAAATTCTTATATTAAAATAAAATAATTATCCAAGTTTTGCACATGACATCATTATACTGCAAGATAATGTTGGATGCAATGGAAATTTTAATTGTCAACATTTAATGGTACATATATATTTATTTTGGTAAGAAAGAACTGAAGTAATTTAACCTTATGTAATAATAAAATTCATTGCAAATAAATAATATATTTAATCTACTAAAATATAATGTATCATAATGTATTCTGGGAAAATAGTTAAATATCCAAAGTGAGGCCATTATACTTTTGAACTCTACGAGATTATCCTAGATAAGTTTTTCTCTTGCTCTGTTGTAGAGCTCTATATTCTGTATGTATTAGGTTTATTAAAGATAATGTATCATAATATAAGAAAATGATTATATTAGATTTTCAAAATTATTTCTTATATCTAGTGTAAAATAAAACATCTTTTTCAACCATTGAGTTATTAATCATGTGAAACTCAAATTGTTTTTATTCTAGGGCATTAAATTTTTTTTTAAAGTGCAGGTAGATGTTAAAGATTAGAAAATTAATTACATATTTTATTTATATAAGTAATCAAAAATATTATTTATCTTCATAATACACTAAGAAAAGCAATTGATGTGTGATTTATTAATACAATATTGAATAACAATTCACCAATACCTACCCAGCAGAGAGAATGCGGGCTCTACTAAATTCTAATACGTGTGGCTTTGAGAAATATTGAATTGTCCTAATCCTTTGGTGGAAGAGCAATGAAAAAATACAAATGCAAAAAAGCCGATGAAGAATAAAAGTAAAAAAACACATTTCAAATTTCCAAATTCCAAGAACAGTAAGAAAAGATAGCTGTCTGACATAAATATGTGATGTGAGCATGTCTATCAGTGTCTGTGCCTGTGATAAATATGTGATGTTTTTTCTTGCGATTTATTTTGGATTGAGATTTGAATTAGGAGTTTAAGAATAATATATTATATTAAAATAAGATTTTAGATATTTATATATATTATTAAATAAGTTAATTTATTTATTTATGTGGTATAAATTTTTTATAAATTTTTTTGTAGATATAGACACTAATTATATTTCACATAAATAAAGAATTAGTTATAAGAGATAATAATCTTATGGATTCTAATTCTAAACAATAACATTCTATTTAGATTGAATTATGATTCTTGACACTCAATACATTCTTATAAATACTTCACAAGACAACAAATGTATGCATCTAAATCCAAACATTACCCACCTTATGCACAATTTAACTTGAGCGTCGAAATGCCTTTTGCAGGTACCAACCTTTCGCACCATCGTCGCAACCACCGTATATCTGAGGAAACCATATTCTTTAACCTTATTTAGGTGACTCTCTGAAACTCATTCAAAACATTAGCACCGTCCGTGGAAAAATCAAATCTCTGCCAATCAGAATTATGCATCTGCTACGCAAAACCAACCTTCATGTGGCCGTCATCTGGCATCTACTTTTGTCCATGAATCGATATAGGAACCAGTCGCTGCCTAATCGGAACCCAGGCAGGATGGGGAGGAGACTTCAAATACTGATGAAAATCTCTCTCCTCCGTCGCGGCGAGTTTTGGTGAGGCAATAACTTAGTCCACAGGGAGCACCTTCCAAGGATTCCAGATAGCGAGTGTTGGCGCTACAGTACCTAGGAGCATGGGTGGAAAATGAAGAAGTTCACTCCCACCTATTTGAATCCGCTATCCCAGAGTTATCAAGATAACAACTCATCTCTCTCGTTAGACTCTTGGATGAATGGATTCACAACTTGGAGAAAGTTGTCAACTAGGAGAAAGAAGGAGAATATCATATTCCACCCAAGAAGCAGCAAAATCGAAGGGACAAAGCAAATGACGGGGAATGTCATCCAGAGTATTCCAGGATCATGGAACCCGGCCAGAGTACTGAAATACCTGTTTGGGGAATAAAGGAGTAGGATCAAGGAGTAAGGAACTAGGTTATGCAAAACCAACCTTCCTCTGATAAACTGATGGGCTACGAGATCCCTAGGCATTTCAGATATCCAACAAATATTGAAGTCTATAATTGGACCACAGACCCTTAGGAACACCTGGATGCTTATGTTTCTACTCTCCTATTTGTTGGAAGCTGCCCTTTCCCTCTATCTCTGAAGAAAGCATCCCTAAGATGATTTACAATCTTAACTCCTAAATCTGTTGTCAACTAGGAAGGCATATCCTTAAGATTCCTGCTACACTTCAACACTAGTAAGGTGTAGTCGAAATCCATCTTATGCCTCTCCTAGGTTAAATAATGAAAAGAGGAGTCTCTCTAAGACTTTAATATCTCGATTTAATAAAGAAATAGTAAATATTCGAGATTGAGATGAAAAACTTGGAATGCACTACCCGAAAGAAGGACTTCGCCCTAGGCCATTGTCTTTTTCTCTTGTAAAGAAGGAGCCCAAGATTATGAATGAGTTTCGTGCTCGAGCTGACAAGTATATCAATGTTGAAAATGTTATCTTGGCTAGGAAGCACTTTGATAAAAGGGATGCTATACCTAAGCCCGGATAACCCAGCCAATAAGACCGGAACTCGAAGCCACTTTTCAAGGGAAAGTACGAGAGCTACACTCCCCTCAACACACCTCGGGCTATCTATCAAGAAATGATGAACATAGAGTCCAGAGATGTTTAAAGACCTCCCCCTTGAGAAAACATACACTGAGGGATAAGTCCAAGTACTGTGCATGACATGTGTTAGCCATGACAACCATCACCCAAGAGGGGGGAGTTAATTAGGTGATTACAAATTTTCAAACCAACTTTGAGAAATTATGCATTTTGATATTTTTAATCAACACATGCAGCGGAATAAGTCTAACAAAGATACAACTATTGTAGATTACTCAAATATAACTTGGATTATGGGATAAACCAAGCAAATAAGCTAGATATCAAGTTCTTATAATCAAAACATCAAGATGACAAGATATGCAATAAATAAATATACTACACCAAATACAAAAATTAAAGAGTGTAGGGAAGAGAGAATCAAACTCAAGAATTTATCCTGATTCAACCACCAACCACTTGTGACCTACATCCTGTCCCCAAGCTTAACTTGAGATTTTCTTCACTATCTCCTAGACTTCACAGGTGTTAGGAAAACCTATGTGCAAACAAGAGCACTCCTCACACCTTGGGATACCTCATCCTTGTGCTAGAGCCTCTAGCTCTTCAAGCTTCACAGATGCTTGAAAAAACCTTTACATTCAAGAGCACTCACAACACCTTTGAGATACCTTTCCCTTTGTGTTTGAGCCTCACTACAAGGAACATCTCATCATTTTCTCTCTTGAAGGATACCTCACCCTCTTACAATGATTTCAAGATGAAGAGAAAGATTAGAAACTCTCACAAGAGTAGATATATAACTTGAAGAATAAAGGAATAGAAGAATTTTGCAATAAAGAGCTCAAAATATGATTTTGATGATTCAATGATCAAATCAAGTGTTCAAGAGTTATATAAGCTTCAAATATCACTTATGTATAAAGCCCAAGTGATAAAATAGTCATTGGTAGTGTTTAGAAATGATTTTTTTTAATGAAAACTAGCTCTTTATAGCCATTGAGAACATTTTTGGGCAGGATGTAATCGATTACAAGGCTTGTAATTGATTACATAGCCTTTGCCAGAGTTGTAATCGATTACAAATCTCTAGTTTCGAAAACTGACTTTAAATGGTTATAACTTATTCATTTCTTATCCGTTTAAAGCAAATGACTACTCATTGGAAAGATATTTGAGTCTATTTTCAAATGAAATAAGTTTCATGACAAAAATCAAAGTATTCTGAATGTGATGATCAAAAGAGTAATCAAAGGTCAACTTTCAAAACTCAAACTTTAAATGATCATAACTTCTCATTTATTATATGTTTAAAGAAAATGACCACTCATTAGAAAGATATTTGAGTCTATTTTCAAATGAAATATTTTAGAATAAAACTCAAAGTATTTTAAAAGTTATGATCAAAATAGTAACCAAAGATCAGCTTTTCAAAACTCAAACTTGACTATTTTTCATAATTTTGAACTCCTACCATGACTAACTTTTCAAAACATGCTTCTTGGGCATTTTAGCATGTAATAACCATTTTTAAAGATCTATAAATATATTTGAACTCTTTTCTTGTAAACCCTCTATCTTTACATATGAGAAAGCTTAAAAAGAAAATATACCAATTCTAGTCCTTAGGCTTCTTGATGTAATCCAAGCTTCCACAAAGTTCTTCTCTTCAAATCTTAAAAATGCTTGGAACATCTTATCATTCGCATTCTTCTTGAGTTGAGCATAAATGTGATCTTTTACTTTCTTGTTGCAATGCTTACTCTTGGTACTTGGACTATCCTACAAAGTATTACTCACTTAAACAAACATAGTTAGTCCAAATTCATAATTCAATATCTTTATATGCATAATTCATAAATGTATAACTTTAATTAGTCTAACATGCATATAAGACTTTCATAAGCACATCCAAATAAGATATTTATCATTTACTAATAGATATGCTCTATATAGGATGAAATAAAGAACACTTTGCATATTTTCATTTAAATAGAGTCAAATCTAATATTAATTTAATATAACTTATATGACACATTATTAGATATATTCTATAAAAGATGCTATAAAAGAATATGCATGGTTCTTATATGAAATATAATAAGATGGAGTACATGATCATGCATGATTCAATATAATCTATTAAGTACATCTACGTAGCATGATCAATATCTTTTTGTAATGCATTTGTCACCATCAAAACTTAACACATTAAATCATTAAGGCAAAGACAATTCTACAATCTTCCACTTTTTGATGATGACTAATCACCAAAGAAAAATATGTTGACCAATATAGAAGAATAGATATTCATGTAAGCATATCAAGCAATAAGCACAAAAATATATTTTTCTTTCTAATTTTCACTCCCTCTATTTGACATCAACAAAAAGGCTTAGGAAGGAAAGATAATATTTTCTCTCCCCCTATAGATAAAGCTTATGTTGTCAAAAAGAGTAGGATTGTAACGCCCCTTTTTGGGAGGGAACGTCACATTGTCATTTACAATGCGGAAAATAAAATAAAGTTAAGACTCGGTTCTTATTCTCGTTTTAATTTCATTTGTCTGATTAAAGTTGCATAAGTAAAATGGTGAGCATTATTATTATTATTATTATAATTAATAAAATATAGTAACGGAACATAAATGGCATTAAAGGGCAAAACAGAACTAAGGCATACATTCGATTAACATTGCATATTCATATATATATAATTATATCAGATCTGTTTAATTATAAGCCTAATGTACAAAAAGCAAAACTATACCTACCCAAAGGATCATACATATATAGCCCACCAAAATAATAAAATATCAGGCTCCAAAAATAAATACTAATAACCATCAGTAGCTACCAACAGTATCAGTCCCCGAGATGAGGAGGAACCGTGTTAGGATCCTCCTCGAGATCCTCCTCAGGATCTTCCTCATCCGAGGAAACCTCCATCGGAGCCACCAAGCTACGAGCCGGAGCTCGAGCAGTGGTATCAAAAGAATCCTCCTATGGGGTGTAATAACAATCACCCCACATCTCCTTGATAGGCAGATAAAACTCCAAACGTAAGCTAACGCAGCAAGTAAAGATCGGCGGTTCATGATGCTCCATGCTAGTGAGATCGACACGTCTCCCAAGTAGACACAGCGATCGAAATTTAGGTTGATGTGCCAGTAGTCTGGCCTTCTAATGAAGGTCAAACGCACATCACCTAAAAATCCGCGTGAGCGTGCCACCATGATCCAACAGTAGGTGCTAATCGCGGTCGGGCCAAAAGCTGGGGAAATCAGGAGCTTCACCCTCCTTGCCGACGTCTTCAAAGGGACACAATATACAGATAAAAAATAATAGAAATACAGGAAAGAGGTAAGATATCCTACCATCATTACCAGTGATGGCAGTAGAGAAAAAAAATGGCGCAAGGCGCCCACATAGCATTTCAAGATCAATAATAATAATAATAAGCATTAAATAATAGCAATAAATAGTTAAACAGTTCCAGGCAATTATACATCAGTACAGTGACAGTTCCAATATATCATAAAAATTAAAATGCTAGATAATATATGGACTCATCATGCATATGTATACAACATCAAAATCCTACTCCATGGAGCTAGACACAAACAGTCGGAGAGAAAGATCAGGAGACACGTCTGCAACTCGGCTGCCGCAGCCAAAGTGCTATAATTCATCAGTTTATCCACGTACACATCAAGACATTGTACAGAAGTCTACACTAGATCACGATATAGGACAGTGTCACGTCCGGATCGTCGGTGCGTTCACATCGATTTATCTCACGGCCTAGTGGGGCTACCAACTGTCCACTGTGAGACGCCCGCGCCCCGACGCCCCCAAGGTCAACAGTATGACCTACACTAGTCTACTCGTACCCGCACAAAGATGTGTTCAATCTCCTAGGTAACATAGCCTTAACAACAGTCTAATGGACCTTCATAATGCATGACGACTCAATGCATAATCATGTATGTTTATCATTACATACTTTTCCACAATATGCCACAATTGGCCAAAGTAAGCATCATAATATTATTGGTCCCACACTTGGACCCACATTAAATAGTCTAAAACCTTCCAATGGTACATTACATTTTTGGTACATTATGGAATTATTTAGTGCTCTCACTTACACTTATGTCCTTACTTTAATTGAAAATAATTCTAAGTCTTTTAGGTAAAGTTCCACTCTTGGTCCTTTCCATTTTATGAAATCCTAATTAATTCCTAATTGTCCAATTTAGTTAGGTTCCACTTCAATATAATGTCTCTTATGAAATTCTTTTCATAATTAGGTTCCTTACTTTAAACTTAGTCTTATTCACTTAAAGAATTATTTCTAGGTCTTATCAATGTCTCACACATCCTTATTGGTTCTTAAAGTCTAAAGAATTCCTTTAGGTTACTAAATTTGTTTCCTTCCATTACCTAATCCTCTTATTTATTTACTTGATTAATTAAATGCCATAATTATATGAAATCATATGGTTGAGCCATTTTTAGCCATGAAGGTCGTGAGCCTCTCTAGGTTTTAAGATTCCAAATTTTCAATCACTTAATTACATATTGTCCACTTGATTAGTTAAGTCTTCCACTTATCATAAATTTTCACCAAGAACCCTAATTTTTGAGCCCCAAAACCGTGAGCCTCCTAGAGGAAATCTAGGTTATTTTCTTCCATTTCAAGTGTTCCAATCCATTCAAGTATATCAACATACATAACCAATCAATCAAATAGCTCAAACAAATTAAAGACAATATGTAGTCATACAAATTGTACAAACAAAGAATAACCCTCAATAGGATTTTCTCACAATCAATCACAACACAATGTTTCTTACTACCAAGAGAGGTTGAGGAGGAGTATCTCCCTCTTACCAAAGGGAAGAAAACAAGAGAACCTTCCTAGAGCTCCTTGCAATTTTCGGATTTGCACCCAACCAAACCCTAGAAATTTCAACCTCATCAAAATAACACCCATGCTTGAAAAATAAGGTATAGATGGTCACAAAGGAGACCATGGAAACGAAAATGGGGAAAAGAGAGTGAAGAATCAAGAATCTTACCTAAAAACCCTAAGCTTGAAGCTTGAAGAAAATGGTCAATATGAAAGCTTTTTCAAGAATCACCAACTAGAGAAGTATTTAGATGATGGAGGTGATGAAGAAAATGTATTTGGTTAGAATTTTTGTGATGGATGAGGCAAAAATGGAGGGCTGGCCGTGTGGGTTTCTGTGACACCCTACATTTTAAACTATGTTACTGTAATGGCAGAATTACACTGTTTTGTGTTTTCTATGCAATATAAAAATAATTTGGCTGTTCCAATACTATTTTTGATTATTTTGTGTGATTTACTCCGGGTTAAGAAAATGATAATTTTCTGGCCGAAAAAATCTTATTTTAATTATTCAGGCTGGGGGGTCTTACTAAACCCAATTCCGATTGATATATATATTAATTTTTTAATTTTTAGGATTTTATTATGCTATAAAATAACTTTATATTATTATAATATTATTTTATTTGACAGTACCTATTGTCTCAAAAATAGTAGGAATCTGCTCCAAAATGGCCATGGATCCTAAAAAGTCTGTGGGACCCACGTTTAGAGTAGCAGTCAACGATTTTGACTGGACTGAATTCTAAGCCAATAGGAATCAGTCAACGAAAGTGGCTTGAAAGTTTCTAACTAATAAGGTTTGGTCAAACAAAGTAGCAAAGACTTTATTGTGGACCATTGGATGAAAAGCTTGATTAAGATATTTTTGATCATAATCGTTGATCAAATCAATGGCGTGAGAACAATCCTAATAAAATCACTAAGTGATATCCACCTTAGATTACATCAAGGGCTAGGAGTTAAAGTTGGTTTCAATGGTTAGGATTTAGTCAAATATAATGGCTTGACTAGTTACTAAGTAGCTAATTATACCTAACTTAGTTAACCTAATTGTCAAATTAAGAAACTAAGTGGACTAACCTAATTACTAATTAGTTCTAATCTAATTACGAATTAGCTATCCTAATTTCATCTAGAAGTCATGACTAAGCATGACATAAGCAATGACCTAGTTAATTACTTAGCTATGTAATTAAAATGTTAATTGAGTGTAATTAGGAAACCTAACCTAATTAATTAGCTATCTAATTAGCATGTAATTAGTTTTTAATTGAAGTCAAACAAGGCCCCTAATCCCCTAGACACCACACGGCCAAGGAGCATTGTGAGGCCTCTCCAAGCTTCTTGAACCATCTTGTATGACCATTAGGTGACCACTTGGTGACATAGGCCATGTGCCTTCCTAATGTGAACACATTGTGATATTTATTATCCAAACTTATCTCCTATTTTTCCCTACACACTCACTCATGGCAGCACCTCCACTTTCACTCTCAATATTTACTTTTTCTCTCACCTAAAGACTAAGCACCATTTTCTCTCAATTTCCCAAGAACACCAAGCATCTTTTCTTTCCATTTTCTCTCTCAAATTTCGGCCCCTCACCCAAATCCACTACCTATCTTCTATAATTTTTTCTCTTAGCTTTTCCTAAACCTAAACAACATCCTAAACACTTTTCATTTAGAAGGTTTTGTCAAAATCCTACTCCTTCTACTTCAAAATCCAAGTTTTATCCTACTTCCCTAAAGGTAAACTTGTGATTCTTTGGTTTTAAATTAAGTTTGTGATTTTCTAAACCATGATTGTTCCATGGTTTATCATTATTAAACTTTGTTTATGATTTTATTAATTGTTTAAGAATTGTTAGGAATTTTTGTTGGTTCCCACGAAATCAAGGAGAAGGAGAGGAGCTTAAGGATCTTGTCTTCAAAAAGTAAGAGGGAGATTTAATCTCATCAATCATATGTGATGATGAGAAAATGGATTGTATGTGTGTGAAGAATCCATAAGGATTCATTTATGTGGTTGTTTAATGCTTTTCTATTTGTTATTGATTTTATTTGTGAGCATGCCTATAACTTTAAAAATATATTGTATGTGTTTATAGATGTGTGATTATTATGGTAAGATGTGAATAACATGTAAGGAATTGTATGAGTGTTCCAAAGAACACAAAGAGGCTCACGACTTCTCCAAGAAAAAGAGAACCAAAATGTTCTCAACCATTTTCTAAAATAATGATTTAATAAATCTAGGTAAAATAATGAATTTGGAAATGATTTAGAAGTTAGAAAATGACTTAATGATTAGTTGTGAAGGATAAGTTGATTTTGGCCAACATGCCATCTAATAAACATTTGATTTCCAAAATTATTTTCTAAGGCAAGTTAAGTAGCTAATTAGAATTCTAAAATTAGAAGAATTAGTTATAAATAAGAAATAAAGCTAACACTTGAGAAATACTAACGTAGAGCTCACTCTATGAGTTTTGAAGCGCGTTAGCAAGTTTCAAGGTACAAGTAATGGTTAAGGTTAAAATGAATAGTATTTAAGGAGAAACGTAGGAAATACCATTTAATGGATTTTCTTGGCAAAATGTTACCAAAATTTATTAAAATCAGACAAATAAAAAGAAAAGGTACCCTAGTATGTTTATAACTTATGGAAAATATTCTACGTAGTTTAAAAGTATTAGAAATAGCTTACGCATTTTTAAAATAAAGATTTTAAGCTATACGGTTAAGAAAACAATTTAAAAATCTTACGTGATTGAGAAAATGATTTAAAAACATTACGCAATGTTCAAAAATGTCAAAATATATTTACGCGATTTCAAAACATTTACAAAAGTGACGCGATTGTGAAAATGCGATAAAATTTCTACGCGACTAAATGGAACAGTGAGTTTTAATGTCGGGCCAAAGTGGTGGACCCGGACATGTTGAGAGATAGTATTGTCAAGTGGAGACATACTATATTTTGGAACATTGAGACTGAAGGTATTTTTGTAAACATGATAATATATTAAGACTAAGGGTAGTTTTGTAATAGTGATTCTTAATCATGCATTGAGTTGTGTCAATTTGGTTGAAAATTGGCGATTAATTGATGAGACGAATTACATCGTGTTGTGGGTGTAATAAGCGTAGTGTGGTTCATTATTTGAACTTGGAGGTGTTAGTGTGCAGAAAATTCCACATGCGGATAGTTGGTAGCTCCTCTAGGCCGTGGTAACGGGCAACACACTAATGATCTCGACAAGCACTATTCTTAATTTAGATCTTATGGAGACTATTTGGTACAATGCCTGTAGTGCACGATGTTTTGGACTGTGTACTACTACACGATGTTTTGGACTGTGGACTATAGACACGACGTTGGACAGTGTAATAGTTTGGTTAGGCAGCTTGAGGTACTAATAGATCTTTTCGGATCATTCTCTCTAATATTTGTGTTTAGCTCCATGGAGTAGGAACGAGTCAGTATGCATTAGTATCCATAATTTGCATTTCAATGTTTACTATAGCCTGTGATAGCATGTACGATGTGTTAATTTAAGGTATTGTATATGATATAATTATATGTGTTATTGTGATATTTGTTTATATTGTCATTTTCTTTATTGCCATGCGGGTAATGATGTAGATTGTCTCACCTCTCTATACGTATTTCTATGTATTATTATTATATTCTGTAAAGAGTTTGAGGAAGAGGAAGAGGAACAGTCTCTCGATATTCAGTATCCGGAAGAGCGCAAGCCGAGTGAGCATTGCGAGGACGGCAAGCCGTTAGATCACCCTTACCTTCTGGATTGACCGTGTGATCATGGCGTTGCTTGGATTCTTTGATTTTGTGAGGCTTGATTTGCACGGAGGCTCTGAGGCCTGGAGACTGCGTGAAGATAGAGGATCGATAGTTTACGTGAGATGTCTGACTGTGTCTCTATGTAGAGAGTTTGATAGGGAGATCATCTTTACTACTACTTTGTATTTACATCTTGAGTTGCCTTTGACTCTTAGGCGTTATTGGGGAGGAATTTTCCATGCGCCTAGTGAGCTTAGTAGTGAGTCGACAGCACGAACTCTTGTCCGTAGAGCTGTGAGGCATCCGGGATTTCTGCTATCTGAAGATCTATCTGAGAGTGATCATTCGGAGGGTTAGGAATCTTTGATGTGCACTTGGGCATGTTATGTTTTAGTATTATGCTGACTTTTCACTGTTTGTTAAATATTTGTAGTTGTAAATTATTTATATATTTAAGACAAAATCATATGTATATTATGGTGTGTGATTATGTTCTGTCTTATTTTGTGTTCCGTGTTATTTTATTTAATGTTATTAAGTATAAAAGGAAAAATTTTATAACTTATATTATTTATGTACCAAATGTTTTACAACTTGGGTAAAATTTTATTTTATTGCATTAAAAATATGGCATTCCCACAAGGGTGTTACAGTTTCTAGAGAGAAGGAGGAGAGAAATTTTGAGAAAGATGAAGCTAGAGAGAGAAGTGAATAGAAAAATGAAAGGTGCCTTTAGGGTTTTCTTTTTGAAATTTGAATAGGTTAGATAAATTAAATTGAAGCACAAATTTGGGCTCCAAATGGGTGCTGCAGCCGTGAGGTAGAGGGAGGAGAGAGAGAAAATGGTTAGCTTCCTTCAGAAGCTTGTGTGCATTTTTAATAAAAGAGATGTGATTAGACATAAAGTAGATTTCATTAGGATATGATAATGTGATTTAATAGTTAAAATAATATGGTAATTAGGATTTTACTATAAGCTATTACCCAATAGATAATTGTTACAATGCACAAAGTCAATATTAATTATCCAATGAATAATAGAGCGCATCGCAAAATTTTAATTAACAGTGCGTACGGAGATTTTATTTATCAGATAAAACCTCAAAAAATGCAAACCTCACAAACTGTGCCCGGCCTCAGGTTTAGTAAGATCCTCCGTCAACAAGTCGACAGTCCAAGGTTTACCAGCCTCAGGGAAAACATTTCGTTATCCCGGCTCCGCTCAGTATGCACGCAAAACGAGAAATATACTAAAATATTTGATATTTTCAGAAAAATTCACAAAAATTTCTAAAAATCACAAATATTAGAAAATAGATATTTGTCACGAAACAAACAATTTTCCAGGGTGTTTCACTGACACTGCTCAGTGTGCGCGTAAAAACGAGAAATATATTAAAATATTCAATATTTCCAGAAAATTCTAGAAAAATCTCCAAAAATCACGAATATTTGGAAATGATGAAACAAATCATTTTCGGGGTGTTACACTGACTCTGGTCAGTGTGTACGCAAAACAAAAAATATATTAAAATATTCGACGTTTCTGGAAAATTTTAAAATAATTCCTAAAAATAATAAATATTATAAAATAATTATCTATGATGAAATAAATAATTTTCGAGGTGTTACATCTCCCCCCTTCTAAAAAGAAATTTCATCCTCGAAATTTTCTCCTCGAAAATTTCATACCTTAGAATAGTTGTGGGTGTTGCTCCTTCATTTTGTCTTCCCGCTCCCATCTTGCATCTCCAATTACGTCGTTCCAGATTACTTTCACCAATGAGATCTCCTTGCCTCTTAGTTGCTTTATTCTTCTATCCTCAATTCTCACAGGAAGTGCCTTTAGGGATGGCAATGGGCGGGGCGGGGGCGGATAGTGCTTCCCCCGCTCCATCCCCGTCTCGTCACGGGTACCCATTTATAATCTTCATAGGTAGGCAGGGGTATCCGCGGGTAGTTAATAATTTAAAATAAAATTTTAAAAATTATAAAAAAATAAAGAAAATAAATTTTAACACCATATACTACAACTTTATTCAATAATTTAAGATTCTTACAAAATTAAAAGAATATTATAAATAACAAACTAAATTCAATTATATTTTGTAATAATTAATTTACATAAATAACTATCACATAAATAGTATATATATATTTTTAACAAGTTTTATCATTATGGACTTATTCAATAAAAAAACCATTTCAAAATAATAAAAATATATGTATTTTCATCTCATCTCAAAGTAAAAAAGAAAAAAATATATATAATACATATTAAATGAAAAAGTATACTTAACGGGTTTGTGGGTGCCGTGGGGCGAGCATTATTATCCCCCCCCGCCCCCATTTATTAAACGAATACCCATCTCCCGCCCCATCGTGGGTAATCCCCATGGATCCCCACGGGTACAGATAATTTTGCCATCCCTAGGTGTCTCATAGGTTAAGTTCTCTTTTAATTGTACTGTATCTGGTGCTATGACATAACTTGGGTTAGGAAGGTATTTTCGCAGTTGTGACATATGGAAGACATTTTGAATGTTTGAGAGGAAAAGGGGTAAGGCTATTTGATAGGCTACTGGACCTACTCGGCGAATAATCTGGTATGGTGCAAGGAATTTTGGAGTAAGTTTTCTAGATTTCAAGGCCCGACCTACCCCAGTCGTAGGTGTGACTTTCAGAAATACATGTTCGCCTTTCTCAAACTCAAGAGGGTTTCTTCTTTTGTCTGCATAACTCTTTTGTCGGCTTTGAGCCGTCCTCATCTTCTCCTGAATCATCTTAACTTTTTCAGTCGTCTGCTGTATAACATCTGGTCCAATAGTAATGCGCTCGCCATCTTGGTACCAACATAAAGGTATCCGACACCACCGTCCATACAGAGCCTAATAGGGTGCCATCCCTATGCTTGAATGATAACTGTTGTTGTAGGTGAATTCTATCAATGGTAGAACATCATCCCAACTTCCAGTCTATTCTATGGTGCAAGCTCTAAGCAAATCTTCCAATGATTGGATTGATTTGTGGGTGATAAGCAGAACTTAGACATAACTTTGTCCCTAATGCTTCCTGTAGACTCTGCCAGAACTTTGAAGTGAATCTTGGATCCCTAGCCGAAACAATACTTGTAGGCACATCGTGCAGTCTAACAATTTCTCCAATGTACAGTTGGGTCAGTTTCTCCAGTTTGTACCTTATGTTGATCGGGAGAAAATGCACTGATTTCGTGAGTCGGTCCACAATTACCCAAATCAAGTCATGTCCTTTTCTTGTCCTTAGTAAACCCACTACGAAATCCATTGCAATGCTGTCTCACTTCCATTCAGGAATAGACAATGATTGCAGCAATCCTGCCAGTCTTTGATGTTCCACTTTAGCTTTCTGACAAATCAGGCAAGTCGATACACGTCTAGTGACGTCACTCTTCATCCCATACCACCAAAACAACTTCTTCAAATCTTGATACATTTTTGGTATGCCTAGATGCATATTCAACTGGCTTGTGTGAGCATGGTCGATAATATACTCCCCAAGCTCTTGGTCATGGGGAATACAGACTCTACCTCAGAATCTCAAAATTCCATCTATTCTTTTCGCAAATGCTGTTTCGTTGCCTTGCTTCACTAGCTCTCTCATTTCTTGCAAGAACTTGTCGACCTTCTACTTTTCCTATATGTCCTCCATTAGCTCACTTGAGATGGTGACCGTGTTCATGCAGATCTTTCCTGGTTCTAATTCCACAAAAGACCATACATCTCTGAACTGCTCTATTAGATCCTTTTCCTTGATCATCAGGGCAGAGACACTGATCATCTTCCTGCTCAAGGCGTTTGCCACGACGTTTGCCTTCCCCGGGTGATATAGAAGTTGGAAATCATAGTCCTTCAGGAACTCCAGCCACCTTCGCTGCCTCATGTTCAACTCCTTCTGATCATAGAAATATTTCAAGCTTTTGTGATCACTAAAGATGTTGAACGTCGCTCCATAGAGGAAATGCCTCCATATCTTCAAAGGAAAAACCACAGCCGCTAATTCCAAGTCGTGCGTCAAGTAGTTCTTCTTATGCACTCGCAATTGCCTTGAAGCATAAGCCACCACTCTTCCATGTTGCATAAGCACAGACCCTAGTCCTTAGTATGAAGCGTCACAATACACCTCGAAGGGCTCATTCGGATTAGGTAGCACTAACACTGGCGAGGTAGTCAGCCGTCTCTTCAACTCTTGGAAACTCTGTTCACAACTATCGGTCCACTCAAAAGCTTGGTTCTTCTTCATGAGTTGAGTAAGAGGTCCTGCAATCTTGGAGAATCCCTCAATGAACCTCCAGTAATATCCGGCCAAACCCACGAAGCTACGAATCTCCGTCACTGACTTAGGCTTTTCTTATTGTAGCAATGCCTCCACTTTTGATGGATCCACCGCAATCCCATCCTTCGAGATTACATGACCCAGAAATTTAACTTCTTCCAGCCATAATTCACATTTTGATAGTTTGGCATACAGTTCTTTCTCCTTCAGAATCTGGAGAACTATACTGAGGTGTTCAGTATGATCCTCTTGATTTTGAGAATAGATCAGGATGTCATCGATGAAGACAACAATAAACCTGTCTAAGTAAAGACGAAAGATCCAGTTCATATAGTCCATGAAGATAGCAGGCGCATTCGTTACACCAAACTGCATCACAAGATACTCGTAATGGCCGTATCGGGTATGAAAAGCAGTCTTGGGTATATCCTCCATCTTCACTCGTATCTGATGATACCCAGATCGTAGATCAATTTTTGAAAATACAGTCACTCCCTTCAGTTGATCCATTAAGTCATCAATTCTTGGGAGTGGATATTTATTCTTGATTGTCACTTTGTTTAACTATCGGTAGTCCATGCACAACCTTGATGAACTATCTTTCTTTCGAACTAACAGCACTGGTGCTCCCCAAGGTGACACTCGGTCTGACGAATTACTTTTCCAAAAGATCCTCTAGCTGCTTCTTAAGCTCAGCTAATTCTATTGGTGACATCCTATAAGGTGCTATAGACACGGGACCAATTCCCGGTACAAGGTCAATAGCAAACTCTATTTCTCGCGTCGGTGGTAAACCAGGTACATCCTCAGGAAAGACTTTGGGAAATTCATTCACCACTGGAATTGTGTTCACATCAAGCTCACTATCGACTTTCAAAGAAGACAGTAGCATGTATCCGTGAGCTCCTTCTTTCAAGAGAGCTTGAACTCGATTGGCTGTCAAGAATCTAGAATCCTCATGCACAGGGAAAACTATGGTTTTTCTTGAACAATCTAATAGAACATGGTTGGAAGACAACCAGTCCATCCCTAAAATTATATCTAGTTGAGAAAGGGGTAAACAGATCAAATCAACAGAAAAGATTCGACCTTCAATAATCAAGGGACAATTTAAACAGATTTTGGTAGTAACAACTGGTTTATCAGTAAGGGTAGAAACAGTCAGATCAAAAGGTAAGGTAGACACTGGTAAAGCAAGTCGTAGCATACAGTCATAAGATATGAAAGAATGGGTTGCCCCAGAGTCATACAGTACAGTTAAAATGTTACCTTCTATGGTGCTCTCTCCTTGAATCAAGTCTTCTGACTTGGAGGCTTCAGCTTTGCTCATGGTATAGACCCGTCCTCCTGCTTGCGGTTTGTTGGCCCTTGCAGCATTGACTGAAGGTTCAGCCTTCGCTTGGTTGCAGTCTCGGGATACGTGGCCAGGTTTGCCACATCTGAAGCAGATAATCCCCTTTATGGTGCAATCTCTTGTGAGATGATCCTTCCCACACTTCAGGCATTTTGAGGGATATGCCACATTTTGGCTGGTCTGGTTCCCAGTAGAACCTCCACCAGAACTTCCACCCACTGTTTGTTACTGGTTTCCCGCTAGTCGGGAATAGGGCTTCTTTTGGAAGAGATTAGAACTGTTGCCACCGCCCCTTTGGAACCTTGTAGGTCCAAAGTTCCTGTTCCTGGTATCTCTAGATTGCTCCAGAGCTTCCACTTTGCAACACGTATCTAGCAGCTCCGAGAACTCGTTGATTTTCAGTGTGATAACAGCTTTCTTCACTTCATATCTCAATCCCTCTGTAAACTTCTGACACTTCCAGGCTTCATTCAGTTAGTGCTAAAAGTACGTTGAAAACTGTGACAAGTTTTCAAATCTCGCTGCATATTCAATAACGGTCATGTTCCCCTGCCTTAGGTTGAGAAACTCCATCTCCTTTGCGTGCCTCGCGCTCGCGGGAAAATACTTATCTAAGAACTTATCCTTGAATAAATCCCAAGTGATATCACGATTTTTAGCCTCCAACATTCTCTGCACTCCGCTCCACCAGTTCTCAGCATTGCCAACCAACATAAAGGTAGCATAGGTCACCTTCTTATTCTCGACGCAATTCATGCCTTGAAATACCTTCTCCAGCTCTTTGATCCATAGACTAACTTTGTTCGGATTGAACTCTCCTTTGAATCGGGGAGGATTGTGGCGACGAAATTTCACCAAGTTTTGAGCATCAGTAGTAGCTTCGAGGCATTGAGCAGCCCTCTCTTGTTGCTGCGCAACTCTCTCTTGTTGTTGAGTTGCTCATTCAGTCTATTGTGTGATGGCCTCGGCCATCCTTTGCATCGCCTCTATAGCAGCTGCCATATCTTCTCTTCGTGCCATCTTGCTTCCTCAATTCAGATTAACTGAAAACACAAGGAAAGTTAGTTGTATCCACTAGGAATACCAAACACAGAGATTCACCCAGCACAAACAAGACAGACTCAATCACAAGACCCAAAGAAACATAAATCAGGGCTCTGATACCAACTTAATGTAATGCCCCTTTTTGAGAAGGAACGTCACATTGTCATTTACAATGCGAAAAATAAAATAAAGTTAAGACCCAGTTCTTATTCTCATTTTAATTGCATGAATAAAATGGTGACGATTTTTTTTATTATTATTATAATTAATAAAATATAGTAACGGAACATAAATGACATTAAAGGGCAAAACAGAAGTAAGGCGTACATTTGATTAACATTGCATATTCATATATATATATATATATATATATATATAATTATATCGATCTGTTTAATTACAAGCCCGATGTACAAAAAGCAAAACTATACCTGCCCAAAGGATCATAAATATATAGCCCACCAAAATAATAAAACATCAGGCCCCAAAAATAAATACTGATAGCCATTAGTAGCTACCAACAGTATCAGTCCCCGAGATAAGGAGGAACCGTGTCAGGATCCTCCTTGGGATCCTCCTCAGGATCTTCCTCATCCTAGGAAACCTCCATCGGAGCCACCGAGCTACGAGCCAGAGCTCGAGCAGTGGAATCAAAAGAATCCTCCTGTGGGGTGTAATAACGATCACCCCACATCTCCCTGATAGGAAAATAAAACTCCAAACGTAAGCTGACGCAGCAAGTAAAGATCGGCAGTTCATGATGCCTCCAAGCCAATGAGATTGACACGTCTCCCAGGTAGACACAGCGATCAAAATTTAGGTTGATGTGCCAGCAGTCTGGCCCTCCAAGGAAGGTCAAACGCACATCACCTAAAGATCCGCGTGAGCATGCCGCCATGATCCAACAGTAGGTGCTAATCGCGGTCGGGCCAGAAGCCGAGGAAATCGGGAGCTTCACCCTCCTTGCCGACGTCTTCAAAGGGACATAATATACAGATAGAAAATAATAGAAATACAGGAAAGAGGTAAGATATCCTACCATCATTACCAGTTATGGCAATAGAGAAACAAAATGGCTCAAGGCACCCATATAGCATTTCAAGATCAATAATAATAATAATAAGCATTAAATAACAGTAATAAACAGTTAAGCAGTTCCAGCCAATTATACATCAGTACAGTGATAGTTCCAATATATCATAAGAATTAAAATATCAGATAATATATGGACTCATCATGCACATGCATACAACATCAAAATCCTACTCCATGGAGCTAGACACAAACAGTCGGAGAGAAAGATTAGGAGACACATCTGCAACTCGGCTGCCGCGGCCAAAGTGCTATAATTCATTAGTTTATCCACTTACTCATCAAGGTATTATACAAACAGTCTACGCTAGATCACAATATAGGACAGTGTCACGTCTGGATCGTCAGTGCGTTCGCATCGGTTTATCTCACGGCCCAGTGGGGTTACCAACTGTCCACTGTGAGACGCCTGCGCCCCGACGCCCCCAAGGTCAACAGTATGACCTACACTAGTCTACTTATACCTGCACAAAGGTGTGTTCAATCTCCTAGGCAACATAGCCTTAACAACAGTCCAATGGACTTTCATAATGCATGATGACTCAATACATAATCATGTATGTTTATCATTACATACTTTTTCACAATATGCCACAATTGGCCAAAGTAAGCATCATAATATTATTGGTCCCACACTTGGACCCATATTAAATAGTCTAAAGCCTTCCAATGGTACATTACATTTTTGGTACATTATGGAATTATTTAGTGCTCTCACTTACACTTATGTCCTTACTTTAATTGAAAATCATTCTAAGTCTTTTAGGTAAAGTTCCACTCTTGGTCCTTTCCATTTTATGAAATCCTAATTAATTCCTAATTATCCAATTTAGTTATGTTCCACTTCAATGTAATGTCTCTTTTGAAATTCTTTTCATAATTAGGTTCCTTACTTTAAACTTAGTCTTATTCACTTAAAGAATTATTTCTAAGTCTTATCAATGTCTCACACATCCTTATTGGTTCTTAAAGTCTAAAGAATTCCTTTAGGTTACTAAATTTGTTTTCTTCCATTACCTAATCCTCTTATTTATTTACTTGATTAATTAAATGCCATAGTTGTATGAAATCATATGGTTGAGCCATTTTTAGCCATGAAGGCCGTGAGCCTCTCTAGGTTTTAGGATTCCAAATTTTAATCCCTTAATTACATATTGTCTACTTGATTAGTTAAGTCTTCCACTTGTCATAAATTTTCACCAAGAACCCTAATTTTTGAGCCCAAAAACCATGAGTCCTAGAGGAAATCTAGGTTATTTTCTTCCATTTGAAGTGTTCTAATCCATTCAAGTATGTCAACATACATAACCAATCAATCAAATAGCTCAAACAAATTAAAGACAATATGTAGTCATACAAATTATACAAACAAAGAATAACCCTCAATAGGGTTTTCTCGTAATCAATTACAACACAATGTTTCTTACTACCAAGAGAGGTTGAGGAGGAGTATCTTCCTCTTACCAAAGAGAAGAAAACAAGAGAACCCTCCTAGAGCTCCTTGCAATTTTTGGATTTGCACCCAACCAAACCCTAGAAATTTCAACCTCATCAAAATAACACCAATGCTTGAAAAATAAGGTATAGATGGTCACAAAGGAGACCATAGAAACGAAAATGGGGAAAAGGGAGTGAAGAATCAAGAATCTTAGCCAAAAACCCTAAGCTTGAAACTTGAAGAAAATGGTCAAGATGAAAGCTTTTTCAAGAATCATCAACTAGAGAAGTGTTCAGATGATGGAGGAGATGAAGAAAATGTATTTAGTTGGACTTTTTGTGATGGATGAGGCAAAAATGGAGGGCTGGCCATGTGGGTTTCTAGAGAGAAGGAGGAGAGAAATTTTGAGAAAGATGAAGGTAGAGAGAGAAGTGAATAGAAAAATGAAAGGTGCCTTTAGGGTTTTCTTTTTGAAATTTGAATAGGTTAGATAAATTAAATTGAAGCACATATTTGGGCTCCAAATGGGTGCTGCAGCCGTGAGGTAGAGGGAGGAGAGAGAGAAAAATGGTTAGCTTCCTTGAGAAGCTTGTGTGCATTTTCAATAAAGGAGATGTGATTAGACATAAAGTAGATTTTATTAGGATAAGATAATGTGATTTAATAGTTAAAATAATATGGTAATTAGGATTTTACTACAAGTTATTATCCAATAGATAATTGTTACAGTGCATAAAGCCAGTATTAATTATCCAATGAATAATAGAGCGCATCGCAAAATTTTAATTAACAGTGCGTATGGAGATTTTATTGATCAAATAAAATCTAAAAAAATGCAAACCTCGCAAACTGTGCTCAGCCTCGGGTTTAGTAAGATCCCCCGTCGACACGTCGACAGTCCAAGGTTTACCAACCTCAGGAAAAAAATTTCGTTATTTCAGCTCCGCTCAGTGCGCACGTAAAATGAAGAATATACTAAAATATTTGACGTTTTCAGAAAAATCCACAAAAATTCTTAAAAATCACAAATATTAGAAAATAGATATTTGTCACGAAACAAACAATTTTTCAGGGCGTTTCACTAACTCTTCTCAGTGTGCACGTAAAATGAGTAATATATTAAAATATTCAGCGTTTCTAGAAAAATTTAGAAAAATCTCCAAAAATCATGAATATTGAGAAATGATTATTCATGATGAAACAAATCATTTCTGGGGTGTTACACTGACTCTGGTCAGTGTGCACATAAAATGAAAAATATATTAAAATATTTGACATTTTCGAAAAATTCTTAAAAATCATAAATATTATAAAATAATTATCTATGATGAAATAAATAATTTTCGGGATGTTACAAAGATCATCAAAACCACAAAAAAACTTCTTCAAGTTATTCAAAACATAACTATTTAATTCTACACATGATTCAGGAATAGAGAGATGAAACAAATATGCTTTTAAGATATAAAAGATTATTCATGTAATGCTTGTCACATTTTGGTACGTCAACATTTAGCATATGATAGCAATAAGGTTAAGAAATTATGTCAAACATATAATATCTTGCATACCACATGATAAATAAGTACCGCTTGATGAAAGTTACAAAATATCCAATATAAGGTCATGGAATTAAGATTTTCAAATGAAAGATCATATAACTTGCTACATATCAAGCATTTCTCAATGAAACGATCAAAAGATATGAAGTTTAAAAATGTTTACCTTCTTTTATCAATTGAGGGAAAAAGAATAAGAGATGGTCTTCGTTAACATGTTGATAGTATTAACAATAAAACAATTTATGTCAAATAAGAATGTAAGCCAAGAGATATAAGCAACAATTTAAGAGCTAGGTTCCCCCTCAAAATATGCATATTTTTAAAATATAAAACATAATAATTTAACATAGTCATGCATATATTTATAGTCAACAAGGACATAGAAGAAAAATATGTAAGATGAAAAGGATAAAAAAAAACCATTACAAGTCAACAAATAATTATAAGAAGTTATAAGAAAAGAAGATAAGCTCCCCCTTATTGAAGCACAAGATAGATAAAGAGAAATATTTATGTGAAGACCATATAAGCACATTACCATAAAGTAAAGTAACAATCAAAAACTATTTTTAAAATTTTTTTTCCCTTTCAAAAAGAATTTTATAAGAACACATTACATTGTCAAAAACATTTTAGAAGGGTAAAGATGTTTTATATTAAAACAACATATTCCTCGAGAGTGATCAAATCCAAGTCAAAAGAACATTTGAAAGTACATCTCCTCTCTTTCTCATTGAACAAGAGTCTTGAGAAAATAAAACACTTTAATTTGAAGTATTAAGATGGTCTCTATAGATCATTTCAAAAGATTTATTTGAAAACTTTCTTAAACATTCTCTCAAGATTTAATAAAAATTTTCAAAGTAATGAAGAGAGTACTATATTTATAGCACATATCCAATGATTTCTAAATTTTCAAGATAATTAGGGAGTGAAAATACTTTCAAGGTCTTAAGACAAGTTCAAAAGATTCTCAAGGATATGGAACTTGAAAAGCTTTTTTCAAATATTATAAGAGATTTTGCTTTAAAAAACTTTTTAATCAACCAAGAAACTCTTTTCAAAAGAAGAGCATGATTCTCATAGGTGTTATACCGCTAAGAAACCATAGATCAAGAGAATCATAGATATCAATCATTCACCTTGATGAAATATGCTATAGGGATCAAAGCATGTATAGGACTAACATCAACCACCCTATATGCAATGACAAAATTAGCAAGTTAATATCCAATTAGACATTTTTTCAATGCTAAGTATACTTCTCATGTAAGGAAAACATATAATCAGTTAAGATCAATTTATCAACAAGTATCATACAATCCATAGCATATAAAATACCACAATAGCTTAGGGATAGAGATACTTATTGAGAGAGTGATGCTTCTTTAGAATGTTCTTCATTTATTGGTCCTTTGAGTTTGAGCTTTCTTCTATTGCGTATTCCATTCCATTGCATTTTAAGAAAGTTTCCTCGTGTCCCTTTTCATTCAACTCTTCTCTTTATCCATTTATGCTTGACATTTCAATATTTGATGATTATATTTGAAACACATAGAAACACTTGCAAAGCTAACTCTAAAAGTTCTATAAAACATAGGTTAATATCAAATATAATTTAAGCCTATTTACAAGCATAATTTAGATTAATATATAATGTAAACATGTGCCATATTATCAACCATGCAAAATTAGTTCTAACGAGAACAAAAGAAGGACATATGCACTTGAATCCAAAAATACGGTTTAAGCAATTTAAGGCACGATTCAAGTTTATCAAGAAACATATGATCAACATCAAAACTTATACAAGCATTTTGGGACAAACAATGATCATGTAAGGCATGTAATATCAAGTAAGGAATTCTAGTATGTACATATGTCAATCAAGAACAAAAAGTCCCTTATTGTAATGAAAGAATTGAAAAATTATGGAAATATAATTTTTGAACATTTATGATTCATTTCAAGATATACTTCATTGTAAAAACCATTGAAGTTCAAAGACAAGTTCAAGACACAAAATGAATCATTTACTTCTTGTTTTCAAGATATGAACATATTAAGCAATTTCAAATAAGAAGAAAAATAACTTTTAACTTTTCAATCTTCAAATAAGTATATAAGACAATTAAGCATCAAAGAGAAAAGATTAAACTACTTATGAGCATGTAAATTTCCATATTTTAACAAAAAGAATTGGTCATAAGCTCAAGAACAAATATATTACCATAAAACATGTTATTCCAAATAAGGTGTGTACTTATCTAGCATGTTATCATATGTAAAGACACTTTCAAGACACAATGCTAGAGAAGCACAACTTAAGGCATGTTAAGGAATAAAATAAGTCTCTAGTTCTCCAAATATCACATGATATTCAATTTAAAGTATAAATAAGGATAAGCGATTAATATCACCAAAAGTGTACTCTTTGAGTTTTTGTAAGTAACTTCAACTTCCATGTCTCAAGGCCCCTTGAGAATGTTGTTGTTCTCCATGTCATTCTTTTTATGTTTTCATCACTCTTGGAGAATTTAGACCATTTCAATTTTTTTGAATCTTAAGTAGCGTAGTTGTATTTCACTTCAATAAATGCTTGAGCTAATAGTCACCCTACAACATAATTCATAGTACTTTATTTGGTATCCACCAAATTTGTATCCATAGGTATTAGTCATTGATTATTAATCTGTTATACTCTCAAAAAGATTAATTTTTTCTTAGTATATAAATTGAGCACAACAAATTGAATAATCAATTACCATTAAGCACATAGCCAATAGCATGCGTACTTTCATGATATATAGACAATTTAAAGCATAGAAAGTATACATAGTCATAGAATATCCTATGATCAATAAATATGTAGGATAATAAGCAAATGGTGTAACAAGAATGAACATAATCATGTGCTATATATAATATTTAATTTTTACCAAGTACACATAATTCTATCCATTACCTATGGCCTACAAGGAATATACATCATATTCATTGTCTTTTTAAGTGAATGTGCATAAGAGGTAAAAGCTTTTGATATCTTGTCTTTGGTAATTAAGGAAACTCTTTTCCTTACCCATTGCTTCTCTTTTGGTGTTTTGAACTTTACAAGTTTTATATTTTATACTTGAGAAGCTTTGATTGAAGCCATCTTCCTTCTTTGACCAAAAATTCTACTATTGGGCTTTGGAAGTATTCTCCTTAATGATTCCTCTTTCCTCTGATCAATTAGTCCATCCTTTTGAAAAATTTTCTGTATAATTGGAACACTAGGAGAACATTTTGGTACCCACTTCATCTTGGGTCATTGAATGTTAGTACTAGGGCCTTTAAGATCTTTAGGAACCCAATCAAACTATTTCTCATATAAAAATTTCTTCTATAATTGTATAAATGAGAAATATGTTCAAAATGACCATAGAACTTACAAACAATTGAATTCAATGATGACTTGGTTCTTTGAAGATTATCTTTGGAAAACTTAAGGTTTTTATTATTTTTACATTCTAAACTATTTTTGCCATAAGCCTTGCTTGAATTTTCATGTGGAATAATATTAATTTTATTCTTATTAACAAGCATAGAATGTAAACAATTAGAATCATTAGTTTTGGCAAATTTGAAAGATAAGTCCCCAACTTGATTTTCTAAATTAATACACTTTTCACAAGAAGTTGAGGTTTCACTTTTCAAAGACATTTTCTCGTCAAGAAAAACATATTAATTTTTTAAAGTTTTAATTTCATTTTCAATGGAAGAAATGTTTTTCAAAAAAGATAAGTTTTTCTTTTCTTAATTCAATAAACCATCATACAATTCATCATATGTACATTGTAGGTCATAATATGAAGGACTATATTCTAGTTTTAAAATTATTTACCTCAAAATCCTTTTTAGTCATACAGGAAGTAGTCTCAATTTCTAGCATACTTGACTCTTTAAGGGAATCACCATCTTCCTCATTATTGTCCATCAAGAATTCAAGAATACCTTCCTTCTCAAATTTGTTTTGCTTTGCCACTTTTTCAAATTGAGTACCATCATCATCAAGAGGTATTGAACTCATTTTCTTACTTTGAACATCATCTTGAAGACATTTTTCATGACAAGCTTCCTTCAATGGTTTTTGCTCTTCTTGCTTTCTATATACAACTTTATATACAAAATCTTTGTTAGCAATATAAAGAGCATCAAGGGTGTCTAAAATTTCTTTGGCACTAGAGCAATTCTTAATTCTAACATAAGCATCATCAATCAAACTACTTCTCAAGATTTGCATTGCTCTAATGTTCAAGAAAAAAAATTTCTTGTCATAAGCATTCCAAGTTTGTTTTGATTTGCAAGTGAATCCATCAAGCATAATATCCCACAAATCAAGATCAATAGATTGCATATAAAATTCTATTCTATCTTTCCAATAAACAAAATGCACACCATCAAAGAATAGTGGTTTATCAATTTCAAAACCTTCCATTTTGAAAAGCTTTCAATGGTTGCCAACAAACAAGGATCCTTAACTCTAAGCGGTTAAGCTTTCAAGAAAGCACGAAGTTCTGATACAACTTGTTAGCCATGGCGACCATCACCCAAGAGGGGGGTGAATTGGGTTATTACAAATTTTCAAACCAACTTTGAGAAATTATGCATTTTGATATTTTCAATCAATACATGTAGTGGAATAAGTCTAACAAAGATACAATTATTGTAAATTACTCAGATACAACTTGAATTGTGGGATAAATCAAAAAAATAAGTTAGATATCAAGTTCTTAGAATCAAAACATCAAGATGACAAGATATGCAATAGATAAATATACTACACCAAATACTGAAATTAAAGAGTGTATGGAAGAGAGAATTAAACTCAAGAATTTATCCTGGTTCAGCCACCAACCACTTCTGGCCAACATCCAGTCCCCAAGCTTAACTTGATATTTTTTAACTATCTCTTAGACTTCATGGGTGCTAGAAAAACCTTTGTGCAAACAAGTGCACTCCTCACACCTTGGGATACCTCACCCTTATGCTAGAGCCTCCAACTCTTCAAGCTTCACAGGTGCTTGAAAAAATCTTTACATTCAAGAGTGTTACCAAGTGGCCTCAAACTCAAGAGGGGGGTGAATTGAGTTCATAAAATATTTTCGCAAATCTTTTGTAAAACACTTATTTTTTAATTTTCGTTGAAGCTATTGGATGATTGAAATGAATAAATAAATGAGATTGAACACTTCACTCACAAATAAAACAAGCCAAGATGAATAACATTCAAGCAAGCATATAAAATAAATGCACAAATATAAAGAGATAAGTTTAGAAGATCAAACACAAGGTTTATCCTGGTTCAGCCACCAATTCACTTGTGGCCTACGTCTAGTCCTCAAGCTACCGCTAGAGATTTTTCACTATATCTTCAAGCTTCAACAGGTGCTTGACAACCTTTACAATTAAGAGCATTCAATACACCTTGGGATACCTCACCCTTGTGCTTGAGCCTCAAACTGGGATACCTCACCCTTTATAACTTTTAAGAGATGCCTCACCCTCAAGGGATACCTCACCCTTTTCTCTAGAAGGATACCTCACCCTTTTCTCTAGAAGGATACCTCACCCTCTATCCAACTAAGGGATATCCCACCCTTTTCTCTAGAGGGATAACTCACTCTCTCTTTTATAGATTATACAAAGAAGTAAAAGAATAGAAACTCTCTCAAAGAGTGGATAATACAAATTGAAGCACTATGGGTGGTAAGGATTCACACACTTATAGCTAAAAAATAGAGGATTGGAGAAATAAATAGTGAAACACGAATTTTATGCACAAGAGTGATTTTCAGATTGTTCTCCAACCTTTTATGAATGCCCAAAAACTTTTATTTATAGCCCGAAGCAAGTTATGGCTGTTGGTGGTGGTTAGGAATAATTTATTATGAAATATAGTCGTTTATAGCCGTTGTACGTGTTTTCTTCTTTTCCAGATAATCGGTTAGGATATTGTCCTAATCGGTTAGGAGCTTCAAAACTTTGCTCCTGACATTCACAATAACCAGTTATGCAATGAGCCTAATTGGTTAGGCTTCTTTTAAAAGCCTTTCCACGTGAATTTTAAAGACACACTAACCGGTTAGGGAATTACCCTAATCGGTTAGGCTCTATTTAGAAAGCCTGTTCATGTTCAATTTAAACTACTACTAACCGGTTAGGAAATAAGCCTAATCGTTTAGGGCCTTTTTAGAAAGAAGAGGCAATGCCTCTGACTTTCAAAATAACCGGTTTGGAAAGCGTCCTAATCGGTTAGGTCATTTTGAGAAAATAGCCTTCTGACATCAAATGGTTATAACTTCTTGGTTTCTTATCTGTTTTAAGCAAATGACCACTCATTAGAAAGATTTTTTAGTCTATTTTCATATGAAATAAGTTTCAAAGCAAAAATCAAAGTATTTCGAAAGATATGATCAAAAGAGTAACTAAAGATCAGTTTTACAAAACACAAACTTGACCATTTTTCATAGATTTGAGCTACCACCAAGACTAACTTTCCAAAAACAGTTTGTTGGGCTTTTTAAACATCTAAGAAACACTTTTAAAGATGTTAAAATATATTTTGAGCTTTAGTGTGATTCCTATTTACCTTTACAAAAGATCTAAGTCCTATAAGCTATTCTTGAAGATGTTGGACTTGATCTTTTGCCACCATCACTTCTTGATGTAATCCAAGCATCCAAAGAAAATCTTCTCTTCAAGACTTAGAAATGTTTGGAACATCTTTTCATTCTCATTGTTCTTGAGTTGAGCATAGTTGTGATCTTTTGCTTTCTTGTTGCAATGCTCACTCTTGGTACTTGGACTATCCTACAAAGTATTGCTCACTTAAACAAACATAGTTAGTCCAAATTTATAACTCAACATCTTCATATGCATGATTCATAAATGTATAACTCTAGTTAGTCTAACATGCATATAAGGCTTCCATAAACATCCAAATAAGACATTTATTAATTACTAATAGATATGCTCTATGTAGGATGCAACAAAGAATATATGCAAAGTGTTCTTTTTGTCTTGTATTTGTTATCATCAAAACTTAACATATTAAACCATTTGGGACAAACTTATTTCCACAAAGAGCACTCACAAAACCTTTGGGATACCTCACCCTTTGTGTTTGAGCCTCACTATAAGGGATACCTCATCCTTTTCTTCAATGATTTCAAGATGAGAGGATACCTCTCTCATAAGAGTAGATATACAACTTGAAGAATAAAGGACTGAATTTCAAAATAGATTTTGATGAAAGATTAGTACAAAATATCACTTATATATAGAGCCCAATTGATAAAATAGTCATTGGTAATATTTAGAAATGATTTTTTTTAATAAAAACTAGCCGTTTATAGCCATTGGGAACATTTCTGGGAAGGATGTAATCGATTACAAGGCTCATGTAATCGATTACATAGCCTCTTCTAGAGTTGTAATCGATTACAAGGCTTATGTAATCAATTACAAATCTCTGGTTTCGAAAACTGACTTTAAATTGTCATAACTTTTTCATTTCTTATCCGTTCAAAGAAAATGACTACTCATTGGAAAGATATTTGAGTCTATTTTCAAATGAAATAAGTTTCATGATAAAAATCAAAGTATTCTGAAAGTAATGATCAAAAGAGTAATTAAAAGTTAACTTTTCAAAACTCAAACTTTAAATGGTCATAACTTCTCATTTATTATATGTTTAAAGAAAATGACCACTCATTAGAAAGATAATTGATCTATTTTCAAATGAAATAAGTTTCAGAACAAAATTCAAAGTAGTTTGAAAGTTATGATCAAAATAGTAACTAAAGGTCAGCTTTTCAAAACTCAAACTTGACTATTTTTCATAGTTTTGAACTCCTACCATGACCAACTTTTCAAAACATGCTTCTTGAGCATTTTAGTATGTAAGAACCATTTTTAAAGATCTAAAAACATATTTGAGCTCTTTTATAGTAAATCCTCTATCTTTACATTTGAGAAAGCCTAAAAAGAAAATATATCAATTGTAGTCCTTAGGTTTCTTGATGTAATCCAAGCTTTCACAAAGTTCTTCTCTTCAAATCTTGTAAATGCTTGGAACATCTTATCATTCTCATTCTTCTTGAGTTGAGTATAAATGTGATCTTTTACTTTCTTGTTACAATGCTCACTCTTGGTACTTGGACTATCCTACAAAGTATTGCTCAGTTAAACAAACATAGTTAGTCCAAATTCATAATTCAATATCTTCATATGCATGATTCATAAATATATAACTCTAGTTAATCTAACATGCATATAAGACTTTCATAGGCACATCCAAATAAGACATTTATTAATTACTAATAGATATGCTCTATATAGGATGAAACAAAGAATACTTTGCATATTTTCATTTAAATAGAGCTAAATCTAATATTAATTTAATACAACTTATATGACACATTATTGGATATATTCTATAAAAAATACTAGAAAAGAATATGCGTGATTCTTATATGAAATATAATGAGATGGAGTACATGATCATGCATGATCCAATATAATATATTAAGTACATCTATGTAGCTTGATCAAGATCCTTTTGTAATGCATTTGTCATCATCAAAACTTAACATATTAAATCATTAAGGCAAAGTCAATTCTACAACGTGTAGGTCATGGGTACAATACAGAAGATTGCATTAATCTTCAAGACACCATTGAGTCACTAATTGGAGATGGCTTCCTAGGACATTATGGGTACCAGTTTTGGAACAATAATAAGAGGGGAGGGTAGAACTACAGGAAGCAGAGCTACAGCTCACGGAGAAGCCCATCTCTGCCAAACCAGAGAAGACGCTCTCTAGTGAGGAATAAAAATCCCGACACATGTTATCAAGTGGCTTCCAGTACTCAAGAGAGGGGTGAATTGAGTATTTAAAAACTTGTTGCAAACACTTGTAAAACAAATTTCATTAAAGCTATTTCTTAAAAGAAGTGAATAGAAAAAGAAGATAAAAAGCCTTAAGAACAAAAATAAATGATAATAATAAATAAATTACAGGAAAATAAAAGAAATAAAGAAGAGAAGAGCAGGCACAATATTAATCCTGGTTCGACCACCAACCACTTATGACCTACATCCAGTTCTCGAAAAACTATTTGAGATTTTTCACTATCAATGCAAGGTTGAACAGGTGCTTGCTACCGTTACAAACTAGAGCACTTTTCACATGTAGGGAAACTTTACCTTTGTGCTAAAGCCTCAACTTTCAGGGATACCTTACCTTCTTTAAATCAGAAGATAGAAGAAGAGAACTTCTCAAAAGAGTAAATATCACAACTTGAAGCACTAAGAAGCTCTTCATGAATTCTAAAAATTTTGGCAAAAAAGAGCACAGAAAATATGCAAAAATATAAAACACGTGTTAAAGCAAGCAAAGATTGATTCAGGTAGTTGGGGGTGTTTTTCAAAGATGACCCAAGGTCACTATTTATAGAGCTCTGAAGAAAATAACCTTTGGGTGCAATTAAATCACGTAATAAATACAAATATGGCCGTTTCTTTCTAAAATTGGATCCCGTGTTTATCCGAATAACCATTATGTTATTCGAATAACATATTTTAAAAAACCACATGAAAAAGAATTCTGATATATATTATTCAAATAGCCTGAGGGTTATTCGAATAACTCTGTTAAAAGGAGTTTTCTGTGAAACAAGTTTATTCAATAACACATGAGTTATTCGAATAGCTCATTTAGAAAAGACCATTCTGAAAAACCTTTATTCGAATAGCCAAGGGTCTAGTCGAATAACTTCTTTTAAAATAGAGGCGCACAGGGGATTTTGAAAACATTATTCCAATAACTTTAGGGTTATTTAAATAACTCCTGATAAAAATAGATTTTGATTGACTTGGTTTATTTGAATAAGAGGACCTTATTCGAATAATCTTATTAAAAAACATTTTTTAACTCTTTTAAAAACTTCCTAGATTGTTTTTCCAAAACACCAAACCTTTTAATTAATTTTCAAAAAACATTTTTATCTTTTCTTCCAAAAACAATGAGATATCCAAAAGACTCCATACAAATAGACTCTAAGTCCTAAAGCTAATCTTGAAATCTTTGGACTTGGTCTTCCCATCGTCTTCATGTTTGTTATCATCAAAAGCCATTCTCCAAAATTGCATGGTCAATCACATTCTCTCTCTTTCTTTATGGTGACACACTAACATAGAGAAAAGAATTAGTGTCGATAAATTCTTTTTTGTAAGAGGTGATATATATTAGAGATGTGTGCAGCTCTCCCTTATTTTTGAAATCCAATTTTAAGTTTTACCTGTCTTTTCTCAAATAAACTCAAAATTTCTCCCCTTTTTATCATGAGCAAAAAGATGGGGCAAGGTAAAAGCTAAAACATGTGATGACTATCCAAGTAAAAGCCATAAATGGGTTATAGCAATGAATGTAGTAAAGAGATAATTATCCAGTTTCAAGCAACAATAAAAAGGAACAAAGCAAATGATAAGCAATATAATAATTTGTTCTAGTTCATATGCAACAAAACAAGCAATGCAAGACAAAATAGATTCAGAACAAGTAATGCAATAGGCCAAAAGATAAGCAATCCATCTTATAAAGAAAATTATCCAATTACAAGATAATTAAAAAAAAGAGGCCAAACAGGTCTAAACAAAGATCCTAAGAATTAAGGATCCTAGAAATATGCATCTGGTGGCAGAGGAGGGGAGTCAGGTGTGTCAGTCAGCGAGGCTTGGAGGGCATCCTGTTCACACTCAACACCTTCTATTCTATCAAACAAAATAGAGAAGGTGTTATCCATGTAGGCTTTGTGGTCCAACATGGTTGCCATGATATGCTCATTTGTAATTAGACCAATAGGAGCAGGAGCAGCAGGAGCATCAGCAGTAGGAGTAGAAGCAATGTCTTCTTGCTCTTCATCTTCCACTTCATCCGGGTACACCCAGCCTTCAACAGACTTGATCATCTTCATTTTGTGTAGAGCGTAGGACCCAAAAACACTATGATAAGTCAACTTGGTGGCCCACTCAGTTTCCAGAATTTGAGAATATTTCCTAAGAAGAGTAGTGATGATCAAGCCATAAGGTAAGTTAAACCTCTCTTTGCTCTTTGCCTTCATCATATGCTTCATGATGAAGGTTGGCCAGTTGACTTGGTGACCTTTCTTTAGAACTCACAGCATGAAGATGTCATCTTCACTTAGATAGGCATAATTTCTGCCTCGAGGAGCTAGGATATGTGCATAAGCGTAATGCAAAAGCCTATCTTAGCTCTTTAGCATGCCTCATTTGACACATTTATCAGGCAAGGGTAGTCTAGGTTTCAACAGATCCTCAATAGTTTGAGTTTTGTTGTACTTCTAAATGAATGAGCTGCCATGTTCTTCAATGTGCGTGCCCATGAACTGTAGTTCAAATGGCACAACCTAATCTTGAGGGATGATGACAATGTGTTAATCATAAACATCTGAGAGAAGGTCCTGCCCTTCAATCTTTAGGTTGCAGTGAAACATCTTTACTAAATCAGGGTAAAGGTCAGCTTTGTGGGAGTAGAGTGGAAGCACGCCCTAATTGGTCAGCAGGTTGAGGAAGTCAAAGCCTCATTCTCTTTGGAAAAAGTACAAATCCAGGTATTTTGGTTACACAAGATTACGCTCCCGAAAGTGAGTGATAAAGCGACTCAGTTCCTCTTTGTTGGAGGATAGCCGTCGCAGGTCTAGAGGATTGTTGCAGGGAGCGGTCTTCATGCAAGAATGTTTTACTTTGGAAGAAGAGGAAGCCATGGATATAGTGTTTAGTAGAGAATATGGTGAGTGTAGCGAAGGTGGGGTTTTGAAAGAGTACTGGTGGAACGTGGGTGGAGAGACATAGATAGTGGTGGAGGAATAGGGAAATGGTGGTGCAAAATGGTGGAGGTGAGGTAGGAGTGGGTGGAGACAGAAGAGATGGAGATGAGTGTTTGGGTAGAGGGGATGCGCAGAAGGAGGATGAGACAGAGGTGGAGAGGAAAGAAGTGAGAGCATTGTGGGCATATATAGGCTCGTGTTTATTCGAATAACATGTGGGTTATTCGAATAAATACGTGGTAATCCAACGGTCATGGATTTTTCTGCAATATATTATTCGAATGACTATGAGGTTATTCAAATAACTGGCCCTGTGAATTTGGCTTTTCTGCCAAGGTTTATTTGAATAACCATCTGGTTATTCAAATAGAACAAGAGAATATTGGCCTCTGTTAAAAGAGAATTATTCAAATAAGAAGCCTCTTATTCGAATAAGACAGACGCAAGGAGATAGATTATGCAGATATTGATCTCAGGTTATTCGAATAAATTAGCTTTTATTCGAATAACATAGACAGTATAAAGCACACGCAGCTTACTTATTCGAATAAACTGGGCTTTATTCGAATAAGGAAGAAGCCAAAAATTATGAGAAATTAATTTAGATATCAATTTATTCGAATAAAATTTGTTTTATTCGAATAGCACAGATATAAAATACAGACTGTAGTTGCCTAATTTAGGTTATTGAATAAATTGAGTTTTATTCAAATAACACAAATGCACAACACATTTCTTTGAGTAGCTGACTTTGTTTATTCGAATAGCCACAGGGTTATTCAAATAAAATTATTAGAAAAACAATAATAGGTATATACAGGGATACAATTAGAAAGAAGGAAACATACTCAAAGATGAGATACTTGCAAAACAAGTTTTGGGATACCTCCAACACTCATGTCAGTAATAATTTAGGAACCAATAAACACAAGCATTCATTTATATGTATGATTGATCAATTATGCCTACTTCTCCTCTAATATAAAAGAATGTTTCTTTTGCTAAGGGTTTAGTAAAAATATCTCTAAGTTGTTTAGATGTTTTAATAAATTCAAGTATGCAATCTCCCTTTTGTATATGTTCTCTAAGAAAGTGATGCCTTATTTCTATGTGCTTTGTTTAGAGTGCAAAATGAGATTTTTAGATAGATTTATTGCACTGGTATTGTCATATCTTATAGGGATGTGATCAATCTAAAAACCATAGTCTAGAAGTTGTTGTTTCATCCAAAGGACTTGAGCACAACAACTCTCGGCTGCAACATATTCAGCCTCAGCAGTTGACAATGCCACACTATTTTGCTTGTTGCTATGCCAAGAAACCAAAGAACTTTCAAGCCAGTGGCATGTCCCACTAGTACTTTTCCTATCCATTTTTCATCTTGCAAAATCAGAATCAGAATAGCCAGTTAGGCTACATGAGGTACCCTTAGGGTAACACAAACCCATTTGTGAAGTGCCTACTAGGTATTTCATGATTCTTTTAATAGTACATAGGTGCGATTCTTTAAGATTAGCTTGAAATCTAGCATACATGCATACACTAAACATTATATCTAGTCTACTAGTAGTAAGATAAAGAATGGATCCAATCATACCTCTATATTTAGTAATTTCTACAGATTTACCTCCTTCGTCTTTGTCCAAATAGCAGGAAGTGCTTATTGGTGTAGCCATATGCTTGGTATTGTCCATTCTGAATTTTTTGAGCAGGTCCTTGCAATATTTGGTTTGACTTATGAAAGTCCCTTTTTTTGTTTACTTGATTTGAAGCCCAAAGAAGAAATTAAGTTCTCTCATCATCGACATTTCAAACTCACTTTGTATTGTCTTAGCAAATTCCTTACAAAGGGATTCATATTCATTAGTAGTGCCAAAAATAATGTCATTCACATAAACTTGTACAACAAGAATATCATACTTTTTATTTTTAATAAAAAAGGGTTATATCAACCTTTCCTCTTGAAAACCCATTTTCTAAAAGAAGCTTACTCAACCTTTCATACCAAGCTCTAGGAGCTTGTTTTAAGCCATACAAGGTCTTTTTCAGTTTAAAAACATGGTTGGGTAGTTCATAAATTTCAAAACCTGGAGGTTATTCAACATATACATCCTCTTGAATAAAACCATTTAAAAAAGTACTTTTAACATCTATTTGATATAACTTAAAATCCATGATGCAAGTATATACAAGTAACATTCTAATAGCTTCTAATCTAGCTACAGTTGAGTAGGTTTCTTCATAGTCTATTCCTTCTTCTTGGTTGTATTCTTTTACAAGTAACCTAGCTTTATTTCTTGTTATTAATCCAGTTTCATCAAATTTATTCCTAAAGACCCATTTGGTTCCTATAATTGGATGTTCATTGGGCCTTTAAATCAATTCCCAAACTTGATTTCTTTCAAATTGGTTCAACTCTTCTTACATGGCCAAGATCCAATGTTCATCATTAAAGGCTTCATTTATGTCTTTAGGCTCAATTTAGGAAATGAAAGTCATGTGGTTACATACATTTCTAAGAGAGTTTCAAGTACTTATACCTTTGGATACATCACCTATTATTTGATCAAGAGGAATATATCTTGAAGTCCGCCATTCTTTGGGAAGGTCCATAACTTGTGAATCCTCTTGTCTTGGGGTGTCTTCTTGACTTTTCTCTTACTCTTTGGCTTTTTTTTCCTTGTTGTCCAAATGTGTTTCTGCTAAGATTTCTGCAACATCATGAACAAAGTCATTTCTCGGTCCATTTGCATTAGTTTCATCAAAAGCAATATGAATAGACTCTTCAATAGTCATAGTTCTTTTATTATAAATTTTAAAAGCCTTGTTATGATTAGAATAGCTAAGAAAAATACCTTCATTAGACTTAACATCAAACTTCTCTAAGTTATCCTTTCCATGATTTAATACAAAACATTTACATCAAAAAGCATGAAAGTGTGAAACATTTGACTTCCTTCCTTTGTATAACTCATATGAGGTTTTCTTTAAAATTGGCCTTATTAGGGTTCATTACATAACATGCGGTATTTACCACATCCGCCTAGAAATACTTAAGAAGTGTAGCCTCATTGAGCATAGTTCTTGTCATTTCTTCTAAATATCAAATTTTTCTTTCTGCAACTCCATTTTTGTTGTGGAGTTCTAGGGGCAGAAAAATTATGCTCAATGCCATGTTCATCATAAAAAGTTTCAAAATCATTATTTTCAAATTCATCACCATGGTCACTTCTTATGGATGTAATAAAAAAACCTTTTTTTATTTTGGATAACTTTGCCAAGTTTCTTAAAAGCTAGAAATGCATCATTTTTATGGTTAATGCCCATGTGAACCTAGAAAAATCATCCACAATCACTAATGCATAGTAATTCCCACCAAAGCTCATACCTCTAGATAGTCCAAAATAATCCATGTGCAAAAGTTGTAAAAGTCTAGAAGTTGAAATAACATTTTTTTCTTTAAAAGAAACCTTTACTTGTTTTCCCTTTTGACATGCATCACATAATTTATTTTTTACAAAATTGAGCCTGAGTAGTCCAATTACTAACTCTTTAAAGACCTACCTTTTTAAGTGATCCATGTGAATGTGTGTAATTCTCTTATGCCATAACCATGAATCATCTTCCTTACTTAAAAAGCATTTCGCATCATTTGAAGATATGTCATCAAGGCTAATCATATAAATATCGTTAACTCTATGACCAATGAACTTAACATGCTTATCTTTTTTACCTTAACAATTTGAATCAAATATTACTCTATTTCCTTCATCACATAATTGACTAATACTAAGCAGATTGTGTTTAAGTCTTTCAACTAGCAATACACTATCAATAGAAGAATTGGGACTTTTACTGACTTTTTCAACTCTAAGAATCTTTTCTTTGTTGTTATCTCTATTTGTTACGTGTCCGTGAGTCTTGGGAACAAGGAATGAGAATTTGGAGTAGTCTCTGATCATGTGCTTGGAGCATCCATTATCGAGGTACCAATTTGAGCTCCTGACCTTCAAACACTCCTACAACACATATTTAAATTTTAACCTTTGGTACCTAAATTTTCTTGGGTCCCTATGTCTTAGTTCTGGGTATTGTACCCTTAGGAACCCAAAAAATTTTAGTTCCATTTTTCATGTTGATATTTTTCCTTACATTACATGTTGATGCGCTGTGTCCTTTCTTCCCACAATGTAAAACATTTAATAAAAGGGCTACTTGAAGTACTTGAATGAACAAAATTTTTTTTATAAAATTTTTGTTGATTTTTGGGGTTATAACCTATCCCAGCTTTTGAAAAATAACTCTTTATTTTCCTAACAAAATATTTAAATTATCTCTTCCAAAAGTGAAATTAGAAAGTGTGTTCTTTAAATCTTCAATTTCTTTTTCAAGGACTTGATAAGGTAAACAATATGAAGATGTAGAAGCATGTGAGGAACAGGTTGTGCATGCATCAATTAATCCTAATGTCTCATTTTTAATTTTTAATACTTCAATTTCTTTATTTAAAATAAGAATTTAATTTTCTAAAGAAAAAATTATTTTCTTAGATGAAAAGACTAATTTAGTGAGCCTTAGTGATTCATCATGCAATTCTTCAAAAGCCCCTTGTAGTTTATCATAAGAAGGGGATAAGTCCAAGTTAGAAGTTACCTCAGTGTCATTTTTTTGTTCTTCTTCTCCTTTGGCCATAAGATATATATGGGCTTCCTTGCTATCTGAGCTATCAGTTGAGTCCATATCATTGTCATCCCATACTATGTAAGCTCTTCTTCTTTTTCTTTCCTTGAAGGGTCTCTTCTCAAATTTCTCCATCTTCTTTTGGTAAATTTGGCACTCCATCTTCATGTATCCTAATTTTCTACACTTGTAGCAAGTTGGAGTTGAAGATGTTCCTTCCCCTTTGTGATGTGTTTTCTTTAGAGGGAAATACGATTTTCTTTGAGTTCCCTTTTTCCTAAGAAATTTCCTAAACTTTCTTACCAGAAGGCTAATATTTTCTTCATTTAACTTAAGGCTCTTTGTGCCTTCTCCATCTTCTTCATCATCATGATCAATTACTGAGGAGGTGGCTTTGAGTGGTATTCCTTTTTTCTTCTTATCATGTTTTTCACTTTGACTTAGCCTGTTTAGCTCCAATTTGTGCTCATGAAGTTTCTCAAAGAGAGTAGTTAGGGTCATTGTTGACAAATCTCTTGATTCTGGTATAGCTGCTACCTTGGGTTACCAAATCTTGCTCAAACATCTCAAAACTTTGTTAATAAGATCTTCATTAGAAAAACTCTTTCCTAGTGATGCAAGATTATTTACATTGTGGGTGAACCTCTTTTGCATTTATTGAATGCTTTCTCCTTAGTTCATTCTAAATAATTTATACTCACGAGTTAGAGAATTAATTCTTGACTTCTTTACTTCACTAGCACCCTCATGGGTAACTTATAAAGTATCCCACATTTCTTTGGTAGTTTTACAGTTTGAAATTCTAAAATATTCATCATACCCCAAAGCAGTGGTAATGATGTTTTTGGATCTTAAATTATGTTAAACTTTTTTTTTATCCTCATTAGATCATTCACTTCTTGGTGTTCCAACCTTTACACCACCGACCTCACACGTGGGAACAAAAGCACCGTTTTCAATAGCATCTCACACATCTAGATCAATAGTTTCAATAAAAATTTTCATTTTTTTCTTCCAATATGCATAACCATCCCCATTGAGAAAATGTGGTCAGTTTATGAAAAATCCTTCTAAAAACCCATTTGAAGAAGCCATGTTCTCTTGAAATTGCTAAGTTATTTATACAAAAGTCTAGCTCTGATACCACTTGTTACCAAGTGACTTCCAGTACTCAAGAGGGGGGTGAACTGAGTATTTAAAAACCTTTCACAAACGCTTATAAAATAAATTTCGTTGAAACTATTTCTTAAAAGAAGTGAATAAAAAGAGAAGATAAAAAGCCTTAAGAACAAAAAAAATGATAATAATAAATAAATTACAGGAAAATAAAAGAAATAAAGATGAGAAGAGCAAGCACAATATTTATCTTGGTTCAACCACCAACCACTTATGGCCTACATCCAGTCCTCGAAAAACTATCCAATATTTTTCACTATCAATGCAAGTATGAACAGGTGCTTACTACCATTATAAACTAGAGCACTTTCACACAGGAAAACTTTATCCTTGTGCTAAAGCCTAAACTTTCAGGGATACCTCACCCTTACAGAACCTTTGAGGGATACCTCACTCTCTTTAAATTAGAATATAGAAGAAGAGAAACTCTCAAAAGAGTAAATATCACAACTTGAAGCACTAAGAAGCTCTTTAAGGATATCTTAATTTTGACAAAAAGGAGCATAAAAGATATGCAAAAATATAAAACATGTGTTAAAGCAAGCAAAGATTGATTCAGATAGTTAGGGGTGTTTTTCAAAGATGACCCAAGGTCACTATTTATAGAGCTTTGAAGAAAATAGCCGTTGGGTGCAATTAAATCACGTAATAAATACAAATATGGTCATTTCTTTCTAAAATAGGATCCCGTATTTATTCGAATAACTATTATGCTATTCGACTAACACATTTTGAAAAACCATGTGAAAACAAATTCTGATATATATTATTCAAATAGCCTAAGGGTTATTCGAATAACTCTGTTAAAAAGGAGTTTTCTGTGAAACAGGTCTATTCGAATAATACATGAGTTATTCGAATAACTCATTTAAAAAAGACCATTCTGAAAAACCTTTATTCGAATAGCCAAAGGTCTATTCGAATAACTTCTTTTAAAATAGAGGCACACAAGGGATTTTGAAAACATTATTCGAATAGCTTTAGGGTTATTCAAATAACTTCTGATAAAAACATATTCTAATTAACTTGGTTTATTCGAATAATAGGACCTTATTCAAATAATCCTGCTGAAAAACATTTTAAAACTCTTTTATAAACTTCCCAGATTATTTTCCAAAACACTAAGCCTTTAATTAATTTCAAAAAGCATTTTTATCTTTTCTTCCAAAAACAATGAGATATCCAAAAAGCTTCGTACAAAAAGACTCTATGTCCTAAAGCTATTCTTGAAATCCTTGGACTTAGTCTTCCCATCATCTTCATGTTTGTTATCATCAAAAGCTATTCTCTAAAGTTGCATGGTCAATCACAACACAAGCTCATCCCGAGGTAATGCCTAGAATCAATAAAGGGCACAATCCCAGGACAACGATCCAAAGAACAACCGTCGCTATGCCAAAGTAACTTGGACAATCAACACCATCTCGAGGAGGTTTCATGGATGGTGGTGTGTCGGGAAATGTAAGGAAGAAAGCACTCCGGGCAGTACTGAGCATGGCATCCCTCTCAAGAACTAAATCAGATAATAACGTGAAATAATCCCCGCAAATTTCATTCACTAATAAGGATTATGGATGCACTATCTTGGATCACGACGATCCCATGGTGATCTCGGGAATAATAACTAATGCCGAGGTTTGTCATATATTTGTTGATCAGGGGAGCTTGATGGACATCATGTTCCCAAACTTGTTCGAGAAGCTAGGACTATCAAAGAAATAATTGATCCCATATATTAGAGATAAGATCACCCTGGTTGTAATGTCCCAATACTAATACCTTAGTATATTATGAATATACAATAGTAAACAGTATTAGCCACGTCACTTTTAACTTAAGAACAACATTCTAGATTCATAATAACTTTACACATTATTATAAAGAGTCATGAGGGAAAGAAAAGGGAAAGAAAAGATCATATATATACAACAGTAGCCTCAAAAGGGCATAGTGTAATACATAAAAATTTGTATAAACCAAAGCAAATATAATAGTATACAAACTTTGTTCAAAAGCAAATAAAAACTATCTATTCTATTCGCTTCTTCTTCTTCCCCTTAGAAGAGTCTTGACCTAGATTTATCATGAAAAATAATAAACGGGGTAAGAATTCACAATTCTTAGTAGTATATACACATATATGACATCATGATAACTCCAACTCCTTCGGAAAAAAATAAATCATTTAATAACATCTAGAAAGGAAGCAGAAGCCAAAAACTAATCCTTTCTCTTCTTGAAGTAGAGCGTTCAATTATTACACAATTAAACATTCACTATGAATAAACTTATTAACAATAGCTTATGATCGTAACAAGTAAATGAGTCACTACTCAATACCATTGCAACATTAACATACTCTCTCTATGCAACATTCACAAGACAATTCAAAATCCTAATTGTGATTGGCATTGACTCAAGTAATGATTTTGATGATAACAAACCAAGAAAGGAAGCAAAATGCAAATGACAAATGCCAAAGAGCTTCAAGTCTAGAATATAAGTTTTAGATCTTGTGTAAAGGTAGTTGAAGGATTCACACTAAGCTCATGAACTGATTTCTTACTCAACTTAAATATGTTTTGCAAAATAAGGATTTATATTTGTTAAGATGGTATTTAAGTTCAAGCAAAATGTTCTTGAAAATCACTTTGTAATCTTTCTTAACAAACCATTCTCAGGAGCCAAAATTCTGAGCTCCTAACCAATTAGAAGCTCCCTCTAATCGGTTATTATGCTTCTCAAGAGCCAAAATTCTAAGCTCCCAACCGATTACAAGCTCCATCTAATTAGTTATTGAGAATCACAGAAGTCAAAATATAGAGCTCCTAACCGATTAGGAACTCTCTCTAATCGGTTAGTGTAAACGTCAGGAGCCAAAATTCTAAGCTCCTAACCGATTAGAAAGCCCATCTAATCAGTTATTCTAAATGTCAGAAGCCAAAACTCAAAGACCCTAACCGATTAGCAACTTCTAGTAATCGGTTAGGAGATGAATTTGGAGTCAGTTTTTGACTCCTAAACGATTAGAAGAAACATCCTAACCGATTATTTGGGAAACCAGAACTTACTCTCAATGGCTCTATTAAGAGCATTTAATGCTTTCAACTACCCCCAACGACTCTTAATTACTTTTGGCTATAAATTTAAAGTGTTGGGCATTTATGAAAGGTTAGAGAAACAATTTGAAAATCATTTCTAAGCATTGAATACTTGATTTTAATATCCCTTCAATCACACTATGTTTTTTAGCTTTAAACGTGTGAATCTTCGTTACCCATAAACTTCAATTTGTATTATTCACTCTAGAGAGAGAGTTTCAATTTTTCTATATCTTGTTCAATCTGTAAAGAAGGTGAGGTATCCCTCTAAATTGTAAAGGGTGAGGCATCCCTTGTTTGAAGAGGCTCAAGCTACAAAGGGTGAGGTATCCCAAGGTGGTGTTGAGTGCTCAAATTTGTAAAGGTTACAAGCACTTGATTCAAGCTTGGAATTTAATGGAAAATCTTGAGTGCTTACTTGAGGACTGGACATAAGCCACAAGTGGATTGGTGGCTGAACCAAGATAAAGCTTGGCGATTGTTTTCTCTAAACTTTTCTCTTTACTTGGAGCATTATTTTATTACTTTATCTGAATTCTATCTCTCTTGGTTAATTCATTTAAGAGTGAAAAGTTTATATCTCCTCTATCCATTCATCTCTAACAAACAATAGCTTCAATGAAAATAAGAATTTAAGTATTTTGAGAAAGATTTGCAAACTTATTTTATAAACTCAATTCACTCCTTTCTTGAGTATTAAGGTCACTTGGTAACAAGTGGTATGAGAGCTAGACTCTTCTGTAAAGAGCTTAGCAGCTTCAAGAGAAGTGATGGCTTCAAATGGTTTTTCTAACGAAGGTTCTTCTACAAATCAACCTCCCTATTTCAATGGTGATGGTTATGCCTGTTGGAAAGAAAAAATAATTTTTTTATTGAAGCTATTGATATTGATGTGTGGGATGCTGTTGAAAATAGTGCCTTTGTTCCCGCACATATAGTTGATGGTGTAAGAACTAACACACCTAGAAGTGAATGGACAGATGAAGACAAAAAGAAGGTTCAATACAACTTGAGGCCAAGAACATCATTACCACATCCTTGGGGTATGATGTATTCTTTAGGGTGTCAAATTAAAAGATCACCCAAGAAATGTGGGATACCCTACAAGTAACTCACGAGGGCACAAGTGAGGTACAAAGATCAAGAATAAACACTCTCACTCATGAATATGAATTATTTAGAATGAATCAAGGAGAAAGCATTCAAGAAATGCAAAAAAAATTTACATATATTATAAATCATCTTGCTTCATTGGGAAATTTTTTTCCTAATGAGGATCTTATTAACAAAGTCTTGAGGTGTTTGATAGGAATTGGAAACCCAAAGTGACGGCTATTGCAGACTCAAGAAACTTATCAACAATGACCTTGGTTACCTTATTTGGGAAGCTCCAAGAGCATGAATTGAAGCTGAATAGGCTCAATCAAAGTGAGGAATATGACAAGAAAAAGAAGGAGATTACACTCAAGGCCACCTCATCTATAATGGAAGATAATGATGAAGATGATGGAGATGGTATAGAAAATCTAGAGCTAAATGAGGAGAATCTTAGTCTCCTTGTGAGGAAGTTTGGAAGATTCTTAAAGAAGAAAAGATTTCAAAGAAGAGCACATTTTCCTCCAAATAAGACATCACAAAGGAGAAGGAACCTCATCAACTCCAATATGTTATGAATGCGAAAAACTGGGACACATGAAGATGGAATGTCCCATGTACCTTAAGAAGGCGGAGAAGTTTGAGAAGAGACATTCCAAAGAAAAAAAAGGAAGAAGAGCATACATTGCATGGGAAGATAATGACATAGACTCCTCTAATAGGTAGGACAATGAAGAAGCCCATCTATGCCTCATGGTTAAAGGAGAAGAAGAAGAAGAAAGTGACACCGAGGTAACTTTTTCTAACCTAGACCCCTTATCTTCCTATAGTGAATTACAAGATGCTTTTCAAGAATTACATGATGAATCCTTAAGGCTCACAAAAATAGTTTTATCTTCAAATAAAACAATTTCCTTATTAGTAAACAAAGTCTATATGTTGAACAAGGAAATTAATGAGCTTAAAATTAAAAATGGGACCTTAGGACTTATTGATGCTAACTCATTATGCATGACTTGCTCTTCACTTGATAATGCATCCATTCAATTATATTGCTCATCATGTAAATCATTTGAAAAAGAGGTTGAGGATTTAAAAAATACTCTTACAAAATTTACCTTTAGAAGAGACAATTTAAATATGTTATTAGGGAAGCAAAAATATGTTTTTTTAAAAAGCCGATTTGGGATACAATCCAAATAACCATCAAAAGTCTTATAAGAATTTCTTTGTTTCCTCAAATACATCAAGTAGCCCCTTTATCAAATGCTTTCATTGTGATAAAAAAGGGCATAGTGCATCAACATGTAACATAAGAAAAGAATATCAACACTAAGGTTGGAATTAAGAGAGTTTGGGTTCCTAAGGGCACCTTGCCCAATGCTAACACACAAGGACCCAGGAGAATTTGGGTACCAAAGGTTAAAACTTGAATGTGTGTTATAGGTGTGCTTGAAGACCAAAAGCTCAAGTTGGTATCTTGATAGTGGTTGCTCCAAGCACATGATGGGTGATGGATCCAAGTTCTCCTTCCTTGCACCAAAGAAGTATGGACATGTCACATATGGGAACAACAACAAAGGAAGGATCCTTGGAGTTAGACAAGTTAGTAAGAATCCCTCTACTTCAATTGAAAATGTATTGTATATAGAAGAACTCAAACATAACTTGCTTAGCATAAGTCAATTATGTGATAAAGGAAATAAAATTATCTTTGACTCAAATTGTTACATAATTGAAGGCAAAAATGATGAACAAGTTAAGTTTGTCGGTCATAGAGTTGATAACATATATATGATTAATCTTGATGATATTACCTCTGAAAATGCAAAATGTCTTATGAGTAAGGAGAGTGATTCATGGCTATGGCATAGGAGAATTGATCACATTCATATGGATCATCTAAACAAACTTATTTCTAATGATTTAGTAATTGATTTACCAAAGCTCAATTTTGAGAAAAATAGACTTTGTGATGCATGTCAAAAGGGTAAACATTTCAAAGCTAAAAATTTGTTTCCACTACTAGACTTTTACAAATTTTGCATATGGATCTTTTTGGACCATCAAGAACTATGAGTTTGGGGGTAATTACTATGCTTTTGTGATTATGGATGATTACTCTATATATGCATGGACATTATTCCTTACTCATAAGAATGATGTCTTTCATGCATTTAGAAAACTTGCAAAGGTTGTTCAAAATGAGAAAAATTGTAACATTGCATCCATAAGAAGTGATCATGGTGGAGAATTTGAAAACTAAGATTTTGAAATGTTTTGCAATGAAAATGACATTGAGCATAATTTTTATGCTCCTAGAGCTCCACAACAAAATGGAGTGGTTAAAAGGAAAAATAGATCTATAGAAGAGTTAGCAAGAACTATGCTCAATGAAATAAACCTTCCTAAGTATTTTTGGGCGAATGCAGTAAGTATCGCTTGTTATGTTATGAATAGGGTCTTGATAAGGCCAATTTTAAAGAAAATCCTCTATGAACTATACAAAGAAAGGAAACCAAACATTTCTCACTTTCATGTCTTTAGTTGCAAGTGCTTTGTTTTAAACAGTGGAAAAGATAACCTAGGTAAGTTTGATTCTAAATCCGATAAGGGAATATTTCTTAGTTACTATCTTAGTAGTAAATCTTTTAAATTCTATAATAAGAGAACAATGACAATTGAAGAATCAATTCAAGTTGCATTTGATGAAACTAATCCAAATGGTCCAATAAAGGATTTAGTTGATGATGTTGCAGAAATTTTGTCAAAAACTCACTTGGAGAATTAAGAGAAGGAAGCCAAGAAGTAAGATGAAAGTTCATTTGATCCCCCAAGGTAAGAGGATTCACCAATCATGGACTTTCCCAAAGAATGAAGGACATCAAGATATCATCCTATTCACAAAGTGATAGGTGATGTATCAAAAGGGGTAATTACTCAAAACTCTATTAGAGATGCATGTAATCATATGACTTTTGTCTCTCAAGTTGAACTTAAAGACATAAATGAGGTCATTAATGATGAACATTAGATCTTGGGCATGCAAGAAGAGCTAAACTAATTTGAGAGAAATCAAGTTTAGGAATTAGTTCCAAGGCCCAATGATCATCCCACAATTGGCACCAAATGGGTCTTTAAGAACAAACTTAATGAAACAGGCTTAATAACAAGAAATAAAGTTAGGTTGGCTGTAAAAGCCTATAATCAAGAAGAAGGAATAAATTATGATGAAACTTATGCTCTCGTAGCTAGATTAGAGTCTATAAGAATGCTACTTGCATATGCATGCATCATGGATTTCAAACTTTTTCAAATGGATGTTAAAAGTGCTTTCTTAAATGGTTTTATACAAGAAGAAATGTATGTGGAACAACCTCCTAGTTTTAAAAATTTTGAACTGCCCAATCATGTCTTTAAATTGAAAAAGGCCTTGTATGACTTAAAACAAGCCCCTAGAGCTTGGTATGAAAGGTTGAGCAAGTTCCTTTTGGAAAAAGGCTTTTCTAGAAGAAAAGTTGACACTACTCTTTTCATCAACCATAAAAAGCATGACATTATTCTTGTTCAAATTTATGTTGATGATATAATATTTGGTGCTACTAACAACTCTCTTTATAAGGAATTTACCAATATTATGCAAAATGAATTTGAAATGTCAATGATGGGTGAGCTTAACTTCTTCCTTAGTCTCCAAATTAAGCAAACAAGGGATGGGACTTTCATAAGTCAATCAAAGTATTGCAAAGAGCTGCTCAAGAAATTTGGAATGGACAACACCAAGCATGTGGCTACACCAATGAGCACTTCTTGTTATTTGGATAAGGATGAAAAAGGTAAATCTGTAGAAATCACAAGATATAGAGGTATAATTGGCTCACTCTTTTATCTTACAGCAAGTAGGCCTGATATTATATTTACTGTATGCATGTGTACTAGATTTCAAGCAAATTCTAAAGAATCACACCTAAGTACTGTAAAAAGAATTATGAAATATTTAATGGGCATTTCACAAATGGGATTATAGTACTCTAAAGATGCCTTGTGTAGTCTAATTAGTTATTCCGATGCTGATTTTGCTAGATGCAAAATGGATAAGAAGAGCATTAGTGGAACATGCCACTTGCTTGGAAGCTTACTAGTTTCTTAACATAGTAAGAAAAAAAAATAGTATGACATTATCTACAGCTGAAGCTGAATATGTTGCAGTTGGGAGTTGTTGTGCTTAAATCCTTTGGATGAAGCAACAATTTCTAGACTATAGTATAGAACTTGATCATATCCCTATAAGGTGTGACAACACTAGTGCAATCAATTTGTCAAAAAATCCCATTTTGTACTCAAGAACAAAACACATAGATATAAGACACCATTTCATAAGGGATCTTGTTCAAAAAAGGGATTGCATGCTTGAATTTGTTGAAACCACTAAACAACTAGTTGACATCTTCACTAAACCATTAAACAAAAAGCATTCTTTTATATAAGAAGTGAACTTGGCATATTAGATCAATCATGCATATAAACTCTTGTTGCACATTTTTTTAAATGATCAATCTTACTGCATAATATGTCAAATTTGAGTTTTGTGCATAATTTTCTTGCATCTTATCTTGAATCCAATACTGACTTGAGCATTGAAGTGTTCCCCAAATTTATTTTGCAGGTACTTGATCCATGCTTAAGTCTCCCAATTTCCATTAATCAAGTTCCTGATAAAAAAAATGTTTTCTGGCTCTCTTGAAGAAGAAAAATTATGTGTTTGAGATGCTTTGGAAGTCGTTAGTATTGATGAAAAGCAAACCAAGTTAAGATGGAACAAACTGATGTTTTAAGGACTGATTTCTTGAAGATTTTCTAATTTTGGAAGTACAATAATTAGTTAGAAGAAGAAAACAATCTGTTATTTGGGTTTGGAACTATTTTGTCAAGGAAAAGGGCTTTCTGCTAAGCAAAATAATCGGTTAGGAGGCTTCACTAATTGATTATAGGATATTTGGAATTTCTTGGAACTAATTGCAAGTAAATACTAACCGATTAGAGACATTCTCTAACCGGTTAAAGGGCACTTGGTAACTGGTTACACAAAGCATTTTAACTAGTTATTGGACATCAAAAAACACTCCCAACCATGACCTCCTTCACGTATCAACCCCTCTTTCCTCCATTGTCATCTTCTTCCTCAAGCACCCACTCACTCAAACACCTCTCACACTACAAATCCAACCAAAATCCACTACTAAAACTCATGTTCCATCACTTTCCATCACTTTCCACCAATTAAAACTTCCATCCTATTCCAAAATTTCACCTTCCCTCACACTTTCTCTCTCCTCAACTGAGCCCTAGCCTCTATTTTCAACCATGGCAAGTAGTTCATCTCACCCCAAGTGTTCTCGCTCCAAAATCCCTAATGTACCCCTGCCAACACCCATTTCACCTACTGACCAAGACTTCTTTATTAGCTTCAACATTGGAAGGTACTTCTCCCACAAAAATCAAATGAAGGCATACACACTGCATTTTCACGCTCGACGCCTCAATCAACCCAAGTACATGGATTGGGACTTCTTTGTTAGAGAAAGATTCACATTCCTCACGGAGCTCTTAGAATTCCATGGGCTGAAAACTGTTGTCACCACTAATCTCGGGTATTTCTATCATGAACCCACAAAAGTTTATTTCTGGAATTTAAACATTGTTGGTGGAAATCTAGTTTCCGAATTTAAGAGACATAGACTTATTGTATCACCGAGTCAGTGGACTCCCTTGTTTGGTCTCACTTATTCTGGAGACAAACTCCCTATGGAAAATCACAACTCATGGGAGGATTTTGATCGAGACTAAGCAGTAGCAAGTATGCTTCAACCAGGAATTCAAATGCCAAAAGGATCTTTCACTATCGGTCTTTTGAATTTACAGGAACATCTTATTCACTTCATAGTCACACATATCTTAGTACCAAGGGCAAGCAACTATGCCTTGGTTGAAGAAGAAGACATTTTCTTGATATAGGCACTTAAAAGACTTGTGAAGATCAACTGGCCTTATTACATCATGCATTATGATAACTTCACAAAGTGTAATTATTTGTGCCCTATATCTATGCTTCATGGCATGATTAGTCCTTGTTTGTAAGCATGAATGGAAGATTTTAGCATAATTTATATCTGATTTCATTTTGATGTCTTCCATTGTGATCCGGAGCAAATACTTTCAAAACTTTGATAAATTTAGTACATTTGCATGAGTTATTGAATTGATAATTTCTCTTATATAGGCAGGTCTCAAATTATGCAGGAAAATAAAGAATTTGAAGTAGCTTTGGACCAGGAAGCCAAAGAGGAAGCCAATAATGAAGATCAGCACTCAACGCTGCGACGTGGGCATGATAATGTCGCGGCACTCCCCTACTTCAGCACAAAAAACCCAAGGCTGAAGCACCGCAATGTTGAAGAGTGGACGCCTCAGGCGCCTGTGACCTAATTGCACGCGCGCCGCGATGTGATGTGTTGGATGCCGCGGCGTTGCCCTGTTTTATTTAGCCTATAAATATGTTTGTACTCATTTTCTACGGGAGTTTTATCTTCTTTTTGGAGAGCAACTGCTGGTTTAGGGTTTTTAGACCTAGAAAAAGCAGAAAAGGCTAAGGTTGGAGGCTATCCTTCATATGGAGGGTGAATCAAGCTTAGAAGATGAAATCTAATGAGCAACCTTCCTTTCCTTTCTTCTTTTCTCTCTTTAATGCTTTATGAACATGATTTATATATTTATATTCTCATGTATCATGGCTAGCTAGGCTGTATATAAGTTTTTCTTTGTAGTGTCCTATGGATATTGATGATTTTGTAATCTTTTGAGTATATATTGAAGTTTCGTTATTTTTAATCATATGAATCTTAATGCTTTTGAGGGTTTGATCAACTTTTAATTGATTTGATGAAATCTAATGAACCTAGACATAGGAATTTAGATTTTAGATCATATGTGTGGTTGATGCATGTTCTATTTCTTTTAATTAGTTTGGATGAGATGATTCGTTAATAGGATAGACATATACCTATTAGTCATGTATAGTGTGTGATTGAGAATAGATCATTCAAGAGTGAAGTTTGCACTGGTTCTCAAGGAAACTTAGTGAACTGGGTAAATGAAACCAGGGTTAATTGACCTAAACATAGGCTTTTAACTAAATCAGATTCTCAAGCTAACTTAATAATTCATTGATGTTGCTTGTAAGGATTGCATGTTATGAGTTGAAATAGGAGATGAAAAAGAATTTCTTATTTCTTTATTTATCTATTTATCTTAGATTTATTATTTTTTAGTCTTTATATTTCTTTAAATATTCCTTTATAAATTTAATGTCTTTAGATAGCATTAATTAGACTATTGGTTAATACTTGGCTTTTATAAGAAATACGTATTCCTCATGGGAATGATATTCAACTCTTAGCTATAATACAAGTACGACCTGTGTACTTGCGGTAAGCAAAAGAGCGAACAAGTTTATAGCGCTGTTGCCAGGGAATCTACGGTTATTTCTGTTTAGCTGATATTAGCAACGAGTCTAGTTAATCCTAATTCAAATTTTGTTTTGTACATATTAATTAAAGTTTTAGATTATTTTGTGATATAGGTACTTTGATGGCAGAACTTGGAATACAAGAGATGGAGGACGATAGTCACACAAGACCATTGAGGGAGTTTGCAACCCCTCAAATGGAGAACTTGCAGTCCAGTATTAGATGGCCTGCCATCTGTGCTAATAATTTTGAAATCAAACTGGCCATCATTCAAATGATATAGACTTCTGTGCAATTTGGCGATTTACTTAAGGAAGATCCCAATGCGCATCTTTCAAATTTTCTGGAGATATGTGACACGTTCAAGCATAATGGTGTCTCTGATGATGCTATTCGCTTAAGGCTCTTTCCCTTCTCTCTTAGAGATAGAGCCAAGAGTTGGTTGCAGTCTCTACCTGTGGGATCTATCAGCACTTGGAATGATCTATGCGGTAAATTCTTAAATAAGTATTTTTCACTGACCAAGACAGCTGAAATGGTGAATGATATCACATCATTCACCCAACATCAGTTACACAATCATCTATGATCATTTGAGTGCTATGGAAGATCGCCTGGATAGGCTTGAGCGTTACTACCCAGCATTAGAGGATCATGGGGCTTAGGCATGAAGCACTTCTTTCAATTCTAGCAATGGTTATGAACTTCTATATTTTAATTACAACTATCTTTTGGATATGATGTTTATTATCTTAGAACCATAACATGCTTAACTATGATTAGTATCACTTAAATGTTTTTTTTTTATGAATGGATTGCTGAAATATGCTTGCATTGTAGATGAATTATTACTAGTGTTACAAAATAATGGTTATGCACTCCCTCTCCATTTTTTTATCATGACAAAAGGGGGAGAAGAAGGCTCTTAGTTTTGAGAAAATAGGTAAAATAACAGAAGGTGTATTTTCTCAATGGTCTTGGGATTCCAAAACAAAGGGGGAGCTATGCATCTCTGATTCAATCACCTCTTGAATAATAGAGGGGGAGTAAGTCTCTAAATCCTTTTATGAATTCCAATAATTATTTGAACTAACCTTTTCTCAATAGTTGTTTGTCATCATCAAAAATGGGGAGAATGTGATTGGCATTGACTCAAGTAATGGTTTTGATTATAACAAACAAAGAAAGGAAGAAAAATGCAAAGGATAAATTCCAAAAAGCTTCAATATAAGTTTTAGAATATAAGCTTTAGATCTTATGTAAAGGAAGTTGAAGGATTCACACTAAGCTCATAAACTGATTTCTTACTCAACTTAAATATGTTTTGCAAAATAAGGATTTATATTTGTTAAGATGGTATTTAAGTTCAAGCAAAATGTTCTTAAAAATCACTTTGTAATCTTTCTTGACAAACCATTCTCAGAAGCCAAAATTCTAAGCTCCTAACTGATTAGAAGCTCCCTCTAATCGATTATTATGCTTCTTAAGACCCAAAATTCTAAGCTCCTAACCGATTACAAGCTCCATCTAATCGGTTATTGAGAATCACAGAAGCCAAAATATAGAGCTCCTAACCGATTAGGAACTCTCTCTACTGGGTTAGTGTAAACGTCAGGAGCCAAAATTTTAAGCTCCTAATCGATTAGAAAGCCCATCTAATCATTTATTCTAAATGTCAGAAGCTAAAACTTAAAGACCCTGACTGATTAGCAACTTCTAGTAATCGGTTAGGAGATGAATTTGGAGTCAGTTTTTGACTCCTAACCGATTAGGAGAAACATCCTAACCGGTTATCTGGGCAACCAGAACTTATGCTCAATGGCTTTATGAAGAGCATTTAATGCTTTCAACTACCCCTAACTGCTCTTAGTTGCTTTTGGCTATAAATTTAAAGTGTTGGGCATTTATGAAAGGTTAGAGAAACAATCTGAAAATCATTTCTAAGCATTGAATACTTGATTTCAATATCCCTTCAGTCACACTTAGTTTTTTAGCTTTAAATGTGTGAATCTTCGTTACCCATAAGCTTCAATTTGTATTATTCACTTTAGAGAGAGAGTTTCAATTCTTCTATATCTTGTTCAATCTATAAAGAGGGTGAGGTATCCCTCCAAATTGTAAAGGGTGAGGCATCCTTGTTTGAAGAGGCTCAAGCTACAAAGAGTGGACTAGGATAAAGCTTGGTGTTTGTTTTCTCCATACTCCACTCTTTAGTTTGAGCACTATTTTATTACTTTATCTGAATTCTATCTCTCTTGGTTAATTCATTTAAGAGTGAAAAATTTATATCTCCTCTATCCATTCATCTCTAACAAATAATAGCTTCAACAAAAATAAGAATTCAAGTATTTTGCGAAAGATTTGCGAACTTATTTTATAAACTTAATTCACCCCCCTCTTGAGTATTGAGGCCACTTGGTAATAATTATACATAGCTAACCACTTTATAATGATAAACAACTGCCTATACAAGTGTAATATATCATTTTTCCTTAGCAAATGATTTTTCTCACTCCTTTTCATGGCAAAGAGTCTTACTTACTCTTATTGCCCTTAATAGTGTTTTTCTCACTTCTCTACTATGACAAGGTGATTCTCTCACTCCCTTGTCCCACAAATCCATCCTTGGAAAAATACTTTTTTCACTCCTTTGTTTTTAGGATAAATTATGTTGTGACTCAACTCTAACTATTAAAGGAGCCATTCTTAACAAACATGCAACTCCGGCTCAACTTTACCACATAAAGGAGCAATTTATATTTCTAGGTTACCCTCACAGCCCAACCTTAGCAAATAAGGGAAACAACTACCATTCATGCATCTCTAGCTTTACTTTCATCATAAAGGAGCAATTCATGCACTATGACAAGTAACTATTGTCAAACAAACTCAGTACACTTACATCTAGTACACCACATCATCACATCACAAGTGATATCAAGTGCAGCATTATTGCTCTTCAATGAGTAGAAACTTCCTTATGTCAACCCACTACAATTGGATGCACAAAGGCCTATTCTTTTACACATATGATAGGTGGTTATTTTCTCTATGAAATATCCCTAATAGTGTCTTAACTCACACTAGGAAGCAAGCATAAAATACCTCCATTGAATCATTAGTATTCATTACATAGCTTAAACAAGCTTTGAATGAAGCCCAAGAGTAGGAAACTCTGTTTTTGTAAGTCCCTACCACTCTTGGCTAATCGGTTGAGACCCATTACATGCTATCCTGGAAGATAGAATAATTAGTTAAGTCATTGCTTTAACTAGTTATTTGAGAAAAAATGAATTTTTGTCCATGTTGAATAACCGGTTAGGCCTTTTCCATAGCTAGTTATTCTGCTCTAATACCATTCTGGTATGGACTAATAATCAGTTAGGCCTCATCATTATCGGTTATTGGCTGCATTTTCAACTAGAAAACAGGGCAAACACAACCCTTTCTCATTCTTTTTTCCTTCATGTTTATGAAGATTCTAAGCCAAACACAAGCTTATCAACTATAAACACACCATTAACACTGTTTCTAAACTTCACAAACCTCATAGCCCAACTATAAACATCCATACCAAAAGTGGGATTAGGAAGAGAACAAACGTGAATAAAAGAAACTAAACAACCTCCTACCTTAACTCCTTGAAGATGATAGGCTATGGATGTTCCTTTCTTTTCTTTCCTTTTCTTCCTCCTTGCCCTTCTTTCTTTCTTCCCTTGCTTCTTTCATCCCTTTTCTCTCTTCATTTCTTTCCTTTGCTGCAAACCGTGAGTGAAAAAGTGAGAGAAATGAGGAAGTCAATGAAACAAGGGTAAGAACATGGAAAAGGGAAATAAGATAATATCTTGTGACTTTGGTAACTAACTGAAAATGTTGTATCTCTTAAGTATACTTTAATCTTCCATTACCAAGCTTCCTAACTTTAATAAGTGTCATAGAAAATCCTAGGACTTCATCTTGTCCTTAAACTCATTTTTCAATGACTTTCTATACACTATTAATTATCACTTAAGCTTTATTGCTCTTCCTTAAGTTATTTTAAACCTTCGAAATAAAACTAATAGGCTTTTAGGTATCTAGTACACCATATCATCACATCACAAGTGATATCAAGTGCAACATCATTGCTCTTCAATGAGTAGTAACTTACCTATGTCTACCCACTACCATTAGATGCACAAAGGCCTATTCTTTTACACATATGCTAGGTGCTTCCTTCCTCCATGAAATATCCCTAATAGTATCTTAACTCACACTAGGAAGCATGTATAAAATACCTCCATTGAATCGTTGGTATTCATTAAATAGCTTAAACAAGCTTTAAACGATGCCCAAGAACAAGAAACTCTATTTTTGTAAGTCCCTAACCAGTTACCACTCTTGGCTAATCGGTTAGAACCCTTAAAACTTCACTTTTACAACTCCCTATTCGGTTACCACTCTTGGCTAATCAGTTAAGACCCATTACATGCTATCTTGGAAGATAGAATAATCTGTTAGGCCCTTGCTCTAACTAGTTATTTGAGAAACGTGAATTTCTGTCCATGTTGAATAATCAGTTAGGCTTTTGCCATAACCGATTATTCTGCTCTCATACCATTTTGGTATGCACCAATAATTGGTTAGGCCTCATCACTAACTAGTTATTGGCTGCGTTTTCAACCAGAAAATAGGACAAACACATCCATTTCTCATGCTTTTTCCATTTTCATGTTTATGAAGATTCCAAGCCAAACACAAGCTTATCAACAACAAACACATCATTAACATAGTTTCTAAACTTCACAAACCTCATAGCTCAACCATAAACAGCCACACCAAAAGTGGGACTAGGAATAGAACAAAATTGAAGAAAAGAAACTAAACAACCCCATGATAGGCTATGGATGTTCCTTGTTTTTCTTTCCTTTTTTTCCTCCTTGCCTTTCTTTCTTTATTCCCTTGCTTTTTTCTTCCATTTTCTTTCTTCCTTTCTTTCCTCTGTTGCAAACTGTGAGTGAGAAAGTGACAGAAGTGAGAAAGTCAATGAAACAGGGATAAGAACATGGAAATGGGAAACAAGATAATATCTTGTGACTTTGGTAACTAACTAGAAGTGTTGTATCTCTTAAGGATACTTTAATCTTCCATTACCAAGCTTCCTAACTTTAATTAGTGTCATAAAAAATATCAGGACTTCATCTTGTCCTTAAACTCATTTTTCAGTAACTTTTTATACACTATTAACTATTACCTAAGCTCTATTACTCTTTCTTAAGTTAATTTAAACCTTCAAAATAAAACTAATAGGCTTTTAGGTATCTACTTTAACTTGTTCTCATTATCAAAAAATTCTTCATTCTTTACTTGATATCTTCACAAATTCTCATAATTTATCAAGATATCTGCCTATTTAATTTGACTCTTAAACACTCACTTAGTGTTCTTAAAAATAATAAACTAATTCAGTTAATTCTCTAAAATTAACCACATCATATTCTATTTATTTGTGACTTAGAAATAAATTCTCCACATTTGTTTCTATCATCTAAGCATTTTATACTACTCTCTGGGCTATTAACAATTATTTTTCACATTCAGTAATATAGCAAAATAACCCAACTAACTTAAAAAGGTTACCAAATTTAAGAAATAACTCATGCAAGAGTTACTGAACTTCTATAACCATGATTAAAGCTAATTGGTTAGGGAGGATGTTACACTACTGGGATACATTGAGACCTACTTGACTTTGGGGAAATATTTTCTCTTTAAGACACTCAAGGTCAAGTTCTTAGTGGTTGACTATCCCTTCTTAACTGAATTGGATGTTCGTGAAGAGATCCGTGGTACGCGCCCTCAACCTAATAAAGAGCTTCAGTCCTTTCAACCTGGTGCCAAGCCAGACCAGGTAATCGAGAATGAAGGACATTTGAATCAAGAAGAAAGAACCTGACTAACCGAGTTTTTGATGCAAAACAAAGACCTTTTTGCCTGGTGCTCCGCCGATATGCTAGACTTGGACTTAGAGTTTATCTGCCACTGATTTTTTTTATCACGAAGGAAGCAAAAATCAGTGGCCGCCGAAAAAGAAAAGTTGGACCTGAGAGGCAAGAAATGATCCAAAAGTGGGTGAAAGAACTCCTAGACGTTGGATTCATCAAGGAGGTCTCTTACACCACTTGACTGGAGTATCATGAATCAAGAAATGACTTTTTATCAAGATAGAACCCGACTATTGAGATTGAAAGACATCTGAATCAAGAAGAAAGAACCTGACTAACCGAGTTTCTAATAAAAAACAAAGACCTTTTTTCCTGGAGCTCCGCAGATATGCCGGGCTTGGACTCAGAGTTCATTTACCATTGACTTTTTATCATGAAGGAATAGAAACTGGTGGCCCCTGAAAAAGGAAATTTGGACCTGAGAGGCAAGAAGTGTTCCAAAAGCAAGTGAAAGAACTCCTAGATGCTGGATTCATCAGGGAGGTCTCTTACACTACTTGGCTCTCTAACGTGGTTCTGGTAAATAAGGCCAATGGGAATTGGAGTATGTGCTTCGATTACACTAACTTGAATAAGGTGTGCCCAAAAGACCCTTATCCACTTCCTAACATTAACAAGTTAGTAGAAAATTCATTCAGTTTCCACTTATTGATATTCATGGATGCTTACTCTAGCTACAACCAGATTCCCATGAGCTTGAAGGACAAAGACAAGACCGCATTCATAACCAAGATTAGAAGCTATTGTTACTGGGTCATGCCGTTTAAATTGAAGAATGTTGGGGCAAATTACCAACGAATGATGAATAAAGTCTTCAAAAGATAAATTGGTAAGATGATAGAAGTCTATATAGACGACATGATAGTCAAGACATTGGAGATCAGTGATCACGTTAAATATCTAGAAGAAGTGTTCACCCAAATACGGAAGCACAACATGAGGCTAAACCAAGATAAATGCATTTTTGGTGTATAGGCTAGCAAGCTTCTGGGGTTTTTGTTGACAAACCGAGGTATTGAAGCTAACCCAGAGAAATGCCAAGCCATCCTTGACATGCACAGCCCACAGTCCATAAAAGAAGTGCAACAACTGACAGGATGAATAACGACCTTCACACGCTTTCTAGCTAAGACTGCTAAAAAATATATTCCCTTCTTTAAAACTTTAAAAAAGAGAAGAATTTTGAGTGGACCCCAAAGTGTGAGATCGCATTTCAAGAGTTGAAGCAGATGCTATTCGCACCACCGATTCTGATAAGACCAGACCCCGATAAAATACTTTATGCCTACCTCTTTGCCAGTAACGAGGGGATAAGTTCAATCCTGATAAGAGAAAATGAAGAAGGACAAAGGCCGATTTATTTTGTCAATAAAGTCCTACAAGGCCCAAAGACCCTCTATCAGAAGATTAAGAAACTGACCCTAGCATTGTTGATTATTGTAAGAAGGTTACGATAGTATTGTCAGTGCCACCCTGTGATAGTGAGGATAGACCAGCCAATCCGGCAGGTGCTGCATAAGACGAACCTCGTTAGGAGAATGATAACTTGGTTGGTGAACCTCTCTAGATTTGGTATTACTTACAAGCTAAGACCAGCCATAAACACTCAAGTGTTATCCAATTTCTTGGTTAATCTTACACCAAACTCCGCCCATCCTAGAGCAAATTCTTGGACTATCTACATTGATGGATCTTTGAATCCCAAGGAGACTAACGCTAGAGTAATGTTAGAAAATGAACCCGGTCTCGTGTTAGAACATTCTTTGAGGTTTGAGTTTCCTACTTCAAATAACTAAGTGGAATATGAAGCATGTATCGTAGGTATCAACATAGCAAAAGAGATAAGAGCCACAAATATAACTCTATGCAGTGATTCATAATTGGTGACATCCCAGATCCAGGGTGAATACCAAGCTAAGGAGCCTTTGTTGCAAAAGTACTTAGCCAAAGTCAAAAAGTTGATGGAAGGCTTTGACAATGTCAAGATAGAGCACATTCCAAGGGAACAGAATTCCAGAGAAGACATCCTATTAAAGCTTGCCAGCACCAAGAGCCCAGGCAACAACAGGTTCGTAATCTAGGACACTTTACTCACTCCTAGTATTGTGGACAATGAAGTCCTCTTACTAGAAGATGACGAAACCTGGATGATGCCCATAGTTACCTCTACAATGGCTCACTATCGGAAGACTAGAAAGAAGCCCAAAAAATAATGTGGATAGTGGCATGGTATACCATCCTTGACAATTAGTTGTATCATCATGGGTTTTCTTCTCCTAGGGAAACGAAGTACGTCTTGGCCAAGATCCATGAGGGAAGCTCTGGGCATCACCTCGGTAGAAAATCCCTAGCACAAAAAGCACTGACTTTTCAAGCTAGTTACTATTGACCTAGTATGGAAGTTGACAACAAGGAGCATGTATAGAAATGTGATCAATGTCAACGACACTCCAATATCTATGCTACCCTACTAGAAGAGTTATCTATGATGTTTGTCCCCGAGCCATTCTAGTAGTGGTGGATGGATATCCTTGGTCCTTTCCCCCTAGCACCAGAGTATATCAAGTATTTAGCAGTGGCAGTTGATCACTTTACCAAGTGGATTGAGGCAGAACCATTATCCACCATCACCTCCGCGTGAATCCAAAAGTTCACTTATAAGAATATCATTAGCAAGTTTGGTTTCCTGGAATATATTATCACAAATAATAGTACCCAGTTCACAGATTAAAAGTTCAAAAATCTCTTAGCCGGTCTCAAAATCGAACAGCATTTCACCTTGGTGGAGGATCCAAAGATCAATGGGCAAGCTGAAGTCGCTAACCGAGTCATACTTAAAGTCATCAAAAAGTTGCTAGATAATGCTAAGGAGAATTATATGGAGCAACTCGATCATGTCATATGGGTATATCAAACCACACCCCATTCCTCCATAAGAGAGACCCCCTTTAAGTTGACCTATGGTTGCGAAGCTATGATCTCGGTGGAGATAAGAGAATCGAGCTGGAGGAGACAAAACTTTTTTGAGGAGGCTAACCCAAACCTCATTCACCATGAATTAAACTTGTAGGAAGAACAACGCCATTTTGCTTACGTTCGTAAAGTCGCCCTCAAACAAAGGATTGTTGTGAGATATAATTCTAAAGTGATTCCATGAAGATTCAATCTTAGCGACCTCGTGCTGTGTAGGGTGGACATCGAAAGAAAAAATGCGAGAGATGGGAAATTAGCCCCTAACTAGGAAGGATCATATAGGATTGTATCTGAAACAAATACTAAAGCCTACACTCTTGAAACCCTCTCTAATAGAACTATCAAAAATTTCTGGAATGCTGATAAGCTAAGAAAATATTACAATTAAATGCTTTTAATTATTATTGTTATCTTGTAACTGATGAGTTTTGACGTAAATAAAACAATTATTATTTCTTCAACACTTTTGGTTATATTATTCATCTATAGCTATTGTAACCCACAAGGTTATTACATCCTAGAGAGGTTCAAGGAATACAAGGTCCAAAGAGGATCAGATATTCCGATATCCATACATGAAGGTCAAATAGGGGAATCCACTTGACCGGTATTTGAGTTCAAGGAGTGCATTCAAGGGTTTTAGCTTGTACCCTAATGAGCTAGACCTTAACCCATAAACTTAAAACTTTACAGAGGTTAAGCGTATTCAACCGTAGTTTGGGACAATGGACTCCACGCTAAGAGGCTTCTATGTCAAAATCATACTTTACAAGTTCATCATTGAGCTTAACCTATAAGCCTAAAAACAGTTTAAAGTGGTTACAAGCATTAGATCATTGCTCGAGATAGTGGACACCACTCCAAGAGGCTTTCGTGTCACAATTATACTTCGTAGTTTCACACTTAAAAATTTAACTAAGTGTGAACAACAATGGAGGAAACATTTTTAATTAATAAACTGAGCAGACCCGACCTTTGAGATCAAGCATTGGACCCATCTCAGTCGGGAAAAGTACGAGAGTTCACTAAGTGTAAAATAACCACTGAGATTGTGCGTTGGACCCATCTCGATTGGAAGAAACAAACATTTTCTATGTATAAAAAGCAAACACCGAGATTGAGCGTTGGACTCATCTTAATCAAATAGAAGTCAATATACACAAAGTATAAATGGAATCACCGAGATCGAGCGTTGGACCCATCTCGGTGATAAAAAAGAAGAGGCAATAAGAATATGAAAAATATTCTAAGAATAAACATTAAATTGATGCCCGAGATCGGGATTTGTTCATTTATAAATATCATAAAAACCCCACATAGGGGGTAAAGAGAAAAGAAAAGAAGAATCAAGCGTTCTCCGGGTCACTGCACCATTGTCTCCGAGGTCCTCTCAACTACCTCTATCTGACTACCCTCTGATGTTTCCTCTTCCTCTTCTTCACTGACCTCCGACATGGGAGGAAATTGATTCTCAAGAGTGCTTTGGGAATGGCATCTACGATCCGACCATCTCAAACTATTTTCCTCGAACCAATTCCCTCCTCATTAAGGTGTGGGTTCAAAACGCGGAGCTGGGCAAGCGCTTTTGCAAACAATTCATCCACTGACTTAGTCCATTCATCTTCAATAACCATAATTTCATCATTAAGTTTGGCTTCAGTCTAGCAAAGATGTTCATTTTCACTTCGGAGGGCGATAAAGGTTGACTCTATGGAAGAAATTTGATCTCTCAAGGTATTTTCCTGAGTTACCCCCTCAACAATTTAGGCTCAGAGTTAGGCCACCTCAGCAGCCTCCTCAGAAAAGTGGGAAACCCTAGCCTAATGCCCGATGATTTTGGCCCTGCGCATGCCAAGCTCATCGTTGACTTGGGCCAACTGCCCATCTTTTTAGGCAACGGTCAGCTCAAGCCCTTACTTTTCACCCCAAAGGGTGCCAAGCTCTTTTTTCAACTCTCAAGCCTCACGAATAGACTCCAAATCCTTCTACAAATTGGAATACGGAGGCTTTAGGCAGGGACCGCACCTGAGCATCCCGAAGAAGCTCTAACAGATCTTGCTCTATTAGAACATCTTAGTCAATAGGAGACAGAAAAGCGTTATCGATAATCCATCCAAGATCAACCCCTCTGCCTCACACTGACCCCAATGAGAAGTCCAGGGGAGCGCCTAATAGCTGTCGAGACTATCAAATTAAATCAATTTATAAATTGATTCATCAAAATACTTGTAGTATAAGGCACAATCGGGTCGAGCCCTTAGATCACTTTAATTAAGCAATCAAATTAAGAGGTTAACAGGGAAAAAAAGTTACAAAATTAATTAACAGAAAGTAATTAAAAATTGTAAACAAAATTAAGTAAATAAAAAATCCAAGGAAATCAATTAATCTTGAATTTAATCCATCATTGATCACTAGGAATCCATTCAATTGCTAATCAAACTCTTGGTCTTATATCACATCAAGAAGCCTTAAGATGATCTATGAATTCTCTACTAGATAAACATCCAGAATTTAATTAATCAAGGTTAAATGAATTAAGTACCCATCTAATCTTAAATTAATATAAAACCCAGAATTTAACCAAGTTTAACAAATAACATCCAAGAAGTCTTTGATGCATTATTTAGTCTCTATAACCCTCATTAAATACGTGGTAATTATGTAATTTTCACATCAACATTCAAATCAAATTAAGCAATTTAATTCAAATTTAACAAAATCAAAGAGGAACTTGATTAACAAGTAAAAGAGAAACTTGATTAACAAGTAAAAGCGAAACTTGATTAGTAAGTAAAAGAAAAACTTAATCAACAAGTAAAACAGAAACTTGACTAGCAATTAAATGTAAAACAATCAAAACAAGATCTCAGAATTAAACATCAAGATTGTCAATCCCTACGATTGATTTAAAATGGTATAGCCCTCCATGGATGGAAGGGTAAAATAGAAAAGAATAAAAACTCGAGAGAAAGCAGAAGAAGAAAGATAAAGAGAGGAAGTGTAAGCAAGAACGATTAAGAGAAAATTAAGGTTGAGTTTCGTGGTTGCAGCTTCTGGTTAAATAACTATCTCTAAAATAAAAAATCCAAGTTTTCCCTTAGCTTAGGGTTAATCCTCTTCCTCTTAACTTTAATTAGACACCTAATTCACAAAATTTGGGCTTAGGATGAGAGAGTTATGCCTGAAACATTCATAATAGGTCTTTAATCCAGTCAGCCAACTTAAAAGGATAAAAATTGTAATACCCTTAGTAAATTGTTAGACTTGTATATGGTTGCAAAAGGTATCATATTACTTGTTTAACATGCCTACAAAGTTTTGTGACAATCTGAGTTTGTTTAGGCACTTATTTGTAACTCAAAATTTGAAAAGTAGCTTAAAATAACTCATATAATCGCTTTAAAGGTTAAGTTGAGGGAAACGGGTATGGATAATTTGTTTCTAGGTCAAAAATGAGCTAAGTAAGATGCAGTTAAAGTTTCAAGTTAATCTTAGTTAGTTTGGTATTTTTAGGCATACTAGTTGTGCTTTTAATGTCGAATTAACTAGCAGCAGACATGGAAAATCATGAAAATGATGGAACAACAATTTAGATGAATCCTAGTATTTATTTTAAAGTTGTTGGAAGTTAGGAAACTAGAATTATCATAATTCGGATGTCCTTAGTATATATAAGTTTTAGCACAGAAACTTAAGTTACTTTTTCTTTTCTCTTTATTTCCCTCATCTCTCACGAAACTATCAGCAGAATAGAGAAAGAAAGAAACGAAGGAAGAAAAGAGAGAAAGGGGAAGAAGAAAAAATAGAAGGAGAAAGAGGGGAGGTAGACCAAGGAAGAGGATCAAAGCTTGAAGATCTTCATTTACATCAAGAGGTAAGGGGTTTCTATTCATCTTTCGCCTTAGTTCATCTTGATTGAACCTAGGTTTTCTATGAGTAGAAATAGGAGTTTGAATAGCCAAATCTAGATTCTTGGCTTGGTTCTTGATTCCAATGACTAATTTAGGATAGCTTAAGCTTAATAAGTGTAAAAAGACCATTTATGGCTCAAGATCAACTATTAGGATCCATAGATTTAAGAATTGGACAACGATTGAAGTTATGTGATTTTAGACCTAAATCTATGCCTAAGAGAATCCATCGGTTGTATAAGAGTTACAACAAGTTTAGGAGCTTAGATTGGTGTTAGAAATCACAAGGAAACTGATCTTAGGTGATTGGAAGTGAGAAAAGAACCATGGGAACAGTCCCCAGTTCTGTACAAATTCTGCAGAGCCCAATTTCTACAAGGCGCACCACTGCGTGAGAAGGTCACGCCGAGGTGTAAGGTTGAATTTTCATAGTGCATCACGGTGTGCCAGACGCCGTGCCACGGCATGCTACTCTCGGTCTATTGCAGACTGAGAACTCGAGAGTTGGGCGCCACGGCGTGCCCAGATTTATGCACTAGGAACCCCAAAAATGTCATTTTTGTTGTTTTGAAGTTCTGGACTAGATGGAATCATTTGTATATGCTTCCTAGAGTGTGTTGTGGCACAAATGGGGATAGTTTACGAGGAGAATTATCACCTAGTAAGTATGAGAAAGCTTAAGCCTTTGAGCATCCTAAAGTGAAGGTTTGCCCTAGGTAAGGATGTAGCACCTTAGGCAACCTAGTGTTGTATTAGATGTCACTCAAGATGTGATGAGATGGTGTATTAGAGACGAGTATACTAGGATGGATTGTAGTATTCAATCTAGTAAGAATAAGGAATGTATGAGCTTTAGAATATCCAAGAGTAGTGGATTACCTTGGGAAGAAACTTAGAACCTTAAGCAATAAAGAGTTACGAGTGAGAACCACTCTTGAGTTAGAATCACTTGAGTGAAAACAAGGTTGTGTTTTTAATTCTGAAGAAGGAATGTTATGTACTAAGTTTCTAGTTAAGTGGGTCCTTGTACATTATAAAATACACAATAGGAAGATTTAAAACTAGTAAGCTTGTCATATCCTTAAGAAAAGTTGGATATGCAAAGTTCTAGAGAAATGCTCATTTGCTTCCTTTAGCAAGGTTGGAATGAATCATTAGTTCTGATAGACTCTTTCATTAGGTTGAGTTGAGTCTATTGGAAGGTTAAGGTGGGGTTTATGTAAGAGGTAAACATAACATTATGCTTTTCACACACTTGATAGTTAATCTGGTATGTATGTGAAAGCTAAGAACCTTAGTGCAACAAAAAATTAGGGGTTTGCTTTAGATAAGTGTCTAACACCTATGGTAACTTATTGTTACTTAGCTTCACTAGAGATGTGATGATGAGGGGTGTTAGATATAAGTAAACTAGGATAAGTTGGCGTTGTCTACCTCTGCATGTGACCTTGTATGGAAGTTGATGTTATTTGTCTAGAAGGAAGGGAGTCAGAAGTTCCTAAGGGGATAAGTATTCTTAACCAAGTACTAGGGTTACATGTAGTATATAATTTTCAGTTTTCCTATCTACAAGAGCTAAACATGAGAAGCCTGAATTCCTAGTAAAACATCCCTAGACCTTAGATGAGCTATGTATGTAAGAATGAATGTATGTATGATGTTTGAGCTTGCTCTTGCAATGTATGGTAACCTAAGATGTGTACGATAAATGTACTATCGTTTAGTCAGAAAGGATGGAATTAGAAGTTCCTTTAGGGACAAGTTATTCCTGAACAAGAGCCAAGGGTTATCAGCAGTGTGAGGTTGCAGTTCTTCCTCCCTACCATAACAGCTTACATGGAACGTTTAGGTTCCCAGAATGAGCAGGTGTTCTTAGTTTACAAAATAAAACTCTGTATGTATTTAAAAAAAAAAAAACATTGCACGAGTATATGTTTAGGATCTTTCTTAGGCAGAATCATATTGCATATCATTCTCATTGCATTTAGGGACAATAGTATGGGCATTATTTATTGTTGTTAGTATTCATAATTGTATGGGTAGTTGTCTATATCCAATGGTATGTAGGCTATCGGTTTAGACCACACTACCTAGTAGTGTGCAGTTATGAATAAAAGTGGAGGAAACTCCTATGTTGATGGTTATAGAATTGTTTATACAATGTTATAACTAGCTAGTATTAGAATTGATTTTACTAAGAATTGTAATTTTCACCCCAGTTGTTCTTCCATGTAAATCCAGGTACAGACCCTACTAAGGGAAAGAAGATGAAGCATGAAGACTAGTATAGTTTTATATGCTTTAGTAGACAAAACTTATGTATAAATTTATATTTGCTTTGTAAGTTTTAGAGGTATGTATTACAATATGCCCTTTTGTGTCTAGTGTTATATATATAAGTATGAGTTTATATTTTCTACATTCTCTCAAGGCTTTTTATAATTGCTTGATTGTGATTATGGATATATGTTATTAGTTAGTTATGTAGAAGTGATGATTCTAGAGTTGTATATCTTTGTATATTTATGATATATCTAGATATCTGTATTAGGATATTACATTTTGGTATCAGAGCAATTCATCCTGTTGAGCTGAGGTATGGACTGACTGTGCTTAGGCATGAGTAGCAATTTAGTAGAATGTTATGCATTCTATTATCTCTTTTTGAGATATGTAAATGGAATTGCATGGCTAGCCTTAAGTATTGATGCTAATGGCTACTATCACATAGTTTTATGATATTGAACCTAGCTAACTCAATATGTATTATATAGTGTGCATAGGAAACTATGGCAACTTCCAAGCGAACCTATAAGACTAGGAGACTGGTAAAGGAGGAGATAACCAGATCTCTTAGAGAAATGGTTGCTGTAATGAGAGAGCAGACTGCCATTTGTAGAATACTATCAGAATCGATAGAAAAGGACTAGTTTAGTAAGTTGCAGGATGTTGAGGAACTTTTGAGGGATCAATATTTCTCAAAATTTAGATGAGTTACTCCTTTATTTTTCAAGGGGAAGTATGGAACTATCAGAGCTAGGAGATGACTTCAAGAGATAGAAGAGATCTTTGAGGTCATAGTGAGCACTGATGGATAGAAGGTGACCTTGCTTCTTATGAGTTAGTAGGTGAAGCTGAAAGCTATTTAGTTGAAGCTGAGAGGTTTCTAGAGACAGTTGGTACTCGAATCGCCTAGGAGGTGTTTAGAGCTACTTTCTTAGACAAGTATTATTCCCTTGAGTTATGGAAAACAAAGAAATTAGAATTTTTATGGTTCGAGCAAAGGGATATTACTGTGGACCAGTATGTGGAGCAATTCAGAGAATGTCTTAAGTTCTCTTCTTATTTTATGAGTAACCCAAATAAAGACTGGAAGTGAGCAAAATTTGAAGTGGAACTTGGAGAAGACATTGGAAGAGTTATGAAGCAAATGGAGTTTAAGGACTTCTCTACTCTAGGCAGTGAGTGTAGAGTTACAGAAGCAGATAATCTTAGAGTCACAATGGAACAAGAGTTAGAAAGTTCCTTAAAGAGGAAAAGATCAAATGTTGAGATCAGTGAGAGTGCCTCTTGGTCTCAATTTTTCTAATACAAAGGAAAACAGGTACAAGTGGAGGCTTGGGGTGACAATAAGTATATGTGGGGTATTCTTTGTAGAATAACCCTAAAGCAAAGAGGTAAATCGGACTCCAAGGTACCAAGATGTGCTAGATAAAGAAGGTACATGGTGGTAGATCATTTTCGACAGGTAAATCTATGTGCTTCTTATGTGCGTAATCAGAGTGGCATAGCAAAAGCGATGAAATCTTCCAACTTGGTATAAGGTAAGAACACATGTAAAGAAAAATCTTTTAAGATGCGTATAAGGAGAGTATAGATTTACTTTATAAATCATGTTGGTTTACTTTGTGAATCTAGTTTGCTTACGTTGTTGGTATGGTTTGGTTGTTTTAGAGACAAATGATATGATGTTCTTGTTTAGTTGAAGTGTGAGACTGTGCTTAATGATAGGCAGTCGAACAAAGAGACTGTCGAGAATAAATGTCTTTGTCTAGAAAGGATGATCGAGTAGATCAGTTGAGAGAAACCTTGTATTTTTTCATGAGATGATCTAAGATCTGGTTGTAATAGAATCAAAGTTAAGAAGAGAATATCTCTAAGAGTTTTCTAAGATTATGAAAGGACATGAAAAGTATGTTAAAAGTAGTTTTGGAAACTTTTAGAACAAGTGGTTGCGTGCCAAGTTAGCCAAAAGTCAGTTTTGGGTTGCAAGTGGTACAGTTTACATGCCATGTAATTTCTCAAGAGAAGAAATTACAAAAAAAACCCTAGCAAAGTTTAAGCAGAGGTACAATGGCAAGAATAACCATTGCAACCAAGGGCAAAGAGTTTATAGGTAGACTTTCTTAGTTTTAGTACTATCCTGATTAGGCTAGCTAAGAAAGGTAGTGCTTAGCAGTGGACTCTAGATCGTGAGTATGGTTTCTAAGATTTGAAGAGAAGGTTGATTACTACATTAGTGTTAGTAATTCTAGATTCCTGCGAGAACTTTGAGGTAGTCAGTTATACTTCGAAGAAGGGATTGGGGTGTGTTCGGATGCAGCAGAGGTAAGAAGATGCCTACTCATCGAGGTAGTTAAACCTACACGAGGAGGACTACCCTAGGTATGAATTGGAATTAGCCACAGTGGTGTTTTCCTTACAATTTTGGAGACATTACTCATAAGAAGTCTAGTTCGAGGTACTCAGCGATTATAATAGTTCAAGATGCTTGTTGATAAAAGGAAGCTGAACATGAGGCAGAATAGATGGATGGAGTTTCTCAAGGCCTTGAGTTATAATATCATCCGAGTAAGGCCAATGTAGTGGCTGATGTATTAAGTAAGAAATTTCGATAGGTGTCCTAGATGATAGTCCAAGAGAGTGTATTTCTTAAGAGTTTCAAAAATTTGAGTCTTGTGGTGACTGTGATGTCATGTAGTCTCTCAGTGAGTAAGGTGGACATAGTAAAGGACTTAAGGACTTTGATTTTAGAAGCTCAAAAGGAGATGAAGCTCTAAGAGACATTAGTGAGCACTTCTTCGTAGGAACCCAAAAGGATTTTTGAAATAGCGAATGATGGAATGACAAGGTTTAGAGAAAAACTTTGTTTTTCAAGTAAGTCAAAAACCAAGGAAGGGATTCAAGAAGGAGTTCACAAGAGAATGTATACCATTTATCTAGAGGCTACTAAGGTTTTTCAAGAGTTAAAGAAGATGTTTTGGTAGCCTAGTATGTTAAAGAACATAGTTGAATATGTTGAGCTACAGGTAAGGGTGGTGAGATTAAGTAATTTGCCTACCTTTCGCCAAGTGAAGTTAGCTATTTTCTAGATAAGATAGTTCAGCTACTTTTGAAGGAGATAGTTGGAGTGCATGGAGTTCTAGTGAATGTAGTGTCTGAAAGAGATCCTAGATTCACATTTGGTTTTGGAAAGCCTTACAAGGAGGAGTTCAAAGCTAAGTTATGTTTTAGTACAGCTTACCATCCACAAACAGAGGGGTCAAGAGCTTAGAGACAAACAGATTTCCTCTAATAGAGGTGTAGTTAGGAGAAGCTGGTGCTGAAAAAGGACTACATGGTAGTTGGAATTCCATGTTAAGAGAGCTACCCAAAGTTGTTTGCATGAGGTGGGCAATTTTGGGGACAAAATTTTAAAAAAGAAGGGAGAAATGTAATACCCTTAGTAACACGTTAGACTTATATATGGTTACAAAAGGTAGCATATTACTTGTTTAACATGCCTGCGAAGTTTTACGACAATTTGAGTTTGTTTAGGCACTTATTTGTAACTCAGAATTTGAAAAGTAGCTTAAAATGGCTCATATAATGACTTTAAAGGTTAAGTTGAGGGAAACAAGTATGGATAACTTGTTTCTAGGTCACAAATGAAATAAGTAATATGCAGTTAAAGTTTCAAGTTAATCTGAGATAGTTTGGTATTTTTAGGCATACTAGTTGTACTTTCAATGTCGGATTGACTAGTAGCAGATATAGAAAATCATGAAAATGATGTACCAATAATTTAGATGAATCCTAGTATTTATTCTAAAGTTGTTACAAGTTAGGAAACTTGAATTATCATAATTCAGGTGTCCTTAGCAGATATAAGTTTTAGTATAGAAACTTAAGATACCTTTTCTTTTCTTTTTATTTCCCTTCTCTCTCACGAAACTCTCAGCAGAATAGAGAAAGAAAGAAATGAAGTAAGAGAAGAGAGAAAGGAGGAGGAGGAGAAGAAGAAGAAGAAGAAGAAGAAATAGAAAGAGGAGAGGAAGACCAACGAAGAGGATCAAAGCTTGAAGATCTTCATCTATATCAAGAGGTAAAGGGTTTCTATTCATCGTTCTCCTTTGTTCATCTTAATTGAACCTAGGTTTTCTATGAATAGAAATAGGGGTTTGAATATCCAAATCTAGATTCTTGGCTTGGTTCTCGATTCCAAGGACTAGGTTAGGATAGTTTAAGCTTGGTAAGTGTAAGATGGCCATTTATGGCTCAAGATCAACCATTAGGATCCAAAGATTTAAGAATTGGACAATGGTTAGAGTTATATGATTTTGGACCTAAATATATGCCTAAGAGAATCCATCGGTTGTATAAGAGTTACAACAAGTTTAGGGGCCTAGATTGGTGCTTGAAATCATAAGGAAATTGATCTTGGGTGATTGGAAATGAGAAAAGAACCATAGGCACAGTCCCCAATTTTGTAGAACCTAGTTTCTGCAAGGCACACCGTGGCGTGAGAAGGTCACGCTGAGGTATGAGGTTAAATGTTCATAGTGCGCCATATTGTGCCAGACGATATGCCACGGCGTGCTGCCCTTGACCTGTTGTAGATTGAGAACTTGAGAGCTAGGCACCGCAATGTGCCCAGAGTTATGTCACAGCGTGAGCACCAAGAACCCCAAAAATGTCATTTTTGATATTTTAAAGTTCTGGACTAGATGAAATCATTCGTATATGCTTCCTAGAGTGTGTTAAGGCACAAATAGGGATAGTTTAAGAGGAGAATTATCACCTAGTAATTATGAGAAGGCTTAAGCCATTGAGCATGCTAAAGTGAAGGTTTGTCCTAGGTAAGGATATAGCACCTTAAGCAACCTAGTGTTGCATTAGATGTCACTCAAGATGTGATGAGATGGTGCATTAGAGACAAGTAACTAGGATAGATTGTAGTATTCAATCTAGTAAGAATAAGGAAAATATGAGCTTTAGAATATCCAAGAGTAATGGATTACCTTGGAAAGATACCTAGAACTTTAAGCAACAAAGAGTTACGAGTCTCCTGCGTTAGAATCACTTGAGTGGAGACAAGGTTGTGTTTTTAGTTCTAAAGAGGGAATGTTATGTACTAAGTCTCTAGTTAAGTGGGACCTTGTACATTGTAGAATAGACAATAGGAAGATTTAAGACTAGTAAGCTTGTCATATCCTTAAGAGAAGTTGGATATGCAAAGTTCTAGAGAAATGCTCATTTGCTTCCTTCAGCAAGGTTAGAATGAAGCATTAGTTATGATAGACTCTTTCATTTGGTTGAGTTGAGTCTATATGAAGGTTAAGGTAGTGTTTATGTAAAAGGTAAATATAACACTATGCTTTTCACACACTAGTTAGTTAATCTAGTATATATGTGAAAACTAAGAACCTTAGTACAACCAAAAAGTAGGGATTCACTTTAGATAAGTGTCTAGCACCTATGGTAACTTATTGTTACTTAGCTTTACTAGAGATGTGATGATAAGGGGTGTTAGATACAAGTAAACTAGGATAAGTTGGTATTGTCTACTTGTGAATATGACCTTGTATGGCAATTGATGCTAGTTGGCCAGAAGGAAGGAAGTCAAAAGTTCTTAAGGGGACAAATATTCCTAACCAAGTGCTAGGGTTGCATATAGTGTGAAATTTTCAGTCTTCCTATCTACAAGAGGTAAACATGAGAAGCCAGAATTCCTAGTAAAACATGCCTAGACCTTAGATGAGCTAAGTATGTAAGAACGGTTGTATGTATGATGTTTTAGCTTGCTCTTCCAATGTATGGTAACCTAAGATGTGTACAATAGATGTACTATCGTTTAGTCAAAAGGGATGGAATCAGAAGTTCCTTTGGGGACAAATTATTCCTGAACAAGAGCCAAGGGTTACAAGCAGTGTGAGGTTGCAGTTCTTCCTCCCTACCATAGCAGCTTACAAGGAACATTTAGGTTCCCGAAATGAGCAGGTGTTCTTAGTATACAAAATAAAACTCTACATGTATTAAAAAAAAAAACATTGCACGAGTATATCTTTAGGATCTTTCTTAGGCATAATCATATTGCATATCATCCTCATTACATTTATGGACAGTTGTATGGGCATTGTCTGTTGCTGTAACACCCTCGCTTAGGAATTACATTTCATAGCAATAAATTTAAACTAAACCCATGTCACAATTAATTTAATAATATAAAATACGAGTTTCAAAATTTCTTCTTTGCGGATAACATGAACTTAATAAAATATAAGAACACAGATTATAAATAACTGAATAATACACTTTACATATATAAACATCGTTTATCAAAAGCATAAATACATAAAACTACATATCCAAAAGCATAAGTACAACAACTAAACAGCACCTATTTAAGCCCAAGTCCAATACACCTAATGGGAAGGGTACTCTTCAGGATCCTCCTCCTCCTCAGAAAACAAATCCCCCAGTCGAGGCATGTCTCTTCGAACGGGAGTCTGAGCAGAAGATATCTTGGAGTCCTCCCTAGGAGTATAGTGAGTATCACCCTACAAATCTCGTATAGGCATATCAAACTCTACATGTGCTGTAACACTAAAAGAAAAAGTAGTGACCCCATGGTGGGTCCTACTCATAGATAGAGTAATGTCACCAAAATACTCTGTATGCTCCGTGTCCCAATGGACATGCCAGGCATCAGTGCCTCTAAGGAACTGTACTCTAACAAAACTTAGCAAATCCATCTTTGCTGCCATTGCAGTCTCCACAGACATAAACATAAAACAGAAATAGACAGATTACTAACATAAAGAGGTGAGATCCCCTACATCATATACCAGTAAGGCAGCAGAGAAACAGTAATAACAATAAAGTTATACAGTACAGATTTAACACTAGCAGTCATAATATTTCTTAACAGATAACTTAACAGATATGCATATATATATATATATATATATATATATATATATATATATATATATATATATATATATATATATATATCTACACAACAATTTATCTACAGACTATGCATATGTACAATGAATAGACCTCTACTCCATGGGCTAAAACCAAACATTGGAGAGAATGATCGGGGAGTCATGTCTGTATATCGTCTGCCTCAAATCAAGTGCTTCAAAAATTATCAGCGTACGCATCAAGGCTTATACAAGACATTCTACACCGGATCGGGAATAGAGCAGTGTCTCATCGAGATCGTCAGTGCATTTGCAACAATCACCACGACACAGTAGAACTACTAACTGGCCACTTGTGGGATACCCGTGCCCTGACACCTCCAAGGTCATTCATAGACCTTCACTAATGCAATTCGCACCCGCACGAAGGTATAATTCATTTCCTAGGTATACAACCTTAACAAACAAAGTCACTACGACTTTGACAATGCATGTTCAAATGACTTAATAACTCAATAATGAACAAATACGTGCCTTACACCTAAAACCAAGCCACCACTGGGCTAAACCGTCAACTGATGTCTCCGGGTTCAGTAAGTCAGCCCAACAGTAGAACTACTATTTTTATCAAATGCGAAGTATTTCTATTGTATTTCCATAAATGCGTAACTCTATTTGTTATGTTACTAAATTGCGTAACATTTTTACATTGTTTTTCAATCGCATAAACTTTTTAAAATGTTTTCTTAATCGCATAACTAAAAAACATCATTTTTCAATCATGTAAGAGTTTTTCTACATATTTTTAATTGTGTAAAACATTTTATTGATATTCTAAGCTTAATTTTAAACTTTTCTCATTTAATATAAAATTAGACTTTGATTCCAACATTTTCTTACTAAACCTCCTCTAAGTGATATTTTCTAACGTTTTCATAAAAACCTATATTATCTTAATTAAACTAAGATATTTCAAAAATATTTTTCCATTACTTTAATCAAACTTTCCTAAATAAAATACTTTAATTTTCAAAACATCCTTTTAAACTCATTTCCACTACTAAGGCCGAAAAGTACTTCTTTTTAAATAACAAAATTCTTGTTCATGTTATTTTTAACTTGTAAATTCTTAAATCAGAGGAAAAGCCAAGAGGCAAGCAAGGATTGGAGAGCTTGGATCCATCTGTGGCCATCCTCAAGACCTTGAGGTAGGGGGAAACTTGTATGGATGTTTGTATTTTTCTTTCTTTCATTTTTGGTTCTTGAGGGACTTAATGAATAAATTGAGGTTTGATGAGTGATTTTGTGATTCTTGAGTTCAATATTGATATGGATAGATTGGTTGAGTTAGAAACAGATTTATTGATATGTTAGGATGAATTTTTCATCACTTGGAAGCCTTAATTCCCATTTGGGTGAGTTTTGGGGGTTTAGGTTACTGTTGGGGTTTTGATTCACAAAGTGTTGAATTGGGTGAAATCGAAGTGATTTAAGAGTTGCTATGTGTAGTTGGACCTTATTAGAGGTTGGAAATCACCTGAAATTAAGTTTTAAGTGATTGAAAGAGGGTCAAGTTCCAATGGAATAGTACCCGTATCTTCAAAATTCGGCAGATTCTGAGTTCTATGGTGGGCATCGCGGCACTTGGAATACCGCAGCATGAGGGGAATAAGGGATGAATGTCGTGGCATGGAACTTGGATGTCGCAGTGTGAGTAGCATTTTCTGCCAGTACTTTAACCCGAGGGATGGGCGTCATGACGTGGCTCAGGGAGTGCCATAGCGTGGATGCCTCGAAATAACTATGAGTTGTGTTTGATGCTTTGGAGCCTTCCAGTGGCACAATTTTCTTCTTTTATGCTTCATAATAAGTAATGAGACTCTAGTAAGAGTAATAAATGAATATATGAATGTATTAAATCATATTGATATGTAATGCTAATTATGAAGTTTAATTAGTCGTGATGATATATTTGAATGTATGAGTTGCCTTTTTAAAAAGTAAGAGCCCCGTAGATGTGGGTGATTGCTTTTGGAAAGGTGTGAGCCTCGTAGATGTGAGTGTTTGTTTTTAAAAAGTAAGAGCCCCGAAGATGTGGGTGATTGCTTTTTGAAATGTGTGAGCCCTGTAGATATGAGTGATCTATATTAGGTAAGGTGGATTGTATCCTTCCTAATATAGTGAATTTGAGGATGGATTTCCTCATTCATTATCGATAACTGTGTAGTTGATGGACTTCACTACCCGGAGGGGATGGATTTGCTCTGTGATAATGATGTTTGCTAGATGGATTTTTAGTGCTTGCTTGAGGTTATGGTTGTGACTTCTATTACTTTGTTCAAGTTTCTTGCATTCATGACATTACCATGGAATTGGAGGTTCCTATATATGGTATCATACATTATTCATTTTCATGCTTAGGATATTGCATAGGCATAAACACTAGACATAATTTGGAATAGCATGGTAATTGTATGGGCGGTGGCTATCATAACATGATTCATGCATTGTAATTGTATGAGCGATAGCATATCTCTGAGACACAGGTGTTATTTGGTTCTGTGATTGAAGTGTTAATTCGATAATTGTGAATATTATCTGGATGAATGTATATATATGCTGGTATTGGAATACTTCTACTGAGATGTGATTTCTCACCCCAATTGTGTTACCATGTAAATCCAGGTGCGAGTTCTTCAAAAGGGAAGAAGAAGATGTATGAGGACTAACATAGTATAGATGTTGTTTTGAGCTGAGCTTATATATGTTTTATATTTACTTAGTTGTTAAGAGTTATGTATAACATTATGCCCTTTGGAGGCTGTGATGTGTATATATAACTGTTCATTAGTGGCTCATTTTTTTTATATAATGTTGATATGTTATTTTGGAAATTGCATAGCTGTAGCAAGTAACATGCTTGAATCTAATCACTATTGTAATACCCTAGAAAGTCATGTTAGGCTTGTATATGGTTACAGAGGTAGCCTAATACTTACTTAACATGTCTGTGAAGTTTTGTGGCTTTCTGAGTATGTTTAGACACTTTGTTGTAACACTATGTGAGAAATATAGCTGTTATTTGCTCTGGAAGTGGCTTAAACTGCTTAGTTAGTGGAGATAAATGTCGAAAGTTTGTTTCCAAGTCATAAATGTGGGAACTGGGCTATAGTTAAAGTTTGAGGATTTTCGAAGTTAGTTCGGTATTTTTAAGCATACTGGTTGTGTGTTTTAATGTTGGATTGACACACAGCTGATATGGAAATATCGGTTTTTGGCGAAACAGAATTTTTAATGAATCTTAAGATTTATTTTGAATCTGTTGGAAACTAAGAAACTAGATTCGGTGGAATCTGGGTGTTCTTAGTAGTTTGGGTTTTGGTACCCAAATAAGAGAAGTCTAAATAGACTTCCCTTCTTGTGAAAATATCCCACGGTGGGGATATTTTATGGGTAGAAACAGAAGAGCAAAAACGTGAGAAAGAAGAGAAGAGAAAAGAAAGAAAAGAGAGGAGAGAAAGAGAAGGAAAGGAGAAGGAAGAGAAGGATCAACCATCCAAGAAGAGGATCCGCGTGAAGGCCTTGCTTCATCTTCATCATCTTGATCTTGAGGTAGGGGGAAATCTGTTTTTACTTGTTTGTGTTTATTCTTTTCTTTTGGTTTAAGAAAAGCTTGAAGAGGAAATGAGGTTGATGGGTGATTTGATGAATTATAAGTTGAATCTAGATGTGGTTAGTATGGTTGAGTTAGAAACTGAATTATGAATGTGTTTAGATGAATTTTTCATCATTTGGAGCCTTAATTCCAATTCTAGGTCATTTTTGGGGATTTTGGTCAAGTTGGAGATTTTGATTCATAAGTGTTGATTTAAATGAAATTGATGTTGTTTGAGAGTTAAAATGTGTAGTTGGACCTTATTAGAGGTTGGAAATCACTTGAAAATGGATTTTTAGTGATTGGAAGTGGTTTTAGTTCCAATGGAACAGTAACTCGTAGCTGTAGAATTATGCAAATTTTGAGTTTTGCTGTTCACGCTACAACGTTGGACTTTCACGCCGCAACATTGGGAAGAACATGATGAATGCCGCAACATTGGACTTTGAATGCCGCAACGTTGGGTAGAAAAAGGGGCGTGCGCCGCAATGTGGAATGCTTGCGCCGCAACGTTGAATGTTTACGCCGCAACGTTGGCAGTTTTTCTTGCCAGTACTTGAACCCGAGACTTGGGCGTCGCAACATTGGTGCCAGAAAACAACTATGAGTTGTGTTTGATGCTCTGGATCATTCTAGTAGCATAGTTTTCTTCTTTTATACTTCTTAATGAGTGTTGAGACACTAGTAGGAGTATTTAATGAAGTGAGAATGTGATAAATCATATTGATTTGTGACGCTAATTATGTGAGATAATTAGACATGAATATATACATATATGGTGTATTATGATGAATTGAGGAAATGAGTTTCTCCTAAGTATTAGGATCACTCATGTATGCTCTTTTAAGAGTGTTAAAGTATTTCTATAAGTATTTGATGAAGAGTTGTGAATTAAACCTGAAATGCATATAAATCAATTGTGAAACTAGTTATGGAAAATAATTGGCAATTGTTTTACATGAGATGTTTGAGAAGCATAGATTGGTGAGTAATGTCCTTTCTATGTCTTTGTATAATAGATTGGTGAGTAATATCCAACTCTATTGTATGTGAAATACCTTGAGGTTTATAATATCCTCTTAGTATTATTGAGAATCATAGATTGGTGAGTAATATCCTCTCTATGTATTTGTTGAAATGCATTGGGGTGAGTAATATCCTCTTTGTGTTGTTGGAAGCATAGATTGGTGAGTAATATCCTCTCTATGTTGTGAGTAGTAAGGTGAGTAATATCCTTATTACATTGTGAAGTAAGGAGGTGAGTAATATCCTCTTTGCCTTGTTTGGCCCCGTGAAAGTGGGTGTTCTATATCAGGTAAGGCGCTTAGTACCCTTCCTAATATAGTGAAGTATGAAAGGATAAAATTCCTTGTTCATTATTGTTAACCGTGTAGTTGATGAGACTTCACTACCTGGGGGGAATGAGACTTCCTCTATTATAATGATATATGCTGGATGAGACTCCCAGTACTTGTTCAAGGGTATGGATGAAACTATGGACTTCCATTACTTTGTTCAAGTATCATACATTCATGACATTGCCATAGGATTGGAGTCCTGGATGTGGTATCATGCATTATGCATTTTCACACTTAGGAATCTGCATAGACATAATCATTAGTCATAATTAAGCATAACATGGCGATTGTATGGGCGGTTGCTATCATGACATTTTCATGCATTACAATTGTATGGGCGGTTTCTTGTTATTGAAATGAGGAGTTGTTACTTCTATGATTGAAGTATCAACGAGATAACTATAAATATTATCTGTTTGTATATATTTATATATTAATATATTTATATACTGGTATTGGAATACTTCTACTGAGATATATTTTCTTACCCCGATTGTATTGCCATGTAAATCCAGGTGCGAGCTCTTCTAAAGGGAAGAAGAAGATGTATGAAGACTAGCATAGTATAGATGCTGTTTTGAGCTGAGCTTATATATGTTTTATATTTGCTTAGTTGTTTCAAGTTATGTATAACAATATGCCTTGAGGCTGTGATGTATATATAACTTCTAGTTTTGTGGCTCTCCATATTTACTCATTATGTATGAATGATATGGGTTAGACGTTGACGTATGTTAGTAGTAGCAGGGTCAATATTGGGTTATTCACTTATATGACGATATATTTGGGTAGCAAATATTGGGCTGTTACAACTATGATTTGCTTTGGTTATATTATGGTTATTAAATTTGGGATGTTACATTTTTAGTATCAGAGTAGTTCATCCTATTGAGCCGGGATATGGACTGACTATGTTTAAGCTTGTAGAAGTTTCTCTATGTGTTGTGCATTTTTTTGTCTCTTGTTTGAGATGTTGGAAAAAGGATTGCATGGCTTGCTTTAGGTTGGATGTTGGTAGCTACTATTACACAGTTACATGATATTGAGGATTGGCCTACACAATATGTAATGTTTTGTGTGGACAGGAAACTATGACTTCACCTAGGCGAACTAGGAGAATAGGAGTTCTTCTAGTGAGGGTCTAGTTGGTATAACTAAACTCATATAGGATTTGTTTGCATCTACACATTTTGGAGTGGTACCTCTAGTGTGAGTAGAGCCCATGTGTTCGATAAAGGGTTGTTAGATAAGATTTTCAAGGATTACGAATTGAGGAATCCCAGAGTTTTGTGGAAAACAAATTTCTTAGGTGAAGAATATCTGGCATAGGTTTGGCTTGGGAGTTGTAGACCTGCATGAGACTAGATTGTCTTGGGTTGATGACGATGAGTTGGATATCGTTATGGAAGGTGAGATTCCTTCGAGTGTGATGTTTGTTGGAGATCTTAGAACCTTAGTTGAGAGAGACTAAGTGTTGATGGCAAGTGAATTTTGGGGACAAAATTCTAAAAATGAGGGGAGAAATATAACACCTTGGAAAATATGTTAGGATTGTATATGGTTACAGAGGTAGCATAATACTTACTTAACATGTCTGTCTAGTTTTGTGACTTTCTGAGCATATTTAGGCACTTTGCTGTAACATTATGTGTGAAATATAGCTGTTATTTGCTTCGGAAGTGGCTTAAACTGCTTAGTTAGCAGAAATAAATGTGAAGAGTTTGTTTCCAGGTTACAAATGTGTGAACTGTGCTACAATTAAAGTTTGAGGATAATCAGAGTTAGTTTAACATTTTTAAGCATACTAGTTGTGTGTTTTAATGCCGATTTGACTAGCAGCTGATATAGAAAAATAGAGAAATGGTGAAACAAGTTTTTTAATGATTCTTAGGATTTATTTTGAATCTATTGATAGCTAGGAAATCAGATTTGGCAAAATCTGAGTGTTCTTAGCAGATCAAGGTTTTAGTGCTTATTTGTGAAAAATCAAATTTGGCTCATCTTTATAAGTTGTCTCACAGCTGAGGGTGAGAAAAACAAAGGGAAAACATAAAAGAGAAGAGAAAAGAGAAAGTGGAACCATGGAGGAGAAAGAGGAGCAGCCACGAGGCAAGCAATGATTGGAGAGCTTGGATCCATCTTTGGCTATCCTCAAGACCTTGAGGTAGGGGGAAACTTATATGGATGTTTGTATTTCTTTTCTTTCATTTTTGTTTTTTAAGGGACTTAATGAAGAAATTGAGGTTTGATGAGTGATTTTGTGATTCTTGAGTTCAATATTGATATGGATAGATTGGTTGAGTTAGAAACTGATTTGTTGATGTGGTAGGATGAATTTTTCATCACTTGGAAGCCTTAATTCCCATTTGGGTGAGTTTTGGGGGTTTAGGTTACTGTTGGGGTTTCGATTCCCAAAGTGTTGAATTGGGTGAAATTGAAGTGATTTAAGAGTTGCTATGTGTAGTTGGACCTTGTTAGAGGTTGGAAATCACTTGAAATTAGGTTTTAAGTGATTGGAAGAGGGTCAATTTCCAATGGAACGGTACCCGTATCTGTAAAATTCTGTACTTTCTGAGTTTTACGGTTGGCGTCGCGGCACTTAGAATGTTGCAACATGAGTGGAACAGGGGATGAATGTCACTGCGTGGAACTTGGATGTCGCGGCGTGAGTAGCATTTTCTGTCAGTACTTTAACCCGAGGGATGGGCGCCACGGCGTGGCTCAGGCAGTGCCACATTGTGGATGCCTCGAAACAACTATGAGTTGTGTTTGATGCTCTAGAGCTTTCCAGTGGCACAGTTTTCTTCTTTTATGCTTCTTAATAAGTAATGACACTCTAGTAAGAGTAATAATGAAGATGTGAATGTTTTAAATCATATTGATTTGTAATGCTAATTATTAGAGTTTTATTAGTCGTGATGATATACTTGATTGTATGAGTTGCCTTTTTAAAAAGTAAGAGCCCTGTAGATGTGAGTGATTGCTTTTTAAAAGGTGTGAGCCTCATTGATGTGGGTGTTTGTTTTTAAAAAGTAAGAACCCCGAAGATGTGGGTGATTACTTTTTGAAATGTGTGAGCCCCGTAGATATGAGTGATCTATATTAGGTAAGGTGGATTGTATCCTTCTTAATATAGTGATTTTGAGGATGGATTTCCTCGTTTATTATCCATAACAGTGTAGTTGATGGACTTCACTACCCGAGGGGGAAGAATTTCCTCTGTGATGATAATGTTTGTTGGATGGATTTTCAGTGCTTGCTCGAGGTTATGGTTATGACTTCCATTACTTTGTTCAAGTTTCATGCATTCATTACATTACCATGGAATTGGAGGTTCTTGGATATTGATACATTATTCATTTTCATTCTTAGGATATTGTATAGGCATAAACACTAGACATAATTTGGCGTAGCATGACAATTGTATGAGCGGTTGCTATCATAACATGATTCATACATTGTAATTGTATGGGCGATTGTGTATCTTTGATGTAGAGGTGTTATTTGATTTTGTGATTGACGTGTTAATTCCATAATTGTGAATATTATCTGGATGAATGTATATATATGCTGGTATTAGAATACTTCTACTGAGATGTGATTTCTCACCCTGATTGTGTTGCCATGTAAATCCAGGTGCGAGTTCTTCATAAGGGAAGAAGAAGATGTATGAGGACTAACATAGTATAGATGTTGTTTTGAGCTGAGCTTATATATGTTTTATAGTTACTTAGTTGTTAAGAGTTATGTATAATAGTATGCCCTGTGGAGGTTGTGATGTATATCTGTAACTATTCATTCGTGGCTCATTTTTTTTATATAATGTTGATATGTTATTTTGGAAATTGCATAGCTGTAGCAAGTAACATGCTTGAATCTAATCACTGTGATATGCTTTGGTTATATTATGGCTGTTAAATTTGAGATGTTACATTTTTGGTATTAGAGCAGTTCATCCTGTTGAGCCGGGATATAAACTGACTATGCTTAGGCATGTAGAAGTTTCTCTATGTGTTGTGCATTTCTTTGTCTCTTGTTTGAGATGTTAGAAAAAAGATTGCATGGCTTGCTTTAGGTTGGATACTGGTAATTACTGTTACACAGTTACGTGATATTGAGGATTGGCCTACTCAATATGTAATGTTTTGTGTGAACAGGAAACTATGACTTCACCTAGGTGAACTAGGAGAATAGGAGTTCTTCCAGTGAAGGTCTAGTTGGTATGACTAAACTCGTGTAGGATTTGTTTGCATCTACACCCTTTGGAGTGGTACCTCTAGTGTGAGTAGAGCCCATATGTTGGATAAAGGGTTGTTAGATAAGATTTGCAAGGATTACAGATTGAGGAATCCCAGAGTTTTGTGGAAAATAGATTTCTTAGGTGAAGAATATTTGGCATAGGTTTGGCTTGGGAGCTATAGACCTGTATGAGACTAGATTGTCTTGGGTTGATGATGATGAGTTGGATATCGTTATAGAAGGTGAGATTCCTTTGAGTGTGACGTTTGTTGGAAATCTTGGAACCTTAGTCAAGAGAGACTAAGTGTTGATGGCAAGTGAATTTTGGGACAAAATTCTAAAAAAGAGGGGAGAAATGTAACACCCTGGAAAACATGTTAGGATTATATATGGTTACAGAGGTAGCATAATACTTACTTAACATGTCTGTCTAGTTTTGTGACTTTTTGAGCATATTTAGGCACTTTACTGTAACATTATGTGTGAAATATAGTTGTTATTTGCTTCGAAAGTGGCTTAAACTACTTAGTTAGTAGAAATAAATGTGAAGAGTTTGTTGTCAGGTCACAAATGTGTGAACTGTGCTACAATTAAAGTTTGAGGATAATCAGAGTTAGTTTAGCATTTTTAAGCATACTAGTTGCGTGTTTTAATGTTGATTTGACTAGTAGCTGATATAGAAAAATAGAGAAATGGTAAAACAGGTTTTTTAATGAATCTTAGGATTTATTTTGAATCTATTGATAGCTAGGAAATCAGATTTGGCAAAATCTGAGTGTTCTTAGCAAATCGAGGTTTTAGTGCTTATTTGTGAGAAACCAAATTTGGCTCCTCTTTATAAGTTGTCTCACGGCTGAGGGTGAGAAAAACAAAGGGAAAACATAAAAAAGAAGAAAAAAAAGAAAATGGAACCATGGAGGAGAAAGAGGAGAAGCCAAGAGGCAAGCAAGGATTGGAGAGCTTGGATCCATCCTTGGCTATCCTCAAGACCTTAAGGAAGGGGGAAACTTGTATGGATGTTTGTATTTCTTTTCTTTCATTTTTGTTTCTTAAGGGACTTAATGCAGAAATTGAGGTTTGATGAGTGATTTTGTGATTCTTGAGTTCAATCTTGATATAGATAGATTGGTTGAGTTAGAAACTGATTTGTTGATGTGCTAGGATGAATTTTTCATCACTTGGAAGCCTTAATTCCCATTTGGGTGAGTTTTAGGGCTTTAGGTTACTATTGGGGTTTTGATTCACAAAGTGTTGAATTGGGTGAAATTGAAGTGATTTAAGAGTTGCTATGTGTAGTTGGACCTTGTTAGAGGTTGGAAATCACTTGAAATTAAGTTTTGAGTGATTGGAAGAGGGTCAAGTTCTAATGGAACCGTACCCGTATCTGTAATTTTTTGTAGATTCTGAGTTTTGCATTGGGTGTCACAGCACTTGGAATGCTGCAGTATGAGTGGAACAGGGGATGAATGTCGCGGCGTGGAACTTGGATGCCGCGGCGTGAGTAGCATTTTCTGCCAGTACTTTAACCCGAGGGATGGGCGCCGTGGTGTGGCTTAAGCAGTGCCGCAGTGTGGATGCCTCAAAACAACTATGAGTTATGTTTGATGCTCTGGAGCCTTCTAGTGGCATAGTTTTCTTTTTTTATACTTCTTAATAAGTAATGAGACTTTAGTAAGAGTAATAAATGAAGATGTGAATGTTTTAAATCATATTGATTTGTAATGCTAATTATGAGAGTTTAATTAGTCGTGATGATATACTTGATTGTATGAGTTGCCTTTTTAAAAAGTAAGAGCCCCGTAGATGTGAGTGATTACTTTTTGAAATGTGTGAGCCTCGTAGATGTGGGTGTTTATTTTTACAAAGTAAGAGCCCCGAAGATGTGGGTGATTGCTTTTTGAAATGTGTGAGCCCCATAGATATAGGTGATCTATATTAGGTAAGGTGGAATGTATCCTTCCTAATATAGTGAATTTGAGGATAGATTTTCTCGTTCATTATCGATAACTGCGTAGTTGATTGACTTAACTGCCCGGGGGGGATGAATTTGCTCTGTGATAATGATGTTTGCTAAATGGATTTCTAGTGCTTGCTCGAGGTTATGGTTGTGACTTCCATTACTTTGTTCAAGTTTCATGCATTCATTACATTACCATGGAATTAGAGGTTCCTGGATATGGTATCATACATTATTCATTTTCATGCTTAAGATATTGCATAGGCATAAACACTAGACATAATTTGGCATTGCATGGCAATTGTATGGGCGGTTGCTATCATAACATGATTCATGCATTACAATTGTATGGGCGATTGCGTATCTCTGAGATGAAGGTATTATTTGCCTCTGTGATTGAAGTGTTAATTCGATAATTGTGAATATTATCTGGATGAATGTATATATATATTGGTATTGGAATACTTCTACTGAGATGTGATTTCTTACCCCGATTATGTTGCCATGTAAATCCAGATGCAAGTTCTTCAAAAGGGAAGAAGAAGATGTATAGGGACTAGCATAGTATAGATGTTGTTTTGAGCTGAGCTTATATTTGTTTTATATTTGCTTAGTTGTTAAGAGTTATGTATAATAGTATGCCCTTTGGAGGCTGTGATGTATATATGTAACTATTCATTCGTGGCTCATTTGTTTTTATATATATAATGATGATATGTTATTTTGGAAATTACATAGCTGTAGTAAGTAGCATGCTCGAATCTAATCAATGTGATATGCTTTGGTTATATTATGGTTATTATATTTGGGATGTTACACTTTTTCCATTAGTCATATTGTTTTACTTTAATTTGCATTTAAGATTAATCTTTGTTCACCATTAATCATTTAATAGTTTTCTTTTGTTTCTTTGTTTCTTCTGCTATTCTTTTAATTTTTCTCTCTGTGGAATTGACCCCCAAAATTGTGCTACAACTACTGTGTTATTCTTTGAGCGTAATCAATGGTCTCGACTCAAACCCTATATAACATGGACCTCGACACTCTGATAGTCATCAAAGCACCGACTTGGGGACAGTGTTTCATACTTGAATTTGGGCATTAAAGGGCCAAGTCCAAGAGCCAATAAGACAAAGACCTTACCTAATGGACAAAAGGGATGCCCCCTCTTAAAAGACATATAGAAAGTCAACTCCCAGATAAGGAAGGTGCCAAAAAGTTTTCCCTTGCCTCTAGAATGACTAATTTACCCGTAATCACAACTTGGTACCCACGACTTCACTCTCCTATAAATAGCTCATTGTAACTTCATGGTAAGGATTTTTTCCTCATCCTCTACACTTGGAATCCTAACTTACTTGAGCATTGAAGTGTTTTTGTAGGTACCTAACCCTTCTGCACCAACATTCAAAGGAGCTTATTGCAACATCCTAATACCGCAAACTTGATATATCTACTATATACAAGGCACACAGTACTAGTTATGTCACTTGTAACTTAACTCAACCAACAAAACCCATATCATTCATACACAATGAGTAAATATAGAGAGCCTAAACAGCAAAAAGTCATATGTATACTGTAACACCCTCCTTTGGGTGTGACATTTTCGACCGGCTCCTTTAAATTCCTTTTACCCAAGTTATAAAATATTTCATGTTATTGAGTATCAATCCCAAAATGTAGGTTTCTTTTTTTACGGATAATATAAATGACATATTAAAGTACAGTTTCCAAATTTCTTTTTACAAAAGCGTAAACTTTAAGGTGAAGTAATAGCACAAGATACAACTACTTAATATTACACACCAAAAAGATTATATACATATCAGTGGCATGGATTACAATCCACCCAAAATATATAAGTTAAATATATGAGTTTATAGCCAAAAGACGTATAGTGCCCACTAACTCCAAAAATATACTGGCCCAAGTCCAGACCTCTACGAAGCAAGATCTTCCTCTGGATCCTCCATAGAATCCTCGTCGAGGTCTTCCTCAGGGTCCTCTTCCTCCTCAGACCCTAAGTCAGCAAAACGACCCACGAGCTGGTGTCCTAGCCGAGGACACCACAGGGTCCGGATCCTCCCTAGGGGTGTAATGTAAGTCACCCCATAGCTCCCTAATTGGCATGAAAAACTCTAAATATACAGTAATAGTAAGAGAAAAGAAAGGAACATCATTACGGGTCCTACGGACGGTTAAAGTTACATCCTCTACATATCTAATGCGTTCGTTATCCTAATCAATGCGCCAGGCGCTCGCACCATCATGAAACTGAATTCAAACATAACTAAAAATATCTCTTCTAGCAGCCATCCCAAAATATAACAGCAGACAGCAACCCCTCCTCTTAATCTTTATTCACAGGAATACATAAAACAGAAACAGACAGAACAATAATACAAAGAGGTGAGACTTTCTACATCATTCCCAACATAGTAGCAAGAGACAGCAAACAATAGTAATATCACAGAGTACAATTATAACAATTTATAGTCGAGTTAATTTTTCCAATAGATATATCAATAATAAATATCACAGGTAAATCCATAGCATATTAATGGGCAATTTCACCATGTAGGATCATCATAATAAAATGCTAAATGATATGTGTATGCACAATGGATAGCCACCTACTCCATGGAGCTAAAGTCAACATCGGAGAGAATGATCGGGAGAACCACTGTCTGTATATCGTTAGCCTCAACATGCGCTTTCCAATATAATCAATATGCGCAAAATGACTATACAAGACACTCTCAACCGGATCATGAATAGGATAGTGCCTGGTCGAGATCGTCGGTGCGTTACACAGTCACCACGGCCCAGTGGAGCTACCAACTATCCACTTGTGAGATACCCGTGCCCTGACGCCTCCAAGTTCAACAAGTGAACTATGCTACACAATTTGCACCCGCACGAAGGTGTAATTCATCTCCTAGGCATTCCGCCTGACAACAAGTCATTCCGAATTTTACCATGTATGTTCATGTGACAATAAATATAGGCATTCCGCCTTAACGACAAGTCATTCTAACTTTTACAATGTATGATCATGTAACAAGGAACATAGGCATTCCGCCTTAACAACAAGTCATTCCAACTTTTAAAATGTACAATTATATGCCAATGAACATTTATTTCACCACAAGAATCATAACAGGATTCAGTCCGTTAGCTTAACCGTATAATATTATGTCCAAATCATAAGACATTTCAAATATAAGATTCTCAATAATCATCCTTCATGAAGTTCCAACGAAATTATTAGGTATTGATTTTATATTTCACTTCTCCTTTCTCATAAGTCCTAATGGCACTCTATTTGATTATGAACTCTCTTTCTCACCTATTTTTCTCCCTCAAGGCCGAACTCCTCTCCAATAAAGTGTTTAAATTTATCTTACCACTCACTCACCATTACCAATCCTCAATTTACTTCCTTCTTCTTCTTAATGCTTAGGTCCAATTCAACATAACTTTTTTATCTTAGATACCCCATTTTGACCTCATGGCTGTGAGCTTCCTAGGACACTAGGGCTTCAAGTTTTTCAACTTTTACAAATAATCTCAAGCAAATGAATTATATCAACCATCACAAATCTCACCAAGGTCACACATAGCACAAAATCACATAAGGAAAGATTCACATAAAGCATCAAAGATCAATACAATAAAGGGAGAAATTCTCACATGGATCCCTCACTTCCCACACAAAGATTTTGTCCTTCACAACTATGAATGGGTGATGACAAAAATCTCCCTCTTACCTTTGGCGATATCCAATAAAGTGTAGAACTTTTGAACCAATCTTCCTCCTTTAAGAACCCCCTTGAAACCGAAAATGACATAGCAAAAGTCATTATTTTTGGACTTGGAAAAGAGTAGCCAAGAACATACATCAAAGTTTTAGAAGGAAGAAGAGAAGAATGATGAAAAAGGAGAGAACTTTTACCTTAGAAAATCACAAACCTAACTTGAGAGACTCTTGGAAAAGTGATGAACAACCAAGATCTTCACTCTTGATGATCTTAGAAAGAGGTGTAAATTCAAGATTGTGAATGAGTGGAATCAAAGAAACAAAATAGTGGTCCTTTAGAGTGGTGGCCGTGTGGAGCAAGGAGAGAAAATGGAAGAAGGTGAAGAGAAAAGTGAGAGGGACATTTTTGGGTGAGGAGAAAGAAGTTGATAGGAAAGTTTGATAGTGAAAAGTGATTGAAAACTTGTCCAATCATCTCCTCCTTCTCTCTTTGGCTGTGTGCCCTCCTAGGGAAAGTGGAAAAGAAGCTTCTCTTGGAAGCTTCTCCAAAGCTTGCTTGAGGAGCTTCTAACGCTTCCCAAAAAGGTCAATCGATGATGTGATATGATGATATCACTTAGATGGTGTCATAAAAATGAATAGAGAAAAATAATCTACTACATTTCTACTACAAACTGTTATCCAATGGACAAAAGTCACTATCAATAAATCTGGTATTTATTATCCAATAGTTAATAGAGTGTACCCAAATTTTATCTGTGAGATAAAATCTCGAAAAACAAAAACTTTGTAAACTATGTCTGGTTTTGGGTTTAGTAAGATCCCTCAGTCCCGGTGTAACAATCCAAAGTTCTCCGACCTCGGAGGAATATTTTATTTCTCCGACCCCGCTTAATGCGCATGCAAATTAAGAAATATAATAAAATAATCAAATAATTCAAATAATTATAGAAAAATTCATAAAAATCACAAATATTATAAAATGAATAAATCTCATGGCATAATAAATTTATGGGGTGTTACATATACACCATCAGCCTCTCAAGGAAACTGTAATACATAACTTTTACTAACTCAAGGTAGTAGGAAATAAATATACAACATATTTATTGCAAGAAGCAAGATCAACTACGCTAGTTCTTCTGCTTCTTTTGCTTCCCATACTTGTACTGGGATTTACATGGAAACACAATTGGGGTGAGAAATCATAATTTCTTAGTATATGTAATTCCAAAACTAGCAGTTAATTATTTAACAACAATAACCAACTGAGCACATAAGATTAAGCCTACAACAGATAATTGATCCCCTGCTCAAACACTATCAGAATATATACACACCCTATGGAACATTCTCAAGGCAAGCTATAATTCTACCTCACGCTAATATCGAACAATCAATGATATCAAACAACTATCCATATAATCCTAAGATATCATCAACAAACAGCCATCAAACAAGTAAGGTAACTGCCCATACAGCGGCCATCAAATGCAATGCTTTATAATATGATGTATGGTTATGCTCACACAAAGTCCTATTAATTTAATGATGCAATGCAAATGCAGATTTTAGTTTCAGAAAACACATGTCACTCACTTGTTTCCTAGGAACCTTCTGTTCCTTTGTATATACTGAGCAGGTTAGGGCTAACCAGCACAAACCCACTTGGTAATAGGTGAGTACCTTCTTCTCACAATCGTAAGAGTACTACTACCACCCCTATACCGGTAACCTTGACCATATAAGTAAACCTGTAAGGAGAATTCGGATACAACACCTCATTCTTAGGTCCCATGGTTGTACACACCATCTAAGGTTACAATGAATAGGAAACAAGACATAGCAAGTTTGAAAAAAAGATATGCAATGTATTTCACAAATACATTTAAACATCACTAGGTCCTTACTAACCAAGTGACTAAGGAAAACTAGCAAATCCCATAACCAAGCTCACTTACTACTTAAGGAGCAAAGTCATGTTTCTAGTACTTCCTCTACCTCAACCTTGTCTCACAAGGGAGTAAAAATGTCATTCATGCATCTTTAGTTCTACTTTCCATACAAAGAAGCAACCTATGCATGACAACATAACCAATAAGCCAAGCACACTTAGCTTACAACACCTAATATCTCACTTCATCACTTCACAAGTGATTCACAAAGCAACCTCATGTAGCTCAAGGTTATAGGTATTGACCTATGACATTCAACTTCTCAAAGGATACCTAAGGTTTCACAAATCCTATCACAAAGTTCACCTTAACCAAGTGAAAGAACTATCACTACCAAACATGCACTCTTGGCTCAACTCTATCACATAAAGGAACCAACCCATGTTTCTAGCATATCCTCAAGTTCAACCTTTAAGAACAAGAGAACATACACCAACTATGCATCTTAAACTCAACTTTAACTCTAAATGAGTAAACTATGCATAAAGATAGGCATATTGTACTAAACAAACCCAAACTAGTTGTTTCTAGTGCACCCTGTCTTAACTTCTTAAAGTCCTTCACATAAGGTAAGTGGTTATTCTTTCCAAGAACTACCACTAGATGTGTCTCAACACTAATGGTTTTGTATCTAGAACCTCACACCCTCACTTCACAAGTGATACCGATGTCAACCTCATGTTGAACAATGTTCTAAACACTTCCTTGTTGCATTCCAACACACTTGGATGCACAAGGTTCGCAAGATTGTTCGCATTCCATCACACAATGGATGCCTAAGGGGTTCCAATACACTACCCCCTGACACTCCACCTTACTATGGTTGTCTAGGGTTCCACAAGTGTATCTTAAGGAATTTCCCACACTTTGAATGGCTAAAGGTTCTCCAACCTCATCCTAAGGCAAAATCCCCATTCTTTGGGTGCCTAAGAGTTTTCCAAGTTCTCACACTTACAAGGTGGTAATTTCCCTCATGAAATACCCCTATTGGTGCCTCAACACATTTAAAAATGCATATATAAGTGATCCTAATAAGTGGGGAACTCCAAATTCCCAAGATAAACACTCTTGAAGTTTTCTGTGCTTAGGCGATTAAGCGCTAACTTTTTGGGCGATTAATCGCTCAGCACCAGAAACTTCTGTAAAAACTAGTTTTCTACTCTAATTGATTCCCAATCAATTTTTAATCTCCAAAAAATGAATTATAAGTTATTTCCAATCCTAAACATGGTCTCTAACATGATAGAATCATCAAAAACTAATTAATCCATCTAATATAGAATCATGATCAAAGATTAATCATCCAAAAACCCATTTTTCCTACTTTGGCCATCAAGGGTTCAAATGGGGAGTTCTAAGTTTCTAACTCAAACTCATACCATGAACAAACCATAAACAACCCTTGAAACACATCCAAGCAAGAAAAACACTCCAAACACCTCAAAATCTCATTTTGGGCCATTATGCCTCAACTAAGCATAAAGGAAGGAGATGAGAGAAAGAGACTAAAGGGACTCAAAAACCCTACCTCTTGTGCAGGAAAGATGAAGATCTTGAAGCCTTGAACTTGCTCTTGGATCCTCCTTCAAGCTTTAATCCTTGCTCCTTTAGTTTTTCCCTCTTTCCTCTTCTCCCCTTCGGCTCCCCTCTTTCCTTTATTTTCTTTTTTCTATTTTCGTTTCTTTCTCTGTCATGAGTAGCAAAGTGAGATAGCCAAATTCTCATACTGTTAAGAACACTTACATTCCACTGAATCCAGATTCTTAACTTCCAATAGATTTAAAATAAATCCTGAGATTCATCAAAAATCTTGTTGCGCAAATATCACATTTTTTCATATTTGTGACTAGTCAATCCGGTATTAAAACACACACACAGTATGGTTAAAAATACCAAACTAATTTTGATTATCCTCATATTTTAATTGTAGCACAGTTTATACATTTGTGACCTAAAAATAAAGTCTCCACATTTATTTCCACTAACTGAACAGTTTAAGTCATTTTCTAATAACATTATTTCTCACAAATAGTATTGCAGTAAAGTGACTAAACATACTCAGAAAGTCATAAAATTAAATAGACATGTTAAGCAGGTATTAGACTACCTTTGTATCCATATACAAGCCTAACATATTTTTCAAGGTGTTACACTTATAGCATCCCCAATATCTAGGATAGAATAGTTCACAAAGAAAGAAAAAGAATTTAGATGAGTTTGCACCATAGTCAATGGAAACTACATAAATTTAATGATTGCAATTATCATGAAGAAAGAAAGATTATTTCCCGAAGAACATATAAGACTTTCTCCATTACAACTATTTAAAATATGCACCCATATATATATATATATATATATATATATATATATATATATATATATATATATATATATATATATATATATATATATATATATAAATTGATACTAGTCAGACTGCAAATGAATAGATATTAACTTTTTTTTTTCTATTTATTAGAAGTGAAAGATGCATTATTATCTATAGTTTGCAGAATAAGAGTCAAGTTATAGATAATAGGTTAGTTTTGAGTAAAGATTGTATTTATTTTTATTTTTTGATAAATTTATTATTTTTATTAAAATTGTAAGTGTCGTTAGACTTTTAATTGAATGAATTTATATAGTTTATATATATATATATGCATCCTAACAATTTTATTTAAATTGATATGTCTTACTGTAAATCAACAGATATTAACTTTGTTCTTTTCCATTTATTGGAGCCCTTCCCTATATAGATAAAAACAAGGAAATTTCAATTTTTTTATAATGTTTTATTGAAAAGAAAAAACTTGTAGAAATTCTATATATTACCAAACGAAAAGTTCTATAATACAAATAAATTTTAATCTCAAAAAGTTAGCCCGATACTGAAATTAACGAGTCAGGTTTAAATACATGTAAATTAAATGGGCCCATTTGGGATACTTCTTTTTCTTTTTCTTTGGTCAAAAGGAATACTTCCTTGTACCATCATTCATCAAGCTAGGCGGGAAGACAAGGGTTCAGATAACAATATTAGGGCCCAACTCATGAAACGGAAGGAAAATTTGGCCAGCCTGGCAGACGGATCTAAAATTCACGCCTCTAATTACATGCGCTCGATTTAAAATGTTCATCAACTCATTAATTAATCGGTCGCGCTATTTGTCCAACCAAAAGACTCCAATTTTTGTTCACCGTATGTCACGTGTCATCATTTGAAATTTGAAATATGAAACTGTTCACGTTAAGAATAAGTGGTTAATACGTTATGAATAAGTGGTTAATCAGTATAAGTTTCTGATTAATACATTCGAAATAAGTAAGTGGTTAATACGTTAAGAATAAGTGGTTAATCAGTATAAATTTACGTTAATACCTTGAAATAAGTGGTTAATCTATATCGGTTTGGTGAATCGAGAAAGAGTTCCTAATAATGAATAAGTGGTTAATATGTTAGGAATAAGTGGTTAATCAAGATATATGTTTGGTAAATCCAAGAAAGAGTTCTCAATAATGAGTAAATGGTTAATACGTTAAGAATAAGTGGTTAATCAATATTAGTTTCGGTGAATCCAAGAAGTAGGAAATGAGAAGCGAGAAATTAAATGGTTAATACGTTAAGAATAAGTGGTTAATCAAGATCGGTTTACGGTGAATCCCAAAAGCGGAAATAAAAAGCGGAAATTAAATGGTTAATACGTTAGGAATAAGTGGTTAATCAATATCGTTCGGTGAATCAAAGAAGCGGGAAATGAAAAGCTTGAAATGAAAATATTGGCATACGGAAAAGTCAACAAACATACGTACGGAAGCATAGGGTGGAGGAAAGTTGGAGTATTTTGGTTGGACGAAAAACGTTTTCCTTAATTAATATATACTAAAATTTACAAACTAACTAGTCTAATTATCCGTGCAATGCACGGATATTTAGAATTAATTTAGTAATTATCCGTGTAATTTTTTATAATTAATTTAGTAATTAATTTAACAAAAAGAAAAAATATAAATATATACATATTAATTAATAATATTTTATTTTTAATTCTTCATTATTGCTACATTTAAAGAAGCAATTTATAACCAATTAATATTTAGAATGATAAAAAGAAAAGTTGTCAAGTGAATATAAAGGTAATTCAATTAAATCAAAAATATGTACAACTTTTCAAAATATTAAATTAAGTTATGATGACGCAAAATATTTTTCATTAATGTTGTAAAAATAATCATAAAGAACACAAGAAATAGAGAAGACACTAGAGAACAAAACATAAAGAGCTTAACAGATAGAGATGAAACTAGAGAAGAAAGAAGAACTTTTCTTTATTCTTGTGTATCTCTCTAGTTTCTTCTTTATCACATGAGCTTTTTATGTTTTTCTCTTTAGTGTCTTCTCTATTTTTTAAGTTTTTTATGCTTATTTTTAAAACACGTTATTAGCATCAGACTCTACTATATGAATGATGACTTGAACAACTTAGAGGTTCTATTGAAAGAGTTTGTCTTCTTATCACTCTCTTTGTATTAATCTAATTCATGACTATTTTCTTTCTTATGGTTTTCTTCATGTTCATCTTAGTATGAAGTATCTTTTGTGTTTCATCTATAGAAGTTTTACTGTCAATCTTGTTTTACTAACACAATTATCATATTTTATTTTATATTGAATTTTTTACTTTTGATAAATTCTGGAAGAAATTACTATTCAAGAATTCATGAAGGATTGTAAAAAACCAATAATTTGCCAATGTCATCTTCTATATGAAGATTTATGGTATAGTTCGTGAAGAAGACCTTTAGGCCATGATTGAATCTAAAAAGATCTATTTGATCTTAGTATAATTTGAAATAAAGAAATGTGAGAGAGAACATCATCAATCTTTTTATGTCTCTCAAATATGCTCCTGTAGTAACAAAAATGAGAATTGTTTTAAGAGATATTTTGAATCAAATTTATGCATTCTTATGATTGAACACAAAAATGGGTTATTAATGAAAAATCACAAAGGCCACCTAATGAGTTGAATCTCATTCCCTGAAGTAAATGTTCTATATTATAATTTTGAATATGACAGAGGTCGTGGTTATGACATTTGATGTGGCAGAAATTATAAAAATGATTATTACCATGCTGGTTCTAACTCTTCTAATAATACATATCAAATAAAGTAAGGAGATAATGATGAGAATATTGAATAGAGTAAAACTACAATAATGTTGTAGCATATACGAAATAATATTAGTCATACTTGTTGTTTGTCAAAATTTTGTTTGTGCAAATCATTCATTTGATCATGGTCCTACAAATAATATGCATTTAGATGTGTCTATTTTTGTTAAATATTGTGAGAAAAGTTTTATTACTTAATTGATTATTTGAGTGGTTGAATTATTTTCTTGGAATTCATATTTTCTATTTCATATGTATTTATTTTATTTTTTATATGATTTAAAATCATCACGTACACATTTTCTCTTATTTTTGTTAGTTTGCAATATTTTAAATAAAATATGTATATGATATGATTTCTTAGAACTTTTATTGATTGAAGAAAAAAATGTGTATTACTAATTCTTTATCTACATATATATATATATATCGGTGGTAAATTTTGATATCTAGTAGTACAAAAGTAATTTAAGTCTCTAGAATAGCTACTATATTTTGTTACCTCATTGAACAAAATTTTATACATTATGCTTTATTCATTATCAAGTCAAATAGATATGATCAGTGCAATTGAAACACATATTATTATAAACAAGAAGTTTACTATGCTCTTATTAACCAGAAGTTTACTATATTGTTGTAAACTAGAAGTTTACTAGTCCAAATAATTTTGTTATTTGGCATATGGTTAGTAAGGTTATCTTGGGTCAATATTGATAATTCATATGGATATCATTGAAAGACCAAAAGATTCTTCAATATAATAAGGTTTTATGTGCAGAGTATTTTCAATGCAAATTGATTATAAGATTATCAATAGCTAAAAATAAAGTTGAATTTGTTCAATTTATAGAACGAATTTAAGATAATATTTGTAAATTATATCATAAATCATGAGTAACATTTAGATATTTTATGGTTAGAAGTCAGTTGGTCACATGTATACTTATTATCAATTCGCAACCTGTTGTTTGTGAGATTATGCAAGTTATTTGATCAACGGCACAAATTTCCATATTAAGATAATTTGGCTTGATAATACTAGTGAATTTACTTCTAAATCTTTTAGTGATTATTATATAACCATTAGTAAAATATTGAACATCATGTTTCTTATGTTCAAATGCCTCTAATTGATAGCTAAATAACATATTGTAATAACAATATCCCAACTTTTGCTTGGGGCACGCCTTTTTTACATGTTGCAGCACTTGTCGGTATAAGACCAACAAATAATCATAAGTTCTCCCTTATGCAATTAGATTTTGGCCTGAAGCCATATATTTCGCATATAAAAATTTTCCTATGCGCGATATAGTTACTCATGCTCTCCTACATCGCACTAAAATGAGCTTTAAAAGAAAGTTGAGAACATATATTGGATATGAAATGATGTTTCCAACATTACAGGAAAAGAATAAGTAATAGGAAAAGAAAATTACTTGAAATGTATCATCATTATATCATTTAGATCCTTGAACAAGGTAATTTGAACTGGAAGTTCAAATGATAATACATTTAAGAATAAGAGCAAATTAATGAATTGTCAAATGCAATTTCTATTGCAAAAGGATAAATAAATATTATACCAATAATAAATGCTCCATTTAGAATTGATATCAAATGAGTCAAAAACATGCAAGAAGCATGGTAGACTAATCAATTCCAAAGACAAAGCCTAGAAAATAGAAGGAGCAAATGATATTGCTAAGAAGACAAATAATCCTAAAGAGGATACTCTTGAAAAAGAGATTCGAGACATAAGTAGAATTCTTAAAGTAGTCCAAACTCTCGAAGAAGTTAAAATATATGAAAATTGTGAAAAATGATGAGATCTCAATAAATTATGTCTCTACAAGCAAAATGAAGAAATTGAAAAGAAATAATTATCAACAACATATTTGCATAGCACGCAGTATTATAAATAATAATGAGGATCATGAAATTATAATTGTCAAAGAATATCAACAAAAAAATGATTAGCCAAAATAGAAGAATATTTTGTAGGTAGAATTGAACTCACTTGTAAAACATGAGGTTATTAAATTTATAGTTCAAACTCTAGAAGAGGTTTTAATAGACCTGAAGTATAAATCCCAAAAGGTGCAAAATCTGTGAATACAAATAGATGCAATTATATTTTCATATCTATTAAGAATGTTTGCACCTAAGAAGTTGAATACTTCTAATGGATGTTATTACATCTTATTGTTATGGATCTCTTGATACATGCTATCTACATAAAAAATCCCCAAAGGATTTAAAATATCAATAGCATCCAATGAACTTAATTTACATATGCTAATGATTTATGTTTTTTTTCTCATCATATTAAGACTTTCTTATTGAGCATTAGTGTTTGTTGATATGCATTATATATATTTCAAAATTTCTTAAAATATTTTATTTTCTTATGTGTCTATTTAAGAAACTTGTAATTGGCTTTGCATAATTGCTATGTATGTTGGTTATTAAAATTGTTTGAAGTTTTTCCAAGGTTGTAGAAGATCTAAAGAAAAAAATTTGAAGTGAAAGATCTTTGAATGATAAAACTTTGTCTTAGCCTGCAGATCGAGCATTTAGAAAATTAAATTTTGTCTATCAAGTTATAGAAAAACAAGTTCTTCAATCATTTATACAAATAATTATACATTGAGTACACTAATAGTTGTTACATCGTTAGATTTAAAGCAGATAACAAAGATTTTGATCCTAAAGTATCATACCTTAGTGCTACTGAAATATACATACATATTGTTAAATATTATGCATTTCTATATCTTCGAGGCATAATTAATGATATTATTTTATTCATATGAATCTATGTCTAACTAATTGATTATATAGATGCAGGGTATTTATCTGATCCAAATAAAGTCAGATCTCAAATAAGGTCTTTATTTACATGTGGTGGTATTGCTATATCATGGTGATCTACAAAGCAATCTATAGTTGTCACCTTTTCATATCATTTAGAAATAACGACAATTCATGAAGGAAGTCGTGAATATTTCTTGTCAAGAGTTATGATTCATCATATTCAAGAATCTTGTGAATTGTCTTATGAAAAGGGAAATTTCAACTGAAGATAATACTACTTGCAAAACTTAACAAAAGGAGGATATATCAAAGGTAACTAAATAAAGTATATTTATCCAAAATTCTTCAGGTGGAGAAAATCGGAATGCTACAATTCATATATCCTAAGTGATGCTCCTAACAGGAGGAGAAAAAATATACTCTTTTCCCCTTAATCAAGGTTTTGCCCTACATTATTTTCCTTGATAAGGTTTTTAATTAGGCATTTTTCATATAAAGGATATTGTACTCTTTTTCCTTCACTAGGATTTTTTCCCATTGAGTTTTTCCTAGTAAGGTTTTAACTTTTAATGAGGCATATCCCTGATGGACATCCAAGGGGAAGTTTATGAATAATATTAAAGAGTGGATGTCCAAAAATCACCATAGTTACATAGTTATAAGAATATTACAAAATACTTATTAGGTAGATGTTACACATACTATTATTCTTTATAACTCATTATAGTAATTATTATAATTTTATGCAGTCTTGACCCTATATATAAAGGGTATAAAGCACTTGAAGATGATATACAAGAATAAAGAAATTTTCTTCTTTCTCTCTAGTTTCTTTTCTATCTCTTAAGTTCTTTATGTTTTGCTCTCTAATTTTATCTCTATTTTTTGAGTTCTTTATGCTTAATTTTAAAACAATTAAAGCATTGTTTGTATTTTATATAATATAATAGATGACTACACTAAAAAAATTAAAATTAATATTTTTATTATAAAAAAGAAGATATAAGAGAAATGAATGAATAGGTATTAGTCATTGAAATTGACTAAAATCTTGGAGCGAAATTAAGACTAAGACTTCACCTATGTTTTATATAATATAATAGACACACATTAAAAAATTAGAATTACAATAGTTTTTTATTATAAAAGAAAAGATATAAGAGTAAGACAAATAGATAAACATTGGTCATTGAGATAGGTTGAGATTTTGGAGAGAAAACGAGTTAAAGATATGATACCACATACCATTTTCTACTAAGGAATCACCTATGTTTTATAAAAATAATAAATGAGTATACAAAAAAATTAAAATTAAATTAGTTTTTGCAGGGAAATTGAGTTTAGAATATAATTCCACATAACATTTTCCATTAAAACATTGCCTATGTTTTATGTAATATAATAGATAAGTACATTAAAAAAATTAAAATTAGAATAGTCCTTTTATAATAAAAGAAATAAGTTATAAGAAAAAAAAAAGGAAGAAGGGAAAGAGGAATAAGTACATTAATAGATGAGTTAATGTCACATAACAAGTTTTACTACATTAAAGAGGAACAAGTTTTACTAAGTTTTACTAGTCAGATGAGATATGAATCAGGCTACCTTTGTTGGATAAGTGAGGCTAAGATTCTTTTGTTCTAGTATTTGATATGTGGCTCGGATGTTTGATTTTCAAACATGGTATTTGCTTGTTTTCCTATGTATTGTAACCTTAGATGGTATGCACTACCATATGGCCTGAGAATAAGGTGTTGGATTCGAATTCTCCTTGCATATTTGCTAATATGGTCAAGGTTACCGGTGTATGAAGTTGTTAGCGGTACTCTTACTTTTGTGAGGGAAACTAGTCCACACATCACCAAGTAGTGTCAGGGCTTGGATGCCTATCTTACTTAGTATATACAAGTAACACAGTTCCTAGGGAAATAAGTAAATAGCTTGTGTTTTCAACTTTAAAATCTGCATTGGCATTGCATATCCATAATACGTGGACTTTGTTTGAGCATAATCATGCTTCATAGCATAAAGCATTGCATGGTTGATACTTGTATGGGCATTTGTCCTGGCTTAGTAGATTGATTGTTTGGTTGCTCGTTCGGTAGTATCCTAGGATTGTATGGGCGATTCTTTGATATTATTGATTGTCCGATATTCTTTTACATCGAATGTATTTTTGGTGTTCAGTTGAATTATTTGTTATAAATGATTAACTGCTAGTCTTGGTATGCTTATACTGAGAAATTATGATTTATCACCCCTGTGTGTTCTATGTAAATCCAAGTAAAGTCCCTAAAAAGGGAAAAGGCAAGGAAAAGAAGAAGCAAAAGGCTTAGATTAGTGTTTTGTTTCTTTGTAAACTGGTTTATATATGTGTATATTTCTGGTTGTTTAGAAAAGTTTATATATACTTTATGGCATGTTAGCCATTGATAGTTGTATATATGACTTTTTGATCATTTGTGGCTCTCTATAATAACTGCGTAAGTTATTATGAATTTTTATTTTCCATTTTTTTAGAAGTGACATGTTTAATGTGATTTATTTTGGAATATTCTGTTTATTTTATGGTAATTTGTATTAAGGTGTTACATAGGGAGCATACAAACCTTCATAATCTTAAGAACTACCCACATCCTGCAAAACAAAAACAAATGCAAAACAAAATTCCAAATGAAATTCTTTATCCTAAGGTTTGCATATTAATATAATTAACACTATAAAAAAAATAATTAACAAACAATTAAAGGTAAGAAAAAGAAAACAAAGAAAAAGGTAAAACAAAAATTCAAAAATCATAAAAAATTTGCACAACCAGCTTATTTGAGCTTGACTGTCAAATGTCCCCATTGGAGTCGCCATTTGTCGCGACTGTGATCACGGCGAAATAGCAACTTAAATTTAAAAAAATTAGAAGTCGCCACCAATTTTATTTGAATTAGGAAAAATTGGAAAACCTTTCTTAAAAAATAGTCTTTGAAACCAGATTGGATTTGAGAGTCGGTTATGTATAGGGAAGGGTGGAGACTTAATCCCATAGCACCCTTAATATACCTGTCTTGAGACGGTAGCTTAAATCAATTGTGTAAATTTTTTATAACTCTTGAAAATATTTGTTTTACCCCTTTTGCTAAAAGATAAACAAAATAGACAAATATATTATGAAAATTTAATTTTTGGCTTAACGGAATAAAAGTTTCGCTCCTACATATCCCTGGGTGCAATGAGGAACTCAAAGTCACACAGTTCTCTATAAAATAATTGTGGGTTAGTAAAATTTAATTATGAAAATATTTTTATTTTGAAAATTCATTTGATTTTTTTTATTTAAAAAAAATGAATCCTCAAGTTATCACAACTTATACGATTCTAAAAAGTTAAATGATTAACAAGCTGTCACAACTCAGCTAATCTTGTTTTATTCTTCTCAACAAAGATTTAATTATTTTATTTTTTTATTTTACATTCCCAAAAAATACTTTCTTTCTTAGCCCAAAACTTTTCAGCCCAACCTTTCAAAGTTGACCCAATTAAAAACAAAAAAATTATTTTTTTAAATCAATTAAAAAATAACAATTTAAAAATCAAATGCAACACAGAGTAAAGCTTACGGGGGGGTTGTTGGTAGAATGGTTATAAGTTGCTAGGACGGGGATTCCATTCAGACGGTGGAGCACGGTGGCTCACGGGTGGTTTGTGGTGGTGATTCATTTTGGATGGCTGTGCTGGACGGTGTGACAGTTCCATTGGGCTTGAAGCAGAGATCTGCTTGCAGTGGTGTTGTTGTGTTGAGTGGCATGGCTTGGTGGTGGTTCTGGTCGCAGGGGCAGAGGTGGCTTAGTGGTTGTTGGTTGGGCATAATTTGGCTACGCGTGGTGGCGCGATCTAGGTGCTGTGAGTTGTTGGGCCTGGTTCGCGGTGGCTCGTTATTCTAGTGCGTGAAGGTTTCACTGGGTGGCACGGATGTTTAAGCACGCAGTAGGGCTGCTACGCAGGTCTAGTTCTACTGGATGGATGATACGCTGTTGTGCTTCGAGATCTGGTGAGCGCGACGAGTTGTGGGTCGTGGTTCTGGAAAAAATAGAGGAGAGAGGATGGTGGTCTTTAAGCATGGTGGTTTGTCATCACGATGGTTGGACTTTCACAACTCGAGATGGACTTGGTCACGTCTAGTTCGCACGGTGGCTGCTGGCTATGGGTGGACACATGGTGCTTGAGGTGAGTCATGGTTTGATGTTGGGTTTAATGGTAGAGTGTTATGGTTTGGATGATGATGAAGATGGTTGGTTGGCTTTTGGGTGGCTGATTGGTGGCTACTGGTAATGGGTGCTCTGCGTGGTGAGGCTATGGCAGAGGCAGGTAATGAAGATGGCTTTGCATGGGGGTTGGTGGTGGGTCACGATGATCTTGGTTAAGTATGATGGTGGTGTGGTTGTAGTGGTTAAAGGGTGGTGGGTCACGGTGGTGTTATAGTGGCTTTAGTTGAGGTTATATACGTGAGACTTGTAACAACTCAATACTTGCTATCCAGATATATCGTCATATAAGTGAATAACCCAATACTAGTCATGCTACTACTAATATACATCAACATCTAACCCATATCATTCATTCATAATGAGTAAATATGTAGAGCTACGAAAATAAAAGTTATATATATATACATCACTGCCTCCAAGACACATTGTAATACATAAACTTTTACAACAACAAAGACTAGCATATTATACAAGCTTTATCATCAAAAGCAAATAACTATACTAATCTTCATCCATCTTCTTCTTTCCTTTTGAGGAACTAGCACCTGGATTTATATGGCAACACAATCGGGGTGAAAAAAACATATCTCACTAGAAGTATTCCAATACCAGCACATATATATATGTATATGTACAAATAGGTAATATTTAAAATTATTCAATTAACACTTCAATCACAGAAGCAATAACATCTCCATCTTAGAGACATGCAATCGCCCATATAATTGCAATGCATGAATAATGTTATGAAAGCAACCACCCATACAATCGCCATGCTATGTCAAGTTATGTCTAGTGTTTATACCTATGCAAAATCCTAAGTATGAAAATGAATAATGTATGATACCATATCCAGGAACCTATAATTCCATGGTAATGTCATGAATGCATGAAACTTGAACAAAGTAATAGAAGTCACAACCATAACCTTAAACAAGCACTAGAAGTCCATCCAGCAACATCATTACCACAGAGAAAATCCATTTTCCCCTGGGTAGTGAAGTCCATCAACTACACAGTTATCAATAAGGAACAAGGAAATTCATCCTGAAAATCATTATATTAGGAAGGATACAATCCACTTTACCTAATATAGAACACCCACATCTACGGGGCTCACACCTACCAAAAAGCAATCACCCACATCTACGGGGCTCACACTTTTCAATAAGGCAACACATACAATCAAGTATATCATCATTACTAATTAAATTCTTATAATTAGTATTACAAATCATCATGATTCAAACCATTCACATATTCATTTAATACTCCTACTAAAGTCCCATTACTCACTAAGAAGCATAAAAGAAGAAAAGTGTGCCACTAGAAGACTCCAGGGCATCAAACACAATTCATAGTTGTTCTCTGACACCCACGTCGCGGTATACCCTGTTCCACATTGCGATGCCCAAGCCTCAAGTTCAAGTACTAGCAGGAAATGCTACTAATGCCTCAGCACCCAATGTGCCACATCACAGCGCGTAAGCTATTCTTCATAATGTCGTGACACTTAAAGAGCCATGTTGCGGCGTTTATCTCTCGGATCCCAAATTCTGGGCATCCATCACACTCATGTCGCGATGTTCTACGTCTCACGCTGCGGTGCCTGTAATACTCTGGAAAACATGTTAGGCTTGTACATGGTTATGGAGGTAGCCTAATACTTACTTAACGTATCTGTGTGATTTTCTGACTGTCTGAGCACGTTTAGGCACTTTGTTGTAACACTATGTGTGAAATATAACTGTTATTTGCTCCAGAAGTGGCTTAAATTGCTTAGTTAGTGAAAATAAATGTGGAGAGTTTATGTTTAGGTCACAAATATGTGAACTATGTTACAGTTAAAGTTTAAGATTTATCGGAGTTGGTTTGGCATTTTTAAGCATACTAGTTATGTGTTTTAGTGCCAGATTGATCCCCGACTGATATGGAAAAATGGAGAAATGGTGAAACAAGATTTTTAATGAATCTCAGGATTTATTTTAAACTTGTTGGAAGTTAGAAATCTAGATTTGGTGAAATCTGAGTGTTCTTAACAGATCGAGATTTTAGTACCTTTTTAGGAGAAGCCAAAGTTGACTTCCCCTTTAATAAATATCCCACGGTTGGGAGAAAAAAGAAATAGAAAATAGAGAAAGAAAAGAAAGGAGAAAAGAGAGAAAGAGAAACTGAAGGAAGAAGAGGAAGATAAGAAGAGGAAGAAGAAAGAGGAATCAACTGGAGCTTGGATCCATCCTTGGCTTCATCTTCTTGATCTTAAGATAGGGGTTTTGTGCTTCTTTCATCTTCTTTTTCCCACTTTTACCATTTATGCATTTGTGAGGCATAATAGGTTAAATTGGTTTCTAGAGGTGTTAGAGGTGTTTATAATGTTTGATTAAGTTCCTTTGGTTGTTTAGGACTTATTCAAGTAATAGGTTTGTGTTAGAAACTTAGAATTGAACTTTTGAGTCTTGAACCTAAAAGTGAGAAAAGTTAGGTTTTGATTTGTGGTTTTAATCATAGAATCCAAATTGGAGATTTTTGTTAGTGATTAATGATTCCTATGTGTTAGTAAACTTATTAAGGACCTTAAATCACCTAGAAACTGAGTTGGAGTGTCCAAAATCCAAGATTTTGGCCATAGGAATAGTGTCACGATAATGCAAAATGAGTTGCAGAGTTTCTGACCCAGAAACACAGCCCGTGTCTGAAGACATAAGGGGCGTGTTCCTCTCTACTAGTTCAAAATTCATGATTAATGCTCACAGAGCAAAACACCGGGGGGGCGTATCTCTCTCTGTAATGAGAATGAGCTCTTGTAGTCTTCATGAAAGTTGTAGCTCTTTCTCTTATCTTTCTAATGTCACTAGAATCACCTTGTTTCGACTTCTATAGCTTAAGTTATGCTCATTTTACTGTGCAAAGGTCAAATGTTGAGATTGAGTAGGATACGTTTTTGGTTAAGAAATGCATGATGTTTTGACATTTTATAAGGCTAGGAGCCTTAGAATGACCTTAGATAACCATATTGAAGTGGATTATCAAGGGGTAATGTATTGGAATATCTTAGGCATCCATAGTGTGGTGGAATGTCATAGGATAATACTTAGGTTTTCACCCATATGTAGTTATTTTAGTATCATTTGTGATGCGGTGATATGATGGAAATGACACATAGTGTGAGTATGTGAGTATTCCTATTTTGAAGTGTGAATGTGTTGAATCAAACGGATTCGTGGTGCTAATTATGTGGGATAATTAGGCAAGATTATATATACATACATTGTGTATTGTGACGATTTGAGAAAATGAGCTTCCCTAAGTATTGGAATCATTCATGTATGCTCTTTTAAGAGTGTTAAAATACTTCTATAAGTATTTGATGAAGTGTGTGTGAGATAAGTTTGAGAAACATAATAAGGTGAGTAATATCCTCTTTATGTTGTTTGAGAAGCACAGATTGGTGAGTAATATCCTCTCTATGTGTTTGTTAAATAGATTGGTGAATAATATCCTCTCTATTGTTTGTGAAACATGTAACACCCTGAAAATCGCTTCTTTCCTGATAAATACTCATTTTATAATATTTGTGAATTTTATGAATTTTTCTAGAATTATTTGAATTATTTAATTATTTTAATATATTTTTTGATTTACGTGCACACTGAGCGAAGCTAAAAAAATGAAATATTTTCCCCGAGGTCAGAAAACCTTGGACTGTGGAAACAGTGACGGGAGATCTTACTAAACTCGAGGCCGGACACAATTTACGAAGTTTTCATTTTTTGACATTTTATCTGACGAATAAAATTTAGGTGCGCCTTATTGTCCATTAAACAATAGATACCAGCATTGTTAACTGTAACTTTTATCCATTGAGTAATAACTTGCAGTAAAAATATAGTAGATTATTTTTATCTATTCACTTTTATGATATCATCTAAGTGACATCGTCACATCACTGCATGACAACATGATTTGATATTTTTGGGAAACGTGTGAAACTTCTCAAAAAATCTTTAGGAGAAACTTGCAAAGGAAGCTTTGCTCCTTTCTCTTAGGTGTGCACGGTTTTTGGAGGAAAGAAAAGATGACAAGTTGTCATCTTTTCACAAATGTCACCATCTTTTCATCTTCCAAAATTTCTACCACTTTCTTTCTCTACCCTAAAGCCTTTCTCTCATTTTCTCTCTTCTTCCTCTCCTGCCCAACCACACGGCCACACCTATTTCTCCACTCTCCATGTTTGCTAAATTACAAGCAATCACATTGTTTGAAACTACATATTGTTTGAAGATGTTTTCTTATTGAAATCACCCCTAAAGTTTCTATCTCATTTTCTCTCATCATTTTCTCTCCTCCATTTTCTCTCAAGCTCACGGCTACCACCCTTCATCTTCCTCTTCCATTTTTGTTTCCTCCATCCAACCACATTTCTAGGATCTACACATTTCATGGATGATTTTCTATGTTGAGATCATCTTCAAGTTCTCCTATCTTCATCATTTTCTTTCAAAAACCCTAACTTGAAGCTCTTAAGGTGAGACCCAAGATCTAATTTTTCTTCCATTGTTTAGTTCATCTTCATCTTCTTCTCTATAGGCTCATGCACGACCCCTAAAACACATCACCAAATCTTCAATAATTCAAGATAACCTTGAATATTGAGTCTCTACAACATTCTAAGACACTCTTGTGTGAAAATCGATCTCTAGTTCATCCATCTTCAAGCATTTCCTTAAGCTTTGCTTCAAATCTCAAGTTCAATAATCTTAAAGTAAAGTTCTTGAATCTTCCTTCTTGTTTCATTTTAAAGGATGTAAAGCCATACTTTGACCTATAGTAATCTTATTCAAGCCCTAGGTACTAATTCTTGTATGTTTGCTTTGATTCTAAGAATCTCTTGGTGGAGAAAGTTTGCTACACAAGGACTTACAAGGAGCTAGGAGGCTACACTTCAGGTAAGAGGGAGATTAACCTCATCGACCATGCTATGGTGGTGAGGAACGAATGGTTGTGTTGGGATTGTAGAGTCCACGTGAGGATTCATCCACCCGAATGTGTGATTTTGATTTATGCTTGTTGATCTTGTGTGATTATATGATGTTGTTGTATGCAAAGATGATTGTGATGACTTAATGGATATTATGTGATTTTGATAGTGAGCATGAATTTAATGGATTGTGACAATTAAAGTAAGTGGCATGCTATGATTGTGTTGAGAAAGAATGATTTATTTGGTTTCTTTTGACCCTTGAGGCTCACGGCCATTTTAGCCCAAGAAGAGACATCCATGAGAAAAATACTTAGTTACCAAGGACTTAGATGAGTTGGTGATAAAGACATGATCTATAAGGTTACAAGTTGAATGAGAAAGAAAATAAAATTCTACCATTGAAAAGAAATTGACTTTTAGCCATGATACTTGATAATTAGAAGTAAGAATGAATTGGAGACCTAAAATAATTTATGATGAGGTGGAAGAGTGATTAGGATGGAAAGAATTTTATTTAGAAGTTGAATAAGGGAAGTTTTAGAAAGAATGTTAGGAAATATTGTTTGGGAGATTTGGAAGACAAATTAGGGTTTAAGTATTTATGAGTAAGATTGAAGATAATTATAATGTCATCATTTGGGGAGTAATAACCTTTGGATGTACCCAATGGAAACAAATTTGGAGATAATCGGAATCATGGAAAATGATTTTTCAGAGGTAAACCTAGGTGACTTGACAATCAAAAAAATTAATAGAGAATTTATAAGATAAGAATAGAAAGGAACAAATTTGATCTTTAAACAAAAGAGTGATTTTTGGTCTTGAGAGGGAAAAAATGAGTTTGAGAAAGAAATAGAGAAAATTTGAAAGACTTAGATGAAAAAGGAAAGGAATGGTGAGGTAAGGACATTATGCTTTAGGTTTTGATAAATGATATGAGGATAGGTCATTCGAGGAACTTAGTTAGAAAAAACTGGTGATTTGGATTAAATTCTACCTTTATTCTTAAGAGTATGATAATTAAAGACTAAAAAAGACCTAATGTTTCTATCTACTAGAGGGATTATGAAAATGTTCCACGTGATTTGATAATAATGATTCTTGAATTTGCACGACTGGAATCCTTTGTGATAGTATGCATTAACATTGTGCCTTGGGCTGACGTACTGGACCCAAATGGATCATGAACTTGACATTGTGCCTTGGGCCAACGTATTGGACCCAACTGGAATTATGAATTTGATATTGTGCCTTGGGCCGACGTACTGGACCTAAGTAGATTATGAATTTAGCCTTGTGCTTTTGGGCTGAAGTGCTGGACCCGAGTAGATCATTAGTATTATGTAGTTGTATGGGCAGCTATATAATATCATTGATACTAATGGTATTGGACAATTGTATGGGCGGTTGCCTTAATACTATTGGGAACGGTACACCGGTGGTTGAATATCTTTGAGTATGCACATGAGTATTAGACTGTCGACTTTGAATGCCTAGGAGTGAGCGTGAATTTGGATAAGTGTGATCCTGAATGGATCTCAGGGGGTGTTAAGGTGAGGTGATCTACCTAATGACCACTGTCACATTGTATACCCCTGGCCGTGGACACTGTTCCACACACGACGAGGACCCGATAAGCACTATCCTTTTCGTGATCCGGCGTAGACTATCTTTTGAGGGGGGACAGATCTTCTGGAACGCTCATCTCTGAACCTTGACTCCATGGAGTAGGAACTGATTGCATTGTGTATAGGGATGGTCAGCATACACATTGTGCATATGCATAGTCAGCATATATGTTATTGTGACATGATCCATACATATACATATATATATCTTGATGTACATTACTGAGTTACTTATCAGTTGATAATATGATTATATTTGTTACTCTATGAATATTCCTGTATTGATATAATCATATCTGCTATTACTTGATGTTGTTGTGTAAGAAAGGTGTTACTGCCTTTCGTTTTGTTTCTTACTGCCATGATGGTATTGATGTAGGGGATCTCACCTCTTTTATTATATTATTCTGTCAACTTCTGTTTTGTATTTGCGATGGAAAAGTCGGTGATGGCGGTAAGGCAAGATCCATGAGGTTTCACTAGGCTACGGTTCCATGGAGGCATTGGAGCATGGAGTGTCCAGTGGGACACGAGACGCATTCGATACAACGGATATGTCACTTTGAGCTGGAGCAGGACCTGACATGATGCGGTTACCTTTACTATGGATGTCGATGTTCACTTGGAGTTCTACATGCCTCTTGGGGAGCTTTGGGATGATCGGAGAGCTTCCTATAGAGAGGGCTTTGTGGAGTCGACTGCTCGAACTCCCGTTCGTAGTGACATGCCTCAGTTAGGGGCTTTGTTTATTGGGGATCCCAATGGGGTTTTAGATGAAGATTGGGTGCAGGAGCCCATTCTTCAGGTGTTTGGACTTGGTCAAGGTTCAATTTTCATTTGGTAGTTATATGTATAGGTATGTTTATTTTGGAGTACTTAAGTTTTATGTTTTTGGAATATGCAAATGATGTACTTAAAGATGTAGTAAACTTTGCTTTATGAAAAGTATTTTTAGTTCCTATGACTGGAATCTTTTATTTATTCTATGGTTCTTATGTTTTGTATTCCCAAAGTTTAACTAGTTTATGTTATCCACGAAAGGAAGCTTTTGAAACTCATATCTTACACTATTTACTTTTATAACGTGAGTAAGGGATTTTAAAATGTAAGAGTCGGTCTAACATGTAATGCCTCCCAGAAGGGTGTGTTACATTAGGTGGTATCAGAGCAGTTCATCCTGTTGAGCCGGGGTATAGACTGACTGTGCTTAGGCAGGTAGAAATTCTTATGTGTATTGTACATTTCCTTGTCTCTTGTTTGAGATGTTAAAAGCGGATTGCATAAGTTACTTTAGGTTAGATGTTAGTAGTTACTGTTACATAGCTATATGATGTTAAGGACTGACCAACTCAATATGTAATGTTCTGTGTGGATAGGAAACTATGACTTCAACTAGGCAAACTAGGAGAAATTGGAGTTCTTCTAGTGAGAGTCCAGTTGGATGACTGAACTCGTGCAGAATTTTTTGTTCCTATGCCTTTGGAGTGGTACTTCTAGTGTGAGTAAAGTCCAAGTCCAAGTTTTTTGGGTTTATGGGAAGGTTGTCTTGTTTGTGCTGTGTGTTTCTCTGAAGTTAAACTCAGAGATGTATTGTTTGGCCTCTGAAAGGAGATAACATTATTTGAAATGGTTACTTCTTGTTTCCATTATGTTTGATTCGTCTGTTTTCGAAGGATAGGCAATGGCTCGCGGTAGACGTACGCATGGAAATAAGGAACACAACAACGTAGGGATGGCTACGACTGTAGAAGCAATGCAAGGAATGGCTGGAGTAACAGTGCAATAGAATCAAAGGATTGCTTAGCAACAGGAATTGATAGCCGAGGCTCAGATTTTGTTAGAGTTGAATCAGTCTCAAGACATTGAACCCCACAACGTTGGACCGTATTGGTTTCGAAAATGGAGGAGTTGTAAGGTTGAGTGATTCCAGCAGAAATCGTGTTCACGCCACCAAAAAATCAACAACAACAGCAATCATATGGGGGAAATGTTAATAACAACAAATTCGATCAGACCGTGAGGTTTTTACAACATTGTAAGAAGTGTGGGAGGAATCACTTAACAAGGGATTGTACAAGCAAGGAAAGGATATGTTTCAAGTGTGGAAAGCCAAGACATGTGTCTAAGAATTGTACTTCTCAAAGGACGAAATCTTCCGTTAATAATAAGCATGCGACGAGGGCTCAAGCCAGTGGAGGAATTGGTACGTTGTGTGGAGCAAAAGCCTCCCAATCTGAAGATCTACCCAAATGAGATTGTACCATAGGAAGTAAGCCTTAAAAATTGTACTGTTTGATCCTGTGGCGACCCATTCTTTTGTTATCTATGACTATGTGAACCAAGTTGGGTTATCTGTGTGTTTATTTTCTTCTAACTTGAGTATTGTCATTCTCATTTCTAAGCTTGTTGTTATTGCACGAGTTGTTTAAACTATCCTGTTATTGTTAGAAATTTGAAACATTTTTGCTAATTTGATTGTTTGCCTTTTTCATCAATAGACTTGATCTCAGAGAGGGATTGGTTATTTTCTAACCATATCTTGTTAGTCTATTCCGATAGAACTTTAGTGTCTATTGAGACAGAAATTTCTGGATTTAAATCCATAGAGCTCAGTCCTAAATTATATTGGACCATATCATAATCTTCGTCGAATGGGTCCAATAGTATATCAAATGGCTTCACTACTTTTTCTTTCAAATCTTCATAACATTCCCCTGTATTTCGATTAAGAAGGTATGTTCCTGATCCAAAGCATGTCATAACGCCTAATATAGTACAATTAGATAAGAACTTGCCCTATGAGACACTTCCTGTTAAGATCGAGGTTAGGTGGTTTGGTGGATCAACTGAAGGAAACCGCTATTTCCTCCAAGATCAGTTTGCGTTCTAGTTATCATCAAGTTAGTTTGAAAGTAGAAGATGCTTCCAAGGTGGCCTTTCTGACACGTTATGAGCACTACGAGTACTTAGTAATGTCATTCCGTGTAACGAACGCTTCGATAGTATTCATCGACTACATGAATAGAATCTTCCTTCCCTATTAAGACAGATTTGTCGTTGTCTTTATTAACGACATTCTGATCTATTCTCAAAGTTCGGAGGAACATGCTGAACCTCTCAGTGTGGTTCTTCAAATTCTGAAGAAGAAGTTATGCGTGAAGTTGTCTAAGTACGAATTCCGGCTAGAGGCAGTTCAACTTTTGGTTCACGTGATCTCAAAGGGAGAAATTATTGTGGATCTGTCAAAAGTTAGAGCAGTCCTTCAAGGGGAAAAATCGAAGACTGTATTGGAGATTCGTCATCGTGTGGGATTAACTGGCTAGTATAGGAGATTCACCGCAGGATTCTCCAAGATGGCAGGACCTCTCATCCAGCTCAAGTGAAAGAGTCAAGTTTTTGCATGAACCGATGCATGTAGGAAAATTTTGAGAATTGGAGAGACACTCGACTACTTTGCCAATGTTAGTTCTACCCTGTCCCAATGAACTTTTGAGACGTCTCGTGATATTCCACATTAGAGCGTAGGCGTGTGTCTGTGAGAATAAAAGTAATAGTAACGTATGTTTCAAGACAACTGAGGACATGTGAGAAATGTTACTCTACATAAACTCGGAGTTAGCCATTGTGGATGCATTGAAGATCTGGAGATATTCTACAACGAACAATATCTGCGTGTATTCTAAGATAGAACAAATTTCAAGGATGAAAATTTTTTTTAGAAGGGGAGAGTTGTAACATCCCGAAAATCACTTGTTTCTTGATAAATATTCATTTTACAATATTTATACTTTTTGTGAATTTTTCTGAAATTATTTGAATTATTTGATTATTTTAATATATTTCTCGATTTACGTACACACTGAGCGGAGCCGGAAAAATAAAATATTTTTTCCAAGGTCGAAAAACCTTGGACTGTGGAAACGGTGATAGGGGATCTTACTAAACCCGAGGCTGGACACAGTTTATGAAGTTTTCATTTTTTGAAATTTTATCTGACGGATAAAATTTGAGTGCACCTTATTGTCCATTGGACAATAGATACTGGCATTGTTAACTGTAACTTTTATCCACTAGGTAATAGCTTGCAATAAAAATCTAGAAAATTATTTCTATCTAGTCACTTTTATGATATCATCTAAGTGACATCGTCACATCACTACATGACAACATGATTTGATATTTTTGGGAAACGTGTGAAGCTTCTCAAAGAAGCTTTAAGAGAAACTTGCAAAGGAAGCTTTGCTCCTTTCTCCTAGGTGTGCACGATTTTTGGAGGAAAGAAAAGATGACAAGTTGTCATCTTTTCACAAATGTCACCATCTTTTCATCTTCCAAAATTTCTACCATTTTCTCTCCCTACCCTAAAGCCTTTTTCTCATTTTCTCTCTTATTCCTCTCTTCCCCAACCACACAGCCACATCTCTTTCTCCACTCTCCATGTTTGTTAAATTACAAGCAATCACATTGTCTGAAACTACATATTTTTTCAAGATGTTTTCTTATTGAAATCACCCCTAAAGTTTCTATCTCATTTTCTCTCAAGCTCACGGCTACCACCCTTCATCTTCCTCTTCCATTTTTGTTTCCTCCATCTAACCACATTTCTAGGATCTACACATTTCATGGATGATTTTATATGTTGAGATCATTTTCAAGTTCTCCTATCTTCATCATTTTCTTTCAAAAACCCTAACTTGAAGCTCTTAAGGTGAGACTTTAATTTCTATTTTCTCCTCTCATTTTCCTCTACACCTTATGGCCATTGACCCATTTGGAGGACCCAAGATCTAATTTTTCTTCCATTGTTTAGTTCATCTTCATCTTTTTCTTTATAGGCTCACGACCAACCCCCAAAACACATCACCAAATCTTTAATAATTCAAGATAACCTTGAATCTTGAGTCTCTTTAACATTCTAAGACATTCTTGTATGGAAATCGATCTCTGGTTCATCCATCTTCAAGCATTTCCTTAAGTTTTGCTTAAAATCTCAAGTTCAAGAATCTTAAGCTAAAGTTCTTGAATTTCCTTCTTGTTTCACTTTAAGGGATGTAAAGCCATACTTTGTGTAACACCCCAAAAATTATTTGTTTCATCATAGATAATCATTTTATAATATTTATGATTTTTGAGATTTTTTTTGGAATTTTTCGGAAACGTCGAATATTTTAATATATTTCTCGTTTTGCATGCACACTGAGTAGAGTCAGTGAAACACCCCGAAAATTATTTGTTTTGTGATGAATAGTCATTTTCTAATATTTGTAATTTTTGAGAATTTTTCTGGATTTTTCTAGAAACGTCGAATATTTTAGTATATTTCTCGTTTTGCATGCGCGCTGAGCGGAGCCGGGAAAACAAAATGTTTTCCCTGAGGCTGGTAAACCTTGAACTGTGGAAGCATCGATGGGAGATCTTACTAAACCCGAAGTTGGGCATATTTTACGAGGTTTACGTTCTTCAAGATTTTATCTGATAAATAAAATCTCTGTACGTACTGTTAATTAAAATTTTGCGATACGCTCTATTATCCATTGGATAATTAATACTGACTTTGTGCACTGTAACAATTATTCATTGGGTAATAGCTTGTAGTAAAATCCTAATCACCTTATTATTTTAATTACTTAATCACCTAATTATCTTATCCAAAGGTAATCTACTTTATGTCTAATCAAATCCTTTCTTTATTAGAAAAGCTCCCAAGCTTCTCAAAGAAGCTACTCACTCCTCTCTCCCCTCCCTCCCCACACTGCAGCAGCCCCTCCTTTTGGAGCCAAAATTTGTGCTTCATTTAATTAACTAATCTAAACTAATTTCAAAAACCCTAAAAGTTCATTTCACTTTACTATCAACTTCTCTCTCTACCTTCATCTTTCTCTCATTTTTTCTCCTCCTTCTCTCACATATACCACACGGCCAAGCCCCTCCTCCTTGCCTCCACCATCACAAAATTTTCAACCAACTACATTTTCTTAATCTCCTCTACATTCTAAACACTTCTCTAGTTGAAGATTTCTTGGAAAGCTTCCATCTTCATCATATTCTTCAAGCTTCAAGTTTGAAGCTTTAGGGTAAGGTTCTTGGTTCCTCACCCTCTCTTCTCCATTTTCATTTTTAAGGTCATCTTTATGACCATTTACCTTCTCTTTTTCAAGCATTGCTGTTGATTTGATGAAGTTGTATTTTCTAGGGTTTGTGGTGGAGTGAATCTGAATTTTACTTGGAACTTCAAGGGAGTTCTTGGCTTGTTTTCTCCCTTAGGTAAGAGAAAGATTATCCCCATCAACCTCTATTGGTAGTAGGAGACTTGTATTGTTTGTTGGTTGTGAGAAACCCTTGTTAGGGTTACTCTTTGTAATGTATGATTTTGATGATTATGTATTGATTGTATTATGTATGATTTGTTTGATTTAAATGTATGTATAAATTGATGATCTTGATTAGTTTGGATTGATTGGAAGCATGAAATGGAGACAAGGGTTCCTTACCCCCTTCAATATAGCTCACGGCCATAACCCTAGATTAGGGTGTCCATGATTGAAATTTTGTATCAAGATGGAAAAATGATTAACCAATGTATGATAAGTACTGTGATGATGAAAAATTTGGGTACCTAATCCCATAGAGAGGCCACGACCTCTACGACCATTTAGGACTTAATTATGTAACTTTAGGTAATCTTGGAACTTAAATAACCAAGTGATTAATCTATTGATAATATGGTGGAAAGAACCAAGAATGAAATTTATCATAAAACTTAGGGTAATTTTAATTAAAGAAAGAACAAGAGAGTATGAGACTTTGAAACTCTTAGAATAATTTTCTAAGTGAGTGTGAATAAATTTACAATAGAGAACTTAATTAATCAAGAGAATTCCTCTAGAGACAAACTTTGTAAGAAATGCTACATTAAAGTGAGAATTCATAATAAACCTTGAAAGTGTATTATTTCATTTAGATTCCGATAATATGATATTGTGGGTCCATGTGAGGGGCCAATGATGTGTTGATGCTTATTTTGGCCAATTGAGGCATATTGTGGAAAAGTATGTAATGATAAACATACATGAATATGCATTGAGTCATCATGCATTGTGAAAGTCCGATGGACTGTTGTTAAGGTCATGTTGCCTAGGAGATTGAACACACCTTAGTGCGGGTGCAAGTAGACTAGTGTAGGTCATACTGTTGACCTTGGGGGCGTCGGGGTGCGGGTACCTCGCAATGGACAGTTGGTAGCTTTTCTGTCCGTGAGGCAGACCGATGCAAACGCACCGACAATCTGGACCGAGATACTGTCCTATATCGCGATCTAGTGAAGAATGTCTGTACAATGCCTTGATGTGCACGTGGATAAATTGATGAGTTATAGCACTTTGGTCGCGGCAGCCGAGTTGCAGACATGTCTCCTGATCTTTCTCTCTGACTGTTTGTGTCTAGCTCCATGGAGTAGGATTCTGATATTGTATGCATGTGCATAGTGAGTCGACATATTTTATAACACGTAATTCTTATTATAATTGGAATTGTTGCATTACTACTGTATAATTGCCTAGAACTGGTTAATTGTTTATCGCTGCTATTTGATGCTTATTATTATTACTTTTGAAATGCTATGTGGGCGTTTCGAACCGTTTCGTTTCTTATTGCCATAATTGGTAATGATGGCAGGATGTCTTACCTATTTCTTGTATTTCTATTATTTCTGTCTATATTTGTATTCCATTGAAGACGTCGGCGAAGAGGGTGAAGTCCACTAGTTTTTGGGTTTCTGGCCTGACTACAACTAGTACTTGCTTCTGATCATGACGGCTCGCCCACAGAGATTTTTGGGATACATGCGTCTGACATTCCTTGGAGGTCCAGACTGTTGGCATGTTAACTTTAGCTCGGATCGCTGTGTCTACATGGGAGACATGTCCGTGTCGTTGGCTTGGGGCGTTATGATCCGCCGATCTTCTCCTGCAGCGTTCGTTTACATTTAGAATTTTACATGCCCATTAGGTACATGTGGGGTGAACCTCACTACACCCCACGGGAAGATTCTTTCCTCTCCACTGCCCGAGCCCCGGCCCGTAACTCGGTGGCTCCGATGAGGGTCTCTTCTGATGAGGAAGATCCTGGGGAGGACCCTAAGAAGGACCCTGACATGGTTCCTTCTCTTTCTCCTTAGGGGCTGATATTGTAGATAGCTACTAATGGCTATCTGTGTTCATTTTGGGGCCTGATGTCTTACTTTTTGGTGGGCTGTATACTTATGATCTCTTGGGGCATATATAATATTTACTTTTTGTATATCAGGCGTTGTAACCAAACAAGTTTAATATAATGATATATTATTATACATGTATATTGATCTGATGTATGCTTTACTTCTATCTTACTCTTTATTACAATTATGTCTTGTCACTATATTTTATTAACTATAACCAAAAAAAATATTCGCTAATTTAATCACACGATTACAACTAAGTAAATTTATATAAATAAAAAGAACTGGGTCATAATTTGTACTTTTGTTTTCTGCATCGTAATTTGTAATGTGACGTTCCCTCTCAAAAAGGGGCATTACACTTTGACCTATGGTAATCTTATTCAAGCCCTAGGTACTAATTCTTGTATGTTTGCTTTGATTCTAAGAATCTATTGGTGGAGAAAGTTTGCTATAAAAGGACTTACAAGGAGCTAGGATGCTACACTTTAGGTAAGAGGGAGATTAACCTCATCGACCATGCTATGGTGGTGAGGAACGAATGGTTGTGTTGGGATTGGAGAGTCCACGTGAGGATTCATCCACCCGAATGTGTGATTTTGATTTATGTTTGTTGATCTTGTGTGATTATATGATGTTGTTGTATGCAAAGATGATTGTGATGACTTAATGGATATTATGTGATTTTGATAGTGAGCATGAATTTAATGGATTGTGACGATTAAAGTAAGTGGCATGCTATGATTGTGTTGAGAAAGAATGATTTATTTGGTTTCCTTTGACCCTTGAGGCTCACGGCCATTTTAGCCCAAGAAGAGACATCCATGAGAAAAATACTTAGTTACCAATGACTTAGATGAGTAGGTGATAAAGACATGATCTATAAGGTTACAAGTTGAATGAAAAAGGAAATAAAATTCTACCATTGAAAAGAAATTGACTTTTAGCCATGATACTTGATAATTAGAAGTAAGAATGAATTGGAGACCTAAACTATTTTATGATGAGGTGGAAGAGTAATTAGGATGGAAAGAATTTTATTTAGAAGTTGAATAAGGGAAGTTTTAGAAAGAATGTTAGGAAATATTGTTTGGGTGATTTGGAAGACAAATTAGGGTTTAAGTATTTATGAGTAAGATTGAAGATAATTATAATGTCATCATTTGGGGAGTAATAACCTTTGGATGTACCCAATAGAAACAAATTTGGAGATAATCGGAATCATGGAAAATGACTTTTCAGAGGTAAACCTAGGTGACTTGACAATCGAGAAAATTAATTAAGAATTTATAAGATAAGAATGGAAAGGAACAAATTTGATCTTTAAGCAAAAGAGTGATTTTCGGTCTTAAGAAAGAAAAAATGAGTTTGAGAAAGAAATAGAGAAAATTTGAAAGACTTAGATGAAAAAGGAAAGGAATGGTGAGGTAAGGACATTGTGCTTTAGGTTTTCATAAATGATATGAGGATAGGTCATTCGAGGAACTTAGTTAGAAAAAGGTGGTGATTTGGATTAAATTCTACCTTCATTCTTGAGAGTATGATAATTAAAGACTAAAGAAGACCTAATGTTTCTATATACTAGAGGGATTGTGAAAATGTTCCACGTGATTTGATAATAATGATTCTTGAATTTGCACGACTAAAATCATTTGTGATAGCATGCATTAACATTGTGCCTTAGGCCAACGTACTTGACCCAAGTGGATCATGAACTTGACATTGTGCCTTGGGCCGACATACTGAACCCAAGTGGAATTGTGAATTTGATATTGTGGCTTGGGCCGATGTAACACCCCGAAAATTAATTGTTTCATCATAAATAGTCGTTTTATAATATTTATGATTTTTAAGAATTTTTCTGGATTTTTCTGAAAATATTGAATATTTTAATATATTCTTCATTTTACGTGCGCACTGAGCAGAGTCAGTGTAACACCTCAGAAATTATTTGTTTCATGATAAATAGTCATTTTATAATATTTGTGATTTTTTATTTTTGTGGATATTTTTGAAAATATTGATTATTTTAATATATTTCTCGATTTGCGTACGCACTGAGCGGAGCCAGGAAAATGAAATATTTTCCCCGAGACTGGTAAACCTTGAACTATGGAAACGTCGACGGGAGATCTTACTAAACCCGACGTCGGGCATAGTTTACGGGGTTTACGTTTTTTGAGATTTTATCTAATAAATAAAATCGCAGTACATTCTGTTAAATAAAATTCAGTGATACGCTCTATTGTCCGTTGGACAATAGATACTGGCTTTGTGAACTGTAACAATTATCCATTAGGTAATAACTTATAGTGGAAATCCTAATCACCTTATCTAAAGAAAATCTACTTTATGTCTAATCAAATTTGCTTTTGAAAATCTAACAAGCTTAGCCCTAATTCTAGAACACATTTTCCCTCCTTTTCTCTCCCACACTCCACGGCCAAGAGGCTAGTTAGGAGCCAAAATTTGCTTTTCACTTAATTAGCTTTCATTTCTATTTTCAAACCCTAAAATGTTTATTTCATTCTACTATCACTTTCTCTCTCTACACTCTTTTCTCTCAACCATTTTCTCCTCCTTCTCTCCTCTTCCACGGCTGCACCACTTCTTTCCTCCCCCATTATTGCTTGATTTCAAGTAACCACTTTGCTTGAATCCACCTCTCCATTGAAACTTTTCTCTTCTTGTTAAAATCTCCTACAAAGAACTCAACTTTTCTCTTCTCCTTTTCTCTCCACAACTGCCAGCCACACACCACCATCAACCCTCCATTTTTCTTTTGTTTGCTCCAACTAATCACACTTCTTAAACCCTCTCATCACCCTTAACCTTTTCTCTTTAGTAACCATCACTTGATTCATCCACCTTCATCATCTTTTCAAGCCTCAAAATTTGAAGCTTTTAGGTAATATTCTTGACTTCTCATCTTCTCTTCTTCATTTTCGTTTTAATGGTCATCATCATGACCATTTGTCCTCTTTTTCTCAAGCCTTGGTGTTGATTTGATGAAGTTGTGATTTCTAGGGTTTTGAAGGTGCTTGGCCGAATTTCATAAGGAGATTTCTTTTCTTGATTTATCTTGGGTAAGAGGGAGATTGTCCACTTTAGCCTCTATTGGTAGTGGGAGACTTGATTGTGTGTTGGTTGTGAGAAACCCTTGTTAGGGTTACTCTTTTTGCTGTGTGATTTTGATGACTATGTATTGATTTTACCTTGTGTAATCTAATTGGTTGAATGTATATATGCATTGATGATCTTGGATTAGTTTTGATGGATTGGAAAAATGAAATGGAAGCAAGGGTTCCTTGCCTTCCTTATTGTGGCTCACGGCCATACCCTTTGAATAGGGTGATCATAGTTGAAATTTTGTAATCAAGTTGGAGACATAACTAATTAAGTAAATAACATGTAATAAAGTAAAGGAAAATTTAGGGTTTTTACCCTTGGGAGGCTCACGGCCTCTAGGGCCATTTTAGGGTCCAATCATGTAACTTTATGCAACCTTGTAATTTAAATAATCAAGTGATTAAGTAGTTAATAATGTGATGGAAAGAAATCTATTTGATAACCTAAAGTAATTCTTTAGACCTAAGGAAAGAATGAGAGTGTGTGAGACTTAGAAAACCTTAGAATAATTTTCTAAGTGAGTGTGAATAAACTTAAAATAAGGAACTTAACAATCAAGAGAATTCCTCTAAAAAAGGATTTCATAAGAAATGCTAAATTAAAGTGAAACTTAGTTAATTAGATAATTAGGAATTAATTAGGGATTCATAAAATGAAAAGAATCAAGAATGAGATCTTATCCTAAAACTTAGAATAATTCTCAATTAAAGGAAGGACATGAGTGTAAGTAAGATGTTAAATAACTCAAATTAAATTATCTTAAGAGAAACTTAATGAGAAGAATATAGAAAATTAAGGTATAATTCCATAATGAACCCTAAAAGTGTAATGTCTTGTTTGAAGACTTGATGATAATTATTATAGGTCCATGAGTGGGACCCAAAATATGTTGATGCTTATCTCGGCCAAATTGTGGCATGTTGTGGAAAAGTATATTATTATTAAATATACATGAATATGCATTGAGTCATCATGCATTATGAAAGTCCGATGGATTGTTGTTAAGGCCATGTTGCCTAGGAGATTGGAAAACACCTTAGTGTGGGTGCGAGTAGACTAGTGTAGGTCATAATATTGACCTTGGGGGCGTCGGGGTGCGGGTGTCTCACAAAGGGACAGTCGGTAGCTCCTCTGGGCCATGGGATAGACCGATGCAAATGCACCGATGATCCGAATCGAGACACTGTCCTATATCACAATCTAGTGATGAATGTCGTGTACAATGCCTTGATGTGCACGTTGATAAATTGATAATTTATAGCACTTTGGCCGCTGTAGCCGAGTTACAGACATGTTTCCTGATCTTTTCTCTTCGATGTTTGTGTCTAGCTCCATGGAGTAGGATTTTGATATCATATGTATGTGCATAGTGAGTCAATTTATATTGTTTGGCATTTAATTCATGTGATGTGTGGAATTGTTATATTATTGATGTTATAACTGCCTGAATTTATTAAGTCATTATATTATTCTTATAATGCTATATGGGCATCCTACGTCGTTCTGTTTCTTTACTGCCATAATTGGTACTGAATGTAGAATGTCTCACCTCTTTCTTGTATTTTTATCATTTCTATCTATATTTATGTTTCTCCGAAGACGTCGGTGAAGAGGGAGAAGTACACGAGTTTCCTGGCTTTTGGCCTGACTTTGACTAGTACCTGCTTGATCATGGCGTCCCGCCCGCAAGGCTTTTTGGGTTACATGAGGCTGACTTTCCTTGGGGGTCCGGACTATTGGCATATCAACCTGAGTATAGACCGCTGTGTTTATCTCGAAGATGTGACAGTGTTTCTAGCTTGGGGGCGTTATGATCCGCCTATTCTTACGTGTAGTGTTCGTTTGCATTTGGAATTCTATTTGCCCATATGAGACATGTGGGTGAGCGTTACTACTCCCCATAGGAGGATTCATTCCTCTCTACTACACGAGCCCCTGCTCGTAACTCAGTAACTCCGATGAGGGTTTCCTCTGATGAGGAAGACCCCGAGGAGGATCCAGCTATGGTTCCTTCTTTTTCTCTTTAGGGGACTGATACTGTAGATGGTTGCTGATGGCCATCTGTATTTCTTTTTGGGGCTTGATGTCTTATCTTTTGGTGGGCTATATTTGTGTAACTATTTTGAGCAAGTAAAGCTTTTTACTTTTTGTATATTTGATGATGTAACTAAACAAGTTTGATATAATCATATATATATGTATGTTATTCGAATGTATGGTTTACTTTTAATTTACATTTTGCTGTAATTACGTCTTGTCACCTTACTTTATTATTTCGTAAAAAAAAATTGCTAATTTAATTATACAATTACAACAAGCAAGTTTATCTAATATATAATGAACCGAGTCTAAGTTTATGCTTTTGTTTTTCGCATTGTAATTAATGGTGTGATGTTTCTTCCTTAAAAAGGGGCATTACAGTCGACGTACCGGACCCAAGTGGATTATGAATTTAGCCTTATGCTTTTGGGCCGAAGTGCTGGACCCGAGTGGATCATTAGTATTATGTAGTTGTATGGGCGGCTATATAATATTATTGATACTAATGGTATTGGACAATCGTATGGGCGGTTGCCTTAATACTATTGGGAATGGTACACCGGTGGTTGAATTTCTTTGAGCATGCACATGAGTATTAGACTGTCGGCTTTGAATGCCTAGGAGTGAGCGTGAATTTGGATAAGTGTGATCCCGGATGGTTCAAGGGGCATCAAGGCGAGGTGATCCACCTAGTGACCACTGTCACATTGTATACCCCTAGTCGTGGACACTGTTGCAATGCACGACGAGGACCCGACAAGCACTATCCTTTTCGTGATCCAACGTAGACTGTCTTTTGAAAGGGGACAGATCTTCTAGAACTCTCATCTCTGAACCTTGAATCCGTGGAGTAGGAACTGGTTGCATTGTGTATAGGGATGGTCAGTATACACATCATGCATATGCATAGTCAGCATATCTGTTATTGTGACATGATCCATATATATACATATATATGTCTTGATGTACATTACCAAGTTACTTATCAGTTGATAACATGATTATATTTGTTACTCTATGAATATTCCTATATTGATATGATCATATCTGCTATTACTTGATGTTGTTGTGTAAGAAAGGCGTTATTGCCTTTCGTTTTGTTTCTTGTTGCCATGATGGTATTGATGTAGGGGATCTCACCTCTTCTATTGTATTATTCTGCTAACTTCTGTTTTGTATTTGCGATGGAAAAGTCAGTGATGGCGGCAAGGCAAGATCCACGAGGTTTCACTAGGCTATGGTTCCATGGAGGCATCAGAGCATGGAGTGTCCAATGGGGCACGGGATGCGTCTGGTACAATGAATATGTCACTTTGAGCTGGACTAGGACCCGGCATGATGCAGTTACCTTTACTATGGACGCCGATGTTCACTTGGAGTTCCACATGCCTCTTGGGGAGCTTTGGGATGATCGAAGAGCTTCCTATAGGGAAGGCTCTGTGGAGTTGACTGCTCGAACTTTCATCCGCAGTGACATGCCCCAGCTAGGGGCTTTGTCTGTTGAGGATCCCGATGGAGTTTTGAACGAAGATTAGGTGCAGGAGCCCGTTCTTCAGGTGTTTGGACTTAGTCAAGGCTCAATTTTCATTTGGTAGTTATATGTATAGGTATGTTTATTTTGGAGTGCTTAAGTTTTATGTTTTTGGAATATGCAAATGATGTACTTAAAGATGTAGTAAACTTTGCTTTATGAAAAGTCTTTTTAGTTCCTACGACTAGAATCTTTTATTTATTCTATAGTTCTTACATCTTGTATTCCCAAAGTTTAACTAGTTTATGTTATCCACGAAAAGAAGCTTTTGAAACTCATATCTTACACTATTTACTTTTATAACGTGAGCAAGGGATTTTAAAATGTAAGAGTCAGTCTAATATGTAATGCCTCCCGGAAGGGGTGTTACAAAACGCATTGAGGTGTGTAATATCCTCTTTGTGTTGTTTGTGGAGCATATTGAGATGCGTAATAACCTCTTTATGTGATTGTTGAATCATATTGATTTGAAATGCTAATTATGAGAGTTTAATTAGTCATGATGATATACTTGATTGTATGAGTTGCCTTTTTGAAAGGTGTGAGTCCCGAAGATGTGGGCAATCTATATTAGGCAAGGTGAATTGTATCCTTACTAATATAGAGTTGATAAGGATGGATTTCCTTGTTCATTATAAATAATTGTGTAGTAGATGGACTTCACTGTAACACCCCAAATTTTCCATCTCTTAAACAGTAATTTTGACAGTTAATAAAATTTTACTGTTTAGTAATTTCTGGATACTGTAAAATTATTTTGTTTATTCCGTCAACGTATTTGATCATTTTGAGTGATTTACTCCGTGTCAAGAAAATAATAATTTCTAGGCCGGGAAAAATCTTTTTGTATTTATTTCTCTTGACTGTTAATTATTTTTAACAATCTGACTTGATTTTCATACATTTTCTAATTTTTGTGATTTTATGTGTGATTTTGAATTTTTTTTTCTGTTTGTGGGCCCCACGAGGTGTTTGTGGACCCAGGTGACCATACGTAGGCCCAGGTGGGTCTCGCAAAGTGAAAATTTTTCTACGCATAGAAAATTTTGTATTGTTTAGACGGAGACAGGGGATCTTACTAAACCCGAATCCAGGAAACAGTTTTAGAAAATTTGTTTTGTCTTGTATTTATTTATCGGAAGATAAAAATACAATAAATATATTCTTTCGTGGGATTTTTAGTAGATAAAAATAGAAATTATATTGCTTCAGTCAACATTGGTGGTTTGGATATCCACTATTGATTCAATTAACGGTTAAGAAATAAATTTAATAAAGAAACATAAGATAATCATCATTGATTTAATCAATGGTGTGAGAATAAACTTAATTAGGCAAGCTTCAATATCAACCGTAGATTTAATCAACGGTGTAAAATTAATTATATAAAGTGACCATTTACAACCATTGGATTTAGAATTGATCAAGGGTGGAGATTTGGTCTTAAAAAGTGACAAAGACCATTTATGACCATTGGATGAAGAATTAATCAAGGGTGGAGATTTGGTCTTAAAAAGTAGCAAAGACTAATTATGACCCTTGAATTAAAAGTAAGAAGAAGTAATCTTGACCCTTTATTTTGGAGACACATCTAATGGCTAGAATTTAAAGGAAAAGGATCCAATGGCTTAGATTTAGTCTTCTAAAAATTAAAAGTCTACCTAAATCCTAACCATTGAATTAATCAATAGCTAGAAATGCTTCAAATAATGGCCTAATTAACAAGCCAAGTAAACTAAATTAAATGTTAAATTGTTATAATCTAATTCTTAATTAGATATCCTAATTTTAATTAGAGATTATAATATATGAAATAATATGTCTAATTAATTAGTTATGTAATTAGAAAATTAGTTAAGATTGATTAGGAAACTTAATCTAATGAATTAACTAATCAATTAGCAAGTAATTATGACAACTTTGGAGTGCATGATGAAGGGGGGACGGTTTTGGAGTATTAGGAAGGAGGAGACATGTTTAGACATGCTTGTATAGCCTTTTTAGGCCAAAGAAAAAGATGACAAAGTAGAAGACTTTGTGCATCATGTGATAGCCTTCAATTATGCCAAATGAATTCATATCTCTCCATTCTTTCACTCCCACGGCAGCAGTACCTTTGGTCTCACTCTCCATATTCATTTTCTACTTCACCAAAAAAGCCTCCATCTTATTCTCTCAAAATCCCAAGAACCAAGCAACCATTTTTCCTTCCATTTTCTCTCCATTGGTTCGGTCTCTACACCCAAATACACTATCCATCACCTATAATTTTCACTCTCATCATTTCCTAAAGCTAAATACCATTGTAAACACTTTTCATTTAGAAAGTTTTCCCAAAATCCCACTCTAAGTGCTTCAAAATCCCACTTTTACCTTACTTTTCTAGAGATAAACTTTGGTTTTTATGGTTTAAATTCATGTTTATGATTTTCTAAGCCATGATTGTTCCATGGTTTGTTTAATTTAATCCAACCATAGATCTTGAATTCACATGATATTCTAAGCAACTTTCATGTTGGAGATTTTCTCTAAATCATTCATCTTCATAGACTTTCTTCAAGATCAAAGTTATTGGATTTTTGAGGTGAAGTGTAAGGAAACTTCATTTCTTTTCTCCTTTTCATGTTCTAAACCATGTTTGATCCATGGTTCCTCTTAATCAAGCTTAGTATACTAATTTCTATGTATTTTGTTTTGAATTTGAGAAGCCCTTGGTGTTGAAGGACTTGGAAAGAGAAGCAAAATCAAGAAGCTTTGAGGATCTTCAAGAGGTAAGAGGGAGATCCATCTCACCAACCAAGTATGGTGGTGAGAGATGGTCTTATATTTGATGGATGGTGAATCCATGTGAGGATTCCAATCCATGGTCATGTAATAATTAATTGTATGTTTATGAGCTTTGATTTATTTTCTTATGCTTTGATTATTTTTGTCTATGCTTAATATGTTTTACATGATTTTATGGCTTTGATAGTATACTTATAATATGCATGATGAGTATATGGCATGTTTGTGATATTTATGATGAAATATATATATGTATGCCATGATGTGTGGATGGAAAGAAAATTGATCTTGGTTCCAATGGCCAAGGAAGAGCTACGGTTTTGATGCCCTTGATGAGGGTCAATGTTGAAAATTTTCAAGAACAAGGAAATTAAATTTTGATCCCTAGAACAATGAGAATTTCGGCCAAGACACCTCAAAATAGGTGTTTACAAATTAATATGTTTATGGAAGAATAAAATTGGATTGATTTGAGGAGAATGGAAAATGAACTAAAGGTTTGTTTTTTTTTTTAAGAAAACATGAACACAAATTTTAGAATGAAATTTTATTGATTTATTTTATATAGAAACAAGAATGGAATTTATTTAAGTTAGAAGAAAAATATTTCATGGTTCCAATGGCCATTTATAAGATTTTGATAAATTTAGAACAAATGTTTTACGTATCTTTAAATTAATATTTTCATGAAGAAAGATAATGGATGATTTGAAGAGTATGAAAAATAAACAAAGGGTTTATTTTTTTTAAGAGAACAAAAATACGATTTTAGAGAATTTTTATTGATTTATTTTGTGTAAAAAGATCCTAAATATTTTTCTAAATATGAGTTTTGAATGAAATAGGCAAACATTGATTTTAAGGATTTGCAAAGAAAGTGAAAAAGGAATTGTAAAGAAAGTAAAAATGAATTTGAACAAATGGGTTTGGTTTTTATAACCATCGGTACTTCGGTTTTGAAAATAAAATTTTAACGATTTTGTTTGTGTAAAACCATATCAATTTAAAAGGAAAAATATTTGATGATTTCAATAGTCATGTCCATATTTTTGAAGGCTTGTAATGCTTTGATTTTTATGAACAAAGTGATTTTCAAAGTGGAAACGTAACTTGAGTTAATACAAGAATTTGGAAATGGAATTAGAGCATTTATCACTTGAGAATTAAATTTTTGTAAACAAGAATGTTTTCGAATTTCAATTTATTTTGAAGAAGGTTGTGTTTGGAAATGCTTTGAGAAAAATGGAGAATATAATGGTGATTTAAGAATTTACTAAAGTATAACTTATTTTCAAGTTTTGAAATATGTGTGGAAATTTTAAGATTTGAAACATTAATTTATATCAATGGAAAAGTAATTTTGTGGATTATATTTGAAAAAGAATTTCTTGAGTAAAGAAACGTGAAAAAAGATTTTCTTGAGTAAGAAAATATGAAAAATGAAATACAAAGTCATAATATTTTGAGAAAAGATGAAATGGAATTTTTGAAGGTTGAGAAATATTTTTTATGGTGAAAAATTATTTACGTATCTTAAAAATGTGTTGAAAATGATATTGACTTATTTGAAAGTCTAAAATAATGTTTGGAATATTGAGAAATATTTTACATGATTGTAAAATGGTGAAAAATGATTTACGTATCTTAAAAATGATTTAAAATATAGTAAAATATTTCTACGCTAATTTGAAATATGTTAAAATATTTTTACGTGATTTGAATTACGTTTAAATATTTTATGTAAGCTTAAATATTTTACATGATTTGAAATATTGTTGAAAAATCACTACGTGATTGAACAAACGATAAAACATTTTTACGTGATTATGAAAAATGGTAGAAAATTGGTGAAAAATTGTTATGAGATTTGGAAAGCGTTTAAATATTTTACACTATTGAAAATATTATTGAAAAATATACGCAATTTTGAAACAGTGAAAAAATAATATGCGATTTGAGAAACGTATATTTTTACGCGATTGAGAAATACATTGAAAAATTAATACATGATTTAAAAGTGCAACGAAAGAGCTGCAGCATTTTGAAAACGTAACAAAAGTGTTACAGTATTGGGAAAATATAACATAAACGTTTTAATTTTGAAAATGTAACAGAAACATTTTGGAATTGTGAAAACATAATGGAAATGTTATGCAATTTTGTGAAAACACGGCGAAAGTGTTTTATAACTATGAAAACATGATAACATGATTTTGTGTTGAAAATATAGTATAATTACTGTTGAACCAGTGTATGGACACTGTATGAGAAAATGATATGTTTTGCCTATGATTGGCATTTGGTGCATTATACAGGCATTGGAAAGATATGTCTGTGATTGGATTTAGTACATTATACGTGCATTGAAAAAATATACGTTGAAGCATATGATTACATTGAACAAATGAAATTGAAAAGATTTGGCCCTTTGGGGTTGAACTTGCACTGATATATTCGTGCATTGTATAAAATATAGCTAATAGCTATTATGGCCCTTGTGGTTGAAGAGGGAATGAGAATTGATAGTGAGGTCTATGATGGATCTTGGGGCGTCGAGGCGCTGGCGGTCGACCGTGGGACGGTAGCGAGTACCCTGTGCCACTTGGCGATGCAGTCCGTTGCAACACATTGACGATACCCGACAAGAACACGATTCTTTTCAACGACTGGGAGATTGTCTTTGGGTTAAGGCTGACAATTGACCAAAGCATTCTTCTCGAAATTGTGAAAACCTCCATGGAGTTGTTTTTGACAAACTGAGTCTTTGTACATATGCATAAATCTGAGCATTTATATCTGTGTGATATATTAATTGAGGAATATTGGTTATTGGTTATGATAATTGAATTGATAAATGATTGGATGATGATTGAACCGATAAATGATTAGATGATGATAGTTGATTAATGCTGCTAGCATGATTATGGCATGATCTGTCTCGTATGATATTGTTGGTCGTGTGTTATCTCTGTCTTTGCCATGTTAGTATTGGTGTAGGTGATCTCACCTCTTTGTTATGTTGTTTTCTTTGTGTTTGTATTGTTAAAATCAAACAATAGAAGGATCGAGTTGTCTTAGACATAACGGGCGATAAATACTCTGAGATTGGTGACAACAATAAGGAGTGGACATTCAGGACTCGAAGGTGTGCAGTGTTGACAAAGGAACAGATGTCTGATGCATCAAGATAAACAGAAAAAGGAATAAGTATGTTAAAGTTTCTTGTTAGTGTTGTACCGTGCTATTAAGTAGGACTCGTCATGGGGTTTGCTACTGTCAAAAAAAAAATAAGTCTGTTAATTTTATATTTCTCTTTAAATTGTGTTATTAATTGGTGTCAATATTGCATAATGAAAAGTTGAAATATGATTTTCAATATTACCTAATATTTTCAGTAAATTTACATTTCAGTAAAGAAGAAATTTTGAAACCCATCTTTTATAACTCAAACTTTGTGTGAACTTATTTTCAGATTATGAGTCAAAAGTCAAAAATGTGATGCCCTAGCTAGGGTGTTACATTAGTTGGTATCAGAGCTAGGGTGTTACATTAGTTGGTATCAGAGCTAGGGTGTTACATTCACTACCCAGGGGGGATGGATTTCCTTTATGATAATGATGTTTTATGCCTGATAATATACATGATATATGTTTTACCTTTTTGAAAGGTGTGAGCCCCGTAGATGTGGGTGATCTATATTAGGCAAGGTGGATTGTATCCTTCCTAATGTAGAGTTGATAAGGATGGATTTCCTTGTTCGTTATCGATAATTGTGTAGTAGATAGATTTCACTACCCGGGGGGATGGATTTCCTCTGTGATAATGATGTTTTATGCTTGATAATATACATTATGTATGTTTTGCCTTTTTGAAAGGTGTGAGCCCCGTAGATGTGGGTGATCTATATTAGGCAAGGTGGATTGTATCCTTCCTAATATAGAGTTGATAAGGATGGATTTCTTTGTTCATTATCGATAACTTTGTTGTAAATAGACTTCACTACCTGGGGAGAAGGATTTCCTCTGTGATAATGATGTTTTAAGCTTGATAATATGCATGATGTATGTTTTGCCTTTTGGAAAGGTGTGAGCCCCATAGATGTGGGTGATCTATATTAGGCAAGGTGGATTGTATCCTTCTTAATATAGAGTTGATAAAGATAGATTTCCTTGTTCATTATCGATAACTATGTAATAGATGGACTTTACTACTCGAGGGGGATGAATTTCCTCTATGATAATGGTGTTTTATGTCTGATAATATACATGATGTATGTCTTGCCCTTTTGAAAAGTGTGAGCCCCGTAGATGTGGGTGATCTATATTAGGCAAGGTGGATTGAATCATTCCTAATATAGAGTTGATAAGGATGGATTTCCTTATTCATTATCGATAACTGTGTAGTTGATAGACTTCACTACCCGGGGGGGATGTGTAACATCCCAAATTACTAACACTAATGACGTATTCAGTTTACGCATCAGTAATTAGAATTTAGAATGTTACTTATAAATATCCACAATTATTCAAATAAACATTTTAATACTATACAAAATATGAGTCTTTGCGCAAGCATAATTTACATACATAATGAAAGGAATAATATACCAATTATATATATTCGCGCATTATATACTAATTTTATCGGATAAAGAAAATTACTAGAACTAATTTTTTCAAATACCTATCTAAGAACATCCTAACTAATCCTTCAAGTAAGCTCCATACACTTGCTGATCTGCTCGGCCACCTGGAATTATCCTGGAAACCATAAAGAATAGTGGGGGTGAGAATCAAAATTCTTAGTAGTTTGTTTAAAATTGTGTCATCACAATAATTTCAGTTATTCTAAGGAAAAACTTCATTTTTATTTAAAACATCTATTATTATCTAGGAAGGTGGCAAAAAGCCAAATCGGTCCTTCCTCTTCCCGAAATAGACATCCCATTTTTCATTATTACGAAAAACAGTTAATCATTCAAGTCATAAATCATTTTATGATTAAAGTCTCATGACAATTCACAAATCATAATTCAATTCATGAAAACTCATGGTGGAAATAAATTATATTGTCCAATATCAATATATATGAAAAATTCTCGTTTCACAAGACCACATAATTCAATCAATGCTAGCATTTAAAACCATTTACTTGGTAGTATTCTGCCTTTAGGTTAGTGCACTTTAACTTCTTTGTGACTCACTTCATCACACAGAACTACTCCGGGTAATTAGACCAATGTCTCATTCAATCTAGAAGAGAGGATGCTTACTAACCCTCATTCAATCTACATGAATAGACCACAACCTCATGTCACTTGAGATGTTAGGATACGCCGCCCTAGTTATCCCGGGTTTAGGATCACCCCAAGTGGGAGGGAAACATCCATTCTCAACCACTAATGACTAGGGAAGCTCAGGTAAAGGGAAAGAACACATCTTAACCCCAATTACTCTGGTATAAAGATATTCTTTATTCTCTTTCACTATTAACTGAGCATTACCCAAGTGCAAGGTAATCCAAAACCACACTCAGTCCAGTTCCACAAAGGGATACCCATGAGAAAAACCAATTTTTCATTTCTATAATGCCCTTTTGATTAGCATCTCAACAATTATGCACACATGCATTTACAAGGTTTCTCTTCATAGGCATTTCATCTCATCAAGGTAAGTCATCCTCATCATACATTTTATATGTTTTTCTTTGCTTTAAACACATGCATATAGCATTGGAAATCAATTCATCAATTAAAAAAAAAAGCATCACTAAGCATTTCTGTTTCTGGAAGTAGAACACAAAGTTTGACCTTTATGCAGTAAAACAAACATAACTTGAGCTATAGAGGTTGAAACGAGGTGATTTTGGTGGCATTGGAAAGCTAAGAGAAAGAGATACAACTTTCATGCAGAGCACAAGATCTCATTCTCATTACAGAGGGAGACGCGGCCCATGTCTTTAGACACGCCCCCCTCCCCGCCCCCATAGTGTCTTTGAACACAGGCCGTGTTTCTGGGCCAGAAACTCTGAACTCACTTTGAAGAGTCATGACACTATTCCTTGGGCCAAAATCTTGGATTTTGGCCACTCCAATCCAACCTTTAGGTGATTTTAAGTCCCAAAAAAGTTTACAAACATAAAGAAAACTTAAAACACTAATTTATTTCATCAAAAATGGTTGAAAACACTAAATCCCTCGTCCAAAATCACAAATCAAAAGTGGGTTCAATACCCTTTTTTCAACCTTAAAAAGCATCAAGAAATCAAAAGAGGAAAAATAAGTTTTCACAACATTATCAAACATAAAAGCTTAAATCTTTCATTATCAACTCAGAAATCTCACTCAATGCCATCAAGAATTTAGATCTTGAAATACAAAAGATGAAGAAATGAGTGAGAAAAACCCCCTACCTTGGTTTTCATAGCTCTTGATCTTGCTTCTTTCTTGGTTGGTCTTCTTTCTTCTTTCTTCTTTCTCCCCTTTCTTCTCTTGTCTCACGTTCCCTCTCCATCTTCCTCTTTCCTCACTTTCTCCCATTTCTCCCTTGTTTCTCTCCTCTTTGTTTCTGTCTCTGCCTTTGTTTCTTTCTTTTGTTCATCTTTCTTTTCTTTCTTTCTTTTATTTTGTTTCTCCTTTTTGTCAAGTCAACCGAGAGAGTGAGCGAGAGAAGAGTGAGAAAATATCTCAAAGAAACAATGAGGAGGGTGTGGGGTCATTGGAGTAGGAAAATAAAAGGGAAAAGTACAATTCAACTGATAAAATTTTATCTGCTACGGACACTTTAATTTATCAGAAATGAATTTTTCCAACCTCCATAGGCATCAGGAAAAATTCTAAGATTTCACACTATTTTCCATATTATCATCCCACTATTTTCATTATAATGGGTCACTAGCCTCTAGGCTCCGTTTATCTGATTAATTCTGTCATTAAACATTATCTCAGTGTCATTAAAATACTAAACTAACCTGTCTGATCTTCTAAAATTCCATACAGTTTATTCCCATCCTTTATGACTTGGAAATAAATTCTCCATATTTATTTCTATCCTTTTAGCTATTTAAGCTAAATTCTGAACTATTTTGAGCTATTTAGCTATTTAAGCTAAATTCTGAACTATTTTGAGCTATTTCTCATATTCAGTAGTAAAATACTTCTACAGTATCCTTAAAATATCAAATTGACTCCATTTGTTCTCAAAATTTAACCATATCCTCTTTCACACATTTGTGACCTATTAATAAAATTTTCCTTGTTTATTTCATTTGATTTAGCATTTATGCTATTTTCTTGAGTTAAAATAACCATTTTGCACGTTCTGTGTAGCGGCAAAGTGCCTAAATTAACTTAAAACGTCTCGACAATCGTTAGACATGTTAAACAAGTATTATGGTACCTTATGACCATATACAAGTCTAACCTGCTAAAAAGAGAATGTTACAATTCTCCTCTCCTTTTAGAAATTTTTGTCCCCAAAATTTAGCTTCTCATACTAAAATTTGGAAACCTTCAACAACTATCCTTAATTATATTCATCTTATCCACTTTAGCTTTTATTCGGACTTAGATGCTCATATTGTTTTATCCTAACGAGAGTTACCTTGTAAAGATTCAAAAGATTGAGCTTCCTTTTACATTCTTAAAGTATATACCCTCCCTGAGGCCTGGTAATCGAGGATTGGGTATAACTTTTGATTTCTTTCCTTCAATTTAGACTCAAACTTGACACACTTTCAATTTTCGTTTGGGTTAAGTTTGATATAAGAAATAAACTTGAAGAGTTTTCCAAACTTCACTTCATATTATACAGTAGACGTGTCTTCTCATTTTAGTCCTTGATATACCTCACTCCTTTATCATCTTGTATATTTCTTAGAAAACATTTGTATGAGAAAGTCTCCTTGAACACCTCCTACGTTACATAAGTATGTGCAACTTTTAATAATCCTTTTTGAACTTCTCCACCACTTCTCTGCTTTGCTCCTTACCTTAAAAGTTCAACTAGATTAGGAATTTTCCTAAATTTATTTATTCATTCTTTGAATCCCTTCCTTCCAACACATTGCAAGAGCAAAACCTTTCCAAATCTTTTAGAACAAACTCAATTCTATCAGTATGAATACGTGATTTCTCCTTATCATATACAATGTTGCAATTTCATTATGGCAGTATACATCTCTAGTAAAGTAAGCCTTATAGTTACTAAATCAATTTTGAGTGTTAAGGTCTTGACCAAAAGGGAAGAAAACCTAGTCGTATACTTGTCCACATTAGCTAACGTGTAAACATGCATGATCAGAATTCTAACTTCAAACATTGTCTCATTTGACAAAATGTAAGATGTCCTTTCATCTGCAGAAGAATATGATTTCATTCTAACAAACTATCTCACATAATCCAAACTTCCTATAGGAAATATCAGTTTCTTAAATACTAGTTCTAAGATTCCTTACATTCCTTTCCTCAACAAATCTGACATTTAAAACATTCACATTCCCTACTTCATATGATATGGGTGCGATATGGGTGCGCAAAGGTTTTGGTTATCATAAGATCATCTTCAGTAATCTCAATTCTATATATAGCTATTTTCCTCTGACATTCCATGAATCCTCAACACGAGTTCTTGTACTCCTTGTTTAACCCTACATCGAAATTCAAACATGATTTTCAATCCCTCATCTCCTGTAGAGCAAAGGATTATAAAAACATCTTCTGCTCAGCGCAACCATTACTTTATTGGCCTTACCTAAAAAATACTCTAATTAAGAATTATATTCTTTTAAGAACTTGATCTATCGTCTCTGTCTCGTACTTAACCATTTCTGGTCAATCGGTGTTTTAAACTTTTATGGTCACTAAGGACCTCGAACTTAACTCCATACACTTAATGTCTCCAATCCTTCACAGCAAACATCACAACTGTCAATCTTAGGCTGTGGGTTAGATAGTTGTCCTCTTGCGATCGCCTAGAGGTGTAAGCAACTACCCATCCATCTAGCATTACATGCTTCCTACCTCTTTTCTTGAGGCATCTGAGTATATCTCAAAGTTCCCTTGAGGATTTGGGGACCACTAAAACCAGTATGGAAATCAATCTTTGTTTCAATCCTTGGAAATTATTTTCGTACTCTTGTGTTTATTCAAAAACACTACCCCTTTCAGTTCTCGTCTTTATTCTTACTTGGTTTCACAAAAACCTCCTTTTTCTAGAAATTACGTGTGCTAACATATTCACCATGCTATCATATAGTTACTTCTCATTCAGTATTTCTAAAACCTTCTTGATGTGATCTTTATACTCTTTAAGTGTCATTAAATAGATGAAAATATCATCCATCCTAAGCTGTGACCCTTAGAAACAACTTTAATCATTGTCCAAGCAATCTAGGCTCCTGCTACTTCTAGCAATCTCTTGGTATCATCTGACCATATTTAAGTCTTTCTAATTAACATAATCGAAGGCATAATCTAGAGTTAACCACGTTGCGATCGCAGGAGTATCAAACTGTCCTGATGAACCATGTGATGCATCCATGCCTAGAATGAGGGTAAAAGCTTTGGAGGCAACATGAAGAGAAGGAGAATATTCAGGTCTAATAACAAACTCAACCCACTAAGCTTAGCATTAATCTTCAACAAATATTAGTTAAACATTGGTCATATTATTTATTTTTATTCATTTTCTTTTTCCTTCCTCAGACTTGACCAAGTATTGACCTATCATCAAACTCCCTTGCCCATAATCCATAAGTTCCAACTCCTTTGCCTTCTTATACACTTTGGAAAAATATATGTATACACATATATATCTAGGAAGGTAATTCTAAATACCCCCCATATACTGTAAGTTCCAGTAAACCCCATAAGTCTTTTAACTTCAATCTACAAAGATTCTTTCTCCTCTTCAACAAATAAAAGGTGTGTGATACTCATTGCTCATTTATGCACACTGACTCAACAAAATCTTTTCCATATAGGAGGCAAATAAATTCTTTTAAACCACAAAAGGTTAGAAAGGTTCTGGCTTCCATTTACGACTGTTCACATATTCTTATTGCGGATATGGATTATTTTCCATTCTTTCCAACTTCTTGATTGTAGTCACATTCTTTTTTCTTCGTAATCGCAGACATTCCTCCTTACACTCGCTTAGAAGCTATTAGCTTTCTAAAAATCTCTCGTGGTTCCATTGGCAACTGTCTTGCCTTTACACGTACGCCTAGTCGATGTCATAGTCTTATGTACACACCATATATTATATATTTAGTTGGCCAAACTCAACATTATGCGACAGGGTGACAGTTAACCATAACATACAGACTTAAGGCTGTTATGTAGCTTTACCTATGCATCTTATCCCTGGGATAAGATAAATGCATAACAAAACATAGCTAGTTCATATATTGGCTCAACAGGATGAACTGCTTTGATACCATAATGTAACGTCCCAAATTACTAACACTAATGACGTATTTAGTTTACACATTAATAATTAGAATTTAGAATGTTACTTATGAATATCTACAATTATTCAAAAAAATAGTTTAATAATATACAAAATATGAGCCTTCGCGGAAGCATAATTTACATACATAATGAAAGGAATAATATACCAATTATACATATTTGCGCATTATATACTAATTTTATTGGATAAAGAAAATTACTAGAACTAATTTTTGCAAATACCTATCAAAGAACATCCTAACTAATCCTTCAAGTAAGCTCCATACACTTGCTAATCTGCTCGGCCACTTGGAATTATCATGGAAACCATAGAGAATAGTGGGGGTGAGAATCAAATTTCTCAGTAGTTTGTTTAAAACTGTGTCATCACAATAATTCCAGCTATTCTGTGGAAAAACCTCATTTTTATTCAAAACATCTATTATTATTCTAGGAAGGTGGCAAAAAGCCAAATTGGTCCTTCCTCTTCCCGAAATAGACATCCCATTTTCCATTATTACAAAAAATAGTTAATTATTCAAGTCATAAATCATTTTATGATTAAAGTCTCATGACAATTCACAAATCATAATTCAATTCATGAAAACTCATGGTGGAAATAAATTATATTGTCTAATATCTCATTTCACAAGACCACATGATTCTATCAATGCTAGCATTTAAAACTATTTACTTGGTAGTAGTCTACTTTTAGGTTGGTGCACTTCAAACTCTTTGTGACTCACTTCATCACACAGAACTACTCTGGGTAACTAGACCCATGTCTCATTCAATCTAAGAGAAAGGATGCTTACTAACCCTCATTCAATCCACATGAATAGACCACGACCTCATGTCACTTGAGATGCTAGGATATGCCGCCCTAGTTATCCCTGGTTTAGGATCACCCCAAGTGGGAGGGAAACATCCATTCTCAACCACTAATGATTAGGGAAGCTCAGGTAAAGGGGAAGAACATATCTTAACCCTAATTACTTTAGTATAAAGAAATTCTTTATTCTCTTTTACCATTAACCGAGCATTACCCAAGTGCAAGGTAATCCAAAACCACACTTAGTCCAGTTCCACAAAGGGATACCCATGAGAAAAACTAATTTTTCATTTCTACAATGACTTTTTGATCAACATCTCAATAATTATGCACACATGCATTTACAAGGTTTCTCTTCATAGGCATTTCATCTCATCAAGGTAAGTTATCCTCATCATACATTTCATATGTTTTTCTTTGCTTTAAACACATGCATATAGCATTGGAAATCAATTCATGAATTTAAAAAAAACATCACAAAACATTTCTGTTTCTGGCGGCAGAACACAAAGTTTGACCTTTATGCAGTAAAATAAGCATAACTTGAGTTGTAGAGGTCGAAACGAGGTGATTTTGGTGGCATTGGAAGGCTAAGAGAAAGAGATACAACTTTCATGAAGACCACAAGAGCTTATTCTCATTACAGAGGGAGACACGACCCATGTCTTTAGACACGACCCCTCTCCCCCTCGGTGTTTTGCTCTATGAGCACTGTTCATGAATTTTCAACTGGTAGAGAGCAACATGCCCCTCCCCCCTGTGTCTTCGAACACGGGCCATGTTTCTGGGCCAGAAACTCTGCAACTCACTTTGAAGAGTCGTGACACTGTTTCTTGGGCCAAAATCTTGGATTTTGGCCACTCGATTCCAACCTTTAGGTGATTTTAAGTCCCAAACAAGTATACAAACATAAAGGAAACTTAAAACACTATATTTCATCAAAAATGGATCAAGACACTAAATCCCTCATCCAAAATCACAAATTGAAGGTAGGTTCAATACCCCTTTTTCAACCTTAAAAATCATCAACAAATCAGAAGAGGAAAAACAAGTTTTCATATCATAATCAAACATAAAAGGTTAAACCTTTCATTATCATCTCAGAAATCTCACTCAAGGCCATCAAGAATTATGATCTTGAAATACAAAAAAGGAAGAAAGGAGTGAGAAAAATTCCCCTACCTTGGTTTCCATAGCTCTTGATCTTACTTCTTTCTTGGTTAGTCTTCTTTATTCTTTCTCCCTTTTCTGCTCCTGTCTCAAGTTCCCTCTCCCTCTTCCTTTTTCCTCACTTTCTTTAATTTCTCCCTTGTTTCTCTCCTCTTCGTTTTTGTCTCTACCTTTGTTTCTTTCTTTAGTTCATCTTTCTTTTCTTTCTTTCTTTTATTTTGTTTCTCCTTTTTGTCAAGTTAGCTGAGAGAGTGAGGGAGAGAAGAGTGAGAAAATACCTCAAAGAAACAATGATGAGGGTGTGGGGTCATTGGAGTAGGAAAATAAAAAGGGAAAAGTACAATTCAACTGATAAATTTTTATCTACTAAGGACACTTTAATTTAACAGAAATGAAATTTTCCAACCTCCATAGGCATCAGGAAAATTTCTAAGATTTCACATTATTTTTCAAATTATCATCCCACTGTTTTCATTATACCGGGTCACTAGCCTCTAGGCTCCATTATTCTTTTCTGATTCGTTTATCTCATTAATTCTGTCGTTAAACATTATCTCAGTGTCATTAAAATACTAAATTAACCTGTCTGATCTTCCAAAATTCCATACAGCTTATTCCCATCCTTTATGACTTGGAAATAAATTTTCCATATTTATTTCTATCCTTTTAGCTATTTAAGCTAAATTCTGAACTATTTTGAGCTATTTCTCATATTCAGTATTAAAACACTTCTACAGTATCTTTAAAATACCAAATTGACTCCATTTGTTCTCAAAATTTAACCATATCCTCTTTCACACATTTGTGACCTATTAATAAAATTTTTCTTATTTATTTTCTTTGATTTAGAATTTATGCTTTTTTATTAAATTAAAATAGTCATTTTGTATGTTCTGTATGGCGACAAAGTGTCTAAATTAATTCAAAACATCTCAAAAATCATTAGACATGTTAAATAAGTATTATGGTACCTTATGACCATATACAAGTCTAACTTGCTAAAAAGAGAATGTTACAGGATTGATTTTCTCTGTGATAATGATGTTTGCTGGATGGACTTCCAGTGCTTGTTCAAGGTTATGGTTGTGACTTCCATTACTTTGTTCAAGTTTCATACATTCATGACATTACCATGGAATTGGAGGTTCCTAGATATGGTATCATACATTATTCATTTTCATGCTTAGGATATTGCATAGGCATAAACAATAGACATAGTTTGGCATAGCATGGTAATTGTATGGGCAGTTGCTATCATAACATTTTCATGCATTGTAATTGTATGGGTGATTACGTGTTTCTGAGATGGAGATGTTTACTTCTATGATGAAGTGTTATTTTGATAATTGTGAATGTAATCTGAATGTGTATATGTGTATATGTATATGCTGGTATTGGAATACTTCTATTGAGAAATATGATTTCTCACCCAGTTTGTGCTGCCATGTAAATCTAGGTGCGTGATCTTCGAAAGGGAAGAAGAAGATGTGTGCAGTTTAGCACAGTGTAGGTGCAGTTGTGAACTGAGCTTGTATATATTTTATTTTTTCTTAGTTGTTTTGAGTTATTTATAAAAGTATGCCCTATTGAGGCTATGATGTATATATATAATTGTTCATTTGTGGCTCATATTTTCTATAAAATGTTGATATATTATATTGGAAAATTACATAGTTGTAATAAGTAGCATGCTTGAGTCTAATCGTTGTAATATACTTTGGTTATATTATGGTTATTAAATTCAGGATAGCGCCCACTGCAGAACTCACCTTCTGCAGAATTCTACAGATACGGGTATTGTTCCATTGAAATTAGACCATCTTCCAATCACTCAAAACTCAATTCCAAGTGATTTCCCACCTCTAACAAGGATCAACTACACATAGCAACCCTTAAACCACTTCAATTTCATTCAATTCAACACTTTGTGAATCAAAACCCCAACATTAACCTAAACCCCCAAAACTAACCTAAATGGGAATTAAGGCTTCCAAATGATGAAAACTTCATCTCAGCACATCAATAAATCAGTTCATAACTCAACCAATCTATTTACATCAAGTTTTAACTCATAAATCACCAAATCACTTATCAAACCTTCAAATTCTTCTTCAAGCCTCTCTTCAACCAAAAGGAAAGAATGAAAAACAAGCATCAAAACAAGATTTCCCCTACCTCAATTTCCAGAAATGAAGTTGGTTAATCGTTCCTCTGCAAAGCTAAGCTCCTTCCCTTGCTTTAATGAAAATCCTCCTCCCTTAACACCTTGAGTTTCCTTCTCCTTTGCTTTCCCTGTGACAACTGTTAGAAGAAGAAAAGAAATGAGACAAGTCTCACTTATTGGCCTTAAATAGACCAAAAGGCAGAAACAAGGTTGTGCCCTCACATTTTGGTCACTTAGGTGACCAAAATTCACCTGAACAGTTAAGAATGCTTAGTTATCACCAAACCAAGTTTTCTAACTTTCAACAAGTTTACAACAAATTCTAAGATTCATTAAAAATCTTGTTTCACCATTTTCATAATTTTTCATATCTGCTAGGGTCAATCCGGCACTAAAATACACAACTAGTATGCCTAAAAATGCCAAACTAATTCCGATATTTCTCAAACTTTAACCACATATACTTCCACACATTTGTGACCTAGAAACAAGTTCTCCACTCTTATTTCCATTAACTGAGCAGTTTAAGCCACTTCCAGAGCAAATAACAGCTATATTTCACACATAGTGTTACAGCAAAATGCCTAAACGTACTCTGACAGTCACATAACTTTACAGGCATGACAAACTAGTGCTAGGCTACCTTCGTGACTAAAAACAAGTCTATTATGACTGTTTAGGGTGTTACAAGGCTGCTGTTGATGAGTGGTTCTGCTTTGGGTTGCAGAGAGAATGTTGTGTGGTTGGAGATGGTGATGATGGTGAGGAGTTTGCTATCGTTGGGTGGAAAAAATGGATTGCTAGGGTATTTTTTGGGTGTTGCTGTAAGCAAAAGTGTGTATAGAAAACATTTGTATGTGATGGGTTTTTATAGAAGAAAATAAGGTTTGGAGGGTAATGGTGGCTAGGGTTTGGATGGGAAAAGGGGATAACTTAGGGTTTTGGGTGTTAAGTGGCATATGGTTATGGGTTGGATAATAGGTCAATGGGTCAGGTTATGAGACATGGAAGAAAGTTGGGTCATTTCCTTTTTCTTTTTCTTTTCTTTTTTTCCTTTTCTTTTTATTCTTTTTTTTTATTTTTTTTATTTTTTAAAAACAAAAAAGGTGTTAAAGCTTCAAACAAAATTGGGTGTTCACACTACTGATCCTATTATTGTATGTAGGGGGAACTCAGTATAGGGAATCTATTGATTTTGTTGAAGAGCAACCGTAGAATCCAGTTCCACCTCTTTCAACTAATTAGCTAGTCTACCCGCCAACCCCAGAATAACTGATCTTTCACCAAGAGAATCAAGTTCCTCTAATTAGGGGAGTTGAATATAGGGCACCTAAAGATTTTGCTAGAGAGTAGCCATGGAATCTAGTTCCACCTCTTTTAGCTAATCATCCAATTTACCCAACAACTCCAGAGCAACTTTTAAAACATCAAGCAGCATGGATACCTCCAATATGTCCATGGCAGACGAGTTTAGTTCTAGTACAATTTTCAAATCTTAATAAACTAGTGACTATTGAGCTGAGGCCTTCTATACCTTAACTGATCGACCACAAGATGATAGCTAAGACGATAATGAGGCATTTTTGACATAAAATTAAGGCCACTTAACAGGCTATCCTATAGAAAGCCATATCTAGAATGGGTGGACAAAGCCATGCCCTTGCCAAGAGGTTATAAAATTTTTTATTTTACAACTTGCTCAGGCGAGGATGGTATGCTACCATGGAACACATTGATAGATTTTTTTCCCAGTGTGATTAGATGAATTAGAATGAGTACTATAAACGTCAATTATTTCCTTTATATTTAACCAAAACTACTTTCACTTGGTATTCATCTTTGCCACCAAACTCTGTGTAGAACTAGGCAGGCATGGAATAATTGTTCCATGATCGATTTTACAGGCCACAGTAAAAAATTTACAATTGTTGATCTCATGAACTTGAAGTTGCAAATAGATAAGCCTGTAGCGATTTCTTGGAAAGGTTTAGAAAGTTAAGGAGCAAATGTTATATATAGTTTCTAGAAGCTGAATATGCCACCATTTCTGTGGGAAATATGCATATTCAATTGAAAGAGAAGCTATTAGCCAAAAATTCTCAACCTTGACTCAGTTATCAACCAAAACTACTTGGATTGAATAGTTCATCTTAAAGAGGGAGTTAAGGAGAGCTAACGAGGACAGGATGGATCTACACCTACCTTTCATTGTGGACTCAGTTGATCCTAATCCAAGAGAAATAACCGAGTATGAGGACTAACTGTTAGCTGCTAAGGAGTCCATCGGTTGCCTATTTGTGTAACGTCCTACTCTAATTTTAATTATTTTTCTTATTATAGTATTATAGTATTTTAACTCAAATTAGAATAATACGTTACAAACATCTTCCAACATTATCATTAGTTCATAAACGCAGTAATTTACATAGTTTTGAGGGTTACTCCCTTCTAGAGTTAGTTGATACATACAAACTTTTCTACGTTAGACACACATTTCCCAAAAGTGATGCTTACAAAAAGCCATCTTAAGGTGCCACTATTCACAAATATTAATCTAATCTTCAAGTTCCAATCTATAAACTTGTTCTACTCGAAAATCTATAAGAACTTTCTTAGTCGTCATTATCTAAAATATTATACCACAAAGGGGTAAGATACAATCTCAATAGGAAAGAGCAAAAACAATCACACATATTCCACCCTTTACAATTCTCTCTTTCTTTATACCATATCTTAGAGTCCAACAAAATAATTAATAATTGAGAGATGAAATTGAAGTGAAGTAAATTATACAATAAAAATGATTAACTTAATAACGAATAAATAAATAAGTCAATAAAAGAAGAAGTATCTCAATAATAATTTTCTAAATAAAAGTCTTTGTAAAACTTGATAGACTATAATAAATTTCATGTTAAAGGTAAACAACTCAATTTTAAAGGAGTAATAATTCAATGTAAAAGTGAGTATAAAATCTATCAAAATAGGAGTATAAAATATAAGTAACTTATCATCATCTCTTCGAAAATCATTATCTCTCTTAGAATCATCATCATTAATATCTCTTTATCATCATTTTTTTTAAATTATCATCCTATTTCAATAGTCTTAACTAAATGTGCATCTTTCTCTTTATTAGGGCGTCCCCCAATGCTCTCATCATGATCATAAAAATTTTGATTAAGGCGTCCCTTAATCCTCTCATCACGACTACAATAATTTTGATTAAGGCATTCATTAATCCTCTCATCACAACCACAATCATTATTAATGACTAAGGCGTCCCTTAATCTTCTCATCATGGTCATAATAATTTGACCAAGGCGTCCATTGATCCTCTCATCATGGTAACAATAATTTGACCAAGGCGTCCTTTGATCCTCTCATCATAGTCATAATAATAATCTCTAATAAAGGCATCCCTCAATTCTCTATCATGGCCACAATAATTTCTTTTGCACACTAATTCATGTTTATCTATGCTTTAACAAAAATTTGTATTAACAAAAAATATTATTAGAGTATAAACAATGCAAAAATAAAAGTACTAATAAAGAGCTTAATTTGACTAAATCAACAATCATAAAATGTGGTGAAAAGAAATTTAAAAGAATAATGTATAAAAATATTAAAGAAAATGACTCACATTTGAAAACTCACTTTTGTCTTTTAGAATGAAATATTATTCAATTAAAGGAGAATTCTATTCGAATATAGCCATTAAATCTCAATTTTCAAAGATTTGTCACATTTTATTCGAATGAAAGAAAATTTATTCAAATAAATCAGTTGAGAAAACAGTAATAACAGTGTTCTATCAAATTTTATCAAAATAAAGAAAACTTTATCAGAATAAATCTTTTATTCGAATAAGGAAAATTTTATCAGAATAAATCTTTTATTCGAATAACAAGAATTTTATCAAAATAAATATTTTAGAGAAACAGCACTGAAAGTATTATTTTAGCAAGGTTTATTCGAATAAACTAAAGTTTATTTGAATAAATCATACAAAATCTCAATTTTAAATCTTTCTGTCAAACTTTATTCGAATAAGGAAAATGTGTTGGTGTATGCCCTAGAGGCTAATACATTTTCTGTATTTACATACATTCTATTATGCTATTTTATATATGAGGCATTTCATTTATTGTGTTCTTTTTGATAAACATAATAAAGTCCTTAGAATAGTAAGTTTGATGCCATAGGACATCAAGTGGATGACTTGATCGTGAGATCCTTTTTGGTTACAACACTATTCTTAAATGTCCCTAGTCAAGTATTATTATTAATTAGGACAACAATAATACATTGAGACTAGTATGTGTAGAGACTGATGACCGCATCTCACGGGTCATGGATATGAGATATCAAGTCTTCACATGGGTACATATTAGAGTAATGATGTACTGGACAGACCTACCATGAGAACACTACATGGATCGTTACGTGAGTGTCATAAGCAATTCTCATAGTGACAATGGTGTTTGTGGTCCTTTGACCTGAAATCACTACGATTCCTACATGAGGAGTTGTGTGTTTTAATGCCATCAAACGTCATCAGTAACAAGGTGATTATAAAGTTGGTTATTGGACATACCGCAAATCATGCGAGAGGGATGTGAGTGACCTAGATGGAATTTGTCACTCCTACATAACGGAGGAGCGATATCTTCGGGCCCCACGATTGAGTGAGGCTGCGAAATGCATGGCCATGCTCAAATGAGTCAATATGAGATATTGATCTCATTTGTTGTTACAAAGTCTACTCGAGTATCAGGAAATGAATGATTGGACTATACAAGGGTGACGCATTCCATGCCTTGTGTTCAATCTAGATATCTTGACAAAGGGATTAAACGACACGGAAACATTGGTCACGAAAAGGTTATGTCAAATCACTGACATTCTTATTACTTGGGTAGCAGCGATGTGTTGCTAGATACCGCTCACTGCTTGTAATATTAAAATGGGATTTTAATATTACTGCCAACGTAATAAGAACCTGCAGGGTCACACACATAGAGCAGACTAAAATTGGAGCAATGGATCCAAGTTGGACTCAGATTCAAATATGGGCCAGACTCATAACAGATGGGTCTAGGGTTGCACAGCTTACCTTGCTGCTGCTCACACTCACTTAAGGCAGTCACTATTATAAATAGTACTGCTATGGGGGCTGCTAAGTGACATAATTCTGAACCCTAGCCGCACCTACAGAATAGTGAGTGAGAGAGCGACTTTTTTTTTTCTCTTCTCTTCACAGCTAGCACTGTGTGAGAGATGTGAGGCTCCTCTTTGCGGATGTTGGACGTTCGTGAGTCTGTTCATGTGGATACCGCAGAGACATCGTTTCTATTACGGTGTTAGTGATTCACGCTTCAAGAGGTAAATCCTTTAAAAACTCGGATTATGGCTTTTTCGCATAGATCCTTGGTGGGAATCCCTATTTTTCACTGCGTGTTGTATCCGTAAGAATTCCCAACAGTGGTATCAGAGCGTCTTGCGAAACCATGATTCGGTTTTCTGTTTTCATTTACATGAGGTAACATGTTTTCTGTTCTTGTTTTGACAAAAGATATGACCTTTAATATGTTATTTCTGAAAATCATATGAAACCCTTTGCGAAAACATATTCTGTTTCTTATGTTGTATGCAAAACCGTGATGTTGTTTTCAAAACTTCATGAAGATGTTCATATGTTCTGTGAAAACCGTTTTGTATTAAGATATATGTTTTTGCGAAGCTTTCTGGTATGTATGTGATACAAACAGTGTTATGGAATCCTTATTCTCAATGCGTAGCGCAAGGGTTTAGGAAACCTTGTTCTTGGCTTGCGGCGGCAGGGGTTATGGAATCCTTGTTTCTGCACAAGAGGCACAGCGCAAGGGGTTTTGGAAACCCTATTCTTGTTTTGCGGCAGCAGCATCAAGTGTTGATGTCAAGCCGCCAACGAGGTGCCTGAAGTTCAAGTGTTGAACGACGGCGCAAGGGTTCCCTGCGACACATGAAGTGTTCATGTTGTTCGGGCTTAGGGTTTCGCGCGGCACATGTTGCACCAAGGGAACCCCCGTGCTGCCTCTGCGTAGTGTGTTATTCGAAAGCGCAATATTTTCTATCCTTTTATAACTCACGAAAAATAATTATGTATTATTGTTATGAGTTTATATGTTCTTTGTGATGCATGGTGCATGGTTATGACCTTAGTCCTCTCTTTATGCCTTTTGGTTTTAATAAATACGACCTGCGTGTCGTGCTTTTCTCTCTACATTCTGATTGTACATTCTCTTCTCACCTAACTCCCCTCGAATGTAAAAGAAGTTTCTATATAATGTAATTATGATGTGGAGACAAGAAGGCAGCATCAAGTGAGGACGTTGGTGGGAGATGCTTGATGAAGCTGACTTAGTTAATGCTACTCTCTTAGGGGCCATAACCATGTCACTTTTATTATATGTCTTTTATGTATGAGATGCATGGATATTGTTTATGGTATGATAAACAATTTAATAAATGGTGAGATCTAATAATAATAATAATAATTCCCTCAAAGCAAATATTAAGTCATTATGTGATGCCTTCCAATGTGTGGCACTCGTCAAGACTAGTATCGATCAAGTGTAGGTCTGCCAAAGCAAGATGCCTTTATCTATATTAGTAAGACGTGATAGAATAAAGGTAATATCCAACTGCCAACCATTGGGTCTGACTTAACTAGGCCATTTCAATAGGATTGAAGGCTTAGAGGCATGAAGTTGGGCTTTGGTCCATTAGATGGACTTGAATAAGTGTTATTCACCCAACTATCCAAGAGTTACATATGATGTAATTGGAAAGTGTTTCCTACCTAAATAACTAAATTTTGGGTGATCAGCCAAAGCTGACTCAAAACTAGGTGAAATATGGATCTTGGCCTACTAGGAAATCTTACGATGGGATTTTCTGAGTCAATGTTGAGGGTCATTGACTTGAATAAAATAGTGGGAGGCATATTTAATTAAAAGACCTCATTAAATATGTTTATGACATGATACTTATATTTTGCATATTTCTGTTAATAGATAACCATGGCAACAAACACATCGGGTACTTTATCATTGCGATCCGTCCTTGAGAAGGACAAGTTGTCTGGAACAAATTTTCTAGACTGGTACAGGAATTTGAGGATTGTCCTCAAGCAAGAGAAAAAGCTGTATGTTTTGGAACAGCCTATTCTGAGCCACTGCTTTGCTAATGCCCCTAGAACTGAAAGATATGCTTATAAGAAGCATCAAGATGATGCCTTGGACATTGGATGTCTAATGCTGGCCACCATGAACTCTGAGCTCCAAAAGCAACATGAGAACATGGATGCATACGATATGATCGTACACCTTAAGAAGCTCTATCAAGAGCAGGCCAGGCATGAGAGATTCGAGGTCTCTAAAGCACTGTTTCAGTGCAAGCTGGTAGAAGGAAGCCCTGTTGGTGCTCATGTACTCAAGATGATTGGGTACATTGAAAACCTAGAGAGACTGGGTTTTCCTTTGGGCCAAGAGTTGGCCACTGACTTAGTCCTGCAATCGTTGCCGGAAAGTTTCAGTCAATTTGTCATGAACTACAACATGAATGAGATTGACAAATCACTACCAGAGCTGTTAGGCATGTTGAGAACTGCTGAGCAGAACATTAACAAAGGCAAAGGGAAGGCCATAATGATGGTCCAAAAGAATAAGGGCAAGAAACAGCAGAAAAAGCCCAAGGACAACTGGAAGGGCAAGGACAAGGACAAGTCTAAGCCTAGCACTTCTGGCCTGAAACCAGTGGGTGGAGTGGCTAAGGAAAGTATATACTTCCATTGTGGTCAGACCGGACATTGGAAGAGGAATTGTGCCAAGTTCCTAGAGGAGCTCAAAAAGAAGAAGGGAAGTGAGACTCCACTTCAGGTATTTTTGTTATTGAAGTCAATTTATCTACTTCTGCATCATGGGTATTAGATATTGGATGTGGATCTCACATTTGTGTAAATGTGCGAGGATCTAAAAAGCGATGAGACCATTGACGAAGGGCGAAGTTGACCTACGAGTTGGAAATGGAGCAAAGGTGCTTTGCATTAGCTGTAGGGACTTATTTATTATCTTTGCCCACTGGGCTTGTAATAGAGTTAGAGAACTGTTATTTTGTGCCTGCTATTAGTAGGAATATCATTTCTATTTCTTGTTTGGACAAGAAAGGTTTTTCTTTTATAATAAAGGACAAGTGTTGATCTATTTATATGAATGATGTTTTTTATGGTAGTGCACAATTGAGTAATGGACTTTATGTACTTGATCTCGAAATGCCCGTCTATAACATAAATACAAAGAGGTTTAAATCAAATGATCTGAACCCAACTTTTCTCTGGCATTGTCGTTTGGGCCACATAAATGAGAAACGCGTCTCCAAACTCCATAAAGATGGATTCTTGGACTCGTTTGATTTTGAATCATATGAGACATGTGAATCTTATTTATTGGGGAAGATGACAAAGGCCCCATTCACCGGACAAGGTGAAAAGGCTAGTGATCTTTTAGGCCTTATACATAGTGATGTATGTGGGCCACTAAACACACTCGCCAGAGGCGGTTTTCAATACTTCATTACATTTACTGATGATTTCAGTAGATATGGATTTGTATATCTTATGAAGCACAAATCAGAATCCTTTGAAAAGTTCAAAGAGTTCAAGAATGAAGTACAAAACCAACTTGGCAAGAGTATTAAAATCCTTCGATCGGATCGAGGAGGAGAATACTTAAGCCAATAGTTTGATGATCATCGAAAGAGTGTAGGATAATATCTCAACTCACTCCACCGGGAACACCACAATGGAATGGTGTCTCGAAAGGAGGAGCAGGACCTTGTTGGACATGGTCCGATCCATGATGAGTCATGCAAACCTTCCGGGCTCCTTACGGGGACATGCTCATTAATGCGCAGCTTTCACACTTAACCGTGTTCCATCTAAGACGGATCAAAAGACACCATATGAGATATGGACTGGGAGACGGCCCAGTATGTCTTTCTTGAAGATTTGGGGCTGCGAAGCTTACGTGAAACGTCAAGTTTCTGATAAGCTTGGACCTAAATCAGATAAATGCTTCTTTGTGGGGTATCCAAAGGAAATCAAGGGATACTTTTTCTATAATCCTACCGAGGGCAAAGTGTTTGTCGCACGGACAGCTGTGTTTCTAGAAATGGAGTTTATCTCCAAAGGAACCAGTGGGAGAAAAGTAGAACTTGAAGAAGTTCAAGTTTCACAAAGCAGCAATGAACTAATGGTGAAAATAGAGCAGCCTCCACAAAATGTTGTGGAACAGCAACCTGCTCTAGTAGCACAAGAGACTGCGTAGGTCTAACAGGATACGTCATCAACCGGTGAGATATGGATTTCTCATGACCCAACAAGGTGACGTATTGCTCATGGATCAAGATGAGCCTGTGACTTACCAGGAAGCCATTATTGGCCCGAGAATCGAGAAATGGCTTAAGGCCATGAGATCTGAAATGAATTCTATGTGCCAACTAGGTATGGATCTTGGTTGACTCTCTTGAAGAGGTAAAACCCATTGGGTGCAAGTGGGTTTTCAAGAAGAAAATTGACATGGATGGTAATGTGCATACCTTTAAGACGCGATTGGTGGCTACAGGTTTCAAACAAATTCATGGTGTAGACTATGATAGGACTTTTTCCCCAGTTGCGATGCTTAAATCCGTTCAGATCTTGCTTGCTGTTGCAGCATACCATGATTATGAAATCTGGTAAATGGATGTCAAAACTGCTTTCCTTAATGGAAATCTTCTCGAAGATGTGTACATGACACAACCTGAGGGTTTTGCCACTCCAGAGGATGCTAGAAAAGTATACAAATTGCAACGATCTATTTATGGATTAAAGCAAGCTTCCAGAAGCTGGAATCTTCGTTTTGATGATACAATAAAACAGTTTGGTTTCATCAAGAATGAAGAAGAATCTTGTGTCTACAAGAAGGTTAGTGGAAACACTATTGTCTTTCTGGTATTATATGTTGATGACATACTACTTATTCGAAATGACATCCCTACCCTACAGTCTATAAAGACTTGGTTAGGGAACTGCTTCTCTATGAAGGACTTGGGCGAAGCCACCTATGTATTAGGTATCAGGATCTATAGAGATAGATCACTGAGACTGCTTGGCCTAAGTCAGAGTACATACATAGACAAAGTGTTAAGACGATTTAACATGCATGAATCTAAGAAAGGACTCTTGCCTATGTCATATGGTGTAAGCCTATCTAAGGCTCAATCTCCTTCCACCCAGGATGAGAGGGATCGCATGAGCAAGATTCCATATGCATCTGCATTTGGATCTATCATGTATGTCATGTTATGTATTCGACCAGACATTTCGTATGCTTTGAGCATGACGAGTAGGTACCAGTTTGATCCCGGTGAAAGTCACTAGACTGCTATCAAGAACATCCTTAAGTACTTAAGAAGGACTAAGGATTCGTTCTTGGTATATGGAGGCGAGGAAGAGCTAGTTGTAAAAGGTTACACGATGCTAACTTCCAAACCGATAAGGGACGACTCGGATCGCAATCGGGTTATGTTTTTGCCTAAATGGTGGGGAAATTTGTGAGTGGAAGAGTTCAAAGTAGGAGACAGTCACCGATTCTACCACAGAGGCTGAGTATATTGCTGCCTCCAATGCAGAAAGGAGGCCGTTTGGATCAAGAAGTTCATTACTGAACTTGGCACTATTCTTAGCATTGTGGACCCAGTGGACCTCTATTGTGATAATAATGGAGCCATTGCACAAGCTAAGGAGCCTAGATCTCACCAGCGATCCAAACATATACTTAGGCGCTTCCATCTCATTCGAGAGATCATCGATAGAGGAGATGTGAAGATATGCGAGTACCAACAGATGATAACATTCTTGATCCTTGACGAAGCCTCTTGCACATGCGAAGCATGAGGGTCACACTAGGTCTTTAGGCATTAGATATATGCACGATTGGCTCTAGTGCAAGTGGGAGATTGTTGGTGTATGCCCTAGAGGCTAATACATTTTCTGTATTTACATACATTCTATTATGCTATTTTATATATGAGGCATTTCATTTATTGTGTTCTTTTTTGATAAACATAATAAAGTCCTTAGAATAGTAAGTTTGATGCCATAGGACATCAAGTGGATGACTTGATCGTGAGATCCTTTTTGGTTACAACACTATTCTTAAATGTCCTTAGTCAAGTATTATTATTAATTAGGACAACAATAATACATTGAGACTAGTATGTGTAGAGACTGATGACCGTATCTCACGGGTCATGGATATGAGATATCAAGTCTTCACATGGGTACATATTAGAGTAATGATGTACTGGACAGACCCACCATGAGAATGCTACATGGATCGTTACGTGAGTGTCATAAGCGATTCTCATAGTGACAATGGTGTTTGTGGTCCTTTGACCTGAAATCACTACGATTCCTACAAGAGGAGTTGTGTGTTTTAATGCCATCAAACATCATCTGTAACAAGGTGATTATAAAGTTGGTTATTGGATATACCGCAAATCATGCAGAGGGATGTGAGTGACCTAGATGGAATTTGTCACTCCTCCATAACAAGAGCAATATCTTCGGGCCCCCTGATTGAGTGAGACTGCGAAATGCATGGCCATGCTCAAATGAGTCAATATGAGATATTGATCTCATTTGTTGTTACAAAATCTACTCGAGTATCAGGAAACGAATGATTGGACTATACAAGGGTGACGCATTCCATGCCTTGTGTTCAATCTAGATATCTTGACAAAGGGACTAAACGACACGGAAACATTAGTCACGAAAAGGTTATGTCAAATCACTGACATTCTTATTACTTGGGTAGCAGCGATGTGTTGCTAGATACCGCTCCTTTGCTTGTAATATTAAAATGGGATTTTAATATTACGCCAACGTAATAAGAACTGCGGAGGTCACACACATAGAGCGAGACTAAAGCTGGAGCAATGGATCCAAGTTGGACTCGGATTCAAATATGGGCCGGACTCATAACGAGATGGGTCTAGGGTTGCACTGACTTATCTTCTTTGTTGCTCACACTCACTTAAGGCAGTCACTATTATAAATAGTACTGCTAAGGGGGCTGCTAAGTGACATAATTCTAAACCCTAGCCGCACCTACAGAATAGTGAGTGAGAGAGCGACTTATTTTTTTCTCTTCTCTTCGCAGCTAGCACTGTGTGAGAGACGTGAGGCTCCTCTTTGCGGACGTTGGACGTTCGTGAGTCTGTTCGTGTGGATACCGCAGAGACATCGTTTCTATTACGGTGTTAGTGATTCACGCTTCAAGAGGTAAATCCTTTAAAAACTCGGATTATAGCTTTTTCGCATGGATCCTAGGTGGGAATCCCTGTTTTCCGCTGCGTGTTGTATCCGCAAGAATTCCCAACAAAATGTTATTCGAATAAATCATTTAGAAAATAACCTAAATAAGCTAACGCTTATTCGAATAAATCTTTCGAAAACAATGTTGCAGAAATCAGAAAAAACTATTTCTTGCCACTCTTTCTTTCAAGAAAAAAATAGAGTAGATGTTGTTGGTTACAAAATGCATGACCTAGAAGATATGGGTAGAAGAAATAAAGAAGAAAGAGTGGTGTTTTCGTTATTTTCTACCTATTTTACAAATTTTGGATTAGTGATTGTGAAGTTGAAGATAAGGAAGTTGAAGATGACAGAAACAGAGCTTGTTGATTTAAGTGATTGGGTGAGTGTGCTTGTGACGTGAATGGGAGGAGGAAGTGGTATTTATAGAGCCAAATTAAGCTTATCTTACGTAGGGGATGATGTAAGGTACATGATGCTGAGTAGCCAGGTGTCATAAGGAAGTTAAGTCTTCTTCAAAGTCTTCCTCCTTAATCATTTCACTTCTTCTAGTTTCCTCCTTATTTTCATCTAGAATTTGTCACATTTCTACTGATATTATAAGGTTATCTCATCTATGGTTAATATCTGGTCACTTGTTTACTCATAGTCGTTCTTGGTTTGTTCCTTTGCCAGTTGTTTCACTTATTTTCTTGACACTTGTCTCATACAATCATTGTTTCCAAACTTTTCTTCATGCAATTCTCTTCTTCCTATCATGGAGTGGCTTATGAATTAAGCCTTGTCAATCTTCCATCCACTACTCGACATATGTCTCTATTCTAGATTTCTCTTGATCTTTCTTCAAAATTTCCTTGAGTTTCCTCCCTGACTTTATCAATCTTACCTCATCCATTTAATTCCATTAGAACAACTCGAATTCAAGACCAAACATAGAAAGACTTAGTTGAAAAATAAGTTTTCTTTCTTTGTTACAGTGGGACGTATTTCTTATTTCTGATATTTCTTAGTTGTTTATTCGAATAACAATATCCTTATTCGAATAAATCATGTGCTAACACAACTAACTATAATATTTTTCAACTATTTATTCGAATAAAACTAAGTCTATTCGAATAACTCATTCTTGTCACCGTGTATATATACACACAACAACCTATTTATTCGAATAGAAAAATATAAGTGACTTATTTCCTCCTATATTTTGCTCAACATAAGCCTTTATTCGAATAACTTATTATTTATTCGAATAATACATTCTATTATGATGTATATATATGCTCATAGTCATCCATTTATTCGAATAGAATAAACTTTATTTGAATAACTTCATCTAAAAACATTACATTTTTATTTTTGAGGTTTTCTTTTATAATACAAAGTTATCCTATCTTATAAACTTGTATTTATTATTTTTAGGGATGTTACCATTTGCATAGGATGCCGATGATAAAACAGAAGAAATATCAGCCTAGCTTCAACTTAAAATAGCATAACTTAGCAAAGTTAAGGAAGGCAACCTACATCAGATTTGCCTAAAATCGTCTAGCCTGGTGATCAATAAGCCAAAATATCACATCACTAAATCCTAGGCAAGATGATTCTATTTGAGGGAGGAAGCTATTGTTGCCATTGGTGAATAATCCTTGTTAACTGATGGTTTGACAATAATAGTAGATGATAGAGTAGCAACCTGACTTTAGGGCATGATGGTTAATCTAGAGGTCATTCCAACTTAGCTTTAGTCAAGATTTCTCAGAGATATAATTTTCAGTTGAGGCCAGAGTGTGACAATTTTAGATTTTAGCTCGGTTAGCTCCATGGTGATTTTTTAGGTTTTGAATTCAAATACATCACTTTAGCTATTTTCATATGCTCAACGACTAAAGAATGTACTAGGCAAAGTGTTAACACCAAAAAATTTTATTTCAACTAAACAATTGAAGTCAATTAGCTTATATTCAAGGTGGGCCACATAAGTAGCTATTAGCAATTCCAATTTATTAGGTCGCCTTAATAATGGACTTAGGCCTAATGAGGAAGAGGGTTGCACATATCAGTGAGAATCTAGAAGGAATTTGATGTTGAAAAGAGAGGATAAGCAATTCACCAAGTCAAAGTGGCTATAACTAGTTAGAACCTACATGATAACCACTTTCCATGAAAATAGGGGTAAGGTTGGAAGCTTAGGTTTATAGGGAAGTTGAGTAGTTAACATATTGGAGCCATTCAATTGGAAATCAAGATAAATTCATGGGTTTGACTAGGTCAATGAATGTTCAACCTCTTAAAAATAGCATGGTAGCCATCTTCCTTGAAGATAGGGATAAGGTTGAAGTGGTCAACTTGTGGAGTAGTCGTTTAGCTAACTTATACAATGTATTTGGTCTCTAAATTGAAGAAACTCAGTTGACGTGGCAATAATCACCACTCTACTTATTGGACATGATTCCACAACTTTGTAAAGTGGGAAGAAATATTAGGAAATGTGATAGATAGTTTTAGTAGGGCCTAACAACTAGTTCGATGCTTTATAAATAGCTATTTTGAACTTAATTAAACTCACAACAAGAACTTAATCAATCAAACACAAGCCTTTATTTTTTATTTATCCTTTATCTTTCAGGCATTACTTTACTTTACCACTTTATTTACAACTTTTTTTATAAATTTCTTTACTTTTTTTATGCTTTTACTTTCATTTTTTAACTGTCACCAAACTTAGTTTTTAGGCAATCTTCTAACTAGGAACTTTCTTTAGTTAGCCTAGGAACTCATAACTGAGGATAGGGTTGGCAATGAACCAAACTAGTTCAAGAGTGTTACCAATTGGCTTCAAAACTCAAGAGGGGTTGAATTGAGTTTTTCAAAACTTTTTGCAAACAAACCCCTTTTTTATTTTTGTTGAAGTTATTTTCTTATGTGGTGAATGGATCTATGACAACAAAAAAATCTCACATGGATTTAAAGAAAGTGAATGCGTAGAGGATGAAGCAACAAGTATGTAAATTCAATAAATAAGCTTGAAAGTAAGGAGATAAGGGTAAAGAAGAGTGCAGATAAGATTTATATTGGTTCAATCACCCTTGTGATCTACATCCAGTCTCTAGGATCATCCACCCAAGAGTTTTCACTATTCTTTAAGCTTTAATAGGTATTTGACAAACGTTTACAAGTTTTGAGCCCTTCTTACACTTCAAGGATCATCGACCTCTATGTATAGAAGCCTCTTTATTTCCTAAAGGGATCCTCCACCCCTCATAATTGTTTACAATAAAGATTGAATGAAATAAACTCTCTCAAAGAGTAGATTATACAAATTAAAACATTATGAAGCCTTCAAAGATATCTCAAAAGTATTAAAAATAGAGCAAGATTGATGAAAGAATTAAGCTCAAATTTAATGCTTGGGAATAAGTTGTTAGATGTTCAAGAGTTAGCATTAAGTTTCCCAAGGCTTATATTTATATAGCCCATTAATGAAATAAAGTCATTAGAGTGAGTTAGTGCGGCATTAAATACATTAAAAACTAGTTGTTGTTGGTTTCGAAGGAGTGGCAATCGATTACAGGTATATGGTAATCGATTACCTTGCATTAAAAACACATTTTGGGTGTTTTGAAACACTTGGTAATCAATTACAGCACATGGTAATCAATTACCAACTTTGAAAAATAGTTCCTGGGTTCGTGGTAATCGATTATCAAACATAGTAATCGATTACCAAGCTTCTGTTTTGAGAAAATCCAATTTTGGGAAGCTTGTAATCGATTACAAGCTCATGGTAAACAATTACAAGCTTTATGATGTGCTCGTAATGGATTACGAAGCTCTTGTAGGAGGTTACAATCATTCTAAAACCAATTTTTAAGTCCAAACAAGCTTGGTAAACATTTCCAACAACTAAAATTTGGATTTTTCACAGATTTAAACAAGATTTTCATAACCCAAGATTAAAACATGATTTTGTGTTAAACAACCCAGATTTTTCAAAATCAACAATCACCAACTAAAAGGTTTCATGATGGACTTTTCAAAAACCATTTTAAACTTATTGAGATATCTTAGATTACTTCTCACAAAAAGATCCTGAGTCTTATAAAACTATTTCTTTAAAGCTTCCTTTCAACTTGGTTTTGTCATGGCTTTCTTATCATCAAAATTTTCATGAAATAAACATTCATATTCTTCCTTTTTTTGATGATGACAAACCAATAAAGCTAAAGAGTAGCATATATAGAATAATCAGAGAAAAAAATGCAGCACTCCCCCTTAAGCCATGCATAAGGTTCAAGCATAAAAGCTTAGGTAAAGAGATTTATGACAATTAATTCACATGCAATAATCCACATGCAATTCTCCCCCTACTCATACAGTTCATACTCTCCCCATTTTGGCATTATCAAAAAGGAATGACATAATGAAATAAGCATGAGAAACAAACCAATAACATACCAAGGTTAACATAATGATCAACATCTAAAATTATCAACCCAAATATTAGACTTACGCTAAACATAAGTCATTTTTTTATAAAATGTATCAATAAGGTCAAGATAAAAACTAACAGTTAGACAAGAGTATAAAAGATAAATAAAACAAGAGGATCATCATGATTAAGCCTTATCACCTCACTGAGTCTCCTCGTTGTCAGCATCATAATCATCATCATGCTCGGAGGAACCATCATCATCATCATCATCATCAGCTGGTTGAGGCCGAGTAAGGGTAGCAAAAGTGGTAGGGGCAATGGTAGTGATAGTCTACTCAATTTTAGCATATTCCATCTGGAGCGAATGAAGGCTCTCTCCCGATCAACACAGTTCATGTGTTGGATCATATTTCCTTCAAATTGATCCAGCTGATCATGAACTCCTCCTACGGTCACCCAAATGTATGTTCAAAGGCTCATAATCTCTCGGAGCAGCTGATCTATTGTGACTTGTGATGGAGCCACTCGTTGTGCTGCAGGCATGACTAGTTCTTCAGCATTCCCCTCATCATCTTCATTACCTTAAGCAAAGTTTCCATCCACGCCATGGTCAATGTAGAACCATTCATCACGAATCATTTTCATATTAATCTTGGTGAGAGTGTGCTCATCAATGGACTCAGGACCATTTGAGCTTTGGTCCTTTACTTCTCAATAAGTGGAACATGAAATTGTTAAAGTATTTTAGTGATGAGCATGGCATAAGGTAAAGGTTGGTTGCCCTTTTGTGCCTTGAGCATATGTTTAATGACATAGTAGCCTAATTAATTTGCTTGCTAGTGTTTAAGGCCCAAAGAGTCAAGACATCATCTAATTGCACTTGGGAGTAATTTCCTCCTCTTATAATAAGAACCCTGACTAGGATGTAATGCAGCAAACAATTTTCAAGGGTTAGTCCATTAGCCATAACTCTATTTTTTTTTCTAATAACTAGCCTGAAATAATGTGTTCAAAGCAAATTTATAGTCATACTCATCAGCCCAAACATTAGCACTACCAGTAAAAATTACTCCATCAAATTATAGCCCAGTTAACCTTATCCACATTTCATGATTAATAAAATTTTCACCTTCTTGACTTCAGTGATTAGAGTGACATTTTTATACTTCCAATTAGCATAAAACACTATCACTAAGTTAAGATAGATATCTCCTCTAATGCTTAAAAACATAATCAAACCAATATCTTACAGCAATTTATAACACTAAAAAGGCTCATTGGAGAAAAAAGTATTGTCCAAATACCTTGGTTGGATGATTTTTCTGATCTGAAAGTTCTTTTTTTAGTTCTTTTCTTGCCATGAACTGCTGAATAGATGGGAGAAATCTAAACCCGGAAGGGGTGCTTATGGAGCTTTGCCAGCAGCATGCCCTGTTCTTGGCCACTTTGTGCCCTTTGATGATTAGGCCATTTTAGGATGATTTGTGGTGTGGACTAGAGGTAGGGAGAAAGGAGGAAGTGTTTTGGGATTGATTAGGACAAGAAAGAAGTAATTTGATAGATATTTGAATGGGATCTGGAGAGTAGGTCACAATTTCTAGAGAGAGAGGAAAGAGAAATAGTGAAAAGATGAATTTAGATGATGTAAAGGTGTTTTTGATGAGTGCCTTGTTGGGGGAAAAAGGAAGGATGAATGTTTGTGATGATTTGGAGGTGGAATGGAGGAATTTGGTGGAGAAATGAGGTACAAATTGGTGGAAGAGGAGGTTAGGTTTTGGGTTTTTAGAGAGAGAGAGAGGGGGGAAGAGAGGCGTTGAAAATGCAGAAAGGCATGCATCCAGGGCTTTAAAATGGGTTGTATAATTGATTACACCCTTTGTGTAATCAATTACCATGAGGCTGAGTTATTGTAATCGATTCCTAACTCATAGTAATCGATTGCCATGTTCAAGTTGAAGCTTTTGGGTTTCTCGTAATCAATTACCATCTCTTGGTAATTGATTACCACTTGTCTGCCTTCTTTTTAAACACATTACAGAGGTTGTGTAATCGATTACACACCCTTTAATCGATTACCATAGTGCTGTCTTCAAAAAACCACATTCCAGAGCCTTTGTAATCGATTAATAACTCTTGTAATCGATTACTTCATTCTAAAACCTCAGTTTTCTTCATAGCATTATGAAGAAACTAGATTTCTAATCATTCCAAAAGCTTTGCAAACTATTATACCTCCTTTGTAATTCCACAAACTTATAGATTTTGTATATTCCATGTAATCCATTATTATATCAAAAATACTTGAAACTTCAGCAGAGTATTCCTTGAGTAGATTGGATGACTTAATCATGATGAAAGCACTTGCAAGAAGAATTATGTAGTAAACACAAACATTCACTTCAAATGCATGATTGATTAATTATACCAAGTTCACCTCTTATATAAAAGAAAGTTTCTTTTGCTAAAGGTTTTGTGAAGATATCAGTTAATTGTTTTGATGTTTCCACAAATTCAAGCATACAATGCCCTTTTTATACATGGTCTTTTATAAAGTGGTGCCTAATCTCAATATGCTTAGTCCTGGAGTCCAAGATTGAGTTTTTAGTTAAATTGATTGCACTAGTGTTATCACATCTTATAGGGATGTGATCAAGCTAGAGTCCATAATCTAGAAGTTATTACTTCATCCAAAGGATTTGAGCACAACAACTTCCAACTGCAATATACTCAGCTTCAGCTGTAGATAATGTCACACTATTTTGTTTCTTGCTATTCCAAGAAACTAAAGAGCTCAAGTGGCATACCCCACTAGTAATCTTCCTATCTACTTTGCATCTGGAAAAGTCTGAATAAAAAAAAACTAATTAAACTACATGAGGCACCCTTAGGGTACCACAAGCCCATTTGTATCGTGCCAACAAGATATTTCATTATTCTTTTTAAAGCACTTAGATGAAATTCTTTAGGACAAGCTTGGTATCTAGTACACATGCATATATTAAATATTATATCTGATCTACTTGCAGTAAGATAAAGGAGTGAGCCAATCATACTTTTATATTTAGTGATTTCTTTGGGTTTACCTCCTTCATCTTTGTCCAAATAGCAAGAGGTGCTCATTGGTATAGCCATTTGTTTAGCATTGTTCATCCCAAACTTCTTGAGGAACTCCTTATAATACTTGGTTTGACTAATGAATGTTTCATCTTTTGTTTACTTGATTTGAAGTCCAAGGAAGAAGTTAAGCTCACTCATCACAAACATTTCAAACTCATTTTGCGTAGTACTAGCAAACTTTTTACACAAAGATTCATCAGTAGCACCAAATATAATATTATCAACATAAATTTATACAAGGAGAATGTCATGTTTTTTGTTTTTAATGAAAAGTGTTGTGTCAACTTTGCATGTTGAAAATCCTTTTTATAAAGGGAACTTACTCAACCTTTCATACCAAGCACTAGGAGCTTGTTTTAAGTCATACAAGGCTTTTTTCAAATTGAAAACATGGTTGGGCAGCTCATAGTATTCAAAACTAAGAGGTTGTTCCACATACACTGTTTCTTGAATAAAACCATTTTGAAAAACACTTTTTACATCCATTTGGTCAAGCTTAAAATCCATTATGTAAGCAAAAGTAAGTAACATTCTAATGGCTTCTAATCTAGCAACAAGAGCATAAGTTTTTTCACAATCAATTCCTTCTTCTTGATTATATCCTTTAACAATCAACCTAATTTTATTTCTTATTATTACTCCCATTTCATTAAGTTTGTTCCTAAAAACTCATTTGCTGCCAATAATAGGATGATCATTGGGTCTTGAAACAAGTTTCCAAACTTGATTCCTTTCAAACTGATTTAACTATTTTTGCATAGTTAAGATCCAATGTTTATCATTAATGACCTCATCTATCTTTAGGTTCAACTTGAGAAACAAAAGTCATATGAATGCATCTCTAAGTAAGTTTCAAGTTATTACCCCTTGTGAAACATCACCAATAACTTTGTCAAGAGAGTCGTATCTTAAAGTTCTCCATTCTTTTGGAAGACCATTGGATTGTTGCTCCTTTTGTTGTAGTAGTGTTTCCTCACTTTGGCTTTCTTTGCTTTGCTCTTCCTCTTTGTTCTTCAAGTGAATATTAGTCAAAATCTCTACAGCATCATTAACATCATCATTTCCTAGTCTAATGGGGTAAGTCTCATCAAATGTAACATGTATAGATTTTTTTAAGGCCATAGTTCTCTTATTATAGACTCTAAAAGCTTTACTACTAAGAGAATAGCCAAGAAATATCCCTTTATCAAATTTTGCATTAAACTTGCCCAAGTTATCTTTTTCATTGTTCAAAATAAAGTATTTGCATTCAAAGACATGAAGATGAGAAATATTTGGTTTACTTTGTTTGTATAATTCATAGGAGATTTTTTATTAAAATTGGCCTTATTAGGACCCTATTCATTACATAACAAGCAGTACTTATCACATCCACCCAAAAATACTTAGAAAGGTTTGTTTCATTAAGCATAGTTCTTGTCAATTCTTCCAAAGATTTATTTTTCTTTTCAACTACTCTATTTTGTTGTAGAGTTCTAGGGGCTGAGAAATTATGCTTAATGTCATTTTCATTACAAAACATTTCAAACTCTTGATTTTCAAATTGCTCACCATGATCACTTCTAATATATGCAATGCTACAATTCTTCTCATTTTGAATAACCTTGGCAAGTTTTCTAAATGCATTGAAAACATCACATCATCTGCAATCACAAGAACATAGTAATTCCCACCAAAGCTCATAGTTCTTGAAAGTCCAAAAAGATCCATGTGCAAAAGTTGTAAAGGTCAGAGGTAGAAACAACCTCTTAGCTTTGAAAGAGACATTTACTTATTTTCCTTTTTGACATGCATCACAAAGTTTATCTTTCTCAAAATTAAGTTTAGGTAGTCCAATTATCAATTCTTTTGAAACCAATTTGTTTAGATAATCCAAGTGAATGAGAGCAATTCTTCTATGCCAAAGTCATGAATCACTTTCCTCATTTATGACATTTACCATCTTGAGAGGTTATATTATCTAGGTTAATCATGTAGATATTATCAATCATATGACCAATAAACTTAACTTACTTGTCATCCTTACCTTCAATTATGCAGCAATTAGAGTCAAAGATAACTATATTTCTCTTATTACATAATTAACTTATGCTAAGCAATTTATGTTTAAGTCCTTTTATATACAAAACATTATCAATTTAGGTAGAAAGGTTTTTACCAACTTTTTCAATTCCAAGAATTATTCCTCTATTGTTGTCTCCATAAGTGACATGTCCATGTTTCTTGGGAGTAAGAAATGAGAACTTGGATCCATCACCAATCATCTGCTTGGAGCAGCCATTATCAACGTACAATTTGAGCTATTAGCCTTCAAGTACACCTACAAAGCATGTTCAAGTTTTGGTTTTAGGTACCCAAATCTTTTTGGGTCCTTGTGTGTTAGTTTTGGACAAAGAGCCCTTTGGAACCCATATTTTCTTTTGACCAACATAAGAATTCTTCCTAATGCTACATGTAGATTCACTATGACCTTTTCTTCCATAATAAAAACATGTAACAAAAGGACTAGTTGACATATTTGAAGAAACAAAGAAGTTCTTATAAAACTTTTATTGCTTCTTATTATTGTAACCCAATCTAACCTTGTCAAACACATATCTTTGTTTCCCAAGTAAGATGTTCAAGTTATCTCTTCCCAAGGAAAACTTAGCAAGGATATTTTTTAAATCTTCAACTTCTTTTCCAAAGATAAACATAAATGACAAGAAAAAGATGAAGAGGGAGCATCTTTTTAAGAAGAGCAAGTAGAGCATGAGGAATTTGTATCAATTAATCTAAGAGCCGCATTTTCTAACTTCAATTCCTCAATTTCTTTGTTTAAAGAAGAAGTTTGATATTCAAGAAAGGAAATTATTTTCTTTGAAGATGAAATCATTTTTGCAAGTCACGTGGATTTTTCATGCAATTCCTTAAAGGCATATTGCAATTCCTCATAAGAAGGTTGAGATTCATGAATTTGAGATTCTACCTCTAGGTCAACTTTGGCCATGGGATAAAAGTTGGCTACTTCATCATCCGATCCATCCAAAGAGTCCATATCGTTGTCTTCCTAAGCAACATATGCTCTTCTTCCTTTCTTCTCTTTGTTTAGTCTTTTTTCAAACTTCTCCCCCTTCTTTTAATTTATAGTGCAATTCATCTTCATGTGCCTAGGTTTTTCACATCTAAAGCAAGTGGGAAGAGTTGGAGTTGAGCTTTCACCTTTCACATAATTTTTCTTTGGAGGAAAGGGTGGTATTCTTCCATTTCCCTTTTTCTTTAGAAAATTTTCAAATTTTCTAACAATAAGGTTGAATGCTTTTTCATTTATCTCCAAGTCCTCCAGCTCATCTTCTTCATTAGTGAAGCCTTGACAATTTCATCTCATGTTTTTGGAGTTTCCCAAAGAGTGTTGGAAGAGTCATGGTTGCAAGATTCCTTGATTCAGCTATGGTTGTCACCTAGGGCTATCATTCCCTACTCAAACATCTCAATACTTTATTAATCAAATCTTCATTGGGAAATATTTTTCCTAATGAGGCAAGATGATTAATAATATGAGTAAACTTTTTTTTTTGTATATCTTGTATGCTTTCTCCTTGATTCCATTCTAAACAACTCATATTCATGGGTAAATGTATTGATTCTAGCTCTTTTCACCTCACTAGTTCCCTCATGGGTAACTTGAAGAGCATCCCACATTTCTTATGTTGTTTTGTAATTAGAAATGCAGAAATACTTATCATACCCTAGAGTACTAGTAATGATGTTCTTAGCTCTAGCATTATATTGGACTCTATTTTTGTTCTCATCATTCTATTCAGCCCTTGGCTTAGTAACTTCTCTACCTTTAACCAACTTGGTAGGAATAAAGGAAGCATTTTCAATAGCATCCCAAATATCAAGATTAATAGTTTCAATAAAAAATTTTATTTTTTATTTTGCTTTCCAATAAGTATATCCAATGCCATTAAAAGCAAGGGCCTATTGATTGAGGTACCTTCAAGTAAAACATTTTGCAAAGAAGTTATCACTCCTCTTGAAGCTGTTAAGCTCTTTAAATAAGAGTTAAGTTCTAATACCACTTGTTACCAAGTGACTTCAAAACTCAAGAGGGGGTGAATTGAGTTTTTCAAAACTTTTTGCAAATTTTTGTTGAAGCTATTTTCTTATGTGGTGAATAGATTTATGACAACAAAAAGATCTCACACAGATTTAAAGAAAATGAATGAGTAGAGGATGAATCAACAAGTATGCAAATTCAATAAATAAGCTTGAAAGTAAAGGGATAAGGGTAGAGAAGAGTGCAAACAAGACTTATACTAGTTCAATCACCCTTGTGATCTATGTCTTGTCCCTAGGATCATCCACCTAAGAGTTTACACTATTCTTCAAGTTTCAATAGGTGCTTGACAAACTCTTACAAGTTTTGAGCCCTTCTTACACTTTAAGGATCATCCACCTCTATGTGTAGAAGCCTCTTTGTTTCCTAAAGGGATCCTCCACCCTCACAAGTGTTTACAATAGAGATTGAATGAAATAAATTATCTCAAAGAACATATTATACAAATTGAAGCACTATGAAGCCCTCAAAGACATCTCAAAAGTGTTAAAAATAGAGCAAGATTGATGAAAGAATTAAAGCTCAAATTTCATGCTTAGGAATAAGTTGTTAGATGTTCAAGAGTTAGCATTAAGTGTCTCACAGCTTGTATTTATAGTCCATCAATGAAATAGAACCGTTAGAGAGAGTTAGTGCAACATTCAATGCATTAGAAATTAGTTGTTGCTAGTTTCAGAGGAGTAGCAATCAATTACAGGTATATGATAATCAATTACCATGCCTTAAAAACACATTATGGGTGTTTTGCAAAACTTGGTAATCGATTACAGCACATGGTAATTGATTACTAGCTTTGAAAAATTGTTCATGGGCTCGTGGTAATCGATTACTAAGCTTCTGTTTTGAGAAAACTAATTTTGGGAAGCTTGTAATCAATTACAAGCTCATGGTATTCGATTACGAGCTTTCTAATATGCTCATACTACATTACGAAGCTCTTGTAGGAGATTACAATCATTCTAAAATCAACTTTTGAGCCCAAACAAGCTTGGTAAACATTTCCAACAACTAAAACTTGAATTTTTCAAATATTTAAACAAGATTTTCATAACCCAAGATTAAAACATGATTTTGTGTAAAACAACTTAGATTTTTCAAAACCAATAACCACCAACTAAAAGGTTTCATGATGGACTTTTCAAAAATCATTTTAAACTTATTGAGATATCTTAGATTATTTCTCATAAAAAGATCTTAAAAACTATTTGTTTAGAGTTTCTTTTAGACTTGGTCTTTGTCATGACTTTGTTATCATCAAAACTTCATGAAATGAGCATTCACAAAGAGTAGTTCGAGACTCGACTCGTTAATTAAATCGATGAACTTGGTTCAAGATCCAAATGAGTTGAACATGGGCTAAGTATCGCTTGACTCATTTGGTTCATGAATTGGCTCGATATGTGTGTGTGTGTACAAATTAAATTAAATAAATAAGAATATAAAATTTAGATAAACAAACCCATATGCCATTTACATGATTTTTCATGTTATACAACACCATCGAAGGAAGACAGAATGTGAATATGTGCTATTTTTGTTGTTGGTTATAGTGCTTGTTATTGCTTAGCTATTAATTTAGTCATTCAAGCTGTGAGTAATGTAAAGAGGAATAAGTCGAAAATATATTTTTATAATTTATAATGAAAACATATTTTGTCAATGGCTTTGGACAGTGAGTACTTAAGGGATAAAGCAATTTTGATGGCCATTGAGAGTGAACAGTTATCGAGCTGTTATTGACAATTGATAACCATGGCCAATAAGGAGTTGATGATAGAAGAAGTTATCAAGAACAGTTTTGAGAAGTTACTAATAACTTAGTTGTCTTTTATTAAAGCAAAATGTGTTAATTTGCATGGTCTATTAGGAGGCAAAACTTTAGAGACTATAATAGATAGGCCTTTCTTTGTAAATATCAGTTTGTAGAAGGTAGTAGGGGTTAAAACTTGTAAAATTTCTATACATCCTACACATATATGAGGATTTGATAGGTATATTACAAGTTTTCAACAATTTCAATTCAATCAAGCTTGTTTCCTTTTTTTTTTCAATTCCAAATCTTTATCGCTTTATTTATATGTTTTCGTTTACTTGTTTTCATTTATTGCTTTCATTTCCTTTTTACTTTGATTTCTTTATTTACACTTGCTTTTATTGATCTTCAACCTTTATATTTGTAATTTGGGTTATCTAATTATTGAAAAATCTATAAAAAAAAATTTCTTTATAGCGTAACTATGAGATAAGAGAAACAATTTCAAAATACAAAATACAAGATAGCTTTAACAACAACCATATCATGTAAAGTGTGGGATACAGATGTAGTTTCATCCTTGAGATTGACTTATTATTCGAAACTTCCTATGATATTGAAGTAAATGTGTGTTTTTACTCAATTCACATGTTTTCTAATACTATTGCTACTAAACATGTCTCACATTAGAGACCTAGTTAAACATCCAAGCATCGAGTAGCTATAGAAGCAACTAGGAGGCTCATTGTAATATTGCTCCTACTGGGCCTATCATGGGTGATGTTATTTGTTGCTTGAAAAAAAATAAAATAATTGGTCCAACTGTAGGGTCTCTTGTGGTGTCATTTTTTAAGAGTTTAAAATTTAATTAATATAATAATAAACTAAACTGAGCAGTTTATGAACTTAATTTAAGTCGAGATCAAACTTTAAAAAATAAGTTATATTAAATTTGAATTGAATTTTGAACTGAATAATTTCTTATCGAGTTGAGTTAAATTGGATCTTAACTTAGTTAAATTTAACTTATTTTTAGCATTCATTACAAATAATCTCTTCCTTAATATTTTTAATCTGATCATTGGGAATCAATTGTTATGAGTAGTTAATTCGTTCAGCTAATAAAAATCACAAACATAGCCAAACATGTTACCTAAGAATAATATTCTCAATCATAATATTCCTAAAAATGTTATTCTTAAAAATATAATCATATAGCTTCAAACATACTCCTCCCACATTATTAAATGTTAAGCTCTAAATAGGGCTATTTTTTTGGCTTAGAATCACCCCTCTACATCATTTTTTTCTCTCCTTTTATCTAAATAAGTGGTTTTCCACATAGATCTGGTTTTCTTTGTGCTTTTCCGTGTTTTCGTCGTCTGCGTGCGGCGGTCTTTTGTTCGTCATTTTGATGCAGCGTCGTTTGGTTTCTCGTCTTGGTGCGGTGGTTTCCCGTCTTGTTGCGGTGTTCGTTTGGTTCAGATTGGTAGATCAGCTTCGATTCATTACAGATTCAATCAAGACTTGGGCGTCAACGTTACAAATCCGGAGGCATGGGTATTTCGGTCACTTTGATTTTGTCACATTTGTAGGCATTTTGCCGTGTTATGCTATTAACGCAGGTCTTTGTGAGTTTGTTCGCAGATTCATCCTTTTCAGTTTTTAACAATGTTAGATTTGTATTGTTCTCGATGTATTTTACCAATATGAATGAATGAATATCTTTTTTTTTTTTTAGTAAAAAACAAAGCTCTAAATATAAACGCCGCCAAGCGTGACCAAGTTAAAGTAGCCGTCCAAACAACCCCTCAATGGGCGCACCACATTCATCAAATCCAAAACAAACAAGTGCTTCTCTACTAAGCAAACTCACCATAATGTCCATTCCCTCCTCATGTAACCTGCACAGTACGATATTGCTGTTTGGTTATTTGGTCCAACCTCACTGCGACATGAGTGGAATTAGCAATTCCGCTACTAACAAACCAAATCCCTTTCCCTTAAAGAAAACTCGTGAGTCCCTTCTCTCTCTTGCCTTCTCTTTCTCTTCGAGGGTTTCTCTCTTCCCTGGAATAACAACGACGACGACGAACGAAAAGCATTTGGGTATACACTTTCTCTCTCAATTCTCTTCCTTTGATTTAGGGTTTAGATCTATCCACTCTGCTATTCGAATTGTGTTGGGGTTTTCGATCTCTGAGTTCCTTAGATCAGAAAATTGATCGTCAATTTTTGAATGGATCTGTTTTATTTGGAAATTTCTAGTGTTCATCTTCTGTGAATTTACGGCCTTAGGTTTTCGATCAATTTTTCTATATGATTTTTTTTTTTTGAAAATTTGTTAGGTTTGGGGAAGGATTATCACTTAATCATGGGATAAAGTTTTGTAGATTGAATTAAAAGTGCAGATAATAAGAATTTAAGAAAGCAGTCTTATTTTCCTGTTGAGAGGCTGTGATGAGGGTTTTGAATTTAATAATTCAGACTCGATCTTGGGTAGATTTTGGTGATGTAAACTAGGGAGTTTTTGGGCATGGGTCGCACATGTTTCCGGTGCATCAGTGTTGTTCTTTGTGCTGGATATGTTTCACAATTGAGGTGGATTCTCGTGTAAATGTTAAATTATGCAAAGCAAATGAAGTGAAATGCTCTGCGACACACTAATGCACTATGAAGATTTTATATGTTGATTTTATTTTTTTTAATTCCTTTCTTTTTTATATAGTGCTTTTTGAGGTGCATTAGCCATGTTTGGGCGTGGACCGAGGAAGAGTGATAACACCAAATATTATGATGTTCTTGGCGTTTCGAAAAATGCTAGTGAAGATGAACTTAAGAAGGCCTATAGAAAGGCAGCAATGAAGAACCATCCAGACAAGGGTGGAGATCCTGAGAAGGTAAGCCTCATGGTCACTGCTTCTTCACTGCATTTTTATTATACTATGCAGTATGCAAATGCCCTGCTCTTCTATTAGGATCAATTTTCATAGTCTGACTTCAGTTTGACTATTAGTATGTTTGGTTTTCAGTCTGCAAAACTGAGTTTGGATGAATGGAAAAGCAAAAATTTCTTGCTTCATCTCAAACCATGGTTTTGAGATCAAAACTAAGTTATAAATAGCCCAAAAGTAATTTTACCAAACATGTATGAGGTAAGGTAAAACTCAGTTTGACCCACCAAACCATGGTTTGGAAGGTGCAAACTGTAAACCAAACATGCACTATAATTTAATTATAAGCATTTTATATTAGTTCTGCTGTTAACTCTATTAATAAAGTAAGAATATAGTGTAAAGAGATTTAATATTAATGTTGCATGCAGATGACTTGAGCATTTATATTTTTAGTTTGTAGTATTTTCATTTATTTGAAAATATTTTGTTCACTTATGAGCTTGTGCAAAATTTTGTGATTGAAAAACTGTCGAAGTGTGCCTTTTCTTGCTGCCCTTGCATTTCTTTTGCTCTAATACAAAATATCTGATTCTTATATCAGTTCAAGGAGTTAGGTCAAGCTTACGAAGTTTTAAGTGACCCTGAAAAGAGAGAACTGTATGACCAATATGGTGAAGACGCCCTTAAAGAAGGGATGGGGGGAGGAGGAGGCTCATTTCATAATCCATTTGATATATTTGAATCATTTTTTGGTGGAGCCGGCTTTGGTGGTAAATTTTTTACTTTTATGTTCATGTTATTTCATTTGCATTTGTAAATCATCATGCAATGTTGACCAACTCACTATTACTTTTATCTCTTAGCCGGTGGTAGTTCACGAGGCAGAAGACAGAAGCATGGTGAAGATGTGGTGCATTCTTTAAAGGTTTCCTTGGAGGACCTGTATAATGGCACAACAAAGAAACTATCTCTTTCTAGAAATGTATTATGCCCAAAATGTAAAGGGTATGGACTTATGTGTGCTTATGTTTTTTGTACATCTGATTCTTTTTAGAGAACTGAACATTCAATCCAAATACATGTTTAGAAATGCATTGTGCCTTATGCTATTTTAGGTTTAGTTTTAGGATATACATGTTCGTATTTGGCAGCTGTATGCATATGTTCTCACCCTGCTTTCTGAAAAAAAAAATTGTATTAGGTTGATGCTAAATTACTTGCAATTTTTGATAAATTAGGAAAGGTTCAAAAAGTGGAACAGCTGGTAGGTGTTTTGGATGCCAAGGCACAGGTATGAAGATTACAACAAGGCAGATTGGACTGGGCATGATTCAACAAATGCAACACGTCTGTCCTGAATGCAGAGGAACTGGTAATGGAAACTTCATTTTCCATATTTGTTAAGTTTCTTTCTGGTGTTGTTCCCTCCCGCTCATTTGTCATTTATGCAGGTGAGGTCATTAGCGAGAGAGATAGATGCCCTCATTGCAAGGGAAACAAGGTCACCCAGGAAAAGAAAGTGCTGGAGGTGCATGTTGAGAAGGGGATGCAGCAGGGTCAGAAGATTGTGTTTGAAGGACAAGCTGATGAAGCTGTAAGTAGAGATTATTACCGTTTTTGGGTAGGCATTGTAGTTTATAGTTTAGTATACTATTACTATGTTAATTCTTGGTAAAGATTGCCTGAAGTTGATCATTTTAGTCTTCTTCATGGTGGTTTCTGAAATTAATTACACGTGTACTTGTTGCAGCCTGACACAATCACTGGAGACATTGTTTTTGTCCTACAAGTAAAGGAGCACCCGAGGTTCAGGAGGGAGCATGATGACCTCTATATTGATCACAATCTCAGCTTAACTGAGGCGCTTTGTGGCTTTCAGTTTACCGTCACGCATCTTGATGGGAGGCAGCTATTGATCAAATCAAACCCTGGGGAAGTCATCAAGCCAGGTACTATTTAAAAAATTTTGGGAATACACTTTGCTGGAATTTCATTCAATCACTGTATTCCAGTTTCTGATCTATGAATTTTAATTTTGCAATGTAGGTCAATATAAAGCAATAAACGATGAGGGAATGCCACAACACAATAGGCCCTTCATGAAGGGCCGCCTTTATGTGAAGTTTAATGTCGATTTCCTAGACTCTGGGTTCCTTTCCCCTGACCAATGCCGGTTATTAGAAACGGTATTACCTCAGAAGACCAGCAAGCACTTGACAGATATGGAGCTGGATGATTGTGAGGAGACCACTTTGCATGATGTCAACATTAAGGAGGAGATGAGACGAAAGCAGCAACAGCAATACCATGAGGCATATGATGAAGATGATGATGAGCCATCCATGCCCCGAGTGCAATGTGCTCAACAGTAGTGCAATTTATGCTAGAGGTTTTCATTCATCTAGAATGTTCTACATGTTTATTTTCTGTTTGCATAATGCAGTTATAACTGCATCTTAATTTACCTTTAGGTTTCGTCTGGTGATGTTATTTAATTTACAGTTCTTAGAAGATTGCTACAGTTGATTTAAATTTTCTTGTAATATTTAGTATATGAAAATTAAATGCTTTTTGCTTCAAAGTAGTGATGATGATCGCAGATCCCAGTTGCATGCCTTCTATACTCTGGTTTTTAGCTTTGGGGTATCCTCCAAAATATATTCTCAGATTAAATTTCGTTTATTGAGTCAAGGACAGAAACAATTGAACAACTATGGTGTAGAAATCCTCTGCAATCCAGAACTTGTCCAGCTCACTACTAGCAATCAAGAGGAATCCCCCAAACAGTACATAACTACACATTCTCCTGCTGTTCTCACTTCTAGGAAATCGGAGAACTTTTTCAAGTATAATCTTTGACGTAGTCATCCCCGGCAAATTGTGCCGTTGACTAGTATGAAATTTCTTGTAGTACAATAGAAAATTATTAATATATTTCTAGGACATTGAAGTCTAAATACAGTGATATAATCATACCGCTATAATTTATTGGGGTTGAAAACAAAAAACAAAGAAACAAAATCAAATAGTCTTGTCTTCTTCACAATAAACTCGGGTCGAAGAAAAAAACAAAGAAACAAAGTCAAATAGTATTGTCTTCTTCACAACATACATACTATGGCTGACTAGTACTGTGATACACGGAACTCTTAAGTACTGTAGAAAAAACTAGAAAGAAGCAAAAGTCTTTTCATAATTTTTCAACAAATATTTAACAATTTAAAAAATCAGTATTGGAGTAATTTTTGAAAGATATGAGAATCCTCATGCAAGTAAACTTAGACTAAGGAGAGATGGTACTTTGCTTTCCCGTGTTGAAGATGATGATGGTGATCAAATGACTGAAAATATCTTCTGAAACATACTATTTCCTTCTATTATGTAAGCTAAATTATTGGATTTTCATGTTCTAATATGTTTGAGTTGTTATTGATCCTGTTAAAATTATCTATTTTATGAAGGAATTTTGTTTTAAATTAATTAATGATATGTCAAAATTCTTAAATTCATTTAATTTCAAATTATGATATGTATAAAATATAATATACAAGAGATCGAGTTATAGAATCACCTGAAAAGGACAAATATGAGAGCGATTATGCCCGATCTTTATAAGGAAATCACGAACGGTACATGTGTGTAGAGGAGAGAAACTATCCTCATTCCCTATATGTGTAAAAAACCCTTGTGACCTCAATAGGACAATCACAATATATATAGGATGAAAATATGGGTCTCTCCTTATGTTTACAATATGGGTTAACCTACCCATCATAAAAAATTCATACACAATGCCCACAAACCCAAAACAACATTATCCACATGGGTTTAAGTGCTTATAAGAATTCAATAACAAAATTGATCACAAATGGGCTAAATCAATTGATGTTCAACAACATTTGACATTCAATTAATTTGGGTTTTAGAAAATTGGTGACTATACTAGTCCACACATATTAAAAAATCATTCAATCTCCCATTGGACTGCATAGACACTTAGTTTTAAACAAAATAACTTTTCAGATTCACGTGGCTACAAGAATGTCAAGTATGAGCAAGCACTTCCAACCATCGGTCTAAAATGGAATTACAAGCATCACAACAAAACAGAAAATCATACTCGATAGAAGTACTGATATTATACATGCAAGATACTTATAACTCGGTGACCTAACAAAATGTGGTATGTGGGTCAAAGGAAAAGCACAACAAAATTGCATGTCAAAAGTGTGATCAATGTGCAATTCCCTACAAAATGGCCCCGGCATCTACCAAAATGCCTACTGAGATTCAACAAAATATCTCAAAGAAAATATCTCAGTATAACAAAATGAGACCAAGTACTAAAGTCTCCAACAATATGCCATATCATCACAAAAGCATGCACAACAACAACATATGGCAATAACGATTTCAATGAGTCTCGAGATAATATAATAATTATAATTATAATGTACATTCTCCCACTAATCCAACATATCAAAACAAAACAACAATAACAACCTCATTAGAGTCCAAAAGTTCCAAAATACTCTAATGGTAACATCATTATTAGTGGGACTATCAACTCTGTGATAAAGTACTCAATGTGAGTCTGAAACTCACCATCTCTCTTCAATGACACAAATACCAAAATAGAGAGAAACACAATATTGTAAAGTTATCCAAAATGTGGCCATAACAATAAAAATAATATTAAGTTGATCTATACAAAATTTATCAACTACAGAGTCTCACAAAATTACTTCATTATCAACTACAAACTCTGCATTCATAATTGAGGAGATTACAAGTGTTAATATGACACTTTACAACAAGTCAACTCTGTGGAAATAAGTTTGTCCCAAATGGTTTAATATGTTAAGTTTTGATGATGATAAATACAAGACAAAAAGAACACTCTGCATATGTTCTTTGTTGCATCCTTTATAGAGATATCTATTGGTAATTGACAAATATCTTATTTGGATGTGTTTATGAAAGTCTTATATGCATGTTAGACTAACTAAAGTTATACATTCATGAATCATGCATATGAATATATTGAATTATGAATTTGGACTAACTATATTTGTTTTAAGTGAGCAATACTTTGTAGGATAGTCCAAGTACCAAGAGTGAGCATTACAACAAGAAAGCAAAATATCACAACTATGCTTAACTCAAGAAGAATGAAAATGAAAAGATGTTCTAAGCATTTGCAAAATTTGAAGAGAAGAAATTTTTGGAAGTTTGGATTACATCAAGAATTGATGATGGCAAAAGATCAAGTCCCAAGGTTCTTCAAGAATAGCTTATAGGACTTAGATTTTATGTAAAGGTAAAAAAGAATCACATTAAGCTCAAATATTTTTTATTATCTTTAAAAGTGTTTCTTACATTCTAAAATACCCAACAAACATGTTTTGAAAAGTTAGTTTTGGTGGTAGTTCAAACCTTTGAAAAATAGTCAAGTTTATGTTTTTCAAAATTGACTTTTGGTTACTCTTTTGATCATAACTTGCAAAATACTTTGAGTTTTATTTTAAAACTTCTTTTATATGAAAATAAGCTCAAAGATCTTTCCAATGAGTGGTTATTTGCTTTAAACGGATAAGAAACAAAAAGTTATGACCATTTAAAGTCAGTTTTCAAAACTAGAGTGTAATAACTGATTATGGATTTTCCATAACAGATTATTCACCATGTCAGGAGCGTTTTTCATGTTCTAAAAACTCCTAACCGATTAGGTAATTTACTTAACCGGTTATTGTGAATATTAGGAGCATTTTTTGAGTTTCTAAAGCTCTTAACTAATTAGGCAATTCACCTAATCGGTTAGTGTAAACGAAAGGAGCGTTTTCATATTTTTGTAAAAGCTCCTAACTGATTAGAAAGTTCTCATAACCAGTTATTCTAAATATCAGAGGCCAAATTTTGAGGCTCCTAACCAATTAGGACAACCTCCTAACCGATCAAGACAATCTCTTAACAGATTATTTGCGAACCAGAACAAATTTCTAATGGCTCTATTTTGGCATTTAATGCTTCCCAACAACCACCAATGACTCTAAATTCTTGAGTTTGATTCTCTCTTCCCTACACTCTTTAATTTCAATATTTGGTGCAACATAGTTATTTATTGCATATCTTGTCATCTTAATATTTTGTTTTTAAGAACTTGATATCTAACTTATTTGCTTGATTTATCCAACAGCGCAAGTGGTATTTGAGAAATCTCTAATAGTTGTACCTTTGTTAAACTTATTCCGCTGCATGTGTTAATTAAAAATATCAAAATACATAATTTATCAAGGTTACATTAAAATTTGTAATCACCCAATTCACCCCCCTCTTGGGTGATGGTTGTCATGATAAACAAACTCCTATTTGTCATCGCAAACACAAAATCACAAAAGAATTTTCGCAAATAAGGTAATTTATACTTCACAAAACCATAATGACCACTTAAAAGACTTGACAACATATGAGTGAGTTTAAAATCCCAAATGTCTTACAAATATTATGGGATCACTTGCAAGTTTTCAACAATTCACTCAAAACCCAAGTGTCACAATGGCAAAAAAATATTAAACACATGCACATTTGAGCACACATTAGATTACTAGTAGCCGAAGCACATGTGACCTATACTTAACCACTATTGAGGACATAACCAAAAGACAGTCTGCAACTCCCACTGTAGTAAACATTAATGTGCAATAAAAACACAAACACATTTCAAAATTTATAACAATATGTGCCTTGTGAGACAATCTGTCAATATATTATGATTTAAAAGGTCTTTATGCCTTAGACACAAAATGACAACACCAAGATTTTTTACATGATAGAAGCAATTCAATATAGAATATTGTCTTCCATTTAACAATAATAGCAATATTGGCCATCAATATATAACTAGCACAAAATACATTAATAACAAATTTGCTCTCACTTACTTATGGCAACACTCAGTGATGTAAACAACATCAAAATCAATATTAAACAATAATACATGACAACCCGTATCAAGTCAATTTAACTTGCACATAAGCAATTAATTGCCTTTAATATTAGGATTCATACATAGCTGACTTCAAAAAATTTACAACAAGTATTTCAAAGAACAACAGTTACAAAATCGTTTTCTTCTTATAAGAAACAAAGAGCTTCAATTCATATTGATTGTCAGGTAATTTACAAAATCAAAATATAAATGCATAAGAATTAAATATACACAATCTTTTACTTCAATCCAAAAGAAAGGAATTTCCCAAAGTGAATGCCGTAAGCACAATAGGTTTAACTCAATGTATTTATCATAAATTTTGTATCATCAACAAAAGAAGTTTTTTTTTCTTTTAAAGTTGAACTAATCAACACAATAATTTGGGCTAAAAAAATAAATCATCACAAAATAATTAAACCATAATTGGAAGAACGCCTTCTTCACAACAATACTTAAATAATTTTAATCCCAAAATTTTTCTTGAGAAAATTAGAAAAATTAAAAAATTCCTTTGAGGATTTTGACATTTGAATAATATAAAAGGAAATTTTCAAAGTTATCATTTCAAGATACTAAGCGAAAATAATTATCACTATCATATTGACAAAATAATATTTTTCAAATTGTTACGACAATACTTATAATAAAATAAGCTACAGGCTAGTGATTTAATACAGCACAAATAATGGTATAAAACAAAAAAAAATCTTTTTAGACCTTTACAAGCTAATTATGCTTTCAACATGTCTTATTAAGACTAACGCATATCAACACAACATGACAATTATAGGGAGTTCACTATATTACAACATATTTTAGGAGACTCAACAATGTTCTCAATAGGTCCCAACAAGCAACAACAAAGCGATGACAAATACAAAAGTTAGAAAAAATCATGCATTAAAGCATTTATTATACTTAAGCAACCATAATTATATTAGTTTTCCCTTGTTCAATTAGCTGGGCAATTAATTGAACTAGAAACATTGCATCATTGCAATCCCGCCTAAGGGTCCTAGATTACAATATACAAGTTTTTTCCACTTGATAGAGAAAAAATAGTTAAACCAATATTTTCATAGTTTATGCACAAACAATATTTTTCAAGATTTTCAAAATAAAAATTTAAACTATTTTCTCTATCACACAAATGATTATGCCAAATATTGTCACACCAAAGGGTATGTCCATTACTTACAAAACTCAACTTTAATTACAATCCATTCAACATTATTAATTTTTTTATTTGACAAAATTACATGTCCAAATAACAAAATTAGATTACTACAGAATGCCCAACTATCTTATTCGTCAAGTTTCATAAAACAATATAAATATTCAAGGTTGCTTAATTCAATTCGATAAAACACTTGACAATGAGTAACATTATATATATGTAACAATAATTTGAGCTGCTATGTCATTATAATCCAAAAAAAAAATTATTTTGGTAATTATTTAAACAAACTCTCACACTACAAAAAATGCGCTGGATTGCGGCGGTTTTTTTTTACAATTTGCGTGGGTTTTTAACCCCCGCAAATTACATTGTAAAGGTTTTGAAAAACGCTGCATTTACGTTCGCAATATATATATTGCGTTTTTTAGCGACCCCTGCAACAATGATTAATTTGCTGCGGTTTAAAAGCCCCACAATTTTGCGGCCGTTTTTTTAAGATTTTGTAGCGGTTTTTAACCTCCACTATCTATTTGTTGAATCTATTAACCCAAAAACAAATTGTGGCGGTTTTTTATTAATTAGTGGCAGTTTTTAACCTCCACTATCTATGTTCTTGATTTTGTTAATAAAAATATTGCAAACCACCGCTATTAGATTGTTATAAACATTTTTTACTTTTTTATTCTTCTAATGAACCTTTTTTAAAAAGAAAGATTTAGTACATATTTAATTTTTAATTATAATAACGTTTAAGATGCACAATCAAAATAATTAATTGTAACAAATTGGTAATATAAATGTGAATCAAATTGTATTAAAAATATTCATAGTAACATAAAAAACACAAGTTCGAATCCATAATAAGCTAAATAAATTCATTCCTTGTAACGTAAACTTACAACTTAAAATCATTAACCTAAAGTAACACTAAATATGCTATTGGTGGTTTGTATTACTACCACCAAATGATTTTCTTGCATCCAATGGCATAGTAAGTTCACTTGAAGCATCACCTGGCTGAAATAATAAAAGACATTTGATAAGAAACTACAAAGAGATAAATAGAATCATGAAATAATGAATCAATGTACACAATAATCTTTATATATTTTAATTATATAAAACCACAGATACTATTTTTTGACCAACTGAAACTTAAAAATTAAAAAACCAATGACAAGTACTATCATTTGATAAGCAAATGAGTCTTTTCTTTTAATGAAAACTAACAATAATAAAATTTCTCATCTATCTATCTAGTTGTCGAGGGGCGATTGTGAAATAGTGAGACAAGTCACTTTCAGTTGAACATGTTAATTTAAAATAGATTATTACTTGTTTTATCATAAAACACCACCAAAAGATAAATTGAAACGTGATATATGAGCAATCAGAATATTGTGATATACAAATGCACTAAACTATTTCAAGACAATACATTTATATCGTAAACTTATTTTAAAAAGTTATACATTCATAAAGTTGGTCAACACCTTCATAGAAACCACCTTTTACAGATCATGTAACTTTAACTGAACGTATCTCAAACTTTTGGAAATTGGGATTCTTGAATAGTTACATATGTTCTGTATCTGCCTGGGTTTTGACCATTGACACCTATAATTAGAACTATCTAGTGGGGGACAATTTAAAAAATATTTTCCTATATCTTGAGAATGTGTTAAGTGTAACACCCTAAAAATTCTGACTTTAGGGTAAATGACAATTATGTCCCCAATGTACTGTTTTATACTTGTCTGTATAAAATGTTATTTTTGTTTTGTTTTTTTTAGAGCAGAAGGAGTTTTTTAATACTGAATGTTTTAATTTTTAGAATTTAAGCGTGTGATAAAATAATTTAAAGTTATTATTTTATTACTTATAAAACTTGACAATGGACCGATCTTTGTGTGTGTGGGACCCACGTATGAATAAAGTAAACAATAAGGAAATTAGGAATTTTGGACCAATGGGAACAAGACACCTAGAAGTCAAATTAATAAAGCTAAGTCAACAAAAATGGCTAAACTAGTTAGATTAGAACTAGAATATTTAATTTAGTTAGTATAGTTACCTTAGAACCTAACTAAATTAATTACTACAACCTTAGTGTAACTAAATAGTGATAACTAGATAGTAATCTAGTTAGGCCTAACTAACTAGAATCCTAAACTAATTAAGTTAACCTAATGTAACTTGAAGTAACTAATTAATTTAATATGTAACTAAACCTACATTTAAATATATAACTAATTAGTTGGAAAAAACAAATTTAATTGGCTTTTTAAATGGAGAATTCGGCCAAGCTATAAGAGCAACCGAGAAAGCTCTAGATAAATGCTTATTCATGCCATGATTCATCACCCATCAACCAATAAGAAACAAGCTTATCTTGTAAGACCTAATCCTAGCCATTGGACCATTGGATGGCCTAGATTCATTCTTGAATTTTAACACATGCATTAAGACTTTTTCCTACTCACTTTTTGCTAACACTCCAACATTTAACCAAATAATTCCCTTCCTTCTCTCTTTGTTTCACCGTCCACCATTAGAGCTCAAAAACCCATTCGGTCAAGCTCCAAAGTATATCATCCTTTCACCCAAAATTTTCTTTTTCTTACTTTTCTACTTCAAAACCTTACTACAAGACCATCTCTAGTTGGAAGTTTCTTCCATTTCTTCCATTTTCAAGCTTGAAGATCACTTTGGAGATTCTTCTTCAAAGGTAAAATTTCTTGTTTTTCAATTCTATTTTCATTTCTAAGCTTCTAAGCCATGATTGAACCATGGTATTGTTCCTTTTTCTAGTAATAGTCTTTATAAAATTTTATTTATTTTCCTAGGACTCTAAGGAGGCAAAACCGAAATCACAAGGGAGAGGAAAAGAAGAAATTTTCATCATTTTAGGTAAGAGGAAGACCAAAATTTAATTAAATTAAAGTGTTATTAAGAAATTAAGGTTTGATTGAATTTGTAAAATCCATAAGAATTCCTTTATGTGTTGATTTTTATAGCTTTTATTAATTGTTTAAGTTTTGATGTATTGTATATATTATACATTGTATATGTTTTACATTGTATGTGTTAGATTAGTGTTAGAAATGCATGAGCATTCCAAAGAGTGCAAACCCTAGGTTCGGTCACATTCTTGAATGGGAAGAATTAAAGTATTTTACAATGTTGTTAATGAATACTAATTATATTTAGAAACTAATTTGAGTATTGTTAGTATTTATAAAGAATATATATACTAATATAAAATATTTTACCGTAATTAGGAAAAATATTTTAAATGGTCTCAGAATGATTTAATAATTATTTTTATAGTTTAGAAGTATTTATGTGAGTAACACGATTGAGAAAACTTGACAAAATATATTTATGCGATTTGAAAATGTGATGTACATTGTGGCAAGATTTACGAAAACAAAATAAAATTTTACGCCACGAAAAAATGAGTTTCTGTCGGGCCAAAGTGGTGGACCGGATGTGTGGATCTGTACAAGTGCGCCCAGTGGGCATGTATTTGAAGATTTTTGCCATGGAGGGCATTTTCGTAATTATTTTTGTCATAGAGGACAATTACGTGATTATTTTGCCATTGAGGGAATTTTTGTAAATAAATTAAGTTGGAGGGTATTTTCGTAAATAATTAAAGTTTGAAGTGTATTTTTGAAATTATTCAAAGTTTGATGGCATTTTTGTAAATAAAGAAAAGGGCGTTTTTGTAAATAATGAAGATTTAATGGTATCGTAAATAATTGAATTTATGGCATATATAAATAATTGAAACCGAGGGTATTTTGGTATACGCATCTGTTCATGCATTGAGTCAATTTGGTGATTTAATTAGTGAGACAATAACTATCGTGTTTCGATGTGATAGGCATAGTGTGTTCATTTTTCGATATGAACTGAAGTGTGCTTATTATTCCATAAAAAGCTCGCTCCTACAGGCGTGGTGCGTGAAAAAACATGTTCTGCACTAACCTTAATCAAGTTTTGAGACTATCATTTGAGTAAGCAATTGATTTTTCTTTTAATGCTATGCCTTTATTGTTATATTTATTTTCGTGGGCTAACAATAATAAAATAGCAAATCTCATCTATATCACAAAGTTTTAGTGCAATGTCGGGGATATAGCCAAAGCTATAGGCGATTAGAAGTGAAATGGATTGGTGAGACGATATCCGAGTATGTGTTCACATAGAGTAGGAATGAGTCATTTTATATTTTGTCATATTCATTTTAAACATTATATTGTGTGGTGAACTGTTTAGATTTATGTACATTATGAATTTTATTTATGTTATATTGTATTATTATTTCATATGTGATATTTATTGATTAAAGTTGTCTTACCTCTCTATTTGTTGTATATATCGTTTGCTTTGTTTGTTGTAATATATATATATATTAGACTATGAAGAAGGGGTTGAAGAACCGAGTTGTGAGTACATAGCAGAGGAAGAACTACGATCCACGATTTTCGGTCAGAAGACCACGATAGGGTGAGATGTCGACACCGAATTTTTGGGTTTTATCGGTTTGGAATTCCACGGAGGAGCGGACGGCGCATCGGTTGGCGCATCTATGGTGAACGTAATGTTGTCGCTTATACGGGGATTATTACTATGTCTTTGCGACTTATTTTAAAAAGTCTGTCCCATTTTTGTATCGATTTCTATGTTGGTTAGAACTACCATTAGGAGTTCGCCGTCAACTGGAACGGTCTAACCACCCCTATGAGTTTAGTGTTACAGATAGGACCCCTAACTATATTTCGGTAGAGCACTAGAGTTCCTGCTCACAGGTCTTCGGGAGGCGTCATTATTTACTGAACTGGGAATGTTTCTATCTCAACTTGGGTTTGTTACGATTTTGTTGTAAATATAAACTTTTCATGCTTTCTTTTTCTTTTGGTATGTATTTTTATTTGAGTTTGTAAATTATGTGTGTACAACTTGAAAACAAAACTTATGTAAATTTTTGTATATTGACGATGGATTGTTTATGGATATAATTAGAACTATCTATGTATGTGTGTATAAGAATATTTTTTTTTTTAAGGTGAAATATCTTGAGGATATAACTTTTATGAAACTTTTAAAGTAAGTGCACAAGTTTTATTACTTATTTATATCAAAACCTTATAATTTAATTATTCTCGTTAATCGTTATTTTATTTTAATAACAAATGTGACACCCCCACAAGAGTGTTACATTAAGGCTTTTAAAACACCTGAATGGCGTACTTTCCCCCACTGCTAACAATGTAGATCACCCAACAAATATTCCTTTACTTTTTGAATTTGACTATGATTGTCTCATCCAATGATGCACTAGATAGAAAAATAAAGGTATAGATGGAGAACCAATTCTCAACTTGCCAGAAGAAGAAAATACAAAGAATGCAATTAAATTCCCCATTCTTAAAGCCATTTAGTTGATTGGAATTGAAACCAAAAGAAAAAGAAACAATAAGCTATAACTATCTGAAATATAAATTAAAAAGTATGTTCAGATGAAACTGTCTAAGGTTTCAGGCTTAGGTCATTTTTAAATTTCAAGGCATCATGCAATACCTTTAAAGGGGGGCTGGTGTAGAATGTACTTGGGTAGAGAATACAAGTGGATGACAACAAACATCCCTGAACATGAAAGTCCATCCTAGAATTAAATAGAATTTCATTTAGTTATCTTTAATTATATTTAGCTTATCATTATCATATCTTGTACCTGTTTTGTCTATTTAATAAATAATCTTGCTAGACTCTAAATAATTTCAACAGGCCTTGAATTCAAAATTTTTCACATACTATACATTATGCATTATATCATTATACGAGATTTAACTACCTCTTTTAAGTGGCAATATAAAAAAGACGAAAGGTCACTTTAGAATGGGTCTTCTAAGTCTTCACGAAAGAACACCAACATGGCTACATTAACTTCAACACCCCACTTTAAATTTATCACTACAATCTTTCTCCATCAAATTTTAATGAGCATAATTATTGGGATTAAATTCTCCTGTCATACATCTTCCATTCTCCACGACCTCCACTAATCATGATTCAGCTTTCTTTGTAAGCAACTTTTTAAGACTTGTCATGAGTCATGACTTGTCCATACTCATCTGAAATCACTACACCCAATTCGCATTGATCTTTCTAATTAAAGAAGACATCTGCATTCAGTTTACAGCACCCCACCCAAGAGATTACTAAATTGAATTCTTCTCCTATCTTCATAATGTTTTCTATATATGATCATGGATAAACATGAATCTCTCTACAATACTTAGTGAGCTTCTACTTTCTTATTTTAGTTTGGTGCTGAAAACCACACAAATTCATCATAACAAATTCATCATCACTTTTGGACAGAAGCTAGCCACAAAAACTACAAAAATATGATTTTCACAGTCCAACAAACAAAACTAGAGTGCATAACTATCATCTCATTCATAGATAGAACACAATTTAAGAGTCCAGTGGCAAAACCAGCAGGAGAATTCCAAATCCAATCAAGAGTCTCATTAAAATACTTTACCTCTGGTTGAGGAGCAAAGAAGTCAGCCAATTCTTCAGGGATGCTTCCTTCCTTCATTATCATGTACGCCTTAAGTATATTTTCCAACCGGAGGTACCTCTCTTGCCATTGGGTAAATGATGATGATGTAGCAGTCTCAGCTGAAGAATGACTCACATTACTTAGTCAAAGTTTAGTATTCCTAAATGTATTAGTAGGAGCTGCTCCCATGCCCATGGTTCGTACTCTCCCAGAGTGCTCTTCCCCAAACACTTTACCAACAGCATCATTAGGAGAAATTTCAGATTCATCATTAGTGCTTTGAGTCATAATCTGATCAATTACTTCCTACAAGCATGCAACATTATCAATAACAAAATTGTCAAGATTTAAATGTAGAAGGTTAGAAAACAAGATAATTAACTTAATATTATAAAGACACCCAGCTAAACTTACCACTTTATCCATTGCGACAGTACTTACAAATGATCTATCCTTTTTTGTGTGAGTTATTTTATACATTTTTCCTCGACCAACTTTTTGTCCAGTTTCTAACAACTAAGATAGAAAGAAGTTAAAAAATAAAAATAAAAATAGACATTAACATTGCAAAAGAATAATAAAGGTCATGTTAGTGTAAGTACCATCTCATTCCTCCTTCTTGAATTAGGTTTAGAACCACCAGTATGTGGAATTGTTTGCTTGCTTCGAATTTCTTTGTTTCTTCTACAAAGCTCCTATAAACAAAGCAATTAAATATTCATATAGAAATGAATTATAACAACAATAAACTAATCAAAGTACAACATCTTACTTGTGTTGATGGCTTTAGACGATAATGAACAAAAGCAACCCATTGATCTCTCTCTATACCTCTTGGCACATTACTTATGATTTCATCTCTTGTCATGGATGTGTCATAGAAATCATTCCACAATTTTTGCCTATGTGAAGCCCACTTATCCCTAATACTAGCATTGCAATATCGTTTTGCAATGCCTTCAGTAGTCCTAAAACAAAATCGAGGCTTCAAATAAAAATGATGGAGGGTCAGTTATGCATTTACATGCAATCATGAAATCTAGTAGCAACAAAAAGATATGTGTAAGTATGTTTATACCTTTATGATTGTTTCAAAACAATCGTTAAAGTAATCTTTAGGTGTAGGTATAGGAAATGTTGCTGACCACCTCTCAAAATGAATTGGAAACAACTTGCAATCTGTTGCCAATGTTCCACAATATCCAGCAAGTAGGCCTTGTGCTTCACCATATGCTGCGTCGTACTCATCAAAGTTCACAATAATGCGTTCCCTACTACATAAGTTGTTGACTTCCTTAACCTTGAGCTTAATTTTTTTTATAGCTCCTTCTGAGTCTTTAACAAGAAAACAAGTCAATGAAAAAAATTAAAAATAAAAACTTCTCAAAGTTACCAATGTTATATAATCTCAAAGTTACTCAACCATAAACATATAATGCATATACCTATCGCCTCCACAGTCCAATGCTGTGTAGACTCACGTCCAGCACAATGTGAAGATGTTGAATTAAAAGGCTGAGTTGGAACTTGTTTCGGGATTTCAACTGTTGGTGCAGAATTTACAGGAGCATGTGGGGGGGCTTGAATTGTCGGTAAAGGATTTACTAGATCATGTGGTGGGGCATGAGCTGATGGGGTCTCAATAGGAGTTTTTTGAGTATGAATTGATGGTGAAGAATGTACGGGAGCCGTGTTGGAGGATAGGCATGGCATTGTGGTTGAGGTGCTGACTTCAGTGGATTCTGAAAACGTTTACTCTTTGTCATGACTACATATTCATGAGAAAATAAAGACATTTAGAAATGAAATGTAATTTAAATGTTTACAATCATATTTCTAAATATGCATTAAAGAAAAATAAATGAAATAATCATAGCTTTAATTATATAAAACCATTACCTTGAGATAAAGCACCATATTGCTAAATTACCAACACTATATGATCACATTTTTAATCAAACATGTGTGCATCTGTTGCCAAGTTAGTAGGAACATTTGCATCAACTACATCATCATTGAGATGGTCTGTAGCCAATTGCATATACTCATCAACAGGGCCAAAAAATTGCTCAAGTTCTTGCTCTTGGTATGGCTCATTCTCATATACTTTATCTTCTACTTCTTCTCACATTTCATACAAATCTCTTGGTTTCAAATGTACAACAACACTCCATCCTTTATTAACCACATCATCTACATAGTACACCATCTGTGCTTGAGATGCCTCGATGTAAGGTTCGTGGTCTTCATGTTCACCAGTATGAATCAGTCTATCAAAATTAACACAATTAAAATTCCAAGGATCCTTTTTATACCCTCTATCTCGAGTAGTATTAGCCCATTTACATTTGAAAAGAGTAATCACGAACAGACCATAATAGTTAATTTCAATGATATCTTCCAACTTCCCATAATACGGTTAAGTCTGCTTGCCTTAAGTTGCCATCAACACTACTCGCAACACAAGATGTGTTAGAGGTTAAGAAAACTCCATTATTTTGTGTTTTCAATCCTTCTTCTCGAGCCAAAGTTTGAAATTTGAACCCATTGATGTTATAAGCTGTAAATCTTCTTGCATTATCCAATGGACCTCGTGCTAGAAACTTTAAATCAGTAGACATTGTGTCTATTGTGTCTGGATTCATAATCTAAATAAAATAATTATATTAGTCAAGTTTCTAATCTCAAATCAAATACGGCAAAAGGAAACATAGCTAATGATTGATTTCTTACCCGTCTTCGAAACCAATCAGCAAACTCTCTATTAACTCTCTTCTCTATCTCTGTAGCTGAAGATCTTCTTCCCCTTGAAGTCCTCTTTATGTTTTGCCTAAACTCACTACATGAAATAATTACATTACAATCAATGCACATGACTAGTCTATTTCAATTGTATAACTACAAACCATATAAAGTTTATCTTGTTTACTCACTCCACAAATGGTGTAACTATTTCACAATTCAGAATCACATATCGGTGAGTGTAACACCCCAACTTTTGGGGATAATTACAATATAGTCCCGAAATGTATTGTTTTGTAAATTCTGTGAGCAGTAAATTAAATTTGACTGTTTCGTGAGTGTACTTGACTGTTGTATGTGATTTGCTCCGACCTAGGGAAATAAAAATTTTATAGCCGGAAAAATCTTATTTTAATTAATTGGAGTTGGGGGATCTTACTAAACCCAATTCTGATTGATATATATATTAATCTGGTAATTTTTAGGATTTAAGCGTGCAATAAAATAATTTTATTTTTTATAATATTATTTTATATTACAAGTACCTCTTGTCTCAAAAACAAGTAAAAATCTACTTGATTTGACCACAGATCTTTAAAAGTCTTGTGGGACAGCGTTAGGAAAAGCGATCAATTGTCTTGTTGGACAAATTCTAGCCAATGAGAGCAAGTCAACGAAAGTGGCTTGACTTTTTAAACCAATAGGAAAAGGTCAACAAAGGAGCATGGACTTTGGTTTGGACAGTTGGATGAAGACTTAGTTAGGAAGCTTTTGATTTCAACCGTTGATCAAATCAATGGTGAGATTAGAATTCAAGATTTATGACTAATTCATATCTACCTTAGATGACATCTATGGCTAGGAATTAAAGATGAAATCAATGGTTAGAATTAAGTCAAAAATAGTAGGCTTGAATTTGGTTAGTAGTTAATTAAGCTTAATTTGACTAATCTAATTACCTAATTAACAAACTAAGTGAACTAGCTTAGTTATTAATTAATTATAGTCTAAATACTAATTAGATATCCTAATATTGATTAAAGGTTATAATATATGTTAATATATATTAAACTAATTGATTATATGATTAGAATGTTGATTTAGTTTTAATAGGATAATTAACCTAACTAATTGCCTAATTAATTAGCATATAATTAGGTGTAAATGGAAAACAATTAAACCCCTAAAATCTAAGGAGGGCACACGGTTTGGGCAGCAGCCTTGAGAGGCTTGGTGGCTAAGTTCTACTAGCTTCTTGAACCCTCCAAATGTCATAAACCATGTGCACACCATGTGAACTCAATTAGATCTTTACTTAGCAAATTCAAACACTCAACCTCACCCAAAAAGCCACTCACGGCAGCAGCCCCTTCTATTTCCCTCTTCACTTTTATTTCACACTTATCCTAAATCTAAGCTATTCATTTTCTCTCCAAAAATACCAAGAAGCCATGCATACTTTTTCTTCCATTTTCTTCCCTCTATTCGGCCATACACCTCACCCCATACAACCAAACCTCTATAATTTTATCTCATCATATTTCCTAAACCCAAATCCTATTCTAAACACTTTTCATTCACAAAGTTTTCCAAATTCCTACTCTATCTTGTCCCAAATCCAACCTTTTGCTTACTTTCTTAAGGGTAAGTTTTGATTCTATGGTTCAAAATTGGATTTCTAATTTTTCTAACCATGATTGTTCCATGGTTTTCCAATATTGTACCTTGTATGTGTTTTTACTAATTGTTTAAGAATTTTAGGGATTTGTTTGGGAGATTGCACGAAATTTCAAGAAAGAAGGAAACTAACCGATTAATTGTCTTCAAGAGGTAAGAGGGAGATTTAATCTCATCAACCCTAAGTGGTGATGGGAAAATGGAATTGATTGTGTATGAACAATCAATAAGGATTCGATTTGTGTGATTGTTTATGGTTTTTATTGTGTTTGTGATTGTTTAAATGCTTTCCTATTTGTGATTTATTTTGCTATGCATGTTTATGGTTTTAAATAAATTGCATGTATTTTGTATGTGATTATATAATTGCATGTGTTTATAATTATATAATTATTAAAGTAGGATGTGAATAACATGTACGGTTTGCATGAGTGTTCCAAAGAACACATTATGAGGCTCATGACCTTACATCCAAACCGAGAACCAAAATGTTCTCAAAGCAATTTTATTAAATTATTGATTTGAGGAATCTAGGTAAAATAATCAAATTAAAGTTGATTTAAGTTAATTATGGCCAACATGCCATTTAGTGTATAATTAAATGCCATTTTATTTTGATTTGGCCAACATGTCATTTTATTTACTAAGATAGGTTAGGTAATCGTTTACAACATAAATTGATTCCAATGAATCATTGAGAAAATAAAAGGAATAAATTCGGTTTTAGAATTTTAACTTAGCGAGAAATTAGTTTAAATAAGAATTAAATTAGACGCTTGAAAAATACTAACGTAGAGCTCATTCCATAAATTTTGAAGCGCGTTAGTAAGTTTCAAAGTAAAATTATTGGGTAAAAATAAAATAAACTATATTTAGAGGAAAACGTTAAAAATACCTTATCTTGATTTTATAGGCAAAATCTTTGCCAAAATTTATTAAAATCAGACGCATAAAATGAAAAGATTCCATACTATATTTAGAACACAAGAAAAATACTCTACGTATTTTAAATATACTAGATATAGTTTTACACATATTGAAAATAATAATTATAAGCTATTCGGTTAAGAAAATGAATTAAAAATCCTACGCGATTGAGAAAATGATTTAAAAAGATTTTGCGATGTTTAAAAATGTCAAAATATATTTACGCGATTTAAAAACGTTTGTGAAAACGATGAGATTGTGAAAACGCGATAAAATTCCTACGCGATTGAACAATACTGTGAGTTTTGCTGTCGGGCCAAAGTGGTGGACCCAGACATATTATAGTGTAGTACTGTCAGGTGGGACGTACTATACTCTGTTATTTTGTGACTAAGGGTATTTTGGTAATTTTTCGTAATTATGATAAAATTTGGATAAAAATGGTATTTTTGTAATTTTAGATCATGCTTAGAGTGTTGTGCCAATTTGGGTTATAATTGGTGATTGATTGACGAGGCGAATTACACCGTGTTTGGTGTGGTAAGCATAGTGTGGTTCATTTATGAACTTGGAGGCATTAGTGTGCGGAGGATCCCATATGTGGACAGTGGTAGCACCTTTGGGCTGTGATAACGGGCAACACACTAATGATCTTGACAAGCATTATTCTTAGTCGAGATCTTGAGGGGACTATTAAGTACTATGCCTGTGGTACACGATGTTGGATCATTAATGTGTCTTGCTACACGATGTTTTGAATTGTGGGCTATAGACACAAAGATTGGACGGCAATAGTTTGGTTGGATGACCATAAAGTATTATTAGTTTCTATTCGGATCATTCCCTCAAATATCCGTGTTTAGTTCCATGGAGTAGGAACGAGTCGGTGTGTGTATCATTCATCATCTGCATTTTAAATGTTTATTATGTTCATGCATTATTTGTATTTTACTATTCATGCATCCTCGCACTTTTACCTGTTTACCATATTCTGTGATAAAGTGTATGATGTATTGCTTTAATATATATTGTATGATATGATGATATATGTTATTTATATATATATATATATTGCTTTGTTATATTATGTATGATGTATTAAATTGCTATACTGTATATGATGTAATAGCATGTGTTATTGTAATATCTGCTTGCCATTGTAATACCTGTTTTTATTGTCATTTTCTTAATTGCCATGCGGGTAATGATGTTGATTGTCTCACCTCTTTATTGCATTGTTTTGTTTTATTTTCTACTTTATGTTTATATCATCGAAGACTAGAATGGCGGCAAGGCGAGATCAATTAGGTTTCTTTAGACTTCAGTTTCTCGAAGGCGCTAAGGCTTGGTATGTCCACTGGGACACAGGACACATAGAGTACAGTGGTAATGTGACTTTATCAGTAAGTAGGACTCAACATGGGGTTGTTACTACACGTTATACAGTTGCTTTCGTAGAGATCATTTTACCTATTAGGGAGTTGTGGGACAAGTTTCACTATACTCCTAGAGAGAACTTCGATACACTTTTGGGTCGAATTTCTATCGGTCAAGACATTCCTAACTAAGGAATTTGTCTTATGACGAGGGCTCATATCTTAGATGTTATGTTTGAGTAGTATCTTGTCTTTTATTGTTTCTATTAAATATTAATAGTTGTAAATTAATTGTATACTTGGATTTGTATATTATGGTGAGTTTATGTTTGTTATATTTTGTGTTAGTGTTATTTTATTTAATATTATAATTATGAAAAAAAAAAAAAATATATATATATATATACCACAAATATTATTCAAGTATCAAGTGTTTTACAACTTGGGTAAGGATTTTATTTATTTTTATTTTTCTGCATCATGAATGTGACATCCCCAGAAAGGGTGTTACAGTGAGCTTGTAGTTTTTGCATCTGAGTTAAAGTAAACATTGAGGAAGCTCCTACTGGTTTACCAATTCGGGGGAAGATAGAAGGCATTTTAGAAGGCTCATTGTCATTTGGGTCATCACGAACACGTGTAGGTCTATTGAACCTTGTTTCTATATCCTCTATGTACCGAGAACAAAAAGTAAGAGACTCTTCAGCTAAGTAACCTTCAGCTATAGAACCTTCAGGTTGTGCCTTATTCCGTACATGTGATTTTAAATGACCTAATTCCCTACAAAAATGATGGATAAATAGTGTAAACAACTATTTTAAGTGACTTAAACACAAATGACCTTAAATTAAAAGTAACAATCTTTTACCTCTCCACAGGATACATATACCGATAATGTACTGGACCTCCGAGCTTTGCTTCCTCTGTTAGATGCACAGTTAAATGAACCATGACTGTGAAGAATGACGGAGGGAATAACATCTCCAGGTGGCACAGTGTATTCACAATGCGATCTTAGAGCTTATCAAGGTCTGAAGGATTCAAGCTTTTACCACAAAGGACTCTAAAAAATGAGCAGAAGTCCACTAGGACTGCAGTTACATGGTTTGGCAACACATTACGAATTGCTAATGGTAGCAATTGCTCCATAATAATATGGCAATCATGACGTTTCAACCCAAATTTTTTTTTTTGTACCTCATCAACACATCTAGAAATGTTACTTGAGTAGCCATCTGGTACTATAACATTCTTCAAAGTTGCGAGAAACAACTTTTTGGTATCACGCGTTAGTGAAAACAAAGCAAGGTGATATGTTCCATTATCATTCGGCCAAAGATCACGCCTTATGCCCATTTCTCTTAGATCCTTTCGGGCATTAAGATTGTCTTTTGATTTAGGTTTCTCATGGAGCAAAGTATATATGATATTGTCACATACATTTTTTTCAATGTGCATAAAATCAAGATTATGACGCAACAAGTTAAATTCCCAATACGGAAGGTCAAAGAATATACTTCTCTTGTTCCATTGCTTAGTTGCTTGTCTAGATCTTTTCCTTCTACCATCCAACTCTGCTCCTCTCCCAAATGTAACATTAAGATTTTCCATTTGCCTCAACATGTCAAATCCTGATAATTTTAATGGTGGATTCCGTTCCTCCGTGCTTCCATCAAAACGAATTCGATTCAATCTAAATCTATGATTTCTTCCCAAAAAACGCCAATGACCCATAAAGCACCACTTTTTACTATGAGGAAGACGACAAGGTTCTGTGTCAAAGTTGCAAGTTGGACAAGCCAAACCAGTATGTGTGTTCCAGCCAGATAGGATACCTAGCCCAGGAAAGTCACTAATTGTCCACATAAGAGCTGCACGCATTTGAAATGTTTCATTCGATGATGAATCAAAGGTTTCCACACCATCATTCCATAGATCACGCAACTCCTTCACAAGGAGTTGTAAATACACATCTATATTATTTCCGGGCATCTGCTTGCCTGGAATAATCATTGATAGGATGAAGGAAGTGTGCTTCAAACACATCCAAGCAGGAAGATTATATGGAATCAATAACACTGGCCAAATGCTATAAGTAGAACTCATGGTTCCAAAAGGATTGAAACCATCACTAGCAAGGCCCAAGCGAACATTTCGAGGATCTAAAGCAAATTCAGAGTGTACTAGATCAAATGTCTTCCATGCCTCACCATCCCTTGGATGCCTTATTAACCCATCTTTGTTACTCTGATCCAAAACATGCCATTTCATATGCTCAGCAGTCTTACGACACATAAACAATCTTTGCAACCTTGGTTTCAATGGAAAGTAACGCAAAACCTTTTGACTTGCTTCTTCTTCTTCTTAGGTTTCCATTTAGATGTACCACAATGCGTGCATGTTTGTTGCTTATTTTTTGGATCATCATCCAAGTATAACATACAATCATTCAGACATGCATCGATCTTGATGTAGTCAAGACCAAGTTTGCTAATGGTTTTCTTGGCCTCATAAAAAGAAGGAGGCAACTTTGCTGCTTCAAATACATCTCTCAACAAATCTAGTATCATAGTCATTGCCTTGTCACTTAATCCACATAAGACCTTTATATGATATAATTTTATTACAAATTCTAGTTTTGTGTACTTGCTCCCTTCATACAATGTTTGATTTCCATCTTTGAGAAATTCATAAAAATCACTGTCCTCCCTAGGCCCCTCATTTAATATTTCATCTGCATCCAGTGGTTGTGACATGCTTGCATCTGCAGCTTGGTGCCTATAGTGCCCAAATGCATCATTAATCATCGTCTCTATTGGATTTTCAGAGTGTGATGTATCTTGCACAACATCTACATTTCTAGAAGACTCTAATACTTGTTTCTCACCATGAAGATTCCATATAACATAATTTTCAGGAAATGGTTTCCAAAGCAAGTGATCTTGGACTACATCTCTAGTTTGCCATTTCCCAAACCCACACTTTGGGCACGGACATCGTATTGTATCCCCAACGGCCCCATTCTCAAATGCAAAATTGAGGAAGTTACTTACACCAATTGAGTATTCAATTGTGTTCCTTGGCTTTGCAATCCAAGATTTATCCATCGGCAAGTATTAACTTTACGCACAACTTCAGAAAATCACGAAAACGATGGTTGAACAAGATAAATTTCAACACAAATATGCTGCCAAAAAGAAACAAGTTCAAATATAGGGAAACTTTGAAAAAAATTATAGACAAAATAAACTCAAGGGATAATCATTCTAATACCATAACATTACATCCACAAAATAAATTCCTAACTTTATCTAAAATTACATTAAAAAAGCAAACAAGTATAAATAGAACTTTAAAGTGAAAATTGTAACTAACTTGAAAAAAAAAATAAAGTGAAGGAATGATGACAGATAACTCACTTCAAAGCAAGCAAGGGCAAATAGATTGTTTATGACAACTGAAGTTTAAGATTGCAGAATTATTTAATTTCTTAATGCACCAAACTAATGTGAATGGTGCACCCTTGAGATTGTTTGAGAAGGAATTAATTCTTAATTAATGCAAAAATTGGCTGGAGAATATTCAATAAAAGAAAAAAAAACAGTTAGAGAATTACTTGAATTCAAAAGATCATATTATGGAAATGATTCTCGTAGAAATTCCTGAAAAGAATATTACTGAAATGAATTCAAAGAATGACACTGACTGAAAAGTAAGAGCACGTACTGGAACGAATCCAGAGAATAACATGCGCATCCTACCAGAACCAAATAATATCTAATTGGTATAGCATACTTGATTAGTGCTTTCTATGACTAAAATATCCAAGCTATTGTGTAGTCAAGCATTGAAACTGATAATGCACCTATTCCTCCAAGTTAAGCAATCTTCTATAACTAGCAAAGTGAGTAATGTTACATCCTCTTGACACATTATTTTAAAGGGATTTGTTGCAGGCATATTAATTGTTTGAATAGGCATTGCCACTGGTCACAAAATAATCCAGACATGCCCTCGGCATAATCAGAGTTGCTTAGTAATTGATGTCTTCAAAGCTACATTAAAGAATAATTGCTTAGTAGTTGCTAACAGAAACAGCAATCCGTAGGTGTAAAGGGTATCTAGATCTACCGTGGTGCAAACTGGCAAGATAGTCCAAGCTTGTGGAATAAACCAAGTATATCGTAGGTCTATATGATCGATCCAGTAGCCTATGTTAATGTTTTTACAATAAGTTAATATTGAAGACTTTTATTTTTAGATGTTTATATGCATTAAATATTATCACCTTAGAATACAACTAGTGCTTTTCTTAACATAATAGCTAAAATACAAAGTACAAATACTAAATTTGGTTAGTCTGATAGAAAATAGCAATCAACATTAATTATGGACACCAACTAATTGCAAAGAGAAAAATTCTTGTATAAAATAGAGGGATAATTACCGACTATTAGAGATCTTCAGAATGGGTGTGCTACTGACAGAAATGGCCACTGCCTTCCCTGTATCCTTCCTTTTATTCGACCTACGTCTCCGGCTATATACTATTGGAATAGGCTCAGAAGCTTCAAGATCAACAGTCCCTGAAGTCAAAACATGGAATAATAAAAACAAAAACAATAGCATGTTCACCGTATGGACTTTGTCCATTTCCTTTTCTCCAAGTACATGTAACTATTCACCTAAATTATTTGATGCAAAAATCAAGCCAGCCCTACAAAACTCTAGCAGCTATTCAATTTTCTAATGTTGAAAGCATCTCACACAAAGTAAAAAAAAGGCATTATTGAACAGACTTCATTTTTCGTGTTTGTCAACCAGCATCGTGTTTGCATAAAATTATTATCACAATATTAATTGTCATGAAAATTATAATCACAATATTGTTCAAATATAACCATAAAACCAATACAAAATAAAATCACTACAAAGTTATCAACACACAAAAGTACTTGAAATGAGAACTAAAATTAACAAAAAATATTCCATTTTCCACTCCTCTCTTTGGTAAGAAGTCTAATCGATTATTGTGGGCATTATAACTGGTGAAAAAAAGGAGGACATATGTGACCTTTTAAGGGAGGTAACAAGATCACCAAATGCATCTCTTTTTGACATATATACATCCAAATTAAAAAAAAAACAAAAAACAGAAAACAAATATCAAGTGGGGAAGAAACTTGAAATTATCAAGGTAACAAATACTGACATATGTTAGCTTTTCATAACCTTTATTAGATCCTGTATAACTTCGTTGGCACTTGGCATGCAGTTTGGTATCAGTGTGTGTAATGTGTATAAATCATATTAAAAAAATGATATACAAATCTGGATAAATATCCTAGTATACGAATATCTGAAAGTGGCATTTGTGATGTGTAAAAAGCTTTCAAGTCCCTACATTTAAAGCGATCCAAATACAAATGTCCAATTTAAATATATATATATATATATATATATATAGACTTCATTTCTGTCAATAAAACATAGAATATATAAAGGATTTAATGATATAAAGAACTAACAGGTACCAACTCAAAAAATAGATGCAAACACTGCCTCGGTTTGATAAGAAAAGAAAAAAAACAATTATTAGGACTAGCCAGTTAAAAAGATGACTATCACTCATTTTCAAGATTTTGTACCATGGCTTAATATGTATATGATTAATCAAAAATCAGAAAAACTCAAGAATAAGTAGAGATATCTAAAATATTAAACCCTTATACCCCAGTAATTTAGTAGTTCAGACATACTTTCTATTAGGTAGAACTCATTAAGACGAGTTAATTTGATCAACTGCTTCATTTCTGAATACGTGATCTATAGAGAAATATTTATTTGGACAAAATAAAATGGCTTCTGCAAAGTTATTAACATGGGAAAAAAATATTTGTTTGGCCAGGAGGATTATAATATGCAAGCATATTCTTCAGTCAAACTGGTACACAATTTATTTCTCTAAATCACAAGTCCAATCAAGATAATTGCAGGCAAAAAGAATAAAACTGCAGAGTTCTCAAGAGCCTTGTCCCTCCTTGGGTGGAAAAGTCCAATGTATCAATAGTTAGGAAGTCATATACGGTGGGGAAAATAAAGAAATGCTAAGGAATTTCATAAATGAATCTGAAGGAAGATTAAATAAAGGAATCCTAACCTTGGACAACTAGGAATTGAAGAAATTACCTAATTGAAGGAAGATTAAGGGCTGGTACGCACCAATCAACGAATTCCCAAGTGTTGCCCCAAATTCGTGCCCTAGGTTGCGAATGGGTATCTGAAGAAGGATTTCACACGAATTGAGAAGCCAGAGATTGTGGTTGGGTGCTTTTTGGAGTAAGGAGAGAGATTGGGTTAGTGTTTGGATGGTTTGAAAGTGATTGGAGAGGATTAGGGGTGAAGGTGAGAGAGAGAGATGCGTGGTTGAGAGAAAGAAATGAGGGAGGCAGAGAGTGAAATAGTGAGAGTGAGAGGAACAAAGAGTGAAGCAAACCTGACCATGGCGGCTGTGCAAGGCGAATCAGATGGAGAGTGAGAGGGAGAGTGAGTCAGATGGAGAGCGAGAGGGAGACCGAGAGGGAGAGTGAGAGGGAAGCAGAAAAATTAGAGGGTGAGTGAGAGGGAGAGCAACAAACTGAGAGGGAGAGTGCGTGGCAGGCAAAAAAAATTAGAGGGACTATCAAACGGGAAAACTTAAGTAAAATTCTTAGGTCTTTATGGTGTTTGTCACAATAAAAATACGATATGTGTTTTATTTTTTAATTATTTAATTATTATTTTCAAAATTTTTATTAATGAGTTATAGAAAAATGTCTGCATGTCGTGTTTTATTAAACAAAGATCACAAGACCTAGGAACTTTACCTAAGTTTTGTCCATATCAAATTCAGGTATTTTTAATTTGTGGGGGTTAATAACCTCTACTAAAAATTAAAAAAACCCCCACAATATGTGTTAATTTGCGGAGTTTGAAAACTCCCACAAAAAAACTGCCACAATCTAGCGCTTTTTTTGTAGTGTCACCAATTTAACTTGTACAATAATCTAAAGAGGACAATCATTTCAGTATAGCATAAAATAATCCAAAAAAATTATTTGAGCACTCAAAGAATATCACATGTGAGAGTATGAAAATTATAACATGCACAATTTTATACACAAAATTTTCAAAAGGCGAGTTCCAAAGACTATCCAATTTTATATGTATAATTCAGATCGAAGAAAAAATAGTTGTGACCCATTTTTCTAACACCACACAGTAGTCATTCTTATGGAACTTTGAAGTTATTTAAGATTCGCCAAAATTATTAAAATTAATTATTACGTACATGGAGTACATTCTAAAATCAGAATTGGGAAAAAATACATGGAGCACATTCTAAAATCAGAATTAGGAAAAAATAAATGATGATGATGATGATTTTGTATCGTTGAAAATTTGTACAAAAAATACACGTAAATTACACATTAAAAAATTGTCAAAGCTTCAAACAACGGGAATAAAAATTAATTTTGGGTTTTGATTAATTTTTCAAAAAATAAATGATCTTGAATTGACCAAAATTTCCATTCTCAACAAGAAGTAATTTACAACCATAATGATGATGATGATGATGATGATGATGTTTTTGTATCGTTGAAAATTTGTACAAAAAATACACGTAAATTACACATTGAAAAATTGTCAAAGCTTCAAACAACGGGAATAAAAATTAATTTTGGGTTTTGATTAATTTTTCAAAAAATAAATGATCTTGAATTGACCAAAATTTCCATTCTCAACAAGAAGTAATTTACAACCATAATTAGGATTAAATCAGCTCTAATATCACTTGTTAGGCCACAGGAGAAGCCCAAAAGTAAGAGAGATCTCCATTAATGGGTTAAGCGAGAAACTACAATAGTGAGTCTGACATCACATCTTGACCCAAAACCTTAAGGCAATGAGTCTATGGATCTTCTCACTTATATACTCTTCACTTAACTCATTCTTTACCAATGTAGGACTTCAACACTCACACTTGAATTTCTAACATTCTCCCTCTCAAGTGTGAGTCCCAACATTAGTATGCTCCCCCTCAAGTGGAAGCGATTCCGAGTATTTACGAGGTTACCAACCAAAACTTAAGTCTTGTTATTGTGCTCCACAACATGGGTTAGGGTCGAACCCGAGCACTAACCACCTTCTCCAAATACTCAGTTCAAACGAACCATCAACTTTGATACCACTTGAAGAAATTTTGTTTCAAACTAATTAACGATATATCAAAATTTCTAAATCCGTTTAACCTCAAATTATGACATGTATAAAATATAATATACAAAAGATCGAGTTATAGAATCACCTGAAAAGGATAAATATGAGCATGACCATGCCCGATATTGAAAGGGAAATCACGAACGGTGCGTGTGTATAGAGGAGAGAAATTATCCTCATTCCCTATATGTACAAAAAACCCTTGTGACCTCAATGGGACAACCACAATACATATAGGATGAGAATATGGATCTTTCCTTGTGTTTACAATATGGGTTAACCTATTCATCATAGAAAACTCATATTCAAGGCCTACAAACTCAAAACAACATTATTCACATAAGTTGAAGTGCTTATAAGAGCCCAATAACAAAATTGATCATAAATGAGCAAAATTAATAGATGCTCAATAACATTTGATATTCAATTAATCTGAATTTTAAATAATTGGTGACTATGCTAGTTCTAACATATTAAAAAAAATCTATCACTTTATTTGTTTCTAATTTCGTATTTGGTGGATTTAAAGACATGACTTTTCATGAATAACTACTTTTTATAAGTGCATGTCTTCTTATGGAAGTCTTTAATTGAAACATATCTCTTTGATAATATCTCTTGATTGTTTATAAATAGTAGAGCCCCATTGTCACAAATAGTGAAGTTAATTATAGAAACAAAAGAATAAGAGAATAGGGAGTTCTTCAATATTTCGAATTGCAGAATTCATAAGGTTTCGTTGGGTCCTGGTAGTGTTATTGACTAGAGCCATTAGTAAACTTTATGTGGGGGGAAAATGGCTCTCTCAAGAAAGCGATGCATCATGTCTCGATGTCTGGATTCCAATCTTGTTTCGAACTACCTATATATATATATTTCCCAATAGTGATGGTAGTTGGCAGTGAGAATGTGTAGCCGTTATTTAGGCAACGGTTGTGTCAGTGAAGGGCAGAGATGCGTCTGTGAGAAAGAAATAAAGTTGGGTGACTACGTTGAGACGTGTGGGTGGATGCTGTCGGGTGGGTGTTGGGGGCTGGACTATGATGGGTGATGCGTTGCTGTTGACGGTGGCATATTTTTTTCTGGGAGATGGATGGTGCTAGATTATATTTTATGTGAAGGAACAATGATGGAGGCTTGAGGTACGAAGGGTTTGGGTTGTGCTTATTGGTGCTTGGTGATGAGGTGTGGTGGTTTAAGGTCGTGCGTGAATGGTGTTTGGTGACATGGTGTTATATGAAGAGGTGGCGGTGGCTATTTGTTGGGTGCTATAGTAGTTGAAGTGTGCTGCGTGAAGAGGTGTTTCATGGTGATTGTTGTGCTCAAGGGATTTTGATCATGGTGCCTATGCTACCAGGAGAGTTGACGTATTGTTATTAGAGGAATATGCATGGCTCATGATTGAACCATGGGTTGTGATTTGTGAAAGTGGAGAGAACAGTTTCAATGGAAGCCTGAGGGAAAGTTTACGTGTCTAGGTTTTTGGGATCGCCAAGGAGGCGTGCAGAAGTTGAGGTTATGGGAAAAGGGCGACTGTTGCTGTGTTATGGAGGAAGAAGCATGGATGGATAGGGTTATTTTAAGGGAACAAAACTTGGCTCCAACCCTTTCTTTCCAACTATTCCTTTCAACTCCTTTAATTATCTCTATGAGTTTATTAATTTAATTAAATGAAGTTAAAAGTAACAAATAAAAGACGATTAAAAGAATTGGAGGAAAAGAATTTGAATCAAGTTTTATTTAAATATCTTCTAAAACATACTATTCTCTTCTACTATGTAAGCTAAATTACTGGATTTTCATGTTCTAATATGTTTAAGTTGTTATTGATGGTGTTAAAATTATCTACTTTATTTGTTTGTAATTTCGTATTTGGTAGTACAAACCTTAGTTAATTGCCAAATTTTCATAATGTGGCCAAAGACCTGAATTAATAAAAATTAGCAAAATGTGTGTGAGAGAAAGGAGTAGAATATTAATTAAATATTAAACTCTGGTTTTCAAAATGTTACATAATTAAAAATAATTGAAATATATATACATGAGATACTAATGCTGTGGAGATTTTGAATTCTCAATCAGTAGGTGTATTTTTCGTTGACATAATCATGGCATCTCTCTCCCAGAAAAACTAAGTTCTCAACCATTGGGTGTATTTTTAAAGACAAAATCCTCACACTCTGACAGTGGTGCTAAATATTTTAAACTAGACTGAGAAACTTAATTTCAGAGCTGATTCATAAAAGTTAAAAAAGTTATTATCAAAAGGTACAAGAAAATTAGATAATTAAGTTTTTTAGTAAGACTACGAGATATTTCCACAAATTCATCCCATCTGAATTGACCATAAAATTAATCTTCATTTAATTGTAAAAACATAATGATTATGCAATATTTTTGCAAAAATTACTTCATGTGATTTAAACTTTCTGAGCCATTCTAAGTAGTGTAGGCCAAAATCCGTATTTAATTTTGTGCATAATAATTTCTTTGCACATTTTCCTTGTTCTCACTATCATTTTGCTTGTTTTGTAATAAGTTTGCCTTCAATGGCATCTGAAAATTCTTCGGCAATCCTCAAAGCCTAGAAAGCCAAAAATGCAATTGGTCCCTCCACTGCCCAAGTGGTCACTATTTCAGCTCCTCCACCCTTGCTAGTTGAGGCTCCAGTCATTGAGGGGGAACCGATTCAATTGGAGTATTCTCCCCAACAGTCGCTTGAGAGGCAGAAGAGGAGGGATGTTGAAGACGGCAAGTCAAACGACCGAGGTAAGTGATGCGAATTAAAAGTTGTAAACTTAAGTGCATGTTGTTTTAAGTAATAAATTCTCGGGAGTCTGAGGTCGATCCATAGGGAATTGATGAAGAAAAATTCATTGACGTCAAGTAAATATTTTGTCACAACAATAAAAGTGATAAAACTTGGTCACAAATGAAAAGGATTTACTTATGTTAGGAGATCCACTCTTGGTAAGTAAAATAAGGACAAAATTAATTCTTTTTATAACTCAATTCGAATTCACACATAATGGAGGTTTCAATAAGAAAATACAACATTCAAAGTTCATTTAAGATTATATACATAATTATATTATGATTCCTTTAATCATCAATTAACACCACCACTTATAAATAGGCTCAAGCATTCATTGTCTCAATATTTTATCTACAATAAATCAAGATCTCCACTTTACAAGGAGAGTTTCTAAATTGATTAGAAACAAAATACAACACATATAATGGCTACTTGATAATACATCATTTAAGCACAAGAAAGAGGTTAATCTAACTTTATTTCATTACTAAGAGCTTCACCCTTTCACCCAAGTAAAATAAAAATTAGTTACTCATAGACAAGAAGAAAGAAAGAGAGAAGAAAAAGAAGAAGAACATAACTTCAATTTAGAACAAAAGAAAACTACAACAAGATAAACAAATAACATAATAGCATGATCTTGATCTCTAAGACCAAGACCCCTCAAATGATCAGCCAATGCTCCCTTTTATAGAGGATTAGGGATACAAAATGACAAGGGGGCTGATTCATGAGTGAGTGGATGAGTGAAAAATACCACATGACTTTTGATGAGTGAAAAATTATTGAGATTTTTTGTCTCCGAAATTATTTAGTGCTGAACTCATTGAATGTGTTAGAGAATTGAAAAATGATTTTCATGAAAGTTGTAGGATCTTAGCTTTCAAATACCGTTAATTTGAACCCAAAACCATTCCTACAACTTAAGATATGGTCTGATTACTACACACTGCTCAGGCCTAGCTACAATTCCTCTGTTCTGACTTGGAAGCCCAATATGACCTCTAAGCAATCCGAAATGTGTAACAGCCCAATATTTGGTACCCAAATATATCGTCATATAAATGAATAACCCAATATTGACCCTGCTACTACTAACATATGTCAACGTCTAACCCATATCATTCATACATAATGAGTAAATATGGAGAGCCATAAAAACAAAAGTTATATATATACATCACAGCCTCAAAGGCATACTGTTATACATAACTCAAAATAACTAAGCAAATATAAAACAAATATATGCTCAGCTCAAAACAGCATCTACACTATGCTAGTCCTCATACATCTTCTTCTTCCCTTTCGAAGAACTTGCCCCTGGATTCACATGGCAATATAATCGGGGTGAGAAAACATATCTCAGTAGAAGTATTCCAATACCAATATACATACATATGTACAAACAGATAATATTCATAATTATCATGTTAACACTTCAATCACAGAAGCAACATCAACTTCACCATCTCAGAGACTCGTAATCGCCCATACAATTGTAATGCATGTTTAATGTTATGAAAGCAACCACCCATACAATTACCATATTATGCCCATGCATAATTCCTAAGTATGAAAATGAATAATGCATGATACCATATTCAAGAATACACAATTCCATAGTAATGTCATGAATGCATGAAACTTGAACAAAGTAATGGAAGTCACAACCATAACCTTGAACAAGCACTGGAAGTCCATCCAGCCACAACATTATCACAGAGAAAATCTATTTCCCCTAGTAGTGAAGTCCTTTAACTACACAGTTATCGATAATGCACGAGGAAATCCATCCTCAAAATTCTATAATAGGAAGGTTTCAATCCGCCTTGCCTAAATATAGATCACTCACATCTACGGAGCTCGCACTTATCAAAAAGCAATCACCCACATCTACGGGGCTTACACTTTCCAATAAGGCATCACATACAATCAAGTGTATCATCATCACTAATTAAACTCTCATAATTAGCATTTCAAATCAATATGATTTAACAATCACATAGAGAGGATATTATAAACCTCAATATGCTCCACAAACATTTCATGCAAAACAATTACTAATTACTTCCCATAACTAGTTTCATAATTGGTTTATATGCATTACAAGTTCATTTTCTCTTTTCATCTCAATACACAATATTTATGTATAATCATGCTTAATTATCCCACATAATTAGCACTACGAATCTATATCATTCATCATGTTCACACTTCATTAAATACTCCTACTAGTGTCTCATCACTCATTAAGAAGCATAAGAAAAAAATTACGCCACTGGAATGATCCAGAGCGTCAAACACAACTCATAGTTGTTCTCTGGCACCAACACCACGACATTCCCTGTTCCACATTGCGGCGCCCAAGCCTCGGGTTTAAGTACTGGCAGGAAAAACTACTAACGTTGAAGCATTCATATGCAATGCTGCGACATTCATCCTCTGTTCTTCCTAACTTTGCGGCATTCAAAGTCCAATCTTCCGACGTTCGTCCTGTTCTTCCTAATGTTGCGGCGTTCGTCCTGTTCTTCCCAACGTTGCGGCATTCAAAGTCCAACGTTGCGACATCAACAACAGAACTCAAAATCTGCATAATTCTGAATATACGGGTACTGTTCCATTGAAACTAAACCCTCTTCCAATCACTCAAAATCCATTTTCAAGTGATTTCCAACCTCTAACAAGATTCAACTACACATAATAACACTCAAACAACTTCAATTTCAATTAATTCAACACTTATGAATCAAAATCTCAAACTTGACCTAAACCCCCAATAAAGACCTAAAGTGGGAATTAAGGCTCCAAATGATGAAAAGTTCATCCTAACACATTAATAAATCAATTCCTAACTCAACTAATCTATCCACATTAAGATTTAACTCTTAAATCATTAAATCACCTCTCAAACCATCATTTCCTCTTCAAGCTTTTCTTGAACCAAAAGACAAGAATGAAAACAAGCATCAAAAACAAATTTCCCCTACCTCAAGATCAAAAAGATGAAGATGGAGCAAAGCCTCCACTTGAATCCTCTCCCTTGATGGTTGATCCTCCTCTTCCTTCTTCTTCTTTCGGTTTCTCTTTCTCTCTTTTCTCTTTTCTCCTTATTCTTTCTCACATTTTCACTCCTCTGTTTCTGTTTCTCAAATATCCCCACCGTGGGATATTTTAAGAAGGGAAGTCTAACTGGACTTCTCTTGGTTAGGTACCAAATCCCCGATTTGCTAAGAACTCTCAGATTTCACCAAATCCGATTTCGTAGCTTCCAACAGATTCAAAATAAATCCTTAGATTCATTAAAAATTCTGTTTCACCAAAAACTAATATTTTCATATTAGCTGGGGGTCAATCCGGCACTAAGTCATTTTCAGAGCAAATAATAGCTATATTTCTCACATAGTGTTACAACAAAGTGCCTAAATATACTCAGAAAGTCACAAAACTACACAGACATGTTAAGTAAGTATTAGGCTATCTCTGTAACCATATACAAGCCTAACATGATTTTCTAGGGTATTACAAAATGAGTCTTGTGTTCTTCATGAAAGTTGTAGATATGAGTCTTAACTTGTAAATGCCAAAATTTCAACCCAATTAAGTTCTTACAGCCCGAGTTATGCTCTGATTACTGTACACTGTTCAGGTTCTAATCATAGAACCCATGTTCTAACTTCCAAGCCCAATTAGTTCCACTAGATGTCCAATTATGACCTGGAGCTCTTCATGAAAGTTGTAGATCTCTCTCTTATCTTTCTACAAGGTAAAATACACAATTATTAGACATATAGAACTCAAGATGGCCAAAATACAGAAACAGTCTAAGACGTAAATCTTGCAGGAAAAAATCAATTAAGTTCAATTTGAGTTCAAACTTACAAAACATAACCAAGCTCAATTAATTAAGTACAAGGAGAGTGTAAATGACTAAAAATAAGGATTTATTAATGTATAAAAAATGTGATTATCAAATTTCTCCACACTTAGCTTTTTGCACTCTTGGGCAAAACACATAAGACCAAAACTAAAAAAAAAACAACACAGACTCAAAAGCTAAATACTTTAAAAGACTCAATTTCTAATAATATTTAAGAATGAAGAGCAACCAATCATTCAAGGGATCAAAACATTTATGAGGTAACATTCCTTCACATCTCGAACCAACAAGCAAGGAAATTTCAATTGAAAAGCATGAGTCAAGAATGATAGATCCTTACAAGATTCGCTCTCAATCCCTCAAGTGTTTAAAAGGTAGGTATTTCACTCAATTCAACCCATGAAAATTGCACTACCATAAGCTTGCTTATCTTCTTCTTCTCCACTACTAAGAACACATGCACACACAAATCATGAGGACTTTATTCAAGGTTGTAATGGGGTTAAGGTAAAGGAGAAGGTAATATGGATATGACAAATTAAATACCAAAGAGAATAAAAGAGCGTGAGAGCTGAGTTCAATTAACAAGCATGAAATTTTATCCGAACTCCACCTAATACAAATTCCCTTTATATATTCTTTTCCTTTCCTTTATTGCCTTGTTAGCCATTCTTTACACATTCGGTTTTTTTGTTTTTTTTTTATTTTTTTTACAAGATGAACATAATATATACATTTAAACAATTTATTTTTTTTCAACCATTCTGCACACACACACCCCACACTTGTTCAAGAACTCATCCAATGACAAAGCTAATGTTTTCTTATTCCCTGAGGCCGGGTAAGAACATGTTTTTTCATTTAAGGTACATAATAAGTTTTAAACAAAGAATAATCAAATAAGCTCAAAGGAGTTATGTAAGGGGAAATAGGTCATTTCCAATGCCTTACGTTGGCAGGAATCAGAAAATTTTCAAGAAGCCATAAGAGTACTTGATATCATATTGAGACAATATGCTGCTGAGCAAGGCTGCCTATTGTGCGCAAGTCATTCTTGGCTATTTAGTTAAAGTAGCTATTTCAAAAAAAAATACCTCAATCATGTTTATGTATACATGTGAAAATGTAGTCTCAAAAAGAATCAAAGCAAGTTCTAGAGTAACAATTCCATAAGTGAAATTCACACAAGAAAAAAGAGAATAGCATAAATGTTCAATCCATTCATCAATAGGCTCAAAATCTCACAAGGCATAATTCTATCATTCTCAGTCCACCAATTCAACATCCATAACCAAGTATGTAATTTTTAAAAAAGAAGATAATTTACTCAATCATACAAATTTTCCTGAATTTAAATTGCTACTTCCACACAAACTAGTTACTACCCCAACGAAAATATATCTCAAGAGTAAAATTTACTCTTTACTTTGCCATCCTTGACTGGTTTTACTGTGAGTAGGTTTCTGACAATCATATCAATAATCATACTCCCCAACTAAGATGCGTCTTAAGAGCATAATTTACTCCTTACTCTGCCATCTTTAACTAATTTAGTAAATTACTGACAATCATATCATACTTCCTAATTATTTTTTTTGAACACTATCTTTCCCCCCTAACCAGATCACAACATTGTCTACAATGTTAAAATATAGATGTGTAAAAGATAAAAGACATTATCTATTGTAGCAATTACTGAAAAGAGAGACCTGATACAAATTTAAATAAAAATAAAATACAATAAATAAAACCAAAGCTTGTAATTATTTAAATAGTTAGAGTATCTGATCTGGCTTGCTTTTCATACTGCTTCCCTCACCATTTCCTTCTAACCAATCTATCTGAGCTGTTATTGGATCAGGTTCATAAACAAAAACTTCTAATTTATCAATCAACTCATCAATAGTAGAAGTAGAGATAAGGAGTCCTCTTGCCGAAGGTGTGATAAATTTTTATTCCATAGCATGGTCAACAAAAGATAACAAATTATCAAAAAAATTATTAACATTCAACAAACCTATGGGTTTATAATGGATGTTCAGTTGGGCCCAAGAGATAATTTGAAAAACTTCTTCTAAAGTACCAAAAACACCCGGTAAGGCAATGAATGCATTAAAGTTTTCAAGCATTGCCTTCACTCGTCCATGCATAAATGATACTTGAAGTTCCAGCCCGATTGTCTTTCCAATGATGTTCCTTCGAGTTAAAGGTTCATGAATGATACCTAAAATTTAACCACCTCTTAAATGTGCAGAAAGTGATACAGCCTCTATTAACCCAATGCTACCTCCCCCATATACTACATGAATGTTTCTCGCAGTAAGTGTTCTACCAATAGTACTTGTTACTTTTACAAACTCTAAACCTTTCCCATAACTTGTCCCACAAAATACTCAGATACTGGTAAATCTACGAACAGAAGAAGAAGCTCCCTCCATTTCTACACTCACACTCCCTTTGAATGATTATGAGTTGCAGGAAAGTGGAGAAAATGGAGTGTTTAAGTAGGGAAGAGAATAGAAAAAGTAATAATAGCTCCTATATGGGTAGGTTGGCTATTTTCAGAAAAGTTTGAATTTAAGAAACTTTTTTTAATTTTTTTAATTTTTTTGATCTTTTTTTAGACTTCAAGAAAATCATCAAAGTAAAGAAATTTAGAAACCCCTGAAGGATCCCGCCCAAATGACCATCTGTCCAAAACCAAAATAAAACAAAATCGTACAAAGATAAAATTATAATAACAAATGGTGGCATAACTTTGAATTATGTGTCACCAGTGCAATAAACACTCACTCCCATTTATTTAAAGAAAAGAAAAGGAGAAAAAAGAAACCATCGTGGGTGTCCATCCTGGGTCTGGAACCTGGAGAGCTTACACTTGGGTTCGTAACATCAACAAAGATGCTAAAATCTGAAATCCACAATGTCAAGATCCAGAACGCCCCATCCCAAGACGCTGAGAGCCCCTTCTAATAAAAGAGAGGATCAAGCTTAGATGCCTCATACGCTTTGGTAGCCGCGGGTTACTTCTCACTAATAACCAGAGTGGGACGCTTCTGCCTGTCCATAAACTCCACGGTGCCTAGATGGTGAACATTGGGTTGTGGAGTGCGGCTATCTACAGAGCATGGTACACTAACCTTTTTGAAGGACCGGCATGCAAAGGTCCACCTGAGTCAATGACGGGTTTGCCACTAGTAGGGGCTCCACGCTCAATTAAGAGCATGATACTCTTTCGATCGCCCTTTTTTTTATTTTTTATTTTAGGATATGTAAAAGATAATATATACATGTTGTTGTGATTGTGGCTCACATCTTTCTCTGGTTTTACGTCCAGTAACGGCTTAAACGCCTTCTATGAGTCGAGGATAAGCTTCCCATCCACTTTTCTTATAAATTGGCAAACAGGGTCATTTTGAGTCAAATTCCCAAGACTGTAACGCTTTTACTCGTCCCCAAAGAGATTCCACAAACTAAGAAGTTCACAATGCACAACTCCACAAGAATGCGTCTCAAGAGTCAATAAGATATCATCTAATGACTCATTACTTAGCGCATTCTTAATAAAGTATATTTTATCTTCTCAATTTGCAGAAACCATTTCCAAAGAATGACATCGCGTGTTACAATTCTATCGTGCACACTTGTGACAAACTTGCATTATTTTCACTCTTCTTGTTTTAGAATAGAACTTTTACCGAGACCCGGCATGTATGGAATAAATGAATCTGAAGATTCACCAGCTAAATGAACATTTGCTTTAATTATCCAGCGTATATCTTCTGGGATGCCCTTGTACATTAACAGTCTCAGTCTTTCACACCTAGCTTTGTAGATTTTTGTTAGAACATTTAGAGGAAGAGAAGGAAAATATTTTCTTAAATTCGGGAGAATAACATCCATTTTAAAAGGAGAAAGAATTAGTTATTATGGGAAACTAAAAAACAAATCGACTTGAGAGCTGCGGAGTATCGTTATCTACCACTTAACTGGAAACACAAAGAACTCAAGAACTTAGTTTTTATAGAAATAGTTTGAGTCTTTGTCCATTGACCTTAAATATACTATCATTCCTAGGATTCTCAATGTCTATGCTCCCATGAGGATACACGTTTGATAATAAAAGGGCCATGCAACTTAGATCTCAAATTTTCAGGGAATAAGTGAAGACAAGAATTATAAAGCAAAACTTTTTGACTAATTTCAAAAGTTTTTTTCTCAAAATTGATTTGTCATAAAAAGCTTTTGCTCTAGCTTTATAAATCTATGTGTTTTCATATGCATCATTTCTTAATTCCTTAACAATAAAAAATTTCAATGACAATGATAGGGTTCAGAGTCATCTTGTTTTGCTTAGAAATGGAACCCTATTTCGGATAGTTTTCACAACTTTTTCAAAATGTATAGCTAGCTTTAAATAAAGTGGGCTAAGAAAATTTACACTGTAAGATTTTCGCAGTTGTTTTCTTTGAAGAAAAGAAACCTCCACATGCTTTTGAGTGATAAAATTTAATGACATTTCCTACCTCACTATTGGGCACACATCTCCAAATGATTTGATCAGGATAATTGAGGCGGGATCTTTCATGTTGCAAGAAAATTGATTATATTAGCAAACTAAGGCTTGGAATTGACAGAAAATAAAAATTCATTGGAAAAAGAATCATTGTTAAGTATGATATCAAAAGGTGAGCCTGTTGTAAGTATGAACAAATGATCTGCAACAACATTTTTGGCTTCTTTCTTATATTTTATTGTGATGTTGAATTCTTGAAGCAACAAAATCCACTGTATCAACCTAAGTTTTCAAAAAACTTGTTGAGAAAATTGACAAGTGTACTGAATCATCAAAATAATAAAGTTAATGATTAAGAGGGGAAAAATACACTAAAACGTAAAAAATTAAGAGGGAAAAGAGAGAACAAAGCATATGAAATTAAAATACTAGAGATCTGACTTCACTTGATTCAACAATCTATCATGGACAATAGAATAGCTTTGGGACCTTCATTCTAATTAATTTCTAATCATTCAATTGATAGGGAGAATCACTGAATTAATTAAAACTCAATTCCTTAGTTTAAACCTTAACTCTTAAAGGCATGACCTTTGCTGTATGGATTCTCATGGAAAATATCACAATTCTCTCACACAACCTATAACCTCTATTCCTAAATGATTATAAATCATAATATTTATTATTTATGGTCTAAGTCATATGCAAAACTTCTGATTCTATATACACCTCACTAGATTAATTTATGAGTGGCCAATTCATAAAAGCATTAAGAATCATAATAAGCACTCAAATTGAATAAAAAAAGAAATTAATTAAAATTCCAATCTTAATACATATCGATTGAATCAAGTTACATCTTCACCCTAGAAACATACGAATTTAACTACACATGACAAAGAAGAAGAAGAAATAGGAAGAATAAAATAAAAATATAAACAGAACTCAATCTTTTATAAAAAAAATATTAACAAGTAGGCGGTATAAACCAGCCATTAAATATTAACAAGTAGGCGATATAAACCAGTCATTAAATATTTATTAACAAATGTATGGTATAAACCAGCCACCAAATAAATATTAACAAATGTGTGGTATAAACCAGCCATCAAATATATATTAACATGTAGTAAATAAATATTAACAAGAGTGTGGTATAAACCAACCACCAAATAAGTTAATAAGCTAATAAATTAAAAAGTTAGTAAGCTGATAAATTAAAAAGTAAAAAGCGAGGTAAATTAACATGTTAGAAAGTTAGTAAGTTAGAAAGTTAGATTTAAAGTACGAGAAAGTAAAATATAGTAAATAAAGTGCGAGAAAGTAAATTATAGAAAATAAAGTACAAAAAGTAAATTATAGAAAATAAAGTATAGAAAGTAAATTACAGAAAGTAAAGTGTAAAAGTAAATTCTGAAAGTAAATTTAAAACATGAAAACCAGGAGAGAGGCAGAACCTCACTAGAGCCGGTGAAGGAGGAAGAAGAGAAGAGTCAAAATTGAAATATTATCAGAACATAAATAAAAATCAGAGAACCAGCAAGCTGATTTTTTTTTTGCGTGAGAGAAGAGAAAAAAAAGATTATTTCATTAATGATTAAAGATTATAGAATCAGCAAGGGATAGTTTTTTCAATGAGAGAGAAGAGAAGAAAAATTATTTAATTAATAATTAAATATTACAAAGGGAGAAGGGAGAATTTCTCTCACTAAATTAGTACATTAGTTTGTATAAAGAAAAAAATTAAAAAAGTAGAAAAATATATATATATATATATATATATATATATATATATATATATACAATATCCACAGGAAAAAAATATATAAATATATATATACAAAATATTTATACAATAAATTTATTCTTCAAACCAAGTCCCCAGCAATGGCGCCAAAAACTTGATGCAAATTAAAAGTTGCAAACCCAAGTGCAGGTTGTTTCAAGTAATAAATTCTCGAAAGTCCGAGGTCGATCCACAAGGAATTGATGAAAAATTTTTTTTTAACGTAAAGTAAATATTTTGTCACAATAATAAAAGTGATAAAATTTGGTCACAAATAAAAAGAATTTACTTGGGTTAGGAGATCTACTCTTGGTAAGTAAAATAAGGATAAGATTAATTCTTTTTATAACTCAATTAGAATCCACACATAATGGAGGTTCCAATCGAAAAATACAACATTCAAAGTTCATTTAAGATTATATACGTAATTATATTATGATTCCTTTAATCATCTATTAATACCATCACTTATAAATGAGCTCAAACATTCATTGTGTCAATATCTTGTCTACAACAAACCAAGATCTCCACTTTACAAGGAAGGTTTCTAAATTGATTGGAAACAAAATACAACACATATAATAGCTACTTGATAATATATCATTTAAGCACAAGAAAGAGATTAATCTAACATTATTTCATTACCAAGAGCTTCACCTTTTCACCCAAGTAAAATAAAAATTAGTTACTCATAGACAAGAAGAAAGAAAGAGAGAAAAAGAAGAAGAAGAACATAACTTCAATTTAGAACAAAAGAAAACTATAACAAGATAAACAAACAACACAATAGCATGATCTTGATCTCTAAGATCAAGACCCCTCAAATGATCAGCCAAGGCTCCCTTTTATAGAGGATTAGGGATACAAAATGACAAGGGAGCTGATTCATGAGTGAGTGGATGAGTGAAAAATGAGTGAAAAATGCCAAATGACTTTTGATGAGTGGAAAATTATTGAGATTCTTTGTCTTCTAAATTATTTAGTGCTGAACTCATTGAATGCATCAGAGAATTGAAAATGGGTCTTCATGAAAGTTATAGGTCTGGATCTTAGCTTTCAAATGACATTAGTTTGAGCACAAAATCATTCCTACAGCTCGAGATATGGTAATCTAATTATTACACACTGCTCAGGCCGAGCTACAGTTCCTCTGTTCTGATTTGGAAGCCCAATATGACCTCTAAGAAATCCAAAATGAGTCTTATGTTTTTCATGAAAGTTGTAGATATGGGTCTTAACTTGTAGATGCCAAAATTTCAGACCAATTAAGTTCTTAAAGCCCGAGTTATGCTCTGATTACTATACACTGTTCAGTTTCCAATCACAAAATCTGTGTTCTAACTTCCAAGCCCAGTTAGTTCTACTAGATGTCTAATTATGACCTAGAGCTCTCATGAAAGTCGTAGATCTCTCTCTTATATTTCCTACAAGGTAAAATACATAATTATTAGACTTTTAGAACTCAAGATATGACCAAAATAAAGAAATAGTGTAAGACATAAATCTTACTAGAAAAAATCAATTAAGTCCAATTTGAGTTCAAACTTACAAAACATAACCAAGCTCAATCAATTAAGTACATAGAGAGTGTAAATGACTAAAAATGAGGGTTTATTAATATATAAAATATGTGATTATCAATAAGAGGGCGGCCATTGATGCGAGGTAGGTCGGCTTGATTAGCTTGTATTCGAACAACTCAGATCCTAGAGATTTCGTAGAGTTCAATATCCTCAATGACCAAGTGGTGAATCATGTTGCTCTGTATGTCACGAAGGAGATATTGTCGACCTTTTGGACATATGCTCTCTGACTTTCTATCAAATCTCATTTTCTAGAAAGGTGCTATGACGATTATGGTGAAGAGATGGCAGGGAAAGTGGTAGCAGATGAGCAGGGTGAAAACTGGGCCAAACAAGCAAGAAAGGAGGCTCTGAAGGCCAAGAAAGATGTCGAAGTCAGGACCCAGGAACTAGAAAAAGAAGTGGTGGTCTTGAAGGACACTTTGAAGCAGAAGGAGGCTAACTTGGTGGAAGTTTAGAGGGAGGTCAATGTACTCTAGGCTGATAGTGAGAACCTCTGTGTTGAGAATCAAGAACTCCAAACTAGGATGGCGGCTCTTCAAGGTGATGTTTACTAGTTAGTCACGATTTGGACGAGTATCAGTGGGAAGCAATTCCAAAACTTGGTCGACTAAGTCCAGCTTTTCAATCTCGGGGTGGCCTTGGTATTAGACGCATTAGACCCCAAGAGGGTGACTCAAGATGGCCGCCTCGTGCTTCCAAACCTTGCTCCTAGTGATTAGAGTGTTGTCAAAGCTCCAATCATTGTTGTTTAGGATCCAAAAGTTACTGAGGACTCGGGGAACGTAGTATAGGTTGCCTCTCACTTTTTGCCCCTTGCGTGGGGTATTTATACTTTGTTAAGACAATTGCCTGGGTTGCTGAGGTATTTAATTTATTTCCTTTACTTATTTCTCATGCATGGTCCTTACTGGGTCCAACATCCATTATGTTTAGTCATCACTTTAAAGGACCTAGGATTATAGTTTGAATTGAAACCTTAGTCCGGGGTCCAATGCCTAAAATGTTAAGCATTCAGAATTTCACTTAGACTTAGGCAAGATTTAAAACCTTGGTTGGGGGTCCAACACCCATCATTTTGACACTTAGGATCCCACTCACCTTAGGTATAATTTAGAATCAAAACCTTGATCCGGGGTCCAACACCAACTGCTTTGACATTTAGGATCCTATTTGACTTAGGTATTAAGGTGATCCTATTGGGAATTGTAGATATATCACATAGCAAAAAAACAAAATTTCCACCAAGGATCCATACGAAAAGAGGACCACAATCCGTGATTTTTGAGTTTACCTCTTGAAGCGAGATAGAAAAACGATCAAGCAAATCACAAGCACTGCAACAACAACGATGCCTCTACTTTATCTACACGAGCAGACTTGCAAAACGTCCAATGTCCACAGTCTTGGAGTTCGACTTCTCTGCCACAATGGTAGCTGTAAAGAGAAGGGAAACCTGTCTCTCTCTCACTCACTGTTTCTGTCAAGTGTGGCTAGGTTTTTTTTTTATGCGTACCTTGCAGCCCCCTTAGCAGTGCTATTCATAATAGTTGCCGCCTAATGCGAGTGAGAGCAGCAGCAAGGTAAGTTGTGCAACCCTAAACTCATCTATTATGAGTTTGGGCCATGATTAAATCCCAGTCCAACTTGGATCCTTATTGCTCCAACTAAGTCTATTCTAAGTGTGTGACCCTGTAGGTTCTCATGACATTAACAGCAATATTAAAATCTCATTTTAATATTACAAGCAGTGAGTGGTATCTAGCAATACATCGTTGTTAGCCAAGTAATGAGAATGTCTATGATTTGACATAACATTTCCATGATCAATGTTACCATGTAATTTAGTCCCTTTTGTCTAGATATCTAGATTGAACATAAGACATGAAACGTGTCACCCTTATATAGTTCAATCTCTCATTTCCTAATACTTGAGTAGACGTAGTAATAACAAATGAGATCAATATCTCATATTGACTCATTTGAGCATGGCCATGCATTTCGTAGTCTCACACAATCAGAGGGCCTGAAGATATCACTCCTATTATGTAGGAGGGAAAAATCCCATCCAGGTCACTCACATTCCTCCGCATGATTCATAGTATATCTAATAACTAACTTTATAATTACCTTATTACAAATGACGTTTGATGGAATTAAAACATACAACTCCTCATGTAGGAATCGTAGTGATTTCAGGTCAAAGGACCACATACACCATTATCAATATGAGAATCACTTATGACACTCACGTAACAATCCTCACAACGTTCTTATGGCGGGTTAGTCCAATACATCATTACTCTAATATGTACCTATGTGAAGACTTGATATCTCATATTCATGACCCGTGAGATGTGACCATCAGTCTACGAACAAACTAGTCTCAATGCATTATTGTCTTCTTATAATACTTGACTAGGGACATTTAAGAATATTGTTCTATTTCTATCCAATAGGATCTCACAATCAAGTCATTCACTTGATGTCTTATGGCATAAAACTTACTATTCTAAGGAGTTTATTATGTATATCATAAATAACACAATAAATGAAATGTCTCATATATTAAATAAATAGCATAATACAATGTAAGCTAGTACGGTCAAAATAAATTGGCTTCTAGGGCATACACCAACAGATCTGTCACCAGGGTCTTTAATGTTCACAGTTTATAACAGAAAATTGCCTATCACTTGGGAATTTTCAACTTCAAAACCTTCTTAACATAAGACTTTCGGTGGATACCTGATGGTAGACCACGGATGTTGGAACCCACACTGTCACTTTATTTTTTAACTATAAAATGGTCATAGCCGAGTATTGAGGATTGGGTATTGATCCTATAACTCACTACCAAAGTGTCTGCATGGGTTTGGTGGGTTATTCCTCTTAACTTGGACTTTTTCAGACGCCTCGTACCCCATTGGGAGTAGGCTTTAGACCTTATCAAGGCATCTTCCGACTTGAGGGTTCTTTAAAATGAAAAGTGATATATGAATAACTTTATTTTATTGATAAATTTATGGACAATAGTCCATATAGAGTGTATAATCATCAAAATTAGGATGCATCAAACATAGTTTACTAAAAGGTAAGGCCTTAAAGGGTGCTTACCTATAGTATTTTCTAAGTTTATCCACATTCTAATAGTTCTTGTTAGGCTTTCTTGTTAATGTCTCCAACATGTAGTCTTCTTTGCCAGTGCTAACTATGATGCGGTAGGGGCCTTCTCAATTAGGGGCTAATTTCCCTCGGGAGGCATTCCTACCTTCGATATCTACTTTTCTGAGAACCAAGTCTCCTGGCTAGAACTTTCTTGGAACAACCTTCAAGTTATACCTGACTGTCATCCTTTGTTTGATGGCGGCATCACATATATGAGCAATGCACCTTTTTTCCTCCAAAAAATCTAGGTCTTCCTTGATTAGTTCAGGGTTTGTTTCAGGTGAAAACTGTTGGTGATGCCAGGTTGATTCTCCTATCTCCAACAATATCATAGCTGAGGAATTTAAGGAGAGCCAAGGACCAGAGGAGATGGGAGAAATGTGCGTCCTCTCACCAGAAATCTAACCATAATTCCTCATGGTCTTGGAACTCCAAGGGTAGTCCACCCATGGGTAAGTACTCTGATTATACTCCTCTGAACACCCCACGAGAAACAATCTTGAAGGAAATGTTGCAGGCTAAGTTTCACGACATCATGAAGCTACTCCCTATAAAGAAGTACAAGTAGAAAAATCACTCCAAACACTGAACATGGCACCAAAGTTATGGCCATGAAACTGAGGACTGTTATCAACTTCGCGGTGAAATTAAGTTTGTAATCAGGGCAGGGCATCTAAAACAATAGATCGATAGAGTCCAAAATGATGAACGTTGCGGAAGACGGAGAGAGAAAAGATGCAGCCCTCGACGAAGCCTATCTCCACGCAAAAGGAGAAAAACTCGGAGCCCCATGAGAAGATCCAGAGTTCACCTCGCTGTGATACAAACAACTGACAGGATAGGAATAGGGACGCTCCACCTGATGATAATGACGACTGCCATAGCCAGCCTAACAGAACCATCAACATAATTGCTAGTGGATTCACTTATTGTGGTTCGTCAAATGGTGCCTGAAAAAAAGCCCTCAAAATGGCAGTGTTAAGTGTCTCCCTTTATTTGATGGTTGCATCGTGCATATGAGCAATGCACCTTCTTTCCTCTAGAAAATCTAGGTCTTCCCTGATTAGTCTGGAGTTGCTTTCAGGTGAAAACTACTGGTGATGCCCGCTCGGTTCTCCTATCTCTTCTTGATCATAGCTGAGTATCTGTAGTCAAGAGTCACACCCTCTGGCCCAAAGGAAGCCTCTAGGCTAGTCAAGACAGTAGTCAGGTATACCATTTATGATGAGTAAAATGTGGGTTTTCCTCACCTCTCCTTAAATGCCTCACGCCAAAGGAAACTGAATATGTACTGACTGAGATTCATGAGGGAAGCTGTGGACACCATGTAACATCCTAATACCGGTACCCTAGTATATCTAACATATACCTGGATAAGCAGTATCCGCCATGGTACTTCTAACTTATAAATAGACTATTCCATAACATTTAAACAAATAATTATGGAGAGTCATATCTAAAAGTCATACATATATATAACTTTTACATCTTCAAAGCAAATATAAATAATTACATAAGCTTTGAACTGAAAACATTAAAACTAAACTAATCTAGTTCTTTTGTTTTCTTCATCTTTCTACCCTTTTGTAGGGCCTTGACCTGGATTTACGTGGAAATATAGCGGGGTGAGAAATCATAATTATTAGTATGAGTAACCAATACTAACACTTAAACATTTATACTGAATAAATGAAATCTAAAACTAAAACATATTATCGATATTAAACAAGTGTCTACACAATTGTAAAATATCAAAAGTCTTCGCATGCCTCATCTTTACTCATTAAAGTAGGCATACTATACTAACTTCTCTAGTCTAGTTATTCATTAACATGATATACGTACTGTACTAATATCAACTCATAATGAATAATATTACTAGCATTGGATTAATAATTACAATAGGTAAATTAGACTATAATCATTACCACTAGAACATTCACATTCTGACTCTATGTAAACATTCATCTAGCAACCTTATAATCCAACACTAAACTCATACACTTAACTTAGTTATTTCCAAGAACTATGTTTCCTTGTATCTATCTGGTAATGAGTGGACTATTCCATCCCACAGTAGTGAGTGTACTACTTCCACTACATACCGGATGATGAGTGGACTATTTCATGTACTACTTTCACAACATACAAACTAGTAACCCTGGCCCTATTGATAGGGACTATTGTGAAAAAAATACTTAACTCATCCTTCGCCTAGTTTAGAACTTAACTCATCATTCGCCTAACATAGGACTTAACTCTTCTTTAACCTAGCATAAGATTTAACTCATCATTAGCCTAGCATAAGATTTGACTCATCATTCGCCTAGCTTAGAACTTAACTCATCCTTCGCCTAGCATAGGACTTAACTCATTCTTAGCCTAGCATAGGATTTAACTCATCCTTAGCCTAGCATAGGATTTAACTCATCCTTAGCCTAGCATAGGATTTAACTCATCCTTCACCTAGCTTAGAACTTAACTCATCCTTTACCTAGCATAGGACTTAACTCATCCTTAGCCTAGCATAGGATTTAACTCATCCTTAGCCTAGCATAGGATTTAACTCATCCTTAGCCTTGCATAGGATTTAACTCGTCACAACTCCACCTTTAATAAAGTGCTTGTCTCACTACTTTGTAAGGTCAAGGGGCTTATCTCGCTCCCTTAGTTAGGAATTGTGGTGAACTATGGTTCAACCTTATTACATAAGGGATCCATCTCTATGGTTTAACCTTATTACATAAGGGATCCATCTCTTGCTAACTCTATGGTTCAACTTTGATAAACAAAGGAACCACTCTTGCTGTGGTTCAACTTTATTGCATAAAGGAACCAACTCTTAAAGGAACCACTCTTGCTATGGTTTAACTTTATTGCATAAGGGAACCAACTCTTGTTATGGTTCAACCTTATTGCATAAAGGAACTAACTCTGAGTGCCTAGAAAGGCCGATTTTCATGAATGCACCAAATGTACATCCTAACTTCTAAAATTCTAGAATTTTATAGGAAAATAGCCTTATCTCATATCTTTCTAATGAAATTCATTTGAATTAGTGTATCTAAAGATATGCTATAAAATTTAGTAGCAGAAACAGGGCAATTAGCTAATTTACCAGATTCTAACCTTACTTTAAACAGAAACTAGGAACGTATAAAGAGTGATAAATTCTTGAAATTTTTACCACTCATAGTATTACATGTTAGCTTTAAAATTCCACTAGTCTTATGCAAAAATGACCTTGGAGTAGGAAGTTATGCAATCTATTTTAACATGTGCCATTATACTTGTTTCTGTAGAATCTGACCCAAATTCAAACCTAAACTGGGCCTAACTAGTTTGTAGTAAAAATATGAAATTTTTACCACATGAATCTTTTTATCTTAGCTTTCAAATGCAACAAGAAGCAGGTCAATCCGTTGACTATGACTCAAGTTATGCAACTAAAATAATAGGATGTCAGGATACTTCCCTTGTTCTGCATTCTACTGGTCTTTGGGTGGTTAATCACCCAAAATCTGAGCGCTTAATCGCTCAGCACCAGAAAGAAAATTGCATAAAAAATTTCTACATAATTGGTTCTCCAACCAATTTCTAATTCTCCAATCATGGATTCTAAGTGTTTCCCAACCCTAAACATGGTCTCTAATCATGTTAGGATCATTAAACACTAACTTCAACTCATTAAACTTAGATTATGATAAAAAATCAATCAATCAAAACCTAATTCTCAACTTTGGTTTCAAACAATCAAAGGAGTGATTCTAACCTCACAATCAATAACCAAGTGTAAGTTAAGCTCAAACGAAACTCAACTCAGCCATTGAAAACAAGAATTAGCTAAAGAAATCACTCATACTTGCATATACCACAAGAAATGGAAAGGAAAGTTAGGTTTAAGAAAGAACTCCCCTGCCTCTTGGTGTAGATGATGATCTTTAAGCTTTGGAATTCTCTTGATCTTCCTCTTTTCCTCTTTCTTCTCTTCCCCTTTCTCTCTTTTCTCCCTTCGTTTCTTTCTTTTCTTTGTTTTTGGCTGAGGGCTTCGTGAGAAAGGAGAGAAAATAAGGATAAAAAGTCAAGCTTGGAAACTTGAGTTTCTGTACTGAAACTTATATTTGCTAAGGACATTCGAATTATACTAATTCAAGTTTTCTGACTTCCAATAACTTTAGAATAAATCTAGGATTCATCCAAATTATTGTTTCACCTATATCTTATTTTTTATATCTGCTACTAGTCAATCCGGTATTAAAACATACTCTCAATATATTTAAAAATACCAAACTAACTCTGATTATCCTCAAATTTTAACTGCATCTTACTTAGCTCATTTGTGACTTAGAAATAAGTTATCCATACCTGTTTCCCTTAACTTAGCCTTTAAAGCCATTTTTTAAGTTATTTTAGACTACTTTTCACCTTCTGTGTTACAGTAAAGTGCCTAAACTAACTCAATTTGTCACAAAACTGAACCAATATTTCAAGCAAGTATTAGGATACTTCTGTAACCATTTACAAGCCTAACACATTATTGAGGGTGTTACATTTCTCCTTTACTTTTTAAATTTTGTCCCCAAAATTACTTTCCTCATATAATAACTCTGGGCAAACTTGCTTAATATAGGATTCCAACTCCCAAAAAGCTCCTTCAATACCAACTTCATCCTATACTATCCTTTGGCAAAAAGGCAGCTGGACACATATTCTATTATGTCCTCTTTCATCCTAAGCTACCAAAATATTATCTGAAGATCTTGGTACATTTTAGTAGCCTCTAGATAGATGGTATAATTTCTCTTGTGAGCTTCCACTAGATTCCTTTCTTTGATTCTTGACTCTCTTGGAACACAAAGTCTATCTCTGAACTTTATTATTCTATCTTCAATCATAACAAAATCCTTATAGGTTCCTAAGAAGATCTGCTCATAATGTCCATTAGAGCTTTGTCCTCCTTGTGAGTTTCTAAAATCTGAGTCCTCAAGTCATCTACTATGCCCACTCTGCTCACTATGAGACTATATGGCATTATAGTCATCGCAAGACTCAAATTCTCGAAACTCTCAAGAAGTTACTCTCTTGGACCAACATTGGGGACACATGTAGGGATTTCCTACTTAGTGCATCAGTCACTGCATTAGCTTTACCCAGATGATACTATAACTCAAAGTTATGATACTTTCATCACAACCGAGTTCTTCTTAACATTCCGTCCATCATTTCTGACTCATGTTTAGCTTATTCTGATCAAACAAGTGTTTCAAACTTGTATGATCACTGAACACCTCAAAGTTCTTATTCTGTAAGAAAACTTACTGAATCTCAAAACCATCTACTAACTTAACTTGTACCATACCTATACAGAGTTCAGCTTCTCTCTTAGGTGGTAACTCATTTATCTTCTTAGGAAATATTTCTGGATGTCTTCTTATCACAAATATATTCCCTAAGAATTGCTCAACTTCCACATACAAGGAGAAAAGAAAAATATATTCCTTAATCTCCTCTACTAAGAAGTTGTTCACTTGTTTAACTCTTAAAACATAGACTTTTAAGAAATAAGCACAAAAGAATCATGAAATATAAACCTCAATGTCCAATCTGATTAATCCAAAACCATGTCTAATCTAATGTCCACATTAAGAAGAGATAAACTGATAAGATTCATAAAGGAAATCTGAACCAATATGTCAAGCAAGTATTAAGCTACTTCTATAACCATCTACAAGCCTAACACGTTATTGAGGGAGTTACACACCACTTAGGAGGCAGAGCCCTAGCCTTGAAGGCACTCAGGGTAGGATACTATTGGCCAACAATGGAGGCTGACTCTTATGCACATGTTTGGGTCTACGATAAATGCCAGCACCACTCGGACCATTACCAGGCTCCGTCAGAGGAACTATCCATGATGTCGGTACCCTGACCATTCTACAGATAGGACATGAATATCCTAGGTCCGTTCCCCCAGGCACTTGGTCAATTGAAATACTTGGTGAGGGCAATGGATTACTTTACAAAATGGATCGAGACAGAACCTTTGGTGATGATCACCTTCGCCTGGGTTCAGAAGTTCACGTGGTACCATATTATCACCAGGTTCAGAGTCTTGGAGTCCATTGTGATGGACAACGGAACCCAATTTAAGGATAAGGGTTTTGAATATTTGCTTGCTGACTTAAAAATCAGGCACCATTGCAGTTCTGTTAAGAACCCCAAGACAAATGGACAAGCTGAAGCTGCCAATCGGGTTATTGTCTATAGAATTAAAAGAAGGTTGGATGAAGCCAAGGGAAACTGGGTTGAACAGCTTGATCACATTCTTTGGGCCTACCGAACTACTCCCCATTCTACAATTGGTGAAACTCCTTTCAAACTCACCTATGGGTGCAAAGCTATGATCCTTGTGGAGATAGGAGAACCGATCTAGCATTACCAGTAATAAGCAAACTCAAACTAATCAGGGAAGACCTAGATTTTTGGGAGGAAAGGAAGCTCATTGCTCATATACACGATGCTGCCATCAAGTAGAGGACGGCAGCCCAGTATAACTTGAAAGTTATTCCAAGAAAGTTCTAGCCAAGAGACTTAGTGCTCAGAAGAGCAGATATCAGAGGTTGGAATGCCTCCCAAGGGAAATTAGCCCCTAATTAAGAAGATCCCTACCACATTGTAGTCAGCACTGGCAATGGAGCTTACACATTGGAGATGTTAATAGGTAAGCCGATCAAGAACTATTGGAATGCGGATAAACTTAGAAAATACTATAACTAAGCACCCTTTAAAGAGTGGTCTTCCTTTCTCCAATCTGTGGTTTAGACTCAAAGTAGGAGACATTGAACACCACCATTCTGAGGGCTTTTTTCTAGGATCCATTTGACGAACCACCACCAACGAATCCACTAGCAATTGTATTGATGGTTTTGTTAGGCTGGCCATGGCGGTCGTCATTGTCATCAAGTGGAGCATCCCTGCTCCTATCCTACTGATCATTTGCATCATGACGAGGTGGACTCTAGGGTCTTCTCCTAGGGCTCCAAGTTCTTCTCCTTTGGCATGGAGATCGGCTTCATCAAGGGCTACATCTTTCCTCTCTCCGTCTTTCATGGCGTTATTCGTTTTGGACTCAATCGATGTATTGTTTTAAATGCCCTGCCTTGATTAAGAACTCAATTACTTCACAAAGTTGATAACAGTCCTTAGTTTCATGGCCATAACTTTTGTGCCATGTGCAGTGTTTGGAGCGATATTTCTAACTTATGCTTCTTTATTGGGGGTGGCCTCTTGATGTCCTGAAACTCAGTCTACAACACTTCCCTCTGGGACCGTGAGGAATTGTGGTTAGATTTCTGGTGAGAGGACTTATCTTTCTCCCATCTCCTCTGGTCCTTAATTACTTCCTCAAGGCATACATATTTCTAAGACCTTGCATGTTCTCTAACTTCTTCTTTGTCAAAGACGCCAAGAACTACTCAAAGACCACTTTGGCATAATGGAGGGCAATTCTGTCATAAAAGTTCTCCACGTTAGTACATGGCGTTGTGAACCATCTAACGTAGTTGTAGAGGGGTTCGTCACACCCTTGGTGAATCTTTGATAAGGATTCAATGGACCTAGGTTGTTCCTTGCTAGTAGTATCCTGGAGCAAGAAACGTAGTCTAAGGTCTGACTAGTCAATAACGAACCCTCGTGGTAAGGTCACAAACCACCTAAGGGCTCCCTTCTTTAGGGAAAGGCGAAGGCGCGACATAACAACTGCATGGGTCCCTCGTAGAAGCATATAGACTAGACATAAACATCTATATGTTCCTGGGAGTTCGTGGTCCCATCGTAAAGCTCCGCATTTGTTAGGAATTTGAAGTTTCTTGGGACCTGATACGCCAAAAGTTGAGCAGAAAAGGGTTGTTCTTGAATGTCATGGTCTAGGTTGTTATTGAAAACATTAGACATTGTGGCATTGGCATGCAACTCCCTCTGGTTGTAACACCCCAACTTTTGGGATAATTACAATATAGTCCCAAAATGTACTGTTTTGTGAATTCTGTGAGCAGTAAATTAAATTTGACTATTCCGTGAGTGTACTTGACTGTTGTATGTGATTTGCTCCGAGTCAAGAAAATAAAAATTTTCTGGCCGAAAAAATCTTATTTTAATTAATTGGAGCTGGGGGATCTTACTAAACCCAATTCTGATTGATATATATATTAATCTCGTAATTTTTTGGATTTAAGCGTGTAATAAAATAATTTTATATTATTATAATATTATTTTGTATTACAAGATACCTCTTGTCTCAAAAATAGTAAAAATCGCCGGTTTGACCAGATCTTTAAAAGTACTTGTGGGACCCATGTTTAGGAAAAACAGTCAACTGTGCTGACTGGACAAATTCTAGCCAATGAGAGCAAGTCAACGAAAGTAGGCTTGACTTTCTAAACCAATAGGAAAAGGTCAACGAAGGGAGCATAGACTTTTTTTTGGACCGTTGGATGAAGACTTAGTTAGGAAGCCTTTAACCTTAGCCGTTGATCTAATCAATGGTGAGATTAGAATGCTAGTTTTATGACCAATTGATGTCTACCTTAGATGTAATCTATGGCTAAGAATTAAAGATGAATCAATGGTTAGAATTAAGTCAAAAATTGTAGGCTTGAATTTGGTTAGTAACTAATTAAGCTTAATTTGACTAATCTAATTACTTAATTAACAAACTAAGTGAACTAACTTAATTCTTAATTAATTATAATCTAAATACTAATTAGATATTCTAATATTGATTAAAGGTTATAACATATGTTAATATATATTAAACTAATTGATTATATGATTAGAATGTTGATTTAGTTTTAATAGGATAATTAACCTAACTAATTGCCTAATTAATTAGCATATAATTAGGAGTAAATGGAAAACAATTAAGCCTCTAAAAACTTGAAGAGCCACACGGTTTTCAGCAGCCAAGGAGGCTTGTTGGTCAAGTTCTACTAGCTTCTTGAAATCTCCAAATGGTCATAAACCATGTGCACCATCATGTGCATTTAATTGGATATTTATTTAGCAAAATCAAACACTCAACCTCACCCAAAAAGCCACTCATGGCAGCAGCCCTTTAGTTTGCCCTCTTCACTTTTATTTTCACACTTATCTTAATTAAGCTATTCATTTCCTCTCCAAAAATACCAAGAACCCATGCATACTTTTCCTTCCTTTTCTTTCTCTCTAATTCGCCAAGCCCTCACCCCACACAACCAAACCTCTATAATTTTATCTCATCATATTTCCTAAACCCAAATCCTATTCTAAACACTTTTCATTCACAAAGTTTTTCCAAAATCCTACTCTATCTTGTCCAAAATCCAACCTTTTGCTTACTTTCTTAAGGGTAAGTTTTGTTTCTTTGGTTCAAAATTTGATTTCTAATTTTTCTAACCATGATTGTTCCATGGTTTTTCAATATTAGACCTTGTATGTGTTTTTACTAATTGTTTAAGAATTTTAGGGATTTGTTTGGGAGATTGCACGAAATTTCAAGAAAGAAGGAAACTAACCGATTAATTATCTTCAAGAGGTAAGAGAGAGATTTAATCTCATCAACCCTAAGTGGTGATGGGAAAATGGATTTGATTGTGTATGAAGAATCCATAAGGATTCGATTTGTGTGGTTGTTTATGGCTTTTATTATTTTTGTGATTGTTTAGATGCTTTCCTATTTGTGATTTATTTTCTTTGTGCATGATTATAGCTTTCATTATTTTTACTATGCATGTTTATGGTTTTAAATAAATTGTATGTATTTTGTATGTGATTATATAATTGCATGTGTTTATAATTATATAATTATTAAAGTAGGATGTGAATAACATGTACGGTTTGCATGAGTGTTCCAAAGAACACATTATGAGGCTCACGGCCTTACATCCAAACCGAGAACCAAAATGTTCTCGTAATTTTTTAAATTTGATTTGAGGAATCTAGGTAAAATAATCAAATTAAAGTTGATTTAAGTTAATTATGGCCAACATGCCATTTAGTGTATAATTAAATGCCATTTTATTTTGATTTGGCCAACATGCCATTTTATTTACTAAGATAGGTTAGGTAATCGTTTTACAACATAAATTGATTCCAATGAATCATTGAGAAAATAAAAGGAATAAATTCGGTTTAGAATTTTAACTTAGCGAGAAATTAGTTTAAATAATAATTAAATTAGACGCTTGAAAAATACTAACATAGAGCTCATTCCATAAATTTTGAAGCGCGTTAGTAAGTTTCAAAGTGAAATTATTGGGTAAAAATAAAATAAACTATATTTAGAGGAAAACGTTAAAAATACCTTATACTGATTTTATAGGCAAAATGCTACCAAAATTTATTAAAATCAGACGCATAAAATGAAAAGATTCCATACTATATTTAGAACACAAGAAAAATACTCTACGTATTTTAAATATACTAGATATAGTTTTACACATATTGAAAATAATAATTATAAGCTATTCGGTTAAGAAAATGAATTAAAAATCCTACGCGATTGAGAAAATAATTTAAAAAGATTTTGTGATGTTTAAAAATGTCAAAATATATTTACGCGATTTAAAAATGTTTGTGAAAACAACGAGATTGTGAAAATGCGATAAAATTCCTACGCGATTGAAAGATACTGTGAGTTTTGCTGTCGGGCCAAAGTGGTGGATCCGGACATGTTGTGGTGTAGTACTGTTAGGTGGGACGTACTATACTTTGATATTTTGTGACTAAGGGTATTTTGGTAATTTTTCGTAATTATGGTAAAATTTGGATAATAAGGGTATTGTTGTCATTTTAGATCATACTTAGAGTGTTGTGCCAATTTGGGTTATAATTGGTGATTGATTGACGAGGTAATTACACCGTGTTTGGTGTGATAAGCATAGTGTGGTTCATTTATGAACTTGGAGGCATTAGTGTGCTCGGGATCCCATATGTGGATAGTGGTAGCACCTCTCCGGGCCGTGGTAACAGGCAACACACTAATGATCTTGACAAGCACTATTCTTAATCGAGATCTTGAGGGGACTATTAAGTACTATGCCCGTGGTACACGATGTTGGACTATGTCTTGCTACACGATGTTTTGATTTGTGGGCTATAGACACAAAGATTGGACAAAGTGCAATACTTTGGTTGGGCACCATAAAGTATTATTAGTTTCTATTCGGATCATTCCCTCGGATATCCGTGTTTAGCTCCATGGAGTAGGAACGAGTCGGTGTGTGTATCATTCATCATCCGCATTTTAAATGTTTATTATGTTCATGCATTATTTGCATTTTCTTGTTCATGCATCCTCTGCACTTTCTTGTTTTACCATATTCTCGTGATAAATTGTATGATGTATTGCTTTAATATATATTGTATGATATGATGATATATGTTATTTAATATATATATATATATATATATATATATATATATATATATATATATTGCTTTGTTATATTATGTATGATGTATTAAATTGCTATCTTGTATATGATGTAATAGCATGTGTTATTGTAATATCTCGCTTGCCATTGTAATACCTGTTTGTATTGTCATTTTCTTAATTGCCATGCGGGTAATGATGTTGATTGTCTCACCTCTTTATTGTATTGTTCTGTTTTGTTTTCTACTTTATGTTTATATCATCGAAGACTAGAACAGCGGCAAGGCGAGATCAATTAGGTTTCTTTAGACTTCGATTTCTCAAGGCGCCGAGGCTTGGTATGTCCACTTTGGGACACAGGACACATAGAATACAGTGGTAATGTGACTTTATCAGTAAGTAGGACTCAACATGGGGTTGTTACTACACGTTATACAGTTGCTTTCGTAGAGATCATTTTACCTATTAGGGAGTTATGGGACGAGTTTCACTATACCCCTAGAGAGAACTTCGATACACTTTTGGGTCAAATTTCTATCGGTCAAGACATTCCTAACTAAGGAATTTGTCTTATGATGAGGGCTCATATCTTAGGTGTTATGTTTGAGTAGTATACTGTCTTTTATTGTTTCTATTAAATCTTAATAGTTGTAAATTAATTGTATACTTCAGACAAGAATCACATGTATATTATGATGAGTTTATATTTGTTATATTTTGTGTTCCATGTTATTTTATTTAAATGTTATAATTATAAAAAGAAAAAAAATATACCACAAATATTATTCAAGTATCCAGTGTTTTACAACTTGGGTAAGAATTTTATTTATTTTTATTTTTCTGCATCATAAATGTGACATCCCCAGAAAGGGTGTTACACTGGTTGTTATCTGCATTCTGCCTTCTGGTCTGGCATTATGTCCTAGGCTGATCTTCATGCATAGTTCATCGCATAGTCTCTAGTATGTGGTATTGTTCATCTAACATTTCCATATGTTGTTGCACCAAATCCTGGAATTGGTGTCTGGATATATGGAATTGATTTGTGAACTCTGGGTGAGACGCACGATCATCAGCTTCATCGTTCAAGATTCCTAAGCGTTAGAGCACTGGAATTCTAGACCCCTAAACGTTCGAGTTGGCTCCTTGAATGCAAGTTCCAAGTCTATCCATCATAGGAACTTAGCGCGATGGGTGCGGGCTTTTATTAGAAAGCGAGGTTTCATGCCCATCGCATATATGTTCTACGTTGGGTGCCTGGTTCCTCGCGGCAAAGGCCTCAACAACAAGTGGTGGAACAGGGTGAGGAGGATGCTACACCACCGGTCCTCGCCTTTGGTATACAGAGGGTTGCGCAGGGTCTCCTCTCCTCAAACTCTGTCTTGTGTTCACCATGATTGAGTGGGAATAGAAGTTTAACGTTTCTCATAAACGGTGCCTATGTTCTAAAGTGGATCCAGAGGAGTACTTGAGATAGGCACATCATGGTGGTTTCCTCCTTGTGTAGCAGCAACAGAGAGTATTAAGACCAAGGGACTCGGTACCAGCAAAGGGACTCCAACGCTCAAGTCAGGCTATACACAAGTAAGGTTATGCAATGAGTGATAAGTTACTGATACTTGTTTAAGATGGCTTACCCTAGTATTTATAGAGGTTGGATAGATATGTTCTCATAATAGAGAGATACATTTCCGTAATAGTAGCAGGTAGCGATATGTTCCTTATTTAGTTGCAGAGGGTCCCTATATTATCGGAATATAGATACTACAATTACGGGTAGTTAGAGGCAATTATGAGTGCTATTATTTCGATAGGTCATGATTGGCAATAACAAATATTATCAAAATTTATCCATTACGTAGATCTTGTGGTAAAGTTGTTGCTACCCAATGTCGTAGTCTGATAGGCATAGAGTCGGGATCTTGTCTGTATGTCATAAGCAAACTCCTACTGAGGACATCGACGTCAAACTCTAGCATACCACGTGCTGGGTCAACCCACGAGACATGACCCCAGATTATAGTCCAAAACAAATATTCTATTTAGTTTTACAATAGTTGTTACTTATAAGATGTGATTAGAAAAATTTTAGTAGATATATTTATAAGCAAATATTTATGAGAAGACATTTATAAGAAGATATTTATGAATTAATTATTATTTTAATATAAAAATCTACACGTCATCATTACTAAAGATAAAAACCTAAAAAGTAATCATTACATAATTTTTTTTAAAAAAATGATAGTAGGTGCAACATTGCATTACAGCATGCACCAATGAGAATAAAATGTAGTCATTCACATTGGCTATATAAAATGTTAATTACTGGAAGCAAGAATGGAGAGAGTGAAATGTTGGAAGTTTGAAAAACTATAGAGTGAGGCAATGAGAAAAATGTAAGAGAGAAAAGAAATAGTGAAAGTGGAAATAGAGAGAAAGAAAAGAAAGAGTGGAAGTAAGGTAAAGAAATAGAAAACGTGGAAATAGAGATAGAGAAAAGAAAGGAGTTGTAACAGAAAGAAGAAGAAAGAGGAAAAGAAAAGAGAGGAAAAAATAGAAAGTCACTACGAGGTAGGAACTGGATCTTTTCAAAAAAAAAACCATGACTTTCAGTATGTTTGTATCACCTCAAAAATTATTTGTTTCGTCATAAATGATCATTTTATAATATTTATAATTTTTAGAAAAATTTTGAATTTTTTAAAAATGTCAAATATTTTAATATATTTTTCATTTTACGTGCAACTAATCGAAAGTGAGTCAATATAACACCTCAAAAATTGTTTGTTTCATGATAAATATTTATTTTTTAATATTTGTGATTTTTGAGAATTTTTTTGGATTTTTTCAGAAATGTTAAATATTTTAATATATTCCTTATTTTGCGTGCGCACTGAGCGGAGTTGGGAAAATGAAATATTTTCCCCAAGGCTGGTAAACCTTGAACTGTGGAAATGTTGATAAGGGATCTTACTAAACCCGAGGCTGAGCATAGTTTACGAAGTATATGTTTTTTGAGATTTTATCTGATAAATAAAATCGTTGTACCGTGTAATTATCCGATGGATAATAAATATTATTTTCATTAACTGTAACTTTTGTTCACTGGATAATAGCTCTAGTAGAGTGTTAATCATCTTTTCCAGAGTGTTCACTTTATGTTACCACATCATTTTTTACTTTATCGAGAAGCGCACGAAGCTTCTCAAGGAAGCTTCCTACAAAGCTCCTCAAGGAAGTCTCACTCCCTCTCTCCTCCCACACACCACACGGCCATGAAGGCCTCTTTGGAGCCAAAAATTTGTTTTACACTTTATTACTTTCATCTCTAATTTTTGAAAATCATTTTTACTATCAACTTCTCTTTCTACATTTTCTTCTCTCTTCTTTTCTCCTTTATCTCACGTTCTCTCTTCATCTTTTTCTTTCCATACAGCTGGCCACCCACACACACCACAATCATCCCTTCATTTTGTTTGCTAAACCTACTTCCATTTCTTACTTCCTCTCATCATCCTAAGACTTTTCTCCTTGGTGGTTATCCCCTAAATCCATCTTCATCTTCTTCCACCATTGAAGCTCAAAGCTTGAAGTTTTAAGGTAAAAGATCATAACTTTTCTATTTTTCCATCTCATTTTCGTGATCCATGGTCATTTTGGAGACTATGGATACCATTTCCAAGTTTTGATTTTGATTTAATGGGTTCGAACATTCTAGGATTTTGAGGTGGGAAGAACGAATTTCCAGGGAAAAAGAAGTTTGCTTTCTTTGTTCTTCTCTTAGGTAAGAGGAAGATTATTCTCTTCAACCCATTTTGGTGGTGAGAAACTTATTGTTGTGTTGATGGGGTGAAACCCATTTGTGGGGTACCCATTTGTTTGTGTGATTTTAGTTGTGTTTTGATTGTTTGAATAGCATGATTTTGATGTATGTTGATGGATCTTGGAATGCTTAAAGGATGGAATGGATTTTTGGTGATTTTCTGCACTTCCAGAGGATTACACGATCGTGTAATCCAGGCATGTCAGAAAATGGATTGGACGTGTTTTCTGCTGAATTCCAGAGAAGTACCGGCCGTGTAATCGAGGCCGTGTAACTTCACACGGTCGTGTAACCTGAGGGATGAAAGTTTTTGAGTTTTTCTAGCCCCTTGGAAGCTCCCGGTCTCCTTGGGCACTCGTTATGAGGCTTTTGTACTAAAATGAACTTAATTAATTGAACAATTAGATGGCTTAATTTGGATTTATAATATGGAAAGAATAAAGAACAAGTCTTTAACTTATAGCTTGGAGTGGTCTTTGAATAAAGAAAGAACATGAGTATGGGTGAGGTTGTGAGAAATATAATGAAATTAAGGATTAACTTTTATGATAACTTTGAATAGTATGTGACACCCTTGAGATTTGTTATTGACTTGATGTGGATCTGTGAATGGGATCAAACATTATTGATAAATGACATGACATGTGATTCTAGATATGAAATGCTATGACTATGAATCTATATATATATATGCATACAAGTATGTATTGAATCTATGTGCATTGAGCATGATTTGAAATATGCATTGAAAAAGTCCGTTGGACTATTGTTAAAGCTAAGTTGCCTAACAGTTGAATCACACATATGTGCGAGTAAGAATAGACAAGTGTAAGTCTCTTATTGACCTTGGGGGCGTCGGGGTGCGGGTACCTTGCAATGAACAGTTGGTAGCTCTTCTGTCCGTGGGGCAGACCGATGCAAAAGCACCGACAATCCAGACAGTGACACTGTCCTATATCGAGATCTGTGTAGAATGTCTTGTACAATGCCATGATGTGCATGCTGATAAATTGAGAATTTTAGCACTTAAAGGCCTCGGCAGTCGTGATACAGACATATCTCCTGATCATTCTCTCCGATGTTCGTGTTTAGCTCCATGGAGTAAGATTTTAGTGTCATGTGCATGTGCATAATGAGTACACATATTACTTAACATTAATTCTGATTATGGTTGGAATTGTCGTCTTATTACTGTTATAACTGCCTAGAATTGCTAAGTTGTTTATTATTTATTTTTAATGCTGGCTACTATTCCTAAAATGTTATGTGGGCGTCATGCTCCGTTTTGTTTCTTTACTGCCATAATTGGTTCTGAATGTAGAATGTCTTACCTCTTTTCTGTATTTTCTGCTATTCTATTTTACTTATGTGATTCTCTAAAGACGTCGGCGAAGAAGGGGAAGTACACAAATTCCCGAGTTTTTGGCCTGACTTTGACTAGCACCTATTTAGATCATGACATCCCGTCCGTAAGGCTTTTTGGAATATGTGTGACTGACTTTCCTCGGAGGTCTAGGCTGCTGGCATATCAACCTGGCTTCAGATCATTGTGTTTATCTGGGAGACGTGATAATGTCTCTAGCTTGGGGGCGTTATGATCTGCTATTTTTACCTGTAGTGTTCGTTTACACTTAGAGTTTTATCTGCCCATTCGTGACATGTGGGGTGAACGTTACTACTCCCCATAGGAGGATTCATTCCTCTCTATTGCCCAAGCTCCTGGCTGTAACTCGGTGGCTCCGATGAGGTTTTTCTCTGACGAGGAAGACCCTGAGGAGGATCCAGCTGCGGTTCTTTCTCTTTCTCAATAGTTTGTTGGGGGCTTGATATCTTTTAGGGGTCTGTGCATCATTTTTGGGGCATGTAAAGCTTTAGCTTCTTTTTTATGAGCCTTGATGTAATTAATGACTTTTAGTCTGTACTTAAAGAATATATATATATATATATATATATATATATATATGATGTACCTTTTGCATGGATGTAGGGTTTAATCTTTTTATTTTTCGCTAAGTTTATGTTTTCCACTTACAATTACAAAAAAAAATATACATACTTGTGTATCTCGTATAAGTGTTAGTACTTTTGAATATTTTATTAATGAACAGGTTATTAAAGATATATATATACATAATTAAAAAGAACTGGGTCTTAATTTATATGATTTATTTTCGCATTTGTGTTTATGGTGTGACGTTTCCTCCTTAAAAAGGGGTGTTACACTAGTTTAGTATCAGAGTCCCGGTTTAAGTTTTCTTTTGGGTCTTTATGGTTAGGTCTGTCTTGTTTGTGTTGTGTGTTTCTCTAAAAACCAAACACCGAGATGTATTATTTGGTAATCCGAAAAGATACATCTAATTCTTCCTTATGTTTTTCAGTTTGTCTAACTTGAAATAGCGAAATGGCACGAGGTGGAGATATGGCCACAGCGATTGAAGCGATGCAAAGAATGGGAGAAGTTATTGTCCAATAAACTGAGAGAGCCGCCTAACAGTAGGAGAAGGCTGCTCAATAGCTAGAAGCTAGAGCTGATGCACAAAATTTGGCAGAGTTCCGTCATAACAACCCTCCTCAGTTTAAAGGGGAATTTGATCCGGAGAAAGCTAGTCTTTGGATCAAGGAGCTGGAGAAAATTTTCAGAGGCATGAACTGTGCCAATGACAAGAAGGTAACTATTGTTATTTTTATACTGATTGGAGATGCTGAAGAATGGTGGAATAGGGCACAGAGATTGTTGGAAGCTGAAGGTCGCGCAATCACTTGGGAGGTATTCAAGGATAAGTTCTTGGAGAAATATTTCCCAGCAAGCGCAAGACATGCAAAAGAGATGGAATTCCCTAGTTTGAGACAAGAGAACATGACTGTCAGTGAATACGCCACGAAGTTCGAGAGCTTATCCAAGTTTTCAACATATTTCCAACACCAGCTAGACGAGGTGTGGAAATTTCAGAAATTTGAGGAAGGACTGAGCCACGACATAAAAAGGGCGGTCATAACCCTCATGATTAAACAATTTTCAAAGCTGTTGGATATGTGTCGCCAAGTGGGAGGTCTGGATCAGGCAAGGGACACGAGGAGTCATAACTTTGGACCTGCTAGGTTCCAAAAAGGAGGTGGCAACAATACGAATTGATTTTAGAAGAAACATTATTCCCGACCACCGAGAAATCAGCAGCAGACGTCTAGTGGAGGTTCTAGTAGAGGTTCTGGTGGAAACCGAACTGGTCAAGATGTGGCATCTTCGCCAAGGTGTATGAAGTGCGGGAAGGATCACCTAACAAGGGAGGGAATTATCTGTTATCGGTGTGGAAAACCTAGAACGTCTCTAGGGATTGCAATCAGGCTAAGGTTAACCCTTCAGTCAATATTGCACGAGCTACGAAACCGCAGGCAGGAGGTTAAGTCTGCACCATGAGTGGAGCTGAAGCCTCCAAATCTGAAGATCTTATACAAGGAGAGGGTTCAATAGGAGGTAATCTTTTGACTGTACTGTATGACTCTGGGGCAACCCACTCTTTCATTTCTTATTACTGTGTGCGATGACTTGGTTTACCTGTGTCTTCCTTACCTTTTGACTTAACTGTATCTACTCCCACTGATAAACCCGTTGTTACCACCAAAGTTTGCTTAAATTGTCCTTTAGTCGTTGAGGGTCAAATCTTTTCTATTGATTTGATATGCTTACCTCTTTCCCAATTAGATGTAATTTTAAGAATGAATTGGTTATCTTCTAACCATGTCCTATTAGACTGCTCTAGTAAGACTATAATTTTCCCTGTGGATGAAGTTTCTAGATTTTTTATGGCCAACCAAGTTTGAGCTTTCTTGAAAGAAGGAGCTCAAGGATACATGCTATTGTCTTCCTTGAAGGTCGAGAGCGAGGCTGATGTATATGCAATTCCAGTGGTTAACGAGTTCCCCGAAATCTTTCCTGATGATGTACCTGTTTTATTGCCAGAGCGGGAGATAGAGTTCACTATTGATCTTGTACCTGGATCTGGTCCTGTATTTATAGCACCTTACAGAATGTCATCATCAGAGTTAGCTGAACTTAAAAAGCAGTTAGGAGAACTATTGAAAAAGCAGTTTGTTAGACCCAATGTGTCACCATGGGGAGCACCAATGTTGCTAGTCCGAAAGAAAGATGGGACGTCGTGATTGTGTGTGGACTATCACCAACTGAATAAGGTCACAATAAAAAATAAGTATCCACTTCCGAGGATAGATGACTTGATGGATCAACTAAAGGGAGCAGGAGTATTCTCTAAGATCGATTTACGATTGGGCTACCATCAGATTCGAGTAAAGGTGGAGGATATCCCCAAGACAACTTTTCATACCCATTATAGTCATTACGAGTACCTTGTGATGCCGTTTGGTATAATGAATGCACCTGCCATATTCATGGACTACATGAACAGAATCTTTCATCCCTACTTGGACAGATTCGTTATTGTCTTCATTGACGACATTCTGATCTACTCTCAAAATCATGAGGATCATGCTGAACACCTCAGTATAGTTCTCCAGATTCTAAAGGAGAAAAAGTTATATGCCAAACTATCGAAGTATGAATTCTGGCTAGAAGAGGTAAAGTTTTTGGGCCATGTGATCTCAAAGGATGGGATTGCAGTGGATCCATCCAAAGTGGAAGCAGTTCTACAGTGGGAAAGACTGAAGACGGTGACAGAAATCTGAAGCTTTGTGGGATTAGCTGGATACTATCGAAGATTCATTAAAGGATTCTCTAAAATAGCAGGGCCTCTCACTCAGCTCACTAGAAAGAATCAAGCCTTTGAGTGGACTAATGTTTATGAAGAAAGTTTCCAAGAATTGAAGAGACGACTAACTACTTCACCAATGTTAGTTCTCCTTGATCCAAGTGAACCCTTCAAAGTGTATTGCGATGCTTCGTACCAAGGACTAGGATGTGTGCTTATGCAAAATGGAAAAGTAGTGGCTTATGCTTCAAGGCAGTTGCAAGTGCATGAGAAGAACTATCCAACACACGACTTGGAGTTGGCAGCTGTGGTATTCGCTTTGAAGATATGGACACATTTCCTTTATGGAGCGATGTTCAACGTCTTCAGCGACTACAAGAGCTTGAAGTATCTATATGACCAAAAGGAGTTGAATATGAGACAACGAAGGTGATTGGCATTCCTTAAAGACTATGATTTTTGACTTCTGTATTACCCTAGAAAGGCAAACGTCTTGGCAGACGCTTTGAGTAGGAAGATGCTTAGTATCTCTGCTATGATGATCAAGGAAAAGGATTTGATAGAGCAATTCAAGGATGTATAATTCCTTGTGGAATTGGCACCGAGGAAGATTTGCATGAACATGGTCACCATTTCAAGTGAGTTAATGAAGGACATCTGATGTGTGTGAAACAACATCATGTTTTGTTCTTATTTTGCATGCATTCTTAGGCATTTTAGGCATTTTAGTTTGCCTTTTTGGTTTGTTTTTCCTTAGTTCGGATAACTGCGGTGTTTGTGGTGTTATTGTGTAGGATTGGTGCTAAATTGACCTTGGAATGAATGGAAGCTTACATGATTGAAGTTGGAGCTTTATGGAACTAATTTAGGGAAAGATAAGACAATTATCTACAACTTTCATGAAGACTTCAAAGGCCCAATCACACGTTTGGATAACTCAAATTGGAGTTGAAGCAAGAACTAGGGTGCTGATCCTGACAACTTGACCTTTGTATACTATTCATGACATATCTCGAGTTACAAGTTGTCAAATGAGCTGAAATTTTGATGGTTGATAGCTAAGATCCAAATCTACAACTTTCATGTTGAGCACTTTTCCAGATTCGGAGGTCTAACGGGTCATATTGAGCTTGGAAGGCCATTCCAGAACCAACCACGGCCTAGCCGTGGTAGCCTACCACGGCCGTGGTTCGGGCGCGTATGCAAGCAATTCTCCAACTCGAGAACCAACCACGGCTTGGCCGTGGTGGCCACTACGGCCGTGGTTCGGAGCGCAGACAATAATTATTGAAACTTCTATGCGAAGTTTGTGTTGGGGGCCTATTTATTAACATTCTTAGCACGTTTTGGGGGGTGTTCTGACCAGAGGAGCAGCTACAACTCCTTGGAGGAGGAGCTAGTTCTAAAGGAGGCACAAAGGAGGCTTGGTTTCTTCATTCTTCTTCTTCTTCTTCCATTGTTTCTGGTTTGAGATGTTTTTAAGTTTGATTTCTTGTCTCTTCTTCTATGTCTGAGTAGTTTCTTTTGTTTCTAGGGATTGGGCAATGCCCTTTGATACTTTGATAATGAATAATTGACGTTGTTTCCCCTTTTATTGATCTTGAATGTTCTTTGATTCAATTCTTATTGCTCTTATTCATGTGAATTTTTGGCCACTTATTTGCATCTCATAGGCATTGAACTTGAGAGGTGAACCTAAGTGTTGGAACCATAAGAATTGAACTTAAGGTCTAAATCACGATAGTAGTTTTAGCCTTTCGAGGAATCAATGAATTACCACAAAGCGTAATGAGTTCAATTTAAATTCAATTACCACGAAAGTAGGAATTGGTTTAATTGGGCACGGGTCTTGTATCTTGAAAGAGAACATTAACTAATTTTGGGTAATTCACCTTCAATTGAAGTTCAGATTTAATAAAAGGGTTGTCAATTAGGATTTGTCTTGTATCATTGTGGTATCCTAATCTTGGAAGCTTTCTTAATTCTGAAAATCCCATTCTTGATAAATTGCTATTTTTGTTCTGAATTCTGTTTTCTTAATTTTATTTAATTATTTTGTTACTACGTTCTTCTTTATCAACAATCAAATTCTCTTTTGTTTAATTTAATTAAATTAATTAATTAATTGGTATTCATAGACATAGTCCCTGTGGATTCGATCTTTTTATTACTTGACGACGAAACCGTACACTTGCGGATTTCACGCATCAACATCCGGGAGAAACAAAATGTTGATAAGTTTCTGCAAGAAGAAAGGGAGCTGATGAAGCAAGGCAATGTGACAACATTCGAGGAATGAACTGATGGAATCCTAAGGTTTCGAGGTAGAGTTTGTATACCCCGGGATCAAGAGCTTAGAAAGTATATCCTCGAACATGCTCACACGAGCAAGTTGAGTATGCATCTGAGAATAACCAAAATGTATCAAAATCTGAAACGGTTATTTTGGTGGCATGGAATGAAGAGTGATGTTGCAAGATGTGTATCGTCTTGTCTAGTTTTCCAGAAAACGAAGGTTGAACATCAAATATAGTCAAGACTATTGCAACCCCTAGCTATTCCCAAATAGAAGTGGGATAGTATTGCGATAAACTTTGTGGTGGGATTACCAAAGACCAGAAAAGGTTATGACTCAATATAGGTAATTGTTGATCGACTCACGAAGTCAGCACATTTCCTCCCAATCAACATAAGGTACAACATGGAGAAGTTGACTCAGTTGTATATTGGTGAGATCGTTAGGCTACATGGTGTGCCTACTAGTATTGTTTCAGATAGGGATCCAAGGCTCACTCCCAAGTTTTGGTAGAGTTTACAAGAAGCGTTGGGAACAAAGCTACGATTGAGTTCTGCTTATCATCCACAAACCGATGGACAATCAGAAAGAATGATTCAATCATTAGAAGATTTGCTTAGAGCTTGCGCTTTGGAACAGAATGGAAGTTGGGATGAAGTTTTACCATTGGTAGAGTTCACCTATAATAAAAGTTTTAATTCAAGCATAGGGATGGCACCCTATGAAGCTTTGTATGGACGACGGTGCCGAACACCTTTGTGTTGGTACTAAGGCGGAGAGCGCCTTACTGTTGGACCTGATATTATACAACAGATGACTGAAAAAGTCAAGATGATTCAGGAAAAGATGAGGATGGCTCAAAGTCAATAGAAGAGCTATGCGGACAAGAGAAGAAAGCTTCTTGAGTTTGAGGAAGGCAAGCATGTGTTATTGAAAGTCATGCCAACGACTAGGGTTGGCTGAGTTCTGAAATCTAGAAAACTCACTCCTAAATTCCTTAGTCCTTACCAAATTATTCATCGGATAGGTCCAGTTGCTTACCAAAGAGCCTTGCCACCTTTTCTTTCAAACCTTCACAATGTCTTTCATGTGTCGCAATTGCAAAAATATATTCCTGACCTGAACCATGTCATAGCACCGGACACAGTACAATTGAAAGAGAACTTAACCTATGAGGCACCTCCTGTAAGGATTGAAGATAGGAGAGTAAAGCAACTCAGAGGAAAGGAAATCTCATTAGTGAAAGTAATCTGGAACGAAACGACCGGAGATACAACATGGGAGTTAGAAGACAAGATGAAGGAGCAACACCCACAACTATTCTAAGGTATGAAAATTTCGAGGATGAAATTTCTTTTTACAGGGAAGAGTTGTAATACCCCAAAAATTATTTTTTTCATCATAAATGATCATTTTATAATATTTATTATTTTTAAATTTTTTTTTGAATTTTTTCAAAAATGTCAAATAATTTAATATATTTCTCATTTTACGTGCACACTGAGCAAAATCAGTGTAACATCCTAGAAATTATTTGTTTCATTATAAATAGTTATTTTCTAATATTTGTGATTTTTAAAAAATTTTGTGGATTTTTCTAGAAATATTAAATATTTTAATATATTCCTCGTTTTGTGTGCACATTGAGCGGAGTTGGGAAAATAAAATATTTTCCCCAAGGCTGGTAAACCTTGAACTGTGGAAACGTCGACGGAGGATTTTACTAAACCCGATGTCAGGCACAGTTTACGAGGTTTATATTTTTCATGATTTTATCTGATAAATAAAATCGTTGTACCGTGAAATTATTCGATGCACAATAAATATTATTTTCATTAACTGTAACTTTCATTCACTGGATAATAGCTCTAGTAGAGTGTTAATCATCTTTTTCAGAGTGTTCACTTTATGTGACCACATCATTTTTTACTTTATCGAGAAGCGCGTGAAACTTCTCAAGGAAGCTTCCTACAAAGCTCCTCAAGGAAGTCTCACTCCCTCTCTCCTCCCACACACCACACGGCCATGAAGGCCTCTTTGGAGCCAAAAAATTGTTTTACACTTTATTACTTTCATTTCTAATTTTTGAAAATCATTTTTACTATCAACTTCTCCCTCTACATTTTCTTCTCTCTTTAGAGCCAAAAATTTATTTTACACACCACACTTTATTTGGTGAATATGAAGTCCTTAACTTGTATAATTCCTTCTTTTATGCTTCTTGATAAGTGATGAGACTCTAATAGGGTATTTACTGAATTGCTTATGTGGTGAATGTAAATCAATTGGTATGTTAAGTATTGTGGTATTTACCATCATTGTTGTTCATACTTGAGATGATGGATATAAATCAATTGGAATGCTATCTATTGTAGTGATTGACATCAATGTATTTCACACTTGTGGTTATGAATTTAAACCAATTGGCATGCTAGTTATTGTAGTAATTGGCATCATTGTTTTTCATAACTATGTTGATGAGGATAAGGTCCTCACTATTAGTGATCATTTATGATTTTGAATGAGGAGGTAACCAACCTTTCTTATCATAGTGATCTTTCTTGAGGACCACGTAGTTGATGAGTTCACTACCTGGAGAGAAGACTTCTAGAATTGGGTTCCAGTGCTTGTCCAAAGCTTATGGAACTAGGTTCCTTTGCTCTGTTCAAGGCTCAGACATATCATACATTTCTAGAGTGGCTGAGGATGAGGTCCTTCGCTAAGTTTGAGGAAATCATGACATTATCCATATACATATTTAGGTTATTGCATAGGTATGAACATAAGGCATAATTTGAGGAAATCATGACATTTGCATGGCAATGCATATCATATCATACATTTCCAGAGTGGCTGAGGATGAGGTCCTTCGCTAAGTTTGAGGAAATCATGACATTATCCATATACATATTTAGGTTATTGCATAGGTATAAACATAAGGCATAATTTGATATTGCATGACAATTGTATGGGTAGTTGCTAATCTTGATATATACATGCATGACAATTGTATGGGCAGTTGCTTATTTATGAGATTGAGATGATGGTTTGTTAGTATTGTGTGGAAATGAGTTTTCTATACAAACTTATAAAATAAAAATCTATTTTGGGAAGAGAAAGCAAATGTTTTTGGGCTTTTGCCACCTTTCTAGAGATATTGTGTTTTTACTTGATGTTTTTCTCCAAAATGATTGGAATGATTATGATGGCATGTTTTATTATGAATCTACTGAGAATATGTGATTATCACCCGATGTGTGTGTTTCCATAATGATTTCAAGGAAGAAGAATTATGGAGATTGAAGAGAAAGCAGGAATTGGAAGGCTTTGGAAGGCTTAATATAGTGTTACTTTATAGTTCTTTTTGAAACATGTATCTTTTGTGCCTTGAGAAGCTTAGTGTATGAGTTTTGTACATATTTTTGTATTTATGATAAATCCAGATGTTATGTATATAATCTTTCGTTCGTGGCTCATATTTTCTATATATGTGTGTGTGTGTGATGTTGATATATTATATTAGAAAATGCTTAGTGGTAATAATTAGCATGCTAGAATCTAATTATTGTGGTATAATACAAATTATATTGTTATTATTAAATTTGGGATGTTACATCAATCGTACTTGGGAGTCAGTTCCTCACCACTGGAAAGACCATAATTGATGTCCATCAAGAGAAGTTGACCTGTGATTAAATGATGAAGAAGTTATTTTTAATGTTTTTAATCTTGTCAAAAATCCTAGTTCCTTTGATTCATGTAATTGCATATATGCTAATGATGTTGCAGATAGTGCTGTGTTTTCATATTTGTAGGAATCTGTGACTAATGATGTGTTAGAGGAGATCTTGACCATGGCTGCCACTAACTTTGAGGATGATGAAGAGGTCATGAAAATCATAATGCGGTTAGAAGCTGGCTTGTCCTCAGAAGGAAGAAGAACATGGGGACATTATGAGGATTTGGATAAGGAAAACATCCCTACACCACAACCTTCAATTAAGGAGCCTCCCAAACTTGAGCTGTAGCCCTTTCCCTCTGATTTAAAATATGCTTTTTCTGGATCCTCCATCATCTTTGCCTGTGATTATCTCCGCTTTGCTTCTGGGTCCGACGGAGGAGAAGCTCATAAGGGTGTTGAAGGAGAATAAGAAGGCATTCATGTGGACCATTCATGACATCATGGGCATCAGCCCGGCAATATGCACCCACAAAATTACATGGAGGCACAAAATAAGCCACTTGTATAATCATGGAGTTGCCTCAACCCAAACATGAAAGAGTTCGTAAAGAAGGAGGTAATAAAGCTTCTCGACACTAGTATTATATACCCTATCTCTGATAGTGCTTGGGTGAGTCTGGTATAATTAGTACCTACAAAGGGGGGTACAACGGTCGTGGAGAATGAAAAGAAAGAACTCATAGCCGTTAGAAATGTTATCGGGTGGCTCATGTACATTGATTATAGTAAACTGAATGATGCCACTTGGAAAGATCACTTCGCCTTACCCTTCATAGATCAAATGTTAGAGAAGCTTTTAGGTCATGCATTTTTTTGTTGATTAGATGGATACTTTGGCTATATGCAAATACCTGTGGCACCTGAGGACAAAAAAAAAACCACTTTCACATGCCCATATGGTATATTTACATATAGATGGATGTCATTTGGATTGTGTAATGCACTGGCTACCTTTCAGCGGTGTATGATGGTCATTTTTTCTGACTTGTTAGAAGATTGTATTGAGATTTTCATGGATGATTTCTCTGTGTTTGGCCTCTTTTTTTATAGTTGTTTACACAATCTCAGCTTAGTTTTAGAGCAATGTAGGAGCACCAACCTAGTGTTAAATTTAGAGAAGTGCCAATTTATGGTACAAGAGTGCATTGTTTTAGGGCATAAAGTATTGCCCAAAGGTATGGAGGTTGATCCGATGAAGGTGGAAGTAATTACAAAATTGCCCCTTCCTAAATCTATTAAGGTCGTTCAAAGCTTTTTGGGCCACGCGAGGTTTCATCGGAGGTTCATCAAGGACTTTTCAAAAATTACTAAACCGTTGATGGACCTCCTAATGATGGATGCACCATTTGACTTTTCTGATCCATGCTTAAACACATTTGTCACTTTGAAAGAAAAGTTAATTACTGCACCCATCGTTGTTGCCCCTAACTGGTCCTTACCTTTTGAGCTCATCTGTGATGTGAGTGATACAACAGTTAGGGCCGTTTTGAGCTAGAGGAAAGATAAAATTTTCCAAACCATTTTCTACGCTGGTCGTGCTTTGAATGAGGCATAAAGAAACTACACTACTATTGAAAAAGAGTTGCTAGTGGTAGTATTTGCTTTTGATAAATTTTGCCCCTACCTCATTCTCTCTAAAGTCATTTGTTATATTGACCATTCTGCTATTAAGTATTTGCTTGCTAAGCAGGATACTAAGCCGAGGTTGATTCAGTGGGTTCTTTTGCTACAAGAGTTTGATCTTGAGATACGTGACAAAAAGGGGATGGAGAATCTTGTAGCTGACCACCTATTGCGATTGGATGAGGAGCTGTTGGAGACCACTGCTGAGCGTGCCATAAATGAATTACTCCCTGATGAGCACCTTATTGCTATTTCCCTTTTACCATGGTATGTTGATTACATGAACTTCCTCACAGGTAATATCCTTCCACCGAACTTCACTTATCAAAGAAAGAAGAAATTATTATATGATGTTAAGCATTATTTGTGGGAGGATCCATACTTGTTTAGGATTTGTGCTGATAGTGTCATTAGGAGATGCATTCATGGTAGTGAAAGTCAGTCCATTCTTGAGCATTGTCATACTAAAGAAATTGGTGGCCACTTCAGTCCCACCAAATTTGCACAAAAGGTTTTAGAATGTGGGTTTTATTGGTCAACTTTGTTTAAGGATGCTTTTGAATTTGTTCGAACTTGTCATAAATGCCAACGAAGTGACAACTTCTTTAGGAAACATGATATGCCATTGAATAACATCTTGATATGCAAATTTTTTTATATCTGGGGTCATTGATTTCATGGGTCCTTTCCCAAAATCATTTTCCCATCAATATGTTTCCAATCGTGAATTGAAACAGATTTTGGAAAGGACTATTAATGTGTCCCATAAAGATTGGTCTTTGAAGTGAGACGATGCATTGTGGGCATATAGAACTGCATTTAAGACCCCATTGGAATGTCCCCATATAGACTTGTGTTTGGTAAGGCTTGTCACTTACCCGTGGAATTGGAACATAGAGCATATTGGGCACTTAAGTTACTAAATTTTGATGTGAAAGCTCCAGGTGCACAACGATGTAACTAGCTCAATCAACTGGATGAACTCCATCTTGAGGCATGTGAGAATGCCAAGCTCTACAAGGAGAGAACAAAAAAGTGGCATGACATTCATATCAAGCAGTGTGAGTTTAAGATTAGGAATAAAATTCTTGTCTATAACTCATATCTACGCTTCTTTCCTAGTAAGTTGAGGTCAAAATGGTACGAACCATATAAGGTTGATCAAGTCTTACCATATGGTGTGTTTGAGGTGAAGAAAGAAGGCCAAAAGACATTTAAGATAAATGGCCAGAGAGCAAAGCACTATGAAGAAGGAGTGGGGATTGAGCACCACTCCCTCTACCTCACCTAAGCATGAAACTAGCCTATAGTTAAGCTAATGACTATAACTTAGCGCTTCACAGGAGGCGACTTGTGTTTCTATCCTTTCTCATAGCACTTTAAGTCCTTGCATTTGGTTTTTTAGTTGTTGCTTTGTTTTTCCCATTTCAGAAGCAATTGAGGAGTTAGACAAGGCTGTGTCTAATGTAACACTCTCAATAACAAGTTAGGCTTGTATGTGGTTATAAAGGTAGCCTAATACTTGTTTGACATGCCTGTGTAGTTTTGTGAGAAACTAAGTTAGTTTAGGCACTTTGTTGCAACATAGAAGGTGGATAATAACTTAAAATGACTCAGATAATGGCTTTAAAACCTAAGTTAAATGAAATAAATATGGAGAATTTGTTTCTAGGTCATAAATAGGTGGAAGAGGATGTAGTGAAAATTTGAGAATAATCAGAGTTAGTTTAGTATTTTTAAGCACACTAGTTGTGTGTTTTAATATCGGATTGACTAGTTGCAAATATGAAAAAATAGGATAATGGTGAAACAAGAATTTAGATGAATCATTAGATTTATTCTAAAATTGTTTAAAGTTAGGAAACTTGATTTAACAAAATCTAAGTTTTCTTAACAGATAAAGAAGTTGCAGCAAAATATCAGAATGACTTTTGAGTCATTATTCCTATCATTTTCTTGACTTTTCTCTCTTATTCTCTCTTTCTTCCCACGGCAAAATGAAACAAAAAACAGAGAAAATAAAGGGAGGAAAAGAAGAGGGGAAATGAAGGAGAAGAAAAGGAAGAGAAGAAGGTAAGACGAAAGAGGAAAATCATGAGAACTCCAAAACTTGAAGATCATCATCTACACAAGGGGTAGGGGTTCTTTTCTTCAACATCTGCTTCTCATCTTCATCTTATTCTTAGTTATTCTTGATGAAGGAAAAATAGGTTTTAGTGATGTTAGTGAATGTTGAGGCTTGATTCTTGCTTCTATAGTTGAAGTGAGTTTGTTAATAGCTTGTTTAAAGCATGTTATTAGTTTTGATCACTTAGAATCCATTGGTTTCACTTGAGTTGTGAGTTTGAGAAATGGGTTTCTAGGTGTGTGATTGAATCTTTTATCCATGTTTGAGAAAGTTAATAGGTTGTATGTGACTTACAACATGATTAGAGACCTTGAATGATGATAAAAATCATCTAGGAATTGATCTTGAGGGGTAGAACTTGGGTGGAAACAAAGATTATGTAGAACATGTTTCTGCAGAATGCTTTCTGGTGTTCTAGCACCTATAAGCCCAAAGACCAGCAGAATAGGGCAACATCTTGATAGCTTGTAATGTTTGTAGCATAACTTTCCCTGTAGTCATCAAAATGACCTGCTACTTATTTCATTTGAAAGCTAAGATACAAGGATTCATGTAGTAAAAATTTTAAATTTTTAGAACAACCCAAGTAGCCCCAGTTTCAGTTTGAAGTTGAGTCAAATTCTGCAGAAACAGGCATACCGATACCTAGTAAACCAGATTGCATAACTTCTTGCTTCGAGGTTTAAAATACATGAGAACAGTGACATTTTCAAGTTAAAATGTAAGGATATATGAGGTAAAAATTTCAAGAATTTTGCACTTTTCATGCCTTCCTATTTTCAATTTAAAGTAAGGTTAGATTTTGGTAAAATAGCTAGTTGCCTTATTTTAGCTTTTGGTTTTCATTGCATAACTTTAGCTACACCAAGTCAAATGAAGTGAGATTTATTTCATTTGAAAGATATGAGATAAGACTATTTTCCTATAAAATTCCATAATTTTTGAAGTTACAATGTACATTTGGCACATTCATGAAAGTTAGCTTTTCTAGGTGCCCAAAGTGGTTTCTCCTAGGATAGTTTTTATGAGAAATTAGAGTTCCCTACTTGTTTGGATCCCTTAAAAATTCCTTGTTGTAACACCCCAAAATTTACTATTTTACAGTAATGTTTGAATTATACTATTTTGTATTTTCTGTGTGCTGTAAATTTATTTTGGCTGTTCTGTGATTGTTTTTTATCTATGTGTGATTTACTCCGAGTCAAGGAAAATAATAATTTTCAGGCCGGGAAAAATCTTTACTAATTTATTCAGAGCCGGAGGATCTTACTAAACCCGAATCCCAGATATATGTGACCCGATCTTTTAATTTTTAGAAATTATCTGTGAAATAAAAATATTTCATATTTTATTATATGTCAAATAATATCTATTATTTTGCGAATAGTAGCTTCTGCTAGATGGGTAATAGACTCTGTATCTTTTATTCGCTGGAAAATAGGCTGGGAAAAATCTGTGTCTTATTTTTTTTTTTTGTAAACCAATAGGAAGTTAGTCAATATTAATGGCTTGACTTTTCTAAACCAATAGAAAGTAGTCAACAAAAATGGTTAGACTAGTTACTAAGGAACTAAGTAATTTAACTAAGTTACTCTAAAAGCCTAAGTAGTAACTAAATGGAACAAACTAAGTTTGCTAATACTTAGAGTCCATAGTTACAAGAAAGTATCTAGAGTCTCCTAGAAGTATGACCAATGCATGACAAATGCATGACATAAGCTTGTAACTAGATGGTTAGTTGTGTAACTAAATGACCTAACTAAGTTAGCTTAAATGTAACTAGATGAACTAACTACCTAAACTAAGTGTAACTAGGAATTAAAATGAAACAAAACTTAGTTACTTCCACCCATGTGCTCCACAGCCAACTAGGCAATTCTAGGATGTTCATGAATCATCTAATCACTAAAGGATGACAACTTAGTGACTTGGGCCATATGAAATCATGTGATATTTTCTATCTTGTTGAACAAGCCTTAAACTTCCTCTCCGTTCATCTACATGGCCATTCACTAGAGAAATAAGACTTTTCATTTCATTTCCTAACACTTTGTGACAAAAGAAACTTATCATCTTTTTCTTTCTTTTCCAAGAACTCTAAGAACAACCAAAAACTCCATTCTCTCCCTTTATTGAAGGTTTCGGCCATCACACCAAAAACCAACTTCTAAGCTTCCATAATTTCATCCACTACTATTTTCTAAACTTAAACAACATTCGAAACACTATTCATCTTGAGAGTTTCATCTAATTCAACCATTTGGTACTTCAAAATCAAGTTTAGATTATCTACTCCTAAAGGTAACTTCTTGATTTCTTGTTCTAAAGTTGGATTCTTGAATTTCTAAACCATGATTGATCCATGGTTTCTTATTTTCAAGCTTTGTTTGTGACTTTAAGTTTAGTTTAAGCTTGTTAGGGTTTCTTGAGGGTGCTTCACGAAATCCATAGGAGGCTATACAAGAAGGTTTTTGTCTTCCTTGAGGTAAGAGGGAGATTAACCTCATCAACCATGTGTTGGTGGTGAGGAAATGGATTTGTTTGTGGTGAAAAATCCATAAGGATTTATTCACTTGATTGTTTAAGCCTTACTTGTTTGTGATGATGTGATTGGTATGCTTTATAGCTTTGAAAATTATGCTTGAATATGTGATTAGTATGCTTTATAGCTTTGAATCTATGCTTAAGTATGTGATTGAGAAAGCATGATGAACATTGTGTATAGTAGGATGTGATTTACATGATGGAAAATTGTATGAAGGTTCCAAAGAACCCTAGAGGCTCACGGCCTCAATCACCACTAAGGGAGCAAAATGTTCTAATTATTTTCCTAAACATGAATTAAATGATTTAATGATATGAAATTGGATTAAGGGTTTTTGCAAATAATAAAGTGATAGAAAATAATTAAATATAATTTGAGAAACCTATAGTGTAATTTCGGCCAGCATGCCAATTTTTAATATCCTAGAACCAAAACTATTTTACTAAGTGTAGACTTAGGTATTTGATTAATAAGAAATTAATATGATAGGTTTTTAGACCTAAAAAGAAAGTAATCTACTTTTTAGAACTAAATTAGTGTAATTAGGTTAATAAGTAAGATAAAAGTTAAAACTTGAAATTTACTAACGTATAGCTCACCCTTTAGGTTTTGAAGCACATTAGAAAATTTTGAGCTGTAATATCCCAATTTAATCAAAGAATACAATTTTGTGAAAAATAGTAGAAAATACTATTTTTAGTAAAAAAAGTTAGAATTATTATTTATAGATAGTTTATTAAGGAAATAATGAAATTAAAGTCAAATTTTGAAAATAAACGAGGAAAGTTTTAATTTGAGCTTAGAATATGTTAGAAACATTTTACGCGATTGAAAATACGCAAAAAAAACTCTTCCACGATTTAAAAAAAAAAATTTAGCTACGCGATTAAGAAAATATTTTAAAACTTTTACACGATTGAGAAAATGTTGGAAAATACTTACGCGATTTGAAAATGTAAGAAAAATGTTTTGCGATTGTGAAAACGCGATAAAATGTTTACGTGATTGAGAAATATAGCAGTTTGCTATCGGGCTATTGTGGTGGGCCCGGTTATGTTGAACAATGATACCGCCAAGAGACGGCGTGTGTATGTGAAATACTGTGAGAATGATGTTTGTGTATGTATACAGCATGCATTGAAGAGCGTATCAGCTTAAATGGTTAAGGCATGCTGTTATGCCTAGGAGATTGAATTACACCTAAGTGCGGGTACGATGGTCATAGTGTAGGTTGTGCGTTGACCTTGGGGGCTTCGGGGCGCGGGTATCCACAATGGCCAGCTAGTAGCTCTCCTGTGTCGTGGATCAGACTGATGCAAACGCACCGACGATCCAGACCGAGACACTATCATTAATCACGATCTGGTGTAGAATGTCTTATACAATGCCATGATGTGCACGTTGATAAATTGATAATTATAGCACTTTTGACCATGGCAGCTGAGTTAAAGACATATCTTCTGGATCATTCTCTCCGAAACTGTGTTTAGCTCCATGGAGTAGGAATTGGTTGTTGTGCATATGCATAGTTGGTCAGCATATTGATATGATAATTATGCTTATCTAATTTATTATCTGTGATACGATAATATGATTTAATATGTTAAAATTATACATGTATAACTGTTGTTATTTCCTATACTACCATACTGGTATTGATGTAGGGGATTTCACCTCTTTGTTGTATTGTTCTATCTGTTTCTATTTTATGCCTACGTCTATGAAGACTGCGATGACGGCAAGGAGAGATCAGTTAGGTTTCTTTAGACTACAGTTTCTTGAAGGCGCTGCTGCTTGGCGTGTCCATTAGGACTCAGAGTATATAGAGTATTGTGGTGACATTACTTTATCTGTAAGTAGGACCTGCCATGGGGTCATTACTACTTCTTTTACGGTTGCATATGTAGAGTTCATTTTACCTGTTAGGGAGTTGTGGAATGATCTTCACTATACTCCTAGGGAGGACTCCGAGATATCTTTTGCTCGGATTTCTATCCATCGAGACATTCCCGGCTAGGGAATTTGTCTTATGAGAAGGACTTTTGTCTTTAGATGTTGTGAACTTGGGCTAGGTAGAGTTGTTATATGGTAGTTGGGTATAAGCTTTGAGTTTTGTAAATCTTTTGTAATAAGTTATAGTGGTGAATTATATTGTTTTATGTATTATGTGTAAATCAGTTAATTATATTTTATAATCTCTAAAGGTTTGGTAAGTTTGTGTTATTTGCGTAAAAGAAAGTTGAAATCAGTATTACAATCATATTTAAATATTGTATAAAAGGGTAAAGAATTTATAAGGAGTTAGTCTGAAATGTGATACCCTAAGGAGGGTGTTATACTTGTAGAGTGTGTTGAGACACTAATAGGGATATTTTCTAGAGAGGATTACCATCTAGCATATATGAAAAAGTAAGGAGAAAGTTTTGTGCATCCATTAGACATGGATTGCCTTAGGTAAGTGTCTAGTTCGTTAAGCAACACAGAGTTGCATTTAATATCACATATGAGGTGATGAGGATAGGGTATACTAGATACAAGTAAGTTGAGTTTAGTTAGCAATACTCACTTGCCATAGTGCATGAGTTGCTCTTAAGAGAGAAAGTGAAGCTAGTGATGCATGAATGGACTTAATATGGGGATATTATAGAAGTTCCAGTCTTTAAGCATTTCATAAGTTAGGAATTACTTAAAGCAGGTGTCTAGGACCTTGAGCACATTAGTGTGACATAGGTTACCACTTGTGGTGTGAAAATAAGGCAAGTTACATACATGAATCATTAGTATGATTACTTAACTAGAAACATGGAATATGCTCCTTTATGAGTTAGAAGTGAGCTGAGAGTACATGTTTGCTAGAGTTTAGTTCTTCACTTGGTTAGAGAGAATCATGTGATGAGTTAATGTGGTGATTTTGTATAAGTTAAACATAACGCCACACAGTTTCCAATACTTGCTAATTCCCAAGTAGAGTATTATTTAATGCTGTACAATCATTTGGCCAAAGGAGATAGGTGGGAAAGTCCAAAAGTCTCTTTGAGTGAGGATTTAGCCCTAGCTTCTCGTTAGTGCTAGGATTACTAGATTTTATGTAGTGGAAATAGTACTCTCATAAGTGTGAGTAGGAACCAATCCACTTACTATACTACCAGGTTGTTTGAAGAGCTAGTCTTCTTAACTATAAGTTTAAAAAGAACATGGAATATGCAAATGTTACACACACAATTACACTTACATAATTACATTGCATTTTATAATCATCATTCTCAAACATTTCATACGCGCGAGAATATTGCATACATATTCATTTCCTTTTTCTTGGCAATTGTATGGCCAGTTGCCTAGTATTGATGATATTTTACAATTGTATAGGCGGTTGTTCGATATCATTGATGATTATATATATGTGAGTTTGAGGTTATGGATTGGCTTAGTGAATGTTTACATAGAGTAAGAGAATGTAAATATTCTAGTGGTATCGAGTAAAGATTCCTTTGCCTATTACAAATCCTAAATCTAAAGTTAGCAAGTTTATTCCTAGAAGAAGGTTATACATGTAGTACTTATAACAAGTTTATGAATGAACTAGTTGTGATATGTTACAACTGTATAGATAATTGTTCCTATAATATGAAATATGAACTTATATTTATAGACTATGTGTTATGTTTAGTGAACCTTTACATAAGAGTAAAATGTGAATGTCCTAGTGATATGAATAGAGATTTAATGTCTTGTTGTAACCATAATCTATTATTATTAAGTTTGAGTATTATAATATTATGTAAGATTGGTTTGTTTATTCTTTATGAATGTTACTAATGCGGGTTTTGGAATTGTTTATACTAAGAATATATGATTTTTCACCTCGCTGTGTTTCCATGTAAATTCAAGTTAAGACCCTTCAAAGGGAAAGAAGTAGAAGCATGTAGACTAATTTAGTTTTAATGCTTTTAGTAGACAAAGCTTGAATAATTAATTACATTCACTTTAAGTATGTATAAAGTTACATGTGTAACTCTTTGCCCTTTTGAGGTTGTGATGTATATATATATGACTTTTTAGTTATGGCTCTCCATAATTATTTATAAATGTTTTGGATTAGTTGATGCTTTAAGTTAGAAGTAGCATAGTTAATACTATTTATCTAGGTACATGTCAGATATACTAGGTTACAGGTATTAGGATGTTACATTATGGTATCAGGACAATTCATGCTGTTGAGCCGGGGTATCGACTAACTAGGCTTAGGCAAGTTTAGTGTTTTTTCGCTAAGTGTTATGCATTCCTAGTCTCATATATGAGATGTGTTGATAGAATTGCATGACAGACATTAAGTTTGAATGTTAATGGTTATTGTCACACTGTTACATGATATTAAGATTGATCAACTTAATATTTATTGTTCTGTGTGTATAGGGAACTATTACTTCACCAAGGCGAACTAGGAGAAATAGGAATTCTTCTAGTGAAGGATCAGCTACTATAGCAAAAGTGTGCTTAGAGATGGCAACAACTATGGGGAATAGACTACTGTCGTAAATAGAGTTTTAAAGGGGATGAAAGTAATTTCATCTTAGTTGCTAATACCATTAGTATAGTTAGTGTATGGAGTTGTGGTAGTTGAGAACTGAAACTTCCCAGATCTCTCAAGGTTTAGAAAGGCCAACCATACATCCTTTAAAGGAAAGTAAGATTCGTATGGAATAAGGGAAAATGGCTCAAGAAAATGAAGAAAATCTTTACAGTTAAGGTTTGTTCAGATGACCTCAGAGTTTTGTTTTCTCTTGTAGGTTAGAAAGGGAGGTAGAGTTTTGGTGAGCAGGTGTCAAGAAGTTGCTGACTCTTTTGACACTTCAATTACTTGGGGAGTGTTTAGGAATTCTTTTCTGGATAAATACTACCCCAAGAACCTACAACATTCCAAGGAGATAGAGTTCCTAAGACCTGATCTAGTGGTATGTTAGTAGGCCAATATGTGGCTAAGTTTGAGAAAATAAGAACTAAGTATAAAGTAAGTTATAGAATCGAATCTTGATCCATTGAACTCTGAGTTAAAGGGGGTTGTGGTGTTCGTTTCTCTGAGTTCATCATTCTTTGTTTGTGAATGCTGACAAAGGATGAATAGTATCAAGTTATTCAGGATACTCGAAGTAAAATCATGATTAAGTGAAGCTAAGTTATATTTTCTGAGTTTATATCTGAGTATATATAAATAGAAAAATTTATCAGTGTTGTTGATACAAGTTTGATAAGAAAGTTATACTTATCATAGAGGCATGATTTACTCTCTTATAGTTAAAGTTGAGTTAAATATGCAAGTTTTAGAGAAATGCTTTATTATCTCATTAAGTTGGGTTGAAATGGAGTATTAATAAAGAGATGGTTCCTTTACTTGTTAAAGTTGAACCTTAGCACAATTATCCTAATCAAGGGTGTGAGATAAAATCCTTGACCTTGCAAAGGAGTGAGAAAAGCCCTTTGCTAAGGATAGAGCTGTGAGACAAGGGAGCTAGAAACGTACCTTGTGAGGGTAAAGATATGAGTAAAACACTTTACCAAAGTTAGATGTGTAGAGGGAGTAGCTTTCTGCATAGGGCAAGTAAGTGGGGTGATGCATGCGGATGTAGTGATTAAAATTTAGATAAAAATCAGTTGTCAGGCCCACCAGAAAATAAAAACCTTACAACTAGTTGTAGTTAGTAAGGATCGATCCACAGAGAACCAATTCAATTAACACTATTAAATAATTCCCAATGTAAACTCTGATTAATAATAAATAGTAAATAGGGGGTTTTGGAGTTTTGATGAACAATGAACAGCTTCAAAGACAATAACAATAAACAAACTGAAATCAACAATATAAGAAAATTGGTTAAGAGATTGATTCCACCACTAGATTTATATGATAATGTAAATTCACATATCATTTTATTCCAACATGCTCAATTATGTTTTTATGCAATTGTGAGAGTAAATCTCTGTTTTCCTTACGTGTTGGCCAATTTAGCAACTGCTCAAATCAACTCCTAATCACTGATTAGTCATAAAGCAACCGCTCTTACAACTATCCAACAATTGCATTAAGATTTAGAAAACCAATTACACTAAGATCTAATCACACACCGGGATTAAATTACTTAGAACATATATTTCTCTAGATCTACTACCACAATCGTGTATAATAAATTCAGATCTACCACTTTTATAACTGGCAAATAGCACAAAAATAATTATACCCACATGAACATCATACATCCCACTAGATCTACTACCACAACCGTGCATAATAAACCCAGATCTACCACTTTGAAAGTGGAAACAAGTATAAAAACCTTCATACCAACAATAGATTGAAATATATGAATAAAAACATAAGCGTGTTGAAATAATCAAATATGCAAGGTTCACAACATTAATACTAGTGGTTTCATCACACCCTTAACCAAGGGAGGTTTAGTTACACATAACTAGAAGGAAAACACAAGAAAAACTATGAAGAAACAAGAAGAAACTATGAGAGAAAATGAAGGAGAGTCCAACTTGTGTTTTTCATGATAATCGATGGTGCCTTTTATAGAAGTCTAGGGTAGCAAAATGACAAAGGGGAGTGGGTTGGTGAATGGGGTAGTTGAATGTATTGGTGAGTGAAGTAGTTGAGAGGGTTGGTGAGTGAAGTAGGTGAATGGGTTGGTGAGTGAAGTAGGTGAATGGGTTGGTGAGTGCGAAAATTTCTTGTCTGATTTGGAAGCCAAAAACGACTAACTATACTTCAGACCCATGAAAAGTACTCTTCATAAAAGTCGTAGATCTTTGTCTTGGCTATAACATGCATATCTGAATTGTCCAATTTGACTTCCTACAGCCCAAGATATGACCCAAATACCGCGGTTGCTCAAACCCAACTTCAGCATCTCTGTTCCGACTTGCAAACTTAAGCTGACCTATTAGACTTCATTTTTTCAAAAGGTGTTCTTCATGAAAGTTATTTATTTGGATCTTGATTATCAACTATCCAAATTTCAGCCCATCTCCATTATTACAGCTTGAGATATGATTTTATGAGTGCACACCATTCGGATTCTAGTGACAGAACCCGTATTCTGCCTTCCATGTAAACTTAGGTCCCTTAGATATCTGTTTAGGACTTTGAGCTCTTCATCAAAGTTGTAGAGCTTCCTCTTAGCTTTCCTACAAGGTAAAATTCATGATTATCAGATATCAGGAACTCAAGTTATGGCCAAAATACAGAATCAGTGTCAAATCTCAATAATGCTGAAAATATTCAATTAGGACCAATTTGAGCTCAAACTCATAAAATCATACCAAACTCAATCGATTAAGAATATGGAGAGTGTAAATGACTAAACATAAGGGTTTCTTAATGAATAAAATATGTGATTATCAAATTCCCCCACACTTAGCTTTTTGCACTCCTGAGCAAAACTCAAGACCAAAACAAGGACATAAGAGATTAAAAATTTAAATTCCAACGACATTCAAAAGCCCAAAATTTTACAATCAAGAAGAACAACCAAAGGTTCAAGGGATCAAAACATTCATGAGTTAACAATTCTCCACATCTCAAACCAACAAGCAAGGTATCTTCAATATGAATCGAGAATGATAGATCTTCACAAGATTCCTTCTCAATCTCACAAGTGTTTAAAATGTAGGTATTTCACTCAATTCAACCATGAAAATTGCACTACCATAAGCTTGCTTATCTTCTACTTCTCCATTACTCAAAACACATGTATACATAAATCATGAGGACTTTATTCAAGGTTGTAGTGAGGTCAAGGTAACAGAAGAGGGTAAAATGGATATGAGAGGATAAATACCAAAGAGAATAAAAGAAAATGAGAGCTGAGTTCAAATAACAAGCATAAAAGTTCATCCCAACTCTAATGTATAACCCTTTACATATTCATTTCTCAATCCTTTTTTTTTTATATATGAATATAACTATATACATACATTTTTTTTTTCTTTTTATTTTTTTTTAGGCACTCTTTCCTTTTTCAACAACCATTTTGTACACACACCCCCACACTTGTTCAAAAACTCATCCATTAACCAAGCTAATGTTCTTTTATTTCCTAACGTAAAATAAGAACACGATTTTTCCTTTAAGGTACATAATGAGCTAGAAACAAGGAATGGTCAAATAAGCTCAAAGGGGTTAAGCAAAGGAAAATATACAAGGTTGACAGGAATCAGAGAATTTTCAAGAAGTCAAAAGAGTGCTTGATATCATATTGAAAACAAGGTTGGCTATTTGGTTAAACTAGCTAATTAAGAAAGAAGGCCTCAATCATGTTCATGCATGCAAGTGAAATGTAGCCTTAAAAAGAATCAAAGCAAGTTCTAGAGTGGTCATTAACATGAGTGAAAGTCACACAAGAAAGAAGAGAATGACATAAATGTTGAATCCATCCATTAGGCTCAAAATCTCACAAGGTATGCATCCATCAAACTCAGTTCATCAATTCAATCATCCATCACCAAGCACATCAGTTCAAGAAGGGAGAAAAGTTATTCAATCATGCAATGAACCCTTTTTTTTTAATTTATTTTCTTTTAAACAACAAAAAAAAATGCTAAAATCTCTCCCCCACACTTAATATAACATTGCCCTCAATGTGAAAGAGAGAGATAGAAAAGAGCAACACAACCTGATAAGAAGTGAATCAATGCCAAGCGGAAAAGAAACACACTTGTCGTGCCGCATCGACCCTGAAAAGAAATCAAATAATAAAACTTTAGTACTTCCACAATTTAATACTAATTAATTACTACCTAAAAACAAACTCCTTACTCTGCCACCAATTAAGATGCGTCTCAAGAGTAAAATTACTCCTTACTCTGCCATCACTAATTGGTTTAATAAGTCCATGACAATCATATCATACTTTCCAAACAAAACAACAAAATTTTTTTTTTTAGGTCAACTATCCTTCCCCCCAACTAGATCACAACATTGTCCCCAATGTTAAAATATAGATGAGTAAAGGATAGAAGATATTACCTGTTAGAGAAAGCTGACACAAATTTAAACAGAAACAAAGTACAATAAAATCAAACCGACTAAAGAGAAAGTGTCAGATCTGGCTTTCTTTTCTTGTCACTTCCTTCGCTGCTTCCTATTGACCAATCTATCTGAGCTAATACCTTATCAGGTACATACTCAAAAGCTTCTAATTTATCAATGAGCTCATCAATAGTGGAGGCAGAGATAAGAAGTTGTCTTCCGAAGGAGGTGAAAATTTACTGTCCACAAGCATTGTCAAGAAAAAATAACAAAAGATCAAAGAAATTATTAACATTCAACAAACCAATGGGTTTATGGTGGATGTTCAGTTCAGCCCAAGAGACAATTTGAAAAATTTCTTCCAAAGTACCAAAACCACAGATTGTTTGTGGATATGGCTCACATCTGCCTCTGGTTTAACATCCAGTACCGGCTTAAACGTCTTCTATGAGTCGAGGATAAGCTTCCCATCCAATTTTCTTATAAATTGGCAAACAGGGTCTTTTAGAGTCAGATTCCCAAGACTGTAGCGTTTTTCTTCATCCTTGAAGAGATTCCACAATTTAAGAATTTCACGATGCACCGGTTTGAAAGAATGACATCCATTTTGAAGGAGAAGAAGAGTTTAGTTATTTTGGGAAACTGAAAATAAACCGATTTGAGAGTCACGGAGTACCGTATCCGCCACTTAACCGACAACACAAAAGAACTCAAGAACTTGGTTTTCCAGGAATAGTTGAGTCTTTGTCCATTAACTTTAAGCGCATTACCATTCCTGTCACTTATTGTCGGGCATACAACTATTTTTTTTTCTTTTTTTTCTTTTTTTTTATTCATAATGCGGATGGAGAAGGTTCATCACCTCCACTTCTGCATTCTCTGGAAGTTCATAATAAGGTTTGAGACGATGACCATTGACCTTAAATGTTTTTCCTGAAATTTCACTCCTGATCTCAACTGCACCAAAAGGAAAAACATTAGTTACCACAAATGGCCCAATCCACTTAGAACGCAGTTTACCTGGAAACAATTTGAGTCTTGATTGAAAAAGCAGAACTTTTTGCCCTCTGTGAAATTTCTTTCTGGAAATTAACTGGTCATGGAATGCCTTAGCTTTAGTCTTATAAATTAGGGCATTCTCGAAGGCCTCATTTCTTAATTCTTCCAGTTCCTGTAACTGGAACTTCCTTTGCTTTCCAGCTCCTTCCAATTCCATATATACTTGTTTAATGGCCCAGTAAGAGCGATGTTGTAACTCAACGGGCAAATGACAGGGCTTTCCATACATCAACTGAAATGGTGACATGCTAATGAGAGTCTTATAGGCAGTCCTATAAGCCCATAAAGCGTCTTCAAGTCGAGTGCTCCAATCCTTTCTTGAGGGATTCACTGTCTTTTCAAGGATTGACTTAATCTCTCGGTTGGATACTTCAGTTTGCTCATTTGTCTGTGGATGGTAAGGAGTGGAGATTATGTGCATAACTCTATATCTTTTCAATAGAGCATCAAAGGTTCTGTTGCAAAAATGAGTCCCTTGGTCACTGATGATAGCCCTTGGGGTCCCGAACCTGGAGAAAATATGTGTTCTAACAAAATGCAACTGATTTTAGAATCATCAGATCGGGTGGCTTTTGCTTCCACCCATTTAGACATATAATCAACAGATAAAAGAATGTATGTGAAACCAAATGAAGGAGGGAATGGTCCCATGAAATCAATACCCCACACATCAAAGAGTTCCACAAAAATGATCGGAGTCTAAGGCATTTGATTACGAGGACCAATATTACCTGTTCTCTGACAGCGATCACAAGACTTGCAGAAGTTGTAAGCGTCTTTGAAAATTGAAGGCCAATAGAAACCACTGTCAAGCACTTTATTGGCTGTCCTTTTACTGCCAAAGTGTCCTCCACAAGCATAGGTGTGGCAAAAGGAGAGGATGGAGTGTGTCTCAGAATCAGGAATGCACCTCCTAATGACTTGATCTGCACAATGCTTCCATAAGTACGGGTCATCCCAGATATAGTATTTACATTCACTCCTTAATTTATCTCTTTGGGCCTTGTTCAAACCCTCCGGAAAGTCCTTAGTAACCAGGTAGTTAACAATGTCAGCATACCAAGGGATTATGGTGTTGGCAACCATCAAATATTCATCCGAAAAAGTCTCCATGATAGGCATTTCTTCCTCTTCAGTTACCAATCTACTCAAGTGATCGGCCACCAAGTTTTCGCTCCCTTTCTTGTCTTTAATCTCCAAGTCAAATTCCTGGAGCAATAAAATCCATCGAGCAATCTAGGCTTTGCTTCTTTCTTTGTTAGAAGATACTTCAAGGCTGCATGATCTGAAAACACAATCACTTTAGAACCAATTAGATATGATCTAAATTTTTCTAAAGCAAATACAATAGCTAGAAGTTCCTTTTCTGTGGTTGAGTAATTAAGTTGGGCATCATTTAGAGTCCTTGATGCATAGTAAATGGCATAAGGAACTTTATCAACTCGTTGTCCCAAGACAGACTCCTACTGCAAAGTCACGGCATCACACATTAGTTCAAAAGGTAACTCCCAGTTGGGTGGCCTGATGATAGGCGCAACAGTTAACAACTTCTTGAGTTTATTGAAAGCTTCCATACATTTCTCATCAAAGTTAAAATTAACATCTTTTTGAAGAAGTTTGCAAAGGGGCAATGAGACTTTAGAAAAGTCTTTAATGAATCTCCGGTAGAAACCTGCATGACCAATAAAAGAATGAATCTCCCGCACACTAGTGGGTGGTGGCAAAGAATGCATGAGTTCTACCTTAACTTTATCTACTTCAATTCCCCTAGCAAAAATTACATGACCTAACATAATACCTTCATTCACCATGAAATGACATTTTTCCCAATTCAGTACCAGGTTAGTGTCAATGCATCTTTTAAGAACCAATGTTAAATGTTCCAGGTAATTTTCAAAATCATTTCCAAAGACACTAAAGTCATCCATAAAAACCTCAATGATGTTTTCAATGTAATCAGAAAATAAACTCATCATGCATCTTTGGAAAGTTCCTAGTGCATTGCAGAGTCCAAAAGGCATTCGCCTATATGCAAAGGTACCAAATGGACAAGTGAATGTAGTCTTGTCTTGGTCTTATGGAGCTATGGCAATCGATTGTAACACGAAAAACCATCCGAGAAAATAATAATGAGAATGACCACTAATCTTTCTAACATTTGATCAATGAAAGGTAAAGGAAAGTGGTCTTTTCTCGTGGCGGCATTCAACTTCCTGTAATCAATACAAACACGCCACCCTATCTGTAACCTAGTGGGAATAAGCTCATTTTCAGCATTTCTTACCACAGTAATTCCAGATTTCTTTGGTACTACCTGGACTGGGCTTACCCACTTCTTTGTCGAAATGGGGTAGATCACCCCCACACTTAGGAGCTTCAATATCTCCTTTTTCACAACTTCCATCATAGGAGGATTCAACCTCCGCTGAGGGTCTCTCACAGGTTTAGTATCCTCCTCCATTAATATCCTGTGTATACAAATGGAGGGACTAATACCCTTGATATCAGCTATTGACCAACCAATGGCTGTTTTATGTTCCTGCAAAACAGCTACCAGTTTCTCTTCTTGTTCTTGGGTGAGTGACTTTGCAATTATTACTGAAAGGGTGTCCTTCTCCCCCAAGAAGATGTATTTAAGATGATCAGATAGTGCTTTAAGTTCCAATTCAGGTGCCTGCACAACAGAAGGTTGAGGTATATTAGTAGTAACAGGTAAATCAACAAAAGTTACCTCGTGCTCTTCTGGAGTGGAAGAGAGCTCTTGTAAGGCAGCAATAATTTCATCAATGTCTTCACTCCATGGCTCTTCTTCACTCTTTTTCTTTTCCTCCTGTACATCTAAGCTATGAGTTAGAATTGTATCAAGAGCATCAAAATGGTTAGTATCAAAAGCTGCAGAAATTAAAGAATCAAAAGGATCAAAAGAATCAATTAAACAAGCAGAGTGCACATCACTTGGGTATCTCATAGCTTCAAAAATATTGAATCTAATTAATTCCCCATCAAATTCCATTGTTAGAGTTCCTGAGTGCACATCAATTTTTGTCCGCGCAGTCTTCAAAAATGGTCTCCCTAACAAGATAGGAGCAGATTTGGGAGACTCATCCTCTTCCATGTCCAAAACATAGAAGTCTGCTGGAAACACTAATTCATTCACCGCACCAAAACATCTTCAACCACACCCTTAGGGTATGCATTAGATCTATCAGCCAATTGAATAATAACACCAGTAGGTTCCAAAGGACCCAAGTATAAAGATGCATAAATAGAATATGGCATGACATTTATAGATGCACCTAAATCAAGCATTGCCCTTTCAAACCTTGTGTTACCTATAGTGCATGGAATGGTGAATGTGCTAGGGTCCTTACATTTGGTTGGGAGTTTCTTTTTAATTACAGCTGAAACATTTTCTCCCACTTGGACCTTTTCATTTCCTTTTAACTTCCTCTTGTTAGTGCATAATTCTTTCAGAAATTTTGCATATCTAGGTACCTGCTTAATGGCATCTAACAAAGGGATATTAACCTCTACCTTCCTAAAAGTCTCAAGTATTTCTTTTTCTGCTTCTTCTTTCTTGGTTTTAACCAACCTACTAGGAAAAGGAGCTTTAGTAACATATTTAGGAAGGGGTTCAGAAATACTTACCTTAGGGGCTTTGGAAGTTTGCCCCTTATCATTTGCTTCTTTGGGTGGTTCATCTTTCTCTTGAGTGATTGGTAGAGGAGATGTAGGCTCATCCATCGTCTTTCCGCTTCTCAACGTGACAGCACTAGCATTTTCCCTCGGATTTACTTACATTTGTGAGGGTAGTTTTCTGAAGCTTGGCTTTGAAACTTGTTGAATTCTCGTGGACAATTTGTCCTATCCGATTCTGCAAGTTATTGATTGCGATCCTTGTTTCTTGTTGGAGCTGTGAATTATTAGTAGCCATTTGCTTCACTAGCTCCTCTAGTGAAGGCTCGGGTTACTTAGGAGCTTGAACTTATTCTTGTCTCTCGAGGGAAATGTGCTTGCCTTTGTTGGAATCTGGAGGTCCATAAGCTGGAGGTTGATTTTGAGGTTGCTTTGCATAGCTGAAATTAGGATGATCCCTCCAACCTGGATTATATGTGTTTGAGTAGGGGTTGTAATTTTTTAAAAGTCCAGCATATCCCCCTACTGCTCTTACCTCTTCATTTGTGTCCTCTTGGAGAGTGGGACACATATCAGTGGGATGTCCAGATGAACAACAATTCCCACAAGCATGAACTGGTGCTTTGCCTGTATCCATTAACCGCTGAACCATAGCAATCAATTGAGTCATTTGCTGCTGTAGACTGGTTGTCTCTACTTCTTTCACTGCTCTTACTCCAGTGTCATTTCTAGAGTAGAATTGTTGAGTATTGGCAGCCATTCTTGAGATCAAGTTTCTAGCTTCTTGAGGAGTTTTATCAACCAATGCTCCTCCGCTAGCAGCATCAATCATGTTGCGATCCATCACTTGTAAGCCTTCATAGAAATACTGAATTAAGAGCTGCTCACTTATTTGATGATGAGGGCAGCTGAAACATAGCTTCTTAAATCTCTCCCAGTAGTCATGGAGTGATTCTCCATGCCTTTGTTGAATACCACAGATTTCTTTTCTGATTGTTGCAGCTTTTGAGGCAGGGAAGTATCTGTCTAGGAAAGTTCGGGCCATGTCCTGCCATGATTGGATGGATCCGGGTGGCAAGTAGTAAAGCCACTCCTTTCTTTGAGTCTTTCAATGAGAATGGAAAAGCTCTCAATTTGACTTGCTCTACATGAATTCCTGCAGGTTTCATGCTAGAACATACCACATGAATTTCCTTCAAGTGCTTGTTGGGGTCCTCTCCGGGTAATCCATTGAAAGATGGCAAGAGATGGATTAAGCCGGATTTTCAATTCAAATGCCTCTTCATTTTCAAGAATGTCTATGCACAGAGGTTGTTGATCTAGATCTGGAGCACCTAATGCCCTTAAAGTGTTTTCTGCCATCGTCACTTCTTCAGATATTTCAGATGTCTCTGAACTTGATAGATCAATGTAACGGGCAGCTTCAATGTCAGCAGGTGTGAAGTGGAAATTATCCGGATGGAAGGGAAATTGAGGATGTGAAGTGAGTTGATCAATATAGTTCCTCAAATTTAGCAATCCTTCGTCTACCCCTTCAATGGACATCAACACCTACAAAACACTCAGAAAGAAAGATTCAAAAATAAAAACAGAGTAAAAATAGGAAATAAATTAATAGTGTAATTGAAAAATTGGCTCCCCGGCAACGGCGCCAAAATTCTGATGCATGCGGATGTAGTGATTAAAATTTAGATAAAAATCAGTTGTTAGGCCCACCAGAAAATAAAAACCTTACAACTAGTTGTAGTTAGTAAGGGTCGATCCACAGAGAACCAATTCAATTAACACTATTAAATAATTCCCACTGTAAACTCTGATTAATAATAAACAATAAATAGGGGGTTTTGGAGTTTTGATGAACAATGAACAGCTTCAAAGACAATAACAATAAACAAACTGAAATCAACAATATAAGAAAATTGGTTAAGAGATTGATTCCACCACTAGATTTATATGATAATGTAAATTCACATATCATTTTATTCCAACATGCTCAATTATGTTTTTATACAATTGTGAGAGTAAATCTCTATTTTCCTTATGTGTTGGCCAATTTAGCAACCGCTCAAATCAACTCCTAATCACTGATTAGTCATAAAGCAACCGCTCTTACAACTATCCAATAATTGCATTAAGATTTAGAAAACCAATTACACTAAGATCTAATCACACACCAGGATTAAATTACTTAGAACATATATTTCTCTAGATCTACTACTACAACTGTGTATAATAAATCCAGATCTACCACTTTTATAACTGACAAATAGCACAAAGATAATTATACCCACATGAACATCATACATCCCACTAGATCTACTACCACAACCGTGCATAATAAACCCAGATCTACCACTTTGAAAGTGGAAACAAGTATAAAAACCTTCATACCAACAATAGATTCGAGAAATATATGAATAAAAACATAAGTGTGTTGAAATAATCAAATATGCAAGGTTCACAACATTAATACTAGTGGTTTCATCACTCCCTTAACCAAGGGAGGTTTAGTTACACATAACTAGAAGGAAAACACAAGAAAAACTATGAAGAAACAAGAAGAAACTATGAGAGAAAATGAAGGAGAGTCCAACTTGTGTTTTTCATGATAACCGATGGTGCCTTTTATAGAAGTCTAGGGTAGCAAAATGACAAAGGGGAGTGGGTTGGTGAATGGGGTAGTTGAATGTATTGGTGAGTGAAGTAGTTGAGAGGGTTGGTGAGTGAAGTAGGTGAATGAGTTGGTGAGTGAAGTAGTTGAATGGGTTGGTGAGTGCGAAAATTTCTTGTCTGACTTGGAAGCCAAAAACGACCAACTATACTTCAGACCCATGAAAAGTACTCTTCATGAAAGTCGTAGATCTTTGTCTTGGCTATAACATGCATTCTGGATTGTCCAATTTGACTTCCTACAGCCCAAGATATGACCCAAATACCGCGGTTGCTCAAACCCAACTTCAGCATCTCTGTTCCGACTTGCAAGCTCAAGCTGACCTATTAGACTTCATTTTTTCAAAAGGTGTTCTTCATTAAAGTTGTTTATTTGGATCTTGATTATCAACTATCCAAATTTCAGCCCATCTCCATTATTACAGCTTGAGATATGACTTTATGAGTGCACACCATTCGGATTCTAGTGACAGAACCCGTATTCTGCCTTCCATGTAAACTTAGGTCCCTTAGACATCTGTTTAGGACTTCGAGCTCTGCATCAAAGTTGTAGAGCTTCCTCTTAGCTTTCCTACAAGGTAAAATTCATGACTATCAGATATCAGGAACTCAAGTTATGGCCAAAATACAGAATCAGTGTCAAATCTCAATAATGCTGAAAATATTCAATTAGGACCAATTTGAGCTCAAACTCACAAAATCATACCAAACTCAATCGATTAAGAATATGGAGAGTGTAAATGACTAAACATAAGGGTTTCTTAATGAATAAAATATGTGATTATCATGGGGCTAAATCTTTCCAAGTGTGGTAGAGGAATGAGGCAAGCACTCTATCTAGGACAAAGTAGTGAGTCAAGCTCTTTGTCAAGAAACATGAGGAGTGAGAAAAACACTCATGTAAGAGGTAGTAAGAGTGAGTTAAGCTCTTTACGAAGGGTAGCAAAGTGAGAAAAACTTATTACCAAGGGCAATAGGATGAGTTAAGTCCTATGTCAGGCAAAGAAGTGAGATAAGCACTTTGCCAAGTAATAAGGATAGTTTTAAACAAAAGTTTAGAATGACGTAAGTTTAATGTTGATTGAATGGACTTAGAGAACTATTCGAATATGCTATTTCAAAATGGTAAGTTAGAATAACCGATTAGACAAAGGAAGCTATTCGATTGACAAGAGTTTCAGGTTAATCGAATATACTTAAAAAAAAGTTATTCATGAACAAATTTTCATTTATGTTTCAAAGAAGGCCTAGTGAATAGATAGCTATTCTATAGGTGTATATTTGAGAAGAATCGAATTGACTGGATAGTAGTTTGAATAGCATAGTTTCGATTAGTTGAAACAGGCAGAGAAAAGCTTATTTTCGATTGATCGAAAAAGACAAAATGGTGCTTTTAGTGCCATTCAAAAAGAATAGTTGAGGGTCTCAATAACTAGCCTCATGTGGAACAAAAGTTACAAGGTTTTCACAAGAGGAAGAGAAGGGATGATAGGTATAAGAAGTGTGCTTTTAGACCTAGTTATTCTCTAGATAAAGTCAAGTAAGTTTAAATAGAAATGAAGGGACCATAGTGTGATAGAAGGTGAGATTTCCTTTATCAATCTTATCAGTTTATCTTTTCTTAACATGGATGTTAGACTAGGCATGGTTTTGGTTATTAACAAACCATGTTATTTTGGATTGATCATATTGGACATTGAGGTTTATATCTGATGATTTTTCTATGCCTATTTCTTTATAGTCTATGTTTTGAGAATTAAACAAGTGAACAACTTCTTAATAGAAGGGGATTTAAGGATATGTTTTTCTTTTCTCCTTGTATGTTGAGGTTGAATAAGTCTTAGGGAATGTATCTGTACTAAGAAGACATCCAGAAGTATTTCCTAGGAAGATAACTGAGTTACCACCTAAGAGAAAAGCATAACTCACTTTAGGTTTGATACAAGTTAAGTTAGTAAATGGTTTTTAGATTCAGTAAGTTATTCTTACAGAATGAGAACCTCTAAGGTTGAGTTAGATATAACCAAGGAAGGAGAGATTCCTTCGAGTATGATATTATATTAAATAAGAGAAAAGAAATTTTGGGGAAAAAGGAGAGATTCCTTCTAGTATGATATTATATTAGATAAGAGAAAAGAAATTTTGGGGACAAAATTTTAAAAAGGAGAGGAGAAATGTAACACTCTCAATAACATGTTAGGCTTGTATATGATTACAGAGGTATCCTAATACTTGCTTGACATGCTTGTGTAGTTTTATGACAAACTGAGTTAGTTTAGGCACTTTGCTACTACATAAAAGATGGAAAGTAGCTTAAAATGACTCAGATAATGACTTTAAAGGCTAAGTTAAAGGAAATAAATATGGAGAATTTATTTTTAGGTCACAAATAGGCAGAAGAGGATGTAGTTAAAATTTTAGAATAATCAGAGTTAGTTTTATATTTTTACATGTAAATAGCTCCAACAAGAAAGCACTAGATGAAGAAGAAGAAAAGGCTCAAGAAACCCTACTTGGACGCCCAAGATAGCGAAGTGTAGAGGAATAAGAGAAGGTTGAAGATGCTTCCAAAGTGAAATTCAATTAGTGTACTTGGAAGAGGAAGTAGCGAGGATAGTTTTTCTCTTTTGGCCCGGGTTACAACAAAGCTCTGAAGGTCACCATGTAAGAGCTCCAAATGGAAGAGCTATGGCTGGCACTTTGTGTTGTGTGCACGACGAAGAAAGAAAAATGAAGAGGAAGGAGAGAATGAGGGAGAGGAGGCACTGGTGGAGTCATAAGGAGGAAATAGGAACTTAATTATTAAGTATAAGTTACCATAGGTTAAGTTGATAAGTTCTAAAGCTCCAAAAAAAATTTAATCCTCAATTCTGACAATTTTAACTCCTCGTCATGTTTTAGAACTCCTTAGGGTTCACATAAGATCTTAACTTAAGTCACTTAGTTCTAATTAGGTCCTAATTATTTGTAATAGGTAGCTAACTTGAGGTTCAAGTAACCTACATGTATGAAATCCTATTAGTCTTAGTCTAATCAAGCTCAAACCTACTCATATCACTTTTTATTATCCTCCAATAAGATCTAAACTTAGTTAGGAAGTTTCTATTGCATGAAATTTGATTGGCTAAAGAGGGCCATCATAAATTTACTTTTTAGTTTCATTTCTATAAGATATTAACCTTTTAAATTAATTCTAATTTATTGCCATGTATTTTTTAAGCTCTAACTTAATTATAAGGTCAATTTTATCATCTAAATTTATTCCTTAATTTATGAAATTATTTTCATAATTTTGTCATATTTATTTTAATTTCTACGCTACTTTTAAACTAGTAAAACCACTATAATTTACTAAAAATACCAATTTAATTTTCATAATTTTTCTCACTCATTTGAATTTTCTATGTATATTTTGACTATTATTTTAATTTAACTTATGCACTAAACCATTTCTGTCGGCACGTAAATTATAAAAATGCACAAAGACACACAAATAGATCAAACAAGTAATTTCTTTTATTAATTTAACTATTTAATTTAGAAAATTAGGAGTGAGATGTTACAATTGTCCTCCTTTAAAAAATTTGTCCCCAAAATTTGATTTTACCTGGTGTAAATAAGTCTAGATAATCTTGCCTCATGTTGGACTCCAGTTCCCAAATGATCTTCTTAAAGTTTATCCCTTCACATACCACTTTTACTAAAGGAATCTTCTTTCCTCTGAGCTCCTTAACCCCTTTGTCCATAATCCACATAGGTTTTACTTTGTAAGTTAAATCATTTCGTACATGTATGGACTCTGTTCCTAAAACATGAGAAGGATCTGAATTGTATTTTCTAAGCTGTGAAACATGAAAAGCATTGTGTAGGTTTGATAGACTGGGTGGAAGAGCTATTTGATAAGCAATTGGTCCAACTCTTTTATAATCCTCAATCCTTATGATTTTAACTCCTCATCATGTTTTAGAACTCCTTAGGGTTCATATAGGATCTTAGCTTAAGTCACCTAGTGTTAATTAGGTCCTAATTATTTGTAATAGGTAACTTACTTGAGGTTCAAGTAACCTACATGCATGCAATCTTATTAGTTTAGGTCTAATCAAGCTCAAACCTACTCATATCACTTTTTATTATCCTCCAATAAGATCTAAACTTAGTTAGGAAGTTTATATTGCATGAAATTTGATTGGCTAAAGGGCATCATGACTTTTTAGTTTAATTTATATAAGATTTTAACCCTCTAAATTCATTCTAATTTATTTCCATATAATTTTTAAGTTCTATCTTAATTATAAGGTCAATTTTATCATCTAAATTTATTCCATAATTCATGTAATTATTTTCATACTTTTATCATATTTATTTTCTATGCTACTTTTAAACTAGTAAAACCACTATAATTTACTAAAAAAATAATTTAATTCATTTAAGTCCCAAAATTTTACCATAATTATTTTTTTATTCATTTGGAACTTAATTATAAATTTTCATAATTTTTCTCATACATTAAAATTTTTAAAGTATATCCCGGTTATTATTTTTAATTTAACTTACGCACTAAACTATTCCTATCAGCATGTAAATTACAAAAATGCATAAAGACACACAAATAGATCAAAAAAGTAATTTATTTTATTTATTTAATTATTTAATTAAGCAAATTAGGAGCGGAATGTTACACTTAACATAATGGAGTTGTAAATAAGGAAAATAGAACACTTCAAAAAATAGCTAGAACTCTCATTTTTGACACAAAACTTCCTAAATATTTTTGGGTTGAGGCAGTCAGCACCTCATGCTATGTTTTGGATAAAGTTTCCACAAGGCCAATACTAAAGAAGACCTCTTATGAATTGTGGAAGGGAATGGAACCCAATATTTCGTACTTTTATGCATTTGGTTGTGAATACTTCATATTAAACAAGAAAGATCAATTAGGAAATTTGGATTCCAAAATTTGGTAAAGACATCTTTCTTGTCTACTCATTAACATCAAAAGCATATAGAATTTATAAATTGAGAACATTATTAGTTGAAGAAAGTATGCATGTACTTTTTAATAAGGCTAACAATCTCAATGAGAAATAAAAAAATGCAGATCTAGAAGAAGAAATGGAGCAACTAAGCCTGAATGAGAAGACTCAGAGAGAGAATGATAAGAAAGATGAGAAAGCCAAACCAGGAGATGAGAAAGCCAAACTAGAAGATGAGAAAGTTGAGGCAAAAGATGAAGAAGTTCAACTTTTTTGCAAACCTTCTCCGAAACCTTCTGGCCAACTTCTTCAATTCCTAGCAGGATGGAAGCTACATTCTTCTCACCTAAAGGGACTAATAATTGGTGAAACCTCAACTAAAGTAAGAACAATATCTTCTTTCAAAAGAAGTAACAACAATAATCATTTTGCTTTGCTATCACAAATTGAACCAAAAAGCATTGATAAAGCATTCCTAGAAGAGTCATGGTTTGAATCCATGCAAGAGAAATTCAACTAGTTTGAGAAGAACAAAGTTTGGACCTTTGTACTAATCCCTTTAAATCATTCATTAATTGGCACAATATAGTTTTTCAAGAACAAGATGAATGAAAGTGACAAAGTGGTAAGGAACAAAGCAATGTTAGTAACTCAAGTGTATAACCAACAAGAATGTATTGACTATGCTAAACTTTTGCCCTTGCTGCTATACTAGAAGTGTAACACCTGTGAAAACATAATGGACTTGTATACGGTTATGGAGGTAGATTAATACTTATTTGTCATGCTTGTTAAGTTTTGTGGCCATCTGAGCAAGTTTAGTCACTTTACTATAACACTATGTATGAAATATAACACTTATTAGTCCTGAAATTGGCTTAAACTACTTAGTTAATAGAAATAAATATGGAGAATTTGTTTCTAGGTCACAAAAGTATGGAAGGAGCTGTGGTTAATGTTTGAGGTTAATCGGAGTTAGTTTGGTATTTTTAAACATACTGGTTGTGTGTTTTAATGCCGGATTGACTACCAGCAAATATGAAAAATTATGAAAATGGTGAAACAAGATTTTTTATGAATCTTAGGATTTATTTGAAATTTGTTGGAAGTTAGGAAACTTGATTCATTGAAATCTAAGTATTCTTAGCAGATCAAGAGTTTTAGTACTTTGGTATGAGAAGCCAATTTTGACTTCTCCTTTTAAAACATCCCACGGCTGAGGGTGAGGAAACATAAAACAGAAGAAAGAAAGGAGAAAAGAGAGAAAGGAAAGAAGAAGGAGAAAGAGGAAGAGAAGAAGAGGGAAACTAAGAGGCAAGCAAGGATTGGAGAGCTTGGATCCATCCTTAGCCATCTACAAGACCTTGAGGTAGGGGAAAAGCTGTTTTATACTTCTAGTCCTTTTCTCCATCTTGTTCATGTGATGGCATGGTGTGAATAATGGGATTTAGTGTGAGTTTTATGTGTTCTTGGCCTATTTCTTGTTGTTGAACTTAAGTATGGCTTGATGTTGGTTTTTTGGATGCATAAGGATGCATTTTTCATCACTTCAACATCTTTCTTCCCATTTGAGTTAAAATTGGGGGTTTAGGTTTTAAGGTGGATGATGGATTTATCAATCCATGATTTTGTGAAATTGAAGTTGTGCAAGAATTACAATGTGTTAATGGATCTTAGTTGATGTGAGAAATCAAGTGGATTTGAAGTTAGAGCAATTGGAAGGCCTTTGTTCCTAAATGGAATAGTAACTGCACCTACAGAATTCTGCAGAATGCTACTTGCACAGTGGCGTGAGTGTGCGGCACTGCGGCGTGCATGTGATGCTAGTTCCAATATTGGAACCCAAGAGTTGGGCGCCACGGCATGCCTGAGAGTGGTGCTGCGACGTGAGACCCAGTTTTTCTCAAAAATTGCTATGTGATGCAGTGGTTCCTTTTAATGTAGTTTCTTCTTTTATGCTTCTTAGTGAGTGTTGAGACTCTAATAGGAATATTAAATGAAGTGTTTGTGAAATGAACTTGAAATGCATATAAATCAATTATGGAGCTAATTATGGGAAGTAATTAGTAATTGTATTGCATGATGTATTTATGAATGTCTTGGTCCTCACTTTTGGGGAATGATATATGATAGTGTGAGGACGCGCAACTTCTTCCCTAGTATGTGACTTTGAGGATGGATTTCCTTGTTAATTGTTAATGACCATGTAGTTGATGGATTTCACTACCCGGAGAGGATGGATTTCCTTGTTATTTGTTGATGACCATGTAGTTGATGGATTTCACTAGTAGGAGAGGATGGATTTCCTTGTTATTTGATGATGACCGGTAGTTGATGGATTTCACTATCCAGAGGAAAGATTACTGGAACTGGGTTCTAGTGCTTGTTCGAGGTTATGGATGTGATTTCCATTACTTTGTTCAGGACTCACGCATATCATGGCATTGCCATGGATTTGGTATCATAACATTATTCATTTCATACTTAAGTTATTGTATAAGCATAAACATTAGACATAATTTCACATAGCATGGCAATTGTATGGGTGGTTGCCACCATGACATGAACTCATGACATTACAATAGTATGGGCGATTGCATATCTCTGAGATGGAGATGTTATTTTTGTATCTCTGAGATGGAGATGTTGTTGGGAAATCAGAGAACAAAAGCACAGTGGAAACAAGATTCCCACCAAGGATCCATGCGAAATGAGAGGCAAGAAACATGATTTTTCGTGTTTACCTCTTGAAGCCGGACAAAAAATGATCAAGAAAATCACTAGCACCGTAACAATGACAGTACCTCTATGTTGTCCATATGAATAGAGTCACAAACATCCAATGTTTGCGATCTTGGAGTCTCACGTCTCTTGCATAGTACTAGTTACGAAGAGAAGAGAAACCTGTCACTCTCTTACTCATTGTTTCTCTTAAGGTGCGGTTAGAGTTTATAATCTGATGTCCTTAACAGCCCCTTAATAGTACAATTTATAATAGTGACTAACTTATGTGAGTGAGAAAGTCAGTGACCCCGACGATAGAACCCTAGTCCAATTTAGATTCTAATTACTCCAAAATAGTCTATTCTATGTGTGTGACCTTGCAAGTTCTCATGATGTTAGAAGTAATATTAAAATCTTATTTTAATATTACAAACAGTGAGCGGTATCTAGCAACACATCGCTGCTACCCAAGTAATGAGAATGTTAGTGATTTGACATAACTTTTTCGTGACCAATGTTTCTGTATAGTTTAGTCCCTTTGTCCAGATATCTAGATTGAACACAAGGCATGGAATGTGTCACCCTTGTATAGTTCAATCTTTCGCTTCCTGATACTTAAGTAGACTTAGTAATAACAAGTGATATCAATATCTCATATTGACTCATTTGAGCATGGTCATGCATTTCGCAGTCTCACTCAATTAGGGGGCCTGAAGATATTGCTCCTGATATGTAGGAGGAACAAATCCCATCTAAGTCAGTCACATCCCTCTGCATGATTAGCAGTATGTCCAATAACCATCGTTATAATCACCTTGTTACAAATGATGTTTGATGGCATTAAAACATATAACTCTTCATGTAGAAATCATGGTGATTTCAAGTCAAAGAACCACATATATCATTGTCACTTTGAGAATCACTTATGACACTCATGTAACGATCCACATAGCATTCTCATGGTAGGTCAGTCTAATACATCATTACTCTAATATGTATCCATGTGAAGACTTGATATCTCATATCCATGACCCGTGAGGTGTGGCCATCAGTCTATGCACATACTAGTCTCAATGCATTATTGTTGTCCTAATTAACAATAATACTTGACTAGGGACATTTAATAATAGTGTTTTGATTCTATCCAATAAGATCTCATGATCAAGTCATCCACTTGATGTCCTATGGCATAAAACTTACTATTCTAAGAACTTTATTATTTTTATAATAAATAACACAATAAATAAAATGCCTCATGTATTAAATAAATAGCATAATACAATGTATGTAAATATAGTCAAAATAAATTGGCCTCTAGGGCATACACCAACAGATGTTTGGTTTGTATCTCTGAGATGGAGATGATGTTTTCATGAGTGTGGTGTTTACTTGGAAACTATTTTGATATATGTGTTTTTATACAAACTTATAAAATGAGAATCTATTTCGGGAAGAGAAAATACATGGTTTTGACTTTTGCCACCTTTCTAACATGTTATGTTTGAGACTTGAGTTTAGAAATGTGTTTTTCCTTGAAATAGCTAGAATGATTGTGAAGACATGATTTATGGATTTTAACTACTAAGAATATGTGATTCTCACCCCTTGTGTGTGTTTCCACGATGATTCCAGGGAGGAAGACTTACGGAAAGTGAAGACAAGTAGGAGGTTGGAGTGCTTAGCTTAGAATAGCTTTGTGGATTCTTTTGATGATTTATGTACACATTGTATTGGTGATAAGTACAGATATTATGTATTATTTATTCATTCGAGGCTCAAATTTTTTATATTTATACATAACTGTTATATTTAAAAATGCTTAGTTGTAGTAAGTAGCATTCTTGGATCTAATGACTATGGAATAACATTGGTTATACTATGGTTATTAAATTTAGAATGTTACAAGAAGCAATAAGAATTCTACTTGCTTACACTGCATTTAAAGGTTTTAAATTGATTCAAATGGTTGTCAAAATTTCATTCTTTAATGGTTATATAAATAAGGAAGTGTATGTCCATCAAACCACCTAGTTTTGAAGGTGAGAAATATCCAAACCATGTTTTTAAACTCTCTAAAGCATTTTACAGTTTAAAGCAAACTCCAAGAGTTTGTTATGAATGGTTAAACAATTTTTTCATTGATAGTGGTTTCATAAGAGGAATGGTGGACACTACCTTAATTAGAAAACATTTGAAGAATGAGCTCTTAATAGTCCAAATATATGTTGATGCCATTGTTTTTGGATCTACTAATGAGAACCTATGTAGAGAATTTTTTAAACTAATGAAAAGTGAGTTTGAAATTAGCATGATGGGAAAATTGTTCTTTCATGTCTTATAAATTAAGCAAGACATATCCAAAATCTTTATATGCCAAGAGAAGCATATTAAAGACTTGCTGAGAAAGTTCAACATGAAAAATGCCAAGCCAATGGGAACTCCAATGCATCCCTCAATGGTGATTGACAAAGATGAAAAAGGCAAACCTATTAGTTAGAACCTCTACAGAGGTATGATTAGTTCTTTGCTTTATCTAATAGCAAGTAGACCAAATATTGTGTTTAATGTTGGATTATATGCAAGATTTCAAACAAGTCCTAAGGAATCTTATCTCAAGGCTATGAAGAGAATCTTTATATACTTACTTGGAGTTTGCAGAATAAGAAATGTTCTAGTTTTGATCTAGTAGGATACTATGATGTTGACTTTGCTAGAGATATGAAAGAAAGAGAACAAGTGATGCATGTCATTTTCTAGGCAATGCCTTGGTGACTTGTTCAAGTAGGAAGCAAAATTTCATAGCTCTATTAACTATAGAAGTTGAGTATGTATCAACTTCCAACTGTTGCTCATAACTCCTATATATTAAACATCAAGTAGAGAATTACTCCATGAGGTGTAACGTCCCGAGACTGATTGCAGGATTGACGAGTGTCTCCACAAACCAACACGGGTCTTTTCAGCGTGCTTTATCCTCACTCACACGCATCCTAGGAAACTTCCCAGGTGGTCACCCATCTCACAATTGCTTCAGGTTAAGCACACTTAACCATGGAGTTCTTATATTCTAGGCTCCCGAAAAGAAGTTGCAACTTGTTGATATGGCTACACCAAATCAATTCCTTTAAGCCATCCTCAACTATGCAATCCCACACTGGCACATTCTCTGAATCCCTCTCATTCCAGTGCGTATTCAGTTCATTCATGCGACCTTTCGCCTAGAAGCCTGGTAGATGCCGCTCCTTGTCCGTGCTTCATTGCACTGGCGATCACTCCCCGCCCTCGTCGGCCCTGGGACACACATGCCGTGGGGGAGAGTTGTAACACTCCAAATTCTGCTATTTGACAGTAATGCTTAAATTATATTGTTTTGTGTTTCCTGTATGATATAAAATTATTTTGACTGTTCTGAGACTGTTTTTGATCGTTGTGTGAGATTTGCTCAAGGCCAAGAAAATAATAATTTTCAGGCCGGGGAAAATCTTATTTGATTTATTCGGAGCCGGGGGATCTTACTAAACCCGAATCTGAGAGACACGAAATCAAATATTTTACTTTTTAGAATTTACTTGTGAAATAAAAATATTTCACAGAAAAATATCTACTATTTTATTCACAGCAACATCTGCTATCAGGTAATAGACTCGGTATATTTTATCTGTTAGAAAATAGACTAAGAATAATTTCTGTAACTAATTTTGAAATGAACCAATGAGAATTGGTTAACATTAATGGTTAGACTTTTTCTAACTAATAGGAAATAGCTAATATAAATGGTTCGACAAGTTACCAAGTAACTAGATAAACTAACGAAGTTACCCTAATAGCTTAATTAGTAACTAAATGAACTTAGTTACTATGTACTTAGAAGCTCTAGTTAGAAAATTGATCTAGAACCATCTAGAAGCAATGATAATGCATGACTTATACAATGACCTAAGCATGTAACTAGCTACTTAGTATGTAACTAGATAACCTAACTTAGTTAGCTAAATGAACTAACTATCTAATTAAAGTGTAACTAGGAGTTATAACTAAAACAAACTTAGTTACACACCCCTTTGAGTCACATGGCCATAAGGCTTTCCACCATGTTCTTGAAACCTCTTTTATGACCAATTGATGACTCCTAAATGACCTATGCCATGTGAATGTATGTGATATTTTATTACCATGATTAAACTTTGATCTGTCCTACACAGTCAACCCCACGACCATGCACTTCAATATTGGCTATTATATTTCATTTTATCACACTTTGTGGCACAAAGAGCTCTTCTCTCTCTTCTCTCTCTTCAAGAACACCATTCTCTCCTTCTTCCTTAAGCCCACGGCCACCATACCCAAACCCTACCTCCATGTAACACCCAAAACTTTCTATGTATTAAATAAGTAATTTTAACAGTTAGCAGAATTCTACTGTTTAGTGATTTCTGTGCACTGTAAAATTATTTTAAATATTCCGTCTACATATTTGACCGTTTTGAGTGATTTGTTCCGTGTCAGGAAAATAATAATTTTCAGGCTAGAAAAATTTACGTAATTTAATTTTTAATGTTTAGTCTTAATTAATTTACGTAATCTGATTTGATATTTGTGAATTTTCTAATTTTTGTGATTTTATGTGTGATTTTGGATTTTTTACCATTTGTGGGCCCCGTGAGATGTTTGTGGGCCCAGGTGGGTCCCACAAAGTGAAAAATTTTTCTACGCACAGAAAAATTTGTACTGTTTAGACAGAGACAGGATCTTACTAAACCTGAATCCGGAAATAGTTTTAAAAAATTTCTTTTACTGTATTTTGTACTATATTTAATTATCGAATGATAAAAATACAGTGAATGTATTCTTTTATGAGGTTATGATAGATAAGAATAAAATTCTATACTATTAAGTCAATATTGGTGGTTTGGATATCCACCATTGATTAATTACCATTGGAGATTTAATCTTGATTTAATCAACGGTGGAGATTTGATCTTAAAAGTAAATAGGATCAATTATAACCGTTGGATGGAAATTAAATCAAGGGTAAAAATTTAATCTTATAAAAGACTATGACCATTATCAACCCTTTGATGTAAAATAAATCAATGGTGGAGATGGATCATTAATGACCATTGGATTTGGATTTAGATCAATGGTGGAGAATTGGTCATCAAAAATGATTACAACCATTTTGGACCCTTGGATGTAAAGTTTGAAGGTGTAATCTTAACCCTTCATTTTGGAGACACATCTAATGCCTAAGATTTAAAGGAGAAAGATCCAATGGCCTAGATTTTGTCTTCTAAAAATAAAAAATCTACTTAAATCCTAACCATTGAATAAATCAATGGCTAGAAAGGCTTCAAATAATTGTTTGAAAAGATGACAATTTGCATGAATCATGCAAAGGGGGGGCGGTTTTGAAGAAGCAAGGAGAAAGGGAGACAAAGTTAGTATAGGCTTTTTAGGCCAAGGAAAATGATGAAGACAATGGTCAAATCTCAAGACAAGTTCTTATTGATCAATTAATGAGCATGTTTTTGAAACTTCACTTTTCATTTCTCTCCATGAAGGCCACGGCCATGCATAGTTTAGGATACCAAATAATTCATTTCTACACTTCACATTTTCATTTCTTCATTCTCTCACTTATGTTTCATGAACCAACCAAATGAAAAACTCCATTCTCTCTCCCTAAAGAGCCATTTGGCCAAGCACTCTCATCCACCCTCCATCACTCTTTAATTTCATACAACCTAGTTTCTTGAATCCTTACCTTATTCTAAACAACTTTCATGTTGAAGACTTTCTCTAAATCTTCCATCTTGAAGGACTTTTACTAAGATCAAGTTCTAGAGTTCTTGTTGGTGAAGAGTAAGGAAATTTCTTTCATTCTTTTCTTTTTCATGTTCTAAACCATGTTTGATCCATGGTTCCTCTTAATCAAGCTCAATATACTAATTTTTTTGCATTTGTTTTATGTTCAAGAGACTTTTCTTGGTGGAGATCTTGTTCTAAATCCAAAGCAAGGAGCTTTTGGAGTTCTTCAAGAGGTAAGAGGGAGATTTATCTCACCAACCAAGCATGGTGGTGAGAGATGGTTATATTTGATGGATGATGAATCCATGTGAGGATTCATATCCATGGTCATGTAATAAATTATTTGTGTTATGTGTTTTTAATTATTTTGTTTATGCTTGATATGCTTTGCATGAATTAATTGTGTATGCATGCTTAGTATGATTTTTACTTGTTTATATGGTATGCTTATAATATGCATGATGATATATGTTAAATATATTATGATGGATGTATATTGAAATAAGCAAAATTTTGGCTCCAATGGCCAAAGGAGAGGTTCGGTTTGATACCCAAAATTGGGGTTCATGTTGAAAATTTTTCAAGAACAAAGAAATTGATTTTTTGGGTCCTTAGAACAATAAGATTTTTGGCCAAGACATCTCAAATTAGGTGTTCACTAAATTAATATTTTCATGAATAATAAAATTTTATGATTTGAGAAGTAAAGGAAATAAACAAAAGGATTTTGGTTTTGCAAAAGAGAATGCACACGTTTTCTTTTTAGTTATGTTGATATTAATTAATTTTGCGTAGAAACAAAAATGTAATTCATTTAAGTTATAAGAAAAATCTTTCATGGTTCCAATGGCCATTTTTAAGGTCTTGATAATTTAGAAAAAAAAAATTTTGATGTTATAAAATATAAGAATTTTCAAATAAGGATTTTGAAAAGAGAATTAAAGTGTTGTCAAGTGGAATTTTCATAAATAAAAGAAAAAGAGAGATTGAAGGTGCTAAACTTCAAATTGTTTTCAAGGAGAATTAATTTTTGAAAGTGATTTAGAAATATAAAAGAAAACGTTTGTAACTTAAATTTACTAACAAAGAATTTATTTATTGGTTTTGGAAAAACGTTAGGAAATTTAAAAGTTAGAAATGGTAATTAAATAAACTAAATGTGATTTTGTAAAACTAGATCAATAAAAAGCAATTTTAAGAAAAATATATTAAAAAGATTTTTTTTACTAAGAATAGGAAGAAAATAAAGTAAGGAATTATATTATTGTAAGAAAAGTCCAAAATAATATTTTTAAAGTTAAGGAATATTTTACGAAAGGTAAAAACGGTGAAAAATGATTTATGGAACTTAAAAAAACGTAAATTTTGAGTTACGCAATTTGAAAAAGGTTAAAATATTTCTACACAATTTAAAATGTTCAAATATTTTATACGATCGAAATGTTGTAGAAAAATTGTTATGTGATAAAAAAAATGATGAAAGAATATTTTTACGCACTTTAGAAAACAATAGAAAATTTTTACGTGAATTTTAAACGTAATAGAAATGTTACAAATTGTTGATTACATAATAAAATATTACGTGACTGTGAAAATGGGACAAAAATGTTTTTGTGAATGAGAAAAGTGCGATAATGCAATTGCTGTTAATTATACAAGTAAACTTTGAGCTTAAAAATACTATTTGAACCTGGTATGAGAAATTATGTGATTTACCATTGGTTGGTAATTGGTGCATTACACATGCATTGAAAATGGTCCGATGGACTGGATATGGCTAATTGCCTAGGAGAAACGTACACCTCTTGAGTGGGTGTGATACGCGTAGTGTAGGTCACTTGTGGACCTTGGGGGCATCGGGGTGCGGGTTGCTCACAATGGGCAGTTGGTAGCTCTTTTGCACCGTGGGTTAGACCGATGCAACACACCGATGATCCGGACCGAGACACTATTCTTAATCAAGATCTGACAAAGCTGTTGTGTATGTGCTAGATGTGCAAGATATAATTATAAGCACTTGGTCTGAAGCACGAAATACCGGCAAGACTCTTTTCGATCAATTTCTCCGACTTGAGTATTAGCTCCATGGAGTAGGACATTGAGTCTATGTACGCATGCATGAAACTGAGCATCTATATCTATATGATGGTGTTACTATAATTGTTGTATGATTTAAATAATGATAGTGGCATGATGGTAATTATTATGATGATGGTATAATTGTGATCATGATATGATATTTTTGCATGATGTGTTGTTTGTATTATCTCTGTACTATCATGCTTGTATTGGCGTAGATAATCTCACCTCTTTGTATGTATATCTGTATATTGCATTGATAATTGGGTGAAGACATTGAGAAAGAAACGGTACAAGAAGCGAGAAGAAGAGTTACTTCTCACGGGGGAACGCATGGTCGACAAGTATGACGACAAGAGCCAGTTTCTTCGGATATGTACGTCTACAATTTCACGAAGGAGTTGGAGAATGGAGGAGAAGTCCCGATGAGCGAGGACTTATTTACGAGGGATACCTGACTGTTAGTATTAGTAGAATATTTCATAGAAATCCATTTTTCTGTGTAACTATTTTAGTTCATGTTGAATTTCCGTTGCATATCAGGCGACACTGGGACACTAGGAATTATGTCCCAACGGAAATCAGTATAGTATCGTCGGCCGGACACTGTCCGTAGGGCTACTCGTCATAACGGATTTCTATCTGGCTGAGGAATCGAGGAGACCCATCTAAGGGGTCCGCTGCTTAGTTAAACTTGGGCAAGTTTGAACTCTGATATGAACTATGTGTGTAATTTATTTAAGTATGTTTTAGTTTGAGACATGGGCTGTAAAATAAATAATTCCAACAGTACGTTTGTAATATGTATATGATGTAATCTATGTGTGAGGTTGCTATAATGTTTTATTTTCCGCTAAGTTTATTTTATGGTCGTCAAAAAAAAATTGACTGATCTTTTTATGACAACGTCACCCTATATGAACTTGGGGGTAATTAAGTAACATAAATGTGACACCCTACGGCTTAGGGTGTTACACTCCACACTTCAAAATTTTTATCCAATCTTACTTTCCAAACCCAAACACAAATCTAAACATCTTTCCTTTAGAGAGTTTGATCTAAATCCTTCTCTAAGGGCTTCAAAAATCAAGCATTAGTCTCTTACTTCTAAGGTAACTTCTTGATTCTTTGATCCTAAGATGGATTTTTAAATTTCTAGACCATGATTGATCCATGGTTTATTATTTTCAAGCTTTGATTATGACTTTTAGAATTGTGTAAGATTGATTAGGGTTTTCTTTGGGCTACACGAAATCAAGTGGAGGAGAGGCTTGAAGTTTGTTGTCTTCCTTAAGGTAAGAGGGAGATTAACCTCATCAACTATGTGTTGGTGGTGAGGAAATGAATTGTATATGGTGAAAAATCCATAAGGATTTATTCACTATATTGTTTGAGCCTTATTTATTTGTGATTGATTTGTTTATAGCATTGAAAATATGATTGCATATGTGTTTGTATGCCTATAGCTTTGACAATATGTTTGCTTATTTGATTTTGAAAGCATGCTAATTTATGTGTAATTTAGGATATGATTCACATGAAGGAAATGTTGTATGAAGGTTCTAAAGAGCCTATGAGGCACACGGCCTCAACACCACAAAGGGAATCTAGGGTTCTAAATTATTTTCCTAATCAAGGATTAAATGATTTTATGATAAGAAATTAAATTAAGTATTTTTGCAAGAAATTAAATGATAGATATAATTAAATAATAATTTATGAAACCTATATATAAATTTCGGTCAAGATGCCATTTTTGATAAACTAGATCCAAATTTATTTTACTAAGAGTAGATTTAGGTGTTTATATAATAAGAAAATTAAATTAGTAGGTTTTGAGCCTAAAATCAAAGTGATATACTTTTTAATTAAATTGGCCTAATTAAGTTATAAAGTAAAATAAATGTTCATACTTGAAATTTACTAATGTATAGCTCACCCTATGGGTTATGAAGCGCGTTAGGAAATTTTAAGCTGTAATATCCCAAGTTAACAAAAGAAATACAGTTTTATGGGAAACAGTAGAAATACTACTTTTAATGAGAAAGTATTGGAAATATTATTTTAAAGAATGATTATTATGGAAGTAATGGAAATAAATTCAAAATTTGATAATAAACAATAAAAGTATTATTTTGAGCTTAAAATATGATAGAAGTAATTTACGCGATCAAAAATACGCAGAAAAACCTTTACCGACTTAAAAATAGTAATTTTTGACTATGCGATTGAGAAAATGCGATAAAATATTTACGCAATTTAGAAAATGTTGAAAAATCTTTACGATTTGAAAACGTAAGAAAAATGTTCTGCGATTGTAAAAATGCGATAATATCGCTACGCGATTGAACGTAAACAGCAATTTGCTGTCGGACAGTTGTGGTGGGCCTGGTCATGTTGAATAATGATACTACCAAGAAAAGGTGAGAGTATGTGATATATTGTAAAAATAATAATTGTATGTGTGTTTGAACCATGCATCAAGCATAGAAAAGCATGTCAACTTGTTTGGTTAAGGCTGTATGCCTAGGAAGTTGAATTATGCCTCAGTGCGGGTGTGAGTAGATAAGTGTAGGTCACTTGTTGACCTTGGGGGCGTTGGGGTGCGGGTACCTCGCAATGGACAATTGGTAGCTCTTTTGTCCATGAGGCAGACTGATGCAAACGCACCGACAATCAGGACCGAGACATTGTCCTATATCACGATCTGGTATAGAATGTCTCGTACAATGCCTTGATGTGCACGTTGATAAATTGATAACACTTTTGGCCACGGCAGCTGAGTTACAGACATGTCTTCTATATCATTCACTTTTAAATTGTGTTTAGCTCCATGGAGTAGGAATTGGTCCGTGTGCAAATGCATAGTTGGTCAGCATATTGATGTGTTAATTATACTTATCTGATTTATTATCTGTGATGTGATATGTTAATATTGTATCTGTATGCTTGTGTCATTTTATCTACTGTCATACTAGTATTGATGTAGGGGATCTCACCTCTTTATTATATTATGTCTATTTTGCTATATATGGTTGATAAAGACTGGGGAGACGAAGAAGCTGGTAATTCAATTTACCATCATTAGCCGTTTGTTTGTTGGTTATGATGGCAGCGAGATGACAAGTGTTAGGTTTTGTTCGGGTACAGTTCCATGGGGGGACTGACGCTTAGAGGTTTGATTATGAAAACGAACGTTTTGTTTATATGGGAGATCTGACTCTAAACTTGTGTGAGACCCTTAATGGGATCCTTGTTTTGACGCAACATGCGTCGGTGCGCCTAGAATTCACAATGCCCATTCGTGATCTCTGGGGTGGCGCAACTTATACTCCGTGTGAGGACTCTATGGTGTCTTCCGCAAGGACCCCTATGAGGCTATTGTATCCGCCTGGGTTCTTTGATAACAATGTAGTGGAGGAAGAGGAGGAGGATCCTTCCGAGGAACCAAATCCTTAGTTAGGAGTTTAGATTTTCTATTCAGCAGTTAGGTCAGTATTTTACTTTTAATATATGTTTGTACTTATGTAAATTATTTGGACAAAGTTTGTAATATCAACATATATTTTGGTGTGTTTATTTTAATGATAAGTTCTGCTTATGACTTTTTGGTTTAATTTTTTTTTATTCCGCAAATGAAATTTTAAAATTGACGTTTTTACAAGATTAATTCTTTTTTACAACTTGGGTAAGTTTTATTAGGATTAGTCTTAAATGTGATGCCCTATGGTGGGTGTTACATTAGTTGGTATCAGAGCTCTCGGTTAGAGTCTTTTGGGGTTTTTGTGGTTAGGTCTGTTTTGCTTATGTTGCGTAATTCTCTGTGGTTGATTTCCAAAAGGTTACAATTGACTTTTATTGTATTGTGTTTTAATGTTTGTGAAGAAAACTATGTCTCGTGGTAGAGGTGCAGTGACTGTTGCTACCAAAGGGATGCAGCGAATGGCAGAAGTGATTGTGCAACAAAATCAACGGGCTGCACAACAACAAGAAGCAAATGCAGAAGTCCAGCATTTGTCAGAGTTTTGCAGGAACAACCCGCCACACTTCAGAGGCGATTTGATCTTAAGAAAGCTAGTCTATGGATCCAAGAGTTAGAGAAGATCTTTGAAGGGATAGGATGTGCAGATGATCGTAGAAAACGTATGCTATGTTCATGTTGATGGGAGATGGCAAGAACTAGTGGAAAGCTACTAGAAGGGTGCTACAAGCTGAAGGTAGAGAAATAACATGGGAGTTGTTCTGTGAGGTGTTTTTAGAGAAATACTTTCCTAACAGTGCAAGGAACGCCAAATAAATGGAATTTCTAGGATTGCGTCAAGGTGGAATGACCGTCAATAAATATGTTGTGAAGTTTGAGAGCTTGTCTATGTTCTCAAGGTACCTTCAAATCCAATCAGACGAGATTTGGAAGTGCCGCAATTCGAAGAAGGTTTGCGAATTGAGCTAGAGAGAGGAGTGATATCAATGCACGTGAATCAGTTTTCAACACTAATGGATATGTGCTGTAGACTGGAATGGTTGGAGCCAGCACGTGATAACAGGAACCACAACTTTGGACCGACTAGGTTCCAAAGGGGAGGCAACAACAATAACAACCGGTTTCAATGGAAACCATATTCTTGACCTTCGGGAAGTCAGCAACAATAATAGTAGCAACCTCGTGGAGGTGGTCTAAGTGGCAATCGATTTAATCAGACTGCAACACCGCCAGCAAAATGCCTGAAGTGCAGGAAAGGTCACATGACGAGAGATTGCTCGATGAGAGGCATAATTTGTTTTAGATGTGGTAAGCCTAGTCATGTCTCTAAAGATTGTGATCAAGCAAAGATGGAGCCATCGGTAAGCAATGTTCGTGTTGTGAAGCCGTAAGCTGGAGGAAGAGTTTATACAATGAGTGGAGCTGAAGCCTCCCAGTCTGGAGATCTTATTCAGGGAGAAGCTGTCATCGCAGGTAATCTTTTAACTGTACTATATGATTCGGGTGCAACTCATTCATTTATTGCATATGACTGTGTGGATCATTTGGGATTGTCTATGTCTTCTTTGGATTTCCAATTGATTGTTTCCACCTCTACTACCAAACCTGTTAGTACGACTAAACTATGCCTAAATTATTCTATTACTATCAAAAATCAAGTTTTTTCTGTTAATTTAATCTGTTTACCTCTTGTCGATATTGACATAATCTTAGGAATGGATTGGTTATCTTCTAGCCATATCCTATTAGATTGTTCTAGAAAGACCTTAGTTTTTCCTGATGAGATTTCTGGATTTTTAACTGCCAAACAAGTCGAATCTTTATTGAGGGATGGAGCTCAAGGATACTTGCTGCTATCTTCTTTAGAAGTTAAGAGTGAGAAAGATGTGAACACTATTTTTGTCGTGAATGAGTTTCCTGAAGTTTTTCCTGATGAAGTACCTGGATTACCACCAGAAAGAGAGATAGAGTTTACTATCGATCTTGTACCAGGAGCGAGTCCTATATCGATTGCACCATACCGTATGTCGCCATTGGAGTTGGCAGAGTTGAAGAAGCAATTAGAGGAGTTATTGGAAAAATAGTTTGTGAGACCTAGTGTTTCACCCTAGGGAGCTCCAGTGCTGTTAGTCAAGAAGATGGAACTTCACGTTTATGTGTCGACTACTGCTAGCTGAACAAGGTCACAATAAAGAATAAATATCCACTTCCAAGAATTGATGATTTGATGGACCAACTGAAACGAGCAGCTGTTTTCTCCAAATAAGATCTGCGATCAGGTTATCATCAAATTCATGTCAAGGTAGAGGATATACCTAAGACAGCTTTTCGAACACGTTACGGTCATTATAAATATCTTGTAATGTTGTTCGGTGTGACGAATGCTCCTACTATATTCATGGATTATATGAATAGGATCTTTCGTCAATACCTGGATAGATTTGTCATTATTTTTATCGAGGACATTATGATCTACTCCCAAAATCAGGAAGAGCATGCTGAACATCTTAGTATAGTTCTTCAGATTTTGAAAGAGAAGAAGTTGTACGCGAAGTTGTCAAAATATGAATTTTGGTTGGATGAAGTTCAGTTTCTGGGTCATGTAATTTCCAAGGATGGAATTGCAGTGGATCCAGCAAAGGTGGAGATGGTCCTTCAATGGGAAAGACTAAAGACCGTGACAGAGATCCAGAGTTTTGTTAGATTAGTTGGATATTACCGAAGGTTTATTGAAGGTTTCTCCAAGATAGCCAGACCTCTTACATAACTTATGAGGAAGAACTAAGTTTTTGATTGGATGAATAAATGTGAAGAGAGTTTCCAAGAATTGAAGAAGAGGTTGACTACTGCACTAGTGCTGATTTTACCATATCTGAATGAATCTTTTGAGATATACTGTGATTCTTCTTATCAAGGATTAGGATGTGCATTGATGCAGAACAGAAAAGTGGTAACATATGCTTCCAGACAATTAAAGGTGCATGAAAGGAACTACCTAACGCATGATTTGGAATTAGTCGCAGTTGTTTTTGCGTTGAAGATATGGAGACACTTTTTGTATGGAGCTATATTCAACGTCTTCAACGACCACAAAAGTTTAAAGTACTTGTTTGATCAAAAGGAATTGAATATGAGGCAGGGGAAATGGTTGGAATTCCTAAAGGATTATGACTTTCAACTCTAGTATCACCCTGGAAAAGCAAATGTCATAGAAAATGCTTTCAGTCGGAAGATGCTCAATGTTTCTGCTATGATGATCAAAGAGGAAAAGTTAATTGAACAGTTTAGAGATATATAGTTATCAATGGAATTATCACCTGGAAGAATTCGTCTGAATATGGTCACTATTCTGAATGATCTACTGGATGAAATCTGTGAAAAGCAAGAAGATAACCAATGTTTGAAAAATGAGAGAGAATTTCTGAAGCAAGGTCATAAGGCAACGGTTAAAGAAGGACCTGACGGGGTTTTAAGGTTTAAAGGCAGGATCTGTATACCCGATGATCCCAATCATAATAAGGTGATACTTGGTGAAGCTCATACCAGCAGATTGAGTATACATCCTGGGATGACCAAGATGTATCAAGATTTGAAATGGTTATTTTGGTGGCTTAGAATAAAGAGGGACGTTGCTGACTATATGTCATCTTGTCTTGTATGCCAGAAAGCAAAAGTTGAACACCAACGACCAGCAAGCATGTTACAGCCCCTAATTATTCCAAAATGGAAATGGGATAGTATTGCTATAGATTTCGTTACTAGATTGCCAAAGACAAGGAAAGGTTATGATTCTATATGGGTCATCACTGATCGACTTACGAAGTCTGCTCACTTCTTGCCAATCAATATCAGATATTCTATGGAGAAGCTGACCCAGTTATACATTGGTGAAATCATGAGAGTTCATAGTGTATCCACTAGTATCATCTCTGATAGAGATCCAAGGTTTACATCGAGGTTTTGGCTATGCTTACATGAAGCAATGGGGACTAAGCTACGTCTGAGTTCTGCCTATCATCCACAAACTGATGGACAAACAAAAAGAACTATACAGTCATTGGAGGATCTGTTGAGAGCTTGTATGTTAGAACAACGAGGAAGTTGGGATGAATTCTTACCTTTGGTGGAATTCACCTATAATAACAGTTTTCACTCAAGCATAGGGATGGCACCCTATAAGGCGCTTTACGGACAACGATGTTGAACACCTTTGTGTTGGTATCAGGATGGGGAGAGTATGACCAACAGACCTGAAATGGTGCAACAAACAACAGAGAAGGTAAAGTTGATTCAAGAGAAAATGAGGGCAACTCAAAGCAGACAGAAAAGCTATGCTGACAAAAGAAGAAGAGCTCTTGAATTTGAGGAAAGTAAGCATGTGTTTTTGCGAGTGACACCCGCGACTGGTGTCGGAAGGGTTATAAAATCCAAAAAACACACTCCTAAATTCATTAGACCCTATCAAATTCTACGTCGGATAGGTCTAGTTGTGTACCAAATAGCTTTACCGCCTTTTCTTTCAAACCTTCATAATGTTTTCCATGTGTCCCAATTGAGAAAGTATATCCCTGATCCTTCACATGTTATACAGCCTGATGAAGTGTAATTGAAAGAAAATTTGAAGTATGAGGCACTTCCTGTTAAGATTGAAGATAGGAGGGTGAAGCAACTCAGAGGCAAAGCAATTCCGTTAGTTAAAGTGACCTAGAATGAGACAACCAGAGATGCTACTTGGGAAATAGTGGAGAAAATGAGGGAACAGTATCTTCAGTTGTTTTAATGTATGATCAATTTCGAGGATGAAATTCTTTTTAGAGGGGGAAAGTTGTAACACACCAAATTCTGCTATTTGACAGTAATGTTTAAATTGTATTGTTTTGTGTTTCCTGTATGATATAAAATTATTTTGACTGTTTTGAGACTGTTTTTGATCATTGGGTGAGATTTGCTCTGGGTCAGGAAAATAATAATTTTTGGGCCAAGAAAAATCTTATTTGATTTATTCGGAGCCGAGGGATCTTACTAAACTCGAATTTGAGAGACACGAAATCAAATCTTTTAATTTTCAGAATTTACATGTGAAATAAAAATATTTCATAGAAAAATATTTGCTGTTTTATTAACAGCAACTTCTGCTATCAGGTAACAGACCCAGTATATTTTATCTGTTAGAAAATAGACTGAGAATAATTTCTGTAACTAATTTTGAAATGAACCAATGAGAATTGGTCAACATTACTAGTTATACTTTTTCTAACTAATAGGAAATAGTCAATATAAATGGTTGGACAAGTGACTAAGTAACTAGATAAACTAAGTTACCCTAATAGCTTAATTAGTAACTAAATGAACTAACTTAGTTACTATGTACTTAGAAGCTCTAGTTAGAAAATTGATCTAGAACCATCTAGAAGCAATGACAATGCATGACTTATACAATGACCTAAGCATGTAACTAGCTACTTAGTATGTAACTAGATAACCTAACTTAGTTAGCTAAATGAACTAACTATCTAATTAAAGTGTAACTAGGAGTTATAACTAAAACAAACTTAGTTACACACCTCTTTGAGTCACACGGCCATAAGGCCTTCCACTATGTTCTTGAATGCTCTTTTATGACCAATTGATGACTCCTAAATGACCTATGCCATTTGAATGCATGTGATATTTTATTACCATGATTAAACTTTGATCTTTCCTACACACTCAACCCCACGGCCATGCACTTCAATATTGGCTATTCTATTTCATTTTATCATACTTTGTGACACAAAGAGCTATTCTCTCTCTTCTCTCTCTTCAAGAATGTGAATGCTTATGTCCCTAAAGCATGTCAAATAGTTTTTGATGATAACAAAGGCAAAAGTGAAGATCAAGTGCAAATGTAAAGATCAAGTGCAAAAGGAAAAACCAAGATCAAAGAAAGAAGTCAAGAGGTTTATTTAGTTATAAGACTTAGAACATTAATGTTAAATGCTCTCAAGATTTCTCAAATGGTTTTTCAATATATCATTTCAAAATAAGTGGGAAAATTCAAAGTTAAACATGTTTTTCAAGAAACTTGAGTTTCAATCTTAAATCTAACACTCTTAAAAGGATTTATGTTTAATCAAATGTCTTGAGGTGTTAGAAATGGCTTACAAGCTTTATTGGACTTGAAAAATGTGTTCAAAGGCCAATGTAATCGATTACATGATGTTTGTAATCGATTACACAGCAAACAGAGGCCTTATAATCGATTATATGAGCAATGTAATCGATTACAAGCAAGTCAGAGGCCATGTAATTGATTACACAAATAATGTAATAGATTACAATAAGCCCAGAAAGGTAAGAACACGTTCAAAGAGTCATGTAATCGATTACATAGATATTGTAATTGATTACACAGTAAGACAGAAGTCATGTAATTGATTACATGGATATTGTAATCGATTACAAGCAAGTCAGAAGCCATGTAATCGATTACACTAAAAATGTAATCGATTACACAGAGCCCAGAAAGCCAAGAACACGTTGGAACAACAATGTAATCGATTATATTTGTTGTGTAATCGATTACACGCATCCAGACAACGTCCAACGGCTATATTAAATGCATTTAATGCTTGCCTAAAACCCTCCAACGGCTCCATTTATTGCAAAACTAATAAATACTAATGTTGGGTCTTCATTAGAGGTTGACCTTGAACCAAAAACTGATTACCAATACTTCAAAACGTGATTCAATCCTCAAATCCATTCTTGCTCTGTTTTTGTGAAAAACGTGGGTTAATCTTTGAGAGCATATTAGAGCTTCAATTTGTAATCATCTACTCTAGTGAGAGCTTCATTCAATCAATCTACATTGCTTTGTAAAGAGGGTGAGGCATCTCTCCAAAAGTGTAAAGGGTGAGGTATCCCTTATTTGAAGAGACTCAAGCTCCAAGGGTGAGGTATCCTAAAGTGTTGAGTGCTCAAGGTTGTAAAGGTTGTCAAGCACCTATCGAAGCTTGAAGAAATAGTGAAAAATCTTTAGCGATTGTTTGAGGACTGGACGTAGATCACAAGTGGATTGGTGATCGAACCAGGATAAATCCTTATGTTTGTTTTCTCTAAACCCTTCTCTTTACATTGAGCACCGTTTCATTGAATTGCTTGAATATTATTCTCTTTGTTTATTGCATTTATAAGTAAAAGTGTTTATCTCATATATCCAATCATTTCTAATCATCAAATAGCTTCAACGAAAATTGTTTATTAAATAATTTGTGAAAGATTTACGAACTTTTTTTACATACTCAATTCACTCCCCCTCTTGAGTATTGAGGCCACTTGGTAACAAGTGGTATCAGAGCTAGACTCTTGTATAAAGAGCTTAGCAGCTTCAAGAGAAGTGATGGCTTCAAATGGTTTTTCAAATGAAGGTTCTTCTATAAACAGACCTCCTTATTTCAATGGGGATGGTTATGCCTATTGGAAAGAAAGGATGAAAATTTTCATTGAAGCTATTGATTTAGATATGTAGGACGCCGTTGAAAATGGTGCTTTTGTTCCAACACAAACTAAAGATGGTGTGAAAATTAATATACCTAGAAATGAATGGACCGATGATAATAAAAAAAAAGGTTCAATACAATTTGAGAGCCAAGAACATCATCACCACATCCTTGGGGTATGATGAATTCTTTAGGGTGTCAAATTATAAGACCGCAAAAGAAATGTGGGATACCCTACAAGTAACTCATGAAGGTACTAGTGAGGTAAAACGATCTCGAATAAACACTCTTACTCATGAATACGAATTGTTTAGAATGAACCAAGGTGAGAGTATTCAAGATATGCAAAAGAGGTTTACTCATATTGTTAATCATCTTATCTCATTGGGAAAGACATTTCCTAATGAGGATCTTATTAACAAAGTCTTGAGATGTCTAAGCAGGAATTGGCAACCCAAAGTAACGGCTATTGCGGAATCAAGAGATTTATCAACAATGTCTCTAGCCACCTTATTCGGAAAGCTTCAAGAACATGAGCTGGAACTAAATAGGCTCAATCAAAATGAAGAGCATGATAAAAAGAAGAAGGGAATTACACTCAAAGTCACTTCCTTTACAATTGAAGATGATGATGAAGATGGTGAAGAGGATGTTGAAAGTGTTGAACTAAGTGAGGAGAATCTTAGTCTCCTTGTGAGAAAGTTTGGAAGATTCTTAAAGAAAAAGGGATTTCAAAGAAGACCACCCTTTCCTCAAAAGAAAGTGTATCACAAAGGAGAAGGATCCTCTACTCCTCCAAAATTCTATGAATGTGGAAAACCGGGGCACATGAAAATGGAGTGTCCTATGTATCTCAAGAAGACGGAGAAGTTTGAGAAAAAGTCTTCCAAAGAAAAGTAAGGAAGGAGAGCATACATAGCTTGGGAGGACAATAACTTAAGCTCTTCCGATAGTTCAGAGAATGAAGAAGCTCATCTTTGTCTCATGGCTCAAGGAGAAGAAAGTGAAGAGAGCGACACCGAGGTAACTTCTTCTAACTCAGAATCTCTACCTTCATATGATGAATTGCAAGATGCCTTTCAAGAATTGCATGATGAATCCTTAAGGCTCACAAAAATTGTTTTGTCCTCTAACAAAACAATTTCCTTATTGGTAAACAAAGTTTCTATCTTAAGTAAGGAGATAAATGAGCTCAAGATTGAAAATGAGACCTTAGGACTTATTAATGCTAATTCACTATGCATGACTTGTTCCTCACATGATAACACATCCATATCATTACCTTGTTCATCATGCAAAGTATTTGAAAAAGAAATTGAAGACTTGAACAACACTCTTGCAAAATTCACTTTTGGAAGAGACAACTTGAATGTGTTGTTAGGGAAACAAAAATGTGTTTTCCAAAAAGTTGGTTTGGGATTTAATCCAAACAACCATCAAAAGTCTTATAAGAACTTCTTTGTTTCCTCAAATACTTCAAGTAGTCCCTTTGTTAAATGTTTTCACTGTGGTAAGAAAGGGCATAGTGCATCCACTTGCAATGTTAGAAAGAACATAAACACTAAAGTTGGAATAAAAAGAGTTTGGGTTCCTAAAGGCACCATGCCTAACTCTAACACATAAGGACCCAAGACAATTTGGGTACCAAAGGTTAAAACTTGAATGTGTGTTGTAGGTGTGCTTGAAGACCAAGAGCTCAAGTTAGTATCTTGATAGTGGTTGCTCCAAGCACATGACCGGTGATGGCTCCAAGTTCTCCTCCCTTACTCACAAGAAATATGGTCATGTCACATATGGTGATAACAATAAAGGGAAGATTCCTGGAATTGGCAAAGTTAGTAAGATCCCTTCATCATCTATTGATAATGTTTTGCTTGTTGAAGGACTTAAACATAATTTACTTAGCATTAGTCAATTGTGTGATAAAGGCAATAGAGTTATATTTGATTCTTCTTATTGCATAATTGAGGGAAAGGATGATAAGCAAGTTAAGTTTGTTGTTCATAGAGTCAATAATATATATATGATTAGTCTTGATGATATTTCCTCAAATGATGCTAAATGCTTTATGAGTAAAGAAAATGATTCATGGTTATGGCATAGAAGAATTGCTCACATTCATATGGATCACTTAAACAAATTGATTTCTAAAGAACTAGTAATTGATCTTCCAAAGCTCAAATTTGAAAAAGACAAACTTTGTGATGCATGTCAAAAGGGAAAACAAGTAAAGGTCTCTTTTAAAGCTAAAAACATGGTTTCAACTTCTAGACCTTTATAGCTTTTGCACATGGATCTTTTTGGGCCCTCTAGAACTATGAGCTTTGGTGGGAATTACTATGCATTAGTGATTGTGGATGATTTTTTTAGGTTTACATGGACATTATTCTTGGCCTATAAAAATGATGCTTTTCAATCATTTAAAAAGCTTGCCAAAGTTATCCAAAACGAAAAAGGTTTTTGTATTGCATCCATAAGAAGTGACCATGGTGGTGAATTTGAAAATCATGAATTTGAAACTTTTTGTGATGAACATAGCATTGAGCATAATTTTTCTGCCCTTAGAACACCACAACAAAATGATGTTGTAGAAAGGAAAATTTGATCTTTAGAGGAAGTGGCAAGAACTATGCTCAATGAGGCCAACCTTCCTAAGTATTTTTGGGCGGATGCGATTAACACCGCTTGTTATGTTATGAATAGAGTCCTAATAAGGCTAATCTTAAAGAAAACCCCATATGAATTGTACAAAGGAAGGAAGCCAAATGTGTCACATTTCCATGTCTTTGGGTGTAAATGTTTTGTCTTAAATAATGGAAAGGATAATTTGGGGAAGTTTGATGCAAAATCTGATGAGGGAATATTCATTGGTTATTCTATACATAGTAAGGCCTTTAGAGTCTATAATAAATGAACTATGACCATAGCAGAGTCCATACATGTTGTATTTGATGAAACTAACCCAAATGAGCCGAGAAAGGAGCTTGTTGATGATGTTGCAGAAATCTTGGCAAAAATGCACTTAAAAAATCAAGAAAAAGAGTCCAAGAAGCAAGAAGAAAGACTCCTTGATCATTCATGGCAAAAAGGTTTAGAAATCTTGGATCTACCCAAGGAATGGAGGACTTCAAGATATCACCCTCTTGATAAGGTGATAGGTGATATATCAAAATGGGTAATCACTCGAAACTCACTTAGAGATGCATGTAATCACTTAGCCTTTGTCTCTCAAGTTAAACCTAAAGACATAAATGAGGGCATTAATGATGAACATTGGATCTTGGCCATGCAAGAAGAACTAAACCAATTTGAGAGAAATCAAGTTTGGGAATTAGTTACAAGGCCCAATGATCATCCTATAATTGGCACCAAATGGGTCTTTAGGAATAAACTTGATGAAACAGGCTTAATAATAAGAAATAAAGCTAGGCTTGTAGCTAAGGGATATAATCAAGAAGAAGGCATAGACTATGAAAAAACTTATGCTCCCGTAGCTAGATTAGAGGCCATTAGAATGTTACTTGCATATGCTTGCATCATGGATTTCAAACTCTATCAAATGGATGTCAAAAGTGCCTTTTTAAATGGTTTTATACAAGAAGAGGTGTATGTAGTACAACCTCCTGGTTTTAAGGATTTTGAAATGCCCAACCATGTTTTTAAAGTGAAAAAGGCCTTGTATGGCTTAAAACAAGCTCCTAGAGCTTGGTATGAAAGGTTGAGCAAATTCCTTTTAGAAAAAAGTTTTTCTAAAGGCAAAGTTGACACTACCCTTTTCATAAAACATAAAATGCATGACATACTTCTAGTTCAAATTTATATTGATGACACTATATTTGGAGCTACTAACAACTCTCTTTGTAAAGAATTTTTAAATATTATGCAAAGTGAGTTTGAAATGTCCATGATGGGCGAGCTCAACTTCTTCCTTGGTCTCCAAATCAAGCAAACAAAAGAAGGAACTTTCATAAGCTAATCCAAGTATTGCAAGGAGCTGCTCAAGAAGTTTGGAATGGACAATGCCAAGCATATGGCTACTCCTATGGGCACCTCTTGCTATTTGGACAAGGATGAAGGAGGTAAATCAGTAGAAATTACAAAATATAGAGGTATGATTAGCTCACTCCTTTACCTCACTGCAAGTAGGCCTGATATAATGTTTAGTGTATGCATGTGTGCTAGATATCAAGCTAATCCTAAAGAATCACACCTAAGTGCTGTTAAAAGAATAATGAAATATCTAATAGGCACATCACAAATGGGTTTATGGTACCCTAAAGGTGCTTCATGTAGCCTTATTGGGTATTCCAACTCTGATTTTGCTGGATGCAAAATGGATAGGAAGAGCACTAGTGGGACATGCCACTTGCTTGGAAGCTCACTAGTTTCTTGGCATAGCAAGAAACAAAATAATGTGGCAATGTCTATAGCTGAAGTTGAATATATTGCAGCTGGGAGTTGTTGTGCTCAAATCCTTTGGATGAAACAACAACTCTTGGACTATGGTCTTAAGCTTGATCACATCCCCATAAGATGTAATAATACTAGTACAATCAATTTGTCCAAAAATCTCATTTTGCATTCTAGGACTAAACATATTGAAATAAGACATCATTTCATTGGAGACCATGTTCAAAAGGATGATTGTATGCTTGAATTTGTAGAAACCACTAAGCAACTAGCTGACATTTTCACTAAACCCCTAGCAAAAGAAGCATTTTTCTATATAAGAAGTGAACTTGGTATATTGGATCAATCATGCATAAATTAACTATTTACTGCATAATCCTAAAACTAATGCATAACTTGTGTTTTTCTGTATAATCATGCCACATTGCTGCATAATCGCTGAATTTTTCATCATATTTGAATCCAATACTGACTTGAGCGTCGGAGATTTCCCCTAAGTTATTTTGCAGGTGCTCCCTTATGTCCAAGACTTCCAAGCAACTCAACAACCTCACAATTTCACCAAAAAAAGGGTGTAATTCTTGGTAAAAATAGTGATTTTGAACAATTATATGATTTGAATCATAATATGATTAGATTATGTGTTTGCATGATGATTTGAATTGATCTAAGATACTTTGGAACTGATTTGAATGGTTTAAAATTGATTCTATGCTGATTGGAATGCAAAATCTGAGTTAAAGTGTGCTGGTAATCGATTACAATGCCTTTGTAATCGATTACACAGGTTTTGTTAAGCATGTAATCGATTACACAACTTTTGTAATCGATTACAATTAACTCAAAACTCAGGTAATCGATTATATCAACCATGTAATCGATTACAAGGTTCCCCAGAAGCATGGTTATCGATTACACCAAAAATGTAATCGACTACATATGAACCAGAACGCTTGTAATCGATTACAAACCTAATGTAATCGATTACACAGGTTTTTTTTTAAAGGTTTCTGATGCGCGCAGAGCTCATTTCTCAGAAACTCTTCAACTCCTTCATCTTCCTCCTCTGCTCCCACGCACCCCAAACCTCCCAATCTCTCCTTTCTCACTCAAACCTCCCTCAAATTCCTTCATTTCACTTCCCTCTAACTCGAAAAACTCTTCTCCACACAACTCATCTCTCAAATCCCATCACATCCCTCACCCAAATCTCCCCATCACCTCTCACGAACACCATCCCCACTTCTCTGCCCTAACCTCATCTCTCTCTCCTTTTTACTCATCCCCAAACACTTACCACTCATCCCACTCTTCTCTTTCTCATCACATGGCTGAATCCTCTCATCGCTCAAAGCGCCCAAGAACAGGGGCTGCTATTGGAGGGTCCTCTGGTGGAGCTTCATGCAATATCTCTGGCCTAGACCTCACTCGCCACTTCTCCACAGTGAAGAGAGCTGAGTTGTTCCGGAAGAACTTTCAGCTATGCAAGATTATTTCCCCCAAGTACCTTCCCATCAACTTCTGTGAGAGTGAACCTCTGGAGAGTTTTAGAACCATTGAGAACTTAGGCTTGTTAGGTTTCCTGAGTATAGAGAAGGCTATCTACCTAAACCTAGTAAGAGTCTTTTATGCGAATCTGAAATTTGAAGATAATTGCTTAATTTCTGAGGTGAAAAAGCAACAAATCAGGATCACTATGGCTGAGTGGTATAGGCTGACGAAGCTCTCTCCTGATGGAGTAAACTTCTGTGGGAATGCCTATGTCTTGGGTCATGAGTTTGAGCACAAGGTTACTCTCCTTTCACTGATTAGGACTGGTTACTACCCCCCCCAGTGATCCCAAAAAGAGAATCATGGCCACTGGTCTGACTATGGAGAACAGGGTTCTCCACTACCTTTTGGTCAGGGGGTTGATTCCCAAGAGAGGGAATTACTCCCAGGTTCTCAAGGATGATGTGGTGTCCCTATGGGCAATGACCACGGGGCGACCAATAAATTGGGGTTACTACATTATAGAGCACATATTGGATGTAAAGAAAAAGAAGAACTCTGCTCTCCCTTTGCTATGCTGGTAACAGCCATCCTAGAACATTGTCGCATTTCCCTGGCTGAGCAGTCTAAGGACACCAGCTCGAAAGGACCACAATCCATTAGCTTGCATACCTTGAAGAAGCTCCAGCTCTACAAAGTGGATGATAGGTGGGATTACATTGCCCATGGCACCTTTGGACATATCCATCATGATCCGGATAGTGATGATGATGAAGAGGCTCAGCATCCTACTCCTGCTCTTGCTCCTGCTCCAGCTTCACTTGACCTCTTGCTCCAAGAGATGTGAAACCTGAGCGCTACTGTAGACACATGCATGGACCGCATTGAGCAGAAGATAGACCATCTTGAGCTGAGGATGGACTACTCTGGTCAGGAGCTTGCCTCCATTCGATCCCTCTTGGGTGGACCTCATATTCCTTCGAGTGCTGTTGCTGCACCTCCCACATCCTCTGCCTCTCCTGTTCCCCTGTCCTTTGCTGATCCATCTGGAGTCCCTGCTGATAATGCAGAGCTCCTAGACTCTGAGGACGATCTTAAGCCCAGTAATGATAACGTTGATCTAAGAGACATTGTTGTGGATCTAGATAGTGACAGTGAGGCTACTGATACTGATCATGGCCCATTGCCCTAATGTTTCTCATTGTTATTTGCTTAGGACTACATTATATTTTTTTTTGCTCAGTTATATAACATTGGTATACATTTTTGGTGTTTTTGGTTATTGGCTATACTAGCTGTGATAAGTTACATTTTACATGCTTTTTAATGATATATGAACTTGATCTAGCTTTGATTCTATTCTCTGAATATTTGGGCTTTTGAACAGTGATTGGATTGTTTATTCTCTTTGGATTTCTTGTTTTTGTAAAACTTGGGAAGTCATGAAATATAGCTGACATGCTGTTCATTTTTTTTTCAAAATGCTTATGTCTTTTTGATAATGCCAACGGGGGAGAGAATAATGAAAAATGAAATCTAATTAAGGTTGCATGTCTACGGGGGAGTTATTGAACTTTTAAGCTCTTAAGCTTTTTACATGAAAAATCTAACCCAATATCATGCATAAACTCCGAGGGAGCATTGCGCCTAAATGTCTATTACATACAAATGCAAAAACTCTTTCTTTTTCCTATGATCAGTTTGTCATCATCAAAAAGGGGGAGAATGTGAATGCTTATGTCCCTAAAGCATGTCAAATAGTTTTTGATGATAACAAAGGAAAAAGTGAATATCAAGTGCAAATGTGAAGATCAAGTGCAAAAGGAAAAATCAAGATCAAAGAAAGAAGTCAAGAGGTTTATTTAGTTATAAGACTTAGAACATTAATGTTAAATGCTCTCAAGATTTCTCAAATGGTTTTTCAATATATCATTTCAAAATAAGTGGGAAAATTCAAAGTTAAACATGTTTTTCAAGAAACTTGAGTTTCAATCTTAAATCTAACACTCTTAAAAGGATTTATGTTTAATCAAATGTCTTGAGGTGTTAGAAATGGCTTACAAGCTTTATTGGACTTGAAAAATGTGTTCAAAGGCCAATGTAATCAATTACATGATGTTTGTAATCGATTACACAGCAAATAGAGGCCTTATAATCGATTACATGAGCAATGTAATCGATTACAAGCAAGTCAGAGGCCATGTAATCTATTACACAAATAATGTAATCGATTACATTAAGCCCAGAAAGGCAAGAACACGTTCAAAGAGTCATGTAATCGATTACATGGATATTGTAATCGATTACACAGTAAGATAGAAGTCTTGTAATCGATTACATGGATATTGTAATCGATTACAAGTAAGTCAGAAGCCATGTAATCGATTACACTAATAATGTAATCAATTACACAGAGCCTAGAAAGCCAAGAACATGTTGGAACAACAATATAATCGATTACATTTATTGTGTAATCGATTACACGCATCCAGACAACGTCCAACGGCTATATTAAATGCATTTAATGCTTGGCTAAAACCCTCCAACGGCTCCATTTATTGCAAAACTTATAAATACTAATGTTGGGTCTTCATTAGAGGTTGACCTTGAACCAAAAACTGATTACTAATACTTCAAAATGTGAATCAATCCTCAAATCCATTCTTGCTCTATTTTTGTGAAAAACGTGGGTTAATCTTTGAGAGCATATTAGAGCTTCAATTTGTAATCATCTACTCTAGTGAGAGCTTCATTCAATCAATCTACATTGCTTTGTAAAGAGGGTAAGGCATTCTTCCAAAAGTGTAATGGGTGAGGTATCCCTTATTTGAAGAGACTCAAGCTCCAAGGGTGAGGTATCCCAAAGTGTTGAGTGCTCAAGGTTGTAAAGGTTGTCAAGCACCTATTGAAGCTTGAAGAAATAGTGGAAAATCTCTAGCGGTTGCTTGAGGACTGGACGTAGATCACAAGTGGATTGGTGATCGAACCAGGGTAAATCATTGTGTTTATTTTCTCTAAACCCTTCTCTTTACATTGAGCACTGTTTCATTGAATTGCTTGAATATTATTCTCTTTGTTTATTACATTTATAAGTAAAAGTGTTTATCTCATATATCCAATCATTTCTAATCATCAAATAGCTTCAACGAAAATTTTTTTATCAAACGATTTGCGAAAGATTTGCAAACTTGTTTTACATACTCAATTCACCCCTTCTTGAGTATTGAGGCCACTTGGTAACAAAGAACACCATTCTCTCTTTCTTCCTTAAGCCCACGGCCACCATACCCAAACCCTACCTCCACACTTCAAAAACTTCATCCAATCTTACTTTCCAAACCCAAACACAATTTTAAACATCTTTCCTTTAGAGAGTTTGATCTAAATCCTTCTCTAAGGGCTTCAAAAATCAAGCTTTAATTTCTTACTTCTAAGGTAACTTCTTGATTCTTTGATCCTAAGATGGATTTTTAATTTTCTAGTCCATGACTGATCCATGGTTTTTGTTTTCAAGCTTTGATTATGACTTTTCGAATTGTTAAAGATTGATTAGGGTTTTCTTTGGGCTACACGAAATCAAGTGGAGGAGAGACTTGAAGTTTGTTGTCTTCCTTAAGGTAAGAGGGAGATTAACCTCATCAACTATATGTTGGTGGTGAGGAAATGGATTGTTTGTGGTAAAAAATTCATAAGGATTTATTCACTATATTGTTTTAGCCTTATTTATTTGTGGTTGATTTGTTTATAGCTTTGAAAATATGATTACATATGTGTTTGTATACCTATAGCTTTGAAAAAATGCTTGCCTATGTGATTTTGAAAGCATGCTAATTTATGTGTAATTTAGGATGTGATTCACATGAAGGAAATGTTGTATGAAGGTTCCAAAGAGCCTATGAGGCACACGGCCTCAACACCACAAAGGGAATCTAGGGTTCTAAATTATTTTCCTAATCAAGGATTAAATGATTTTATGATAAGAAATTAAATTAAGTATTTTTGCAAGAAATTAAATGATAGATATAATTAAATAACGATTTATGAAACCTATATATAAATTTCGGTCAAGATGCCATTTTTCATAAACTAGATCCAAATTTATTTTACTAAGAGTAGATTTAGGCGTTTATATAATAAGAAAATTGAATTAGTAGGTTTTGAGCCTAAAATCAAAGTGATATACTTTTTAATTAAATTGGCCTAATTAAGGTATAAAGTAAAATAAATGTTGATACTTGAAATTTACTAACGTATAACTCACCCTATGGGTTTTGAAGTGCGTTAGGAAATTCTGAGCTGTAATATCCCAAGTTAACAAAAGAAATACAGTTTTATGGGAAACAATAGAAATACTGCTTTTAATGAGAAAGTATTGGAAATATTATTTTAAAGAAGGATTATTATGGAAGTAATGGAAATAAATTCAAATTTTGATAATAAATAATAAAAGTATTATTTTGAGCTTAAAATATGATAAAAGTAATTTACGCGATTGAAAATACGCAGAAAAACTTTTACCAACTTAAAAATAGTAATTTTTGGCTACGCGATTGAGAAAATGCGATAAAATATTTATGCGATTTAGAAAATGTTGAAAAATCTTTACGCGATTTGAAAACATAAGAAAAATATTCCACGATTGTAAAAATGCGATAATAATGCTACGCGATTGAACGTAAACAGTAATTTGCTGTCGGGCAGTTGTGGTGGGCCTGGTGATCGACGATGTCGCACTCGCCTCAAAATAGACTAGGATTTACAATGGAATATAGCATAGTGTATAACCTAGGTCATCTCCCAAGGACCAATTCGGATTCTCAAGTATGTTAGCAGTTAAAAAGTAATTAAAATAAGTAAGGGGGTTTTGTTCATTTCAATAATGTAAAACGAATTCAAATTGTAGGAAAAATCAATTAAGAAAACACCAATCCAAGGTCTTCAATTCAAATGGCAGAATTAATCATTGTTCAAAGAGAATATAATTGTTGCATTCTCTGTTAATTCGAATTTAACTAGATAATCATCTAGGATTTATCAACAAAAACAGAATCACAATCGCAATTCTTGATTAAGATTGAGTTAGGAACAAATTCGGATTAACATAGATTATCAATCAATGATCTATTCTCCATTAGAATCAGATTAATCAACCCTACTTCTAACTTCAATTTCGAAATCTCAATCAGAAATCAATTGAAGGAGGAGAAGAGGGAAGAACACAACAGAATTCGAAAATTAAACAAGAGAACTCAAAACTCTAACCACAATCATTGAATTCCTTGGATTGATTTGGAGTTTTAGCCTTCCATAGCCATTATGAAAACGCAGCAAAGAAGGTAAGACGAAAAATAGAGAAGATGAAAAGAGAGAAAAGGTTTCTCCTGAATAAGATAAAACTGAACAATAACAATCAAAAGGTCAATTCGGAATACTGTCTTGACCTATTTGTAACTGAAAAATCTTATATAATTCCTAGTCTACCCCTGGCCCATACTGTAGCCCTCTGAAACAGCTTTTCATAGACATATCATTTGCCTTATTTGGGCTTAAATTGAGAGAATTAGGCCCAAATCATTGAGGAAAGGTCCAAGCTTTGTGACAGCAACAGCGTCCTAACTTTGAGGCCCAGTTTTCGCCCTGAATCCAGCTGAATTGGAAAAACTGCATTAGACGCAAAATTGTGTATCTTCGTCTCAGCTTTCAGGGGACACCAAGATCATCCAAATATGACATTTTTAGCCCAAGTTATGGCCTGCACAAGACAGAAAGGTCAAAATGAGTTAAAATCCGAAAATTAATGAAGTTTTTACAATTAAGCTCAATGTAGACCAAACATCTAAAACTCATCTACAAACATAATATTGGGCACAATTATCATCAATTAGGCCAAATATAAAACAATAATGAATGCCTAAAAATTGATTGATCAAATTCCCCCACACTTGAACCTTTGCACTCCTGGGCAAAATTTAAAATTGAACCAAAAGGAGTTTCCTCACAAGCACACAAAAACAACATACCTTCCAATGAATTGCAAGAATGCAAGGTAGTGATCAAGATTCAAACATCCAAAGTATCAAGGAGTCAAGACAAACATGAATATATCCCTCAACATCTCAAGCAAGCAAGAAGACAAATCGAGTCAAATGATGAACCAAAAGTGATAGGATCCTCACTAGGCATACTATACTCTCAAGTACTCTCAAGTGTTTAGGATTGTATTTACACTCAAGGCACCCATGAAAGCAAGTACTACCATAAGCTTGACAAGTCTCTAATTTTCACCACTTGAAACACATGCAAATAAAGATCAAAAGGACTTTATTCAAGGTTGTAATGGGGCCAAGGTAAGGGAAGGAACAATATGGATATGGCAAGTTAAGCACCCAAGAGAATAAAAGAGCAATGAGAGGAACTCAAATGACAAGTAATGCAAATTCTCTTACTTTGATCACCTTTCCTTTTGCCTTTCACAACCTTTCTAGAACCATTTTTTTTTTTTTTTTTTTATTTTTCTTTTCTTTTCTTTCTCTTAATGTTTTTTTTTTCTTCTCTTTTTTTTTATTTCTATTTTTTTTTGAACACCTTGCGCATTGCAAATCAATTACATAACCCCCACACTTGAACTTCTACCCACAAGCCAAAAGAGCTCCTCCAATGAAATGAACCAATGCAATGCTCTTCCATTCCCTAAGGTAAGGGTAAAAACATGGTTTTTCACATAAGGTATAAAATGAGCTAAAACAAAGAATAGGCAAGTTGGCTCAAGGGGGTTAAACAAAGGGAAATAATGCAAGGTTGGCTATTTGGCCAAAGTAGCTAAACAAAGAAAGAAGGCCTCAATCATCTCAATACATGCATGTGAACAAGAAGCTTTAAAAAGAATCAAGTCAAGTTCTAGAGTACCAACAATCATGAGTGAGATCACACAAGAAAGAACGGAGAATGGCATAATGCAATCCATCCATTATAAGGTCCAAAATCTCACCAAGGACAAGCCTATCACAAATGATTCAACACTTTAATTCTCAATGCCACTTGCTAAACTAAAAATGCAAGAAAAGTATTTACATTATGTCATGAAACCTCAAACTAAGAATGACGAAATTGCTCACAACCTTTACAACTCAAGAAATGCAATGAAAGGCATGCAAAATGGATCAAAACAATTAAAACAAACAAAAACAATTAAAAACAGCAAAAATAAAAACAAAAATAGAAAACAGAAAAGAAAATGAAAATAGAAAACATGTAAATCAAAACAACAGAAAACAAAAATAGAAAATAACAAAACAGAAACAATGTTAATTGCATGACAAAGAAAAGTAGAAAACAGCAAAAAAAAAACAAAAAATAGCAAAACAGTAAACAGAAAATGAAAAGAAAATAGAAACAAAAACGTAAACAACAAGATTTGTATGACAAACAGAATCGAAAACATGAGAAAACAAAAATTATGTGCAGAAAACAAAGAAGATAAACAAAAAAACAAAAGCGAAAGGCAATAGAATAGCAAAACAGAACAGAAAAAATTATGCGATTACACGAGTAAAAATAGAAACATTATACGTAAATAGAAACAAGAAAAACAGAAAATAGCAAAACATAAAAACAGAAAAAAGAAACAAGAAAACAAAAATAGCAAAATTCCTCTCCCCACACTTAAATCACACATTGTCCTCAATGGAAAGACAAATCAAAAGACAAGTAGACAAGTGAAATAAAAGAGCAAGGAAGAAAACACCCTTATCATGGTGGAAAGATTTGCACTTGGGAAAAGTGGGCGTTGCCAAGGAGAACTCTTCTACAAGGTGCGGGGCTTGCAGGGCTCTCAAGAAAGGGCTTAAGACGGTGGCCATTAACCTTGAAACTCTTATTGGTGGCTTCATTCAAAATCTCCACTGCACCATAAGGGAAGATGCTAGTGACAACAAAAGGACCATCCCACCTAGAACGGAGCTTACCGGGCATGAGTTTAAGGCGAGAGTTGAACAAAAACACCTTTTGGCCAATGGAGAACTCCTTTCTAGAAATCATCTTATCATGAAAATGCTTGGTCTTTTCCTTGTAGATCCTTGAATTCTCATAAGCCTCCAAGCGAAGCTCTTCCAGTTGTTGCAATTGAAGCTTCCTCTCTGAACTTGCTTGGTCAAATGCTAAGTTACAACTCTTCACGGCCCAGTATGCACGATGCTCTATCTCCACTAGGAAGGTGACATGGTTTACCAAAGACAACCCGAAAGGAGACATCCCTATAGGTGTCTTGTAAGCGGTACGATGAGCCCAAAGAGCATCTTCTAACCGGTGGCTCCAATCTTTCCTATTTGTCGCACCATTTTCTCCAAAATTTGTTTTATCTCTCGGTTAGAAACCTCTACCGCCCGTTAGTTTGGGGATGATAATGTAGACACTCTATGCACGACCCCATACTTCCGAAACAAGGCCTCCATGGTCGGTTACAAAAATGAGTCCCTTGGTCACTAATGATAGCTCGGGGCACTCCAAACCCGCAAAATATGTTAGACCGACAAAATCCACAACAACTCGAGCATCATTAGTCTGGTGGCCTTAGCTTCCACCCATTTAGAAACATAATCAATCTGCAAGCACAATATAAGAGAAACCAAAAGAAACAGGAAAGGGCCCATAAAATCGATACCCCAAACATCAAAAACCTCGCAGAACGAGAATGGGTGCCGGGGCATCTCCCGCTCACGAGTGATGGCCACACCGCTCTCCGGCACCGCTCACAATACCGAAAACCTTAAATGCATCTCGAAAATGGTAGGCAGTAGAATCCAGAATCCAAAGCACCTTCCTAGCGGCGTGGTCCAAAGTGACCTCCAACTGGAGAAGCATGACGAGAAATGAAGGACGGACTGGATCTCATGGTCAGGTATGCATCTGCGAATCACCTGGTCACTACAAAATTTCCACAAATATGGATCATCCCACACATAATATTTAGCATCATTCTTAAGTTTAGCTTTCTGTGATCTAGATGCATGAAGGGGAAAAATAGATGCAACCAAGTAATTAACTAAATCAGCAAACTAGGGAGAAAGTGGGGTATCATACAGCTGCATGAGCTGCTCATCTGGAAAGTCATCTCTGATAGGAGAAGGGTCAACAACTCCTTCTATCCTGCTCAAGTGATCTGCCACCAAATTCGCTGCGCCACTTCTATCTCGAATCTCCAAATCAAACTCCTGGAGGAGCAGCATCCATCTAATCAATCTAGGCTTCGAATCTGTCTTCTTCAACAAGAATTTTAATGCTGCATGATCAGTAAAAACAACCACTTTAGAGCCAAGCAAATATGATCTAAACTTATCAAGTGCAAATACAATGGCAAGCAACTCTTTTTCAGTGGTAGTATAGTTAGCCTGTGCAGCATCTAAAGTCCGAGAAGCATATGAAATGACATGAGGCGATTTGCCAATTCTCTGTGCAAGGATAGCTCCCAATGCATAGTTAGATGCATCACACATGAGTTCAAAAGGAAGCGTCCACAAAGGTGGCTGAATGATGGGAGTGGTGGTCAAAGCTCCTTTTAGGCAATCAAAAGCCTCTCTACACTTGCCATCAAAATCAAAAGCAAGTGCAATAAGTTGGACGGGGGAAGGGCCTTTTTTTGAAATCTGAATGAACCGCTTTAGAAACCTGCATGGCCAAGAAAAGAACGAACCTCTCGCACGCAAGAGGGTAAGGCAACCGGGAAATAACATCAATTTTAGCGGGATCTACTTCTATTCCCTTCTTAGAGATGATATGCCCTAAGACTATGCCCTGTTCTACCATAAAATGACACTTCTCATAATTAAGAACAAGGTTAGTCTCAATGCATCGATGCAAGACTCTATCCAGATCTGTCCAAACAGGCATCAAAGGAGGAACCATAAACAAGTGAAATCATCCATAAATACCTCAATGCAATCCTCTAAAAGTCGAAAAGATACTTACCATGCATCGTTGGAAAGTTCCGGGGGCATTACATAGGCCGAAAGGCATCCTCCTCGTAGGCAAAAGTGCCAAAAGGGCAAGTGAAGGTGGTCTTCTCCTGGTCCTCGGGTGCTATATGGATCCTGGAAGTACCCGAAAAGCCATCAAGAAAAAGTAGAAAGACTTCCCACCAAGCGCTCAAGCATCCGATCGATAAAGGGCAAAGGAAAATGATCCTTTCTTGTTGCTTGGTTGAGCCGCCTATAATCAATACAAACTCTGCTACTCGGACTCTAGTAGGAATCACTCATCACGATCATTCTTCACTACCGTGATTCCGATTTCTTTGGAACCACTTGAACCGGACTCACCCAAGTACTATCTCGAGATAGGATAGATGATGCCCGCTGCGAAGCTTGGTCACCTCTTTCTTTACCACATCAAGGATCAAAGGGTTGAGTCGCCTCGTGTGTTGTCTCACCTTTGGTTTAGCACCATCCTCAAGTAATATTCTGTGCATGCACATGGAAGGACTAATGCGGGGAAGGTCACCAAGGTCCAACCTATAGCTTTCTTATGCTTCCTCAAAATTTGCGCAGCCTCTCCTCCCTGGTCGCACATGGAGGGCGTAGAAATGATCACCGGGCACTGCTTATTCTCCTCTAAATATGCATACTTAAGGTGCTCGGGAGTGGCTTAAGCTCTAGTATAGGTGGCTGCACTATAGATGGAAGGATCTCCGGTGGAAGTAAGCGTGTTTAAGACCGCAATCCAACGAAATCGATGCAAAGGTACTTGTTTGTAATCAAGCTACTACATTCGACTCCACACAATCAGATCGAATCACCATTTAAACAGAAGCAATCTCAAGTACAAGCACACGCACATTTCGAAACAAGACAAGCATCACATGTATAGGTATCATCAAAATCGAAAAGGATGGAAGATCAAGAAAGATAGAGCTCGGAAAAGCCATCATCAACTACATCACCAAAGAAATCTATGTGGAAAAGCTGAATGGTCTTCCATGGGGTGCTTCATGGCATCCAGGATGTTAAATCTAACCACATTTTCTCCAAACTCCATAGAAAGAGTGCCCGCATGGACATCAATTTTGGTTCTGGCGCTTTGAGGAAGGGTCTACCAAGAATGATGGGAGCCTTGTGGATTCGGATTCTCCATCCATATCCGAATGTAGAAGTCTGCAGAAAGATCAAATCATTTACTCTAACAAGGACATCCTCAATGAGTCCGGCAGGGTATGCATTACTCCCTGTTTGCCAACCCGAATAATAACTCCGTATTCGCAAGGGCCCAAGAGCAAGAGAGTTGAACACGACATAGGCATAACATTAATTGAAGCACCTAAATCCAACATGGCACTTTCGAATTTGCTACTGCCTATAGTGCATGGGATAGTAAAAATCCCTGGATCCTTGCATTTTTGGGGCATTGTGGGCTGTATGAGTGCAGACACATTTCTTCCCATGCTGATCTTCTCATTTCCCTTCAGTCTCCTTCTATGAGTACACAAATCCTTAAGAAACTTGGCATATCTTGGAATTTGCTTAATTGCTTCAATGAGAGGAATGTTCACCTCAACCTTCCTAAATGTCTCCAAGATTTCCTTATCTGTGTCAGTCTCAAAAGTCTTCTTAGGCTGCATAACTCTCTGAGGGAATGGTAATGGAATTCTTTGTGACTACAGGAATGGGGCCGTAACGGATTCGTATTTTTCCTGCTACATGGAATTTCGGCAAGGCTTGCTTCTCCTTATCCGATTCTTGTTACACCTAGATTTGGTGCATCAACATTCTTACCGGATCTTAGAGTGATGGCACTCACATTTCTTGGATTTACCACGGTTTTGTGGGAAGTTTATCGAATCTTGGGACTTGTAATTGATTCATAGAACTAGCAAGTTGTTCTGATTCTCCAAATTCTGAATGGTGGCTTCGTCTCTTGGAATTGCAAATTGTTCACACCATCTGTTTCATCAATTCTTCCAAGGTTGGCTCGGATTTAGGAGGACCAGTAACAAGTCGCCGCCGATTTTTTCTTCTTGCATAAAAGGTGGTTGGTATGGCCCGCTAGGCCTTGGAAAGGTAGGCCGCTGCTTCTTCTTCTTCGCCTAAACCGAGTAGGGACAGCCGTGTAGGGGTATTTCCCCACCTCGATTTGGATGATTTCTCCATCCGGGTTATATCGTTGGAGGACAGATCATAACTCGTGGTTGGCCGAGGCCTATTATTGTAGATGTTTGCCGCATAGGCACGGGGGGTACCATCGTATCAACCTCTTGCAATGTAGGGCAGTGCATGTTTGATGATCGCAGAAACACGATTCCACATACTCGGGCAGAGCTACTGCACAGTTTGATAATGACCAATTGCCTCACCAAGGATGCAAGGTCATCAATTTTGCTTTCCAATTTTTCGTGATCTGATGCAAAGATAAGTTGCCTCAATTTCATGGACACCTCTACTCAATACCACCGAGTTTACTGGTGTTGTTGGGAGTTAGTGGCCATATTCTCAATCAATTCTCTTGCACCATAGGAGTCTTGTCTACCAATGCTCCTCCACTAGCAAAGCATCAATCATGCTCCTATCCATAGGAAAGAAACCTTCATAGAAATATCTTGGATTAGTAATGGTCACTAATCGATGGTACTAGCACACATCTTCTTGAATCTTTCCCAAAGATTCGGACAAGGGTTCTCTATCAAACCGCACGATGCCACATATCTCTTTTCGGATTGATGATTTTGATGCAGGAAAGAATTTCTCCAAAAATGCCTCTTAAGATCATTCCATTAGTGACACGGATCGGGATGCAAATAATAAAGCCAATCCTTAGCAAAGATCCTCAGTAATGAGAAAGGGAATGCTCTAAGTTTGATGTGATCTTCTCGAAATGCCTTGAGGCTTCATGGTAGAACACACAATGTGGAACTCCTTGAGGTGCTTATGAGGATCTTCTCCCATGACCATTAAACTTAGGCAAAGAAATGAATCAATCCAGATTTAAGCTCAAATAGAACATCAACATCGGATCGAATGCATAACGATCGATATGTAACATCGGGAGCAGCCGGCCTCCTTCAAGGTTCTATTATCCATAATCTCGGGATGCTCGGTATGCTCAAGTATGCTCAAGATAATCAGAATTGGAAGATGGATGAATGACAGAAAGTGCAGAATCAAAAAATTCGAAGGTAATCACTAGTATGATAAGTATGTGGAGAATCACTACTTCCTATATGCTCAGCAAATGCAGAATCAGATCTATTGACCCTATGCAAGGTATGAAAGGTCCTATCTATCTCAGGATCAAAATTATGCAAATAACCAGGATTAGACCTAGTCATATAACATGCAAAACTTGAAAACAACAAAACAGCAAAATGGAAAATCCAACACTAGAAATATACCAAAATAAATCTAGTTGACCTACCAAATGATTTTTAAAAAATATGGGACCACCACACACTTAAAACTACACTAAAATGGAACTCAAAAATGCAATGAAAAAACTTCAAAAAATGAAAAAGTGGTCTAAATGAAGGAATTTGAGCAAACCAGGGTGGACCTCACGGCAAAGCCGTGAGCCTTGTGGAGAAGGCCATTTTCCTTCAGCCCACCAATTTTCAGCTCATTCTGAGCATGTTTGATCAGCCAAAAATTATAAAAATGCCATTATCTCACCTAAATATGCTTAAAAACCCTACCAAACAATGGAATTTGGCCAAATTATGCAAGAATGATCCTTTTAGGATCTGTTTGCTTAGAATGATGGTTTACCTTTGGGGACCAAGTTTCAGCTCAAGACTCCAATGCAAGTACAATTCCTGTCTACTAGTCCCTTTTTGGATTCAAAAATTTGGGAACAAAGTGAAACTCAAAAGTGAAAATAGGGGTAAAACTCAGGAATGAAGATGAGAACTTTCATATGTCAATAATGAAGTATATGGATGCTCAAATGCAACAAAATGACATGCAAAAGCCGATTGTGGTGCAAGGGAACCAATGGAACAGTAACCAGGATGTTTAGCACAAAATTATGCAGACCAATGCAAAAGCCCGAATGTGATGTCAATTATGTTAAGTGAGGCAATGCACATTCACAGGAGTCATCAAATGCAGCAAAAATTCAATGGAACAGTAAACCACCAATGGAACAGTACACGCATAAGGTTATGCAAACAAATCAGTGCAATTATTTCAAAAGATTATGCAGAACTTTTGTAGCAAATGATTGTGGTATTTGGGCAAAAGTATCAATTGTGTTAAGTGAAACAATGCACAATCATAGGAGTCACTTGAATGCGGGAAAATCCAATGAAACAAGAATAAGTGACAATAAAATGAAAATTATGCAAACAGATGAAACAAAAGCCAATAGAACATGTTGATTAATGCATCAAAAGCAAGAAGAAAGTAAGCACAAAATGTGAATTATGCAATGAATTCATACAAAAATCCAATGCACAATAATTCAATGTAGTTGTGCAAACAGAAGGCGAATCGCCAATAGAAACAAATTTGCAGATGAAAATCCAATGAATCAAGTACTTATGCAACAGAATGCAACATAGCAGAATAAACAAAACGGGATGGACAATTATGATCAGAATGCTTAATGTATAATGCAAAGAAAGCAAATGCAATGCAACAAAATGCACTGATATAACTACAAGAGTGTAACAAAGATGCGAGATACTGAGTAATGCGAAATGGTATGCAAAAAACAAAATTTGAATGACAATTATGCAAACAGGCGATAATGACAATTATGCAGTAATCGGGAGAACAAAATATGCAAGAATCAGAAAAAGAAGATCAATTTTAATTTTACAAGGATGTTAATTATTATGCGAACAGATCAATTATCAAGAGAAGAACGTAATGATCAAGTAGATGAAATTATGCAACGTAATCAATAGATAAGTAATCGTGCTTGAGTGAGTGAGTAATCAAGAATTCAAGAAAGCAGTATCAAAATTCTCATAGCTTGACTCAAATTTATGTAAACACCTAATAGTAACAAAAATAGTAAAATGCACTTTGAGTCTGGCATTGATCACGAATGCAAAGAAATTAGGAACTATTAAGAACACCTAATAAACCTAAGAAACCGAAAATAGGTCCCGGCAAGAATCTGGCGCTAAATTTTGATCGACGATGTCGCACTCGCCTCAAAATAGACTAGGATTTACAATGGAATATAGCATAGTGTATAACCTAGGTCATCTCCCAAGGACCAATTCGGATTCTCAAGTATGTTAGCGTTAAAACAATTAAAATAAGTAAAGGGGTTTTGTTCATTTCAATAACATGTAAAACGAATTCAAATTGTAGGAAAAATCAATTAAGAAAACACCAATCCAAGGTCTTCAATTCAAATGGCAGAATTAATCATTGTTCAAAGAGAATATAATCACATTTGCATTCACCTCTCTGTTAATTCGAATTTAACTAGATAATCATCTAGGATTTATCAACAAAAACAGAATCACAATCGCAATTCTTGATTAAGATTGAGTTAGGAACAAATTCGGATTAACATAGATTATCAATCAATGATCTATTCTCCATTAGAATCAGATTAATCAACCCTACTTCTAACTTCAATTTCGAAATCTCAATCGAAATCAATTGAAGGAGGAGAAGAGGAAGAACACAACAGAATTGAAAATTAAACAAGAGAACTCAAAACTCTAACCACAATCATTGAATTCCTTGGATTGATTTGGAGTTTTAGCCTTCCATAGCCATTATGAAAACGCAGCAAAGAAGGTAAGACGAAAAATAGAGAAGATGAAAAGAGAGAAAAGGTTTCTCCTGAATAAGATAAAACTGAACAATAACAATCAAAAGGTCAATTCGGAATACTGTCTTGACCTATTTGTAACTGAAAAATCTTATATAATTCCTAGTCTACCCCTGGCCCATACTGTAGCCCTCTGAAACAGCTTTTCATAGACATATCATTTGCCTTATTTGGGCTTAAATTGAGAGAATTAGGCCCAAATCATTGAGGAAAGGTCCAAGCTTTGTGATAGCAACAGCATCCTAACTTTGAGGCCCAATTTTCGCCCTGAATCCAGCTGAATTTGAAAAACTGCATTAGATGCAAAATTGTGTATCTTCGTCTCAGCTTTCAGGTGACACTAAGATCATCCAAATATGACATTTGTAGCCCAAGTTATGGCCTGCACAAGACAGAAAGGTCAAAATGAGTTAAAATCCGAAAATTAATGAAGTTTTTACAATTAAGCTCAATGTAGACCAAACATCTAAAACTCATCTACAAACATAATATTGGGCACAATTATCATCAATTAGGCCAAATATAAAACAATAATGAATGCCTAAAAATTGATTGATCACCTGGTCATGTTGAATAATGATACCGCCAAGAAAAGGCGAGGGTATGTGATATATTGTAAAAATAATAATTATATGTGTGTTTGAACCATGTATCGTGCATAGAAAAACATGTCAGCTTGTTTGGTTAAGGCTGTATGCCTAGGAAGTAGAATTACACCTTAGTGCGGGTGTGAGTAGACAAGTGTAGGTCACTTGTTGACCTTGAGGGCGTCGGGGTACAGGTACCTCGCAATGGACAATTGGTAGCTCTTTTGTCCGTGAGGTAGACCGATGCAAATGTACCGATGATCCGGACCGAGACTCTATCCTATATCACGATCTGGTGTAGAATGTCTTATACAATGTCTTGATGTGCACGTTGATAAACTGGTAGCACTTTTGGTCACGACAGCCGAGTTACAGATATGTCTTCTAGATCATTCACTCATAAACTGGGTTTAGCTCCATGGAGTAGGAATGGGTCCGTGTGCATATACATAGTTGGTCAGCATATTGATGTGTTAATTATACTTATCTGATTTATTATCTATGATGTGATAATATGATATGTTAATATTGTATCTATATGCTTGTGTCATTTTCTCTACTGCCATACTAGTATTGATGTAGGGGATCTCACCTCTTTATTATATTGTGTCTATTTTGCTATATATGGTTGATAAAGACCAGGGAGACGAAGAAGTTAGTAATTCAATTTACCATCATTAGTCATTTGTTTGTTGGTTGTGATGGCAGCGAGACGACAAGTGTTAGGTTTTGTCTGGGTACAGTTCCATAGGGGGACTGATGCCTAGAGGTTTGATTATGATAACGAACATTTTTTTTATACGGGAGATCTGACTCTGAGCTTGAGTGGGACCCTTAATGGGATCCCTGTTTTGACGCAACATGTGTCGGTGCGCCTAGAATTCACAATGCCCATTCGTTATCTCTGGGGTGACGCAACTTATACTCTGCATGAGGACTCTATGGTGTCTTCCGCAAGGACCCTTATGAGGCTACTGTATCCGCCTGGGTTCTTTGATAACAATGTAGAGGAGGAAGAGGAGGAAGATCCTTCCGAGGAACCAAATCCTTAGTTAGGAGTTTAGATTTTCTGTTCAGTAGTTAGGTCTGTATTTTACTTTTAATATATGTTTGTACTTATGTAAATTATTTGGACAAAGTTTGTAATATCAACATATATTTTGGTGTGTTTATTTTAATGATAATTCTGCTTATGACTTTTTGGTTTAATTTTTTTTTATTTCGCAAATGAAATTTTAAAATTGACATTTTTACAAGATTAATTCTTTTACAACTTGGGTAAGTTTTATCAGGATTAGTTTTAAATGTGATGCCCTACGGTGGATGTTACATGAGGTATGACCATATTCCAATTCTTTGTAATAACACAAGTGTTATCAATCTCTATAAAATTCCTATACAACATTCAATATCAAAACACATTGAAATCAGACATCATTCTATTCGTGATCATGTATAAAAGGGGGATTTTGAACTTAAATTTGATAATACTAACCATTAATGGGCAGATATTTTCACAAAACCCCTTAATGAATAAAGGTTTTGCTTCATAAGATAAAACTTAAAGATGTTTTCTCTCAAGTGATTGATTATGGATTCTAGATATTAATTCATGTTTGTTTTATGTTGTTTGAATGATTCATAAGTTTACGCATGGTTAAATATGATTACATGTTGTTAAGAGTGTTTTCTGAGAGCTTTGCAAGGTGTTTAGTAACTTGAGAAAGTTGAAGCTTCAAAGGTGAGAAAGTCGATAAGAAAGTTATTCACGTTAGCCTTACACGTAAACCCAACCTTCTCAAGTAGCACTAACGACTGGTTTATCCTGACCCCTTCTCTCTTCTAAAATCCAAATTTACTCCTCTCTAATAGTCAAAATTTATCATCATCTCTTTTTCACTCCTATAAAGTTAAAATTTCACTCATTCACTACACTTTTCCCTTGAGATCAATATCAAAACCCTAAATAGTTCTTTCTCTCTCGTTCTCACTTCTCATGCACACAATCCAAAACACCTACCCTCTCCGTCTCTCAATCTCTACCCATAGACTTACTAAGATTAATGATGTTAAAACATATTGCTCAAAGAGGAAAATCATTCTTGCATATTCTTTATCTAATAAAGAAGATGAGGTATTTGTCTCAACCATCTCAGAATCATCTCTTGAGACCAAAGAAGCATCTCAATCTGGGCCAATCATGTTTGAACCCACTATGTCTGATCCTAAAGGAAAGGACAAAGCTATTGTGGTAAAGCGAAGGAGATCTCTACAAGTAATGTCTAGGGCTATAATGTAATGTCCCAAAGGCTAACAATAATGACTTATCTAGTTTACACATCAGTAACTAGAATTTGGTACATTACTTATGAATATCCATAAATTTTTTAAAGAAATAGTTTTATAATATACAAAATATGAGCCTTTAGCGGAAGCTTACAATACATAAGATATGAAACAGATTTCTATACAAAGTATTCATCGCCGTTCTTAATATACATATGTCGTCCTATTTACAAAATCTAGAACACCTAACAAGAATATCTCCTCATGCCTAAGCTCCGTCTTGCTTCATCTTGCTTGCCCACCGTAGATCTTTCTTGGAATTATCATGGAAATAAAAGGTGTAGGGGGGTGAGAATAAAAAAATTCTCAGTAGTTATAAAAACCTTGTCATCATAATAATTCCAGTTGTTTTAGGGAAAAATCGTTTCAAATCATTATTTTATATTTTGTAGGAAGGTGGCTAAAGCCATATTGGGTGCTTCCTCTTCTTGAAATAGAGATTCCTTTTATCATTATGAAAATCCTTCATAATCATCAAATCACATCAAGTTTCGTGTCTTGAAAATCATCAGTGATTTCAATAAATCTAATATTTGGAATTTATCATATCCAAAGTCATTAAAATTCAAGTCATCAAATCAAAATCGTATCGTCACATATCATTATTTCAAATCATCAAGACATACTAAGAAATCTCATGTTTATTTTACAACTAGTATTCATCATGTCTCATTCATGCTAGCATTGCAAAAATCATTTACTTAGTAGTAGTCTGCTTTTAGGTTGGTGTACATCCACCTCTTCATGGTCGTAAGTCGCCACATAGAACTACTCCAAGTAACTAGGCCCTGTCTCCCCTTGTCTAACTTAGAGGAAGCAAATCTCCTCAATATCAAAGTTAGGGTTAGACTTCATTCCATCTTGATAAGGAGAAGGTACATTATCTCACAATATCAATCATCGGGAATAGAATGAGAGGTACGTTACTCAAACTATCTAAGATTTAGGATTACCCCAAGTATAGAGGGAAACACTCATCCTCAACCACTTAATGGCTAGGGAAGCTCGGGTAAAGGGGAAGGTTCTTCCTTAACCTCAATTACTCTGGTATAGAGAAAATCACATATATTCTCTTACCATTAGCCAAGTCTTATCCTAGTACAAGTACATCCAAAATCTAACTTGGCCTTGTTCCACAAAGTGGATACCTATGAAAATCACATCATCACATATGCAATATAATGCATAATCCAATCATACTCATCATGGGTATTCAAATATCATGAAAACATTTCTCAAATCGTCAGTCTCATTTGATTCAGTCATGTCATGGCACATAGCCTTACATTTCATTAATATGCAATAGTTTGCAATTTCATTAATCAATCCAAAAACATACTCTATGCATAATCATTTCTCCTAATCTTAGTACACTTGATTAAAGTAATGTATAATCATACTTTACATAGCATAATTCATGCTCATCTTCAACTAATGTAATTCAAAATAGCAAAACAATGCATTAAAATATAGTTTTTAAGGAACAAAATCATTAGTTTTTACTCTCTGCCCAGCTGGCGCTTGGGCGCTACAAGCGTCAAACTCAATCAAAATTGTAACCCAGTTATGCCTATGGCTTGTAGCATAGGAAACAACACTAGATTGTCTCTCAAGGATTTTAAATGCAATTTGATTAGATCAAGCCAAAATTGGGAGAGGGATTTGAGAACTTAGAATATGTAAATAACATAATTAAAGTGAGAAATTCAATCAAAAGAGCAATTAATTCATAAACCTATCCGAAATTGGGTTAATTTTATCATAGATCATTCAACGAACATTTGAAGTGCATTTGAATGGTTAATTTGGATTCAATCAAAATCTCTGCATCAAATCCATAATTCATACTAGATAATAATCTAGAATTCAATTAACAATTAACACACAAATTCGTAATCGCACAATTCATGTTAGATCTATGTTAATTTGATCTCCGAATTCAATTAACCTATGAGCAAATTAGTAACCTAACCTTTGTAATTTTGTGATTAATTCAGATCAATCCATCCTAAATCCTATCACAATTTTCAATCTTAAATCAAGATTCAATCATATCAAACATAAACAGAATTAGTTTTCATGCATTCAAGATGAAGAAAAAGAAGAAGAAGAAGAGGAATCCAAATGCAATTCAAACACAAAAACAAAACCAAGATCTCAAGAATCCAATCCACAATTTATTCAATAATCTCTGAATTGATTACAAGATTTTAGCTCTCCATAGTTTTCACCATGAAGGAGCTTGAGGAAGAAGGAAGAAGAAGGAGAAGAAGAAGAGAGAAATATCTAGATCTAAAGAGAGAATGTGAGAAGTGTAGAATGAGAGATACCTCGGATCTGTGCTTCTAACCCTTACAACTACCCCCTAATTTGGTGTTACATCATTAGAACCCTATTAGTTACAAATCGGGGTCCATTATGAGTAATTGGGCCCAAATCCCATGTTAATTGGAGGTCTACAACTCAAGTTATGGACAAATCATTCTCAAAGGGTCTCTGATTCCATTGGCTGACTTCAAGGGATGAAAACTCTATCAAACCATCATAGTTTTTAAAAGTAGTATTCAGATGAATTGAAGATATATGTATTAGATTTCAAATGCCAGTAGTTTCAGGCCCATATCACATCTACAGCCTAAATTATTCCCTGATTAGTGCATATTGCTTGGGTTCTAGTAACAAAACTCGTGTTCTGACTTCTAGACCCAGTTAGCTCCACTAGACATCACAGAACGACAGATATAATCATGTTATCAACTGACAGATATTTCAGCAATGTATATCACAATATATGAATATTGATCATACCATAAAAATAAGTATACTGACTATACCACAATAATATGTATATTGACTATGTACATGTATACTGACTATCCCTATGCACAATACACCCATTTCCTACTCCATAGAGCTAAAAATAATTTCAGAGACAATGATCCAGAAGATATGTCTGTATATCGACCACCTCAGACCAAGTGCTATAATTTCTCAAAGTGTACATCAGGCATTATACAAGACATTCTACGCCAAATCAGGAATAGGAATAGTATTTTGTCAAGATCGTCGGTACGTTTGCATTGGTTGCCATGGCACAGTAGCTCTTTCTAACTGGCCATATGTCGAATTCTGCGTTCCGACGCCTCCAAGACCCATTATAGACCTTCACTACGCAATTCGCACCCGCACAAGGTGTAATTCAACTCCTAGGCAACAATAGCCTTAACAAACACCGTCTGACAAATAATGCATGATCAATGACTCTATGCATATTACAAGCCTTATAACCATGTGTTGATATATCCAGGTTCAATACATTAGCCCAACAACAAATTACTATATTTCTCAATCGCGTAACACTTCTGTTACGTTTTCAAATTGCGTAATAACTTTTTAACGTTTTCTCAATCGCATAGAGATTTTAAGACGTTTTCTCAATCACGTAGCTAAAAATCATCATTTTTAAATCGCGTAAGAGTTTTTCTATGTATTTTCAATCGCGTAAAATATTTTCTCAATATTCTAAGCTCAAATTAAAACTTTTTTCATTTAATATCAAAATTGGATTTTAATTCCAATATTTCCTTAATAAATCACCTTTAAATAATATTTCTAACATTTTTATACTAAAATTCCTCCAAATAACATTTCCTATCGTTTTCCATAAAAACTTATATCATCTAAATTAATTCAAGATATCTCAAAATCTCTATTCTTTACTCTTAATAAAACTTTATTAAATAAAATATTTTAAACTCCAAACTATCATTAAAAATTATTTTCATGCTAAAACTCCTCTAATTAATATTTTCTAATATCCTTTCCAAAACTTACGTTTATTTTAATTAAATAAAACATTTTCTATCTTCCTCTTTAAAAATCCATTTAAATAAAATGCTTTAAGTTTCCAAAATATTTCTCCATCCTATTTTCAATATCATAGCCAAAATTTACTTTCCATTTAATAATAAAAATATATTCATTTCCATTTTTATTTTGTAATTCCTTAATTACATTTTCTTACCACTAATCCTCTAGGTTATCATTTAATAAATCATTTTTGTAATGGATTACCCATTTGTGGGCATAGAGGCCGTGAGCCTCTTGGTCTTTGGAACCAAAAATTCCTTTCCTCTTAATCACAATTTATATCATACAACATACATAAAACATCATAATCCTGCTATATCAAATTCATGCATAATATCAAAGCAATAAAATCACATAAAGCAATTAAACACAAATCACAAAATCATACAAACAAGGTGAATAATCCTCACATAGATTCATCACCTTCATACAAATTTCGTTCCTCACTACCATAATTAGTTGATGAGGTTAATCTCCATCTTACCTTAGATGTAGCTTCCTAAGCTCCTTGTATGATCCTTTGTATCAACTTCCTCCACCGGGTAACTCTTAAAAATCAAAGTAAACACAAATATATTAACATCCAAGGCTAGAGTAGGACAACCATAGATCAAATATGATCTTAGAATTTCAAGAATCAAATAAGAAATCAAGTTTCAAGATCTTTACCTTGAAACCCTAGAACTTGAATCCAAGAATCAAGCTTGAAGATGATGGAATTAGGTCTTGATCACAACATGAAAGTTACTTAGAATGAAGTTTAGGATCAAGTGGTGTAGTTGGTTTGAATTCTGAGTGGTTGGATAGTGATTCTAGGTAGTGAGACCGTGAGGTAGGGAAGGGAAAATGAGAGAAAGTGAGAGAACATGGTTTTTAGCTTTGAGAGAAAAGATGATAGTTTTTTGAATGTGATAGAAAAATGACTTTACTCACTTTAGAGCTAAATGGCCATGAGCCTTCATGAAGAGAGAGAAAGAGATATTTGATTTACTACAAGCTATCATAACCATTGATTCAATCAAAGGTAGACATCCTAAGCTTCTTCATTAAGCTTGCTCCTCACAATCGTTGATTAGATCAATGGTGGATATGCAAAGCTTCTCCTCCAAGCTTGTTTTCTATTGGTCCATCATAAAGGTGTCATAGCCCCTTTCTTTGACTTCAAGCTAGATATTTTCTAGATATTTTCCAAAAGCATAGATATTTTCCAAAAACATAGACATTTTTGAAAAGCTTAAATGTTTTTCAAAAGCATAGATATTTTCAGAAACTATTACCTAATGGACAAAGACTACTGCTAATTATTATCCAATGGATAATAACATTACACAATGGATAAAAATATTATTCAATGGATAATAACATTATCCAATGAATAATAGAATATGCCCAATGTTAGCCATGGCAACCAATACCCAAGAGGGGGGTAAATTGGGTAATTATAAGTTTTAATACAACTTTGACAAATTATGCATTTTGAATAACTCAATTAATAAATGCAGTGGAATAAGTCTAATAAATGCACAACTATTAAGAATTACTCAAATATAACTTGGGATATATGATGAATCAAGTGAATAAGCTAGATATCAAGTTATAAGAATTAAAACATTAAGATATGCAATAGATAAATATATTTCACTAAATACTGAAATTAAAGAGTGTAGGGAAGAGAAAATCAAACTCAAGAATTTATCCTGATTCGGCCACCAACCACTTGTGTCCTACATCCAGTCCCAAAGCTTAACTTGAGATTTTCTTCACTATCTCGTAGGCTTCACAAGTGCTAGGAAAACCTTTGTACAAATAAGAGCACTCCTCACACCTTGGGATACCTCACCCTTGTGCTAGAGTCTCCAATTCTTCAAGCTTCACGGGTGCTTGATGACCTTTACAAACTTGAGTACTCAACACACCTTGGGATACCTCACCCTTTGTATTTGAGCCTCTATTTTCAAGGGATACCTCACCCTTGTAATTTTGAGGGATACCTCACCCTCTTTTTTAGATAATACAATGATATAATTGATAGAAACTCTCTCAAGAGTGGATAATACAAATTGAAGATCAATGGGTATCAAGAAATCACACTTTTAAGGTCAAAACAAAATATTTGATGAAATGATGGTAAAACTTGTGTTCAATGCTTAAGAATCATTTTCAGATAGTTTCCCCCCGTTTTATTTGATGCCTAACACTTGTATTTATAGCCTATTAATATTTAGAGCCATTGTGTAAAATTTGGAAAATATTTCATTATGAAAACTATTCGTTTATGACCGTTGGGTGTGTTTTTGGTTTGCAAATAACAGGTTAGGACATTGTCCTAATCGGTTAGGCCAATTAGGAAAAGCCTTCTGACTTATCAAATAACTGGTTAGGCAAATGGCCTAATCAGTTAGGCTTTTTAGAAAGCATTTCCTCATGAGAATTAAGACCATACTAACCGGTTAGGGAGTTACCCTAATTGGTTAGGCCATTTTGATGGCCAAATTGCATTTCATTTAAAAACATATGCTAACAAGTCAGGAAAACTTCCTAATCGGTTAGGAGGTCTTTTAAATCATGAAAAATACTCATTTTCATCATCCTAATCGGTTAGGCCTATTGCCTAATCGGTTAGGCCATTTTAGAGAGTGAAAATGGCTTCTGATAGGGTGAATAATTGGTTAGGGAACATCCCTAATCAGTTAGGACACTCTGATTTTAAAAACTGACTTTAAATGGTCATAACTTCTTCGTTTCTTATCCGTTTTAAGCAAATAACTACTCATTGGAAAGATCTTTGAGTCTATTTTTGTATGAAATATTTCAAAACAAAACTCAAAGTATTTTAAAATATATCATCAAAAGAGTAACCAAAGGTCAGTTTTACAAAACACAAACTTGACTATTTTTCATAGAAATGAACTACCACCATGACTAACTTTCCAAAAACTGTTTGTTGGGCATTTAAACATTTTAGAAACACTTTTAAAGATGTTTAAAACTTGTTTGAGCTTAGTGTGATTCCCATTTACCTTTACATAAGATCTAAGTCCTATAAGTTATTCTTGAAGATGTTGGACTTGATCTTTTGCCACCATTAATTCTTGATGTAATCCAAGCTTCCAAAGAAAATCTTCTCTTCAAGACTTGTGAATACTTAGAATATCTTTTCATTCTCATTGTTCTTGAGTTGAGCATAGTTGTGATCTTTTGCTTTCTTGTTGCAATGCTCACTCTTAGTACTTGGACTATCTTACAAAGTATTATTCACTTAAAACAAATATAGTTAGTCCAAATTCATAACTCAGTATCTTTATATGCATGATTCATAAATGTATAACTCTAGTTAGTCTAACATGCATATAAGACTTTCATATATACATCCAAATAAGATATTTATCAATTACTATTGGATATGCTCTATAAAGGATGCAACAAAGTACACTTTGCATATTTTCATTTAAATAGAACCAAATCTAATATTAATTCATTATAACTCATATAAAGCATTATTGGATATATTATATAAAGAATGTTACATATATCTCATTGTATGATTATTAAGTGAAATATAACTAGATAAAGTACACAATCATGCATGATACAATATATCTCATTAAGCATATCTATGTAACATGATCAATATTCTTTTGTGATGCATTTGTCATCTATAAAGCACATCTATCAAGCATAAGCATCATTCTTTTTGTCTTGTATTTGTCATCATCAAAACTTAATATATTAAACCATTTGGGGCAAATTTATTTCTACAATCTCCCCCTTTTTGATGATGACAAATCACCAAAGAAAAATATGTTGAGCAATATACAAGAATAGATATTCATGTAAGCATATCAAGCAATAAGCACAAGAACATATTTTTTTTTCAATTATCACTCCCTCTATTTGACATCAGCAAAAAGGCTTAGGAAGGAAATGTAATATTTTGACTCCCTTTATAGATAAAACTCGTGTTGTCAAAATGGGTAGGATTGTCAAACTTCAAAAACTTCTTCAAGTTATTCCAATCATAACTATATCCCCTTATTTAATTTTACACATGATTCATGAAAAAAGAGATGAAACGAGCATGCTTTCAAGATATAAAAAAAATATTCATGCAAAGCTTGTCATATTTTGGTACATCAACATTTAGTAAATGATAGCAATAAGTTTAAGAAAATATGTCTTGCATATAATATCTTGCATACCACATGATAAATAAGTACCACTTGATATCACTTGTTAGGAATTACAAAATATTCATGTAAGATCATGGAATTAAGGTTTTCAAATGAAAGTTCATACAATTTGCCATACATCAAGCATTTCTCAATGAAAGGATCAAAATATATAAAATTTAAGAATGTTTACCTTCTTTCATTAATAGAGGGAAAGACAATAAGAAATGATCTTTATGACATGTTGATAGTATTAACAATAAAACACTTTATGTTAAGTAAGGATGTGAGCCAAAAGATATAAACAACAACTTAAGAGCCAGACTCCCCCTCAAAATATGCATATTATCAAAATATAAAACATAATAGTTTAACATAGACATGCATATATTTAGTAAACAAGGATATGAAATAAAGATATGTAAGATGAAAAGGATAAACAATCATTACAAATCAACAAACAATTATAAGGAGTTATAAGAAAAGAAGATAAGCTCCCCCTTATTGAAGCATAAGATGGATAAAAGGAAATATGCATGCCAAGACCTTGTAAGCACATTACCATAAAGAAAAGCAAGGCAAAGATACATATTCTTAATTCCTCAATCGAAATCTATTTTAAAAACTTCTCCCCCTTTCAAAAAGAATTATGTATTAACACATTATATTTTTTAAAGCATTTTAGAAGGGTACAAGGGTTTTATATTAAATCACATATTCCTTGAGAATGATCAAGTCCAAATCAAAAGTGTAACACCCCAACTTTTGGCTATGTTACAATAATGACTGAATTTCACTATTTTATATTTTCTGTGTGTTATAAAATTAATTTAACTGTTCTGAGATTGTTTTTGATCGTTGTGTGAGATTTGCTCCGAGTAAGAAAAATAATAATTTTCGGGCCGGGAAAAATCTTATTTGATTTATTCGAAGACGGAGGATCTTACTAAATCCAAATCTGAGAAACACAGAAAAGAATCTCTTAATTTTTAGAATTTATCTGTGAAATAAAAATATTTCACGGGAAAATATCTACTATTTTATTTATAGCAGCTTCTACTATAAATTATTGGACCCGATATATTTTAATTGACAAAAAATGTACTTATAATATTTTCTGTAACCTAATTATTTATAAAGCAATAGAAATAAGTCAAAAATGATGGTTGGACTTTTCTAACCAATAAGAAAAAGTCTAAGTTGAAATATTTGACTAGTTACTAAGTAACTAAATTAACCTAATTTAGTTACCTAAATTACCTAATTAAGGAACTAAATGAACTAACCTAGTTACTAATTAGTTAGGATCTAGTTACTAACTAAATATCCTAATTCCATCTAGAAGCCATGACTAATCATGACATATGCAATGACCTATTTAACTAGTTAGCTATGTAACTAGATAGTTAATCAAGTAACGAGAAAACCTAATCTAGTTAGTGGTTATTTAATTAAAGTGTAACTAGAATTAAAATAGAAACAAACTAAGTTAGCCTTTCCTAGAGGGCCACATGGCCAAGAGGCTTCTCAAGCCTTCTTGAATGGTCTTTTGTGACCATTGCATGACACTTTGATGACCAAGCCATGTGCCTTTGCATGTGAACACAAAGTGTGATATTTTATTTTCAAGTTTATCTCCTAATTTCCCTACACTACTCACACGGCTGCACCCTTCACATTCACTCTCAATTTGCATTTTCTCTCACTAAAAAGCTAAAGCCTTCATTTTCTCTCAAAGCTCTCAAGAACACAAAAATATTTCCTTTCTTTTCTTCTTGGAGGTTTCGGCCAGCCACCCTAAATACCACTTCCAATCTCCTATAATTTTTCTTCTCTACATTTTTTAAACCTAAACCATATTCTAAACACTTTTCATTTAGAAAGTTTTGTCAAAATCCTACTCCAAGTGTCTCAAAATTCAAGTTTTAGCTTACTTCCCTAAAGGTAAACTTTTGATTTTATGGTTCTAAGTTGAGTTTTTAATTTTCTAGACCATGATTGTTCCATGGTTCTTTATTATTAAGCCTTGATTATGACTTTGGTAATTATTTAAGAATTTTTAGGGTTTTTGGTTGATTCACACAAAAATCAAGAGGAAGGAGTTTGAAGATCTTATCTTCAAGAGGTAAGAGGGAGATTTACCTCACCAACTAAGTGTTGGTGGTGAGGAGATGGTTTTGTGTGGGTGAAAAACTCATAAAGGTTTATTCATTTGTTGTTTGATGCTTCTTTGTTTGTGATTGTGGTGTTTATGATTTTGTGTTTATGATTGCATGTGTGATGGTATGATTATAGTTTTGATAATATGCTTGTATGTATAATTTTGGAAGCATGCAAATGTATGTGTAAATTAGGATGTGAATAACATGTTGGAAAGATTACATGAGAGCTCCAAAGAGCTTAGAGACACATGGCCTCACTAGGTTCAAGAGGACCAAGAGTCCTAAAATAATGATTTCAAGTTGAGGATTAAAGGTTCCATGACACTAAAATTAATTAAGATGTTTTACAAGGATTTAGAGTATTAGAAAATGAATTACAATGAGTTTTGAAACTAGAATGAAAATTTGGCCAACATGCCATTTTTCTTAATGTAAAACTAAATTATTTTATTAAGTGTAGATTTAAAGGTCAAATTGAGAAAGAAATTATTTTGGAAGAGTTTGAATTTAGTAGCAAGCAAAATACTTGTTAAGAAAACAAATTGATGTAATTAAATAATTAGGTATGAAATAAAAATAGATGTCAATACTTAAAATTTTCTAACGTATAGCTCACCCTATGGGTTTTGAAGCGCGTTAGAAAAATTTGAGCTGTAATATCTTAAGTAAAGTAAAGAATTACTATTTTCTGAGAAACAGTAGAAATACTGATTTTTGGAGGGGCTATATTATAATTATTATTTAAAGAGGGGCCATGTTACAATTACTATCAAAAGAGGGACTATGTTGCAAATATTTTCTAAAAAAGGGACTATCTTGTAAATATTATTTTATAGAAGGACTATTACATAAATATTGAAAATAAAGTCAATTTTTAGTATTAAATGAGAAAAATCATATTTTTGATTTAAAACGTGTGAGAAATATTTTATGCGATTGAGAGTACGTTGAGAAATCAATACGCGATTTGAAAATGCGACAGAATTGTTGCGCGATTGAGAAAATACGAAAATATGATTACACGATGAAAATACAGTAAAGATACTATTAGGTCAATGTGTGAACCCATGAGATATTGAATTTGAACTGTGAATGGTGTATGTACATGCATGGGAAAGGTCCGATGGACTGTATGAGACTAATTGCCTAGGATAAAATACACCTCTTGAGTGGGTGCGATATGCATAGTGTATGTCACTTATTGACTTTGGGGGCATCGGGGTGCGGGTTGCTTATAATGGGCAATTGGTAGCTCTACTGTACCATGGGTTAGATCGATGCAACACACCGATGATCCTGACCGAGACACTATTCTTAGTCAAGATCTGATAAAGACTGTCATGTATATGCTAGATGTGCAAATTATAGCACGTGGTCTGAGGCATAGTGGTACAGACAGATCTTTTCGATCACTCTCTCCGACCTGAGTTTTAGCTCCATGGAGTAGGAAATTGAGTCTGTGTGCACATGCATAATAATTGATTTTTGGTACCGATGTGATATTTGAATTGTTGAACGATTAAGAAATATTGAAGGTATGATTGTAATTATTGTGGTGATAAATAATGTTGATGGCATGATTGTAATTATGGTAGGATGTATCTATATGATATGTTGTATGTGTTATTTTCATGCTACCATGCTAGTATTGGCGTAGGTGATCTCACCTCTTTGTATGCCTATTTTGTACTATATTTATATCTATAAAAGACGTTAAGCAAGGACTTGAACAAGAAGGTGAAAAAGAGCAGATTCCTATGGGGGAAGCTGAATTTTGAGAAGATGGCGATGCCCAGTTTCCTAGGTTATATGAGGTTGCAATTCCGTGGAGGACCGGAAGCGTGGCACATTGATCTAGATAGAGCTTGTATTTACTATATAGGGGACTTAAATATTATCCTAAGTAGGCTTTATCAAGGGAATCCTTACTTTAGTGTAAATATTAATGTACACTTAGAGTTTCCGTTGTCCATTAGGCAGTATTGGGGAGCTTACTACTGTACTCTTAGTGTGATTAGTATCGTGTTGTCTGCGTGGACACCTGTCCGTAGGACTTCGCACCAGTTTGGATTCCTACCTGCTGAGGAATTTGAGGAAGACCCGTCTGAGGGTTATGCTGCTTAGTAATACTTGGGCAGTATGTTAGTTTTAAATAATATTCAGATACTGTAAGAACTTGGTCTATAAATATTTAAGCATGATAGTACTAAGACTTGTGTATATACGATGTAAATTATTTATGATGATGTTGTAATGTTTTTATCTTTCGCTAAGTTTATCTTATTAATATAAAGAAATTTTACAACTCGTATTTGTACTACAAAACATATATCATAATAAAAGGGTAATTTGGTAATTAAGTAACATAAATGTGATACCCTACGGTGGGTGTTACAAAAAGAATATTTGAAAGTACATCTCATTTCTTTCTTATTAAACAAGAGCATTGAGAAAATAAAATACTTTAAAGAATAAGGCTTATAGTATTAAGATGGGCTCTATAGAGCATTTCAAAAGATTTATTTAGAAATTTTCTTAAGCATTCTCTTAAGATTTAATAAAACTTTTCAAAGCAAATGAAGAGAATACTACACTTATAACACATATCCAATGATTTCCAAATTTTTTAAGACAACTAATTAGGAGGTGAAAATACTTTTAAGGTCTTAAGGCAAGTTCAAATGATTCTTAAGGATATAGAACTTTAAAAGTTTCTTTCAAATATGATAAGAGATTTTATTTTTTTTGTTTTTTTAACTTTTTAGTCATGCCATAAACTCTTTTCAAAATAAGAGCATGATTCTCATAGATGTTATACCACTAGGAAATCATAGATCAAGAGAATCATAGATATTAAGCATTCATCATGATGAAATATGCTATAGGGATCAAAGCATGTATAGAACTAATATCAACCCTATATGCAATGACAAAATTAGCAAGTTAATATCTAATTAGACACTTTGTTAATGTTAAGCATACTTCTCATGTAAAGAAAGCATCTAATTATTTAAGATCAATTTATCGACAAGTATCATGCAATCTATACCATATAGAATATCACAATAACTTAGGGATAAAGATACTTATTAAGAGAGTGATGCTTCTTTAGAATGATCTTCGTTTATTGGACCTTTGAGTTTGGGCTTTCTTCCATTAAGTAATCTATTCCATTGCTCTTGAAGAAAGTCTTCTTATGTCCCTTTTCATCCAACTCTTGTCATTTATCCACATATACTTGACTCTTTTGATATTTGATGACCATACTTGAAGTACATAGAGACACTTACAAAGCTAACTTTAAAAGTTCTCTAAAACATGGGTTAGCATCAAATATCATTTAAACATATTTACAAGCATAGTTTAGGTTGATATATAATGTAAAAACATGTACCACATTATCAACCATACAATGTTAGCTTTAACAAGAATGCATGAAGCACATATGCACTTGAATCCACAAATAGTATTTAAGCATTTTAAGGCATGATTCAAGTTTATCAAGAAACACATATCAACATCAAAACTTATATAAGCATTTTGGGACAAACAATGATCATGTAAGACATGTAGTATCAAGTATAGAATTCTAGTATGCACACATGCTAATTAACAATTTCCTTATTGTAATGAAAGAATTGAAAAAGCCATGGAATTGTAAATTTTAAAAACATTTATAATTCATTTCAAGATATACTTCAATGTCAGAATAATTGAAATTCAAAGGCAAGTTCAAGGCACAAATAGAGTTAAGTAAGTGGGTGCTTGAAGAAATCCCAAAACACCTATATCTGATTATCAAGTTTCCCTAATTGGTTAGGCATTTCTTTAAAACACAAAACTTGCTTCTGTTTTCATGTATAACCGATTACCAAATTAGCCTAATCGATTACCCAAGCTCCCTGATCAGTTAGATGCTATTTTAAAACCAATCCAAATGCTTCTGTTTTAGTGAATAATCGATTAGGGTCATATCCTAATCAGTTAGACCTTGTTTTCAAATGAGTAAAAATTCCTCTGTTAAGGCAAATAACTGATTAGACTAAGTCTCTAATCTGTTAGGACTTAAGTATTTTGCCTTCTGTGAAAGCAGCTAATCGGTTAGAGCCATATTCTAACCAGTTAGAAATTAAACGAACTGGCCTCTGTTTAAGTAAATAACCAATTAGACCAGGTTCATAATCGATTAGACATATAAAACATAAAGAGGCAATGCCTCTGTTATGAGGAAATAACCGATTAAGGGAATGTGATAACCGGTTATTAGTTTAGAAAGAGCACATCCTTTGTTTGCTATGAACAACCAAATAATTGATACATTATATAGCAAGACATTGTGCAGCAAAGCAATTTTAACTAAGTTAAATTCATTCATGACAATCAAACTAACTAGGAACAGAAGGAAATGATCACTAAATCCTAATTCTTAAAGGCATTTTAAATTAACTAAATATCATGTTAGAAAGGGATAAAAACAAGATAGAACACATTCATTTTAAGACATGGTTGATCAAGGCTTTTAAGAACAAATATATCATTATCAAACATGTCATTTCTCACAAAAAGCATACTTATCTAGCATGTAGAGATATTTTCAAGATACAAGGATAAAAAGGCTTAAAACAAGTCTCTACTTATCCAAAGATTACAAGTCCAAGCTTCTTGGAGACAAGGAAAGGAACTTTGAGTATTTTCTGGTCTTGTGCTTACAGCAGCCAATTTCATGATTCCAAAGTCAACTTTTGGCCTTCAAGCATACCTACAACATACTTCAATTTTTGACTTTTGGTACCCAAATTTTCTTAGGTCCTTATGTGTTAATTTTTGAATATTAATCCATTATGCTCTCATAACAATCAATTTCCCATAGTATGTAGATTGAGCATAATAAATCAAATAATTAATTACCATTAAGCACATAGTTAATAGCATGCTTACTTTTATGATATATAGACAATTCAAAATATAGCCGGTATACCTAAGCATTGTAGAACCTTATGTGCCAAAAAGTAAATAACAAATTAATGAGTTGTGGTAGAATAAGAATGAACATAATTATGTGCTAAACAAAATATTCAGATTTTACCAAGTGCACATGATTTTTTCCTTTACCGAAGGCCTACAAGGAATGTACCTCATACTCATTGTCTTTATAAGTGAATGTGCATTAGAGATAGAAACTTTTGATACCTTGGCCTTGTTGATCAAGGAAGCTCTTTTCCTTACCCATTGCTTCTCTTTTGATGTTTTGAACTTTGCAAGTTTCATATTTTGTGCTTGAGAAGCTTTGGTTGAAGTCATCTTTCTTTTTTTATCAAAACTTTTACCAATGAGCTTTGTAAGCTTTCCCCTTGATGATCCCTTCTTCACTTGACTAATTGATCCATCCTTTTGAGAAATTTTTTGCATAATTGAAACACTAGTAGGACTTTTTGGTACCTACTTCATCTTGGGTCCTTGAATGTTAGTATTAGGACATTTAAGATCTTTAGGAACCCATACCATATTATTTCTCATATAAGAATTTCTTCTATAATTGCACAAATGAGAAATATGTCCTAGATGACCACAAAAATTGCAAACAATTGAATTTAATGATGACTTGGTCCTTTGAAGATCATTTTTGAAAAACTTAAGCCTTTTTTTGTTATTACATTCAATGTTATTTTTGCCACAAGCCTTACTTGAAATTCCACGTGGAATAGTATCAATTTCATTCTTATCAATAACCATGGATTGTAATCAAATAGAATCATTAGCTTTGGCAAATTCACAATATAAGTTCTCAACTTGATTTTCTAAATCAATGCATTTTTCATAAGAAGTTGAGGTTTCACATTTCAAAGGCATTTCCTCACCAAGAAAAGCATATTCATTTTTCAAAATCTCAATTTCATTTTCAATGAAGGAAATATTTTCCAAACAAGATAAATTTTTATTTTATAAATTCGACAAACCATTATACAATTTATCATATGCACATTGTAGCTCATAATAGAAATGACTATAATATGATTTAGCATTATTTACCTCAAAGTCCTTTTTAAGAGAATCATTATCCTCCTCATTGTTGTCCATCAAGAATTTGAGAATATCTTCCTTCTGAATTTTGTTTTGCTTTGCCTCTTCTTCAAATTGAGCACCATCATCACTAAGAGGCATTGAGCTCATTTTCTTGCTTTGAACATATTCTTGAGGATATTTTTCAATTTTGTCTTCCTCTAGAGGTTTTTGCTCTTCTTGCTCTCTATATACAACTTTATACAAAAGATCATCATTAGTAAGATCGAAAGTATCAAAGGCATCTCATATATCTTTAGCACTAGAGCAACTTTTAATTTTAGCATAAGAATCATCATTTAAACCACTTCTCAATATTTGCATTACTGTAATTTTCAAGGAAAAATATTTTTTATCATAGGCATTCCAAGTTTGTTTTGATTTGCAAGTAAATCCATCAAGCACAATATCCCACAAATCAATATCAATAGATTGCATATAAATTTCTATTCTAGCTTTCCAATAAACAAAATTTGCACCATCAAAGAATGGTGGTTTATTAATTTCAAAACCATTCATTTTGAAAAGCTTTTAATGGTTACCAAACAAATAAGGATCTTTAACTCCAAGCGGTTAAGCTTTTACAGAGCACCAAGCTCTGATACCACTTGTTAGCCATGGCAACCATTACCCAAGAGGGGGGTGAATTGGGTAATTACAAGTTTTAATACAACTTTGACAAATTATGCATTTGAATAACTCAATTAATAAATGCAGCATAATAAGTCTAATAAATGCACAACTATTAAGAATTACTCAAATATAACTTGGGATATATGATGAATCAAGTGAATAAGCCAGATATCAAGTTATAAGAATTAAAACATCAAGATATGCAATAGATAAGTATATTTTACCAAATACTAAAATTAAAGAGTGTAGGAAAGAGAAAATCAAACTCAAGAATTTATCCTGGTTTAGCCACCAACCACTTGTGGCCTACATCCAGTCCCCAAGCTTAACTTGAGATTTTCTTCACTATCTCCCAGACTTCACAGGTGTTAGGAAAACTTTTGTACAAATAAGAGCACTCCTCACACCTTGAGATATCTCACCCTTGTGTTAGAGCCTCCAATTCTTCAAGCTTCATGGGTGCTTGATGACCTTTACAAACTTGAGCACTCAACACACCTTAGGATACCTCACCCTTTGTGTTTGAGCCTCTATTTCTAAGGGATACCTCACCCTTGCAATTTTGAGGGATACCTCACCCTCTCTTTTAGATAATACAAGGATAAAATTGATAGAAACTCTCTCAAGAGTGGATAATACAAATTGAAGATCAATGGGTATTAAGAAATCACACTTTTAAGCTCAAAACAGAATATTTGATGAAATGATGGTAAAACTTGTGTTCAATGCTTAAGAATAAATTTTAGATAGTTTTCCCCATTTTCTTTTATGCCCAACACTTGTATTTATAGCCCATTAATATTTAGAGCCGTTGGGTAAAGTTTGGAAAATATTTCTTTATGAAAACTATCCGTTTATGACCGTTGGGTGCATTTCTGGTTTGCAAATAACCGGTTAAGACATTATCCTAATCGGTTAGGCCAATTAGGAAAAGCCTTCTGACTTATCAAATAACTAGTTAGGCAAATGGCCTAATCGATTAGGCTTTTTAGAAAGCATTTCCTTGTGAGAATTAAGACCATACCAACCGGTTAGGGAGTTACCTTAATCGGTTAGGCCATTTTGATGGCCAAATTGTATTTCATTTAAAAACATGTGCTAACTGGTTAGGAAAACTTCCTAATCAGTTAGGAAGTCTTTTAGATCAGTAAGAATACTCATTTTCATCATCCTAATTGGTTAGGCCTATTGCCTAATCGTTTAGGCCATTTTAGAGCGTGAAAATGGCTTTTGATAGGGTGAATAATCGGTTAGGGAAAATTAATAATCGGTTAGGACACTCTGATTTTGAAAACTGACTTTAAATGGTCATAACTTCTTCGCTTCTTATCCGTTTTAAGCAAATGACCATTAATTAAAAAGATCTTTGAGTCTATTTTCATCTGAAATAAGTTTTAGAACAAAACTCAAACTATTTTGAAATATATGATCAAAAGAGTAACCAAAGGTCAGTTTTACAAAACACAAACTTGACTATTTTTCATAGAAATGAACTACCACCATGACTAACTTTTCAAAAATAGTTTGTGGGCACTTAAACATTTTAGAAACACTTTTAAAGATGTTTAAAACTTGTTTGAGCTTAGTGTGATCCCCATTTACCTTTACATAAGATCTAAGTCCTATAAGCTATTTTTGAAGATGTTGGACTTGATCTTTTGCCACCATCAATTCTTGATGTAATCCAAGTTTCCAAAGAAAATCTTCTCTTCAAGACTTGTGAATTATTGGAACATCTTTTCATTCTCATTGTTCTTGAGTTGAGCATAGTTATGATCTTTTGCTTTCTTGTTGCAATGTTCACTCTTAGTACTTGGACTATCCTACAATGTATTATTCACTTAAAACAAATATAGTTAGTCCAAATTCATAACTCAATATCTTTATATGCATGATTCATAAATGTATAATTCTAGTTAGTCTAACATGCATATAAGACTTTCATATACACATCCAAATAAGATATTTATCAATTACGAATGGATATGCTCTATAAAGGATGCAACAAAGTACACTTTGCATATTTTCATTTAAATAGAACCAAATCCAATATTAATTCATTATAACTCATATAAAGCATTATTGGATATATTATATGAAGAATGTTACATATATCTCATTGTATGATTATTAAGTGAAATATAACTAGATAAAGTATATAATCATGCATGATGCAATATATCTCATTCAGTATATCTATGTAACATGATCAATATCCTTTTGTGATGCATTTGTCATCTATAAAGCACATCTATCAAGCATAAGCATCATTCTTTTTGTCTTGTATTTGTCATCATAAAAACTTAGCATATTAAATAATTTGAGGCAAACTTATTTCCACACCCAAAACTCAGATAAAGAAAATTTTTGTCAACTATTTCCAGTTTTGGGTTTGGTAAGTTCTCCCGGCCCCGCATTAACAGTTCGAAACTTTCTAGTCTAGGAAAAAATTTTATTTTTCTAGGCTCACCTCAAACACACACAGTCCAAAATAATATTAAAATAATCAAAATAAATAAAAAATTTCCAAAAATTAACGAAAATTCCCAAAAATTATAAAACTTATAAATATCAAGAAAAATGAAAAATCGGGGTGTTACAACTCTCCCCCTCTAATAAAAATTTCATCTTCGAAATTTCTCTTACATTTTTAAAACAAATGTGGATATTACTACTTTATTTGTCAAAATAGCTCTTCTATCGAGTCTGAGTTATCCGCATCTTTTCCTGAATCATCTTTACTTTCTTCATCGTTTTGTTGTATAAGCTTAGGTTCTAACGTGAAACTTTCCCCATCTTGATACCAACACAAAAGTGTTTTGCATCGTCGTCCGTACAACGCCTCATAGGGTACCATCCCTATGCTTGAGTAGTAACTGTTATTGTAGGTAAATTTTATTAGAGATAAGAATTCATCCCAACCTCCTAATTGTTCTAACACACAAACCCTTAACAAATCTTCCAGCGACTGAATTATACTCTCCGATTGGCCATCATAACTGATACACTAAACACTTTTCTACTCAAGGCATCCGCTACGACATTCGCCTTTTTGGGATGATACTGAAGTTGAAAATCGTAGTCTTTCAAGAATTCTAACTATCGTCTCTGCCTCATATTCAACCCCTTCTGATCGAATAAGTACTTCAGGCTCTTGTAATTACTGTAGACATTGTAGGTTGCTCCATAAAGAAAATGTCTCAAGATCTTCAACACAAAAATGACTACCACAAATTCCAAATCATGATTAGGATAATTCTTCTCATGCACTTTCAACTGCCTTGAAGTATATACCACAACCTTTCTATTTTGCATCTACACATAACCTAAACCCAAAAGTTGAACTTCCTTTAACCAGAATTCACACTTGGATGGCTTAACGTATAACTTCTTCTCCTTCAGAATATGAAAAACCACATTGAGTTGTTCAGCATGTTCCTTCAGACTTCGAGAATATATCAGAATGTCATCAATGAGGACAACGACAAATATGTCTAAATAGGGACAAAAGATCCTATTCATGTAATTCATGAATATCGCAGGAGCATTCATTACCCCGAATGGCATTACTAAATACTCGTAGTGCCCATAACGCGTCTGAAAAACTATCTTGGAATATCTTCTACTTTCACATGAATCTGATGATAACCAGAACATAAATCGATCTTAAAGAAAACAACGGCACCCTTCATTTGGTCTTCTAGTTCCCATGTTATATCTCCCGTCACATCGTTCCAGATTACCTTCACCAAGGCAATTTCTCTGAGTTGTTTCACTCGCCTATGCTTAATCTTAACAAGAAATATCTTATAGATCAAGTTCTCTTTTTAATCGTACTGTATTTGGTACTATAACATAGGTTGAATCAGGGATATATTTTCACAATTGAGATACATGGAAGACACTATGAAGGTAACAAATAAAAATGGTAAAGCTATTTGGTAAGCTACCAGACCTATTTGACAAAGAATCTGATATGGTCCAATGAATTTTTTTCTGAATTCAAATCTAGAAATCTCAGTCTCAGGGAACACTAAAGTTTTATTGAAACAATATAATAGGATATGGTTAGAAAGTAACCAATCCATCCCTAATATTTTGTCTATTTGTGAAAGAAGTAGACAAATCAAATCAACTAAAAAGTTTCAATCTTGAATAATAATAGGGTAGTTTTAAACAGGCTTGAATAGTAATAGCAAGTTTAGCAGTAGAAGTAGCAATATTCCAGTCAAAAGGAAATAAAAACATAGATAAACCCAAATGGTTTACACAGTCACAGGAAATAAAAGAATGGGTTATCTCCCGAGTTATACAGTACAGTTAAAGGATTTCTCGCTATGGCACAATCTCCCTCGATAAGATCTTCAGATTGGGAGTCTTTTGCTCCACTCAATGTATAGACTCTTCCTCCTGCTTGAGATCTTATCGCACGTACGTTACTCACGGAAGGTTCTATCTTCAATTGTGTACAATCTCTAGAAAAGTGTCCGGGCTTCCCGCATCTGAAACAGATAAATCCTTTGATCGTACACTCCTTTGTCAAGTGAGCATTTCCACACTTCCAACATTTTAATGTCGATGCTACAGTCTGACCAAATTTGTTGCCACTAGTACTTCCTCCATTTGTTCGTTGTTGCTGTTGATTCCTCAGTGATCATAAGTACGATTTCCACTAGGATCGATTGACCTTACATTTCCTCCCCTTTTGGAACCTAGTTGGTCTAAAGTTATGGAGTCTTGTACTTTAAGATTGATTCAACTCTAACAGATTTTGAGCCTTGGCTATCGCTTCCTACTGCTGAGCAGCCTTCTGATTTTGTTGTACAATCACGTCAGCCATCTTTTGCGTTGCTATCGCAACTGCAGCCATATCATCATTATCACATCTTGCATCCACCTTCGTTTATTTACCACGAGCCACATGCGTATGTCTACCACGAGCCATTTCCTTTCTTCAACGTCGAACTAACGACAATACAATGAAAACTAAATGTAACCATTTCAAACAAGGTTGTCTCCTTTTGGAAACCAAACAATATATCTCTGTGTTCAATGTCAGAGAAACACACAACACAAACAAGATAAACCTAGCCACAAACCAAAAATACTCAAACTTGGGCTCTGATACCAACTAATGTAACACCCCCTTTAAGGCATTACATTTCAAACCAACTCCTTTTAATTATTTTACCCAAGTTATAAAATATTTAGTATTATAGTAATACGGGTTTCAAAATTTCTTTTTCACGGATAACATAAACTTACCGAATTTTAGAAACACCAAATATAAGAACTGAATAATATACTTTACATTTAAACAAAGTTTACTACAACTATATGTACATTATACTTACATACCCAAAAACATAAAACGTCTAACATAACCAACCTAGACTGGCCCAAATTCACAACGTCTAAAGAAAAGAGTCCTCCTCAAAAGACAAATTCCCTAGCTAGGAATGTCTCGACGGATAGAAATCCGAGCAAAAGATATCTCGGAGTCCTCCCTAGGAGTGTAGTGAAGATCATTCCACAACTCCCTGATAAGTAAAACAAACTCTACATATGCAACAGTAAAAGAAGAAGTAGTGACTCCATGTCGGGTCCTACTTACAGATAGAGTAATGTCACCACAATACTCTATATGCTCTGTGTCCCAATGGACACGCCAAGCATTAGCGCCTTCAATAAACTGTAGTCTAAACAAACTTAGCAGATCCCTCCTTACTGCCTTCACAGACGTAAGCATAAAATAGAAACAAAAAAATAATACAATAAAAAGGTGAGATCCCCTACATCAATATCATCATGGTAACAAAGAACAATATTGACAATAATGCCATTCATATATATATATATATATATATATATATATCACGTAAATTGTGTATAATCATGTTATCAACTAACAAATATTTCAGCAATGTATATCACAATATATGAATACTGATCATACCACAAAAATAAGTATAGTGACTATGCCATAACAATATGTATACTGACTATGTACATGTATACTGACTATCCTTATGCATAATGCACCAATTTCTTACTCCATAGAGCTAAAAACAATTTCAGAGAGAATGATCCAGAAGATATGTCTGTATATCGGCTGCCTCTGAACAAGTGCTATAATTTCTCAATGTGTACATCAAGCATTATACAAGACATTCTACACCAGATTGGGAATAGGAATAGTGTTTCATCGAGATCGTCAGTACATTTGCATCAGTTGTCACGACACAGTAGCGCTTTCTAACTGGTCATATGTGGAATTCTACCCCCCGACGCCTCCAAGATCCATTATAGACCTTCACTATACAATTCGCACCTGGACAAGGTGTAATTCAACTCCTAGGCAACAATAGCCTTAACAGATACTGTCTGACAAATAATGCATGATCAATGACTCTATGCATATTACAAGCCTTTACCGGCTATAACCATGTGTTGATATATCCAGGTTCAATACATTAGCCTGACATCAAATTACTATATTTCTCAATCGCGTAGCATTTTTATCGTATTTTCACAATCGCGTAACACTTCTGTTATGTTTTCAAATTGCGTAACAATTTTTCAATGTTTTCTCAATCGCATAACTAAAAATCATTATTTTTAAATCGCGTAAGAGTTTTTCTACATATTTTCAATCGCGTAAAACATTTTCTTAATATTCTAAGTTCAAATTAAAACTTTTCTCATTTAATATCAAAATTGGACTTTAATTCCAATATTTCCTTAATAAATCACTTTTAAATAATATTTCTAACATTTTTATACTAAACTTCCTCTAAATAATATTTCCTATCGTTTTCCACAAAAACTTATATCATCTAAATTAATTCAAGATATCTCAAAATCTTTGTTCTTTACTCTTAATAAAACTTTATTAAATAAAATATTTTAAACTCCAAACTATCATTAAAAATTATTTTCTTGCTAAAACTCCTCTAATTAATATTTTCTAATATCATTTCCAAAACTTATGTTTCTTTTAATTAAATAAAACCTTTTCCATCTTCCTCTTTAAAAATCCATTTAAATAAAATACTTTAAGTTTCCAAATTATTTCTCCATCCTATTTTCAATATCAGAGCCGAAAATTGATTTCCATTTAATAATAAATATATATTCATTTCCATTTTTATTTTGTAATTCCTTAATTACATTTTCTTACCACTAATTCTCTATGTTATCATTTAATAAATCATTTTTGTAATGGATTACCCATTTGTGGGCATAGAGGCCGTGAGCCTCTTGGTCTTTGGAACCAAAAATTCCTTTCATCTCAATCACAATTTATATCATACAACATACATAAAACATCATAATCCTACTATATCAAATTCATGCATAATATCAAACCAATAAAATCACATGAAGCAATTAAACACAAATCACAAAATCATACAAACAAGGGGAATAATCCTCACATGGATTCATCACCCTCATACAAATTTCGTTCCTCACCTCTATAATTGGTTGATGAGGTTAATCTCCCTCTTACCTTAGATGTAGCTTCCTAAGCTCCTTGTATGATCCTTCGTATCAACTTCCTCCACTGAGTAACTCTTAAAAATCAAAGTAAACACAAATATATTAACATCCAAGGCTAGAGTAGGACAACCATAGATCAAATATGGTCTTAGAATTTCAAGAATCAAATAAGAAATCAAGTTTCAAGATTTTTACCTTGAAAACCTAGAACTTGAATCCAAGAATCAAGCTTGAAGATGATGGAATTAGGTCTTGATCACAACATGAAGGTTGCTTAGAATGAAGTTTAGGATCAAGTGGTGTAGTTGGTTTGAATTATGAGTGGTTGGATTGTGATTCTAGGTAGTGAGGCCGTGAGGTAGGGAAGGGAAAATGAGAGAAAGTGAGAGAAAATGATGTTTAGCTTTGAGAGAAAAGATGATAGTTTTTTGAATGTGATAGAAAAATGACTTTAGTCACTTTAGAGCTAAATGGCCGTGAGCCTTCATGAAGTGAGAGAAAGAGATATTTGATTTACTACAAGCTATCATAACCATTAATTCAATCAAAGGTAGACATCCTAAGCTTCTTCATTAAGCTTGCTCCTCACAACCGTTGATTAGATCAATGGTGGATATGCAAAGCTTCTCCTCCAAACTTGTTTTCTATTGGTCTATCATAAAGGTGTCAAAGCCCCTTTCTTTGACTTCAAGTTAGATATTTTCTAGATATTTTTGAAAAGCTTAAATGTTTTTCAAAAGCATAGATATTTTCAGAAACTATTACCCAATGGACAAAGACTACTGCTAATTATTGTCCAATGGATAATAACATTACACAATGGATAAAAGTATTTCCCAATAGATAATAACATTATTCACTGGATAATAGAATGTACTTAAAACTCAGATAAAGAAATTTTTTGTCAACTGTTTCTTCTTTCGGGTTTAGTAAGTTCCCCCAGCCCCGTATTAACAGTCCAAAACTTTCTGATTCAGAAATTTTTTTTATTTTTTTGGGCTTGCCTCAAACACACACACAGTCCAAAATAATATTAAAATAATCAAAATAAATCAAAAAATCCCAAAAATTCATGAAAATTCCCAAAAATTATAAAACTCATAAATATCAAGAAAAATGAAAAATCGGGGTGTTACACCCTACACTTAGCTTTTGCATTCCTAGACAAAACACATAAGAATAAAACTAGGGAACAAGGAAAAATAACACAAAATCAAAAGCTAAAAACTCTAAAAGACTCAAATTCCAATTACATTTAAGAATGCAAAAGTTATAAGCAAGAAGAGCAACCAAAGATACACTCAAACTAACAAGAAGAATGACATTCATGAGGTAAAATTTCTTCACATCTCAAACTAATAAGTAAGGTATCTATTACCAAGTGGTCTTAATACTCAAGAGGGGGGTGAATTGAGTTTGTAAAATAAGTTCACAAATCTTTCACAAAACGTTTGTTAATTAATTTTCGTTGAAGCTATTAAATAGATAGAGGTGATTGGATAAATGAGATGAACACTTTCACTTATAAATATAATAACTAAATGAGACAATATTCAAGCAATTCAATAAAACAGTGCACAAATGTAAAGAAAAGGGTTTAGAGAAACAAACACAATAGTTTATCCTGGTTCGATCACCAATCCACTTGTGATCTACGTCCAGTCCTTAAGCAAACACTCAAGATTTTTTACTATATCTTCAAGCTTTAATAGGTGCTTGACAACCTTTACAAACTTGAACACTCAACACTTTGGGATACCTCACTCTTTAAGCTTGAGCCTCTTCAACTAAGGGATGCCTCACCCTTTACACTTTAGGAGGGATGCCTCACCCTCTTTACAAAGCAATTCAGATTGATAGAATGAAACTCTCACAAGAGTAATTGATACAAATTGAAGCTTTAATATGCTCTCAAAAGATATCTCAATATTTTCACAAAAATAGAGCAAAAACATTTTCAGAATTTGATTCTCGTATATAAGTGTTAGATTGATGTTCTGAATTGAAGGTTAGCCATTAATGAAGCCCCAAGGCAAGTATTTATAAGTTATTGGAAGAAAGGAGCCATTGGGAGCTTTAATGGGCAGCATTAAATGCTAATAAAATAGTCGTTGGGCACTGACAGACCAGTGGTAATCGATTACATAATCTATGTAATCGATTACATGGCTGTTCCAACGTGTTCTTGGCTTTCTGGGCACTTAGTAATCGATTACCAGATTGGTGTAATTGATTACAAGGCCTCTGACTTGCTTGTAATCGATTACAATTTCTATGTAATCAATTACAAGGCTTCTTGAATGTATTCTTGCCTTTCTAGGCTCATTGTAATCAATTACCAGCTTGGTGTAATCGATTACAAGGCCTCTAACTTGCTTGTAATCGATTACAATGTACATGTAATCGATTACAAGGCCTCTGATTGCTATGTAATCGATTACAAACATCTTGTAATTGATTACCTTGGCCTTTGAACACATTTTTCAAGTCCAATTGAGTATGTAAGTCATTTCTAACACTTAGATCATTGGATTAAACATAAATTCCTTCATGAACATTGAATCCAAGATTAAAATCAGCATTTCTTGAAAAGCATGTTTAACTTTGAATTTACAAGCTAATTTTGAAAACGATATTTGAAAAACCAATTGAGAGACATTAAGATATTTAGAGAGCATTTTACATTGATATTTTAAGGCCTATAGCCTATATCAAATATACCTCTTTTGATCTTGGTTTTCTTCTTTTGATATTGGTTACTTCTTCTTGACTTTGTTGTTGGTCTTTCATCTTGACTTTGTTATCATCAAAAACTTTATTTGATATGCTTCAAGACATAACCATTCACATTCTCCCTATTTTTGATGATGACAAATTAAATATTGAGAAGAGGAGAAATGTATATCAGAGATTTAAGCGTAACTCTCCCCTGTAATGTATGCACAAGAAATGGTTAGTGATGTATCCATGTAAAAGCTTAAATCAAGCTCCCCCATAATTATGCAATCACTAATCTCTCCCCCATTGGCATTATCAAAAAGACATAAGCATTCAGATAAAAAATTTGATAGTATTTCAGTTGGATTTCATGATTTCCCATGAAACAACTAGTATAGCCCAATTAAGTGTAGCAAACGGAGTATAAGCAATCCAATCAAGAAATATAACTAATCAGATCAAGACATCAATATATTCAATAAACAGATATTAAACATCAAAAGATCAACTGATTTTATATAAACTTATCTAGCATCATATACAATATATCATTAAGAAAATAATTAAAATATCAAGGCAATGGTCCATGGTCACTAGCAGTCGCCTCGCTATCACTATCCACGTCCGCAGCGACCTCTCCAAGTTCAATAATGTAATGCCCCTTTTTGGGAGGGAACGTCACATTGTTATTTACAATGCGAAAAATAAAAATATAAGTTAAGACCCAGTTCATTTTATAAATATAAATTTACTTGGTTATAATCGTGTAATTAAATTAGTGAGTATTTTTTTTGTTATAATTAATAAAAATAGTGATAAGGCATATTTACAATGAAGAGTAAAATAGAAGTAAAGCATACATCAAACTAATATACATGTACAATGATATATCATTATAATAAACTTGTTTGATTACAACGCCTGATACACAAAAAGCAAAATTATACATATATGCCCCAAGAGATCATAAATATACAACCCACCAAAATAATGACACATCAGGCCCCCAAAATAAACACTGATAGCCATCAATGGCTATAAATAGCATCAATCCCTAAGAGGAGAAGGAACCGTGTCAGGATCCTCCTCGGGTTCCTCCTCAGGGTCTTCCTCATCCGAGGAAACCTTCATTGGAGCCACCGAGTTACGGGCTGGGGCTCGAGCAGTGGAGACAAAAGAATCTTCCTGTGGGGTGTAATAACGATCACCCCACATCTCCCTGATGGGCAAGTAAAACTCCAAACATAAACTGGCGCTACAAGTGAAGATGGGCAGATCATGATGCCCCTAAGCCAATGAAATCGACACGTCCCCCTCGTAGATATAGCGATCAGAATTTAGGTTGATGTGCCAGCAGTCTGGCCCTCCGAGGAATGTCAAATGCACATAACCTAAAAATTTACGTGGGCGTGCCGCCATGATCCAACAGCAGGTGCTAGTCGCGGTCGGGCCAGAAGTCAAGGAATTCGTGAGCTTCACCCTCCTTGCCGACGTCTTCGATGAAACATATTTATAAATGGGCAAAAATAATAGAAACGCAGGAAAGAGGTAAGACACTCTACCATCATTACCAATTATGGCAGTAAAGAAACAAAACAGCAGAAGGTGCCCACATAGCATCTCAAGAAGTAATACAGATAAACATAAAATAACAGCAATAAACAGTTAAGAAGTTCCAGGCAATTATACATCAGTAAAGTGACAGTTCCAATATATCATAAGAATTAAATGCCAGATAATAGATGGACTCATTATGCACATGCATACAACGTCAAAATCATACTCCATGGAGCTAGACATAAACAATTAGAGAGAAAGATCAGGAGACATGTCTGCAACTCAGCTGCCACGGCCAAAGAGCTGTAACTCATCAGTTTATCCACGTGCACATCAAGGCATTGTACAAACATTCTACACTAAATCACGATATAGGACAGTGTCGCGGTCTGGATTGTCGGTGCGTTTGCATCGGTCTGCCCCACGGACAGAAGAGCTATTAACTGTCCATTGCGAGGTACCCGCACCCTGATGTCCCCAAGGTCAACAATATGACCTACACTAGTCTACTCGTACCAGCACAAAGGTGTGTTCAATCTCCTAGGCAACATGGCCTTAACAATAGTCCAATGGACTTTCACAATGCATGATGACTCAATGCATAACCATGTATGTTTATCATCACATACTTTTCCCCAATATGCCTCAATTAGCCAAAGTAAGTATCAACACATCATTGGTCCCTCACATGGACCTACAACATCATATTATGAATTCTCACTTTAATGTAGCATCTCTTACAAAGTTCATTTCTAGAGGAATTCTCTTGATTAATTAAGTTCTCTATTGTAAATTTATTTCACATACACTTAGAAAATTATTCTAAGGGTCTCAAAGTCTCACGCTTTCTTGTTCTTTCTTTAATTAAAATTACCCTAAGTCTTATGATAAATTTCATTCTTGGTTCTTTCCAATTTATGAATCCCAAATCATTTTCTAATCTTCTAATTTGCCAAATTTTCCACCCTATTACCAATAAATTAATCACTTGATTATTTAAGTTCCAAGATTACCTAAAGTTACATAATCAAGCTCCAAATGGTCCTAGAGGTTGTGGCCTCCCTAGGGAATTAAGTACCCAAATTTTTCATTCCATTAATTACATATTGTACACTTGATTAGCTATGTCTTCCACTTGCTATGAGTGTTCATCAAGAACGCTAATTTTTGGGCCCCAAAATCGTGAGCCTCCTAGAGGGAAATCTAGGTCATTTCCTTCCATTTCAAGTTTCCCAATTCATCCAAGTATATCAATATACATAACCAATCAATCAATAACTTAAACAATTTAAAAACAATATGAAATCATACAAATCATACAAACAAAGAAAGTAACCCTACTAGGGTTTCTCACAACCAATCACAACACAAGGTTCGTTACTACCAATAGAGGTTGAGGAGGAGTATCTTCCTCTTACCAAAGAGAAGAAAACAAGTAATGGAACTCCCTTGAAGCTCCTTGCAATTTTCAGATTCACACCTCGTAGAACCCTAAATATTACAACTTCATTAAATCAACAAGAAAACTTGAAAAAGAATGGATCAATGGTCATCAAGAACACCTTGAACATGAAAATGAAGAGAAAAGGGTGAGGAACCAAGAACCTTACCCAAAAGCTTGAAGCTTGAAGAAGAATATAGTGAAGATAAAACCTTTTCAATAAATCACCAATTAGAGATGTGTTTAGATGATGAAGGAGATTAAGAAAATGTATTTGGTTAAAATTTTTGTGATGGTTGAGGGCTTGAGAGTGTGGTGGCTATGAGGTATGGCTAGAGAGAAGGAGGAGAAAGTTTGAGAAAGATGAAGGTAAAGAGAGAAGTGAATAGAAAAGTGAGATAGCTATTAGGGTTTCTTTTGAATTTAGTATGGAATGATTAATTAAATGAAGCACAAATTGGGCTCCAAAGTGTGCAACTGCTTCCGGGTGAGGGGAGGGAGGAGAGAGAGAAAATGAAGCTTCTTTGAGAAGCTTGGGTGTATTTTCAATAATGGAGATGTGATTAGACATAAAGGAGATTGTCCTTAGATAAGATAATGTGATTTAATAGTTAAAATAATAGGGTAATTAGGATTTTACTACAAGCTATTACCCAATAGATAATTGTTACAGTGAACAAAGCCAGTATTAATTATCCAATGAATAATAGAGCGTATCGCAAAATTTTAATTAATAGTGCGTACAGAGATTTTATTTATCAGATAAAATCTTGAAAAACGTAAACCTCGCAAACTGTGCCTGGTCTTGGGTTTAGTAAGATCCCCCATCGATACATCCACAGTTCAAGGTTTACCAGCCTCAGGGAAAATAATTCGTTTTCCCGGCTCCGCTCAGTGTGCACGTAAAACGAGAAATATACTAAGATATTTGACATTTCCAGAAAAATCCACAAAAATTCTCAAAAATCATAAATATTAGAAAAATACTATTCATGATGAAACAAACAATTTCTGGGGTGTTTCACTAACTCTGCTTAGTGTGCATGCAAAATTGGGAATATATTAAAATATTCGACATTTTCGAAAAATTCCAAAAAAATTCCCAAAAATCTTAAATATTATAAAATGATTATCTATGATGAAATAAATAATTTTTGGGGTGTTACAACTCTCCCCTTCTAAAAAGAAATTTCGTCCTCAAAATTTTCATACCTTAGAATAGTTGTGGGTGTTGCTCCTTCATCTTGTCTTCCAGCTCCCACGTTGCATCTCCAGTCGTTTCATTCCAGATTACCTTTACTAATGAGATCTCCTTGCCTCTTAGTTGCTTTATCCTTCTATCCTCAATTCATACAGGAGGTGTCTCATAGGTTAAGTTCTCTTTTAATTGTATTGTGTCTGGTGCTATGACATGACTTGGGTCAGGAATGTATTTTCGCAGTTGTGACACATGGAAGACATTATGAATGTTAGAGAGGAAAAGGGGTGAGGCTATTTGATAGGCTACTGGGCCTACTCGGTGAATAATCTGGTATGGTCTAAGAAATTTTGGAGTAAGTTTTCTAGATTTCAAGGCCTGGCCCACCCCAGTCGTAGGTGTGACTTTCAAAAATACATGCTCGCCTTCCTCAAACTCAAGAGGCTTTCTTCTTTTGTCTACATAACTCTTTTGTCGGCTCTGAGCCATCCTCATCTTCTCTTGAATCATCTTAACATTTTCAGTTGTCTGCTGTATAACATCTGGTCCAATAGTAAGGCGCTCGCCGTCTTGGTACCAACATAAAGGTGTCTGACACCGCCGTCCATACAGAGCTTCATAGGGTGCCATCCTTATGCTTGAATGATAACTGTTGTTGTAGGTGAATTCTATCAATGGTAGAACGTCATCCCAACTTCCAGTCTATTCTATGGTGCAAGCTCTAAGCAAATCTTCCAATGATTGGATCGTCCTCTCCGATTGGCCATCAGTTTGTGGGTGATAAGCAGAACTTAGATGTAATTTTATCCCTAATGATTCTTGTAGACTCTTCCAGAACTTTGAAGTGAATCTTGGATCTCTATCCGAAACAATACTTGTAGGCACACCGTGCACTCTAACAATTTCTCCAATATATAGCTGGGTCAATTTCTCCAGGTTGTACCTTATGTTGATCGAGAGGAAATGCGCTGATTTCGTGAGTCGGTCCACAATTACCTAAATTGAGTCATGTCCTTTTCTTATCCTTGGCAAACCCACCACAAAATCCATTGCAATGCTGTCCTACTTCCATTCAAGAATATATAATGGTTGCAGCAATCCTGCGGGTCTTTGATGTTCCACTTTAGCTTTCTGACAAACCAGACAAGTCGATATACATCTAATGACATCACTCTCCATTCCATGCCACCAAAACAACTTTTTCAAGTCTTGATACATTTTTGTTATGCCTGGATGCATATTCAGCTGGCTTGTGTGAGCATGGTCGAGAATATACTCTCTAAGCTCTTGGTCACAGGGAATACAGACTCTACCTCGGAATCTCAGAATTTCGTTTATTCCTTCCACAAATATTATTTTATTGCCTTGCTTCATTAGCTCTCTCACTTCGTGCAAGAACTTGTCGACCTTCTACTTTTCTTGTATATCCTCCATTAGTTCACTTGAGATTGTGACCATATTCATGCAAATTTTTCCCAGTTCTAATTCCACAAAAGACCATACATCTTTGAACTAATCTATTAGATCCTTTTCCTTGATCATCAGGGTAGAGACACTGATCATCTTCCTACTCAAGGCGTCTGCCACGACGTTTGCCTTGCCGGGGTGATACAGAAGTTGGAAATCATAGACTTTTAGGAACTCCAGCCACCTCCACTGCCTCATGTTCAACTCCTTCTGATCATACAAATATTTCAAGCTTTTGTGATCACTAAAGATGTTGAACATTGCTTCATAGAGGAAATGCCTCCATATCTTCAAAGCGAAAACCACAACCGCTAATTCCAAGTCGAGCGTCGGGTAGTTCTTCTCATGCACTTGGAATTGCCTTAAAGCATAAGCCACCACTCTTCCATATTGCATAAGCACAGATCCTAGTCCTTGGTATAAAGTGTCGCAATACACCTCGAAGGGCTCATTTGGATCAGGTAGCACTAACACTGGCGAGGTAGTTAGCCGTCTCTTCAACTCTTGGAAACTCTGTTCATAGCTGTCGGTCCACTCAAAAGCCTGATTCTTCCTCGTGAGTTGAGTAAAAGGTCCCGCGATTTTGAAAAATCCCTCAATGAACCTCCAGTAATATCCGGCCAATCCCACGAAGCTACGAATCTTCGTCACTGACTTAGGCCTTTCCCATTGTAGCACTGCCTCTACTTTTGATGGATCCACCGCAATCCCTTCCTTCGAGATTACATGACCCAAAAACTTAACTTTTTCCAGCCAGAATTCATATGTTGACAATTTGGCACACAGTTCTTTCTCCTTCAAAATCTGGAGAACTATACTGAGGTGTTCAGCATGATCCTCCTGATTTTGAGAGTATATTAGGATGTCATCAGTGAAGACCACAACGAATCTGTCCAAGTAAGGACGAAAGATTTGGTTCATGTAGTCCATAAAGATAGAAGGTGCATTCGTTACGCCAAATGGCATCACGAGGTACTCGTAATGGCAGTATCGGGTACGAAAAATAGTCTTGGGTATATCCTCCATCTTCACTCGTATCTGATGATACCCAGATCGCAGGTTAATTTTTGAAAACACCGCTGCTCCCTTCAGTTGGTCCATTAAGTCATCAATTCTTGGGAGTGGATATTTATTCTTGATTGTCGCTTTGTTTAGTTGTCTGTAGTCCATGCACAACCTTGATGAACCATCCTTCTTTTGAACTAGCAGTACTGGTGCTCCCCAAGGTGATACACTTGGTCTAACTAATTATTTTTCCAAAAGCTCTTCTAACTACTTCTTAAGCTCTGCCAACTCTGATGGTGACATTCTGTAAGGTGCAATAGACACGAGACCAGCTCCCGGTACAAGGTCAATAGCAAATTCTATTTCTCGCGCCGGTGGTAAACCAGGTACATCCTCAGGAAAGACTTCGAGAAATTCATTCACTACTGGAATTGTGCCCACATCAACCTCACTCTCGATTTTCAAAGAATACAGTAGCATGTATCCGTGTGCTCTTTCTTTCAAGAGAGCTTGAACTTGGTTGGCCGTCAAGTATCTAGAATCCTTATCCACGGGGAAAACTATGGTCTTTCTTGAACAATCTAATAGAACATGGTTGGAGGACAACCAGTCCATCTCTAAAATTATATCTAGCTGAGAAAGGGGTAAACAGATCAAATCGACAGAAAAGATTTGACCTTCAACAATCAAGGGACAATTTAAACAAACTTTGGTAGTAACTACCAATTTATCAGTAGGGGTAGAAACAGTCAGATCAAAAGGTAAGGTAGACACTGGTAAGCCAAGTCGTAGCACACAGTCATAAGATATGAAAGAATGGGTTACCCCAGAGTCATACAGTACAGTCAAAAGGTTACCTTCTATGGTGCCTTCTCCTTGAATCAAGTCTTCTGACTCGGAGGCTTCGGCTCCGCTCATGGTATAGACTTGTCCTCCTGCTTGCGGTCTATTGGCCCTTGCAGCATTGACTAAAGGTTCAGCTTTCGCTTGGTTGTAGTCTCGGGACATGTGGCCAGGCTTGCCACATCAGAAACAAATAATCCCCTTTATAGTGCAATCCCTCGTGGGATGATCCTTCCCACACTTCAGGCATTTTGAGGGATACGCCACATTTTGGCCAATCCGGTTCCTAGTAGAACCTCCACTAGAACTTCCACCTGCTGTCTGTTGCTGGTTTCCCATTGGTTGGGAATAGGGCTTATTTTGGAAGTGATTAGAACTATTGCCACCGCCCCTTTGGAACCTTGCAGGTCCAAAGTTCCTGCTCTTGTATCTCTAGCTTGCTCCAGAGCTTCCACTTCGCAGCACGTATCTAACAACTCTGAGAACTCGTTGATTTTTAGCTTGATAACAGCTTTCTTCACTTCATATCTCAGTCCTTCTGTAAACTTCTGACACTTCCAAATTTCGTTCGGTTGGTGTTGAAAGTACGTTGAAAACTTTGACAAGTTTTCAAATCTCGCTGCATATTTACTAATAGTCATGTTCCCCCGCCTTAGGTTGAGAAACTCCACCTCCTTCGCGTGCCTCGCGCTAGCGGGAAAGTACTTATCCAAGAATTTATCCTTGAATAAATCCTAATTGATCTCACGATTTTTAGCTTCTAGCATTCTTTGCGCCCCACACTACCAGTCCTCAGCATTGCCAACCAACATAAAGGTAGCATAAGTCACCTTCTTATTCTCAGCGCAATTCATGCCTCAAAAGACTTTCTCTAGCTCTTTGATCCATAGACTGGATTTATCCGGATCGAACTCTCTTTTGAATTGGGGAGATTGTGACGACGAAATTCCACTAAGTTTTGAGCGTCAGCAGTAGCTTTGAGCTGTTGAGCAGCCCTCTCTTGTTGCTGGGCAACTCTCTCTTGTTGTTGAGTAGCTCGTTCAGTCTGTTGTGCTATGACTTCAGCAATCCTTTGCATTGCCTCTATAGCAGCTGCCATGTCTCCACCTCGTGCCATCTTGCTTTCTCAAATCAGGTTAGCTGAAAAACACATGGAAGGTTAGATGCATTCACTCAGAATACTAACACAGAGATTCACACTGCACAAACAAGACAGACTCAATCACAAGACCCAAAGAAACATAAACCGGGGCTCTGATACTAACTTAATGTAATGCCCCTTTTTGGGAGGGAACGTCACATTGTCATTTACAATGCGAAAAATGAAAATATAAGTTAAGACCCGGTTCATTTTATAAATATAAATTTACTTGGTTATAATCGTGTAAATAAATTAGCGAGTATTTTCTTTTTGTTATAATTAATAAAAATAGTGATAAGGCATATTTACAATGAAGAGTAAAATAGAAGTAAAGCATACATCAAACCAACATACATGTACAATGATATATCATTATAATAAACTTGTTTAATTACAGCGCCTGATACACAAAAAGCAAAATTATACATATATGCCCCAAGAGATCATAAATATACAACCCACCAAAATAATGACACATCAGGCCCCCAAAATAAATACTGATAGCCATCAATGGCTATCAATAGCATCAATCCCTAAGTGGAGACAAAAGAATCTTCCTGTGGGGTGTAATAACGATCACCCCACATCTCCCTGATGGGCAAGTAAAACTCCAAACGTAAACTGATGCTGCAAGTGAAGATGGGCAGATCATGACACCCCCAAGCCAACGAAATCGACACATCCCCCGCGTAGATACAGCGATCGGAATTTAGGTTGATTTGCCAGCAGTCTGGCCCTCCGAGGAAGGTCAAACGCACATAACCTAAAAATCCACGTGGGCGTGCCGCTATGATCCAACAGCACGTGCTAGTCACGGTCGGGTCAGAAGCCAGGGAATTCGTGAGCTTTACCCTCCTTGCCGACGTCTTCGATGAAACATATTTATAAAGGGTAGAAATAATAGAAACGCAGGAAAGAGGTAAGACATCCTACCATCATTACCAATTATGACAGTAGAGAAACAAAACGACGCAAGGCGCCCACATAGCATCTCAAGAAGTAATACAGATAAACATTAAATAACATCAATAAACAATTAAGCAACTCCAGGTAATTATACATCAGTAAAGTGACAGTTCTAATATATCATAAGAATTAAATGCCAGATAATAGATGGACTCATTATGCACATGCATACAACATCAAAATCCTACTCCATGGAGCTAGACACAAACAATCGGAGAGAAAGATCAGGAGACATGTCTGCAACTTGGCTGCCATAACCAAAGTGCTATAACTCATTAGTTTATCCACATGCACATCAAGGCATTGTACAGACATTCTACACTAGATCACGATATAGGACAGTGTCTCGATCCGGATCGTCGGTGCGTTTGCATCGGTCTGCCCCATGGATAGAAGAGCTACCAGCTGTCCATTACGAGGTATCCGCACCCTAACGTCCCCAAGGTCAATAATATGACCTACACTAGTCTACTCGCACCAGCACAAAGGTGTGTTCAATCTCCTAGGCAACATGGCCTTAACAATAGTCCAACGGACTTTCACAATGCATGATGACTCAATGCATAACCATGTATGTTTATCATCACATACTTTTCCACAATATGCCTCAATTGGCCAAAGTAAGTATCAACACATCATTGGTCCCTCACATGGACCCACAACATCATATTATGAATTCTCACTTTAATGTAGCATTTCTTACAATTTTTGTCTCTAGAGGAATTCTCTTGATTAATGAAGTTCTATATTATAAATTTATTTCACATACACTTAGAAAATTATTCTAAGGGTCTCAAAGTCTCACGCTCTCTTGTTCTTTCTTTAATTAAAATTACCCTAAGTATTATGATAAATTTCATTCTTGGTTCTTTCCAATTTATGAATCCCAAATCAATTTCTAATCTTCCAATTTGCCAATTTTCCACCCTATTACCAATAAATTAATCACTTTATTATTTAAGTTCCAAGATTACCTAAAGTTATATAATCAAGCCCCAAATGGTCCTAGAGGCCGTGGCCTCCCTAGGGGATTAAGTACCCAAATTTTCATTCCATTATTTATATTTTGTACACTTGATTAGCTATATCTTCCACTTATTATGATTGTTCATCAAGAACCCTAATTTTTGGGCCCCAAAACCGTGAGCCTCCTAGAGGGAAATCTAGGTCATTAAGTTTTCCAATCCATCCAAGAATAAAACAAGAAAATAATATGGAACTACAAACAAAGAGAGTAACCCTACTAGGGCTCCAATCATGTTCCTTACTACCAATAGAGGTTGAGGAGGAGTATCTTCCTCTTACCAAAGAGAATTTGGATGCAATTTTTGGATTCACAACTCCAAGAACCCTAAATATTACAACTTCATTAAATCAACAAGAAAACTTGAAAAAGAATGGATCAATGGTCATCAAGAAGACCTTGAACACGAAAATGAAGAGAAAAGGGTGAGGAACTATGAACCTTACCCAAAAGCTTGAAGCTTGAAGCTTGAAGCTTGAAGCTTGAAGCTTGAAGAAAAAGATGGTGAAGATGAAACCTTTTCAAGAAATCACCAACTAGAGATGTGTTTAGATGATGAAGGAGATTAAAAAAATGTATTTGGTTGAAATTTTTGTGATGGTTGAGGGCTTGAGAGTGTGGTGGCTATAAGGTGTGGCTAAAGAGAAGGAGGGGAAAGTTTGAGAAAGATGAAGGTAGAGAGAGAAGTGAATAGAAAAGTGAGATAGCTTTTAGGGTTTTCTTTTGAATTTAGTATGGAATGATTAATTAAATGAAGCATAAATTGGGCTCCAAAGTGTGCAGCTGCTGCCATGTGAGGGGAGGGAGGAGAGAAATAAAATGAAGTTTCTTTGAGAAGCTTGGGTGCATTTTCAATAAAGGAGATGTGATTAGACATAAAAGAGATTGCCTTTAGATAAGATATTGTTATTTAATAGTTAAAATAATAGGGTAATTAGGATTTTACTACAAGCTATTACCCAATAGATAATTGTTACAGTGAACAAAGTCAGTATTAATTATCCAATGAATAATAGAGCGTATCACAAAATTTTAATTAACAGTGCGTACAGAGATTTTATTTATCAGATAAAACCTCAAAAAACGCGAACCTCACAAATTATGCTTAGCCTCAAGTTTAGTAAGATACCCTATCGACACATCCACAGCTCAAGGTTTACCAGCCTCAAGGAAAACATTTAGCTTTCCCAGCTCCGCTCAGCGCACACGTAAAACGAGAAATATACTAAGATATTCGACGTTTCTAGAAAAATCCACAAAAATTCTCAAAAATCACAAATATTTGAAAAAGACTATTCATGATGAAATAAATAATTTCTGGGGTATTTTACTGACTCTGCTCAGTGTGCACGTAAAATAAAAGATATATTAAAATATTCAACGTTTTTGAAAAATTTTAGAAAAATTTCCTAAAATCTTAAATATTATAAAATGATTATCTATGATAGAATAAATAATTTTTTATATGTTACAAATATCATCATCACCAGGTTCATGATCGTCCTCAGAACCAAGAAGCTCCTCATCATCATCAGGAACTCCAGCTGGAGTTGCAGAGGGATCAGCAAAAGATAGAGGAGCAATAGGGGCAGAGGAGGTGGTAGGTGCAGCAGTAGCTCTCCATAGTGCATAATCTGGTCCTTCCAAGAAGGAGTGAATAGAAGCAAGCTCCTGATCGGAGTAATCCATCCTCAGTTCAAGGTGATCCACCTTCTGCTCAAGGCGATCCATCCGGGTTTCCACCGTAGTTGCCAAGTTTCGCATTTCTTGGAGCAGAAGGTCCAATGTGGTTGGAGTTGGAGCAGGCTGCTGGTCTTCTTCTTCATCATCACTCTCCGGACCGTGAGGGATATGCCCATAGCTATCATGGCTAATGTAGTGCTATCTATCATTGACCTTGTATAGCTGAAGCTTTTTCAATGTATGCAAGCCTATAGATTGTGGCCCTTTGGAGCTTGTGTTCTTGGATTCCTCAGACAAGGAGATGTGACAATACTCCAATATAGCTATCACTAGCATGGCATATGAAAGAGCAGAGTTCTTCTTCTTCTTCACATCCAACATGTGCTGAATGATGTAGTTAGCCCAATTGATTGGCCTATTTGTGGTCATTGCCCACAAGACCACTACATCATCTCTTAAGACCTGGGAATAATTTTCTCCCCTAGGAATTAGTCTTCTGACAACCAGATAGTGAAGGACCCTATTATCCATGGTCAAACCAGTAGTCATCACCCTCTTCTTATCTCCTGGAAGCTCATATCCAGAATGTATCAGGGATGACAGAGCACTCCTATACTCAAAATCAACTCCCTAAACAGGCAGTTTTCTTCATATTTCAAATTTGCATAGAAAACTCTAATAAAGTTAGGATAAATGGCTTTTTGAATGCTGAAGAAACCAATCAAACCTAACCTTTCAATCAATCAGCAGGACTCCAAGGGCTCACTGGAGCAGAAATTCTGAGTCAAATATCGTGGGGAGATTAGCCTCTTCAACTGGAAGTTCTTTCTGAATAACTCCGCCTTTTTGGTGGTGGAGAAGTGGCGTGTGAGGTCCAGCCCAGAGATATCACGTGAAGAACGTCTAGAAGACTCTCCAATGGTGACCCCTGTTCTTGGGCATTTTGCACGTTGAGAGGTTTCAGCCATTTGATGAGAAAAAAAGAATAAGATGAAGGAAATAGTGTTTGGAGATGCGTGGGTGAAGGGAAGGATGGTAGAGGGAGGGTTTTAGGTCGTGAGGGTCATGGGTGATGAGATGAATTCAGGTGGATTTTGATGAGTTTTGGTGGATGGGTTGTGTAAAGAAGTGATTTTCAAGTGAGAGGGAGGTGAAATGGAGTGATTTGGGTGAGATTTGGGTGAGAAATAGAGAATTTGGTGGTTGGGTCTTCGTGAGAGCAGAGGAGAAGAAGAGAAGGCTTTTAAAGAAATGACATTTTGCGTAACAGAAAACCCTTTAAAACCCTGTGTAATCGATTACATGGCTTGTGTAATCGATTACCAGCCTTCTATTACCCCTGTAATCGATTATAATTTTGGTGTAATCGATTATCATGCTTTTAGGAATCTTGTAATTGATTACGGTATTAGTGTAATCGATTACCTGAGTTCTGGGTCTATTGTAATTGATTACATTGGTTATGTAATCGATTACATACTTGATAGAGCCTTTGCAATCGATTACAAAGGCTTTGTAATCGATTACCAGTATACTCAAACTTAGATTTTGCATTCCAAACAGCACAGGATCAATTTTGAACCTTTCAAATTAGTTCTAGAACATCTCAAATCAATTCCAAACATGATGCAAGCATATAGTCCAATTAGATTATGATCCAAAACACATAATTGTGCAAAATGACTACTTTTACCAAGAATTACACCATTTGGATGGGTTTGTGAAGTTTTTGAGTTTCTTGGAAGACTTTGACATGAGGAAGCACCTGTAAAACAACTTAGGAGGAAACTCCGACGTTCAAGTTAGTATTGGATTCAAATATGATTAAAAATAAAAAATTATGCAATAAAAAGGTCATGATTATGCAGAAAACAACATGTTATGCATCAAGATATCATATTATGCAGCAAGATATCACATTATGCAGCAAAGTAATATATTATGCATCAGGTTTAGGTTTACGTAGCAAATAATCAATTTATGCATGATTGATCCAATATACCAAGTTCATTTTTTATATAGAAAAAAGCTTCTTTTACCAAGGGCTTAGTGAAAATGTCAGCTAGTTGATTAGTGGTTTCTACAAATTCAAGCATGCAATCACCTTTTTAAACATGATCCCTTATGAAATGATGCCTAATTTCAATGTGTTTAGTTCTTGAATACAGAATGGGATTTTTAGACAAGTTGATTACACTAGTGTTATCACATCTTATTAGGATGTGATCAAGCTCAAGACCTTAGTCCAAGAGATGTTGCTTCATCCAAAGGATTTGAGCACAATAACTTCCAACTGTAACATATTCAGCTTCAGCTGTAAACAATGCCACACTATTTTATTTCTTACTATGCCAACAAACTAGTGAGCTTCCAAGCAAGTGGCATGTCCTACTAGTGCTTTTCTGATACATTTTGCATCCAGCAAAGTTAGAATCAGATTAACCAACTAGGCTACAAGAGGCACCCTTAGGGTACCACAAACCCATTTGTGAAGTGCCTATTAAATATTTCATTATTCTTTTAACAGCACATAGGTGTGATTCTTTAGGATTTGCTTAAAACCTAGCACACATGCATACACTAAATATGATATATGGCCTATTTGTGGTAAGATAAAAGAGTGAGCCAATCATACCTCTATATTTTGTAATTTCTATAGATTTACCTCTTTCATCCTTGTCCAAATAGCAAGAGGTGCCCATAGGAGTAGCCATATACTTGGCATTGTCCATTCCAAACTTCTTGAGTAACTCCTTGCAATACTTGGATTGGCTTATGAAAGTCCCATCTCTCTTTTGCTTGATTTGGAGACCAAGGAAGAAGTTGAGCTCACCCATCATGGACATTTCAAACTCACTTTGTATAATATTTAAAAATTATGTACAAAGAGAGTTGTTAGTAGTTCCAAGTATAAAGTCATCAACATAAATTTGACCTAGAAGTATGTCATGCATTTTATGCTTATGAAAAGGGTAGTGTCAACTTTGTCTCTAGAAAAATCTTTTTTTAAAAGGAATTTGCTCAACCTTTCATACCAAGCTCTAGGAGCTTATTTCAAGCCATACAAGACCTTTTTCAGTTTAAAAACATGGTTGGGCATTTCAAAATCCTCAAAACTAGGTGGTTGTTCCACATACACCTCTTCTTGTATAAGACCATTTAAAAACACACTTTTAACATCTATTTGATAGAGTTTGAAATTCATGATGCATGCATGTGCAAGTAACATTCTAATGGCCTCTAATCTAGCTACGAGAGCATAAGTTTCTTTATAGTCTATTCCTTCTTCTTGATTATAGCTCTTAGCTACAAGCCTAGCTTTGTTTCTTATTATTAAGCTCGTTTCATTAAGTTTGTTCCTAAAGACCCATTTGGTGCTAATTATAGGATGATCATTGGGCCTTGGAACTAATTCCCAAACTTGATTTCTCTCAAATTGATTTAGTTCTTCTTGGATGGCCAAGATCTAATGTTCATCATTAATGGCCTCATTTATATCTTTAGGTTCAACTTGAGAGACAAAAACCAAATAATTACATGCATCTCTAAGTAAGTTTCGAGTGATTACCCCTTTTGATACATCACCTATCACCTTATCAAGAGGATGATATCTTGATGTCCTCCATTCTTTAGGTAGATCTATGATTTCTGAATCTTTTTGCCATGAGTGATCAAGGGATCTCTCTTCTTGCTTCTTGGACTTTCTCTTGATTCTCCAAGTGCGCTTTTGCCAAGGTTTCTGTAACATCATCAACAAGCTCCTTTCTCGGCTCATTTGGGTTAGTTTCATCAAATGCAATATGTATAAATTCTTCTATGGTCATAGTTCATTTATTATAGACTCTAAAGGTCTTACTATATATAGAATAGCCAATAAATATTCCCTCATCAGATTTTGCATCAAAATTCCCCAAGTTATCATTTCTATTATTTAAAACAAAGCATTTACATCTAAAGATATGAAAATGTGACACATTTGGCTTCCTTCCCTTGTACAATTCATATGGGGTTTTCTTTAAAATTGGCCTTATTAGGGCTCTATTCAAAACATAACAAGTGTTGTTAACCGTATCCGCCCAAAAGTACTTAGGAATGTTGGCCTCATTGAGCATAGTTCTTGCTATTTTCTCTAAAGATCAATTTTTCCTTTCGACAACACCATTTTATTGTGGTATTCTAGGGGCAGAAAAATTATGCTCAATGCCATGTTCATCACAAAAAGTTTCAAATTCATGGTTTTCAAATTCACCACCATGGTCACTTCTTATGGATACAATACAAAAACCTTTTTCGTTTTGGATAACTTTGGCAAGCTTTTTAAATGATTGAAAAGCATCATTTTTGTGAGTCAAGAATAATGTCCATGTAAACCTAGAAAAATCATTCACAATCACCAATGTATAGTAATTCCCACCAAAGCTCATAGTTATAGAGGGACCAAAAAGATCTATGTGCAAAAGTTGTAAAGGTCTAGAAGTTGAAACTACATTTTTAGCTTTAAAAGAGACCTTTACTTATTTTTCCTTTTGACATGCATCACAAAGTTTGTCTTTTTCAAATTTGAGCTTTGGAATACCAATTACTAGGTCTTTAGAAACCAATTTGTTTAAGTGATCCATATGATTATGAGCAATTCTTCTATGCGATAATCATGAATCATTTTCTTTACTCATAAAGCATTTAGTATCATTTGAGGAAATGTCATCAAGACTAATCATATATATATTATTGACCCTATGACCAACAAACTTAACATACTTATCATTTTTACCCTCAATTATGCAACAATTAGAATCAAATATTATTTTATTCCCCTTATCACATAGTTGACTAATGCTAAGTAAATTATGTTTGAGTCCTTCAACAAGCAAAACATTATCAATAGATGAAGAAGGGTTCTTGTCAACTTTACCAACTCCAAGGATCTTCTCTTTGTTGTTATCACCATAAGTCATGTGACCATTCTTCTTGGGGACAAGGAAGGAAAACTTGGAGCCATCACCGGTCATGGTGCTTGGAGCAACCACTATCAAGATACTAACTTGAGCTTTTGGTCTTCAAGCACACCTACAACACACATTCAAATTTTAACATTTGGTACCCAAATTGTCCTAGGTCCTTGTGTGTTAGAGTTAGGCAAGTTGCCCTTAGGAACCCAAACCCTTTTAGTTCCAATTTTGGTGTTGATGTTCGTTCTAACATTACATGTGGATGCATTATATATTTTCTCCCACAATGAAAGCGTTTAATAAAGGGACTACTTGAAGTATTTATGGAAACAAAGAAATTTTTGTAAGATTTTTTTGGTTATTGGGATTATACCCCAAACTAACTTTTTGAAAAACACATTTTTGTTTCTCTAACAACACATTCAAGTTGTCTCTTCCAAAAGTAAATTTTGCAAGAGTGTTGTTCAAATCTTTAATTTCTTTTTCAAATGTTTTGTATGATAAACAAGGTAATGATATGGATAGGTTATCATGTGAGCAGCAAGTCATGCATAATGAGTTAGCATCAATAAGTCCTAAGGTCTCATTTTCAATCTTAAGCTCATTTATCTCCTTGTTTAAAATAGAAACTTTGTTTACCAATAAGGAGATTGTTTTGTTAGAAGATAAAACCATTTTTGTGAGCCTCATAGATTCATCATGCAATTCTTGAAAAGCATCTTGCAATTCATCATAAGAAAGTGGAGATTCTAAGTTAGAAGATGTTACCTCGGTGTCACTCTCTTCGTTTTCTTTTCCTTGAACCATGAGACAAAGGTGAGCTTCTTCATCTTCCTAACTATCAGAGGAGCTCATGTCATTGTCTTCCCATGCTATATATGCTCTTCTTCTATTCTTTTCCTTGGAATGCCTTTTTTCAAACTTCTCTGTCTTCTTATGATACACAGGACACTTCATGTGCCCTAGTTTTCCACATTTATAACATTTTGGAGGAGTTGAGGATCCTTCTCATTTGTGGTAGGCTTTCTTTTGATGGAATGGTGGCCTTCTTTGGAATACCTTCTTCTTCAAGAATCTTCTAAACTTCCTCATAAGGAGACTAATTAACTTAATATTTTCTACATCTTCTTCACCATCTTCATCATCATCTTCAATTGTAGAAAAGGTGGCTTTGAGTGTAATTTCCTTTTTCTTTTTATCATGTTCTTCATTTTGATTGAGCCTATTTAGCTCAAACTCATGTTCTTGAAGCTTCCCAAATAAGGTGGCAAGAGACATTGTTGATGAATCTCTTGATTCCGCAATTACCGTTACTTTGGGTTGCCAATTCTTGCTAAACATCTCTAGACTTTGTTAATAAGATCTTCATTAGGAAATGTCATTCCCAATGAGATAAGATGATTAAAAATATGTGTGAATCTCTTTTGCATCTCTTGAATACTTTCACCTTAATTCATTCTAAACAATTCATATTCATGAGTGAGAGTGTTTATTCTAGATCGTTTTACCTCACTTGTACCTTCATGAGTTATTTGTAAAGTATCCTACATTTTTTTAGCGGTTTTGTAATTTGACACCCTAAAGAATTCATCATACCCCAAGGATGTGGTGATGATGTTCTTGGCTCTCAAATTGTATTAAACTTTCTTTTTGTCCTCATCGGTCCATTTATTTCTAGGTGTATTAACTTTCACACCATCTTTAGTATGTGTGGGAACAAAAGCACCATTTTTAACGGCGTCCCACACATCTAAGTCAATAGCTTTAATAAAAATTTTCATCCTTTCTTTCCAATATGCATAACCATCCCCATTGAAAAGGGGAGGTCTATTTATAGAAGAACTTTGATTAGAAAAGCCATTTGAAGTCATTTCTTCTCTTGAAGCTACTAAACTCTTTATACAAAAAGTCTAGCTCTAATATCACTTGTTACCAAGTGGCCTCAATACTCAAGAGGGGGGTGAATTGAGTTTGTAAAATAAGTTTGTAAATCTTTCGCAAAATATTTAATAATCAATTTTCCTTGAAGCTATTAAATGGATAGAGGTGATTGGATAAACGAGATGAATACTTTCACTTATAAATATAATAGCCAAAGGAGACAATATTCAAGCAATTCAATAAAACAGTGCACAAATGTAAAGACAAGGGTTTAGAGAAACAAACACAATAGTTTATCCTAGTTCGATCACCAATCCACTTGTGATCTACGTCCAGTCCTCAAGCAATCACTCAAGATTTTCCACTATATCTTCAAGCTTCAATAGGTGCTTGACAACCTTTACAAACTTGAGCACTCAACACTTTGGGATACCTCACCCTTTTCACTTTAGGAAAGATGCCTCACCTTCTTTACAAAGTAATTCAAATTGATAGAATGAAACTCTCATAAGAGTAATTAATACAAATTGAAGCTCTAATATGCTCTCAAAAGATATCTCAAGATTTTCACAAAAATAGAGCAAGAACATTTTCAGAATTTGATTCTCATATATAAGTGTTAGATTGATGTTCTGAATTGAAGGTTAGCCATTAATGAAGCTCCAAGGCAAGTATTTATAAGTTATTGGAAGAAATGAGCCATTGGGAGCTTTAATAGGCAGCATTAAATGCTGATAAAATAGTCGTTAGGCACTGACAAACCAGTGGTAATCGATTACACAATCTATGTAATCGATTACATGGCTGTTCCAATGTGTTCTTGGCTTTCTAGGCACTTGGTAATCGATTACTAGATTGGTGTAATCAATTACAAGGCCTCTGACTTGCTTGTAATCGATTACAATTTCTATGTAATCGATTATAAGGCTTCTTGAATGTGTTCTTGCCTTTCTGGGCTCATTATAATCGATTACCAGCTTGGTGTAATCGATTACAAGACCTCTAATTTGCTTATAATCGATTACAATGTACATGTAATCGATTACAAGGCCTCTGATTTCTATGTAATCAATTACAAACATCTTGTAATCGATTACCTTGGCCTTTGAACACATTTTTCAAGTTCAATTGAGTATGTAAGTCATTTCTAACACTTAGATCATTGGATTAAACATAAATTCCTTCATGAACATTGAATCCAAGATTAAAATCAAGATTTCTTGAAAAACATGTTTAAATTTGAATTTACAAGCTAATTTTGAAAACGATATTTGAAAAATCATTTGAGAGACATTGAGATATTTAGAGAGCATTTTACATTGATATTTTAAGACCTATAGACTATATTAAATATACCTCTTTTGATCTTGGTTTTCTTCTTTTGATCTTGGTTACTTCTTCTTGACTTTGTTATCATCAAAAACTTCATTGATATCTTCAAGACATAAGCATTCACAGTATCTTCAATTTGAAAAGCATGAATCAAGAATGATAAATCCTCACAAGATACACTCTCAATCCCTCAAATGTTTACAAGGTAAGTATTTCACTCAATTCAACCCATGAAAATTGCACTGCCATAAGCTTGCTTATTTTCTACTTTTCCACTACTCAAGCACATGCACGCACAAATCAAGAGGACTTTATTCAAGGTTGTAATGAGGCCAAGGTAAGGGAAGGAAACAATATGGATATGACAAGTTAAACACCCAAGAGAATAAAAGAGCATTTGGAAGGAACTCAATTACAAACATGAAATTTTATCCCCCAAAATCCATATAATGCACATTCTCTTTACATATTCCTTCTCTTATTTATTTATTTATTTTTCTTTCACAACCTTTTTGCATTTTTTCTTTTTCTTTTTCTTTCTTTTTTTTTTTTTCTTTTTTTTTTTCAATTGGCTCTTTTTTTTTTCACCAAACACTTTACACATTGCACATCAAATTACACAACGCCCACATTTGAATTATTAATTACCCACAAGCAAAATAGCTCATCCAATGAAAATGAACCAATGTTCTCCTATTCCCTAATGTAAGGTAAAAACATGGTTTTTCACATAAGGTATATAATGAGCTAAGACAGAGAATAGGGAAATAGGCTCAAGAGGGTTAATCAAAGGGAAATGATATAAGGTTAGCTATTTGGCTAAAGTAACTAATTAAAGAAAGAAAGCCTTAATCATGTTTATGCATGCAAGTGAAAATGTAGCCTCAAAAAGAATCAAATCAAGTTCTAGAGTAATCAATTGACATGAATGAAAATCACACAAGAAGAGAATGACATAAATGTTAAATCCATCCACGAATAGGCTCAAAATCTCACAAGGTATGCATCTATCAAACTCAATCCACTAATCAAACATTCAAAACCAAGCATGTCAAATTTAAGAAGGAAGAAAATTCATTAAATCATGCTAAGAACCTTGAATTTCAATTGTTTCAAACTTATAAACTTCACAAATCTCAAAACATCATAGGAAAACAATTAAAAAGACATAATATTTTTTTTTCTTTTAAAATAGAAAACAAAATTAAAAATAAAAATAGAATTAAAAATAAAAAATAGGAATAGTAATAGAAAATAACATAAACAAAAAAAATAAATAACAAAAAAAAGAAACAGAAACAAAATTAAGCGCAAAAACACAAAAATAAAGCAAAAATCAGCAACAAAAAATTAATAGCAAAAATAGAAAAATAGAATCGAAACAATTAAATAGTAGAATTAAGACAAGTAAAAAAAGAAATTAAGAATTAAGAAAACAAAAACAAAAACAAAAATAGAAAATAGAAAATAGAAATAGTAATTGAAAGCAGTAACAAAAATAGAAAATAGAAACAATACTAAAAACAACATAAAATTTATTCTATCCCCCCCTCCCCCACACTTGAATTTTACATTGCCCTCAATGTAAAGCATAGAAAAAACCAGAATGCAAATCACCAAAATATTCATGGCAAGTAAAATAAAAGTGTGGTAAGGGCCTCCCTCATTATCCATCTGTGTAAATGGCATCGAGCAAAGCCATCACTTCCACGTTGTGCTCTTGACAATCTTCTTGAAAATGCTTAAGTTTATGTCCCATTCACCTTGAACATTCTCTTTGTTGTCACATCTTGGAACTCAACTGCACTATAAGGAAAAACATTAGTTGTACAAATGGTCCTTCCCATCTAGACCTTAATTTACTGGGCATTAACCTAAGACGGGAATTATAAAGGAGAACTTTTTGACGACTTTTGAATTCTTTTCTAGCAATCATTTTATCATGGAAGGCTTTGGCCTTCTCCTAGTAAATTTTGGAGCTCTCATAGGCCTTTAGGTAGATCTCCTCCAATTCCTACAACTGTAACTTCCTCTCCATGCCCGCTTGATTTAGGTTCAAGTTGTACCTCTTCACCACCCAAAATGCGCGATGCTCAATTTCCACCGGCAGGTGGCATGCTTTGCCAAAAATAATCCGATAAGGAGACATCCTAATCAGTGTCTTATAAGCAGTCCAGTAAGCCCATAAAGCATTCTCAAGCCTCTTGCTCTAGTCCTTTCTGTTAGGTTTAACTATCTTTTGAAGTATCTGCTTGATCTCTATGTTGGAAACCTCGGCCTGCCCATTAGTCTAGAAGTGGTAAGGTGTAGAAACTTTATGCACGACTCCATACTTTTTCATCAAAGCCTCCATGCTTCGATTGCAAAAATGTGAACCCTGAGCACTTACGATGACCCTTGGAATGCCAAACTTGGATAGGATATGAGACTTAACAAAATCCACAACAACTTGAGAATTATCAGTCCGAGTGGCCATAGCCTCCACCCATTTAGATAAATAATCCACAACAAGCAAAATGTAAACAAAACCAAATGATATAGGAAAAGGACCCATAAAATCAATACCCCATACATCGAATATCTCATAGAACAAAGGTTATTAGGGCATCTCATTCTTAAGAGAAATATTCCCTATTATCTGGCATTATTCACAAGATTTACAAAAACACATATGCATCATGAAATAGAGTGAGCCAATATAATCTAGAGTCCAAAACTTTCCTAGTAGTCCGTTGGGGTCCAAAATTGCCGCCATATGTAAGTGTATGACAAAAGCTAAGAATAGAATGGAACTCATTATCAGATGCACATCTCCTAATGACTTGGTCACTACAAAATCTCCACAAATAAGGGTTATCCCACATAATATTTTGACTCACTTTTCAGTTTGTCAATCTGTGCCTTAGTGAAATGTGCAGGTAGTGCTCTAGCAACCAAGAAATTAACCAAATCTGCAAACTAAGGGATATTACCTTGCAGCTGGAAAAGCTGCTTATCAGGGAAGACATCATGCATTAGAGAAGAATCTGACTCTCACATAATCTGACTTAGGTGATTACCCACCAGGTTCTCCGCTCAACTCTTATCATGAATCTCAATATCAAACTCTTGGAGTAGCAATATCCACTAAATCAATCGGGCTTTGCATCAGGCTTCTCCCTGTTTAACCTTACATTGGAATTCAAATATGGTTTCAATTCCTCATCTCCTATAGAGCAGAGGATTACAAGAACATCTTCTGCTTAATGCATTAACCATTTTATTAGCCTTACCTAAATGAGACTCTAACTCAGAATCATATTCTTTTAAGAACTTGATCTATTGTCTCTGTCTCGTACTTAACCATTTTTAGTCAAAAAGGTGTTTCAAACTCTTAGGGTCACTAAGGGCCTCACTTAACTCCATCCACTTAGTGCCTCCAAATATTCAAGACAAACACCATAATATGCTAATCGCCCAGAGGTGCAAGCAACTACCTGTCCACTTGGCATCCCTTGCATCCTACCTCTTTCCTTGAGGCATCCTAGTATATCTTAAAGTTTCATTGAGGATTTGAGGACCACTAAAATCGGTATGGAAGTTAATCTCTTTTTCAGTCTTTGAAAATTATTTTTGTACCCTTGTGTTTATTCAGAAACACTACTTTTTTTTCCATTTCTCGTGTGTATTCTTACTTGGGTCTATAGATATCCTTTCTCTAGAAATTACATGTCCTAATAGTTACACCTCATTAGCATACAATTGCTTCTCTTTAGGGATCTCTAGAACCCTTCCTAAGGTGATCTTTATACTCTTTAAGTGTCTTTTAAATAGATGTAGATATTATCCTCAAAGACCACAACCATTTTGTCTAAATATGGTGCAGAAGGTCTGTTCATCTAGTCCATAAGCATTGCAGGTGTCCAGTGCTCACATCTAGTCCTAAGGACGGTCTTTGAAATATTTTCTCTCTATTTTGACCTTAAGTTTTTTTTTAGAACACTACTATTCCCTCTTATCTGGTTTATCGAATCATCTATCCTACGTTGTGACCTATAAAATCAACCTTAATCATTTTCCAAGTAATTTAGGCTTCTGCTACTTCTAACAATCTCTTGGTAACATTCGACCACTTTTCAGTCTTTCTAGTTAACATATTCGAAGCCACAGTCTAGAGTTGACCACGTTGCAATTGAAGGAGTATCAAACTATCTTGGTGAACCATGTGACACATTCATGCCTAGAATGAGGGTGAAAGCTTCGAAAGCAACAGGAAGAACAGGAGAATATTCAAGTCTAACAACAAACTCAACCCACTAAGCTTAGCATTGATATTCAACAATCATTAGTCAAATATTGGTCGTATTATTTATTTTATTCCTCCTTTTTTTCTTTCCTCAGGCTTAACCAAGTATTAACCTATCATCAAACTCCCTTGCTCATGTTCCATAAGTTCCAACTCCTTTGCCTTCTTAAACACTTGGGAATATATATATATATATGTGTATATATACACACACATACATACATACATATATATTTAGGAAGGTAACTCTAAATACCCCCCATATACTGTAAGTTCCAGTAAACCCCAAAAGTCTTTTAACTTAAATGTACCAAGATTCTATCTCCTCTTCAACAAAAAAAAGTGAGTGATACTCATTGCTCGTCTGTGCACACTAATTCAACAAAATCTTTTCCATATAGTAGGCAAATAAATTCTTTTAGACCCCAAAAGGTCAGAAAGGTTCTTGCTTCCATTCACAGTTGTCACATATTCTCACTGTAGATATGAATTATTTTCCATTCTTTCCAACTTCCTAATTGTAGCCACATTCTTTCTCCCTCGTAATCGCAGGTATTTCTCCTTACTCTCGCTTAGAAGCTGTTAACTTTCTAAACATCTCTCGTGGTTACATTGGCAGTTGTCCTGCCTTTACATGTATGCCTAGTCGATGTCATAGTCTTCTGTACACACCGCACATTATATATTGAGTTGGCCAGACTCAACATTAAGCGATAGGGTGACAGTTAACCATAACATACAAACTCAAGGTTGTTATGCAATTCTACCTATACATCTTATCGTCTAGATAAGACAAATGCACAACAAAGCATGGCTAGTCCATACCCCAGCTCAACAGGATGAACTACTTTGATACCATAATGTAACGTCCCAAAGGCTAACACTAATAATGTATCTGGTTTGTGTATCAGTAATTAGAATTTGGTACATTACTTATGAATATCCATAAATTTTTGAAAGAAACAGTTTAATAATATACAAAATATGAGCCTTTAGCGGAAGCTTACAATACATAAGATATGAAATGGATTTCTATACAAAGTATTCATCGCTGTACTTAATATACATCTATCGTCCTATTTACAAAATCTAGAACAACTAACAAGAATATCTCCTCATGCCTAAGCTCTGTCTTACTTCATCTTGCTTGCCCACCGTAGATCCTTCTTGGAATTATCATGGAAATCAAATGTGTAGGGCGGGTGAGAATAAAAAAATTCTCAATAGTTATAGAAACCATGTCATCACAATAATTCCATCTATTTTAGGAAAAAATCATTTCAAATCATTATTATATAATCTGTAGGAAGATGGCTAAAGCCAAATCGGGTCCTTCCTCTTCCCAAAACAGAGATTCATTTTATCATTATGAAAATCCTTCAGAATCATCAAATCACATCAAGTTTCATGTCTTGAAAATCATCAGTGATTTCAATAAATCTAATATTTGAAATTTATTATATCCAAAGTCGTTAAAATTCAAGTCATCAAATCAAAATCGTATCGTCACTTCTCATAATTTCAAATCATCAAGATATACCAAGAAATCTCATGTTTATTTTAAAACCAGTATTCATCATGTCTCATTCATGCTAGCGTTGCAAAAATCATTTACTTGGTAGTAGTCTGCTTTTAGGTTAGTGCACATCCACCTTTTCATGGTCATACGCCGCCACACAGAACTACTCCTGGTAACTAGACTTCAATCCATCATGATAAGGAGAAAGTACATTATCTCATAATATCAATCATCGTGAATAGAATAAGAGGTACGTTACTCAAATTATCCTAGATTTAGGATGATCCCAAGTAGTGAGGGAAACACTCATCCTCAACCACTTAATGAATAGGGAAGCTCAGGTAAAGAGGAAGGTTCTTCCTTAACCTCAATTACTCTGGTATAAAGAAAATCACATATATTCTCTTACCATTAATCAAGTCCCTAGTACAAGTACATCCAAAATCCAACTCGGCCTAGTTTCACAAAGTGGATACCTATGAAAATCATATCATCACATATGCAATATAATGCATAATTCAATCATACTCATCATGGGTATTCAAATATCATGAAAACATTTCTCAAATCGTCAGTCTCATTTGATTCAGTCATGTCATGACACATAGCCTTACATTTCATTAATATCCAATAGTTTGCAATTTCATCAATCAATCCAAAAACATAATCTATGCATAATCATTTCTCCCAATCTTAGTACACTTGATTAAAATAATGTATAATTATACTTTACAAAGCATAATTCATGCTCTTCTTCATCTAATGTAATTCAAAATAGCAAAACAATGCATTAAAATTTAGTTTTTAAGGAATAAAATCATCAATTTTTACTCTCTGCCGGCTAGCGCATGAGCGCGCAGCCACCGAACGCCCGAGCGCTAGCCTGGCACAGCGTGAAAAACTTGGCGCCGCGGCGTGAGATGCACAACAACACTAGATTTTTCTAGTTTTCAGCCAAAAATCATCCTTTTTCCAAATCAAACCAGACCCAGTCCAAAAATCAACAACAAATCTTCAACAATAACTTCAAAATCAACACATTCAAGGGTTCAAAACAATCTCAAAACAAGCAATCAAATAAGGGTTTCATACCCCTCTTTCAAAGCTCAACACTTTTCAAGAAATCAAGAGGAGAAAATCAAGTTCCATATCATGAGTCAAACACAAACACATGAATCTTTCATTCTCAAGTAAAATCTCTACATTTTCATCAAGGTTTAGTTTGAAAGAAAATGAAAATAGAGAGGAAAGATAAGAAAAATCCCCTTACTTTACTTTGATGACAAATCTCCAAGCTTGCCTTTGTTCTTCTTCTATTTTCTCCTCTTTCTTCTCTTCATTTCTGTGCCTCCCCCATTCGGTCTCCCTCTCTGTTGATGAACCTGCAAAAAATCATATTTTTACGGTTCAAAATCTTGGGTTTTCATCCTCTTTTAATCTTTTTGATTTAGTTTTGTTCTTAAATTTTATCATGTTTTTATTATTTTAATTATATTTTTATTATGTGTTTTTATATGTTTTTGATAGGTAAATACACATGGAAAGAGATTGGATGCTTAAAGAAGCAAGAATTCAAAGAGACAAGTTTTCAGGATAAATCATCAGATTTTATGCAAAAATAAGAAATTCCTGAAGATAAAGATTTGAAGAATTCTTATCCTATTCTTAGATGCTAATTAGAGTTTTAATTGGATGCAAAATCTTAAATAAGGAATAGGTTGAAGATTAGATAACGATTCTCAAAGAGATTTGATTTGGAGCAAAATTCGGATTCCCATACTATCTTGACCATCCCTCATTAATTGAGTCATATCTTGGGCTACAGAGATTAGATTGATGCACCGTTTGCGGCATTGGAAAGCTAACAGAAAATCCTGCAATTTCTCTGTATCAAGGGCAAATTAGGTCATTTGGAGGGTGAGAAAAATCATACAAGTCAGATACAAAAATATATCAACTTTTCTATAAAAGGGAAAAATGAGTTTAGCAAAAGAGCTTTCTTTTTGACACACTCTTAGACACTGGGATAGAACGCAGCAGCCATTAAGAGACACAAACCCAAATGTGGTGTGGGCGTAATTAGGCTTAAAGATTAGAAATTTTCTTCAACCTTTCCACCTTTCCACAATGGAGTTTGTCATATTCTTTTCTTTGTGTTCTGCTTTTTCCATGTGTAACTAATTTTCCCCTTGTTAGGGGGATGATGGATCTTGTTCTTGGATTATGTAACCTTCTTTTATGGGTTTAATTGATGTTTCTATTTCATGATTTACGTGTTTATCTCTATTCTTAATATTTTTCTAAACCTGATCAATTTGGGAGATTTGGGAAAATTTGCACGAACCTAAAACTTGTGATAAATACCATAATTTCTGGAATCGCTAGGAATAGACATTATGGGTTGTGTGGTCTTTTTTTTAATTCTCTCATTCTTGATAATGCCTTTCTATTTGGGGTTAGAATAAGGGGTTATTTAATTCCAAACAGCTTAAGAGGATTAATATACTAAGGGATTATGTATTAATTAATTTTGGGAATTAACCATAAATCATTGAAATAGAACATAGTTAAACTAATATTTGAATATGCATTTAAAGAGTTCAAGTGAAATCTGAACCTTAACTCTTCAACATCATTATTTTTCATCCATTTGATTTATTGTTTGCTAATTTTATATTTCTTTTTAAATGAATTTGCAACGATCCTCTTTTCGATAGCTTGAATATTGTTGATTTAATGAACTTAATAGTTAATAACTTAATCATCGTAGGACAATACTTTACTCATTCTTTATTACTTTTGTCGATTTGGTGCACTTGTCAATATCCACATCATTTGTCTTTTCTGTTCTTCATTTCGCTAGAAACCAACGTGAGAGAGATGAAGGGAAAGTGAGAAAATCTCACTTTTAAAATAGGGAGCATTAAAGGCATTTTGGTCCTTTCACCAAACTTCATATTTATTAGGAACACTTTGATTTTACTAGATCAAGTTTCCTAACTTCCAACAACAATAAAATAAATCTTAGGATCCATCTAAATTCTTGTTCACCATTTTCATAATTTTCTATATCTGCCATTTCTTAATCCGATATTAAAACACTTCTACAATGTCCTTAAAAATATCAAACTGACTTCAATTGTCCTCAAAATTTAACCACATACTCTTTCACACATTTGTGACCTATTAATAAAATTTTCCTTATTTATTTCCTTTGATTTAGCATTTATGCTATTTTCCTAAGTTAAAATAGTCATTTTACATATTCTGTGTTGCGGCAAAATACCTAAACTAACTCAAAACATCTTGAAAATCAATAGACATGTTAAACAAGTGTTATGGTACCTTATGACCATATACAAGTCTAACTTGTTAAAAAGAGAATGTTACATATAAAGTCTATAGCACCAAGGAAGAAAGCAAGTATAGAAGAAGCTATGGTGGTTAAGGAAGAAGAATAAGAACAAGTCACTGAGAAACCTACTTATACTTCATCTAGTTCACATTTTGAATCCAAAATTGTCAAGAAAAATGTTGGAAAGTTAGTTCAAGTTTAAAAAGGTGGTGTTTAGGGGAAGCATTTCTTTCGATGAAATGGCTGAAGAAGGAAATGATATAAGAGCCAACATTAATGCTCTTGGGTTGAACAAGTTCTTCAACATTTTAGAACTTGTATACTCTAATCTTATCCAAATATTCTATGTTGTTGCAACTATTATGAAACAACCTCCACCCTTTTCTTGCAAGCTCAAGAGAGTTCAAATCACAATTAACATAGAGATTTTCCAAAATAACAGGTGCTTAGAACTTGGATTAGGGGGGTTACTTAATCTCACCTCTAAAACAATGATGATGGTTGTTAATAGTGGTTTACTCTATGTGTGCAGCGGTAGAGAGGGGGTGGTGTTACAAGGCACTCCGACACTCAAGTTCGGTATGCACAAGGGAAGAGAGAGCATATGAGAGTAGATGCATACCTAAGTGTCCTAACCTTGTATTTATAGAGTGTGTTTACTTGTGAGGGAAGTAGCATCTAAAGAGATATTATTTCCATATAACTAGGATAGGCAGTTAAAAGGGGATTTTATCCCTAAATATCCTCATTAAATGATGGATATTATTGTGATATGGTTAATATCTGTTAAGTGGGCCACTTAATTAATGAAGCCCGCAACAAGTTAAGGCCATAGTTGGGCCAACCAATTTGAGCTACCTATGTTTAGCCATGGTCTAAGATATTGAGTCAGAACAATTGCCCCTAGCTCGGTTCTTTGAGGCAACATCGGAGCATCGAGCCACAACATGCCTGGGCCAACAATGCCATGCCATGCCATTAGATATAAGGATCTGCCTTTGGCGTTGTTGCTGGGATCCATTTTGCTATACTACATATGCTCCAATTCGAGGCCTACAACAATGATTGATGCCCCTTATCGTAGGGATTTGTCTTTGGGCATTGTAGCTGAGATTCGTTACGTGACAAGGTGTGTTGTAAGCGTCTGCGATCTTGTATTGAGGATGCTTTGTTTAGTTACCCCTTGCAAGGAGATATCTTTCTGAGATCCTTTGTGTAGTAAAACAATGCCCCCACTAGAATCTCGCATCTTCTATGCTTGTATAACTGCCTCCATCCAAATATTTCCAAACTGCAACCGTGATTTGCAATGCTTAACCTTAATGCTCATAAGCGATTGTGATCCACTGTGAATATGGATCCTTTATCGTGGGTAGCATAAGGGAACAGGGATTAAATGTATGTTGCATCGTGGTGTGTCTTTGGGTGAGTTGACGCTTCTTTTTCCCTATTGCTTTGTTTAGGAGCCAAGGTCTTTTGAACTGCTTAGACAAATGTTCAATGTCACGTGGCATGTAACATCCTCCTTAACCTAATAGCTCTAATCAGGGTTATAGAAGCTTAGTAATACTTGTAAGAATTATCTGTTAATTAGGATAATTTGATGAACTAGTTTGAGTGTAATTCTATAACACATAATGTGAATAATAGCTAATAATTTAGCTAAAAATGGTTGATATGACAGAAATAAATGTAGGAATTTTTTTTCTAAAGTATAAATAATGGGAATGAGTTGTAGTAAAATTTTAAAGATCAAATAAATCAGTTTGGTAGTTTTGGTAACACGAAGAGAGTGTCTAAAAGCCAAATTAAGTAGGAAAGTAGCTTAAAAAGTTATGGAACTTTGAGTTAATGCTAAAGAAATGATGAAAAGTATTCTGGTGATGAAAGCAGGCTAAAAGGAAGATTTCTAAGCTTTCTAGTTCTATTTTATAGGTTTAATTGAACCTAGAAAAGAGCACTGAAGCTTAATAAATGACAAAGGTGTATATGAATATTTGATGAATGAAGAAACTGAGAAATGAATAGAATGCTAGAATTTTTCATAATACCATTGAAAGTTGGAAAATTCATTAAAGGAATATAGAAACATCCTTAAGTGATACAAAATTTTAGAATCTCTTCTTTTTTTTATGTTTCCACTGCCTCTATTCTTTCTCTTTTTATTTATCATTTGTTGACTTATGATATGAGATATTTCTCATTTTCACTCTATTGTCTCTCTCTCTCTCGTCTAGTGTGTTAGAAAATAGAAGAAAGAAAAAACAAAGAACAAGAAAAGGAAGGGGAGAAGGAGGTGGAGTCCAAGGTGAAAGAATCAAGACAAAAAGAAAAGAGGAAAAAAATAAAGGAAAATGGCATAAGGATTGAGTAAAGGTAGGGGGATTGTTCTTTGTTCCTCTTCTTTTTCTGTATCTTTTACTTTGATTATTGGATTGAAAATGGAAACTTTGTTGGTTGGGATAGTTTGATTTCTATAGAAATGATTTTTGGTTTAATGGAATTGGTTGATGATTTTGTTTGGTGTTTTTACATGGAAAAGATTTGAAAGTGTTTCCAAATGATGGAGAATGATTTTGAGATTAAGAATAAGTTTTAAAATGGATTTGAAATTAATTTTGTGGTGATTAAATTTGGAATTCGTTGGCTGTCTAAAACAGGGGACGTTCTTTGGCGTCTCAGCGCTCAGGCGCTGAAGCGTGAGCAGCTAAGCGCTAAGCGCCCAAGCACTGGGACATGGGTGCTCAAGCGCCCATCACTGAAATAGAAAAGAGAAGAAAAATGCATTTTTGTTGTAATGAGTTATTATGCATTTTTTGGGATATTTTGAGCATATTTTCTAAGTATGATATGTTATAAATTGAGAAGCAATTTTTTTGTATTACAGTGATTGTATTTGATATAGACTATGTGTTGGAGTGATTGCGTTTGGTATGGAATTGTTTTCTTGAGTTAAGAATATTCTTAGTATGTAAGATTAAATTCAATATGTGCTTTGAATGCACTGTTGTATTTTAATTTATGAATCTAATTTGTATAATATAAATTTGAGAATCTCTATTGAATGAATGATAAAAATGGGAATGTGCTTAGAATGCACCTTTGTATCTTCAACTAATGGATTCAAAAGTGTAGGTTGAGAAATTGAGAACATGCTCCCTTAAGTTAATAAGGTTGAGCTAGTATAGAATTTGATGAATATACTCTGGGAACGGAGTAATGTATATTGATCATGTAACACCCCCTCTGAAGGGTATCACATTTATACTAACTCCTTATAAATAATTAATTAAGTTGTAAAATATTTAATATTATTTAAATACGGGTTTCAAAATTTCTTTTTCGTGGAAAACATCAATTGATCAAATTAAAGTAACTCAAAATATAAAAACTGAATAAATATATTTTTCATATAAACAAAGTTTACTACAATTATTCATTCATTATTTTTACATACCCAAAAACATAACACCTAATATATGAGCCCTTGTCAGAAGACAAATTCCCTAGCTGGGAATGTCTCTACAGATAGAAATATGAGCCAATGATAAATCGAAGTCCCCTCTAGGAGTATAATGGAAATCATTTCACAACTCCTTGATAGGTAAAACAAACTCTGCATAAGCAATCGTAAAAGATGTAGTAATGACCCCATTGCGAGTCCTACTTGTGGATAAAGAAATGTCACCATAATACTCTATATACTCGGAGTTCCAATAAACATGCCAAGTCTCAGCGCCTTCAAGAAACTGTAGTCTAAAGAAACCTAATTGACCCCTCCTTGCCGCCATCGTAGTCTTCAAAGATGTAAGCATAAAATAGAAACAGATAGAACAATGCAGTAAAAAGGTGAGATCCCCTACATTAATACCAGTTTGGTAGCAAAGAAATGATACAAACAACAATGTTGTTCCATACATACAATCCATATATTAATATAAAATCAACAGACATATTTTATGATATTAAATAGGTAAACAATCCAATAAACTTGCAACACAATATCATGCATAATGATAACACCATAATCATATTATTCATAATAAGACTATATCACAATAGTATAAATGCTGACTATGCATATGCACACAGACTCATTCCTACTTTATGGAGCTAAACACAATTTCAGAGAGAAGATCTAGAAGATATGTTTGTCACTCGGCTACCGAGGCCAAAAGTGCTATAATTTATCAATTTATCAAAATGTATATCATGTATTGGATAAGACATTCTACATTAGATCACGATATAGGATAGTGTCTCGGTCCGGATCGTCGGTGTGTTTGCATCGGTCTGCCCCACGGACAGGAGAGCTATCAACTGCCCATTGTGAGGTACCCGCATCTCGACGCCCCCAAGGTCGATGAGTGACCTACACTTGTCTACTCGCACCTGCACTTTAGGTGTAAATCAATCTCCTAGGCATATAGCCTTAATCAATAAGTGAATGCGCTTTTCTATGCATGATGTATGATTCAAATCTACATACTGTCATTAATCACACAATATTTTGTATTCACACATCATTACTTGGCGATATCATTTTTCAACATAACTGGGTCAATCACCGTTGAACCGTTCCCGATGGTATTAAATTAACCACCCATACAATTGTTTAATACCATTAGTATCAATGATATTATATAACCGCCCATATAATTACATAATACTAATGATCCACTCGGGCCCAGTACCTCAGCCTTATAGAAAAACTCGTTGTTCCTCTCAATCGTGTAGCGATATTATCGTGTTTTCACAATCGCGTAATATTTTTTTATCATTTTCAAATCGCATAAAGATTTTTCATTTTTTTCTAAATCGCGTAAATATTTTATCACGTTTTCTCAATCGCGTAGCTTAAAATTACTATTTTTGAGTCGCGTAAAGATTTTTCAATGTATTTTCTATCTCATAAAATATTTCTAACATATTTTAAGTTCAAAATAAGATTTTTCTCATTTAATATCAAAAATTGACTTTATTTTTATTATTTGCATAATAGTCCTTCTATAAAATAATATTTATATAATAGTTCCTCAATAAATAATATTTTCAAAATAGTCCTTCTTTAAATAATATTTGTAATATAGTCCATTTTTAAAGAATATTTTCAATATAGTCCTCTTTAAAAAATATTTTCAATATAATCCCTCTAAAAATCAGTATTTCTTCTATTTCCCAGAAAATTGTGATTCTTTAATTTACTTAGGATTTTACAGCTCAAAATTTCCTAATGCACTTCAAAACTCATAGGGTGAGCTATACGTTAGTAAATTTCAAGTATTCACTTTTATTTCACTACACAACTTAATTAAGCCAATTTTAATTCTAAAAATTAAATTACTTTCATTTAAATTCCAAAACTTACCAAATTAAGTTTTTACTATTAAAACACTTAAGCTTACACTTAGTAAAATAATTTTGGGTCTTGATCATCAAAAATTGGCATGTTGGCCGAATTCATATAATGCTTCAAAATTCATATATAAATCATTTTCTAACACTTTAATCCTTATAGACTCACTTAATCAAATTTATTGTCACAAAATCCTTTAATCCTCAATTAGGAAAATAATTTAGGACTCTTGGTCCCCTTTTTGGTGATGAGGCCGTGTGCCTCTAAGCTCTTTGGGGCCTTCATATAATTTTTCTCATCATGTTATTCACATCCTAAATTACACATAAATTTGCATGCTTTATAATTCACACATACAAGCATATTATCAAAGCTATAATCATACCAACACATATACAAGTATAATTTCAAAACTATAAACATAACAAGCACAAACAAAGAGAGCTTAAACAAGCAAGTGAATAAATCCTTATGGATTTTTCACCCCCAAACAAGTCATTCCCTCACCACAATCACTTGGTTGATGAGATTAATCTCCCTCTTACCTCAAGGAAGACAATAACTTCAAGTTCCTCCTTCCTCTTAAATTCGTGTGGCACCAAGAAAAATCCTAAGCAATCTTAAACAAATTTAAAAGTCATAAACAAGGCTTGAAAATAATAAATCATGGATCAATCATGGTCTAGAAAATAAAAAATTCAACTTAGGATCAAAGATTCAAGAAATTACCTTTGATATAGGAAATCAAAGCTTGATTTTTGAAGCCCTTAGAGAGAGATTTAGATAAAACTTACTAAAGGAAAAGTGTTTAGAATGATATTTGGGTTTAGAAAGTAAGGTTAGATGAAATTATAAAAGTATGGAGGTTGGTTTGGTGGGTGGAGGCCGTGAGCTTCACTAGAGAAAAAGGATGGAGTTCTTTGGTTTTCTTTGGATGAGAGAGAATAGATAGAAAAGTTTAAGTCTCAAAGTTGATAGGAAATGAAAATGAAATAGCCAAATGTGTAGTGCATGGTCGTGTGGTTAGTATATAGGAGAAACTATAATTTAATCAATGTAGTAAAAAGATCTATTACATTTCACATGGCCTATGTCACTTGGTGTCATCCATTGGTCATAAAAGACCATTCAAGAACCTTTGAGAAGGCCTTGTGGCCGTGTGAGTCATAGGAGAATGGAACTAAGTTGGTTCTATTTTAATTCCTTAGTTACACCTTAATTAAATAGTTAGTTCATCTAGTTTCTCTTAAACTAATTTAGTTAGGATTTCTAATTACATTCTAATTAGTTAGTTACATTATTATGTCATGCTTAAGTCATGTTTCTAGATAATTTAGATATTTATTTAGTAACTAGCTTTAATTATTTAGCAACTAAATTAGTTCATTTAGTTACTAATTTAGCTATTAGGGTAACTAAGTTAGATTATCTAGTTTCTCAACTAACAAATCTAACCATTAAAATTAACTTCATTTCCTATCCATTGATTAAATTTAAGGTGGATATCATAAGCTTTCTTATCAAGTTTGTTCTCACACCATTGATTAGATCAATGGTGATGATCTAAGGCTTATTCATCAAGTTTTCCATCCAACGGTTCATAGCAAAGTCCAAGCCATTATGTTTGACCAATTCCTATTGGTCAATCATAAAGTTAGGTAATGATGGTTCATAATTACACCTAAGATATTTAGCTTAGATATTTTCTGCTTAGATATTTTCTAATAGATATTACCCAATGGACAATAGCTACTGCTATTATTACTCAATGGATAATAGAAAACTCAGATATAGAAAATCTCCGTCAACTATTCCTGATTTCGGGTTTAGTAAGATCCCCCGATCCCGCCTTGACAGTCTGAAACTTTCTGGTCCAAGAAAAATTTTTATTTTTCAGCCCGCCTCAAACATATATACAGCTCAAAATAATATTAAAATAATCACAAACTCAGAAAATTCCACAAAAATTCTCAAAAATCATAAAAATTATAAAACTCACATATTGTCGGAAAAAATGAAATTTGGGCATATATTTCAAAAATAATATTAATATAATCAAAATAATATTAAAATATTCAAAATAATTAAAAATTCACAAAAACTCTTAAATATTATAAAACTTTTTTATTTCAAGAAAAATAAAAAATCGAGATGTTACAGATCATCCATGTACCTAATGGATATCTAGAGTTGATTTTTAATTTGATACTAAATGAGAGACTATGAGAATACTTCTCGTACCTGGAGAAGTTAATATGAAAGTAGACTATGAAGATACTTCTCGTATCTGGGGATGATAATAAGAGAATGATATTTAGTTTATTATCCTTGTACCTAAAGGATATAATCTAAATCTCGTACTTGGAGGTGAACTAGTATCCTTGTATCTGAAGGAAAATAACCTAAACCTCATACTTGGAGGTGAATACTATAAAGATAGATAAGAATAGTTTAGTATAGAACAATATATCCTATTGATTGATTGAAAATTGAATTGAATCTGTATGTTATTTTAAGACTTGAATGAGTACTAAACTATGAGTTGTATCTGAATGTCATGATATGACTCGAGTATTTGTTCAAATATTTGAATGAGATTGGTACTATAGCATAGGTATATGTATACAATTTAAGGAAATCATTAGTGATTGAAATCTGCATTAAGTTTGATTAATAATATTTATATGTTTGTTAGTTCATGAATATGAACTTTTGTACGAATTGGATATCTTGGTAATTGTGTTTGGTACCATTATTGGAATTACTTATGTTTGAAACTTGTGTTATTGATAAAGTCTATTTTTGAAAACTACTACTAAATGGGATTCTGTTTCAAGAAGAGAAGGGATCGAATTTGGTCTTTTGCCACCCTTCTAAATATTATATATATATATATATACATGTATATAATCAAATTGGATTTTTAAAGAAAAATATTTTTTCTGAAATAACTGAAATTATTATGATGACATGATTTCATAATAGAATCTACTAAGGATTAGTATTCTCACCCCTTTTATTATTATTTATTCCATGATAATTCCAAGTACAGTACTTACATTGCACTAGTATGAGTAGTAATGGATATTTGTTCTGGACTTAATGTTTTGTATAAATGATGTATGGATTATGCCTAATATTGATTATGTCTAGAGGACTCAGAATATGTATTTGTATTAACGTACGCTTGTACAAACAACCTTTAGTATGTGTACATTATTATTAATATACCTTGTTCAGGCTTATACTTTATATAATATTGGAAAGTTTATTTGAAGTTTTAATGAATATATTTAGTAATGTGCTTGCTATTGTTACTATGATGTAATTTTGGATACATTATTAGTAAAAATAGTAAGGATGTTACATGGTATCCAGAAAGTGGGCGTTGTCGTTTGGTCCTTGTGCCTAATCATTTCAAACTGGTGCAAAAAAACCAATATACTGCTCTTGATGGTGACAGTTGTAGGGAATTTACGCCTATAAAAGAGGAAGTGGTGGAGAGTGGGTTCCATTTCCACTCTCCATCTTCTCTTTCATATGATTTCTCCTACAATCAGGGGATTTTCGACAAGATTTGGTTGTAGCCACTACAACAATTTTAGCTTCTGGCAACAAAGTTTTTGGCTAAAGCATTGCCTAAAATTGTATAAACAACACTTTTTACAAGTTACTTTTAATTATAACTTTAGGCCACATTTTTAGGCAACATTTAAGAAATATTGTGATAACAAGCATAGGCAATGCTTTATGATCGTTCTCTACATTTAAACATGTTCAAACAAGGCTATTTTAAACAAGGTTTAAAAAACGTTGCCTAAAGTCTAATAGACAACGCTTTTAAAGTGTGCTCTTTAATAATAAGTTTAGGCGATCAACGACAAGATTTCATAAACGTTGTCTAAGTCATCAACTTTACTCCAAAAAAAAATCAAACATTGTTATCTGAATAAGCTTCACGAACTTCACGAACCCGCCAATTTCTTGTAAGTCTTCAGTTTTACATTGGGTGAACCCTAAGCCCTAATTTCTCCGCCCAATTACGAAGAAGACGAAGAATGAGTTCTAAGCCTTCAACAAAGATGATGAAGGAGATAGGCAAATCCCGCTTCTGCTCCGCTAGTGCAAACCGCAAACCTCCACCTTTTCTGTTCACTAGTGCCATTTTTTCCTCCCCTGCGCACATCATAGCAGAACTACCTCAGGCCAAATACACCTTGTTTCAACTCTCTGAGGTTTCCATTCTCTGCTTCACAAAGAGATTGCAGCGATTATCAATGGCAAAAACCTTCAATCTCTGAGGTTCTGTTGTGAATTTTTCCTTGTCTTCTATCTTTGATTTTTTTCTCTTAATTCTCTTTCAATTTTGCTTCCTAATCAATTTTTGTGTGATTTCATCTCCTTCAAGCTTGGTGTTCTGTTTCTACACTAATTTTCTATTCTTGGTTAATGTGTAGACTATCTATTTGACAAAAGGCCTGAATCATCACTTGTTATTTGTGACCCATACTAGTTAAGAGTTGTAGATTATTTCAGTTCATATGTGCCACTGCAAATCGATTCATTTGAATTTAAAAATCAAGTCAAATATTTTCCTTTCAGACTATGTAGGTCTATTTTGTGGACCCCTACTAGGCCTATAGAGAGTGAAAGTGTATTATGATTTTCTCTCTTGTGGATGAGCATATTGATTTTGTACTCGACCTTCTCAAAGCACTCTACTAGATAGAATTACTGCTCTTGCATTGTACAACAATAATGGTGATGTGCTGATTCAAATCCCACATTCTATAGTATTGGTTTACCCATCACAATCCTTTGAACAAATTGTTGGTTGAATCACAATTTTATAATTTTTATATACATGTGTATATTATATATATAACTTCTTTTTGTCTTCTACAAGCAGTGCCTATTTCGTGCCCCCGTTTTAAATTTTCAAAATTTTGCTATTTACTTCATCTTGAGGTTTCTCTTCCGTATTTCAACTCAAAAATTCTGGTAAACTTGCTTTAGAAATGTCATATGCTTTAGGTTCTTACAATTCAGAATTGGAAGGTTTGTTGAGTTTTGATTTCTGAAGTTGAAGCTTAAGCTTTGGTCTGTTTGTTCTTTGTCAACATTTTTTGACCAGTCTTCTCCCTTGTTGCTAGGAACCATCACTTTTTCAAAGTTGGACACAACCAACCACTGTTCCTAACTGTCTTCTATCACACTTGACCCCCAATTGAATTTAAAGAATATCAAGGCTTTGTAGATGAGCAGGCATTGACTGCGTATATTCTACAAAGAGGACTTGTTTTGGGGATAATGGCAACTCATACTGTTTCTTCGTTGGATTTAGAGGAAAAGTACCGTATTCTCAAAGAATTGTCTAAATACCAAGGGGATCTAACATGTACCAACTTAATTTTGAGTGACTGAGCTATATTTCCTTAAGGTATAAACTCTCACATCTTTGTTCTCCATGGCTTACTGAATCAAAGATGACTAAAATTAAGTTTCCTTTGCACAAGATGATATCACTTGTTCTTATGTACATGTCACCACCACATTAGTGGAATTACATAATTTTGCACGCGCAAAATTTTTAAAATTTCTTTGATCTGGTTATTTTCTCGTTATACATAATGAAATTGGCCCCCTCGAAAACTTTTTAATGTAGTTTTGCCCCTCCAACTTTGTTTGTTATAGGATTTCAAGGCACAAGAGGAGTTAAGATTTTTAAGATTTTGTACTAGAAGATTAAACAAAATGGTAACATTTACTTGCCTACAAAATGGTAACCTACAAATAGATATTGTCAATGACTTTTATGGATGCCATATTTTCTTGTAATGTCTGGTGGTATCTATAATGATGGGTCAGGTGATCTCACCATCTAAAGCTCATTTTGTTTACATTCATAGAGAGTGAGTATCATCTTTTATGCCTCCCAGTTCAAAATTAACTATTTGTTTGATTTTCTGAATTTTTTCAATGTAATGTTGGCCCTTCCCAATCAAAATTCACTACATTTATAAAAGTTGTAAGATCATGTCCTATATAGGTTGATGGCTCATGTTCTCAAAATTTTTAATTTAAGAACTTTTATTGAAGTGCTGCTATGCTTTAGGCACAAGGCCTGATTTGTTTTGTTATTGTTGTTTATGCAGGAAAGAAAGGGCGTTTATTGAAATCAATAAGGAAAAATGTTAGGTTATGATCATTTTGCTCTCATGGGTGATTATAATATATTTGGTTATGCTATGCAATTTTTTGAAGAATTGAAGTTACAGAAGCAGCTCTTGTTACCTTTTTTAATTTTATGGAATCAACAATTAAGTAATAAGTAGAACAACCAACTGAAAATCATATTACAGTTACCTGATAATCATTCCTTCAAGATGAAAAATTTGGTATTGGAGATATATATATATATATATAATATTACAATGTCAATATGCGCTGTCTTGAGGCTTTGATGGGTTCAAGTTTTTGCTTGAACTTATTATCCTAGTTGGTTTTTTTACTTACTTGTGTCAAATAGAAGCTTCTAATCACATTATTTGTGTTTTGGTTTGTGAGTGTCTGTTTAGAATATTTTTCTTGTGCAGTGAAGAATTTGATGTTGCAACTGAGACAGCTGTTGCTTCAATTCCAAGTGAGCCAATGGACATCATGATTGCCTTACAGCTTGTGTTGAGAAAATCATTGGTTTATGGTGGTCCCAGATTTCCCTGAATACCAACGGGAAAAAAATAAAGAAAGTAAATATATGTATGGAACAAAAGCATAACACTTACAAGCTCGTAAGCTAAGGAAATTATGATTTTTTTACTAAGCAAACTCAGCTGATCAAGCATCATGTCTGCATCCCTTACAGAATCATAGGATTTTTTTACTAAGCAAACTCATCTAATCTGCTTGCAATGTCACCATGTTTAACCTTCGGAAAGTGATACTTCTGAGCCTGGGAAACTGCACTTTGAGGAAGCTTATCCAAATCAGGAGTGATCATCATAAATATCACATGTTGAGAAAGGTTCTCCAGGCTATTCGAAAGGCTTGCCCACGTCTCCCCGTTCAATAACTGGCACTCATCAATAATGAAAACCTTAAAACATGAGGATACTGGAAGGACACATGCATTCTTAATAAGGGATTTAACCTGGTCTGCATGATTGATTCTCACAGAATCTACTTCCTTAACATCTTTACTTCTTCTAGAAAAGTATAATACACATTCTGTACATAGGCCACATGGCCTTTGCTCCTCAACAGAGAGGCAATTGAGTGCAGTAGCAAATATCCTAGAAGCAGATGTCTTGCCTATACCACGTGGACCATGGAAGATATAAAATGATGTTATCCTTCCTTTGGAGATGGCACCCAAAAGAGACCTTGCTACCACATTTTGTCCTACCAAATCATTAAATGATTTTGCCTTTGTTGATATTTACTTTAAAGTTGAATATGTATATATAACAATTATATTACTCATGACAGTTGTATTATTTTTTTTTCAAATCTATGGTTATGTATATTTTTCCTTATGTATGTTAGTAAGGAGTAATGTAGATTTATGAGATAGCCATGTGTAAGAAAATTAGTTTTTAAATAAATTGTGATGAATAAATTATGCTCATTTGAATGTAAAAGCATTGCTTATAGTCTTTTGGCAACATTTTTTAAAAGTTGTATTTTCCTGGACTTTATGCAATGCTTTGAAAATGTTGCCTGTTAATATAACTTTTGCCTAAAGCTATAAATATAGGTTACATTTGTTAAACGTTGCCTAAAGCTCATGAACAGGAAACCTTATAAAAGCATTGTCTAAGCTTATGAATAAGTAACTTTTGAAAAACGTTGCCAAAGTGTAAGAATATACAACACTTTATTGAAAAAGCGTTGCCTTAGGTTTTAGGCAACATCGGCTTAGGCAACGACTTGACAACAGTCGAAAAGCATTGCCTCAAAGTTCAGGCAACGATTTTGGTTCTATGGCAACATTTTTAAGCCCTTGCCAAAGGGCGAAAATGTTGTAGGGAGCGTATGACGATTTTTGCATTAATGACAATAGTAGTATTAATTTTCACAGGCTTTTTAGCCCTTTGTCACCATTTCTTCCACAACTAGAGGTATTTTCTCATCATATTTTTCCCACTTTGCTTCGTTTACTAAGAATGGAAAAAGGTTAGGGAGATTGGGAGTGATGTGGAAGAGGGGAGTACCTTAGAAATACTTTCTAAAACTTTTGCATTTCTGCAACATAAGTGGCAGAAGGGCCCCTCAAGGAGAAGGAACACCCATGGCGTGGAGAGGTCGCGATCTTAGGTGGAAGCCCAAGATTTGATTTTGAATTGAATGGAGGCATCCAGGCAAAAGGCAGGGCCCTTGGTGTGGTGTTCGGCTTCAAAAGTCATCATAGAGTATGAACAATAATATGGTTGCTTTAGTAGTTCTGGTCCTAATGCTGAAAGCTTAGCCTTTATGAGTTTTCCTTCCAACACGTAGGGTTTAGGAATAGGAAGGAGAAAAGTTGTCACAACCCTATCCAGTGCATACCTGGCACCTTGGGATGTCAGACTGTATGGTTGGATAGACAAGGAGGTGTTGGGGACGCCTTCTAGGCTGAATACCAATGAAGTTGTGGCAAATTTGCGGCTAACCGAAGATGGTGTCCAAGATGATGAGTTTGTGTTGATTTCTTCCAAGGACCAAGAGAGAGTTTGCACGACTCGGACCTCGTGCAGCTCGGCATCCAACTTCCGTTCATGAAATTTCAACGTGGCGTCCTAGATCACCTAGTGGTGGCACCCACCCAACTAAATCCCAATAGTTAGGCTTTTGTTTATGCATATAAGGTGTTGAACCGACATCTAGGATTACCATGTTCTATTCAGGGCCTTGTTCTACTTTTTCTTAATGGTCTCCCCCTTTAAGGCAAGCCGAACTAAGTCTTGGATCTCCTTATACGCTCATGCTGGCCGTAAATGTTGAATTTTATATTTATATATATATATTATTTAAATATGTTAAGTGAATTAGCATTATTCAATAATTAAAATATTATTTAAATCATTAATATATATTAATTATAGAATTATGTTTTATAATATAGCACTTGGTCAATTTATGAATATTGTAATTGAGCTTTTGTTGTGCGAAGATCAGTGATGGGTTTAAGTTTGTTCATTTAGTAGCCTGTTGAGAAGTACCTATTCTCATCTGATAAGTTATAAACTGCTTCCCCATTAGGTAGTTTTCTGTACGCATAGAAAACCTACCAGAATTAAGGGCAGTTTCTTTCACACACGTGAATTCTTCTTGATCCTTTCACTGAACCGCGATGGATTATAGAATCATGTCAGGTACACATTATTGATCTATTTCTTGAATACAATATGTTTAATATGCTACAATCTTGTATCTATAATTGATCTAGATTCATAGAATTGATGAAATAAATCCTTCAATTGGTATCAGAGCTTGATTAGATACAAATTATGACTATTATATTTTCTTTTCCATAATTAAATCAGAAATTCGTATACTCTGATGTATGAATCCTAACTCTGTAATTTGGGATTTTAATTATGTCTGCGATTTCACTTTATGCCTTGAAAGCAGTGTTTCATTTATAAAAAAAAATTTCCCTTGAAAGCATTGTACTCGGTTCGGTTGCACTGTTTTTTAAAGATGATTCCTATGTTATGATGGATAAAGAATTTCGAACTCTTTTTGTTGGGTTGAAACCGAACCTGTTGAATCTAGATTGCTGGACTTTGGATGTTTTTCTTTTCTTTTCTTTTGCTGTGAAAAAGCTTCAGATTTTGTTCAAAGTGAAACAATAAAAAAAAATTAATAGAGCAACACTACAACGGAGGTGTAGTTGGACATGAGAACGTGTTTCGATACTTGGCTTTGAACGTGGCTTTATTGGTTTTAAAGTTTTGCAAGCTAACGTTGCACTGCTTTAGTTTGTGACTTATTGCTTTATTGGCTTTATTGGCTTTATTGGTTTTGCAAGCTAAAGAACGTGTTTCGATACTTGGTGTTTTTTTTTCTTATATGTTAAGTTTTGACTTTCATTTCTTTTGCCAAAACTGCTTGAACATTATTATGTGCGAACGTAGCATTGTGTTGTTCACTAAAGATAATGTGAAATTTTATTTCCACTAATGTTTATGAAGTATCTATATCTTAGAATTAAATGTATAATATATTTGTTAATTACTAAAGTGATCAAATATTTAAGTTAATTTAATTCTAAATTGTTAATAATTTGTATAATTGTGAGTTCACCTATCGTGGACATAATTGTACAAATTTTGTGAGTTGAATGATTAAATTTTTTTTAATCATAATTTTTATTGCGTTACTAGTAATTATACCCTATCGGTATGTTGTTATTAATGTAATTTGTTATTATATAATGTGCTGTTAGATTTATGCTTATGTCAATTATTTTTCGAGTACCCTATTGGTATTAGAAATTTTGGTGATATAAGATTTGTGCATTGTATTATTATATTTCTTATTTATTATGGTTCAGGACCCTTAGGCGGGACCATGATAAGTAAGAAATTTCTAAAGGGCTTGTTTGGCTGAGCATATGGAACCATTTAATTCTCTTGTTGCATGATAACATTATGCATATTAAATGTTTCCTTTTGTTGTTTTCATGTCAGCCTCTTTGGCTATACAATTGACTTCTGTCAAAACTTTGAATGAGACTAATTTTGAGGATTGGAAAGAATCTTTGGATCTTTATTTGGCTATCATTAATATGGACTTGGCTTTGAGAGAAGAAGAGCTTGCTGCTCTTACTACTGAGTCCACTGCTGCTGAAAAGGCTTCTCGTGAAAAATGGGAGCACTCAAACAGGGTGTGCCTTAAGGTGATGAAATACACTATCGAGAAGTCAATTAGACAGAGCATTCCAGACAGCGAGAATGCTAAGGAATTTTTGAAATCTATTGGTGAGAAATTCACGAATTTTGATAAAGCTCAGAAGGGTCAATATCTTTCTTTAGTTGAGAAGCCTAAATATGATGGTATTACTGGAGTTCGTGAGCACATTTTGAAGTTAGTGCACTATTTTAATAAACTGAAGTCTCTCAAGGTTGATCTCAGTGAGAGTTATCTGATCTGGCAGGTTCTGGAGTCACTCCCTTCTCAATTTGATGTTCTAAAGACCTCTTATAACACTCAGAAAAATGAGTGGACAGTTGATGAAATGATTGCTATTGTCTCTCAAGAAGAGGATTCTATAAGGAAAGGGAAATCACACAATGTTCAGTTTGTTGCTTCTACTTCTGGTACTAAAAATGAGAAAAATGAAGGTTACAAAAGGCAAGTCTCAACATGCTAAGAAGAAAGGGGGGAAAATATCTCAACACCTAGAATCTGAAAAGAATTTCTTCAAGCCTAACAAGAATTTCTTTAAGGGAAACTGCAAATATTGCAAAAAGTTTAGCCATAACATGGATGATTGTTACATTCTCAAGAAGAAACTTAAGAAGCAAGGTATACTCCTAGCTTTAACTTGCTTTGAATCAAATGTGATTGATGTTGCTCCCAATACTTGGTGGTTTGACTCAAGTGCATCTATTCACGTTGTGAATTCTTTACAGGGGTTCACAAGCCTGTGGAAGCCAAGTAATGCTGAATCCAAGATCATTGTGGGAGATGAAGCTAGAGTATCAATGGAAGAAATAAGAGTAATTACCTTGTATTTACCTTATGGACATACTTTATTGTTGAAAGATGCTATTTATGTACCTTCCATAAGAAGGAATTTAATTTCAGTTTCAGCTTTGGATAGATGTGGCTACTCTTTTGAATTTGGTAATGGAAAAGTTGTTGTTTGTTTTAATTCTATTGCCGTTGGTTCAGAAGTTTTGTGTGATGGGCTATATATGCTGAATTTGAATGATATGTTTATTAACTCTGTTATTGGAAGTAAGTGTAGTAGGACTAATGAGAGTTCTTCTATGCTATGGCATAGACGGTTGGGGCATATCTCTAGGCCCTGAATTGAAAGACTGATTAGGGAATGTGTTCTTCATAACCTTGACTTCTCTGATTTCGACACTTGCGTAGATTGTGTTAAAGGCAAGTTCATTGCCAAAACTAGGAATAAAGGAGAAAATAGGTGTGATGATGTGCTACAGTTGATTGACACAGATATGTGTGGACCCACTACACCCACTACTATGGGTGGATATAGGTATTTTATTACCTTCATAGATGATTTCTTTAGATTCGGTTGGATAGATCATCTTTAGGAAAAATTTGGTTCTTTGGATGCCTTTAGATCCTTCAAGGCTGCTGTTGAATTGAAGATAGGTAAGAAGATCATATGTGTGAGGTCTGACAGAGGAGGTGAGTATTACAGCAGATATGATGAAACTGGAAGAAATCTAGGACCGTTTGCTAGATTTCTTAATGAATGTGAAATTGAAGCTCAATATACTATGCCTGGTACTCTTGAGCAGAATGGAGTTGCAGAGAGACGTAACCGCACGCTTATGGATATGGTGAGATGCATGTTGAGCCATTCGTCATTGCCAAAATTTCTTTAGGGAGATGCTTTGAAGATTGCTGTGTACATTATCAATCAAGTACCCAGTAAGTATGTACCGAAAACTCCCTATGAGTTGATGACTAGAAGGAAGCCGAGTATGAAACACTTTCATGATTAGGGTTGTAAGGCAGAAGTTAGACCTTATAATCTTCAGCAGAAGAAGCTTGATCTTAAGACTGTTAGCGGCTTCTTCATTGGCTACTGCGTGGGCTCCAGAGGTTATAGATTCTATTGTCCTTCCCACTCTATACGAGTCATCGAATCTGACCGAGCGATATTCTTTGAGGAAGATTTGGATAGTAAGAGCCATACTCCACAACCAGTTACTTTTAAAGAAGATCAGACCGTAGTTCCTGTACTGGTTGTTTCACTTCCTACATATATCATGATTCTAATAAATCATAATGATGATCAGGCTCTTCGAGGAGAAGATGATGTAGTGGCACCACCAGCTAATGAACAGGAACCAGATGACATTGTTGAAATAGTCTCATTAAGATGATCTCAGAGAGTACGCAGGCCTTCTATACTAGATGACTATGTAGTGTATCTTCAGGAGCACAAGTTTGATCTCCATGATGACGACGATCCTATAACTTTTAAGGAGGCAATCTCTAGCTCTCATGCTTCTGATTGGCTAAATGCTATGTATGATGAATTGTCTTCTATGTCTCATAATATTGTTTGGGATCTCGTGGAGTTTCCAGTTGGTTGCAAACCCGTTGGGTGCAAATGGGTTTTCAAAACCAAGCGTAGTCCAGATGGTAAAGTTGAGAGGTACAAAGCTAGACTAGTAGCAAAAGGCTATAGTCAAAGAGAAGGCATTGATTATAAGGAGACTTTCTCACCGGTCTCTACAAAAGATGCATTTCGAGTTGTTATGGCTTTAGTAACTCACTTTGATTTAGAACTTCACCAGATGGACGTGAAGACGGCTTTTCTGAATGGAGATCTAGCCGAGGATGTTTATATGGTTTAGCTTGATGGTTTTGTTGAAACAGGTAATGAGCATTTGGTTTACAGACTTAAAATGTCCATTTATGGACTGAAACAGGCATCCAGGCAATGGTATTTAAAATTTGATCAGGTTGTCACTTCTTTTGGCTTCAAAGAAAATGCCTCAGATCAGTGTATTTATTTGAAGACTGTGGGACCAAATTTATAATTCTTGTTCTATATGTCGATGATATTCTTCTTGCTAGCAGCTGCGTTAAACTTTTGACTGAAACAAAACTGATGTTGAGTAGCCACTTTGATATGAAGGACCTTGGTGACGCTTCAGTTATTTTAGGCATCCAGATTTACCGTGATAGGTCATGTGGCATTCTTGGATTGTCTCAGAGAGGATATATTGAAAAGATCCTCAAGCGGTTTAACATGCATTCTTGCTCCCCTTGTGCTGCACCTGTTCAAAAAGGTGATAAACTTTCTAAATCCCAATGTCCTCAAAATGATATAGAGATAGTTGAAATGGAAAAGGTCTCATATGCTTCCGTTATTGGCAGTTTAATGTATGCTCAAGTTTGTACTCATCCCGATATTGCTTTTGCTGTTAATGCATTAGGGAGATACTTGAGTAACCCAGGTCAGGATCATTGGAAGCCGTGAAAAAGGTCATGAGATATTTGCAGGGAACCAAGGATTATTTGTTGACCTATAAGAAGTCTAATCAACTTCAGGTCATTGGTTATTCTGATTCTGATTTCACAAGTTACCCTGACGACCTAAAGTCTACTTCCGGCTCTATTTTTATGATGGCAGGAGGAGCTATCTCTTAGAAGAGTGTCAAATAGACTCTTACAACTACTTCTACCATAGAGGCAGAGTATGTCGCTTGCTATGAGGCTACTTGTTAAGCCATGTGGCTAAAAAACTTAATCTCTGGCTTTCATATTGTTGAAAGCATATCTAGGCCACTTGTGATATATTGCGACAATACTGTTGCTATGCATTTCTCTCAAAACAACAGAAGCTCTTCTCGCTCAAAGCATTTTGATATTAAATATCTGTTTGTTATAGAGAAAATTCTAGAGTTTCAGACTCAAATTGAGCATCTTGCTACAAAGAACATGTTAGCAGATTTACTAACTAAAGGCTTAACTGTTGGAGCTTTTTAGAATCACGTAGCTCATATGGGTTTAGTTAAGTCTTTTGATGTTTTGGGTTAGTGGGAGTCTGAAATTTTATATTTACTTATTGTTATTATTATGAGATATGTATGCGATGACGCCACTTTTATTATCATATCTCTTATAGCATTTTCAGATGCTTGGACTATTTTTGGATTGCATATTTCTCTTAATTAATTATGTTTTTCCATATTCATTATTCTTTATGTGAAATATGAGCATTTAACATGTATGATCTACTTTCCTATCAGATACTATTTCTGTAGAGTTAAAGCTTATATTTCTTAGACTGTTGGTTGACATGTGCTTTGTCCATAGTTGGTATTCTAGTCTTAATGATTCTTGTATTTTAATGATTGACTAATGTTATCCAAGTGGGAGAATTGTTGAATTTTATATTTATATATATATGTTACGTGGATTAGCATTATTCAATAATTAAAATATTTTTTAAATCATTAATATATATTAATTATGAAATTATGTTTTATAATATAGCACTTGGTCAATTTATGAATATTTTAATTGGGCTTTTGTTGTGAGTAGCCCGTGATGGGTTTGAGCTGTTTATTTAGTAGTCCGTTAAGAAGTCCCTACTCTCATCTGGTAAGTTATAAATTGCTTCTCCATTAGGTAGTTTTCTGTACGCATAAAAAACCTATCAGAATTTAGGGTAGTTTCTCTCACACACGTGAATTTTTCTTGATCCTTTTACTGAACCGCGATGGATTGTGGAATCATACCAGATAAACATTATTGATCTATTTCTTGAATATAATATATTTAATATGCTATAATCTTGTATCTATAATTGATCTAAATTTATAGAATTGATGAAATAAATCGGACTTATTTCATCTAGAGGCAATTCCTAGGACCTGACCCTTCCTTCTAACGATGTAGGAGGTGCCGGCTATGTATTTGTATTAGACCTAGAAGGCTTGGGAGAGGAAGCTCGAGCATATTAAGACCAGGAAAAATGAGCTGACAATGAACGATGCCAACGTGACTGCCTTTCTCATCAGGTGGGCTAATGAGAGGGATCACATTCCGTGCTCCCATATTATTGATACGTCAGAAAGTGATCTTTTTGCTATTTTAGGTAGGTTCTAGGTACCTGGGTACTAGAGCTTTCCTCGCATGCTTTTTCTTAGAGATTTTTATAAGTGTGACAGACACTTTAATGATTCTTCTTGTAGAGTGCATGGTGCCAACATAGAACCTTAACGAACTACAGCAGGTTGGGCGGACGAGCAACCCGGAAGGGGGTGGGAGGCACGGGTTTGAGTGCTGGTGTTCCTGCGAACGAGCTTGTGGCCTAAATAAAAATGAACCTAGCTCTAAATCGTCCATTCAGACCAGCAACATACAAGGGTGAAAGAGAAAAACGGCTTCCCAAGGTGGCCACCTTTAATGCTCAAGTCACGAAACTTGGGGTCATCGTCGTCCTTTTGTATTTCGAAACTTGAGCAGTACAAAGTCCCCATTACATTTCAACACTGGAGAATTTCTCAACTCTTAAGTTGTGTTTGGATAAGGTATTTTGAAATTTTAAGGTATTTAAAATTCAAAAAAATTTAATTGCATTAATCTAATTCCCTTCATTTGTGAAATATTTTGTTTGGATAAGGTAATTAAATTTCCTTAAATTTTAAATTCTTTGTTTAGATAAAGCAATTCAATTGCAAACTTTTGTAAATTTTTTTAAAATATATTTTAATAAAATTGGGGTTTCAATACAAAATTTTACAAAATAAAATAAATATCATATAACATTTTTTTATTCATAGTAAAAATAAAAATAAATAAAATAAAATGAATTTCAAAAAATTAAAAAATCTGCATAAAATGAAAAGATTAATATATCATTTTTTCATAGATAATCTATAAGTATAACTTATTCCATTAGGAGTGTAAACTTATACCTCATCAATAAAAATAAAATAACACAATTTAGACTACATTGAAAATAAGTCAGCTTTCAATGGGCATATGAATCCAATATTATGTACAGGTCTAGTAAACATCCCAAATATATGAACCCAACATCATGTGCATATGTAATTGGGAATCATCTCTGTCACAAAATCTGTACCACTAAAGACTAATGGTGTAATTGAGAAACAAAATAGAGATTGAATTTGTAATTTAATATCTCAACTGATGGTATTTTTAAATTTGATTCCACATTTATAACTAGTAACAGATATTTAAATCACACTAATAATAGATTTAAATCTGTAATTCCACATCATTCTTGCTGTAGCAACATTCATATTTATCGAGTTTAAGCTTAATTTACATCTCATTTTTTTTATTAAACAAAACACGAGCTTTCCAAGAATATTTGATCCATTCTGAATTCTCACTTGATCAATGTCTTTTTCGAGTAACAAGACTTTTTATATACATGGATGCTAGGAACCTATCGTGTTGATAAACCCATTGCCATTCACATCCAAAGAGCACTTGCCAATCAATTATTAGTCTTTGCTAAATGCTAATAAATGGATTTGGGTAGGATGCAGTGTTTAAAGTTAACAATATATAATATATCCAAAAATATGAAGCTTAGAAATAGGCCGTGAAGAAGGAAAATGCCTTACAATCAGATTATAAATTAGTAAATAAGGGTCGGGGATTCTAAGAGGTTTGAATTATTAGAGCCATGAGTTTGAATTGAACTAAATAAGGAGAACATATCAATACTAAACTATTCATCCTTCAAAAGTAATTCTAAGTATTATCTTGGCACAAGTACACAAAATATGATAGTATTAATCTAGGTCCAACATCTTCATTGTAGTAATGAAAATTGACCAATCTTGAATGCAGCAGACAAATTTCCCTGCAGAAGATAAAGGATAAAACATTTTCTTCTGTATATCTGACTTTTGGATGGGTCTTCTATCTGTGAAGCAATAAAACTGGAAATGAAACTTAAATACAAGTTACATGAAGCAATGTTAGGTTTGATAAAATCCCAAAAGAAAAAAAGCAACATCAACTAAATAATACCTTTACCTTTTCTGGTTCTTCGTCTTACAGTTGCATGTATACAATGAGTCTGATGTTCAACAATTCTTCAACTCATAATTTCCATTTTCCTCCTCCTTGTATGTTTACATAGAATAATGATAATAGATATACCTTTGTTTTGAAACAGAATCACACAACAATGTGTTCAGTGGAATATTGGGTATTTAATCTATTACAGTTGCATGAAAGTAGCTAAACTCAACTCCTGGAAATCAAAGTTCATCATCTTACATATTTTACTGTTCTAGACAACATGATCAAAAGTGGAGAACCTAAGTGTTGGATTTGGTCCTAACTATCAACATATTTGGTTGTAAAACAAATAGCATTTAGAATAAAAAAGGAGAGAGCATCTACTTGATCAATATGTTTATACATATAAGAAAAATTGCATTTCCTCTTTATAAATTATTCCAATATGCTCATACTTTTAAGAAAGCAACTCACTGGTATGTAAATGCAAACAAAGGCAACACCACCTAATGACAGCAAACAAAATAAAACAAAGAAAATATAAAAGCAAAGAAAACCAAGAAGCTATTTTTTAGATGTAATGAAGACAGTGCAATTCATTTCAATCTACTAAAGCAAGCCTAGCAAATTTCAACAAAAATAAAACGTTTAAATATAACCATTTTTTTGTTGTCAATTAATTATCATGTTTGAGATAACTCCAATTCCATATCCTGTGAAAAGTCTTCCCATGTCAAGTGAGTAAGAATCCTACAAAAGACAGAATAACACAAGTGAAACCTTTTTTTTTTAGAAGGTTTCCAGTCAAACTCAAATTGTTGTTTTTTCAAAAGGAGAGACCCACCAAGCCATAATTGATATTCAAACTCAAACAATATACGTCAAAATTGGCAATAGATCTATTGAACCTATAAAACTTCACAAAACTCCCTTCTTGGCATATTATCAAACAGAGAAAATGCAACAAGCATGCCAAAAGAATGACACAAGGCCAGCAACAATCTATTCCATCTCAAAAAAACCCAATGTGCACAAAAGTGAAAAATCCATTTTGGACTCCTCAAAATACACGTATCCATGAATCATCATAACAAGCAAACAACTAATTTAAAACATACAAAGATTATGCCAGAAACAGTTGATCAATTCTCATGCTCATGGTCATGGCAATTTGACAAGTGGGAATGATGGATCAGAGCATAGAGAGCTTACCAGACAAGAAGATGATACAAATCAAGCTTAAACCAAGATTACAGTAGCTATCGAACAAAGAATACAAAAAACAAGAAAGAAAGAAAAAAGAAAACAAAAACAAAAACAAAACAAAACAAAAAACTAAAACAAAAATGTGGTCAAATTCATAGAATATAACATCAACAAAGCAAGTTTGAGTAGATATGAATAACTAGAGTAGATTTGAGTTCAGCGCTCAACTTACCAAGCTAGAGCTATGGAGGTGAAGAAGAAACAGCAGCACAACATGAACATGCGCAGCTATCAGGAGAGTAACAGACAAAGTGGGGCGAGTGAGGCATTTTAGAAATTCCACCTAATTAGGCAGAATTTTGAATACTTTATTTTTGGGTAATGAAATACCGTATTAAAATTCTCCGGAATTTTTAAAATGATTGTGTTATGTATCCAAACAGAAAATTTTATCATAAGGGATTTTGAATCCTTTCAAAAATTAAATTCCCTCTCTTAAATCCCTTATCCAAACACAGCCTTAGAAAATTCTTTCAATCAAGTAAGTAGCCTCAGAGAGGATCGTAGGCACAGGTTCTATGCAACATTTGTTTCTGTATCTCAAGCATTATGATGACCTCGACAATTGGGTGAATATCGACATCGTGGGTCGTTTGCACATTTTGTTAGTTAAGGGGTGAATACCCCGTGAGCGACGGCTAGGCGGCTTCAGTGGCCTTGGGGGCACTTTTGGATCTAGCGAGCGTTTTAGTGAGGTGAAGACCTCTTTATCATAGTAAGGAAACCACGAATGGTCTTGAAGGTTGCCTATAGGTGTTGAGTCCGTGTTTCAGGAATTTAATCCCTCGGACCTCATCAAGACAGTATGATAATGGTCTTATGCATAGCGCATAAATGTTTAAGCAAACAAAGGCAAGTATTTCACTAAATGAAAACTATAAATTTCATTAGCAAAGGCCGAGTTGTCTAGTATACAAATAATAATCATGAATGCAAAAATGGATAAAGCCTAAAAAGGCATGTCATAAATTGAAAAAACTAGAAGACAATGTTAGGTACGAGGATTAGTTGTAGTATCTTTGTAGCTTGGTTGTGTTCAGTGTCTTCGAATCTCTTTTCCGGCTAGTGTTTCGTGCTTTTGTGCTCATGTCTCCATTGTAATTATCACCTTGTATGTTCCATCCTAGTTAGGGGCTAGCTTCCCTTGGGAGGTGTTCTTTCCCCTGACTTCAGACCTCCTTAGAACTAGGCCTTCGAGTTTAAAACTTAGTGGTATGACTTTGGAGTTGCACTGGAGTGCCATTCTTTGCTTGAGGGCGACTTCTCGGACATGGGCTATCTCTCTCTATTCTTCAAGTAGGTCTAGATCCTAGCAGATAATTAAGTTCTTGGTTGTTTTCCTTGGAAAAATACTACTTTCACCAGCTAGGTTCACTAATTTTCATTGAGATCATGGCCTCGCATCCATAAGTGAGCTTGAATGGACTTTCACCTATCGTGGAATGGGGCGTGGTCCTATATGCCTATAAGACTTAGCCAAGATGTTCTGCCCAATCTCCTTTGGAGTCTTCCAACCTCTTTTTCAAACCTCAAAGGATTACTCTATTGGCAGCTTCTACTTGTCTATTTGTCTAAGGGTGTTTCACCAAGGTGAAATGTTTCTTGATGTTGAGATCGGATAACAGCTTTTGAAAATTCTTATATGCGAATTTGGTTCCATTGTCCCTGACTATGGACTCTAGGATTCCAAAGCAATTTATGATGTTCCTGCAAGTGAACTTTTATACCCTGGCCAAGGTGATGGTGGAGAGTGGCTCAACTTTGGTCCATTTCTTAAAGTAGTCGATGGCCACTATGAGATATTTGACTTGACCAAGAATTGGGGGAATGGTCCAATGATGTCCATCCCCCATCTAAACAAAGGCCATGGAGCCGAGAGGGTGGAAAGCTTTTTAGGTGCTGTAGAGTCGACATTGACAAACTTTTAGCACTTGGCACACTTTTGCATGTGCTCCATAGAGTCTATAGCCATAATAGGCTAGAAGTATCCTACTTTAAAGGCCTTCTGGCCAAGGGACATTTCACCCAAATGGTGCCTACAACTCTCTTAGTGGATCTCAGACAAGGCGTAAGAGGCTTCCTTGGGGCCGAGGCATTTGAGGAGAGGGGTGGGAAGCTTTTGTTACCAAGTGACCTCAATTCTCAAGAGGGGGTGAATTGAGTATGTAAAGAAATTTCTACAATTCTTTCAAAAAACACTTAATTATCAATTTTCGTTAAAACTATTGTTTGTTAGAGATGAATGGATGGAGTAAATAAAGGGCTTTCATGTATAAATGAATTAATCAAAGAAGATAGTATTCAAGGAGATCAATAAAACAGTGCACAAAATAAGGGAGTTAAGTTTCGGAAAACAAACATAAAGCTATATCCTGGTTCAGCTACCAATCCACTTGTGGCTTACGTCCAGTCCTCAAGTAATCACCAGAGATTTTTACATATCTTCAAGCTTCAAACAGGTGCTTGACAACCTTTACAAATTGGAGCACTCAACACCTTGGGATACCTCACCGTTTGTACTTGAGCCTCTACTTTCAAGGGATACCTCACCTTTACAACTTTGAGGGATACCTCACCCTCGTTTTTACATATTATACAAAGTATGAATGATAAGAAACTCTCTCAAAAGTGGATAATACAAATTGAAACTCTATGGGTATCAAGGATTTATACACTTAGCTCAAAAATAGAGTATGATGAAAAAGATAGTGAAAATACGAATTTAATGCTCAAGAATGATTTTCGTATTATTTTCTAACCTTTCATAAATGCCTATCAACTTATCTTTATATCCCAAAGCAATTAAGAGCTGTTGGGGGTAGTTAGAAGCTTTAAATGCTCTTAATAGAGCCGTTGGAAGGTGTGTTCAGCTTTTCTAGATAATTGGTTATTGATTTCCAATAACTGGTTATCTGGTTTGACATAATTGATTATGGAAAAAGTCATAATCAGTTATGGGCCATTAAAAACATAGCCCTGCACTTGACTAATTCAATAACCGATTATGGGGATATCATAATCGGTTATGGGCTTTTTAGAAAGACAGGAATTGGCTTCTGACTTGGTGAATAACTTATTATGGTTTTTCCATAATCGGTTATTCCCTTTTAATAACACTTTGGTGCGTTTCAAATTTTGGCAAATAACCAGTTATGAACAGTAATAATCAGTTATTAGTTTTCAGATAGTCAGTTATATGAACAGTGATAATCAATTATTGAATAGCGATAACCAGTTATTTCATAGTCAAGAATACAAGATTTCTGAAGGAATTTGTAACTAAAGATTCTCAAAACCTTTTCATCCTTTCTAAAACCATTTTGCTTAAACTTAAATCAAATATACATAAGTATAAATCATGATTTTGCAAAGCCATTTAAGTTGAGATAGAAACCATAAAATGAGCTTAGTGTGATTTCTAAAGTACCTTTACACAAGATCTAAGTCCTATATGCTAATCTTGAAGAGTCTTGGGACTTGATCTTTGCATTATCATTCCTTTCTTGTTTGTTATCATCAAAACCATTGCTTTAGTCAATGAGAATCACATTCTCCCCCTTTTTTATGATGACAACAACCATAGAGAAAATGTTAGTTCAAATAAATTGGTATTCACAAAATGTGTTAGAGACTTACTCCCCCTATTTTTCAAGAGGTGATTATATCAGAGATGCACAGCTCCCCCTTAATTTTGGAATCCCAAGATCATTAAAATAATGCCTTTTGCTATTTTACCTTACTTTTCTTAATGACATATAAACCAAAACCTTCTCCCCTTTTTGCTATGATAAAAAAGACAATCAATATTTATATAGACAAAAAGAGAAGTTATACAAAACCATTGCCGTTTCAACAAATATTCAATAATAGTTCAGCAAACCAACATACGATTCATTTCAACAGACCATTAATTTCAACATATCAAAGTCATACTAAGGTTAAGCAAAGTCATAAGCTAAGGCAATGAACAACATGTCCAAAGGATAACCTACAATGGTTAGATAAGTTTTAAGCATAATAAAGTGGCTAAAACATAATAACAAAGATAAAAATAGAGATTATCCATGCCTAAGCCCCATCATCGTCTGCTGGTGGATGGTGACGCTCAATTCTATCCAAGCACTCCTCCAAAGCTTTTAATCAGTCATATATAGCCCCATTAATATGCTCTTGATAGATTCAAAAATCTGTAATCTGAGCTTGTATACAGACTTGCATATTTGTAAGGGGCTGCCAGGATACGGTCTTTGTTGATGGCAGGGGCCTCTTCCATAGGCTCATCAGCAGGGGTAGCCAGGATTTATCCTTGTTGTCCAGTTACCTCACATCCACGACTGTATATCCATTCATCATTCACTTTCTTTATTTGCATGCAATTGATAGAGGCTTGTCCAACTTTGTTGTGAGCAATAGTGTCAATGACTCCATCACCAGCTAGGCCGAGCTTGTATTGATCTAGGATATGAGCAACTATCAAGGCGTAGGGAAGATCCATCATCAACTTGTCTTTAGCCTTCATCATGTAGTGCATGATGTAACAGGGCCAGTTGATTTTTAATATCTGTTTCATTGCCCACATCAGGAATATAACTTCATCTTCAACCAAAGTGTAATTGTTAGCCCTTGGAACTAAGATGTATGCTACCACAAAATGAAGAAGTCGATCTAGAGGTTTCAAAAGGCTAGTAGTGAAGGTTCCCTCTAGAACTTGGAGTCTTGGCTGAAGCATGCTCTAAGCAGCCTCTACTCTGTTATATCCTTCCCAACCTTTGTGACTGTTCACAGTAAGAGTTTGCCCAACATGAGTAAGATCAAACAGGGAAGTCCATTGATTGGGGGTTACAATGATTCTATGCCTTTTGACATTAGCGACCATATTTGTTCAAATGATACTTAAATTGCAGAAATAAACTTTAGTTGCTTCAAGGTAGTAGTACTTATAATGGGTAGTGACAAGAGTCTTCAAGCCATGAAATTCTAAGAGTTCTGTGAGGGGCGTGAATCCTTCTCTAATGAAAAAGTCCCAGTCCACGTACTTGGGATGAATGATGCGTCTTGCTTGAAACTCCAATTTGTACTTCTTCATTTGATTTTTGTGGGAGAAGTACCTACCATGGTCAAGGCTTAGGGAGAAGTCAGGGTCATTGGCAGGGGTAGGTGTTTCTCAGGGAATAGAGGTATTTTTTGTGTGTGCTCTCTTGGGGTGAGATGAACTGCTCGCCATGGTTGAAATGGAGGTGAGGGCTCAGTTTAAGAGAGAGAAATCGTGAGGGGAGGTGAAAAATTAGAAGAAAGTGGAAGTTTTAATGGGTGGAAAGTGACGAATTTTCGTGAAGAATGTGCTTTAGTGGTGGATTTTAGTTGGATTTGGAGTGGGAGAGGAGTTTGAGTGAGTGGGTATGAGTGGGCGTTGGAGAGGAAGAGGAGGAAGAAGAGGAAAAAGATGAAAATGGAGGAAGGGGGTTGCGTAAGTGAGAAAGAGAGCTCCATGTACTGTTATGAACAAGCCCAATAATCGGTTATGGTATTGGATTAACCAGTTATTTTCGTGGCCCTTAAAAGCCTTGTTTTAGGTTACATTGAATAATTGGCTATGGAATTGAGCATAATTGGTTATTTTGTTTTCTAGAGAGCACTAAGAAAGCTCAAAACATCAATAACCGATTATAGGATTGAGCATAACCGGTTATTTTGTTTTCCACAGAGCACCAAGAAAGCTCATAACATCAGTAACTGATCATAGGGATCTCATAATTGGTTATTTTATCTTGGCAGAGAGCACTTCGACATACCAAATTAATTGAAAAGGCCAAATAACAGGTCATTTCCTTCTTCTAACTAGTTATTTCACTGCCAGAACTATAAGACTTTCAAGAATTCATCTCTTAAAAATACTAACTTATGCTATTTTGAGGATTGTCTTGATTTTGCCTCAATTGCATTCTCACCAAGCACCACAAATGTAGTCCAAAACAGATTTATTTTCTTTAAAAAAATACCAAAAATCTTTTTTCCACATCAGGAACTTGAGATTTGAGATTTGGGGGACTTAAACATGGATCAGGCACCTGCAAAACAAACTTGAGAGAAACTTTAACACTCAAGTCAATATTGGATTTAAGAGTTAAACATACAAGAGAAATTATATAGCAAATTATTATGTTATGCAGCAATTGATGACATTATGCAACAAGAGAGTTTAAACTGCAAGAGTTAGGTACATGATTGATCCAATATGCCGAGTTCACTTCTTATATAAAAGAATGCTTCTTTGTTTAATGGTTTAGTGAAGATGTCATCTAGTTGCATAGTAGTTTCAACAAATTCAAGCATACAATCACCTTTTTGAACATGATCCCTTATAAAATGATGCCTAGTTTCATTGTGCTTTGTTCTTGAGTGCAAGATTGAGTTTTTAGACAAATTAATTGCACTAGTGTTATCACATCTTATAGGGATGTGATCAAGCTCAAGATTATAGTCTAGAAGTTGTTGCTTCATTCAAAGGATTTGAGCATAACAACTTTCAGCTACAATATATTCAGCTTTAGCTATAAACAATGCCACATTATTTTGTTTCTTGCTATGCCAAGAAACTAGTGAGCTTCCAAGCAAGTGGCATATCCCACTAGTTCTCTTCCTATCCATTTTGCATCCAGCAAAATCAGAATCGAAATAATCAATTAGACTATATGAGGCACCCTTACGGTACCTCAAACCCACTTGTGAAGTGCCAATTAGATATTTCATAATTCGTTTTATAGCATATAAGTGTGACTTTTTAGGATTAGCTTGAAATCTAGTACACATGCATACACTATACATAATATCTGGCCTACTTGCAGTAAGATAAATGAGTGAGCCAATCATACCTCTATATTTTGAGATTTCTACAAATTTACCTCATTCATCCTTGTCCAAATAGCAAGAGGTGCCCATTGGTGTAGCCATATGCTTGGCATTGTCCATTCTAAACTTCTTGAGTAGCTCCTTGCAGTATTTGGATTGGCTTATGAAAGTCTCGTCCTTTGTTTACTTTATTTGGAGTCCAAGGAAGAAGTTGAGTTCACCCATCATTGACATCTTAAATTCATTTTGCATAATATTAGTAAACTCCTTGCAAAGTGTTTCATTAGTAGCACCAAATATTATATCATCAATATATATTTGAATAAGAAGAATATCATGCTTTTTATGTTGATGGAAAGAGTAGTGTCAACCTTTTCCCTAGAGAATCCTTTTTTTAAAAGGAACTTGCTCAACCTTTTATACCAAGCTCTAGGAGCTTGTTTTAAGTCATACAAGGCCTTTTTCAATTTAAAAACATGGTTGAGGAATTCAAAGTTTTCAAAATCGGGAAGTTGTTCCACATATACTTCTTCTTGTATAAAACCATTCAAGAAAGCACTTTTGGCATTCATTTGATAAAGATTGAAATCCATGATGTATGTATATGCAAGTAGCATTTTGATGACCTCTAATCTAGTTACAGGAGCATATATTTCTTCATAATCTATGCATTCTTCTTGATTATAACCTTTAGCAATAAACCTAGCTTTGTTCCTTATTATTAAACCTATTTCATCAAGTTTGTTCCTAAAGACCCATTTAGTGCCAATTATGGGATGTTCATTGGGCCTTGGAACCAATTCCTAAACTTGATTTTTCTCAAATTGGTTTAGTTCATCTTGTATGGTCAAGATCCAATGTTCATCCTCAATGACCTCATTTATATCTTTAGGTTCAACTTGAGAGACCAAAGCTGTGACGCCCCTTTTTAAACCCAAGGGAACATCTCACTTTCAATTACAATGCGGAACTAAAATTTTATGTGAGTTAAGACTTGGTTTATTTTAATAATTTATACATTTACTCAATTGTAGTTAGTTAAGTAAACTAGCAAGTATATTTTTTTTTCTCTATTCATTTACGTTAACGATAATCAATATCCACGATGACGAGACATACATAGGAAATTAACATTTCATTCACATATATATATATAATTATCAACTGTTTAGTTACAAAGCCTGGCATAACAAAAAGTAAAACTATACCTGCCCCCAAAGGATCTTACATACATATCCCTACGGTATCAGAATATACAGCCCACTACAGACAAAACATCAGGCCCCCAAAACAAAATACTGGTAGCCCTCAGTAGCTACAAGTAAAGTCAGTCCCTCAAGTGAGGAGGAATCGAGTCAGGGTCCTCTTCAGGATCCTCTTCGGGGTCGTCCTTAGGAACTTCTTCGGGATCTTCCTCAGAATCTTCTTCATCGGAGGAAATCACCATAGGAATCGCAGAGTCACGGGACGGGGCCCGAGCGGTGGAACGAAAAGAGTCTTCCCGCGGAGTGAAATAACGGTCACCCCACATCTCGCGTATCGGTAGCTAAAACTCCATATGTAAACTAATACAGCAGGTGAAGACAGGCGGCTCGTGACGCCTCCAGGCTAGAGATAACGACACATCCCCCGTATAGACGCAACGCTCAGAACTATAGTTGATGTACCAGCACTCTGGCCCTCCCAAGAAGGTCAGGCGCACATCTCCCAAAAATCTTTGCGTGCGGGGCTCCATACGCTTCTGCAGTCGCTCAGTCAAGATGAGGCCAAAAACCAGGGAAGTCGGGGGCTTCCGGTTCCTTGCAGTTATCTTCTATGGAATGCAGTATACGGACAAAACAGAAATGGAGAGACAGAGAAAAGGTAAGACATCCTACCATCATTACCAATCATAGCATCGAGAAACCAAACGGCACAAAGCGCCCACGTAGCATTTATGACAGCAATTATAGTAATAAACATTCAATAGTAATTATGATCAACCAAACAGTTCCAGGAAGTCGTATACATATAGATATATCAGAGGTACAATAGTTCCAATTATAATAACAATGCATGCTAGATGATTCATGGACTCACTATGCACACTTGCCCTCAATAACCAAAATCCTACTCCATGGAGCTAGACACAAAATAGTCGGAGAGAATGATCAGGAGGTATGTCTGTATTCTTGGCTGCCCAGGCCCTCAAGTGCTAAAAATTTTCAATTTATCATTTTGTACATCATGGCATTTTACAAGACATTCTACACAGATCTCGACATAGGACAGCGTCTCGGTCCGGATCGTCAGTGTGTTTGCATCGGTCTACCCCATAGACAGAGAGCTACCAGCTGCCCATTGTGAGGTACCTGCACCCTGACGCCCCCAAGGTCAACAAGTAACCTACACTTGTCTATTCGCACCCGCACAAAGGTGTAAGTTCAACTCCTAGGCTACCGGCCTTAATCAAGTCCAACGGATAATCTCTTTCTTTTTGTTCAATGCATGACACAATCATACTCCTCATGACCAACTAGGCCCATCATGCTTCACATGCATGTCATATCACTTATCAACAAGACCTGATCCCATTCACGGGTATACAACAATCCAACAGTACATTTTAAGGACATTCATAATTTCTATTCATAGTCATGATAAAAGTCAACCATCAAATTCATTATGTGCCTCAAAAGCTCACCCATACTCATGTTCTTCCCTATTTATGAATCCCTACTGAATCTCTAATCATCCAATCATTTATGATTCATGTACTTTTATTAATCCAAGGGTTTTGAATCCAGGAAGATACATGGCCAGAATCACCAACAACGTCACAGATTTAATTGCTAGGTATGGGGTGATAAACCATGGTTGTGAATTCGACGGATACTATGCATTTAGTGGAAAATTGAGGCTGCCATTTGACGAAGACTAACATGGTAGAAGGATGAAAAATGGGAGAACATTTTATAACAAGATTGGATAAAAACCAATTTCTGTCGGATGGAGGTTCTGTCGAACAGAGGTCAGAATTGTCGAATTCTTTCCAGAAGGTTAGCAGAAGTCCAATTTCGATGGATGTGGGTGTCGACGTTGGAGAAATCTCCCAAGTGTCGAATCGACGAAAACACTGTGGTCAGAACTCTAATTCGACGGATCTTGACGTTCTACTCGACGAATATTAACTTTGGGAAGCTTCTGATAAATGGACAGAAGATCCACTCGACAGGTATGTCTCTCAATAGGTATTGGCATTCTAACTCGACGAATATTTCACTCGACGGATGTGGTCATTCAAATTCGATGGATTTTGCATTGGAGGAGTTTCTCTCCTAAGTGGTCAGGAGTTCATATTCGACGGATTTTGACTTTACTAAGTAATTAAGACATCACATTCGACGGGTTTGGCCAGGGGTTCCTACTCGACAGGTTTTGACTTTACTAAGTGATCAAGACATCACATTCGACGGGTTTGACCAGAGGTTCCTACTCGACAGGTTTTGACTTTACTGAGTGATCATGACATCACATTCGACGGGTTTGGCCAGAGGTTCCTACTCGACGGATTTTGATAATGCACTAAATGACCAGGAATCAAATTCGACGGGCATCACATTCGACGGGTTTGGCCAGAAGTTCATACTCGACAGATTTTGATAATGCACTAAATGGTCAGAAACCCAAGTCATTACCACTTCTCACCAATAATTCCAAAATTTTAGTCTCAAGGCGTGGCCATCCGAGAGCCAGCCCGACAGTGTTCCTTTTAGATTATACGTTCCAGACATATATATCAAAACACACAAACAATCAAATAGCATATATATATATACATCACCAGCAGCATACAAACAGAGATAAATCATAGTACCAATCACAAACAACTTTCCTAAATGCTAAAAGAGGTTGAGGAGGAGTGTCTTCCTCTTACCTTGGAGAAGCACAAAGAAAGGCTGCTCCTTTTTGACCAGAAACTTCGTTTTCAGTTTCTTGGAAATCCTTGAATATTCAAACTTACCAAATCAGAACCAAATATTGAAATGGATACCCATTGTCATCAAAATGACAGTGGTTTACGAAAAAGAGAAGAGAGGGAGAAAAAGCTAAGAGCTTTACCTTAAAGCTCCAACCTTTAAGCTTCAAAGACGTAGGAGAATGAAGATGGAGGAAATGGCAGAACCTTGAAGCTGATTTCCTCAATGATGGTGGTCCTCCAATCACGAAATGGTGCTAAGATTGGGACGATTTTGAAGAACAAAATGGAGGTGTGGGTAGATGGTATTGCTGCTGTAGGGTGAAAGAGAAGAGAGAAGATGAGTGAATAGTAGCAGCGTATTTGGAGGAGAGGAATTGTGAGAAAAGAGATGAATTAGACCCCCTTAATTTCAAACGTGCAGCACAAATTTGGGAGGAGAGAGAAATGATAAAATAATGGTTGGAGGAAGCTTCCTTGAGAAGCTTCGCGCGCTCCTCGATAAAGTACATAGTAAGCTTGTCTCCAAATTAAATACATCTGACAGATGATTAATTATACTGTGGAATTATTCTCTCAGTGAATAAAATTTACAATTGATGAAAATAATATTTTATTATTCATCAGATGATTTTATGATACCGAAATTTTATTTAACAGATAAAACCTCAAAAAAATGTAAACCTTGCAAAGCGTACTGCCTCGGGTTTAGTAAGATCCCCGTTGACACGTTGACGGTTCAAAGTTTACCGGCCTCGAGGAAAATATTCTAGTTTCCCGACTCATTCGTGTACACGTAAAATGAAGAATATATTAAAATATTCATCATTTTCAAAAAAATCCACAAAAATTCCTAAAAATCAGAAATATTATAAAATGATCGTTTATAATGAAATAAAGAATTTTCGGGATGTTACAAAAGCTATATGGTTGCATGCATTTCTTAGAGAGTTTCAAGTGATTACTCCTTTTAATACATCACCTATCATCTTGTCAAGTGGATGACATCTTGAAGTTATCCACTTTTTTGAAAGATCATTTGAAGTTTCCTTCTTTTGTTGTGATGGTGCTTCCTTTATTTGGCTTTCTCTCTTTTACTCTTCTTTTTTCCCTCCTAAGTGAGTATTAGATAAAATTTCTGAAACACCATCAACATTATCCTTTCCCAACCCAATGGAGTTAGTTTCATCAAATGTCATATGCATTGATTCCTCAATAGTCATAGTTCTCTTATTATAAATACGAAAGGATTTACTACTAAGTGAATAATCAAGGAATATTCTCTCATCGAATTTTGCATCAAACTTGCCTAGGCTATCTTTTCCATTATTTAAAATAAAACATTTGCAACCAAAGACATGAAAGTAGAAAATATTTGGTTTCCTTCCTTTGTATAGTTCATAGGGGGTTTTCTTTAAAATTGGCCTTATCAAAGCCCTGTTCATAAAATAAAAAGTGGTACTTACTGCATACGCTAAAAAATACTTAAGAAGGTTTGTTTCATTGAGCATAGTTCTTGCTAAATCCTCTAAAGATCTATTTTTCCTTTCAACCACCCCATTTTTTTGTGGAGTTCTAGGAGCAGAAAAATTATGCTCAAAGCCATTTTCATTACAAAACATTTCAAAATCTTGGTTTTCAAATTCCCCACCATGATCACTTCTTATGGATGCAATGCTATAATTTTTCTCATTTTGAATGACCTTTGTAAGTTTCTAAATGCATGAAAGGCATCATTCTTATGAGCAAGGAATAAAGTCCATGTATATCTAGAGTAATCATCCACAATCACTAAAGCATAGTAATTACTCCCAAAACTCATAGTTCTAGAAGGTCCAAAAAAATACATATGCAAAAGTTACAAAGGTCTAGAAATAGAAACAACATTTTTAGCTTTGAAAGATACCTTTACTTGTTTACCCTTTTAACATACATCACGAAGTTTATTTTTCTCAAAATTGTGCTTTGGTAAACCAATTACTAAATCTTTAGAAACAAGTTTGTTTAGATGATCCATATGAATGTGGGCAATTCTCCTATGCCATAGCTATGAATCAATCTCTTTACTCATAAAACATTTTGCATTTTGAGAGGTAATATCATCAAGGTTAATCAGATATATGTTATCAATTCTATGACCAACAAGCTTAACTTGCTTATCATTCTTACCTTCAATTATACAACAATTAGAGTCAAAGATAACTCTATTTCCTTTATCACATAATTGACTTATGCTTAATAAGTTATATTTGACTCCTTATACATACAAGACATTATCAATTGAAGTAGAGGAAATTTTACCAACTTTTCCAACACCAAGGATCCTTCCTTTGTTGTTGTCCTCATATGTGACATGACCATGCTTCTTAGGTGCAAGAGAGGAGAACTTGGAGCCATCACCTGTCATGTGCTTGAAGCATCCACTATCTTAGGTACCAACTTGAGTTTTTAGTCTTCAAGCACATCTATAACACACTCTCATATTTTAACTTTTGGCACCCAAATTTTCTTGGGTCCTTGTGTGTTAGATTTATGCAAGGTGCCCTTAGGGACCCAAACCATTTTAGTTCCAACCTTGATGTTTATATTCTTCCTAACATTGTATGCTGAGGCACTATGCCCTTTCCTTCCATATTGAAAGTATTTGATAAAGGGACTACTTGATGTACTTGAGGAAACAAAGAAATTATTGAGAAACTTTTGTTGGTTGTTGGGATTATACCCTAAATCAACTTTTTGGAAAACATATCTTTGTTTCCCTAGTAACACATTCAAGTTATCTCTTCCAAAGGTAAATTTTGCAAGTGTATTTTTCAAATCCTCAATCTCAATTTCAAATGTTTTACATGATAACCAAGATAAGGGTGTGGCTACATTATTATGTGAAGAATAAATCATGCATGATGATTTAGCATCAATAAGTCCTAGAGTCTCATTCTCAATTTTGAGTTCATTAATCTCCTTATTTAAAGTAGAAACTTTGTTTACCAATAAGGAGATTGTTTTGTTAGAGGATAAAACTATTTTTGTGAGCCTCATAGATTCCTCATGCAATTCTTCAAAAGTATCTTATAATTCACTATAAGAAGGTGAGGGATCTAGGTTAGAAGAAGTTACTTCAGTGTCACTCTCTTCTTCTTCTTTTTCTCTAGCCTTGAGACATAGATGAGCTTCTTCATTTTTTGATCTATCAAAGGAATCCATGTCATTGTCTTCCCATGCTATTTAACCTCTCATTCCTTTCTTCTCTTTTAAAGGTCTCTTCTCAAACTTCTTCGTCTTCTTTAGATATATGGGACATTGCATCTTCATGCACCCCGATTTTCCTCATTCATAACATGTTGGAGTAGATGAGTTTCCTTCCCCTTTATGATAGGTCTTCGTAGGAGGAAAATGTGCTCTTCTTTGAGTTCCTTTCTTCTTAAGGAATATTCCAAACTTTTTCATAAGAACACTAAGATTTTCTTCATTTAGCTCAAGGTTTCCTAATCCATCTGCATCATCTTCAATTGTGGAGGATGTGGCTTTGAGTGTAATCCCCTTTTTTTTTTCATCATGTTCCTCATGTTGATTTAGCCTATTTAGCTCTAATTTATGCTCTTGGAGCTTCCTAAACAAAGTGGCTAGAGTCATTGTTGATAAGTTCCTTGATTCTACAATAGCCGTTACCTTGGGTTGCCAATTCCTATTCAAGCATCTCAACACTTTGTTAATAAGATTTTCATTAGGAAAAGTTTTCCTTAATGAAGCAAGATGGTTTTCAATATGACTAAATCTCTTTTGCATTTCTTGAATGCTCTTTCCTTAGTTCATTCTAAACAATTCATATTCATAAGTGAGTGTGTTTATTCTTAACCTTTTTACCTTACTTGTGGCTGTTGGGAATTGCGGATACAACACGCAGCAGAAAATAGGGATTCCCTCCGAGGATCCATGCGAAAAAGTCATAATCTGAGTTTTTTAAATGATTTACCTCTTGAAGCATGAATCACCAACACCGTAATAGAAATGATGTCTCTGCGGTATCCACAAGAATAGACTCATGAACGTTCAACGTCCGCAAAGAGGAGCCTCACGTCTCTCACACAGTGCTAGCTGCGAAGAGAAGAGAAGAAACCTGTCGCTCTCTCACTTACTTTTTCTGTAGATGTGGCTAGGGTTCTGAAATTGTCTATCTTAGCAGCGTCCTTAGTAGTACTATTTATAATAGTGACTACCTTAAGTGAGTATGAGCAGCAGCAAGGTAAGCTGTGCAACCCTAGACCCATCTGTTATGAGTCTGACCCATATTTGAATCCGAGTACAACTTGGATCCATTGCTCCAATTTTAGTCTGCTTTATGTGTGTGACCCTGCAGGTTCTTATTACGTTGGCAGTAATATTAAAATCCCATTTTAATATTACAAGCATTGAGCGGTATCTAGCAACACATCGCTGCTACTCAGGTAATAAGAATGTCAGTGATTTGACATAACCTTTCTGTGACTAATGTTTCCGTGTCGTTTAGTCCCTTTGTCAAGATATCTAGATTGAACACAATGTATGGAATGCATCACCTTTGTATAGTCCAACCTTTTGTTTCCTGATACTCGAGTAGACTTTGTAATAACAAATGAGATCAATATCTCATATTGACTCATTTGAGCATGACCATGCATTTCACAGTTTCACTCAATTAGGGGGCCCGAAGATATCGCTTCTGTTATGTAGGAGTGACAAATCCCATCTATATCACTCACATCCCTCTACATGATTCGTGGTATGTCCAATAACTTACTTTACAATCACCTTGTTACAGATGACGTTTGATGGCATTAAAACACACAACTCCTCATGTAGGAATCGTAGTGATTTTAGGTCAAAGGACCACAAACACCATTGTCACTATGAGAATCGCTTGTGACACTCACGTAACGATCCATGTAGCGTTCTCATGGTGGGTCAGTCTAGTACATCATTACTCTAATATGTACCCATGAGAAGACTTGATATCTCATATCCATGACCCGTGAGATGTGGTCATCAGTCTATGCACATACTAGTCTCAATGTATTATTGTTGTCCTAATTAACAATAATACTTGACTAGGGACATTTAAGAATAGTGTTGTAACCAAAAGGATCTCACGATCAATTCATCCACTTGATGTCCTATGGCATCAAACTTACTATTCTAAGGACTTTATTATGTTTATAAAAAAAGAACACAATAAATGAAATGCCTCATATATAAAATAGCATAATAGAATGTATGTAAATACAGAAAATGTATTGGCCTCTAGGGCATACACCAACAATCTCCCACTTGCACTAGAGCTAATCAGGCATATATCTAATGCCTAAAGACCTAGTGTGACCCTCATGCTTCTATTATGCAAGAGGCTTCGTCAGTGGATCAGCAATGTTATCATCTGTTGGTACTCTGCATATCTTCACATCTCCTCTATCGATGATCTCTCGAATGAGATGGAAGCGCCTAAGTATATGTTTGGATCGCTGGTGAGATCTAGGCTCCTTAGCTTGTGCAATGGCTCCATTATTATCATAATAAAGGTCCACTAGGTCCACAATGCTAGGAATAGCGCCAAGTTTAGTAATGAACTTCCTAATCCAAATGGCCTCCTTTGCTGCATTGGAGGCAGTAATATACTCAGCCTCTGTGGTAGAATCAGTGACTGTCTCCTGCTTTGAACTCTTCCAGCTCACAGCCCCACCATTTAGGCCAAAAACATAACTCGATTGCGATCTGGAGTCGTCCTTATCGGTTTGGAAGCTAACATCAGTGTAACCTTTTACAACTAGCTCTTCCTCGCCTCCAAATACCAAGAACGAATCCTTAGTCCTTCTTAAGTACTTAATGATGTTCTTGATAGCAGTCCAGTGACTTTCACCGGGATCAGACTGGTACCTGCTCATCATGCTCAAAGCATACGAGATGTCTGGTCGAGTACATAACATGGCATACATGATAGATCCAATTGCAGATGCATATGGAATCTTGCTCATGCGATCCCTCTCATCCTGAGTGGAAGGGGATTGAGCCTTAGATAGGCTTACACCATGTGACATAGGCAATAGTTCTTTCTTGGATTCATGCATGTTAAATCATCTTAACACTTTGTCTATGTATGTACTCTAACTTAGGCCACGCAGTCTCAGTGATCTATCTCTATAGATCTTGATACCTAATACATAGGAGGCTTTGCCCAAGTCCTTTATAGAGAAGTAGTTCCCTAACCAAGTCTTTACGGACTGTAGGGTAGGGATGTCATTTCTAATAAGTAGTATGTCCTCTACATACAATACCAGAAAGACAATAGTGCTCCCACTAACCTTCTTGTAAACACAAGATTCTTCTTCATTCTTGATGAAACCAAACTATTTTATTGTATTATCAAAATGAAGATTCCAGCTTCTGGAAGCTTGCTTCAATCCATAAATAGATCGTTGCAACTTGCACACCTTTCCAGCATTCTCTGGAGTGGCAAAACCCTCAGGATGTGTCATGTACACATCCTCAAGAAGATTTCCATTAAGGAAAGCAGTTTTGACATCCATTTGCCAGATTTCATAATCATGGTATGCTGCAACAGCAAGTAAGATCCGAACGGATTTAAGCATCGCAACTGGGGAAAAAGTCTCATCATAGTCTACACCATAAATTTGTTTGAAACCTTTAGGCACCAATCGCGCCTTAAAGGTATGCACATTACCATCCATGTCGATTTTCTTCTTGAAAACCCACTTGCACCCAATGGGTTTTACCTCTTCAGGTGGGTCAACCAAGGTCCATACCTAGTTGGCATACATGGAATCCATTTCAGATCTCATGGCCTCAAGCCATTTCTCAGATTTTGGGCTAATAATAGCTTCCTGGTAAGTCACAGGCTCATCTTGATTAATGAGCAATACGTCACCTTGTTGGGTCATGAGAAATCCATATATCTCTGGTTGATGACATATCCTGTTAGACCTACGCAGGTCTTGTGCTACTAGAGCAGGTTGCTGTTCCACAACATTTTGTGGAGGCTGCTCTATTTCCACCATTGGTTCATTGCTGCTTTGTGAAACTTGAACTTCTTCAAGTTCTACTTTTATCCCACTAGTTTCTTTGGAGATAAACTCCCTTCCTAGAAGCACAGCTGTTCGTGCGACAAACATTTTGCCCTCGGTAGGATTATAGAAAAAGTATCCCATGGTTTCCTTTGGATACCCCACAAAGAAGCATTTATCTAATTTAGGTCCAAGCTTATCAGAAACTTGATGTTTCACATAAGCTTCGCAGCCCCAAATCTTCAAGAAAGACATACTGGGCCGTCTCCCAGTCCATATCTCATATGGTGTCTTTTGAACCGTCTTAGATGGAACACGGTTAAGTGTGAAAGCTGCTGTTAGCATAACATGTCCCCAGAAGGAGCCTGGAAGGTTTGTATGACTCATCATGGATCAGACCATGTCCAACAAGGTCTGGTTCCTCCTTTCAGAGATACCATTCCATTGTGGTGTTCCTGGTGGAGTGAGTTGAGATATTATCCCACACTCTTTTAGATGATCATCAAACTGTTGACTTAAGTATTCTCCTCCTCGATCTGATCGAAGGATTTTAATACTCTTGCTAAGTTTGTTTTGTACTTCATTCTTGAACTCTTTGAACTTTTCAAAGGATTCTGATTTGTGCTTCATAAGATATACAAATCCATATCTACTGAAATCATCAGTAAATGTAATGAAGTATTGAAAACTACCTCTAGCGAGTGTGTTTAGTGGCCCACATACATCACTATGTATAAGGCCTAAAAGATCGCTAGCCCTTTCACCTTGTCCAATGAATGGGGCCTTTGTCATCTTCCCCAATAAATAAGATTCACATGTCTCATATGATTCGAAATCAAACGAGTCCAAGAATCCATCTTTATGGAGTTTGGAGATGCGTTTCTCATTTATGTGGCACAAACGACAATGCCAGAGAAAAGTTGGGTTCAGATCATTTGATTTAAACCTCTTTGTATTTATGTTATAGACGGGCGTTTCGAGATCAAGTACATAAAGTCCATTACTCAATTGTGCACTACCATAAAAAATATCATTCATATAAATAGAACAACACTTGTCCTTTATAATAAAAGAAAAACTTTTCTTGTCCAAACAAGAAACAGAAATGATATTCCTACTAATAGCAGGCATAAAATAGCAGTTCTCTAACTCTATTACAAGCCCAGTGGGCAAAGATAATAAATAAGTCTCTACAGCTAATGCAGTAACCTTTGCTCCATTTCTCACTCGTAGGTCAACTTCGCCCTTTGTCAATGGTCTACTGCTCTTTAGATCCTGCATATTTACACAAATGTGAGATCCACATCCAATATCTAATACCCATGATGCAGAAGTAGATAAATTGATTTCAATAACAAAAATACCTGAAGTGGAAGTCTCACTTCCCTTCTTCTTTTTGAGCTCCTCCAGGAACTTGGCACAGTTCCTCTTCCAATGTCCGGTCTGACCACAATGGAAGCATGTACCTTCCTTAGCCACTCCACCCATTGGTTTCAAGCCAGAAGTGCTGGGCTTGGACTTATCCTTGCCTTTGCCCTTCCAGTTGTCCTTGGGCTTTTTCTGTTGTTTCTTGCCCTTATTCTTTTGGACCATCATTATGGCCTTCCCTTTGCTTTTGTTAATGTTCTGCTCAGCAGTTCTCAACATGCCTAGCAGCTCTGGTAGTGATTTGTCAATCTTGTTCATGTTGTAGTTCATGACAAATTGACTAAAACTTTTCGGCAATGATTGCAGGACTAAGTCAGTGGCCAACTCTTGGCCCAAAGGAAAACTGAGTCTCTCTAGGTTTTCAATATGCCCAATCATCTTGAGTACATGAGTACTAATAAGGCATCCTTCTACCAGCTTGCACTGAAATAGTGCTTTAAAGATCTCGAATCTCTCATGCCTGGCCTGCTCTTGATAGAACTTCTTAAGGTGTACGATCATATCATATGCATCCATGTTCTCATGTTGCTTTTGGAGCTTAGAGTTCATGGTGGCCAGCATTAGACATCCAATGTCCAATGCATCATCTTGATGCTTCTTATAAGCATCTCTTTCAGTTCTAGGGGCATTAGCAGCAGGTGGCTCAGGAATAGGCTGTTCCAAAATATACAACTTTTTCTCTTGCTTGTGGGCAATCCTTAAATTCTTGTACCAGTTTAGAAAATTTGTTCTAGACAACTTGTCCTTCTCAAGGACGGATCACAATGATAAAGTACCCGATGTGTTTGTTGCCATGGTAATCTATTAACAGAAATATGCAAAATATAAGTATCATGCCATAAACATATATAATGAGGTTTTTTAATTAAATATGCCTCCTACTATTTTATTCAAGTCAATGACCCTCAACATTGACTCGGAAAATCCCATCGTAAGATTTCCTAGTGGGCCAAGATCTATATTTCACCTAGTTTTGAGTCAGCTTTGGCTGATCACCCAAAATTTAGTTATTTAGGTAGGAAACACTTTCCAATTACATCACATGTAACTCTTGGATAGTTGGGTGAATAACACTTATTCTAATCCATCTAATGGACTAAAGCCCAACTTCATGCCTCTAAGCCTTCAATCCTATTGAAATGGCCTAGTTAAGTCAGACCCAATGGTTGGCAGTTGGATATTACCTTTATCCCATTGCGTCTTACTAATATAGATAAAGACATCCTACCTTGACAGACCTGCACTTGATCGATACTAGTCTTGACGAGTGCCACACATTGGAAGGCATCACATAATGACTTAATATTTGCTTTGAGGGAATTTTTTATTATTATTATTACTAGATCTCACCATTTATTAAACTGTTTATCATACCATAAACATTATCCATGCATCTCATACATAAAAGCATATAATAAAAGTGACATGGTTATGGCCCCTAAGAGAGTAGCATTAACTAAGCCAGCTTCACCAAGCATCTCCCATCAACGTCCTCACTTGATGCCATCTTCTTGCCTCCACATCATAATTACATTATATAGAAACCTCTTTTATATTCAAGGGGAGTTAGGTGAAAAGAGAATGTACAATCAGAATGTAGAGAGAAAGGCATGACACGCAAGTCGTATTTATTAAAACCAAAAGGCATAAAAAGAGGACTAAGGCCATAACCATGCACCATGCATCACAAAAAACATATAAACTCATAACAATAATACATTATTATTTTCACGAGTCATAAAATTGGATATAAAATATCGAATTTTTGAAAAAACACCCTACGCAGAGGTAGCACAGGGGTCCCGCTGAATCTCTTGCGCCTCCCTTGAACCTTTGTGCCGCGCGGAACCCTAAGCCTGAACAACATGAACATTCATATGCCGTGGGGAATCCTTGCGCCGTCGTTCAACACTTGAACCTCAGGCGCCTCCTTGATAGCTTCACATCAACACTTGATGCTGTTGCCGCAAAACAAGAATAGGTTTTCCAAAACCCCTTGCGCTGCACCTCTTGTGCAGAAACAAGGATTCCACAACCCCTGCTGCCGCAAACCAAGAACAAGGTTTCCTAAACCCTTGTGCTGCGCATTGAAAATAAGGATTCCATAATGCTGTACGTATCACATACATACCAAAAAGCTTCGCAAAAACATACATATTAAAACAAAACAGTTTTCACAAAACATATGAACATCTTCATGAAGTTTTGAAAACAACATCACGGTTTTGCATACAACATAAGAAACAGAATATGTTTTCGCAAAGGGTTTCATACGATTTTCAGAAATAACATATTAAAGATCATATCTTTTGTAAAAAACAAGCACAGGAAACATGTTGTCTCATGTAAACGAAAACAGAAAACCGAATCATGGTTTCGCAAGACGCTCTGATACCACTGTTGGGAATTGCGGATACAACACGCAACAAAAAACAGGGATTCCCTCCGAGGATCCATGCGAAAAAGCCATAATCTGAGTTTTTTAAATGATTTACCTCTTGAAGCGTGAATCACCAATACCGTAATGGAAATGATGTCTCTGCGGTATCCACATGAACAGACTCATGAACGTCCAACGTTCGCAAAGAAGAGCCTCACGTCTCTCACATAGTGCTAGCTGCGAAGAGAAAAGAAAAAACCTGTAGCTCTCTCACTCACTTTTTCTGTAAGTGCGGCTAGGGTTCTAAAATTGTCTATCTTAGCAGTGCCCGTAGCAGTACTATTTATAATAGTGACTGCCTTAAGTGAGTGTGAGCAGCAGCAAGGTAAGCTGTGCAACCCTAGACCCATCTGTTATGAGTGTGGCCCATATTTGAATCCGAGTCCAACTTGGATCCATTGCTCTAATTTTAGTCTGCTCTATATGAGTGACCCTACAGGTTCTTATTACGTTGACAGTAATATTAAAATCCTATTTTAATATTACAAGCAGTGAGCGGTATCTAGCAATACATCGCTGCTAACCAGGTAATAAGAATGTCAGTGATTTGACATAACCTTTCCGTGACTAATGTTTCCGTGTCGTTTAGTTCCTTTGTCAAGATATCTAGATTGAACACAAGGCATGGAATATGTCACCCTTGTATAGTCCAATCTTTCGTTTCCTGATACTCGAGTAGACTTTGTAACAACAAATGTATATTGACTCATTTGAGCATGACCATGCATTTCACAGTCTCACTTAATCAGGGGGCCCAATGATATCGCTTCTGTTATGTAGGAGTGACAAATCCCATCTAGGTCACTCACATCCCTCTGCATGATTCGTGGTATGTCCAATAATCAACTTTATAATCACCTTGTTACAGATGACGTTTGATGGCATTAAAATGCACAACTCCTCATGTAGGAATCGTAGTGATTTCAGGTCAAAGGACCACAAACACCATTGTCACTATGAGAATCGCTTGTGATACTCACGTAACGATCCATGTAGCATTCTCATGGTGGGTCAGTCTAGTACATCATTACTCTAATATGTACCCATGAGAAGACTTGATATCTTATATCCATGACCCGTGAGTTATGGTCATCAGTCTATGCACATACTAGTCTCAATGTATTATTGTTGTCCTAATTAACAATAATACTTGATTAGGGACATTTAAGAATAGTGTTGTAACCAAAAGGATCTCACGATCAAGTCATCCACTTGATGTCCTATGGCATCAAACTTACTATTCTAAGGACTTTTTATGTTTATAAAAAAGAACACAATAAATGAAATGCCTCATATATAAAATAGCATAATAGAATGCTTGTAAATACAGAAAATGTATTGGCCTCTAGGGCATACACCAACAGTGCCCTCATAGGTTACTTGTAAGGTATCCCATATTTCTTGTGTGGTTTTACAATTTGACACCCTAAAGAATTCATCATACCCCAAGAAAGTAGTGATGATGTTCTTGGCTCTCAAATTACATTGAACCTTTTTTTTCTTTTCTTCATCCGTCCATTCATTTCTTAGTGTATTGGTTCATACACCATCAATTATGCATGTAGGGACAAAATGACCATTTTCAACGGTGACCTACACATCGAGATCAATAGCTTCAATAAAAATTTTCATTCATTCTTTCCAATAAGCATAACCATCCCAATTGAAAAAAGGAAGTCTATTTATAAAAGAACTTTTGTTAGAAAAACCATTTGAAGCCATTTCCTCTCTTGAAGCTGCAAAACTCTTTATACAAGAGTCTAGCTCTGATACCACTTATTAACAAGTGGCCTCAATACTCAAGAAGGGGTGAATTGAGTATGTAAAGAAATTTTTGTAATTCTTTCAAAAAACACTTGATTATCAATTTTCGTTGAAGCTATTGTTTGTTAGAGATGAATTGATGGAGTAAAGAAAGGGCTTTCACTTATAAATGAATTAATCAAGGAAGATAGTATTCAAGGAGATCAATAAAATAGTGCACAAAATAAGGGAGATGAATTTAGGAAAACAAACACAAAGCTTTATCCTAGTTCAGCCACTAATCTGCTTGTAGTTTATGTCTAGTCCTCAAGTAATCACCCCATATTTTCACTATACCTTTAACCTTTAAACAGGTGCTTGACAACCTTTACAAATTGGAGCACTAAACACCTTGGAATATCTCACCCTTTGTGCTTGAGCCTCTACTTTCAAAGGATACTCATGATGTGTGAAATCCGCAAGTGTACGGTTTCGTCATCAAGTAATAAAAGATCGAATCCACAGAGACTGTGTCTATGTATACCAATTAATTAATTCAATTAAATTAAACAAAGAAAATATAATCGTTGATTGATGAGATCTTTGTAACCAAGCAATCAAATAAATAAATACTAGAGTGCAAAATTAAGAACAAAAACAACAAGTTATTAAGAAAGGTTTGTCAGATTTAAGAAAGCTTTCAAGATTGGGGTAACCACAATGATACAAGACAAATCCTAATTGACAACCCTTTTATTAAAATTGAAATTCAATTGAAGGTGAATTACCCTAAATTAGTTAATGTTCTTTCTCTAGAGACAAGAACCGTGCCCAATTAAACCAATTCCTACTCTCGTGGTAATTGAATTTAAATTAAACCCATTATGCTTTATGGTAATTCATTGAATCCTCGAAAGGCTAAACCTACTCTCATGATTTAGACCTTAAGTTCAATTCTTATGGTTCCAACACCTAGGTTCACCTCTCAGTACGTCCCTAGATATCTATAAGATGCAAATATGTGGCCAGCAAATTCACATGAATAAGCGCAATAAGGATTAAATCAAAGAACATTCAAGATTAATAAAAGAAAAAATAAAGTCAATTAATCATCATCAATGTATCAAAGGGCATTGCTCAATCCTAGAAACAAAGAGAACTACTCAAACATGGAGGAAAAGAAACAAGAAATCAAATTCAAGAACATCCAAACTTGTAATCAAAGAGAGAAGAGAGGAGAAAGATGAAGATCAAGAGCCTCCAAGTGTTTCTCCTTTCCACTGAATTGGAACACCAAAACTGAATTCAGAATATCTATTTATACCCCTAGGGTTTTAATTGGCTAAAAAGCCCCAAAAGAAATAAAAAATAAAACTTAAAAACTGATGCGTAGTGTGATCCACGACCATGAATCATTCCATGGGCTGGCCGTGGATCTCTCTACCATAGGATAATTTTTGCTTCAGCTTGAATTCCACGGCTGTGGAACTCTCTGGAATTTCTTTTTTGCTTCTTCAAGTTGCTGCTCGATCCATGGCCGTGGGAAATTCCACAGGTAGGTCGTGGATCTCTCTAGAGTGAGCTTTTTGCCCCTGTTTGCTATCCGTAAAGCTTCAACTTCAATCATGCAAGCTTTCCATCCATTTTAAGGTCAATTAAGCACCAATCCTGCACAACAACACCACAAATACCACAGTTATCCAAACTAAATGAAAAACAAATAAAAAGAGAAACTAAAATGCCTAAAATGCCTAAAAATGCATGCAAAATAAGAACAAAATATGATGTTGTTTCACACACATCAAATCCTCCCAAGCTTAAGATTTTGCTTGTCCCCAAGCAATAACTAATGGCAAACCAAGAAATAGGATCAAGAGACCATAATGAATGAGGAACCCGAGAAAACAACCAACCAAGCAATAGGCAAAGGCAAACCAAGAATTAAAGAGGTAATCAAAATCAAGTCCAATTAGAGACTAAAGTTCTCAGAAATCATGCTCCTCACTAAATTAGGTTCACTATACCAACCACACTCAAAGTGTTTAAGGGTGAAGACAATGCGCTCAAGATTCCTCAAAGAAAAAGCACTTCCATAAGCTTGATAAAAAAATAAATTTCCACTAACAATCTGTATGCATGCAAGAATCAAAAGGTCATTCAAAGGTTGTAATAGGGCCATGGGAATAATGTTAAGTAGGGTAAAGAAAGGAAAGTATGCACAAGGGGTTAACAAAATTTTCAATAAGCACAAGAAATCTAATAAAACATAAATGGAGCAAAGACAAATTTTCAATCAAAAACATAACTCCACATTTCCAAGCATTTTCTTCCTTACTTTTCCTTCTTCTCTTTCTCTTCTTTTTCAAGCTTTCATCTCATGATTTTCTTTTATTTTCTTTTTCCTTTATATTTTTCTCTCTTTTTTTATTTGAGAAAGAGAATGCTCAAAAACATATGATTCCTAACACAACTTTCAAACCTAATTTGCTCTATTTAATATTCTAAATGATTACTGACAATATATCATCATAGGCATCAAGAAAAACAATTATGCAATAGGCTCAAAATGGGTAACTAGTGGATGAAAGTGTGACAATTATTTCAGAAGGCCAAAAAAATACCTAAGATGCCTTAATTATATTCAAGCATGCAAACCAAAAATTTGCCTCAAAATGGTTTCAAATCAAGTTCTAGAGAACAAAATCAATGAGGAAATATCACTCAACACAAAGAATGGGAGCAAAAATCATGTAGTGCATAAATCCCATACAGGCTCAAAACTCACATTTAGAGGTTCAAAAATCAATGAGAAGCACAAATTCAGAGAACATATGCTAATTATCAACTATCAAGAAATCACCCCTATTATCAATTAAAACAATGCCTGCTGCCTATCACAAGAATCAACAAATTAGGTTCCAAATCAATACCATCTCAAAATCCTCAAAAGAGAGGGACACATGTTCAACCAAAAAGCCGAGAGATATGATGGTGTGAAAATGCAACATGAAGATGCAATGCAAAATGAGACATGAAAATGCATGAAACTAATGATCTACAATGAAAATGAAAATACTCCCCCAAGCTTAGAACTTATATTGTCCCCAATGTAAAAATCTATAACCACATAAGGGAGAAAAGAAAAGAACTCACTGCGGTGGTGGGAAATCTTCTAGTCTTCAATCCATGGCCATGGAATTTTTCATGGGCTGGGTGTGGAACTTTCTGGCTTCACTCTCCTTCTAATTTAAGCTTCAAAAAGGGTCAAACCTAAACAAGATCCATGAGATAAAAATCAAACCAACAATCCAATACACAAAATCAAAAGAAAAAGAATAAATTAAAAGAAAAAAATAAAGAAACTTGGGTTGCCTCCCAAGAAGCGCTTGTTTAAAGTCATTAGCTCGACTTTGGTCTAATTTCTGTGCTCAGATGATGTCAATGGAGAAGTGCTCAGTCCCCACTCCTTCAAAGTGTTTCATGCTCTGGCCATTTATCATGAAAGGCTCATGACCTTCTTTCTTCACCTCAAGCACACTATAGGATAAAACTCAAACAATCTCATATGGTCCTGACCATTTCGACCATAACTTACTAGGACAGAAATGTAGAAGCAAGTTATTGACAAGAACTTTATCCTTGAGTTTAAATTCACGCTTCTTGACACATTTGTCATTCTGCTTCTTAGGTCCTCTCTTGCAGGTCTTGGACTTCTCAAATTTTGTGGTACCCTTGGGCAAGGTCTTTTCTAGCATAGCATCAGCCATTAATTCCTGCACACCTGAAAGCACAATATTATCCACAACATTAGTAGCATCCATATGATTACATGAATTTAAGGAATTAGAATTATTTTCAAATTTAAAAACATCAAAAATTACTTCCTCATCATTCAATTGCATCAATGATTGCCCTTCCAATGGCAAGGAATGGACGCCCAAGTATGATCGGCATTTTAGCATCAGCTTCCATGTCAAGCACAACAAAATCCACCGGTATATAAAACTTACTAACCTTAATAAAAACATCCCTACGGGGTATTTGACAGACTGATCCGCTAATTAAAGTGAGATATTGTGGGTTTTAGCTCACCCACCTCCAACTTCTTACACACTGAAAGGGGCATAAGACTAATACTAGCTCCCAAATCACAGAGAGCTTTATCAAAATTTGTATTACCAATCAAACAAGGAATAGAGAAGCTACCTAGATCTTTTAGCTTAAGAGGTAATTTATTTTGAATTAAAGCACTACACTCCTCAGTTAAAGCTATTATCTCATATTCCTTGAGCTTCCTCTTATTAGACAAAATATCCTTAAGAAACTTAGCATAGGTAGGCATTTGTTTCAATGCCTTAATGAAGGGTACGTTAATGTACAATTTCTTAAGGACCTCTAGGAATTTTCCAAACTGCCTATCTAACTTGGCCTTAGTCAATCTTTAAGGGAAAGGAACTGAGGGTTGGTATAGTTCAGGGGGTACATACTTAGACACATTCTCAGTAGTTTCCTCTTCTTCTAAGGGTTATGTCTTAGTCTCTTTATCCTTAATTTCCTTATCTTTTTCACTCTCCCCCTTACCCGTGGGATCCTCTAATTTCTTTCCACTCCTCAAACTCACAGCTTTACAATGTTCATTGCCTAGGTTCATTTCAGGTTGACCAGGAAACTTACCCTGTTGCCTATATGAAGTGCTTGCTTGTTGGGCAATCTAAGTTTCCAACATCTTATTATGAATAGCCAAATTATCAACTTTAGCTGACAACTCTCGAATGGCCTCAGTCACAACTTGCCCATGTTGCCTAAACTCCTCATTTTGCTTAGATTGACTCTCAACAAAATTCTTAAGAAGAGACTCAAGTCTAGATTTTTGTATCTGTTGGAGTCTAGAAGAGGGTTTAGCATTACCTTGCCCAAGTTAGTATTGACTATTCCGGTAGGAGAAGTTAGGATATGACCTCCAACCGGGGTTGTAAGTTTGAGAATACGGATCATTCCTCCACTTTTGGTTGAAGTCATGGAAATTGTGGCATAATTCCAGTTGCTCCACCGGTGCACCTTGTGAGGATCCAATTCCAACTTGGCATTCGGCACCTATGTGTCCCTGTGCTCCACAAATCTCATAAAAATTGTTAGAAGCACCTATGACATTAACATGAGCTTTTTCAAGCATGTCAAAACATTCATTCAAAGAATCAAATTTTGACATGATTAAATCAACACTGTCTACCTTAAACTTACCTCCCGAGAGTTTTCTCGGGTTATGGCCTCTTTCATTTGCCCATTGGTGATGATTTATAGCTACACTCTCAATAATCTCATAAGCTTCTCTGAGCCTTCTATTCATCAAAGCTCCACCAGCTGCGGAGTCAAGAGACACCTTCGAAGAATATTCTAGCCCATTATAGAAGGTGTGGACGATCAACCATTTTTTTAACCCATGGTGTGGGCAGGCTTCCAGCAAAGCCTTATATCTATCCCAAGCTTTTGACGATGACTCTCCATCTTTCTGAATGAAGCTTGTGATTTGGGTCCTTAGATGAGCAGTCTTGGAAGGTGGAAAGAATTTGTCCAAGAAGGCTTGCTCCAATTGGTCCCAAGAAGTTATCGTCTCAGCGGGAATAGACTTCAACCAAGCTCTAGTTCTATCTCTCAATGATAATGGAAACAGGCGGAGATGAATAGCATCAACAGAGGCGCCTTAAATGTTGAGGCTCTCACAAAACTCCAAGAACATATCCACATGATCATTCGGGTCCTCTGATGGTAATCTTCCAAACTGGTTCAACCTTATTATAGAAAGTAAGGCAGGAGATATGGTGAAGTGCCTAGCTTCAATGTCTGGCCGAGCAATTCTAGATTGCAAACCCTGAGCATTAGGGGCTACATACTCTTTTAGCGGTCTATTATCCTCATCTTAAGCCATGACAAGTGTTGGTTCAGGTATTTCTCTTACTCTTTGCCTTTGTTGTCTTCTCCTTCTACGAAGAGTTCTTTCAATTTCAGGATCTCCTTCAATAAGAGTCTCGGAACGTCTAGTACTTTGCATAAACAAGAGAAATTACCTGTAGAGAGTCAAACAGAAATCAAGAACGTAAGAATATGATAAAAAGAATTTTTTTTAAAATAATTAAATTAAATTAAATTAATATTCAAGAAAAACACAGTCCCAGGCAACAGCGTCAAAAACTTGATGTGTGAAATCCGTAAGTGTACGATTTCGTCGTCAAGTAATAAAAGATCGAATCCACAGGGACTGTGTCTATGTATACCAATTAATTAATTAATTCAATTAAATTAAATAAAGGAAATATAATCATTGATTGATGAGATCTTAGTAACCAAGCAATTAAATAAATAAATACTAGAGTGCAAAATTAAGAACAAAAACAACAAGTTATTAAGAAAGGTTTTTCAGATTTAAGAAAGCTTTCAAGATTGGGGTAATCACAATGATACAAGACAAATCCTAATTGACAACCCTTTTATTAAAATTGAAATTCAATTGAAGGTGAATTACCCTAAATTAGTTAATGTTCTTTCTCAAGAGATAAGAATCGTGCCCAATTAAACCAATTCCTACTCTCGTGGTAACTGAATTTAAATTAAACTCATTATGCTTTATGGGAATTCATTGGATCCTCGAAAGGCTAAACTTACTCTCGTGATTTAGACCTTAAGTTCAATTCTTATGATTCCAACACCTAGGTTCACCTCTCAGTACGTCCCTAGATATCTATGAGATGCAAATATGTGGCCAGCAAATTCACATGAATGAGCATAATAAGGATTGAATCAAAGAATATTCAAGATTAATAAAAGGGGAAACAAAGTCAATTAATCATCATCAATGTATCAAAGGGCATTGCCTAATCTTAGAAGCAAAGAGAACTACTCAGACATGGAGAAGAAGAAACAAGAAATCAAATTCAAGAACATCCAAATCGTAATCAAAAAGAGAAGAGAGGAGAAAGATAAAGATCAAGAACCTCTAAGTGTGCCTCCTTTCCACTGAATTGGAACACCAAAACTGAATTCAGAACATCTATTTATACTCCTAGAATTTAAATTAGCTAAAAGGACACAAAAGAAATAAAAAATAAAATTTAAAAACTGATGCGTACTGCGATCCACGACCGTGGATCATTCCACAGGCTGGCCGTGGATCTCTCTGCCATAGGACAATTTTTGATTCAGCTTGAATTCCACGGCCGTGGATCATTCCACGGCCTTGCCGTGGAACTTTCTGGAATTTCTCTTTTGCTTCTTCAAGTTGATGCTCGATCCATGACCGTGGGAAATTCCACAGGCAGGCCGTGGATCTCTCTAGAGTAAGTTTTTTGCCTCTGTTTGCTATCCGTAAAGCTCCAACTTCAATCATGCAAGCTTTCCATCCATTTGAAGGCCAATTAAGCACCAATCCTGCACAACAATACCACAAATACCGCAGTTATCCGAACTAAATGAAAAACAAATAAAAAGAGAAACTAAAATGCCTAAAATGCCTAAAAATGCATGCAAAACAAGAACAAAATATGATGTTGTTTCAAACACATCACCTCACCCTCTCTTTTACAGATTATACAAAGTATGAATGATAAGAAACTCTCTCAAGAGTGGATAATATAAATTGAAGCTCTATGAGTATCAAGGATTTACACACTTAGCTCAAAAATAGAGTATGATGAAAAAGATAATGAAAATACGAATTTAATGCTCAAGAATGATTTTCATATTATTTTCTAACCTTTCATAAATGCCCAACAACTTATATTTATAGTCCAAAGCAATTAAGAGCTGTTGGGGGTAGTTAGAAGCATTAAATGCTCTTAATAGAGCCGTTGGAAGGTGTCTTCAACTTTTCTAGATAACTGGTTATTGATTTCCAATAACTGGTTATTTGGTTTGACATAATCGATTATGGGAAAAGCTATAATTGGTTATGGGCCATTAAAAACATAGCCCTGCACCTGACTAATTCAATAATCGATTATGGATATATCATAATCGATTATGGGCCTTTTAGAAAGATAGGAATTAGCTCCTAACTTGGTGAATAATTGATTATCGTTTTTCCATAATCGGTTATTCCCTTTTAAAAACACTTTGGCGCGCTTCAGATTTTGGCAAATAACTAGTTATGAATAGTAATAATCAATTATTGGTTTTCAAATAATTAGTTATGTGAACAGTGATAACCAGTTATTTGATAGTCAAGAATACAAGATTTCTAAAGGAATTTGTAAGCAAGGATTCTCAAAACCTTTTCATCCTTTCTAAAATCATTTTGCTCAAACTTAAGTCAAATATACATATGTATAAATCATGATTTTACAAAGCCATTTAAGATGAGATAGAAACCATAAAATGAGCTTAGTGTGATTCCTAAAATACATTTACACAAGATCTAAGTCCTATGTGCTAATCTTGAAAAGTCTTAGGACTTGATCTTTGCATTACCATTCCTTTCTTGTTTGTTATCATCAAAACCATTGCTTTAGTCAATTCCAATCATAACTTTTGTGATATAATTGGCTATTATATGGAGTGTACTAGCTCGCGGTCTGAGTTACCTTCTTTGCTTCTTTGGGGTTTGCTTGGAGGATCCCGTCACAGAGGTAGGTGGTGATAGGTTTGATCTAGTTGTCACTTTTCATAATAGACATAACCACCTCGGACTCAAAGATGCTAGGAGTTGCAAGGGTTTCCTATATCATGGACCTATTGTTTTCTATTTCCCTCATGCTTGCTAACTTAAAAAGATATCGACCTTAGAGTTCTGTCCTCTTAGGATATGTTCTACCTTCACCTGGGTGAAACTTTAAGGAGTTCCTTCACTTTGTCTAAGTACCTCTGAAGTAAAGGTTCCTTGACCAGATAGTTACCAAGGACTTAAGGCAATCACTAGTTGAGAATCACTGCATGGTGTGATCATAGATGTGCCGAGGTCCTTTGCCATTGTTAGTCCTATGATGCAAGCTTCATACCCGGCCTAATTTTTTAAGATAAGGAACTCAAAATTTATATAGTGCTTGATTCTTACTCCTTCGTCATTCTCAAGTATCAACACTTCCTTTAGGATTGGAGGAGCCATTAGTGTATATAGTCCATGCATTTTCGCTAGAAGGGTTGGGGTCCTGCATCAGTTTGACTATGAAGTCAAAGAAAGCTTGGACTTTAATGTCTTAGCATGGCTTGTACGTGATTCCAAACTCATAGAGCTCTACTTACTAGGAAATCATTCTTCCAACAATGTTTGGCTTGTGTAATATCTGTCGGATTAGTTAATTCATCGTCACAATGACTGGATGACACTAAAAGTATTTTCGTAGTCTTTGCATCATTATAAGGAGTGCATAAGCTATCTTTTCAATCTTCTGATGATGAAACTCGATCCTTTGAAGGACTTTGATTACAAAATAAATTAGTTTTCTGTCCTTTATCTGTTTCTCGCACTACGATGGAACTCACGACTTCCTTATTAATAGAGAGGTAAAGGTAAAGTTTCTCACTAGGTTCTAGTCTGGTTAAAGATAGGAAGGGGTGACATGAAGTTCATAAACTCTATGAAGGACACTTCACATTCTAGGGTCCATAAGAAATCTTTCCTTTTTAAGTATCTTAAAAATGGGAAAAGGCTTGTAGGCTACTTTGGCCATGAATCGGGTGAAGGTCGCTATCCATCTTGGCAGCTACTTGACTTCCTTTATAGAATTTGAACCATGTATGTTGATGATCGCTTCACAGTTGTTTGGGTTAGCCTCGATGTCGTAGTGGGTCAACATGAATCCAAGGAATTTTCCAACTTGGACTTCATAGGTGTATTTCTCTGGGTTGAGCCTTATGTTGTGCTTTTAGAGTTTTTGAAACACTTGCTTGATATCCCAGATAGTTTTTTAAACACTTGCTTGATATCCCAAATGTGGTCACTAATGTCATCAATGTAATACTTAACCATCTCCCCAGTTTGTCTCAAAGACCATGTTCATCATTGTCTGGTACACGACTCTAATGTTCTTAAGGCCAAAGGGCATGACCTTATAACAGTAGATGACTCTCTAATAAACACAATTTTTATATAGTTGTTAACCCTCATATTTAGTCTCTTAGACCTCTTATATGCTTAATTGATTAGTTTTGGTTACATTTTATAAGTTTGGGTTCAAATTGGGCTTAATTGTATTTTTCAGTATTATTGAGAATTTTACACTGTTTCTATATTTTGGGCATAACTTGACTTATAAACATATAAAAATATCAATTTTATCTTATAGGGAAGATAAGAGAGAGATCTAAAACTTTGATGCAGAGCTAAAAGGCTTAATTAGATGTCTAGTGGGTCAGATTAGGCCATAAAGTCAGAACAAAGATGCTGTCACTCGAACCTGGGTGATGTGCAAAGACTGAGCAATAATTCAGGCTTTAGGTGTCATTTGGAGCTGAAACTGGTGCCATTTGAAATATAAGACATAGATATTCAATTCTTATGAAGATCACTTATCAAAACTATGACATTTTGATGGTATTTTCACCCTTTGAAGTAGGTTGACAAGTTTAGAAAGCTGTTAAGAATGATTTGGGCATAACTCTCTCATCTTAAGCCCAAATTATGCAAATTAGGTGTCCAATTAAAGCTAATAGGAAGATGATTAACCCTAATTTAAGGAAAAACTTGAATTTTTAATTTTAGAGATAATTATTTAAGTAGAAGCAGCAACCATGAAACTCAACCCTAATTTTTTCCTAGCCGCTCTTGCTTGCACTTTTTCTCTTCATCTTTCTTGTAACATCCTAATACTAATACTAATGACATGTCCAGGATCATGCATTAGTAGTTAGGATTAGGTATATCACTTTAATACTAAAAATAAATTTGTGAAAATAATTATAATATGTATGAAAATGAGTTTGATGTGATGGTGGTAATATATATATATATATTGAAAGGATGTAATACATAAATTACATTTTTATACCTTCAAGGCACTACTTATACAAATTCTACACAATACTTTTTCTAGCATTTACAACTAAACTTATTCTTCATGATTCTGATCCTCTCTTTTGCTTGCTGGTGCCTTCATTTTCTCTGAAAATATTACAGAAAATACAAACAGGCGGGGTCAGAATTCAAAGAATTCTCAGTAATTTTATGAAAAACGTGTTTTCGTAATACTTCCATCTGTTTTGGGGAAAAACCTTTTCTTTTAAAACTCAAATTACATTTATATATGTAAACTTTAGAAAGGTGGCAAACTGCTAAATCTGGTTCTTTCTCTTCCTGAAACAGTGGTTTAATTATTATCTTTTATAAAATCATTTGTACAATCAAATAATTATTATTATTTCTCAAATATCACTATTTATCAAATATTTCAAATCAGAAAATCATTAAGTATCAAATCAAGACTCTATCACATTTATTTACATAGTCAAATTGTATCTCATCATATATCGAGATCATTCATTGATTATCATTTTCCACAGATCATCTATCTCATAATCATATATATATATATATATATATATATATATATATATATATATATCAAACATCATTATTGAAAATGGTATGGAGGGAATGTCCATCCTCACAATGCCATTCATTTTCACTTGGTAGTAGTCTGCTTTCAAGGTGGTGCACTTCAACCTTTTTATGACTATTCGCCAGTCACACAGAACTACTCCAAATAATGAGTAACCTAGACCATCTCTAGTGAGGGAATGTCTTTCCTCAACTTAGAGTTGTGAGTAGAGATGGAATGTTCATCCTCAACTACTTTGATAGGGAGGGAATGTTCATCCTCATACTATCCACAAACTAGGATTACCTCCATCAACTAGAAATGATTTGAGTAAAGAATGAGGAAATGTCCATTCTCAACTTCAACTACTTCAGAAGGGAGGGAATGCCCATCTTCACACTTCCATTCTAACTAATGATGGGGTCTTATCTCAATCTTTGGCGATAATAAATACCAAAGGGTTACTCAATAAATCCACATCGATTAAATTTTCATACAACTAATAACTTCAACACAATTCAATATGTTCCTTAGTATAACATAGTAGGTCGTGGCTACCATCAAACCACAAGATCACATTCACAATAAAAAACTTAGCTTGAATGCATATCAAAGATACACTTAAATTAAGATTTAACATGGTAACATTCAACCTTGTTTTTCAAGCACATTTCAAGCTATAATTTCAAGCATGTTAACATTAAAATTCTGGTTTCAAAGGGCAGCTTTCTTTTGTAATCAATATCTATAATCCAAACCACCATTTCATGTACAAGAAAAACCAAATTTTTGATCACACGAGGTAGCCATCTGCTGTGACCTTCCTTCACTAATTAAGTCACCATTTTCATGCATAGACACATCAAAACTTTATCTACCAATGGGTAGCATTTCATCATGAAAATTTAGTACCATATAACATCATTCAAGCTATGTTTTCACACATTAAAAGCATCCACATTCAAGTTTAAAAATTATGTAGCATTCTGCCCTTATTATTTATCATCGTTCAAAGCTCCAATTCAAGTACAAAAGCCATTATAACTCAACCACAAAAAAGGCAGCACCTTTTGTAACACCCTCCTTAGGGCATTACATTTCAGGCCAACTCCTTTTAATTCTTTTACCTAAGTTATAAAATATTTAATATTATAAAATATGAGTTATAAAATTTCTTTTTCGCAGATAACATAAACTTACCGAATTATAGAGACACAAGACATAAAACTGAATAATATACTTTACATATAAATAAAGTTTACTACAACTATATGTACATTATACTTTCATACCCAAAAACATAAAACGTCTAATATAACCAACCTAGACTGGCCCAAATTCACAACATCTAAAGAAAAGAGTCCTCCTTAGAAGACAAATTCCCTAGCCGGGAATGTCTCGATGGATAGAAATCTGAGCAAAAGATATCTCAGAGTCCTCCCTAGGAGTATAGTGAAGATCATTCCATAACTCCTTGATAGGTAAAACAAACTCTACATATGCAATAGTAAAAGAAGAAGTAGTGACTCCATGTCGGGTCCTACTTACAGATAGAGTAATGTCACCACAATATTCTATATGCTTTGTGTCTCAATGGACACGCCAAGCATTAGCGCCTTCAAGAAATTGTAGTCTAAACAAACCTAGCAGATCCCTCCTTGCTACCATCACAGTCTTCATAAATGTAAGCATAAAACAGAAATAGACAGAACAATAAAATAAAGAGGTGAGATCCCCTACATCAATACCATCATGGTAGTAAAGAAACAATAATGACAATAATGCCATTCACATATAGCAATATCACAGAACAATAGGTATAATCATGTTATCAACTAACAGATAATTTAACACTATATATATCACAATATATGAATACTAATCATACCACAAAATAAATATACTGACTATGCCATAATAATATGTATACAAACTATGTACATGTATACTGACCATCCTTATGCATAATACACCTATTTCCTATTCCATGGAGCTAAATATAATTTCAAAGAGAATGATCCAGAAGATATATCTATATATCGGCTGCCTCAGACCAAGTGCTATAATTTCTCAATGTGTACATTAGGCATTATACAAGACATTCTACGCCAGATCGGGAATAGGAATAGTATTATGTCGAGATCGTCGGTACATTTGCATCAGTCACCACGACACAATAGCGCTTTCTAACTGACCATATGTGGAATTTCGCGTCCCGACACCTCCAAGATCCATTATAGACCATCACTACGCAATTCGTACCCGTACAAGGTGTAATTCAACTCCTAGTCAATAATAGCCTTAACAGACACCATTTAACAAATGATGCATGACCAATGACTTAATGCATATTACAAGCCTTTACCAGCCATAACCATACGTTGATATATCTGGGTTCAGTACATTAGCCCGACAGTAAATTACTGTATCTCTTAATTGCGTAACATTTTTATCGTATTTTCACAATCGCGTAACAATTTTTCAATGTTTTCACGATCGCGTAGAGATTTTAAAATATTTTCTCAATCATGTAGTTAAAAATTATCATTTTTAAATCGCGTAAGAGTTTTTCTATGTATTTTCAATCGCATAAAACATTTTCTCAATATTCTAAGCTCAAATTAAAACTTTTCTCATTTAATATCAAAATTGCACTTTAATTCCATTATTTCCTTAATAAATCACCTTTAAATAATATTTCCAACATTTTTATACTAAACATCCTCCAAATAATATTTCTTAACGCTTTCCACAAAAACTTATATCATCTAAATTAATTCAAGATATCTCAACATCTTTGTTCTTTACTCTTAATAAAACTTTATTAAATAAAATATTTTAAACTCCAAACTATCCTTAAAATTATTTTCTTGCTAAAACTCTTCTAAATAATATTTTCTATTATCCTTTCCAAAACTTACATTTATTTTAATTAAATAAAACATTTTCCATCTTCCTCTTTAAAAATCCATTTAAATAAAATACTTTAAGTTTTCAAATTATTTCTCCATCCTATTTTCAATATCATAGCCAAAATTTACTTTCCATTTAATAATAAAAATATATTCATTTCCATTTTTATTTTGTAATTCTGAATTACATTTCTTACCATTAAACAACTAAATTCACAATTAATAAATCATTTTCATCATTCCAACTAAAATTCTATTAAATAAAATACTTCAAATTTCAAATCATCTTTCTAACTTATTTCTATAATTGAAGCCAAAAATCAATTTCTTTATGAATAATAAAGTTTGTTCATCAACTTTTTAACTTGCAAAATCCTTAAATCTTATTTTGTCCCTTAATCATCTAGGTTAACATTTAATAAACTATTTTTGCATTAAAATTACCCATTTGTGGGCAAAATGGCCATGAGCCTCTTGGTCTTTGGAACCAAAAATTTCTTTCCTCTCAATCACAATTTATCTCATACAACATACATAAAATATCATAATCCTACTATATCAAATTCATGCATAATATCAAAACAATAAAATCACATGAAGCAATTAAACACAAATCACAAAATCATGCAAACAAGATGAATAATCCTCACATGGATTCATCACCTTCATACAAATTTCGTTCCTCACCACCATAATTGGTTGATGAGGTTAATCTCCCTCTTACCTTAGATGTAGCCTCCTATGCTCCTTGTATGATCCTTTGTATAAACTTCCTCCACCAAGTAACTCTTGAAACCCTAGAACTTGAATCCAAAAATCAAGCTTGAAGATGATCGAATTAGGTCTTGATCACAACATGAAAGTTGCTTAGAGTGGTGTTTAGGATCAAGAAGTATGGTTGGTTTAAATTATAAGTGATTGGAAGGTGTTTTTAGGTACCACGGCTATGAGCTAGTGGAGAGAAAATGAGAGAAAGTGAGCGAAAATGGTGTTTAGCTTTGAGAGAAAAGATGATAAATTTTAGATTGTGATAGAAAAATGAAACTTTGATCACTTTTGAGCCTTCTGGCCGGGGGCCTCCATGGAGAGAGTGAGAGAGATATTTGATTTACTACAACCTATCATAACCATTGATTCAATCAAAGGTAGACATCTTAAGCTTCTTCATTAAGCTTGCTCTTCACAACCGTTAATTAGATCAATGGTGGATATACAAAGCTTCTCCTCTAAGCTTGTTTTCTATTGGTCTATCATAAAGGTGTCATAGCCCCTTTCTTTGACTTTAAGTTGGATATTTTCTAGATATTTTTCAAAAGCATAGATATTTTTTAAAAGCATAGATATTTTCCAAAAACATAGATATTTTCCAAATGATTTTTCCAATGGATAATAGCTACTTATAGTTATTATCCAATGGATAATAATATTACACAATGGATAAAAACATTACCCAACAGATAATAACATTATCCAATGGATAATAGAATGTACCCAAAACTCAAATAAAGAAAATTTTCATAAACTGTTTTCGATTTCTGGTTTAGTAAGTTCCCTAGGCCCTGCATTAACAGTTTGAAACTTTTTGGTCTAGGAAAAAAATTTCTTTTTCTGGACCTGCCTCAAACACACATACAACTCAAAATAATATTAAAATAATTAAAATAAATTAAAAATTCCTAAAAATTCATGAAGATTTCTAAATATTATAAAACTCATAAATATCAAGAAAAATAAAAAATTAGGGTGTCACCTTTGCCACATTTTCTAGCACAATTCAAGCCACAAATGCAAGCATTTAATCATTATAAAATGAACATAAAAACAGGGTAGCAGCTACTTTAGTAATTCAGCCCAAAATACACAATAAAATCTCCATTTTCTTATTATATTCAACATCACACTTCAACTCCAAAGCTAAGTTTTCAAGTATCCATAAGCATTATGGAGAATTTTAGAATTCATCCTAGTCCTTGGTTTCATTTTTCCATAATCTTCTATATACCGCTATTTATCAGTTAAGCTTCATTACTCGGTCCCGAGTTAAATTAAACTGAGGGATTAAGTGAATATGCTTACTAATACTTATCTTGGATGATATTTTATACCAAATTATTCTCCATATCTTACTTATCATCTCTACGAAATTTCATAATTTTCTGAGATACTTAGTTGTTCCTTTACTGTTATCTTAATTTCTCTTCGGTATCCTTAAAAATACTAAACCAGTTCAATTGCTTCTCCAAAATTTACTACAGCTCTTACCAATTATTTATAGCTAGAAAATAAATTTTTCATATTTATTCTCATTATATTAGCTATTTACATAGAATCTTTAGTTATTTAATTGTATTTAGTGTTATAGAATTATGCTCAAACTAGTTCAAAAAATTACTCGAATTAACAGATAATTTTTACCAGTATTACTGAGCTTCTATAACCCTGATTAGGATCATTAGATTAAGGAAAATGTTATATTTCTTCTTCTCCTTTCTCTCTAGGTTTCTTTATTTTATGTTTCTCTTCCCTCTCATCCATAGATGAGAGGGAAAAACCTTTTAATCAATCCTAAGGATTAAGAATCTTGATGTTTAATTCTGAGATCTTATTTTGATTGTTTTACATTTAATTATTAATTAAGTTTCTCTTTACTTGTTAATCAAGTTTCACTTTTACTTGTTAATCAAGTTTCTCTTTACCTCTTTTGATTTCGTTAAATCTGAATTGAATTGCTTAATTTAATTTGGATGTTAATGTAATAATTGCATAATTACCACGTGTTAATGAGGATTATAGAGACTAAACAATGCATCAAAGGCTTCTTGGATGTTGATTGTTAAGCTTGGTTGAATTCTGGGTTTGAGATTAATTTAGGATTAGATGGGTGCTTAATTCATTTAACCTTGATTAATTAAATTATAAATGCTTATCTAGTAGAGAATTCATGGATCATCTTAAGGCTTCTGGATATGATCTATGACTAAGAATTTGATTAGCAATTGAATGAAAGAGATTAAACAATGCATCAAAGGTGTTTGATGAGTTGTTTAGCTTGGTTTAATTACGGATTTTAAGTTAATTTAGGATCAAATAGGTACTTAATTCATTTAACCTTAACTAATTAAATTTTAGATGCTTATCTAGTAGATAATTTATTGATCATCGTAGGGCTTCTTAATGTGATCTAAAACCAAGAACTTGGTCAGTAATTAAATGGATTCTTAGTGATCAAGGATGGATTAAACTTAACAATAGTTGATTTCCTTAGATTGATTGTTTACTTAATTATGTTTACAATTTTCAATTAGTTTCTGTTAATTAATTCTGCAACCTTTCCCCCTATGTTAACTTCTTAATGTAATACCGATAACCTAGTATACCTAGCATATACCTAGATAAACATTATTAGATATGCTACTTCTAACTTAAATATCAAACTAATCCATATCATTTAAACAAATACTAATGGAGAGCCTTGCGAAAACTAAAAGTATATACATACATCTTTGCCTTAAAAGGGCTCATCGTATACATAAACTTTCTGTATATACTCAAAGCGGTGTAAATAAATACAAGTTTTAACTACTACATATAAGAAAAATAACTACACTAGTCTTCATACTTTTTCTTCTTTCATTTAGAAGAACATCCACCTGGATTTACGTGGCAACACACAGGGTGAGAAATCACAATTCTCAGTATAAGTAACCAATACCAGAGTTTAAACATTCGCAATGAATAAACCATACTGTAAACATAAGATTAAGCTCACAACAGATAAATGAGTGATGCGTGCGGATGTAATGATTAAAATTTAGATAAAAATCAGTTGTCAGGCCCACCAGAAAATAAAAAACCTTACAACTAGTTGTAGTTAGTAAGGGTCGATCCACAGAGAACCAATTCAATTAACACTATTAAATAATTCCCAATGTAAACTCTGATTAATAATAAACAGTAAATAGGGGGTTTTGGAGTTTTGATGAACAATGAACAGCTTCAAAGACAATAACAATAAACAAACCTGAAATCAACAATAAAGAAAATTGGTTAAGAGATTGATTCCACCACTAGATTTATATGATAATGTAAATTCACATATCATTTTATTCCAACATGCTCAATTATGTTTTTATGCAATTGTGAGAGTAAATCTCTGTTTTCCTTACGTGTTGGCCAATTTAGCAACCGCTCAAATCAACTCCTAATCACCGATTAGTCATAAAGCAACCGCTCTTACAACTATTCAACAATTGCATTAAGATTTAGAAAACCAATTACACTAAGATCTAATCTAATCACACACTGGGATTAAATTACTTAGAACATATATTTCTCTAGATCTACTACCACAACCGTGTATAATAAATCCAGATCTACCACTTTTATAACTGGCAAATAGCACAAAGATAATTATACCCACATGAACATCATACATCCCACTAGATCTACTACCACAACCGTGCATAATAAACCCAGATCTACCACTTTGAAAGTGGAAACAAGTATAAAAACCTTCATACCAATAATAGATTCAGAAATATATGAATAAAAACATAACTGTGTTGAAATAATTAAATATGCAAGGTTCACAATATTAATACTAGTGGTTTCATCACTCCCTTAACCAAGGGAGGTTTAGTTACATATAACTAGAAGGAAATCACAAGAAAAACTATGAAGAAACAAGAAGAAACTATGAGAGAAAATGAAGGAGAGTCCAACTTGTGTTTTTCATGATAACCGATGGTGCCTTTTATAGAAGTCTAGGGTAGCAAAATGACAAAGGGGAGTGGGTTGGTGAATGGGGTAGTTGAATGGGTTGGTGAGTGAAGTAGGTGAATGGGTTGGTGAGTGAAGTAGGTGAATGGGTTGGTGAGTGCGAAAATTTCTTGTCTGACTTGGAAGCCAAAAACGACCAACTATACTTCAGACCCATGAAAAGTACTCTTCATGAAAGTCGTAGATCTTTGTCTTGGCTATAACATGCATATCTGGATTGTCCAATTTGGCTTCCTACAGCCCAAGATATGACCCAAATACCGCGGTTGCTCAAACCCAACTTCAGCATCTCTGTTCCGACTTGCAAGCTCAAGCTGACCCATTAGACTTCATTTTTTCAGAAGGTGTTCTTCATGAAAGTTGTTTATTTGGATCTTGATTATCAACTATCCAAATTTCAGCCCATCTCCATTATTATAGCTTGAGATATGATTTTATGAGTGCACACCATTCGGATTCTAGTGACAGAACCCGTATTCTGCCTTCCATGTAAACTTAGGTCTCTTAGACATCTGTTTAGGACTTCGAGCTCTTCATCAAAGTTGTAGAGCTTCCTCTTAGCTTTCCTACAAGGTAAAATTCATGATTATCAGATATCAGGAACTCAAGTTATAGCCAAAATACAGAATCAGTGTCAAATCTCAATAATGCTGAAAATATTCAATTAGGACCAATTTGAGCTCAAACTCACAAAATCATACCAAACTCAATCGATTAAGAATATGGAGAGTGTAAATGACTAAACATAAGGGTTTCTTAATGAATAAAATATGTGATTATCAAATTCCCTCACACTTAGCTTTTTGCACTCCTGGGCAAAATTCAAGACCAAAACAAGGACATAAGAGATTAAAAATTTAAATTCCAACGACATTCAAGAGCCCAAAATTTTACAATCAAGAAGAACAACCAAAGGTTCAAGGGATTAAAACATTCATGAGTTAACAATTCTCCACATCTCAAACCAACAAGCAAGGTATCTTCAATATGAATCGAGAATGATAGATCTTCACAAGATTCCCTCTCAATCTCTCAAGTGTTTAAAAGGTAGGTATTTCACTCAATTCAACCATGAAAATTGCACTACCATAAACTTGCTTATCTTCTACTTCTCCACTACTCAAAACACATGTATACACAAATCATGAGGACTTTATTCAAGGTTGTAGTAAGGTCAAGGTAATAGAAGAGGGTAAAATGGATATGAGAGGATAAATACCAAAGAGAATAAAAGCAAATGAGAGCTGAGTTCAAATAACAAGCATAAAAGTTCATCCCAACTCTAATGTATAACCCTTTACATATTCATTTCTCAATCCTTTTCTTCTTCTTCTTTTTTTTTTTTTAGGCACTCTTTCCTTTTTCAACAACCATTTTGTACACACACCCCCACACATGTTCAAAAACTCATCCATTAACCAAGCTAATGTTCTTTTATTCCCTAAGGTAAAATAAGAACACGATTTTTCATTTAAGGTACATAATGAGCTAGAAACAAGGAATGGTCAAATAAGCTCAAAGGGGTTAAGCAAAGGAAAATATACAAGGTTGGCAGGAATCAGAGAATTTTCAAGAAGTCAAAAGAGTGCTTGATATCATATTGAAAACAAGGTTGGCTATTTGGTTAAACAAGCTAATTAAGAAAGAGGGCCTCAATCATGTTCATGCATGCAAGTGAAATGTAGCCTTAAAAAGAATTAAAGCAAGTTCTAGAGTGGTCATTAACATGAGTGAAAGTCACACAAGAAAGAAAGAGGATGGCATAAATGTTGAATCCATCCATTAGGCACAAAATCTCACAAGGTATGCATCCATTAAACTCAATTCATCAATTCAATCATCCATCACCAAGCACATCAGTTCAAGAAGGGAGAAAAGTTATTCAATCATGCAATGAACTCTTTTTTTAAAATTTATTTTCTTTTAAACAACAAAAAAAAAATCTAAAATCTCTCCCCCACACTTAATATAACATTGCCCTCAATGTGAAAGAGAGAGAGAGAAAAGAGCAACACAACCTGATAAGAAGTGAATCAACGCCAAGCAGGAAAAGAAACACACTGTCAGTGCCGCATCAGACCCTGAAAAGAAATCAAATAATAAAACTTTAGTACTTCCACAATTTAATACTAATTAATTACTACCTAAAAACAAACTCCTTACTCTGTCACCAATTAAGATGCGTCTCAAGAGTAAAATTACTCCTTACTCTGCCATCACTAATTGGTTTAATAAGTCCATGACAATCTTATCATACTTTCCAAACAAAACAACAATTTTTTTTTAGGTCAACTATCCTTCCCCCCCAACTAGATCACAACATTGTCCCCAATGTTAAAATATAGATGAGTAAAGGATAGAAGATATTACCTGTTGGAGAAAGTGACACAAATTTAAACGAAACAAAGTACAATAAAATCAAACCGACTAAAGAGAAAGTGTCGATTTGGCTTTCTTTTCTTATCACTTCCTTCGCCATTTGCTTCTGTTGATCAATCTATCGAGCTAATACCTTATCGGTACATACTCAAAAGCTTCTAATTTATCAATGAGCTCATCAATAGTGGAGGCGAGAGATAAGAAGTTATCTTGCCGAAGGAGTGATAAATTTACGTTCCACAAAGACATTGTCAAGAAAAAATAACAAAAGATCAAAGAAATTATTAACATTCAACAAACCAATGGGTTTATGGTGGATGTTCAATTAAACCTAAGAGACAATTTGAAAAATTTCTTCCAAAGTACCAAAACCACACTGGTAAGACAAGAAATGCATCGAATTGTTAACCATTGTTTTCATTCGTCCATGCATGGATGTTACGAATTTCTTCTCCAACTGTCTTTCCGGTGATGTTATTTTCACTAAAGGTTTAGGAATAACACCTAAAACCACATTTGCCTCCTATAAAAGAGAAAGTGATACTGATCCCCATTAACCCACGACAACCTCCCCTATATACAAGATGAATATTCCTCGCAGCAAGTGATCGACCAAGAGTGCTAGCTGCGTTTACAAATTCTAATCCCTTCCCATAACGCGACCCACAAAAAACACAGACATTTTTGATGTTACGAATAGAAGGCCCCATTCTATACTCTTCCTCTCTTTGAGTGTTTCTGAGTTGAAGGTTAGTGGAGAAAATGGAGTGTTTAAATAAGAAAAAGAATAGGAAGGGAAATAATTGTACCTATGAGGGTAGGTTGGCTGTTGTCAGAAAAGGTTGAAATTAAGAAACACAGAATCTTTTCTTTCTTTTTTTTTTATTTTTTTTGTTTTTGTTTTGTTTTTTTTTTTTTTTTGTTTTTTTTGTTTTTTTTTTTTTTTTTTTTTTTTTTCTTTTGAAAGATGACATGAAGAAGAAGAATATGATGATACATACAGATTGTTTGTGGATATGGCTCACATCTCGCCTCTGGTTTAACGTCCCAAGAATGGCTTAAACGTCTTTTATGAGTCGAGGATAAGCTTCCCATCCAATTTTCTTATAAATTGGCAAAAGGTCTTTTAGAGTCAGATTCCCAAGACTGTAGCGTTTTTCTTCATCCTTGAAGAGATTCTACAATTTAAGAATTTCACGATGCACCAATCCACAAGAATGCGTCTCAAGAGTCAATAAGATATTATCTAATGACTCCTTACTCAGTCCATTCTTAATGAAGAAAATTTTATCTTCTCTATTTGCGGAAACCATCCCCAAAGTACGACATCGCTTGTTACAGTTCCATCATCCATATTTGTGACAAACTTGTAACCTTTTTGCTCTTCTCCTTTTAGAATATGAACTTCTTCCAAGACCGGGAATATATGAGTTAAATGAAATTGAGGACTCACCTGCTAATCGGACCTTTGCTTCAATTATCCAGCGTACATCTTCTGGCATACCTTTGTGCATTAACAGTCTCAATCTTTCACATCGAACTTTGTAGATTGTTCTCAGAGCATTTTGAGGAAGAGAAGGAAAATATTTGCTCAGGTTTGAAAGAATGACATCCATTTTGAAGGAGAAGAAGAGTTCAGTTATTTTGGGAAACTGAAAATAAATCGACTTGAGAGTCACGGAGTACCGTATCCGCCACTTAACCGGCAACACAAAAGAACTCAAGAACTTGGTTTTCTAGGAATGATTAAGTCTTTGTCCATTAACTTTAAGCGCATTACCATTCCTAGGATCCCATATCTACGGCCCCACGTGTTTGACAACCAAAGAACCGCGCCTCCTAAATCTCAATTTTCCAAGGAGTAGGTGCAGATGATAATCTCAAAGCAGAACTTTTTTGACCAATTTCTGCAGCTTTTGCAGACCTTGAATAAAGTAGGCCAATAAAATTCATACTATAAGATTTTCGCAATTGTTGTCGCTTATTGTCGGGCATACAAATTGTTTTTTTTTTCTTCTTTTTTTTTCTTTTTTTTTTCTTTTTTTTTTAATTCATAATGCGGATGGAGAAGGTTTATCACCTCCACTTCGCATTCTCTGGGAAGTTCATAATAAGGTTTGAGACGATGACCATTGACCTTAAATGTTTTGCACGAAATTTCACTCCTGATCTCAAGCGCACCAAAAGGAAAAACATTAGTTACCACAAATGGCCCAATCCACTTAGAACGCAGTTTACCTGGAAACAATTTGAGTCTTGATTGAAAAAGCAGAACTTTTTGCCCTCTGTGAAATTTCTTTCTAGAAATTAACTAGTCATGGGATGCCTTAGCTTTAGTATTATAAATCAGGGCATTCTCGAAGGCCTCATTTCTTAATTCTTCCAGTTCCTGTAACTGGAACTTCCTTTGCTTTCCAGCTCCTTCCAATTCCATATTTACTTGTTTAATGGCCCAGTAAGAGCGATGTTGCAACTCAACGGGCAAATGACAGGGCTTTCCATACACCAACCGAAATGGTGACATGCCAACCGAGTGCTCCAATCCTTTCTTGAAGGATTCACTGTCTTTTCAAGGATTGACTTAATCTCCCGGTTGGACACTTCAGTTTGCCCATTTGTCTGTGGATGGTAACGAGTGGAGATTCTGTGCATAACTCCATAACTTTTCAATAGAGCATCAAAGGTTCTGTTACAAAAATGAGTCCCTTGGTCACTGATGATAGCCCTTGGGGTCCCGAACCTGGAGAAAATATGTGTTCTAACAAAATCTGCAACAGTTTTAGAATCATCAGATCGAGTGGCTTTTGCTTCCACCCATTTAGACACATAATCAACAGATAAAAGAATGCATGTGAAACCAAATGAAGGAGGGAATGGTCCCATGAAATCAATACCCCACACATCAAAGAGTTCCACAAAAATGATCGGAGTCTGAGGCATTTGATTACGAGGACCAATATTACCTATTCTCTGACAGCGGTCACAAGACTTACAGAAGTTGTAAGCGTCTTTGAAAATTGAAGGCCAATAGAAACCACTGTCAAGCACTTTATTGGCTGTCCTTTTACTGCCAAAGTGTCCTCCACATGCATAGGTGTGGCAAAAGGAGAGGATGGAGTGTGTCTCGAGAATCGGGAATGCACCTCCTCCTAATGACTTGATCGCACAATGCTTCCATAAGTACGGGTCATCCCAGATATAGTATTACTGATCACTCCTTAATTTATCTCTTTGGGCCTTGCTCAAACCCTCCGGAAAGTCCTTAGTAACCAGGTAGTTAACAATGTCAGCATACCAAGGGATTATGGTGTTAGCAACCATCAAATATTCATCCGGAAAAGTCTCCATGATAGGCATTTCTTCCTCTTCAGTTACCAATCTACTCAAGTGATCGGCCACCAAGTTTTCGCTCCCTTTCTTGTCTTTAATCTCCAAGTCAAATTACTGGAGCAATAAAATCCATCGGAGCAATCTAGGCTTTGCTTCTTTCTTTGTTAGAAGATACTTCAAGGTCGCATGATCGAAAACACAATCACTTTAGAACCAATTAGATATGATCTAAATTTTTCTAAAGCAAATACAATGACTAGAAGTTCCTTTTCGTGGTTGAGTAATTAAGTTGGGCATCATTTAGAGTCCTTGATGCATAGTAAATGGCATAAGGAACTCTATCAACTCGTTGTCCCAAGACAGCTCCCTCTTTGCAAAGTCACGGCATCACACATTAGTTCAAAAGGTAACTCCCAGTTGGGTGGCATGATGATAGCGCAATGCAGTTAACAACTTCTTGAGTTTATTGAAAGCTTCCATACATTTCTCATCAAAGTTAAAATTAACATCTTTTTGAAGAAGTTTGCAAAGGGGCAATGAGACTTTAGAAAAGTCTTTAATGAATCTCCGATAGAAACCTGCATGACCAATAAAAGAACAAATCTCCCGCACACTAGTGGGTGGTGGCAAAGAATGCATGAGTTCTACCTTAGCTTTATCTACTTCAATTCTCCTAGCAGAAATTACATGACCTAACACAATACCTGTTGGGAATTGCGGATCAAAATATCTCGCAGCGGAATAATAGGATTCCCACACAGGATCCATGCGAAAAGTCCATAATCTGAGTTTTTTTTTAAAGATTACCTCTTGAAGCGTGATAAACACAAGCAAGGTGAATCACCAACACCGTAATAGCGATGATGTTTCTGCGGTATCCACACGAACAGACTTGCAAAAGGAGTCACGCCTCTGTTTCGCGGTGCTAGCTGCGAATAGAAGAGAAGAACCTTTCACTGTCTCTCACTCACTTTCTTAGGTGCGGCTAGGGTTGTGATGTAACATCTATAGCAGCCCCCTTAACAGTACTATTTATAATAATGGTTGCCTTAAGTGAGTGTGAGCAGTAGCAAGGTAAGCTGTGCAACCCTAAAACCCATCTGTCATGAGTTAGGCCCACAATTGAATCCGAGTCCAACTTGGATCCTTATTGCTCCAATTTAGTCTGTTCTAAGTGTGTGACCCTACAGGTTCTTATTACGTTGGCAGTAATATTAAAATCTCATTTTAATATTACAAGCAGTGATCGGTATCTAGCAACACATCATTTGCTACCCAAGTAATAAGAATGTCAATGATTTGACATAACCTTTCCGTGACTAATGTTTCCGTGTCGTTTAGTCCCTTTGTCAAGATATCTAGATTGAACACAAGGCATGGAATGCGTCACCCTTGTATAGTCCAATCATTTGTTTCCAGATACTCGAGTAGACTTTGTAATAATAAATGAGATCAATATCTCATATTGACTCATTTGAGCATGGCCATGCATTTCGCGTGATCTCACTCAATCAGGGGGCCCGAAGATATCGCTCCTGTTATGTAGGAGTGACAAATTCCATCTAGGTCACTCACATCCCTCTGCATAATTTGCGGTATATCCAATAACCAACTTTATAATCACCTTGTTACAGATGACGTTTGATGGCATTAAAACACACAACTCTTCATGTAGGAATCGTAGTGATTTCAGGTCAAAGGACCACAAACACCATTATCACTATGAGAATCGCTTATGACACTCACGTAACGATCCATGTAACGTTCTCATGGTGGGTCAGTCCAGTACATCATTACTCTAATATGTACCAATGTGAAGACTTGATATCTCATATCCATGACCCGTGAGATGCGATCATCAGTCTCTACACATACTAGTCTCAATGTATTATTGTTGTCCTAATTAACAATAATACTTGACTAGGGACATTTAAGAATAGTGTTGTAACCAAAAGGATCTCACGATCAAGTCATCCACTTGATGTCCTATGGCATCAAACTTACTATTCTAAGGACTTTATTATGTTTATCAAAAAAGAACACAATAAATGAAATGCCTCATATATATAAAATAGCATAATAGAATATATGTAAATACAGAAAATGTATTAGCCTCTAGGGCATACACCAACAATCTCCCACTTGCACTAGAGCCAATCAGGCATATATCTAATGCCTAAAGACCTAGTGTGACCCTCATGCTTCGTGTGCAAGAGGCTTCGTCGTGGATCAAGCAATGTTATCATTTGTTGGTACTCACTGCATATCTTCACATCTCCTCTATCGATGATCTCTCGAATGAGATGGAAGCGCCTAAGTATATGTTTGGATCATTTGGTGAGATCTAGGCTCCTTAGCTTGTGCAATGGCTCCATTATTATCACAATAGAGGTCCACTTTGGGTCCACAATGCTAGGAATAGTGCCAAGTTCGGTAATGAACTTCTTGATCCAAACGGCCTCCTTTCTTTGCATTGGAGCGAGCAATATACTCAACCTCTACGTGGTAGAATCGGTGGTCTGTCTCCCGCTTTGAACTCTTCAGCTCATGCCCCACCATTTAGGCAAAAACATAACCCGATTGTGATCCGGAGTCGTCCTTATCGGTTTGGAAGCTAGCATCGGTGTAACCTTTACGACTAGCTCTTCTCGCCTCCATATACCAAGAACGAATCCTTAGTCCTTCTCAAGTACTTAAGGATGTTCTTGATAGCGATCAGTTGACTTTCATAGGGATCGATCGGTACCTACTCGTCATGCTCAAAGCATACGAGATGTCCTGGTCGAGTACATAACATGCCATACATGATAGATCCAATTGTTGCGGATGCATATGGAATCTTGCTCATGCGATCCCTCTCATCTGGGTGGAAGGGGATTGAGCCTTAGATAGGCTTACACCATGTGACATAGGCAAGAGTCCTTTCTTAGATTCATGCATGTTAAATCGTCTTAACACTTTGTCTATGTATGTACTCGACTTAGGTCAAAGGCCTCGGTGATCTATCTCTATAGATCCCGATACCTAATACATAGGTGGCTTCACCCAAGTCCTTCATAGAGAAGCGGTTCACGACCAAGTCTTTACTGTTGTCGGGTAGGGATGTCATTTCCAATAAGTAGTATGTCATCAACATACAATACCAGAAAGACAATAGTGCTCCCACTAACCTTCTTGTAGACACAAGATTCTTCTTCATTCTTGATGAAACCAAACTATTTTATTGTATCATCAAAATGAAGATTCCAGCTTCTGGAAGCTTGCTTTAATCCATAAATAGATCGTTGCAACTTGCATACTTTTCTAGCATCCTCTGGAGTGGCAAAACCCTCAGGTTGTGTCATGTACACATCTTCGAGAAGATTTCCATTAAGGAAAGCAGTTTTGACATCCATTTGCCAGATTTCATAATCATGGTATGCTGCAACAGCAAGCAAGATCCGAACGGATTTAAGCATCGCAACTGGGGAAAAAGTCTCATCATAATCTACACCATGAATTTGTTTGAAACCTTTAGCCACCAATCGCGCCTTAGAGGTATGCACATTACCATCCATGTCGGTTTTCTTCTTGAAAACCCTCTTGCACCCAATGGGTTTTACCCTTTCAGGTGGGTCAACCAAGGTCCATACCTGGTTGGCATACATGGAATCCATTTCAGATCTTATGGCCTCAAGCCATTTCTCAGATTCTGGGCCAATAATGGCTTCCTGGTAAGTCACAGGCTCATCTTGATCCATGAGCAATACGTCACCTTGTTGGGTCATGAGAAATCTATATCTCTCTGGTTGATGACGTATCTGTTAGACCTACGCAGGTCTTCTTGTGCTACTAGAGCGAGTTGCTTTATTCCACAACATTTTGTGGAGGTCGCTCTATTTCCACCATTGGTTCATTCTTTGCTTTGTGAAACTTGAACTTCCTCAAGTTCTACTTTTCTCCCACTGGTTCCTTTGGAGATAAACTCCCTTTCTAGAAACACAGCTGTCCATGCGACAAACACTTTGCCCTCGGTAGGATTATAGAAAAAGTATCCCTTGGTTTCCTTTGGATACCCCACAAAGAAGCATTTATCGATTTAGGTCCAAGCTTATCGAAACTTGACGTTTACGTAAGCTTCGCAGCCCCAAATCTTCAAGAAAGACATCTTGGGCCGTCTCCCGGTCCATATCTCATATGGTGTCTTTTGAACCGTCTTAGATGGAACACGGTTAAGTGTGAAAGCTGCTTTGTTAGCACGAGCATGTCCCCGAAGGAGCCTGGAAGGTTTGCATGACTCATCATGGATCGGACCATGTCCAACAAGGTCCGGTTCCTCCTTTCGAGACACCATTCCATTGTGGTGTTCCTGGTGGAGTGAGTTGAGATATTATCCCACACTCTTTCGGATGATCATCAACTGTTGGCTTAAGTATTCTCCTCCTCGATCCGATCGAAGGATTTTAATACTCTTACCAAGTTGGTTTTGTACTTCATTCTTGAACTCTTTGAACTTTTCAAAGGATTACGATTTGTGCTTCATAAGATATACAAATCCATATCTACTGAAATCATCGGTAAATGTAATGAAGTATTGAAAATCACCTCTAGCTTGTGTTTAGTGGCCCACATACATCACTATGTATAAGGCCTAAAAGATCACTAGCCCTTTCACCTTGTCCAAGTGAATGAGGCCTTTGTCATCTTCCCTAATAAACAAGATTCACATATCTCATATGATTCGAAATCAAATGAGTCCAAGAATCCATCTTTATGGAGTTTGGAGATGCGTTTCTCATTTATGTGGCCCAAACGACAATGCCGAGAGAAAAGTTGGGTTCGGATCGTTGATTTAAACCTCTTTGTATTTATGTTATAAATGGGCGTTTCGAGATCAAGTACATAAAGTCCATTACTCAATTGTGCACTACCATAAAAATATCATTCATATAAATAGAACAACACTTGTCCTTCATTATAAAAGAAAAACCTTTCTTGTCCAAACAAAAACAGAAATGATATTCCTACTAATAGCAGTACAAAATAGCGGTTCTCTAACTCTATTACAAGCCCAAGTGGGCGAGAGATAATAAATAAGTCCCTACTGACTAATGCAAAGCAACTTTTGCTCCATTTCCAACTTGTAGGTCGACTTTCGCCTTCGTCAATGGTCTACTGCTCTTTAGATCCTGCACATTTACACAAATGTGAGATCCACATCCAGTATCTAATACCCATGATGCAGAAGTAGATAAATTGACTTCAATAACAAAAATACCTGAAGTGGAAGTCTCACTTCCCTTCTTCTTTTTGAGCTCCTCCAGGAACTTGGCACAGTTCCTCTTCCAATGTCCGGTCTGACCGCAATGGAAGCATGTACCTTCCTTAGCCACTCCACCCACTGGTTTCAAGCTAGAAGTGCTAGGCTTGGACTTGTCCTTGCCCTTGCCCTTCCAGTTGTCCTTGGGCTTTTTCTGTTGTTTCTTGCCCTTATTCTTTTGGACCATCATTATGGCCTTCCCTTTACCTTTGTTGATGTTCTGCTCAGCAGTTCTCAACATGCCTATGACTACTGGTAGTGATTTGTCAATCTCATTCATGTTGTAGTTCATGACAAATTGACTGAAACTTTCCAGCAACGATTGCAGGACTAAGTCAGTGGCCAACTCTTGGCCCAAAGGAAAACCCAGTCTCTCTAGGTTTTCAATGTACCCAATCATCTTGAGTACATGAGCACCAACAGGGCTTCCTTCTACCAGCTTGCTCTGAAACAGTGCTTTAGAGACCTTGAATCTCTCATGCCTGGCCTGCTCTTGATAGAGCTTCTTAAGGTGTACGATCGTATCGTATGCATCCATGTTCTCATGTTGCTTTTGGAGCTCAGAGTTCATGGTGGCCAGCATTAGACATCCAATGTCCAAGGCATCATCTTGATGCTTCTTATAAGCATCTCTTTCGTTCTAGGGGCATTAGCAAGCGACGGTGGCTCAGAATAGTTTGTTCCAAAACATACGACTTTTTCTCTTGCTTGAGGACAATCCTCAAATTCCTGTACCAGTCTAGAAAATTTGTTCCAGACAACTTGTCCTTCTCAAGGACGGATCGCAATGATAAAGTACCCGATGTGTTTGTTGCCATGGTTATCTATTAACAGAAATATGCAAAATATAAGTATCATGCCATAAACATATTTAATGAGGTCTTTTAATTAAATATGTCTCCCACTATTTTATTCAAGTCAATGACCCTCAACATTGACTCGAAAAATCCCATCGTAAGATTTCCTAGTAGGCCAAGATCCATATTTTACCTAGCTTTGAGTCAGCTTTGGCTGATCGTCCAAAATTCGGTTATTTAGGTAGGAAACTCTTTCCAATTACATCACATGCAACTCTTGGATAGTTGGGTGAATAACACTTATTCTAATCCATCTAATGGACTAAAGCCCAACTTCATGCCTCTAAGCCTTCAATCCTATTGAAATGGCCTAGTTAAGTCAGACCCAATGGTTGGCATTTGGATATTACTCTTATCCCATCGCATCTTACTAATATAGATAAAGGCACCCTGCTTTGGTCGACCTACACTTAATCGATATTAGTCTTGATGAGTGCCACGCATTGGAAGGCATCACATAAAGACTTAATATTTTCTTTGAGGGAATTTTATTATTAGATCTCACCATTTATTAAACTTGTTTAACATACCATAAACATCATCCATGCATCTCATACATATAAAGCATATAATAAATGTGACATGGTTATGGCCTCTAAGAGATTAGCATTAAAAATGCCAGCTTCACCAAGCGTTTCCCACCAACGTCCTCACTTGATGCCATCTCCTTGTCTCCACATGATGATTACATTATAGAAACCTCTTTTACATTCGAGGGGAGTTAGATGAGAAGAGAATGTACAATCAGAATGTAGAGAGAAAGGCACGACACGCAGGTCGTATTTAAAATAACCAAAATAGCATAAAATAAAGACTAAGGCCATAACCATGCACCATGCATCTCTAAGAATACATAAACACAAAGAAATAACACATTATTATTTTGTGAATTATAAAAACAAAGATTTGAATATCGCGCTTTCGAATATCACACACCACGCAACGGGGTTCGGGGCAGCGCCCCGACGGGGGCACCACCACTGGTTTCTTGGAGAAAAATTTGAGTTGGACCCCTTCTGCCTCCATGACGGCTAGGGCAACAACATTTGAACCCTAAGGCCCGCAAACACATGAACGCTTCATGTGCCGCAGGGGTAACTCACAGCCGCCATCACCTATCCAGAAACAGGGTTTCCAGAATTCGTGAAGGCATGAACACTTCATGTCACGAGGAAGCTTCATGGCCGTCGCAAAACGGAAACAAGGTTTCCAAAACCTTGTGTAGCGCTGCTGTGTATATCGCATTCATACAGAAAAATGCAGAAACAGAAAGCATTCAAAATCGTTTTCGCAGAATCATACATATCACATATATAGATATCAGAAAAACGCAAAAATAGAAAGCATTCAAAATCATTTTTCGCAGAATCATACATATCACATATATAGATATCAGAAAAATGCAAAAACAGAAAGCATTCAAAATCATTTTTCGCAGAATCATACATATCACATATATAGATATCAGAAAAACGCAAAAACAGAAAGCATTCAAAACCGTTTTCGCAGAATTATATGAACATCTTCATGGTTTCAAAAACATCAACATGTTTCGTAAACAACAAATAAAACAGAACACGGTTTCATACATCATTATTTCGATTTCAGAAATAACATATAAAGATCATATCTTTTATGAAAGGAAAGCAACGAATCATGTTATCGCATATAACAAGAAAAGCAGAAAAACCGAATCATAGTTTCGCAACCAGTCTCTGATACCACTATTGGGAATTGCGGATCAAAATATCTCGCAGCGGAATAATAGGATTCCCACACAGGATCCATGCGAAAAGTCCATAATCCGAGTTTTTTTTAAAAATTACCTCTTGAAGCGTGATAAACACAAGCAAGGTGAATCACCAACCTCGTAATAGCGACGATGTTTCTGCGGTATCCACACGAACAGACTTGCAAAAGGAGTCACGCCTCTGTTTCGCGGTGCTAGCTGCGAATAGAAGAGAAGAACCTTTCACTGTCTCTCACTCACTTTCTTAGGTGCGGCTAGGGTTGTGATGTAACATCTATAGCAGCCCCCCTTAATAGTACTATTTATAATAGTGGCTACCTTAAGTGAATGTGAGCAGTAGCAAGGTAAGCTGTGCAACCCTAAAACCCATCTGTCATGAGTTAGGCCCACAATTGAATCCGAGTCCAACTTGGATCCTTATAGCTCCAATTTAGTCTGTTCTAAGTGTGTGACCCTGCAGATTCTTATTACGTTGGCAGTAATATTAAAATCTCATTTTAATATTACAAGCGATGTGTGTATCTAGCAACACGTCGCTGCTACCCAAGTAATAAGAATGTCAGTGATTTGACATAACCTTTCCGTGACTAATGTTTCCGTGTCGTTTAGTCCCTTTGTCAAGATATCTAGATTGAACACAAGGCATGGAATGCGTCACCCTTGTATAGTCCAATCATTCGTTTCCTGATACTCGAGTAGACTTTGTAACAATAAATGAGATCAATATCTCATATTGACTCATTTAAGCATGGCCATGCATTTCAGTGATCTCACTCAATCGGGGGCCCGAAGATATCGCTCTTGTTATGTAGGAGTGACAAATTCCATCTAGGTCACTCACATCCCTCTGCATGATTTTCGGTATGTCCAATAACCAACTTTATAATCACCTTGTTACGAGATGACGTTTGATGGCATTAAAACACACAACTCCTCTGTAGTAGGAATCGTAGTGATTTCAGGTCAAAGGACTACAAACACCATTATCACTATGAGAATCGCTTATGACACTCACGTAACGATCCATGTAGCGTTCTCATGGTGGGTCGATCCTAGTACATCATTACTCTAATATGTACCAATGTGAAGACTTGATATCTCATATCCATGACCCGTGAGATGCGGTCATCAGTCTCTACACATACTAGTCTCAATGTATTATTGTTGTCCTAATTAACAATAATACTTGACTAGGGACATTTAAGAATAGTGTTGTAACCAAAAGGATCTCACGATCAAGTCATCCACTTGATGTCCTATGGCATCAAACTTACTATTCTAAGGACTTTATTATGTTTATCAAAAAAGAACACAATAAATGAAATGCCTCATATATAAAATAGCATAATAGAATATATGTAAATACAGAAAATGTATTAGCCTCTAGGGCATACACCAACAATACCTTCATTCACCATGAAATGACATTTTTCACAATTCAGTACCAGGTTAGTGTCAATGCATCTTTTAAGAACCAATGTTAAATGTTCCAGGCAATTTTCAAAATCATTTCCAAAGACACTAAAGTCATCCATAAAAACCTCAATGATGTTTTCAATGTAATCAGAAAATAAACTCATCATGCATCTTTGGAAAGTTCCTGGTGCATTGCAGAGTCCAAAAGGCATTCGCCTATATGCAAAGGTACCAAATGGACAAGTGAATGTAGTCTTGTCTTGGTCTTCGGAGCTATGGCAATCGATTGTAACCGAAAAACCATCCGAGAAAATAATAATGAGAATGACCACTAATCTTTCTAACATTTGATCAATGAAAGGTAAAGGAAAGTGGTCTTTTCTCGTGGCGGCATTCAACTTCCTGTAATCAATACAAACACGCCACCCTGTCTGTAACCTAGTAGGAATAAGCTCATTTTCAGCATTTCTTACCACAGTAATTCCAGATTTCTTTGGTACTACCTGGACTGGGCTTACCCACTTGCTGTCAGAAATGGGGTAGATCACCCCAACACTTAGGAGCTTCAATATCTCCTTTTTCACAACTTCCATCATGGGAGGATTCAACCTCCGTTGAGGGTCTCTCACAGGTTTAGTATCCTCCTCCATTAATATCCTGTGCATACAAATGGAGGGACTAATACCGTTGATATCAGCTATTGACCAACGAATGGCTGTTTTATGTTCCTGCAAAACAGCCACTAGTTTCTCTTCTTGTTCTTGGGTGAGTGACTTTGCAATTATTACTGGAAGGGTGTCCTTCTCCCCCAAGAAGATGTATTTAAGATGATCAGGTAGTGCTTTAAGTTCCAATTCAGGTGCCTGCACAACAGAAGGTTGAGGTATATCAGTAGTAACAGGTAAATCAACAAAAGTTACCTCGTGCTCTTCTGGAGTGGAAGAGAGCTCTTGTAAGGCAGCAATAATTTCATCAATGTCTTCACTCCATAGCTCTTCTTCACTCTTTTTCTTTTCCTCCTGTACATCTAAGCTATGAGTTAGAATTGTATCAAGAGCATCAAAATGGTTAGTATCAAAAGCTGCAGAAATTAAAGAATCAAAAGGATCAAAAGAATCAATTAAACAAGCAGAGTGCACATCACTTAGGTATCTCATAGCTTCAAAAATATTGAATCTAATTAATTCCCCATCAAATTCCATTGTTAGAGTTCCTGAGTGCACATCAATTTTTATCCGCGCAGTCTTCAAAAATGGTCTCCCTAACAAGATAGGAGCAGATTTAGGAGACTCACCCTCTTCCATGTCCAAAACATAGAAGTCTGCTAGAAACACTAATTCATTCACCTGCACCAAAACATCTTCAACCACACCCTTAGGGTATACATTAGATCTATCAGCCAATTGAATAACAACACCAGTAGGTTCCAAAGGACCTAAGTATAAAGATGCATAAATAGAATATGGCATGACATTTATAGATGCACCTAAATCAAGCATTGCCCTTTCAAACCTTGTGTTACCTATAGTGCATGGAATGGTGAATGTGCCAGGGTCCTTACATTTGGTTGGAAGTTTCTTTTTAATTACAGCTGAAACATTTTCTCCCACTTGGACCTTTTCATTTCCTTTTAACTTCCTCTTGTTAGTGCATAATTCTTTCCAAAATTTTGCATATCTAGGTACCTGCTTAATGGCATCTAACAAAGGGATATTAACCTCTACCTTCCTAAAAGTCTCAAGTATTTCTTTTTCTGCCCCTTCTTTCTTGGTTTTAACCAACCTACTAGGAAAAGGAGCTTTAGTAACATATTTAGGAAGGGGTTCAGAAATACTTACCTTAGGGGCTTTGGAAGTTTGCCCCTTATCATTTGCTTCTTTGGGTGGTTCATCTTTCTCTTGAGTGATTGGTAGAGGAGATATAGGCTCATCCATCGTCTTTCCACTTCTCAACGTGACAGCACTAGCATTTTCCCTCGGATTTACTTCTGGCTGTGAGGGTAGTTTTCCTAAAGCTTGGCTTTGAAACTTGTTGAATTCTGTGGACAGCTGTCCTATCTGATTCTGCAAGTTATTGATTGCAGTCCTTGTTTCTTGTTGGAACTGTGAATTATTAGTAGCCATTTGCTTCACTAGCTCCTCTAGTGAAGGCTCAGGTTGCTTAGGAGCTTGAACTTGCTGCTGTCTCTGAGGGAAATGTGCTTGCCTTTGTTGGAATCCTAGAGGTCCATAAGCTGGAGGTTGATTTTGAGGTTGCTTTGTATAGCTAAAATTAGGATGATCCCTCCAACCTGGATTATATGTGTTTGAGTAGGGGTTGTAATTTTTTGAAAGTCCAGCATATCCCCCTACTGCTCTTACCTCCTCATTTGTGTCCTCTTGGAGAGTGGGACACATATCAGTGGGATGTCCAGATGAACAACAGATCCCACAAGCATGAACTGGTGCTTTGCTTGTATCCATTAACCGCTGAACCATAGCAGTCAATTGAGTCATTTGCTGTTGTAGACTGGTTGTCTCTACTTCTTTCACTGCTCTTACTCCAATGTCATTTCTAGAGTAGAATTGTTGAGTATTGGCAGCCATTCTTGAGATCAAGTTTCTAGCTTCTTGAGGAGTTTTATCAACCAATGCTCCTCCGCTAGCAAAGATCAATCATGTTGCGATCCATCACTTGTAAGCCTTCATAGAAATACTTGAATTAAGAGTTGCTCACTTATTTGATGATGAAGGCGGTGAAACATAGCTTCTTAAATCTCTCCCAAGTAGTCATGGAGTGATTCTCCATGCCTTTGTTGAATACCCATGATTTCTTTTCTCGATTGTTACTGACTTTTGAGGCGGGGAAGTATTTGTCTAGGAAAGTTCGGGCCATTTCCGCCATGATTGGATGGATCCGGTGGCAAGTAGTAAAGCCACTCCTTTGCTTGAGTCTTTCAATGAGAATGGAAAAGCTCTCAATTTGACTTGCTCTACATGAATTCCTGCAGGTTTCATGCTAGAACATACCACATGAATTTCCTTCAAGTGCTTGTTGGGGTCCTCTCCGGGTAATCCATTGAAAGATGGCAAGAGATGGATTAAGCCAGATTTCAATTCAAATGCCTCTTCATTTTCAAGAATGTCTATGCACAGAGGTTGTTGATCTAGATCTGGAGCACTTAATGCCCTTAAAGTGTTTTCTGCCATCGTCACTTCTTCAGATATTTCAGATGTCTCTGAACTTAATAGATCAATGTAACGGGCAGCTTCAATGTCAGCAGGTGTGAAGTGGAAATTATCCGGATGGAAGGGAAATTAAGGATGTGAAGTGAGTTGATCAATATAGTTCCTCAAATTTAGCAATCCTTCATCTACCCCTTCAATGGACATCAACACCTACAAAACACTCAGAAAGAAAGATTCAAAAATAAAAACAGAGTAAAAATAGGAAATAAATTAATAGTGTAATTGAAAAATTGGCTCCCCGGCAACGGCGCCAAAATTCTGATGCGTGCGGATGTAGTGATTAAAATTTAGATAAAAATTAGTTGTCAGGCCCACCAGAAAATAAAAAATCTTACAACTAGTTGTAGTTAGTAAGAGTCGATCCACAGAGAACCAATTCAATTAACACTATTAAATAATTTCCAATGTAAACTCTGATTAATAATAAACAGTAAATAGGGGGTTTTGGAGTTTTGATGAACAATGAACAGCTTCAAAGACAATAACAATAAACAAACTGAAATCAACAATATAAGAAAATTGGTTAAGAGATTGATTCTACCACTACATTTATATGATAATGTAAATTCACATATCATTTTATTCCAACATGCTCAATTATGTTTTTATGCAATTGTGAGAGTAAATCTCTGTTTTCCTTACGTGTTGGCCAATTTAGCAACTGCTCAAATCAACTCCTAATCAATGATTAGTCATAAAACAACCGCTTTTACAACTATCCAACAATTGCATTAAGATTTAGAAAACTAATTACACTAAGATCTAATCACACACTGGGATTAAATTACTTAGAACATATATTTCTCTATATCTACTACCACAACCGTGTATAATAAATCCAGATCTACCACTTTTATAACTGGCAAATAGCACAAAGATAATTATACCCACATGAACATCATACATCCCACTAGATCTACTACCACAACCGTGCATAATAAACTCAGATCTACCACTTTGAAAGTGGAAACAAGTATAAAAACCTTCATACCAACAATAGATTCAGAAATATATGAATAAAAACATAATTGTGTTGAAATAATTAAATATGCAAGGTTCACAATATTAATACTAGTGGTTTCATCACTCCCTTAACCAAGGGAGGTTTAGTACATATAACTAGAAGGAAATCACAAGAAAAACTATGAAGAAACAAGAAGAAACTATGAGAGAAAATGAAGGAGTCCAACTTGTGTTTTTCATGATAACCGATGGTGCCTTTTATAGAAGTCTAGGGTAGCAAAATGACAAAGGGGAGTGGGTTGGTGAATGGGGTAGTTGAATGGGTTGGTGAGTGAAGTAGGTGAATGGGTTGGTGAGTGAAGTAGGTGAATGGGTTGGTGAGTGAAGTAGTTGAATGGGTTGGTGAGTGCGAAAATTTCTTGTCTGACTTGGAAGCCAAAAACGACCAACTATACTTCAGACCCATGAAAAGTACTCTTCATAAAAGTCGTAGATCTTTGTCTTGGCTATAACATGCATATCTGGATTGTCCAATTGGCTTCCTACAGCACAAGATATGACCCAAATACCGCGGTTGCTCAAACCCAACTTCAGCATCTCTATTCTGACTTGCAAGCTCAAGCTAACCCATTAGACTTCATTTTTTCAAAAGGTGTTCTTCATGAAAGTTGTTTATTTGGATCTTGATTATCAACTATACAAATTTCAGCCCATCTCCATTATTACAGCTTGAGATATGATTTTATGAGTGCACACCATTCGGATTCTAGTAACAGAACCCGTATTCTGCCTTCCATGTAAACTTAGGTCCCTTAGACATCTGTTTAGGACTTCGAGCTCTTCATCAAAGTTGTAGATCTTCCTCTTAGCTTTCCTACAAGGTAAAATTCATGATTATCAGATATCAGGAACTCAAGTTATGGCCAAAATACAGAATCAGTGTCAAATCTCAATAATGCTGAAAATATTCAATTAGGACCAATTTGAGCTCAAACTCATAAAATCATACCAAACTCAATCGATTAAGAATATGGAGAGTGTAAATGACTAAACATAAGGGTTTCTTAATGAATAAAATATGTGATTATCAATGAGCCTCTACTCAACTCTATCAGAACATATACATATACTCCGTGTAACATTCACAAGGCAAGATACAATCTTAACCTATATATATATATATATATATATATATATATATATATATATATATATATATATATATATATATCAATCAATGATATCAAACAACCGCCCATACAATTGTAAGATATCATCAAACAAGCAAGACAACCATCCATACAGTTGTCAACAAATGCAATGCTTTATGTTATGATGTATAGTTATGCTCACAATGTCTTAAAAATATGATTATGCAATGCTAATACAGATTTTTAGTTTTAGAAAACATATGATACTTGCTTAATTCTTAGGGACTCTGTATCCTTGTATACACTGGGTAGAATTGGAAAAAGAGCCCTAAGACTACCTGGCAATAAGTGAATTCATTCCCCTCACCACATGTAAGAGTACTATTACTACCCCTATACAGGTACCTTGAGAGCATTGCCTGCCACAAAGGGTTATAATATATAGGAAAATAGCAAATAGTAAGTTTGAAAATTAAATATGCAAAGTCATTAACAAAAACAAACATATTCATCACAAGGTTCACATAACTGAGAGAAAGAGTATAAACTAGCCAAGTAAACTTAGCTTACTTTTATTTAGAACCCCACCTCATCACTTCACAAGTGATATCAAAGGCAACCATATGTTGCTTAAGGTCCTAAATACTAACCTATAATATTCCATAACCTTAGGATGCTTAAAGTTCTACTAACTCCTATCACAAGGTTCACCCTAACCAAGTGAAAGAGGCTAAAACTAGAAAACATGCTATCTTAGCTTAACTCTATTACATAAAGGAACCAACCTATGATTCTAGCAAAACTCAAAGCTTAACCTTGATATACAAGGAAACGTACACTAACTATGCATCTCAAGCTCAACTTTAACTCTAAAGGAGCAGCCTATGCATAAAGATAGGCATACCTTACCAAACAAACCCAAACTAGCTGTTTCTAGTACATTTTATCACTATTTCTCGTCTGATACCAAAAGTAACCTCATGTTGTTCAGGATTCTAAAAACTCACCTAAGGCACTCTATAACTCAAAGGATGCCTATGGTTTCCTCATCTTCATAAATCTATTAGGTGGTTGTTCTCTCCAAGAAATACCCTCATTAGTGCCTCAACACACTTTAAAAGACATAAACAAAGGATTCTAGCAAGTAGGGAACTCAAAAATAACATTTTTGAGAATTCCCAATACTCACGCCTCAGCACAACCCTACTCATGCTGCGGCACGCTGCTCTCTAGTCTCTCACACCTTGGCGTGGTGCATTCACGTTGTGACGTGCTGCTCTCAGGTGCACACACTCTAAGACTCACGCCTCAGAGTGACCTCTCCATGCCGCAGTGCCATTAGTAGAAATTAGATTCTTCAGAATTTTACAGAATTTGAGTACTGTTCCATTGGAACTTTATTCACTTCTAATCATTCAAGATCAGTTTTCTTATGGTTTCTAACATCAATCTAGGCCCCTAAACTTGTTATAACTCTCATACAAGCTATTGATTCACTTAGGCATAGATTTAGATCAAAAACACACTAACTCAAAATACTCTTTTACAACTCCCAAACCTATTTGTTTCATGAACATTTCTATGGTCCAAACCAGAAATCATACATAGTCGAGCTCAAAGATATTCCTCTCAAGAGTTCCCTAAGAGTTCCTATCACTCAAACTCTAAGAAAACTCATCCAAACCCTTATTCTATCCCAAACCTATAAGTCACAAACATGGAGGAAAGAATAGAAGATGGAGGAACTTGGATAGAAAACACCCCTACCTCTTGAAGATGAAGATCACGCTTTGGCCTTCCCTCTTCTCTTTCTCTTCTTCTCTTCCTTCTCATTTTCTTCTTCTTTCTCTTTTTCTCTTTTCCCCTCTTTTGCTGCTACTCCAGCCATGGAAAACAAATGAGAAAAATGAATAAAAGTGAAGGCTGAAGGCTTTTAAAGAGTCGTGAAACACTTAAGCAAAAGTTGGATATTTTGCTAAAACCTATACTTTCTAAGAACACTTAAATTTCACCTATTCAAGTTTCTTAACTTCCAACAACTTTAGAACAAATCCTAAGATTTATCTAAATTATTGTTTCACCATTAACTTATTTTTCCATATCTACTGCTAGTCAATCCACTATTAAAACATATAACTAGTATGTCTAAAAATACCAAACTAACTGTGATTACCTTCAAACTTTAATTATTTCTTTTTCCACCTATTTGTGACTTAGAAATAAGCTTTTTAGGTTTATTTCCCTTAACTTAGTAATTTATGCTACTATCTAGGTCATTTCAGGCTACTTTTCATACTCTGGGTTACAACAAAATGCCTAAACTAACTCAGTTTATCATAAAACTTAATTAACATGTTAAATAAATAATATGATACCTTTGTACCCATTTACAAGTCTAATATGCTTTTCGGGATGTTACATTTAATCTAATTTCTTAATTAGAGTGATCCAAGGGCTCGACCCTATTGTGCCTTATATTATAAATAATTTAGTAAATCGATTTATAAATTGATATAATTTGATAGTCTCAAAAACTATCACTTGCTTTGTAATGAACATCATCTTGTGCTCATCATCAGGGTGCATCAAAATCTTATTATACCTGGAGTAGGAATCCATGAAAGAGAGAACCTGGAAGCCGAAAGATTTAGGTAGAGGATAAGGGTGCTTTATATAAGCTTTGTTGAGATCTGTATAGTCTATGCACATTCGATACATCCTATTAGCCTTCTTCACTAACACAACATTGGAAAGACAAGTGGTATAAGCTATTTCCCTGATGAACCCAGCATCTAGGAGTTCTTTGACTTGAGCTTCAATGATCTTTTGGCATTCTGGGCTGACTTTCCTTTTTCTACTGTGATACTGGCTTGGCATTAGGGAAGATGGAAATCTAGTGAGAAATAAAGTCTGGGTCTATCCCAAGCATGTCAATTGAGGTCTAGGCAAAGAGGTATTTACTTTTGTGAAGGAACACAATTTGGCCATCTCATTCTTCCGAGGATAGATGGCCTCTAATCTGGGTGACTTAGTCCAACTTCTCACCAAGTTGTAATGGTACTAATTATCCTTCAGGTTGAGGGTGCATATCGCGAATATTTTCCTGTACGTCTAACTCAGTCAAAAGGACATTAGGGTGGTCCACAGTGACAGAATGGGGTGCATCTGTTGAGGGTAGTTTTGTAACCTTCCTAACTTTCAAGGTAGCATTGTAGCACTTTCGAGCTGTGGCTTAGTCCGTTTTCACAACAGTGATTTAATTATCCTTTATCAAGAATTTGAAGGCAAGATAGGTGGTGGAAACCACTGCACTGAAGGCTTTCAGTGATGGTCCACTTAGGATGATGTTATAAGCCAAGGGGTGATTACTACTAGGAGGATGACCTTGATTGTCTTGATCAATGGCTCAGATCCCAGTGTAAGGTGTAGGTTGATATGCCCCATTCGTATGATCTTGTCTCCAATGAAACCAATCATCTCCCTGGAACATGGTAGAAGATCCTTCTCAAGGAGGCTCAATATGTTCAAGACGTCCATGAACATTATGTCTTCAAAGCTTCCTTAATCCATAAAGATCCTCCGCGCTTTGATGTTGGCTAGAACTCCAGATATGATGAAGGGGCCACTATTTTCTAGTATAGTGTCTCTGTAATCGTCATTTGAAAATATGATTAGGGGCATTTTCCTCGAACAATGTTTTGATTTCTGAATGGGTTGGGATGTCACGCCTAAGACCGCACGCAAATGCCACTTTTTGGATGCATTAGACTCACCACCTCTAGCTAAACCCTAGATATTGTGTTTATCATTCTAGCTACCTCAACATGGTGATAGTCATCATCTTGGGGTGAAGGGTCGTGAGGTTACCCTTAAATATATATTTGTATGGCTCTGATACATATTTTGCGTACATATTTTGAGGGTTAAAAAATTATCAATGAAAACTTTGAATGCTTTTAATTTAAATTAATTATAGTTGATGATATCTGTTTGAACAACATGTGTCTTGCAAATTCTTTGTATTTGCTATTTATTGCTATTTTCTAATAATTTGAAATGTGTACTAAGTCAAAGGGGAGCCATTGAACTTTCTCATATCCTTAGCTCTGACCCTTCTCAAGTCTTAAGTAGTAATGGTGAACACTCTAAACCCTTGCAAGCTATTATGAAAATTTTCAAATAGTTTGTCATCAATAAAAAGGGGGAGAATGTAAGCTCTATAGCCCTTTTTGAATTAATACTTCCTATTTTAGTTTTAATTTTAACAAACTATGTTGAAAATATTTAATTATTACTCTAACATTCTTGAGTGGATTGATGCATTCCTAAGAAGTTTTGCTTGAGTTGTTGATGTGCAGGACATAAAATAATACATGAGAAAGTTCTTTGGATGGATGGAATAACATGGGAAAGTTCATAGAAGACATGAGAGACTTCCTTTCCAACATGAGAAAGTTCCTGAAGAACCTGAGATAGTTTGTCCAAGTGCAAGTCCTGAGAAAGTTCACATCAATTTGAAAGAAATATGAAGACTTTTCATGGAATGTTTTTGAAGAATTAAGTATATTAAAAGAACATATTCCCTATTTAAAATGTCAAGACAAAATCATCAAGAAAAAATTTCTCAAGATTTGAGAAGATTGAAACCTAAGAAAGTTAGTTGACAAAGTTGGAGGTGAAAAAGTTCCCCGTAAACATTCTCATTTTTTGACATAGTGTACTTGCAAGATGACTCATCTACAAAGGACAATTCAAATGACTAGCTACAAGAACAAGTACAACATATATGTAGCATCCTAATACCGGTAACCTAGTATATTTGACATATACCTGGATAAGCAGTATTAGCCATGCTACTTCTAACTTATACATCAATTAACCCATAACATTAAATAAATAATTATGGAGAGCCTTGCGAAAACTAAAAGTTATATATATACATTTTTGCCTCAAAAAGGCATATTGTATTACATAAACATTTTGTACAAACTCAAAGTAATGTAAATAAATACAAGCTTTATCTACTAAGCATAAAAACTACTCTAGTCTTCATACTTCTTCTTCTTTCCTTTGGAAGAGCTTCCATTTGGATTTACATGGCAACACATGGGGTGAGAATCAATAATTCTCAGTATAAGTATTCCAAAACTAGAGTTTAATCATTCACAATGAGTAAACCAAACTATAAGCATAAGATTATGTTTGCAATAGATAAATGAGCCACTGCTCAACACTATCAAAATATACATACCAACTCTATGTAACACTCATAAGGCAAGCTATAATCTTAACTCACATCCATCACTCTCAAACAATGATATCAAAGAACCACCCATACAATTGTAAGATATCATCAAGCAAGACAATCGCCCATATAGTTGTCAACAAAATGCAATGCTTGTTATGTTGAATGCTTATGAGTACACGATATCTTAATAATATGATGATGCAATGCTAATGTAGACTTTAGTTTTAGAAAGTACATGATACTTACTCAATTCCTATAGATCTGGTTCCATTGTATATACTGGGTAAGATTGGCAAAAGAGCCCTAATACTACCTGATAATAAGTGGATTCATTCCCCTTACCACTGTAAGAGTACTATTGTCACCTCCATACTGGTAACTTTGACCTTAATAGCATTGCCCTCTATAAGAGGTTACAATACACAAGAAATAGTAATTACTAAGTTTGAAAACCAAATATGCAAAATTATTAAAAACACACTAACATTTATCACAAAGTTCACCTAACTAAGTGAAAATGGAAAACTAGCAAACCTGACAACTAAGCTCAACTTATTTCATAAGGAGCAAAGTCCTGTTTCTAGTACTTTCCATATCCTAACATTGTCACACAATGAAGAAATTGTCATTCATACACCATTAGCTCTACTTTATGCCCAAAGGAGCTACCTATGCATGATAACGAAAACAACTAGCCATGTAAACTTAGCATACCTCACCTAGGACCTTAACTCATCACTTCACAAGTGACTTTAAAGACAACCTCATATTACCCAAGGTCCTAGATACTAACCTATGGTATTCCACAACCCTAGGATACTCAAGGTTTCTCAACATTAACTTATGGCATTCCACCATCCTATGGTTGCCTAAGGTTTCTCAACTTCTCACATATGCAAGATAGTAATTTCCTCCATGAAATATCCCCATTAGTGTCTCAACACACTTAGAAAGGCATAGATGAGTTATCCTAAAAAGTAAGGAAGTCCCATTCCCCATAACAAAACACATGGCACTCTCTACCTTTGGGTGCTTAGGCACCCAAAATCTCGGTGCTTAGGTGCTCTGTGATAGAAAACTCTATTCTGTTCTATCTGATGTTGGGCTGTTATCTCAAAATCTCGCTTAGGCGCTCACTTTCAGAGCGCTTAATCTATCACTTCCAAGACTAAGCTACAAGCTCTCTGGCCTTGGGCGCTCAAGCGACAAAAAATTGGGCGCTTAGGCGCTAGGCACCTGAAAGTTCTGTTACTATTCTGTTAGTTTCCAAACCCACTTCCAATCACTCAAACTCAAATTCAAAGGGTTTCCAATCATAAACATAATTCTTAAACACCTCTAAATATCAAATACATCTCATGTATAATTTTAACTCATCTACACATGGTTTTAGGAACCTAAATCATAACCTTAAATACCCACTTTATAACTTTTAACCCAATGAGTTTCATAGATACATCTATAATTTAATTCACCAATGATGCACAGCTTAACTCAAAAACAATCCTATCTCAGGTTTTCTAAGAGTTCCTATCACTTAAACTCTAAAAAACTCAACCAAACCCATTTTTTATTCCAAACCCACAAGTCACAAACATGGAGGAAAGAATAGAAGATGGAGGAGCAAGATAGAAAACACCCCTACCTCTTGAAGATGAAGCTCCTAGCTTGCCTTTCCTTTACCTATCTTCTTTCTCCTTTCCTTTTTCTTTCTCTTCTCTTCTTTCTCCCTTTCTTGCTGCTGCTCCATCAGTAAGAAACAAGTGAGAAATGATGAGGAAAAGTTAAGGTTTTGGCTTTTAAAGAGTTGTGAAACACTTGCCAAATATTAGATATTTTGGCTGGAACTTATACTTGTAAGAACATTTAAATTTTACTAATTCAAATTTCCTAACTTCTAACAACTTTAAAATAAATCTTAGGATTCATCTAAATTATTGTTTCACTATTATCTTACTTTTTTATATCTGTTACTAGTCAATATGGTATTAAAACACACTTTCAGTATGCTTAAAAATACAAAACTAACTCTATTTTCTCTCAAAATTTAACTACATTATACTTAGCTTATTTGTGACCTAGAAGCAAGTTATCCGTATATGTTTCCCTCAACTAAGTAGTTTAAGCCATTTCCCAAGCTAATAACAATTATTTTCCACTCATAATGTTACAATAAGGTGACTAAAGTAGCTCAGAAAGTCACAAAAATAAGCTAGCATGTTAAACAAGCATTGGGTAACTTTTGTAATTATATACAAGCCTAACATGTGATTGAGGGTGTTACATTACAGACCTCTATCCTCTATATTCGAAGCCTATGTAAGCATATTAATTTGAAGATTTAAAGGTTGGAAGCTTGAAAGCAAATAAAATAGTGAATACGCTCTGAACCTTATGATCTTTGCCTACTTAAGCTAATCTTTGTTAAATTTGTAGTAAGTGTTGTTATAGCTCTAATATGTTGTGTATTTCCACTCTTTGAGTGTTTTCAAGAACTACCCATGTTACAACAACCTCTACATTACGTGTTTGGTCTTGTGAGTGTACATGTGAGCTTGTGAGTTGTGTAAGCCATATAGGAAGAATATGTTTAGCCTAAAGAGCCTGAGTTCCAGATAATACTTGTAATTTAGCCTAGAGAATTGGGCATTCAAACAATACTTAAACATTGTGAAAATCCTAATTAAGGACTAGACTTATCCCTCGTGGGTTTAGGGTGATCCAGTATAAAATATCTATGTTAAGTTCTCTTTATTGCAATCTCTTATGAACTTTTTAAGTTGATTTTGAGCTTAACCAATTGTGTTTACATGATAAAATCTATGTTTTAGTTAAAATCCAACTCAATAAACTTAATGTTTTGAAACTTAAGCTTTCAAAAAATAATCTCTTGTGAAATCATCTTTAAGGAGTTATTCCTTGTTTATAAGTTTTAAACAAAGTTAAAATGGGATTCTTACTCAGTTATGTGAATTTCACAAGTTTTCTTTTAAACTAAACTAGTTGAGAAAATTCAAGCTGCTTAACCTATATTTTTCTTTGTACTTGAACTTTTTCATACTCTACTTTGTACTGAGCTTGAACCTTTTCATCTCCAAGTGTAAATGACTTGAGAAAGTTATGAAAGGTATTGTGATTGCAAGATGTAACATCCTAATACTGGAATCTTAGTATATTTTTCATATATCTGTATAAGCAGTATTAGCTATGCTACTTCTAACTTAAACATTAATCTATCCCATAGCAATTATATAAATAAATCATTATGGAGAGCCTCGTAGAAACATCATCCACTTATATACATACAACTATGTCTCAAATGAAAAAATATAATATATACATCTGTTTACAAACTAGTATCAAATATATAGGAGTATAAGAAAATTTAACTACTAAAACATAAAACTAGACTATTCTTCAATCTTGTTCTACTTCTTGCTCTTGGATGAACTTCCACTTAGATTTACATGGCAACACACAAGGTGAGAATCACATATTCTCAGTATAAATGTACCAATACCAATAGTTGTAATATTCATAAAGAATAAACAACTCATAATATCATAAATACATCTATACTAGCAATCAAATTACTACTCGATACTCTAGGGACATCCACATTCTCTTTATATGTAATATTCCCAAGCAAACATAACTGAACTAACTCATGCATGAAATAAGACAATCGCCTATACAATTGTCTAAAAAATACAAATGCTATGTTATGATGTATGATTATGACAATGAGATGCAATGTGATTTGTGTGGATGCAATGTCATGAAACTTGACTATTCCTCTTGGTAGGGAGGGAATTTGTTATCTTAACATGTTACCTCCTTAACCTACCAGGTAGGGTGGGAATTTGTTACCTCCTTTAACCTACCTTATACTGAATTGACTTTTCCACTACCTCAAACTGTTAGGAATAGAAAGTGTGTGTGAAAAATGTGGTGCTATGTTTAACTCTTACATAACCACCACACAAACTCTTTACCAAGTTTGTTCTTGCACTACTAGCTCTACCTCAACTCTATGAGAGCATTCATGCACTATGGCACTCTACTATTACCAACAAACTTAGTATACTTTCTATCCTTGCATTACTAGCTCTAGCTCAACTCTATGAGAGCATTTATGCACAATGGCACTCTACTATTACCAACAAAGTTTGTATACTTTTTATCCTTGCATTAATGGCTCTACCTCAACTCTATGAGAGCATTCATGCACTATGGCACTCTACTCTTGCCAACTAAGTACTATGGCACTTAACTCTTGCCAATTAGGCACTATGGCACTTAACTCATGCCAATTGAGCACTATGGCACTCAACTATTGCCAAACATACTTGTACACTTGTATTTAATATCCCACTTCTTCATCACTTCCCAAGTGATATCTATGCAACACTATGTTGCTCAATAAACTAACTCTTATCTAAGGCTATCCATGACTAATGGATGCACAAACTTTCCTTAATTTTCCTTGTATGCAATATGCTCATTCTCTCTAAGAAATTCTTCTACTAGTGTCTCAATACTCTTAAAAAGGCATATATGAGTGATCCCAACACTTAGGGAACCTTAAAGCATCATGAATAACATTCTTGAAAATTCCTGGAACTCACGCCTAAGCGTGGCTGTCTTATGCCTAGGCATGAAATTCTTATGCCTAGACGTGGCACTCTCTGGATGATCCTAGACTGAAAATTTTCAGTCCATGCCTAGGCGTGGAAAACCTGCACCTAGGTATGACCTTGCTGTAAAAAATTCTACAGAACACATTTTTGCATAATATTGAATCTAAACCAAGATTCCACATCCAACCTTCAATTCTAGATTATTTATATCATCATTAAAGGTCTTTAATCATATTGTAAACTACGTCTTGTTTCAAGCAAGCATGGATTAAAACTCAAACTTTAAATTAAAACCCTTTTTCTTAACTTTAATCCCAATAAAAAACTATGGGTTATAGGAAACCAAAACTAAACACCATGCCTCAAATAAGCTATTATCTAACTCACTTCTACCTTAGAAGCATCTAAACTCACTTTTCTTCATCAAACCAAACTAAGAAAACAGATGAAGATAAAAGGGAAAGGATAAAAACAAACACCCCTACCTCTTTGTGGAGTTGATGATCACACCTTGGCCTTACCTCTTTCATTCCTGTTCCTCTCCTCTTCTTCGTTCTCTTTTCTTTTTCCTTTGTTCTCTGTTGCAGTGTGAGAATAAGGAAAAAGAAGTCTAAAAGGCTTCTTAAAGGATAAGCTTTAAGATTTTACTGTAACCTCATATCTCTTAGGAACACTTTCATCTTACTAAATCAAGTTTTCACAACTTCCTTAGGTATTAGAATAAATCATAAGATTCATCTAATTACCAAAAACATCATCTTCATACTTTTCCATATTTGCACTAAGTTCATTCAGTCTTAAAACACTCATTTTGTGTGCTTAAAAATACCAAATGAACTTAGTTTACTCTCAAACTTTAATTGCATCATACTTAACTCATTTGTGACTTAGAAACAAATTATTCATATTTCTTTCCCTTAACTTAGCCTTTAAAACTATTTTCTAAGTTATTTTAGGCTACTTTCTATCTTTTGTGTTGTGGTAAAGTGCCTAAACTAACTTGGTTTGTCGCCACACTTCACAGCCATGTCAAGCAAGTATTAGGCTACCTCTATAACCCTATACAAGCCTAATATGTTATTGATGGTATTACGCAAGATCTCTCAAGAAAAAGAGGACATAATTCAGCCCCTCTTCTTATGTCTTTCCCAACTAGTGTCTGATATACAAGTATGTATAACTAGAAAGTTGAATATAGCTACAATAACAAAATCAAATGAGTAGTGGTTAGACTCAGGAGCCATAATTCATATTTGCAATAATAAGTATTAGTATAAGAGTTATGAGGAATTGGCAAAACCAAAAGGTATTCTTATGGAAAATCATGATGCTACAAATGTTCTTGTGAAAGGAACTATAGAAATAATTTTCACTTCTAGGCAAAAGCAAACTTTGACTAATGTGTTTCATGTTCTTGATGTAAGGAAAAGTCTTGTATCTGCTAGTATTTTATGTAGGAGGGGTTTTTAAAATACTCCAGAGCCTAACAAAGTTATTATATCTAATAATGATTTATTTGTTGGAAAGGGATATTGTTGTAAAAACATGTTCAAACCATTAATATATTGAATATCAGCCTAATCATTTTAGTAAATATGAAATTTGTATTGAACTAAAATGACACATACACCTTTCCTAAGGTTGAAAGAAATACTCAACTATTAGAATTAATTCATGCAGATGTCTGTAAATTGAATGACATTTTAACTAGAGAAGGAAAAAGATACTTTATGACTTTTATATATGATTGTTCACAATATATTTACTTTATAAGAACAAAAGATAAATTATTAGATAAATTCAAAAATGTAAGTCTATTATAGAAAATCAAAAGGAAAGGAAAATAAAAAAGTTTGAGGAGTGATTGAGGAGGAGAATATTTTTCAAACAAAATTTCACAACTTTGTGAAGAGAATGGTATAGTTCTTCAAACTTTTCCTATTATACATCTCAACCAAATGGTTTGGCTAAAAGAAAAAAATAATACTTTGTGTGATATGGTGAATACTATGATTTTAAATGGTAGATGGTCACATGATTTATAAGGAGAAGCATTGCTAACTGCATGCATGTACATAAAAGGATTCTGACTACGAAAGCACAAATAATGGTGAAAATTATCTTTCTAATACAAGGAGTAGTTATTTAATCTTAAGCTAAATGTACATTTCTAATACAAGGAATAGTGGCTTAATCTATGAACAACAATTTACCATTTCCAAGTGGTTTCATACTCAAGAAGAGGGGTGAATTGACTTAGAAAAGATTTTTGCAAACTTTTCTAAAAAAAATTATTTATTAATTTTTGTTGAAACTATTAACTGTTAGATATGAATAGATAGATGAGAGTAAACACTTTTCATACCAATAAACTAGCCATGATGTAAAGTATTCAAGAAAGCATATAATAAGCAAAGCGCAAATGTAAAGGAGATAGAGTAAAGAGAAGGAAACTCAAGATTTATCTTAGTTCAACCACACCTTGTAACTTACGTCCAGTCCTCAAGTGATTTACCCGAGATTTATCCACTAAACTTCAAGCTTTAACAGGTGCTTGCAACCTTTACAATCAATAACAATCATAACACCTTTGGGATACCTCACCTTTTGTGTTTGATCCTCACTACAAGGGATACCTCACCCTTTTCTCTCTTGAGGAATACTTCACCCTCTTATAAAGGAAATCAAACAATAAAGGATTGAAAACTCTCACAAGAGTAGAATATACAAACTGAAGCTCTAGAAGTAGAAGGATGATCACATTTTTAGCTCAAAATAGAGTAATAAGATTGAAGACTGGTAAAGTTCATCATAAATGCTCAACAAGCTCTTTCAAATTGATTTCCTACTTCGCTTAAGTCCCTAATGACTTGTATTTAATGCCAAAGTCATTAAAGAGCCGTGGGGAAGTGGTTGGGAGCATTTAATGTGAGCTACTAGCTGTTTATTACTGCATGTCGAAACTTTGATAATCGATTATTGGAACCCCATAATCGATTATCATCGAGATAGTGTAACATTCCCAATAATAATACTAGCAGCATATTCGGAACCACATATTAGTAATTATAATTAAGCACATCACTTATAACTAATATCATTCATTTTTAAATACATTTATTAGATATATGAAAATATGAGTCTGGAGAGGTTAACATAATAGATATATGTTATGAAGGTCAATATATAAGAGTGTATATCAAAGTATAGTAATTACATAATATGCCTTCTAGTCACTAAATAAATATACAATCCAAAAACAAAATTCTTCTACATAAAGAAATCATTCTATTCCATTACCAAAAGTCTTCATCTTCTAGCTACTAAACCTTTTTTCTGGAAATATTATGGAAATACAATAAAATAGGGATGAGAATTCTAGGAATTCTCAATAATACTATTAAAAACTTTGTCATCATAATACCTCCAGCTGCTTCAGGGAAAAATCATTTCAAAACTCAAATTATAAAGTAGAAAGGTGACAATTAATTATACCAGAAAACATTTGTTATCAAAGATCATAAATAACATTATAAACAACTTCAAATATCATTGGTATCATATATTCAATTCAATTTTATGATCTTTCTATGATAACTTTGTCATAGTATGACATTTAATACAAATTCACTATAGTGCTCATTTAAATATCTGCTCATTCCCATAGAACCCATATTGTAACATCCCTCAATTTAATAAGCACGGCACAATCATCATTATGTCATGGTCACTAAATTTCAGCGTGCTATAATTGTCAAATAACAAATTTTACAAAATTTTAGACATTTCGCATATGAGGAAAATAGGAGTCATGAATAAATAGTTACATATACAACCAGTTAAAATATGAATTATAAGATGTACTCAAATTACAGCATGTAAGACTGGATAATCACCTTAAAACCTACATATACCCAAAATACACTTTATACAGGTCATGTAAAATAAAATATAAGCTACCCACAACATATCCACAACTATGGAGTTGGGCACTCCATCGGATCCCGAATGCGTGAGGCAACTCCAGGGAACTCAATCATGACGAAACCAATAGAATCCCTTCAAGTTGTCCTTACCGAACGCAGAAGATCAACCCAAGTGAAATCTAGGAGATTCAATCTCGCCCCCTTTACAGACTTCAACTGAAAACACACAGAATAGTAACAAATACAGAAAAGAGGTAAGACATCCTACCATCATTACCAATTATAGCAACAAGAAACAAAACGGTGCAAAGTGCCCACATAGCATTTTTGACAGCAATAATGATAATAAACATTAAGTAGCAGTAATAATCAACCAAGCAGTTCCAGGCAGTTATATATATCAGTAATACAATAGTTCAAATTATAATAATCATAAATGCCAGATAATTCATGGACCCACTATGCACATGCATACAAAGTCAAAATCCTACTCCATGGAGCTAGACATAAATAGTCGGAGAGAAAGATCAGGAGGCATGTCTGCAGCTCGGCTGCCGCGGCCAAAGTGCTATAATTCATCAGTTTATCCACGTGCACATCATGACATTGTACAGACAGTCTACACTAGATCACGATATAGGACAGTGCCCAGTCAGAATCGTTGGTACATTTGCATCGGTCTGCCCCATGGACAGAAGAGCTACCAACTGTCCATCGCGAGGTACCCGCACCCCAACGCCCCCATGGTCAACAACAGACCTACAATAGTCTACTCGCACCCGCACAAAGGTGTGTTCAACTCCTAGGCAACTCGGCCTTAACACAATCCAACAGACATTCACAATGCATACAGACTCTATGCATAATCATATATGATCATTATTACATACTATTCCACCATATGCCACAATTGGCCAAAGCAAGAATCAACACAATCATTGGTCACTCACATGGACCCACAATATCATAATATTAGAATTAAATGAATTAATGCATTTTTAAGGTGTATTATGAATTCTTGCTTAGGTTTAACTTTTCTTACAAAGTTTGTCTCTAAAGGAATTCTCTTAATTAATTAAATTCTCTTAAGTAATTTATTCACATACACTTAGAAGGTTATTCTAAGATCTCAAAGTCTCACACTCTCTTGTTCTTGCCCCAAAAAAAATTTTCCTAAGTTTTATGAAAATTTCATTCTTGGTTCTTTAAAATTTATGAATCTCAAAGTACAATTAAATTTTCCAATTTACTAATCCTTGCTTCCTATTACCATTAATTTAATTACTAAGTGTTAGGTGAAAAATTTTAATTTTGGATTCGACGGAGAAAATGCCTCAAGTGTACAAATGTGAGGCTACCTTTCGATGAAAAATAATATGACAGAATGATGAAAGATGTCAGCCATAATGTGATTTGGTGACGGAAATGGGTAAGTTACAATTTGATAGAATCAATGTTGATAGGAAAACATTATTTGACAAGAATGGCTAAAAGTCAAGTTCTGTCGAATAAAGATCAATTCTGTCGAATGATGCATAAAGCTATCGAATATGCTAGAAGGACAGTTTTGTCAAATGATGTATAAAGCTGTCGAATATACTAGAAGATCAGCAGAAATCCTAATTCGACGGATGGGTGTTGACATTAGAGAAATCTTCCAAGTGTTGAACCGACAAAAGTACTAAATGGTCAGAAGTTCTAATTCGACGGATATTGACATTGGAGGAGTTTCTCTTGTGTTGAACCGACGAAAGTGCTAAAGGGTTAGAAGTTCTAATTCGACGGATATTGACATTGGAGGAGTTTCTCTCATGTTGAACCGACAAAAGTGCTAAAGGGTTAGAAGTTATAATTCGATGGATATTGACATTGGAGGAGTTTCTCTCGTGTCAAACTGATGAAAGTGCTAAAGGGTTAGAAGTTGGTTTTGTCAAAAGTTGGGCAAGGTACTAGTGTCGAATATGTGACATACAACTACCGTATACGTGTCTAATTTTTTTAGGAGTCAATTATTTTCATAGTTTACCTATAAATATTAGGATTCACGATGTACAAAGGGTTGGATACTTGATTGAAATCCTAAACATCTCACTCAAGCAGATACACAGATACATATCAAATTTTTCTCTTCATTAATTACATAATGTATACTTGATTAATTATGAATTCCAATTGTTACAATTGTTCACAAAGAACCCCAAATTTTAGGCCTCAAAACTGTGGCCACCTAAGGGAAAATCCAACATCAATATCTTCCATTTCATGCATTCTAATCCAATCCAATATATCAATATACACAAACAAACAATCTAATAGCATAAACACATTATAAACAACATGCAAACATACTAATCATGCAAACAAAGAATAACCCTCAATAGGGTTTTCACACAATCAATCACAAACAAGGTTTCTAAATGCTAATAGAGGTTGAGGAGGAGTGTCTTCCTCTTACCTAAGTGAAGAACAAACAAAGAACTCCCTTGAAGCCCTTTGGATTTTCGGATTTGGTTCCTCCAAGAACTCTAAAATTTCAAACTCATTAAAATAGCACCATTGCTCAAAAAATAAAGCATGGGTGGTCACAAGGAAGGCCATAGAAACGAAAATAAGGAAGGGAAGTGAAGAATCAAGAACTTACCTAAAGAACCCTAAGCTTGAATCTTGAAGAAAATTATGGAAATGATGGATTTTCAAAGAACCACCAGCTAGAAAAGTGTTTAGGAGAGGGAGAGGATTAAGAAAATGGGGTTGGATGAAAATTTTGTGATGAATGAGGGCATTATGGAGTGGTGGCCGTGAGTCTTGGTAGAGAGAAGGAGGAGAAAAAACATGAAAAAGATGAAGGTAGAGAGAGAAAGTGCATAGGAAATAAAGGTGGTAGCTTTTGGGTTTTGAATTTGGTGTAGTATAATTAATTAAGTGAAAAGCACAAATTTTCCCCCATTTGGGTGCTGCTGCGTGACCATGGAGAAGGGAGAGAGGGAATGATTAGCTTCCTTTGGAAGTTTGGAGGAAATTTCCAAGAAGCTTCCTTGAGAAGCTTTGCACAATTCTCAATAAAGTGCATAGTAAGCTTGTCTCCTTAATTAAATACATCTGACAAATAATTAATTACACTGTTAGAATTATTTTCCTAGTGAATAAAAGTTATAGTTGATGAAAATAATATTTTATTATTCATCAGATGATTTTATAATACAGTGATTTTATTTATCAGATAAAACCTCAAAAAACGCAAACCTCACAAACTATGCCCGACCTCGAGTTTAGTAAGATCCACCGTCAACACGTTGACAGTTCAAGGTTTACCAGCCTCAGGAAAAACATTTTGTTATCCCAGTTCCACTCAGCGCACACGTAAAACGAGGATTATATTATAATATTCAACATTTTTAGAAAAATTCACAAAAATTTCTAAAAATCACAAATATAGAAAAATGACTATTCATCACAAAACAAATAATTTTTTGGAGCATTTGACTGACTCTGCTCAGTGTGCACGTAAAATGAAAAATATATTAAAATATTTGATATTTTTGAAAAAAACTAGAAAAATTCCTAAAAAATCATAAATATTATAAAATGATTATTTATAACGAAATAAATAATTTTCAGGATGTTACACATATCATTGTACCATAATAGGTAAGAGACACCTCATATAACTCGGGTTCTAAAATTTTATGGTAAGGAGTGAATTAGGGACTCACACTACCATTTAATAAGATAATAATCTGCTTTCAGGTTACTGCACTTCAACTTATTTATGGTAATATATTTCTTTGCCATTACAAAACTATTCCAAGTAACCCTTATAAATATACATGACGGAAACATATGGCATATGAGGAAACATAAAGAGGAATTTCTATGAATTGAGAATCTCATTCCTCACAGAGGATCATCTCCTACAATTTATAATTACTAATTTTGGATCCCTTTCCCCCCAAACAACATCATTTCCAAAATTTTATAATGCTAGGTGAATTGATATTTCAATTCAGAAGGGATACCCATACGGTGGAAATAGTAGTACTAGAACATTTTCCTTCCCATTCAAGGATAAATGTCCAAATTCTCATATTCAATTCAAATTCAAATTATATGAGCGCTGATTATTCAAATTCAAATTTCAATTTCACGCTCTAGCTCAACCATTGAGAAATAAGGGAGCAAATTCTCAAATTCATACAAATACGACTCAACTTTGCATTTCAAAGGAGCAATACCATTTCTAGTACACCTATTAGCTATAACAAGTGTACATTAAGTTCATTTCATCATGAACTATGCGCATATAGTGAATATTCCACAAATAATTCGACATACTTTATCTCTCATGTTTAATCATGCCAAATGCATAAAAATTTCAATTCTGAAATTCAATTGATGCACAATTATATCACAAAGTGTTCATTCCTAGGTTAAAACACTAATCTTAGTGAACACCTTTGAAAACACATCAATTTGTTTCCTTTGGAACCTCCAATTTCTTAAAACAAGACAATTCTATTTGAATAACACTCTTTGTTATTTGAATAGAATGTAGAAATATATGCATTCTAATTGGTTTATTCAAATAACACTTTGTGTTATTCAAATGACTCTTCAAAATTTCATGATGTAATGCATTCTAACTTTGTTATTCGAATAACACTTAGGCTTATTAGAATAACACTCTCGAAAATCACTTCCTAGTGCATTCTGTGATGTGTTATTTGAATCATCAGAACTACATTGTTCTCTATTTCATTCATTTCATATCCATTTCTTTCAATACTAACACAAAGTTAAAATTATAACTAAGTAGGAAAAACCATGGAAAAATTGTCAAGAACAATCATTTGTAGTTTTGTTCATTCATATACATATAGTCACTCAAAACCATGCTATAGTTTCATCAACCACATGGATATGGAGCTTTAAGCAACTCCTAAGCTTGAAAATCATTCTTATAGCATGCACACATCATTTAAGCATGCAAGACACAACTTTCACTCAAGTTTTTCAAGAACAAATCATGATAGCATAAAGCAAAGGAGTGAAGAAACTAAACATGCCCTACCTTAGTCTCTTTGGATAGCCTTTCCTTTTTCTTTCTTTCCTCTCTTTCCTTTTTCTTTTTCCTTTCCTTTTACTGCTCCACGAGAACAGACAAGAAAGTAGAGAGAGTGAGTGAAAAAGTGAAGAAAAATTCAAAGTATAGGATGAGAAACATAATGGAGAGGCGATGGAAAGAATAAAAGGGCAAAAAAAAAAAATGAAATCCAATTGGAAACATTATATCTCTTAGGGATATTTTAATCTTTCATTAATGAATTTTCTAACCTTCATATGTATTATAGAAAATTCTAGGATTTCATTCAATTTTTAGTTTCTTAATTATACAACTTTCCTTACACACCTTTATCAATCACTAAGTTTCACTATCTTTCCCTAGGTTAAGTTAAACGTATAGAGTTAAACTAAGAAGTTTTCAAGTATCCATTTTAATACGTTTTCATTCCTAGATTAATCTTCATTCTCTTTTTAATATATGCTCAAAATCTCATAATTTTATGAGCTACTTTTATATTTAATTTAGTTTTTAAACACTCACTCAGTGTTACAACTCATATCAGCTATTTATGACTTAGAATTTTTTGTTTCCATATTTATTTCTATTGTGTCAATTATTTATGCTCAAATCTTAGCTATTATTCGCATTAAGTGTTATAGAATTATATTCAAACTAATGCAAAAGATTACCAAAATTAATAGGCAACTATTTCCAATATTATTGAGCTTCTATAACCCTGATTAAAACTAGTAGGTTAGGGAGGATGTTACAATTTTCTCATCTTTTTAAAAAATTTGTCCTCAAAATTTGATTATCTTATTCAAAAAGCTCCGGATGGCTTTGCACCATGTTGGATTCAAGTTCCCATGTGGCTTCCTCTAAGTCACCACCATTCCATAACACCTTCATCAAAGGAATTTGTTTCCCTTATAGCTCTTTTACTACTCTATCTATGATCCTATCAAGTTTAACCATATAAGTTAAATCATCTTTTAACTATATTGATTCATTTTCTATAATACATGAAGAATCTATATTATACTTTCAGAGTCAGGAAACATGGAAGACAATATGAAGGTTTGACAAACTAGGTGGTAAAGCTATTTTGTAAGGGACTAGTCTAATTCTTTTTAGGATTCGGAAAGGACCAAGAAACCAAAGATTCAACTTTTTGGCTTTTATGGCTCTACCAATTCCCATAATAGGAGTGACTCGTAGGAACACATGTTCTCCTTCTTTGAATTCCAAAGGTCTTTTTCTCTCATCCACATGAATTTTCTGCCTACTTTGGGCTGTTAATAACCTATCCTTGATCTTTCTGATTTGCTTTGTGGTTTGTTGTACTAATTCTAGACCTAAGATAGTTTGTTCTCCTGTTCATATGAACATAAAGGTGACCTATATTTCCTACCATAGAAGGCTTCATAAGATGCTATTCCTATGTTGGTATGGTACCTATTGTTCTAGGAAAATTCTATCAATGGTAAGAACCTATCCTAACTACCTTGTTGTTGGAGCACATAAACTTGAAGCATGTCCTCTAAGGTTTGGATGGTTCTTTTGGTTTAGCCATCTGTTTGTGGATGATAAGTTGTACTAAAGCTGAGCTTTGTTCCAAAAGCTTTTTGCAGAATTTCCCAAAACCAAGATGTAAACCTAGGGTCTCTATCTAATATTAAACTTGAGGGATTTCGTGCAGCTTAACTATTTCCTAAAGATAGAGTTGGGCTAATCTATCTAATGACCAGTTAGCCTTTATTAGTAAAAAGCGTGCAGATTTTTCAACTTATCCATTATAACCTAAATAGAATCATGGCCTGACTGAGTCCTTGGTGACCCTATTACAAAATCCATTAATATACTTTCCCATTTCCATTTGAGAATTTTCAAAGATTGTAGGGCTCTGGAAGGTCTTTGATGTTCTATCTTTACCTTTCGTCAAACTAGGCATTTGGACATATATTCTGCTATATCTGTTTTAATATTTGTCCATCAAAATATTTTCTTGAGGTCTTGATACATTTTTGTCATTCTGGGATGGATGGTATACTTGCTCTTATGGGCTTCTTCTAAAATCTTTTCTTCGATTTCAGCTTTTCTTGGGACACAAAGTCTATTTCTAAACATAATTGTCCCATCTTCAACCCTTCTAAATTCATTTTTCTTGCCTAATAGGATTTATTCACTTATTTTCTTTAAAATTTCATCCTCTTCTTGGGCATCCTTGATTTGAATCCTTAATTCATTATGAATTTTCAACTTATTCAAATAGAGACTATTTGGTAACACGGTCACTGCTAAACTGAAATTTCTAAAGCTTTCTAAAAGTTCCATTTCTTGTATCATCATCTCAGACACATGCAGAAGTTTTCTGCTCAGTGCATCAGCCACTACATTGACCTTACCTGGATGATACTTTAATTCAAAGTCATAATCATTTAAAAACTCCATTCATCTCCTCTGCCTTATATTCAACTATTTCTAATCAAATAAGTAAGTCAAACTTTTATGATCACTGAAAACCTCAAACCTAACTCCATATAAGTAATGTCTCCAATTCTTTAGAGCAAACACAATAACTGCTAGTTCCAAATCATGGGTTGGATAGTTTCCTCATAGGATCTCAGTTGCCTCGAAGCATAAGCAACTACCCGTCTATTTTGCATTAACACACATCCTAACCCTTTCTTTGAAACATCATAATATACTTCAAAGTTTTCTTGTGGATTTGGTATTACTAGAACAAGTGTTATGGTTAATTTTTCTTTTAATTCTTGCAAACTATTTTCGCATTCCTGTGTCCATTTAAAAGTGCTTCCTTTTCTGGTCAACCTATTTAAAGGTAAAGCTATCTAGTAAAATGATGTATGTGAAATAACATCATATTTTGTTAGTGTTTTGTATGCATTTTTATGCATTTTAGGCATTTTAGTTTCTCTTTTTATTTGTTTTTCTTTTAGTTCGGATAACTGCAGTGTTTGTGGTGTTGTTGTGCAAGATTGGTGCTAGATTGGCTTAGAAATGGATGGAAAGCTTGCATGATTGAAGTTGGAGTTTTACAGATAGCAAATTGGTGGAAAAATACTCATTCCAGAGAGTTCCACGGCCTGCCCATGGAATTTCCTATGACCATGGATCGAGCAGCTGCGTGAAGAAGCAAAAGTGATTTTCCAGAGAATTCCATGGCCTGGAAGTGGAATTTCCCACGGCCGTGGAATTCAGTCAGCAAGATCCACGGCCTGGCTGTGGAATTTCCCACGGTCGTGGATCATAGTCCGAGTTAGTTTTTAAGTTTCATTTTTATTTCTTTTGATGGGCTGGGACTAGTTGAAACCCTAGGGGTATAAATAGATGCTCTGAATGTAATATTGGGGGTTCCAATTTCTGTTTGAAGGAGACACGTTTGGAGGCTCTAGTTCTTCATCTTTCTCCTCTCTTCTCCCTACGTTATGGGTTTGGATGTTCTTTGTTTTGATTTCTTGTTTCTTCTTCTCTATGTCTAAGTAGTTCTCTTTGTTTCTAGGATTGGGCAATGCCCTTTGATACATTGATGATGATTAATTGACTTTATTTTCCCTTTTATTAATTTTGAATATTCTTTGATTCAATCCTTATTACTCTTATTCATGTGAATTTACTGGCCACATATTTGCATCTCATAGATATCTAAGGACGTACTGAGAGGTGAACCTAGGTGTTGGAACCATAAGAATTGAACTTAAGGTCTAAATCAAGAGAGTAAGTTTAGCCTTTCGAGGATTCAATGAATTACCATAAAGCTTAATGGGTTTAATTTAAATTCAATTACCACGAGAGTAAGAATTGGTTTAATTGGGCATGATTCTTGTCTCCTGAGAAAGAACATTAACTAATTTAAGGTATTTCACCTTCAATTGAATTTCAATTTTAATAAAAGGGTTGTCAATTAGGATTTATCTTTTATCATTGTGGTTACCCCCAATCCTAAAAGCATTCTTGAATTTGAAAAACCTCTTTTAATAACTTGTTATTTTTGCTCTCAATTTTGCACTTTAGTATTTATTTATTTAATTGCTTGGTTACTACATTCTTATCACTCAACAATTTTATTCCCTTTATTTAATTAAATTGAATTAATTAATTAATTGGTATTCATAGACACAGTCCCTATGCATTTGATCTTTTTATTACTTGATGACGAAACCACACACTTGCGGATTTCACACACCATAAAATCCCTTTATGAACCTCTTGTAATACTCAGCCAAACCCAAGAAACTCCTAATTTCGGTTACAATGATTGGTCTCTCCCATTGCAATACTGCCTCTATTTTACTATGGTCTACTGAGATTCCTTCTCTAGATTTCTGGTTCTAAAGGCAGTCTTAGGAATGTCTTCTTCTTTAACCCTTATTTAATGTATCCTAACCTTAAGTTAATCTTTGAGAAAATGGTAGCACCTTTCAATTGATCCATCAAATTGTCTATCCAAGGCAATGGGTATTTATTCTTAATAGTTACTTTATTTAACTATCTATAATCCACGCATAATCTCATACTGCAATCCTTCTTTTTCACCAAGAGCACTAGGGATTGATAGCATTATATTTTACTCATTTAACGATCCACTCACTAAGCTTCTTAAGGTTCAATTTGGATTAATTAAGTTGATTTTGTCACATTTTATAATATTGGTCCTAATTGGATCATTGAAGGAATTATTGTATAAATTAGCCTTAATTTGTCTATTTGGCAGTGTTCAGTAATTTGGCTATAATTCTAGTTTCAAAAATATGATTCATATGATTATGATCTTGTAGGAAAGTTAAGACAAATCGAAACAAGTTTCATGAAGACCTTAGAAGTTGAATCATATATTTGGATAATTTAAACTGAAGTTGAAGCAAGAGCCAGAATGTTGATCCTGATAGCTTGACCTCTGCACACTCATTAACCCATATCTTGAGTTATAGGAGTGTAATGGATGTCAAACCATGCCCAAATGGAAGTTAAGACATAAATCCATAACTCTTATGAAGACTCCTAAGTTGAACTACGTCGTTTTGGACATACAATTGAAGATGGAATGCAGAGATGAGTTGTTGACGAGTTAGGCCACTTAATTGAGCATAACTTGAGTTTTAGGCCTCTAAATGACATGAGACTTAGGGCCCAATGATTCCTAATAGACCCAACTTTGTACCTATTAGAATTATAATCTTGTAAGGCCAAATTAGGAGTTAGGTTTAAGAGGTTAGAGTAGCAGAACAAAAAATCATCTTCTCTTTCAGCACTTTTCATTCTCTCTCTTTATCTCGTTTCCTCTCCCTTCTCTCTAGGTTTCTCTCCTTTTTTGTAATTCTTCCTTCTCATTCATCGAAGGCTAGAATTTTTAATTAATCCTAGTGATTGACAATCTTGATGCTTAATTCTGAGATTTTATTTTAATTGTTCTACATTTAATTATTAATGAAGTTTCTTTCCTTTCTCTTTGTTTAATTCTAATTGAGTTGTTTAATTTGATTAGGATGTTCATATGATAATTACGTAATTATCATGTGTTAAGGGAGGATTAAAGAGACTAAACAAGACAACAAAGGTGTTTGATGAATTATTTAACTTGATTGGATTTTGATTCTTATGTTAATTTGAGATTAGATGGATGCTTAATTTGTATAATCTTGATTGATCGAATTCTGGATGCTTATCTAGTAGAGGATCCATGGATTATCTTGACGCTTCTTGATATGATCTAAGACCAAGAATTCGGTTAGTGATTGAATGGATCTATAGTGATCAAGGATGGATTAAAATCAAGATTAGTTAATTCCCTTAGATTGGTTGTTTTCTTAATTCTATTTACCATTTTAATTACTTTCTGTTAATTAATCTTGCAAACCCTTCCCCCTGTTTGGTAACCTATTAATTTGATTACGTAATTAGAATGATCTAAATGCTCAACCCGGTGTTACCTTATACTACAAGTAGTTTTGGTGAATCAGTTATAAATTGATATAATTTGATAGCCTTGGCAGTTATCAGGGCTCCCCATGGTGATACATTGGGTCTAATATACTTTTTATCTAGTAATTCCTTTATTTATTTCTTAAGTTCTGTTAGCTCTAGAGGGGACGTCCTATAAGATGCTATAGAGATAGGCCCAATCCCTGACACTAAATCTATAGTAAATTCTATCTCCCTCTCTGGTGGTAATTCTCTAATCTCATCTAGAAACACCTCTGGGTGCTCCTTCACCACCAGAATACATTCTAAACTCTGCTCACTTTCGGAATTCAAAGAGAAGAGGTGAACATAATGTAACATCCTCTAAAATATGTTAGACTTGTAAATAGTTACAGATGTAGCTTAATACTTGCTTAATATACTTGTTTAATTTTGTGACAATTTGAGTTAGTTTAGGCACTTTGCTGTAACCCAAAAGGTGAAAAGTAGCTTAAAATGACCTAGATATTAGCATAAATGGCTTCGCTAATGGAAATAAATGTGTACACTATGATATGGCTAAAATTTGAGAATAATCAGAGTTGATTTGGTATTTTTTAGTATACTAGCTATGTATTTTAATGTCGGATTGACTAGTTACAAATATGAAAATTATGGTTTTGTTGAAACAAGATTTTTAATGAATCTTAGGATTTATTTTAAACTTGTTGGAAGTTAGGAAACTTAGTTTGGTGAAATTTAGGTGTTCTTAACAGATCATAAATTATCAGTTGGTCACTTAAGTGACCAAAGTCCCTCACGTTTTTAGCCCCCTCTCTTTGACTTTTCCCTTGATATTTCACTCAATCTCACCCACTCTCTCATGTTTTTCTTCATGAAGTAGAAAACAACAGAGAGAAAACAGAGAAAAGAGGGAAATTAAAGGAAGAAGAGGAAAAAGAGGAGAGGAAGAGGAAAACTAAAGGGAAGGTTAAGGTTTGAGATCATCCAAGTTTCAAACTCCATTTTAGCTGCTAAAGGTAGGGGGTTTGTGTTCTTTTTACCTTCTTTTCTCCACTTTCACCATTGAGGTATATAAGATGCATAATAGGTCATTTTGGGTTCTAGAACTATTTGAAGTGTTTTTCCTGCTTGAATGTGTTTCAATGGTTGTTTATAACTTGTTCATGGTATAAGTTTGAGTTAGAAACTTGAAACTCTTCATTTGGACCTTTGATGCACAAAGTGGGAAGCTAGGTCTTTGGATGAGTGATTTTGTCCTTGAATCCAAAGTTTATGATTTGAGTTGGAGATTGATGTTTCCTATATGTTAGTGAACTGGTTATGGACCTAAGATCACCTAGAAACTACTTTGGAGTGGCCAAAATCCATGAGGTGCACCAATGGAACAGTGGACAGCTATGTTTTGCTACAAAATTTTACAAAAAAACCCCTCATGTCATGGCATGCATGATGCCACACCAAGGTGTGAGTCTCAGTAAGTGAACCCAAGAGCAACACGCCGCGGTATGGAATGTACCACGCCAAGGCGGGAGGGACCAGAGAGTAAAGCGTCGCGACTTGAAAAGGGTTGCACTGGGGCGTGAGATACAGGACTTTCCAACATTGTGTTTTTTATGTTTTGGAATTTTCTAAGTGTTGGGATCACTCATATATGCCTTGTTAAGTGTGTTGAGGCACTAATGAGGGTATTTCTTAGAGAGAATGACCACCTAACATATGTGAAGAGTTAGGAAACCTTAGGCATCCTTAAGATGGAGATTTCCATAAGAACTACATAGGACTTTATTCAACATGAGGTTGACTAGGAAATCACTTGTGAAGTGATGTTGTATGGTCCTAAAATATGAGAGTGCTAGTGACATAGTTCTTGCTACTTTGTTTGATAAGTGTGGCTAAGATTTACATATACTAGTATTGCTTTTTCACCAGGTTATGAGAATTTAATGATTGTTTCAATTGTGAATTGAGAATACTCTTATATATTTGATTTTTAAACATGTCATTTATTATTTCCTATATATTGTAACCTTAGATGGTGTGCACAACTTTATGACCTAAGAATGAGATATTGGATCTAAATTCTCCTAGCATTCATGCTACTATGGTTAGGGTTACCAATATAGGGGTGGAAGTAGTACTCTTACATTGGTGAGGGAGAAGGTATTCACCTATTACTAAGTAGTGTATAGGTTTTTAGGCTTATTCTGCTTAGTATATATGAGGGAACATGGTTCTTGGGAATGAGCAAGTCACATGTGGTTTCTAAATCAAAAATCTGCATTTGCATTGCATAATCATTTTTGTAGGACATTAGGTGAGCATAATCATATCTCATAACATAAAATATTGCATTTGTTGACAACTGTATGGGCGTTGCCTTGCTTATTGCTTGTTGCTTGTTTGCTCGTTTTCTTGATGATATCTTACGATTGTATAGGCAGTTGTTTGATATCATTGTTCGATATAAAAGTGAGTCAGGTTATTGCTTGCCTTGCGAATATTGCATAGAGTGTATGTATATATTCTAATAGTGTTGAGTAGTGGCTTATTTATCTATTGCAATATTAACTTGATGTTGTTATTTTGTTTATTGGTTGTAAAGGAATAACTACTAGTTTTGGTTTACTCATACTGAGAAATTTATGATTTCTTACCCCTTTGTGTTTCCATCTAAATCCAGGTGAAGACTTTCCAAAGAGAAAGGACAAGAAGAAGAAGTAAAAGACTTAGTTTTAATTATTTTGTTTCTTTATGTATCAACTTATATATATTTACTTTACATTTTTATTTGTAAAAGTTTATGTATTATAATATGACTTTTTAACTAATGATGTATATATATGGCATTTTTCATCCTTCGTGACTCTTTATAATGACTACACAGGTTATTATGGATTTATGTTTTATGTGTTTTTAAGAAGTAACATTCTTGATACACTTTATCTTGAAATATTTTGGTTATGTTACGATAATTCTATTAGGGTGTTACATATAACCTTGAGTCCTTTCTATTTTATAGTTGATAACTTGACTGGTATTTAGGTAAATAAATTCTGAAGAAGGGTTTATGGAAAGAGTGTCAGACATCAATACCAAGGTTTTATCAGAATAATTCAAAAGAATATGGTTTGCTAATAGCCAGTCTATACCCAAAATAATGTATATATCAACAAAGGGTAGACATGTGAGATTTACAAGGAAATTCTTATTTTCAACAGTTACAAAACAATTTAGACATATTTGAGAAGTCATTACTGGTCTTCCTGTGGGGGTGGAAACTATCAAGTCATTTGGAAGATCTGAAACAGGTAAATCTAATATCATTACACAATCATAAGAAATAAAGGAGCAGGATGCTCCTGAATCATATAATATAGTTAAAAGAATAACTTTAACTATGTAGTTAGCCTATATCATATCAGAAGATTGAGTTGCTTCCTTGCTGCTCAAAGTGAAAACTCTTCCTTTGGTCTGGGGTCTAGGAGGAGGTAGTGCTCCATGTTTCTGTGGACAGCTCCTAGCATAATGTCTTGGCTTGCCACACGTGTAACACACCTCCTGCTCCATTAAACATAGTTTGCTTCCATGATGCTTGCCACATTTAGGACACCTTGGTCCACAGGGTTCCACTTGAATTTGCTTTCCTTGGCCCATATAATATAGTTAAAAGAATACCTTTAGCTATACAGTTACCCTATATCGGATCAGAAGATTGAGCTACTTCTTTGCCACTCAAAGTGAAAACTCTTCCATTGGTCTAGAGTCTGGGAGGAGGTAGTGCTCCTTATTTCTGTGGACAGCTCCTAGCATAATGTCTTGGCTTACCACACGTGTAACACACCTCCTTATCCATTAAACATAGTTTGCTCCCATGATGCTTGCCACATTTAGGAGACCTTGGTCCATAGGTGATGATCACATATTTGATACATTAATAAGCCTTCATTTTTAGTCATTTACACTCTCCATGTACTTAATTGATTGATTTTGATTATGTTCTGTAAGTTTGGACTCAAATTGGACTTAATTGAATTTTTCAGCATAATTTACATTTTACGTTGTTTCTATATTTGGGCTATATCTTAGGATGTAGGTGGTCTTTGGAGGTGATTCTAGTGGAATTTGAAAGATAAGAGAGTTATATAACTTTCATGAAGACCTCAAAGGCTCAATCACACAAGTAGATAACTCAAATTGGGGTTGAAACAAGAACCAGAGTGCTTTTCCTGACAACTTAATCTATGTGTACTGTTCATCACATTTTTCGAGCTAGAGGTTGTAAAATGGGCTAAAATTTGGATGCTGAATAGTTAAGACCCATATATACAACTTTGATGTTGAACACCTTTCCAGAATCGGACTCATTGAATGTGATATTGGGCTTGGAAGTCAGAACAGAGGAGCTATGACTGGGCCTGAGCAGTGTGAAGTGATTTGAATGTATATGGAGTTATAGAAATGATATTGGACTCAAACTAAAGCCATTTGAAATCTAAGATCCAGGCCTACAACGTTTATGAAGACCACTTGGTTCAAAAATGACAAATACAATGACTTCAGAGCTGCATGATTTCGGAGACAAGGAATCTCCATAATTTTCCACTCACCGAAAGTCATTTGGCATTTTCCACTCATCCACCCACTAATGACTCAGCCCCCTTGTCATTTTGTATCTCTAATCCTTTATAAAAGGAGGCCTTGGTAGATCATTAAGAGTGTTAGGTGTTAGTTACCAAAATGATGTCATTTTGTTACTAAGTTTTCTTGTAGTAATTTTCCTTTGTTCTAAATTAAAGTCATGTTCTTCTTCTTCTTCTTCTCTTTTTCTTTCTTCTTATCTATGAGTAACTAAGTTTCATTTTACTTGGGTGAAAGAGTGAAGCTCTTGGTAATAAAGTAAGGTTAGATTTATTCTTCTCTTGTGCTTAAATGATTTATATTTTTCTAGTAACCATTATACGTATTATAATTTGTTTCTTATAATTTAGAAACCATTTTTGTAAAGAGGAGTTCTTGATTTGTTGTAGACAAAATATTGGCACAATGAATGCTTTAACCCATTTATAAGTGGTGGTAATATTTTTAGGAAACATAATATAATTACGTATATTATTTTAAATGGACTTTTAATGTTGTATTTTCCGATTGGAACCTCCATGTTGCAAGGATTCTAATTGAGTTATAAAAGGAATTAATCTTACTTTTACTTTATTTACTAATAGTGGATCTTTTAACCCAAGTAAATAATTTTTACTATAGTAACAAAATATTTACTTCACCTTAATTAATCTTCAACAATTCTCTGTGGATCGACCTCGGACTCCCGAGAAATTTATTACTTGAGACAACCTGCACTTGGGTTCGTAATGCAACAATTAATCCCGCATCAAGTTTGTAGACTTGTTTGAAACTAAAAATTGTGCATCAAGTTTTTGGCGCCGTTGCCGGGGACTTGATTTGAAGACTGAATTTCTGGTGTAAAAATTTTGTATATATACTAACATACTAACTAGTGGGGGAACCTCTCTCTTTTTAATTTCTGTGCATACTAACTTGTGGGGGAAACTCTCCCTAATTTCTCTATAATATTTAATCATTAATGAAATAATCTTTTTCTTCTCTCTCTCTCTCATTGGAGCAAAAAATCGGCTTTGCCGATTCTCCGATTTTCATATTTTAAATTTACTTTTCGCACTTTATTTTCTCGTATTTTAATTTACGTACAATGGGGTAATTCTCCATTTTATTTTCTTGTACATATTAACTTAGTGGGGGTAACTCTCCCTTTTAATTTTTTTTCTGTACTTTTTTTTTTTGTATTTATTTTTTGTCATTTTTTTGTTATTTATTTTCTGTCATTTTTTTTTGTTTACTAACTTACGAACTCTCTTACTAACTATCTAACTTTTTACTTTATCACCTATCTAACTTTTTACTTTTTCTGCTTCTAACATTTTAATTTATCTGTATACTAACTTTTTAATTTTTATGCTTATTAACTTATTTGGTGGTTAGTTTATACCACGCCTTTGTTAATATAATGGATAATTTATACTGCTAGCTTGTACATTTTATTTTTTACTGTAAGTTACTTATTTATGCTTAATTGGTATCATCATTTAAATTATGGTCATTTGGCTAAAGTTAATCCTAGTACTTTACATATTAATTTATTTGAATCACAATCACATACATCAAACACAATGGCTGAAAATGAAAGTGTGTATGATGAACATGAAAATCAACCGTTGCGAACCATGCATGAGTATTTGCAACCATCTCGAAATTCTAGTCCATCATGTTTTATCTTTCCACTCAATGCCAACAATTTTAGATTCAAGCCAGGTATGATTTCTTTACTTCCTAATTTCCATGGTTTAGAATCTGAAAGCCCATATTTACATCTAAAAGAATTTGAGGAAGTATGTACCGCTTTTCATGATCAAACTTGCACTGAAGAGGTTGTTAAGCTTAAATTGTTTCCTTTTTCTTTGAAAGATAAAGCAAAAACTTAGCTTAACACTTTGAAACCAATATCAATTAGTACATGGCAAGAAATGCAATGTGAGTTTTTGAAGAAATTTTTTCCAACACATAAAATCAATGCTTTAAAAAGAAAAATCCAAATTTTTTCCCAAAATTCCAATGAAGCATATTTTCAAAGTTGGGAATGTTTTAAAGATTTGTTGAATTCTTGCCCACATCATGGTTTTGAAAAATGGTGCACTATAAGCTTCTTTTATGAAGGGTTAACACCCGAAACCAAACAATTTGTGGAAACAATGTGCAATGGTGAATTTCTTGATAAAGAACCTGAAGAAGCTTTAGACTATTTTGACCATTTGGCTGAAAATTCTCAATCTTGGCATGGTACTAATCCTTTTGAAAATTCAATTAGATTTAACCTTGCAAATGCTAGTAAAGGAAAATATCATCTTAGTCAAGAAGAAGATCTGAATGCAAGGTTTGCTAGTTTGGCTAGAAAGGTTGAAGCCATGGAATTAAGGAAAGTGAAAGAAATTAAATCTATACAAAATGAAGAAATTTGTAGCATTTGTGATGAATTGGGACACTCAACAAATGAATGTCCAAAAATTCCTATTTTTAAAGAAGTTGTGCATGAGCAAGTAAATGCAATGAATAATTTTAAAAAGCCATTCACTTCTTCTTTTTCAGATACATACAATCCGGGATAGAGAAATCACCCGAACTTCAGTTGGAGGACCAACAATCAGGCACAATTTATGCAACCACCACCTCTTCAGGCACAACAGGGCTCTCAAAATTCTGAAGGATATGCACTTTTTGTCCCACCATACAAGAATAACCTTAAAGAAACATTGCATGCATTCATGGAAAAGCAAGATGCCATTTTTAATCAAAACACTCAAATCATGATTAACATAAAAGACACTCTTGCTAAACTTTCTTCTGCACTCACCATTCATGAGAAAGAGAAATTTCCTTCTCAACCTCAACTTAATCCCAAGGGTCAATACAGTCTAAATGATGGTAATTCAGAAAACTAACAAATAGATCAAGTCAAGTCAATGATAACCCTTAGGAATGGAAAGGTTGTTGAAGAAAGTAAGGAGATAAAGAGCCAAGCGTCCAAAGTGATGAACTTCTTGAGTGTGAATGAGCTAGAGGATGTGGAAAAGAATCAAGATAGTAGTGATGCTGAGCTACCCAAGGAACCTGAGGTGACAAAAAGTCTTGTTAAGCTAGAAAATGATGACAAGGGTCACCAGACATACGTGATTGACTCAATCATGGATAGGGGAGTTTCTACAACCTATGATTTTGATCCCCTTGAGAATTTTCTTGTCAATTCTGAGTTTGATTCTATCAGTAATCCCTCTGATGTAGTTGATATTTCTACTATTTTTGATAAAACTCAAGATCATGACACTCAGGCATGGCAACCAAAGTTTAAGGAGTTTCTTAAGAAAGGTTGGAGCATTACTGATAAAAAAAGTGTTTGTCCCTTAGTCTGTTCTAATAAAATTAATTTGGAAGAAGGTAAATAGTCAGCGGTTGAAGCTATAACTTAAGTTGAAGGATCTAGATGTAGCAGAGACTTTGGTAGACGATCTTATCTACCAAAGCTGAGGTAAGTTTTTAGTATTTCATGTTTTTATTGAGTCGACTTAAGTGCCTCCCAAATTTCGGATCCTTTGTATGGGGATGTAAATAGTGTCGACCAACAAAAAAAAATTTATAAAACAAAAGAACCCAAAAAAAAAATGTTTGCATGCTTGTTTATTTCATTTTATTTCATTTTTTTTATCATTGCTAACCATTGTCAAGATGTAGTTATTCTCTTCTCGTCTAAGCATTTCGGGTATATGACTTCTCCCCATTACTTTGTTTAATTTTGTCCTAATAATTTCTTTGATGTATATTGATGATTATTTCTTCAGTCTGGATTTAATTGTTAACATTGAGGACAATGTTGTGATCTGGTTAAGGGAAAGGATAGTTGTGTAAAAAAAAAACTAAAAAAAAAATTTTAGAAAGTGTGTATATTAATATGTTTGTTGTGTTTATGTGTTTGTCAGTAACTTACTAAACCAGTTAAGGATGGCAGAGTAAGGAGTAAACTTTACTCTTGAGACGCATCTTAGTTGGGGTAGTAACTAGTTTGTGTGGAAGTAGCAATTCAAATTCAGAAAAATTTGCATGATTGAGTAAATTGTCTTCTTTCTTAAACATCACATGCTTGGTTATGGATGTTAAAATTTTTGTGGATTGAGAATAATGGATATATGCCTTGTGAGATTTTGAGCTTATCGATGAATGGATTGAACATCTGTACCATTCTCTTCTTTCTTGAGTGATTTTTTCTCATGGAATTGTTACTCTAGAACTTGCTTTGATTCTTTTTGAAGCTACATTTTCACATTCATACATAAATATGATTGAGGCAAATTTTCTTGAATTAACCACTTTGACCAAATAGCTAACCTTACATATTTTCCTTTGCTTAACAACTTTGAGCTTATTTGACCATTCTTTATTTCTAACTCATTACGTACCTTAAATGAAAAACTATGTTCTAACCCAACCTTAGGGAATAAGAGAGCATTGACTTTGTTATTTGATGAGTTCTTGAACAAGTGTGGGGGTGCATGTGCAGATTGGTTATATAAAAAAGAAAAAAAAAGGAAAAAATGTGTCTATATAAAAAAAAGAGCTGATTATTGTTACAATCAAAAGAATGCACCATGTGATATATTCATACCTAGACTGAGGGTGGATGATTGGAAATAACAGGAATAGAAGGAGAATGTTCAAGCCTAACAATGAATTCAACCTACCAATTAATTTTCAATAAAACATTAGTCAGATATTGGTCATTGTCCTGTATGAGGAAGAACTAAGAAATTCTTAAGAAATTTAGTCTGAATGTTCTCAAACATCTTCTCCATTCTAACTGTATCATAATGCTCTTTTATTCTCTTTGGTATTTAACTTGTCTTATCTATATTACTTCCACCTTTACCTTGACTTCATTATAACCTTGAATAAAGTCCTCATGATTTGTGTATATATGTTGTTTTTGAGTAGCGGAGAAGTAGAAGATAAGCAAGCTTATGGTAGTGCAATTTTCATGAGTTGAATTGAGTGAAATACTTACCTTTTAAACACTTGAGGGATTGAGAGTGAATCTTGTGAAAATCTATCATTCTTGACTCATGCTTTTCAATTGAAATATCCTTGCTTGTTGATTTGAGATGTGAAGATATGTTACCTCATGAATGTTTTGATTACTTGAATAATTGGTTGCTTTTTATTTTTAAATATTATTAGAAATTAAGTCTTTTAGAGTGTTTAACTTTTGAGTCTGTTTCGTTTTTTTTTTTTAGTTTTGGTCTTCTGTTTTGCCTAGGAGTGAAAAAAGCTAAGTGTGGGAGAATTTGATGATCACATATTTGATACATTAATAAGCCTTCATTTTTAGTCATTTACACTCTCCATGTACTTAATTATTTGATTTTGATTATGTTTTGTAAGTTTGGACTCAAATTGGACTTAATTGAATTTTTCAGCATAATTTACGTTTTACGTTATTTCTATATTTGGGCTATATCTTGGGATGTAGGTGGTCTTTGGAGGTGATTCTAGTGGCATTTGAAAGATAATATAGAGTTCTATAACTTTCATAAAGACCTCAAAGGCTCAATCACACGAGTAGATAACTCAAATTGGGGTTAAAGCAAGAACCAGAGTGCTTTTCCTGGCAGCTTAACCTATGTGTACTGTTCATCACATTTTTCGGGTTAGATGTTGTAAAATGGGCTGAAATTTGGATACTGAATAGTTAAGACCCATATATACAACTTTCATGTTGAACACTTTTCCAGAATCGGACTCCTTGAAGGTGATATTGGGCTTGGAAGTCAGAATAGAGGAGCTGTGACTGGGCCTGAGTAGTGTACAGTGATTTGAACGTATATGGAGTTATAGAAATGATATTGGACTCAAACTAAATCCATTTGAAAGGTAAGATCCAGGACTACAACTTTCATGAAGATCACTTGGTTCAAAAATGACGAATGCAATGACTTCAGAGCTGCATGATTTCGGAGACAAGGAATCTCCATAATTTTCCACTCACCAAAAGTCATTTGGTATTTTCCACTCATTTTCCACTCATCCACCCACTAATGACTCAGCCCCCTTGTCATTTTGTATCTCTAATCCTCTATAAAAGGAGGCCTTAGCAGATCATTGAGAGTGTTAGGTGTTAGTTACCAAAATGATGCCATTTTGTTACTAAGTTTTCTTGTAGTAATTTTCCTTTGTTCTAAATTAAAGTCATGTTCTTCTTCTTCTTCTTCTCTCTTTCTTTCTTCTTATCTATGAGTAACTAAGTTTCATTTTACTTGGGTGAAAGGGTGAAGCTCTTGGTAATAAAGTAAGGTTAGATTTATTCTTCTCTTGTGCTTAAATGATTTATATTTTTCTAGTAACCATTATACGTATTATAATTTGTTTCTTATAATTTAGAAATCATCTTTGTAAAGAGGAGTTCTTGATTTGTTGTAGACAAAATATTGGCACAATGAATGATTTAACCCATTTATAAGTAGTGGTAATATTTTTAGGAAACATAATATAATTACGTATATTATTTTAAATGGACTTTTAATATTGTATTTTTCGATTGGAACCTCCATGTTGCGAGGATTCTAATTGAGTTATAAAAGGAATTAATCTTACCTTTACTTTATTTACCAAGAGTGGATCTTTTAACTTAAGTAAATAATTTTCACTATAGTAATAAAATATTTACTTCACCTTAATTAATCTTCAACAATTCCCTATTGATCGACCTCGGACTCCCGAGAAATTTATTACTTGAGACAACCTGCACTTGGGTTCGCAATGCAACAATTAATCCCGCATCAAGTTTGTAGACTTGTTTGAAACTAAAAATTGTGCATCAATAGGGCTCTACTTGAATTTGCTTTCCTTTCTCTTGCTGACTCTGAGGTCGCGAAACATTTCTTTTAAACCTTTCATCTACCCTTTTTTTCTTCTAAAAACATTTTTGTCTTTGCTCCTATTGAGGCTTTGAATCATCAGATTCTATAATCCTGCATTTATTCACCAAGGTATGAAATGTTTTGATCTCAAGGGGCCTTATCATCTTCCTTATTTCATCTCTCAATCTAGCATCAAACTTCATGCACTTCCAGTTCTCATTCGGATTAAATCAGAAGTAAGAGAAGAACTTTGACAATTCTTCAAACCTCATAACATATTGCCCCACAGTCATGTTCCCTTATTCCAATTTTAAAAATTCTAACTCCTTTTCCTCTTACAGATTCATTGGAAAATACTTATCCAAGAAAGCCATCTTGAACACTTCCCAAGTTATCTGAGTTCTCACAGCTTCCCTCAATCTTTTGGCACCATCCTACAAATATTTAGCCTCCCATTTTAACATGTAGGAGGCAAAAGATACCTTTTGATCATCCGTGCACCTCATCACTGCAAAAATGTTCTTCAACTCTCTTAACTATTCCTCTGCCTTCGTTGGATTATATTCCCCTTAGAATGATGGAGGATTAGCTTTTCTGAATTCAGAAAGATCATGGAAATCCTAATTTCCCACCAAAGCTACATTTTTTATTGGTTTTAAATGCGCATTGGCCCTTATCTCTTCCAATATTCTTTTGGTTATAACTGCATATTATCTCACAGTCACAACTATATCTCTAAAGGCTTCAGACACATCTGGCGTGTTGTTATTATTATCAGCAGGGGCTCTATTACCTTGGGTATGACTGGTCGATGTCATAGTCTCTTGTACACATAGAATAATAAATATTGAGTTAATTAGGCTCAATATCATGTAATAATACAACATTAACCATCAACATTCAAACTCAGGGCCGTTATGCAATTCTATCTATTTATCTAATCATTAAAACAAGAAAAATGCATAACATGTTGCTTAAAGCATAGCTAGTCTATACCTCGACTCAACAGGATGAACTACTCTGATACTATAATGTAACGTCCCCAATACTAATACTAATAGCGTATCCGCAGCCACGCATTAGTAATTAAAATTAAGCACATCACTTATAACTAATATCATTCATTTGTAAATACATTTATAAGATATATGAAAATATGATCCTGGTGAGGTTAACATAATATACATATATTATGAAGGTCAATATTCAAGAGTGTACATCAAAGTATAGTAATTACATAATATGCCTTCTAGTGACTAAATATATATACAATCCAAAAACAAAATTCTTCTACATAAAGAAATCATTCCATTCCATTACCAAAAGTCTTCATCTTCTAGCTGTTGAGCCTTTTTCCTGGAAATATTATGGAAATATAATAAAACAGGGATAAGAATGCTAAGAATTCTCAATAATATTATTAAAAACTATGCCGTCATAATACTACTAGCTGCTTCAGGGAAAAATCATTTCAAAACTCAAACTATAAAGTAGAAAGGTGGCAAAAGTCAAATTAAGTCATTTCACTTCCTGAAACAGAATTTCAATTATTAATTATACCTGAAAACATTTGTTATCAAAGATCATAAATAAAATCATAAATAACTTGAAATATCATTGGTATCATACCTTCAATTCAATTTTATGATCTTTCTATGATAACTTTGTTATAGTATGACATTCAATACAAATTCATTATAGTGCTCATTTACATATTTGATCATTCCTATAGAACCCATATCACTATACCATAATAGGTAAGAGCCACCTCATATAGCTTAGTTTCTAAAATTTTATGGTAATGAGTGAATTAGGGACTCACACTACCATTTAATAAGGTAATAGTCTACTTTTAAGTTAGTGCACTTCAACCTATTTATGACAAAATATTTCTTTGCCATTACAGAACTATTCCAAGTAACCCTAAACATACATGAGGGAAACATATGGCATATAAGGAAACATAATAAGGAATTTCAATGAATTAAGGATCCCCTTCCTCATAGAGGATCATCTCCTACAATTTTAAAATTACTAATTTTGGATCCCCTTCCCCCCAAACAGGATCATTTCCAAAATTTTATAATGCCAGGTAAAATGATATTTCAAATCAGAAGGGCTACCCATATGTTGGGAATAGTAGTACAGGACCATTTTTCTTCCCATTCAAGGATAAATGTCTAAATTCTCATTTTCAATTCAAATTCAAATTCTATGAGCTCTTATTATTCAAATTCAAATTTCAATTTCAAGTTCTAGCTCAACCTTAGAGAAATAAGGGAACAAATTCTCAAATTCATACAAATACAACTCAACTTTGCATTTCAAAGGAGCAATACCATTTCTAGTACACCTATTAGCTATAACAAGTGTACATCAAGTTCATTTCATCATGAACTATACGCATATAGTGAATATTCCACAAATAATTCAACAAACTTTTTCTCCCATGTTTAATCATGCCAAATGCATCAAAATTTTAATTCTGGAATTCAATTGATGCACAATTACATCACAAAGTGTTCATTCCTAGGTTAAAACACTAATCTTAGTGAAAACCTTTGAAAACACATCAACTTGTATCCTTTAGAACCTCTAATTTCTTAAAACAGGACAATTCTATCCGATTAACACTCTCTTATTTGAATGGAATGCAAACATTCCCACTAGAAACATTATATCTCTTAAGGATATTTTAATCTTCCATTATTGAATTTTCTAGCCTTCATAGGTATTATTGAAAATTCTAGGATTTCATTCAATTTTCAGTTTCTTCATTCTACTACTTTCCTTACATACCTTTATCAGTCACTAAGCGTCATTATCTTTCCCTAGGTTGAGTTAAACCTATGGAGTTGAACTAAGAAGCTTTCAAGTATCCATTTTAATTTGTTTTCATTCCCAGATTAATCTTCATTCTGTCTTTAATATCTACTCAAAATCTCATAATTTTATGAGTTACTTTTCTATTTAATTTAGTCTTTAAGCACTCGCTTAGTGTCACCAAAAATGCCAAATCAACTCATTTGATTCTTCAAAATTTACTACAGCTCATATCAATTATTTATGACTTAGAAATAAAATTTTCATATTTATTTCTGTAATATCCTCTTAAATATGTTAGACTTATATATGGATACAGAAGTAGTATAATACTTGCTTAACATGCTTATTTAATTTTGTGACTTTCTGAGTTAGTTTAGTCACTTTTTTATAACACTATATGTGAAAAATAGTTGTTATTAGTTCAAGTAATGGCTTAAACTGCTTAGTTAATGGAAATAAAGAAAGAAAATTTGTTTCTAGGTCACAAATGTGTAAAATGTGATATGGTTAATTTTTAAGAGTTAACTGAACCAGTTTGATATTTTTAAGTACACTGAGTGAGTGTTTAAATACTAGATTGGTGTTTCACAGAAATAGAAACTTTTAAAAATGGTGAAATTAGGATTGAGATGAATCTTAGGACTGCAACAATCTTATCACTTGGTTTTATGTTTTCCATGACTGCAATAACCTTTTTTCTTGACTTTTCTTTGATATTTTCTCTTGTTCTCACCCACTCTCTCATTCTCTCCTTCGTACAGTAGAAAACAGAAGAGAGAAAATAGAGAAAGGGAAAAGAAAGAAGGAAAATGAGAAGGAAGAAGAGGAAAGGAAGAGGAAAGCTAAAGGAAAATCACAAGCTTGATCACCATCCTTGCTATAAGAAGTAGGGGTGCTTGTTCTTAACTCCACCATGTGTTGTTTTTCTATTCACCCTTGTGGTATACATGTTTTGGATTGAAAATTAGGTTTTTTGTGTGGTTTTCTATGGTTTTATTGGATGAGCTGGTTGAGAACATGTTGTATGCTCCGTTTTGTGATAGGACATGTGTGGGGGTTGTTTTGAAACTTATTTGGATCCTTTAAACCTCATATTCATGACTTGAGAAAAATAGGCATTGTGAAAGATTGGTTGGATCATTTTCTTTGAGGTGATGTATTGATAGGGTGTATAATAGTTTCTTTGAGCTTAGTGAACAATAATGGTGTTGGAGAACACTTGGAATCTATTTTTAGGGGTTAGTTTTTGGTTTAGAAACTAATGGAACATTAGACCTCTTTCTACAAAAATTTTTCTAGTGCAACTGGTGCCTAGGTTCCAGGTGTTGGGTGCCCAAGCACCCACTACCCAAAATCATTTTTGCACAAGGCAGAGCACTGGGCACCCAAGTGCTAGGAGTGAGTGCCCAAGCACCCAGTGACTAGAAGTTTTCAGCTTGATGCTGGGAATTGGGTGCCTAAGCGCCAGTAGAGCGCCTAACTGCCAAGAGTTGAGTGTCTGAGCACTAGTCGTGGGGAAAGCAAGGCAGGCTTTCGGCCATGCCAGTGCTTTGGCACTGGAGAGAGGGTGCCTAGGCTCTACGACCCTATTTTCTAAGGATGTTTATTTTGAGGAAATTGACTTCCTTACTTGTTAGGGTCCCTTGTATATGCCTTTTTAAAGTATGTTGAGACACTCTTAGGAGTATTTCATTGAGGAAATAACTACCTTGCATATATGGGATTTTTGTGAAACCTTAGGCATCCAAAGTGTTATGGAATGCCATAGGGTAGTGTTTTGAACTTGAACAACATGAAGTTGTTTTGAAATCACTTGATAAGTGATGGTGTGAAGTACTAAATACAAGAATGCTAGTGACATGGATCTTTCTACCTTATCTGATAAGATAGGCCAGAGTCTTAAGTTACCAGCATTGCTTTTCCACTTGGTTGTTGTGAACCTTGTGATGTTTCAAATGTGATTTGAAATTACCTTTTAATGTTTTTAAACTTATTTTTCGTATGTATTTTGACCTTATATGGTGTGTATAACCATTTAGCTAGAGAATAAGGACTAGTCCTAAATTCTTGTTGCTAGAGAACTATTATGGTTAAGGTTACTAGTACATGGTGTGGTAGCAATACTTTTACTATTGTAAGGGGAAGCAATCCATCGATGGCTAGGTAGTGTAAGGGCTCTTTTGCCTATCCTACTTAGACAAAAACATGCGAATGTCGTTCCTAGGATTGAGCAAATATCCTGTGTTTTCTAAAATAAAAACCTGCACAAGCATTGCATAAACATACTATTGTGACATTTCTTAGGCATATTCATATGATATATTATACATTACTTTATTGGACAATTGTATGGGCAGTTATCTCTCTAGCTGGTAATAAAGTGTAATAAGGTTATAGTTGCTTTATGAGTATTACATAGTGAGTATTTATATATTTTTATAGTGATGAGTAGAGTCTCTTTTATCTATTGCAAACATAATCTATTGTAACTGAGTTTGTTTATACATTGTGATTTATTATAAATGCTGGTTTTGGAATACTTATACCGAAAATTTGTGAATTCTCACCCTATTGTGTTTCTATGTAAATCCAGGTCAAGGCACTAAAAAGGAAAAGAATAAAAGGAAGTAAACGACTTAGAGTAGTTAATTTTGTTTCTTTTGCCATAAAGCTTGTATTTATTTATATCAGTTTGAGTTTGTGTAAAGTTTGTATATAACAATGAGCTGTTCATGGCAAATGATGTATATACCTAACTTTTTCTTCCCACTTGGCTCTCTATAATAGCATGTGTAGTTGTTATGGATTACTTTATCGTATTAGGGTTAGGGTGTTACATTATAGTATCAGAGCAGTTCATCTTGTTGAGTCGGGGTATGGATTGATTATACTTAGGAATGTTTAGGAGTTCCTTTGTTTGTGTGTTGTGCTTTTCTTGTCTCGTTATGAGATGTTTGAGTTGAATTGTATAACTTGCCTTTGGTATGTTTGTTCTTAGCTACTATCACACTGTTACATGCTATTGAGACTAATCAACTCAATATGTATTGTTCTGTGTGTACAGGAAACTATAGCACCTCCGAGGTGAACCCCAGGGAATAGGAACTCACAAAATGAAGGCCCAAATATGGCTAGAGCCTTTATGGCTATAGCAGATGCTATGAGGGAGCAGACTTCCATGAGCGCGAGGATGATGCTCAAAAGGATGGTGGAAACTCCACCTCCACTGCCACTGCCACCAATTCAGTCGGTGCAACTAGTCCAAGAGGTACCTGTGGGAAGAAGTCAAAACTTCTAAGACCTCTTAGATTTTAGAAAATCTAACTCGTTGATAACTTCTTGAAATGAAGTTATTTCACTTGAATTTGAATGTATATGAGCATGTTATCCTTAAGTTTTATAGGCCAAAGGTTCAATTCATGCATGACTTTATTGATTTAAGCTTGTTAACTCAAATGATTGAGAACTGAATCTTTGAGGATTTTATTTAAAGAATTTTGATTCATCATGATTTGATGGACTTTGGCATTGTCTTGATGCAGGTATTCAAGAAAAGAAGACCTTAGAAGGGATGTAGAAAGCAAAGAGGAGCTCAAATTTAGAAGAAAGCAAGAAATGAGAAGCTGCTGCCAACCCACGCCTAGGCTTGACAAACCCACACCTAGGCGTGGCATTCTTAGGTTTTCAGGAATTTCATACAAAGACACCCACGCATAGGCGTGGTAAGTAGATGTAAGCATGTGATTCATAACCACGCCTAGGCGTGGGAAAAATTTTGGTCCATGAAATTAGTCCTTAATATCTGATTTTTGGGACTTGAGGGAGGATCTAGAGTTATCACTAAGCACGAACTTCATAGAGAAAAGGACAGGAGGAGAAAATCTTGGAAGATAGAGGTGATTCAAGTGAAGAAACAAGATCAAGGAGGAAGATCAAGCATTGGATTCTCACCATTCTTGTTCATTCTTCTTCTTTTTCTATCTTGATTTGTAATTTGATGGGTTTCATCACTCCATTAATTTTCTCTTTTTTCATGATATGTAACTAAACTCTAATCCATGGGCTCTCTAGGATCTTGCTATGGATTTGAATATCTTGTAAATTGGTTGAGTATTCTTTCAATGAAATTAGTTTTGTTCTTCCATATCTATGCTTAATGCTTGTTATTGATTGGCCATTAATTGCATGATTTTAGTATTTCAATTGAACTAGAAATAGGGTGTTGTAAATATGGATATGGTATGGTTGATGTATGTTCAATTACATTCTATTGGGTTGAGTGTGTTGATTAGCTAATGGGATGGACACATATGTAACACCCCGATTTTTTGTTTTTCTTGATATAAATACATTTTTTAATATTTGTGAATTTTTGAGAATTTTTAAGTATTTTGATTATTTTAAAATTATTTTAATTATTTTAATATTATTTTTAACGTATGTCGAAATTTCATTTTTTTTGAAAATATATGAGTTTTATAATTTTTATGATTTTTGGAAATTTTATCGAATTTTCTGAGTTTTTGATTATTTTAATATTATTTTGAGCTGTATGTGTGTTTGAGGCGAGCCCGAAAAAATAAAATTTTTTCCTGAACTAGAAAGTTTCGGACTGTCAAGGCGGGATCGGGGGATCTTACTAAATATCTTCGGGAAAATATCTTGATGGCAATGACTCAAAGTGATGGACCAATGGCAAGCAAGAAGAAGTCAAAATGGATACTCAAGTTGAAAAGGAGAAATTCAAATTGACTACTTAAGTTAGAAGACAAATTCAAATTGGCTACTTACTCTTTCAAGCTTATCCTATCATTCTTTTTCTAGAAGCTTGTAGAAGTGATGACTCGCCACATTCTAGAAGGTAGTAAAATATCTACGGATAAATATCTAAGGATAAAATATCTAACCAAAAATATCTCCGTAAATATCTCAGTAAAATATCTTAGTAAAATATCTACGTAAAATATATGAATGAAAATATCTAAGTTAAATATCTTAAGTGTAATAATGAACCATCATTACCTAACTTTATGACTAACCAATAGAAATTGGTCAAGTTTAGTGGCATGGATTTTGTTTTAAACCATTGGATGGAAAACTTCATGAAGAAGCCTTTGATCATCACCATTGATCTAATCAATGGTGTGAGAGCAAACTTGATAAGGAAGCTTAGGATATCCACCTTAGATTAAATCAATGGTTAGGAGATGAAGTCAACAAAAATGGTTAGACTAGTTAGCCAGAAACTAGATAAACTAACTAAGTTACTCTAATAGCTTAATTTGTAACTAAGTCGAACAAACTAAGTTAACTAATACTTGGAGTCTATGGTTACAAGAAAATATCTAGGGTTTTTCTAGAAGGATGATCAATGCATGACAAATGCATGATCTAATCAAGTAACTAGATAGTTAGTTATATAACTAAATAACCTAACTAAGTTAGCTTAATTGAACTAACTACCTAAACTAGATGTAACTAGAAACTAATTGAAATCAAAACTAAGTTAGCTTTCCATTGAGCCACACGGTTACTAGGCTATTCTAGAATGTTCTTGAATGATCTTTTACGACCAATAGGTGACCACTTGATGACCTATGCCATGTGAAGCCATGTGCAATTGTTTCTAGCTTTTTGAACAAGCCTTAAACTTTCTATCAAGACAACTACACGGCCATGCAAGTGTGAAATAGGATATTCACTTTCATTTCTAACACTTTGTGGCCATAAACTTCTATCATATTTTCTCTCTCATCCAAGAACAAGAAGAACAAACCAAGAACTCCGTACTTTCTTCTTTCTTGAGGGATTCAGCCACTACACCCATCACCTACCTCCAATCTTCTATAATTTCATCTAACATCATATCTTGAATCCTCTCATCAATCCAAGCAACTTTCATGTTGTGAAATTCTCAAGATTCATTCATCTTCATCCTTCCATCAAGCAAAGAATACAAAAGCTCTTATTTTTCTCTTCTTGTATAGCTCATGGCCAACCACCCTAAAGCTGCCTTCCAAGTTTGTTTAATTTAAACCAGCCTCACTTCTTGAATCTTCACATCATTCTAAGACTCTTTGGTGTTAAGACTTTAGTCTAAATCAATCATCTTCAAGCTTGATTCTTAGATTTAAGTTCTAGGGTTTCAAGGTAAAGATCTTGAAACTTGATTTCATACTTGATTCTTGGAATCCTAAGACTATGCTTGATCTATGGTCATCTTAATCAAGCCTTAGATACTAATTTTTATGTGTTTGTTTTAACTCTAAGATCTACTTGGTGGTGAAAGATTGATACAAAGAGAGTTTTACAAGGAGCTTAGGAAGCTACACACCAGGTAAGAGGGAGATTAACCTCATAGGCCATATATGGTGGTGAAGGAATGGATTGTTTGTGTTTGTGAGTGAAAAATCCATGTGAGGATTTATTCACTCGATTGTGTGGTTATTGGTTTATGCTTGTTTGATTATGCATTTTTATAAGATGTGATATTATGCATGGATTTGTTATGGTTGGTTTTTGGATATATGTGATAATATGTGATTTTGATAGTATGTATGAAATGTTTATGGTATAGTTTTGATGATTGATGTATGTTGCATACTATAAATCATGCTAGAAAGGAAAGAATTTTGGTTCCAATGAACCAATTAATGGCTCACGGCCTCAACATCACCAAGGTAGCCAAGTGTTCTAAATTATTTTCCTAAATATGAATTAAATGGTTTAATGATAAGAAATTGGATCAAGAGTTTTTGTAAAGAATAAAGTGATAGAAAATAATTCAATGTGATTTGAGAAACCTATAGTGAAATTTCGGCTAACATGCCATTTTTAATGTCTTAGATCCAAAATTATTTTACTAGGTGTAAACTTAGGTATTTGATTAATAGAAAAATAATTTGATAGGTTTTTAGACCTAGAAAGAAAGTAAAGTAATTTTTAGAATTAAATTAGTGTAATTAAGCTATTAAGTAAGATAAAAGTTAAAACTTAAAATTTACTGATGTACAGCTCACCCTTTGGGTTTTGAAGCGTGTTAGGAAATTTTGAGCTGTAATATTCTAGTTAATCAAAGAAATATAGTTTTGTGAAGAAAATATTAGAAAATATTATTTAAAGGTGATTTATTAAGAAAATATTGGAATTAAAGTCTAATTTTGATAATAAATGAGAAAAGTTTTAATTTAAACTTAGAATATGATTAAAATATTTTACGCGATTAAAAATATGTAGTAAAACTCTTACACGACTTAAAAATAGTGATTTTTAGCTACACGATTAAGAAAACATTTTAAAATCTTTATGCGATTGAGAAAACGTTAAAAAATCATTACGCGATTTGAAAACATAACAAAAGTATTACGCGAATGTGAAAATGTGATAATATTACTATACAATTGAGAGGAACAGCAAATTGTGTTGTAGCGCTGACGTACTATACCTAAGTAGTTGCGGTTTAGCATTGTGCTTGTGGGACCGAAGTTTTGGACCCTTGTGAATCTTTGGTATTATGTAATTGTATAGGCAGTTATATAATATCATTGATACTAATGGTATTGGACAATTGTATGGGCAGTTGCTTTAATATCACTGGGATCAGTTCAACGGTGGTTTGATTTCATTGAATATGCATTTGAGCATTATACAGTCGGTGACTGTTGTGATGTTTTATGCCTAAAGAGTGAACGAGAACTCAGAGGATAGTGGATCTGGACCAGATCTTGGGGAATATCAGGGCACAGTGATTCACTTAGTGTTTATGTTGTCACTATATATATACCCCTGGCCATGATAAACCAACTGCAACACACTGGCAGCCTGACAACCACTATTTTTTTCATGATTCGGCGTAGACTGTCTTTTCGGGGGACAGATCTTCTGGAACGTTCATCTCTGAATTTAAGTCTAACTCCATGGAGTAGGAACTGGTTGCATTGTGCATAAGGATGGTCAGCATACACATCGTGTATATGCATAGTCAGCATTTATATTGTTGTGATATAATATTGATGTGGTATTATCATTATGTCTGCTATTATGCTGCAAGTTTATTGGATTATTTATCTATTAAATGTCATGAATATATCTGCTGATTTTATATTAATCCATGGATTGTATGTATGAAACGACATTGTTGTTCATATCATTTCTTTGCTATCATATTGGTATGCGATGTAGGGGATCTCACCTCTTTACTGTATTTTTCTGTCTGTTTCTATTTTATGCCTATGTTTGTGAAGACTACGATGGCGGCAAGGAAGGATCAACAAGGTTTCTTTAGCCTATAGTTTCTTGAAGGTGTTGCTGCTTGGTGTGTCCATTGGGACTCTGAGTATATAGAGTACTATGGTGACACTACTCTATCTATAAGTAGGATCTGCCATAGGGTCATTACTTCTTCTTTTACGGTTGCATATGTAGAGTTTATTTTACCTATCAAGGAGTTATGGAATGATCTTCACTATACTCCTAGGGAGGACTCCGAGATATCACTTACTCGGATTTCTATCCGTCGAGACATTCCCGGCTAGGGAGTTTGTCTTCAGATGAGGACTCTTGTCTTGAATGTTGTGTTTTTGGGCCAGTCTAGGTTCGTTACGTTTTTGGGTATGTAAAGATAATAGATGTATGGTTGTAGTAAACATTGTTTATATGTAAAGTATTTTATTCAGTTATTATATCTTGTGTTACTTTAATTTGATAAATTTATGTTATCCGCAAAAAAGAAATTTTTGAAACCTGTATTAAGTAATATTAAATATTAAATATTATATAACTTGGGTAATTATTTATAAGGAGTTGATCTGTGTAACACCCCAACTTTTGGGATAATTATAATATTATCCTGAAATGTACTGTTTTGTGAATTTTGTGAGCAGTAAATTAAATTTGACTGTTTCGTGAGTGTATTTGATTGTTGAGTGTGATTTGCTCCGAGCCAAGGAAATAATAATTTTGGCCCGAAAAATCTTATTTTAATTAATTAGAGCTGGGGGATCTTACTAAATCCAATTCTGATTGATATATATATTAATCTCGTAATTTTTAGGATTTAATTGTGTAATAAAATAATTTTATATTATTATAATATTATTTTATATTACAGTGCCTACTGTCTCAAAAACAGTAAAAATCTGCTTCAAAATGATCATGGATCTCTAAAAGTCTGTGGGACCCGCGTTTAGGAAAAACAGTCAACGATTCTGACTGGACAAATTCTAGCCAATGAAAGCAAGTCAACGAAAGTGGCTTGACTTTTTGAACCAATAAGAATAGGTCAACGAAGGGAGCGTAGACTTTAATTTGGACCGTTGGATGAAGACTTAGTTAGGAAGCCTTTGATTTCAACCGTTGATCAAATCAATGGTGAGATTAGAATTTAAGATTTATGACTAATCAATATCTACCTTAGATTACATCTAGGACTAGGAATTAAAGATGAAACCAATGGTTAATATTAAGTCAAACATAGTGGCTTGAATTTGGTTAGTAGCTAATTAATCCTAATCTGGTTAATCTAATTACCTAATTAGCGAACTAAATGAACTAGCTTAGTTCTTAATTAGTTATAATCTAAATATTAATTAGATATCCTAATATTGATTAAAGGTTATAATATATGCTAATATATATTAAACTAATTAGTTATATGATTAGAATGTTAATTAAGATTGATTAGGATATTTAACCTAACTAATTATCTAATTAATTAGCATGTAATTAGGTGTAAATTGAAAGCAATTAAGATCCTAAAATCCAAGGAGCCACACGGTTTTGGGCAGCAGCCTTGGGAAGCTTGGTGGCTAAGTTCTACATGGTTCTTGAACCATCCAATGACATAAGCCATGTGCTTAACTAATGTGAACACTATTAGATATTTACCTAGCAAAATTAAACACTCAACCTCACCTAAAACCCACTCACGGAAGCAGCCCGTTCAATTACACACTCAATATTTACTTTTCACTTATCCTAAATCAAAGCTATCCATTCTCTCCAAAAATACCAAGAACCCATGCGCACTTTCTCTTCCATTTCTCTCACTCTATTCGGCCAAGACCCCAAATACCACCAACCAACTTCTATAATTTTACCTCTTAGCTTTTCTTAAACCCAAATCATATTCTAAACACTTTTCATTCACAAAGTTTTGCCAAAAACCTACTCTATCTAGTCCAAAATCAAACCTTTTGCTTACTTTCTTAAGGGTAAGTCTTGATTTTATGGTTTAAATTTGGATTTATAATTTTTCTAACCATGATTGTTCCATGGTTTTTCAATATTGAGCCTTATGTGTTTTTACTAATTGTTTAAGAATTTTAGGGATTTGTTTGGGAGGTTGCACGAAATTTCAAAGAAAGGAGGAAACTAACCGATTAATTGTCTTTAAGAGGTAAGAGGGAGATTTAATCTCATCAACCCTAAGTGGTGATGGGAAAATGGATTTGTTTGTGTGTATCGAATCCATAAGGATTCATTTGTGTGGTTGTTTTATTGTTTTTATTATTTGGGTGATTGTTTAAATGCTTTCCTATTTGTAATTTATTTTTGCTATGCATGTCTATAGCTTTAAAATATATTGTATGTATATTGTATGTGTTTATATATGTATGTGTTTATAATTGTATAAAGTAGGATGTGAATAACATGTAACGAATTGTATGAGTGTTCCAAAGAACACAGAATGAGGCTCACGGCCTTACATCAAACAGAGAACCAAAATGTTCTCAACCATTTTCTAAATCAATGAGTTAATGAATCTAGGTAAAATAATAAGTTTAAGAATGATTTTGATTAATTATGGCCAACATGCCATCTAGTGTATAATTGAATGCCATTTTATTTTCTATTTTGGCCAACATGCCATTTTATTTTCTAAGATAAGTTAGGTAATGGATTTACAAAAATAAATTGATTCCAATGAATCTTTGAGAAAACAAAAAGGAATAAATTCAGTCCTAGAATTCTAAATTAGCAGAATTTAGTTTAAGTAAGAACTAAATCAGACGCTTGAAAAATACTAATGTAAAGTTCATTCTATGAATTTTGAAGCGCGTTAGCAAGTTTCATAGCGTAATTATTGGGTAAAAATAAAATGAACTATATTTAGTGGAAAACATCAAAAATACCTTATACTGATTTTATAGGCAAAATGCTGCCGAAATTCACTAAAATCAGACGTATAAAATGAAAAGATTCCATATTATATTTATAACACAAGAAAATACTCTACGTATTTTAAAAGTACTTGATATAATTTTACACATTTTTAAAATGATAATTTTAAGCTATTCGGTTAAGAAAACGAATTAAAAATCTTACGCGATTGAGAAAATGATTTAAAAACATTACGCAATGTTAAAAAAAATGTCAAAATATATTACGTGATTTAAAAACATTTGTGAAAACGACGAGATTGTGAAAATGCGATAAAATTTCTACGCGATTGAACGATACAGTAAGTTTTACTGTCGGGCCAAAGTGGTGGACCCGGACATGTTGTGATGTAGTATTGTCAGGTGGGACGTACTATACTTTGGTATTTTATGACTAAGGGTATTTTTGTAATTATGGTAAAATTTGGATAATAAGGGTATTTTTATAATTTTAGATCATGCTTAGAGTGTTATGTCAATTTGATTGATAATTGACGATTGATTGATGAGGAGAATTACACCGTGTTTTGGTGTGATAAGCGTAGTGTGGTTCATTTATGAACTTGGAGGCATTAGTGTGCGGAGAATTCCACATGGGGACAGTGGGTTGTTCCTCTGGGCCGTGGTAACGGGCAACACACTAATGATCTTGACAAACACTATTCTTAATCGGGATCTTGAGGAGACTATTACGTACTATGCCTGTAGTGCATGGTGTATTGACTGTGTACTACTACACGATGTTTGGACTGTGGACTATAGACATGATGTTTGACAGTGCAATAGTTTGGTTGAGCAGCCATAAAGTATTATTAGTTTCTATTCGAATCATTCTCTCAGATATCCGTGTTTAGCTCCATGGAGTAGGAACGAGTCGGTGTGTGTTCATGCATTATTTGCATTTTTACTGCTTACCATAATCTGTGATGAAATGTATGATTTATTGCTTTCCAATAATGCATGTGATATAATGATATGTATTACTTTGTTAAAAATTATGCATGATATATTATTATGTACTGTTGTGATAATTGTTTTGTACTGTCATTTTCTTTATTGCCATGCGGGTAGTGATGTAGATTGTCTCACCTCTCTATATGTTTTCTCGATATTATTATATTATTTCTGTAAAGAGTTTGAGGAAGAAGAGGATCAGCCTCTTGAAATAGAGTATCCGGACGAGCGACAGCCGGGCGAGCTATACGAGGAGGACGAGCCAGTAGATCATCCTTATCATCAAGACTGATCTTGAGATCATGGCGTTGCCAGGATTTTTCGGGTTTATGAGACTTGAGTTTCATGGAGGTTCTGAAGCCTGGCGTATGCGAGTGGATAGAGGGACAGTTGTGTATGTGGGACGTTTGACTATGTCCCTATGTAGAGAGTATGATGGAGATGTCATATTCACTACTATGTTATATTTACATCTAGAGTTGCCGTTGACTCTTAGGCGTTACTGGCAAAGAATATTCCATGCGCCTAGTGAGCTCAGTAGCGAGTCAACAGATCGGACTCGTGTCCGTAGAACTATGGGACCTCCAGGAGCTCTGACTTTCGATGATCTTTTTGAGGATGATCCATCAGAGGGTTAGAGAGCTCTGAGGTGCACTTGGGCAATACTATGTCGTAGTTTTGTGTCAACTCTTTACTACTTTGTTAAATACTTATAGTTGTAAATTATGTGTGTATTAAAGAAGAATCATATGTATATTATGGTGTGATTATACTTTGTTTTATTTTGTGTTCTGTGTTATTTTATTTAATGTTATTAGTAAAAAAGGAAAAAAAAATTTACCACAAATATTATTTAAGTATCAAATGTTTTACAACTTAGGTAAGAGTTTTATTTTATTTTATTTTATTGCATTCATAAATGTGACATCCCCACAAGGGTGTTACAATCTGAAATAAGTTGTAACTTCTTTCGGGAGCCTAGAACATAAGAACTCCATGGTTAAGCGTGCTTAACCTGGAGCAATTGTGGGATGAGTGACCTCTTGGGAAGTTTCCTAGGATGCGTATGAGTGAGGACAAAGCACGCTGAAAAGACTCGTGTTGGTTTGTGGAGACACTCATCAATCCTACAGGCAGTCCCAGGACGTTACAACATACCCATTAGTCACGCATAGCATGTGTTTGATAATTGGTCTCAATGAGTGATTCTTATGCTAACTCACATGGACACATAGTGGATTAACTATGTTTCACATGGGTAATTGTCTTAGACGTAGGCTTTTATCTATTGCATGTTTTAGCTAACAAAACTAATTCATTGTTAGATGCTTGTGAATTGCAAGTTATTCATTGAAGTAGCAAGTGAATAGGGACCCCTAGGCCTTTTTTTCATTCTCATCTTTCTCTTGTGAATTTAGTGTTGGGTGCTCTCTTGTTTTAATTCTTTTAAGTTATTATTTTAATTACAAACCTCTCTCACATTTCATTTACTTGGATAAGGTTTTGTGAAAATTGGTTAAGTTTAGCATTTCTCTAATTGTCAATCTCTTGGGACATGATACTCTAACTCTCATATATTACTTGTTGACCCGTGCGCTTACGGATACACAAACAAGTTTTTAGCACCGTTGCTGGGGATTGAACATAGATTTTTTGTTATTTCTTAATTCAATTCACAACTCTTATTTCAAGTTTTATTTGTTTGTTTTGTTTTTCAGGTACTTTGCTCTTGTATGCGAAGGACTCAAAGTGTATCTCGATTTCCTTATGATCCTGAGATCGAGAGGACTTTTCATAGATTGCTAAGAGAACAAAAAGTACAATGGAAGACACTTTAATTGGATAGTGAATTGGAGATGGCGGAAGAAGTGAATGTTGAAAGACTCTTGAGGGAGTATGCCACTCCAAATGCTAGAGACATCCGATCTAGCATTAGAAGACTTGTTGTACAAGCACAAACTTTTGAGATCAAGCCTGCTATTATCTAGATGGTTTAGAATATTTCACAATTTGCGGATCTACCCCATAAAGATCCCAATGCTCATCTAGCCAACTTTCTGGAGATTTGTGAAACTTTCAAGCACCAAGGAATGACTGATGATGCAGCTCTTTTAAGGCTTTTCTCTTTTTCCTTGAGAGATAGGGCCAAGGCATGGCTTCAATCATTACCTAAACATTCCATCACTACTTGAGAAGAGCTAGCTCAAAAGTTTTTGGACCGATTCTTTCCTCTTATGAAGTCAATGAAGCATAGAAATGATATATTGTCCTTCAGGCAGTTTGAAGGAGAGACCTTATATGAAGCGTGGGAGCGATTTAAAGAGTTGCTAAGGAAGTGCCCCCACTATGGCATAGCAAAATGGATGTTAGTTCATACCTTCTACAATAGCTTGACAACCTCCATTCGATCTATAATTGATGCAACAGCTGAAGGGACTCTCATGAGCAAGACTGTAGACGCTGCCTACAACCTTTTGGAGGAAATAGCCACTAATAACTATCAATAGCCAGCAGAGAGGGTTATTCCTAGGAGAGTGGTAGCCGGTATACATGAAGTTGATGCTCTCACATCACTTTCAGCTTAAGTAGCAGCACTATCCAAGATGTTTGACACCATGACAGTTAATTTAGTGGCGAGCGGAGCTAATAACTCAGCTAAGATTTGTGATCATTGCGGGGATCGTCACTTTATTGCGAGTTGCACAGCTAGCCTAGAGAGTGTGCAATATGCCAATCAATTCCACCTAAGTAGTCACAATAATGCTTTTGGTAATACATACAACTCTACTTGGCAGAACCATCCTAATCTTTCTTGGGGTAGAGATTCTCAAGGTCCTTCTTCTTCCTATCAGCCCAGAGAAGCACCCTGTGCCCCTCCAGGTTTCCAACAATAGAGCTCCCCTCAATCCTAAGGTTCAACTTCAACTTCCAATTTGGAGAACATGTTTGCTCAGTTCATGACTAGCCAACAAGAGTATATGACTAAAACTGATTCAAGGCTTACTTCCCATGATGCCTTGATGCAAAGTCAAGCACCTTCCTTGAGGAATCTTGAGACTTAAGTTAGCCAACTAGCCCAAGCTCTAAATAATAGGCCCCAAGGGACTTTTCCAAGTGGCACCATTAATAATCCAAAAGTTGCCCCTCCTGAGCATTACAAGGCTATATCATTGAGGGGTGAGAAGGAAAATGAAGGAAATTCAAAGACTAAGCTACTTGAGAAAGAAGTTGAAGTTACAAAAGATAAGGTGGTTATGAACAACAAGGTTGACAAGAATGAAGAGCTAGCAAAGAGGAAAGTTGAAGACAACAAGAAGGAGGATAAGTTTTATAAAGGATATATTGTCTAAGAAGAGAAGGCTTGGAGATTTTGAAACTGTTGCTCTCACAGAGGAATGTAGTGCTATCTTTCAAAATAAACTTCCTCCAAAGCTCAAAGATCCCGGAAGCTTCACTATCCCTTACACCATTGGTGAGAAATTCTCTGGTCGAGCTTTATGTGATTTGGGGGCCAGTGTAAATCTCATGCCCTTTTCAATATACAAAAGATTAGGTTTGAGAGAGGTGAAGCTAACTTCAGTTACGCAACAATTAGCTAACCGTTCTCTCACTTATCCTAAGGGAGTCATAGAAGATGTATTGGTCAAGGTAGACAAGTTAATTTTCGCATCTGATTTCATCATCCTGGATATGGAGGAAGATTGAAATGTCCCTCTCGTCCTTGGAAGACCATTCCTTGCAACTAGAGGAACTCTCATTGATGTTCAAAAAGGGGAGCTTACCATGAGAGTGCAAGATCAAGAGGTAACCTTCAATATTTTCAAAGCAATGAAATTACCTCAAGATCTTGAAGAATGTTCGTACGTGAATTTGCTTGGTGGGATGGGAACTAAAAGATTTGGTGCAAGTGTCCTATGTGACCCTCTTGAAGTTTCTTTGTTTTCTACATGTGAAAGGGGAGATGAGGAATTCAGTGAGCTCAAGTTGTTACCATCTCTTTTGAGTTATGCCTATCTTGGTGACAAAGCTACATCTCCCAACTACTATTACAGAGAAAGTCCAGCCTAAGACTATAAAAAATGGCACTTCTTGGGAGGCAACCCAAGTTCTTTACCTTATCTTTATTTTGCTTTATTGATGTTTTTACATTCCTAGTTTAGTTATCTACCTACTTTTGTCTTGAGTTTTGATTTCTTGATTACGTTTGATTTTGTTTACCTTATCTTTTTGGCTTTGCATTTACCTTATCTTTTTATGAAGTAGTTTTTATGTTCTAATTGCATTAGTGTTATTGGTGATTTTTTTTTTTGTGTGTGTAATTGATGGATTTGAGAGAGCTTGATTAGGATTAGTGGGCTGTTTAAAAATATGCAATAAAATGATGAGTGTGCTTGGAGGCAGGTTGAACTTGTGCATGCTAGAATTTTGATTTGAGTATCTGATGATTGTGTGGAACAAGGATATGCCTCATTGCTTAGGAAATCACATGTAAAAATTCAAATTTTGTGCTTATACTTATTGCTATATTTGTGTATGAGTGTATTTCCCTGTCGCATGTGTGGTAGATTTTGGAATGTGAATGAAATGCATGATTGGAGAAAATTTATGAATGACATGTGTAAAGTCAATTTGCATCTTTGAGACTTGTCTGATTCCTTTTTGAGGAGAAATCCTAGGCAATGCATTTTTTTTGAAGAAATGACTAGGGCATTTCTTTGGACCGATTGGGACTTTCAAGCCAACCTTAACTGAATGAGTTTCCTAGTACCCCCTTTGAAGCCTAGTGTGTGTGTGTGGCATAATTTTTCTTTCTTAAAACCCACACACTCCTCCTCTTCAACCATGCTTGTAAAAAAAAAATATGTTACCCTCATTACAAGTTCTTTGATGAAAACATGATTGGGCATTTTTTTTAGTTTAAGCCAAAGTGTTTTGCATGATACCTAGAATCCAGGAATATTAGGTAACCAACTCTTATTAAAAAAAATAAAAAAAATAAATAAGTGGGTTGTTGTGTAAATTTTAGCCCTTTTTGCAATAAAATTAAATATGTACATATGTTCTTAGAAATATATATATAATAAAAAGAATAAAAAAAGAATAAAAAAAGAAAAGAAAATGATGAGAAAATGGAATAAAGAGGGTTGATTATTCACTTTGGATTCTGTTTGTGCATCGTACATGCTTGGCTTGATTCAATGGAAATGTGTGATTATGTGTTTGATATTTGAATTTAAATCATTCCCATTCTTTCTTAACCATTACCCTTAACCTCACATTACAAGCTTAAAAGACCCTTATGATCTTTGATTTTGTGTTGCCTACATTACTGGAGAAAGGGATGAAAGACATTCTTTTGAGAGTGCATGTGCATTTTATAAAATTCATCCATCTTGCTCTTCAAGATTAGGAATGGGTCTTAAACACATGAATTTGGAAAATCATTCATGTACAATAATTGCATTCAAGGGTAATCATGATAGTTGGAAATTTCTTGCATGTGTGAACCTTGTGTGAGGTTGAAAGGTGATTTCTGAGGGTATGAATGATAATTGGAAGCTGGATATTGTAACACCCCTCGATTTAATAGCCACGGCACAATCGTCATTATCCCGCGGTCACTAAATTTTTGGCGTGCTACAACTTCTTCATAATACTATTCTAAATTTGAATATATATATATATATATATATATATATATATATATATATGTATATATATATATATATATATACATATAAATATATATATTTTCATATATATATAAAGGAAATATGAGCCACGAATGCAATAATACATAATTCATCGTTAACAAATATGATTTAAGAGAATATATATAAAATACAGTACGTAGGACTAAATTAATTAAGTTAAAGCATATAGAACATGGCGCATTCCTCATATCACTCACAATAAAATACATCAAGATTGACTTCAAAATGTAAATATATTAAAAATACACCATAACAAAATTAATGCAGAAGAAAACATAGACTACCCATATGACATCCCTGTCTAAGGAGTTGGGTACTCCATCGGATCCACCTAGGGATCCTCCCCCGGGTCATCTGAAGATATAAGGACAGGACCGAGTGTAGTCCCACGGGCAGGTGCCCTAGCAACTGATGCCATAGAATCCTCTGTGTTTGGATGCATACCTTTGAAGACTTGTTTTGGTGATAACAAACGTGAAGAATAAATGAAGATGATAAATAGACCAAGTCCAAGTTTATATTTGAATAGCATTAGGACTTAGGATTTATTGTACGGAGCTCACTTTGATATCTCTTCGTTTTTGAAAGAAAAGATAAAACGTGTTTTAAACTAAACTTAGTGTCGTTAAAACATCTTCTCCAAATCTATTTTACTCTGATTTATTCGAATAAAACCTAGTCTATTCGAATAAACTCTTTTACGAGACTCTGTGTTTTAAGATTTTATTCGAATAGCATGTCTTTTATCCGAATAGATGATTTTTTCAGAACCACGTTTTTAAGTGAGTTATTCGAATAACTTAAACGTTATTCGAATAAATCTTTTCTATCTGAACTTGTCTTTTAAACTTTATTCGAATAGTTCAGCTGCCATTCGAATAACCTATTTGGTTTTAGAACTCTGGTTTTAACAGAGTTATTCGAATAACAGGTTGGTTATTCGAATAACCCATTTCAGATGAGCTTTTAAATTGGTTTCAGTAACAGTGTTATTCGAATAACCTGTTAAGTTATTCGAATAAACACATTTGAATACGAAGTCTAAAATGGAAACTTTCAAACACTTTTAATTCGATTAAATTATTTTTAAATGCTCTTAATTATACCTAAACGGCTATCTCCGTGTTTTTCCCTATAAATAGCAAGCTTGGGTCACAAATTTCATTGCCCATAATCCTGAACTAATTTCTGCTTGCTCTAATCTGTGAAAATTATTTTCTACTCTCTTTTTGATTAAAAACTTTGAGATATTTCTGTGAGAGCTCCTTTAGCACTTCAATTTGTATTACTTACTCTGAGTGAGAGTTTCTCTTCATTTATTTTCTGATATTTTGTATCGAGGGTGAGGTATCTCTCAAGGTTTGTATAAAAGGTGAGGTATCCCTGTAGGCTGAGACTTTAGCACAAGGGTAGAGTTTCCCTGTGTGTGAAAAGTGCTCTTTTGTGTAACGGTAGCAAGCATCTATTGAAACTTGTATACTTAGTGAAAAATCTCGGCTTTCGAGGACTGGACGTAAACCACAAGTGGGTTAGTGGTCGAACCAGGATAAATATTGTGCCTGCTTCTCTCTTCTTAATCTCTTTATTTTATGTAATTTAATTTACTGCATATTTATTTTTCGCTGCTCTTTATTGTTTCTTTTCTTCTTCTCGTTCCTTTTGTGCATTTATTTATTAAGTTTTAATATTAGTTTTTGATAAAAAGAGGTTTTCTGAAAAAGTTTTAAACTCAATTCACCCCCCTCTTGAGTACTGGAAGCCACTTGGTAACATCCTCATCGTCACAGGGAGTGCGAATCGGATAGCCCCATAGCTCCTGGATGGGAAGAGCAAACTCCAAATGCACAGATGTAGTAAGCGTCAGGATAGGATCTCCATCACGAGTCCTCCTGACAGTCAGTCTCAGATCCCTAACATATCGTACTCGCTCTCAGCCCAGTCGACTCGCCACGCGTTAGCACCACCAGTGAACACAATTCGAACGAACCCAATAGAACCCCCTTCGCGACGACATCACCGGATGCAGTGGGTCAAACCAAGAAAGTCCAAAAGAATCCAACCTCGTTCCCACTTACAATCTTTAACCAAGAATTTACATAGAACAAGAAAAGTACAAGAAAGAGGTGAGACATCCTACTTCATTACCAATTATGGCAGTAAGAAATATAAACAATGTCAAGAGACAGATATTAAACAACTTAGCAGTTCCAGACAATTATAACATCGATAAGATAGCAAATCCAATTATCGCATAAATTAAATGCCAAGTAATATATATGTGTTCACTATGCACATGGACATGATAATCAAAATCCTACTCCATGGAGTTAGACGCGAACATCAGAGTGAATGATCAGGGAGACATGTCAATATCTCGTCCGCCTTGGACCAAGTGATTACCATAAATGGTCAATCAATAATGTTGCGCATAGGCTCTATACAGCGGCATTCTCACAAGATCGCGTTATAGGACAGTACCCAGTCAAGATCGTCGGTGTATTTACATCGGTTTGTCCTATGGTCCAGCGGGGCTACCGACTGCCCGTTGTGAGACGCCCGTGGCCCGACACCCTCAAGGTTAACAGCAGGACCCATACTAGTCTATTCGCACCTGTACAAAGGTGTGATTCAACTCCTAGGCAATATGGCCTTGACAAATAGTCCACCGGACTTTCACAATGCATGATGACTCCATGCATATATCAGGTAATGATTATTATTATATACTTTTTCACAATATGCCACAATTGGCCAAAGTAAGCATCAATACATCATTGGTCCCTCACATGGACCCACAAGATCATATTATCAGTATTTAAATGAAATAATACACTTCCAAGGTTTATTATGAATTCTCACTTACACTTTTAATTCTTGTTTCTCTTATTCAATTAATCCTCAATTAATACATTATACTTTTAGGCACATTATGAAATTATGCTTAACTTTCTATACCCTTCTTAATAAGTTTCTCTTTTTGAGAAATGCTATCACATTATTTATTTACTCATTATTATTTTAATTACATAAGTCCATCATTAAATCTTAAACCTAATTCCCTTAACATGATTTAAATTGGATCATTTGTCATTCTTACTTGCACTCATAGTCTTACTTTAATTAGAATTTATTCTAAGTCTTTGGATAAATCTTCATTCTTGATTCTTGCCATTTTATGAAGCCCTAATTGCTTCCTAATTAATCATTTAATTAAGTATCACTTCAATTTAATTTTTCTTATGAAGTTCCTTTCTTTATTGAGTTCTTACTTTAAACTTAATCTTATTCACATGAGGAATTTATTTCTATGTCTTACCAAGTCTCAAACACCCTTATTTATCTTTAGGGTCCAAAGAATTCCTTTAAGTTACTAAATTTATTTCCTTCCATTACATAATTCTCTTATTTATTTACTTGGTTAATTAAATGACATAGTTGTATAAAGTTACATGATTAGGCCATTTTGAACCCTAGAGGCCGTGAGCCTCACTAATTCTTAGGATTCCAATCTTTTATTCCATTAATTACATGTTGTCAACTTGACTAGCTATGTCTTCCACTTGTTATAAATTTTTACCAAAAACCCTAATTTAGGGCCCTGAAACCGTGAGCCTCTTGGAAGAGGACCAAGTCATTTTTGTTTCCAAACCAAGATTCTAATCCATCCAAACATATACATATACATAATCAATCAATCAAATAACTTAAACAATTTAACAACAACATATAGTCATATAAATCATACAAACAAAGAATAATCCTCAATAGGATTTTCTCACAATCAATTACAACACAATGTTCCTTACTACCAAGAGAGGTTGAAGAGGATTATCTCCCTCTTACCTAAAGCAGAAAACAAACAATAGAACTCACTTGAAGCTCCCTTGAATTTTCGGATTCCGCCAACACTAAAACTCTAGGGCATCAAATTTTTACAAGAATCACAATCAAAGCTTGAAAAAGGCATCCATGGTCACCATTATGACCATGGATCACGAAAATGAAGAGAAAAGAGTGAGGAACTAAGAACCTTACCCAAAAGCTTGAAGCTTTGTCTTGGATGACAATGGAGGAAAATTTAGTTTTTGAAGAAAACCTTTCAAATAGAAGTTGTAGAAGAGGTTGAGAGGAGTATAGAAATGGTGTTTGGGAGGAGAAAAGATGAAGAGAAATGGTGGAGGAGGGGCTGCAATTTCGTGGTTATGGAGGAGGGTAGAGAGAAGGAGGAGAAACTTGAAGAAGATGAAGGTTAGAGAGAGAAAATGATAGTAAAGGTGAATGAACTTTTTGTGATTTTAAAATTAGAATGACTTTGTTTAATAAAATGAATGAAGCACAAATTTGGCACCCATAAAGGGGCTGCTTCCGTGTTGTGTGTGTGAGGGAGGAGAGAAGAAAATGGTTGAGAGAAAAGAGAGAACGAAAGTCTAAAGAGAGAAGTTGATAGGAGAAATTAAAGTGATGACTTTTTGACTTTGAAATTTGAATTGAATTGCCTAATTAAATGAAGCACAATATTGGGCTCCAATTGGGGCTGCTGCTGCCGTGGAGAGTGGGAGGGAGGAGAGAGAAAAATGCATGGCTTCCTTGGGAAGCTTGGAGGAAATTTCCTAGAAGCTTCCTTGAGAAGCTTCGCACGTTTCTCAATAAAGTACAAAGTAAGCTTGTCTCCTTAATTAAATACTCTTGAATAGATGATTAATTACACTGTTAGAATTATTTTCCCAGTGAATAAAAGTTACAGTTGATGAAAATAATATTTTATTGTTCATCAGATAATTTTATGATACAGCGATTTTATTTATCAAATAAAATTTTGAAAAATGAAAACTTTGTAAACTGTGCCCGACCTCGGGTTTAGTAAGGTCCCCCGTTGACACATCCTCAGTTCAAGCTTTATCATCCTCAGGGAAAACATTTCGTTTTCCCGGCTCCGCTCAGCGAGCACGTAAAACGAGGAATATACTAAAATATTTGACATTTTCAGAAAAATCCACAAAAATTCTCAAAATTCACAAATATTAGAAAAATGCTATTCATGAAGAAACAAATGATTTCCGGAGTGTTTACACTGACTCTGTGCAGTGTGCACGTAAAACAAAAAATATATTAGAATATTTAATATTTCCGAAAAAAAATAGAAAATTTCTCAAAAATCACAAATATTATAAAATGACTATTTGTGATTAAACAAATAATTTTTGGGACATTATACCGATTTTGCTCAGTATGCATGTAAAACGAAGAATATATTAAAATATTCATCGTTTCCGGAAAAATCTAGAAAAATTCCAAAAAATCTCAAATATTATAAAACGTCTATTTATGATGATTGAGGTAATTTTCGGGATGTTACAGATATGCTCTAGCTCAATTTGCCCCATGTTTTCTGTTCTTTTATTGGAGTATATTCCTTCTTCCCTTGCTTGGATTAATTTGCTCGAGGACTAGCAAATCTTTAGGTTTGGGGGTGTGATAACTTCTGGAAATGAAGTTATTTCACTTGAATTTGAAGGTATATGAGCATGCTATCCTTAAGTTTTATAGGCCAAAGGTTCAATTCATGCATGACTTTAATGATTTAAGCTTGTTAACTCAAATGATTGAGAATTGAATTTTTGAGGATTTTATTTAAAGAATTTAGATTGATCACGATTTGATAGACTTTGCCATTGTCTTGATGCAGGTATTCAAGAAGGGAAGACCTTGGAAAGGATGTGGAAAGCGAAGAGGAGCTTAAATTTAGAAGAAAGCAAGAAAGGAGAAGCTGCTGCCAACCCACGCCTAGACTTGACAAATCCACGCCTAGGCTTGACAAACCCACGCCTAGGCCTGACAAACTCATGCCTAGGCGTGGCACTCTTAGGTTTTTAGGAATTTTAGATAGAGACACCTACGCCCAGGCGTGGAAAAGCCACGCCTAAGCGTGGTAAGTAGATGCAAGCACGTGATTCATAACCACGCCTAGGCGTGGAAAAAAATCCTAGACCGCGAAATTAACCCTTAATATCTGATTTTTGGGACTTGAGGGAGGATCTGGGGTTGTCACCAAGCACAAACATCATAGGGAAAGGGAGAGGAGGAGAAAACCTTGGAAAATAAAGGTGATTCATGTGAAGAACCAAGATCGAGGAGGAAGATCAAGCGTTGGATTCTCACCATTCTTGTTCATTCTTCCCCTTTTCTTTCTTGATTTGTAATTTAATGGGTTTCATGAATCCATTAGTTTTCTCTTCTTTCATGATGTGTAACTAAACTCTAATCTAGGGGCTCTTTAGGATCTTGCTGTGGATTTGAATATCTTGTAAATTGGTTGAGTATTCTTTCAATGAAATTGGTTTTGTCCTTCCATATCTATGCTTAATGCTTGTTATTGATTAGCTATCAATTGCATGATTTTAGTTTTCCAATTGAATGGTTGATACATGTTCAATTACATTCTATTAGGTTGGGTGTGTTGATTAACTAATGGGATGGACGTATACCAATTAGTCATGCATAGCAAGTGTTTGATAATTGATCTCAATGAGTGATTCTTATGCTAACTCATATGGATACATAATGGATTAACTAGGTTTCACATCGGTAATTGTCCTAGACATAGGCTTTTATCTATTGCTTGTTTTAGCTAACAAAACCACTTCATTGTTAGATGCTTGTGAATTGCAAGTTATTCATTGAAGTAGCAAGTGAATAGGGACTCCTAGGCCTTTTTTTTATTCTCATCTTTCTCTTGTGAATTTAATGTTAGGTGCTCTCTTGTTTTAATTCTTTTTAGTTGTTATTTTAATTACAAAGCTCTCTCACATTTCATTTACTTGGATAAGGTTTTGTGGATGGTTAAGTTTAGCATTTCTCTAATTGTCTATCCCTTGGGCCAAGTTACCCTAACTCTCATATATTACTTGTTGACTCATGCGCTTACGGATACACACAAACTCATCATCCTTCAAAGGGGAGTACAACCTAGTCAAAGTTGAGGGTTGACTAAAGGAAATGGAGAATATTTTTACTGTTATGGGCTTGCTTGGAAAAGCAGAAGGTGCTCTTTTCTTGGCATGAATTGGTTATCCTCTAACCATGTTGTACTAAATTGTTTAGATAAAAACCTTGAGTTTTTGATGCAAAAACCTTCTAGAGTTATTTTTTCTGAGTGAGTGTATCTTAATGCGAACGAGGAGAATCACTGTTTAGTGGAGGGAGCTCTAGGTTATGTTCTTCTTTTCTCTCTAAGTGCTGAGTTTGAGCAGAGAATAGATGATATACCTATGGTGAGATAATATCCTGAGATATTCCCAAGTGAAATAGTTGAGTTACCACCCCACCGAGAAATAGAGTTTATTATAGATTTAGTGCCTGAGACGGGACCTATATCTATAGCACCCTATTGGATGGCACTATTAGAGTTAGCAGAACTCAAAAAGAAGATCGAGGATTTGTTGGACAAACAATTCATTAGGCCTAGTGTTTCTTCGTGGGGAGCACATGTGCTTTTAGTGAAAAAGAAGGATGGTACCATGAGGTTGTGTGTCGATTACAGACAGTTGAATAAGGTAACCATAAAAAATAAGTATCTGTTACATAGGATAGATGATCTAATGGACCAACTGAGAGGAGCTTTAATTTTCTCAAAGATTGATCATAGGTCTAAGTATCATCAAATAAGGGTAAAGGAAGAGGATATCCCTAAGATCGCTTTTAGAACTAGGTATGGGCATTATGAGTACCTTGTGATGTCCTTTGGGTTGACGAATGCATTAGCGATGTTCATAGATTACACGAACAGGATCTTTAGACCTTACCTAAATTAGTTTATAGTAGTGTTAATTAATGATATCTTAATCTATTCTAAGACAATGGAGGAGCATGAGCAACACTTGAGGGTGGTTTTGGAAACCCTTAAGAAGAGATGGTTGTTTGCCAAGCTATCTAAGTATGGGTTATGGCTTACACAAGTGCAGTTTCTGGGCCATGTGATATCTTAGGGTGGGATTTCAGTGAACCCTGGTAAAGTTGAGGCAGTGTTAGAGTGGGAGAGACCTACCATTGTGATATAGATCAGAAGCTTCATAGCCCTGGCGGGATACTATAGAAGATTCGTAAAGGGATTTTCTCAATTAGCACTACCCTTGACTAGATTGACTAGGAAAGGTAGTACTTTCAAGTGGACTCAAAGTTGTGAGAATAGTTTTCAAGAGTTAAAGTTGAGGTTAACCATTACATCGGTGTTGGTAATTATGGATCCTTTGGAGAACTTTGAGGTGTACTGTGACGTTTCAAAAATAGGTTTAGGGTGTGTTTTGATGCAACATAGGAGAGTAGTTTGTCTATGCATCAAGGTAGTTGAGCCTACACGAGGAGAACTACCCTGCACATGATCTGGAATTAGTTGCGGTGGTGTTTGCCTTGAAGGTGTGGAGACATTACTTGTACGGAGTCCAATTGAGGTGTTCAATGGTCATAAGAGTTTAAAGTACTTATTTCATCAAAAAGAGCTAAACGTGAGGCAGAGAAAATGGATAGAGTTTTTAAAGGATGATGACTTTGAGTTGAAGTACCGTCAGGGAAGGCCAATGCAGTGGCCGATACACTAAGTAGGAAATCCCTACGTGTGTCTCGGATGATGATTCAAGAGAGTGAACTTCTTGAGAGTTTTAGATATTTGAGTCTTGTAGTGACTGTGTTACCACAAAGTCTCTGTGTGAGTAAAGTGGACATAGTTAATGACTTGAAGACTTATATCTTAGAATCTCAAAAGGAAGATGAGACTCTAGGGGATGTACTTGAGCAAATCTTCTTAGGAAACCCGAAAGAGTTTGATATGGCGGATGATGGAATGATTAAGTTTAGAGGTAAACTTTACTTTCTAAGTGAATCGAGAATCAACGAACGGATCCTTGAAGAGGCTCATAGAAGTCATTATACCATCCATCATAGGACCACTAAGATGTATCAAGATTTGAGGAAGATGTTTTGGTGGTCTGGAATGAAAAAAAAACATAGCAGAGTTTGTGTCTAGGTGCCTAACTTGTCAAAATGTCAAGATAGAACACTAGAAATTCTCTGGACCTCCACAGTCCTTAGGAATCTCTGAGTGGAAATGGAATAACATCACAATAGATTTTGTCATGGGGTTTCCTAGGACTCAGCTAGGGTTTGATGTAGTTTGGGTCATTGCGAATAGACTAACCAAGTCTGTCCACTTTTTCCCATTAGAGCTAACTACTCACTAGATAGACTAGAGTAGTTGTACCTATAGGAGATAGTTAGATTGCATGGTATTCCCATTAGTATAGGTTCTGATAGAGACCCTAGATTTATATCTAGATTTTGGCGAGCCTTGTAGAAAGCTTTTCGGACAAATCTTAGTTTGAGCACAATATATCATCCACAGACCGATGGTCAATCGGATAGGGCTATCCAAACCCTTGAGGATATGTTTAGAGCAAGTGTGTTAAAGCGAAAAGGTAGTTAGGATAAGTTCTTACCTTTAATGGAGTTTGCCTACAATAATAGTTATCATTCTAGTATAGGTATGGCATTGTATGAAGCACTTTATGGTAGGAAGTGTAGGTCCCCATTATGTTGGTATGAGGTTAGAGAGAAGTCCATCCTAGGACCTGAGTTGGACCACGGATTAGATTAAGATGATCAGGGATAGGTTGGTTATGGCTTAGAGTAGGCAGAATAGTTATGCTGATAAAAGGAGGAGACCTCTAGAGTTCGAAGAGGGAGAACATATTTTCTTGAGAGTCACTCCTACAACAGGGATTTGTAGAGCATTGAGAACACAGAAGTTAAATCCTCATTTCATTGTTCCCTACCAAATCCTAAAGAGAATTGGACTTATAACCTATCAAATAGCCCTTACTCCTAGTTTGTCAACCCTTCATAATGCCTTTCATGTGTCACAACTAAGAGAGTATAATCCAGATCCTTTACATGTCATAAGAAATGAATCTATCTAGTTAAGGGATGACCAGCCTTATGCATTGCAACCGGTAAAGATCGTGGATAGAAGGGTCAAGGAGCTTAGATGTAAGCAGATTCCTCTAGTGAAGGTGCTTCAAGATGGAGCTTGTTTTGAGGAAGCTACATGGGAGTTGGAGTCCCACATGCAACAAGACTACCTACAGTTGTTTGTATGAGGTAAGCAATTTTGGGGATAAAATTTGAAAAAGGAGGGAAGAAATGTAACATTCTCTTAAATATATTAGACTTCTATATGGTTATAGAAGTAGCATAATACTCGCTTAATAGTCTTGTTTAATTTTGTGACTTTCTTAGCTAGTTTAGTCACTTTGTTGTAACACTATATGTGAAAAATAGTTGTTATTAACTTAGGAAATGACTTAAACTACTTAGTTACTGCAAACAAATATGGAGAATTTGTCTCAAGGTCACAATTATCTAGAATGTGATATGGTTAATTTTTTAGAGTTAACTGAACCAGATTGGTATTTTTAAGTACATTGAGTGAATGTTTAAGTACTAAATTGGTGAATCATAGATATGAAAACTTTTGGAAATGGTGAAATTAAGATTGAGATGAATCGTAGGATTTATTTTAATGCCTATGGACGTTAGGAAACTGTATTTGGAGAAATCTAAGTGTCCTTAACATATATATAGTTTCTACAAAACTATCACTTGGCCTTATGTTTTCGACGGCAGCAACAAACCTTTTTCTTAACTTTTCTTTGATATTTTCTCATGTTCTCGCCCACTCTCTCTTTCTCTCCTTCGTGCAGCAGAAAACAAAAGAGAGAAAACTGAGAAAGGGAAAAGAAAGGAGGAAAATGAGAAGGAAGAAGAGGAAGCTAAAGGAAAATCATAACGTTGATCATCATCCTTGCTACAAGAGGTAAAGATGCTTGTTCTCAACTTCATCATATGCTATTTTTTTGTTCATCCTTGTGTTATGCATGTTTTGGATTGAAAAATGGGTTTTTGTGTGGTTTTCCATGGTTTGATTAGATGAGTTAGTTGAGAACATATTGCACGATCTAGTTTGTGTTAGAACATGTGTGGGGGGTGTTTTGAAACTTATTTGCATCCTTGAAACATCATATTCATGAGTTGAGAAAATGGGCATTATGAATGATTAGTTGAATCATTTACTTTGAGGTGATGAGTTGATAGGGTGTATAATAGTTTCTTTGGGCTTAGTGAACATTAATGGTATTGGAGAACACTTAGAATATGTTTTTGGGTGCTTGGCTTTTGGTTTAGAAACCAATGGAATAGTAGAACTCTTTTTGCAAAAATTTTTCTGGTGCAACTGGCCCTTAGGCGCCAGGTGTTAGGCACCCAAGTGCCAACTACCAAGAACTAGTTCTGTGTGAGGCAGAGCACTAGGTGCCCAGGCTCCGGGAGTGAGCGCCCAAGCTCCTAATGACCAGAAGTTTTCAACTTAATGCCAAGCATTGAGCACCTAGGTGCCAAAGATGAGCGCCTAAGCGCCAGTGGAGCGCCCAAGCATTAGGAGTTGAGCATCTGAGCGCTAGCCACAGGGAAAAACAGGGCAAGCTTTCTGCCATGCCAGTGCTAAGGTACTAGAGAGTGGGCGCCTTGGCGCTAGAGCCCTATTTTCTAAGGATGCTTATTTTCAGGAAATGGACTTCATTACTTATTGGGATCCCTTATATATGCCTTTTTAAAGTGTGTTGAGACACTCTTAGGGGTATTTCATTGAGAAAATAACTACCTTACATATATGGGATTTTTGTGAAACCTTAGGCATCCAAAGTGTTGTGGAATGCCATAGGGTAATGTCTAGAACTTTGAGCAACATGAAGTTGTTTAGAAATCACTTTAGAAGCAATGGTGTGAGGTATTAGATACAAGAGTTCTAGTGACATAGATTTTGCTACCTTATGTGATACGATAGGCTAGAGTCTTAAGTTAAGCATAGCTTTTCCACTTAGTTATTGTGAACCTTGTGATGTTTCAAATGTGATTTAAAAGCACCTTTACATATTTTTAAACTTGTTTTTCCTACGTATTGTGACCTTATATGGTGTGCATAACCATTTGAGCAAGTATCATGTGTTTTCTAAAACAAAAAGCTACACAAGCATTGTATAAGCATACTATTAGGACATTTCTTAGGCATATTCATATAACATATTATACATTGCTTTATTGGATAATTGTATGGGCAGTTGTCTCTCTGGTTAGTAATAAAGTGTGATAAGGTTATGGTTGCTTTATAAGTATTACATAGTGAGTATGTATATTTTATTATAGTGATGAGTAGAGTCCCTTTTATCTATTGCAAACATAATTTATTGTAACTGAGTTTGTTTATACATCGTGATTTGTTATAAATGCTGGTTTTGGAATACTTATACTAAGAATTTGTGAATTCTCACCCCGTTGTATTTCCATGTAAATCCAGGTCAAAGCCTTAAAAAGGAAAAGAATAAAAGGAAGCAAAAGACTTAGAGTAGTTAATTTTGTTTCTCTTACCACAAAGCTTGTATTTATTTATATCGATTTGAGTTTGTGTAAAGTTTGTATATAATAATGAGCTATTCATGGCAAGTGATGTATATACCTAACTTTTTCGTCCCACTTTAAAGACCTCTCAGAATTTAGAAAATCTAACCCGTTGATAACTTCTGGAAATGAAGTTATTTCACTTGAATTTGAATGTATATGAGCATGTTATCCTTAAGTTTTATAGGCCAAAGGTTCAATTCATGCATGACTTTAATGATTTAAGCTTGCTAACTCAAATGATTGAGAATTGAATCTTTGAGGATTTTATTTAAGGAATTTGGATTGATCATGATTTGATGGACTTTAGCATTGTCTTGATGTAGGTATTCTAGAAGGGAAAACTTTGGAAGGGATGTGGAAAGTGAAGAGGAGCTCAAATTTGGAAGAAAGTAAGAAAGGAGAATCTGCTGCCAACCCACGCCTAGGCTTGACAAACCCACGCCTAGGCTTGACAAACCCACGCCTAGGCATCGCACTCTCAGGTTTTCAAGAATTTAAGACGGTGACACCCATGCCTAGGTGTGGTAAGCAGATGCAAGTACGTGATTCATAACCACACCTAAGCGTGGAAAAAATCCTAGTCCGTAAAATTAGCCCTTAATATCTGATTTTTGGGACTTGAGGGAGGATCTGGGGTTATCACAAAGCACGACCTTCATAGAGAAAGGGAGAAACAGAGAAAACCTTAGAAGATAAAGGTGATTCAAGTGAAGAATCAAGATCAAGGAGGAATATCAAGCATTGGATTCTCACCATTTTTGTTCATTCTTCATATTTTCTCTCTTGATTTGTAATTTGATGGGTTTCATGACTCCATTAGTTTTCTTTTCTTTCATGATATTTAACTAAACTCTAATCCAAGGGCTCTCTAGGATCTTGCTATAAATTTGAATATCTCGTAAATTGGTTGAGTATTCTTTCAATGAAATTGGTTTTGTTCTTCCATATCTATGCTTAATGCTTGTTATTGATTGACCATCAATTGCATGATTTTAATATTCCAATTGAACTAGAAATAGGGTGTTGTGAATATGGACATGGTATGGTTGATGTATGTTCAATTACATTCTATTGGGTTAAGTGTGTTGATTAGCTAATAGGATAGACACATACCCATTAGTCATGCATAGCAAGTGTTTGATAATTGGTCTCAATGAGTGATTCTTATGCTAACTCACATGGACATATAGTGGATTAACTAGGTTTCACATGGGTAATTGTCCTAGACATAGGCTTTTATCTATTGATTGTTTTAGCTAACAAAACCACTTCATTGTTACATGCTTGTGAATTGTGAGTTATTCATTAAAGTAACAAGTGAATAGGGACCCCTAGGCCTTTTTTTTATTCTCATATTTCTCTTGTGAATTTAGTGTTGGGTGCTATCTTGTTTTAATTCTTTTAAGTTATTATTTTAATTACAAACCTCTCTCAAATTTCGTTTACTTTGATAAGGTTTTGTAGAAATTGGTTAAGTTTAGCATTTCTCTAATTGTCAATCCCTTGGGACACGATACTCTAACTCTCATATATTACTTGTTGACCCATGTGCTTGCGAATACACACAAACAAGTTTTTGGCGCTGTTGCTGAGGATTGAATTTAGATTTTGTGTTATTTTTTAATTCATTCACAACTCTTATTTCAAGTTTTATTTGTTTATTTTGTTTTTCGGGTACTTAGCTCTTGTATGTGAACGACACAAAGTTTATCTCAATTTCCTTATGATCCTGAGAGCGAGAGGACTTTTCTTAGATTGCTAAGAGAATGACAAGTACAAGGGAAGACACTTCAATTGGATAGGGAATTGGAGATAGCGGAAGAAGTGAATGCTGAAAGACTCTTGAGGGAGTATGCACTCCAAATGCTAGAGACATCCGATCTAGCATTAGATGACCAGCTGTAAAAGCACAAACTTTTGAGATCAAAGCTGCTATTATCTAGATGGTGTAGAATAATTTGCAACTTGCGGATCTACCCCATGAAGATCCCAATCCTCATCTAGCCAACTTTCTGGAGATTTGTGATACTTTCAAGCACCAAGGAATGACTGATGATGCAGCTCGTTTGAGGTTTTTCTCCTTTTCCTTGAGAGATAGGGCCAAGGCAAGGCTTCAATCATTTCCTAAGCATTCCATCACTACGTGAAAAGAGCTAGCTCAAAAGTTTTTGGACTGATTCTTTCCTCCCATGAAGTCAATGAAGTATAGAAATGATATCTTGTCCTTCAGCTAGTTTAAAGGAGAGACTTTATATGAAGCATGGGAGCGATTTAAAGAATTGCTAAGGAAGTGCCCCCACCATGGCATAGCAAAATAGATGTTGGTTCATACCTTCTACAACAGCTTGATAACCTCCATTCGATCTATAATTGATGCAGCAGCTGGAGGGACTTTCATGAGCAAGACTGTAGATGCTGCCTACAACCTTTTGGAGGATATGGCCACTAATAACTATCAGTAGCTAGCAGAGAGGGTTACTCCTAACAGAGTGGCAGCTGGTATACATGAAGTTGATGCTCTTCCATCACTTTCAGCTCAAGTAGCACCACTATCCAAGAAGTTTGATACCATGGTAGTTAATTCAGTGGCGAGCGGAGCTAATAACTCAGTTGAGATTTGTGATCATTATGGGGACTGTCACTCTACTGTGAGTTGTACAACTAGCCTGGAGAGTGTGCAATATGCCAATCAGTTCCACCCAAGTAGTCACAACAATACTTTTGGTAATATTTACAACTCTACTTGGTGGAACCATCCTAATCTTTCTTGGGGTGGAAATTCTCAGGGTCCTTCTTCTTCCTATTAGCCCAGAGAAGCACCCCGGGCCCTTCTAGGTTTCCAACAACAGAGCTCCCCTCAATCCCAAGGTTCAACTTCAACTTCCAATTTGGAGAAGATGTTTGCTCAGTTCATGACTAGCCAACAAGAGTATATGACTAAAACTGATTCAAGGCTTGCTTCTCATGATGCCTTGATGCAAAGTCAAGCGGCTTCCTTGAGGAATCTTGAGACTCAAGTTGGCTAAAGAGCCTAAGCTCTAAACAGTAGGCCCCAAGGGACTTTTCTAAGCGACACTACTAATAATCCAAAAGGAGCCCCTCCTGAGCATTGCAAGGCCATATCATTGAGGGGGGAAGGAAATTGAAGAAATTCAAAGACCAAGCTACTTGAGAAAGAAGTTGAAGTTGTAAAAGATGAGGTGGTTGTGAACAATGAGGTTGACAAGAATAAAGAGCTAGCAAAGAGGAAGGTTGAAGACAACAAGAAGGAGGATAAGCTTTATACACCACCTCCACCTTTGCCCAACTGGCTAGCCAAACAAAAATTGGATGCTTAATTTCAAAGGTTTTTAGATATTTTCAAGAAACTTCACATTAACATACCATTTGCTGAGGCTTTGGAACAAATGACTAGTTATGTAAAGTTTATGAAAGATATCTTGTCTAAGAAGAGAAGGCTTAGGAATTTTGAAACTGTTGCTCTCACAGAGGAATGTAGTGCTATCTTGCAAAATAAACTTCCTCCCAAGCTCAAAAATCCCTAAAGCTTCACTATCCCTTGCACCATTAGTGACAAATTCTCTGGTCAGGCTTTATGTGATTTGGGGGCTAGTGTAAATCTTATGCCCTTTTTAATGTACGAAAGATTAGGTTTGGGGGAGGTGAACACAACTTCAGTTAATCTATAATTAGCTGACCATTCTCTCACTTATCCTAAGGGAGTCATAGAAGATGTCTTGGTCAAGGTAGACAAGTTAATTTTCCCAGCTGATTTCATCATCCTGGATATGGAGGAAGATAGAAATGTTGTAACACCCCTCGATTTAATAACCACAGCACAATCGTCATTATATCACGGTTACTAAATTTCGACGTGTTACAATTGTCAGATAACAATTTTCTAAAAATATCATTTGTTTCACATATGAGGAAAATAGGAGCCACGAATGAATAGTTACCTATACCATCAGTTAAAAATATACATTACAAGATATACTCAAATTACAGTATCTAAGGCTAGATAATCACCTTACAACTTACATATACTACAATACACTTTATACAGGTAATGCAAAATAAAATATAAGCTACCCACAACCTATCCACAACTATGGAGTTGGGAGCTCCATCGGAATCCCGAATGTATGAGACAACTCCGGGCTCACCCGTATAGTGAGAAATACAAGATAAGGTCTTCCATCGCAGTCCTCTTCATCGTCAAAGTCAGATCCCCAGCATGTCACACACGCTTACTGGTCCAGTTGACTTGCCAGGTCTTGGTATCACCAGTGAAATAATTCGAACCAAAACCCAAAAGAAGCTCTCTTCGCGACAGCGTCACCGGGTACAACGGGTCAAGCCAATAAAGTCCAAGGGAAAACCAACCTCGTTCCCACTTACAGTCTTTAACCAAAAATTAACATAGAGCAAGAAAAGTACAAGAAAGAGGTAAGACATCCTACCATCATTACCAATTATAGCATCAAGAAACCAAACGGCGCAAAGCGCCCACATAGCATTTATGACAGCAATAATGGAGATAAGCATTTAGTAGCAGTTATGATCATCCAAACAGTTCCAGGCAGTCACATACATATATATATAGATATATCAAAAATGCAACAGTTCCAATTATAATAACAATGTATGCCAGATAATTCATGGACTCACTATGCACATGTGCCCTCAATAATCAAAATCCTACTCCATGGAGCTAGACACAAAAACACTCGGAGAGAATGATCAGGGAGACATGCCAGTATCTCGTCAGCCATACAAGTGCTTTCCATATAATATAATCCGTCATTTTGCGCAACAAGGCTTTATACAGCGGCATTCTCACAAGATCTCGATATAGGACTGTGGCCAGTTAGGATCGTCGGTGCGTGTGTATCGGTCTGTCTCCACGGTCCGGAGGAGCTACCACGCCTCTGCGAGACGCCCGCGCCCGACGCCCTCAAGGTCATCTACAGGACCCCACGTGTCTATTCGCACCCGCACTAAGGTGTTATTCAACTCCTAGGCTAAAATCCTCAACAAAGTCCAACAGACATTCTTTTTCTCTTTTGTGCAATGCATTACTCTATCATGCTTCTCATGACAACTCGGTCAATCATGCCTCAAATGCATGTCATATAATTTATCCACAATGCATACAGACTCTATGCATAATCATGTATGATCATTATTACATACTATTCCATCATGCGTCACAATTTGCCCAAGTAAGAATTAACCCAATCAATGGTCACCCAAATGGACCCACAATAGCATGATATTGTTGTTAAATAAAGTAATACCTTTTAAAGCGTATTATGAATTCTTACTTAGGTTTAGCTTTACTTACGAGTTTATCTCTAAAGGAATTCTCTTAGTTAACTTAAATCCTCTTAGGTAATTTATTCATATGTCCTTAGAAGATTATTCTAAGATCTCAAAATCTCACACTCTCATGTTCTTCCTTTATTCCAAGTTCTCACTAGTTGTAAGGCTCAATCACGCTCCTTGTTTTTCCTTCATTATGTGTCCCTACTTTGTTTCTAGTCATCGATGTTATTTATGATTAATATAGTGTATATTAGTCCCAAAAGTTGAAAAAGAGGTCACAAGGCCGAATCATCCATTCGTTTGCTAGGTAAAAGAATTGAGATATACTTATAATTTCGACGAAGTTGTATCGGGTGAGAATCTGGACGCTGCCGTTCGACGAGTAGCAAGACGACAGATCAAGGTAAATGGAAAACAATCGCAGGGGATAAACTCTAAGTGCTGTCGAATTGGGAACGAACTTCGACCAGATGAAGTATATAACTGTCGAATATGCTACCACATTTACAGAAAAACATGATTCGACGGACACTGACATTAGGTCGGTTCCTCTATTAAACCTTCAGAATTCTACTCGACGGATTTGGAGAAAATCTCTCTATTTAATAATCAGGAACTCCACTCGACGGGCATTCACATCCTAACTCGACGGATATAATTCTCAGCCTAACCCGATGGATTTTCACATCTTAACTCGACGGATATTCCCATCCTAACTCGACAGATTTTCACATCTTAACTCGACGGATATGATTCACAGCCTAACTCGACAGATTTTCACATCTTCACTCGACAGATTCCTGGAAAATGCTAAGGTTTCACTCATGCTAATTCGACAAATACACTCGACAGATTCCTGGAAAATGCTAAGGTTTCACTCATGCTAATTCGACAAATACACTCGACGGGTTTTGACATTCAACGGGAAAAGTAAGAAGTCTAAACTCGACAGGTATGTCACTCGACGGATTCTGACTTTGGGAAAATGTTGAGGTCTCACTTAAGCTGATCCGACGGATTTAACTCGACCAATTTCTGGAAAAATGTTGAGGTTTCACCTATACTAGTCCGACAAACACTAAGAGGGCCACACTTTCTAATTCGACGAATTCACCGACGGAGGTGTTAATGGGGGGGGTCACTAGCTTCGACAACTTTTGACATGATGAAGGGCCCCACTTGTCGACGATAGGTTTGGCCGGAGCTCATACTCGATGGTTTTAACATCTTAATTCGACGGACATGGCTTACTCACTCTCGACGGATTTCAACATTTACTTTAGGATGGATCAGCAAACCAAGTCATTACCATTTTCAATATAGGATCTCTGTTTTCTGGGTTCAAAACCGTGACCATACGAGAACCAAAACGGGGCTCATTTCTTTCCATATTACATATTCCAAATATATATATATATACATACAAAACTCCAGCAATCAGCTAGCATCTATACATCACAAACAACATTTAAAAACAGAAAGACCCTCAACACAAATTACTGACGTTCCTAAATGCTAAGAGAGGTTGAGGAGGAGTGTCTTCCTCTTACCTAAGTGAAGAACAGGGATAAAGAAGCTCGTTTTATGCTTGAAAATCTGATTTTCTTCACCACCACCAGAACCTTGGGCGTTCAAGATCCACAAAATTAAGATCAAAAGAGAGAATGGCAGCAGGAAACCAGAATGCACGAAAATGAGGAGAAGAGAAAAAGTTAAGAACTTTACCTTAAAGGTCCAAGCTTTGGGGCTGTTTTGAGCAGAAAGAAAAATGAAGACACAGGGAGGAGTTCCACAGAAGCAAGGTGTGAAGGTGGAGAGGGAAAATGGTCTCTGTCGGGTTGAGTAAAGGAGGCTTGAAGGATCAACAATGGTGAATGTGGGTGGTGTGCACCGTGAAGAAGAAGAGAGAAAAGAGAGTGAGAGCTGCGTGAGGGGGGAGGAGCAGCGTGAATGAGAAAAAATGGGAGAAATGAAATGGAAAATGTGAATGAAGCGCAGACATGGGGAGTGGGAAAAATGGAATAGTCAATGTAATAATTCCCTCAACAAGATGGCCGTGCAAAGCATAAGTTGGGGAGGAGAGAGGAAAGGTTGATTAGATGGAAATAGGAAGCTTCCTTGAGAAGCTTTGTGCGCTTTCGAGGAAATGAAGTGTAAGGTTGTCACCTTAATTAAATTCATCTGACAGATGAATAATTAAGCTGCTAAAATTATTTTCTCAGTGAAATAAAATTACAATTGATGAGAATAATATTTTATTACTCATCAGATGATTTTTTATGATACAGTGATTTCATGTATCGATAAAGTCTCGTGAAGCGTAAACCTCGTAAACTGTGTCCAGCCCCGGGTTTAGTAAGATCCCCCGTCAACGTTTCCACAGTCCAAAGTTTATCAGCCTTAGGAAAAATATTTTATTTTCCCGGCTCAGCAAAATATACACGTAAAACGAAAAATATATTAAAATATTCATCATTCACGAGAAAAAAATTCGAGAAGTTTCCTAAAATTCACAAATATTATAAAATAATTATTTATAATGAAATAAAGAATTTTCGGGATGTTACAAATGTCCCTTTCATCCTTGGAAGACCATTCCTTATAATTAGAGGAACTCTTATTGATGTTAAAAAAGGGGAGCTTACCATGAGAATGCAAGATCAAGAGGTAACCTTTAATATTTTCAAAGCAATGAAATTACCTCAAGATCTTGAAGAATGTTCGTATGTGAATTTGATTAGTGGGATGGGAACTAAAAGATTTGGTGCAAGTGTCCTGTGTGACCCTCTTAAAGCCTCTTTGTTTTCTACATGTGAAAGGGAAGATGAGGAATTGAGAGAGCTCAAGTTGTTATCATCACATTTGAGCTATGCCTATATTGGTGACAAAGCTACATCTCCCAACTACTATTACAGAGAAAGTCCAACCTAGGACTGTAAAAAGGGGTGCTTCTTGGGAGGCAACTCAAGTTCTTTACCTTATCTTTATTTTGCTTTATTGATGTTTTTACATTCCTAGTTTAGTTATCTACCTACTTTTGATTCTGTTAAGTTTTGATTTCTTGATTACATTTGATTTTGTTTACCTTATCTTTTTGGCTTTGCATTTTCCTTATCTTTTTGATGAAGTAGTTTTTATGTTCTAATTGCTTTAGTGTTATTAGTGATTTTTTTGTGTGTAATTGATGGATTTGAGAGAGCTTGATTAGGATTAGTGTGCTGCATGAAAATATGCAATAAAATGATGAGTGTGCTTAGAGGCATGTTGAACTTATGCATGCTAGAATTTTGATTTGAGTATCCGATGATTGTATGGATCAAGGATATGCCTTATTGCTTAGGAAATCACATGTAAAAATTCAAATTTTATGTTTACACTTATTGCTATATTTGTGTATGAATGTATTTTCCTATCGCATGTGTGGTAGATTTGGGAATGTGAATGAAATGCATGATTGGAGAAAATTTATGAATGATATATGTAAAGTCAATTTGCATCTTTGAGACTTGTTTGATTCCCTTTCGAGGCGAAATCCTAGGCAATGCATTTTTTTTGAAGAAATGACTAGGGTAATTCTTTGGACTGATTGGGCCTTTCAAGCCAACTTTGACTGAATGAGTTCCCCAGTACCCCCTTTGAATCCTAGTGTGCGTGTGTGTGGCGTAATTTTTCTTTCTTAAAACCCACACTATTTTCCTCTTCAACCATGCTTGTGAAAAGAAAATCTCTTACCCTCATTACAAGTCCTTTGTTGAAAACATAATTAGGCATTTTTATTAGTTTGAGCTAAAGTGTTTTGCATGATACCAAGAATTCAGGAATATTAGGTAACTAACTCTTATTCAAAAAAAATTAAAAAAAAATATGCGGGTTGTTGTGTAAATTGAATCCCTTTTTGCAATAAAATTAAATATGTACATATATTCTTGGAAATATATATATATATATATATATATATATATATATATATATATATATAAGAATAAAAAAGAATAAAAAAAGAATAAAAGAAAAGAAAAGAAAATGATGAGAAAAAGGAATAAAGAGGGTTGATTCTTCACTTTGGATTCTGTTTGTGCATCGTATATGCTTGGCTTGATTCAATGGAAATGTGTGATTATGTGTTTGTTATTTGAATAAATCCTTCTCATTCTTTCTTAACCATTACCCTTAACCTCACATTATAAGCTTAAAAGACCCTTATGATCTTTGATTTTGTGTTACCTACATTACTGGAGAAAGGGATAAAAGACATTTTTTTAAGAGTGCATGTGCATTTTATAAATTCATCCATCTTGCTCTTCAAGATTAGGAATGGGTCTTAAACACATGAGTTTGGGAAATCATTCATGTACAATAATTGCATTCAAGGGTAATCATGATAGTTGGAAATTTCTTGTATGTGTGAACCTTGCGTGAGGTTGACAGATGATTTTTGAGGGTATGAATGATGATTAGAAGCTGGATATGCTCAACTTCAATTTTCACCATGTTTTCTATTCTTGTATTGGAGTGTATTCCTTCTTCCTTTGCTTGGATTAGTTTGCTCAAGGACTAGCAAATCTTTAGGTTTGGGGGTGTGATAACTTCTGGAAATGAAGTTATTTCACTTGAATTTGAAGGTATATGAGCATGCTATCCTTAAGTTTTATAGGCCAAAGGTTCAATTCATGCATGACTTTAATGATTTAAGCTTGTTAACTCAAATGATTGAGAATTGAATCATTGAGGATTTTATTTAAAGAATTTGGATTGATCATGATTTGATGGACTTTGGTATTGTCTTGATGCAGGTATTCAAGAAGGGAAGACCTTGGAAGGGATGTGAAAAGCGAAGAAGAGCTCAAATTTGGAAGAAAGCAAGAAAGGAGAAGCTGCTGCCAACCCACGCCTAGGCTTGACAAATCCATGCCTAGGCTTGACAAACCCACGCCTAGGCATGACAAACCCACGCCTAGGCCTGACAAACTCACGCCTAGGCGTGGCACTCTCAGGTTTTTAAGAATTTTAGATAGAGACACCCACGCCTAGCCATGGAAAAGCCATGCCTAGGCGTGGTAAGCAGATGCAAGCATGTGATTCATAACCATGCCTAGGCATGCGAAAAATCCTGGTCCTCGAAATTAGCCTTTAATATCTAATTTTTAGGACTTGAGGGAGGATCTGGGGTTGTCACTAAGCACGAACTTCATAGAGAAAGGGAGAGGAGGAGAATACCTTGGAAGATAGAGGTGATTCAAGTGAAGAATCAAGATCAAGGAGGAAAATCAAACGTTGGATTCTCACCATTCTTGTTCATTCTTCCCCTTTTCTCTCTTGATTTGTAATTTGATGAGTTTCATAACTCCATTAGTTTTCTCTTCTTTCGTGATGTGTAACTAAACTCTAATCTAAGGGCTCTCTAGGATCTTGCTATTGATTTGAATATCTTGTAAATTGGTTGAGTATTCTTTCAATGAAATTGGTTTTGTTCTTCTATATCTATGCTTAAATGCTTGTTATTGATTGACCATTAATCGCATGATTTTAGTATTCCAATTGAACTAGAAATAAGGTGTTGTGAATATGGATATGGTATAGTTGATGTATGTTCAATTACATTCTATTGGGTTGGATGTGTTGATTAGCTAATGGGATGGACACATACCCATTAATCATGCATAGTAAGTGTTTGATAATTGGTCTTAATGAGTGATTCTTATACTAACTCACATGGACACATAATAGATTAACTAGGTTTCACATGGGTAATTGTCCTAGACATAGGCTTTTAACTATTGCTTGTTTTAGCTAACAAAACCATTTCATTGTTAGATACTTGTGAATTGCAAGTTATTCATTGAAGTACCAAGTGAATAGGGACCCTTAGGCCTTTTTTTCATTCTCATCTTTCTCTTGTGAATTTAATGTTTGGCGCTCTCTTGTTTTAAATCTTTTAAGTTGTTATTTTAATTACAAACCTCTCTCACATTTCGTTTACTTAGATAAGGTTTTGTGGAAATTAGTTAAGTTTAGCATTTCTCTAATAGTCTATCCCTTGGGGCACGATACTCAAACTCTCATATATTACTTGTTGACCCGTGCACTTACGGATACACACAAACCTGTCATCCTTCAAAGGGAAGTACAACCTGGTCAAAGTTGGCTAAAGGAAATAGAGAAGATTTTTGCTGTTATGGGCTTGCTCGGATGAGTAGAAGGTGCTATTTTCTTCCTATATATTGGAGGGGGAAGCAGAAGATTGGTGGACGAATGCCAAGAGATTGTTTGATGCTTTGGGGACTATTGTTACATGGGTGATCTTCAAAGTTTCATTTTTGGAGAAGTATTTCTCGCAAAATTTGTATAATGAAAAAGAGATAGAGTTCTTAAAGTTAGAGCAAGGCGATATAACTGTTGGTCAATATGTGGCCAAGTTTAATGAGTTGTCCAAATTCTGATCCTATATCAGATTCAATACTAATGAGAGATGAAAGTGTGTTAAATTTGAAGAAGGATTGAGAAAGGATGTCTAGAAAGCTATCAAACCATTTGAGATCAGAGACTTTGCAACCTTAGTGAACAAATGTAGGATAATAGATGGACACAATGGGAAGCGTTACGTCTGCCCCGAGACCTCAAGCCATGGTAAGAGTTTGCACTCTAATTGGTGACGAAGTGACTCAGTCTTTGGACCTTATCCAAGGTAAATGCATAATTCACGACCATCTTTTAACTGTGTTATATGATTCGTGAGCATTCCACTCCTTTGTTTCTTATGATTGTGTGAATATGCTGAATTTACTTATATTTGAACTCTCACATGACTTCTCTATGTCTACTCCCACCGATATACCAGTTGTAACCTTAAAAGTGTGTCATGATTGTTATATAAAAGTAGAAGATAGGATTTTCTTCCTAAATCTAATTTGTTTACCCCTTGTAGATATTGATGTCATTCTTGACATGAATTGATTGTCCTCTAACCATGTAGTTTTGAATTGTTTAGATAAAACCCTTGAGTTTTTTATGCAAAAACCTTCTAGCGTTATTCTTTCTGAGTCAGTGTATCTTAATGCGAACTAGATGAATCACTATTTAGTGGAGGGAACTCTAGGTTATGTTCTCCTTTTCTCTTTAAGTGTTAAGTTTGAGCAAAGAATAGATGATAGACATGTGGTGAGAGAATTTCCTGAGATATTCCCAAGTAAAATAGTTAAGTTACCACTGAGCGAGAAATAGAGTTTATTATAGATTTAGTACTTGGGACGGGACCTATGTCTATAGCACCTTATTGGATGTCACCGTTAGAGTTAGTAGAACTCAAAAGAAAATCGAGGATTTGTTGGACAAACAATTGATTAGGCTTAGTGTTTCTTCGTGGCGAGCACATGTGCTTTTAGTGAAAAAGAATGATGGTACCATGAGGTTGTGTGTCGATTACAGGCAGTTGAACAAGGTAACCATAAAAAATAAGTATTTATTACCTAGGATAGATGATCTAATAGACCAACTGAGGGGAGCTTTAATTTTCTCAAAGATTGATCTTAGGTCTGAGTATCATCAAATAAGGGTAAGGGAGGAGGATATCCATAAGACCGCTTTTAGAACTAGGTATGGGCATTATGAGTACCTTGTGATGTCCTTTGGGTTGACGAATGCATTAGTGGTGTTCATAGATTACACAAACAAGATCTTTAGACCTTACCTAAATTAGTTTGTAGTAGTGTTTATTAATGATATCTTAATCTATTCTAAGACAATGTAGGAGCATGAGCAACACTTGAGGGTGGTTTTGGAAACCATTAAGGAGAGGAGGTTGTTTGCCAAGCTATCTAAGTATGAGTTATGACTTATGCAAGTGTAGTTTCTAGGACATGTGATATCTCAGGGTGGGATTTTAGTGGACCTTAGCAAAGTTGAGGCAATGTTACAGTGGGAGAGACCTATCACTGTAATTAAGATCATAAGCTTCATAGGCCTGGCGGGGAACTATAGAAGATTTGCAAAGGGATTTTCTCAGTTAGCACTACCCTTGACTAGATTGACTAGGAAATGTAGTACTTTCAAGTGGACTCATAGTTGTGAGGATAGTTTCCAAGAGTTAAAGTTGAGGTTGACCACTACTTTAGTGTTAGTAATTCTGGATCCATTGGAGAACTTTGAGGTGTACTGTGACACTTCAAAGATGGGTTTAGGGTGTGTTTTGATGCAACATAAGAGAGTAGTTGTTTATGCATCAAGGCAGTTGAGGCTGCATGAGGAGAACTACCCTGCACATGATCTGGAATTAGCTGCGGTGGTGTTTGCCTTGAAGGTGTGGAGACATTACTTGTATGGAGTCCAATTTGAAGTGTTCAATGATCATAAGAGTTTAAAGTACTTATTTCATCAAAAAGAGCTAAACGTGAGGCAGAGAAGATGGATAGAGTTCTTAAAGGACTATGACTTTGAGTTAAAGTACCATCAGGGTAAGGCCAATGTAGTGGCCGATGCACTAAGTAAGAAATCCCTACATATGTCTCGGATGATGATCCAAGAAAGTGAACTTCTTGAGAGTTTTAGAGATTTGAGTCTTGCAGTGACTGTGTTACCACAAAGTCTCTGTGTGAGTAAAGTGGCCATAGTTAATGACTTGAGGACTCATGTCTTAGAATCTCAAAAGGAAGATGGGACTCTAGGGGATGTACTTGAGCAAATCTTCTTAGGAAACCAAAAAGAGTTTGATGTGGCGGATGATGGAATGATTAAGTTTAGAGGTAAACTTTACTTTCTAAGTGAATCCAGAATCAAGGAATGGATCCTTGAAGAGGCTCACAGAAGTCATTATTCCATCCATCCAGGGACCACTAAGATGTATCAAGATTTGAGGAAGATGTTTTGGTGGCCTGGAATGAAAAAAGACATAGCAGAGTTTCTGTCTAGGTGCCTAACGGGTTAAAATGTCAAGATAGAACACCAGAGACTCTCTGGACCTCTACAGTCCTTAGGAATCTCTGAGTAGAATAGGATAGCATCACAATAGATTTTGTCATGGGGTTTCCTAGAACTCAGTTAGGGTTTGATGCAGTTTGGGTCATTACAGATAGACTAACCAAGTCTGCCCACTTTTTCCCATTAGAGATAACTACTCATTGGATAGACTAGAGTAGTTGTACCTACAGGAAATAGTTAGATTGCATGGTATTCCCATTAGTATAGTTTCTGATAGAGACCCTAGATTTATATCTAGATTTTGGGGAGCCTTGTAGAAAGCTTTTGGGACAAATCTTAGTTTGAGCACAGCATATCATCCACAGACTGATGGTCAATCGGATAGGGCTATCCAAACCCTTGAGGATATGTTTAGAGCATGTATGCTAAAGCAAAAGGAAGTCAGGATAAGTTCTTACCTTTAGTGGAGTTTGCCTATAATAATAGTTATCATTCTAGCATAGGTATGGCACCGTATGAAGTACTTTATGGTCGGAAGTGTAGGTCCCTTTTATGTTGGTATGAGATTGGAGAGAAGTCCATCCTAGGACCTGAGTTAGTACAACAGACCACATATTAGATTAAGATGATCAGCAATAGGTTGGTTATGGTTTAGAGTAGGCAGAATTGTTATGTTAATAAAAGAAGGAGACCTCTAGAGTTCGAAGAGGGAGAACATATTCTCTTGAGAGTCACTCCTACAATAGGGATTGACAAAGTATTGAGAACATGAAAATTAAATCCTCATTTCATTGTTCCCTACCAAATCCTAAAGAGAATTGGACTTGTAACCTATCAAATAGCCATTGCTCCTAATTTGTCAAACTTTCATAATGTCTTTCATGTGTCACAACTAAGATAGTATAATCCAGATCCTTCACATGTCATAAGAAATGAATCTATCCAGTTAAGGGATGATCTGCCTTATGCATTGCAACCGTTAAGGATCATGGATAGAATGGTCAAAGAGCTTAGATGTAAGTAAATTCCTCTAGTGAAGGTACTTCAGAATGGAGCTAGTTTTGAGGAAGCTACATGGGAGTTGGACTCCCACATACAACAAGACTACCCACAATTGTTTATATGAGGTAAGCAATTTTGGGGACAAAATTTGAAAAAAGATGAAAGACATGTAACATCCTCTTAAATATTTTAGACTTCTATATGGTTATTGAAGTAGCATAATACTCTCTTAACAGTCTTATTTAATTTTGTGACTTTTTGAGTTAGTTTAGTCATTTTGTTGTAACACTATATGTGAAAAATAGTTGTTATTAGCTGAAGAAATGGCTTAAACTGCTTAGTTAATGCAAATAAATATGGAGAATTTGTCTCAAGGTCATAAATGTCTAGAATGTGATATAGTTAATTTTTGAGAGATAACTGAACCAGATTGGTATTTTTAGGTACATTGAGTGAATGTTTAAGTACCAGATTGGTGAATCATAGATATGAAAACTTTTGGAAATGGTAAAATTAGGATTGAGATGAATCTTAGGATTTATTTTAATGGCTATGGACATTAGGAAACTAGATTTGGAGAAATCTACGTGTCCTTAACATATATATAGTTTCTACAAAACTATCACTTGGCCTTATTTTTTTGACGGCTGCAACAACTTTTTTTCTTTACTTTTCTTTGATAATTTCTCCTATTCTCACCCACTCTCTCATTCTCTCCTTCGTGCAGTAGAAAACAGAAGAGAGAAAATAGAGAAAGGGAAAAGAAAGGAGGAAAATGAGAAGGAAGAAGAGGAAGCTAAAGGAAAATCATAAGCTTGATCATCATCCTTGCTACAAGAGGTAGGGGTGCTTGTTCTCAACTTCACCATATGCTATTTTTCTATTCATCCTTGTGGTATGCATGTTTTGGATTGAAAAATGGGTTTTTATGTGGTTTTCCCTGGTTTGATTGGATGAGTTGGTTGAGAACATGTTGCTTGTTCCAGTTTGCGTTAGAACATGTGTGGGGGATGTTTTGAAACTTATTTGCATCCTCGAAACATCATATTCATGAGTTGAGAAAATGGGTATTATGAATGATTAGTTAGATCATTTGCTTTGAGATGATAAGTTGATAGGGTGTATAATAGTTTCTTTGAGCTTAGTGAACATTAATGGTGTTGGAGAACACTTAGAATATATTTTGGGGGCTTGGCTTTTGGTTTAGAAACCAATGGAACAATAGACCTCTTTCTACAGAATTTTTTCTGGTGCAACTAGCGCTTAGGTGCCAGGTGTTGGGTGCCCAAGTGCCCACTACCAAGAACCAGTTTAGCGTGAGGCAGAGCACTAGGTGCCCAGGCTCCAGGAGCGAGCACCCAGGCTCCCAATGACCAGAAGTTTTCAACTTAATGCCAAGCATTGGGCGCCTAGGCGCCAAAGATGAGCACCTAAGCACTAGTGGAGCGCCCAAGCGTCAGGAGTTGAGCATCTGAACGCCAACCATGGCGAAAAACAAGGCAGGCTTTCTGCCATGCCAGCGCCTAGGTACTAGAGAATGGGCGCCTTGGCGCCAGAACCCTATTTTCTAAGGATGTTTATTTTCAGGAAACGGACTTCATTACTTATTGGGATCCCTTATATGTGCCTTTTTAAAGTGTGTTGAGACACTTTTAGGGGTATTTCATTGAAGAAATAACTACCTTGCATATATGGGATTTTTGTGAAACCTTAGGCATCCAAAGTGTTGTGGAATGCCATAGGGTAGTGTCTAGAACCTTGAGCAACATGAAATTGTTTAGAAATCACTTAAGAAGTAATGGTGTGAGGTATTTGGTGTGGTGTGGAATGTAATTAAAAATAAATATCAAAAACAGTTGCCAAGTTCCACCAAAAATATAAACATCTTGCAACCAGTTGTAGTGAGCAAGGGTCGATCCACAGAGAACCAATTCAATTAACACTATCAATTTAATTCCTAAATTAAACTCTGATGAAAATTAAATAGTAAAATTAAAAAGGGGGGTTTTGTTAATTAAAACTAACAAAAGAAATTAAACTTAAACCTAAACAGTAAACACAAATTGAATTATTAAGTTAAAGATATTGGTTAAGAGATGGAATCCACTACTAGATTTATATGATTATGCTAACTTACATGCTCTTTATACCAACATGGTCAATTATGTTCTTATGCAATTGTGAGATAAATCCCTTGTTTTCCTTAAGTTTCTCTTAATTCAGCAACCGCTCAAATCACACCCTAACCATTAGTTATTTGTAAAGCAACCGCTCTTACATCTCCCTAATGATTGCATTAAAAATTAGAAAACCAATCACACTAAGGTCTAATCATACACCGAGATTAAATTACTTAGATCATATGTCGCATTAGTCATACCACCGCAACCGCGCATAGCAATCTTAGTTTTACCACTCTCGAAATTTGGCAAGGATATAAAACCTTTATATTGATTTAAGAACATAAACATATGAATAAAAACATAATTGTATTGATATAAAGAAATATGCAAGAATCACATAATCAAAACTAGAGTTTCATCCTCCCTTAACCAATCAAGAAGTTTAGCCACACATGGCAAATTCAAAAACAGAAGAAGAATTAAAAGAAAACATTGTTCAGAACAAAAGAAGAAAAGAAAAACTAAAGATCAAACTAGTTTCCAAGGCTTGAGAGTGATTGATCTTTGATCGCTCGAATCCGAGTCTCCAATCCTCAATCGAATCCTTCCCCTTCTTGGTCTTCGTGTTTCTCTCAGTTTCCTTGACGGCTCTCTCTGTCCAGATCTCCTTTAGGGACTCTAAGCAACCCTATTTATAGGTTTGGGAACCTAATTTAGCATTAAAACACGAAATTAAACTTCTGAGTCGATGACACAGGCCGTGTCATGTTACACGGCCCAACCCGTGTCCAATTCTGATGACAGATTCCCAGCTATTCCAAAGTCAGAGAAGAACAAGGCCCACCCCGTGTCATATGACACGGGCCGTGTTCTCGGTCAAGGCTTGAAATTGACTCTTCCTCGTGAAGTCAGAGAAGTACACGGCCTACCCCGTGTCATTTGACACGGGCCGTGTTCTTTAAAATCTTCTAGTCTTCAAACTCAGAATAATACACGGCCTACCCCGTGTCATTTGACACAGGCCATGTTGATCATTTTCTTCTAATCCAGCCTTGATTCTTCATGAATGCCCTTCTTCCTTTGCTTCTAGGGGTTGATACTGATTCCCTTAAGTCTCTTAACTCTCTTCTCAATAGTTCAATACCAATGGATTTCATTACTCATAGATCTCCTGAAAATCACAATACGTTTATGAGTGTTTATAACCACATTTAAGCATAGTTTCACAATAAATATCTAAAGACAACTCTAAATTAGAAACTTAGCTAAATGTCAACAATTAAGCACATTTGGAATCCGATTAGATCAAACAAAGAACATAAAAGAGCTAAAATTAATAACAGATTAAATACCCCCACACTTAACCTTTTGCACTCTTGAGCAAAAACATAAAATCAAGCACATACTTCCCAAAAAGTAACAAAAGTACTGAATAATGAGCAAAGATCTACACACATTAGTCCTTTCAAGGAATCTAAGCATTCAGGAATTTCCTCTCTCAACAATCCAAATCAGCAAGCCAGGTCAATCCAATATCAGGGTTAAGTCAACATGATAAATCCTCACAGATGTACTCTATTTCACTCAAGTATTTTGGGGCTGTATTTACTCTCAACCAACTCATGAAAACATGCCTTATCATAGGCTTTACAAGCCTCTACTTCTCCACCACCTAAATCACATGCACACAAAGATCAAAAGGTCTTTAATCAGGTTGTAATGGGGTCAAGGTCAAGGTAAGATATATCAAAGATAAACAAAGTTAGACCATCGGAAATAGAAGAGCTAAGGGGAATATAAAAATCAAACACTTTTGCATAATTACCCCAACACTTTTCAATCCATCTTCATCTTTTGCTCGACTTTCTCCATTCATCAACCAACTTATCAATCTCTTTTTTTTTTTCAAAACAGTGTAATCACCCCCACACTTATTCAAACACAATGCCCAACATAATTATTAAGCTCTTCTACTCCCTAAGGTAGGGTAGCAAGGGTTTTTCACTATTAAGCTTGTATTGAGCTATAATAAAAAGAAAGGAAATTATTCAGGCTCAAAGGGGTGAATCAATGGATCAAAATACAAGGATAGCTATTTGGCCAGTGGCTGAAAGAAAGAAATGCCTTTATCATCTCAAAAATGTGCAGTGATCATTTGCAATTTAAAGGAGAGTCAAATCAAGTTCTGAAAAGCATATAATCACAAGTGGAATCACACAACAAAGAACAAAAATGACTTACAATCAGTCATTCATATCAAGGCTCAAAAAATCACTAGGTCCAATTTTATCATATTCTCAAAACCCTTTCAATTTTCAAAACCTCTCAGTGCAAGTTTAGAATCAAGAAAGTTAACTCCTTTAGGCTTAAAAACCTGTCAATAAAAATCAATCACTTGCTCATCGCTCAACATACTCTCAAAACCAGTTAGAAAAACATGCACCAGATATGCCATTAAAATTAGAATGTGCAATTAAGGTCAAAATCAAACTTCAAACTTCCCCCCACACTTAAAATAGACAGTGTCCTCAATGTCAAAGCATACACAACATATAAAAGGAATCCACAGTAATAAGCAAAGTATATATGAAGAATTGAGTCTGGCATCAGGAAACTCAAGCAAATACAAAAGATAAACCAATAGTAACCAAAACAATGTCCATTAAGCCAGCAAAATGAAGGACACAGCCTCAAAATGAAAATACATCAAGATGGGGGAAGGGGATATGAAAAACGCTGAAGCAGAAGATCAAGCTTGCCATCAATGGCATCCATCCTTTGATCGCGCGCAACCTCCAGAGCCTGAAAGTGATCCTCCAAGGGCTGGAAGCGAGCAGCATGGTCCAGCTCCAAGCAGTCAATACGGGCTAAAATAGCAGCATAGGAAGCTGCGCCAGGTTGAGTGGAAGGGCCCGTATTATCAGTAAACTCGGGAGGAGGCGAGATAGCAATATCCTTATGCGGCTCAGAGGCCGGATCAGCCCTAGGCAAGGCAGCACCATCAGCACCAAGCAAGACGAGAGCACCATTTAAACGAGTGCAGAGCTTCATAGATACTAAAATAGCCTCGTCAATAGCAGTGGGACCCTGGACTGGTGCCTCCTCTAACAAATGCACGTAATCAAAATGATCAGCAATGGCTGTCACATACCCCCTATCATAATGCGACCAGCTAGAGTGGTCCCTACGTGGTGAAAGTGACACTGAGCCAATACCCTCCATTAACAGTAACTCCCTCAATCATGCAGTGCAAGAAAAATAACTCAGAACGGCTAATTGTCCCTTGACTCTCCCCCTACCACAAAGAGTATTAGCTAACCATTTCTGAATATATCAATGGGCAGGGGACCTAAGCCTAGAAGCTTTAGACACCTTAGGATCATAGTCATCAGACCCAGGCACAGTGAGATCAGACCACACACGATTAGCATTAAAATCACGGGGTAACATATTTTCTCCCTTAGGAAAACCAAAAATAGCTCGAAACATATGGATATCAACAGAATGAGAATTACCAAGCAACCTAAAGGTGATTTCACCAGGCCATCTGGTTTGATCAGATAGAGGATAAAGCTTGCGATTAAAACTAGAAATAAACTCCCTAGTTAACTCAGTAAAAGTAGGCCTTTGTAACAGTGCGAAATCAACCCAACCAATCCTACCCAAAAGAGTAAACACCTCATCATATAACCCTATAGCCCTAAGGGTATCTACATCTAAAAAAATGAGTGGGAACCACTACCTTTCTGTCAATAGGGTTGACTGGCACCTGAGGGGGTGAGGGTTCACGTAGGGGTGATGGAGAACGAGCACGCCTAGCGCTGGTACGATGGGGATGGAGCGAACAGGAAGCAGCAGTGGTCTTGACACGCTTTTTAGGACCCATTACTGAAAGAAGCAGAAGAAATGAAGAAAAAGAAAAGAAATGGGATTGAACCATGAAGGAGGGAAGTAGGAGAAGCAACTGTATGGAGAAATTGGTGGAAAAGGGGGAGAATGATGGAGAGGATGGAGAGGAGCTGCATCTGGGGAGAGGGGAGGTGATAATGGTGAAATACGGTGAACGAGGATGGAGAATGGTGGGGGTAAAAGGATATTGGAGGGGGAGAGGGTGATGGCTGCGCAGAGAAGAAGAAGAGAAGAAGAGGAAATTTGGGAAATTAGGGCAAAAATCCCTAAATCAGGGTTTAAGTGGGGTGCTGTCACGAGTACACAGGCCGTGTCATAGGACATAGCCCACCCCGTGTACTCCTCTATCTTAGTAATCAGCTGCGCAGGACAACACGGGCCGTGTCATATGACACGGCCATTCCCGTGTACTTCTCTGGAAAACAGGGGTTCTGATGGTCATGACAACACGGGCCGTGTAATTGGACACGACCCATCCCGTGTACTCCTCTGTCTTAATTGGGGGTGCTGTCATGAGGACACGGGCCGTGTCATGTGACACGGCCCACCTCGTGTATGCTACTAACTTACAAAACGCATTCTAAACTGTTCCTCATGACTGCATACACTCAACAAACCATGAACTCAAGCAATCAAACTAAAACTGAGCAAGTCAAAACACAAAAACCAGCAAGGAGACAGGTATCATCAAGCAAGAAACACTTAAAAATAGGCTAAACTAAGAAACTAAACAACGTAAAACAGAAAGGAAAAAGAAAGCAAATCTGATTGGGTTGCCTCCCAATAAGCGCTTGGTTTATTGTCCTCAGCCAGACATTGTGATGCTCCTCAGGATTCTTCATAACATGGATGGAGAAGAGGCATGTCTTCAGCTACTGCATTCTCCGGAAGTTCATGGTAAGGCTTGAGACAGTGCCCATTGACCTTGAATGTCTTCCCAGAGGCCTCGTTCATGATCTCCACTGCACCAGAAGGAAAAACATTAGTTACTACAAATGGGCCAATCCATTTAGAACGTAACTTACCTGGGAATAATTTGAGTTTGGATTGGTACAGCAACACTCTTTGGCCTTGGTGAAAGCTTTTCCTAGAGATCATTTGATCATTAAATGCTTTGGTTTTGGCCTTGTAAATGAGGGCACTCTCAAAGGCCTAATTCCTCAATTCTTCTAACTCCTGAATTTGGAGTTTTCTCTGCTTGCCAGCACCTTCCAAATGCAAGTTAACTTGCTTGATAGCCCAGTAAGATCGATGTTCCAGCTCTACTGGTAGGTGACAGGGCTTCCCATAAACCAATCGGAATGGGGACATGCCAATAGGGGTCTTGTATGCAGTCCGATAAGCCCACAAGGCATCAGCAAGTCTAGTACTCCAATCCTTGCGTGTGGGATTCATAGTTTTTTCAAGGATAGATTTGATCTCCCGATTGGATACCTCAGTCTGGCCATTCGTCTGAGGATGATAAGGAGTAGAGATCCGGTGCACCACCCCATATTTCTTCAACAGGGCTTCAAAGATTCTATTGCAAAAATGTGTTCCTTGGTCACTGATGATGGCTCTGGGAGTGCCAAACCTGGAAAAAATAAAGGACTTCACAAAATCCACAACAGTCTTAGAATCATCAGATTTAGTGGCTTTAGCTTCCACCTATTTAGAAACATAATCCACAGCTAAAAGAATATAGGAGAAACCAAAAGAAGGAGGAAATGGTCCCATGAAGTCAATGCCCCAAACATCAAAGACTTCCACAAATATTATTGGAGTTTGAGGCATTTGATTTCGTGGACCAATATTACCTGTTCTTTGACAGCGGTCACATGACTTACAGAAATTATAAGCATCCTTAAAGATAGTAGGCCAGTAAAAACCACTGTCGAGCACTTTGTTGGCTGTCCTCTTCATGCCGAAATGTCCTCCACAGGCATAGGTATGGCAAAAAGAGAGAACAGAGTGAGTCTCTGAATCCGGGATACATCTCCGAATCACTTGATCTGCGCAATGCTTCCAAAGGTAAGGATCATCCCAAATATAGAACTTGCAATCACTCCTCAGTTTATCTCGCTGTGCCTTGGTCAGGCCTGCCGAAAAGTCCTTGGTGGCTAAATAATTGGCAATATCAGCATACCACGGAATAGTGGTTGCGATAGTCATTAATTGCTCATCCGGAAAGCTCTCTGGAATAGGTATGTCCTCCTCTTCAGTCACCAATCTGCTCAATTGGTCTGCCACCAAGTTTTTGCTCCCTTTTTTATCTTTAATCTCCAAGTCAAACTCTTGGAGCAACAGAATCCATCAGAGCAATCTTGGCTTCGCCTCCTTCTTTGCCAGTAGGTACTTCAATGCTATATGATAAAAAAAAATAATTACTTTAGAGCCAATTAAATATGATCTAAATTTCTCTAAAGCAAAAACAACAGTAAGAAGTTCTTTCTCAGTTGTAGAATAATTCAGTTGAGCATCATTTAGGGTCCTTGATGCATAGTAAATAGCATAAGGAACCCTATCAATTCGCTGTCCTAAGACAGCCCCTACCACAAAATCGCTCGCATCACACATTAATTCGAACGGAAGCTCCCAATTTGGTGGCCTAATGATAGGTGCCTCAGTCATCAACTCCTTAAGTGTAATGAAAGCCTTCATACACTTCTCATCAAATTGAAATGGCACATCTTTTTGGAAAAGTGTGCAAAGGGGTGCTGATATCTTGGAGAAGTCTTTGATGAAGCGCCGATAGAAACCTGCATGACCAAGAAAAGAACGAATATCCCACACATTGTTGGGCGGGGGTAATGAACGCACAAGTTCTACTTTAGCTTTATCAACTTCAATGCCCCTAGCAGAGATTACATGACCTAACACAATACCTTCTTCTTCCATGAAATGACATTTTTTCTAATTTAAAACAAGGTTAGTGTCAATGTATCTCTTTAAAACCAAAGTCAAATATTCCAAGCACTTCTCAAAACCATTCCGAAACACACTAAAATCATCCATGAAGACCTCAATGATGTTTTCTATATAATCAGAAAAAAGACTCACCATACATCTCGGAAAGGTCCCTGGCGCATTGCAAAGTCCAAAAGGCATTTGCCTATAAGCAAAGGTGCAAAAGGACAAGTGACAGTGGTCTTGTCTTGATCTTCCGGAGCGATAGCAATCTGGTTATAACCTGAAAATCCATCTAAGAAACAATAATGAGAATGACCAGCTAACCTCTCTAACATTTGATCAATAAAGGGTAAAGGAAAGTGGTCTTTTCTGGTGGCAGCATTCAATTTTTTATAGTCTATACAAACACGCCACTCTGTCTATAATCTAGTGGGAATAAGCTCATTCTCAGCATTTCCTACCACAGTAATACTAGATTTCTTCGGTACTACCTGGACCGGGCTTACCCACTTGCTGTCAGAAATGGGGTATATGACCCCCACACTTAGGAGCTTCAGTATCTCCTTCTTCACAACATCCATCATCGGGGGATTCAACCTCCTCTGTGGTTCTCTCACTGGTTTAGCCCCCTCCTCCATTAAGATTCGATGCATGTAAATGGAGGGGTTAATACCTTTGATATCCGTAATAGTCCACCCGATGGCTGTCTTGTATTCTTTCAACACAGAAATCAAGCTCTCCTCTTGCTCTTTGGTGAGGGATTTAGCAATTATTACCGGGAGTGTCTCCTTCTCTCCCAAAAAAATATATTTCAAATGGGAGGGCAATTCTTTCAATTCTAGCTCTGGTGCCTGCACAACAGAAGGTTTAGGTACATCAGTGGTCAAAGGTAAATCAACATACGATACCTCATGCCTTTCTGAGGTGGAAGAAAGTGTATGCAAGGCTGCCACCACTTCATTAATCTCCTCACTCTATGGCTCCCCTTGTTCATCCTTCTTTGAATCCTGAAAATCTAAACTGCGAGTCATAATTGTATCAAGAACATCAAATTGATCAGACTCAAAAACAGTAAAAATTAAAGATTCAACAACATCAAAAGAATCAATAACATAGGCAGAGTACACATCACTCGGGTATCTCATGGCCTCGAAGATGTTGAATCTAATCAACTCTCCATCAAATTCAATAGTCAATGTTCTCGAATGCACATCAATTTTAGTTCGGGCAATCTTGAGGAAAGGCCTCCCCAACAGAATGGGGGCAGAGTTGGGAGATTTGTCCTCCTCTATGTCTAGCACATAGAAATCTGCTGGAAACACCAGTTCATTTACCTGCACCAAAACATCTTCAACAACCCCCTTAGGGTAAGCGTTAGATCTGTCTGCCAGTTGAATAATAACTCCAGTCGGTTCTAAAGGTCCTAGATGTAAATATGCATAGATAGAAAAGGGCATGACATTAATAGATGCACCTAAATCTAGCATGGCCCTCTCAAACTTGGCATTACCGACAGTGCATGATATAGTGAATGTGCCAGGATCCTTACATTTAGTTGGGAGTTTCTTATTAAAAACAGCTGAAACACCCGTTCATTATCTTTCAACTTCCTTTTGTTAGTGCATAACTCTTTTAAGAATTTAGCATATCTAGGCACTTGCTTTATGGCATCTAACAGAGGAATGTTAACTTCAACTTTCCTAAAAGTCTCTAAGATCTCTTTATCCGCTTCTTCTTTCTTATTTTTAACTAACCTACTTGGAAAAGGGGCCTTAGTGACATATTTAGGAAGTGGGTCAGAAACACTTACCTTAGGGGTCTTAGAATGGATCCCCTCATCATCTACCTCCTTAGGATTTTGAGCTTTGTCTTCAGTGACTGGGGAAGATGTGGGCCCGTCAAGCGTCTTCCCACTTCACAAGGTGACAGCACTAGCATTTTCTCTTGGGTTCACCTCTGGCTGCGATGGAAGTTTCCCTGAAATCTGACTCTGCACTTTGTTGATCTCAGTAGCCAACTGTCCCACTTGGTTCTGCAAAGTACTGATAGTGGCCCTTGTTTCTTGCTGAAACTGAATATTACTGGTGGCCATTTGCCTCACTAGTTCTTCCAACGAAGGCTCAGGTTGCCTAGGAGCTTAAACTTGTGGTTGCCTCGGAGGAAAGGGTGCTTGTCTTTGCTGAAACCCTGGAGGCCCATAGACTTGAGGTTGAACTTGAGCTTGGGGCTGTTTGGCATAGCTAAAGTTTGGATGATCTCTCCACCCCGAATTGTATGTGTTGGAGTAGGGGTTGTAGTTTTTGGATGGATCAGAAAATCCCCCCACTGCTTTGGCCTCTTCATTTGTGTCCTCTTGCAAAGTGGGACACATATCAGTGGGATGTCCTGAAGAGCAACAAATCCCACATGCCTGTACCAGTGCTTTCCCATTATCCATCAGCTTCTGAACCATAGCAGTCAACTGAGTCATTTGATGCTGCAAGCTAGTAGTGTCAGCCTCTTTAACTACTCTCACCCCTGCATCATTCCGAGTGAAGAATTGTTGAGTGTTCGCAGCCATTCTAGATATCAAGTTTCTAGCTTCTCGAGGAGTCTTATCAACCAAAGCTCCTCCACTGGCAGCATCAATCATGTTGCGGTCCATCACTAGCAAACCTTCATAAAAGTACTGTATCAGAAGTTGTTCACTAATCTGATACTAAGGGCAGCTAGCACACAATCTCTTGAATCTCTCCCAATACTCATGAAGTGATTCCCCATGTTTTTGTTGGATGCCACAAATTTCTTTTCTGATGGTTGCGGCCTTTGACGCAGGGAAATATCTATCTAGGAAAGCTCGAGCCATGTCTTGCCATGTTTGAATGGATTCGAGTGGCAAGTAGTACAGCCATTCCTTTGCAGAATCCTTCAGGGAAAATGGAAAAGCTCTCAGCTTGACTTGCTCCACTGAAATTCCCGCAGGTTTCATGCTAGAACACACAACATGGATTTCCTTCAGATGTTTGTTAGGATCTTCTCCGGCTAGTCCATTGAAAGATGGCAAAAGATGAATTAGGCCAGATTTCAACTCAAATGCCTCCTCATTCTCAGGAATTTCTATGCACAGAGGTTGTTGGTCAAAGTCTGGAGCACCCAACATCCTTAGTGTATTTTCTGTCATCACTTCTTCTTCAGGCGGCTCAGATATCCCAGATGCCGCAAAACTAGAAAGATCTATGTGATGGGCAGTTTCAACATCAGCAGGTGTGAATTATGAGCTAATTTGTTCAAAGTAAAGCCTTAAATTCCTTCGTTGCTCGTTCACCTCTTCACCGGACATGAACACCTGCAAGATAGTTGAAGTAAACAATTGAAACTATTAAAAATAAAAATAAAAACAGAGATAAAATAGGAAACAAATTAATAGCGCAATTAGAAAATTGGATCCCCGGCAACGGCGCCAAAATTTGGTGTGGTGTGGAATGTAATTAAAAATAAATATCAAAAACAGTTGCCAAGTTCCACCAAAAATATAAAAACCTTGCAACCAGTTGTAGTGAGCAAGGGTCGATCCACAGAGAACCAATTCAATTAACACTATCAATTTAATTCCTAAATTAAACTCTGATGAAAATTAAATAGTAAAATTAAAAAGGGGGGTTTTGTTAATTAAAACTAACAAAAGAAATTAAAATTAAACGCAAACAGTAAACACAAATTGAATTATTAAGTTAAAGATATTGGTTAAGAGATGGAATCCACTACTAGATTTATATGATTATGCTAACTTACATACTCTTTATACCAATATGGTCAATTATGTTCTTATGCAATTGTGAGATAAATCCCTTGTTTTCCTTAAGTTTCGCTTAATTCAGCAACCGCTCAAATCAAATCCTAACCATTAGTTATTTGTAAAGCAACCGCTCTTACATCTCCCTAATGATTGCATTAAAAATTAGAAAACCAATCACACTAAGGTCTAATCACACACCGAGATTAAATTACTTAGATCATATGTCTCACTAGTCATACCACCGCAACCGCGCATAGCAATCCTAGTTTTACCACTCTCGAAATTTGGCAAGAATATAAAAACCTTTATATTGATTTAAGAACAGAAACATATGAATAAAAGCATAATTGTATTGATAAAAAGAAATATGGAAGAATCACATAATCAAAACTAGAGTTTCATCCTCCCTTAACCAATCAAGAAGTTTAGCCACACATGGCAAATTCAAAAACAGAAGAAGAATTAAAAGAAAACATTGTTCAGAACAAAAGAAGAAAAGAAAAACTAAAGATCAAACTAGTTTCCAAGGCTTGAGAGTGATTGATCTTTGATCGCTCGAATCCGAGTCTCCAATCCTCAATCGAATCCTTCCCCTTCTTGGTCTTCGTGTTTCTCTCAGCTTCCTTGACGGCTCTCTTTTTCCAGATCTCCTTTAGGGACTCTAAGCAACCCTATTTATAGGTTTGGGAACCTAATTTAGCATTAAAACACGAAATTAAAATTCTAAGTCGATGACACGGGCCGTGTCATGTTACACGGCCCAACCCGTGTCCAATTCTGATGACAGATTCCCAGCTATTCCAAAGTCAGAGAAGAACACGGCCCACCCCGTGTCATATGACACGGGCCGTGTTCTCGGTCAAGGCTTGAAATTGACTCTTCCTCGTGAAGTCAGAGAAGTACACGGCCTACCCCGTGTCATTTGACACGGGCCGTGTTCTTCAAAATCTTCTAGTCTTCAAACTCAGAATAATACACGGCCTACCCCGTGTCATTTGACACGGGCCGTGTTGATCATTTTCTTGTAATCCAGCCTTGATTCTTCATGAATGCCCTTCTTCCTTTGCTTCTAGGGGTTGATACCGATTCCCTTATGTCTCTTAACTCTCTTCCCAATAGTTTAATACTAATGGATTCCATTACTCATAGATCTCTTGAAAATCACAATACGTTTATGAGTGTTTATAACCACATTTAAGCATAGTTTCACAATAAACATCCAAAGACAACTCTAAATTAGAAATTAGCTAAATGTCAACAATTAAGCACATTTGGAATCTGATTAGATCAAACAAAGAACATAAAAGAGCTGAAATTAATAACAGATCAGTATTAGATACAAGAATTCTAGTGACATAGATCTTGCTACCTTATGTGATACGATAGGCTAGAGTCTTAAGTTACTAGCATAGCTTTTTCACTTGGTTGTTGTGAACCTTGTAATGTTTCAAATGTGATTTAAAAGTACCTTTGCATATTTTTAAACTTGTTTTTCCTACGTATTGTGACCTTATATGTGTACATAACCATTTGAGCAAGTATCATGTGTTTTTTAAAACAAAAAACTGCACAAGCATTGCATAAGCATACTATTAGGACATTTCTTAGGCATATTCATATGAAATATTATACATTGCTTTATTGGACAATTGTATGGGCAGTTGTCTCTCTGGTTGGTAATAAAGTGTGATAAGGTTATGGTTGCTTTATAAGTATTACATAGTGAGTATGTATATATTCTTATAGTGATAAGTAGAGTCTCTTTTATCTATTGCAAACATAATCCGTTGTAGTTGAGTTTGTTTATACATTGTGATTTGTTATAAATGTTAGTTTTGGAATACTTATACTAAGAATTTATGAATTCTCACCCCATTGTATTTTCATGTAAATCCAGGTCAAAGCCTTAAAAAGGAAAAGAATAAAAGGAAGCAAAAGAGTTAGAGTAGTTTATTTTGTTTCTTTTGGCACAAAGCATGTATTTATTTATATCGCTTTGAGTTTGTGTAAAATTTGTATATAACAATGAGCTATTCATGGCAAATGATGTATATACCTAACTTTTTCTTCCCTCTTGGCTCTCTATAATAGCATGTGTAGTTATTATGGATTACTTTACCGTATTAGGGTTAGGGTGTTAAAATTTCTATGATATCAGTTGTTTATGCTCAAATCTTAGCTATTATTCACTTTCAATGTTATAGAATTATGTTCAAACTAATCCAAAAGATTACTAGAATTAATAGACAACTCTTACCAATATTATTGAGCTTTTACAACCCTGATTAGAACTATTAAGTTAGAGAGGATGTTACAGATAGCACAAAAGAAATGAGTTTCTAGAACTCAATAATCGATTATCTAAAAGGCATAATCAATTATTAGCATTAATTTAAACAAAGAGCGCGCAATGACTTTTAAACTCAATAATCGATTATCACAATGCAATAATTGATTATTGCTTGAAAAATTTAAACCATGGTATTTTGAATTTTCCTAATTGATTATGGTAACTCCATAATCGATTATTGCTTTTAAAAACCCAAATCTAGGCATCTGTTGAACCCATATAATCAATTATGGCAAGCTAACAATTGATTATTTATCTTCAAACAACTTAAAAAAACTTAGTCATTTTAAGTCAAATGCCTCCAATTATTCTAACAAGCTTTCAAGCATTTAAAAATCATTTCTCATGATTTTAAAAACATTTTAACAACTTGAAAACACATTAATTCACTGAGTGCTATCTTGGGTTTTTGAAAAATGGATTTAGAGCTTAAGTGTGAACTCTTTTTACTTTTACATAAGATCTAAGTCCTATAACTAATCTTGAAGGTTCTTGGACTTGATCTTACAATCATCTTCTTGTTTGTAATCATCAAAACAATTGCCAATTGCTAACTACATTATCCCCTTTTTTTTATGATAACAAACAACAATCGAGAAAAGAGTTAGTTTTAAAATGGGAATTCATAAAGAGTGTTAAAGAGTCTTACTTCCCCTCTATATCGTAAGAGGCGATTAAATTAGAGACATGCAACTCCCCTTAATTTTGGAATCCCATTATCATTAAATTTACCTTTCTTTTCTCAAAATCTAGAACAGAAAGCCTTTCTCCCCCTTTTGTCATGATAAAAAATATAGGCAAGAGAAATCATAGAACCATTGCCAATTGCCAACAAGATAGATAACCGTGATATAATCATTCAAAAGCATAGTAAATACCTATTCAATCCAAATCATAGATAGCAAAAAACCAAACCATTGAACTGAAGTATAAGCAATTATAATAAACAGCTATGCACATACATTAGAGTTCAAGAGATATATATTCATTCAAAAACAATTCCAAAAGTTCAACTACACTTAATCACTAAATGACTAAAAACAGAGTTAAATAACATTAATGATCCTAAAACTAGGTTCCATGGTCCTTAGGTGGTGGTGGTGGAAGGCAGTGCTTAATAGCATCTAGTCTATCGTAAATGACTCCAAAGCTATGCTCCGTATAACCCCAAAAATCCACAAGCTGGACTTGAAGACTCTTAATCGCAACCTAAATCCAATCTTCATTCATGGGTGGAGCAGCTGTAATGTCCTCACTAGTAGCCTCATCCTCATCTTTTGTTGGGTCTTCTCCCATGGCAGCCTCAACCTCGTCTTCAGCGTCAACCTTTTCATCACCATATACCTATACACCGTGTTCTTTCTTCATATGCATATGGTTCAGATTGCTTAGGCCGAATTTGTTGTGGCCGATGACTTTCATAGGTTCCTCAGTTTCCAAAAGGGCACAATAATTCTCAAGAATTCTAGAAATGATGAAAGCATATGGGAGATCCATATTGACCCTACTTTGCACCTTCATCATGTGGTGCATGATGAAAAAGGGCTAGTTTATGTGCAGCCTTTACTTTAGCATCCAAAGAATGAAAATATCATCCTCACCCAAATATGCATAATTGCCTCCTTATGGAGCAAGAATATGCACATAAGCGTAATGCGGGAAGTAGTCTTGTCCAATGATCTCCCAGCTATGAAAAAACCTCTAGGGAGCGCAAGACTCAGTTTGAGCATTATTGGATTGCTAATGTGTGGTTGTAGCCTTCCCAAACCTTGTAGTTATTTTCTAAAAAATGCTTCCCAATCTAATGAAGTCTGAACAAATCCATCCAGTCACGGAGCTTCACCACAATCTTGTACCATTTTACCACAGACACGAGATCATCATCAACTATGCCCAAATTGCTGTAAAATGCCTTAATTAAATCTGGGTAGAACCTTTGATAATGAGTGCAAAATTACAAAACCCTCTGGTGCTCGAGCATGGGTGGATGATTTGTGGTGTTTGATGGAGGAGTGAGGTGGTTTAAGAGGTATAGGGAGGTAGGGTTTAGAGAGAGAGAAAAGAGGGAGGTGCTACACTAGAGAAGAGAAAGAGAAAGGAGTTTGAAAAATAAAGAGGGAAGTGCTGCACCTTTTCATATAGTCGCGTCAATAATCAATTACTGGCTATCAATAATTGATTATTCGTGTGCTTGTTTGACACAGAAAGCCTTCGATAATCGATTATGTCAAGCTATAATCGATTATCCTTGCACAAGAATTACTCTATCACATGAAGATAATCGATTATGGATTTCCACAATCGATTTTGGCTGAACAAAAAAACAAATCTTAGCATTCTACCATCTCATAATCGATTATTCATAAGCAATAATCAATTATGCTCAGTTAAAAACATATAGATTTGAGCTATTGTAAACTGATAAACGATTATTACCCTGCAGAAAATATCAGAAATTATATGCAGCAAGTCCAATTTATCATTCTAAGATTAGGAAACTTACTCAATGATCAAGTACCTATAAAACAAATTTAAGGATACCTTCGACGCTCAAGTCAGTAAAGGATTTAAATGAATAATTCAAAGAAATGCAACAAGTACAAGCATTCACTCTAATGCATGATTGGCCAATTATGCCTAGTTCTCTTCTTATATAAAAGAAAGTCTCTTTTGCCAAAGGTTTTGAAAAGATGTCTGTAACACTGGTGTGGTGTGGAATGTAATTAAAAATAAATATAAAAAATAGTTGCCAAGTTCCATAAAAAATATAAAAACCTTGCAACCAGTTGTAGTGAGCAAGGGTCAATACACAGAGAACTAATTCAATTAACACTATCAATTTAATTCCTAAATTAAACTCTGATGAAAATTAAACAGTAAAATTAAAAAGGGGGGTTTTGTTAACTAAAACTAACAAAAGAATTTAAACTTAAACCCAAACAGTAAACACAAATTGAATTATTAAGTTAAAGATATTGGTTAAGAAATGGAATCCACTACTAGATTTATATGATTATGCTAACTTACATACTCTTTATACCAACATGGTCAATTATGTTCTTATGCAATTGTGAGATAAATCCCTTGTTTTCCTTAAGTTTCGTTTAATTCAGCAATCGCTCAAATCAAACCCTAACCATTAGTTATTTGTAAAGCAACCACTCTTACATCTCCCTAATGATTGCATTAAAAATTAGAAAACCAATCACACTAAGGTCTAATCACACACCGAGATTAAATTACTTAGATCATATGTCTCACTAGTCATACCACCGCAACCGCGCATAGCAATCCTAGTTTTACCATTCTCGAAATTTGGCAAGAATATAAAAACCTTTATATTGATTTAAGAACAGAAACATATGAATAAAAACATAATTGTATTGATATAAAGAAATATGCAAGAATCACATAATCAAAACTAGAGTTTCATCCTCCCTTAACTAATCAAGAAGTTTAGCCACACATGGCAAATTCAAAAATAGAAGAAAAATTAAAAGAAAACATTGTTCAGAACAAAAGAAGAAAAGAAAAACTAAAGATCAAACTAGTTTCCAAGGCTTGAGAGTGATTGATCTTTGATCGCTCGAATCCGAGTCTCCAATCCTCAATTGAATCCTTCCCCTTCTTGGTCTTCGTGTTTCTCTCAGCTTCCTTGATGGCTCTCTTTTTCCAGATCTCCTTTAGGGACTCTAAGCAACCCTATTTATAGGTTTGGGAACCTAATTTAGCATTAAAACACAAAATTAAACTTCTGAGTCGATGACACGGCCGTGTCATATTACACGGCCCAACCCGTGTCCAATTCTGATGACAGATTCCCGGCTATTCCAAAGTCAGAGAAGAACACGGCCCACCCCGTGTCATATGACACGGGCCGTGTTCTCGGTCAAGGCTTGAAATTGACTCTTCCTCGTGAAGTCAGAGAAGTACACGGCCTACCCCGTGTCATTTGACATGGGCTGTGTTCTTCAAAATCTTCTAGTCTTCAAACTCAGAATAATACACGGCCTACCCCGTGTCATTTGACTCAGGGCGTGTTGATCATTTTCTTCTAATCCAGCCTTGATTCTTCATGAATGCCCTTCTTCCTTCGCTTCTAGGGGTTGATACTGATTCCCTTAAGTCTCTTAACTCTCTTCTCAATAGTTCAATACCAATGGATTCCATTACTCATAGATCTCCTAAAAATCACAATACGTTTATGAGTGTTTATAACCACATTTAAGCATAGTTTCATAATAAACATCCAAAGACAACTCTAAATTAGAAACTTAGCTAAATGTCAACAATTAAGCACATTTGGAATCCGATTAGATCAAACAAAGAACATAAAAGAGCTTAAATTAATAACAGATCAAATACACCTACACTTAACCTTTTGCACTCCTGAGCAAAAACATAAAATCAAGCACATGCTTCCCAAAAAGTAGCAAAAGTACTGAATAATGAGCAAAGATCTACACACATCAGTCCTTTCAAGGAATCTAAGCATTCAGGAATTTCCTCTCTCAACAATCCAAATCAGCAAGTCAGGTCAATCCAATATCAGGGTTAAGTCAACATGATAAATCCTCACAGATGTACTCTATTTCACTCAAGTATTTTGGGCTTGTATTTACTCTGAACCAACTCATGAAAACATGCCTTATCATAGGCTTGACAAGCCTTTACTTCTCCACCACCTAAATCACATGCACACAAAGATCAAAAGGTCTTTAATTAGGTTGTAATGGGGTCAAGGTCAAGGTAAGATATATCAAAGATAAACAAAGTTAGACCATCGGAAATAGAAGAGCTAAGGGGAATATAAAAATCAAACACTTTTGCACAATTACCCCAACACTTTTCAATCCATCTTCATCTTTTGCTCGACTTTCTCCATTCATCAACCAACTTATCAATCTTTTTTTTTTTTCAAAACAGTGTAATCACCCCTACACTTATTCAAACACAATTCCCAACATAATTATTAAGCTCTTCTACTCCCTAAGGTAGGGTAGCAATGGTTTTTCACTATTAAGCTTGTATTGAGCTATAATAAAAAGAAAGGAAATTATTCAGGCTCAAAGGGGTGAATCAATGGATCAAAATACAAGGATAGTTATTTGGCCAGTGGCTGAAAGAAAGAAATGCCTTTATCATCTAAAAAATGTGCAGTGATCATTTACAATTTAAAAGAGAGTCAAATCAAGTTCTGAAAAGCATATAATCACAAGTGGAATCACACAACAAAGAACAAAAATGACTTACAATCAGTCATTCATATCAAAGCTCAAAAACTAACTAGGTCCAATTTTATCATATTCTCAAAACCCTTTCAATTTTCAAAACCTCTCAGTGCAAGTTTAGAATCAAGAAAGTTAACTCATTTAGGCTTAAAAACCTGTCAATAAAAATCAATCACTTGCTCATCGCTCAACATACTCTCAAAACCAATTAGAAAAACATGCACCAGATATGCCATTAAAATTAGAATGTGCAATTAAGGTCAAAATCAAACTTCAAACTTCCCCCCACACTTAAAATAGACAGTGTCCTCAATGTCAAAGCATACACAACATATAAAAGGAATCCACAGTAATAAGCAAAGTATATATGAAGAATTGAGTCTAGCATCAGGAAACTCAAGCAAATACAAAAGATAAACTAATAGTAACCAAAACAATGTCCATTAAGCCAGCAAAATGGACACAGCCTCAAAATGAAAATACATCAAGATGGGGGAGGGGGATATGAAAAACGCTGAAGCAGAAGATCAAGCTTGCCATCAATGGCATCCATCCTTTGATCGCGCGCAACCTCCAGAGCCTGAAAGTGATCCTCCAAGGGCTGGAAGCAAGCAGCATGGTCCAGCTCCAAGCAGTCAATACGGGCTAAAATAGCATCATAGGAAGCTGCGCCAGGTTGAGTGGAAGGGCCCGCATTATCAGCAAACTCGGGAGGAGGCGAGACAGCAATATCCTTATGCAGCTCAGGGGCCGGATCAGCCCTAGGCAAGGCAGCACCATCAGCACCAAGCAAGACGAGAGCACCATTTAAACAAGTGCAGAGCTTCATAGATACTAAAATAGCCCCGTCAATAGCAGTGGGACCCTGGACTGGTGCCCCCTCTAACAAATGCACGTAATCAAAATGATCAGCAATGGCTGTCACATACCCCCTATCACAATGCGACCAGCTAGAGTGGTCCCTACGTGGTGAAACTGATTACAGAGCCAATACCCTCCATTAACAGGAACTCCCTCAATCATGCAGTGCAAGAAAAATAACTCAGAATGGCTAATTGTCCCTTGACTCTCCCCCCTACCACAAAGAGTATTAGCTAACCATTTCTGAATATATCGATGGGTAGGGGACCTAAGCCTAGAAGCTTTAGACACCTTAGGATCATAGTCATCAGACCCAGGCACAGTGAGAGCAGACCACACACGATTAGCATTAAAATCACGGGGTAACATATTTTCTCCCTCAAGAAAACCAAAAACAGCTCGAAACATATGGATATCAACAGAATGAGAATTACCAAGCAACCTAAAGGTGATTTCACCAGGCCATCTGGTTTGATCAGACAGAGGATAAAGCTTGCGATTAAAACTAGAAATAAACTCCCTAATTAACTCAGTAAAAGTAGGCCTCTGTAACAGTGCAAAATCAACCCAACCAATCCTACCCAAAAGAGTAAACACCTCATCATATAACCCTATAGCCCTAAGGGTATCTACATCTAAAAAATGAGTGGGAACCACTACCTTTCTGTCAATAGGATTGACTAGCACCTGAGGGGGTGAGGGTTCACATGGGGGTGATGGAGAACGAGCACGCCTAGCGCTGGTACGATGAGGATGGAGCGAACAGGAAGCAGCGGTGGTCTTGACATGCTTTTTAGGACCCATCACTGGAAGAAGCAGAAGAAATAAAGAAAAAGGAAAGAAATGGGATTGAACCGTGAAGGAGAGAAGTAGGAGAAGAAACTGTATGGAGAAGTTGGTGGAAAAGGGGAGAATGATGGAGAAGATGGAGAGGAGCCGCATCCGGGGAGATGGGGAGGTGATAATGGTGAAATACGGTGAAGGAGGATGGAGAATGGTGGGGGGTAAAAGGATATTGGAGGGGGAGAGGGTGATGGCTGCGTAGAGAAGAAGAAGAGAAGAAAGGGAAATTGGGGAAATTAGGGCAAAAATCCCTAAATCAGGGTTTAAGTGGGGCGCTGTCACGAGTACACGGGCCGTGTCATAGGACACGGCCCACCCTGTGTACTCCTCTATCTTAGTAATAAGCTGCGCAGGACAACACGGGCCGTGTCATATGACACGGCCATACCCGTGTACCTCTCTAGAAAACAGGGGTTCTGATGGTCATGACAACACGGGCCGTGTCATTGGACATGGCTCACCCCGTGTACTCCTCTGTCTTAATTGGGGGTGCTGTCATGAGGACACGGGCCGTGTCATGTGACACGGCCCACCCCGTGTATGCTGCTGACTTACAAAACGCACTCTAAACTGTTCCTCTTGACTGCATGCACTCAACAAACTATGAACTCAAGCAATCAAACTTAAATTGAGCAAGTCAAAAAACAAAAACCAGCAAGGAGACAGGCATCATCAAGCAAGAAACACTTAAAAATTGGCTAAACTAAGAAACTAAACAACGTAAAACAGAAAGGAAAAAGAAAGCAAATCTGATTGGGTTGCCTCCCAATAAGCGCTTGGTTTATTGTCCTCAGCCAGACATTGTGATGCTCCTCAGGATTCTTCATAACATGGATGGAGAAGAGGCATGTCTTCAGCTACTGCATTCTCCAGAAGTTCATGGTAAGGCTTGAGACGGTGCCCATTGACCTTGAATGTCTTCCCAGAGGCCTCGTTCATGATCTCCACTGCACTGAAGGAAAACATTAGTTACTACAAATGGGCCAATCCATTTAGAACGTAACTTACCTGGGAATAATTTGAGTCTGGATTGGTACAACAACACTCTTTGGCCTTGGTGAAAGCTTTTCCTAGAGATCATTTGATCATGAAATGCTTTGGTTTTGGCCTTGTAAATGAGGGCACTCTCAAAGGCCTCATTCCTCAATTCTTCCAACTCCTGAATTTGGAGTTTTCTCTGCTTGCCAGCACCTTCCAAATGTAAGTTAACTTGCTTGATAGCCCAGTAAGATCGATGTTCCAGCTCTACTGGCAGGTGGCAGGGCTTCCCATAAACCAATCGGAATGGGGACATGCCAATAGGGGTCTTGTATGCAGTCCGATAAGCCCACAAGGCATCAGCAAGTCTAGTACTCCAATCCTTGCGTGTGGGATTCATATTTTTTTCAAGGATAGATTTGATCTCCCGATTGGATACCTCAGTCTGGCCATTCGTCTGAGGATGATAAGGAGTAGAGATCCGATGCACCACCCCATATTTCTTCAACAGGGCTTCAAAGATTCTATTGCAAAAATGTGTTCCTTGGTCACTGATGATGGCTCTGGGAGTGCCAAACCTGAAAAAAATAAAGGACTTCACAAAATCCACAACAGTCTTAGAATCATCAGATTTAGTGGATTTAGCTTCCACCCATTTAGAAACATAATTCACAGCTAAAAGAATATAGGAGAAACCAAAAGAAGGAGGAAATGGTCCCTTGAAGTCAATGCCCCAAACATCAAAGACTTCCACAAATATTATTGGAGTTTGAGGCATTTGATTTCGTGGACCAATATTACCTGTTCTTTGACAGCGGTCACATGACTTACAGAAATTATAAGCATCCTTAAATATGGTAGGCCAGTAAAAACCATTGTCAAGCACTTTATTGGCTGTCCTCTTCATGCCGAAATGTCCTCCACAGGCATAGGTATGGCAAAAAGAGAGAACAGAGTGAGTTTCTGAATCCGGGATACATCTCCGAATCACTTGATCTGCTCAATGCTTCCAAAGGTGAGGATCATCCTAAATATAGTACTTGCAATCACTCCTCAGTTTATCTCGCTGTGCCTTGGTCAGGCCTGCCGGAAAGTCCTTGGTGGCTAAATAATTGGCAATATCAGCATACCACAGAATAGTGGTTGCGATAATCATTAATTGCTCATCCGGAAAGCTCTCTGGAATAGGTATGTCCTCCTCTTCAGTCACCAATCTGCTCAATTGGTCTGCCACCAAGTTTTCGCTCCCTTTTTTATCTTTAATCTCCAAGTCAAACTCTTGGAGCAACAAAATCCATCGGAGCAATCTTGGCTTCGCCTCCTTCTTTGCCAGTAGGTACTTCAATGCTGCATGATAAAAAAAAATAATTACTTTAGAGCCAATTAAATATGATCTAAATTTCTCTAAAGCAAAAACAACAGCAAGAAGTTCTTTCTCAGTTGTAGAATAATTCAGTTGAGCATCATTTAGGGTCCTTGATGCATAGTAAATAGCATAAGGAACCCTATCAACTCGCTATCCTAAGACAGCCCCTACCACAAAATCGCTCGCATCACACATTAATTCGAACGGAAGCTCCCAATTTGGTGGCCTAATGATAGGTGCCTCAGTCATCAACTCCTTAAGTGTAATGAAAGCCTTCATACACTTCTCATCAAATTGAAATGGCACATCTTTTTGGAGAAGTGTGCAAAGGGGTGCTGATATCTTGGAGAAGTCTTTGATGAAGCGTCGATAGAAACCTACATGACCAAGAAAAAAATGAATATCCTGCACATTGATAGGCGGGGGTAATGAACGCACAAGTTCTACTTTAGCTTTATCAACTTCAATGCCCCTAGCAGAGATTACATGACCTAACACAATACCTTCTTCTACCATGAAATGGCATTTTTCCCAATTTAAAACAAAGTTAGTGTCAATGCATCTCTTTAAAACCAAAGTTAAATGTTCCAAGCACTTCTCAAAACCATTCCGAAATACACTAAAATCATCCATGAAGACCTCAATGATGTTTTCTATGTAATCAGAAAAAAGACTCACCATACATCTCTGAAAGGTCCCTGGCGCATTGCAAAGTCCAAAAGGCATTCGCCTATAAGCAAAGTTGCCAAAAGGACAAGTGAAAGTGGTCTTGTCCTGATCTTCCGGAGCGATAGCAATCTGGTTATAACCTGAAAATCCATCTAAGAAACAATAATGAGAATGACCAGCTAACCTCTCTAACATTTGATCAATAAAGGGTAAAGGGAAGTGGTCTTTTTTGGTGGCAGCATTCAATTTTCTATAGTCTATACAAACACGCCACCCTGTCTGTAATCTAGTGGGAATAAGCTCATTCTCAGCATTTCTTACCACAGGAATGCCAAATTTCTTCGGTACTACCGGGACCAGGGCTTACCCACTTGTCTTTGTCGAAATGGGGTATATGACCCCACACTTAGGAGCTTCAAGTATCTCTTTTTCACAACATCCATCATGGGGGATTCAACCTCCTCGTGGTTCTCTCACTTTGGTTTAGCCCCTCCTCCATTAAGATTCGATGCATGCAAATGGAGGGGCTAATACCTTTGATATCCGCAATAGTCCACCCGATGGTGTCTTGTGTTCTTTCAACACGAAATCAAGCTCTCCTCTTACTCTTTGGTGAGGATTTAGCAATTATTACCGGGAGTGTCTCCTTCTCTCCCAGAAAAATATATTTCAAATGGGAGGGCAATTCTTTCAATTCCAGCACTACGGTGCCTCGCACAAAGAAGGTTTAGGTACATCAGTGGTCAAAGGTAAATCAACATACGATACCTCATGCCCTTCTGAGGTGGAAGAAAATGTATGCAAGGCTGCCACCACTTCATTAATCTCCTCACTCCATGGCTCCCCTTGGTCATCCTTCTTTGAATCCTGAAAATCTAAACTGCGAGTCATAATTGTATCAAGAACATCAAATTGATCAGACTCAAAAACCGTAGAAATTAAAGATTCAACAACATCAAAAGAATTAATAACATAGGCAGAGTGCACATCACTCGGGTATCTCATGGCCTCGAAGATGTTCAATCTAATCAACTCTCCATCAAATTCCATAACCAATGTTCCCGAATGCACATCAATTTTGGTTCGGGCAGTCTTGAGGAAAGGCCTCCCTAACAGAATGGGGGCAGAGTTGGGAGATTTGTCCTCCTCCATGTCCAGCACATAGAAATCTGTCGAAAACACCAGTTCATTTACCTGCACCAAAACATCTTCAACAACCCCTTTAGGGTAAGCGTTAGATCTGTCTGCTAGTTGAATAATAACTCCAGTCGGTTCTAAAGGTCCTAGATGTAAAGATGCATAGATAGAAAAGGGCATGACATTAATAGATGCACCTAAATCTAGCATGGCCCTCTCAAACCTAGCATTACCGATAGTGCATGGTATAGTGAATGTGCCAGGATCCTTACATTTAGTTGGGAGTTTCTTATTAAAAACAGCTGAAACATTTGCTCCCACTTGGACCCGTTCAATACCTTTCAACTTCTTTTTGTTAGTGCATAATTCTTTTAAGAATTTAGCATATCTAGGCACTTGCTTTATGGCATCTAACAGAGGAATGTTAACTTCAACTTTCCTAAAAGTCTCTAAGATCTCTTTATCCGCTTCTTCTTTCTTATTTTTAACCAACCTACTTGGAAAAGGGGCCTTAGTGATATATTTACGAAGTGGGTCAGAAACACTTACCTTAGGGGTCTTAGAATGGATCCCCTCATCATCTACCTCCTTAGGATTTTGAGCTTTGTCTTCAGTGACTGGGGAAGATGTGGGCCCGTCAAGCGTCTTCCCACTTCACAAGGTGACAACACTAGCATTTTCTCTTGGGTTCACCTCTGGCTACGATGGAAGTTTCCCTGAAATCTGACTCTGCACTTTGTTGATCTCAGTAGCCAACTGTCCCACTTGGTTCTGCAAAGTACTGATAGTGGCCCTTGTTTCTTGCTGAAACTGAATATTACTGGTGGCCATTTGCCTCACTAGTTCTTCCAACGAAGGCTCAGGTTGCCTAGGAGCTTGAACTTGTGGTTGCCTCGGAGGAAAGGGTTCTTGTCTTTGCTGAAACCCTGGAGGCCTATAGACTTGAGGTTGAGCTTGAGCTTGGGGCTGTTTGGCATAGCTAAAGTTTGGATGATCTCTCCACCCCGGATTGTATGTGTTGGAGTAGGGGTTGTAGTTTTTGGATGGACCAGAAAATCCCCCCATTGCTTTGGCCTCTTCATTTGTCCTCTTGCAAAGTGGGACACATATCAGTGGGATGTCCTGAAGAGTAACAAATCCCACATGGCTGTACCGGTGCTTTCCCAATATCCATCAGCTTTTGAACCGTAGCAGTCAACTGAGTCATTTGATGCTGCAAGCTAGTAGTATCAGCCTCTTTAACTGCTCTCACCCTTGTATCATTCTGAGTGAAGAATTGTTGAGTGTTCGCAGCCATTCTAGATATCAAGTTTCTAGCTTCTCGAGGAGTCTTATCAACCAAAGCTCCTCCACTGGCAGCATCAATCATGTTGCGGTCCATCACTAGCAAACCTTCATAAAAGTACTGTATCAGAAGTTGTTCACTAATCTGATGCTGAGGGCAGCTAGCACACAATCTATTGAATCTCTCCCAATACTCATGAAGTGATTTCCCATGTTTTTGCTGGATGCCACAAATTTCTTTTCTGATGGTTGCGGCCTTTGACGCAGGGAAATATCTATCTAGGAAAGCTCGAGCCATGTCTTGCCATGTCTGAATGGATCCGGGTGGCAAGTAGTACAGCCATTCCTTTGCAGAATCCTTCAGGGAAAACAAAAAAGCTCTCAGCTTGACTTGCTCCACTGAAACTCCTGCAGGCTTCATGCTAGAACACACAACATGGATTTCCTTCAGATGTTTGTTAGGATCTTCTCCGGCTAGTCCATTGAAAGATGGTAAAAGATGAATTAGGCCAGATTTCAACTCAAATGCCTCTTCATTCTCAGGAATTTCTATGCACAGAGGTTGTTGGTCTAAGTCCGGAGCACCCAACATCCTTAGTGTATTTTCTGTCATCACTTCTTCTTCAGGTGGCTCAGATATCTCAGATGCCGCAGAACTGAAAAGATCTATGTGACGGGCAGCTTCAACGTCAGCAAGTGTGAATTGTGAGCTAATTTATTCAAAGTAATGCCTTAAATTCCTCAGTTGCTTGTTCACCTCTTCACCGGACATGAACACCTACAAGATAGTTGAAGTAAACAATTGAAACTATTAAAAATAAAAATAAAAACAGAGATAAAATAGGAAACAAATTAATAGCGCAATTGGAAAATTGGATCCCCAGCAACAACGCCAAAATTTGGTGTGGTGTGGAATGTAATTAAAAATAAATATCAAAAACAGTTGCCAAGTTCCACTAAAAATATAAAAACCTTGCAACCAGTTGTAGTGAGCAAGGGTCGATCCACAGAGAACCAATTCAATTAACACTATCAATTTCATTTCTAAATTAAACTCTGATGAAAATTAAACAGTAAAATTAAAAAGGGGGGTTTTGTTAATTAAAACTAACAAAAGAAATTAAACTTAAACCCAAACAGTAAACACAAATTGAATTATTAAGTTAAAGATATTGGTTAAGAGATGGAATCCATTACTAGATTTATATGATTATGCTAACTTACATACTCTTTATACCAACATGGTCAATTATGTTCTTATGCAATTGTGAGATAAATCCATTGTTTTTCTTAAGTTTCACTTAATTCAGCAACCGCTCAAATCAAACCCTAACCATTAGTTATTTGTAAAGCAACTGCTCTTACATCTCCCTAATGATTGCATTAAAAATTAAAAAACCAATCACACTAAGGTCTAATCATACACCGAGATTAAATTACTTAGATCATATGTCTCATTAGTCATACCACCGCAACCGCGCATAGCAATCCTAGTTTTACTATTCTCGAAATTTGTCAAGAATATAAAAACCTTTACATTGATTTAAGAGCAGAAACATATGAATAAAAACATAATTGCATTGATATAAAGAAATATGCAAGAATCACATAATCAAAACTAGAGTTTCATCCTCCCTTAACCAATCAAGAAGTTTAGCCACACACGGCAAATTCAAAAATAGAAGAAGAATTAAAAGAAAACATTGTTCAGAACAAAAGAAGAAAAGAAAAACTAAAGATCAAACTAGTTTCCAAGGCTTGAGAGTGATTGATCTTTGATCGCTCGAATCCGAGTCTCCAATCCTCAATTGAATCCTTCCCTTTCTTGGTCTTCGTGTTTCTCTCAGCTTCCTTGACGGCTCTCTTTTTCCAGATCTCCTTTAGGGACTCTAAGCAACCCTATTTATAGGTTTGGGAACCTAATTTAGCATTAAAACACGAAATTAAACTTCTGAGTCGATGACACGGGCCGTGTCATGTTACACGGCCCAACCCGTGTCCAATTCTGATGACAGATTCCCAGCTATTCCAAAGTCAGAGAAGAACACGGCCCACCCCGTGTCATATGACACGGGCCGTGTTCTCGGTCAAGGCTTGAAATTGACTCTTCCTCGTGAAGTCAGAGAAGTACACGGCCTACCCCGTGTCATTTGACACGGGCCGTGTTCTTCAAAATCTTCTAGTCTTCAAACTCAAGAATAATACACGGCTTACCCGGTGTCATTTGACACAGCCGTGTTGATCATTTTCTTCTAATCCAGCCTTGATTCTTCATGAATGCCCTTCTTCCTTTGCTTCTAGGGGTTGATACTGATTCCCTTAAGTCTCTTAACTCTCTTCTCAATAGTTCAATACCAATGGATTCCATTACTCATAGATCTCTTGAAAATCACAATACATTTATGAGTGTTTATAACCACATTTAAGCATAGTTTCATAATAAACATCCAAAGACAACTCTAAATTAGAAACTTAGCTAAATGTCAACAATTAAGCACATTTGGAATCTGATTAGATCAAACAAAAAACATAAAAGAGCTAAAATTAATAACAGATCAAGCACCCTCCTTAGGGTGCCACATTTACTTATTAAAATATCATTAACTTAACAAAATCACGAAAAATGGTTTATCTTGGAACATACGGATTATAAATTTTCTTTTCAAAACATAAACTTAAAAGAACGTAAACAACACAGGATATAACTTGCTAAATATTACACACCAAAAAGGATATACACATTAGTGGCATGGATCATAGTCCACCCAAAATTACAAGTTTAAACACAAAAGACATAAACAATAGTTTAGCAAAATGTAGACTAACCTAAGTCTAGAGACTTAGTGTAACACCCCTCGATTTAATAACCACGGCATAATCGTCATTATGTCACGGTCACTAAATTTTGGCGTGTTACGATTGTCAAATAATAAATTTACTAAAAAAAAAATCATTTCGCATATGAGGAAAATAGGAGCCACGAATGAGTAGATACATATACAACCAGTTAAAAATATGAAGTATAAGATGTATTCAAATTACAGCATTTAAGACTTGATAATCACTTTAAAACATACATATACCCAAAATACACTTTATACAGGTAATGCAAAGTAAAATATAAACTACCCACACCATATCTACAACTAAGGAGTTGGGCACTCCATCGGATCCCGAATGCGTGAGACAACTCCGGGCACACCGGTGTAGTGAGAAATACAGAATAAGGTCTTCAATCGCAGTCCTATTCATGGTCAAGGTCAGATCCCCAACATATGGCATATGCCTGTCGGTCCAGTCGACTCGCCAAGTCTTGGCACCACCAGTGAACACAATTCGAACGAACCCAATAGACCCCCTTCGCGACGACATCACCGGATGCAGTGGGTCAAACTAAGAAAATTCAAAGGAACCCAACCTCATTCCCACTTACAGTCTTTAACCAAAAATTTACATAGAGCAAGAAAAGTACAAGAAAGAGGTAAGACATCCTACCATCATTACCAATTATAGCAACAAGAAACCAAATGGCGCAAAGCACCCACATAGCATTTTTGACAGCAGTAATGATAATAAACATTAAATAGCAGTTATAATCAACCAAACGACTCCAGGCAGTTATATATATCACTAATACAACAGTTTCAATTATAATAACAATAAATGCCAGATAATTCATGGACCCACTATGCATATGCATACAAAGTCAAAATCCTACTCTATGGAGCTAGACATAAATGGTCGGAGAGAAAGATCAGGCGACATGTCTGCAACTAGGCTGCCAAGGCCAAAGTGCTATAATTCTCAATTTATCTACGTGCACATCATGGCATTATACAGACAGTCTACACTAGATCGCGATATAGGACAGTGTCTCGGTCCGGATCGTCAGTGCGTTTGCATCGGTCTGCCCCACGAACAGAGAGCTACCAACTGTCCATTGCGAGGTACCCGCACCCTGACGCCCCCAAGGTCAACGAGTGACTTACACTTATCTATTCGCACCCGCACTAAGGTGTGTTCAACTCCTAGGCAACTCGGCCTTGACATAGTCCAACGGACATTCACAATGCATACAGACTCTATGCATAATCATGTATGATCATTAATACATACTATTCCACAATATGTCACAATTTACCAAAGCAAGAATCGACACAATCATTGGTCACTCACATGGACCCACAATAACATAATATTGTTATTAAATGAATTAATACATTTTTAAAGCGTATTATGAATTCTTGCTTAGGTTTAGCTTTTCTTACAAAGTTTGCCTCTAAAGGAAATTCTCTTAATTAATTAAATTCTCTTAGGTAATTTATTCATATCCACTTAGAAGGTTATTCTAAGATCTCAATGTCTCACACTCTCTTGTTCTTACCCTAATTAAAATTATCCTAAGTCTTATGAAACTTCTATCCTTGGTTCTTTAAAATTTATGAATCTCAAAGTATAATTTAATTTTCCAATTTGCTAATTCTTGCATCCTATTACCATTAATTGAATCATTAGGTGTTAGGTGATAAATTGTAATTTTGGAGTCAATGGAGACAGTGGCTCTAGTGTACAAAGGTGAGGCTATCTTTCAATGAAAAATAACATGACAGAATAATGAAAGATGTCAGTCATAAGGTGATTTGGTGACGAAAATGTCTAAGTTACAATTTTGACAAGAATGACTAAAAATCAATTTCTGTCGAATGAAGATTCTGTCGAATAAAGATCAAAAACTGTCGAATATACTAGAAGATTAGCAGAAATCCTAATTCGATGGATGGGTGTTGACGTTGGAGAAATCTTCTAAGTGTTGAACCGACGAAAACACAAAAGGATCAGAAATTCTAATTCGATAGATATTGACATTGGAGATGTTTCTATTCAATGGTCAGAAATTTTAACTCGACGGATATTGGTATTCTAACTCGACGGATATGGACATCCTAACTCGACAGATATTGACACCCTAACTCGATGGATATTGACATCCTAACTCGACGGATATTGACATTGTACTAAATGATCAGAAGATCAAATTTGACGGATATTGACATTGTGCTAAATGGTCAGAAGATCAAATTCGACGGATATTGTCAGAAGATCAAATTCGACGGATATTGACATTGTACTAAATGATCAAAAGATCAAATTCGATGGATATAGTCAGAAGATCAAATTTGACGGATATGGTCAGAAGATCAAATTTGACGGATATTGACGTTGTACTAAATGGTCAATAGTTCGAATTGTTACAATTGTTCACAAAGAATCCCCAAATTTTGGGCCTAAGAACTGTGGCCCTCCGAGAACCAATTCGACATCATTTTCTTCCATTTCATGCATTCCAAACCATTCAAATACATCAATATACACCAACAAATAATCTAACAGCACAAACACATAATAAACAACATGCAAACATACTAATCATACAAACAGAGAATAACCCTCAATAGGGTTTTATCACAATCACTCACAAGCACGGTTTCTGAATGCTAATAGAGGTTGAGGAGGAGTGTCTTCCTCTTACCTGAGTGAAGAACAAGGAAAGCAAGCTCCTTTTTGCTTAGGAATTTCGAGCTTCACCACCACAGAAACCTTGGTGTTCAAATCCGAAGAAATCAAAATCAAAGAGTGGAAATGGCATCCATAGTCACCAATGTGACCATGGAACACGAAAATAGGGAGAAAGGAGAAGAAAGTTAAGAGCTTTACCTTAAAGCTCCAAGCTTTGATGTTGGTCTGACAACCATGAAAATGGAGGAATAAAGAAGAGCTCCACCAAGAAGAAAACTTGAAGACAGTGAGGGAAGAGCAATGGTTTAAGTTTGGCTTGAGTAAGGGAAAGCTTGAAAGTTCAACAATGGAGTGTGTGGGTGGAAGAAGAGAGGAAGAGAAATGAGAGCAGCGTGAGGGAGAGAGTGACTAGCGTGAATGAGATAAAATGGGAGAATGAAAATGTAATATCCCTCATAGCCAACCGTGCAGCACAAAAAAGGGAGGAGAGAGAAAAGTGGTTGGGAAGGAAGCTTCCTAGAAGCTTCCCTTAAAGTTTCCTTGAGAAGCTTCACGCACTTCTCCATAAAGTGCATAGTAAGCTTGTCTCCTTAATTAAATACATTTGATAGATGATTAATTACATTGTTAGAATTATTTTCCTAGTGAACGAAAGTTACAGTCGATGAAAATAATATTTTATTATTCATCAGATGATTTTATGATATAGTGATTTTATTTATCAGATAAAATCTCATAAAATGTAAACCTCGTAAACTGTGTCCAGCCTCAGGTTTAGTAAGATCCCTCGTCAACATTTTCATAGTCCAAAGTTTACCAGCCTTAGGGAAAATATTTCGTTTTCTCGGCTCCGCTTAGTGCACACGCAAAATGAGAAATATATTAAAATATTCATCGTTTCCAGAAAAATCCACAAAAATTCCTAAAAATCATAAATATTATAAAATAATTATTTATAATAAAATAAAGAATTTTTGGGATGTTACACTTAGGGAGCAGGATCATCCCCTAGACCCTCCATTGGATCCTCCTTAGACTCCTCTGTTGGGTCCTCCTCCTCAGACTCTTCCCCAACTAAGCCTCTCAACTATGACAGAAGCTCGCAGATAGGAGTCCTAGCGGATGATACCACAAGGTCCGGATCCTCTACGGGGTGTAATGAAAGTCACCCCATAGCTCCCTAATCGGCATGAAAAACTCTAAATACACAAAAATACTAAGAGAGAAGAAAGGGGACCCATCACGGGTCCTACTAATAGACAGAGTCAATTCTCCTACATATCTAATCCTTTCTAGGCCCTAATCGATCCGCCACATGTCTGAAACTCCGTGGAAAAGAACTATGACATAACCAAGAGAGTCCTTACGAGCAGCCATCCAAAAGCAAAACAACAAAAATTGTAAATTTCTTCTGCCTTCCTTAGTCTTTATCAACAGGGACACATAAAACAGAAAGCAAACAGAATAGCAATACAAAGAAGTGAGATTCTCTACATCAATACTAGTATAGCATCAAGAAACAGTAATCTCAGTCAAATCAAGAAAATATAGAGATAACCATCATAGTCATAAAATTCTCAGTACGCATAATAATAATATATCAACAGATAGTCTCATAGGATAATTCATCACAATGAAATGTTCAATCTCTATACGAATGCAAAATGGACTGACATCTACTCCATGAAGTTCAAACTAACATCGGAGAGAATGATCTAGAAAACCTGTCTATATCTCGTCAGCCTCAAGTCAAGTACCATAATTTCTCAATTTCTCAATTTGCGCAATACGGCTTATACAAGACAGTTTACGCCAGATCGTGAGTAGGGATAGTGTCTCAGTCCAGATCGTCGGTGTGTTTGCATCAGTCTGATCCATGGCACAGGGGAGCTACTAGCTGGCCATTGTGGAAAACTCGCACCCTGACACCCCTAAAGTCAACACATGACCTACACTATGCCTATCACACCCGCACTAAGGTGTAATTCATCTCCTAGGCATATAACCTTAACAACAAAGTCACAAAGAATTTCAAAATGCATGATTTCATGATGATGAGCAATAGTATTCACAAACAACAAAAGTCTCACCAAAAGGAGCCACAACAGGGCTTAAATCAACACTGATATTCCTGGGTCCAGTACGTCGGCTCGTCAGCACAAAACTATTATATTCCTTCACAGGGTATCTCAAAGCACAAGTTCAAGAACCATCATTTTCCAAAACACATGAAACATTCACACCAGTTTCCTTAACAGGTAGGACCATCACCTTAGTTTCAACTTTAACTAGGATACTTCAAGAATTAATATGGAACTTAGTTCTAATCCTAAACTTCCTTAGTTAGGTTCCTCTAGGTAACATTTCATCACATTTTTCATTAACACCCTAAAAAGAAAACTACATTATTTTAATTTCACAAATTCATTTCCTTTTTCTCCTAAGCCCTTAAAAACACTCTAACTTTTTATGATCTCTCTTTCCAACTTATTTTTCCGTCTCAAGGCTGAAACCCCTCTTTAACTAAGTAGTCAAGATTTTGATTTTCCACTCTTTCATTTTTTTTCTTTTTTTCTTTTTGAAATCCCTAATCCAATTCCATTTTTATTTAATCTTCGAAGTTCTAAATCAACATAAAATTTTCTCTTGGATCCCATTTTTGGGTCTCTTGGCCGTGAGCTCTTTAGGGTTCTTGGGCTCCAAAGATTTTCATCTTCCACAAGGATTTCAAGCAACCAATAAAATATCAAACATCAAATTTTCCATTCCATCAAAGTCATAAACAACATCAAACTACAAAAATCACATAGGTTACAAAAATCACACAAACACCAAGAGCCAAATATAATCAAGTGAAGAATCCTCACATGGATTCTCCACTCTCAACACAACAAAGTGTCTCTCACCACCATGAAAGGTTGATGAGAGTGATCTCCCTCTTAACTAGGAGAATATCCCACTACTTCTTGAATATCTCCTTGAAACAAGCTTCCTCTTCCAAGAGCTTCTTGAAAAACAAAAATGACACTAAAGAATCAACATCAAAGAGCTTGAAAGGAATGATCATGGATCAAAGTCATGATCTTAGAAATAAGAAAAGGAAGAAGAAAAGAAAGAAGAATGAAAATAGAGAACTTTTTACCTTAAGAGTCTTCAAGCCCTATCTTGAAGAAATGCTTGAAAAAGTGATGAACAAGCCAAGATCTTCACACCAAATAGTCTCAGAAGGATATGTAGGTTCAAGAAGTGTGATTAATTAGAATTAACGAAGAAAAGATGATGGATTTTGGGTGGTGGCCATGAGGCAGGGAGAGAAAATGATAGAAGAGAAAAAGTGAGAGAGAAAGGTGGAAACTTTTTTAGATGAAAAATGAAATGAACTTAGGTGAAAAGATGACAAGGTGGTCATCTTTTTTTCTTCCCTCCAAAATCGTGTTGCTATCCCAAGGAGAGAGAAAAGAAGCTTCTCCAACAAGCTTTGATGAAGCTTCTTTAGGAAGCTTGGTTTCACCTTTTGGAAAAGTCAACAAGTGATGTCATCTAGTGATGTCACATAGAGAGAACACTTTACAAAAAATGACTAGCACTTTACTAAAAGCTATTATCCAATGGACAAAAGTGTAACACCCCAAAAATTACTTGTTTCATGATATATATTTATTTTATAATATTTTGTGATTTTTATGAATTTTTTTGGAATTATTTGAATTATTTGATTATTTTAATGTATTCTTCGATTTACGTACATACTGAGCGGGACTGGGAAAATAAAATATTTTCCCTGAGGCCGAAAAACTTTGGACTATGGAAACATCAAAAGGGGATCTTACTAAACCCGGGGTCGGACACATTTTATGAAGTTTTTATTTTTTGAGATTTTATCTGATAAATAAAAGTGCGGTATGTTTTATTATCCATTAGACGATAAATATTATTTTTGCTAACTGTAACTTTTATCCAATAGATAATAGCTTTAATAGAGTATTAGTCATGTTTTTTAGAAAGCACTTTAATGACATCACTAAGATGACATCATCACCAGGACATCACCCTTGACTTTTTCAAAAAGTGTGTGAAGCTTCTCAAGGAAACTTTGTATCAAGCTTCTCCAGGAAGCCACTTCTCTCTCTCCTCCCTTATGAACCCCATAATTATTGGGGGGAAAAGATGACCAAAAATTGTCATCTTTTTCACTTGACCATGATTTTTTCATTTCAAACAAAGTTTCGCTTTTCATTCTCTCACTTTTTCCTTTCTCTCACTTTTTCTCTCATCTCCATTTTCTCTCCACCCTCACGGCATCCACATTTTTGTTTGCCACCCAAGCTTGCTTGCTCAAGCCAATCTAGATTCTTAAATCCTCTCATCATCTTGAAGCTTTTCTCTTTGGTGATCATCTCTTGATTCTTCCATCTTCATCACCTTCTACCAAGCCCTGAAACTTGAAGCTTTGAGGTAAAGTTATTGACTTTCATCTTTTCTCTTCTCATTTTCGTGATCCTTGGTCACCTTTGTGATCAAGGACTCCTCTTTTCAAGCTTTGGTTGTTGATTGTGTGGGTTTGACTATCCTAGGGTTTCATTGGTGGTGGTGGACAAAAATTGCAAGGAAGCATCAAGGAGCTTGCTTTGTTTTGTTGTCTCCTTAGGTAAGAGGGAGATCATCCTCTTCAACCTATCATAGTGGTGAGGAACACATTTTGTGTTGATGGTGAGGAATCCACGTGCGTGTTGTATGACTTTAATACTTGTTATTGTGTAACTTGATGGATTGGAATGCTTTGAATGCTTGGATGTGTATACAGAAAGCAAGGGATTTTTACCCCTTTTGCTTGGAGGTTCATGGCCATGAGGCCATTGATGGGTCCATGATGGAATTTTTGTGCTACTTTGGGACTTAAGAAATCAAGTAATAAGTAATTAATAATATGATGAGAATGTTAGGTTCCTAGCCCTTCGAAGGTCACGACCATCTAGGGCACCCATTGACAAAAATTTTGTATCAATTAAAACTTAGGTAATTAGGTGATTAGATAAATAATTAGGAATTCATAATATGGAAAGAATAAAGAACAAAACTTTATCCTATAACTTAGAGTGATTTTTGGACAAAGAAAGAACATGAGTGTGGGTGAGGTTGTGGGGAGCTTAAAATAATTACCTTAAGTAAGTTTGAACTAAAACAAAGGAAAGGACTTATCTAATTAAGAGTAATAAAGTTTGAATGAAAAATACTAGAGAATTTCCCTAGAGGAGTTTAATAGGAAAAGTATGTTTTCACCCTTAAGATTTGGACAACGACTTGTTGTAGTTCCATAAGTGGGACCAAGGATTGTTGATAATTAATTGGGCCTAATGTGGCGTGTAATCATGGACAAGTCATACTATTATTGAATATCTATATATATGTGTGCATTGAGTCATCATGCATTTTGAAAGTCCGTTGGACTCTGTTTGTAAGCTGTATGCCTAGGAGATGAATCACACCTACGTGCGGGTGCGAAAAGACTAGTGTAGGTCACTTGTTGACCTTGGGGGCATCGAGGTGCGGGTATCTTACAATGGACAGTTGGTAGCTCCTCTGTGCCATGGGACAGAATGCAAACGCACCGACGATTTAGACCGAGACACTGTCCTATATCACGATCTTATGAAGAATGCCTTGTATAAGCCATGTTGCGCAATTTGTTGATATTGAAAGCACTTGATGTAGATAAATGACCCTAGTATGTTTTGATTAATGACTAAACTTAACATGATTATTTGATTCACTAACTACTTGCCAAGCTTGACTTTTTCAATAAGGTTTAATGGAGCAAGAAAAGTGGATGCAAAGGATCATGGAGCAAAGCATTTCAATGCAAGGATCATGAAGGAAAACTTGAAGAATGAGCATCATGAAGAAGGAATTCAAGAAACATCATTAGGAACCTTTTTGTAAATAAAAGACTTAGTATAACTCTTTGATTAAGCTCTCTAAAATACGTAAAAATAGTTTTCAAAAGTAAAAATGGACTAAGAATGAAAAAGGTTAATTAATAAGTTTGTACATCTATGTGTACATCGATGTACTTTCAATTAATTAACTAACTTTTAATGAAAACCTCAGTGTACATCTATGTATAAGTGTTATACATCAATGTATACATCGATTGATTCTGGACGTACTTAGTCAGTATGCACTTTTGCATTTGTACATCGATGCATAAGCCAAAACAAAAGTAAGGACTTTTTGAAATAGCCATACAATCGATGTATGAACTTCTAGGCTAAAATTGCAAGTGTTTCTCAAGAACAACATCGATGTACTCATGTGTGTATCACTCAAGATCAAGAACATCCAAGAACACAATCGATTAGGCAATCGATGTACACACGTTGTAAGAAGTGAAATTTTGTTTAATACATCTGTGTACTAATCGATTGACTGATAACAGAGTTTTTTTTTGATAAGTTTGTTTTGATCTTAATTGACTTGTAAAGTGTGTCCAACGAATCTATTTTGAAATATACCTATATAAGAATATTGGCAAACACTTTCTTAATAACAACTCATTCAAAACTTGAGATCAAACACACAAATACTGATAAAGTTTTTCATTGAAAAACTGTGTATTTTTCTATAGAACTTCAAATTGTAATATCTGATTTTTTTTTAGAATCTGATTCAATCTTTTCATTTTGTAAAAGAGAGATAAGAGAGAAGGTTCTCTCATTGATTAAATCAAGAGTAGAAGGGACTCTTGTGGGAATTGCAAGATTGCTTTGACTGAAAAAGTGTCATTTGGGTAGAACGAACCTAGAAGTGGAGCTTGTGTAAAGAATCTTATAAATTGATTTTTTAATAGTGGATGAAACTCACAGTCATATGGAGACTGGATGTAGGTTACCAAAGGAGGTAGCTAAACCAGGATAAAACTCAGTTTGTAATTTTCTCTATCCCTTAACTCTTTATTTGCTTTATTTTTGAATGTATGAATTAGGCAATATGTTAGGGATGCTTGCATGATTTGATTAGTTTATAATCTTGTTCATATCTAAAATCAACCTTATTGTTAATATTTCTTTATAAGTTTCAAGTCTTGATAGAAATATATCTTGCAAGAACACATTTTGGTTTGTTAGTTGATAAAATCTTTTTCATAGTTAAAGAAATGAATCAGTTTTTGTAAAAAGGGGAAAAACTTTAAAAAAAAGGTATCATACTCAATTCAACCTCCCCTTTTTGAGTATTAAGAAGCCACAACCAACAAGTGGTACTAGAGCTTTCACTCTTTTATAAAGCTTAATAGCTTAAGAGGATGGCTTCAAATGTCATCTTGGGAGAAGGGGCTTCCTTGGCAAGACCCCCTACTTTCAATGGCACTGCCTATATGAATTGGAAAGAAATGATGTTAATATTCCTTGAGGCAAGTGGCATTAATGTATTAGATGTTATTGAGAATGATCCATACATCCCTCACACTCTTGATGCAAATGGCACCAAGAAAGAAAAACTTAGAAGTGAATGGGATGATGAGGACAAAAAGAGAGTAGGTTATAATGCTAAAGCTAAGAATATTATAACTGCTGCCTTGAGTTATGATGAATTTTCAGGGTTTCAAATTGTAAGACATCCAAGCAAATGTGGGATATGATGCAAATTACTCATGAAGGAACCAGTGATGTAAAGAGAGCAAGAATGAACTCACTCATGCATGAGTATGAACTCTTTCACATGAAGAATGGTGAAGACATCAATGATATGCAAAGGAGGTTCACTCACATAGTGAATCAGCTGAATGGACTTGGAAAGAGCATTTCAGATGAACAACAAATCAATAAGATTATGAGATGTTTGACAAGAGAATGGCAACCAAAGATTACTGCTATAGCTGAATCAAAGGACTTAACAACCATGAATATTGCTACACTATTTGGAAAACTTAAAGAGCATGAGATGAAGTTGCATACATTGAAGACCATGAAGAAAATGAGAAAAAGAAAAGAGGCTTATAACTTAAAGCACATATCTCCAAAGAAAATTTTGACAGTGATGAAGATGAAGAAGTTGAAGAAGATGATGAATTTGAAGAGGATATGAGACTGCTAGTTAAAAAGTTCAAGAGATTCCTCAAAAAGAAGAAAACCTTCAACAAAAGGCCCTCAAACTTCTTTTCCAAGAAGAACACTTCAATAGCTGAAAGTTCAACATCAAATGTGAAGTGCTATGAATGTGGCAAACCTGGACATTACAAGAATGAGTGTCTTAAACTTCAAAAGAAGGACAAGCATAATAATCATAAGTTCAAGGACAAGAAGAATAGAAAGCCAAGAAGAGCATACATAGCCTGGGAGGAGAATGATATGGATTCTTCTGAAGATTCTGAGGAAGAAGAGGCCAATCTTTGTCTCATGATTAACCATCAAAGTGACAATGAAGATGAGGTAAATGAAATCTCCCTACCTATGATGAACTACAAGATGCTTTTGATGAATTGCATAGTGAATATCTGAAAATTGCTAAGCAATTAATGTCATCTAGGAAAGTTATTGCTAAACAATGTAATGATTATGCATCTCTTCAAATTAAGATTAAAGAATTAGAAGCTAAGAACAATAAGCTAAATGCATCTAGTTCTACGTGTTCTAATTACAATATTTTGGAAAAGAAGTGGAAAAACTGAAAACCACTCTATCTAAATTTACAATGGGAAGAAATAATCTAAATGTCATATTAGGACAGCAAAAAGGAGTATATGACAAAGCTGGAATAGGCTATAAACCAGCATTGCATGAAAAGGCTTTTAAGAAACTATTTATTGCACCTAAATCCTCTATTAGTCCTTTTGTTAAATGTTTTTATTGTACAAGAAAAGGACATATAGCTTCTACATGCTATTTTAGAAATCCTTCAAGGATTGGTATTAAACAAATTTGGGCTCCCAAGGGAACATATGTTATTACTAACACCAAAGGACCCAACAAAATTTGGGTACCTAAGACAAATGCTTAAAATCTGTTTTGTAGGTGTGTTTGAGAGCCAAAAGTTCAAATTGGTATCTTGATAGTGGTTGCTCCAAACATATGACTAGAGATATCACAAGGTTCTCATCCTTCACTCCTAAACAAGGTGGAAGTGTCACCTATGGTGATAACAACAAAGGAAGGATCTTAGGAGTTGGAACAATTGGAAGAAGCACAACTACCAAGATAGAAGGTGTACTATATGTGGAAGGGCTCAAGCACAATTTACTAAGCATTAGCCAACTATGTGATAAATGTTATAAGGTATTCTTTAACTCTAGTAGTTGAATTATAGAAAACAAGTATGATAGTTGTAACACCTCAAATTTTGGTTATTTTACAGTAATGACTAAATTGTGCTGTTTTGTGTTTTCTGTGTTATAGAAAATTATTTTGATTGTTCTGAGACTGTTTTTGATCGTTGTGTGAGATTTGCTCTGAGTCAGGGAAATAATAATTTTCAGGCCGTGGAAAATCTTATTTGATTTATTCGGAGACGGGAGATCTTACTAAACCCGAATTTGAGAGATACAAAATCAAATCTTTTAATTTCTAAAATTTATCTGTGAAATAAAAATATTTCACCGAAAAATATTTGCTATTTTATGAACAGCAGTTTCTACTACCGAGTAGCGGACCCGGTATATTTTATTTATAAGAAAATAGATTAAGAATTTTTTTGTAATTTATTTTAAAATGAACAAATAGAAATGAGTCAATATTAGTGGTTAGACTTTTTCTAGACCAATAGAAAATACTCAATATAAATGGTAGGACTAGTTGCTAAGTAACTAGAATAACTAACTAATTTACTCTAAATAGTTTAATTTGTAACTAAATAACCTAACCTAATTAGTTTACTATCTAATAAAGATGTAACTAAAACCTAATTGAAGTCAAACCTAGTTACTAAGTCTCCTAGAGTCCCACGGCCATGAAGGCCTCTCTACCATGTTCTAGGTTCATCTAAATGACCACTTGATGACCATTTTGTGACCTAAGCCATGTGTGCACCATGTGAGACCATGTGAGTGAATTCTTATCACATTAAGCTACTCTCCATGCAATCATACGATTGCTCACTTTCATAAAGCTGTCCATTTGCATTTTTATTACACTTTGTAATATCAAGCTTTCATCTTTTCTCTCAAATATTCAAGAACCCTTAAGAACATCCAACCATTTTCCTTCTCTTTTCCTTTGTGAACCCCACGGCCCCAACCTCCAAACCCTACCTCTCCACTTCTAAAATTTCATTTCTTCCTACTTTTTAAAGCTAAACCTTATTCTAAACACTTTTCTTTTAGTAAGTTTTATCAAAATCCTACTCTAAGTACATCAAAAACCAACCTTTAGCTTACTACTCTAGAGGTAAACTTTTGATTCTTTGATCCTAAGTTCAATTTTTGATTTTCTAAACCATGATTGATCCATGGTTCTTTGTTCTTAAGCTTTGTTTATGACTTTAGAATTTGTTTAAGATTTTTAGGGATTTTTGTTTGAAGCTCACGAATTCAAGAAGAAGGAGGACTTGAAGATTTTGTCTCCCTTGAGGTAAGAGGGAGATTAACCTCATCAACTATGTGTTGGTGGTGAGGAAATGGGTTGTTTGTGGTGAAAAATCCATAAGGATTTATTTACTTAAGCATCTATGCTTTCTTTGTTTGTGTTTGTTATGCTTTTGGCTTTGAAAATATGATTGCATGTGCATTTGTATGCTTATAGCTTTGATAGTATGCTTGTATGTGAGATTTGGAAAGCATGCAAATTTGTGTATAATATAAGATGTGGATCACATGAAGGATTTGTTGTATAAAGGTCCCAAAGGACCTATGAGGCACACAGCCTCCACACTTCAAAAGGAACCTAGGGTTCTAAATTATTTTCCTAACCAATGAGTAAATGATTTTATGACAAGAAAAATAAATTAAGTGTTTTTGCAAGGAGAAAATACTAAAAAGAACTAAATTATGGGTTATGAAACCCTAAGTGGATTTCAGCCAACAAGCTATTTTGCATAACTTAGATCTAAAATTATTTTATTAAGGATAGACTTAGGTGTTTAAATGAGAAGGAAATTATTTTGATAGGAATTGAACCTCAAATCAAAGCAATATACTTTTTAGGATAAAAATTGACATAATTAAATAGTTAAGTTATGAAATAAAAATAAATGTCAATACTTGAAATTTTCTAACATGTAGCTCACCCTATGGGTTTTAAAGCGCGTTAGAAAAATTTGAGCTGTAATATCTTAAGTAAATTAAAGAAACACAATTTTCTGGGAAACAATAGAAATACTAATTTATAGAGGGACTATATTACAAATATTATCTAAAGAGGGACTATTTTGCAAATATTATTTTAGGAGGTACTATTATGAAATTATTATGTAAACAAGGATTATTATGTAAATATTATTTAATGAGGGACTATTATGCAAATAATGAAAATAAAATCAAGTTTTTGAGAAAAACAATATTTTTGGTTTAACTATGTTAGAAACATTTTACGTAATTAAAAATATGTTGAAAAATAGTAATTTTAGATTACGTGATTTAAAAACGTAGGAAATATGTTTCATGAATTGAAAAATATGATAATAGCGTTACGCGATAGAGCGTAAACAGTAGTTTGCTGTTAGGCAGTTGTGATGGGCCCGGTTTTGTTGAACATTTGTACCGCCAAGATATGGTGAGATTATATGAAATATTGTAAAAATAATAATTGAATGTGTGTTTGAATCATACATCATGCATAGAAAAGCATGTTCGCTTATTTAAGTAAGGCTGTATGCCTAGGAGATGAATTACACCTAAGTACGGGTGCGAGTAGACAAGTGTAGGTCACTTGTTGACCTTGGGGGCATCGGGGTGCGAGTACCTCATAATGGACAGTTAGTAGCTCTTCTGTCCGTGGGAAAGACCGATGCAAATGCACCAATGATCTGGACTGGGACACTGTCCTATATTGTGATCTAGTATAGAATGTCTTGTCCAATGCCTGATGTGCACTTTTGACAAAATTGATATATTATAGCACTTTTGGCCACGGCAGCCTAGTGACAGACATGTCTTCTATATCTTCTCTCTGAAATTGTGTTTAGCTCCATGGAGTAGGAATTAGTCATGATACATATATATTGTGGGTCAGCATATTGATTAGTTATTTAAGTTTATTTAACTTATTATCTGTGATATGATAATACGATTTAATGTTTTAATATTGTATGCTGTTTATTTGCTGTCATTTCCTTTATTGCCATACTAGTATTGATGTAGGGGGTCTCACCTCATTGTTATGTTATATCTATTTCATTGTATATGTGTACTGAAGACCGGGAGAACGAGGAGGCAAGGGACCTTGTTTATTTTTAGTAGCAGTTTACTTTATTTATTAATATGGTGACATGACGTTAAGTCTTAGGTTTTGTTAGGGTTCAGTTCCACGGCGGAGCTGACGCTTGGAGATTTGATTATAACAATGAGAGGTTTGTTTATACCGGGGACTTGACTATGAACTTGAGTAGAAACCTGGATGGGATTTTCGTGTTAACTCAACATGCAACTGTTCGTTTAGAATTCACGATACCTATTCATGAACTCTGGGGTGGAGTGGTGTCTGTCTATACACCCCAAGAGAATTCGGCAGTATCGTCGGCAAGAACCCCTATGAGGCATCTATATTCGTCTGGGTTCTTCGATGATAATGTAGAGGAAGAGGAGGATCCTTCCGAGGAACCAAATCCTTAGGTCTGTTTAGAGTTCTATTTATTAGTATGTTTGTAGTTTTACTTTTGGAGTTGGTTTGTATTTATGTAAATTATTTGGAATAGCGTTTGTAATATTATTGTATATTTATATTTTGGTGTGTTCATTATAAGTTTTTCTAATGTTTTAATTTAGTTTACTTATTTTATTTTATTCCGCAAGCAAAATTTTAAAATTGACAATTTTACAAGATTAATTCTTTTACAACTTGGGTAAGTTATATTATGATTAGTCTTAAATGTGATACCCTACGGTGGGTGTTACATAAGTTGGTATCAGAGCCCCGGTTAGAGTTTTTTGGGTTTTTGTGGTTAGGTCTATTTTAGCTTGTGTTGTGTGATTCTCTGAATTTGTTTTTCAAAAGATGACTTCTGACTTACATTGGACTTTGTTAGATTGTTTGTGAAGAAAACTATGTCTCGTGGTAGAGGTGTACGTACGAATGTGGAACATGACAACAACCCAATGACTGCTGCTGTTAAAGCAATGCAGCGAATGGCCGAAGTGATGGCACAACAAAATCAATGAGCTATGCAACAACAAGAAGCTAATGCAGAAGTTCAGCATTTGTCAGAATTTCTTCGGAACAATCCGCCATGTTTTAAAGGTGAGTTTGACCCTAAGAAAGCAGATTTATGGATCCAAGAACTGGAGAAGATCTTTGAAGCGATAGGATATGCAGATGATCGTATGGTAACGTATGCTACGTTCATGCTAATAGGTGATGGCGAGAATTGGTGGAAAGCCACTCGAAGGATGTTAATAGCTGAAGGGAGAGAAATTACGTGAGAGCTATTTTGCGAAGTATTTCTAGAGAAATATTTTTCAGAAAATGCGAGACATGCTAAAGAGATGGAATTTCTAGGTCTACGTCAAGGTGGAATGACTGTCAGTGAATATGCTACGAAGTTTGAGAGCTTATCTAAGTTCTCAAGGTATCTCCAAATTCACCCAGACGAGGTTTGGAAGTGCTGCAAGTTCGAAGAAGGTTTGAGAATCGAGCTAAAGAGAGGAGTGATATCAATGCGTGTGAATCAGTTTTCAACACTGATGGACATGTGTTGTAGGCTGGAAACGTTGGAGCCAGCACGTGATAACAGGAACCATAACTTTGGACCGACTAGGTTCCAAAGAGGAGGTAACAATAATAACAGCCGATTTCAATGAAAATCATATTTTTGACCCTCTGGAAGTCAGCAGCAACAACAACATCAACAACCTCGTGGAGGTGGTCCAAGTGGAAATAGATTTAATTAGACTGCAGCACCGCTAACAAAATGCTTGAAGTGCAGAAAGGGTCACCTGATGAGAGATTGTTCGATTAGACGTATAATTTGTTTTCGATGCGGAAAGCCTAGTCATGTCTCAAAAGATTGTGATCAAGCGAAGATGGAGCCTTTGGTGAGCAATGTTCGTGCTGTGAAGCCACAGGCTAGAGGAAGAGTTTATACAATGAGTGGAGCTAAGGCCTCCCAGTCTGAGAATCTTATTCAGGGAGAAGGTGTCATTGCAGGTAATCTTTTAACTACACTATATAATTCGGATGCAACTCATTCATTTATTGCATATGACTGTGTGGATTATTCGGGATTGCTTGTGTCTTCTTTAAACTTCCAATTGATTGTTTCCACTCCTACTGCCAAACTAGTTAGTACTACAAAAATATGCTTGAATTATTCTATTACTATAAAAAAATTGAGTCTTTTTATGTTAATTTGATTTGTTTACTTCTTGTCGATATTAATATAATCTTAGGAATGAATTAGTTATCTTCAAACCATATCCTATTAGATTGTTCTAGAAAGACTTTAGTATTTCCTGATGATGTTTCTGGATTTGTAACTGCCAAACAAGTCAAAACTTTATTGAGGGATGGAGCTCAAGGATACATGCTGCTATCCTTTTTAGAAGTTAAGAGTGAGAAAGATGTGAACGCTATTTTTGTTGTGAACGAGTTTCCTGAGGTTTTCCCTGATGACGTACTTGGATTACCACCAGAAAGAGAGATAAGGATGGAACTTCACGTTTATGTGTCGAATACCGCCAGCTAAACAAGATCACAATAAAGAATAAATATCCACTTCCGAGAATTGATGATCTAATGAACCAACTGAAAGGAGTAGCTGTTTTCTCAAAGATAGATTTGTGGTCAACATATCACTAGATTCATGTTAAGGCAGAAGATATACCTAAAATAGCTTTTCGGACGCGTTATGGTCATTATGAATATCTCATGATGTCATTCGGTGTGACGAATACTCCTGCTATATTCATGGATTACGTGAATAGGATTTTTCATCCATACCTAGACCGATTTGTCATAGTTTTTATCGATGACATTCTGATCTACTTTCAAAATCAAGAAGAGCATGCTGAACATCTGTTAGGGTCAAAACGTGTTGCCCATTTGCTAACCGCAAGTGCACGGGTCGCACAAGTAATACAGATACAGAATAAAAGTTCGTTCCCACGAGGATATTTGATTATAAAGCTAAGTACCAACCAATAACTTAATCAATTCTAGACAAGGACATAAAAATAGGAAAATAATATACAAATTATCTAACCTACAAAAGCAATAAACCTAAAAGCGGTTAGGTTTCAGGAAATCCTCCTTCACCTCTTACATCTACCAACAACATGCAATTCTCCTCATAAACATAAATGCATTGATTAGGTTAGCTTGAGAATCTAATGTAGTCAAAAGCCTATGTCTAGGTCAATCAACCCTGGTTTCAATTGCCCAACTCACTAAGTTTCCTTGAGAGCCAGTGCAACTTCCACTCATGAACGATCTATTCTCAATCACACACTATACATGGCTAATAGGTATATTTCTATCCTATTAACGAATCAACTCATCCAAGCCAATTGAACTCGCCAAACATATATCAACCATACCATATCCATATCAACAAATCCCTATGTCTAGTTCATTTGTCAATATTAGGATCATGCAATTGAGGCCAACTAAGAACAAGCATTAAACACAGATAATGATTGAACCATAATCAAACATCCACACAAACTTAGAGAAAAACACATCATTAATATATATAAAAGGATCCAAAATATTCCTAAAACATAGCTCAGCTATACAAAAGATAAGGAAGATAAGAGAGAAAGGGAAAAGAGAGAAAGAAGCTCATTGATTTGTCTCTGAAGCTTGAATCCTCCTTCAATTCTTTGATCCTTGACTCCAATCCACCAGCAATGAAGATCTACCCAAGCTATCTAACCTAAAACTAACCTAAACTAAGAAAAACTATCAAAACCTAAAAACTAGAAATGGGCAAATGGCTAGAACAGAGAAAAACTGAGAGAGAATGAGAGAAAAATGCATGAAAATCTATTTATAGGCTCAGCAGCTGCCTCCATGCCGCGGCACCCACATACTCACGCCGCGGCACGCAATGGGTCTGTCTATTTACGTCACGGCGTCCACTTCACTGGGTCGTAGTGCTCTTGCCTCGGGTCCAAGTATGACCAGGCTGAAAATCCTCTTAGCGCCGCGGCGTGCTCTGCCTTGCACCGCGACGTTACCTACTGGAATGCCAATTTGGCTTCCTCTTCCTCTTTAAGCTCATTTGCTCCATATTTAACCTTGTTTGGAGCCCCTCCTATCATAGAGAAAATACCAAATCAATAACATATATAAATCTACTCAATCCATGATCATTAAAGCTCAATTTTGCACAATAACATATCAGAAAGGCTTAGATTCAGAATATATCAAATATAAGCACAAAAACTTCCAAATATACATTATTAACAAGGAAATAGCATTCATTCTAGCACAAAGGTAGGGTCCAAATAACTGCATTCTATGTAGCTATCAACATCTCAATATAGTTCTCCAGATTTTGAAAGAGAAGAAACTGTACGCGAATTTTGGTTGGTTGAAATTCAGTTTCTGGGTCATGTAATTTCTAAGGATAGAATTGCAGTGGATCCAGCCAAGGTGAAGATGATTCTTCAATGGGAAAGACTAAAGACTGTGACAGAAATCCAGAGTTTTGTTGGATTAGTCAGATATTATCAAAGGTTTATTGAATGTTTTTCTAAGATCGCCGGACCTCTTACGTAACTTACAAGGAAGAACCAAGTTTTTTATTGGATGGATAAGTGTGAAGAGAGTTTCCAAGAGTTGAAGAAGTTGACTACTGCACTAATGTTGATTCTACCAGATCCCAATGAATCTTTTGAGGTGTGTTGCGATGCTTCTTATCAAGGGTTAGGATGTGTGCTGATGTAGAACAGAAATGTTGTAGCGTATGCTTCTAGACAGTTGAAGGTTCATGAAAGAAATTATCCAACACATGATTTAGAATTGGCCGTAGTTGTTTTTGCACTGAAGATTTGGAGACACTTTTTGTATGGAGCTACGTTCAACATTTTCAGTGACCACAAAAGTTTAAAGTACTTGTTTGATAAAAAATAATTAAACATGAGGCAGAGGAGATGGTTGGAATTCTTAAAGGATTATGACTTTCAACTCCAGTATCACCCTGGAAAAGTAAACGTTGTAGCAGATGCTTTGAGTCGAAAGATGCTCAGTGTTTCTCCTATGATGATTGAAGAGGAAAAGTTGATTGAACAATTTAGAGATATGTGGTTGTCAGTGGAATTATCACCTGGAAGGATGCGTCTGAACACGGTCACTATTCTGAATGATCTATTGGGAGAAATTCAAGAGAAATAGGAGGATGACCAGTTTTTGCAAAATGAGAGAGAATTTTTGAAGCAAGGCCATAAGGCAACCATTGAGGAAGGATCTAACGAGGTCTTAAGGTTCAAAGGTAGGATTTGTATACCCGATGATCCCGAGCTTAAAAAGGCAATTCTTGGTGAAGCTCATACTAGTAGATTGAGTATACATCTTGGGATGACCAAGATGTACCAATATCTGAAACATCTGTTTTGGTGGCCTGGAATAAAGAGAGATGTTGCTGAATATGTAGCATCTTGTCTAGTATGCCATAAGGCAAAGGTTGAGCATCAAAGACCGGCAGGCATGTTACAGCCCCTTACTATTCCAGAATGAAATTGAGATAGTATCGCAATAGATTTTGTCACTAGCTTGCCAAAGACTAGGAAAGGTTATGATTCTATTTAGGTCATTGTTGATCGGCTTACGAAGTTTGCTCACTTCTTACTAATCAATATTAAGTATACAATGAAAAAGTTGACCCAGTTGTACATTGGTGAAATAGTTAGACTTCAAGGTGTACCTACTAGTATCATATCTGACAGAGATCCGAGGTTTACATCGAGGTTTTAGCAAAGCTTACATGAAGCATTGGAGACTAAGCTACGTTTGAGTTCAGCTTACCATCCATAGACAGATGGACAAACGGAGAGGACTATACAATCTCTAGAGGATTTGTTGAGAGCTTGTGTTAGAACAACGAGGGAGTTGGGATGAATTCTTACCTCTGGTGGAATTCACCTATAATAACAGTTTTCACTCAAGCATAGGGATAGCACCCTATGAGGTTCTTTATGGACGACGATGCCGAACACCTCTGTGTTGGTATCAAGATAGGGTAAGTATGACTATCGGACTCGAAATGATGCAACAAACAACAGAGAAGGTAAAGATGATTCAAGAGAAAATGCGAGCAACTCAGAGCAGACAGAAAAGCTATGCTGATAAACGAAGAAGACCTCTTGAATTTGAGGAAGGTGAGCATGTGTTTTTGCGAGTAACACCTACGACTGGTGTTGGCAGGGTTATAAAGTCCAGAAAACTCACTCCTAAATTCATTGGACCTTATCAAATTCTTCGTCGGATAGGTCTAGTCGTATAACAAATAGCTTTACCGCCTTTTCTTTCAAATCTTCATAATGTTTTCCACGTATCCTAATTGAGAAAGTATATCCCCGATCCTTCACATGTTATATAGTCCGATGAAGTGCAATTGAAAGAAAATTTGATGTATGAGGCACTTCCTGTTAAGATTGAAGACAGGATAGTGAAGCAATTAAGAGGCAAAGCAATTCCTTTGGTGAAAATGATCTGGAACGAGACAACCGGAGATGCTACTTGGGAAATGGAGGAAAAAATGAGGGAATAATATCCTCAGTTGTTTTAATGTATGGTGAATTTCGGGGACGAAACTCTTTTTAGAGGGAGAGAGTTGTAACACCCTAAATTTTGGCTATTTTACAGTAATGACTAAATTGTGCTATTTTGTGTTTTCTGTGTTACAGAAAATTATTTTGACTGTTCTGAGACTGTTTTTGATCGTTGTGTGAGATTTGCTTCGAGTCAGGGAAATAATAATCTTTGGGCCAGGGAAAATCTTATTTGATTTATTCAGAGATGGAGGATCTTACTAAACCCGAATCTGAGAGACACGAAATCAAATCTTTTAATTTTTAAAATTTATTTGTGAAATAAAAATATTTCACGAGAAAATATCTATTGTTTTATGAATAACTGTTTCTATTACCGAGTAGCGGACCCAGTAGATTTTATTTGTAAGAAAATAGATTAAGAATATTATTTGTAATTTATTTTAAAATGAACCAATAGAAATGAGTCAATATTAGTGGTTAGACTTTTTCTAAACCAATAGAAAATGGTCAATATAAATGGTTGGACTAGTTGCTAAGTAACTAGAATAACTAACTAATTTACTCTAAATAGTTTAATTTGTAACTAAATAACCTAACCTAATTAGTTTACTATCTAATTAACATATAACTAAAACCTAATTGAAGTCAAACCTAGTTACTAAGTCTCCTAGAGTCCCACGGCTATGAAGGCCTTTCTACCATGTTCTAGGTTCATCTAAATGACCACTTGATGACCATTTTGTGACCTAAGCCATGTGTGCACCATGTGAGACCATGTGAGTGAATTCTTATCACATTAAGCTATTCTCCATGCAATCATACGGCTGCTCACTTTCATAAAGCTATCCATTTGAATTTTTATTACACTTTGTGATATCAAGCTTTCATCTTTTCTCTCAAATATTCAAGAACCCTCAAGAACACCCAACCATTTTCCTTCTCTTTTTCTTTGTGAACCCCACGGCCCCAACCTCCAAACCCTACCTCTCCACTTCTAAAATTTCATTTCTTCCTACTTTTTAAAGCTAAACCTTATTCTAAACACTTTTCTTTTAGTAAGTTTTATCAAAATCCTACTCTAAGTACATCAAAAACCAAGCTTTAGCTTACTACTCCAAAGGTAAACTTTTGATTCTTTGATCCTAAGTTTGATTTTTGATTTTCTAAACCATGATTGATCCATGGTTCTTTGTTCTTAAGTTTTGTTTATGTCTTTAGAATTTGTTTAAGATTTTTAGGGATTTTTGTTTGAAGCTCACGAATTCAAGAAGAATGAGGACTTGAAGATTTTGTCTCCCTTGAGGTAAAAGGGAGATTAACCTCATCAACTATGTGTTGGTGGTGAGGAAATGGGTTGTTTGTGGTGAAAAATCCATAAGGATTTATTCACTTAAGCATTTATGCTTTCTTTGTTTGTATTTGTTATGCTTTTGACTTTGAAAATGTGATTGCATGTGCATTTGTATGCTTATAGCTTTGATAGTATGCTTGTATGTGAGATTTGGAAAGCATGCAAATTTGTGTGTAATATAATATGTGGATCACATGAAGGATTTGTTGTATGAAGGTCCCAAAGGGCCTATGAGGCACACGGCCTCCACACTTCAAAAGGAACCTAGGGTTCTAAAATATTTTCCTAACCAAGGAGTAAATGATTTTACGACAAGAAAAATAAATTAAGTGTTTTTGCAAGGACAAAATACTAAAAAGAACTAAATTATGAGTTATGAAACCCTAAGTGGATTTCGGCTAACAAGCTATTTTGCATAACTTAGATCTAAAATTATTTTATTAAGGATGGACTTAAGTGTTTAAATGAGAAGGAAATTATTTTGATTGGAATTGAACCTCAAATCAAAGCAATATACTTTTTAGGATAAAAATTGACATAATTAAATAATTAAGTTATGAAATAAAATAAAATGTCAATACTTGAAATTTTCTAACGTATAGCTCACCCTATGGGTTTTGAACTGCGTTAGGAAAATTTGAGCTGTAATATCTTAAGTAAATTAAAGAAACACAATTTTCTAGAAAATAGTAGAAATACTAATTTTTAGAGGGACTATATTGTAAATATTATCTAAAGAGGGACTATTTTGAAAATATTATTTTAGGAGGTACTATTATGAAATTATTATGTAAACAAGGATTATTATGTAAATATTATTTAATGAAGGACTATTATGCAAATAATGGAAATAAAATCAAGTTTTTGAGAAAAATAATATTTTTGGTTTAACTATGTTAGAAACATTTTACGTAATTAAAAATACGTTGAAAAATATTTACGTGACTCAAAAATAGTAATTTTAGGTTACGCGATTGAGAAAATGCAATAAAATATTTATGCGATTTAAAAATGTAGGAAATATGTTTCGCGATTTCAAAAATGTGATAATAGCGCTATGCGATTGAGTGTGAACAGCAGTTTGTTGTTAGGCAATTGTGATGGACCCAGTTATGTTGAACATTTATACCTCCAAGATATGGTGAGAATATATGAAATATTGTAAAAATAATAATTGTATGTGTGTTTGAATTATACATCATGCATAGAAAAGCATGTTCGCTTATTTAAGTAAGGCTGTATGCCTAGGAGATGAATTAAACCTAAGTGCGGGTGCGAGTAGACAAATGTATGTCACTTATTGACCTTGGGGGCATCGGGGTGCGGGTACCTCGCAATGGACAGTTGGTAGCTCTTCTGTCCGTGGGGCAGACCGATGCAAACGCACCGATGATCTGGACCGAGATACTGTCCTATATCGTGATCTGGTGTAGAATGTCTTGTCCAATGCCTGATGTACACTTTTGACAAAATTGATATTACAACGCCCTTTTTCCAAGGGAACGTCACATTGTCAATCTTCATACGGAAATAAAATTTTATATGAGTTAAGACCCGATTCATTTTAATAATATGTATATTTACTTGATTATGGTTGGGTAATTAAATTGGCGAGTATATATTTTTTTTGTTACATTAACATTAACGATAATCAATATCCACGGTGACGAAACATACATGGGAAAATAAAGAGCAAAAGCATAAATAAAGCATACATGGGAAATTAACATTTCATTTATATATATATAATTATCACACTGTTTAGTTACAAAGCCTAGTATATCAAAAAGTAAAATTATACCTGCCCCCATATGATTATACATACAAATCCCCACGGTATCAAAATATACAGCCCACTACAGACAAGACATCAGGCCCCCAAAATAAAATACTGGTAGCCCTCAGTAGCTACAAGTCAAGTCAGTTCCTTAAGTGAGGAGGAATCGAGTCAGAATCCTTTTCAGGATCCTCTTCGGGGTCGTCCTCAGGAACTTCTTCGGGATCTTCCTCAGGATCTTCTTCGTCAGAGGAAATCACCATAGGAATCACAGAGTCACGGGACAGGGCCCGAGCTGTGGAACGAAAAGAGTCTTCCCACGGAGTGAAATAACGGTCACCCCACATTTCGCGTATCGATAGTTGAAACTCCAAACATAAACTAATACAGTAGGTGAAGACAGGCGGCTCGTGGCGTCTCCAGGCTAGAGATATCGATACATCCCCCGTATAGACACAACGCTCAGAACCATAGTTGATGTACCAGTACTCTGGCCCTCCCAAGAAAGTCAGGCGCACTTCTCCCAAAAATCTCTGCGTGCGTGGCTCCATATTCTTCTGCAGTCGCTCAGTCGAGATGAGGCCAAAAACTAGGGAAGTCGGGAGCTTCCGGTTCCTTGCAGTTATCTTCTATGGAACACAGTATGCGGACAAAACAGTAATGAAGAGACAGAGAAGAGGTAAGACATCCTACCATCATTACCAATTATAGCATCGAGAAACTAAACGGCGCAAAGCGCCTACATAGCATTTATGACAGCAATAATGGTAATAAACATTTAATAGCAATTATGATCAACCAAACGATTCCAGGCAGTCGTATACATATAGATATATCAGAAATACAACAGTTCCAATTATAATAACAATGTATGCCAGATAATTCATGGACTCACTATGCACACGTGCCCTCAATAACCAAAATCCTACTCCATAGAGCTAGACACAAAACAGTCGGAGAGAATGATCAGGAGGTATGTCTGTAATCCTTGGCTGCCGAGGCCCTCAAGTGCTATAATTCTCAAATTATCATCGTGCACATCATGGCATTTTACAAGACATTCTACACAGATCTCGATATAGGACAGCGTCTCGGTCTGGATTGTCAGTGTGTTTGCATCGGTCTGCCCCACGGACAAAAAGCTACCAACTGCCCATTGCGAGGTACCCGCACCCTGACACCCCCAAGGTCAACGAGTGACCTACACTTGTCTATTCGCACCTGCACAAAGGTGTAGTTCAACTCCTAGGCTACCGGCCTTAACCAAGTCCAACTGACAATCTCTTTCTTTTTGTTCAATGCATGACACAATCATACTCTTCATGACCAACTAGGTCCATCATGCTTCAAATGCATGTCATATCATTTAACAACAAGAATTGATCCCATTCACGGATCCACAACAAGCCAATAGTACATTTTAAGGATAACCACAATTTCCATTCATAGTCATGATAGAAGTCAACCATTAAATTCATTATGTGCCTCACAAGCTCACCCATACTCATGTTCTTCCCTGTTTATGAATTCCTAATTAATTTCTAGTCATCCAATTATTTATGATTTATGTGTTTTTATTAATCCAAGGGTTTTGAGTCCAGGAAGATACACGGCCAGAATCACCAACAAAGTCACATATTTAATTGCTAGGTATTGGGTGATAAACCATACTTGTGAATTCGAAGGAGACAATGTATTTAGTGGAGGATTGAGGCTGCCATTCGACGAAAGATAACAAGGCAGAAGGATGAAAGATGGGAGAACATTTTATAACAAGATTGGATAAAAATCAATTTCTGTTGGATGGAGGTTCTGTCGAACGGAGATCAAAACTGTCGAATTTTTCCAGAAGGTCAGCAGAAATCCTAATCCAACGGATGTGGGTGTCGACATTGGAGAAATCCCCCAAGGGTCGAACCGACGAAAAACACTATGGTCAGAAACTCTAATTCGACGAATCTTGTCATTCTACTCGATGAATATTAACTTTGGGAAACTTTTGTTAAATGGACAGGAAATCTACTCGACGGGTATGTCTCTCGATGGGTATTGGCATTCTAACTCGACAAATATGTCACTCGATGAATGTGGTCATTCAAATTCGACGGATTTTGCATTGGAGGAGTTTCTCTCCTAAGTGGTCAAAAACTCTAATTCGACGGGTTTTTCCTGAAGATTAATTTCGACGGACATGGTCAGGAGTTCATACTCGACGAATTTTGACATTGCACTAAATGACCAGGAATCAAATTCGACGGGAATGGCCAGGGGTTCATACTCGACGGATTTTAACATTTCACTAAATGATTAGGATATCATATTCGACGGGTTTGGCCAGGAGTTCATACTCGACGGATTTTAACATTTTACTAAGTGATCACGATATCAAATTTGATGGGTTTGACCAGGAGTTCACACTCGACGGATTTTAACATTTTACTAAGTGATCAAGACATCAAATTCGATGGGTTCGGCCAGGAGTTCACACTCGACGGATTTTAACATTTTACTAAGTGATCAAGACATCAAATTCGACGGGTTTGGCCAGGAGTTCACACTGTTACTAGTTTTCACATGAAATTTCCAAATTTCTGGGCTCAACACCGTGACCATCCGAGAACCAATCGGAAGTCATTCCCTTCCATATTACACGTTCCAATACATCCAGATATATATCAAAACACACAAACAATCAAATAGCACACATACAATACAAACAACATTCAAAAACAGAATGACAATCAACACCAATCATAGACGTTCCTAAATGCTAAAATAGGTTGAGGAGGGGTGTCTTCCTCTTACCATAGAGAAGCACAAAGAAAGGTTGCTCCTTTTTGGTCAGGATTTCATTTTCAGCTTCCAGGAAATCCTTAAACATTTAAACTTGCAAAATCAAGACCCAATATTGAAATGAATACCCATGGTCATCAAAATGACAGTGGGTTACGAAAATGAGAAGAGAGGAAGAAAAAGCTAAGCTTTACCTTAAAGCTCTAACCTTTAAGCTTCAAAGACGTAAGAGAATGAAGATGGAGGAAATGCAGAACTTTGAAGATGATTTCCTCAATGATGGTGGTCATCCAAACACAAAATGGTGCAAGGGATGTGACGTTTTTTGAAGAACAAAATGGAGGTGTGGGTGGACGGTGTTGCTGCTGTGGGGTGAAAGAGAAGAGAGAAGGATCAGTGAATAGTAATTGCGTATTGGGAGGAGGGGAAATGTCAGGAAGAAAATGAATTAGACCCCTTAATTCAAACGTGCTGCACAAAATAGGAGGAGAGAGAAATAATAAATTTAATGGTTGGAGGAAGCTTCCTTGAGAAGCTTCGCGCGCTCCTCGATAAAGTACATAGTAAGCTTGTCTTCAAATTAAATACATCTAACAGATGATTAATTACACTGTGGATTTATTTTCTCAGTGAATAAAATTTATAATTGATGAAAATAATATTTTATTATTTATCAGATAATCTTATGATACCGTAATTTTATTTAACAGATAAAACCTTGAAAAATGCAAATCTCGCAAACTGTGCCCGGCCTCGGGTTTAGTAAGATCCTCTGTTGACACGTTGACAGTTCAAGGTTTACCAGCCTTAGGAAAAATATTCTATTTTCCCCGGCTCCACTCAGTGTACACGCAAAATGAAGAATATATTAAAATATTCATCATTTCCAGAAAAATCCACAAAAATTCCTAAAAAATCATAAATATTATAAAATGATCGTTTATAATGAAATAAAGAATTTTTGGGATGTTACAAATATATTATAGCACTTTTGGCCACGGCAGCCTAGTGACAGACATGTCTTCTGGATCTTCTCTTTGAAACTGTGTTTAGCTCCATGGAGTAGGAATTGGTCGTTATACATATATATTGTGGGTCAGCATATTGATTGGTTATTTAAGTTTATTTAACTTATTATCTGTGATATGACAATATGATTTAATGTTTTAACATTATATGTTGTTTATTTGTTGTCATTTCCTTTACTGCCATACTAGTATTAATGTAGGGGATCTCACCTCGTTGTTATGTTATATCTGTTTCATTGTATATGTGTACTGAAGACCGAGAGAATGAGGAGGCAAGGGACCTTGTTTATTTCAGTAGCAGTTTTCTTTATTTGTTAATATGGCGACAAGACGTCAAGTCTTAGGTTTTGTTAGGGTTCAGTTCCACGGCGGAGCTAACGCTTGGAGATTTGATTATAACAATGAGAGGTTTGTTTATACTAGGGACTTAACTATAAACTTGAGTGGAACCTTGGATGGGATTTCCGTCTTAACTCAACATGCAACTGTTCATTTGGAATTCACGATACCTATTCATGAACTCTAGGGTGGAGTGGTGTCTGTCTATACACCCCAAGAGAATTCGGTAGTATCGTCGGCAAGAACCCCTATGAGGTGTCTATATCCGTCTGGCTTCTTCAATGATAATGTAGAGGAGGAGGAGGATCTTTTCGAGGAACCAAATCCTTAGGTCTGTTTAGAGTTCTATTTATTAGTATGTTTGTAGTTTTACTTTTGGAATTGGTTTGTACTTATGTAAATTATTTGGAATAGCGTTTGTAATATTAATGTATATTTATATTTTGGTGTGTTCATTATAAGTTTTACTAATGTTTTAATTTAGTTTACTTATTTTATTTTATTCTGTAAGCGAAATTTTAAAATTGACGATTTTACAATATTAATTCTTTTACAACTTGGGTAAGTTATATTAGGATTAGTCTTAAATGTGATACCCTACGGTGGGTGTACAATAGTAATGCAAAGCTGATAGGTAATCGATTGAATAACATATACATGATAGATTTAGAGAGTATTTCTGCTAGTGATGTATGTTGTTTAATATCTAAGGGAGAGGAGAATTGGCTATGGCATAGAAGAATAGGACATATTCATATAGATCATCTAAACAAACTCATTTCTAAAGAATTGGTAATTGGACTTCCTAAAACCAAGTTCTCAAAAGATGGTTTGTGTGATGTATGCCAAAAGGGCAAGCAAACTAAAGTATCTTTTAAGGCTAAGAATATAGTTTCAACTGAAAGACCTTTACAACTACTGCACATGGACTTATTTGGACCCTCTAAGACCAAAAGTTTTGGAGGAAATTTATATGTATTAGTTATAATTGATGATTACTCTAGATTTACATAGACCTTCTTCTTAGCACATAAGAATGAAGCTTTTACAGCTTTTAAGAAAATGGCTAAGTTAGTACAAAATGAAAAAGGCATGAAAATAACTTCTATAAGGAGTGATCATGGTGGAGAATTTTAAAATGAAGAATTTGATAATTTCTGTGAAGAGTTGGGAATTCAACATAGTTTCTCTGCTCCATGAACTCCACAACAAAATGGTGTTGTGGAAAGGAAAAACAGATCTTTAGAAGAAATAGCAAGAACTATGTTGAATGACTCAAACATGCCAAAATATTTTTGGACAGATGTTGTAAACACAGCTTGCTATTTAATGAATAAAGTCTTGATAAGACCAATTTTGAAAAAGACTCCATATGAACTCTATAAAGGTAGAAAATCAAATGTTTCACATTTTCATGTCTTTGGTTGTAAATGTTTTGTACTAAATAATGAAAAGAACAATCTAGGAAAGTTTGATCCTAAAGCTAATGAAGGAATCTTTCTAGGCTATTCATCATCTAGTAAAGCTTTTAGAATCTTTAATAAAAGAACACAAATAATTAAAGAATCTGTACATGTTATATTTGATGAAACTAACCCCAAAAGGTTGGGAAAGAAATTTGTTGATGATGTTGCAGAAACTTTAGAAGAGATTCAACTTGAGGAAAAGTAAGATAATACCAAAGTGGATGAAGTAGTGCAAATTCTAGGAAAGGCTAAACATGAAGATCTACCTAAAGAATGGAAAACTGCAATGAATCACCCTCTGGACAACATAATTGGTGAAATATCCAAAGGGGTAACCACTAGACATTCCTTAAGAAATGCATGCAATAATATGGCTTTTGTGTCATAAGTTGAACCTAAAACTATAGATGAATCAATTATTGATGAAAACTAGACTATGGCAATACAAGAACTTAATCAGTTTGAAAGAAATAAAGTTTGGGAACTTGTTCCAAAACCCAAGGATAAACAAATAATTAGTACAAAATGAGTGTTTAGGAATAAGCTTGATGAAAATGGTATCATAGTAAGGAATAAAGCTATATTAGTAGCCAAAGGCTATAATCAAGAAGAAGGAATTGACTATGATGAGATATATGCACCTGTGGCTAGATTAGAATCTATTAGAATGTTGTTAGCATATGCATGTATCATGGATTTTAAATTATATCAAATGGATGTTAAGAGTGCATTCCTAAATGGATATATACAAGAAGAAGTGTATGTTGGTCAACCCCCTGGATTTGAAATAAATGAATTTCCTAATCATGTGTATAAACTCACTAAAGCCTTGTATGGACTTAAACAAGCTCCAAGAGCTTGGTATGAAGCACTAAGTAATTTCTTACTTCAAAAGGGATTTATAAGAGGAAAAGTTGACACAATACTATTCACTAAAAGAAAAGCACAAAACATACTACTTGTTCAAATTTATATTAATGATATTATATTTGGTGCTACTAATAAATCTTTGTGTAAGGAATTTGCCAAACTAATGCAAAACGAGTTTGAAATGTCTATAATGGGAGAGCTTACATTCTTCCTTGGACTACAAATCAAACAATGTGATGATGGGACTTTCATAAGCCAAACTAAGTACTGCAAAGAACTATTAAAGAAGTTTGGAATGGAGAATGCAAAGGAAATGACTACTCCAATGAGTCCATTATGCTACTTGGACAAAGATGAGAAAGGTAAATCAGTAGATGTTTCCAACTATAGAGGTATGATTGGTTCCTTACTCTATCTAACTACAAGTAGACCTGATATAATGTTCAGTGTTTGTATGCGTGCTAGATACCAATCTAATCCTAAGGAATCACACTTAACTACTTTAAAAAGAATCATGAAATACTTATTAGGAACTAAAGAAATGGGATTATGGTATGCTAAAGGATCAACATGTAACTTAGTAGGATATTCTGATTCTGACTTTGCTGGATGCAAGTTAGATAGGAAAAGTACTAGTGGAACTTGCCACCTTCTAGGAAACTCATTAGTTTCTTGGTTTAGTAAGAAACAAACAAGTATGGCTTTATCAACTGCTGAAGCAGAATATGTTGCAGCAGGAAGTTGTTGTGCACAAATTCTTTGGATGAAACAACAACTTATTGATTATGGTGTTCTCTTAGAGAAAGTTCCAATCAAATGTGATAATACTAGTACTATAAATCTTACTAAGAATCCTATAATGCATTCAAGAACTAAACCCATTGAGATAAGACATCATCTAATAAGGGATCACATTCAAAGTGGAGATATAATCATTGAATATGTTGATACATCTAAGTAATTAGATGATATTTTCACTAAACTATTGGCTAAAGAAAGCTTTTTCTACATACGAAGAGAATTAGGAATAATTGATCCTACCTATGCTTGATGTTTTGAATGTTGAATGCATGATAATTTGATGTTTGATGTCTGTACATCGATTAAACAATCGATTATTTTGATTAAATAGGTACAGGATATCATGTACATCGATTGACACATCGATTAATCTACTATGAAAACTTGAAAATTCCAATTTGATTTGCTATAAATTGATTAGCACATCAATTGAATCACTGATCTCAAATGCACTACTCACTGTAAGTGCCTAAGCATCGATTGTAACATCGATTGAGTGATAGTTCTAAAATTTAGGACTCACTGACTTACCCTATACATCGATTTGTACATCGATTGGGTGTATGCTACAATTGTTGGATTCTCTGACATTGCTTATATATCGATTCACACATCGATTGAGTTCAAGTTTTCAGAACTTGGTACTCTCTGACTTAGCTTATACATCGATTAATACATCGATGTACCTGGTTTAAAATTCAAATCCTGATGCTAAGTACATCGATTAGCATGTGTCTATGGGAAGAAAAACCCTTTAATTCATCGATTGGGTAATCGATTGACTGATCTAGGTTTATAAATTTTAACCCTTCCCTCCAAATCTTTCATTTTTCAAATCCAAATTTCAAAGACCCAAACCCTAGTAGAGCTCAAAATCATCTCCAATGGCTCGTGTGAAGTAAATTGGACCCTCTACACCTATTCCCTCTAACTCCACATCTTCCTCCTCAACTCAATCTTTCACACCTCAAAATGTTTCACCCATAACAACCCCTGCACGCCCTAAAAGAAAAGGAACTGAGAAAACCCAGGCTTCTCAAAGGATTGATAAGCTTTTAATCAAAAGATTGAAGAAGACACAAGACAAAGGCAATAAGGTAGCTGAATCTTCAACACCAACACCCAAGAAATAAGAAAAGAATAAGAAAGTGGTGAAGAAAACATCCAAAAAGAAGACAGTTCAAAAGAAGAGAAAGAGGACAGAGGAAGAAGAAGAATATGATGAAGGAGTCACTGAGATTGAACTTCTCAAGAGGTATTTTTCTGATGAGGAGTACATCATGCTTTAAAAGAATAATTTTGAAAATAGGGATATTCACAAGGCTAAAACTGTAGATTTCAACTATTTTGAGGTCAATGAGTTTACTTTTTACAAGATTTTAGAGGAATATAAACTGAGTAAATTTCTGCAAATTAAGAGTGATATTTACGCTACATTGATCAAAGCATTTTACTGTACATTTGAGATGGACAATGAGGGATTTTTTGCTGAGGTGAAGAACACAAGAATTGAGAAGACTTTTGATGAGTTTGCTCAATTTATTGGACTAGATTACAAAGGAAATAATCTTGCTGGCACTGGACCTGACAGTGTATGGATCAAGAACTTTGACAAGGAAGAAGCAATGAAGGTGCTTCTAGTTGAAAATGCACCAGAAGGAAGACTAATAACATCAACTCTATGCACATTCAGCATAGGGTCCTGCAATATGTGCTAAGCAGGATGCTTTTACCAAGATCTGGAAATCATGTTGTGTTGCAGAACAATGATATTCTGATGCTCTGGGCTATGATGCAGAGGAAGCTAATGAGTTGGAGCTTCATAATTGCCAGGAACATGCTGGATTGCAAAATCAGTGGAGCTACCCTACCCTATCTTGGATTAGTAGTGAGATTGCTGGAGCATTTTGGAGTCTATCTGGATAAAGAAGAGATGTTTCAGGCTAGGCAGGTCACTCATAAGTTTAGTGACAGGACCATTAGCAAGATGAAGCTTGCTAAAGTGAATGAAGAGTGGGTTAGGATAGCTGGTGAAGAGCCAAGAGCTACTGTGGACAACTTAGAGCTGAATAGCAAGATGGACAAGCTGCTCCAAATGTTTCAAAATTTTGAGTCTAGGCAAATAAAACATCATTTAATGTTGAAACAGTCTATTGATTATCTGAATATCAGACTCAACATATTGGAAGGCCAAATGGCCACTTTGCATCAAAATCTAGGCATTTCCATCACTGCACCTCCAGAAGTTCATCCCACTTCTGAAGATGTTGTGAACATGGCTAGAGAAGCTGCTGCTATTGCTCCTGAGGAAGAAGGTAATCCTGAAGAACAAGCAGCCCAAGCTTCATAGCACAGTGAAGAACTAAGGACCAATGAAGATGTTTAGATCTTAGGGTGTCTGAAGTGTGTCTATAATGATGTTAGCATGCTTTTTTTATGTTTGTTCTACTATTTTCAATTTCAATCGTTCTTTGAACAGTGATGAATATAAATGACTGTATAACTTGTTTTGATTATACTGATATGAATGAATGAATCTTTGATATCAATGAATGGTTGAATTTCTAGTATGTACCTTGTTTTACATGTTTTTATACTTTGAATCTCCCACACATGTTCTTTTTGATAATGATAAAGGGGGAGAATGGGTACCATACTAAATAAAACAACTTGAACTAATGATCTAAAATAATGATGTAATGATCCTATACATGTTCAAATGATAAGAACTGTCAATTAGACAGGGGGAGTAAATGGTAAACAACTATTGCATTTTATTACTCTGATATTTCTAATTACTTCCTAAGATATATTGAATGTTAAACATGTTATGTGATATATTGAATGTTAAACATATTATGTATGGTAAGTTTGTCATCAATCAAAAAGGGGGAGTTTGTGGATAAATGACCCTAGTATGTTTTGATTAATGACTAAACTTAACAATATTATTACTTTGATTCACTAACTACTTGCCAAGCTTAACTTTTTCAATGAGGTTTAATGGAGCAAGAAAAGTGGATGCAAAGGATCATGGAGCAAATCATTTCAATACAAGGATCATGAAGGAAAACTTGAAGAAGGAGTATCATGAAGAAGGAATTCAAGGAAGATCATTAGGAACCTTTTTGTAAAGAAAAGACTTAGTATAACTCTTTGATTAAGCTCTCTAAAATAAGTAAAAATGGTTTTCAAAAGTAAAAATAGACTAAGAATGAAAAAGGTTAATTAATAAGTTTGTACATCTATGTGTACATCAATGTACTTTCAGTTAATTAACTAACTTTTAATGAAAACCTCAGTGTACATCTATGTATAAGTGTTATACATCTATGTATACATCGATTGATTCTGGACGTACTTAGTCATTATGCACTTTTGCCTCTGTACATCGATTGGTACATCGAGGCATAAGCCAAAATAGAAGCAAGGACTTTTTAAAATAGCCATACAATCGATTAGGTAATCGATGTATGAACTTCTAGGCTGAAATTGCAAGTGTTTCTCAAGAACAACATCGATGTACTCATGTGTGTATCACTCAAGATCAAGAACATCTAGGAACACAATCGATGTACACATGTTGTAAGAAGTGACATTTTGTTTAATACATCTGTGTACTAATCGATTGACTAATAACAGAATTTTTTTTTTGATAAGTTTGTTTTTATCTTAACTGACTTGTAAAGTGTGTCCAACGAATCTATTTTGAAATATACCTATATAAGGACATTGGCAAACATTTTCTCAATAACAACTCATTCAAAACTTGAGATTAAACACACAAATACTGAGAAAGCTTTTCATTGAAAAATTGAGTATTTTTCTGTAGATCTTCAAATTGTAATATCTAATTTTTTTTAGAATCTGATTCAATCTTTTCATATTGTAAAAGAGAGATAAAAGAGAAGGTTCTCTCGCTTATTAAATCAAGAGTAGAAGGGACTCTTGGTGCTATGCAAGAGTAGAAGGAACTCTTATGGGAATTGTAAGATTGCTTTGACTGAAAAAGTTGTCATTAGGGTAGAAGGAACCTAGAAGTGAAGCTTGTGTAAATAATCTTGTAAATTGATTTTTAATAGTGGACGAAACTCACAGTCATGTGGGGACTAGATGTTTACCAGAGGAGGTAGCTGAACCAGGATAAAACTCGGTTTGCAAATTTCTCTATCCCTTGACTCTTTATTTGCTTTATTTTTGATGTATGAATTAAGTAATATGTTAGGGATGCTTACATGATTTGATTAGTTTATGATCTTGTTCATATCTGAAATCAACCTTATTATTAATATTTATTTATAAGTTTCAAGCCTTGATAGAAATATATCTTGCAAAAGCACAGTTTAGTTTGTTGGTTAACAAAATCTTTTTCATAGTTAAAGAAAAAAATCAGTTTTTTCAAAAAGGGGAAAAGCTTTAAAAAAAAGTTATCATACTCAATTCAACCCCCCTTCTTGAGTATTAAGAAGCCACAACCAACACTTGATTTGAGGCTGATGAGATACAGGCATGTCTCCTAGATCATTCTCTCCGATATTGTGTCTAACTCCATGGAGTAGGATTTTGGCACTTTGTGCTTGTGCATAGTCTGTTAACATATATATCTGGCATAAATATATGTGATTATAGAATTGTTTCTTTTAATGATGTTATGACTATCTGTATTATTAAATTGCTTATCATCTGAATCTTGATGCTATTTATTATGTTGCCATGTTGTAAGGCGTCCTGCGCCGTTTTTGGTTCTTTACTGCCATAACTGGTATTGATGTTAGATATCTCACCTCTTTTCTGTGTCTTGCTATTCTATTTATATCTATGCTTCTTAAAAAACTAAGGCGAGGAAGAGCCTGAGTTTCCTGGTTTCGGGGCGAGTTAGTCTTCTGCTTGGTTATGGCATCCTGGTGATGTTTTCTAGGGTATGCCAGACTGAGGTTCCACGGAGGCATTGACTATTGGCACGTCGACTTGATCACTGAGCATTTCGTCTACGTGGGAGATATGACTGTATCTTTGGCTTGGGGTCGTTATGATCCACCTATCTTCTCTTTTGACCATTTTGTATAGCTGGAGTTCTACATGCCGATGTGAGAGGTGTGGGGTGACTGTGAGTATACTCAACACGAGGATTCGTTCCTATCTTCTGCACGAGCTCCTACTCGTGAATCTGTTGCTCCTGTGAGGATTTCCTCTTTTGAGGAGGATCCTATGGAGGAGCCTAAGGAGGATCCAGCTGAGGCTCCTTCTCAGTAGCTGTTGGGGCCATGATACTTTTTGTAGTCTTGGTGGCTATGTGTATAACCTTTTGAACATGTAAAGCTTCTGCTTTCTTTTGCTAAAACTATTGATGTGTTTAATGACTTATGTTATGTACCTAATTATTTATAGTATGTATCTTTTGTATAAATGTATGGTTTGATCTTCATGTTGAGTTCCGCTAAGTTTATGTTTTCTTCTTACAAGAAAAAAAAAAGAGAATTGCTAAGTTAGGATACTTTATTGATGAACAGGTTAATACCTATAGATAAAATAAATTGGGTCTTAATAGTTTCTTTTGAGTTCCGTATGTTTGGTGTGACGTCTTCCTCCCGAAAAAGGGGGCGTTACAAAAAGTTACAGTTAACCAAGTTAGTATATATTATCCAATGGATAATAGAGTGTACCCAAAATTTCATGTACCAGATAAAATTTCAAACAGCAAAAACTCCGAAAACTGTTTCCGGATTCGGGTTTAGTAAGATCCCCTAGCCCCGGTTTAACAGTCCAATTTTTTTTTGAAAATAATATTAAAATAATCCATATACACCAATTAATTCATAAAAATTCACAGAAATTCACAACAACACAAATAACACAGATAAACCAAAAGCAAGAGAAAGTTGGGGTGTTACAATGTAAGCCAATTGTTTTGTTGTTTCTACAAACTCAAGCACAAAATCTTCGTTTTGCACATGATCTCTTATGAAGTGGTGCCTAATTTCAATGTGCTTAGTCATAGAATGCAAGATTGGGTTTTAAGTTAAATTGATAGTACTAATGTTATTACATCTTATATGGATGTGATCAAGTTGGAGTCTATAATCCAAAAGTTGTTACTTCATCCAAAGGATTTGAGTACAACAACTTTCAGTTGCAGCATACTTAGCTTCAGCTGTAGATAATATCACATTATTTTGTTTCTTCTTATGCCAGGAAACTAAATAGCTTCCTTTAAGTCCCAAATCCAATACTAGTAGTATAATCAGAATTATATAAAAGTATATAGAATTAGGCACGTCACAGCTAATCTAACACTATCTCTATTAAAAAAAATAGTATATAAATAAATTTGAGCCATGTAATAGAAAATAATTTACATATCTCTGTAAATTATTGTCTATTTATAATTGTACATTATAATTTTAATACACAAACTGGGCCTCTAAAGCACCAATTCTTATAATTTTTACATGTTTTGTACATAAAAGTAGAGGCAAAACTAATCTACGTTCTTGACCTTCCCCTCACTTTGCTGAAGAATATGCTTCTGAATTTATTATGGAAATCACAAATAAAATAGGGTGAAAATTTTAGAAATTCTCAGTAGTTCTAATAAAAATGGTCTCATCACAATCATTTCAGCTACTTCGGGAAAAAATCATTTCAATATAAAATATAATGTAGAAAGGTGGTCAAAAAGCCAAAACAAGCCATTTCTCTTCCTGAGGTAGTACTCCAATTATTATCATCTTAAAATAATTTATAAACAATCATTACATCATAGAACACAGGTTGCATTCATAATAATTATATCAGATATGAGTCATAAATCAATATCTATATAGTATTTTATATATATTCACAAATTAACTCTATGATCTATATCAAAATCATACACATGATAATATAGAAATATTCAATCATGTATAAATCTGTTACTAATACTCATTCACGAAGATATTCTTATACACGAGGTCATATCTCAATCATTTCATGATACTCCCATACACGAGTTTATATCCTTTATTCATATACGGATATATTCTTGTACACGAGGTTATATCTCATTACTCATAGAAGAGTTTATATAAGGATGCTCTCATACATGAGTTTATATCCTTCACTCATACTCAAGCATATTCTCATACACAAGATTATATCAAGATACTCTCATACACTAGTTTATATCCTTCGCTTATACTTGAGCATATTCTCATACAAGAGATTATATCAGGATACACTCATACACAAGGTTACATCCTTCACTCATACTCGAGCTTATTCTCATACACGAGATTATATTAGGATACTCTTGCACACAAGTTTATATCCTTCGCTCATAATCGAGCATATTCCCATACACGAGATTATATCAAGATACTCTCATACACAAGGTTATATCCTTGGCTTATACTCAAGCATCTTCTCATACATGAGATTACTTCTCATCCACGAGTCTAACCTCATACACGAGGTTACATCCAATACTCATACACGAGTTTACATTCAATTTCTATCCGATTCTAGCTCAACTTTAATAATCTTAAAGGAGCAATATAATCATAGTACACCTAGAAAGAGTTCAATTTCATTACTCTAAGTGCCTTAATGAACTAAATGCATAATAATCAATAAGTACACATTCAATCCAAATCATAATCTGCTAGGTGCACAATCATTCCAATTCATAATATCCTAAGTGCACAATTATATCAATTTACAATTAATCTAAGTGCATTTTAACATCTTTTCTAGGGTTTAATAGATGCACATTTATCACATTATACTTCAATTACTGAATTAAATCATATCATAAACTTTCCTTTTGGTCCACACAGAGAAAAATAATCTGGTTTTACAATTTTGGGTATTGTTATTCGAATAATCCCTATTGTTATTTGAATAACATCTCCATTTTATCAATTTTGGGTGCTACTATTCGAATAACTACTATTGCTTTTCAAATAGTAGTTGTATTTTCTCATTATTTGTAGAAATAAGTTTTCTCCAATGGTTTAATACGTTAAGTTTTGATTATGACAAATACAAGACAAAAAGAATGATGTTTATGCTACACAAATGTACTTAATAGATTATATTAGATCATGCATGATCATGTACTCCATCTAGTTATATTTCATATAAGAATCATGAATATTCTTTATAGCATCTTTTATAGAATATATCCAATAATGTGTCATATAAGTTATATTAAATTAATATTAGATTTGACTCTATTTAAATGAAAATATGCAAATTATTCTTTGTTGCATTCTTTATAGAGCATATTTATTAGTAATTGATAAATGTCTTATTTCGATGTGCCTATGAAAGTCTTATATGCATGTTAGACTAACTAGAGTTATACATTTATGAATCATGCATATGAAGATATTGAATTATGAATTTGGACTATGTTTGTTTAAGTGAGCAATACTTTGTAGGATAGTACAAGTAACAAGAGTGAGCATTGCAACAAGAAAGCAAAAGATCACAATTATGCTAAACACAAGAAGAATGAGAATGATAAGATATTCCAAGCATTTACAAGATTTGAAAAGAAGAAATTTTTTGGAAGGTTGGATTACATCAAGAATCCTAAGGACTAGAATTGACAAATTTTACTTTTAGGCTTTCTCCTATGTAAAAATAGAGATTTTACATGAAAAGAACTCAAATATGTTTTCAAATCCTTATAAATGGTTTTGACATGCTAAAATTCCCAACAAACAAGTTTTAAAAAGCTAGTTATGGTGGTAGTTCAAAACTAGAAAAAAAGTCAAGTTTGAGTTTTGAAAAACTGACCTTTAGTTACTATTTTGATCATAACTTTTAATATACTTTGAGTTTTATTTTGAAACTTATTTCTTTTTAAAATTGACTCAAATATCTTTCCAATGAGTAGTCATTTGCTTAAAACAGACGAGAAATGAAGAAGTTATAGGTGTTTAAAGTCAGTTTCCATGCATCAGAATGTTGTAAATGTGTTTTTAACGAAACAGAGGCTATGTAATCGATTACATGAACCTTGTAATCGATTACATCTTGCCCAGAAAGCCAAAAACATGTTATAAGAGCCATGTAATCGATTACAACATCCGTATAATTAATTACCATGGTCTAAAATGTTCCCAACGACTATAAATGACTAGTTTTCATAAGAAATCATTTCTAAACACTACCAAAACTATTTTATCACTTGGGCTCTATAAATAAGTGTAGATTGAAGCTTTTACAAGTCTAGAACACTTGATTTGATCCTTGAATTATCAAAATCATACTTTGAGCTTTTTATTACAAAATCCTTCTATTCCTTTGTTTTTCAAGTTGTATATCTACTCTTGTGAGAGTTTCTAATCTTTCTCTTCATCTTAAAATCATTGTAAAAAGGCGAGGTATCTCTCAAGAAAGAAAAGGGTGAAGTATCCCTTGTAGTAAGACTTAAACACAAAGGGTAAGATATCCTAAAGATGTTGTGAGTGCTCTTAAATGTAAAGGTTTTTCAAGCACCTATGAAGTTTGAAGGGTTGGGGCTCTATCACAATGGTGGAGGATCCCAAGGTGTAAGGAGTGCTCTTTCTTGTACAAATATTTTCCTAGCATCCATGAAGTCTAGGAGATAGTGAATAAAATCTCAAGTTAAGGTTGGCGACTGGATGTAGGCCATAAGTGGTTAGTGGCTGAATCAAGATAAATCTTTGTGTTTGCTATTCTCAATTCTATCTTTTTACTTTGATGCTTTACTTTTATATGCTTACTTGAATATTATTCATCTTGACTTTAAAATGCTTAATTTCTTAATAGTAGTTAAAAATATGTAATTATCCAATTCATACCCCTCTTAGGTGATGGTTGCCATGACTAACATTGTTAAGTGAAGTTATTCGAATAACTAATATAGTTATTCGAATAACACATACTTCATTTCAATTCGGAATTACATTTTCATATTATTAGATAAAGTTATTCGAATAACTAACATATTTATGTGAATAACACATGCTATATTTCAATCCTGCATTCTTGTTATTCAAATAGCCATTTGGCTATTTGAATAACAACTTATAGAATCAATTCCTTATTCGTTTCCTTCAAAATTGGGAGATCTTATACCCATGAATTTGCACCCACTTTCATCTTATTCTATCATTATTCAATCTACCCAAACCTTTATAAATTCAACAAAAAACTTTAAGATAACTTGATGAAAATCAAATTCAAGGTATCTATCAAACATCAACAATCTCAACTCTAAGATTATGTACTTATATATATACATATATTCAACTATATAATCATAAGAAAACATGATAAACTCTCTATTAATTCATTCAAGAGTTATTCAAGAAGCAAGAAGGATAGAGTTTAATAAAATCACACAACAACCCCCTACCTTGAGTGGTGTTCTTTTCCATTTTCTTGGTTCTTTCTCATTTCCTTCTTCATCTTCCCTTTCTTTCTCTTGTTGTTTTTCTTTCTCTCCTTCATGTATCTCACATTTTCTATCACTATTTCTCCCTTTGCTTTTCTTTTCTTTTCTTTCTTTTTCTGTTTTCCTTGTGGCTGCTTTCACATAGGAGAGAAGAGTGAGATGATGACAAAAGAAGAAAAATCAAAAAGTAAGAAGACAAGGGTGGTCGAATAAAAAGATTAGGATATTATCATTTGACTTGGTAACTGTTGTATCTCTTAGAGATACTTTAATCTTCTATAATCAAGCTTTCTAACCTTCATAAGTGTTATAGAAAATTCTAGAACTCTTTTAGTCCTTTTATTCATCATTTCATAAATCTCTATGCACTGTTGATTTTCACTTAAACTCTATTACTCTTCCTTAGGTTAAGTTATACCTAAGGAATTAAGTTAGTAGGTTCACAAGCATCTGTCTTAACTTGTATTCTTTTCCAAAATATTCTTCACCCTCTAATTGACATTTTCACAAAATTTCATATTTTTCTAAGCTACTTGCCTATTTAATTTGGCCATTAAAATCTCCTCCCACATTATTAAAAATGTCAAACGAGCTCAGTTAATTCTCCAAAATTTACCACAACTCATACGAATTATCTGTGATCTAGAAATAAATTTTCCTTATTTATTTCCATTATCTGAACAATTTGTGCTAAATTCTAAGCTATTTTCCACATCCTGAGTTATAGCATCATACCTAAACCAGCTCAGAATAATCCCAAAATTAATAAATAAATAGCACAAATATTAATAAACTTCTATATCAATTCTTATAACTAAAGGGTTTCAGAGGATGTTACACTTCCAAGCAAGTGACATGTCTCACTAGTACTTTTCCTATCCACTTTGCATCCAACAAAGTTGGAATTGGAATAACCAATTAAACTACATGAGGCATCCTTGGGGTACCACAAGCCCATTTGTGAAATGAAAACTACATATTTCATTATTCTTTTGATTGCACTTAGATGTGATTCTTTAAGATTAGCTTGGTATCTAGCACACATGCACACACTAAACATTATATATGCTCTACTTGTAGTAAGATAAAGAAGTGAGCTAATCATACCTTTATACTTAATAATTTCTACAGGTTTACCTCCTTCATCCTTGTCCAAATAGCAAAAAGTGCTCATTAGGATAGCCTTTTGCTTAGCATTGTCTATTCCAAACTTCTTGAGTAACTCCTTGCAATATTTGGTTTGACTTATGAAAGTTTCATCCTTATTTTGTTTAGTTTGAAGTCCAAGGGAGAAGTTGAGCTCACCAATCATTAACAGTTCAAACTCACTTTGCATAGTGCTAGCAAACTCCTTACACAAAGATTCATTAGTAGGACCAAATATAATATTATCAACACAAATTTATACAAGGAGAATGTCAAGCTTTTTGTTTTTAATGAAGAGTGTTGTGTCAACCTTGCCTCTTGAAAAACCTTTTTCTAAAAAGAACTTGCTCTACTTTTCATACCAAGCTATAGGAGCTTGTTTTAAGTCATAGAAGGCCTTTTTCAATTTAAAAACATGGTTGGATAGCTCTAACCTTTCAAAATCAGGAGGTTATTCCATATACACTTTTTATTAAATAAAGCTATTTAGAAAAACACTTTTTACATCCATTCGATAAAGATTAAAATTCATAATGCAAGCAAATGCAAGTAACATTCTAATAACTTCTAATCTAGCAAAGAGTGAATATGTCTTTTCATAATCTATTCTTTCATCTTGATTATAACATTTAGCAACAAACCTATCTTTATTTCTTATGTGGAAATAAGTTTGTCCCAAATTGTTTAATATGTTAAGTTTTGATAATGACAAATACAAGACAAAAAGAATGATGCTTATACTTAATAAATGTGTTTTATAGATAACAAATGCATCACAAAAGAATATTGATCATGTTACATAAATGTGTTTAATGAGATATATTATATCATACATGATTATGTACTTTATCTAATTATATTTCACTTAATAATCATGCAATGAGATATATGTAACATTCATCATATAATATATCCAATAATATTTTATATGAATTATAAATGAATTAACATTGGATATGTCTATGAAAGTCTTGTATGCATGTTAGACTAACTAGAGTTATACATTTATGAATCATGCATATAAAGATATTGAGTTATGAATTTGGACTAACTATGTTTAGTTAAGTGAGCAATACTTTGTAGGATAGTCCAAGTACCAAGAGTGAGCATTACAACAAGAAAGCAAAAGATCACAACTATGCTCAACTCAAGGAGAATAAAAATGAAAAGATGTTCCAAGCATTTGTAAGTCTTGAAGAGAAGATTTTCTTTGGAAGCTTGGATTACATCAAGAAGTGATGGTGGTAAAAGATCTAGTCCAACATCTTCAAGAATAGCTTATAGGACTTAGATATTGTGTAAAGGTAAATGAGATTCACAATAAGCTCAAAATATGTTTTAACATCTTTAAAAGTGTTTCTTATATTCTAAAATATCCAACAAACTATTTTTGGAAAGCTAGTCATGGTGGTAACTCATTTCTATGAAAAATATCAAAGTTTGTGTTTTGTAAAACTGACCTTTAGTTAATTTTTTAATCATAACTTTTAAATTACTTTGAGTTTTGTTTTGAAACTTATTGCATATGAAAATAGACTCAAATATCTTTCCAATGAGTGGTCATTTGCTTTAAACAGATAGGAAACGAAAAAGTTATGACCAATTAAAGTTTGAGTTTTGAAAATCTGACCTTTGGTTACTCTTTTGATCATATCTTTCAAAATACTTTGAGTTTTATTCTGAAACTTCTTTCATATGAAAATAGACTCAAAGATCTTTCTAATGAGTATCATTCGCTTTAATTGAATAAGAAATGAAAAAGTTATGACCTTTTAAAGTCAGCTTTCAAAACCAGAAATGGTGTAATCAATTACACAAGTCATGTAATCGATTACAACGTTGACAGAAGCCGTGTAATCGATTACACAAAGTATGTAATCGATTACAAAGTGCCCAGAAAGCTTGTAATCGATTAAATGAAGCTTGTAATCGATTACCAAGTGCCCAGGAACGTTTCTAACGGCTATAAACGGCTAGTTTTCATAAAAAATCATTATAAAACACTACCAATGGCTATTTTATCACTTGGGCTCTATATATAAGTGTTGTATGAAGCTTATACACCCCTTGAACACTTGATTTGATCCTTGAATCACCAAAATCATATTTTGAGCTCTTGATTACAAAATCCTTCTATTCCTTTATTCTTCAATTTGTATTATCCACTATTGAGAGAGTTTTCTTATTATCCATTCTTTATTCTTCAAGTTGTATATCTACTCTTGTGAGAGTTTCTATTCTTTCTATTCAACGTGAAATCATTGTAAGAGGGTGAGATATCCCTTAAGAGAGAAAAGGGTGAGGTATCCCAAAGGTATTGTGAGTGCTCTTGATTGTAAAGGTCATCAAGCACCTGTGAAGCTTGAAGAATTGGAGGCTCTAGCACAAGGGTGAGGTATCCCAAAGTGTGAGGAGTGCTCTTGTATGTACAAAGGTTTTCCTAGCACCCGTGAAGTCTAGGAGATAGTGAAGAAAATCTCAAGTTAAACTTGGGGACTGGATGTAGGCCACAAGTGGTTGGTGGCTGAACCAGGATAAATTCTTGAGTTTGATTCTCTCTTTCTTATACTCTTTAAATTCAGTATTTGGTGAAATATATTTATCTATTGCATATCTTGATGTTTTGATTGTTACAACTTGATATCTAGTTTATTCACTTTGTTCATCATATATCTCAAGTTGTATTTGAGTAATCCTCGATAGTTGTACATTTATTAGACTTATTCCGCTGCATTTATTAATTGAGTTATTCAAAATGCTTAATTTCTCAAAGTTGTAATAAATTTTGTAATTACCCAATTCATCCCCCTCTTGGGTAATGGTTGCCATGGCTAACAAGTGGTATCAGAGCTTCATGCTCTAGTAAAAGCTTAACCGCTTGGAGTTAAAGATCCTTGTTTGTTTGGCAACCATTAAAAGCTTTTCAAATGGAAGTTTTTGAAATTAATAAACCACCATTCTTTGATGGTGTGAATTTCATTTATTGGAAAGCTAGAATGGAAATTTATATGCAATCTATTGATATTGATTTGTGGGATATTGTGCTTGATGGATTTACTTGCAAATCAAAACAAACTTGGAATGCCTATGAAAAGAAAAGCTTTTCTTTGAACATTAGAGCTATACAAATTTTGAGAAGTAGTTTAAATGATGATGCTTATGCTATAATTAAGAATTGCTCTAGTTCTAAAGATATATGGGATGCTCTTGATTTTATCTATCTTGCTAATAATGATTTTGTGTATAAAGTTGTATATAGAGAGCAAGAAGAGCAAAATCATCTAGAGGAAGACAACATTGAAAAATGTCCTCAAGAACATGTTCAAAGCAAGAAAATGAGCTCAATGTCTCTTGGTGATGATGGTGCTCAATTTGAAGAAGAGGCAAAGCAAAACAAAATTGATGAGAAAGATGATGATTCCCTTAAAGAGCCAAATATGCTAGAAATGGAGACTACTTCATATATGGTTAAAAAGGACATTGAGGTAAACAATGTTAAACTATATTATAGTCCCTCCTATGATGAGATACAATGTGCATATGTTAAATTATATGATGGTTTGTTGAATTTAGAAAATAAAAATTTATCTTGTTTAGAAAACATTTTCTCTATTGAAAATGAAATTGAGATTTTGAAAAATGAATATACTTTTTTTGATGAGGAAATGCCTTTGAAATGTGACACCTCAACTTCTTGTGAAAAATGCATTAGTTTAGAAAATCAAGTTGAGAACTTATATTGTGAATTTGCCAAAGCTAATGATTCTATTTACTTACAGTCCATGGTTGTTGATAAGAATGAAATTGATGCTATTCCACATGGAATTTCAAGTAAGGCTTGTGGCAAAAATAACATAGAATGTAATAACAACCAAAGCATCAAGTTTTTCAAAAATGATCTTCAAAGGACCAAGCCATCATTAAATTCACTTGTTTGCAATTTTTGTGGTCGTCTAGGACATATTTCTCATTTGTGCAATTATAGAAAAAATTCTTATATGAGAAATAACAAGGTTTGGGTTCCTAAAAAACATAAAGGCTCTAGTACTAACATTCAAGGACCCAAGATGAAGTGGGTACCAAAATGTCCTCCTAACATTTCAATTATGCAGAAAACTTCTAAAAAAGATGGACAAATTGGTCAAGTAAAAAAGGAATCATCAAGGGGAATGCTTCCAAAGCCCAATGGTAGAAGTTTTGATCAAAGAAGGAAGATGACTCCAACCAAAGCTTCTCAAGTACAAAATGTGAAACTTGCAAAGTTCAAAACACCAAAAGAGAAGCAATGGGTAAAGAAAAGAGTTTCTTTGATCAACAAGGCCAAGGGTGACCATTAGCTCAAGCATGCAAATGAAGTTAAATACAACCGTACTACTTGAGGTTGGGAAAACTTAAAATGGTCCAAGTTCTCCAAAAGTGATGAAAAACATAAAAAGAAAGACATGGAGAACCACAACATTCTCAAGGGGCCTTGAGGCATAGAAGTTGAAGTCACCTACAAAAACTCAAAGAGTACACTTTTAGTGATATCAATCTCTTATCCTTACTTATACTTTAAATTGAATATCATGTGATATTTGGATAAGTAGAGATTTATTTTTATGCCTTATCATGCCTTAAGTTGTGCTTTTCTAGCACTATGTTTTAAAAATATTTTTATATATGCTAACATGTTAGATATGCACACATTTTGCTTGGAATGACATGTTATGACAATATCTTTGTTCTTAAACTTGTGACCAATTCTCTTTGCTCAAATATGTAAATTCACTTGCTCATAAGTAGTTCTAATCCTTTCTTTTTGATGCTTAATTTGCTTATATGTTTACTTAGAGATTGGAAAGTAAAATGTCATATGTCTTTTATTTGAAATTGCTTGATATGTTCATATCTTGAAAACAAGAAGTAAATGATTCATTTTGTGTCTTGAACTTAGATTTGAACTTGAATGGTTTTTACAATGAAGTATATCTTGAAATGAATCATAAATATTCAAAAGTTATAGTTCCATGATTTTTCAATTCTTTCATTACAATAAGGGACTTTTGTTTGTAACATCCCGAAAATTATTTATTTCATTATAAATAATCATTTCATAATATTTATGATTTTTAGGAATTTTCTGGAAATGTTAAATATTTTAATATATTTTTCGTTTTGCGTGTGCACTGAGCGAAACCGGGAAAACGAAATATTTTCCCTGAGGCTGGTAAACTTTGGACTGTGGAAACATCGACGGGGGATCTTACTAAACCCGAGGCTGGACACAGTTTATGAGATTTATGTTTTACGAGATTTTATCTCACAGACAAACTCACTGTATCATAAAATCATCTGATGAATAATAAAATATTATTTTCATCAACGATAACTTTTATTCACTGAGAAAATAATTCTAACAGTGTAATTAATCATCTATCGGATGTATCTAACTAAGGAGACAAGCTTACTATGCACTTTATCGAGAAGCGCGCGAAGCTTCTCAAGGAAGCCTGAGGGAAGCTTCTAGGAAGCTTCCTTCCCAATCACTTTTCTCTCTCCTCCTTTTTGGTGTTGCACGGTTGACTAAGGGGGCATATTACATTTCTACTTCTCTCATTTTCCCTCCCTTACGTCTGCTCTCTTTCTTCTTTCTCTCTTCTTCACACGGTTGCACACACCCACAACCACCATTGTTGATTTCAAGCTTCCCTTGCTCAAGCCAAACTTAAACCATTGTTTCCCCTCACCATCTTTAAGCTTTCTTCTTGGTGGAGCTCTTCTTTATTCCTCCATTTTCGTGGTTGTCAGCCCAACATCAAAGCTTGGAGCTTTAAGGTAAAGCTCTCAACTTTCTTCTCCTTTCTCCCCATTTTCGTGTTCCATGGTCACATTGGTGACTATGGATGCCATTTCCACTCTTTGATCTTGATTTTTATTGATTTGAACACCCAAGGTTCTGTGGTTCTGAAGCACAAAATTTCAAGGACAAAAGGAGCTTGTTTTCTTTGCGCTTCTCTAAGGTAAGAGGAAGACACTCCTCCTCAACCTCTATTAGCAATTAGAAACGTTGTCTGTGATTGATAGTGAGGGAACCCTATGGAGGGTTACCCTTTGTTTGCATGTTGTTTGTAATGTGTTTGTGCTACTAGATTATTTTTGTGTATATTGATGTATCTGAATGGATTGGAATGTATAACATGGAAGGAAATAACGTCAGATTGGTTCTCGGATGGCCACGGTTTAGAGACCAAAATTTAGGGACTCTTTGTGAACAAATGCACCAATTTAAATTTCTGACCATTTAGTAGAATGTCAATATTCGTCGAGTTTAGACTTCTGACTAATTAGAACAATGTTAATATCCGTCATGTTTGGACTTCTGACCATTTAGTGCAATATCAATATCCGTTGAGTTAGCATGTCAACATCCATCGAATTTGATCTTCTGACCATTCCATCGATTTTGATCTTCTGACCATTTAGTGCAATGTCAATATCCGTCGAGTTAGCATGTCAACATCCGTCAATTTTGATTTTCTAACCATTCTGTCGATTTTGATCTTTTGACCACTTAGTGCAATGTCAATATCCGTCGAATTAGGATATCAATATCCGTCGAGTTAGCATGTCAACATCCATCGAATTTGATCTTTTGACCATTCAGTCGATTTTGATCTTCTGACCATATTCATCGAATTTGACCTTCTGACCATATCCGTCGAATTTGATCCTTTGACGATTTAGCACAACGTTAATATCCATCGAGTTTAGACTTCTGACCATTTAGTACAATGTCAATATCCGTCGAGTTTGGACTTCTGACCATTTAGTACAATGTCAATACCCGTCGAATTTGATCTTCTGATCATGTCCGTCAAATTTGACCTTCTGACCATATCCGTCGAATTTGATCATTTGACCATTTAGTACAATGTCAATATCCGTCGAGTTAGGATGTCAATATCCGTCGGGTGAGAATTTCTGACAAGTTAGTGCTTTCGTCGGTTCAACACTTGGAAGATTTCTCCAACGTTAACACCTATCCGTCGAATTGGGATTTATGCTAATCTTCTAGTATATTCGACAGTTTTTAATCTCATTCGACAGAATCTTCATTCGACAGAAATTTATTTTTAGCCATTCTTGTCAAAATTGTAACTCAGCCATTTCCGTCACCAAATCACCTTTATGGCCGACATCTTTCATCATTCTGTTATGTTATTTTTCGTCGAAAGGCAGCCTCAATTGTACACTAGAGACATTTCTCCATCGAATCCAAAATGAAAGTTTATCACCTAACACCTAGTGATTAAATTAAAGGTAATAGGATCCTAGTATTAGCAAATTGGAAGATTAAATTATACTTTGAGATTCATAAATTTTAAAGAACCAAGAAGGAAATTTTCATAAGACTTGGGATAATTTAATTAGGGTAAGAATAAGAGAGTGTGAGATTTTGAGATCTTAGAATAACCTGCTAAGGGTATGTTAATAAATTACCTAAGAGGATTTAATTAATTAAGAGAATTTCTTTAGAGACAAACCCAGTAAGAAAAGCTAAACCTAAGCAAGAATTCATAATACACATTAAAAAGGTATTGATTATGATATTGTGGGTCCATGGGAGTGACCAATGATTGTGTTGATTCTTGCTTTGGCCAATTGTGGCATAATGTGAAATTGTATGTAATAATGATCATACATGTTTATGTGGGCATATTGTGAAATTGTATATAATAATGATCATACATGTTTATGCATAGAGTCCGTATACATTGTGAATGTCCGTTGGACTGTCGCTAAGGCCTTTAGCCTAGGAGTTGAATTACACCTATATGCGGGTGTGAATAGACATGTATGGTCCTGTAGTTGACCTTGAGGGTATCGGGGCGCGGGCGTCTCACAAGGGGCAGTGGTAGCCTCTCTGGACCGTGGGACAAACCGATACACACGCGCCGACGATCCTGACCGTGGCACAGTCCTATATCGTGATCTGTGTAGAATTTCTTGTAAAATGCCATGATGTGCACGTTGATAAATTGAGAATTATAGCACTGGAGGGCCTCAGCAGCCAAGAATACAGGTATACCTCTTGATCGTTCTCTCTGACTGTTTTGTGTCTAGCTCCATAGAATTGGATTTAGACTATTGTATGCATGTGCATAGTGAGTCCATGCATTTTCTAGCATTTATTCGTTGTTATAACTTGGAATTGTTGTCTTACTGTTATATATATATATGACTGCCTGGAACTGCTTATTTGTTTATTTCTGCTATTTAATGCTTATGAGTATTATTTGGAAATGCTATGTGGGCACTTTGCACCGTTTTGTTTCTTATTGCTATAATCGGTAATGATGGTAGGATGTCTTACCTCTTCCCTGTCTTTCTATTATTTCCCATCTGTATATTGTGTTCTATCGAAGACGACGACAAAGAAGGCGAAGCTCCCGATTTCCTCGACTTTTGGCCCAATCGCGATTAGTGTCTAGTGTCGGATCATGGCGGCGCACCCGAGTGGATTTCTGGGTTATGTACGTCTGACCTTCTTAGGAGGGCCAGAGTGCTGGCACATCAATTTTGATTCTGAGCGATGCGTCTACTTGGGGGACGTGTCGTTAGCTTTGGCCTGGAGGCGTCACGAGCCACCGATTTTCACCTGCTGTATCAGCTTACGTCTGGAATTTCATTTTCCTATACGGGAGATGTGGGGTGACCACTACTACACCCCGCGGGAAGACTCTTTTAACTCCACAGCTCGGGCCCCATCCCGTAGCTCTGTGGCTCCCATGGCAGTTTCCTCTGATGAGGAAGACCTCGAGGAGGTCCCTGAGGACGACCTCGCGGAGGATCCTGACACGATTCCTCCTCATTTGAGGGACTGATATTACTTGTAGTGGGACTGATATTACTTTTATTTTGGGGGCCTGATGTTTTGACTGTAGTGGGCTGTATATTTTTTGATACCGTGGGGATGTATATGTATAATCCTTTGGGGGCAAGTATAGTTTTGCTTTTTAGTATACCAGGCTTTGTAACCAAACAGTTTGATAAATATATATATAAAGATGCAATGTTAATTCCCATGTATGCTTTACTTCTGCTTTTATTCTTTAGTTTCATTGATGTTCCGTCACCGTGCTTATTAATTATTGCTATTATAACAAAAAAAAAATATTCACCAATTTAATTAACCAACTATAATCAAGTAAATATATATTATATTAAAAAGAACCGGGTCTTAACTTATATAATTTTATTTCCGCATTGTAATTGACAATGTGACGTTCCTTTCCAAAAAAAAAAGGGCGTTACATTAAGTTGGTATCTGAGCCCCGGTTTATGTTTCTTTGGGTCTTGTGATTGACTCTGTCTTGCTTGTACTGTGTGTTCTCTAAATAGTAAACGCAAGGGTGTATTGTTTAGTATTCCTAGTGGATGCAACTGACTTTTCTGCATTTTCAGTTAATCCGATCTAAGAAAGTAAGATGGCGCGAAGGGAAGACATGGCAACAGCTATTACGGCGATGCAGAGGATGGCTGAGGCTGTCGCACAATAAACTGAGCAAGCTGCTCAGCAACAAGAGAGAGTTGCACAACAACAAGAGCGAGCTACTCAACAGCTCGAGGCTTTTGCAGAAGCTCAGAACTTGGCAAAATTTCGGTGCCACAACCCTCCTCAATTCAAAGGAGAATTTGATCCGGACAAGGCTAGTCTATGGATCAAGGAGTTAGAAAAAGTCTTTCGAGGTATGAACTACGCTGAGGACAAGAAGGTGACCTATGCAACTTTTATGCTGGTAGGCAATGCTGAAAACTAGTGGAATGGAGTGTAGAGGATGTTAGAAGCTGCAAACCGTGAGATTACTTGGGACTTATTCAAGGAGAAGTTCCTAGATAAGTATTTTCCTGCAAGCGCAAGACATGCGAAGGAGTCAGAATTTCTCAACTTACGACAAGGGAATATGACCGTTAGTGAGTATGTGGCCAGATTCAAAAACTTATCACAGTTTTTGACGTACTTTCAGAATCAACCAAATGAAGCATGGAAATGCCGAAGATTCACAGAAGGACTGAGGTATGAAGTGAAGAAGGCTGTGATCACCCTGAAGATCAATGAGTTCTCAGAACTGTTGGATACTTGCTGTGACGTAGAGGCTCTGGAGCAATCTAGAGATACAAGGAACATAAACTTTGGGCCTACGAGGTTCCAAAGAGACGGCGGTAATAGTTCTAGCCACTTCCAAAAGAAGCCCTATTCCCGACCAATGGGAAATCAACAACAAACCATGGGTGGAGGCTCAAGTGGAGGTTATATTGGGAACCGGACTGGCCAGAACGTGGCGTACCCCTCCAAATGCATGAAGTGTGGAAAAAACCATCTTACAAGGGACTGTACTATAAAGGGAACCATCTGCTTCAGATGCAGGAAACCTGGACACACATACAGAGACTGCAATCAAGCGAAGGTTGAACCTTCAATGAATGCTGCAAAAGCCAATAAACCACAAGCTGGAGGACGAGTTTATACCATGAGCGGAGCTGAAGCCTCTGAATCTGAGGACTTAATTCAAAGGGAAGGCACCATAGAAGGTAACCTCTTAACTGTACTGTATGACCCTGTGACTTTGTTGTATAATTCTGGGGATAGCCCATTACTTTATGACACGTGACTGTATGAGTATGTTAGGATCATATGTACCTCTGACATCTTTTGACTAAGTTATTTCTACTTCTGCTACTAAGAACTTGTTGATGGTAGCCAAGTTGTTTAGATTATCCTATGACTTATTAAAGACTGAATCCTTCTGTTGATCTGATTTGTTTACTTCTTTTACAAATTAGATGTAATGTTACAAAAGGGATTGGTTATCTTCCAGCCATGTTTTGTTGAAATGTTCCAATGCAATTCTAAGAGTTCGTTTCTGGAATTGAGTTATCTGTTTATTTACTTTCTTTCGACCTGAATGATACTATTCATGTTTGTAAGCCTACTCTCGTTACAACAAGTCTATTTAAAACTATCCTATTGTTGTTAGAAATTGGAACCCTTTTTACCAATTCAATCATCCACTTTCTTTATGAATTGGCTTGATCTCAAGAAGGAGATTGATCATTTTCTAAACGGGTCTAGTCATTCGGTTTCAACGGAAACTTGGTGTTTCTTGAGACAGAAATTTCCTAGATGTGAACCCATCGAAACTCGAAGCGTTTCTTTAATGAGAAAGACCAATGACCGCAACGGAGATTCGTAGCTATATAGGATTAGCTGATTAATATGGGAGACTCATTAAAGAATTCTCTAAAGTGGCAAGATTTCTCGTCAAACTCATGCATGAGAGTCAAGTTTGTAGGATTGGTGCATATAAGGAAAGATTTTCAAGGATTGAAGAGGCACTCGACTACCTTGCCGACGATGATTCTGCCCAATCCCAATGAACCTTTTTGGAATGCCTAATGATGCTTCGCATTGAAAGTTGAGAACGTGTGCTTGATCAGAATAGAAGGAATGGTAACGTACGCTTAGGGACAATCGAGAATACATGAGAAGGATTACCTTATATCAACTCAGAGTTAGCTTTGTAGTTACATTGAAGATCTAGAAACATTTTCTACAAGGAGAAATTCTAAATGCCTATGGTAATCTTAAGAGCCAAAGGTATTTTGGTCTATTGGAATGAGTTGAATATGAGGCAGAGTCGATGATTAGAAGTTCCGAAAGGTTTTGATTTTTTTTTTTACGTCTTAGTGTAATCCCAGAAGAGGCGAATGTCGTAGCGGATGCCTTAAGAAGAAAACAAGCTTAGCTTGTCTACTACGGTGAGCAAGGAGAATAAGTTCGATAGAGCCACTCAACGATGTACAGTTGTTTGGAGAGTTGGCTGTTGGATGGCTAAAGACTCAAGGAGCGTAGAATCTTTTATTGATTGGCCTATGACGTCAACACGTTTTTGCCCGTTAATATAAGATACTCAGTGGAAGGAAGAAACCTTATTGCTAGTGATTTGGATCAATGCAGCTGAAGATACAACCCGAGAGTTGGAAGACAAGATGAAGGAGCAACACCCACAGTTATTCTAAGATATGATGTATTTCGAGGACGAAATTCCTTTTTAGAAGGAGAGTGTTGTAACATCCCAAAAATTATTTATTTCATTATAAATAATCATTTCATAATATTTATGATTTTTAGGAATTTTTGTGGAATTTTCTAGAAATGTTGAATATTTTAATATATTCATCGTTTTGCGTGTGCACTAAGCGGAGCCGGGAAAACGAAATATTTTCCCTAAGGCTGGTAAACTTTGGACTGTGGAAACTTCGACGAGAAATCTTACTAAACCAGAGGCTGGACACAGTTTACGAGATTTATATTTTACGAGATTTTATCTGATAGATAAACTTATTGTATCATAAAATCATCTGATAAATAATAAAATATTATTTTCATCAACGGTAACTTTTATTCACTGAGAAAATAATTCTAACAGTGTAATTAATCATTTGTCGGATGTATCTAACTAAGGAGACAAGCTTACTATGCACTTTATCGAGAAACGCGTGAAGATTCTCAAGGAAGCTTGAGGGAAGGTTCTAGGAAGCTTCCTTCCCAACCACTTTTCTCTCTCCTCCTTTTTGGTGTTGCACAGTTGACTAAGGGGGCATATTACATTTTCACTTCTCTCATTTTCTATCCCTCACGTCTGCTCTCTTTCTTCTTTCTCTCTTCTTCACACGGCTGCACACACCCACAACCACCATTGTTGATTTCAAGCTTCCCTTGTTCAAGCCAAACTTAAACCATTGTTTCCCCTCACCATCTTCAAGCTTTCTTCTTGGTGGAGCTCTTTTTTATTCCTCCATTTTCGTGGTTGTCAGCCCAACATCAAAGCTTGGAGCTTTAAGGTAAAGCTCTCAACTTTCTTCTCTTTTCTCCCCATTTTCGTGTTCCATGGTCACATTGGTGACTATGGATGTCATTTCCACTCTTTGATCTTGATTTTTATTGATTTAAACACCCAAGGTTCTTTGGTGTTGAAGCACGAAATTTCAAGGACAAAAGGAGCTTGTTTTCTTTGTGCTTCTCTAAAGTAAGAGGAAGACACCCTCCTCAACCTCTATTAGCAATTAGAAACGTTGTTTGTGATTGATAGTGAGGGAACCCTATGGAGGGTTACCCTTTGTTTGCATATTGTTTGTAATGTGTTTGTGCTACTAGATTGTTTTTGTGTATATTGATGTATCTGAATGGATTGGAATGTATAACATGGAAGGAAATGACGTCGGATTGGTTCTCGGATGGCCACGGTTTAGAGACCAAAATTTGGGGATTCTTTGTGAACAAATGCACCAATTTAAATTTCTGACCATTTAGTAGAATGTCAATGTTCGTCGAGTTTAGACTTCTGACCAATTAGAACAATGTCAATATTTGTCGTGTTTGGACTTCTGACCATGTAGTGCAATATCAATATCCGTCGAGTTAGCATGTCAACATCCGTCGAATTTGATCTTCTGACCATTTAGTACAATGTCAATATCCGTCGAGTTAGGATATTAATATCCGTCGAGTTAGCATGTCAACATCTGTCAAATTTGATCTTCTGACCATTCCATCGATTTTGATCTTCTGACCATTTAATGCAATGTCAATATCCGTCGAGTTAGCATGTCAACATCCATCGAATTTGATCTTTTGACTATTCCGTCGATTTTGATATTCTGACCATATTCGTCGAATTTGACCTTCTTACCATATCTGTTGAATTTGATCCTTTGACCATTTAGCACAATGTTAATATCCGTCGAGTTTGGACTTCTGACCATTTAGTACAATGTTAGGATCTGTCGAGTTTGGACTTCTGACTAATTAGTACAATGTCAATACCCGTCGAATTTTTGATCTTTTGATCATGTCCGTCAAATTTGACCTTCTGACCATATCCGTCGAATTTGATCCTTTAACCATTTAGTACAATGTCAATATCCGTCGAGTTAGGATGCCAATATCCGTCGGGTGAGAATTTCTGACAAGTTAGTGCTTTCGTCGGTTCAACACTTGGAAGATTTCTCCAACGTCAACACCCATCCGTCGAATTGGGATTTCTGCTAATCGTCTAGTATATTCGACAGTTTTTAATCTCATTCGACAGAATCTTCATTCGACAGAAATTGATTTTTATCCATTCTTGTCAAAATTGTAACCCAGCCAATTCCGTCACTAAATCTCCTTTATGGCTGACATCTTTCATCATTCTGTCATGTTATTTTTCGTCGAAAGGCAGCCTCAATTGTACACTGGAGACATTTCTCCGTCGAATCCAAAATGAAAGTTTATCACCTAACACCTGGTGATTAAATTAAAGGTAATAGGATCCTAGTAATAACAAATTGGAAGATTAAATTATACTTTGAGATTTATAAATTTTAAAGAACCAAGAAGGAAATTTTCATAAGACTTAGGATAATTTAATTAGGGTAAGAACAAGAGAGTGTGAGATTTTGAGATCTTAGAATAACCTGCTAAGGGTATCTGAATAAATTACCTAAGAAGATTTAATTAATTAAGAGAATTTCTTTAGAGACAAACCCTGTAAGAAAAGCTAAACCTGAGCAAGAATTCATAATACACTTTAAAAAGGTATTGATTATGATATTGTGGATCCATGGGAGTGACCAATGATTGTGTTGATCCTTGCTTTGGCCAATTATGGCATAATGTGGAATTGTATGCAATAATGATCATACATGTTTATGCAGGCATATTGTGAAATTGTATGTAATAATGATCATACATGTTTATGCATAGAGTCCGTATGCATTGTGAATGTCCGTCGGACTATCGTTAAGGCCTTTAGCCTAGGAGTTGAATTACACCTATGTGCAGGTGCGAATAGACATGTGTGGTCCTGTAGTTGACCTTGAGGGCGTCGGGGCACGGGCGTCTCATAAGGGGCAGTGGTAGCCCCTCTGGACAGTGGGACAAACCGATACACACGCACCGACGATCCTGACCGTGGCACAGTCCTATTTCGTGATCTGTGTAGAATATCTTGTAAAATGCCATGATGTGCACGTTGATAAATTGAGAATTATAGCACTCGAGGGCCTCGACAGCCAAGAATACAGGCATTCCTCCTGATCGTTCTCTCCGACTGTTTTGTGTCTAGCTCCATGGAGTAGGATTTGGACTATTGTATGCATGTGCATAGTGAGTCCATGCATTTTCTAGCATTTATTCATTGTTATAACTTGGAATTGTTGTCTTACTGTTATATATATATATGACTTCCTGGAACTGCTTATTTGTTTATTTCTGCTATTTAATGCTTATGAGTATTATTTAGAAATGCTATGTAGGCGCTTTGCGCTGTTTTATTTCTTGTTGCTATAATCGGTAATGATGGTAGGATGTCTTACCTCTTCCCTGTCTTTCTATTATTTCCCATCTGTATATTGTATTCTATCGAAGACGACGGCAAAGAAGGCGAAGCTCCCAATTTCCCCGACTTTTGGCCCAATCGTGATTAGTGTCTAGTGTCAGATCATGGCGGCGCACCCGAGTGGATTTCTGGGTTATGTACGTCTGACCCTCTTAGGAGGGCCAGAGTGCTGGCACATCAACTTTGATTCTGAGCGCTGCGTCTACTTGGGGGACGTGTCGTTAGCTTTGGCCTGGAGGTGTTGCGAGCCACCGATTTTCACCTGCTGTATCAACTTACGTCTGGAATTTCGTTTTCCTATACGAGAGATATGGGGTGACCGCTACTACACCCCGTGGGAAGACTCTTTTGACTCCACAGCTCGGGCCCCGTCCCGTAGCTCTGTGGCTCCCATGGCGGTTTCCTCTGATGAGGAAGACCCCGAGGAGGTCCTTGAGGACGACCTCGCAGAGGATCCTGAAGATGATCCTGACACGATTCCTCCTCATTTGAGGGACTGATATTACTTAAAGGTATTGAGGGCTACCAGTATTTTATTTTGGGGGCCTGATGTTTTGACTGTAGTGGGCTGTATATTTTCTAATACCGTGGGGATGTATATGTAAAATCCTTTGGGAGCAGGTATAGTTTTGCTTTTTGGTATACCAGGCTTTGTAACCAAACAGTTTGATAAATATATATATAAAGATGCAATGTTAATTCCCATGTATACTTTACTTCTGCTTTTATTCTTTATTTCCATTGATGTTCAGTCACCGTGCTTATTAATTATTGCTATTATAACAAAAAAAAATATTCACCAATTTAATTAACCAACTATAATCATGTAAATATATATTATATTAAAAGGAACTGGGTCTTAACTTATATAATTTTATTTTCGCATTGTAATTGATAATGTGACGTTCCTTTCCAAAAAAAAAAGGCGTTACATTATTCTTGATTGACATGTGTGCATATTAGAATTCCTTACTTGATATTACATGTCTTACATGATAATTGTTTGTCCCAAAATGCTTATATAAGTTTTGATGTTGATCATGTGTTTCTTGATAAACTTGAATCTTGCCTTGAAAATGCTTAAACTATGCTTTTGGATTCAAGTGCATATATCATTCTTTTGTTCTCTTTAGAGCTAACAATTCATAGTTAATAATGTGGTACATGTTTTACATTATATATCAACCTAAATTATGCTTGTAAATGAGCTTAAATGATATTTGATGCTAACCCATGTTTTAGAGAACTTTTGAAATATAGTCATTAAATATTGAAATGTCAAGCATATGTGGATAAATGAGAAATGTTGAAGGAAGAGGAACATGAGTTGAAGGAAGAGGAACATGAGGAGACTTTCTTCAAGTGCAATAGAATGAAATACTCAATGGAAGAAAGAACAAACTCAAAGGACATATACATGAAGAACATTCTAAAGGAGTATCACTTTCTATCTAACCCAATAAGTATCTCTATCCCTAAACTATTGTGGTATTCTATATGCTATGGATTGTATGATACTTGTTGATAAATTGATCTTAAAAGATTAGATGCTTTCCTTACAAGAGAAGTATGCTTAGCATTGATAAATTGCTTAATTGGATATTAACTTGCTAATTTTATCATTGCATATATGGTTGATATTAGTTCTATACATTCTTTGATCCCTATAGCATATTTCATCAAGATGAATGTTTGATATCTATGATTCTCTTGATTTATGGTTTCTTAGTGATATAACACCTATGAGAATCATGCTCTTGTTTTGAAAAGAATTTCTGGTTTGATTAAAAATATTTTTTAAAAGAAGCTTTTCAAGTTCCATATCCTTGAGAATATTTTGAACTTGTCTTAAGATTTAAAAAGTATTATCATCTCCTAATTGTCTTAAAAAAATTTGAAAATCATTCAATTTGTGCTATAAATATAGTACTCTTTTCATTGCTTTGAAATGTTTATTAAATCTTGAGAGAGTATTTAAGAAAGTTTCCAAATAAATTTTTTGAAATGTTCTATAGAAATCAATTTTCATACTTCAAAAGATAAGTCTTGTTCTTCAAAAGTGTTTTATCTTTTTAAGGCTCTTGTTCAATGTGAAAAAGAGGAGATGTACTTTCAAATACTCTTTTGACTTGGATTTGATCACTCTCAAGGAATATGTAGTTTCAATATAAAACTCTTCTACCCTTCTAAAATGATTTTAGAAATGTAATGTGTTATTATAAAATTCTTTTTGAAAGGGGGAGAAGTTTTTAAAATGATTTTTGATTGAGGGATTAAGAATATATATCTTTATCTTACTTTTTGGTAATGTGCTTACATGATCTTGGCATACATATATCTCTTTATCTATCTTGTGCTTCAATAAGAAGGAGCTTATCTTACTTATCTTACATATCTTACTTCCATATCCTTGTTGGCTATAAATATATGCATGACTATGTTGAAATATTATGTTTTATATCTTGATAATATGCATATTTTGAGGGGGAGTCTAGCTCTTAAATTGTTAATTATATCTCTTGGCTTACATCCTTATTTGACATGAAGTGTTTTATTGTTAATACTATCAACATGTCAACAAAGATTCTCGTTCATTCTCTTTCCCTCTATCAAATGAAAGAAGGTAAACATTCTTAAACTTCATATCCTTTGATTCTTTCATTAAGAAATGCTTGATATGTGGCAAGTTGTATGATCTTCCATTTGAAAACCTTAATTCCATGATCTTACACGAATATTTTGTAACTCCTAACAAGTGATATCAAGTAGTACTTATTTATCATATGGTATGCAAGATATTATAAACTAGACATAACTTCTTAAGCTTGTTGCTATCATATGCTAAATGTAGAAGTACCAAAATATGACAAGTATTGCATGAATAATTCTTTATATCTTGAAAGCATACTTGTTTCATTTCTCTCTTCTTGAATCATGTGTAGAATTAAATAAGGGGAGATAATTATATTTTGAATAACTTAAAGAAGTTTTTGATTTTGATGATCCTACTCTTTTTGAGAACATCAGTTTTTATCTATAAAGGGAGTGAAAATATTACCTTTTCTTTTTACGCCTTTTTGTTGATGTCAAATAGGGGGAGAGAAAATTGGAAAGAAAAATATGATCTTGTGCTTATTGTTTGATATACTCACATGAATATGTATCCTTGTATATTGCTAAACATATTTTTTCTTTAGTGATTTGTCATCATCAAAAAGAGGGAGATTGTGGAAATAAGTTTGCCCCAAATGGTTTAATATGTTAATTTTTGATGATGACAAATACAAGACAAAAAGAATGATGCTTATACTTAATAAATGTGTTTTATAGATAACAAATGCATCACAAAAGAATATTGATCATGTTACATAAATGTGTTTAATGAGATATATTATATCATGCATGATTATGTACTTTATCTAATTATATTTCACTTAATAATCATGCAATGAGATATATGTAACATTCATCATATAATATATCCAATAATATTTTATATGAGTTATAAATAAATTAATATTGGATATGTCTATGAAAGTCTTGTATGCATGTTAGACTAACTAGAGTTATACATTTATGAATCATGCATATAAAGATATTGAGTTATGAATTTGGACTAACTATGTTTGGTTAAGTGAGCAAGACTTTATAGGACAGTCTAAGTACCAAGAGTGAGCATTGCAACAAGAAAGAAAAAGATCACAACTATGCTCAACTCAAGGAGAATAAAAATGAGAAGATGTTCCAAGCATTTGCAAGTCTTGAAGAGAAGATTTTCTTTGGAAGCTTGGATTACATCAAGAAGTGATGGTGGCAAAAGATCTAATCCAACATCTTCAAGAATAGCTTATAGGACTTAGATATTGTGTACAAGTAAATGAGATTCACACTAAGCTCAAAATATGTTTTAACATCTTTAAAAGTGTTTCTTATATTCTAAAATACCCAACAAACTATTTTTGGAAATCTAGTCATGGCGGTAGTTCATTTCTATGAAAAATAGCAAAGTTTGTGTTTTGTAAAACTGATCTTTAGTTACTTTTTTTATCATAACTTTCAAACTACTTTGAGTTTTGTTTTGAAACTTTTTCATATGAAAATAGACTCAAATATTTTTCCAATGAGTGGTCATTTGCTTTAAACGGATAGGAAACGAAAAAGTTATGACTAATTAAAGTTTGAGTTTTGAAAATCTGACCTTTGGTTACTCTTTTGATCATATCTTTCAAAATACTTTGCGTTTTGTTCTGAAACTTCTTTCATATGAAAATAGACTCAAAGATCTTTCTAATTAGTATCATTCACTTTAATCGGATAAGAAATAAAGAAGTTATGACCTTTTAAAGTCAATTTTCAAAACCAAAAATGGTGTAATCGATTACACAAGTCATGTAATCGATTACAACGTTGACAGAAGCCGTGTAATCGATTACACAAAGTATGTAATCGATTATAAAGTGCCCATAAAGCTTGTAATCGATTACATGAAGCTTGTAATCAATTACCAAGTGCCCAGGAATGTTTCTAACGGCTATAAACAGCTAGTTTTCATAGAAAATCATTATGAAACACTACCAATGGCTATTTTATCACTTGAGCTCTATATATAAGTGTTGTATGAAGCTTATATACCTCTTGAACACTTGATTTGATCATTGAATCACCAAAATCATATTTTGAGCTCTTTATTACAAAATTCTTCTATTCCTTTATTCTTCAATTTGTATTATCCACTCTTGAGAAAGTTTCCTTATTATCCATTCTTTGTTCTTCAAGTTGTATATCTACTCTTGTGAGAGTTTCTATTCTTTCTATTCACCTTGAAATCATTGTAAGAGGGTGAAGTATCCCTCAAGAGAGAAAAGGGTGAGGTATCCCTTGTAGTGAGACTCAAACACAAAGGGTGAGGCATCCCAAAGGTGTTGTGAGTGCTCTTGATTGTAAAGGTCATCAAGCACATGTGAAGCTTGAAGAATTGGAGGCTCTAGCACAAGGGTGAGGTATCCCAAAGTGTGAGGAGTGCTCTTGTATGTACAAAAGTTTTCCTAGCACCCGTGAAGTCTAGGAGATAGTGAAAAAAATCTCAAGTTAAGCTTGGGGACTAGATGTAGGCCACAAGTGGTTGGTGGCTGAACCAGGATAAATTCTTGAGTATTTGGTGAAATATATTTATCTACACTCTTTAAATTCAGTATTTGGTGAAATATATTTATCTATTGCATATCTTGATGTTTTGATTGTTATAACTTGATATCTAGTTTATTCACTTAGTTCATCATATATCCCAAGTTGTATTTGAGTAATCCTCAATAGTTGTACATTTATTAGACTTATTCCGCTGTATTTATTAATTGAGTTATTCAAAATTCTTAATTTCTCAAAGTTGCAATAAATTTTGTAATTACCTAATTCACCCCCTCTTGGGTAATGGTTGCCATGGCTAGCATCTTATTATTATGCCAGTTTCATCAAATTTGTTCCTAAAAATCCATTTTGTGGTAATTTTGGATGATCATTGGGCCTTGGAACAAGTTCCCAAATATTATTCCTTTCAAATTGATTTTATTCTTTTTGCATGACCAAGTTCCAATGTTCATCAATAGTAGCTTCATTTAGATCTTTAAGTTCAATTTGAGAAACAAAAGCTATATGGTTACATGCATCTCTAAAAGAGTTTCTAGTAGTTACCCCTTTTGCCAATCACTTTATCAAGAGGATGATATCTAGAAGTCCTCCATACCTTGGGAAGATCCATGACTTATATAACATCCTAATACCAATAACTTAGTATATATGTATTAGTCATGTCACTTCTAACTTAAAAAGAACTTTCTAGATTCATAATAACATTACACGTTATTATAGAGAGCCAACAGGGAAAGAAAATATCATATAAATATATATATATATATACACACACACACATACACACAACATTAGCCTAAAAAAGGCATAGAGTAATACATAATCCTTATACAAACCAAAGAAAATATAAGAATATACAAGCTCTGCTAAAAAAAAACTATATATTCTATTCGCTTCTTCTTCGTTCTCTTGGAAGAATCTCTACCTAGATTTGACATGGAAACAACAAAAGGAATAAGAATTCACAATTCTCAGTAGTAGATATATATATATGACATCATGTTAACTCCATCTACTTTGGGGAAAACTAACTATAAAAACTCATATTATACTTTAGAAAGGTGGCAAAAGCCAAAAAAACTATTTATTTTTCTTCTCGAGACAGAACATTCAATTTTATTGCATTTATGGTACAATTATCACATAATTAACCATTTACAATAATTAAATTGAACAACAAAAGATTAAGATCGCAACAGGTAAATGAGCCACTACTCACTACCATTGGAACATTAATATACTCTCTCTATGCAATATTCACAAAGCAATTCATAATCCTTAAACATAGCTAATAATGATAAATAACTACCCATACATTTGTGAGATATCATTATTCCTTAGCAAAGGGTTTTTCCCACTTTTTTCCTTGGCAAAGAGTCTTACGCACTCTTATTGTCTCTAGTAGAAAGCTTATTTCGGTTCTCAACTACCTTCGGTAGAGTGTTTATCGATCTCACTCCTCTACTATGACAAGGTACTTTTCTCACTCCCTTGTCTCACATATCCTTCCTTAACAAAGTGCTTTTCTCACTCCTTTATCTTATGATAGACTGTGTTATGGCTCAACTCTAACTAGTAAAGGAGCCATTCTTAACAAACACGCAATTCTAGCTCAACTTTATCACATAAAAGAGCAATTTATGTTTCTAGGTTACCTTCACAGCTCAACCCTAGCAAATAATGGAACAACTATCATTCATGCATCTCTAGCTCTAACTTTCATCATAAAGGAGCAACTCATGCAATATGACAAATAACTATTGTCAAACAAACTTAGTATACTTACATCTAGTATACCACATCATCACATCACAAGTGATGTCAAGTGTAACATCATTGCTCTTCAATGATTAGCAACTTACCTATGTCAATCCACTACCATTTGATGTACAAAGGCCTATTCTTTTACATATACGCTAGGTAGATATTTCCTTCATGAAATATCCCTAATAATATCTTAACTCACACCAAAAAGTATGCATAAAAGATCCCAACAAGTAAGGAACTCCAATTCCTCAACATAAAAAGCCTAGGAAGTTCTGTATATGGGCACTTTGGTGCTCACTCTCCCAGCGCTTAAGCGCTCCATGACAACAAATCACCCATGTTTCTTCTGACATTGGACGCTTAGGCACCCAGCTTCTGAGCGATTAAGTGCTCAGCACCAGAGCTTTCTAGTCTTGTGCGCTTAGGCGCTCCCTTCTTGGGCACTTAGGCACCCAACACTAAACTTAGATGCTCTATTCAACTGAGTCTCTAACAAATCCTTAACCACAAACACAAGTCATAGATGGTTTTCAACTTCATACATGGTCCCTAACCAAGTTAAACTCTCATACATATTCTCAAATCACTCAACTAGTGACACAGGAATAAGTATGCTAAATCTCTCATCCCAAAAACCCATATTTCTTCAACAAAAGGTAATTGAGTTTTATGGATGCTTACATGCTCTAAATCACTAATAGACATGTCTCAAATCATACCTACCCTTTTTCTCAACTTCTAACCAAGTTCACTATCTCAGTCTATGGAAAAAAACCTTTAAAAAACCCATTTTCTACAATGTTAAACAAGCATCATGCATCATCGACAAGATGTAAAAAATAGAAAAAGGGTAGAGTATGGACAAACACCTCTACCTCTAGTCTCTAAGGATGATGCTTGAACTTGGTTTTCTTGTCTTTCCTTGATTCTCCTCCTTTCCCTTCTTTCTTTCCTTCTTCCCTTCTTTTCTTTCTTCACAATTTCTTTTCTTTTTTCTTTCTACTGCTCCAAAACGTGAGAAATGAGAGAAAAGCCAAAGATGAAGGCTTAAAAGGTGAAGGATGGTGGAAAGATAAGGATGAACTAGATATTTAGCTAGAAACTTTATATCTCTTAGGAATACTTTGATCTTACTAATTCAAGTTTTCTAACTTTCATAGGTGTTATGAAAAACCCTAAGATTCATCTCAATCCTATTCTCATCATTCTATAATCTTCCATATACCTAAAACTGTCACTTAAGTTCTATTAATTTTCCTTAAGTTACATTAAACCTAAGGAAATAAGCTAATAAGCTTATAGGTATCTACCTTAACTTGTTCTTATTACAAGAAAATTCTCCATTCTTTACTTGATACCTTCTCAAATTCTCATAATTTTTTAAGATATCAGACTAGTTAATCTAGTCTTTAAACAATCATTTAGTGTTACTAAAAATACTAAACTAACTAAGTTAATTCTCTAAAATTAACCGCATCACTTTCTATTTATTTGTGACCTATAAATAAATTTTTCATATTTATTTCCCTCATTTTAATATTTTATGTTACTCTTTGGGCTGTTAACAGCTACTTTCCACACTTAGTGTTACAGCAAAATAACTCAACTAACTTAAAATGGTTACTAAAGTTAACAGATAACTCCTACAAGAGTTACTGAACTTCTATAACCATGATTAAGACTAATTAGTTAGAGAGGAAACTTGTGATGCCTCTTGTCTTGGGGGATCATCTTGACTTTCTTCTTACTTCTTTGTTTCTTTCTCCTTGTCCTCCAAGTGGGTTTTGGCTAAAATTTATGCAACATCATCAACAAAATCCTTTCTTGGTCTATTTAGGCTAATCTCATCAAAAGCAACATATATGGATTCTTCTATGGTCATAGTTCTTCTGTTATAGACTCTAAAAGCTTTACTGTGACTATAATAGTTAAGAAGTATACCCTCATCCGATTTTGCATCCAATTTCCCTAAGTTATAATTTTAATTATTTAAAAACACTTGCATCCAAAGACATAAAGGTGGGAGATATTTGGTTTCCTTCCTTTGTATAATTTATAGTGGATTTTCTTTAAAATTGGCATTATCAGGGTCCTATTCATTACATAACAAGCGGTACTTACTGTGTCCACTAAAAAATACTTAGGAATGTTAGATTCATTAAGCATATTTCTTGTCATTTCTTCTAATGATCTATTTTTTCTTTCTACAACTCTATTTTGTTGTCGAGTTCTAGGGGCTAAAAAATTATGATAAATGCAATTTCATTACAAACGGTTTCAAACTCTTGATTTTCAAACTTACCACCATGATCACTTCTAACATATATAATGTTAAAACTCTTTTCATTTTGATAACTTTGACAAGTTTTCTAAAAGCTTGAAAAACATCATTTTTATGAGATAAGAACAATGTCCATGTGAACCTATAATAATCATCCACAATCACAAGTGCATAGTAATTCCCACCAAAGCTCATAGTTCTAGAGGATCCAAAAAGATTCATATGCAAAAGTTATAAAGGTCTAGAGGTTGAAACAACTTTTTTTACTTTTAAAGAGAGACCTTTACTTGTTTTCCCTTTTGACATGCATCACATAACTTATCTTTTTCAAATTTGAGCTTAGGTAGTCCAATTATTAGCTCCTTAGAAACTAACTTATTCAAGTGATTTATGTGAATGTGTGCAATTCTTCTATGTCAAAGCCATGAATCATCTTCTTTACTCATAGGAAATTTTGCATCATTTGAGGATATGTCATCTAGACTAATCATTTATATATTATTCACTCTATGACCAATAAACTTAACTTGCTTGTTATCTACTTCTTCAATTTTGCAATAATTTGAATCAAATATCACTTTATTCACTTTGTCACATAATTGACTAATGATAAGCAAGTTATGTTTAAGTCCTTCAACAAGTAATACAATATCAATAGAAGAGGAAGGAATCTTACTAACTTTACTAATACCAGGAATCTTTCCTTTGTTGTTGTCTTCATAGGTTACATGTCCATGCTTCTTGGGGATTAGGAAAGAGAACTTGGAGTAATCTTCGGTCATTGCTTGGAGCAACCACTATCATTATACTAATTTGAGCTCTTAGCCTTCAAGTACACCTACAACACACACTTAATTTTTAACCTTTGGTACCCAAATTTTCTTAGGTCCTTGTGTGTTAGTTTTGGACAAAGTGCCCTTGGGGACCTAAACCATCTTAGTCCCTACTTTGTTGTTGTTCTTCCTTGCATTGTGTAACATCCCAAAAATTATTTATTTCATTATAAATGATCATTTTATAATATTTATGATTTTTAGGAATTTTTGTGGATTTTTCTGGAAACGATGAATATTTTAATATATTCAACGTTTTACGTGTGCAATGAGCGGAGCCGGGATAACGAAATGTTTTCCCTGAGGCTGGTAAACCTTGGACTGTCAACGTGTCGACGGGGGATCTTACTAAACACGAGGCCGGGTACAGTTTGCGAGGTTTATGTTTTTTAAGATTTTATCTGATAAATAAAATCACTATATCATAAAATCATCTGATGAATAATAAAATATTATTTTCATCGGCTGTAACTTTTATTCACAGGGAAAATAATTTTAACAGTGTAATTAAATCATCTGTCAGATGTATTTAATTGAGGAGACAAGCTTGCTATGCACTATATTGAGAATTGTGCAAAGCTTCTCAAAAAAGCTTCAAGGAAACTTCTAGGAAGCTTCCTCTCCAACCACTATTCACTCTCTCTCCTCACTCTCATTGTGCAGCACGGTTTGGGGGTAATATCCCAGCTATTCTCCCCCCCATTTTCTCTCATTCACGCTGGTCTCCTTCTCCCTCACGTCTTCTCTCATTTCTCTTCCTCTCTTCTCCATACGGCTACACCCCCACAAACACCATTATTGATTTTCAAGCTTCCCTTGCTCAAAGCCAAACTTAAACCATTGTTTCCCCCTCACCATCTTCAAGTTTTCTTCTTGGTGGAGCTCTTCTTTACTCCTCCATTTTCGTGGTTGGCAGCCCAACATCAAAGCTTGGAGCTTTAAGGTAAAGCTCTCAACTTTCTTCTCTTTTCTCCCCATTTTCATATTCCATGGTCACATTGGTGACTATGGATTCCATTTTCACTCTTTGATTTTGATTTTTTGGATTTGAACACCAAGGTTGTTGGTGGTGGTGAAGAACCAAATTTCAAGGATAGAAGGAGCTTGCTTTCTTTGTTCTTCACTAAGGTAAGAGGAAGACACTCCTCCTCAACCTCTTTTAGCATTTAGGAACGTTGTCTGTGATTGGTATTGAGGGTCATCCTCTGTTTGCATGTTGTTGTGATGTATGTGTGCTATTTAATTATTTTTGTGTGTTTTGATATATCTGAATGAATTGGAAGGTATAATATGGAAAGAAAATAATGTTGGATTGGTTCTCGGATGGTCACGGTTTTGAGCCTAGAAACTTAGGGATTTTATGTGAAAAATAGTAACAATTTGAACTCCTGATCATGCCCGTCAAAATTAATCTTCAGGCCAAACCCGTCGAGTAGAGTTTCTGACCACTTGGGAGAGAAACTCCTCCAATGCCAAATCCGTCGAGTTTGGACTTCTGACCCTTAAGCACAATGTCAATATCCGTCGAGTTTGAATGTCAATATTCGTCGAGTGATATATCCGTCGAGTAGAGTTTCTGACCACTTGGGAGAGAAACTTACCAACGTCAATATCCGTCAAGTTTGAATATTAATATTCGTCGAGTGATATATCCGTCGAGTAGAGTTTCTGACCACTTGAGAGAGAAACTTACCCAATGTCAATATCCGTCGAGTTTGAATGTCAATATTCGTCGAGTGATATATCCATCGAGTAGAGTTTCTGACCACTTGGGAGAGAAACTTACCCAATGTCAATATCCGTCGAGTTTGAATGTCAATATTCGTCGAGTGATATATCCGTCGAGTAGAGTTTCTGACCACTTGGGAGAGAAACTTACCCAATGTCAATATCCGTCGAGTTTGAATGTCAATATCCGTCGAGTGACATATCCGTCGAATTTGAATTTCTGACCATTTTGTGTCTTCTTCGGTTCAACACTTGGAAGCTTTCTCCAACGTCAACACCCATCCATCGAAAATAGGATTTCTGCTAACCTTCTAGTATATTTGACAGTTTTTGATCTTCATTCGATAGAAATTGATTTTTAGCCATTCTTGTCAAAATTGTAACACAGCCATGTCCATCGGATCTAGAATTATAAATTATCACCCAACTCCTAGTGAGTAAATTAAGGGTAATAGGATGCAAGAATAAACAGATTGGAAATTAAATTATACTTTGAGATTCTTAAATTTTAAAGAACCAAGAATGGAATTTTCATAAGACTTAGGATAATTTAATTAGGGTACGAACATGAGAGTGTGAGACTTTGAGGTCTTAGAATAACCTTCTAAGTGTATATGAATAAGCTATCTAAGAGAATTTAGTTAATTAAGAGAATTCAATTAATTAAGAGAATTCCTTTAGAGACAAACTTTGTAAGAAAAGCTAAACCTAAACAAGAATTCATAATACACTTTAAAAATGTATTAATTTTTTTAACAATAATATTATGTTATTGTGGGTCCATGTGAGTGACCTTGATTGTGTTAATTCTTACTTTGGCAAATTGTGACATATGATGGAATAGTATATAATAATGATTATACATGATTATGCATAAAGTCTGTATGCATTGTGAATGTCCGTTGGACTGTCGTAAGGCCTAGTTGCCTAGGAGTTGAACACACCTTAGTGCGGGTGCGAATAGACAAGTGGAGGTCATCGGTTGACCTTGGGGGCGTTAGGGTGCGGGTACCTCACAATGGGCAGTTGGTAGCTCTCTATTCGTGGGGCAGACCGATGCAAACGCACTGACGATCCAAACCGAGATACTGTCCTATATCGCAATCTAGTGCAGACTGTATGTATAATGCCATGATGTGCACGTGGGAAAATTCGAAATTATAGCACTTTGGCCTCGGCAGCCTAGTTGCAGACATGTCGCCTAATCATTCTCTCTGACCGTTTGTGTCTAACTCCATGGAGTAGGATTTTGATTTTGTATGCATATGCATACTGGGTCCATGAATTATCTGGCTTTCATTGTTATTATAAATGGAACTGTTGCATTGCTGATATATATATAACTGCCTGGAACTGTTTGGTTGATTATAACTGCTACTAAATGTTTATTATCATTATTGCTGTCAAAAATGCTATATGGGCGCTTTGCACCGTTTAGTTTCTTGTTGCTATAATTGGTAATGATGGTAGGATGTCTTGCCTCTTTCTTGTATTTTTCTTACTCTATGTAAAAATTTGGTTAAAGATTGTAAGAGGGAACGAGGTTGGATTCCTCTGGATTTTCTTGGGTTGACCCACTGTATCCGGTGATGTCGTCGCGAAGGGAGTTCTATTGGGTTCGCTCAAATTGTGTTCACTGGTGGTGTCAAGACTTGCCGAGTCGACTGGACTGGTAAGCGTATGTGATATGTTGGGGATTTGTCTTTGACCATGAAGAGGACTGCGATTGAGGACCCTATTCTGTATTTCTCACTACGCCGGTGAGCCTGGAGTTGCCTCACGCATTCGGGATCCGATGGAGTGCCCAACTCCTTAGTCGTGGATATGTTATGGGTTGTTTATATTTTATTTTGCATTACTTGTATAAAGTGTATTTTGAGTATATATATGTTTTAAGGTGATTATTCAGTCTAAAATCTTGTAAATTGAGTACATCTTATAATTCATATTTTAACTGGCTGTATATGTGACTATTCATTCGTGGCTCCTATTTTTCTCGTATGCAAAATGATTAATATTTTTTGTAAAATTTGTTATTTGACAATGTTAGCACGTCGAAATTTAGTGACCGTGACATAATGACGATTATACCTTGGTTATTAAATCGAGGGGTGTTACACATTGCATGTTGATGCACTATATCCTTTCTTACCATAGTAAAAAAAATTTGTGAAAGGACTACTTGATGTGCTTAATGAAACAAAGAAGTTCTTATAGAGTTTTTGTTAGTTTTTGGGATTATGCCCCAAACTGACCTTTTCAAAAACACATCTTTGTTTCCCAAGTAATGTGTTCAAATTGTCCCTTCCAAAGGTAAATTTAGAAAGGGTATTTTTCAAGTCCTCAATATCTTTTTCAAAAGCTTTACTTGAAAAGCAAGAAGAGGATGTAGGTGCATTTTCATGAGAAGAGCAAGTCATGCATGAAGAATTTGCATCAATTAATCCAAGAGTTACATTTTCAATCTTAAGTTCCTCAATTTCTTTGTTTAAGATAGAAATTTTGTTTTCTAAAAAGGAAATAGTTTTCTTTGATGAGGAAACAAGTTTAACAAGTCTTGTAGATTCATTATGTAATTCTTCAAAAGTATCTTGCAATTCATTAAAGGAAGGGGAAGAGTTAAGGGTTGAGGAACATCCTCCATATCATTTTCATCTTCATCTTCTCCTCTAGCCATGAGACAAAGATGAGCTTCCTCATTGTTAGAGTTATCTGTTGAGTCAATGTCATTGTCATCCTATGTTATATAGGTTCTCCTTCCTTTCTTGTCCTTTGAAGGACTTTACTCAAACTTCTCCACTTTCTTCTGGTAGATAGGACACTCCATCTTCATGTGTCATGACTTTCCATACTCATAGCATATGAGAGTGGATGAAGTTCTTTCCACTTTGTGATAGGTTTTCTTTGGAGGGAAGGGATGTCTTATTTGAGTTCCCTTCTTCTTAAGGAATTTTTCAAACTTCTTCACTAGAAGGCTAAGGTTCTTCTCATTGATATCATGGTTCTCCGAGCCACTCCATCATCTTCATCACCATCATCAAGCATAAAGGAAGTGGCCTTAAGAGAAATTCTTTTCTTCTTCTTGTCAAGCTCCTCAATTTGATTGAGTTTATTCAACTCCAATTCACGTTCTTAAAGCTTTCCAAAGAGTGTAGCTAAGATCATGGTAGAGAGATTCCTTGATTCTGCAATAACCGTCACCTTTGGTTGCCAATGCCTACTTAAACATCTCAACATTTTGTTAATAAGATCTTCATTACGAAATGTCTTTCCCAATGAAGCAAGATGGTTAACAATATGAGTGAACCTTTTTTGAAATTCTTGAGTGCTTTCACCTTAGTTCATTCTAAAGAGCATATATTCATGAGTGAGAGTGTTTATTCTTGATTTCTTCACTTCACTGGTACCCTCATGGATGACTTGCAAAGTGTCCCACATTTCTTGGATTATTTTATAATTTGAGATCCTAAAGAATTCATCATACCCTAAGGTTGTGGTGATGATATTTTTAGCTCTCAAATTATATTAAACTTTTTTCTTATCCTCATCGGTTCATTCACTTCAAGGTGTATTAACTCTTATACCATTAACAACATGTGTGAGAACAAAAAGACCATTTTCTACAGCATCTTACAAATCTAAATCAATAGCTTCAATAAAAATTTTCATTCTTTTTTTCTAATAAGCATAACCATCATCATTGAAAAAAAGAGGTTTATTGATAGAAACACTCTCCAATGAAAAAGGATTTGAAGAATATCTCTCCTCTTAAATTTATTAAGCTCCTTACATAAGAGTTGAGTACTGATACCACTTATTACCAAATGGCTTCAAACTCAAGACGGGGGGGGGTGAATTGAGTTTATAAAGGATTTTTGTAAACTTTTTCAAAAACACTTGTTCATCAATTTTTGTTGAAGCTATTAATTGTTAGAGATGAATAGATAGATGAGAATGAACACTTCTCACGCTAATGAACCAATCAAGATGTAAAGTATTCAAGAAAGCATATAATAAACAAAACACAAATGTAAAGGAGATAGAGTAAAGAGAAGAAAACTCAAAATTTATCCTAGTTCAACAACTTCTTGTGACTTATGTCCAGTCCTCAAGTGATTTATCCAAGATTTATCCACTAAACTTCAAGCTTCAATAGGTGCTTGCAACCTTTACAATCAAGAGTACTCACAACACTTTTGGGATACCTCACCTTTTGTGTTTGAGCCTCATTAAAAAGGACACCTCACCTTTTTCTCTCTTGAGGGATACCTCACTCTCTTATAAAAGAAATCAGGCAATAAAGGATTTAAAACTCTCATAGGAGTGGATTATACAAATTGAAGCTCTAAAGGTAGAAGGGTGATCACATTTGTAGCTCAAAATAGAATGATAAGATTAAAGGCTGGTAAAGTTTGTAATAAATGTTCAACAAGCTCTTTCAGATTGATTTCCTACTTCCCTTAAGTCCTCAATGACTTGTATTTAAAGGCAAAGTCATTAATGAGCCGTTGGGAGGTGGTTGAGAGTATTTAATGCGAGCTACTAGCTGTTTATTACTGTATTTAGAAACTTAGATAATAGATTATTGAAATCCTATAATCGATTATCTTCGAGATAGCACAAAAGAAATGAGTTTCTACAACTCAATAATCGATTATTCGTGAGGAATAATCGATTATTGGCATTTAAACAAATAGCGCAATGACTTTTAAACTCAATAATCAATTATCATTGGGCCATAATCAATTATTGCTTGAAAGATTTAAAACCATGGCATTTTTGACTTTTTCTAATTGATTATGGTAACGCCATAATTGAATATTGTTTTTAAAAGCCCATAATCGAATATTTGGCTTCAAACAACTTTAAAAAACTTAGCCATTTTAAGCCAAATGATGCCAATTATTCCAACAAGCTTTCAAACACTTAAAAGTCATTTCTCATGATTTCAAAAACATTTTAATAACTTGAAAACACTTTGATTCATTGAGTGTTATCTTGAGTTTTCAAAAAATGGATTTAGAGCTTAAGTGTGAACATTTTTTACCTTTACAAAAGATCCAAGTTTTTTAACTAATGTTGAAGGTTTTTGAACTTGATCTTATAATCATTTTCTTATTTGTAATCATCAAAATCATTGCCAATTGCCAATTACATTTACTTCATTATAAGTTAATTTATTTTAGTAATTCAAGGTTTAAAATACGGACCCTACTTGTATGAATAATATTATGAGTTTTTTATTTGTTTAGTTTATATATTACAATCTAGTAGGGGATTATTGATAGATTGTAATATTGTACACATAAACACAAATAATTATATGTATTTGAATTACACTTTTTGAATATTTATGACTAATGGAGATAATTATATATTGTTGTGACTTTTCACGTTATAGTTAAAATATGAAAAGTTATATTTGTTTAGGAACACTTTATGAATATATTTGCCTATATGTGTAAAGACCTAATGAAAATAACAAATGCTATTTTCTCAAGAAGTTTAGAAGCCTTGTTGTATCATGGGGGGATGCTTTTGCTTGGTGAATATAGGGGCAATATCTCCTCGAAGAGAGTGAATTCTTCTTGCCTTAAGCTTATTTTCTTCTTCATCTCCTTCTTTGATTTAACATCACAAACGAGGAAGGGTGAAGTCCTCTGTGCCCGTAAGCCTTTAGGAGTGTCACCTAATACAGGAAACATCAAGTGTTCGGTGACAGTCCAATGATGATGTTTAGAGAAATTGATCTTTGAGATAGTCACAATGAAGATCTCAGTACCAACAATAACATATGTGAAGCTATAAAAATTTTCAAATGGGGTGAATATCGTTAACCATCAGGCATTTGAAAGAAAGACAATTGAAAGTATGGGTGACATAGTTTAGGTTGGGTTGAGGGCAAAATGTGTCTAAATCGATGAATCAGTCATGGGTTAGGTTGGATCGGGTGTAGGAAAAACTTGCGCTCAACCCGAACTAAACCAACCCAACCAAATCTAAGTTAGTTCAGATCGAGTCATCAGGTTATGTTTTTTGTTTATTTGTTTTCTTCAATATCCATAAAACACTCATAAGATTTACGTTATTCTCCAATCTACCAAAAATAGAAAAAAAAAAGAGAAAGAAAGACCGCACCAAACTCTAGGAGATCACTGCCACCACTGATGTGGTCGCCACCCTTGCATGTTAGACTAGTTGGGTCGTCTAGCCTCACAGCATTACTTTCACTTGCTTGCAAGGTTGTCATGCATTGTGCATCATTTAAGATCTCTACAGAGACCAAGAGTGAGCTACCAAGTGTGAGCTGCAGAGAATTGTCATCGACTGCGCTGGGAGCACTAGCGTCACACTGTCAACAATGGAAGGAGGAACCGAGGAAGGGATTCTTTAGCCTTAGGGGCTTTGGTTGGGTGAAGAAACTCAAGAAACAAAGGGGAAAGGCAATCAAGTGGTGTCTGATTTTTCTCTCATTTTGATTTTGTTACCTATTGAAATGCAGCACATGGAAAAGTAAGATATAAAGGTCAATTCGGGTTGGGTTACTCTATTTTAAAAAATGTTGACTCAAGACTTGAGCCAATCCTAATTAGGTTCTACTTCATCGCACCAAAACTAACCTGTAAGCTTGACCCATCCTGAGATTTTGGCATTCGATCTGGTCGAGTTGGTTGAGTTCACGAGTCTACTTAGATCCATGATCACCCCAAATTGAAAAGGAAAGAAATTGAAAGGGAAAAAGTCACATGTGGGATAGGTGGCAATTACTCACAGGCATTAGATTTGTATTAAATAAAAGGTTATTTTTGTAATAAGTGGATCCTTTTTGTTTCGCACACACATGTCCAAATCGGAGTGGACAATGAATAGGTGAGACTTCTAGTTTAGGTTCAACCGATTTAACCATCTAAACTAACTAGCCGAACTAGATGACACAATATAAGAATAATTTATATTCAATAACATGAAATATATAAAACATTTATGAAATATAAAAAATATTATTTTTTTTAAAAAGATATTAATGGTTGATTGGCTCATCCGAATTAACTAGATGATTCAACTGGATTTTGATCGGTTCAAAGTAATTAAACAATGAATTTGATTATGAGACTAAGCCATAACCTTTAAGTGTGTTGTTCACGATTATACCATTTAGATTGTATGGTTTTAACAACAATGATATAATGTAAAGTAAGATTGTGAGAGTATCAGTAATGAACTTTTTTTAAGCCATTAAATAAATTCAATTATTGGGTTAGGAAAACATATATGGGCTTTCTTGCCTTTTAGTTTTAACTCTTCTTCCTCCTAGCTTGGAACACAAAATGGGGACCTAGGGGAGTGGATACCTTGCTAACAAGATAGAAACAAACACATTTGCCCTACTTTCCAAAATAAAAACTCTAGAATTTTTTTTTTAAAAGTACCATAGTTTTTTTTTATATAGAAAAGTCCATAGTTTATTGTACAACAAGCTACCCACACATTTAATTGTTGAAGTAATGAATATGAATAATTGTTGAACACTTGAACCTATCCCATTGTATTAACTAAAATTATCAAAGTTGTTTCATAGTTATTCTAGACTGGGTATGGGTCCATAAAACTAGAGTAGCCTGACTCACCAAGCTAGTCCTTAGACATATCATGCACAAGGAACCGCTTGTCCATTGAGCATGTCTCCCCTAAACAGAAAAGTGGAGACACCACTCCACTCAGATAGAGAGGACAAATCATACGGAATAAAGTTTTTTCCGCACTATAAGGGGATAGCATACAATACTCACTTAAACGCTCAGAACCCCCACACTTTTTATACGCTCATACGTCTTTATATAAAGGATAAACAAGAGGACAAAGGTACGCTTTAATGTACATGCTATTCTCCTTGAGCACCCACTGACTTGAGTGTAGGAGTGCCTGTTGCAAGTACCCTCCCCTTCGCTCCTCAAACTGTTGTTGTTGCGCCACACAGGAATCCACCATTGGTTACCTTCTCAAGTTAATCTCAGATACCACTTTTGAACATTTGTGCTGGTTGTGGGAAACAATAAATTTCTACTGCCAACACTACTTCTAATACTCCCTCTAACATTGCCACAATGGTGAACAAAAGAAGGAGACAAACTCTAACAAACTAGAAAAAAATCTTCTATGGTGCACGCTCCCCTTGTAGCGAACCACCATTCAACATTAGTCCCTGCTGCTCATGGACCAACTGTACCCCGACTAGAACCCCAGTAGGATGGGCATGAGACTTTTTTCACTAGAGAGAATCTCCACCTCTACTAGAAAGTCTCGGCATGACAATGCCTCGATTTGTAAATGGCACCTTCTGAAGATGCTAGATAGCAAGTATCAATGTTGCACCATCTTGGTGACCATATAGATGATGAAGCTCACTCTCGCCCCAATAGATTCGACCACCAGGAGCTATCTAGGGAAGAACTACTCTCCCTAATCAAACTCCAGAATGAGTGGATCCAGCGCCAAGATGAAAGATTCTGTAACTTGATGCAAATAACCAACTAGGACCATGGCGGTAAAAACTAACTTCCCAAGAGGGATCATGGAGATGACAAAGGACTCCATGGAGATAACTGCCTCTTAGAGAATTGAAGGATCATAAATCCCGGCCACAATGTTAGGAAAACCCAAGCAAGAGAGCAGGAACTTAGAGACAGGAGCTTGGTTTCCCAAAACTAGTCATTCTCTGATGAACTGATGTCGTACGAGATCCCTAAGCGGTTCAAGTATCCCACCAACATTGAACCCTATGATTAGACCTTGGACCCTCAGGAACATCTGAATACCTACATTTTCCCACTATTGTTCATTAGGGGTGATGACTTTCTTATGTGCCTAGATTTCCCTTTGTCGTTGAAGAAAGTCACCCTGAGATGGTTTACCACTTTAGCCCCAAGGTCTATCACTAACTAGGAAGGCCTATCCTCAATATTTTTGCTGCACTTCACAACCATCAAAGTATAGCCTAAATCCATATCCTGTTTTGCCCAGATCAAGCAAGAAAAGGAGGAGTCCCTATGAGACTTTATATCTCAGTTTAACAAAGAGATCATAAATATACAAGATTGGGGATAAAAGACTTGAATTGTTTTATATCAAGGGAAGGCTTCATCCTAGAGACTTCTCTTTTTCACTGGCAAAATAGGAGCCTAAGACCATGGACGAGTTATGCGCCCATACTGACAAATACATTAATGCTAAAGATGTTGTCAGACCTAGGAAGCATCTCAAAAAAGAAGATGCCAAACGCAAACCCGGCGAACAATCTAATCAATAAGGTCAAAATTCGAGACCACATCTCATGGGGAAGTTTGAGAGTTATACCCCCCTTAACACATCCCGGGATCAAATCTACTAAGAAGTCATGAACACTAAGCTCTGAGATGCGCAAAGGCCTCCCCCTATAAAGAAGCCAAAGGACAGATCTAAGTTCTGTGCTTCGCATAACAATCATGGTCACAACATAGAGGATTGTACCAACCTCCACAATGCCATCAAGTTCCTCATCCGAGATGGACGTCTGGGTCGATATGTGCGCCAAAACCGCAACAACGACCAAAGAGAAGGCCACTATAGGAAATAGAGCTACAGCCCTCAGAGTCGCTCTCCCCCTTACCAAAGAAGACAACACCCCAACAAGGAATGAGAACCATAGCTCGCGATCACCTTGGGTTAATGCCTTAAATCAAGATATGGCATAACCTCGATGTGACAACCAGGAGGATAGTTGCCAATATGCTGAAGTAACTCAGATGATCACATAATATCCTATAATTACTACTTTAATGGTGTAAACAACTTTGGATATCATTGAATCAACTCTTTTCAACTACTATCTTATTTGAAGTCGGTACTTCAATCGTGATCTCAAGTCTATGAGTACCCCGGCGTGCCATATCCCCTAAGATCACCATGCCTTGGCGAAGTCCAAGGAATATAAGGTCCAAAGAGGATCAACTATTTTGACATCTATGTAAGATGACCAAACTAAGGAGAGTCACTTGAACACCCTCTAGGGTCAAGTAGCGTGGTCAAGGGTCTTAACTTATGCCTATTTGAGCCGCACCTTATCCACAAGGTTACCATGTCTATTCAAACGAACCCTACCACTGAGGCTGAGTTTTGCAGTTATCTCAGATTTATGAAGTGAATGTTTGTCCAATCAAACAAACCCTACCACCGAGGTCTAGTCTTGTATTCATCTCGGTTAGTGAAGTAAACACTCGTCCAAACAAAAGAACCCAACCCCCGAGGTCGAGTTTTTCGTTCATCTTGGTGGGACAAACGAGTGTTCACCCAATCAAATGAACCCAACCCCCGAGATCAAGTTTTGCACTCATCTCAGCAAGGCAAAAATGTGTTCATCCAATTCAATGAACCCTACCACCAAGGTCGAGTTTCGCACTCATCTCTGATTGGTGAAGTGAATGTTTGTCCAATCAAACAAACCCTACCACCGAGGTCAAGTTTCGCATTCATCTCGGTTGGTGAAGTGAATGTTCGTCTAAACAAACGAACCTATCCCTCGAGGTCGAGTTTTGCACTCATCTCAACAGGGCAAATGAGTGTTCATCCAATTAAATGAACCTTATCATTGAGGTCGAGTTTTATACTCATCTCAACTTGGTGAAATGAATGTTCATCCAAATAAATGAACCCAACCCCCAAGATCGAGTCTCACACACTTCTTGATGAGGCAAACGAGTGTTCATCCAATCAAACGAACCCTACATCCGAGGTCAAGTTTTGCACTCACCTCGATCAAGTGAAGCAAGCGTTTGTAATATAAGTGTACATTGAGACTTGGCATTGGACCAATCTTAGGACTATAAAAACAACTGCACAAGACAATGACAATTTAACTATACAGTACAATGGAAAGTAGAATGTTCAGAAAAATAAGTCTTATTCTCATTCTAGACATCGCCTACTTTAGTCTACTTTATAAGGACGAAGCTATTCTTATTCCAGAAGGGCCAGCAAGTCACCCTCGTGCAAAGAATGCCCTCGTGTGAACAACCAAAAAGAATGCCTGATGAAATTATGGTGACAATCAAGCATTGACCCACACAAACCACCGCTATTGTTGCTCAAGATGAGAGCAACCACCTCGTCCTTGATTAGAGTAAAAATAGGTCCTGTAATCCTACACTTCCTAACCTCCCCAGCATGCCCACAACAAGGCAGTGATCAGGGGAGCAAAGGAAGAGGCCAGTGGAACCCATCCACACCTCACAGGAACTACAGATAGAAGCCCCAAGTCTTTCCAACAGAAAAGGAACCATACAACACCGCTACACATGCCTGAAAGAAAATGACTTCTATTGCTAAGAAGTGGCTAAACCTAGTTACACAAGGTAATTACTTGGTCTTCACTGAGCCATTATATCTAGAAAGAAAGGCCTCTGCTAGAGGAACATATAGCCAAAAAAGGAAACACCTTCGAGAATGTGGGGAAGAACTAGAATGTGGCCTCAGAAGGGGGTACAACCTTTTGTGGAAATAACTTTGCCCCAAATGGTTTAATATGTTAAGTTTTGATGATGACAAATACAAGACAAAAAGAACACTTCGCATATGTTCTTTGTTACATCCTATATAGAGCATATCTATTAGTAATTGATAAATATCTTATTTTGATGAGTCTATGAAAGTCTTATATGCATGTTAAACTAACTAGAGTTATACATTTATGAATCATGCATATGAAGATATTGAATTATGATTCTGGACTAACTATGCTTGTTTAAGTGAGCAATACTTTGTAGGATAGTCCAAGTACCAAGAGTGAGCATTGCAACAAGAAAGCAAAAGATCTCTATTAAGCTCAACACAAGGAAAATGTGAATGCCTATTTCATGAAGGTATTAATAACATCAAAGTCATATCAAAGACCAAGTCCGAAGGAAGATTAAATGGTATAACTTATAAGACTTAGGGTCTTTATGTAAGAAGCCTTATGGTTATCTCAAATATGTTTTTACAAATGGTTTTCCTATGCTAAAATACCCAACAAAAAAGTTTTGAAAAGTTATTTATAGTGGTAGTTCAAATGTATAAAAAATAGCCAAGTATGAGTTTTGCAAAACTGACCTTTGGTTACTTTGAGTTTTGTTTTAAAACTTATTTCATTTGAAAATAGACTCAAAGATCTTTCCAATGAGTGGTCATTTACTTTAAATGGATAAGAAATGAAGAAATTATGACCATTTAAAGTCAGTTTTCAAAATCAGAGTGGTTTATTCGAATAAGAGATGTGTTATTCGAATAACACACCCCAGAAAACGTTCCTGAACGAGTTTTTAAAGATTTATTCAAATAACCAAAGGGTTATTCGAATAACATAACCAGGAAAATATTCTGAAACATGTTTTTGAAGATTTATTCGAATAACCAAAGGGTTATGTGAATAACCAAAGGGTTATGTGAATAACCAAAGGGTTATTTGAATAAACATGGTCAGAATCACGTAACAGCTATTTTTCTATGCTTTTAATATGCTATTAATTAATAGCCAATGGCTCTTTTTCTTAGAACATTATAAATACATGTTTTTGGGTCATCTTTTAGTAACTTCCAATTATCTGAAACAACTCTTTCTTGCTTTATTTTATGATACATATTTTACCATATTTCTGTGCTCTTTTTTGCCAAAATTTGAGATATCCTTAGAGAGCTTCATAGAGCTTCAAATTGTATCATCTACTCTAGTGAGAGTTTCTCTTCTTCTATATTCTTTTTTATTGTAAATAGGGTGAGGTATCCCTCAAAGAAATTGTAAGGGTGAGGTATCCCTGACCGTCGAGGCTCAAGCACAAAGGGTGAGGTATCTCAATGTTTGGTGAGTGCTCTATTATGTAAAGGTTTCAAGTACCTATTCAAGCTTGAAATGATAGTGAAAAATCTCGGGTGATTTACTTGAGGACTGGACGTAGGCCACAAGTGGTTGGTGGCTGAACCAGGATAAATTCTGTGTTTGCTCTTCTAAATTCAAACTCCTTTATATTTATGTTTTAATTTCATATATTTGCTTAAATACTTTCTGTGTGGATTGTTCATTTACAAGTGCATTTTTCTATTTTCTCTATTCATTCTTTTTAATCAATAAATAGCTTTAAAGAAAATTACTTTTCAAGTATTTTAATTATAAAAGTTTGAGTTAAATTTGATATTTAATTTATTTGCTTAATTTATCCTATAACCCAAGTTATTTTTTGAGTAATCTACAATAGTTAGACTTATTCCGCTACATGTGTTGATTGAAAATATTAAAATGCATAATTTATTAATGTTGTTTTAAAATTTTATAATCACCCAATTCACTCCCCCTCTTGGGTGATGGTTGTCATGACTAATAAGTGGTATCAGAGTTTCGTGCTCTGGTGAAAGCTTAACCGCTTAAAGTTAAAGATTCTTATTTGTTGGCAACCTTGAAAGTTTTTCAAAATAGAAGGTTTTGAAAATGATAAACCACCATTATTTGATGGTATGTATTTTGTTTATTGGAAAGCTAGAATAGAGTTTTATATACAATCTATTAATTTGAATTTGTGGGATGTTGTGCTAAATGGATTTATTTGCAAACCAAAACAAACTTGGAATGCCTATGACATGAAATACTTTTCTTTGAATATTAGAGCTATACAAATTTTGAGAAGTAGTTTGAATGATGATGCTTATGGTAAAATTAAAAGTTGTTCTAGTGCTAAAGAAATTTTGGACACTCTTGATGCTATTTATCTTGTTAACAATGATTTTGTACATAAAGTTGTATATAGAAAGTAAGAAGAGCAAAAGTCATTGAAAGAAGCTTGTCATGAAACGTATCCTCAAAGAGATGCTCAAACTATTGAAGGGAGTCAAATGCCTCTTGGTGATGATGGTGCTCAATTTGAAGAAGAGGTAAAGCAAAACAAAATTGATGAGAAAGAAGGTGATTCCCTTAAAGAGTCAAGTGTACTAGAAATTGAAACTACTTCCTATATGACTAAAAAGGACTTTGAGGTAAATAATTCTAAACTAGATTATAGTCCTTCCTATGATGAGTTACAATATGCATATTATGAACTGTATGATGGTTTATTGAATTTAGAAAAGAAAAACTTATTGTGTTTGGAAAATATTTCCTTTATTAAAAATAAAATTAATGTTATTCCACATAGAAATTCAAGTAAAGCTTGTGGCAAAAATAACATAGAATGTAATAACAACAAAAGGCTTAAGTTTTTCAAAAATGATATTCGAAAGATCAAACCATCATTAAATTCAATTGTTTGTAATTTTTGTGGTCATCTAGGATATATTTCTCATTTATGCAATTATAAAAGAAATCCTTATATGAGAAATTGTATGGTATGAGTTCCTAAAGATCCTAAATGCCCTAGTACTAACATTCAAGGACCCAAAATGAAGTGGGTACCAAAATGTCCTCCTAGTATTTCAATTTCATAGAAAATTTCTTAAAAGGATGGATAAATTGGTCAAAAGAAAGAGGAATCATCAAGGAGAATGCTTCCAAATCCCAATGGTAGAAACTTTGGTCAAAGAAGGAAGATGACTTCAGTCAAAGCTTCTCAAGTACAAAATGTAGAACTTGTAAAGTTCAAGACTCCAAAAGAGAAGCAATGGATAAGAAAAAGTATTTCCTTGATTATCGAGGCCAAGGTATCAAAATCTTTTACCTCTTATGCACACTCACATGTAAAGTCAATGAATATGAGGTATATTCCTTATAGGCCTTAAGTGATTGATTGAATCATGTGCACTTAGTAATTTTTGAATATTATGTTTAGCACATGATTTTTCTTGTTACAGCTCTTGCTCACTATTTTGCATATTTCTTGATCATAGGGTATTATATGACCATGTATGCTTTCTAAGCTTTAAATTATCTATATATCATGAAAATAAGCATGCTATTGGCTATGTGCATAATGGTAATTGATTATTTAATTTATTGTGCTCAGTTTACATACTATAAAAAAATTGATCTTTATGAGAGCATAATGAATTAATAGTCAAAAACTAACATACAATGACCCAAGAAAATTTGGGTACCAAAAGTCAAAAATTGAAGTCTGTTGTAGGTGTGATTGAAGGCTAAGAGCTGACTTTGACATCTTGAAAGTGGTTGCTGCAAGTACAAAGACTAGAAATAATTCCAAGCTTTCTTCCTTGTCTCCGTGAAGTTTGCACTTACAATTTTTTTTGGATAAGTGAAAACTTTTATTATGCTTTTCTAGCCTTATAATATGAAAATATCTCTACATGTTAATATGATAGATAAGTATGCTCCTTGCTTGAACTAACATGTCTAATGATAATATCATTGAGCTTGAGTTCTCGATCAATCATACATATAATTAAATATTTGAATTTATTGCTTAAACATGGTTTTTATCTCTCTTGAATTATCACTGACTTGAGCGTTGGAGATATCCCAAATCTTGTCTTGCAGGTACTTTATAATTGGGTAAGATATTCTCCCTTAAATTTCAATTCTGAACATATGCTTTATTGTGATTCTGATAGTTTTATTGGAATAAAATTAGGTTTATTCGAATAAAGCTCAATCAGCTGCTCAAAAAGGTGTTGCATATCAGTATTATTCGAATAACACTACATTTATTCGAATAAACTGACCCTTAGCAACTACAGTTTTTATTTTTGGTCTCTGCCTATTCGAATAAAGCTAAGCTTATTCGAATAAACCGACTTCCATGTCAGTTCTACTTTTGTTGTGGTCTTTGTCTATTCGAATGAAGTTTAGTTTATTCGAATAACCTGATATTTGTTCTATCAGTCTTGATCAGTTGCTCTCTATCTATTCGAATAACACATAGGTTATTCGAATAAAATTTGTTAAAGGCCACAACGCTCGGCTTTCCCTGCTCATCTATTCGAATAAAACCCATTTTATTTAAATAAACACAAATTATTTGAAAGGTTCTGCTACATTTGTTGCTGTATATGTTGCAAAGCATTAATAATTAATATATGCTAAATTGTTTATTTGTTTTTTCTGAAAATATGCACTTTATGATATGTATGCTTAACCAAATGTAATTGATTATTATTTTGTTGAATATATGTACTTGGCTAATTTGATTAATGAAATGAAATATATTTTTCCCTTGTAAACTCATTTGCTGTTTTGCCTTATTGTTTTGAATGCTCTTTTCCTTTTGAGTTTAGGATAGTGATTGATCCTGTTGAATTGCTATTGAATATCAAATTTTTTTTAAACTTGAATGAATATATTATATAATCAATGACTAACCTCTATGGATCCAAAATTGGTGGATACCGAAGAAAGTACTTTAAATTATGTTGTAAGGTGATAACTAACTCAAGCAAGCATTTAAATGGAATAAATTCATTCAACTTGAGGATAGTAAAGTTTAAAAGGATTTAACTTTTAAAAGGGGTGCAAAAAATTTCTATTCCCTCATGAAAGCTTGAAGCTTAGAAGTTGGTGGAAGTGGGATTCATCTACAAAAACTCAAAGAGTACACTTTTGGTGATATCAATCTATTATCCTTATTTATGTTTTAAATTTGATATCATATGATATTTGGAGAAGTAGAGAGTTGTGTTATATTTTTACATGTCTTACATGATAATTATTTGCCTAAAAATGCGTAAATAAGTTTTGATGATGATCATATATTTCTTGATAAACTTGAATCACGCTTTAAAATGGTTAAACTATTTTTTTTGAATTCAAGTGTATATGTGCTTCATGCATTCTTGTTAGAGCTAACATTGCATGGTTGATAATGTGATACATGCTTTAAATTATATATCAACCTAAATTATGCTTATAAATGAGCTTACATGATATTTGATGCTAACCTATGTTTTAGAGGACTTTTAAAGTTAGCTTTGCAAGTCTCTCTATGTATTTCAAATATAGCCATCAGATTTTTTACATACAAGCATATGTGGATAAATGAGAAAAGTTGAATGGAATTCAAATGAAGAGGAAGATAAAGAAGACTTTCTTCTAGTGCAATGGAATGGAGAATTCAAAGGAAGAAAGCTCAAAGTTAAAGGACCAATAAAGAAGGATCATCACTCTTTATCTATCTCAATAAGTATCTCTATCCCTAAGCTATTGTGGTATTTTATATAATATGGATTGTATGATACTTGTTGATAAATTAATCTTAAATGACTAGATGCTTTCCAAGGAATATATGGCTTTTTATATAAAAATCTCTACCTTTCTAAAAAGCTTTTAAAAATATAATATGCTCTTATAAAATTCTTTTTGAAAGGGGGAGAAGTCTTAAAATTTTGGATTAAGAATAAATATCTTTGTCTTTACTTTATTTTATGATAATGTGCTTGCATGATCTTGATATATCCTAGCTCTTAAATTGTTGTTTGATTACATAAAGTGTTTTAATATTGTCATATGCTAAATGTTGATATACAAAAATATGACAAGCATTGCATGAATAATTTTCTATATCTTGAAAGCATGTTTGTCTCATCTCTCTATTCTTGAATCATCTGTAGAATCAATAAGGGGGAGAAAATATTTTTTTCCTTTCTAAACCTTTTTGTTGATGTTAAATAGGGAGAGTGAAAATTTGAAAGAAAAATATGTTCTTGTGTTTATTATTTGATATGCTTACATGAATATCTATTCTTGTATATTGCTCAATATATTTTTCTTTGGTGATTTGTCATCATCAAAAAGGGGGAGATTGTGGAAATAACTTTGCCCCAAATGGTTTAATATGTTAAATTTTGATGATGACAAATACAAGACAAAAAGAACACTTTGCATATGTTCTTTGTTACATCCTATATAGATTATATCTATTAGTAATTGATAAATATCTTATTTGGATGTGTCTATGAAAGTCTTATATGCATGTTAAACTAACTAGAGTTATACATTTATGAATCATGTATATGAAGATATTGAATTATGATTCTGGACTAACTATGCTTGTTTAAGTGAGCAATACTTTGTAGGATAGTCCAAGTACCAAGAGTGAACATTGCAACAAGAAAGCAAAAGATCTCTATTAAGCTCAACACAAGGAAAATGTGAATGCCTATTTCATGAAGGTATTAATAACATCAAAGTCATATCAAAGACCAAGTCTGAAGGAAGATTAAATGGTATAGTTTATAGGACTTAGCATCTTTATGTAAGAAGCCTTATGGATATCTCAAATATGTTTTTACAAATAGTTTTCCTATGCTAAAATACCCAACAAAAAAGTTTTGAAAAGTTATTTATAGTGGTAGTTCAAATTTATGAAAAATAGTCAAGTTTGAGTTTTGCAAAACTGACCTTTGGTTACTCTTTTGATCATATCTTTCAAAATACTTTGAGTTTTGTTTTGAAATATTTCATTTGAAAATAGACTCAAAGATCTTTCCAATGAGTGGTCATTTACTTTAAACGGATAAGAAATGAAGAAGTTATGACCATTTAAAATTAGTTTTTGAAATCAGAGTGGTTTATTCGAATAAGGGATGTGTTATTTGAATAACACACCCCAAAAAACGTTCCTGAATGAGTTTTTAAAGATTTATTAGAATAACCAAAGGGTTATTCGAACAACACAGCCCAGAAAATGTTTCGGATCGTATTTTTGAAGATTTATACAAATAACCAAAGGGTTATTCGAATAAACATAGCCAGAATCATGTAATGGCTATTTTTCTATGCTTTTAATATGCTATTAATTAATACCCAACGACTCTTTTTCTTAGAACACTATAAATACATGTTTTTGGGTCATCTTTTAGTAACACCCAATTATCTGAAATAACTCTTTCTTCCTTTATTTTGTGATACATATTTTACCAAATTTCTGTGCTCTTTTTTGCCAAAATTTGAGATATCATTAGAGAGCTTCATAGAGCTTCAAATTATATCATCTACTCTAGTGAGAGTTTCTCTTCTTCTATATTCTATTTTATTGTAAAGAATGTGAGGTATCCCTCAAAGAAATTGTAAGGGTGAGGTATCCCTGACCATCGAGGCTCAATCACAAAGGGTGAGGTATCCCAAGGTGTGGTAAGTGCTCTATTGTGTAAAGGTTTCAAGCACCTGTTCAAGTTTGAAGTGATAGTGAAAAATTTCAGGTGATTTACTTGAAGACTGGACGTAGGCCACAAGTGGTTGGTGGCTGAACCAAGATAAATTATGTGTTTGCTCTTCTAAGCTCAAACTCCTTTATATTTATGTTTTAATTTCATATATTTGCTTAAATACTTTCTGTGTGGGTTGTTCATTTACAAGTGCATTTTTCTATCTTATCTATTCATTCTTTTTAATCGATAAATAGCTTTAAAGAAAATTACTTTTCAAGTATTTTAATTATATATGTTTGAGTTAAATTTGATATGTAATTTATTTGCTTAATTTATTCTATAACCCAAGTTATTTTTTGAGTAATCTACAATAGTTAGACTTATTCCGCTGCATGTGTTGATTGAAAATATTAAAATGTATAATTAATTAATGTTGTTTTAAAATTTTGTAATCACCCAATTCACCCCTCTCTTTGGTGATGGTTGCCATGACTAACACCTTTCATACGCTCACAAGAAGCAAGGAATAGACCATTCTCTAGGGAAGACCCATATTCGACTACAACCAGAAGATAAAAGGAACAGGTGACAACCCCACTATAAACATTCCTTATTTATAAAGGGAGTAACGCATCCTGATTGGTCTATAAAGGAAGTGAACTGGATACATGACCGAAACCACGATTAATTTCTCCTCTCTTGTGATTAGCTGCAAGGAAAGTAGGCAGTTGGGGAATAGAGCAGAAAACTATCGTGGTAATTAAAGCAATCTTAACTCCCAATGATATGATCCAAGTCGGATGCATATTGTTTTTTCGGATCTTTCCTTGAGTGAAATTCGCACAAGATTAGGAAGCATCTATATCTCATGCTATAGAGATTAGAATTGAGTGATTCCAAAATGAGATGAAAGAACTCTTTCTAAAAAATGATTTAGACTCAAGAATCACTGAAAAACAGTACGTATAACTTGAGATATGAGTATGAGAAATTTGAGACGAAAACTGAGAAAATTACAAAATTAGAGATTCTTGCAAATTGATGTTTGTAACAGAATGGATACAAAGGAAAAGTGAAATAACAAAGGAAAATAGTTAAGATGAGAGATGAAAATAAGAAATGGATTGGTGCCACAATCAAAGATTGATTGATAAACCAAAGTTAGTGATCGCCACAAGAGAAAACTCTTGATAAGATCTATGACTCATTCAAGAACCTAAGAGAGGCTAAACACTCTCACAATTGGAACAAATCCAAATTGAACATCCAAGTTGTTTTCATTCATCATAGATGTGTACATATATAGAGTTTAGGGGCTGTATACATCATGCAAACAAAAAGGTCACCATAAAGTGACTAAAATCCCTCATAAAAGAAATAACTATTCCCTAAGTGGCTAATTAAAGCAACTAATGACAATTAAGTGGATAATAAAAGTGGTTCATGACTTCTAAAAAGGAGTTACCTAGGCATGCAAGCCAAAGGTTGCCCTCCCAAGAAGCTTAGTAAAAATGTGCACCGTCCACACACAAAGTTTATTACACTTTATTTAATAGAAATAAACTAGAAAATTTTGTCCAAAAGTTCGTCTTCAACTTCCACACCATTTTTCACCATGATAGAGGCTGAATCTGGTCAAGAAGCTAGAAATAAGATTTGTAGATAAGTTCCTTATCTTTCCAACGCACTAAAGAATGCACCAATCGGAGATCTGTAGCGCAAGATATATCCAAAACAAGTCAACAGGTTCATCACTAATGAAAATAAAATTTGTCATAAAAAATCAAATTGGCCTTAAATTGGACATCATTCTTGGTTTGCATCATTCCCTCCCCCTTGAAGAGAATTCGACCTAGAATTTATTGCCTTTGGGAATTGTCTTCATCCTCCGGGTTCAAACACAACTCTTTTGAATCCATGGGACACCTCCCTTGAAATTGTTTCTTCAACTTCCTTATTTTATTTTATAGGAAAACTCTTGATTTTTCTTTCAACCGTTGCCTCTTCAAATAATGCTTTTTCCACCTCACTTTTGTTCATAAAGAGACTCTCTACTTTTTCCTCAATATCTTTTTCATTCTCTTTCTTCTCACTATTTTTCTCTTGCTCTTTGCTTTTGTTGGTTTGGCCTTCACTATTCTTTTCTTCATGACCTAGGGGAGAAATGTTAGACAAATGAACCAAAGTAGAAGAATCCCAACATTTGATTCCACAAGCTAATCTAGAAGTAGGTATTAGAGTAATAGATTGCCATGACTTTCCAAGTGAATTTGAAGGCTTATTCTCAGCTTTAAGTGTAAGCCACTCTCTAGTCGTCTTCATCTCCTTATCTTCCTCTTGCAATTCAACTCCAATTGATGGTTTGCATTCTTCCTTTGGAATTTCATTGATTGTACAAGCTTCCTTTGGAACCTCATCTTCAATTTCATTGACTGTCTTGCAAGCTTCCTTTGGAGAAACATCTTCAATTTCATTGAATGTCTTGCAAGCTTCCTTTGGAGGAACAAGCTCAATCTCCTTCACAAGAGAATCAACACAACTAGGCAAAGAATTAGGAATAGCATCAAAACAAGCATTCAAGTTTGTTTTGTTTACCTCGCTTTCTTTTTTGGAGTCTTCAACCATTTTCTTCACATGTGCTTCAACACTTTCTATTTGTCTTGTCATTCTCTCCTCTTTGCTCACCCTTTTTTTTTCTCCTTTTTCTCCCTTTCAATTTCTCTATCTCTTCTCTCATATATCCTTCCTCCATGCCTCCTCCTTTTTATTTCTCCTAGCTTTTCAAGCATCTCATTGAACTCCTCCATTCCTCTTTGCAATCTTTCCATTTCAAGGAATAGTGTTGTCATGATATGTGGTGGGAAGAAGAATTTTTTTTTTTTTTTGGAAAAAAAATCTTAGAACAAGATATAAAATCACTCTAGGAAGGTGGCTCTAGATACCAAATGATATGATCCAAAAATGGACCATAAGATTTTCGGATCTTTCCTTGAGTGAAATTCGCACAAGATTAGGAAGCATCTATATCTCATGCTATAGAGATCAGAATTGAGTGATTCCAAAACGAAATGAAAGAACTCTTTCTAAAAAATGATTTAGACTCAAGAATCACTGAAAAACAGTACGTATAACTTGAGATATGAGTATGAGAAATTTGAGATGAAAATTGAGAAAATTACAAAATTAGAGATTCTTGCAAATTGATGTTTGTAATAGAATGGATACAAAGGAAAAGTGAAATAACAAAGGAAAATAGTTAAGATGAGAGATGAAAATAAGAAATGGATTGGTGTCACAATCAAGGATTGATTGATAAACCAAAGTTAGTGATCGCCACAAGAGAAAACTCTTGATAAGATCTATGGCTCATTCAAGAACCTAAGAGAGGCTAAACACTCTCACAATTGGAACAAATCCAAATTGAACATCCAAGTTGTTTTCATTCATCATAGATGTGTACATATATAGAGTTTAGGGGCTGCATACATCATGCAAACAAAAGGTCACCATAAAGTGACTAAAATCCCTCATAAAAGAAATAACTATTCACTAAGTGGCTAATTAAAGCAACTAATGACAATTAAGTGGATAATAAAAGTGGTTCATGACTTCTAAAAAGGAGTTACCTAGGCATGCAAGCTAAAGGTTGTCCTCCCAAGAAGCTTAGTAAAAATGTGCACCGTCTACACACAAAGTTTATTACACTTTATTTAATAGAAATAAACTAGAAAATTTTGTCCAAAAGTTCGTCTTCAACTTCCACACCATTTTTCACCATGATAGAGGCTGAATCTGGTCAAGAAGCTAGAAATAAGATTTGTAGATAAGTTCCTTATCTTTCCAACGCACTAAAGAATGCATCAATCGGAGATCTGTAGCGCAAGATATAGCCAAAAAAAGTCAACAGGTTCATCACTAATGAAAATAAAATTTGTCATAAAAAATCAAATTGGCCTTAAATTAGACATCATTCTTGGTTTGCATCACCCAATGTCCAAAGCAGCGGTTCTCAAGCAAGCACAAACTTCTACAAACTACAGAGCAAAAATTGCTAAAAAGACATTAGATCCAAAGCCTTGCAACCTAAATTGAGCCTTGGACCCTCCTCGATAAGCTACATAAGAAAAATTGCTTAAGTATAAAGCCAACACCAAGATTAAGTGTCTAACCCATCTCAGTCTAGCAAAGGCAAATGTTCAACAAGTTTGAAGGCAGTGCCAGGATGGAGTGTTGGACTTGCCTCAGTAATAGAAAGAAAGCAACATGTAGAAATTATCAACCATTCAATCAAAAGATGCACAAGATCGAGACTTGTCTAAATACAAGAATAAAACCCTACTTAAGGGGCAACAAAATAAAAAAAAAAAAGGTATCAAAAAGTGGTTCTTTGATCTTCTGGGGTCTCCACTGCTGCCTCAGACCGCCTAGCCTCAATCTACATCACCTTGGCTGTGATCACCTCGCCTGCATTTTGGCTAGCATTCGGCACCATCTCTATCCTTTCACCGCCTTCCACCTCGTGATCCACTTGATTACCAGGGATGGCCATTGAAGTGACCATGTCCACAATCTGGCCATCCTAGACTTCCTTTAGCACGTCGATCCCCTCCTCATTGAGTTTGGGATTAAGGTGGCGAAGTTGGTTGAGGGCATTTTCAAATGTCTCCTCCACGGACACCGAACAATCATCCACAGTCCAATCAAACTCCCTTTTCAGAAGCTCATACTGAACCTGGGCATCGGCAAGGGAAGACTTAGACAAAGCCAAGTTCTTCTTCAGTTCATCATCCTAAGTTGAGCCCAAATCTTGTCAGCCTCGGCAGCCTTGACTTGGAGAGATTCTATTTTAGCAACTCGAGCATAGAGAGATGGGATCACAGAAGCATCCACGATCAGGTAGTCAACCTCAGCTCGCAGTTTATTAGCCTCGACGCTGAGCAACTTGAGCTACCTATCCTTCTGGGTCACCTCCATGACAGCTAGGTTGAGCAGCCTACCTTTCTCACAAAGATCAAGTTCAAGCTTATGCTTGTCACCTCAGAGGGTGTTGAGCTCCCCTTTTAAATTGGAAACGTCTTAGGAGGGACCCCAATTTTCCTCCATGAGCTGAAGAAAAGAGGTAAGCTACAAGATGCCACACCGGAATGACATTAATGGCTGACCTTTTCCCTCTGTCATCCCTACTACCCTCAGCTTGCCTTTTTCGAGGTTGTAATGGTGGACAAGAGAGCTCGTTTCAATGTCTTGTGGCCCTAAAGACCGGGTAGGTGGAGAGACATCCACAACCACAAGAGGAGGAGTGGGGACAACAACAGTCACCCCCTAAGAAACTACCAGGGGCCAAGATCCTGACGCCTCACTAACTTTTGCCGCCAAAATTTGATAGTTTCTGAGGCTACCAAATTAGATATGATTTATTAATGGATTCACCAAGCACTTATAGTATGCGGTGCAACTGGGTCAAGCCCTTGGATCATTCTAGTTAATCAATTATATTAAGGGGTTAACAAAGGGGGTTGGATTGCAAGAGTAATTAAAAGACAGTAATTAAAGTGCTATAAAATGTTGTAAACAGAATGAGGAAAAACAACCAATCCAAGGGATTCAACAACTCTTGAGTTTAATCCATCCTTGACCACTGTGGACTCATTCACATGCTAACTAGATTCTTGGTATGCTCTACTAGATAACTATCTAGAATTTGGTTAATCAATGTTAGATGAAGTTAGCATCCATCCAACCCTAAATCAACCTAAAACTCAACTTTCAACCAAGTTAGGCATTTCATCAAACACCTTTGGTGCAGTGCCTAATCTCATGTGAAATCCTCATCCAAGTATGAATTCTCTACTAGGTAAGCACTTAGGATTTAGTCAATTAACGAAAAATGGATTAAGCATCCATTTAACCCTAAATCAAACTCATTCCAGAATTCATGCTAGCTAGATAATACATCAAAAACCTTTGTTGCATTATCTAGTTTTTGCAAACACATGATAGTTAAGCAACTATCATATGAGCACCAAAACTGAGTTAAGCACTCAGTCAAGATGCAACAGAATCAAGAGAAGGAGGAGATAAATTTTATTAATAACAAGAATGTAAATATTCATCACAAGGTCTCAAAATTAAATATCAAAAGTGTTTCAATCCCTAGGATTGATTACAAAGCTTTAGCTCTCCATGAATGGAGAGCACAAAATAAAAAAGTAAAAGTAAAAAAAATGTAAAAGAGCAAAAATGTAAAATATAAGTAAGAAGAGAGGAGAGGAGAGAGGAGAGCAAAAGAGAAGATGAAGAGAGAAAAGTGAGAAATGAAAACTGAATGTAATAGTCTTAGTTTTGGGCTCTATCTCCCACATAACAGACAATAAAAGCAAAATTACATGTTTTTTCCTAGCTTAAACTCTTCCTCTTTCAATTAGCTTTAATTGGACACCTAATTTACAAGATTTGGACACCTAATGAAGGAGTTATGGCCAAAATACGTTTTACAGCTCTAGGATCCCATTATCTCCATTCATAAGATAAAAAACCTATCCAAACATCGCCGTTTTGATAAGTGGTCTTCACAAACATTGAATGGTTTTGTCTCATCTTTCCAATGGAATTGTTTAAGCCCATTATGACTCTTATAGCCCAAGATACAGCCTAGTCTTTGCACACTACTCAGGTTCCAATGACGGCACCTCTGTTCTGACTTCTAGGCCTAGTATTACCCACTAGACATCTGATTCAGCTCTGGATCTCTTCAGCAAAGTTGTAGATATTCCTCTTGGATTTCCTACAAGGTAAATTTCATAATTTTTAGATGTTTATAACTCAAGTTATACCCAAAATACAGGTAAAATTGCCACAATGCTAAAAAATATAACTAAGCCCAATTTAGACCCAAACTTATAAATAGTGGCCAAAACTAATCAATTAAGCATAAGAGAGATCTAAAATGCTGAATATGAGGGTTAACTAATATATAAAAATGGTGTTTATCACATCTCAGCTAAGTTTTGAAGCTTAGAAGGTAGAGTCATGCTTTCTGCAAACAAAAAGAGAATGTTACTGCATTTAGATAAGTTCACGCAAGAAGACAAGTACAAAAGAAAAATACGTAGGACGAGGTACCTAACACAACCTTTATAGAAGTGACGGGATCATCCAAGATATCCTTACAAGAAATGACCCACCTTCCTTGGTCCATCCATTCAAAAAATCTAAGACCAAAGCCTCAAAGGAAGGGATCTCAGAGTACGAAGTCTCTAACTCTATTTTACTACACCCCCAACTGATTTCAATCTAGTACAATTGGAAGCATGACTCACCTTCCAAGGTGACAAAGAAAGACGTCTTACCTGGAACCCTTTAGTAGTCATGTTAAAACTTTTTAAAGGACTCCTAGTAAGGCTTGAAGACCGAGCGCCCATTCTGCACCCATATGGTGACCCATCCTTTGGTATGATTACTTCCCGAGGTTATCAACCTTGAGAAAAGGTAGAAGACAAACTTAACCGAGTGCTACCACTCAAAAACCCAACAAACTAGCTCGAATGCCCTAACAAACCACCAAGCACTCGGATGAAGTTGAGTGAGCGCCACCCACAAGTGATTAAGAACGTCCATCTCGAAATCGATAAAAGGCAGCCTCACCTAGATTTGAGTAAAAAGGGCATTGTACATATACATGAAGTGCTCGCCCACCGTACAGGTTAAACACACATTCTCTTCCTCTGATGAGTGTCAAATTGCAAACTCTCGGTCCCTGAGCCCCTCCACAGTTAGTTGCAGGTACTATTGCTTTTCCAGGGCATCTTTACCAGTCCTTATGTCTAAGGGAGTACCCCAATCTTCATCATCCACCCACTAGAATCTATTAACATCTCAAGGAAAGATGAGCGTCTTCTTCTCCGCTGGAACAGTCCTCCCCCACTTTGTAGGTGCAGCCCTCCGCTTTCATGCATACCTATAAAGGATGTGCCCGAGTTAGACGTCCAACAATCACTCAAGTCTCCTAACGCCATCAGATACTCAGAGCCCCCACTAATAGGCCAATATCCTACACCGTCTCCTCACTACCCAACATTTCCTCCTACTAAGGGATTCCCACTAAGGGTTCAAAGAAAAGATGAAAATAGAAAGGGTGAAGATGAGGAGTACCATGAGTTTTGGAAAAGGCTCTAAATGGTGAAAAAGTGTTGAAGAAGCCTTCAAACGCCAACAACCACCGCGAAAGACACCAGAAAGTCACTGGGGAAAAAGGTACGAGTACAAAAATCTGGAAAAGAGATTCACACAAAGAGTGGGGAAGATCCCACTCCACCACTATTTATAGGTGTGGAAAGTCACCACCTAACTGCTACTATAAGGGGAAGGGTGTGCCATTTCAATGCAAATAAGGCATTTCGTTTGAAACAACTCACCATGACGCCCACTTTTTGAAATTCAAAACCAGCTCATCATGGCGTTACGAACCCCAAACGACGGCATCCACTGCTTTTCGACCACGTGTCGCATCGCTTTTAAATGAAGACAACTGAAAGGACAAGGCCCAAAATGTTCAAAATTGAAGCGACGTGTGGCACCATGAAGAGACACGTAAGGCGAACACCGAACTATCAACAAAACTCTGCGGTGAAACAACACCTTAGACCTTGGCCTAAGATTGGACTACAGCAAACCCCACGTAGCATAGGGGCAACCAACTGTACACCATGGACCACGAAATGATGATGTAAGCAGAATGATCTAACCTAGATCCAAGCCTTACTCACGTACCCCAGATTTTCACTATGGTACATCATAGCGCTTTAAGAGAACATCACAAGATCTAGCATAGAACACTATACTAGAGGCAACTGGTGTCAATTGCGTGTCGTGTGCTCTAGTTGAACATGTATCTTGACACTTAACTGTCTCATCCAAACGTTAAGCTGGAGGCAACTATTCTAGACCAAGCGTGCCCATAAAACTAGAGTAACCCAACCTACCAGGATGGTCCTCAGACATATCATGAACAGGGAACTGCTCGTCTACTAAGCATTCCCCCTCCCTCCGACAGAAAAGTGGAGACACCACTCTACTCGGATAGAGGGGATAGATAATATGAAATAACGTTTTCCCACACTACAAGGGGACAACGTACAATACACAATGAAACACTTATAATTCCCATACTTTTTACACGCTCACACACTATCCTCCTTGAGCAACCAGTGACTTGAGTGTTGAAGTGCCTTTTGCAAATATCCGCTCCTTCGCTCCTCAAATCGTTGTTGCTGCGTCACGGAGCAAGCCACCACTGTTTACCTTCTCAGGTAACTATAAGAACCTAGTTTTGAACAATAGTCACTTAACTTCTTGTGCTTTGTTAAAATTCTTCCATTTCTTTTTCCTTTGAATGCACGCGCTTAGCCGTTTCTTTTTTTTTTTTCGTTACCTAGCACTTTTTCTTGGGAGGTAAATGTTCACCTTGCATTTGTTTCTTTATACTCCATCGTCCTGCAATTCTTTGATGTACACCACCCAAATGTTCATTATGGATTTGTTGTTAATTTTGAATATCAGCTAAGAGATTGAGAAAAAGAAAAATTATAGTGGAGAAAACGGTTTGTGTAGTTGACCCTTCGGCCAGAAAAACTGGCATTGGACCCAACAGTGGCCCACAAGCATGTGCACCATGTGTATGTCAGCCATGTTTCTGTGTTATAGTAAATCCACTCTCAACCTTTGCTATGTCAATATAGGTTTCAGCAATAGTTAAATAAATGCATAACAATTGACAGTTAGCAATACACATAATGCATGTTACTGTTTTGTGATTAGAACATTAAGAGTTTTATTGGCAAAATGGAATTCTCCTATTTCTGTGTGTTGCGTCAGTTGTCTTCTTCCCTCAGTACCAAAACCCACGTGGGTGGGTAGCCTGCACTGGTGAATTGCGCAAAAATTGGTATTCAAAATATATGTCTGATAGAAGTTCCACCAGGGATTGCGAGACAATAGTCCTGATTCGATTGGTTGTGCCAAGTGATCACAACTGGAGAAAAATAGTTTATATACATTAATAACAATTTTAGAATTGGAGCAATCTCTAGCAGAAGGCCAGATCAGGTTAACACATATAATTGGGTCAAGTTGAAGAAGACATAACAACAAGCTGATGATATAAAAATTTGATTTTGAGGGCATTGAGACTGTATGCTAAGCTAACTAATAATTATATACTAGTTTATATACATGACCAAGAGAAAAGAAAAGACTCATATGTAAGTTAAATATAAAGTTGGGATAATATTAAAGAATCTATGGGGTCTGGTTCCATCTGAGGACCCAGCTGGCCACCCACAAATCAATGGCCAGAATGATAGATAAATCTGAGGGATCATTATGGAGCATTCATGTAAAAATCATGGTTGAAAAACCAAGGGCCTACCACTGACAGCAACCCAAAGAGGAGTTGTTCTCAATAGGAGGACAAACTGTGCAAACACATGTAAAAATAGAAGAGAATGGAAAATTATGAAAATATATAGAATATAGACACTAGAAAAGACCAGAGGTAATAATATTAATCTATAAAATTAAGATATTCTTGTTATTCAAGTCCCACAAGGGAAACAAATTAGCTGACTGTAGCACTCTTGTACCATGTGGAGCCCGTGCTTGTTTTTATTCCCTTTTTCTTTTTTTTCTTCTTTTTTCTCTTCTTTCAATTTCTTTTTCCTTTTTCTTTCCTCTTTATATAAATCCCATTTCTGTTTTGGAGATTCATAAAAGCCAAACAGCTATATCTATTTTTATGCACCCTCAACTCATTCTTTCTGTACCTATAATCAAACCCCCTACCTTGGCAAAACGTATCAACATGGAAAGTGATGCTCGGGACAACTTTGCCACATCCTCCTTCTCCTTATCCTCCACCATCGCCACAAACTCCATTGACACCAACACTTCTACCACATCCTCTTCCTACTCCTCCTCCACCTCTTCATCAACAACAACTGAAGCAACATCTTCTACTTCAAACTCAAATTCATGCACCAAGCAAGACTTCAAAAGTCCTCTAAATGATTCAACCACAGCTCAAAACTTGGAAAATGGAAAGGACTCAAAGGAGTGCAAGAAGAGGCAGAAAAGTGACAGTGATAGCAAGCATCCCACTTATAGAGGTGTAAGAATGAGAAATTGGGGCAAATGGGTGTCTGAGATTCGTGAGCCAAGAAAGAAGTCAAGAATATGGCTTGGAACATACGCTACTGCAGAAATGGCAGCTAGAGCACATGATGTAGCTGCCTTAGCAATCAAAGGCCATTCAGCTTACCTCAATTTCCCTGAATTGGCTCAAGAGCTTCCCAGGCCAGCCACCACATCTCCCAAGGACATTCAAGCTGCAGCTACAAAGGCTGCAAACACTGCCTTTGAGGAGGTTAAGCATTATCAAGCTGAAGCCGAAGCTGAACCAAGCCAAGCAGAGCAGGCTTCATCTTCAACTCTATCCATGGACAATACTCAAGAGTCTTCAACTTCTCCCTCAACCAATGATGAAGACACTTTGTTTGACCTACCAGATCTATTCCCTGATGGAAACCGTGGACTTTGCTCCTACTCGTCTTCTTGGCATTTATGTGTAGCTGATAGTGGATTCCACCATGAGGAGCCATCTTTTTGGGAGAACTACTAGAGGTTGCTTCAAGTAAAAATAAAAAAAATAAGAACAAAAAAGAACAGTAACATTCTGAGTTTATCTTCTTGTTACTGAGTCACTGCATTCTGCACAGAGAATACCAGTTGAGGAACAGTTTACATTTTTATCTGTACATGCGTTGTCTATTGCTATTTTTGTCCAGTTTAGTTCTGCAGTGATTGGATTAGAACAGTTAGCTAAAGGAAATTTTCCAAAGTGATAAAAAGGGTGGGGACACTGTACAAATTAATAAAGAAGCTTTGTATGTGTGTACACTAAATTAGGAAAACCATATCAGACAAAGTCTTTCTTATACTATGAATGGTATTTATTGCATTTCAGAGAACTGGAGCACATCCTTCTTTTACTTTCAATGTCTAATTCATTAACTAACAAGGATTGGGCAATGGTAAGCGAATCGAGCTTTCAAGAAAAGAATCAAAGTTTTAAATATAGATAAGGCAATTACACTGAGAGCACATCTTCATTGCCAAAGTATTAGATAGGTTAGTCTAATATTTATGAAATACAATATTTATGAAATACTTGATCAAAAATCCAAAAACCAAAATGTCCGATTCCTTAATTAGAGGAGCTGATATTGTTTTGGAAGGTAAACACTCGTCTTCGATTTTGTTTCCAACATCGTCTGGGTTAGGTACCCTGCTAACGTGGATTATAGGGAATCGTTATCTGTTTTTACCCGTGAAGTTCCTATATTCATATGGTGTAACGTACCAATCTAATCAACCGATCATACCGTGACATGTAACATAAAAATCAAATCTGTTGTTAGATTAACTTTCTGCGTGTTAAAGCAGAATCTTAGATATAGATTATGTGTAATATGTTAAAATTTTGTTGGATCTATTAATTCTAAAATTTATGACATATCAAACTATATAAAGAGTTTTAAGATTACCTTGAAAAGGCGCCGATGAGGAAGTCATTTGTTAAAACTCTTAAAATCAATCTCGATAAGAGAGAGATATTATTTCTATCTCACAGTAATCACTCACGCGTCAGTATCAATGGAGCAACTGTAAGTACTAGAGTGGTTAGGAATAAGGGCATTCCTATCATATGATTCCATTCTGGTTATTTCTGGAGTTTCGTTTAATGACCTTTATATGTTAAATATTGATCCCTTTCTATTGATCTAACGACATTTATATATTAATAATGTTATTGGGAACAAGCGTGGTAGAGTTGCTGAAAACTTTTTTATGTTGTCACACAAACATTTAGGACATATCTCTAGGGAGAGAATGGAGAGATTGATCAAGGAAAATATTCTTAATGATCTGGATTTCTTTGATTTTGATACCTGTGTTGTTTGCATAAAAGGAAAACTTACAACTGGACCCAGAAGGAGTGAGGTTACCAGAAGTAAAGGAATACTACAGTTAATTCATACAGATATTTGTGAACCCATTACTCCTATTGCTATGGGTGGTTTTAGATACTTTATTACCTTTATTGATGACTTCTCTAGATACGGGTGGATTGATTTGCTGCATGAGAAATCTAACTTTTTAGATGTTTTTAAAGCATTCAAAGCTGCTGTTGAATTGAAATTTAGTAAGCATATTAAATGTGTGAGGTCTAATAGAGATGGTGAGTACTATGGTTGAGATGGTGAGTACTATGGTAAGTATGATGAAATTGGTAGAAATCCTAGACCTTTTGCTAGGTTCTTATAGGATTGTGGTATTGAGGTACATTACATCATGCTTGACACTCCACAACAAAATGGAGTTGCAAAAAGGCAAAATTGTACTCTTATGGATATAGTGAGATATATGCTTAATCATTCTATTCTTCAGAATTCTTGTGGGGAGATACCTTGAAAACTACTGCTTATACAGTGAATCATGTGCCAAGTAAATCTGTGCCGAATACTTCATATGAGTTTATGTCAGGTAAACAACCTACTTTGAGGCATTTTTGTGTTTAGGGTTGAAGGGTAGAGGTGAGACCATATAATCCACATTTAAAAAAGCTCGATCCCAAAATCATCAGTGGTTTCTTCATTAGTTATTGTATTAGCTCAAGGGGTTGTAGGTTCTATTATCCTTCTTATACTACTAGAGTTAATGAATCAGATCAGGCTGTCTATTATGAAGAGGACTTAGAGCATGGTGGAACTCAGGAGCCACATATTGTTGATTTTAGAGAGGAGCATGTTGTTGTTCTTATTCCTGTTCTTCCCCTTCTAGGGATAATATCATCTCTTTTGATCCATAATGATGATGTTTTTTATCCTGTTGATAATGTCAATATCCCTTAACAAGTCAAAAAATAATGTATAGAATCCAATTATTGTTGTGACACCGTTGAAAAGATCTGAGCAGGTTCCTATATCAGCTGAGTCTACTAGATTCGGGGATTATTTTGTGTACCTGCAGGAGCATGAGTTTAATTCAGTTTAGGATTCTGATCCTATTTCCTTTCAAGAGGCCTTGGTTAGTCTTAATAGTGCACAATGGTTGATGGCTATTGTAATATCTTGGACCAATGGGGATAAGGTGTGGAATAAAATTAGTTTTAAGGGTAGTTAGGTAATTTCCCTACATTAAGTTCAAAAGAAAAAAGGGATCAAATGATTTTAAAAAGGGAAGAACGATAGAAATAGAGAAGAACATCTCTTTTCCTTCATCTTCAACACTTTGCTCCATTTGGAGCCATAACCAAGTTTCCACATTTCCCTCATTTTAGCACCAAATCCTTGCACTCACTTGTGCTTGAGGTAAATTTCTACTTTTTTATTCTTGTTTGCTTTGTACCAAATCTTATGTTCCCTCAAGCTTTGCTATCTCAAAAAAAGGTGGGTGTGTGTATATTGTGCCTTGAGTAAAAATCTAAGGGTTTAGGAGTTTGGGTTCTAGAAAGAGGGAATGAGAAAGCCACACCTTAATTTTTTTCTCATGAGTTTCTAGAAAACCCTAAACCCTATAATTAGGGATTTTACCTGATCTCTTTTCCTCTTTGTTAGTTCAACTCTAAATTAATGAAATTTCTAAAGCCTTATCAATTGCAAATTGTAATTATAGTGCAGTAATTTTATTTATTCATGGTGCTTATACTTTAAATTCCTAATATCTAGTGGGTAACTCTAAGTTTTAAGAAAAAATGCTCTCCTTTGAGGTTGCTTCTTAACGTAAGTCATTGTTTCATTTATGTTAACTTGTCAAAATATTTATTTATGGCTAGATTCAGTGGACACTACACTGCTGGCTCCTCTGAGTGTCATGGGGACCGATTGAGTTGGTTCTTCATATTTATGAGTGGATAGTTTACACAGTGACATATTTTTAAACTTAAACATCTTGTCATGTATTTATATTTCTTCTAATAGTAATTCAAACCAAGTTTCATTTATTATTTTAAGAGTTAGAAATTTGGAGTTCTTTATAATAGCTTTGTTTATAGCGTCAAGCTTCATATTTTGGGGAAACAAAACCTTTAAGCTAGCTTATGAATTTATCTTATGATGATTATACTTTTGGAGCAGTATTTTATTGGCCTTATGACTTATTGAGTTGTTACACTTGAAAGGTAACCTATGATAGTTTTGAATTTTTATTACGAGAATTGAGCTATAAGGGTTGAGTGTTAAAACTTCGTTCACCGTTAGCGAAGAGATATAAGGGGATGAGTGTTAAAACTCTATTCACCATTAGCAAAGAGATATAAGGGCATATGTTCCACCTATCGTGGCGAAGAGATATAACGAAATACGTTCCGTCTGCCATGGTGTAGAGAGGTAACGACATATGTTCCGCCTGCTATAGCGAAGAGATATAATGTTATATGTTTCGCCTGCCATGGAGAAGAGAGATAACGACATATGTTCTTCTTGTCGTGGCGAAGAGAGGTAATGACATATGTTCCACCTGCCGTGGCGAAGAGATATAATGACATATGTTCTGCCTGCCATGGCGAAGAGAGGTAATGGCATATGTTTCGCCTACCATAGTGAAGAGAGATAACGACGTGTGTTCTGCCTATCGTGGCAAAAAAAGATAACGATATGTGTTCTGCTTGTCATTGCAAAGAGATATAATGGCTAATATGCATATAATAGATGTAGAGATTTTGCTTAGGAGAAGAGATGAGATTTGTTAAGTAAAGTTGAATTCCTTTATGATTATAAATCTACTTCTGGAAAGGAAAGCATGTGACAAGTGATTTTATTTATAAACTTCTTCTATTTGATTATTATGTTTTGAGTTGTTTTTCAAAGCTTAAATATTTGTGCTATTACTTGTTTTCCTTTTCTGTTCACTATGTTTATTATGCCTTCACTGAGTTTATGTGACTCACCCCATTCCTTTTTCTTGAGTAGTGGGTTCTTGGGATTTGCTATTCTACTTAGGAGTGCTTGTCTTTTGGTAGGCCTTCGTTGCCATTGGTGGCTAGGGTTACACATCGACTACAATATTTTGCAGCTATAAAAGATAGAGTTTATTTCTTTCTTTTAGTGTGTGTGTGTGTGTGTGTGTGTGTGTGTGTGTGTGTGTGTGTGTGTGTGTGTGTGTATATATATATATATATATATATATATATGACCATAATATCATGATATGTCTCTTCTATATAGCGGGCTCAATTTGTACTTATGACTAATGTTAGATGCTTATGTTTGTGTTGGATCTGGATATGTATTGTTGATCAAATCTAAATAAAATGAGTGGTTTGTTAAGTTTTTAGAGGGAACTCTGTTGGATTCTTAGTGGACCTAATCAAAGTTTCAAATTTTTTTCTTTAATTGATGTTGTGTTGTTAGGCTTACCAGACTAGTTAAGTGCTAAGTATCACTAGCTTGTGCGCTGGTCACAGTCTAAGATTGGTTCGTGACAAAGTTGGTATCAGAGCAGTTCATCCTGCTGAGCCTAGGGTATGGACTGACTATGCTTGTGGCATATTATAAGTTCCCAATTTATAGTTTTTGGTCTCTAATGAAGAGATGTATAGTTAGTTTAGATATGCATAACTGCCTTAGATGTGATTATTATAGGACTCTGTCACACTGTTTGCATTATATTGAGACTGATCAACTTAATATGTATTGTTACGTGTATTAGAAGCCAATAACATCCACTAGGTGTACTTTTTTTGATAGAAAAATAGCAAAATTCATAGGAACTTTAGGGAGGTATCTGTTGCTAGGAGGCAGTGCCATAGTGAATTGAGCGTTAAAGCATATGGAAGTTTCATTTTATATTGCTATAAAATCTTGTTGTAAAAGAACTATGTGTTGAGTCATAACTACTTATTGAGGTTGTGAATGTCAAGAGTTATGTTTGAAGATTAAATGTTATATGCGCCTTGTAATATGGGTTGCCTTTAATTCTGTTTTGCATATATATATATTTCTTCCCTTGATATTATTAATTTTGATGGATTAAGCTTTAGATAGAAATCCCTTATGCTCTAGTAGTGAGACTGAATTTTATTGTTGTATGGGTATATCTTCAGCTGGTAATGATTTTTGGTGAAGTTAAAACTATAATTTTTGTAGGACCATATATATATATATATATATATATATATATATATATAGCTACTGCCCTGTTTTGATATTGATTTTTAGTAAAAGTAATTTTATAAGCTAACTTTCTATGCTTATTGAAGAATTGAGTTAGACATGGATGAGTATAAAGATGTGATTTTATCTTATTATGGCATCATGAGTATATGTTGTTTTCAAATTTCTTGTTAAGATGTTGATGTTTGCCTTGGTCAAAGAAAATATAGACTTCAAATTCTAGAAACATGATTGTAAGTGGTGTATATTAGTGATGTAAGGAAGAGGACTACCCTCAGTTTTGGGTGTAGAAGTGAAAAACACCAATTTATATCGATTCTTAATATTTGTTGGTTTAATAGCTTGAACTAGTGACATGGCTTGGTTATTAATTTTTGAAGTTTGATTATATATTGAGGATAATGATGGCTTTGGTCAAGAAAGGAAATTAAGTTGTACTCTAATATAAAATGAATTGGTGTTATAATGATTTTATGAGTACCTCAAATTTTTCTGTTCTGTATCCTATGAAATTTTGGTATACTAATGTTGGACAAATTGTAGGAACCTTTAACTAACATGATAAAACCTTCCGTTGTTTTTATTTTTCTAGTTTTCTAGGTGTTTTCCATTTAATCTATTGTTGTTCTTTTGGGATCAAGAGAAAACAAGGATTTGTCTTACTATAAATGTATGATTGAAACATTAATACTTCATTTTGTAGTTATATCTTAACCAATAATAGTAATAATGTCTACTTCTATGTAAATGGCAAGTTGTTATTATGTATAAGTTGTATGTTAGTATTAAATTAGTTTACAGAGTAAAGAATAGGTGATGTCCTATTTCTTTTCTGAATTGTGAATTGAATCTCTTATTGTGATAATATAACCTGTTACATGTGCTGTTTTGAGCCTTTAACTGTGCAAGCACAAATAGAGCTGAGTGAAGAAGGGTACATGTACACAATTCTGATATGGTGCCAAGCTTGGTCAGCGTGATATTTTCTGGTTTGTTGATTAATGTGTTTCGGTTTAATGGTAAGAATGAAGGGGAAATGAATGAGAATTAATTTGAGGTATCTTGGATTGTCTTGGTGATTTGAGAAATCAAGGGACTACACTTACGGAGCTAAGTGTGAGGCAAATTGCTTGGAGTTGAAGTCTCTAAAATCTTGTTAAGTTGGAAGCTAATTGTTATTTGTTTTGGGTGAAACAATATGTTGTCCTATTTTGTTCCCTATTTAAAATTTTGTGGTTAATTGTGCTTATTGAGAAGCCAAGAAGAAAGATCAGACTATAGCATGGCCTATGACTTGTTGTACCAATTCTATGTTTCAATTGATTATATGTGAAATTTTTATATTTGAAATTGCTACAAATTCTTGTAGCCTGTTAGAAGTATATTGTCTATGTTTTATATACTATGGAAGTTGAAGTATGAACTTGTTGTGAGGCTTGCTGAATTGATGACTAAGAATTGTTTTAATACTTTTGAACTGTTAGGACTATTTTTATTTCTTTGGATAGTTAGCTTTCATTTTGGGGTGTTTATTTGCTGTTTTGAAAAGCCTCTGACCAAATTGATGTATGATGAATTTTAAGGATTGAAAAACTATTTTTTATGCATTTATATGGGTGAATCAAGAGCTGAAATTCAATTTATGGTTGTTGTATGTTGTTAGCCCAAAACCTTGATGAGTTTTGATCCCAAAACTCTTAAAAAGTACTTGATTTTTGCCTTGACAAGCCTAGAACTGAGGCTATTGCTTGAATGTTTAACAACCTTCTTGAATGATCATGTTGTATGTTTAAGTTTTTGAAATTGGATGAAGATTATGATGAGACCAGATTTCGATTCTTTGGGGATAAAGGATAATCCTTAGTTTGTTGATCATGTTGATAAAGATTTGTTTTTCGTTGAATCATATTATTATTGTGCACTTAGTATAACTTTGTATTGTGCACTCATTGAATTGTGAATTGATTATTCTATGCATTTAGTTACTTCAGTAGTAAAGTAACCATTATATGCATATGGAACATGATGTGAACTTAATATATTTTTGTGATAATGATATTGTGCACTTGCTATACTTCTGAAATGGAATGTAATGTTCACTTGATATGCTTGTGAGATAAAGTATGATGTGCATATGGCTAATGATTGATATAGGATATGATCCTTAGTATGCTAAGCTTTATTTAGAGAAGATAATATCTTTGCATGGAGTACCATTGTCTATCATTTCTGATTGAGGCCCTCAGTTCACAGCCTAGTTTTGGAGATCTTTTCAAACTGCTTTGGGAACACGATTGGACTTGTGTACTACTTTTCACCTACAAACTGATGGTCAGTCTAAGAGAACTATACAGCTTTTGGAAGATATGCTTCACGTTTGTGTGTTAGACTTTGGAGGGAGTTGGGATCAATACCTACCTTTGATGAAGTTTGCTTATAATAATAGTTACCAATCTAGTATTCAGATGGCACCATTTGAGGCCTTATACGGGAGGGATTGCAGGTCCCTTATTGGTTGGTTTGAGATTAGAGAATCTAGACTTGCAAGTCTAAACTTAATTCAAGAAGCTATTGAGAAGGTTCAACTAATTCAAGATTGCCTAGTGACTACTTAGAGTAGGCAAAAGTCTTATTTGGATCGGAGGCATTGACCTTTGGAGTTTGGTGTGGGAGAACATGTTCTTCTACGTGTTTCTCCAATGAAAGGTATTATGAGGTTTGGTAAAAAAGGTAAGTTGAGCTTGAGATTCATAGGACCATTTGAGATTCTAGAGAGGGTCGAGCAGGTGACTTATCGCTTAGTTATTCCCCTTAATCTTTCAGGAGTTCATTCAGTTTTCCATGTTTAGATGCTTCGAAAATATGTTCATGATCCATCTCATGTCATTCAACATCAAGCTGTTCAACTTGATGAAAATCTTAGTTATGTTGAGCAACCTGTGGCTATAGTGGATAGATGAGTGAAACACTTACGCTCTAAGGAAGTTGTTGCTGTAAAGTTTGTTTGGAAGGGTCCATCTGGTGAAGAAATGACATAGGATCCCGAGACAGTTATACATGACACATACCCACACCTTTTTTATGAGCAAGGTTAGTATATAGTGTAAATTCGAAGGCGAATTTATTTTAAGGGGGGAAGTGTGGAAATAAGTTTGCCCCAAATGGTTTTATATGTTAAGTTTTGATGATGACAAATACAAGACAAAAAGAATATCTTGCTTATACTCTTTGTTGCATTCTATATAGAGCATATCCATTAATATTTAATAAATATCTTATTTGGATGTGTCTATGAATGTCTTATATGCATGTTAAACTAACTAAAGCTATATATTTATGATTCATGCATATGAAGATATTAAATTATGTTTTTGGACTAACTATGCTTATTTAAGTGAGTGATACTTTGTAAGATAGTCCAAATACCAAGAGTGAGCTTGCAACAAGAAAGCAAAAGATCTCAACTAAGCTCAACACAAAGGAGAATGTGAATGCCTATTTCATGAAGGTATTGATAAACATCGAAGTCATGTCAAAGACCAAGTCCAAAGGAAGATTAAATGATATAACTTATAGGACTTAGTGTCTTTATGTACGAAGCCTTATGGATATCTCAAATATGTTTTTACAAATGGTTTTCCTATGATAAAATACCCAACAAATAAGTTTTGAAAATTTATTTATGGTGGTAGTTCAAATTTATGAAAAATAGCAAAGTTTGAGTTTTGCAAAACTGACCTTTGGTCATTCTTTTAATCATATCTTTCAAAATACTTTGAGTTTTGTTTTGAAACTTCTTTCATTTGAAAATAGACTCAAAGATCTTTCCAATGACTGGTCATTTGCTTTAAACGGATAAGAAATGAAGAAGTTATGACCGTTTAAAGTCAGTTTTCAAAATCTGAGTGGTTTATTCGAATAAACCAAATGTTATTCGAATAACACACCACAAAAATCATACCAGAACGAGTTTTTAGTGGTTTATTCGAATAACCAAAAGGCTATTTGAATAACATGACCCATAAAACGTTCCAGAACTTGTTTTTGAAGGTTTATTCGAATAGTAAACCTATTATTCGAATAAAAACTTTTAGGAACGTATTGTTTGAAGGTTTTATTCGAATAGGACTTCGTTTTATTCGAATAAACTCGATCCTGTTCTACGCAACGGCTATTTTCAGAAGCTTTAAATGTGATATTAATTTATACCCAACTCTTTTTCTTATACCACTATAAATACATGTTTTTGGGACATCTTTGAAACACACCCATTTATCGAAATGATTCCTTCTTGCTTTATTTTGTGATACATATTTTACCAAATTTCGTGCTCTTTTTAGCCAAAATTTGAGATATCCTTAGAGAGCTTCATAGAGCTTCAAATTGTATTATTTACTCGAGTGAGAGTTTCTCTTCATCTATATTCTCTATTCTTCTGTATTGAGGGTGAGGTATCCTTCAAGGTTTGTAAAAGGGGTGAGGTATCCCTCTAAGGTTTGTATAAGGGTGAGGTATCCTGTGGTGAGACTTTAGCACAAGGGTAGAGTTTCCCTGTGTGTGAAAAGTGCTCTTTCATGTAACGGTTGCAAGCACCTATTGAAACTTGTACATATAGTGAAAAATCTCGAATGTGTTTTGAATTTGGACATAGACCACAAGTGGTTGGTGGTCGAACCAAGATAAATATCGTGCCTGCTCTTCTTCTCTTTATCTCTTTATTTTGTGCAATCTTTATTTTACGTAATTGTATATTATTGCACATTTATTTATACAATTTTATATTATTGTACATTTATTTATTTATAGTTCTTAAAGCTTTCTTTCTTCATCTCGCAATTCTTTCTCTTTTATTTAATAGCTTAAATATTTGTATTTATTTTAAGAGCATTTGCGAAAAGTTTTTTAATACCCAATTCACCCCCCTTCTTGGGTAATGGTTGCCATGACTAACAAGTGGTATCAGAGTTTCGTGCTCTGGTGAAAGCTTAACCGCTTAGAGTTAAAGATCCTTGTTTATTAGCAACCTTGAAAGTTTTTCAAAATGGAAGGTTTTGAAATTGATAAACCACCATTTTTTGATGGTGTGCATTTTGTTTATTGGAAAATTAGAATAGAGTTTTATATGCAATCTATTGATTTGGATTTGTGGGATGTTATGCTAAATGGATTTATTTACAAATCAAAACAAACCTGGAATAGTTTTGACAAAAAATATTTTTCTTTGAATATTAGAGCTATGCAAATTTTGAGAAGTAGTTTGAATGATTATGCTTATGCTAAAATTAAAAATTGTTCTAGTGCTAAAGATATATGGGATGCTCTTAATGCTATTTATCTTGCTAACGATGATTTTGTGCATAAAGTTGCATATAGAAAGCAAGAAGAGCAAAAGTTATTGAAGGAAGCCTGTCATGAAACGCATGCTAAAAGAGATGTTCAAATTACTGAAGCAAGTCAAATGTCTCTTGGTGATGATGGTGCTCAATTCGAAGAAGAGGCAAAGCAAAATAAAATTGATGAGGAAGAAGGTGATTCCCTTAAAGAGCCAAGTATGCTAGAAATTGAGACTACTTCCTATATGGCTAAAAAGGACTTTGAGGTAAATAATTCTAAACTATATTATAGTCCTTCTTATGATGAGTTGCAAAGTTCATATAATGAATTGTATGATGGTTTATTGAATTTAGAAAAGAAAAACTTATCGTGTTTGGAAAATATTTCTTTTATTGAAAATAAAATTGAGTTTTTGAAAAATGAATATGCTTTTCTTAATGAGGAAATGCCTTTGAAATATGAAACCTCATCTTCTGGTGAAAAATGCATTAATTTAGAAAATCAAGTTGAGGACTTATATTCTGAATTTGCCAAAGCAAATAGTTGTAATTGCCTAAATTCTATGTTTGTCAACGAGGATAAAATTAATGTTATTGCATGTGAAAATTCAAGTAAGGTTTATGGCAAAATTAATTTAGAATATAATAACAATAGAAGGCTTAAGTTTTTCAAAAATGATATTCAAATGACCAAGTCATCATTAATTTCAATTGTTTGCAATTTTTGTGGTCATCTAGGACATATTTCTCATTTATGCAATTATAGAAGAAATATTTATATGAGAAATTGTATGGTATGGGTTCCTAAAAATCCTAAAGGCCTTAATATTAACATTCAAGGACCCAAAATGAAGTGGGTACCAAAATGTCCTCCTAGTGTTTCAATTATGTAGAAAATTTCTCAAAAGGATGGACTTATTGGTCAAAGGAAAGAGGAATCACCACGAAGAACGCTTCCAAAGCCCAATGAAAGAATATTTAGTCAAAGAAGGAAGATGATTTCAACCAAAGCTTCTCAAGTACAAAATGTAGAACTTGCAAAGTTCAAAACACCAAAAGAGAAGCAATAGGTAAGGAAAAGAGTTCCCTTGATTACCAAGGCCAATGTATCAAAAGTTTTTACCTCTTATGCACACTCACATGCAAAGTCAATAAATTTGAGGTATATTCCTTGTAGGCCCTAAGTAATTAATAGGATCATGTGTACTTGATAAAATTTGAATATTATGCTTAACACATGATTATGTTCATTTTTTTATTGTACCATAGTTCATTAATTTGTTATATATCTTGGTACATAAAGTTCTATAATGCCTATGTATGCTTTATATGCTTTAAAATTGTCTATGTATCATAAAGCAAGCATGTTATCGGTTATATACTTAATGCAAAATGATTATCTAAATTTATTGTGCTCAATTTACATATTATGGAAAAATTGATCTTTATGAGAGCATAATAAATTAATGTTCCAAAAACTAACATACAAGGACCCAAGAAAATTTGGGTACCAAAAGTCAAAAATTAAAGTGTGTTGTAGGTGTGCTTGAAGGCCAAGAGCTGACTTTGACATATTGAAAGTGGTTGCTGCAAGTACAAAGACCAGAAATAATTTCAAGCTCTCTTCCTTGTCTCTGTGAAGTTTGGACTTACAATTTTCAGATAAGTGAAAACTTTTATTATACTCTTCTAGCCTTATAATTTGAAAATATTTCTATATGTTAATATGCTAGATAAAATATACTTCTTGTTTGAAATGATAATATCCTTGAGCTTGAGTTTTTTTTTTATCAATCATATATATATTTAAATACTTGAATTTATTGCTTAAATATGTTTTATTGTTGAATATTATCTCTCTTGAATCTTTAAATCATATGAATATATATATATGCTTTGAATTCATGAACGTATGCATCTCTGTGTTTCTTTGTTAGTGTTATTCGAATAAACTTCATTACTGCTTGTTAAAAATGTATTGAATATCAGTTTTATTCAAATAATTCGTAGTTTATTCGAATAAACTAGTTTCTGTGTTAAACCTGTGCTTAATATATGCTCTGTCTATTCGAATAAATCAGTTTCTATTCGAATAACCTGAATCTTTGTTTTATCAGTTTTTTACGTTTGATCTCTGTCTATTCGAATAAACCGTAGGCTATTCAAATAACCAGAGACTTGGTTTTTCAGTCTTGGGTGTTTGCTTTCTGTCTATTCGAATAACCCCATAGGTTATTCGAATAAATCGTGTTAAATGGCCAAAACATTTGGCCTTCCCAATTCGAATAGGATCCTCTTCTTATTCGAATAATCACGGTTTGTTTTTAAACATAAACTGTTCTACTACGTTTCGATTAATACATGTTAAATTCTTTTGATGCTTATATATAATTGGCTTGATTGATCATGAAATATCTTTTGCCATTGTGAACTCATTTATTATTTTGAATGCTTATTTGCTTATGAGTTTGACATAATGACTAACCTCTATGGATCCAAAATTGATGGATACCAAAGAAAATTCTTTGAATTATGTTGTAGGGTGATAACTACCTCAAGCAAGCATTTAAATGGAATTTATTCAACTTGAGGATAGTAAAGCTTAAAAGGACTCAACTTTTAAAAGATGTGCAAAAAATTTCTATTCCCTCACGAAAGCTTGAAGCTTGGAAGTTGGTGAAAGTGGGAGTCATCTACAAAAACTCAAAGAATACACTTTTGGTGATATCAAACTATTATTGAATATCATGTGATACTTGGATAAGTAGAAATTTGTTTTTAGGTCTTACCATGTTTTAAGTTGTGCTTTTCTAGCATTATGTCTTGAAAGTATCTCTACATATGCTAACATGCTAGATATACATACATTTTTGCTTGGAATGACATGCTATGGTAATATCTTTGTTATTAAGCTTGTGATCAATTCTCTTTGTTTAAATATGAAAATTCACATTCTCAGAAGTCATTCTAATCCCTTCTCTTTGATGCCTAATTGTCTTATATACTTACTTGGAGATTGAAAAGTAAAATATTACATGTCTTCTTGCTTGATATGTTAAATTTTGAAAACAAGAAGTAAATAAATTCAAAAGTTATAGCTCTATGGCTTTTCAATTCTTTCATTACAATAAGGGACTTTTTGTTCTTGGTATGTGTGAGTACTAAAATTCCTTACTTGATATTACATGCCTAACATGATCACTGTTTGCCCCAAAATGCTTATATAAGTTTTGATGTTGATCATGTATTTCTTAATAAACTTGAATCATGCCTTAAAATGCTTAAACATTTTTTTTTTTGGATTCAAGTGCATATGCGCTTCATGCATTCTTCTTAGAACTAATATTGCATAGTTGATAATGTGATACATGTTTTAAATTATATATCAACCTAATTTATGCTTGTAAATGAGATTAAATGATATTTGATGCTAACATATGCTCTACAGGACTTTTAAAGTTAGTTTTGCAAGTCTCTCTATGTGTTTCAAATATAGCCATCAGATTTTTACATACAAGCATAAACGAGAAAAGCTGAATGGAATTCAAATGAAGAGGAAGATAAAGAAGACTTTCTTCTAGAGCAATGAAATGTAGAATTCAAAGAAAAAAAGCTCAAAGTTAAAGGACCAATAAAGAAGGAGCATCACTCTTTATACGACTCAATAAGTATCTCTACCCCTTAACTTTTATGGTATTCTATATGTTATGAATTATATGATACTTATTGATAATTTAATGTTAAATTACTAGATGCTTCCAAGGAATATATGGCTTTTTATATAAAATATCTCTACCTTTCTAAAATGCTTTTGAAAATATAATGTGCTCTTGTAAAATTCTTTTTGGAAGGGAGAAAAGTTTTTAAAATGACTTTTTTGATTGAAGGATTAAGGAGATGCATTTTTGATAATATGCATATTTTGAGGGGGAGCCTAGCTCTGAAGTTGTTTATATCTCTTGCCTTATATCTTTATTTGATTACATAAAGTGTTTTATTGCTATTATATGTTAAATGTTGACATACAACAATATGACAAGCATTGCATGAATAATCTTCTATATCTTAAAAGCTTGTTTATTTCATCTCTCTTTGAATCATGAGTTTTATCTAAGGGGAGAGAAACTTATTATATTTCCTTCCTAAGCCTTTTTGTTGATGTCAAATAGGGGGAGAGAAAATTAGAAAGAAAAATATGTTCTTGTGTTTAATTGCTTGATATGCTTACATAAATATCAATTATTGTATATTGCTCAATATATTTTTCTTTGGTGATTTGTCATCATCAAAAAGGGGGAGATTGTGGAAATAAGTTTGCCCCAAATGGTTTTATATGTTAAGTTTTGATGATGACAAATACAAGACAAAAAGAATATCTTGCTTATACTCTTTGTTGCATTCTATATAGAGCATATCCATTAATATTTAATAAATATCTTATTTGGATGTGTCTATGAATGTCTTATATGCATGTTAAACTAACTAAAGCTATATATTTATGATTCATGCATATGAAGATATTAAATTATGTTTTTGGACTAACTATGCTTATTTAAGTGAGTGATACTTTGTAAGATAGTCCAAATACCAAGAGTGAGCTTGCAACAAGAAAGCAAAAGATCTCAACTAAGCTCAACACAAAGGAGAATGTGAATGCCTATTTCATGAAGGTATTGATAAACATCGAAGTCATGTCAAAGACCAAGTCCAAAGGAAGATTAAATGGTATAACTTATAGGACTTAGTGTCTTTATGTACGAAGCCTTATGGATATCTCAAATATGTTTTTACAAATGGTTTTCCTATGATAAAATACCCAACAAATAAGTTTTGAAAAGTTATTTATGGTGGTAGTTCAAATTTATGAAAAATAGCAAAGTTTGAGTTTTGCAAAACTGACCTTTGGTCATTCTTTTAATCATATCTTTCAAAATACTTTGAGTTTTGTTTTGAAACTTCTTTCATTTGAAAATAGACTCAAAGATCTTTCCAATGACTGGTCATTTGCTTTAAACGGATAAGAAATGAAGAAGTTATGACCGTTTAAAGTCAGTTTTCAAAATCTGAGTGGTTTATTCGAATAAACCAAATGTTATTCGAATAACACACCACAAAAATCATACCAGAACGAGTTTTTAGTGGTTTATTCGAATAACCAAAAGGCTATTTGAATAACATGACCCATAAAACGTTCCAGAACTTATTTTTGAAGGTTTATTCGAATAGTAAACCTATTATTCGAATAAAGACTTTTAGGAACGTATTGTTTGAAGGTTTTATTCGAATAGGACTTCGTTTTATTCGAATAAACTCGATCCTGTTCTACGCAACGGCTATTTTCAGAAGCTTTAAATGTGATATTAATTTATACCCAATGGCTCTTTTTCTTATACCACTATAAATACATGTTTTTGGGACATCTTTGAAACACACCCATTTATCTGAAATGATTCCTTCTTGCTTTATTTTGTGATACATATTTTACCAAATTTCTGTGCTCTTTTTAGCCAAAATTTGAGATATCCTTAGAGAGCTTCATAGAGCTTCAAATTGTATTATTTACTACGAGTGAGAGTTTCTCTTCATCTATATTCTCTGTTCTTACGTATTGAGGGTGAGGTATCCTTCAAGGTTTGTAAAGGGGGTGAGGTATCCCTCTAAGGTTTGTATAAGGGTGAGGTATCCCTGCAGGCTGAGACTTTAGCACAAGGGTAGAGTTTCCCTGTGTGTGAAAAGTGCTCTTTCATGTAACGGTTGCAAGCACCTATTGAAGCTTGTACATATAGTGAAAAATCTCAAACTGTGTTTCGGGGACTGGACATAGACCACAAGTGGTTAGTGGTCGAACCAGGATAAATATCGTGCCTACTCTTCTTCTCTTTATCTCTTTATTTTGTGCAATCTTTATTTTACGTAATTGTATATTATTGCACATTTATTTATACAATTTTATATTATTGTACATTTATTTATTTACAGTTCTTAAAGCTTTCTTCTTCATCTCGCAATTCTTTCTCTTTTATTTAATAGCTTAAATATTTGTATTTATTTTAAGAGCATTTGCAAAAAGTTTTTTAATACCCAATTCACCCCCCTCTTGGGTAATGGTTGCCATGACTAACAGGAAGATTGTAATATCTTGGACCAATGGGGATAAGGTAGGGAATAAAATTAGTTTTAAGGATATTTAGGTAATTTTCATACTTTAAGTTTTAAAAAAAGGGGATCAAATGGTTTTAAAAAGGGAAAAATGATAAAAAAAAAATAGAGGAGAATGACTCCTCTCCTTCGTCTTCAACACTTTGCTCTATTTGGAGCCATAACCAATTTTCCACATTTCCCTTATTTTGGCACCAAATCCTTGCACCCACTTGTACCAAGAGCTTGGGGTAAATTTCTACTATTTTATTTTTGTTTGCTTTGTGCCAAATCTCATATTCCCTCAAGCTTTGCTATCTCAAAAATCGTGGGTGTGTGTATATTGGTGCTTTGAGTAAAAATCTAAGGGTTTAGGAGATTGAGTTCTAGAAAGAGGGAATGGGGAAGCCACACCTTAATTTTTTTTCTCATGAGTTTCTTGAAAACCCTAAACCCTATAATTATGGATTTTACCTAATCTCTTTACCCCTTTGTTAGTTCAACTCTAAATGAAATTTCTAAAGTCTTATCAATTGCAAATTATAATTATAGTGTAGTTATTTTATTTATTCATGGTGCGTGTGTTTTAAATTCCTAATATCTAGTGGGTAACTCTGAGTTTTAAGGAAAAATACTCTCCTTTGAGGTTGCTTCTTAATGCAAGTCATTGTTTTATTTATCTTGACTCGTCAAAATATTTGTTTTTGGCCAGATTCAGTGGACACTATGTAGCTGTCGTGGAGACCGATTGAGTATGTTCTTCATATTTATGAGTGGATAGTTTAGACTGTGACATATTTTGAAACTTAAACATCTTATCATGTATTTATATTTCTTCTAATAGTAATTCAAACCAAGTTTTCTTTATGATTTTAAGAGTTAGAAATTTGGAGTTCTTTATAATAGCTTTGTTTATAGCGTCAAGCTTCATATTTTAGGGAAACAAAATCTTTAAGCTACCTTATGAATTTATCTTATGAAGATTATACTTTTGGAGATGTATTTTATTGACCTTGTGACTTATTGAGTTGTTACTCTTGAAAGGTAACCTATGATGGTTTTGAATTTTTATTATAAGAATTGAGCTATAAGGGTTGAGTGTTAAAACTCTGTTCACCGTTAGCAAAGAGATCTAACAGCATATGTTCCACCTGCTGTGGCGAAGAGATATAATGGCATATATTCTACCTATCGTGCCGAAGAGAGATAACGACATATGTTCCACCTATTGTGGCGAAGAGAGGTAACGACATATGTTTTGCCTGCCGTGGCGAAGAAATATAACGGGATATGTTCCGCTGGTAGTGGCGAAGAGAGATAACGGCGTGTGTTCTACTTGCCATTATGAAGAGATATAATGGCTAAGGTGCATATAATAGATGTTGAGATTTTGTTTATGATATGAAATGAGATTTGCTAAGTAGAGTTGAATTCCTTTACGGTTATAAATCTACTTCTGTAAAGGAAATCATGTGACAAGTGATTTTATTTATAAACTTCATCCATTTGATTATTATGTTTTGAGTTGTTTTGCAAAGCTTAAATATTCATGCTATTACTTGTTTCTATAACACCTTTTGGGATGTCACATTTTGAGATAAAAAAAATAAAGATAATAAATATTACCCAAGTTATAAAATAAATATTATAATTAGTACGTATATTTTGTTTATAAAACTTATAAATTACAACACATCACCGCATCTATACAACGTTACCATACATACCAAAACATTTACAACTACTGCAAAAAGATAAAACATAAGTTTTATATACAGTACAACATCAAAAAGCAAAAAGTGCCCAAGTGCACATCATGGATATCTAGTTCACTGGGGAATCATTCCTAGATAACTCTTCAGGTGACAGATAACCAGGATGTCTCACAGCAGTTCTACGAGCAGGGATCCGGGCTGCTCTACGGACGGGAGTCCGGGCTGTAGATACCACACTAATTTCATTGGGAACATGGAAAAGTCCATTCCAATGACGTCGGATCTCCAAAGGCAACTCTAACTGTACATACAAGTCAAAAGTAACAACAGGATCAGCATCATATTCCGGACGCAAAGATAAAGTAATAGTTCCCATATACACTACAACATTGCTTTCTTCATGAGTGCGCCAGCCTTCTATTCCTCTATGGGACTCTATTCTTACAAAACCTAAGAATCCTGGCGTAGTCATCTTCTTTGAGTCAATTCAACCGGTATGGATGATCTGAAGGCTCCAAATACTCAGACTGGAAATCTGTAGATTGTGGCTCCTCCTCTATATGATATTCACTGCCTAATACTTGTTCTTCAATCTCTTCATTTTCGTCTATATATATATATAACACAATAATACGAACAACACATACAACAACAAAGAGGTAAGACAACCCAATATATCACAAGTGTGGCGCATAAGAAAACGACAATACAACGAAAATAGCAATTAATATCAACACAGATAATAAACATTAACAATAACTTATTATGGAAAAGAATAGAATCCATCACAATAATTATAAATACACGATAAATACGCCAAAACCATAAAATGACTCAATCCTACTCCATGGAGCTATAACACACACAACGATATCAGAGAGAATGATTTGAAAGTTCTAATAATACTTGCTCACCAATATCAGACCTTGTCCACCCTTTGTGTCTATAGCTTGACTACCCCGACCACTATTGCTTGTCAAGACTTTGTGTCTATAGCTTGGCTACCCCGACCAACTATTGCCACTATCAAGACTTTGTGTCTATGGCGATCGTTGTGATTACTATCAGACTTGTCAATACTTTGTGTCTATAGCCCACTAAAACACCATGGCGTAGTACACAGTCAAAACATAGTGTAACTACAAGCAGTAAAATAGACCTCTCAAACTTCAATTATTTACGAAAATACCCTCAAACTTTAAATATTTACAAAAATGCCCTTAAAATTCAATTATTTACAAAAATGCCCTCAAAATTTAAATATTTACAAAAATACCCTCAAAATTCAAATATTTACAAAAATGCCCTCAATGGCAAAAATAATTATGTAAATGCCCTCAGTGGCACAAATCTCAACAATAATTATGTAAATGCCCTCAGTGGCACAAATCTCAAAACACAGTACGCTCCCACTTGGCGCAATATATTTTTCACATAACCAGGTTACAATACGCACCCACTTGGCGCACTATAACTTTCCACATATCCGGGTCCACCATTTTGGCCCAACAGTAAAATTTACTGTTCTCATCAATCGTGTAAAATTTTTATTGCGTCTTTAAAATCCCGATATTTTCCTTAAATAAACAGTTTATTTTCTAACAGAAAAAATTATTAAATAGTTTAAAACTGCTTAAAATATTTTTCAAGTAACTGTAAAATATTTTTGCATTAATGTAAATACGAACAACATTTAAACATTATTAATTCCATTAAATACCCTTAAATACTCTTTGAAATTAATTTAAAAACATCCAAAATCCACTTTTCAGGGTTATGACCGAATCCTAGGGTGTTGTATTCCTTGGAATACTCCTGCATTTCTAACATTAAACTAATACATACAAAATTATAAAAACTAGTAACATTATAAAATTAGCAAATCCAATTCACAATACAAAGCATACATGGAAAAATCATTACAATCCACATATAAAAGAATCCTTATGGATTCTACAACACACAAAATTCCATTTTCTTACTACCACTCAAGAATAATTAGGTTATAGTCTTCCTCTTACCTTAAAATGAAGAAAATTCTTCTTTTATCCTTCCTTGGAATTTTGATTTTTAACTCCTTCAAATACCTAAGAAAATAAATAAAATTTTCTAAGAGTTACTACTAGAAAAGAAAACCATACCATGGATCAATCATGGCTTGGAAACTTGAAAATGAAAATAGAAAGGAAAAACAATGAATTTTACCTTTAAAGAAACAACTCCAAGATGAGTTTTCAAGCTTGCAAATGATGGAATTTGCAAAAACCTCCAACTAGAGATGAGTTTGGGTAGATGTTTAGAGTTAGAAAAACAAAGAAGGAAAATTTTTGGGTGGGTGGATGATATATTGAAGAGCTTGGCCGAATAGAGAGAAGAAAATGGAAGAAGAAGGGCACATGGAGTCTTGGTATTTTTGGGAGAGAAAATGGAAGGCTTTTACGTAATATTGGTGAAAAATAAAAGTGAAGAATGCCTCCCAAAGAGCTGCTGCCGTGAAGGTCTTTTTGGGTGAGATTAAGTGATTAAACTTGCATGAAACCATCCTAGCCATCCATCCATTCAACGGTTGAGATGTTGCCTTGTTGGAGTGCTTAGGAAGCCTTGAAAAACTTGTCCTCCAAGCTGCTGCCCAGCCGTGTTACCCAAGGCCATTTAAGGAACCAATTTATGTTAATTACATGTTTAATTACTTGCTAATTAGGTAGCTAATTAATTAGGTTTAATTTCCTAACCAATTTTAATCAATTATCTAATTACAATACTAATTAATTAGACATATAATTACATAATTTATAATTTCTAAACAATATTAGCACATCTAATTAATATTTAGATTGTAATTATTTAATAACTAAGCTAGTTTAATTAGTTTGCTAATTAGATAATTAACTTAGTTAAACTAAGCTTAATTAGCTACTAACCCAAAGTCAAGCCTACAAATTTTGACTTAATCCTAGCCACTAATTCATCTTTAAATCCTAGCCATTGATCAAATCTATGGTCATCATCCAAGCTTGCTCACCAAGATTTAATCCTAGCCTTTTATCAAATCTATGGTCATCATCCAAGCTTGCTCACCAAGATTCAATCCTAGCCATTTATCAAATCTATGGTCATCATCCAAGCTTGCTCACCAAGATTCAATCCTATGGTCCAAAATGGTCAAGCCACTTTTGTTGACTTCTCTTTATTAGTTTGACTTCTAAGTGTCTTATTTCTATTGGTCCAAGTTTCTAATCTATCCATTGGTTACTTTATTTATACGTGGGTCCCGTACACATGATGATCGGGTCCATTGTCAAAATTTATCTTGAGTAATAAAATAATCCGAAAATTATTTTATCACACGTTAAATTCTAAAAATTACGAAACTAATATATATATCAATCAGAACTGGGTTTAGTAAGATCCCCCAGCTCTAATTAATTAAAATAATATTTTTTCGGCCAGAAAATTTTTATTTCCCTAGCTCGGAGCAAATCACATACAATGATCAAATACACTCACAGAACAGTCAAATTCATTTTACTACTCACAGAAATTACAAAACAGTACATTTCAGGACAATATTATAATTATCTCAAAAGTTGGGGTGTTACAGTTTCCTCTTCCTATTCACTATGTTTATTATACCCTCACTGAGTCTATGTGACTCACCCCATTCCTTTTTCCCTTCAAATTCGCAGGTTGTTGAGTAGTGGGTTCTTAGGATTTGTTATTCTGGCCAGGAGTGCTTGTCTTTTGGTAAGCCTTCATTGCCATTGGTGGCTAGTGTTACACATCGACTACAGTATTTTGCACCTATAGAATATAGAGTTTATTTCTTTCTTTTGGTGTATATATATATGGCCATAAAGTCTTTATATGTCTCTTCTGTATAGCGGGCTCAGCTTGTACTTATGATTAATGTTAAATGTTTATGTTTGTGTTGGATCTGGATATGTATTGTTGATCAGGTCTAAATGAAATGTGTGGTTTGTTCAGTTTTTAGAGGGAACTCTGTGGAATTCTTGGTAGCCCTAATCTAAGTTTCAATTTGTTTTCTTTAATTGATGTTGTATTGTTAGGCTTGCCAGGCTAGTTGAGTGCTAAGTATCACTAGCTTGTGCACCGGTCATGGTCTAAGATTGGGTCATGACAGCTGTGGAGGATGATTTGGCTTCTATTAGAAAGAATAATGTTTGAGAATTGGTGGAGTTTCCTACTGGTTATAAAACATTTAGTTGCAAATGGGTCTTTAAGACCAAACGTGATGCCAGAGATGAAATTTAGAGGTATAAGGCTAGACTTGTTACTAAGAGATATAACCAGAGGGAAGGCATTGATTATAAGGAGACTTTCTCATTGGTATCTGTAACACCCTCCTTAGGGTACCACATTTTACACACTAAAACATCAAAAACTTAGCAAAACGCGGTAAAGGTTTAATCTTGAAAATAAAATACAGATTTCAAATTTTCTTTCTCAAAAGCATAAACTTAAACAAAACATAAATAGCACAGAATGTAATTACTAAATAATACACATCAAAAAGAATATATAAACATAAGTGGCATGGATCACAGTCCACCCAAAAACACATAAGGTTTGTACTCAAAAGACATATACAACTATTTGGAAAAACAAAAACTAGCTCAAGTCTAGATGCCTAGGGAGTAGGGTCCTCCATCGGATCCTCTGTTGGATCCTCCATCGAGTCCTCCTCCTCGGACTCTTTACCAGACAGATCCCTCAGCCGGGGCAAGATCTTATGGACAGGTGTCCTAGTAGATGACACCATAGAGTCCTGATCCTCCCTCGGGGTGTAATGCAAATCACCCCACAACTCCCTGATCGACATAAGGAACTTCAGATGTACCGAGACATCAAGAGAAAAGAACGGATCCCCATCACGAGTCCTACGAACAGATAGGGTCATATCTCCTACATATGTAACTCGTTCAATATCCCAGTCAATATACCAAGTATCCGTACCTCTATGGAATTGAGCTCTAACAAAACCAATAACTCTATTCTAGTCGTCATCACAGAAAACAAAACAACAGGAAAGCTACAATCTTCTTTGTCTTCCTTTCAGTCTTTATTAACGTGTACACATAAAACAGAATAACATAACAGAGAGGTGAGATTCCCTACATCAATACCAACATGGCAACATAGAAACAATAAAGAATAGTAATTATAGTTATGGCATTGAGTATCAGATAATTTAACAGATATAAAATATCACGATGATATATAGACAGACTATGCATATGTACAATGGACCAATTCCTACTCCATGGAGCTAAACACAATTTCAGAGAGAATGATCTAGAAGAGATGTCTGTATCTCGTCAGCCTCAAGTCAAGTGCTATAGTTTCTCAATTTATGCATCATGACTTATACAAGATAGTCTACACCAGATCGTGAATAGAATAGTGCCAGGTCGAGATCGTCGGTGCGTTGCTCAGTCACCACGGCCCAGTGGAGTTACCAACTGGCTACTTGTGAGATACCCGTGTCCCGACGCCTCCAAGTTCAACAAGTGAACCACACTACGCAATTCGCATCTGCACTAAAGTGTAATTCAACTCTTAGGCAATAAGCCTCAATCGACACCATCGGTGTAATGCATGATCAATGACTCAATGCATGCGCACATATTAATATCATGATTTTCCATAAACATGAGCTACTCATGAGCCAAGCCAGTCATTAACATCTTTGGGTCCTGTTCGAGAGCCCGATAGCACAATGTTGTTATTTTCAAACACAAGCATCTTAATCGCATAATTTAGAAATCATCATTCTTAAATTGCATCAAACATTATCATAAATTTTTCTAGCATGTAAAACTTTTATTTCACTTTTAAGCTTAATTTTTGAAACTTTCAAGAATTGATATAGAAGTTAACTTTAGTTCCAATTCTCTTCTAGCTATACTCCTCTAGGTAATACCTCCTAATATTTTTCATGAAGAACATAAAAAGGAAACCACGTTGCCTTAATATCATAAATTCTTTTCCTTTCTCTAAACCCTAAAGTACCTTAAGTTTTCATTATATCTCTCTCAAGCTTATTTTTCCACTCAAAGGCCGAAATCCCTCTCTTACTAAATGGCCAAATTTTTATTTTATCACTCCGTCATTATTATAAATCCTTAATTCAATTCCTTTTTCACCTAAGCATCTAAGTTCCAAATTAACACAAAAGTTTATCTTTGATACCCTTTTTAAAGTCACTTGGCCAAGAGCCCTAAGGTCTTTGGGCCTCTAAATTTTCATCCTCATCAACAAGATTCCAAGTATACAACATATTTCAATCACCAAAATTTCTACTCAACCAAGGTTATGCATAACATTAAGCTATAAAATCATACAGGGCAAATAATTACTAAACCACTAAAACCCATACAACCAAGTGAACAACCCTCACATGGGTTCTTCATTTTCAATACATCAATTTGTTTCTCACCACCATGAAAGGATAATGAGAGTAATCTCCCTCTTACCTTAGATGATGACCAACCACCTATTGGGTGTCTTCTTGAATTAAACATTCTCTTCCAAAAGGCTCTTGAAAACAAAAACACATACAAAAAGATCAAAATCTAAGGCTTGGAATCGAATGACCATGGATCAAAATCATGGTATTAGAAAGTAAAAATGAAAAGAAAGATGAAGATGGAGGAATTTCACCTTGAAAGTCTTCCAACCCTAACTTGGAGAAGCACTTGAAAATAGATGAGCAAGGTCAAGATCACAATACCAAAGTGTCTTAGAATGAGGTTTGGATTCAAGAAATATGGATGGTTGAAATTAAAGAAGAGTGGGGGGTGGTTTTAGTGGTGTGGCCATGAGCTTGGTGGAGAGAAAATGAGAGGAAAAGGTGAGAGAGAAAAGTGTGTAGCTTTTTGGTTATTGAAAGATGAATGAAAAATGATAAAAATGAGTTAAATGAAAGCTTACTCTAGAAGCCTTTTGGCTCCCCCTTGGCCGTGCACTTGTCTCCTTGGGAGGGTGTCCAAAGCTTCTCCAACAAGCTTCCTCAAAGCTTCATTAGGAAGCTTCCTTCTTATTGGTCTAAAAGAGGAAAGTCAAATGGTAATGTCATAAAGGTGTGGTCACATCGGTGATGTCATCAAGAGAAACCTCTAGAAAAAGGTGACTAGGCTTATATCTCGAACCATCTACTAGATCTTTACTAAAAGCTATTATCTAATGGATAAGAGTTACAGTTAACAAAATCAGTATTTATTATCCAATGGATAATAGAATGTATCTAAATTTTATTTGCCAAATAAAATCTTAGATAAAGAAAACTTCAAAAACTGTCTCCGATTTCGGGTTTAGTAAGATCCCCCGACCCAGTTTCAATAGTCCAAAATTGTTTGGAAATAAAATTAAAATAATCAAAATAAGTCAAATAATTCATAAAAATCACAAAAAAACTCACAACATCGCAGAATGACAGATAATCCAAAAACAAAAGAAAATCAGGGCGTTACAGTATCCACTAAAGACTTTCTTATTGTTGGAACTTGAAAAACTTGATTTAGCTAAATCTAAGTATTTTTAGCAGAGTAAGAAGTATTAGTGTTGTATCTTAAGGCTTTTAACTCTCTAAGGTTTTTAGCCTTTTTTGTGGACTTTTCTTTCATGATATTTGAAGTCTTTCACTTGTTTCTCACCCACTCTTCACGACTGGAAAAACAAAACCAGTGGCAGCAAGAGAGAAAGGAGAAAAGAAGGAAACACAAAAGAGAAAGAAGAGGAGATTGTTGTGAAATTGGCAAGTACACTGAATCACAAAAGTAATTAAAAGTGAGTAAGAGTATCGTTCCCATGAGGATTATGTTATCAATGACTAAATTCGCCAAATTGATGCTATTCAAGCTGTCAAAAAGAGAGTTGGTAAAAATAATAAAAAGAAAGAATAAACTAAAAATAACAAAAGCCAAATTTAATTAATTGGGTTGTGTTGGAAATAATGATATAAAAATGTTAGGGGTCAGATTTCACTTGAACTCTTTAAAATCAAAATCAAATATTGTTTACTCAAGTCATATTTCAATGATTCATGGTCAATTCCAAAAGTTAATCAATATCCAATCTCTTAGTATATTAATCCCCTTACACTATTTAGAATTAACTAATCTCTTATTCTAATCCCAAATAGAAAGACATTATCAAGAATGAGAGAATTAAAAGAAAGACCACATAACCCATAGCATCTATTCCTAGCGATTATAGAAATTATGGTGTTTATTACAAGTTCTAGGTTCATGCAAATCTTTCCAAATTATACATAAACCAAAAAATCATTCCCAAATTAGCCAGATTTAGAAAAGCATTAAGAAAAGAGATAAACACATAAATCATGAAATAGAAACATTGATTAAACCCATAAAAGAATTTACATCATTCAAGAACAAGATCTATCATCACCCTAATGAAAAAGATTTAGTTACACATGAAAAAAGAAGAACACAAATGGAAAAATATGACAAACTCCATTGTAGAAAAGTGGAAAGGTTAAAGAAAATTCCTAATCTTCAAGCCTAATTACGCCCACACCATAATAGGATTTGTGCCTTTTGACAGCTGTTGCGTTCTGTCCAAGTGTCTCCCTAGTGTATTCAATTTGGCGTAACTTTTCTAGTTAAAAAGAATTTAATGTGTTCTATTACACGTTCAGCGCTCAAGGGCTCAGTTTCCAAAGCTCAAGTGTTGAGTTTCCAGCACTCAGGCGCTAGTTCACTTAAATCATGGTGTGGTATTCACAATCAGTGCTCAAGCACTGACAGTCCAGCACTCAGGCATTGGTTCGCTTAAGCAGAAATTCTCCAGCGAGCATCGCGCGCTCAAGCGGTGAGTGTCCAGCACTCAGGCATTGGGTTATTTTTCATCTCTCTCTCATAAAGAACAATCCCAGATAGGTTTATGAAACTACAAGTGCACATCAAACCCACACCCATAGAGTTATTTTTCATCTCTCTCTCCACTAATGTAAACAACACATAACTAAAAATCAAAAGGGACTTTACAGAGCATGTAATGTAAGGTCAAGGGTATGAGCTAGGAAAGAAAAGCTAGGATAATGAAAACAAAAGTTGAGATACAAAATCATGTAAATTTCACAATCTAAGCCTCAAAATACTGAATAATTGCAAAACGGAGCATAAGAAACAACGCAATATTCACTTTTTTTCTTCTTTTTCTTTGTTCTTTTTTAACAACTTCCACCTCCAAACTTATTTCTTTGCAATACTTTGGTTTGAAAGGCTCAAACAGTCTAAAGAAGGCCCTTATCATTTCCTTAATCATGCACTACCTAGGATTTCGCCTTAAAAGATAATCAAACAACTTCTAGATGCAAGTCATCCACATATATGCAATCCTATAAACATTTTCTAAGCTTGATATGCAATTAAATTCCAAGGCCTATCAAACTTATAGATGGGAAGAACATCCATACATAATTGAAACAATAGAGATAAATGTAACTCATAGATTCTTATGTGCTATCCCAACAAAATAGATCAATCAATAATTCAAGCAATTATTGTAAATTCAATTCAACTCACCAACATGCACAGAATGACTCAAAACACAATAGGTTGATGGAAACAAAATAAAATCAAAAAGAACAAATAAATAAATGCAGAAATTAAAAGCTAAAGGAAAGAGAAGAAAAATCTTTTCAGTGGCGGACAGCTATATACACCCCCTACAAAGGCTCCGAACTCGGGGAGACACCTAAGCCGACTCAACATTACCTTCAAAACAAAAACAAAAAAATGATAACAAATAACAAAATAATAACAAAAACAAAAATAAAAGAGTAAAAAAGAGAAAATTTGGATTGCCTCCTAAAAAGTACTTGTTTAACATCATTAGCTCGACTTTACCTTTTCAACTAATCAAGGTGGGTTAAAGCAAAAGAAGTAAGATAACGCCTTTCTTTTGTTAGATCTTTGCCTCTATACTCGATCATTGGTCTTGAAATCCTCTCCAAAGGCATTTTGAATTTGACTTGAACCTGATTGTTCTGAATACACCTTAGCACGCGAAATCTCATCAGGCCATGGAGGTCTCAGTTTTTCAACATATGAGGGATTAGCTTGTAGTGAACCATGGAGAATGGTAGGACCTTTCTCTTTCTCATCAACAATCTTAGAATTGGGAAGATCAGCATTGATTGATGATAAAGGCTCTTACTAGACAAATCTTATAGAGGCTTATCTTGAATGCATTTAACAAGAGCATAGAGATTTGATATCAATGCAGATTCATCAAACACATTAATAGTCACCTGATCTCCATCCACCATCAAAATGAGCTCTCCTCTAGATACATTAATCAATGCTCCTGAAGTATCTAAGAATGGTCTTCCAAGATTCAGAACCATATCTAGAATTACAAATTCAGCTAGGAAAATAAATTTGTCCACTTTTACTAATAAATCTTCAACTATACCAAATGGATGTTTGATTGACAGATCAACTAATTGAAAAGATATTGTAGTAGGCTTCACTTTATCTTTCCTAAGCTTACAGAGAATTGACAATGTCATTAATTTGATGCTAGGTCCTAAGTCACATAAAGCTTTCTCAATGGTCAACTTTCTAATTGTGTAAGGAATGGTGAAACTACCTGGATATTTCAACTTAGGTGGCAGTTTCCTCTGAATTATAGCACTGCACTCTTCAGTAAGTACCATAGTCTCATCTTTCTTGAGTTTCCTCTTCTTTAAGAGCAAATCCTTCATGAACTTTGTATAAGAGGGCATATGTTAAAGTGCTTCAGCAAAATGAATATTTATTTGTAGCTTTTTGAAGACATCTAAGAACTTTGAAAATTGCCTCTCTTGATTCTCCTTCTTTAACCTTTGAGGAAACGGGAGTCTAGCATACAATGAAGGGTCTAATGCCATCTTCTGCTCATGTTCCTTCTTCTTCCTCTGCCACTTTGTTTGTTTCTCCTTCTGTTTGTCCTTCTCAACATCTTCCTCTAGAGCATTTTTTTCTTGATCAAGCATTGGAAGATCAAATCCTTCCTTGGCAATATCTTCTTTTAACTGAGGGCTAACAACTCTTCCACTTAAGGAAATGGCCTGACCTTGCTCCTTTGAATTGACAACTGTATCACTTGGTAAGGTGCCTGGAGGTCTCTCGGAGAGCTATTTTTCTATTTGACTAATTTGCTCTGAATAGCTGCCCTTTGATTCTGAAAATGAGCTCTTGTTTCCTCCATAAAAGTGGAGATCGGTTGCATAAAAGTAGAAGTCTGCTACACAAAAGTGGATGTCTGTTGCGAAAGGTTTTCAAATGCAATCTCGAGAGGAGACTTCTTCTCTGGTTGAGGATTCAATGGTACCATTTGATTGCTCCAAGAAAGATTGGGATGATTCCTCCAACCTGGATTACATGTTGTAGAATAAGGATTACCTTGGGGTCTTGAAGGATTTCCTATATAATTGACATATTCTGGAGAAATGAAACCAGAGTTGTTTGGTTGACATCCACCATTAGCATGATTGCCTCCACAGAAGTCACAAATTAACATTTGGTGGTTCACTAAATTCAGCTGCAAATTCTCAACTCGTTTGGAGAGGTTGGCTAACTGCATACAAAGACTTTTATTTTGAGCAAGTAAAGCATCAAGAGTACCAAGTTCCTTAACTCCTTGTTTGACTACTGCTCTTCCACTAGGCAACTAATATTCATTAGTGACCATAGTCTTGAACAATTCTTGAGCCTCATTAGGAGTTTTAGTATTCAAAGATCCTCCTGCAGATGCTTCAACCATAAGTCGTGTGGGATGATTCAAAAAGCATCAAGAGTACCAAGTTCCTTAACTCCTTGTTTGACTACTGCTCTTCCACTAGGCAACTAATATTCATTAGTGACCATAGTCTTGAACAATTCTTGAGCCTCATTAGGAGTTTTAGTATTCAAAGATCCTCCTGCAGATGCTTCAACCATAAGTCGTGTGGGATGATTCAAACCATTGTAGAAGATCTGCTTCTGCTGTCAAACTTCTAAAGCATAATGAGGACACTTTCTAAGCAGCTCCTTAAATTTTTCCCATGCTGCATAGAGAGATTCTCCTTGATTTTGAGTAGAGCTGTCAAAAAGGCCCAGCCCAACCCATCAAGCCCTAGCCCACATGGGCTAGGGCCAAAAAGCCTATAAGGCAAAAAAGCCCATAGGGCCAAAAGCCCACAGGGTAAAGTGGGTTAGGGTTGGCCCATGGGCTGGCCCACAATAATAATAAATTTTTTTAATTTGCCCCACTTATTTAATGGGCTGATCTTGGCCCACTAAAAACAAAACTTAACCCACCTCATTTATGGGTTGTCCCTAAATTATTTCTAAAATTATTTCAAACTTTTAAAAAGTTCTTTTAAGGAATTTGAATGCTTATATATTCAATGAGCAAGTCATATATAAGAGAAAATGTATATATATGCATTTTTCATTCAATATTGAACATGTAATTACACAGAGGGTCCACCTACTTGCTAGCTGTGTTTAAAAACCTAAGATATTCTTGAACAAGAGAATTCTGCAAATAAAATAAATTCTGGGTTAAAAACTTGAAAGTATTAAACAAAGTCATTTGGCACTATTATGAATAAATCAAATCTTCATTCCAGAACCACGTATGCTGTATGTTTCCCAAGGAATTTTGGTATTTATTACATCCCATCTATCATTAACGCTCATATTTTGTTCAATTACAAGAGTTTTTGGTTCCATAATATCACTAGACATCATCTGATCATCAAGTGAAATGCATTCATTTTCTGGTATCTGCATGGATAAAGTAGTTCACAAATAAAGTGATTTAAGACTATTAGACAGATCATGCAGTTGAGAACTAATGGGTGGTGAACCATCTTCATTTGCCATTAAATTCCCTATAGAAACACAGAAGAATATTTACAGTGTCTTTCATACTTGAGCCAAATAAAACATTTATGCCACTTAAAGCTGTATGGCTTTTCTATTCTAATGGAAACTATCAAGGGAGAGCCTGAATTCAAAGATGTCCACTAACAATCATGCTAACATTTGGAGCAAAGATTTTTAACTTTTATAGGTTTTATAAAGGGCAAATTGAAAAACAAAAAGGAAGAAGATGAAACTTTTGATAGCATTCATAAAATTACCTTTTCCACTATGGGATCGAGTTCCACTTCACTGCTAGCATTCAATGACGAGTCATTCTGCATAAAGCATATTTATCAGTTTCCTGAATGAACAAAAGTCAAGTATCAACTTGCAAATATTTTTGGTTGAAAGAAAGTCCTAATCAAATTTAAATTCTGTGAGATCAGGTCATTACATTTTCCACTGTCGGATTGAGTTTCACAAAGACTCTGATGCTTTGGTAACATGTGCAATGGAAATTTCCTACACAAAATAATTATATCCATTAATGACACCTCACATAGTCCCTACTTATGAATAGTCACATAATTTTGTCCCCCACTTCAAATGTCCTGATTTATCAATAAGAAATAAAATTCTCGAAAATATTTACCTCATTCGGCACTGAAGTTTCAAAGGTTGAACCCATATCTGACAAGGACCTTGCCTATATTAAAATCCATGAATACTTAGTAACAAAGCTGATTTTTAGTATTTAGTATTTAATTCCTTGCAAGTAAAAGATCCCAAAGAGTACACATACATATAGAAAGAGAGAGATAGGATAAGTTTTAGCACAAATTGAGGTAGTAAATATCCTCTTAGCTATATACTTTTTTTTGTCAACCCCTGCTTTGAGCCAAACAAAAGGATTTGTTTCGTTCATGTCCTGTTTAAAACAGAAGTGTAATTTATGTCAAACATCCATTTTCAACTGTAAGTGACCAAGAACAAGTGTCTAAATACATTGTGTGTCAAAGAATCAAAGGAGCATAACCCGATTAGAAAAGCAATCAAGAAAAAAAAACACCAATCATGGTGATTCATTATTCATAGGTTAATCAGATGATACAAAATATAAACACAGAGCATTCAAGTAGAAGAACTAACCAAGAAGAAAAACAATTGACATATACCCATACAAGAAGAAAAACCAGAAAATAACTAAAACAGTAGCTACCTGCTAGGCTAATAAAAGAACAAAAACCCATATACCCATTTACATATCAACTTGAACAGAAAAAATAAGAAGGTATATTAAAGAAAAAAAATTGATATAGCAAAATGACCGAAGCACAAACACTATTTGATTCTCAGAAAATCAAAATGCGGATATGTAGATAGAGCATTGAATGTGTCAGAAAAAATCAATACGGTTTTCGTGTTCGAATTTCAAAAATGAAACTAAAAATCGAACCTATCAGAGCAGAAATCAACACTGTAACAATGGTTCTCAAACCAATCAGTTAAGAAGATTGAAGAACAAGGGTTTTACTAAGATTGGAGAAGGAAAGAAAAAAAGAAATGAGCGAAGAAGGATTGAGATTTAGAGCATTACCGGTTCAGAGAAGAGGCAAGAGGCATTTTTGGTTTTTTGGCTGAATCTGGATTTGAAATTTGCTTTGTTGTGTTTGTTTCCCGGGAAAGAAACGAAGAAAAGTCTACAGATTGAAGGTGGATTGGATTTAGGTGGGATTAGGGTTTTTTAATTTAGGATTAAAATTTTTTTATAGAATGAAACATGGGTCAGGGGGTTTAGTGGGTCTGCCCCCTCTTGACCCACTAAATTAGTGGGTTTAATGGGGCAGGGCTAAAAAAAGCCCTATCACATAATGGGCTTAAAAAAAGTGGGCTAAAAATAGGGTTTAGTGGGCTGTAATGTGGGCTATAGCCCATATTGACAGCTCTAATTTTGAGTAAAGCAAATAATGTCACTCATTATCTTCACAAACATTGAATGAGGAAGCTACCGAGTGAGAAACTTACTAGCCATATCATCCCATGTAGAAATGCTTCCTTGAGATTGGGCTTGTAGCTGGTTCTTGGCTTTATCTCTCAAAGAAAATAGAAAAAGTCGTAACCTGATGACATCATCACTAGCTCCATTGTATTTGATAGTATCACAGAGTTACAAAAAATTAGCAATCTACAAAATTGGATCTTCTACTTGACCTCCCCCAAACTTATTCTACTACACCAGCTGTAGAAGAGTTAGTTTAATCTCAAAATTATTAGCCCGAATAGCAGGACGCACAATACGAGTAGTAACATTCCCAGCAAATGGAGTTGCATAATCAGCCATAGTGCGTCTTCTCTGTGCATTAGCATTCTTATCCATCTTTTTTTCTTTAATTCTTTTTCCTTCTCTAATTGCTTTCCTATTTGCTTTTTCTGTTCTTGTTATGTCTAGATCAAAGAGTAATTCTTCTGATTCCACAGAACCTTGCATAAACAAACAAGCAAGCAAACCAGAGTGAAGTAAAGAAAAGAAATAAAAAAATAAAAAAAATAAATGACTAATAAAATTAAATAAAGAAATATAAATGCTTAAATTAGTGTCTTTTCAACTACTATTTAATATTAATAACAATAATCCCTAGCAATGGTGCCAAAAACTTGTTGTAAAATTGACAAGTGCACCAAATCACAAAAGTAATAAAAAGTAAGTAAGAGTATCATTCCCACGAGGATTATGTTATTGATTACTAAATTCACCAAATCAACACTATTCAACCTATCAAAAAGAGAGTTTGTAAAAATAATAAAAACAAAGAATAAACAAAAAATAACAAAATCCAAATTTAATTAATTAGGTTAATTTGGAAACAATGATATGAAAATGTTAGGGGTCAGATTTCACTTGAACACTTTAAATGCAAAATCAAATATTAGTTTAATCAAGTCCTATTTCAAAGATTCATGGTCAATTCCTAAAGTTCACGAAGTTAATCAATATCCAATCCCTTGATATATTAATTCTCTTATACTATTTAAAATTAATTAATCCCATAGTCTAATCCCAAATAGAAAGGCATTATCAAGAACGAGGGAATAAAAGAAAGACCATGTAACCCACAATGTCTATTCCTAGCGATTGCAAAAATTATGGTGGTTATCACAAGTTCTAGGTTCATGCAAATTTTTCCAAATCATATATAAACCCAAAAATTATTCCCAAATTGGTCAAATTTAGAAAAGTATTAAGGAAAAAGATAAACACATAAATCAAGAAATAGAAACATTGATTAAACCTATAAAAGAATTTACATCATTCAAGAACAAGATCCATCATCACCCTAACGAAAAAGGTTTAGTTACACATGGAAAAAGAAAAACAAAAAGGCAAAAATATGACAAACTCCATTGTAGAAAGGTGGAAAGGTTGAAGAAAATTCCTAATCTTTAAGCCTAATTATGTCCACACCACATTAGGTTTTGTGCCTCTTGATGGCTGCTACGTTCTGTCCAAGTGTCTCCCCAGTGTATTCAATTTGGCGTAACTTTTCTATTTAAAAAGAATTTAGCGTGTTCTGTTACACGTTTAGCGCTCAAGTGCTTAGTTTCCAACGCTCAAGTGCTCGATTTTTAGCGGTCAGGCACTAGCTCACTTAAATCACGGTGTGGTATTCGCAACATGCACTCAAGCATTGACGGTCCAGTGCTCAAGCGCTAGTTCACTTAAGAAGAAATTCTCCAGTGCACATTGTGCGCTCAAGCGATGAGTGTCCAACACTCAAGTACTGGACGCTGGATGAAAATTCTTCCTTTTTCTTCCTTGGTCAAGCATCCAATCTTCTCCATGTGCAATTACCTAACAAAAGCACATAAAAACACGTAATAAGAACACACCTAAATTAATAAAAACATAACAAGACTTAAGAATAAAATTCAATCAAAAAAATTAAAAGAGGACGAAAATCCAAGATTTTGAACCTTAAAAATATAAATTTTTGCAAGTTCATCACTCCCCTAAACTTAAGATTTTGTTTGTCCTCAAGTAAAAAGAAAAAAAAAACAAAAAGACTAAACAAATAAAAACTCAAAACACACAGACTCAAACATGACAACACCGAGTATCAAAAATCATTCATATCCTCAGAAATTGCTTCACAATCTAATTTCATAGTGTCATACATTAACAGTTCAATTATCACATCGTCTCTCACATGCAACTCTTATGCAAAAAATGGCTTACCAAAAACATGAATGAAAGACCTAATCTCCTCATAAAGAACAATCCCAGATAGGTTTATGAAACTGCAAGTACACATCAAACCCACACCCATAGGGTTATTTTTCATCTCTCTCTACTAATGTAAACAACACATAACCAAGGATCAAAAGGGACTTTACAGAGCTTGTAATGTAAAGCCAAGGGTATGGGTTAGAAATGAAAGGGTAGGATAATGAAAATAAAAGTTGAGATACAAAATCATGTAAATTTCATAACCCAAGCCTCAAAATATTCAACAATTGCAAAATGGAGCATAAGAAACAATACAACATTCACTTTTTTCTTCTTTTTCAACAACTTCCACCCCTAAACTTATTTCTTTGCAATACTTTGGGTGAAGTTTCTTTTTTTTTTCTACTTTCTATTTCTTTTTCATAGCTCCTTAAATACATCATGCACAAAAATAATGAAGGTTTGAATAATAAAATAACACAAAATATACACTTAACAAAGGTTATGTAAGAGAGGAAAAAATTTTTTATGAGGGTATGAGAAAGATAAATTATGTGATGCATGTCAAAAGGGAAAACAAGTAAAGGTTTCTCTCAAAGCTAAAAATGTTATTTCAACTTATAGACCTTTACAACTTTTGCACATGGATATTTTCGGTCCCTCTAGAATAATGATCTTTGGTGAGAATTACTATGCATTAGTGATTGTGGATGATTTTTCTAGGTTTACATGGACCTTAATCCTAGCTAATAAAAATGACACATTTCTAGCCTTTAAGAAACTTTCCAAAGTTATCCAAAACAAAAAAAGATTTTAATATTACATCCATAAGAAGTGACCATGGTAGTGAGTTTGAAAATCATGATTTCAAAACCTTTTGTGATGGACATGGCATTGAACATAATTTTTCTACCCCTAGAACTCCATAATAAAATGGAGTTGTAGAAAGGAAAAATCAATCTTTGGAAGAAATGGTGAGAACTATGCTCAATGAGACTACTCTTCCTAAGTAGTCTTGGGTGGATGCGGTAAGTACCACTTATTACGTAATGAACAGGGCCCGACAATTTTAAAGAAAACCCTCTATGAACTATACAAAGGAAGAAAGCCAAATGTTTCACATTTTCATGCTTTTGGATGTAAATGTTTTGTTTTAAATAATGGAAAAGATAACTTGAGAAAGTTTGATGTTAAATCTGATGAAGGTATATTTCTTGGCTATTCAAATCATAGTAAGGCTTTTAGAATTTATAATAAAAGAACTATGACTATTGAAGAGTCCATTCATGTTGCATTTGATGAAACTAAGTTAAATAGACCGAGAAAGGATTTGGTTGTTGATGATGTTACAGAGATTTTGGCAAAAAACACTTGGAAAACAAGGAGAAAGAAAAGAGGAAGTTAGAGGAAGGCCAAGTGGACCCCTCAAAATAAGCAAATTCACAAATCATGGACGTACCCAAGGAGTGGAGAACCTTAAGATACCATTCGCTTGACCAAGTAATAGGTGATGTATCCAAAGGTGTAAGTACTCGAAACTCAGTTAGAAATGCCTGTAACCACATGGCTTTCGTTTCACAAATTGAGCCTAAGGATATAAATGAGGCTTTAATGATGAACATTGGATCTTGACCGTGCAAGATGAGCTAAACCAATTTGAAAGAAATCAAGTTTGGGAATTAGTTCCAATGGCCAATGATCATCCAATTATAGGCACCAAATAGGTCTTTAGGAACAAGCTTGATGAAGCAGCTTAATAACTAGAAATAAAGCTAGGCTTGTAGCTAAAGGATATAATCAAGAAGAAGACATAGACTACGAAGAAACATATGCACTTGTAGCTAGGTTAGAGGCCATTAGAATATTACTTGCATATGCATGCATCGTGGATTTCAAACTATATCAAATGAATGTCAAAAGTGCTTTTTTAAATGGCATTATTCAAGAAGAGGTGTATGTTGAACAACCTCCCGGTTTTGAAAATTATAATTTACCCAACCATATTTTTAAATTGAAAAAAGCGTTATATGGCTTGCAACAAGCTCCTAAAGCACGGTATGAAAGGTTGAGCAAATTTCTTTTGAAAAAAGGTTTTACAAAAAGAAAGGTTGACACAACCCTTTTTATAAAGAACAAAAAGCATGATTTACATTTTGTACAAATTTATGTAGATGATATAATTTTTTATGCTACTGAAGAATCTTTTTGTAAAGAGTTTGCAGAGTGAATTTTAGATGTCTACGATAGGAAAACTCAATTTCTTTCTCGGGCTTCAAATTAAGCAAACAAGAAATGAAACATTCATTAGCCAATCCAAGTATTGCAAGAAGCTCCTCAAGAAATTTAGAATGGATAACTCAAAGCATATGGTCGCACCTATGAGCATCTCCTGTTACTTGGACAAAGATGAGGTAGGTAATTCCATAGAAATCACTAAGTACAGAGGTATGATAGGATCCTTTCTTTATCTCATTGCTAGTAAACCGGATATTATGTTTAGTGTATGCATGGGTGTTAGATACCAAGCAAATCCTAAAGAGTCGCATTTAAGTACTATAAAACGTTTTAGGAAATATCTTGTTGGCATTTCACAAGTGGGCTTGTGGTACCCCAAAGGTGCCACTTATAGTCTTATTGGTTATTCCAATTCCTATTTTACTGGATGTAAATTGGACAGGAAAAGCACTAGTGGGACATGTCATTTGCTTAGAAGCTTTTTAGTTTCTTGGCACAGCAAGAAACAAAATAGTGTGACATTATCTACTACTGAGGCTGAATATGTTTCAGCCATAAGTTATTGTGCTCAAATCCTATGGATGTAGAAACAACTTCTAGACTTTGTCCTTCAGCTTGATCACATCCCTATAAGATGTGACAATACTAGTGCAATTAATTTGACTAAAAACCCTATTCTGCACGCTAGAACTAAACAAATTGAGATAAGGAATCATTTTATAAGGGATCATGTACAAAAGGGTGATTGTGTTTTAGAATTTGTTGAAACAAATAATCAACTTGCTGACATTTTCACAAAACCACTACCTAAAGATACTTTCTTTCATATAAAAAGAGAACTTGGCATTTTAGATCAATCTTGTCTTTAATTTTTACTGCATAATCTATTTTTCTGTACAGCTTTATTGAATCCGATACTGACTTGAGCGTTAGAGGCTCCCCTAAGTTTATTTTGCAAGTACCCCATTATAACTAAGTTCTCCACTTGCTCAAGATATTCTCTACTCTATGCTAAAGTCCCATTTTTGAAGATTAGAGAAATTCATTTATGATGATTTGATCCTTGGTACTAGTTAAGTTTTGGCAAGAACAAGAGTTGAACTGAGTTTGGACAAAATTCTGATTGCAAGATGATCTAGAATCAGGTTGAGAAAGGTTTGGAAATACTTTGAAGAGTTTGGGATCAGTTTGCCTTCTTTGAAGTATAAGATACAAGCTCAGAAGGCTTGTAATCAATTATAGATACCATGTAATCGATTATAAAGGTTCTGGAAGGCGCAAAATGCAGAAACAGAATGGACGTAATTGATTACATATATATTGTAATCGATTACACAATTTCCCACAAATGTAATCGATTACAAACCCCTTGTAATCGATTACAAGGAGGTTTTAAAGGGTCATTTGACGCGCAAGCAGCCATAACCACAAAGCTTCTCTCTTTTCTCTCTCTACCAGCGGCACCCAAAACCCAAATCTCTCCATTTCTTCACTCTTTCTCCACCAAATCATAAAATTTAACCTCCAATTTACTCGAAAATCACTTCTCCAAAAAATCCATCACCCATTTCTCACCAAAAATAGCCCCATCACTTGTATATCTCTCTTAACCATTCATGTTCTTCCCGCTCCAAGACCCACGACCTAAACCTCCATAAACCTCACTTTTCTTCACTTTTTCCACCACTTTATTAACCTAAACACTCCTAAACACCATTTCCCTCACCTTCCTTCCATCCATTTCACCCCATTTCAACCTATTGGCAGAATCCTCACGAAAAACTAAAAAGCCACGAACAGGGGTGGCTAGTGCTTCATCTTCACAAGCTCCTCCTCTCACCATTCTAGGACTTGATCTGTCTGTGCACTTCAGGACCTCCAAACAAGCAGAAACCTTTCGCAAGGCATTTTATTTGCTAAAAATTATCCAGCCTAGGTACATCACTACAGAATTCTGTGCTAGCAAACCTTTATAGTATTTTTGGTTGATTGAGCGTCTAGACTTGATCTCTTTTCTTAGCATTAAGTAAGACATTTACCCTGATCTAGTTAGAGTATTTTATGCAAATTTAAAATTTGAGAATGACTGTCTAATCTCTAAAGTAAAGAAGCAAAAAATTATAATTAATCCTAGTCTGTGGTATCAGTTAACTAGCTTAAGCTTTGGTGGTACCAACTTCTCTAGCACTAATAAATGGGGAGATGAGTATGAGTATAAGTTTGCCTTGAACTCCTTGGTGCATATAGATTACACACCTAATCAGAGGGTGAAGGCTACAAGGCTTACAATGGAAAACAGAGTCCAGCACTACTTTCTAGCTATAGCGTTGATTGCTAGAGGAGGCAATTACTCACAAGTCCTACATAATGGTGTTCTTATTGTATGGGCAATGAACACAAATTGCTCCATTAATTGGGCCTTCTATGTCATTCAACACATGTTGCGTGCTAGGAAGGATCGTCATCCTCTGTCCTATGTCGTGCTCATCACTGTGATCTTGGAACATTTCCATATTTCTTTTTCTGGAGAGGCTAAGGATGAGAGCTCTGACGGACCATAATTCATCAGCCTATACACTCTAAAGAAGCTACAACTGAAGAAATATAATGACACATGGTACTATCTGCATCACGGGGTTGCAGGGAACATACCCTGGGGAGATAACGAGCATGCTAAAGATGAACCTCTATAGGTTAGTCCAGCTGAGCCTCTCATGCAGCTTTTGCTTCAGGAGATCTGCAGTCTTTGCACACATATCGACGATCAATTTCGTAAACTGCGTACCTCTGTTCATCGCCTTGAGGATCATGTTATTCATTCAGATCAGGACATTGCTTACATACACACTATGCTCGAGGGTGATCCGAGTCATCAGGCTGGGTAAGCTACCACCTCCTTTGCTCCACCTCCTTCATCTCCAGTTGGGGTTGGTGTTGGTGATCCTACTCTTAATACTGGTGATGATGATGTGGCGCTTCCAGTTGAGGATCTTGATGCTAAGGATATCAATGACAACGAGGCTACATAGTGATGATGGGGAGACTTAGTCATGATGTTTACTTTTTATTATGATCTATTCTTGTCTAATTCATTAGAACTTTTAAACTGTTTTGTATATGTTTCTGCTTATTATGACTATGCTGTTCACACACTCTGATCCTCTTATTACTATCTATACTGCACTAATGACTAGTATATTATTTGACTATTTATTGGATATCTTGCTTGGACTGTTGATCTTATATTATCCGCTATTTTGATGATCTGAAATTCTGGCTGGTAATCTTGGTTATGCTATCCTACTGCTGAAACTCTGCCCATTTTTTTTTTGCTTATGTCGTTTATTATTTTGATGGCTTTTTTATAATACCAAGAGCGGGAGAGATACTGTATGATTGTATGAGTAAGGGGGATTGCTTGACAGCTTTTTATTGTTTTATCTTTCAGCATAAACTCAAGGGGGGAGCAAATTTTGAGTTTCTAACTTATATATATATACACATATATTGCTCTCTTGTTTTCATTTGTTGGTTTGTCATTATCAAAAAATGGGAGAATGTGAATGCTTATGTCGTGAAGATTGTGCGAATTTTGATGATAACAAAGTCAAGTCAAAGAACAAGTCTAAAGGCAGCAAAGCTGGCATAGTCTTTAGAACTTAGAATGTTAATGTAAGAAGTTCTCTTAATTATCTCAATGTTTTTCTAAAAATAGTTCTTTTTAAGTGGTTTTCTAAAAGCCTTGATTAATGAAAAATAAGCTTATTTATTTAACAATCCAATTTTTTTGAAATCTCAATGTTTACAAAGCTAAATTGGGCTTAGGAATGGGTTCAAGGTTGTTTGTAAGTTTATCCTTAGGCTTAGTAATCAGTTTACAGCTTCTTTAGGAGCTTGTAATCAATTACAACGGCCTAATAATTGATTACAAACATGCGAGAAACATTTCTCAAAAGTCAAAAGCTTTGTAATCGATTACAGGAGGTTTGTAATCGATTACACTACTTACAGAGGCTTGGTAATCAATTACATGAGGTTTTGTAATCAATTACATTGCTTCTAAAGGTTTTGTATATAATCGATTACACTTAGCCTAGAAAATCCAGAACTGATTTCAAGAACAATGTAATTGATTACATTATCCTTGTAATTGATTACATCGCAGCTAGAAGTACGCAATGGTCAATTTTTGGCCTTTTATTATGACCATAAATTGCCCAATGAGTCTATTTCTTGAGAACACTATAAATAGGTATTTTTAGGTCATCTTTTAATAATAACAACAACTGAAAAACATCCTTCTATTGTTCTTAATCTGAGTTTCACATTTTTGCCATATTTTGCTCTATTTTGAAATTCTTGAGATATTTTTTAGAGAGCTTCAAGTTGTAACACACTCTTTGAGAGAGTTTCTTCCTTTGCTATTCCTTTTTTATTGTAACGAGAGTGAGGTATCCCTCAAAAAATTTGTATGGGTGAGGTATCCTTGCTGTCGAGACTCAAGCACAAGGGAGAAGTATCCTAAGGTGTGAGGAGTGCTCAAGTTTGTAACGGTAGCAAACACCTATTGAAAGCTTGCATTGATAGTGAAGAAAATCTCAAGTGGATGCTCGAGGATTGGACATAGGTCACAAGTGGTTGGTGGCTGAACCAGGATAAATCCCAATGTTTGCTTTTCTGAACTCTTCTATCTATATTTGCACTTTAATTTAATATGTATTCAATTAAATCATTTTTGGCTTAATTAAATTTGTGAGAACTTTTTCTATCTTCCCTGTTCATTCATTTCATTTTATAAATAGCTTCAACGAAAATTATCTTTAAAGTGTTTGAGCAAAGTTTTTTGAAGATTTTTTTAATTACTCAATTCACCCCCCTCTTGAGTATAGAAGCCACTTGGGTAACAAAGGTTCCTTCCCCTTTATGATAGGTCTTCTTTGGAGGGAAAAGTGACCTTCTTTGAATTCCTTTCTTCTTAAGGAATCTTCCAAACCTTCTTACAAGGAGATTAAGATTCTCCTTTTTTAGCTTAAGGTTCTCTATGCCATCTCCATCATCTTCATCATCATCCTTAATTATGGAGGAAGTAGTTTTGAAAGCAATCCCATTTTTCTTCTTGTCATGCTCCTCAATTTGATTGAGCCTATTTAGCTCCAACTCTTGTTCTTAAAGCTTACCAAAGAGAGTGGCTAGTGTCATTGTTGATAGATTTCTTGATTCTGTAATAGCCATCACTTTGGGTTGCCAATTCCTACTCAAACACCTCAAAACTTTGTTAATAAGGTCTTCATTAGGAAAAGTTTTTCCTAATGAAGCAAGATGATTTATAATATGAGTGAACCTCTTTTGCATTTCTTGAATGCTTCCTCCTTGGTTTATTCTAAAAAGTTCATACTCATGAGTGAGAGTATTTATTCTTGATCTTTTTACTTCACTTGTACCCTCATGGGTTACTTATAAAGTATCCCACATTTCTTAGGTAGTCTTACAATTTGACACCCTAAAGAATTCATCATACCCCAAGGATATGGTAATGATGTTCTTGGCTCTCAAATTGTATTGGACCTTTTTCTTGTCCTCATCATTCACTTCTTAGTGTATCGGTTCTTACACCATTAACAACATGTGTGGGAACAAAGGGACCATTTTCAACTACATCTCACACATCTAAATCAATAGTTTCAAAAAAAAATTCATTATTTCTTTCCAATATGCATAACCTTCCCCATTAAAAAAGAGTAGCCTATTTATAAAAGAACTTTCTAAAGAAAAGCCATTTGAAGAAGCCATCACTTCTCTTGAAGCTGTGAAGCTCTTTACACTAGAGTCTAGCTCTGATATGACTTGTTATTAAGTGGCTTCAATACTCAAGAGAGGGGTGAATTGAGTTTATAAAATATTTTTGTAAATCTCCACAAAACACTTGAATATCAATTTTTGTTGAAGCTATTGATTGAATGAAGTGAATAGATAAATAAGATTAAATACTTTCACTCACAAATGAATAAACCAAAACATATAGAATTCAAGCAAGCAAATAATATCGTAACACAAATATAAAGGAGTTTGAGTTTAGAATATCAAATACAATATTTATCTTGGTTCATCCTGTAACACCCTTAATACATGTTAGGCTTGTATACAGTTACGGAGGTAACATAATGCTAGCTTAGCATGCCTGTTATTTTTTGTGACAATTGGAGCTAGTTTATGCACTTTGTTGTAGCATAGAAGGTGAAAAGTAGCTTAAAATGACTCATATATTAGCATAAATGGCTTAACTAATGGAAATAAATATGGAGAATTTATTTCTAAGTCACAAATGTGTGGATTACGATGTGGTTAATTTTTGAGAGTTAACTAAGTTCATTTGGTATTTTTAAGCATACTGTGTGTTTTAATGCCAGATTGACTGGTCGCAGATATAGAAAAAAAGAGCAATGGTAAAACAATATTTTTAATGAATCTTAAGATTTATTTTAAACTTGTTGGAAGTTAGGAAACTAGATTTGGTGAAATCTAAGTGTTCTTAATATATGCAAAGTTTTAGCAAAAGACCCAAATGCCCCTAGTGCTCACCTTTAAAGTGAGAGTTCCTCTCACTTTTCTCCCCTCTCTCTCATGGGGGTTTCTGTTAAAAGGAACGAAGAAAGCAAAGGGGAGGAATCAAGTGGGAGCTTGGCTTCATCTTCAAGAGTTAAGGGCATTCTTCATCCTTTTCCTCCATTTTTCTTCTTCCTTTCTCTATGTTTGTGCCATGTGGGGTGGAATAGGATTTTGGGTTTGGATGAATTTCCTTGAGTTTGAGTTGAAGGAACTCTTAGGAATCTTGAAATAGGATTATTTTCGAGCTGATCTATGCTTGATTGGTGGCTTGAATCCTAGTTGTATCCATGAATCACTTGGGTTGAAGGTTGAAGAATGGATATGAGAGTTAGGGTTTTGGTTTGTGAAATCATGCTTAGGTGGATAGAAATCATGCATATGATGTATTTAATGTTTAGAGGTGCTGAAGGATCATAGTTGTGATTTGAAAACCCTTTGGAAGGGTTAAAAATGGTGGCTCTCGGGTTAGTTTCTGCAGAATACTACAAAATCCATATTTTTGCAGGAGAGTCGCGACACAAATTCATGGGAGCCGCAACACTCTAGTCTCTGTTGCGTAGGAATTGGAGGCTAAGCGCAGGGAGTTACGACACAAAAGAATTTATGTCGCGGCACAAACCTTTATGTGCGGCATTCTTGAGGTGAAGCCACGACCTTAACCTCAAAAATGGCCCAAACTTATTTTTCTTGTGTGTTTTGCTAAGAAATGTATGATGTCTTGGCATAGAGTGATATAATTGATTATACTCATGCTTGGTTGATGAAAAGGCAATGCTTTATGCTAGGCTATGAGATTATTTAGGTGAATGTGATTACTCATGATGAGAAAAACCCTAGTTGCCTCCTTAAAAGTTGAGTTTGAACTTGAATGGTATGTAAGCCATGTTTGCTCTCTTTTTGGCAAAGGTTGAGCTAGGATTTTGTAATAAAGAGGGGGTTGGTTCCTTTATGAGATAAAGTGAGCCAATTGTAATTGTCTAGGTATCTAGAATGTTCCTTTATGAGTGGAGTTGAACTAAGAGGCATATGTGGGACAATTACTCCTTGATTTGCTAAGGTTGAGTTATGGGAAGTTCTAGGAACATAATCTTACCCCTTGTGGGATAAGGGTTAGCATGGTTTGTAAGTTTGCTAGATTTCCTTCTCCTTTTTAGTTAATATGAAATCTTAGGCATCCATAGTGAGGTGAAATGTCATAGGGTAGTGTTGAACCTTAGGCATCCATAGTGAGGTGGAATGCCATAAAGTAGTGTTATGGAACCTTAGGCATCCATAGTGAGGTGGAATGCCATAGGTGAGTACCTAGGACCTTAATCAACATGAGGTTGCTTTTGGTATCACTTGGGAAGTGATAAGGAGGTGTGCTAAAAACAAATAATATGGGTTGTTTGGCCTACTATGCCTTCTTATATGTATAGGTAGTTCCTTTAGAGTTAAAGTTGAGCTTGAGATGCATAAATAATGTATGCTTCCTTGTTTGTCAAGGATAAGCATTGTGGATTACTAGAGGCATGGATTGATTCCTTTATGAGATAGAGTTGAGCCAAGAACGCATGTTTTCTAGTTATACCTCCCTCACTTGGTTAAGGTGAACCTTGTGATAGGATTTGGTGTGACCTTGACATCCAAATGTTGTGGAATGCTATAAGGTAGTGTCTAGAACCTTGATCAACTTGAGGTTGCCTTGAAATCATTTGCAATGTGATGCTAAGAGGTGCTAGATACAAGAATGCTAGTGACATAGGATTTACTGCTTATTTGATAAGTTGAGGTAAAGTCTTAAGTCACTAGTGTTGATCTTCACTCGGTTGTGGAGGACCTTGTGTTGAGTGCATATGTTTTTAAAATAACTTTGCATATTGAGTTTTCAAACTTATTATGAGCTATTTCCTATGTATTGTAACCTTATGTGGTGTGCACAACCATTTGGCTTGAGAATTGTAGGAAATGACCTTGAGGAGATAGGGAATCCTAAATTCTCGTAGCCAGTAGGCTATTATGGTCAGAGTTACAGGTGTATGGGGTTAGTATTAGTACTCTTACCTTCATGAGGGGAATGAGTCCACCCTTCACCAGGTAGTATTAGGGCTTGGTTGCCTATCCTACCCAATATATACAATGGAACACAGTTCCTGGGAATGAGCAAGTAACATGTACTTTCAAAAACTAAAATCTGCATTTGCATTACATCATCACATTATTAGGACCTTGTGTGAGCATAATCATACATCATATCATAAAGCATTGCATTTATTGGTAGCTGTATGGGTGGTTGCCTTGCTTATTTTATTTGGTCGATGATATTTTTTGATTGTATGGACAGTTGTTCAATATTATTGGTTGTTATACTTGTGGGTTAAGATTATAGCTTGCTTTTGAATGTTACATAGAGTTGTATGTAATTTCTAATAGTGTTGAGCAGTGGCTCATTTATCTGTTGCGGGTATAATCTGATCCTTATAGTGTGGCTTATTTATTGTGAATAAATAAACTCTAGTATTGGTTACTCATATTGAGAAATTGTGATTTCTCACCATTGTATTTCCATGTAAATCTAGGTCCAAGTAAAGGAAAGTTGATGAAGTGGAAGAACTAACATACTTTATTTGTTTCTTATAATAAATATGTTGTACATTTATTTCATATTACTTTGAGGATGTATAAAGTTATGTATTACAGTATGCCTTCTTGAGGCTAATGATGTGTATATAACTTTTTGTTGTCCAAGCTCTCCATAAATATTTATGTGAATGAATGTTATGGGATTAGATTGTTATTTTAGGTTAGTAGTAGCATTGCTAATACTGCTTATCCAAGTATATGACAGATATACTAGGTTACCAGTATTAGAATGTTACATAGCCACTCTATGTGACCTACATCCAGTCCTCAAGTAATCACCCGAGATTTTCCATTATAACATCAAGCTTAAACAGGTGCTTTCTACCTTTACAAACTAGAGCACTCACCATACATTAGGATACCTCACCTTTTCTGCTTGAGCCTCAACAACAAGGGATACCTCACCCTTACACTTCTTTGAGGGATACTTCACCTTCTTTATTGATTAAACAAAGCATAGATGAATGGAAACTCTCACAAGAGCGGATAATACTAATTGAAGCTCAATGGGTATTAAGAAATCACACATTAAAGCTCAAAATAGGGGTTTATAAGAAATGATAGTTAAAACTCATATTTAGTGCTCAAGAAGATTGTTCAGATTGTTTCCCAACTTTTCTTTAATGCCCAAACACTTACATTTATAGCCCAATGCATTTAAGAGTCATTAGAAGTGGTTGGAAGCATTAAATGTTAGAAACTAACCATTATTTTCATTTTCTGTTAGCACAAATAATAGGTTGTTCATTTCCAATAACAAGTTATTGGTTCCAATAACAAGTTATTAGTTTCAATAATAGGTTATTGGTTTCATCAAGAAATACTGTAGCGTGTGAATAACAGGTTATTTGATTTCAATAATAGGTTATTAGTTTCATCAGGAAACACTATAGCACATGAATAATAGGTTATTGGTTTTATCAGGAAACACTGTTGTACGTGAATAACAAGTTATTGATTTCAATAACAGGTTATTGGTTTAACAAGAAAACATTATTTCTGAAAGATTTTGCAACCAAACTTTTCCAAATCCTTTTCAACCTTTTTAAAACCATTTTGCTCAAACTTAATGAATATTTTCACAAATATAAAACATGATTTTATAAATAGAATAAAAAACAAGATATGAGCTCAGTGTGGTTCCTATTTCCTTTTACACAAGATCTAAGTCCTAAAAGCTAAATTTGAAGAACCTTGGAACATGATCTTTGCACAACCATTTCTTTCTTGTTTGTTATAATCAAAACCATTGCCATTGCCAATGCTAATTCTCATTAATACTTTATTTTCCATACTCCTAAAACTATTACTTAAGTCCTATTACTCTTCCTCAAGTTAATCTAAACCTAAGGAAATAAGTTAATAGGCTTAAGGTATCTGCCTTAACCTGTGTTCATCTCTAGAAAATTCTCCACTCTTTACTTGATATCTTTACAAAAATTCATAATTTCAAGGATATCTATCTATTTAATCCGACCTTTAAACCTTTACTCAATGTTATTAAAGATACCAATCTAATTCAGTCAATTCTCTAAAATTAACTACAATTAGTTCTAATCTTAAATAACCTAAAAATAAATCCTTCATATTTATCTCGATCTTTTAAGTAGTTTATGCTATTTCTCTAAAATAATAACAACTATTTTTTACATTTAGTGTTATAGCAAAGTACTCAAACTATCTCAAATGGCCACTGGAATTAACAAATAATTCAAACAAGAGCATATTCAAGACTCTCAGATTAAGGAGGATATTACATTTCTCCCCTCCTTTTTAAAATTGTATCCCAAAAATTTGTTTACCTCTTGTAAACAACAATTTGAACATGCTTTGGAGGTTGTCATAGGTTTACTAGTGGGTGTAGAAATAGACAAGTCATATGGAAGTTCTGTCATAGGTAAATCCAGCACTTTTACACAATTATAAGAAACAAAGGAGTGGAATGCTCCTGAATCATACATAATAGTTAAAAGATGATTGTGAATCATGCATTTACCTTGGATAAGATCTAGAGATTGAGCCACCTCCTTTCCCCTTAGAGTATAAACTCTTCCCTTAGCTTGAGGTCTCGGAATGGGCATAACTCGTTGTTTCTGAGGACACTCCTAAGAAAAATGCCCTGGCTAATTGCATGCATAACATACAGACTGAACCGCCAAACATGGCTTATCTCCTTGGTATCTTCCACACTTGGGACATTTAAGCCCATTATGACCTTCTTGAACTTGCTTAACTTTATTTTTCTTCTTAAATTTCTCATCTACTTTCTTCTTCTTTGATGGTGATGTTTGTTTCAACTGAAGCCTGCTATCATGGCCTTCAACAATCCTACACTTGTTCACCAAAGTTACAAAATCCTGAATCCCTAAAGGTCGGAGTAATTTCTTAATTTCATCTCTCAATCTGGATTCTAACTTCAGACACTTCCAGTTTTCATCCGAGTTGAATCTGAAATAGGAAGAGAACTTTGATAGTTCATCAAACTTGGCCACATATTGACTAACCGACATACCACCTTGTTCTTACTTCAAAAACTTTACTTCCTTATCATCTTGTAGAGTCTTTGGGAAATACTTCTCTAATAAGGTTGTCCTAAACACTTCCCACGAGATTGGGGTTCTTGCAGCTTCCATTAATCTTCTTGTACTTCTCCACCAATGTTCTACCTTTCTTTTTAACATATAAGAGGCAAAAAAAAACTTTCTTATCATCTGAGTAAATCATCACTTCAAAGATCTTCTCCATCTCGCACAACCATTCTTTAGCTTTCACTAGGTTGTATTCTCCTCTAAATAGTGGTGGATTTGCCTTTCTGAACTCCGAAAGGTCATGAAAATTATAATTCCTCCCTACTTGTACTTCTTGTACCAGTTGTGTTGATTGTTGAGGTGGATTAGCTTCCATCCTCTCAAATATCCTAGCAATAATAGTAGATTGCTCCCTCATAGTGGCTGTTATTGCCATACAAGCTTCAACCATAGCAATTGAACCCTCACTAGAAGAAGTTTTGTTTCCCCTAGTTCACCTCGGTAAAGCCATAATTTCCTGTACACATAAAACAATGCATATTGAGTTGATCAATCTCAATATCATGTAACAGTGCGACAGTAGCTAACAACATTCAATGACTATCATGCAATTCTATCTATAAGTCTCACAATGAGATATGAAAATGCACAATACAAAAATAGAAATCACTAAACATTCCTAAGCATAGTCAGACCATACCATGACTCAATAAGATGAACAGCTCTGATACCATAATATAACATCCTAGCTCCAATTACCATATTATATCATGCAATCACATGAGTAATAGAGTTAAGCGTGTTACATCTAACTTTTACATAAAATACTAGATTCATAATAACCATGTTTGTTATTATAAAGAGCCATGAGGGAAAAAAAGAACTCAAATACATAACATAAACATATAAGTCTTTACATTGTATATACAAACTAAGCCACAAGGGGCATAAGTACAATACAAGAAAACTTATACAAGTCTTAAGTAAACGTTAAAAAAGCAGAATAAAAACTAAACTAGTGCGTCTGCTTTTGTACTATTGCTTTCCCTTGGAATGATCCTGACCTAGATTTATCATGAAAACAACAAATAGGGTGAGAATAAAAAATTCCCAGTAGTATAACTATCTATATGAAATCATGACAAATCAATTATTCATATTTTAACTTTTAATTAAACATTATTCAATGACAAACAACAGCCCATACAGTTGTAATATCATATTGTAACAAAATGTTTTTCTCACTCCTTTGTCCTTGATAAAGGGTTTTTCTCACTCCTCTATTATGACAAGGTGTTTTTTCACTACATTGTTTCTTAGTCCACCTTATTACAAAGTGTTTTTCTCACTAGTTTGCAATATAAAGTGTAATTTCCATGCTCAACAACATGAAGAAACATATCTATGTAATCCTCAACTTTTGTTCGTAAAAGGGATTATCTTATTAGATAAATTCTAGGTGGTTATTTTGTGAATGCTTATGTCTCTAAGGCATGTCAAAAGGTTTTTGATGATAACAAAAGCAAAAGAGAAGATCAAGCACAAAAGGAAAAATCAAGATCAAAGAAAGAAGACAGAAGGTTTATTTAGTTATAAGACTTAGGATTTTAATGTTAAATGCTCTCAAGATTTCTCAAATGGTTTTTCAATATATATGACTTCAAAATCAATGGGAAATTTCAAAGATAAACATGGCTTTCGATAAAACCTAAGTTTCAACTTTAAATCTAACACTCTTAAAAAGGATTTATGTTTAAACAAGTACCTTGAGGTGTTGGAAATGACTTACAAGCATTATTGGACTTGAAAAATGTGTTCAAAGGCTAATGTAATCGATTACATAATGTTTGTAATTGATTACACATCAAACAGAAAGCATGTAATCGATTACATGAACAATGTAATCGATTACAAGCAAGTCAGAGGCCATGTAATCGATTACAACATCAATGTAATCGATTACACAAAGCCCAGAAAGGCAAAGAACACGTTCGATGAGTAATGTAATCGATTACATTGATGTTGTAATCGATTACAAACAAAGTCAGAAGCCATGTAATCGATTACACCAATAATGTAATCGATTACACAAAACCCAGAAACTCAAAGAACACGTTCGACAAGCCATGTAATCGATTACATGAATATTGTAATCGATTACACAGCAAGCCAGAAGTCATGTAATCGATTACATGAGCATTGTAATCGATTACAAGTAAAGTCAGAAGCCATGTAATCGATTACCTCAAGAATGTAATCGATTACACAGAGCCCAGAAAGTTCAGAAAACATTGGAACAACAATGTAATCGATTACCTGATATATGTAATCGATTACACGCATCCTGACAACGTCCAACGGCTATATTAAATGCATTAAATGCATGCCCAACTACCTCCAACGGCTCTATTAATTGAGAAACTTATAAATACCAAAGTTGGGTCCTCATTTGCGGTTGACCTTGAATCAAAAATTGATCATCATACTTCAAAACGTGAATCAATCCTTAAAATCATTTCTTGCTCTGTTTTCTGACTAAAAACGTGAAAAATCTTTGAGAGCATATTAGAGCTTCAATTTGTAAACACTTGCTCTAGAGAGAGCTTCTTCTATTTCAATCTTATACATTCTGATTAGTGAGGGTGAGGTATCCCTCAAGTATTGTAAGGGTGAGGTATCCCTTGGAAAATAGAGGCTCAAGCTTTTGGGTGAGGTATCCCATATTGTTGAGTGCTCAAGGTTGTAGTGGTTTTTCAAGCACCCATTGAAACTTGAAGATATAGTGGAAAATCTCAAGGTGTTGCTTGGGGACTGGACGTAGATCACAAGTGGAGTGGTGATTGAACCAGGATAAACGACTGTGTTTGTTTCTCTAAACCCTCCTCTGCTTATCTTTGTGCACTATTTCATTATTTTATTTGAATATTGTCTCCTTGACTATTATGTGTATAAGTAAAAGTGTTTAACTCATCTATTCAATTATCTCTAATCATTCAATAGCTTCAACGAAAATTGATTGTCAAACGATTTGCGAAAGATTTGTGAACTTATTTTTAACTACTCAATTCACCCCCCTCTTGAGTATTGAGGCCACTTGGTAACAAGTGGTATCAGAGCTAGACTCTTGTATAAAGAGCTTAGTAGCTTCAAGAGAAGTGATGGCTTCAAATGGTTTTTCAAATGAAGGTTCTTCTATAAATAGACCTCCTTATTTCAATGGGGATGGCTATGCCTATTGGAAAGAAAGGATGAAAATTTTTATTGAAGCTATTGACTTAGATGTGTGGGATGCATTGAAAATGGTGCTTTTGTCCCTACACAAACTAAGGATGGTGTGACAATTAATACACCTAGAAGTGATTGGACCGATGATGATAAAAAGAAGGTTCAATATAATTTGAGAGCCAAGAACATCATCACCACATCTTTGGGGTATGATGAATTCTTTAGGGTGTCAAATTGTAAGACCGCAAAAGAAATGTGGGATACCCTACAAGTAACTCATGAAGGTACTAGTGAGGTAAAAAGATCTCGAATAAACACTCTTACTCATGAATATGAATTGTTTAGAATGAATCAAGGTGAGAGTATTCAAGATATGCAAAAGAGATTTACTCATATTGTTAATCATCTCATCTCATTGGGAAAGACATTTCCTAATGAGGATCTTATTAACAAAGTTTTGAGATGTCTAAGCAGGAATTGGCAACCCAAGGTAACGGCGATTGCGGAATCAAGAGATTTATCAACCATGTCTCTAGCCACCCTATTCGGAAAACTTCAAGAGCATGAGCTGGAACTAAGTAGGCTCAATCAAAATGAAGAACATGACAAAAAGAAGAAGGGAATTGCACTCAAGGCCACCTCTTCCATACTTGAAGATGATGATGAAGATGGTGAAGAGGATGGTGAAAATATTGAGCTGAGTGAGGAGAATCTTAGTCTCCTTGTGAGAAAATTCAGAAGATTCTTGAAGAAAAAGAGATTTCAAAGAAGACCACCCTTTCCTCAAAAGAAAGCATATCACAAAGGAGAAGGATCTTCTACTCCTCCAAAATGCTACGAATGCGGAAAACCGGGGCACATGAAAATGGAGTGTCCTATATATCTCAAGAAGACGGAGAAGTTTGAGAAAAGACCCTCCAAGGAAAAGAAAGGAAGAAGAGCATATATAGCTTGGGAGGACAATGACTTAAGCTCTTCCGACGATTCAGAAAATGAAGAAGCCCATCTTTGCCTCATGGCTCAAGGAGAAGAAAGTGGAGAAAGCGACACCGAGGTAACCTCTTCTAACCTAGAACCTCCACCTTTTTATGATGAATTGCAAGATGCCTTTCAAGAATTGCATGATGAATCTTTGAGGCTCACAAAAATGATTTTGTCTTCCAATAAAACAATCTCCCTATTGACAAAGAAAGTTTCTACTTTAACCAAGGAGATAAATGAACTTAAAATTGAAAATGAGACTTTAGGACTCATAGATGCTAATTCATCATGCATGATTTGTTCCTCACATGATAATGCATCCATATCATTACCTTGTTTATCATGCAAAGCTTTTGAAAATGAAATTGAAGACTTGAACAACACTCTTGCGAAATTCACTTTTGGAAGAGACAACTTGAATGTGTTGTTAGGGAGACAAAAATGTGTTTTCCAAAAAGCTGGTTTGGGATTTAATCCAAACAACCATCAAAAGTCTTATAAGAACTTCTTTGCTTCCTCAAAAACTTCAAGTAGCCCCTTTGTTAAATGTTTTCATTGTGGTAGGAAAGGGCATAGTGCATCCACTTGCAATGTTAGAAAGAACATAAACACCAAGGTTGGAATCAAAAGGGTTTGGGTCCCTAAAGGCACCATACCTAATTCTAACACACAAGGACCCAAAACAATTTGGGTACCAAAAGTTAAATCTTGAATGTGTGTTGTAGGTGTGCTTGAAGACCAAGAGCTCAAGTTGGTATCTTGATAGTGGTTGCTCCAAGCACATGACCGGTGATGGCTCCAAGTTCTCCTCCTATACACACAAGAAACATGGTCATGTCACATATGGTGACAACAACAAAGGGAAGATTCTTGGAATTGGCAAAGTTGGTAAGATCCCTTCATCATCTATTGATAATGTCTTACTTGTTGAAGGACTTAAACATAATTTACTCAGTATTAGTCAATTGTGTGATAAAGGAAATAGAGTTATATTTGATTCTTCTTGTTGCATAATTGAGGGAAAGGATGATAAGCAAGTTAAATTTGTTGGTCATAGAGTCAATAACATATATATGATTAGTCTTGATGATATTTCCTCAAATGATGCTAAATGCTTTATGAGTAGAGAAAATGATTCATGGTTATGGTATAGAAGAATTGCTCACATTCACATGGATCACTTAAACAAATTGGTCTCTAAAGAACTAGTAATTGGTCTTCCAAAGCTCAAATTTGAAAAAGACAAACTTTGTGATGCATGTCAAAAAGGAAAACAAGTAAAGGTCTCTTTTAAAGCTAAAAACATAGTTTCAACCTCTAGACCTTTACAACTTTTGTACATGGATCTTTTTGGACCCTCTAGAACTATGAGCTTTGGTGGGAATTACTATGCATTAGTGATTGTGGATGATTTTTCTAGATTTACATGGACATTATTCTTGGCCCACAAAAATGATGCTTTTCAATCATTTAGAAAACTTGCCAAAGTTATCCAAAACGAAAAAGGTTTTTGTATTGCATCCATAAGAAGTGATCATGGTGGTGAATTTGAAAATCATGAATTTGAAACTTTTTGTGATGAACATGGCATTGAGCATAATTTTTCTGCCCCTAAAACACCACAACAAAATGGTGTTGTAGAAAGGAAAAATCGATCTTTAGAAGAAATGGCAAGAACTATGCTCAATGAGGCCAATCTTCCTAAGTACTTTTGGGCGGATGCGGTTAACACCGCTTGTTATGTTATGAATAGAGCCCTAATAAGGCCAATTTTAAAGAAAACCCCATATGAATTGTACAAAGGAAGGAAACCTAATGTGTCACATTTTCATGTCTTTGGATGTAAATGCTTTGTTTTGAATAATGGAAAGGATAACTTGGGGAAGTTTGATGCAAAATCGATGAGGAATATTCATTGGTTATTCTATTCATAGCAAGGCCTTTAGAGTCTATAATAAACGAACTATGACCATAGAAGAGTCCATACATGTTGCATTTGATGAAACTAACCCAAATGAGCCGAGAAAGGAACTTGTTGATGATGTTGCAGAAATCTTGGCAAAGACGCACTTGGAAAATCAAGAGATAGAGCCCAAGAAGGAAGAAAAGAGACTCCTTGATCATACATGGCAAGAAGATTCAAAAATCTTAGATCTACCCAAGGAATGGAGGACTTCAAGATATCATCCTCTCGACAAAGTGATTGGTGATGTATCAAAAGGGGTAATCACTTGAAACTCACTTAGAGATGCATGTAATCATCTAGCCTTTGTCTCTCAAGTTGAACCTAAAGACATAAATGAGGCCATTAATGATGAGCATTGGATCTTGGCCATACAAGAAGAACTAAACCAATTTGAGAGGAATCAAGTTTGGGAATTAGTTCCAAGGCCCAATGATCATCCTATAATTGGCACCAAATGGGTCTTTAGGAACAAACTTGATGAAACGGGTTTAATAATAAGAAATAAAGCTAGGCTTATAGCTAAGGGATATAATCAAGAAGAAGGCATAGATTATGAAGAAACTTATGCTCCCATAGCTAGATTAGAGGCCATTAGAATGCTACTTGCATATGCTTGCATCATGGATTTCAAACTCTATCAAATGGATGTCAAAAGTACTTTTTTAAATGGTTTTATACAAGAAGAGGTGTATGTAGAACAACCTCCTGGTTTTGAGGATTTTGAAATGCCCAACCATGTTTTTAAATTGAAAAAGGCCTTGTATGGCTTGAAACAAGCTCCTAGAGCTTGGTATGAAAGGTTGAGCAAATTTCTTTTAGAAAAAGGCTTTTCTAAAGGCAAAGTTGACACCACTCTTTTCATAAAACACAAAATGCATGACATTCTTCTAGTTCAAATCTATGTGGATGACATTATATTTGGAGCTACTAACAACTCTCTTTGTAAAGAATTTTCAAATATTATGCAAAGTGAGTTTGAGATGTCCATGATGGGTGAGCTCAACTTCTTCCTTAGTCTACAAATCAAGCAAACAAGAGAAGGAACATTTATAAGCCAATCCAAGTATTGCAAGGAGCTGCTCAAAAAGTTTGGAATGGACAATGCCAAGCATATGGCTACTCCGATGGGCACCTCTTACTATTTGGACAAGGATGAAGGAGGTAAATCGGTAGAAATTACAAAATATAGAGGTATGATTGGCTCACTCCTTTATCTCACTGTAAGTAGGCCTGATATAATGTTTAGTATATGCATGTGTGCTAGATATCAAGCTAATCCTAAGGAATCACACCTAAGTCTTTGTTAAGAGAATAATGAAATATCTAATAGGCACATCACAAATGGGTTTATGGTACCCTAAGGGAGCCTCATGTAGTCTTATTGGGTACTCCGATTCTGATTTTTTGGATGTAAAATGGATCGAAAGAGCACTAGTGGGACATGCCACTTGCTTGAAGCTCACTAGTTTCTTGGCATAGCAAGAAACAAAATAGTGTGGCATTGTCCACACAGTGAAGTGAATATGTTGAAATGTTGGGAGTTCTTGTGCTCAAGTCCTTTGGATGAAACAAACAACTCTTGGACTATGGTCTTGAGCTTGATCACATTCCTATAAAATGTGATAATACTAGTGCAATTAACTTGTCAAAAAATCCCATTTTGCATTCTAGAACTAAGCATATTGAAATAAGACATCATTTCATTAGAGATCATGTTCAAAGAGGTGATTGCATACTTGAATTTGTTGAAACAACTAAGCAACTAGTGATATTTTCACCAAACCCCTAGCAAAAGAAGCATTTTTCTACATTAGAAATGAACTGGGTATATTGGATCATTCTGCATAAATTAATTTCTCTTTGCATAATCTTGTATTTTTCTGCATAATTATGCCACATTGCTACAAAATCTCTGAATTTTCATTATATTTGAATCCCATACTAACTTGAGTGTCGGAGATTTCCCCTAAGTTGTTTTGCAGGTGCTCCCTCATGTCCAATGTTGACAAGAAATTCAACAACCTCAAATTTCACCAAAAAGGGTGAAATTCTTGGTAAAAACGATAATTTTGATCAATTATATGAGTTGAATCACAACATGATTTGTTTATATGTTTAAATGATGGTTTGAATTGATTTAAGTTGCTTTAAAACTGTTTTGGATGGATTAAAATTGATTATATGTCTGTTTGGAATGCAAAATCTCGAGTTAAAAAAGTCTTGTAATCGATTACAATGCCTTTGTAATCGATTACATGTGTTCTGTCACGCATGTAATCGATTACACACATTTTGTAATCGATTACAACCAACTCAGAACTCAGTGTAATCGATTACATCAACTATGTAATCGATTACAAGGTTCCCAGAAAGCATGTAATCGATTACACTAAAAATGTAATCGATTACATACCCACCGAATGCATGTAATCGATTACACACACAATGTAATTGATTACACGGGGTTTTTAAAAGGCTCGACGCGCGTAGAGCTCATTTCTGTTTGGACTGTTCATCTTCTTCGTTCTCTCCTTCTGCTCCCACGCACCTCAAATCTCAAAAACTCTCCTTTCTCACTCAAATCTCCATCAAAACCCATCATTTCACCTCTCTCAATCTCGGAAAACCCCTCTCCACATAGCCCATCGATCAAATCCCCTCACATCCCTCATCCAAATCTCCCCATCTTCTCTCACAAACACCTTCTCCACTTTTCTGACCTAATCTCGTCCCTCTCTCTCTCCTCACTCATCCCCAACCATTTACCACTCAACCTTTGCTTCTCCTTCTCATCAATGGCTGAATCTTCTCATCGCTCGAAGCGCCCAAGAACAGGGGCTGTTGTTGGAGGTTCCTCTGGTGGGTCTTCACGCAATATATCTGGCCTGGACCTCACGAGGCACTTCTCCACTGTGAAGAAAGCTGAGTTGTTCCGGAAGAACTTCCAGCTTCGCAAAATCATCTCTCCCAGGTATCTTCCCATCACCTTCTGCGAGAGTGAACCTTTAAAGAGCTTTAGGACAATAGAAAACTTAGGCTTGCTGGGATTCCTGAACATAGAGAAGGCCATCTACCCTAACCTTGTCCGAGTCTTTTATGCTAACCTGAAGGTTGAGGATAATTGCATAATTTCTGAAGTGAAAAAGCAACAGATCAAGTTAACAATGGGAGAGTGGTATAGGCTTACCAAGCTCACTCCTGATGGAGCTCAGTTCTGTGGAAATACAAAAGTCTGGGGGCATGAGTTTGAGTATAAGGCTGCTCTTCTCTCTTTGATTAGGACTGGCTACCACCTCCCCAGTGATCCTAGACGCAGAATAATGGCCACTGGCCTCACTATGGAAAACAGGGTTCTCCACTACCTCTTGGTTCGTGGATTGATTCCCAGAGGAGGGAATTACTCCCAAGTCCTCAAGGATGATGTAGTGGCATTATGGGCAATGACCACAGGGCACCCAATAAACTGGGGATACTACATTTTAGAGCATATGCTGGACATCAAGAAAAAGAAGAACTTTGCTCTCCCCTTCGCCATGTTGGTCACCACAATCCTTGAGTACTGTCGCATTTCGCTGGCTGAAGAGTCCAAGGACACCAGCTCAAAGGGACCCCAATCAATTGGGCTGCATACTCTGAAGAAGCTTCAGCTCTACAAGATGGAAGATAGGTGGCATTACATTACTCACGACACATTTGGTCATATCCATCATGATCCAGATAGTGATGATGAGGAGGCTCAGTACCCTGCCTCTGCTCCTGCTCCAGCTTCTCTTGATCTTCTGCTCCAAGAAATGCGCAACCTGAGCGCCAACGTAAACACACGCATGGATCATATTGAGCAAAAGATTGACCATCTTGAGCTGAGGATGGACTACTCAGACCAGGAGCTTGCCTCCATTCGATCCCTCCTACGTGGACCTCCTGTTCCCGTGAGTCTTGCTGCTGCTGCACCCCCCACATCCTCTCGCCCCTCGGATCCCCTATCATTCGCCGGTCCATCCGGGAGTTCCTGCGATGATGAGGAGCTTCTGGACTCTGACGACGATCTTATGCCCAGCGATGATAACATTGATCCAGAAGACTCTGCTGTGGATCCAGAGGGTGAAGTCTTTTGTGACAGCGAGGACACTGATAGTGATCATGGCCTATTGCCTTGATATTTTCTTGTATTGATGACCACCTTGTACTTTTTTTGTTTTGACTTTGATTGGTATACCTTTATGGTTATCTTTTGATTATTGCCTACTGGTTGTGATATGTTTATTTGTACATGCTGATTATTAATACATGAACTTATTTTCACTTTGAATGGTTGGCTGTTGGAATATTGATTGGACTGATCTTTGTGGCTTTTCTGTTATGGCAAACATTTGGGAATCATGAAATATAGCTGTCATGCTGTCCATTTTTTTCTTAAATGCTTATGTCTTTTTGATAATGCCAACGGGGGAGAAAATGAGGAAAAATGAAAATGAAATGAAATGTAATTAATGGTTGCATGAGAAATTAAAGGTTGCATGAGTACGGGGGAGTTATTGACTTTTTAAATTATTAAGCTTTTCATATGCAAAATCTAACCCAATATCATGCATAATCTCCGGGGGCAGCATTGTACCTAAATGACTATTATATACAAATGCAAAAACTCTTTCTTTTTCCTATGATCAGTTTGTCATCATCAAAAAGGGGGAGAATGTGAATGCTTATGTCTCTAAGGCATGTCAAAAGGTTTTTGATGATAACAAAAGCAAAAGAGAAGATCAAGCACAAAAGGAAAAATCAAGATCAAAGAAAGAAGACAGAAGGTTTATTTAGTTATAAGACTTAGGATTTTAATGTTAAATGCTCTCAAGATTTCTCAAATGGTTTTTCAATATATATGATTTCAAAATCAATGGGAAATTTCAAAGATAAACATGGCTTTCAATAAAACCTGAGTTTCAACTTTAAATCTAACACTCTTAAAAATGATTTATGTTTAAACAAGTACCTTGAGGTGTTGGAAATGACTTACAAGCATTATTGGACTTGAAAAATGTGTTCAAAGGCTAATGTAATCGATTACATAATGTTTGTAATCGATTACACATCAAACAGAAAGCATGTAATCGATTACATGAACAATGTAATCGATTACAAGCAAGTCAGAGACCATGTAATCGATTACAACATCAATGTAATCGATTACACAAAGCCCAGAAAGGTAAAGAACACGTTCGACGAGTAATGTAATCGATTACATTGATGTTGTAATCGATTACAAACAAAGTCAGAAGCCATGTAATCGATTACACCAATAATGTAATCGATTACACAAAACCCAGAAACTCAAAGAACACGTTCGACGAGCCATGTAATCGATTACATGAATATTGTAATCGATTACACAGCAAGCCAGAAGTCATGTAATCGATTACATGAGCATTGTAATCGATTACAAGCAAAGTCAGAAGTCATGTAATCGATTACCTCAAGAATGTAATCGATTACACAGAGCCCAGAAAGTTCAGAAAACGTTGAAACAATAATGTAATCGATTACCTGATATATGTAATCGATTACACGCATCCTGACAACGTCCAACGGCTATATTAAATGCATTAAATGCATACCCAACTACCTCCAACGGCTCTATTAATTGAGAAACTTATAAATACCAAAGTTGGGTCCTCATTTGCGGTTGACCTTGAATCAAAAACTGATCATCATACTTCAAAATGTGAATCAATCCTTAAAATCATTTCTTGCTCTGTTTTCTGACTAAAAACGTGAAAAATCTTTGAGAGCATATTAGAGCTTCAATTTGTAAACACTTGCTCTAGAGAGAGCTTCTTCTATTTTAATCTTATACATTCTGATTAGTGAGGGTGAGGTATCCCTCAAGTATTGTAAGGGTGAGGTATCCCTTGGAAAATAGAGGCTCAAGCTTTTGGGTGAGGTATCCCATATTGTTGAGTGCTCAAGGTTGTAGTGGTTTTTCAAGCACCCATTGAAGCTTGAAGATATAGTGGAAAATCTCAAGGTGTTGCTTGGGAATTGGACGTAGATCACAAGTGGAGTGGTGATTGAACCAGGATAAACGACTGTGTTTGTTTCTCTAAACCCTCCTCTGCTTATCTTTGTGCACTGTTTCATTGTTTTATTTGAATATTGTCTCCTTGACTATTACGTGTATAAGTAAAAGTGTTTAACTCATCTATTCAATTATCTCTAATCATTCAATAGCTTCAACGAAAATTGATTGTCAAACGATTTGCGAAAGATTTGTGAACTTATTTTTAACTACTCAATTCACCCCCCTCTTGAGTATTGAGGCCACTTGGTAACATATTTCTCTATTGAAATATCCCTATAAGTGTCTTAACTTACACTACAAAGCATATAAAATTGTACCCAACAAGTAGGGAACTTTGTTTCCTCAAAACAAAAAGCTTGGGAGTTACTGCATAACCACCCACTTTTTCAACGCTTAGGCGTTCCATGATAGAAAACCTCTCCTGTTTTATCTATCATTGGGCACTTAGGCGCCCAGAGTCTGAGCACTTAATCACTCAACTCCAGAACTCTCTGAACTTGCACACTTAGGAGCCCACTTTCTGAGTGCTTATGCACTCAACACTTTTCCTCTCTGGCCTTGGGTGCTTAGGCACTCACTTATCAGGGGCTTAGGTGCCCTTCACACTAATTCTCTTTGGCCATAAATGATTAAGTGGAGAAACCTAGAAACATCTCTTCTTGTTCCATTGAACTTCTAACTAAACTTGGACCCTCAAACTTGGGTCCTAGATGGTTTCTAATCTCATACATGATTTCTAATCTATTGAAACTCTCATATTCCATTTCAAACAACAATTCATGGATACATGACCAAAAGGAAGTCATCTAAGAAACCCATTTCTACTAAACTCAAGATATAAGGTTATAAGGGTGTTTACAAGTTCCACAACCTCAGCCACGCATGAAATTAACTCAAAATAACCTAACCTAATTGCATACAACTTAAAACATTGAGAAATCTATCAAAAACTCATTTTTACCCAAACTTGCAGGCATCTAGCATCAAGAGAGAATAGAAAAGAGTAAAGTTAAAGAATAAGCTTGTAACACCCAAGTTTTCCTTTCTTTCTCTATTATATGTGTTTTTCTAATTTTTGTGATTTTTGTGAATTATTTGAATTATTTTGATTATTTTATTATTATTTTTAAACTTTTGTGTGTTTGAAAGCAGGGCCGAAAAATAAAAATTTTTCGGGACCGAAAAGATTTTGACTGTTCATGCAAGGCCGGGGGAGCTTACTAAACCTAAAATTAGGAATAGATTTTGAAGTTTTTCTTTTTCTAAGATTTTATTTGACTGATAAAATCTAGGTACGTTCTATTATCCATTGGACAATAACCACTAGTTTTCTAGCAGTAGCCTTTGTCCATTGGATAATAGCTACCGTTAAATATTTAGATGGCTAGTCAAGTTTGATGGTTATCATAACTTTATGGTGAGTCAATGAGAAACAAGCTTGCAAGAGAAGTTTGATGGAGTCAACATTAATGGCTATGACTTTGTGTGTTGCACCAATGGATGACAAGCTTGGAGGAGAAATTTTGATCTCAACCCTTGATGTAGCTCACGGCCAAGAGCCTCTAGAAGAAGCTTAAATGATCAATTTGATTACTCTTTTCTCTTATGTCTATCTTGTCTAGTTTTCAAGAAGCAAATCTATCAAGAAACTATCACAAACTTTCTTTTTTTCTCTCTCTTGAAGCTCACGTCCAACACCTTCCAAACACTCTCAAGTTTTGTTTAATTCAAACCAACTTCATTTCTTGAATCTAAATACCATTTCAAGACACTTTTTCGTTGTAAGTTTCATCACAATCATCCATCTTCAACCTCTTTCTTCAAGCTCAAAGTTTGAAGGTTCTAGGTGAAGTTCTTAATCTTCACTCCTAAATTTTATTCTAAAGTCTTAGACCATAATCTTGATCTATGGTCATCTTATTTCAAGCTCTAGATTTTAATAAATTTATCTTTGATTTGTTTTAAAGGTTTTCTTAAAGGCAGAATTTGTTACAAGAGGACATCAAAGGAGCTTTGATCATCACCTTAAGGTAAGAGGGAAATTAACCTCATCAACTATGTTTTGATGGTGAGAAATGAATTTGTGGTTTGTTGGTGAAAAATCCAAGGATTTATTCACTTGTTTGTGTGATTTTCGTAGGCTATGTGAGCTTCATTATATGTGTTTATATGATTGATATAGTATGTATGAGACGGATATAGTAGGAATTGATGATTGATATGCTTTGTATGCTATGAATCATGTGAAAAAGGAAAGATTTTTTGTCCCAATGACCACTTGAGGCTCACGGCCTTTTGGCCAAGCAATGGGCATCCATGAGAAAAATATTTTGTTAGTATAGCACTTAGATGATCAGGAGATTAAAATAAGATTTAAGGATTTACAAATTAAAAAAAAGATAAAACAAATTTTATTATTCAAAGAAAATAATCTTCGGCCTTAAAAGTGGAAATGAATTTAGAAGGATATTCTAAAAATTAAAGTATTTTATTTAAGGGAGTTTAATAAGAGTAAAGGATAAATATTTTTGAAATATCTTGATTTAATTAAAAAATATAATTTTTGTGAAAAACGTTAGGAAATATTAATTAGAGGAGGTTTAGTGAGAAAATGTTGGAATTGAAGTCCAAATTTTATATTAAATGAGAAAAGTTTAAAAATAAGCTTAGAATACCAATAAAACATTTTATGCGATTAGAAATATGTAGAAAAACTCTTACGCGATTGAAAAATGATGTTTTTTAGTTACGCGATTAAGAAAATATTTTAAAAATTTTACGCGATTCAAAAATGATATAAAAATGTTACGCGGTTTTGTAACACAACAAATAATGTTACGCGTTTGTGAAAATACAGTAAAAGTACTTCGCATTTGAGAAAAATAGTAGTTTTATTGTTGGGCTGGCATACTGGACCCGGAGATGTCAGTTGACAGTTTAGTTCAGTGGTGGCTTGGTTTTACGTGTAAGGCACGTATTTGTTAATTATTGAGTTATTAAGTCATTTAAACATGCATTGTCAAAGTCATAGTGACTTTGTTTGTTAAGGCTATATGCCTAGGAGAAGAATTACACATTCATGCGGGTGCGAATTGCGTTACTGAAAGTCTATGAATGACCTTGGAGGCGTCAGGGCATGGGTATCCCACAAGTGGCCAGTCAGTAGCTCTATTGTATCGTGGTGATTGTTGCAAATGCACTGATGATCTCAATGAGACACTGCTTTATTCTCGATCCGGTGTAGAATGTCTTGTATAAGCCCTGATGCGTACACTGATAATTTTTGAAGCACTTGATTTGAGACTGACGATATACAGACATGACTCCTTGATCATTTTCTTCGATGTTTAGTTTTAGCTCCATGGAGTAGGGGTCTGTTCATTGTATATATGCATAGTTTGTAGATATATTGTTGTGAACATATATATATATATATATATATATATATATATATATATATATATATATATATATATATATATATATATATATATATATATATATATATATATATATATATATATGCATATCTATTGAGTTATCTGTTAAGAAATATTATGGTTGTTATTATTAAATCTGCATTGTGTGACTTTATTGTTATTACTGTTTCTCTGCTGCCTTACTTATATGTGATGTAGGGGATCTCACCTCTTTATATTATTATTCTATCTGTTTCTATTTTATGTTTATCTCTGTGAAGACTGCGATGGCGGCACAGAGGGATTTGCTAGGTTTTGTTACAGTATAGTTCCTTGGAGGCACTAATGCCTGGTGTGTCCATCAGGACACAGAGCGTATAGAGTATTTTGGTGACATTACTCTATCTATGAGTAGGACCCGCCATAGGGTCACTACTTTTTCTTCTAGTGTTACTTTATATCTAGAGTTTGATATGCCTATATGGGATTTATGGGGTGATACTCACTATACTCCTAGGGAGGACTCCAAGATATCTTCTGCTCAGACTCCCGTTCGAAGAGACATGCCTTGGCTGGGGGACTTGTCTTCTGAGGAGGAGGAGGATCCAGAGGAGACCCTTCCCATTAGGTGTATTGGACTAGGGCTTAAATAGGTATTGTTTAGTTGTTGCACATATGCTTTTGGGTGTGTAGTTTTATGTATTTACCCTTTTGATAAACAATGTTTATATATGTAAAGTGTATTATTCAGTTCTTTATGACTTGTGTTCTTTATATTACGTTAAGTTTATGTTATTCGTGAAAAGAATTTTGAAACCTATATTTTATAATATTACATCTTTTATAACTTGGGTAAAGTTTTAAAAGAGTTAGTCTGAAATGTAATGCCCTTCGGAGGGTGTTACAACCTCAGCCACGCATGAAATTAACTCAAAATAACCTAACTCAATTGCATACAACTTAAAACATTGATAAATCTACCAAAAACCCATTTTTACCCAAACTTGTATGCATCTAGCATCAAGAAAGAATAGAAAAGGGTAAAATTAAAGAACAAGCTCCCTTACCTTGACTTCCAAAGATGATGGTGCTCAAGCTTGATTCCTCTCTTCTTCTTCCTTGTCTTCCTATTCTTCCTCTCCTGCTTCTTCCTTTTCCCTTTGCTTCCTTTTCTTTCCTTTTTTCTTTTTCCTTTTCTTTCCTCTGCTGGAACGTGAAAGAAAGAAAAGATGAGAAGAAAATTCAAAGAAACAACATAAGAAGGACGGTGGAAGCTGTCTGGAGTGATAAGGATTAACTTAGATATTTTGCTAGAAACATTATATCTCTTAAGAATACTTTGATTTCACCAATCCATGCTTCCTAACTTCCATATACCTAAAACTATAACTTAAGTCCTATTACTCTTCCTCGAGTTAAACTAAACCTAAGGAAATAAATTAATAGGGTTATAAGTATCTACCTTAATCTGTATTCGTCTCTAGAAAATTCTCCACTCTTTACTTGATATCTTTACAAAAATTCATAATTTTCAAAGATATATGTCTATTTAATCTGGCCCTTAAACCTTTACTCAGTGTTAGTAAAGATACTAATTCTTCAAAATCAACTACAATTAGTTGTAATCTTATGTTGGTGTATGCCTTAGAGGCTGATACATTTGTCTGTATTTATATATATTCTATTACACTTATTTTAATATATGAGACATTTCATTTATTGTGTTCTTTTTTTATAAACATAATAAAGTCCTTAGAATAGTAAGTTTGATGACATAGGACATTAAGTGAATGACTTGATCGTGAGATCCTTTTGGTTATAACACTATTCTTAAATGTCCCTAGTCAAGTATTATTGTTAACTAGGACAACAATAATGCATTGAGACTAGTATGTGCATAGACTGATAACCACATCTCACGGGTCATGGATATGAGATATCAAGTCTTCACATGGGTACATATTAGAGTAATGATGTATTGGACTGACCCACTATGTGAATGCTGCATGGATTGTTACGTGAGTGTCATAAGCGATTCTCATAGTGACAATGGTGTCTGTGGTCCTTTGACCTGAAATCACTACGATTCCTACATGAGGAGTTGTGTGTTTTAATACCATCAAACGTCATCTGTAACAAGGTGATTATAAAGTTGGTTATTTGACATACCACAAATCATGCAGAGGGATGTGAGTGACCTAGATAGGATTTGTCACTCCTACATGACAGGAGTGATATCTTCGGGCCCCTTGATTGAGTGAGACTGCGAAATGCATGGCCATGCTCAAATGAGTCAATATGAGATATTGATTTCATTTGTTGTTACAAAGTCTACTCGAGTATCAGGAAACGAATGATTGGACTATACAAGGGTGATGCATTCCATGCCTTGTGGTCAATCTAGATATCTTGACAAAGGGACTAAACGACACGGAAACATTGGTCACAGAAAGGTTATGTCAAATCATTGACATTCTTATTACTTGGGTAGTAGCGATGTGTTGCTAGATACCGCTTACTGCTTTTAATATTAAAATAGGATTTTAATATTACTGCCAACATAATGAGAATTTGCAGGGTCACACACATAGAGCAGACTAAAATTAGAGCAATTGATCCAAGTTGGACTCAGATTCAAATATGGGCTAGACTCATAACAAATGAGTCTAGGGTTGCACAACTTACCTTGCTGCTGCTCACACTCACTTAAGGTAGCTACTATTATAAATAGTACTGCTAAGGGGCTGCTAAGATACATAATTTCAGAACCCTAGCCGCATTTACAGAAAAGTGAGTGAGAGAGCGATACGTTTCTTCTCTTCTCTTCGCAGCTAGCACTTTGTAAGAGACGTGAGGCTCCTCTTTGTGGACGTTGGACGTTCATGAGTCTGTTTGTGTGGATAATGTAGAGACATCGTTTCTATTACAGTATTGATGATTCACGTCCTTCCTTTTGGTCACGCTTCAAGAGGTAAATAATTTAAAAAAACTAGGATTATGGCTTTTCACATAGATCCTCGGTGGGAATCCTATTTTTCTGCTGCGTGATGTAACCGCAATTCCCAACATCTTAAATAACATAAAAATAAATCATTCACATTTATCTCCATCTTTTAAGCAGTTTATGCTATTTCTCTGAGCTAATAACAACTATTTTTCACATTTAGTATTATAGCAAAGTACTCAAATTATCTCAAATGGCTACTAGAATTAACAAGAAATTCAAACAAGAGTTATTGTACCTCTATAACCATATTCAAGACTAGCAGATTAAGGAGGATATTACACTCAAAGGGGGAATGATCCAACTCCATAAGATAGTCTGCGTGTCAGACATGAGTTAGCCCACTCTTAGTAGCCATATATGCTACACAGATCTTATCCTAGCAAGATGAATTCCTTTCCTTGCTCTCTATGATAAGAACCTTACTCTTTTGGTAAGATACACCTTATCTTCTTTTGGGAATGCATACTTTCAGGATCAGTTGTATAATGCATCACATATAATATTTCATAATCATACAGCTACTAAGAGCATCATATGGCATTATCACAATTTTTAAATCATCATATCAATGCATCAACCAAAACAGGGTATACATATTCATATTAAATAGTTACAATTACCAACATGTAATCTCGTGCACATACTTAAGCCTAGCTGAGATAACTTGGTAATCAAGTAACCCATATTACATAAGCCTTAACTCATAAATTCGTATTGCTTTAAATCTCATAATCCCTATGAGGTTACAACCTCATGGATCAACACGACATTCTTTTCTCATCAATTTGAGACTCATTAAGCCTCCCTTAACCTTACTAGTCAAGTCATTGACCTATAATAGTATTAATTTCCTCGTCCTAGGGTTGTGGCCAACTCTAGCCATCAAGTGCAATTAGGGTCACCCAAGCTCAAGGCCAGTCTAAAACCAGAGTCCATTTAGGCCTAGCTAGGACCCAACCAACTCAAGTTGGGCTAGTGGTGGCTCTTAGGCCACCTCCTCCTTAAACCACCATGGGTGGCCACCTAATAAACACAATTTTTATATATTAGTTAACCATCATATTTAGTCTCTTAGACCTTTTATATGCTTAATTGATTAGTTTTTGTCACATTTTATAAGTTTGGGTTCAAATTAGGCTTAATTGTATTTTTCAGCATTATTGAGAATTTTACATTGTTTCTGTATTTTGGACATAACTTGAGTTGTAGACATCTACTAATTATAAATTTTATCTTGTAAGAAATCTAAGAGAGATTTCTACAACTTTGATGCAGAGCTTGAAGGATGAATCAGATGCCTAGTGGGTCAGATTGAGCCACGAATTTAGAATAGAAATGTTGTTGCTGGAACCAAGATGATGTACAAAGATTAGGTCATAATTTGAGCTGTATGTGTCATGTGGTGCTGCAACTAATGCAATTTGAAATAAGAGGCATATATCATCAATTTGTATGAAAACCACTTATAAAAAATGTGAGGTTTTGATGGTGTTTTCACCATTTGAAGTTGGTTAAGAATGTTTTGGGCATAACTCTCTCATCTTAAGTTCAAATTATGCAAATTAGGTATCCAATTAAAGCTAAGTGGAAGGGGATTAATCCTAAGCTGAGGGAAAACTTGGATTATTAATTTTAGAGATAGTTATTTAAGTAACAGCAGCAAATAAGAAATATAACCCTAATTTTCTCCTAGCCACTCTTACTTGCATTTTCTCTCTTCATTTTTCTTCTTCTCCCTTCCCTCTAGGTTTTTTTCTTTTATGTTTCTCTTCCCTCTCCTCCATGGATGATAAGTAAGAACCTTTTAATCAATCATAGGGATTGACAATCTTGATGTTTAATTCCGAGATCTTATTTTGATTATTTTACATTTAATTGTTGATCAAGTTTCTTTTTACTTGTTAATCAAGTTTCTCTTTACCTCTTTTGATTTTGTTAAATCTGAATTGAATTGCTTAATTTGATTTTAATGTTAATGTGATAATTGCATAATTACCACATGTTGATGAGGATTACAGAGACTAAACAATGCATCAAAGGCTACTTGGATGTTGTTTGTTAAGTTTGGTTGAATTATGGGTTTTAGATTAATTTAGGATTTGATGGGTGCTTAATTTATTTAACCTTAATTAAATTATGGATGCTTATCTAGTAGAGAATTCATTGATCATCTTAAGGCTTCTTGATGTGATCTAAGACCAAGAATTCACCCATCCAAGGGCTAGACCCGGTTGTGCCTTATATTACAAGTATTTTGGTGAATCAGTTAACAAATATCATCTAATTTAGTAGCCTCAATAGTTATCAAATTTTGGTGTCTTTGCTGAGAATCATTCTAAGTTTAATTAATAATATTAGGTGTATATTGAACTGCTAACCCTTCATTTGCCCCTATTTTGTTGTTTCAGGTAGTTTTCACAAAAAATCTTCATCCATCGGCATTTTGGTAACTTTTGTATCGAATTTTGTGCTCAAAATAAGTTGAAATTTGGTAGGTTGATGGAAAATGGTGTCCTCTACAAGGATCACATTATTCTATGAGCACCACCCTATCTTGGCTTAATTTCATCTTTTAGACCACTTTTTCATTTTTTGAAAATTTTTTATTTCATTTTTGGGTTCCATTTCTGAGTGATTTTCACCTTGTACAAGTCCCATTATTTTTAAAAATGTGTGGATAGGGTAATTGTAATCATTTTGGTAACCATTCAGTGTAGTATTTTCCTTTGTGCTTGACTTGTGTTGCTTGTGTTTTTTCCTGCTTTTACACGTTGTATGTCTAAGCCTTCTAGTGGTCATTTACTGAACATTGATCCTAACATTAAGGGAGCATTGTATGCACTTTATAGGGCTCGTAGGCTTAGTGAGAGGAAAGTTTCTGATATTGAAGGCAATACTGAAGTTAAAATTCAAACTGAAACTGAACTTGAGACTATAAGCAATCCTGCAACCATGGTTGATAACACAGATACTAAAATTGAAACTAGAACTGAAACTGGAACTAAAAATAGAAATAATTTAAACATGGGTGATAATGTACATAATAGAACCCTTAAAGAACTAGCAGCCCCTGATGTCAATTATCAGGCTTTATGCATTCAGTATCCCAATTTAGATACTAATTTTGAACTCAAATCTAGACTAATACACTTGCTGCCAAAGTTCCATGGTCTTTCAGGTGAAGATCCTCATAAGCATATGAAGGAGTTTCATGAGGTATGTTCCACCATGAAACCATAAGGCATTCTTGAGAAGCACATCAAGCTGTTAGCCTTCCCTTTCTGAAGTAGGAATGATATGAAAAGGTTATTCTTGGAGAAGTTTTTCCCTACGTTCAAAGTTGTTGCCATAAAAAAAGATATATGTGGGATAAGGCAAAATTCTAGAGAGAGTTTGCATGAGAATTGGAAAAGGTTCAAGAAATTGTGGACAAGCTATCCATACCATTAGATTAGTGACCAGCTATTAATTTAGTATTTCTATGAGGGATTGTTCCCTATGGGCAAAAGTATGATTAATGGTGCTATTGGGAATTGCGAATACATCATGCATCGGAAAAATAAAATTCCCACCAAGGATCCATGTGAAAAGAAGAGCCATGAAACATGATTTTTGAGTTTACCTCTTGAAGACAGATGAAAAACGATCAAACAAATCCCAAGCACTGAAGTAATGATGACACCTCTATGTTGTCCATACGAACAAACTCAAACGTCTTACGTCTGCGATCTTGGAGTCTCACGTCTCCTGCACAGTGCTAGTTGCGAAGGGAAGAGAAACCTGTCACTCTCTCACTCACTATTTTTGTCAAGTGCGGCTAGGGTTTTTTTTTATTTGTGCCTTGACAGCCCCCTTAGCAGTGTAATTTATAATAGCTACTGCCTAAAGCGAGTGAGAGCAACAACAAGGCAAGTTGTGCAACCCTAGACTTATCCGTTACTAGCTTGGCCCACGATTGAATCCCAGTCCAACTTAGACCCCTATTTCTCCAACTAAGTCTGTTCTAAGTGTGCGACCCTATAAGTTCTCATAACGTTGACAGTAATATTAAAATCTCATTTTAATATTACAAGCAGTGAGCGGCATCTAGTAACACATCACTGCTACCTAACTAATGAGAATGTCAGTGATTTGACATAACCTTTCTGTGATTAATGTTACTGTATACTTTAGTCCCTTTGTCTAGATATCTAGATTAAACACAAGGCATGGAATATGTCACCCTTGTATAGCTCAATCTTCTATTTTCTGATGCTTGAGAAGACATAATAATAACAAATGTGATCAATCAGGCATGGAATACGTCACGCAAGGCATGGAATATGTCACCCTTTCTCATATTGACTCATTTGAGCATAGCCATGCATTTCATAGTCTCACTCAATTAGGGGCCCCCGAAGATATCACTTTTGTTATGTAGGAGGGACAAATCCCATTTAGGTCACTCACATCCCTTTGCATGATTCTTAGTATGTCCAACAACCAAGTTTATAATCACCTTGTTACATATGACGTTTGATGGCATCAAAACATACAACTCTTCATATAGGAATTGTAGTGATTTCAGGTCAAAGGACCATATACACCATTATCACTATAAGAATCACTTGTGCCACTCACGTAATGATCCACACAGCGTTCTCATGGCGGGTCTGTCTAATACATCATTACTTTAATATGTACCCATGTGAAGACTTGATATCTCATATCCATGACCCGTGAGATGTAGCAATCTGTTTACGCACATATTAGTTGAAGTGAATTGGTATTGTGTTGCAAACCCAAGTGCAGGTTGTCTCAAGTAATAAATTATCAGGAGTTTGAGGTCAATCCACAGGGAATTGATGAAGAATAATTCATTGAGGTAAGGAAAAGATTTGTCACAACAATAAAGGTGATAAAACTTATTCACAATTAAAAAGGATTTGCTTAGGTTAGGATATCCACTCTTGGTATCTAAATTAAGGACAAGATTATCTCTTTTCATAACTCAATTGGAATCCAAGCATAATGGAAGTTCCAATCGGAAAAATATAACATTTAAAGCTCATTTAAGATTATATATGTAGTTATATTATACTTCCTTTAACTATCCACTAACGCTAACACTTGTAAATAGGCTCAAGTATTCATTGTGTCAATCTCATATCTACAACAAATCAAGATCTCCACTTTACAAGGAAGGTTTCTAAATTGATTGGAAACAAAATACAACACATATAATGATCACTTGATAATATATCATTGAAGCACAAGGAAGAGATTAATCTAACCTTATTTCATTACCAAAAGCTTCACCCTTTCACCTAAAAAAAATAAGAATTAGTTACTTAATGAACAAGAAGAAAGAAAGAGAGAAGAAGAAGGAGATGAACATAACTTCTATTTAAAACAAAAGAAAATTATAACAAGAGATACAAGAAGATGGTCTAAATGTCTCTACCCAAGATTTTCATTAATGAGCAACCAATGCTCCTTTTTATAGAGCATAAAGAGTACAAGATGATAATAGAATTAGTTAGTGAGTGTGAATGAGAACTTAGTTGGTGAGTGTGAATGCATGGAAAATGTGTGTCATGCTCACCAACCAATTCAGGGCCTAACTTGTAGCCATCTTCATATGAATATAACTCTATCTAAACGTCACTATTTTGAAACGTGATCTCATGAAAATTGAAGGATTTTGTCTTAAATTTCCAATGGCACTGGTTTCAGTCCAAAATGACTCCTACAGCCCAACTTATGAACCAATCTTTGCACATTGCTCAGGTTCCAGCTATATCACCTCTGTTCTAACTTCCAAACCCAATCTGACCCATTAGACTTCCGAATGAGCTTTGTGTTCTTCATGAAAGTTGTAGATTTGGGTCTTAGCTTTCATTTGGGCTTCATTTCGTGTTGATTGAACTCCAATAGCTTAAGAAATGGGCTGATGAATGCACAGACGTCAAGCTATCAGGATCAGCGTTCTGGTTCTTACTTCCACTTCAATTTAAATTATCCAAATGTGTGCATCAACTCTTGAGGTCTCATGAAAATTGTAGAGAATTGTCTTATCTTTCCTACAAGACCAGAATCAAATTAATCAAATATTTCAACTCAAATTATAGCCAATTTACTGAATGCTGCCAAATAGACAAATTAAGACCAGTTTATGCAATAATTCCTTCAATGATCCAATTAGGCTCAATATCATAAAATGTGACCAAACCAACTTAATTTAGCTTAATTGAACCTTAAAAAGCCTAGTGAGAGCATTATTAAATGAATAAAATATATTGTTATCACTAGTCTCAAAGCATTATTATCGTCTTGATTAACAATAATACTTGACTAGGGACATTTAAGAATAGTGTTCTATTTCTATCTAATAAGATCTCATGATCAAGTCATCCAGTTGATGTCTTATGGCATAAAACTTACTATTCTAAGGACTTTATTATGTATATCATAAATAACACAATAAATTAAATGCCTCATATATTAAATAAATAACATAATACAATGTAAGCTAGTATGGTCAAAATAAATTGGCCGCTAGGGCATACATCAATAATCTCCCACTTGCACTAGAGCCAATCAGGCATATGTCTAATGCCTAAAGATCTAGAGTGACCCTTATGCTTTTGCTGCGCAAGAGGCTTTATCAATGGATCTACGATATTATCATCTGTTGGTACTCTATATATCTTCACATCTCCTTTATCGATGACCTCACAAATGATATGAAAAGCAGCTAAGTATATGTTTAGATTGCTAACGAGATTTAGTCTCCACAGCTTGTGCAATGGCTCCATTATTATCACAATAGAGGTTCGCTGGGTCCATAATGCTAGGAACTACACCAAGCTTAGTAATGAACTTCCTGATCCAAACAGCCTCCTTTGCTGCATTGGAGGCAGTAATATACTCAGCCTTTGTGGTAGAATCGATGATTGTAAATACTTTGAGCTCTTCTAGCTCACAGCCCCACCATTCAGGCAATAAACAAAACCTAATTACGATCTGGAGTTGTCCTTATCGGTCTGGAAGCTAGCATCAGTGTAACCCTTTACAACTAGTTCTTCCTCGGCCCTATATACTAAGAATGAGTCTGTAGTCCTTCTCAAGTACTTAAGGATGTTCTTGATAGCAGTCTAGTGACTCTTACCGAGATCAGACTAATACCTACTCATCATGCTTAAAGCATACGAGATTTTTGGTGGAGCACATTACATGGCATATATGATAGATCCAATTATTGATGCGTATGGAATCTTGCTCATGCGATCTCTCTCATCCTAGGTGGAAGGGGATTGGGCCTTAGATAGGCTTACACCATGTGACATAAGCAAGAGTCCTTTCTTGGATTCATGCATATTAAATAGTCTTAACACTTTGTCTATGTATGTACTCTGACTTAGGCCAAGCAGTCTCTGTGATCTATCTCTATAGATCCTGATACCCAATACATAGGTGGCTTCGCCCAAGTCCTTCATGAAAAAGCATTTCCCTAACCAAGTCTTTATAGATTGTAGTGTTGGGATGTCATTTCTGATGAGTAGTATGTCATCTACATACAATACCAGAAAGACAATAGTGCTCCCACTAACCTTCTTGTAGACATAAGATTCTTCTTCATTGTTAATGAAACCAAACTGTTTTATTGTATCATCAAAATGAAGATTCCAGCTTCTGGAAGCTTGCTTCAATGCATAAATAGATCGTTGCAACTTGTACACCTTTTCAGCATCCCGTGGAGTGGCAAAACCTTCAGGTTGTGTCATGTACACATCTTGGAGAACATTTGTATTAAGGAAAGAAGTTTTGACATCCATTTTCCAGATTTCATAATCATGGCGTGTTGCAATAGTAAGCAAAATTCATACAGATTTAAGCATTGCAACTGGGAAAAAAGTCTCATCATAGTCTACATCATGAACTTGCTTGAAACCCTTAGCCACCGATCGCGCCTTAAAGGTATGCACATTAACATCCATGTCAGATTTCTTTTTGAAAATCCACTTGCACCTAATAGGTTTTTCCCCTTCAAGTGGATCAACCAAGGTCCATACCTAGTTGGGATACATGGATTCCATTTCAGATCTCATGGCCTTAAGCCATTTCTCAGATTCTGGGTCCATAATGGCTTTCGGGTAAGTAACAGACTCATCTTGATCCATGAGCATTACGTCACCTTGTTGGGTCATGAGAAATCCATATATCTCTGGTTCATGACGTATCTTGTTAGGCCTACGTAGATCTTGTGCTACTAAAGCAGGTTGTTGTTCCACATCACTTTGTGGAGGCTGCTCTATTTCCATCATCGATTCGTTACTACTGTGTGAATTTTGAATTTCTTCAAGTTCTAATTTCCTCCCACTGGTTCCTTTGGAGATAAACTTCTTTTCTAGAAACACAACAGTCCGTGCAACAAACACTTTGCCCTCAGTAGGATTATAGAAATAATATCCCCTAGTTTCCTTGGGATACCTCACAAAGAAGCATTTATCTGATTTGGGTCCAAGCTTACAAAAAAACTTGACGTTTCACATAAGTTTTGTAACCCCAAATCTTCATGAAAGACATACTGGGCCATCTCCTAGTCCACATCTCATATGGTGTTTTTTGAACCGTCTTAGATGGAACACGGTTAAGTGTAAAAGTTGTTGTTAATAAAGCATGTCCCTAAAAGGAGCCTAGAAGGTCTACATGACTCATCATGGATCAGACCATGTCCAACATGGTCCGGTTCCTCCTTTCAGAAATACTATTCCATTGTGGTGTTCCAGGAGGAGTGAGTTGAGATATTATTCCACATTCTTTCAGATGATCATCAAACTATTGGTTTAAGTATTCACCATCTCGATCTGATTGAATGACTTTAATACTATTGTTAAGTTTGTTTTGTACCTCATTCTTGAATTCTTTGAATTTTTCAAAGGATTCCAATTTGTGTTTCATAAGATACACAAACCCATATCTACTGAAATCATTAGTAAATGTAATGAAGTATTGAAAACCACCTCTAGCGAGTTTTTTAGGGGTCCACATACATCACTATGTATGAGGCCCAAAAGATCACTAGCCCTTTCACTTTGTCTAGTGAATGGGGCTTTAGTCATATTCCCTAATAAAAAAGGCTCACATATCTCATATGATTCAAAATCAAATGAGTCCAAGAAACCATCTTTACGGAGTTTGGAGATACGTTTCTCATTTATGTGGCCCAAACAGTAATGCCAGAGATAAGTTGGGTTTATATCATTAGATTTGAACTTCTTAATATTTATGTTATAGACAACATTTCGAGATCGAAGACATAAAGTCCATTACTCAGTTGTGCACTACCATAAAAAATATCATTCAAATAAATAGAACTAAATAATAGTTCTCTAACTCAATAACAAGCCTAGTGGGCAAAGATAATAAATAAGTCCTTACGGCTAAAGCAGTAACTTTTGCTCTATTTACAATTTGTAGATTGACTTCACCCTTAGCCAACGGTCTACTGTTCTTTAAATCCTACACATTTATACAAATGTGAGACCCACATCCAGTATCTAATACCCAATATGCTGAAGTAGATAAATTGACTTCTATAACAAAAATACCTGAAGTGGAAGTCTCACTTCCCTTCTTCTTCTTAAGCTCCTCAAGGTATCTGGCACATTTCCTCTTCCAATGTTTGATCTGACCATAGTGGAAGCACGTACCTTCTTTAGCCACTTTGCCCACAGGTTTCAAGCCGGAAGTGTTGGGCTTGGATTTTTCCTTGCCCTTGCCCTTCCATTTGTCCTTGGGCTTCTTTAGCTACTTTTTACCCTTAGCGTTTTGGACCATCATTCTTTTCCTTTATTAATTTTTTACTCAGTAGTTCTCAACATGCTTAGCAACTCAGGTAAATATTTGTCAATTTCATTCATATTGTAATTCATCATGAATTGACTAAAAATTTTTGGCAATGATTGCAGGACTAGATCAGTGACCAACTCTTGACCCAATGAGAAACCAAGTCTCTCTAGGTTTTCAATGTACCCAATCATTTTGAGCACATGAGCACTAACAGGGTTTCCTTCTACCAGTTTGCACTGAAAAAGTGCCTTAGAGACTTTGAATCTCTTATGCCTAGCTTGCTCTTGATAGAGCTTCTTCAAGTGCACGATCATATTATAAGCATCCATGTTCTCATGTTGCTTCTAAAGCTCAAAGTTCATAGTGGCTAGCATAAGACATTCAACGTCTAAGGTATCATCTTGATGCTTTTTATAAGCATCTTTTTCAGCTCTAGCGGCATTTGTAGCTAGTGGCTCAAGAATGGGCTACTCTAGAACATCCAACTTTTTCTCATGTTTGAGGTCAATCCTCATATTCCTATACCAGTCTAGGAAATTTGCCTAGACAATTTGTCCTTCTCAAGGATGGATCGTAATGATAAGTTATTTGAAGTATTTGTTGCCATGGTAATCTATCAACAAAAAAAATGCAAAGTATAAGTATAATGCCATAAACATATTTAACAATGTCTTTAATTAAATATGCCTTCCACTATTTTATTCAAATCAATGACCCTTAGCATTGACTCAGAAAATCCCATCGTAAGATTTCTTAGTAGGCCAAGATCCATATTTCACCTAACTTTGATTCAGCTTTGGCTGATCGCTCAAAGTTTGGTTATTTAGGTAGGAAACATTTTCCAATTACATCACATGCAACTCTTAGATAGTTAGGTGAATAACTCTTATTCTAATCTATCTAATGGACTAAAGCCCAACTTTATGGCTCTAAGCCTTCAATCCTATTGAAGTGGCCTAGTTAAGCCAGACCCAATGGTTGGCAGTTGGATATTACCCTTATGCCATTGCATCTTACTAATATAGATAAAGGCATCCTGCTTTGGTAGACCTACACTTAATTAATACTAGCCTTGATGAGTGCCACGCATTGGAAGGCATCACACAATGACTTAACATTTTCTTTGAGGGAATTTTTTATAATTATTATTAGATCTCACCATTTATTAAACTATTTAACATACCATAAACATCTATGCATCTCATACATGCAAAGCATAAAAGGAATGTGACATGGTTATGGCCCTTAATGCATTGATTCTCCCAAGCCAATGAGAGTATCAATAACTAAACCTAGGAAGTAAACCAGCTTCACCAAGTGTCTCCCACCAACGTCCTCATATAATGTCGTCTTCTTGCCTCCGCATCAAGATTACATTACAAAGTATAAAGAAACTTCGTTTTACATACAAGGGGAGTTAGGTGAGAAGAGAATGTACAACCAGAATGTAAAGAGAAATGCATGATTCGCAGGTCGTATTTTAAAATTAAGCAAAAAAACATAAAAGGAGGACTAAGACCACAACTATACACCATATACCCGAAAGAACATATAAACTCAAAACAATAATACATTGTTATTTTGTGAGTTATAAAAATAGAATTGAATATTGCACTTTCAAATAACACACAATATACAACGGGGCTTGGGGTAGCGCCCCAATGCATGGGGGTCCCGCTGCCCGGTCATCAACACTTGAACCTTATAGCCGCAAGGACATGAACATTTCATGTCGCGGGACCCCTTGTGCCGCTATCTAGAAACAAGGTTTCTAGAACCCTTGCATCTCGCCAATATCTAGAAAAAAAGGTTTGCTTGACATCAATGTTTGATGCCACCGTAGACCAGAAACAAGGTTTCCAGAATCCTTACATTGTGCCATTATCCAGAAACAAGGTTTGCTTGACATCAACACTTGATGCTGCCGCAAACCAAAATAAGATTTCCAGAATTCTTGCGTCGTTGCACTGTATATATCACATATATATCAGAAAACTTTGCAAAAACATACATATATACAAAATGATTTTCATAGAACATATGAACATCTTCATGGTTTCAAAAACAACATCACAGTTTCGCATATGACATATCAAACAGATTATGTTTTTGCAAAAGGTTTCTTTTGATTTCTGAAATAACACAATAAAGATCATATCTTTTACTAAAAAGAGAAAAACTAATCATGTTATTTCATACAACACGTAAACAGAAAAAATGAATCATGGTTTCGCAAGTAGCTTTGATACCACTGTTGGGAATTACGGACATATCACGCAGTAGAAAAACAAAATTCCCACAAAGGATCCATGCAAAAAGAACAGCCATGAAATGTGATTTTTGAGTTTACCTCTTGAAGATAGACGAAAACATTCAAACAAATCACAAGCACCGAAGTAATGGCGGTGCCTCTATGTTGTCCACACTTACAGACTCACAAATGTCCTACGTCTGCGATCTTAGAGTCTCACATCTCCTACACAGTGCTAGCTGTGAGAGAAGAGAAACCTATCACTCTCTCACTCACTATTTCTTTCAAGTGCAGCTAGGATTATGCGTGCCTTGACAGCCCCCTTAGCAGTGCTATTTATAATAGTCGCTACCTAAAGCGAGTGAGAGCAGCTGCAAGGTAAGCTGTGCAATCCTAGACTCATCTGTATGAGTCTAGCCCATGATTGAATCCCAGTCCAACTTAGATCCTTTTTTCTCTAACTAAGTCTATTTTAAGTGTGCGACCCTGTAGGTTCTCATGACGTTAGCAGCAATATTAAAATGTTATTTTAATATTACAAGCAGTGAGCGGTATCTAACAACACATCGCTACTAACCAAGTAATGAGAATGTCAGTGATTTGACATAACCTTTCTGTGATCAATGTTACCGTGTAGTTTAGTCCCTTTGTCTAGATATCTAGATTAAACATAAGGCATAGAACGTGTCACCTTTGTATAGTTCAATTTTCTGCTTCCTGATACTTGAGTAGACGTAGTAATAACAAATGAAATCAATATCTCATATTGACTCATTTGAGCATGGTCATGCATTTCGTAGTTTCACTAAATCAGGGGGCCTGAAGATATCATTCCTGTTATGTAGAAGGGACAAATCCCATCTAGGTCACTCACATTCCTCTGCATGATTCGCAGTATGTCCAATAACTAACTTTATAATCACCTTGTTATAGATAACATTTGATGGTATTAAAACATACAACTCCTTATGAAGGAATCGTAGTGATTTAGGTCAAAGGACAACATTCACCAATACCACTATGAGAATCGTTATGACACTCACATAACAATCCACACAACGTTCTTAAGGCGGGTCTATCTAATACATCATTACTCTAATATGTACCCATGTGAAGACCTGATATCTCATATCTATGACCCGTGAGATGTGGCCATCAGTCTACGCACATACTAGTCTTAATGCATTATTATCATCCTGATTGATAATAATACTTGACTAGGGACATTTAAGAATAGTGTTTTGTTTCTATCCAATAGGATCTCACAATCAAGTCATCCAATTGATGTCCTATGGCATAAAACTTACTATTCTAAGGACTTTATTATGTATATCATAAAAAACATAATAAATGAAATGCCTCATATATTAAATAAATAGCATAATACAATGTAAGGTAGTACGGTCAAAATAAATTGGCTTCTAGGGCATACACCAACAACTGCTAGTGAAGGTGCATTAGTTGACAAAACCCCAATTGTTGCAGAGATTTGATTACAAACATGGCTGCTAACTCCCAGCAGTTTGGTACTAGGATGATTACTCCTACCAGGGGAGTGAATAAAGTTCATATGTCTCATGCTGACTAGTAAATAATGGAGAATAGACTTGATGAGTTGACTTCCTTGGTGAGACAATTGGCAATAGGGTAGCAAATACCTATGCAAGGGCTTGCAAAACTATGTGGAATTTGTGCTTGTCCCATCCCACAAATGCGTTCCCCACACTCTAAGAAGAAAATTGTGCACCATAGGCTTATGATGTTGCAGCAAGCATTTTCCTTGGTAAACCTCAGTACCAGCAGCACTAGCAACCTAGATATGATTCCTACTCCAGCACTTACAATCTTGGCTGGAGGGATCATCCAAATTTCAGATATGGAAATGTAGTAGCTGCACCATAACAGCCATACAATCCACTAGTTAGGCCACACCAATTTCAGCAAAATTCTGGACCAAGTAGGCAGTAATTCCAGCAGTCTGCTAGATAACATTTATCCCAACCACCTGTGCAGCAACAAGGTCCTACTTAATTCGAGCCTACAATGGAGGACCTAGTCAAGCAAATAGCCATCAACAACATCCAATTCTAGTAGAGAACAGAAGCCACCATTCAGAATTCTTCATTGAGTCAATTAAAGGCACAAGGCTCTGACCAACTTCCTGCTCAGAAAATTTCAAACTCAAAGGGAAATTTTAGTGTTATTATGTTGAGAAGTGATAAGATGGTAGAAGACCCTAAACTAGCAGGCAAGCAGCAGCCAGCAGAGAAAATTGATCTTGCATAAAAATCAGATTCCACAGAAAAATCAGATTCTATAGAACTTAAAGCTTAGGTAGACCAAAAATCAAAAGTTGGAGTGAGAAAGAAGAAATATGATCACGTAGTGCCTCTTCCATTTCCATGAAGAGCACTCTAGTCCAAGAAAATGGATGAGGTAGAAAAAGATAAAGAACTTTTGGAGACTTTTAGGAAAGTGGAAGTTGTAATACCATAGGTTTGTTTATCAATCTTATCTCCACTTCCAAATTCATATACATAACAAGAATCAAAAGGACTTTCTTTGGTTGTAACGGGGCCAAAAGTATAATAGAAAGACAGGAAAAAGATAAATAAGGGTAAAGAATGCTCATGGATAAATCAATACAAAAATATAATCAAGTTGAAAAGATAAAACATACTACACAAGGGTATAATAGATTCTTACTTTCAACCCAACATTTTTATTATTCTTCACCAACAATCCTTGTATTTCTTCTTCTTTTTCCATATTTTTTTTCATCTTTCATTTTCTTTTCTTTTCTTTTCTTTCTTTCAACCCTTGAAGACAAAAGCAACCTTTCAAGACCTTTCAACTAACACATCCGTCGCTCCAAAGAATCCAACCTGATTATTCAAATAGGTATCCAAAGAAATCAATTTCAGGCTCAAATGGAGAAACTAAGAAATTATTTTATCAATGCAACTCTGGAAGTCAAGAAAAAATTAAGCCTAATTGCTTTAATCATGTTCAAGTATGTATGTGAATCATTAAAGTCTCAACAAGATATCAAAACAAGTTCTAGTGCACATCAATCAAGAGAAATCTCACTCCAAAAGAAAAATAGGATTTTGTTTATGAAAAATTCATACATTAAAGCTCAAAACTCACTTTCTAGCTAATGTTAATAAAGAGAACAAATGCAAGCAGACATGACTAATTTCCAATTAAGATGCAAAATGTTTCACTACTCAATTGAAAAAAATTGCCTAGCACAAAACAGCTCATGAGTAGTGGATTCCCCTCTCAAACAAATTTCTATCAGCTTAGAAATAATCAAGAAATTAACACACAATTCTAGCTTGATTACTAACAATACTCAAGTGTTCATTGATTTCACAAAATTTTCACCAAATTTAAGAGTACTCGCCCCACACTTAAAATAAACATTGTCCTCAATGTTTAAATAAAAAAAAGAATGGAACAAATGACAATGAAACTTCCTTGAAAATGGAAATTCAAGATTAGGAAGGTGGTGGGAGAGGTGGAGCTGGAAGGAAGTGTGTAGCCATGAATGCAAACATCTAGTCTAACTGAGCGGCGACATGTTGGCTAAAACTAAACAAGAAAAACAAAAAGGGTTAAGACAAATTTTTTTTAACATGAAAAACAAAGCAAAAACTATAAAACCAAATGCAAGAACTAAAAGAAAATATGAGAAAACATAGAAACTTGGGTTGCCTCCAAAGAAGCACTAAGTTATAGTCATTAGCTTGACTACGAGTTGATGCCATGCTTAAGTGACGTCGATGGAGTGGTGCTCAGTCCCCACTCCTTCTTCATAGTATTTCACTCTTTGGCCATTTATCAAGAATGTCTTCTGGCATTCTTTCTTCACCTCAAGCATTCTGTACAATAAGACTCGAACAATCTCATATGGTCCATACCACTTTGACCACAACTTACCAGGACAGAAAAGTAGATATAATTTATCTACAATAATTTTATCCTCAATCTTAAACTCATGCTGCTTGTTACCCATGTCATGCCACTTCTTTTGTCTCTACTTGTAGAGCTTGACATTTTTAAAGTTAGTGGCAACCTTGGGCAAAATTTTTTTTGGCAGTTTAAGTGCTGCCTTTGGAGCCTCTTTTTCTTTAAGTGAGGAATCTTCAGTTGAGAAGACCTTGAGCTCCTTGAATTTACCATTTTGAGAAAGGGGAACAGTTGGGCATGTGTCCAAAATTTGAGCATAGGTCGCCACCTCCTCACCTTCATCATTTATGTTGCCATTGTGCATTAAACACTCTCTAAGGGATCTTGTGGATGGCTTTTAGTGTGCACCTCTCTAGCTAGCCTTTCTTCCACATCAACTTTCAAGCAAGAATCAACAATGGCCAGTTGCTTAGAAACTTGAAACAAATTGAACTCAACAGCTTCTTCATCTATTTTGAGGGTTATTTTCCCCTGCTTCACATCAAACATGACTCCAATAATGGCTAGGAATGGCCTGCCCAAGATGATGCGGGTTTGAACATCTACTTCCATCTCAAGCATAACAAAATCGACTGGTATGTAAAATTTTCCCACCTTCAATGGTACATTCTCTAACATGCCAATAGGATGTTTGATTGACCTATTTGCCAATTGAAGAGAGATGGTGGTTAGTTTGAGCTCCCCAATATCAAGTTTCTCACAAATAGAAAAGGACATCAAATTCACACTTGCCCTAAGATCACACAAAGTCTTGTTAATATTCATTTTCCTAATTGAGCATGGAATTAAAAAGCTACCTAAATCATTATGCTTAGGTAGAAGCTTATTTTGAATGATTGCACTACATTCTCTCGTCAACGCAATAATTTCATAGTCCTCAAGCTTCTTCTTATTAGAGAGAATCTATTTCAAGAACTTAGCATAAAAAGACATTTGGCAGAGAGCTTTCGAAAAAGGAACATTAATGTAAAGCTTCTTAAGTACCTCCAAAAATCTTCCAAATTGTTGATCAAGCTTCGCCTTTCGATATCTCTGAAGGAAGGGCAAAGGCTGAGCATATGCTTTTCGAGGAACATACTTTTTAGTACTTTCTTCATCTCCTTCTTAATCCTTGCTCTTCTCTTGCTTCTCCTCCTTTTCTTGGGTTTCGTTATCTTCAAGCTTTTCTTCCCTTATGGGGCCTTCAAGTTGCTTACCACTTCTCAATAAAATTGCTAGAACTTGCTCCCTTGGGTTAGTTTCCAGTTGACTTGGTACTCGCCCTTAAATCATGTTGAACAAGCTTGCTTGTTGGGCTATTTAAGTGGCTATTTGATCTAGGGGAGTATTGATTTGCTTGATGAACTCTCCATGTTGTTGCACTTGTGCTTGAATGACTTGATTTTACTCCTTTTGGGTAACTATGAAGTTCTCTATGAGGGCTTCTAAATTGGACTTTGCTCCTTGAGATGATTGTTGAAGTTGTTGGAATCTAGGTGGAGGTCGATTGTTGGATAGGGCCCCATGTTGTTGGTTGCCATATGAGAAATTGGGGTAGTTTCTCCATCCGGGGTTATATGAGTTGGAGAAAGGATTTCTTTGAGCATTGAAATTGCTATTTTGAACATAATTCACTTGCTCCAAAGATGGGTCTTGAGAATACCTCTCTACTGCATTGCATTCCAAAGCTAAATGTCCTCCTCCACATATTTCACAAATTATGCTAGGAGTAGCAACATCATTGATATTTAGCTTCTCAAGTTATAGTAATAACATCAAGCTCTATCATTTCGGCTTGCTTCTTTGAAGATGATCTCTCACTTGGCCATAAATAAATGTTAGAAGCGACCTCATTTATCAAAGTAATTGCCTCTGTTGAAGTTTTTACTATCAAAGCACCACCAGCTGCAGCATCAAGAGTTACCTTTGTAGAAAAAGTTAACCCAGCATAGAATGTCTGCATAACAACAAAATCTTGCAAGCTATGATGTGGACACTGGCAAATGAGATCATTGTACCTCTCCCATGCATCATAAAGTGATTCATCTTCCTTTTGGGAGAAGGTAGTGTTGTCTTGATGAAGCTTGATTATTTTTCCAAATAGATAATGCTTATCCAAGAAAGCTTGCTCCATCAAGTCCCATGTGGTAAGTGAATTTGGGGCTTCCGAGTGAATCCACTTACTTGCCTTCACCCTAAGTGAAAAAAGGAAAAGTTTAACCCGTATAGCATCAGTTGAAATCCTATTTATCATTATCGTGTCACACAGCTCTAGGAATTCATCCAAATGCTTATTTAGGTCCTCAGTTAGTGACCGACCAAATTGCAATTGTTGGACCATTTAGATTAATGACGTCTTGATCTCAAAACTGTTGGCCTCTACCCGTGGCCACATAATGGAATACTAACGAGCATTAGCATTTGGGTTTCATTATCCCTTAGTCTTCAATCTAGATTGGTGATTTGGTTATTGTTGTTCTCGATGTGGTCTTCCTCAACTCTCAGTGTTTTGAAATAACACCTAAAAATTCAAAGAAGAAATTAACTAAAATAAGAAGAAATTAAATAAAATAAGAAGAAAATAAAATATATAATAAAAAATGCTTAAATCAACCAAATTGTCACTTGTGTTAATATCAACACGATCCTTGGCAACGATGCCAAAAACTTGTTGTGAACTTTTTGCAAGTGCACGGATCGTACAAGTAGTAAAATGAAGATCGTTCCAACAAGGATCGATTGATTACTAACTCTTATAGCAACTTTGATTATTTAAGCGATAAAAATCAATAGTGAAACTCAATCAAAATCAAAATGAAAATGAAAGCAATAAAGAAAGCAAACAAATCTTAAAAAGTAATGATTCAACCAAGATTTAAAGGCTGAGGACTAGGAATTCACAACACTACTCCCATGATAAATTGTAATCCTATCTTTGCTAATATTTAATTATGTTCTTGAAGGCAATTTGTCCTAAATTATTCAAAGCCCAATTTTTTGGCACCAAAAATATGCTAAAACTTCATCAATCCCATTCTCATGGCAATTAATCCAAGTTCCAACTCATTAAGTTTTATGACAATCATTTACTCCTTGAAGGATTTAAGCCTATGTCTAGGTCTCAATTCCTAAGTTCAATTCTTGGATTATCTAGAAATTAAATTTCATCTTTCAATCCTTCACCTAAAGCCTAAGATCATGTAAATATAGCATGTAACATACCACAAACATTAAGCATACCAAGAATGAATCAAGAACAATAATTTTTCATTAACAAAGAATCAAATCAATAATTCAACATAGAAAAGTAGATAGTTGCATCCTAATCCTATAAAAAGGAATTTAGCCACTCATGACTAATGTAGCATAAACAAGAATAAAAGTTAAAGAAACAACCATGATTCTTTCTCAAGAAAATACGAAAAATAAAATAAAAAAAGAAGATGAAGAAGATGAAGAAGATGAAGAAGGAGAAGATGTCTTCAATGGTTGATCTTTAATTACTCTTGCACTTGTCTTCAAAACCCTAGCCTTTGCCTCTTAAAATTTGTCATCGCCAAAGTCTCTGTCGCAAAAGTCTCCTTTAGGTTTAGGGATTCGCCTCTATTTATAATCTTTGGGGTGAAAAACTGCTATTTTTAGTTATAGGAGACTTCACACCACCGCGTCTAAGATCGACATGGTCGTGTGAGCTTAAAAAATAGCATAACTTTGATGTAGAGGGGAGACATGACTATGTGACCTAGAGACAAGACTATGTCTCTTAAAAATAATCACACAGAAGTGTTCTTCAAGTTAAACACAATTGTGTCTAACTTCATATATTAAAAACCCTATCAAAATGTCACTATTTGGAAAATCAGTCTTCATGAAAGTTGTAGTTCTTTTTCTTAGCTTTTTAATGCCACTAGAATCACCTCGTTTTGACTTCCGTAGCTCAAGTTATGCTCATTTTACCATGCAAAGGTCAAAAACTCCACAAATCTTAGCTATATAAATTCTGAGCTCAACTCCATTACAATGAATCCATCCAAAGCTTCATAGAGCCATGTCAAAACACCTCTTTAGGACCTAAAAACATAAAGAAAGACCAATCATGAGATACCAAGGATAATTAGATTAAAAGTGACATAAATTCCAACATATATCAATCAAAGCACACCTAAATCCACCTCAAATCAAGCACAAGATGTGTGTATTTTATCCACACATTAGAAGTGAACATTCTATTGCTGGATGTAATTAAGCAAATTCCAAAGTATACTAAATTTTTGAAGAAGCTACACACGCATAAGAGGAGATTGAAGGGTAATGAAAGAGTTAGTATGGGGCAGAATGTTTCAACCTTCATTTATCCAATCCCTAAAAAATGCAAGGATCCAGGCACATTTATAATTCCATGCATTATGGACAATTGCAAGTTTGAGAATGCATTGTTGGATCTTGAAGCTTCAATTAATGTGATGTCTATGTCTGTTTTCAATTAGACTTGGACCTTTGTGAGCAACTGGTGTTATGATTTAGCTGGCAAATAGGAGCAATGCATACCCAGCAGGCTTGATAGAGGATGTTTTGGTGAGAGTAGATGAGTTGATTTTTCTTACTGACCTTTACATTCTAGATATGAATGGGGAGTCATCATCCAATAAGGCTCCAATCATTTTAAGGAGGTTATTCCTCAAGATTGCAAAGTCAAAAATAGATGTGCATGTTGGAACTTTTTCCATGGAGTTTGGAGATATAATAGTGCAGTTCAACATCTTTGATGCAATGAAGCATCCTATGGAAGAGCATTCTGTTTTTCATATAGACTTGCTTGATGAATTGGTTGGGGACAATTATGATGAGTTGTGTGCTGAATTCCATAATCTGGATGGTTTTGATGATTCTGAATTAGTATGTTCATGTGCTGATGATGATGGTGTTGTCAAGTATGATGTGGGTTCTAAAATTTCTGCATACGAAATAAGGAATCTTATTGTATGGATTATGCAACAACTACTAGTTGTACAGAATTCAGTATGCTGAAGTAGTTCCCACCACCAGATTGCCTCCCTCCATAGTGCAGCCACCTAAATTGGAGTTGAAGCCTCTAGCTGCACACCTTAACTATGCATATTTTGAGGACGGTGAGAAGCTGTCAATGATTGTAGCAAAGGACCTCAATGATGAAAAAGAAGAGAAAATGTTGCAAATTCTAAGGGAGTATAAGAAAGCAATTGGATGGACACTTGTAGACATTCTTGGTATTAGTCCCTCTACATGCATGCATCGAACATTACTTAAGGAGGGAGCTAAACCAATAAGGTAACCCCAAAGAAGACTAAACCTACTGATTCTAGATGTGGTGAAGAAAGAGGTAACAAAGTTATTATAAGCTGGGATCATTTACCCCATCTCCGATAGCAAATGGGTGAGCCCCGTGCAAATTGTTCCAAAGAAATCTAGGGTGACAATAGTGGCAAATCAAAATAATGAGCTGATTCCTACTAGGGTGCATAACAGTTGGAGAGTCTACATTGATTATAGAAAACTCAACCGAGCCACCTGAAAGGATCATTACCCCCTACTCTTCATTGATCAGATGCTAGAGAGGTTGGCTAGCAAGTCACACTATTGCTTCCTATATGGATTATCAGGCTACTTTCAGATTCACATAGCCTTAGAGGACTAAGAGAAGACAATCTTCACATACCCATTTGGCACGTTTGCTTATAAAAGGATGTCTTTTAGGCTTTGTAATGCCACAAGTACATTGCAATAATGCATAGTGAGCATTTTTTTTGACTTGTTAGAATACTGCATACAAGTTTTTATGGATGACTTCACAGTTTATAGATCTCCTTTTGATGATTGTTTAGATAGCCTTGCTAGGGTGCTTGATAGGTGCATTAAGGCACATCTTGTTCTTAATTTTGAGAAATGTCATTTAATGGTAGAACAAGGTATAGTCTTAAGGCATGTAGTTTCTAGCAAAGATATTGAAGTAAATAGAGCATAGATTGATGTTATTGCCTCTTTACCCTACCCTACTAGTGTATGGGAAGTGTATTCCTTTCTTGGTCATGTAAGGTTCTACAGGTATTTTATCAGGGACTTTAGAAAATTGTCCTTCCATTGTCTAAGCTTCTTCAAAAAGAAATCCAGTTCGAATTTGATGACCATTGTAAAAAGGCTTTTGATCAATTGAAGAAGAAACTAATCTATTCTCCTATTATTCAGCAGCTGAATTAGGAGCTTCCTTTTGAGTGGATGTATGATGCCTCCAACTTTGCAGTTGGCACTATCCTTTCTCAACGACTTGGCAAGTAACCTCATGTAATATCTTATGCCTCTCGTACTTTGGATTCTACCCAAGCCAATTACACTACCACTGAAAAAGAGCTTTTAGCAATTATTTTCGCTTTAGATAAATGTCGTTCCTATTTGCTGGGCACTAAAGTTATTATTTTCTTTAATCATGCAGCCTTGAAGCTTTTGCTAAAGAAGCCCGAGGTGAAGTCTAGACTCATTCGATGGATGTTGCTCTTCCAAGAGTTTGACATTGAGATCAGAGATAAGAGTAGATCCGAGAACTTGGTAGCAGATCATCCAAGTCAGATGCCACAGGCAGTGGACTCTATTCCTATCAGAGAGACCTTCCCAAATGAGCAGCTATTTTAGTTGTGAGGTAAGGACCCTCGGTATGCTGATTTAGTGAATTATTTAGTTACATCAGAGTTACCTACTTATTTTAAAAAGCATCAGATTAATAGGCTTAAGAGCGAATCTAAATATTATGTATGGGATGATACTTATCTATGGAGACTGTGTATGACCAAGTGATTAGACGATGTGTACCTAGTTATAAGTTTCTGTCTATTCTACACTTTTGTTATACCCTTGCATGTGGTGGTCACTTTGGACCACAAGGCATTGCTAGGAAGATTTTAGACTCTGGATTGTATTTGCCCACTTTGTTTCATGATGCTTACAATTATTGTAGGAATTGTGAACAATGCTAATGAATTGGTAACATTTCCTATAGAAATGAGATACCTCAACAATCATTATTGTTTTGTGAGATATTTGATGTGTGGGGCATTGATTTCATGGGTCCCTTTTTCCTTTGGTTTTGTTTATATTCTGTTAGTTGTTAATTATGTATCTAAGTGGGTGGAGGCAAAGACCACTCGAGCTGATGATTCTCATGTTGTTTTAAACTTTGTCAAGTCTCACATTTTCTGTAGGTCTGGAGTTCCAAAATCCCCTACCGTCAACAAACTTATGGGCATTGTTGAAGAAATATAGTGTGATGTATAAGGTTTCAACCCCTACCATCAACAAACTTATGGGCAAGTTGAATTTTCGAATAGGGAGTTGAAACAAATCTTAGAAAAAATAGTCTAACCAAATAGAAAAGATTGGAGCAAGAGGCTTGAGGATGCATTATGGGCATATAGGACTGCTTTCAAGACTCCTTTAGGCACGTCTCCCTATAGGATAATCTTTGGCAAGGCATGCCACCTTCTAGTGGAGAATGAGAACAAGGCTTATTGGGCAGTAAAAAAGTGCAACCTTGACCTGAACCAAGCTGGATCCCAAAGGAAACTCCTACTCCAAGAACTTGAAGAGATTCGGTTGGAAGCATAGAAGGACTCCCGTACCTACAAAGAGAAGACCAAAGGCTTTCATGATAAGATGATTGTAAGAAAAGAATTTGTGATTGGTCAAAAAGTCCTCCTTTACAATTCTCGCCTTAAGCTCTTGCCCGGTAAGCTCCGTTCTTAGTGGATAGGTCCTTTTATAGTCACTAAGGTTTTTCCTTATGGTGCATTAGTGATCACAAGTGAGGCAATTAGCAAAGCTTTCAAAGTCAATGGACATCGCCTCAAGTGTAACGCCCCCTTTTTCGGGAGGAGGACGTCACACCAAACATACGTAACTCAAAAGAAAGCTATTAAGACCCAGTTTATTATATCTATAGGTATTAACCTGTTCATCAATAAAATATCCTAACTTATCAATTCTCCTTTATTATTATTATTTTTTTGTAAGCGGAGAACATAAACTTAGTGGAACTCAACATGAAGATCAAACCATATATTTATACAAAAGATACATAATATATATATATATATATATATATTAGGTACTTAACATAAGTCATTAAATACATCAATAGTTTTAGTAAAAGAAAGCAGAAACTTTACATGCCTAAAAATATAAAGACAGACAGCCACCAAGGTTACAAAAAGTATCATGCCCCCAACAAACTACTGAGAAGGAACCTCAGAGGGGTCTTCCTCAAGTTCCTCCATAGGATCTTCCTCAGAAGAGGAAATCCTCACATGAGAAATAGATTCAAGAGCAGGAGCTCGTGCAGAAGACAGGAACGAATCCTCATGTGGAGTATACTTATGGTCAGCCCACACCTCACATATCGGCATGTAGAACTCCAGCCATACAGAAACGTCAAAAGAGAAGACAGGTGGATCATAGCGACCCCAAGCCAAAGATACAGTCACATCTTCCACGTAGACAAAGCACTCGGTGATCAAGTCAACGTGCCAACAGTTAATGCCTCCGTGGAACCTCAGTCTGGCATACCCTAGAAAACCTTGCCGGGATGCCGTAGCCAAACAGAAGACTAACTCGCCCCAAAACTAGGAAACTCAGGCTCTTCCTTGCCTCGATCTTTTAAGAAGCATAGATATAAACGGAATAGCAGAATATAGAAAAGAGGTGAGATATCTAACGTCAATACTAGTTATGGCAATAAAGAAGTAGAAATGGCGCAGGACGCCACATAGCATGGCAAACATAATAAATAGCATCAGGATTCATATGATAAACAATTTGATATATAGATAGTCATAACATCATTAAAAAAAATAGTTCCATAATCATATATATTTGTGCCAGTTAAATATGTTGACAGACTATGCACATGCACAAGGTACCAAAATCTTACTTCATAGAGCTAGACACAACATTGGGGAGAATGATCAAGGAGACATGCCTGTATCTCGATAGCCTCAAATTAAGTGCTTTCAATATCAACAAATTACGCAACATGGCTTATACAAGGCATTCTTCACAAGATCGCGATATAGGACAGTGTCTCGGTCTGAATCGTCAGTGCGTTTACATCAGTTTGTCTGATGGCACAGAGGAGCTACCAACTGTCCAATGTGAGATACCCGCACCCTAACACCCCCAATGTCAACAAATGACTTACACTAGTCTACTCGCACCCGCACATAGGTGTGATTCATTTCCTAGGCATACAGCCTTACAAACAGTGTCCAACGGACTTTCACAATGCATGATGACTCGATGCACATATATACAGATATTGAATAATAATGTGACTTGTCCATGATTACACGCCACATTAAGCTCAATCAATTATCAACAATCCTTGGTCCCACTTATTGACCCACAACAAGTCATTGTCCAAATCTCAAGGGTGAAAACATACTTTTCTTGTTAAACCCCTCTAGGGTAAATTCTCTAGTATTTTTCATTCAACCTTTATTACTCTTAATTAGATATGTCATTTCCTTTGTTTTAGTTGAAACTCACATAAGGTAAATATTTTAAGCTGCTCACAACCTCGCCCACACTCATGTTCTTTCTTTGTCCAAAAATCACTCTAGGCTATAGGATAAAGTTTTGTTCTTTATTCTTTCAATATTATGAATTCCTAATTAATTATCTAATCACCTAATTACCTAGGTTTTTATTGATATAAAAATTTTGTTAATGGGTGCCCCAGATGGCCGTGGCCTCCCAAGGGTTAGGAACCTAAAATTCTCATAACACTATTGTTTACTTATTACTTGATTTCTTAAGTCCCAAAGTAGCACAAAAATTCCATCATGGACCCATCAATGGCCTCATGGCCGTGAACCTCCAATCAAAAGGGGTAAGAATCTCTTGCTTTCTATATACACATCGAAGCATCCAAAGCATTGCAATCTATCAAGTTACACAATAGCAAGTATTAAAGTCATACAACACAACCAACTACAACATTATCAAAAATCACACAACAAAGTGAGCAACCCACACATGGATTCCTCACCATCAACACAAAAACGTGTTCCCCACTACCATGATAGGTTGAAGAGGATGATATCCCTTTTACCTAAAGAGATAACAAAAGAAAGCAAGTACTTTGATTCTTCCTTGCAATTTTTGTCCACCACCACTAAGAGAACCCTAGGATAGTCAAACTCACACAATCAACAACCAAAGCTTGAAAAGAGGAGTCCTTGATCACAAAGGTGACCATGGATCACAACAATGAGAAGAGAAAAGATGAAAGTCATGAACTTTACCTCAAAGCTTCAAGTTTTAGGGCTTAGTAGAAAATGATAAAGATAAAGGAATCAAGAGATGATCACTAAAGAGAAAAGCTTCAAGATGATGAGAGGATTCAAGAATATAGATTGGCTTGCGCAAGCAAGCTTGAGTGGCCAACAATGGTGTTGTGGCCGTGGCAATGGAGAGAAAATGGAGAAGAGAGAAAAATGAGAGAAAGGAAAAAGTGAGAGAATGAAAAGTGAAATTTTTGTTTGAAATGAAAATGTGATGGATAAGTGAAAAAGGTGACAAATTTTTTGGTCATCTTCCCCCCCAAATGGTCGTGGGGTTCACCAAGGGAGGAGAGAGAGAAGTGGCTTCCTTGAGAAGCTTGATACAAAGCTTCCTTGAGAAGCTTCACACACTTTTTTAAAAAAGTCAAGGGTGATGTCATGGTGATGTTGTCATCATGGTGATGTCATTAAAGTGCTCTCTAGCAAATATGACTAACACTCTACTAAAGCTATTATCCAATGGACAAAAGTTATAGTTAGCAAAAATAGTATTTATCATCCGACGGATAATAAAACATACCGCGGTTTTATTTATCAGATAAAATCTCAAAAAATAAAAATTTCATAAACTGTGTCCAACCTCGGGTTTAGTAAGATCCTCCGTTGACGTTTCTGCAGTCCAAAGTTTTCAGGCCTCAGGGAAAATATTTTATTTTCCCGACCCCGCTCAGCACGCACACAAATCGTGGAATATATTAAAATAATCAAATCATTCAAATAATTTCAGAAAAATTCTAAAAAATCACAAATATTATAAAATGAATATGTATCATGAAACAAGCAATTTTTAGGGTGTTACAACTCTCCCCTTCTAAAAAAAAATTTCGTCTTCGAAATTTTCATACCTCAGAATAGATGTGGATGTTGTTCTTTCATCTTGTCCTCTAACTCCCATGTCGCATCTCCGGTTATGTCATTCCAAATCACTTTCACCAATGAAACCTCCTTTCCTCTGAGCCCCTTCGCTCTCTTATCCTCAATCTTTACAGGAAGTGTCTTATAGGTCAAATTCTTTTTTAATTGTGCTGTATCCGGTGCTATGACATGGTTTGGATCAGAAACATATTTTCGCAACTGCGACACATGAAAAACATTGTGAAGGTTAGAAAGAAAATGTGGTAAAGTGATTTTGTAGGCTACTGGACTTATCCATCGAAGAATTTGGTAAAGTCCGACGAACTTTGGAGTAAGTTTTCTAGATTTAAGAATTCGACTGACCCTATTCGTGGGTGTGACTTTCAAAAACACATGCTCACCTCCTTCAAACTCAAGAGGCTTCTTTCTTTTATCCGCATAGTTTTTCTGTCGACTCTGAGCCGACCACATCCTTTCCAAAATCATCTTAACCTTCTCCATTGTTTACTGCACAAGATCAGGTTCGATCGTAAGGTGCTCCCCATCTTGGTACCAACACAAAGGTGTTCTACACCGTCGTCCGTATAGAGCCTCATAGGGTGCCATCCTTATGCTCGAGTGAAAACTGTTATTGTAGGTGAACTCTATCAAAGGCAAAACTTCATCCCAACTCTCAATCTGTTCTAAAGTACAAGCTCTCAGTAGATCTTCCAGCGATTGGATTGTTCTTTCGGATTGACCATCGGTTTGAGGATGATAAGCAAAACTTAAACGAAGTTTCATTCCCATTGCTTCTTGAAGACTCTATCAAAACCTCAATGTGAACCTCGGATCTCTATCAAAAGTAATACTGGAAGGCACACCATGAAGTCTAACAATCTCGCCAATATACAGTTGAGCTAACCACTCCATCGAATACCTTATGCTGATCAGTAAGAAGTGAGCAGACCTAGTAAGCCGATCCACAATTACCTATATCGAGTCGTAACCTTTTCGGGTCTTCGGTAATCCAACCACAAAATCCATCGCGATGCTATCCTATTTCCATTTGGGAATAGCTAGAGGTTGCAACATTCCTGAAGGTCTCTGATATTCAACCTTGGCTTTTTAACAAACCAGATAAGATAACACGTACTTGGCAACGTCCCTCTTCATTCTGTGCCACTAGAATAACCATTTTAAATATTAGTAATTTTAATCATTCTTGGGTGTATACTCAACTAGTTCGTGCGGGCTTCATCAAGAATTAATTTCCTCAGCTCCGGATCACTAGGCACACAAACCCTGCCTTTGAACCTTAGAATAACATCATGTCCTTCTTGAAATGTTGACACAATGTCTCGTTTCATCAGCTGCCTCTTATTTTGTAGAAACTCGTCATCTTTCTATTTCTCTCAGATTTCTTCCATCAAATCACTTGAGATAGTAACCATATTCAAACAAATCTTCCCCAATGTCAACTCCACGAACATCCACATATTCCAGAGTTGTTCTATTAATTCCTTTTCCTTGATCATTATATCAGAGATACTAAGTATCTTTCTACTTAAAGCGTCTGCCACCACGTTTGCCTTTCCAGGATGATATTGGAGTTGAAAGTCAAAGTCTTTCAGAAATTCTAACCACCTTCTTTGCCTCATGTTCAGCTCTTTTCGGTCGAATGGGTACTTCAGACTTTTATGATTGTTGTAGACATTAAATGTTGCTTTGTGTAACGCCCCTTTTCGGAAGGGAACGTCACATTGTCAATTACAATGTGGAAATAAAATTATATGAGTTAAGACCCGGTTCATTTTAATAATATGTATATTTCCTCGATTATAGTTGGGTATTTAATTTGGTGAGTATTTTTTTTTTTGTACATTAACGATAACGATAATTAACATCCATGTTAACGAAGCATAATGGAAATAGAGAATAAAAGCAGTAGTGAAGTATACATGGAAATTAACGTTGCAACAACATATATATATATATATATATATATATATATATATATATATATATATATATATATATATATATATCATCAAAATGTTTAGTTACAAAGCCTGGTACATCAAAAAGCAAAACTATACCCGCCCCCAAAAGATTATACATACACATCCCCATGGTATCAGAATATACAGCCTACTACAGACAAAACATCAGGCCCCCAAAATAAAATACTGGTAGCCCTCAGTAGCTACAAGTAAAGTCAATCCCTCAAGTGAGGAGGAATCGAGTCAGGATCCTCTTCAGGGTCCTCCTCGGAATCGTCCTCAGGGACTTCCTCCAGATCTTCCTCAGGATCTTCCTCATAAGAGGAAATCACCATAGGAATCGCAGAGTTACGGGATGGAGCCTGAGCTGTGGAATGAAAGGAGTCTTCCCGCGGGGTATAATAACAGTCACCCCACATCTCGCGTATCAGAAGTTGAAATTCCAGATGCAAGCTTATACAGCAGGTGAACACAGGCGGCTCATGGCGCCTCCAGGCTAGAGATATCGATACATCCCCCAAATAGACGCAATGCTCAGAGGCAAAGTTGATGTGCCAGCACTCTGGCCCTCCCAAGAAGGTCAAGCGCACATCTCCCAGAAATCTTTGCGTGCGTGGTTCCATATCCTTCAGTAGTCGCTTAGTCAAGGTAAGGCCAAAAGCTGGGGAAGTCGGGAGCTTCCGGTTCCTTGCAGTTATCTTCATCAAGACGTAATATACAGACAAACAATAATGGAGAAATAGGGAAAGAGGTAAGACATCCTACCATCATTACCAGTTATAGCATCAAGAAACCAAACGGCGTAAAGCGCCCACATAGCATTTATGACAGCAATAATGGTAATAAACATTTAGTAGCAGTTATAATCAACCAAACATTTCCAGACAATCATATATATATATATATATATATATATATATATATATCAGAAATACAACAGTTCCAATTATAATAACAATGTATGCTAGATAATTCATGGACTCACTATGCACATGTGCCCTCAATAATCAAGATCCTACTCCATGGAGCTAGACACAAACAATCAGAGAGAATGATCAGGGAGACATGCCAGTATCTCATCAGCCATAAAAACAAGTGCTTTCCAGAAAAGAATCAGTCATTTTGCACAACAAGGCTTTATACAGTAGCATTCTCATAAGATCTCGATATAGGACTGTGGCCAGTCAGGATCATCGATGCGTTTGCATTGGTTTGTCCCACGGTCCAGAGGGGCTACCACTGCCCTCTGTGAGACACCCGTGCCCTGACGCCCTCAAGGCCAACTACAGGACCCCACTTGTCTATTCGCACCCGCACTAAGGTGTGATCATCTCCCAGGCAACTCGGCCTTAACAAAGTCCAACGGACGTTCTCTTTCTTTTTGTACAATGCATGACTCAATCATGCTTCTCATGACAACTCGGTCAATCATGCTTCAAATGTATGTCATATGATTTATCCACAAGTTTTGATCCCATTCACGGATCCACATCAAACCAATAGCACATTTTAAGGATAACCACAATCCCATTCATAGCCATGATAGAAGTCAACCATTAGGTTAATTATGTTCCTCACAGCCTCACCCATACTCATGTTCTTTCTGTGCTCAACATTCTCACTAGGGGTGACGGCATACTCATGTTCCTTGTTTTTCCGTGTTTTTGAATCCCTAATCAATTTCTAGTCCTCTAATTATTTACAATTAATATGCTTTTATTTAGTCCAAAAGTCTTGAGTCCAGGAATCACCAGCAAAGCCACAAATTTTAATTGCTAGGTGTTGGGTGATAAACCATACTTGTGAATTCGACGGAGACAATGCATTTAGTGAAAAATTGAGGCTGCCATTCGACGAAAAATAACATGGCAGAAAAATGAAAGATGGGGTGTCATTATATAACAAGATTGACTAAAAAATCAATCCCTGTCGAATGGAGGTTTTGTCGAACGGAGATCAAAACTGTCGAACTTACTAGAAGATTAGCAAAAACTCTGATTCGACGGGTGATGTTGACATTGGAGCAATCTTCCAAGTGTCGAATCGACAAAAACACTATGGTCAGAAACTCTAATTCGACAGATATTGACACTCTACTCGACGAATATTGACTTTGGGAAGTTTCTCTTAAACGGACAGGAAATCTATTCGACGGATATGTCACTCGACGGATGTAGACGTTCCAACTCGACGAATATTGACTTTGGGGAAGTTTCTCTCCTAAGTGGTAAGAAACTCTGCTCGACGAATTTGGCATTCTAACTCGACAGATTTGGCATTGGAGAAGTTTCTCTCCTAAGTGGTAAGAAACTCTGCTCGACGAATTTGCCCTGAAGATTAATTTTGACGGGCGTGGTCAGGAGTTCATACTCGACAGATTTTGACACTGGACTAAATGATCAGGAATCAAATTCGACGGACATGGTCAGGAGTTCATACTCGACGGATTTTGATATTGCACTAAATGATCAGGAATCAAATTCAACGGACATGGTCAGGGATTCATACTCGACGGATTTTGACATTGCACTAAATGATCAAGAATCAAATTTGACGGACATGGTCAGGGGTTCAAATTATTACTAGTTTTCACGTGAAATCTCCAAATTTCTGGGCTCAAAGCCTTGACCATCCGAGAACCCATCGTACGTCATTTCTTTCCATATTATACGTTCCAACTCATTCAGATATATCCAAAACACACAAAAACAATCAAATAGCAAAAGTACATCCCAAACAACATGCAAATATAGAATAACCCTCAATACCAATCTCAGACAGCGTTCCTAAATGCTAAAAGAGGTTGAGGAGGAGTATCTTCCTCTTACCTTGGAGAAGCACAAAGAAAGGCTGCTCCTTTTTGGCCAGAAATCATGTTTTCAGCTTCCTGGAAATCCTTGAATATTCAAACTTACAAAATCAGAATCAAATATTGAAATAGATACCCATGGTCATCAAAATGACCATAGGTTACGAAAATGAGAAGAGAGGAAGAAAAAGCTGAGAGCTTTACCTTAAAGCTCCAACCTTTAAGCTTCAAAGACGTAAGAGAATGAAGATGGAGAAAATGGCAGAACTTTGAAGATGACTCCCTCAAAGATGGTGGTCCTCCAAACACAAAGATGGTGCAAGGAGTGTGACGGTTTTTGAAGATGGAAATGGAGGTGTTGGTGGTAATGGTGGTACTGCTGTGGAGTGAAAAAAGAAGAGAGGAAGATGAGTGAACAGTGAGTGAGTGAGCTGCGTATTGGGAGGAGGGGAAATGAGAGAGAAAAAAAATGAATTAGACCCCTCTATAGTTTACCCCTCTATAGACAAAAATGGGAGGAGAGAGAAAAAGTGGTTGGAGGAAGCTTCCTTGAGAAGCTTCGTGCGCTTCTCGATAAAATGCATAGTAAGCTTGTCTCCTTAATTAAATACATCCGACAGATGATTAATTTCACTATTAGAATTATTTTCTCAGTGAATAAAATTATAATTGATGAAAATAATATTTTATTATTCATCAGATCATTTTATGATACCGCAATTTTATCTAGCAGATAAAACCTTGAAAAACGCAAACTTCGCAAACTGTGCCCGACCTCGGGTTTAGTAAGATCCCCTGTTGACACGTTGACAGTTCAAGGTTTACCAGCCTCAGGGAAAACATTTCGTTATCCCAGCTTCGCTCAGTGCGCACACAAAATGAGAAATATATTAAAATATTCATCGTTACCAGAAAAATTCACAAAAATTTCTAAAAATCATAAATATTATAAATGATTGTTTATAATGAAATAAAGAATTTTCGGGATGTTACACTCTGTACAGAAAATGTCTCTATATTTTCAAAGCAAACTCCACAGCTGCTAACTCCAAGTCATGCGTAGGATAATTCTTTTCATATACTCTCAGCTACCTTGAAGCATAAGCCACCATTTTCCTATTTTGCATGAGCACGCATCCTAATCCTTGATGTGAAGCATCACAATATACTTCAAAGGGTTCATTAGGATCAAGTAGAACCAAAACTGGTGAAGTAGTCAGTCGTCTCTTCAATTCTTGAAAACTCTCTTCACAATCATCGGTCCATACAAAGGCTTAGTTCTTTCTCGTAAGTTGAGTGAGAGGACCTGCTATCTTAGAAAATCCTTCAATGAATCTCCAGTAATAACCAGCTAATTCCACGAAGCTACAGATCTCTATCACAGTCTTCATCCTTTCCCACTGCAGAACTGCTTCAACTTTCAATGAATCCACTGCAATTCCATCCTTCGAGATTATATGACCCAAAAACTTAACCTCTTCCAGCCAGAATTCACACTTTGACAAGTTGGCATACAACTTCTTCTCCTTCAGAATCTGGAGAACTATATTGAGATGTTCAGTATGTTTCTCCTGATTTCAAGAATAGATCAAAATGTCATCAATGAAGACGACGACGAATCTGTCTAGGCAAGGACAAAAAATCCTATTCATGTAATCCATGAATATGGTAGGTGCATTTGTCACTCCAAACGGCATCACAAGATACTCATAATGTCCATAACGTGTATGAGCCGTTTTAGGAATATCCTCTACCTTCACTCGGATCTGATGATAGCCCGAACGCAGATCGATCTTAGAGAAAGTAGAAGCTCCTTTCAGCTGACCCATCAAATCATCTTTCCTTGGAAGCGGATACTTGTTCTTGATCGTGACCTTGTTCAGCTGACGATAATCTACACATAAGCATGAAGTTCCATACTTTTCCTTGACCAATAACACTAGCACTCTCCAGGGTGACACACTAGGCCTGACGAACTGCTTTTCTAGGAGCTCCACCAACTACTTCTTGAGCTCAACTAATTCTGACGGTGACATCCTGTAGGGTGCTATGGATATGGGACCAAATCCAGGCACAAGGTCGATAGTAAACTTTATCTCTCGCTCAGGCGGTAAACTAGGTACCTCATCAGGAAAGATTTTGGGAAACTCATTGACTACCGGAATAGCCTTCACATCCATCTCACTCTCGACTTTTAAGGAAGACAATAGCATGTATCCCTGAGCTCCCTCTTTCAAGAAAGCTTGAACTTGATTGGCCATCAAATATCTAGAAACTTTAGTCATAGGAAAAACTATGGTTTTATGGGAACAGTCTAACAGGATATGTTTAGAAGATAACTAATTCATTCTGAAGATCACGTCTATTTAAGAAAGAAGTAAACAGATCAAATCAACAGGAAAGATTCGACCTTCAATAGATAAAGGATAGTCCAAACAAACTTGGGTAGTAACAACAAGTTTAGCAGTATGGGTAGAAACACTCAAATCAAAAGAAAAAGAAGACACAGGTAAACCTAATTGACGCATACAGTCATAAGCAATAAAAGAATGGGTCGCTCCTGAATCATACAATATAGATAAAAGATTACCTCCTATGGTACCATCTCCTTTTATCAGATCATCAGATTGGGAGGCTTCCGTTCCACTCATTGTATAAACTCTGCCTCCTACCTGAGGTTTTATAACTTGTGCATTGTTGACAGAAGGCTCCGCCTTGGGTTGGTTGCAATCTCGGGAGAGATGTCCCGGATTTCCACATCTGAAGCAGATAATTCCCTTGATCGTGCAATCCCTTGTCAGGTGGTCCTTTCCACATTTCATACACTTTGGTGAAGACGCCATAGTCTGACAAACTTGATGGCCACCAAAATTTCCACTAGAGCCTCCACTAGGTGATTGTTGTTGACTTCCCGGTGGTCGGGAATAGTGCTTTCTCTGAAACCGATTGTTGTTGTTTCCTCCCCTTTGGAACCTAGATGGTCCAAAGTTACGGTTCCTTGCCTCTCGAGATGGTTCTAATGCTTCAAGTCTGCAGCGCATATCCATCAAGGTTGAGAACTAATTCATTCTTATTGGCAGTACTCCTCTCTTCAATTCAACCCTTAGACCTTCTTCAAACTTACGAAATTTCCATACCTCATCAGGCTGGATTTGAAGATACCGTGAAAACTTTGACAAGCTCTCAAACTTTGCAGCATACTCGTTAATCGTCATCCCACCTTGTCGTAACCCAAGGAATTCCATTTCCTTAGCATGCCTTGCAATATCCAAAAAATACTTTTCCATAAATGCATTACAGAATGCTTCCCATGTAATTTCCCCTTCTTCTACTTGTAGCAATCTCTGAGTTCCTTTCCACCAATTTTCACCGTCTCCCACCAGCATAAATACGGCATAAGTTACCTTATGGTCATCTGCATATCATATCCCTTTAAAAATATTTTCCAGCTTTTGAATCCATAAACTTGCCATTTTCGGATCAAACTCGCCTCTGAACTATGGAGGATTATTTCAATGGAATTCAGACAAATTCTGGGTATCAGCATTTGCCTCTTGCTATTGTGCTGCTCGTTGATTCTATTGCACAATAACTTCTGCCATCCGCTGCATAGCTTCAGCAGCTACAGTCATCGCCTCGTTGTTGCATTCCATGCTAACGTGTCCTCCTCTACCACGTGCCATTACTTTTCTCCAAAGTCAACTAAACAAAACACAAGGAAAGTTTGGATGTAACCTTTTGAAAATCAAACAATACATCTCTGTGTTTAGTTTCAGAGAAATACATAGCACAAATAAGACAGAGCTAACCACAAAACCCAAAAGAAAACTCAAACCGGGGCTCTAATACCAAACTAGTGTACCGCCCCCTTTTTTGGGAAGAGGACGTCACACCAAACATACATAACTCAAAAGAAAGCTATTAAAACCCAATTTATTATATCTATAGGTATTAACTTATTCATCAATAAAATATCCTAACTTAGCAATTCTCCTTTATTATTATTTTTTTTTTTGTATGCAGAGAACATAAACTTAGCGGAACTCAACATGAAGATCAAACCATACATTTATACAAAAGATACATAATATATATATATATATTTAGGTACTTAACATAAGTCATTAAATACATCAATAGTTTTAGCAAAAGAAAACAGAAGCTTTACATGCCAAAAAATATGAATACAGGCAGCCACTAAGGCTACAAAAACTATCATCTCCCCAACAAACTACTAAGAAGGAGCCTCAAAGGGGTCCTCCTCAGGTTCCTCCATAGGATCTTCCTCAGAAGAAGAAATCCTCACAGCAGCAACAGATTCACGAGAAGGAGCTCGTGCAGAAGATAGGAACGAATCCTCGTGTGGAGTATACTCACGGCCACCCCACACCTCACGTATCAGCATATAGAACTCCAGCCATACAGAAACATAAAAAAAGAATACAGGTGGATCATAGCGACCCCAAGCCAAAGATACAGTCACATCTCTCACGTAGACAAAGCGCTCGGTGATCAAGTCGACATGCCAACAGTCATTGCCTCCGTGGAACCTCAGTCTGGCATACCCTAGAAAACCTCACCGGGATGCCATAGCTAAACAGAAGACTAACTCGCCCCAAAACCAGGAAACTCAGGTTCTTCCTCGCCTCAGTTCTTTAAGAAGCATAGATATAAACAGAATAGTAGAATTCAAAAAAGACGTGAGATAACCAACGTTAATACCAGTTATGGTAGTAAAGAACTAGAAATGGCACAAGACGCCACACAACATGGCAAACATAATAAACAGCATTAGGATTCATACGATAAACAATTTGATATGCATATAGTGATAACATCATTAAAAGAAACAGTTCCATAATCATATATATTTGTGCCAGATAAATATGTTGACAGACTATGCACATGCACAAGGTACCAAAATCTTATTTCATGGAGCTAGACACAATATCGAAGAGAATGATCAAGGAGACATGCATGTATCTCATCAACCTTAAATCAAGTGCTTTCAATATCAAAAAATTATGCAACATGGCTTATACAAGTCATTCTTCACAAGATCGCGATATAGGACAGTGACTCGGTCCAGATCATCGGTGCATTTGCATCGGTCTGTGCCATGGCATAGAAGAGCTACCAACTGTCCATTGTGAGATACCCATACCCCGACACCCCCAAGGTCAACAAATCACCTACACTAGTCTACTCGTACCCGCATGTAGGTGTGATTCATCTCCTAGGCATAAAGCTTTACAAACAGAGTCCAATGGACTTTCACAATACATGATGACTCGATACACATATATACAGATATTCAATAATAATGTGACTTGTCCATGATTACATGCCACATTAAGCCCAATCAATTATCAACAATCCTTGGTCCCACTTATGGACCCACAATAAGTCATTCTCCAAATCACAAAGGTGAAAATATACTTTTCTTATTAAACCCCTCTAAGGGAAATTCTCTAGTATTTTTCATTCAACCTATATTACTCTTAATTAGATAAGTCATTTCCTTTGTTTTAGTTCAAACTCACTTAAGGTAATTATTTTAAGCTCCTCACAACCTCATCCACACTCATGTTCTTTCTTTATCCAAAAATCACTCTAGGCTATAGGATAAAGTTTTGTTCTTTATTCTTTCCATATTATGAATTCCTAATTAATTATCTAATCACCTAATTACCTAATTTTTAATTAATACAAAAATTTTGTCAATGGGTGCCCTAGATGGTTGTGGCCTCCCAAGGGCTAGGAACCTAAAATTCTCATCACATTATTCATTACTTATTACTTGATTTCTTAAGTCCCAAAGTAGCACAAAAATTCCATCATGGACCCATCAATGGCCTCATGGCCGTGAACCTCCAAGTAAAAGGGGTAAGAATCCCTTGCTTTCTATATACACATCCAAGCATCCAAAGCATTCCAATCCATCAAGTTACACAATAGCAAGTGTTAAAGTCATACAACACAACCAATTACAACATTACCAAAAATCACACAACAAAGTGAGAAACCCACACATGGATTCCTCACCATCAGCACAAAAATGTGTTCCTCACAACCATGATAGGTTGAAGAGGATGATCTCCCTCTTACCTAAAGAGACAATAAAAGAAAGCAAACACCTTGATGCTTCCTTGAAATTTTCGTCCACCACCACCAAGAAAACCCTAAGATAGTTAAACTCACACAATCAACAACCAAAGCTTGAAAAAAGGAGTCATTGATCACAAAGGTGACCAAGGATCACGAAAATGAGATGAGAAAAGATGAAAATCAAGAACTTTACTTCAAAGGTTCAAGTTTTAGGGCTTGGTAGAAATTGATGAAGATGGAGGAATCAAGAGATGGTCACCAAAGAGAAAAGCTTCAAGATGATGAGAGGATTCAAGAATCTAGATTGGCTTGAGCAAGCAAGTTTGGGTGGCAAACAATGGTGTTGTGGCCATGGGAATAGAGAGAAAATGGAGAAGAGAGAAAAAGTGAGAGAATGAAAAGTAAAATTTCTGTTTGAAATGAAAAAGTGATGGGTAAGTGAAAAAGGTGACAATTTTTTTGGTGAAAAAGGTGACAAATTTTTTGGTCATCTTCCCCCCCAAATGGCCGTGGGGTTCACCAAGGGAGGAGAGAGAGAAGTGGCTTCCTTGAGAAGCTTGATACAAAGCTTCCTTGAGAAGCTTCACACACTTTTTTGAAAAAGTCAAGGGTGATGTCATGGTGATGATGTCATCTTGGTGATGTCATTAAAGTGTTCTCTAGCAAAGATGACTAACACTCTACTAAAGCTATTATCCAGTGGACAAAAGTTACAGTTAGTAAAAATAGTATTTATCGTCCAACGGATAATAAAATGTACCACGATTTTATTTATCAGATAAAATCTCAAAAAACAAAACTTCGTAAACTGTATCCCGCCTCGGGTTTAGTAAGATCCCCCGTCGATGTTTTTGCAGTCCAAAGTTTTCAGGCCTTGGGAAAAATATTTTATTTTCCAAGCCCCACTCAGCGCGTATGCAAACTGAAGAATATATTAAAATAATCAAACAATTCAAAATAATTTCAAAAAAAAATCAAAAATCACAAATATTATAAAATGAATATATATAATGAAACAAGCAATTTTCGGGGTGTTACATCAAGCAATTCTACGAGGGAGCTCAAGAGGGCATAGTGGAGGAGGTCCACTTGCATGCGGCCATATACATCACTTGATAAGGATGTTTCTTCCTCCTTTCCTTTATTTTACTTGTCTTAAATTTATTGATGATTTGGTATTTTATAAGATTTACATTGAGGACAATGTAAAACTAAAGTTTGGGGAGAAATTTATATTTTATTTTCTATTTTATGTTTTAATTTTACTATTTTTGTTTTGTTTTTTAATTCTATTTTTCTTTTCTAATATATATATATATATACATAAGAAATTATGTTTTTAATTGCTTTCCAATGAAATTTTGAGATTTGTGAAAGTCGTGAGCATGCATCAATTAAAGTTAAAGGTTTATAACATAAGTGAATAAATTACATTTCATATTGAAATTAACTAGTTTGGTAATGAAAATTAAATTTGTAGATTGAGTTTGATAGAAGCATACTTTGTGAGACTTTGAGCCTTTTAATGAATGGATTGAACATTTGTGTCATTTTCTTCTTTCTTGTGTGATTTTCACTCATAAAATTTGTTACTCTAAAACTTGCTTTAATTCTTTTTTAGGCTACATTTTCAAATGTATATATGAACATGATTGAGACATTTTTCTTGAATTAGCCACTTTATCTAAATAACTAACCTTGCATATTTTCCCTTGATTAACCCCTTTGAACTTATTTAATCATTACTTGTTTTTAGCTCATTACATGCGGTAAATGAAAAACTATGTTCTTACCCAACCTTAGAGAATAAGAGAGCATTTGCATAGTTATTACATGAGTTCTTGAACAAGTGTGGAGGTGTGCTAATTGGTATGCAAAATATTAGTGAAAAAGGAAAGAATGACCAATTGAAAAAAGAAAATTATGTAAAGAAAAACGAATAAGGCAAAAGGAAAAAGAATATGTAAAGGGAATTTGTATTACATAGAGTTGGGATAAAACTATCATGCTAATTATTTGGACTCAACCCTAATGCTCTTTTATTCTCTTTGATATTCATCTTGTCATATCCATATCACTCCCCTCCTTAACCATGCCCCCATTACAAGCTTGAATAAAGTCCTTTTAATTGTGTGTACATATGTTTTGAGTAGTGAAAAAATAGAAGTAAAACAAGCTTATGGTAGTGCATATTTTCATGGGCTGAAGTGAGTGAAATATTTGCCTTCTAAACACTTGAGAGATTGAGAGTAAATCTTATGAGGTTCTATCATTCTTGATTTATGCTTTTCAATTGAAGCTACTATACTTGTTGGTTTGAGATGTAAAAAAATGTTACTCTATGAATGTTTTAATTCCTTGAATTTTTTATTACTCTCCTTTTGCATTCGTGAACATCATTGGAAAGTGAGTTTTTCTTGAAATTTTAACTTTCAAGTTTGTGTTGTTTTTCCTTTGTTCCCTAGTGGTGGATTTCTACTTTTGCTCGGGAGTGCAAAAGTTAAGCGTGAAAAATTTTGATAAACATAATTTTTATATACTAGTTAACCTCCATATTTAGTCTCTTAAACCTCTTATATGCTTAATCGATTGGTTTTGGCCATATTTTATAAGTTTGAGTTTAAATTAATTGTATTTTTCAGTAATTTTATACTATTTCTGTATTTTGGGCATAACTTGAGTTCTAGACATCTAAAACTTATGAATTTTATCTTGTAGGAAATCTTAGATAGAGCTCTACAACTTTGATGCAGAGCTCAAAGGCTGAATCGGATGCCTAGTGGATCAGATTGGGCCATGAAGTCAAAATAGAGATGTTATCGCTGGAACTTGGATAATATGCAAAGATTGGGCCATAATTTAGGCTGTAAGTGTCATTTAGAGCTAAAACTAGTACCATTTGAAAGAGGAGACATAGATATTCAATTTTTATGAAGACAACTTATAACAAATGTGATGTTTTGATGGTGTTTTCACCCTTTGAAGTCATTTGACAGGTTCAGAGAGCTGTTAAGAATGTTTTAGGCATAACTCTCTTATCTTGAACTCAAATTAAGCAAATTAGGTGTCTAATTATAGCTAAGATGAAGAGGATTAATCAGAAGCTGAGTTGAAACTTGGACTTCTAATGTTAGAGAAAGTTATTTAAGTAGCAGCAAACCATGAAATGCAACCCTAATTTTCTCCTAGGTTCTTTTGCTTACACTTTCTCTCTTCATCTTTTTTCTTTCCCCTTCTCTCTAGGTTTCTTTCTTTTATGTTTCTCCTCCCTCCCATCCATGGATGAGAGGTAAGAATGTTTTAATCAATCCTAGGGATTGATAATCTTGATGTTTAATTCTGAGATTTTGTTTTGATTGTTTTACATTTAATTTTTGATCAAGTTTCTTTTTACTTGTTAATCAAGTTTCTTATTTTCTCTTTTGATTTTGTTAAATCTAAATTAAATTTCTTAATTTGATTTGGATGTTAATGTGATAATTGCGTAATTACCACATATTAATGAGGATTACAGAGACTAAACAATACATCAAAGGCTTCTTGGATGTTGTTTGTTAAGCTTGATTGAATTATGGGTTTTAAATTAATTTAGGATTAGATGAGTACTTAATTCATTTAACCTTGATTAATTAAATTATAGATGCTTATATAGTTGATAATTCATTGATCATGTTAAGGCTTCTTGAGGTGATCTAATACCAAAAATCTAATTACAAATGAAAGTTTGGTTGAATTCTGGGTTTTAAGTTAATTTAGGATTAAATGGTTGCTTAATTCATTTAACCTTAATTAATTAAATTCTATATGCTTATCTATTAGAGAATTCATTAGTCATCTTATGGCTTCTTGATGTGATCTAAATCCAAGAACTTGGTTAGAAATTGAATGGGCTCTGAGTGATCAAGGATGGATTAAACCCAAGAATAGTTGATTTTCTGGGATTTATTGTTTACTTAATTATATTTATAATTTTTAATTATTTTCTATTAATTAATTATGTAACCTTTTTTCCCCCTTTGTTAACTTCATAATCTGATTGCTTAATTAGAGTGATCCAAGGGCTCAACTTGGTTGTGCCTTATACTACAAGTATTTTAGTGAATCGATTATCAAATAACATCTAGTTTGGTAGCCTTGGCAGCTATCACCACATATGGTGGTGACTACCACCACAAAACCCTTAACCACCATAAGCCACTGAAATTGAGGCTCTCCTTGGCTTTATCTTGTGGTGGTCCTTGGAGGTCACCACCCCTCAAGACATAAAAATCCCCAAATTACCTTACAACCCTCCCCCTTCCACCTCAAGTGGTGGCCATTGTGGCCACCACCACTCAAGAACCACCATCACCAGCACCATAGGTGGTGGCCAACCTCCTAATACCACCTCTAATCACCTAAATCATCAAACCTCACCAAACCCTCATCCTTCAACATCTTATGATGACTTGTAACATCCTCTTTTTAGCATGTTAGACTAGTTTATAGCTACAAAATTAGCATAACACTTGCTTGACATGTTTGTTTATTTTTGTGATAAATTGAGTTAGTTTAGGCACTTTGATGCAACCCAAAGTGTGAAAAGTAATAGTAGCATAAATGGCTAAGTTGAGAGAATTTATTTCTAAGTCGCAAATAGGTGTAAGAGAATGCAGTTAAAATTTGAGTATGCTTTAATAAATCTAGAGAATACTAGTTGTGTGTTTTAATGTCGGGTTAACTAGTAGAAGAGATAAAAAAAATAATGGTGGAATAATAATTTATATGAATCCTAGGATTTATTTTAAAGTTATTGGAAGTTAGAAAACTATATTCAGCAAAATCTAAGTATTCTTAGCAGATCATGAAGTATCAGTGAAGTACCTTGAGTGATACAAGTCATATATGGCCAGCCCCTTATATTGATTGTCAATACCTAATATGTCACTCACTTTCAACTCATTTCACTCATTTCTCTCTGACGAAAACATCAAGGTCAGTAGCAGAAAACAAGGAAAACAAAGAGGAAAAGCTTAAGGAGGAAGAGGAAAGGAAAAAGAAAAGGAAAGGCAAAGCAAAGCTTGATCATCCACCATCACAAAAGACTTGAGGTAGGGGTTTCTAACCTTAAATTCGATCATTTTCCTTCATCCTTTTTATGGTTGATGTTAGTTCATTAGAAGGAGAAAATGGATTTTGAAGAGAAAAAATCTATTTTCTTTGCTTGATTCTTGCTTTCATTGTTTGGAATTAGTCATTTCAACTTAATGAAAGCAAGAAGATTGAATTTGTCTTTAGACAAAGTTAGATAGTTTCTTAAGTTGGAATTTAGGAAATGAATAAGTAAGTATGTGATTTTGATTATTAATCTAAGTTTAAGTGAACCATTAAGTTGTATAAGTATTACAACATTTTTAGAGGGTGTTGGTAGTGTTAGAAATCACCTTGGAGCAATTTTTGGAAGATTTGATTTTGCTATGTTCCTATGAAACAGTAGTAGAATTCTGTAAATTTTGTTTTAGGCAATTAGTGCTCAAGCACTAAGAATTGGGTGCCTCGGTGCCCATAGCTAGAGACCAGTTTGTGTGCAATAGGGCATTGGATGCCCAAGAGCCGGCTGCTGGGTGCTTAGGCTCTAGGGACAGAATAGACTAGAGCGTTGCGTTGCTCAACCAGCGCCTAGGCACTAGTTCTAGAATTGACCAAGGTCATTTTATAGATAGTTTGAACTTCTCAACCAGTTAGAATCCTTAGCATATACTTTCTAAAGTGTGTCAAGATACTTTTAGGGATTTTTCACATAAGGAATAACCACCTAGCATAAAAGAACAAGTTTGAGTTTTTAGGCTTTTCAAGAGTTATGAATTGCTTGAAATAGGTGTCTAAGACCTTGAGCACATTAGCGTAGATTAAAATCCACTTTAGTTATGATTATAATATTAGCTAGATGCAAGTTTGATAAAAAGTTATATTTATCGTAGATGCATAATTTAATCTCTTATAGTCCATGTTGATCTAATTATGCAAGTTTCTATAGAAATACTTCGTTATCTCATTAGGTTGGGTTAAATTAGAGTATTAGTATAGAGTTAGTTCCTTTACTTGTTAAAGTCAAACCATAGTATAATTATCCTAATCAAGGGAGAGAGTTAAAGCCCTTAATGCTAACGAGGTAATTGTGAGAGGAAAGTATTGGTACAACACTTTACCTAAGACAAAGTAGTGAGTTAAGCTATTTGTCAAATAACATGAGGAGTATGATCAACCCTTATGTAAGAGTAGTAAAGTGAGATAAGCTTACTTCCAAGAACTATAGGATGAGTTAAGTCTTAAGTTAGGCATTGAAGCGAGTTAAGAAATTTGCTAAGTATAGTTGATGTTATACAATTGGTAAGGGTGATTGTGTAATGTCGAGATAGTTTAGATTTCTATATGTTATACAATTGTACGAGCGATTGTATAACATTGATATAGCTTAAATTTGTATGCAATTTATATTAATGAATGCCATGAGATATATGTATATTATTGAGAATTTTTATGTTCTCACCCCTTTTTGTGTTTCCATGGTAAAAGCAGGTCAAGACCTATGTAGAGGTATAAAGAAAGTGAAGAAAGGGCAACAAGACTGGATAGCTTTAGTTTTTGTTATATGAACAACTCTTGTATATTTTACTTTTAATTGTAGTTTTGTTGTATATATAACACTTTGCCCTTTCAGGTTTTTGATATATATATGTATTACCTTCTTTTATCATGACTCTCCATATTTAATTATTTAATTACATGGGATTAGAATGATAATAAGAATAGAAGTAACATGATTAATGCTTCATATCTTTCTGTATGTAAGTTATATCAAGATATATGTATTAGGGTGTTACATTATGGTATCAAAGTAGTTCATCCTTTTGAGTCAGGGTATGAACTGACTATGCATAGGCATGTTAGTAGTTTTGATGTGTGTTGTGTATTTCTTGTCTCTTTTATGAGATGTTTGCATAACTTGCATTATGTTTGGATGTTTTTAGCTACTGTTGCACCAGTACATGGTATTGAGACTAATCAACTAGATATTTAATGTGTTGTGTGTACAGGAAACTATGATTTCTCTTAGGCGTACTAGAGGAAATGAGAACTCTTTTGGTGAGAGCCCTAGTATGGTCGAGGCTTTCATGGCAATGTCTAAGGCTATGCAAGATCAGACGGTCGTTACTAATAGAATATTGGAGAGGTTGGAAGTAGAATGACCTCAATAACCAATACCACCACCAGTTCAGCCCAAGCAACCAGTCCAAAAGGTTCTAGTGGGAAGAAATCAAAACTTCCAAGACCTCTCGAAGTTCAGAAAGTCTACTCCATCATTTTACAAAGGTGAGTATGACCAAGTCAGAGCTGAGGATTGACTCAAGGAAATGGAGAATATTTTTATAGTTATGGCTTGTTCGGATGAGCAAAGAGTGCTCTTTGCTTCTTACATGTTAGAGGGGGAGGCAGAGGATTGGTGGATAGATGTTAAGAAAATTTTTGATGTATCAAAGACTCCGGTTACTTGGTAAATCTTCAAGGGATCTTTTCCTAGAGAAGTTTTTCCCTCAGAACTTGCACAATGCAAAAGAGATGGAGTTCTTGAAACTAGAGCAGGGCAGCATGTCAATTGGTCAGTATATGTCAAGTTTAATGAGCTATCAAAATTCTCGTCCTACATCAGATTCCACATAGATGAGAGGTGGAAGTGTGTGAGGTTTGGGGAAGGACTGAGAGAGGACATCCAGGGGGCTATTAGACTTTTTGAGATCCGAGACTTTGTATCCTTGGTGAACAAGTGTCGAATAGTGGAATCAAGTTATTTTCAACCCCAACCAGAGTAGAGAACATAGAACTTCCAAAAGAGGAAAGGGTTAGATGACAAGAAGTGTGGAAATAGGTTTGCCCCAATGATTTAATATGTTAAGTTTTGATGATGACAAATACAAGACAAAAAGAATGATACTTATGCTTTATAGTTGTACTTAATAAATGACAAATGTATCACAAAAGAATGTTGATCATGTTACATAAATGTGTTTAATGAGATATATGTAACATTCATCATATAATATATCCAATAATATTTTATATGAGTTATAAATGAATTAATATTGGATATGTCTATAAAAGTCTTGTATGCATGTTAGACTAACTAGAGTTATACATTTATGAATCATGCATATGAAGATATTGAGTTATGAATTTGGACTAACTATGTTTGGTTAAGTGAGCAATACTTTGTAGGATAGTCCAAGTACCAAGAGTAAGCATTGCAACAAGAAAGCAAAAGATCACAACTATGCTCAACTCAAGGAGAATGAAAATGAAAAGATGTTCCAAGCATTTACAAGTTTTGAAGAGAAGATTTTCTTTGGAAGCTTGGATTACATCAAGAAGTGATGGTGGTAAAAGATCTAGTCCAACATCTTCAAGCTTAGCTTATAGGACTTAGATCTTGTGTAAAAGTAAAAAGGAATCACACTAAGCTCAAACAAGTTTTAAACATATTTATAAGTGTTTCTAAAATGTTTAAATGCCTAACAAACTATTTTTGGAAAGCTAGTCTTGGTGGTATTTAAAATCTATGAAAAATAGTCAAGTTTGTGTTTTACAAAACTGACATATACTTACTCTTTTGATCATAACTTTTAAAATACTTTGAGTTTTACTTTGAAATTATCTCATTTGAAAATAGACTCAAAGATCTTTCTAATGACTGGTCATTTGCTTTAAATGGATAAGAAATGAAAAAGTTATGACCAATTAAAGTTTGAGTTTTGAAAATATGACCTTTGGTTATTATTTTGATCATATCTTTCAAAATACTTTGATTTTTGTTCTGAAACTTCTTTCATATGAAAATAGACTCAAAGAGCTTTCCAATGAGTGGTCATTTGCTTTAATTGGATAAGAAATGAAGAAGTTATGACCTTTTAAATTCGGTTTCAAAAACCAGAAATGGTGTAATCGATTACACAAGTAATGTAATCGATTATAACGTTGACAGAAGCTGTGTAATCGATTACACAGAGTATGTAATCGATTACAAAGTGCCCAGAAAGCTTGTAATCGATTACATGAAGCTTGTAATCGATTACAAAGTGCCCAGAAAGTTTGTAATCGATTACATGAAGCTTGTAATCGATTACAAAGTGCCTAGGAACGTTTCTAACGGCTATAAACGGCTAGTTTTCATAGAAAATCATTTCTAAACACCTCCAACGGCTCTAAAACTCATTGGGCTATAAATAAAAGTGTTTGGGCATCAAAAACTAGTTGGAGAACATTCTGAAAATTACCCTTGAACATTGAAAACGAAATTCATCATCTTTTTCTCTAAATTCTTTGTTTTGAGCTAAGTGTGTAAATCCTTTATACCCATTGAGCTTCAACTTGTATTATCTACTCTTGAGAGAGTTTTCTATCATCTACTTTGTTCTTCAAGTTGTATATCCACTCTTGTGAGAGTTTCTATTCTTTCTCTTCATCTTGAAATCATTGTAAGAGGGTGAGGTATCCCTCAAGAGAGAAAAGGGTGTGGTATCCCTTATAGTGAGACTCAAACACAAAGGGTGAGGTATCCCAAAGGTGTTGTGAGTGCTCTTCATTGTAAAGGTCATCAAGCACCTGTGAAGCTTGAATAATTGGAGGCTCTAGCACAAGGGTGAGGTATCCCAAGGTGTGAGGAGTGCTCTCATATGTACAAAGGTTTTTCTAGCACCTAGTAAAGTCTAGGAGATAGTGAAGAAAATCTCAAGTTAAGCTTGGGACTGGATGTAGGCCACAAGTGGTTGGTGTTGAACCAGGATAAATTCTTGAGTTTGATTCTCTCTTCCCTATACTCTTTAAATTCAGTATTTGGTAGAATATATTTATTTATTGCATATCTTGATGTTTTGATTGTTACAACTTGATATCTAGCTTATTCACTTAGTTCATCATATATCCTAAGTTGTATTTGAGTAATCCTCAATAGTTGTACATTTATTAGACTTATTCCGCTGCATTTATTAATTGAGTTATTCAAAATGCATAATTTGTCAAAGTTGCATTAAAACTAGTCATCACCCAATTCACCCCCCTCTTGGGTAATGGTTGTCATGGCTAACAAGTGGTATCAGAGCTTCGTGCTCTGGTAAAAGCTAATGACTTGGAGTTAAAGATCTTTGTTTGTTTGGCAACCATTAAAAGCTTTTCAAAATGAATGGTTTTGAAATTGATAAACCACCATTCTTTGATGGTGTGAATTTCGTTTATTGGAAAGCTAGAATGGAAATCTATATGCAATCTATTGATATTGATTTGTGGGATATTATGCTTGATGGATTTACTTACAAATCAAAACAAACTTGGAATGACTATGATAAGAAATGCTTTTCATTGAATATTAGAGCAATGCAAATATTGAGAAGTAGTTTAAATGACGATGCTTATGCTAAAATTAAGAGTTGCTCTAGTGCTAAAGATATATGGGATACTCTTGATTCCATCTATCTTGCTAATAATGATTTCTTGCAAAAAGTTGTATATAGAGAGCAAGAAGAGCAAAAGCCTCTAAAGGAAGACAATATTGAAAAATGTCCTCAAGAAGATGTTCTTGAATCTTGGATGGACAACAATGAGGAAGATGGTGATTCCCTTAAAAGGACTTTGAGGTAAATAATGATAAACTATATTATAGTCCTTCCTATAATGAGCTAAAATGTGCATATGATGAATTGCATGATGGTTTGTTGCTTTTAGAAAAGAAAACTCATCTTGTTTGGAAAACATTTCCTCCATTGAAAATGAAATTAATATCTTGAAAAATGAATATGCTTTTCTTGATGAGGAAATGCCTTTAAAATGTGAAACCTCAACTTCTTGTGAAAAATGCATTAATTTAGAAAATCAAGTTGAGAACTTATATTGTGAATTTGCCAAAGCTAATGATTCTATTTGCTTACAATCCATGTGTGTTAATAAGAATGCAATTGATACTATTTCACATGGAAATTCAAGTAAGGCTTGTGGCAAAAATGACATAGAATATAAAAACAACAAAAGGCTTATGTTTTCCAAAAATGATCTTCAAAGGACCAAGTCATCATTAAATTCAATTGTTTGCAATTTTTGTGGTCATCTAGGACATATTTCTCATTTATGCAATTATAGAAGAAATTCTTATATGAGAAATAATATGGTATGGGTTCCTAAAGGTCTTAAAGGTTCTAGTACTAACATTGAAGGACCCAAGATGAAGTGGGTACTAAAAAGTCCTCCTAGTGTTTCAATTATGCAGAAAACTTCTCAAAAGGATGGATTAATTGGTCAAAAGAAAAATGAATCATCAAAGGGAATGCTTCTAAAACCCATTGGTAGAAGTTTTGATCAAAGAAGGAAGACGACTTCAAACGAAGCTTCTCAAGTACAAAATGTGGAACTTTCAAAGTTCAAAACACCAAAAGAGAAACAATGGGTAAGGAAAAGAGCTTCCTTGATCATTAAGTCCAAGGTATCAAAAGTTTCTACCTCTTATGCACATTCACTTGTAAAGTCAATGAATTTGAGGTATATTTCTTATAGGCCTTAAGTGATTAATTGAATCATGTGTACTTGGTAAAATTTGAATATTATATATAGCACATGATTATATTATTGTTACACCCTTTACTCACTACCTTGCATATCTCTTGATAATAAGGTATTCTATGACTATGGATGCTTTCTATATTTTAAATTTTCTATACATTTCTACTTGTGATAATATGCTAGATAAGTTCACTTCTTGTTTGAAGTAGCACATTTGATAAAAATATCTTAGAACTTGGCATATTGGATAAATAATAACTCTTGTTGCATAAAGTTATAATTTTCTGCATCATTTGTAGTTTTTGCATAAATGTGAGCTTTGGATCAAGAACTGGTCAGTTTTTATGCTTACATGATGTTTAGAATTGTTTTGGAAAGTTTTGGAATTAATTTGAAAGCTTTGAGTTCGGACCCTTACTGTTTGAAGTGCAAAAACTGAATTCAGCAAGCTTGTAATCGAATACAAGACCTCATGAATCGACATGAGGCTCGCCAAGCGTTCCAAGCAAAGTCGAGAGCGTGTAATCAATTACACATACTATGTAATCGATTACAATGTTTCCAGAACTCATGTAATCGATTACACCAACCCTGTAATCGATTACAAGATTCCCAGAAAGTTGGTAATCGATTACACCAAACATGTAATCGATTACATGGATTCTAGAGGAATGGTAATCGATTACACATATATTGTAATCGATTACATGAAGCTTTAAAAATGGTTTTAAGTCTTTGGAATGACCATTTTCACTCAAAATTGTCTATATATCATGAAAGCATGCATATTATTGGCTATGAGCTTAATGGTAATTGATTGTTTACATTTGCTATGCTCAAATTACATACTATAAAAAATTTGATATCTATAAAAGCATAATGGATTAATGATCAATGACTAACCCCTACGGATCCAAAATTGGTGGATACCAAAGAAATTGCTTTAAATTATGTTGTAGGGTGACCATTAGCTCAAGCATGCAAATGAAGTGAAAAACAACCATGCTACTTGAGGTTGGGAAAACTTAAAATGGTCCAAGTTCTCCAAAAATGATGAAAAACATAAAAAGAAAGACATGGAGAACCACAACATTCTCAAGGGGCCTTGAGGCATAGAAGTTGGAGTCACCTACAAAACTCAAAGAGTACACTTTTAGTGATATCAATCTCTTATCCTTACTTATACTTTAAATTGTATATCATGTGATAGTTGGATAAGTAAAGATTTGTTTTTATGCCTTATCATGCCTTAAGTTGTGCTTTTCTAGCACTATATTTTAAAAATATTTTTATATATACTAACATGTTAGATATGCACACATTTTGCTTGGAATGACATGTTATGGCAATATCTTTATTCTTGAGCTTGTGACCATTTCTCCTTATTCAAATATGAAAATTTCACATGCTCATAAATAGTTCTAATCCTTTCTCTTTGATGCTCAATTTGCTTATATGCTTACTTAGAGATTAGATAGTTAAAAGTTATTTGTCTTCTTGTTTGAAATTGCTTGATATGTTCATATTTTAAAAACAAGAAGTAAATGATTCTTTTTTTTGTTCCTTGAACTTATCTTTGAACTTTAATATTTTTTTAATGAAGTATATCTTGAAATGAATCATAAATATTCAAAAGTTATAGTTCCATGGTTTTTCAATTCTTTCACTACAATAAGAGATTTCTTGTTGTTGATTGGCATGTGTACATACTAAAATTCCTTACTTGATATTACATGCCTTACATGATCATTGTTTGCCCCAAAATGCTTATATAAGTTTTGATGTTGATCATGTGTTTCTTGATAAACTTGAATCTTGCCTTGAAAATGCTCAAACTATGCTTTTGGATTCAAGTGCATATATCATTCTTTTGTTCTCTTTAGAGCTAACAATTCATGGTTGATAATGTGGTACATGTTTTACATTTTATATCAACCTAAATTATGTTTGTAAATAAGTTTAAATGATATTTGATGCTAACCTTTTTTTTTTGAGAACTTTTGAAATATAGTCATCAAATATTGAAATGTCAAGCATATGTGGATAAATGAGAAATGTTGAAGGAAGAGGAACATGAGGAGACTTTCTTCAAGTGCAATGGAATGAAATACTCAATGGAAGAAAGTACAAGGACCTATAAATGAAGAACATTCTAAAGGAGCATCACTTTCTATCTAACCCAATAAGTATCTCTATCCCTAAACTATTGCGGTATTTTATATGCTATGGATTATATGATACTTATTGATAAATTGATCTTAAATGATTAGATGCCTTCCTTACATGAGAAGTATGCTTAGCATTGACAAAGTACTTAATTGGATATGAACTTGCTAATTTTGTCATTGCATATAGGGTGAATGATATTAGTCTATACATGCTTTGATCTCTATAGCATATTTCATCATGATGAATGCTTGACATCTATGATTCTCTTGATCTATAGTTTCTTAATGGTATAAAATTTATGAGAATCATGCTTTTTGAAAAGAATTTCTTATTTGATTTAAAAAAAAAATTTTAAGGCAAAATCTCCTATTATATTTGAAAAAAAACTTTTAAAATTTCATATCTTTGAGAATCTTTTGAACTTGTCTTAAGAACTTGAAAGTATTTTCACCTCATATTTGTCTTGAAAATTTGGAAATCATTTGATTTGTGCTATAAATGTAGTATTCTCTTCTTTTGCTTTGAAAAGTGTTATTAAATCTTGAGAGAATGCTTAAGTTTCTAAATAGATCTTTTGAAATATTCTATAGAGCTCATCTTGATACTTCAAAAGATAAGCCTTGTTCTTCAAAAGTGTTTTATCTTTTCAAGGCTCTTGTTTAATAAGAAAGAGATGAGATGTACTTTCAAATGTTCTTTTGATTTGGATGTGATCATTCTCAAGGAATATGTGGTTTAATATAAAATCTTTTTACCGTTCTAAAATGCTTTTGGAAGTGTAATGTATTATTATAAAAGTCTTTTTGAAAGGGGGAGAAGTCTTAAAAATGGTTTTTGATTGATGGATGAAGAATATGTATCATTGCCTTGCTTTTTGATAATGTGCTTACATGATCTTGGCATGCATACTTCCCCTTATCTTACTTCTCTTACATATCTTTCTTTCATATCCCTATTGACTAAATATATGCATATCTATGTTGAACTATTATGTTTTATTTTTTTTATAATATGCATATTTTGAGGGGGAGCCTAGCACTTAAATTATTGTTTGTAACTCTTGGCTTATATTCTTGTTTGACATGAAGCATTTTATTGTTAATACTATCAACATGTCAACAAAGATCCTCTCTTATTCTCTTTCCCTATATCAATGAAAGAAGGTAAACATTCTTAAACTTCATATCTTTTGATTCTTTCATTAAGAAATGCTTGATATGTGATAAGTTGTATGATCCGTCATTTGAAAACCTCAATTCCATGATCTTACGAATATTTTGTAACTCCTAACAAATGATATCAAGTGGTACTTATTTATCATGTGGTATGCAATATATTATATGCTAGACATAATTTCTTAAGCTTATTGTTATCATATGTTAAATGTTGATGTACTAAAATGTAACAAGCTTTACATGAATAATCTTTTCATATCTTAAAAGCATGCTTGTTTCATCTATCTATTCTTGAATCCTGTGTAGAATCAACTAAGGGGAGACAGTTTTGATTTGAATAACTTAAAGAAGTTTTTGGTTTTCCTACCCTTTTTGACAGCATGAGTTTTATCTATAAGGGGAGTGAAAAATATTATCTTTCCTTCCTAAGCCTTTTTGTTGATGTCAAATAGGGGGAGAGAAAATTGGAAAGAAAAATATGTGCTTGTGCTTAATTGTTTGATATGCTTACATGAATATTTATCCTTACATATTGCTAAACATATTTTTTCTTTGGTGATTTGTCATCATCAAAAAGGGGGAGATTGTGGAAATAGGTTTGCCCCAATGATTTAATATGTTAAGTTTTGATGATGATAAATACAAGACAAAAAGAATGATGCTTATGCTTTATAGTTGTACTTAATAAATGACAAATGTATCACAAAAGAATGTTGACCATGTTACACAAATGTGTTTAATGAGATATATGTAACATTCATCATATAATATATCCAATAATATTTTATATGAGTTATAAATGAATTAATATTGGATATGTCTATGAAAGTCTTGTATGCATGTTAGACTAACTAGAGTTATACATTTATGAATCATGCATATGAAGATATTGAGTTATGAATTTGGACTAACTATGTTTGGTTAAGTGAGCAATACTTTGTAGGATAGTCCAAGTACCAAGAGTAAGCATTGCAACAAGAAAGCAAAAGATCACAACTATGCTCAACTCAAGGAGAATGAAAATGAAAAGATGTTCCAAGCATTTACAAGTTTTGAAGAGAAGATTTTCTTTGGAAGCTTGGATTACATCAAGAAGTGATGGTGGTAAAAGATCTAGTCCAACATCTTCAAGCTTAGCTTATAGGACTTAGATCTTGTGTAAAGGTAAAAAGGAATCACACTAAGCTCAAACAAGTTTTAAACATATTTATAAGTGTTTCTAAAATGTTTAAATGCCTAACAAACTATTTTTGGAAAGCTAGTCTTGGTGGTATTTAAAATCTATGAAAAATAGTCAAGTTTGTGTTTTACAAAACTGACATATACTTACTCTTTTGATCATAACTTTTAAAATACTTTGAGTTTTACTTTGAAACTTATCTCATTTGAAAATAGACTCAAAGATCTTTCTAATGACTGGTCATTTGCTTTAAATGGATAAGAAATGAAAAAGTTATGACCAATTAAAGTTTGAGTTTTGAAAATATGACCTTTGGTTATTATTTTGATCATATCTTTCAAAATACTTTGAGTTTTGTTCTGAAACTTCTTTCATATGAAAATAAACTCAAAGAGCTTTCCAATGAGTGGTCATTTACTTTAATTGGATAAGAAATGAAGAAGTTATGACCTTTTAAATTCGGTTTTGAAAACCAGAAATGGTGTAATCGATTACACAAGTGATGTAATCGATTACAACGTTGACAGAAGCTGTGTAATCGATTACACAGAGTATGTAATCGATTACAAAGTGCCCAGAAAGCTTGTAATCGATTACATGAAGCTTGTAATCGATTACAAAGTGCCCAGAAAGCTTGTAATCGATTACATGAAGCTTGTAATCGATTACAAAGTGCCCAGGAACGTTTCTAACGGCTATAAACGGCTAGTTTTCATAGAAAATCATTTCTAAACACCTCCAACGGCTCTAAAACTCATTGGGCTATAAATAAAAGTGTTTGGGCATCAAAAACTAGTTGGAGAACATTCTGAAAATTACCCTTGAACATTGAAAACGAAATTCATCATCTTTTTCTCTAAATTCTTTGTTTTGAGCTAAGTGTGTAAATCCTTTATACCCATTGAGCTTCAACTTGTATTATCTACTCTTGAGAGAGTTTTCTATCATCTACTTTGTTCTTCAAGTTGTATATCCACTCTTGTGAGAGTTTCTATTCTTTCTCTTCATCTTGAAATCATTGTAAGAGGGTGAGGTATCCCTCAAGAGAGAAAAGGGTGAGGTATCCCTTATAGTGAGACTCAAACACAAAGGGTGAGGTATCCCAAAGGTGTTGTGAGTGCTCTTCATTGTAAATGTCATCAAGCACCTGTGAAGCTTGAATAATTGGAGGCTCTAGCACAAGGGTGAGGTATCCCAAGGTGTGAGGAGTGCTCTCATATGTACAAAGGTTTTTCTAGCACCCGTAAAGTCTAGGAGATAGTGAAGAAAATCTCAAGTTAAGCTTGGGGACTGGATGTAGGCCACAAGTGGTTGGTGGCTGAACCAGGATAAATTCTTGAGTTTGATTCTCTCTTCCCTATACTCTTTAAATTCAGTATTTGGTAGAATATATTTATTTATTGCATATCTTGATGTTTTGATTGTTACAACTTGATATCTAGCTTATTCACTTAGTTCATCATATATCCCAAGTTGTATTTGAGTAATCCTCAATAGTTGTACATTTATTAGACTTATTCCGCTGCATTTATTAATTGAGTTATTCAAAATGCATAATTTGTCAAAGTTGCATTAAAACTAGTCATCACCCAATTCACCCCCCCTCTTGGGTAATGGTTGCCATGGCTAACAAGAAGAGTACTCCTAAATCGAGTTACCCACAAGAAAAGGCTAAGTAGGTCCAAGGAATAGTAGGGGGACTTAAATATCCTAAGTGTGGGAGACAGTAAGGAGACAAGCCTTGCTTGGCGGGGTAGTCAGTTTGCTATTCATGTGGCCAGTCGGGGCATATGTCTAGAGATTGTCCACAGAAGTAGAAAGTTATGTTAACTCTTAAACCGCAAGTAGCTGGAAGAGTTTATACTCTGAGCAGTAAAGAGGTGACCCAATCTCCAAATCTGATTCAAGGTAAATGCATAATCCATAATCACCTTTTAACTTTTTTATATCTCACTCCTTTATTTCTTATGAGTGTGTGAAAATGCTAGATTTTCCTATGGCAGACCTTTCGTTTGATTTATCTGTTTCCACTCCCATCAATAAATCAGCTAAAGTTTGTTTAGATTATTGTATAAAGTTAGAAGATAGGATATTCTTCGTAAATTTTATCTATTTACCTTTAATAGATATTGATGTTATTCTTGGCATGGATTGGTTGTCCTCCAACTATGTAGTTTTAAACTATTCAAATAAAACCCTTGTGTTTATATCAAATATTTATACTAAAGTTGTCCCTTTTGAGTCAATGTATCTTAATACAAACTAAGAGAATCACTGTTTAGAGGAGAGATCTCAAGGGTATGTTCTCCTTTTCTCTCTTAGAGCATAGGTTAAGTAAAGTTTAGGTGATATACCAATAGTGAGGGAGTATCCAGAAGATTTCCTGAGAGATATAGTGAAGTTGCCACCCACGAGAGAAATAAAGTTTTCTATAGACTTAGTTCTGGGGACGAGACCTATTTCTATAGCACCCTATAGGATAGCAACTTCAGAACTAGCAGAGCTTAAAAAGCAAATAGAGGAATTGTTAGATAAATAATTCATTAGACCGAGTGTTTCTCTGTGGGGAGCACTTGTGTTACTAGTAAAGAAGAAAGATGGTATCATGAGACTTTGCATAGATTATAGGCAATTGAGCAGGATAACCATCAAGAACAAGTATTTGTTGCCTAGGATAGAGGATCTAATAGGTTAGTTGAGGGGTGTATCAGTGTTCTCAAAGATTGACCTAAGATCGAGATATCACCAAATAAGGGTTAGGGATGAGGATATTCCTAAAACTGTAGGACTAGGTATGGGCATTATGATTACCTCATGATGTCCTTTGGGTTAACAAATGCACCAGCAGTATTCATGGATTACATGAATAGGATTTTTAGACCCTACCTACATAAGTTTGTAGTAGTGTTCACAGATGATATCCTAATCTATTCCCAGACAATGGAAGAGCATGAGCTACATGTCAGAAAAGTTTTGGAGATCCTTAGGGAAAATAAGTTGTTTGCCAAGCTATTAAAGTGTGAGTTTTAGCTTACAAAAGTTTAGTTTCTAAGGTATGTGATCTCTCAAGGAGGGATTTCAGTAGACCTTAGTAAATTTGAAGCAGTGTTGCAGTAGGAAAGACTTACCACTATGATAGAGATAAGGAGTTTTATAGGCCTAATTGGGTATTATAGGAGATTCATTAGTGGATTTTCCCATATAGCACTACCCTTGGCTAGATTAGCTAGGAAAGGTAGTGCTTTTGTTTGGACTCAAGAGTATAAGGATAGTTTCCAAAAGCTTAAGATGAGGTTGAGTACTACTCCAGTTTTGGTGATTCTGGATTTGTGGAGAACTTTGAGGTGTTTTGTGATGCTTCAACGATGGGCTTAGGGTGTGTTCTAATGCAACATAGGCGAGTAGTTACTTAGGCATCGGGGCAGTAGAGGCCTCATGAGGAGAACTACAACAATTATGATCTAGAATTAGCAGTCATAGTGTTTGCCTTAAAAATATGGAGACATTATCTTTACGGAGTTCAATTTGAAGTGTTCAGCGACCATAAGAGTTCAAAATACATGTTTGATCAGAAAGGGTTGAACATGAGACAAAGAAGATGGATTGATTTTTTAAAGGATTATGACTTTGAGCTTAAGTATTACCCGTGTAAGGCCAATGTAGTGGCTGATGCACTAAGTAGGAAATTCCTGCATGTGTCTCGGATGATGGTTCAAGAGGGATAGCTTCTTGAGAGGTTTAGAGACTCGAATCTTAGGGTAATTGTGACACCATAGAATCTTTGATTACATGACTAGGATTTTTAAACCCTACCTAGATCAGTTTGTTGTGGTGTTTATAGATGATATCCTAATCTATTCCCAGATAATGGAAGAACACGAGCTGCATGTTAGAACCATTTTAGAGATTCTTAGAGAAAAGAAATTATTTGCCAACTTATCAAAGTGTGAGTTTTGGCTTACAAAAGTTTAGTTTCTGGGGCATGTTATCTCTCAAGGAGGAATTTCAGTAGACCCTAGTAAGGTAGATACGGTGTTGAAGTGGGAGAGACCCACCACTGTGACAGAGATCAGAAGTTTCATAGGCTTAGCTAGGTATTATAGGAGATTCATAAGTGGATTCTGTAACACCCCGAAAATCATTTGTTTCATTATAAATAATCATTTTATAATATTAATGATTTTTGAAAATTTTTCTGAAATTTTTTGGAAACGTCAAATATTTTAATATATTTTTCGTTTTACATGCTTATTGAGCAGAGTCAGTGAACCACCCCAGAAATTATTTGTTTTATGATGAATAGTTATTTTCTAATATTTGTGATTTTTAAGAATTTTTCTAGATTTTTTTGGAAACATCAAATATTTTAGTATATTCTTCGTTTTACGTGTGCGCTGAGCGGAGTCGGGAAAACGAAATGTCTTCCTAAAGGCCGGTAAACTTTGCACTGTGAAAGTGTCGATGGGGGATCTTACTAAACCCGAGGTTGGATACAGTTTACAAGGTTTACCTTTTTTTGAGGTTTTATCTGATAAATAAAATCTCTGTGCGTACCATTAATCAAAATTTTGCGATACGCTCCATTATCCGTTAGATAATTAATATTGACTTTGTGCACTGTAATAATTATCCATTGGGTAATAGTTTGAAGTAAAATCCTAATTAACTTATTATTTTAATTACTTTATCTTATCCAAAGGTAATCTCTTTTATGTCTAATCACACCTTCTTTATTGGAAAAGCTCCCAAGCTTCTCAAGGAAGCTAAACTCTCTCTCCCCCTCTCCTCCCTCCCCTACCCGGCAGCTGCACACTTTTGGAGCCAAATTTGTGATTCATTTAATTAATCATGCTATTCTAATTTCAAAAAGAAACCCTAAAAGTTCATTCACTTTACTATCCACTTCTCTATCTACCTTCATCTTCCTTTCATTTTTTTTCCACCTTCTCTCTACATACCCACACGGCCAGCCCCTCCGCTTTGCCTCAACCATCACAAAATTTTCAACCAAATACATTTTATAAATCTCCTTCATCATCTAAATACATCTCTAGTTGGTGATTTCTTGAAAAGGTTCCATCTTCGCCATATTCTTCTTCAAGCTTCAAGCTTGGAACTTGTGGGTGAGATTCTTGTTTTCTCCTAACTCTTCTTCCATTTTCATTTTTAAGGTCTTCCTTGTGACCATTTATTCCTTATTTTTCAAGCTTTGGTGTTGGTTTGATGAGATTGAAATTTCTAGGGTTTGTGGTGGTGTGAATCCGAAATTTCAAGGAGCTTCAAGGGAGTTCCATTGCTTGTTGTCTTCTCTAGGTAAGAGGAAGATACTCCTCCTCAACCTCTATTGGTAGTAAGGAACCTTGTTTTGTGATTGATTGTGAGAAACCCTATTTAGGGTTATTCTTTGTTGCATGAATTTCATGACTATGTGTTGTTCTAAATTTGTTTGAGTTATTGGGTTGATTGAATATGCATATTGATATGCTTGGATGGATTGGAAACTTGAATGGAAGCAAAATGGCTCTTGTCCTCTTCCATGAGGCTCACGGCCTTGAACCCTAAAAATGGGTGTTCTTGGTGAAAAAGTGTAACAAGATGGAGACCTTATTAATCAAGAGGATAACACATAATAAAAAGGACAAAAATTGGAATCTTTAATCATAGAGAGGCCCAAGGCCTCTAGGGCTAATTGAGAGTAAATTATGTAACTTTATGTAACATTAACATTTAATTAATTAAGAGATTAAATGGTTAGTAATGTGATGGGAAGGAATTAATTGGATGACCTAAAGAACATCTTTGAACCTAAGGAACTAGTAAGGAAGCATAAGGCTTGGTAAAACCTTAAAAATAACTCTCTAGGTAAATATGACTAAGTTTAAAATAAAGGCCTAATAATGAAAAGAATTTCATAAGAAACATCACATTGAAGTGGAACTTAGTTAATTTGGACAATTAGGATTTACTTAGGATTTCATAAAATGGAAAGGACCATGAATGGAGCTTTATAGACTTAGAACGATGTTTAATTAAAGTAAGAACATGAGTGTAAGTGAGAACACTAAATAATTTCATAATAGACCAAAAGTGTAATGTATAATTGGAGGACTTTAGACCATTTAATGTGGGTCCATGTGCAGGACCAAGAATATTATGATGTTTACCTTAGCCAACTTGTGGCATATTATTGAAAGTATATTATTGATGAATATACATGTTATATGCATTGAGTCATCATGCATTGTGAAAGTCCATTGGACTGTTGTTAAGGCCATATTGCCTAGGAGATTGAACACACCTTAGTGTGGGTATGAGTAGACTGGTGTAGGTCATACTATTGACCTTGGGGGTGTCGAGGTGCGGGTACCTCGCTATGGACAGTTGGTAGCTCTTCTGTCCGTGGGGCAAACTGATTCAAACACACCGACGATTTAGACCGAGACGTTGTCCTATATCGTGATCTAGTGTAGAATGTCTATACAATGCCTTGATGTGGACGTGGATAAATTGATGAGTTATAGCACTTTGGTCGCGGCAGCCGAGTTGCAGACATGTCTCCTGATCTTTCTCTCCGACTGTTTGTGTCTAGCTCCATGGAGTAGGATTTTGACGTTTTATGCATGTGCACAGTGAGTCCATGCATTATCTGGCATTTAATTCTTATGATAATCGAAACTGTTACTTTACTGATGTATAATTGCCTAAAATGGCTTGATTATTTATTGCTGTTATTTAATGCTTATTATTATTACTCTTTGAAATGCTATGTGGGCGCTTTGCGCCATTTTGTTTTGTATTGCCATAATTGGTAATGATGGTAGGATGTCTTACCTCTTTTCTGTATTTTTATTATTTCTGTCTGTATTTATGTTCCATCGAAGACATCAACGAAGGAGGTGAAGCTCACGAATTCCTCGACTTCTGGCCCAACCGCGACTAGTACCTGCTATTGGATCATGGTGGCACATCCATGAGGATTTTTGGGTTATATGCGTTTGGCCTTCCTCGGAGGTCCAGACTACTGGCACATTAACCTTAATTCTGATCGTTGTGTCTATGAGGGGGATGTGACGGTATTGCTGGCTTGGGGGCGTCATGATCCGCCCATCTTCACCTGCAGTGTCAGTTTACGTTTAGAGTTTTACTTGCCCATTAGGGAGATGTGGGGTGATCGTTATTACACCCCACAGGAGGATTCTTTCCTCTCCACTACTTAAGCCCCGGGCCGTAACTCGATGGCTCCTATGAGGGTCTCTTCTGATGAGGAAGACCCTTAGGAAGAACCCGAGGAGGATCCTGACACGGTTCCTTCTCCTCTTAGGGGTTGATACTGTCGATAGCTACTATTGGCTATTAGTGTTTATTTTGGGGGCCTGATGTGTCATCATTTTGGTGGGCTGTATGTTTATGATCTCTTGGGGCATATGTGTATAATTTTGCTTTTTTGTATATCAGGCGTTGTAACCAAACAAGTTTAATATAATGATATATCATTGTTCATGTATGTTGATCTGATGTATGCCTTACCTCTATTTTACTCTTTATTACAATTATGACTTGTCACTATATTTTATTAATTGTAACAAAAAAGTACTCACTAATTTAATCACACGATTACAACCAAGTGAATTTATATTCATACAACGAGCCAGATCTTAACTTATAATTTGTTTTCCGCAAATATTAATTGACAATGTGACATTCCCTCCCAAAAAGGGGCATTACATTAAGTTGGTATCAGAGCCCTAGTTTATGTTTTCTTTGGGTTTTTGTGGTTAGGTCTGTCTTGTATGTACTGTGTGATTCTCTGTGATTAGTACTCCGAAAGGATACATTTAATTTTTTATTGTGTGTTTCATCTAGTATTACTTGAAAGAACGATATGGCATGAGGTGGAGATATGGCAGCAGCGATAGAGGCAGTGCAAAGAATGGCGGAAGTTATTGCCCAGCAAATGGAGAGAGCTACTCAACAGTAAGAAAGAGTTGCTCAACAACTCGAAGCCACGACTGATGCGCAAAATTTGGAAGAGTTCCGTCGCCATAACCCTCCTCAATTCAAGGGAGAATTTGATCTGAAAAAGGCTAGTTTATGGATCAAGGAGCTAGAGAAAATATTTTGAGGCATGAACTGTGCCAATGATAAAAAGGTGACTTACGCCACTTTTATGCTAGTTGGTGATACTGAAGACTGGTGGAGTGGAGCACAGAGAGTGCTAGAAGCTGAGGGTCGCGCCATCAATTAGGAGGTATTCAAGAATAAGTTCTTAGACAAATATTTCCCAGCAAGTGCCAGACATGCGAAGGAAATGGAGTTCCTCAGCTTAAGACATGGAAACTTGTCCGTCAGTGAATACGCCGCAAAGTTTGAAAGCTTATCCAAGTTTTCAATGTATTTCTAGCACCAGCCAGACGAGGTGTGAAAATGTCGCAAGTTTGAAGAAGGACTGAGACATGAGGTGAAGAGAGCAGTTTTCACCCTGAAAATTAACTGATTTTCAGAGCTGCTAGATACATGTTGCCAAGTGGAAGCTCTAGATCAAGCCCGAGACTCGAGAAATCAAAACTTTGGACCTACCAGGTTCCAAAGAGGGGGCGGTAACAATGTAAACTACTTCCAAAAGAAGCCCTATTCAAGACCACCGGTAAACCGACAGCAGACGTCAGGTGTAGGTTCTAGTGGAGGTTTTGGGGGGAATTGAACCTGGCCGAATGTAGCATTTCCTTCCAGATGTATGAAGTGCGGAAAGGACCACCTAACCAAGGATTGTTCTATCAAAGGAATCATATGTTTTCGATGTGGGAAGCCTGGACATGTCTCCAGAGATTGTAACCAAGCAAAGGCTGAGCCTTCAGTCAATGCAACTAGAGCTGCAAAGCCATAAGTAGGAGGCAGAGTTTATACCATGAGCGGAGCTGAAGCCTCCGAATCTAAAGATCTTATACAAGGAGAAGGCACCATAGGAGGTAATCTTTTAAAAGTACTACATGACTCTAGGGCAACCCACTCTTTCATTTCATATGGCTGTGTGCGACGACTTGGTTTACCTGTGTCTTCCTTACCTTTTGACTTAACTGTTTCTACTCCCACTGATAAACTTGTTGTTACTACCAAAGTCTGTTTGAATTGTCCATTGATTGTTGAGGGTTGAATCTTTATTGTTGATTTGATCTGTTTACCCCTTTCTCAGTTAGATATAATTTTAGGAATGGATTGGTTGTCTTCCAACTGTATCCTATTAGATTGCTCTAGTAAAACCATAGTTTTTCCTATAGATGAGGATTCTAGATTTTTTACGGCTAACCAAGTTCGGGCTTTCTTGAAAGAAGGAGCTCAGGGATACATGCTATTGTCTTCCTTGAAGGTCGAGAGCGAGGTTGATGTGAACGCAATTCCAGTGGTTAGCGAGTTCCCCGAAGTCTTTTCTGATGATGTACTAAGTTTACCGTCGAAGCAGGAAATAGAGTTCGCCATTGACCTTGTACCAAGGTCTTGTCCCATGTCTATAACACCTTATAGAATGTCGCCATCGGAGTTGGCAGAGCTTAAGAAGCAGTTGGAAGAGCTTTTGAAAAAGCAGTTCATTAGACCCAGTGTGTCACCCTGGGGAGCACCAGTGTTGCTAGTCTGAAAGAAGGATGGTACTTCGCGATTGTGTGTGGATTATTGCCAGCTAAACAAGGTCACAATTAAGAACAAGTATCCACTTCCGAGGATAGATGACTTAATGGATCAACTGAAGGGAGCAGCAGTGTTCTCCAAGATCGATCTGCGATTGGGCTATCATCAGATTCGAGTGAAGGCGGAGGACATTCCCAAGACATCTTTTCGTACTCGATACGATCATTATGAATATCTTGTGATGCCGTTTGGCATAACGAATGCACCTGCTATCTTTATGGATTACATGAACTGAATTTTTCATCCTTACTTGGACCGATTCGTTGTTGTCTTCATTGATGACATCCTGATCTATTCTCATCATTAGGAGGATCATATTGAACACTTCAGTATAGTTCTCCAGATTCTGAAGGAGAAGAAGTTGTATGCCAAATTGTCAAAGTGTGAATTTTGGCTAGACGAAGTCAAGTTTTTGGGCTATGTAATCTCGAAGGAAGGGATTGCAGTGGATCCATCAAAGGTGGAAGCAGTTCTACAATGGGAACGGCTAAAGACAGTAACAGAAATCCAAAGCTTTGTGGGATTAGCTGAATACTATCGGCAGTTCATTGAAGGATTCTCTAAAATTGTAGGACCTCTCACTCAACTCACAAGAAAGAACCAAGCATTTGATTGGACTGATGCTTGCGAATAAGGTTTCCAAGAATTAAAGAGATGACTAACTACTTCACCAGTGTTAGTCCTGCCCGATCCGAATAAACCCTAAGAAGTGTACTGTGATGCTTCATATCAAGGTTTAGGAGCTGTGCTTATGCAGAATGGAAAAGTGGTGGCTTATGCTTCGAGACAGTTGCGAGTGCATGAGAAGAATTATCCAACACATGACTTGGAGTTAGCAACTGTGGTTTTTGCCTTGAAGATATGGAGACACTTCCTATATGGAGCGACATTCAACATCTTTAGTGATCACAAGAGCTTGAAGTACTTGTATGATCAAAAGAAGCTGAATATGAGACAACGCAGATGGTTGGAATTCTTGAAGGATTATGATTTTTGACTTCTGTATCACCTTGGGAAGGCAAACGTCATGGCAGACGCATCGAGTAGAAAGATGCTCAGTATATCAGCCATGATGATTAAGGAAAAAGATCTGATAGAGCAGTTCAGGGATGTATGGTCTTTTGTGGAATTAGAACTGGGAAAAATTCGCATGAATATGGTTACTATCTCATGTGAATTGATGGAAGACATCTGGGAAAAGCAGAAGAATGATAAGTTCTTACAATAGGAAAGAGAACTGATGAGGCAGGGCAACGCGACAACATTCGAGGAAGGAACAAATAGAATTCTGAGGTTTCGAGATAGGGTTTGTATACCCAGAGATCAAGAGCTAAGGAAGTATATTCTTGAGCACGCTCGTACGAGCCAGTTGAACATGCATCCAGGAATAACTAAAATGTACCAAGACCTGAAGAAGTTATTTTGGTGGCATAGAATGAAGAGCGATGTTACCAGATGTGTGTCTTCTTGTCTGGTTTGCCAGAAGGCAAAGGTAGAACATCAAAGACCGTCAGGATTGTTGCAACCTCTATCTATTCCTGAATGAAAGTGGGACAACATTGTGATGGATTTCGTGGTTGGATTATCGAAGACCCGGAAGAGTTATGACTCAATATGGGTAATCGATGATAGACTCACGAAGTCAGCACACTTCCTGCCGATCAACAAAAGATACAACATGGAAAGGTTGACCCAGTTGTACATTGGTGAGATTGTTAGGCTACATGGTGTACCTACCAGTATCATTTCTGACAGGGAACCAAGGTTTACTTCCAAGTTTTGGCAAAGTCTACAAGAAGCATTAGGAACAAAGCTACGATTGAGTTCTGCTTACCATCCACAAACCGATGGGCAATCAGAAAGGACGATCCAATCGTTGGAGGATTTGCTCAGGGCTTGTGCTATAGAACAGACTGGAAGTTAGGATGAAGTTCTACCATTAATAGAGTTCACCTACAACAACAGTTTTCATTCAAGCATAGGGATGACACCCTATGAAGCTCTGGATGGACGACGGTGCCGAACACCTCTGTGTTAGTACCAAGACGGTAAGCGTCTTACCGTTGGACCTGATATTATTCAGCAGATGACTGAGAAGGTCAAGATGATTCAAGAAAAGATGAGGATGGCTCAGAGTCGACAGAAAAGCTACGCGGACAAAAGAAAGAAGCCTCTTGAGTTTGAGGAAGGCGAGCATGTGTTTTTTAAAGTCATACCAACGAGTGGGGTCGGTCGAGTTCTGAAATCTAGAAAACTCACTCCTAAATTTCTTGGACCTTACCAAATTCTTCGTCAGATAGGTCCAGTAGCTTACCAGATAGCCTTACCACCTTTTCTTTCAAGCCTTCACAATGTCTTTCATGTGTCACAACTACGAAAATATATTCCCGACCCAAACCATGTCTTAGCACCGGGCACAGTACAATTGAAAGAGAACTTAACCTATAAGGCACCTCCTATAAAGATTAAAGATAAGAGAGTGAAACAACTCAGAGGAAAGGAAATCTCATTGGTGAAAGTGTTATGGAATGAAAAGACCGGAGATGCAACATGGGAGCTAGAAGACAAGATGAAGGAGCAACATCCACAACTGTTCTAAGGTATGAAAATTTCGAGAATGAAATTTCTTTTTAGAAGGGGAGAGTTGTAATACCCCGAAAATTATTTGTTTCATCATAAATAATCATTTTATAATATTTATGATTTTTAAAAATTATTTTGAAATTTTCTAGAAACGTCAAATATTTTAATATATTCTTCATTTTGCGTACACACTGAGAAAAGTCAATGAACCACCCCAGAAATTATTTGTTTTGTAATGAATAGTCATTTTCTAATATTTTTTATTTTTAAGAATTTTTTTGGATTTTTCTGGAAACGTCAAATATTTTAGTATATTTCTCGTTTTGCGTGAGCGCTGAGTGGAGCCAGAAAAACAAAATGTCTTCCCAGAGGCTGGTAAACTTTGAACTGTGAAAGTGTCAATGGGGGATCTTACTAAACCCGAGGTCAGGCACAGTTGACGAGGCTTATATTTTTTGAAATTTTATCTAATAAATAAAATCTCTGTGCGTACCGTTAATCAAAATTTTGCAATACGCTCCATTATCCATTGGATAAGTAATACTAACTTTGTGCACTGTAATAATTATCCATTGGGTAATAGCTTGTAGTAAAATCCTAATTACCTTATTATTTTAATTACTTTATCTTATCCAAAGGTAATCTCCTTTATGTCTAATCACTTTTTCTTTATTAGAAAAGCTCCCAAGCTTCTCAAGGAAGCTAAACTCTCTCTCCCTCTTTCCTCCCTCCCCCACCCGTTAGTTGCATACTTTTCAAGCCAAATTTGTGCTTCATTTAATTAATCACTCTATTCTAATTTCAAAAAGAAACCCTAAAAGTTCATTCACTTTATTATCCACTTCTCTCTCTACCTTCATCTTCCTTTCATTTTTTCTCCTCCTTCTCTCTACACACCCACATGGCTAGCCCCTCCTCTTTGCCTCAACCTTCACAAAATTTTTAACTAAATATATTTTCTAAATCTCCTTCATCATCTAAACACATCTCTAGTTAGTGATTTCTTGAAAAGGTTTCATCTTCACCATCTTCTTCTTCAAGCTTCAAGCTTGGAACTTTTGGGTGAGATTCTTGTTTTCTCGCAACTCTTCTTCCATTTTCATTTTTAAGGTCTTCCTTGTGATCATTTATTCCTTATTTTTCAAGCTTTGGTGTTGATTTGATGAGATTGAAATTTCTAGGGTTTGTGGTGGTGTGAATCCAAAATTTCAAGGAGCTTCAAGGGAGTTCTATTGCTTGTTTTCTTCTCTAGGTAAGAGGAAGATACTCCTCCTCAACCTCTATTAGTAGTAAGAAACCTTGTTTTGTAATTGATTATGAGAAACCCTATTTAGGGTTATTCTTTGTTGTATGAATTTCATGACTATGTGTTGTTCTAAATTTGTTTGAGTTATTGGGTTGATTGAATATGCATATTGATGTGCTTGGATGGATTGGAAACTTGAATGGAAGCAAAATGACTCTTGCCCTCTTCCATGAGGCTCACAGCCTTGAACCTTAAAAATGGGTGTTCTTGGTGAAAAATTATAATTAGATGGAGACATGATTAATCAAGAGGACAACACATAATAAAAAGGATGAAAATTGGAATCTTTAATCATAGAGAGGCCCATGGCCTCTAGGGCTAATTGAGAGTAAATTATGTAACTTTATGTAACATTGACATTTAATTAATTAAGAGATTAAATGGTCAGTAATGTGATGGGAAGGAATTAATTGGATGACCTAAAGAACATCTTTGAACCTAAGGAACTAGTAAGGAAGCATAAGGCTTGTTAAACCATAGAAATAACTCTCTAGGTAAATATGACTAAGTTTAAAGTAAGGGCCTAAAAATGAAAATAATTTTATAAGAAGCATCACATTGAAGTGGAAGTTAGTTAATTTGGACAATAAGGATTTACTTAGGATTTCATAAAATGGAAAGGACCATGAATGAAACTTTATAGACTTAGAACGATTTTAAATTAAAGTAAGAACATGAGTGTAAGTGAGAACACTAAATAATTCCACAAAGTACCAAAAGTGTAATGTATAATTGGAGGACTTTAGACCATTAATGTGGGTCCATGTGCGGGACCAAGAATATTATGATGTTTACCTTAGCCAACTTGTGGCATATTATTGAAAGTATATTATTGATGAATATACATGTTATATGCATTGAGTCATCATGCATTGTGAAAGTCCGTTGGACTGTTGTTAAGGCCATGTTACCTAGGAGATTGAACACACTCTAGTGCGGCTGTGAGTAGACTAGTGTAGGTCATACTATTGACATTGGGGGCGTCGGGGTGCGGGTACCTCGCTATGGACAGTTAGTAGCTCTTCTGTCTGTGGGGTAAACCGATGCAAACGCACCGATAATCCGGACTGAGACGCTGTCCTATGACGTGATCTAGTGTAGAATGTCTGTACAATGCCTTCATGTGCACGTGGATAAACTGATGAGTTATAGCACTTTGGATGTGGCAGCTGAGTTGCAGACATGTCTCCTGATCTTTCTCTCCGACTGTTTGTGTCTAGCTCTATGGAGTAGGATTTTGACGTTGTATGCATGTGCACAGTGAGTCCATGTATTATCTGGCATTTAATTCTTATGATAATCAGAACTGTTACTTTACTAATGTATAATTACCTAGAACTGCTTAATTATTTATTGTTGTTATTTAATGCTTATTATTATTACTCTTTGAAATGCTATGTGGGCGCTTTGCGCCATTTTGTTTCGTACTGTCATAATTGGTAATGATGGTAGGATGTCTTACCTCTTTTCTGTATTTTTATTATTTCTATGTATTTATGTTCCATTGAAGACGTCGACGAAGGAGGTGAAGCTCACGAATTCCTCGGCTTCTGGCCCGACCGCGACTAGTACCTGCTAATTGATCATGGTGGCACATCCACGAGGATTTTTAGGTTATATGCGTTTGGCCTTCCTCGGAGGTCCAGACTACTGGCACATTAACCTTAATTCTGATCATTGTATCTACGAGGGGGATGTGACGGTATCGCTGGCCTGGGGGCGTCATGATCCGCCCATCTTCACCTGCAGCGCCAGTTTACGTTTAGAGTTTTACTTGCCCATCAGGGAGATGTGGGGTGATCGTTATTACACCCCACAGGAGGATTCTTTCCTCTCCACTGCTCGAGCCCTGGCCCGTAACTCTATGGCTCCTATGAGGGTCTCTTCTAATGAGGAAGACCGTGAGGAGGAACCCGAGGAGGATCTTGACATAGTTCCTTCTCCTCTTAGGAGTTAATACTGTCGATAGCTACTGTTGGCTATCAGTGTTTATTTGTGGGGCCTGATGTGTCATTATTTTAGTAGGCTGTATATTTATGATCTCTTATGGCATATATGTATAATTTTGTTTTTTTGTATATCAGGCGTTGTAACCAAACAAGTTTAATATGATGATATATCATTGTTCATGTATGTTGATCTGATGTATGCCTTACCTCTATTTTACTCTTTATTACAATTATGACTTGTCACTATATTTTATTAATTGTAACAAAAAAAAAATACTCACTAATTTAATTGCACGATTACAACCAAGTGAATTTATATTCATATAACGAACCGGTCTTAACTTATAATTTATTTTCCACAAATGTTAATTAACAATGTGACGTTCCCTCCCAAAAAGGGGCGTTACAAATTCTCTCAGTTATCATTGCCCTTGACTAGATTAACTAGGAAAGGTACGAATTTTTTTTGGACTCAAGAATGTGAGGATACTTTCCAAGAGCTTAAGTTGACGTTGACTACTATCCCATTGTAATTCCAGATCCATAGAAAAACTTTAAAGTATTTTGTGATGCTTTAAAGATAGGCTGAGGGTGTGTTCTGATGCAACATAGGCGAGTAGTTGCTTATGCATCAACGCAGTTGAGGCCTCATGAGGAGAACTATCACACCCATGATCTAGAATTAGTAGTCATAGTGTTTGCCTTGAAAATATGGAGACATTATCTTTATAAAGTTCAATTTTGAGGTGTTCAGGGACCATAAGAGTTTAAAATATTTGTTTGATCAGAAATAGCTAAACATGAGACAAAGAAAATGGATGGAGTTTCTAAAGGACTATAACTTTGAGCTTAAATATCATCCCGGTAAGGCCAACGTAGTGGCTGATGTACTAAGTAGGAAATCCCTACACGTGTCTCAAATGATGGTTCAAGAGTAGAGACTCAGTCTTAGTGCAACTGTGACACCCTAGAGTCTCTTTATGAGTAGGGTAGACATAGTTAGTGATCTAAGAACTCAAATTCTAGAAGGTCGAACTGAGGATGAAACCCTAGGCAAAATATGAGAGTAAGGGGATCAGATAGAGTTTGATATAGCAAATGATGGAATGATTAAGTTTAGAGATATGCTTTGCATTCCAAGAGATTCTGCAATTAAAGAAAGGATTTTAGAAGAAGCTCATAGTAGTCGATACACCATCTATCTAGGAGCCACTAAGATATATCAAGATATGAGGAAGTTGTGTTGGTGGCAATGAATGAAGAAGGAAATAGTGGAGTTTGTGTCTAAGTGCTTGGTATGCTAGAAAGTTAAGATAGAGCATAAAAAACCTTTAGGACCTCTCCAATCCTTATCAATTCCTTAATGAAAATGGGACAACATCACAATGGATTTTGTGATAGGTTACCCTGGGACTCAGTTAGGTTACGATACAATTTGGGTCATAGTGGATAGACTAACCAAGTCTGCTCATTTTTGCCAATGAGACAGAACTACTACTTAGAGAAATTAGCTCAATTGTACTTACAAGAGATAGTTAGGGTGCATGGAGTTCTCCTCAGCATAGTTTTAGATAGAGATCCTACATTTACATCTAGATTTTGGGGAGCCTTACAAAAGGGCATTGGGACTAGGCTCAACCTTAGTACAACATACCATCCACACACAAATGGACAATTAGAGAGAACTATCCATACCCTAGAGGATATGTTTAGAGCATGTGTTTAAGATCAACAAGGTAGTTGGGATAGACTCTTACCTTTAGTGGACTTTGCCTACAAAAACAGTTATCATGCCAACATTGGAATGACACCATATGAGGAACTTTATAGTAGGAAGTATAGGTCCCCACTATGTTGGTATGAGGTAGGAGAGAAATCTATTCTAGGACCTGAATTAGTACAACAGACTTCTGAGCAAATTAGAATGATCAAGGATAGAATGACTATAGCTCAGAGTAGGCAAAAGAGTTATGCTGATAGAAGGAGGAGACCTCTAGAGTTTGAAGAGGGTGAACATGTTTTCTTGAGAGTCACTCCTACAACTGGAATTGGTAGAGCATTGAGAACCAAATAGTTAAACCCTCGTTTCATTGGTCCCCACCAAATTCTTAAAAATGTCAGACCTGTAGCCTATCAAATAGCCCTTTTACCCAGTTTGTCAAACCTTCATGATGTCTTTCGCATATCCCAACTCAGAAAGTACAATTTAGATCCTTTACACATCATAAGAAATGAATCTATACAGTTAAGGGATGATTTGTCTTATGTAGTAAAATTGACAAGGATTGTAGATAGAGGGGTCAAAGAGCTCAGAGGTAAGCAAATTCCTCTAGTGAAAGTCATATGAGGTGAAACAGGTACAAAGGAGGCTACTTGGGAGTTAGAGTCCCGCATGTAGCTTGATTACCCAGAGTTGTTTGTTTGATGTAAGCAATTTTGGGGACAAAATTTTAAAAAGGAGGGGAGAAATGTAACATCCTCTTTTTAGCATGTTAGACTAGTTTATGGTTACAAAGGTAACATAACATTTATTTAACATGTCTATTAATTTTTGTGATAAGCTGAGTTAGTTTAGGCACTTTATTGCAACTCAGAGTGTGAAAAGTAGCTTAAAATGACTCAGATAATAGCATAAATGGCTAGTTTAAGGGAAATGAATTTAGAGAATTTGTTTCTAAGTTAGAAATTTGTATAATAGGATGTAGTTAAAATTTGAGAATAATCAGAGTTAGTTTGGTATTTTTAGGCATACTAGTTGTGCATTTAATGCCCGATTGACTAGCAACAGATATAGAAAAATGTGATAATAGTGAAACAACATTTTCTATGAATCTTAGTATTTATTTTAAAGTTGTTGAAAGCTAAAAAAACTTTATTTATCTAAATCTAAGTGTTATTAGTAGATCAGGAAGTATCAGTTGAGTACTTAAGTGTAACAATGTCATATACGGCCAACCCTTATAATTGACATTGTTACCTGATATTTCACTCATTATTATCTCATTTTTCTCATCTCTCACTCAACAAAACAGCAACTGCAATGGCTGAAAATAAGGGAATCAAAAGGGAGAAGCTCAAGGAAGAAGAGGAAAAGAGAAGGAAAGAAAAGGGGCAAAGACAAATCTGATCAATCTCCATCGTAGAGGACTTGAGGTAGGGGATTCTAAACTTGAAACTCATCACTTTTCGTCATCCTTTCTATTAATTAAAGTTAGGTCATTAGATGGAGGAAATGTGTTCTAAAGAGTAAAAATCTATTTTCTTTACTTGATTCTTGTTTTCTTTTATTGGAATTAGCTATCATAGATTAATGAGAGCATGAGAATGGAATTCAACATTAGATATAGTCAATTAATCTCTAAAGTGGGAATTTAGGTAATGAACTAGTAGGTATATGAATTTGAGAATTGATCCAAGTTTAAGTGAACCAATAGGTTGTAAAAGTGTTACAACATATTAGGAAGTGTTGGTGAAGTCAGAAATCACTTGGGAGCCAATTTTAGGTGATTGGAAGCTATTCTGAAATCAATGGAACAGTGTGCAAAACTGTTTTCTTCATAATTTTATAGAAAACACCCTTGCATCGCGGCGTGAATGACACCATGACAAGGTGTGAGTTCTAGTGAGTGCACCCTAGAGTAACATGCTGCAGCGTGACTGAGAGCCACGCCGAGGCATGAGCGGCAGAGAGCTTGGCACCGTAACGTGACATGGCTACGCCGAGGCATAAGCTATAAAAATCTTGAAGGATTATATTCTTGATGTTTTAAGGTTCCCTACTAGTTGGGATCCTTTATATATACTTTCTTAAGTGTAGTAAGACACTTTTAGGGATATTTCACAAAGGAAATAACCACCTAGAAAATAAGAATTAGTTTGAGTTTTCTAAGCTTTTCTAGAATTAAGAATTGCTTGAAATTAAATGTTAGTTATCAGTTGGTTCCTATATTGGTTATAGTGGGACCATAATACAATTATCCTAATTGAGGGAGTGAGTTAAACCCTTTAACCTTGTAAAGTAGTGAGTAAAGCTCTTTGCTGAGGAGGTAATTATGTGAGGTAAGTGTTTGTACAACACTTTACCTAGGAGAAAGAAGTGAGCTAAGCTATTTGTCAAGTAACATGAGGAATATGATCAACCTTATATGAGTGTAGTAAAGTGAGGTAAACTTACTTACACAAGCCTTAGATTGAGTTAAGTCTTAAGTTAGGCAATAAGGCAAGTTAAACAATTTGCCAAGTTTAGTTGAAGTTATGTAGTTGTATGGGCGATTGTGTAATATCGAGATAGATTAGATTTCTATACATTACACAGTTGTATGGGCAATTGTATAATGTTGCTATTAATTATGTTTATACGCTATTTTTATTGTTGAATGCCATGATATACATGTATATTACTGGGAACTTTGTTGTGTTCTCACCCTTTTTCTATATTTCCATGGTAAAAACAGGTCAAGAACCTAGAAAAAGTTTGAAGGATGAGCAGAAAGTACAAGAAGATTAGATAGTGTTTTTTGTGTTTTGTTTTTTTTTTTTTTTGTATGACAACTCTTGTATATATTTACTTGGAGTTTGTAGATGTGTTGTATATATAACATTTTGCCCTTTTGAGGCTTTTTGATGTATATATGTATGACCTACTTTTATCATGGCTCTCCATATTTAATTCTTTAATTATATGGGATTAGAATGATAGTATTGTAGCAGTAACATGTTTAATGCTAAATATCTTTATATAAGTAGTTATATTAAGATATTGGGCTTAGGGTGTTACACTTAAGGCTGAGGGGCATAATCTTATAACAGTAGCTAGCTCTCTCCAAGATGAATGTCATCTTGTCCTCATTGTTAGGATGCATTGGTATTTGGTTTTACTCGGAGTAGGTGTCCATAAAGGGGAGAACCCAAAAATTGGACGAGTTATCCACCAATTTGTCGATGTTGGAAAGAAGGTAGGGGTCCTTTGGGCAAGCTTTGTTGAGATATGTATAATCTATGCACATCCACTACTTCCCATTAGCTTTCCTCATAATCACAACATTCGAGAGCCAGGTAATATAAGTGACTTCTCTAATGAAGCTAGCATGCATGAGTTATTTAACCTGGGCCTTAATGATATTCTTGTGCTTGGGGCTAACTTTTCTTTTCCTGTATGATACCGGCTTGGCATGAAGGAAGAAGGAAAGCTAATGTGAAATAAAGTTTGGGTCTATCTTGGGCATATCGGTCAAGGTCCAGGCAAAAAGGTCCCTATTTTTTTGAAGGAACACAATTAGCACATCTCATTCTTCCAAGATGTCTCCCAATTTTGGTGACTTGGTCAAGCTTTTCACCTACCTGTAGTGGTACCATTTCTCTATTAGGTTGGGGATGGGTATCTCAGATTTCCTCATACATGTCCAACTTGATCAATAGGACATTATGGTAGTCCATAGTGACTAGGTTTGGTGTGTTAGATGTGGGTACACTTGGGGCTTTTGAAATTTTTAGTATGCTATTGTAACATCTCCAAGTTATAGTTTGGTCCTCTTTAATAGTGGCGATCTCGTTGCCCTCAGTCAAGAACTTCATAGCGAGATGGGAGGTGGAGATCACGGTGCCGAATACATTTAGAGATGACTTTCCAAGGATAATGTTGTAAGCAGAGGGGCAATCAACTCCTAGGAATTTCACTTTAACCATTTTGACCAGGGACTCAGATCCTAGGGTAAGGTGTAGGTCGATGTGCCCTTTTGGCGTGATCTTATCTAAGTAAATCGGATCAGCTCCCTCGAAACAAGACAGTAGGTCCTTCTCAGAGAGGGCTAGTAAGTTGAAGACATCCATGAAGATTATGTCTACAGAGTTTCCTTGATTCACAAAGATTTTTTAAACCTCGACATTGACCAATATTCTAAAGATAATGAGAGGATCATCATGATTCAGGATCATATTTTCCTAATCATTGTACGAGAATATAATAAGGGGTGTTTTTCATGATCTGCATCTTGTTTTGGGATTGTGTTTATGGTTTGAGTTACTTCAGTATGGAAGCAGTCTTCTTCTCAGGGGGGAGTGGCTACGAGGAGGACAAGAGTCGTGCTCCATCCTCTTAGTCTAGGGTGACTATTCCCTAGGTGGTGATCGTCTTCTCGGTGGAGGTGAAGGGCTTCTTTATGGGCTATAACTCATTTTCCAGTAGCCACGAGATTCACATTGAGAATTCCCCTTTCGAGGTTGTAGGACATACTGGTCGAGGCATCCTTCCCAGATAATGGTCTTAATCATATCCTGTAGCTAGATGCAATCTTTTGTGTTGTGTCCATAGCCACCATGGTATCACAGCACTCGGACTTGTCCTTATGAGTGTGTGTTTTCAAGATAAGGAATTTGGGAAGGTTACGGATATCGACTTGCAAGATGTATGTCTGAGCGATAACGAATGGAATATATTCCTCAAACTTCCCTCTTAGCAAGGCCTTTAGAGGGTTTCGTGATGTTTGTGGTTCCTAGTTTCTTTTCTTATAAGATTCCTTGACTTGATCCACCTCCCTCTTTTCCTTGTCACTTCCTTCATATTAATATACTTCTTAGACTTGCTCTTAAGATCATTTAGGTCAACCGGGGGTTTTTCGCCAGTGAGGAAACAAAGGGCCCTTGATAAAGTCTGACCATGTTGGCATGCATGGCAACATCCTTGTTGAGATCCCTAATCATCAATGCCTCCTTATTAAATCTCGTCATGAAATCCCAAAATGATTCATCTCATCTCTGCTTAAAGTTGATGAGGTTAGCTAAAGTCTTGGTGGGTTGCACCTTGCTAGTGGTGAAGTGCAATAAGAACTTCATAGAGAGCTCCTCGAACTATTTAATGGACCTATAAGGCAAGGTGGAGAACCACTTCATGGCAGCTTTCTTTAAGGTCCCAGGAAAGACATGACACATGATGGAGTTAGTGCACCCCAAAACCAACATAGATGAGGTTAACAAATCTATGTGCTCTCTGGGTCTGTAGTGTCATCATAGGGGTCAACACTGGTTGAGATCTTAAATCCTGTAGGCAATTGGACTCCCATAATGAAATATGAGAAGGGGTGATTGAATTGATAGGGAGCTCTGGGACGATTAGTTGGTTTCGAGACCATAGAGTTCTCAAGAGGTAGCTAGGTCCTAGGTTATTCTCATTTAGTAGTGATGCGTGAGGATATAGTGATTAAAATTCAGAAAAAAATCAGTTGTCAGGCCCACCAGAAAATAAAAACCTTACAACTAGTTGTAGTTAGTAAGAGTCGATCCATAGAGAACCAATTCAATTAACACTATCAAGTAATTCCCAATTTAAACTCTGATTAACAATAAACAGTAAATAGGGGATTTTGGAGTTTTGATGAACAATGAATAATTTCAAAGGCAATAACAATAAATTAACTGAAATCAACAATATAAGAAAATTGGTTAGGAGATTGAATCCACCACTAGATTTATATGATAATGTAAACCCACATATCCTTTCATTCCAACATGCTCAATTATGTTTTTATGCAATTGTGAGAGTAAATCTCTATTTTCCTTACGTGTTGGCCAATTCAGCAACCGCTCAAATCAACTCCTAATCACTGATTAGTTATAAAGCAACCGCTCTTACAACTATCCAACAATTGCATTAAGATTTAGAAAACCAATCACACTAAGATCTAACCACACACTGGGATTAAATTACTTAGAACATATATTTCTCTAGATCTATTACCGCAACTGCGCATAATAAACTCAGATCTACCACTTTTATAACTGGTAAATAGCACAAAGATAATTATACCCACATGAACATCATATATTCCGCTAGATCTACTACCGCAACCATGCATAATAAACCCAGATCTACCACTTTGAAAGTAGGAACAAGTACAAAAATCTTCATACCAACAATAGATTCAGAAATATATGAATAAAAACATAACTGTGTTGAAATAATCAAATATGCAAGATTCACAACATCAATACTAGTGGTTTCATCACCCACTTAATCAAGGGAGGTTTAGTTACACATAGCTAGAAGGAAATCACAAGAAAAACTGAGAAAGAACAACATAAGAAAGAAAGTGCAGAAGAGAAACTAAAGCAAACGAGTTTCTGAGGATTGAGGACAATGGATCTCCGATTGCTCGAACCCGAGACTCCAATCTTTGATCCAAGACTCCCCTCTCCTTCTCCAAGGAGTTGTAGCTACTCTCCTAGGTCAGAACTCTCTTCAAAATGTGCCAAGAGTGTCAATATATAAGCCTCCAACACAAACTTCGCGTAGAAGTCTCAATAATTGAGTTTCTGGCATGAATACACGGCCGTGTATGCATACACGGCCGTGTATGCATACACGGCCTAGGCCGTGTATGACACTGAGTTTGGAGGCAAAATTTCACTATTTCAATTGCAAAGTCAGAGGTGTATACGGCCTAAGCCGTGTATTCTCACACGGCCGTGTATTTTTACGCAATCTAGGCCCTGTATTCTGACGCAGGCCCTGTATTCTTGACTCTAGCCCTATAATCTTACTTCCAAGCTCAATATGACCTATTAGACCTCCAAATCTGGAAAAGTGTTCAACATGAAAGTTGTAGATTTGGATCGTAACTATCAACCACTAAAACAGTGCATTTGACAAATTGTAGCTCGAGATATGTCATGAACAGTATGCAAAGGTCAAGCTGTCAGGATCAGCACCCTAGTTCTTGCTTCAACTCCAATTTGAGTTATCCAAACGTGTGATTGGGCCTTTGAGGTCTTCATGAAAGTAATATAGAATTGTCTTATCTTTCCTACAAGACCAAAAGCACATCAATTAGATATTTGAAACTCAAATTATAGCTAGTTTACTAAACATTGTCAAAGAGATAAATTAGGGCTAATTCATGCAATAATTCCTTCAATGATCCAATTAGGCTCAATATCATAAAATGTGTCAAAACCAACTTAATTAAACCTAATTGAACCTTAAGAAACCCAGTGACTGAAAAGCATAATTCAATTATGAGTGCAAATGGACACATTTAAGCAAAGTTTCATAGTAATGTTCCAATTAGGGTTTGATATCAGAAACTAAGCTAAATGATGGCAATTAAGCACAAATGGAGTTCAATGAATCAATTATAAGGCAACTAAAATATAGGAATAATCAACAGATCAATTACCCCCACACTTAGCCTTTTGCACTCTTGGGCAAAAATATACAGTTCAACACAGTCTCACAATAAGCCAAATAAATGCAGAATAATGAGCAAAGACCTTTGTGCATTTAGTTTTCAAAGCATTTAAACAATTCAAAATTCCCTTTCTTAGCAATCCAAGTTGACAAGCGAAATCAATCAAATTTTAGGGTTCAATCAACATGATAAATCCTCACTGAAATGCTCTCTCACTCAAGTGTTTCAGGCTTGTGTTTTCACTCAACCAACTCATGAGAATATGCTTTACCATAGGCTGATCAAGCCTCTACTTCTCCACTACTCAGACCACATACAAACAGAGATCAAAAAGACTTTATTCAAGTTGTAATGGGGTCAAGGTTAAGGTAGGATACATCTAAGATAAACATAGCTAGACCATAGGAACTAGAAGAGCAAAATGGAAAGATATTCAATCATTACACAGAATTTCCCAATAGTCTTCAAATTCAAATTCCTATTATGTACCTTATCCTTTTTCTAGCTTATCTCTCTTTTTTAAAAAAAAAATATATACACACCTTACATCCCATTCATAATGATATTTTGCCAATATGAGACTTTTATACACAAACATAGCTAGGCAAAAACATCATGAATCACACCCCCACGCTTATTCAAAAGCCACTTTCCAATGAAATCTTTAAGCTCTTCTACTCCCTAAGGTAGGGTAGTAAAATAGTTTTTAACTTTTAGGTTTAAATTGAGCTTAGATAAAAGGAAATTGGGTCAATTAGGCTAAAAGGGGTTAATCAATGGATAAAATACAAGGATGACTATTTGGCAAGTAGTTATTTAAAAGAAAATGCCTTTATCATTTCAGATGCAGGCAGTGGTCATTAGCGGCTTAAAAGAGAACCAAGACAAGTTCTGAAAAACACAATAATCATGAGTGGAATCACACAATCAAGGATCCAAAATGGCCTAAAGTTAGCTATTTACAACAAAGCCCAAAAACTCACTAGGTTTCGATTCATCATTTTCAATTAAACCCTTTAATGTTTAGAATTTCACCCGACAAAATCGATAACCAGAAAGCCCATTCAATCATACTCAAAGTTTTTTTTTATAATTTTTTTTATTCAATTACTCACTAATCACATCACTTGAAAGCTTATCGAAAACTTTAAAAGCCCAATAGAAAAGTATCACAAGAAGAACAACACCATCAAGATCAAATACAATCACCCCAAGAAAGTTCAATCAGTCATTCAAATCCCAGGAGAACAATTCAGAATGTCAATTGTATTCACAATAAAACATCAAAGTATCCACACCCCCACACTTAAAACAAGCATTGTCCTCAATGCTACACACATCTAGAAAAGGAAAATAAAAGAAATGCTACACACATCCAAAAAGGAAAAATAATGACAAAGAGAATGCTACACACATCCGAGAAAAAGAAAAATAACGACAAAGAGAAATGCTACACACATCCAAAAAAGGGAGATAAGCAAAAATAGCTATATCACAACCGAAAGCAAAAACAAATCAACTATGAATGAAACAAGCAAATCAATAGTGCAAATCAAATCCCAAATGTATACAATACAAGAGAATGAAAATACAATGGAAACTAAGGGGGTACATTTACTCATCATTCTCGAGGGAATGTCAAAAATCTACGAAGTTCATAAGGCACAAGTTCATATGAATGCGTCTCAAGAGTATAACTCTTTACTCAGTCCATTCATCATGAACTTAAAATTTAACTTCTCAATTGAATGAAATCATTCCCAAAGAACATGGTTCAGCATTCAGAAGAACAAAACAATAATTTACAAATGAACTAATTCCTATAGTTTCGCTTGGTTTTCCACTGTACTTAATCCACACAAATATCAAACAAACAATCCATGCATTCCAACACATATTTAATCAAACCAAAACATAAGGTTTTTCAAAGATTCGCATGCTCACAATCAACAAACAGATAAAAACATAAAATAAAAGGGTTAAAGAAAGCAAATCTGATTTTTTTGATAATGGTTTGCCTCCCATTAAGCGCTTACTTTATTGTCCTCAGCCCGACGTTGTGACACCCTCATTGATCTTTATAATGTGGATGGTAAAAGGTCAATACTTTCACTTCCACACTTTCCGGAAGCTCATAGAAAGACTTGAGACGGTGTTTATTGGCCTTATCAAGTGAGGTAGGTGAAAAGACTCCACCAGGATCCCATTGGTTGAAACATGATGACCAAGCTATAGTTAAGACAACATGATAGCTTTCACCGGGGTCCCATTGATTGAAGTGTGATGACCAAGCTGTAGTTGAAACAATATGAAAACTTTCACCAGGATCCCATTGGTTGAAGTGTGATGAACAAATTAAGCTTGCAGCATAAGGGCTTCCACCAGGGTCCCATTGGCCCTTATTTTCCTTGGCTTCACCACTGAAAAGTAATATGTGCACTTTATCAGCTTCATGTGCATTGTTTCTACTGAACGATGGCTCAAAAACAAAGTCCACTTCAGTAGTGACCGTCATCAGGTGCTCTTCTTCCTTTTTTGAAAACTCTTCAGTGGCTAGTAATTCCACCTCCCTTTGGGTCTTAGATTCTTCTTTATAAACAAAATCATCAACTTTCAAGTCTACAAAAATCTCAGCACAGCTAGCACATATCATATCACCTTTACAATTAGTACATGAGTGGCAATGAATATAATTATTGAAACCAATAAAATCAGGAAATTCATCACACAACTCATCATGTTGCTCCTTTACTACATTAAGAAGGGGTTCAAGATTACTTACCTTGGGGGCTTCAGAGTTTTTCCCTTCATCATTTACTTGTTTAGGCTCTTGGTCTTTCTCTGTAGTGGTTTGTGGAGGAGAGGTGGGTTCATCCAACGTCTTTCCACTTTGCAATGTGACAGCACTAGGATCTTCCTTCACATCCTCTTCAGGTTGTGAGGGAAGTCCTTCAGAATTTAGGCTCTGCATATTGCTGAGTTCTATGGCTAACTGCTCCAAAGAGTTTTGCATGTTATTGATTGCGGCCCTTGTTTCTTGTTGAAAACTCTGTATATTGGCCCTTGTTTCTTATTGGAACTGCATAGTATTAATGACAAATTGTCTTATTAGTTCCACCAATGAAGGTTCAGGTTGCCAAGGATTTTGGACTTGCTGCTGTCTTGGAAGGAAAGGTGTTTGCCTATGCTGAAATTCTGGAAATTCATACGCTAGAGGTTGATTTTGAGGCTGCTGTCCATAACTCAAGTTAGGATAGTCCCACCACTCTGGATAATATGTATTGGAGTAAGGGTTATAGTTGTTAGAAGGTTCAGAATATCCTCATACTGCCTCTACCTCCTTATTTGTGTCCACTAGGAAAGTGGGACACAAATCAGTGATATGTCCAGGTGATAAGCAAATCCCACAAGCATTCATGATTAATGGACATCAACACCTACAAGACACTAAGAAAGAAAGAATCAAAAATAAAAAATAAAAATAAAAATAGAGTAAAAATAGGAAATAAATTAATAGTGTCATTGAAAAATTGGTTCCCCAGCAACGGCGCCAAAATTCTGATGCGTGAGGATATAGTGATTAAAATTCAGACAAAAATTAGTTGTCAGGCCTAACAGAAAATAAAAACCTTACAACTAGTTGTAGTTAGTAAGGGTCGATCCATAGAGAACCAATTCAATTAACACTATCAAGTAATTTCTAATTTAAACTCTGATTAACAATAAACAGTAAATAGGGGGGTTTTGGAGTTTTGATGAACAATGAATAATTTCAAAGGCAATAACAATAAATTAACTGAAATCAACAATATAAGAAAATTGGTTAAGAGATTGAATCTATCACTAGATTTATATGATAATGTAAACCCACATATCCTTTTATTTCAACATGTTCAATTATGTTTTTACGCAATTGTGAGAGTAAATCTCTGTTTTCCTTACGTGTTGGCTAATTCAGCAACCGCTCAAATCAACTCCTAATCACTGATTAGTTATAAAGCAACCGCTCTTACAAATATCCAACAATTGCATTAAGATTTAGAAAACCAATCACACTAAGATCTAATCACACACCGGGATTAAATTACTTAGAACATATATTTCTCAAGATCTATTACCGCAACAGCGCATAATAAACTCAGATCTACCACTTTTATAACTGGCAAATAGCACAAAGATAATTATACCTACATGAACATAATATATTCCGCTAGATCTACTACCGCAACCGCGCATAATAAACCCAGATCTACCACTTTGAAAGTGGGAATAAGTACAAAAATCTTCATACCAACAATAGATTCAGAAATATATGAATAAAAACATAACTGTGTTGAAATAATCAAATATGCAAGATTCACAACATCAATACTAGTGGTTTCATCACCCCCTTAACCAAGGGAAGTTTAGTTACACATAACTAGAAGGAAATAACAAGAAAAACTGAGAAAGAACAACATAAGAAAGAAAGTGCAGAAGAAAAACTAAAGCAAACGAGTTTCTGAGGATTGAGGACGATGGATCTCCGATTGCTCGAACCCGAGACTCCAATCTTTGATCCAAGACTCCCCTCTCCTTCTCCAAGGAGTTGTAGCTGCTCTCCTAGGTCAGAACTCCCTTCAAAACGTGCCAAGAGTGTCAATATATAGGCCTCCAACACAAACTTCGCGTAGAAGTCTCAATAATTGAGTTTCTGGCATGAATACACGGTCGTGTATGCATACACGGCCTAGGCCGTGTATGACACTGAGTTTGGGGGCAAAATTTCACTATTTCAATTGCAAAGTCAGAGGTGTACACGGCCTAGGCTGTGTATTCTCACACGGCCGTGTATTTTTACGCAATCTAGGCCCTGTATTCTAACGCAGGCCCTGTATTCTGACTTTGGCCCAATAATCTGACTTCCAAGCTCAATATGACTCATTAGACCTCCAAATCTGGAAAAGTGTTCAACATGAAAGTTGTAGATTTGGATCTTAACTATCAATCATCAAAATTTCAGCCCATTTGACAACTTGTTGCTCGAGATATGTCATGAATAGTATGCAAAGGTCAAGCTGTCAAGATCAGCACCCTAGTTCTTGCTTCAACTCCAATTTGAGTTATCCAAATGTGTGATTGGGCCTTTGAGGTCTCATGAAAGTAGTAGAGAATTGTCTTAGCTTTCCTACAAGACCAAAATCACATCAATCAGATATTTGAAACTCAAATTATAGCTAGTTTACTGAACATTGTCAAAGAGATAAATTAGGGTTAATTCATGCAATAATTCCTTCAATGATCCAATTAGGCTCAATATCATAAAATGTGTCAAAACTAACTTAATTAAACCTAATTGAACCTTAAGAAACCCAGTGACTGAAAAGCATAATTCAATTATGAGTTCAAATGGATACATTTAAGCAAAGTTTCACAGTAATGTTTCAATTAGGGTTTGATATCAGAAACTAAGCTAAATGATGATAATTAAGTACAAATGGAGTTCAATGAATCAATTATAAGGCAACTAAAATATAGGAATAATCAACAGATCAAGTAGCTCCAAATTAACTTCCCTTTGAAGTTCCACAATCTAACTACCTTGCTCCTCCATTTGTTTGCTCTAATGGCAGACAATGTCTAGTAATTCTTGATAGGTAGATTTACGGTGAGCAAACCACTCGGGCAAGGTAGTGGAACCGCGTCGCGGGGTTGTGTCCCGTGGTGGGAAGGAACCTTGATAACGAATCGCAACCTACCGTTGTTGTTGTTGTGGTTGGGGTTGCATGACAACGGGTCAAGAACATCATTCTAGTTAGGGAAGGAGGCTTCCAGTTCGTCTTTCCTCTGCTCTTGATTCTTAGCAGTTTGCCTTCTTGTGTTGACCATGGTGATGGTGGGATTTGCAGTTTTGCATTTCCCATAGATGGCACCAATGTTCATAACTAGGATCAAGGATAATACCTGATCGTATCGCCAAACGATGTTAGATGGTGGTTGAAGGAAGCTCCTCCTTGTGTGTGGTGGCGAAGAGGGGGTGGTGTATCTGCAAGTTACTCTGATGTTCAAGTTAAGGTGTGCATTAGGAAGGAGAGAGTATATGAGAGTAGATGCATACCTAAGTAACTTAACTTTGTATTTATAGAACATTTTTACTTGTAGGGAAAGTAGTATGTGAGGAGATACTACTTCCATAAGATTATGGTAGGCAGTTATAAAGAGATAAGATCCAAAATATCCTCTTTAAACTGGAATACTGTAATATTTGGCACATATCTTGTCAACTAAGACGAGTAAGGCGTGGGTCTGCAATATGCCAAGGCCATAGTGGGCTGGCCTAATTCAACTGCTCCTGTTAGGCTTGGATCTGGGATCATAATCTAGAACACCTTCAATTCATTAAAAGCGAGTTCATCATCATTAATTCTTCACAATATCTATTGAGAGGACCATAAGTAGAAAGTAAGGGAGTTGGACAAGTAGGACAATAGTAATTTATTATAGTTGATAAATGAAAAGAAAAAGAAAAAAGCCATTACATATTAAATAATAAGGTGCAAGATTTTTTTTTCCATCAATACCACCTAAAAATTTCTCATTATTTAGGGAACTAAACTCTCACTATCAGAAGCAAAACAAGTTTTATCAGAACCCAAACAAATTTTGTCGTGAACGTGTCACATAATTCAAATCCCCTTTGATAAATGATTGATGCATTTGACATAAAGCTAGGCAACCTGAACTCTTTCATTCTTCTCTTATTATTATTATTATTATTATTATTATTATTATTATTATTATTATAACTTTTGGTTGGAAAGATATACCCATAAGATTAAATGCATTATATAGTAATAATGTCTTTACCAATTGGCTTATAAATTAAACTATCAAACATGTTGTGCTTATATTAATACCCAAAAGGATCCAGATCGAATAATTTTTTTGCTTTCAAGCATCTTTTTTGCATCATTATTAGTCATAAGAAATTTTATCTTATTCTCATTCTGTATAGACACACATGTAGGTACCCAAAGAAGGCGACAACATCATCTAACCAAAGAAAAACTATATAAAAGAAAGTGCAAATTAGTAGAGCAAAAGGGCACTGTTTTCCAATTGTCGGAATTATTTAAAGCCACTAAATAAAAAGTGCTGAATGACCTCATCATTGCGCAAACAAGAGAAAAGAGAGAAAGAGGGAAGCATACCTCACAATCATGTAATATATCTCATTTTACACTATATAATATACAATTGAGCACGACTTGTTTTGCAATTGGCCAACTATATTTTACATGTCACAATTGTAACACCTCGGGCTGACTTTGGTGGCGTTAATATTATACTTGGTATTGTACATTCATGCAATTCAACTGGTGAAAGACGATTCTATAAGGAATATAAAGATTCTTGGGACACCGTTTAATCCTAAGAAGTACTGTAGCATGATGGTGGGATTGAACTCAACTGGTGAAAAGGGATTCCACAAGAAATGTAAAAACCCTAAGAACACGGGTTCGGTCCTAGGAAGTGTTTCAACACAATGGTGGCATTGAATATTCACCCCATGAGTATACAATACCGAGTATAGTATTAACGCCGCTAGGGTCAGCCAAAAGTGTTACAACAATCGGTTTAGGATTCAAAGTACAATGATTATTTCCAGCTTTTCCTGACAAAAACTTTCCATACAAAAACATGCTAATAAACCCACAGTTATATTAATACTCAATTAGTTTTCAAATTAAAAAGAAAATAAGCTATACGAGAATTTAAGATTAGCCCCCAAATTAGTATAAAACTTGTAGCGAAAGTGACAAAAACTAAAGACAAATGGAGTGATACAATGTAATGTCTATGTGGGGTCAAGTTATCGGTAAGAATTACACATTTTCACGTATGATTATGACAGCAAAAGGTAGAATCAACAACCATAATATAACGAGATAATTTTCTTATATTACTTCAGTTTCAAAATATATCGTTTAAAGTTTTCTTTACAAGAATTTAAAAAATTATTAAATATTTCTATATTTAAAAAATATAATTATATTTAATTAAATTATCTTCTTATTTTATTAATATATTTTCTTATTTTATACCTAACACAAATATCATAAAGCAAATATAAAGTTAAAAAATAATTAATATATTCTTGATTTTTTAAAATAACATATAAAATACAATAATATTTATTTTTTAAATGATGAATATTTTGAAATGAAGAAAGTATCAAATATAAGAAGGATTTTGTTAACAAATATTTGAATACTTAACATTTGTTAAAGAATTAAAAATAATAAGTTTTAAATGAAAAGTAAATTTTTTTAAGTTTCTAATGAATTGAATGCTTTACTTTTTGTTTAATATTTATTATCTTTAATTCCTTAACAAGTACTCTTATAATACTTGTTAAATAAACTCATAGAATTATATTAGATTTGAAACATTTAATTATACGAATTATATTAGTAGATTCGAAACATTTAAAAAGTAAGTAAACAGGATGAAAAGAACATTAATCTTGTTGATTACTTGCTGAAATCAACAAATTGAAGGAAATGTGGTTTAGTCCAAAACGGCAGAGACACTTGGCATCAAGTTTTGGTTTTTCGTGGTAATATACAGCACTTGAGAGTAACACGCAGCAGAAGTATCCTCAAGTTTGGTGATTTGTTACCTTAATCATAGACACGTCAATTTTCACAATGCCCAAGATATGTTTCTACGAGGTGAGGAAGATAGACGTGCATGAGAAGGTCTATTATAGATCAACAAATGTAGTTAAATTGGAATAGTATTGTTCATGTTGCCGTCAAAGCTTAAAGTTCATATTTTGAATTAAGATATCGTTTTAAGTGGCATGGCATATTGCTTTGGTTATTCTTCTGATGAGTTATCAAGAATGCTCTTTCAATGAGTTTAGCATTAAGGAGGGCTAAACAATTGGGAGATAATCACTCTTAATAAACCCCATACAATTAGGAGTGATTGTAGGCATGCAGATATGGTTATAATTACTCACAATTTAAATGAGATTCTATTTGATCATGTTTAACCACTAAGCAAACCCAATTTATAAATAACAAGCTAAGTCACTTAGGTATGGATCTAAAGTCTAAATACTTTCCTTCAAGTGCATAGCCTAACTTGAGTATTGGAGTGTCTTTACAGATACACCACCTCCCTGTTTCACTACTATTGCCACCACATTAAGGAGGAAAACACCACTCTCAGCCCACTAGAGACGTTTTTAGGTGATCCACTTCAACCTGTTCTGATCATTGGCGCTGTTTGTGGGAACTGAAACAAAGAATGGCTGCCCGGTACAACACCAAAGTGACTCCACTGAGGTTTTTAGCAAGTGACCTCATCTTACACAGAGCAGATCTCAGAAGCAAGAATGCTTCTCAAGGAAAGTTGGCTCCTAATTGGGAAATCCCATACCATATTACCAACAAGATGGGAACTGGAGCCTATACTTTGAAGACCTTTACTAGGAAAAAAATAAAAAATTATTGGAATACAACCAAACTCCGTAGATACTACAGTTAAACTTAGCTTGTATTAATCTTTTTAAACTATCTTTACTTTACAAATCTTGTAAGCACGCCGATTCTCGGCTTCATTCAATAAAAATTTCAGTTAATCCATTCTACGTTACTTGGTTTCCGCACAATCCATAAGGCCAAACACCGCCTTGACGAGGTCCGAGATATACACGTCCCTTTGGGTTCAACTATCTCAACAATACGCGCTGCACAACCTACAGGTTGTTTTCGCTGTCTTGGATAGGTACAACGGATACACGTCCCAACAAGGACATCTATCCTGACTATGCCTAAACAAAGTTATATAGGAAACCCCCGATGCTGCCATCGGCCACCTTATCACCGGTTGTAGGTCTTCACCTATACCCTAAATAACCTAACCAGAACCCACAAAGTGGCCTATCGATCGCCTTGACAAGGTTAAAATTGACTTCGAAAATTCACTAGGGTTCTGCTTAGTTGACCCTCTCCAAGGCTTACCTAGAACAAGCAAATAACTCACTTGAAATTTTTCATGAGAAAATGTCACTTGACTACTTGGATCTGAGATAAACGCTCTTCGTTATTTGCAATCTTCTGGAAGGTGTCACTTAAACACTTGGAAAATTTCTTAAGTCCTTAAACAACGCATGTAAAGCTTTCAAGCATTGGACCCAAAGCAGATGATGGGTTTATTTCCCTTAATTCTGCCTATTTTGAAAAGAATGTTAGACTCACAGTGGATATAAGAATCTGTGGTAGAAAACAAATTTGATAAGATGCCTAAAATTTAGGACTTGTCCACACAAAAATAAGATGCCCAACATAGGGACTTGTCCTTACAACAATAAACAGCCCCACGCAAGGAGCAATAAAAGAAAAGGAAGGAATAGATGACCATTAGGGAGGCTCGACCATAACCTTGCTAGTGGGGACAATAGTAACCGGACTGGAGGGACCTAGAGTTATACCAACTATGATCCCGCCCCTCACGAGTGAAAAGGTTTGGCACCTTTAGTAATAAACCTGAAAGGATTAATAATCATTAGTTGTTCTAATGCATTTGCAAAGGACTCATTGACAGGTTTCTCTTATTTCACCTCGATATCCTCTATCTTGACCTCTAGATTCTCATTCTCATCCTCAAGCTTGCCTATCTTAGTGGAGAGATCAGCCACCTGAACCTCAGAGTCGACCACTTTTTTCTTCAAATTAGACACTTGCTGCATCAGAGACTTGTCATCAATGGTTTTTATCTTCTTCTCGACCTCTTCTATCTTGGCCAATTTCTCCTTTTCCAAAGTGTGTTTATCCTCCTGCAACTTCTCTAGCTCACTTTCAAGTTCATCTGCCATGTTAGCTTTTGGGATGGATTTCCCAAGAAAGTGCAGAAGCACTACATTATGAAGACAACGAACTTCACTGTTCTGGACCGTGATCCAGGCTCATGACCCGAAGGTCGACCCAATATGTAGTATGCCAGAATCTGATATCTACGCCCTCGGCGGGAGTTCACTTATCATGAGATCCCAACAATATATATATATATATATATATATATATATATATATATATATATATATATATATATATATATATATATCAGACCTTGGCACTGGATGGAAACAACTTTATCGCGAGATCTATGCAATGGATAAATCTTCATGATATTTGTTATTGCCAATCATGATCTTACGAAATAACAGCACCATAACTACCATACTAGTATTCTAATAATATAGGGATCCTCTACAACTAAATAAAAAACATATCTCTTCTTGCTATTATAACGGGAATGTATCTCTCCGTTATGAAAACGTATCTATCTAACCTCTATAAATACCAGGCTAAGTCACCTTAAATAGGTATCAGTAACTTATCACTCATTGTATAACCCTACTTGTTCACAACCTGACCTGAGCGTTCGAGTCCATTTACAGGTACCAACCCCTGTCTCAACACGCTCTATTGTTGTTGTTGCACTAGGAGGAAACCACCATGACGTGCCTATCTCAAGTACTCCTCTAAATCTACTTTAGAACATTGGCGCTGTGTGTAGGAAACGTTAAACTTCTATTCCCACTCAACCATGGTGAACACAAGACAAAGTTTGAGAAGAGACGCTATGCAACCCTCTGCAAACCAATAGCAAGGACTAGCCGCACAGCATCCTACTCACCTTGTTCCACCACCTATTGCTGAAGCCTCCATTGTGAGGAACCAAACACTCAACGTACAACATCTACGCAATGGGTATGAAACTTCACTTTCTGACGAAAGCCCTCACCAATTGCGCATAGTTCATGTAAGGGATAGACTTGGAACCGCACTTAAGGAGCCAACTCGAACGTTCAGGGATCCAGAATTCCAGTGCACCAACGCTTTGGAACCCTGAATGATGAAGTTAATGATCGTGCATCTCACATAGTGCACACGAATCAATCCCATATACCCAGACACCAATTCCAGGATATGGTGCAATAACATATGGCAATGTTGGATGAACAATACCGCAGATTGGAAAATATACAACAAACTATGCATGAAGATCAGCCTAGACTGCAACATCAAACCAGAAGGCGGAATGCGGGTAATAATCAGAGGGAAGTGTGTGCCGATTTCATAATGTCCAATGTTGCCCATAACAACCCAGACCCAGGTGTTCAGGACCAACCCTTCTCTGCTCAACTCATGTAGTATCAAGTCCAAAGAAACTTTAAATTTCCAGCCAATGTTGAGCTCTACGATTAGACCACGGACCCCCAAGAACACATAGACTCTTATGTCCAGTCTATATACTTCCATGAGGGACCCATGCAGTTGTTATGTCACGCCTTCTCCCTTTTCCTGAAGAAGAGAGCCTTTAGGTGGTTTGTGACCTTGCCACAAGGGTCCGTCATTGACTAGTCACACCTTAGACAACGTTTCTTGCTCTAGTATACTACTAATAAGGAACAACCCAAGTCCATTGAATCCTTATCTAAGATTTGCCAAGGGTGTGATGAACTTCTCCACGACTACGTTAGATGGTTCATAGCGGCATGTACTTATTGGTTTATGCCCTAGAGGCCAATTTATTTTGACCATACTTACATATATTGTATTATGCTATTTTTTTAATACATGAGGCATTTCATTTATTGTGTTATTTATTATAAATATAATAAAGTCTTTAGAATAGTAAGTTTAATGCTATAGGATTCAAGTGGATGATTGGATTGTGAGATCTTATTAGATAGAATCAGAACACTATTCTTAAATATTCCTAGTCAAGTATTATTGTTAATTAGGACAATAATAATGCATTGAGACTAGTATGTACATAGACTGATGGCCACATCTCATGGGTCATGGATATAATATATCAAATCTTCACATTGGTACATATTAGAGTAATGATGTATTGGACTGACCCACCATGAGAACACTATGTGGATCGTTATGTGAGTGTTATAAGCGATTCCCAAAGTGACAATGGTGTATGTGGTCCTTTGACCTGAAATCACTATGATTCCTACATGAGGAGTTGTATATTTCAATGCCATCAAATGTCATCTGTAATAAAGTGATTATAAAGTTAATTATTGGACATACCGTGAATCATGCAGAGGGATGTGAGTGACCTAAATGGGATTTATCCCTCTTACATAACAAGAGCGATATCTTCAGGCCCCTTGATTGAGTGAGACTACGAAATGCATGTCTATACTCAAATGAGTCAATATGATATATTGATCTCATTTGTTTTTACTAAATCTACTCGAGTATCAGGAAACGAAAGATTGAACTATACAAGGGTGACACATTCCATGCCTTATGTTCAATCTAGATATTTGGATAAAGGGACTAAACTATACAGAAATATTGGTCACGAAAAAGTTATGTCAAATCATTGACATTCTCATTACTTAGGTAGCAGCGATCTATTACTAGATACCGCTCACTGCTTATAATATTAAAATAGGATTTTAATATTACTGCTAACGTCGTGAGAATCTATAGGGTCACACACATTTGGAGCACTGACAATCCAAGTTGGACTAGGATTCCATCGTGAGCTAGGCTCATAACAAATGAATCCAAGGTTGCACTACTAACTTTGTTGCTACTCTCACTCACATAAGGTAGTCACTATTATAAATAGCACTGCTAAGGGACTATCAAGGATTCTTACAATCCCTAGTTGCACCCTAACAGAAATAGTGAAAGGGAGTGACAAGTTTCTCTTCTCTACGCAGCTAGTACTGTGCTAGAGATGTGGGACTCCAAGATTGTGGACATTAGATGTTCGTGAGTCTATTCGTGTGGACAATGGACAATGTAGAGGCACCATCAGCGGTGCTTGTAACGTGATATGTTGTATGCAAAACCATGATGATGTTTTCGAAACCATGAAGATGTTCATATGTTGACTGTGAAAATCGATTTATATGCATGTATGTTTTTGTGAAGTTTTTTGGTATATATGTGATATATACAGAGTAGAGGCGCAAGGGTTCTAGAAACCTTATTTTTGTTCTGTGGCCCCATTAAGTGTTGGTGTCAAGCAAACCTTGTTTTTGGACAGTGGCACAAGGGTTCTAGAAACCTTGTTTTTGGTCTGTAGTGACATCAAGCGTTGATGTCAAGCAAACCTTGTTTCTGGACAGCGGCACAAAGGTTCCCCGCTACATGAAGTGTTCATGTCCTCGCGACTATGGGGGTTCAAATGTTGATGCCCTTACCATCAAGGAAGCGTAAGAGGTTCAGCGAGAGCCCCGTGCTACATCTGCATAGAGCGCTTTTCAAAGGCGCGAAATTCAAATCCATTTTTATGATTCACAAAGATAATAATGTACTATTATTTTGACCTTTTGCATTCTTTGTGGTGCATGGTGCATGGTTATGGCCTTAGTCCTCATGTTTTTGCCTTTTTGGGTTTTTTTAAAAATGCGGCCTACGTGTCGTGCCTTTATCTCTACTTTCTGGTTATATATTATCTTCTCACCAAAGTCCCCTCGTATGTAAAACAACATTTCTTTATACTTTGTAATGTAATCTTGATGTGGAGGCAAGAAGACGACATAAAATGAGAACGTTAGTGGGAGACGCTTGGTGAAGCTAGTACCCTTTCTAGGTCTAGTTATTGATACTCTCATTGCCTTGGGAGAATCAATGCTTTAGGGGCCATAACCATGTCGCATTCCTTTTATGCTTTATACGTATGAGATGCATGGATGTGGATGGTATGTTAAATACTTTAACAAATGGTGAGATCTAATAATAATAAAAAATCTCTCAAAGCAAATATTAAGTCATTATGTGATGCCTTTCAATGCGTGGCACTCATCAAGGCTAGGATTGATTAAGTGTAGGTATTCCAAAGTAGGATGCCTTTATCTATACTTGTAAGACCCGATAGGATAAAAGTAATATCGAACTTCCAACCATTAGGTCTGACTTAACTAGGCCATTTCAATAGGATTGAAGGCTTAGAGGCATAGAGTTGGGCTTTAGTCCATTAGATGAATTAGAATAAGTGTTATTCACCCAACTATCTAAGAGTTGCATGTCATGTAATTAGAAAATGTCTCCTACTTAAATAACCAAAGTTTGAGTGATCAGTCGAAGTTGACTCAAAGCTAGGTGAAATAAGGATCTTAGCCCACTAGGAAATCTTACGATAGGATTTTCTGAGTCAATGTTGAAGGTCATTGATTTGAATAAAATAGTGGGAGGCATATTTAATTAAAGACCTTGTTAAATATATTTATGGCATGATACTTATACTTTGAATATTTCTATTGATAGATTACCATGGTAGCAAACACTTCGATTAACTTGTCATTGTGATCTGTCCTTGAGAAGGAAAAATTGTCTGGAATAAATTTTCTAGACTACTACAGGAATTTGAGGATTGTCTTCAAACATGAGAAAAAGTTGTATGTTCTAGAGCAGCCCACTCCTGAGCCACCTATTGCAAATGGCCCCAGAGCTGAAAAGGATGCTTATAAGAAGCATCATGATGACGCTTTGGATGTCGGCTGTCTCACCTAGGCACAATGAACTCTGAGTTTCATAAGCAACATGAGAACATGGATGCTTACGATATGATCGTACACCTGAAAAGGCTCTATCAAGAGCAGGCTAGGCATGAAAGGTATGAGGTCTCAAAGGCACTATTTCACTGCAAACTAGTAGAAGGAAGCCCTGTTGGTAATCATGTGCTCAAAATGATTGGATACATTGAGAACCTAGAGAGGCTTGGTTTCCCATTGGGTTAAGAGTTGGCCACTGATTTAGTCCTGCAATCATTGCTGGAGAGTTACAGTCAATTCGTCATGAATTACAATATGAACAAAATTGATAAATCACTGTCAGAATTGTTAAGCACTTTAAGAATTGCTGAGCAGAATATTAATAAAGGAAAGGGAAAGGCCATTATGATGGTCCAAAAGAGTAAGGGCAAAAAGTAGCTAAAAAAGCCTAAGGACAAATAGAAACGCAAAGGCAAGGATAAATCCAAGCCCAACACTTCTAGCTTGAAACTTATGGGTAGAGTTGTTAAGGAAGGTGTGTGCTTCCACTATGGTCATACCAGACATTGGAAGAGGAACTACGGCAGGTACTTGAAGAATCTTAAGAAGAAGAAGGGAAGTGAGACTTCCACTTCAAGTATTTTTGTTATAGAAGTCAATTTATCTATTTCTGTATCTTGGGTATTAGATACTAGATGTGGGTCTCATATTTTTATAAATGTGCAAGATCTTAAAACGAGTAGACCATTGGCTAAGGGTGAATTCGACCTATGAGTTGGAAATGGAGCAAAAGTTACTGCTTTAGCCATAGGGACTTATATTTTTATCTTTGCCCACTGGGCTTGTATTGAGTTGGAGAACTGTTATTTTGTGTCTGCTATTAGTAGGAATATCATTTCTGTTTCTTGTTTGGACAAGAAAGGTTTTTCTTTTATAATAAAGGACAAAATTTATTCTATTTATTTGAATGATATTTTTTATGGTAGTGCACAACTGAGTAATGGACTTTATGTCCTCGATCTTCAAATGCCCATCTATAATATAAATACTAAGAGGTTCAAATCAAATAATATGAACCTAACTTATCTCTAGCATTGTCATTTGGGCCACATAAATGAGAAACGCATCTCCAAACTTTGTAAAGATGGATTCCTGGACTTATTTGATTTTGAGTGATATGAGATATGTGAGCCTTGTTTATTGGGGAAGATGACTAAAGCCCCATTCACTAGACAAGGTGAAAGGGCTAGTGATCTTTTGGGCCTCATACATAGTGATATATGTGGACCTTTAGGCACACTGACTAGAGGTAGTTTTCAATACTTCATTACATTTACTGATGATTTCAGTAGATATAGGTTTGTGTATCTTATGAAACACAAATTAGAATCCCTTGAAATATTCAAAGAATTCAAGAATGAGGTACAAAACCAACTTGGCAAGAGTATTAAAGTCCTTCGATCATATCGAGGTGATGAATACTTAAGCCAACAATTTGATGATCATCTGAAAGAGTGTGGATAATATCTCAACTCACTCCTCTAGGAACATCACAATGGAATGATGTTTCTGAAAAGAGGAACTGGACCTTGTTGGACATGGTCCAATCCATGATGAGTCATGCAAACCTTTCAGACTCCTTTTGGGGACATGCTCTATTAACAACAGCTTTTACGCTTAACCGTGTTACATTTAAGATGGCTCAAAAGACACCATATGAGATATGGACTGGGAGACGGCCCAGTATATCTTTCATAAAAATTTGGGGTTGCAAAGCTTATGTGAAACATCAAGTTTCTGATAAGCTTGGACCCAAATCAAATAAATGCTTCTTGTGGGCTATCCCAAGGAAACCAAGGGATACTAATTCTATAATCCTAAGAAAGGAGTTTATCTCCAAAGGAACGGAGGAAAATAGAACTTGAAAAAATTCAAAATTCACATAGTAGCAACAAACCAATGGTGGAAATAGAGTAGTCTCCACAAAATGATATGGAACAACAACCTGCTTATTGACCACTTTTGTGTACCACAAGGGCACGGGTCGCGCAAGTAATAAAATGATGAGTACAGATATCGTTCCCACGAGGATAAGTTTATTTTCAATGCTAAATATTAACCGATAGCTTACCTAATTCTATTCAAGAACATAAAAATAGGGGAAAACAATTAAAGAAACAAAAGACTAAAAAGCGATAAAGATAATGGTTAGAGATTAGAGAAATCCTTCTTCACCCTTTACATCGACCAACAACATGCAATCCTCTTTATAAATATGAATGCAATGATTAGGTTAACTTGAGAATCTACATTAGCTAAACGCCTATGTCTAGATCATGTAGCCATGGTTTCAATTGCTCAATTCACTAAGTGTCCTTGAGAGCTAATACAAAATCCACTCTTTAAGGTCTATTCTCAAACACGTACTATGTATGCCTAAGAGGTATATTTCTATCCCATTAGCGAATTAACTCATCCCGCCATTAGAATAGAATCAAACATGCATCAATCATACATACAATCTCAAACCCAAATCCCTATGTCTAGGTTCATTGGACTTTATCAAATCAACTTAAATGTTGGCCAAACACTCAAGAGCATTAAGAACAATATGATTGAACAAAATCAAAGATCCACACAAAGTCAGAGAAGAGCAAATCATTAACATTCATAAAAAAGGATTCAAAATCATCCCTAAAATAGCTGCTACATCATTGAACACGAAAATACAAATCAAAATACATATTCAAGAAATGAGGAAGAGAAAAGAGCAAAGGGGGAAAGAGAAAGCTTATGGATTTCACCATTGAAGCTCAGATCCTCCTCCAAGAGAAAGAGGGCTTCCATCCTTAGCTCCTCAAGCTCCATCTCCACTTCCAATGGAGGACCCAACTGCAGCCTCTAACCCTAAAACCTAAAAACCTAAAAACCTAAAAACCTAAGAGAGAAAACTCAGAGAGAGCGAAAAACAACGTGAAAAATAGAATAAATAGGCTCAGCTCACTGATGCGCCCCGCGACGTGGACAAGCCCATGCCTTGGCGTTGAGCTCTCCTTCTTTTCAGTATGCGCTGGCTGAGACCATCACGCTGCGACATGAACATGTTTGCGCCGCGGTATGAAGCTCTGGAATGTCTCATTGGCTTCTTTCCTGCAATGCTGGGCCTTGGCTTGCATCAATTTGTCTCTTTTGAGCCCTTCCTACATTACAGAAAGCACCAAGTTAAATATAATTGTAAATCTACTTAATCAATCAACAAATATGCTCAAATTGCTCAAAAACATAAAGGAAGATCTCAAAATAGAATTCTACAAATATAAGCATAAAACCTTCCAAATATGCATAAGAACAAGGACTAAGCATGCCATGAAGCACAAATATGGGGCATAAATAACTACATTTCATGGAGTTATCACACCCCCAAACTTAAGATGTTGCTAGTCCTCGAGCAACACAAAGTATGACTAAGAAAACTCACTTTGACAATTCATACCCACATGCATTCAACAATGATAAATTCAATTTTTTTTTAATCACATCCAATGCATAATGATTATAATGGCCCTCAAAGAATGCGCATGCCTCACAGTTAAGCTCATCACATACACAATCCTTAACATGCCATTAATCAAGCTTCCAATCATGCACATGACATCTCCCACAAATATGCAAGTTAAACTTATCTTTTTTCAAATTATGCTCATTCAGATAAGTTTATGAACCTACACATGGATACAAATCAAGATTCCACAAGATTGAAGCACAACTCTCTCTCCATTAATGTAAACCACACATAAATGAGGATCAAGAGGGACTTTAATAGCTTGTAATGTAAGGCCAAGGTGATGGGGTAAAGAACAAAGGGGAATGGAAAACATACAAACATTGAGAAACATAACATGACATTTCAAGACTTGAGTCACTATAACTAGGGTATACAAAATGAAACAAATAAAACTATCAAGAACCACTTAATGCTTTTTTCATTTATGCTTTCTTTCTTTCATTTATTTTTTCTTTTCTTTTCTTTTTTTCTCTTTTTGTATTTTCTTTTTCTTTGACAAAAACAACTTTTTGTGTAGCAAATGGTTCCTTCAAGCCACTTTTGTATTGAACAACATAAATACCCTAAACAATGGACTCAAGTGAAGAAATAACATATCATGCACTCAACAAACATAAAGGGAAGGAAAAGATTGCAATGCCTTCATATGCATTAGAATGGTTACAAGGTAGGAAATATGAGGGTGAAAGAAGAACATAGAAGGCCAAACATTTAGAAAGCTTCAAAAGGGGACCTAGGGATATCATCATATCAGGGTAAGCTTTTTAAGGCTTAGTCGGTCCAAACAATGCCCTAATCACTTCCTCAATCATGCATGATCTAGGATTTTGCCTCAAGAGAGTTGCAAAATAATTTCAAGGATAGTAGAAATCATCCACATGCACAATTGATAAATATTCTCTAAACAAACACTCATATCTTTCCAAAGTTAAACAAGCATCTAAGTGAGAAACACATCATGCATAAAAACAAACAAGATTGCTTAAGCATACTTCAAGATCGCAAATGGATTCACAAAAGAATTGAGGACAATTACAAGCATTTATATCATTGGCTAACCAAAACTACACTAGCAAATGGCAACAAATCATGCATTCAAAAGATTCATCATTTTTCATTCAAGCATGCATAACATCATGTAGAGAATGTTGAAAATTGATACTTTTATTAATAGCCCACCAGTAATAGCCAAAACAGGATATAATCATGAAAGCATGATGACTATCACTAGCATATACTTAAAGTATCAAAACATGTGTAATCATTAAGCATTAAGGGTAAAAACATGCAATGATACTCCCCCAAACCAAAGTGATGTATGTTCTTGGTGTTCATGGTCTATAGGGTACTGAAAGCAGTGTCAAAACAAAGGCCTAACTAGACGGCCCACTTAATGAGAACGAGAATCTACTTCAGGTTACATGGAGTTCATGATGATTTCACCATGAGATACTCGAGCATTATTAAATAAAGAAAAACTAGAAAAATAACAGAAAAATACAAAACCAGGGGTTCTGCACCACGGCGTGAACAAGTGTGCACTGCGGCGTGGATCTCTCAAGTGTGTTTTCCTGATATGGCAGAGACTGTTACGCCTAGGCGTGAACTTGGTGCTCCTAGGCATGATAAAAAAGCTACAGAATTTTGCAGCAAAATTGAGCGTGCGCCACAACGTGGAGCAAGGTTATGCCGCAGCGTGAGAAGTTATGCTGCAAGATTCTACAACAGACCAATTTTTTCTAGAACTGGTGCTCTATTTTGGTCCCTAACACCTCCAAAATATATCTAAAAGCTTAAAACACAGAATGTAAAACAAAAAACATAACAAAAACACAAAAACACACTATTAGCACTATATAAAAAACAAGAACTTAAACTAAAAACAACATAAAAAGCTAAATACTAAAGGATCTAAATATATCCAAATGGACTTATTGAACATACTAAACAAGGTTTGGACAACAAAAATGCAATAACACACAAAATCAAACTATTGACATATTTAAAGACTTAAAGCTAAAGAACTAAAACATGTCCAAATGGACTTATTGAGCTAAACTAAAAATAAAACTTGAATTAGAACTAAGTAAACTCTTTGTCAATATTAGCAATACGAAAATAATGCCTTATCCCCGGCAATGGTGCCAAAAACTTGTTGATCACTTTTGTGTATCGCAAGTGCACGGGTCGCGCAAGTAATAAAATGATGAGTATAGATATCATTCCCACGAAGATAAGTTTATTTTCAATACTAAATATTAACCGATAGCTTACCTAATTCTATTCAAGAGCATAAAAATAGGGGAAAACAATTAAAGAAACTAAAGACTAAAAAGCAGTAAAGATAATGCTTAGAGATTAGGGAAATCCTTCTTCACCCTTTACTTCAACCAATAATATGCAATCCTCTTCATAAATATGAATGCAATGATTAGGTTCACTTGAGAATCTGCATTAGCTAAATGCCTATGTCTAGGTCAAGTAACCATGGTTTCAATTGCCCAATTCACTAAGTGTCCTTGAGAGCTAACACAAAATTCACTCTTTAAGGTCTATTCTCAAACACATGCTATGCATGACTAAGAGGTATATTTCTATCCCATTAGCGAATCAACTCATCCCGCCATTGGAATAGAATCGAACATGCATCAATCATACATATGATCTCAAACCCAAATCCCTATGATTAGGTTCATTGGACTTTATCAAATTAACTTAAATGTTGACCAAACACTCAAGAGCAATAAGAACAATATGATTGAACAAAATCAAAGATCCACACAAACTCAGAGAAGAACAAATCATTAATATTCATAAAAAGGATTCAAAATCATCCCTAAAATAGTTGCTACATCATTGAACACGAAAATACAAATCAAAATACATGTTCAAGAAATAAGGAAGAGAAAAGAGCAAAGAAGGAAAGAGAAAGCTTATGGATTTCGCCATTGAAACTCAGATCCTCCTCCAAGAGAAAGAGGGCTTCCATCCTTAGCTCCCTAAGCTCCATTTCCACCTCCAATGGAGGACTCAACCGTAGCCTCTAACCCTAAAACTTAAAAACCTAAGAGATAAAACTCAGAGAGAGCGAGAAACAGCTTGAAAAATAGAATAAATAGGCTCAGTCATCGATGCGTGCTGCGGTATGGACAAGCCCACGCCTCGGCGTGGAGCTCTCTGTCTTATTAGTATGCGCTGGTTGAGACCATCACGCTGCGGCGTGCATATGTTTGTGCCACGGCGTGAAGCTCTGGAATGCCTCCTTGGCTTCTTTCCTACAATGCTGGGCCTTGACTTCCATCAATTTGTCTCTTTTGAGCCTTTCCTGTATTAGAGAAAGCACCAAGTTAAATATAATTACAAATCTACTTAATCAATCAACAAATATGCACAAATTGCTCAAAAACATAAAGGAAGATCTTAAAATAGAATTCTATAAATATAAGCATAAAACCTTCTAAATATTGATAAGAACAAGGACTAAGCATGCCATGAAGCACAAATATAGGACATAAATAACTACATTTCATGGAGTTATCACTGCTCTAGTAGCACAAGACTCACAGAGGTCTAACATGATACATCATCAACTAGAGAGATATGGATTTCTCGTGACCTAACAAGGTGACATGTTGCTCATGGATCAAGATGAACCTATGACTTACCAGGAAGCTATAATGGGCCTAGAATCTTAGAAATGGCTTGAGGCCATGAGATCCGAGATTGAATCCATGTATGCCAACCAGGTATGGACCTTGGTTGACCCACCTGAAGGGATAAAACCCATTGGGTGGAAGTGGGTTTTTAAAAAGAAAACTGACGTGGATGGTAACGTGCATACCTTTAAGGTGCGATTGGTGGCTAAAGGTTTCAAGCAAATTCATGATGTAGACTATGATGAGACTTTTTCCCCAGTTGCTATGCTTAAATCTGTTTGAATCTTTCTTGTTATTGTAGCATACCACGATTACGAAATCTGGAAAATAGATGTCAAGATTGGTTTCCTTAATGAAAATCTTCTCGAGGATGTGTACATGACACAGCCTAAAGGTTTTACCACTCCACAGAATGCTAGAATGGTGTGCAAGTTGCAAGAATCTATTCATGGATTGAAGCAAGCTTCCAGAAGATGGAATCTTTATTTTGATGATACAATAAAATAATTTAGTTTCATCAAGAATGAAGAAAAATCTTGTGTCTACAAGAAGGTTAGTTGGAGCACAATTGTCTTTCTAATGTTTTATGTACATGATATACTACTCATCAGAAATGACATCCTTACCCTACAGTCTGTAAAGACTTGGTTATCCATGAAGGATTTGGGAAAAGCCACCTATGTATTAGGTATCAGGATCTATAGAGATAGATCACAGAGACTGCTTGGCCTAAGTCAGAGTACATACATAGACAAAATGTTAAGATGGTTTAACATGCATGAATCCAAGAAAAGACTTTTTCCTATTACACATGGCATAAGCTTATCTAAGGCTCAATCCCCTTCCACCTAAGATGAGAGGAATCCCATGAGCAAGATTCCATATGTATCTGTAAGTAGATCTATCATGTATGCCATGTTATGCACTCAACCAGACATCTCGTATGCTTTAAGCATGACGAGCAAGTACCAGTCTAATCCTAGTAAGAGTCACTGGACTGTTGTCAAGAACATCCTCAAGTACTTAAGAAGGACTAAGGATTTGTTATTGGTATATAAAGCCAAAGAAGAGCTAGTTGTACAAGGTTACACTGATGCTAGCATCCAGACTAATAAGGACAACTCCAGATTATAATCAGGTTTTATTTTTTTCTGAATGGTGGGGATGTGAGCTGGAAGAGCTCGAAGCAGGAGACATTCGTTGATTCTACCACAGTGGCTAAGTATACTGCTGCCTCCAATGCAGCATGTAATTGGCTATTATCTCATGAAGATTTTGTTTTGATAATAACAAACTTAAAGATGTTGCAAGATCAAGTCCAAGACTCTCAAGACCTTCAAGACTAGCTTCTTAGGACTTCAATCAAAATGTAAAAGTATATAAAGATTCACATTTGCTCAAACTTACATTTCAAAATGGCACACAAGTTTTCAAGGCTTCAATATGGTTTTTAGTTTCCAAAGAATCAACCATTTCATATCCATAAGCTTACAAGATCATATAGAATCAAGGGCAACATTTAAAAGATATAAAACATGTTTTTCACATATTATTTGAATAAGAAGTTACTTATTCGAATAACACAAGCCAGATATTCCAAATAATCTTTTAGAAAAGGGTTTATTCGAATATACCCTGTGTTATTCAAATAAATGATTCAAAATTGATTTGGCACAAATGAGTTATTCGAATAACATAAGTGTTATTTGAATAACACGTTTTTCAAGAAACCATTTTATTAAATGGTTATTCGAATAATAGAGATGTTATTCGAATAACAAGCTTTTCAGGAAACCATTTTCTTAAATAGTTATTCGAATAACAAACCTGTTATTCGAATAACAAGATTCCAGGAAAACAAATATTTGAATGAGTTATTCGAATAACACAAATGTTATTCGAATAACATGTTTTCCAAAAGTCATATATTTAAATGATTATTCGAATAACAATTCTATTATTCGAATAACACATTACAGAGGAAAACACCTTCATGCTATTTAAAGCCTTATTCGAATAAGGATTCTCTTATTCGAATAAGAGAGCTTTCTAGAAACAGAAATTAATGGATAGTTACGAAGTATTTAATGTTCCAACCACCTCCCAATGGCTCTAAACTTCAATTGTTTATAAATACAAGTTATTGGGCATTTATAAAGGTTAGACAATCAATCTGAAAAACCTTGGTGGAGCATTAAAAACGAGTTTCCATCTTTTTCTCCATTAATACTCTGTTTTGACTGTAAATCGTGAATCAATATACTTATTGTGTTTCAATTTGTATTATCTAATCTTTGAAGAGAGTTTCTACCTATTCAATCCTTGTATAATCTTTAGAGAGGGTGAGGCATCCATCCAATCTGCATAAGGGTGAGGTATCCCTTGAAGTTGAGGCTCAAAGCATAAGGGTGAGGTATCCCAAGGTGTTGTTGAGTGCTCCAATCTGTAAAGGTTACAAGCACCTAATTCAAGCTTGGAATTTAGTGAAAAATCTCAAGGATTGCTTGAGGACTGGACGTAAGCCACAAGTGGATTGGTGGCTGAACTAGGATAAAGTTTGGTGTTTGTTCTTCTAAACTCAACTCTTTATATTGTGCACTATTTTATTAATTTTGCTTGAATTCTATCTTGCTTGATTATAGTATTTGTAAGTAAAAGTGTTTATCTCATCTATCCATTCATATCTATTAATCAAATAGCTTCAACAAAAATTGGTAATCAATAGTTTTTCGAAAGATTTGTGAAAAGTTTTTGTAAACTCAATTCACCCCCTCTTAAGTTTTGAGGCCACTTGGTAGCACAACAAAGGAGGCCATTTGGATTAGGAAGTTCATTATTGAGCTTGGTGTAGTTCCTAGCATTGTGGACCCAGTAGATCTCTATTGTGATAATAATGGAGCCATTACACAAGCTAAGAAGCCTAGATCTCACCAGTGATCTAAACATATACTTAGGTGCTTCTATCTCATTCGTGAGATCATCGATAAAGGAGATGTGAAGATATACAGAGTACCAACAGATGATAATATCACTAATCCACTGACAAAGCCTCTTGCGCAGGAAAAGCATGAGGGTCATTCTAGATCTTTAGGCATTAGACATATGCCTGATTAGCTCTAGTGCAAGTAGAAGATTGTTGGTGTATGTCCTAGAGGCTAATTTATTTGGACCGTACTTACATACGTTGTATTATGCTATTTATTTAATACATGAGACATTTCATTTATTGTGTTATTTATTATAAACATAATAAAGTCCTTAGAATAGTAATTTTAATGCCATAAGACATCAAATGGATGACTTGATCATAAGATCCTATTGGATAGAATCATAACACTATTATTAAATGTCGCTAGTCAAGTATTACTATTAATTAGGATAATAATAATGCATTGAGATTAGTATGTGCATAGACTGGTGGCCACATCTCACGGGTCATGGATATGATATATCAAGTCTTCACATGGGTACATATTAGAGTATTGATGCATTGGACTGACCCACCATGAGAGCACTGCGTGGATTGTTACGCGAGTGTCAAAAGCGATTCTCAAAGTGACAATGGTGTATGTAGTCCTTTGACTTGAAATCACTACGATTCCTACATGAGGAGTTGTATGTTTTAATGCCATCAAACATCATTTGTAATAAGGTGATTATAAAGTTAGTTATTGGACATACCATGAATCATGTAGAGGGATATGAGTAACCTAGATGGGATTTGTCTCTCTTACATAACAAGAGCAATATCTTCGGGACCCCTGATTGAGTGAGACTATAAAATGCATGGTCATGCTTAAATAAGTCAATAAGAGATATTGATCTCATTTATTTTTACTAAGCCTACCTGAGTATCAAGAAATAGAAGTTTGAACTATACAAGGGTGACACATTCCATGCCTTGTGTTTAATCTAGATATCTGGATAAAGGGACTAAACTATAAGAAAACATTGGTCATGGAAAGGTTATGTCAATTCACTAGCATTCTCATTACTTGGGTAGCACGAAGTATTGTTGGATACCGTTCACTGCTTGTAATATTAAAATAGGATTTTAATATTACTGTCAACATCATGGGAACCTATAGGGTCACACACATAGAACAGACTAAATTGGAGCAATGAGAATCCAAGTTAGACTAGGATTCAATCGTGGGCCAGACTCATAACAAATGAGTCCAAGGTTGCACTGCTAACCCTGCTACTACTCTCACTCGCATAAGGTAATCACTATTATCAATAGCACTGCTAAAGGGCTATCAAGGATTATTAGAAACCCTAGTTATACCCTAATAGAAACAGTGAGAGGGAGTGATAGGTTTCTCTTCTTTATGTAGCTAGCACTGTGCCATAGACGTGGGACTCCAAGATTGTAGATGTTGGATGTTCGTGAGTCTGTTTGTGTGGACATCGTAGAGGCACTGTCGTTGTTGCAGTGCTGGTGATTTAACTTGATTTTTTTTCATTTGGCTTTAAGAGGTGAACTCGAAAACTCATGAATCATAGCCCCTTTCTTGCATGGATCCTTGGTGGGAATCCTTTTTTCGCTGCGCTTCTGGTCACGAATTTCCCAATAGTACTAACATAGAGAACTTCAATCATAGAATTGCCCTCCATTATGGCAAAAGTGGTCTTCGAGTCAGTTCTAAATTCTTCATGTCTTTGGCAAAAAAGAAGCTGAAGAACATACAAGAATTTTATAAACGATATCAGAAATATGTATGCCTTGAGGAAGCAACCGAGGACTAGAAGAGATAGGAGAAAGGTGACTCCCCTTACCAAAAATCTAACCACAATTCCTCATGGTCCTAGAATTCCAAGCGTAGTCTGCTCCAGGGCAAGTACTTTGATTATACTCCTCTGAGCACCTCACAAGAAACAATCTTGAGGGAAATGTTGCAGACCGAGTTCTAGTACATCAAGAGGCCACCTCGTGTAAAGAAGCAGAAGCAGAAAGATCGCTCTAAACACTACACATGGCACAAAAGCTATAACCATGAAACTGAGGACTGCCATTAACCTTGCGATGCAATTGAGTTCTTAATATGGGTAGGGCGTCTACAATAATACATCATCTGAGTCCAGAATAATGAACACCATGGAAGGCATAGAGAAGAAAGACATAACCCACAACGAAGCCCATCTCCACTCCAAAGGAGAAGAACTCAGAGCCCTAGGAGAAGATCTTGGAGTCCACCTCATCGTGATACAAACTACTGGCAGGATAAGAACAGGGACATTCCACCTAATGATAATGACTTCCGCCATGGCCAGTCGAACAGAACCATCAACGCAATTGCTAGTGGATTTGATGGTGGTGATTCATCTAATGGTGCTTAGAAAATAGTTCTCAGGATGGCGGTGTTCAGTGTTACCAAGTGGCCTCAATACTAAAGAGGGGGGTGAACTGAGTTTGTAAAATAAGTTCACAAATCTTTCACAAAACATTTGATAATCAATTTTCGTTGAAGCTATTGAATGGATAGGGGTGATTAGATGGATGAGATGAACACCTTCACTTATAAATATAATTACCAAAGGAAACAATATTCAAGCGATTCAATAAAATAGTGCACAAATGTAAAGAGAAGGGCTTAGAGAAACAAACACAATAGTTTATCCTGGTTTGATCACTAATCCACTTGTGATCTACGTTCAGTCCTCAAGCAAATACTCGAGATTTTCCACTATATCTTCAAGCTTCAATAGGTGCTTGACAACCTTTACAAACTTAAGCACTTAACACTTTGGGATACCTCACCCTTTGAGCTTAAGCCTCTTCAACTAACGGATGCCTCACCCTTTACACTTTAGGAGGGATGCCTCACCCTCTTTACACGGTAATTCAGATTGATAGAATGAAACTCTCACAAGAGTGATTAATACAAATTGAAGCTCTAATATGCTCTTCAAAAGATGTCTCAAGATTTTCACAAAAATAGAGCAAAAAGGTTTTCAAAATTTGATTCTCGTATATAAATGTTAGATTGATGTTCTGAATTGAAGGTTAGCCATTAATGAAGCCCCAAGGCAAGTATTTATAAGTTATTAGAAGAAAGGAGCCATTGGGAGCTTTAATGGGCAGCATTAAATGCTGTTAAAATAGTCGTTGGGCACTGACAGATTTGTGGTAATCGATTACACAATCTATGTAATCGATTACATAGTTGTTCCAACGTGTTCTTGGCTTTCTGGGCACTTAGTAATCGATTACCAGCTTGGTGTAATCGATTACAAGGCTTCTAACTTGCTTGTAATCAATTACCATTTCTATGTAATCGATTACAAGGCTTCTTGAACGTGTTCTTGCCTTTCTAGGCTTATTGTAATTGATTACCAGCTTGGTGTAATCGATTACAAGGCCTCTGACCTGCTTGTAATCGATTACAATGCACATGTAATTGATTACAAGGCCTTTGTTTGCTATGTAATCGATTACAAACATCTTATAATCGATTTGGCTTTTGAACACATTTTTCAAGTCCAATTTGAGATGTAAACTATTTTTAACTTTGAGAAACTTGGATTGAACAATATTGACATGTGTTTTACACAATCCAAGATTAAAATCAACATTTTCTTAAAATATGAGGTTTCAATAACAAATTGATTTCAAGGGATCTTGAAAAACCATTTGAAGATCTTTGAGACACTTAGAGAGCATTTTATATTGATAATCTAGGACCTATATCTAATATACCTCTTTTGATCTTGGCCTTCTCTTTTGATCTTGATCTTCATCTTGACTTTGTTATCATCAAAAACTCATTTGATATGCTTTAAGATATAAGCATTCACATTCTCCCCCCTTTTGATGATGACAAACTAATCATAAGAAAAAAAAAGAGTTTTTGTATTTGTGTATATTAGAGATTTAGGCGCAACTCTCCCCCATAATTTATGCATGATATAGGATAAGATTTTTCATATAAAAGTTTAAAGCTCCCTCGTACAAATGCAACATTAATCAGATTTCATTTTTCACTAATCTCTCCCCCGTTGGCATTATCAAAAAGACATAAGCATTTTAAATGAAATTTCGGCAGCATGTCCACATAATCTCGTGATTAGCCCAAAAACAATCAAACATAGCAGCCAACAAAAATAATAAGATCATTAAGAGTTATAAAGAGATATATTATAACATTAGCAAAAACAAAACCTATAATGGTCCAAAGACAGATGTAAATCAGCCATATATAGAAATCAAAATGAGAAACAACTGAGTTTAGGCAAACAAAACAAAAGGACATCTGACTAAATCCTAAGTCACTGTGTAGCCTCGCTGTCACTGTCACTGTCACTATCGTCGTCATCACTAGCCACTTCAGCAGGATCAACGTTATCGTCATCATCTGAATCAAGACTCGCCTCGTCATCAGGTGCACCAACTGTAGGACCCAATGAAGCAGCAAATGATAGAGGAGCAGGGGGTGCAGCAGGGGGTGCAGCAGAGGAGGAAGAAGCACCTTGTCCCTCCAACAAAGAGCGAAGATAAGCTATCTCTAGTCCTTGATGATCAACCTTTTGCTCAACGCGATCAATTCCTGCCTTCAGGTTGCATACTTCATGAAGCAACAGTTCCAAGGTTGCTGGAGCAAGCTGCGGTTGGGCCTCAACCACATCCTCATCCTCATCCTCAGCCTCGTGAGGTATATGTCCATAACTCCCGTGGGTGAGGTAGAACTATCTTCCATCTACCTTATATGCCTGAAGCTTCTTCAATGTATGCAAGCCTATAGATTGTGGCCCTTTGGAGCTTGTGTCCATTGACTCCTCAGTTAAGGAAATATGACAATGTTCCAACATTGCTGTCACTAGCATAGCAAATGGAAGGGCAGAGTTTTTCTTCTTCTTAACATCTAACATATGTTGAATTATATAATAGCCCCAGTTGATTGGCCTACCATGGGTTATTGCCCATAAAGTCATAACATCATATCTCAGAACTTGGGAGTAATTTCCTCCCCATGAACCAATCCTCTGACCAGAAGATAATGCAGCAACCTGTTCTCCATAGTTAAACCAGTGGCCATGACTCTCTTTTTGGGATCCCTGGGGATATCATATCCAGACCTTATCAGGGAAAATAGAGCAGCTTTATGCTCATATTCATTTCCCCAAACATCAGTATTTCCACAAAAATTAGTACTATCAGGAGAAAGTTTAGTCAACCTATACCGATCATGTTTAGTGACCTTGATTTGTTGCTTCTTCACCTTAGATATTAAGCATTCATCCTCATATCTCAGATTAGCATAAAACACTCTAACCAAGTTTAAGTAAATAGCTTTCTGAATGCTAAGGAACCCAAGCAAACCTAAATTTTTAATTGTTCTAAAGCTCTCCAGAGGTTCACTTTCACAGAAGGCCTGAGGGAGATACTTGGGAGAAATTATTTTCCGCAACTGGAAGTTTTTCCTAAACAACTCAGCCTTTTTGACAGTGGAGAAATGGTGAGTGAGGTCCAGCCCTGAGATGTTGCGTGAATGAGCCCTTGAAGATGCTCCAGTGGTGACCTCTATTCTTGGACGTTTCAAACGTTGAGAGGATTCTGCCATTTTGGTGGTGGATTGGGCTGCAAAAGGTGAGGGAGGGATAGAGTAGAGGTTTAGGGCAGAGAGAGAGAGAGAGAGTGAGAGATCGTGAGAGGTGATGGGGAGATGTTCTTGGGGTGATTTTGGTGGAAATTGATAAGGGGTTTTGGTGGAGAAAGGATTTTTGAGTGGAATGGGAGTGAAATGGGGAGATTTGGTTGAGATATAGGAGAGAAATTGAGTGTTTAGTGAGAGTGGGTGCGTGGAGAGAGGTTTTTGAAAATGAGAGGTTTCTGAGAAATGAGGCTTTCGCGCCTTTGGGACCTTTTAAAAAATGCTGTGTAATCAATTACATTGAGTGTGTAATCAATTACATGCTCTTTGGGAACCTTGTAATTACATGATTTGTGTAATCGATTACTTGAGTTCTGGGAATGTTGTAATCGATTATATTAAGTGTGTAATCGATTACCAGCTTAACAGAAACATTGTAATCAATTACAAAGGGCTTGTAATCGATTACAATGTTACTAAACTCAATTTTTGCACTTCAAACAGTAAATGATCAATTTCCAATCTTTCAAATTAGTTCCAAAACATCCCAAATCAATTCCAAACAACATGCAAGCATAAAAACTGAACAACTCTTGATTTAAAACACATGTTTTTGCAAAAATCATTACTTTTACCAAGGATTGGAACCCTTTGATGGATTGGTGGATTTTGAGCAATTTGGAAGGCTCATTTATGATTGAGTACCTGTAAAACAACTTAGGGAGAACCTCTGACGCTCAAGTTAGTATTGGATTCAAAAATGTTTAATAAGTAAGAGATTATGCATCAAAACATCATTATTATGCAGCAAATTAACATGTTATGCAGTAATTTTAGGTTTATGCAGCAAATAATCAATTTATGCATGATTGATCCAATATACCAAGTTCATTTCTTGTATAGAAAAAAGTTTCTTTTGCCAAGGGCTTAGCGAAAATGTCAGCTAGTTGCTTAATGGTTTCTATAAATTCAAGCATGCAATTACCTTTTTGAACATGATCCCTTATGAAATGACGCCTAATTTCAATGTGTTTAGTTCTTGAATGCAGAATAGGATTTTTAGACAAGTTAATTGCACTAGTATTGTCACATCTTATGGGGATGTGATTAAGCTCAATACCATAGTCCAAGAGTTGTTGCTTCATCCAAAGGATTTGAGCATAACAACTCCCAACTGCGATATATTCAGCTTTAGTTGTAGACAGTGCCACACTATTTTGTTTCTTGCTATGCTAAGAAACTAGTGAGCTTCCAAGCAAGTGACATGTCCCACTAGTGCTCTTCCTATCCATTTTGCATCCAGCAAAATCAGAATCGGAATACCCAATAAGGCTACATGAGGCACCCTTAGGGTACCACAAACCCATTTGTGATGTGTCTATTAGATATTTCAGGATTCGTTTTACAGCACAAAGATGTGATTCTTTAGGATTAGCTTGATATCTAACACACATGCATACACTAAATATTATATCAGGCCTACCTGCAGTAAGATAAACGAGTGAGCCAATCATACCTCTATATTTTGAAATTTCTATAGATTTACCTCATTCATCCTTGTCCAAATAGCACGAGGTGCCCATAGGAGTAGCTATATGCTTGGCATTGTCTATTCCAAACTTCTTGAGCAACTCCTTGCAATACTTGGATTGGCTTATGAAAGTCCTTTTTCTTGTTTGCTTGATTTGGAGACCAAGGAAGAAGTTGAGCTCACCCATTGTGGACATCTCAAACTCACTTTGCATAATATTTAAAAATTCTTTACAAAGAGAGTTGTTTGTAGCTCCAAATATAATGTCATCAACATAGATTTGAACTAGAAGTATGTTATGCATTTTATGCTTTATGAAAAGGGTAGTATCAACTTTGCCTCTAGAAAAGCCTTTTTCTAAAAGGAATTTGATTAACCTTTCATACTAAGCTCTAGGAGTTTGTTTCAAGCCATACAAGGCCTTTTGGTTGGGCATTTTAAAATCCTCAAAATTGGGAGGTTGTTCCACATACACCTCTTCTTGTTTAAAACCATTTAAAAAGGCACTTTGAACATCCATTTGATAGAGTTTGAAATTCATGATGCATGCATAAGCAAATAGCAATCTTATGGCTTCTAATCTAGCTACGGGAGTATATGTTTCTTCATAATCTATTCATTCTTCTTGATTATAGTCTTTTGCAACTAACCTAGCTTTATTTCTTGTAATTAAGCCCGTTTCATTAAGTTTGATCCTAAAGACCCATTTGATGCCAATTATGGGATGATCATTGGGCCTTGGAACTAATTCCCAAACTTGATTTCTCTCAAATTGATTTAGTTCATCTTGCATGGCCAAGATCCAATGTTCATTATTAATGGCCTCATTTAGGTCTTTAGGTTTAACTTGAGAGACAAAAGCCATATGATTACATGCATTTCTAATAGAGTTTCGAGTGATTACCCCTTTTGATACATCACCTATCACCTTGTCGAGAGGGTGATATCTTGATGTCCTCCATTCCTTGGGAAGGTCCATGATTTCTGAATCCTTTTGCCATGAGTGATCAAGAGGTCTCTCTTCTTGCTTCTCAGACTCTTTCTCTTGATTTTTCAAGTGCGTTTTTGTCAAGATTTCTGCAACATCATCAACAAGCTTCTTTCTCGGCTCATTTGGGTTAGTTTCATCAAAAGCAACATGTATAGACTCTTCTATGGTTATAGTTTGCTTATTATAGACTCTCAAGGCCTTACTATGTATAAAATAGCCAATAAATATTCCCTCATCAGATTTTGCATCAAACTTTCCCAAGTTATCCTTTCCATTATTCAAAACAAAACATTTACATCCAAAGACATGAAAATGTGACACATTTGGCTTCCTTCCCTTGTACAATTCATATGGGATTTTCTTTAAAATTGGTCTTATTAGGGTTCTATTCATAACATAACAAGCGGTGTTAACCACATCCGCCCAAAAGTACTTAGGAAGGTTGGCCTCATTGAGCATAGTTCTTGTCATTTCCTCTAAGGATCAATTTTTCCTTTCTACAACACCATTTTGTTGTGGTGCTCTAGGGACAGAAAAATTATGCTCAATGCCATGCTCATCACAAAAAGTTTCAAATTCATGGTTTTCAAATTCACCACCATGGTCACTTCTTATGGATGTGATACAAAATCCTTTTTCATTTTGGATAACTTTGGCAAGCTTTTTAAATGATTGAAAAGCATCATTTTTGTGGGCCAAGAATAATGTCCATGTAAACCTAGAAAAATCATCCACAATCACCAATGCATACTAATTTCCACCAAAGCTCATAGTTCTAGAGGGACCAAAAAGATCCATGTGCAAAAGTTGTAAAGGTCTAGAAGTTGAAACCACATTTTTAGCTTTAAAAGAGACATTTACTTGTTTTTCCTTTTGACATGCATCACAAAGTTTGTCTTTTTCAAATTTGAGCTTTGGAAGACTAATTACTAGTTCTTTAGAAATCAATTTGTTTAAGTGATCCATATAAATATGAGCAATTCTTCTATGCCATAATCATGAATCATTTTCTTTACTCATAAAGCATTTAGCATCATTTGAGGAAATGTCATCAAGACTAATCATATATATATTATTGACTCTTGACCAACAAACTTAACATGCTTATCATCTTTACCCTTAATTATGCAATAATTAGAATCAAATATTACTCTATTCCCTTTATCACATAGTTGACTAATGCTAAACAAATTATGTTTGAGTCCTTCAACAAGCAAAACATTATCAATAGATAAAGAAGGGTTCTTACCAACTTTACCAACTCCAAGGATCTTTCCTTTGTTGTTGTCACGATATATCACATGATCATTCTTCTTAGGGACAAGGAAGGAAAACTTGGAGTCATCACCGGTCAGGTGCTTGGAGCAACCACTATCAAGATACCAACTTGAACTTTTGGTCTTCAAGCACACCTACAACACACATTCAGATTTTAATCTTTGGTACCCAAATTGTCTTGGGTCCTTGTATGTTAGAGTTAGGCAAGGTGTCCTTAGGAACCCAAACCCTTTTAGTTTCAATCTTGGTGTTGATATGCTTTCTAACATTACATGTGGATGCACTATGTCCTTTTCTCCTACAATGAAAGAATTTGATAAAGGAACTACTTGAAGTATTTGTGGAAACAAAGAAGTTTTTGTAAGATTTTTTTGGTTATTAGGATTATACCCCAAATCGGCTTTTTAAAAAACACATTTTTGTTTCCCTAACAACACATTCAAGATATCTCTTCCAAAAGTAAATTTTGCAAGAGTGTTGTTCAAATCTTCAATTTCTTTTTCAAATGCTTTGCATGATGAACAAGGTAATGATATGGATGTGTTATCATGTGAGGAGCAAGTCATGCATAATGAGTTAGCATCAATAAGTCCTAAGGTCTCATTTTCAATCTTAAGCTCATTTATCTCCTTGTTTAAAATAGAAACTTTGTTTACTAATAAGGAGATTATTTTGTTAGAAGATAAAACTATTTTTGTGGGTCTCATAGATTCATCATGTAATTCTTGAAAAGCATCTTGTAATTCATCATAAGAAGGTCGAGATTTTAAGTTAGAAGATGTTACCTCGGTGTCACTCTCTTTGCTTTCTTCTCGTTGAGCTATGAGACAAAGATGAGCTTCTTCATCTTCTGAACTATCGGAGGAGCTCATATCATTATCTTCCCATGCTATATATGCTCTTCTTCCTTTCTTTTCCTTGGAAGACCTTCTCTCAAACTTCTCCGTCTTCTTATGATACACAGGACGCTCCATTTTCATGTGCCCCGATTTTTCACATTCATAACATTTTGGAGGAGTTGAGGATCCTTCTCCTTTGTGGTAGGCTTTCTTTTGAGGAAAGGGTGGCCTTCTTTGGAATCCCTTCTTCTTCAAGAATCTTCCAAACTTCCTCACAAGGAGATTAAGATTCTCCTCACTTAATTCAAGATTTTCTGCATCTTCTTCACCATCTTCACCTTCATCTTCAATTGTAGAAGAGGTGGCTTTAAGTGAAATTTCATTTTTCTTCTTATCATGCTCTTTATTTTGATTGAGCCTATTTATCTCCAACTCATGTTCATTAAGCTTCCCAAATAAGGTGGCTAGAGACATTATTGATAAATCTCTTGATTTCGCAATAGTCGTTACTTTGGGTTGCCAATTCCTACTCAAACATCTCAAGACTTTGTTAATAACATCTTCATTAGGAAATGTCTTTCCCAATGAGATAAGATGATTAATAATATGTGTGAATTTCTTTTGCATCACTTGAATACTTTTACCTTGATTCATTCTAAATAATTCATATTCATGAGTTAATGTTTATTATAGATCGCTTTACCTCACTTGTACCTTCATAAGTTACTTGTAAAGTATCCCACATTTCTTTAGCAGTTTTACAATTTGACACCCTAAAGAATTCATCATACCCCAAGGATGTTCTTCGCTCTCAAATTGTATTGAACCTTCTTTTTGTCCTCATCGGTCCATTCATTTCTAGGTGTATTAATTTTCACACCATCTTTAGTATGTGTGGGAACAAAAGCACCATTTACAATGGCATCCCACACATCTAAATTAATAGCTTCAATAAAAATTTTCATTCTTTCTTTCCAATAGGCATAACCATCCCCATTAAAATAAAGAGGTCTGTTTATAGAAGAACCTTCATTTGAAAAATCATTTGAAGCCATCACTTCTCTTGAAGCTGCTAAACTCTTTATACAAGAGTCTAGTTCTGATACCACTTGTTACCAAGTGGCCTTAATACTCAAGAGGGGGGTGAATTGAGTTTGTAAAATAAGTTTGCAAATCTTTTGCAAAATGTTTGATAATCAATTTTCGTTGAAGCTATTGAATGGATAGAGGTGATTGGATGGATGACAAGAATACTTTCACTTATAAATATAATTGCCAAAGGAAACAATATTCAAGCAATTCAATAAAATAGTGCACAAATATAAAGAGAAGGGTTTAGAGAAACAAGCATAATAGTTTATCCTGGTTAGATCACCAATCCACTTGTGATCTACGTCTAGTCCTCAAGCAAACACTCGAGATTTTCCACTATATCTTCAAGCTTCAATAGGTGCTTGACAACCTTTACGAACTTGAGCACTCAACACTTTGGGATACCTCACCCTTTAAGCTTGAGCCTCTTCAACTAAAGGATGCCTTACCCTTTACACTTTAGGAGGAATGCCTTACCCTCTTTACAAGGAAATTCAGATTGATAGAATGAAACTCTCACAAGAGTGATTAATACAAATTGAAGCTCTAATATGCTTTTCAAAAGATGTCTCAAGATTTTCACAAAAACAGAGCAAGAAGGTTTTCAAAATTTGATTCTCGTATATAAATGTTAGAATAATGTTTTGAATTGAAGGTTAGCCATTAATGAAGCCCCAAGGAAAGTATTTATAAGTTATTGGAAGAAAGAAGGCGTTGGGAGCTTTAATGGGCAGCATTAAATGCTGTTAAAATAGTTGTTGGGCACTGACAGATTTATGGTAATCGATTACACAATCTATGTAATCGATTACATGGCTGTTCCAACGTGTTCTTGGCTTTCAGGGCACTTAGTAATCGATTACCAGCTTAGTGTAATCGATTACAAGGCCTCTGACTTGCTTGTAATTGATTACAATGCATATGTAATCCATTATAAGGCCTTTGTTTGCTATGTAATTGATTACAAACATCTTGTAATTGATTACCTTGGCCTTTGAACACATTTTTCAAGTCCAATTTGAGATGTAAGCCATTTTTAACTTTGAGAAACTTGGATTGAACAATATTGACATGTGTTTTACATAATCCAAGATTAAAATCAACATTTTCTTAATATATGAGCTTTCAATTACAAATTGATTTCAAGGGATCTTGAAAAACCATTTGAAGATCTTTGAGATACTTAGAGAGCATTTCACATTGATAATCTAGGACCTATATCTAATATACCTCTTTTGATCTTGGTCTTCTCTTTTGATCTTGATCTTCATCTCGACTTTGTTATCATCAAAAACTCATTTGATATGCTTTAAGACATAAGCATTCACATTCAGGGTCTCCCACTCCGAGTCTAAGTCACGGACCGGGGAGAGGAAGATGCCCTCCATCACCTTTTCATATGAGGATTATAGAAGAATTATCCCAGATCACGATGACCCGCTAGTCATCTCGAGAATAATCTCCAATCCTGAAGTCTAGCGTAGCTTTATGAACCAAGGGAGTTTGACATACATTACGTTCATAGACTTCTACCAGAAGCTAGAACTTCCACGTGCAAAACTAACTCCCTATGATAGGGAACTTATAGGGTTCACTAGTGAGAAGATCTCCTTAGCAGGCTATTATGACACCCACTTGACCCTTGGATCCTCTAAACTCTTCAAGATAGTTAAGGTAAAGTTTCTGGTCATAGATTGCCCTTCGGCCTACAACATCATTTTGGGCTGCCATGCCCTAAACGCACTTGGTGTCGTGGTGTCCACCACTCACCTAGTCATAAAAGTTCCTAGCAAGAATAACGAGGTTGTCACGGTGAAAGACAACTAAGTTGAAGCCCAAAAATGCTATAATGAGAGCCTAAGAATTTGTAGGGTTCCCAAAAAAAGGCAAAGCTATTACATCTAGCCCGATCTTGGATCAGGTCAACATCCTTTTGACTGAGGTAGATGTTTAAGAGGAAATTCAAGGTGCCAAACCCTAGCCAAAAGGTGAATTACATACAGTCCAACTTGGTGCCAAACCAGATCAGTAACTAGGATTCGAGTAAACCTAGAAGAAGAAGAAAGATGCCAACTGTAACACCCCCTTCCGGGAGGCATTACATTTAAGACCGACTCCTTTAAAATTCTTTACCCAATTTATAAAAATTAATATTATAAAATAAGTTTCAAAAACTTCTTTTCACGAATAACAAAAACTGGTCAAATTATAGAGACACAAAACATAAGAACCATAAGATAGACTTTTCATAAAACGAAGTTTGTTACATCCATAAGTATATTACATCATGTTCCAAAAGCATAAAACTTAAGTGTTCCAAAAAGTAAATATATTCATATAACCACCAAATGAAGATTGAGCCTTGTCCAAGTCCAAACACCTAAAGAACAGGGTCTTCCACCCGATCGTCATCTAGATCCCCTTTAGATCCCTAGCAGACAAAGCCCCCAGTCGGGCCATGCCACTACAGATAGGAGTCCGAGCAGTCGACTCCACAGAGTCCTCCCTATAGGAAGCTATCCAGTCATCACAAAGCTCCCCAAGGGGCATGTAGAATTTCAAGTGAACAACTGTATCAATAGTAAACGTAGCCGCCTCATGCCGAGTCCTACTCCAAAGCAAATTGACACCTCCGTCATACTGAATGTGCCCCGTGTCTGACTGAACACTCCACGCTTCGATGCCCCCATGAAGTTGTAGCCTAGTGAAACCTAGCGGATCTTGCCTTGTCACCATCACGATCTTTTCCATCATAAGTACAAAAGTAGAAACAGAAAGAATAATACAATAGAAGATGTGAGATCCCCTACATCAATACCATCATGGCAGTAAAAAACCTCACGAAAGACAATAATGTCTTTCACAACAACAATATCAATAAATGACAGATATAATCATATTAACACAAGGATATGAAAGATCAACAGATATAGTCATGTTATCGACCAATATATGATTCAGCTAGATACATCAAAATATAGGAATACCAACCACACCACAACGAGATGTACATCGAATATGCATATGCAAAATGCGTATGCTGACCATCCTTATGCTCAATGCACTCATTTCCTACTCCATAGAGCTAATCATAAATTTTGGAGAGAATGATCTTGAAGACTTTGTCTGTGTCACGCTAGCCTCAAATCAAGTGCTATAGTTTTCTCAATATACGCATCATGGCTCTCATCAAACAGTCTACACCGGATCGTGATTGGCGATAGTGTCTCAGTCCGGATTGTCGGTACGTCTACATCAGTCTGATCCATAGCCCAGGGGAGCTACTAGCTGGCCATTGCGGAAAACTTGCGCCCCGAAGCCTCGACGCCCCCAAGGTCAACACGTGACCTACACTACGACCATCGCACCCATACTAAGGTGTAATTCATCTCCTAGGCATTCTGCCTTGATACTAAATCACTCCGACTTTCACAATGCATGATGAATGACTCAATGCATGCGCACATGACAAGGGTTAAAGCAGTACTCATGAATAGTATAAGTCCCACCAAATAAGCCACAACAGGCTTAGATTCATCACTGACAATCCTGGGGTCAGTACGTCAGCCTAGTAGCACAATACTAAATCCATAATCCACTTATGTCCAATACGTCGGCCCAAAAGCACAATGTTAAATCCACAATCCGCTTGGGTCCAGTACATCGGCCCAAAAGCACAATGCTAATGCATTCTTTCATAAGGTATCTCATTCGTGCAATTTGAAGAGTCATCACTATCGATTCACATGAAGCATTCTTACAATTTCTTTAGCATATAGAACTATTGTTTCACTATTAGGCCTTAATTGTGACACTTTCAAGAATAAAGATAGAAATCAATCCTAATCACCAGGTTCTTCCAACTAAGTTCCTCGAGTGACCTTTCCTCATATCGTTCACGAAAGACTTAAAAAGAAACTACATTGTCTTATCCTCACAATTCTTTTCCTCTTTCTTAAGTCCTTTCAAGTTTTCACTATTTCTTTCTCAAGCTTATTTTTGTTCTCAAGACCGGAAATCACTCTTTTGCTAAACGGAAAAAAATTATTCTTTTCCATTCTTATCTTATCAATCCTTAATTTAATTTCTCATCATCAAACCAACTAGATTCATCACTAATAAATCATTTTCATTTTTCTAGTTATCTCCAAAATTATTTTTCAATAGTATATTCGAAATTCAATACTCCTCAAATCATAACATGGTGATCATCTTCTCCTTTATTCATAAATCCTTTGATCCTAATTAAATACCCAAGTCTTCTAAGTAATATTTTCTAACATTCGTTCCAAACTTCCATTATTCTATTTCTAATTAAGAACCCATTTTTATATCACTTATCAAGAATCGTTTCCAATAAAATAATTCAAGTCTCCAAAACTACTTCTCCATCCTAATATTAAGTACCATAGCCAAACATTAATTCTTTTCCAAGGTCAAGAGTTTGTTCACTTCTTTTCTAAATTTGTACTTTCATAAATCACATTCTTACTACCTAATCATCTAGGTTCTTAATCAATGAAATATTTTAGCCTTAAAACCTTATTTCTCCACTCCATGGCCGTGAGCTTCATTAGTTATTGGGACCAAAATATTTTTCGTTTCTAGCAACATTTAAAGCATACAACATAACTTTCAAGTATCAAAATCATATTATAACAAACTCATACATAATATCAAGTAACAAGATCACATAAAGCTTATAACAACAAATTACAAAGTCATACAACCATGGTGAATAAATCCTCACATGGATTTACCACCCACAAATAGATACGTTCCTCACCACCATGAGTGGTTGATGAGGTTAATCTCCCTCTTACCTTAGGTGTAGCCTCCTAGCTCCTTGTATGCCCTTGTGTAGCAAACTTTCTCCACCAAGAGGTTCTTAGAATCAAAGCAAACATGCAAGAATTAATATCTCGGGCTTGCATAAGATTACCATAGATCAAAGTATGAATTTACGTTCTTTAAAATGAAGCAAGAAAGAAGATTTAAGAACCTTACCTTAAGATTCTTGAACTTGAGATTTGAAGCAAAGCTTAAAGAAATGCTTGAATATGGATGAACTAGAGATTGATTTCCACACAAAAGTGTCTTAGAATGATGTATAGATTCAAGATCTAAGAGTATCTTGAATAATTGAAGATTGGGTGATAGGCTTTGGGGTTTGGCCGTGGCCTATCGAAGAGAAAAAGAAAGGAGTTTTGTATTTTAGCTTCTTGATCTTTGATAGAAAGATGGAAATGAACTAGGTGATAGAAAAAATCAAATCTTTGGTTCTTCAAAGTGGTCTTGGCCGTGAGGTATAAAGGAAAATGAAAAGAGGAAAATAGAAATAAAGAATCTCACCTTAAGAGCATCAAGTTAGGGCTTGAAAGAAAAGGATGAAGATGAGAGTTTTTGATGATGGTCACAATAGAAAATCATCCCAAGGGTATGTAGATTCTAGAAATATGATTGATTGGAGCAAACAAAATGGAAGATGAAAAATGGAGAATGATGGCTGTGAGGTAGGGAGAGAAAATGGATGGAGAGAATGAGAGAAAAATGAGAGAAGAGAAAAGTAGATAGAGAAAGTGATAGCTTTTGAAATGAAAAATGGAAATGATGCTTTGAGTGAGTCATCTTTCTCCCCTCCAAAATCGTGGGGCCATTCCAAGGGGAGAGAGAAAAAGCTTCTCCAACAAGCTTTGAGGAAGCTTCTTTAACAAGCCTTGATGAAACTTCTCCAACAAGCTTGTTTTCTCTTGGTTCAAGGTTGATGTAACATAAAGGTGTAGGTCCCAAGGTTGATGTGAGAAAAGTGACTAGCACTTTTACTAAAGGCTATTATCCAATGGATAAAAGTCTCAGTAGGCAAAGTCGGTATCTATTGTTCAATGGACAATACAGTGTACCCAAATTTTATCTGTCAGATAAAATCTCAAAAAATAAAAATTTCGTAAACTGTGTCCGACCTCGGATTTAGTAAGATCCCTCATCACCGTTTCCATAGTCCAAGGTTTTTTGGCCTAAGGGAAATATTTCATTTTCTCGATCTCGCTCAGTGTGCATGCAAATCGAGGAATATATTAAAATAATCAAACAATTCAGACAATTCAAAAAAATTCACAAATATTATAAATATTATAAAATGAATATATATCATGAAACAAGCAATTTTTGGGATGTTACGACTCTCCCATTCTAAAAAGAAATTTCGTCCTCGAAATTTATTATACCTTAGAATATATGTGGATATTGCCCCTTGTAGAACATGTCTCCAGATCTTTAACGCAACCACAAAAGCTAACACCGAGTTTTTGTAGGGTAGTTCTTTTCATGTACTCTCAGTTGTCTTGAAGCATATGCTACAACTCCTTTTATTCCGAACAAGCACACGTTCTAAACTCTATCGTGGAACATCACAAAACATCTCAAAAGGTTCATTGGGATTAGGCAGAATCATCACTGGCAAAGTAGTCGAGTTCTCCTTCCATTTTTGAGAAATTCCCTCATATGCATCAGTCCATACAAAAGCTTGACTCTTTCGCATGAGCTGGAAAAGCAGTCCCGCCATCTTGGAAAATTCTACGATGAAGTTTCTGATACTAACCAATTAATCCCACATAGCTATGAATCTCCGTTACAGTCTTCGGTCTTTTCCATTGGAGAACTGCCTCAACTTTCGATGGATTTACAGTAATTCCTTCTTTTGAAATCATATGCCCCAAGAATTTAACCTCCTCTAACCAAAATTCGCATTTTGATAACTTGGCATACAACTCCTTCTCCTTTAGAATCCGAAGAACCACACTAAAAGGTTCAGCATGTACTTCCGAGCTTTGAGAATTAGTCAAAACGTCGTCAATAAGGACAATGACAAATCCATCTAAGTAAGAAAGAAAGATCCTATTCACGTGATCCACAAATATTACTAGAGCATTCGTTACTTTGAACGGCATCACTAAATTCTTGTAGCGCTCATAATGCATCAGAAAAGTTATTTTGGGAACATCTTCTACTTTTACACGAATCTGAGGGTAACCAGAATGCAAATTGACCTTGGAGAAAATAGCGACTTCCTTTAGTTGGTCTATTAGATCATGTATTCTCAATCTTAACAGGAAGTGCCTCATACGTTAAGTCCTTTTCTAATTGTACTGTGTTTAGCACTATGATATAGTTTAGATCATCATGTATTTTCTCAAATGAGATACATGGAAAACATTATGGAGGTTAGAAAGAAAAATAGTAAAGCTATTTAGTATGCTATCGGACCTATCCAACAAAATTTGATATGGTCCGATGAATTCAAGAGTGAGCTTCCTAGGTTCAAATCTGGAAGTCTCGACCTCAAGGAATGATAAAGGCTTATTGAAACGAAATAATAAGATGTGGTTAAAAGATAACTAATCCATTCCTGAGATCATGTCTTTTGTGAAAGAGATAAGCAAATCAAATTGGCAAAAGGTTCCAATTTCCAATAGTAATAGGACAATTTAAACAGGCTTGAGTAGTAATAGCAAGTTTAGTAAAGGGAAATAGTGATATTCAAGTCAAAAGGGAAATGTCAACACAAAACCCTAATGGTTCACAGAGTCAAAGGTAAAAAAAGAAAGGGTCGCCCTGAGTCAAATAGTACAAATTAAGGCTTACTTCCTATGGTACCATTTTCCTTAGTTAAACCTTCGGATTGGGAGGCTTCTACTCTACTCATTGCACTGATTCCTCCTCCAGCATGAGCTCTTATTGCATATTCATTGCTAGCGAAAGGCTTTGTCTTTTACGAAGGACAATTCCTAAACATATGTCTTGGCTTTCTGCACTTGAGATAGATTGTTTCCTTGCTTACACAATTCCTCGTTAAACGATTCCTTCCACACTTCTTACAGTGTGATAAAAATTTAACGGTCTGACCGAATCTATTATGAGTAGTACTTCCTCCAACCATTTGTTGTTGATGTTGACTCCGTGGTGGCTGTAAATACGATTTTTGCCAAAATCGTTTGACCTTACGATTTTTCCTTTTTCGGAACCAATATGGCTCAATGTCATGGGGTCCTATGTCCTTAGACTGATTTAACTCCAACAAAATTTGAGCCTCGACTATCAATTCCTACTGCTGAGCAACCTTCTGCTTTTGTTGTACTATTATGCCAGCCGTTCCTTATATTGCTTCCACAGACGTGGCCATCCCTTCATTGTCGTACTCCATATTCCCACATGTACATCTACCACGAGCCATTTCCTTTTCTTCGGAAACAGACAAATCAAAACATAATAGAAACAAGAAGTAACCATTTCAAATAATATTATCTCCTTTCGGAAACCAAGCAATACACCTATGTGTTTAGTTTCAGAGAAACACTCAGCACAAACAAAGCAAACTTACCCATAAACCCAAAAGATTCAGACTTGGACTTTACTCACACTAGAGGTACCACTCCAAAAAGTGTAGGTACAAAAATTCTGAACGAGTTCAGTCATCCAACTGGACTCTTACTAGAAGAAACTCTATTCTCCTAGTCCGCCTAGTTGAAGTCATAGTTTCCTGTCCACACAGAATATTACATATTGAGTTAGCCAGTCCTCAATATCGTGTAACTATGTAATAGTAGCTACTAACATCTAACCTAAAGCAACTTATACAATCTTCTTTTAACATCTCAAACAAGAGACAAGGAAATGCACAACACACACACAAGAATTTCTACCTGCCTAAGCATAATTAGTCTATACCCCAGCTCAATTGGATGAATTGCTCTGATACCACCTAATGTAACACCCCCTTCCGGGAGGCAATACATTTAAGACCGACACCTTTAAAATTCTTTACCCAATTTATAAAAGTTAATATTATAAAATATAAGTTTCAAAAACTTCTTTTTGTGAATAACATAAACTGATCAAATTATAGAGACACAAAACATAAGAACCATAAAATAGACTTTTCATAAAACGAAGTTCGTTACATCCATAAGTACATTACATCATGTTCCAAAAGCATAAAACTTAAGTGTTCCAAAAAGTAAATATATACATATAACTACCAAATGAAGATTGAGCCTTGTCCAAGTCCAAACACCTGAAGAACAGGGTCCTGGACCCGATCTTCATCTAGGTCCCCTTCAGGATCCCCAGAAGACAAAGCCCCCAGTCGGGGCATGCCACTACGGACGGGAGTCTGAGTAGTCGACTCCATAGAGTCCTCCCTATAAGAAGCTCTCCAGTCATCCCAAAGCTCCTCAAGGGGCATGTAGAATTCCAAGTGATCAACTGCATCCATAGTAAACGTAGCCGCCTCATGCCGAGTCTTACTCCAAAGCAAAGTGACACCTCCATCATACCGAATATGCCCCGTGTCCCACTGAACACTCCACGCTTCGACGCCCTTATGAAGCTATAGCCTAGTGAAACCTCGCGGATCCTGCCTTGTTGCCATCACGATCTTTTTCACCATAAGTACAAAAATAGAAACAAACAGAATAATACAACAGAAGAGGTGAGATCCCTTACGTCAATATCAGTATGGCAGCAAGAAACCTCACGAAAGACAATAATGTCTTTCACAATAAAAATATCAGTAAATGACAAATATATGAAAGATCAACAGATATATTCATGTTATCAACCAATATATGATTCAGCTAGATACATCAAAATACAGGAATACCAACCACACCACAACGAGATGTACACCGAATATGCAAATGTAAAATGCGTATGCTGATCATCCTTATGCTCAATGCACTCATTTCCTATTCCATGGAGCTAATCACAAATTTCAGAGAAAATGATCCAGAAGACTTTGTCTGTGTCATGCTAGCCTCAAATCAAGTGCTATAATTTTCTCAATATATGCATCATGGCTCTCATCAGACAGTGTACACTGGATCGTGATTGGCGACAGTGTCTCGGTCTGGACGTCGATGCGTCTGCATCGGTCTGATCCACGGCCCAGGAGAGCTACCACCTGGCCATTGAAGAAAACCCGCGCCCCGACGCCCCCATGGTCAACACGTGACCTGTAACATCCCGAAAACTGTTCATTCATTTATAAAATGTCATTTTATAATATTCTTGATTTTTAGGAATTTTTCTAGAATTTTACGGAAACGTCGAATATTTTAATATATTCCTCGTTTTGCGTGCACACTGGGCTGAGAATTTCTGAGACCAGTGTAACACTCCGGAAATTGATTATTTCATCACCAATAGTCATTTCCTAATATTTGTGATTTTTAAGAATTTTATGAGAATTTTCCGAAAATGTCGAATATTTTACTATATTTCTCGTTTTGCGTGCTTACTGCGCGGAACTGAGATAATGCGACATTTTCTCTGTGAATCTTGGACTATGGATAAGTCGACGGGGATCTTACTAAACCCGAGACTTGACACGGTTTTACGAGGTTCGCACCATTTTTCGAGAAACCTTGACAGATAAATTAAATTATCTTGTGTAAATTTCATCCGTCGGATAAATTAATCCGACTTGTCGATTGTAACTATTATCCATTGGATAATAACATGCATTAGAAATCCTATCACATTATCCTAATGCAATCTATTTTATGTCCAATCCATTCACTTTAATTCAAATTTAATAGTATTTTATTCTAAGCTTCCATGACAAGCTTTGACCCAAGCTTTGACCAACCAATTGGCTTCCTTTGGAAGCCAAAATTTGATCACTCTCTCTCTCCCTCTTTCACGTCAGCTGCTGTTTGGAAAAGGGGAAGGATTGGTTTTAACTAACCAAATATTGCATTATAGCATTTATCACCCAAAAGCTTATTTCCTTCTTCACTTTTATGTTCTCCCTCTTCCATTTCCTTCTTCAACATTTCTTTCTTTTCTCTCCCACTCACTCACGGCAGCCCACTCTCCCAATTCCCCAACCATCACAAAAACAATACTTGATCATACTTTCTTAATCTCCTACTCCTTCTCATCATCTTTTGTGCTTGGAGTTTTCAAGAAAGCTTCCATCTTCAACCTCTTTTCAAGCCTTGAAGGTGAGCTTCCATGGCTGAAAATTCTTAGAATTTAATTCCATTTTCATTTTGCATTTTCACCTTGATTTTATGGCTATTCTCTTCTTCAATTTCACACCATTTCCTTGTTCTAATTCATGTTGCATTTTCTAGGGTTTTTGGAGCCAAAAATCCGAAAATCAAAGGGGTTCTTGGAGTGTTCTTGGTTCTTCTTCTTGGTAAGAGGAAGATTAATCCCCCTCAACCTCTTTAGCAACTAGGGACCTTGTATTTAATTTTTGGAAGAAAAACCACATAGTGGTTATTCTTGAATATGCTTGTAAATTTGCCTACTTGATTGCTATCTTAGTTTAGCTTTGAGAAATGGATTGAATGGTTGTTTAATCATGTATGTTTGTGATTAGAATCCATGTTTGATTGCTGAATTTTCTGGTTGCTGGACCCCTGAATGTGTCACGGTTTTGGGGCTGTTTTGGGCTGGAAAATGAAGGGAAATGATGCTTAAATTTTGATCAATGCAAGGCTAATTAAATCAAGTAGTTAAGGTTGATCCAAGTGGACAAAATTCTGGTTGTTGGACCTTAGTGAGTGCCACGGTTTTAGAACTAGTTGGTCCTTGAGTTTGAACCTAGGTCATGAACAACTAAGAGAGTGATTTTTGGGTTTGATTCAAATCAAGAGGTTTAAGTTAGTGATTAATGTTTTCTAAGTGTTAATGAACTAGTTAAGAACTTAAAATCACATAGAAAATGATCTTGAGTGATTGAAATTGAGAATTGTTTCAAAAGAACCATTTTCGGATTCAGCAGAATCCAGTGAGCAGTCAGCGATGTTTGCTGCATAACGCGAGCTACCGATATCGGAATGACCTGATTCTAGAGCCATTTGAAAGCTAAGACATAAGGCTTCATGTAGTAAAAATTTCAGAATTCTTGAGCAAGCCAATCAATACCAGTTTCTGTTTGAACCCACGACAGATTCTGCCGAAAAATGTATTCTGGCAGTCAGTAAACATAATTGCATAATTTCTTGATCCGATGTCGTATGGACATGAAACTGGTGCCATTTGAAATCTAAGACGTGAGGCTTCATGTGATAAAAATTTTAGAATTTTCCCCCATGTAGTATATTCCCAGTTTCAATTTAAAGTTAAGTCAAGAAATTAGGATTCTTGGTGAGTTAATTTAACAAGTGAATAACTTAAATAAATTAGAGGAATGACGTGTAGTTGATGACTTGAATGGATTTGAGATTTGAGCCAATGTGAGGCCACAACCTCTAAGGTATTTTTGAGTGTAAGTATTGGATTTTGATAAATTGGAATCATAAGGAATTAAGAAATTAGGAACCTATTTAATGAAATGGATAATTAATGAGTTGGAAGGATTTAATAAAATCAAGACTTCATAAATCTTAAAGGACTAAGAGTGAAAGCATCGTAAAATTTAAGGTAATTCTAAATGAGTGAAGAACATGAGAGTGTGAGGCTTAAGAGCTTAAATAAATTACAAGTTTTGGGAAATTGAATGGCCTTGGAATGTTAAATTGATTTTAAGAATTGATTTTGAACATGAACCTTGAAAACGGGAAACAAATACTAAGTTAGGATTCATAATGAACCTAATGACGCATCAACTGACTTGATCCTTGTATTCTGATGATATGGGTCCATGTGAGTGACCATTTGTATATTGATGCTTATATTGGCCAATTGCGGCATATTATGGAATTGTATGAAATTGTGAATCATACGTATTAATGAATGATATTGTGATTATCCTTGAAATGTGTTATTGGCTTGATGTGGATCCGTGGATGGGATTAAACCTTGTTGCTAAATGTTATGACATGCATTTGAAGCAGGATTGACCTAGTTGATATGAGAAGCATGATTTAGTCATGCATTGAACCCATATGCATTTAAATACGCATCGTTATGGTGACATTGGGCCGTTGAATTATACTATGGAAATATCCGGTTGACGATTGAGTCGGATATACTATGGAAATATCCGGTTGACGATTGAGTCGGATATACTATGAAAACATCTCAGTTGACGATTGAGTCGGATGTACTTTGGATTCATCTCCATGGAGTAGGGTATTGGGCGTCCATGCATATGCATCACATTATTATACATTTATTTATTGATCTTTGTTTTGTATAATATGAATGGTTGACTACTCTTATTATTATGGTACTGGATTTAACTGTCTCGGATTTAAGCACTGGATTTAACTTGTCTAGATATTATGACTTATTCATATTCCCCGTCGATGACCGTACTTGATCGGTTATCTCGTTTAGAAATTTATTTATTGCCTTTACATGCTACGTGGGCGCTATCTGCCGATTCGGTTCTTGGTTCTTTGTATTGGTATTGATGGTAGGATATCTTACCTCTTTTCTCGTATTGCTATTGTGCACTATTTGTATATACCTTGTATTTGTCGAAGACGACGGCAAGGAGGTCGGTGCTACGAACCTTCGAGCGGGTGGCCGTACCTCAACTAGCATCGGCTTGGAGATGGAGGCGCGCATGCACGGATTTACGGGCGACGTGCGTCCCGACCTTTTGGGAGGGCCGGAATGCGGCACATCAACCTCGGCTCCGATCGCTGTGTGTACCTCGGCGACGTGTCTATTGCTCTAGCCTGGAGGCGACACGAGATGCCGGTTCTCACCGCCATATTCGACCTACGTCCGGAGTTCTATCTACCCATTCGCGAGATGTGGGGTTCTCGTTTCCACAACCCGCGTGAAGACTCATTTGATTCTACAGCTCGGGCCCCGTCCTGTGTCTCTGCTATTCCTATGGTGATTTCCTCTGATGATGAGGAAGATCCTGAGGAAGATCCCGAGGAAGTCCCTGAGGACGACCCCGAAGAGGACCCTGAAGAGGATCCTGACACGATTCCTCCTCACATGAGGGATTGACACCACTGGTAGCTACTGATGGTACGCAGTCTTTTATTTTGGGGGCCTGATGGTATTTTTGTCTTATGGGTTGTATATTTTGTTATTCTGGAGTAGTGTTGATATGTAATTCCATAGGCAGGTATAGTTTTGCTTTTTGGATTGATTTCAGGCTTGTAACTAAAACACCGTTATGTTTAAGTATATGTATGTATGTTATTCAGGTGAAATTTCATTTATTGTTTTATTTTATGGTAATTAACATTCCGCATTGTCATCATTATTATAAGAAAAAAAAATATACTGCTATTTTTACATATTAAAGTATCAGGTAATTCAACCTTTAATTATTTAAACCGGGTCTTAAGTGATTAATTATTTAATTTCCGCATTTTATTTTATTTGACAATGTGACGTTCCCTCCAGAAAAGGGGCGTTACATTAAGTTGGTATCAGAGCCCCGGTTTATGTTTTCTTTGGGTTTTGTGTGTGAGTCTGTCTTGTTTGTGCTGTGTGAAATCTCTGTGATTGGTATTCGAATGAATACATTTAACTCTCTCTATATGTTTCAGCTTACATAACTTAAGAGAAAGTGAAATGGCGAGAAGTGGAGATATCGCAGCTGCAGTAGAAGCGATGCAGCGGATGGCAGAACTTATTGCGCAACAAAATGAGCGTGCTGTTCAACAACAAGAACAATCTGCTCAACAACATGAGGCGACTGCCGATGCGCAGAATTTAGAATTTCGTCGTCACAACCCTCCACAATTTAAGGGAGAATTTGATCCTGACAAAGCTAGTCTATGGATTAAGGAGCTGGAAAAGGTCTTCCGTGGCATGAACTGTGCCGAAGATAAGAAGGTGAATTATGCTACTTTCATGCTTACGGGTAATCTCGAAAACGGGTGGAACAGACTCGAAAGCATTGGAAGCCGCAGAACCGATATCACTCCGGGAAATGTTCAAGAACAAGTTTTGGACAAGTATTTTCCGAAAACGCGAGACATGCAAAAGAGCCGGAATTCCTCAATTTGCGACAAGGAGGTATGACCGTCGCCGAGTATGCGACTAAATTTGAGAGCTTGGAGCAATTTTCTACACACTACCAACACCAAACCGATGAAGTCCGGAAGTGTTGGAAATTCACCGAAGGACCGAGATATGAGGTGAAGAAAGCCGTCATCACTCGAAGATGAAGGTATTCTCGTAATTCTTGGACACGTCTTTGTGAAGTTGAAGCCTTGGAACGAGCTAAAGACTCGAGAAACAAGAACTTCGGACCTACTAGGTTCCAAAGAGGTGGAGGCGTGGTTCAAACCGCTTTCGAGAAGAAACCTTATTCCCGACCGACGGAAATCAGCAACAATTTGGTGGAGGTTCTACTGGGAACCGGCCGGTCGAATATGACACGTTCTTCTAAGTGCTTGAAGTGCGGAAAAGATCATCCTACGAGGGAGTGCACCATCAAAGGAGTCATCTGTTTCCGATGTGGCAAACCAGGTCACATATCTAGGGACTGCAATCAAACGAAGGTGAACCATCAGTCAATGCGACTCGAGCCAAGAAACCGCAAGTTGGAGGTCGAGTTTACACTATGAGCGGAGCCGAAGCACGAATCCGAAGACTTGATTCAAGGGGAAGGCACCATAGAAGGTAATCTTTTAAAAGTCCTGTATGACTCGGGGCAACCCATTCTTTCATATCTTATGACTGTGTGCTACGACTTGGCTTATCTGTGTCTGAACTACCTTTTGAGTTGACTGTTTCAACCCCTACTGATAAACCTGTAGTTACTACCAAATTCTGTCTAAAATGTCCTCTGATTGTTGAAGGTCGCGTCTTTCCTGTTGATCTAATCTGTCTACCTTTGTCACAGTTGGATATAATCTTAGGAATAGACTGGTTGTCTTCTAACCATGTTCTGTTAGACTGTTCCAAAAAAACCATAGTCTTTCCTGTGGATGAGAATTCTAGATACTTGACGGCCAACCAAGCGCGAGCTCTCTTGAAAGAAGGAGCTCAGGGATACATGCTGCTATCTTCTTTGAGAATCAAGATTGAGGCCGACTTGAGCACTATTCCTGTAGTGAGGGAATTCTCTGAAGTCTTTCCAGAAGAAGTGCCTGGATTACCACCGACTCGTGAGATAGAGTTTGCTATTGATCTGGTACCGGGAGCTAGTCCTGTGTCTATAGCACCCTATCGAATGTCACCAACGGAACTGGCAGAGCTTAAGAAATAGCTGGAAGAGCTTTTGGAGAAACAGTTCATCCGACCAAGTGTATCACCTTGGGGAGCGCCTGTATTATTGGTTCAGAAAAAGGACGGTACTTCAAGACTGTGCGTGGACTACAGGCAATTGAACAAGTTGACGATCAAGAACAAGTATCCTCTCCCGAGAATTGACGATTTGATGGACCAACTGAAGGGAGCAGCGGTGTTTTCGAAGATCGATTTGAGATCTGGGTATCATCAGATAAGAGTGAAAATGGAGGATGTACCCAAGACTGCTTTCCGTAGCCGATACGGTCATTACGAGTATCTTGTGATGCCGTTTGGCGTGACGAATGCACCTGCTATCTTCATGGACTACATGAACCGCATCTTTCGTCCGTACTTGGATAGGTTTGTTGTCGTCTTCATTGATGACATCCTGATATATTCTCAGAATCAGGAGGATCATGCTGAACATCTCAGCAAAGTTCTTCAAATTTTGAAGGAGAAAGAGCTGTATGCAAAACTATCGAAGTGTGAGTTTTGGCTTGACGAAGTGAAGTTTTTGGGCCATGTGATCTCAAAGGAAGGAATCGCGGTAGATCCGTCAAAAGTAGAGGCAGTGTTACAATGGGAACAACCAAAGTCCGTAACGGAGGTTCGTAGCTTCGTGGGCTTAGCTGGATATTACAGAGATTCATTGAAGGATTTTCCAAAATTTGGACCACTCACCCAGTTGACAAAGAAGAATCGAGACTTTTGAATGGACCGATATTTGTGAGCGAGTTTCCAAGAATTGAAGGAACGACTCACTACTTCACCAATATTGGTATTACGATCCGAATGAGCCATTCGAGGTGTATTGTGATGCTTCGTATCAGGGATTGGGATCTGTCCTTATGCAACACAGAAAAGTGGTGGCCTATGCTTCGCGACAGTTGCGAGTGCACGAGAAGAACTACCCGACACACGATTTAGAGTTGGCAGCTGTGGTCTTTGCTCTAAAGATATGGAGACATTTTCTTTATGGAGCAACGTTCAACATCTTCAGTGACCACAAGAGCTTGAAATACTTATATGATCAGAAGGAGTTGAATATGAGACAGCGGAGATGGCTAGAATTCCTGAAGGATTACGATTTTCAGTTGTTGTATCATCCTGGCAAGGCGAATGTCGTGGCTGACGCCTTAAGTAGAAAGACTGTCAGTGTTTCTGCTTTAATGATCAAGGAGAAGGAGCTCATTGAACAATTTAGAGATGTGTGGTCGTTTGTAGAGTTGAAACGGGAGAAATCTGCATGAATATGGTTACCATCTCAAGCGAAGGCGATGGAAGATATCCGGGAAAAGCGAAAGCCGATGAATTTTTGCAAGAAGTGCGAAAGCTCGATAAAGCAAGGCAAGGAAACGAGTTCAAAGAAGGAACGGATGGAATTCTAAGATTTCGGGAAAGAATTTGTATTCCTCGTGACCAAGAGCTTAGACAATATATTGTGAATCACGCTCACACGAGCAAGCTGAATATGCACCGGGCATAACAAAGATGTACCAGGATTTGAAGAAGTTGTTTTGGTGGCATGGACTGAAAAGTGACGTTACTAGATGTGTGTCGACTTGCCTAGTCTGTCAGAAAGCAAAAGTGGAACACCAACGACCTGCTGGATTGCTGCAACCATTGTCTATTCCTGAATGGAAGTGGGACAGCATTGCGATGGATTTCGTTGTGGGGTTACCTAAGACAAGGTTAGGACATGACTCGATATGGGTAATAGTTGATTGACTTACAAAGTCTGCTCATTTCCTCCCGATTAACATAAGGTATAGTTTGGAGAAACTAACCCGACTGTATATTGGAGAAATTGTCAGACTGCATGGTATACCTACGAGTATAGTTTCGGATAGAGATCCGAGATTTACTTCAAAGTTGTGGCAGAGTTTGCAAGCATCATTGGGAACGAAATTGCGCCTAAGCTCGGCGTATCATCCGCAAACCGATGGTCAATCGGAAAGAACGATCCAATCTCTAGAAGATTTGCTTAGAGCTTGTACCATTGAACAGACTGGAGGTTGGGATCAGATCTTACCATTAATAGAGTTCACTTATAATAACAGTTACCATTCCAATATAGGGATGGCACCCTATGAAGCTCTATATGGAAGACGGTGTCGAACACCATTGTGTTGGTACCAAGACGGAGAGCGTCTTACGATTGGGCCGAGATATCATTCAACAAACGACCGAGAAAGTTAAGATGATTCAAGAAAAGAAGAAGGCGCTCGAGCCGGCAAAAGAGTTATGCCGATAAGAGAAGGAAACCTCTTGAGTTCGAAGAAGGTGAGCACGTATTCTTGAAAGTCACACCCACGACCTAGGGTCGGTACGGCTTTGAAATCTAGAAAACTCACTCCAAAATTCCTTGGACCTTACCAATTTCTTCGCCGCGTAGGTCCAGTAGCTTACCAAATAGCCTTACCTCCCATTCTTTCAAACATACACAATGTTTTCCATGTGTCACAGATTCGTAAGTATTTGCCTGATCCAAGTCATGTGATAGCACCAGACACAGTACAGTTGAAAGAGAACTTAACCTATGAGGCACCTCCCGTGAGAATCGAGGATCGACGGATAAAGCAACTTCGAGGCAAGGAAATTCCATTAGTAAAGGTGATCTGGAATGAAGCAACTGGTGATGCTACTTGGGAATTAGAAGATAAGATGAAGGAGCAACATCCTGAATTGTTTTGAGGTATGTAAATTTCGAGGACGAAATTTCTTTTTAGTTGGGGAGTATTGTAACATCCCGAAAACTGTTCATTCATTTATAAAATGTCATTTTATAATATTCTTGATTTTTAGGAATTTTTCTAGAATTTTACGAAAATGTTGAATATTTTAATATATTCCTCGTTTTGCGTGCACACTGGGCTGAGAATTTCTGAGACCAGTGTAACACTCCGGAAATTGATTATTTCATCACCAATAGTCATTTCCTAATATTTGTGATTTTTGAGAATTTTATGGGAATTTTAGGAAACGTCGAATATTTTACTATATTCCTCGTTTTACGTGCTTATCGCGCTTGGAATCGAGATAATGCGACATTTTCTCTGTGAATCTTGGACTATGGATAAGTCGACGGAGGATCTTACTAAACCCGAGACTTGACACGGTTTTACGAGGTTCGCACCATTTTTCGAGAAACCTTGACAGATAAATTAAATTAATATGTGTAAATTTCATCGTCGGATAAATTAATACCGACTGTCGATCATTGTAACTATTATCCATTGGATAATAACATGCATTAGAAATCCTATCACATTATCCTAATGCAATCTATTTTATGTCCAATCCATTCACTTTAATTCAAATTTAATAGTATTTTATTCTAAGCTTCCATGACAAGCTTTGACCCAAGCTTTGACCAACCAATTGGCTTCCTTTGGAAGCCAAAATTGATCACTCTCTCTCTCCCTCTTTCACGTCAGCTGCTGTTTGGAAAAGGGGAAGGATTAGTTTTAACTAACCAAATATTGCATTATAGCATTTATCACCCAAAAGCTTATTTCCTTCTTCACTTTTACGTTCTCCTCTTCCATTTCCTTCTTCAACATTTCTTTCTTTTCTCTCCCACTCACTCACGGCAGCCCACTCTCCCAATTCCCCAACCATCACAAAAACAATACTTGATCATACTTTCTTAATCTCCTACTCCTTCTCATCATCTTTTGTGCTTGGAGTTTTCAAGAAAGCTTCCATCTTCAACCTCTTTTCAAGCCTTGAAGGTGAGCTTCCATGGCTGAAAATTCTTAGAATTTAATTCCATTTTCGTTTTGCATTTTCACCTTGATTTTATGGCTATTCTCTTCTTCAATTTCACACCATTTCCTTGTTCTAATTCATGTTGCATTTTCTAGGTTTTTGGAGCCAAAAATCCGAAAATCAAAGGGTTCTTGGAGTGTTCTTGGTTCTTCTTCTTGGTAAGAGGAAGATTAATCCCCCTCAACCTCTTTAGCAACTAGGGACCTTGTATTTAATTTTTGGAAGAAAAACCACATAGTGGTTATTCTTGAATATGCTTGTAAATTTGCCTACTTGATTGCTATCTTAGTTTAGCTTTGAGAAATGGATTGAATGGTTGTTTAATCATGTATGTTTGTGATTAGAATCCATGTTTGATTGCTGAATTTTCTGGTTGCTGGACCCTTGAATGTGTCACGGTTTTGGGGCTGTTTTGGGCTGGAAAATGAAGGGAAATGATGCTTAAATTTTGATCAATGCAAGGCTAATTAAATCAAGTAGTTAAGGTTGATCCAAGTGGACAAAATTCTGGTTGTTGGACCTTAGTGAGTGCCACGGTTTTAGAACTAGTTGGTCCTTGAGTTTGAACCTAGGTCATGAACAACTAAGAGAGTGATTTTTGGGTTTGATTCAAATCAAGAGGTTTAAGTTAGTGATTAATGTTTTCTAAGTGTTAATGAACTAGTTAAGAACTTAAAATCACATAGAAAATGATCTTGAGTGATTGAAATTGAGAATTGTTTCAAAAGAACCATTTTCGGATTCAGCAGAATCCAGTGAGCAGTCAGCGATGTTTGCTGCATAACTCGAGCTACCGATATCGGAATGACCTGATTCTAGAGCCATTTGAAAGCTAAGACATAAGGCTTCATGTAGTAAAAATTTCAGAATTCTTGAGCAAGCCAATCAATACCAGTTTCTGTTTGAACCCACGACAGATTCTGCCGAAAAATGTATTCTGGCAGTCAGTAAACATAATTGCATAATTTCTTGATCCGATGTCGTATGGACATGAAATCGGTGCCATTTGAAATCTAAGACGTGAGGCTTCATGTGATAAAAATTTTAGAATTTTCCCCCATGTAGTATATTCCCAGTTTCAATTTAAAGTTAAGTCAAGAAATTAGGATTCTTGGTGAGTTAATTTAACAAGTGAATAACTTAAATAAATTAGAGGAATGACGTGTAGTTGATGACTTGAATGGATTTGAGATTTGAGCCATTGTGAGGCCACAACCTCTAAGGTATTTTTGAGTGTAAGTATTGGATTTTGATAAATTGGAATCATAAGGAATTAAGAAATTAGGAACCTATTTAATGAAATGGATAATTAATGAGTTGGAAGGATTTAATAAAATCAAGACTTCATAAATCTTAAAGGACTAAGAGTGAAAGCATCGTAAAATTTAAGGTAATTCTAAATGAGTGAAGAACATGAGAGTGTGAGGCCTAAGAGCTTAAATAAATTACAAGTTTTGGGAAATTGAATGGCCTTGGAATGTTAAATTGATTTTAAGAATTGATTTTGAACATGAACCTTGAAAACGGAAACAAATACTAAGTTAGGATTCATAATGAACCTAATGACGCATCAACCGACTTGATCCTTGTATTACGATGATATGGGTCCATGTGAGTGACCATTTGTATATTGATGCTTATATTGGCCAATTGCGGCATATTATGGAATTGTATGAAATTGTGAATCATACGTATTAATGAATGATATTGTGATTATCCTTGAAATGTGTTATTGGCTTGATGTGGATCCATGGATGGGATTAAACCTTGTTGCTAAATGTTATGACATGCATTTGAAGCAGGATTGACCTAGTTGATATGAGAAGCATGATTTAGTCATGCATTGAACCCATATGCATTTAAATACGCATCGTTATGGTGACATTGGGCCGTTGAATTATACTATGGAAATATCTGGTTGACGATTGAGTCGGATATACTATGGAAATATCACGGTTGACGATTGAGTCGGATATACTATGGAAATATCGGTTGACGATTGAGTCGGATATACTATGGAAATATCGGTTGACGATTGAGTCGGATATACTATGAAAACATCGGTTGACGATTGAGTCGGATGTACTTTGGATTCATCTCCATGGAGTAGGGTATTGGGCGTCCATGCATATGCATCACATTATTATACATTTATTTATTGATCTTTGTTTTGTATAATATGAATGGTTGACTACTCTTATTATTATGGACTGCCTGGATTTAAGCGTCTCGGATTTAACTTGCTGGATTTGCTTGTCTAGATATTATGACTTATTCATATTCCCCGTCGATGACCGCCGTTGGTTATCTGTTTAGAAATTTATTTATTGCCTTTACATGCTACGTGGGCGCTATGCGCTTGGATTCGGTTCTTGGTTCTTTGTATTGGTATTGATGGTAGGATATCTTACCTCTTTTATGTATTGCTATTGTGCACTATTTGTATATACCTTGTATTTGTCGAAGACGACGGCAAGGAGGTCGGTGCTACTGAACCTTCGAGCGGGTGGCCGTACCTCAACTAGCATCAGCTTGGAGATGGAGGCGCGCATGCACGGATTTCTGGGCGACGTGCGTCTGACCTTTTTGGGAGGACCAGAATGCTGGCACATCAACCTCAGCTCCGATCGCTGTGTGTACCTCGGCGACGTGTCTATTGCTCTAGCCTGGAGGCGACACGAGATGCCGGTTCTCACCTGCCATATTCGACTACGTCTGGAGTTCTATCTACCCATTCGCGAGATGTGGGGTTCTCGTTTCCACAACCCGCGTGAAGACTCATTTGATTCTACAGCTCGGGCCCCGTCCTGTGTCTCTGCTATTCCTATGGTGATTTCTCTGATGATGAGGAAGATCCTGAGGAAGATCCCGAGGAAGTCCCTGAGGACGACCCCGAAGAGGACCCTGAAGAGGATCCTGACACGATTCCTCCTCACAGGAGGGATTGACACCACTGGTAGCTACTGATGGCCGTCTTTTATTTTGGGGGCCTGATGGTATTTTTGTCTTATGGGTTGTATATTTTGTTATTCTGGAGTAGTGTTGATATGTAATTCCATAGGCAGGTATAGTTTTGCTTTTTGGATTGATTTCAGGCTTGTAACTAAAACACCGTTATGTTTAAGTATATGTATGTATGTTATTCAGGTGAAATTTCATTTATTGTTTTATTTTATGGTAATTAACATTCCGCATTGTCATCATTATTATAAGAAAAAAAAAATATACTGCTATTTTTACATATTAAAGTATCAGGTAATTCAACCTTTAATTATTTAAACCGGGTCTTAAGTGATTAATTATTTAATTTCCGCATTTTATTTTATTTGACAATGTGACGTTCCCTCCAGAAAAGGGGCGTTACATGACCTACACTATGACCATCGCACCCGTACTAAGGTGTAATTCATCTCCTCAGTATTCCGAATTTCACAATGCATGATGAATGACTCAATGCTGTTACCAAGTGGCCTCAATACTCAAGAGGGGGGGTGAATTGAGTAGTTAAAAATAAGTTCACAAATCTTTCGCAAATCGTTTGACAATCAATTTTCGTTGAAGCTATTGAATGATCAGAGATAATTGAATAGATGAGTTAAGCACTTTTACTAATGAACGTAATAGTCAAGGAGACAATATCCAAATAAAACAATGAAACAAAGTGCACAAAGATAAACGAGAGGAGAGTTTAGAGAAACAAACACAAATCGTTTATCCTGGTTCAATCACTACTCCACTTGTGATCTACGTCCGGTCCCAAGCAACACCTTGAGATTTTCCACTATATCTTCAAGCTTCAATGGGTGCTTGAAAAACCACTACAACCTTGAGCACTCAACAAGTATGGGATACCTCACCCAAAAGCTTGAGCCTCTATTTTCCAAGGGATACCTCACCCTTACAATACTTGAGGGATACCTCACCCTCACTAATCGAAAGTATAAGATTGAAATAGAAGAAACTCTCTCTAGAGCAAGTGTTTACAAATTGAAGCTCTAATATGCTCTCAAGGATTTTTCACGTTTTTAGTCGAAAACAGAGCAAGAAATGATTTTAAGAATTGATTCACGTTTTGAAGTATAATGATCAGTTTTTGGTTCAAGGTCAATCAGTAAACAAAGACCCAACTTGGGTATTTATAAGTTTCTCAATTAATAGAGCCGTTGGAGGTAGTTGGGCATGCATTTAATGCATTTAATATAGCCGTTGGACGTTGTCGGGATGTGTGTAATCGATTACATATTTGTAATCGATTACATTATTGTTCCAACGTTTTACGAACTTTCGGGCTCGTGTAATCGATTACATTCTTGAGGTAATCGATTACATGGCTTCGACTTTTCTTGTAATCGATTACAATGCTCATGTAATCGATTACATGACTTTCGACTTGTTGTGTAATCGATTACAATATCTTTGTAATCGATTACATGACTCGTCGAACATGTTCTTTGAGTTTACGGGTTTTGTGTAATCGATTACATATATTGTGTAATCGATTACATTTCTTGTCGAACGTGTTCTTTGCCTTTCTGGGCTATGTAATCGATTACATATCTTGTGTAATCGATTACATACCTCGACTTTCTTTGTAATCGATTACATTGTTGGTAATCGATTACATGCTGTTTGATGTGTAATCGATTACAAACATTGTGTAATCGATTACATTTGCCTTTGAACACATTTTTCAAGTCCAATAACTCTTGTAAGTCATTTCCAACACCTCAAGGTACTTGTTTAAACATAAATCCTTTTAAGAGTGTTAGATTTAAAATTGAAACTCGGGTTTTATTGAAAGCCATGTTTATCTTTGAAATTTCCTATTTATTTTGAAATCATATATATTGAAAAACCATTTGAGAAATCTTGAGAGCATTTAACATTAATGTCCTAATGACTATTTAAACCTTGTCTTCTTTCTTTGATCTTGATTTTTCCTTTTGTGCTTGATCTTCTCTTTTGCTTTTGTTATCATCAAAAACCTTTCGACATGTCTTAGAGACATAAGCATTCACATTCTCCCCTTTTTGATGATGACAAACTGATCATAGGAAAAAGAAAGAGTTTTTGCATTTGTATATCATAGTCATTTAGTTACAATGTCATTCCCTAGGAGATTATGCATGATATTGGGTTAGATTTTGCATATGAAACGCTTAATAACTTAAAAGTTCAATAGCTCCCCCGTACTCATGCAACCTTTAATTACATTTCATTTTTCCTTCAATAACTCCCCCGTACTCATGCAACCTTTTTTTTCTTATTTTCTCCCCCGTTGGCATTATCAAAAAGACATAAGCATTAAAAAAATGGACAGCATGTCAGTTATAGTTCATGATTCCCAATTGTTTGCCATAACAGAAAAGCCACTAAGATTAGTCCAAGCAATATTCCAACAGCCAACCATTCAAAGTGAAAGCACGTTTATGTATTAATAATCAGCATGTACAAAGAAACATGTCACAACCAGTAGGCAATGATCAAAAGATAACCATAAAAGTATACCAATTTTATATAATCAGAGTTAAAGAAAAATACAAGGCGGAAAAACAAATCAAGGCATAAGGCCAGGATCACTATCAGTGTCCTCGCTGTCACAAAAGACATCACCCTCTGGATCCGCAGTGAGAGTCTCCTAGACCAATGTCATCATCGCTGGGCATAAGATCGTCGTCGAATCCGAAGCTCCTCATCATCGGCGGGAACTCCCGGATGGACCGGCGAAGGAAATGGGATCCGGAGGGGCGAGGATGCGGGGGGCAAAGAAGCAGCGGGACTCTCGAGGAACGGGAGGTCCACGTAAGAGGGATCGAATGGAGGCAAGCTCTGGTCCGAGTAGTCCATCCTCGGCCTCAAGGTGGTCGATCTTTTGCTCTATATGATCCATGCGCGTGTTGATGTTGGCGCTCGGGTTGCGCATCTCTTGGAGCAGAAGATCAAGAGAAGCTGGAGCGGGAGCAGAGGCGGATATCTTGAGCCCCTCATCATCACCGTCTCGGATCGTGATGGATATGGCCAAATGTGCCATGAGTAATGTAATGCCACCTATCCTCCATCTTGTAGAGTGAAGCTTCTTCGAGTATGCAGCCCAATTGATTGGGGTCCCTTGGAGCCTGGTGTCCTTGGACTCTTCGGTCGGCCGAAATGCGACAATACTCAAGGATTGTGGTGACTAACATGGCGAAGGGGAGAGCGAGTTCTTCTTTTTCTTGATGTCTAGCATATCTTTGTAGAATGTAGTATCCCCAGTTGATTGGGTGCCCCGTGGTCATTGCCCATAATGCCACTACATCGTCCTTGAGGACTTGGGAGTAATTTCCTCCTCGGGAATCAATCCACGAACCAAGAGGTAGTGGAGGACCCTGTTTTCCATAGTGAGGCCGGTGGCCATTATTCTCGCGTCTAGGATCACCGGGGAGGTGGTAGCCGGTCCTAATCAAGGAGAGAAGAAGCAGCCTTGTGCTCAAACTCATGCCCCCGGACTTTGGCATTCCCACGTAACCGGGCTCCATCGAGTGAGCTTGGTGAGCCTATACCATTCTGTCATGGTTAACCGATTTGTTGCTTTTTCACTTGAAATGATGCAATTATCTTCAACCTTCGAGTTAGCATAAAACACTCGGACAAGGTTAGGGTAGATGGCCTTCTCTATACTTAGGAATCCCAAGCAAGCCTAAGTGTTCTATTGTCCTAAAGCTCACTAAGGGTTCACTCTCACAGAAGGTGATGGGTAGATACCTGGGAGAGATGATCTTGCGAAGCTGGAAGTTCTTCCTGAACAACTCAGCTTTCTTCACGGTGGAGAAGTGCCTCGTGAGGTCCAACCCAGAGATATTGCGTGTAGAACCACCAGAGGAACTTCCAACAGCAGCCCCTGTTCTTGGGCGCTTCGAGCGATGGGAGGATTCAGCCATTGATGAGAGAGAGAAGGACGAAATTAGGTTAGAAAAGTGGAGAGGGTGTTCGTGAGAGAAGATGGGGAGATTTTGGATGAGGGATTTGAGGAGATTTGATCGGTGGGTTATGTGGAGAGGGGATTTCGAGATTGAGAGAGGCGAAATGATGAGTTTTGATGGAAATTTGAGTGAGAAATGAGAGGTTTTGAGATCCGAGGTGCGTGGGTGCGAGAGGAGAGAACGAGGAAGATGAACAGGCCAAACAGAAATGACCACTACGCGCGTCGGGAGCCTTTTAAAAAACCCCGTGTAATCGATTACATTGAGTGTGTAATCGATTACATGCATTCTCCAGTGGGTGTGTAATCGATTACATTTTGGTGTAATCGATTACATGCTTCTGGTAGGTATGTAATCGATTACATTTTTAGTGTAATCGATTACATGATTTGGGAACCTTGTAATCGATTACATAGATGATGTAATCGATTACCTGAGTCGAGTTGGTTGTAATCGATTACAAAATGTGTGTAATCGATTACATGCGTGTGAGACACTGTGTAATCGATTACAAAGGCATTGTAATCGATACCAGACTCTTTAACTCAGATTTTGCGTTCCAAAACAACATATAATCAATTTTAATCCACCCAAAACAGTTTTAAAGCAACTCAAATCAATTCAAATCATCATCCAAGCATATAGATTAATCACATTATGATTCAACTAATATAATTGATCAAAATTATCATGTTTACCAAGAATTTCACCCTTTTTGGTGATTTTTGAGGCTGTTGAATTTCACCCTTCTTGTCAAAGTTGGACATGAGGGAGCACTGCAAAATAATTTGGGGAAACCTCCGACGCTCAAGTTAGTATGGGATTCAAATATATATAATGAAAATTCAGAGATTGTGCAAGAAGTGTGGCATAATTATGCGCAGAAAAACGCAAGCTTAGGCTTTGTTTTAGGATTATGCAAGACAAATATTTAATTTATGCATGAATGGTCCAATATACCGGTTCGTTTCTAATGTAGAAAAATGCTTCTTTTGCAAGGGGTTTGGTGAAAATATCACTAATTGCTTAGTTGTTTCAACAAATTCAAGTATGCAATCACCTCTTTGAACATGATCTCTAATGAAATGATGTCTTATTTCAATATGCTTAGTTCTAGAATGCAAAATGGGATTTTTTGACAAGTTAATTGCACTAGTATTATCACATTTTATGGGAATGTGATCAAGCTCAAGACCATAGTCCAAGAGTTCTTTGTTTCATCCAAAGGACTTGAGCACAAAGAACTCCCACCAAGCAACATATTCAGCTAAATTCGGTGTGGACAATGCCACACTATTTTGTTTTTCTTGTGCCAAGAAACTAGTGAGCTTCCTAGCAAGTGGCATGTCCCACTAGTGCTCTTTCGATCCATTTTGCATCCAAAGCAAAATCGAATCGGAATATCCAATAAGACTACATGAGGCACCCTTAGGGTACCATAAACCCATTTGTGATGTGCCTATTAGATATTTCATTATTCTCTTAACAAAGACTTAGGTGTGATTCCTTAGGATTAGCTTGATATCTAGCACACATGCATACACTAAACATTATATCGAGCCTACTTGCGGTGAGATAAAGGAGTGAGCCAATCATACCTCTATATTTTGTAATTTCTCTTGATTTACCTCCTTCATCCTTGTCCAAATAGCAAGAGGTGCCCATAGGAGTAGCCATATGCTTGGCATTGTCCATTCCAAACTTTTTGAGCAGCTCCTTGCAATACTTGGATTGGCTTATAAATGTTCCTTCTCTTGTTTGCTTGATTTGTAGACCAAGGAAGAAGTTGAGCTCACCCATCATGGACATCTCAAACTCACTTTGCATAATATTTGAAAATTCTTTACAAAGAGAGTTGTTAGTAGCTCCAAATATAATGTCATCAACATAGATTTGAACTAGAAGAATGTCATGCATTTTGTGTTTTATGAAAAGAGTGGTGTCAACTTTACCTCTAGAAAAGCCTTTTTCTAAAAGAAATTTGCTCAACCTTTCATACCAAGCTCTAGGAGTTTGTTTCAAGCCATACAAAGCCTTTTTCAATTTAAAAACATGGTTGGGCATTTCAAAGTCCTCAAAACCAGGAGGTTGTTCTACATACACCTCTTCTTGTATAAAACCATTTAAAAAGGCACTTTTGACATCCATTTGATAGAGTTTGAAATCCATGATGCAAGCATATGCAAGTAGCATTCTAATGGCCTCTAATCTAGCTACGGGAGCATAAGTTTCTTCATAATCTATGCCTTCTTCTTGATTATATCCCTTAGCTACAAGCCTAGCTTTATTTCTTATTATTAAACCCGTTTCATCAAGTTTGTTCCTAAAGACCCATTTGGTGCCAATTATAGGATGATCATTGGGCCTTGGAACTAATTCCCAAACTTGATTCCTCTCAAATTGGTTTAGTTCTTCTTGCATGGCCAAGATCCAATGCTCATCGTTAATGGCCTCATTTATGTCTTTAGGTTCAACTTGAGAGACAAAGGCTAGATGATTACATGCATCTCTAAGTGAGTTTCGAGTGATTACCCCTTTTGATACATCACCTATCACCTTGTCAAGAGGATGATACCTTGAAGTCCTCCATTCCTTGGGTAGATCCGAGATTTTAGAATTTTCTTGCCATGAGTGATCAAGGAGTCTCTCTTCTTTCTTCTTGGACTCTATCTCTTGATTTTCCAAGTGCGTCTTTGCCAAGATTTCTGCAACATCATCAACAAGTTCCTTTCTCGGCACATTTGGGTTAGTTTCATCAAATGCAACATGTATGGATTCTTCTATGGTCATAGTTCGTTTATTATAGACTCTAAAGGCCTTGCTATGGATAGAATAACCAATGAATATTCCCTCATCGATTTTGCATCAAACTTCCCAAGTTATCCTTTCCATTATTCAAAACAAAGCATTTGCATCCAAAAACATGAAAGTGTGACACATTAGGTTTCCTTCCTTTGTACAATTCATATGGGGTTTTCTTTAAAATTGGCCTTATTAGGGCTCTATTCATAACATAACAAGCGGTGTTAACCGCATCGCCCAAAAGTACTTAGGAAGATTGGCCTCATTGAGCATAGTTCTTGCCATTTCTTCTAAAGATCGATTTTTCCTTTCTACAACACCATTTTGTTGTGGTGTTCTAGGGGCAGAAAAATTATGCTCAATGCCATGTTCATCACAAAAGTTTCAAATTCATGATTTTCAAATTCACCACCATGATCACTTCTTATGGATGCAATACAAAAACCTTTTTCGTTTTGGATAACTTTGGCAAGTTTTCTAAATGATTGAAAAGCATCATTTTTGTGAGCTAAGAATAATGTCCATGTAAATCTAGAAAAATCATCCACAATTACTAATGCATAGTAATTCCCACCAAAGCTCATAGTTCTAGAGGGTCCAAAAAGATCCATGTGCAAAAGTTGTAAAGGTCTAGAAGTTGAAACTATGTTTTTAGCCTTGAAAGAGACCTTTACTTGTTTTCCTTTTGACATGCATCACAAAGTTTGTCTTTTTCAAATTTGAGCTTTGGAAGACCAATTACTAGTCTTCTTTAGAAACCAATTTGTTTAAGTGATCCATGTGAATGTGAGCAATTCTTCTATGCCATAACCATGAATCATTTTCTCTACTCATAAAGCATTTAGCATCATTTGAGGAAATGTCATCAAGACTAATCATATATATGTTATTGACCCTATGACCAACAAACTTAACTTGCTTGTCATCCTTTCCTCAATTATACAACAAGAGGAGTCAAATATAACTCTATTTCCTTTATCACACAATTGACTAATACTAAGTAAATTATGTTTAAGTCCTTCAACAAGTAAGACATTATCAATAGATGATGAAGGGATCTTACCAACTTTGCCAATTCCAAGAATCTTCCCTTTGTTGTTGTCACCATATGTGACATGACCATGTTTCTTGTGTGTAAGGGAGGAGAACTTGGAGCCATCTCCGGTCATGTGCTTGGAGCAACCACTATCAAGATACCAACTTGAGCTCTTGGTCTTCAAGCACACCTACACCACACATTCAAGATTTAACTTTTGGTACCCAAATTGTTTTGGGTCCTTGTGTGTTAGAATTAGGTATGGTGCCTTTAGGGACCCAAACCCTTTGATTCCAACCTTGGTGTTTATGTTCTTTCTAACATTGCAAGTGGATGCACTATGCCCTTTCCTACCACAATGAAAACATTTAACAAAGGGGCTACTTGAAGTTTTTGAGGAAACAAAGAAATTCTTATAAGATTTTTGATGGTTGTTTGGATTAAATCCTAAACCGGCTTTTTGGAAAACACATTTTTGTCTCCCTAACAACACATTCAAGTTGTCTCTTCCAAAAGTGAATTTCGCAAGAGTGTTGTTCAAGTCTTCAATTTCTTTTTCAAAAGCTTTGCATGATAGACAAGGTAATGATATGGATGCATTTTCATGTGAGGAACAAATCATGCATGATGAATTAGCATCTATGAGTCCTAAAGTCTCATTTTCAATTTTAAGTTCATTTATCTCCTTGGTTAAAGCGAAACTTTCTTTGTCAATAGGGAGATTGTTTTATTGGAAGACAAAATCATTTTTGTGAGCCTCAAAGATTCATCATGCAATTCTTGAAAGGCATCTTGTAATTCATCATAAGAAGGTGGAGGTTCTAGGTTAGAAGAGGTTACCTCGGTGTCGCTTTCTCCACTTTCTTCTCCTTGAGCCATGAGGCAAAGATGGGCTTCCTCATTTTCAGAATCATCGGAAGAGCTTAAGTCATTGTCCTCCCAAGCTATATATGCTCTTCTTCCTTTCTTTTCCTTGGAGGGTCTTTTCTCAAACTTCTCCGTCTTCTTGAGATATATAGGACACTCCATTTTCATGTGCCCCCGGTTTTCCACATTCATAGCATTTTGGAGGAGTGGAGGATCCTTCTCCTTTGTGATATGCTTTCTTTTGAGGAAACGGTGGTCTTCTTTGAAATCCCTTTTTCTTCAAGAATCTTCCGAATTTTCTCACAAGGAGACTAAGATTCTCCTCACTTAGCTCAATATTTTCAGCATCCTCTTCACCATCTTCATCATCATCTTCAAGTATGGGAGAGGTGGCCTTGAGTGCAATTCCCTTCTTCTTTTTGTCATGTTCTTCATTTTGATTGAGCCTACTTAGTTCCAGCTCATGCTCTTGAAGTTTTCCGAATAGGGTGGCTAGAGACATGGTTGATAAATCTCTTGATTCCGCAATCGCAGTTACCTTGGGTTGCCAATTCTTGCTTAGACATCTCAAGACTTTGTTAATAAGATCCTCATTAGGAAATGTCTTTCCCAATGAGATGAGATGATTAACAATATGAGTAAATCTCTTTTGCATATCTTGAATACTCTCACCTTGGTTCATTCTAAACAATTCATATTCATGAGTAAGAGTGTTTATTCGAGATCTTTTTACCTCACTAGTGCCTTCATGAGTTACTTGTAGGGTATCCCACATTTCTTTGCGGTGTCTTACGAGTTTGACACCCTAAAGAATTCATCATACCCCAAAGATGTGGTGATGATGTTCTTGGCTTTCAAATTATATTGAACCTTCTTTTTATCATCATCGGTCCAATCACTTCTAGGTGTATTAATTATCACACCATCCTTAGTTTGTGTAGGGACAAAAGCACCATTTTCAATCTGCGTCCCACACATCTAAGTCAATAGCTTCAATAAAAATTTTCATCCTTTCTTTCCAATAGGCATAGCCATCCCCATTGAAATAAGGAGGTCTATTTATAGAAGAACCTTCATTTGAAAAACCATTTGAAGCCATCACTTCTCTTGAAGTTGCTAAGCTCTTTATACAAGAGTCTAGCTCGATACCACTTGTTACCAAGTGGCCTCAATACTCAGAGAGGGGGTGAATTGAGTAGTTAAAAATAAGTTCACAAATCTTTCGCAAATCGTTTGACAATCAATTTTCGTTGAAGCTATTGAATGATCGAGAGATAATTGAATAGATGAGTTAAGCACTTTTACTAATGAACGTAATAGTCAAGGAGACAATATCCAAATAAAACAATGAAACAAGTGCACAAAGATAAACAGAGGAGAGTTTAGAGAAACAAACACGGTCGTTTATCCTGGTTCAATCACTACTCCACTTGTGATCTACGTCCAAAGTCCCAAGCAACACCTTGAGATTTTCCACTATATCTTCAAGCTTCAATGGGTGCTTGAAAAACCACTACAACCTTGAGCACTCAACAAGTATGGGATACCTCACCCAAAAGCTTGAGCCTCTATTTTCCAAGGGATACCTCACCCTTACAATACTTGAGGGATACCTCACCCTCACTAATCAGAAAGTATAAGATTGAAATAGAAGAAACTCTCTCTAGAGCAAGTGTTTACAAATTGAAGCTCTAATATGCTCTCAAGGATTTTTCACGTTTTTAGTCAGAAAACAGAGCAAGAAATGATTTTAAGAATTGATTCACGTTTTGAAGTATAATGATCAGTTTTTGGTTCAAGGTCAACCGTAAACAAAGACCCAACTTGGGTATTTATAAGTTTCTCAATTAATAGAGCCGTTGGAGGTAGTTGGGCATGCATTTAATGCATTTAATATAGCCGTTGGACGTTGTCAGGATGTGTGTAATCGATTACATATTTCAGGTAATCGATTACATTATTGTTCCAACGTTTTCTGAACTTTCTGGGCTCTGTGTAATCGATTACATTCTTGAGGTAATCGATTACATGGCTTCTGACTTTTCTTTGTAATCGATTACAATGCTCATGTAATCGATTACATGACTTCTGACTTGTTGTGTAATCGATTACAATATCTTTGTAATCGATTACATGGCTCGTCGAACATGTTCTTTGAGTTTCTGGGTTTTGTGTAATCGATTACATATATTGTGTAATCGATTACATTTCTTGTCGAACGTGTTCTTTGCCTTTGGGCTATGTGTAATCGATTACATATCTTGTGTAATCGATTACATGGCCTCTCGACTTTCTTGTAATCGATTACATTGTTGGTAATCGATTACATGCTTTGTTTGATGTGTAATCGATTACAAACATTGTGTAATCGATTACATTTGCCTTTGAACACATTTTTCAAGTCCAATAACTCTTGTAAGTCATTTCCAACACCTCAAGGTACTTGTTTAAACATAAATCCTTTTAAGAGTGTTAGATTTAAAATTGAAACTCAGGTTTTATTGAAAGCCATGTTTATCTTTGAAATTTCCTATTTATTTTGAAATCATATATATTGAAAAACCATTTGAGAAATCTTGAGAGCATTTAACATTAATGTCCTAATGACTATTTAAACCTTCTGTCTTCTTTCTTTGATCTTGATTTTTCCTTTTGTGCTTGATCTTCTCTTTTGCTTTTGTTATCATCAAAAACCTTTCGACATGTCTTAGAGACATAAGCATTCACAAATGCATGCGCACATGACACGAGTAAAAGCAGTACTCATGAATAGTATAAGTCCCACCAAATGAGCCACAACAGGCTTAGATTCATCACTGACAATCTCAGGTTTAGTACGTCGGCCCAATAGCACAATGTTAAATCCACAATCCATTTGGGTCCAGTAAGTCAGCCTAAAAGCACAATGTTAAATCCACAATCCGCTTGGGTCCAGTACGTCGGCCCAAAAGTACAATACTAATGCATTCTTTCACAAGGTATCTCAGTCGTGCAATTTCAAGAGTCTTCACTATCGATTCACATGAAGCATTCTTACAATTTCTTTAGCATATAGAACCATTATTTCACCATTAGGCCTTAATTGTGACACTTTCAAGAATAAAGATAAAAATCAATCCTAATCACCAGGTTCTTCCAACTAAGTTCCTCGAGTGACCTTTACTCATATCATTCATAAAAGACTTAAAAGGAAACTGCATTGTCTTATCCTCACAATTCTTATCGTCTTTCTTATGTCCTTTCAAGTTTTCACTATTTCTTTGCCAAGCTTATATTTCTTCTCAAGACCGAAAATCACTCTTTTGCTAAACGGCAAAAAATTATTCTTTTCCATTCTTATCTTATCAATCCTTAATTTAATTTCTCATCATCAAACCAACTAGATTCATCACTAATAAATCATTTTCATTTTTCTAGTTATCTCCAAAATTATTTTCCAATAGTATATTCGAAATTCATTACTCCTCAAATCATAACAAGGTGATCATCTTCTCCTTTATTCAAAAATCCTTTAATCCTAATTAAAAACCCAAGCCTTCTAAGTAATATTTTATAACATTCTTTCCAAACTTTCATTATTCTATTTCTAATTAAGAACCCCTTTTTATTTCACTTATCAAGAATCATTTCCAATAAAATAATTCAAGTCTCCAAAACTACTTCTCCATCCTAATATTAAGTACCATAGCCAAACATCAATTCTTTTCTAAGGTCAAGAGTTTGTTCACTTCTTTTCTAAATTTGTACTTTCATAAATCACATTCTTACTACCTAATCATCTAGGTTCTTAATCAATGAAATATTTTAGCCTTAAAACCCTATTTCTCCACTCCATGGCCGTGAGCTTCATTAGTTATTGGGACCAAAATATTTTTCCTTTCTAGCAGCATTTAAAGCATACAACATAACTTTCAAGTATCAAAATCATATTATAACAAACTCATACATAATATCAAGTAACAAGATCACACAAAGCTTATAACAACAAACTACAAGTCATACAACCATGGTGTATAAATCCTCACATGGATTTACCACCCACAATTAGATAAGTTCCTCACCACCATGAGTGGTTGATGAGGTTAATCTCTATCTTATCTCAGGTGTAGCCTCCTAGCTCCTTGTATGCCCTTGTGTAGCAAACTTTCTCCACCAAGAGGTTCTTAGAATCAAAGCAAACATGCAAGAATTAATATCTCGGGCTTGCATAAGATTACCATAGATCAAAGTATGAATTTACATTCTTTAAAATGAAGCAAGAAAGGAGATTTAAGAACCTTACCTTGAGATTCTTGAACTTGAGATTTGAAGCAAAGCTTAAAGAAATACTTGAAGATAGATAAACTAGAGATTGATTTCCACACAAAAGTGTCTTAGAATGATGTATAGATTCAAGATCTAAGAGTATCTTGAATTATTGAAGATTGGGTGATAGGTTTTGGGGTTTGGCCGTGGCCTATCGAAGAGAAAAAGAAAGGAGTTTTGTATTTTAGCTTCTTGATCTTTGATAGAAAGATGGAAATGAACTAGGTGATAGAAACAATCAAATCTTTGGTTCTTCAAAGTGGTCTTGGCCGTGAGGTATAAAGGAAAATGAGAATAGAAAAATAGAAATAAAGAATCTCACCTTAAGAGCTTCAAGTTAGGGCTTTAAAGAAAAGGATGAAGATGGGAGTTTTTGATGATGGTCACAATAGAAAATCATCCAAAGGGTGTGTAGATTCTAGAAAAATGATTGATTAGAGCAAACAAAATGGAAGAGGAAAAATGGAGAGTAATGGCTGTGAGGTAGGGAGAGAAAATGGAAGGAGAAAATGAGAGAAAAATGGGAGAAGAGAAAAGTAGATAGAGAAAGTGATAGCTTTTGAAATGAAAAATGGAAATGATGCTTTGAGTAAGTCATCTTTCTTTCCTCCAAAACTGTGTGGCCATTCCAAGGGGAGAGAGAAAAAGTTTCTCCAACAAGCTTTAAGGAAGCTTCTCTAACAAGCCTTGATGAAACTTCTCCAACAAGCTTGTTTTCTCTTGGTTCAAGGTTGATGTGACATGAAGGTGTGGGTCCCAAGGGTGATGTGATAAAAATGACTAGCACTTTTACTAAAGGCTATTATCCAACGGATAAAAGTCTCAGTTAGCAAAGTCGGTATCTATTGTCCAATGGATAATATAGTGTACCCAAATTTTATCCGTCAGATAAAATCTCAAAAAATAAAAAACTTCGTAAATTATGTCCAGCATCAGGTTTAGTAAGATCCCCCGTTACCGTTTCCACAGTCTAAGGTTTTCTGGCCTTAGGGAAATATTTCATTTTCTCGGTCCCACTCAGTGTGCATGCAAATCGAGGAATATATTAAAATATATCAAACAATTCAGACAATTCAAAAAAACTCACAAATATCACAAATATTATAAAATGAATATATATCATGAAACAAGTAATTTTTGGGATATTACAACTCTCATCTTCTAAAAAGAAATTTCATCCTCAAAATTTATTATACCTTAGAACACATGTGGATATTGCTCCTTGTAGAACATGTCTCCAGATCTTCAATGCAACCACAAAAGCTAACACCGAGTTTGTGTAGGGTAGTTTTTTTCATGCACTCTCAGTTATCTTGAAGCGTATGCTACTACACTTTTTATTCCGAACAAGCACACGTTCTAAACTCTATCGTGGAACATCACGAAACGTCTCAAAAGGTTTGTTGGGATTAGGCAGAATCATCACTGGCAAAGTAGTCGAGTTCTCCTTCCATTTTTGAGAAATTCCCTCACATGCATCAGTCTATACAAAAGCTTGACTCTTTCACGTGAGCTGGACAAGAAGTCCCGCCTTCTTGGAAAATTCTGCAGAGAAATTTCTGATACTAACTAATTAATCCCACATAGCTATGAATCTCTGTTACGGTCTTCGGTGTTTCCTATTGGAGAACTGCCTCAACTTTTGACGGATCCACAACAATTCCTTCTTTTGAAATCATATGCCCGAAGAATTTATCCTCCTCTAACAAAAATTCAAATTTTGATAACTTAGTATACAACTCATTCTCCTTCAGAATCTAAAGAACCACACTGAGAGGTTCAACATGTTCTTCCGAGCTTTGAGAATTGGCTAAAACGTCGTCAATAAGGACAACAACAAATCCACCTAAGTAAGAAATAAAGATCCTCTTCACGTGATCCACAAATATTGCTGGAGCATTTGTTACTTTGGACGGCATCACAGAAAAGTTATTTTGGGAACATCTTTTACTTTCACGCGAATCTGAGGGTAACCAGAACGCAAATTGATCTTGGAGAAAATAGTAACTTCCTTCAGTTGGTCTATTAAATCATCTATTCTCAATCTTAACAGGAAGTGCCTCATAGGTCAAGTCCTTTTCTAATTGTACTATGTTTAGCACTATGATATGGTTTAGATCATCACGTATTTTCTTAATTGAGATACATGGAAAGCATTATGACGGTTAGAAAGAAAAACAGTAAAGCTATTTGGTATGCTACTGGACCAATCTAACAAAATTTGATATGGTCCAATGAATTCAAAAGTGAGCATCCTAGGTTCAAATCTAGAAATCTCGACCTCAAAGAATGATAAAGCCTTATTGAAACGAAATAACAAGATGTGGTTAAAAGATAACTAATCTATTCCTGAGATCATGTCTTTTGTGAAAGAGATAAGCAAATCAAATTGGCAAAAGGTTCCAATTTCCAATAGTAATAGGACAATTTAAACAGGCTTGCGTAGTAAGAGCAAGTTTAGTAAGGGGAAATAACGATATTCAAGTCAAAAGGGAAATGTCAACACAAAACCCAAATGGTTCACAAAGTCAAAGGTAACAAAAGAAAGGGTCGCCCCTGAGTCAAATAGTACAAATTAAGGCTTACTTCCTATGGTACCATTTTCGTTGGTTAAACCTTCGAATTGGGAGGCTTCTGCTCTACTCATTGCACCGATTCCTCCTCCGCCTTGAGTTCTTATCGCATGTTCATTGTTAATGGAAGGCTTTGTCTTTTGTGAAGGACAATTCCTGAACACGTGTCTTGGCTTTCTGCACTTGAGATAGATCGTTTCCTTGCTTGCACAATTCCTCATTAAGGGATTCCATCCACACTTCTTACAATGTGATAAAAATTTCATGGTCTGACTGAATCTATTGTGACTAGTACTTCCTCCAACCATTTGTTATTGATGTTGATTCCTCGGTGGCTGTAAATACGATTTTTGCTGGAATTGTTTGATCTTACGATTTCTCCTTTTTCGGAACTAATATGGTTTAATGTCATGGGGTCCCATGTCCTTAGACTGATTCAACTCCAACAAAATCTGAGCCTCGGCTATCAATTCTTGCTGCTAAGCAACCTTCTACTTTTGTTGTACTGTTATGCCAGCCATTCCATGTATTGCTTCCACAGACGTAGCCATCCTTTCGTTGTCGCACTCTACATTCCCACGCGTACGTCTACCACGAGCCATTTCCTTTTCTTCAGAAATAGACAAATCAAAACATAATGGGAACAAAAACTAACCATTTCAAATAATATTGTCTCCTTTCGAAAACTAAGCAATACACCTCTGTGTTTAGTTTCAGAGAAACACTCAGCACAAACAAAGTAAACTTACCCATAAACCCAAAAGATTCGGACTTGGACTTTACTCACACTAGAGGTACCACTCCAAAAAGTGTAGGTACAAAAATTCTGAACGAGTTCAGTCATCCAACTGGACTCTTACTAGAAGAAACTCTATTCTCCTAGTCCGCCTAGTTGAAGTCATAGTTTCCGGTCCACACAGAACATTACATATTGAGTTGGCCAGTCCTCAATATCATGTAACTATGTAATAGTAGCTACTAACATCCAACCTAAAGCAACTTATGCAATCCTCTTTTAAAATCTTAAATAAGAGACAAAGAAATGCACAGCACACACACAAGAATTTCTACCTCCCTAAGCACAGTCAGTCTATACCCTGGCTCAATTGGATGAATTGCTCTGATACCACCTAATGTAACACCCCCTTCGGGAGGCAATACATTTAAGACTGACACCTTTAAAATTCTTTACCCAATTTATAAAAGTTAATATAATAAAATATGAGTTTCAAAAACTTCTTTTTGCAAATAACATAAACTGGTCAAATTATAAAGGCACAAAACATAAGAACCATAAAAAAGACTTTTCATAAAATGAAGTTCGTTACATTCATAAGTATATTACATCATGTTCCAAAAGCATAAAACTTAAGTGTTCCAAAATGTAAATATATACATATAACTACTAAATGAATATTGAGCGTTGTCCAAGTCCAAACACCTAAAGAACAAGGTCCTGCACCCGATCTTCATCTAGATCCCCTTCAGGATCCCCAGCAGACAAAGCCCCCAGTCGGGGCATGCTACTACGGATGGGAGTCCGAGCAGTCGACTCCATAGAGTCCTCCCTACAGGAAGATCTCCAGTCATCCCAAAGCTCCCCAAGGGGCATGTAGAATTCCAAGTGAACAACTGCATCTATAGTAAATGTAGCCGCCTCATGTTGAGTCCTACTCCAAATCAAAATGACACCTCCGTCATACTAAATGTGCCCCGTGTGCCACTAAACACTCCATGCTTCGATGCCCATATGAAGCTATAGCCTAGTGAAACATCACGGATCTTGCCTTGTCGCCATCATGGTCTTTTTCATCATAATTAGAAAAATAGAAACAGACAGAATAATACAACAGAAGATGTGAGATCCCTGACGTCAACACTATCATGGAAGCAAGAAACCTCACAAAAGATAATAATGTCTTTCACAACAACAATATCAATAAATGACAGATATAATCATATTAGCACAAGGATATAAAAGATCAACAGATATAGTCATGTTATCAACCAATATATGATTCAGCTAGATACATCAAAATACAGGAATACCAACCACACCACAATGAGATATACACCGAATATGCATATGCAAAATGCGTATGCTGACCATCCTTATGCTCAATGCACTCATTTCCTACTAGAGAATGATCTTCAAGACTTTGTTTGTGTCATGCTAGCCTCAAATCAACTGCTGTAATTTTCTTAAAATACGCATCATGCTCTCATCAGACAGTCTACACTGGATCGTGATTGGCGATAATGTCTCGGTCTGGATCGTCGATGCGTCTGCATCGGTCTGATCCATGACCCAGGGGAGCTACCACTTGGCCATTGTGGAAAACTCGCGCCCCGACTCCCCCATGGTTAACACGTGACCTACACAATGACCATCGCACCCGCACTAAGGTGTAATTCATCTCCTAGGCATTCCGCCTTAACAATAAGTCATTCCGACTTTCACAATGCATGATGAATGACTCAATGCATGCGCACATGACAAGGGTAAAAGCAGTACTCATGAACAGTATAAGTCCCACCAACTAAGCCACAACAGGCTTAATTTCATCACTGATAATCCCGGGTTTAGTACGTCGGCCCTGTAGCATAATGCTAAATCCACAATCCATTTGGGTCCAGTATGTCGGCCTAAAAGCACAATGTTAAATCCACAATCTGCTTGGGTCCAGTACGTCGGCCCAAAAGCACAATGCTAATGCATTCTTTCACAAGGTATCTCAGTCGTACAATTTCAAGAGTCATCACTATCGATTCACATGAAGCATTCTTACAATTTCTTTAGCATATAGAACCATTGTTTCACCATTAGGCCTTAATTGCGACACTTTCAAGAATAAAGATAGAAATCAATCCTAATCACCAGGTTCTTCCAACTAAGTTCCTTGAGTGACCTTCCCTCATATCATTCATGAAAGACTTAAAAAGATACTACATTGCCTTATCCTCACAATTCTTTTCCTCTTTCCTAAGTCCTTTCAAGTTTTCACTATTTCTTTCTCAAGCTTGTTTTTCTTCTTAAGACTGGAAATCACTCTTTTTCTAAATGGTAAAAATTTATTCTTTTCCATTCTAATCTTATAAATCCTTAATTTAATTTCTCATCATCAAACCAATTAGATTCATCACTAATAAATCATTTTCATTTTTTTAGTTATCTCCAAAATTATTTTCCATTAGTATATTCAAAATTCATAACTCCTCAAATCATAACATGGTGATCATCTTCTCCTTTATTCATAAATCCTTTGATCCTAATTAAATACCAAAGTCTTCTAAGTAATATTTTCTAACATTCTTTCCAAAATTCCATCATTCTATTTCTAATTAAGAAACCCTTTTTATTTCACTTATCAAGAATCGTTTCCAATAAAATAATTCAAGTCTCCAAAACTACTTCTCTATCCTAATATTAAGTACCATAGCCAAACATCAATTCTTTTCCAAGGTCAAGAGTTTGTTCACTTCTTTTCTAAATTTGTACTTTCATAAATCACATTCTTACTACCTAATCATCTAGGTTCTTGATCAATGAAATATTTTAGCATTGAAACCTTATTTCTCCACTCCATGGCCATGATCTTCATCAATTATTAGGACCAAAATATTTTTCCATTCTAGCAGCATTTAAAGCATACAACATAACTTTCAAGTATCAAAATCATATTATAACAAACTCATACATAATATGAAGTAACAAGATCACACAAAGCTTATAACAACAAACTACAAAGTCATACAACCATGGTGAATAAATCCTCCCATGGATTTACCACCCACAAATAGATACGTTCCTCACCACCATGAGTGGTTGATGAGGTTAATCTCCCTCTTACCTTAGGTGTAGCCTCCTAGCTCCTTGTATGCCCTTGTGTAGCAAACTTTCTCCACCAAGAGGTTCTTAGAATAAAAGCAAACAAGAAAAAATTAATATCTCGGGCTTGCATAAGATTACCATAGATCAAAGTATGATTTTACGTTCTTTAAAATGAAGCAAGAAAGAAGATTTAAGAACCTTACCTTAAGATTCTTGAACTTGAGATTTGAAGCAAAGTTTAAGGAAATGCTTGAAGATGGATGAACTAGAGATTGATTTCCATGCAAAAGTGTCTTAGAATGATGTATAGATTCAAGATCTAAGAGCAACTTGAATTATTGAAGATTGGGTGATGGGTTTTGGGGTTTGGCCGTGGCCTATCGGAGAGAAAAAGAAAGGAGTTTTGTATTTTAGCTTCTTGATCTTTGATAGAAAGATGGAAATGAACTAGGTGATAGAAAAAATCAAATCGTTGGTCCTTCAAAGTGGTCTTGGCCGTGAGGCATAAAGGAAAATGAGACGAGAAAAATAGAAATAAAGAATCTCACCATAAGAACTTCAAGTTAGGGCTTGAAAGAAAAGGATGAAGATGAGAGTTTTTGATGATGATCCCCATACAAAATCATCCAAAGGGTGTGTAGATTCTAGAAATATGATTGATTGGAGCAAACAAAATGGAAGAGGAAAAATGGGGAGTGATGGCTGTGAGGTAGGGAGAGAAAATGGAAGGAGAAAATGAGAGAAGAGAAAAGTAGATAGAGAAAGTGATAGCTTTTGAAATGAAAAATGGAAATGATGCTTTGAGTGAGTCATCTTTCTCTCCTCTAAAACCGTGTGGCCATTCCAAGGGGAGTGAAAAAAAGCTTCTCCAACAAGCTTTGAGGAAGCTTCTCTAACAAGCCTTGATGAAACTTCTCCAACAAGCTTGTTTTCTCTTGGTTCAAGGTTGATGAGACATAATGGTGTGGGTCTCAAGGGAGATGTGATAAAAATGACTAGCACTTTTACTAAAGGCTATTATCCAATGGATAAAAGTCTCAGTTAGCAAAGCCGGTATCTATAGTTCAATGGATAATAGAATGTATCCAAATTTTATCTGTCAGATAAAATCTCAAAAAATGAAAATTTCGTAAACTATGTCCGGCCTCGGGTTTAGTAAGATCCCCCATCACCGTTTCCATAGTCCAAGGTTTTCTAGCCTTAGGGAAATATTTCATTTTTCCAGTCCCGTTGAGTGTGCATACAAATCGAGGAATATATTAAAATAATCAAACAATTCAGATAGTTCAGAAAAATTCATCAAAATCACAAATATTATAAAATGAATATATATCATGAAATAAGCAATTTTCGGGATGTTACAACTCCCATTCTAAAAAGAAATTTAGTCCTCAAAATTTATTATACCTTAGAACACATGCGGATATTGCTCCTTGTAGAACATGTCTCCAGATCTTCAATGCAACCACAAAAGCTACCACCAAGTATGTGTAGGGTAGTTCTTTTCATGTACTCTCATTTGTCTTGAAGTATACGCTACTACTCCTTTTATTCTGAACAAGCTCACGTTCTAAATTCTATCATGGAACATCACGAAACGTCTCAAAAGGTTCGTTGGGATTGGGCAGAATCATCACTGGCAAAGTAGTCGAGCTCTCCTTCCATTTTTGAGAAATTCCCTCACATGCATCAGTCTATACAAAAGCTTGACTCTTTCGCGTGAGCTGGATAAGAAGTCCCCGCCATCATGGAAAATTCTGTAGTGAAATTTCTGATACTAGCCAAGTAATCCCACATAGCTACGAATCTCCATTACGGTCTTCGGTCATTCCCTTTGGAGAACTGCCTTAACTTTCGATGGATCCACAGTAATTCCTTCTTTTCAAATCATATGCCCTAAGAATTTAACCTCCTTTAACCAAAATTCACAATTTGATAACTTGGCATACAACTCCTTCTTCTTCAGAATCTGAAGAACCACACTGAGAGGTTCAGCATGTTCTTCCGAGCTTTGAGAATTGGCCAAAATGTCGTCAATAAGGACAACAACAAATCCATCTAAGTAAGAAAGAAAGATCCTATTCACATGATCCACAAATATTGCTGGAGCATTCGTTACTTTGAACAGCATCACTAAATACGTGTAGTGCTCATAATGTGTCAGAAAAGTTATTTTGGGAACATTTTCTACTTTCACGCGAATCTGAGGGTAACCAGAACGCAAATTGATCTTAGAGAAAATAGCGAATTCCTTCAGTTAGTCTATTAGATCATCTATTCTCAATCTTAACAGGAAGTACCTCATAGGTCAAGTCTTTTTTCTAATTGTACTGTGTTTAGCACTAAGATATGGTTTAGATCATTATGTATTTTCTCAATTGAGATACATGGAAAGCATTATGGAGGTTAGAAAGAAAAATAGTAAAGCTATTTGGTATGCTACCGGACCTATCCAACAAAATTTGATATGGTCCGATGAATTCAAGAGTGAGCTTCCTAGGTTCAAATCTGGAAATCTCGACCTCAAGGAATGATAAAGCCTTATTGAAACGAAATAACAAGATGTGGTTACAAGATAACTAATCCATTCCTGAGATCATGTCTTTTGTGAAAGAGATAAGCAAATCAAATTGGCAAAAGGTTCCAATTTCCAATAGTAATAGGATAATTTAAACAGGCTTGAGTAGTAATAGCAAGTTTAGTAAGGGGAAATAGCGATATTCAAGTCAAAAGGGAAATGTCAACACAAAACCCAAATCGTTCACAGAGTCAAAGGTAACAAAAGAAAGGGTCGCCCCTGAGTCAAATAGTACAAATTAAGGCTTACTTCCTATGGTACCATTTTCCTTGGTTAAACCTTCGGATTAGGAGGCTTCTGCTCTACTCATTGCACCGATTCCTCCTCCAACTTGAGCTCTTATCGCATGCTCATTGCTAATGGAAGGCTTTGTCCTTTGTGAAGGACAATTCCTAAACATGTGTTTTGGTTTTCTGCACTTGAGGCAAATCGTTTCCTTGCTTTCACAATTCCTCGTTAAGTGATTCCTTCCATACTTCTTACAATGTGATAAAAATTTCACGGTCTGACCGAATCTATTGTGACTAGTACTTCCTCCAACCATTTATTATTGATGTTGATTCCTCAGTGGCTGTAAATACAATTTCTGCTGGAATCGCTCGACTTTACAATTTCTCCTTTTTTGGAACTAATATGGTTCAATGTCATAGGGTCCCATGTCCTTAAACTGATTCAACTCCAACAAAATCTGAGCCTCGGCTATCAATTCCTACTGCAGAGCAACCTTCTACTTTTGTTGTACTATTATGCCAGCCATTCCTTGTATTGCTTCCATAGACGCAGCCATCCCTTCGTTGTCGCGCTCCACATTCCCATGCGTACGTCTACCACGAGCCATTTCCTTTTCTTCAGAAACAAATAAATCAAAACATAATGGGAACAAGAAGTAACCATTTCAAATAATATTGTCTCATTTCGAAAACTAAGCAATACACCTCTGTGTTTAGTTTCAGAGAAACACTCAGCACAAACATAGCAAACTTACCCATAAACCCAAAAGATTCAGACTTGGACTTTACTCACACTAGAGGTACCACTCCAAAAAGTATAGGTACAAAAATTCTGAACGAGTTCAGTCATCCAACTAGACTCTTACTAGAAGAAACTCTATTCTCCTAGTCCGCCTAGTTGAAGTCATAGTTTCCTGTCCACACAAAACATTATATATTGAGTTGGCTAGTCCTCAATATCCTGTAACTATGTAATAGTAGCTACTAACATCAAACCTAAAGTGACTTATGCAATCCTCTTTTAACATTTCAAACAAGAGACAAGGAAATGCACAGCACACACACAGGAATTTCTACCTGCCTAAGCACAGTCAGTCTATACCCCGGCTTAATTGGATAAATTGCTCTGATACCACCAAATGTAACACCCCCTTCCGGGAGGTAATACATTTAAGACCGACACCTTTAAAATTATTTACCCAATTTATAAAAGTTAATATTATAAAATATGAGTTTCAAAAACTTTTTTTTGTGAATAACATAAACTGGTCAAATTATAGAGACACAAAACATAAGAACTGTAAAATAGACTTTTCATTAAACGAAGTTTGTTACATCCATAAGTACATTACATCATGTTCCAAAAGCATAAAACTTAAGTGTTCCAAAAAGTGAATATATACAGATAACTACCAAATGAAGATTGAGCCTTGTCCAAGTCCAAACACCAGAAGAACAAGGTCTTGCACCCGATCTTCATCTAGATCCCCTTCAAGATCCCCAGCAGACAAAACCCCAGTCGAGGTATGCCACTATGGACGAGAGTCCGAGTAGTCGACTCCATAGAGTCCTCCCTATAGGAAGCTCTCCAGTCATCCCAAAGCTCCCCAAAGGGCATGTAAAATTTCAAGTGAACAACTGCATCCATAGTAAACGTAGCCGCTTTATGCTGAGTCCTACTCCAAATCAAAGCGGCACCTCCATCATACCGAATGTGCCCCATGTCCCACTGAACACTCCATGCTTCGATGCCCCTATGAAGCTATAGCCTAGTGAAACCTCGCGGATCTTGCCTTGTCGCCATCACGGTCTTTTTCATCATAAGTGCAAAAATAGAAACAGATAGAATAATACAACAGAAGAGGTGAGATCCCTTACATCAATACCATCATGGTAGTAAGAGACCTCACGAAAGACAATAATGTCTTTCAACACAACAATATCAATAAATGACAGATATAATCATATTAATACACGGATATGAAAGATCAACAGATATAGTCATGTTATCAACCAATATATGATTCAGCTAGATACATTAAAATAGAGGAATACCAACCACACCACAACGAGATGTACACTAAATATGCATATGCAAAATGCATATGCTGACCATCGTTATGCTCAATGCACTCATTTCCTACTCCATGGACTATTCACATATTTCGGAGAGAATGAGCCAGAAGATTTCGTCTATGTCATGCTAGCCTTAAATCAAGTGCTATAATTTTCTCAATGTACGCATCATGGCTCTCATCAGACAGTCTACACTGGATCGTGATTAGCAATAGTGTCTCGGTTCGGATCATCAGTGTATCTGCATCGGTCTGATCCACGACCCAGGGGAGCTACCACCTGGCCATAGTTGAAAACCTGCACCCCAACGCCCCCATGGTCAACACGTGACCTACATTACGACCATCGCACTCGCACTAAGGTGCAATGCATCTCCTAGGCATTCCACCTTGATAATAAGTCATTTCGACTTTCATAATGTATGATGAATGACTCAATGCATGCGTACATGACAAGGGTAAAAGCAGTACTCATGAACAGTATAAGTCCCACCAATTGAGCCACAACAGGCTTAGATTCATCACTGACAATCCCGGGTTTAGTACATCAGCCCAATAGCGCAATGCTAAATCTACAATCCACTTGGGTCCAGTACGTTGGCCCAAAAGCACAATGTTAAATCCAAAAATCCGCTTGGGTTCAGTACGTCAGCCCAAAAGCACAATGCTAATGCATTCTTTCATAAGATATCTCAGTCGTGCAATTTCAAGAGTCATCACTATCAATTCACATGAAGCATTCTTACAATTTCTTTAGCATATAGAACCATTGTTTCACCATTAGGCCTTAATTGTGACACTTTCAAGAATAAAGATAGAAATCAATCCTAATCACCAGGTTCTTCCAACTAAATTCCTCGAGTGACCTTTCCTCATATCATTCATGAAAGACTTTAAAAGAAACTACATTGTCTTATCCTCACAATTCTTTTCCTCTGTCCTAAGTCCTTTCAAGTTTTCACTATTTCTTTCTCAAGCATGTTTTTCTTCTCAAGATCGAAAATCACACTTTTTCTAAATGGTAAAAATTTATTCTTTTCCATTCTTATCTTATAAATCCTTAATTTAATTTCTCATCATCAAACCAACTAGAATCTTCACTAATAAATCATTTTCATTTTTCTAGTTATCTCCAAAATTATTTTCCATTAGTATATTCGAAATTCATTACTCCTACAATCATAACATGGTGATCATCTTCTCCTTTATTCATAAATCCTTTGATCTTAATTAAATACCTAAGTCTTCTAAGTAATATTTTCTAACATTCTTTCCGAACTTCCATTATTCTATTTCTAATTAAGAACCCCATTTTATTTCACTTATCAAGAATCGTTTCCTATAAAATACTTCAAGTCTCTAAAACTACTTCTCCATCCTAATATTAAGTACCATAGCCAAACATCAATTCTTTTCCAAGGTCAAGAGTTTGTTCACTTCTTTTTTGAGTTTGTACATTCATAAATCATATTCTTACTACCTAATCATCTAGGTTCTCAATCAATGAAATATTTTAGCCTTGAAACCCTATTTCTCCACTCTAAGGCCGTGAGCTTCATTAGTTATTGGGACCAAAATATTTTTCCTTTCTAAAGCATTTAAAGCATACAACATAACTTTCAAGTATCAAAATCATATTATAACAAACTCATACATAATATCAAGTAACAAGATCACACAAAGCTTATAATAACAAACTACAAAGTCATACAACCATGGTGAATAAATCCTCACATGGATTTACCACCCACAAATAGATACGTTCCTCACCACCATGAGTGGTTGATGAGGTTAATCTCCTTCTTACCTTAGGTGTAGCCTCCTAGCTCCTTGTATGCCCTTGTGTAGCAAATTTTCTCCGCTAATAGGTTCTTAGAATCAAAGCAAATACACGAGAATTAATATCCCAGACTTGAATAAGATTACCATAGATCAAAGTATGGTTTTACATTCTTTAAAATGAAGCAAGAAAAAAGATTTAAGAACCTTACCTTAAGATTCTTGAACTTGAGATTTGAAGCAAAGCTTAAAGAAATGCTTGAAGATGGATAAACTAGATATTGATTTCCACACAAAAGTGTCTTAGAATGATGTATAGATTCAAGATCTAAGAGTATCTTGAATTATTGAAGATTGGGTGATGGGTTTTGGGGTTTGGCCTTGGCCTATCGAAGAGAAAAAGAAAGGAGTTTTGTATTTTAGCTTCTTGATCTTTGATAAAAAGATGGAAATGAACTAGGTGATAGCAAAAATCAAATATTTGGTCCTTCAAAGTGGTCTTGGCCGTGAGGTATAAAGGAAAATGAGAAGAGAAAAAGATAAATCAAGAATCTCACCGTAAGAGCTTCAAGTTAGGCCTTGAAAGAAAAGGATGAAGATAATAGTTTTTGATGATGATCAGAACTTATAAAATCATCCAAAGGGTGTGTAGATTCTAGGAATATGATTGATTGGAGCAAACAAAATGGAAGAGGAAAAATGGGGAGTGATGGTCGTGAGGTAGGGAGAGAAAATGGAAGGAGAGAATGAGAGAAAAATGAGAGAAGAGAAAAGTAGAGAGAGAAAGTGATAGCTTTTGAAATCAAAAATGGAAATGATGCTTTGATTGAAAAGATAACTAAGTTGTCATCTTTCTCTCCTCCAAAACCGTGTGGCCATTCCAAGGGGAGAGAAAAGAAGCTTCTCCAACAAGCTCTGAGGAAGCTTCTCCAACTAGCCTTTATGAAACTTCTCTAACATACTTGTTTTCTCTTGGTTCAAGGTTGATGTGACATAAAGGTGTGGATCCCATGGGTGATGTCATAAAGTGACTAGCACTTTTACTAAAGGCTATTATCTAATGGATAAAAGTCTTAGTTAGCAAATCCGGTATCTATTGTCCAATGGACAATAGGGTGTACCCAAATTTTATCTGTCAGATAAAATCTTGAAAAATAAAAACTTCGTAAACTGTGTCCGACCTCGAGTTTAGTAAAATTCTCCGTCACCGTTTCCTTAGTCCAAGGTTTTCTGGCCTTAGGGAAATATTTCATTTTTTCAGCCCCGCTTAGTGTACACGCAAATCGATAAATATATTAAAATAATCAAACAATTCAGATAATTCAAAAAAATTCACAAAAATTGCATATTATAAAATGAATATATATCATGAAACAAATAATTTTTGGGATGTTACACCAACTGATTGAGCTCTTGCTTAAAAATAATGGTCTCTTTACTTGGATGTCCTCCAACATGCCTGGGCTTGACCCTGCTTTCATCTGTCCTCACTTATCTATCAGGGAAGATGCAAGGTCGGTCGCCTAGAAAAAAAGTAAAGTTGGCCTCGAAAGATAGCAAATTATTGAAGAACAAGTGAAAGAGTTATTCAGTGGCAACTTCATGAAGGAAATACCCTATACCCCATGGTTGTCCGACGTGGTCCTAGTGAAGAAGTCCAACAGGAAGTAGAGAATGTGTGTAGATTACACAGACTAAAACAAGGCTTGCCCTAAAGATCTGCACCCACTTCCCAATATGGAAAAACTGGTGGACAGCTCCTCAAGATTTCGATTGCTGTCATTCATGAATGTATACTTCAAGTACAACTAAATCCTAATGTACCCCAAAGACAAAGACAAGACCGCTTTCATCTCTGACAAGGAGAGCTACTACTACAGGGTTATGCCCTTCGGTCTGAAAAAATACAAGAGCCACCTACTAGAGAATGATGAACAGGGTCTTTGAAGACTAAGTAGGGAAGATGCTAGAAGTCTATATTGATGATATAATAGTAAAAACCCCACAAGATAGATCACATATAACAGACCTCGAAGAAGTGGTTGCACAACTTCGAAAGTACAATATAAGATTTAACCCAGAAAAGTGCACCTTCGGAGTCTAAGTGGGAAAGTTCTTGAGTTTCATGCTGACCCACCGCAGAATTAAGGCGAATACAAACAAATGTCAAGCGGTGCTCAACATGCGAAGCCCTTAAAATGTTAAAGAAATTTGGATTACAGTCCTCACATGATTCCTTGACAAAGATGCTCATAAATCCATCCCCTTATTCAAACTGCTCAAGAAAATGAAGCATTTTGAGTGGACTCAAGAGTGTGAGGATACCTTTTCCTCTTTGAAGAATCTTCTATCTTCTCCCTCTATACTTACAAGACCGGAACCTAGAGAAACATTGTACTTATAGCTTTTAGTTCATGAAGAGGCTATAAGCTCGGTGCTAATCAGGGAGATGAAAAAGGGACAAAAGCCAGTCTATTTCATGAGTAAAGTTCTACAAGGCCCAAAGCTCTGATACCGAAAAATTGAAAAGGTCGCCTTCGCACTCGTCACCACGGCAAAGAGACTTCGATAATATTTTCAATACCATCCAGTGGTAGTGAGAATGGACTAACCCTGCCACTAGGTGTTGCAAAAGCTAGACTTAGCAGGGAGAATGATTGTCTGGTCTATCGAGCTTTCTGAGTTCAAAATTGTATATAAGCCATAACTTGCAATAAAGGCTCAGGCATTCTCCGACTTCTTGGCAGAGCTCACATTAGACCCCGATGACCCCAAAGGAATTTCTTGGACCATATTTGTTGATGCATCCCCATACCCTAAAGGAAGTGGTGCCGGGGTAATCTTGGAAAATTCTGAAGGAGTGACACTGGAAAATTCCCTGAAGTTTGAGTTCCCAACCTCAAACAATCAGGCGAAGTATGAAGCATGTATCGTCGAACTGGTAATGACTAAAATATGGGAGCCTCCAACATCATACTTTACAATGACTCCTAACTTATGTCCTCCTAGATCCAAGGTGAATATCAAACCAAAGAGCCCCTCCTTCAGAGATACTTGGACAAAGTACAAGAGCTCTTGAAAAGCTTCTAAGAGGCCAAGATAGAGCATATAATAAGGGAGCAGAACTCTAAAACAAACCTTTTATTTAAACTAACTAGCACTAAAAGCCCTGACAACAACTATTTTGTGATCCAAGAGACCCTCTCTTAACCCTCTATCACGGATCATGTCTTTTTTCAAGTGGAAGAGGAAGAGCATACTTGGATCACCCCTATCATGGAGTATTTGCAGTCTGGAGTCATGCCTCTTACCCAAAGGAAGCCTCCAGGCTAGTCAAGATAGTAGTCAGGTTCACCATCTATGATGGGTAGTTATACCGACGTAGGTTTTCCTCACCCCTCCTCAAGTGCCTCACGCCAAAGGAAGCATAATATGTATTGGCTGAGGCTCATGAAAAAAGTTGTGGACACCATCTGGGAGGCAGAGCTTATCCTTAAAGGCACTTAAGGCGGGATACTACTGATCAACAATGGAGGCAGATTCCTATGTATACCTCCGAGTTTGTGATAAATGCCAACACCACTCAGACCATTATTAGGCTCCCTCAGAGGAACTATCCGTGATGTCGGTACCTTGGCCATTCTACATATAGGGTATGGATATCTTGGGTCCGTTCCCCCAAGAACTTAGTCAATTAAAACATTTGGTGGTGGCAGTGGATTACTTTAGAAAATGGATCAAGGCGGAACCCTTGGTCTCGATCATATCTATCTGGGTTTATAAGTTCACTTGGCGCCATATTATCCTAAGTCTGGAGTCCATTGTGACGGATAACAGAACCTAGTTTAAGGATAAGTGTTTTGAAGAACTGCTTGCTGAGTTAAAAATAAGCACCATTGTAGTTCTATTGAGAACCCTAGGACAAATGGATAAGCCAAAGTCGACAATTGAGTTATTGTCTGTGGAATTAAGAGAAGGATAGATGAAGCCAATGGAAATTGGGTTGAATAGGTCAATCATGTTCTTTGGCCCTATCCGACTATGCCCCATTCTCTGATGAGTCAAACTCATTTCAAACTCACCTATGGGTGCAAAGCTGTGATCCTGATCGAGATAGGAGAACCAAGCTGGCGTCACCAGCAGTTTTCACTTGAAACCAACCCCAAACTAATTAGGGAAGACCTAGATTTTCTAGAGGAAAGAAGGCGTGTTGCCCATATACGCAACGCCACCATTAAACAAAGAACAATGACTAGATATAATTTGAAGGTTATTCCAAGAAAGTTTTATCCAAGAGACTTGGTGCTCCGGAGAGCGAACAACAAAGGGAGGAATGCCTCCCATGGGAAACTAGCCCCTAATTGGAAAGGCCCCTACCACATCGTAGTCAACACTAGCAAATGAGCCTACACGTTGGAGATGCTATTAGGAAAACCAATCAAGAACTATTAGAATGTGGATAAACTTAGAAAATACTATAGTTAAGCGCCCTTTAAGGCCTAGTCTTTTAGTAAACTATGTTTGATCTGTCCCAATTTTGATGATTATACACTCTGTATGGACTACTGTCCTTAAATTTATCAATAAAATGAAGTTATTCAGATATTATTTTATGTTTTAGAAGAACCCTCAAGCCAGAAGATGCCTTGAGAGGGTCTAAAAGCCCACTCCTAAGGGGGTACGAGGCATCTTAAAAAGTCCAGTTTAAGAGGAATAACCCACCAAACTACATAAGTGCTTTGGTAATGAGTTATAGGGTCAATACCCATTCCTCAATACTCGGTCATGACCATTTTATGGTTAAAATATAAAGTGGCAGTGTGGGTTACGACATCCGTGGTCCACCATCAGGTATCCACCGAAAGTCTTATGTTAAGAAGGTTATGAAAATTCCCAAGTGACAGGAAATTTTTTGCTATAAACCGTGAACATTAAAGACCCCGACTATGGATCACCTTTTATACCTAAGTTAAGTAGGATCTTAAGTGCCAAAACAATGGGGCATTAGACCTTGGACTAAGGTTTTGAATTTAAATTATACCTAAGTCAAGTGGAATCCTAAATGTCAAAGCAGTTGGCATTGGACCTCAGACCAAGGTTTTGATTCTAAATTATACCTAAAGCGAGTGAGATCTTAAGTGCCAAAACATTTTGGATGTTGGATCTCAGGCTAAGGTTTTGATTTCTAAATTATGTCTAAGTCCTAAATGGAATTTCGAGTGCTCAAACATAATGGGCATTGGACCCCGGACCATGGTTTCCCATTGATTGGAATATTCCTAAGTCCTTTAAATGGTTGTAAAAAGCACCATAATGGGTATTAGACCTAAAATGGACCATGGAAAACAAGCTAAGCACCAAGCTGGGGGCAACATGACTAGGTCGAGTACATCTTTACAAGTTGAGTGTTGGATTCAGTACGGATAGCAGATAACGGAGAAATGAAAATATAAGATAGAGAATTAAAAAAAAAAGAATTTTGTTATTATTCACATTCTATATATCGTCAGCTTTAACAAAAGATATGTACATAAGAGTTTCCTCCAAGAAAAGAAAAGGGAAGAACGCCCACTAAAGAGGTCGGAACATGTCGACGATGAAGGCCACCGATCAATACAACTTCCAAGGTTCTTCTAGAAACCAGTAACCATCTCTTCCCTACAGATCGTTAGGAAATTGGTCCGCATCAAAAGATTTTTCCACTAGAACTGCAACATGCTTCACAATCAATCCAAGTTGCTTCAAATCACCCCAAATTGCTCGAGAAGATTCTTTTCAAACTTTTTCAAACTCGGAACCCTCCTACACATCCAATTGCACCTAGAGGACCTGCCAAAAGACTGGGCAAATGCCTCCAAAGCACTCGGAAAGGAGGAGTGACAAGGGCAACGCGTCTTCGAGTGTCTCCATGCATCACGGCAAGAACCGCAAACCTTCTCGGTGAGAGCGGGTGGATCAAACACTCCTACGTACGTTGGGAGAGAAAGGCTCCTACCACCCAGATGCATGTTGACCTAGCCAAGTAGGGCAGTTACTTGGTCCCCACTAAACCATTAAGCTGAGAAAGAAAAGCCTCCAATGGAGGGATTGGACGTAAAAAAGGAAACACCTTTAAAGACTTTGGAAAGAACAGAAAGATGGTCTTAGCAAAGGGCAAAACCCTCCATGTGCATACAAAAAATAAAAAGGAAACCATTCTTTAAAAGATGATCATTCTCAAGCAAAATCACAAAACAAAAGGAATGTCAGCCTCAATGCAAACATTCTTATTTATAAAGGGAATGGATCATTTTGATTGGCCCTGAAAAAGGTAAACTGATTGCACATTGGAAGCCGCACTTTAATGCTCCCCCTTCTGATTGGTCACGGGATTAACAGGCAATTGGGACACAATATGAAACTGATATCCTCTTAAAGGATCTTTAATTCCCAATAAAGTCAAAGCAATATTTACCTAAGAAAATTCAAACTGTTATGAACTGCAGAGTAAAGCTGCAAGAAAAGACAAAGACCCAATAAACCATACACGGGGGCAACAAAGGATACACCTTAGATGACAAGATGGTAATGAGAGCAGTAATCCACCACGGATTCCAACCTCATATGCTAACCATAGAGGTATTCTATAATGATTAACTGGCCTCTACCCTTTTAGACCCATATGTCTACTGCGCGTCATGTGCTCCTTTCAAACTAGGTACCTTGACACTTAATTGTTCCATTTAAGTGCCAAGTTGGGGGCAAGTATTCTGGACTGTGATTCAGGCTCATGACCCGAAGGTCAACCCGACACGTAGTATACCTGAATTTGACATCGATGCCTTTGACAAGAGTTCTTTTATCATGAGATCCCAGCAATATATATATCGGACCCCAACACTGGATGGTAATAGCTTTACTATAAGATCTGCGCAATGGATAAATCTTCATGATATCTGTTATTGTCAATCATGATCTTATAGAATAATAGCTCCATAATTACCATACCAGTATTCTGATAATATAGGGACCCTCTACAACTAAATAAGGAACATATCTCTTCTTGTAACTGTTACAGGAACCTATCTCTCCATTTTGAGAACATATCTATCCAACCTCTATAAATACTAGGCTAAGTCACCTTAAACAAGTATAAGTAACTTATCACTCATTGCATAACCCTACTTGTGCATATATTGGCTTGAGCATTGGAGTCCCTTTGCAGGTACCAACCCCATATCTTAACACACTCTGTTGTTACTGTTGCGCGAGGAGGAAACCACCGTGACATGCCTATCTTAGGTACCCCTCTGAATCCACTTCAGAAACCTCACCCAACTGGATTTGGTGAGCAATATCTGCCTCGACCAGCTTCTCCAGATTAAGAGTCGTGAAGAGGGCTTGTTTGATGAGCTTCCCGGCACGGTAATTCTTTCCTAGGATCGAGGACTCCTGAAAGCAAGAAAAAAGCATTTGGGGAGAACTTCTCAATCTAAGGACCTATTAAGTCTAGAAGGGAATCCTCAACCTAGTCTGTCTTCTAAAACTGGGACTGAACAACTTGGTTTAGTGTCTTCCTTTTTTATGTTAGAGTCTAACACCCTGGTTAGTTGAGTCTAGACTCTGATCCTAAATCACTACGGCCACCTCATTCCCAAGTCCTTCTCTGGCATTAGGGTAAGGGCCCTTTCGTTTAGTGGCCTTCCGAACCACTTTCTCTGCTATTTGTTAGGGGAGATCTTCCAGATTGTCAGTTGGAGCCATACTCTCTACACAAAAAAGAAAAAAACAGAAGCATCAATTTCAAATACATTTGAAACACATATGAATGCAAGTCATTATCACAATTTCACCAAAATGAATATGGAGTTTGGTTTCTAGCATCTTAGTGATGTTTCTCAATGGGATAAGATCCTTAGCTGTAACCCATCTGAGAAGGATGGCAAAATGCCTAGAAGTCCAGTAAAGGTACATTGCTGACTCACCCTCAGTAGTAAGAAAGAATGGCCTAGTTCCAAGAGCCATCTCTAATCTGAAATATCGATCCTTGAAATTCTTGTATAATACAAGGAAAGCTTCAAAGATTTTGCGGCCGCCCTTAGCCCATAGTGACACTCATGCCTTAGTTGAACCACTCCCGTCAGGCCGCACCACTTGAAAGAAATAAAAGAAAGTTGGGATGATGCTTGAAAGGCTCAAGTGCCAGCATAAAAGTTGGTATACCAAGCATTTGGGTGCAACTTTATGGGCACCAACCAAAGATGACTCAAAATGCCTATCTCAAAGGGAGAAAACAAAAGATGGATCTTGAGCTTGGTAAACATTGTTTCATACAGATACATAAAATGTTTATCCCTTAAAGTTCACATTGTGTAGATCCGTTCTTCATCGCCCAACGGATGGACCATGAATTTGTTGTCCCAAACACCATCTCCAGTCTATTAGAGCTAAACCCTTAGAGCGACTACCTCTTTGATAGTATTATACCATGACAACATATTTTTTACTTTGGGGCTCACCCATCTATACAAGTCAGAACTTTGAGCAGCATTAGATATGTGGACTGGGGTCGTTGACAAGGCAGTAGCTTTTTTTCTTTTCCTTATTTTATGGATCTTAGGAGGAAAACCTATAGGGGCTGAACTTTCGACATCAGAACCAGAGAAAGAATTAAACCCCTTATTTTCTAAGTCTCTTAAGATCTCGGAGGATGGACACACTAGCTTGAGCCTTGCTACTCTTCTCACAGTCACCACCCTCCGGATCATACCCTATATCTTGGTGACAAAAAGTAGCTTCTTGTCCCATAGAATGTTGCATCATGCGTAGAGATAGTGTTTTAGACAATATCTCCAAGAAATTACTACTTTGCTCACTATTACTCTCTGCCTCTCAGACCTTTGCCATGGTTCGTAGGCAGTACCTTTAGTGTGGAGGAGGTTGAAGAAAATTGAAAGAAAGGGTTGAAAATGTGCACCACTGCATGCTCCGCCATAAACCACAGCAAACTTGCTAATAGAAAATCATTTAAATTACTGGAGAATCTCTCTGAGAATTTTGAGAAGTAGTAGAAGTGGGGGGTTTTCACCCACTCCCTTGTTTGTAGGCTACCAGAGCCTCAACTACCAAAAGTAGTAGAAATGGCAAGGACATTTCAAATGTTTGAAATGATGACAGCGCAAAGTCCAAACGATGGCGTCCACTCACCAACCGCCACATGTCTCCAAAAAGCTACAAATAGCAAGCAAAAAGATCTTGGCCATAAATGAAGCATTATAGACAAGCCAAGTGTCACTATCCCTAAAGAACGCAACACCTGATCCCAAACAAAGTCTTACGCCTGATAAGGGATTCTAGAACTATTGCGAGATCCCATCCATCAAGGTGACACTATCTAGGATCACGATCAAACTTATACCGAAATCCAGTAACATTATATGATTATGGATCTCGATATGTGTAGCATGCCACTTCCACTAAGACTCTCCTTATAACGGTTCTTGGAAAAGCAAGCATTATAACTTCACTCATGAGATCCAAGAAAGATACCCCTTACTAGGGGCAGGTGATTGAAGGAGCTTGTACATAGAATATCAGACAACAGCTACATGCCCCATCATGAAGAAGATCCCGATGTTAACGCCTCTCAACGAATCTCGCAGCTTGGGGGAAACTAATATTCTTGTTGGCCACTATATGGAGAGTCTCGATATTCCGCTTACAACAGAGTGCTGAGCTAGTGGCAAATGTTTTGGACAGAGATTTGGTACGAAGGCCAATGGGAAGCAACTCGATGCCATGTACCCTAGACTATAGCTCTAACCTAAAAAGACCCTACTACTTAACGGCTAAACAGTCAGGAGGTAGTCACTCCCAACAAACCCCACACAATCAGGAGTGATTGTAGGCCTACAGATATGGTCATAACTATTCACAATTCAAATGAGATTTTATCTAATCTTGCTTAACCACTAAGCAAACCTAATCTATAAATAACGGGCTAAGCCATTTAGGTATGGATATGAACCCAAAATACTTTTTTCGTGGTGCATAGCCTAACTTGAATGTCAGAATGCTTTGTAGATACACCACCTCCCTGTTCGACCATTGTTGCACCACATTAAGGAGAAAAACACCACTTTTAACCCACAAAAGATGTTTTCAGATGATCCACTTGAACCCATTCTAAATAGAGAGCCTAATCACCTTATTTAGTATTAGGCTTAAGTAGTAGTTAATTCCCTTTGACCTTTGACAAGTTTGTAAAATTCCATCTTTATTTATTTACCCATTGTGAAGGGAAAAAATGTTACTATGCATGGACATTAATTAGCTCTAATGAAAACATAACCATAACAATTTACAATTTCATTTTTCCTTTCTTGATGCCACCTTTTATGCTTTCTACTTTTCTTTATTATAATTGGTATCACTTGTAACATTCTCCTTAACCTGTTAATCTTAATGATTCTTATAGTAGCTTATTAACTCTTGTGTTAGTTACCTATTAATTCTAGTGATTTTTTTTGTTAGTTTGGGCATAATGCTATAACACAGGATCTAAAAACTAGTTCATACTAGTTCAGAAATTAGCACAAACTGCTTAGATGATGGAAATAGAATGAAAGATTTATTTCTAGGTCATAAATAATTAGAATGTTTTATAATAATTTTTGGAGAATTAAATGAATTAATTTGGCATTTTTAACCTAAATAGGAGAGTAGCTTGGAAAATTATGAAACTTTGTGGAGATGTTAAATAGAGGATGGAGATTCTTCTAAAAATGATTATAGGTTAAGGCTGATACCTATAAGTATATTAGTTTAACTCCTTAAATTCATCTTAACTTAAGAAACAATAATAGAGCTCAATGGTTGCAAATTGTGAGTATAGATAGTTATTAAATTATGAGTATAGGAACTGAATGAAGTCCTAGAATTTTCTATAGTACCTATAGAAGTTAGAAAAGTCATCAATGAAAGGTCAAAGTATCTCTAAGAGATAAATCTCCTTCCACCGCCTCACTCTCACTTTCACAATTCTCTTTATCACTTTTTCTCTTTACTCTCACACAGAAACACCAACAAATAGAAGAGAAGAAAGAAAAGAGAGAAAATAAGCATCATCAACAAGATAATAAAGGAGTAGCAAGGGAGAGAAAAGATAAACACCATCATCAAGGGAGCTTAGGTAGGGGTTTGTGCTTCTCTACCTTACTCTTTTCTCTTTTTACTTATCAAATCTTGTATTATTGGATTAGTTTGAGAATTGTTCTTGTGAGTTTTATGTTGAATTGATGGCATATACATATATACATACATATATATATATATATATATATATATATATATATATATATATATATGATTGTTGAACTAGAGGATATCTATAAATCTTTAAGGATTTGAGGTTGATGATAAAAGGAATTTTATTGGTATAATCATTATTGTTAAACCTTGTGGATTTTTGGCTTGAGAATATATGTAAAGGCATGATGTCTTGATTATAAATGAAAGAAAATATATTTTTCTGAGACTACCATATTTGAGAGCCTATTTTGGTTGTGGAAATGCATTTGATAATCGATTATCAAGTGGTGATAATCGACTATCAATTTCTAGAATGTTAATGCTCGATGGTAATAATCGATTATCAGATATGATAATCGATTATCAATTTACAGAATGCTAATACTCGAGGGTGATAATTAAGTATTAAATATAATAATCGATTATTAACCTATAGAATGCTAATATTGGCAAGTGATAATTGATTATCATTTGATAATCGATTATCATCTTACAGAATGCTAATGTTGATATGTGATAATTGATTATCAAGTGGTGATAATCGATTATCAACTTATAGAATGTTACTGCTAGATAGCGATAATCGATTATTAGAGTATGATGATTGATTAACAAGTTATAGAATAAGCTTAAACGTGTGTGATAATTGATTACCACACTTGATACATATATATGATACATTGTGATGTGTACTTGATATATCTATGTGATGAGTTATGATGTGCACTCGATACATCTATGTGAAGAATTGTGATGTGCAATTGATATACTCATGAGATGAAATACAGTGTGCCTAATTTACTTATAAGATGAATTGAGATATACTATAAAATGATATGCTCCTTTTAAATGTTAAAGTTGAGTTAGTAATTGAGTTTGAATGTAAAGTACATCTTAAGTGATCAAAATTTGAAAGAAATTGGACATTGTAGAAGAAATGACAGTGATCATTTATGACATGATCCTTAAATGCTATTTCCTTTTGAAAGGTAACCCAAGTGTCTCATTTAGGAAATGACAGTGATCTTAAATGTGTATACTTAGGAAATGACGGTGATCCTTTGGGTATCTTAGATTTGGCCAGTGATAGATTTAGGAAATGATGGTGATCCTAGATTTGGATCCTTTGGAAATGACAGTGATCCTTTGGATATTTGGCTAAGGTTTCCTAGGATAGTGTTGTGTAATGGTAGACAGTTATGCATAGACTAAGTGTACCGGCCTGATAAGTAGACTATCACCAAGTATTAGGTAGATTGAGGAGGTAACATGCCCTCACTACCTATTTGATACAAATGACATGAATCCGGGGGAATGAGCTAAGATAGATAATAACTAATGAGCACTAAAGGAAAGAGTAAAGGTTTTGCTTGAGCATTGACACACCTTCATACATATACCATATAAATCATTAATTTGAGAACGAATATTTACAATTTGAGTTATTTGTAAATATTCTATTGTTATTGTGAAATGATTTATTGGTTGATGTGCTTTTAAAGCTATGTAATGCTTGTATTTAAGAATTCAAAAGTTATTGTTTATTGATTAAAATTGAACTTCTGCCATCAAAAAGAGAAAGGAAATAGTACAGCATTTGCCACCTTTCTGTGAAAGATTTTAAGAAAATGATTTTATTTTCTGAAGCAATTGGAATTATTGTGATGTCACATATTTGTTAGACATACTAAGAATTCCTAGAATTCTCACCCTTCTATTTTATTTTCCATGATGATTCCAGCACGTGATCCATCCATGGAGTAGAGATGAAGATGTTATTCTAGAATAGAGTTACATATTCTTTTTTGACCATTGCCATATATTTATATTTATGCAATGGTTTGTATATGGTTTATATATACATATGCCTATGATGGCTTGATATGTATAACTTGGATACTAATGTACTTAGCTGTGTAAGATACTAATGTTAATGTGGTTTATGTAACATTCTTTTGAACCCAATGGACTTAATCAGGGTTATAGAAGGTCAATAACACCGGTATAGGATAGTAGTTAATTATGGTGACTAGCTGACATAGTTTGAGCATAAATCTATAATACTGAATATGAGAAATAGCTCCCATAAAATTTAGACTTTTGTGATGTTGGGAATTACGGATACATCACGCAGCGAAAAACAGGGATTCCCACCGAGGATTCATGCGAAAAAGCCATAATCCGAGTTTTTTTTAAATGATTTACCTCTTGAAGCGTGATCAAAAGGAAGGGCATGAATCACCAACACTGTAATAGAAATGATGTCTTTGTGGTATCCACATGAATAGACTCACGAACGTCCAACGTCCGCAAAGAGGAGCTTCACGTCTCTCACACAGTGCTAGCTGTGAAGAGAAGAGAAGAAACCTGTTGCTCTCTCACTCACTTTTTCTGTAGGTGCGGCTAGGGTTCTGAATTGTGTATCTTAGCAGCCTCCTTAGCAGTACTATTTATAATAGTGACTGCCTTAAGTGAGTGTGAGCAGCAGCAAGGTAAGCTGTGTAACCCTAGACCCATCTGTTATGAGTCTGGCCCATATTTGAATCCAAGTCCAACTTGGATCCATTGCTCCAATTTTAGTCTGCGCTATGTGTGTGACCTTGTAGGTTCTTATTACGTTGGCAGTAATATTAAAAACCCATTTTAATATTACAAGCAGTGAGCGGTATCTAGCAACACATTGCTGCTACCCAAGTAATAAGAATGTTAGTGATTTGATATAACCTTTCCGTGACCAATGTTTCTGTGTCGTTTAGTCCATTTTTCAAGATATCTAGATTGAACACAGGCATGGAATGCGTCACCCTTGTATAGTCCAATCTTTCGTTTCCTGATACTCGAGTAGATTTTGTAACAACAAATGAGATCAATATCTCATATTGACTCATTTGAACATGGCCATGCATTTCGTTGTCTCACTCAATCAGGGGGCTCGAAGATATCGCTCCCGTTTTGTAGGAGTGACAAATCCCATCTGGGTCACTCACATCCCTCTGTATGATTCGCGGTATGTCCAATAACTAACTTTATAATCACCTTGTTACAGATGACGTTTGATGGCATTAAAACACACAACTCCTCATATAGGAATCATAGTGAGTTTAGGTCAAAGGACCACAAACACCATTGTCACTATGAGAATCACTTATGACACTCACGTAACGATCTATGTAGTGTTCTCATGGTGGGTCAGTCCAGTACATCATTACTCTAATATATACCCATGTGAAGACTTGATATCTCATATCCATGACCCGTGAGATGTGGTCATCAGTCTATACACATACTGGTCTCAATGTATTATTATTGTCCTAATTAACAATAATACTTGACTAGGGACATTTAAGAATAGTGTTGTAACCAAAAGGATCTCACGATCAAGTCATCCACTTGATGTCCTATGGTATCAAACTTACTATTCTAAGGACTTTATTATGTTTATCAAAAAGAACATAATAAATGAAATGCCTCATATATAAAATAGCATAATAGAATGTATGTAAATACATAAAATGTATTGGCCTCTAGGGCATACACCAACATGTGAGAATGGCAGAGAAAATAGAAATAAATGAGGAAGATTTATTTCTAAGCTATGAACAATTAAAATGGATATCAGAAAGTTGCTTAATTCAATTCTATAGGTTTAATCTAACCTAGGAAAGAATAATGAAGCTTAGAGACTGATATTGCAGTATAAGAAAAGTGGAGGAATAGTAATATAGAAAATAGGATGAAATCCTAGAATTTTTTATGATACCTATGAAGGTTAGAAAATTCATTTCTGAAAGATTAAAGTGTTCTTAGTATATAAAAGCTTATCAGTTGGATTTCACTTTTATGAGACTCCTCCCACATCCTTCACTGTTCCATTCTGATGGAATTCACTTAACTTGAGATATTTGTTACTTTTTCCTCCTCTCTCTCCACTCATTCACGTATCTATCATCTCATTCTCCAATTTCTCACTTTCCGCTCTCCCTCACTCTCTATTCTCTCAACCTCATGCTCAACAGAAGAGAAAAAGAAGAGCAAGGCAAACAAGAAAGAAACAATGGAAGAAGAAGAAGGAAACAACCAACAAAGGAGAAAAGGAAAAGGGAAGAAGAAGGTGACAAGTTGAGGTACGGGTTTTTCTTAACTTTGATCATCTTTTTCTTCTATTTGAGAATGATGGATTAATGATTTTGTTGAGATTTGAGTGATAAACAAAGATGGTGCTTTTATGTGTTGATTATGAACTCAAGGTTCAAAATTTGATTTTGATTCTTGAAACACTTTGAGATTTGAAAATGGGTTTGAAACCCATATTTGGTTGTTCCTTTACAAGCATTTTGGATGCATGAATATGGTGAGTTTGATGTTTTGTTGATGAATTTTGGTTTGGCTTGGATTTGATTCTGGTTTAAAAACTAGAGTATCAGAGTTTTGCATTCTGGTGCATTGGCACCTAGGCGCCCAAAGCCTAGAAACCTTATTTTCAAAATGGGCGCAGGGCACCTGGGCGCCAAGTGCGCAGCGCTTGAGCACTAGTGCAGTGCTTGAGCACCAAGGGCTGAGCGCTTGAGCACCAATGCTTGGGAGAAATAGAGTATAGTCTTTGGTGCCTGGGTGCCTGAGTACCCAGTGTTCACCACCTAGGCACTAATGGCCAGAACAAAATAGGAAGTTCTTTACTATCCCAGTGCCTAGGCACTAGAGAGTGGGTGCATAGGCACCCAAAGTAGTTTTTGCCAATTTTTTTTTTATAAAATGGGGTCTCGTACTTATTAGAATTGCTTTTATATGCTTTTTGAAGAGTGTTAAGATACTAGTAGGGAAATTTTATAGAAGAATTGATTACTTTTGATTTATGAAATGCATGATCCCATGACATGAAATGCTATGATAGATTATTCTATTGCATGATTGATCAGACAATGATGCTTATGCTATAATATGAAATGATATGAAGAAACTTTTTATTATATGCATGATGGGAACGATAATTGACATAATGATTGATTTTCATGAGTAACCCATTATCTTCGACATCCTTGGTCCTAGGGTGAGACTTGGAAATGATGGTTGAGGAGGGACATTCTGAGACGCCCCTTTTTTGACCAATCCAAGGGAACATCTCACTTTCAATTACAATGCAGAAATAAAATTTATGTGAGTTAAGACCCAGTTCATTTTAATAATATATACATTTACTCAATTGTAGTTGGGTAATTAAATTAGCAAGTATTTTTTTTTTTCTGTTCATTACATTTACGTTAACGATAATCAATATCCACAGTGACGAAACATACATAGGAAATTAACATTTCATTCATATATATATATAATTATCAAACTGTTTAATTACAAAGTCTGGCATATCAAAAAGCAAAACTATACCTGCCCCCAAGGGATTATACATACATATCCCTACGGTATCGAATATACAGCCCACTACTGAGACAAAACATCAGGCCCCCAAAATAAAATACTGGTAGCCCTCAGTAGCTACAAGTAAAGTCAGTCCCTCAAGTGAGGAGGAATCGAGTCAGGGTCCTCTTCAGGATCCTCTTCGTGGTCGTCCTCAGGAACTTCTTCGGGATCTTCCTCAGGATCTTCTTCGTCAGAGGAAATCACCATATGAATCGCAGAGTCACGGGATGGGGCCCGAGCAGTGGAACGAAAAGAGTCCTCCCGCGGAGTGAAATAACGGTCACCCCACATCTCGCGTATCAGTAGCTGAAACTCCAGACGTAAACTAATACAGCAGGTGAAGACAGGCGGCTCGTGATGCCTCCAGGCTAGAGATAATGACACATCCCCCGTATAGACGCAACGCTCAGAACCATAGTTGATGTACTAGCACTCTGGCCCTCCCAAGAAAGTCAGGCGCACATCTCCCAAAAATCTTTGCGTGCGTGGCTCCATATTCTTCTATAGTCGCTCAGTTAAGATGAGGCCAAAAACCAGGGAAATCGGGGGCTTCCGGTTCCTTACAGTTATCTTTTATGGAACGCAGTATATGGACAAAACAGAAGTGGAGAGACAGAGAAGAGGTAAGACATCCTACCATCATTACCAATCATAGCATCGAGAAACCAAACGGCGCTAAGCGCCCACATAGCATTTATGACAGCAATAATGGTAATAAACATTCAATGGCAATTATGATCAACCAAATAGTTCCAGGCAGTCGTATACATATAGGTATATCAGAAGTACAACAGTTCCAATTATAATAACAATGTATGCCTGATGATTCATGGACTCATTATGCACACGTGCCCTCAATAACCAAAATCCTACTCCATGGAGCTAGACACAAAACAGTCAGAGAGAACGATCAGGAGGTATGTCTGTATTCTTGGCTGCCCAGGCCCTCAAGTTCTAAAATTCTCAAATTATCATTTTGTACATCATGGTATTTTACAAGACATTCTACACAGATCTCGACATAGGACAGCGTCTTGGTCCGGATCGTCAGTGTGTTTGCATCGGTCTGCCCCACAGACAGAGAGCTACCAGCTGCCCATTGTGAGGTACCCGCACCCTGACGCCCCCAAGGTCAACAAGTAACCTACACTTGTCTATTCGCACCCACACAAAGGTGTAAGTTCAACTCCTAGGCCACCAGCCTTATCTAAGTCCAACGGACAAACTCTTTCTTTTTGTTCAATGCATGACACAATCATACTCCTCATGACCAACTAGGCCCATCATGCTTCAAATGCATGTCATATCATTTATCAACAAGATCTGATCTCATTCACGGGTCTACAACAATCCAATAGTACATTTTAAGGATACCCACAATTCCATTCATAGTCATGATAAAAGTCAACCATTAAATTCATTATGTGCCTCAAAAGCTCACCCATACTCATGTTCTTCCCTGTTTATGAATCCCTACTTAATCTCTAGTCATCCAATCATTTATGATTTATGTGCTTTTATTAATCCAAGGGTTTTGAATCCAGGAAGATACATGGCCAGAACCACCAACAACGTCACAGATTTAATTGCTAGGTATTGGGTGATAAACCATAGTTATGAATTCGACGGAGACAATGCATTTAGTGAAAAATTGAGGCTGCCATTCGACGAAAACTAACATGGCAGAAGGATGAAAGATGGGAGAACATTTTATAACAAGATTGGATAAAAACAAATTTCTGTCGGATGGAGGTTCTGTTGAACAGAGATCAAAACTGTCGAATTTTTCCAGAAGGTCAGCAGAAGTCCTATTTCGACGGATGTGGGTGTTGACGTTGGAGAAATCTCCCAAGTGTCGAACCGACGAAAAACACTGTGGTCAGAACTCTAATTCGACGGATCTTAACATTCTACTCGACGAATATTAACTTTGGGAAGCTCCTAATAAATAGACAGAAGATCTACTCGACAAGTATGTCTCTCGATGGGTATTGGCATTCTAACTCGACGAATATGTCACTCGACGGATGTGGTCATTCAAATTCGACGGATTTTGATATTGCACTAAATGACCAGGAATCAAATTCGATGGGCATGGCCAGGGGTTCATACTCGATGGATTTTAACTTTACTAAGTGATCAAGACATCAAATTCGACGGGTTTGGCCAAAGGTTCATACTCGACGGATTTTGACATTACTAAGTGATCAACACATCACATTCGACGGGTTTGGCCAGGGGTTCATACACGACAGATTTTGACTTTACAAAGTGATCAAGACATCACATTCGACGGGTTTCGCGAGGCGTTCATACACGACAGATTTTGACATTACTAAGTGATCAAGACATCACATTCGACGGGTTTGGCCAGGGGTTCATACACGACAGATTTTGACTTTACTAAGTGATCAAGACATCACATTCGACGGGTTTGACCAGGGGTTCATACACGACAGATTTTGACATTACTAAGTGATCAAGACATCACATTCGACGGGTTTGGCCAGGGGTTCATACACGACAGATTTTGACTTTACTAAGTGATCAAGACATCACATTCGACGGGTTTGGCCAGGGGTTCATACACGATAGATTTTGACATTACTAAGTGATCAAGACATCATATTCGACGGGTTTGGCCAGGGGTTCATACACGACAGATTTTGACATTACACTTAATGGTCAGAAACTCAAGTTAATACCATTTGTCACCAAGAATCCCAAAATTCTAGTCTCAAGGCGTGGCCATCCGAGAGCCAGCCCGACAGCGTTCCTTTTAGATTATACGTTCCAGTACACATAAATATATCAAAATACACAAAACAATCAACTAGCATATGTATACATCACCAGCAGCATACAAACAGAGATGAATCTCAGTGCCAATCACAAATAATGTCCCTAAATGCTAAAAGAGGTTGAGGAGGAGTGTCTTCCTCTTACCTTGGAGAAGCACAAAGAAAGGTGGCTCCTTTTTGGTCAGGATTTCGTTTCCAGCTTCCAGGAAATCCTTAAACATTTAAATTTGTAAGAATCAGAATCCTAGTATTGAAATGGATACCCATTGTCATCAAAATGACAGTGGGTTACGAAAAAGAGAAGAGAGGGAGAAAAAGCTAAAGCTTTACCTTAAAGCTCCAACCTTGAAGCTTCAAAGACGTAGGAGAATCAAGACATCAAATTCGACGGGTTTGGCCAGGGGTTCATACTCGACGGATTTTAACTTTACTAAGTGATCAAGACATCAAATTCGACGGGTTTGGCCAGGGGTTCATACTCGACGGATTTTGACATTACTAAGTGATCAAGACATCACATTCGACGGGTTTGGCCAGGGGTTCATACATGACAGATTTTGACTTTATTAAGTGATCAAGACATCACATTCGACGGGTTTGGCGAGGCGTTCATACACGACAGATTTTGACATTACTAAGTGATCAAGACATCACATTCGACGGGTTTGACCAGGGGTTTATACACGACAGATTTTGACTTTACTAAGTGATCAAGACATCACATTCGACGGGTTTGGCCAGGGGTTCATACACGACAGATTTTGACATTACTAAGTTATCAAGATATCACATTAGACGGGTTTGGCCAGGGGTTCATACACGACAGATTTTGACTTTAGTAAGTGATCAAGACATCACATTCAACGGGTTTGGCCAGGGGTTCATACACGACAGATTTTGACATTACTAAGTGATCAAGACATCATATTCGACGGGTTTGGCCAGGGGTTCATACACGATAGATTTTGACATTACACTTAATGGTCAGAAACTCAAGTTAATACCATTTCTCACCAAGAATCCCAAAATTCTAGTCTCAAGGCGTGGCCATCCAAGAGCCAGCCCGACAGCGTTCCTTTTAGATTATACATTCCAGTACACATAAATATATCAAAACACACAAAACAATCAACTAGCATATGTATACATCACCAGCAGCATACAAACAGAGATGAATCTCAGTGCCAATCACAAACAACGTCCCTAAATGCTAAAAGAGGTTAAGGAGGAGTGTCTTCCTCTTACCTTGGAGAAGCACAAAGAAAGGTGGCTCCTTTTTGGTCAGGATTTCGTTTCCAGCTTCCAGGAAATCCTTAAACATTTAAATTTGCAAGAATCAGAATCCTAGTATTGAAATGGATACCCACTGTCATCAAAATGACAGTGGGTTACAAAAAAGAGAAGAGAGGGAGAAAAAGCTAAAAGCTTTACCTTAAAGCTCCAACCTTGATACTTCAAAGACGTAGGAGAATCAAGACATCAAATTCGACGGGTTTGGCCAGGGGTTCATACTCGACGGATTTTGAATTTACTAAGTGATCAAGACATCACATTCGACGGGTTTGGCGAGGCGTTCACACACGACAGATTTTGACATTACTAAGTGATCAAGACATCACATTCGACGGGTTTGGCCAGGGGTTCATACACGACAGATTTTGACTTTACTAAGTGATCAAGACATCACATTCGACGGGTTTGACCAGGGGTTCATACACGACAGATTTTGACATTACTAAGTGATCAAGACATCACATTCAACGGGTTTGGCCAGGGGTTCATACACGACAAATTTTGACTTTACTAAGTGATCAAGACATCACATTCGACGGGTTTGGCCAGGGGTTCATACACGACAGATTTTGACATTACTAAGTGATCAAGACATCATATTCGACGGGTTTGGCCAGGGGTTCGTACACGACAGATTTTCACATTACACTTAATGGTCAGAAACTCAAGTTAATACCATTTCTCACCAAGAATCCCAAAATTCTAGTCTCAAGGCGTGGCCATCCGAGAGCCAGCCCGACAGCGTTTGTTTTAGATTATACGTTCCAGTACACATAAATATATCAAAACACACAAAACAATCAACTAGCATATGTATACATCACCAGCAGCATACAAACAGAGATGAATCTCAGTGCCAATCACAAACAACGTCCCTAAATGCTAAAAGAGGTTGAGGAGGAGTGTCTTCCTCTTACCTTGGAGAAGCACAAAGAAAGGTGGCTCCTTTTTGGTCAGGATTTCGTTTCCAGCTTCCAGGAAATCCTTAAACATTTAAATTTGCAAGAATCAGAATCCTAGTATTGAAATGGATACCCATTGTCATCAAAATGACAGTGGGTTACGAAAAAGAGAAGAGAGGGAGAAAAAGCTAAAAGCTTTACCTTAAAGCTCCAACCTTTAAGTTTCAAAGACGTAGGAGAATGAAGATGGAGGAAATGGCAGAACCTTGAAGTTGATTTCCTCAATGATGGTGGTTCTCCAAACACGAAATGGTGCTAAGATTGGGACGGTTTGAAGAACAAAATGGAGGTATGGGTGGATGGTGTTGCTGCTGTATGGTGAAAGAGAAGAGAGAAGATGAGTGAATAGTAGCTGCGTATTGGGAGGAGAGGAAATGTGAGAAAAGGAAATGAATTAGACCCCCTTAGTTTCAAACGTGCTGCACAAATTGGGAGGAGAGAGAAATGATAAAAATAATGGTTGGAGGAAGCTTCCTTGAGAAGCTTCGCGCGCTCCTCTATAAAGCACATAGTAAGCTTGTCTCCAAATTAAATACATCTGACAGATGATTAATTACACTGTGGAATTATTTTCTCAGTGAATAAAATTTACAATTGATGAAAATAATATTTTATTATTCATCAGATGATTTTATGATACCGAAATTTTATTTAACAGATAAAACCTCAAAAAAATATAAACCTCGCAAATTGTGCCCAGCCTCGGGTTTAGTAAGATCCCCCGTTGACATGTTGACAGTTCAAAGTTTACCAGTCTCAGGAAAAATATTCTAGTTTCTCCGGCTCCGCTCAGTGTACACGCAAAACAAAAAATATATTAAAATATTTATCATTTTCAGAAAAATCCACAAAAATTTTTAAAAATCATAAATATTATAAAATGATCGTTTATAATAGAATAAAGAATTTTCGGAATGTTACACATTCCCTTACCACCTGAGTTATTGAGGTTGAGGATGGATAATTCCCTTCCTCTTTACCTAAGCTCTCACTAGATGAAATGTAGTTGAGGACAAATAATTCTCTCTCAACTTGAGGTATTCCTAGATTAGAGATAGTGTGAGGAAAGATGATTCCCTCCCTATCAAAGTAGTTGAGGATGAATAATTCCCTCTCTACTCATAACTCTGTATGAGGACGAATAATTTCCTCATTTGTTGTGGATTGATTGGGTTACTCAAAGTGGTTTTGTGTAACAAGATAGACTCTTACAGATAGGTTGAAGTGCACTAACTTGAAAGCAGGCTACTACCAAGTGAACGGTATTGTGAGGATGGATAATTCCCTCCATACCACTTTGATAAAAAGATGATTGATGATACTGATTGATAGATGACCATTATGAGATAGCTTATTGTATAAATCTATCATGAGTGGATTTCTTGACTAATATTGAGATTGTGATGAGACTTTATGGTTTCTTGACTTCAAATGATTTTTGATAAATGATATAAAATGAACCTCTATTTTAGGAAGATAAATGACTTGTTTTGGCTTTAGCCACCTTTCTACTGATTATATATTAATGATTTGAAATGATTTTTTTTTTCGAAACAACTAAAATGATTATGATGATAGAATTTTAAAAAGGATTAATGAGAATTGTGAGATTCTCACTCCATTTCTTTGATTTCCATAATGATTCCAAGAAGTCCTCGTGTAGACTATAGAGGCGAAGAAGAACTAGATCTTTTAGATCTTTTGCTTCTTTTTAATTTGATTGATGTAGATGGTTTTACACCATTTTTGTGCCTTAGAGACATATGATGTATTTGATTTACCTTGATGTGCCATTCGTATATGACACAATTGTATTGTTATGTAATACGTACTTCCGCTTCAGGCTCCTATTTTGTATATTAAAAGTATTTTTTTCTTCAAAAAAATTTGATATTGATCTAACTAATGTACTCTAATATGATTGCTAATGCATAATTCCTGATATGTCATTTGTTTAAATATTAAGACATTACAATTTATACATATTGCATATATACATGTTTGTACTTTGGAATAGTACATGGTAAATCTATATGGCATCCAATTAGGCAAGTGTGCAAGTTCCTAGAGTTCCATCGGAATGACTCAAAGTATACTAAGCACTAAAGGATAAAAAAAAAAATTGTCCCTCACAAGACTTAAGTAAGAAACAAAATTAGTGAAAGTTTAGTTGTGACGTGTCTGAGCCTAAATACTTTAGTAATCCGGATATACTTAGAGTAATTAGTCTTGGGACGTTACATCACTCATATACAAAACCTATTAGTTGTCTAAAATGTGAGATGAACTCCAAAACTATATGAAGGGTACAAATGTAATTCAACCTATTTCTTTATATGTCTCTGCTTGAGTGCTTACACTCTCATAGATATAAAAAAATACTTTTAATTCTCCTAATTTTATTTTTTTCTGTATAAGCACCTATAAATAGTAATAAAAATCTGCTCCTACTTTATTTTTCTAGCTTCTTTATTTTATTTTTTCATATTTCATCCTACCAAACATTATTGTATTCTCCTAATTTTGTGTTTTTCTGTATATGCACCTATAAATAGTAATAAAAATCTGCTCCTACTTTATTTTTCTAGCTTCTTTATTTTATCATTTTATTCTTTCATATTTCACCCTACTAAAACATTACTGTATTCAATATCTTAAAGGTGCTATACTGTAACTTTTTTCATCATGCATATATCCTGCTGCTAATATTGGCAAGGCGCGTAAGTCGTTAAATCTTTGTACGATCCAACACACCTGCGAATCCTAGTGTTATGTGCATATATAACTCAAGTCAAGCACAGGATATGTTCAATCTCAGCTTACTAACAACAAATTTTGCATCTGATGTTTTGATCCGCCCTTGTTCATGGTACCCAATATCTTTTATGTGCGTTGATAATAGCCTATTTTTTATATATATATATTTTTTATAAAAATAAGTATTATTATATCTTATTATATTTTATTTTAATGACTTTATAATATTAATTATTTGTTTATTTGAAAAATTATTAATTTAATTATTGTGATAATTATAGGGAATTTGTTAAAAAATATTAAAAAAAATTATGACAATTTGGCAACAAGTATAATTGAAGGAAGAAATCAAGAATTAGGCCCACAATAAATAAAGAGAGTAAAAGATAAAAATTTGGTAGCATTCAATAAAAGGAGAATAAGTTTCTTAAAATTGGTTTCTAAATCTAATTAATATTTTTTTATTATTTAAAAACTAATTAAGGATATTTTGTATAAGATACACTCCTATTAGCTAAAATCTTTTATTAATAGGTCGCGTAGGAAAAGGGCAGAGGACACGCAGAGATAGTAGACTTGAAGGCTTTTTTTCTATAATTTATTTGTTTTTCATCATAGTATAGAGAACTAAATTCTCAAGTAAGGCTAGGGATGAACTTGCACACTAGATGATACTTTCAATTTATTTCTAATTTATGTATTTTATTTTCAATTACTAAAACTCCTTTGTTTCATCATTCATAATTCATTATTGATATTTTCTTTTCTGAATAATCATAGAATTTATTTTGTTTATAGATTTAGTCATGTTTTTTTCTATTGAATGATTTAGTTCTTTGATTATGTTTGGATTAATTATTTATCTATATTGATTTACTTCTTTGTTGCAATATTGCTCCTTGAGTACATTTTCGTTGTTGAATTTTCTCAATAGGGATAATAATTTACGTATTCTAAAAGTGGTGAATGATTTTTCAAAGGGTTATATTTGTTTAATTTTAGTTTATAAATCTATACTTTCTGATTGGGAATTTTGGAAATTGAGTTTCCAATTGAGTTATTCAATGAATTAAGAATAATTAAAATACCAAATTTGTGCTAGGGATTCTCAATGTTTAACTATTCATCAAATTTGAGTACTTTTTTCATTAGTCACTTTGCTTCACTTTAATTTGCATTTAAAATTGATCTTTATTTACTATTAATCATTTATTTTTTTCTTTTGCTTCTTTGTTCTTTTAGCTATTCTTTTAATTTGTCTTTCAGTGAAATTGACACCCCAAAGTTGTGCTACAACTACCACGTTATTCTTTGGGCGTAATCAAATTTTGGTGCCATTGCCGGAGAAACAGTAATAGAATTGCTAGACAATTTTTCTTTTCAGCAGTTTGTAAATGCGGTAGCTGTAATATTCTCTCTAACCCAATAGATTTAATCAGAGTTATAAAAGCTTAAAAATACGGGTATGGGTTGCTTGTTAAATTTGGTAACTATTTAGGTTAGTTTGAGTATAAATCTATAACACTAAATGTAAGAAGTAGCTCATATAAACTTGGATTTTTGGTATAAATGGCTGAGACAATAGAAATCAATGTGGAGGATTTATTTCTCAGCCATGAATAATTAGAATGGATATTTGAAAGCTTCTTAATTCGATTCTATAGGTGTAATTTAACCCAAGAAAGAATAATGGAGCTTAGAGTCTAATAATGCAGTATAAGGAAAATGGTGAAATGGTAGTATGAATAATTGTTATTGTGAATAGTTGTTGGATAAAAAGTCTATTCGACCTGGTGTTTCACCTTAGGGAGCTCCTTTAGTCTTGGTGAAGAAGAAAGATGGCAGTATGAGATTGTGTGTGAATTATAGGCAATTGAATAAGGTTACAATTAAGAATAAATACCCACTGCCTAGGATAGATGATTTGATGGACCAGTTGAGAGGAGTTGTAGTGTTTTCAATAATTGACTTGAGATCAGTGTACCATCAAATCAGGGTCAAAGAAGAAGATATTCCTAATATTGCCTTTAGGACTAGGTATGGGCATTATGAGTACCTTGTAATGTCCTTTGATCTGACTAATGCACCTTTCATTTTCATGGATTGTATGAACAAGATTTTTAGGCCATACCTTGATAAATTTTTTATTGTCTTTATAGATGATATTCTCATTTATTCAAAGACAACTGAGGAACATGAGGAACATTTATTCAAAAACAAATTGTTTGCCAAGTTGTCAAAATGTGAGTTTTTGATGAAAGAGGTACAATTTTTGGGACATGTGAAATCTGGAGATGGGATATTTATGGACCTCAATAAGATAGAGGCAGTGTTACGATGGGAGAGATCTACCACCGTAACTGAGATTAGAAGTTTCTTGGGTTTAGTTGGGTATTATAGAAGATTCATAAAGGGATTTTTCCCATATAGCTTTGCCTCTAACTAGGTTGACTAAGAAGGGTAGCACTTTTGAGTGAACACAGAAATGTGAGAATAGCTTCCAAGAGTTGAAAGAGAAACTAACCACCATGTAACATCCCTTGATTTAGTAACCACGGCACAATCGTCATTATATCACAAACACTAAATTTTTGGCATGCTACAACTCAAATGACAAGTTTCCAAATTCTATCATTGTGCATATAAAGAAAATATGAGCCACGAATGAATAGATGCACATGTTGTCATTTGAAAATATAATTTAACAACATATACTCAAAATACAGCACATAAGATTGGATAATTACCTTAAAACATACATGTACTCAAAATAACCTTTATACAGGTAATGCAAAGGAAACATAAACTACCCTTAATGACACCATAACTAAAGAGTTGGGCACTCCATTGGATCCATCTCAGGATCCTCCCCCGGTTCATCAGAAGATGCTAGGATAAGACAGAGTGCGGTCTCATAGGTAGGTACCCTAGCTACTAATGCCGTAGAATCCTCGTCCTCTCTAGGGGTATGACTCGGATCACTCCATAGCTCCCGAATGGGTAAGGTAAACTCCAGATGCATTGATGTGGTGAGAATCAGGATAGGATCTTCATCACGATCCTCCTCACAATCAAGATCAGATCTCCAACATACTGCATACGCTTGCCGACCCAGTCGACTCGCTAAGCATTGGCACCCCCGGTGAACATAATCCTAACAAAACCAATAGAACCCCTTCTTGTTGCCATCGCTGAACGCAAGAGTTCAAACCACATAAAATCTAAGAAATTCAACCTCGCCCCCTTTACAGTCTTTAACCAAAAATCACATAGAACAAGAATAGTACAAGCAAGAGGTGAGATATCCTACATCATTACCAACATGGCAGCAAAGGAACATAACACGAATGACGAAGTCATTCCATACATACAGATATTACAAATATATTCAAGTGATCAATTGCATAGATATCATCAGAAAGTATATTCCTTAATATTATAAATATTAATAGCACTATAACAACAGATATCCACCATAGATATATAAATAATATTTATGTCTCCTCAACATGTATGTTGACCATGCCATGACATTATGTGAACTGACCATGCATATGCACAATGCGTATGCTGACCATTCTTATGTACAATGTACTCATTTCCTACTCCATGGAGCTAGACTTAAGTTTTCTGAGATGAACGTCCCAGAAGATCTGTCCCTCCTCAAAAGACAGTCTACACCGGGCCACAAAAAGCAATAGTGCCTTGTCGGGCTGCCAGTGCGTTGTAACAGTGTTCATGGCCAAGGGTATACAATGTGATAACATGATCACGAGTGAATCACTGTGCCCGGACGTCCCCTATAGGTCTATTCAAGACCCCACTATCTTGTAAGTTCTTATTCACTCCTAGGCATAAAATGCCATAATTGTATAATGCACAAATGCATATTCAGCAGGATCAACCCTCCGTGGTACCATTCCCAATGGTATCAAAGCAATCGTCCATACAATTGTTTCAATACCACTTACATCATTGATATTATATAACTGTCCATACAACTACATAACACCAATGATATCTGGGTTTCCTCTGATAACTAGTCCTTTGTAACTAAATCGTCTACCTGATGTTTCTGGTTATAAAAGCAAACCATATCTGACTAAATCGTCTATCTGTTGTTTCTTGGTCCGGTACTTCGGTTCCATAACCACAATGTCAATGTATGGTCATCATGTTTGACTTTCTCAATCATGCCTCAATGCATGTGGATTCAATGCGTACATATATATATATATATATATAGATTAACATAACTCATCCAAATTCACATGCCATATAGAGCCCAATCATTCATTCAAAGGATTTGATCCCAATCACGGACCCACCTCAAGTCAATATTAAAACCTCAAAGGTGAACATATACTATTCAAAGTTGCTATGAAAGTTATGCCTCCATTCCATTATGTTCTTGCGTTAACTCTCTTAGAATATTTACTTTGAGTTCTTCACAGCCCTCCTCACACTCATGTTCTTTCTTTATCCAAACCTCACCCTAAGTTGTATGATGAGGTTGTGTTCTTGATTCTTTCCACATTATGAACTGCTAATTAAGTGTCTATTCATTTAATTAGCTAAGTTCTAGTTTATTACAAGGTTTCATAATGAGCTTGAGTGGCCATCAATAGAGGTTTGGCTGTGTGGGTGGAGGAGAAAATAGAGGAGAGGGCGTGAGAGAGATGAGAGAACGTGAGAGAGAAATGAAAAATGAAAGAGAAAATGATAGGTGAATGAGGGTTGGATGAAAAGATGACAATTTGTCACTTTTCTTTCCCTTCATGGCTGTGTAAACCAAGGAGGACGAGAGAGAATGTGATGTTGGGTAGGAAACTTCCTTGAAGTTTCCTTGAAGCTTCCTTGAGAAGTTTTGCACACTTCTCGATAAAGTGAAGGGTGATGATGTCACTTAGATGATATCGTAAAAGTAACTAGATAGAAATAATCTGCTAGAGCCATTATCTAGTGGACAAAAGTTATAGTTAGCAGAAATAATATTTTATTGTCCCACAGATAATAAAATATATTGTGATTTTATTTATCAGATAAAATCTTAAAAAATAAAAATCTCGTAAACTGTTCCTGATCTCGGGTTTAGTAAAATTCCTCATTGACGCTTCCACAGTTCAAAGTTTTTCAGCCTCAGGGAAAATATTTCATTTTCCTGGCCCCGCTCAGCGCGCATGCAAATCGAGAAAAATATCAAAATAATCAAACAATTCCAAAAAAATTCTCAAAAATCATAAATATTATAAAACGAACATATATCATGAAATAAGTAATTTTTGGGATGTTACAACTATCCCCTTCAAAAAGAAATTTCGTCCTCGAAATTTTCATACCTTAGAAACTAGCTCTGATGTTGTGTCTCCAACACATCATTCCAAATCGCTTATTCTAACACAATTTCTTTTTCCCCTTGAATTATTTGCATCCTTTCCTGAGTCATCTTAGCTTTATCTATTGCTCATTGTACAAGCTCAGGTCCAATTGCAATCCTTTCACTGTCTTGGTGCCAACACAAAGATGTCTTACATCGCCGTCCATGTAATGCCTTATATTTAACTCCCTCCAATCAACCATATATTTCCGACTCTAATAATTTCTGTAGACTTTAAACGTTGCTCCATGCAGAAAATATCTCCATATTTTTAATGCACTACAATTGCTAATTCCGTATTTGTGTAGAGTAGTCCTTCTCATGTACTCTCGGTTGTCTCGAAGCATACGTTACTATTCCTTCTATACCGATCAAACACACATTCCAAACTTCCAATGTGAAGCATCACTAGGCATCCCAAAAGGTTCGTTGGGATTAGGCAGAATCATCATCGGCAAGGTAGTCGAGTGTCTCTCCAATCCTACCATTGTGGAGAATTCTGCAGTGAGTCTCCCATATTAACCAGCTAGTCCTATAAAGCTACGAATCTCCGTTACGGTCGTCGGTCGTTCCCATTGAAGAAATGCTTCGACTTTCTATGGGTTCACAACAATTCTTTCCTTTGAGATCACGTGACCCAAAAGTTGAATTGCCTCATACCAGAATTCGTACTTGCACAACTTCTCCACAACTTTTTCTTCTTCTTCAGAATTTGAAGAATTAAGATGAGAGGTTTGGTACGTTCCTCCGAACTTCAAGAATAAATCAGAATGTCGTCAACAAGAACAACGACAAGTCTGTCTCAACAGGAAAGAGAGATCCTATTTATGTAACCGATGAATACTACCCAAGTGTTCACTGCACGGAATGATATTACTAAATACTCATAGTGCCCATAACGTGTCAGAAAAAGTTGTTTTGGAAATATCTCCTACCTTCAAGCAAACTTGATGATAATCAGAACGCAAACTGATCGTGGAGATAACAGCGGCTTCCTTCAGTCAATTCATTAAGCCATCTATCATTGATCTTAACAGAAAATGTCATATAGAGTATGTTCTTTTCTAATTGTACTACATTCGGCACGGATCTATCTGATAGAGAATTTGACATGGTACAACAAAATTTTGGAATGAGCTTCATGGATTTAAATCCAGAAATCTTTGTCTCAAGAAGTACTAAAGTTTGATTGGAATAACTTAACAGGATATGGTTGGAAAATAACTAATCCATTTTTAATATTACATCTAATTTGTGAAAAAGTAAACAAATCAAATCAATAGAAAAGATTCTGTCTATAACAGGTCATAGGATAATTTAAACACATGGCTATCAACAATAGGTCCTTAGTAGCAGAAGTAGAAATAACTTAGTCAAAAGATAACGAAGATACAAATGACCCTAATGCACTCATACAGTCATACGCCATTAAGAATTGGGTTAACTCGCCCCAGAATTTTACAGTAAAATCACAGGGTCATCTATTGTAGTACAATCTCCCTCGTTTAGATCTTCAGTCTGAGAGACTTTTGCTCCACTTGAGGAATTAACTCCCTCTTCTTCGTGAGATTTTGAAGTACATACATCTCCAACGGAAGGTTTTGTCCTATGCAAAGTATAATTCCTAGCCATATGTCCTAGCTTTTCACACTTGAAACAAATCCCTCGATCGTACAATGCCTTGTTAAGTGGCCCTTTCTACACTTCTTACATTTTGGTAAAGATACCACGGCCGGATTGGATTTACTACCACTCACACCTCCTTCATGCGTTTGTTGTCAGTGTTGCTCCCTCGGTCGTTGTGTATATGATTTTTGCTTACGCTGATTGATCTTTCTATTATTCCTCCTTTGGAACTTAGGTAGTCCAGAGTTACCCCAAAATTTACTTTCTTCCATCAAATTTTGAACCTCGACTCCCAATTCCTACTGTCGTGCGGCCTTCTGATCCTGGCGTGTTGTTACATCTACCATTCTTTGCATTACTCCTGCTGTCACAATCGTATCATCATCGTCACTCTTCATATTCACATGCTTACCTCTACCCCGAGCCATTGCCTCCCTTCAAGGAAAACGAAGCGAAGTATAAGGAAAATCAAAGGCAGTCATTTCAAACATTATTATCTCCTTTCGGAAACTAAACACAAAAAGTCACACAACACAGCAAGACAAACCTAACCACCAAACCCAAAAGACTCTAACTTGAACTCCTTCATTCTGCCTTCTACAGCGCGATCTCCTATAAGTCTTTCACTCCCATGCAGCTCCTCGAACCAAACTTACGCCAAATACTCTTTTCCCAAGAAAATCGATTTTCTAAAACCTTTTGGACGCCTCAGTCCACAAACCTTACAAGTCCTATTTAACTACCCTTTTTCTAACCCCTTAGCTTAAACAATTCTAGAGATAACATAATAAGGGTGAAAATGTAAACAAATCCTAAGCAAGTTCAGTCATACCAGCTGAGCTTCTTTCTAAAAGAACTTCTATTACCTTAATACACCTAGGTGAAGTCATAGTTTCCCGTAAACACAGAACATTACACATTGAGTGGGCCAATACTCAATATCATGTAACTATGCAACAGTAGCTACCAATAATCAACCTATGGCAAGCCATGCCTTCCTTTCCCAAACATCTCAATCAAGAGACAAGGAAGTGCACAATATACAAAGAGACTTGTAACATGTCTAAGCATAGTCAGTCCATGCTCAACAAGATGAACTGCTCTGATACTACCTAATGTAACACCCCTCGATTTAGTAACCACAGCATAATCGTTATTATACCACAGTCACTAAATTTTTGGCGTGCTACAACTCAAATAACAAGTTTCCAAATTCCATCATTGTGCATATAAAGAAAATATAAGCCATGAATGAATAGATACACATGTTGTCATTTGAAAATATAATTTAACAAGATATACTCAAAATACAACATATAAGACTGGATAATTACCTTAAAACATACATGTACTCAAAAATACCTTTATACAGGTAATGCAAAGGAAACATAAAACTACCCTTAATGACACCACAACTAAGGAGTTGGGCACTCCATCAGATCCATCTCGGGATCCTCCCCCGGTTCATCAGAAGATGCTAGGACAAGATAGAGTGTAGTCTCACGGGCAGGTACCCTAGCTGTTGATGCCATAGAATCCTCATCCTCTCTAGGGGTATGAATCGGGTCACTCCATAGCTCTCGAATGGGTAAGGCAAACTCCAGATGCATTGATGTGGTGAGAATCAAGATAGGATCTTCATCACGGTCCTCCTCACGGTCTAGATCAGATCCCCAACATACCGCATACGCTTGCCAGCCCAGTCGACTCGCTAAGCATTGGCATCCCCGGTGAATACAATCCTGACGAAACCAATAGAACCCTTTCTTATTGCCATCGCCGAACGCAGGAGTTCAAACCACGTAAAATTTAGGACATTCAACCTCGCCCCCTTTACAGTCTTTAACAAAAATCACATAGAACTAGAATAGTGCAAGCAAGAGGTGAGATATCCTACATCATTACCAACATGGCAACAAAGGAACATAACATGAATGACGAAGTAATTCCATACATACAGATATTTCAAATATATTCAAGTGATCAATTGTATAGATATCCTCAGAAAGCATATTCCTCAATATTATAAATATCAACAACACTATTACAACAGATATCCACCACAGATATATAAATAATATTTATGTCTCCTCAATATGTATGTTGACCATGCCATGACACTATGTGAACTGACCATGCATATGCACAATGCGTATGTTGACCATCCTCATATATAATGTACTCATTTCCTACTCTATGGAGTTAGACTCAAGTTTTCAGAGATGAACATCCCAGAAGATTTGTCCCCCCTCAAAAGACAGTCTACGCCGTGCCACGAAAAGTAGTAGTGCCTTGTCAGGCTGCCAGTGCATTGCAACAGTGTTCACAGCCAGGGGTATACAATGTGATGACATGATCACGAGTAAATCACAGCGCCCTGACGTCCCCCATAGGTCTATTCAAGACCCCACTATCCTGTAAGTTCTCGTTCACTCCTAGGCGTAAAACATCATAATTGTATAATGCACAAATGCATATTCAGTGGGATCAACCCTCTGTGGTACCATTTCCAATGGTATCAAAGCAATCGTCCATACAATTGTTTCAATACCATTTGCATCATTGATATTATATAACCGTCTATATGACTACATAACATCAATGATATCTGGGTTTCCTCTAATAACTAGTCCATTTTGACTAAATCGTCTATTTGATGTTTCTGGTTATAAAAGCAAATCATATCTGACTAAATCGTCTATCTGATGTTTCTTAGTCCGGTACTTCAGTTCCATAACCATAATGTCAATGTATGCTCATCATGTTCGGCTTTCTTAATCATGCCTCAATGCATGTGGATTCAAAGCGTACATATATATACATATATAGATTCAGAATTATAGTATAACTTATCCAAATTCACATGCCATATAGATCCCAATCATTCATCCAAAAGCTTTGATCCTAATCACGAACCCACCTCAAGTCAATATTAAAACCTCAAAGGTGAACACATATTATTCAAAGTTTCTACGAAAGTTATGCCTCCATTCCATTATGTTCTTGCATTAACTCTCTTAGAATATTTACTTTGAGTTCTTCATAGCCCTCCTCATACTCATGTTCTTTCTTTATCCAAACCTCACCCTAAGTTGTATGATAAGATTGTGTTCTTGATTCTTTCCACATTATGAACTCCTACTTAAGTGTCTATTCATTTAATTAGCTAAGTTTTAGTTTATTACAAGGTTTCATAATGAGTGTCCAATGAGTCCGAGAGCCTCGAAGAGACTAGAAAACTCAACCATTTCTCACAACCTCAATTACACGGCCTGGAGTACATGGCCGTGTACTCCTCTGGAAATACCTGAGAACATGCCCAAATTGAAATGCCCGATTACATAGTCGTGTAATATTACACGGCCTAGGCAGTGTAACACTCTGTCTTATGCGTTGAGCTGTGTTTCTAGTGGGGAACACGGCCTGGGCCGTGTAAATTCATATAGCCCGTGAATCCACACCAGAATCCATGAAAATGAGCTTCTCCAAGCTTCCAAATCAAATGGGTACCAATCCATATACATATTTGAGCATTTAGGCACATACAAATCCATCAAGATTCACAATATCAAGCATAGAAGATCATACAACATATTTAAATCATAACATTATTAGAAATAACAAATAAAGTGAGAAACCCATAATGGATTCCTCACCATCAACACCAAAAAAAATGTTTCCTCACCACCAAGATTGGTTGAAGAGGATTATCTCCCTCTTACCTCAAGAGATAACCAAGAAAGCAAGCTCCTTGATGCCTCCAAGCAAAATCTTCCACCACCACCAAGAAAACCTTAAGATGGTCAAACCCAAGAAATCTAAAATCAAAGCTTGAAGAGGGAGTCCTTGGTCACAATAGTGGCCAAGGACCACAAAAATGAGAAGAGAAAGGATGAAAGCCAAGCACTTTACCTCAAAGCTTCAAGCTTTAGAGCTTGAAGAAAGTGATAGAGATGGAGGAAATCAAAGGAAGATCTTCAAAGAGGAAGGCTTCAAAGTGATGAGAGGAATTAAGATCCTAGATTGGCCTGAGCAAATAAGCTTGAGTGGCCATCAATGGAGGTTTGACCATGTGGGTGGAGGAGAAAAGAGAGGAGAGGGTGTGAGAGAGATGAGAGAATATGAGAGAGAAAGAAAGAAATGAAAGATGAGAGAGAAAGTGATAGGTGAATGGGGGTTGGATGAAAAGATGACAATTTGTCACTTTTCTTTCCCTTCATGGCCGTGTAAACCAAGGAGGAGGAGAGAGAATGTGATGTTGGGTAGGAAACTTCCTTGAAGTTTCCTTGAAGCTTCCTTGAGAAGCTTTGCACACTTCTCGATAAAGTGAAGGGTGACGATGTCACTTAGATGATATCATAAAAATAACTAGATAGAAATAATCTGCTAGAGCTATTATCTAGTGGACAAAAGTTACAGTTAGCAGAAATAATATTTTATTGTCCCACAGATAATAAAATATATTATAATTTTATTTATTAGATAAAATCTCAAAAAATGAAAACTTCGTAAACTATGCTCAGTCTCGGGTTTAGTAAGATCCCCCATTGATGCTTCCACAGTTCAAAGTTTTTCGGCCTCAAGGAAAATATTTCATTTTTTCGGCCCCACTCAGTGGTCACGCAAATCGAAAAAATATCAAAATAATCAAATAATTCAAATAATTCAAATAATTCTAGAAAAATTTTCAAAAGTCACAAATATTATAAAACAAACATATATAATGAAATAAGTAATTTTCGGGATATTACACACCACATCTGTGCTAGTAATTCCAGACCCCCAAGAAAACTTTGAAGTTTATTGTGATGCTTCAAAAAAAGGGTTAGGTTATGTGTTGATGCAAAATGGGTGAGTAGTTGCTTATGCTTTTAGGCAGCTAAGACCCCATGAAGAAAACTACCTAACCTATGACCTGGAACTAGCAACCATTGTGTTTGCTTTAAAGATTTGGAGGCATTATCTGTATGGGGTCAAGTTTGACGTCTTTAGTGATCATAAAAGTTTAAAATACTTGTTTGATAAAAAAGAGTTGAATATGAGGCACATGAGGAGGATGGAGTTTCTAAAAGATTATGATTTTGAATTAAAATATCATCCAAGTAAGGCCAATGTTGTGGCCAATGCACTTAGCAAAAAACTTCTGCATGTGTCCCAAATGATGGTGCAAGAGATGGAACTCTTTGAGAGCTTCAAAATTTGAATCTGGAAACAATTGTGCTACCACATGGTCTATGTTTGAAGAGATTAGATATTTACAATGATTTGAGGGCTCAAATTAAAGAAGCTCTAGAGGAAGATGAAGCTTTAAAGCTATTAGATGAGCATATCCAATTAGGAAAGAAGAAGGATTTTAAGAAGGTATAAGATGGGGCATTGATGTTTAGAAATAGACTTTGTGTTCCAAGAGAAGATGAAGTTAAAGAAAAGATTTTAGAAAAAGCCCATAAGAGTAGATACACCCTCTATCCCGGAGCCACAAAGATGTATCAAGACCTTAGAAAGATGTTTTGGTGGACAAATATGAAAGGATATATAGCAAAATGTGTGTCCAAATGCTTAGTTTGTCAAAAAATAAAAATATTAATGCATTTTGTGATGGGATTGCCAAGGACTCAGTCAGGCCATAATGTCATTTGGGTTATAGTGGACAAATTGACAAAATATGTACACATTTTAGCCATAAAAGCTAACTGCCCATTATAGTATGGAATCCCCTCTAGTATAATATCAGATAGAGATCCTAAATTTACATTTAGATTTTGGGGAGCTATACAAAAAGACTTTGGTACAAAGTTGAAGTTTAGTACAGCATATCATCCGCAAACAGATGGTCAAACTAAGAGAACCATCCAAACTCTAGAAGATACACTGAAAGCATGTGTGCTAGACCATCAAAGGGAGTTGGGATAGGCTCTTACTCCTAATAGAATTTTCCTACAACAGCAATTATCATACCAGCATAGGAATGGCACCTTTATGAAGCCTTGTATGGTAGAAAATGGAGATCACCCTTATATTGGTATGAAACAGGGGAACAAATTATCCTAGGTCCAAACTTAGTACAACAGACCGCAGAGCAAATCAAGACGATTAAAGATATGATGTTGACAGCCCAAAGTAAGCAGAAAAGTTATGCATATGAGAGAAGAAGACCTGTGAAATTCAATGAAGGAGAACATGTGTTCCTCAGAGTCACTCCTACTATAGGAGTTAGTAGGGCTATTAAAACCAAGAAGTGGACTCCTCGGTTCCTTGGTCCCTTTCAGTTTTTGAAAAGAATCAGACCAGTTGCTTACCAAATAGCTATACCCCCTAGTTTGTCAAACTTTCATGATGTTTTCCATGTTTCCCAACTTCAAAAGTATAATTCGAATCCTTCACATATTCTGGAAAATGAATCAATAGAATTAAAAGATGGTTTAACTTATGTGGTTAAACCTGTACGGATCATGGATAGGGCTGTGAAAGAACTTAGAGGGAAACAAATTCCTTTGGTAAAGGTGTTATGGAAGGGAAGTGACTTACAAGAGGCCACATGGGAGCTCGAATCTAACTTGATGAAAGATCATCCGAAGCTTTTTGAATAAAGAAAGTAAATTTTGAGGACAATATTTATAAAGGGGGGAATTGTAATATTCTCTCTAACCCAATAAATTTCAATCAGGGTTATAAAAGATCAATAATACTGATATAGGTTTCCTGTTAAATCTGGTAACTATCTAGATTAATTTGAGCATAAATCTATAACATTGAATATAAGAAGTAGCTCATATAAACTTGGATTTTTTGTTTAAATGGCTGAGAAAATAGAAATAAATGTGGAGGATTTATTTCTAAGTTATGAATAATTAGAATGGATATCTAAAAGCTTCTTGATTCGATTCCATAGGTGTAATTTAACCTAGGAAAGAATAATGGAGCTTAGAGTCTAATAATGCAATATAAGGAAAATGGTAAAATGGCAGTATAGAGAATAGAATGAAATCCTATAATTTTCTACGATACCTATGAAAGTTAAAAAATTCATTTATGAATGATCAAAGTGTTTTTAGCAGATAAAATGTTTCTAGTTGGATTTCACCTTTTTCCCATTATCTTTTTTCCTCCAGCACCTCTCACCCCTCAATCCTTATATTTTCTCACTTTTCTCTCTCTCCTCTCACGTTCTCACTTAGCAACAAAGAATAAAAACAGGAAAGCAAGAAAGGAAAAGGAAGAAGAGGTTAATCAAGGAGAAAGAGAGGGAAAGTAAGAGGAAAGAAGGAAAGGCAAAGAGAAGCAAATAGCAACATGCTAGAGGCCAAGGTTGAGGTAGGGGTTTTTCTTCACTTTGTTCATCTTTTCATACTTTTTGAGAATAATGGATTGATAACTTTGTTGAGATTTTGAGTTGATGAATAAAGATAATGCCTTTTATGTTTTGATTATGAGTTAAAGATTTAAACTTTGATCTTGGTTCTTGATGAACTTTGAGATTAGAAAACTAGGTTTGAAACTCATATTTGATTTGTTGCTTTGAAAGTATTTTGGATGCTTGAGTATGATGAATTTGATGTTGTTGTTGATGTTTATTGGTTTGGTTTTGGTTAGAATGATTTAAAAGTTCCGTTTTCTACAAAATTCTAGGTGGTAATCGATTACCATGAGTTAGTAATCAATTACCAAGCTTCTAGAACTACGAAATGAGTTTTTAAACAACTGGTAATCAATTACCAAGTTTCTGGATGAGTGGCAATCGATTACCACATCTTGGTAATCAATTACCAGGGTTCTTCCAAGCTGGTAATCAATTACCAAGGGCTTGGTAATCAATTACTGGGCCTCTGTTTTGAGGTTTTTGATTTCAAATGATGGAAACAGAGTTTTTTACCCTATCCAACCTAAATACAAACCTTAAACCTTAAATTGAAAGATTGTGATTCATTTAAATGTGATATGGTTATGCATCTAAACAAATTTGAGAAATGATTTTAGGATGTTATTGAATCAAATAAGATTGCATGATGGATTTGATTACTTGTGATAAGAAAAACTTTCACGTACATATTATTTCATGTTTGATGAATTGATAATTGTGATGAATAACTCAAGATAATATTTGATTTTTATGAGTAATCAATTATCTAGGATATCCTTGGACCTAGGGTGACACTTGGATAATGGTGGTTGTGGATGGAAATTCCCTTACCACTTGTGTAATTGAGGTTGAGGATGGACACTCCTTCCCTCTTTACTTGAGTCCTCTCTAGATGAAATGTAGTTGAGGATAAACATTCCCTCTTTACTTAAGGTATTCCTAGATTAAAGATAGTGTGAGGAAGGATGATACCCTCCCTATCAAAAGTAATTGATGATGGACATTCCCTCTCTACTCACAATGATAAAGAGGATGGACATTCCCTCATTGGTTGTGGCTGATTGGGTTACTCAGAGTAATTCCGTGTAATAAGAAAGATTATTATAAATAGATTGAAGTGTACTAACCTGAAAGCAGACTACTACTAAGTGAACAGTATTGTAAGGATGGACATTCCCTCTATACCAGTTTGATAAAAGATGATTGATGAGTACTAATGATTGATAAATGATGATTATTATTGATTGACAAATGATGATTATTGATGGATGACCATTATGAGATAACTTATTGCATAAGTCTATCATGGATTAGATTCTTGATATGATATTTAGATTATGATGAGATTTGATGACTTCTTTAATTATACAAATGATTTTGTTAAATGTATAAAATGAACCTCTATTTCGGGAAGAGAAAGGACTTGATATGGCTTTGTCCACCTTTCTACTGATTTTGTTTTAATGATTTGAAATGATTTTTCTCCAAAATAGATGGAATGATTATGATGACACAATTTTAATATTTTTACTGAGAATTGTGAGATTATCACCCTTTTACTTGTATTTCCAGGACGTCCCCGTGCAGACCATAGAGGCGAAAAAGGACCTGATCTTATAGATCTTTTGTTCTTTTTGTTTTGACATATGTACATGGTTGTATACCATTTTTTTTGTGCCCTTGTGGCATACAATGTAGTTGATGCACCTTGATGTACAGTTTATAAAGAACATAGTTCTACACATATGTATTATGTACTTCCGCTTCAAGCTCATATATATATTATATGTGTACATCTTTATAAAAATTTGATATTAATCTTAGTGACATACTCTAATATGATTGGTAATGCATAATTCCAGATATGCCATTAGTTTAAATTCAGGATGTTACAGTAACTTTGTTCCTTTTTTTTAGTTTGTTGCATCTTTATTTTATTTTCTTTTCTTTTTGTAGATTATTTTTTCGTTTTATTTATTGTTGCATCTTTATTAGCTTGTTTCTACATCTTATTCAATGTCCTTTGTTGCTGCAACTTCTTTTTGTCTTTTATTGTCTGCAACATCATTTTTCATCTTTAAAATTTTCTTTTTTTAAGCATCTTTATTTTATTTTCTTTAATTTTTGTAGATTTTTTTAGTGTTGCGTTTTCCTCTACCTTGCATGCACAGGTATAAAGACTCCTTGAGTCGGCTTACTTGTAGACCTGTGCCAGACTCTGAGTCTGATTTTTCTATCCATTTGTTTGATACTTCTTTTAATTATGAGGAAATGAGTGAACACGAAGATCAACCCACTAAGACCTTTCAAGATTAGCTCCACTGTACACGCATAGCCACACCATCATGCATCATGTTTCCAGCTAATACTCCCCTATTAGATTTTAAAACCGGGATGATACAATTACTCCTTACTTTTTATGGCTTGGAAAACGAAAGTCCATATTTGTACATTAGGGAGTTTGAGGAAATAGTTACAACTTTTCATAGTCAAAATGCAACTAATGACGTTGTGAGACTTAAGTTATTTTCTTTCTCTTTGAAGAATAGAGCTAAGAGTTAGATATACTCGTTGAGACCACGATCTATTGGGTCATGGAATGAGACGACTTAGGCATTCTTTAATAAACACTTTCCCCAACATAAGACCAATGCTTTAAAAAGGCAAATCTTCACTTTTGCACAAAAGAACAATGAGACGTTGTATCAGTCATAGGAGAGATTTAAGGAGTTGTTGAGTCTGTGTCCTCACCACAGGTATTAGAATTGGCACTTAGTGAGCTATTTTTATAAGGTACTTACATCTAAAGAGTGTCAATTTGTGAAGATGATGCGTAAGGGTGAGTTCTTAGAGAAAGATTGTAACGTCCTAATATTACTACTAAAGACATATTCGAAATTATGCATTATTAATCATATTAGAGAACGTCACTTAGATCAATATCAATTTTTTTTCTAAAGGAGTATACTTTAAATATACAATAACATGAGCTTAGAGCGGAAGTACATATTATATAACAATAGAACTGTGTTATATACGAGTGGTACATCAAGGTACAAAAAAACATATCAAGTACATCATATGCCTCTAAGGCACAAAAATGGTACACAACCATATACAAAATCAAATGCAAAAGAGAACAAAAGATCTATAAGATCATATTCTTCTTTGCCTTTGTAGTTTGTACGAAAATATCCTAGAATCATTATAGAAATCAAAGAAATAGAGTAAGAATCTCACAATTCTCAATAATCATTTTAAAATTGTGTCTTCATAATCATTCCAGCTATTTCGGGACAAAATCATTCTAAGTCATTAGAATATAATTAGTATAAAGGTGGTAAAAGCCAAATCAAGTCCTTTCTCTTCCCGAAACAAAGGTTCATTTTATATCCTTTATCAAAATCATTTGCATAATCAAATCAATTATCAAAATCTTATGAAAATCTCAAAATCATATCAAGAAATCCAGTCGTGGTAGACTTATGCAATAAGCTATCTCACAATGGCCATTTATCAATCATCATCATCAATCATCTTTTATCAAAGTGGTATGGAGGGAATTATCCATTCTCACAATACTGCTCACTTGGTGGTAGCCTGTTTTTAGGTTAGTGCACATTAACTTATCTATGACAATCTATTTGCCACATAGAGCTACTCCAAGTAACCCAATCAATCCACAACAAATGAAGGAATTATCCGTCTTTATAACACCCTCCTTAAGGTACCACATTTTACACACTAAAACGTCAAAAACTTAACAAAATGCTATAAAGGTTTAATCTTGAAAAAAAAATACGGATTTTAGATTTTCTTTCTCAAAGGTATAAACTTAAACAAAACATAAACAACATAGGATGTAATTACTGAATAATACACATCAAAAAGAATATATATACATAAGTGGCATGGATCACAATCCACCAAAAAATACATAAGGTTTGTACTCAAAAGACATATACAACTATTTGACAAAACAAAAACTAGCCCAAGTCTAGATGCCTAGGGAGTAGGATCCTCCACTGGATCCTCTGTTGGATCCTCCATCGGGTCCTCCTCCTCGGACTCCTCACAAGACAGATCCCTCAGCCGGGGCAAGATCTCACGGACAGGTGTCCTAGTAGATGATACCATAGAGTCCTGATCCTCCCTTGGGGTGTAATGCAAATCACCCCACAACTCCCTTATTGGCATAACGAACTCTAGACGTACTGAGACGTCAAGAGAAAAGAAAGGATCCCCATTGCGGGTCCTACGAATAGATAGGGTCACATCTCCTACATATCTAACTCGTTCAATATCCCAGTCGATACGCCAAGCATCTATACCTCCATGGAACTGAACTCTAACAAAACCAACAAGTAGCCTTTATGGATAAAAAGTGTGCAGACTTTGTCAATTTGTCCACTATAACCTAAATGGCATCATAGCCTAAATGTGTTCTTCGCAACCCTATCACAAAATCCATCAATATACTCTCCCTTTTCCACTCAAGAATTTTTAAATATTGAAGAAGTCTTGAAGGTCTTTGGTGTTCTATTTTTATTTTTTTGACAAACTAGGCATTTAGACACATATTCAATAGTATCTCCTTTCATGTTCGGCCACCAAAACATCTTTTTGAGGTCTTGATACATTTTCGTGGCTCTAAGATTGATGGTGTATCTACTCTTATGGGATTCTTCTAAAATCTTCTCTTTGATTTCATTTTCACTAGGAACACATAGTCTATCTCTAAACATAAATGTCCTATCATGAGCCCTCTTGAAATCCTTCTTCTTTCCTAACTGGATCTGCTCATCAATCAATTTTAAAGCTTCATCTTCCTCTTGAGCTTATCTAATTTGAGCCCTCAAATTATTCTGAATCTCTAATCTCTTCAAACAAAGACCACGTGGTAACAGAATCGTTGCCAGACTCAAATTTCTGAAGCTCTTAAGGAGTTCCACCACTTGCACCAACATTTGGGACACATGCACAAGTTTTCTGCTAAGTGCACCAGTGACAACATTAACCTTACCCGGATGATACATTAATTCAAAATCATAGTCTTTTAGAAACTTCATTCACCTCTTTTGCCCCATATTCAACTCTTTTGATCAAATATGTATTTCAAACTCTTGTGATCACTAAAGACCTCAAACTTGACCCCATAAAGATAATGCCTCCATATCTTCAAAGCAAACACAACTGCTGCTAGTTCCAGATCATAGGTTAGGTAGTTTCCCTCATGGGGTCTTAGCTACCTAGAAGCATAAGCAAGTATTCATCTATTTTGCATCAACACACAACCTAACCCATTTTTTGAAGTATCACAATAAACCACAAAGTTTTCTTGTAGGTCTGGAATCACTAGCACATGTGTGGTGATCAATTTCTCTTTCAACTCTTAGAATCTATTTTCACATTTCTGGTTCCACTCAAAAGTGTTGTCTTTCCTACTCAACCTAGTTAAAGGCAAAGTTATCTGAGAAAAACTTTTTATGAATATTTTGTAATACCCAGCTAAACCGAAGAAACTCCTAATTTGAATTATTGTGGTAAGTCTCTCCCATCGCAACACTGCCTATATCTTACTGGGATCCATGGATATCCCCTCTCTAGAGATCTCGTGTCCCAAAAACTACAAATCCTTCATCCAAAAATCATATTTTGACAATTTGGCAAATAATTTATTTTCTTTTAGGATTTCTAGAACTACCCTAAGATGTCCCTCATGTTCCTCAGTTGTCTTTGAATAAATGAGAATAACTTCTACAAGGATAGCCATAAATTTATTAAGGTATGGTCTAAAAATCTTGTTCATATAATCCATAAAAATAGTAGGTGCATTTGTTAGACCAAAGGACATTACAAGGTACTCGTAGTGTCCATACCTAGTCCTAAAGGCAGTCTTAGGAATATCTTCTTCTCTAACCTTGATTTGTTGGTATCTTGACCTTAAGTCAATCTTTGAAAACATTACAGCTTCTCTCAACTGGTCCATCAAATCATCTATCCTAGGTAGTGGGTATTTGTTCTTAATTGTGACCTTATTCAATTATCTATAGTCTACACATAATCTCATGCTGCCATCCTTCTTCTTTACCAAGAGCACAAAGGCTCCCCAAGGTTCACTAGGCCAAATAAACTTCTTATCCAACAACTCCTCTATTTGCTTCTTCAGTTCAGAGAGTTCTATAGGGGACATCCTATAGAGTGCTATAGAGATAGGCCATGTTCCTGGAACTAGGTCTATAGCAAACTCAATCTCTCTTTCAGGTGGCAATTCACTCACTTCATCTAGGAAAACCTCTAGATACTCTCTCACAACAGGTATACTTTCCAAACTCTGTTTCCTTTCAGAATTCAGCAAAAATAGGAGACATAGCCTTAAGCTCCTTCTACGAGGTGGTTGACAACTTGGTTGGAACTCAGGGGTATTGATTCAGAAGAAAGGTTTGTAGAAGGAAGGTCAAACATAAACACTAAGGTTTTATTTGAACAATTCAGAACAACAAAGTTTGCTGACAACCAGTCCATGCCCAAAATGATGTATAAATCAATAAGGGGTCAGCATATAAGATTCATAAGGAAGTTTCTATTTTCAACAATTACCTCATAGTTTAGATATATTTTGGAAGTTATTATAGGTTTTCCTGTAGGGATGGATGTTAGTCATGGCAACCATCACCCAAGAGGGGGTGAATTAGGTGATTACAAATTTTCAAAGCAACTTTGAGAAATTATGCATTTTGATAATTTCAATCAACATATGCAGCGGAATAAGTCTATCAAAGATACGACTATTATAGATTACTCAAATATAATTTGGGTTATAGGATAAATCAAGCAAATAAACTAGATATCAAATTCTACTCAAGCATATATAATTAAAGTACAAATGTAAATGAGATAGAAACTCTTTGAAATTTTTTATCAAACACTCGAAAAATAATTTTGTTTGAAGCTATTTATCAATTGAAGTGAACGAATAAAGAAGATAAAAAGATGCACTTGTAAATGAATAACCTACACAGAAAGTAGTCGAGCAAATATATGAAATTAAAACACAAATATAAAGGAGTTTGAGTTTAGAGAAGCAAACACAATGATTTATCTTGGTTTAGCCAGCAACCACTTGTGGTCTACGTCCAGTCCTTAAGTAACCACCCAAGATTTTTCACTATTAATGCAAGCTTGAATAGGTGCTTGCTACCGTTACAGACTAGAGTGCTCCTCACATCTTGGGATACCTCACCTTTATGCTTGAGCCTTAACTTTCAAGGATACCTCACCCTTACAATTTTTCTGAGGGATACCTCACCCTCGTTACAAAGAATCAAAGAATAGAAGAAGAAAGAAACTCTCTTAAGAATGCGTATTACAAATTGAAGCCCTATGAAGCTCTTTCAAGGATATCTCAAAATTTCTCAAAAATAGAGCATATAGAGGATAGAGATGAAACTCGGATTAAACCAATTAGAAAGATGTTTTTCAATGTTGGCTATATGAAAAAGATGACCCAATAACATCTATTTATTGTCTTCTGATAAAAAGAGCCATTGGTGGGGTAATTAATATCAACTTAAATGCATAGAAAATAGTTGTTACGAACTTTCAGACTCGTTGTAATCGATTAAATGGATGTTGTAATCGATTACATGGCTCTTAGAACACGTTCTGGGCTTTCTAGGCAAGATGTAATCAATTATAACATTCATGTAATCGATTACAGAGCCTCTGCCAGAATGATAATTGATTACGTAATCAATTATGGCACTCTGGTTTTGAAAACTGACTTTAAATGGTTATAACTTCTTCGTTTCTTATTTGTTTAAAGAAATTGACCACTCATTAGAAATAACTTTGAGTATATTTTCATATGAAACAAGTTTCACAACAAAAATCAAAGTATTTTTAAAGTTATGATCAAAAGAGTAAGCAAATGTCAGTTTTTCAAAACTCAAACTTGACTATTTTTCATAGCTTTTAACTACCACTATGACTAACTTTTCAAAACATGTTTGTTAGGCATTTTAACATGTAAAAATCATTTGTAAAGATTTAAAAAATATATTTGAGTTCATTCAAAAACATCATAAATATTTTGAGATATATTGAGAGCTTCTCACATAAAAGACTCTAAGTCCTATTAACTATACCAAATGTACTTCCTTTAGACTTGGTCTTTGACTTGGCTTTGTTATTATCAAAACCTTCATGAAATAGGCATTCAAATTCTCCTTGAGTTGAGCATAATTGAGATCTCTTACTTTCTTGTTACAATGCTCACTCTTGGTTCTCGGACTATCCTTCAAAGTATTACTCACTTAAAACATAGTTAGTCCAAATTCATAATTCAATATATTTATGTGCATGATTCATAAATGTATAACTTTAGTTAGTCTAATATGCATATAAAACTTTCATAGACATATCCAAATAAAACATTTATCAATTATTAATAAATTTGATCTATATAGGATGCAACAAAGAATACTTTGAACATTTTCATTTAAGTAGAGTCAAATCTAATATTAATTTAATACCACTCATGTAACATATTATTGGATATATCCTATAAAAGATGCTATAAAGAGTATGCATAATTCTCATACGAAATATAACAAGATGAAATACATGATCATGCATGATCATAATCTGTTAAGTTCATCTAAGTAGCATAAGCATCATTATTTTTGTCTTGTATTTGTCATCATCAATACTTAACATATTAAACCATTGGGACAAACTTATTTCCTAAATCTCCCACTTTTTTATTATGAAAAATCACCGAATAAAAATATGTTGAGCAATATAAGCATATCAAACAATAAGTACAAGAACATAGTTTTCTTTCTAATTCTAACTCACCCTATTTGACATCAAGAAAAAGGCATAGGAAAGAAAGATAATATTGTCTCCCCCTTATAAATAAAACTCATGTTACCAAAAAGAGTAGGATCATCAAAACTAAAAACTTCTTCAAGTTATTCAGAAACATATCTATCTCCCCCTATTTTATTCTACATTTGATTCAAGAATAGAGAGATGAAACAAACATGTTTTTAATATATAAAAGATTATTCATGCAATGTTTGTCATATTTTGGTACATCAACATTTAGCATATGATAGTATTAAAACACTTTATGTAATCAAACAAGAATGTATACCAAGAGATATAAACAACTTAAGAGCTAGGCTCCCCCTCATTGAAGCACAGGATGGATAAACTAAAATATGTATGCTAAGACCATGTAAGCACATTACCATAAAGTAAAGCACAAAAAAATATATACTTATTCTTAGTCCATCAATCAAAAACCATTTAAAACTTCTCCCCCCTTTCTAAAAGAATTTTATAAGAACACATTACATTTTTAAAAGCATTTTAGAATGGTAGAGAGGTTTTATATTAAAATTACATATTCCTTGAGAGAGATCAAACCCAAGTCAAAAGAACATCTGAATGTACATCTCATTTCTTTCTCATTGAATAAGAGCCTTGAGAAAATAAAACACTTTGAAGAACAAGGCTTATGTTTTGAAGTATAAAAAAAGGCTCTATAGAACATTTCAAATGATTTTATTTGGAAATTTTCTTAAACAACCTCTCAAGATTTAATAAAACTTTTCAAAGCAAAAGAAGAGAGTACTACATTTATAGCACATATCTAATGATTTCCAAATTTTCAAGACAATTAGGAGGTAAAAATACTTTCAAGGTCTTAAGACAAGTTCAAATGATTCTCAAGGATATGGAACTTGAAAAGCTTCTTGCAAACATAATAAGGGATTTTCCTTTAAAAAAACTTTTTAATTAAACTAAAAATTCTTTTCAAAACAAGAGCATGATTCTCATAGGTGTTATACCACTAAGAAACCATAGGTCAAGAGAATAATAGATATCAAACATTCACCTTGATGAAATATGCTATGAGGATCAAAGTATGTATAGAACTAATATCATCCACCCTATATGCAATGACAAAAATTAGCAAGTTAATATTCAATTAGGCTCTTTGTCAATGCTAAGCATACTTCTCATGTAAAGAAAGCATCAAACCATTTAAGATCAAATTATCAACAAGTATTATACAATCTATAGCATATAGAATACCACAACAGCTTAGGGATAGAGATACTTATTGAGAGAGTAATGCTTCTTTAGAATGTTCTTCATTTATTGGTACTTTGAGTTTGAGCTTTCTTCCTTTGAATTCTCCATTCCATAGCACTAGAAGAAAGTATTCTTTATCTTCCTCTTCATTTGAACTTCATTCAACTCTTCTCATTTATCCACATATGCTTGTATGTAAAAAAAAAATTTGATGACTATATTTGAAATACATAGAGAGACTTGCAAAGCTAACTTCAAAAGTTCTCTAAAACATATGCTATCACCAAATATCATTTAAGCTTATTTACAAGCATAATTTAGGTTGATATGTAATGTAAAACATGTACCATATTTATCAACCATGCAAGGTTAGCTCTAACAAGAACAAAAGAAGGACATATGCACTTGAATCCAAAAGTATGGTTTAAGCATTTTAAGGCATGATTCAAGTTTATTAAGAAACACATGATCATTATCAAAACTTATATAGGCATTTTGGGCAAACAATGATCATGTTAGGTATGTTATATTAAGTAAGAAATTCTACTCTACACACATGATTCAAGTTTCTTACATTGAAGTTCAAACACAAGTTCAAGGCACATGATGAATCATTTACTTCTTGTTTTCAAAATATGAACATATCAAACAATTTCGAACAAGAAGACATATAACTTTTAACTTTCTAATCTCCAAGTATGTATATAAGACAATTAAGCATCAAAAAGAAAGGATTAGAACTACTTATGAGCATGTGAATTTATATATTTGAACAAAGAGAATTAGTCACAAGCTTAAGAACAAAGATATTACCATAAAACATGTCATTCCAAATAAAGTGTGTGCATATCTAGCATGTTAGCACATGTAAAGACACTTTCAAGACACAATGCTAGAAAAGCACAACTTAAGGCATGTTAAGGCATAACACAACTCTCTACTTCTCCAAATATCACATGATTTTCAACTTAAAGCAAAAATAAGGATAAGAGAGTGATGTCACCAAAAGTGTACTCTTTGATTTTTTGTACATAACTCCAACTTCCATGCCTCAAGGCTCCTTGAGAATGTTGTGGTTCTCCATGCCATCCTTTTATATTTTCATTACTCTTGGAGAACTTAGGTCATTTCAAATTTTTCTAACCTCAAGTAACATAGTTGTATTTCACTTCGATACATGCTTGAGCTAATAGTCACCCTACAACACAATTTAAAGTACTTTCTTTGGTATCCACCAAATTTGGATCTATATAGGTTAGTCATTGATTATTAATTCATTATGCTCTCATAAAGATCAAATTTTTCATAGTATATAAATTGAGCACAACAAATAAAATAATCAATTACCATTAAGCACATAGCCAACAACATACTTACTTTCATGATATATAGATAATTCAAAGCATAGCAAGCATACCTTGACATTGTAGAACCTTATGTACCAAGATATATAAAAAATTAATGAGCTATGTTACAAAAAGAATGAACATAATCATATGTTCAACATAATATTTAAATTTTACCAAGTACACATGATTCTATCAATCACTTAAGGCCTACAAGGAATATATCTCAAATTCATTGACTTTACAAGTGAATGTGGAGACAAAAACTTTTGATACCTTGGCCTTGGTAACCAAGAAGACTCTTTTCCTTACCCATTGCTTCTCTTTTGGAGTCTTGAACTTTACAAGTTTTACATTTTGTACTTGAGAAGCTTTAGTTGAAGCCATCTTCCTACTTTGACCAAAACTTCTACTGTTGTTCTTTGGAAGCATTCACCTTGATGTTTCCTCTTTCTTTTAACTAATTAGTCTATCATTTTGAGAAATTTTTTGTATAATTAAAACACTAGGAGGACATTTTGATACCCACTTCATCTTGGGTCATTGAATGTTAGTACTTAGGCCTTTGAGATCTTTAGGAGCCCATATCATACAATTTCTCATATAAGGATTTCTTCTATAATTGCATAAATGAGAAATATGTCCTAAATGACTACAAAAATTGTAAACAATTGAATTTAATGATGGTTTAGTCCTTTCAATATCATCTTTTGAAAACTTAAGCCATTTGTTATTTTTATATTCTAAACTATTTTTGTCATAAGTCTTGCTTGAATTTTCATGTGGAATAGCATTAATTTTATTCTCATTAACAAGCATAGAATGTAAGCAATTAGAATCATTAGCTTTGACAAATTCAAAATATAAGTCTTTAACTTGATTTTCTAAATCATTGCACTTTTCACCAAGAAGTTAAGGTTTCACAATTCAAAGGCATTTTCTCATCAAGAAAAACATATTCATTTTTCAAAGTCTCAATTTCATTTTCAATTGAGGAAATGTTTTCCAAACAAGATAAGTTTTTCTTTTCTAAATTCAACAAACCATCATACAATTCATCATATGCACATTGTAGCTCATAATAAGAAGGACTATAATCTAGTTTAGCATCATTTACCTCAAAGTCCTTTTTACCCATATAAGAAGTAGTCTCAATTTCTAGCATACTTGGCTCTTTAAGGGAATCACCTTCTTCCTCATCAACTTTGTTTGGCTCCATTCAATAGTTTGAACATCTTTTTGAGGATGTTTTTCATGATAAGCTTCCTCTAATGACTTTTGCTTTTCTTGCTTTCTATATACAACTTTATACACAAAATCATTGTTAGTAATATAAAGAGCATCAAGAGTGTCCAAAATTTCTTTGATACTAGAACAACTTTTAATTTCAACATAAGTATCATCATTCAAACTACTTCTCAAGATTTGCATTACTTTAATTTCAAGGAAAAACATTTTTTGTCATAAGCATTCTAAGTTTGTTTTGAATTGTAAGTAAATTCATCAAGCACAACATCCCACAAATCAAGATCAATAGATTTCATATAAAATTTCATTATAGCTTTCCAATAAACAAAATGCACACCATCAAAGAATAATGGTTTATCAATTTCAAAACCTTTCATTTTCAAAAGCTTTCAATGGTTGCCTACAAACAATGATCTTTAACTCTAAGCAGCTAAGCTTTCAACAGAGCACGAAACTTTGATACTGTAATGCCCCTTTTTAGGAGGGAACATCACATTGTCATTTACAATGCAAAAAATAAAACTAAAAGTTAAGACCCAGATTGTTTTATAAATATAAATTTACTTGGTTATAATCGTGTAATTAAATTAGCGAGTATTTTTTTTTTATAATTATTAAGAATAGTGATAAGGCATAATTGCAATGAAGAGTAAAATAGAAATAAAGCATACATCAAACCAACATACATGTACAATGATATATCATTATATTAAACTTGTTTGATTATAGCGCCTGATATACAAAAAGTAAAATTATACATATATACCCTAAGAGATCATAAATATACAGCCCACCAAAATAATGAAATATCAGGCCCCCAAAATGAACACTGATAGCCATCAGTAGCTATCGATAGTATCAGTCTCAAAGAGGATAAGGAACTGTGTCAGGGTCCTCCTCGGGTTCCTCCTCAGGGTCTTCCTCATCCGAGGATACCCACATAGGAGCCACCGAGTTACAGGCTGGGGCTCGAGCAGTGGAGACAAAAGAATCCTCCTGTGGGGTGTAATAACGATCACCCCACATCTCCCTAAAGGGCAAGCAAAACTCCAAACATAAACTGACGCTGCAAGTGAAGATTGGCGGATCATGACGGCCCCAAGCCAACGATACCGTTACGTCTCCCTCGTAGATGTAACGATCAGAATTAAGGTTAATGTGCCAACAGTCTGGACCTCCAAGGAAGGCCAGACGCACATAACCCAAAAATCCGCGTGGACGTGCCGCCATGATCTCAAAAGCAGGTACTAATCACAGTCGGGTCAGAAGCCGGGGAATTCGTGAGCTTCACCTTTGTCGCCAACGTCTTTGATGGAACATAAATGCGGACAGAAATAATAGAAATTTAAAAAAGAGGTAAGACATCCTACCATCATTACCAATTATGGCAGTAAGAAACAAAACAATGCAAAGCGCCCACATAGCATTTCAAAGAGTAATAATAATAAGCATTAAACAATAGCAATAAATAATTAAGCAGATCCAAGCAATTATACATTAGTAAAGTAACGGTTCCAATACACCATAAGAATTAGATGCCAGGTAATATATGGACTCACTATGCATATGCATACAACATCAAAATCCTACTCCATGGAGCTAGACACAAATAGTCAGAGAGAAAGATCAAGAGACATGTCTGCAACTCAGCTGCCGCGGCCAAAGTGCTATAACTCATCAGTTTATCCATGTACACATCAAGGCATTGTACAGACATTCTACACTAGATCACGATATAGGACAGTGTCTCGGTCTGGATCATCGGTGAGTTTGCATCGGTTTGTCCTACGGATAGAAGAGCTACCAACTGTCCATAGCGAGGTACCCGCACCCCGATGCTCCCAAGGTCAATAATATGACCTACACTAGTCTACTCGCACCCGCACAAAGGTGTGTTCAATCTCCTAGGCAACAAGGCCTTAACAACAGTCCAACGGACTTTCACAATGCATGATGACTCAATGCATAATCATGTATGTTTATTATTACATACTTTTCCACAATATGCCTCAATTGGCTAAAATAAGTATCAACACATCATTGGTCCCTCACATGGACCCACAATATCATATTATCAAAATTTAAATGAAATAATACACTTTCAAGGTTTATTATGAATTCTTACTTAAATGTAGCATTTCTTACAAAGTTCGTCTCTAGAGGAATTCTCTTGATTAATTGAGTTCTCTATTATAATTTATTCACACACACACTTAGAAAATTATTCTAAGGGTCTCAAAGTCTCACACTCTCTTATTCTTTCTTTAATTAAAATTACCCTAAGTCTTATGATAAATTTCATTCTTGGTTCTTTTCAATTTATGAATCCCTAATTGTTTTCTAATCTTCCAATTTACCAATTTTTCCACCCTATTACCAATAAATTAATCACTTGATTATTTAAGTTCCAAGATTACCTAAAGTTTTATAATTAAACCCTAAATGGTCCTAGAGCTGTGGCCTCCCTAGGGGATTAAGTACCCAAATTTTTCATTATCACATTACTTAACATACATTGGTTAATCATTTTTCCATCTTGGTACAAAATTTCAATTATGGACACCCTGAACTAAGGTTATGGCCGTGAGCGATATGGAAGGGGGGTAAGGAACCCTTGCCTCCATTCTATGCTTCCAATTAATCCAAACCAATCAAGATCATCAATTTATCCATACATTTAATCAAACAAAACATACATAACAAAATCCATATATGATCATCAAAATCACACATTACAAAGAGTAATCCTAACAAGGGTTTCTCATAACCAACAAGTAATACAAGTCTCCTACTACCAATAGAGGTTGAGGGGGATAATCTTCCTCTTACCTAGAGAAGAAAACAAGCATAGGAACTCCCTTGAAGCTCCTTGAAATTTCGGATTCACACCTCCACAAACCCTAGAAATTTCAATATCATCAAACCAATACCAAAGCTTGAAAAATAAAGAATAAATGGTCACAAAGGAGACCTTAAAAATGAAAAAGGAAGAAGAGGTAGGAGAGAACAAGAATCTTACCCAAAAGTTCCAAGCTTGAAGCTTGAAGAAGAAGATGGTGAAGATGAAATCTTTTCAAGAAATCACCAACTAGAGATGTGTTTAGATGCAGAAGAAGATTAAGAAAATGTGTTTAGTTGAAAATTTTGTGATGGTTGAGGGCTTGAGAGAGGGCTGGCCATTAGGTGTGGCTAGAGAGAAGGAGGAGAACTTGAAAAGAAGATGAAGGTAGAGAGAGAAGTGAATAGAAAAGTGAAAGATGCATTTAGGTTTTCTTTTGAATTTAGAATAGATTGATTAATCAAATGAAGCACAAATTTGGCTCCCAAATTGGAGGGCTGCTGCCTTGAGGAGAGAGGGAGGAGAGAGGGATGAGTAGCTTCCTTGAAAAGCTTAGGAGCTTTTTCAATAAAGGAGATGTGATTAGACATAAAGTAAATTACATTAGGATAAGATAATGTGATTTAATAGTTAAAATAAAAGGGTAATTAGGATTTTACTACAAGCTATTACCCAATGGATAATTGTTATAGTGCACAATACCAATATTAATTATCTAATGAATAATAGAGCGTATCGTAAAATTTTAATTAACGGTACGTACACGTACAGAGATTTTATTTATCAGATAAAACCTCAAAAAATGCAAACCTCATAAACTGTGCTCTGCCTCGGGTTTAGTAAGATCCCCCGTCAACATATCCATAGCTCAAGGTTTACCAGCCTCAGGAAAAACGTTTCGTTTTCCCGACTCTGCTCAGCGTGCATGCAAAATGAGGAATATACTAAGATATTCAATGTTTCTAGAAAAATCCACAAAAATTCTCAAAAATCACAAATATTAGAAAAAGACTATTCATGACAAAACAAATAATTTCCGGGGTGTTTCACTGACTTTGCTCAGTAAGCATGCAAAATCAAAATTATATTAAAATATTCGACGATTCCGGAAAATTCTAAAAAAATTCCTATAAATCACAAATATTGAAAAATGACTATTCATCATGTGACAAACAATTTCTGGGGTGTTATACTGACTCTGCTCAATGTGCACGTAAAATAAAAAATATATTAAAATATTCAACGTTCCCAGAAAATTTCAAAAAAAATTTCAAAAATCATAAATATTATAAAACGATTATTTATGATTAAACAAATAAATTTTCGGGGTGAAAACTGCTCTCTTCACCTTATGCTTCAGTCCTTCTTCAAACTTGCGACATTTCCACACTTCATCTGGCTGGTGCTGGAAGTATGTTAAAAACTTAGATAGGCTTTCAAACTTTGCGGCGTATTCACTGACGGACAAGTTCCCTTGTCTTAAGCTGAGGAACTCCATTTCCTTCGCATGCCTGGCGCTTGCTGGGAAATATTTGTCCAAGAACTTGTTCTTGAATACCTCCCAATTGATGGCGCGACCTTCCGCTTCTAGCACCCTCTGTGCTCTACTCCACCAGTCTTCGGCATCGCTAATTAGCATAAAAGCAGCGTAAGTCACCTTCTTATCGTTGGCACAGTTTATGCCTCAGAAGATTTTTTTTAGTTCCTTGATCCATAAACTAGCCTTTTCCTGATCAAATTCCCCCTTGAATTGAGGAGGGTTATGATGACGGAACTTCGCCAAATTCTACGCGTCAGCCGTAGCTTCGAGTTGTTGAGCAGCTCTTTCTTGCTGTTGAGCAGCTCTTTCCATTTGTTGGGCAATAACATCCACCATTCGCTGCATCGCCTCTATCGTTGCTGCCATATCTCCGCCTCGTGCCATATCATCCTTTCAAGTAATACTAGTTGAAATACACAATGAAGAATTAGATGTATCCTTCTGGAATACCAATCAATACATTCTCTGTGATTGGATTTCAGAGAAACACACATCACACACAATACAGACCTAACCACAAAGACCCAAAGAAAACATAAACCGGGGCTCTGATACCAACTTAATGTAGCGCCCCTTTTTGAGAGGGAATGTCACATTGTCATTTACAATGCAGAAAATAAAAATAAAAGTTAAAACCCGGTTCATTTTATAAATATAAATTTACTTATTTATAATCGTGTAATTAAATTAGCGAGTATTTTTTTTTATAATTAATAAGAATAGTGATAAGGCATAATTGCAATGAAGAGTAAAATAGAAATAAAGCATACATCAAACCAACATACATGTACAATGATATATCATTATATTAAACTTGTTTGATTACAGCGCCTGATATACAGAAAGCAAAATTATACATAATGCCCCAAGAGATCATAAATATACAGCCCACCAAAATAATGAAACATCAGGCCCCCAAAATGAACACTGATAGCCACCAGTAGCTATCGACAGTATCAATCACAAAGAGGAGAAGGAATCGTGTCAGGGTCCTCCTTAGGGTCTTCCTCATCCGAGGATACCCACATAGGAGCCACCGAGTTATGGGCTGGGGCTCGAGCGGTGGAGACGAAACAATCCTCTTGTGGGGTGTAATAACGATCACCCCACATCTCTCTAATGGGCAAGTAAAACTCCAAACGTAAACTGACGCTGCAAGTGAAGATAGGCGGATCATAACACCCCCAAGCCAATGATACTGTTATGTCTCCCTCGTAGATGCAACAATCGAAATTAAGGTTAATGTGCCAGTAATCTGGACCTCCAAGGAAGGCCAGACGCACATAACCCAAAAATCCTCGTGGACGTGCCGCCATGATCTCAAAAGTAGGTACTAATCGCGGTCGGGTCAGAAGCCGGGGAATTCGTGAGCTTCACCTCCATCGCCGACGTCTTCGATGGAACATAAATGCAGATAGAAATAATAGAAATTTTAAAAAGAGGTAAGACATCCTACCATCATTACCAATTATGACAGTAAAAAACAAAACAGCGCAAAACGCCCACATAGCATTTCAAAGAGTAATAATAATAAGCATTAAACAATAACAATAAATAATTAAGCAGATCCAGGCAGTTATACATTAGTAAAGTAACAGTTCCAATATACCATAAGAATTAGATGCCATGTAATATATGGACTCACTATGCACATGCATACAACATCAAAATCCTACTCCATGGAGCTAGACACAAACAGTCAGAGAGAAAGATCAGGAGACATGTCTCCAACTCGTCTACTGCGGCCATAGTGCTATAACTCATCAGTTTATCTACGTGCGCATCAAGGTATTGTATAGACATTCTACAGTAGATCACGATATAGGACAGTGTCTCGGTCTAGATCGCCGGTGCGTTTGCATCGGTTTGCTCCACGGACCGAAGAGCTACCATTTGTCCATAGCGAGGTACCCGCACCCCGACGCCCCCAAGGTCAACAATATGACCTACACTAGTCTACTCGCACCCACACAAAGGTGTGTTCAATCTCCTAGGCAACATGGCCTAAATAACAGTCCAACGGACTTTCACAATGCATGATGACTCAATACATAATCATGTATGTTTATTATTACATACTTTTTCACAATATGCCTCAATTGGACGAAATAAGTATCAACACATCATTGGTCCCTCACATGGACCCACAATATCATATTATCAAAATTTAAATGAAATAATACACTTTCAAGGTTTATTATGAACTCTTACTTAAATGTAGCATTTCTTACAAAGTTTGTCTCTAGAGGAATTCTCTTGATTAATTGAGTTCTCTATTATAATTTATTCATACACACACTTAGAAAATTATTCTAAGGGTCTCGAAGTCTCACACTCTCTTATTCTTTCTTTAATTAAAATTACCCTAAGTCTTATGATAAATTTCATTCTTGGTTCTTTCTAATTTATGAATCCCTAATTGTTTTCTAATCTTCCAATTTACCAAATTTTCCACCCTATTACCAATAAATTAATCACTTGATTATTTAAGTTCCAAGATTACCTAAAGTTACATAATTAAACCCTAAATGGTCCTGGTGGCCGTGGCCTCCCTTAGGGATTAAGTACCTAAATTTTTCATCATCACATTACTTATCATACATTGGTTAATCATTTTTCCATCTTGATACAGAATTTCAATTATGGACACCCTAAACTAAGGTTATAACCGTGAGCTGTATGGAAGGGGGGTTAGGAACCCTTTCCTCTATTCCATGCTTCCAATCAATCTAAACTAATCTAGATCATCAATTTATCCATACATTTAATCAAACAAAACATATATAACAAAATTCATACATGATCATCAAAATCACACATTACAAAGAGTAACCCTAACAAGGGTTTCTCATAACCAACAAGTAATACAAGTCTCCTACTACCAATAGAGGTTGAGGGGGATAATCTTCCTCTTACCTAGAGAAGAAAACAAGTAATGGAACTCTCTTGAAGCTCTTTGAAATTTCGGATTCACACCTCCACAAACCCTTGAAATTTCAATCTCATGAAACTAATACCAAAGCTTGAAAAATAAAGAATAAATGGTCACAAAGGAGACCTTAAAAATGAAAATGGAAGAAGAGGTAGGAGAGAACAAGAATCTTACCTAAAAGTTCTAAGCTTGAAGCTTGAAGAAGAAGATGGTGAAGATGAAACCTTTTCAAGAAATCACCCACTAGATATGTGTTTAGATGAAGGAGAAGATTAAGAAAATATGTTTAGTTAAAAATTTTGTGATGGTTGAGGGCTTGAGAGAGGGTTAGCCATGAGGTGTGGCTAGAAAGAAGGAGGAGAACTTGAAAAGAAGATGAAGGTAGAGAGAGAAGTGAATAGAAAAGTGAAAGATGCTTTTAGGTTTTCTTTTGAATTTAGAATAGATTGATTAATTAAATGAAGCACAAATTTGGCTTCCAAATTGGAGGGCTGCTGCTGTGAGGAGAGAGGGAGGAGAGAGGGATGAGTAGCTTCCTTGAGAAGCTTGGGAGCTTTTTCACTAAAGGAGATATGATTAGACATAAAGTAAATTACATTAGGATAATATAATGTGATTTAATTGTTAAAATAATAGGGTAATTAGGATTTTACTACAAGCTATTACCCAATGGATAATTGTTACAGTGCACAAAGCCAGTATTAATTATCCAATGAATAATAGAGCATATCGCAAAATTTTAAAACCTCAAAAAATGCAAACCTCATAAACTTTGCTCAGCCTCGGGTTTAGTAAGATCCTCCGTCGACATATCCATAGTTCAAGGTTTACCAGCCTCAGGGAAAACATTTCGTTTTCCCGGCTCCACTCAGCGTGCACATAAAATGAGAAATATACTAAAATATTCGACGTTTCCAGAAAAATCTACAAAAATTCACAAAAATCACAAATATTAGAAAATACTATTCATGATGAAACAAACAATTTTCGGGGTGTTTCACTAACTTTGCTCAGTATGCACGTAAAATGAAAAATATATTAAAATATTTGACGATTCCGAAAAATTCTTATAAATCACAAATATTGGAAAAATGACTATTCATCATGTGACAAACAATTTCTGGGGTGTTACACTGACTCTGCTCAATGCGCATGCAAAACGAGGAATATATTAAAATATTCGACGTTCTCAGAAAATTCAAGAAAATTTTTTAAAAATCATAAATATTATAAAACGATTATTTATGATTAAACAAATAAATTTTCGAGGTGTTACAGATACCACTTGTTAGTCATGGCAACTGTCACCCAAGAGGGGGGTGAATTGGGTGATTACAAATTTTCAAAGCAACTTTGAGAAATTATGCATTTTGATAATTTCAATGAACACATGCAGCGGAATAAGTCTAACAAAGATACGATTATTGTAGATTACTCAAATATAATTTGGGTTATGGGATAAATCAAGAAAATAAACTAGATATCAAATTCAACTCAAACATATATAATTAAAATACAAATGGAAAGGAGATAGAAGCTCTTTGAAAACTTTTATCAAACACTTGAAAAATAATTTTCTTTGAAGTTATTTATCAATTGAAGTGGATGAATAGAGAAGATAGAAAGATGAACTTGCAAATGAACAACCCACACAAAAAGTGGTTGAGCAAATATATGAAATTAAAACACAAATATAAAGGAGTTTGAGTTTAGAGAAGCAAACACAGTGTTTTATCCTAGTTCAGCCACCAACCACTTGTGGCCTACGTCTAGTCCTTAAGTAACCACCCAATATTTTTTACTATCAATGCAAGATTGAATAGGTGCTTGCTACCGTTACAGACTAGAGTGCTCCTTACACGTTGGGATATCTCACCCTTGTACTTGAGCCTCAACTTTCAGGGATACCTCAACCTTACAATTTTTCTGAGAGATAGCTCACCCTCATTACAATTTCTCTAAGGGATACCTCACCCTCGTTACAAAGAATCAAAGAATAGAAGAAGAAAGAAACTCTCTCAAGAGTGTGTATTATAAATTGAAGCCCTATGAAGCTCTTTCAAGGATATCTCAAAATTTCTCAAAAATAGAGCATATAGAAGATAGAGATGAAACTCAGATTAAACCCAATAGAAAGATGATTTTCAATGTTAGTTGTATGTAAAAGATGACCAAAAAAATCTATTTATAGTGTTCTAATAAAAGAGTTGTTGGGGGGTAATTAATATCATATTAAATACATAGAAAATAGTCGTTACAGACTTTCAGACTCATTGTAATCAATTACATGGATGTTGTAATCGATTACATGGCTTTTAGAACAAGTTCTAGGCTTTCTAGGCATGATGTAATCAGTTACAACATTCATATAATCAATTACAGAGCCTCTGCCGGAGTGGTAATTGATTAGGTAATCGATTACGATACTATGGTTTCGAAAATTGACTTTAAATGATCATAACTTTTTCATTTTTTATCCATTTAAAGCAAATGACTACTCATTGGAAAGTTCTTTGTGTATATTTTCATAAGAAATATTTCACAACAAAAATCAAAGCATTTTTAAAGTTATGATCAAAAGAGTAAACAACGATTAGTTTTTCAAAACTCAAACTTGACTATTTTTCATTGCTTTTAACTACCACCATGACTAGCTTTTCAACACATGTTTATTGAGTATTTTAACATGTAAAAACCATTTGTAAAGATGTAAAAAAACATATTTTAGTTCATTAAAAAACATAATAAAATAGTTTGAGATATATTGAGATTTTTTCACATAAATGACTCTAAGTCCTATTTACTATACCAAATGTACTTCTTTTGGACTTGGTCTTCGACTTGGCTTTGTTGTTATCAAAACTTTCATGAAATAGGCATTCATATTCTCCTTGAGCTGAGCATAATTGAGATCTTTTACTTTCTTGTTGCAATGCTCATTTTTGATACTCAGACTTTCCCTCAAAGTATTGCTCACTTCAAACATAGTTAGTCCAAATTCATAATTCAATATATTTATATGCATAATTCATAAATGTATAACTCTAGTTTGTCTAATATGTATATAAGACTTTCATAGACATATCCAAATAAGACATTTAACAATTATTAATAAATATGCTCTATATAGGATACAACAAAAAACATTTTATACATTTTCATTTAAGTAGAGTCAAATCTAATATTAATTTAATACCACTCATGTAACATATTATTAGATATATCCTATAAAAGATGCTATAAAGAGTATGCATGATTCTCATATGAAATATAACAAGATGGAGTACATGATCATGCATGATCTAACATAATCTATTAAGTACATCTATGTAGCAAAAGCATCATTTTTTTTGTCTTGTATTTGTCATCATCAAAACTTAACATATTAAACTATTAGGAAAAACTTATTTCCACAATGGAAACTATCAAGTCATAAGGGAGGTCAATAATAGGCAAATCCAACATCCTCACATAATCATAAGAAATGAAAAAGTGAGAAGCTCCAGAATCATACAATACAGTTAAAAGTGTATTTTTAACAATGCACTTACCCTGTATTAGATCAGGAGATTAAGCTGCTTCCTTACCACTCAAGGTGAAAACTCCTCCTTAGGTTAAGGGTTTGGGAGTTGTTGTTTCTTGTCTCAAGGGATAGTTCCTGACATAGTGTCCCTTTTTGCCACAGTTGAAGCACTCCATCTGGTCAATCCTACAAGCTCTGTCACCATGGTATCCCTCACATTTTGGACACTAAGGTCCTTTATCTTTTATCTGAAGTTGTTTTCTTTTACCTTGTTTGTTCTTAAATTTGAAGAACTTCTTCGAATCTTTATCTGTCTTCTTTCTTTTTTGAAAGCCTTAAGGTTTTGCTCCTATTATGGCTTTAGCAGTGCTGGTCTCAAGCTATCCGACTCTACTATTCTGCATTTATTCACCAAAGTATAGAAATATCTGATCTCAAGAGGCCTCACCATTTTTCTTACCTCATCTTTTAGCCCGGACTCAAAATTTACACACTTCCAACTCTCATCTGGACTATGCTAGAAGTAAGAAGAAAACTTTGACAATTCATCAAATCTTGCCACATATTGTCCAACTTTCATGTTTCCTTGCTCCAACTTCAAAAATTTCAACTCTTTCGCTTCTTCCAAGTTCCTTGGAAAATATTTGTTCAAGAAAGTTGTCTTAAAAACCTCCTAAGTTATTTGTATTCCATCTGTTTCCTTTATTTTCTCACGTCATTCCACCAATACTCATCTTCCCCTTGCAAGATGAAGGAAGAAAAAGACACCTTCTGGTTATCAGTACATCTCATGACTATAACTATCTTCCCCAACTCTCTCAATCATCCTTCTGCCTTGGCTAGATCATACTCTCCTTGGAATGATGGAGGGTTGGTCTTCCTAAACTCTAAAAGGTCATGAAATCCTTGATTCCTCATGACAGGTGCTTCACCCTCTTATTATAGATGTGGGTTATTACTCATCCTTTCTAGAACTCTGTTAGTGACTGTTGTTTACTCCCTCATGGTTGCAACCATCTCTCTTTGTTCCCTCATAACAATAGTCATCTCTCTAAACATTTTCATCATATCTATCGTACTATCACTGGAAAATGCTCTATCTTCCCACATTCGCCTAGATGATGCCATAGTCTCTATACACACAAAACATTTCATGTTGAGTTGATCAGGCTCAATACTACAGTACAACAATAACCATTAATATACATACTCAAGGCTGCAATTCAATTCTATCTATATATCTCAGTATCAAGATAAGGAAATGCATCACATTAATGCTAATAGCATAGCTAGTACATACCCGGGCTCAACAAGATGAACTGCTCTAATATCAAAATGTAACATCCTAATACTACTACTAATGACATATCCGGAATTATGCATTAGCAATCATATTAGAGAATGTCACTTAGATCAACATTAAATTTTTTCGAAAGGAGTATACTTTAAATATACAATAACATCAGCTTGGAGTGGAAGTACATATTACATAACAATAGAACTGTGTTATATACGAGTGGTACATCAAGGTACAACAAAATATATCAAGTACATCATATGCCTCTGGGGCACAAAAATGGTATACAACCATCTACAAAATCCAATACAAAAGAGAACAAAAGATCTACAAGATCATATTCTTCTTCGCCTCTGTAGTCTGTACAAAAATATCCTGGAATCATTATGGAAATCAAAGAAATGGAGTGAGAATCTCATAATTCTCAATAATCATTTTAAAGTCGTGTTATCATAATCATTCTAGTTGTTTCGGGGCAAAATCATTTCAAGTCATTAAAATATAATTAGTATAAAGGTGGCAAAAGCCAAATCAAGTCCTTTCTCTTCCCGAAACAGAGGTACATTTTATATACATTATCAAAATCATCTGAATAATCAAATCAATCATCAAAATCTTATCAAAATCTCAAAATTATATTACGAAATCCATTCAATCACAATAATCACCATTGAAGGAGGAGAAGCCATCATGGAGCTCTCATAGAGTTGGAGATCAAATCACCATAGAAGGTGCTTTGGTTTCTTCTCTACGATTCTATCATGATGAATTCTCTTTCCTTTTCCTATCTCTTCTTCTCTTTTGTCATGTGTAGCCAAATTCGTGTGTTTCTAGGGTGAATATGTAACTTGATTTAATCGACATGTATTAAGATTGAATTTTTAATTAATTTCTTTTCTATTCAATTTGAGTGCTTATTATGGTTCTTAATGCTTTTATGAATTGGCCACTCATAAATTAATCTAGTGAGATATGTGTTGAATCGGAAAGTTTGATATGACTTACACCATAAATAATAAGTGTCATGATTTATAATCATCTAGGAGTAAAGGTTATAGGTTGTGTGGGAGAATTGTGGTATTTTCCATGAGAATCCATAGAGTGAAAGTCACACCTTTAAGAGTTTGGGTTTAGATCAAAGAATTGACTAGGCTTTAATAATTAAAGAGAATCAACTTTCCAAGGAATTGAGTTTTAATTAATTAAGGGATTCTCCCAATCAATTGAATGACTAGAAATTAATTAGTATGAAGGTCCCAAAGCGACTCTATTGTCTATGATAGCTTGTTGAATTAAGTGAAGTTAGATCCTAAGTGTTTTAATTTCATATGTTTACATCCTTAATGTGTTTTGCAATCGTGTGCTTTGTTCTCTCTTTTCCCTCTTAATTTCATGCGTTCTTGTGTATTTTTATCTTTTATTATTTTGTATATTTAGTTATTTTGAATCACTCTCAATTATTGGTTGCCTAGATGATATTATATTAGAGAAGTGGTACTTGGTAAACTAATTCCTCGTGGGACTGATATCTTGCTTATCATTAATTACTTTTGCGATTTAGTACACTTGCCAATATCACAACAATACCTTGAGAGATGATATTTGGTCATGTTTTTTATTTTGAGCCATGGAATAATGTTTTTGTTCTTTCACATATTGCCACTAGTCACCCCTTTGAGCTTTTTTATTAAGCCTTTCTTTCTTAACCCTTTCCCAGAGTGTTTTAGGAAAAAAGTAATATTATTACAATATGGGAAGGTATAAGGGAAGGAAAAAAGAAAGAAAAAAGGCAAAGTGAAAGTGCAAGCAAAAAAATAAAAAGAAATGGGAAAAAAATCGAACAGCTACAAAGTTGGAAAAAATTGCGAAAGAAGTAAAAAAAAATCTTGTTTGGGAGCTTTTTTTTTAAAGTGATTTAGAGAAGGTAAAGAAAATTGTGTTGAAAATGTAGAAATCAAGCTTCTAAATATTCTTGAAACACTTTTGATTTTCATTATTTTCCTTAGCCTTCATATTTTCCCCTTACCCACATTATAAACTTAATAAAGTCCTATTTGATCATAAGAGATTGTATGGTTCTTTCCCTTAAGGTGTGACGTAAAGTCTTTTCTTGGCATCTTTTTATGAAATGATATTTGTTTTATTTTCTTAGCGTTCTTTCTATCATTTTATATGTGAGATATTTGTTTTGATTTGTGCTTACTACTCTACTCACATATACTTACTATGAGTGACACCAAACTTCTAAGTGATTTTCATTGGTAAATGCAACTTTTGTAAGGATTGTATATGGTTAAAAGATGTTTTCTTATGTGGATTTTAGTTGCGATATTTGGAGACAAAGAATATATGTCATAGTAGCTATACTCACTACAAGAAAATTATGAATTAGTGATGGAAATTTGCGAGGGAATTTTTCCCTCGCAATTCCCTCTCTAATTAGCTAGAAAATAGGGATTAGAGAGGCAAACACTTTCCCTCGATAAAATTTAAAACAAAATCCACAACTGATAAATAGCGAAGCAATAGCGAGTAAATTAATTCCCTCTCTAAAATTAGCGAGGGAAGTGAGAGGGATTATTTCCTTCGCAAAAGTTTGCGAGGGAACTGCGAGGGAATATATTACCCTCGCTAAAATCAGCGAGGGATTTGCGAGGTAATATTTCCCTCGCTAAAATCAGCGAGGTATAAAATTCCCTCGCTAAATTCAGAGAGCTAATTGAGAGGGAATTGCGAGGGAATAATTTCCCTCGCTAAATTAGAAATCTCGCAGATTTGCAAAACGTCTCCTTTAGGTTTAGTATTCAACTCTCCTTCCCCAAATCAAATCTCCTTCCCACCCACAGCCGTACGATCTTCCCCTCCACCACCCAAGCCCTTCCCCGGAGCTGAGCACGGCAGCCACGCGAAGCGAGTGACTTCCCCTCCTTCTGCAAGTAAACCTTCTTCCATTATTTCTTTCTTCCATTCAAGTTTTCTTCTTTCTTCCATCATTCTGTCTCCTTCTTCGTCCCTTTCTATTTTTGGTACGATCCTGCCTCCTTCTCCGTCCCTTCTTCTTTCTATGGGTGGTTTACAGTTGTAGTGGTGATGGGTTTGAAAGGGTGTGAGTTGGCTGGACTTGTGAGGGGTTACTGGTTCGAATGGGGTCATTGGTGATAATTGTTGGTGATGGTGAAACGGTGGTGGCAGCCTCTGTGGTGACTTGAGCCCGAGCTCGGATCTGCAGGTGCTGGATTCAGACTAGGTAATGGTGGTCATGGGTTTCATTGGGTAGAGAGTATGGACCTGTGGTGACATTTTTTTAGTGGTTTGGTTGAGGGTGGTTGTTTGTGGGCAAAACAGTGTGGAGATGGTGGTTGAGGGTCTGCTTTTGATATTAGCAGTGGTTGCTACTCTACTAAAATTCTAAACCACTTCCAATCTGAAGCTATTGCATTAGAATGGTTCTTCAACATATGCTATTCCTTGTTTGCAGAAAAAGAAAATTAAATTGAAGGAAATGAAATAGCAACATCTGCTATTTACATTTTGATAGAGTATGTATATAATTTTATTTTGATGTATAAGGTCTTGAACCATAATTTCCTGCTAGTTAGTGTATGAAGTTTACATAGTAAATCTATTTTGCTGTAGAGATATATATACTCTCCTCTATGGCATATGTTGTTATTATTACTCTTTACATAAGAGGTCATTTAAAAATGCCTCAATGAACACTGCCTGCTGTTTTAGATAAATTGACAACTTACCTAATCTTTTGAGGTGATGTAGTTGCTTCAAATGAATCAAAACGATTTAGCTCTGGAGGGGGGGTGAGAAATGTGTCTGGGTGTAAGGGCTGGGTTGAGGGAGATACTATGAAGGGTGACAATGTAATAAGTGGGTGGATGTGAATTGGTGATTATAGAAAAATGCTTCTTTTACATCACTCTGCATTTGGGGAAATGTAGCTGAATTAAAGTGTTAATGAAGTAGAACTAGTTAGTGTATAAAAAACGAAGTGAAACTAATTTTCACAGGATCAAGGTGTTTACTTTGACATTAGACTGGAAAAAATAGATTAAAATAGGGATTTATGTGGCTCATATTGATAGGAATTTTCACAGGATCAAGTTTTTGGGTCCTACTTTGTTCATTAGAAAATTATTACTTATTTTTCGAAAAAGAAAGAGTAATTAGTGCATCAACATATAAGAGTACTTAGGTGTATTAAGAGTAATTATACTTTTAGCAGTTGAGATTTAATTTAAATTGTTATATAATATATTAAATTTCATCTTATAACAAGTATTTATATAACATATCAAGTACTATATTTTTAGTTAACTTACATATGATAAGGACTATATGGAAAATACCTTGAGCTAGCATATCTATATAGCTTGGCAGTAGCAGACAAAGACTAAGAGCTACCACAACATCACAAAGCCTTCTTATAAAGCCCCCTCTTCTTATAGAAAATAATCTCCCTTGCTATATCTTCTTTCTCCTCATTTCCCTAAATCAAAATAAATAAAAATTAGGGATAAAACTCTAGTTGAACTAAGGGAAAACAGGAAAAATATTATGCAAACTATCATAAATGCAAAGAAAATTATTGTTTACGATGACATAAACAACATCCCATTTTTTTGTTTCATTTCATTATTTGAAATACATGGAGAAATATATGAGACTTCTCTAAAATCTATACAATGATATTGGATGTGTTTTAATCTCTCTGCACAAGAAGAACAGATCTTGTTCATCATTGTATCATAATCCCTATAACAAGGTTGTGAAGAGAGGTGTGAGATGTTAGGTACATGGTCATTTAGTTATTGTCTATGTTCTAATGATGAAAATGTCTGCTTGTGATTGTGACTGATATATGTGCTTTTTCATTATATGTATAGGGATACTTACTTAAACTCAAGTCTTCAGAACATTCTTGTGTTGGTTGTTCTATTGAGCTCCTACATTTCTTCTTCTCTGGAACCCACTTATAAAGGCCACTTCAGTTGTACTACTATTAGCGGTAGTTACTTAAACTCAATTCACTGTTTTGTACACAACTCAACTAAACTTTTTTTAATGGTTTTGAGTAATTAACTGATTTTATGAATGACAAATTATCTCTTTTAGCAAATTTAAGTCTTTTAAAGTTAAATAACATCTACTCTTGTTGATGAGGGTTAAATAATATGGAGTAGGGACCTTGAATTGATTATGTTTTCTATGAACACTTTTTACTTTATTTTACACTTTTTACTCTTTGAGTACATTGGCCTAAAAAAATTCAATTCTTTGATGAAACTTTTCTGCTTAATCAGATTTAGAAGACAATATTAGGACAATATTAGTAGCTAGTACATTCTAACTCATAAAATTCTAAAATTTTATGGGAAGATAGCTCTCTCTAGGAACAAAATACATACAGGAAAATTATGAAATTTTCCAGGCAAGCATCCTTACATGTTAGCTTTAAAATGCCACTGGTTTCATCTGAAACGGACACTGGAGCAGGAAGTTATGCAACCTGGTTTACAGGCTTCCAGAATGCATTTTCTGCAGAATCCAACTCTGATTCAAACAAAAACTGGTGCAAATTGGCTATGTGGAAAATTCTAAAATTTTTACCACACGTAGCCCTATGTCTTAGCTTTAAAATGACACAAAAATTATGTCATTCCGATGTCTGTAGCTTAAGTTATATGACAAACATCACCAGCTGTCAAGATAACTCATTTTTCTGGTTTAAGGGAGCCTTTGCTGGTTTTCTGCATAATGTTCAGAAAACAACCAAAAATCACATTCCCAAACCTCCCCAAAGGTTTTCCACCTCTAAGCATAATTAGCTCTCTAAAAGATTAGAGGTCTTCAATAATCAGTTAAAGTCCCTAATAATCTGTTTTCTAAAGATGCCTAACTCTAGGTTCGACCCGTAGAGAACTAACTCCAAGTTCAACCCGTAGGGAACTAACTCTAGGTTGGACCTCACTTGCTTGAGGGAACCAATTCAATAGGCTTAATCTCACTTACTTGAGAGAACAAACTCACTAGGCTCAACCTCACTTGCTTGAGGGAACCAATTAACTCTTGCTACTACCCCATTTCAACTCAACTTATTAAGAGAGTAAAGTATTTATCACAAAACTTGCCTATCTAACTCAACTTTAACTATTAAAGGAGTTACTAGTATTTTTAGGATTCAAACCATCCCAAAATACCTCCAAAACTTGCCTAAAAAGGCTGATTTTCAGGATTGCACCAAATGTACATTCTTACTGATAAAATTCTGAAATTTTATAGGAAGATAGATCTCTCTCATATCTTTCCAATGCCACAAACCTCACCTCATTTGGCTAAGCCTAACTTATGCGACATTTTGCAGAAGCAAAAACAGGAAATTTACTGATTCACGCTTTTCTGCCCTGACTTAAAACTGCAACTGGGAACAAAATACACACAGGAAAATTATGAAATTTTCTAGGCAAGAAGCCTTACATGTTAGCTTTAAAATGCCACTTTCATATAAAACAGACACCGGAGTAGGAAGTTATGCAATCTAGTTTACTGGCTGCCAGAATGCATTTTCTGTAGAATCTGCCTTGGATTCAAACTAAAACTAGTTCTATTTGGCTTGGTGTAAAATTCTAAAATTTTTACCACACGTAGCCCTATGTCTTAGCTTTAAAATGACATAAGAATCATGTCATTCCGATGTCTGTAGCTCATGTTATGCGACAAACATCACCAGCTGCCAAGATAACTCGTTTTTCTGGTTTAAGGGAGTCTTTGCTGGTTTTCTGCATAATGTTGCAGAAAACAACCAAAAATCACATTTCCACACCTCCCCAAAGGTTTTTCACATCTAAGCATAATTAGCTCTTTAACCGATTAGAGCTCTTCAATAATCAGTTAAAGTCCCTAATAATCTTTTTTCTAAAGATGCCTAACTCTAGGTTCGACCCGTAGGGAACCAACTCTAGGTTCGACTTCACTTGCTTAAGGGAACCAACTCAATAGGCTCAACCTCACTTACTTGAGAGAATCAACTCACTAGGCTCAACCTCACTTACTGTAGATAACCAACTCACTAGCCTCAACCTCACTTGCCTTAGGGAATCGATTTACTCTTGCTACTAACCCATTTCAACTTAACTTATTGAGAAAGTAAAGTATTTACCACAAAACTTGCCTATCAAACTCAACTTCAACTGTTAAAGGAGTTACTAGTATTTTTAGGATTCAAATAATCCAAAAATACCTCCAAAACCTGCCTATAAAGGCTGATTTTCAGGATTGCACCAAATGTACATTCTAACTTATAAAATTCTAAAATTTTATAGGAAGATAGATCTCTCTCATATCTTTCCAATGCCACAAACCTCACCTCATTTGACTAAGCGTATCTAAACTTATGCGACATTTTGCAGAAGTAAAAATAGGGAATTCACTGATTCACTAGTTTCTACCCTGAATTAAAACCGCAACTGGGAACAAAATACACACAGGAAAATTATGAAATTTTGCAGGCAAGAATCCGTACATGTTAGCTTTAAAATGCCACTGGTTTCATGTGAGACGGACATCGTAGCAGGAAGTTATGCAATCTGGTTTACTGGCTCCCAGAATGAATTTTTTGCAGAATCCAACTCTGATTCAAATAGAAACTGGTGCAAATTGGCTATGTGAAAAATTCTAAAATTTTTACCACACGTAACCCTATATCTTAGCTTTAAAATGACATAAAAATCATGTCATTCCGATGTCTGTAGCTCAAGTTATGCGACAAATATCACCAGCTGTCAGGATAACTCATTTTTCTGGTTTTAGGGAGTCTTTGCTGGTTTTCTGCATAATATTGCATAAAACAACTAAAAATCACATTTCCAAACCTCCCCAAAGGTTTTCCACCTCTAAGCATAGTTAGCTCTCTAACCGATTAGAGGTCTTCAATAATCAGTTAAAGTCCCTAATAATCTGTTTTCTAAATATGCCTAACTCTTGGTTCGACCCGTAGGGAACTAACTCTAGGTTGGACCTCACTTGCTTGAGGGAACCAACTCAATAGGCTCAACCTCACTTACTTGAGAGAACCAACTCACTAGGCTCAACCTCACTTACTTGAGAGAACCAATTCACTAGGCTCAACCTCACTTGTCTCAGGAAACCAATTCACTCTTGTTACTACCCCATTTCAACTCAACTTATTGAGAGAGTAAAGTATTTACCACAAAACTTGCCTATCTAACTCAACTTTAACTATTAAAGGAGTTACTAGTATTTCTAGGAATCAAACCATCTCAAAATACCTCCAAAACTTGGCTAAAAAGGCTGATTTTCAAGATTGCACCAAATGTGTATCTTAACTCATTAAATTCTAAAATTTTATGGGAAGATAGCTCTCTCTTATATCTTTCCAATCCACAAACCTCATCTCATTTGGATAAGCGTATCTAAACTTATGTGACATTTTGCAGATGCAAAAATAGAGGATTTACTGGGTTACCCATTTCTGCCCTAACTTTAAACTGAAACTGGGAATAAAATACACACATAAAAATTATGAAATTTTGCAGGCAAGAAGCCTTACATGTTAGCTTTAAAATACCACTAGTTTCATGTGAAACGGACACTGGAGCAGGAAGTTATGCAATCTGGTTTACTGGTTGCCAGAATGCATTTTCTGCAGAATCTACCTTGGATTCAAACCGATATTGGTACTGTTTGGCTTGGTGTAAAATTCTGAAATTTTAACTACATGTAGCCCTATGTCTTAGATTTAAAATTCCACAAGAATCAGGTCAATCTGATATCTGTAACTCAAGTTATGCGATAAACACCGCAGGCTGTTCGGGTGCTGTCCTAATTCTGCAAATTCGGGTATTACATAATCTTGGTTTCTAACCAAGTTCTAATCCTCAAATCATGGATTCTAAGTGTTTTCCAACCCTAATCATGGTCTCTAATCATGTTAGGATCATTAAACACTAATTCAACTCATCAATGATGGATTTAAACTCAAACTTCTAACTAAAATCTTACTTTTTTCCAACTAACCATTAAAAAGGAAACTATGGATTCTAAGGGTTCCAATCCATCAACTAACTAGTATCTAACTCATTAAACTTAGATTATGATCAAAGTCAATCAATCACAACCTAATTCTCATTTTTCTCTAATCCATTTCTAAGATTCTCTATCATGAACCAAAATGGTTGGTTTGAGCCATAAATGACTATCTAATACTTATTAGACTAAAATTATCTTAACTTAATTCTTGGAAGCAAGAATCAAGCCAAGAGCTAGGATTTTGCTCTCCAAATCCAGTTTTCCATTCTAAATCTCTAACCCTCATTCAAAAGAACAAAGAGGGAAAAAGAATAGAAATCTCCTACCTTTAGGTGATGACCAATCTTGGAGCCTTGCTCTTCTTCTTTTCCTCTTCCCTTCCTTTCTTCTCCTTTCTCTCTTTCTCCCCTTTGTTTCTCTATTTCTGTTCTATTCTATTCTATTCTTTTCTTTTGTTTTCTGCTGGGGGTTGTGGTTTAAGGGGAAAATTGGAACTTAAGTTCCAATGTTAGAACTTTTATATGCTAAGAACACTTGAATTATACTAATTTAAGTTTTTCAACTTCCCAACAACTTTAAAATAAATACTAGGATTCATTTAAATTGCTGATTCACTTTTATTCTCATTTTTCATATTTGCTACTAGTCAATCGGTATTAAAATACACAACTAGTATGCTTAAAAATATCAAACTGACTCCGATTCTTCTCAAATTTTAACTGTATCTTACTTAACTTATTTGTGACCTAAAAACAATTTCTCTATACTTTTTTCTCTCAACTTAGCCTTTAAAGCTATTTCTTAAGTCATTTTAAGCTACTTTTCAACTTCTGTATTGTAACTAAGTGCCTAAACTAATTCAGTTTGTTATAAAACTGAACTGACATGTTAAGCAAGTATTAGAATACCTTTGTAACCCGCTTACAAGCCTAACATGATACTGAGGGTGTTACACACTGCTTCACCACATTTAGAACAACTTGGTTCATTTCTTCATCAGGCGACTAAAATTCACGAATCAGAATGATCATGACTTCCTTAGTATAGCAACTGGCGTATAGGGCTTCCAATTCCTTACACACTACTTCACCTTCTCAATCTGTTGCACAATCTTAATCCCAGTGTGCTGAGCTTGCCATGATTTCTTACTCTTATAAACAACCTTCAAGAAGGATAAGAGTGCAGGTATACCAAGAGCAGAGGCAACAACACTGAAAGCTCTAGCAATAGTGTTCCTAACATATTCATCAATGTTGTCTATGTCAGGCCGCATAGCAGCAATCATTGTGGCCAATGAAAACTTAGATTTTATTTATGTTTTTCTCTCCTATGAGGTACATTTAGGACTATCTAAATATGACATCAAATCTTGGATGTTGAAAATAAAAGTTATGAATTTCTAACGAATTATGTGTTATGAATAGTGGTTTGATTTAACTTTTGATTGTGCTTTAACATATGCTTAAAGTTTTATTTTCTTATTCGAGTGAAGATTTGAGCAAAACCTTAGTTTCCCGTTTGAGATTCAATATGAATGAGCACACATACTTATTGTTCATACTGCTCATTGTATTGAATCTTGAATTGTCCAAGTGGGACAATTTGGTAAGAAATTTTTCCTTCACTTGGTTAATAGTTATTATTTAAATCTCATATCTTATACTTGTTGAAATTTCAGTCTGCTACATTTCCTTTTGTTCTCTGGGTGTATACTTAAACGCGGTAGATCTCACTGCGTTCAAGTCATGCACTTAGAGACCAATGGGAAATGCTGCCGAAATTTTGTCAAGTATAAAATATGAGATTTAAGGAATAACTATTAACCAAGTGTTGAAAAAGTTTCTTATCGAATGGGATAGGGCCATACCATGTTAAGAAGGAGATGAAGATATAAGGATTTGTATTAATGTGCTAAACCAATTTCAGCAATCATGAGACTCGATCGAAGTTGGATGTTACGAAGAACTGATCCTACTGGCTATGTAAGTGAAGAATTCAAAGATGGAGTTGATGCTTTCATTAGGGTTGCTCAAGGAGACCCAACAGTTACTGATGCATTAAATTGCATCCTTTGTCCATGTGCTAGATGTAAGAATTGTGCTTGGAGGGAGGTATTTGGGGTAGAACAACATCTGTATAAGTACGAATTTGTGGATGATTATGTAAATTGGACCATTCATGGTGAGGACATATGGGGGGATAGCGGCTCAACATCCATTGTCCATGATGATGAAGTAGAACCTAGGAATCCATACGTGGATATGGTTATGGATGCCGCAGATAATAGATAAAATCCAGAGGCTCAAGATTTAGAATAGGATCCAAATCTGTCAGCTACGAAGTTTTATGACTTGCTAAGAGACGCTGACGAATCTTTATGGGATGGTTGCCATAAGCACATGAAATTGTTAGTTGTAACTTAACTTTTGAACTTGAAGTCAGAGTTTAACATGAGTGAGAGCTATTATGATAGAATGATTGTCATAATTAAGAGCATGCTTCTAGAGCCTGAAAGGTTACCCAAAAATTTCTACAAATCGAAGAGAATGGTTCGTGAGTTAGGATTAGGATATGAGAAGATAGATGCGTGTCTTAATCAGTGCATGTTGTATTACAAAGAATACAGTGACAAGAGACTCTACTCAGTTTGCTTAGTATGTGGACACCCACGATTCAAACCGAAGGCGGGACGTTTATCGAATGAGAAGAATGTGCCGCACTCAGTGTTGCGATATTTTCCCATTATGCCAAGACTCCAACACCTGTTTATGTCCAAAAACACTGCACAGTATATGACTTGGCATGCGGATGAAGTGCGTCAAGATGAATCAGTAATCAGGCATCCAGCTGATGTTGAGGCTTGGAAACAATTTGACGCTACCCATTCAACATTTGCGCTAGACGCTCGAAATGTTAGGCTTGGCCTGTGTACAGACAATTTTAATCCATTCAGTGGTTTAGTCATACCATATTCATGTTGGCCTATTTTTATCACACTGTACAATCTACCTCTAAGTATGTGTATGAGAAGGGAATACATATTCCTCACTCTTGTGATTCTTGGACCAACGTCACCAGGTAAAAGCTTAGATGTCTATCTTAGACCCCTAATTGATGATCTGAAGACATTGTAGGATGATGGGGTGCAAACTTATGATGCCTAGAAGAAGCAAAATTTTGATATGAAAGCGGCTTTGTTATAGACAATAAGTGACTTTCCAGCCTATGGAATGCTGTCTGGGTGGAGCACTCATGGAAAACTTTCTTGTTTGCTTTGTATGAATCAAAGTAAGTCATTTCTATTGAAGCACGGTAGGAAATGTTGTTGGTTTGATTGTCATCACCAATTTTTGCCTTTTGATCATCCATTTCGCCGCGATCGAAACTCTTTTAAGAGATCTACAGTGGAAAAATCTAATCCACCACAATGGCTGAGTGAGACAGATATCTTGAATAGAGTGACTCAACTTAAGGAAATCATTTTCGGCTTGAATTCAGGTAAACAAAAACAAGATGACTTTGGTATATACCACAATTGGGTGAAGAAGAGCATATTCTGAGAATTGCCTTATTGCTCCACTAATCTAATACGACATAATTTAGATGTTATACATGTGTAGAAGAATGTGTTTGATAATATCTTTAACACTATCATGGATATAAAGGGCAAGACAAAAGACAATGCAAATGCAAGAGAAGATTTGAAGATAATATGCAAACGTCCTACCTTGGAGCTAATAGTTGAGAATGGCAAGTGTAAAAAATTAAAGGCGACGTATGTCTTAGATGCCATTAAAAGAAGGATGGTGTGTGAGTGGATAAAACAGTTGAAATTTCCTAATGGGTATGCATCGAATATCGCACGTTGCATCAATGTAGACGGCGGGAAGATATATGGAATGAAAAGTCACGATTGTCATGTTTTTATGCAAAGGTTAATTCCTCTGGCATTTCGTGATATCTTGCCAAAACCTATATAGGGACTATTAACAGAACTAAGCTTGTTCTTTAAAGAAGTTTGTGCAACTGAAATTCGTGCTTCCACCATAGAGAATGCAGAGCTTTTTATCATTGAAACAATTTACAAGTTAGAGAAGATTTTCCCTCCAGCATTCTTTAACGTGATGGAACATCTAGTCGTGCATCTCCTTATGAAGCTAAGGTTGGAGGACCAGTGCATTACAGATGGATGTACCTCTTTGAGAGGTGTATGCTGTACTTGAAAAGAAAGGTTCGAAATAAGGCAAAAGTTGAAGGATCTCTTTGTGAAACGTATATTTTAGAAGAAATTTTCAATTTTGCTTCCATGTATTTTGATCCCTACCTACAGACTAGGCGCACTCAAGTTCCTCGGAATGACTACGGTGGAGAAGATACAATTAATGAATGATTGTTTGTTTTTAAACATCCATGTCGTCCTGTCAGGAGAGGTCGAAATAGATTCTTGACGAATATAGAACTTCAGATTACTGAGACATATGTGCTTGTAAATTATGGACAAGTAGAACCTTATCTCCAGTAAGTTTATTCTATATCTAATGAATTTGTTATTAAGTGCTAAATTTATGCTAAATGTTAATTATTGTATTGATTAGACAATTTGAGGATTCGTTAAGGGATACAGATCCCAATATCACTGATGATCAAATATTGGAAGCTCGAGATAAGGATTTCAGTAGGTGGCTAAAACATCTAGTGAGTCCTTTTATCCATAATAGTGATCTATCATATTAAATTCAATTTGCATTATGCTAGATGTTACAACTATCTACCGTCTATGTAATGATACAGGTTAATATAGGCCAAGTCGAGGATCAAATGATACGAAAGATAAGTTACGGTCCATCCAAGTCCGTGACTTCGTACTGTGGCTTAATAGTTAATGGGTACAGATTTCATACCAAGGTGTACGGACAAAATAAAGATACCATGAATAGTGGCGTATCTGTTAGAGGTAGTATATATGTTAAGAATGACTTCGACTATTATGGCATCGTTGAAGATATACTGGAATTGTCATATGTAAGAAATCAGAACAAAGTATTTCTTTTATAATGTCATTGGTTTGACCCGATAAATGGAGTTAATATTGATGACAGATATGGGTTAGTTGACATCAAGCATAAATCAAGACTTCACTCAAATGAGCCATTCGTCTTAGCCGAACAAGCACAACAAGTGTACTATACAAGATACCCACAAAGTGAGAATAGTGCTAATGGTGAATAATAGGCAGCTTGCAAGGTCAGAGCAAAACTCTTCGTGGCTGAGACATTGAATGAGGAAGGTGATGAATTGAATGACTTAACTGCCACTGATTATTACCAAGATGATGGATCCCTTGGAACACACAATCCTGTGATAGATGATGAAGCAGTCTCCTTGTTTGATGCACATGCCTAAATAGAAGAAGTGAACATACATGATATACATTATCCAATGGACGATCTGGCTGATGATGAGTTCATTGATGACAATGAAAATAATAAAATTAATGAATTCTCAGATGAAGATGAAGAATCTTTTGCTTCAGACTTAAGTAGTTAAAATTGAAGCTTGTTCAATAAATTTCGTTAATGGTATTTACACTGGAATATCATTATTATATTTTGAGATTTTTATTGACATATAGTTTCTTAACTCGTCATGTTTCATTATGTTTCCTTATGCAGATATCTATCATGACCATTCGAGGTAGAGGTGCTGGACGCAGTTGTGGGAGAGGCCATAATGTTACATCTACCCATGATTCTCCACCAGTACAGCATTCTCAGCCCTCTCCAGGTATACCTGTAGTATAATCTTTTTAATTATTATTAACTCGTGGTTTATATAAATATAATATATATGTATTTTTTTATGTATAATTATGTTAGGTGCAACTTCAGCTACTGACCCATCGGCCAGTGCAGGCCTACCAGCGTCTAGTCCATTGACCATTGGAGGCGCATCAGCTTCTGTCCCACCCTTTACTAACCCAGCGATTTCTATGCCACCCCTATGGTGCCTTCATGTGGAGAATCCAATGTAGAAATAGATAGTAGGGAACTTATATATGTGGCGCCTGTCCTTGAACCGTAAGTACTAGTGACATATCATCTTTTATTCCATGTATTTACTTTCAGATAACCAACATTACTTTCGAGGGTGACAAGTGACATTATGTACAATGTCATGACACGGATGCCTGTTCCAGCTAGTACGTGACAAGGTTATCCAGCTGAGATGAAGGAAATACTATTTACTGACTTCATGATAAATAATTATGTTTATAGAATTATATATTATACATTTATTGAAAAATAAATATACATACATATCCTTTATGTAGGCTAAGCATCGGTTCACATCTGATGCTGATCGCAGCATGGCGAGAACTGTATGGGAATGGACTATCTTGGACCGTTATCCAGACCATTTAAACAAAGCACGAGATAAGGCCTTTGAGAGGGCAAATTCAAATAACTTGGCTGATATTAAGGGCCATGGGCCCAGAGGAATGAGGACGGAAGTGTGGGATGGCCTAGTCGACATTTGGCTGACAGATAAATGGATGACGAGGTCTACAGCTGCCCGAAGGAACAGGGCAGCCATGCCTGATGCCTTGAAGCATACAGGCGGGTCGATAAGCTTTGGTCAATATAAGAGCAAGATGATAATATAACTTCCTCATTTAAAGTTTTAATGATAAGCATCTGTGTATGAACATGTTGTAATTACTTGAGTTATTTGCCTATCTTGAGTATGACGTAGTATTTTAGAGGGATTGCCTTACTTTTGATATGTGTTTATTATATAATATTCTTCCATATGGGATTACAAGAGGCAGAGTTAAAGCATCTGGTTTCTTACAGAGATCTGTATGCAAAAGTTCATAAGAAGAAAGACGGAAGCTATGTTTTTGAGCGCTCGAGGAATTTTATTGTAAGTGTCTTATTCCTATTCAAAAGTCATATATATTTTAGGTTGTTTATTTTTTTGTTAATATTTTTCTTGTTTTGTTATTTTTACGAGTCATATGACACCGCAATGACAGAAAAATATGGAGAAAACTCTTTCTCTCACCCTATGGTTGGCCTAGAGGTCTGGTTGGATGCGGCAGGTCCCAACAAGAAGGGATATGTGCATGGCATAGGTAACAGCTTGCACATTGGTAATAACACCAAGCTAGCTTCATCCTCCTTGGTTACGGGTCCTTCCCACTCTACACCATTGACACAAGACATATCTGAAGCTGTAAATATAGCAGTGGCAGCAGTGATGACTTCGTTTGTCCGGAGTCAACTTGTCCCTATGTTGGCGCCCTTCCAATCGTTCCTATTTACGATCGGATCAACAAATGTTACTCCACAACCACCATCGCAAGATTTAGGTAAGGAGGGTTGAGAGGAAGATGAAGACAACTTAGACTGATTACCATTTTTTATTCTTATTGTCAAATTTGTTTAACTTTCAACTATATTGATTGATTATTTGTATAATAAATTTTAACTATATTATTAGATTATTTTGTACAAGTTTTTGTTGTATCATTTTACAATTATTGGATTGTTTGTTGTTGATTTTTGTTTCTTTGGATTTCATTTTGTTGGATTGTGGTTTGATATGCGAGGTTTTGGGAAAGTTATCTATATATATATATATATATATATATATATATATATATATATATATATATAGGTTATTAAAAAACCTAGCTCATTAGCGAGGATTAGCGACAGAAACTCACATTGTATATAGCAAGGGATTAGAGAAGAAATAGTGAGGGATATGATAGCGAGGGATTAGCGAGGTATATGTTAGCAAGGAAATAGCAACTGAATAATATAAGCCATTAGCGAGTGATTAGAGAGGGATTAGCGAGGGAATAGCGAGAAAAATTGACAAAATTAGTAAATAATACAGTGACGGAATAGTGAGGGAAATTCCCTCACAAAATAGCAAAGGAATATTAGCAAGGGATTAGAGAGGAATTAGCGAGAGAAATTAATTTTTAGAGACGGATTAGAGAGGGAATACTTTCCCTCGCTAATTAGCGATAAAAAAAAAAGCGACTAACTTTTCCCTCGCTGATTTCCTGATTTCTTGTAGTGACTATTCACACACTCTGAGTTTGATAATGGTAGAGTTTTTGAGGCAATTGTAGTGTTATGATATATGACTGATATTCTTGAGTTGAGATAAATTGGATTTGACTGAATTGATTGAAGATATGATTTACTTTGAACTTTGTTTTAAATAGCTTTTGTTTCTAGGGACTAGCAATAAGTTGATTGGGGGTTGTGATAATAGCCTAATTTTTATATATTTTTCTTATAAAAATAGGCATTTTTATATCTCATTATATTTTATTTTAGTGACTTTATAATACTATTGATTTATTTATTTAAAGAAGTCATTAATTTAATTATTGTGATAATTATAGGGAATCTATTAAAACTTTTTGGATAAAATAATGGCAATTTGACATCAAGTTTAATTGAAGGAAGAAATCAAGACTTGGGCCTACAATAAATAAAGAGAGAAAAAGACGAAAATCTGGAAACCTTCAATAAAAGGAGATTAAGTTTCCTAAAATTAGTTTCTTAAATCCAATTAATATCTTTTTATTATTTGGGGACTAATTAAGGAGATTTTGTGCTAGATACACTCATATTAGGTAAAATCTCTTATTAATACGTCGCATAGTAGAAAAAAGTGAGAATTGTGATGCAGCACAGGAAAAGGGCAGAGGACTCGCAGAGACGGCAGACTTGAAGACTTTTTCTCTAGAATTTATTTTTCTATTATCATAGTATGGAGAACTAAATTCTCAAGTAAGGTTAGGGATGAACTTGTACACTAATGATATTTTCAATTAATTTTTAATTTATGTATTTAATTTTCAATTACTAAAACTCTTTTGTTTTATCATTCTCAATTCATTGTTGATATTTTCTTCTCCGAATAATCATAGAATTAATTTTGTTTATGGATTCAGTCATGCTTTTTCTATTGAATGGTTTAGTTCTTTGATTATGTTTGGATTGATTATTTATCTATATTGATTTACTTCTTTTCTGCAATATCATTCTCTGAGTATATTGTCATCATTGATTTTCTTAATAGGGATAATAATTTACGTATTCTGAAAGTGGTGAATGATTTTTCAAAGGGTTACATTTGGTTGAATTTAGTTTATAAATCTATACTTTTTGATTGGGAATTTTGGAATTCAAGTTCCCAATTGAGTCATTCAATGAATTAAGAATAATTAAAATATCAAATTTGTGCAAGGGATTGCCGACGCTGTGCTATTCATCAAATTTGAGTAATTTTTCCATTACTTACTTTTCTTCACTTTAATTTGCTTTTAAAATTAATCTTTATTTACTATTAATCATTTAATATTTTTTTCTTTAATTTCTTTATTCCTTTAGCAATTCTTTTAATTTGTCTCTCTGTGGAATCGACACCCAAAGCCATGTTACAACTACCACGTTATTCTTTGGGCGTAATCATTTGTGTAAATAGTAAGAGTCCCCTACATAGTGGCTAAAGGATGAAGGTGGCTGAGTGCACAAGGAAGAGGTTGAATTGTGCCTTGTTGGGAACTTTTTATGAATACTTTTTGAAACTTAATACAATTTTGTCAAGTGTATAACTTGGATGATTAGCGCAAATAGTTAGTGAACAGTGATTAGAAAGGTAGCACAGTTCTGAAAGTATTTTGTGAATTCTTAGGAAGACTTCTCTTAGAAGTTTGAAAACCTTTTACTGATATAGCCTTTGATCAAAAAATACTTTTCACAAACTTTTGTCTTTGACAGAAAGAACTTAAAGAAGTTCAGAAAACTTCTTAAGCTCCGAGTTTAGAAAACTAGTTTAGCAGTAAACTCAAAAAGTAAAGGTAAAGGGTAGAGAATCCATACACACAGGATTTATATTAGTTCGGCCAACCACTTTCCTACTTCCAGTCTCCAGAAAAACACTAGGATTTTCATTATCAGAGTTTTCTTTTGAACACAGCCTCTCAAAGCTAAATACAACTGAGTATTGTTTTCACACCTAACCTCTCCAGGCTCAATCAAGTATTTTTTTCTCACCTAGCCTCTCTAGGATTAACACTCAGACCTCTAATGGGTCAAGTTATAATGAAATAGTGTTTAGGTTTGTGTTTAAACTAACTAATACTCTAAAAATGGATATTATAACTTGTAATCAGAGCAAGATAACATTGTTGGGCTCATTAACACTCCAAGAGTGAATATAACAAAGTAATCAAAGCTAATAAATTATCTTCTACTAAGAGAATACAAAGAATATAAGTAGAACTTTTTGTATATTAGAAAGGTCTTTGAGAGTTGAGAATATGTTCAGAAAACAGCAGCAACATTATTCTCAACAATAAAATCTCTTCAACAACCAAGTATTCCAGCTTTAAGTGCTTCAAATGATCTTTAATTTATAGCCTTGAATGAATTATAGTTGTTGAGAACTCATGTAATGTGTCTAGTAGCTTTTCTGATGCATCGGGAAACTAGCCATTATTTTGTCTTCTTGTGATGAGCTTTTTCAACAAATTTCCAACATTTTTATTGCGACTAGGAGGGTTGTTTGGTGACAAAACTAAGCGTAAGACAAAAAGGATGTCTTTAACATTTGTCATTGAAGTGGTTTTTCAATCATAGTTTCTTGATCGTTTTCTGATCGACTTTCTGATAGGTTTTTTGATCAAGTTTTCTCATTTCTTTCTGAGCAGCTTTCTCATGAACTTTTTGAAGATCCACATGTTTGAACCCAATATTTCTCATATGTGAATTGAGTTCCAAGTTCTAACACCCTTCAACACATATATTAGTAAAGTTCACAAGAAAGACACATTTTCTAACCATGAGTTATCAGAAATCTAACAGTGCAGTGAGTTTTTTGATAATTACTCAAGGTATATTTAGAAAAGTATTAGTTTGTTAGTCATCAAAACTCAATCTCAAGTAAAAACTTAAGCATACCAAGAGGTCTTAAGATTTTGGAGCTAACATAGGATGCTATTTATAGAGAGATAACCCTTCTAGGAGCTTAGGGATTTTTAGGGATCAGCTACGGTCTACAACCCTCCAGATTAAAGTGACAGAAGATTGAGCATATGAGCTTAAGGTACTAGGCCTCTAAGGCCCAGGTACAATCCACAACCCCTCAAGTCAGAGTAGGATGGAGATCGTGCGAATGAGCTTAAGGTACTGGGCCTCTTAGGCTCAATAACGATCCATAGCCTCCTAAGTCGGAACAGGATGGAGATCATGCAAATGACCAAAATTTATTTAATCGAAATTAAGGTCATGTGCTACACAAGATGCTGATTGTCGCTTAGAGATATCCACTATTAACAAAATATTTATATTTTTATACCGATCATCATATATTTTTTATCCAATCATTATTATCATGATTTAATCAAAACTTTAGATATGTATAAAATCCAAATCATTATTACTGATCATTTTCTTCATTTTGTGTACAAGATGCTAATCGTTGCAACCGGTCGTTTCTGCTTATGCAAGGCCTACTTTTTTCAAATATACTAACAGAAACAATATTGTTCTGGACCGTGATCCGGGACCCCGCTGTAACACCCTCCTTAGGGTGCCACACTTCTTGTTACTCAAATACCAAATTACCCTTTTAATTAGAAAACGTGCTTTATGATATAAATACGAGTTGTAAAATTCATTGATGATAGTAAGATAAACCTAGCGGAAAATAAAAACATTACAACAACATCATAAATAATATACATCATATATATACAAGTCATAGTACTGTCATATTTTAATGTTTACAAACTAGACTCTCAAAAATTTTAAACTTTAATTTAAACTAACTTACTGCCCAAGTATTACTAAATAGTAGAACCCTCAGGTGGGTCCTCCTCAGACTCCTCAGAAAATAGAAGTCCGACTTTACGCGAAGTCCTACGAACAGGTATCCGCACAGACGACACTACACTAGTCGCACTCGGAGTACGATAGTATACTTCCCAATACTGTCTAATTGACAATGGGAACTTTAAATATTAATATTCACACTATTGTCCAAAATGTAGTCTACTCAATCTCATATACACAAGGAAACGAAACTCCTCCATCACTTCAAAACTCAGCGTCCTCTACCAGAATCTGCTCTTCCTCAGCTTCTTGCTCAAGTTCTCGCTCAACGTCTTTAAAATTATAAAGACAATATAGAATAGACATACAAAGAGGTGAGATCTCCTACGCCAATACCAGTATGGTAGCAATGAAGATAAACACATACAAATTCTCATACCAACACATCATACATTATTACAATTATGTCACCATTATCATTTATCTAACACATATCATATCTCATATCAACACATCATACAGAATTACACTTATGCCAACAATATCATTTATCCTCATAATTCATACAATAAGCCATAATTACGATCATGTCCTTATCAACATTCAATTGTTCAATAATTCAATTATCATAAACAATAATTACGATAATACTCTCAGTATCTCTGCATATGCACCTAGACTCAATTTCCTACTCCATGGAGCTACAACTCAGATCGGAAAGAGTGATCGTAAAGATCATGTCGGTATAAAGGTGCCTCAGACCACGTGCTCAGTTTTGCACATCTAGCACATACTCGATAGTCTTTATCAGATCTTGATTACGGATAGTATCTCGGTCCGGATCATTGGTGTGTTATATCGGTCTAATCCACGTACAGAAGAGCTACTAACTGCACATTGTAGGCAACCCGCACCCCAATGCCCCCAAGGTCAATGAAAGACCTACACTACGCATATCGCACCCACTTAGGAGGTGTATTCTCTCCTTCCTAGGCAAATAGCCTTATCCCGTCCATCGGACCTTTTCAATGCATATACAAATGCACCATTCTCAGTTCAATTCATTCTATCATATTCTCAATTAAATTTACTTTATCTCAAGTTCAGGGTCCTTAGATTGGCCCAACAGTGTCATTACTGTAATTTCATCGCGAAACCATATTTTTCGCATTTTCTCAATCGCACAACAGTTCTGTCGCATTTTCAAATCACGTATCAATTTTTCATCATTTCTCAATCGCGTAAAATATTTTTCACACGTTTTAAATCAAAAATACTATTTTCCTCATTTAACACCAAAAATTCAACTTCATTTTTCATATTAGCATAATAACCCCTCAAAACATAATATTTGCATTATAATCCTCATTTAAATAATATTTTCACAACAGTCCCTCATAAAATTCACATTTACGAAATAGTCCCTCGTAAAATTCATATTTATGAAATAGTCTCTCATAAAATTCATATTTACAAAATAATCCCTCTTAAAATTCATATTTACAAAACAGTCCCTCCAAAACATAATATTTACGTTTTAGGCCCTCAAAAATTATTATTTACAATATGGCCCTATTAAAAATGAAAATTACTATTTTGTCCCTCTAAGAATCATAATTATAATATTGCCCTTCTAAAAATCATAATTACAGTATGGCCCCTTTTAAAAATGAAAATTACAATATTGCCCATCTAAAAATCATATTTATAGTATTGCCCCTCTAAAAATCATATTTATAATAATTCATTTTCCTAAAAATCATTTTATTTTGCTATACTCAAATTTGTCCCAAATTCATTTAAATCTCTCAGTTCTCATTTTAATTCATCAGTTTAATTATATCCGATTATTTTCCCACAACTATCAAACTTGTTCAAATTCATTTCTTTTTTCATTTAAATCCTTCATTTTCAATTGAATCTCTCATTTTCAGGACTTTGGTCCTTTCTAGCCTAGTATGGCCGTAAGCCTCAAGCTCTTTGGAGCTCTCATAAAATCGGTTAATCATATTATTCACATCTTACTTTACTCATACATTTTCATGCACACAATTTCATACATACAAACATATATCAAAACAACAATTTCATACATACAAACATATATTAAAACAATAGACATAATATCACACATGCAAGCACAAAAACACAATCATACATAACACAAACACAATCAAATAGCATCAAACAATCGGTGAAGAACCCTTATGGATTTTTCCACCGTACAAAACCATCCCCACATCACCAAAACTTGGTTGGTGAGGTTAAATCTCCCTCTTACCTCTTGAAGACAAGCTTTTTAAGCTCCCATCCTTCTCCTTGATTTCGTACAAGGCACAATCAATTCCTAACAATTCTAAAATAATTAGTAAAATCACAAACAAGGTTTAATAATAACAAACCATGGAACAATCATGGCTTAGTAAATCACAAACATGAATTTAAACCATAAAAACTAAGGTTTACCTCTAGAGAAGTAAGATAGAAGTGGGATTTTGAAGCACTTAGAGTGGGATTTTGGGAAAACTTTCTAAATGAAAAGTGTTTAGAATGATGTTAAGCTTTAGGAAATGATGTGAACAAAAATTATAGGTGAGTGATGGTGCTTGTAGGTGCTAGGGCCGAACCAATGGAGAGAAAAGTAAGGAAAAATAAGCTTTGGTGTTCTTGGTATTTTGGAGAGAAAATGGAAAGCTTGATTTAGGATAAGTGTGAAATAAAAGTGAAGAATGAAATGTGAAAGGGCTGCTGCTGCCGTGTGGTTAATTTTAGTGAGGTTGAGTGATTGAATTTGGTAGGCAAATATCCTAGAGTGTTCACATTGGTGCACATGGCTTATGTCATGTTGGAGGCTTCAAGAACCTAGTAGAATCAAGCCATTCAAGCCTCCCTTGGCTGCTGAAAATTGTGGGCTTCAAGTGAGTTTAGGGACTTTATTTTGTTTTAATTTAAGTCCAATTACTTACTAAACAAATAGCTAATTAATTAGGTTTAGTTTCCTAACCAATCTTAATTAATTTTCTAATTACATAACTAATTAGTTTAATATATATTAGCATATATTATAACCTTTAATCAATATTAAGATATCTAATTAATATTTGGATCATAATTAATTAAGAACTAAACTAGTTCACTTAGTTTGCTAATTAGGTAATTAGATTAGTCAAATTAAGCTTAATTAGCTACTAACCAAATTCAAGCCTACTATTTTTGACTTAATTCTAACCATTGATTCATCTTTAATTCCTAACCATAGATTACATCTAAGGTAGATATGAATTGGTCATAAAACTAGCATTCTAATCTCACCATTGATTAGATCAAAGGCTAAGGTTAAAGGCTTCCTAACTAAGTCTTCATCCAATGGTTCATATTAAAGTCTAAGCCACTAAGTTTGACTTCATCTTAGCCATTGAAATCAACTTGATTTCCTATCCATTGATCTCATCTACGATGGATATTACTTAGTGGTTTTATCAAGATTCGTTTTACACCATTGATCGGATCAACGGTTAAGATCAAAAGCATCTAAATTATGCTTTTCATCCAACGGTCCTAAATAAAGTCTATGCTTCTTTTGTTGACCTTTTCCTATTGGTTTAGAAAGTCAAGCCTACTTTCGTTGACTTCCTCTCATTGGCTAGAATTTGTCCAGTTAGCACAGTTGACTGTTTTTCCTAAACGTGGGCCCCATGAACTTTTTTAGCGTCCACAAATAATTTTTTTACTATTTTTGAGACAGTAGGTACTATTGAATAAAATAATATTATAACAATATAAAATTATTTTATTACACAGTTAAATCCTAAAAATTATAAGACTAATATATATATCAATCAGAATTGGGTTTAGTAAGATCTCCCAGCTCTAATTAATTAAAATAAGAAATTCCCCGGCCCGAAAATTATTATTTTCCTGACCCGGAGCAAATCACACAAAATAATCAAAAACAGTATCGAAATAATCAAATTATTTTTATAATGCACAGAAAATACAAAACAGTGTAATTCTGTCAGTTTTATAACATAGTCTAAAATTTGGGGTGTTACACCCGCTCCATGGGATCAACCCGGCATGCACACTACCGGACTCCTCCTAGCTGGCGTAGAGGAAGACTCACAACATATTCCAAACCACGGATTACGGCCCTTTCGCGGTGTTGGGATATGACGTCGTGATTGATAGATTCATGCAGGGGATGAATCCTTAAATATCCGTAACTGTCAATCATCAACTTACGATATTATAGGACTCATAGTTATCTTTGATGGCTAGATACTTTCCATATCTTAATCCCAGATTTACAGGGATGTATCCTATAATAATGGAAAGATGATCCTCATCATGACACGAATCCTGAATTACCTACATTCAGTAAGGATCCCATTAGGATTCTGTATATGCTCTATAAATACACGGTTAAGTCATCTTAAGAAGGTAACCTTTAACCCAATCTCATAAGCCTACTTGTGCACTGCCTGACTTGAGCGTTACAGTCCCTTTGCAGGTACCCACCCCCCTGCGTAATACGCTCAGCTGCTGCTCAAAGAAGAAATCACCGTAACGTGCCTACTTCAGGTACTCTCTGAATCCGTTTCAGAACAAACATTATCTATTTTCATCTTATTAATGTCATTTTGAACATAAGCAAAGAGAAACTCTATTGGTTTCAATATGTTTAGCTTTTATAAGATAATCTAATATATTTTTGAGTTTGTCCATAATATAGTCAGCTTGGCACACAATATACTCCATTCATCATGCCACGATAAAAACATCCCCATGTGACATAGAGAAACTGCTAGAAGCATGAATAATAGAAATAAACAAGAAGACTATAACAAGCTTAAGAGTGACTAACCCTAAGTCTCTCTTCCATACTAGAAAATGACAAAGAATACTGATTGACAAATAAAAGTCAAAATTCCATTACTAGATTGTCACAATTAAGAGGCCACTATGAATAGCAACCTATAGGCACTATGATGGGTTCTCTGACTCTTTACACACACATAAAAGATACCTACAATGGCTACCATGAGCCAGGACGGAACATGCTTCATCCCTGTACTGCATGCACCCATGGGTATTGAAAATAATATTTAAAATTATAAAATATGTGCGTAAAATTACAGCTGTTCCAAAAGGTTAAGTGAAACATAACTTTTTAACATAATTTATAAAAACATTGTGAAGAATGTGTGAGTCTTATTTATATAAATATCATTTCTCTGTTAACACAAAATACATTTGTTTTAATAGATCCTAACTCTGTTGGAACTTGGAAGGGTCCTTTAGGGGTATTACTTTCCACATATTTCAATTTATTTTTATATTAAATATGTATTTCTTAGTAAAAAAGGGCGAGAGAAAAAGAGAAAAGAAGAAAAGAGGATAATCTTATAAATATTGAGCCAAAATAAGATTACCACGTGATTCATCTTCACATGAGATATTAGTTCATTATCTTTGAGGATATTACGATACCCAATGGAGGAACAGCAGAATTGAATACAATTTGGAAAAAATTTGTGATGCTTAATATAAGGCAAGCCCAAGATTTGTACAACAATATATTGTAGACTGACATTAACCAGTACAGGAGCATAGTGCACATGAAAGACTGCAATGATCAGAAACCCTCAAACATTTAAGATTCAACTACGAAAGTAATAATGGAGATTAATACTTTTTGTAAATTGTTTAATTAAAATGATTTTTGATGAATTTACTGGGGTCCTAAATCTAAAGGCCAAAGGATCACTTGGAACAATGACTTTCATGTGGAAAAGGGAGACAAGATTCAGTTTCTTTTTTCTTTAACGTTGGAAAGAAATGCATCTGATGCTTTTGTCTCAAATGATGAAGATAGTTGTATGTTTTTTATGCGTGTTTCCTCTTTTGTTAGTCTAAAGAGAGAGACTTGGAACAGTGATAAATGTAACATCCTCAATACTAATACTAATAGTGTATCTGGAATCACACCTTAGTAATTAGTATTGAGCACATTACTTACAACTAATAACATTAATTTGAATATATCCTTATAAAATATACAAAAATATGAGTGTGTTATGAATGAAATAATATACATATATTGAAATGGTCTTTATACTAGAGTATGTCATTGTCGAATAAATACATATTGGGCCTCCAAGGCACCATATATACAGTTCATATACATAAGTAATACATCAAAATATTTTACAACTTCTTTCTTTGATCCCGTACTGTAGGATCCATCCCTGTAATTATCATGGAATAATAATAAAAAAAGGGGTGAGAATTCTAAATTCTCAATAATTCTATTATACAAAAAAAAGTGTCATCATAATAATTCCACTTGTTTTAAGAAAAATTCATTTCAAAACTCAAGATGTACTTTAAAAAGGTGGCGAAAAGCCAAAATCAAGTCCTTTCTCTTTCCAAAATAGAATTTCATATATTAACAATTCCAGAAAACATATGTTAACAAAGATCACAAATTACTTGCACAAATATCTTCAATTACAAGATTTCAAATTGATTTCATTTTCTCAATTCATCTTTATATTTTTTTCATGAAAATATTGTCATATTATGACATTCAAATACAAATTCACGTTAGTGCTCATTTTTATATCCATTCATTACCATAGAACCTATATCACTGTACCATAATAGGTAAGAACCATTTCATATAATTCTAACGCTCATTCCCATAGAACCCATATCACTATACCATAATAGGTAAGAGCCACCTCATATAGCTCAGGTTCTATATACTCATGGTAGGGAGTGAATTAGGGCCTCACTCTATTACTAGTACCCTTATATCCATAGGGAAAACAAAGGCAAATGAAGAAACATAATGAAGAATTTTAAGAATATAGGATCCCTTTCCCCATGAAGGATCATCTCCATAATTCTAATGGGATTTTGAATACCCTTTCCCCAAACAAGATCATCTCCAAAATCTACTAATGGCAAGTGAACTAACAATTCAAATCAAATGGAATGCTGGGTGGGAATAACATATCAAGGCCATTTTCCTTCCAATTCAAGGATAAATGCCCAATTCTCATATTAAAATCAAATTCAAATTCTATGAGCATTAATTATTCAAATACAAGTTCAAAATATTATTCTAGCTCAACCTTGAGGAATTATGGGAGCAATACAAATTCTAATATACAACAAGTGTACAATACCATTTCATCCATCATATTCCATATGCATACATTGGTTACTTTTTCAAATTCAATGAATGCACAATACAAATTTATACCAATTGCAACAAGACATGTGTTCACCAATGAACTAGGTGCCAGTAATTCTCATTCGATAATCATCTAATTTACGAAGTAAACATCAAGATGAGCATAAATAGCTCCATTTTGTTCTTGGCCAACACTCCAAGAGAACATCAAGCAACTCTTAAAATAACAATTACAACTTAAGATTTAACAACAAATTAATCATTTAATTATTGAAATCAAAATGAAAAATCATCATATCCCCTTGGTCTTGGCTTCCATGGCCCAAGTAACAATTAAGGTAATCTTCTACCATAATCTACTCCAAGTAATTGATAAAAAACAAGAACGCAATCAAATTCACAATTTTTCTTCAATCCTCATAAACCCAAAAACATCTCATGATACCAACATAGCTCACTAGAATATAATCACAACCAAACATCAAATTTGTCTTTAACATGAAATTAAAAGAAAAGAACAAGAAAAGAGAACAAATATCCCTACCTAAGCTCCAAGCTAAGGTGAACGCCATGGTAGAAGCTCTCTTCTTCTTTCCACATTGCTATCTTTCTTTTCCTTTCCCCATGCTGCTCTCTCTATTTTCCTCTCCCCCACGCTACTCTCTCTATCTCTCTATTACTCTCAATATAGTTTTGATGGATGAAGTGTGGTTAATGTGTTTTCTCTCTTTTTCTGTGTGACAAAAGTGAGACCATGAGGGAAAAGGGTGAAGTCATGGGTGAAGAGTGAAACCGTGACAGAAAGTGAAGTATTACTGTGTGAGGCGGTGGAGAAGGAGAAGATAAGGATGAATTGTTTGGTTATCATTTGATGTGATAAAGTTATCTTTTTGGGATACTTTGATCTTTCACTAATGAATTTTCTAGCTTCCATAAATGTCATAGAAAATTCTAGGATCTCATTAAGTTCCTATACATATCGTTTAATAGCTTTTAGGTTCTATTATTTTTTCTTAGGTTAATATAACATTAAGGAAGTAACTAATACGTATTTGCTTATTTGCTTTAACCTGTATTTGTTTACTGGTATCTTTCTTTACCCATAATTATTTTTAAAATAAATTTTATTCTCTATTTAACAACCCCATAAATTTTCATAATTTTTTGAGCTACTCTTCTATTTAATTTCGATCTTTAAACACTAATTTTATTTATTAAAAATACCAAACTAATTTATTTAATTCTCCAAAAATTACTATATTTCATTCTAATTATTTATAACTTAAAAATAAATTTTTCATATTAATTGTCATCATTTAGGCATTCTAAATTAATTTCTAGGCTATTTTTCATGTCTTGTATTAGAGCATTTTGCTCAAACTAACTTAGAAAATTACCAGAGTTAACAGATAACTCACATAATGGTTTATAAACTACTATAACCATCATTAAGGCTAATAGGTTAGGGAAGATGTTACAATCAACACAATTTTTATATATTAGTTAACCCTTATATTTAGTCTCTAAGACTTCTTATGTACTTAATTGATTAGTCTTGACCACATTTTATAAGCTTGGGTTCAAATTGGGCTTAATTGTATTTTTCACCATTATTTGGAATTTTATACTGTTTTTATATTTCAGACATAACTTGAGTTCTAGACATCTAAAAATTATGAATTTTACCTTGTACGGAAGCTGAGAGAAAGCTCCACAACTTTGATGAAGAGCTCAAAGGCTTAATAGGATGTCTAGTAGGTCAAACTGGGCTTGGAAGTTAGAACAGAGATGTTGTCGCTGGAACCTAGACAACGAGCAGAAATTGGGCCATAATTTGTGTTGTAGCAATCCAAATTGTGATGTTTTGATGGTGTTCTCGCCCTTTGAAGTTAGATGACAGGTCCAGAGAGCTATTAAGAATGTTTTGGCCAAAACTCTCTCATCCTAAGCTTAAATTATGTAAATTAGGTGTCCAATTAAATATAAGAGGAAGATGATTAACCCTATGCTAAGGAAAAACTTGAGTTTTTAATTTTAGAGATAGTTATTTAAGCAGCAACAACCACAAATTGAACCTTGTTTTTTTCTTAGCCGCACTTGCACTTTCTCTCTTCATCTCTCTTCCTCTTTCTTCTCTCTAGGTTTTTTTCATTTATGTTTCTCTTTCCTCTCATCCATGGATGAAAGGGAAGAACCTTTTAATCAATCCTAGGGCTTGACAATCTTGATGTTTAATTCTGAGATCTTGTTTTGATTGTTTTACATTTAATTGTTGATCAAGTTTCTCTTTAGTTATTAATCAAGTTTCTCTTTTGCTTGTTAATCAAGTTTCTCTTTTACTTCTTTTGATTTTGTTAAATCTAAATTGAATTTCTTAATTTAATTTTGATGTTGATGTGATAATTGCGCAATTACCATGTATTTAATGAGGATTATAGAGATTAAACAATGTATCAAATGTGTTTGATAGATTATTTAACTCGGTTGAATTCTAGGCTTTAAGTTACTTTAGGATTAAATGAGTGCTTAATTCATTTAACCTTGATTAATTAAATCCTATATGTTTATCTAGTAGAGAATTCATTGATCATCTTAAGGCTTCTTGATGTGATCTAAAGCCAAGAACTTGGTTAGCAATTGAATGAATTCCTAGTAATCAAGGATGGATTAAACTCAATAGTAGTTAATTTCCTTAGATTGATTATTTACTTAATTATGTTTATAATTTTTAATTACTTTTTGTTAATTAATTCTACAACCTTTCCCTCCCTTTGATAACTTTTTAATCTGATTGCTTAATTAGAGTGATCTAAGGGCTCGACCCGATTATACTTTATACTACAAGTAATTTGATGAATTAACTTATAAATTGATATAATTTGATAGTTTCGGTAGCTATTAGTCAGAAGTGATAATATTTTTAAAAAATAATAATGCTAATTACCACAATCTAAAAGCATTTTTTTTGTTTGGAATACAATGATCTTAATTTATTATGGCTTTTTCTTTGAACTGATTAAGGAAGTTCACATGAAGAAACAAAGTTGACAGTTTTTTTTTATTTAATGGATTCAAATTAACAAATGCTTGATTTGAAAGTTCTGCTTAATTCAGATAGTTGAGTAAGGGATGTAACACCCTCCTTAGGGCATCACATTTCTGACTCCCGACTCATAATCTGAAAAGAAGTTCGCACAAAGTTTGAGTTATAAAAGATGGGTTTCAAAATTACTTCTTTACTGAAACATAAATTTACTGAAAATATTAGGTAATATTGAAAATCATATTTCAACTATTCATTATGCAATATTGACACCAATTAATATCACAATTTAAAGAGAAATATAAAATTAACAGACTTATTTTTTTTAACAGTAGCAAACCCCATGACGGGTCCTACTTAATAGCACGGTACAACACTAACATTAAATCTTAACATACTCGTTCCTTCTCTTGTATCAACTTGATGCATCAGAACTTTACTCCTTGTCTACCCTAAGCACATCTTCGAACTTGAGATGCCACTTTTCAATGTTTCCATCAATCTCTGAGTATCTACCACTCGTTATGTCTAAGACAACTCATTCCTTCTACTGTATAATTTTAACAATACAGACAAAGCAAAATAATATAACAAAGAGGTGAGATCACCTACACCAATACCAATATGGCAGCACAGAGATAACACAAACAGCAATATCATACAGATAGATCATATCATAATCATGCTATCAGCATTAATCAACTATCAACATCTAATCGTTTATCAGTTCAATCATCATCCAAGTATTCAAAACAATTGTCATAGTCAACATTCCTCAATTAATATATCATACAGATATAAATGCTTAGATTTATGCATATGCACAAAGACTCAGTTTATCAAAAACAACTCCATGGAGGTTTTCACAATTTCGAGAAGAATGCTCTGGTTAATTGTCAGCCTTAGCCCAAAGACAATCTCCCAGTCGTTGAAAAGAATCGTGTTCTTGTCGGGTATCGTCAATGTGTTGCAACGGACTGCATCGCCAAGTGGCACAGGGTTCTCGCCAATTGTCCACTGGTCGACCGCCGCGCCTCAACGCCCCCAAGATCCATCATAGACCTCACTATCAATTCTCATTCCCTCTTCAATCACAAGGGCCATAATAGCTATTAGCTATATTTTATACAATGCATGAATATATCAGTGCAAGTCCAACCCCAAAGGGCCAAATCTTTTCAATTTCATTTGTTTAATGTAATCATATGCTTCAACGCATATTTTTCCAATGCACGTATAATGCACCAAATCCAATCACAGACATATCTTTCCAATGCATGTATAATGCACCAAATGCCAATCACAGGCAAAACATGTCATTTTCTCACACAGTATCCATATATTGGTTCTACAGTATTTATACTATATTTTCAACAGAAAAATCATATTATCACATTTTCATAGTTATAAAACTCTTTCGTCGTATTTTTCAAAATTACGCAACATTTCCATTTCATTTTCACAATTCCAAAACGTTTCTGTTACGTTTTAACAATACTACAACTCTTCTGTTGCACATTTAAATTACGTATTAAATTTTTCAACATTTTTCTCAATCGCATAAAAATATACATTTCTCAAATCGGATAAAAATATTTTACTGTATTTCTAAACACTTAGAAATATTTTACGGTATTTCAAACTACATACTTTAAAAATTACATTTTTAAGATACGTAAATAATTTTTTTCACCACAATTCCATTATAGAAAATATTTCTCATTTCTTCAAAAATTCCATTTCCACTTTCCTCAAAATAATATGACTTTATACTTTATTTAACACATTTTCTTTACTCAAGAAAATCTTTTTCCACATTTCTTTACTCAAGAAATTCTTTTCCAAAATATAATTCACAAAATCACTTTTCCATTGATATAAATCAACGTTTCAAAACTTAACATTTTCTAACGTACTTGAAAACTCAAAAATAAGTTATACGTTAGTAAATTTTTAAAATACCATTATATTCTCCATTTTTCCCAAATCATTTTCAAATCAACCTTCCTCAAAATAATATAACTTTCTATTTCATTTAATATATCTTCTTACTCAAGAAAATCCTTTTTCACAGTATATTCCACAAATTCACAATTCCAATGAATTAAATCAATGTTTCTAACTTTAAAAATTACTAACGCTTTCCAAAATTCAACGGATGAGTTACACGTAAGAAAATACCAAATCATTATTGTATTCTTCATTTTTTTAAAATCAATTTTAACAAAAATAAATTCTTTTTAAAACAAATTGAGGCTCACTTGCAACCTCTCTTTTCCATTTACATAAAAATTCATTTCTCAAGTGCTAAAATACTCTGATTCCATTTTCAAATTTTTTTTATTAAATTAATTATATTTCTACTTGAAAAATCACTTTGTTTCATCAAAATCAATGCATTACAAGCCTTCGAAAACGTGGACATGATTATTGAAAATTATCAAAATAGTTTTCCTTCTAAATTGATATGGTTTTATACAAACAAAACCATTAAAATTTTATTTTCAAAACCGAAATACCGATGGTTATAAAAAAAACCAAACCCATTTGTTCAAATCCTTTTTCACTTTCTTTACAAATCCTTTTTCACTTTCTTTGCAAATCCTTGTTCACTTTCTTTACAAATCCTTAAAATCAATGTTTGCCCGTTTCATTCAAAACTCATATTTAGAAAAACACTTAGGATTTTTTACACAAAATAAATCAATAAAAATTCCTCAAAGACCATATTCTTGTTCTCTTGAAAAATAAACCCTTTGTTTATTTTTCATACTCTTCAAATCATCCATTTTCATTTTTTATGAAAATATTAATTTGTGAACACCTATTTTGAGGTGTCTTGGCTGAAATTCTCATTGTTCTAGGGACCCAAAAATCAATTCCCTTGTTCTTGAAAAATTTCAACATGAACCCTAATCAAGGGCATCAAAAACCGAACCCTCTCCTTTGGCTATTGGAGCCAAAAATTGAATTCCTTTTCATCACCACATCATGACATACGCATATATATATTTCATCATAAATACTATAAGCATGCCATATACTTATCATGCACAATATAAGCATATCATCAAAGCCATAAAATCATACAAAGCATATCAAGCATAAGCAAATAAATCAAAGCTCATAAACACACATAAATTATTACATGACCATGGATTGGAATCCTCACATGGATTCACCATCCATCAAATATAAGACCATCTCTCACCACCATACTTGGTTGGTGAGATGGATCTCCCTCTTACCTCTTGAAGACAAGCTTTTCAAGCTCTCCTCCTTCTCCTTAATTTTCGTGTGGCTCACAACAATTCCTAAAAATTCTAAAATAATTAGTAAAATCACAAACAAAGCTTAATAATAACAAACCATGGAACAAACATGGCTTAGAAAATCATAAACATGAATTTAAACCATAGAAATCAAAGTTTACCTCCAAGGAAGTAAGCTAAAAGTGGGATTTTGAAGCACTTAGAGTGTGATTTTGGGAAAACTTTCTAAATGGAAAGTGTTTAGAATGTTGTTTAGCTTTAGGAAATGATGTGAGTGAAAATTATAGGTGAGTGATAGTATATTTGGTGGTGGAAGCCGAACCAAATGGAGAGAAAAGAAAGAAAAATGGTGCTTTGGTTCTTGGAATTTTTGAGAGGAAAAGATGAATGCTTTTTGATGTGAGAGAAAAATGAAATTGTGAGAGTAAAGTTAAAGGTGCTGCTGTCGTGGGATTCATGGAGACTTAAGTGATATACTTGACTCAAAATATCACCAATTGGATGCACGTGGATGTGCACATGACTTATGTCATCCACTTGACTTACATGGCTTTATTGGATTGTTCAAAAATCATGTAGAATTCTCCTCCAAGCTGCTGAAAAACCGTGGGACTCCTTGAGTGTTTAGGGAATTAATTGTTTTTAATTTACACCTAATTGCATGCTAATTAATTAGGTAATTAGTTAGGTTAAATTTCCTAATTAATCTTAATTAACATTCTAACTATGTAATTAATTAATTAAACATATTATTTCATATATTATAACCTCTAATTAAAATTAGGATATCTAATTAAGAATTAAATTATAACAATTTAACATTTAATTTAGTTTACTTAGCTTGTTAATTAGGCCATTAGATTAACCAAATTAGGATTAATTAGTTACTAATCAAATTCAAGCTACTATTGTTGACTTCATCTTTTTCTTTGGCCTAAAAAGCCTATTCAAAGTTGTCTCCCCTCTCCCTTGCATCTCCAAACCGTCCCCCCCTTCCATGCTTCATAAAATGTGACAAATTTCATAGCCATCATCCTAAGCCATCCTAACCCTTGATTAAAAGAATGGTTTGGATTAAAATAGCTATTAGGTTTAGGTTATAGATGGAAGACTTTATTTGAGCCATTGGATCATTTTTGGCATGCAATCCTAACCATTGAATGTGTCTCCAAAATGAAGGGTCAAGATTACACCTTCAAACGTTACATCCAATGGTCTAAAATGGTTGTAGTCATTTTTTATGACCAATTCTCCACCATTGATCTAAATCTAAATCCAATGGTCATTAATGATCCATCTCCACCATTGATTAAATCTACATCCAAGGGTTGATAATGGTCATAGCCATTTATAAGACTAAATCTCTACCCTTGATTTAATTTCCATCCAACGGTTATAATTGATCCTATTCACTTTTAAGATCAAATCTCCACCGTTGATTAAATCAAGATTAAATCTCCAACGGTGATTAAATTGATGGTGGATATCCAAACCACCAATGTTGACTTAACAGTATAAAATTTTATTTTTATCTGTTATAACCCCACGAAAGAATATATTTACTGTATTTTTATCATCTGATAATTAAATACAGTACAAAATACAGTAAAGGAAAATTTCTAAAACTATTTCCAGATTCAAGTTTAGTAAGATCCCCTGTCTCTGTCTAAACAGTACAAATTTTTCTATGCGTAGAAAATTTTTTCACTTTGCGGGACCTACCTAGGTCCACATATGGCCACCTGGGCCCACATAAGACCACTTGGGTCCACATACAATAAAAAAAAATTCATAATCATCCACAAAAATCACAAATATTGGAAAACACACAAATATCAAATCAGATCACGTAAAATAATTAAAACCTAACAGTAAAAATTAAATTACGTAAAGTTTTTCCCCGGCCTAAAAATTTTTATTTTCCTGACTCGAAGTAAATCACTCAAAACGATCAAATGCACTGACAGAATAATCAAAATAATTTTACAGTATCCAGAAATTACTAAACAGTAAAATTTTGTTAACTGTCAAAATTACTGTTTAAGAGATAAAAAATTTTGGGGTGTTACAAGGGATAAAAACCATAAAATGGATTGCTTACCTGGAATGTTTATCACACACATATAGCTGGCCATTTGTCTGTTAGAACTTATAAGCCAATCTTTCTTGACCTTTTGAACTGGTCGACAAATCCTGGTAGGCACCTGTAGTGTCTAGTTTCTTCAAGAGTGGCATGAAATAAACTATAATCAATAAATTTTTTATTGCAATATGTACTTTCTTTTGTTACATCATCAAAGATTTAGCATATAATATATTTTAGTCAAAACATTAATGTTGTTGTGTTTGACCCAAATTTTATTAGATTTGCATTGATAGTTTTCTATTATATTGATAGTTATGTGAAAATTTAATAGATATATGAAGATATGTAAAGTTTTATTACAGATTTGAAAGATATGTAAAATATACATGCGAGATTTGATAGATATATAATAGACATATAAGATTTATTTATAATAGGAAACTAGGAATGGTGTCTTAGCTCCAAAGCCCTTCTAATAGTCTTTAACCTTAAGTTTTCATGATTAACAAATTTACTTAAATTTTTATTTATTCTCTCAGTGCTCTAATGGATATTCAAGTATGCAAAAAAATTTCTAAGAAATAGAGATGAGCAATTTTGGAAAAGTACTTTAGAAAAATTCAATTTTTGAATGCTTCTGATGATCTAAAGAGTTACATTGCCTAAAGTTCAACATTTTTTTGAAGTATTTACGAACATCAGAAGAGATAAGCTGACAATCAGAAGAATTTAGATAAGTTCTTTAAAGAAAGCAACTCAAGTTTAGAAGACCTATAGTGAAAAGACCTTTGCAAGAACATAAGTGTAAAGCTCAGAAGACCTTGAGTAGAACTCTTCTCTCTATCTCTTAAAAGAAACAGGAACCTGAACTTGAAAAGTTGCAAAAAGTATATATTGCTAAAAGACAAGAAAATGACTAGTACACTTTGCATCAGAATTCGTTAGAAGAAAGGACAAATGACTAGTTTTCTAAATCTATAAATAGTAAAAATTTAGAAGTTTAGAAGATTGAAGGTGACAAAGCACTGTTATATTGAGCTACTCATCTGAACTTTCTCACCTACTCGTTTGATCTACTTCTAGCACATTTATACTCATTTGAAGTATTTTTTGAGAGTGTGTTTTCATCCTCTCTATATTGAAATTACCTATATAAACTGTTTGAATGTTGAGAGAAAACCAAAATCCTTAAACTCTCTTTTATCTCTTGTTATATCTTTTATTTGGTAGTGATCAAAGTGAGGTTTGAGCTTGGAGAGGCAAGGGTGGAAGAAAGAATACTTGTGGCAATCAAGATCTTGGTTTATGACTGGAGACTAGATGAAGGAATGCGGTTTGGCCGAACCAATATAAACTCTTTGTATTATGCTCTTCTAATTCCTACTATTTACTTTTTAAGTCTTTATTTCTCTACACTATTCTTTTCTAAACTTAAATATAATCACTTGTTTTCAAGAAAACTTAAGTTTATCTTTATTTGTTATAAAAGAAAATTTTCTTGGAATCAATTCAATGAGAAATCAAAGAGACTTAGCTCTTTTGAAATACACTCTTTTGATATCCAAATGAAAAACTTGAGATTTATCTATGTTACAGAAAAAGCAAAGATGAGTTGGAAGCACGATTCAACCCCCTTTATTGTGATGGTGCTACCTTCAAAGTGGGTTACAAATACTTGTATTTGGGAATTATATGGGTTATGAGAATGAGAAGGAGAATGATAGCGAGAGAAATTGTCTTATTAGTCTACAGGCTCTAGATTTGTTTTAATAGTAAATTTGACTCTTCACATCTATAGATGTAGGCTTGTTAGGCTAAACCATGTTAAACCCTGTATGTGATATGTGTAATACTTTTCTCAATTACTAGTATTTATGCAAGTTTGTGACAAAGGGGATATGGTATTCCCAAACAAGATTAGTGGGGATGTGGTATTCCCTCCAATAAGAGGTATTAAAGCTGACAGTTCAAGGAACTAGGCAACGATGCGATCCTTGTGTGGGCTCTTATGTCGAAAGTCTTCTTGACAATGGAGGTCAGGTAGCATGTTTCGTTATGATGGTGGTAAGTATGTCAAAAGTCTTCTTGTTATGGAGGTCAAGTGTAACGTCCTAATACTCATACCAAGATATATCCACTATATACTGTAACATACTCTTCAACATGTTAGACTTGTAAATAGTTACAGAGGTAGCTTAATACTTGCTTAACATATCTGTTTAATTTTATGACAATCTGAGTTAGTTTAGACACTTTGCTACAAGCCGAAAAGTGAAAAGTAGCTTAAAATGACCCATATATTAGCTTAAATGGCTTAGCTAATGGAAATAGATGTGGATAATTTATTTCTAAGTGACAAATACGTATTTTTTGATGTGGTTAAAGTTTTAGAATAATCAGAGTCCATTTGGTATTTTTAGGCATACTGGTTGTGTGTTTTGATGTCGAACTGACTAGTCACAAATATGAAAAATTATGATACTGGTGAAATGACTTTTTTAATGAATCTTAGTATTTGTTTTAAAGTTGTTGGAACTTGGAAAACTTGTTTTAGCTAAAGTTGAGTGTTTTTAGCAGATCAGGAAGTATCAGTATTATAACTAAAGGCTTAAAACTCTCCACAATTACAGCTTTCATGTTGGACTTCTTTAAGTGACTTTGTTGTTCATCTTTCTCACTTTTCCCTCTTCTCTTCACAGCTGGATAGAAACAACTCCAAGGGAGGAAGTTTTGAGTGGTGAAAAGAGAAGCAATAAGCCAAAGAAGAAGGGGAAATCTAAGGCTAGAGGTTGAGGCTCAAATCTACAGCATCAAGTCAGCTTGAGGTAGGGTTTTTTTAGATTGAACTCCATATTTTCTCATTTTTTCATATTTAGGCTATTTGAGGTTTAATATGCCAAAATGAGTTCTTGTGGTGTTCTGAGTGATTTTCTTGCTTAGAAGAGTTTTAAATGTGTTTTATGACTTCTTCATGCTAAGAGTTTGGATTAGAAACTGAAAATTCTCCATTTAGACCTAAAATGCTCTAAGTGTTACTTTTAGGAGTTTGGATGAGTGATTTAATGTAATGATCAATTTTTGGTGAAATCAATTGGTGTTTTATGTTTTCTTCATGTTTGTGAACTTGTTTGGAACTTAAAATCATCAAGAAACTAGTTTGAAGTGATCAACTTTTGTAATTTGACCAATGGAACAGTGCTCTCTACTGCAAAATTCTGTAGGTTTTGCTGTTGGGCGCTCGGTGCTCAAGTGCTATGTCCATGCGCGCTCAAGCACCTATTGCCCAGAAGAACACGCTATGGTGCTCGCGGGCTTAAGCGCACTATCGTTATGTGCTCAGGTGCTGAGACAGCGCAGAAACAGGATTTTGGCATTGTGATGCTACAATAATTTCCTACTTGTTGGGATCATTTGTGGAAGCCTTTTAGGGTGTAAAGAGACACTTTTGGGGATATTTCTTGGAGATAATTATCAACTTGCATATATGAAAAGTTTGGGAAATTCTTAGACATTCAAGTATGACAGAATGCCTAGGTTGGTGTTTAGAACTTTGGTTAACAAGAGGTTGATTTCTAAATCACTTGTGAGTGATTGTGGGATGTTTTAGATACTGTTTAGATAGAGATATGAATCTTGCTACCTTTGTTGGATAAGTAAGGCTAGGATTCCTATGTTCTAGTGTTTATTATGTGGCTCATAAATTTGGTTTTCAAGCCTGGTATTTTGCTAATTTCTTATGTATTATGACCTTAGATGGTGTGCAGAACCATATGACCCGAGAATGAGGTGTTAGATTTAAATTCTCCTTGCATTTATGCTTGCATGGTCAGGGTTACTGGTATGAGAGTGGCAATAGTACTCTTACGTTGGTAAGGGGAAAGTGACTACCTATTACCAAGTGGGTTTATGCTTTTAGGCTTATCTTGCTTTGTATATACAAGAAATAGAGGTTTATGAGAAATAAGTAAGTATCTTGTGTTTTCAAAATTTAAAACTTGCATTGGCATTGCATATCCATAATATTAGGACTTTGTTTGAGCATAATCATACTTTATAACATAAAGCATTACATGGTTGACAATTGTATGGGCAGTTGTCATTGCTTGACCAATTGATTGATTAGCTACTAGTTCGTTAGTATCTTAGGATTGTATGAGTGATTTTTTTATTTTTTTTATATTGTTGTTTATCAGATATTCTATTATATAGAGTGTATTTTTGTGTTTAGTTGATTTATTTGTTGTAAATGATTAACTACTGATCTTGGTATGCGAATACTGAGAAATTGTGATTTCTCACCCTTATGTGTTCCATGTAAATCTAGGTAAAGTTTGGGAAAGGACAAGAAAAAGAAGAAACAGAAGACTTAGTGTAGTTGTTATGTTAATTTTTGAGCCAGCTTGTATATTTGTACTTTTCTAGTTGTTTGTAAAAGCTTATGTATACAGTATGACTTGTTAACTAGTGATGTATGTATATATGATCTTTTTATCATTCGTGGCTCTCTGTGATGACTATACAAGTTATTATGGATTTTTATTTTATGTATTTTTAGAAGTGACATGCTTAATGCGATTTATTTTGAAATATTCCATTTATTTTTTGGTAATTCGTATTAGGGTGTTACATTATGGTATTAGAGCCTAGTTCATCCTGTTGAGCCGGGGTGTAGACTGACTATGCTTAGTCATGTTTAGGAGTTCCTCTATGTGTTGTGTATTTCTTTGTCTCTTATGTGAGATGTTTAATTGAATTGTATGGCCTGCCTTTGATATGTCTATTTTAGCTACTATTGCACGGCTACATGATATTAGGATTAGCTACCTCAATATGTATTGTTCTGTGTTTACAGGAAACTATGGTAGCATGAGGGCAACCGCATGGGACTAGGAATAGGAACTCTGGAAATGAAGGTCCTGACATGGTTGGAGCCTTTATGGCAATGGCTTAGGCAATGAGGGACCAAACAGCCGCTACTGTCACTACTTTACGAGAGCAAACAGCTAAAAATACTGAAGCTATGAGAGAGTAATTAGTTGCGACCACAAGGATGATTAAGAGAATGGCTACAACTCATCATCAACCGCCTATACCACCGCCACACCACTAAAGGTAGCTACACCAAGAGGTAGCTGGGAGGAATCAGACTTTCCAAGACCTCTCTAAGTTCAGGAAATCAAATTCGTCTTCCTTCAAAGAGGAGTACAACCCAGTCAGAGCTGAGGGTTAGATCAAATAGATGGAGAAGATATTCATTGTTATGGCTTGCTCAAACGAGCATAAGGTACTTTTTGCTTTGTACATGCTGGAAGGTGAGGCAAAGGATTAATGGGTGGATACCAAGATAACTCTTGAGGTGTCAAGGACTCATGTGACGTGGGAGATCTTTAGGAGTTCTTTTCTGAGGAAGTTATTTCCACAAAATCTATAGAATGCCAGAGAGATGGAATTTCTCAAATTGGAACAGGGGGACATGTCTGTTGGCTAGTACGTGGTCAAATTCAATGAATTGTCTAAGTTCTCTTCTTGCATCAGACTTAACCCAGATGAATCATGGAAGTGTGTTAAGTTTGAAGAAGGACTGAGGGAAGACATTCAAAATACCTTCCAACTGTTTGAAATTCGAGACTTTGAAACTTTGATTAACAAGTGTCGAATAATCGAATGGCGTTCTAAGAAGCTTTCAATGGAGCCTACGTCACAAGACCTTCAAAAGAGGAAGAGGGGTGACGACAAGTTCAAGAAGAGATCTTCTAAATCTAGCTTTACTCAGGACAAGGGTAAGTAGATTCAGAAGAAGTTTGTGGGACCTAAGTGTTCCAAGTGTGGGAAATAGCACGGAGACCGGTCTTGCTCGGTGTGCTATGTTTGTGGATAGCTTGGACATATTGCGAAGGAGTGTCCATCAAAGAAGGAAGTGTGATTACCATGCAATATTGATGATGAGTTTTGATGATAACAAATATGGAGATGATGAGATGATGAGAAGATCAAGTCCAAGTTGTTCAAGCTTAGCTTTAGGACTTAGGATCTTTTTTGTACAGAGCTCTCATAGGATATCTCAGTGTTTTAGTCAAAAGATCTAAAAACATGTTTTCTCACAAACCAAATTAAGGTTCTTAAATTAATCAAAGAGTTTGTGAAAATTAGAAATCACCTAATCTGTTTTCTAAAGGTGTTTATCATGTTTTCAAATAAAAGCATTCGAATAACCTAAGAATCATTCGAATACAATCTTCTGAAAAAGCCTCCCCAAACGTGGTTTTTAATAAGGTATTCGAATACTCATTTGAGGCATTCGAATACAACATTGAGGTATTCGAATACCATATGAGGCATTCGAATACACCCTTTTAAAAGGCTTTTACAAACGTGTTTTCAGCTAAAGGCATTCGAATACTTTGGTTTGGTATTCGAATAACGTGAGTTTCTTCTATTTTTTATATACTGATAAAAGAGGTATTCGAATACCTCATGACGGCATTCGAATACTCCAAGCTTAAACCATTTTTTATATATATATATATCAGTGGTATTTGAATACCATAGTAATGTATTCGAATAACCCACGAATTTCAGCTTCTGTTTTTGAAATTGATACGCAACGAATTTTGCATTAATTATGTAATCAATTTCCCAATGAAATTTTCGATCGGGGCTCTATAAATAGAGACCTCCTCACTACCTGAAACACACCAATCCTTGAATTTATTTTCTAACTGTGCTAAAATACTGCTTGCATACTTTCTCTCTTTTTCTCTCTGTGCTCTTTTGGTAAAATTCTGAGATATTGTTAGAGAGCTCTATAGTGCTTCAATTTGTATTACTTACTCTAAGTGAGAGTTTCTCTTCATCTATTTTCTGATATTTTGTATCGAGGGTGAGGTATCCCTTAAGGTTTGTATAAGGGTGAGGTATCCCTGCAGGTTGAGACTTTAGCACAAGGGTATAGTGTCCCTGTGTGTGAAAAGTGCTCTATTTTGTAACGGTAGCAAGCACCTATTGAAGCTTGTATACTTAGTGAAAAATCTCACTTTCGAGGACTGGACGTAGACCACAAGTGGGTTAGTGGTCGAACCAGGATAGATACTGTGCCTGCTTCTCTTTTCCCTAATCTCTTTATTTTATGCGATTTATTTTACTGCACATTTATTTTTTGCTGTTCTTTATTGTTTCTTTTCTTCTTCTCATTCCTTTTATGCATTTATTTATTAAGCTTTTGATATTCATTTTAATTAAAAAGAGGTTTTTGCGAAAAAGTTTTAATACTCAATTCACCCCCCCTCTTGAGTATTGGAAGCCACTTGGTAACAAGTGGTATCAGAGCTAGACTCTTGTATAAAGAGCTTAGCAGCTTCAAGAGAACATGGCTTCTTCAAATGGTTTTTCAGAAGGATCTTCTATAAATCGACCACCCTTTTTCAATGGGGATGGTTATGCATATTGGAAGGAAAGAATGAAAATCTTCATCGAAGCTATTGATCTAGATGTATGGGATGCTGTCGAAAATGGCGCTTTTATACCCACACATGAGGTCGATGGTGTAAGGACCGAAACACCACGAAATAAATGGTCGATGAAGACAAAAGAAAAGTTCAATTTAATTTAAAATCCAAAAATATTATTACTACTTGCTTTGGGATATGATGAGTTTTTTAGAATTTCAAATTGTAAAGCGCTAAAGAAATGTGGGATACTTTGCAAGTTACCCATGAGGGTACTAGTGAAGTTAAGAGGTCGAGAATAAATTCTCTAACTCGTGAATATGAATTATTCAGAATGAACCAAGGAGAAAGCATTCAGGAAATGCAAAAGAGGTTCACTCACATAGTTAATCATCTTGCATCTTTAGGCAAAAGCTTTTCTAACGAAGATTTGATTAACAAAGTTTTGAGGTGTCTTAGCAGGATTTGGCAACCCAAAGTAACAGCTATTTCAGAATCGAGAGATTTGTCCACAATGACTTTAGCTACCCTCTTTGGAAAACTTCATGAGCACGAATTGGAACTAAGCAGACTAAGCCAAAGCGAAGAGAACGATAAAAAGAAAAAGGGAATAGCGCTCAAAGCCACTTCATCAACATTCGACAATGATGATGAAGAAAATGAAGAAAGTTTAGAAAATATCGAGGTAAGTGAAGAAAATTTAAGTTTACTAGTTAAAAGGTTTGGTAAATTTCTCAGGAAAAAGGGAACGCAAAGAAGACCTCCCTTCCCTCCTAAAAGGACACACTTCAAAGGCGAAGGAGCTTCATCAACTCCAACTTGCTATGAATGTGGCAAACCCGGTCACATGAAAATGGAATGCCCCGTTTATCAAAAGAAGAAGGAGAAATTTGAAAAGAAGCCCTTCAAGGAAAGAAAAGGAAGAAAAGCCTACATAGCGTGGGATGAAAATGACATGGACTCAACTGATAGCTTAGATAGCGAAGAAACTCAACTGTGTCTCATGGCAAAAGGAGATGAAGAAGAAAGCGAAAATGAGGTAAGTTCTAATACTACTTTCTTGCCCTCTTACGATGAGTTACAAGATGCTTTTGAAGAACTACATGAAGAATCTTTAAAACTCACAAAAATTATTTCTTCATTTAAGAAAACAATTTCTTCTTTAGAAAATCAAATTCTTGTTTTAAACAAAGAAATAGAAGAATTGAAAATTGAAAATGAAACTTTAGGAATCATTGATGCATGCACAAATCATTCTTCACATGCTTCTACTTCTTCATCTTGTTCTTCATGTTATATACTTGAAAAAGAAAACGAAGACCTAAAGAACACTCTTTCTAAATTCACCTTTGGAAGGGATAATTTAAATATTTTATTAGGAAGACAAAGAGTGGTTTTTCAAAAAGTCGGGATAGGTTATAACCTGAAAAATCAACAAAAACTCTATAAAAATTTCTTTGTGCATTCTAGTGTTTCAAGTAGTCCTTTTATAAAATGTTTTTATTGTGGAAGAAAAGGACATAGTGCTTCAGAATGTAATGCAAGGAAAAATATAAGTACAAAAGTTGAAACAAAAATGGTTTGGGTTCCCAATGGTACTTTACCCAAAACTGACACACAAGGACCCAAGAAAGTTTGGATACCAAAAGTTAAAAACTAAACTTGTGTTGTAGGTGTGCTTGAAAGCCAGGAGTTCAAATTGGTATCTTGATAGCGGCTGCTCTAAGCACATGACCGAGGATGACTCAATATTCACCATGCTTATTCCCAAGAATCATGGACACGTCACTTATGGCGATAACAACAAGGGTAAAATTCTTGGAATCGGAAAAGTCGATAAGAACCCTAACTCCTCTATTGAAAATGTGTTGCTTGTTGAGGGTTTGAAACACAACTTGCTTAGTATTAGTCAATTATGTGATAAAGGAAATAAAGTTATATTTGATTCAAACTGTTGCATAATTGAAGATAAAAATGACAAGCATGTTAAATTCATTGGTCATAGAGTAAACAACATCTATATGATTAGTCTTGATGATATATCTTTAAATGATGCGAAATGCCTTTTAAGTAAGAATGATGATTCATGGTTATGGCATAGGAGAATCGCACACATTCACATGGATCACTTAAAGAAGTTGGTCTCTAAAGAGCTAGTAATTGGACTACCCAAGCTTAATTTTTTAAAAGATAAATTATGTGATGCATGTCAAAAGGATAAACAAATAAAGGTCTCTTTTAAAGTAAAAAATATAGTCTCAACTTCTAGACCTTTACAACTTTTGCACATGGATCTGTTTGGACCTTCTAGAACTATGAGCTTTGGTGGGAATTACTATGCTTTAGTGATTGTGGATGATTTTTCTAGGTTTACATGGACTTTATTTCTTGCAAATAAAAATGATGCATTTCTAGATTTTAAAAGACTTGCCAAAGTTATTCAAAATGAAAAAGGTTTTCAAATCTCTTCTATAAGAAGTGACCACGGTGGCGAATTTGAAAACAATGTTTTTGAGAATTACTGTGATGAACATGACATTAATCATAATTTCTCTGCCCCTAGAACTCCGCAACAAAATGGAGTTGTAGAGAGGAAAAACCGTTCTTTAGAAGAAATGGCAAGAACTATGCTTAATGAGGCTGCTCTTCCTAAATACTTTTGGGCGGATGCTGTAAGTACAGCTTGTTATGTAATGAAATGGGCTCTTATAAGGCCTATTTTAAAGAAAACCCCATATGAGTTGTATAAGGGAAGAAAGCCAAATGTTTCACACCTTCATGTTTTTGGTTGCAAATGTTTTGTTTTAAACAATGAAAAAGATAATTTAGGCAAGTTTGATGCTAAGTCTGATGAAGGTATATTTCTTGGCTATTCAAATCATAGTAAAGCTTTTCGCATTTACAATAAAAGAACTATGACTATTGAAGAATCTATACATGTTGCATTTGATGAAACTGACCCAAGTAGATCGAGAAAGGATCTTGTTGTTGATGATGTTGCAAAAATCTTGGCAAAAACACATTTGGACAATAAAGAAAAGGAAATCAAGGAAAAAGAGGATGAACTAAGACAAGAGGATTCGTAAGCTTTGGAACTTCCCAAAGAATGGCGAACTTCAAAATATCACTCCCCTGATCAAATTATCGGTGATGTTTCTAAAGGTGTAAGTACTCGTAACTCCCTTAGAAATACTTGTAATCACTTAGCTTTTGTTTCTCAAATTGAACCTAAGGATTTAATTGAAGCTTTTGATGATGAACATTGGATCCTAGCTATGCATGAGGAATTAAATCAGTTTGAAAGAAATCAAGTTTGGGAATTAGTTGTTAGACCTAAAAATCACCCTATAATTGGAACTAAATGGGTTTTTAGAAACAAACTTGATGAAAATGGGTTAATAACTAGAAACAAAGCTAGATTGGTTGCTAAAGGGTATAATCAAGAAGAAGGAATAGATTATGAAGAAACCTATGCACCCGTAGCTAGATTAGAAGCTATTAGAATGTTACTTGCTTATGCTTGCATCATGGATTTCAAATTATATCAAATGGATGTCAAGAGTGCTTTTCTGAATGGTTTTATTCAAGAGGAGGTATACGTTGAACAACCTCCAGGTTTTAAAAATCATGAACTGCCCAACTATGTTTTTAAACTTAAAAAGGCTTTATATGGTTTAAAGCAAGCTCCTAGAGCTTGGTATGAAAGGTTGAGTAAGTTTCTTTTGGAAAATGGTTTTTCAAGAGGAAAAGTTGATACTACTCTTTTTATTAAAAATAAAAAGCATGACATTCTTCTTGTGCAAGTATATGTGGATGATATTATCTTCGGTGCTACAAACGAATCCCTTTGCAAAGAATTTGCTAAGTCAATGCAGAATGAATTTGAAATGTCAATGATGGGAGAATTGAATTTCTTCCTTGGACTTCAAATCAAACAAACAAACGAAGGGACTTTCATAAGTCAAACAAAATATTGCAAGGAATTGCTGAAGAGATTCGAAATGGAAAATGCTAAACACATGGCCACTCTGATGGGCCGTCTTACTACTTGGACAAAGATGAAGGAGGTAAATCAGTAGAAATAACGAAATATAGAGGTATGATTGGTTCTCTCCTTTATCTTACTACTAGTAGGCCAGATATAATGTTTAGTGTATGCATGTATGCTAGATATCAAGCAAACCCTAAGGAATCTCACTTAAGTGCTGTCAAACGAATAATGAAATACCTAGTAGGCACTTCACAAATGGGCTTGTGGTACCCTAAGGGTGCCTCTTGTAGCCTAATAGGCTATTCTGACTCTGACTTTGCTGGGTGCAAATTGGACAGAAAAAGTACTAGTGGGACATGCCACTTGCTTGGTAGTTTTTTAGTTTCTTGGCATAGTAAGAAACAAAACAGTGTGGCTTTGTGTACCACTGAGGCTGAATATGTTGCAGCCGAGAGTTGTTGCGCTCAAATCCTTTGGATGAAGCAACAACTTTTAGACTATGGTCTTTAGCTTGATCACATCCCAATAAGATGTGATAACACTAGTGCAATAAATATCTCTAAGAATCCTATACTGCATTCTAGAACAAAGCATATAGAGATAAGACACCACTTTATCAGAGATCACGTATAAAAAGGGGATTACATTCTTGAATTTTTTGAAACATCTAAGCAACTTGCAGATATCTTCACTAAACCCCTAGCAAAAGAAGCATTTTATTATATAAGAGGAGAATTGGGCATAATTGATCAATCCAACATTTAAATGCTTGTTATTTGCTTAAATTTATGTTTTAATCCTTCTTAAATAATTACTGACTTGAGCGTCGAAGTTTTTCCAAAATCTTTTTTGCAGGTACTTCATCAACAGGTATGTGTCTATCTGTCAAAATTGCATTTTCTGGACTTTTATAAGTGTTTTTCTTGCTTAGTTATTCGAATACCATATAGAAGTATTCGAATACCCTTCTGTTATTTGAGAACACCAACGCTTTTCTGTTTAAGGCATTCGAATACCTTAAAGGGTTATTCGAATACCCAGAGACTTTTATGTCTCAGTCCACGAAACAGCTCTCTGGAGCATTCGAATACCATAGGGTTATTTGAATACCCAGACGTCTCCTGTCTCTGTTTCTCTCAGAAGTATTCGAATACCATTATGAGCATTCGAATACCTACTCCCTTAGCCTGCTCCTCTGTCTCTAGAATATTTGAATACCTTCAGCTAGTCTCTGGAGTATTCGAATACTTTATGAGCATTCGAATACTTTTAAAAGTATTCGAATACCTTCGTGTGGCAGCCAAGCTTTTTCTGGTGTTTTATTCGAATACCCCCTGTCTGGAGGCTGCGCCTGTTGAGCTCTCCTATTCGAATACCCTCTCCTCTCCTTTATATACCCCATTTTCCCACGTATTCGAATACTCTTCTCCCTTCTATCCCCACTTTCAAAACTTTTGGTTTTCCCTCCTCCGATAACCTCGCTCTCTCACAGTCTCTACCCTTCCTCCTCTCCTCTCCTCCATGGCCTCATCCTCCTCTCGCTCTAAGCGTCCTCATACGAAGACGGCTGCGTGCAACAACCCGTTGGACCTTCGCAGGCTCTCCTCTAATGAGCAATAGCTCGGGCGCTTCGTTACACACTTTCGAGAGCGCAACTTGGTGCATCCTAAGTATCTCGACTTGGGGTTCTTCGAACTAGAAGGCGGTTTTGACTTTCTCAACCGGCTACGCCACCAAGGCGTACTTCGCTTCTGCTCCTTCTCTGCTCCGTTGTATCCTGACCTCGTCAAAATGTTCTACTACAATCTGAAGATCAAAGGTCAGGAACTGCACTCCAGTATTTGTGATCAAAACGTCGTAGTCACACCCGGCGATTGGGTTCAGATGTTTGGCTTACCGTCCACTGGCAACTTTACTGACGAAGATTCACTCCTCCAACTCTTCGACAAGACCCAAGCTATTGAAGATGTTCTTCGCCCTGGGTTGGCTTAACCTTCGACTCAAAAAGGAGTCAAAGGGGGCATGATGAAGAGCCAAGACAGGCTCCTCCACTATGCCTATGCCCACATCCTCGCTCTTAGAGGTGGGAACTATGCCTACATGAGTGAAGACGACGTGTTGATGCTATGGGTTCTAAAGCAAGGCCATCAGATCAACTGGCCCGTCTTCATTATGAGGCACATGATGAGGGCAAGAAGTAAAGAGCGATGTGAACTTCCCTACGGCGTTATCATCACTACCTTCTTAGGCAAGTATCCACACGTTCTGGAAACCGAGCGTGCAACCCCGCTAACCCATCATCACGTCTTTGGTTCCTTTACTCTTAACAAAATGAAGATGATCAGGACTGATGAAGGATGGGTGTTCCCAGTGGAAGTTGATGATGAAGATAACGACCCTGCTTTGCCCCCCGCGCTCCCGCCGCTAATGCTCCCGCGCTCCGTCACGAATGAGCAACTTCGGCTACCCCGTTGGATAACGAAACTACATGGAGAACACCTTCACTATTCTCGTTTTGAGAATCACGGTGTTGAGCGTGAACAGGCTGCCCTTCGAGCCCTGCTGTCTGGCAATGACCCTGCCTCTCCTCCTCCACCACCTGATGCCTACTTCTAGGGCTTGCTTAGTCTTAGGACCAGTCGCTTATGTTCCGTTTTTAGCTGTTTATTGTATTGTTGCCCTTTAATTACTTTTGTATATGTGCTTGCCACTTTCATTTAATGAGTATTTTTTTCCTTGTCAATTGCTTTTTGATTATCTCATATATATCACTATGCTTTATTAGTTGAATATATCCTTTTTGATCATGTCAAAAGGGGGAGAAAAATAATAATCAATTCCATTTGAGAAAAGACAGGATTAACACTGGCTCTTGGATTCCAAAAGCAAGGGGGAGATGATTATGCTTGTTAAACTAATACTTTTCTCACTGATAGTTTGTCATCATCAAAAAGGGGGAGAATGTGATTACCATGCAACATTGATGATGAGTTTTGATGATAACAAATATGGAGATGATGAGATGATGAGAAGATCAAGTCCAAGTTGTTCAAGCTTAGCTTTAGGACTTAGGATCTTTTTTGTACAGAGCTCTCATAGGATATCTCAGTGTTTTAGTCAAAAGATCTAAAAACATGTTTTCTCACAAACCAAATTAAGGTTCTTAAATTAATCAAAGAGTTTGTGAAAATTAGAAATCACCTAATCTGTTTTCTAAATGTGTTTATCATGTTTTCAAATAAAAGCATTCGAATAACCTAAGAATCATTCGAATACAATCTTCTGAAAAAGCCTCCCCAAACGTGGTTTTTAATAAGGTATTCGAATACTCATTTGAGGCATTCGAATACAACGTGTTTTTTATTGAGGTATTCGAATACCATATGAGGCATTCGAATACACCCTTTTAAAAGGCTTTTACAAATGTGTTTTCAGCTAAAGGCATTCGAATACTTTGGTTTGGTATTCGAATAACGTGGGTTTCTTCTGTTTTTTATATACTGATATAAGAGGTATTCGAATACCTCATGACGGCATTCGAATACTCCAAGCTTAAACCGTTTTTTATATATATATATCAGTGGTATTCGAATACCATAGTAATGTATTCGAATAACCCACGAATTTCAGCTTCTATTTTTGAAATTGATACGCAACGGATTTTGCATTAATTATGTAATCAATTTCCCCAGCGAAATTCTCTGATCAGAGGCTCTATAAATAGAGACCTCCCTCATGGCTGAAACACACCAATCCTTGAATTTATTTTCTGACTGTGCTAAAATACTGCTTGCATACTTTCTCTATTTTTCTCTCTGTGCTCTTTTGGTAAAATTCTGAGATATTGTTAGAGAGCTCTATAGTGCTTCAATTTATATTACTTACTCTGAGTGAGAGTTTCTCTTCATCTATTTTCTGATATTTTGTATCGAGGGTGAGGTATCCCTTAAGGTTTGTATAAGGGTGAGGTATCCTCGCAGTCGAGACTTTAGCACAAAGGTATAGTGTCCCTGTGTGTGAAAAGTGCTCTATTTTGTAACGGTAGCAAGCACCTATTGAAGCTTGTATACTTAGTGAAAAATCTCGGCTTTCGAGGACTGGACGTAGACCACAAGTGGGTTAGTGGTCGAACCAGGATAAATACTGTGCCTGCTTCTCTTTTCCCTAATCTCTTTATTTTATGCGATTTATTTTACTGCACATTTATTTTTTGCTGTTCTTTATTGTTTCTTTTCTTCTTCTCATTCCTTCTGTGCATTTATTTATTAAGCTTTTGATATTCGTTTTAATTAAAAAGAGGTTTTTGCGAAAAAGTTTTAATACTCAATTCACCCCCCCTCTTGAGTACTGGAAGCCACTTGGTAACAGGAAGCTGCGCCTACCCAGAAACCACAAGCCAGAGGGAAAGTTTACACTCTAGATGGTGATGAGGTGACTCAGTCTTCTGATCTTATCGAAGGTAAATGCATTATTCACAATCATCTTTTAACTATGTTGTATGATTCGGGCCATCCCACTACTTTGTTTTGAATGATTGTGTGAATGAGCTGGATTTACCTGTGTCTGAACTTTCATATGACTTATCTATATCTACTTTTACTGGTAAACCAGTTACAACATTGATGTGTGCGAAACAACACCATATTTTATTCTTATTTTGCATACTTTTTTAGGCATTTTAGTTTCCCTTTTTATTTATTTTTTTTAGTTTGGATAACTGCGGTGTTTGTGGTATTGTTGTGCAAGATTGGTGCTAAATTGGCTTAGAAATGGGTGGAAAGCTTGCATGATTGAAGTTGGAGCTTAAAGGATAGTAAATTGGGACAAAAGGATCATTCCAGAAGCATCCAAGGTCGGGCCATGGAATTTACCATGGCCATGGATCGAGCAGCTGTGCAAAAGAAGCAAACGTGGCTTGGCAGAAGAGTCCACGGCCTGGCCGTGGAATGGTCCACGGCCATGGATCGCGATCTGACATAATTTTCAAAATTCATTTTTCTTTCTTTTTATGGGCTTGGACCAGTTTAGACCCATAGGATATATACAGTTGTTATGAATACAATATGGGGGTTCGAATTCTGTTTGAAAGAGGCATGTTTGGAGGCTCTAGATCTTCATCTTCCTCCTCTCTTCTCCCTTCGCTACAGGTTTGGATATTCTTTATTATGTTTTCTTGTTTCTTCTTCTCTATGTCTGAGTAGTTCCCTTCGTTTCTAGGTTCGGGCAATGCCCTTTGGTACATTAATAATGATTAATTGACTTGGTTTACTCTTTTTATTAAGTTTGAATATTTTTTGATTCAATCCTTATCGCGCTTATTCATGTGAATTTGCTGGCTACATATTTGCATCTCATAGATATTTAGGGACGTACTGAGAGGTGAACCTAGTTGTTGGAAGCATAAGAATTGAACTTAAGGTTTAAATTACGAGAATAGGTTTAGTCTTTCAAGGACTTAATGAATTACCACAAAGCATAAAGGTTTCAATTTAAATTCAATTACAATGAGAGTAGGAATTGGTTTAATTAGGCATGGTTCTTGTCTCTTGAGAAAGAACATTAACTAATTTAAGGGAATTCACCTTCAATTGAATTTCAATTTTAATTAAAGGGTTGTCATTTAGGATTTGTCTTGTATCATTGTGGTTACCCCCAATCTTGGAAGCTTTCTTGAATTTGAAAGCTTTTCTTAACAACTTGCTATTTTTATTCTTAACTTTGCACTTTAATATTTATTTATTTAATTGCTTGGTTTCTACGTTCTTATCACTCAACAATTATATTCCCTTTGTTTAATTGAATTGAATTAATTAATTAATTGGTATTCATAGACATAGTTCTTATGGATTAAATCTTTTTATTATTTAACGACAAAATCGCACACTTGCGGATTTCACATATCAAACATCCAAAGTGTGTCTTGATTGTTGTGTAAAGGTAGAAGATAGGATTTTTCATATACACCTTATATGTTTGCCTCTTATAGATATTGATGTCATCCTTGGCATGGATTGGTTGTCCGCCAACCATGTAATGTTGAATTGTTCAGATAAATCCTTAGTTTTCTTGTCAGATATACCTATCAGAGTCATTCCATCTGAGTTTGTGTTTCTCAATGTGAATCGGGTTAATTTGTGTTTGGAGGAGGGATCTCTAGGATATATTCTCTTATTTTCACTAAGTGTTGAGGTTGAGCAAAGCCTAGGTGAAATACTTGTGGTGAGTGAATATCCTGAAGTTATCCCAAGTGACATAATGAAGTTGACACCCGAGTGAGAAATAGAGTTCTCTATAGACTTAGTGCCTGGGACAGGACCTATCTCTATAGCACCCTATAGAATGGCGACACTAGAGTTAGCAGAATTCAAGAAGCAAATCAAGGATTTGTTGGATAAGCAATTCATTAGGCCGAGTGTTTCTCTGTGGGGAGCACCTGTGTTACTAGTGAAGAAAAAGGATGGTACCATGAGACTCTGTGTGGATTACAGACAACTAAACAAGGCAACCATTAAAAATAAGTATTTGTTGCCTAGGATAGACGATCTAATGGATTAACTGAGGGGTTTTGTTGTTTTCTCGAAGATTGATCTTAGGTCTAGTTATCATCAGATAAGGGTTAGGGAAGAGGATATCCCTAAGATAACTTTTAGAACTAGGTATAGGCATTATAAGTACATCGTGATGTCCTTTGGGTTGATGAATGCACTGACAGTGTTCATGGATTACATGAATCAGATCTTTAGACCCTACCTAGATCAGTTTGTTGTGGTGTTTATTAACGATATTTTGTTCTATTCTAAGACAATGGAGGAGCATGAACAACATCTGAGGATAATGTTGGAGACCCTTAAGGAGAATAGGTTATTTTCCAAACTATCTAAGTGTGAGTTCTGGCTTTTGTAGGTGTAGTTTTTGGGACATGTGATATCTCAGGGTGGGATTTCTGTGGACCCAAGCAAGGTTGATACAGTGTTGCAGTGGGAGAGACCCACTATGACTGAGATCAGAAGCTTCGTAAGCCTAGTGGGGTACTATAGAAGGTTCATAAAGGGTTTTTCTTAGTTAGCACTACCCTTGACTAGATTGACTAAGAAAGGTAGTTTTTTTGAATGGACTCAAGTTTGTGAGAGTAGTTTCCAAGAGCTAAAAGTGAGGTTAACTACTACACCAATGTTGGTAATTCTAGATCCTTTGGAAAACTTTGAGGTATACTATGATGCTTTGAAGATGGTTTTGGGTTGTGCTTTGATGCATTATAGGAGAGTTGTTGTCTATGCATCAAGGAAGTTGAAGCCTCATAAGGAGAACTACCCTACTCATGATATGGAGTAAGCCACAGTAGTGTTTGCCCTAAAGTTTTGGAGACATTAGTTGTATAGATTTCAGTTTGAGGTGTTCAGTGAACACAAGAGTTTGAAGTACTTATTTGATCAGAAGGAGCTAAACATGAGATAATAAAGATGGATGGAGTTTTTGAAAGAATTCAACTTTGAGTAAAAGTACCATCCGGGTAAAGCCAATATGGTGTGTAACACCCGTGAAAAATATGTTAAACTTGTATATGGTTACAGAGGTAGCCTAATATTAGTTTGGCATGCCTATTTGATTTGATGACTTTCTAAGCACGTTTAGTCAATTTGCTTTAACACTGTGTGAGAAATAGCTGTTATTAGCTTTGGAAATGGCTTAAACTGCTTAGTTAATGGAATTAAATGCGGAGAATTTAGTTATAAGTCACAAATGTGTGAACTGTGCTACAATCAAAATATGAGGATAATCAAAGCTAGTTTGGCATTTTGAAGCATATTGGTTGTGTTTTAATGTCGGTTTGACTAGCAGCTGATATGAAAAATGGTGGTTTTGATGCAACAAGATTTGTAATGAATCTTATGATTTATTTTAAACTTGTTGGCTTTAAGAAAACTAAATTTGGTGAAATCTAAGTGTTCTTTGTAACATCCCAATTTTTTATTTTTCTTGATATAAATAAGTTTTATAATATTTGTGAGTTTTTGTGATTTTTTGAGAATTTTTAATTATTTTAATTATTTAATATTATTTTAATTATTTTAATATTATTTTCAAACTATATGCCCGAATTTTGTTTTTTCTGAAAATATATGAGTTTTATAATTTTTATGATTTTTGTGAAATTTTATGGATATTTTTGAGTTTTTGATTATTTTAATATTATTTTGAGCTGTATATGTGTATGAGGTGGGCCCGAAAAAATAAATTTTTTTCCTGGACCAGAAAGTTTCGGACTGTCAAGGCAGGATCAGAGGATCTTACTAAACCCGAAACCAGGAATAGTTGACGAAAATTTTCTTTATCTGAGTTTTCTATTATCCATTGAGTAATAATAGCAGTTGCTATTGTCCATTGGGTAATATCTTCGGGAAAATATTTTGATGGCTATGACTCAAAGTGATAAACCAATGGCAAACAGGAAGAAGGCAAATTGGATACTCAAGTTGAAGAGGAGAAATTCAAATTGACGACTCAAGCTAGAAGACAAATTCAAATTGGCTACTTACTTTTTCAAGCTTATCTTATTATTCTTTCTCTAGAAACTTGTAGAAACAATGACTCACCTAATAAAATATCTATGGATAAATATTTAAGGATAAATATCTAACAGAAAATATCTCAGTAAAATATCTACATAAAATATCTAGATGAGAATATCTTTTGAAAAATATCTGAATGAAAATATCTAAGTTAAATATTTTAAGTGTAATAATGAACCATCATTACATAGATTAATGACTAACCAATAGAAACTGGTCAAGTTTAGTGGCATGGACTTTGTTGTGAACCATTGGATGACAAACTTGATGAAGAAGCATTGGATGATCACCATTGATCTAATCAATGGTGTGAGAACAAACTTGTTAAGAAAGCTTAGGATATCTACCCTAGATAAAATCAATGGTTAGGTAATGAAGTCAACATTAATGATTAGACTAGTTAATCAAGGAACTAGATAATCTAACTAAGTTACTCTAAAAGCCTAAGTAGTAACTAAATGAAACAAACTAAGTTTGCTAATACTTAGAATCCATAGTTACAAGTAGGATCTATAATTTTCTAGAATGCATGACTCTAGTGTGACCGATGCATGACTTAATCATGTAACTAGATAGTTAGACATGTAACTAGATGACCTAATTAAGTTAGTTTAAATGTAACTAAGAATCAAATGAAATCAAAATTTGGTTAGCATTCCATTGAGCTCCACGGCTACCTAGAGTATTCTAGGATGTTCATGAACAATATATTTATCTAATTTATGACCAATAGGTGACCACTTGATGACCTATGCCATGTGATGGATTTTTATCTCGCAAAACAAGCCTTAGCCTTCCTATGCATGCAACTACACGGCCAAGCCTTAGAGGAATTGGATATTTCCTTTCATTTCTAACACTTTGTGACATAAACCAATTCCCTCCATTCTCTCTCATTCAAGAACCAACCAAGAACTCCATCTTCTCTTTTCTTTGAGTATTCGGCCAAGACCCATTGAATCATCTTCCAAGCTTCAATAATTCTAAACAACCTTAGATCTAGAATCTATACACAATCCTAAGATACTTTGTAGTTAAGATCTTAGCCTAAATCATCCATCTTCAATCTTGTTCTTCAAGTTGAAAACCAAAAGTTCACACCTTGTTCATTGATGGAAGCTCACGGCTATACCCTCTCCGCCAACATCCAACCACTTTTGATTCAATCCAACCTCACTTCTTGAATCCTCACATCATTTTAAGACTCTTTGGTGTTGAGACTTTAGTCTAAATCAATCATCTTCAAGCTTGATTCTTGGATTTAAGTTCTAGGGTTTCAAGGTAAAGATCTTGAAACTTGATTTCTTACTTGGTTCTTTGAATCCTAAGACCATGTTTGATCTATGGTCATCTTGCTCAAGCCTTAGATACTAATTTTTTATGTGTTTATTATGATTCTAAGATCTACTTGGTGGTAAAAGATTGATATAAAGAAAGTCCTACAAGAAGCTAGGAGGCATTAACCCAAGTAAAAGAGAGATTAACCTCATCGGCCATATGTGGTGGTGAAGGAATAGATTGTTTGTGTTTGTGAGTGAAAAATCCATATGAGGATTTATTCATTCGATTGTGTGGTTATTGTTTTATACTTGTTTGATTATATATAATTATATGATGTTGATTGTATGTATGAAATTGCCATGGTTGCTTTCTGATTATGTGAAATTTTATTGCTTTGATAAGTATACATGATTTATATGTGAAATGGTATGATTCTGATTAAATTGTGATTAGATGCTTAATATGATTTTGGTAAGCATGAATATGTGAAAGTGAAAATATCATGAATGATATGTTGTATATGATAAGAATCATGTGGAAAGGAAAACTATTTTGGGTTCAAATAACCAAGAGGCTCACGGCCTCAATGATGATTTTGGAATAAACCACTTGAAATGTTTTACTAAGTATGGATTTTAGATGATTAGGTAACAAGTAAATGGATTAAAGATTTTTACAAAGAAAAATGAGATAGGAAATGAATAAATATTTGATTATGGAAAATAAATGGATTTTTGGCTAACATGCCAAGAGTTAGTATTTTGGACCAAAAATATTTTCTTAAGTGTAGTCTTGAAGGATTAATTAACAAGAACTCAATTTAGTGAATTTTGAGATGTAAAAAGAAAGTAAACTAATTTTTACAATTAAATTAGTGTAATTAGAGTATTGAGTGAGATAAAAGTCAAAACTTGAAATTTACTGACGTATAGCTCACCCTTTGGGTTTTGAAGCGCGTTAGAAAATTTTGAGCTGTAATATTCCGAGTTAATCAAAGAAATACAGTTTTGTGAAGAAAATATTGGAAAATATTATTTAGAGAAGTTTTAGCAATGAAATGATTTTTTAGGATGGTTGGGAACTTACAATATTTTATTTAAAGTTTTATTGAGAGTAATGAACAAATATTTTTGGGATACCTTGAATTAATTTAAATAAGTTAAGTTTTATGGAAAATGTTTGAAAATATTTATTAAATGAGGTATAGTAAGAAAATGATTGAAATATAATTTAAAAGTGATTCATTAAGGAAATATTAGAATTAAAGTTCAATTTTGATATTAAGTGAGAAAAGCTTTAATTTAAGCTTAAAATATGATTAAAATATTTTATGCGATTGAAAATACATAGAAAAACTCTTACGCGATTTAAAAATAGTGATTTTTAGCTACGCGGTTAAGAAAATATTGAAAAATCATTACACGATTTGAAAACTTAACTAAAGTGTTACGCGATTGTGAAAATGTGATAAAATCGCTACGTGATTGAGAGGAACAGTGAGTTTTGCTGTAGGGCCAACGTACTATACCCGAGTGGTTTATGGTTTTAGCATTGTGCTTGTGGGACCGAAGTTCTGGACCCGTGTGGATCTTGTGTATTATGTAGTTGTATGTGCGGTTATATAATATCATTGATACTAATGGTATTAGACAATTATATACGTGGTTGATTTAATATCATTGGGGACAGTTCAACGGTGGTTTGATTTCATTGAATATGCATTTAAGCATTATACAGTCGGTGACTGTTGTGGCGTTTTATGCCTAAAGAGTGAACGGGAACTCACAGGATAGTGGATCTGGACCAGATCTTAGGGGATGTCAGGGCGCGGTGGTTTACTTTGTGATGATGATCTCACATTATATATATACCCCTAGCCATGATAAACCGACTGCAACGCACTAGCAGCCCGATAACCACTATTTCTTTTCATAATCCGGTGTGGACTGTCTTTTAGGGGGGACAAATCTTCTGGAACGTTCATCTCTGAATTTGAGTCTAATTCCATGGAGTACGAACTGATTGCATTGTGTATGAGGATGGTCATCATACACATTATGCATACACATAGTCAGCATTTGTATTGTTGTGATATAGTATTATTGTGATATTATCATTATGCTTGATATTGTGTTGCAAGTTTATTGGATTATTTATCTATTTAATATCATGAAATATACTTGCTGGTTTTATGCTATTTTATAGATTGTATGTTGAACTTGTATGTTGTACTATATTGGTATGTTTGTCGTTTCTTCGCTGCCATAATAGTATGTGATGTAAGGGATCTCACCTCTTTGCTATATTGTTTTGTTTGTTTCTATTTTATGCCTACGTTTGTGAAGACTACGATGGAGGCAAGGAAGGATCAACTAGGTTTCTTTAGACTTCAGTTTCTTGAAGGCGCTGCTGCTTGGCGTGTCCATTGGGACTCAGAGTATATAGAGTATTGTGGTGACATTACTCTATCCGCAAGTAGGACCCGCCATGAAATCATTACTTCTTCTTTTACGGTTGCATATGTAGAGATTGTTTTACCTATCAGGGAGTTGTGAAATGATATCCACTATACTCCTAGGGAGGACTCCGAGATATCGTTTGCTCAGATTTCTATCCGTCAAGACATTCTCGACTAGGGAATTTGTCTTCTGAGGAGAACTTATGTCTTTTGGTGTTATGAACTTGGGCCAGGTCAAGTTTTTATATGGTAATTATATTTTATTTAGAATATGTGAGTTTTATGTAATGAAGATGTTACGAATCTATGTTATATATAAGAGATGTATTTAATCTAGTCTTTATATCTTGTGTTTTTCTAATTCAGTAAAGTTTATGTTACCCGTGAAAAGAAATTTTGAAACTCGTATTTAATAGTATTAAATATTTTATAACTTGGGTAAAGGATTTTATAAGAAGTTGGTTTGAAATGTGATACTCTAAGGTGGGCGTTACATTCTTAGCAGATTGGGATATATCACGACAAAGTGTTTCAGCCTTGTTACTTAAAGGCTTGAGATGAGATATTTCATCTTATTTTTACTCTTTTCACTCTCTTGTCTCACAACTGTAGATACTGAAGGAGAGGCAAAGGAAAACTAAGTAAAGAAAGAGGAAGAGGAGGAAAGGAAAAGGAAGGGGAAAGTTAAGGCTTCATCATCTACACCATCTTTGATCCAAGAGGTAGGGGTTTTTGGTGTTCTTGTAACTCTTTCTTCCATTTTCACCACTTATGCATAGGAGATCTATAATAGGTCCTTTTGGTTTCTAGAGTTTCCTAATGTGATTTTCTTGCCTGGATGAGTTTTCTTGGTTGTTTATGACTTGTTCATGGAATTAGTTTGAGTTAGAAACTTAGAACTTGTATTTTGAACCTTTGAAGCTAAAAGTGAGAAAGTTAGATTATGATTTGTGGTTTAATCCAAGAATCCAAAATTGGTGTTGTGAGTTAGTGGTTTATGTTTCCTATGTGTTAGTGAACTTGTTAGGGACTTAAAGTCACTTAGAAATCATTTTGGAATGAGTTAATTTCGTGAGAATCTTTAATGGAACAATACCAGTTTTGTAAAATTCTGCAGAACCTAGGTTCTGCTTCTCACGCTGCGGCACAATGTGTTGCATGCTGCGTCGCGCAAGGCTTAGTTTCAATTTTTTAGCAGGCAGAGAGTAGAACGCCAAGGCGTAGGGGTGTCACGCTGAGGCGTGAGCTCCAGGACTTTTCAAGAATTATGTTCTTGATGTGATGAGGTTCCCCAAGGGTTGGGATCCCTCTTTTATAACTTTTAAACTGTGTTAAGGCATAAATGAGAGTATTTCAAGGAGGAAATGACTACCTAGTTCATAAGAGGAAAGTGTGAAACCTTAGGCAACCAATGGTTTGGAAATGCCATAGGCTAACACCTAGGCTCTTGATCCACATGAGATTGTTTTTGTTATCACTTGTGATGCGGTTATGTGATAAGAATAACACATAGTGTAAGTATGTAAGTATTCCTAATTTGAAATTGGAAAGCCTCGTGGAGGAGGAAAAACACGTTTAAGGGCATTGGTTATGATTTCGTGTAGGAAAGTATCCGTTGTGGCGTTGAATGTGTGTTAAATATCACTTTGCATATTTTCTCACACAGTTGCTATTTCCACGTATCTGCAAATGGTATATGAGATGGTAATAGTACACTTATTGTTGTGGGGTGGAATAGTCCATTCATTGTCAGGTGGTATATGAGATGTTAACAGTACACTCATTGTTATGGGATGGAATAGTCCATTCATTGCCAAGTAGTGTTAAATGGTCGTAGCCATACTACTCAGAGGAATACAAGGAACAGAGTTCTTGGGAATATTCGAGTTTCATGACATTGCACCAACAATATTTTACTTTATTGCATAACCATTGTCTTAGGACATGTTAGGCATAAACATATCACATAACAAGCATTACATTTGCATGGTAATTGTATGGGCAGTTACTGTAATAAATGATATTTATGATTGTATGAGCGATTGTATGATATTGTTAATAGTTTTCTTTTAATGTGTGTTTAGGAATAAGGTTTGCTTGAGATTACTACATAGAGTTGCTATATGAGTTATTCTTTTGGTAGTAAGTAGTGATTCTTATACTTGTTGTAAACTTATTTCCTGACACTAGTTGTTGGTTTATTCTTTGTGAAAGGATAAATGCTAATTTTGAAATACTTATACTGAGAAATTATGATTTCTCACCCCGATTATTTTTTCATGTAAATCCAGGTGGAAGCGTATCAAAAGGAAAGAGAAAGATATTTGAAAATGCATAGTATAAATGCTCTTTTAGGCTAAACTTGTATACTTTTTATATTGGTTTAGTTGTTTAAAGTTATGTATGATAATACGCCCTTTTGAGGTAGCGATATATATATAACTTTTGTTAATGTGACTCTCCATAATTATTTTTGTATAAATGTTATGGGTTTTGTGTGTCATATGATGTTGAAGTTGTATGACTAGCATTGGTTATTTTTTTATATGTTGATATATCGGAATAGCAATATTTGGACGTTACATGGTGGCTGATGCACTGAGTAGGAAATCCCTATATGTGTCCCAGATGATGATCCAAGAGAGTGAACTTCTTGAGAGTTTTAGAGACATGAGCCTTTTAGTAACTGTATTACCATATAGTCTCAGTGTGATTCAAGTGGACATACTGAGTGACTTTAGGACTCATATCTTAGAAGCTCAAAAGGAAGATGAGACTCTTAGTGATATAAGTGAGTAGATCTTTTTAGGTAATCCTAGAGAATTTGATATATTGGATGAAGGGATGATCAAGTTTAGAGGTAGACTTTGCATTCCTCGTGAATCCGGAATCAAGGAAAGGATCCTTGAAGAAACTCACTGTAGTCAGTACACTATCCATCCCAGGGCCACTAAGATGTATCAAGACTTGAAGAAGTTGTTTTGGTGGTTTGGTATGAAGAGGGACATAGCTGAGTTTGTGTCTAGGTGCCTAACTTGTTAGAAGGTCAAGATAGAACACCAGAAACCCTCTGGACCTCTTCAATCTTTAGAATTCCTAAGTGGAAATGGGATTGCTTCACAATCGATTTTGTGATAGGTTTACCCAGGACTCAGTTAGGATTTAATACAATATGGGTTGTAGTGGATAGACTAACCAAGTTTGCCCATTTTATACCTATTATTGCTAACTACTCTATGGATAGACTTGCTAACTTATACCTTCAGGAGATAGTTAGGATGCATGGTATACCCTTTAGTATAGTTTCTGATAGAGACCCTAGATTTACATCTAGATTTTGGGGATCCTTGTAGAAAGCTTTTTGGACAACGCTTAGGTTGAGTACAACATATCATCCACAGACTATCGGTCAATTGAAAAGGACTATTCAAACCATTGAGGATATGTTAAGAGCATGTGTGCTAGAGCAGAGAGAGTTGGGATAAGTTCTTACCTTTAGTGGAATTTACCTACAACAGCAGTTTTCATACTAGCATAGGTATGACACCGGTATGAAGCACTTTATGGTAGAAAGTGTAGGTCCCCTTTGTGTTGGTATGAGGTAGAAGAGAGAACCATTCTAGGTCGCACTAATTGTAAAATCCCATAAAATCATGTTTGACTTGTATAAGGTCACATAGGTAGTCTAATATTTATTTGGCATGTCAGTTAAGTCTTGTGACGAATTGAGTTAGTTTAGGCACTTTGTTGCAATACAGAATGTGGTAAATAGCCAAAAATGACTCAGAAAATAGCATAAACAGCTATTTGAAGGGAAATAGATGTGGAGAATTTGTTTCTAGGTCACAAATGAGCTAAGTAAGGTGTAGTTAAAGTTTTAGGACAATCTGAGTTAATTTGGTATTTTTAGGCATATTGGTTATGCTTTTAATGCTGAATTAACTGTTAGTAGATATGGAAAAATGGAGAAATAGCACAACATGATTTTTAATGAATCTTAGGATTTATTTGAAGTCTGTTGGAAGTTAGAAAATTGGATTTGGAGGAATTTAAGTGTTCATAGCAGATCAAAAATTTTAGTACCACATTAGTAGTTATCTTATAAGAGACAAACTTGGATTTTTGCTTCTTATATTGTTTTCCTTCTCACGGCAGAGAGCTAAAAATAGAAAAGATAGAAAGAGAGAAAGAAGGGGCAGCAACCGTAGGAGAGAAAGAGGAAGAGGAGAAGCTCAAGGACAAAGGCCAAGCTTGAAGATCTCCATCCAAGATAAGAGGTAGGGATTGTATTCATCTCTTTTCCTTGATGTTCATCTAGTATGAACTTGGTTTTTATTAATAGAAATAGGGGTTTGGATAGGCCAAATAGAGTTCTTGGCTTGATTCTTGAATTCCAAGGATTAAGTTAGGATAGTTTTAGCTTAGTAAGATTAAAGTGGCCATTTATGACTTAAGATAACCAATTTTGATTCTTTGAGGAGCTTAGAATTGATTTTGAGATAAAAATGATTTTTGGATTCAATAATATGCCTAAATGATTTAATAATTTGTAAGAGGATTGCAACAACTTTAGAGGCTGTTTTTGGTGTTAGAAATCATAAGGAAGTTGATCTAAATTAATTGGAGGTGAGTGATCTTCCAAAAGAATCACTCTCGAATTTTACAAAATTCTGCAAAATCCATTCTAGTGTGCGAGCACTTAGTGTAGTGCACTCAGGTGCTCAAGCACCAGAGAGACGCATGATGCAGGGTGCTGAGTGCTCAGGCGCGCTGTACATGTCGCTTAGGTGCTTGTCGCATTGCAAAATAGAGTATAGAGCGCTCAAGCACTCAGGAAAGGGCGTTGAAGTGCCTAGGAACTAGAAAACATGCTTTTTTTTATATGTTTTGAGATATCCTACTTGTTGGGACTCCTTTTTTATGCCTAGTAGAGTGTCTTGAGACACTAGTAAGGGTAATTCCTAGAGAAATAGATGATTAAGCATATAAGGGAAAGTGAGTTAAGCATGTGCATCCATTGGACATGGATTGCCATAAACCAAGAATTAGTTTCTCAAGCAACCTAGCATTGCATAGATATCACTAGAGAGGCAATTAAAAAGCTAAGGAAATAGATGGAAAGAGTTGAGTGCCATAGACCCTAGCTATCAAGGATGAATGCCACAGTGCGTGACTCAAAATGTGAGGTTAAGTTAGTAATGCAAGAATAGAAAGTGTACTAAGTCTAGTTGGCATTGGTTAAGTGTCGTAGTGCATGAATTGCTCTTACAGAGAAGAGGTAGTCTTAGTAGTATAAGATGGACTTAGTATACAGTTATGTGTTTGTTATGTTAGAGTTAGGACATGACTCCACATTTTCACATATACACTTCACTTCACACATACTTGTTATCCCTAGATATCAGATAGTGGATGCATCCACTCAGTTTTGCCACCCAGTTTATGGCAGACTACTTAGTAGGTTAAGGAGCATACTTGTTATAGTAACAGACTTTGTTCCTACTAGGTAGGCTTTAAGAGGTCACATGTTATTATGGAAGATTACCTCCCTACCCAGGGAGAATAGTTAAGTACCACGACACTACACCTACACTTTATACACTTTTCTTTGAGCATACATCATCTCACTATTGCATTATTTAATACTTTTTATGATTGGAATTTGTGTTCTTGTCGTGTATGTGTTGTTTTGTGCCTTTAGTGACAGCTGTATTAGTGGTTGTCTTGTAGATGATTTTGAATGATTATAAGGGCGATTGTTTGTTATCATTGTGATTTCGATTATTAGATTAAAAGTATAGATTGCTTAGGGACGTTACACAAAGAGGAAGTTTATGTTTATTCCTTATGCTTTGAGTAGTAGTATATTTATTAGTTAAGTTGGGTTTATTCATTGTAAATGTTTAAATTATTGGTTTTGGTTACTTATACTGAGAAATACAATTTCTCACCCCATTTGTTCCATGTAAATCTAGGTGGGAGTTCATCCAAAGGTAAGAAGAAAAAGTACGAAGATTAGGATAGCTTTTAAGCTAAGTAGTTTAAAGCTTGTATTTATTTATGTGTTTTTAGTTTGTATAAAGTTTATGTATGCAATGAGCCTTTTTGTAGCAAAGATGTATGTATAACTTTTAGTTTTCTGCAAAGCTCTCCATTATTATTTGCTTAAATGATATAGAATAGTATGATGTTTAAGTTAGAAGTAGCATAGCTAATATTGTTTATCCTAGAGTATGCATGATATACTAGGTTATCGGTATTAGGGTGTTACATTGATCAGATTAAAATGATCCAGGATAGGTTGGTTATGGCTCAGAGTAGGCAGAAGAACTATGATGATAAACAGAGAAGACCTCTAGAGTTCAGTGAGGGAGATCATGTATTCTTGGGAGTCACTCCTACAGCAGAGATTAATAGAGCATTGAGAACACGGAAGTTGAACCCTCGTTTCATTGGTCCCTTCCAGATCCTAAAGAGAATTGGATCCGTAGCCTACCAAATTGCACTTTCACCCAGTTTGTCAAACCTTTAAGATGTCTTCCATGTATCACAACTTAGGAAGTACAATCCAGATCCTTCACATGTCATAAGAAATGAATCTGTGCAATTAAAAAAGGATTTGTCTTATGCTATGCTGCCGATGAGGATCGTGGACAGAGGGGTCAAAGAGCTTAGAGGTAAGTGAATTCCTCTAGTGAAGGTGCTTTGGGATGGTGCTGGTTTTGAGGAGACGACTTGGGATTTGGAGTCCTACATGCAGCAAGACTACCTGGAGTTGTTTATTTGAGATAAGCAATTTTTGGGACAAATTTAAGAAAAAAGGGGGGAGAAATGTAACACCCTCTTCAACATATTAGACTAGTAAATAATTACAAAAGTAGCTTAATACTTGCTTAACATGCTTGTTTAATTTTGTGACAATCTGAGTTAGTTTAGACATTTTACTATAAGCCAAAAGGTGAAAAGTAGCTTAAAATGACCCAGCTATTAGCTTAAATGGCTTAGCTAATGGAAATAGATGTGGATAATTTATTTCTAAGTTACAAATATGTATTCTGTGATGTGATTAAAGATTGAGAATAATAGGAGTCTGTTTAGTATTTTTAGGCTTATTGGTTGTGTGTTTTGATGTCGGACTGACTAGTCACTGATATAGAAAATTATGATACTGGTAAAATAACTTTTTTAATGAATATTGGTATTTTATTTTAAAGTTGTTAGAACTTGGAAAACTTGTTTTAGCTAAAGTTGAGTGTTTTTAGCAGATCGGAAAGTATCAGTATTATAACTAAAGGCTTAAAACTCTCCAAGATTATAGCCTTCATGTTGGACTTCGATAAGTGGCTTTGTTACTCATATTTCTCACTTTTTTCTCTTCTCTTCATGGCTGGGCAGAAGCAGTAGCAAGAGATGAAGTTTTGAGTGGTGAAAAGAGAAGCAAAAAGCCAAAGAAGAAGGGGAAATCCAAGGCTAGAGATTGAGGTTCAAATTTGCAACATCAAGGCAACATCAAGTCAGGTTGAGGTAGGGGTTCTTCAACTTGAACTTCATCTTGTCTCATTTTTCCATTTTTAGGCTATTTGAGGTTTAATATGCCAAAATGAGTTCTTGGGGTGTTTTGAGTGATTTTCTTGCTTGGATGAGTTTTAAATGTGTTTTATAACTTGTTCATGCTAAGAGTTTGAATTAGAAACTGAAAATTCTCCACTTGGACCTAAAATGCTCTAAGTGCTTATTTTAGGGGTTTGGATGAGTGATTTGATGTAATGATCCATTTTTTTATGAAATTAATTAGTGTTTTATGTTTCCTTCATGTTTGTGAACTTGTTTGGAACTTAAAATCATAAAGAAACCAGTTTGAAGTGATCAAATTTTGTAATTTGACTAATGGAACAGTGCTCTTTGCTACAAAATTCTACAGGTCTTGCTGCTAGGCACTCAGCGCTCAAGCGCTCTGTCTATGCGCACTCAAGTGCGCTGTCCTTATGCGCTCAGGCACTGAGACAGGCCAAAAATAAGATTTTGGCATTGTGATGCTAAAATAATTTCCTACTTGTTGGGATCATTTGTATAATCCTTTTACGGTGTAAAGAGACACTTTTGGGGATATTTCTTGGAAAGAATTATCAACTTGCATATAAGAAAAGTTTGGGAAATTCTTAGATATTCAAGTATGAGAGAATGCCTAGGTTGGTGTTTAGATCTTTGATCAACATAAGGTTGATTTCTAAATCACTTGTGAGACTTTTGCCCGGATAAGCGAGGCTGATCTTCATGTTCTAATGTATCTAAGTTTTCAAACTGGTATTTGTTAATTTCCTATGTATTCGTGACCTGATGTTCTAGATATTGTTTAGCTAGATATATGAATCTTGCTACTTTTGTCGGATAAGTGAGGCTAAGATTCCTATGTTCTAATGTTTATTATGTAGCTCAGATATTTGGTTTTCAAACTTGGTATTTGTTAATTTCCTATGTATTGTGACCTTAGATGGTGTACACAACCATTTAAACTGAGAGTGAGGTATTGGATCTAAATTCTCCTTGCATTTATTCTTGCATGGTCAGGATTATCAGTATGGGAGTGGCAATATCTTACGTTGGTAAGGAAAAAGTGACTACCTATTACCAAGTGGGTTTATGCTTTTAGGCCTTTGTAAAAATAAGATTTTGGCATTGTGATGCTAAAATAATTTCCTACTTATTGGGATCATTTGTATAATCCTTTTACATAAAGCATTGCATGGTGAAAGAGACACATTTTGGGGATATTGATTAGTAGGAAAGAATTATCAACTTGCATATAAGAAAAGTTTGGGAAATTCTTAGATATTCAAGTATGAGAGAATGCCTAGGTTGGTGTTTAGATCTTTGATCAACATAAGGTTGATTTCTAAATCACTTGTGAGTGATTATGGGATGTTCTAGATATTGTTTAGCTAGATATATGAATCTTGCTACTTTTGTCGGATAAGTGAGGCTAAGATTCCTATGTTCTAATGTTTATTATGTAGCTCAGATATTTGGTTTTCAAACTTGGTATTTGTTAATTTCCTATGTATTGTGACCTTAGATGGTGTACACAACCATTTAAACTGAGAGTGAGGTATTGGATCTAAATTCTCCTTGCATTTATTCTTGCATGGTCAGGATTATCAGTATGGGAGTGGCAATATCTTACGTTGGTAAGGAAAAAGTGACTACCTATTACCAAGTGGGTTTATGCTTTTAGGCTTATCATCGAAACGCATAGAGGTAAGAATTTGTATATACACAGAAACAAAGGTTTAATAACATCTTAAAAGGTGGAAATAAGTAAATAGCTTGTGTTTTTCAAAATTTAAAACAACATCCATAGATCATCGGAATCATAAGTATATTACATATCCATAATATTAGGACTTTGTTTGAGCATAATCATACTTCATAACATAAAGCATTGCATGGTTGACAATTGTATGGCCATTTGTCATTGCTTGACTGATTGATTGATTAGTAGCTCATTCAATAATATCTTAGGATTGTATGAGCAACTCCTTCAATTTTTATATTGAAACCCCACCTTGAGAATTTAGGATCCCCTTCTTATCAAGGATATTCTATTACATAGCAACACTTAAGGAATAGTAAGTAATGGAACTATTCCTTTTAAGGTCCATTTCATGTAGCGCTATGTATAATGAACACACACCACATCATTTTCATTATAGCTCAACTTTAACAGTGTAAAGGAACTATTCATAATAAACATGTAATTCTGGCTCAACTTTAGCTAATAAAGGAGCAATTCATGTTTTCTAATACACTTTCATAGCTCAACTTTAGTAAATAAAGGAGCAAATCTCAAAAAACTTGTATTACTAGCTCAACTTTAGCAGATAAAGGAGCAATTCATTTTCTATAAGTACCATTCATGAGAGATGATAAATGTATTATGCAAATGGATCTCATTAAACTTGTATCTAGTGCACTATGTCTTCACCTCACAAGTGAACTTAATGCACAACTGATAACTTTGTGAAATAGAGTTATTACTCAAGCATCTCATTTTGCATTCATAGGCTAGATCCTTGAGTTTTATCTTGTTTTCATGCAATCCTCGATAAAAAGTGTATAGGAAATACTTGTTCATACATAGTTATAAATTTAAATACATACACTTGTTTTTTCTGTAAATATTTGACTGATTTAGTATTTCCTAACTTCCAAGAGCATGCAAAGAAAGAAGGGTACTTCAGAGAGCAATATAAGTGAAAACATGTGGAGTTTCTTATGAATACAGGGGAGGCTGCAACTCCCATAAAATTATGTCGCCGCTCCCAACTCGTAGGTCACAAACACTAAGAGACTAGAGAGTGAGAGGCCGCGACACCCATAAATTTTGTGCCGCGGCTGCGCAGTTCATCATTTAGACTGTGGCTTCAGGAAAGGAGTGTCACAGCTTGCTCAAATATTGTGCCGCAGCTCCTCATAAAGACCCAAGGTTGTGATTTTTATCACTAAGTGTTGCGGCTCCCATAGATTTTGTGCCGCGACACTTTTGCTTGTTGACAACGTTGTTTTAAAATAGGAATTAGGCAATTGGAATGAGGAGAAAAACAGTATTGGGGAGACAGAGCAAATTGGATGCAGTTTTTTTAGAGAGGAACTAAGGAAAGAGTAGAAAAGGGTGGATGGAGAATTAGAGAAGTTTGATGAATCTCCATACATCCATCAAGACATCTAGTTTTTCTTCCTATCTTCTCTTTATTTTTTGTGATGTCTGTGTTGTTATTTCTTGATATTGTCGACTTTGTAACAATGATGTTCTAATTTCTTTTTCTGGGGTCTAATGAATCTTATTATGTAATTTGATTTGAATGTGATCTTCTTCTACTCTTCTGATTAATTTAGTTATGATTTTTTAATTCTATGCTTAATGCGTGCAATTGATTAGCCATTAATTGTATTGTCTTGGTGAACCCATTGAACAAGATATAGGGATTTGGATGTTGAACCATAGAATTAGAAACTACATGATCAATTAAATTCATTTGTATGGATGAGTTGATTAGACTCTGAGTCGCTTTATGAAGCTTAGGACAGGTATAAAGATCTCATTTGAAGATGCCCTCACATTGGCATTCTGAAGTGGCTGCAAGTACAAACCTTTTATAATAGGTTGTTGGGAAATATTAGAGCAACTATAGATACAGCAGCAGGTGGCACTCTCATGAGTAAATCTATTAATGCTGCTTATAATCTTCTTGAGGAAATGACCACCAACAACTACTAGTGGCCTTCAAAGAGGGTTACTCTTAGGAGAATGGCAGTCGGAATACATGATGTTGATGCCCTTACTTCACTTTCAGCTCAAGTGGCAGCACTCTCCAAGAAGCTTGACACCATGGCAGTCAATTCACAAATTCTTCATGCACTGAGCATATTCAACAAGTAGAAAAAGAAAAGAACCATGCATAAACAAGCACCCCTATCTCAACTTGCATGGATAATTCTTGAATCCTTATCTTCCTTGTGGTTTGAATCCTCTTCTTCTTCCTTCTTCCTCTCCTTCTTCTTTCTCTTCTTTCTTTTCTTTTATTTTCTTTCCTCCTTTCTGCTACTAAAGAATAAGTGAAAATAAAAAGTCAAAGATGATGGCTGAAATGGAAAGGCGGTGGATGTAACGCCCTTTTTTGGGAGGGAACGTCACATCATTAAATACAATGTGAAAAATAAAAACATAAATTAAGACCCGGTTCATTATATCATGATTAAACTTATTTGATTATAGTGGGGTAAATAAAATGGTGAATATATATATATTTTTTAATCATAAGTATATATATTTGTACTCAACAACCTATTCATCAATGAAGTATTCAAATGTACTAACACTTATACGAGATTCATAAATATGTATATGTACTTTTGTTTAATTGTAAGCGAAAAAAATATAAAGACTAACCCATACATTCATACAAAAGATACATCATATATATATACTGTTTAAATACAGATTGTGAGTCACTAAATACATCAAGGCTCATAAAAAAGAAGCCTAAGCTTTACAAGCCCCTAAAAAGAATATCAAGCCCCAAAAAGAAGAATAGCCATCAGTGACTACCGACAGTATCAGCCCCTAGGAAGAGAAGGAAGGAACCGTGTTAGGATCCTCCTCGGGTTCCCCCTTAGGGTCTTCCTCATCAGAGGAAACCCTCATTGGAGCCACCAACTTATGGGTCGGGGCTCGGCAGTGGAAAGGAATGAATCCTCCCGTGAGGTGTAGTGAGGTTCACCCCATATGTCCTTAATGGGTATGTAAAACTCTAAATACAATCTGACGCTGCAGGTCTAGATGGGTAGATCATAACGCTCCCAAGCCAGCGATACCGTCACTTCCCCCATATAGACACAACGATTAGAATTGAAGTTAATGTACCAGCAGTCTGGACCTCCGTGTAACACCCCAAAAATTATTTGTTTCATCATAAATGATCATTTTATAATATTTATGATTTTTGGAAATTTTTTTGGATTTTTCCGAAAATGTTGAATATTTTAATATATTCTTCATTTGACGTGCACACTGAACAGAGTCAGTGTAACACCCTAAAAATTGTTTGTTTTGTGATGAATAGACATTTTCTAATATTTGTGGTTTATGATGATTTTTGTGGAATTTTTTGGAAATGTCAAATATTTTAAAATATTCCTCGTTTTATGTGTGCGCTGAGCGGAGCTGGGAAAACGAAATGTTTTTCCTGAGGCTGATAAACCTTAGACTGTGAAAGTGTCGACGGGAGATCTTACTAAACCCAAGGCCGGGCACAGTTTACGAGGTTTGTATTTTTTGAGATTTTATCTGATAAATAAAATCTCTATATGCTCTGTTAATTAAAATTTTGCGATACGCTCTATTATCCGTTGGATAATTAATACTGACTTTGTGCACTATAACAATTATCCATTGGGTAATAGATTGTAGTAAAATCCTAATTACCAAATTATTTTAACTATTAAATCACATTATATTATCCAAAGGCAATTTCCTTTATGTCTAATCACATCTTCTTTATTGGAAAAGCTCCCAAGCTTCTCAAGGAAGCTACTCACCTCTCTCTCTCCTCCCTCTCCTCACACGGTAGTTGCACCCATTTTGGAGCCAAAATTTTTGCTTCTCCTAATTAATTAACCCATTCTAATTTCAAAAGAAACCTTAAAAGTTCATTCACTTTACTATCCACTTCTCTCTCTACCTTCATTTTTCTTTCATTTTTCTCCTCCTTCTCTCTACACTCACCTCACGGCCAGCCCCTCCTCTTTGCCTCAACCATCACAAAATTTTTAAGTAAATATATTTTCTTAATCTCCTTCATTATCTAAACACATCTCTAGTTTGTGATTTCTTGAAAAGGTTCCATTTTCACCATCTCCTTCTTCAAGCTTCAAGCTTAGAACTTTTGGGTGAGATTCTGGTTTTCTCCTAACTCTTCTTCCATTTTCATTTTTAAGGTCTTCCTTGTGACCATTTATTTCTTATTTTTCAAGCTTTGGTATTGGTTTGATGGGGTTGAAATTTCTAGGGTTTGTGGTGGTGTGAATCCGAAATTTCAAGGAGCTTTAAGGGAATTCTATTGCTTGTTTTCTCCCTTAGGTAAGAGGAAGATTATTCTCTTCAACCCATTTTGGTAGTGAGAAACTCTTTGTTGTGTATTGATTGTTTGAAAGGTAGGATTTAGATGTATGATGATGGATATTGGATTGTATAAAGGTTGGATTGATTTCTGGTGGTTTTCTGCGTTTACAGAGGGGTACACGGCCTAGGCTGTGTACTCGTGCACGGTCGTGTACTCCAGTGTGCCAGAACAGAAATTCCAGAGATGTACACGGCCTAGGCTGTGCATTATGGCACGGCCATGTATTTTGGCCAGGCCATGGAATCATGGTCGTGTACTCTCCCTAGGCCGTGTAATTTGGATAGTAAAGGATTTTAGGCTTTTCTAGCCCCTTGGAGGCTCCCAGTTTCCTTTGGCTCTCTTATGAGGTTTTAGTACTAAGATAAACTTATCAAACATGATTAATTGATTCATTAGAAGTTGATTAGGGATTCATAAAATGGAAAGAACCAAGAATGATAGTTTGCTTTATAGTTTACAACAATTTTGGAATAAAGAAAGAACATGAGTATGGGTGAGGTTGTGAGAAATATAATGAACCTAAGGTTTAACTTTTATCATAACTATGGATGGGGTTATGTTTACCCTTAAAGTTTGTTATTGGCTTGATGTGGATCCGTGAATGGGATCAAACTTTGTTGATAAATGATATGACATGATATGATCTGAATTATGAGTCGTATATGAATATACATGTATGTATTGAATCCACATGCATTTGAAGCATGATTGACCTAGTTGTCATGATAAGCATGATTGAAACATGTATTGAGAAGTCCGTTGGACTATTGATAAGGCCAAGTTGCCTAGGAGTTGAATCACACCTTTGTACGGGTGCAAATAGACAAGTGTAGGTCACTTGTTGACCTTAGGGGGGTCGAGGCACAGGTACCTCGTAACGGACAGTTGGTAGCTCTTCTGTCCATGGGGCAGACCAATGCAAACGTACCGACGATCCGGACTGAGACACTATTCGATATCGAGATCTGTGTAGAATATCTTATACAATGCCATGATGTGCACCTGGATAAATTGAGAATTTTAGCACTTGAAGGCCTCGGCAGCTGCGATACAGACATATCTCCTGATCATTCTCTCTGAATGTTTTGTGTCTAGCTCCATGGAGTAGGATTGTTAGTACCATATGCATGTGCATAGTGAGTCACCATACCATTTGATAGTTACTTGTTCATATGGGGATTTAATCTGTTGTTTCATTACTGCTATAACTTCCTGCATATGTTAAATTGTTTATTATCTGTTTTAATGCTATTTACCATTTCTAAAATGTTATGTGGGCGTCATGCGCCGTTTTGTTTCTTTACTGCCATTATAGGTAATGAATGTAGAATATCTTACCTCTTTTATGTATTTGCTACTACTCTGTCTATATTTATGTTCCATCGAAGATGTCGGCGAAGGGGGTGAAATGCACGAGTTCTCTGGTTTCTGGCCCGACTGCGACTAGCACCTGCTTTTGGATCATGGCGGCACGTCCACATGGATTTTTTGGGTTATGTGTGTTTGGCCTTCCTCGGAGGTCCAGACTGCTAGCACATTAACTTCAATTCTGATCGTTGCGTCTACGTGGGGGATGTGACGGTATCGCTGGCTTGGGGGTGTTATGATCCGCCCATCTACACCTGCAGCGTCAGATTACATTTAGAGTTTTACATGCCCATTAGGGACATGTGGGGTGAACCTCACTACACCCCACGGGAGGATTCATTCATTTCCACTACCCGAGCCCCTGCCAAAATTCGGTGGCTCCAATGAGGGTATCCTCGGATGAGGAAGACCCTGAGGAGGATCTTGACACGGTTCCTTCCTTCTCTTCTTAAGGGCTGATTTCTATCGATAGTCACTGATGGCTATTCGTCTTTTTGGGGCTTGATATTCTTTTTGGGGGCTGTATATCATTTTTGGGGGCTTATAAAGCTTAGGCTTCTTTTTTATAAGCCTTGATGTATTTAGTGACTCATAGTTTGTATTTAAACAGTATAAATATATGATGTATCTTTTGAATGGATGTATGGGTTAGTCTTTATGTTTTTTCCACTTATAATTAAACAAAAGTACATATACATATTTATGAATCTCGTATAAGTGTTAGTACATTTGAATACTTCATTGACGAACAGGTTATTGAGCACAAATATATATATACATATAATTAAAGAAAAAAATTCACCATTTTATTTTACCCAACTATAATCAAGTAAGATCAATTATAATAAAATGAACCGGGTCTTAATTTATGTTTTCATTTTTCGCATTGTATATAATGAGGTGGCATTCCCTCCCAAAAAGGGACGTTACATTAGGTTGATATCAGAGCCTCGGTTTATGTTTTCTTTGGGTCTTTGTGGTTTGGTCTGTCTTGTTTGTGCTGTGTGATTCTCTGTGATTGGTATTCCGAAAGGATACATCTAATTTTTCCTTGTGTATTTCAATTAGTATTACTTGAAAGAACAATATGGCATGAGGCAGAGATATAGCAGCAGCAATTGAGGCTGTGCAACGAATGACCGAAGTTATCATGCAACAAATGGAAAGAGCTACTCAACAGCAAGAAAGAGCTGCTCAACAACTCGAAGCTACTACTGATGCACAAAATTTGGTAGAGTTCAGTCACCATAACCCTCCTCAATTCAAAGGAGAATTTGATCCGGAAAAGGCTAGTTTATGGATCAATGAGCTAGAGAAAATCTTCCGAGGCATGAACTGTACCAACGATAAGAAAGTGACTTACATTGCTTTTATGCTAATTAGTGATGCTGAAGACTAGTGGAATAGAGCACAGAGAGTGCTAGAAGCTGAAGGTCGTGCCATCAATTGGGAGGCATTCAAGAACAAGTTCTTGGACAAATATTTCCCAGCGAGCGTCAGACATGCGAAGGAAATGGAGTTCCTCAGCCTAAGGCAAGGAAACTTGTCCGTCAGTGAATACGCCACAAAGTTCAAAAGCTTATCTAAGTTTTCCACGTATTTCCAACACCAGCCAGATGAGGTGTGGAAGTGTCAGAAATTTGAAGAAGGACTGAGGCATGAGGTGAGGAAAGCAGTTATCACCTTGAAAATCAACCAATTTTTGGAGTTGCTAGATACATGTTGCCAAGTGGAAGCTCTAGATCAAGCTTGAGACACAAGAAACCAAAACTTTGGACCTACCAGGTTCCAAAGAGGGGGCGGCAACAACGTGAATCTCTTTCAGAAAAAGCCTTATTCCCGACCATTGGGAAGTCAGCAGCAAACATCCGGCGGAGGACCCAGTGGAGGTTCTGGTGGGAATCAGACTGGATCGAATGTGGCATCTTTGCCAAGGTGTATGAAGTGCGGGAAAGATCACCTAACAAGGGATTGTTCACCAAGGGAATTATCTGCTATCGATGTGGAAAGCCTGGATATGTCTCCAGAGACTGCAACCAAGCTAAGGCTGAGCTTTCAGTCAATGCTACATGAGCTGTAAAGCCACAAGCAGGAGGCAGAGTTTATACCATGAGCAGAGCTGAAGCCTCCAAATCTGAAGATCTTATACAAGGAGAAGGCACCATAGGAGGTAATCTTTTAAAAGTACTGTATGACTCTGGGGCAACCCACTCTTTCATTTCATATGACTATGTGTGATGACTTGGTTTATCTGTGTCATCTTTACTTTTTGACTTAACTGTGTCTACTTCTATTGATAAACCCGTTGTTACCACCAAAGTTTGCTTGAATTGTCCTTTAGTCGTTGAGGGTCGAATCTTTTCTGTTGATTTGATCTGTTTACCTCTTTCTCAATTAGATGTGATTTTAGGAATGGATTGGTTGTCTTCCAACCATATCCTGTTGGATTGCTCTAGTAAAACCATAGTTTTTCCCATGGATGAGGATTCTAGATTTTTGACGGCCAACCAAGTTCGAGCTTTCTTAAAAGAATGAGCTCAGGGATACATGTTATTGTCTTCCTTGAAGGTCGAGAGCGAAGCTGATATGAGTGCAATTCCAGTGGTAAATGAGTTTTTCGAAGTCTTTCTTGATGATGTACCTAGTCTACCACCGGAGCGGGAGATACAGTTCATGATTGATCTGGTACCTAGATTTGGTCCAGTATCTATAGCACCATATAGATTATCACCATCGAAATTGGCAGAGCTTAAGAAGTAGTTGGAAGAGCTTTTGGAAAAGCAGTTCGTTAGACCCAGTGTGTCACCCTGGGGAGCACCAGTATTGCTAGTTCGAAAGAAGGATGGTACCTCGCGATTGTGTGTGGACTATCGCCAGCTAAACAAGGTCACAATTAAGAACAAGTATCCGCTTCCGAGGATAGATGACTTAATGGATCAATTGAAGGGAGCAGCAATGTTCTCTAAGATTGATCTGCGATCGGGTTATCATCAGATTCGAGTAAAGGCGGAGGATATACCCAAGATAACTTTTCGTACCCGATACGGTCATTACGAATATCTTGTGATGCCATTTGGTGTAACGAATGCACCTGCTATCTTCATGGACTATATGAATAGGATCTTTCGTCCTTACTTGGACCGATTCGTTGTTATCTTCATTGATGACATCCTGATCTATTCTCAAAATAAGGAGGATTATGCTAAACACCTTAGTATAGTTCTTTAGATTCTGAAGGAGAAGAAGCCGTATGCCAAATTGTCAAAGTGTGAATTTTGGCTAGATGAAGTCAAGTTTTTGGGCCATGTGATTTTGAAGGAAGGGATTACAGTGGATCTATCAAAGGTGGAAGCAGTTCTACAATGGGAATAACTGAAGACAGTGAGAGAAATCTAAAGCTTTGTGAGTTTGGCTGGATACTATCGGAGGTTCATTGAAGGGTTCTCTAAAATTATAGGACCTCTCACTCAACTCACAAGAAAGAACCAAGCTTTTGAGTGGACTGATGCTTGCGAAGAAGGTTTCCATGAGTTGAAGAGATGGCTAACTACTTCACCAGTGTTAGTTCTACTCGATTCGGATGAATAGTTTGAAGTGTACTGCGATGCTTCATATCAAGGATTGGGAGCTATGCTTATGCAAAATGGAAAAGTAGTGGCTTATGCTTCCAGATAGTTGTGAGTGCATGAGAAGAACTATCTAACGCATGACTTGGAGTTAGCAGCTATGGTTTTTACTTTGAAAATATGGAGACACTTCCTTTATGGAGCGACATTCAACATCTTCAGTGACCACAATAGCTTGAAGTACTTATATGATCAAAAGGAGCTGAATATGAGACAACGCAGATGGTTGGAATTTCTGAAGGATTATGATTTCTGATTTCTATATCACCCTGGAAAGGCAAATGTCATGGCGGACGCATTGAGTAGGAAAATGCTCAGTATATCAGCCATGATGATTAAGGAAAAAGATCTGATAGAGCAGTTCAGGGATGTATGGTCTTTCGTGGAATTAGAACCGGGAAAATTTTGTATGAACATGGTTATTATCTCAAGCGAATTGATGGAAGACATCGGGGAAAAGAAGAAAATTGATAAGTTCTTACAAGAGGAAAGAGAATTAATGAGGCAGGGCAACGCGACAACATTTGAGGAAGGAACAGATGGGATTATAAGATTCTGAGGTAGGGTTTGTATACCTAGGGATCAAGAACTCAGAGAGTATATTCTTGAGCACGCTCACACGAGCAAGTTGAATATGCACCCGGGAATAACTAAAATGTACCAAGACCTGAAGAAGTTATTTTGGTGGCATGGAATGAAGAACGATATTACTAAATATGTGTCTTCTTGTCTAGTTTTCCAGAAAGCAAAGGTGGAATATCAAAGACCATCAAGACTATTGCAACCTCTATCTATTCCCGAATGGAAATGGGATAGCATTGTGATGGATTTCGTAGTTGGATTGCCGAAGACCTGGAAGGGTTATGACTCAATATAGGTAATTGTTGATCAAGTCACGAAGTCAGCACACTTTCTACCGATCAACATAAGATACAATATGGAGAAGTTGACCTAGTTATACATCGATGAGATTGTTAGACTACATGGGGTACCTACCAGTATTGTTTCTGACAGAGATCCAAGGTTTACCTCCAAGTTTTGGCAAAGTTTGCAAGAAGCGTTAGGAACAAAGTTACGATTAAGTTCTTCTTATCATCCACAAACTGATGGGCAATCGAAAAAGACGATCCAATCGTTGGAGGATTTGCTCAAGGCTTGCGCTATAGAACTGGCTGGAAGTTGGGATGGAGTTCTACCATTGGTAGAGTTCACCTACAATAACAATTTTCATTCAAGCATAGGGATGGCACCCTATGAAGCTCTATATGGACGACGGTGCCGAACACCTCTGTGTTAGTACCAAGATGGCGAGCGCTTTACTGTTGGACTATTCAGCAGACGACTGAGAAGGTCAAGATGATTCAGGAAAAGATGAGGACGGCTCAGAGTCAGCAAAAAAGTTATGCAGACAAAAGGCGAAAGCCTCTTGAGTTTGAGGAAGGCGAGCATATGTTTTTGAAAGTCACACCACCGATTGGGGTTGTCCGAGTTCTGAAATCTAGAAAACTCACTCCCAAATTCTTTGGACCTTACTAAATTCTTCACCGGATAGGTCCAGTAGCTTACCAGATAGCCGTCCCACATTTTTTTTTCAAACCTTCACAATGTTTTTCATGTGTCACAACTACGAAAATATATTCCTGACCCGAACCATGTCTTAGCACCGGACACAGTACAATTGAAAGAGAACTTAACCTATGAGGCACCACCCGTAAAGATTGAAGATAGGAGAGTGAAACAACTCAGAGGAAAGGAAATCGCATTGGTGAAAGTGATCTGGAACGAAAAGACGGGAGATGCAACATGAGAATTAGAAGACAAGATGAAGGAGCAACACCCACAACTGTTTTAAGGTATGAAAATTTCGAGGACGAAATTTCTTTTTAGAAGGGGAGAGTTGTAACACCCCAAAATTTCCTATCTTGTAAACAGTAATTTTGACAGTTAACAGAATTTTACAATTTAGTAATTTTTGGATGCTATAAAATTATTTTGATTATTCCGTCAGCATATTTGATCGTTTTGAGTGATTTACTCCGTGTCAGGAAAATAAAAATTTTTGGGTCAAGGAAAACTTTACGTAATTTAATTTTTACCATTAGGTTTTAATTATTTTACGTAATCTGATTTGATATTTGTGTGTTTTCTAATATTTGTGATTTTGTGGACGATTATGAATTATTTTGCTGTATGTGGGCCCAGGTAATCCTATGTGGGCCTAGGTGGCCATACGTGGGCCCAGGTGGGTCCTGCAAAGTAAAAATTTTTCTACGGATAGAAAAATTTATACTATTTAGACGGAGACAGGAGATCTTACTAAACCTGAATCTGGAAAAAGTTTTTATAATTTTCTTTTACTGTGTTTTGTACTGTATTTATTTATCAAGTGATAAAAATACAGTAAAAATATTATTTGTAGGGTTATAGCAGATAAAAATAATAAAAATTATACTGTGTAGTCAACAAAGAGGGCTTGACTTGATTTGTACCCTTGGATGAGAATACTTAGTTTGAAGATTAATCATTGATTTAATCAACGTTTAAGAAACAAACTTAATAAAGAAGCATTGGATAATCACCATTGATTTAATCAATGGTGTGAGAATAAACTTGGTTAGGAAGGCTTTGATATCAACCGTAGATTTAATCAACAGTTAGAATTGGTCTTGAAAAGTGACAGAGACCATTTATAACCATTGGATTTAGATTTAATCTACGGTGGAGATTTAGTCTTATAAAGTAACAAGGACCATTTATGACCATTGGATTTGGATTTAATCAATGGTGGAGATTTGGTCTTCTAAAAAGGCTATGACTAATTATAATCCTTGGATTAAAAGTAAGAAGGAGTAATCTTGACCCTTTATTTTGGAGACACATCTAATGGCTAGGATTTAAAGGAGAAAGATCCAATGGCCTAGATTGAGTCTTTTAATCAAAAGTCTACCTAAATCCTAACCATTGAATTAATCAATGGCTAGAAATGTTGAAATAATGGCTTGAAATTGATTAGTAACTAATTAAACCTAATTTAGTTAATCTAATGGCCTAATTAACAAGTTAAGCAAACTAATTTAATTGTTAATTTGTTATAATTTAATTCTTAATTAGATATCCTAATTTTAATTAGAGGTTATAATATATGTAATAATATGTTTAATTAATTAGTTATATAGTTAGAATGTTAATTAAGATTGATTAGGAAATTTAACCTAACTAATTACCTAATTAATTAGCATGCAATTAGGTGTAAATTGAAAACAATTAATTCCCTATACACTCAAGGAGTCCCACGGTTTTGGCAGCAGCTTGGGGAGGCTTCTACATGATTCTTGAACAATCCATAAAGCCTTGAAAGTCAAGTGGATGACATAAGCCATGTGGAAAAGCATGTGCACTCAAAATAAGATATTTTCTTCATGCAAATCTCCTAAAATTTCCTACTCATTCACAGCAGCAGCAGCCCACCCATATTCACTCTCACAATTTCATTTTCTCTTTCATCAAAAAGTCTACAACACTTTCTCTCAAAAATTCCAAGAACCAAAGCACCATTTTTCTTCCTTTTCTCTCCATTTGGTTCGGCCTCCACCACCAAATATACTATCACTCACCTATAATTTTCACTCACATCATTTCCTAAAGCTAAACAACATTCTAAACACTTTCCATTTAGAAAGTTTTCCCAAAATCCCACTCTAAGTACTTCAAAATCCCATTTTTACCTTACTTTCCTAGATGTAAACTTTGATTTCTATGGTTTAAATTTATGTTTATGATTTTCTAAGCCATGTTTGTTCCATGGTTTGTTATTATTAAGCTTTGTTTATGATTTTGCTAATTATTTTAGAATTGTTAGGAATTGTTGTGAGCCACACGAAAATTAAGGAGAAGGAGGAGAGCTTGAAAAGCTTGTCTTCAAGAGGTAAGAGGGAGATCCATCTCACCAACCAAGCATGGTGGTGAGAGATGGTTTTATATTTGATGGATGGTGAATCCATGTGAGGATTCATATCCATGGTCATGTAGTAATCTGTGTGTGTTATGTGCTTTGATTATTTTTGTCTATGCTTGATATGCTTTGCATGATTTACTTGTGTATGCATGCTTAGTATGATTTTTATTTGCTTATATGGTATGCTTATGATATGTATGATGAAGATATATTGGATATATTATGATGAAAGTATGATAAAATAAGAAATTTTGGCTCCAAAGGCCATAGAGAAGGTCACGGTTTTGAGCTTCCAAAACTAGGGTTTTTATTGAAATTTTTCAAGAACAATGGAGTTAATTTTTGGTCCTTCAACTTAAACAAATTTTTGGCCCAGACACCAACTAATTTGGTGTTCACAAAATTATATTTTCATGAATGATAAAATTGAATGATTTGAAGAGTATGGAAAATAAACAAAGGGTTTGTTTTTCAAGAGAACAAGAATACGGTCTTTGAGGAATTTTTATTAATTTATTTTGTGTAAAAAGATCCTAAGTGTCTTTCTCAATATGAGTTTTGAATGAAAAGGGCAAACATTGATTTTAAGGATTTGTAAATAAAGTGAACAAGGATTTGCAAAGAAAGTGAAAAAAAAGAAGATTTGTAAAGAAAGTGAAAAAGGATTTGTGCAAATGGGTTTGGTTTTTTTATAACCATCGGTATTTCGGTTTTGAAAATAAAATTTTAATGGTTTTGTTTGTGTAAAACGATATCAATTTAGAAGGAAAAATGTCTTGACAATTTTCAATAGTCATGTCCACATTTTCGAAGGCTTGTAATGCATTGATTTTGATGAAACAAAGTGATTTTCCAAGTGGAAATATAATTAATTTAATACAAGGAATTTGGAAAAAGAATCAGAGTATTTTAGCACTTGAGTAATGAATTTTTATGTAAATGGAAAAGAGAGGTTGCAAGTGAGTCTCAATTTGTTTTAAAAAGAATTTATTTTTGTTAAAATTGATTTAAGAAAAAAAAATGAATGAAGGATACAATAGTGATTTGGTATTTTCTAACGTGTAACTCATCCGTTGGATTTTGGAAAGCATTAGTAATTTTTAAAGTTAGAAATATTGATTTAATTCAATGGAATTGTGAATTTGTGGAATATACTGTGAGAAAGGATTTTCTTGAGTAAGAAAATGTGTTAAATAAAGTATAAAGTCATATTATTTTGAGAAAAGTGGAAATGGAATTTTTGAAAAATGAAAAATATTTTCTGTAATGGAATTGTGGTGAAAAAAATTTATTTACGTATCTTAAAAATATAATTTTTAAAGTACGTGGTTTGAAATACAGTAAAATATTTCTAAGTGTTTGGAAATATAGTAAAATATTTTTACGCGATTTGAGAAACGTATATTTTTATGCGATTGAGAGAAATGTTAAAAAATTTAATACGTGATTTAAAGGTGCAACAGAAGAGTTGCAGTATTTTGAAAACGTAATAAAAACATTTTGGAATTTTAAAAATGTAACAAGAGTGTTACGGTATTGTGAAAATGTAAAAGAAGTGTTATGGTACTGTGAAGATATAACAGAAATGTTTTGGAATTGTGAAAACATAACAGAAATGTTTTGGAATTGTGAAAACGAAATGGAAATGTTGTGCAATTTTGTGAAAACACGATGAAAGTGTTTTATAACTATGAAAATGTGATAATATGATTTTCCTTTTGAAAATACAGTATAAATACTATAGAACTAGTATATGGATGCTGTGTGTCAAAATGACATGTTTTGACTGTGATTGGCATTTGGTGCATTATACATGCATTGGAAAGATATGTCTGTGATTGGATTTAGTGCATTATACGTGCATTAGAAAAATATGCGTTGAAGCATATGATTACATTGAACAAATGAAATTGAAAAGATTTGGCCCTTTGGGGTTGGACTTGCACTGATATATTCATGTATTGTATAAAATATAGCTAATAGCTATTATGGCCCTTGTGGTTGAAGAGGGAATGAGAATTGATAGTGAGGTCTATGATGGATCTTAGGGGCGTCGAGGCGCGGCAGTCGACCAGTGGACAGTTGGCGAGTACCCTGTGCCACTTGGCGATGCAGTCCGTTGTAAGGCATTGACGATACCCGATAAGAACACGATTCTTTTCAACAACTGGGAGATTGTCTTTGGGCTAAGGCTGACAATTAACCAGAGCAGTCTTCTCGAAATTGTGAAAACCTCCATGGAGTTGTTTTTGATAAACTGAGTCATTGTGTATATGCATAAATCTGAGCAATTATATCTGTATGATATATTAATTGAGGAATGTTAGCTATGACAATTGTTTTGAGTACTTGGATGATGATTGAACTGATAAATAATTAGATGATGATAGTTGATTAATGCTGATAGCATGATTATGGTATGATATATCTGTATGATATTGCTGTTTATGTTATCTCTGTGCTGCCATGTTGGTATTGGTGTAGGTGATCTCACCTCTTTGTTATATTGTTTTGCTTTGTCTGTATTGTTAAAATTATACAGCAGAAGGAATGAGTTGTCTTAGACATAACGAGTGGTAGATACTCAGAGATTGATGGAAACATTGAAAAGTGGCTGTCTCAAGTTCGAAGATGTGCCGGGTAGACAAGGAGTAAAGTTCTGATGCATCAAGTTGATACAAGAGAAGGAATGAGTATGTTAAGATTTAATGTTATTGTTGTATCGTGCTATTAAGTAGGACCTGTCATGGGGTTTGCTACTGTTAAAAAAAAATAAGTCTATTAATTTTATATTTCTCTTTAAGTTGTGATATTAATTGGTGTCAATATTGCATAATGAATAGTTAAAATATGATTTTCAATATTACCTAATATTTTCAGTAAATTTACGTTTCAATAAAGAAGAAATTTTGAAACCCATCTTTTATAACTCAAACTTTGTACGAACTTCTTTTCAGATTATGAGTCGGGAGTCGGAAATGTGATGCCCTAAGGAGGGTGTTACATTAGTTGGTATCAGAGCACGGTTTGAGTCTTTTGGGGTTTGTGATTAGGTCTATTTTGCTTGTGTTGTGTTCTCTGTGATTGATAGTGAGGGAACCCTATTGAGGGTCACCCTTTGTTTGCATTTTGCTTGTTAGGTGTTTATGCTATTAGAATGTCTGTCTGTGTATATTGATATATTGGATTGGATTAGAATGCCTGAAATGGAAGAAATGATGTTGGGTTGGTTCTCGGATGGCCACGATTTTGAGCCCAAACTTTGGGGTCCCTTGTGAACAATTGTAACAATTAGAATTTCAAAATAGAATCAACTGTACATTATGTAATAAAGGTAGAGAAACTTCTCCAATGCCAAATCTGTCGAGTTAGAATGCAAATCCGTCAAGTTAGAATGCCAAACCCGTTGAGTAGAGTTTCTGACCATTTAGTAGAGAAACTTCTCCAAATCCGTCGAGTAGAGTTTCTGACCACTTAGGAGAGAAACTTCTCCAATGCCAAATCCGTCGAGTTAGAATGTCAAATCTGTCGAGTTAGAATGCAAAATCCATCGAGTTAGAATACAAAATCCATCGAGTTAGAATACCAAACCCGTCGAGTAGAATTTCTGACCGTTTAATAGAGAAACTTTCCCAAATATCGATATCCATCGAGTGACATGTCCGTCGAGTAGAATTTCTGACCGTTTAATAGAAAAACTTTCCCAAATGTCAATATCCATCGAGTGACATGTTCGTCGAGTAGAATTTCTTACCGTTTAATAGAAAAACTTCCCCAATGTCAACATCCGTTGAGTTTGAATGTCAATATCCGTCGAGTGACATATCCGTCGAATCAGAATTTCTGACCATTTTGTGTTTTCATCAGTTCAACACTAGAAGATTTCTCCAACGTCAACACCCATCCGTCGAATTAGGATTTCTGCTAATCTTCTAGCATATTCGACAGTTTTTTATCTTCATTCGACAGAACCTTCATTCGACAGAAATTGATTTTTAACCACTTTTGTCAAATTGTGACTTAGCTCTTTCCATCACTAAATCACCTTATGACTGACCTCTTTCATCTTTCTGCCATGTTATTTTTTCGTCGAAAGGCAGCCTCAATTTTTTTTACTAGATACATTGTCTCCGTCGAATTCAAAAGTATAATTTATCACCCAACACCTAGCTATTAAATTAAAGGTTTTGCTGGTGATTCCGGCCGTGTATCTTCCTGGACTCAAGGCTTTTGGACTAATATAAGCATATTAATCGTAAATAATTGGATGACTAGAAACTAATTAGGGATTCATAAAAAAAGGTAATGACTCGGGATAGTTATACTTGTATGGAAGTGAAACATGTTACTAGTAATGCAGTTGCAGTTACGGGAGCAACGGGAGCAATGTGGAAAGACAACTACACGAACAAAGGACCGCTGTTCAGTGGAAACTAGAAGTTGAAGTTTAGGATCTGATGGAAGAGAATCAGTCTTGGAATATAAGATTTTGTAATTTTGGAACCTGGTATTTTTTTAGGATATTGAGAAAGTAATTGATTTCGACGGAAGATGTATTTACAACCATTGAGGAAACCAAAAGTAGTAAGTGATGTGAAAGAAAGTACTTAAATGAAGGAATGTACGTCAAGGAAACAAATTGCGGAAAAGTTGGACACATTTTCCCAGAGATTATGCTCTTTGAAAATAGAGTTTTCTGTTAGTAAAATTTTTGATAGTAAGGGAAGTTGTTACTCTGAATGGAACGTGAGTGTTCTGAGAGGAAGATTTAAACAATGGAGATTGTGTCATTGGAGCTAATCCTATAAACCATACTGAATATTTCTGTGAGTGACCTATTCTTTATAACATATGATTGAGTAGATCAATTATATGTTAGAGTTATTCATTATCCTCTGATTTGTTTACTTCTGTTTCTATTCTTAGCCAATCGAGCTATTCAAGTTATTCAAATTATTGTTATAGATCAAAACTTTGTGTTAGTTTGATCTGTTTCATAAACAGACGTGATCTTTGAAAATGGATTAGTTATTTTCCAACCATATCCAATGAGATTATTTCAATAGAGTGTGAGTAATCCAAAGAAATTTTATTCTTGAAAATCGGGTTACATCCAATTCTTTGCTGGATATGTTCGATAACAGGTTCGATTCGTTTTGTTATCTTCCATGATGTTTTCTTTCATCTCCTGCAATTGAACGAACAAGAAACGATATTCCTATTTAACTCTATGTCATAGTATTTGGTATAGTACTGTGGAAAGGAGAACTCGGTTAGTGAGACATTTCCTATTAAAAGCAAAAATCTAGAATATGTAGTGATACGAGGATAAGGAAATTTTAAGTAATACATTACATTAGTTGGAAGTTATCTGAGAAAAACTATTCTAGGCATGAATGAAGATTGGTTGTCGTTATGTTGGTATCAGAGATATGGAAATTCTTTCTTTCTGGAGTAACATTCAACATCTTCAGTAATTATAGGAGTCTGAGATATCTGTTTGATCAAGAGAAGTTGAACATCAGCAAAGAGATTTTGTTGGTTAGAATATTATAGCAAGATCTAAGAGAGGAAGCTTCATGGGAATTCGAAAATAAGATAAATGAGTAATGTTCATAATTATTCTGAGGGTGTGAAATCATGGTTATTAAATTTTGAGGATGAAATTTCTTTTTAGAGGGGGAGTACTATAAAACCCCAACATTTCCTATCTTGTAAACAGTAATTTTGACAGTTAACAGAATTTTACTGTTTAGTAATTTTTAGATGCTGTAAAATTATTTTGATTATTCCGTTAGCGTATTTGATCGTTTTGAGTGATTTACTCCGTGTCAAGAAAATAAAAATTTTTGGGCTGGGAAAAACTTTACGTAATTTAATTTTTACAGTTAGGTTTTAATTATTTTACGTGATCTGATTTGATATTTGTGTGTTTTCTAATATTTGTGATTTTGTGGATGATTATGAATTTTTTTTACTATATGTGAGCCCAGGTGGTCCTATGTGGGCCTAGGTGGCCATACGTGGACCTAGGTGGGTCTCGCAAAGTAAAAAATTTTCTATGGATAGAAAAATTTGTACTATTTAGACGGAGACAGGGGATCTTACTAAACCTGAATCTGGAAATAATTTTTATAATTTTCTTTTACTGTGTTTTGTACTGTATTTATTTATCAGGTGATAAAAATACAGTAAAAATATTATTTGTAGGGTTATAGCAGATAAAAATAATAAAAATTATACTGCGTAGTCAACAAAGAGGGCTTGACTTGATTTGTACCCTGGGATGAGAATACTTAGTTTGAAGATTAACCATTGATTTAATCAACGGTTAAGAAACAAACTTAATAAAGAAGCATTGGATAATCACCATTGATTTAATCAATGGTGTGAGAATAAACTTGGTTAGGAAGGCTTTGATATCAACCGTAGATTTAATCAACGGTGTAGAATTGGTCTTGAAAAGTGACAGAGACCATTTATAACCATTGGATTTAGATTTAAGCTACGGTGGAGATTTAGTCATATAAAGTAACAAGGACCATTTATGACCATTGGATTTGGATTTAATCAATGGTGGAGATTTGGTGTTCTAAAAAGACTATGACTAATTATAACCCTTGGATTAAAAGTAAGAAGGAGTAATCTTGACCCTTTATTTTGGAGACACATCTAATGGCTAGGATTTAAAGGAGAAAGATCCAATGGCCTAGATTGAGTCTTCTAATCAAAAGTCTACCTAAATCCTAACCATTAAATTAATCAATGGCTAGAAATGCTTCAAATAATGGCTTGAAATTGATTAGTAACTAATTAAACCTAATTTGGTTAATCTAATGGCCTAATTAATAAGTTAAGCAAACTAATTTAATTGTTAATTTGTTATAATTTAATTCTTAATTAGATATCCTAATTTTAATTAGAGGTTATAATATATGTAATAATATGCTTAATTAATTAGTTATATAGTTAGAATGTTAATTAAGATCGATTAGGAAATTTAACCTAACTAATTACCTAATTAATTAGCATGCAATTAGGTATAAATTGAAAATAATTAATTCCCTAAACACTCAAGGAGTCCCACGGTTTTGGCAGCAGCTTGGGGAGGCTTCTACATGATTCTTGAACAATCCATAAAGCCTTGAAAGTCAAGTGGATGACATAAGCCATGTGGAAAAGCATATGCACTCAAAATGAGATATTTTCTTCATGCAAATCTCCTAAAATTTCTTACTCATTCACGGCAGCAGCAGCCCACCCATATTCACTCTCACAATTTCATTTTCTCTTTCATCAAAAAGTCTACAACACTTTCTCTCAAAAATTCCAAGAACCAAAGCACCATTTTTCTTCCTTTTCTCTCCATTTGGTTCGGCCTCCACCACCAAATATACTATCACTCACCTATAATTTTCACTCACATCATTTCCTAAAGCTAAACAACATTCTAAACACTTTCCATTTAGAAAGTTTTCCTAAAATCCCACTCTAAGTGCTTCAAAATCCCACTTTTACCTTACTTTCCTAGAGGTAAACTTTGATTTCTATGGTTTAAATTCATGTTTATGATTTTCTAAGCCATGTTTGTTCCATGGTTTGTTATTATTAAGCTTTGTTTGTGATTTTACTAATTATTTTAGAATTGTTAGGAATTGTTGTGAGCCACACGAAAATTAAGGAGAAGGAGGAGAGCTTGAAAAGCTTGTCTTCAAGAGGTAAGAGGGAGATCCATCTCACCAACCAAGCATGGTGGTGAGAGATGGTTTTATATTTGATGGATGGTGAATCCATGTGAGGATTCATATCCATAGTCATGTAGTAATCTGTGTGTGTTATGTGCTTTGATTATTTTTGTCTATGCTAGATATGCTTTGCATGATTTACTTGTGTATGCATACTCAGTATGATTTTTATTTGCTTATATGGTATGCTTATGATATGTATGATGAAGATATATTGGATATATTATGATGAAAGTATGATAAAACAAGAAATTTTGGCTCCAAAGGCCATAGAGAAGGTCACGGTTTTGAGCTTCCAAAACTAGGGTTTTTATTAAAATTTTTCAAGAACAATGGAATTAATTTTTGGTCCTTAAACTTAAACAAATTTTTGGCCAAGACACCAACCAATTTGGTGTTCACAAAATTATATTTTCATGAATGATAAAATTGAATGATTTGAAGAGTATGGAAAATAAACAAAGGGTTTGTTTTTCAAGAGAACAAGAATACGGTCTTTGAGAAATTTTTATTAATTTATTTTGTGTAAAAAGATCCTAAGTGTCTTTCTAAACATGAGTTTTGAATGAAACGGGCAAACATTGATTTTAAGGATTTGCAAAGAAAGTGAACAAGGATTTGCAAAGAAAGTGAAAAAAAAAAAGATTTGTAAAGAAAGTGAAAAAGGATAAAAACAAATGGGTTTGATTTTTTTATAACCATCGGTATTTCGGTTTTGAAAATAAAATTTTAATGGTTTTGTTTGTGTAAAACCATATCAATTTAGAAGGAAAAATGTCTTGACAATTTTCAATAGTCATGTCCACATTTTCGAAGGCTTGTAATGCATTGATTTTGATGAAACAAGGTGATTTTTCAAGTGGAAATATAATTAATTTAATACAAGGAATTTGGAAAGGGAATCAGAGTATTTTAGTACTTGAGAAATGAATTTTTATGTAAATGAAAAAGAGAGGTTGCAAGTGAGTCTCAATTTATTTTAAAAAGAATTTATTTTTGTTAAAATTAATTTAAGAAAAAAAAATATGAATGAAGGATACAATAGTGATTTGGTATTTTCTAACGTGTAACTCATCCGTTGGATTTTGGAAAGCATTAGTAATTTTTAAAGTTAGAACATTGATTTAATTTAATGGAATTGTGAATTTGTGGAATATACTGTGAAATAGGATTTTCTTGAGTAAGAAAATGTGTTAGATAAAGTATAAAGTCATATTATTTTGAGAAAAGTGGAAATGAAATTTTTGAAGAATGAGAAATATTTTCTGTAATGGAATTGTGGTGAAAAAAAAATTATTTATGTATCTTAAAAACATAATTTTTAAAGTACGTAGTTTGAAATACTGATAAAATATTTCTAAGTATTTGAAAATATAGTAAAATATTTTTACGCGATTTGAGAAACTTATATTTTTATGTGATTGAGAAAAATGTTAAAAAATTTAATACGTGATTTAAAGGTGCAACAGAAGAGTTGCAGTATTTTGAAAACGTAATAAAAACATTTTGAAATTTTAAAAACGTCACAAGAGTGTTACGATATTGTGAAAATGTAAAAGAAGTGTTATGGTATTGTGAAGATATAACAGAAATGTTTTGGAATTGTGAAAACGTAACAGAAATGTTTTGGAATTGTGAAAATGAAATGGAAATGTTGCGCAATTTTGTGAAAACACGACGAAAGTGTTTTATAACTATGAAAATGTGATAATATGATTTTCCTATTAAAAATACAGTATAAATACTATAGAACCAGTATATGGATGCTGTGTGAGAAAATGACATGTTTTGACTGTGATTGGCATTTGGTGCATTATACATGCATTGGAAAGATATGTCTGTGATTGGATTTGGTGCATTATACGTGCATTGAAAAAATATGCGTTGAAGCATATGATTACATTGAACAAATGAAATTGAAAAGATTTGGCCATTTGGGGTTGAACTTGCACTGATATATTCGTGCATTGTATAAGATATAGCTAATAGCTATTATGGCCCTTGTGGTTGAAGAGGGAATGAGAATTGATAGTGAGGTCTATGATGGATCTTGGGGGTGTCGAGGCGCGGCGGTCGACCAGTGGACAGTTGGCGAGTACCCTGTGCCACTTGGCGATGCAGTCCGTTGCAACGCATTGACGATACCCGACAAGAACACGATTCTTTTCAACGACTGGGAGATTGTCTTTGGGCTAAGGCTGACAATTAACCAGAGCATTCTTCTCAAAATTGTGAAAACCTCCATGGAGTTGTTTTTGATAAACTGAGTCTTTGTGTATATGCATAAATCTGAGCAATTATATCTGTATGATATATTAATTGAGGAATGTTGGCTATGACAATTGTTTTGAGTACTTGGATGATGATTGAACTGATAAATGATTAGATGATGATAGTTGATTAATGCTGATAGCATGATTATGGTATGATCTATCTGTATGATATTGCTGCTTGTGATATCTCTGTGCTACCATATTGGTATTGGTGTAGGTGATCTCACCTCTTTGTTATATTGTTTTGCTTTGTCTATATTTTTAAAATTATACAGTAGAAGGAATGAGTTGTCTTAGACATAACGAGTGGTAGATACTCAGAGATTGATGGAAACATTGAAAAGTGGCTGTCTCAAGTTCGAAGATGTGTCGGGTAGACAAGGAGTAAAGTTCTGATGCATCAAGTTGATACAAGAGAAGGAACGAGTATGTTAAGATTTAATGTTAGTGTTGTACCGTGCTATTAAGTAGGACCTGTCATGGGGTTTGCTACTGTTAAAAAAAATAAGTCTGTTAATTTTATATTTCTCTTTAAATTGTGATATTAATTGGTGTCAATATTGCATAATGAATAGTTGAAATATGATTTTCAATATTACCTAATATTTTCAGTAAATTTACGTTTCAAGAAAGAAGAAATTTTGAAACCCATCTTTTATAACTCAAACTTTGTATGAACTTCTTTTCAGATTATGAGTCGGGAGTCGGAAATGTGATGCCCTAAGGAGGGTGTTACAAGAGTTGTAATACCCCTAAAAATTATTTATTTCATTATAAATGATCATTTTATAATACTTCTGATTTTTGGAAAAAAATTGGATTTTTCTAAAAATATTGAATTTTTTAATATATTTCTCATTTTACGTGCACACTGAGCAGAGTCAGTGTAACACCCCAGAAATTGTTTGTTTTTTGATGAATAGGATTTTTTAATATTTGTGATTTTTGATGACTTTTGTGGAATTTTTTAAAAATATAAAATATTTTAATATATTTCTCATTTTACGTGCGATCGAGTGAGAAAACAAAATGTTTTCCCTGAGGTGGTAAACCTTAGACTGTGGAAGTGTCGACTGTAACATCCCAAAAATCATTTATTTCATTATAAATAATCATTTTATAATATTTATGATTTTTGGGAATTTTTCTAAATTTTTTCAAAAATATCAAATATTTTAATATATTCTTCGTTTTGTGTGCACACTGAGCAGTGTTAGTGTAACATCTCAGAAAATTGTTTGTTTCACAATAAATAGTTGTTTTCCAAGATTTGTGGTTTTTAGGAATTTTTGTGAAATTTTCTGGAAATATTGAATATTTTAATATATTCCTCATTTTATGTGCCCACTGAGCGGAGCGAAGAAAACGAAATATTTTCCCAGAGACTGGTAAACTTTGGACTGTAGAAACGTCAACGGGGGATCTTACTAAACCCGAGGCTGGACACAGTTTATGAGGTTTTCGTTTTTCAAGATTTTATCTGATAAATAAAATCATAGTATATTTTATTATCTGTGGAATAATAAAATATTATTACGCTAACTGTAAAATTTTGTCCACTGAGAAATAGTTCTAGTAGATTATTTCTATCTAGTTATTTTTATGACATCATTTAAATGACCACACACTTCACTTTATCGAGAAGCGTGCGAAGCTTCTCAAGGAAGCTTCTAGGAAGCTTCCTGCCCACCCATTTTTTTCTCTCTCCTGCGATATGTGTTGCACGGTTGGGGCTAGGGGGAAAACACAATTTCATTCCCTCATTTTCTCTCCCTCTTACGCAACTCTCTTCCTCTCTTCTCCACACACACACACCTCCATTGTTGAACATTCAAGCTTCCATGCTCAAGCCAATATAGACCATTGCTTCCCATCATCATCTCCAAGCTTTCTTCTTTGTTGGGAACTCCTCCTTGCTCCTTCATTTTTGTCCTCCACAGCCAGCTCCAAAGCTTCAAGTATTGAGGTAAAAGCTCTTAACTTTCTTCTCCTTTTCTCCCCATTTTCATGGTACATGGTCACATTTGTGACTATGGATGCCATTTCCACTCTTTGATCTTGATTTGTTGGATTTGAACACCCAAGGATCTTGTGGTGGAGAAGCACGAAATTTCAAGGACAAAAGGAGCTTGCTTTCCTTGTTCTTCACTAAGGTAAGAGGAAGATTATTCTCTTCAACCCATTTTGATAGTGAGAAACGTCTTTGTTGTGTTGATGAGGTGAAACCCATTTGTGGGTACCCCTTTGTTTGAGTGATTTTGGTTGTTTAATGGTGTTTTGATTGGTAGGAATTAGTTGTATGTTGATAGATTTTGGATTGTATGAAGATTGGAATGGTTTCTGGTGATTTCTGCGTCCACAGAGTGATACACGGCCTAAGCCGTTGTATGAAAACACGGTCGTGTATCTCCCTATGTGACTGAAACATGTTTTCTAGTGCACTCCAGAGGAGTACACGGCCTAGGCCATGTATGACCACACGGCCGTGTACTTAGGGCTGTGTAATTTTCACACGGCCGTGTAACACGTTCAATAATAGAATTTAGGCTTTTTCTAGCCCCTTTGAGCCTCCGGTCTCCTTGGGCACTCATTATAAGACTTTAGTACTAAGATAAACTTATTAAACATAATAAATTGAATGATTAGAAGTTAATTACGGATTCATAAAATGGGAAGAACCAAGAATGATAGTGTGCCTTATAGTTTAGAGCAGTTTTTGGAATAAAGGAAGAACAAGAGTGTGAGGAGGGTTGTGAGGAACTTAAACTAAATATTCTAAGAGAGTTAACGTGAGAACATAATGGAATTAAAGCATAACTTTCATAATAACTTTGAATAATATGTGTTCACCTATGAAATTTTAGTATTGATTCATTGTGGTGTGTGAATTTGGATAAGTTATGTTATCATTGTGAATATATATATATATATATATATATATATATATATATATATATATATATATATATATATACATATATATGCATTGAATCCATATGCATTGACATTGTGATTATGGAACCGAAGTACCGGACCAAGAAACCTCAGGTAGACTATTTAGTCAGATGTGGTTTGCTTTTATAACTAGAACCATCAGGTGGACAATTTAGTCAGAAAGGACTAGTTATCAAAGAAAACCCAGTTAATAGTGATACTATGTAGTCGTATGGGCGATTATATAATATCACTGATGAAAATGGTATTAAACAATTATATGGACGATTGCTTCAATACCGTTAGGAGTGGTACAACGGAGGATTGAATCCCATTGAATATGCATTTGTGCATTATACAATTATGGCATATTATGCCTAGGAGTGGACAAGGACTTACAGGATAGTGGGGTCTTGAATAAACCTAGGGGGACGTCAGGGCGCGGTGTTTCACCAGTGATCAAGTTATCACCTTATATATATGCCCCTGGCCTTGAACACTGTTGCAACGCACTGGCAGGCCGACAAGGCACTATTGCTTTCCATGGCCCGGCATAGACTGTCTATTGAGGGGGGACAGATCTTCTGGGGCGTTCATCTCTGAAAACCTTGAGTTTAGCTCCATGGAGTAGGAAATGAGTACATTTTACATGAGAATGGTCTGCATACGCATTGTGCATATACATGTTTAGTTCACATATTATCATGGCAAGGTTAACATACATATTGTGGAAACATAAATACTTGTTATATATCTATAGTGAATACTTGTTGTTATAGTGCTGTTGATAATTGTATTATCGTGGAATATGTTTTCTGAGATTATCTATGCAATTGATAATTTGTACATGTTTGTAGTATCTGTATGTATGGAATGACTTTGTCATTCGTGTTATGTTTCTTTACAGCCATAATAGGTAATGAAAGTAGAATGTCTTACCTCTTTTCAGTATTTGTTGCTATTTTGTGTGGATTTTGGTTAAAGTCTGAAAATGGGGCGAGGTCGAATCTCCTAGACTTCACTTGGTTTGATTTTCTGCGTTCGGTGAGGACACCTTGAAGGGACCCTATTGTTTTCATCATAATTGAGTTCACCGAAGGTGACAAGGCTTGGCGAGTCGACTGGATCGACAAACGTATGCGATTTGTTGGGGATCTGACCTTGACCATGAAGAGGACTGCAATTGAAGACCTTTTCTCGTATTTCTCACTACACCGGTGTGCCCGGGGTTGCCTTACACATTCAGGATTTGAGGGAGTGCCCAATTCCTTAGTCGTGGATATGTTGTGGGTAGTTTATACTTTATTTTGCATTACCTTTAAAAAGTCTATTTTTGGGTATATGTATGCTTTAAGGTGATTATTCAGTCTAAAATATTGTAAATTGAGTACATCTTATAATTCATATTTTTAACTGGTTGTATATGTAACTATTCATTCGTGGCTCCTATTTTCCTCATATGCGAAATGATTAATTAAATTTGGATAAATGTTGTTTGACAATCGTAACACGTAGAAATTTAGTGACCATGACATAATGACGATTGTGTCATGGTTATTAAATCGACGGGGGATCTTACTAAACTCGAGGTCAGCACAATTTACGAGGTTTGTATTTTTGAGGTTTTATTTGATAAATAAAATCTCTGTACGTTCTGTTAATTAAAATTTTACGATACGCTCTATTATCTGTTGGATAATTAATACTGACTTTGTGCACTGTAGCAATTATCCATTGTGTAATAGCTTGTAGTAAAATTCTAATTACCATATTATTTTAACTATTAAATCACATTATCTTATCCAAAGGTAATCTCCTTTATCTCTAATCACATCTTCTTTATTGGAAAAGCTCCCAAGCTTCTCAAGAAGCTACTCACCTCTCTCTCTCCTCCCTCTCCTCACACGGCAGCTGCACCCATTTTGGAGCCAAAATTTGTGCTTCTCCTAATTAATTAACCCATTCTAATTTCAAAAGAAACCCTAAAAGTTCATTTACTTTACTATCCACTTCTCTCTCTACCTTCATCTTTCTTTCATTTTTCTCCTTCTTCTCTCTACACTCACCTCATGGCCAGCCTCTCCTCTTTGCCTCAACCATCACAAAATTTTCAACCAAATACATTTTCTTAATCTCCTTCATCATCTAAACACATCTCTAGTTGGTGATTTCTTGAAAAGGTTCCATTTTCACTATCTCCTACTTCAAGCTTCAAGCTTGGAACTTTTGGGTGAGATTCTTGTTTTCTCCTAACTCTTCTTCCATTTTCGTTTTTAAGTCTTCCTTGTGACCATTTATTTCTTATTTTTCAAGCTTTGGTATTGGTTTGATGCGGTTAAAATTTCTAGGGTTTGTGGTGGTGTGAATCCGAAATTTCAAGGAGTTTCAAGGGAGTTCCATTACTTGTTTTCTCCCCTAGGTAAGAGGAAGATTATTCTCTTTAACCCATTTTGGTAGTGAGAAACTCATTGTTGTGTATTGATTGTTAGGATTTAGATGTATGATGATGGATATTGGATTGTATGAAGGTTGGATTGATTTCTGGTGGTTTACTGCGTTTACAGAGGGGTACACGGTCTAGGCCATGTACTCGTGCACGGCCGTGTACTCCAGGGTGCCAGAACAGAAATTCCAGAGACGTACACAGCCTAAGCCGTGCATTGTGGCACAGCCGTGTATTTTGGCTAGGCCGTGGAATCGTGGCCGTGTACTCTCCCTAGGCTGTGTAATTTGGATAGTGAAGGATTTTAGGCTTTTCTAGCCCCTTGGAGGCTCCCGATTTCCTTTGGCTCTCATTATAAGGCTTTAGTACTAAGATAAACTTATCAAACATGATTAATTGATTGATTAGAAGTTAATTAGAGATTCATAAAATGGAAAGAACTAAGAATGATAGTTTGCCTTATAGTTTAGAATAATTTTGGAATAAAGAAAGAACATGAGTATGGGTGAGGTTGTGAGAAATATAATGAACCTAAGGTTTAACTTTTATCATAACTATGGATGTGGTTATGTTTACCCTTAAAGTTTGTTATTGGCTTGATGTGGATCTGTGAATGGGATCAAACCTTGTTGATAAATGATATGACATGATATGATATGAATTATGATTTGTATATAAATATACATGTATGTATTGAATCCACATGCATTTGAAGCACGATTGACCTAGTTATCATGATAAGCATGATTAAAACATGCATTGAGAAGTCCACTGGACTATTGATAAGGCCAAGTTGCCTAGGAGTTCAATCACACCTTTGTGCGGGTGCGAATAGACAAGTGTAGGTCACTTGTTGACCTTAGGGGCGTCGAGGCGCGGGTAGCTCGTAATGGACAATTGGTAGCTCTTCTATCCGTGGGGCAGACCGATGCAAATGCAAACGCACCGATGATCCAGACCGAGACACTGTCCTATATCGAGATCTATGTAGAATGTATTGTATAATGCCATGATGTGCACCTAGATAAATTGAGAATTTTAGCACTTGAAGGCCTCGGCAGCTGCGATACAGACATATCTCCTGATCATTCTCTTTGAATGTTGTGTCTAGCTCCATAGAGTAGGATTGTTGGTACCATATGTATGTGCATAGTGAGTCGCCATACCATTTGATAGTTACTTGTTCATATGGGAATTTAATATGTTGTTTTATTACTGCTATATGTCGCGACCGGAGATCGCGGCGGGAATAATAGCAACTCGAATTGGATTTTTAGAAAATGAAATTGAGAAAATGGAGTCGCCACCAATTTTATTTGAATTTGGAAAAATTGGAAAACCTTTCTTTGAAAATGGTCTTTAGAACCAGATTGGATTCGGGAGTCGGTTATGCTTAGAGAAGGGTGGAAACTTAATTCCACAAGACCTCTAACGCACCCGTCCTAAGAGCGGTACCTTAAGTCAATTGTGCAAATTATTAACAATCCTTGAAAATATTTATTTTACCCCTTTTTTGCAAACATTGTAACTAAAAAGCGAAACCACAAAAATTGTGAAAATTTAAATTTGGCTTGACAAATGAAATTCTGCTCCTACGTATCCCCCTGGTGCAATGGAGAACTCAAAGTTACGTAGTTCTTTATAAAATAAGTGTGGGTTGGTTGATTTTATTTAAAAAAGATTTTATTTGAAAGTGAATCCATTTTTTTGCATAGGATTCAAGTTAGCACTAGGCTACTCAATAAACCCTTATGATCCAAATGACATTGAAGGTAGTATTCACTACTCAATCATCATCATTGGTCATTGCATGGATCAAAAGATTTTATTTTATTATTACTTTTTTTTATTTTTTATACCCTTCTTTTTTTTTTACCAAAAACAGTGTATCATTATTGCACTCACATGGAATGGGCAGCAGCCTACGTGATTCAAACTCAAACCTCAACAGGCAGTCAACAATTCAATTTAAAGGAAAGAGAGCTTGAAAACTTGGGTAACAATAACAGAGCTCATACCAGAGGACATTTGGGGAGGGGTTTGGACCCTGAGATTCGACGGTCGGTGTGGCAGAATTTAGTGAGATCCGACGGTCGAATGTGGAGAGGGATCTGGAAATTCAACGGTCGAGTGCGAAAAGGGAGCTGGAAATTCGACGGTCGAGTGCGGAGAGGGAGCTGGAAGTTCGACGGTTCGACAGTCGAACTGCTTTCTGAAGTCCGACGGTCGGGAGCTACTTTCTGAGATCCGACGGTCGAGCACAAGGCTGCTCAATAAACACTCTGGTAATGCAAGAGGTGACTCGTGGGAGAGGGATCTAGTATTGGCAGCCCGACAGTCGATTGGTTGAAGGATTTGGTATCTGATCCGACAGTCGGTTGGTGAGGGGTTTGGAGTTCGACGGTCGGTTGGAAAGGATCTTGGGTCGGTCGGTGAGAGGAGTGTAGCTGGTGTGTTTCGACAGTCGAGTGAAGGTTTGTGCTTGAGTTCGACAGTCGAAAATGGGAAGGATGTGACTCTTTGATTTTCGACGGTCGAAGAGGGATGGTTGTTAATTCGACGGTCGGGTATAGAGGGATTCAGGAGTGGTTGTTAGTTCGACGGTCGGTGTGGAGAAGGAGCTGGAGTCCGACGGTCGGTTGGTTGAAGGGAAGGATCTGACCTCTGGGGTTTCGACGGTCGGTTGGGAAGGATTTGGAGTTCGACGGTCGGTTGGTTGAAGGGAAGGATCTGTCCTCTGGGGTTTCGACGGTCGGTTTAAAGGTGATGGTTGGTTTTGTGAAGTTGGTCGAGGGTCACAATAGTATGGTTCGACGGTCGAGTTGGAGGCTGATGGCTTCTGTGCAGTTCGACGGTCGGATGAGAGGATGGATTCGATGGTCGGTTTTGGTTTAAAAGATTATGGCCCGACGGTCGATTGGGGGATTGGATGGTTCGACTGTCAGTTGAAAGGCTGATGGCTTCTGTGCAGTCCGACGGTCGGATGAGAGGATGGATTCGACGGTCGGCTAGTTGGGTTTGGTGGCAAATCTGGGGTTTGAAGGGTGTTGGGAATGGAAGAAGATTATGGAGATGAAGGTGGTGAGTAAGCTCACGTGGAAGATGAAAGAGAAGAAGATAATGGAGGGGTTGGGAGGATAAGGGTGCTGCCCTCTTTTTGATGGAGCTTCACGTGGAGGTTTGGCTTTATGGTGGTTTTGGTGGAGATGGAGTGGTGGTTCAAGGAAGGATGATGATGAGAGGTGGTTGGTTTTAATGGAAGTTAATGGTCGTTTCACAAAGTGGGTGTGTTTGTGTGGTGATTTACGTGGAGATGGAGTTGATATGGTGGCTGGTTTGGATGGTTACAGGAGTTTAGGTGGTTGTGGGTGATGGGAGTTTTGCTGCATGGTGGTCACGTTGGAGGGTGAGAGCTTGGTGAAGGTGCTGCCATGGTGGTTACGTGAATGGTGGAGGGGTGAAGAGGAGCTTGTGGTAGCTACATTTTGGTGGTGAGGTGTTGAAGTTGGCAGCAAGATGATGTCCTCGTGAGAGAGAGGAAGAGGGCGTGGAGATGATGAGGAGAGGTTATCAAGGATCCTGGAAGAAAATGATGGCAGAGGATGGATGGAATGATGGGAAGGTGATGGAGGTTCTGTGGTTTTTTGAGAAGATGGTTGTTGGGAGGTTGTTTACATGGTAGCCGAGGGTGATGGGTTTGAAGGTGGAAGGTGAAGATGAGATGAAGGATTGGGTTCTGCAGCCTGCCTAGCCTCCCCGAAGAAAATGAGAAGGAAAAGAATATAATGGAGGGGTTGTCGGTTGATTGCAGAAATTACGGGAAAGAGGTTGAGTGAGTGGGTTGCAGCAGTATGTGTGAGACAAAAACAGAAAAGAAAAAGAGAGAGAGAACGTGAATGGAGAGGTGCAGCAGTGTGTGCAAAAAAAAAATAAAAAATAAAAAATGAGCTGTGTATCATTTGTGATAACGTGAGTGGAGTGCAGGTGAAAAGTGAGGGAGTGAGTGTGCAGCAGTGACCATTTTTTTTTCTCTTTTTTTTTCTTTTTTTTTTTTTTTTTTTTTTTTTTATTTTTTATTTTTTATTTTTTTTTAGCCCGGTCAAAATTGGGTGTTCACAGTTGCCCCTCTTTACTTGTTTCTTATTAGATAATAAGAAAATTGTGGTCTTCTTATTATCGTCGTAAGGAACGAGTAAAGACATGAACTCCAATTTTGTCCGGCAATGCATAAAAGGATAAATGTAAAACAGAGCAGGAACAACGATGGAAAGTTGAAATGCAATGAGCCGATGCACTCAAAAGTAAATGACAGAAATTGAAATGCATGGAGCCGATGCGCTCAACAGAATTTAAAATGCATGGAGCCGATGCGCTCAACAGAAATTAAAATGCATGGAGCCGATGCGCTCAATAGGAATTAAAATGCATGGAATGCATGGAGTGCGTGGAGCCGATGCGCTCAAAAAAAAAAAACTCGACAGAAAGTAAAATGCATGGAGCCGATGCGCTCAACAAAGAGTAAAATACATGGAGCCGATGCGCTCAACAGGAATTAAAATGCATGGAGTGCGATGCGCTCAACAGAAAGTAAAATGCAAGGAGCCGATGCGCTCAACAGAACTTAAAATGCATGGAGCCGATGCGCTCAACAGGAATTAAAATGCATGGAGCCGATGCGCTCAACAGAAAGTAAAATGCAAGGAGCCGATGCGCTCAAAAGGAATTAAAATGCATGGAGCCGATGCGCTCAACAGAAAGTAAAATGCAAGGAGCCGATGCGCTCAACAGAACTTAAAATGCATGGAGCCGATGCGCTCAAAAGGAATTAAAATGCATGGAGCCGATGCGCTCAACAGAAAGTAAAATGCAAGGAGCCGATGCGCTCAACAGAACTTAAAATGCATGGAGCCGATGCGCACAAAGTATTGACAGAAATTAAAAGACAGGAGCCGATGCGCTCAAAAGTAAAAGACAGAAATTGAAAGACATGGAGCCGATGCGCTCAAAAAGTAAAGACAGGAATTTAACAGACAGGAGCCGATGCGCTCAAAAAGTAAAATGACAGGAATTAAAAGACAGGAGCCGATGCGCTCAAATAGTAAAAGACAGGAATTTAACAGACAGGAGCCGATGCACTCAAAAGTAAAAGACAGAAATTGAAAGACATGGAGCCGATGCGCTCAACAGAAATTAAACAAGACACAGGGCAACTGAGTCCCGGAAACTTAAAGGACAATGGGCAACTGAGTCCTGAAATTTTAAAAGACAATGGGCAACTGCGTCCCAGAATTTTAAAAGACAATGGGCAACTGAGTCCCGGAATTTAAAAGACAATGGGCCACTGCGGCCCGAAATTTAAATGACAATGGGCAACTGCGTCCCGGAATTTAAAAGACAATGGGCAACTGAGTCCCGAAATTTAAAAGACAAGGGGCAACTGAGTCCCGAAAACAGGATTTTTCCTTCTCTTCTTTTTTTTATTTTATTTTCTTTGTTTTTCCTTTGCTTTTCTCTCCTTTTTTCTTTTTTTTTTTCCTTTTTTTTTCTTTTTTGCTTTTTCTAAATTTTATTTAAAAACATTTGAACTAAGGACGACTTCGGAAAGCTTTGACCACTCAAACTTCTTTCCTTCTTCTTCTCCTTTCCTTCTTTTTCTTTGTTTTTCACTTTCAACTCTCCTTTCAAGAAATGGGATGAACCATTGCTTGACTGATTCCTTGAGAGAAAATTTTGCCCCAGTGTTTAACATTGTTTCTCATTTAGTTGATTCCCTGCAACTGCTTGATAACTCAGTCCTTGTCTGCGTTGCTACTTCCTTCAACACAGCTTCTCCTTAATCCTTCAAAAAAAAATTTTTTTTTTTGCCCCAGTATGGCCAACTAAATGCAAACAAAACTGCCCCTGTGTAGCTGATCACACACAATTCAAAATTGCCCTGAGTTTGGGTGCACCCTTCAAGGTGTTTCTGTGCCAACTTCCTCTCGAGATTTTGCCCATTCATCCGCTCTAACTTTTGTTTAGACCGACCTTTCGGGTTTTCGGACTAACGGGCTCTTTTTCATTTTATTTGTTTTTATTTGTGGCTCGGGTACTTCCTCTTCCACCAATTGGGATTTCCAAGATCTCTTCGATCCGAATTGGTCAATAAGCAATTACCATTAGATGGTCAAATCATGGTGTTGTACTCATGGTCACTTTACTCGAAGCATTATGTCACGTACACTCATGAATTCAAAAAGTACAAACAAAGAAAGAAACGAACAACTTCAGATTGTTCTTAGAAGTTCGACTACAGAAAGGATATTATTTACAATGGTTAAAGACACAGGAAATAAAATAGCAAGAAAATCAAAAGATTTTTTTTTTCACTTGAGTTAAGATTCGACAACTGGACATCATTAATTATCAAACACCCCCCACACTTACTCTTTTGCACGTCCTCGGGCAAAACCAAAACTAGGGAACAAACAAAACAAACTCAAAAGGTAAAAACTCTAAAAGACTCAATGACATTCAAGAATGAAGAGCAATTTATAATTCAAGTAATTAAAACATTCATGAGATAACACATCTTCACATCTCAAATCAACAAGCAAGGATACTTCAATTGAAAAACATGAGTAAAGAATGATAGATCCTCACAGAATTTATTCTCAGTCTCTCAAGTGTTTAAAAGGTAGGTATTTCACTCAATTCGACCCATGAAAATTGCACTACCATATGCTTGCTTATCTTCTACTTCTCCACTACTCAAAACACATGCACACACAAATCATGAGGACTTTATTCAAGGTTGTAGTGAGGTCAAGGTAAAGGTAGAAGTAATATGGATATGTCAAGTTAAATACCAAAGAGAATAGAATAGCATTATGATATAGTTAGAGTGGAGAAGATGTTTGAGAACATTCAGTCTAACTTTCCCAAGATTTTCTTAGTTTTTTCACATACAGGACAATGACCAATATCTAACTAATGTTTTGTTAAAGATCAATTGGTAGATTGAATTCCTTTAGGCTTGAACATTCTCCTTCTATTCCTGTTATTTCCAATCATCCACCCTCATTCTAGGTATGAATATATCACATGGTGCATTCTTTTGATTGTAGCAATAATCAACGCTCTTTTTTTTTTTATATATAGAAACATATTTTCTTTTTCTTGTTGTTTTGTTTTTTTTTTCTTTCTTTTTTTTTTTTTATAACCAATCTGCACATGCACCCCCACACTTGTTCAAGAACTCATCAAATAACAAAGTCAATGCTCTCTTATTCCCTAAGGTTGGGTTAGAACATGGTTTTTCATTTAAGGCACGTAATGAGTTAGAAACAAAGAATGGTCAAATAAGCTCAAAGGGGTTAAGCAAAGGAAAATATGCAAGGTTGGCTATTTGGCTAAACTGGCTAAGAAAAAGGGCCTCAATCATGTTCATACATGCAAGTGAAACGCAGCCTCAAAAAGAATCAAAGCAAGTTCTAGAGTGATCATTATCATGAGTGAAAATCACACAAGAAAGAAGAGAATGGCATAAATGTTGAATCCATCCATTAGGCTCAAGATCTCACAAGATATAGTTCTATCATTCTCAGTCCACCAATTCAACATCCATAACCAAACATATGATTTTTAAGAAAGAAGACAATTTACTCAATCATGCAAATTTTCCTGAATTTCAATTGCTACTTCCACACAAACTAGTTATCTACCCCAACTAAAATGCGTCTCAAGAGTAAAATTTACTCCCTACTCTGCCATCCTTAACTATTTTTGTTGTTAATTGATGACAAACACAACAAACATATTAACAAACACACTTTTTGAATTTTTTTTTGGTTTTTTTGTTTTTTTTTGTGTTTTTTTTTTTTTTTTTTTTTTTACATTTTTTTTATATTTAGGCACACAACGATCCTTCCCCCCAACCAGATCATAACATTGTCCTCAATGTGAAAGAGAGATATAGAAAAGAGCAAAACAACCTGATAAGAAGTGAATCAACGCCAAACAGAAATGAAGCACACACGATCAGTCTTTGCAGATCGACCCGATAAGAAGTGAATCAACGCCAAAAAAAAAAAACACGACACAAGCCAGCAGATTCGACCCTTAAAAGAAATCAGATAATAAAACTTAAGTACTTCCACAATTTAATACTAATTAATTACTACCTAAAAACACTCCTTACTCTGCCACCAATTAAGATGCGTCTCAAGATAAAAATTACTCCTTACTCTGTCATCCTTAACTGGTTTAGAAAATTACTGACAAACACAACAAACATATTGACAAACACACTTTTTGAATTTTTGGTTTTTTTGTTTTTTTTATTTTTATTTTTTTTGCACAGCCATCCTTCCCCCCAACCAGATCATAACATTGTCCTTAATGTTAAAATATAGATGAGTAAAGGATAGAATTACTTGTTGGAGAAAGCGGACACAAATTTAAACAGAAATAAAGTACAATAAAATCAAACCGATTAAAGAGAAAGTGTCAGATCTGGCTTTCTTTTCTTGTTACTTCCTTAGTTGCTTCCTATTGACCAATCTATCGAGCCAATACCTTATCGTGTACATACTCAAAAGCTTCCAATTTATCAATGAGCTCATCAATAGTGGAGGCGAGAGATAAGAAGTTGTCTTCCGAAGGAGTGATAAATTTGCCCATGACTTTGTCAAGAAAAAATAACAAAAGGTCAAAGAAATTATTAACATTCAACAAACCAATGGGTTTATGGTGGATGTTCAGTTCAGCCCAAGAGACAATTTGAAAAATTTCTTCCAAAGTACTAAAACCACCTGGTAAGACAAGAAATGCATCAGAATTGTCACCATTATTTTCATGCGTCCATGCATGGATGTTACCAATTTCTTCTCCAACTGTCTTGCCGGTGATGTTACTTTCACTAAAGGTTTAGGAATAACACCTAAAACCCGATTTGCCTCCTATAAAAGCGAGCAAGTGAAACAGCCCCCTATTAACCCACGACAACCTCCCCATATACAAGATGAATCTTCCTCGCAGCAAGTGCTCGACCGAGAGTGCTAGCTGCGTTTACAAACTCTAATCCCTTCCCATAACTCGACCCACAAAAAACACAGACATTTTTTAGGTTACGAATAGCAGGCCACATTCTATAACCTTCTTCTCTTTGAGTGTTTCTGAGTTGAAGATGAAGGAGAAAATGGAGTGTTTAAATAAGAAAAAGAATGGAAAGGGAAATAATTGCACCTAGAAGGGTAGGTCGGCTGTTGTCAGAAAAGGTTGAATCTTTTTTTGTTTTTGTTTGTTTTTTTTTTTTTTTTTTTAAGAAAATCATCAGGGTAAAGAAATCTAGAAAACCCCGAAGGATCCCATCCAAAAGATCGTCTGTCCAAAACCAAAATTCAACAAAATCATACAAAGATAAAAAATGATTACATACCTTTATGTACAGGTTTCATGGCAGATCTTTATACTGCGTCATGAGTGCAGTAATACCAAGACGGCTCAGCCAATCTGGGCATTCTTCTCCCTCCCGCTTGTGGGATATTTTGGATTGAGCTACGACGCCACTAATTAAAGTGCGTAATCGACAGCTACCACCAACGACCACGGCCCGGTGAGAGGTCGCCGAAGAGCCCATGGCATTAAATCACAGGATTCGGCTCGAGGCATTGTCACGCGAGAATGCAAACACGGACGCTTCTTTCGTCCATCGCCGAGCGAGCCTTTGGTTAAAACCGGGAATGCTTGCGCGGCTCTCTCGCAAAGCATGGCACACGAACCTTATTTACCGACCGGCGTGCGAAGGTCCACCCGAGTCAATGATGGGTCTGCCACTCCACTGGCAGGGCTCCTAATCTAATTAAAGACCAAGTACAACCGAAGTTTCGCCCTCTTTTTTTCTTTCTTCTTTTTTTCTTTCTTTTTTTTTTTATATGTACAAGATAACATATACATGTTGTTGTGATTATGGCTCACATCTTCCTCTGGTTTCACGCCCAGAAATGGCTTAAACGCCTTCTATGAGTCGAGGATAAGCTTCCCATCCAATTTTCTTATAAATTGGCAAACAGGGTCTTTTTGAGTCAGATTCCCAAGACTATAACGCTTTTGCTCGTCCTTGAAGAGATTCCACAAACTAAGAAGTTCACGCTGCACAACTCCACAAGAATGCGTCTCAAGAGTCAATAAGATATTATCTAATGACTCCTTACTCAGTCCATTCTTAACGAAGAATATTTTATCTTCTCTATTTACAGAAACCATCCCCAAAGAGTGACATCGCGTGTTGCAATTCCATCGTGCACACTTGTAACAAACTTTCATTCTTTTTGCTCTTCTCCTTTTTGAAAATGAACTTTTACCGAGACCAGGCATGTATGGGACAAATGAATCTGAAGATTCAGCAGCTAAACGAACCTTTGCTTCGATTATCCAGCGTATATCTTCTGGGATGCCCTTATACATTAACAATCTCAATCTTTCACATCGAACCTTGTAGATTTTTCTCAGAGTATTTTGAGAAAGAGAAGGAAAATATTTGCTCAGGTTTGAAAGAATGACATCCATTTTGAAGGAGAAGAAGGATTCAGTTATTTTGGGAAACTGAAAAATAAACCGACTTGAGAGTCACGGAGTACCATTATCCGCCATTTAACCGGCAACATAGAGAACTCAACAACTTGACGTTCCAGAAATGGTTGAGTCTTGGTCCATTAACTTTTAATACAACACCATTCCTAGGATTCTCAATGTCTATGGCCCCACAAGATACACGTGTTTGACAACAAAAGAAACGCGCCTCCTAGATTTCGATTTTCTAAGGAGTAGGTGCGGATGAGAATCTTAAAGCAAAACTTTATTGACCAATTTCCGCAACTTTTGCAAAAGGTGCAACAGACCTTGAATAAAGAAGGCCAATAAAATCCATACTGCAAGATTTTCGCAGTTGTTGTCTCCACATGCTTCCGATAAAGTTTAATGGCACTACCTACCTCATTGTCGGGTACACAGCTGTTTTTTTTCTTCTTTTTCCTTTTTTATTCATAATGCGGATGGAGAAGGTTCATCACCTCCATTTCTGCATTCTCTGGAAGTTCTTGAAATTATTTGAGGCGGTGTCTTCTTAGTCGCGTAATAGTTGCCGAACACGGTAACATCATACAAGGAATGTCATGCATAAAATGAGATGAATGAAATGAAAACATTTTCTTTTCAAATGCATGGAATGAAATGCATGATTTATTATTTTTTTTTATATATATATTTTTTTAGAATGCTAAAGATGCCATGCATGAAATTTTTTTTTTTATGAAAATGCCTGATTTATTTTTTATTATTATTTTTTCAAATGCTAAGGATGACATGAAAATGCATGATTTTTTATTTTTTAAAGAATGCTTGGAGTGTCATGAAAATGCATGATTTTTTTTTTGAATGCTAGGAATGCATGATTTTCTTTATGCAATGTCATGAAAATACAAGTTTTTTTTTTTTTTTTGAATGCTAGGGATGTTATGCATGATTTTTTATACGCAATGTCATGAAAATGCAAGTTTTTTTTTTTTTTTGAAATGCAATGTCATGAAATGCAAGTTTTTTTTTTTTTTGCAAGGATGAATGATATGAGAAACAGATAACTAAAGAAGTACGCTCCCTTTTGTGCCCTAGCCAGGTGGAACCTAAGATTTGACAGTCACTATGTTTAATCTATCAGTGCAAGATTTTTCAGGACGGTCTAAACTTCTAAAAAGTCATGGTTCCCAGATTGCCTTTATCTATAAAGACAAGGTCCCAAATCATGAATTAATCACAAGTAGGGATAAACCCTCTCAATATGATTCGTCCATGATAATGGTAACAATCTGAGTGGTGTCTCAACAAATGTCAAGTGAGCATAAAGCCCCTCAATAACAAAAGCCGAGACCCCTCCTACTCCTCGGGTTCGCACAGACTCGGGTATAGAGCCCAAAAAGTGTGTGAGGTAAGTGATAGTAATGTGTGTGAGGGAGCATACAAACCTGTACAAAAATTTTAAAAAGAAACTACTCCCAACCTGCAAAAACATATATACAATAACCAGGCAGCAATCATCTATCCTAAGGTTTCAACAATTAAGCACAATTAAGTACAAATTATATACAAGTATATCAGGTCAAAACAAACAAAGGGATATCGCTAAATAAATGAAAATTATTAACAATTTGCACAACTAACAACGACAGGCTTGACTCTCCAAATATCCCCAGTGGAGTCGCCATCTGTCGCGACCGGAGATCGCGGCGGGAATAATAGCAACTCGAATTGGATTTTTAGAAAATGAAATTGAGAAAATGGAGTCGCCACCAATTTTATTTGAATTTGGAAAAATTGGAAAACCTTTCTTTGAAAATGGTCTTTAGAACCAGATTGGATTCGGGAGTCGGTTATGCTTAGAGAAGGGTGGAAACTTAATTCCACAGCACCCCTAACGCACCCGTCCTAAGACGGTACCTTAAGTCAATTGTGCAAATTATTAACAATCCTTGAAAATATTTATTTTACCCCTTTTTTGCAAACATTGTAACTAAAAAAGCGAAACCACAAAAATTGTGAAAATTTAAATTTGGCTTGACAGAAATGAAATTCTGCTCCTACGTATCCCCTGGTGCAATGGGGAACTCAAAGTTACGTAGTTCTTTATAAAATAAGTGTGGGTTGGTTGATTTTATTTAAAAAAGATTTTATTTGAAAGTGAATCCATTTTTTTGCATAGGATTCAAGTTAGCACTAGGCTACTCAATAAACCCTTATGATCCAAATGACATTGAAGGTAGTATTCACTACTCAATCATCATCATTGGTCATTGCATGGATCAAAAGATTTTATTTTATTATTATTTTTTTTATTTTTTATACCCTTAATTTTTTTTTACCAAAAACAGTGTATCATTATTGCACTCACATGGAATGGGCAAGCAGACCTACGTGATTCAAACTCAAACCTCAACATTTTTTTATCAACAATTCAATTTAAAGGAAAGAGAGCTTGAAAACTTGGGTAACAATAACAGAGCTCATACCAGAGGACATTTGGGGAGGGGTTTGGACCCTGAGATTCGACGGTCGGTGTGGCAGAATTTAGTGAGATCCGACGGTCGAATGTGGAGAGGGATCTGGAAATTCGACGGTCGAGTGCGAAAAGGGAGCTGGAAATTCGACGGTCGAGTGCGGAGAGGGAGCTGGAAGTTCGACGGTTCGACAGTCGAACTGCTTTCTGAAGTCCGACGGTCGGGAGCTACTTTCTGAGATCCGACGGTCGAGCACAAGGCTGCTCAATAAACACTCTGGTAATGCAAGAGGTGACTCGTGGGAGAGGGATCTGGTATTGGCAGCCCGACAGTCGATTGGTTGAAGGATTTGGTATCTGATCCGACAGTCGGTTGGTGAGGGGTTTGGAGTTCGACGGTCGGTTGGAAAGGATCTTGGGTCGGTCGGTGAGAGGAGTGTAGCTGGTGTGTTTCGACAGTCGAGTGAAGGTTTGTGCTTGAGTTCGACAGTCGGAAATGGGAAGGATGTGACTCTTTGATTTTCGACGGTCGAAGAGGATGGTTGGTTGTTAATTCGACGGTCGGGTATAGAGGGATTCGGGGAGTGGTTGTTAGTTCGACGGTCGGTGTGGAGAGAAGGTGGAGTCCGACGGTCGGTTGGTTGAAGGGAAGGATCGACCTCGGGGTTTCGACGGTCGGTTGGGAAGGATTTGGAGTTCGACGGTCGGTTGGTTGAAGGGAAGGATCTGTCCTCTGGGGTTTCGACGGTCGGTTTAAAGGTGATGGTTGGTTTTGTGAAGTTGGTCGAGGGTCACAATAGTATGGTTCGACGGTCGAGTTGGAGGCTGATGGCTTCTGTGCAGTTCGACGGTCGGATGAGAGGATGGATTCGATGGTCGGTTTTGGTTTAAAAGATTATGGCCCGACGGTCGATTGGGGGATTGGATGGTTATTTGTCGGTTGAAAGGTTGATGGCCAGGTGCGGTCCGACGGTCGGATGAGAGGATGGATTCGACGGTCGGCTAGTTGGGTTTGGTGGCAAATCTGGGGTTTGAAGGGTGTTGGGAATGGAAGAAGATTATGGAGATGAAGGTGGTGAGTAAGCTCACGCGGAAGATGAAAGAGAAGAAGATAATGGAGGGTTGGGAGGATAAGGGTGATTGCCCTCTTTTTGATGGAGCTTCACGTGGAGGTTTGGCTTTATGGTGGTTTTGGTGGAGATGGAGTGGTGGTTCAAGGAAGGATGATGATGAGAGGTGGTTGGTTTTGATGGAAGTTAATGGTCGTTTCACGGTGGGTGTGTTTGTGTGGTGATTTACGTGGAGATGGAGTTGATATGGTGGTGGTTTGGATGGTTACAGGAGTTTAGGTGGTTGTGGGTGATGGGAGTTTTGCTGCATGGTGGTCACGTTGGAGGGTGAGAGCTTGGTGAAGGTGCTGCCATGGTGGTTACGTGAATGGTGGAGGGGTGAAGAGGAGCTTGTGGTAGCTACATTTTGGTGGTGAGGTGTTGAAGTTGGCAGCAAGATGATGTCCTCGTGAGAGAGAGGAAGAGGGCGTGGAGATGATGAGGAGAGGTTATCAAGGATCCTGGAAGAAAATGATGGCAGAGGATGGATGGAATGATGGGAAGGTGATGGAGGTTCTGTGGTTTTTTGAGAAGATGGTTGTTGGGAGGTTGTTTACATGGTAGCCGAGGGTGATGGGTTTGAAGGTGGAAGGTGAAGATGAGATGAAGGATTGGGTTCTGCAGCCTGCCCAGCCTCCCCGAAGAAAATGAGAAGGAAAAGAATATAATGGAGGGGTTGTCGGTTGATTGCAGAAATTACGGGAAAGAGGTTGAGTGAGTGGGTTGCAGCAGTATGTGTGAGACAAAAACAGTAATCGAAAAGAAAAGAGAGAGAGAACGTGAATGGAGAGGTGCATGCGAGTGTGAGAAAAAAAAAAAAATAAAAAAAAAAAAAATGAAATTTGTGTATCATTTGTGATAACGTGAGTGGAGTGCGAGGTGAAAAGTGAGGAGTGAGTGTGCGGTAGTGACCATTTTTTTTTTTTTTTTTTTTTTTTTTTTTTTTTTTTTTTTTATTTTTTATTTTTTATTTTTTTTTTAGGTCAAAATTGGGTGTTCACACTATAACTCATTTGTATATTCTAATTTGTTTATTATCTATTTTAATGCTATTTTCCATTTCTGAAATGTTATGTAGGCGTCATGCTCCATTTTGTTTCTTTACTGTCATCATAGGTAATGAATGTAGAATGTCTTACCTCTTTTCTATATTTGCTGCTACTCTATCTATATTTATGTTCCATCGAAGACGTCGGCGAAGGGGGTGAAGTGCACGAGTTCCCCAGTTTCTAGCCTGACTACGACTAGCACCTGCTTTTGGATCATGGCGGCACGTCCACGTGGATTTTTGGGTTATGTGTGTTTGGCCTTCCTCGGAGGTCCAGACTGTTAGCACATTAACTTCAGTTCTGATTGTTGCGTTTATGTGGGGAATGTGACGGTATTGCTGGCTTGGGGGCATTATGATCCGCCCATCTACACCTGTAGTGTTAGATTACATTTAGAGTTTTACATGCCCATTAGGGACATGTGGAGTGAACCTCACTACACCCCACGGGAGGATTCATTCTATTCCACTGCCCAAGCCCCGACCTGAAATTCGGTGGCTCCAATGAGGGTATCCTCGGATGAGGAAGACCCTGAGGAGGATCCTGACACGATTCCTTCCTTCTCTTCTTAAGGGCTGATTTCTGTCGATAGTCACTGATGGCTATTCATCTTTTTGGGGGTTTGTAAAGCTTAGGCTTCTTTTTTATGAGCCTTGATGTATTTAGTGACTCACAGTCTATATTTAAACAGTATAAATATATGATGTATCTTTTGTATGGATGTATGGGTTAGTCTTTATGTTTTTTCGCTTACAATTAAACAAAAGTACATATACATATTTATGAATCTCGTATAAGTGTTAGTACATTTGAATACTTCATTGACGAACAGGTTATTGAGTACAAATATATATATACATATAATTAAAGAAAAAAATATTCACTATTTTATTTTACCCAACTATAATCAAGTAAGATCAATTATAATGAAATGAACCGGGTTTTAATTTATGTTTTCATTTTTCGCATTGTATTTAATGATGTGACGTTCCCTCCCAAAAAAGGGCGTTATACTCCGAGAAAGGTCAAACGCACATAACCCAAAAATCCACGTGGACATGCCGCCATGATCCAAAAGTAGGTGTTAGTCGCAGTCGGGCCAGAAACCGAGGAACTCGTGGACTTCACCCCCTTTGTTGACGTCTTTGATGGAACATAAATACAAACAGAATGGCAGCAAATATAGAAAAGAGGTAAGATATTCTACATTCATTACCTATGATGGTAGTAAAGAAACAAAACGGCGCATGACGCCCACATAACATTTCAAAAATTGTAAATAGCATTAAAACAAATAATAAACAATTTAGCATATACAGGTAGTTATAGCAGTAATGAAACAACAGATTAAATTCCCAGATGAACAAGTAACTATCAAATGGTATGGTGACTCACTATGCACATGCACATGGTACCAAAAACCTACTCCATGGAGCTAGACACAAAATATTCAGAGAGAATGATCAGGAGATATGTCTGTATTACGGCTGCCGAGGCCTTCAAGTGATAAAATTCTCAATTTATCTAAGTGCACATCATGGCATTGTACAAGACATTCTACACTGATCTCGATATAGGACAATATCTCGGTCCGGATCATCGGTGCGTTTGCATCGATCTGCCCCACGGACAGAAGAGCTACCAACTGTCCATTGCGAGGTACCCGCACCCCGACGCCCCCAAGGTCAACAAGTGACCTACACTTGTCTATTCGCACCCGCACAAAGGTGTGATTCAACTCTTAGGCAACTTGGCCTTAACAATAGTCCAATGGACATTTTCAATGCAGGTTCCAATCATGCTTATCATGACAAACTATATCAATCATGCTTCAAATGCATGTAGATTCAATACATACATGTATATTCATATACGGATCTCAATTCATATCATATAATTTATCAACAAGGTTTGATCCCATTCACGGATCCACATCAAGCCAATAACAAACTTTAAGGGTAAACACAACCCCATCCATAGTTAAGATAAAAGTTAAACCTTAGGTTCATTATGTTTCTCACAACTTCACCCATATTCATATTCTTTCTTTACTCCAAAATTATTCTAAACTATAAGGCAAACTATCATTCTTTGTTCTTTCCATTTTATGAATCCCTAATCAACTTCTAATCAATCAATTAATCATGTTTGATAAGTTTATCTTAGTACTAAAGCCTCATAATGAGGGCCAAAGGAGACCGGGAGCCTCCAAGGGGCTAGAAAAGGCTAAAATCCTTCACTATCCAAATTACACGGCCTGGGGAGAGTACACGGCCATGATTTCACGGCCTGGCCAAAATACACGGCCGTGTACACCTCTGGAATTTTTGTTCTGGCATGCTAGAGTACACAGCCGTGCACGATCACATGGCCTAGGCCGTGTACTCCTCTGTGAATGCAAAAATCCACCCAAACTCAAACCATCCTTCATACAATCCAAGATCTATCAACATACAACTAAATCCTACCATTCAAACAATCAAAATACAACCAAAATAACTCAAACAAATGGGTATCCTATAAATAGGTTTCACCCCATCAACACAATAAAGAGTTTCTCACTACCAAAATGGGTTGAAGAGAATAATCTTCCTCTTACCTTAGTGAAGAACAAAGAAAGCAAGCTCCTTTTGTCCTTGGAATTTCGTGCTTCACCTCCTCAAAATTCTTAGGTGTTCAAATCCATAAAAATTAAAATCAAAGAGTGGAAATGGTATCCATAGTCACCAAAGTGACCATGGACCACGAAAATGAGGTGAAAAAAAGAAGAAAGTTGAGAGCTTTACCTCAAAACTTGAAGCTTTGGAGCTGGCTATGAATAACAAAAATGGAAGAATCCCACAAAGAGAAAGCTTGGAGATGATGAGGGGAAACAGTAGTCTAAGTTGGCTTGAGCATGAAAGCTTGAAAGCTCAATAATGGAGTGTATGTGTGTGTGTGGGAGAAGAGAGGAAGAGAGGGAGGTGCATGAGGGAGAGAGCGAGAAATGAGAGAATGAAATGTGAATGGGGAAGTGAAATGAAATAACCCCTTTGGTTTTTCCCTCCCTCAACGTGCAACACAAAAAAGAGAGGAGAGAGAGTGGAGTGGTTAGGAGGAAGCTTCCTAGAAGTCTTCCTTGAGAAGCTTCGCACGCTTCTCAATAAGGTGAAATGTAGGGTCACTCAGGTGATGTCATAAAAATAACTTGATAGAAATAATCTACTAGAGCTATTTTTCAGTGGACAAAAATTACAGTTAGCAGAAATAATATTTTATTGTCTCTTAGATAATTAAATATTCTGCGATTTTATTTATCAGATAAAATCTCGTAAAACATAAATCGTAAACTGTGCCCAACCTCAGGTTTAGTAAGATCCCTCATCGACGTTTCCACAGTTCAAAGTTTACCAGCCTCAGGGAAACATTTCATTTTCCCGGCTTCGCTCAGCGTGCACGTAAAATGAGGAATATATTAAAATATTCAATATTTCTAGAAAATTCCACAAAAATCATCAGAAATCACAAATATTAGAAAATGTCTATTCATCATAAAACAATGTGTTACACTGATTCTGCTTAGTGTGAACGTAAAACGAGAAATATATTAAAATATTTGATATTTTTGAAAAAATCCATAAAAATTCCTAAAAATCATAAATATTATAAAATGATTATTTTTGATAAAACAAATAATTTTTGGGGTGTTACAACTCTCCCCTTCTAAAAAGAAATTTCGTCATCGAAATTTTCATACCTTAGAACAGTTGTGGGTGTTGCTCCTTCATCTTGTCTTCTAATTCTCATGTTGCATCTTCGGTCTTTTCGTTCCAGATCACTTTCACCAATGCAATTTCTTTTCCTCTGAGTTGCTTTACTCTCCTATCTTCAATCTTTACAGGAGGTGCCTCATAGGTTAAGTTCTCTTTCAATTGTACTGTGTCCGGCGCTAAGACATGGTTCGGGTCAGGAATATACTTTCGTAGTTGTGACACATGAAAGACATTGTGAAGGTTTGAAAGAAAATAGGGTAAATCTATCTAGTAAGCTACTGGACCTATCTGGCGAAGAATTTGGTAAGGTCCAAGGAATTTGGGAGTGAGTTTTCTAGATTTCAGAACTCGGCCGACCTCAGTCGTTGGTGTGACTTTCAAAAACACATGCTCGCCTTCCTCAAACTCAAGAGGCTTTCTTCTCTTGTCTACATAGCTTTTTTGCCGACTCTGAGCCGTCCTCATATTTTCCTGAATCATCTTGACCTTCTCAGTCGTCTGCTGTATAATATCAGGTCCAATAGTAAGGCGCTCGCCATCTTGGTACCAACACAGAGGTGTTCGGCACCGTCGTCCATACAGAGCTTCATAGGGCGCCATCCATATGCTTGAATGAAAACTGTTGTTATAGGTGAACTTTACCAACGATAGAACTTCCTCCCAACTTCCAGTTTGTTCTATAGCGCAAGCCCTGAGCAAATCCTCCAACGATTGGATCGTCCTTTTCGATTGCCCATCAGTTTGTGGATGGTAAGCAGAACTCAGTCGTAGCTATGTTCCCAATGCTCCTTGCAAACTTTGCCAAAACTTGGAAGTAAACCTCGGATCTTTATCAGAAATAATACTGGTAGGTACACCATGTAGTCTAACAACCTCATCGATGTACAACTGAGTCAACTTTTCCATGTTGTATCTTATGTTGATCGGTAGAAAGTGTGCTGACTTTATGAGTCGATCAACGATTACCCATATTGAGTCATAACCCTTTCGGGTCTTCGGCAATCCAACCACGAAATCCATCGCAATGCTATCCTACTTCCATTTTGGAATAGATAGAGGTTGCAATAGTCCTGATGGTCTTTGATGTTCCACCTTTGCTTTCTGGAAAACCAGACAAGAAGACACATATCTGGTGATATTGCTCTTCATTCCATGCCACCAAAATAACTTTTTAAGATCTTGGTACATTTTAGTGATTCCCATGTGCATATTCAACTTGCTTGTGTGAGCATGTTCGAGAATATACTCTCTGAGTTCTTGATCCCTAGGTATACAAACCCTACCTCAAAACCTTAGAATCCCATCTGTTCCTTCCTCGAATGTTGTCGCGTTGCCCTGCCTCATCAGCTCTCTTTCTTCTTGCAAAAACTTGTCAATTTTTTGCTTTTCCCGGATGTCTTCCATTAATTTGCTTGAGATAGTAACTGATGCACACTTTTTTAATTGTTGCATTGCAAATCCAAGTGCAGGTTGTCTCAAGTAATAAATTTCTCGGTGAGTCTGAGGTCGATCCATAGGGAATTATTGAAGATTAAGGTGAAGTAAATATTTTATTACTACGGTAAAAATTATTTACTTGGGTAAAAATATCCACTCTTAGTAAATAAAGGAAAAGTAATATTAATTCCTTTTATAACTTAATTAGAATCCTCGCAACATGGAGGTTCCAATCAGAAAATACAATGTTAAAAGTCCATTAAAATAATATACGTAATTATATTATGATTCCTTTAATTATTACTACCACTTGTAAATGGGTTAAAGCATTCACTGTGCCAAAATCTTGTCTACAATAAATCAAGAACTCCTCTTTACAAGGATGGAGTATTCCCGTCTGTCACCCGTGATTTTAAATTATCAGAATCAAAATATAATACGTATAAAGAATAATAGAAAAATAAATCATTAAAGCACAAGAGAGGAATAAATCTAACCTTATTTTATTACCAAGAGCTTCACACTTTAACTCAAGTAGACTGGAACTTATTTACACATAGACTAAAAGAAAGAAAAAGAGAAAAAGAGAGAGAAAAGAAAAGTGAAGGGAGACTGAGGAGAGGAGGGAATTCCTCCTCTCTTCCTCTGGAAATATGCCCAGAGTTTCCCCTTCCCCCGAATGTCTAATTCAATTCTTCATTTGCCTTTATATAAGCAAATTTGGCCACTGTAGCTACAGTGGAAACTTAGTGGCTAAGTTTGTGATGTATTTTCTTTTTTTCTTTTTCTTTTTTTTTCTAATTAATAATTGATCAAATGCACAGCCGTGCGTCCAGTCATTTTTTCATTTTTAAGAGAAGTGGTCTTCATGAAAGTTGTATTCCTGGATATTTGCTTTAAAATGGCTTTGGTTTCAGTCCAAAATCATTCCTAGAACTCAAGATATGGACCAATTACTGCAGAGTATTTAGACCCAATTTCAGCTCCTCTATTTTGACTTTAAAGCCCAATATCACCTTCAAGGAGTCCGATTCTGGAAAAGTGTTCAACATCAAAGTTGTAGGGAATTGTCTAAGCTTTCCTACAAGACCAAAATCACATCAATCAGATATTTGTAACGCAAATTATAGCCAGTTTACTAAACATTACCAAAGAGATAATTAAGGTTTATTTATGCAATAATTTATTTAATTGTCCAATTCGGCTCAAAATCATAAAATGTGTCAAAACCAACTTAATTAAGTCTAATTGAACCTTAAGAAGCTTAGTGAGAGGATTACAAAATGTATAAAATACAGTGTTATCAAATTCTCCCACACTTAACTTTTGCACTCCTGGGCAAAACACAAAAGACAAAAAACCAAGGAATAAAGAAAAACAACACAAACTCAAAAACTAAAAACTCTAAAGGATTCAATGACTTAAGAAGAGCAACTAGACATTCAAGGATCAAAACATTCATGAGGTAACATGTCTTCACATTTCAGACCAACAAGCAAGGAAACTTCAGTTGAAAAGAATGAATCAAGAATGATAGATCCTCACAGAATTCATTCTCAATCTCTCAAGTGTTTAAAAAGGTTAGTATTTCACTCTATTTAACTCATGAATAATTGCACTACCATAAGCTTGCTTATCTTCTACTTCTCCGCTACTCAAAAACAACATATATACACAAATCATGAGGACTTTATTCAAGGTTATAATGAGGTCAAGGTAAAGGTGGAAGTAATATAGATAAGGCAAGTTAAAGATCAAAGAGAATAAAAGAGCATTATGTTACAGATAGAGTGGAGAAGATGTTTGAGAACATTCAGTCTAAATTTCTCAAGATTTTCTTAGTTCTTCCTCATACAGGACAATGACCAATATCTGAATAATGTTTTGTTAAAGATCAATTGGTAGATTGAATTCATTGTTAGGCTTGAACATTCTCCTTCTATTCCTGTTATTTCCAATCATCCACCATCATTCTAGGTATGAATATATCACATGGTGCATTCTTTTGATTGTAGCAATAATCAGCTCTTTTTTTTTTATAGAAACATTTTTTTCTTTTTTTTTATATAACCAATCTGTACACGCACCCCCACACTTGTTCAAGAACTCATCAAATAACAAAGTCAATGCTCTCTTATTCCCTAAGGTTGGGTTAGAATATGGTTTTTCATTGAAGGCACGTAATGAGTTAGAAACAAAGAATAGTCAAATAAGCTCAAAGGGGTTGAGCAAAGGAAAATATGTAAGGTTGGCTATTTGGTTAAAGTAGTTAATTCAAGAAAATTTGCCTCAATCATGTTTATGTATGCATGTGAAAATGTAGCCTAAAAAAGAATCAAAGCAAGTTCTAGAGTAACAATTCCATGAGTGAAAAAAAATCATACAAGAAAGAAGAGAATGGTACAGATGTTCAATTCATTCATTTATAAGCTCAAAATCTCACAAGGCATATATCTATCATTCTCAGTTCACAAAAATTTCAACATCCATAACCAAGCATGTGATGTTTAAGAAAGAAGACAATTTACTCAATCATGCAAATTTTCCTAAATCCATTTGCTACTTCTACACAAATAAGGTATCTACCTCAATCTAGATGCGTCTCAAGAGTAAAATTACCTCTACAGCAAAATTTACTCCTTACTCTGCCATCCTTAACTGGTTTAACTATTAGAAAATTGCTGACAAACATAAAAACACAACAAACATAAACACACTTTCAAAAAAAAAAATTTCAATTTTTTTTTATAAACAATTTTTTTTTACACATTTATTCACACAACAATTATTCACCCAACTATTTACACAACTATCCTTCCCCCCAACCAGAATACAACATTGTCCTCAATATTAAAAAATAGAAAGGAAAAAGGTAGAAGATAGTACCTGTTACCACAATTACTGAAAAAAAAGCAACCTCACACAAATATAAACAGAAACAAAGTATGACCAAAGATTGAAATTATTTATACAGATGAAGTGTCTTGGTAGCTTCATTTTCTTCTCGCTTCACACAACATTTCCTTCGGACCACTTCTAGTGAGTGACATCTTGGATCTTGGATCGAAATTTGTCATAAGAAGAAGATATACAAGAAAATATATACATGTAGTTGTGATTGTGGCTCACATCTTCCTCTGGTTTTACGTCCAGTAACGGCTTAAACGCCTTCTATAAGTCGAGGATAGGCTTCCCATTTAATTTTCTTATAAATTGACAAACAAGGTCTTTTTGAGTCAGATTCCCAAGACTTTTTTTTAAATATATATATATATTTACAAGTAAGCGGTATAAACCTGCCATTAAATATTAACAAACGTATGGAATAAACCAACCACCAAAGAAAACTTAAAAATGGTGTGGTAGAAACCAACCACCAAATAAAGAAAAAATATATATATAAGCAAAGGTGTGGTATGAACCAACCACCAAATAAAGAAAAAAATATAAACAAAGATATGGTATGAACCAACCACCAAATAAAGAAAAAAATATATAAACAAAGGTGTGGTATGAACCAACCACCAAATAAGTTAATAAGTAAAAATAAATAAAAATAAAAAGTTAATATGCAGATAAATTAAAATGTTAGAAGCGGGTAAAGTAAAATGTTAGATAGCTAGTAAGAAAGTTAGTAAGTTAGTGAGTTAGTAAACAAATATAAATGACAAAAAAAAAATAAAAAAAATAACAAAAATAACAAAAATAAATGATGAGAAAATAAATAACAAAAAAAAAATAAAGTGCGAGAAAATAAAATACAAAAAATAAAATATAAAAATTAAATTTAAAATATGAAAACCAGAGAATCGGCAAAGTCAATTTTTTGCTCCAGCGAGAGAGAAGAGAAGAAGAAATATTATTTCATTAATGATTGCAAATTATAGAGGGTTAAGGGAGAATTACCCTCACTAAGTTAGTATGTACAGAAAATAAAAGGGAGAGATTCCCCCCACTAAGTTAGTATATACAAAAATTAAAAGGGAGATATTCCCCCACTGTTAGTGCATAAAACAAAAGGGAGAGTTTCCCCCAATGTTAATATTTACAAAAATTAAAAGGGAGAATTACCCCCACTGAGTTAATATGTACAAAGAAAATAAAAGGGAGAATTACCCCCACTGTACAGAAATTAAAAAGGAGAGTTTACTCCCACTAAATTAATATGCAAAGATAAAAGGGAGAGATTTCTCCACTGTTAGTATGTTAGTATGTACAGAAAAATTCAACTCCATGTACAATCCACCCACAATAGTCAAAACTCCACCATTTTTTTTTTCAAAAAACGTGACCCACCACTATAGCCACCACCTACTCCACTATGTCCAAAACCTTTCATCATCATTTGTGACTCACCACTATAGCCACCACCTACTCCACTATGTCCAAAACCTTTCACCATCATTTCCATCCTTCCAACCTTCACGTGAGTTTTCCTTTTATTCACTTATTTCCATTTTTTTTAATTTTTTTTTTACTTTTTACTTTTTTTACTTTTTTACTATTCACACTATTCACACATTTTTTTAAATTTTATTATTATTTTTTTATATTATTATTAAAAAAAATTATTTTTTACTTTTTTACTATTTATACTATTCACACACTATTTACCCTATTCATAATATTCACATTATTCACACAATTGTTTTTTATTTTTTTTATTTTTTACTATTCATACTATTCTCATTACTATTCACACATTATTCACACTATTCACACACTATTCATGCACTATTCACTCACTATTTACATTTTACTTATGTACAAAAATATTTACACCAAAAATTTATTCTTCAAATCAAATCCCCGACAACGGCGCCAAAAACTTGATGCACACTTTTTAATTGTTGCATTGCAAACCCAAGTGCAGGTTGTCTCAAGTAATAAATTTCTCGGTGAGTCCGAGGTCGATCCACAGGGAATTGTTGAAGATTAAGGTGAAGTAAATATTTTATTACTATGGTAAAAATTATTTACTTGGGTAAAAAGATCCACTCTTAGTAAATAAAGGAAAAGTAAGATTAATTCCTTTTATAACTTAATTAGAATCCTCGCAACATGGAGGTTCCAATAAGAAAATACAACGTTAAAAGTCCATTAAAATAATATACGTAATTATATTATGATTCCTTTAATTATTACTACCACTTGTAAATGGGTTAAAGCATTCACTGTGCCAAAATCTTGTCTACAATAAATCAAGAACTCCTCTTTACAAGGATGGAGTATTCCCGTCTGTCACCCGTGATTTTAAATTATCAGAATCAAAATATAATACGTATAAAGAATACTAGAAAAATATATCATTAAAGCACAAGAGAGGAATAAATCTAACCTTATTTTATTACCAAGAGCTTCACACTTTAACCCAAGTAGACTGGAACTTATTTACACATACTAAAAGAAAGAAAAAGAGAAAAAGAGAGAGAAAAGAAAAGTGAAGGGAGACTCCTCCTCTGGAAATATGCCCAGAGTTTCCCCCTCCCCCGAATGTCTAATTCAATTCTTCAATTGCCTTTATATAGGCAAATTTGGCCACTGTAGCTACAGTGGAAACTTAGTGGCTAAGTTTGTGACGTATTTTCTTTTTTTCTTTTTCTTTTTTTTTCTAATTAATAATTGAGCAAATGCACAGTCGTGCGTCCAGTCATTTTTTCATTTTTAAGAGAAGTGGTCTTCATGAAAGTTGTAGGCCTGGATATTTGCTTTAAAATGGCTTTAGTTTCAGTCCAAAATCATTCCTAGAACTCAAGATATGGACCAATTACTGCAGAGTGTTTAGACCCGATTTCAGCTCCTCTATTTTGACTTTAAAGCCCAATATCACCTCCAAGGAGTCCGATTCTGGAAAAGTGTTCAACATCAAAGTTGTAGGGAATTGTCTAAGCTTTCCTACAAGACCAAAATCACATCAATCAGATATTTGTAACTCAAATTATAGTCAGTTTACTAAACATTGCCAAAGAGATAATTAAGGCTTATTTATGCAATAATTTATTTAATTGTCCAATTTGGCTCAAAATCATAAATTGTGTCAAAACCAACTTAATTAAGTCTAATTGAACCTTAAGAAGCCTAGTGAGAGGATTACAAAATGTATAAAATATAGTGTTATCAGTAACCATGTTCATGCAAATTTTTCCTGGTTATAATTCCACGAAAGACCATACATCCCTGAACTGTTCTATCAGATCTTTTTCCTTAATCATCATGGTTGATATACTGAGCATCTTCCTACTCAATGCGTCTGCCACAACGTTTGCCTTTCCAGAGTGATACAGAAGTTGGAAATCATAATCCTTCAGAAACTCTAACCACCTGCGTTGTCTCATATTCAGCTCCCTTTGATCATATAAGTACTTTAAGCTCTTGTGGTCATTGAAAATGTTGAACTTCGCCCCGTACAGGAAGTGTCTCCATATTTTCAAAGCAAAAACCACAGTTGCTAACTCTAAGTCATGCGTTGGATAGTTCTTCTCATACACTCGCAACTGTCTCGAGGTATAAGACACCATTTTTCCATTTTGCATAAGCACAGCCCCCAATCCTTGATATGAAGCATCGCAGTACACTTCAAACTATTCATCCAGATCGGGTAGAACTAACACTGGTGAAGTAGTTAGCCGTCTCTTCAATTCTTGGAAACCTTCTTCGCAAGCACCAGTCCATTCAAAAGCTTGGTTCTTTCTTATGAGTTGAGTGAGAGGTCCTACAATTTTAGAGAATCCTTCAATGAACCTCTGATAGTATCCAGCCAAACCCACAAAGCTTCAGATTTCTGTCACTGTTTTCGATCATTCCCATTGTAGAATTGCTTCCACCTTTGATGGATCCACTGCAATCCCTTCCTTCGAGATCATATAGCCCAAAAACTTGACTTCATCTAACCAAAATTCGTATTTTGACAATTTAACATACAACTTCTTCTCCTTTAGAATCTGGAGAACTATACTGAGGTGTTCAGCATGATCCTCCTGATTTTAAGAATAGATCAGGATGTCATCAATGAAGACAACAATGAATCAGTCCAAGTAAGGATGAAAGATTCGGTTCATGTAGTCCATAAAGATAGCAGGTACATTCGTCACTCTAAACGGCATCACAAGATATTCGTAATGACCGTATCGGGTACGAAAATCTATCTTGGGTATATCCTCTACCTTTACTCGAATATGATGATAACTCGATCGCAGATCGATCTTCGAGAACACTGCTACTCCCTTCAGTTGATCCATTAAGTCATCTATCCTTGGAATTGGATACTTATTCTTAATTGTGACCTTGTTTAGTTGGCGATAATCCACACACAATCGTGAAGTACCATCCTTCTTTCAGACTAGGAACACTGGTGCTCCCTAAGGTGACATACTAAGTCTAACGAACCACTTTTCCAAAAGCTCTTCCAACTGCTTCTTAAGCTCTGCTAACTCTGATGGTGACATTTTGTAAGGTGCTATAGATACTGGACCAGATCCAAGTACCAGATCAATTGCGAACTCTATCTCCCGCTTCGGCGGTAAACCAGGTACATCATCACGAAAGACTTCAGGAAACTCATTTACCACTGGAATTGCATTCACATTAGCTTCACTCTCGACCTTCAAGGAAGACAATGGCATGTATCCCTGAGCTCCTTCTTTCAAGAAAGCTCGAACTTGGTTAGCCGTCAAAAATCTAGAATCCTCATTTATGGGAAAAACTATGGTTTTACTAGAACAGTCCAACAATATATAGTTGGAAAATAACCAATCCATTCCTAAAATCACATCTAACTGAGAAAGAGGTAAACAGATCAAATCAACAGAAAAGATACGACCCTCAATAACTAAAGGACAATTCAAGTAAACTTTGGTGGTAACAATGGGTTTATCAGTGGGAGTAGACACAGTTAAGTCAAAAAGTAAAGACGATATAGATAAACTAAGTCATCGCACACAATCATATAAAATGAAAGAGTGGGTTGCCCCAGAGTCATACAGTACTTTTAAAAGATTACCTCCTATGGTGCCTTCTCCTTGTATAAGATCTTCATATTCGGAGGCTTCAGATCCGCTCATGGTATAAACTCTGCCTCTTGCTTATGGCTTTGCAGGTCGTGTAGCATTGACTGAAGGCTCAGCCATAGATTGGTTGCAGTCTCTGGAGACATGTCTAGGCTTTCCACATAGATAGCAAATAATTCCCTTGATGGAACAATCCCTTGTTAGGTGATCCTTCCCACACTTCATACACCTTACATTCAGTCCGGTCCAGTTCCCACCAGAACCTCCACTGGGTCCTCTGCTAGATGTTTGCTGCTGACTTCCCGATGGTCGGGAATAAGGCTTTTTCTGAAAGTGATCTGCATTGTTGCCGCCCGCTCTTTGGAACCTGGTAGGTCCAAAGTTTCAGTTTCTTGTGTCTCGAGCTTGATCTAAAGCTTCCACTTGGCAACACGTATCTAGCAGCTCTGAAAATTGGTTGATTTTCAAGGTGATAACTGCTCTCTTCACCTCATGCCTCAGTCCTTCTTCAAACTTGTGACATTTCCACACCTCGTCTGGCTGGTGCTGGAAATAAGTCAAAAACTTGGATAAACTTTCAAACTTTGTGGCATATTCACTGACAGATAAGTTTCCTTACCTTAGGCTGAGGAACTCCATTTCCTTCGCATGTCTGGTGCTTGCAGGGAAATATTTGTCCAAGAACTTATTCTTGAATACCTCCTAATTGATGGCACAACCTTCAGTTTCTAGCACTCTCTGTGCTCCATTCCACCAGTCTTTAGCGTCACTAATTAGCATAAAAGCGGTGTAAGTCACTTTCTTGTCATTGGCACAGTTCATGCCTCGGAAGATTTTCTCTAGCTCCTTGATCCATAAACTAGCCTTTTCTGGATCAAATTCTCCTATGAATTGAGGAGGGTTGTGGCGACAGAACTCCGCCAAATTTTGCACATAAGTAGTAGCTTCGAGTTATTGAGCAACTCTTTCTTGCTATTGAGCAGCTCTTTCCATTTGTTGTGCGATAACTTTGGCCATTCGTTGCATAGCCTCAATTGCTACTACCATATCTCTGCCTCGTGCCATATTGTTCTTTCAAGTAATACTAACTGAAATACACAAGGAAAAATTAGATGTATCCTTTCGGGATACCAATCAAAGAGAATCACATAGCACAAACAAGACAGACCAAACCACAAAGACCCAAAGAAAACATAAACTGGGGCTCTGATACCAATCTAATGTAACACCCCTTTTTGGGAGGGAACATCACATCATTAAATACAATGCGAAAAATGAAAACATAAATTAAGACCCAGTTCATTATATCATGATTAAACTTATTTGATTATAGTGGGGTAAATAAAATGGTGAATATATTTTTTTTAATCATATGTATATATATTTGTACTCAACAACCTGTTCATCAATGAAGCATTCAAATGTACTAACACTTATATGAGATTCATAAATATGTAAATGTGCTTTTGTTTAATTGTAAGCAGAAAAAACATAAAGACTAACCAATACATCCATACAAAAGATACATCATATATATAAACTGTTTAAATACAGACTGTGAGTCACTAAATACATTAAGGCCCATAAAAAAGAAGCCTAAGCTTTACAAGCCCCCAAAAATGATATACAGTCCCCAAAAAGAATATCAAGCCCCAAAAAGACGAATAGCCATCAGTGACTACCGACAATATCAGTCCCTAGGAAGAGAAGGAAGGAACCATGTCAAGATCCTCCTCGGGTTCCTCCTCAGGGTCTTCCGCATCAGAGGAAACCCTCATTGGAGCCACTGAATTACAAGCTGGGGCTCGGGCAGTGGAAAGGAATGAATCCTCCCGTGGGGTGTAGTGAGGTTCACCCGACATGTCCCTAATGGGCATGTAAAACTCTAAATATAATCTGACGCTGCAGGTGTAGATGGGCAGATCATAATGCCCCCAAGCCAGCGATACTGTCACATCCCCCACGTAGACACAACGATCAGAACTGAAGTTAATATGCCAACAGTCTGGACCTCCGAGGAAGGCCAAACACACATAACCCAAAAATCCACATAGACGTGCCGCTATGATCCAAAAGCAGGTGCTAGTCGCAGTCGGGCCAGAAACCGAGGAACTCGTAGACTTCACCCCCTTCGTCGACGTATTCGATGGAACATAAATACAAACAGAATAGCAGTAAATACAGAAAAGAGGTAAGACATTCTACATTCATTAACTATGATGGCAGTAAAGAAACAAAATGGCGCATGACGCCCACATAACATTTCAGAAATGGTAAATAGCATTAAAATAGATAATAAACAATTTAGCATATACAGGTAGTTATAGCAGTAATGAAACAATAGATTAAATTCCCATATGAACAAGTAACTATCAAATGGCATGGCGACTCACTATGCACATGCACATGGTTCCAAAAACCTACTCCATGGAGCTAGACACAAAACATTCAGAGAGAATGATCAGGAGATATGTTTGTATCGTGGCTGCCGAGGCCTTCAAGTGCTAAAATTTTCAATTTATCTAAGTGCACATCATGACATTGTACAAGACATTCTACACAGATCTCGGTATAGGATAGTGTCTCGGTCCGGATTGTCAGTGCGTTTGCATCGATCTGCCCTACAGGCAGAAGAGCTACCAACTGTCCATTGCGAGGTACCCGCACCCCGACGCCCCCAAGGTCAACAAGTGACCTACACTTGTCTAGTCGCACCCACACAAAGGTGTGATTCAACTCTTAGGCAACTTGGCCTTAACAATAGTCCAACGAACATTTTCAATGCATGTTCCAATCATGCTTATCATGACAAACTATGTCAATCATGCTTCAAATGCATGTAGATTCAATACATACATGTATATTCATATACGGATCTCAATTCATATCATATCATTTATCAACAAGGTTTGATCCCATTCACGGATCCACATCAAGCCAATAACAAACTTTAAGGGTAAACACAACCCTATCTATAGTTAAGATAAAAGTTAAACCTTAGGTTCATTATGTTTCTCACAACCTCACCCATACTCATATTCTTTCTTTACTCCAAAATTATTCTAAACTATAAGGTAAACTATCATTCTTGGTTCTTTCCATTTTATGAATCCCTAATCAACTTCTAATCAATCAATTAATCATGTTTGATAAGTTTATCTTAGTACTAAAACCTCATAATGAGGGCCAAAGGAAACCGGGAGCCTCCAAGGGGCTAGAAAAGCCTAAAATCCTTCATTATCCAAATTACACAGCCTGGGGAGAGTACACGGCCACGATTTCATGACCTGGCCAAAATACACGGTCGTGCCACAATGCACGGCCTAGGCCGTGTACGCCTCTGGAATTTATATTCTGGAACGCTAGAGTACACGACCGTGCACGATCACACAGCCTTGGCCATGTACTCCTCTGTAAACGTAGAAATCCACCCAAACTCAAACCATCCTTTATACAATCCAAGATCTATCAACATACAACTAAATCCTACAATTCAAACAATCAAAATACAACCAAAATAATTCAAACAAATGGGTATCCCATAAATGGGTTTCATCTCATCAACACAACAAAGAGTTTCTCACTACAAAATGGGTTGAAGAGAATAATCTTCCTCTTACCTTAGTGAAGAACAAAGAAAGCAAGCTCCTTTTGTCCTTAGAATTTCGTGCTTCACCACCTCAAAATCCTTGGGTGTTCAAATCCATAAAAATCAAAATCAAAGAGTGGAAATGGTATCCATAGTCACCAAAGTGACCATGGACCACGAAAATGAGGTGAAAAATAGAAGAAAGTTGAGAGCTTTACCTCAAAACTTGAAGCTTTGGAGCTGGCTGTGAATGACGAAAAATGGAAGAATCCCACAAAGAGAAAGCTTGGAGATGATGGGAGGAAATAGTAGTCTAAGTTGGCTTGAGCATGAAAGCTTGAAAGCTCAACAATGGAGTGTGAATATGGGGGGAGAAGAGAGGAAGAGAGGGAGGTGCGTGAGGGAGAGAGGGAGAAATGAGAGAATGAAATGTGAATGGGGAAGTAAAATGAAATAAACCCTTTGGTTTTTCCCTCCCCCAACGTGCAACACAAAAAAGAGAGGAGAGAGAGAGTGGAGTGGTTGGGAGGAAACTTCCTAGAAGTTTCTCTTGAAGCTTCCTTGAGAAGCTTCGCACGCTTCTCAATAAAGTGAAGTGTGGGGTCACTTAGGTGATGTCATAAAAATAATTAGATAGAAATAATCTACTAGAGCTATTTCTCAGTGGACAAAAATTACAGTTAGCAGAAATAATATTTTATTGTCTCTCAGATAATTAAATATTCTGTGATTTTATTTATCAGATAAAATCTCATAAAATGTAAATCTCGTAAACTGTGCCTAGTCCCGGGTTTAGTAAGATCCTCCGTCAACGTTTCCATAATTCAAAGTTTACCAACCTCAGGGAAAACATTTTTTTTTCTCAATTTCGCTCAGTGTGCACGTAAAATGAGAAATATATTAAAATATTCGACATTTCCAAAAAACTCTACAAAAATCATCAGAAATCATAAATATTAGAAAATGTCTACTCATCATAAAAGAAATAATTTTTGGGGTGTTACACTGACTCTGCTTATTGTGTACGTAAAATGAAAAATATATTAAAATATTTAACATTTTCTAAAAAATCCAGAAAGAATCCTAAAAATCATAAATATTATAAAATAATTATTTATGATAAAACAAATAATTTTTTGGGTATTACAGTGGAGAGAAAAATAAGGGATAAGGATGGATGACTTTTGTGGTATCTAAAAATGTTGTATCTCTGAAGGATATTTTGATCCTCCATTGATAAGTTTTCTACTTTCCATAAGTGTTACAAAAAATTCTAGGATTGTTTCCAATTACCAAACTCATCATTTAATGATTATCGTTATACACCGTTAACAACTACTAAGCTATATTATACTTCTAGTGTAGGTAAAATTACCAAATTAGTTCAGTTGATTCTCAAAATTTTACCACATCTCATTCTTAGTATTTAAAATCTAGAAATAAAATCTCCACATTTACTTCTATCATCTAAGAAAATTATGCTAAGTTTTGAGCTAATATGAGCTATTTTTCACATTTGGTGTTATAGCAACATATGCAAACTAACTCAGAAAGTCACCAGAATTAATAGGTAACTCATACATGTGCTATTGAACTTCTATAATCATGATTAAGACTAACTGGTTCGGGAGAATGTTACATTAAACAACGTGTTCTATATAACGGTGGTGCAAGCACAAAGATGTAATTGAAGAATTTATTTGGTGATTTTGATTTGAAGATTGTTTCGTAATGAATGGTGGTACAAGAAGTGTATCGAAAGTCTTCTTGATATGAAGGTCAAGCGGTGTGTTGCTTTGATAATAGATATGTTGATTTGAAGATTTTCTTTGTAGATTTGAGAGATTTGAAGATTTGCTTGTTGATGATGAAATTTGGATCAAGGTGGAGATCGTTGGGTTTGTCCCAAACTGTATTAAAGATTATAATATATGAAGATTTGAAAGATATGTGAAGATATGTCAAAATTTTGTTTAAAGATTTGAAAGTTATGTAAAAGATTTGTGAGAAGTTTGAAAGATTTGTAAAATATATGTGCAAGATTTGATAGATATATGACAGGCATATGCGATTTATTTGTAATAGTAAACTAATAAGGATAGGCTATATAAATACTTGTATTTAGGAGTTTTATGGGTTATGAGGATAAGAATGAGAGTAAGAGAATTGTCTTGTAAGCCTGTATGCTAGATTTTTTTTCATAGTAAATTTAACTTTTCTCATCCATGAATGTAGGCATGTTGGGTCGAATTATGTTAAATCTTGTACTCTATTTGTGTGATGCTTTTCCTAATTACAAATATTTATGCATGATTGTGAAGATGGAGATGTGGCATTCCCCAACAAGTTTGAAGGCAGGGAATGTGGTATTCCCCCCAACAAATGCAGCAATGTTTCTATAATTTCATTTCTTTAAAAACTTAAGTGATTATTAATTAGCTACAAGTTTTTTAGTTTTAAAAATAGCTTTATATGAGTAAGTACTTATTTTATTGTCTAACATATGTTGAGCCAGATACATATCTAGTTTGGCTAAAATCTCTTTTTGTCCTTAATGTTTGATTGAAGTTTCAATTTAGCCTTAATGTATTTTTTTTTCAATTACGTTCTAAACGTTACTAAATTGCTTCACTGTCATCCTTTTGCCTAATGTCATCCAAATTATTAACCAACAGTGTTAACATGGAACCTACATGGCTAATTAGAATTTATTGGGGTCAAAATTAGCCATTTCGATATAAGCATTAAGCTGGAAACAACATGATGCGAAAAAGACTAAGTTTTAGAAATTTGTCAAAGGAGGTGATCGACAGAGTAGTCAGTTGATGTCTACGATACCTAGTCAAATGGAGCTTAGTCATGATCACGATGTCAAAGAAGACCATGTCGACAAGCATATTCGACAAAGGAATCACACTTAGACAAATCATGAAGCTTTAGAAGCAGTCATAAACAGTTATTGAAGCCATACAAGTGAAGATTGGTCGACATTAAAGCATATGTTTGACAAGAAGTGATTAGCAAGCTGGAATTAAGTACATGGTGAGCCCCATTGTCGAAAGTGGGCAATTACTAAGAAGTCATTGTGAGTGCACAAAGAATGTCTAGGTAGTTTCCACCATATATGTACAGAAGAAGCCATGTAAATAAATAAGCACATGTGAAAATTTGCATGATTGCCAAGTGTCATCATGTAACATCCTAATATCGTTACCTTAGTATAACTAACAAATACCTAGATAAACAGTAATAATTATGCTACTTCTAACTCATATATGAACTAATCCATAACATTTATAAATAATTATAGAGAGTGATAACTAAAAGTCATACACATATACATCAATAGCCCTGATGGCAAAGTGTTATATATACAACTTATACATATTGAAAGCAAATATAACTAAATTATACAAGCTTGTCTATAAAAGAAACAAAGAAAACTAAACTACATTAGTTCTTCAGTTCCTTTATCTTGTTATCTTTGGAAGGATCTTGACCTGCTTTTACCATGGAAAGGGGTGAGAACATAAAAAGTCTTAGTAATATTCATATATTTCATGGCATCTCAATAATATAAATCGCATATCAATATAGACTATATCAACATTATACAATCGTCCATACAACTGTATAATGTATCAAAGTTGTCTTATATCTACTTAACCTTATAATACTCGAACTTAATCACAATAGATTATGGTTGCTATAAGATACTAAATCTCTATTCAATATCACTAGAGCATTCACATGCTAATGTTATGTAAAGGTCCACTAAACTCAATGCATAATCTATAGTCCTAAATACCTTACTCATATGATAAGAACAACTATCTACTCAGTTGTAACATATCACAACTATTTCATTCATAAACTTGTTATAGGTACTACAGGTATAACCTCTTTCTATGAATAAACTCACTAATTTTGAAATATAGGATTAGCAATAAGCAATGAAGTCTTTACTCCATGCCACTTGAACATTTACATTCTCATACTCTATGTAAACATTCACCAAGTCAATCTCTAACCTTAAACTCGTAAACATACCATCAATGATATTGAACAACTGCCTATACAATTGTCAAATATCATCTTCACTAGGCAACTGCCCATATAATTGCCAAGTAACAAGAAATGATTATGGATGTGTGTGTATGACTTGATTATTTCAAACTCTTTAAACTTGTAGATAAGAAGACTAATTCTTCCAACTACCGAATGATAAGTAGACTGGTTCCTACTCACACTAGTGAGAGTACTATTTCTACTACATATAAATTAGTAATTCTATCATCAACGAGAAGCTATGGCTAAATCCTCACTCAAAGAGGCTTTTGGACTTTCCCCTCTGTCTCCTTTGGCCATACAAATTTACATCATTAAAGATTACTCTACTTTGGAATTAGCAAGTAACAGGAACTATACAGGGTTATGTATAACTCATACAAACCACTACCTTAACTCATCACATGATTCTTTCTAACCAAGTGAAGAACTAAAATCTAGCAAACATGTACTCTCACCTCACTTCTAACTCATGGAGGAGCATATTTCATGTTTCTAGCTAAGTAATCATAATAATGATTCTCGAATCTAGTTTGCCTTACTTTTGCACCACAGGTGCTGAACTATGCCACCCTAGTGTACTCAAGGTCCTAGAAACCTACTTTAGGCAATTCCTACCTATTAGAATGCCTAAAGACTGGAACTTGTATTCTATCTCTATACCAACTTCATTCATGCGTCACTAACTCCACTTTCTCTTTTAGGAGCAACTTTGCACTATGACAAGTGACTATTGCCAACTGAACTCAGCTTCTTTTATCTAGTATGCCCTGTCCTCATCACCTCATTTGTGATATTAAATTGTAACTCTGTGTTGCCTAAGGGTCTAGATATCTATCTATAGCAATCCATTACTCTAGGTTGCATTAAGGTCTTTTACTTTCCTATATATGCAACATGATATTTCTCTTTTAGAAATACCCTTATTAGTATCTCAACATGACATTTGTCACGCTGTGGAGCCAAGCTCGCTGGTCATTCACGCCTCAGCATAGTTCTTAGTCATGCCGCAGCGCACTGCTCTTGGCCTCACTCATAGGAACTCATGCCTCGGCATTGCATCAATCATGCCATAGCGTGAGGTGTTTTATGCAGAATTCTACAAAAAAAATAGCTTTGTGCACTGTTCCATTGATTTCAAAATAGTTTCTAATTATCTGAAATTGGCTCCTAGGTGGTTTCTAACTACACCAACACTTTCTAAATATGTTGTAACACTTTTTCAACTTGTTGGTTTATTTAATCTTGGATCAATTCTCAAATTCACATACCTACTTGTTTATTGCTTAAATTCCCACTTTAGGGACTAATTGACCATATCAAGTGTCTAATTCAATTCTCATCCTCTCATTAATCTGTGATAGTTAATTCCCATCAAAGAAAACAAGAATCAAGCAAAGGAAACAACTTTTCATGCTTTAAAACCCATTTTCTCCATCTAATGACTAAACTTTAATCAATAGAAAAGATGAAGGAAAGTGACGAGTTACAAGTTTAGAACCCCTTACCTCTTGTATGGATGATCAACCTTCAAGCTTGAGCTTTGATTTTGATCTCCCCTTGCTCCTCTTTCTTTACTCCCTTTCTCCCCCTTCTATTCCTTCTTTCTTTTCTCTTTGGTTTCTATTCTTTTGTTCTTGGTTCTAGAACTGTGGGAATAGAAGGAAAAATAAGAAGAAAAGCTCCACTTGGCCACTTAAGCCATACTAGAACTTTATATTTGCTAAGGACATTCAAATTATGCTAAATCAAGTTTCCTAACTTCCAACGACTTTATAATAAATATTAAGATTCATCTAAATTATTATTTTACCTTAACTCTATTTTTCTGTATCTGCTACTAGTCAATTCGGTATTAAAACACACAACCAGCATGCCTAAAAATATCAAACTAACTCTGATTATTCTCAAATTTTGACTATATCCTCTTTCACCTATTTGTGACTTACAAACTAACTCTCTAGGTTTATTTCCTTCAACTTAGTAATTTATGCTACTATCTGAGCCTTTTTAGGCTACTTTTCACACTGGGTTGTAACAAAGTTCATAAACTAACTCAGTTTATCACAAAACTTAACTGACATATTAGTCAAGTAATATGTTACCTTTGTACCCATTTTCAAGTCTAACATGCTTTTTCGAGATGTTACATTTCTCCCCTCCTTTTTAAAATTTTGTCCCCAAAATTTCCTTACCTCATATCAGAATTGATATCATACTTGAAGGAATTCTTTCCTTCCTTGGTTGTATCTAACTCAACGTTAAAGGTCCTCATTCTGTAAGATTAACTTACTGAATCTAAAACCATCTACTAACTTAACTTGTACAAAACCTAAAGTGAGTTCTACTTCTTTCTCAGGTGGTAACTCAGTTATCTGCCTAGGAAATACTTCTGGATATTATCTTATCCCAACTATATTCTTTAAGACTTGTTCAACTTCACAAACAAGGAGGGAAAGGAAATCTTATCCTTAAGTCCCTTGTTCTAAGAAGTTGGTCACTTGTTTAACCCTCAAAACACACTCTAAAAGAATTGTCACAAAAGAATCATCAGATATAAACCTCAATGTCCAATCTGATCACTCTGAAATAGCATGGTTTACTAATAATCAAAACCATGCCTAGTCTAATGTCTATGTCAAGAAGAGATAAATTGTAATACTCTTAATGACATGTTAGACTTGTATATGTATACAAAGGTAACATATGACTTGCTTAACATGTCTGTTTAATTTTGTGACAAACTGAGTTAGTTTAGGCACTTTGTTACAACTCTGAAGGTGAAAAGTAAATTAAAATAACTCAAATAATAGCATAAATTGCTTAGTTGATGGAAATGAATATGGATAATTTATTTCTAGGTCGCAAATGTATGAAACAAGATATAGTTAAAGTTTCAAGGTAAATTGAGTTAGTTTGACATTTTTAGGTATACTGGTAGTGCATTTTATGTCGGATTAACCAGCAGCAGATATGAAAAAATAAGATAATGGTGAAACAACAATTTTAATGAATCTTGGTATATATTTTAAAGTTGTTAGAAGTTAAAAATCTTGATTTAGTTAAATCTAAGTGTTTTTAGCAGATCGAGATTTATCAATTATGGCCTTAAGGGCCTTATAAGTCTTTTGGAGCCTCTTTTTAAGCCTTCTTTCACAGTTTCTTTTTACTAAAAAATTAAAAACAGAAAATGTGAGAGAGCACAGGGAAGAAGAGGAAAGAAAGAAGAAGGAAGAAGAGGAGAAAAAGAGGAAATCCAAAGAAAAATTCAAGATGTGATCATCTAAGCTTGAATCTCCATTTTCAGCTACCAAGGTAGGGGATTAGAGTTTTCTCACTTCTTTTCACCATTTTCTCCATTGATGCACCCTTGCTGCGTAATAGGTCAAAATGAGTTTTAGAGGCATTTGATGTGTTTTTCTTGCTTGAATGTGTTTCAATGGTTGTTTATAACTTGTTCATAGCATGAGTTAAAGTTAAAAACTTAGAACATCTCATTTAGACCTTTGATGCATAAAAATGAGTTTTAGGTCAAAGCATGTGTGATTTTGGTTCATATCCAAAATTAGCGGTTTAAGTTAGTGATTGATGATTCCTATGTGTTAATGAACAAATTAGAGACTTAGGATCACCTAAAAACGATTTTGGAATGGCCAAATCACAAGAAAAGAATCAGTGGAATAGTGCACATTTCTGCAAAATTTTGTAGAACCCAATTTCTGCTATTTACATCACAACATGAAGAGGTCACGCCGAGACATGCATTGCAAAGTATGTGCACCTGAGAGCAAGATGCCACGATGTGAGATGCACCACGCCGAGGCGTGAAAACCAGAGAGCTGTGTGTGGAAATAAGTTTGCCCCAAATGATTTTATATATTAAGTTTTGATGATGACAAATACAAGACAAAAAGAATACTTTGTTTATGTTCTTTGTTGCATCTTATATAGAACATATCCATTAATAATTGATAAATATCTTATTTGGATATGTATATGAAAGTTTTATATGCATGTTAAACTAACTAGAGTTATACATTTATGAATCATGCATATAAAAATATTGAATTACGAATTTGGACTAACTATGCTTGTTTAAGTGAGCAATACTTTGTAGGATAGTCTAAGTATCAATAGTGAGCATTGCAACAAGAAAGCAAAAGATATCTATTAAGCTCAACACAAGGAGAATGTGATTAAACATATGTCTTTGAAGATTTGTTTTGATGATAACAAATATGAAGACAAAATGAAGATGATGGGAAGACCAAGTCCAAGATCTTTTAAGGATAGCTTTAGGACTTAGAGTTTCTTTGTTCAAGGATCTCTTTGGATATCTCCTAGTGCATTAAGATAAAACAAAAATGCTTTCTTAAACTTATACCAAAACTGTTTTGATCTTGCAAATAACTTTAAAATGTTTTGGTGTTTTTGATAAACTTTATGGGATGGTTTTCAAGCTTTTATAACTGTTTTATAAATTGAGTTATTCGAATAACTCATTGGTTATTCGAATAAAGCTTTAAATTTGGCTGCTGCGTGTCTCTTTGTTTTAAAGTGTTATTCGAATAACACTCCTATTATTCGAATAAGAGTTTTCAGAATGGCTTATTTCATATTAGCTATTCGAATAACTCGTTAGTTATTCGAATAAAACTGTTTCCCAGAAATGTGTTTTAACCAGTGTTATTCGAATAAACTTAGAGTTATTCGAATAACTAGTTTTCTAAACGAAATTCTTTGTGGCAGCGTTATTCGAATAACATGAAGGTTATTCGAATAACTAGTTTCAAAAACATTTTTATAAGAACGTGTTATTCGAATAGCAGAAAGCTTATTCGAATAAACACGGTAAACAAAGATCCAGATATAGTATGTAATAGACACTTTTTTCATAATAATTACGGAATTAATTCTTACAATGGCTATTTTTCTATCTGGCTCTATAAATAGAGACCGTGGGTCTCATCTGCAAGTAGCCCAGCTATCTGTTTAATTTACGCTTACTTTGAAAAATGTGATTTATAATTTACGCTTATTTTCTGTGCTTTTTTGCTGAAACTTTGAGATATTCTTTGAGAGCTTCTAGCACTTCAATTTGTATAATTTACTCTGAGTGAGAGTATATCTTCATCTATATTTCTGTTCTTCTATATTGAGGGTGAGGTATCCTTCAAGGTTTGTATAAGGGTGAGGTATCCCTTCAAGGTTTGTATAAGGGTGAGGTATCCCTGCAGGCTGAGACTTTAGCACAAGGGTAGAGTTTCCCTGTGTGTGAAAAGTGCTCTTTTATGTAATGGTTGCAAGCACCTATTGAAGCTTGTATACATAGTGAAAAATCTCGGATTGTTTTCGAGGACTGGACGTAGACCACAAGTGGGTTAGTGGTCGAACCAGGATAAATATCGTGTCTGCTTCTCTCTTCTCAATCTCTTTATTTTACGTAATTTTATATTATTGCACATTTATTTATTTACTATTCTTAAAGCTTTTATTCTTCATCTCATAATTCTTTCTCTTTTATTTAATAGCTTAAATATTTGTGTTTATTTCAAGAGCATTTATGAAAAGTTTTTAATACCCAATTCACACCCCCCTCTTGGGTAATGGTTGCCATGACTAACAAGTGGTATCAGAGCTTCGTGCTCTAGTGAAAGCTTAACCGCTTAGAGTTAAAGGTACTTGTCTATTGGCAACCTTGAAAGTTTTTCAAAATGAAAGGTTTTGAAATTGATAAACCACCATTCTTTGATGGTGTGCCTTTTGTTTATTGGAAAGTTAGAATAGAGTTTTATATGCAATCTATTGATTTAGATTTGTGGGATGTTATGCTAAATGGATTTATTTGTAAACCAAAACAAACTTGGAATGCCTATGACAAGAAATGTTTTTCTTTAAACATTAGAGCTATGCAAATTTTGAGAAGTTGTTTGAATGATGAGGCTTATGCTAAAATTAAGAGTTGCTCTAGTGCTAAAGATATATGGGATGCTCTTGATGCTATTTATCTTGCTAACAATGATTTTGTGTATAAAGTTGTATATAGAAAGCAAGAAGAGCAAACGCCATTGAAGGAAGCTTGTCATGAAAAATACCTTTGAAGAGATACTCAAACTATTGAAGGGAGTCAAATGTCACTTGGTGACGATGGTGCTCAATTTGAAGAAGAGGCAAAGCAAAACAAAATTGATAATAAAGAATGTGATTCCCTTAAAAAGTCATTGATACAAGAAATTGAGATAACCTCTCACTTGACTCCAAAGGACTTTGAGGTAAATAATTCTAAACTAGATTATAGTCCTTCCTATGATGAGTTACAATGTGCATATAATGAATTGTATGATGGTTTGTTGAATTTAGAAAAGAAAAACTTATCTTATTTGGAAAACATTTCCTCTATTGAAAATGAAATTGAGACTTTAAAAATTGAATATGCTTTTCTTAATGAGGAAATGCCTTTGAAATATGAAACCTCATCTTCTTGTGAAAAATGCATTAATTTAGAAAATCAAGTTGAGGACTTATCTTTCAAATTTTCCAAAGCTAATGATTCTAATTGCTTACATTCTATACTTGTTAATGAAAATAAAATTAATGTTATTCCACATGAAAATTCAAGTAAAGCTTGTGACAAAAATAACATAGAATGTAATAACAAGAAAAGGCTTAAGTTTTTCAAAGATGATATTCAAAAGACCAAGTCATCATCAAATTCAATTGTTTGTAATTTTTGTGGTCATCTAGGACATATTTATCATTTATGCAATTATAGAAGAAATTCTTATATGAGAAATTGTATGATATGGGTTCTTAAAAATCCTAAAGGCCCTAATACTAACATTCAAGGACCCAAAATGAAGTGGGTACCAAAATATCCTCCTAGTATTTCAATTTTGCAGAATATTTCTCAAAAGGATGGACAAATTGGTCAAAAGAAAGAGGAATCATCAAGGAGAATGCTTCCAAAGTCCAATGGTAGAAACTTTGGTCAAAGAAGGAAGATGACTTCAACAAAAGCTTCTCAAGTATAAAATGTAGAGCTTACAAATTTCAAGACTTCAAAAGAGAAGCAGTGGGTAAGAAAAAGCATTTCCTTGATTGCCAAGGCCAATGTATCAAAAGTTTTTACCTTTTATGCACATTCATTTAAAAATGATAATAATGAATATGAGGTATATCCCTTGTAGGCCTTAGGTAGAGAATAGAATCATGTGTACTTGATAAAACTTGTTTAGCACATAATTATGTTCATTCTTATTGTATCACAATTCATTAATTTGTTATATATCTTAGTATGTAACACCCCAACTTTTGAGATAATTACAATATAGTCCCGAAATGTACTGTTTTGTGAATTCTGTGAGCAGTAAATTAAATTTGATACATTCGTGAGTGTACTTGATGTTGTGTGTGATTTGCTCTGAGCTAGGGAAATAATAATTTTCTGTCCGAAAAATCTTATTTTAATTAATTGGAGCTGGGGGATCTTACTAAACCCAATTCTGATTGATATATATATTAATCTCGTAATTTTTAAGATTTAATTGTACAATAAAATAATTTTATATTATTATAATATTATTTTATATTACAGTACCTACTGTCTTAAAAACAGTAAAAATCTGCTTCGGTTTAACCATGGATCTTTAAAAGTATTGTGGGACCCGCGTTTAGGAAAAGCAGTCAACTGTGCTTATTGGACAAATTCTAGCCAATGAGAGCAAGTCAACGAAAGTGGCTTGACTTTTTAAAACCAATAGGAAAAGGTCAACAAAAGAAGCATGGACTTTGATTAGGACCGTTGGATGAAGACTTAGTTAGGAAGCCTTTAACCTTAGCCGTTAATCTAATCAATGGTGAGATTAGAAGGATAGTTTTATGACCAATTGATATCTACCTTAGATGTAATCTATGGCTAGGAATTGAAGATGAATCAATGGTTAGAATTAAGTCAAAAATTGTAGGCTTGAATTTGGTTAGTAGCTAATTAAGCTTAATTTGACTAATCTAATTACTTAATTAGCAAACTAAGTGAACTAGCTTAGTTATGAATTAATTATAATCTAAATACCAATTAGACATCCTAATATTAATTAAAGGTTATAATATATGCTAATATATACTAAATTAATTAGTTATATGATTAGTATGTTAATTAAGATTGGTTAGGATATTTAACCTAACTAATTCCCTAATTAGTTAGCATGTAATTAGGAGTAATTTAGAAACAATTAAGTCACTAAAATGAAGGAGGGCTGCACGGTTTTGGGCAGCAACTTGGAGGCTTGGATGGCTTGGTTCTACTAGCTTCTTGAACCCTCCAAATTGTCATAAACTATGTTCACCACCATGTGCATTCATTTGGATATTTACCTTGCAAAATTGAACACTCAACCTCACCCAAAAACACTCACATGGCAGCAGCCTTGCATTTACTCTTTACTTTCATTTTATTACACTTATCACAAATCAAAGCATCCATTTTCTCTCCAAAAACTACCAAGAACCAAGAACACTTTTCTTTTCTTTCTTTCTCTCCATATTCGGCCATATACCCTACACCCACAACCAAACCTCTATAATTTTATCTCATCATATTTCCTAAACCCAAATCCTATTCTAAACACTTTTCATTCACAAAGTTTTTCCAAATTCCTACTCTATCTTGTCCAAAATCCAACCTTTTGCTTACTTTCTTAAGGGTAAGTTTTGATTCTATGGTTCAAAATTGGATTTCTAATTTTTCTAACCATGATTGTTCCATGGTTTTCCAATATTGTACCTTGTATGTGTTTTTACTAATTGTTTAAGAATTTTAGGGATTTGTTTGGGAGATTGCACGAAATTTCAAGAAAGAAGGAAACTAACCGATTAATTGTCTTCAAGAGGTAAGAGGAGATTTAATCTCATCAACCCTAAGTGGTGATGGGAAAATGGATTTGATTGTGTATGAAGAATCCATAAGGATTCGATTTGTGTGATTGTTTATGGTTTTTATTATTTTTGTGATTGTTCAAATGCTTTCCTATTTGTGATTTATTTTGCTATGCATGATTATAGCTTTCATTATTTTTGCTATGCATGTTTATGGTTTTAAATAAATTGTATGTATTTTGTATGTGATTATATAATTGCATGTGTTTATAATTATATAATTATTAAAGTAGGATGTGAATAACATGTACGGTTTGCATGAGTGTTCCAAAGAACACATTATGAGGCTCACGGCCTTACATCCAAACCGAGAACCAAAATGTTCTCAGTAATTTTTTTTAAATTACTGATTGGAGGAATCTAGGTAAAATAATCAAATTAAAGTTGATTTAAGTTAATTATGGCCAACATGCCATTTAGTGTATAATTAAATACCATTTTATTTTGATTTGGTCAACATGCCATTTTATTTACTAAGATAGGTTAGGTAATCGTTTTACAACATAAATTGATTCCAATGGATCAATGAGAAAATAAAAGGAATAAATTCAGTTTTAGAATTCTAACTTAGCAGAATTTAGTTTAACTAAGAAATAAATTCAACGCTTGAAAAATACTAACGTAGAGCTCATTTTATAAATTTTGAAGCGCGTTAGCAAGTTTCAAAGCGTAATTATTGGGTAAAAATAAAATGAAACTATATTTAGTGGAAAAACTTTAAAAATACCTTATACTAATTTTATAGGCAAAATACTGCCGAAATTTACTAAAAATAGACGAATAAAATGAAAAGATTCCATACTATATTTAGAACACAAGGAAAATACTTTACGTATTTTAAATGTATTATATATGGTTTTACACATATCAAAAATGATAATTTTAAGCTATTCGGTTAAGAAAATGAATTAAAAATCTTACGCGATTGAGAAAATGATTTAAAAAGATTTTGTGATATTTGAAAACATCAAAATATATTTACACGATTTAAAACGTTTTTGAAAACAATGAGATTGTGAAAACGCGATAAAATTCCTACGCGATTGAAAGATACAGTAAGTTTTGCTGTCGGGCCAAAGTGGTGGACCCAAACATATTGCGGTGTAGTACTGTCAGGTGAGACGTACTATACTTTGTTATTTTGTGACTAAGGGTATTTTGGTAATTTTTCATAATTATGGTAAAATTTGGATAATAAGGATAATTTTGTAAATTTAGATCATGCTTAGAGTATTGTGCCAATTTGGGTTATAATTGGTGATTGATTGATGAGGCGAATTACACCGTGATTTGGTGTGATAGGCGTAGTGTGGTTCATTTATTGAACTTGGAGGCATTAGTGTGCAGAGGATCCCATATGTGGACAGTGGTAGCACCTCTGGGCCGTGGTAACGGGCAACACACTAATGATCTTGACAAGCACTATTCTTAATCGAGATCTTGAGGGGACTATTAAGTACTATGCCCGTGGTACACGATGTTTGAATTTGTGTATTGCTACACGATGTTTTGGACTGTGGACTATAGACACAAAGATTGGATAATGCAATAGTTTGGCTGGGCAGCCATAAAGTATTATTAGTTTCTATTCGGATCATTCTCTCAGATATCCATGTTTAGCTCCATAGAGTAGGAACGAGTCAGTGTGTGTTCATGCATTATCTGTACTTTACTGTTTATGCATTATCTGCATTTTACTGCTTACCATAATCTGTGATAAAATGTATGATCTATTGCTTTGATATATTGTGCATGATATGATGTAGTAATTTGATGTATTAATTTTCTATACTGTATATGATGTATTAATTTGCTATAATGTGTATGATATAATGGTATGTGTTATTTTTGTAACACTCTTGTGGGGGTGTCACATTTGTTATTAAAATAAAATAACGATTAACGAGAATAATTAAATTATAAGGTTTTGATATAAATAAGTAATAAAACCTGTGCACTTACTTTGTTTCGAAAACATAAAAGTTATATCCTCAAGATATTTCACCTTAAAAAAAAATTATTTTTATACACACATACATAGATAATATCAGACACACCCCTGTACAATATACATTATATCCATAAACATATCCATCAGATACTAATATACAAAAATTTACATAAGTTTTGTTTTCCTAAGTTGTACAAATAATTTACACATAATTTACAAACCCAAATAAAAATACATACCAAAAGAAAAAGAAAGCATGAAAAGTTTATATTTACAACTTGAAGATCGAAAGGATAACAAACCCAAGTGCACGTCATACATTTTTAGTCACTTGGAGAAACATTCCAGATGATTCCTCCAATGACATAAATACATGACGCCTCCCGAAGACCCGTGAGCGGGAACTCTAGGTGCTCGTGGACCTAGGGATATAGTTAGGGGTCCTAACAAAGTAGGTGTTCTAGAGAAGACACAACACTAAACTCATACGGAGTCCGAAATAGACCGTTCCAGTGACGGCGAACTCCTAATGGTAGTTCTAGCGAACATAGAAATCGATACAAAAGCGGGACGGAATCTGAGACTGCGGTCGCAAAGACATAGTAATAATCCCTGTATAAGCGACAACATTACGTTCACCATAGATGCGCCAACTGTCCGCTCCTCCGTGGAATTCCAAACTGATAAAACCCAAAAATCCGGGTGTCGACATCTCACCCCATCAGTACTAACACTAGAGATGATCTAAGGCTTCGGGTCTTCGGACTGAAAATCTGTGGATCGTAGTTCTTCCTCTGCTATGTACTCACTGCCCAACTCTGGTTCTTCAACCCCTTCTTCATAGTCTAAATATATATATATATATGTACATACAACAAACAAAACAAACAATATATACACCAAATAGAGAGGTAAGACAACTTAAAGTAATCAATAAATATCACATATGAAATAATAATACAATATTAACATAAATAAAATTCATAATGTACATAAATCTCATAATGATTCAAAATACTCACCACACAATATAATGAATTTAAAATGAATATGACAAAATATAAAATGACTCATTCCTACTCCATGGAGCTACAACACATACTCGGATATCGAGAGAATGAGATGAGACTTCTATTAGTCTTGCCTTGACCAATCCAAAGCTATTGCCTTGTCCACCCTTTGTGTCTATAGCTTTGGCTACCCCGACCGCCATTATTACCTTTGTCAAAACTTTGTGTCTATAGGTGATCGTTGTGATTGCTATTGCAGACTTGTCAATACTTTGTGTCTATAGCCCACGAAAATAAATATAACAATAGTGGCATAGCACACAACCCGGACACACATGATCAATCAATTGTGTACTACGGGCGGTCGATAGTCCTCTCAAAACTTGATTAAGGTTAGTGCTTTCGTCGAGAACATAAGTGTGTCATCACGCACCACGGCCCAGAAGGAGCTACCTCCTGTCCACATATGGAATAGTGCACACTATGAACTCCAAGTTCATATCAGAAAATGAACACACTATGCCTATCACATCGACAACACGATGTTATTCAACTCGTCAATCAAATCACCAAATTTCGAATTTGGCATGACTCAATGCCTGAACAGATGCGTAATTACCAAAATACCCTCAGGTTTCAATTATTTATATAAGTGCCATAAATTTCTGAATTATTTACAGAAATACCATTAAATCTTCATTATTTACAAAAACGCCCTTAACTTCTATTATTTACAAAAATGCCATCAAACTTTGAATAATTTCAAAAATACACTTCAAACTTTAATTATTTACGAAAATACCCTCCAACTTAATTTATTTACAAAAATTCCCTCAATGGCAAAATAATCACGTAATTGTCCTCTATGACAAAAATAATTACGAAAATGCCCTCCATGGCAAAAATCTTCAAATACAGTACGCTCCCACTTGGCGCACTTGTATAGTCCACACATCCGGGTCCACCACTTTGGCCCGACAGGAAACTCGCTGTTTTCGTCAATCGCGTAAAAATTTTATTTTGTTTTCAGAAATCTTGCCATTTTCACAATGTACATCACATTTTCAAATTGCGTAAATACATTTTGCTGTTTTCTCAATCATGTAAATTTTTAAATCATGTTCTCGTCAGATTTACTCACATAAATACTTCTAAACTATAAAAATAATTATTAAATCATCTGAGACCATTTAAAATATTTTTCCTAATTACGGTAAAATATTTTATATTAGTATATATATTCTTTATAAATACTAACAATACTCAAATTAGTTTCTAAATATATTTAGTATTCATTAACAACATTGTAAAATACTTTAATTCTTCCCATTCAGTAATGTGACCGAACCTAGGGTTTGCACTCTTTGGAATGCTCATGCATTTCTAACACTAATCTAACACATACAATGTAAAACATATACAATGTATAATATATACAATACATCAAAGCTTAAACAATTAATAAAAGCTATAAAAATCAACACATAAAGGAATCCTTATGGATTTTACAAATTCAATCAAACCTTAATTTCTTAATAACTCTTTAATTTAATTAAATTTTGGTCTTCCTCTTACCTAAAATGATGAAAATTTCTTCTTTTCCTCTCCCTTGTGATTTCGGTTTTGCCTCCTTAGAGTCCTAGGAAAATAAATAAAATTTTATAAAGACTATTACTAGAAAAAGGAACAATACCATGGTTCAATCATGGCTTAGAAGCTTAGAAATGAAAATAGAATTGAAAAACAAGAAATTTTTACCTTTGAAGAAGAATCTCCAAAGTGATCTTCAAGCTTGAAAATGAAAGAAGTAGAAGAAGCTTTCAACTAGAGATAGTCTTATAGTGATGTTTAGGAGTAGAAAAATAAGAAAAGAGAAATTTTGAGTAAAAGGATGATATACTTTGGAGCTTGACCGAATGGGTTTTTGGAGCTCTAATGGTGGACGGTGAAACAAAGAGAGAAGGAAGGAATTATTTGGTTAAATGTTGGAGTGTTAGCCGTAGAAGTGAGTGGGAAAAAGTCTTAATGCATGTGTTAAAATTCAAGAATGAATCTAGGCCATCCAATGGTCCAATGGCTAGGATTAGGTCTTACAAGACAAGCTTGTTTCTTATTGGTTGATGGGTGATGAATCATGGCATGAATAAGCATTTATCTAGAGCCTTCTCGGTTGCTCTTATAGCTTGGCCGAATTCTCCATTTAAAAAGCCAATTAAATTTGTTTCTTCCAACTAATTTGTTATATATTTAAATGTAGGTTTAGTTACATATTAAATTAATTAGTTACTTCAAGTTACATTAGGTTAACTTAATTAGTTTAGGATTCTAGTTAGTTAGGCCTAACTAGATTACTATCTAGTTATCACTATTTAGTTACACTAAGGTTGTAGTAATTAATTTAGTTAGATTTTAAAGTAACTATACTAACTAAATTAAATATTCTAGTTCTAATCTAACTAGCTTAGCCATTTTTGTTGACTTAGCTTTATTAATTTGACTTCTAGGTGTCTTGTTCCTATTGGTCCAAAATTCCTAATTTCCTTATTGTTTACTTTATTTATACGTGGGTCCCACACATATAGTATCGGGTCCCTTTGTCAAGTTTTATACTGAGTAATAAAATAATACTAAAAATTATTTTATATTACAGTTAAATTCTAAAAATTAAAACATTCAAAGCAGTGTCTTTCATAATTGAGTTTACTAAACTCCTTCTGCTCTAAAAAAACAAAACAAAAATAACATTTTATACAGACAAGTATAAAACAGTACATTGGGGACATAATTGTCATTTACCCTAAAGTCGAATTTTTAGGGTGTTACAACTCTCCCCAACAAACAAAAATTTCGTCCTCGAAATTTGTCATACTTAAAATATTTGAGGATCTTGTTCCCTCATTTTATCTTCCAATTCCCATGTAGCATCTCCGGTCACATCGTTCCATATAACTTTGACCACTCAATCATCTTTCCTCGAAGTCGCTTCACTTTTTCGTCTTCAATCCTTACAGGGAATGTTTCGTACGTCAAATTTTCCTTTATCTGTACTTCATCAGGTTGTATCACATGTGTCGGATCTGAAATATATTTCTTTAATTGGGACACATGAAACACATTATGCAGATTAGACAAAAACGGTGGTAAGGCAACTTGATAAGCTACAGGACCTATTTTACGGATAATCTGATAAGGTCCAATAAACTTAGGTGTAAGCTTCTTGGATTTGATAACTCTTCCAATACCAGTCGTAGGAGTCACCCTCAAAAATACATGCTCGCCTTCTTCAAATTCCAATGGTCGCCTTCTTTTATCTGCATAACTCTTTTGCCTACTCTGTGTAGTTCGCATCTTCTCTTGAATCATTTTTACTTTCTCTGTAGTCTGTTGTACTAATTCTGGCCCAATAGTCATACTTTCACCATCTTGATACCAACACAAAGGTGTTCGGCATCGTCGTCCATACAATGCTTCATAGGGTGCCATCCCTATACTTGCGTGAAAACTATTATTGTAGGTGAATTCTATCAAAGATAAAAATTCATCCCAACTCCCTTGTTGCTCCAACACACAAGCACGCAACAAATCTTCCAAAGATTGTATAGTTCTTTCGGTCGACCATCATCGTGGATGATAAGAGCTCAAATGTAGCTTTAGTTCCCATTGCTTTCTGTAGATTTGGCCAAAACCTAGATGTAAACCTTGGATCTCTATCAGAAATTATGGAAATAGGTACCCCATGTAATCTAACAATCTCATTGATATAGATTTGGGCTAATCTTTCCAACGAATACTTAATATTAATAGGCAAGAAATGATGGTGACTTTGTGAGCCTATCAACAATAACCCATATTGAGTCATGACCTTTTCTCGTTCTTGGCAGTCAAGAACAAAATCCATAGAAATCTTTGTCCCATTTCCATTCGGAATAGAAAGTGGTTGTAACATTCCGGTGGCCTCGATGTTCCACTTTCGCTTTTCGACAAATCAAACAAGATGCCACACGTTCGCTACGTCTCTTTTCATCCTTGGCCACCAAAACAATTTCTTCAAATCTTGATACATCTTGGTCATTCCTGGATGCAAACTTAAATTACTAGTATGAGCTTCATCCAATATCGCCGTCTTTAGTTCAACATTGTCGGGTATACAAACTCTTCCTTGAAATCTTAAAATTCCATCGATCCCTCTTCCACTTTGTTGCCTTGTGACCTTGCTTTTAAGTTCTCTCTCATTCTCGCAAAAACGCATCCTCCTCCTGTTTATCTCGAATTATATTAAGCAAGTCATTTAAAATTACCATTCTACCCACACAAATCTTCCCAGGCACTAATTCCATTGATACTTCTAAATTTCTGAACTCATTGAGTAATTCCTCTTCCTTTATCATCATAGTAGAAACATTAAGTACTTTTCTACTCAGGGCATCTGCTACCACATTAGCTTTTCCTGGATGATATGAGAGTTGAAAATCATAATCCTTGAGAAATTCCAACCATCGCCTCTGCCTCATATTCAATTCTTTCTGATCAAACAAGTATTTCAAACTCTTATGATCACTAAAGACATTGAATATAGCCCCATACAAATAATGCCTCCATATCTTTAATGCAAACACCACCATCTGCTAATTCCAAATCATGAGTTGGGTAATTTCTCTCATGAACCTTTAATTGCCTCGAAGCATACGCCACCACATTCCGATCTTGCATTAGTACGCATCCTAACCCTTGATATGAAGCGTCACAGTACACATCAAAAGATCTACTAGAATCTGGTAAGATCAACACTGGTGAGGTTGTTAGCTTTTTCTTCAACTCTTGAAAACTGGCTTCACGTTCATCCGTCCATTCGAAAGCTTGATTCTTCCTGGTAAGTTGTGTAAGTGGTCCAGCAATCTTGGAAAAACCTTCTATGAATCTTCGATAATACCCGGCCAATCCAACAAAACTTCAAACTTCTGTCACTGTTTTAGGTCTCTCCCATTGCAGAATAGTTTCTATCTTGGATGGATCCACTGCAATTCCTTCCTTAGAAATTACGTGACCTAAAAATTGCACTTTTTCCAACCAAAATTCACATTTAGCCAACTTTGCATACAACTGCTTGTCCTTCAAAAACCTGAAGAACTATACCGAGATGTTCGGCATGCTCTTCTTTAGACCGAGAATAGATTAAAATGTCATCTATAAAGACAACGACAAATCTATCGAGATACGGGCGAAAAATTCTATTCATATAATCCATGAATATAGCAGGAGCATTAGTCACTCCAAAAGGCATAACCTGATATTCATAATGCCCATAACGAGTTCGGAAGGTGTTTTAGGTACATCCTCCGTTTTAACACGGATCGATGGTAGCCTCGATCTCGAGATCTATTTTAGAAAATATTGCTCCCTTCAACTGGTCCATCAAATCATCAATTCGTGGGAGTGGATATTTATTCTTTATAGTGACCTTATTCAATGACGATAGTCCACACAGAGTCGAGAAGTTCCATCCTTCTTCTTGACTAGAAAACCGGTGCTCCCCATGGTGACACACTTGGTCGCACAAATTACTTTTCCAATAATTCTTCTAATTGCTTTTCAACTCTATCAATTCATTGGTGACATTCGATATGGTGCAATCGAAATAGGACTGTTCCTGGTACCAAATCGATAGCAAATTCGATTTTCTCTCTGGCGGCAAACCGGTACGTCATCGGAAAGACTTAGAAAATTCATTAACGACGGGAATTGCACATATATCTTTCTTATTCTCAACTTTTAGAGAAGACAATAATACAAATCCCTGAGCTCCATTTCTCAGCAATGACTTAGCTTTAACAACAGTCAAAAATCCAGAGTTCTCTTCCTTTGGAAAAACTATAGCTTTAATTGCACAGTCTATCGGGATATGGTTAGAAGACAACCAATCCATTCCTAATATCACATCTATCCCCACTAGAGGTAAACAAATCAAGTTGACTATAAACATACGGTCCTTCACAACAACGGGACAATCCAAACATATTTTGGATGTGACCACGAGCTTAGTAGTTGGTGTAGAAACAACCAATGGAAAATTCAAAGAAGATACGAGCGAGTTTCAACGTCTTAACACAACTATAGGCAATAAAAGAATGCGTTGCACTGAATCATACAAGACAGTCAAAAGCTTACCTCCTATGATTCCTTCCCTTGAATAAGATTGTCGATTGAGAAACTTCGGTTCTGTCATAGTATAGACTCGTCCTCGGATCTTGGTGATTTGCCCGAAACAGTCTTCAATGCGAGGTTTCTTTTCCAAGTGAGGACAATCCTTAGAGAAATGTCCAGGTTCGACAATTAAAACAAATTGTTCCTTTAATTGGACAATCTGAAGAAACATGGCCTTTCTTCCCACACTTAAAACAGGTTGGTACAAACGCCGCTTTCTGACTAGGAATAGTACTAGCAGAGCTTCCTCCAACCGGTGGTCGTTGAAATTGGTTTCCCAGTGGTCTCGAGTATGGCTTACGTTGGAACCGATTATTATGACTGCTACCTCCCCTCTGAAACCTCATTGGTCCAAAATTACGAGTTTTGGAATCCTTTAACGATTCCAATTCCTCCAATTGTGCACATGTATCTACCAGAGCATGGAATTGAGTCATTCTCAAAGGCAATACTCCTTGTCTTAACTCCACTCGCAATCCTGCTTCAAACTTCCTACATCGCCACTCATCATTTGGCCTGGTTTGAGCATAATCTGAGAATTGAGACAAACTCTCAAATTTAGATGCATACTCGGAAACTGTCATATTTCCTTGACGTAGACCAAGAAATTCTCTTTCCTTGGCATATCGAGCACGGTAGGAAAATACTTGTCCATAAACCTAGTAGAAAACACTTCCCAAGTTATTACGGTGCCTTGACTTGCAACAACCGGCGGGTTCCTCTCCACCAACTTTCTCCATCTCCTCTTAACATATAGGTAGCATACGTTACCTTTTTGTCATCTGGGCATCCCATCCCTTCAAATATCTTTTCCAGCTCCTGTATCCATAAATTTGCTTTCTCAGGATTAAGCTCGCCTCTAAACTGTGGCGGGTTACTACGCCTAAATTCAGATAAATTTAGGGCATCCGCGATAGCTTCTTCTGTTGCTGAATTGCTTCTCTGCGGTTCTATTTGAATCATTGCTTCTGCCATCCGCTGCATAGCCTCTGCAGCCGCTACTATAGGATCCACTTCTCTAGGAATATCTGCATGTCTTCCTCTTCTTCCAGACATTTTCTTTCTTTAATTACATAAAACATAAAAGTTAGATTCTTCCTTTCGGAAATAAATCACAGAGAATTCACACAATACAAGCACAAACCACAACTCCTAAAGATTCTAACTTGGGCTCTAGGTCAGAGATTCACACAACATGCGAATAAGGCAAACCTACCCACAAACCCAAAAGACTCTAACTTGGGCTCTGATACCAACTAATGTAACACTCTTGTGGGGGTGTCACATTTGTTATTAAAATAAAATAACGATTAACGAGAATAATTAAATTATAAGGTTTTGATATAAATAAGTAATAAAACACTTGCACTTACTTTGTTTCGAAAACATAAAAGTTATATCCTCAAGATATTTCACCTTAAAAAAAAATTATTCTTATACACACATACATACATAGATAATATCAACACCCCTTTGTACAATATACATTATATCCATAAACATATCCATCGATACTAATATACAAAAATTTACATAAGTTTTGTTTTCCTAAGTTGTACAAATAATTTACACATAATTTACAAACCCAAATAAAAATACATACCAAAAGAAAAAGAAAGCATGAAAAGTTTATATTTACAACCCAGCATCAGAAAGGATAACAAACCCAAGTGCACGTCATACATTTTTAGTCACTTGGAGAAACATTCCCAGATGATTCCTCCAATGACATAAATACATGACGCCTCCCAGAAGACCTGTGAGCAGGAACTCTAGGTGCTCTGTGGACCGGGATATAGTTAGGGGTCCTAACAGTAGGTGTTCTAGCAGAAGACACAACACTAAACTCATACGGAGTCCGAAATAGACCGTTCCAGTGACGGCGAACTCCTAATGGTAGTTCTAACTGAACATAGAAATCGATACAAAAGCGGGACGGATACGGACTCGGTCGCAAAGACATAGTAATAATCCTGTATAGCGACAACATTACGTTCACCATAGATGCGCCTAATTGTCCGCTCCTCGTGGAATTCCAAAGTGATAAAACCCAAAAATCAGGGTGTCGACATCTCACCCCATCGGTACTAACACTAGAGATGATCTAAGGCTTCGGGTCTTGATTTGAAAATCTGTGGATCGTAGTTCTTCCTCTGCTATGTACTCACCGCCCAACTCGGTTCTTCAACCCTTCTTCATAGTCTAAATAAATATATATATATATATACATACAACAAACAAAACAAACAATATATACACCAAATAGAGAGGTAAGACAACTTAAAGTAATCAATAAATATCACATATGAAATAATAATACAATATTAACATAAATAAAATTCATAATGTACATAAATCTCATAATGAGTTCAAAATACTCACCACACAATATAATGAATTTAAAATGAATATGACAAAATATAAAATGACTCATTCCTACTCCATGGAGCTACAACACATACTCGGATATCGAGAGAATGAGATGAGACTTCTATTATCTTGCTTGACCAATCCGGCTATTACTTGTCCACCCTTTGTGTCTATAGCTTTGGCTACCCCGACCACTATTACCTTGTCAAAACTTTGTGTCTATGGCGATCGTTGTGATTGCTATTGCCTTTGTCAATACTTTGTGTCTATAGCCCACGAAAATAAATATAACAATAGTGGCATAGCACACAACCCAGACACACAGATCAATCAATTGTGTACTACGGGCGGTCGATAGTCCTCTCAAAACTTGATTAAGGTTAGTGCTCGTCGAGAACATAAGTGTGTCATCACGCACCACGGCGAGGAAGAGCTACCTCACGTCCACGTATGGAATAGTGCACACTATGAACTCCAAGTTCATATCGAGAAAATGAACACACTATGCCTATCACATCGACAACACGATGTTATTCATCTCGTCAATCAAATCACCAAATTTCGAATTTGGCATGACTCAATGCCGAACAGATGCGTAATTACCAAAATACCCTCAGGTTTCAATTATTTATATAAGTGCCATAAATTTTTGAATTATTTACAGAAATACCATTAAATCTTCATTATTTACAAAAACGCCTTAACTTCTATTATTTACAAAAATGCCATCAAACTTTGAATAATTTCAAAAATACACTTCAAACTTTAATTATTTACGAAAATACCCTCCAACTTAATTTATTTACAAAAATTCCCTCAATGGCAAAATAATCACGTAATTGTCCTCTATGACAAAAATAATTACAAAAATGCCCTCCATGGCAAAAATCTTCAAATACTGAAGATTACGCTCCCACTTGGCGCACTTGTACAGTCCACACATCCGGGTCCACCACTTTGGCCCGACAGAAACTTCATTTTCGTCAATCGCGTAGAAATTTTATTTTGTTTTCGAGAAATCTTGCCATTTTCACAATGTACATCACATTTTCAAATCGCGTAAATACATTTTTCTTGTTTTCTCAATCATGTAAATTTTTAAATCATGTTCTCGTCAGTTACTCACATAAATACTTCTAAACTATAAAAATAATTATTAAATCATCTGAGACCATTTAAAATATTTTTCCTAATTACGGTAAAATATTTTATATTAGTATATATATTCTTTATAAATACTAACAATACTCAAATTAGTTTCTAAATATATTTAGTATTCATTAACAACATTGTAAAATACTTTAATTCTTCCCATTGATGAATGGGACCGAACCTAGGGTTTGCACTCTTTGGAATGCTCATGCATTTCTAACACTAATCTAACACATACAATGTAAAACATATACAATGTATAATATATACAATACATCAAAGCTTAAACAATTAATAAAAGCTATAAAAATCAACACATAAAGGAATCCTTATGGATTTTACAAATTCAATCAAACCTTAATTTCTTAATAACTCTTTAATTTAATTAAATTTTGGTCTTCCTCTTACCTAAAATGATGAAAATTTCTTTTTTCCTCTCCTTGTGATTTCGGTTTTGCCTCCTTAGAGTCCTAGGAAAATAAATAAAATTTTATAAAGACTATTACTAGAAAAAGGAACAATACCATGGTTCAATCATGGCTTAGAAGCTTAGAAATGAAAATAGAATTGAAAAACAAGAAATTTTTACCTTTGAAGAAGAATCTCCAAAGTGATCTTCAAGCTTGAAAATGAAAGAAGTAGAAGAAGCTTTCAACTAGAGATAGTCTTATAGTGATGTTTAGGAGTAGAAAAATAAGAAAAGAGAAATTTTGAGTAAAAGGATGATATACTTTGGAGCTTGACCGAATGGGTTTTTGGAGCTCTAATGGTGGATGGTGAAACAAAGAGAGAAGGAAGGGAATTATTTGGTTAAATGTTGGAGTGTTAGCCGTAGAAGTGAGTAGGAAAAAGTCTTAATGCATGTGTTACAATTCAAGAATGAATCTAAGCCATCCAATGGTCCAATGGCTAGGATTAGGTCTTACAGGATAAGCTTGTTTCTTATTGGTTGATGGGTGATGAATCATGGCATGAATAAGCATTTATCTAGAGCCTTCTCGGTTGCTCTTATAGCTTGGCCGAATTCTCCATTTAAAAAGCCAATTAAATTTGTTTCTTCCAACTAATTTGTTATATATTTAAATGTAGGTTTAGTTACATATTAAATTAATTAGTTACTTCAAGTTACATTAGGTTAACTTAATTAGTTTAGGATTCTAGTTAGTTAGGCCTAACTAGATTACTATCTAGTTATCACTATTTAGTTACACTAAGGTTGTAGTAATTAATTTAGTTAGATTTTAAAGTAACTATACTAACTAAATTAAATATTCTAGTTCTAATCTAACTAGCTTAGCCATTTTTGTTGACTTAGCTTTATTAATTTGACTTCTAGGTGTCTTATTCCTATTGGTCCAAAATTCCTAATTTCCTTATTGTTTACTTTATTTATACGTGGGTCCCACACATATAGTATCGGGTCCCTTTGTCAAGTTTTATCTTGAGTAATAAAATAATACTAAAAATTATTTTATCGCACAGTTAAATTCTAAAAATTAAAACATTCAAAACAGTGTCTTTCATAATTGAGTTTACTAAACTCCTTCTGCTCTAAAAAAAACAAAACAAAAATAACATTTTATACAGACAAGTATAAAACAGTACATTGGGGACATAATTGTCATTTACCCTAAAGTCAGAATTTTTAGGGTGTTACAATTTTAATATGTATTGTATTGTCATATGTTGTATTGTCATTTTCTTTATTGCCATGAGGGTAATGATGTAGATTGTCTCACCTCTTTATTGTATTGTCTGTTTTGTTTCTACTTTATATTTATATTATCGAAGACTACAACGGCGGCAAGAGGAGGCCAATTAGGTTTCTTTAGACTATAATTTCTCGAAGGCGCTGAGGCTTGGTACGTCCACTGGGACACTGGACACATAGAGTACAGTGGTAACGTGACTTTATCAATAAGTGGGACTCGACAGGGGTTCGTTACTACTCGTTATACGGTTACTTTCGTACAGGTTATTTTGCCTATTAGGGAGTTGTGGGATGAGTTTCACTATACTCCTAGAGAGAACTTCGATACACTTTTGGGTCGAATTTCTATCGGTCAAGACATTCCCAACTAGGGAAATTGTCTTATGACAAGGGCTCATGTCTTAGGCATTATGACTTAGTATCATACTGACTTTTTACAGCTTTAGTAAATATTTTGTAGTTGTAAATTAATTGTAGACTTTAGACAAAATCATATGTATATTATGGTGAGTTTATGTTTGATCTTATTTCGTATTCCGCATTATTTTATTTAATATTATAAATGTAAAGAAAAAAAAATTTACCACTAATATTAATTATGTACCAAAAGTTTTATAACTTGGGTAAGTATTTTATTTTATTTTATTTTTCTGCATCATAAATGTGACATCCCCAGGAAAGGTGTTACATAGTACATAAGATTCTATAATGCCTAGGTATGTTTGCTATGCTTTAAAATTGTCTATATATCATGAAAGTAAGCATGCCATCAACTATGTGCTTAATGGTATTTAATTATTTAATTTATTGTGCTCAATTTACAAACTATGAAAAATTAATCTTTATGAGAGTATAATAGATTAATATTCGAAAACTAACATACAAGGACCCAATACAATTTGGGTACCAATAGTGAAAAATTGAAGTGTGTTGTAGGTGTGCTTGAAGGCCAAGAACTGACTTTGACACCTTGAAAGTGGCTGCTCTAAGTACAAAGACCAGAAATAATTTCAAGCTCTTTTCCTTGTCTCCGTGAAGTTTGGACTTACAATTTTTGGATAAGTGAAAACTTTTATTATGCTTTTCTAGCCTTATAATTTGAAAATATTTGTACATGTTAATATGCTAGATAAAGTATACTTCTTGTTTGAAATGACATGTCTAATGATAATATCCTTGAGCTTGAGTTTTTGATCAATCATACATATATTTATATATTTGATTTTATTGCCTTTATCTCCCTTGAATCTTTTACTGCCTTAAGCTTCAGAGATATCCCAAATCTTATTTTGTAGGTACTTTATATTTGGGTAAGTTAATTCTCACTTAAATCACTTTCTGAACATATGCTTTACTGTGCTTTTTTGATTCGGACAAATATAAGCTTATTCGAATAAAGTTCTTTAAAGTTGATCAAAATTTGTGTTGGATATCATCTTTATTCGAATAACACTCAGTTTATTTGAATAAACTAGCTTCTATGTTAGTTTTGTGTTTGCAGTGTTTACTGTCTATTTGAATAAATTCTTTCTTTATTCGAATAACCAGAACCTTAGTTTATCAGTCTTATTTGACTGATCTCTGTCTATTCGAATAAAATCAAGCTTATTCGAATAACCAGAGACCTGGTTTATCAGTTTTATCTTGGCTAATCTCTGTTTATTCGAATAACCCCTAGGTTATTCGAATAACTCTTGTTAAATGGCCAAAACGTTTGGCCTTCCCAGATCCTCTATTCAAATAGGATTTTCTTCTATTCGAATAAAGCCCATTTTATTCAAATAAACACAATTTGCATGAAAAGGTTCTGTTGCTTCTTTTCTTAAGAATTTGTTGTAAATGTTAAATTCTTTTTAATTAGACTAAAAATGCAAATGCTTAATCAAATGTAAGTGACAATTCTTTTGATAAATATACTTAGTTAAATTGATCAATGAAATGAAATATCTTTTGCCCTTGTTAACTCATTTGTTGTTTTATTATTTTGAATGCTTATTTTCTTATGAGTTTGGCATAATGACTAACCTCTATGGATCCAAAATTGATGGATACCAAAGAAAGTACTTTGAATTGTATTGTAGGGTGATAACTACCTCAAGCAAGCTTTTAAATGGAAAAAATTCATTCAACTTGAGGATAGTAAAGTTGAAAAGAATCCAACTTTTAAAAGGGGTACAAAAAATTTCTATTCCCTTATGAAAGCTTGAAGCTTGGAAGTTGGTGGAAGTGGGAGTCATCTACAAAAACTCAAAGAGTACATTTTTGGTGATATCAATTTATTATCCTTATTTATGTTTTAAATTTGATATTATATGATATTTGGAGAAGTAGCGGGTTGTGTTATACCTTTACATACCTTACATGATAATTATTTTTTTTCCTAAAAATGCCTAAATAAGTTTTGATGATGATCATATGTTTCTTGATAAACTTGAATCATGCCTTAAAATGCTTAAACTATTTTTTATTATTTATTCAAGTTCATATGTACTTCATGCATTCTTGTTAAAGCTAACATTGCATGGTTGATAATCTGATACATGCTTTAAAATTATATATCAATCAAAATTATGCTTATAAATGGGCTTACATGATATTTGATGCTAACCTATGTTTTAGAGGACTTTTAAAGTTAGCTTTGCAAGTCTCTCTATGTGTTTCAAATATAGCCATCAGATTTTTTACATACAAGCATATGTGGATAAATGAGAAAAGTTGAATGGAATTCAAATGAAGAGGAAGATAAAGAAGCATTTCTTCAAGTGCAATGGAATGGAATACTCAATGGAAGAAAACTCAAACTCAAAGGACAAATAAACGAAGAACATTCTAAAGAAGCATCACTCTTTATCTAACTCAATAAGTATCTCTATCCCTTAGCTTTTGTGACATTCTATATGGTATGGATCATATGATACTTGTTGAAAAATTGATCTTAAATGATTATATGTTTTCTTTACATGAGATGTATGCTTAGCATTGATAAAGTGCCTAATTGGATATTATTTTGCTATTTTGTCATTGCATTTAGGGTGAATGATATTAGGTCTATACATGCTTTGATCCTTATAGCATATTTCATCAATGAGATGTACTTATGTTCTTTTGACTTGGATTGATCTGTCTCAATGAATATGTGTTTTTTAATATAAAATATCTCTACCCTTCTAAAATGCTTTTGAAAATATAATGTGCTCTTGTAAAATTCTTTTTGAAAGGGGGAGAAGTTTTAAAATGGTTTTTGTTTGAGGAATTAAGAAGATGTATATTTGTCTTGCTTTTCTTTAAGGTAATGTACTTACATGGTCTTCGCATACATATTTTCTTTATCTATTATTTTGATAATATGCATATTTTGAGGGGGAGTTTAGCTCTTGAGTTGTTTATATCTCTTGCCTTACATCTTTGTTTGATTACATAAAGTGTTTTAATATTGTCATATGCTAAATGTTGATATACAAAAATATGACAAGCACTGCATGAATAATCTTCTATATCTTGAAAGCATGATCGTTTCATCTCTCTATTCTTGAATCATATGTAGAATGAATAAATGGGAGAAAATATTATTTTTTTCTTTCTAAGCCTTTTTGTTGATGTCAAATAGGGGGAGTGAAAATTGGAAATAAAAATATGTTCTTGTACTTATTGTTTGATATGCTTACATGAATATCCATTCTTGTATATTGCTCAATATATTTTTCTTTGGTGATTTGTCATCATAAAAAAGAGGGAGATTGTGGAAATAAGTTTGCCCCAAATGGTTTTATATATTAAGTTTTGATGATGCCAAATACAAGACAAAAAGAATACTTTGCTTATGTTCTTTGTTACATCTTATATAGAGCATATCCATTAATAATTGATAAATATCTTATTTGGATATGTATATGAATGTTTTATATGCATGTTAACCTAACTAGAGTTATACATTTATGAATTATGCATATAAAAATATTGAATTATGAATTTGGACTAACTATGCTTGTTTAAGTAAGCAATACTTTGTAGGATAGTCCAAGTATCAAAAATGAGCATTGCAACAAGAAAGCAAAAGATATCTATTAAGCTCAACATAAGGAGAATATGATTAAACATATGTCTTTGAAGATTTGTTTTGATGATAACAAACATGAAGACAAAATGAAGATGATGGGAAGACCAAGTCCAAGATCTTAGGACTTAGAGTCTCTTTGTTCGAGGATCTCTTTGGATATCTCCTAGTGCATTAAGATAAAACAAAAATACTTTCTTAAACTTATACCAAAACCGTTTTGATATTGTAAATAACTTTAAAATGTTTTGGCATTTTTGATAAACTTTATGGGATGGTTTTCAAGCTTTTATAACTGTTTTATAAATTGAGTTATTCGAATAACTCATTGGTTATTTGAATAAAGCAATAAATTTGGTTGCTGCGTGTCTCTCTGTTTTAAAGTGTTATTCGAATAACACTCCTATTATTCGAATAAGAGTTTTTAGAATGGCTTATTTCATATTAGCTATTCGAATAACTCGTTAGTTATTCGAATAAAACTGTTTCCCAGAAATATGTTTTAACCAATGCTATTCAAATAAACTTAGAGTTATTCGAATAACCAGTTTTCTAAAGGAAGTTCTTTGTGGCAGCGTTATTCAAATAACATGAAGGTTATTCGAATAACCAGTTTCAGAAATGTTTTTATAAGAATGTGTTATTCGAATAATAGAAAGCTTATTCGAATAAACACGGTAAACAAAGATCCGGATATAGTATGTAACAGACACTTTTTTATAATAATTACGGAATTAATTCTTACAACGACTATTTTTCTATCTGGCTCTATAAATAGAGACCGTGGGTCTCATCTGCAAGTAGCCCAGCTATCTGTTTAATTTACGCTTACTTTGAAAAATGTGATTTATAATTTACTCCTATTTTCTGTGCTCTTTTTGTTGAAACTTTGAGATATTCTTTGAGAGCCTCTTAGCACTTCAATTTGTATAATTTGCTCTGAGTGAGAGTTTCTTTTCATCTATATTTCTGTTCTTCTATATTGAGGGTGAGATATCCTTCAAGGTTTGTATAAAGGTGAGGTATCCCTTCAAGGTTTGTATAAAGGTGAGGTATCCCTGCAGGCTGAGACTTTAGTACAAGGGTAGAGTTTCCCTGTGTGTGAAATGTGCTCTTTTATGTAACGGTTGCAAGCACCTATTGAAGCTTGTATACATAGTGAAAAATCTCGGATTATTTTCGAGGACTGGACGTAGACCACAAATGGGTTAGTGGTCGAACCAGGATAAATATCGTGTCTGCTTCTCTCTTCTCAATCTCTTTATTTTACGTAATTTTATATTATTACACATTTATTTATTTGCTGTTCTTAAAGCTTTTATTCTTCATCTCGCAATTCTTTCTCTTTTATTTAATAGCTTAAATATTTGTGTTTATTTCAAGAGCATATGTGAAAAGTTTTTAATACCCAATTCACCCCTCTCTTGGGTAATGGTTGCCATGACTAACACTGTGCGTCGCAGCGTGACAAGGGTTGAGCCAAGGCATGAGCTCCAGAATTTTTCAACAATGAAATTTTGATATATTGATATTTTCTACTAGTTGGAATCATTTATGTTTGTTTTCTAATATGTGTTAAGACACAAATAAGGATATTTTTAAGAGAGAGATTATCACCTATCAGGTAAGAGAAAACTTAAGCTTTTGAGCATCCAAGAATGATGGTTTGCCATAGGTAAGTTTCTAGCACCTTAGGCCACTTTTTGTGGTATTTGTATCACTTAAGATATAATGAGTGATGATGTGGTGTATTAGATGCTAATGAACTAGGATGAATTAGTAGTGTTTTCCTAGAAATGTGACCTTACTTGATATTTATTGTCAGATTGGCTAGAAGGAAAGGAATCAGAAGTTCCTAAGGGAATAAGTTATTCTTGACCAAGAGCTAAGGTTACATGTAGTATGAGGACAAGGTTTTTCCTCTCTACATTGGGTAAACATAAGAAGCCAGAGTTCCTAGTAAAATATGCTTGGGTCTTAAATGAACTAAGTATGTAAGTATGAATGAATGCATGATTAACTTAGTTTATCTAGTTATTTATGTTAAACCTAGTTGAGACTTTAAACATCTCATATTAGTGGCATATTTTAATATTATGTTATTTGTACTATGTATGACTGATTTTGGTTTACTCATATAGAGAATTATTGATTCTCACCCTAGTGTGTTACCATGTAATTACAGGTGAAAGTTCTCCAAAGAAAAAGAAGAAAAAAGAAACTAAAGATTAAACTAGTTCTAGTTTTATGGTTTATATTACAATTGTTGTATCTATATGTACTTCTTTTGTAATGTAAAGAATTATGTAATACTTCTAATGTTGTGTGTGTGTGTGTGTGTGTGTGTGTGTGTGTATATGTGTCTATATATATATATATATATATATATATATATATATATATATATATATATATATATATATATATATATATATTCTATATGAGTTTTATGTTTTCCGCATTTCATATGGCTCTTTATAATGTTTCCAATGAACATTATGGATATGTGATCAAGTTATTATATACGTAGTGATGTTGTAATGCTGTTTATCTATTTAAATATTTTTTTATATCGAGATATTAGTATTAGGACGTTACATAAACTAATACGATTCACAAAGGAAATCCTACCTTCCATCTTTAACACAACAACCCAAACATACGTGAGGAAGTTATGACTAGCCTTACTATTAGTGTAGTCTGATAAACACGATTTTCATACATTAGTTAACCCTCATATTTAGTCTCTTGGACCTCTTATATGCTTAATTGATTGGCTTTGGCCACATTTTATAAGTTTGGGCTCAAATTGGGCTTTATTGATTTTTTCAGCATTATTAGAATTTTACACTATTTCTGTATTTCAGTCATATCTTGAGTTATAGATATCTAAAAATTATATATCTTACCTTGTAGGAAATATAAGAGAGAGATTTACAACTTTCATGAAGAGCCTCAGAGCTGAATCGGATATCTAGTGGACCGAATTGGGCTTGGAATTCAGAACTCGAGTTATATTACATAACCCGAGTATTGTGCACTAATTGGTCCATAATTCAAGTTGTAGGTGTGATATGCACCTAAAATGGGTGGTATTAAAAATCTAAGACATAGTTCTTCAATTCTTATGAAGACCATGAATTGAAACTACGTTTTGATGGTGTTTCACCCCTGTGAATTGGCTAACAGGATCGAAGACCTGTTAAGAGTGAATTGAGCATAACTCTTTCATCTAAAGCACAAATCAAGTGATTTTGGTGGCCAAGGAAAGCTAAGAGGCAGAGGATTAAATTTAACATAGGGACAAATTAGGATTCTTAATTTTTAGGTCAGTTATTTTTGTATAAATAGGGAATTCGAGATAGATAAAAACCCAAGCCTTTTTTTTTACTTGATTCTTCTACCTAGAGTTTTCTTTTTTCTTTTGAAAATTGTGTGTGGCAGCCATTGAGAGCTAATTATCTAAGATCAATCTAAGGATATTGAGGAAATTCTGGTTTGGCTTTGAGATTCTATTCCTTATTCTGATTTTGAATTGAATTAATTATCTTCTTCTTCTCTTAATTTGGATTTCAAATTACATGACTAGAGATTTCTATTGTGTGATGTGATTTGATTGAATCTTTAATCCTAATTAATATTTATGATTAAATTATGATTGATTAATTGTGGTTTAGTCACATGAATTGAAGAAGGTTAGGTTGACAAATTTGTTAATCTAGGTTAATTGAATTCTAGTTGTTAAACTAACATAGGTTGCATGATTCTAACGATTGCAGATTTATGAATTGTTTGTTAGTTAAATTCTAGGTGATTATCTAGTGTTGGATTCTATGTGTTTGATGCAAAGATTGCAATCAATCATAGATTAACTAATTAATTCAATCAAGATGCATGTTTAGTGATCGATGACAAGCCAACTAAATTTCTAACGGTTGTTTGGATTGTTTGCTTTGCAATTTGATTTTCTTTCTTATATTTAATTATTACGTTTACATTCTGAATACACAATCCCTTCCTATGTGATCTTGATTTGGTTTGATTGGTATCCTGATCCTTAAGAGATACCCGGTTCACTGCCTTATACTACAAGTTATTGGTAGAATTAGAATTTTATTATTTGGTTGAGCTCGACACTCGAATCAAATTTGGCGCCGTTGTTGGGGATCATTAAGTACTAATTAATCATTCCAAGACTGTAACTAACCGTCTAACCCCTTTTATTCTCTGTTTTTGTGGTTTTCAAGTGTAGACGGGTGATTTTGGGTCAATTTCTAGAATTCTGTATAGCTTTTTGTGCTCAGAATGACTTGTATCTTGGTAAGTTGAAGAAAAATTGCATTTTAAGAAAGACTCGTTATTAATAATGAGGTCACTTAGATTTTGGCCAAATTCCATTGTTTAGACCACTTTTTCAATTTTTAAAAACTTTTTATTGCATTTTTAGTTTCATTTTTGTGTAGTTTTCATGCTGTGGTGGTCCTATAATTTTTAAAAATATTTTGATATAGTTTCTATTGAGTTTTTGTGTGATTTTTACCATTGCTTTGTGTTTTTGTGTTTTGAGTTGGTTTTGAGATCTTGTAGTGAGGTTTAATATTCTTGATGCTATGAAACACCCTATGGAAGAACATTCTGTCTTTCATATTGATTTAATTAATGATTTGGTTGATAATTCATATGTTGACTTTGTGAGGAGTTTCTTGAGAATATTGATTTTGGTGACTCTATGTGCGGTAATTTGTGTGCTAGTTGTGATGGTGATAAGTTGTGTTTTGTGTGTTCTGAAATTTCTTCATTTTTGGGATATGATGAATCTGTTCCTATGTTAGCAGATTGTACAATAGGTGATATATATGTAGAGGTTCAGGTAGTAGTATTATTACCTTTTGTAGTGTAGCCACCGAGATTGGAGCTAAAGTCATTACTCGAGCACCTAAAGTATGCATACTTGGCAGATGATGAGCAGCTTCCTGTGATCGTGGCCAAGAACCTCCTTGTTGAACAGGAGGAGAAATTGCTACAGATTCTGAGAGAGCATAAGAAAGCTTGGGATTCCAGTGATAGCACTTAGGTGAATCCCAAGGGAATTAAGGAGGATCAATGGGACCCCGGTGGAAGCTCTTATACTTCAAGCATAACTCGGTCATTATGCTTTCGCCAATGGGATCTTGGTGGAAGTCTCTCCATCTACCTCACTTGATAAGGATGTTTCTTCTCTCTCTCTTTTATTTTCCTTATCCTAGATTAATTGATGATAATTGAGGGATGTTGTTTTCTTTCGAACTTTACATTAAGGACAATGTAGAATTTAAGTGTGGAGGAGGAATTTACATTTTGTTTTCTGTTTTTATTTTTGTTTTTGTTTTTATTTCTATTTTTTGTGTTTGATTTCATTTTTATTTTAATTTTCTGTTTCTATTTATTTTTTTATTTTTTTGTGTTTGATTTCATTTTTTGTTTTCTTGTTACTATTTTGTTTCTGCTATTTTTCAATTCTATTTTGTTTTATTTTTAAATTCTATTTTGAAGTTTTTGAAAAAAAAAAATTATGTGCTTCTTGCTTTTAGTTTTTAATTGCTTTCATATGGCTCTTGAGATGTGTGGAAGTTGTGAGTTTGGACAAATCGTGGATTAGAGGTTCATGATATAAGTGAATGAATTGTCTTTCATCTTGCACTTGACTTGTTTGGTAGTGGAAATTGAATTAGTAAATTAAGTTTGATAGACTTATACCTTGTGAGAATTTGAGCTTATTGATGAGTGGATTAAGTACTTGTGCCATTCTCTTCCTTCTTGTGTGATTTTCACTCATGGATTTTGATTACTCTAGAACTTGCTTTGATTCTTTGTGAGGCTACATTTTCACATGCATGCATGAATATGATTGAGGCATTCTTTTCTTGCATTAGATACTTTAGCCAAATAGCCAACCTTACATATTTCCCCTTGATTAACCCTCTTGAGCTTATTTTCCTATTCTTTGTTATTCTTAGTTCATTACATACCCTCAGTGAAAAATCATGTTGTCCCTTTACCTTAGGGAATAGGAGAGCATTGTCCCTACCCCTGGATGAGCTCATGAACAAGTGTGGGGGAATCTTATATTGTTATTGTTGTTTGGTCTTGCTTGAGGACAACCAAGGTTTAAGTGTAGGGTGTGTGAAAATGTTATGCTAAATTGTTCTTCAAAAAAAAAAGGAAAAAGAATAAATGCAAGAACGTTATGAAAGAAAATAGATAAAAAAAAAGGAATATGATAAGAGCATGCGTATTATATGGAATTGGGGGTAAAATTTCATGCTTGTCATTTGAGTTCCTCCCCAATGCTCTTTTATTCTCTTAGGTATTTAGCTTGTCATATCTATATTATTTCCTTTCCTTACCTTAACCCTATTACAACCTTGAATAAAGTCCTCTTGATTTGTGTATGCATGTGTATAGAATAGTGGATAAGAAGAAGATAAGCAAGCTTATAGTAATGTAAATTTTCATAACTTGAGTTGAGTGAAACACTTACCTTCTAGACATTTCTAACACTAAACACTTGAGGGAGTAAGAGTATATCTTGTGAGAATCTATTATTCTTGGTTTATGCTTTTCAATTGAAATTATCTTGCTTATTGACTTGAGATGTAAAGAACTATCACTTCACAAATGTTTTGATCCCTTAAGGGTACCAACATTCACATCAATCTTAGTCTTGGCTGTTTTCAAAAAGGATCTACCTAAAATCAATGCTGGCTAACTAGATGCAAAACCATCTTCCATGTTCAGAATATAAAAATCTACTGAAAATATTAACTCATTTACCCTTACCAAGACATCCTCATGCATTCCTATAGGATGAGTCGTGCTCCTATTTGCTAGCTGAATGATAACTCCGATGGGCTTCAACTCTCCAATCTGAAGGGATTCAAAAACTGATTTGGGCATGACATTAATTAAGGTACCCAAGTCCAAAATTGCATGAGTCAATTGCTGGTTACCTATTATGCAAGGAATGGTGAATGTTCCAGGATCCTTGCATTTAGGAGGAATATTTGGTTGGATCAAGGCAGAAACATTTCTTCCCATGCTCATTTTATCATTTCCTTTCAACCTTCTCTTATGAGTGCACATCTCCTTCAAGAATTTGGCATACTTTGGTATCTGCTTAATTACATCCAGTAATGAAATGTTGACTTCCACTTTCCTAAAAGTCTCAAGTAGGTCGTTATCTTTCTCAGCCTCTACTATTTTTTTGAACTGTGTGGATCTGTGTGGAAAGGGAAGAACTATTGCAGGTTGCTGCTGCCCATCCACAACTATTGACTTTTTTCCACCTTCAAATTGTTGGGCTGTTTCATCAGAATCAGAATCTTCTACTGGTTGTGGTTTGCTTGCTACAACTTGAGGTTCAGGTGATACTTGAATAAACTTGCCAGACCTCAGCATAATAGCTTTCACATCTTTTTTTAGATTGGGAACTGTTTGGGAAGGGAGTTGCCCAGAACCTTATGCCTGCAGCTGACTCAATGTAGAGGCTAGTTGACCAATCTGAGTTTCTAAATTTTGAATAGTGGCCTCTGTCCTCTGTTAGAACTAAATGTTATTTGTGGCCATTTGCTTCACCAAGTCCTAAAAGGAAGCTCAGATTTTGTGGTTGCTGGACTTGGTTGCTGCTGGAATTGCCTACTTGGTCCAGCTTGAGGTTGAAACTGTTATTGTCTCTTTAGCTGCTGGAATGGCTACTTATATTATAATAATTATTGCTGTTATGATGCTGCATTGACATATCTCAGGTTTGGATGGTCTCTCTAGCCAGGGTTGTATATATTGGAGAATGGATCATATCTTTGTTGCTACTGTTGGAACTGTGGTTTACCAGGAAAAACACCAACTGCTGCAATAGATTGATCTAGAAAAATAGATCCACCATCCTGGAGTGTGGGGCATGCATCAGCGGGATGAGATGAACAAGAGCAAATGCCACACACGGTTGCAACCATCTACATAGGTGGTTTCTGTCTCACTGCTAATTGCCTCACCAAAGAAGTCAATTCATCAAGTCTGTGTTTCATTCTTTGTTAGTCTACATGAGACGATTGAACCTCATTAATTCCTTTGGTTGAGGTAAGGACTCTTGTGCCAAATTGTAAGCATTTGCTGCCATATTTGCTATTAAATCTCTTACTGTTGCAGGGGTTTTGTCAACTAAGGCACCTCTACTCGCAGCATCCACCATACTTTTGTCCATTAGCAGCAAGCCTTTATAAAAGTACTAGATCAACAGCTAATCATTGATTTGGTGATGAGGATAACTTACACATAACTTCTTAAATCTTTCCCAATATTCATGCAAAGTCTTAGCTGTCATTTGTCTTATGACACAAATGTCTTTTCTAATGGCAGTAGCTCTAGATGCAGGGAAGAACCTCTCCAAGAATAACCTTTTCATATCATCCCAACTCATGATAGAACCTGGTGAAAGGTAGAACAACCAATCATTGGCTACATCAGTAAGAGAGAAAGGGAATGCCCTTAGCTTGATGTACTCTTCAGGGATCCCATGCGGCTTCATGGTTGAACAAACCACATGGAACTCCTTTAAGTGCTCAAGGGGGTCCTCACCTGCAAGACCATGAAACTTAGGCAATGAGTGTATCAATCCAGATTTTAATTCAAAGTCAGCATTAAGATCAGGGTATTGAATACACAAAGATTAGTAAGTAACATCAAGAGCAGTAAGTTCTTTAAGATTCCTCTTTTGCATAATATCACCCATAGTTACAAAATTACTTAAGATCTCAAGTTCATTTTCAAATTCAAGATCAAAATCAAGTTTAGAAGCAATTCTTTGACTAAGCTTACGAGCTCTAATTAGTGCATGTAAAGTCCTATCAATCTCAAGATCAATATCAAGTAATTGACTAGCAGAAGATCTAGTCATGCATCATCCAAAGCACAAAATGCACAAAATCAGTAAATAAGCAAAATACATTAGACAACACTAAAAATCTACCAAAATAAATCAAATTGACCTATCTAATGATTTTTAAAAATCATGGGACCACCATAGCATGAAAACTACACAAAAATGAAACTAAAAAATGCAATAAAATTCTTAAAAAGATTGAAAAGGTGGTCTAAATGATGGAATTCACCTTAAATATGAGTGACTTCAGTGTCATTAAGCCTATTTTTCTAGTTGTTTTCCTTCAACAGACCAAGTTTCAGCTCGTTTTGTGATTAGCCAATTCGTCCAAAATTTACAAAGATATCATCGGGTGAAGTAATATTATTAAAAACCACTTGAAATAACAAAATAGATGCAAAATAAGGTTTTTAGTGAGGGGTTAGTGGTCAAATAAACTCCTAATATGATTAAACAAAATCAGAATGATCCCTGGCAATGGCGCTAAAAATTTGATAACTGCTGAGGCTACCAAATTTAAATCAATTTATAACCGAATTACCAAAACTACTTGTAGTATAAGGTAATACCAGGTTGAGCCTATAGATCAGTCTAATTACACAATCAGATTAAGAGGTTGATAATCAGGGGGGAAAGGGTTTGTAAGATTAAACAACAGAAAGCAATTAAAAAGAGTAAACAGAATTTGGAAAATAACCAATCCAAGAGAATTAACCAATCTTGATATTAATCCATCCTTGATCACTAAAGATCCATTCAATTATCAACCAAATCCTTGGTCTTAGATAACATCAAGACTCCTCTCAATGATCCATAGATCTTCTACTAGAAACACTTTTAGAATTCAATTAATTAATATTAGACAAATTAAGCATCCATCCAAAACCCAAATTAACTTGAAAACCAAGATCCAACCAAGCTAAAAATTTCATCAAACATCTTTAATACCTTGTTTAGTCTTTGAAATCCTCTCTTTACACATGGTAATTACGCAATTATCAAATGCAAATCCCAATCAAATTAAGCACCCAATCAAAATTAGAAAAAAAGAAGAAGAAGAGAAACTAGATTAACAATTGAATGTAAACAATTAAAACAGAATCTCAAGATTAAGCATAAAGAATGCTAAATCCCTTGGATTAATTAAAAGTCCTACCCCTCCATGAATGGGAGGGAAGAACTCATAAAAAGAAAATAAAATCTAGAGAGAAGGAAGAGAAGAGAGAAAGATCTAGATCTAGAGAAAGGATGAAAAATGTAGAATAAAAAACTTAGTCTCGGTTTTCTACTTCTATCCCCTATAACTACCCCCTAATTTGGCCTTACATAATTAGAAACCTATTAGTTACAAAGATGGCTCCAATAGGAATAACTAAGCCCAAGTCCCATGTCAATTAGAGGCCTAAACTCAAGTTATGCCCATTTAAGTGACATAAACTCGTCAGCAACTCATCTATGACTTATAGCTTCAATTACATGCCCAAAACGACATATTTTAGCTTAGGAGTCTCGTAAGAGTTGTATCTTTGGGTATTAACTTTCATTTGGAATTAGTTTGATGTCCATTGCATTCTTGTAACTCAAGATATAGGCCAATGAGTGCACATAGGTCAAGCTGTCAAGATCAACATTCTGGTTCTTGAGTCAACGTCAATTTAAATTATCCAAATGTGTGATTCCACTCTCAAGGTCTTCATAAAAGTTATAGAAATTTGTCTTATCTTTCTTACAAGACCAGAATCATATCAATCAAATACTTGAAACTTAGATTATAGCTAAAATACTAAACACTACTCAATAGACAATTTAAGACCAATTCATACAATAATTCCAACAATGATCCAGTTAGGCCATATATCATAAAATATGACAAAACTAATTTAATTAATCTAATTTGAACCTTAAGACATCTTGTAAGAGGATCATTAAATGAATAAAATATATTACTATCAATAACACTTACCCAAAAAACACTAAACTTGCCTAAGCATAGCTAGTCCATACCCCAGCTCAACAGTATGAACTACTCTAATACCATAATAAAACATCCTAGTACCGTTACCTTAGTGTAACTAACAAATACCTGGATAAATAGTAATAGTTATACTACTTCTAACTCATATATTAACTAATTCATAACATTTATAAATAATTATGGAGAGTCATAACTAAAAGTCATACACATATACATCAATAGCCCCGATGGCAAAGTGTTATATATATATATTGAAAGCAAATATAACTAAATTATACAAGCTTTTCTATAAAAGAACCAAAGAAAACTAAACTACATTAGTTCTTCAGTTCCTTTATTTTCTTACCCTTGGAAGGATCTTGACCTGCTTTTACCATAAAAACATAGAAAGGGGTGAGAACATAAAAAGTCTCAGTAATATTCATATATTTCATGTCATCTTAATAATATAAATCGCATATCAATATAGACTATATCAACATTATACAATCGCTCATACAAGTGTATAACATATCAAAATTGTCTCATATATACTTAACCTTATAATACTCCAACTTAAACATGATAGATTATGATTGCTATAAGATATTAAATCTTTATTCAATATCCCTAGAACATTCACATACTACTGTTACGTAAAGGTCCACTAAACACAACGCATAATCTATAGTCCTAAGTCCCTTACTCATATGATAAGAACAACTATCTACTCAGTTGTAACATATCATAACTAATTCATTCATAAATTTGGTATAGGTACTACATGTATAACCTCTTTTTATGAATAAACTCATTAACTTTGAAATATAGGATTAACAACAAGTAATGAAGTCTTTACTCCATGCCACTCGAACATTTACATTCTCATACTCTATGTAAACGTTCACAAAGCCAATCTCTAACCTTAAACTCATAAACATACCATCAATGATATTGAACAACCGTCTATACAATTGTCAAATATCATCTTCACTAAGCAATTGCCCATACAATTGCCAAGTAATAGGAAATGATTATGGATGTGTGTGTGTCACTTGCTTATTCCAAACTCTTTAAACTTGTAGATAAGACAACTGATTCTTCCAACTACTAGAAGATAAGTGGATTGGTTCCTACTCACACTAGGGAGAGTACTATTTCGACTACATATAAACTGGTAATCCTAGCACTAATGAGCAGCTAGGGCTAAACCGTTACTCAAAGAGGCTTTTGGACTTGTCCTTCTATCTCATTCGGCCATATGAATGTACATCATTAACGATTACTCTACTTTAGAATTAGCAAGTAATAGGAATTATGCAGGGTTATGTATAACTCATATAAACCACCACCTTAACTCATCACATGATTCTCTCTAACCAAGTGAAGGACGGAACTCTAGCAAACATGTATTCTCAGCTCACTTCTAACACATAGAGGAGCATATTTCATGTTTCTATCTAAGTAATCATAATAATGACTCTTGTATCTAGTTTGCCTTACTTTCGCACCACAAGTGGTAAACTGTGCCACCCTAGTGTACTCAAGGTCCTAGATACATACTTTAGGTAATTCCTAACTATTAGAATGCTTAAAGACTAGAACTTCTATTCTATCTCTATACCAAGTCCATTCATGCATCACTAACTCCACTTTCTCTTTTAGGAGCAACTTATGCACTATGACAAGTGACTATTGCCAACTGAACTCAGCTTAATTATATCTAGTATACCCTGTCCTCATCACCTCATTTGTGATATTAAATTACAACTTTGTGTTGCCTAAGGGTGTGTTTGGGAGTGAGGGTTAGAAGGGAAAGGAAAGGAAGGGAGGGATTTGAAATTGAGAAATCCTTGTTTGGGAGTTTTAGAAATAAAAAGGAAGGGAAAGGAGGATTTTGGGATACCCTCCAAAACCCCTCATTTCAGTTCCCCCAAATTGGGGGGTTTTGATCCAAAATTATCCACTCATCCCTCGAAGCACATGACTTCGCACCTCATATTTTTCTATGCCTGCAGCCTCATCTCCCTTATTCTTCTTTTTTATTTCTTCTGAATCTCACTCAATAATCTATGCACCACCCCTGCCCCATTTCTTTTCTCCCTCAACCTCACTGTCACCATTTCTCACTCGCTCCTGTGCCTGTGACTAACTGGCCATACCACTATGTTGCTGCGACCATGACCTCACCGTGGCATTGTTGCGACTTGCGACCACGTCACAAAACCTACTCGCCTCTCGCTACTGTGCTTGTGACCAATCTTGCTTCGATCTCACAACTCTTGCCTCGCCAGCTCAACCACTCTGGTTTCTATGTTTTTTTTTTCTTTGGTTGTGTCTATTTTCTGTTAAGCTATTTTCATTTTTGGTTATTTGGGAAGGCCCCTATTAGTCTGAGACTTATCCTACTAATTTGAAATCAAGTAAACCTGCCAATTTTGGGGAATGGCCTCCTTCCTCGCTCCTCCCCCATCAAATTCCCAATCTGATCCTCCATTCATTTCCAATCAATCAGAGCCAGACTCTGATCAATTTGTTTCTGGAAATGAAGAACAACAAGTGGATGACGCTGCAATTTCTAATCAATTTCGGAGAGACTTTTCGGACATGGAACAAGGAAACCTCCGCATGGATGAACAAGACCTAATCGGATTAGATTTGGAAGGGAATTTGGAAGCGGAAGTGGAAAACTTTTAGACAAATTTTTTTTTTTAGTTTTTCACATTAATATTTTTCATAAAACATTAATTATGTTAATTTTTTTGAATAAAGGGTAAAATAGTAAAAAATATATCTTAAACTCTCTATTTCCTTCTCCTCATATATTTCACACTTCCAAACAAGAGGAGGATAAACCTCTCATTTTCCTTTCCTTCCTTTCCTTTTAAACCCTTCCCCTTCCTTTCCCTCCAAACTCCCAAACACAGCCTAAGGGTCTAGATACCTATCTATGGCAATCCATTACTCTTGGTTGCACTAAGGTCTCTTACTTTCCTGTATATGTAAAATGGTCTTTCTCTCTTAGAAATACCCCTATTAGTGTCTCAACACACTCTACAAGGCATATGAAAGGGATCCTAATAAGTAGGGAACTCAATTCATTAAAAATAACATTAATGAGAATTCTTGGAACTCACACCTCAGTGCAACTTTGTCATGCCGCAGCGCCAAGTTCTTTGGACACTCACTCCTCAGCATGGTCCTCAATCACACTGTGACACGTTGCTCTCGGCCTCACTCACTGAAACTCATGCCTCGGCGTGGAATCTGTGGCGTCCTGGGGCCGATGAGGGCGGGGAGTGATCGCCGGTGCAATGAAGCACGGACAAGGAGCGGCTCCTGGCAGGCTTCTAGGGGGAGGGTCTGCATGAATGGACTGAATACACACCGGAATGAGAGGGATTCAGAGACTGTGCAGGTATGGGACTGCATAGTTGAGGATGGCTTAAAGGAATTGATTTGGCGTAACCATATCAACAAGTTGCAACTTCTTTTCGGGAGCCTAGAATATAAGAACTCCATGGTTAAGCGTGCTTAACCTGGAGCAATTATGGGATAGGTGACCTCCTGGGAAGTTTCCTAGGATGCGTGTGAGTGAGGACAAAGCACGCTGAAAAGACCCGTGTTGGTTTGTGGAGACACTCATCAATCCTGCAAGCAGTCCCGGGTCGTTACAAATGGTATCAGAGACGGAACCTCTCCCAGTACGGTGTGGTTCGGGGACGAACCAAGCAGAAGTTGGTGGGCATGTGGCGTCCTGGGGCCGATGAGGGCGGGGAGTGATCGCCGGTGCAATGAAGCACGGACAAGGAGCGGCTCCTAGCAGGCTTCTAGGCGGAGGGTCTGCATGAATGGACTGAATACACACCGGAATGAGAGGGATTCAGAGACTGTGCAAGTATGGGACTGCATAGTTGAGGATGGCTTAAAGGAATTGATTTGGCGTAACCATATCAACAAGTTGCAACTTCTTTTCGGGAGCCTAGAACATAAGAACTCCATGGTTAAGCGTGCTTGACCTGGAGCAATTATGGGATAGGTGACCTCCTGGGAAGTTTCCTAGGATGCGTGTGAGTGAGGACAAAGCACGCTGAAAAGACCCGTGTTGGTTTGTGGAGACACTTATCAATCCTGCAAGCAGTCCCGGGTCGTTACAGAATCAATGACGTCTCAGCATGGCATCAATCACGCCGCAGTGTGACGTGTTTTCTGTAGAATTCTGCAGAAAAACAGCTTTGTGCACTACTCTATTGATTTCAAAATAACTTCCAATCATCTGAAATTGGCTCCTAGGTGGTTTCTAAATGCAGTAACACTTCCTAAATATGTTGTAACACTTTTACAACCTATTGGTTTACTTAAACTTGGATCAATTCTCAAATTCACATGCCTATATGTTCATTGCTTAAATTCCCACTTTAGGGAGTAATTGACCATATTAAATGTCGAATTCAATTCTTATGCTCTCATTAAATTATGATAGCTAATTCCCATCAAAGAAAACAAGAATCAAGCAAAGAAAACATATTTTCACTCTTTAAAACCCATTTTCTCCATCTAATGACCTAACATTAATTAATAGAAAAGATGAAGGAAAGTGATGAGTTTTAAGTTTAGAATCTCCTACCTTATGTATGGATGATCAACCTTCAAGCTTGAGCTTTGATTTTGATCTCCCCTTGCTCCTCTTTCTTTTCTCCCTTTCTCCCCCTTCAGTTGCTTCTTTCTTTTCTCTTTGGTTTCTTTTTTTTTTTTGTTCTTCGTTCTAGAACCGTGGGAATAGAAGGAAAAATAAGAAGAAAAGTCCCACTTGGCCATTTAAGCCATACTGAAACTTTATATCTACTAAGGACACTCAAATTATACTAAATCAAGTTTCCTAACTTCTAATAACTTTAGAATATACTAATATTCATCTAAATTATTGTTTCACCTTGACTTTATTTTTTCATATCTGCTACTAGTCAATCCGACATTAAAATGCATAACCTATATGCCTAAAAATACCAAACTAACTCTGATTACTCTCAAATTTTAACTACATCCTTTTCCACCTATTTGTGACTTAGAAACAAACTCTCTAGGTTTATTTTCCTCAACTTAGCAATTTATGTTACTATATGAGTCATTTTAGGCTACTTTTCACACTCTGGGTTGTAACAAAGTGCCTAAACTAACTTAGTTTATCACAAAACTTAATTGACATGTTAATCAACTAATATACTACCTTTGTACCCATTTACAAGTCTAACATGCTTTTTGGGATTTTACACAACATCTTAGGGCTGTAGAGTTCAAATTTAGGAGCCAAAGAGATAGGCTAGTTTCTTATAAATAGGGGTTAGAACGAAGAATAATAGGTTAGTTCTTTTGCTTACAAACACTCTATACATCCTGTAATTCTTAAGTCCCCGGAATGACACCCATGGATTGATAGGTTATACACAAGTATGGCGCTACTTTCAATTCACATGCCTACCTATGTTTTTGCATGCTTGCAATTTCTTATACAATTTATATTCTAGTCAATGTAATTTAAGTTTCAGTTCTTTCAAGTTCTTATTTGTTCTTCTATGTTCTTGGTTATTTATCTTCTAAGTTCTTTCGCAATTCAACAATTTACTTACTTTTAAAGTTAGTTCCTATGCATTTTACCTCTTGATGCTTTTTTGCCTTAACTTCACAATACTACCACAAGTATACAGATCATACAAGTAATATAGAGATATGAATAAAGTATCGTTGCCACAGACATTAAGTTGTCAAGTACCAATTCTCTATTCTAAACATTATCTAGGAACCAATTCAATCAAATAGTGATTTATAATTAAACAACTAATTGAGCAACTATTTCTAAACTAATGCTAACGCCATGATAACAATTAAAATGACAAACAAGAAGTATGAATGCACTAAGGATAAATATATAATTTTGAAAGCACAAGGAATGAATGTAACATCCTCCCTAACCTATTAGTTTTAATTTGGTTATAGAACTGCATTCATATGAGTTAGGATGGAAGTTTTGGGTTAACACAAATGACTAAAATATCTTAAAAGGTATAAAACTTTCAAAGTTACCCAAAGTCAAAGAATATTATCTTAATTCCTTCATTTTCCCACTGTCTTTAACTTTGTGCATGTATAGCTCTCACTTCTCTCATTTCACACGGCTGTTAGCAGCAGAAAAGAGAAGAAAAGTTAGAGATAAGAACAAAAAAAAGAAATAAATAAGAAAGAAAGAAAAGAAATAGGAGAAAAAGAGAAAGTAGGTCGAGAGAAGAAAGAAGAGGAAGAAGTAAGAACCAAGGGAAGAACAAGAAAAAGAATCAAACTCCATCCATAGGGAACTGAGGTAGGGGACTGTTATGTTTGTTTTCTATGTTTAATCATTTTTTATTTCATAAAAACTGGCAAAGAATGAACAAAATCGAGTTCTTCATGATACTCAAAGAAAAATCATGTTTGAGTGTATTAAGAGATATGTTTCATGATACTTGAGCATATATTTGCATGGACATGTATATGCATGAATACAACTACTAGAACTTGTTGTTGACGATTTTCTAATACTTTACTACATGATTTACGGTATAAATAGATATGTGTAGTAAAAGGGATTGGTATAGAAATGAAATGAACAAGAAAATTGTTATTATGATGCTCTAAAATATTTTTTTGCAGTGTTATATTCGAATAGGCCAAAGGGGCAACTCAAATAGAATATCACAAATGGTTCCAGATTTTGATGAGTCAGCTATTCAAATTTGCATGATTTTAATGATAAACTAAGTAAACGATTTGAATGGCATGATTTTAAGGCTAATCGAAAAGACTAGGAGAGCTATTCGATTAGCATAATTCAAAAAGGCATATTACTAGTGCTAATTGAGTAGGCTAAATGTGCTATTCAATTTGGTATGATTTTAATGTTTGTCAAAATATTATGATAGCCATTTGAATAGTAGTTCAGAATGATATATTTTTTATGTTGATCGAATAGACTAAGAGAGCTATTCGAATAGGTCATTTCATAATGGTAAGTTTGAGGCTAATCGAATAGACTAAGAGAGTAATTCGATTGGCATAACTTCGAGGCTAATTGAATATACTATGAGAGTTATTCGACTAACATGTTTTTGATTATGATCTAAAAAGGCAAAGTGATGTTTTTGATGTTATTCGAAAAGGCTAGAGAGACCTATTCGAATAACAAAATTTTAAAATGTCATGACATTTGCATAACATATCATCAAACAAGGGAGTAAGAAAAATCCCTTGTCAAGTCAAAGGAGCAAGAAAAGCCTTTTGTTGAAAGATAGAGTATTCGGTAGAGGAGTAAGAAAAACACTCTACCAAGAGCAAAGGAGTGAGAAAAATACTTTACTAAGGTCAGAGGACCATGAAAAACCCTTTGTTGAAGGTCATGACATTTCATAAGCATCAACATAATATATTTCATAAACATTACCATTTTATCTTTTCATAAGCATCAACATAATACATTTTATAAACATTAACATTTATCATTTCATGAGCATCTACACATAATTTATTTAAAATGTTAACGCATGTATTTTATCATAGAATTGTATTTCGAATGATTCTGTTCTATGTTATACTACAGAGAATTTTTGAATTCTCACCCCTTTGTTTGCTTCCATGATAATTTATAGATCGAAATCGAAATTCTTTCGAGAAGGGAAATTGAAGTTGGTAGCTTAGAGTAGAATATTTGTTTTCGACTTGTATGTATTGTATATATGCCATGAAGGCTTAGTTTGTATTTTTACTTAATATCATAGTAAAGTATTGAGATTTCCAGATGTGTATTTATGCTGAATATTTTGAATACTTTCCTTCAATTACTTTCTTTTTGAGGCTCTACTTTCGACTCTATATATTTCGACATATATAGTTAAAAGCATTTATGATGTTTAAAAGTTATAAGTAACGTGCCTAATTCTGTTTACATATTATATTTTGAATATATTATAGTAAATCGAATTAGGACGTTACAATGAACACCTATGGATCTGATTTCACTTAATTCAATAGTTTAGCATCGACACTAAAGTAGAATTTAGGACTTTCAATCTAATGAAGTTCTAATCATTCAATTGATGGGGAGACTTTGATAATCACATATTTTATACATTAATAAACCCTTACTTTTAGTCATTTACACTCTCTATGTACTTAATTGATTAAGCTTGGTCATGTTTTGTAAGTTTGGGCTCAAATTGGGCTTAATTGATTTTTTTCAGCATCATTGAGGTTTGACACTGTTTTTGTATTTCGGCCATATCTTGAGTTATAGATGTCTAAAAATTATGTATTTTACCTTTTAGGAACTGTAACACCCCAAAAATTGCTTGTTTCATGATATATATTCATTTTATAATATTTGTGATTTTTGTGAATTTTTCTAAAATTATTTGAATTGTTTGATTATTTTAATATATTCCTCGATTTGTATGCGCACTGAGCAGGGCCGGGAAAATAAAATATTTTCCCTGAGGCCATAAAACTTTGGACTGTGGAAACGTCGATAGAGGATCTTACTAAACTCGAGGCCAGACACAGTTTACGAAGTTTTTATTTTTTGAGATTTTATCTGATAAATAAAATCGCGGTACGTTTTATTATCCGTTGGACGATAAATACTATTTTTGCTAACTGTAACTTTTGTCCAATGGATACTAACTTTAGTAGAGTGTTAGTCATCTTTTCTAGAGAGCACTTTATTGACATCACCAAGATGACATCATCATCATGACATCACCATCGACTTTTTCAAAAAGTGTGTAAAGCTTCTCAATGAAGCTTTGTATCAAGCTTCTCAAGGAAGCCACTTCTCTCTCTCCTCCCTTGGTGAACCCCACGGCTATTGGGGGGAAAAGATAACAAAAAATTGTCATCTTTTTCACTTACCCATCACTTTTTCATTTCAAACAAAGTTTCACTTTTCATTCTCTCACTTTTTCTCTCATCTTCATTTTCCCTCCACTCTCAGGGCCTCAATACCATTGTTAGCCACCCAAGCTTGCTTGCTCAAGCCAATCTAGATTCTTGAATCATCTCATCATCTTGAAGCTTTTCTCTTTGATGATCATCTCTTGATTCTTCCATCTTCATCACTTTCTACCAAGCCCTAAAACTTGAAGCTTTGAGGTAAAGTTCTTGACTTTCATCTTTTCTCTTCTCATTTTCATGATTTTTGGTCACCTTTGTGATCAAAGACTCCTCTTTTCAAGCTTTGGTTGTTGATTGTGTGGGTTTGAATATCCTAGGATTTCATTGGTGGTGGTGGACAAAAATTGCAAGGAAGCATCAAGGAGCTTGCTTTCTTTTGTTATCTCTTTAGGTAAGAGGGAGATCATCCTCTTCAACCTATCATGGTGGTGAGGAACACATTTTTGTATTGATAGTGAGGAATCCATGTGTGGGTTGCTCACTTTGTTGTGTGATTTTTGGTAATGTTGTAATTGGTTGTGTTGTATGACTTTAATACTTGCTAGTATGTAACTTGATGGATTGGAATGCTTTGAATGCTTGGATGTGTATACGGAAAGCAAGGGATTCTTACCCTTTTGCTTGGAGGTTCACGGCCATGAGGCCATTGATGGGTCCATGATGGAATTTTTGTGCTACTTTGGGACTTAAGAAATCAAGTAATAAGTAATTAATAATGTGATGAGAATTTCAGGTTCCTAGCCCTTGGAAGGTCATGGCCATCTAGGGCACCCATTGACAAAATTTTTGTATCAATTAAAACTTAGGTAATTAGGTGATTAGATAATTAATTAGGAATTCATAATATGGAAAGAATAAAGAACAAAACTTTATCCTATAACTTAGAATGATTTTTGGACAAAGAAAGAACATGAGTGTGGGTGAGGTTGTGAGGAGCTTAAAATAATTACCTTAAGTGAGTTTGAACTAAAACAAAGGAAAGGACTTATCTAATTAAGAGTAATAAAGGTTGAATGAAAAATACTAGAGAATTTCCCTAGAGGGGTTTAATAGGAAAAATATGTTTTCACCCTTGAGATTTGGACAATGACTTGTTGTGGGTCCATAAGTGGGACCAAGGATTGTTGATAATTGATTGGGCCTAATGTGGCGTGTAATCATGGACAAGGCATACTATTATTTAATATCTGTATATATATGTGCATCGAGTCATCATGCATTGTGAAAGTCCGTTGGACTCTGTTTGTAAGGTTCCATGCCTAAGAGATAAATCACACCTACGTACAGGTGCAAATAGACTAGTGTAGGTCGCTTATTGACCTTAGGGTGTCGGGGTGTGGGTATCTCATAATGGGCGGTTAGTAGCTCCTCTGTACCGTGGGACAAACCGATATAAATGCACTGACGATCCAAACCGAGACACTGTCCTATATCACGATCTTGTGAACAATGCCTTGTATAAGCCATGTTGCGCAATTTGTTGATATTGAAAGCACTTGATTTGAGGCTGATGAGATACAAGCATGTCTCCTGGATCATTCTCTCCGATGTTGTGTCTAGCTCTATAGAGTAAGATTTTGGCACTTTGTGCATATGCATAGTCTATTAACATATATATCTGACATAAATATATGTGATTATGGAACTGTTTCTTTTAATGATGTTATAACTATCTATATTATTAAATTACTTATCATCTGAATCTTGATGTTGTTTATTATGTTGCCATGCTATAAGGTGTCTTGCGCCGTTTCTGGTTCTTTACTGCCGTAATTGGTATTGATGTTGGATATATCACCTCTTTTTTGTATTTTGTGATTTTGTTTATATCTATGCTTCTTAAAAGACTAAGGTGAGGAAGAGCCTAAGTTTCCTAGTTTCAGGGTGAGTTAGTCTTCTGCTTGACTATGGCATCCCGGTGAGGTTTTCTAGGGTATGCCAGACTGAAGTTCCACGGAGGCATTGACTGTTGGCACATCGACTTAATCACCGAGCGTTTCGTCTACGTGAGAGATGTGACTGTATCTTTGGGTTGGGGTCGTTATGATCCACCTGTCTTCTGTTTTGACGTTTCTATATGACTGGAGTTCTACATGCTAATACTTGAAGTGTGGGGTGACCGTGAGTATACTCCACACGAGGATTCTTTCCTATCTTCTGCACGAGCTCCTGCTCGTGAATCTATTGCTCCTGTGAGGATTTCCTCTTCTGAAGGGGATCCTATGGAGGAGCCTGAGGAGGATCCAGCTGAGGCTCCTTCTCAGTAGCTATTGGGGGCATGATATTTTTTATACTCTTGGTGGTTGTCTGTATAACCTTTTGGGAATGTAAAGCTTCTGCTTTCTTTTGCTAAAACTATTAATGTATTTAATGACTTATGTTATGTACCTAAATATATATAGTATGTATCTTTTGTATAAATGTAAGGTTTGATCTTCATGTTGAGTTCCACTAAGTTTATGTTTTATGCTTACAAGAAAAAAAAAGAGAGAATTACTAAGTTAGGATACTTTATTGATGAACAGGTTAATACCTATAGATAAAATAAACTGGGTCTTAATAGTTTCTTTTGAGTTCCGTATGTTTGGTGTGACGTCCTCCTCCCGAAAAGGGGGGCATTATAGGAAAGATGAGAGAGACCTCTACAACTTTCATGAAGCACTCCAGGATAGAATCATATATCTACTAGAGCTAATTGGGCCTGGAAGTCAGAACATGAGTTCAGAGACCCTTTGAGAATGTTTTTCCTATAACTTTAGTTGTAGACCTCCAAATGATATGGGGTTTAAGCCCAATTACTCATAATGGACCCAAATTTGTAACTAATGGGGTTCTAATGATGTGAAGCTAAAATAAGAGTTAGTTTACAACTATAGAAGTAGAAATTTGAGAGACAGTTTTTCATTCCACACTTTTCTCACATTCTCTCTAGATCTTTCTTTCTATCTTCTTCTTTCTCCTTCCTCAAGATCCTTCATGGTGATTGCTATAGAGGGCTAAACTTCTGTAATCAATTCAGAGATTCTTGAAGAAATTATGGTTTGGATTCTTGAGATCTTGGTTCTATTTTTGTGTTTGAATTGCATTTGAATTCCTCTTCTCCTTCTTCTTCTTGATCTTGAATGCATGAATGGTGATTCTATTTATGTTTGATCTGATTGGATCTCGATTTGAGATTGAGAATTGTGTTGAGGTTTAGGTTGATTGATCTAAATTAATCAAGGAATTACAGAGGCTAGGTTACTGATTTGTGCATAGGTTAATTGAATTCGGAGATCAAATACACATAGATCTAACATGAATTGTGTGATTGTGAATTTGTGTGACAATTGTTAATTGAATTCTAGATGATTGTCTAGTATGAATTCTAGATTTGATGCAGAGATTTCGCTTGAATCTTAATTAACCATTTAAATGCACTTCAAATGTTTGTTTTAAGATCTATGATAGTATCAACCCAATTTCGAATAGGTTTTTGAATTGATTTCTCTTTTAATTGAATTTCTCACTTTAATTCTGTTATTTGCATATTTTGATTTCTCAAATCCCTTCCCGCAAATTTAGCTTGATCTGATTAAATTGCATTTATAATCATTGAGAGATGATCTGGTGTATTTCCTATGCTACAAGTCATACGCATAACTCAGTTACAATTTTGATTGAGTTCGGCGCTCGTCAAAATTTTGGCACCGTTGCCGAGGATTGTTAGTTGCAATTTGATCATATCAAGTAACCATATTAACTCTTGTTCAATCCATAACTGTTGCATTGCATTTTGCTATTGTTGATTTTTGCTATTTCTATTTTTCTTTGTTTATCTTATTATTCTCATTCTTGTTTCTTTTTTTGTTTTTATTTTTTATTTTTTATTTATTTTTTTCAAAAGAAAATTGTTTATGTTTTTAATTGCTTTCCAACGATGTTTTGAGATTTGTGAAGTTTATGAGTTTGAAGCAATTAAAAGTCGAGGTTCATAGCATGATTGAATAAATGTTCTTCTTTCTTAAATTTGACATGCTTGGTTTTGGATGTTTGATTGGTGGATTGAGTTTGATAGATGTATACCTTGTGAGACTTTGAGCCTTTTGATGGATGGATTTAGCACTTATTCTATTCTTCTCTTTCTTGTGTAATTTTCACTCATGTTAATTGAACACTTTAGAACTTGCTTTGATTCTTTTTTAGGCTACATTTTCACTTGCATGCATAAACATGATTGGGGACTTCTTTCTTTAATTAGCTACTTTAGTTAAATAGCCAACCTTGCATCATTTTCCTTTGATTAACCCCCTTGAGCCTGTTTGCCTATTCTTTGTCTTAGCTCATTATATGCCTTATGTGAAAAATAATGTTTTTACCTTACACCTTAGAGAATGGGAGAGCATTGGTTCATTTTCATTGCAGAAGCTCTTTTGCTTATTGGTAATTAATAGTTCAAGTGTGGGGGTTGTGTAAATTGATGTGCAATATGCAAAGTGTTTGGTGGAAAAAAGAAAGAAAGAAAAAGAGCCAAATGCAAAGAAAAAAATAAAATAAAAATAAAAAAACAGAATGTAAAAAGAAAAAAAGAAAAAGAAAAAGAATAAATGCAAGAAAGGTTATAAAAGAAAAGAAAAAATAAATAAGAGAAGGAATAGGAATATGTCAAGAGAATGTGCATTGTATGGATTTAGGGGGATAAAATGTCATGTTTGTCAATTGAGTTCCTTTCCAATGTGATGAGCGCCGAACTTAGTCAAAATTATAACCGAAGTTATTACCTAAGCTTATAGCACAGTGACAACACCAGATCATCTCCACGAGGATTGTAGATGCAATTTAATCAAATCAAGTGAAAGTTAGCAAATGGGGGTTTGACAGTATAAGATCGCACTTAACAAAATTAAAGGAAGAAATAAGAATTAAAGAGCAGTCAATTTAGAAACCTATCCAAGATTGGGTGGATTCAATCATAGACCCTTCATAGACACTTGAAGTGTAATTGAATTGTTAATTTGGATCTAACCGAGATCTCTGCATCAAATCCATAATTCATACTAGACGATCGTCTAGAATTCAATTAACAAGTGATAAACACAAATCCGCAATCACCCCATTCATGAAGATCTATGTTAATTTCAAGTACCAAATTCAATTAACTTAGGCATAAATCAGTAACCTAACCTTTTCAATTCTGTGATTAATTTAGATCAATCAGTTCTAAGTTTCATCACAAATCTCAATCTTTATTTATGTGATTAGTTTAGATCAATCAGTTCTAAGTTTCATCACAAATCTCAATCTTAAACCAAGATCAAATCAGATCAATATAAATAGAATCACCATTCATGCATTCAAGATCAAGAAGAAGAAAGAAGAAGAAGAAAAGAGAAATTCAATTACAAATCAAATACAATACATAACCAAGGTCTCAAGAATCCAAACCACAATCTCTTCAAGAGTTCTAAATTGACCGAAAGTAGCTTAGCCTTCCATAACCATGAAGGAGAGCATCAAAATATACAAAAGCTATGAGAAACTATGAAGAAACAAGAAGAAACTATGAGAGAAATGAAGGAGAATACAACTTGTTATTCATGATAACCAATGGTGCCTTTTATAGAAGTCTAGGGTAACAAAATGACAAAGTGGGTGGATGAGTGGGTTGGTGGAGTGGAGTGGTTGAGTGGGTTGGTGGAGTGGAGTGGTTGAGTGGGTTGGTGGAGTGGAGTGGTTGAGTGGGTTGGTGAGTGGGTTGGTTGAGTGGGTTGGTGAGTGGAGTGGTTGAGTGGGTTGGTGAGTGGAGTGGTTGAGTACGAACATTTCTTATCTGACTTGAAAGCCAAAAACGACTAACTATATTTCAGATCCATGAAAAGTACTCTTCATGAAAGTTGTAGATTTTTGTCTTAGCTATAACATGCATATTTGGATCATCCAATTTGGCTTCCTACAGCCCAAGATATGACCCAAATACCGTAGGTTGCTCAAACCCAACTTCAGCACCTCTGTTCCGACTTGCAAGCTCAAACTGACCCATTAGACTTCCTTTTTTCAAAAAGTGTTCTTCAAGAAAGTTGTTTATTTGGATCTTAGCTATTAACTATCCAAATTTCAGCCCATCTCCATTATTACAGCTTGAGATATGATTTTATGAGTGCACACTGTTTGGATTCTAGTGACAGAACCCGTATTCTGACTTCCATATAAATTTAGGTCCCTTAGACATCTATTTAGGACTTCGAGCTTTTCATCAAAGTTGTAGAGCTTCTTCTTAGCTTTCCTACAAGGTAAAATTCATGATCATCAGATATCAAGAACTCAAGTTATGGCCGAAATACAGAAACAGTGTCAAATCTCAATAATGCTAAAAATATTCAATTAGGACCAATTTGAGCTCAAACTCACAAAATCATACCAAACTCAATCAATTAAGAATATAGAGAGTGTAAATGACTAAACATAAGGGTTTCTTAATGAATAAAATATGTGATTATCAAATTCTCCCACACTTAGCTTTTTGCACTCCTAGGCAAAACTCAAGACCAAAACAAGGACATAAGAGATTAACAAAAATTTAAATTCCAACGACATTCAAGAGCCCAAAATTTTACAATCAAGAAGAACAACCAAAGGTTCAAGGGATCAAAACATTCATGAGTTAACAATTCTCCATATCTCAAACCAACAAGCAAGGTATCTTCAACATGAATCGAGAATGATAGATCTTCATAAGATTCCCTCTCAATCTCTTAAGTGTTTAAAAGGTAGGTATTTCACTCAATTCAACCCATGAAAATTGCACTACCATAAGCTTGCTTATCTTCTACTTCTCCACTACTCAAAACACATGCACACATAAATCATGAGGACTTTATTCAAGGTTGTAGTGAGGTCAAGGTAACAGAAGAGGATAAAATGGATATGAGAGCTGAGTTCAAATAACAAGCATAAAAGTTCATCCCAACTCTAATGTATATCCCTTTACATATTCATTTCCCAATCCTTTTTTATATATATATATATATATATATATATATATATATATGAACATAACTATATACATACATTTTTCCTTTTTTTTTTTTTTTTTTTCTTTTTTTTTAGGCACTCTTTCCTTTTTCAACAACCATTTTGTACATACACCTCCACACTTGTTCAAAAACTCATCCATTAACCAAGCTAATGTTCTTTTATTCCCTAAGGTAAAGTAAGAACACGATTTTTCATTTAAGGCACATAATGAGCTAGAAACAAGGAATGGTCAAATAAGCTCAAAGGGGTTAAGTAAAGGAAAATATACAAGGTTGGCAAGAATCAGAAAATTTTCAAGAAGTCAAAAGAGTGCTTGATATCATATTCAAAACAAGGTTGGCTATTTGGTTAAACTAGCTAATTAAGAAAGAAGGCCTCAATCATGTTCATGCATCAAGTGAAATGTAGCCTCAAAAAGAATCAAAGCAAGTTCTAGAGTGGTCATTAACATGAGTGAAAATCACACAAGAAAGAAGAGAATGACATAAATGTTGAATCCATCCATTAGGCTCAAAATCTCACAAGGTATGCATCCATCAAACTCAATTCATCAATTCAATCATCCATCACCAAGCATATTAGTTCAAGAAGGGAGAAAAGTTATTCAATCATGCAATGAACCCTTTTTTTTTAAACAAAAAAAATGCTAAAATCTCTCCCCCACACTTAATATAACATTGCCCTCAATGTGAAAGAGAGATATAGAAAAGAGCAACACAACCTGATAAGAAGTGAATCAATGCCAAGTAGAAAAGAAGCACCTTTGTCAGTGCCGCATCAGACCCTAAAAAGAAATCAAATAATAAAACTTTAGTACTTCCACAATTTAATACTAATTAATTACTACCTTAAAAAAAACTCCTTACTCTGCCACTAATTAAGATGCGTCTCAAGAGTAAAATTACTCCTTACTCTGCCATCACTAATTGGTTTAATAAGTCCATGACAATTATATCATGCTTTCCAACCAAAACAACAAAATTTTTTTTTTGGGTCAACTATCCTTCCCCCCCAACTAGATCACAACATTGTCCTCAATGTTAAAATATAGATGAGTAAAGGATAGAAGATATTACCTGTTGGAGAAAGCTGACACAAATTCAAATAGAAACAAAGTATAATAAAATCAAACCCATTAAAGAGAAAGTTTCATATCTGGCTTTCTTTTTTGTTGTTCCTTCGCTTATTTGCTTCTGTTGACCAATCTATCGAGCTAATACCTTATCAGGTACATACTCAAAATCTTCTAATTTATCAATGAGCTCATCAATAGTGGAGGCAGAGATAAGAAGTTGTCTTGCCGAAGGAGTGATAAATTTCTGTTCCACAGCTTTGTCAAGAAAAGATAACAAAAGATCAAAGAAATTATTAACATTCAACAAACCAATGGGTTTATGGTGGATGTTCAGTTCGGCCCAAGAGACAATTTGAAAATTTTCTTCCAAAGTACCAAAACCACCTGGTAAGACAAGAAATGCATCAGAATTGTCAACCATTGTTTTCATTCGTCCATGCATGGATGTTACCTGAATTTCTTCTCCAACTGTCTTTCCAGTGATGTTATTTTCAGCTAAAGGTTTAGGAATAACACCTAAAACCTGACTGCCTCCTATAAAAGCAGAAAGTGATACAGCCCCCATTAACCCACGACAACCTCTCCCATATATAAGATGAATATTCCTCGCAGCAAGTGATCGACCAAGAGTGCTAGCTACGTTTACAAACTCTAATCATTTCCCATAACTCGACCCACAAAAAACACAGACATTTTTGAGGTTACGAATAGAAGGCCCCATTCTATACTCTTCCTCTCTTTGAGTGTTTCTGAGTTGAAGGAAAATGGAGAAAATGGAGTGTTTAAATAAGAAAAAGAATGGAAAGGGGAATAATTGCACCTATAAGGGTAGGTTGGCTGTTGTCAGAAAATGTTGAAATTAAGAAACACATAATCTCTTTTTTTTTGTTTTTTTTTTTTTTTTTTTGTTTTTTTGTTTTTTTTTTTGAAAGATGACATGAAGAAGAAGAAGAAGATGATGATATGTACAGATTGTTTGTGGATATGGCTCATATCTGCCTCTGGTTTAACGTCCAATAACAGCTTAAACGTCTTCCATGAGTCGAGGATAAGCTTCCCATCCAATTTTCTTATAAATTGGCAAAGAGGGTCTTTTAGAGTCAAATTCCCAAGACTGTAGCATTTTTCTTCATCCTTGAAGAGATTCCACAATTTAAGAATTTCACGATGCACCAATCCACAAGAATGTGTCTCAAGAGTCAATAAGATATCATCTAATGACTCCTTACTCAGTTCATTCTTAATGAAGAAGATTTTATCTTCTCTATTTGCGGAAACCATCCCCAAAGTATGACATCGCTTGTTACAGTTCCATCGTCCACATTTGTGACAAACTTGTAACCTTTTTGCTCTTCTCCTTTTAGAATATAAACTTCTTCCAAGACCGGGCATATATGAGTCAAATGAAATTGAAGACTCACCTGTTAATCGGAACTTTGCTTTAATTATCCAGCGTACATCTTCTGGCATACCTTTGTGCATTAACAGTCTCAATCTTTCACATCGAACTTTGTAGATTTTTCTCAGAGCATTTTGAGGAAGAGAAGGAAAATGTTTGCTCAGGTTTGAAAGAATGACATCCATTTTGAAGGAGAAGAAGGGTTCGGATTATTTTGAGAAACGAAAAATAAACCAACTTGAGAGTCACGGAGTACCGTATCCGCCACTTAACCGGCAACACAAAGAACTCAAAAACTTGGTTTTCCAGGAATGGTTGAGTCTTTGTCCATTAACTTTAAGCGCATTACCATTCCTAGGATCCTCAATATCTACGGCCCCAGAGGATACACGTGTTTGACAAAAAAAAGAACCGCGCCACCTAGATCTCAATTTTCCAAGGAGTAGGTGCAGATGATAATCTCAAAGCAGAACTTTTTTGACCAATTTCCGCAGCTTTTGCAAAAGGTGTAACAGACCTTGAATAAAGTAGGCCAATAAAATCCATACTGCAAGATTTTCGCAGTTGTTGTCGCTGAAGAAAAAATGACCTCCACATGCTTCCGAGTGACAAAATTTAATGGCACTACCTACCTCATTATCGGGCACACAGCTATTTTTTATTCATAATGCGGATGGAAAAGGTTCATCACCTCCACTTCTGCATTCTCTGGAAGTTCATGATACTGTTTGAGGCGGTGTCCATTTACGATGAAAGCTTTGGCAGTGACCTCACTTTTAATCTGAACAGCACCAAAAGGAAAAACCTTAGTAACAATAAATGGTCCATCCCATCTAGACCTTAATTTGCCAGGCATGAGTCAGAGGCGGGAGTTATAGAGGAGAACTTTTTGACCAATCTCAAATGTTTTCCTCAGAATCAACTTATCATGGAAGGCTTTGGTCTTCTCCTTATAAAGTTTGGAACTTTCATAAGCCTCTAAGCGGATCTCCTCCAATTGCTGCAGCTGTAGCTTCCTCTCCATACCTGCTTGATCTGGGTCCAAGTTGCACCTTTTCACCGCCCAAAATGCATGATGCTCAATTTCCACTGGCAGGTGGCAGGCTTTTCCAAAAACAATCCGATACGGAGACATCCTGATTGGTGTCTTATAAGTAGTCCGGTAAGCCCATAAAGCATCCTCAAGCCTCTTGCTCTAGTCCTTTCTGTTAGGTTGAACTGTCTTCTGGAGTATCTGCTTGATCTCCCTGTTGGAAATCTCGGCTTGCCCATTAGTTTGGGGATGGTAAGGTGTAGAAACTCTGTGTAAGACCCCATACTTTTTCATCAAAGCTTCCATGCTTCGATTACAAAAATGTGAACCCGATCACTGATGATGGCCTTGAACTCCAAACCCGCAGTAGAAAATCGTGATCTAACAAAATCCACAACAACTTTGGAATCATCGGTCCGAGTAGCTTTCGCCTCCACCCACTTGGATACATAATCAACGACTAGCAAAATGTAAACAAAACCAAAAGAAACAGAAATGGTCCCATAAAATCAATACCCCATACATCAAAAATCTCACAGAACAATAAGGATTTCGGGGCATCTCATTCCTTCGAGAAGTGTTTCCTGTTCTTTGGCATTGATCACAAGATTTACAAAACACATATGCATCATGAAATAGAGTGGGCCAATATAATCCAGATTCCAAAACTTTCCTAGCAGTCCTTTGGGGACCAAAATGACCGCCACATGCAAGTGTATGACAAAAGTTAAGAATAGAATGTAATTCATTATCAGGCACGCATCTCCTAATGACTTGTCACTACAAAATTTCCACAGATAAGGGTCGTCCCACACATAATATTTTGACTCACTCTTCAATTTATCAATCGAGCCCTAATAAAATGTGTGCAGGGAAAACACCAAGAACTAAGAAATTTATCAAATCAGCAAACCAAGGAGTGTTACCTTGCAGCTTGAAAAGCTGCTCATCAGGGAAGACATCATGGATAGGAAAAGTATCTGCCTCCCTTTCAATTCGGCTTAGGTGATCAGCCACTAAATTCTCCGCTCCACTTTTATCACGGATTTCAATATCGAACTCTTGGAGGAGCAAAATCCACCTAATCAACCTAGGCTTTGCATCAAGCTTCTTCAGGAGAAACTTCAGAGCTGTATGATCTGAAAACACAACCACTCTAGAACCAAGCAAATATGATCGAAATTTGTCTAAAGCAAAAACAATTGCTAAAAGTTCCTTTTCAGTGGTGGTGTAGTTGACTTGTGCAGGATCTAAAGTTCTTGAAGCATAGGAGATGACATGAGATATTTTGCCGACCCTTTGTGCAAGAATAGCTCCCAAAGCATAATTAGAAGCATCACACATGAGCTCAAATGAGAGTTTCCAATCTGGTGGCTGGATGATAGGTGTGCTGGTCAATGCCTACTTCAAGTGATTGAAGGCATCCTTGCATTTCTGGTCAAAATGGAACTCCACTTCTTTTTGTAGCAAGTTGGATAGTGGAAGAGCAATTTTGCTGAAATCTTTTATGAATCGCCTATAGAAACCTACATGACCAAGGAAAGAACGAACCTCCCGCACGCATGTGGGGTAAGATAGGCATGAAATAACATCTATTTTTGCAGGATCTACCTCAATACCCTTGCTAGATATTATATGCCCTAAAACTATGCCTTGCTCTACCGTGAAATGACATTTCTCAAAATTCAGAACAAGGTTAGCCTTAATGCATTTATGCAAAACCTGAGTCAAACTATCCAAACATGCATCAAAGGAAGAGTCATAGATAGTAAAGTCATCCATGAATACATCCATGCAATTTTCTAAAAGGTCAGAAAATATACTTACCATACACCTTTGAAAGGTGCCTGGAGCGTTGCACAGACCAAAAGGCATCCTTCTGTATGCAAATGTGCCAAATGGGCAAGTGAAAGTAGTTTTATCTTGGTCTTCTAGGGCTATATGGATCTGAAAATAACCCGAATATCCATCCAAGAAACTGTAATACGACTTGCCAGCTAGTCTCTCTAACATCTGATCAATGAAAGGTAATGAGAAATGATCTTTCCTGGTGGCTTAGTTAAGTCGTCTGTAATCAATGCAAACCCGCCAGTTGTTTTGAATTCTTGTGGGTAGTAGCTCATTGTTCTGATTTTCAACTACTGTGACCCCAGATTTCTTTGGAACAACCTGCACGGGGCTCACCCATTTACTATCAGATATGGGATAAATAATGCCGACTTGCGTAGCTTGGTAACTTCCTTTTTACCACATCCGAGTCAAGGAGTTCGATCTTCTTTGGGTCCGCCAGATCTTGGTTTAGTATCTTCCTCCAACAAAATCTTATGCATGCATGTGGAGGGACCGATACCAGGAAGATCGCAAGTGTCCATCCGATGGCTTGTTTATTTCGCCTCAAAACCTACGTAATTTTTCTTCTTGATCAGTTGTAAATTTTTAGCAACAATCACAGCGACTTCTCACCATCTTCCAAATATGCATATTTAAGATGGTCCGCAAAATCTTTAATTCTAAGGATGGAGGTCAGTACAATGGAGGCAAAGCAGTCGTTTGAAACAACTAACTCAAGTAACATTAAATTCAACATACTCCCGACTCGATTTTCATATCTTTGCATCATTCAAGTCAAGCAGCCTACATCACCACTCATAATCGCATAAATCTCAAAGACATGCAAAGACATGGTACAATATCACAGCCAGCACATGTTTCACAGGTAACAGAATCCAGAAAATCAACAATATCAGGAAATTCAGTATAAATATCAGTATAAGCATCGTCAACTAGCATATCAATCACATCAACATGGAAAACAGAATGCTCCTCTTGGGGATGTCTCATGGCCTCAAAAATGTTAAATTGTACCACATCGTCACCAAATTCCATGGAAAGGGTGCCAGCATGCACATCTATCTTGGTCTTGGCTGTCTTGAGGAAAGGTCTGCCTAGGATCAATGGAGCATGGTTTGTTGAAGACTCATCTTCCATGTTCAGAATATAGAAGTCCGCTGGAAAAATTAACTCATTCACCCGAACTAACACATCTTCTAGCACTCTTGCAAGATGAGCAGTGGTCCTATTTGTCAACTGAATCACTATACCAGTAGGTTGCAAAGTGCCAATGTTCAAGAACTGATATATTGACATAGGCATGACATTAATCGAAGCACCCAAGTCTAGCATTGCATGTTCAAATTTGGAGTTACCTATCGTGCAAGGAATTGTGAAAGTTCCAGGATCTTTGCATTTTTGTGGCATGCTTGGTAGAATCATTGCAGAAACATTTCTGCCTATGCTTATTTTCTCAGTACCCTTAAGTCTTCTCTTGTGAGTACACAACTCTTTGAGGAATTTGGCATACTTGGGAATCTGCTTGATTGCATCAAGGAGGGGAATATTGATTTCCACCTTCCTGAATGTGTCCATGACTTCTCTTTCTATTTCTGTTTGCGCAGTATGCTTGGACTGTGTGACTCTATTTGGAAAAGGTAGTAGAATGGCCAGATTTGAATTCTCTGCACATTTCTTCTGTGTCACAAATTTTTGGACTGAGCTATCCACTTTCTTCTGTTTCTGGTCACCTTTTGGTTGCTGCACTTGTAGTTCAGGTTGTGGTGGAGTAGGACCGTCAATTTCTCTGCCACTTCTCAAGCTAATGGCACTTACATTGCCTCTTGGGTTGTTGACTATTTGTGAAGGCAATTGGTTCGACCCTTGACTTTTCAACTCACTCAGAGTGGTTGCTATCTGCCCAATTTGAGTTTGTAAATTCTAGATGGTGGCATTGATATTCTGCTGAAACTGTTTCATCAAGTCTTCGAAAGGTGGCTCAGTTGGAGTGGCTGCTGGAACAGTACTGGAGGAGCTCATTTGTATGGGTGGGTGGCGAGTTGTGCTGCTTGCCTTAATGCAGGTGGTTGGTACTTGTTGCTAGGGCCTGTAGCTTGGTATCTAAACTGCGGTTGCTACTGTTGGTAGGGTTGTTGTTGTTGTTGACCAGAATTTCCATATCTCAGGTTGGGATGGTCCCTCCAGCCAGGGTTATAGGTATTAGAAAATGGATCATATCTGGGCTGCTACTGTGATTGCTGATATTGGGGTCTACCAAGAAAAATACCAGTTACTGCAACAGATTGCTCTAGAAAAATAGAACCACCATCCTGAAGTATAGGACATGCATCAGTAGGATGAGATGAACAAGAGCAAATGCGATACACAGTTGCAACCATCTGCATTGGTGCTTGTTGTCCCACTGTTAACTGCCTCACCAAAGAAGTTAATTCATCAAGTCTGTGTTCCATTCTCTGTTGGTCTACATGAGATGATTGAATCTCATTGACTCCTCTGGTTGAAGTAATAATTCGTGTGCCAAATTGTTGGGTGTTGGCAGCCATGTTTGCTATCAAATCTCTCGTTGCTGCAGGGGTCTTGTCTACTAAGGCTCCTCCAGAGGCAGCAACCACCATGCTTCTGTCATTTGGCAGTAAGCCTTCATAGAAATATTGAATTAAGAGTTGATCGGTGATTTGGTGGTGGGGACAACTCGAGCACAGCTTCTTGAATCTTTCCCAATATTCATGCAAAGTCTCTCCTATCATTTGTCTTATGCCACATATATCTTTTCTAATGGTAGCAACTCTAGAGGCAGGGAAAAATTTCTCTAAGAACAACCGCTTTATGTCAGTCCAACTTGTTACTGAACCTGGTGAGAGATAAAATAACCAATCCTTGGCTGTATCAGCAAGTGAGAAAGGAAATGCCCTCAGCTTGATGTGCTTTTCTGAGATCCCATGTGGCTTCATAGTTGAACAAACCACATGGAACTCCTTTAGATGCTTATGGGGATCCTCACCTGCAAAATCGTGAAACTTGGGCAACAAATGTATCAATCCAGATTTTAACTCAAAATCAGCATCAAGATCTGGGTATTGAATACACAAAGACTGGTTAGTTATATCAGGAGCAGCAAGTTCCTTAAGAGTTCTATTCTGTATGTAATATTAGCCATGGTTTCAGAATTATTCAAGATCTCAAGTTCACTCCCAATATTAAGATCAAATTCAGAAGCAATTCTTGCACTTAGCCTACGAGCTCGAATCAACCTATGCAAGGTTCTATCAATCTCAAGATCAAAGTCAACCAAGTTATCAGGCTCAGACTTAGTCATGCATCACACAAAAACAAATAAATAAGCAAAATACACTAGACAATGGATAAAAATGTTAGAAAAGTTAATAAAAAGCAAAAGTTAGTAGAAACACGTAAAATGAAAAGATTACACTTACTAATCCCCGACAACGGTGCCAAAATTTTGACGAGCGCCGAACTCAGTCAAAATTATAACCGAAGTTATTACCTAAGCTTGTAGCACAGTGACAACACCGGATCATCTCCACGAGGATTGTAGATGCAATTTAATCAAATCAAGTGAAAGTTAGCAAATGGGGGTTTGACAGTTTAAGATCGCACTTAACAAAATTAAAGGAAGAAATAACAATTAAAGAGCAGTCAATTTAGAAACCTATCCAAGATTGGGTGGATTCAATCATAGACCCTTCATAGAACACTTGAAGTGCAATTGAATTGTTAATTTGGATCTAACTGAGATCTCTGCATCAAATCCAGAATTCATACTAGATGATCGTCTAGAATTCAATTAACAAGTGATAAACACAAATCCACAATCACGCCATTCATGAAGATCTATGTTAATTTCAAGTACCAAATTCAATTAACTTAGGCACAAATCAATAACCTAACCTTTACAATTCTGTGATTAATTTAGATTAATCAGTTCTAAGTTTCATCACAAATCTCAATCTTCATTTATGTGATTAGTTTAGATCAATCAGTTCTAAGTTTCATCACAAATCTCAATCTTAAACCAAGATCAAATCAGATCAACATAAATAGAATCACCATTCATGCATTCAAGATCAAGAAGAAGAAAGAAAAAGAAGAAAAGAGAAATTCAATTACAAATCAAATACAATACATAACCAAGGTCTCAAGAATCCAAACCACAATCTCTTCAAGAGTTCTAAATTGACCGAAAGTAGCTTAGCCCTCCATAACCATGAAGGGGAGCATCAAAATATACAAAAGCTATGAGAAACTATGAAGAAACAAGAAGAAACTATGAGAGAAATGAAGGAGAATACAACTTGTTATTCATGATAACCAATGGTGCCTTTTATAAAAGTCTAGGGTAACAAAATGATAAAGGGGAGTGGGTGGATGAGTGGGTTGGTGGAGTGGGTTGGTGGAGTGGAGTGGTTGAGTGGGTTACTGAGTGGGTTGGTGAGTGGAGTGGTTGAGTGGGTTGGTGAGTGGAGTGGTTGAGTACGAAAATTTCTTGTCTGACTTGGAAGCCAAACACAACCAACTATACTTCAGATCCATGAAAAGTACTCTTCATGAAAGTTGTAGATCTTTGTCTTGGCTATAACATGCATATCTGGATCGTCCAATTTGGCTTCCTACAGCCCAAGATATGACCTAAATACCACAGGTTGCTCAAACCCAACTTCAGCACCTCTGTTCCGACTTGCAAGCTCAAACTGACCCACTAGACTTCATTTTTTCAAAAAGTATTCTTCATAAAAGTTGTTTATTTGGATCGTACCTATCAACTATCCAAATTTCATCCCATCTCCATTATTAGAACTTGAGATATGATTTTATGAGTGCACACCGTTTGGATTCTAGTGACAGAACCCGTATTCCAACTTCCATGTAAATTTAGGTCCCTTAGACATCTGTTTAGGACTTCGAGATCTTCATCAAAGTTGTAGAGCTTCCTCTTAGCTTTCCTACAAGGTAAAATTCATGATTATCAGATATCAGGAACTCAAGTTATGGCCGAAATACAGAAACAGTGTCAAATCTCAATAATGCTGAAAATATTCAATTAAGACCAATTTGAGCTCAAACTCACAAAATCATACCAAACTCAATCAATTAAGAATATGGAGAGTGTAAATGACTAAACATAAGGGTTTCTTAATGAATAAAATATGTGATTATCACAATGCTCTTTTATTCTCTTGGGTATTTAACTTATCATATCCATATTGTTTCCTTCCCTTACTTTGGCCCCATTACAACCTTGAATAAAGTCCTCTTGATTTGTGTGTGCACGTGCTTGAGTAGTGGAGAAGTAGAAGATAAGCAAACTTATGGTAGTGCAATTTTCATGGGTTGAATTAAGTGAAATACTTATCTTGTAAACACTTGAGGGATTAAGAGTGTATCTTGTGAGGATCTATCATTCTTGATTCATGCTTTTTAAATTGAAGATACCTTGCTTGTTTGTTTAAGATGTGAAGAAATTGTACCTCATAAATGTTTTGTTCCCTTAATTCTTTGGTTGTGCTTCTTCTTATAACTTTTGCATTCTTGATTGTCATTAGAATTTGAGTCTTTTAGAGTTTTTAGCTTTTGAGTTTATATTATTTTTCTTTGTTCCCTAATTTTGGTCTTATGTGATTTGCCCAGGAATGCAAATAGCTAAGTGTGGAAAAATTTGATAATCACATATTTTATACAGTAATAAACCTTCATTTTTAGTCATTTACACTCTCCATGTACTTAATTGATTGAGCTTGGTCATGTTTTGTAAGTTTGGGCTCAATTGATTTTTTTCAGCATTATTGAAGTTTGACACTGTTTCTGTATTTTGGCCATATCTTGAGTTCTAGATGTCTAAAAATTATGTATCTTACCTTGTAGGAAAGATGAGAGAGAGCTCTACAACTTTCATAAGAGCTCTAGGGTAGAATCAGACATCTACTAGAGCTAATTGGGCCTGGAAATCAGAATATGAGTTTAGAGACCCTTTGAGAATGTTTTTCCTATAACTTGAGTTGTAGACCTCCAAATGACGGGGTTTGGGCCTAAATACTCATAATGGACCCAACTTTATAACTAATGGGATTCTAATAATATGAGGCCAAAATAGGAGTTAGTTTATAGCTATAGAAGCAGAAATCCAAGAGACAGTTTTTCATTCCATACTGTTCTCACCTTCTCTTTAGATCTTTCTTTCTCTCTTCTTCTTCCTCCTTCTTCCTCAAGCTCCTTCATGATGATAGCTATGGAGGGTTAAAATTCTGTAATCGATTCAGAGATTCTTGAAGAAATTGTGATTTGGATTCTTGAGATCTTGGTTCTGTTTTTGTGTTTGAATTGCATTTGAATTCTTCTTCTCCTTCTTCTTCTTGATCTTAAATGCTTGAATGCTGATTCTATTTATATTTGATTTGATTGGATCTCGATTTGAGATTAAAAATTATGATGAGGTTTAGGTTGATTGATCTGAATTAATTAAGGAATCACAGATGTTAGGTTACTAATTTGTGCCTAGGTTAATTGAATTCGGAGATCAAATAAACATAGGTCTAACATGAATTTTACGATTGCGAATTTATGTGTCAATTGTTAATTGAATTCTAGTTGATTGTCAAGTATGAATTCTAGATTTGATGCAGATATTTTGGTTGAATCCAAATTAACCATTTAAATGCACTTCAAATGTTTGTTGAAAGATCCATGATAGAATCAACCCAATTTTGGATAGGTTTTTGAATTGATTGCTCTTTTAATTGAATTTCTCACTTTAATTTGTTATTTGGATATTCTGATTTCTCAAATCCCTTCCTCCAAATCTAGCTTGATCTGATCAAATTGCATTTACAATCATTGAGAGATGATCTGGTGTTGTTTCCTATGCTACAAGCTATAGGCATAACTCGGTTACAATTTTGATTGAGTTCAACGCTCGTCAGACTCCCTAAATTAAATAAGACCTAAGGTATCAGAAAATTTATTCTCTTTAAGTATCAAAATTCAGTCAAGGTCTTGATCTAAACCCCGACTCTTATAGGCTTCATTTTTTCTTTGAAATATCATGGAAAATTCAACATATTCCAATGTAACCTTATACCTCTAGGTAGAGACAATTTTGTTACCAAGTGGCCTCAAAACTCAAGAGTGGGGTGAATTAAGTTTTAAAAATATTTTCACAATTCTTTTGCAAAAGCCTTGATTATCAATTTTTGTTGAAGCTATTGTTTGTTAGAGATGAATGGATAGAGAAGATAGAGACTTTTCACTCTTAATTGAATCAACCAAGAAAGATAGAATTCAAATAATGCAATAAAACAGTGCACAAAGTAAAGAGTAGAGTTTAGAGAAAATAAACACAAAGCTTTATCCTAGTTCAGCTACTAATCTACTTGTGGCTTGCGTCCAGTCTTCAAGTAAACACCCGAGATTTCTACTATAACTTCAAGCTTCAAATAGGTGCTTGTTACCTTTACACAATAGAGCACTCACAGCACCTTTGGGATACCTCACCCTTTGTGCTTGAGCATCAAATCCAAGGATGCCTCACCCTTACAAGTTGATTGAGGGATACCTCACCCTCTGTACAAAGAATCAAAGTGTTTAATAAATGAAACTCTCACAAGAGTATGCAATACAAATTGAAGCCCTAAAATGCTCTTCAAGAATGTCTCAAATTGATTCAAAAATAAAGCATAAGTGTGTCAAAGATGATTCACGGATTAAAATGATTGTAATATGTTTCTCAGTTATTGGTTAACCATTAATGAAGACCTAAGACATGTATTTATAAGTTTTTAGATCAAAAGAGCTGTTGGGTGCATTATTGGGCAGCATTAAATTCTAATAAAATAGTCGTTAGGAAATGTCAGACTAGTTGTAATCGATTATATAGTCCATGTAATCGATTACATGGCTCTTAGAATATATTCTTGGCCTTTTGGGCAGGATGTAATCGATTACAGCCTTCATGTAATTGATTACATGGCCTCTACCAGACTTGTAATCGATTACAAGCTCAATGTAATCGATTACAATGCTTCTGCCATGCATGTAATCGATTACAACCCTAATGTAATTGATTACAAGGCATCTGGTTTGCTTGTAATCAATTACAACACTTGTGTAATCGATGTCATGGCCCTTAAACATAAAATTTTTGTTCAATCAAGCTTAATGGCCATGCCCAACATAGAAAATCATGGATTTGTTGATATATAAACATGATTTACAAAATCCAAGATTGAAATCAACATTTCTTTAAAATTTGAGCATTGAATTTTAAGTTGATTTGAAAGATCTTTGAAAAACCATTTGGAGATAGTTGAGATACTTGAGAGCATCTTACATTTAGATTCTAAGACCTATGACATATACCAAATATACCTCTTTTGATCTTGGTCACTTCTCTTGATCTTCATCTAGACTTTGTTATCATCAAAAACTTCATTTGATATGCTTCATGACATAAGCATTCACATTCTCTCCCTTTTTGATGATGATAAAATAACATAGGAAAAGAGCAAAGCATTTATATGTATATCAGAGATTTAAGCGCTACTCTCCCCTGTAGTTTATGCATGAGATAGGATAAACAATTTTACATGTAAAAACTCCCCTGTACCTATGCAAGATATATGTCTAATAATCTCTTTAATCTCTCCCCCGTTGGCAATATAAAAAAGACATAAACATTCAATTTTCAATAATACGAATAAAATTTCAGTAGCATTTAGCAAGGTTAGCCCATAAAACCAGTCATATCATCAATCAGAGAAAATCAGTATATAATCATTTCAGCTCATTTAGATCAATATCAGAGTATAAATAATAAACCACTAGAAAATGCATCAATTGATCAGATTTTATAAACATAAAGATAAAAAATGATCCAGAGTCATACAAAATTATAAAAGTAAAGATAGCTAATGGTTAGGTAATAAAGGGATAGATCATCAAGACTAAGTCCCATGTCACTCCGTCGCCTTGCTGTCACATTTAGAATCAACTGCCACATCATTGAGGTCTACATCATCATCATCATCTGTGTCGAGATCATCCTCGGACCCAAGAATCTCCTCGTTACCATCATGAGTAGCAGTTGCAGCATTAGAAGAAGCAACATATGATAGAGAAGCAGGAGGGGCAGTAAAGGAGGTAGGAGCACTGGCATCTCTCCTTTGTGCAGAACTAGATCCCTCCAGCAAGGAACGAATATAAGCCAACTCCAGTCCTTGATGATCGACCTTCTGCTCGATGCGATCCATTTCCATTCTCAAGCTGCGCATCTCTTGTAGTAAGAGGTCTAAGGTAGAGGGAGTAGTAGCAGGCTGCTGTTCTTCTTCATTATCATCAACCTCATGAGGAATGTGACCATAGCACCCATGAAGGAGATAGTACTATCTGTTATCAATCTTCCTCAACTGAAGCTTCTGTAAGGTATACAATCTCATAGACTGAGGCCCTTTAGAGCTAGTATCCTTGGCTTCCCTAGCCAGAAAGATATGAAAGTGTTCTATATTTACTGTAACAAGCATAGCATAGGGTAGAGGATGGTGTTTTTTTTTAGCTTCCAACATATTTTGAATAACATAGTGGGCCTAGTTGATTGACTGTCCAGTGTTCATGGCCCATAAGGTCAACACATCATCTTTGAGAACCTGGGAGTAGTTGCCTCCCCTAGGGACCAATCCCCTAGCCACAAGGTAATGTAACACTATATTCTCCATGGTTAGACCAGTTGCCATCACTCTCTGTTTTCCTCTAGGAATGTTATATCTAGCCCTTCGTAATGAAGTTAAGGCATCCTTATACTCCTATTCATCTCCCCATACATTTGCAGCCCCATAGAAATTAGCACCATCATATGACAATTTAGTTAACCTATACCACAATTCCCTATCCACTCATATCAGTTTCTTTTTCACTTCAGAGACTAAGCATGCATTCTCATATTTCAAGTTGGCATACAATACTTTGACTAAATCTGGGTATATATCCTTTTTAATACCCAGAAATTCAAGCAAATCAAGCCTCTCAACAATTCTGAAACTCTCTAAAGGTTCACTAGAGCTAAAGTCCTTAGTGAGATACCTTGGTGAAATAATCTTTCGCAATTGGAAATTTTTCCTGAAGGACTCTGCTCCTTTGGCGGTGTGGAAGTGTTGAGTGAGGTCAAATCCTAGAATGGTGAGTGGAGGAGCGCTGGTGGAGGTTCCCTCGGAGACCTTTGTTCTTGGTTTCTTGGTACGTCTAGAGGATTCAGCTATTGAGAGGGAATTGGGAGAAAAGTGTGTGAGGAATGTGAAGGGAAAAAGGATGCGTGGTGTTTGGTGGTGAAGGAAGGTAGAAACAGGTGAGATGGTGGAGGAGTTCGAGGGTTAGGGAGAGAGAGAGAGAACATTTGTGAAGGGAGATGGGGGAAGAAATTTAGGGTGATTTTGGTTGAAATTGATTTGGGGGTTTGGTGGAGAAGAGAAAAATGAGTAGAATGGTGATGGAATGAGGTGATTTGGCCAAGAAATGAGAGAGAAATCAAAGGTTAAGGTGAGGGGTTTCATGAAGGAAGAGAGAGAAAAGTGAGTTGTAGATGAAAATGGCTTCTTGCGCGCTGAAACTCATTTTCAAACCCTTGTGTAATCTATTACAATGGGTGTGTAATCGATTACATGCTCTCTGTGAACCTTGTAATCAATTACAGTGTAAGTATAATCGATTACATAAGTTCTGGAAACGTTGTAATCGATTACATAGTGTGGGTAATCGATTACACGCTCTCTGACTTTGTTGGGACACTTGGCAGAGCCTCTGTAATTGATTACAAAGGTCCTGTAATCGATTACAAGCTTACTGAATTCAATTTTTGCACTTTAAATAGTAAATGACCAAACTCAAGGCTTTCAAATTTGTTCCAAAACTTCCCAAAACAATTCCAAACCTCATGTAGGCATGAAATATGTTCAGTTCTTGCTCCAAAACACATGCTCTTGCAAAAACACCATTTTTGCCAAGGATCAAACTATTTTACTAGGATTGGTGAATTTTGATCTACCTGGAGGGTTTAGTCAAGATAGAGTACCTGCGAAACAAATTTGGGTGAACCCCCGACGCTCAAGTCAGTATTGGATTCAAAAATGATTGAAACAAGATAATTTGTGTAGCAAAATGTCTTTTTATGCAGCAAACTAAAAATTTAATGCAGTAAATTTTGAGATTATGCAGCAAGAAAGTAAATTATGCAGAAAAAGATACATTATGCAGCAAGAAAGTAAATTACACAAAAAAAAAGACACATTATGTAGCAAAGTGGCCAATTGTGCAATAAAAGTTGTGCAGTAAGAGTTTAGATGGATGATTAATCCAATATGCCAAGTTCATTTCTTATGAAAAAGAATGCTTCTTTATTCAAAGGCTTAGTGAAGATGTTAGCAAGTTGTTTAGTGGTTTCAACAAACTTAAACATTCAATCAGCTTTTTGAATATGATCTATTATGAAATGGTGTCTTATCTTTATGTATTTTGTTCTTGAGTACAAAATGAGATTTTTAAACAAATTGATTGCACTAGTATTGTCATACTTTATAGGGATGTGATCAAGTTCTATACCATAGTCTAGAAGTTGTTGCTTTATCCAAAGGATTTGAGTACAACAACTCCCAGCTACAACATATTCAGCGTCAACTATAGACAATGCCACACTATTTTGTTTCTTACTATGCCAAGAAACTAGTGAGCTTCCAAGCAAGTGGCATGTCCCACTAGTCCTCTTCCTATCCATTTTGCATCAATCAAAATCAGAATCGGAATAAGTAATTAGACTACACGAGGCACCTTTAGGGTACCACAATCCCATTTGTGAAGTGCCTATTAGATATTTCATAATTCTTTTTATAACACTTAGGTATGATTCTTTCGGATTTGCTTGAGATCTAACACATATGCTCACATTAAACATAATATTGATAACTTCTGGAAATGAAGTTATTTCACTCGAATTTGAATGTATATGAGCATGCTATCCTTAAGTTTTATAGGCCAAATGATCAATTCATGTAGGATTGTGATGATTTAAGCTTGTAATTGAGAATTGAATCTTTGAGAATTTTATTTAAAGAATTTGGGTTGATCATGATTTGATGGACTTTGGCATTGTCTTGATGTAGGTATTCAAGATGGGAGGACCTTGGAAGGGATAAAGAAGCAAAGAAGAGCTAAAATGAAAAAGGATGTAAGAGAGAAGCAAGGGCAGCTAACCCACTCCTAGGCATGGCAAACTCACGCCTAGGCGTGGACCTTGCAATATTTCAGGATTCCTAGGCAGAGAGGTCCATGCCTAGGCGTGTAAAAGTCATGCCTAGGCGTGACCAACACCTGACACCACGTGCTTCATAACCACGCCTAGGCGTGGAAAAGCCAAGCCTAGGCGTGGGAAAAATCTTGATCCATGAAAATTAGCTTTTAATATCTGATTTTTGGGATTGGAAAGGGATCTTCTATTTTTAGACCAAGCACGAACTTAATAGAGAAAGGGAGAGAAGGAGAAAACCTTGGAAGATTGAGGTGATTCAAGTGAAGAATCAAGATCAAGGAGGAAGATCAAGTATTGGATTCTCATCATTCTTGTTCATTCTTCCCCTTTTCTCTCTTGATTTGTAATTTGATGGGTTTCATGACTCCACTAGTTTTCTCTTCTTTCATGATGTGTAACTAAATCCTAATCTAGGGGTTCTTTAGGATCTTACCATGGATTTGAGTATCTTGTAAATTTGTTGGGTTTCTATCAATGAAATTGGTTTTGTTCTTCCATTTCTATGCTTAATGCTTGTTATTGATTGACCATCAATTGCATGATTTTAGTATTCCAATTGAACTAGAAATAGAGTGTTGTGAATATAGATATGGTATGGTTGATGTATGTTCAATTACATTCTATTGGATTGGATGTGTTTATTAGCTAATGGGATGGACCCATACCCATTAGTCATGCATAGCAAGTGTTTGATAATTGGTTTCAATAAAGGATTCTTATGCTAATTCACATGGACACATAGTGGATTAACTAGGTTTCACATGGGTAATTATCTTAGACATAGGGTTTTATCTATTACTTGTTTTCGCTAACAAAACCAACTCATTGTTAGATGCTTGTGAATTTATGAATATTTATTGAAGTAGTAAGTGAATAGGGACCCCTAGGCCTTAATCATTCTCATCTTTCTCTTGTGTATTCGGTGTTTGGTGCATTCTTATTCTGTTTCTTTTAATTTATTATTTTAATTGCAAACCACTCTCACAATTCAATTGATTGGATAAGAAATTACGGAAATTGGTTAAGTTTGGCGGGAAAACTTATTTATGTCTATCCGCAAGTGCACGGGTCAACAAGTAATATATGAGAGTAGAGTACCGTGTCTCAAGGGATTAATAATTAGAGACACGCTAAACTTAACCAATTTCCATAATTTTTTATCTAATCAATCGAATTGTGAGAGTGGTTTGCAATTAAAATAACAAATTAAAAGAAACAGAACAAGAATGCACCAAACACCAAATACACAAGAGACAGATGAGAATAATTAATGCCTAGGGGCCCCTATTCACTTACTACTTCAATGAATATTTGTAAATTCACAAGCATCTAACAATGAGTTAGTTTTGTTAGCTAAAACAAGTAATAGATAAAAGCCTCTGTCTAGGACAATTACCCATGTGAAACCTAGTTAATCCACTATGTGTTCATGTGAATTAGCATAAGAATCACTCATTGAGACCAATTATCAAACACTTGCTATGCATGACTAATGGGTATGTGTCCATCCCATTAGCTAATCAACACATTCAACCTAATAGAATGTAATTGAGCATACATCAACCATACCATATCCATATTCACAACACCCTATTTCTAGTTCAATTGGAATACTAAAATCATGCAATTGATGGCCAATCAATAATAAGCATTAAGCATAGATATAGAAGAACAAAACCAATTTCATTGATAGAAACCCAACAAATTTATAAGATATTCAAATCCATAGTAAGATCCTAAAGAACCCCTAGATTAGGATTTAGTTACACATCATGAAAGAAGAGAAAACTAATGGAGTCATGAAACCCATCAAATAACAAATCAAGAAAGAAAAGGGGAAGAATGAACAAGATTGATGAGAATCCAATGCTTGATCTTCTTCCTCGATCTTGATTCTTCACTTGAATCACCTCAATCTTCCAAGATTTTATCGTCCTCTCCCTTTCTCTATGAAGTTCATGCTTGGTCCAAAAAAAGAAGATCCTTTCCAATCCCAAAAATCAGATATTAAAAGCTAATTTTCGTGGATCAGGATTTTTTCCACGCTTAGGCTTGGCTTTTCCACGCCTAGGCGCGGATATGAAGCACGTGGTGTCAGGTGCTGGTCATGCCTAGGCGTGGACCTCTCTACTTGGGAATCCTGAAATACTGCAAGGTCCACGCCTAGGCGTGGGTTGGCTGCCCTTGCTTCTCTCTTGCATCCTTCTTCATTTTAGCTCTTCTTTGCTTCTTTATCCCTTCCAAGGTCCTCCCATCTTGAATACCTACATCAAGACAATGCCAAAGTTCGTCAGATCATGATCAATCCAAATTCTTTAAATAAAATTCTCAAAGATTCAATTTTCAATTACAAGCTTAAATCATCAAAGTCCTACATGAATTAATCATTTGGCCTATAAAACTTAAGGATAGCATGCTCATATACATTCAAATTCAAGTGAAATAACTTCATTTCCAGAAGTTATCAAATGTCAGGCCTACTTGCAGTAAGATAAAGGAGTGAGCTAATCATATATCTATATTTTGTGATTTCTACAGATTTACCTCCTTCATCCTTGTCCAAATAACAAGTGTAACACCCTAAATTTTGGTTATCTTACAGTAATGACTAAATTTCACTGTTTTGTGTTTTCTGTATGCTATAAAATTATTTTCACTGTTCCGAGACTATTTTTGATCGTTGTGTGAGATTTGCTCCAGGTCGGGCAAATAATAATTTTCGGGCCGAAAAAAATCTTATTTGATTTATTCGGAGACGAGAGATCTTACAAAACCCGAATTTGAGAGATATGAAATCCAATCTTTTAATTTTTAAAATTTATCTGTGAAATAAAAATATTTCACGAAAAAATATTTGTTGTTTTATTTATAGCAGTATTTGTGACCGAGTATTGGACCCGGTATATTTTATCTGTTAGAAAATAAATTAAAAATAATTTTTGTAATTTATTTTAAAATGAACCAATAGGAATAAGTCAATATTAGTGGTTAGACTTTGTCTAGACCAATAGAAAATGGTCAATAAAAATGGTTGGACTAGTTGCTAATTAACTAGGATAACTAACTAAGTTACTTTAAAATAGTTTAATTTGCAACTAAATAACCTAACCTAATTAGCTTACAATCTAATTAGGAACTAACTAAAACCTAATTGAAGTCAAACTTAGTTACTAAAGCCCTATAGTCCCACGGCCATGCAAGCCATTTCCACCATGTTCTACTATGTTCTAGGTTCATCTACACGACCATTTGATGATTAATTTGTGACTTAAGCCATGCGTGCACCATGTGAGACCATGTGAGTGAATTCTTATCACATTCAGCCACTCCCCATGCACTACACGGTTGCACACTCTCATTTAGCCATCCATTTTCATTTCTATCACACTTTACAATATCAAACCCTCATCTTTTCTCTCAAATCTTCCAGAACCCTCAAGAACACTTAACTCTTTTCTCTCTCCTTTTCCTTGAGAACCCCACGGCCTCACTCCCCAAACTTTACCTCTCCACTTCTAAAATTTCATCTCATCACACTTTCTAAAGCTAAACCTCCTTCTAAACACTTTTCTTTTTGTAAGTTTAGTCAAAATCCTACTCCAAGTACACCAAAAATCAAGCTTTAGCTTACTATTAAAGGTAAACTTTTGATTCTTTGATTTTAAGTTAGGTTTTTAATTTTCTAGACCATGATTAATTCGTGGTTCTTTGTTCTTAAGCTTTGTTTATGACTTTAGAATTTGTTTAAGCTTTTTAGGGTTTTTGTTTGAATCACACGAAATCAAGAAAGAGGAGGAGCTTGAAGATCTTGTCTCCCTTAAGGTAAGAGGGAGATTAACCTCATCAACTATGTGTTGGTGGTGAGGAGATGGGTTATTTGTGGTGAAAAATCCATGAGGATTTATTCACTTAATTTTCTATGCTTTCTTTGCTTGTGTTTGTTATGCTTTTGGCTTTGAAATTATGATTGCATGTGTGCTAGTATGTTTATAGCTTTGATAATATGCTTGTATGTGTAATTTAGAAAGCATGCAAAAATTTATGTGTAATGTAAGATGTGAATCACATGAAGGATTTGTTGTATGAAGGTCCCAAAGGGCCATGAGGCACACGGCCACCACCATTCAAAAGGAACCTAGGGTTCTAAATTATTTTTCTAACCAAGAAGTAAATGATTTTATGAAAAGAAAAAATAAATTAAGTGTTTTGCAAGGACTAAATGCTAAAAAGAACTAAATTTTGGGTTATGAAACCCTAAGTGAATTTTGACCAACAAGCCATTTTTCATAACTTAGATCCAAAATTATTTTACTAAATGTAGACATAGGTGTTTAAATGAGAAGGGAATTATTTTGATAGGAATTGAATCTAAAATCAAAGCAATTTACTTTTTACAATAAAATAGACATAATATAATAATTAAGTTATAAATGTCAATACTTGAACTGTTCTAACGTATAGCTCACCCTATGGGTTTTGAAGCGCGTTAGGAAAATTTGAGCTGTAATATCTTAAGTAAATCAAAGAATCACAATTTTTTGGGAAATAGTAGAAATACTAATTTTTAAAAGGAATATATTACAATTATTACTTAAAGAGGGACTATTTTACAAATATTATTTTAGGAGGGACTATTATGAAAATATTATTTAAATAATGATTATTATGTAAATATTATTTAATGAAGGACTATTATGCAAATAATAGAAATAAAATCAAATTTTTGAGAAAAGCATTATTTTTGGTTTAAATATGTTAGAAATGTTTTATGTGATTAAAAATACGTCAAAAAATATTTACGCAACTCACAAATAGTAATTTTAGGCTATGCGATTGAGAAAATGCAATAAAATGTTTAAGCGATTTGAAAAATCATTATGCAATTTGAAAACGTAAGAAAAGTGTTTCGCGATTTCAAAAATGCGATAGTAGCGCTATGCGATTAAGCGTAAACAGCAGTTTGCTGTCGGGCAGTTGTGGTGGGCCTGGTTGTGTTAAATCTTGATATCACCAAGAAAAGGGTGAGGATATGTGAGATGTTGTAATAATAAATGTATGTGTGTTTGAATCATATATCATGCATAGAAAAACATGTTCGCTTATTTGAGTAAGGCTGTATGCTTAGGAGATGAATTACACCTAAGTGTGGGTTGGAGTAGACAAGTGTAGGTCACTTGTTGACCTTGGGGGCATCGGGATGCGGGTACCTTGCAATGGATGGTTGGTAGCTCTTCTGTCTATGGGGTAGACCGATGCAAATGCACCGATGATCCGGACCGAGACACTGTCCTATATCGTGATCTGGTATAGAATGTCTTGTTCAATGCCTGATGTGCACTTTTGACAAAATTGATATAATATAGCACTTTTGGCCATGGCAGTCGAGTGACAGACATGTCTTCTAGATCTTCTCTCCGAAACTGTGTTTAGCTCAATGGAGTAGGAATTGGTCTGAGTGTGTACATACATAGTGGATCAGCATGGTAACATGAAATTCATAATTAATTGATCCGTGATTATATAATTTGTTATTCATGAAATGATAACATGATTGTTGTCTTAATATTATTATATTTTACTTGTTGTCATTTCCTTTACTGCCATACTAGTATTGATGTAGGGGATCTCACCTCGTTATTATGTTATATCTGTTTCATTGTATATGTGTATTGAAGACCGAGAGAACGAGGAGGCAAGGGACCCTGTCTATTTTCAGTAGCAATTTTCTTTGTTTGTTGATATGGCGACAAGACGTCAAGTTTAATGTTTTATTAGGGTTCAGTTCCACGATAGAACTGACGCTTGGAGATTAGACTATAATAATGAAATATTTGTTTATACCAAGGACTTAACTATGACCTTAAGTGGAACCCTGGATAGGATCTCCATGTTAACTCAACATGCGACTATGTGGTTGGAATTCACGATACCTCTTCATGAAATGAAATTTTAAAATTGACATTTTTACAGGATTAATTCTTTTACAACTTGGGTAAGTTCTGTTAGGATTAGCCTTAAATGTGATACCCTGAGGTGGGTGTTACAACAAGAGGTGCCCATTGGTGTAGCAATATGCTTGGTATTGTCCATTCCAAATTTTTTGTGCAGCTCTTTGCAATACTTGGATTGACTTATGAAAGTCTCATCCCTTGTTTACTTGATTTGGAGACCAAGGAAGAAGTTGAGCTCACCCATCATAGACATCTCAAATTCATTTTGCATAATATTATGTCATCAACATAAATTGGAACAAGAAGTATGTCATGCATTTTATGTTTGATGAAGAGAGTAGTGTCAACCTTGCCTCTAGAAAATTCTTTTTCTAAAAGGAACTTGCTCAATCTTTCATACCAAGCTCTACGAGCTTGTTTTAAACCATACAAGGCATTTTTCAACTTAAAGACATGGTTGGGCAATTCAAAGTTTTCAAAACCAGGAGGTTGTTCTACATACACTTCTTCTTGTATAAAATCATTTAAGAAGGCACTTTTAACATCCATTTAAAAAAATTTAAAATCCATGATGCACGCATATACAAGTAGCATTCTTATGACTTTTAATCTAGCTACAGGAGCATATGTTTCTTCATAATTTATTCCTTCTTCTTGATTATAGCCTTTTGCAACCAACCTTGCTTTATTTCTTATTATTAAGCCTGTTTCATCAAGTTTGTTCCTAAAGACCCATTTGGTGCCAATTATGGGATGATCATTGGGCCTTGGAACTAATTCCCAAACTTGATTTCTCTCAAATTGGTTTAGTTCATCTTGCATAACCAAGATCCAATGTTCACCATTAATGGCCTCATTTATGTCTTTAGGTTCAATTTAAGAAACAAAAGCCATATGGTTACATGCATCTCTAAGAGAGTTTCGAGTAATTATCTATTTTGATACATCACTTATCACTTTGTCAAGAGGATGATATCTTAATGTCCTTCATTCCTTGGGAAGGTCCATGATTGGTGAATCCTCTTGCCTTAGGGGATCAAATGAGCTTTCTTCTTGCTTCTTGGCTTCCTTCTCTTGATTCTCAAAGTGTGTTTTTGACAAGATTTCTGCAACATCATCAACTAAATCCTTTCTCGGATCATTGGGTTTGTTTCATCAAATGCAACATGAATTGATTCCTCAATGGTCACTATTCTCTTATTATAAATTCTAAAGGATTTACTACCAAGAGAGTAACTAAGAAATATTTTCTCATCGGATTTAGCATCAAACTTGCCTATGTTATAATTTCCATTGTTTAAAACAAAGCACTTGCAACCAAAGACATGAAAGTGAGAAATATTTGGTTTTCTTCCTTGTATAGTTCATAGGGGTGTTTTTTTTAAATTGGCCTTATCAAAGCCCTATTCATGAGATAACAAGTGGTACTTACCGCATCTGCCCAAAAATACTTAGGAATATTTGTTTCATTGAGCATAGTTATTGCTAACTCCTCTAAAGATCTATTTTTCCTTTCAACCATTCCATTTTGTTGTGGAGTTCTAGAAGCTAAAAAATTATGCTCAATGTCATTTTCATTGCAAAACATTTCAAAATCTTAGTTTTCAAATTCCCCACCGTGATCACTTCTTATGGATGCAATGCTACAATTTTTCTCATTTTGAATAACTTTTGCAAGTTTTCTAAATGTATGAAAGGCATCATTCTTGTGAGCAAGGAATAGAGTCCATGTATATCTAGAGTAATCATCCACAATCACAAGAGCATAGTAATTACCCCCAAAGCTCATAGTTCTTGATGGTCCAAAAAGATCTATATGCAAAAGTTGTAAGGGTCTAATAGTGGAAACAACATTTTTAGCTTTAAAAGAGAACTTTACTTGTTTACCCTTTTAACATGCATCATAAAGTCTATTTTTCTCAAAATTAAGCTTTGGTAGACAAATTACTAAATTTTTAGAAACAAGTTTATTTAGGTGTTCTATATGAATGTGAGCAATTCTTCTATGCCATAGCCATAAATTACTTTCTTTACTTATAAGACATTTTGCATTTTGAGAGGTAATATCATCAAGATTAATTATATATATGTTATCAACACTATGACTAACAAATTTAACTTGCTTAACATTTTTGCCTTCAATTATGCAATAATTTGAGTCAAAGATAATTCTATTTCCTTTATTACACAATTGACTTATGCTAAGCAAGTTATGTTTGAGTCATTCTATATATAAGACATTTTCAATTGAAGAGGAGGGATTCTTACCAATTTTTCCAACTCCAAGGATCCTTCCTTTGTTATTGTCCCTATATGTGACATGTCCATGCTTCTTTGATGCAAGGAAGGAGAACTTGGATCCATCACCCGTCATATGCTTGGAGCAACCACTATCAAGATAAAAACTTGAGCTTTTGGTCTTTAAGCACACCTACAACACACATTCAAGTTTTAACCTTTGGTACCAAAATTCTCTTGGGTCCTTGTGTGTTAGCATTGCGCAAGGTGCCCTTAGGAACCCAAACCCTCTTAGTTCCAACCTTAGTGTTGATGTTCTTTCTTACATTACATGTTGATGTACTATGTCCTTTCTTACCACATTGAAAGCATTTGATAAAGGGGCTACTTGATGTACTTGAGGAGGCAAAGAAATTCTTATAAGACTTTTGTTAGTTATTTGGATTATATCCCAAACAGGCTTTTTGAAAAACACATTTTTGCTTCCCTAGTAACGCATTTAAATTGTCTCTTCCAAAGGTAAATTTTGCAAGAGTATTTTTAAAATCCTCAACCTCTTTTTCAAATGATTTACATGATGATCTAGGTAATTGAATGGATGCATTATCAAGTGAAGAGCAAGTCATGCATAATGAGTTAGCATCAATAAGTTCTAAGGTCTCATTTTCAATTTTAATTTCATTAATTTCCTTGTTCAACATAGAGACTTTGTTTACCAATAAGGAAACTATTTTATTTGAAGATAAAACCAGCTTTGTGAGCCTTAAGGATTCATCATGTAATTCTTGAAAAGCATCTTGTAATTCACTATATGAAGGTGAAGAGTCCAAGTTAGAAGATGTTACCTTGGTGTCACTCTCATCTCATTCTTCTCCTTAAGCCATGAGACATAAATGAGCTTCTTCATTTTCTGAGCTATCAGTGGAATCTATGTCATTGTCGTCCCATACTATGTAAGCCCTTCTTCTTTTCCTCTCTTTAGAAGGTCTTTTCTTAAATTTCTCTATCTTCTTAAGATATATAAGACATTCCATCTTCATTTGTCCCGGTTTTCCACATTTATAGCATGTTGGAGGGGTTGAGGTTCCTTCCCCTTTGTGATAGGTCTTATTTTGAAGGAAAAGTGGCCTTCTTTGAAATTATTTCTTCTTGAGAAATCTTTCAAATTTTCTTACAAGGAGACTAAGATTCTCCTCACTTAGCTCTAGGTTTTCTCTACCATCTTCATCATCATCTTGAATTGTGGAAGAAGAGGCTTTGAGTGCAATTCCTTTTTTCTTTTTGTCATGCTTCTCATTTTGATTGAGTCTATTTAGCTCTAATTCATACTCTTGGAGCTTCCCGAACAAGGTGGCCAATTTCATTGTTGATAGGTTCCTTGACTCCGCAATAACCATCACCTTGGGTTGCTAATTTCTACTCAAACACCTCAAGACTTTGTTAATAAGATCCTCATTAGGAAATGATTTTCCCAATGAGGCAAGATGATTTATAATGTGTGTAAATCTCTTTTACATTTCTTGAATGATTTCTCCTTGTTTCATTCTAAACAATTCATATTCATGAGTGGGAGTGTTTATTCTTGATCTTTTTACTTCATTTGTGCTCTCATGAGTTATTTGTAGGGTATCCCACATTTCTTGGGCAGTCTTACAATTTGACACCCTAAAGAATTCATCATACCCCCATGATGTGGTAATGATGTTATTAGCTCTCAAGTTGTATTGAAACCTTCTTTTTGTCTTCATCCATCCATTCATTTCTAGGTGTGTTAGTTCTTACACCATCAACTATACATGTGGGAACAAAGGCACCATTTTCAATGGCATCCCACACATCAATATCAATAACTTCAATAAAAATTTTTATTCTTTCTTTTCAATAGGCATAACCATCACAACTGAAATAGAGAGGTCGATTTATAGAAGAACCTTCGTTAGAAAAACCATTTGAAGTCATCACTTCTCTTGAAGCTACTAAGCTCTTTACACAAGAGTCTAGCTCTGATACCACTAGTTACCAAGTGGCCTCAAAACTTAAGAAGGGGGTGAATTGAGTTTTAAAAATATTTTCGCAATTCTTTTGCAAAAGTCTTGATTATCAATTTTTGTTGAAGCTATTGTTTGTTAAAGATGAATGGATAGAGAAGATAGAGACCTTTCACTCTTAATTGAATCAACCAAGAAAGATAGAATTCAAATAATGCAATAAAATAATGTACAAAGTAAAGAGTAGAGTTTAGAGAAAACAAACACAAAGCTTTATCCTGGTTCAGCCACCAATCCACTTGTGGCTTACGTCCAGTCCTCAAGTAAACACTTGAGATTTCCACTATAACTTCAAGATTCAAATAGGTGCTTGTTACCTTTACACAATAGAGCACTCATAACACCTTTGGGATACTACACCATTTGTGCTTTAGCCTCAAATCCAAGGGATGCCTTACCCTTACAAGTTGATGGAGGGATACCTTACCTTCTTTACAAAGATCAAAGTGTTTAATAAATGAAACTCTCACAAGAGTATGTAATACAAATTGAAGCCCTAGAATACTCTTCAAGAGTGCCTCAAATTGATTCAAAAACAGAGCATAAGTGTTTCAAAGATGATTCACAAATTACAATGATTGTACTATGTTTCTCAGTTATTGGTTAACCATTAATGAAGACCCAAGACATGTATTTATAAGTTTTTAGATTAAAGGAGCCATTGGGTGCATTAATGGGCAGCATTAAATGCTGATAAAATAGTCGTTGGGCAATGTCAGACCAGTTGTAATCGATTACATAGTCCATGTAATCAATTACATGGCTCTTAGAACATGTTCTTGACCTTCTGGGCAGGATGTAATCGATTACATCCTTCATGTAATCGATTACATGGCCTCTACCAGACTTGTAATCGATTACAAGCTCAATGTAATCGATTACAAGGTTTTCGCCATGCTCGTAATCGATTACAACCTCAATGTAATTGATTACATGGCCCTTAAACACAAATATTTAGTTCAATCAAGCTTGATGGCCATGCCCAACATAAAAAAACATGGATTTGTTGATATATAAATATGATTTACAAAATCCAAGATTGAAATCAACATTTCTTTAAAATATGAGCATTGAATTTCAAGTTAATTTGAAATATCTTTGAAAAACCATTTAGAGATAGTTGAGATATTTGAGAGCATCTTATATTTAGATTCTAAGACTTATGACCTATACCAAATATACTTTTTTTGATCTCGTGGTATCAGAGACAATTTAAGATTACGGCATTTATCATATATGATCTAAGTCTTATACAAACCTTTTGAGTTCTACATATATCTCACAAGATCAATTTATTAGTAGACAATTCATAAAGGCATTAAGAACTATGATAAACACTCAAATTGAATAATAAGAACTTTCAATTAAAAATCAATCCCAATACATGGTCAATTGAATCAAGTTACATCTTCACCCTAGTATGAAAAGTATTTAGCTACTCATAACAAAAAAGATAAAGACAGAGAAAAAGAGAAGAAGAATCATCATGATAGAACCGTAGAATGAAAGAGTAAGACGTCTTCGATCTTCTCCTCCAAGAGAGCTCCATGATGCCCTTTCTCTTCCTAATTAGGGTTTTCGTCTCTGTTGTATGAGAAAAAAATAACAAAGAATATGTTGTATCCCTTCTTGTGTAACTTCTTTTTTTCCCCTTTTGTTGAAGATTGATAGATTTTAGTAATTTTCTTCCTTTAATTTTCTTCCTTTAATTTTCTTATCCTTCAAATGATAGAATTAGCCTTTTGTAATGCCCCTTCTTGAGGAGGGAACGTCACACTATAACCGCGAAACGGAAACAAAATGTAAAAATTAAGACACGGTTCATTATAATATGGATAAGTCTGTTTAGTTGTAATCGTACATATGATTTGGCAAATTCTTTTTTTTTTTATAAAATAAGATAATAAGACATAGTTACAGCAGAAAGTAACATGAGAAGTAAACCATACATTCATACCTCGTACATATATATATACTTATATCATACTTGTTTAGGTACATCATTAGATATACAAAAAGTAGAAGCTTTACATGCCCCAACATGATTACACATATACAGCCCACCAAAAGACAAAACATCAGGCCCCTAAAAAGATTTACAGATAGCCATCAGCGGCCATCAACAACATCAGCCCCTAAAGCCAATGAAAATGAACCATAGTTGGATCCTCCTCAAGGTCTTCCTCGTCGAAGAAAATTCTCATTTGAGCAACCGAGTTACGAGCAGGGGCTTGTGTAGAGGATAAGAACGAATCCTCTTGTGGGGAGTAATAGCGATCACCCTACATATTACGTATGGACAAGTAAAACTCTAAATACAAGAGAGCACTAAAAGTAAAGACAGATGAATCATAACATCCCCAAGCTAGAGACACAGTCACGTCTCTGAGGTAGACGCAGCAATCCATACTCAGATTGATATGTCAGCAGTCTAGACCTCCATGAAAAGTCAATCTCATATAACCCAAAAAAATTTGCGGACGGGATGCCATGTCCAAACAGGAATCTAATCAAAATCAGGCCAAAAGCCAGGGAATTCGTGCACTTCCTCTTCTTCACTGACGTCTTCAGAGAGACACATAAATAAATAGAATAGCAGAAATACAGAAAAGAGGTAAGACATCCTATATTCAGTACCAATTATGACAGTAAAGAAACAGAACGGCGCAAAATGCCCACATAGCATTTTAGGAATAATAATTAGCATCAAGAGGCAAATAGCAAACAACTTAACAAATTCAGATAGTTATAACATCAATAAGGCAACAATTCAAATCATCGTATAAATGAATGCTAAGTAATATGTTGACTCACTATGCACGTGCATATGATACCGAAATCCTACTCCAGGGATCTAGACATAAACATCGGAGAGAATGATCAAGGAGACATGTCAGTATCTCGTTAGCCTAAAATCAAGTGCTTTCCAGAAAATCAATAATTTTATGTAACAAGGCTTTATACATCAGCATTCTTCACAAGATCGCGATATAGGACAATGTCTCGATCCGGATCATCGGTGCATTTGCATCGGTCTATCTCACGGCCCAGAGGAGCTACCAACTAACCATTGTGAGACACCCGTACCCCGACGCCCCTAAAGTCAACATTATGACCTACACTAGTCTATTTGCACCCGCACTAATGTATGATTCAATCTCCTAGGCTACATGGCCTTAACAAAAGTCCACCGGACTTTCACAATGCATTATGACTCAATGCGTATTCATGTATATTCAACAATGATATACTTATCCCATAACATGCCATAATTTGGCCAAGTTAAACATCAACAGAATTTTGGTCCCACTCATGGACCAATAATAACATATTATCAAATTCTCAAATGAGACAATACACTTTTTAAGGTTTATTATAAAGTTTTACTTTAATCCAACATTTCTTACGAAATCTTTTTCTAGAGAAATTCTCTTGTAATTCTCATTAAATCTCTATTTCTCTTAATTAGCCAAGTCCTTTACTCAAATTAAATCATACTTACTTAGAGAATTATCTAAGGTTCTCAAAGTCTCACACACACTCTTGTTCTTCCCTTAAGTTCAAAAGAATCACCCTAGGTCATCAAATAAATTCCTTTCTATCACATTATTAATTACTTAATACTTAATTTCTTAAGTTCCAAGATTAAACCAAATTACATACTTGGACCCAAAAAGGCCCTAGAGGCCGTGAGCCTCCCAAAGGAGTAAGAACCCAAAATTTTCCATTGCTCTATTAATTATTATTTGCTTAATTAGTTACGTCTCCAACTTGTTACAAAATTTTAACCATGAACACTCTATTAAAGGGGGTATGGCTATGAGCCACATTAAGGAGAGCAAGGAACCCTTGCTTCTATTTCATATTTCCAATCCATCAAAATCAATCCAAGATCATCAACATACACAAATACAAATAATAAAACCACATAAGAGGAAATTAATACAAAGATCATTAGAAAAATCATATAACCAAGAGAGTAACCCTAACATGGGTTTCTCACAACCAACACACAAACAAGCTTCCCACTACCAATAGAGGTTGAAGTGGATAATCTTCCTCTTACCAAGAGAAATAACAATGAAAGCAAGCTCCTTTTTCTTTGGAAATTTGGCCTCCACCACCTCAAAGCCCTAGAATATTCAAACTCACAATCAAAGCTTGAAAAAGGTATCCATGATAACCAAAGTGACCATGGATCACGAAAATGAGATGGAAAAATGAAAAAGCTATGAACTTTTACCTTAAAGTTTCAAGCTTTAAAGCTTGGTGGAAGAAGATGAAAATGGTGGATTCAAGAGATAGTCACAAAAGAGAAAATGTTCTAGGTGGTGAGAAAAGGTAGAAAATAAGGTTGGTTGGGTGAAAAAGCTTGGACGGGCCAAAAATGGAGCCTTGACCATGGGGTGGTGAGAAAATGGAGAGGAAAGTTGAGTTCTTTGTAGGTGATTTCAACAAGAAAAGAAAAGCTTCAAGGAAGAAATGGATTCAAGCAAGATGGTTGCTTGAAATCAAGCAACAATGGAGGAGGAAGAAGGTGTGGCTACCATGGGAAGAAGAAGAGAGAAGGAAGAGAAAATGAGAGAAGAGAAGTATTGAGAGAGAAAGTGTTAGAAATGTGTTTAGGTTTTTTTTAAATGGGAAAAGATGGATGGCATAAGTGGAAATATGACAAAATTTAGTCACATTGCCCCCTCATTTTCGTGGCCACATAGGAGAGAAGATGATGGAAAGTTGCTCCTAGAAACTTGGGTAAAGCTTCCTTGAGAAGCTTGGTAGGGAGCTTACTTGAGAAGCTTTGTTAGATTTTGCAAAAATCAACTTGATTGGCCATAAAGTAGATTTCTAGATAAGGTGATAAGAATTTTTACTACAAGCTATTACCCAATGGACAATTGTTGCAATTTACAAAGCCAGTATTTATTATCCAATGGATAATAGAGCGTACAGTAAAATTTTTATTTAACAGAACGTACTACGATTTTATTTATCAGATAAAATCTCAAAAAACATAAACCTCGTGAACTGTGCCCGACCTCGGGTTTAGTAAGATCTCTCGTCGACGTTTTCACAATTCAAGGTTTACCAGCCTTGGGGAAAATATTTCATTTTCTTGGCTCCGCTCAACGAGCACGTAAAATGAGGAACATATTAAAATATTCAACGTTTCCAAAAAAATCCATAAAAGTTCATAAAAATAAAAAATATTTTAAAATGACTATTTATCATAAAACAAACAATTTTCGAGGTGTTACAATTCTCCCTTTCTAAAAAGAAATTTCATCCTCAAAATTTTTATACCTTAGAATAGTTGTGGATGTTGGTCCTTCATCTTGTCTTCTAACTCCCATGTTGTATCTCCGGTCGTTTCATTCTAGATTTACTAATGAGATTTCCTTCCCTCTGAGTTGCTCTACTCTTCTATCTTCAATCCTTACAGGAGGTGCCTCATAGGTTTTCTCTTTGAATTGTACTGTGTCCGGTGCTATGACATGGCTCGGGTCAAGAATATATTTTCGCAATTGCAATACATGAAAGACATTGTGAAGGTTAGAAAGAAAAGGTGGTAGGGCTATTTGGTAAGCTACTGAACCTATCTAGTGAAGAATTTGGTAAGGTCCAAGGAATTTAGGAGTAAGTTTTCTAGATTTTAGAACTCGGTCGACCCCAGTCGTATACATGACTTTCAAAAACACATGCTCACCTTCCTCAAACTCAAGAGGCTTTCTCCTTTTATCCGCATAGCTCTTCTGTCGACTCTGAGCCATCTTCATCTTTTCCTTAATCATCTTGACTTTCTCAGTCGTTTGTTGTATAAGATCAAGTCCAATAGTAATGCACTCTCTGTCTTGGTACTAACACAAAGGTGTTCTGCACTGTTGTCCATATAGAGCTTTATAGGGTGCCATCCCTATGCTCGAATGAAAACTGTTGTTGTAGGTGAACTCTACTAATGTTAAAACTTCATCCCAACTTCCACTCTGTTCCAAAGTGCAAGCTCTGAGCAAATCCTCCAATGATTGAATTATCCTTTCCGATTGACCATCGGTATGAGGATGATAAGCAGAACTCAAATGTAGCTTCATTCCCAATGCTCCTTGCAAACTTTGCCAAAACTTTGATGTGAACCTTGGATCTCTATCAGAAATAATACTGGTAGGCACACCATACAGCCTAACGATCTCATCAATATACAACTGAGTTAACTTCTCCATGTTGTACCTTATGTTGATTAGTAAGAAATGTGCTGACTTCGTGAGTCGATCAATGATTACCTATATTGAATCATAACCTTTTCTGGTCTTTGGTAATCTAACCACAAAGTCCATCGCAATACTATCCCACTTCCATTCGGGAATAGCTAGGGGTTGCAACATTCCTGATGGTCTCTCGTGTTCAACCTTTGCTTTCTGACAAACCAGACAAGACAACACACATCTGGTAATATCACTCTTCATTCCGTGCCATCAAAATAACCGTTTTAGGTCTTGATACATCTTGGTTATTCCCGGATGCATACTCAACTTACTCGTGTGAGTGTGTTCGAGAATGTACTTTCTAAGTTCTTGATCCCTGGGTATACAAACTCTACCTCTGAATTTTAGGATTCCATCAGATCCTTCCTCAAATGTTGTCACACCGCCTTGCTTTATTAGCTCCCTTTCTTCTTACAAAAACTTATCAACTTTCTATTTCTCTCGGATGTCTTCCATTAGGTCATTTGAAACAGTGACCATGTTCATACAAATCTTCCCCGGTGCCAATTCCACAAAAGACAATATATCCCTGAATTGCTCTATTAAATCTTTTTGCTTAACCATCATAGCAGAGATACTGAGCATCTTCCTACTCAAAGCATCTGCCACAACGTTTGCCTTTCCGGGGTGATACAAAAGTTAAAAATCATAATCTTTCAAAAATTCCAACCACATTCGTTGTCTCATATTCAACTCCTTTTGGTCATACAGGTACTTCAAGCTCTTGTGGTCGCTAAAGATGTTGAATGTCACCCCATAAAGAAAATGCCTCCATATCTTCAAAGCGAATACCACAGCTGCTAACTACAGGTCATGTGTTGGGTAGTTCTTCTCATGCACTTGCAACTGTCTCGAAGCGTAAGCCACCACTTTTCTATTTTGCATAAGCACACATCCTAATCCTTGGTATGAAGCATCGCAATACACTTCGAAGGGTTCACTTAGATCAGGTAGAACTAACACTGGTGAAGTAGTTAGTCGTCTCTTCAATTCTTGGAAACTTTCTTCGCAAGCATTAGTCCACTCAAAGGCTTGATTCTTTCTCATGAGCTAAGGAAGAGGCCCTACTATCTTAGAGAATCCCTTAATGAATCTTTGATAGTATCCAGCTAATCCCACAAAGCTCTGAATTTCTGTCACTGTCTTTGGCCTTTCCCGTTCCAGAATCACTTCCACTTTTGACGGATCCACTGCAATCCTTTTCCTTGAAATTATATGACCCAAAAACTTAACTTCTTCCAGCCAGAATTCACACTTTGACAATTTAGCGTACAACTTCTTCTCCTTCAGAATCTGGAGAACTATACTGAGGTGTTCAGCATGATCCTTCTAATTTTGAGAATAGATCAAAATGTCGTCAATGAAGATAATAACAAATTTGTCCAAGTAAGGATGAAAGATTATGTTCATGTAATCTATGAATATGGTAGGTATATTAGTTACACCAAACGGCATCACAAGATATTTATAATGATCGTAATGGGTACGAAAAGCTGTTTTAGGAATATCCTCGACCTTCACTCGGATCTGATGATAGCCCGATCACAGATCGATCTTAGAGAATACTACTGCTCCTTTTAGTTGATCCATTAAGTCGTCTATCCTCGGAAGTGGATACTTATTCTTGATTGTAACCTTATTCAGTTGGTGATAGTCCACACACAATCACGAAGTCACATCCTTCTTTTTTACTAGCAACACTGGTGCTCCCCATGGTGACATACTGGGTCTAATAAACTGCTTTTCCAAGAGTTCTTCTAACTGTTTCTTGAGCTCAACTAACTCTGATGGTGACATCCTATAAGGCGCTATAGATACAAGACCAGATCCAGGCACAAGATCAATAGTGAACTCTATCTCCTGCTTCGACGGTAAACCAGGTACGTCATCAGGAAAGACTTCAGGAAATTCATTAGCTACCAGAATAGCATCCAAATCTATCTTGCTCTTGACTTCTAAGGAAGACAATAGCATGTATCCCTGAGCTCCTTCTTTCAAGAAAGCTCGAACTTGGTTGGCCGTCAAAAATCTAGAAACTCTATCCACAGGGAAAACTATGGTTCTACTAGAATAGTTTAACAGGATATGGTTAGAAGACAACCAATCCATTCCTAAAATTACGTCTAATTAGGAAAGAGGTAAGCAGATCAAATCAACAGAAAAGATTTGACCCTCAATAATTAAAGGACAATTTAAACAAACTTTGCTGGTAACAACAGGTTTAGCAGTAAGGGTAGAAACAGTCAAGTCAAAAGGTAAGGAAGACATAGGTAAACTAAGTCGTCACACATAGTCATAAGAAATGAAAGAGTGGGTTGCCCCAGAGTCATACAGTACAGTCAAAAGATTACCTCCTATGGTACCCTCTCCTTGTATTAGATCTTCAAATTTGGAGGCATACGCTCCACTCATAGTGTAGACTCGGCCTCCTGCCTGCGATTTTGCAGCTCGTGCAGTGTTGACTGAAGGCTCTGCCTTAGCTTGATTGCAGTCCCTAGAGGTGTGTCCAGGTTTTCCACATCGAAAACAGGTAATTCCCTTGATGGTGCAATCTCTCGTTAGGTGGTATTCTCTATATTTCATACACTTTAGCGAAGACGCCATATTCTGACCAGTTTGATTTCTACCAGAATTTTTGCTGAGACCTCCACTAGGTGACTGTTGTTGACTTCTCGGTGGTCGGGAATATGGTTTCTTCTGAAAATGGTTTGCATTATTGCCACCTCCTTTTTGGAACCTAGTAAGTCCAAAGTTACGATTCCTCATGTCCCGCGCCTGATCTAGATCTTCCACTCGGTGACACGTGTCCAACAACTCTGAAAATTGGTTGATCCTGAAGGTTATGACCGCTCTTTTCATGTCATACCTCAATCCTTCCTCAAATTTCTAACACTTCCACACCTCGTCCAGCTGGTGTTGGAAATACATTAAAAATTTGGACAAGCTCTCGAACCTCGCAGCATACTCGCTAACAGTCAACTTCCCTTGCCTCAAACTAAGGATTTCTATCTCTTTGGCATATCTTGCGCTTGCTGGGAAATACTTCTCCAAGAATTTATCCTTGAATACCTCCCAGGTGATTACTCGACCTTCAGCTTCTAGTAATCTCTGCGCTCCGTTCCACCAATCTTACGCGTCTCAGATTAGTATAAAAGCAGCATAGGTTACCTTCTTGTCATCGGCACAGTTCATGCCTTTGAAAATTTTCTCCAGCTCCTTGATCTAAAGACTAGCCTTCTCTGGATCAAATTCCCCTTAAACTGAGGAGGGTTGTTACGACGGAACTCCGACAGATTTTGACATCGGCTGAAGCTTCTAGCTGTTGTGCAATTTTTTCCTACTGTTGAGCAGCTCTCTCAGTTTGTTGTGCAATGACATCTGCCATTCGTTGCATTGCTTCGATTGCTGCGGCCATGCCTCCACCGCGTGCCATTTCCCTTTTTCAGGGTAGACTGAATGAAAAATACAAGGAAGAATTAGATATATCCTTTCGGAATACCAAACACAGAGAATCACACAGCACAAACAAGGCAGACCTAACTACAAAGACCCAAAAGAAAAACTTAAACTGGGGCTCTGATACAAACTAGTGTAACGTCCCTTTTTGAGGAGGGAATGTCACACCATAATCACGAAACGGAAACAGAATGTATAAACTAAAACCCGGTTCATTATAATATGGATAAGCCTATTTAGTTGTAATTGTACAAAAGATTTGGAGAATTCTTTTTTTATATATAAAATAAGATGATAAGACATAGTTACAGCAGAAAGTAACATGAGAAGTAAACCATACATTCATACCTCATACATATATATATACTTATATCATACTTGTTTAGGTACATCATTAGATATACAAAAAGCAGAAGCTTTACATGCCCCAAAATGATTACACATATACAGCCCACCAAAAGACAAAACATCAGGCCCCCAAAAAAATTTACAGATAGCCATCAGTGACCATCAACAACATCAGCCCCTAAAGCGAATGAGAAGGAACCATAGTTGGATCCTCCTCAGGGTCTTCCTCATCCGAGGAAATCCTCATCTGAGCAACCGAGTTATGAGCGAGGGCTCGTGCATAGGATAAGAACGAATCCTCTTATGGGGAGTAATAGCGATCACCCTACATATCACGTATGGGCAAGTAAAACTCTAAATACAAGCGAGCATTAAAAGTAAAGATAGGTGGATCATAACATCCCCAAGCCAGAGACACAATCACATCTCCGAGATAGACGCAGTAATCCGTACTCAGATTGATGTGCTAACAGTCCGGACCTCTATGAAAAGTCAATCTCACATAACCCAAAGAGCCTCGTGGATGGGACGCCATGTCCAAACAGGAAACTAATCAAAATCAGGCCAGAAGCCAAACAATTCGTGCACTTCCCCTTCTTCACCGATATCTTCAGAGAGACACATAAATAAACAGAATAGTAGAAATATAGAAACAAGGTAAGACATCCTACATTCAGTACTAATTATGGCAGTAAAGAAACAGAACGGCGCAAAACTCCCACATAGCATTTCAAGAATAACAATCAGCAGCAAGAGGCAAATAGTATACAACTTAACAAATCCAGGCAGTTATAACATCAATAAGGCAACAATTCTAATCATCGTATAAATGAATGCCAAGTAATATGTTAACTCACGATGCATGTACACATGATACCAAAATCCTACTCCATGGAGGTAAACATAAACATCGGAGAGAATGATCAGGGAGACATGCCAATATCTCATCAGCCTAAAAGAAAGTGCTTTCTAGAAAATCAATAATTTTGCGCAACAGGGCTTTATACATCGGCATTCTTCACAAGATCATGATATAGGACAATGTCTTGGTTTGGATCGTCGGTGTGTTTGAATCGGTCTATCCCACGGCCCAGAGGAGCTAGCAACTGACCATTGTGAGACACCCGTACCCCGACACCCCCAAGGTCAACATTATGACCTACACTAGTCTATTTGCACCCGCACTAAGGTGTGATTCAATCTCCTAGGCAACATGGCCTTAACAATAGTCCACCGGACTTTCACAATGCATGATGACTCAATACATATTCATGTATATTCAACAATGATATACTCATCCCATAACATGCCATAATTTGGCCAAGTTAAACATCAACAGAATTTTGGTCCCACTTATGGACCCATAATAACATATTATCAAATTCTCAAATGAGACAATACACTATTTAAGGTTTATTATGAAGTTTACTTTAATCCAACATTTCTTATGAAATCCTTTTCTAGAGAAATTCTCTTGTAATTCTTATTAAATCTCTATTTCTCTTAATTAACCAAGTCCTTTACTCAAATTAAATCACACTTACTTAGAGAATTATCTAAGGTTCTCCAAGTCTCACACACACTCTTGTTCTTCCCTTAAGTTCAAAAGAATCACCCTAGGTCATCAAATAAATTCCTTTCCATCACATTATTAATTACTTAATACTTAATTACTTAAATTCCAAGATTACACCAATTTACATACTTGGACCGAAAAAGGCCCTAGAGGTCGTGAGCCTCCCAAAGGGGTAAGAACCCAAAATTTTCCATTGCTCTATTAATTATTACTCACTTGATTAGTTATGTCTCCAACTTGTTATAAAATTTTAACCATGAACACCCTATTAAAGGGGGTATGGCCGTGAGACACATTATGGAGAGCAAGGAACCCTTGCTTCTATTTCATATTTCCAATCCATCAAAATCAATGCAAGATCATCAACATACACAAATACAAACAATAAAACCACATAAGAGGAAATTAATACAAAGATCATTAAAAAATTCATATAACTAAGAGAGTAACCCTAACATGGGTTTCTCACAACCAACACACAAACAAGCTTCCCACTACCAATAGAGGTTGAAGTGGATAATCTTCCTCTTACCAAGAGAAATAACAATGAAAACAAGCTCCTTTTTCTTTAGAAATTCGGCCTCCACCACCTCAAAGCCCTAGAATATTCAAACTAAAAAAAAATCACAATCAAAGCTTGAAAAAGGTATCCATGATCACCAAAGTGACCATGGATCACGAAAATGAGATGGAAAAATGAAAAGGCTATGAACTTTTACCTTAAAGTTTCAAGCTTTAAAGCTTGGTGGAAGAAGATGAAAATGGTGGATTCAAGAGATAGTCACAAAAGAGAAAATGTTCTAGGTGGTGAGAAAAGGTAGGAAATAAGGTTGGTTGGGTGAAAAACCTTGGAAGGCCAAAAATGGAGCCTTGACCGTGGGGTGGTGAGAAAATGGAGAGGAAAGTTGAGTTCTTTGTAGGTGATTTCAACAAGAAAAGAAAAGCTTCAAGGAAGAAATGAATTCAAGCAAGATGGTTGCTCGAAATCACGTAACAATGGAGGAGGAAGAAGGTGTGGCTGCCGTGGGAAGAAGAAGAGAGAAGGAAGAGAAAAGCTTGAGAGAAAAGAGAAGAGAAGTGTAGAGAGAGAAAGTGTTAGAAAAGTGTTTAGGGTTTTTTTTTTTGAAATGGGAAAGGATGGATGGCATAAGTGGAAATGTGACAAAATTTAGTCATATTCCCCCCTCAATGCCGTGGCCACATGGGAGAAAAGAGGAGGAAAAGTTGCTCCTAGAAACTTGGGTAAAGCTTCCTTGAGAAGCTTGGTTAGAAGTTTACTTGAGAAGTTTTGTTAGATTTTGCAAAAGTCAACTTGATTGGACATAAAGTAGATTTCTAGATAAGGTGATAAGGATTTTTACTACAAGCTATTATCTAATGGACAATTGTTACAGTTTACAAAGCCAGTATTTATTGTCTAATGGATAATAGAGCGTACAGCAAAATTTTTATTTAACAGAACATACTGCGATTTTATTTATCAGATAAAATCTTAAAAAATATAATCCTCATAAATTATGCCCGACCTCGGGTTTTGTAAGATCTCCCGTCGACGTTTCCACAGTTCAAGGTTTACCAGCCTCGGGGAACATATTTCATTTTCTCGACTCCGCTCAGCGCGCACGCAAAATGAGAAATATATTAAAATATTCAATATTTCTAAAAAAATCCACAAAAATTCATAAAAATCACAAATATTATAAAATGACTGTTTATCATAAAAAAATAATTTTTGGGGTGTTACACCTTTAAGCTCAACAAAAAAGTTGTTTCATTTTTTATTAGCTTTCCAATGCCGTAAATAGTGCTTCAATATGATCTTTGTAGCCTAAGATATGGTCCAAATACAATAACAAGCTCAGGAGATACGGGAATATGAGATTGCAACAAAATCCCTTCTCTTCAAGGATCCTTATCCAGTCCTCAACCATCATCATCTTCAAACAGCCACACCCAATTAGGACTTTGGATGAGACATAAGACTTGGATAAGGCCTCTTCAGCACTTTATCGCTAGGAATTCATTAGTTTAATCAAAATCCTTTAAATTTAACCTAAAAACTTAAATAAAATAAAAAAATTACTAGGGGAAGAGATAATTATTTAAAATTCAAATAAAATAAATAAAATAAAATAAAATAAAATAAAAATTCCTAATAAATAAACCTAAAAATGAGTGTAATTTTACACTTATCAAACACCCTCAAACTTAAACATTGCTTATCCTCAAGCAATAAAAATAATGAAATTAAGCTCTTTCAGGGGTGAAATTTCTCCATTTGAGACATGCAAATCAAAGGTTGTTCAATATCCTTCAATAAACTAAAAGGCTTTTCAAAGCTTGAATGATCAATTACTTCTTCATGCATCCTTGACCCACTTAAATATAAATCGATAATCAAAGCAAATTCTTATCAAAATAGTTGCACAAAACTCAAAGCTCTCTTGACAATCATTCAAATCCCAGATCATTAGGCAAGACTGCTACCTAATTCTTCACTAATTCAAATCTACCCCAAGCTAAAGATCAATTTTGTCTTTTTTTTTTCTTTAGGAAGTTTTGCGCTACAGTGTCCTAGTTGATAGCTCATTACGAGCCTTATTAACCAATTGGAATTCAAATATAGCAAATTTCTGAGTTTACAGCTCACCACTAATCTCTATTTGAAAAGGGGAACAAAATTTAAACGCAACAAGTGTTCGGGTTTACGACTCACTACTGGCTCTTAGTAAGTTCTTCCCTCTTTTCCATTGCTTATTTAACTTTCACCACCTCCCAAACTTATTTCCTTTTATGACTTTGAGTGGTGAAAACATTTTAGTTCACCTTTTTTTTCAATTTCCTTAGCTTAGTGTTTCTTAGAACTAGTTTAAAAAAGAGTATAAGAATTGTCCAAGACTAGGGGAGATTCCTAAAAAACCACATCATAAACAATAATCATTTCAAGATATAGGAATTCATTGAAACAAACTTTTTAACGTAAAATTCTCAATTGACAAAATATACCAAGCAAATATGAACATAATCAGGAACTTTTTCACATTTGCACTCAACAAAACCAAATTCAAAACACTCACCATTGCAATTTGCATCAATCTCAAAAAGAAATTTTTCAAAATTTTTTGTTGGCAAATACTATTTACATCTCCCTACAAAGGGTTGAAACTTCAGAAGGCACTTAAGTCGACTCACAAACTAAGAGAAAAATAAATAGCAAAATAAACAAAATAAAAAGAAAATTGCATGAATAAAAATGAATGCAACCACCCCCAAACTTAAGAGTTAACATTATCCCCAATGTCACAGAATAAGCACATTACCTCAAGAGATCTAGTTGAAATAAACCAAGCAGAATAAGAGGTACATATTACTAGCACAAAGGAAATAGAATAAAAGGTTTCATCATAGACAGAAAATCATAGTTATAATATGTTCACAAGATAGCCAAATAAGAACAACCCAGATAATTCAAAACATTATCAAATAGACAAATAATTGGAAGCTATCCAAAGTGTCCTCAACACGCTGTATGCATTCCTCCAAAGTATCAAATCTCATCATGATGCGAGTCACCATATAAGTCATGCGCTCCTACTGACTAGTCTCAAATAAATCCAAACTCTCTATAAGCTGCTGAGCAAAGAAGTTAGCAGGCATGCCATGAGCAAGTGGTGGAGCAGCAATAGTAGCTAGTGCAATAAGAAGGTCACCAATAGGGGTGATCATTATCATGTAAGCCATCAAGTTAGGCCTCGCTATCTATCAAGCGATAAACACTGTTAACCTCAACATACATCTTCATAGAAATCATAGTGGTTAAACCAACTGCCTCTTTTCCTCTAAACTTAGTTAAAAAAGCACTAGATAAATCAACACCCAATTGCACAACTATCACAGTAATCATGCCACCCACAACAATCATGGCAACTTTGGCGTTAGCTACTTGCTGTAAATATGAGTATAAGAAAAAAAGAATCATTCACCCGCTTATCATCATGCATACACCAAAGCTAATACAAATCAGTCTCACTCACAACTTCCTGACTGTATCCTTTTTCCCAACATAGAGAGATTCAGAACTCTATGGATGTACCTCAATTCTTGTTTGCGAAGACTAGTAGATTTGGTCTTGCTAAGATGGTACTCTTCTATACCACCCATCTCAACCCATTTACGATAATTGTCCATATTAAAAGGAATATGCTATACACCATCCAAAGGAGAATCAAATAGTTCACTAAATCTAACCAAGTCCATCGCATAATGAACTCCCAAGAATATAAACTTCACATTGGACTAGGTGGGTGGTGAACATTTATGCAATGTGGACTCATATGAACTCAAAAACTTATAAATCAACTCCTTATAACTAGGATGAAGCATAAAAATAAATCGAGACCATCCTATAGCCTCAAATAAAAGTCTAGCATATAACACCCTCCATAGTGTACCACATTTTACACACTAAAACATCAAAAACTTAACAAAATGCAGTAAAGGTTTAATCTTAGAAAAAATACGGATTTCAAATTTTCTTTCTCAAAGGCATAAACTTAAACAAAACATAAACAACATAGGATGTAATTATTGAATAATACACATCAAAAAGAATATAAATACATAAGTGGCATGGATCACAGTCCACCCAAAAATACACAAGGTTTGTACTCAAAAAACATATACAACTATTTGACAAAACATAAACTAGCCCAAGTCTAGATGCCTAGGGAGTAGGGTCTTCCACTGGATCCTCTGTTGAATCCTCCTCTGGATCCTCCATCAGGTCCTCCTCCTTGGACTCATCACCAAACATATCCCTCGACCAGGGCAAGATCTCACGGACAGGTGTCCTAGCAAATGACATCATAGAGTCCTGATCCTCCCTTAAGGTGGAATGCACATCACCCTACAACTCCCTGATCGGCATAACGAACTCCAGATGTACCGAGATGTCAAGAGAAAAGAAATGATCCCCATCGCGGGTCCTACGAACAGACAGGGTTACATCTCTTATATATCTAACTCATTCAATATCCTAGTCAATACGCTAAGCATCCGTACCTCCATGGAACTGAACTCTAACAAAACTAACAAACTTTCTTCTAATCGCCATCAAAGAAAACAAAACAATAGGAAAACTGCAATCTTCTTTGTCTTCCTTTCAATCATTATCAACGTGTACACATAAAACAGAATTATATAACAGAGAGGTGAGATTCCCTACATCAATACCAACTGGCAGCATAGAAATAATAAAGAATAGTAACTACAGTTATGGCATCAAGTATCAGATAATTTAGCAGATATAAAATATCACGATGATATGTAGACTGACTATGCATATGTACAATGGACAAATTCTTACTCCATGGAGCTAAACACAATTTTAGAGAAAATGATCTAGAAGACATGTCTGTATCTCGTCAGCCTCAAGCCAAGTGCTATAGTTTCTCAATTTGCGCACCATGGCTTATACAAGACAGTCTACACTAGATTGTGAATAGAATAGTGCCTGGTCGAGATCATCGGTGCATTGTTCAGTCACCACGGCCCAGTGGAGCTACCAACTGGCCACTTATGGGATACCTGCGCCCCGACACCTCCAAGTTCAACAAGTGAACCACACTATGCAATTCACACCTGCACTAAGGTGTAATTCAACTCCTAGGCAATAAGCCTCAACCAACACCGTCAGTATAATGCATGATCAATGACTCAATGCATTCACACATATTAATATCATGATTTTCCATAAACATGAGCTACTCATGAGCTAAGCCAGTCATTACCATCTCCGGGTCCCGTTCGAGAGCCTGATAGCACAATGCTATTATTTTCAAACGCAAGCATCTTAATCACATAATTCAGAATTCATCATTCTCAAATTACATCAAACCTCATCACAAATTTTTCTAACATGTAAAACTTTTATTTCACTTTTAAGCTTAATTTTTGAAAGTTTCAAGGATTAATATAGAAATTAACTTTAGTTCCAATACTTTTCTAGCTAGACTCCTCTAGGTAATACCTCATAATATTTTTCACAAAGAACATAAAAAGGAAACCACATTGTCTTAATCTCATAAATTCTTTTCCTTTCCCTAAACCCTCAAGTACCTTAAGTTTTCATTATCTCTCTCTCAAGCTTATTTTTCCACTCAAAGGCCGAAAACTCTCTCTTACTAAATGGCCAAATTTTGTTTTATCACTCCTTCATTATTATAAATCCTTAATCCTATTCTTTTTTCACTTAAGCATCTAAGTTCCAAATCAACACAAAAGTTTATCTTGGATACCCTTTTTAAAGCCACTTGGCTGATAGCCCTAAGGTCTTTAGGCCTCTAAATTTTCATCCTCATCAACAAGATTCCAAGCATACAACATTTTTCAATCACCAAAATTTCTACTCAACCAAGGTTAGGCATAACATTAAGCTATAAAATCATACAGGGCAAATAATTACTAAACCACTAAAACCCATACCAAGTGAACAACCCTCACATGGGTTCTTCATTTTGAATACATTAATTCGTTTCTTACCACCATGAAAAGTTAATGAGAGTAATCTCTCTCTTACCTTAGATGATGATCAACCACTTCTTGGGTGCCTTCTTGAATCAAACTTTCTCTTCCAAGAGGCTCTTGAAAATAAAATCACATACAAAAAAAATAACATCTAAGGCTTGGAATAGAATGACCATGGATCAAAATCATGGTATTAGAAAGTAAAAATAAAAAGAAAGATGAAGATAGAGGAATTTCACCTTGAAAGCCTTCCAACCCTAACTTGGAGAAGCACTTGAAAACGGATGAACAAGGTCAAGATCACAACACCAAAATGTCTTAGAATGAGATTTTGATTTAAGAAATGTGGATGGTTGGAATTAAAGAAGAGTGGAGGGTGGTTTTGGTGGTGTGGCCTTGAGCCTAGTGGAGAGAAAATGAGAGGAAAATGTGAGAGAGAAAGGTGTGTAGCTTTTTGGTTGTTGAAAGATGAATGGAAAATGATAAAAATGAGTTAAATGAAAGTTTACTCTAGAAGCATTTTGGCTCCCCCTTGGCCGTGCACTTCTCTCCATGGGAATGTGTCCAAAGCTTCTCCAACAAGCTTCCTCAAAGCTTCCTTAGGAAGCTTCCTTCCTATTGGTCTAAAAGAGAAAAGTCAAATGGTAATGTCATAAAGGTGTGGTCACATAGGTGATGTCATCAAGAGAAACCTCTAGAAAAAGGTGACTAGGCTTATATCTAGAACCATCTGCTAGATCTTTACTAAAACCTATTATCTAATGGACAAAAGTTACAGTTAACAAAACCAGTATTTATCGTCCAATGGATAATAGAACGTACCTAGATTTTATTTGCCAGATAAAATCTTAGCCAAAGAAAACTTCAAAAATTGTCTCTGATTTTGGGTTTAGTAAGATCTCCCTGGCCTGTTTCAACAATCCAAATTTTTTTGAAAATAATATTAAAATAATCAAAATAAGTCAAATAATTCACAAAAATCACAAAAAATTTACAACATCGTAGAAATCACGGATAATCCAAAAACAAAAGAAAATTGAGGCATTACAACTCTCCCCTTCTAAAAAGAATTTCATCCTCGAAATTCATCATACCTTAGAACAAATATGGATATTACTCTTTATTTTGTCTTCTAGCTCCCATGTTGCATCTCTAGTCACATTATTCCAGACCACTTTTACCAATGCAATTTCCTTGCCTCTGAGTTGCTTCACTCTCCTATCCTCAATCTTAATAGGAAGTGTTTCATAGGTCAAGTTCTCTTTTAGTTGCACTGTATCCGGTTCTATGACATGGGCTGGATCAGGAATATACTTTCGCAATTGTGACACATAGAAGACATTATGAAGGTTGGAAAGAAAAGGTGGTAAAGCTATTTGGTAGGTTACCGGTCCTATCTGACAAAGAATTTGATACAGTCTGATGAATTTAGGAGTGAGTTTTCTAGATTTAATAACCCTTCCAACACCAGTCATAGGTGTAACTCTCAAAAACATATGCTCACCTTCCTCAAATTCAAGAGGTCGCCGTCTCTTGTCGGCATAGCTTTTCTGTCGGCTCTGAGTTGCCCTCATTCTTTCTTAAATCATCTTAACTTTTTTAGTTGTTTGTTGTACAAATTCAGGTCCTACTGCGAAACTTTCACCATCTTGGTACCAACACAAGGGTGTTCTACACCGTCGCCCATACAACGCCTCATAGAGTGCCATCCCAATGCTTATGTTGAAACTATTATTATAGGTGAACTCTATCAAAGGCAAGAATTCATCCCATCTCCTAGTCTGTTCCAAGACACAAGCTCTTAATAGATCTTCCAATGATTGGATTGTCATTTCTGACTGACCATCTATTTGCGGGTGATATGCAGAACTTAGATGACACTTTGTTCCCATGGCTCCTTGCAAACTCTGCCAAAATCTTGATGTCAACCTTCAGTCTCTATTAGAAACAATACTGGAGAGCACACCATGTAGTCTAACAATCTCACCGATATACACTTGAGTCAATCTCTCCATCGAATACCTTATGTTAATTGGAAAGAAGTGCACTAACTTCGTAAGTCGATCAACAATTACCTATATTGAATTATACCATTTTCTAGTCTTTGACAGTCCACCTACAAAATCCATTGCAATGCTATCCCATTTCCATTCTGGAATAGTCAAAGGTTGCAGTATTCTATAAGGCCTTTGTTATTCCACTTTGCCTTTTTGGCAAACTAAACAAGATGACACATACTTGGCAACATCCCTCTTCATTCCTTGCCACCAATATAATCGTTTCAGATCCTGGTACATCTTAGTAGTTCCTGGGTGCATACTCAACTTGATCTTATGGGCTTCACCAAGAATCATCTTCCTAAGCTCAGAATCACTCAGTACACAAACTCTATCTCTGAATCTTAGGATCCTATCTGGTCCTTCCATGAATTCAGATATAGCACCTTGCTTCACCAGCTCCTTCTCATTTTGTAAGTATGAGTCACTTCCTTGCTTCTCTCGGATTCCTTCCATTAATCCACTTGAAATAGTGATTATACTTAACCACATTCTCCCCGGTGTCAACTCCACAAACAACTGCATATCCCTAAACTATTCTATTAACTCACTTTGTTTGAGCATTATAGTAGAAACATTAAGCCTCTTCCTACTCAAAGCATCTGCAATGACATTTGCCTTTTCTGGATGATATTGAAGTTGGAAATCATAGTCTTTCAAAAACTCTAACCACTGCCTTTGCCTCATATTCAACTCCTTCTGATCAAACAGGTATTTTAGACTCTTGTGATCATTGTAGATGTTAAATGTTGCTCCATAAAGAAAATGCCTCCAGATCTTCAACGCAAACACAACAACAGCTAACTCCAAGTCATGCGTAGGATAGTTCTTCTCATGAACTCTCAATTGCCTTGAAGCATACGCTACCACTCTTCTATTCTACATAAGGACACATCCTAAACCCTGATATAAAGCATCACAATACACCTCAAAGGGTTCATTGGGATCGAGTAGGATCAATACTGGCGAAGTAGTCAACTGTCTCTTCAACTCTTGAAAACTCTCTTCACATGCATTTGTCTATGCAAAAGCTTGATTCTTTCTTGTAAGTTGGGTGAGAGGTCCTGCTATCTTGGAGAATCCTTCAATAAATCTTTAAAAATAGCCAGCTAATTTCACAAAGCTACAAATTTCTAGTGATGCAAATTAAAAGTTTCAAACAAGTCTACAAACTTGATGCGGGATTAATTGTTGCATTGCGAACCCAAGTGCAGGTTGTCTCAAGTAATAAATTTCTCGGGAGTCCGATCGATAGGGAATTGTTGAAGATTAATTAAGGTGAAGTAAATATTTTATTACTACGATAAAAATTATTTACTTGGGTTAAAAGATCCACTCTTGATAAATAAAGTAAAGGTAAGATTAATTTCTTTTATAACTCAATTAGAATCCTTTCAACATGGAGATTCTAATAAAAAAATACAACGTTAAAAGTCCAATTAAAATAATATACGTAATTATATTATGTTTTCAAAAAATATTACCACCACTTATAAATTGGTTAAAGTATTCATTGTGCCAATATTTTGTCTACAACAAATCAAGAACTCCACTTTATAAGGAGAGTTTCTAACACCACCACTTGTAAATGGGTAAAGCATTCATTGTGCCAATCTCTTGTCTACAACAAATCAAGAACTCCACTTTACAATGAGGGTTGCTAAATTGATTGGAAACAAAATACAATACGTATAATAACTACTTGAAAATATATCATTTAAGCATAAGAGAGAAATTAATCTAACCTTATTTCATTACCAAGAGCTTCACTCTTTCACCCAAGCAAAATGAAACTTAGTTACTCATAGATAAGAAGAAAGAAAGAGAGAAGAAGAAGAAGAACATGACTTTAATTTAGAACAAAGGAAAATTACTACAAGAAAACCTAGTAACAAACTAGCATCATTTTAGTACCTAACACCTAACACCCTCAATGATCTGCCAAGGCCCCCTTTTATAGAGGATTAGAGATACAAAATGACAAGGGGGCTGAGTCATTAGTGAGTGGATGAGTGGAAAATGATTAGAAAATGTCAAATGACTTTTGGTGAGTGGAAAATTATGGAGATTCCTTATCTCCGAAATCATTTAGCTCTGAAGTCATTGAATGCATCAGAATGAGCAAATGTGATCTTCATCAAAGTTGTAGGGCTTGATCTTGACTTTCAAATGGCTTTAGTTTGAGTCCAATATCATTTCTATAACTCTAGATACGTTCAAATTACTGTACACTATTCAGGCCTAGTCACAGCTCCTCTGTTTTGACTTTCAAGCCTAATATCACCCATTAGGCCTTAGATTTTGGAAAAGTGTTCACATGAGAGTTGTAGATATAGGTCTTAACTATTCAGCATCAAAATTTCAGCCCATTTGACAACCTCTGGCTCGAAATATGGCATGAACGGTACACATAGATCAAGCTGTCAGGAATAATACTCTAGTTCTTGCTTCAACCCCAATTTGAGTTATCTACTCTTGTGTTTGGGCCTTTGAGGTCTTCATAAAAGTTATAGAGCTCTCTCTTATCTTTAAATGCCATCAGATTCACCTCAAATGACCACCTACATCCCAAGATATAACCCAAATACAGAAACAACGTAAGACATAAATTATGCTGAAAAATTTAATTAAGTCCAATTTGAGTCCAAACTTACAAAACAAAATCAAACTCAATCAATTAAGTACATGGAGATTGTAAATGACTAAAAATGAAGGCTTATTAATGTATCAAATATGTGATCATCAAATTCCCCCACACTTAGCTTTTTGCACTCTTGGGCAAAACACACAAGACCAAAACTAAAAACGAAACAGACTCAAAAGTTAAACACTCTAAAAGACTTAATTTCTAATAATATTTAAAAATGAAGAGTAACCAATCATTCAAGTAATCAAAACATTCATGAGGTAACATATCTTCACATCTCAAACCAACAAGTAAGGAAACTTCAATTGAACAGCATGAGTCAAGAATGATAGATCTTCACAAGATTCACTCTCAATCCCTCAAGTGTTTAAAAGGTAGGTATTTCACTCAATTCAACCCATGAAAATTGCACTACCATAAGCTTGCTTATCTTCTACTTCTCCACTACTCAGAACACATGCACACACAAATCATGAGGACTTTAATCAAGGTTGTAATGGGGTCAAGGTAAATGAGAATGCAATATAGATATGACAAGTTAAATACCAAAGAGAATAAAAGAGCATGAAAGCTGAGTTCAATTAACAAGCATGAAAGTTCATCCCAACTCCACCTAATACAAATTTCCTTTACATATTTTTTTCCTTTTCTTTATTGCCTTGTTGACACTCTTTCTCTTTTTATATTTTTTTTATTATTGATTTATTTTTGATTTTTTTCTTTTTCTCTTTTTTTTTTAAGAAGAACATAATATATACATTTAAACATCAAGCTCAAAAAAAATTTTTGAAAACCATTTTGCACACACACCCCCACACTTGTTCAAGAACTCATCCAATGACAAGGGTAATGTTCTCTTATTCCCTAAGGTTGGGTATGAACATAATTTTTCATTTAAGGCATATAATGAGCTAGAAACAAGGAATGGTCAAATAAGCTCAAAGGGGTTAAGCAACGGAAAATATACAAGGTTGGCTATTTGGCTAAAGTAGCTATTTCAAGAAAAATGCCTCAATCGTGTTTATGTATACATGTGAAAATGTAGTCTAAAAAAAGAAATCAAAGCAAGTTCTAGAGTAACAATTCCATGAGTGAAGTTCACACAAGAAAGAAGAGAATGGTACAAATGTTCAATCCATTCATCAATAAGCTCAAAAACTCTCAAGGCATAATTCTATCAATCTCAGTCCACTAATTCAACATCCATAACCAAGCATGTGATCTTTGAGAAAGAAGACAATTAACTCAATCATGCAAATTTTTCTGAATTTGAATTGCTACTTCTACACAAACTAGTTACCTACCCCAACTAAGATGCGTCTCAAGAGTAAAATTTACTCCTTACTCTGCCATCCTTAACTGGTTTAGTAAATTACTGACAAACATATAAACATAACAAACATATTAATACATACACTTCCTAAATTTAGTTTTTGTTTTTGTTTTTTTTATTTTTTATTTTTACACAACTATCATTTCCCCCAACTAGATCACAACATTGTCCTCAATGTCAAAGATAGATAGGTAAAGGATAGAAGATAGTACATGTTGTTGCAATTACTGAAAAGAGAACCTCACACAAATTTAAACAGAAACAAAGTACGATAAATAAAACCAAAGCATGTAATTATTTAAATAGTTTGAGTGTCTTGGCTGGCTTTCTTTTCATTCTGTTTCCCTCACCGCTTCCTTCGGACTAATCTATCTGAGCTGTTACTGGATTAGGTTCATAAACAAAAGCTTCTAATTTATCAATCAACTCATCAACAGTAGAAGTAGAGATAAGGAGTCATCTTGTAGAAGGTGTGACAAATTTCTGTTCCACAGCATGGTCAACAAAAGATAACAAATTATCAAAGAAATTATTAACATTCAACAAATCTATAGGTTTATGGTGGATGTTCAGTTGGGCCCAAGAGATAATTTGAAAGACTTCTTCCAAAGTACCAAAACCACCAGGTAAGGCAATGAGTGTATCAGAGTTTTCAACCATTGCCTTCATTCGTCCATGCATAGATGATACTTGATTTTCCAGTCCAATTGTCTTTCCAATAATGTTCCTTCGAGTTAAAGGTTCAGGAATGACACCTAAAACTTGACCACCTCTTACAAATGTAGAAAGTGATACAGCCCCCATTAACCCAAGACAACCTCCCCCATATACTACATTAATATTCCTCGCAGCAAGTGTTCTACCAACAGTGCTTGCAGCGTTTACAAACTCTAAACTCTTCCCATAACTTATCCCACAAAATACATAGATACTGGCAAATCTACAAACAGAAGAAGAAGCTCCCTCCATTTCTATACTCACACTTTCTTTGAATGATTATGAGTTGCAGGAAAGTGAAGAAAATGGAGTATTTAAATAAGGAAGAGAATAGAAAAGGTAATTATAGCTCCTATATAGGTAGGTTGGCTGTTGTCAGAAAACTTTGAAATTAAGAAACACAATTTTTTTTTACTTTTTTTTTTTACTTCAAGAAAACCATCAGGGTAAAGAAGTCTAGAAACCCCTAAAGGATCCCGTCTAAAGGATCGTCTGTCTAAAGCCAAAATACAACAAAATTATACAAAGATAATAATAATAAATGATGACATACCTTTATGTACAGGTTTCATGGCGTATCTTTATACTACGCGTCATGAGTACAGTAATACCAAGACGGCTCAGCCAATCTGGGCATTCTTCTCCCTCCCGCTTGTGGGATATCCCAGCTTATACATCATCCCTCTAGTTAAAGAGAGAAAATCTGAATACGATGACCAGTGACCACAGCTAGTGAGAGGTCGCTGAAGAGCCCATGACATTAAATCATAGGATCCAGCTCAGAGGCATTGTCACGCGAGAATGCAAACACGGGACACTTCTTTCTTATTTATCGACCAGCGTGCGAAGGTCCACCTGAGTTAATGACGGGTCTGCCACTGGCAGGGGCTCCTAATCTAATTAAAGACCAAGTACAACCGAAGTTTCGCCCTTTTTTTTCATTTTTTTCATTTTTTTCATTTTTTTCTTCTTTTTTTTGTCTTTTTTTTAAAGATGTACAAGATAATATATACATGTTGTTGCGATTGTGACTCACATCTTCCTCTGGTTTCACGTCCAGAAACGGCTTAAACGCCTTCTATGAGTCGAGGATAAGTTTCCCATCTAATTTTCTTATAAATTGCCAAACAGGATCTTTTTGAGTCAAATTCCCAAGACTATAATGCTCTTACTCGTCCTTGAAGAGATTCCATAAAGTAAGAAGTTCACGCTGCACAACTCCACAAGAATGCGTCTCAAGAGTCAATAAGATATTATCTAATGACTCCTTACTCAGTCCATTCTTAATTGAGAATATTTTATCTTCTCGATTTACGAAAACTATTCCCAAAGAACAACATCACGTGTTACAATTCTATCGTGCACACTTGTAACAAACTTGCATTCTTTTTGCTCTTCTCCTTTTTGAAAATGAACTTTTACCGAGACCAAGCATGTATAAGACAAATGAATCTGAAGATTCACCAGCTAAACGCACCTTTGCTTCAATTATCCAGCGTATATCTTCTGGGATGCCCTTGTACATTAATAGTCTTAGTCTTTCACACCTAGCTTTGTAGATTTTGGTTAGAGCCTTTTTAGGAACAGAAGGGAAATGCTTTCTTAGATTTGAGAGAATGACATCTATTTTAAAGGAAAAGGAATCAGTTATTATGGGAAACTGAAAAACAAACCGACTTGAGAGTCACGGAGTACCGTTATCCGCCACTTAACCGGGAACACAAAGAACTGCAAAAAGAAAGAAACAAACTTAAAATAAATTCTACTCATAACAAGGATTAGAAAGGGAGAGGAATTCTACCTTAGTAACTTGATGTTCCAGAAATGGTTTGAGTCTTTGTCCATTGACCTTTAAAACATTACCATTCTTAGGATTCTCATTGTCTATGGCCCCATAAGGATACACATGTTTGACAATAAAGGGACCAATCCACCTAGATCTCAATTTTCCAAGGAATAGGTGAAGATGAGAATTATAAAGCAGAACTTTTTGACCAATTTCAAAAGTTTTTCTCAAAATTAATTTGTCATGAAAACTTTTGTTCTAACTTTATAAATCTTTGAGTTTTCATCTGCATCATTTCTCAATTCCTCAAGTTCATTCAATTGCAATTCACGCAACTTGGAAGCATCATCAAGACTTAAGTTGAAAGCTTTAATGGCCCAAAATGCTTTATGCTCCAATTCTACAGGCAAGTGACAAGGTTTTCCATAGACTAACCTATAGGGAGACATGCCTAAAGATGTTTTAAAAGTAGTACGGTAAGCCCAAAGTGCATCGTTTAGTCTTAAAGACCAATCTTTATGATTTGGGTTAACCATTTTTTCTAAAATTTGTTTAATCTCCCTATTTGCTAATTCAACTTGTCCACTTGTCTAAGGGTGATAAGGGGTAGCAATTTTGTGTGTGATTCAATATTTCTTCATTAATGATTCAAATAATTTATTGCAAAAATGTTTTCCCCCATCACTGGTGATAGCTCGAGGGATTCCAAATCGACTCAAAACATTTTCTTTTAAAATTTTAAAACAATTTTGTGATCATTGTGTTGACATGGAATCGCCTCAATCCATTTTGAGACATAATCAACTGCAACTAAAATGTACACAAATCCAAATGATGATGGAAATGGACCCATGAAATCAATTCTCCAACAATAAAAAATTTTAATGACAAGGATAGGGTTCAAAGGCATCATATTTCTTTTAGAAATGGACCCTAATTTTTGACAACTTTCACTACTTTTGCAAAAAATATAGTTGTCCTTAAATAATGTGGGCTAATAAAATCCACACTGCAAGATTTTCGCAGCTGTTTTCTGTGAAGAAAAATGACCTCCACATGCTTCTGAATGACAAAATTTAATAACACTACTTACCTTATTGTCGGGTACACATCTCCGAAAGATTTGATCAGGACAATATTTGAACAAATATGGGTCATCCCAATAGAAATTTTTCACCTCAATCAAAAACTTTTTTCTGTCTTGGTGTGTCCACTGAGGCGGCATCTTACCTGTTACAAGAAAATTAACAATGTTAGCAAACTAAGGCATGGAATTGACAGAAAATAAAAATTCATCGAGAAAAGAATCATTGATAGGTGTGCTATCAAAAGATGAGCCTGTTGTCAGCCTTGACAAATGATCTGCAACAACATTTTCAGCTCATTTCTTGTCTTTTATTGTGATATTGAATTCTTGAAGCAACAAGATCCACCGTATAAACCTAGGTTTGGCATCCTGCTTAGACATTAAATATCTAACAGCAGCATGATCAGTAAAAACAATAGTGGAAGAACCTGTAACACCCTAGCTCTGATACCAACTAATGTAACACCCTAGCTCTGATACCAACTAATGTAACAACCTAGCTAGGGCATCACATTTCTGACTTCCGACTCATAATCTGAAAATAAGTTTGCACAAAGTTTGAGTTATAAAAGATGGGTTTTAAAATTTCTTCTTTATTGAAACGTAAATTTACTGAAAATATTTGGTAATATAAAAAAAAACATATTTCAACTATTCATTATACAATATTTACACCAATTAATATCATAATTTAAGGAGAAATATAAAAGTAATAGACTTATATATTTTTTTGACAGACAGTAGCAAACCCCGTGTCGGGTCCTACTTAATAGCACGGTACAACACTAACGAGAAACTTTAACATACTTATTCCTTATCTGTCCATCTTGATGCATCAAACATCTGTTTCTTTGTCAACACTACACACCTTCGAGTCCTGAATGTCTACTCTTTATTGTTGTCACCAATCTCAGAGTATTTATCGCCCGTTATGTCTAAGACAACTCGATCCTTTTATTGTTTGATTTTAACAATACAAACACAGCAAAACAACATAACAAAGAGGTGAGATCACCTACACCAATACCAATATGGCAGCACAGAGATAACACACAGCCAACAATATCATACAGATAGATCATACCATAATCATGTTATCAGCATTATCATCATCATCATCCAAGTATTCATAACAATCGTTATATCCAATATTCCTCAATTAATATATCATACAGATATAAATGCTCAGATTCAGCAATATTATACAGATATAAATGCTCAGATTTATGCATATGTACAAAGACTCAGTTTATCAAAAACAACTCCATGGAGGTTTTTCACAATTTCGAGGAGAATGCTCTGGTTAATTGTCAGCCTTAGCCCAAAGACAATCTCCCAGTCGTTGAAAAGAATCGTGTTCTTGTCGGGTATCGTCAATGCGTTGCAACGGACTGCATCGCCAAGTGGCACAGGGTACTCGCCAGCTGTCCACTGGTCGACCGTCGCGCCTCGACGCCCCAAGATCCATCATAGACCTCACTATCAATTCTCATTCCCTCTTCAACCACAAGGGCCATAATAGCTATTAGCTATCTTTTATACAATGCACGAATTTATCAGTGCAAGTCCAACCCCAACGGGCCAAATCTTTTCAATTTCATTTGTACAATGCACGAGTATATCAGTGTAAGTCCAACCCCAACGGGCCAAATCTTTTCAAGGCATGTATAATGCACCAAATCCAAATACGGGTATCTTTTTCCAATGCATATAAAATGCACCAAATACCAATCATAGGCAAAACACGTCACTCTCTCATACAGTGTCCATACACTGGTTAAACAGTAATTATACTGTATTTTCAACACAAAATCATGTTATCATGTTTTCATAGTTATAAAACACTTTCGCAGTATTTTCACAAGATTGCGCAACATTTTCATTATGTTTTCACAATTCCAAAATGTTTACATTACGTTTTCAAAATATCGTAACACTTCATTACGTTTTCAAAATTAAACGTTTCATTTATATTTTCACAATACCATAAAAATATTCTATTACTTTTAAATCACATAGTGATTTTTTAACAGTACGTCAAATATTTAAACTCATGTAAAATATTTAAACATAATTCAAATCACGTAGAAATATTTTAACATATTTCAAATTGCGTAGAAATATTTTACTATATTATAAATCATTTTTAAGATACGTAAATCATTTTTCACCATTTTACAATCATGTAAAATATTCCTCAATATTCCAAACATTATTTTGGACTTTCAAATAAGTCAATATCATTTTCAACACATTTTTAAGATACGTAAATAATTTTTCACCATAAAAAAATATTTCTCAACTTTCAAAAATTTCATTTCATCTTTTCTCAAAATATTATGACTTTGTATTTCATTTTTCACATTTTCTTACTCAAGAAAATCTTTTTCCATGTTTCTTTACTCAAGAAATTCTTTTTCAAATATAATCCACAAAATTACTTTTCCATTGATATAAATTAATGTTTCAAATCTTAAAATTTCCACACATATTTCAAAACTTGAAAATAAGTTATACTTTAGTAAATTCTTAAATCACCATTATATTCTCCATTTTTCTCAAAGCATTTCCAAACACAACCTTCTTCAAAATAAATTGAAGTTCGAAAACATTCTTGTTTACAAAAATTTAATTCTCAAGTGATAAATGCTCTAATTCCATTTCCAAATTCTTGTATTAACTCAAGTTACGTTTCCACTTTGAAAATCACTTTGTTCATAAAAATGAAAGCATTACAAGCCTTCAAAAATGTGGACATGACTATTGAAATCATCAAATATTTTTCCTTTTAAATTGATATAGTTTTACACAAACAAAATCGTTAAAATTTTATTTTCAAAACTGAAGTACCGATGGTTATAAAAATCAAACCCATTTGTTCAAATTCATTTTTACTTTCTTTACAATTCCTTTTTCACTTTCTTTGCAAATCCTTAAAATCAATGTTTGCCCATTTCATTCAAAACTCATATTTAGAAAAATACTTTGGATCTTTTTACACAAAATAAATCAATAAAAATTCCTCTAAAATTGTATTTTTGTCCTCTTAAAATAAACAAACCCTTTGTTTATTTTCCATACTCTTCAAATCATCCATTATCATTCTTCATGAAAATATTAATTTAAAAATACGTAAAACATTTGTTCTAAATTTATCAAAATCTTATAAATGGCCATTGGAACCATGAAATAATTTTCTTCTAACTTAAATAAATTCCATTCTTGTTTCTACACATTAAATCAATAAAATTTCATTCTAAAATTTGTGTTCATGTTTTCTTAAAAAAAAATAAACCTTTAGTTCATTTTCCATACTCCTCAAATCAATCCAATTTTTATTCTTCCATAAACATATTAATTTGTAAACACCTATTTTGAGGTATCTTGGCCGAAATTCTCATTGTTCTAGGGATCAAAATTTAATTTCCTTGTTCTTGAAAAATTTTAACATTGACCCAAATCAAGGGTATCAAAATCGTAACTCTTCCTTGGCCATTGGAACCAAGATCAATTTTCTTTCCATCCACACATCATGGCATACATATATATATTTCATCATAAATATCACAAACATGCCATATACTCATCATGCATATTATGAGTATACTATCAAAGCCATAAAATCATGCAAAGCATATTAAGCATAGACAAAAATAATCAAAGCACAAGAAAATAAAGCAAAGTTCATAAACACACAATTAATTATTACATAACCATGGATTAGAATTCTCACATGAATTCACAATCCATCAAATATAAGACCATCTCCCACCACTATAATTGGTTGGTGAGATGGATCTCCCTCTTACCTCTTGAAGATCCTCAAAACTTCTTGATTTTGCTTCTCTTTCCAAGTCCTTCACCACCAAGGGCTTCTCAAATTCAAAACAAAATATAGAAATTAGTATACTAAGCTTGATTAAGAGGAACCATGGATCAAACATGGTTTAGATCATGAAAAAGAAAAGAATAAATGAAGTTTCTTTACACTTCACCAACAAGAACTCTAGAACTTGATCTTAGTAAAAGTCCTTCAAGATGAAAAATTTAGAGAAAGTCTTCAACATGAAAGTTGTTTAGAATAAGGTAAGGATTCAAGATCTATGGTTGGATTAAATTAAACAAACCATGGAACAATCATGGCTTAGAAAATCATAAACATGAATTTAAACCATAAAAACCAAAGTTTATCTCTAGGAAAGTAAGGTAAAAGTGGGATTTTGAAGCACTTAGAGTGGGATTTTGGGAAAACTTTCTAAATGAAAAGTGTTTAGAATGGTGTTTAGCTTTAGGAAATGATGAGAGTGAAAATTATAGGTGATGGATAGTGTATTTGGGTGTAGAGACCGAACCAATGGAGAGAAAATGGAAGGAAAAATGGTTGCTTGGTTCTTAGGATTTTGAGAGAATAAGATGGAGGCTTTTTTGGTGAAGTAGAAAAATGAATATGGAGAGTGTGACCAAAGGTGCTGCTGCCGTGGGAGTGAAAGAATGGAGAGATATGAATTCATTTGGCATAATTGAAGGCTATCACATGATGCACAAAGTCTTCCACTTTGTCATCTTTTTCTTTGGCCTAAAAAGGCTATAGAAGCATGTCTAAACATGTCTCCTCCTTCCTAACACTCCAAAACCGTCCCCCCCTTCATCATGCACTCCAAAATTGTCATAATTACTTGCTAATTGATTAGTTAATTCATTAGATTAAGTTTCCTAATCAATCTTAACTAATTTTCTAATTACATAACTAATTAATTAGACATATTATTTCATATATTATAATCTCTAATTAAAATTAGGATATCTAATTAAGAATTAGATTATAACAATTTAACATTTAATTTAGTTTAATTGGCTTGTTAATTAGGCCATTATTTGAAGCATTTCTAGCCATTGATTAATTCAATGGTTAGGATTTAAGTAGACTTTTGATTTTTAGAAGACTAAATTTAAGCCATTGGATCTTTCTCCTTTAAATTCTAGCCATTAGATGTGTCTCCAAAATAAAGGGTTAAGATTACTTCTTCTTACTTTTAATCCAAGGGTCATAATTAGTCTTTGCTACTTTTTAAGACCAAATATCCACCCTTGATTAATTCTTCATCCAATGGCCATAAATGGTCTTTGTCACTTTTTAAGACCAAATCTCCACCCTTGATCAATTCTAAATCTAATGGTTGTAAATGGTCACTTTATATAATTAATTTTACACCGTTGATTAAATCTACGGTTGATATTGAAGCTTGCCTAATTAAGTTTATTCTCACACCATTGATTAAATCAATGATGATTATCTTATGTTTCTTTTTTAAATTTATTTCTTAACCGTTAATTAAATCAATAGTGGATATCCAAACCACCAATGTTGACTTAAGTAATATAATTTCTATTTTTATCTACTAAAAATCTCACGAAAGAATATATTTACTGTATTTTTATCTTCCAATAAATAAATACAGTACAAAACAAATTTTCTAAAACTATTTTCAGATTCAGGTTTAGTAAGATCCCCTGTCTCCATCTAAACAGTACAAATTTTTCTATGCGTAGAAAAAATTTTCACTTTGCGGGACCCACTTGGGCCCACGTAAGGTCACTTGAGCCCACCTAGGACCACCTGGGCCCACATACAGTCAAAAATTTCATAATCACACATAAAATCACAAAAATTAGAAATTGTATGAAAATCAAGTCAGATTGTTAAAAATAATTAACAGTCAAGAGAAATAAATACAGAAAGATTTTATTCGGCTCAAAAATTATTATTTTCCTGACACAGAGTAAATCACTCAAAACGATCAAATACGCTGACGGAATAAACAAAATAATTTTACAGCATCCAGAAATCACTAAACAGTAAAATTTTGTTAGCTGTCAAAATTACTGTTTAAGATATAGGGAATTTGGGGTGTTACAGAACCAATTAAATAAGCTCGAAATTTGTCCAATGCAAAAATTACAGCTAGTAGTTCTTTTTCAGTAGTGGTGTAATTCTTTTGTGCACTATTCAAAGTTCGACTTGCGTAATAAATTATATGAGGCTTACCTTCCTTTCTATGTCCTAAAACAGCACCAACAGTAAAATCACTAGCATCACACATCAACTCAAAAGGAAAAGACTAGTCAGGAAATTGTATGATAGGAGTAGAAGTCAAAAGACCGATTAATTTTGTAAAAGATTTCTGACAATCTTGGGTCCAATCAAATGGTGCATCTTTTATTAGAAGATAACATAATGGTCTAGATATTGCACTAAAATCATTTACGAATCTTCTGTAAAATCCTGTATGTCCTAAAAAGGAACGAACTTCTCTGACTATTTTTGGGGAAGGCAAATGAGCAATTAATTCAACTTTGGCCTTATCAACTTCAATTCCTTTAGAAGATATCACATGACCTAACACTATTCCTGAGGTAACCATGTAATGACATTTTTCCCAATTCAACACAAATCCTTTTTCTTCGCATCTTTTAAGAACTTTTTCCAAATTATCAAGACAATTTTCAAAAGAATTTCCAAAAACTGTCAGATCATCCATGAAAACTTCTAAATAATGCTCATTCATGTCACTGAAAATACTTAACATGCATCTTTGAAAAGTTGCCGGAGCATTACAAAGACCAAAAGGTATTCTTCTATATGCAAAAGTGCCAAAGGGGCACGTAAAAGTGGTCTTTTCTTGATCCTCTAATGCAATTGATATTTGGTTATATCCTGAATAACCATCAAGAAAACAATAGTAGGGATATCCTGCTACTTTTTCCAGAATCTGATCAAGAAATAGCAAAGGGAAATGATCTTTCTTAGTGGTTGCATTCAATTTTTTGAAATCAATACACATACGTCAACTAGATGAGACTCGGGTAGGTATTAATTCTATTTTTTCATTTCCAACCACTGTTATTTTAGATTTCTTAGGCACAACTTGTGTAGGGCTTACCCACTAGTTATCAAAGATATGATAGATAATTCCAATATCAAGTAATTTAAGAACTTCAGCTCTAACTACCTCTTTCATGTATGGATTTAATCTTCTTTGAGGTTATTGAGATGTTTTAGCATTATCCTCTAAATGTATTCTATGTGTACAAATTAATGGATTAATGCCTTTTATATCCTTTAATGTCCATCCAATTGCACTTTTATGCCTTTTAAGTACTTCTATCAACATACCTTCTTGTTCTTTGGTTAGGGATGAGGAAATTACCACTGGAAAACTTTGTTCTTCTCCCAAAAATGTGTACTTTAACCCAGCAGGTAATGGCTTTAGTTCCAGTGTGGGTACTTCTTCATGGGTATCATCATTCATGAGTTTTAGCTCTTCGAATCTTGGCTTCCTTCCTTTGTATTCCATTTCCTGTGTATAATCAAGCAAAGAGCATATTTCAGAAACATCATCAGCTAATTGTGTAGATGAATCCAATGAATTAATTAAACAAATTTCTAATGGGTCAGAAGAACTTCTGGTTTGAAGATGATTATCTATAATGGCCTCAATCCCTTCAATCTCTTCATTGTCATCATAAACTTCATGTGGTTGCTTGCACATGTTGAAAACATTAAGTTCCAGTGTCATATTTCCAAATGTTAGCTTCACCACTCCATTTCTGTAATTTATCAAAGCATTAGATGTTGCTAAAAATGGGCGACCTAGAATAACAGGAACTGACTTAGAACTATCAACCATAGGTTCAGTTTCCAAGACAATAAAATCCACAAGATATATGAATTTATCAACTTGTACCAACATAACTTTCACTATTCCTTTCGGGATTTTAATTGATCTATCAGCAAGTAGAAGAGTTACAGAAGTTGGTTTTAACTCACCAAGGTTGAGTTGCTGATAAACTGAATATGGAATCAAATTAACACTAGCACCAAGATCAAGTAAAGCTCGTTCAATTTTATGTTCACCAATAATGCATGAAACTGTAGGACAGCCAGGGTCTTTATATTTCAACTTATTATTGTTTTGAAAAATAGAGCTTACCTGTTCAGCCAAAAAAGCATTCTTTTTCACATTATGATTCCTTTTAACAGTGCACAAGTCTTTCAAAAATTTGGCATAAGAAGGAATCTATTTGATAGCATCTAACAAAGGAATATTGACCTTCACTTATTTAAAAATTTCAAAAATATCACTGTTATGGTTCACTTTACTTGAATTGTTTAATGCTTGAGGATATGGAGGTGAAGGCGAGGGTTTAATCTCCTTTTGACTAGGTGGCCTATCAACCCCTTCCTCATCTTTGGGAATTGACTCATCATCTTTCTCAAAAAGTTCAGGAATTTATTTTTCAATAACTTTACTATTCCTAAGAGTTATCATTGACTTGACTTGATCTATTTGTTGGCTTTCTGAACTACCCTCATTTAGGTTGTACTGACTCTTGGGATTTGGTTGAAGTTGAGAGGGAAATTTTCTTTTCTCGTGAATGGCAAATGCAGAAGAAAGTTTAGTAAGAGTGTCTTTTATGTCAATCATGGCTTGAGTGTTTTGATTATTAAAGAGCTTTTGATTTTCCGTGAATGCATGCAATGTTCCCTCAAGGTCTTTCATATATGGTGGGACATAGGGTGCATATCCTTGAGGATTTTGAGAATCTTGCTGTGCCTGAGGAGGTGGTGGTTGCATGAATTGTGCCTGATTGTTGGTCCTCCAACTGAAGTTCGGGTGATTTCTCCATCCCGAATTATATGTATCTGAAAAAGAAGAAGTGAATGACTTTTTAAAATTGTTCATTGCATTTACTTGCTCATGCACAACTTCTTTAAAAATAGAAATTTTCGGACATTCATTTGTTGAATGTCCCAATTCATCACAAATGCTACAAATTTTTTCATTTTGCACAGATTTGATTTCTTTTACTTTCCCTGATTCCATGGCTTCAACCTTTCTAACCAAACTAGCAAACCTAGCATTTAAATTTTCTTCTTGACTAAGATGATATTTTCCTTTACTAGCATTTGTAAGGTTTGATCTAATTGAATTTTTAGAAGGATTAGTACCATGCCAAGATTGAGAATTTTCAGTCAAATGGTCTAAATAATCTAAAGCTTCTTCAAGTTCTTTATCAAGAAATTCACCATTGCACATTGTTTCCACAAATTATTTAGTTTCGAGTGTTAACCCTTCATAAAAGAAGCTTATAGTGTGCCATTTTTCAAAACCATGATGTGGGCAAGAATTCAACAAATCTTTAAAACGTTCCCAACTTTGAAAATATGCTTCATTTGAATTTTGAGAAAAATTTTGGATTTGTCTTTTCAAAGCATTAGTTTTATGTGTTGGAAAAAATTTCTTCAGAAACTCACCTTGCATTTCTTGCCATGTGCCAATTGATCTTGGTTTCAAAGTGTTAAGCCAAGCTTTTGCTTTATCTTTTAAAGAAAAAGGAAATAATTTAAGATTAACAACCTCTTCAGTGCAAGTTTGATCATGAAAAGCAGTATATACTTCCTCAAATTCTTTTAGATATAAATATGGGCTTTCATATTCTAAACCATGGAAATTAGGAAGTAAAGAAATCATACCTAGCTTGAATCTAAAATTGTTAGCATTGAGTTTAAAGATAAAACATGATGGACTAGAATTTCAAGATGGTTGCAAATACTCACGCATGGTTCGCAACGGTTGATTTTCATGTTCATCATGCATACTTTCATTTTCAGCCATTGTGTTTGATATGTGTGATTATGATTCAGATAAATCAATATGTATAGTAATAGGATTAATTTTAACTAAATGACCAGAATTTAAATCATGATACCAATTAAGTAGAAACAAGTAACTTAAAATATAAAATAAAATGTACAAGCTAGTAGTATAAACCAACCACCAAATATATATTAACACTTAGTAAATAAATATTAACAAATGTGTGGTATAAACCAACCACCAAATAAGTTAATAAGTATAAAAATTAAAAAGTTAGTATACAAATAAATTAAAATGTTAGAAGCGAGAAAAAGTAAAAAGTTAGAGAGCTAATAAAGTAAAATGTTAGATAGTTAGTAAGTTAGTAAACAAAAAAAAAAATGACAGAAAATAAATAACAAAAAAATGACAAAAAATAAATACGAGAAAAAATAAAGTACAGAAAGTAAATTTAAAATATGAAAACTGGAGAATCGGCAAGCCGATTTTTTGCTCCAGCGAGAGAGAAGAGAAGAAGAAAGATTATTTCATTCATGATTAAAGATTATAGCGAGATTAGGGAGAGTTTCTCCCACAAGTTAGTATGAACAGAAATTAAAAAGGGAGAATATATATACAAAATATTTACACCATAAATTTGTTCTTCAAATCAAGTCCCCGGCAACGACGCTAAAAACTTAATGCAAATTAAAAGTTTCAAACAAGTCTACAAACTTGATGCGGGATTAATTGTTGCATTGCGAACCCAAGTGCAGGTTGTCTCAAGTAATAAATTTCTCAGGAGTCCGAGGTCGATCCACAGGGAATTGTTAAAGATTAATTAAGGTGAAGTAAATATTTTATTACTACGATAAAAATTATTTACTTGAGTTAAAAGATCCACTCTTAGTAAATAAAGTAAAGGTAAGATTAATTTCTTTTATAACTCAATTAGAATCCTTGCAACATGGAGATTCCAATCGAAAAATACAATGTTAAAAGTCTAATTAAAATAATATACGTAATTATATTATGTTTCTGAAAAATATTACCACTACTTATAAATTGGTTAAAGCATTCATTGTGCCAATATTTTGTTTACAACAAATCAAGAACTCCACTTTATAAGGAGAGTTTCTAACACCACCACTTGTAAATGGGTTAAAGCATTCATTGTGCCAATCTCTTGTCTATAACAAATCAAGAACTCCACTTTACAATGAGGGTTGCTAAATTGATTGGAAACAAAATATAATACGTATAATGACCACTTGAAAATATATCATTTAAGCACAAGAGAGAAATTAATCTAACCTTATTTCATTACCAAGAGCTTCACTCTTTCACCCAAGCAAAATGAAACTTAGTTACTCATAGATAAGAAGAAAGAAAGAGAGAAGAAGAAGAAGAACATAACTTTAATTTAGAACAAAGGAAAATTACTACAAGAAAATCTAGTAATAAACTAGCATCATTTTGGTACCTAACACCTAACACCCTCAATGATCTGCCAAGGCCCCCTTTTATAGAGGATTAGAGATACAAAATAACAAGGGGGCTGAGTCATTCGTGAGTGGATGAGTGGAAAATGATTAGAAAATGCCAAATGACTTTTGGTGAGTGGAAAATTATGGAGATTCCTTATCTCTGAAATCATTTAGCTCTAAAGTCATTGAATGCGTCAGAATGAGTAAATGGGATCTTCATCAAAATTGTAGGGCTTGATCTTGACTTTCAAATGGCTTTAGTTTGAGTCCAATATCATTTTTATAACTCCAGATACGTTCAAATTACTGTACACTATTTAGGCCAAGTCATAGCTCCTCTATTCTTACTTGCAAGCCCAATATCACCCATTAGGTCTCCGATTCTGGAAAAGTGTTCACATTAAAGTTGTAGATATAGGTCTCAACTATTCAGTATCAAAATTTCAGCCCATTTGACAACTTCTAGCTCAAAATATGGCATGAATAGTACACATAGATCAAGCTGTCAGGAACAACACTCTAGTTCTTGCTTCAACCCCAATTTGAGTTATCTACTCTTGTGTTTGGGCCTTTGAGATCTTCATAAAAGTTATAGAGCTCTCTCTTATCTTTAAAATGCCATCAGATTCACCTCAAATGACCACCTACATCCCAAGATATAACCTAAATACAGAAACAACGTAAGACGTAAATTATGTTGAAAAATTCAATTAAGTCCAAACTTACAAAACATAATCAAACTCAATCAATTAAGTACATGGAGATTGTAAATGACTAAAAATGAAGGCTTATTAATGTATCAAATATATGATCATCATCTATTACAATCTTTGGTCTTTCCCATTGAAGAACTGCCTTCACTTTCAATGGATCTACTACAATTCCTTCCTTTGAAATCACATGACCCAAAAACTGAACCTCCTCCAACCAGAACTCACATTTAAACAGCTTAGCATATAACTTCTTCTTCTTCAAAATCTGAAGAACCACACTAAGATGTTCGACATGTTCCTCCTGACTTCGAGAATAGATCAAAATGTCATCAATAAAGACAACAATAAATCTATCCAGATAAGAACGAAAGATTCGATTCATATAATCCATGAATACAGTAGGAGCATTTGTTACTCTGAATGGCATCACAAGATACTCATAATGCCAATAACGCGTCTGAAATACTGTCTTAGGAACATCCTCTACTTTCACACGAATCTGATTGATAGTCAGAACGTAGATCAATTTTGGAGAAAACAGCGTCTCCTTTCAGCTGATCTATCAAATCATCTATCCTCAGAAGTGGATACTTGTTCTTGATTGTAATCTTGTTTAACTGACGATAGTCCACACATAACCGAGAAGTTCCATCCTTCTTCTTAACCAACAGCACTGGGGCCCCTCACGGTGAAACACTAGGTCTCACAAACTTCTTCTCCAATAATTCCTCTAACTGCTTTTTGAGTTTGGCTAACTCTGATGGCGACATCTGATATGGTGCCATAGATATAGGACCGGATCCTCGCACAAGATCGATGGAAAATTCTACCTCTCTTTCCAGTGGTAATCCAGGAATATCATCAGAAAAGACTTCAGGAAACTCATTGACCACAGGAATACCATTCACATTGGTCTCACCCTTGATCTCCAAGGAAGACAAAAGCATGTATCCTCGAGCTCCTTCCCTAAAGAAAATTTTGGTTTGGTTGGCAGTTATAAATCAAGAAATCTCAGAATCAAGAAATACTAAGGTTTTATTGGAACAATCTAATAAGATATGGTTAAAAGATAACTAATTCATTCCTAGAATAATGTCTATTTGAGAAATAGGCAAATAAATCAAATCGACTGAAAAGATTCGACCTTCCACAGAAATAGGATAGTTCAAACAAACTCGAGCAGTAATAACGGGTCTAGCAGTGGGAGTAGAAATATTCAAATCAAAAGGTAAGGAAGACACAGATAATCCTAATCAACGCATACAATCATAGGCAATAAATGTTGGTGTATGCCCTAGTGGCCAATACATTTTGTTTGTATTGACATACATTATATTATGCTATTTTTGATATATGAGGCATTTCATTTATTGTGTTCTTTTTGATAGACATAATAAAGTCCTTAGAATAGTAAGTTTGATACCATAGGACATCAAGTGGATGACTTGATGGTGAGATCCTATTGGATAAAATACTATTCTTAAATATCCCTAGTCAAGTATTATTGTTAATTAGGGCAACAATAATGCATTGAGACTAGTATGTGCGTAGACTGATGACCACATCTCACGGGTCATGGATATGAGATATCAAGTCTACACATGGATACATATTAGAGTAATGATGTATTGGACAGACCCGCCATGAGAATGCTACGTGGATCTTTACGTGAGTGTCATAAGCGATTCTCATAGTGATAATGGTGTATGTGGTTCTTTGACCGAAATACTACGATTCCTACATGAGGAGTTGTGTGTTTTAAATGCCATCAAACGTCATCCGTAACAAGATGATTATAAAGTTGGTTATTAGACATATTGCGATGCATGTGGAGGAATGTGAGTGACCTAGATGGGATTTGTCCCTCCTACATAACAGAGTGATATCTTCGGGCCCCCGATTGAGTGAGACTATGAAATGCATGGCCATGCTCAAATGAGTCAATATGAGATATTGATCTCATTTGTTATTACCTGTGTCTACTCGGGAATCGAAACCGAAGATTGAATTAAACAAGGGTGACACGTTCCATGCCTTGTGTTCAACTGGATATTTGGACAAAGGGACTAAACTACATGGAAACATTGATCACGGATAGGTTATGTCAAATCACCGACATTCTCATTACTTGGGTAGCAAAGTGATGTGTTGCTAGATACCGCACATCTTGTTTGTAATATTAAAATGAGATTTTAATATTACTACCAACGTCATGAGAACCTACAGTGGTCGCACACTTAGAACAGACTAAATTGGAGCAATAAGGATCCAAGTTGGACTCGGATTCAATTGTGGGCCTAACTCATGACAGATGGGTTTTAGGGTTGCACAAGCTTACCTTGCTACTTGCTCACACTCACTTAAGGTAGCCACTATTATAAATAGTATCTTGTTAAGGGGCTGCTATAGACGTTACTTCACAACCCTAGCCGCACCTAAGAAAGTGAGTGAGAGACAGTGAAAGGTTCTTCTCTTCTATTCGCAGCTAGCACCGCGAAACAGAGGCGTGACTCCTTTTGCAAGTCTGTTCGTGTGGATACCGCAGAAACATTGTCGCTATTACAGTGTTGGTGATTCACCTCGCTTATGTTTATCACGCTTCAAGAGGTAATTTTTAAAAAAAAAAACTCGGATTATGGACTTTTCGCATGGATCCTGTATGGGAATCCTATTATTCCGCTGCGAGATATTTTGATCCGCAATTCCAAACAATAAAAGAATGGGTCATCCCTGAGTCATACAGTACAGTTAAAAGATTACCTCCTATGACACAATCTCCCTTAATCATATTTTCGGATTGGGAGGCATCCGCTTCCCTCATAGTGTAAACCCTTCTTCCCACCTGAGGTCTTGCAGCACGTACATTGCTAACAGAGGACTCTGCCTTAGATTGATTGCAATCCTTTGAGATGTGTCTAGGCTTCCCACATCTGAAACAGATGATCCTTTTAATTGTACACTCCTTCGTTAAGTGGTCATTTCCACACTTGAAGCATTTTGGCTACGATGCCATGGTTTAACCAAACTTATGGCTACCAGAACCTCCTCCATATGATTGTTAGTAAGATTGATTCCCTGGTAGCCTCGAATATGGCTTTTACTGAAAACGATTGCCACTGCCATTCCTCCCCCCTTTGGAACCGAGAGGGTCCAAAGTTACGATTTCTTATTTCACGTAATTGATCTAACTCCTCAATCCTGTGACACTTGTCTAAAAGAGCTGGGAACTAATCAATTCCCAAAGGCAATACCGCTCTCTTCAAGTCATGCCTCAATCCTTCTTTGAACTTGTGGCACTTCCACTACTCATCAGGCTGTAGCTGGAAATACCTTGAGAACTTTGACAAACTTTCAAACCTAGCAGCATACTTACTGAATGACATGCTTCCTTGTTTTAGGCCTAGAAACTTCATTTCTTTTGCATACCTAGCACTGGCTAGAAAGTACTTCTCCAGGAATTTGTTCTTGAAGACTTCCCAGGTAAGCACTATTCCTTCAGCTTCCATCAATCGTTGGGCTCCTACCCACCAGTCTTCAGCATCTCCAACAAGCATAAAGGTAGCATAGGTTACCTTCTGAGCATCAATACTTCCTATTCCTCTGAATATCTTCTCCAACTCTTTGATCCAAAGGTTTGCTTTCTCCGAATCAAATTCTCCTTTGAATTGTGGTGGATTGTTGCAGTGAAACTCCAATATGTTGGGAATTTTACGGATACAACACGCAGCGGAAAACAGGGATTCCCACCTAGGATCCATGCGAAAAAGCCATAATTTGAGTTTTGAAATGATTTACCTCTTGAAGCGTGAATCACTAACACCGTAATAGAAATGATGTCTCTACGGTATCCACACGAACAGACTCACGAACGTCCAACGTCCGCAAAGAGGAGCCTCACGTCTCTCACACAGTGCTAGCTGCGAAGAGAAGAGAAGAAACCTGTCGCTCTCTCACTCACTTTTCTGTAGGTGCAGCTAGGGTTCAGAATTATTTCTCTTAGCAGCCCCCTTAGCAGTACTATTTATAATAGTGACTGCCTTAAGTGAGTGTGAGTAGCAGCAAGGTAAGCTGTGCAACCCTAGACCCATCTGTTATGAGTCTGGCCCATATTTGAATCCGAGTCCAACTTGGATCCATTGCTCCAATTTTAGTCTGCTCTATGTGTGTGACCCTGCAGGTTCTTATTATGTTGGCAGTAATATTAAAATCCCATTTTAATATTACAAGCGATGAGTGTATCTAGCAACACATTGCTGCTACCCAAGTAATAAGAATGTCAGTGATTTGACATAACCTTTTCGTGACTAATGTTTCTGTGTCGTTTAGTTCATTTGTCAAGATATCTAGATTGAACACAAGGCATGGAATGCGTCACCCTTGTATAGTCCAATCATTCGTTTCCTGATACTCGAGTAGACTTTGTAACAACAAATGAGATCAATATCTCATATTGACTCATTTGAGCATGGTAATGCATTTCGCAGTCTCACTCAATCAGGGGGCCTGAAGATATCGCTCCTGTTATGTAGGAGTGACAAATTGCATCTAGGTCACTCACATCCCTCTGCATGATTTGCGGTATGTCCAATAACTAACTTTATAATCACCTTGTTACAGATGATGTTTGATGGCATTAAAACACACAACTCCTCATGTAGGAATCGTAGTGATTTCAGGTCAAAGGACCACAAACACCATTGTCACTATGAGAATCGCTTATGACATTCACGTAACGATCCATGTAGCGTTCTCATGGTGGGTCAGTCCAGTACATCATTGCTCTAATATGTACCCATATGAAGACTTGATATCTCATATCCATGACCCGTGAGATGCGGTCATCAGTCTCTACACATACTAGTCTCAATGTATTATTGTTGTCCTAATTAACAATAATACTTGACTAGGGACATTTAAGAATAGTATTGTAACCAAAAGGATCTCACGATCAAGTTATCCACTTGATGTCCTATGGCATCAAACTTACTATTCTAAGGACTTTATTATGTTTATCAAAAAAGAACACAATAAATGAAATGCCTCATATATAAAATAGCATAATAGAATGTATGTAAATACAGAAAATGTATTAGCCTCTAGGGCATACACCAACACGATAGATTCTAAGTTTCAGCGGTAGCTTCTTGTTGTTGGGCAGCTCTTTGGTTCTGTTGTTGGTGTATGCCCTAGTGGCCAATACATTTTGTTTGTATTGACATACATTATATTATGCTATTTTATATATGAGGCATTTCATTTATTGTGTTCTTTTTGATAAACATAATAAAGTCCTTAGAATAGTAAGTTTGATGCCATAGGACATCAAGTGGATGACTTGATCGTGACATCCTTTTTGGTTACAACACTATTCTTAAATGTCCCTAGTCAAGTATTATTGTTAATTAGGACAACAATAATACATTGAGACTAGTATGTGCAGAGACTGATGACCACATTTCACGGGTCATGGATATGAGATATCAAGTCTTCATATGGATACATATTAGAGTAATGATGTACTGGACAGACCCGCCATGAGAACGCTACGTGGATCGTTACGTGAGTGTCATAAGCGATTCTCATAGTGATAATGGTGTATGTGGTTCTTTGACCTGAAATCACTACGATTCCTACATGAGGAGTTGTGTGTTTTAAATGCCATCAAACGTCATCTGTAACAAGATGATTATAAAGTTGGTTATTAGATATATTGCGATGCATGTGGAGGAATGTGAGTGACCTAGATGGGATTTGTCCCTCCTACATAACAGAGTGATATCTCGGGCCCCCGATTGAGTGAGACTATGAAATGCATGGCCATGCTCAATGAGTCAATATGAGATATTGATCTCATTTGTTATTACTATGTCTACTCGGGAATCAGAAACCGAAGATTGAATTAAACAAAGGTGACACGTTCCATGCCTTGTGTTCAATCTGGATATCCTGGACAAAGGGACTAAACTACACTGAAACATTGATCACGGATAGGTTATGTCAAATCACCGACATTCTCATTACTTGGGTAGCGAGTGATGTGTTGTTAGATACCGCACATCGTTTGTAATATTAAAATGAGATTTTAATATTATTACCAATGTCATGAGAACCTGCAGGTCGCACACTTAGAACAGACTAAATTGAGCAATAAGGATCCAAGTTGGACTCGGATTCAATCATGGCCTAACTCATGACAGATGGGTTTTAGGTTGCACACCTTACCTTGCTACGCTCACACTCACTTAAGGCAAGCCACTATTATAAATAGTAGTGTTAAGGGGGCTGCTATAGATGTTACTTCACAACCCTAGCCGCACCTAAGAAAGTGAGTGAGAGACAGTGAAAGGTTCTTCTCTTCTATTCGCAGCTAGCACCTCGAAACAGAGGCGTGACTCCTTTTGCAAGTCTGTTCGTGTGGATACCGCAGAAACATCGTCGCTATTACGGTGTTGGTGATTCACCTCGCTTGTGTTTATCACGCTTCAAGAGGTAAATTTTAAAAACTCGGATTATGGACTATTCACATGGATCCTGTGTGGGAATCCTATTATTCCGCTGCGAGATATTTTGATCCGCAATTCCCAACATCTGTTGCACTATAACCTCCATCATCCTCTGCATCGCCTCAGCTGCTGCAGCCATACTGTCGCTGTCTCGTCCACGGCTCATATGTACACCTCCACCACGAGCCATCACGTTCCTTTGAAGTAAGACTAAACAATACACAATGAATGTCAGGTGAAATCATTTCAAATAATTTTGTCTCCTTTCAGAAACCAAACATAGAGAATCACACAACACAAGCAAGACAGACCTAACCACAAACCCCAAAAGACTCAAACTTGGGCTCTGATACCAACTAACATAACACCCTCCTTAGGGTACTACATTTTACACACTAAAACATCAAAAACTTAGAAAAACACAGTAAAGGTTTAATCTTTAAAAAAATATGGATTTTAAATTTTCTTTCTCAAAAGCATAAACTTAAACAAAACATAAACAGCACAGGATGTAATTACTGAATAATACACATTAAAAAGAATATATATACATAAGTGGCATAGATCACAGTCTACCCAAAAATACACAAGGTTTGTACTCAAAAGATATATACAATTATTTGGCAAAACATAAACCAGCCCAAGTCTAGATCCCTAGGGAGTAGGGTCCTCCACTGGATCCTCTGTTGGATCCTCCTCTGGATCCTCCATCGGGTCCTCCTCCTTGGACTCCTCACCAGACAGATCCCTCAGCCGGGGTAAGATCTCACAGACAGGAGTCTTAGCAAATGACACCATAGAGTCCTAATCCTCCCTCAGGGTGTAATGCAAATCACCCCACAAGTCCCTGATCGGCATAACGAACTCCAGACGTACCGAGACGTCAAGAGAAAAGAAAGGATCCCCATTGTAGGTCTTATGAATAGACAGGTCACATCTCCTACATAACTAACTCATCCAGTATCCTAGTCGATACGCCAAGCATCTGTACCTCCATGAAACTAAACTCTAACAAAACCAACAAACTATCTTCTAGTCGCCATCACATAAAACAAAACAACAGGAAAGCTACAATCTTCTTCGTCTTCCTTTCAATCTTTATCAACGTGTACACATAAAATAAAGTATCAGAGAGAATAAAGAATAATAATTATAGTTATGGCATCAAGTATCAGATAATTTAGCAGATATAAAATATCACGATAATATGTAGACAGACTATGCATATGTACAATGGACCAATTCTTACTCCATGGAGCTAAATACAATTTCAGAGAGAATGATCTAGAAGACATGTCTGTATTTCGTCAGCCTCAAGTCAAGTGCTATAGTTTCTCAATTTGCGCACCATGGCTTATACAAGACAGTCTATACTAGATTGTGAATAGAATAGTGCCTGGTCGAGATCATCGGTGCGTTGCCCAGTCACCACGGCCTAGTGGAGCTACCAACTGGCTACTTGTGGGATACCTGCGCCCCGACGCCTCCAAGTTCAACAAGTGAACCACACTGCACAATCCGCACCCGCATTAAGGTGTAATTCAACTCCTAGGCAATAAGCCTTAACTGACACCATCAGTATAATGCATGATCAATGACTCAATGCATGCGCATATATTAATATCATGATTTTCTATAAACATGAGCTACTTATGAGCCAAGCCAGTCATTAACATCTCCGGGTCCTATTCGAGAGCTCGACAACACAATGCTATTATTTTCAAATGCAAGCATCTTAATCGCATAAGTCAGAATTCATCGTTCTCAAATTACATCAAACCTTATCGCAAATTTTTCTAACATATAAATCTTTTATTTCACTTTTAAGCTTAATTTTTGAAACTTTCAAGGATTAATATAGAAGTTAACTTTAGCTCCAATACTCTTCTGCTAGACTCCTCCAGGTAATACCTCCTAATATTTTTCACGAGGAACATAAAAAGAAAACCACATTGTCTTAATCTCATAAATTTTTTTCCTTTCCCTAGACCCTAAAGTACCTTAAGTTTTCATTATATATCTCTCAAGCTTATTTTTCCACTCAAAGGCCGAAATCCCTCTCTTACTAAATGGCCAAATTTTGTTTTATCACTCCTTCATTAGTATAAATCCTTAATCCTATTCCTTTTTCACCTAAGCATCTAACTTCCAAATCAACACAAAAGTTTATTTTGGATACCTTTTTTAAAGCCACTTGGCTGAGAGCCCTAAGGTCTTTGGGCCTCTAAATTTTTATCCTCATCAATAAGATTCCAAGCATACAACATTTTTCAATTACCAAAATTTCTACTTAACCAAGGTTAAGAATAACATTAAGCTATAAAATCATACAAGGCAAATAATTACTAAACCACTAAAACCCATACAACCAAGTGAACAACCCTCACATTGGTTCTTCATTTTCAATACATCAATTCGTTTCTCACCACCATGAAAGGTTGATGAGAGTAATCTCCCTCTTACCTTAGATGATGACCAACCACTTCTTGGGTGCCTTCTTGAATCAAACTTTCTCTTCCAAGAGGCTTTTGAAAATGAAATCACATACAAAAAGATTAACATCTAAGGCTTAGAATAGAATGACCATGGATCAAAATCGTGGTCTTAGAAAGTAAAAATGAAAAGAAAGATGAAGATGGAGGAATTTCACCTTGAAAGCCTTCCAACCCTAACTTGGAGAAACACTTGAAAACGGATGGTTATCCATATGTCTCTTGACTTGTAGCTTACGAGTAGATAGTACGTTGTAACGCAGCCTCTGAATGTCATCATGAAAGATAATAGCATAGCGAGGTGGTAACGATTGTCATCTTTGCCACCGTGCTTACTGAAGGGCATTGTCACAAATATGCATACTAGATGAAGATGAGTCACGCCTTATGGGTCTTTTTCTTGAAGACATGGTGGTGGTGAAGGTGGTCACTAGAATCTATGGAGGTTGAGTTGTGAAGAGAGGAAGTGATTTAGAGAGAGAAAGTGATTGAGTGAGAGAAAGAAGAAGAGAAATGAGATTTGAAGGTGATAATGGTAACGAAGGATGAGTTTTGAATGGGAATTTGTGGATTTGAGAATGGGTGGTGGAGATTGCTGGTTATGGAGGTTGAGGGAGGTGAAGGAGAAAGAAAGATCAGAATTTTAGGGTAAAAGAGATGTGGGAGCCCTTTTTACTCGTGCTGGGCCATGTAGATCCATGGCTATGGGATTTCTTTATTTGAATAAAAAAATGAAAATTAGAAAAATAAAAAAAATTGAAAAATGTTGAAATACAATTAAAAAGAATAAAGAAAGAGAAAAAAAAATTGGGAACCCCAAACTTAAAATTAAACCATGGTGTTTATTGAATTGAATTCAAAAACAAAACAAACTTGACATGAAATGAAAAACATAGCTGAAATTAAAATCCTAAGCTACAAAATTAAAGTACTAAATTGAAAACTCAAATCCTAAAGTCTTATCATTTTAAGATTTCTATCACTGTACACCACGCTTTTCCTAAAACTAAAGATGATGGAGTTTAATCCTCCTTAAGATTCTCCTCTAGGTCTTCTTCTAGATCTTGCTCGATTTCATTAGCAACCTCTCCATTATTAACATCATCATCATCCCCATCCACGTGCCTCTTTACAATGTGGGAAAGCAAGATATATGGGACCGCAAAGTCATCGACTTTTGCATAAATTCCTGCAATAGACTCCAAGATAGAAGCCATAAGGGAATCAATCTTATCATTAACTTCAATGATGTTCATCGAAATTGCCCTCTCAAGATCATTCATTTGTTCCTTTTACTTCTTCATGAGAGCCAAATCATAAACGGTCTATTCAAATTGGTTAGCCATACTTCCTCAACTTCATCTTCCTTATTCAAATCCACAAAGTAGCATCCTCCCCATTTATGCACACAAATATTCACAGCCACAAGAGCATCTCCATTGATGTTGAGGCTACAAACATTAATTCCAAGAGATTCAGTAACAATTGTAATAAGCCCTCTAAGGAGTAAGTGTTAGCAAAGCCAATATGCAGCATTGACATGCCTCCCCGAGATCATGCTGTCTAAGAAGAAAAGCTCATCCTCGGTCACTTTAGTAATGCTTTTGATTTAGCCAAGGAGACTGTTCACTATCCAAAAGTGGATAACAAGATAGGAATTATAATCCAAGTGGTAGGAGAATAATTGGGATGTAGAAGTAGCTCCAAAACGATAATTTCCTATATTGCACCTAGTTGCATTTTCATTCCAATCCTTCAAAATAGAGGTCACTCTACCTAGTGAGAATCCAAAGAGAGACTCAACATGTAGAATAGGGAGAATATAGGATTGCCTTAAAAGACGGAAAGAAATTCTTCTTTCATCATAGTAATCATATGGGTACAATTGGCACAAAAAAAAAGTTCAGTAAATCAAGAGTGAGTTCTTTGAAGATCGGCCTTAACATGTTAGAGAACTTTGTTAATCTGATGTTGTACAAAAGATCATCAGCTTCAATGAGGACCTGAAGGTAAGAAAGTACACTGAAGTTGGGGAAGCGAGTAGTGTAACACCCTAACTCTTGATATCATAGTATATTCATAATATACACAAGTAAACAGAGTTAAGCGAGTTACTTCTATCTAATAAAAAAAATCATAATCCATAACAACATACTTGTCATTATAGAGAGCCTTAAAGGAATAAAGATACATGTTTATACAATAATAACCTCAAAAAGACAAATTGTAATACATAACATCATTGTACATCACAAAGAAAATATAAATATAATATAGGCTTTGCCAAAAAGAAACTAACTATCTAGTCCATTTGTTTCTTCTTCTTTTCCTTAAAAGGATCTTGACCTGGATTTACATGGAAACACAAGCGACGTGAGAATTCATAATCCTCAGTAAATGTATTCCAAAACCAATCATTTATAACATTATAAATACAATCATAACTGTAACACCCCAAAAATTGTTTATTTTATCATTTATCATCATTTTATAATATTTATAAATTTTGAGAATTTTTATGGATTTTTTCGGAAATGTTGAATATTTTAATATATTCCTCATTTTACGTGAATATATTCCTCAGTGTAACACCTCAGAAATGATTTGTTTCATCATGGATAGTCATTTCCCAATATTCATGATTTATGGAGATTTTTCTGGAATTTTACGGAAATGCTAAATATTTTAATATATTTTTTGTTTTACGTGTGCACTGAGCAGAGTCAGTCAAACACTCTAAAAAATTGTTTGTTTTGTGATAAATAGTCATTTTTAATATTTGTGATTTTTATTAATTTTTGTGGATTTTTCTGAAGACGTCGAATATTATAGTGTATTCTTCATTTTGCGTGCGCACTAAGCGGAGCCGGGACAACGAAATGTTTTCCCTGAGGCTGGTAAACATTGAACTGTCAATATGTCGATGGGGATCTTAATAAACCCGAGGTCGGGCACAGTTTGCGAGGTTTGCATTTTTTGATGTTTTATCTGATAAATAAAATTACTGTATCATAAAATTATCCGATGAACAATAAAATATTATTTTCATCAACTGTAACTTTCATTCACTGAGAAAATAATTCTAACTGTATAATTAATCATCTGTTCAAGTGTATTCAATTTAGGAGACAAGCTTACTATGCACTTTATTGAGAATTGTGCAAAGCTTCTCAAGGAAGCTTCAAGGAAGCTTCTTGGAAATTTCCTCCAAGCTTCCTATGGAAGCCACACACTCTCTCTCCTCTCCCCATGCACTCACTAAGAAGAAATTTCTCTAGGGAGCACAAATTGTGCTTCAATTCATTTAATCAATTATATTCAAGTTTTCAAAATTCAAAAGCTACCACTTTATTTTTCTATTCACTTTCTCTCTCTACCTTCATCTTCTTCAAGCTTTTTCTCCTCCTTCTCTCTACCAAGGCTCACGGCCAGCTGCCTTTCTCCCCCTCATCCATCACAAAATTTTCATCCAACCCCATTTTCTTAATCCTCTCCATCTCCTAAACACTTTTCTAGTTGGTGGTTCTTTAAAAATCCATCATTTTCACCATTTTCTTCAAGCTTCAAGCTTAGGGTTCTTTGGGTAAGTTCTTGATTCTTCACTTCCCTTTTCTTATTTTCGTTTCTATGGTCTTCCTTGTGACCATCCATGCTTTATTTTTCAAGCATTGGTGCTATTCTAATGAGATTAAAATTTCTAAGGTTTGGTTGGGTGCAAATCCGAAATTGCAAGGAACTCTAGGAGGGCTTCTCTTGTTTTCTTCACTTTGGTAAAAGGAAAACACTTCTCCTCAACCTCTATTAGCATTAAGAAACCTTGTTTGTGATTGATTGTGAGAAAACCCTATTGAGGATTATTCTTTGTTTGCTTGATTGGCATGATTATGTGTTGTATTTAATTTGTTTAAGTTGTTTATTTGATTAGTTGTGTATATTGATATATTTGAATGGATTGGAATGCATGAAATGGAAGAAAATGATGTTGGATTGGTTCTTGGATGGCCACGATTTTGGGGGTCCAAATTTAGGGTTCTTTGTGAACAATTATAACAATTGGAATTCATAATTAATCAAGTGTACATTAGGTAATTAATGGAATGAAAAATTTGGGAACTTAATCCCTAGGGAGGCCACGGCCTCTAGGGCCTTTTTGGGGCTTAATTATGCAACTTTGGTAACCTTGGAACTTGAATAACCAAGTAATTAAATCATTGGAAATAGAAGGGAAAATTAGCAAATTGGAAGAATTGGATATACTTTGAGTTTCATAAATTTTAAAGAACCAAGAATAGAATTTTCATAAGATTTAGGATAATTTTAATTAGGGCAAGAACAAGAGAGTGTGAGACTTTGAGATCTTAGAATAACCTTCTAAGTGTATGAGAATAAATTACAATAGAAATTTTAATTAATTATGAGAATTCAATTAGAGATGAACCTTGAAAGAAAGACTAACTTTAAGTAAGAATTCATAATAGACCTTAAAAATGTATTAATTTATTTAATTTCAATATTGATATTGTGGGTCCATGTGAGTGACCAATGATATGTTGATTCTTACTTTGGCCAATTGTGGCATATTGTCGAATAGTATGTAATGATGATCATACATGATTATGCATAGAGTCTTTATGCATTGTGAAGGTCCTTTGGACTGTTGTTAAGGCCAAGTTGCCTAGGAGATTGAACACACCTTAGTGCGGGTGCGAGTAGACTAGTATAGGTCATATCGTTGACCATGGGGGTGTCGGGGTGCGGGTACCTCGCAATGGACAGTTGGTAGCTCTTCTGTCCATGGGGCAGACCGATGCAAACGCACCGATGATCCTGACCGGGCGCTGTCCTATATCGTGATCTAGTGTAGACTATCTGTACAATGCCATAATATGCACGTTGATAAACTTATGAATTATAGCACTTTGGCCGCGGCAGCCGAGTTGCAGACATGTCTCCTGATCTTTTTCTCCGACCGTTTATGTCTAGCTCCATGGAGTAGGATTTGACTTTGTATGCATGTGCATAGTGAGTCCATGCATTATTTGGAATTTATTATTATTATAATTGGAACTATTGTATTACTGATATATATAACTATCTGGTTCTGCTTAGTTAATTATTACTGCTACTTAATGTTTACTATTATTATTGCTGTCAAAAATGCTATGTAGGCGCTTTGCGCCATTTTGTTTCTTAGTGCTATAACTGGTAATGATGGTAGGATGTCTTACCTCTTTCTTGTACTTTTGTTATTTCTATCTGTATATTGTGTCCCATCGAAGACGATGGCAAGGAAGTTAGAGCTCCTGATTTCCCCGACTTCTGGCCTGATTACGATTAGCATCTACTGTGGAGCATGGAGGCACGTATGCGTGGATTTCTCGGTGATGTGCATCTGACCTTCCTTGGAGGGCCAGAATGCTAGCATATTAACCTGAATTCTGACCGCTGTGTCTACCTGGGAGACGTGTCGATCTCTTTGGCCTGGAGGCATCATGAGCCACCGATCTTTACCTGCTGCATCAGCCTGCATTTGGAGTTTTATCTGCCCATCTGGGAGATGTGGGGTAACTGCTTCTATACCTCGCAGGAGGACTCTTTTCATTCCACAGCTCGGGCTCTGGCCCGTAGCTCTGTGGCTCCTATGGTGGTTTCCTCGGATGAGGAGGTCCCCGAGGATGACCTCGCGGAGGATCCTGAAGAGGATCCTGATACGATTCCTCCTCATCTGAGGGACTGATATTGTTGGTAGCTACTGATGGCTGCCAGTGTTTTATTTTGGGGGCCTGATGTCTTTTGTAGTGGGCTGTATATTTCTAATATCCTTTGGGCAGGTATAGTTGTGCTTTTTGTACACTAGGCCTTGTAACTAAATAGTTTGATATAAATATATATTATATATATATATGAATATGCAATGTTAATTCAAATGTATGCTTTACTTCTGTTTTGCTCTTTATTTCCATTTATGTTTCATCACTATGTTTATTAATTATTGTTATTATAACAAAAAAAAAATATAATCACCATTTTAATTTATACAGCTTTAACCTGATAAATTTAACCGTAATTAAAAAAGAATTGGGTCTTAATTTATATAATTTATTTTTTGCATTGTAAATGACAATGTGACATTTCCTCCCAAAAAAGGGCGTTACAATAACAAATATGAAGTAAAATATGTTTTAAAAGCTCTTCCATGACTTATCTTTAGTAACTAAAGGAGCCAAGCTAAGTAAACATTCATGGCCCAACAAAAGAACCAAGCTAAACTCATTTTCATGGCCTAACAAAGGAAACCAAGCTGTTAGACTTCCATGGTCTAATAAGGAAACCAAGCTAATTTCATTTCCATGGTTTAAAAACCAAGCTCATTTCATTACCATGGCTCAACAAGGAACTAAGCTATTATTCTTCCATAGTTCATTAAAAGAAACTAAGCTCATACTATCCATAGTTCATCATAAGAAAATGCTTGGGAGTTACTGCCTTTGGTGCCCACTTTTCCAGCGCTTAGGCACTCCATAATTTTTCATATATTAGTCAAGTCAATCTGATATTAAAACACTCACTCAGTGTACTCAAAAATACCAAACTAACTCAGTTTATTCTCAAACTTTAACTACATCACATTTCATATATTTGTGACTTAAAAATAAATTTTTCATATTTATTTCCTTTAACGAAACATTTTATGTCATTATATGAGTTATTTTAAACTACTTTTCACATTTAGTGTTACAACAAAGTGTCTAATCTTATTCAAAATGTCACAATACTAAACAAGTATGTCATGCAAGTATTATGATATCTCTGTAAACATATAAAAATCTAACATGTCAAAGAGGATGTTACAAGTAGACAAAAGTTGAACTTTGCATCCTTTCATGGTTCCTTCACAAGGATAGCAAGAAAGGTTTTCCCTTGAGCATCTTGGAGAATATTCATCATTGGATGAAGAAGAATTAGAGATGGGAAGGCCAAGTGTAACATTCTCCTTAATCTAATAGTCCTAATCAGGGTTATAGAGGCTCAGTAACTCCGGTATGAGTTATCTGATAATTCGGGTAACCTTCTAGACTAGTTTGAGCCTAATTCTATAACATTGAAATGTGAAAAATAGCTAAAGTTTCTACATAAATTGTTGATATAATGGAAATAAATATGAAAAATTTATTTCCTAGTTATAAATGATTGATATGAGCTATAGTAAATTTTGGAGAATCAACTGAGTTAATTTAGTATTTTTAAGGATATTGAAGAGGAATAGCTGTAACGGTTAAGTAGTTCAAAAAATTATGAAATTATATGAAAATAATAAGTAAGACATGGAGAATATTTTGGTATAAAATACAAAGTAAGATCAGTATCAATAAGCATATTAACTTAATTATTAAGTGTAATTTAACTTAGGACAAAGTAATGAAGCTTAACTGATGAACAGAAGTATATGAAAAATTATGGAAATGTGGATACAAGGACTAAGTTGAGTCTTAAAATTTTTCATAACATTTATGGACACTTGAAAACTCAGCTTTGGAAGATTAAAAGTGTACGTAATAGATATAGAAGTTCCAACATGAAATTTTTATTCATTCTTTTTGGTCTCCACTGCCATACTACTCTCACCTTTATCTAATCTAATTTTGACATTTTCTCTTCACATTTGCTCCATTCTCTCGCACGGGCAATAGGCCAAAACAGAGAAGAGTAAAACGCACAAAGAGAAAAGAAGGAAAGGAGAAAGAGGATAGAAAAGCAAGGTGAAAAGGAAGAAGAAAATCCAAGGAATCAACCTACAAGGAGCTAGGAAGAGAGGCAGAGGTCCTTGGCCTTTAACATGCTCTTCTTCTTCTCTTGGTTTTGAGATAAATTTCTAGTCTTGAAGCTTATGGAGGACACGACCAAGTTGTGTTTTAGTGGAGATTTATTTACTTTAATTTTTTGTTTCTCTTCTATTGATTCTTGGGTTGAACTTGTGACATTGATTATGATAAGAAAATGAGAAAATTGTTATGCTTTTGGGCTGATTAGTCACGGCCAAACCAAGTAAAAATAGGGTTCATTGCTTTCAATTTTTGTTTTCTCTTCTATAGAATGTTAAATTGAGTTTGTGATTTTTTATTGAAACTCATGGCCAAACTTTGTTCTAATGAAGCTCACAGCCAAGGCATGACTATGTGAGAGATTTTGTTTAGCTTATGTCTTAATCTTTTATCTTTGATTTTGAGAACTTTATGAAAAAATTTACTATGTAAGAATAAAAATTGCTTGATTTAGGGTCCTATAGTGTACATGGCCAAGTGATTCAAAGTAAGGGAAATGTTTGAATTTTTATGTTGTACATCTTTAACCAAGGGTTTAGTGATTAAAAATGAATAAAAGAAGTTATTCTTATGATTAGATTACATGATTGCTGGCCATACAAATTTTTGGTCATGTTTGGAATTTTCTTAGAGGAATGGCCATGCAGCAAAGTGTAACTTGTCTATGGTTAGATATGCTTGATAATAATCATTTGAATCACTAAGAGTTCATAGAGAAACCTTAGTGTTTATATGGGCCATGTAGGCCAAATTGTGAATATAAGGAGGTTTGGTAATCTCCATGTTGTATCCAATGCTTAAATGCTTGAATTATGTTTGAATTATTGTTTGTATGGAAATTTCTTGAAATAAATAGTGTTGTACATTCATGAAATCAATTTAGTTACTTGATTAGTAAAGTAACCAATGAATGCGTATTGAATGGAATGAATGAAATGGTATTGGATACTTGTTATATAATAGAGATTATATTGCTCCTTGATTAAACAAGTTGAGCTTGAAATTTTGTATTGCTTCCTTCATTCTTTAAGGTTGAGTTAGAATGTAATTTACACTTGTGTTTAATTAAACAGTCCTCATGAAATTCGAAATTGATTTGTATATGAGATTGATAGTGTGAGGAAGGATTATTCTCTCCCTATCTTAGATAAAAGGGTAATATGAGAAAGGATGATTCCCTCCCTATCAAAGTAGTTGAGGACGGACATTCCCTCTCTACTTGAATTGAGATATATTAAATGAGGAAGGATGATTCCCTCACTACCTATTTGATGATTATGATATATGATGAATGAGCACTGAGATAAATTTGAATTTGATATTCATATTATGACCTAGTTATGATATAAGAACCATTGAATGAATTTAAGATCATGGTGCTTGTTTGGAAATTGTTACTAAAAATGTTTATGGATGTAATTTATAATGCTTGATAATAAATGTTTTCAGAAACTATTAATAATTGGAATTCTATTTCGCGAAGAGAAAGTACTTGATTTGCCACTTTGCCACCTTTCTACTTTATAATTAAAGTTTAAGTTTTTGAATGATTTTTCTCCGAAACAGTTGGATTTATTAGGATGACATATATTTTTAATAGTATTACTGAGAATTCTTAGAATTCTCACCCTTTTTTATTCTATTCCATAATATTTCCAGGGACGAGTCCTTTATCAAAGAGACGAAGAAAGAAGATATAGAATAGGTTTATGATATCATTATGTATTTTGTGATGTATAATTAGTACTTTGTAACAAATTATGTAATTAATATGTATTGTAACATACTTTATATATTATTTTTCATAGTATATGTATGTGATCTAAACCCTAAACAGACTCATATTTTACATATATTGTATAAACGAAAATTTCAATTATTTTATTAGTTCTCAATGACATGCTTAATTCTGATTACTATTGCGTAATTTTGGGTACATTACTAGTAATGGTTTTAAGGATGTTACACCAAGAGCCAATAGAGAGAATAAGAGAATTTAGAGAGAAAAATATTAAAGAAGAGAAGAGGGTGGTGGGTGGATGAGGTTGCTAGTGAGCCTCTTAAATAGAAAAAAGAAGAATTTAAGTTCGAGTAGGAAAAAGGAAGAAAACGGAGAGAGTTCGAGAGTAATTCAAATTACTCTTGAATTCAAAAAAACTTCTTGAAAAACTGACTTTTAATCCCAATTAATTTTATTTAAGAAAGATTATAAGAAGAGGTTGGTTATAATTAGGATTATAAAAGCAATTGAGATAAGTGAGAGAGAAATCCAAGTTGAATTATAACTAATAACTAAATGAGATAGAGAATTTCAGTTAGAATAGATAAGCGATAAGCGAAAAACTCCTTTTTTTTTATCAACTGTATTTTTATTTATTTAATTGGACACTTAAATTTCTGCTAAAAAGCTTATCATTGATCAATTTAGGTACTCTAAAAACTGGGAAAAAATTTAGGAACAACTTGAATTTAGTTAGAGGGACAAAAAACCAATTTTTGCATTAGATGCGACCATGGGTGTGGTTTGAAACACTCCCTAGGCATGTTTCCTACTACCTGGAAACAAAAAAATTTGCAACTTTCACTATGAATAAAACCACGACTGTGGTTTGCACCACAGCCTAGCCATGGTTGACTTTGTCAGAATTTTCTAGTTGGAACCATCGGGAACCACGCTTGCCTTGGGCATGTTGCACACTGCTAAAACTCATTAAATTCATCAAAAACTATAACCAAAAACTTTTATAATTGTTGGAACTCTGAAAAATCATCAAAACATCAATCTTCACACACAATCACATCAATTCATCATAATTTTGCATCAAATCATGAATCACGTGCAAACATTAAAGGTTATATTAATTATTAAACACATGAACTTATCAAATCACAATCAAAATTCACAAGCAATCATAAGAAAAAGCTTAGAAAAATAAATAATACTCCCCCTTGAAGCATGCTTTAACTCAAGAAACTTGCAATCACAACTTCAACCCCTCAAAAACTCCAAAAATTGCAATCAAGCTAGATGGGTACCTACAAAAAGAAAAGAAATGCACTAAACAAAAGTAAACTAAAAGAAAGAAACTAAAAGCACATAAACAATAAAAGTAATATACTTTGGATGCCTTCCAAGGAGCACTTGTTTAAAGTCTTTAGCTAGACTTTCTTCGCTCAAGTTAGTTCAGATACTTGGATGGAGAAGCTCTGTTGATTGACTTCCCCTCCTAGGTACAACTTCAACTTATGCCTGTTCACATTGAATGGATTTCTAGATGGAGGTTCAAAAAGTTCAAAAGCACCATATGCAAATGCTTTCTTAATAATGAAATGACCATACCATATAGACTTTAATTTTCCCGGAAAGAGCTTGGGCCTTGAGTAAAATAACAACACCTATTGTCCAGGCTCAAACCTTTTCCATGAGATTTTTTTGTCATGCCAGAGTTTAGTTTTCTCCTTGTTGAGTCAAACATTCTCATATGCATTTCGACAGAATTTATCTAATTCATTAAGTTAAAGAAGTTGCTTCTCTCCTGTCATTTTAATCAAAAGTTAAGGATCTTTATAGCGCAAAAAGCTTTATGGTCTAACTCTACCGGTAGATGATAAGACTTCCATAGACTAATTGAAATGGAGACATGCCATTGGGAGTCTTAAAAGTTATCCTATATGCCCATAATGCATCATCAATCTTTTTTTACCAGTCTTTTCTTGAAATGTTAACCATTTTCTCTAAGATTTGCTTCAATTCATGGTTTGACACTTCAACTTGTCCACTTGTCTAAGGATGATATGTAGTTACTGTAACACCTTACTACAAATTATTGTAAAATAAATAGAATATTTCAAGATAAATCGCATTAAACATGCCACTTCTAAAAATGCATAAAACAAAAACCCATAATAACTTGTATAGTCATTATAGAGAGCCACGAATGATAAAAATATCATATATACATACATCACTAGCTAACATGCCATACTATATACATAAACTTTTACAAACAATCAGAAGAGTACAAATATACAATCTGATTCAAAAAGAAATAAAGTTGCTAAACTAAGTCTTCTGCTTCTTCTTTTTCTTACCTTTTCCCTTTGAAGGGACTTCACTTGGATTTATATAGAACACATAGGGGTGAGAAATCACAATTTCTCAGTATTCACATACCAAGACTAGTAGTTCATCATTTACAAAAAAAAAATCAACTGAACACATAAATACACTCTACGTAACCATTTTCCAAAAAATCAATAACATCGAAGAATCACCCAAACAATCCTAAGATACCAGCGACAAGCAACCAAGCAATCAACTAATTAAGCAAGACAACAGCCCATACAATTGTCAACAATGCAATGCTTTTATGTTATGAGGTATGATAATGCTCAAACAAAGTCCTAATATTATGAATATGCAATGCCAATGTAGGTTTTAAATTTTGAAAACACAAGCTACTTACTTATTTCCCAGAAAATCTCAGTTTCTTGTATATACGAAGTAGGATAAGTCTAAAAGCATAAACTCACTTGGTAAAAAGTGGACAATTTCCCCTCACCAACATAAGAGTACTATTGCCACCCCCATACCGATAACCCTGACCATGCAAGCATAAATGCAAGGAGGATTTATATCCAACACCTCATTCTCAGGTCATATGGTTGTGCACACCATCTAAGGTGACAATACATAGGAAATTAGCAAATACCAAGTTTGAAAACTAAATATCTAGGCCACATTTTAAACTCTAGAATTTAGGAATCCTAGCCTCACTTATCCAACAAAGTAGTAAGATTCATATCTCTAGCAAAACAGTATCTAGAACATCACACAATCACTCACAAGTGATTTAGAAATCAACCTCATATTGACCAAAGTTCTAAACACTAACCTAGGCATTCTATCACATTTGAATATCTAAGAATTTCCCAAACATTTCATATATGCAAGTTGATAATTCTCTCCAAGAAATATCCCCAAAAGTGTCTCAATGCACCCTAAAAGATATGCACAAATGATCCCATTAAGTAGGAAATTTATTTAGCAACACATGCTAAATTGCATTCTTTACTTTGCCTCAACGCTGAGGCACTTCTAGACCGAAGCTTAGGCGTGCAAACAATAGCTTCACACGAGATTCTCTGGACATTGGGCACTTAGGCGCTCTAACATGGTCGTCTAGGTGCTGATCGCCTAGCAGCATGCGACCATCTTCTGGGCTGAGGGTGCTCAGGCTCTCCCCATAGGGCACCTAGGTGTTCGTCACCCAAAACAAAATCTGTAAAATTCTGCAGAAGCTGTTACTATTCCATTAAGGAACAAAATGAGACTCAACCACTCATGACCAAATTCTAGATGGTTTCTATCCCCTATCATGGTCCCTAACATATTGGAATCATAAATCAACAACTCAACTCATCAAACATGGATTTAAACCAAAACAAGCCATGGAATTATCAAAAACCTAAAAGCTCCTAAAATAGGCATATGAACATCCATCAAGCAAAAAAAGTTACCATGGTTTCCAATGAGTTGAAAACACTCTAACTTAACTCTTGGGATTAGGAACTAAGTTAAGTGTAAGGATTTGGTTCACCAAACCAAGAATTCCTCCAAGAACCCTAAAGTCATTCAACTTGAACAAAAGAGGATAAATGGATAGAAAACCCCCTACCTTGAGTAGCAAAGATAGAGATGATCACATGTCTTCAAGCTTGCCTTTTCCCTTAACCTTCCTCTTTTCCCCTTTGTTCTTCCTCCTTTGCTCCTTGTTTGTTTCCTGTTTCTATTTCTTATTTCATAGCCGAGAAAGAGAATGAAAAATAAAATAGAAAACTCAAGGAAATATCACAAAAAACGGGGTCAAAGAATATGGCTGAAACGTAACAAGCTTAGTCACTTAGTGACCAAGTGATACTCCCGATCTGCTTAGAACACCAAGATTTCTCCAAATCTAGTTTTCCTAAAATCAACAAGTTTAAAATAAATCAAAGGATTCATCAAAAATCTTGTTGCACCAAAACCATCATTTTTCATATTTGTGACTAGTCATTCCGGTATTAAAACACATAAGTAGTATGCCTAAAATTACCAAACTGACTCCGATTATTCTCAAATTTTAACCACATCACAGAATGCACATTGTGACTTAGAAATAAATTATCCATATCTATTTCCACTAGCTAAGCCATTTATGCTAATATCTAGGTCATTTTAAGCAATATTTCACCTTTTGGGCTGCAGCAAAGTGCCTAAACTAACTCAGATTGTCACAAAATTAAACAGACATGTTAAGCAAGTATTAAGCTACCTCTGTAACTATTTAAAAGTATAACATGTTGAAGAGGATGTTACATTTCTCCCTATTTTTTTAAAATTTTGTCCCCAAAATTGCTTACCTCATATAAACAACTGCGGGTGGCCTTGTTACATGTGGGACTCCAACTCCCAAGTTGCCTCCTCGAAACCAGCACCATATTGAAGCACCTTTATCAAAGGAATCTACTTACCTCTAAGCTATTTGACCCCTTTATCCATGGTCCTCATTGGCCGTATAGCATAAGATAAATCCTCTGTTAACTGCACAGACTCATTTCTTATGACATGTGAAGGATCTAGATTGTACTTCCTAAGCTATGACACATGGAAGACATCATAAAGGTTTAACAAACTAGGTAGAAGGGCAATTTGGTAGGCTACGGGTCCAATTCTCTTTAGGATCTGGTAGGGACCAATGAAATGAGGGTTCAACTTTTGTGTTCTCAATGCTCTACCAATCCCTATTGTAGGAGTAACTCTTAAGAATACATGATCTCCCTCATTGAACTCTAGAGGTCTTCTCCCTTTATCAGCATAGCTCTTCTGCCAACTCTGAGCCATAACTAACCTATCTTGAATCATTTTAATCTGATCAGTGGTCTACTATACTAACTTAGGTCCTAGGACGGTTCTCTCTCTAACCTCATACCAACATAAAGGGGACCTATACTTTCTACCATAAAGTGCTTCATACGGTACTATACCTATGCTAGTATGAAAACTGTTGTTGTAGGCAAACTTCACTAAGGGTAAAAACTTATCCCAACTCTCTTTCTAATCTAGCACACATGCTCTAAGCATATCCTCAAGGGTTTGAATAGTGCTTTCCAATTAACTGTCAGTCTATGGATGATATGTTGCACTCAAACTAAGCTTTGTCCCAAAAGCTTTCTGCAAGGCTCCCCAAAATCTAGATATAAATCTAGGGTCTCTATCAGAGACTATACTAAGGGGTATACAGTACATCCTAACTATCTTCTGAAGGTATAAATGGACAAGTTTATCCATGGAGTAGTTAGCTCTTATAGGTATAAAATGGGCAAACTTGGTTAGTCTATCCACTACAACCCATATTGAATCAAATCCTAACTGAGTCCTGGGCAAGCCCATCACGAAATCCATTGTGATGTTACCCCATTTCCACTCAGGGATTCCCAAAAATTGAAGAGATCCAGAGGGTTCCTAGTGTTCTATCTTGACCTTCTAACAAGTTAGAAACCTAGACACAAACTCGGCTATCTCCCACCCTGAGATATCACATGTCCCAAAAACTGCACTTGCGAAAGCCTAAACTCACACTTAGATAGTTTGGCAAACAACCTATTCTTCTTAGGGGTCTCCAACACTATCCTCAGATGTTGTTCATGATCTACCATTGTCTTAGAATAGATCAAGATATCATTGATAAACACCACAACAAACTGATCTAGGTAGGGTCTAAAGATCCGATTCATGTAATCCATGAACACTATCAGTGCATTCGTCAACCCAAAGGACATCACGAGGTACTCATAATGCCCATACCTAGTTCTAAAAGTTGTCTTAGGGATATCCTCTTCTATAATCCGTATCTGATGATAACAAACCTAAGATCAATCTTTAAGAAAACTGCAGCTCCTCTCAGTTGATCCATTAGATCGTCTATCCTAGGCAACAGATACTTGTTTTTATTGGCCACATTTTTCAGTTGTCTGTAATCCACACAAGCCACATGGTACCATCCTTTTTTCTTCACTAGTAACACAAGTGCTCCCCACAGAGAAACACTGGGCCTAATGAATTACTTATCCAATAAATCCTCGATTTGTTTCTTGAGTTCCGCTAACTCTAGTGGCGCCATTCTATAGGGTGCTCTAGATATAGGTCCTATCCCAGACACTAATTTTATAGAGAACTCTATTTCTCGCTTGGGTGGCAACTCCATTATGTCACTTAGGAAAACTTCAGGATATTTACTCACTACAAGTATTTCACCTAGGCTTTTCTTAACCCTAGCATTTAGTGAAAATGAGAGAACATATCCTAGAGATCCCTCCTCCAAACAGAGATTAACCTGATTTGTATTGAGATACACAGATTCGGATGGAATGACTCTAGTAGGTATATCTGACAAGAAAACTAGGTATTTATCTGAACAGTTCAACACTACATGGTTGGCGGACAACCAATCCTACAAAGAATGACATCGATATCTACAAAACGCAAACATATAAGGTTTACACTGAAAATCCTATCATCTACCTTTACACAACAATCAAGACACACTCTAGATGTTGTAACTAGTTTACCAGTAGGCATAAATATAGATAAGTCATATGAAAGTTTAGACACAGGTAAATCGAGCTCATTCACACAATTATTCAAAATAAAGGAGTGAGATGCTCCTCGAATCATATAATACAATTAAAAGATGATTATGAATAACGCATCACCTCTTCACCACCTAAAGTGTAAACTCTCCCTCTGGCTTGCGGTTTTTGAGTAGGTGTAACTTTCTTCTTTGATGGACACTCCTTCGCAAAATGCCCAAGTTGTCCACAAACATAGCACACCGAGCAAGGTCGATCTCCGTGCTGTTTCCCACATTTGGAAAACTTAGGTCCTACAAACTCCTTCTAAACATGCTTACCTTTGTTCTGAGTAAATCTAGATTTAAAAGACCCCTTCTTGAACTTGTCATCACCCAACTTCCTCTTTTGAAAGTCTTGTGACTTAGGCTCCACTGAAAGCTTTTTGGAATGCCCTTCGATTATTTGACATTTGTTAATCAAAGTTTCAGAATCTCGAATTTCAAACAGTTGGATGGCATTTTGAATGTCTTCCCTCAGTCCTTCCTCAAACTTAACACACTTCCATGATTCATCTAGGTTAAGTTTGAGGCAAGAAGAGAACTTAGACAATTCATTGAATTTGACCACGTACTGGCCAACAGACATATCCCCCTATTCTAACTTGAGAAATTCCATCTCTTTGGCATTTTAAAGATTTTGTGGAAAGAACTTTCACAGAAATGAATTTCTAAAGATCTCCTATGTCACATTAGTCCTTGACACTTCAAGAGCTCTCTTGGTATCCACCCACCAATCCTCAGCCTCACCTTCGAGCATGTATAAAGCAAAGAGCACCTTTTGATCGTCTAAACAAGCCATGACAGTGAAAATCTTCTCCATCACTTTGAGCCAACCCTCAGCTCTAATTGGGTTGTACTCCCCTTTGAAGGAAGATGAATTTGATTTGCTGAACTCCGAGAGGTCTTGGAAAGTCTGAGACCTCCCAACTACCTATTGGGTTAGTTGCCCCTGGTGGTGTAGTGGTGGTGTAGGCGGTTGATGTTGAGTTGTACTCATTCTCTCAAACATCCTTGTTATCGCAGCTGGTTGCTCTATGATAGCTTCAGTTGTTGCGGCTATTTACTCTTGCATAACATTGGTAGTAGCGGCTGTTTGGTTCCTCATTTCCTCAGCCATTGCCATAAAGGTTCTAACCATCTCTGGGCCTTCATTTCCAGAGTTCCTACTCCCACATGGTTGCCCTTATGCTACCAGAGTTTCTTGTAAACATAGAACAATACATATTGAGGTAGTTAATCCTAATATTATGTAATCATGTAACAATAGCTAAAACAGTCATATCAAAGGTAGGTCATACAATTTAATTAAACATCTCACACAAAAGATAAAGAAATGCAGAACACAAAGAGGAACTCCTAAACATGCCTAAGCATATTTAGTCCACACCCCGGCTCAACAGAATGAACTGCTTTGATACCATAATGTAACACCCTAATACAAATTATCATAAAATAAATGGAATATTTCAAGATAAATTGCATTAAGTATGCCACTTCTAAAAATGCATAAAACAAAAACCCATAATAACATGCATAGTCATTATAGAGAGCCAAGGATGATAAAAATGTCATATATACATACATCACTAGCTTGCAAGCCATACTGTACGCATAAACTTTTACAAATAAACAAAAGAGTAAAAATATACAATATGATTCAAAAAGAAATAAAGCTGCTAAACTAATCCTTTTGTTTCTTCTTTTTCTTGCCCTTTCCCTTTGGAGGGACTTCACTTGGATTTACATGGAACACACAGGGGTAAGAAATCACAATTTCTCAGTATTCGCATACCAAGAGTAGCAATTCATCATTTACAACAACAAAAAATCAACTAAACACATAAATACACTCTATGTAACCATTTTTTGAAAAATCAATAACATTAAAGAATCGCCTATACAATCCTAAGATACCATCGATAAACAACCAAGCAATCAACCGATCAAGCAAGAGAAATGCTCATACAATTGTCAACAATGCAATGCTTTATGTTATCAGGCATGATTATGCTCAAACAATGTCCTAATATTATGAATATGCAATACCAATGTAGGTTTTAAATTTTGAAAACACAAGCTACTTACTAATTTCCCAGAAATCTCTGTTTCTTGTATATATGAAGTAGGATAAGCCTAAAAGCATAAACCCACTTAGTAATGGGTAGATGCTTTCCCCTCACCAATGTAAGAGTACTATTGTTACCCCTATTTTGGTAATCCTGACCATGCAAGCATAAATGCAAGGAGGATCCAACACCTCATTCTCTGGTTATATGGTTGTGCATACCATCTATGGTCACAATACATTAGAAATTAGCAAATACCAGGTTTGAAAACTAAATATCCAGGCCACATTTTAAAATCTAAAACATAAGAATCCTAGCCTCACTTATCCAACAAAGTAGTAAGATTCATATATCTAGCTAAATATGTTACCAAGTGGCTCCAATACTCAAGAGGGGGGTGAATTGAGTATTTAAAAACTTTTCACAAATGCTTGTAAAACAAATTTTATTAAAGCTATTTCTTAAAAGAAGTGAATAAGAAGAAAGGGTAAAGAGCCTTAAGCACAGAAAATAAATAGGTAAAAAATATTAAATAAATTGCAAGAAATAAAAGAAATTAAGATGAGAAGAACAGACACAATATTTATCCTAGTTCAACCACCAATCACTTGTAACCTATGTCTAGTCCTCGAAAAACTATTCGAGATTTTTCACTATCAATGTAAGCTTGAACAGGTGCTTGCTACCATTACAAACTAGAGCACTTTTCACACGCAAGGAAACTTTACCATTGTGCTAAAGCCTCAACTTTTAGGGATACCTCACCCTCTTTACAATAAAGCATAATATAGTAGAAGAGAAACTCTCAGAAGAGTAAATAGTATAACTTGAAGCTCTAAGAAGCTCTTTAAGGATATCTCAAAGTTTTGGCAAAAAAGAGCACAGAAAGTATATAAAAATAAAATTCATGAATTAAAGTAAAAGAAAATTCTTTCAGATTGCTGGTTGTATTCAAAGATGACCCAAGGTCAGTATTTATCGAGCTCTGGAGAAAATAGTCATTGTGGGTTTTGAATTCTCATAAGAAATGTGAAAATAGATGTTAATTTCTAAATCTAGAACTCGTGTTTATTCGAATAACCTTTGTGTTATTCGAATAACACGTTTTGAAAAACCATGAGAAAATAGATTCAAATATATGTTATTCGAATAACATGAGGGTTATTCAAATAACTCTTTTAAAAGGAGTTTTTTGTGAAACAGTGCTATTCAAATAACATTGTGATTATTTGAATAATGTATTTAAGAAAACCATTCTGAAAAGCTTCTATTCGAATAGCAAGGGTGCTATTCGAATAGCCTTTTTGAAAACAGAGGCGTGCAACTTGATTTTGAGAGAGTTATTCGAGTAACTCTAAGGTTATTCGAATAACCCTTGATAGAAAAAGGGTTACTCGGCTTAGTTTATTCACATAGAGGGAACTTTATTCGAATAGACCTGTTTAAAACCATTTTTTAAACATTTTTAAAGAACTTCCCAGATAGTTTCCAAAGCACCAAACCTTTTAGTTAATTTTCAAAAACCATTTTAAATTTTGGATTTTAATTGAAAAACATTTTTATCTTTTGCTCCAAAATCAATGAGATATCAAGAAGGCTTCGTACAAAAAGACTCTAAGTCCTAAAGTTATTCTTGAAGTTCTTGGACTTGGTCTTCCCATCATCTTCATGTTTTTTATCATCAAAACTAGTCTTCAATGTCGTATAGTCAATCACAAAACAATATCTAGAACATCTCACAATCACTCACAAGTGATTTAGAAATCAACCTCATGCTGACCAAAGTTCTAAACACTAACCTAGGCATTCTGTCATACTTGAATGTCTAAGAATTTTCCAAACTTTTCATATATGCAAGTTGATAATTCTCTCTAAGAAATATCCCCAAAAATATCTCAATACACTCTAAAGGACTTGCACAAATGATCCCATCAAGTAGGGAATTTATTTAGTAACACATGCTAAATTGCATTCTTTGCTCTACCTCGGCGCTTAGGTGCTTCCAAACTGGCGCTTAGGCGCGCAAACAATAGCCTCACTTAAGACTCTTTAGATGTTGGGCACTAAGGCACTCTAACATGGGCGTCTAGGCATTGATCATTCAGCAGCACGCAACCATCTTCTAGGCTGAGGGCGCTCAGGAGCTCCCTTCAGGGCACCAAGGCACTCGTCGCCCAGAACAGAATCTGAAGAATTCTGCAGAAGCTGTTATTGTTCCAATAAGGAACAAAATGAGACTCAGCCACTCATGGCCAAATTCTAGATTATTTCTAATCGTTATAATGCTCCCTAACACATTAGAATCATAAATCAACAACTTAACTCATCAAACATGGATTTAAAACCAAACAAGCCATGGAATTATCCAAAACCTAAAAGCTTCTCAAATAGGCATATGAACATCCATCAAGCAAAACAAGTTACCATGGCTTCCAATGAGTTGAAAACACTCTAACTCAACTCTTGGGATCAAGAACTAAGTTAAGAGTAAGGATTTGGTTCACCAAACCAAGAATTCCTCTAAGAACCCTAAAGTCATTTAACATGAACAAAAGAGGATAAATAGATAGAACACCCCCTACCTTGAGTAGCAAAGATGGAGGTGATGATGGAGATGATCACAAGTCTTCAATCTTGCCTTTTCCCTTAACCTTTCTCTTCTTTCTTTCCTCTTTTCCTCTTTGTTCTTCCTCCCTTTCTCCTTGTTCCTTTTTTGTTTCTGTTTTTGGTTTCACATCCAAGAAAGGGAATGAAAAACAAAAGAGAAAACTCAAAGAAATATCACAGAAAAGAGGGTCAAACAAGATGGTTGAAACATAACAAGCCTGGTCACTTAAGTGACCAAGTGATACTCTCGATCTGCTAAGAACACCTAGATTTCTCTAAATCCTGTTTTCCTAAAGCCAACATGGTTAAAATAAATCGCAGGATTCATTAAAATTCTTGTTGCACCAAAACCATCATTTTTTATATATGTGGCTAGTCATTCCGGCATTAAAACACACAACCAGTATGCCTAAAAATACCAAACTGACTCCGATTATTCTCAAATGTTAACCACATCACAGAATACACATTTGTGACCTAAAAATAAATTATCCATATTTATTTCCACTAGCTAAGTCATTTATGCTAATATCTGGGTCATTTTAAGCAACTTTTTGCTTTTCGGGTTACAACAAATTGTGTAAACTAACTCAGATTGTTACAAAATTAAACAGCCATGTTAAGCAAGTATTAAGCTACCTCTATAACTATTTACAAGTCTAACATGTTAAAGAGGATGTTACAGTTACAATCTTATGAGTGACATGATATTTTGCTAACACAGCATCAAGTCTCCTATTGTAGAAATGTATACCTCCATCACTAATTAAAGCTCTTGGGATACCAAACCATGAAAAGATCCTCTTCAAGAATCCAAAAACTAATTTAGCGTCATTGGTAATGGATGGAATAGCCTCCACTCATTTGGAAACATAATCAACTGTCACCAAGATATGCTTGTTGGAAAAATAATATAGAAATGGTCCCATGAAATCAATACTCCAAACATCAAATAACTCCACTTCAAGGATGCTATTTAAAGGCATCTCATGTTTTCTTGAAAGATTTCCATCTATTTGACATTAGTCACATCTTTCAACAAATCTCCTAGCATCTTTGAACAAGGTTGGCCAATAGAATCCACTTTGTATGACCTTGGCAGTTATCCTTTCTCTGCCAAAATGGCCATCATAAACAAAGCCATGAAAATGCCAGAAAATGTTTTCAAATTCTTTTGGTACACATCTTCGCAACATATGATATGTGGATAAAATACACACATCTTGTGCTTGATTTGAGGTGGATTTAGGTGTGCTTTGATTGATATATATTGGAATTTATGTCACTTTTAATCTAACTATCCTTGGTATCTTATGATTTGTCTTTCTCTATGTTTTTAGGTCCAAAAGAGGTATTTTGACATGGCTCTATGAAGCTTTGGATGGATTCATTGCAATGGAGTTGAGCTCGAAATTTATATGGCCAAGATTCGTAGAGTTTTTAACATTGGAAAGCTAATAAAAAGAGCTACAACTTTCATGAAGACCACTTGTCTAAAAAGTGATGTTTTGAGTGATTGAAGAGTTACACACAGCCATGTGTAACTTGGAAAACGCTTCTGTCAAGCTCACACGACCCTGTGTAACTAGAGAAGGCTTTTGACTAAGTCACATAGCCGTGTGTAACGCCCTTACTATTTTTACTATTAGTATATCCGGATTTACACCAGAGTAACAATAATAAGCACATCACTTAAAAATTTACTAAAAAAATTTGAAATATACTTTTCTTAAATATACGAATATATAAGCCTATACGGGTGAGATAATATATATATATTGAAGGATGTCTATACAAAGAGTATTTTATAGTACAAAGATATACATCAATTGGCTCCAAGGTATTCTTCATACATTTCTTTATACAAAATACTAAGTCCAAAAACAAATAACTTCTTCTGTCTATGTCATTGTGTTGCCGATGCTGAACCTGGAATTTATCATGGAATACATACATATAATAGGGGTGAGAATACTAATTCTCAGTAGTTCTATTATGAAAATGTGTCATCACAATAATTCCAGATATTTCGGAAAAAAAATATTACTTTGAAATTCAATTTTGAATACATATACATACTATTATAGTTAGAAGGGTGACAAAATGTCAAATCTGGTCCCTTCTCTTCCCGAAACATAATTTCATTTAATAATTTTCAAAAATATTCTTTATCAACAATACAAATTCTAAACATATGTAGTTCTAGTAATTGTACCAAGCATACAAACATTCATGTTCAAATTCAATATAAATTTCAATCACAAATAACTTCCAGAAATTTGCCTCCAAATGCCAATTTTGTTGTACCAATCTCATTCAAATATTCAGATACACTTTCAAGTCATATCATGATAACAAATATCAGTGCTCATTCCAATTACTTACTATCCCACAGAACCCATATCTAGAGCACCACAAGGGTGGGAGCCACCTCACATAGCTTGGGTTCTATATACTCATAGTAGGGAGTGATTCAGAGCCTCACACTACCACTAGTATCTTATAAAGGAATTAATACATGAGGATTATACTGAAATTAATACTGCTACTGATACTGTGAGGAATTTATACCAGAACACAAGATCCCCCTTCCTCACGAGAGATCATATCCATGGTTCAAATGGAATCTCGAATACCCTGCTCTTATACAAGATCATCTCTGAATCCACTATACTAAGTGAACCAATGGTTCATATACTAAAGGATACTGAGTGGAAAAGCATGGACAATTACCTCCCCATTCAAGGATAATTGTCCAATTCTCATTCTCAATTCAATTTCAAATGCTATTATTATGAGCACTGATCAATCAAGCATTCAACCAAAATACCATTCTAGCTCATCCTTAATAATTTAAGGGAGCATATTCTCAAATTTATAAATATACAATTCAAATTCCATTCTCAAGAGCATTGACTATTGAATCATTCATACAATACATACTTCTAGCTCAACGTTAACATCTAGGGGAGCATATTCTCAAATTCTCAATATCAATCTCAAATTCATAATTCCAATACACGATGGTGCAATCAAAGCACATTCTCAAGTCCATTATTCATTCAATACAAAATACTTAATTCACAAGATCAATTTCATTCCAATTAAGTTACTATAATACATCTCAAGTATCTAATACCATTCAATACCATTTCAGTACAATACACAATACAAATACTTTCCTTAATAAGTCACCTTTATCTGTGAGCATTATGCTCTTTCTAAAATCAACATTTCCAACCAACCAAGACTTTTTCATAAATTCTTAGAAATTCAAGTATACATTAACAAGCATAATTAGTCAAATACAAGTTATATAACTCAACAATTCAAGCTTACATACTCAAGATTAGCTCTTGGCCAAAATTAAGTTTGAATGCAATCTACACAATTTCACCCATAAATCATCACCTCAATAATCAATTTAAGTAGCGAAGGGTATAGAAACACATAGAGTTATACTAAATAAAGTATTGTCGTGACCCTCCTTAAAATCCAAAAGTAAACATTCTTCTTTCCAAATATGTAATATACTTATTATTTCATTCACAAATAGTCATAAAAAGTAAATAAAAACATAAGTTCAACTCCAATTTCTCTTTTTATAAACTGAAACTGTGTGGGTTAGTCAAGTAACAATATCACAAAAATTAACATCTTAACTCATCAACCAATTTCACAAAGTTAACCCAATAATCAATAGAAGAAAAGAATAGGTAAAAGCAAATTAAGCTCCACCACCATTCTATTTTGGCCGTGACTTCCAACAACAAGAAGGCCATGAATTGGATTCAAAAATCAAAGAAAAAGATTAATAAAGAGAAAGGTAGCAACCCCTACCTCAAATCCACTAACTTGCCACAACTTTCTTTCCTTCATTGCTTTTGATTTCTCTTTGTTTTCTCTAAAAAAATTTCCTTGTTTTTCTTGGGCTACTGCTGCATCAACGGAAAACAGAGAAAATAGGTAAAGAATGGAACAAAAGAAGGATGAAGAAAAGTGAACAGGAAGTGGAAAATGGAGGATGAAAAAAATGAAAAGTCATGTATGAAAAATGAAAGCCATGGAGGTGATTTTCTCCTTCTCTTTTCTCTCCTCTCCTCACGCTACTACTGCCTCTATTTTTGGGCTACAATTTTTTGTAGCAAGATGAAATAAAAAGAAAGAAAAATCTTGAAAAAGATTGAGAGAGGTTGGCGGTGAATTAGGAAAAAGTAACTTAAAATTTCATACTGAAACTTTGGGATCTGTGACATATATTTTAATTTTTTCAAAATTGAGTTTTCAAGTATCCATAAGTATTAGGAAAAATTTCAGGACTCATCTTAGTTTTCAGGTCCATATTTCCATAATTTTCCATGTACTGCTATTTATCAGTTAAACTTTATTACTCGGTCCCAAGTTAAATTAAACCGAGGGATTAAGTAATATACTTACTGATACTTTTCTTGGTTAATATTTATACCAAAATATTCTCCATATTTTGCTTGTCATCTTTATGAAATTTCATAATTTTATGAGCTTTTTCTTTGTCCTTGTTATTTCTCAACAGTATCCTTAAAAAATACCAAACTAGCTATGTTGTTCCTCTAAAATTTTCTACAAATCTTATTAATTATTCTTAGCTAGGAAATAAAATTTTCATATTTATTTCCATCATATCAACTAATTCACCAGATACTTTAATTATTATATTGTATTCATTGTTATAGAATTACGTTCAAACTAGTTTAGAAAATTATCTGAATTAATAGATAATTCTTACTAGCCATACTGAGCTTCTATAACTTTGATTAGAGCTATTAGGTAGGGATGATGTTACAATTCTTTCCCCTTTTTATAAATTTTGTCCTCAAAATTTGCTTGCCTTATATAAAAGTTCTAGATAACTTTTTATCATATTAATCTTAAGCTTCCACTTGGCTTCTTCTGAATCACTACCTTCTTATGATACATTCACTAAAGTAATTTATTTCCTTCTATGCTCTTTCACTGCTTTATTCAAGTTCTTTCGAACTTTGCAATCCTGTTACTGAATTTATAAAAATACATTTCCATTTCCATTCTGGTAGTTCTAAGAGTTACTAAGGTCCAGAAGGCCCTTGATGCTCTACCTTAATCTTGTAGATATATAAGACATTTAGACATATATTCTGATATATTTTTTTTCATACTTAATCACCAAAACATCTTATTAAGGTCATGATACATCTGTGTCGCTCCAAAATGGATGGTACACTTACTTTTATGAGCTTTTTCTTGTGCAGCTTTGATTTAAGTTCTCAATTATTTTGAATCTCCAATCTATTCAAACCAAGACTATGGGGTAACATTAGTCATTGCCAAACTCAAGTTTCTATAACTTTCTAATAATTCCATCTTTTACATCATCATATAGAATACTTGCAGAAGTTTTTTACTTAGTGTATCGACCACTACATTGGCCTTATCCAGATGACACCTTAATTCACAATCGTAATCTTTCAAAAACTCCATACATTTCATTTACCTCATATTCAATTCTTTTTTATCAAACAAATATTTTAAACTTTTATAGTTACTAAAGACCTTAAACTTAATATCTTACAGATAATGTCTCTAAATCTTCAATGCATCTCTAAGTCTTCAATGCATAAAGCACAGCTACTAATTCCAGATTATGGTAGGATACTCTTCATCATCATCTTTCACCCTTCTTCTCAAGTTATACATTTCATCATATCTTATATCCATTATATTCATTCATTTCTATAATATCTTTTTATACCTCATCAATCCCATATTCAACACATTACTTCATTCTTCAAGTTCCTTAATTCTGCATAATACTCTTCATATCTCTTACATTATAAATCAAATGCCTCGTGCTTAACCATGTTTCATTTCTTCATATTCATCATATCTCTTTCTTTGATATTTCTTATCCTTATTCAGAAGGTATGGAGGGAATGTACTTCCTCACAGTACCATCCTATTCTCATTCATATTATCTTGGTAATATTCTACTTTCAAGTTGTTGTACTTCAACCTATTTGTGACACTACTAGGTATGTCACATAGAGCTTTTCCATATTCAGGGTAACCCAAACCATAACCTATGAGGAAAATACCATCCTCATTTCCAAGGTTGTGGATGTGAGGGAAATATCATCCTTCCACTATCATTTCATTCTCATATATATGCTTGGTAAGTGAGGGAAATACCTTCCTCACAATATCATGCATACCAGGAGCACCTCTACCAACTAGAAAGAACTTGAGTGAAGAGGGAGAGGGCATCATTCATCCTCAATCCTCCACTACTCCAAAAGAAAGGGAAATACCATCCTTAACCTTCCATTCTAACCAGAGTGAGGATCCTTTCCTTATTCTATACTCAATCCAAGATCACCTCTAGTAGAAGAGGGAATACCTATCCTCGACTACCTTTCACCTAGGGAAAAGACTCAGGTAAAAAGGAAGGGAAATACTATCCTCAACCTTAATAACTCTGGTGATAAGGGAAATATCATCCTTAACGACCATTCCTCAAGTCTCACCCAGGTCATGAGGATAATCCTAGATAATAGATTACCCATAGTACTCATTTTGTAATTCTTTATCACTTTGTATTTCTTTATTTACCTTTTTAAATTTACCTTGATTATCAAGAGAATAAAACCTCATACTTGCACCTTTAGTTCTACTCAACTTAAAGAAGTAACTTATCAATAAAGATAGGCAGCTCATGCCAATCAAACTTAGAATAGTGGGTTTCACAAAACCCATCATCACATCTCATGTGGAACTTGACGTAATTCTAGATTGCTCATGGTTTTAAACACTTTTCTAAGGCATTTCTGACTAGGGGATGCATCAAAGATTCACATTTGTCTTGGCATCTTCTGTTTTAGTAGCCTTAAAAGGATGATTTTCAAGAATGCACCAAATGCACATACTAACTTTAGAAATTATGAGATTTTAGAGTCATATAGCCTTCCCTCCTATATTTCAAATGCCATAAACCTCACCTCATTTGGATAAATGCAGCCAAAGTTATGCGACATTATGCAGAAGCTAAAACAGGGTATTCTCTGTTTTACCCGAAAATGACCTAACTTTGAAATGAAACTAGGAACAAACTAAGAACTCAATAATTCTAAAATTTAATAGTCAAATATCCTTATGTGTTAGCTTTCAAATGCCACTAGTTTCATGTAAATATGACATCGGAGCAAGAAATTATGCAATCTAGTTTAATATGTGCCAGATTGCTTTTTCTGCAGAATTTGACTCAGTTTCAAATCAAAATTGGAACTAATTGGGTTGCTCAATAATTTTGAAATTTTTATTACATGAAGCCTTATGTCTTATCTTTCAAATGAATTCAGAATCAAGTCAATATGATGTCTGTAGCTCAAGTTATGCAACAAACATCACAGACTACTTGATGCTGTCCTGTTTCTGCATAATTCGGGTTTTGCATAATTTTGGTTTCTAACCAAGTTCTAATCCTCAAATCATGGATTCTAAGTGTTTCTCAACCCTAATCATGGTCTCTAATCATATTAGGATCATTAAACACTAAATTCAACTCATCAATCATACATTTAAACTCAATCAAGCAAGGAAATATCCTTTTTCTCATTTTGTGCATCAAGGGTCCAAATGAAGAGTTCCAAGTTTCTAACTCAAACTTCCATCATGAACAAGTCATAAATAACCATTGAAAACACATTTAAGCAAGAAAATACTCGAAATACCTCAAAATCACATTTTGACCTATTATACCTCAATTAAGCATGATTTTTTGAACTAAATGCATCATTATTACACAGAAGTTACTACCGTGGCCTTCATGCCTCAATTAAGACACAATTCTTATATACAACACCTCAAAATCTTGGCCACCAATGGATAACATCCAGCCATAAGTATTCATCACCATTTAGTCATAATTTTAAGTAACAAAAGATCAAAATTCTAATCACAACAAGGCGTGTGCTGCCATGAGCATTCAACATTATACAAGTCTTCATGTTAAGCATGAAAACCAACAAAATTCAGCCATGTTATCTCAGTTCTGGTATTTTCCTTTAAACTTCAGATACTAGCCCACTAATGCTCAACTTCTTCTTTTAACATTTAAACAACAATTGACACCTTTGGATCTCCTGTGCATCACATCGCTACAATTATCTTCTCTAACTTTCTAATAGTCATAGCTGCTTGTTTTCTCACAACGTCAGCTACACTTTTAAAAGTCTCTAACATGTCTGGTACACTATTGCCAGTGGGATTTTACCATTTCAGGTTCGCTTGGTCATTGCTATAATCTCCTGTACACACTGCCCATTATATATTGAGTTGGCCAGGATCAATATTATGTAACAGTGTGACAGTTAATGATAACATACAAACTCAAGGCTATTATGCAATTCTACCTATGCAAGTCATCATTAAGATAAGACAAATCCATAACAAACGTAGCTAGTCCTTACCCAGGCTCAACAGGATGAACTACTCTGATACCAAAATGTAACGCCCTTACTATTTTTACTATTAGTGTATCTAGATTTACACCAGAGTAACAACAATAAGCATTTCACTTAAAATTTTACTACAAAAATTTGAAATATATTTTTCCTAAATATACGAATATATGAGCCTGTACGGGTGAGATAATATACAAATACTAAAGGATGTCTATACAAATAGTACTTTATAGTACAAAGATATACATTAACTACCTCTAAAGCATTCTTCATACATTTCTTTATACAAAATACTAAGTCCAAAAACAAATGACTTCTTTTGTCCATGTCATTGTGCTACCAATGCTGAACCTGGAATTTAGCATGGAATACATACATATAATTGGGTGAGAATACTAATTCTCAGTAGTTCTATTATGAAAATGTGTCATCACAATAATTCCAGCTATTTCAGAAAAAAAAATATTTCTTTGAAGTTCAATTTTGAATACATATTCATATTATTATAGTTAGAAGGGTGGCAAAATGCCAAATCTGGTCCCTTCTCTTCCCGAATCAGAATTTCATTTAATAATTTTCAAAAATATTCTTTATCAACAATACAAATTCTAAACATCTGTAGTTCCAGTAATTGTACCAAGCATACAAACATTCATGTTCAAATTCAATACAAATTCTAATCACAAATAACTTCCAGAAATTTGCCTCCAAATGCCAATTCTGTAGTACCAATCTCGTTCAAATATTCAGATACACTTTCAAGTCATATCATGACAACAAATACAATTCAAATCTCAGTGCTCATTCTAATTACTTGCTACCCCACAGAACCCATATCTCAAGCACCACAAGGGTGGAAGCCACCTCACATAGCTTGGGTTTTATATACTTATGGTAGGGAGTGATTCAGGGCCTCACACTACCAATAGTATCCTATGAAGAAATTAATACGTGAGGATTATACTGATACTAATACTGATATTGATACTGTGAGAAATTTATACCAGAACACAGGATCCCCTTTCCTCATGCGAGGTCAACTCCATGGTTCAAATGGAATCTCGAATACCCTGCAGATCATCTCTGAATCCACTATACTAAGTGAACCGATGGTTCATATACTAAAGGATACTGAGTGGAAAAGCATGGACAATTACCTCCCCATTCAAGGATAATTGTCCAATTCTCATTCTCAATTCAATTTCAAATTCTATTATTATGAGCACTGATTAATCAAACATTCAACTAAAATACCATTCTAGCTCATCTTTAATAATTTAAGGGAGCATATTCTCAAATTTACAAATATGCAATTCAAATTCCATTCTCAAGAGCATTGATTATTGAATCATTCATACAATACACACTTCTAGCTCAACGTTAACATCAAAGGGAGCATATTCTCAAATTCTCAATATCCTTCTCAAATTCATAATTCCAATACACGATGGTGCAACAGAGCATATTCTCAAGTCCATTATTCATTCAATACAAAATGCTTAATTCACAAGATCAATTCCACTCCAACTAAGTTACGATAATACATCTCAAGTATCCAATACCATTCAATACCATTTCAGTACAATACACAATACAAATACTTTCCTTAATAAGTCACCTTTATCCGTGAGCATTATGCTCATTCTAAAATCAATATTTCTAACCAACCAAGACTTTTCCATAAATTCTTAGAAATTCAAGTATTCATTAACAAGCATAATTAATCAAAATACAAGTTATATAACTCAACAATTCAAGCTTACATACTTAAGATTAGCTCTCGGCCAAAATTAAGTTTGAATGCAATCTACACAATTTCATCCATAAATCATCATCTCAATAATCAAATTTGAGTAGCAAAGGGTATAGAAACACAGAGTTATACTAATTAAAAATTTCCTTTCTCTAATAAAGTATGGTCGTGACCCTCCTTAAAATCCAAAACCAAACATTCTGCTTTCCAAATATGTAATATACTTATTATTTCATTCACAGATAGTCATAAAAAGTAAATAAAAACATAAGTTCAATTCCACTTTCTCTTTTTATAAACTGAAACCGTGTGGGTTAGTCAAGTAACAATATCACAAAAATTAACATCTTAACTCATCAACCAATTTCACAAAGTTAACCCAAGAATCCATAGAAGAAGAGAATAGGTAAAAGCAAATTAAGCTCCACTACCATTCTATTTTGGTCGTGACTTCCAACAACAAAAGGCCATGAATTGGATTCAAAAATCAAAGAAAAAGATTAATAAAGAGAAAGGTAGTAGCCCCTTACCTCAAATCCATTAACTTACCACAACTTTCTTTCCTTCATTGCCTTTGATTTCCCTTTGTTTTCTCTAAAATTTTTTCCTTGTTTTTCTTGGGCTACTACTGCCTCAACAGAAAACAGAGAAAAGAGGTAAAGAATGGAATGAAAGAAGGATGAAGAAAAGTGAACAGGAAGTGGGAAATGGAGGATGAAAAAAATGGAAGGTCATGCATGAAAAATGAAAGCTATGGAGGTGATTTTCTCCTTCTCTTTTCTCTCCTCTCCTCACGTTGCTACTGCCCCTATTTTTGGGCTGCAATTTGCCGTAGCAAGATGAAACAAAAAGGAAGAAAAATCTTGAAAAAGATAGAGAGAGGTTGGCGGTGGATTAGGAAAAAGTAACTTAAAATTTCATACTGAAACTTTTGGGATCTACGACATATATTTTAATTTTTTCAAAATTGAGTTTTCAAGTATCCATAAGTATTAGGAAAAATTTTAGGACTCATCTTAATTTTTAGATCCAATTTTTCATAATTTTCCATGTACTGTTATTTATCAGTTAAGCTTTATTACGCAATCTCAAGTTAAATTAAACTGAGGGATTAAGTAATATACTTATTGATACTTTTCTTGGTTAATATTTATACCAAAATATTCTCCATATTTTGCTTGTCATCTTCATGAAATTTCATAATTTTCTGAGCTTCTTCGCTGTCCCTGTTATTTCTCAGTAGTATCCTTAAAAAATACCAAACTAGCTTTGTTGCTCCTCTAAAATTTTCTACAAATCTGATTAATTATTCTTAGCTAGGAAATAAATTTTTCATATTTATTTCTATCATATCAACTAATTCAGCAGATACTTTAATTATTCTATTGTATTCATTGTTATAGAATTATGCTCAAAGTAGTTCAGAAAATTATCTGAATTAATAGATAATTCTTCCCAGCCATACTAAGCTTCTATAACTTTGATTAGAGCTATTAGGTAGGGAGGATGTTACACCATGTGTCTTGGTCACATGGCCGTGTGACCCACTACGTTGAAATTATGCACTTTTTAAAGCTCACACGGCCGTGTCGTGAACTCACACAGCCATGTGAGGTATTCTTGAGCGTAAAAGAGACAATTTTCACTCTAATTGTTATAAATAGAAGCAAACTCTCAAACTTAAAACATACAGAGGCTACATTAGACTTTCAGAGGTATAAGGGTTGAAGGCTAGGGCTTGGAAGGCAAGAGCAATAGTCATTGAAGATCAGCCATTAAAGTCTTTTCCCCCATCTTCATCTTCTCCATCTTCTCTTTTTTGTTTTGGAATCATGGTTGTTTCTTTAACCTTTGTTTTTGTTTGTGCTACAATTGCCATGAGCGGCTAAACCCATTTTTCTAAGATTGGGATGAAACTCTCTATTTCTCTATGTTGAATTGTTAATTTGATTCTTTGTTAATGAGAATTATTGTTCTTAATTCATTCTTAGTGTTCTTAATGCCTGTGATATGTTACGCGCCATATTTAATGATCTTAGGCTTTAAGTGAAAGATCGAAAGATGAAATCTAATTGCCTGATAATCTAAGAATTGAACTTAGGAATTGAGTCCTAGGTATAGGCTTAAATCCTTCGAGGGTTAAACGATTGTCATGAATCTTATGGGTTTGAACTTGGATTAATTGCTATGAGAATGAGATTAATGGAGGTTTAGCACATTTTTAGTGCTAAGAAATTGAGCTTTAAATAATTTAGGATAAATTGCCTTCAATAACATAATTAAACATTAGCAAAGATAGGATTACAATTTATCATAGGGGATAGTGTAGTGAATTCCTAGTCCTATGCCTTTAAACTTTGATTGAATCTTAACTTTTCTTGATTAAATTACTTATTTAATTGCTTTGAGTTTTGCTTTGATTTTAATTTAGCTTTCACTATTGATTTTGTTCGCTTAAATAATCAAAATTGCTGTAAGAGTTAGTAATGATTCGATCCTTGTGGGAACGATTTTTATTTACTACTTGTACGATCTGTGTGCTTGTGAAAAATCAACAATGAGTTTTGACGCCATTGCCGGGGATCGTGTCGATGTTAACACGAATGATAGTTTGGTTTATTTAAGCACTTTTTATTTTGTTTTATTTTTTTTTCAATTTTTTTTTGAATTTTCAAGTGTTGATTCTTTCTCATGCGTAGAACGAGGAGTCAAGAAGATCTCATTATCCCCATTGATCTTGAAATCGAGAGACGCTTCGTGACATTAGAAGGGAAAAAGGAACACAGATTTGAGGAAGACCACATGGCAAACGACATGAACCAAGTCGCTAATCAAGAGCGAAGGCTGAGGGATTATGGAACTCCCAATGCTAATGCTCGTTAATCTTCTATTGTACGGCCACGGGTTGAGACCAACAAATTTGAGATCAAGGCATCATTTGTAACACCCCGAAAATTCTTATTTTTCAGTTATATGTGATTTCTATAATTTTTGATCTTTGTGAATTATTTGATTTTTTTTATTTTTTTAAATATTATTGGATTTGTTGTGTGTTTGAAGCAGAACCGATGTGGGGCCGAGGGATCTTACTAAACCCGAAACCAGAAACAGATTTTGAAATTTTTCTTTGTTTGAGATTTTATTGAGAAATAAAATCTAGGTACGTTTTATTATCAATTGGACAGTAAAAAAATTAGTTTTTATCGCAATAATTTTTGTCTATTGGTAATTAATTACCAGTTAAAACTTACCTAGATAAATAGACATAGGTTAAGTCATAAATCTATTTACCTAGCTTCTAACAATTATTTCTTGGTGGACCAAATGTGATTAAATTAAACAAAGTGGCATCAACACTTTGTGACCCACCTATCACTCATCAAATTAATTAAACCATTTGATAGCACTAAGCGACCTTCCCACCATCACATGCACGACCATAATGGTTTATGGAGGCAAATAATGCATTCAATTAATTCCTACTCATTTGGAGTATAGCTATCATACACCTAAATCATATCCTATCTAATATTCTTTAATCAAAAGCTAAAGGAACACTCACCATTGTCTCCTTGAGTACTCCACTATGAATGGAATTTGGAGCCATCCATTAATCATTCACATCTACTCCACTTCTATATAAACATAACACTTAGCCATATTTTTCATTTCACTAAGTTTCTATCCATTCTCTCTCATTTCAAGGAAAACACAAAACAATCTCCATTCTTCTACAAAGCTCACGGCCATACCTACCAAAAAACCATCCAACTTTGTTTGATTCAAACCAACCATCGATCTTGAATCTAAACACCATTTCAAGACACTTCTTAGTTGTGACCATCATCTAATTCATTCATTTTCAAGTATTTTCTTCAAGTTAAAGTTTGAAGGTTTCTAAGGTGAAGTCCTTCAATTTTCACTTCTCTTTTCTTTTTCAAATTCTAAACCATGATTTAGATACATGGTCATCTTGTTTCAAACCTTAGATGTTAATTTTGGAATGTTTGTTTTGTTTTTAAGAACAACTTGGTGGTAGAAGTTTACTTCAAGAAGTCAAGCAAGGAATTTTTTAGCATCATCTAAGGTAAGAGGGAGATTAACCTCATCAACCTATTATGGTGGTGAAAAATGAATTTGTATGTTGAAAGTGAAAAATCCATGTGAGGATTTATTCACTTGATTGTATGAATTTTTGATAGATTGTGTTTATTTGCTTTATACTATTTTATAGTTTTGATAATATGCATGATATTGTTGTAGTAGAAATTGATAGTTGAAAAATGTTGTATACTTTGAATCATGTTGAAGATGACAAAAGTTTTTGGTCCAAAAGCCAACATGGCTCACGGCCATGTAGCCTAAATTAAGGTAATCTATGTCAAAAATAATTTATTAAGTGTAAACTTAGATGATCATGTGATAAGAAATTGAATTAAGGATTTATAAAATAGAAAAGTAAAAGAACAAAATTTTACCATTTTACAAGAAGTAAATTTTTACTATTGAATGAAAAACCTAAAATATTTCATTTAAGGGAGTTTTATTAAAGACAATGGAAAAAAAATTGATATTGAGATTAAATTTTGTATTTAACTTGAAAAGTTTCAAAATTTAACTTAGAAGGTTAATAAATATTTTACGTGATTGTGAAAATGCAATAAAAGTATTTCGAGATTGAGATTAAAAAGCAGTTTGTTGTGGGGTCTGTATATTGACTCTGTGGGACCCACTTTTTGGACACAAAAATGTTAGTAAGTAATTTGGTCCAATGATGATTTATGTTGATAGAAACCATGTTATTGATGTTTACATATACATTGAGTCATTGATCATGCATTATGAAAGTTTGGTGGACTTCGTTTGTTAAGGTCGTATGCCTAGGAGTTGAATTACACCTCAGTGCGGGTACAAATTGCGTAATGTAGGTGACTTGTTGACCTTAGGGGCGTCGGGGTGCGGGTAATCTCACAAGCGGCCTGTTGGTACCTCCACTGTGTCGTGGTACAGACTGATGCAAACGCACTAACTATCCAGACCGAGACACTATTCCTATTCATGATCTGGTATAGAATGTCTTGTATAAGCCATAAAGCACATTTTTGATAATATTGAAGCACTTGATTTGAGGCTAACAATATACAGACATGTCTTCTAGATCATTCTCTCTGAAATTATGTTTAGCTCCATGGAGTAGGACTTGGTCCATTGTGCATATGCATAGTCAATTGTCACATTGATGCATCATTCATTCATTAAATTGCTTATCAAATTATTTATTATTTATACTTGTTATTTCTTGAATGACAATAATTGGCTTTACTGTTTCTATGCTGCCATATTGGGATATGATGTAGGGGATCTCACATCTTTATTATATTATGTTATTATTATATATATATGATCATTAAAAACTGTTAAAGAGACGAGAAAAGATCGCCTGGGTACTATTGATTTGATATGTTCTGTAATGGCTGCGAGACGAGACATCTTTGGCTTTATTAGAGTCCAGTTTCATGGAGGCAGAGATGCTTGGTGAATCGACCTTGATACAGAATGTATTAGATATGTCGGGGATATAACCCTAACTTGGAGTAGGATCCACTCTAGGATCCTACTTTTTCTTTTGATGCTTATGTACATTTAGAGTTCTTTATGCCCATTAGAGAGCTATGGGGAAATCTTCATCATGCCTCTAGAGAGGATCCTGAAGTGTCATCTACTAGGACTCTTGTCTGTGGGATTTCATCCCATCCAGTATTTTTTGTCTTCTGAAGAGTCTGAGGAGGATCCAGAGGAGGATCAAGTGAGGGACCCTTCTATTTAGGTGTTTGGACTTGGGTTAGGTCGAGTCTTTATTTAGTAGATGTATTTATGATTTTGAGTATGTAAGTCTTATGTTTTATGTTGTCAATACTCAAAGTTATGTATACTATGTATTGATGGGTATTATTTAGTCTGATATATTTGGTATTCTTATAGTGGGTTAAGTTTTATGTTTTTTTTATAATAAAAAAATTTATTAACAAAGTAATCTAAATTCCGTATTTTATAAGATAAAATCTTTTACAAGTTGGGTTAAGCTTTATAAGTTTTTAGTCATTGTAAATGTGACACCCTTCTGAGAGAGGGGTGTTACATTATTAATCCAGATGGTCCAACAATTACAATTTGGTGGGTCACCAACTAAGGACCCAAATCAACATTTGCATGAATTCTTGGAGCTGTGTGACACGATAAAGATAAATGGGGTTTTAATTGATGCTATACAGGTCATACTTTTCCCTTTTTCTCTTAGAGGGAAGGCAAAGAAGTGGATTCACTTGGAAGCCACAAATTCACTTACCACATGGGACTTGATGGAGCAAAGTTTCTTAGACAAGTACTATCCACTTGGAAAAACAATCAAGCTTCGTCAAGACATCACTACCTTCTCCCAAAAGGACGATGAATCACTTTATGAAGCATGAGAAAGGTACAATGATCTCATTCGTCAGTGTCCACATCATGGCTTACAAGATTTTGTTGTTATGCAGACATTCTAGGCTAGGTTAACATTTTCGGCAAAGGCAACTCTTAATGTCACAGCTGGCGGTGCTTTGATGGCAAAGACTCCAACAGATGCAAGGGCTTTGATTAATGAGGTCGCTTCAAACATTTATCTTTGGCCAAATGAGAGATCATCTTCGAAGAAGCAATCTAGTATAATAGAACTTGATGCCATTATTATATTGAATGTAACACCTCGATTTTTCGTTATTCTTGAAATAAACGAGTTTTATAATATTTATGAGTTTTTGTGAATTTTTGAGAATTTTTAATTATTTTAAATATTTTAATATTATTTTGATTATTTTAATATTATTTTTGAAATATATGTTCGAATTTGTTTTTTCTGAAAATAAATGAGTTTTATAATTTTTATGAATTTTGAGAATTTTTGTGGAATTTTATGAGGTTGTGATTATTTTAATATTGTTTTAAGCTATATATGTGTTTGAGGCGGGCCTGGAAAAATAAAAATTTTTCCTGGACTAGAAAGTTTCGAATTGTCAAGGCGAAATCGGGGGATCTTACTAAACTCGAAACCGAGAACAGTTGACTGAGATTTTCTATATCTGAGTTTTCTATTATCCATTGTGTAATAATAGCAGTAGTTATTATCCATTGAGTAATATCTGTTAAAAAAAAATCTTGATGACTCAGTTGGTGACTCAGCACTACGACTCACCATGCTGACTCAACTGTTCTAGAAGATTCTATGATGACTCACCTAGTAAATATCTAAGGATAAATATCTAGGAATAAATATCTACCGGGAAAATATCTTAATAAAATATCTTAAGTGTAATTATGAAAGCAGAAAATATCTAAGAGTAATGATGACCCATCATTACATAGCTTTATGACTAACCAATAAGAATTGGTCAAACATAGTGGCTGGACTTTATTATGAACCGTTGGATAGGAAACTTGATGAAGAAGCCTTAGATCATCACCATTGATCTAATCAATGGTGTGAGAACAAACTTGATATAGAAGCTTATGATATCCACCTTAGATTTAATCAATGGCTAGGAGATGAAATTAATTTTAATGGTTAGATTTGTTAGTTGAGAAACTAGATAATCTAACTTAGTTACTCTAATAGCCTAATTAGTAACTAAGTAAAACTAACTTAGTTTGTAAATACTTAGAATCTATAGTTACAAGAAAATATCTAGAGTTTCTAGAATCATTACCTATACATGACAAGAGCATGATTTAATCATGTAACTAGATAGTTATAATGTAACTAAATGATTTAACTAAGTTACCTTAATAGCTTAATTAGTAACTAAATGAACTAACTTAGTTACTAAATACTTAGAAGTTAGTTACTAAATAAATATCTAATTATTTAAAAACATGACTTAAGCATGACATATGCAATGACATAATAAAGTAATTAACTAGTTAGAATGTAATTAAATGATTTAACTAAGTTAGCTAAAAGGTAACTATGTGAATTAATTAAATTAGTTTAAGTAAAACTAGAAAGCATTTGAATTAAGACTCAGTTAGCTATCCTAAGTGAGTCATATGGCCACCTAGTGTTTCTAGGAAATTCTTGAATCATCTAATGATCAAATGATGACCACTTGATGACCAAGGCCATGTGCATTCATGAGAAGCCATGTGCTTAAGCTTTTCTTGTTGAACAATCTTTGGACGTTCCTATCCAAGTGATTCCACGGCCATGCAATTTAACATAGGCCATTTTCTTTCATTTCTATTACTTTGTGAGACAACAAACTATCTCACCTTTTTTCCAAAACACCACACGGTCACATGGCAATTCTACCAAGTTCTTGAACCATCCTTATGACCACATGATGACTCCTAAATGACCTATGCCATGTGAATGCATGTGATGTTTTATTACAATGATTAAGTCTTGATATTTTCCTACACACTAAAGCCCATGGCCATGCACTACACTTTTGGCTATTTCATTTTCATTTCCAATCAACTTTGACACTTAAACAATTTTCTCTCTTCTCTCTCTTCTAAAGAAAACCAAAAACTCCATCCACGCTCTTCTTTGAAAGCTCACGGCCTCCACCCACCAAACCAACCTCCTCACTTCTATAATTTCATCTAACCTTACTTTCTAAATCCAAACATCATTCTAAACACTTTTCCTTTAGTGAGTTTTGTCTAAATCTCTCTCTAAGTGCTTCAAAAATCAAGCTTTCATTTCCTATATCAAAGGTAATTTCTTGAATCTTTGATTCTAAGTTGGATTTCTATTTTTCTATACCATGATTGATCCATGGTCTGTTGTTTTCAAGCCTTGTTTATGACTTTTAGATTTGTTTAAGATTGCTTAGGATTTTTCTTGGTGCCACACGAATTCAAGAGGAAGGAGAGACTTGAAGTTTGTTGTCTTCCTTAAGGTAAGAGGGAGATTAACCTCATCGACCATATGTGCCGGTGAAGAAATGGAATTGTTTGTGTTTGTGAGTGAAAAATCTCTGTGAGGATTTATTCACTCGATTGTGTAATCATTGGTTTATGCTTGTTGGATTATATTGCGTGATTGTTTTATTGCTTTGATAAGTATGCATGATTTATATATATATTTGGTATGCTTATAGTTTTGATAATATGCTTACAAGTGTGATTTGGAAAGCATGATAAGTTCTGTGTAACTTATGATGTGATTCACATGATGAGACATTTGTATGAGGACTCCAAAGAGCCTAGAGGCACACGGCCTCATCACTACAAAGAGGACTAAGGATTCTAAATTATTTTCCAAATTGAGGATTAAATGATTTTATAACAAGAAATTTAATTAAGAAATTTTATAAGGATTTAAAGTGTTAGGAAATGATTTATATATGAATTTTGAAACAATGTGTGAAATTTGGCCAACATGCCATTTTAATGTTCCAGATTCGAAATTATTTACTATGTATAGACTTAGGTGTTTAAATGATAAGAAATCAATTTAGTAAGTTTTTGAATCTAAATGAAAGTAATTAACTTTTTTTAGAATTCAAATTAGTCTAATCAGGTTTTGTACTAAAATAAAAGTTAAAACTTGAAATTTGTTAACATATAGTTGACCCTATGGGTTTTGAAGCGCGTTAGGAAATTTTGAGCTGTAATATCCCAAATTAACAAAAGGAATACAATTTTCTGGGAAATGGTAGAAATATTGATTTTTGAAAGGACTATTGTGAAATTATTATTTAACAGGACTATTGTGAAATTATTATTTAAAGAAGGACTATTTTGAAAATATTCTTTAAAAATGAACTATTTTGGAAATATTATTTAAAGAGGGACTATTATATAAATATTATTTTCTAGAAGGATTATTATGTAAATAATGAAATAAAGTCAATTTTTAGTATTAAATGAGAAAAATCTTATTTTGCATTTAAAATATTTTAGAAATACTTTACGTGATTAAAAATACATAGAAAAACTCTTATGCGATTTAAAAATAGAAATTTTTAGCTACGCGATTGAGAAAATGTTTTAAAATCTTTACGCGATTGAGAAAAAGTTAAAAAATCTTTACGCGATTGTGAAAATGCGAAAATATTGTTACACAATTGAAAGGAATGACGAGTTGTGCCATAGGGCCAATATATTTAATCAAGTGATTTGTAATTGTGGAAACTGGAGTATTGGACCCGAGTGGATCTTTGATATTATCGATTGTATAGGTGGTTATATAATATCATTGATACTAATGGTATTGGACAATTGTGTGTGCATGTGCGTTGCGTTAATATCATTGGGAATAGTACAATGATACTTTGTTTTGAATAAAAGTATTTTTGAACATTATACGGTGATACTACCATATGACGACATGTGAATAAGAAATACTATGTGATCAATGATAGTATATGATTGAATCATTTATCATGCATAGAAAAGCGTATTCGCTTCATTTGTCGTGGCATTTTATGCCTAAGGAGTGGACGAGAACTTACAGGATAGTGGGAGGGATCCTAGGGGACGTCAGGGCGCGGTGATTCACACGGTGGAGTGGTTACCACCTGTGATTATTATATCATGTAATACCCCTGGCCTGTGGACACGGATTGCAACGCACTGACATCAAACATTATTGCTTTTCATTATCCAGCATAGACTGTCTTTCTAGGGGGGATAGATCTTCTGGGCGTTCATCTCTGAATTTGAGTAAACTCCATGGAGTAGGAACTGGTTGCATTATGCATATGCATAGTCGGCATTTAATACTGTCGTAATATAGTATCATTATGAGATAATATGATTATGATATTATTATTATGTTTGATATTGTGTTGCAAGTTATTGGATTGTTTATTTATTAAATGTCATAAATATATCTGCTAATATTATATAAATCTATGGATTGTATGTATGGAACGACATTATTGTTCGTATCTTTTCTTTGCTACCATATTGGTATGCGATGTAGGGGATCTCACCTCTTTGCTGTTTTATTCTGTCTGTTTCTATTTTATCTTTACAACTGTGAAGACTGCGATAGTTGCAAGGAGGAATCAACTAGGTTTCTTTAGACTACAATTTCTTAAAGGCGCTACTGCTTAGCGTGCCCATTGGGACTCAAAGTATATAGAGTATTGTGGTGACATTACTCTATCTGTAAGTTGAACCCACAATGGGGTCATTACTTCTTCTTTTACAGTTACACATGTAAAGTTTATTTTACCTATTAGGGAGTTGTGGGATGATCTTCACTATACTCCTAAGGAGGATTCCGAGATATCTTTTGCTCAGATTTCTATCTGTCGAGACATTCCCAGCTAGGGAATTTGTCTTCTGACAAGGGCTCATATCTTAGGTGTTATGTTTTTGGGTATGTAAAGTTAATAAATGAATAGTTATAGTGAACTCTTTATATATGAAAAGTATATATTTATTCAATTCTTATATTTTGAGTTACTTTAATTTGATCAATTAATGTTTTCCATGAAAAAAAATTTTGAAACCCGTATTTAAATTATATTAAATATGTTAATACTTGGGTAATTAATTAATTATCATTAGTTGGTATAAATGTGATACCCTTCGGAGGGGGTGTTACATTAGTTGGTATCAGAGCCCAAGTTAGAGTCTTTTGGGTTTATGGGTAGATTTGTCTTGTTTGTGCTGTGTTTTTCTCTGACACTGAACACAGAGATATATTGTTTGGTTTCCGAAAGGAGACAATGTCGTTTGAAATAGTTACGTTTAGTTTCACTGTGTTTTGATTTTGTTTGTCTTTGAAGAAAGACAATGAATCATAGTAGATGTGGACATGTGGACACGAGACGTGATGATGATCATATAGCCGCAGGTAGAAGTGTGATGCAGAGGATGACTGACATAGTGGTACAACAGAATCAGATGGTCGCTCAGCAATAGGAATTGATAACTAAACTTCAAAGCTTGTTAGGGTTGGAGCAATCTCAAGATGCGAGAACCTGTAACTTTGGACTAACCAGGATTCAAAAAGAAAGGAAGTACAAAATCAATCGATTTCAGAAAGAGCTGTATATATGACCACCAGGGAAGCAACAATGAACAAATGGAGGAAGTTCCAGTGGCAATCGATTTAATCAGATAACTGCATCACCAATGAAGTATTTGAAGTGCGAAAAAGGTCATTGGACGAGAGATTGCACGATCAAGGGTATAATTTGTTTTAGATGCAGAAAGCTCGGTCATGTCTCGAAGGACTATGATCAACTGAAGACAGAATCTTCTGTTACTAATGAACTTGCGAAAAGATCTCAAGTAGAGGAAAAAGTCAATACAAAGAATGGAATGGAAGCGTTCAAATACAAAGACTTAAAAAATAAGGAAGTTGTACCATACAGAGTAATCTTAAAACTGTGTTGTATAACTTATAAGGTAACCCATTCTCTTATGGTCTGTGACTGTGTGAACCTTTTGGGGTTATCAGTGTTTTTGTTTCCTTTTATAGTGCTACTTCAACTTCTAAACTTGTTATCATTACTCAGCCTGTTTAAAACATATCCTATTATTATTGGAGTTTGGAAATTTTCTATTGATCTGGTTTGTCTACTTCTTTCGCAAATAGACTGAGTAAATCGATTTGAGTTATCTGTGTCTTTGCTATCATTTGATTGATCTGAGTATTTTTACTCTTCGTGTTAAACTTGTTGTTTATACTCAAGTTTTCTAAATCTACCCTACTTCTGTTAAAGATCAAATCTTTTCTATTGATTTGATTTACTTATCTAAAATCACATCTATTTGAGAGCTTGACTTTATAAATGGATTGGTTATTTTCCAACCATATCCTACTAGATTGTTTCAATGAAACTTTAATGTTTCCTTGAACTGAGATTTTTGGATTTGAATCCAGAAATTGAATCTAGAAAGTTCATTATTCATTTTGAAATCTATTAGACCATCTCAAATTCTTTGTTGGATAAATCCGGTAATCTACTGAATAGCCTTATCACTTTTCTTTCTAACCTTCATAGTGTCTTCTATGAATCCTAATTGGGAAACTATATTCTTGATTCAACCCATATTATAGTATCAAAAATAGTACATTTAGAAGAGAACTCGATCTATGAGACATTTTTTGTTCAGATTTAGGATAAGCAAGTGAAACCAACTTATCTTGATGAAGATAATCTGGAATGATATGACAGGAAATACAACATGGGAATTAGAATATCAAATAAAGAAAGTCATTGTCTCCAAGATCGAATTACGTTCTGGTTATCATCAGATTCGCGTACAAATAGAAGGAGTTTTAAGATAGTTTTTTTCCAGATGCGTTATAGTTACTATGAGTATTTACAAATACTATTATAGTGTTTCAGTGATATTCACGAATTACATGAATAGGATCTTTCTTTCCTATCTAGACAGATTTTTCGTTGTCCTTGTTGGCGATATCTTGATCTATTCTCAAAGTCCAAATGAGCATGCTGAACATCTGGATGCGGTTCTTCAAATTTCTGAAAAAGAAGAAATTGTACGCGAAGCTGGTCAAGTGCAAATTTTGATTTAAGGAATGGTAGTGATGTATGTTTCAAGGCAAGGAAAGTGCATGAGAAGAATTATCCGATTCACGTTTTAGATTTTACGATGGCTGTTTTACGTTGAAGATCTAAAGATGTTTCTTTTCTACAATGTCTATGGTGATCACATGAGTTTTGAGTACCTATTCGATCAAGAAGAGTTTGATATGAAGAAGGGATGACAGTTAGAACTTTCAAAGGGCTGGGATTATTATTTGAGTAATCTGGTGGAGGAAATCCAAGAAAAATAGGAGAATCATCTGAAACGACATAACTGGAGATGCTACGTGAAAGTTAAAGACAAAATGAAGAAGTAATGTCCTTTTTGTTTTTATAAGTAAGAGAAATTTTGAGGACGAAATTTTTTTTTAGAGGGAGGAGTTGTAACACCCTGATTTTTTATTTTTCTTGAAATAAATGAGTTTTATAATATTTATGAGTTTCGTGAATTTTTGAGAATTTTTAATTATTTTAAATATTTTAATATTATTTTGATTATTTTAATATTATTTTTGAAATATATGTCTGAATTTAATTTTTTTTTTAAAATACAAGTTTTATAATTTTTATGATTTTTGGGAATTTTTGTGAAATTTTCTGAGGTTGTGAAATATATGTCCTATTTGTATATGTATTTGAGGCAGGCCCGAAAAATAAAAAATTTTCCTGAACCAGAAAGTTTCGAATTGTCAAGGCGGGATCGAAGGATCTTACTAAACCCGAAATCGAGAACAGTTGACAGGGATTTTCTATATCTGAGTTTTCTATTATCCATTGTTTAATAATAGCAATAGCTATTATCCATTGGGTAATATCTGTTAGAAAAATATCTTGATGACTCAGTTGGTGACTCAGCACTACAACTCACTATGCTGACTCAGTTGTTCTAGAAAATTCTATGATGACTCACCTAGTAAATATCTAAGGATAAATATCTACAGGGAAAATATCTTAATAAAATATCTTAAGTGTAATTATGAAAGCAGAAAATATCTAAGAGTAATAATGACCCATCATTATATAGCTTTATGACTAACTAATAAGAATTGGTCAAACATACTGGCTGGACTTTATTATGAACTGTTGGATGGGAAACTTGATGAAGAAGCCTTAGATCATCACCATTTATCTAATCAATGGTGTGAGAACAAACTTGATAAAGAAGCTTATGATATCCACCTTAGATTTAATCAATGGCTAGGAGATGAAATTAATTTTAATGGTTAGATTTGTTAGTTGAGAAACTAGATAATCTAACTTAGTTACTCTAATAGCCTAATTAGTAACTAAGTAAAACTAACTTAGTTTGTAAATACTTAGAATCTATAGTTACAAGAAAATATCTAGAGTTTCTAGAATCATTACTGTACATGACAAGAGCATGATTTAATCATGTAACTAGATAGTTATAATGTAACTAAATGATTTAACTAAGTTACCTTAATAAAGTAACTAAATGAACTAACTTAGTTACTAAATACTTAGAAGTTAGTTACTAAATAAATATCTAATTATTTAAAAACATGACTTAAGCATGACATATGCAATGACATAATAAAGTAATTAACTAGTTAGAATGTAATTAAATGATTTAACTAAGTTAGCTAAAAGGTAACTAAGTGAATTAATTAAATTAGTTTAAGTAAAACTAGAAAGCATTTGAATTAAGACTTAGTTAGCTATCCTAAGTGAGTCACACGGCCACCTAGTGTTTCTAGGAAATTCTTGAATCATCTAATGATCAAATGATGACCACTTGATGACCAAGGCCATGTGCATTCATGAGAAGCCATGTGCTTAAGCTTTTCTTGTTGAACAATCTTTGGACGTTCCTATCCAAGTGATTCCACGGCCATGCAATTTAACATAGGCCATTTTATTTCATTTCTATTACTTTGTGAGACAACAAACTATCTCACCTTTTTTCCAAAACACCACACGGTCACATGGCAATTCTACCAAGTTCTTGAACCATCCTTATGACCATATGATGACTCCTAAATGACCTATGCCATGTGAATGCATGTGATGTTTTATTACAATGATTAAATCTTGATATTTTCCTACACACTAAAGCCCATGGCCATGCACTACACATTTGGCTATTTCATTTTCATTTCCTATCAACTTTGACACTTAAACAATTTTCTTTCTTCTCTCTCTTCCAAAGAAAACCAAAAACTTCATCCTTGCTCTTCTTTGAAAGCTCACGGCCTCCACCCACCAAACCAACCTCCTCACTTCTATAATTTCATCTAACCTTACTTTCTAAATCCAAACATCATTCTAAACACTTTTCCTTTAGTGAGTTTTGTCTAAATCTCTCTCTAAGTGCTTCAAAAATCAAGCTTTCATTTCTATATCAAAGGTAATTTCTTGAATCTTTAATTCTTTGTTGGATTTCTAATTTTCTATACCATGATTGATCCATGGTTTATTGTTTTCAAGCCTTGTTTATGACTTTTAGATTTGTTTAAGATTGCTTAGGATTTTTCTTGGTGCCACACGAATTCAAGAGGATGGAGAGGCTTGAAGTTGTTGTCTTCCTTAAGGTAAGAGGGAGATTAACCTCATCGGCCATATGTGGCGGTAAAGGAATGGAATTGTTTGTGTTTGTGAGTGAAAAATTCATGTGAGGATTTATTCACTCGATTGTGTAATCATTGGTTTGTGCTTGTTGGATTATATTATGTGATTGTTTTATTGCTTTGATAAGTATGCATGATTTATAAATATATTTGGTATGCTTATAGTTTTGATAATATGCTTACAAGTGTGATTTGGAAAGCATGATAATTTCTGTGTAACTTAAGATGTGATTCACATGATGAGAAAATTTGTATAAGGACTCCAAAGAGCCTAGAGGCACACGGTCTCATCACTACAAAGAGGACTAAGGATTCTAAATTATTTTCCAAATTGAGGATTAAATGATTTTATAACAAGAAATTTAATTAAGAAATTTTATAAGGATTTAAAGTGTTAGGAAATGATTTATATATGAATTTTGAAGCAATATGTGAAATTCGGCGAACATGCCATTTTAATGTTCAAGATTTGAAATTATTTACTAAGTATAGACTTAGGTGTTTAAATTGTAAGAAATCAATTTGGTAAGTTTTTGAATCTAAATGAAAGTAATTAACTTTTTTTAGAAATCAAATTGGTCTAATCAGGTTATGTACTAAAATAAAAGTTAAAACTTGAAATTTGTTAACGTATAACTCACCCTCTGGGCTTTGAAGCGCGTTAGGAAATTTTGAGTTATAATATCCCAAATTAACAAAAGGAATACAGTTTTCTGGGAAATATTAGAAATATTAATTTTTGAAGGGACTATTGTGACATTATTATTTAAAAGGACTATTGTGAAATTATTATTTAAAGGACTATTTTGAAAATATTCTTTAAAAATAAAGTATTTTGGAAATATTATTTAAAGAGGAACTATTATGTAAATATTATTTTCTAGAAGGATTATTATGCAAATAATGAAAATAAAGTCAATTTTTAGTATTAAATGAGAAAAATCTTATTTTGGATTTAAAATATTTTAGAAATACTTTACGTGATTAAAAATACATAGAAAAACTCTTACGCGATTTAAAAATAGAAATTTTTAGCTACGCGATTGAGAAAATGTTTTAAAATCTTTACGCGATTGAGAAAACATTGAAAAATCTTTACGTGATTTGAAAATGTAACAGAAATGTTACGCGATTGTGAAAATGCGAAAATATTGTTACACAATTGAAAGGAATGACGAGTTGTGCCCTAGGGCCAACATATTTAATCAAGTGATTTGTAATTGTGGAATATGAAGTACTGGACCAGAATGGATCTTTGATATTATCGATTGTATGGGCAGTTATATAATATTATAGATACGAATGGTATTGGACAACTGTATGTGCATGTGTGGTTGCGTTAATGTCATTGGGAATAGTACAACTGTACTTTGTTTTGAATAAAAGTATTTTTGAACATTATACGATGATACTGCCATATGACGACATGTGAATAAGAAATACTGTGTGATCAATGACAGTATATGATTGAATCATTCATCATGCATAGAAAAGCGTATTCGCTTCATTTGTCATGGCGTTTTATGCCTAAGGAGTGGATGAGAACTTACAGGACAGTGGGAGGGATCCTGGGGACGTCAAGGCACAGTGATTCACACGGTGGAGTGGTTAACACCCATGATTATTATATCACGTAATACCCCTGGCCTGTGGACACTGATTGCAATGCACTGACATCCCAACAAACACTATTACTTTTCATTATCCAATATGGACTGTCTTTTTAGGGGGGACAGATCTTCTAGGCGTTCATCTCTGAATTTGAGTAAACTCCATGGAGTAGGAACTGGTTGCATTGTGCATATGCATAGTCGGCATTTAATACTATCATAATATAGTATCATTATGAGATAATATGATTGTGATATTGTTATTATGTTTGATATTGTGTTGCAAGTTTATTGGATTGTTTATTTATTAAATGTCGTAAATATATCTGCTAATTTTATATAAATCTATGGATTGTATCTATGGAATGACATTGTTGTTCGTATCGTTTCTTTGCTGCCATATTGGTCTATGATGTAGGGGATCTCACCTCTTTGCTGTTTTATTCTGTCTGTTTCTATTTTATCTTTACAATTGTGAAGACGGGGATAGCTGCAAAGAGGAATCAACTAGGTTTCTTTAAACTACAGTTTCTTAAAGGCGCTACTACTTGGCGTGCCCATTGGGACTCAGAGTATATAGAGTATTGTGGTGACATTACTCTATCTGTAAGTTGAACCCACCATGGGGTCATTACTTCTTCTTTTACAGTTGCACATGTAAAGTTTATTTTACCTATTAGGGAGTTGTGGGATGATCTTCACTATACTCCTAAGGAGGATTCCGAGATATCTTTTGCTCGGATTTCTATCTGTTAAGACATTCCCAGCTAGGGAATCTGTCTTCTAACAAGGGCTCATATCTTAGGTGTTATGTTTTTGGGTATGTAAAGTTAATAAATGAATAGTTATAGTGAACTCTTTTTATATGAAAAGTATATACTTATTCAATTTTTATATTTTGAGTTACTTTAATTTGATCAATTGATGTTTTTCGCAAAAAAGAAATTTTGAAACCCGTATTTAAATGATATTAAATATGTTATAACTTTGATAATTAATTAATTATCATTAGTTGGTATAAATGTGATACCCCTCGGAGGGGGTGTTACATTGAATGCCAAGTTTGATGCCTTGACTGAGTCACTTGAGAAGCTGAATGTCAATGTTGTCACTACTCCAAAATAATTTGTGAAATATGCGGAGGAGGGCATCTTGCTTCGAAATGTAATGAATTAAATCCGTCTTTGGAACAAGTGAATTATATACACAATGGTAATGTTAAGGCTCAAGTAAATCCCTTCTGCAACTCATATAACCCCGGATGGAGAAACCACCCAATTTTCTCCTATGGTACACACTAACCTCAATAATATTCTCAAGGAGTGAAGTCCAATTTAGAAGCCCTCATAGAGAACTTCATAGTTACCGCTAAGGAGCAGAATCGAGCAATTCAAGCACAAGTGCAACAACATGGGGAGTCTATCAAGCAAATCAGTACTTTCCTAGATCAAATTGCTACTCACTCCAAGATGCTTGAAACTCAAATAGCCCAACAAGCAAGCTTGTTCAGCATGGTTCAAGGGCGAATACCAAGTCAACTGGAAACTAATTCGAGGGAGCACGTTCAAGCAATTTTTTCATTGAGAAGTAGTGAGTAACTTGAAGGACTCACAAGAGAAGAAAAAATTGAAGATAAGGAAACCCATGAAAAGGAAGAGAAGCAAGAGAAGAGTGAGGATAAAGCAAGTGATGAAGAAAGCACTAAAAAGTATGTTCCTCCAGAAGCATATGTTCCACCTTTGCCCTTCCTCAAAGGTATCAAAGGGCGAAATTTGATCATTAATTTGGAAAATTTTTGGAGGTACTTAAGAAGCTTTACATTAATATTCCTTTTATTGAAGCTCTCTCCCAAATGCCCTCTTATGCTAAGTTCTTGAAAATGATTCTCTCTAATAAGAGAAAGCTTGAGGACTATGAAACCGTTGCTTTGACGGGAGAATGTAGTCCAATCATTCAAAACAAGCTTCCACCTAAGCTTAAGGATCTGGGTAGCTTTTCAATTCCATGCTCAATTAGGGACATGCATATCAGTAAGGCATTGTATGATCTTGAAGCAAGTGTGAGTTTGATGCCCCTTTCTATTTGTAAGAAACTTGATATTGGGGAGCTCAAACCAACCACCATTTCTCTTCGATTGGCAGATAAGTCAATCAAACATCCTATTGGCATATTAGAGAATGTTCCTTTGAAGGTGGGAAAGTTTTATATACCGGTTGATTTTGTTGTGCTTGATATGAAAATCGATGTTCAAACCCCCATCATCTTGGGCAGGCCATTCCTAGCCACTACTGGAGTCGTGTTTGATGTGAAGCAAGGAAAATAACCCTCAAAGTAGGCGAAGAAGTTGCTGAGTTCAATTTATCTCAAGTTTCCAAGCAACCGGCCATTATTGATTCTTGCTTGAAGGTTAATTTGGACGAAAGGTTAGCTAGAGAGGAGCACACTAAAAGCCATCCACAAGACCCCTTAGAGAAGTGTTTGATGCACAATGGTAATCCAAATGATGAAGATGAGGAGGTGGCGACCTATGCTCTAATTTTGGATGCATGTCTAACTATTTCCCCTTCTCAAAATGGTAAATTCAAGGATCTCAAGGTCCTCTCAATCGAAGATTCCTCACTTAAAGAAAAGGAGGGCCCAAAGGTATCTGTAACTAATGGTATGCCAGAAAAGATTTTGCCCAAGGCTGCTACCAACTTTGAGAATGTCAAGCTCTATAAGAAGAGACCAAAGAAGTAGCATGATAAGTGTATCAAGTAGCGTGAGTTTAAGATTGGGGATAAAATTCTTGTCTGTAACTCACATTTTCTTCTTCCTGATAATTTTTAATCAAAAGCGTATAGACCATATGAAATTGTTCGCGTCTTATCGTACGGTGTGCTTGAGGTGAAGAAATAAGGTCATAAGACATTCTTGATAAATGACCAGAGAGTGAAGGACTATGAAGAAGGAGTGGGGACTGAGCGCCACTCCATTGGCATCACCTAAGCATAGAACCAACCTATAGTCAAGCTAATGACTATAACTTAATGCTTCTTGAGAGACAACCCAAATTTTCTCTCTTTTTCTTTACTCTATTATTTTTTATTTTGTTCTTATTTTTTTATTACTTATTTTATTATCATTTTGTTTTTGTTTTTGTTTGGTGGTTGGCTAATGTTGAGTTAGCTTAGGTGCCTCCTTGAGTTGAGCCATTGTAGGGGGATGTATATAGTTGTCGGTCACCAAAAAGATTTTTCTTCTCATTCCTTTAGTTTTTTTTTTGCATTTATTTGTTCTTTTTGTTCCCTTTTTATTTTATTTTTCTTTCTATTCTTTCATTTTGTTTTTCTTATGCAGTTTTTGGGATTATGAGACTGCTCAGTTTGACCAACTATTTGCTTATGGCTACATGCCTTCCTCCGGGTCCCCCTCTCCCACCACCTTTGTGATCTTGCATTTCCTTTTTCAAGGAAGTTTCGTTGTCCTTTGTTCTATTGTTTTTTTATTTAAACATTGAGGACAATGTTTATTTTAAGTGTTGGGGGGAGTAATCTTAATTTGATGCAAATTTTTGTGAAATCAATGAACACTTGAGTATTGTTGGTAATCAAGCAAGAATTGTGTCTTAATTTCTTGATTATTTCTGAGCTAATAGAAATTTGTTTGAGAAGGGAATCCACTATTCATGAGCTATTTTTGTGCAAGGCAATCTTTTTTCAATTGAGTATTGAAACATTTAGTATCTTATTTAGAAATTAGTCATGTCTGCTTGCATTTGATTTCTTTATTAACATTAGGCAGAAAGTGAGTTTTGAGCTTTGATGATTGAATTTTTCATAAACAAAATCCTATTTTTCCTTCTGGAATGAGATTTCTCTTGATTAATGTGCACTAGAACTTGTTTTGATATCTTGTTGAGACTTTATTTATTCATATACATACTTGAATATGATTAAGGCAAATAGGCTTAATTCTTTTTTGACTTCCAGAGTTGCATTTGATAAAATAATCCTTTAGTTGCCTTATTTAAGCCTGAAATTGATTTCTTTGGATACTTATTTGAATAATCTGGTTGGATTCTTTGGAGCAATAGATATGTTAATTGAAAAGTCATGAAAGGTTGTTTCTATCTTCAAGGGTTTATTGCCAAAAAAAAGGAGAAAAAAATGAATGAAGAAAAAAGAAAAAAAAAAGGATTGTTGGTGAAGAATAGTAGGAACGTTGGGTTGAAAGTGAGAATATGTTATCACTTTGTGCATTATGTTTTCAACCTAATTTTGTTTTGTATTAATTTATTCATTAGCATTCTTTACTTTTATTCCTTTATTTCGTACCCTTAATTACAACCTAAGGAAGTCTTTTTGATTCTTGTTATGTATGTGAACTTGGAAGTGAAGATGATATTGATAATCAAGCTTATGGTGTTACATTTATTAAGAGAAATTTGAGTGATCTCTTTGTCCTTAAACACTTGAGCAATGGAAAGATGAGTGATCTCAAATGATTGGTAAAGAGAAAAGGTGCAAGCTAGACTCAAGCCTCTAATTGTATTAAGTGCTAAATTATCTTGCTTGATTGGATTTGATTGCTGAGATTAATTGAATTTTTAAATTATGGAATTTCCCTTTATTCATGTTTCTTGATTTTGAGTTTAATCTTGTTTTTAATTCATATTCTTTGCTTGAGGACAAGCAAAGTTCAAGTGTGGGGGAATTTGATGTGTGGATAAAAAACACACATCTTGTGCTTGATTTGAGGTGGATTTAGGTGTGGTTTGATTGATATATATTGGAATTTATGCTACTTTTAATCTAATTATCCTTGGTATCTTATGATTAGTCTTTCTCTATGTTTTTACATCCAAAAGAGGTGTTTTGACATGGCTCTATGAAGCTTTAGATGGATTCATTGCAATGGAGTTGAGCTCGAAATTTATATGGTCAAGATTCGTAGAGTTTTTTTACCTTTACACGATAAAATGAGCATAACTTGAGCTACAAAAGTCAAAACGAGGTGATTCTAGTAGCATTTGAAATCTAAGAAAAAAAGCTATGACTTTTATGAACACTTGTCTAAAAAATGACATTTTGAGCAACTGAGGAGTTATACACGGCCGTGTATAACTTGGAAAACGCTTCTGTTAAGCTCATACGGCCCTGTGTAACTAGAGGAAGGCTTTTGACTAAGTCACACAGTTGTGTGTCTTGGTCACACGGCCGTGTGACCCCCTACGTTGAAATTACACAATTTTTAAAGCTCAAACAGCCGTGTAGTGAACTCACACGGCTGTGAGAGGTATTCTTAAGCATAAAAGAGACAATTTTCACCCAAATTGTTATAAATAGAAGCAAACCCTCAAACTTAAAACATACAGAGGCTACATAAGACTTTAAGAGGCACAAGGATTGAAGGCCAGGGCTTGGAAGGCAAGAGCAATAGTTATTGAAGATCAACTGTAACCCCATCCTTAGGGCGTCACACTTCGTGTTACTCAATTACCAAATTACCCCTTCATTGGAAAATCGTGCTTTGTGATGTAAATACGAGTTATAAAATTTCTTGATGATAGTAAGATAAATTTAGCGGAAAATAAAAACATAACAACAACATCATAAATAATATACATCATATATATACAAGTCATAGTACTGTCATATTTTAATGTTTACAAACTAGACTCTCAAAAATTTTAAACTTTAATTTAAACTAACTTACTGCCCAAGTATTACTAAATAGTAGAACCCTCAGGTGGGTCCTCCTCAGACTCCTCAGAAAATAGACTTGACGCAAAGTCCTACGAATGGGGTATCCGCACAGACGACACTACACTAGTCGCACTCGGAGTACGATAGTATACTTCCCAATACTGTCTAATTGACAATGGGAACTTTAAATATTAATATTCACACTATTGTCCAAGATGTAGTCTACTCAATCTCATATACACAAGGAAACGAAACTCCTCCATCACTTCAAAACTCAGCGTCCTCTACCAGAATCTGCTCTTCCTCAGCTTCTTGCTCAAGTTCTCGCTCAACGTCTTTAAAATTATAAAGACAATATAGAATAGACATACAAAGAGGTGAGATCACCTACGCCAATACCAGTATGGTAGCAATGAAGATAAACACATACAAATTCTCATACCAACACATCATACATTATTACAATTATGTCACCATTATCATTTATCTAACACATATCATATCTCATATCAACACATCATACAAAATTACACTTATGCCAACAATATCATTTATCCTCATAATTCATACAATAAGCCATAATTATGATCATGTCCTTATCAACATTCAATTGTTCAATAATTCAATTATAATAAACAATAATTACGATAATACTCTCAATATCTTTGCATATGCACCTAGACTCAATTTCCTACTCCATGGAGCTACAACTCAGATCGGAAAGAGTGATCGTAAAGATCATGTCGGTATAAAGGTGCCTCAGACCACGTGCTCAGTTTTGTACATCTAGCACATCCTCGATAGTCTTTATCAGATCTTGATTACGGATAGTGTCTCGGTCCGGATCATTGGTGTGTTATATCGGTCTAACCCACGTACAGAAGAGCTACCAACTGCACATTGTAGGCAACCCGCACCCCAATGCCCCCAAGGTCAACGAAAGACCTACACTACGCATATCGCACCCACTCAGGAGGTGTATTCTCTCCTTCCTAGGCAAATAGCCTTATCCCGTCCATCAGACCTTTTCAATGCATATACAAATGCACCATTCTCAGTTCTATTCATTTTATCATATTCTCAATTAAATTTGCTTTATCCCAAGTTCGGGGTCCTCAGATTGGCCCAACAGTGTCATTACTATAATTTCATTGTGAAACCATACTTTTCGCATTTTCTCAATCGCACAACAGTTCTGTCGCATTTTCAAATCACGTATCAATTTTTCATCATTTCTCAATCGCGTAAAATATTTTTCACACGTTTTAAATCAAAAATACTATTTTCCTCATTCAACACCAAAAATTCAACTTCATTTTTCATATTAGCATAATAACCCCTCAAAACATAATATTTACATTATAATCCTCATTTAAATAATATTTTCACAACAGTCCCTCATAAAATTCACATTTACGAAATAGTCCCTCGTAAAATTCATATTTACAAAACTGTCCCTCGTAAAATTCATATTTACGAAATAGTCTCTCATAAAATTCATATTTACAAAATAATCCCTCATAAAATTCATATTTACAAAACAGTCCCTCTAAAACATAATATTTACGTTTTAGGCCCTCAAAAATTATTATTTACAATATGGCCCTATTAAAAATGAAAATTACTATTTTGTCCCTCTAAGAATCATAATTATAATATTGCCCTTCTAAAAATCATAATTACAGTATGGCCCCTTTTAAAAATGAAAATTACAATATTGCCCCTCTAAAAATCATATTTACAGTATTGCCCCTCTAAAAATCATATTTATAATAATTCATTTTCCCAAAAATCATTTTATTTTGCTATACTCAAATTTGTCCCAAATTCATTTAAATCTCTCAGTTCTCATTTTAATTCATCAGTTTAATTATATCCGATTATTTTCCCACAACTATCAAACTTGTTCAAATTCATTTCTTTTTCATTTAAATCCTTCATTTTCAATTGAATCTCTCATTTTCAGGACTTTGGTCCTTTCTAGCCTAGTATGGCCGTAAGCCTCAAGCTCTTTGGAGCTCTCATAAAATCGGTTCATCATATTATTCACATCTTACTTTACTCATACATTTTTATGCACACAATTTCATACATACAAACATATATCAAAACAACAATTTCATACATACAAACATATATCAAAACAATAGACATAATATCACACATGCAAGCACAAAAACACAATCATACATAACACAAACACAATCAAATAGCATCAAACAATCGGTGAAGAACCCTTATGGATTTTTCCACCGTACAAAACCATCCCCACACCACCAAAACTTGGATGGTGAGGTTAAATCTCCCTCTTACCTCTTGAAGACAAGCTTTTTAAGCTCCCCTCCTTCTCCTTGATTTCGTACAAGGCACAATCAATTCCTAACAATTCTAAAATAATTAGTAAAATCACAAACAAGGTTTAATAATAACAAACCATGGAACAATCATGGCTTAGAAAATCACAAACATGAATTTAAACCATAAAAACTAAGGTTTACCTCTAGAGAAGTAAGATAGAAGTGGGATTTTGAAGCACTTAGAGTGGGATTTTGGGAAAACTTTCTAAATGAAAAGTGTTTAGAATGATGTTAAGCTTTAGGAAATAATGTGAACAAAAATTATAGGTGAGTGATGGTGCTTGTAGGTGCTAGGGCCGAACCAATGGAGAGAAAAGGAAGGAAAAATAAGCTTTGGTGTTCTTGGTATTTTGGAGAGAAAATGGAAAGCTTGATTTAGGATACGTGTGAAATAAAAGTGAAGAATGAAATGTGAAAGGGCTGCTGCTGCCGTGTGGTTAATTTTAGTGAGGTTGAGTGATTGAATTTGCTAGGCAAATATCCTAGAGTGTTCACATTGGTGCACATGGCTTATGTCATGTTGGAGGCTTCAAGAACCTAGTAGAATCAAGCCATTCAAGCCTCCCTTGGCTGCTGAAAACCGTGGGCTTCAAGTGAGTTTAGGGACTTTATTTTGTTTTAATTTAAGTCCAATTACTTACCAAACAAATAGCTAATTAATTAGGTTTAGTTTCCTAACCAATTTTAATTAATTTTCCAATTACATAACTAATTAGTTTAATATATATTAGCATATATTATAATCTTTAATCAATATTAAGATATCTAATTAATATTTGGATCATAATTAATTAAGAACTAAACTAGTTCACTTAGTTTGCTAATTAGGTAATTAGATTAGTCAAATTAAGCTTAATTAGCTACTAACCAAATTCAAGCCTACTATTTTTGACTTAATTCTAACCATTGATTCATCTTTAATTCCTAACCATAGATTAGATCTAAGGTAGATATGAATTGGTCATAAAACTAGCATTCTAATCTCACCATTGATTAGATCAACGACTAAGGTTAAAGGCTTCCTAACTAAGTCTTCATCCAATGGTTCATATTAAAGTCTAAGCCACTAAGTTTGACTTCATCTTAGCCATTGAAATCATCTTGATTTCCTATCCATTGATATCATCTACGGTGGATATTACTTAGTGGTTTTATCAAGATTCATTTTACACCATCGATCGGATCAACGGTTAAGATCAAAAGCATCTAAATTATGCTTTTCATCCAACGGTCCTAAATAAAGTCTATGCTTCTTTTGTTGACCTTTTCCTATTGGTTTAGAAAGTCAAGCCTACTTTCGTTGACTTGCTCTCATTGGCTAGAATTTGTCCAGTCAGCACAGTTGACTGTTTTTCCTAAACGTGGGCCCCACGAACTTTTTAGGGTCCACAAATAATTTTTCTACTGTTTTTGAGACAAGAGGTATTATTGAATAAAATAATATTATAATAATATAAAATTATTTTATTGCACAGTTAAATCCTAAAAATTATAAGACTAATATATATATCAATCAGAATTGGGTTTAGTAAGATCTCCCAGCTCTAATTAATTAAAATAAGAATTTTTTCGGCCCAAAAATTATTATTTTCCTGACCCGGAGCAAATCACGCAAAATAATCAAAAACAGTATCGGAATAATCAAATTATTTTTATAATGCACAGAAAACACAAAACGGTGTAATTCTGTCAGTTTTATAACATAGTCTAAAATTTGGGGTGTTACATCAACCATTGAAGTCTTTTCCCCCATCTTAATCTTCTTCATCTTTTCTTTTTTGTTTTGGAATTATGGTTGTTTCTTGAACCTTTATTCTTGATTGTGCTACAATTGCCATGAGCGGCTAAACCCCTTTTTCTAGGATTGGGATGAAACTCTCTATTTCTATGTTGAATTGTTAATTTGATTCTTTATTAATGAGAATTATTGTTCTTGATTCATTCTTAGTGTTCTTAATGCTTGCAGTATGTTGCGTTCCATATTTACATAATCTTAGGCTTTAGGTGAATGATCAAAAGATGAAATCTAATTGCTTGATAATCTAAGAATTGAACTTAGGAATTGAGACTTAAACATAGGCTTAAATCCTTCGAAGATTAAACACATGTCATGAATCTTATTGGGTGGGAACTTGGATTAATTGCCATGAGAATGAGATTAATGGAATTTTAGCACGTTTTTAGTACCAAAAAATTGGGCTTTAAATAATTTAGGACAAATCGCCTTCAAGAACATAATTGAACATTAGCAAAGATAGGATTACAATTTATCATAGGGGGTAGTGTAATGAATTCTTAGTCCTAGGCCTTTAAACCTTGATTGAATCTTAACTTTTCTTGATTAAATTACTTATTTAATTGCTTTGAGTTTTGTTTTGATTTTAGTTTAGCTTTCACTATTGATTTTGTTCGCTTAAATAATCAAAATCACCGTAAAAGTTAGTAATCAATCAATCCTCGTGGGAACGATCTTTATTTACTACTTGTACAATCTGTGCGCTTGCAGAAAATCAACAACAACATACCATCAACACATTTCTTAAATAGATATGGCTTATTCCAAATAAAGAATTTCACATTATGAAAGAATTTATTTCATTATTGCCAAGACAAATCAGGGGGGATAATTCCATTAACTTTAAAATTTGCATAATTCACATGCCAGGGAAGGCCTTTAAAAGTTAAGAGATACTTGTCCAAAAATTATTTCTTGATGCTTACTCCTTTCTTTTCTTGACGTCCTTTCATTGTAATCCTTGATAAGTGATCTGCTACAGAATTTCTCATCCCCTTCTTGTCCTTTATTTCAATGTCAAATTCCTGCAACTAAAAAATCTAATGAATTAGCTTAGGTTTTGCATCTTCCTTAGCTAGAATATATTTAAGAGTTGAATGATTTGTATACACAATAACTTTAGAACTAACAAGATAAAAATGAAGCTTATCAAAAACAAACATGACTTCAAGTAATTATTTTTTCGTGGTAGCATAGTTAAGTTGTGCATCATTTAGAACCTTGCTAGCATAGTAAATCACATGCAAAACTTTACCTTTTCTTTGTCCTAGCATAGCACCAACAACATAATCACTTGAATCACACATTAATTCAGAAGGTAGATTCCAATCAGGGGAAACAATAATAGGAGCAGTAACAAGTTTCTCTTTTGAAGTATTAAATGCAACTAAACAACCATCATCAGACACAAAAGGAACATCTTTAATTAACAAGTTGCATAAAGGCTTAGAAATTTTTGAGAAATCATTAATAAATCTCCATAAAAATCCACATGGCCAAGGAAACTTCGAATCCCTTTGACATTGGTTGGAGGTGGTAGTTTCTCAATGATCTCTAGCTTGGCTTGATCCAACTCAATGCCTCTAGATGAAATGCGATGTCTGAGGACAATTCCTTCTTGTACCATGAAAGGACACTTTTCCTAAGTCAACACAAAATTAATTTCCTAGCATCTTTTCAACACTTAAGAAAGATTAGACAAACAAGCATCAAATGAAGGACCAAAAATAGAAAAATCATTCATAAAAACTTTAATTCATTTCTCAATCATATTAGAAAAATGGAAAGCATACACCTTTGAAAAGTCACAAGCACATTGCAAAGTCCAAATGACATTCTTTGATAAGCAAAGATTCCATAAGGGAAGTAAAAGTTGTCTTCTCTTGATCTTTTAGAGCCATAACAATTTGATTGTAGCCCGAATAACTATCTAAGAAACAATAGTAAACATAGGTTGTTAATCTCTCTAACATCTGATCAATCAAAGGAAGTGGAAAGTGATCTTTTCTTATGGCACTATTCAGTTTTCTACAATCAGTGCACATTTTCCACCTAGTTTGAATTCTTGTGGGAATCAATTCATTGTTTTCATTCACTACAACTGTTATCCCACATTTCTTTGGCACAACTTGCTCTAGACTTACTCGTGAACTATTAGACATAGAATATATAATGCTAGCTTTAAACAATTTCATTACCTCTTTCCTCACTACCACTTGCATTGTGGGATTCAATCTTCTTTGTGTTTGAACTATAGGCATGTAGTGATCCTCCGTTAGAATCTTATTCATGCAAATAGAGGGACTTTTACCTTTTAGATCTCCAATGCTCCAGCCAATAGTCAATTTGTTCTCTTGCAACATTCTCAAGAATCTTTCCTTCTCAATTTCTTTCAATTCACTGTTTATAATAATTGGATAATTGTTGTTCTCACATAGGAAAGAAAACTTGGGATTTGAAGGTAATTGCTTTACCTCAAGCTTGGGTGGTTCTTCAACCACAATCTCCTCCTTCTTCAGCTTCTTTTTTCGCATCACATTTAAAGGTAGAATTTCTGCAGCTTCCAAGTGGGTCATTTCTTCAAGTCTGGATCTTCATGTTCATCTTCTTCAAATTTAGAATGAATAATGGTTGATTCAAGAGAGCATTTGGATTGCCCTTTTTTTAATATATCTGTGATCAATGGATCTACCATATCTACCCTAAGACATTGGTCCTTGTCTGATAGATGTTGCATTGCTTCAAACACACTGAAAGTCACTTTTTCATCTTGAACTCGCAACATCAAATCTCCTTGTTGCACATCAATTAAAGCTCACCCTGTAGCTAAGAAAGGTCTTACTAGAATGAGAGGAACATTAGCATCCTCATCCCTGTCTAATACAACAAAAATAGTTGGGAATATAAATTTATCAACTTTTGCCAAAACATCTCCAATTAGACGATATGGATACTTGATAGAACGATCTACTAATTGAAGAGAGATCATAGTAGACTTAACCTCTCCAATATGAAGCTTACGAAGTATTGGTAATGGCATTAGATTTATGCTTGTTCCAAGATCACATAATGCTTTCCCAATTGTCAAGGAACCGATTGTGCATAGAATAATGAAACTACCTGTTCAACTTTGGTGGTAGCTTCTTTTGAATTAAAGCATTGCATTCCCCATTCAATATCACTGTTTCATCTTAGTTCAGCTTCATCTTCTTGGTCAATAGCTCCTTCATGAACTTATCATATATTGGCATTTTTTTCAAGTGCTTTAGCAAAAGGAATATTAATTTGTAGCTTTTTAAAAAACTTCAAGGAATTTTGAAAATTGTTTGTCTTGGTTTTATAACACCCTCTTTAGAGCATTACATTTCAGGCCAACTCCTTTCAATACCTTACCCAAGTTGTAAAATATTAATATTATTTTAAAACAAGATTCAAATTTTTTTTTTCATGGATAACATAAACTTACCGAATTTTAGAAAAACACAAGACACAAGAACTGAATAACATACATCTCTCGTACATAACATAGATTAATAACAACTTAATTACATAAAACTTAAATACTTTAAAATAATGTATAATTACCATATAAAAAATAAACATAGCCCAAGTCCAAACATTAGAAGAGTAGGGTCCCGCACCCGATCTTCCTCCAGATCCTCCTCGGGATCCCTAACAGACAAAATCCCAAAATAAACAACACGTTCAACATCAGTATCATAGCGCCAGGCATCAGTGCCTCCTACTGTTGCACTCTCACGTAACCAAGAAATCCCTCCTTCCAGCCATTGCAAACCGATCAAACAAAGTCAATCCAACTCAAACCTAGGCGATCCAACTTCGTCCTTCTTATGGTCTTTATCAAACATAATCATAAAAACATAACAAAAAAATAATACAGTAAAGAGGTGAGATCTCCTACATCACATGCCAATATGGTAGCAAAGAAATGATAAACATGCCAACACAGTTCAACATACAATCCATAAAATAACATAAAATCAGCAGATATATTCATGATATTTAATAAATAAATAATCCAATAAACTTGCATCACAATATCTGGCATAATGATAATATCACAATACTATTATATCACAATAATACTATGTCACAATAGTATAAATGCTGATTATGCATATGAACAATATGTACATTGACCATGCACATGCACAATGTGTATATTAATCATCCTTATGCACAAATATACCCATTTCCTACTCCATGGAGCTCAACTCAAATTCAGAGATGAATGTTCTAGAAGATCTGTCCTCCCTCAAAAGACAGTCAGTGCCAAACCATGAAAAGAATAGTGTTTGTTGGGTCCTCGTCAGTGCATTGTAACAGTTTTCCACAGCCAGGGGTATACAATGTGACAACAGGTCACTAAGTGAATCACCTCGCCCTGACGCCCCCTGAGATCCATCATAATAGATCACACTATCCTGTAAGTTCCCATTCACTCCTAGGCACAAAAGCCACAACAGCCACCGACTGTAAAATGCTTAAATGCATAATCCATGAAATCAAATCATCGTTGGACTGTTCCCAATGATATTAAAGCAACCGTCTATACAATTGTCTAATACCATTATTATCAATGATATTATATAACCGCTCATACAATTGCATAATACCACTGATCCACTCGGGTCCAGTTTTTCAGTTCCACAAGCACAATGCTAAGTCCACAATCCACTTGGGTCCAGTACGTCGGCCCTACAGCAAAACTCGTTGTTCCTCTCAATCGCATAGCGATATTATCACATTTTTACAATCGCAGAAAACTTCTGTTATGTTTTCAAATCTCATAATGATTTTTTAACTTTTCTCAATCGTGTAAAGATTTTAAAACGTTTTCTCGATCGCGTAGCTAAAAATCACCATCTTTAAATCGCGTAAGAGTTTTTCTGCGTATTTTCAATCGCGTAAAACATTTTAATCATATTCTAAGCTTAAATTAAAACTTTTCTCATTTAATATCAAAATTAGACTTTAATTCTAATATTTCCTTAATAAATCACCTTTAAATAATATTTCTAACATTTTTATAATAAACCACCTCCAAATAATATTTCCTAACGTTTTCACAAAAACTTATATCATCCAAATTAATTCAAGATATCTCAAAATCTTTGTTCATTACTCTTAATAAAACTTTCTTAAATAAAATATTTTAAACTCCAAACTATCATTAAAAATTATTGTCTTGCTAAAAATCCTCTAAATAATATTTTCTAATATTCTTTCCAAAACTTACGTTTATTTTAATTAAATAAAACCTTTTCCAATAAATTTTCTCTTAATAATACTTTCTAACATTTTCTTCACAAAATTTTACACTTCCATGATTTAATCAAATATTATAACTCAAAGTTTTCTAACGTGCTTCAAAACCCAAAGGGTGAGCTATATGTCAGTAAACTTTAACTTATAAATTTATTTTTCATCATAACCTCAATTCATTAATTTAACTGATTCCAAAAAAATTAGTTTACTTTCTTTTTACATCTCAAAATTCACTAAATTGAGTTCTCGTTAATTAATCCTTTAAGACTACATTTGAGAAAATATTTTTGGTCTAAAATACCAATTCTTGGCATGTTGGCCAAAAATCAATTTATATTCCATAACCAAATATTTATTCACTTCCTATCTCATTTTGCTTTGTTAAAAATCTTTAATTCAATTACTTGTTACATAATCATCTAAAATCCAAACTTAGTAAAATATTTTAAGTGATTTGCTCCAAAATACTCATGGAGGTCATGAGCCTCTTACTTCTTTGAAACCAAAATAGTTTTCCTTTCCACATGATTCTTATCATAAACAACATATTACTCATGACATTTCTACTATTAGATATTCATGCTTACTATTAAAGCAATAAAATCATATTAAGCATCTAATCACAATTCAATCAAAATCATATCATCTCACATACTAATCACTTAATAAAAATCATGCATAATTATCAAAGTAATAAAATCATAGATAACAACACATAGCACTTAAACATACACAATCAAGTGAATAAATCCTTTAAGGAATTTTTCACCCACAAACACAAACAAATCCATTCCCTCACCACCACATATGGCTGATGAGGTTAATCTCCCTCTTACCTTGTGTGTAGCTTCCAAAGCTCCTTGTTTGTCTCTTTGGTAGTAACTTCCACCACCAAGTTGCTCTAGAAACTCAAAGTAAATACAAATATGTTAACATTTAAGGCTTGATTAAAATGACCATGGATCAAGTATGGTCTTAAAACTTCAAAATGAATCAAGAAATGGATATTTAAGAACTTCACCTTAGAACTCTTGAACTTTAGCTTGAAGAAATAAGCTTGAAGATGGATGAACTAGCTCTTGATAACAACTTGAAAGTTGTTTGTCATGATGTTTAGAACTAAGTAGTAAGCTTTGTTTAATTTATGAGTGATGGATAGGTGTTTTTAAGCACCAAGGCCGTGAGCTAGTGGAGAGAAAAATGGAAGAAAAAGTGTTAAGGTTTTTGGAGAGAAAAGATGATAAGTGCGAAATGTGATAGAAATAAAACTTTTGGTCTCCTTGGAAAACTAATAGCCTTGAGGGTGGTCATCCAAAGGACGGATCAAAGCTTCTCCAAGAAGCTTTGTGAAGTTCAAAACTTGCTCTCCAAGCTCTCCTCCCATTGGCTAGCCACTAAGCTTGACCAATTTCTATTGGTTAGACACTTTTGTTGACTAATCAACAACTTAACAAGTAAGCTTGCTTCCTAAACCATTGATTTGATCAATGGTGGATATCCAAGACTTTTACATTAAGCTTACTCTCACAACCATTGATGAGATCAATGGTGAACATCCAAAGCTTCCTTACTAAGCTTGCTCTCACACCATTAATTAGATCATTGGTGATCATCCAAGGCTTCTTCATTAAGTTTGCTTTCATATCCATTGATTAGATCAATGGTTGATATTTAAAAACTTCTCCATTAAGTCTTACTTCTCAACTGTTGATTAGATCAATGGTTGATGTTCAAAACTTTTCCACTAAGTCTTGTCATCCAAGGGTGTAAACCAAAGTCCATGCCGCTATTGTTGACTCCATCTTTCTTCACTTGTAAGCTTCCTTTCTATTGGTCCTTCCCAAAGTCATAGCCTATTTAGTTGACTAATCTCAAGATATTTTCCAAAAGATATTACCCAAAGAATAATAGCTACTGCTAGTCATTGTCCAATGGATAATAACACTACACAATAAATAAAAGCATTACCCAATGGATAATAATATTATCCAATGGATAATAAATTTCTGTCAACTATTTTCGATTTTGGGTTTAGTAAGATCGCCTGACCCCATATTAACAGTCCAAAACTTTTCGGTTCAAACACACATACAGCTCAAAATAATATTAAAATAATCAAAAACTCAGAAAATTCTACAAAAATTCACAAAAATCATAAAAATTATAAAACTCATATATATTTAAAAAAATGAACTTTGAGTATACAAACTCAAATTAATATTAAAATAATCAAATTAATTAAAAATTCTCAAAAATTAACAAAAACTCACAAATATTATAAAACTTATTTATATCAAGAAAAATGAAAAATCGGGGTGTTACAACTCTCCCCCTCTAATAAAAATTTCGCCCTTGAATTTTCTCTTACATTAAAACAGATGAGGATATTGCTCCTTTATCTTGTCTTCAAGCTCCCACGTAGCATCTCCAATTACGTCGTTCCAAATCACCTTTCTGCTTCTCTCGAATTTCTTCCATCAAATTATTCGAAATAGTAATCATATTCAAACAAATTCTCCCCGGTTTCAAATCCATAGACAATCGCATATTCCTGAATTGCTTTATCAATTCACTCTCATTAACCATTTTAGCAGATACACTAAGTATTTTTCTACTCAAGGCATCTGCCATAATATTCGCCTTTCCAGGATGATATTGAAGTTAAAAATCGTAGTCTTTTGAAAATTCTAACTATCGTCTCTGCCTTTTATCCAACTTCTTCTAGTCGAACAGGTACTTCAAGCTCTTGTGATCACTATAGACATTGAAAATGGCTCCATAAAGAAAACATCTCCAAATCTTCAATGCAAACACCACTGTCACCAATTCCAAAACGTGAGTCGGATAATTCTTCTCATGTGCTTTCAACGGCCTCGAAGCATATGCCACAACCTTTCTATTCCGTATCAACACACAACCTAAACCCAAAAGTTGAACTTCCTTTAACCAGAATTTGCACTTGGACAGCTTTGCGTATAACTTCTTCTTCTTCTTCAGAATTTGAAGACTCACATTGAGATGTTCAGCATGTTCCTCAGAACTTCGAGAATAGATCAGAATGTTGTCAATAAGGACAACGACAAATCTATCTAAATAGGGACAAAAGATCTTATTCATGTAATTCGTGAATACCACAGGAGCATTGGTTACTCCTAACAGTATTACTAAATTACTCATAGTGCCCATAATACGTCTAAAAAACTGTCTTGGACACATCTACTTTCACGCGAATTTGATGATAACCAAAACGCAAATCAATCTTGGAGAAAATAGCGGCTCCCTTCATTTGGTCTTCTAGTTCCCATGTTGTATCTCCCGTCACATCGTTCCAGATTACATTCACCAAGATAAGTTGTTTCACTCGCATATCCTCGATCTTAACCAATAAATGTCTTATAGATCAAGTTCTTTTTTTAATCGTACTGTATCTGATGCTATGACATGGGTTAAATCAGGAATATATTTTCTCAATTGAGATATATGGACGACACTATAACGGTTAGAAAGAAAAGTGATAAGGCTATTTGGTAGATTACCAGATCTATCCAACAAAGAATTTGACATGGTCTAATAAATTTAGAAGTGAACTTTCTAGATTCAAATCCAAAAATCTCATCTCAAGGAAAACTAAAGTTTTATTGAAACAATATAACAGGACATGGTTAGAAAGTAACCAATCCATCCCTAAGATTTTGTTTATTTGTGAAAGAAGTAGACAAATCAAATCAATAAAAAAGTTCTGATCTTGAATAATAATAGGATAGTTTTAAACAGGCTTGAGTAGTTATAACAAGTTTAGCAATTGAAGTAGTAATATTCAAGTCAAAAGGAAATGAAAACACTGATAAACCCAAATGGTTCACACAGTCAGAGGTCATAAAAGAATGGGTTGCCTTCCGAGTTATACAGTACAATTAAAGGATTTCTTGCTATTACACAATCTCCCTTGATAAGATCTTTAGATTGGGAGGCTTCTGATCTACTCAACGTATAGACTCTTTCTCTTGATGGAGATCTTGTTGCACGTTCATTATTCACGAAAAGTTCCATCTTTGATTTAGTACCGCCTCTAGCAACATGTCCGGGCTTCCCGCAGTTGAAACAATTCATTTCCTTGCTCCTACATTCCTTCATCAAATGGCCGTTTCCACACTTTTTACAATATGGTAAAAAATTCACGATCTGCCTAAAACTACTGCCACTAGTACTTCCTTCATTCGTTCATCGTTGCCATTGATTTCCTGATGATCGTAAGTACGATTTTCACTAGAATCGATTGACCTTACATTTCCTCCCCTTTTGGAACTTAGTTGGTCTAAAGTTACGGAGTCTTGTACTCTAAGATTAATTCAACTCTAACAGAATTTGAGCCTCGATTATCGCTTCCTCTACTAAGCAGCCCTTTGATTTTGTTGTACAATCATGTCAGCCATCTTTTGCATTGCTATTGCAGTTGCAGCCATATCGTGATTGTCACAACTTGCATCCACCTTCGTTCGTTTACCACGAGCCACAGCAGTATGTCTACCATGAACCATTTCCTTTCTTCAATGTCAAACTAACCACAATACAACAAAAACTAAGCACAATCATTTCAAACAAGATTGTCTCCTTTCAAAAACTAAGCAACACATCTCTGTGTTCAGTGTCAGAGAAACATACAGCACAAACAAGACAAACCTACCCACAAATCCAAAAGACTCTAACTTGGGCTCTGATATTAACTAATGTAACACCATCCTTAGGGTATTACATTTCAGACTAACTCCTTTCAATACTTTACCCAAGTTGTAAAATATTAATATTATTTTAATATGAGTTTCAAAATTTCTTTTTTGCGGATAACATAAACTTACCAAATTTTAGAAAACACAAGACACAAGAACTGAATAACATACATCTCTCGTACATAACATAGATTAATAACAACTTAATTACATAAAACTTACATACTTTAAAATAATGTATAATTATCATATAAAAACTGAACCTAACCCATGTCCAAACACTAGAAGAGTAGGGTCCTGCACCCGATCTTCCTCCAGATCCTCCTCGGGATCCCTAACAGACAAAATCCCAAAATAAACAACACATTCAACATCAGTATCACAGCACCAGGCATCAGTGCCTGATAACTCCATGAAATGTAGTTATTTATGCCCCATACTTGTGCTTCATAGCATGCTTAGTCCTTGTTCTTATGCATATTTGGAAGGTTTTATGCTTATATTTGTGAAATTCTATTTTGAGATCTTCCTTTATGTTTTTGAGCAATTTGTGCATATTTCTTGATTAATTAAGTAGATTTGCAATTATATTTAACTTGACGCTTTCTCTAATGCAGGAAGGGCTCAAAAGAAACAAATTGATGTAAGTCAATGCCCAAAATTGGAGGAAAGAAGCCAAGGAGGCATTCCAGAGATCCACGCCGTGGCGCAAAATATATGCACGTCGCGGCATGAGGGTTTCAACTAGCGCATACTGACAAGACAGAGAGCTCCACGCCGAGGCGTGGGCTTGTTCATGCCACGACATGCATCGACGAACTAAGTCTATTTATTCTATTTTTCACGCTCTCTTTCTCTCTCTCAATTTTTCTCTCTTAGGTTTTAGGTTTTAGGTGGTTTAAGGTTAGAGGCTGAGGCTGGGATCTCCATTGGAGGTGGAGATGGAGCTTGGGAAGCTAAGGATGGAAGCCCTCTTTCTCTTGGAGGAGGATCTGAGCTTCAACGGAGAAATCCATAAGCTTTCTCTTCACCCTTTTACTCTTTTCTCTTCCTCATTTCTTGAACATGTATTTTGATTTGTATTTTCGTGTTCAATGAAGTAGTAGCTATTTTAAGGATGATTTTGAATCCTTTTTATGAATATTAATGATTCGTTCTTCTCTGAGTTTGTGTGGATCTTTGATTTTGTTCAATCATATTGTTCTTAATGCTCTTGAGTGTTTGGCCAACATTTAAGTTAAGTTGATAAAGTCTAATGAACCTAGACATAGGGAATTGGGTTTGAGATCATATGCATGATTGATGCATGTTCGATTCTATTCCAATGGCGGGATGAGTTGATTCGCTAATGGGATAGAAATATACCTTTTAGTCATGCATAGCACATGTTTAAGAATAGACCTTAAAGAGAGGATTTTGTATTAGCTCTCAAGGACACTTAGTGAGTTGGGCAATTGAAACCATGGTTAGATAACCTAGACTTAGGCGTTTAGCTAATGTAGATTCTCAAGTTAACCTAATCATTGCATTCATATTTATGAAGAGGATTGCATGTTGTTGGTTGAAGTAAAGGGTGAAGAAGGATTTTCCTAATCTCTAACCATTATCTTTACCGCTTTTTAGTCTTTAGTTTAATTGCTTTCTCCTATTTTTATGTTTTTGAATAGAATTAGGTAAGCTATCAGTTAATACTTAGCATTGGAAATAAACTTATCCTCGTGGGAATTATCTCTTACTCTGTATTTGCATTACTTGCGCGACCCGTGCACTTGCGATACGCAAAAGTGGTCAACAAGTTTTTGGCGCTGTTGCTGGGGATAAGGCATTATTTCTATATTGCTAATATTGACAACGAGCTTGCTTAGTTCTAATTCAAGTTTTGTTTTTAGTTTAATCCAATAAGTCCATTTGGATATGTTTTGGTTCTTAGCTTTTTAAGTCTTTAATTATGGATTCATAGTGTGATTTTGTGTTTTCTTGCATTTTTGTTGTTTGTACCCTATTTAGTTCATTCAATTAGTCCATTTGGATATGTTGATCCTTTAGCTTTTGTAGTTTTGTTAAGTTTTTGTGTTTTTGTTGTTGATTTGCTTAAATATGTAGTTATAGTTTGATTTTGTGTTTTTGTTAAGTTTTTGTTGTACATTTTGTGTTTTGAGTTTTTAGACATGTTTTGCTAGTGCTAGAGGTCCCTTAGAAGCAAAAATAGCAACAGAGCTGAGTCTGCTACAGAATTTTGCAGTCAGACCTCTCACGCAACGGGGCATATTGTTCCATGTTGTGGCGCGCGCTCAATTTTCTGCAGAATTCTATAACTTTTTTATCATGCCTAGGCACACCAATTTCACGCCTAGGTGTGACAGACTCTGCCATATCAGGAAAACGCACCTAAGAGCTCTACGCTGCAGTGCACACTTGTCTACGCCGCGGTATGGCCCCTATTTTTGCATGTTTCTGTTATTTTTCTAATTTTTCTTTATTTAATAATGCTCAGTTATAGTTAGGCAGCTGTTTTGACTTACTCAAATACCCTATAGATCATGAACACCAAGAACACACATTCACTTTAGTTTGGGGGAGTATCTTTACATGTTTTTACCCTTAATGCTTAATGTTTACACATGTTTTGATACTTTAAGTATGTGCTAGTGATAGTCATCATGCTTTCATGATTATATCCTATTTTGGCTATTAATAATGGGCTTTTGATAAAAGTTTCAATTTTCAACATTCTTTACATGATGTTATGCATGCTTGAATGAAAAATGATGAATCTTTTGAATGCATGATTTGTTGTCATTTGCTAGTGTAGTTTTGGTTGGCCAATGATATAAATGCTTGCGATTGTCCTCAATTCTTTTGTGAATCCATTTGCAATCTTGAAGCATGCTTGAGCAATCTTATTTATTTTTATGCATGATGTGTTTCTCACTTAGATGCTTATGAAACTTTAGAAAGATATGAGTGTTTGTTTAGATAATGTTTATGAATTGTGCATGTGGATGATTTCTACTATCCTTGAAATTGTTTTGCAACTCTCTTGAGGTGAAATCCTAGATTATGCATGATTGAGGAAGTGATTAGGGCATTGTTCAGACTGATTGAGCCTTGAAAAGCTTATCCTGATATGATAATATCCCTAGGTCTCCTTTTGAAGCTTTCTAAATGTTTGGCCTTCTATGTTCTTCTTTCACCCTCATATTTTCGACCTTGTAACCATTCTAATCTATGTGAAAGCAATGCAATCTTTTCCCTCCCTTTATGTTTGTTGAGTGCATGATATGTTATTTCTTCACTTGAGTCCAATGTTTAGGGTATTTATGTTGTTCAATACAAAAGTGGCTTAAAGGAACCATTTGCTACACAAAAAATTATTTTTGTCAAAGAAAAAGAAAATACAAAAAGAAAAAAAAAACAAATGAAAGAAAGAAAGCATAAATAAAAAAAAAGCATTAAGTGGTTCTGGATAGTTTTATTTGTCTCATTTTGTATACCCTTGTTGTAGTGACTCAAGTCTTGAAATATCATGTTAAGCTTCTCAATGTTTGTATGTTTTCCATTCCCCTTTGTTCTTCACCCCATCACCTTAGCCTTACATTACAAGCTATTGAAGTCCCTCTTGATCCTCAATCATGTGTGATTTACATTAGTGGAGAGAGAGTTGTGCTACAATTTTGTGGAATCTTGATTTATATCCATGTGCAGGTTCATAAACTTATCCGGATGAGCATGATTTGAAAAAGATAAGTTAAGCTTGCATGTTTGTGAGAGATGTTATGTGCATGATTGGAAGCTTGATTGATGGCATGTTAAGGATTGTGTATATTTTGAGCTTAATAGTGAGGCATGAGCATTATTTAAGGGCCATTATAATCATTGTGCATTGGTTGTGGTTAAAAGAAAAATTAAATTTATCATTGTTGAATGCATGTGAGCATGAATTGTCAAAGTGAGTTTTCTTAGTCATACTTTGTGTTGCTCGGGGACTAGCAACATCTTAAGTTTGGGGGTGTGATAACTCCATGAAATGTAGTTATTTATGCTCCATATTTGTGCTTCATGGCATGCTTAGTCCTTGTTCTTATACATATTTGGAAGGTTTTATGCTTATATTTGTGGAATTCTATTTTGAGATCTTTTTTTATGTTTTTGAGCAATTTGTGTATATTTGTTGATTGCTTAAGTAGATTTGCAATTATATTTAACTTGATATTTTCTCTAATGCAGGAAGGGCTCAAAAGAGACAACTGATGCAAGCCAAGGCCCAACATTGGAGGAAAGAAGCCAAGGAGGCATTCTAGAGATCCACGCCGCGGTGTAAAATATATGCACGCCGCAGCATGAAGGTCTCAGCCAGCGCATACTGACAAGACAGAGAGTTCCACACCGAGGCGTAGGCCTGTTCACGCCGCGGGACGCATTGGCGAATTGAGTCTATTTATTCTATTTTTCACGCTCTCTCTCTCTCTCAGTTTTTCTCTCTTAGGTTTTAGGTTTTAGGTGGTTTAGGGTTAGAGGTTGCGGCTGGGATCTCCATTGGAGGTGGAGATGGAGATTGGGGAGCTAAGGATGGAAGCCCTCTTTCTCTTGGAGGAGGATCTGATCTTCCATGCCGAAATCCATAAGCTTTCTCTTTCCCCTTTTGCTCTTTTCTCTTCCTCATTTCTTGAACATGTATTTTGATTTGTATTTTTGCATTCAATGATGTAGCAGCTGTTTTAGGGATGATTTTGAATCCTTTTTATGAATATTAATGATTTGTTCTTCTCTAAGTTTGTGTGGATCTTTGATTTTGTTCAATTATATTATTCTTAATGCTCTTGAGTGTTTGGCCAACATTTAAGTTGATTTAATAAAGTCTAATGAACCTAGACATAGGGCTTTGGGTTTGAGATCGTATGTATGATTGATGCATGTTCGATTCTATTCCAATGGCGGGATGAGTTAATTCGCTAATGGGATAGAAATATACCTCTTAGCCATGCATAGTACGTATTTGAGAATAAACCTTAAAGAGTGGATTTTGTGTTAGCTCTCATGGACACTTAGTGAGTTGAGCAATTGAAACCATGGTTAGATGACCAGACATAGGCGTTTAGCTAATGTAGATTCTCAAGCTAATCTAATCATTGCATTCATATTTATGAAGAGGATTGCATGTTGTTGGTTGAAGTAAAGGGTGAAGAAGGATTTCCCTAATCTCTAACCATTATCTTTACTACTTTTTAGTCTTTAGTTTAATTATTTCCCCTTATTTTATGTTCTTGAATAGAATCAAGTAAGTTATCGGTTAATACTTAGCATTAGAAATAAACTTATCCTTGTGGGAACGATCTCTTACTCTATATCTGTATTACTTGCGCGACCCGTGCATCTACGGTACACAAAAGTGGTCAACAAGTTTTTGGTGCCGTTGCCGGGGATAAGACATTATTTCTGTATTGCTAATATTAACAATAAGCTTGCTTAGTTCTAATTCAAGTTTTGTTTTTAGTTTAATCCAATAAGTCCATTTGGACATGTTTTGGTTCTTAGCTTTTTAAGTCTTTAATTATGGAGTCATAGTGTGATTTTGTGTTTTCTTGCGTTTTTGTTGTTTGCACCCTATTTAGTTCATTCAATAAGTCCATTTGGATATGTTGATCCTTTAGCTTTTGTAGTTTTCTTAAGTTTTTATGTTTTTGTTGTTGATTTACTTAAATATGTAGTTATAGTTTGATTTTGTGTTTTTGTTAAGTTGTTGTTGTACATTTTGTGTTTTGAGTTTTTAGACATGTTTTGCTAGTGCTAGAGGTCCCTTAGAAGCAAAAATGGCAACAAAGCTGAGTCTGCTATAGAATTTTGCAGTCAGACCTCTCACGCCGCAACGCATGTTGTTCCACGCTGCGGTGCGCACTCAATTTTTTGTAGAATTCTGCAGCTTTTTGATCACGCCTAGGCACACCAATTTCACGCCTAGGCATGACAGCCTCTGTCATATCAGGAAAACGCACCTGAGAGCTCCACGCCGTGGCGTGGCCCCTGTTTTTGCATGTTTCTGTTATTTTTCTAGTTTTTCTTTATTTAATAATGCTCAGTTCTAGTTAGGCTACTATTTTGACTTGTTCAAGTACCCAATAGACCATGAACACCAAGAACATACATTCACTTTGGTTTGGGGGAGTATCTTTACATGTTTTTACCTGTAATGCTTAATGTTTACACATGTTTTGATACTTTAAGTATGTGCTAGTGATAGTCATCATGCTTTCATCATTATATCCTGTTTTGACTATTACTGGTGGGCTATTGATAAAAGATTCAATTTTCAACATTCTCTACATGATGTTATGCATGCTTGAATGAAAAATGATGAATCTTTTGAATGCATGATTTGTTGCCATTTGCTAGTGTAGTTTTGGTTAGCCAATGATATAAATGCTTGCGATTGTCCTCAATTCTTTTGTGAATCCATTTGCGATCTTGAAGCATGCTTAAGCAATCTTGTTTGTTTTTATGCATGATGTGTTTCTCACTTAGATGCTTGTGAAACTTTGGAAAGATATGAGTGTTTGTTTAGATAATGTTTATGAATTGTGCATGTGGATGATTTCTACTATCCTTGAAATTGTTTTGCAACTCTCTTGAGGCGAAATCCTAGATTATGCATGATTGAGGAAGTGATTAGGGCATTGTTTGGACCAATTGAGCCTTAAAAAGCTTACCCTGATATGATGATATCCCTAGGTCCCCTTTTGAAGCTTTCTAAATGTTTGGCCTTCTATGTCTAAATGTTTGGCCTTCTATGTTCTTCTTTCACCCTCATATTTCTGACCTTGTAACCATTCTAATGCATGTGAAAGCATTACAATCTTTTCCTTCCCTTTATGTTTGTTGAGTGCATGGTATGCTATTTCTTCACTTGAGTCCATTATTTAGGGTATTTATGTTGTTCAATACAAAAGTGGCTTGAAGGAACCATTTGCTACACAAAAAGTTGTTTTTGTCAAAGAAAAAGAAAATACAAAAAGAAAAAAAACAAATGAAAAAAAGAAAGCATAAATAAAAAAAAGCATTGAGTGGTTCTGGATAGTTTTATTTGTTTCATTTTGTATACCCTTATTGTAGTGACTCAAGTCTTGAAATATCATGTTAAGTTTCTCAATGTTTGTATGTTTTCCATTCCCCTTTGTTCTTCACCCCATCACATTGGCCTTACATTATAAGCTATTAAAGTCCTCTTGATCCTCAATCATGTGTGATTTACATTAGTGGAGAGAGTTGCACTACAATTTTATGGAATTTTCATTTATATCCATGTGCAGGTTCATAAACTTATCCAGATGAGCATGATTTGAAAAAGATAAGTTGAGCTTGCATGTTTGTGAGAGATGTCATGTGCATGATTGGAAGCTTGATTGATGGCATGTTAAGGATTGTGTATGTTTTGATCTTAACAGTGAAGCATGAGCATTATTTGAGGACCATTATAATCATTGTGCATTGGTTGTGGTTGAAAGAAAATTGAATTTATCATTGTTGAATGCATGTGAGCATGAATTGTCAAAGTGAATTTTCTTAGTCATACTTTGTGTTGCTCGAGGACTAGCAACATCTTAAGTTTAGGGGTGTGATAACTCCATGAAATGTAGTTATTTATGCCTCATATTTGTGCTTCATGGCTTGCTTAGTCCTTGTTCTTATGCATATTTGGAAGGTTTTATACTTATATTTGTGGAATTCTATTTTAAGATCTTCCTTTATGTTTTTGAGCAATTTGTGCACATTTGTTGATTGATTTAGTAGATATGCAATTATATTTAACTTGGTGCTTTCTCTAATTCAGGAAAGATTTAAAAGAGATAAATTGATGCAAGCCAAGGCCCAGTATTGGAGGAAACAAGCCAAGGAGGTATTCTAGAGATCCACGCCGCAGTGTGAGGGTCTCAGCTAGCGCATACTGACAAGATAGAGAGCTCTACACCGAGGCGTGGCCTTGTTCACACCGCAGCGTGCATCAGCGAACTGAGTCTATTTATTCTATTTTTCATGCTCTCTCTCTCTCAGTATTTCTCTCTTAGGTTTTAGGTTTTAGGTGGTTTAGGGTTAGAGGCTGCGGTTGGGATCTCCATTAGAGGTGGAGATGGAGCTTGGGGAGCTAAGGATGGAAGCCCTCTTTCTCTTGGAGGAGGATCTGAGCTTCAATGGTGAAATCCATAAGCTTTCTCTTTACCCCTTTGATCTTTTCCTTCCTCATTTCTTGAACATGTATTTTGATTTGTATTTTCGTGTTCAATGATGTAGCAGCTGTTTTAGGGATGATTTTGAATCCTTTTTATGAATATTAATGATTTGTTCTTCTCTGAGTTTGTGTGGATCTTTGATTTGTTCAATCATATTGTTCTTATTGCTTTTGAGTGTTTAGCCAACATTTAAGTTGATTTGATAAAGTCCAATGAACCTAAACATATTGAGATCGTATGTATGATTGATGCATGTTCGATTCTATTCCAATGGCGGGATGAGTTGATTAGCTAATAGGATAGAAATATACCTCTTAGTCATGCATAGTACGTGTTTGAGAATAGACCTTAAAGAGTGGATTTTGTGTTAGCTCTCAAGGACACTTAGTGAGTTGGGCAATTGAAACCATGGTTAGATGACCTAGACATAGGCATTTAGCTAATATAGATTCTCAAGCTAATCTAATCATTGCATTCATATTTATGAAGAGGATTGCATGTTGTTAGTTGAAGTAAAGGGTGAAGAAGGATTTCCCTAATCTCTAATCATTATCTTCACCACTTTTTAGTCTTTAGTTTAATTGTTTTCCCCTATTTTTATGTTCTTGAATAGAATTAGGTAAGCTATCAGTTAATACTTAGCATTGGAAATAAACTTATCATCGTGGAACGATCTCTTACTCTATATCTGTATTACTTGCGTGACCCGTGCACTTGCGGTACACAAAAGTGGTCAACAGTGCCTCCTACTGCTGCACTCTCACGTAACCAAGAAATCCCTCCTTACAGCCATTGCAAACTGATCAAACAAAGTCAATCTAACTCAAACCTAGGCGATCTAACTTCACCCTTCTTACGGTCTTTATCAAACATAACAGACAAACAATATAGGAAAGAGGTGAGATCCCCTACATCACATACCAATATGGTAGCAAAGAAATGATAAACATGCCAACACAGTTCAACATACAATCCATAAAATAACATAAAATCAGCAGATATATTCATGATATTTAATAAATAAATAATTCAATAAACTTGCATCACAATATCTGGCATAATGATAATACCACAATACTATTATATCACAATAATACTATATCACAATAGTATAAATGCTGACTATGCATATGAACAATATGTACACTGACCATGCACATGCACAATGTGTATACTAACCATCCTTATGTACAAATGCAACCATTTCCTACTCTATGGAACTAAACTCAAATTCAGAGATGAGCGTTCTAGAAGATCTGTCCCCCCTCAAAAGACAGTCCACGCCGAACCACGAAAAGAATAGTGTTTGTCGGGTCCTCGTTAGTGCGTTGCAATGATTTTCCACGGCCAGGAGTATACAATGTGACAACAAGTCACTAAGTGAATCACCTCGCCTTGACGCCCCTTGAGATCCTTCATAGATCACATTATCTTATAAGTTCTCATTCACTCCTAGGCACAAAAGCCACAACAGCCACCGACTGTAAAATGCTCAAATGCATGATCCATGAAATTAAATCATCGTTGGACTGTTCCCAATGATATTAAAGCAACCGCCTATAAAATTACATAATACCACTGATCCACTCGGGTCCAGTACTTCAGTTCCACAAGCACAATGCTAAGTCCACAATCCACTTGGGTCCAGTACGTCAGCCTTACAGCAAAACTTGTTGTTCCTCTCAATGGCGTAGCGATATTATCACATTTTTGCAATAGCAAAAAACTTCTATTATGTTTTCAAATCGCGTAATGATTTTTTAACATTTTCTCAATCGCATGAAGATTTTATAACGTTTTCTAAAATTGCATAGCTAAAAATCACTATTTTTAAATCACATAAGAGTTTTTCTGCATATTTTCAATCGCGTAAAACATTTTAATCATATTCTAAGGTCAAATTAAAACTTTTCTCATTTAATATCAAAATTGGACTTTAATTCCAATATTTCCTTAATAAATCACTTTTAAATAATATTTCTAACATTTTTATATTAAACCACCTCCAAATAATATTTCCTAACGTTTTTCACAAAAACTTATATTATCCAAATTAATTCATGGTATCTCAAAATCTTTGTTCTTTACTCTTAATAAAACTTTCTTAAATAAAATATTTTAAACACCAAACTATCATTAACACTCCAAACTTCCATCAATGAGTTGAAGACTCAAGGTTCCGGTCAATTGCCCTCCTAAATAATTAATAATCCAAGAGGCAATGTGGGTGTCATAACCTTGAGAAGTGACAAAGAAGTGAGTGGTCCAACCTAACTCCAACCAGAGATTTTGTAGTAGAATTATGCAAAAAAATCAGATCCAGCAAACCATAATTTTGCAGAAGATTCAATACAACAGAATATAGAACATGTAGAGAATTCGAAGAAAAAATAGAAGTTAATGAAAAATTCTACAAAAACATTTGCTCTCAGCACTCCTCTTCCTTTTCCCAACAGAATGACTCAGTTAAAGAAGATAGCTGAAACTGAATTGGACAGAGAGATTATGGACACCTTTCAAAAGGTAGAAGTCAATATACCTCTCCTAGAAGTAATAAAGCATATTCCAAAATGTGCTAAGTTTCTAAAGGAGTTGTGCACTCATAAGAGGAGGTTAAAAGGAAATATGAAAGTGAGCATAGGAAGAAATGTTTCTACCTTGATTCAACCAAATATGCCTCCTAAATGCAAGGATCCTGAAACATTCATCATTCCTTGCACAATAGGCAACAAGCAGTTTACTCATGCAATGTTAGAATTGGGTGCCTCAATTAACATGGTGCCAAAATCAGTTTATGAATCTTTTCAAATTAGAGAGTTGAAGCCAACTAGAGTTATCATTTGGCTAGAAAATAGGAGCTCAACTCAACCTATAGGAGTACTTGAGGATGTTTTGGTAAGAGTAAATAATTTAATATTTTTAGTAGATTTTTATATTTTGAACATAGAAGATGAATTTGCATCTAGTCAACCGCCATTGATTTTAGGTATACCCTTCTTGAAAGCTACAAAAACTAATATTAGTGTGTATGCTGGTACCATTTCCATGAAATTTAGGGATAACATAGTTCAATTTAATATCTTTGATGTCATAAAATATCCTTTAGAAGAGCAATCTATTTTTTAGTAAGATGTCATTGATTTGCTTATTGATGATATACATGTTGATATGCTAGTTGAATTTCCTAAAATTGTGAGATTTCTAGATAATGTTGATTTTTTGGATGTTCTAGATGTTTTGTTTCTATTTGTGATGAGACTAGTATGTGTGCCGTATGTTCTGAGATTTCTGCATATATGGGAGATAATATTGCATGTTTTGAATTTTCTGATTATATACAATATGATTATGCTGTTTTGGAATATTGTACACAGATTACAAGTGATGTTGCAATTAAATCAATAAAATTAGTTTCTTCAACCAGATTGATACCTTTAGTGCAACAACCACCTACCCTTAAGTTAAAACCTTTACCTGAACATTTGAAGTATGTGTTATTAGAAGCAGATGAGAAGCTACCAGTGATAATAGGAAAGAATTTGCAACCTGAACAAAAAGAGAAATTGTTATAGATCTTGAAGCAATGCAAGAAAGCCATTAGATGGACACTTGCAGATATTCCTGGGATTAGCCACTCCATATGCATGCATCGAATTTTATTGGAGATGGAAGTCAAACTAGTGAGGCAACCTCAAAGAAGACTCAGCCCTCTAATTTTGGAAGTGGTGAAGAAAGAAGTAAGCAAACTTTTTCCAGCTGGCATTATTTACCCCATTTTAGATAGGAACTGGGTGAGTCCAATGAAAGTAGTTCCCAAGAAGACCGGGATGATTGTGGTCATTAATGAGAAGAACGAGCTGGTCCCCACTAGAGTACTGAACAACTGGAGAGTTCGTATTGATTATAGGAAGCTTAACCAAGCCATTAGGAATGATCACTTTCCATTGCCCTTCATTGATCAGATGTTGGAAAGGTTGGTTGGCAAGTCACATTATTGCTTCTTAGATGGATTTTTAGGCTACTTTCAGGATTCACATAGCCCCTAAAGACAAAGAGAAGGCAACCTTTGCCTACCCATTTGGCACATTTGCGTATAGGAGGATGCCTTTTAGGCTTTGTAATGCCCCAGGTACATTTCAATGATGTATTGTGAACATTTTCTCTGACTTATTGGAACACTGCATGGAAGTTTTTATGGATGACTTCACAGTTTATGGATCTTCTTTTGATGCATGCTTAGATAGCCTTGCTAGGGTGCTTGATAGGTGTATTAAGGCACATCTTGTTCTTAATTTTGAGAAATGTCATTCATGGTAGAACAAGGCATAGTCTTAGGGCATGTAGTTTCTAGCAAAGGCATTGAAGTAAATAGAGCAAAGATCGATGTTATTTCCTTTTTACCCTACCCTACTTGTGTGCGGGAACTGTGTTCCTTTCTTAATCATGCAGGGCTCTACAGGTGTTTCATCAGGGACTTTAACAAAATTGCCCTTCCATTGTCTAGGCTTCTTCAAAAAGAAGTCCAGTTCAAATTTGATAAGCATTGCAAAAAGGCTTTCGATCAATTGTAGAAGAACCTAACCGTTTCTCCCATTATTCAATCGCCAAATTGGGAGCTTCTTTTTGAGCTAATGTGTGACACCTCCAACTTTACAGTTGGTGCCATCATTTCTCAATGAGTTGGCAAGCAACCTCATGTGATATTTTATGCCTCTCATACTTTAAATTCCGCCTAAGCCTATTACACCACCATTGAAAAAGAGCTTTTAGCAATTGTTTTTACTTTAGATAAATTTTGTTCCTATTTGTTGGGCATTAAAGTTATTGTTTTCTCTTACCATACAGCCTTGAAGTTCTTTCTAAAGAAGCCTGAGGCAAAGCCTAGACTAATTCGGTGGATATTGCTCTTACAGGAGTTTGACATTGAGATCAGATAGAAGAGCGGAGCCAAGAACTTGGTGGCAGATCATCTGAGTCGAATCCCACAGGCAGTGGACACTCTTCCTATCCAAAAGACCTTCCCATATGAGCATCTATTTCAACTACGAGGTAAGAACCCTTGGTATGCCGATTTAGTGAATTATTTAGTCGCATAAGAGTTACCTACTTATTTTAAAAAGCATCAAATTGATAAGCTTATTAGTAAGTCTAAATATTATGTATAGGATGTTCCTTATCCATGGAGACTGTGTAATGACCAAGTGATTAGACGTTGTGTGTTTGATTATAAGCTTCAGTCTATTCTACATTTTTGTCATACCCTTGCATGTGGTGGTCACTTTGGACTGCAATGCACTGCTAGGAAGATTTTAGACTCTAGATTGTATTGGACCACCTTGTTTCATGATGCTCAAAGTTATTGTAAGAATTGTGAACAATGTCAATGAACAGGTAACATTTCCTGTACGAATGAAATGGCTCAGCAACCATTATTGTTTTATGAGATATTTGATGTGTGGGGCATTGATTTCATGGGTCCCTTTCCTAATTCCTTTGGTTTTGTTTACATTTTGTTAGCTATTGATTATGTATTTAAGTGGGTGGAGGCAAAGGCCATTCAGACAAATGATTCTCATGTTGTTTTAGACTCTATTAGGTCTCACATTTTCTGTAGGTTTGGAGTTTCGAAAGCCATAATCAATGACCAAGGCTTCCATTTCTGTAATAAAAACATAGAGGCATTGTTTAAGAAATATGGTGTGATACATAATATTTAGACTCCTTATAGGATAGTCTTCGGCAAGGCATGTCACCTTCCAGTGGAGAATGAGCACAAGGCCTATTGGGCAGTAAAGAACTACAACCTTGACCTAAACCAAGTCAGATCCCAAAGAAAACTCTAACTCCAAGAACTTGAAGAGATTCGGTTGGAAGCTTATGAGAACTCCCGTATCTACAAATAGAAGACTAAAGTCTTTCATGATAAGATGATTGTAAGAAAAAATTTGTGATCGGTCAAAAAGTTCTCATTTACAATTCTCGCCTCAAGCTCATGCCCGATAATCTCTGTTCTAGGTGGATAGATCCTTTTATAATCACTAAGGTTTTTCCTTATGGTGTAGTTATAATACCCTAGATAAACATGATAGACTTGTATATGGTTACAGAGGTAGTCTAATACTAGTTTATCATGCCTGTGAATTTTTGTAACCGTCTGAGCACGTTTAATCACTTTGTTGTAGTTCTATGTATGAAATATAACTATTTTCAGCCGCAATTTTGACTTAAACTACTTAGTTAATGGAAATAAGTGTGGATAACTTGTTTCTAAGTCACAAATGTGTGGAAGTTGTTGTGGTTAAAGTTTGAGATTTAGCGGAGTTAGTTTGGCATGTTTAAGCATTCTGGTTGTGTGTTTTAGTACCGGATTGACCCCCAGCAGATATGAAAAATTATGAAAATGGTGAAACAATATTTTTAATGAATCGTAGGATTTATTTTAAATCTATTGGAAGTTAGGAAACTTGGTTTGGTGAAATCCAAGCGTTCTTAATTGATCAGGTGAATAGTAGTCACTTAAGTGACCAAAAATGAAGGCATAACCCTTTGTTTTTGTTGCTTAGCCTATTTAAGGCCAAAATGATATGTTTGTCTCATTTCTCACCTCATCTCATGGCTGCAAGCATGAAAAGGAAAGTAGAAAGGAAAGCAAGGAGCTAAAGGAGAAGGATCATCCATCAAGCAAGGGAGAGAGCTTAGTTTTGCAGAGGAATGACTGACTGACTTCAATTTCTGAAGTTTGAGGTAGGGGAAACCTTGTTCTTAAACTCATTTTCCTATTCTCTTCATCTTGTTCATGAGTTTTGGCTTGACGTGGTGAGTTAGGTTTTGAATTGTTTTTGGGCTTTTTGGCTTGAATCTTGTTGGAAAACTTGAGGATGGCTTGTTTATGAGTTGTTGGGTGTATAGAAATGGATTTCCAGCCCTTGTATCCCTTAAATCCCTTTTGAATTGATATTTGGGGTTTTAGGTTTTGTATTGGATGATTATCCATGATTAATGATTTTGAGTGAAATTGAAGTGAAATTAAGAGTTGCTATGTGTAGTTGAACCTTGTGGAAGGTTAGAAATCACTTGGATGTGAAGTTTAAGTGATTGGAGGAGGGGTAAGTTGAAATGGAACAGTACCCGAATCTGCAAAATTTGCTGCAATATGTTTGGTTGAAAGACACGGCCCGTGTCTGAAGACACAAGGGGGCAGTATGTCTGGTTGAGAGACACGGCCCGTGTCCAAAGACACAGGGAGTCATGTTCTTCTCTGCCAGTGTATTTCGTGAAACTATGCTAGCAGAGCAAGACACGGGGGGGGGCGTGTCATAAGACATAGCCTGTGTCTAAGGCTAGAATCTTCAAAATTTTCATTTTTGATGTTTTCAAGTTCTTGGCTAGCTGGGATCATTAGTATATGTTTTCTAAAGTGTGTTAAAACTCTAATAGGAGTATCTAATGAAGTGGATATGTGATGAATGTAAATCAATTGGTATGTTAATTATTGTGGTATTTAACATCATTATATTTCATGTTTTTTGTTAGGAATGTAAATTAATTGACATGCTAGTTATTGTAGTAATTGACATTATTGTTGATCCATAACTATGTTGATGAGGTTAAGTCCTCATTGTAGATGATCTAATGTGATTTTGAATGAGTAGGTAACTAATTCTTCCTATCATAGAGATCATTGTTGTGATCAAATATGATTTTGAATGAGTAGGTAACCAATCCTTCCTATCATAGTGATCATTGTTGAAGACCGCATTGATGAGGATGGATCAATTCCCTCACTACCCGGGATGAAGACTGCTGGAACTAGGTTCCAGTGCTTGTTCAAAGCTTATGGAACCGGGTTCCTTTATTTTGTTCGAGACTCATGCATATCATGGCATTGCCATGGACTTGGTATCATAACATTATTCATTTCATGCTTAGGATATTGTATAGGCATAAACACTAAACATAATTTGGCATAGCATGGTGATTGTATGGGCGGTTGCTATCATCACATAAAACCACGACATTGCAATTGTAAAGGAGATTGCGTATCTCTAAGATGCAGATGTTGTTTGCTTCTGTGATTAAAGTGTTATTTTTGATAATTGAGTATATTATCTAAATGTATATGTATATATATACTGATTTTGGAATACTTCTACTAATATATGTGATTTCTCACCCTAATTATATTGCCATGTAAATCCAGGTGCAAGTTCCTCAAAAGGGAAGAAGAAGATGTATGAAGATTAGTATAGTTATAGGCTTGATGTTGACAAAGCTTGTATAATATGCTAGATCTTGTTGTTTTGAAAGTCTATGTATTACAATGTGCCTTCGGAGGCAATGATGTATATATATAACTTTTGTTATCGTGGCTCTCCTTAATTATTTGTATAAATGTTATGGGTTTTGTTGTTGTAAGTTAGAAGTAGCATAGTCAGTATTTTTTATTCTTTTATATGACGATATATATGGATAGTAAATATTAGGCTATTACAGCAGTGGAGATCACAAGTGAGGCAACTGACAAAGCTTTCAAAGTCAATGGACATCATCTTAAGCAATTCAATGAGGGAGCTCAAAAGGGCATAGTGAAGAAGGTCCACTTGCAAACGGCCATATACATCACTTGATAATGATGTTTCTTCCTTCTCTCCTTTATTTTACTTGTCTTAAATTTATTGATGATTTGATGTTTTATGTAACACCCTCCTTAGGGCGTCACACTTCGTGTTACTCAATTACCAAATTACCCCTTCATTGGAAAATCGTGCTTGTAATATAAATACGAGTTATAAAATTTCTTGATGATAGTAAGATAAACTTAGTGGAAAATAAAAACATTACAACAACATCATAAATTAATATACATCATATATATACAAGTCATAGTACTGTCATATTTTAATATTTACAAACTAGACTCTCAAAATATTTAAACTTTAATTTAAACTAACATACTACCCAAGTACTACTAAATAGTAGAACCCTCAGACGGGTCCTCCTCAGACTCCTTAGAAGATAGAAGTCAGACTTGACGTGAAGTCCTACGGACAGGTATCCACATAGATGACACTATACTAATTGCACTCGGAATACGATAGTATACTTCCCAATACTGTCTAATTGACAATGGAAACTCTAGGTGTATATTAATATTTACCCTAATTTTTAAGATATAGCCTACTTAAAATATTGTTTAAGTTTCTCTATGTAGCAAATCCACTCTCTTTTCAGGTCAACGTGCCACGACTCCAATCCTTCACGAAACGTCGATCTCGTATACCCAAGGAAACAAGGCACCTCCATTTTCTAGAACTCAGCATCCTTTACCGGAATCTACTCTTCCTCAGCTTCTTGCTCAAGTTCTCGCTCAACGTCTTTAAAATTATAAATACAATATAGAATAGACATACAAAGAGGTGAGATCACCTACGCCAATACCAGTATGATAGCAATGAAGATAAACACATACAAATTCTCATACCAACACATCATATACAATTACAATTATGTCATCATTATCATTTATCTAACACATATCATATCTCATATCAACACATTATACATAATTACAATTATGCCAACAATATCCTTTATCATCATAATTCATACAATAAGCCATAATTACGATCATGTCCTTATCAACATTCAATTATTCAATAATCCAATTATCATAAACAATAATTACGATAATACTCTCAGTATCTCTGCATATGCACCTAGACTCAATTTTCCTACTCCATGGAGTTACAACTCAGATCGGAAAGATTGATCATAAAGATCTATCTGCACTACATGCCTCGGACCACGTGCTCAATTTTTGCACATCTAGCATATGCACCAGTCTTTATCAAATCTTGATTACGGATAGTGTCTCGGTCCGGATCATTGGTGTGTTATATCGGTCTAACCCACGTACAGAAGAGCTACCAACTGCACATTGTAGGCAACCCGCACCACAATGCCCCCAAGGTCAACAAAAGACCTACACTACGCATATCGCACCCACTCAGGAGGTGTATTCTCTCCTTCCTAGGCAAATAGCCTTATCCAGTCCATCAGACCTTTTCAATGCATATACAAATACACCATTCTCAGTTCAATTCATTCTATCATATTCTCAATTAAATTTTCTTTATCTCAAGTTCGGGGTCCTCATATTGGCCCAACAGTGTCATTACTGTAATTTCATCGCAAAACCATATTTTTCACATTTTCTCAATCACGTATCAATTTTTTTTTCATCGTTTCTCAATCGCGTAAAATATTTTTCATACGTTTTAAATCAAAAATACTATTTTCCTCATTTAACACCAAAATTCAACTTCATTTTTCATATTTGCATAATAACCCCTCAAAACGTAATATTTTCTTTATAATCCTCATTTAAATAATATTTTCACAACAGTCCCTCATAAAATTCACATTTACGAAATATTCTCTCGTAAAATTCATATTTACGAAATAGTCCCTCGTAAAATTCATATTTATGAAATTGTCCCTCATAAAATTCATATTTACAAAATAGTCTATCATAAAATTCATATTTACAAAATAATCCCTCATAAAATTCATATTTATAAAATAGTCCCTCCAAAATATAATATTTACGTTTTAGGCCCTCAAAAATTATTATTTATAATATGGCCCTATTAAAAATGAAAATTACTATTTAGCCCCTCTAAAAATCATAATTACAATATTGCCCCTCTAAAAATCATAATTACAGTATGGCCCCTTTTAAAAATAAAAATTATAATATTGCCCCTCTAAAAATCATATTTATAATAATCCATTTTCCCAAAAATCATTTTACTTTGCTATACTCAAATTTGTCCCAAATTCATTTAAATCTCTCAGTTCTCATTTTAATTCATCAGTTTAATTATATCTGATTATTTTCCCACAACCTTCAAACTTGTTCAAATTCATTTCTTTTTCATTTAAATCCTTCATTTTCAATTGAATCTCTCATTTTCAGGACTTTGGTCCTTTCTAGCCTAGTATGGCCGTAAGCCTCAAGCTCTTTGGAGCTCTCATAAAATCGGTTCATCATATTATTCACATCTTACTTTACTCATACATTTTCATGCACATAATTTCATATATACAAACATATATCAAAGCAATAGACATAATATCACACATGCAAGCACAAAAATACAATCATACACAACACAAACACAATCAAATAGCATCAAACAATCGGTGAAGAACCCTTATGGATTTTTCCACCGTACAAAACCATCCCCACACCACCAAAACTTGGTTGGGGAGGTTAAATCTCCCTCTTACCTCTTGAAGACAAGCTTTTCGGTTAGTTTTTCTCCTTTCCTTCAAATTCGTACAATCTCCCAAACAAATCCCTAAAATTCTTAAATAATTAGTAAAAACACAAACAAGATTTAATATTGAAAAACCATGGAACAATCATGGTTAGAAAAATTAGAAATCCAATTTTGAACCATAAAATCAAGACTTACCCTTAAGTAAGTAAGCAAAAGGTTGGATTTTGGACAAGATAGAGTAGTTTTTTGGAAAAACTTTGTGAATGAAAAGTGTTTAGAATAGGATTTGGGTTTAGGAAATATCATGAGATAAAATTACAGAGGTTTAGTTGTGTAGATAGTGGGCTTGGCCGAATAGAGAGGAAAGAAAATAGAAGAAAAAGTGTTCTTGGTTCTTGCTATTTTTGGAGAGAAAATGGATAGATTAACTAGGATAAATGTGAAATAAAAGTGAAGAGTGTAATATGAAAGGGCTGCTGCCGTGTGGGTAGTTTTAGTGAGGTTGAGTGATTGAATTTGCATGGTAAATATCCTAGAGTGTTCACATTGGTTAAGCACATGGCTTATGTCATTGGATGGTTCAAGAACCATGTAGAATCAAGCCAACTAGCCTCCTTGATTGCAGCCCAAAAACCGTGTGGTCTTCATCTTTTAGGGACTTAATTATTCTCAAATTACTCCTAATTGCATGCTAATTAATTAGGGAATTAGTTAGGTTAAATATCCTAACCAATCTTAATTAACATCTTAATCATATAACTAATTAGTTTAATATATATTGGCATATATTATATCCTTTAATCAATATTAAGATATCTAATTAGTATTTAGATTATAATTAATTAAGAACTAAACTAGTTCACTTAGTTTGCTAATTAGGTAATTAGATTAGTCAAATTAAGCTTAATTAGCTACTAACCAAATTCAAGCCTACTATTTTTGACTTAATTCTAACCATTGGTTCATCTTTAATTCCTAGCCATAGATTACATCTAAGGTAGATATCAATTAGTCATAAAACTAGCATTCTAATCTCACCATTGATTAGATCAACGGCTAAGGTTAAAGGCTTCCTAACTAAGTCTTCATCCAACGGTTCATACTAAAATCCAAGCCACTAAGTTTGACTTAATCTCAACCCTTGATTTTAACTTTAATTCCTAGCCCGTGATGTAATCTAAGGTGGATATTGCTTAGTGATTTTATCTAGATTCATTTTACACCATTGATCGAATCAACGGTTAAGATCAAAAGCATCTAAATTATGCTTTTCATCCAACGGTCCTAAATAAAGTCTATGCTTCTTTCGTTGACTCATTCTTATTGGTTTAGAAAGTCAAGCCACTTTCGTTGACTTGCTCTCATTGGCTAGAATTTGTCCAGTCAGCACAGTTGACTACTTTTTCTAAACGCGGGTCCCACAGTACTTTTAAAGACCTGTGGTCAAATCGAAGCAGATTTTTACTATTTTTGAGACAGTAGGTACTGTAACATAAAATAATATTATAATAATATAAAATTATTTTATTGCACAGTTAAATCTGAAAAATTATAAGATTAATATATATATCATTCAGAATTGGGTTTAGTAAGATCCCCCAACTCCAATTAATTAAAATAAGAATTTTTTCAGCCCGAAAATTATTATTTTCCTGACCCGGAGCAAATCACACAAAATAATCAAAAATAGTATCAGAACAATCAAATTATTTTTATATTGCACAGAAAACACAAAACAGTGTAATTCTGTCAGTTCTGTAACATAGTCTAAAATTTGGGATGTTACATTTTATAAGCTTTACATTGAGGACAATGTAAGATTTAACTGTGGGGGAGGAATTTACATTTTGTTTTCTATTTTATATTTTAATTTTACTATTTATGTTTTGTTTTTCAATTCTATTTTTTTGTTTTTAAATAAATAAATATATATATATAAGAAATTGTGTTTTACTTGCTTTCCAATAGAATTTTGAGATTTGTGAAAGTTGTGAGCATATCAATTAAGGTTAAAGGTTTATAACATAAGTGAATAAATTGTCTTTCATCTTGAGATTAACAAGTTTGGTAATGGAAATTAAATTGGTAGATTGAGCATTTGTGACATTTTCTTCTTTCTTGTGTGATTTTCACTTATGAAATTTGTTACTCTAAAACTTGCTTTGATTCTTTTTTAGGTTACATTTTCACATGCATACATGAACATGATTGAGGCATTTTTCTTGAATTAGCTACTTTAATCAAATAGCCAACCTTGCATATTTTCCCTTGATTAACCCATTTGAGCTTATTTAATCATTCCTTATTTTTAGCTCATTACATGCCTTAAATGAAAAACTATGTTTTTACCTAACATTATGGAATAGGAGAGCATTGGGATTGTCATTAGAAGAGTTCTTAAACAAGTGGGGGGTGTGCTAATTAGTGTGCAAAATGTTTGGTGAAAAGGAAAGAATAGCCAAATCAAAAAAATATATATAGAAAAAAAAATTTAAAAATAAAAAAAAAGGAAAAGAATATGTAAAGAGAATTTGCATTACATAGACTTGGAATAAACTTTCATACATGTTATTTGAACTCATCCCCAATGTTCTTTTGTTTTCTTTGGTATTTAACTTGTTATCTTCATATTATTTGCCTCCCTTACCTTGACCTCATTACTACCTTGCATAAAGTCCTCTTAATTTATATGTAAATGTGTCTTGAGTAGTAGAAAAGTAGAAGATAAGCAAGCTTACGATAGTATAAATTTTCATATATTAAATTGAGTGAAACACTTGAGGAATTGAGAGTGTATCTTATGAGGTTCTATCATTCTTGGTTTATGTTTTTCAATTGAAGTTACATTGCTTGTTGGTTTGAGATGTAAAGAAATGTTACTTCATGAATGTTTCAATTCCTTGTAGCTTCGATTGCTCTTCTTGCTTATAGACTTTTGCATTCTTGAACATAATTAGAAAGTGAGTGTTTTAGAGTTTTAAACTTTTAAGTTTGTGTTGCTGTTCCTTATTCTCTATGTTGAATTTCTAGTTTTGCCCAAGAGTGCAAAAGCTAAGTGTGGGAGAATTTCGTACACACAATTTTCATATATTAGTTAACCCTTATATTTAGCCTCGTGAACCTCTTATATGCTTAATTGATTAGTTTTGGTCACATTTTATAAGTTTGGGTTCAAATTAGGCTTAATTGTATATTTCAACATTATTGAAAATTTTACACTGTTTCTGTATTTTAGGCATAACTTAAGTTATAGACATCGAAAAATTATAAATTTTTTATTGTATGAAAGCTAAGAGAGAGCTCGAGGGCTGAATCAGATGTCTAGTGGGTCTTATTGGGCCACAAAGTCAGAACTGAGATGTTATTGAAACCTAGATGATATACAAAGATTAGGCCATAATTTGGGCTGTAGGTGTCATTTGGAGCTGAAACCGATGCCATTTGAAAGCTGAGATATAGATCAATTCTTATGAAGACCTCTTATCAAAATAGTGACATTTTGATGATGTTTTAACCCTTTGACATCAACTGACGGGCTGAGAGAGCTATTCAGAATGTTTTGGGCATAAGTCTCTCATCCTAAGCCTAAATTATGCAAATTAGGTATCCAATTAAAGTTAAGAGGAAGTGGATTAACCCTATGCTGAGGGGAAACTTAGATTTTTAATTTTATAAATAGTTATTTAGGCAGTAATAGTAACCACAAAACTTAACCCTAATTTTTTCCTAGTCGTTCTTGCTTGTACTTCCTCTCTTCGTCTTTCTTCTTCTCTTTTCTCTCTAGTTTTCTTTCTTTTCTATTTTTCCCTTCCATCCATGGAGGGTAATCCTACAGATTGACAATCTTGATGTTTAGTTCTAAGATCTTGTTTTGATTGTTTTATATTTAATTGTTTATCAAGTTTCTCTTTTACTTGTTGATCAAGTTTATCTTTTACTTGCTAATCAAGTTTCTCTTTTACTTATTAATCAAGTTCCTCTTTGATTTTGTTAAATCGGAATTAAATTACTTAATTTGATTTGGATGTTGATGTGATAATTGCATAATTACCACATGTTTAAGGAGGATTATAAAGACTAAACAATGCATCAAATGCTTATTGGATGTTATTTGTTAAGCTTAGTTGAATTATAGGTTTTAGATTAATTTAGGATTAGATGTGTGCTTAATTCATTTAACATTGATTAATTAAATTCTAGATGTTTATCTAATAAAGAATTCATGAATCATCTTTAGGCTTCTTGATGTGATCTAACACCAAGAATCTAATCAGTAATGGAATGGATTCCTAGTGATCAATTATGAATTAAATTCAAGATTAGTTGATTTCTTTAGATTGGTTGTTTACTTAATTTTATTTATAATTTTTAATTATTTTTTATTAATTAATTTTGTAACTCTTTTCCCCTTGTTAACCTCTTAATTTGATTACTTGATTAGAGTGATCCAAGGGCTCGACCTAGTTGTGCCTTATACTATAAGTATTTTGGTGAATTGATTTATAAATTGATTTAATTTAATAGTCTCAACAGCTATTAATTATCCAAAAGATGGTTGTAACATACAAAGATTAGCACGAAATGCTACTTTTTCATTGCATGGTCCTCGCACATCCATTCGTTCTTTAACTGGGGTAACCCATTTCTCTTTGGTTTATGGAATGGAAGCAGTACTCCCTATTGAAGTGAAAATCCCATAATTAACAGTGCTGATGGAGCCAGGATTAGAAGAAGCTGAATGGGTCCAAACTCAACTTGATTAGTTGAATCTCATTGAAGGAAAAAGGTTAGTTGCACTATGCCATGGCCAGCTTTACTAAAAGAGAATGATTAAAGCCTATGAAAAAAAGGTGCATCCTCAACAATTTCAAGAAGGAGACCTAATACTCAAGAAGATTCTTCTCATTCAAAAGGATTGTCGAGGAAAATAGGCTCCAAACTATGAGGGACCTTATGTCATGAAATAGGCCTTCTCGAGAGGGGCCTTGATTCTCACAAACATGGATGGTGAAGATTTACCAGTTCTTGTAAATTCAGGTGCAGTCAAAATGTATTATGCTTAAAAAAAAGAATATGAAAGAAAAGTGGTTCGTTAAGCTGAGAACCTAAAAAAGTAACCTAGGCAAAAGTTAGTGTGACCCGCTAGGTTGAAAAATTGAAAAGAGCGACCTAGGCAAAAATTAGGGTAAAAGAAATGGTACCTGACTCATCCGAAGAAGTGGAGTTGCCTCATGTCATAAACTAGGGCAGTTTGAGTTTATTAAGGCCAAATTGGGGCATTCTAAATTTATAATGCTTCTATCACGACCCAATCTTAGGCCGTGACCGGTGCACAAGCTAGTGATACTCAGCCTCAACTAGCTTGGCAAGCCTAACAATACAACATCATTTACAGAGAATAATTTGAAACTTAGATTAGGACTACCAAGAATCTGACAGAATTTCCTCTAAAAACTAAAAAAACCACACATTTTATTTAGACTTGATCAATAATACATGTCTAGATCCAACAGTAACATAAGCATCTAACATCAATCATAAGTACAAACTAAGCCAATTGTAACACCCTCGGAGATATGTTAGACTTGTATATAGTTACAAAGTTAGCCAAATACTTACTTAACATGCCTGTTAAATTTTGTAGCCTTCTAAGCAAATTTAGTCACTTTACTGTAATACTATCACTACAAAAAAAAATTAAAATGGCAGTCATTAGTTGCATATTACGGAGGTTTTGACTACCATTTTTTGCCTCAATGGCAGTTTCCAAAAATGACATAATTACCTCCGCCATTCGGTATTAATATGGCTGTTTCTCATTAACTACCACAATTTTATCATGTTTAAAATGACAATTTAGTTTTTGTATAAAATGGTAATTCACCTAAAACCAACCAAAAAAAATAATTTTGCATAAAACGACAGTTTGGAACTGCAGTAATTCACCTAAAACCAACCAAAAAAAAAAATCAGTACCCATTTTGGATAATATAACAATGTGAATATAACACAACATGCACAGGTGTTCAAAATTTTTTTAATGACCAAGGTCATAACGCCATTTTGGAGTAGTTTTCTTCTCATATGCCTACTCACAACAAGGAACAAAATTACATCAGTACCCATTTTGCATAAGCCATCCTTCATACAATAAGGATAAGCATAAGAAAGTATTATTTACAAGAACACAAAAATATTACACACACACGCACACACAGTCACACGCACACAAATAATTTACCTCAATACTAGGAGCATTCATGTATCGCAACATATTCATCAATTTAAATGCAACTAAATATTTTCATTCATCTAGGACTAGAATAGTTTCTTCAGGTGAAAGACAGATAGAGTATAAGGGATCTACTTACCCAAATCAAAGGAGCAAAAGCAAGTAACACAAAAATAGGGATAAATCCTGGAGCAATAGAGATTTACAAAACATTAATTTCAACAGTCATAGATAGTTTGAAATATGGACTAGATCTAATCTTCCAAGGATGAACACTTGAAATTCCAGTTATACTATCATGTCAGTGGTAACATTGATATCAAGTTTTGATATATTGTTTCTAATTTTTTTTTTTTACTTTTGTTAGCTGAATGACACAAAATTCCAGTAATATTTTCTTATCATAGATCTGAATAATTACTATAAAAAATTTTAAAATCTCACAAGCTATATACAAACAATTTAACCATGCAACAGTTCAGCAATTGCAAAAATGTTGTTTAGATTCAACTAATTTATAGGTGAGCCTGAAACTGAATTCCCCCCTTAAAGCACAAACTAGTATATATTCCAACACAAAAGGTAGACCTTTGGGAAGTTCACATCAAAAGCAGTCATAATAGCAATTGTGGAAGAACAAAAAAATGCTACAGAGCTTGATAGTCCAGAACCTGTAAAAAAGATAAATATCATTCATTTAATTCAACCCCATTAACAAATAAAAGGCATGAATCCCATCATCTCTAATAGAGTACCGAAGATAACGTTCACTTAGAGGTAAATTTGTGTTGGGAATTCCAGCATAAAAAAATGCAACGAAAAAAAGGAATTCCCACCAAGGATCCATGCGAAAAGGGGACCATGAAACATGATTTTCAAGTATACCTCTTGAAGCCAAAAGAAAGATGATCAACGCAAACCACTAACACCGTAACAACGATGATGTCTCTACATAGTCCACACGAACAGACCCACGAACGTCCAATGTCCGCTTGAAGTCCCGCCTCCCCAACACAGTGCTAGCTGCGAAAAGAAGGAAATCTATCACCCTCTTTCACTATATGTGTGCATCAAGGTTACAATCCATGCCCTTATGCCCTTTTTATAGAAGAAGCCTCCAATAGCTTCTTTAAGAAGCCTTCTATTTGTTTCTTCAAGAAGCCTTTCATTAGCTTCTCCAAGAAGCCTCTTATTAACTTCTTCAAGAAGCCTCTAATAGCTTCTCCAAGAAGCCTTGCATTAGCTTCTCCGAGAAGCCTTTCCATTAACTTCTCTGAGAAGCCTCTAACAGTTTCTTTTAGAATCCTTGAGTGAAAGAGCAGTAGTAGGGTTAGTGTGAAGCCTTGGGCTCATCTGTTATGAGTTTTGGCCCAGGATAGAATTCCTAGTCCAACTTAGATTCTATTTACTCCAATTTAGTCTGTTCTAAGTGTGTGACCCTATAGGTTCTCATGACGTTGGCAGTAATATTAAAATCTCATTTTAATATTACAAGTAGTAAGCGGTATCTATCAACACATCGCTGCTACCCAAGTAATGAGAATGTCAGTGATTTAACATAACCTTTCCGTGATCAATGTTTCCGTGTAGTCTAGTCCTTTTGTCCAGATATCTAGATTGAACACAAGGCATGGAACGTGTCACCCTTGTATAGTTCAATATTTTGTTTCTTAATACTCGAGTAGACGTAGTAAATAAGATCAATATCACATATTGACTCATTTGAGCATGGTCATGCATTTCGTAGTCTCACTCAATCAAGGGGCCCAAAGATATCACTCCTGTTATGTAGGAGGGACAAATCCCATCTAAGTCACTCATATCCCTCCACATAATTCGCAGTATATCCAATAACCAACTTTATAATCACCTTGTTACAGATGACGTTTGATGGCATCAAAACATACAACTCCTCATGTAGGAATCGTAGTGATTTCAAGTCAAAGGACCACATACACCATTATCAGTATGAGAATCGCTTATGACACTCACGTAACGATCCACGTAGTGTTCTCATGGCAAGTCAGACCAGTACATCATTACTCTTAATATATATACCCATTTGAAGACTTGATATCTCATATCCATAACCCGTGAAATGTGGCCATCAGTCTATGCACATACTAGTCTCAATGCATTATTGTTGTCCTAATTAACAATAATACTTGACTAGGGACATTTAAGAATAGTGTTCTAATTTTATCCAATAGGATCTCACGATCAAGTCATCCATTTGATGTCCTATGGCATCAAACTTAGTATTCTAAGGACTTTATTATGTTTATCATAAATAACATAAAAAAATGAAATGCTTCATATAAAAATAGCATAATACAATGTATGTAATTATAGACAAAATATATCGGCCTCTAGGGCATATACCAACAATCTCCCACTTACACTAGAGCCAATCAGGCATACGTCTAATGCCTAAAGATCTAGTGTGACCCCCATGCTTCTGTTGTGCAAGAGGTTTCGTCAGTGGATCAGCAATGTTATCATCTGTTAGTACTTTGCATATCTTCACATCTCCTCTATCGATGATCTCTCGAATAAGATAGAAGCGCCTAAGTATATGTTTGGATTGCTAGTGAGATCTAAGCTCCTTAGCTTGTGCAATGGCTCCATTATTATCACAATAGAGGCCCACTGGGTCCATAATGCTAAAAATAGTGCTAAGTTCAGTAATGAACTTCCTGATCCAAACGGCCTCCTTTGCTGCATTAGAGGCAGCAATATACTCAGCCTTTGTGGTAGAATCAGTGACTGTCTCCTACTTTGAACTCTTCAGCTCACAGCCCCACCATTTAGGCAAAAAAATATAACCCAATTACGATCTAGAGTCATCTTTATCGGTTTAGAAGCTAGCATCAGTGTAACCCTTTACAACTAGTTCTTCCTCGGCTCCATATACCAATAATGAATCCTTAGTCCTTCTCAAGTACTTAAAGATGTTCTTGACAGCAGTCCAGTGACTCTAATCGGGATTAGACTAGTACCTGCTCGTCATGCTCAAAGCATACGAGATGTTTGGTCAAGTACATAACATGACATACATGATAGATCCAATTGTAGATGCATATGGAATCTTGCTCATGCAATCCCTCTCGTCCTAGGTGGAAGGGGATTGAGCCTTAGGTAAGCTTACACCATGTGACATAAACAAGAGTCCTTTCTTAGATTCATGCATGTTAAATCGTCTTAACAATTTGTCTATGTATGTACTCTAACTTAGGCCAAGCAGTCTCTGTGATCTATCTCTATAAATCCTGATACCTAATACATAGGTGGCTTCGCCCAAGTCCTTCATAGAAAAGCACTTTCCTAACTAAGTCTTTACAGACTGTAGGGTAGGAATGTTATTTCTGATCAGTAGTATGTCATCTATATATAATACCAGAAAGACAATTGTGCTCCCACTAACCTTCTTGTAGACACAAGATTCTTCTTCATTCTTAATGAAACCAAATTATTTTATTGTATCATCAAAACAAAGATTCTAGCTTCTGGAAGCTTACTTCAATCAATAAATAAATCGTTGCAACTTGCACACCTTTCCAGCATCCTGTGGAGTGGCAAAACCCTCAGGTTGTGTCATGTACACATCCTCAGGAAGATTTCCATTAAGGAAAGCAGTTTTGACATCCATTTGCCAGATTTCATAATCGTGGTATGCTGCAATAGCAAGCAAGATCCGAACAGATTTAAGCATCACAATTGGGGGAAAAGTCTCATCATAGTCTATACCATGAATTTGTTTGAAACCTTTAGCCACCAATCGCGCCTTAAAGGTATGCACGTTACCATCCATGTCAGTTTTCTTCTTGAAAACTCACTTGCACCCAATGGGTTTCACCCCTTCAAGTGGGTCAACTAAAGTCCATACCTGGTTGGCATATATGGATTCCATTTCAGATCTCATGGCCTCAAGCCATGTCTCAGATTTTGGACCCATAATGGCTTCCTGGTAAGTCACAGGTTCATCTTGATCCATGAGCAATATGTCACCTTGTTGGGTCATGAGAAATCCATATCTCTTTGGCTGATGATATATCCTGTTAGACCTACGCAGGTCTTGTGCTACTAGAGCAAGTTGTTATTCCACAATATTTTGTGGAGGTTGCTCTATTTCCATCATCAGTTCGTTACTACTTTGTGAACCTTGAATTTCTTTAAGTTGTACTTTCCTTCCACTAATTCCTTTAGAAATAAACTCCCTTTCTAGAAACACAGCAGTCCGTGCAACAAACACTTTGCTCTCTGTAGGATTATAGAAATAGTATCCCTTGGTTTCCTTAAGATAACCGATAAAGAAGCATTTATCTAATTGGGTCCAAGCTTATCAAAAACTTAACATTTCACATAAGCTTCACAACCCCAAATCTTCATGAAAGATATATTGGGTTGTTTCCCTGTCTATATCTCATATGGTATCTTTTGAACTGCTTTAGATGGAACACGGTTAAGTATGAAAATTGTTGTTAATAGAGCATGTTCCCAGAAAGAACTTGGAAGGTTGGCATGACTCATCATGGATCGGACCACTTCCAACAGGATCCGGTTCCTCTTTTTAGAAACATCATTCCATTGTGGTGTTCCTAGAGGGCTGAGTTGAGATATTATCTCATACTTTTTCAGATGATCATCAAATTGTTGGCTTAAGTATTCACCACCTTGATCTGATCAAAGGACTTCAATACTCTTGCCAAGTTAGTTTTGTACTTCATTCTTGAATTACTTGAACTTTTCAAAGGATTCTGATTTGTGTTTCATAAGATACATAAACTCATATCTATTGAAATCATCAGTAAATGTAAAGTATTGAAAATCACCTCTAGCCAGTATGTTTAAGGGGCCACATACATCACTATGCATGAGGCCCAAAAGATCACTAGCCCTTTCACCTTGTCCAGTGAATGGGGCTTTAGTCATCTTCCCCAATAAACAAGGCTCACATATCTCATATGATTCAAAATCAAATGAATCCAAGAATCCATCCTTATAGAGTTTGGAGATGCGTTTCTCATTTATGTGGCCCAAACGATAATGTCAGAGAAAAGTTAGGTTTAGATTGTTTAATTTAAACCTTTTTGTATTTATGTTATAAACAGACGTTTCGAGATCAAAGACATAAAGTCCATTACTCAATTGTGCACTACCATAAAAAATATCATTCATATAAATGGAACAACATTTGTCCTTTATAATAAAAGTAAAGCATTTCTTGTCTAAATAAGAAACAGAAATGATATTCCTGCTAATAGCAGGCATAAAATAGCAGTTCTCTAACTCTATTACAAGCCCAGTGGGCAAAGATAACAAGTAAGTCCCTACGGCTAATGCAACAACCTTTGCTTCATTTCCACTCGTACGTCAATTTCGCCCTTAGTCAATGGTCTACTGCTCTTTAGATCCTGCATATTTACACAAATGTGAAATCCACATCTAGTATCTAATACTCATGATGCAGAAGTAGATAAATTGACTTCTATAACCAAAATACCTGAAGTGGAAGTCTCGCTTCCCTTCTTCTTCTTAAGCTATTCCAAGTATTTGGAGCAATTCCTTTTCTAATGTCCAGTCTGATCACAGTGGAAGCACATACTTTCTTTAGCCACTCCTCCCACTAGTTTCAAGCTAGAAGAGCTGGGCTTGGGTTTGTCCTTGCCCTTGCCCTTCCACTTGTCATTGGGCTTTTTTTGCTGTTTCTTGTTCTTATTCTTTTGAACCATCATAATGGCCTTTACTTTGCCTTTATTTACGTTCTGTTCAGCAATTCTCAATATGCTTAGCAGCTCTGGTAGTGATTTATCAATTTCATTCATGTTGTAGTTCATGACGAATTGACTAAAACTCTCCTACAACGATTGCAGGACTAAGTCAGTGGCCAACTCTTGGCCTAAAGGAAAACCAAGTCTCTCTAGGTTTTAAATATACCCAATCATCTTGAGTATATGAGTACTAACAGGGCTTCCTTCTACCAGCTTGCACTAAAACAGTGCTTTAGAGACCTTGTATCTTTCATGTCTAGCCTGCTCTTAATAGAGCTTTTTGAGGTGTACGATCATATCATAGGCATCCATGTTCTCGTGTTGTTTTTGGAGTTTAGAGTTCATGGTGGCTAGCATTAGACATCCGACATCCAAGGCATCATCTTGATGCTTCTTATAAGCATCTCTTTCAGCTTTAGGGACATTAGTAGCAGGTGGCTCAGGAATAGGCTGTTCTAGAATATACAATTTTTTCTCTTACTTAAGGACAATCCTCAAATTCTTATACCAGTCTAGGAAATTTGTTCTAGACAATTTGTCCTTCTCAAGAACGGATTGCAAAGATAAGTTACTTGAAGTGTTTGTTGTCATGGTAATCTATCAACAGAGATATGGAAAATATATAAGTATCATACCATAAACATATTTAACGAGTTCTTTAATTAAATACGCCTCCCACTATTTTATTCAAATCAATGACCCTCAGCATTGACTCAGAAAATCCCATCGTAAGATTTCTTAGTGGGCCAAGATCCATATTTCACTTAACTTTGAGTCAGCTTTGATTGATCACCCAAAATTCAGTTATTTAGGTAGGAAACATTTTTCAATTACATCACATACAACTCTTGGAAAGTTAGGTGAACAACACTTATTCTAATCCATCTAATGGACTAAAGCCCAACTCCATACATCTAAGCCTTCAATCTTATTAAAATGACTTAGTTAAGTCAGACCCAATGGTTGACAGTTGGATATTACTTTTATCCCATCACGCCTTACTAATATAGATAAAGGCACCATGCTTTGGCAGACCTACACTTAATCGATACTAGTCTTGATGAGTGCCAGGCATTGGAAGCATTACATATTGACTTAATATTTGCTTTGAGGGATTTTTATTATTATTATTTGATCTCAACATTTGTTAAACTATTTAACATATCATAAACAACCATGCATCTCATACATATAAAGCATATAAATAATGTGACATGGTTATGGCCCCTTAACGCAATGATTCTCCCAAGCCAATGAGAGTATCATTAACTAAACTTAGGGAGTGAATCAGCTTCACTAAGTGTCTCCCACCAACGTCCTCATTTGATGTTGTCTACTTGCCTCCACATCAAGATTACATTACAGAGAAACCTCTTTTACATTCGAGAGGAGTAAGGTGAGAAGAGAATGTATAACCAGAATATAGAGAGTAAGGCACGACATGCATGCCATATTTTAAAATAACCAAAATAGCATAAAAGGAGTACTAAGGCCATAACCATGCACCATGCATCACAAAGTACATAAAAACTCAAAATAATAATACATTATTATTTTGTGAGTCATAAAAAGGTTTGCTTGACATCAACACTTGATGTCACCGCAAACAAGAAACACGATTTCCAAAACACTGTATATATCACATATATACCAGAAAACTTTACAAAAATAAAATAACTAAACATGTTATTTCATACAACATGAAAAATAGAAAAACCAAATCATGGTTTCGCAAGTGGCTCTGATACCACTATTGGGAATTTCGGCATCAGAAAACGCAATAGAAAAAGGGAATTCCCACCAAGGATCCAAGCGAAAAGGGGACCATGAAACGTGATTTTCGAATATACCTCTTGAAACCAAAAGAAAAATGATCAACGCAAACCACCATCATCGTAACAATGACGGTGTCTCTACGTAGTCCACATGAATAGACCCACGAACGTCCAACGTCCGCTTAGAGTCCCACCTCCCCAACACAGTGCTAGCTGCGAAGAGAAGAAAACCTGTCACCCTCTTTCACTATATGTGTGCATCAAGGTTATAATCCATGCCCTTATGCCCTTTTTATAGAAGAAGCCTCCAATAGCTTCTTTAAGAAGCCTTCTATTTACTTCTTCAAGAAGCCTTTCATTAGCTTCTTCAAGAAGCCTTTCATTAGCTTCTCCAAGAAGCCTCTCATTAGCTTCTTCAAGAAGCCTCTAATAGCTTCTCCAAGACGCCTTGCATTAGCTTCTCCAAGAAGCTTTGCATTAGCTTCTCCAAGAAGCCTTGCATTAGCTTCTCCGAGAAGCCTTTCCATTAGCTTCTCTGAGAAGCCTTTCCATTAGCTTCTCTGAGAAGCCTCTAACAGCTTCTTTTAGAATCCTTGAGTGAAAGAGCAATTGTAGTGTTAGTGTGAAGCCTTGGGTTCATCTGTTATGAGTTTTGGCCCACGATAGAATTCCCAGTCCAACTTGGATTCTATTTACTCCAATTTAGTCTGTACTAAGTGTGTGACCCTATAAGTTCTCATGACGTTGGCAGTAATATTAAAATCCCATTTTAATATTACAAGTAGTAAGTGGTAGATAGCAACACATCGCTGCTACCCAAGTAATGAGAATGTCAGTGATTTGACATAACATTTCTGTGATCAATGTTTCTGTGTAATCTAATCCTTTTGTCCAAATATCTAGAATGAACACAAGACATGGAACGTGTCACCCTTATATAGCTCAATCTTTCGTTTCCTGATACTCGAGCAGATGTAGTAAATGAGATCAATATCTCATATTGACTTATTTAAGCATGGCCATGCATTTCATAATCTCACTCAATCATGGGGCCCAAAGATATCACTCCTGTTATGCAAGAGGGACAAATCCCATCTAGGTCTCTCGCATCCCTCCACATGATTCGCAGTATGCCCAATAACCAACATTATAATTACCTTGTTACAGATGACATTGGATGACTGATCTGTTGATTATTCCTATATTTTAATTGCCTCTTAATTGATTCATTAAACTCCATTTGTGCTTAATTGTCATCATTTAGCTTAGTTTCTGATATCAAACCCTAATTGGAACATTACTGTGAAACTTTGCTTAAATGTGTTTATTTGCACTCATAATTGAATTATGCTTTTTAGTTACTAGACTTCTTAAGATTCAATTAGGTTCAATTAATTTGGTTTTGATACATTTTATTATATTGAGCCTAATTGGATCATTGAAGGAATTATTGCATGAATTAGCCCTAATTTATCTCTTTGACAATGTTCAGTAAACTAGCTATAATTTGAGTTTCAAATATCTGATTGATGTGATTTTGGTCTTGTAGGAAAGCTAAGACAATTCTCTACTACTTTCATGAAGACCTCAAAGGCCCAATCACACATTTGGATAACTCAAATTGGAGTTGAAGCAAGAACTAGGGTACTGATCTTGACAGCTTGACCTTTGCATACTGTTTCTGGCTTATCTCGAGCTACAAGTTGTCAAATGAGCTGAAATTTTAATGGTTGATATTAACATCCAAATCTACAACTTTCATGTTGAACATTTTTCCAGATTTAGAGATCTAAGGGGTCATATTGAGCTTGGAAGTCAGATTACATGGCCAGAGTCAAAATACATGGCCTGCATCAGAATACAGGGCCTAAACATACACGGCCGTGTGAGAATACATGGCCTAGGCCATGTATGCTTCTGACTTTGCACTTGAAATAGTGAAATTTTGGACTCCTAACTCAATGTCATACACGGCCGTGTATGACCTCCAAACTTCAATTATTGCAACTTCTGCGCGAAGTTTGTGTGGGGGGCCTATATATTGACATCTTTAGCACGTTTTGAAGGGAGTTTTTTGACCTAGGAGAGCAGCTACAACTCCTTGGAGAAGGAGAAGGGAGTCTTGGATCAAAGATTGGAGTCTCGGGTTCGAACAATCGGAGATCCATCATCCCCAATCCTCAGAAACTCGTTTGCTTTAGTTTTTCTTCTGCACTTTGTTTCTCATGTTGTTCTTTCTCAGTTTTTCTTGTGATTTCCTTCTAGCTATGTGTAACTAAACCTCCCTTGGTTAAGGGAGTGATGAAACCACTAGTATTAATGTTGTGAATCTTGCATATTTGATTATTTCAACACAGTTATGTTTTTATTCATATATTTCTGAATCTATTGTTGGTATGAAGGTTTTTGTACTTGTTCCCACTTTAAAAGTGGTAGATCTGGGTTTATTATGCGCGGTTGCGGTAGTAGATCTAGTGGAATATATGATGTTCATGTGGGTATAATTATCTTTGTGTTATTTGCCAGTTATAAAAGTGGTAGATCTGGATTTATTATGCGCGGTTGCGGTAATAGATCTAGAGAAATATATGTTTTAAGTAATTTAATCCTGGTGTGTGATTAGATCTTAGTGTGATTGGTTTTCTAAATCTTAATGCAATTGTTGGATAGTTGTAAGAGTGGTTGCTTTATGACTAATCAGTAATTAGGAGTTGATTTGAGCGGTTGCTAAATTAGCCAACACGTAAGGAAAACAGAGATTTACTCTCACAATTGCATAAAAACATAATTGAACATGTTGAAATAAATGGATATGTGGATTTATATCATCATATAAATCTAGTGGTGGATTCAATCTCTTAACCAATTTTCTTATATTGTTGATTTCAGTTTGTTTATTATTATTGCCTTTGAAACTGTTCATTGTTCATCAAAACTCCAAAAACCCCCCTTTTTACTATTTATTGTTAATCAGAGTTTAAATTGGGAATTACTTGATAGTGTTAATTGAATTGGTTCTCTGTGGATCGACTATTACTAACTACAACTATTTGTAAGGTTTTTATTTTCTGGTGGGCCTGACAACTGATTTTTATCTGAATTTTAATCACTATATCCTCACGCATCAGAATTTTGGCGCCGTTTCCGGGGAACCAATTTTTTAATTACACTATTAATTTATTTCCTATTTTTATTTTGTTTTTATTTTTGTTTTTATTTTATTTTTAGTTTTTGAATCTTTCTTTCTGAGTGTTTTGTAGGTGTTGATGTCCATTGAAGGGGTAGACGAAGGATTGCTAAATTTGGGGAACTATATTGTTCAACTCACTTCACATCCTCAATTTCCCTTCCATCCGGCTAACTTCCAACTCACACCTGCTGACATTGAAGCTGCCCGTTACATTGATCTATCAAGTTCAGAGAGATCTGAGCCATCTGAAATATCTGAAGAAGTGACAATGGCAGAAAACACTTTAAGGGCATTGGGTGCTCCAGATCTAGATCAACAGTCTCTATGCATAGACATTCTTGAAAATGAAGAGGTATTTGAATTGAAATCCGGCTTAATCCATCTCTTGCCATCTTTCAATGGATTACTCGGAGAGGACCCCAACAAGCACTTGAAGGAAATCCATGTGGTGTGTTCTAACATGAAACCTGCAGGAATTCATGTAGAGCAAGTCAAGTTGAAAGTTTTCCCATTCTCACTGAAAGACTCAGCAAAAGAGTGGCTTTACTACTTGCCACCCGGATCCATCCAATCATGGCAGGACATGGCCTAAACTTTCCTAGACAGGTACTTCCCTGCCTCAAAAGCTGCAACAATCAGAAAAGAAATCTGTGGTATTCAACAAAGGCATGGGGAATCACTCCATGACTACTGGGAGAGATTTAAGAAGCTATGTTTCAGCTGCCCTCATCATCAAATAAGTGAGCAGCTTTTAATTCAGTATTTCTATGAAGGCTTACAAGTGATGGATCGCAACATGATTGATGCTGCTAGTGGAGGAGCATTGGTTGATAAAACTCCTCAAGAAGCTAGAAACTTGATCTCAAGAATGGCTGCCAATACTCAACAATTTTACTCTAGAAATGACACTGGAGTGAGAACAGTGAAAGAAGTAGAGACAACCAGTCTATAGCAACAAATGACTCAATTGACTGCTATGGTTCAGCGGTTAATGGATACAGGCAAAGCACCAGTTCATGCTTGTGAGATATGTTGTTCATCTGGACATCCCACTGATATGTGTCCCACTCTCCAAGAGGACATAATTGAGGAGGTAAGAGCAGTAGGGGGATATGCTAGACTTTCAAAAAATTACAACCCCTACTCAAACACATATAATCCGGGTTGGAGGGATCATCCTATTTTCAGCTATGCAAAGCAACCTCAAAATCAACCTCCAACTTATGGACCTCCAGGATTCCAACAAAGGCAAGCACCTTTCCCTCAGAGACAGCAACAAGTTCAAGCTCCTAAGCAACCTGAGCCTTCACTAGAGGAGCTAGTGAAACAAATGGCCACCAATAATTTACAGTTCCAACAAGAAACAAATGCAACCATACAAGGTTTCAAACAAGAAACAAGGACTGCAATCAATAACTTACAGAATCAGATAGGGCAGTTGTCCACAGAATTCAACAAGTTTCAAAGCCAAGCTTCAAGGAAACTACCCTCACAACCAGAAGTGAATCTGAGGGAAAATGCTAGTGCTGTCACATTGAGAAGTGGAAAGATGATGGATGAGCCGACATCTTTTCCACCAATCACTCAAGAGAAAGATGAACCACCCAAAGAAGCAAATGATAAGGGGCAAACTTCCAAAGCCCCTAAGGTAAGTATTTCTGAACCCCTTCCTAAATATGTCACTAAAGCTCCTTTTCCTAATAGGTTGGTTAAAACCAAGAAAGAAGAAGCAGAAAAAGAAATACTTGAGACTTTTAGGAAGGTAGAGGTTAATATCCCTTTGTTAGATGCCATTAAGCAGGTACCTAGATATGCAAAATTTCTGAAAGAATTATGCACTAACAAGAGAAAGCTAAAAGGAAATGAAAAGGTCCAAGTGGGAGAAAATGTTTCAGCTGTAATTAAAAAGAAACTCCCAACCAAATGTAAGCACCCTGGCACATTCACCATTCCATGCACTATAGGTAACACACAGTTTCAAAGGGCAATGCTTGATTTAGGTGCATCTATAAATGTCATGCCATATTCTATTTATGCATCTTTATACTTGGGTCCTTTGGAACTTACTGGTGTTATTATTCAATTGGCTGATAGATCTAATGCGTACCCTAAGGGTGTGGTTGAAGATGTTTTGGTGTAGGTGAATGAATTAGTGTTTCCGGCAGACTTCTATGTTTTGGACATGGAAGAGGATGAGTCTCCCAAATCTGCTCCTATCTTGTTAGGGAGACCATTTTTGAAGACTGCGCGGACAAAAATTGATGTGCATTTAGGAACTCTAACAATGGAATTTGATGGGGAATTAATTAGATTCAATATTTTTGAAGCTATGAGATACCCAAGTGATGTGCACTCTGCTTGTTTAATTGATTCTTTTGATCCTTTTGATTCTTTAATTTCTGCAGCTTTTGATACTGACCATTTTGATGCTCTTGATACAATTCTAACTCATAGCTTAGATGTACAAGAGGAAAAGAAGAAGAATGAAGAAGAGCCATGGAGTGAAGATATTGATGAAATTGTTGCTGCCTTACAAGAGCTCTCTTCCACTTCAGAAGAGCATGAGGTAACTTTTGTTGATTTACCTATTACTACTGATATACCTCAACCTTTCGTTATACAGGCACCTGAATTGGAACTGAAAGCACTGCCTGATCATCTTAAATACATCTTCTTGGGGGAGAAGGACACTCTTCCAGTAATAATTGCAAAATCACTCACCCAAGAGCAAGAAGAGAAACTAGTAGCTGTTTTGCAAGAACATATGACAGTCATTGGTTAGTCAATAGCCGATATCAAGGGTATTAGTCCCTCCATTTGTATGCACAGGATATTAATGGAGGAGGATACTAAACTTGTGAGAGACCCTCAGCGGAGGTTGAATCCTCCCATGATGGAGGTTGTGAAAAAGGAGATACTAAAGCTCCTAAGTGTGAGGGTGATCTACCCCATTTCTGACAGCAAGTGGGTAAGCCCAGTCCAGGTAGTACCAAAGAAATCTGGAATTACTGTGGTAAGAAATGCTGAAAATGAACTTATTCCCACTAGGTTGCAGACAGGGTGGCGTGTTTGTATTGATTACAGGAAGTTGAATGCCACCACGAGAAAAGACCACTTTCCTTTACCTTTCATTGATCAAATGTTAGAGAGATTAGCTGGTCATTCTCATTATTGTTTTCTGGATGGTTTTTGAGGTTATAATCAGATTGCCATAGCTCCAGAAGACTAAGACAAGACTACATTCACTTATCCATTTGGTACCTTTGCATATAAGCGAATGCCTTTTGGACTCTGCAATGCACCAGGAACTTTCCAAAGATGCATGATGAGTTTATTTTCTGATTACATTGAAAATATCATTGAGGTTTTTATGGATGACTTTAGTGTCTTTGGAAATGATTTTGAAAATTGTCTGGAACATTTAACATTGGTGCTTAAAAGATGCATTGACACTAACCTGGTACTGAATTGGAAAAAATGTCATTTCATGGTAAAGGAAGGTATTGTGTTAGGTTATGTAATTTCTGCTAGGGGAATTGAAGTAGATAAAGCTAAAGTAGAACTCATGCATTCTTTGCCCCCATCTACTAGTGTGTGGGAGATTCGTTCTTTTATTGGTCATGCAGGTTTCTACCGGAGATTCATTAAAGACTTTTCTAAAGTCTCATTGCCCCTTTGCAGACTCCTTCAAAAAGATGTCAATTTTAACTTTGATGAGAAATGTATAGAAGCTTTTAATAAACTCAAGAAGTTGTTAACTGTTGCACCTATCATCAGGCCACCCAACTGGGAGTTACCGTTTGAACTAATGTGTGATGCCAGTGACTTTGCAGTAGGGGCTGTCTTAGGACAGCGAGTTGATAGGGTTCCTTATGCCATTTACTATGCATCAAGGACTCTAAATGATGCTCAGCTTAATTACTCAACCACAGAAAAAGAACTTCTAGCTGTTGTATTTGCTTTGGAAAAATTTAGATCATATCTAATTGGTTCTAAAGTAATTGTGTTTTCAGATCATGCAGCTTTGAAGTATCTACTAACAAAGAAAGAAGCAAAGCCTAGATTGCTCCGATGGATTTTATTACTCCAGGAATTTGACTTGGAGATTAAAGACAAGAAAGGGAATGAGAACTTGGTGGCCGATCACTTGAGTAGGTTGGTAACTGAAGAAGAAGAAATGCCTATCATGGAAACTTTTCTGGATGAATATTTGATGGTTGTCAAGGCCATAATCCCTTGGTATGCTGACATTGTTAACTACCTAGTTACTAAGGACTTTCCGGAGGGTTTGAACAAGGCTCAAAGAGATAAATTAAGGAGTGACTGTAAATACTATATCTGGGATGACCCGTACCTATGGAAGCATTGTGCAGATCAAGTCATTAGGAGGTGCATTCCTGATTCTAAGACACGCTCCATCCTTTCCTTTTGTCACACCTATGCATGTGGAGGACACTTTGGCAGTAAAAGGACAGCCAACAAAGTGCTTGACAGTGGTTTCTATTGGCCTTCAATTTTCAAAGACGCTTACAACTTCTATAAGTCTTGTGACCGCTGTCAGAGAACAGGTAACATTGGTCCTCGTAATCAAATGCCTCAGACTCCGATCATTTTTGTGGAAGTCTTTGATGTGTGGGGTATTGATTTCATGGGACCATTCCCTCCCTCATTTGGTTTCACATACATTATTTTATCTGTTGATTATGTGTCTAAATGGGTGGAAGCAAAAGCCACCCGATCTGATGATTCTAAAACTGTTGCAGATTTTGTTAAATCACATATTTTCTCCAGGTTCGGGACCCCGAGGGCTATCATCAATGACCAAGGGACCCATTTTTGCAACAAAACCTTTGATGCTCTATTGAAGAGATATGGAGTAATGCACAGAATTTCCACTCCTTACCATCCATAGACAAATAGGCAAACTGAAGTGTCCAACCGGGAGATTAAGTCAATCCTTGAAAAGACAGTGAATCAATCAAGAAAGGATTGGAGCACTCGACTTGAAGATGCTTTATGGGCTTATAGGACTGCCTATAAGACTTCCATTAGTATGTCACCATTTCGATTGGTGTATGGAAAGCCCTGTCATTTGCCCGTTAAGCTGCAACATCGCTCTTACTGGGCCATTAAACAAGTAAATATGGAATTGGAAGGTGCTAGAAAGCAAAGGAAGTTCCAGTTACAGGAACTGGAAGAACTAAGAAATGAGGCCTTCGAGAATGCCCTGATTTATAAGACTAAAGCTAAGGCATTCCACGACCAATTGATTTCCAGAAAGAAATTTCACAGAGGACAAAAAGTTCTGCTATTCCAATCAAGACTCAAATTGTTTCCAGGTAAACTGCGTTCTAAGTGGATTGGGCCATTTGTGGTAACTAATGTCTTTCCTTTTGGTGCAGTTGAGATCAGGAGTGAAATTTCAGGCAAAGCATTTAAGGTCAATGGTCATCGTCTCAAACCTTATCATGAACTTCCTGACAGTGCAGAGATGGAAGTGATGACCCTCATCTTTCCACAATATGAGGAGCATTGAAAGTATCATCATGTCAGGCTAAGGACAATAAACAAAGCGCTCATTGGGAGGCAACCCAACCAAATTTGCTCTCTTTATCCCTTTTATTTTGCGTTTTTATTAGTTTCTTAGATTATGTTTTTATTTATTTGTTGGTTGTAAGCATTTGAATCTTTAAAAAAAAAACCTTATGTTTTGTTTGATTAATTATGTGTTTGAATGGATTGTTTGTTTGATATTTGTGTGGATTAAGTACAGTGGAAACCAAGCAAAACTATAGGAATTAGTTCATTTGTAAATTGTTATTTTGTTCTTCTGATTGCTGAACCATGTTCTTTGGGAAGGATTTCATTCAATTGAGAAGTTAAATTTTAAGTTCTTGATGGATGGACTGAGTAAAGAGTTATACTCTTGAGACGCATTCATATGAACTTGTGCCTTATGAACTTCGTAGAATTTTGACATTCCCTCAAGAATGATGAGTAAATGTACCCCCTTAGTTTCCATTGTATTTTCATTCTCTTGTATTGTGTACATTTGGGATTTAGTTTGCACTATTGATTTACTGGCTGCCTTGTTTCTGCTTTCGATTGTGGTATAGCTGTTTTTGCTTATTTTCCTTTTCTGGATGTGTGTAGCATTCTCTTTGTCATTATTTTTCCTTTTCTGGATGTGTGTAGCATTGAGGACAATGCTTGTTTTAAGTGTGGGGGTGTGGATACTTCTCCATTGTTCTATTGTGAATACTGTTAATATTCTGATTGTTCTCCTGGGGTTTGAATGACTGATTGAACTCTCTTGGGGTGAGTGTATTTGATCTTGATGATGTTGTTCTTCTTGTGATACTTCTCCATTGGGCTTTTAAAGTTTCCAATAAGCTTTCAAGTGATGTGGTTAGTGAGCAATTGACCCGAAAAAAAAAAACTTTGAGCATGATTGAATGAACTTTCTGGTTATCGATTTTAAAAAATTAAAGGGTTTAATTGAAAATGATGAATCGAAACCTAATGAGTTTTTGGGCTTTATTGTAAATGGCTAACTTTAGGCCATTTTGGATCCTTGATTGTGTGATTCCACTCATGATTATTGTGTTTTTCAGAACTTGTCTTGGTTCTCTTTTAAGCTGCTAATGACCATTGCATGCATTTGAAATGATAAAGGCAATTTTCTTTTAAATAACTACTGGCCAAATAGCCATCCTTGCATTTTATCCATTGATTAACCCCTTTGAGCCTAATTGACACAATTTCCTTCTATCTAAGCTCAATTTAAACCTAAAAGTGAAAGAACTATTTTACTACCCTACCTTAGGGAGTAGAAGAGCTTAAGGATTGCATTGGAAAGTGGCTTTTGAATAAGTGTGGGGGTGTGAATTAATGATGTATTTGCCTAGCTATATTTGTATATAAAAGTCTCATGCTGGAAAAATATCATTGTGAATTGAATGCAAGGTGTATATATATATATATTAAAAAAAAGAAGAAAAAAAAGAAAAAGAAAAAGAAAAAGAGAAGTTAGAAAAAGGATAAGGTACATAATAGGAATTTGAATTTGAAGATTATTGGGAAATTCTGTGTAATGATTGAATATCTCTCCATTTTGCTCTTCTAGTTCCTATGGTCTAACTTTGTCTATCTTTGATGTATCCTACCTTAACCCTAACCCTATTACAACCTGAATAAAGTCCTCTTGATCTCTGTTTGCATGTGGTCTGAGTAGTGGAGAAGTAGAGGCTTGACAAGCCTATGGTAAAGCATATTCTCATGAGTTGGTTGAGTGAAAACACAAACCTGAAACACTTGAGTGAAAGAGCATTTCAGTGAGGATTTATCATATTGATTGAACCCTGAAATTTGATTGATTTTGCTTGTCAACTTGGATTGCTAAGAAAGGGAATTCTTGATTGTTTAAATTCTTTGAAAACTAAAAGCATAAAGGTCTTTGCTCATTATTCTGCATTTGTTTGGCTTGTTGTGAAACTGTGTTGAACTATATATTTTTGCCTAGGAGTGCAAAAGGCTAAGTGTAGGGGCAATTGATCTGTTGATTATTCCTATATTTTAATCACCTTGTAATTAATTCATTGAACTCCATTTGTGCTTAATTGTCATCATTTAGCTTAGTTTCTGATATCAAACCCTAATTGGAACATTACTGTGAAACTTTGCTTAAATGTGTTCATTTGCACTCATAATTGAATTATGCTTTTCAGTCACTGGGCTTCTTAAGATTCAATTAGGTTCAATTAAGTTGGTTTTGACACATTTTATGATATTGAGCCTAATTGGATCATTGAAGGAATTATTGCATGAATTAGCCCTAATTTATCTCTTTGACAATGTTCAGTAAACTAGCTATAATTTGAGTTTCAAATATCTGATTGATGTGATTTTGGTCTTGTAGGAAAGCTAAGACAATTCTCTACTACTTTCATGAAGACCTCAAAGGCCCAATCACACGTTTGGATAACTCAAATTGGAGTTGAAGCAAGAACTAGGGTGCTGATCCTGACAGCTTGACCTTTGCATATTGTTCATGCCTTATCTCGAGCTACAAGTTGTCAAATGAGCTGAAATTTTTATGGTTGATAGTTAAGATCCAAATCTACAACTTTCATGTTGAACACTTTTCCATATTTGGAGATCTAAGGGGTCATATTGAGCTTGGAAGGCAAATTACATGGCCAGAGTCAAAATATAGGGCCTGCGTCAGAATACAGGGCCTAAACATACACGGCCGTGTGAGAATACACGGCCTAGGCCATGTATGCTTCTGACTTTGCACTTGAAATAGTGAAATTTTGGACTCCCAACTCAGTGTCATACACGGCCTAGGCCGTGTATGCATAGACGGCCGTGTATGACCTCCAGACTTCAATTATTGCAACTTCTGCGCGAAGTTTGTGTGGGGGGGCCTATATATTGACATCTTTAGCACGTTTTGAAAGGAGTTTTTTGACCTAGGAGAGCAGCTACAACTCCTTGGAGAAGGAGAAGGGAGTCTTGGATCAAAGATTAGAGTCTCGGGTTCGAGCAATCGGAGATCCATCATCCCCAATCCTTAGAAACTTGTTTGCTTTAGTTTTTCTTTTGCACTTTGTTTCTCATGTTGTTCTTTCTCAGTTTTTCTTGTGATTTCCTTCTAGATATGTGTAACTAAACCTCCCTTGGTTAAGGGGGTGATGAAACCACTAGTATTAATGTTGTGAATCTTGCATATTTGATTATTTCAACACAGTTATGTTTTTATTCATATATTTTTGAATTTATTGTTGGTATGAAGGTTTTTGTACTTGTTCCCACTTTAAAAGTGGTAGATCTGGGTTTATTATGCGCGGTTGCGATAGTAGATCTAGTGGAATATATGATGTTCATGTGGGTATAATTATCTTTGTGCTATTTGCCAGTTATAAAAGTGGTAGATCTGGGTTTATTATGCGCGGTTGTGGTAATAGATCTAGAGAAATATATGTTCTAAGTAATTTAATCCCGGTGTGTGATTAGATCTTAGTGTGATTGGTTTTCTAAATCTTAATGCAATTGTTGGATAGTTGTAAGAGCGGTTGCTTTATGACTAATCAGTAATTAGGAGTTGATTTGAGCGGTTGCTAAATTGGCCAACACGTAAGGAAAACAGAGATTTACTCTCACAATTGCATAAAAACATAATTGAGCATGTTGAAATAAAAGGATATATGGATTTACATCATCATATAAATCTAGTGGTGGATTCAATCTCTTAACCAATTTTCTTATATTGTTGATTTCAGTTTGTTTATTGTTATTACCTTTGAAACTGTTCATTGTTCATCAAAACTTCAAAACCCCCCCTTTTTACTATTTATTGTTAATCAAAGTTTAAATTAAAAATTACTTGATAGTGTTAATTGAATTAATTCTCTGTGGATCGACCCTTATTAACTACAACTAGTTGTAAGGTTTTTATTTTCTGGTTGGCCTGACAACCGATTTTTATCTGAATTTTAATCACTATATCCTCACGCATCAATGACATCAAAACATACAACTCCTCATGTAGGTAGCGGGTATTTGAACATCCAAGATTAAAGTTGAGTGAAACAAAAGTTCAGTCATTTCAGTCCCAAAATCCCCACACAAATATTGGCAAATTAAACCCACTAGCAAAATCAATTAGAATTTCACCACATATCCGGATAGACAGATTACAAGCAAATATATAAGCTATATTTCCCATGAATAAAGAGAAAATGAAAGATTAACCATCCTAGTTCAAAAATGCAATGGAAGCATTACTCATAACCGAATAAGATTAAATGATAATTCTAGAGCAACAAAGCCCAGAAATCAAATACTTTTTTTTGGCTAGAAATGCAGTAAAAACGTAAATAACCTCAGGAAGAAGCTCTGTATCAAATGAATAGAGATCCAAGAGGCCAGGCCTGAAATCACCGAGTGAATCTTCTTCATCATTTTTCTTATTCAGCGTGAATGGCTCCATGTAATACTCATTTCCTCCATCGAAGCTCCTCTGGGCATTTCTATACAGTCTGGCTCCCCCACCATACAATTTGTAATCCTCCTGCTATTGCTCCCATTCCAAACACAAAGCACCACATCCAATCAAAATGCATCACAATTTACAAATCAAGTTCCAATACGAGATCTTTACTAGAGCATCACCATAATATTCAGATTATAAAAGCAACCACAAAAAATCAAGTGGTAGTTGTGACCAATAAAAATCAAGCCTCCAACAGTTAATGATACTCATCATAAATGAACAGCCTATAAATGTAAACTACTAAGCTCTTCAAATTTTAAATTAATACATCACAAGTTTATCATGATGACCAAGCAAACAATTATCTCCAAAATTTGTAAAACTATTTAACACAAACCTGATCCTCAGTTTATCTTCAAAATCTATAAAATAGAACTGTGGCAGAGAGATAGCGCAAGGAGTTGACCAGGATTTCGAATACAAGGCACATAATAGAATTGTGGCGGAGAGAGAAACCAACACCGAATTGACTAATCATGCTGACATCAGCACCAGCCTGCAAGGCCTCAATGAATTCCTTGGTCCCATACCTCGCAATGGTACCCAAATTGTTCACCAAATCTGAAACACACACACACAACAACACCATTGAACATATACATCATATTTTCACAACTAAACTGATGAAGCTTTATTATTAAACACGTGCATTATCTGCTTTGGTCATGCCAATACCACTGTCGATGATGGAGAGTGTTTTGTTAGCCTTGTCAGGCACGAGTCTAATGAAAAGTTTTGGTTGAGCATCGAGCTTGCTCTTGTCCATGAGGCTCTCGAATCAAATTTTATCACTGGTTGAGCTCTGACAGTGGACTGCGTCGGATCTGTGGCAGAACGGCGTGGTGGAGCTCTGGCTAGTGGTCTTCGCTGCGAGTGGTTGCAGAGCAAAGGCTATGGTGGTTACAGTGACGCGGTGGTTCACGGTGGCTCAGATCTGGCGCGCTGGCACTGTGGTTCACGGTGGTTTACAGTCAGTTACAGTAACGCTGCGTAGATCTTGATTCTGGCAGAAACAAGGGATGGAAGTAGCGGCTATGGGTGTGAGTTCCGGGTGGTGGAGTGGTGGCTTGAATCTGGTGTGTGGAGGGTCACGGGTTAGTTTAATGATGGGGTAGTGTTGTTGGTGAAGTGGGTGTGGTGGCGTGTGGTGGTTTTGTTGGATGGAGGGTGGTGAACACGGTGGTTCGGGTGGTTGAGAACATGGTTGAAAGCTATGAGGATGACGGTGGAGGCTTGGCTTTGGCGGTAACGGGGTGGCTACGGGTGCTTGGTTAAGTACGGTGAAGGGGATAGGCCGTGGTGGCTCGTGGCTCTGACGGTGTGGTGGCTGTGCAGGATATGGTGGTTTCGGGTGGCTGTTGGCATGTTGGTGATTCAAAGAGAGAGAAGTGTGATTCCCACTTCTCAATTTGTTGGACGAGGGAGCTCACAGTGAGGGAGGGGGAAAATTGAATAATTTGGGTTTTGGGTACAATCCCGATTATCTTACCGCGAACAGTAAAACACCACTTTTAACACCATATGTTGCGATGTGATTGTGCATACGAATCTGCCTTTTCATTTCATTTTCATTTCCCTCTCTCCCGTCCTCACTTTCTCCCTCAACTTTCCACCTTTCTCCCAACGCAGTGTCCCTCTCAAATTTCCCCCTTTTATCCCGTCCCTTTCTCTCGTCCCTTTCTCCCTCTCATATTTCCCCATTTCTCTCGTCCCTTTCTCCCTCTCAAATTTCCCCCTATTCTCTCCACATTTCCCCTCCATTTGTTACGCTCTTCAGTGTTCATTTGCTTTCTTTTTTCCTTTTCTCAGACAATCAGAAAATCCTCAATCTAGAACTTCTCTCAGAAGCATGTCGTAGAACCTCTTGGCTAAGACTTCGAGATCGTTGTCCTAGAAGTGCCAGCATTATCGTCGGAGAAACGGCAGCATCGTCATCGTCCACAGCGTGGTTGCCTCTTGAAGTAAGTTGTCATCCTCCTCTTTGTTCTCCCTGGGTAGTTGCTCTGTCTTTGTGTGTGTGTCTTCTTTGTATTTCAAAGGAGATGCTGTTGGTATATCCATGTGTGTGTGTGTGTGTGCATACGCGTGCGTGTGTGTGTGTCTATTGATTGTGTGCAATGCATTTTAGGTGAGCTAGTAGGTGCAACACTTGTATGTGTGTGTCACCTGCAAGTTTGTAACATTGGAGGTAGCATTTCCAACACTTGTATTTAAACTTATTAGCTTAGCTGATTATTGTGACAAACTGGTGACCACACCTCAATAATAAATTACCCGTGTAGTTTTAAAGGTTGACAGTGAGATGCAAGAAAATGTGAAAAGCAATGATTTGAAAGTAAATATATATTCGGAATTTTGGATGACATAAGAGTACACCTGAACTTTGAAAAGATTTAAACAACATACACTAGCAGATTACAGCAAGCAGAAATATGTGACAGTAATAGATCAGAAGAACTAGCTAGCAATAAATGGTTATAGCAAGGATTACAGCATGCAATAGAGCAAAAGTAATCAGTATTTAAATACAAGTTCAACCATTCAACTCATTTCTACCATGATGACAGCCTAACTAAATTTTGTAATAAACCAACTGAGGTTCGTTGAGGAATAAGAAGCAAGCACCTCTTTTGGTTGATTGACCGTGGAAATCTCCAGAGGATCCTTATCATCAAATAAGCTATCCAGAGAATCGAAGACCGTGTGAAGTTGATTTTTGAAGAGCCTATACAATTTGAGCAAGTTGAGAAAGCAGTTAAAACTTTTACGTAAACCATTTAGATATAACTAATCCTTAAAAAAGGCCAAATGGAAATATTATTAAACTTTCAACATAAAACAGATCAAATGTTTATTAAACTTTTAATCCATACTATCTAGTAAATGGAAACATTCTATAAACCTAGAATCTCTACCCTAAAAAGTTCAAAATTGGGGAGGGGGAGGATCAAGGGAACCAAGTTACCTCTTTTGAGTGACCAACAGGACAGAAATTTGGGGCACTTCTCCTACCCCTGCTTGTATTAAGAAAGCCTTCCAAAGAATCTGATGAGTTAGACTTGGATTTATGAGCTTAATCCATTGGAAATCAATAGTCAGCAATCAAAAATAGTGGACAGTAAAAGTAGTCAACAATCAGAATATTCAATGGAAAGTTTGAAAAGCATATTGGTTGTAGTATTAAATAAGGAGCAAACACAACTGCAAATAATATTATTACAAGTTTCCTTTCTTTCAAAAGATATATTTTGGTCTACTTACAGAAGATCTGAAGAGAACCTCTAATAACATGTCAGAATTTTCTTCACCTATAAATTTAAAAGAAAATGAATCAGAACTGTAGTACTTCAATTGGCATGCACTTAGTGCATGTCATTGACTACTCACACATAAAGTACTATTCTCCTTAATCACTTTATCGACAAGGCATGGTAGGAATCCCATGCCAATAAAGAATGCTCGTAGTTTGCCTCCAGATGAACTTGCAACATTATCCTGGTAATTGTGTAGGAAGAAGCTAAATATAAGCAAACTAAGAAAAATGAAAATTCGATGAAGACAATTATTTTTGTATGTTATATGCTTGACTCTGATACATAGAGAACATGAAGAAATAAGGTCTCATCATTTTATAATTCATGTATATAGATAGAGAAGTACATAAAGCTGGCATGATAGGCGTTAAACTGAATGAGCACAATTAGGAAACACTTTTAAAATCATTCAGAATCTTGTATACAAAAGTTAAATTATCTGTCTCACACACGGGACTAACATATATGTATATTTTTCATTGCATGTCTTTCCAAAAGAGTTCATTTCAATTGGAATTAGGTTATTCTCCACATATGCAGAAATTGCCAAAAATCCAAAAGGAACTAATTAGCCAAGACCCTCACTTCTAGCTTCCTCATTAGTCATCACGTTTCCCAAGAATAAGATCTGCTGTGAGAAAATAGAAACTCATAACAAGCTCTATAGCAGAGATTGGAAACTATAAGTGCAAACTGATAAAGTATAAGCTTTAGTTAACTCATAATAAAGACCACATTGACAAATATGCTTTTTAAAAAATTATTAAAATGATATATAGATTATGTGATTGAGTAGAATTTGCTATTGCTGAAAATGATGAATAGAATGTTTCAAGAACTATGCTCTCTAAGTCTTAACCCTCTATATTGATTACATTGTTGTACCATTACATTGATTACTTGGGGTTCGGTTATAGTACGAGACATATTTAAATGCTTTCAATTATTTTGCAGGTGTTGTGGCTTCGTTTGCAAAGTGTGTTTGTTGAATCAATTGTTTGGAGCATGGCAAACAGTCAAAATGTATGGTACACATGAACTGCTTTCACTATTTGCATGACTGCTATTTATTTATTACTAATATGGACTTTATTGTTATACTCTTCAGTTACGTTTGAGGCATACCTGCGCACCCCATGTGTTGGTTGAGATTAACTATAATTTGACCACTACGCAACGAACCCGAATATTGACCACTCCATTTAGATCACTTCTAAATATGCCAGAGAATTTTCAAATCTCTGGTGTACTACTGTGGGAGTTAGCTTGTCGATGGGACGACCAAGCTACAGGGTTCAGAGTTAGAAGTCGGGTGGTAGGTTTTAAGCCCATTGATGTATGTTTGGCGCTTGGATTGCGCGTTCGAGGTGAACGTCTCCAACCTGATGATGGAGGGGAATGTAATACATTGTCTCTACTTGGGAGTGAAGTTGTCACCGTTGACAAAATAGTCCAACTGCTCCATGCGCATCAAGGTGATCATCAGGTGGATGATTTCTGTAGACTGTACATTCTACTTGCATTTGGGGTGTTTTACTTTCCACGAACAGGAAGACATGTGTATGGTGGCTTCACTCAGATGTGAGATGACTTAGATGCTCTAGGTAGTTACTCCTAGGGTGTAGCAGTGTACGATAACTTAGTTGATAGCTTAACCATAGCTGCCTCAGTTGTCAGAAGAGGGGAGAATTTATGCCAGAGACACATAATAGGGTGTGCAGCTATCCTTCAGGTATAAATTTATAATATTTGAAAAATCATTGTATTTTATTCATATGAATGAATTTTATTAGCATATATCTATATTGACATTCTTAGTAAAACTATGTACTTAAATCTGACAATTGTTTGATGTAGGTTTGGGCTTTAGACCACCTGTCCATGTGGAAAACGGATAATAACCCCCGGGTGTTTCCGTTTCCACGGTTTTTGAATTGGCAAAACGTGGGAATCAGCAAGGCAAAGATTAATCGGGCATTTCGACACAATTTGGTAAGCATGGTTGAATTAGTGAGACATTGTAATATGTTTTGCAATATACAACATTTGATATTTGTGCGTTTTGTGTGTTTTGTGCATTATCAGATAATCGAGGATGTGGCTGCCACGCCTGAAGAGATGCGGGTTGACATACTTAGAGAGGCATTGGTCGATGCACAACCCGAGTCTGGCCATCATGGAGCAAGGTTTTTTGATAGAGAGGACCATGCTAGTGAGCTTCATCGGTTGGTGGCGCAAAATATGCAGTTTGCGGAGAGGATTTCTGTTTTGGAGCAAGAACTGAGTCTGTTGAAAGAAATAGTACTTCAGCGTCCAGCGACGGCTCCCTCAACTTCAGCTGCTGCCACGGATCATCCTCAAAATGTACATAGACAAAATGATGCATTTTTAACGCCTATCCATGGTGATAGTCAGGGGAATGAGGGTGGTTCTCAGCAAAGGGCTGGACGTTTTTCACCGTCGACAGTAGAAAGCCCACGACTTCGCAGTCAAACTGCTGCTCAGAATTTTGGTTAGTGTTGTTTGATTAACATTACAATTTCATGGTTATTACGTATCATTTTATTCTTTGTTTGACTTATCATATGCCTTTTCAGGTGAATCATCAGTAAGCTTACCTCAAGAGAGTGATGCAGGTAACTGTGCAAATCTTTTTTCCACCGCCTCAGATGCTTTATATATACATAATTGTTTAGCATCTAACCTGATGTCTGTTGTTACACTAGATGAAGGCGATGTTGAGAAATTTGTTACCAGCGATAAGCCATCATCAAACATTGCTACTCGAGCAAAACTCCAACCGAGGAAGCGTTTGCAAAGTGCGTCCACGCGAATACCATTTGTGTATCAGCTAAGGAATAAGAAGAACATCTAGAAGTAACGGGTTGTCCGATGCTTAACAGATACTAGGACGTGAACATTGTAACCTGATTATAGTCTTTTGTTATATATTTGTGTAGAATGTTTGATTTTTTGGGTGAAGTTGGCTCCATTGACGAGTTCTAAATAGTGTATGTATTGATAATGGGTAATGTGAACTGAGTTATTGTTGGATTTTGTTTTTCCTATATGGTTATTTCTGATTGATTGGAAATGCCAAGTTCATTTGTAGGGTTTATGGTTTATGGTTCACTTGGGTCAAGAGGGGTTATCAACCCAATACCATAACCTTCATAATACTTATGAAAGGGCTTTGTGTCAATGGTGAGGTTAGGAAAGCAATGAACTTTCATGACAGCGTGGTAGGATTAAGGTTTCAGTTGGATATGTGTAATCTGAGTGAGGCAAGAAAATTATTTGATACAGTTGCAGAATGAGGTATTGCGCTGATGTTTGGAGTTATAACATCTTGATTATTGGGTATTGCACGAGTAAAAGGATTGATGAATGTGAGCCTCTTCAATGAAATGCATTGCACAAAGTTGGTTCCTAATATTGTAACTTACAGTTCTCTTGTTGATGGTTTGTGCAAATGTGGGACAATCTCTTATGCATGGGAACTTTTTAATGCAACTCATGATGGTGGCTCACCCCCTAATGCAACCCATGATGGTGGCCCACCCCATAAGACTTCTTTCGATTATGCATGATTTGTGATGTTGATTTTAAAACAAATTGATTGGTCATGATGTTGATTAGTATAACAAATTTTTGTTCGTGATTAACCAATTTCGTTTCAAGTATGGAAAAGGTTGCATTCAAGTTATGCATGACCGTTAACCAACTACTACAGTTTATTCACCACTTTTTTATTCGTCATTAACCAATTTTATTTCAATGCTTCTGAAAATAGTTAGTTAACGAAGAACAAAAAAATGGTTAACCTCCTTAGAAAGTTGGTTAACGAGGTCAAGGATGGATGGTTGCATTCAAGTTGTGCATGGTCATTAACCAACTTATGTAGCTCATTAACCACCTTTTTATTCATGATTAACCAACTTTGTTTCAAGTATGAAAATTGTTGCATTCAAGTTGTGCATGACCATTAACCAACTTCTATAGCTGATTAACCACTTTTTTGTTCGTGATCAACCAACTATATTTCAATGCTTCTGAAAATAGTTGGTTAACGAAGAATAAAAAGGTGATTAATTTCCTTGCAAAGTTGGTTAACGTGGTCAATGATGGATGGGGTTGCATTCAAGTTGTGCATGGACATTAACCAACTTTTGTAGCTCATTAACCACATTTTTGTTCATGATTAACCAACTTTGTTTCGAGTCTGGAGAACCTCATTCAAGTTGTGCATGGCCATTAACCAACTTATGTAGCTTATTAACCACCTTTTTGTTCATGATTAACCAACTTCATTTCAAGTATGAAAATTGTTGCATTCAAGTTGTGCATGACCATTAACCAACTTCTATAGCTGATTAACCACTTTTTTATTCGTGATTAACCAACTATATTTCAATGCTTCTGAAAATAGTTGGTTAACGAAGAATAAAAAAGTGGTTAATTTCCTTCAAAAGTTGGTTAACGAGGTCAATGATGGATAGGGTTGTATTCAAGTTGTGCATGGACATTAACCAACTTCTGTAGCTCATTAATCACATTTTTTTTTCATGATTAACCAACTTTGTTTTGAGTCTGAGTAACCTCATTCAAGTTATGCATGACCATTAACCAACTTATGTAGCTTATTAACCACATTTTTGTTCATGATTAACCAACTTTGTTTCGAGTCGGGTTGCATTTGTGCATGTCATTAACCAACTTCTATTTTTATTAACCACATTTTTGTTCGTGATTAACCAACTATATTTCAATGCTTCTGAAAATAGTTGGTTAACGATGAACAAAAAGGTAGTTAATTTTCTTCAAAAGTTGGTTAACGTGGTCAATGATGGATGGGGTTGCATTCAAGTTGTGCATGGACATTAACCAACTTCTGTAGCTCATTAACCACATTTTTGTTCATGATTAACCAACTTTGTTTCGAGTCTGGAACCTCATTCAAGTTGTGCATGGTCATTAACCAACTTCTGTAGCTCATTAACCATCTTTTTGTTCATGATTAACTAACTTTGTTTCAAGTATGAATTGTTGCATTCAAGTTGTGCATGACCATTAACCAACTTCTATAGCTGATTAACCACTTTTTTGTTCGTGATTAACTAACTATATTTCAATGCTTCTGAAAATAGTTGGTTAACGAAGAATAAAAAGGTGATTAATTTCCTTGCAAAGTTGGTTAACGTGGTCAATGATGGATGGGGTTGCATTCAAGTTGTGCATGGACATTAACCAACTTCTGTAGCTCATTAACCACATTTTTGTTCATGATTAACCAACTTTGTTTCGAGTCTGGAGAACCTCATTCAAGTTGTGCATGGCCATTAACCAACTTATGTAGCTCATTAACCACATTTTTGTTCATGATTAACCAACTTTGTTTCAAGTATGAAAATTGTTGCATTCAAGTTGTGCATGACCATTAACCAACTTCTATAGCTGATTAACCATTTTTTTGTTCGTGATTAACCAACTATATTTCAATGGTTCTGAAAATAGTTGGTTAACGAAGAATAAAAAAGTGGTTAATTTCCTTCAAAAGTTGGTTAACGAGGTCAATAATGGATGGGGTTGTATTCAAGTTGTGCATGGACATTAACCAACTTCTGTAGCTCATTAACCACATTTTTGTTCATGATTAACCAACTTTGTTTCGAGTCTGAAGAACCTCATTCAAGTTGTGCATGGCCATTAACCAACTTATGTAGCTAATTAACCACATTTTTGTTCATGATTAACCAACTTTGTTTCGAGTCGGGTTGCATTTGTGCATGACCATTAACCAACTTCTATATTTTATTAACCACATTTTTGTTCGTGATTAACCAACTATATTTCAATGCTTCTGAAAATAGTTGGTTAACGATGAACAAAAAGGTGGTTAATTTTCTTCAAAAAGTTGGTTAACGTGGTCAATGATGGATGGGGTTGTATTCAAGTTGTGCATGGACATTAACCAACTTCTATAGCTCATTAACCACATTTTTGTTCATGATTAACCAACTTTGTTTCGAGTCTGAAGAACCTCATTCAAGTTGTGCATGACTATTAACCAATTTCTGTAGCTCATTAACCATCTTTTTGTTCAGGATTAACCAACTTTGTTTCAATGCTTCTAAAAGTAGTTCCTTAACGAAGAACAAATAAATGGTTAATTGCCTTGGGAAGTTGGTGACGAGCGCCGAACTCAGTCAAAATTATAACCGAAGTTATTACCTAAGCTTGTAGCACAGTGACAACACCGGATCGTCTCCACGAGGATTGTAGATGCAATTTAATCAAATCAAGTGAAAGTTAGCAAAGGGGGGTTTGACAGTTTAAGATCGTACTTAACAAAATTAACGGAAGAAATAACAATTAAAGAGTAGTCAATTTAGAAACCTATCCAGGATTGGGTGGATTCAATCATAGACCATTCAACGCTTTTGCAAATCATTAACCATTACAAAATAGTGGTTAATGAACCTCATGCAAGTTGGTTAATAGGCATGCACAAATGCATCCCTTCCAGCTTTTACCCTATGAGAAAGCAAACTCTTTGAATAATTATCCTTGGTATTGTTGGCGGTGTGTAATTGACATTGAACTGATCTTGGAATGAGTAATATTCGTTTAAAAATCAAAATGGCATTACCAATCAAACAAAAATAATCAAACAAATACATTCACATCATAAGTACCAAAAAAATATAATTGTGCTTCATACATGTACAATTTTCATTGGATACCTTATAAACTTGTACCAAAATATTGGTTTTACCCGACCATTTACATAACCTTATATAATTATGTACACATTGTAAGTACTATGCCATTCACTAAACTATACAAACAACCTATTCCAAAAAAATACATAAGTTGGTTACTTTACTTACAGCAAAATAAACATTCAAAATAATAATAAAACTAGCGTAATACTATGTCATCACATATCACCCTTTGCCACTCCCATGCATTAATCTCATCAAAAGTGGCCAAAAAATATTGATGTCAGCTAGCACTAATCTTTGCACCCATTATAGGTAATTCGACATTGCCCCATAAACCGCAACACCAAAGTTAATTGCCTTAGTCTTTCAAACTAAACATTAACTCCAATAAAAACTATTACAAATATAATTGATTGAAAGAGTTAAGTACAACGTCAGTGTTACTCGACTCGTGTTTCTTCAAATTGCTTTGAATAACTACTCATGCCAAAATTCATGTATAAATTCTCACTACTAGCAGCCTGAAAAAAACATTTGAAAAAGTTAACTACAACCACTTTGACAACCTAAAATTTAGCATACGTTTCACATGCCTTTGCACCACTGGTGAAATCGTGTTGAAAATCTGCAAGTAATGATAGAGAACTTTTGTCTTGGACTTTCTACCAATGCGAAGTCCAACAACTATCGTCGTAATCATCAACATTTGTGTTCAGATCAACAGCTGTTGACTGTAAGGGAGAAATATAACTAAAGTTAAATTATAAATTCTTATAAAAGTTTACAAATAAGAATGACTCCATCAATACTACTCCAAATGATAACAATCATTTCAACACTAATTACAATTTAAATTTTATTTTTGTGCACACACACACCACGGTACAATCGTCATCTCGTTCTCCAGGAGTCATAATTTCCATAGATGAGCATACATGTAGCTTGTTTCCATTGATCTGACTCATGCTTCCCTCGATACACTCCTACATAAACCAACACAAATAAGTTAAAAATACATTTCATAATATATGCACTCTTTCTAAGAGAGTTAACGGCAAAGAGTTATTCCATACACCAAGAAAATATATCCAAATGCACTCACATCAATTGTCAACATGTGTGACCTTTGAAGTGTTGTCTTTCTCTTTTTCCTCACAATTTGGTCAACTGTTGATACTTTTCTATTTGATCGAGGGCGGCCTTTACGAGCAACACGTAATGGACTATGAATCTCACTCGATAACTCCTTGGTTTGACTGCTTCCAGTGCCAATCATATTGCTTGTTTTGTGTTGACCTTTATGGCATGTGACATTATTGTGGTTCGATGTAGCAATCGACTGCACCTTGCCTTTACATGCACGCAATGTTTGGAGAAAAAAATCACTAGCATTGTCACATTCAGCAGCAACTTCGGCAACCTCGTAAAACTCCTTCAATAAATTATCAAATCTTTGCATTTGAGGTTGCAATTGTTTCACATCATAACTGCTCTTGATGTATGCATGTTTCCTTCTTATATTTTTGCTCCATCTTGCCAAAATATATTTCGAAGGCATTTCCTTCACCCTTTCTTGCGCAAGAACAGCAAGAGCATGTCTACACACAATGCCTTTGAACTCAAACAACAAGCATTTGCATCTAACATCATGATTGTTGCGATTAAATACCACCTCTACTGTTCTTTCTTTCATACATCCAACTACTACCATCTCCTCTAACACATCATAAGTAGAGATTCCATCCTCAACATATTTAATGCAAATAGAACAATTCATTTTACCCCTAAATTCAGCTTGAACCTCAGCAAACTTCGAATGGGTATACTCGCCTTGGAATTGCCTCTCAATCATAGAGTTTGACCCACATGCAATAATGCTGTTAAATGATCGACAATTTGCCTCATATTCTTTTTCTGCCTTATCGTGGAGAGCATTATCATACTGCCTTACAAATACCTGCAGAGTTGTTGATGAGTTTATATACCCATCAAAAAATGCGTTAATGCTCTCGCTCCTCTGGGTCATTGACATTCCAGCCCAAAAATTTTTCTTCAAAAAGATTGGGACCCATCTCTGTCGCTCATTGTACAACCCACTCAACCATTCATTGTCTTGTAGGTCATGTTGTTGGACGAAAGTAACCCACTTTCCTTCAAATTCAGCCTCTGTCAAGGAATCATAAACTGCATTTTTCATTGCATCCTTGATACTGTTATATTCACCATAACCTTTCAACTTCTGTGGGATTTTTTTCATGATATGCCATAAGCACCATCGATGGAGAGTAGTAGGAAACACTATCTGGATTGCTCTTTTCATGGCCATGCATTGATCAGTGATAATACCGTTTGGAGCCTTACCTGACATACAATTAAGCCAAGATTCAAATGTGACCACACAAACGAATCAGTGTCTTGGTAGATAGTAAACCACATCCTAGCAAAATTGATTGCCCATGATGATTCACACCAACGAATGGAGCAAATGGCATGTCATACCTATTTGTCAAATAGGTTGTGTCAAATCGTCACAACATCTCCAAACGATTAAAGTTGCTCTACTTCTTGCATCAGCCCAAAAAACATTCTTCACGTGAAAGTCATCATCCAAATCTATAGAATAGAAGAAATGACTATTTTGTTGTTGCATCCGTGAAAAATAACTCCTTAGAGCTTTACCATCACCCTCCTTCCCAATCGCACGTCTTTCCCTCCCAACATAGTTTCTCACGTCTCGTTCAACAAATGGTAAATTATCATACCCTCCAACATCATGAACAAGAGAACGGAAGGTCTTGTTCAACCTCACGCCTGCTTCATTATTGATCTCTATTCTTCTTTTCACGTGCATGCTGATGTTTCTATTTCCTTGGAACATCATTGCCTTCACTGGGCTGAGATCATGAGAGTGGTCAAGTACAGCTTTCTTTATGTACCAAAGTCCATTTTTGTTCAAACTGACAGTTATCTTCGCTTGACAGTTATTCTTGATTGTTGGATATGTATTCAAATCAGTTGGTATTGTTGACACACAACTCCCTCCTCGTGAACATGCTAGAATGAAGTATTTTAACTCTCCATCGTTTCCTTTTCTTGAGTTCCTAGTGATGAAATCGAATCCCTTTGCAATAGCATACTGCCGATAGAATAACTTAACGGCATCCACCGAAGGAAATATAATGCCTGCTACAGGCTCACAAGGTTCAGATTGCTCATCGAGGTTGTCACTCATAGTTAACTCAGCTTCATTTGCTTCTTCAATGCATTCAGCACCGCCACCGCCATCATCTAACACTCCACCACCATTGACAGTATTTTCATCCTCCATGTAAGCACCTATTTCCAATTCCATTAACCTGCACATGCAAAACTCATGTTACCATCCAAAAATTCAACAAGTGGAAAGCATTTTAGCTATCAATGGTCAGCAGATTTTCCATAGTGACTGTAAGGCATGCTCTTACATTTATGTATGAGTTAGAGTTATAGTAAAGAGAAATGAGTGGAAGTGTTAAGGCTTGGATTAAAAAAAAGGACAAAATATGACTATTGTTTTTACAAACATTTTTACTCTTGGTTAACGAGGTAGAAATTTATGGTTAATAATGTGTATATGTTGATTACTGGGCAGATTCGTGGTCAATGGTTAAGCCGTTAACCATCCAATACACGTCATTAACCAAAAATTTATACCTCATTAACCAAGAGGTCAAAATAGTGTAAAAAAATTGGCATGATAAGTGATAGAACCAACAAACACAAGCAACCAATAATGGGACTGTTTATAAGGAATTACAACTAAAGCCAATACTTCTACTTCTCTCAGCATCTCTAGTTGTGTGTGTGGGGGGTAACTGCTTTACAAAAAACTTTTTGTAAGCAAGCATCTCTGCTTGGGGCCTTGTGTCACCACTTATTTAAGTAGCATGCTTCCACTTTCAACATTATTGTTTGGTTTAGACACACATCTATAGTATTTTTGAAGGCCACCATTGTCTGTCATGTCTTTCAAGAGACCAATTCTATAGGCTAGTAAAAACAAAAGCATAAAACATGATATGAACATAAGCAAAGCTCTAAATATGTTCATGAGTGAAATTCACATACAAGAGCCAATTTTGATGGACAATATTCTCTTCCTAGAATCAGTCCTATACAAATATTTGCTTCTTTCTCTTGTTTGTTCTTCAAATAACCATTGTGTCTAAGATACAAGATCCCAAAATATTTTTTCCAACACTTATCAAAATGTTTTAACAATGACAAAAAAAAGGGGAAAAATCTGAATGGTTTAACTGTGAACATGGCAATATGGGCAGTATAATCAAAAAGTAAAGGCAGCCACTAGGGGACACAGCTAGAACAAGAAGACATAAAAAGGATATGTAAAAGGTGAGCTACATGTACATATAAGCATCAGAGAAAAGGAACATGTAATCACTGTATAATTTTTTCCAGAATATATTATAGATAAATGAAAAAAGGAAATGATGAAGTCACTGAGCAAGGGACGGATAGAGTAGCCAAAGTCTACCAAAACTAAACATAATGCAAAGCATCTATTCAACAGGTATATGATATATAACAAACAATGGAAAGATTCGGAAAGGTTGAAACCTTAACAATGATTCCTCTCAAATTTCCTGCTGTTGAAGAGGAAGTTTTGAGATGTTCACCAAGAGAACAGGTGCCAAATCTAACGTATCATTATATGGAACATTTGGGCATTCTGTCAAGCACGTACGATGCACAATATCACCCAATTAAAGAAAAATTCATTTCAATGATAGAACGTCCATCCTAACACATACAACAAGCTACGGATATCCACCAATACAGCCAAACTGGAAATGCATCTCCCAAATTCCTACCTTACCCGAGAATGAATCTCGTGTAGCAATAAGCAATCGAAGAAAAAATCAACAATGTATGTATCATGCGCCACCAACCAGAATGCCACTGGACTGCACTCCCAGAACTTAATACAATCAGCTAATGGAGAAGGAAAATAGTACCTTGATGACGTGTCAGAAGGCAGCAGAGGTAGCGGCACTGATGGAGCTTCGTGCGGGCTACAGAGACAGCGGTGCTAGCGGAGGTTGTGCACGGACGGAGCTCGCCGGACGGAGGGACGTGGGTGACGGAGAAGTGAAAGAAGTCAAGGATGGAGATATTTGAGGAAGAGGGGGTAACGAGAGGGAGAAACGAGAGGGAGACAGAAATGAGAGGGAGATGGAAATGAAAAGGAGAGGGAAAAAACTGAAGGCAAATATGATTGAATCAGAAAATTAATCTGACGTGGCCTACGGTGTTAAAAGTGGTGTGTGCATTGTACATGGTAAGATGATCTTTTTCCTTTTGGGTATGCGTGAGAGGGGGAAAAATTGAAGAATTAGGGATTATTTTAATTAAAATTTTAAATAAAAATAATGATAGTTGAAACTATTGTTTTATATATTTAACTATTATTTTATATGTGTAAAATATGATAAGTGCGTAATTGACGTATTATACTACATGTTATGACAGTTTTTAAAATTGTCATATTAAAATTATCATAATTTACATGTTTTGTTGTAGTGTATATGTGAAAAATAGTTGTTATTAGTCCTGAAATTGACTTAAACTGCTTGGTTGGTAGAAATAAATGTGAGAAATTTGTTTCTAGGTCACAAATGTGTGGAAGATGGTGTAGTTAAAGTTTGAGGTTAATTGGAGTTAGTTTGGTATTTTTAAGCATACTGAGTGTGTGTTTTAATGTCGGATTGACTAGCAGCAGATATGAAAAAATATGAAAATGGTGAAATAAGATTTTTTTATTAATCTTAGGATTTATTTTTAAACTTGTTGGAAGTTAGGAAACTTGATTTGGTGAAATCTAAGTATTCTTAACAGATCGGGAGTTATAACTGTTCGTCATGGCAACCATCACCCAAGAGGAGGGTGAATTGGGTGATTACAAATTTTTACAACAACATAAAGAAATTATGCATTTTGATAAATTCAATTAACACATGCAGCGGAATAAGTCTAACTATTGTAGATTATTCAAAAAATAACTTGGGTTATAGGATAAATTAAGCAAATAAATTAAATATCAAATTTAACTCAAACATATATAATTAAAATACTTGAAAAATAATTTTTTTAAAGCTATTTATCGATTAAAAAGAACGAATAGAGAAGATAGAAAAATGTACTTGTAAATGAACAACCCACACAGAAAGTATTCAAGCAAATATATCAAATTAAAACATAAATATAAAGGATTTTGAGTTTAGAAGAGCAAACACAGAATTTATCTTGGTTCAGCCACCAACCACTTGTGGCCTACGTCTAGTCCTCAAGTAAATCACCTGAGATTTTCTATTATTACTTCAAGTTTGAATAGGTGCTTGAAACCTTTACACAATAGAGCACTCACCACACCTTGGGATACCTCACCCTTTGTACTTGAGCCTCGACAGTCAAGGATACCTCACCCTTACAATTTCTTTGAGGGATACCTCACCCTCTTTACAATAAAACAGAATATAGAAGAAGAGAAACTCTCACTAGAGTAGATGATACAATTTGAAACTCTATGAAGCTCTCTAAGGATATCTCAAATTTTGGCGAAAAAAAGTACAGAAATTTAGTAAAATATGTATTACAAAATAAAGTAAGAAAGAATTATTATAGATAATTGGGTGTCACTAAAAAATGACCCAAAAACATGTATTTATAGAGTTCTAAGAAAAAGAGTCATTGGGTATTAATTTAATATCACATTAAAGCCTTTGAAAATAGTCGTTGTGTGTTTCCTGGGTCGTGTTATTTGAATAACAATATTGTTATTCGAATAAAACAACAAAAACATGTTCTGCAACGTTTTCTAGGTCGTGTTATTCGAATAAACTTTTTAAAAACATGTTCTGGAATGTTTTCTGGAGTGTGTTATTCGAATAACACATTCTTTATTCGAATAAATCACTCTGATTTTGAAAATTGACTTTAAATGGTCATAACTTCTTTATTTCTCACCCGTTCAAAGCGAATGACCACTCATTGGAAAGATCTTTGAGTTTATTTTCAATTGAAATAAGTTTTAGAACAAAACTTAAAGTATTTTAAAAGATATAATCAAAAGAGTAACCAAAGGTCAATTTTGTAAAACTCAAACTTAGCTATTTTTCATAGATTTGAACTACTACCATAACTAGCTTTTCAAAACTTGTTTGTTAGACATTTTAGCATGTGAAAACCATTTGTAAAGATTTAAAAAACATATTTGAGATATCCATAAGACTTTTTACATAAAGACCCTAAGTCCTATAAGCTATACCATTTAATCTTCCTTTGGACTTGGTCTTTGACATGACTTTGATGTTATCAATACCTTCATGAAATAGGCATTCACATTCTCCTTGTATTGAGCTTAATTGAGACCTTTTACTTTCTTGTTGCAATGCTCACTCTTGGTACTTGGACTTTTCTACAAAGTATTACTTACTTAAACAAGCATAATTAGTCCAAATTCATAATTCAATATCTTTATATGCATGATTTATAAATGTATAACTCTAGTTAGTTTAACATACATATAAGACTTTCATAAACACATCCAAATAAGATATTTATCAATTACTAATAGAGATGCTTTATATAGGATGCAACAAAGAAATATGCAAAGTGTTCTTTTTGTCTTGTATTTGTCATCATCAAAACTTAACATATTAAACTATTTGGGACAAACTTATTTCCACAATCTCCCCCTTTTTGATGATGACAAGTCACCAAAGAAAAATATGTTGAGCAATATACAAGAATGGATATTCATGTAAGCATATCAAACAATAAGTACAAGAACATATTTTTCTTTCTAATTTTCACTCCCCCTATTTGACATCAACAAAAAGGCTTAGAAAGGAAAAAAATATTTTCCCCCCTTATTGATTCTATATATGATTCAAGAATAGAGAGATGAAATAAGCATGATTTTCAAGATATAGAAGATTATTCATGCAATGCTTGTCATATTTTTGTATGTCAACATTTAGCATATGATAGCAATAAAACTCTTTATGGAATCAAATAAGGATGTAAGACAAAAGATATAAACAACTTAAGAGCTAGGCTCCCCCTCGTTGAAACACAAGATGGATATGGTGACATATGTATGCTAAGACCATGTAAGCACAATACCATAAATAAAGTAAGGCAAAAGATTTTTTATTCTTAATCCATCAATCAAAAAACATTTTAAAAACTTCTCCCCCTTTCAAAAAGAATTTTATAAGAGCACATCACATTTTCAAAAGCATTTTAGAAGGGTAGAGATGTTTTATATTAGAAAAAACACACATTCATTGAGACAGATTAATCCAAGTCAAAAGAACATAAGTACATCTCCTTGATGAAATATGTTATAGGGATCAAAGCATGTATAGAACTAATATCATCCACCCTAAATGCAATGACAAATCAGCAAGTTAATATCCAATTAGGCACTTTGTCAATGCTAAGCATACTTCTCATGTAAGAAAAGCATCTAATCATTTTAAGATCAATTTATTAACAAGTATTATACAATTCATAGCATATAGAATACCACAAAAGTTAAGAGATAGAGATACTTATTGAGTCAGATAAAGAGTGATGCTCCTTATTTATTGATCATTTAACTCTGAGCTCTCTTCCTTTGAATTCTCCATTCCATTGCACTAGAAGAAAGTCTTTTTTTTTATTCTTCCTCTTCATTTGAATTCCATTCAACTTTTCTCATTTCCACATATGCTTGTATGTAAAAATATGATGGCTATATTTGAAACACATAGAGAGACTTGTAAAGCTAACTTTAAAAGTCCTCTAAAACATAGGTTAGCATCAAATATCATGTAAGCCCATTTATAAGCATAATTTAGATTGATATATAATGTAAAGCATGTATCACATTATCAACCATGCAATATTAGTTCTAACAAGAATGCATGAAACACATATGCACTTGAATCCAAAAAAAATAGTTTAAGCATTTTAAGGCATGATTCAAGTTTATCAAGAAACATATTATCATCATCAAAACTTATTTAGGTATTTTTAAGCAAATAATGATTATGTAAGACATGTAAAGACATAAAAATAACTCTTTATTTCTCCAAATATCACATGATATTAAATTAAAAGTATAAATAAGGATAAGAGATTGATGTCATCAAAAGTGTACTCTTTGAGTTTTTGTAGGTGACTCCAACTTCCAAGCTTCAAGTTTTCATGAGGGAATAGAAATTCTTTGCACCCCTTTTGAAAGTTGAATCCTTTTAAACTTTACTATCCTCAAGTGGAATAAACTTATTGCATTTAAATGCTTGCTTGAGGTAGTTATCACCCTACAATACAATTCAAGTATTTTCTTTGATATTCATTAATTTTGGATCCATAGAGGTTAGTCATTATGGCAAACTCATAAGCAATTAAGCATTCAAAATAATAAGGCAAAACAACAAATAAGTTCACAAAGGCAAAACATATTTCATTTCAGGGATTAATTTAGCCAAGTACATATAATCATCAAAAGAATCGCTAATTACATTTGGTTAAGCATTTGCATTTTACATACATATCATTAAGTACATATTTTCAGTCAAAACAAACAAAGAAAAGCGTACAACCCTTCATATAACTCGCGTTTATTCAAATAGTAGGTTCTTTATTCAAATAGATTTGTGAAAAGTCAACAGACGTAGCTCTCTGCTAGACGTTATTCGAATAATGTTTGCATTATTTGAATAAAAACATTCAGACTTGGCTTACTGCCAAGCTTTATTCGAATAACCATATGGTTATTCGAATAACACAGAAAAGAACAGAATTTTGAGAATGCTTCTGTTAAGCATTATTCGAATAAGATATGATCTATTCGAATAAAGCATGCGAAACAACAACTATGAGGTGCTATTGGAAAACGTTATTCGAATAAGACAGATAGTAAATATAAGAACTGTGGTTGCTGGTCTCAGGTTATTCAAATAAATTGAATGTTATACGAATAGAACTGATATGCAACACATTTTTATCAACAGCTGATAGAGTTTATTCGAATAACCACAAGTTTATTCAAATAAACCTATCAAAAAAACATTAATAGGTAGATACAGGAATACAATTAGAGAGAAGGAAACATACCCAAAGATGAGATACTTGCAAAATAAGTTTTGGGATACCTCCAACGCTTAAGTCAGTAATAATTCAAGAGTAATAAATCAATGATAAAGTAATAAATACAAATATTCAATTATATGTATGATTGATCAAAAACTCAAGTTCAAGGATATTATCATTAGACATGTCATTTCAAGCAAAGAGCATATTTTATCTAGCATATTAACATGTAGAAATATTTTCAAGACATAAAGTTAGAAAAACATAATACAAGTTTCCACTTATCCAAAGTTTACAAGTCCAAGCTTCTTGGAAACAAGGAAAAGAGCTTGAAATTATTTTTGGTCTTTGTACTTGGAGCAACCACTTTCAAAATGTCAAAGTCAGCTCTTGGCCTTCAAGCATACCTACAACACACTTGGCCTCGGTAATCAAGGAAATACTTTTTCTTATCTATTGCTTCTCTTTTGGAGTCTTGAACTTTACAAATTCTACATTTTGTACTTGAGAAGCTTTGGTTGAAGTCATCTTCCCTCTTTGACCAAAGTTTCTACCATTGGGCTTTGGAAGCATTCTCCTTAATGATTCTTTTTTCTTTTGACCAATTTGTCCATCCTTTTGAGAAATTTTCTGCAAAATTGAAACACTAGAAGGACATTTTGGTACCTACTTCATTTTGGGTCCTTGAATGTTAGTATTAGGGCCTTTAGGATTTTTAGGAACCCATACCATACAATTTCTCATATAAGGATTTCTTTTATAATTGCATAAATGAGAAATATGTCCTAGATGACCATAAAAATTGTAAACAATTGAATTTAATGATGGCTTGATCCTTTGAATATCATTTTTGAAAAACTTAAGTCTTTTGTTATTTTTATATTTTAAATTATTTTTGCAATGAGCCTTGCTTGAATTTTCACATGGAATAACACTAATTTTATTTTCATTAACAAGCATGAAATATAAGCAATTAGAATTATAAGCTTTGGCGAATTTGAAATATAAGTTCCTAACTTGATTTTCTAAATCAATGCACTTTTCACAATAAGTTGAGGTTTTACATTTTAAAGACATTTCCTCATCAAGAAAAGCATATTCATTTATCAAAGTTTCAATTTCATTTTCAATAAAGGAAATGTTTTCCAAACACGATAAGTTTTTCTTTTCTAAATTCAACAAACTATCATACAATTCATTATATTCACATTGTAACTCATCGTAGGAAGGACTATAATATAGTTTAGATTTATTTACCTCAAAGTTCTTTTTAGTCATATAGGAAGTAATCTCAATTTCTAGCACACTTGGCTCTTTAAGGGAATCATCTTCTTCCTCATCAATTTTGTTTTGCTTTGCCTCTTCTTCAAATTGAGCATCAACGTCACCAAGAGGCATTTGGCTCCCTTTAATAATTTGAGCATCTCTTTGAGGATATTTTTCATGACAAGCTTCCTTCAATAACTTTTGCTCTTCTTGCTTTCTATATACAACTTTATACACAAAATCATTGTTAGTAAGATAAATAGCATCAAGAGTGTCCAAAATTTCTTTGGCACTGGAACAACTTTTAATTTTACCATAAGCATCATCATTCAAACGACTTCTCAAAATTTGCATAGCTCTAATGTTCAAAGAAAAGTATTTCTTGTCATAGACATTCCAAGTTTGTTTTGGTTTGCAAATAAATCCATTTAGCACAACATCCCACAAATCCAAATCTATAGATTGCATATAAAACTCTATTCTAGCTTTCTAATAAACAAAATGCACACCATCAAAGAATGGTGATTTATCAATTTCAAAACCTTCCATTTTGAAAAACTTTCAAGGTTGCCAACAAACAAGGATCTTTAACTCTAAGTGGTTAAGCTTTCACCAGAGTACGAAACTCTGATACCACTTGTTAGTCATGGCAACCATCACCCAAGAGGGGGGTGAATTAGGTGATTACAAATTTTTACAACAACATAAAGAAATTATGCATTTTGATAAATTCAATCAACACATGCAACGGAATAAGTCTAACTACTGTAGAGCACTCACCACACCTTGGGATACCTCACCCTTTGTGCTTGAGCCTCGACAGTCAAGGATACCTCACCCTTACAATTTCTTTGAGGGATACCTCACCCTCTTTACAATAAAATAGAATATAGAAGAAAAGAAACTCTCACTAGGGTAGATGATACAATTTGAAGCTCTATGAAGCTTTCTAAGGATATCTCAAATTTTGGTGAAAAAAAGTATAAAATTTGGTAAAATATGTATCACAAAATAAAGCAAAAAAGAGTTATTTCAGATAATTGGGTGTTACTAAAAAATGACCCAAAAACATGTATTTATAGAGTTATAAGAAAAAGAGTCATTGGGTATTAATTTAATATCACATTAAAGCCTTTAAAAATAGTCGTTGCGTGTTTCTTGGGTCGTGTTATTCGAATAACAATATTGTTATTCGAATAAAACATCAAAAACATGTTTTGCAACGTTTTCTAGGTCGTGGTATTCGAATAACACATTTGTTATTCGAATAAACTTTTTAAAAACACGTTCTGGAAATAAACCACTCTAATTTTGAAAACTGATTTTAAATGGTCATAACTTCTTCATTTCTCATCCGTTCAAAGCAAATGACCACTCATTGGAAAGATCTTTGAGTTTATTTTCAAATGAAATAAGTTTCAGAACAAAACTCAAAGTATTTTAAAAGATATAATCAAAAAAGTAACCAAATGTCAGTTTTGTAAAACTCAAACTTGGCTATTTTTCATAGATTTGAACTACTACCATAACTAACTTTTCAAAACTTGTTTGTTAGACATTTTAGCATGTGAAAACCATTTGTAAAGATTTGAAAAACATATTTGATATATCCATAAGGTTTTTTACATAAGGACCCTAAGTCCTATAAGCTATACTTTTTAATCTTCCTTTGGGCTTGGTCTTTGACATGACTTTGATGTTATCAATACCTTCATGAGATAGGCATTCACATTCTTCTTATGTTGAGTTTAATTGAGATTTTTTGCTTACTTGTTGCAATGCTCACTCTTGGTACTTAAACTATCCTACAAAGTATTACTCACTTAAACAAGCATAGTTAGTCCAAATTCATAATTCAATATCTTTATATGTATGATTTATAAATGTATAACTCTAGTTAGTTTAACATGCATATAAGACTTTCATAAATACATCCAAATAAGATATTTATCAATTACTAATAGATATGTTCTATATAGGATGCAACAAAGAAATATGCAAAGTGTTCTTTTTGTCTTGTATTTGTCATCATCAAAACTTAACATATTAAACTATTTGGGGCAAACTTATTTCCATAATAGCTTAGTCACTTAAGTGACTAAATATCTCATGGTTCCCTCACTCTTTCTGCCCTTGACTTTTAAGTCTTTAAATGAGATATTTATCTCATTTTCTCACCACTCTCACGGCTTCCATAGAGAAGCACAAGGGGAAAGAAAAGAAAGGAGCAAGAGGAGGAGAAACAACCAAAAGGAGGAAGAAGATAGAGGTGGAGAGGAGCTTCTAAGTTCATTCATTTCTGTGTTAGAAAAAATTGGCATGTCTTAGATCCAATCTATTGTATAATTTTTGGAACACATTGTAATCATTTTTTTTTTATAAATAACATGGCATTCAATTTATTTTGTCATATTTATTATTCAATTATTTAATTAATATGACAAAGTCCTTGATTAAATTTAGAAACTTGTCATCATGATAGAGATCATGATAATGGGAGGCGAGCTTTTATTTATAATTTAATCTAAAGTGTTCTTGATCATAGGATTATTGACAATAGGACATTAGTAATCTGGATCGATCAATATATGTGTGATTGTCTCTATTGGGTAGAGATTGATATATCTCATTTATTAATTCACATATATAGATGATGCATATGGAGATATGATCATTGAACTGACTCAACTGGGAATTCCTAATGGTTTATGTTACAGTTAAACTGTCAATAGGATACTCTCATGAAGAACATGGTGTAAACTTTTCCTTTGACATGAGATTATCATAGTAATTAATAATTTATTTGTTATACTTTGATTCTGAACACCTAATGCTCTAGGGCACTAGTTGAATGGATATTGGATATGACTATATACTTGTAGAATTAATGATATGTTAAGAAGGAATCCATCAACTCTTGGTAATGAGTTTGAGCTCTATGATTATAACAATAAAATTAAGACCTTGACCAGGGCAATTGAATGAATGAAGAAATGAATTTCTAAAGTCATTCACTAGTGGGTTGTAAAACATATAGGTTTACCTATTAGAGTTTGACAATTATACTATACTCTAAGGTTAACTCAGAGCTGGAACGATGGAAGGAAATATTGCATTATTCTTCTAAAGGTTCTTGAAGAGAAAAATATGTTCCTTCATGCTATCCGGTCATTAAGGAGTGTTGCTAGACATCAACCTTAATTAGTAATTTGGTTTGACTAATTTACTATCGACTTAGTATAACATCCCAATATTTACTATCTAGAAATATCATTATATAAAAGAATAATCAATATTGGTCATGCTACTTCTAACATACAACAAACTAAACCTATATAATTCATACACAGTGAATAAGTATGGAGAGCCATGATAACAAAAGTTATATATATACATTACAACCTCAAAAGGGCATACTATTATACATAACCCAAAATAACTAAGCAAATATAAAATATATATAAGCTCAGTCCAAAACAGCATCTATACTATACTAGTCCTCATACATTTTCTCATTCCCTTTCAAAGAACTTGTACCTGGATTTACATGGCAACACAATCAGGGTAAGAAAAACATATCTCAGTAGAAGTATTCCAATACCAGCACTTTATACAATTATACAGATTATTCAACCATAAAGTTAACACCTCAATCACAGAAGTACAAAATTGTCCGTACAATTACAATGTCATGTTATTATGTCATGGTGGCAACTGCCTATACAGTTGTCATGCTATACTTAATTATGTCTAATGCGTATGTCCATGCAAGTCCTAAGAATGAATGTAGTTCAAGATGTCATGAGCCCTCAAACGTATTGAGGATATTACCCACCTCAACCACTCTAGGATATGTTATGATATATCATGGTTTATCAAGCATAGTGAGGATATGACTCACCAACACTACCTATCAACATATACAGAGGATATTACTCACCTCCAGTATCCAACAATCATGATGAGGAATTACTTACCTCAACACAAAGAGGAATTACTTACCTCACTATACAATCAATTTAAAGAGGATATTACTCATTTTTTTACTCAACAACATAATAAGGATATTACTTACATTATTACACACAACATAGAGAGGATATTACTCACCTCAATAAGACTCAAACAACATAAAAAGGATATTACACACCTCAGTATGTTTCACAAACATCTCATGCAAAACAATCACTAATTACCTATAATAATTAGCATCACAATTGATTTATATGCATCTCAAACTTACTTCATCAAATACTCCTAAAAGAGTCTCACTACTCATTAAGAAGCATAAAAGAAAGCATCACACAAGTGAGTCCCTTCATTTCCCTCAAATAAAGGCTCTATTTTGTTCTGTCTAGTGAAGGGTACTCAGGTGCTCCACTCCTGTGCAGTCAAGCGCGCAATGCGCATCACAAACTCTGTCTGGACACTGGGCACTGGGTACTGGGCGCTTGAACGCCCAACTCTTCAACGCCTAGGCGCTCACACACAGAATCAGTTTTTGCATATTTTTGCAGAAATGATCACTGTTTTATTGGGAATAAGTGATCCTCCAATCATTCAAACTCACTTCCAAGTGATTTTTAACCTCAAACAAGGTTTATCTACATATAGCAACTCTTATTCCACTTCACTTTCATTCAATTCAACCACTTTGTGAATCAAAATCTAACATCAACCTAAACACCCAAATATTACCTAAAAGGGAATTAAGGCTTCCAATTGATGAAAAATTCATCCTAACACATCCATAAATCATTTTTTTAACTCAACCAATCTATCCACATCAAGATTCAACTCGAGAATCACAAAATCACTATCAAACCTCTATTTCTTCATCAAGTCCCTCAAGACCCAAACATGAAAAAAATGAATACAAGCTATTCAAACTAAGTTTCCCCCTACGTCAATTACCAGAAATGAAGTATGTAAACAGCTCCTCTCCACCACTAAACTCTTCTTCCTCTTTGCTTGAAGATGGATCTCCTAAAGCTCCTTTGTTGGTTCTCCATTGGTGTCTCCCTGTTGTAACCGTGAGAGAGAAGTGAGAATGAGAGAAAAGTCTCATTTTGGTCATTTATAAAGTCTAAGGCAGCCACTAGCTCAGTCGTGCAACCATTTAGTCACTTAAGTGACTACACAGATAAACCCCGATCTGTTAAGAACGCTTGGATTTCACTAAGCCAAGATTCCTAACTTTCATCAAGCTTAAAGTAAATCCTAAGATTTACTAAAAATATTGTTTCACCATTTTCATAATTTTTCATATCTGCTAAGGGTCAATCCGACACTAAAACACACAATCAGTATGCTTAAAAATATCAAACTAACTCTGATTAACCTCAAACTTTAACCACATTTACTTCCACACATTTGTGACCTAGAAACATGTTCTCCACAACTATTTCCATCAACTAAGCAGTTTAAAATAAAAATAGGGTTAAAAATAACTATATTTCACATATAGTGCTACAGCAAAGTGACTAAACGTGCTCAGACGGTCATAAAATTTAACAAGCATGACAAAATAGTATTAGGCTACCTCCGTAACCATTTACAAGTCTATCATGCTTAACTAGGGTGTTACACTTAGTATTGAACCTATGGGGTCAGACACTAACAAGTGTTTCAATCTTTGCTAAAAGATTATTTAATTTATTATTTGATAATAAAATTAGAGAATTTAATTTAATCAAATAAATAAATTTTTGATCCAAGTGGAATTTTATTATATTCTTTTCTATCACTTAGAATACAATTAATATATGATACAATTATCTAAAGAAATTCTATTTGGAATAGAAAAATCAAAAGTTTCTAAACGTTGTAGCCATTAATGTTTTAAATCCTATTGGCTAGGATTTATTGCTACATGCTATTTTGATAGATAAAATTTATTACTGCACATTAACCTTAATAGATAAAATTTATTACTGCACGTTATTGTGAAATCCTATTAGATATGCACCAAAAGTCAAGAACGTGGTACAAGCAGCAACAAATGGTTGGTTAATTCCTATTAGATACGAATCTGGTATACTGCACATTAGAAAGGATATATTGCATGTTAATTAAAATTTGACAAGTTGCCTATTAGATTGGATTTGGTAATGCTGCACGTTATTTATTTTTGGAATAAATAAATAAAATAGCTTTTATGGCTATTAAAGGTGTGCAGCAAGGAAACTTCAAGATATATTGATATATCATAAACATAAGATGTATGTTTTTCTGCTCTGATTTTTTATTCTCAGATTTTTGTATAAGTTTCATATTTCAAAGGTATTGATAGTAAGGCTTGGTCTCGGTGTGGATACGAATAGAGTCTTCGTATAATCAAAGAAAAATCTTTAAAGTATCAAGTACCTTCTGCCAGGTATTTCAAATTTATCTTCATAATGCTAGAATAAATTTAAACACAAAAATGATTTTTTTTGGATTGCTATTACGTTGTTTCGCTGCGTATTTTGATCATAATGAAATCCTTTAATGCTATCAGAGACTAGGTTATTTGTGTTTAAATTGTATTACTAAAATTATAATTCATGAATTTATGAAGTAGATGCTTGATTTAAATAATAATTTTTTCCTGTGATGCAATTTGTGCATAAATGTTGTGTGCACTGCTCACTCATGTGCTCAAGTATAATTTGAAATTATACACTATTTTCATGAATTTTATTGACAAGTGATATGATGATTTATTCATGGCTAGTTTTACGTATAGGGTGACAAATTATTTTATGAGTTTGTGCATTAGTATACTTGAAGCATACTCTGTGCATGACATTGGTTTGTTAATTCCAATTGTGAATTAGTATACTTGTAATATGCTTCTCAGTGGCTTTTAGAAATTTTATATGATAAAACATGACATATTTTTTTATATATATATTCCTTGTTCACAAGGAGTGGCCTAATAACCAGGAGAGTTATGGTTTAAAGGATAAAATATAAAAAAAAAATTATTGCATATGATGCATATACATAGAAGGAAGTAATTTATATAAAATGCCTGGACTACCCGGGAAGTATTATAACACCTCGAAAATTCCTTATTTTTGGATATATATTCATTTTATAATATTAGTGATTTTTGTGAATTTTTCTGGAATTATTTGAATTGTTTGATTATTTTAGTATATTTCTTGATTTACATGCACGTTAAGCGGAACCAGAAAAATAAAATATATTTTTCTGAGGCCGAAAAATTTTGGACTGTCAAACCGGGGCCGGGGGATCTTACTAAACCCGAAGTCGGACACAGTTTACAAAGTTTTCATTTTTTGAGATTTTATCTGATAGATAAAATTTGGGTACACTCTATTACTCATTGGATAATAGATACCGAATTTATTGACTGTGACTTTTATCCATTGAATAATAGTTTGTAGTAAAAATTTAGTAGATTATTTTTATCTAGTCATTTCTATAACATCATCTAAGTGATATCATCACATCACATCATTGGTGGACTTTTTAGGGAAGTATGCGAAGCTCTCAAGCAAGCTTTAGAGAAGCTACCAAGAGAAGCTTCATTTCCCCTTTTCCAAGGTGAGTGCACGGGCACACATGTGAGGGCAAAGGAACTTCTTCAACAAGTTCTATCACTTTTTCACATCAAACCTTCCTATCAACTTCTCTCTCCTCACCCAAAACGTCCCTATCACTTTTCCTCTTCATCTTCTCCCATTTTCTCTCCTACTCCACATGACCATCACCCTAAGGAACAACCAGTTTGTTTCTTTGATTCCACTCATCCATAATCTTAAATCTACACCTCTTTCTAAGATCATCAATAGTGAAGATCTTAGTTGTTCATCACTCTTCAAGCTTTCCTTCAAGTTAGGGTTGTGATTCCTAAGGTAAAGTTTCCTCTTTTTTCACCATTCATCTTTTCTTCCTTTCAAAGCTTTGATCTTTGTTCTTAACTATTCTTTTCAAGTCTAAAAATGATTACTTTTGCTATGGCATTTTCGGTTTCAAGGGGGTTCTTGAAGTAGGAAGGTTGCTTCAAAAGTTCTACACAAGTTGTTGGATATCTCCTAAGGTAAGAGGGAGATTTTTCTCATCACCCATTCATGGTGGTGAGGGACGAATTGATGTGTGAAAAGTGAGGAATCCATGTGAGGATAACTCACTTTATTGTATTGATTTTTGGTGTTTTGCATGAATCTTCTCTTATGTGATTTTTGTGATTTAGTGCTATATGTGACCTTGGTGAAATTTATGATGGTTGATATAATTTATTTGCTTGAGATTATTTGTAAAAGTTGAAAAATTTGAAGCCCTAGTATTCTAGGAAGCTCACGGCCATGAGGTAAAAATGGGATATCCAAGATAAAAATGTTATGTTGAATTTAACCTAAGTATTAAGAAGAGAAAGGAAGTAAATTGAGGATTGGTAATGGTGAGTGAGTGGTAAGATAAATTTAGACACTTTGTTGGAGAGGAGTTTGGCCTTGAGAAAGAAAAAAAATAAAGGGGGGGGAGAGAGTTCATAATCAAGTAGAGTACTATTAAGGCTTAAGGAAAAGAGAAGAGAAGATGTGAGATCAAAACCTTGTAATTTCTTTTAGGTTCTTTTTGAAGGATGTGAGAAGACATTTCTTAGTGGAATTTAACTCAATGGGTTTTTTTGAACTTAAAGTACCACTTCACACAAATTCTTGAAAGTTTTGATAAGTGTGGATTGTGAAGGATGATTTCTAAGAATTGTGTGTTTGAGATGCCATATAATTGAACATAATGTTATTATACGGTGGGCTAATGGACTAAATCCTGTTATGGTTTCTCTTGATGAGATTAATGTTACTAAAGGATATTATGCATCATTGTATTGTGATTATACATTGTGAAAGTCGGAATGACTTGTTGTTAAGGCGAAATGCCTAAGTTCATTATCATGTGATCATTCATTGTGAAAGTCGAAATGACTTATTGTTAAGGTGGAATGCCTAGGTTCACTATCATGTGATCATGCATTGTGAAAGTCGGAATAACTTGTTGTTAAGGCGGAATGCCTAAGTTCATTGTCACATGATCATACATTGTGAAAGTCGAAATGACTTGCGTCAAGCAAAATGCCTAGGAGATGAATTACACCTTTGTGCGGGTGTGAATTGCGTAGTGTAGTTCACTTGTTGAACTTGGAGGCGTCAGGGCACGGGTATCCCACAAGTGGACAGTTGGTAGCTCCACTAGGCTGTGGTGATTGAGCAACGCATCGACGATCTCGACTAGGCACTATCCTATTCCCGATCTGATTGAGAGTGTCTTGTATAGCCATGTTGCGTATATTGATTATATTGAAAAGCACATTATTTGAGGCTAACGATATACAGACAGTGGTTCTCCCGATCATTCTCTCCGATGTTTAGTTTTAGCTCCATGGAGTAAGTGTCGGTGCATTGTGCATATGCATAGTCAATATATATATTGTCGTGGCATGGTCAGTATGCATAATGCGGTGGTACAGTCAGCATACTTACTTGTTATGGCATGGTCAGTATTTATGTATTGTGATATACATTGTTGAATTAATTACTAGTTAATAATATTGTTGTTCTGTGATATTCCTGTAATAACATAATTATATATGTTGTACTTTGATATTGCTGTATATGGATGGCATTGTTGTCAGTATTGTTTCTTGCTACCATGTTAGTAATGATGTTGAGAGTCTCACCTATTTGTATTGTTGTTCTACCTGTTTCTATTTTTATGCGTTCTTATGGATAAGATTGAGAGGAAGAGTTGCAGTTTGCTGTTGGCTGCTAGAAGAGATCCTTTTTGGTTATGTCCGAGTTCAGTTTCATGATGGTGTGAGCACCTGGTGCATTGTTTGGGATAATGAACGCATTAGATATGTAGGGGACGTAACTTTAACCATCCGTAGGACCCGTAATGATGTTCCTTTCTTTTCTCTTACTATTGCTGTATATCTAGAGTTCTTCATACCGATTAAGGAGCTGTGGGGTGACTTACATTACACCCCTAGGGAGGACCCCGAGGAGGATCTAGGGGAAGACCCTGCTCCCTAGATGTCTAGACTTGGGCCAGTGTATGTTTTGGTGTCATTGGGTATTATAGGTTTTTTGGGTATAAACTTGTATGTTTGACTTATAAAATTTTGGGTGGATTGTAATTCATGCCACTGATATGTATATAATCTTTTTGGTGTGTAATATTAAGTAGCTATATTCGGTACTGTTATGTCTACTTTAAAAGTTTGCGTTTTTGAGAAAGGAAATTAAAAATCGTATCTTGTTATGTTACTCATGATATCCACAAAAAGAAAATTGTCATGTTAAAACTTACACTTTATGACATCAAATATTTTGTAACTTGGGTAAAGGGATTCAAAGGGGTTGGTCGAAATGGTGGCAGCCAAAGGAGGGTGTTACATTATGTGGTATCAGAGCAGTTCATCCTGTTGAGCCAAGGTAAAGACTGACTATGTAACACCCCCTTTCGGGAGGCATTACATTTACACCGACTCTTATTTTAAAATTTATCAAACATCACACTTATACTTTAAAACGACTCTTTCTGTGTAAAAGCTTATCAAACTATGAATTAGTAAATATTATGAAATGTGAGGTTCAATAATTTCCTTTTAATAGATGATATAAGTTAACTGAAATAAATAAAAGACTCAAGTCATAAGAACTGAATGAAAGGCTTTTCATAAAACAAGGTTTACCACCTCCTTTGAGCATATTAGTACATATTTCAAAAGCATAAAATTAAAGTACTCCAAAATAAACATACCTATACATATAACTACCAAAAGAAAATTGAGCCTTGACCAAGTCCAAACACCTGAAGGACGGGTTCCAGTACCCGATCCTCGTCCAAAACCCCATCGGGATCCCCAAAAGACAAAGCCCCCAGTTGGGGCATAACACTGCGGACAGGAGTCCAAGCAGTCGACTCCTCAGAACTCTCCCTATAGGAAGCCATCTGATCATCCCAAAGCTCTCTAAGGGTCATGTAAAACTCCAAGTGAACATCTATGTCAAAATGGATTGTGGCCGCCTCATATTGGGTCCTGCTCTAACTCAAGGTGACATAGCCGTCATACCGAATGCATCTGGTGTCCCACTGAACATTCCACGCACCAATGCCTCCATGGAACCATAGCCTAAAGAAACCTCACGAGTCTTGCCTTGCCACCATCGTAGCCTTTTCATCGAAAATATAAAAACAGAAGCAGACAGGATAATACAATAGAAAAGGTGAGATCCCCTACATCAATACCATCATGGCAGCAAGAAACATAACGAAAGACAGTAGTGCTTTTCATACACAACAACATCAAGTAATAGCAGATATAATCATGTCCATACAGGGATGTAATAGAATAACAGCATAATCATATCAATACAATATTTTTATAAAGCAGTAGCATAATCATGTTATTAATTGATAAGTAATTCAGTAGCATACGTCAAGATATGTATATATCATGGATCATGCCACAATAATAGATATGCTGACCATGCACATGTATGATGTGTATGCTGACCATCCTTATATACGATGCAACCCAAAGTCCTACTCCATGGAGTCAACATTCAGAGATGAGCACTCTAGAAGATCTGTCCCCCCTCAAAAGACAGTCTACACCGGATCACGAAAAGGATAGTGCTTGCCAAGTCTTCATCGTGCGTTGCAACAGTGTCCACAGCTAGGGGTATATAATGTGACAATGGTCACTAGGTAGATCACCTTGCCTTGACGCCTCCTGAGATCCATCCGAGACCACACTTATCCAATTCACGCTCACTCCTAGGCATCATAAGCCCATAATCTAATACCCAATTGCATGCTCAAAGAAACTAAACCACCGTTGAACTGTTCCCAATGATATTAAAGCAATCGCCCATACAATTATTCAATACCATTAATATAAATGATATTATATAACCGCCCATACAATTACATAATATCACTGATATATCTGGGTTTCTTATGATAACAAGTCACATCTGACTCAATCGTCTATCTGATGTTTCCGATTATAAAAGCAAACCACATCTGACTTATTCATCTATCTGATGTTTCTGGGGTCTAGTTCGTCGGCCTAATAGCACAAATGCTATGATAACCAATCACATCTGACTCAATCGTCTATCTGATGTTTCCGGTTATAAAAGCAAATCATATTTGACTCATTCGTCTATCTGATGTTTCTGGGGTCTAGTTCGTTGGCCCAACAGTACAAATGTCAATGCATGCTATCACAAAGGATTTCAGTCTTGCAAATTCAAGAATCATTATTATCAAATCACGTGGAGCACTTTCACAATTCCTCGTGTATATAGATACATTAGGTCTTCTTTAGTCTTTAATTGCCATACTCTTAAGAATAAAGGTACAATTTGATCCAAATCACTAGCTTCTTCTAACGAAGTTCCTCGAATAACCTATCCCCATATCATTTACGAAAACTAAAAAAAACACAATGTCCTTACCTCACCATTCCTTTCCTTTTTCATCTAAGTCCTTCAATCTTCTCTATTTCTTTCTCAAGCTTGTTTTTCCTCTCAAGACCAAAAATCACTCTTTTGTTTAATGATAAAAATTCATTCCTCCCCATTCTTATTTTATGAGTCCTTAATTAAATTTCTTGATTATTATGTCATCTAGATCCACCACTAATAAATCATTTTCCATTCTTCCAATTGTCTACAAAATTGTTTCCATGGGTACCTTCAAAAGTTATTATTCCTCAGATTATATCGTTATAATTATTTCTCATCTTACTTATAAATCCTTAAACCCTAATTTGTCTTCCAAATCATCTAAACCATATTCCCTAACATTCTTTCTAAAACATCCATTTTCCAACTCCTAAATAAAATTTTTTCCGCCTAATTACTCTTTCATCTCATTATCAAGCATGTTAGGTCTCCAATTCACTTTTACCTCTAATTATCAAATATCGCACTCAAGAATCAATTTCCTATAATGGTAAAACTTGTTTCTTCTTCCAATCACTAGTAACCTCACCGATTATGTCTTTAACACTTAATCATCTGAGTCCATTGATAACCAATATTGTTCTCATAGATATCTCTTCTTGGGCCAAGGTGGCCGTGAGCCTCAAGGGCCAAAGGTGGTCAAATAAATCATTCTTTCTTAACACAATTACAGCATGCCACTTACTTTAATTACCACAATCAATTTTAATTCATGCTCACCATCAAGATCACATAATATCATTAAGTCATCAAAATCATCTTCGCATACAACAACATCATGTAGTTATACAAAATCAAACAAACATAGAACAAAATCACACATTCGGGTGGATGAATCCTCACGTGGACTCTCCAATCCTAACACACTCATTCGTTCCTCACCACCATAGCATGGTTGATGAGGTTAATCTCCCTCTTACCTCAAGTGTAGCTTCCTAGCTCCTTGTATGTCCTTGTGTAGCAAACTTTCTCTACCAAAAGGTTCTTAGAATCGAAACAAACATACAAGAATTAGTACCTAGGACTTGAATAAGATTACCATAGGTCAAAGTATGACTTTACATTCTTTTAAAGTGAAATAAGAAGGAAGATTCAAGAACTTTACCTTAAGGCTTTAGAACTTGAGATTTGAAGTAAAGCTTAAAGAAATGCTTGAAGATGGATGAACTAGAAATTGATCTCTAGTGTGTGAAATCCGCAAGTGTACGGTTTCATCGTCAAGTAATAAAAAGATCGAATCCACAGGGACTGTGTCTATGATTACCAATTAATTAATTAATTCAATTAAATTAAACAAAAGGGAATACAATTATTGATTAAGAAGAACGTAGTAACAAAGCAATTAAATAAATAAAAATCAAAGTACAAAATTTAGAACAAAAATAGCAAGTTATCAAGAATGGTATTCAAATTCAAGAAAGCTTCCAAGATTGGGGTACCACAATGATACAAGACAATTCTTAATTGACCACCCTTTTATTAAATCTGAAATTCAATTCAAGGTGAATTACCCTAATTTAGTTAATGTTCTTTCTCAAGATACAAGATCCGTGCCCAATTAAACCAATTCCTACTCTAGTGGTAATTGAATTTAAATTGAACCCATTACGCTTTGTGGTAATTCATTGAATCCTCGAAAGGCTAAAACTACTCTCGTGATTTAGACCTTAAGTTCAATTCTTATGGTTCCAACACCTAAGTTCACCTCTCAGTATGTTTCTAAATGCCTATGAGATACAAATAAGTGGCCAGCAGATTCACATGAATAAGAGCAATAAGGATTGAATCAAAGAACATTCAAGATTAATAAAAGGGAAAACAAAGTCAATTAATTATTATCAAAGTATAAGAGGGCATTGTCCAATCCTAGAAACAAAGAGAACTACTCAAACATAGAGAAGAAAGAATCAGAAAACATGTTCAAGAATATCCAAACCCGTAATCAAAGAGAGAAAAGGGAAGAAAGATCAAGATCCAAAGCCTCCAAGTATGCCTCCTTCTAACCAAATTGGAACCCCTCAATTATATTCAGAACATCTATTTATACTATAGGATTTTAATTGGCTAAAAAGCCCCAAAAGAAATAAAAATAAAAACTAAAATTTTGCCTCGTATTACGATCCACGGCCATGGATGGTTCCACGGCTTAGCCGTGGATCATTCTGCCAAAAAGCCAAATCTGAGTCATTTGAGTTCCACGGCTGTGGATGGTTCCACGGCCTAGCCGTGGAACTCTTTGGAATCTCTCTTTTGCTTCTTCAAGTTGCTACTCGATCCATGGCCGTGGATCCCTCTGGAGCGGTCTTTTTGCACCTTTTTACTATCCGTTAAGCTCCAACTTCAATCATGCAAGCATTCCATTCAATTCAAGGCCAATTCAGCATTAATCCTGCACAACAACACCAAAAATATTGTAGTTATCCGAATTAAGGGAAAAACAAACCAAAAAGGGAAACTAAAATGCCTAAAATGCCCAAGAATGCATGCAAAATAAGAACAAAACATGATGTTGTTTCATACACATCAAATCCCCCCAAGCTTAAGACTTTGCTTATCCTCAAGCAATAACTAAGGCCAAACTAAGAAGTGAGATCAAAAGACAATAATGAATTAGGAACCCAAGAAAATAATTATCCAAGCAATAAGCTAAGGTAATCCAAGAATCGGAGAGGTAATCAAAATCAAGTCCAATTAGAGGCTAAGTTCTCAGAAATCATGCATCCTCATTGATAGAATTAAGTTCACTCCACTAACCACACTCAAAGTGTTTAAGGGTGAAAACATTACATTCAAAATCCTTCAAAGAAAATGCACTTCCATATGCTTGATAAGAAACCAAATTTTCACTAATAATCAGCATGCATGCAAGAATCAAAAAGTCTTTCAAGGGTTGTAATGGGACCATGGGAATGATGTTAGGTAAGGTAGAGACAGGAAGGTATACACAAAGGGCTCATCAAAATTTTCAATAAGTACAAGAAATCCAATAGAACATAAATGGAGTAAAAGTAATTTTTCAATAAAAAACATAACTCCACATTTCAAAGCATTTTCTTCCTTACTTTTCTTTCTTCTCTTTCTCCTCTTTTTCAAGCTTTCAACTTATGATTTTCTTTTATTTTCCTTTCTCTTTTTTTATATTATTTTTTTTTCATTTGAGAAAGAGAAAGCTCAAATACATATGATTCCCAACACAACTTTCGAACCCAATTTGTTCCATTTAATATTCTAAATGATTACCAACAATGTATCATCATAGGCATCAAGAAAAATAATTATGCAATAGGCTCAAAATGGGCAACTAGTGGATGAAAGTGTAGCAATTTCAGAAGGCTAGAAAAATACCTAAAATGCCTTAATCACATTCAAGCATGCAACCAAAAATTTTGCCTCTAAATGGTTTCAAATCAAGTTCTGGAGCACAAAATCAATGAGGAATATCACTCAACACAAAGAATGGGAGTAGAAATCATATAGTGTATATATCCCATACAGGCTCAAAACTCACATTTAGAGGTTCAAACATCAATGAGAAACACAATTTCAGAGAACATATGCTAATTATCAACTATCAAGAGATCACCTCTACTATCAATTAAAACAATGCCTATTGCCTACCACAAGAATCAACAAATTAGGTTCCAAATCAATACCATCTCAAAAATCCCCAAAAGAAAAGGGCACAAGTTCAACCAAAAAGCCGAGAGATATGATGGTATAAAAATGCAACATGAAGATGCAATGCAAAGTAAGACATGAGAATGCATGAAACCAATTGTCCAAAATGAAAATGAAAATGAAAATATAAAAATACCCCCCCAAGCTTAGAATTTACATTGTCCCCAATGTAAAAATCTAAAACAAGAGAAGGGATAAAATAAAAGAACTCACTGCGGTGGTGGAAAATGGTGTTGACTCAAATGCCAACTATGAATGGCCCAGACCAATGCTCTCCATACTCTGAACCGTCCCCTCTAAGGCTTACAGGCGGCCATCAGTAGCCTGACCCTACTGACGAAGCTCCTCTAGCATGTGGCGCTGCTGCGCCTGCTCAGCATGAAGTTCCTCTAGAGAAGTATAAACCTGTTGGAAAGCATCCTCCGAAGGACTTGCAAAAGAAGAAGAAGGACGAGAGGTGCCTGCCATTGGTGGAGGGCGAAGAGGGCACTAAATATCAATTGGTTCATCTGCTACACTCCCAAAGGTGCACCAATTTGCACGATTGCGCACAGTGATAGCAGGAGGGTTAGGAAAGGGTAAGGGTTGAGCTCTATCGTTCAGGCGAAAGCAGTAAATTCCATCCTCTTTGACAATCATCTTAATAGCTAAACAGGACTCGATGTCAATCCTAGAGTTACCTTTAACTACTTCCAGACTATCTAAATCATATTCAAAGAAATTGGCTATCGTTGTGATAAGCCCACCAATAATAATAGGCCCCGATTGGGTCCTACCTACCCTAAGCAGATGCCTAGCAAGAAAAGATCCAGTGTCTATTTTGACATCATTAAGAATGGCCCACATAAAAGATGGACATTGCCATCACTATCCCCACGCCCAAATAGAGTATGAGTCATGATTCGGTGGAGATAGTGAAGGCAAGGATTTGGAAGAAAAGACGCCTTACAATTTGAGGAATCATATGTACCTAACCCACAAGAGATATCAGCCCAAAAAGAAATTACAGAAAAACCACGTTGGTGCTTCCTTTCCCCCCAGTAGGCAATCCAAAAATCTTATTAAATTCTTCTAAGTTTAAACAGTGCTCATTATTGAACAGCCGAAAAGTGATCCGGCCTTTAGTGCAGCCTTCCCCCTGAAGAATATGAGCCTCAACAGAACTAAGAAACTCTAGTGTAAGCTCAGTGTAAGTGGGATATTTTAAATTCAAAAAATAAGTCCATCCTGCCCTATTAAGCATCCAATCAAAGTCATCTCACAAGCCTAAGGTATCTAGGATAGCATCATCCATATACCTAGTGCTAACTATCCTTCTATTCACAAGCATATTGTAACAATCCCTCTGCTCATTATTCCTAAAATTAAAACCATGGGGATTAGGGGGATTACCTCTTGGAGTAGTAGTGCCTCTTCCCCGTGTCCTTGAGCTTGAAGCAGCTTCTCCCCTCTGACGCTTATTCGTCATTCTGCTTAACCACACCAACACAGCAACAGCACAACAAAAACCCCCTTTTTCAGCACTATTCATGAAATTGGGGTTTAATTGCCAAATCTGGGGTTTTCCAAATTTGAAGGAGGGAGTGGTCGGGTAGAGGTTAGAAAGGTGAGAAATGGTAGAAAAATGGAAGAAAAGGGTGGTATATGGAGTAAAGTAGAGGTTTTGAAGGTTTGGGTATGGTGGTTTATGATGGCTATGGTGGAGAAAGAAGAAGGAAAAGGAGGGAGAATGAGGGTGAATGGATGGCTTTAAGAGGGAGGAAAAGATGGTTAATGTGTGGTTGTGAGGGAAATAATGTGTAATGGAGGTTTGGGATGATGGGTATGGAGGTTGAGGGAGAGAAGAAGGAGAAGAAGCAAAGGTGAAATGGTGAAATGAAGAAGGGGAGGGGAAAACGTAGGTTTAAAAACTGAGCAGCAACGAACCACGGTCGTGGAAGCTACTGACTTCTCCCCTTAAATTTTTTTTTGGAATCAGAGTCCATGGCCGTGGTTTTGTCCACGGCCAGGTCGTGGAATTCTCTGATTTTTCTCCTTCTTTTTTTTTTGAAGACCTACAATCCACGGCCAGGCCGTGGATCTCTCTAACTTTTATATATTCCTCTGGTTTGCATTCCATGACCATGGAATTTTCCATGGGCTGGGTGTGGAACCTTCTGATTTCACTCTTCTTCTAAATTTAGCTTCAAAACGGGTCAAACCTAGACAAAATCCATGAGACAAACATCTAACCAACAATCTAACATACAAAATCAAAAGAAAAAGAAGGAATAAAAAGGAAAAATAAGAAAACTTGGGTTGCCTCTCAAGAAGCGCTTGTTTAAAGTCATAAGCTCGACTCCTGTGCGTTCATCCTTCTACAGATGGGTCACGGAGGGCAATGTTCATCCTCTTCTCAAGTTGCTTCTCCGCTAGATAGTACTTCAACCTCTGACCATTAACCTTGAAAGTCCCTCGCTCTTCATTCCAAACCTCCACAGCACTATAGGCGAACACTTTTTTCACCAAAAATGGCCCTGACCATCTTGACTTAAGCTTTCCGGGAAAGAGTTTCAATCTAGAATTGAAGAAAAGCACCAATTCTCCTTCACGAAACTCTCTACGAAGAATATGCTTGTCATGCCACCTCTTAGTTCTTTCTTTGTATGACTTGGCAGTCTCATAAGCATCCAATCTCAGTTCATCAAGCTCATGAAGTTGAAGCTTTCTCTTTTCTCTTGCCGCTTTTAAGTCAAAATTCAGAAGCTTAATAGCCCAAAAGGTTTTATGCTCAAGCTCAATAGGTAGATGGCAGGGCTTCCCATAAATCAGTCGAAAGGGTGTTAACCTAATAGGAGTCTTGTGAGCAGTACGGTAAGCCCAAAGAGCATCATCAAGCTTCAAAGACCAATCCTTTCTTAGCTAGACACAGTTTTCTCCAGAATACTCTTTATCTCTCGATTAGATACCTCCACTTGGCTAGATGTCTGAGGGTGGTAAGGTGTAGCAACCTTATGAGTGACTCCATATTTCTTCAAGAGGTTCTCAAATTGTCTCTCTATGAAATGTGAACTTTCATCACTTATCACAGCCCTAGGAACTCTAAACCTTAGAAACATGACTTTCTTGAATAGCTTGATCATAGTCTTTGCATCACTTGTTGGGGATGGAATGGCCTCCACCCATTTAGATACGTAATCAATAGCTACAAGAATGAATTTGTTGTTGTAGGAGGATGAAAAAGGGCCCATGTAGTCAACTCGCCAAACATCAAAGATCTCCACCTCAAGAATAGTATTCATTGGCATCTCATGCCTTTTGGAGATACTTCCAGCTCTCTGACATGGATCACATGATAATACAAAATTTTGAGCATCTCTGAAAATATGAGGCCAAAAGAAACCAGACTGAAGAACTTTGGCTGCTGTCTTGGAGGCACTAGTATGTCCTCCATAGGATGTAGAATGACAACAACACAATATACTCGGAGCCTCTTCCTCTGAGACACACCTCCTATAAATTCCATTAGCACACCTCCGGTATATGTATGGGTCATCCCATACAAAATTTTTCAGATTTGAGAAGAATTTCTTCTTCTGCTGATAGTTTAGCTCAGGAGGTAGAACCTTGCTAACCAAGTAGTTTGCATAGTCAGCATACCAAGGAGCATTCTCTGCAAAAACTGCAAATAATTGCTCATCAGGAGAAGAATCATCAATAGGTAAATCACTCTTCCCAATCACCAGTTGCTCAAACCTGGATAGATGATCTACCACTTGATTCTTCGTCCTTTTTCTATTAAGAATCTCTAAATCAAACTCTTGTAGGAGAAGAATCCAATGGATAAGTCGAGGCTTTGCTTCCTTCTTGCTCATGAGATACCTAAGTGCTAAATGGTCAGTGTACATAGTCAACTTTGAACCTACTAGATAGGACTTGAACTTCTCAAAAGTAAAGACTACCGCTAGCAATTCTTTCTCTGTGGTGGCATAATTTGCTTGAGCTCCATTAAGTGTCTTGCTAGCATAATAAATTGTATGCACTTTCTTGTCCTTTCTTTGCCCCAACACAGCTCCTATGGTATAGTCACTGGCATCACACATGACCTCGAAAAGTAGATTCTAGTCTGGTGTTTGCAAAATGGGAGCAGTGATCAAAGCTTCTTTCAACCTGCAATAGGCATTCAAACAGTCACTATCAAAATTAAATGGAACATCTTTTACCAAGAGATTAGACAAAGGTTTAGCAATTTTAGAAAAATCTCTGATGAATCTCCAGTAAAAACTGACATGTCCCAAGAAACTTCGCACTCCCTTCACATTCACCGGTGGAGGCAATTTCTCAATGACTTTAATTTTTGCCTTATCCACCTCAATTCCTTTTCCAGAAACCAAATGTCCAAGCATTATCCCTTCTTGTACCATAAAATGGCACTTCTCCTAATTCAAGACAAGATTAACCTCCTCACATCTCTGCAAAATCTTAGATAAATTGAACAAATAATCATCAAAGTTAGTACCATATACTGAAAAATCATCCATAAAAACTTCCATGATGTTTTCAATAAATTCAAAAAATATTGCAGTCATGCATCTTTAGAAAGTAGCAGGGGCATTACATAAACCAAATGGCATTCTCCTATAGGCAAAAGTGCCATAAGGGCAAGTAAATGTAGTCTTCTCTTGGTCACTAGGATGGATAGGGATTTGGTGGAATCCCGAATATCCATCTAAGTAACAAAAGTATGTATCCCTAGCTAGCCTCTCAAGCATCTGATCAATGAAGGGTAGAGGGAAGTGATCTTTCCTAGTTGTATTATTCAACTTCCTATAATCAATGCACATCCTCCAACCTGTGACTGTCCTAGTGGGAATCAATTGATTTTTTTCATTTTCAATTACAGTCATCCCCCTTTTCTTAGGAACCACATGCACAGGACTAACCCATTCACTATCAGAAATTGGGTAAATTACCCCAGCATCAAGCAACTTAAGAACTTCTTTTTTAACAACCTCTTTCATATTAGGATTCAACCTACGTTGATGCTCAACAGAGGGTTTATGGTCAGGTTCCATCAAAATCCTATGCATGCAAAAAGAAGGATTTATGCCTTTAATATCATCAAGAGTATATCCTATGACCTTTCTATGCATCCTAAGAGCCCTAAGCAATTTCTCAGTCTCTAACTCATTCAAGCTAGCACTAACAATGACAGGATAAGAAGAGTTGGGACTAAGAAACTCATACCTGAGGGTGGAAGGAAGAGTTTTAAGTTCTACCTTAGGAGCATTTTCCTTTTCCCAATCTTCAGACTTAGGCTTTGGCTCAAGCTTTTCCACTTTGGCTTTGTAAGGAGGAATTTTCGAGGTTGCCTCCAATAAGCGGGCATACTCAGCTACCTCTCCTCCAGAATTAATAGAGTTGCCACCAACCAAGCATCTCTCCAATGGATCTTCCAAATGAATTTGGGTGGATTCTTCTTCCACCACTTGGTGCAATAAATCAATCATGTAACAAGAGTCCTCAAAAGAAGGTTGTTTAATAGATTTAGAAATATCAAACTCAACCTTATTATCACCAACAGTTAAAGACAATTTGCTATTTTTAACGTCAATTATAGCACCAGCAGTAGCTAAGAAAGGCCTACCAAGAATAATGGGGATTTGGGAATCCTCCTCTATTTCAAGCACAACAAAATCAGCAAGTATGAAAAACTTACCAACACAGATAGGAACATCCTCCAAGATGCCTACGGGGTACTTGATGGACTGATCTGCTAATTGAAGCGAGATAGTTGTGGGTTTTAGATCACCTACTTCTAACTTCTTACACACAAAAAGGGGCATAAGACTAACACTAGCCCCCAAATCACATAGAGCTTTATCAAAATTCGTGTTGCTAATCAAACAGGGAATAGAGAAGCTACCTGGATCTTTTAACTTAGGAGGTAATTTATTTTGAATTAAAGCACTACACTCCTCAGTTAAAACTACTGTCTCATATTCCTCGAGCTTTCTCTTATTAGACAAGATGTCCTTAAGAAACTTAGCATAGGTAGGCATTTGTTTCAACGCCTCAGTGAAGGGTACATTAATGTACAATTTCTTAAGGACCTCTAGGAACTTCCCAAACTGCTTATCTAACTTCGCCTTAGCTAATCTTTAAGGGAAGGGAACCGGGGGTTAGTAAGGTTTAGGGGGTACATACTTAGACACCTTCTCAATAGTTTCCTCTTCTTCTAAGGGCATTGTCTTAGTCTCTTTATCCTCAATTCCCTTATCTTTTTCACTCTCCCCCTTACCCAAGGAATCCTCTAATTTCTTTCCACTCCTCAAACTCACAGCTTTACAATGGTCATTGCTTGGGTTGACTTCAGGTTGACCAAGAAACTTACCTTGCTGCCTATGAGAAGTGCTTGCTTGTTGGGCAATCTGGGTTTCCAACATCTTATTATGAATAGCTAAATTGTCAATCTTAGCTGACAACTCTTTAATTGCATCAGTCACTACTTGCCCATGGTGCCTAAACTCCTCATTTTGCTTAGACTGACTCTCAACAAAATTCTCAAGAAGAGACTCAAGTCTAGATTTTTGTACCTGTGGGATTCCAGAAGAGGGTTTAGCATTACCTTGCCCAGCTTGGTACTGACTATTCCGGTAAGAGAAGTTAGGATGTGACCTCCAACCAGGGTTATAAGTTTGAGAATATGGATCATTCCTTCTCTTTTGGTTGAAGTCATGGAAATTGTGGCACGATTCCACTTACACCACCGGTGCACCTTGTGAGGATCTAATTCCAGCTTGACATTCAGCATCTATGTGTCCCTGTGCTCCACAAATCTCACAAAAATTGTTAGAAGCACCTATGGTATTAACATGAGCTTGCTCAAGCATGTCAAAGCATTTATTCAAAGAATCAAATTTTGACATAATTACATCAACACCATCTACCTCAAACTTACCTTCTGAGAGCTTTCTCGGGTTATGGCCTCTTTCATTAGCCCATGGTGATGATTTGAAGCTACACTCTCAATTATCTCATAAGCTTCTGTGAGCCTTCTATTCATCAAAGCTCCACCAGCTGTGGAGTCAAGAGACACCTTCGAAGAATATTCTAAACCATTGTAGAAGGTATGGACGATCAACTATTTTTCTAACCCATGGTGTAGGCAGGCTTCCAGCAAAGTCTTATATCTATCCTAAGCTTTTGACAATGACTCGCCATCTTTCTGAACAAAGCTTATGATTTGGGTCCTTAGATGAGCAGTCTTAGAAGGTGGAAAGAATTTATCCAAGAAGGCTTGCTCCAATTGGTCCCAAGTAGTTATCGTCTCAGCGAGAACATATTTCAACCAAGCTCTAGCTCTATCTCTCAATGATAATGGAAACAGACAGAGACGAATAGCATCAACAGAGATGCCTTCAATCTTGAGGGTCTCATAGAGCTCCAAGAACATATCCACATGATCATTAGGATCCTCTGACGGCAATCCTCCAAACTGGTTTTGCCTTATCAAAGAAAGTAAGGCAAGAGGTATAGTGAAGTCCCTAGCTTCATTGTCTGGCCGAGTAACTCCAGATCGCAAACCCCGAGCATTAGGGGCTGCATACTCTTTTAGTGGTCTATTATCCTCAGCTTTAGCCATGACAAGTGTTGGTTTAGGTATTTCTCCTACTCTTTGCCTTTGTTGTCTTCTCCTTCTACGTAAAGTTCTTTCAATTTCAGGATCTGCTTCAACAAGAGTCCTGGAATGTGTAGTACTTTGCATAAACAAGAGAAATTACCTGCAGAGAGTCAAAGAGAAAAACAAGAACGTAAGAACCAGATAAAAAGAAAAAAAGGTTTAAAATAATTAAATTAAAAATTAAATTGATATTCATGAAAAACACAGTCCATGGCAACGGCGCCAAAAACTTGGTGTATGAAATCCGCAAGTGTACGGTTTCGTCGTCAAGTAATAAAAAGATCGAATCCACAGGGACTGTGTCTATGAATACCAATTAATTAATGAATTCAATTAAATTAAACAAAAAGGAATATAATTATTGATTAAGAAGAACGTAGTAACAAATTAATTAAATAAATAAAAATCAAAGTGCAAAATTTAGAACAAAAATAGCAAGTTATCAAGAATGGTATTCAAATTCAAGAAAGCTTCCAAGATTGGGGTACCACAATGATACAAGACAATTCCTAATTGACCACCCTTTTATTAAATCTGAAATTCAATTCAAGGTGAATTACCCTAATTTAGTTAATGTTCTTTCTCAAGATACAAGATCCGTGCCCAATTAAACCAATTCCCACTCTCGTGGTAATTAAATTTAAATTGAACCCATTACGCTTTGTGATAATTCATTGAATCCTCGAAAGGCTAAAACTACTCTCGTGATTTAGACCTTAAGTTCAATTCTTATGGTTCCAACACCTAGGTTCACCTTTCAGTACGTCCCTAAATGCCTATGAGATACAAATAAGCGGCCAGCATATTCACATGAATAAGAGCAATAAAGATTAAATCAAAGAACATTCAAGATTAATAAAAAGGGAAACAAAGTCAATTAATCACTATCAAAGTATCAAAGGGCATTGCCCAATCCTAGAAACAAAGAGAACTACTCAGACATAGAGAAGAAAGAATCAGAAAACATGTTCAAGAATATCCAAACCCGTAATCAAATAGAGAAGAAGGAAGAAAGATCAAGATCCAAAGCCTCCAAATATGCCTCCTTCTAACCAAATTGGAACCTCTCAATTATATTCAGAATATCTATTTATACTCTAGCGTTTTAATTAGCCAAAAAGCCCCAAAAGAAATAAAAATAAAAACTAAAATTTTGCCTCGTATTACGATCCATGGCCTGGCCGTGGATCATTCTGCCAAAAAGCCAAATTTGAGTCATTTGAGTTCCACGGCCGTGGATGGTTGCACGGCCTGGCCGTGGAATTATCTGGAATCTCTCTTTTCCTTCTTCAAGTTGCTGCTCGATCCATGACCGTGGTTTGATCCACGGGCAGGCCGTGGATCCCTCTGGAGTGGTCTTTTTGCACCTTTTTACTATCCATTAAGCTCCAACTTCAATCATGCAAGCATTCAATTCAATTCAAGGCCAATTCAGCATTAATCCTGCACAACAACACCAAAAACACCGCAGTTATCCGAATTAAGAGAAAAACAAACCAAAAAGGGAAACTAAAATGCCTAAAATGCCCAAGAATGCATGCAAAACAAGAACAAAACATGATGTTGTTTCACACACATCAATCTCCACACAAAAGTGTCTTAGAATATTGTAGAGACTCAAGATCTAAGATTATCTTGAATTATTGAGGATTTGGTGATGCCCTATTGGGGGTTGACCGTGATCCTTCCCAAGAGAAAAGAAGAAAGTTTTGATAAATGGTCACTTGCACACAAACATGGAAAGCTTATGAAAGATGAGAGCTTTACCTTAGAAGATATCAAACCCTAGATTGTAGAATCACTTGAATAAGTCCAAAATCCTCACCCAAATGGTCTTAGGATAGGATGTAGATTCAAGAGAGCAAATGAGCGTGATTAAAGAAAATGAAATAAGGGTTTTAGTGGAAGTGGCCATGAGGAACATAGGAAAAATGAGAGGAGAGAAAATGGAAATAAAGTATTCTCACCTTAGGAGTTTCAAGCTAGGGCTTGAAAGAAAATGATGGAGATAATAGAACTTAATGATGGTCTCAACATAGAGAATTATTCCATGAAATGTGTAGATCCAAGAAATATGATTGAGTGTAGAAAAAGAAAATGGAAGAGGAAAGTGAAGGTGGTAGCCAAGAGGTGAAAGAGAGAAAATGGAAGATGAGAGCTTTAGGAAGTGATTTCAACAAGAAAATGTCTTCAAGCAACATGTAGTATCAAGCAAAGTGGTTACTTGAAATTAAGCAAACATGGCGGGTGTAGAAGAACGTATGGCCATGTGGCTTGGAGAAGAGAGGAAGAAGAGAGAAAATGATGAGTGATTGCCATGAGGTTGAGAGGAAAATGATGAGAGAGAAAGTGATAGAAAGTTTAGTGCAGAGAGAGAAAGTGATAGATAGTTTTGAAATGAAAAAGTGATGGATTTTTGGTGAAAAGATGACAACTTGTCATCTTTTCTTTCCTCATAAACCTTGCCCTCCTAGGAAAATGTAGCAAAGCTTCCATTGTAAGCTTCTCCCAAAGCTTCTTTGAGAAGCTTCATACGTTTCCCAAAAATGTCAAATTATGTTGTCATGTAATGATGTGACGATGTCACTTAGATGATATCATAAAAGTAACTAGATAGAAATAATCTACTAGATTTTTACTTACTGCAAAGTGGTTGCTTGAAATTAAGCAAACATGGAGGGTGTAGAAGAAGGTATGGCCATGTGGCTTGGAGAAGAGAGGAAGAAGAGAGAAAACGATGAGTGATTTCCATGAGGTTGAGAGGAAAATGATGAGAGAGAAAGTGATAGAAAGTTTAGGGCAGAGAGAGAAAGTGATAGATAGTTTTGAAATGAAAAGGTGATGGATTTTTGGTGAAAAGATGACAACTTGTCATCTTTTCTTTCCTCATAAACCGTGCCCTCTTAGGAAAATGTAGCAAAGCTTCCATTGTAAGTTTCTCCTAAAGCTTCTTTGAGAAGCTTCATACATTTCCCAAAAATGTCAAATTATGTTGTCATGTAATGATGTGATGATGTCACCTAGATGATATCATAAAAGTAACTAGATAGAAATAATCTACTAGATTTTTACTTACTGCAAAGTGGTTGCTTGAAATTAAGCAAACATGGAGGGTGTAGAAGAAGGTATGGCCATGTGGCTTGGAGAAGAGAGGAAGAAGAGAGAAAACGATGAGTGATTGCCATGAGGTTGAGAGGAAAATGATGAGAGAGAAAGTGATAGAAAGTTTAGGGCAGAGAGAGAAAGTGATAGATAGTTTTGAAATGAAAAGGTGATGGATTTTTGGTGAAAAGATGACAACTTGTCATATTTTCTTTCCTCATAAACCGTGCCCTCCTAAGAAAATGTAGCAAAGCTTTCATTGTAAGCTTCTCGCAAAGCTTCTTTGAGAAGCTTCGTACGTTTCCCAAAAATGTCAAATTATGTTGTCATTTGATGATGTGATGATGTCACCTAGATGATATCATAAAAGTAACTAGATAGAAATAATTTACTAGATTTTTACTGCAAGCTATTATCCAATGAATAAAAGTTACAATTATCAATGCTAGTATCTATTGTCCAATGGACAATAGGGCACACCTAAATTTTATCCAACAGATAAAATCTCAAAAAATGAAAACTTCCTAAACTGTGTCTGGCCTCAAATTTAGTAAGATCACTCGTCACTGTTTCCATAGTCCAAGGTTTTCCGGCCTTGGGAAAAATATTTCATTTTCCCGACTCTGCTCAATGTGTATACAAATTGAGAAATATAATAAAATAATCAAACATTTCAATTAATTCTAAAAAAATTCACAAAAATTACAAATATTATAAAATGAGTATTTATCATAGAACTAGCAATTTTCGGGGTATTACAACTGTCCCATTCTAAAAAGAAATTTCATCCTCGAAATTTGTTTTATCTTAGAACACATGCATATATTGTTCCTAGTAGAATGTCTCCAGATCTTTATTGCAATCACAATGGCTAACTTCGAGTTTTGTGTACAGTAATTCTTCTCATGTACCCTCAATTGTCTTGAAACACACGTTACCACTCTTTCTATTCCAATTGAGCATACATTCTAAACTCCAATGCGCGAGATGTCTGGAAGGTTTGTTGAAATTCGGTAAAGTCAACACTGGCGACATAGTCGTGTGTCTCTTCAATCCTTAAAAATTTTCTTACGTGCCTCAATTCATGTAGAAGCTTGACTCTTTCATGTAAGCTGAAGGTGAGGTCCTGCCATCTTGGAGAATCCTGCGGTGAATCTCTGATATTAGCTAGCTAGTCCCACACAGTGATAAATCTCCAATACAATCTTCGATCTTTCCCATTGAAGAATTTCTCCAACCTTTGACGGATTCACAACAATTCTTTCTTTTATAATCACGTGACCCAAAAGTTAATTTGCCTCTAACTAGAATTCGCACTTGGACGACTTCACGCATAACTTCTTCTTCTTTTTCAGAATTTGAAGAACCACACTGAGATGTTCAGCACATTCCTCCAGACATTAAGAGTAGATCAGAATATCGTCAACAAAGACAACAAAAAAATTGTCTCAATAAGGAAGAAAGATCCTATTCATGTAGTCAATGAATACTACCGAAGTGTTTGTTACACGGAACGACATTACTAAATGCTCGTAGTGCTCATGATGCGTCAAAAATGCCATCTTGGAAATATCTTCTTCCTTCGAATAACCTGATGATAGCTAGAATGTAACTGATCTTGGAGAAAATAGTGGCTTCCTTCAGTTGATCCGTCAAACCACCTAACCTCGATCTTAACAGGAAATGTTTCATAGATCAGGTCCAACAAAACTTAGGAAGGAGTTTAATGGATTCAAATCCAGGAATTTCTGTCTCAAAAGACATTAAGGTTCTATCAGAATAGAATGACGAGATATGGTTAGGAAACAACCAATCCCTTTCCTGAGATCAAGTCTATTTATGAAAAGGCAAACAATCAAACTAATAGAAAGGTTTCAAAGTCCTAACAATAACAGGACAGTTCAAACAAACTTGTGCAATGATAGTAGGCTTAGAAATGAGAATAGCAATATTCAAGTCAAAAGGAAACAAATACACAGACAACCCAAATTTGGTAGCACAGTCATAGATAACAAAAGAATGGGTCGCCACAGGATCAAACAATACAATGTAAGGCTTACTTCCTATGGTACAACCTCATTTGAGTAGATCTTCAGATTGGGAGACTTTTGCTCCACACCACATACTAATTCCTCCTCCGGTTTGAGCCCTTGTCACATATTTATTGTTAACGAAAGATTTCGTCCTTTCAGAAGTATAATTCTTAAACACATGTCTCGGTTTTCCACACTTGAAACAGATCCTTTCCTTGTTTGTACAATCCCTTGTTAAGTGATTCCTCCTGTACTTCTTACAATATTGTAAAAACTTCATGGTCTGACTGAATCTGCTATTACTGGTATTTCCTCTAACCATTTGCTGTTGACGTTGGTTTCCCGGTGGTCACGAACAAGATTTCTGCTGGAATCACTTGACTTTACGACTTCTCCTTTTTCGGAACCAATACAATCCAATGTTATATGGTTCTATATCTTGAGATCGATTCAACTCCAACAAGATCTAAACCTCAGCTATCAATTTCTGCTGTTGAATGATCCTTTGACTCTGTTATATTATCTCTTCAGTCATTCCTTGTATTGCATCCACAGTCGTAGCCATCCCTACATTGTTGCGTTCCTCATTCCCCTGCGTACGTCTACCGCGAGCCATTTGCTTCTCCTTCGAAGACAGACAAGTCAAAACATAATGAAAATAAGAAGTAACCATTTCAAACAACGTTGTCTCCTTTCAGAGACCAAACAATACATCTCTGAGTTTAGCTTCAGAGAAACATACAGCACAAACAAGACAAACTTCCTATAAACCCAAAAGATTCAGACTTGAACTTTCCTTACACTAGAAGTATCACTCCAAAGGTGTAGGTACGAATAATTTGGCACGAGTTCAGACACCCATCTAGACTCTCACTAGAAGAACTCTAATTTTCCTTAGTTCACCTAGTTGAAGTCATAGTTTCTTATCCACACAGAACATTACATATTGAGTTGGCCAATCCTCAACATCATGTAGCTATGTAACAGTAACTACTAACATCCAACCTAAAGCAACTTATGCAATCCTCTTTCAACATCTCAAACAAGAGATAAGGAAATGCATTATACACATAAGAATTTCTACTTACCTAAGCACAGTCAGTCCATACCCCGGCTCAACAGGATGAGCTGCTCTGATATCACCTTATGTAACACCCCCTTCCGGGAGGCATTACATTTACACCGAATTTTATTTTAAAATTTATCAAACATCACACTTGCACTTTAAAACGACTCTTTTTGTGTAAAAACTTATCAGACTATGAAGTAGTAAATATTATAAAACGTGAGGTTCAATAATTTCCTTTTAACAGATGATATAAGTTAACTGAAATAAATAAAAGACTCAAGTCATAAGAACTGAATGAAAGGCTTTTCATAAAACAAAGTTTACCACCTCCTTTAAGCACATCAGTACATATTTCAAAAGCATAAAATTTAAGTACTCCAAAATAAACATACAAATATATAACTACCAAAAGAAAATTGAGCCTTGACCAAGTCCAAACACCTGAAGGATGGGTTCTTGTACCCGATCCTCATCCAAAACCCCATCGGGATCCCCCAAAGACAAAGCCCCCAGCTGGGACATAACACTGCGGACAGGAGTCCAAGTAGTCAACTCCTCGAAACTCTCCCTATAGGAAGCCCTCCGACCATCCCAAAGCTCTCCAAGGGGCATGTAGAACTCCAAGTGAACATCTGCGTCAAAAGTGAATGTGACCGCCTCATACCGGGTCCTACTCCAACTCAAGGTGACATAGCCATTATACCAAATACGTCCAGTGTCCCCCTGAACATTCCACGCACCGATGCCTCTATCGAACCGTAGCCTAAAGAAACCTCACGAGTCTTGCCTTGCTGCCATCGCAGCCTTTTCATTGAAAATATAAAGACAGAAGCAGACAGGATAATATAGTAGAAGAGGTGAGATCCCGTACATCAATACCATCATGGTAGCAAGAAACACAATGAAAGACAGTAGTGCCTTTCATACTCAACAACATCAAGTAATAGTAGATATAATCATGTGCATACAGGGATGTAATAGAACAACAGCATAATCATATCAATACAGGATTTTTATAAAGCAGCAGCATAATCATGTTATTAACTAATAAATAATTAAGCAGCATACATCAAGATATGTATATGTCATGGATCATGCCACAATAACAGATATGCTGACCATGCACATGTATGATGCGTTTGCTGACCATCCTTATACACGTTGCAACCCAAAGTCCTACTCCATGGAGTCAACATTTAGAGATGAGTGCTCTAGAAGATCTGTGCCCCCTCCATTAATATCAATGATATTATATAACCGCCCATACAATTACATAATATCACTGATATATCTGGGTTTCTTATGATAACAAGTCACATCTGACTCAATCGTCTATCTGATGTTTCCGGTTATAAAAGTAAACCATATTTGACTCATTCGTCTATTTGATGTTTTTGGGGTCCAGTTCGTCGGCCTAACCGCACAAATGCTATGATAACCAGTCACATCTGACTCAATCGTCTATCTGATGTTTCTAGTTATAAAAGCAAACAACATCTGACTCATTTGTCTATCTAATGTTTCTAGGGTCCAATTCGTTGGCCCAACAGCACAAATGTCAATGCACGCTATCACAAAGGATTTCAGTCTTACAAATTCAAGAATCATTATTATCAAATCACGTGGAGCACTTTCACAATTCCTCGAGTATATAAATACATTAGGTCTTCTCTAGTCTTTAATTGTCACACTCTCAAGAATAAAGGTAGAATTTGATCCAAATCACTAGCTTCTTCTAACTAAGCTCCTCGAATAACCTATCCCCATATCATTTATGAAAACCAAAAAAAACATAATGTCCTTACTTCACCATTCTTTTCCTTTTTCATCTAAGTCCTTCAATCTTCTCTATTTCCTTCTCAAGCTTGTTTTTCCTCTCAAGACCAAAAATCACTATTTTGTTTAATGATAAAAATTCATTCCTCCCTATTTTTATTTTATGAGTCCTTAATTCAATTTCTCGATTATTATGTCATCTAGATCCACCACTAATAAATCATTTTCCATTCTTCCAATTGTCTCCAAAATTCTTTCCATGGGTACCTTCAAAAGTTATTATTCCTCAGATTATGTTGTTATAATTATTTCTCATCTTACTTCTAAATCCTTAAACCCTAATTTGTCTTCCAAATCATCTAAACCATATTCCCCAACATTCTTTGTAAAACATCCATTATCCAACTCCTAAATAAAATTCTTTCCACCCTAATTACTCTTTCATCTCATCATCAAGTATGTTAGGTCTCCAATTCACTCCTACCTCCAATTATCAAATATCACACTCAAGAATAAATTTCCTATAATGGTAAAACTTATTTCTTCTTCTAATCACTAGTAACCTCACCGATTATGTCTTTAACACTTAATCATCTGAGTCCATTGATAACCAGTATTGTTCTCCTAGATATCTCTTCTTGGGCCAAGGTGGCCGTGAGCCTCAAGGGCCAAAGGAGGTCAAAAAAATCATTCTTTCTCAACACAATTATAGCACGCCACTTACTTTAATCACCACAATCAATTTTAATTCATGCTCACCATCAAGATCACATAATATCATTAAGTCATCAAAATCATCTTTGCATACAACATCATATAGTTATATAAAATCAAACAAACATAGAACAAAATCACACATTCGGGTAAATGAATCCTCACGTGGACTCTCTAATCCCAACACACTCATTTGTTCCTCACCACCATAGCATGGTTGATGAGGTTAATCTCCCTCTTACCTCAAGTGTAGCCTCCTAGCTCCTTGTATGTGCTTGTGTAGCAAACTTTCTCCACCAAAAGGTTCTTAGAATCGAAACAAACATACAAGAATTAGTACTTAGGGCTTGAATAAGATTACCATAAGAAGGAAGATTCAAGAACTTTACCTTAGGGCTTTAGAACTTGAGATTTGAAGCAAAGCTTCAAGAAATGCTTGAAAATGGATGAACTAGAAATTGATCTCCATACAAAAGTATCTTAGAATGTTGTAGAGACTCAAGATCTAAGATTATCTTGAATTATTGAGGATTTGGTGATGCCCTTTTGGGGGTTGACCGTGAGCTTTCCTAAGAGAAAAGAAGAAAGTTTTGATAAATGGTCACTTACACACAAACATGGAAAGCTTGTGAATGATGAGAGCTTTACCTTAGAAGTTGTCAAACCCTAGATTGTAGAATCACTTGAATAAGTCTAAAATCCTCACCCAAATGGTCCTAGGATAGGATGTAGATTCAAGAGAGCAAATGATTGAGATTAAAAAAAATGAAATAAGGGTTTTAGTGGAAGTGGCCGTGAGGTACATAGGAAAAATGACAGGAGAGAAAATAGAAATCAAGTATTCTCACCTTAGGAGTTTCAAGCTAGGGCTTGAAAGAAAATGATGGAGATGAGAGAACTTGATGATGGTCTCAACATAAAGAATTATTCCATGAAATGTGTAGATCCAAGAAATGTGATTGAGTGAACAAAAATGGAAAAGGGAAGTGAAGGTGTTAGCCGTGAGGTGAAAGAGAGAAAATGGAAGATGAGAGCTTTAGGAAGTGATTTTAACAAGAAAATGTCTACAAGCAATATATAGTATCAAGCAATATGGTTGCTTGAAATTAAGCAAACATGGAGGGTGTAGAAGAAGGTATGGCCCTGTGGCTTAGAAAGAAGAGGAAGAAGAGAGAAAATGATGAGTGATTGCCGTGAGGTTGAAATGATAAGAGAGAAAGTGATAGAAAGTTTAAGGTAGAAAGAGAAAGTGATAGATAGTTTTGAAATGAAAAGGTGATGGATTTTTGGTGAAAAGATGGCAACTTGTCATCCTCTCCTAGGAAAATGTAGCAAAGCTTCCATTGTAAGCTTCTCCCAAAGCTTCTTTGAGAAGCTTTGCATGTTTCCCAAAAATATCAAATCATGTTGTCATGTGATGATGTGACGATGTCACCTAGAAGATATCATAAAAGTGATTAGATAGAAATAATTTACTAGATTTTTACTGCAAGCTATTATCCAATGTATAAAAGTTACAATTATCAATGTCGATATCTATTGTCCAATGGACAATAAGGCGCATCCAAATTTTATCCGTCAGATAAAATATCGAAAAACAAAAACTTCATAAACTGTGTCCGGTCTCAGGTTTAGTAAGATTCCTCCGTCACCGTTTCCATAGTCCAAGGATTTTCGGCCTCGGGAAAAATATTTTATTTTCCCAGCTCTACTCAGTGGGCACACAAATACAATAAAATAATCAAACAATTCAATTAATTCCAGAAAAATTCACAAAAATCACAAATATTATAAATTGAGTATTTATCATGGAACTAGCAATTTTCAGGGTGTTACAGACTGTGCTTAGGTAGGTATAAATTTTCTGTGTATATGTTGTGTATTTCCTTATCTCTTATTTGAGATGTTAAAAGAGGATTGCATAAGTTGTTCTAGTTTGGATGTTAGTAGTTACTATTACACAGTTACATGATATTAAGGATTAGTCAACTCAATATGTAATATTCTATGTGGACAGGAAAGTATGACTTCAACTAGGCGAACTAGGAGAATAGGGGCTCTTCTAGTAAGAGTCCAGTTGGATGACTAAACTCGTGTAGAAATTATTTGTACCTACACCTTTTGGAGTAGTACTTTTAGTATGAGTAGAGCCCAAGTTCGAGTCTTTTGGGTTTGTGGGTAGGTTTGTCTTGTTTGTGCTGTGTGTTTCTCTGAAATCAAACTCAAAGATGCATTATTTGGTTTCTGAAAGGAAACAATTTTGTTTGAAATGGTTACTTCTAGTTTTCATGGTATTATGGTTAGTTTGACGTTGAAGAAGAGCTATGGCTTATGGTTGAGGTACACATACAGAATCGGGACATGACAATAACTGTATGGCTGCGAAAGCGACAGCGATGCAAAAGATGGCTGACGTGATTGTACAGTAAAATCAAAGGACTACTCAATAGCAAGAAATGACATCTGAAACACAGAATTTGTTAGAGTTTCGCCATAACAATTTGCCATTGTTTAAGGGTGAATTTGTCCTACAGAAGGCAGATCTTTGGATCAAAGATTTAGAGAGAACCTTTGGAGGAATGGGGTGTACAGATGAAAGCAAAGTAACCTATGCTACCTTTATACTCATAGGAGATGTCGAAGACTGGTAGAAGGGAGCCCGACGGTTGATGGCAGTTGAGGGAACCATAATCACTTAGGAAGCCTTCAAGGACAAGTTCCTAAAGAAGTACTTTCCAGCTAGTGCGAGACACACCAAGGAGATGGAGTTCCGAGCTCTGAAGCAAGGGAGCATGTCAGTAAATGAGTATGCTACTAAGTTTGAGAGCTTGTTGAAGTTCTCACAATATCTTCAAATCCAGCCCGATGAGATGTAGAAATTTCGCAAGTTTGAAGAAGGTCTTAGAGTTGAATTAAAGAAAGGAGTACTGCCAATGAGAATGAATCAGTTCTCAGCCTTGATGGATATGTGTTGCAGGCTTGAAGAGTTAGAACTATCTCGAGAGGTAAGAAATCATAACTTTGGACCATCTAGGTTCCAAAGGGGAGAAAACCACAACCGATTCTAGAGGAAGCCCTATTCCCGACCACCGGGAAGTCAACAACAATCACCTAGTGGAGGCTCTAGTGGAAAATTTTGGTGGTCATCGAGCTGATGTAACTGTGGCGTCTTCACCAAAGTGTTTAAAGTATGGAAGGAACCACTGGACAAGGGATTGTTACCAAGTGGCCTCAATACTCAAGAAGGGGGGTGAATTGAGTAGTTAAAAATAAGTTCACAAATCTTTCGCAAATCGTTTGACAATCAATTTTCGTTGAAGCTATTGAATGATTAGGAATAATTAGATAGATGAGATAAACACTTTTACTTATAACCGTAACAGCCAAGAAGACAATATCCAAGCAAATGAATGAAACAGTGTACAACAATAAACAGAGGAGGGTTTAGAGAAAACAAACACAGTCGTTTATCCTGGTTCGATCACCACTCCACTTGTGATCTACGTCCAGTTCCCAAGCAACACCTTGAGATTTTTCACTATATCTTCAAGTTTCAATGGGTGCTTGAAAAACCACTACAACCTTGAGCACTCAACAATATGGGATACCTCACCTAAAAGCTTGAGCCTCTATTTTCCAAGGGATACCTCACCCTTACAATACTTGAGGGATACCTCACCCTCACTAATCAGAATGTATAAGATTGAAATAGAAGAAACTCTCTCTAGAGCAAGTGTTTACAAATTGAAGCTCTAATATGCTCTCAAAGATTTTTCACATTTTTAGTCAGAAAACAGAGCAAGAAATGAATTTAAGGATTGATTCACGTTTTGAAGTATTGATGTTCAGTTTTTGGTTCAAGGTCAACCTCAAATAAAGACCCAACTTTGGTATTTATAAGTTTCTCAATTAATAGAGCCGTTGGAGGTAGTTGGGCATGCATTTAATGCATTTAATATAGCCGTTGGACGTTGTCAGGATGCGTGTAATCGATTACACAGATCAGGTAATCGATTACATTATTGTTCCAACATTTTCTGAACTTTCTAGGCTCTGTGTAATCGATTACATTCTTGGTGTAATCGATTACATGGCTTCTGACTTTGCTTGTAATCGATTACAATTCCCATGTAATCGATTACATGACTTGACTTCTTTGTGTAATCAATTACAATATCCATGTAATCGATTACATGACTCGTCGAACGTGTTCTTTGAGTTTCTGGGTTTTGTGTAATCGATTACATTGCTCATGTAATCGATTACATGACTTCTGACTTTGTTTGTAATCAATTACAATATCCATGTAATCGATTACATGACTCGTCGAACGTGTTCTTTGAGTTTCTGGGTTTTGTGTAATTGATTACATTGCCCATGTAATCGATTACATGACTTCTGACTTTGTTTGTAATCGATTACAATATCCATGTAATCGATTACATGACTCGTCGAACGTGTTCTTTGCCTTTCTGGGCTTTGTGTAATCGATTACATATATTGTGTAATCGATTACATGGCCTCTGACTTTCGTGTAATCGATTACATTTATAATGTAATCGATTACATGCCTTCTGTTTGCTGTGTAATCGATTACAAACATTATGTAATCGATTACATTGGCCTTTGAACACATTTTTCAAGTCCAATAATGCTTGTAAGTCATTTTCAACACTTCAAGATACTTGATTAAACATAAATCCTTTTTAAGAGTGTTAGATTTAAAGTTGAAACTCAAGTTTTATTGAAAGCCGTGTTTAACTTTGAAATTTCCCATTTATTTTGAAATTATATATTGAAAAACCATTTGAGAAATCTTGAGAGCATTTAACATTAATATTCTAAGTCTTATAACTACGTAAACCTTCTGTCTTCTTTCTTTGATCTTGATTTTTCCTTTTGCGCTTGATCTTCTCTTTTGCTTTTGTTATCATCAAAAACCTTTTGACATGCCTTAGAGACATAAGCATTCACAGGGATTGCACAATCAAGGGGATCATTTGCTTGAAGTATGGGAAGCCCAGACATATTTTGAAAGATTGCGATCAGCCCAAGGTGGAGCCCTCTGTTAGCAATGTGCGAGCTGCAAGACCCTAGGCAGGAGATAGAGTTTACACTATGAGTGGAGCAGAGGCCTCTCAATCCGAAGGTTTGATTCAGGGAGATTGTGAAATAGGAGATAATCTTTTAACTATACTGTATAACTCAGGGGCAACTCATTCTTTTATTGCCTATGATTGTGTACACCGATTAGGTTTTCCTGTGTCTTCCTTACCTTTTGATTTGAGTATTTTTACCCCTACTGCTAAACTCGTTATTACTACTCAAGTTTGCTTGAATTGTCCTATTTTTGTAGAAGGTCGAGTCTTTTCAGTCAATTTGATCTGTTTACCCCTTTCTCAAATAGATATTATTCTAGAAATGGATTGGTTGTCTTCTAACCATGTCCTATTGGACTGTTCTAGTAAAACCTTAATATTCCCTGATTTTGAGGTTTCTAGATTTATAACTACCAACCAAGCCAAAATCCTCTTGAGGGATAAAGCTCAAGGATACATGCTTTTGTCTTCCTTAGAAGTCAATGGTGAGACCGGTGTGGATGCTATTCCTATGGCAAATGAATTTCCTAAAGTCTTTTATGATGATATACTTGGATTACCACCGAAGAGGGAGATAGAATCCTCTATCGATCTTGTGTCAGGATCAGGTCCTATATCCATGGCGCCATATCGGATGTCACCATCAGAATTACCCGAGCTCAAGAAATAGTTGAAGGATTTGTTAGAGAAGAAGTTTGTTAGACCTAGCGTTTCACCATGGGGAGCTCCAGTATTGTTAGTTAAGAAGAAGGACAAGACTTCACGGTTGTGTGTAGACTAGCGCCAGTCAAACAAGATCATAATCAAGAACAAGTACCCACTTCCAAGGATAGATGACCTAATGGACCAGCTGAAGGGAGCTGCTATTTTCTCCAAAATTGATCTACGTTCTGACTACCATCAGATCCGTGTGAAAGAAGAGGTTGTTCCTAAGATTGCCTTTCGGACCCGCTATGGGCATTACGAATACCTTGTGATGCCATTTGGAGTAACCAATGCTCCTGCTGTATTCATGGACTTCATGAACAGGATTTTTTGTTCCTATTTAGATAGATTTGTTATTGTCTTTATTGATGACATTTTGGTCTACTCTCAAAGTCAGGAGGAACATACTGAACATCTCAGAGTGGTTCTTCAGATTTTGAGAGAAAATAAGTTGTATGCAAAGTTGTCCAACTGTGAGTTTTGGTTAAGTGAAGTTTAGTTTTGGGGCACGTGATTTCAGAGGAAATAATTGAAGTAGATGCATTAAAGGTGGAAGCAATTCTTCAATGGGAAAGATTGAAGATGGTAACAAAAATCCATAGTTTTCTCGGATTGGCCGGTTATTACCGAAGGTTTATGGAAGGGTTCTCCAAGATAGCAGGACCTCTCACTCAGCTTACAGGGAAGAATCAACCTTTTTCATAGATAGATGCGTGTGAGGAAAGCTTTCAAGAGCTGAAGAGAAAATTGACTGATTCACCAGTGTTGATCTTACCTGATCCCAATAAACCTTTTAAGGTGTATTGTGATGCCTCGTATCAGGGTTTAGGATGCGTTCTTACGCAGAACAAAAGAATGGTAGCATATGCCTCAAGGCAACTGAGGGTACGAGAAGAACTATCCTACACATGACTTAGAGTTAGCCGCAGTTGTGTTCGCATTGAAAAATCTAGAGGCATTTTCTGTATGGGACAACGTTTAACATTTACAGTAATCATAAAAGCCTGAAATACTTGTTTGACCAGAAAGAGCTGAATATGAGACAAAGACGGTGGCTAGAGTTCCTAAAAGACTATGATTTTCAACTCCAGTATCATCCCAGGAAGGCAAAGTCGTAGCGGATGCTTTGAGTAGAAAGACGCTTAGTATTTCTACTATAATGCTCAAAGAAAGAGAGTTGATAGAGCAGTTTAGGGATATGCAGTTGTCAGTGGAACTGACTCAAGGAAGGTTGTGTTTGTGTATGATCACCATTTCTAGTGGGTCAATGGAAGAGATTAGAGAGATCCTATCATGATTTAGGATAAGAGGGTGAAGCAACTCAGGGACAAAGAAATTGCATTAGTCAAAGTAATCTGGAATGACGTGACTAGAGATGAAACTTGGGAGCTAGAGGACAAGATGAAAGAACAATATCCACATTTGTTCTAAGGTATAATAAATTTTGGGGACAAAATTTCTTTTAGAAGGGGAGGGTTGTAACAGCCCAAGAATTCCTTATTTTTGGATATATATTTAATTTATAATATTTGTGATTTTTTTATTTTTTTAGAATTATTTAATTTATTTGATTATTTTATTATATTTCTTGATTTACGTGTATGTTAAGCGAAACCAGAAAAATAAAATATATTTTTCTGAGGCTGAAAAATTTTAGACTGTTAAACCGGGGCCGGGGGATCTTACTAAACCCGAAGCTGGACACAGTTTATAAAGTTTTCATTTTTTAAGATTTTATCTGATAGATAAAATTTGGGTACACTCTATTACCTATTGGACAATAGATACTGAATTTATTGACTGTGACTTTTATCCATTGGATAATAGTTTGTAGTAAAAATCTAGTAGATTATTTTTATCTAGTCATTTCTATAACATCATCTAAGTGATATCATCACATCACATCATTGGTGGACTTTTTAGGGAAGCGTACGAAACTTCTCAAGCAAGCTTTAGAGAAGCTTTCAAGAGAAGCTTCATTTCCCCTTTTCCAAGGTGAGTGCACGGCCACACATGTGAGGGGAGAGGAACTTCTTCAACAAGTTCTATCACCTTTTCACATCAAACCTTCCTATCAACTTCTCTCTCCTCGCCCAAATCGTCCCTCTCACTTTTTCTCTTCATATTCTTCCATTTTCTCTCCTACTCCACATGGCCATCACCCTAAGGAACCACCATTTTGTTTCTTTGATTCCACTCATCCACAATCTTAAATCTACACCTCTTATAAGATCATCAAGAGTGAAGATCTTAGTTGTTCATCACTCTTCAAGCTTTCCTTTAAGTTAGGGTTGTGATTCCTAAGGCAAAGTTTCCTCTTTTTTCACCATTCATCTTTTCTTCCTTTCAAAGCTTTGATCTTTGTTCTTAACTATTCTTGTCAAGTCTAAAAATGATGACTTTTGCTATGACATTTTTGGTTTCAAGGGGGTTCTTGAAGGAGGAAGGTTGCTTCAAAAGTTCTACACAAGTTGTTGGATATCTCCTAAGGTAAGAGGGAGATTTTTCTCATCACCCATTCATGGTGGTGAGGGACAAATTGATATGTAGAAAGTGAGGAATCCATGTGAGGATTACTCACTTTATTGTATTAATTTTTGGTGTTTTGTGTAGATCTTCTCTTATATGATTTTTGTGATTTAGTGCTATGTGTGACCTTGGTGAAATTTATGATGGTTGATATAATTTATTTGCTTGAGATTATTTGTAAAAGTTAAAAAATTTGAAGCCCTAGTGTTCTAGGAAGCTCACGGCCATGAGGTCAAAATGGGGTATCCCAGATAAAAATGTTATGTTAAATTAAACCTAAGTATTAAGAAGAGAAAGGAAGTAAATTGAGGATTGGTAATGTCGAGTGAGTGGTAAGATAAATTTAGACACTTTGTTGGAGAGGAGTTCGGCCTTGAGAAAGAAAAAAAATAGGGGGGGAAGAGAGTTCATAATCAAGTAGTGTACTATTAAGGCTTATGGAAAAGAGAAGAGAAGATGTGAGATCAAAACCTTGTAATTTCTTTTAGGTTCTTTTTGAAGGATGTGAAAAGACATTTCTTAGTGGAATTTAACTCAATGGGTTTTTTTGAACTTAAAGTACCACTTCACACAAATTATTGAAAGTTTTGATAAGTGTGGCTTGTGAAGGATGATTTCTAAGAATTATGTTTGAGATGCCATATAATTGAACATAATGTTATTATGCGGTGGGCTAATGGACTGAATCCTGTAATGGTTTCTTTTGATGAGATTAATATTACTAAAGGATATTATACATCATTGTATTGTGACTGTACATTGTGAAAGTCAGAATGACTTGTTGTTAAGGTGGAATGCCTAGGTTCATTATCATGTGATCATGCATTGTGAAAGTCGAAATGACTTGTTATTAAGGCGGAATGCCTAGGTTCACTATCATGTGATCATGCATTGTGAAAGTTGGAATGACTTGTTGTTAAGGCGGAATGCCTAGGTTCATTGTAACATGATCATACATTGTGAAAGTCAGAATGACTTGCGTCAGGCGGAATGCCTAGGAGATGATCGAATTACACCTTTGTGCGGGTGCAAATTGCGTAGTGTAGTTCACTTGTTGAACTTGGAGGCGTCGGGGAGTGGGTGTCCCACAAGTGGACAGTTGGTAGCTCCACTGGGCCGTGGTGACTGAGCAACGCACTGATGATCTCGATCAGACGCTATCTTATTCTCGATCTGATTGAGAGTGTCTTGTATAGCCATGTTGTGCATATTGATTATATTGAAAAGCACATTATTTGAGGCTAACGATATACAGATAGTGGTTCTCCCGATCATTCTCTCCGATGTTTGGTTTTAGCTCTGTGGAGTAAGTGTCAGTACATTGTGCATATTCATAGTCAGTATACATATTATCGTGGCATGGTCAGTATATATAATGTGGTGGTACAGTCCATGGTCAGTATTTATGTATTGTGATATACATTGTTGAATTAATTACCAGTTGATAATATGATTATGGCTGTTGTTCTGTGATATTCCTGTAATAACATGGTTATATCTATTATTCTTTGATATTGCTGTTTATGGATGGCATTGCTGTCAGTATTGTTTCTTGCTGCCATGTTGGTAATGATGTAGATAGTCTCACCTCTTTGTATTGTTGTTCTGCCCATTTTTGTTTTTATGCGTTCCTATGGATAAGACTGAGAGAAAGAGTTGCAATTTGCTGTTATCTTATTTTGGGATGGCTACTAGAAAAGATCCTTTTTGGTTATGTCCGAGTTCAATTTCATGATGGTGCGAGCGCCTGGTGCATTGTTTGGGATGATGAACGCATTAGATATGTAGGGGACCTAACTTTAACCATCTGTAGGACCCGTAATGATATTCCTTTATTTTCTCTTACTATTGTTGTATATCTAGAGTTCTTCATACCGATTAGGGAGCTGTGGGGTGACTTACATTACACCCCTAGGGAGGACCTCGAGGAGGATCCAATGGAGGATCCAAGGGAAGACCCTGCTCCCTAGATGTCTAGATTTGGGCCAGTGTATGTTTTGGTGTCAGTGGGTATTATTGGTCTTTTGGGTATAAACTTGTATATTTGACTTGTAAAATTTTGGGTGGATTGTAATCCATGCCACTAATATGTATATAATCTTTTTGGTGTGTAATATTTAGTAGCTATATTCAGTACTATTATGTCTACTTTAAAAGTTTGCATTTTCGAGAAAGGAAATTAAAAATCCGTATCTTGTTATGTTACTCATGATATCCGCAAAAAGAAAATTGTCATGTTGAAACTTACACTTTATGACATCAAATATTTTGTAACTTGGGTAAAGGGATTCAAAGGGGTTGGTCGAAATGGTGGCACCCAAAAGTATAAAGTTTAATTCATCAATACCAATAGGAATGACCTGACTACTAGGGAACTATATGGTGTGGAATTATTTTTAAAGTTGTATGTGATACACAATTATCTACTTTAAAATATACATGCATGAGAAATGACTTGACTACCAAGGGCCTCATTCATATATATATATATTAAGGGATTTATTAACTTCACTAAGAGAAATAGAGATTTCTGAAATAACCTTAATAGTAATGTAGTTAGTGGAAATATCATCTAGATAAAAGTCTATATCTTTATGATATATGAAAATGTGTTATGTTTTTTCTTTTCTTGTTTTAGATTTCTCAACATGTCTTCCTTATCACTGCACTACATTCTTGATACCAGCAAACTGGTTGGAGCCAATTATGATGATTGGTACTGCAATTTAAGAATTGGTCTTATGCATGAAAAACTTATCTATGTGATCGATAACTATACCAAAACTACCCCTACTGACAAAGAAGATGCTGAAGCAACCAAGGCTTATCAGAAGTACTTGGAAGAATGTCTTAATACCAAATTCATCATTCTAGCATCAATGAGTTCCAAGCTTCAAAGGCAACATAAGGATATGGAACCACCTGCTATCGTTGAACATCTTAAGAAGATGTATGGTGGACAAAGCAGGATAGCTAGGTATCAGTTCTAGCTGTCCAAAAATTTGTTTAGATATGTATTGATTGCAGGCTCTCTAGTTGGGCCCTATGTTCTAAAGATGATTGATCTTATTAAACAACTTGAGACGTTGGGGTGCAAACTTGGAAAAGAACTTTCTCATGATTTGATCTTGCGGTCATTTCTTGAATCATTTTCACAATTCATTGTTAACTTCAACATGAATAAAATTAGTTATAAACTTCATGATATGCTTAATTTATTGATTGATTATGAGAATCAAGTTATATTTGAGAAGAAGAAAGGAACTGCCATGCTAGTTAGTATATCCTCTAAAAGGAATGTTAAAGGTAAGTATAAGCCAAAAAGGAAACTCCTTGCACCTAAAGGTGGTGTGACCAAACCCAAGGTTAATGAGGATAAACCAGACAAGTATGATGCTGAATGTTTCTTCTGTAAGGAGAAAGGTCATTGGAAGAGAAATTGCAAGAAGTATCTTGCTTCTCTGAAAGAAAAGAAACAAGGTGAGACTTTAATGAAAAATGTTTTCATGATTTCTTTAACTATTACTGATTCTTAATGTAGGTATTAGATACTGGAAGTAGTTTTAATATCTGTAATATGTTGTAGGGGCTACAGATAAGTAAAAGGTTGAAGAAAGGAGAAATTAGTCTTCAGGTTGGGAATGGTGCAAATGTTGTGGCCCTAGCTGTAGGATCAATTTCTTTAATAACGCCTACTGGTAAAACATTGGTGTTGGAGAATTGTTATTATGTTCCAAAATTTGTTTTGAATATTATTTCAATTTCTATATTGGACAAGCATGGTTTTCGTATTGTTTTCAATAATAGCATTTGCTTATTTTATCATAATGATGATTTATATGTGAATGGTTATCTCCAACATGGTATTTATGTCTTACATGATGTGAATGTAAAACTGATTATGCATGTTTCTGGTCTTAAAATAGAAAGAGAAAAATCAAGTAAATCATGCATACCTTTGGCATTGTAGACTTGGTCATATAGGAGAGAAAAGAATTAACAAGTTACACAAGGAAGGTTACCTTGACCATTATGATTATGAATCATATACAACTTGTGAATCTTGTCTCAAAGGAAAAATGACTAAAATCTCCATTTACTGAAAATGGAGAGCGAGCTTCAAATTATTGGGTCTAATTCATACAGATGTTTGTGGGCCCATGAAAATTCAAGCCAAAGAAGGATATTCTTATTTTATCACCTTTACTGATGATATGTCTAGATATGGTTTTGTGTATCTTGTGAAACACAAATCCGCGTCATTTGAAATGTTCAAAAGATTCCGTAGTGATGTTGAGAAACAGCTTGGTAAGAGTATCAAGAAGGAATCGAACCTTATTAGGGAAAATATCTTGTTAAGATTCCCGTAAATGGTATCATGACATTATTCATTACATACTTAGGTTATTGCATAGGCATGAACATAAGACATAATTGGGCATATCATGACAATTGTCTGGGCGGTTGCTAATCATAACATATTCATGACATGGTGATTGTATGGCTAGTTGCTGATCTTTGAGATGATGATTTGTGAGTTGTGTATGTAGAAATGAGTTTTCTATACAAATTTATAAATGAGATTCTATTTCGGGAAGAGAAAGGAAGTGTTTTTGGGCTTTTGCCACCTTTCAAGAGATATTGTGTTTTTACATTATGTTTTTCCCTGAAATAGCTAGAATGATAGTGATGGCATGTTTTATTGTGAATCTACTGAGAATATATGATTCTCACCCCTTATGTGTGTTTTCATAATGATTCTAGGGAAGAATACTTATGGATAGAGAATTGCTTACAAGAGCTTGGAGAGCTTAGTTTAGCTTTATTTTGTAGTTTCTTTGTGAAACATGTATATGATGTGCCTTGGGAGGCCGAGTGATGCACAAATTTTTCAACCAAGTCTACAAACTTGATGCGGGATTAATTGTTGCATTGTGAACCCAAGTGCAGATTGTCTCAAGTAATAAATATCTCGGGAGTCCGAGGTCGATCCACAAGGAATTGATGAAGATTAATTAAGGTAAGGTAAATATTTTGTTACTACGATAAAAAATATTTACTTGGATTAAAAAGATCCACTCTTAGTAAGTAAAGTAAAGGTAAGATTAATTCCTTTTATAACTCAATTAGAATCCTCGCAACATGGAGGTTCTAATCAGAAAATACAACGTTAAAAATCTATTACAATTATATATGTAATTATGTTATATTTCCTTTAATTATTATCACCACTTATAAATGGGTTAAAGCATTCATTGTGCTAAAATTTTGTCTACAATAAATCAAGAACTTCTCTTTACAAGGATGGTTTCTAAATTATCAGAAACAAAATATAACACGTATAATAGTTACTAAAAAGATAAATCATTAAAGTACAAGAAAGGAATAAATATAACCTTATTTTATTACCAAGAGCTTCACACTTTGACTCAAGTAGACTGGAACTTATTTACACATAGGCTAGAAGAGAGAAAAAGAGAAAAAGAAAAGAAAAGAAAAGTGAAGGGAGGAGGAAGAGAGGCTGGGCACTGCCCAGAATCCCCTCTGTCTCTCTCTCCCCCGAATTGTACTTTCGTTTCTGAATTTTGCCTTCTATTTATAGGCAAATTTGAGGTTACTGTGCAATGCACAGTGAAACTTAACGATTAAGTTTCCTTACGTCATTTATTTATTTATTTTTATTTTTTTAATAATAATAATTGAGCAAATGCACAGCCGTGTATCCAGGTTTTTTCATTTTTGAGAAAAGTGGTCTTCATAAAAGTTGTAAGCCTGGATCTTTGCTTTAAAATGGATTTAGTTTGAGTCCAAAATCATTCCTAGAACTCAAGATATGGTCCAATTACTGCAGAGTGTTTAGACCTAGTTTCAGCTCCTCTATTCTGATTTGCAAGCCCAATATCACCTCCAAGGAGTCTGATCTGAGTTTTGTGTTCTTCATGAAAGTTGTAGGGAATTGTTTTAGCTTTCCTACAAGACCAAAATGACATTAATAAGATATTTGCAACTCAAGTTATAGCTAGTTTACTAAACACTGCCAAAGAGATAACTAAGGCTAATTTATGCAATAATTTGTTTAATGATCCAATTTGGCTCAATATTATAAAATGTGTCAAAACCAACTTAATTAAGCCTATTTGAACCTTAAGAAGCCTAGTGAGAGGATTATAAAATATATAAAATATAGTGTTATCACCAAGTTTGTAGACTTTGTACTTATTTTGTTTTTTTGTTTTTTAGAAATATAGACGTTATGTATATAATCTTTCATTCGTGGATCATATTTTCTATATATATGGTTTAGTTATATTAGGAAATGCTTAGTAGTAGTTAGTAGTATGCCTGGATCTAATTCCTATGGTATAATATAGATTATACTGTTGTTGTTAAATTTGGGATGTTACACTAACTATACAGAAAGGACATATCAAGACTTTATGGTCACATATATATATATATATATATATATATATATATATATATATATATATATATATATATATATACACACACACACACACACATACATCAAAAGAAAGAAATAAACTCTATCTCCTATAGCTGCAAAATACTGGAGTCGACGTGTAACACTAGTCACTAATGGCAATGAAGGCCTACCAAAAGATAAGCACTCTTGGGCATAATAACAAATCCTAGGAACCCCCTACTCAACAGCTTACAAATTTGAAGGGAAAAGGAATGGGTTGAGTCACATAGACTCAATGAGGGCATAATAAACATAGTGAGCACGAAGGGAAAACAAGTAATAACACAAATATTTAAGCTTTACATCCAACTCAAAACACCATAATAAAAAAATGAAGTTTATAAATAAAATCTCTACATATATAATATGCACATTAGTCGTTACATCTCTTCGCCACGACAGGCAGATACACACCAATATCTCTCTTCGCCATGGTAAGTGAAATACACGCCGTTATCTCTCTTCGCCATAGCAGGTGAAATATATGCCATTATCTCTCTTCGCCACAACAGGTGAAACACGTGTCATTATCTCTCTTTGCCACGGCTAGCGGAACACACCTCATTATCTCTCTTCGCCACAGCAGGTAGAACATATGCCATTATATCTCTTCACTAACAATAAACGAAGTTTTAACACACAACCTTTATAGCTCAATTCTCATAACAAAAATTCAAAACCACCATGGGTTAGCTTTCAGGAGTAACAACTCAATAAATCACGAAGCCAATAGAATACAGCTCCAAAAGTATAATCATCATAAAATGATTTCATAAGCTAGCTTAAAGATTTCGTTTCCCTAAAATATGAAGCTTAAGGCTATAACCAAACCTATTATAAAGAACTCCAAATTTCTAACACTTAAAATAATAAAGGAAACTTGGTTTGAAATACTATTAAAGGAAATATAAATACATGACAATAGATTTAAATTTCAAAATGTGTCATAGTGTAAACTATCCACTCAAAAATATGAAGAACCAATTCAATCAGTCCCTACAACATCAGAGGAGCAAACTGTGTAGTGCCAACTGAATCTTTGATGGTCATGTTGTCAAAGGTAACTTAGAAGGTGGTAACAGCTTCTGCACATGCACACACTACACCTTTGCAACACTCTGCACTAATATCATTCCTCTGTACAATATCTCCACCACCATGAACTTGTTACCATTTTAACCATAGACTATGAAGAGCCTTTCCTATACTTGCAACCAACAACCTCAGTAGAACACCCTCATGGACCACCACCGAACCTGCCACACTTGGTTAGTAACCAAACTCACGACCACCAACGCAGATCCATTGCTCAGACATCACCATGGACGTGAACCCATCACTCCCATCACTCCCAACAAAACCACCATTAACCCTATTGTCATCTTCCCTGCTGTCACAGGACTCAACAACTAACCTGTAGATGCCTTTGCAAGCTTGCTTTCATCTTCATCGTCATGGGCACTTCCCAACCTCCATCTAACCACACCTCAATCACCACTTTCTTCAACACTTTAGCACCCAAGCTATGAACCGCTAAGCCGTCATTGGCCACTACCTCTGCCTTGAGCCAACCAACCTAGATCCGCTACCCATGTGTCACCAGAACCCAAAGTAGAACCACTCGTACGAATCCCACGCACAGCCATAACCCAACATTAACACAAAACCTAGATCTGTGCCTAGACCACCGCCAACCTCTCCATGTACGACTAAGCCTCTCTGCCGCTATTGGAACCTTGCCCCTTATGCTCACCGTCACTTACCATCCGAGCTACCATGCATTGCTACTGTGTCTTCCACCACCGGCGAAGGGAGCCACCATGCGCGACCAAGCCACAATGTTGTTCACCTCGTAGTTGGAACCATTCCCTCGTGCCTTCCTTTTCTATGTGTTCAAATGTAGAAGAACATAAGCCAATCTTTTGGGTTCTCACTTCCTACGTCTCCTAAAAAAAAATCAGAACCTCTTTTATTTTCTTATATTTTTTTAACTTAAGGGAAGAAAATGACACAAATGCCCCTAAAAATAAATTAACTTTTGCCTTACCCTCCCCCTCATGTAACACCCCAATTTTTGGGTAAAAGACCGATGTATCCTTATTTTACTGTTTCTTATTTTTTTGCATGAAATACAGACATATAATACTGTCTGTTATTTTATTTGACCGTTTTGAGTGTTTTGCTTCGTGATGGGGAAAAATGGAAAAATGACCATTTTATCCCGAATGTATTGTTTTTGGTGTTTCTACATGATACTGAGTGTTTGATATTCTTGTCTGTGATTTTATTTGGACTTTTTGTGAAATTTGCTCGGGACGGAAAATAATAATTTTCGATCAGAAAAATATTATTTTAATTAATTAGAGTTGGGGGATCTTACTAAACCCAATTGATTGATATATAAATTAGTTTAAGTAATTTTAGAATTTAAGCGTGTGATAAAATAATTTTTAGTATTATTTTATTACTCAATATAAATTTTGATTGATGGGACCCGATCTGTTGTGCGGGACCCATTATAAATAAAGTAACCAATAGAAACAAGAAACTTGGACCAATAGAAATAAGACACCTAGAAGTCAAACTAATAAAGAGAAGTCAACAAAAGTGGCTTGACCATTTTGGACCATTAGATTGAATCTTGGTGGATAAGCTTGAATGATGACCATAGATTTGATGAATGGCTAGGATTGAATCTTGGTGGATAAGCTTGAATAATGACCATAGATTTGATAAATGACTAGGATTGAATCTTGATGGATAAGCTTGGATGATGACCATGGATTTGATCAATGGATAGGATTTAAAGATGAATCAATGGCTAGGATTAAGTCAAAAATTTGTAGACTTGACTTTAGGATTAGTAAATTAATTAAGCTTAGTTTGACTAGATTAATTATTTAATTAGCAAACTAATTAAACTAATTTAGTTATTAAATAATTATAATATAAATACTAATTAAATATGCTAATATTGTTTAGAGATTATAAATTATGTAATTATTTGTTTAATTAACTAGTTATGTAATTAGAATAAACAATTAAGTAAACTAGTTTAATTCTTAACTAAGTATAATCTAAAATATTAATTGAAAGTTCTAAAATTAATTAAAGGTTATGATATATGTTAGTATATGTTAGATATATTAGTCATAGGATTAAAATGTTAATTAGGATTTAATTAGGATATTTAGTCAAATAGACTTCCTAATTAATTAACATGTAAATAAACAAATTAAACTCTTGAATTTGGACTTGGAGGATACGTTGGGCAGCAGCCTTTAGAGGCTTGTAGGATAAGCTTTACAAAGCTTCCTAAGCACACCAACTAGCTATGATCCCAACCATTGAAGGGATGGATGGCTAGGATAAATTGCATGTGTTTTTAATGACTTAAAACCACCAAAAAGTCTCACACGGCAACAGCACATGGGCAGCTGGTTGGAGAGGATAGATATGCCATAAAATCCTTATTTTATCACCACAATTACTCACGCATGGCAGCTGTACTTATGCACTCAATTTTGGGTAATTATCCAAGCAATTTTCTTCTTTTTCTTCCCATAATTTACACTGTGGCAATGACTTCTCCACATCTTCATTTTTCATTTTTATTCCTCAAATATAAGCCCTTTTGCCTCCCAAATAGACTGACTCCTTGAATCCTCCTCATTCTTTTGTTTTTTTTACACTTATCAAATATAAGCCAATTTCTCTCCCAAAACACCAAGGAAACTCACGACTTTCTCTCCCATTTTCTTTCTTTCCATTCGGTCTTCACTTCCAAACCACATCATCCAATCTTTAATCCTTCATCTCTTGGTTTTATTTTAATTCAAGTTGTGCTTTAACTATTTCTTCTTCTATTTTCTTCTCTCTATTCGGTCAAACTTCTTACCCACATAACCAAACCTCCATAATTTTTCCTCTTCATCTTTCTTAAATCAAAACCATATTTTAAACACTTTTTCTTCACAAGATCTTGCCAAAATCCTATTCTATCTAGTTCAAAATCCATCATTTTTCTTGTTTCCTCAAGGGTAAGTTTGGATTCTTTAATTTAAATTTTGATTTTTAAAATTTTTAACCATGATTGTTCCATGGTTTTCCATATTAAACCTTGTATGAGTTTTTACTAATTGTTTTAAATTGTTAGGATTTTGTTTGGAGGCTACCCGAAATTTCAAGGAGAAGGAGGAGACTAACCTAGGTTATTTTGCTTCAAGAGGTAAGAGGGAGATTACCCTCATCAACCATGTGTTGGTGGTGAGGAATGTTTTTGTCTGTGTATGAAGAATCCATGAGGATTCGGTTTGTGTAATTGTGGTGGTTTGAATTGTTGTAGCTTGTGTTAATTATTTGATTATTTAAGTGTTTTTCGGTTGGTGATTTATTTATTTTTATATGCATGATTATAGCTTTAGAATATTTTGCATGCCTATAGTGTTGAAATATGTGGCATATGTATTGTATGTGTTATTATAATGTTAGAAATGCATGAGTATTCCAAATAATGCAAACCCTAGGTTCGGTCATACCATTGAATGGAAGGAATTAAGGTGATTTACAATGTTTTTAATGAATATCAAGTGAATTCAAGTGAATTAGAACAAAGAAATGAATTTTTGGAATTTTATTTATACTATGAGATTTCGGCCAACATGCCAAAAAGTGAGAAAAATTGGATTCTAAATAATCTAAGGTAAGTAAGCATGTTAAAGGAAATTTTATCAAAATGTTTTGATTATTAAAAATGAAATGGTCGAATTGAATTTTAGAAACTAATTTAAGTATTATTAGTATTTACAAAGATTATACATTAATTTGAAATATTTTGTAGCTTGAAAAATATTTTAAATGGTTTTAAATTGCTTAATAATTTTGTTTATTAGTCAAAAAGCTGTTTATTTGAGGAAAACGGAAAAGAAAATGATTTTAAAAGCTTATGCGATTGAGAAAATGATATAAAATTATTACGTGATTGAGGAAACAAAGACAAAATTATATTTACGCGATTGGAAATGTGATATATATTGTGAAAACGACAAGATTTTGAAAATAAAATAAAATTTCTCGCGATTGACAAAAACAACAAATTTTACTATTGGGCCAATGTGGTGAACCCAGATATATGAGAAGTTATGTTGCGCCAAGTGGGTGCGTATTGTGATTTGGTTTTATGAAAAAGATAGTGCGCCAAGTGGGAGCGTACTTTATTTTGAGATTTATGCCATTAAGGGCATTTACGTAATTATTTTCGCTATTGAGGGCGTTTTTGATATTATTTGAAATCGAGGGTGTTTTGTGATTATTTAAAGTTTGAAGGCATTTTTGTAAATAATGAAAAGTTTGATGGCATTTTTGTATATAATGGAAGTTTAGTGGCGTTTTTTGTAAATAATGGAGATTTGATGGTATTTTTGTAAATAATTGGAAATTGATGGCACATATATAAATAATTGAAACCTAAGGATATTTTAGTAATTACGCATTTGTTCATGCATTGAGTCGTGCCAAATTGGTGATTTGATTGACGAGATGAATAACATCGTGTTGTCGATGTGATAGGCATAGTGTGTTCGGTTCGATATGGACTTGGAGTTCATAGTGTGCACTATTCCATATGTGGACGGGAGGTAGCTCTTACGGGGCGTGGTGCGTGATGACACACTTATGTTCTCGACAAGCACTATCCTTAATCAAGTTTTGAGAGGACTATCGGTACTTTGTAGTATACAATTAATTGATATTGTATCCAGGTTGTATGCTATGCCATTATGTTTATTTTTTGGGCTATAGACACAAAGTTTTGTGAGTGCAATAGCAATCACAACGGTCGACTATAGACACAAAGTTTTGACAAAGCAATAGGCTGGTCGGGGTAGCCAAAGCTATAGACACAAAGTTTTGACAGTGCAATAGCTGGATTGGCTGGACAGTACTAATAGAAGTCTCAACTCATTCTCTCTGATATCGTTGTGTGTATTGTAGCTCCATGGAGTAGGATTGTGTCACATTGTATATGTTTATGTGTGGTATATTATTATCTTTTATCTGTGATCGTTTACCTATGATCTTTTATTTGGGATATTATATGTTGATATTGCATTTAATCTTTATTCTATATTATTATGATTTATGGTTATGGCATTTTATATAGTGTGAATTGTTATATCTATCCTGGTAATGTTATTGTGGTTTATTCGATTACAATATATGCTTATTAGAATTAATTGTAAATCGATAATATGACTAAATTCATGTATTGACTGTGTGTATGGAATGATCTAGTCATTCGTATCATTCTTTGCTACCGTACTGGTAAAGGTGAAAGGGGATCTCACCTCTTTATTGTATTGTTTTGTTTGGTTTGTATTGTTTAAATTCGTGTAGTAGGCGAAGCGTATTTTGAGGCTTATTGGAGACAATATTCTGAAGATGGTGACAGCGTCAAGAAGTAATCTTCCAAGTTTCAACATGATGCAGTTGGTGAAGAAATGGAATTTTTTTTTTAGGTTGAGTTTTATTCTTCCTCGTTAGTGTTATTACCGTGCTATTAGTAGTAACTTTCTTTGGGTTTACTCCTGTTTCTCGAGTCTGTAATTTTCATGTTTTAATTTATTGTTGATTATTTTGTGATGTATATGGCATATGTATGTTAATCAGTTCAATCTAATTTCATTGTTACTCTTAATTTTTGGTAAGTTTATATTTCTGCGAAAAAGAAATTTTAAAATTTGTATTTTGAAACTCAAGCTTTTATAAAATAATTATAATTGGTTTAAGTTTTTATTTTAAAATGTGACGCCCTAGGGAGGGTGTTACACCTCATCTACATTGTTACAATCTCTCCACCTTAAAAGAAATTCATCCTTGAATTTAAAATATTTACTGTCCTTGCACGTAAAAAAGGGTGGGTACATGTGATGCATAATTGCCTCGGACTCCAACGTCATCTTTTCATTAGATAGTCCTTGCCAAACAACCTTTACAGAAGTGACTTCCTTGGAGTGTAAGCACTTCATTCATCTATCTACTATAGCCACAAGTTGCTCAACATAACTAAGATTTTCATCAGGCTGAACCGCTTGGTGTTGAATGACATGAGAAGGGTCATGGACATATTTTCGAAGCATCAAAACATGAAAAACTAGGTGAACTCCCACAAAATCAGGTGGGAGGGCTAAGTGATATGCCACTCTCCCTACCCTATCCAAAACCTCAAATGGTCCAATGAACCTTGGGTTCAACTTACCTTTCTTACCAAACCTCATAATACCCTTTATAGGAGAAATGCATAGAAACACATATTCTCCCACACCAAACTCCAAAGGTTGATGTCTCTGATCTGAATAAGACTTCTGCTTACCTTGAGCTCAATTGCACCTTCTCAATAGCTTCTTAAACTAAATTTGGACCTATGAGTTTGGATTCTCCAACCTCAAACAAACCAATAAGAGACCTACAACACCTCCTATATAAGGCTTCAAATGGTGCCATTAGAATACTAGACTGGTAACTATTATTTTAAGCAAACTCCATTAGAGGTAGCTATTGGTTCCAACTCCCTCCAAAATCTAGCACACAAGTGCGAAGCATATCTTCCAAAATTTGTATAGTCCTCTTAGACTGACCATCAGTCTGGCAGTAAAAAGTACTACTTAAGTCCAATTGAGTTCCCAAAGTTGTCTGAAAATATCTCTAAAATTAAGTCATAAACTGAGGTCCCTGATCAGATATAATAGATATTGGCACTCCATGCAAAAATACTATATTCCTTAAATAGAGCTTGGCATACTGAGTCATTGTATAGGTGGTTTTATAGGTAAGAAGTGTGCAGATTTTGTCAACTGATCCATAATTACCTAAGCCGAGTTATAACCCTTTCAAGTTTTAGGCAACTCCATCACAAAAACTATAGTGATCATTTCCCATTCCACTTAAGAATATCAATCTGTTACAGCAAACCTGCAAGCTTTTGATGCTCAGCTTTCACCTGTTGACATACTAAGCATCTAGATACAAACTCAGCTACATCCTTCTTCATTATAAACAACACTAGTGCACCCAAAGGATAACAACTAGGATAGATGAAGCTCTTATCAAGAAAATCCTCTAATTGCTCCTTTAACTCCTTAAGCTTAGTCGAAGCAATCTAATATGGTGGTATAGATATTGGTTGAGTGTTTGGAAGAAAATTTATACAAAACTCTATCTCCCTATCAGGCGATAACCCTGGTAGCTCTTCAAGAAAGACATCAGAGTACTCACATACCACTAGAACCTGCTCCAAACCCATCTTCGACATACTATTGTCTTTCACCATGGCTAGGTACCCATTGCAACCTTTTCTCAATAATCTTTGAGCCACAACTGATTGGGTCACTTGGTGACCAATTACAATTGCCTTGAAATATGAAAACTGGTTCCTCTGGCATATTGATATTCACCACTTTACTGTGGTAATTTAAGGTAGCATGACAAGAAGCTAACCAGTCCATGCCAAGTATTACGTCAAAATCTATCATATCAAGCACTATCAAATCTACTGACAAAAGTTTGCCTCTTACCAAGATCTTACAAGACCTATACACTGAGTTAGCTAATAAGGAATCACCCATAGGTGTAGCTACTATCAAAAGATCACACAGAGGTAAAGGGTCACTCTCAAAATGAGAAGCAAATAAAGTAGATATAAATGAATGTGTACTTATAGAGTCAAACAAAACACGTGCATCCCGAGAGCACATTAAGAGTATACTTGTCACAACAACATTGGATGCCTGGGTATCCTAAAGAGTTAAGGCAAACACACAATCCTGTCCTCTACATGTCTGCCTCTGACCTCTGCCTCCTAATCCTCTACCACCCTACTGAGTATTGGCAACTCCTCGTATTCCCAAACCACCGAACTATCTCACTGGAGCCACTGGGGCTAAGGCTTTACTAGAAGAAGGCTGAGAAGATAACATAGGGTAGTTCCTCGCAAAGTGCCCCATCTGACCACACTAATAACACCCATTGAACCTTGCCTACAAGGTCCAATATGTACCTTCCTACATATGACACATATGCCAGGAGTCCAATTAGAATGCCTCTGGTGCTATGAAACACCTCAAGTATGAGCTATGCTAGCTGTTTGACTGCCAATGAGTGTTCAATGGCTTTCAATCCCCCTGCTGCCTTGACCAATATCATCTTTAGAACCTTCACCACCATGGCCCTGATGGCCACCATGAGATATATTAGACTGTGACCTCTTACACAATTCACGAAAGCTCCACCGTTATCTCTATTCCCATGCTCAATCGTCAAAGCCCTATTCAAAGCCTGCTTGTAAGCATGGACTCATACCAACCCTTTGCAACATCACGTGATCAGAATGCCACTAACTTGACCATCTTGGATGAAGAACAACCCAATTTTCTATATATCCATGCCACTTTATCAATAAAAGTTTGAGGGTCATCATTAGTGTCTAAACCAATAATGCAGAAGGATTAAGATTCATAAATGCAGTTAGAGGAACCTCAGCCTCCTTATGATGTACAGGCTACTGCTCACTCGATCTAGCCTCCTGGCTAGACTCTGACTACACATGGTTTGGCTCCCATGTGTTTATTGTAGTCCACCAACAACATCTACTAATTGTCGTATGGCCTACAATATATATTACATCCCAATAGCTAACTGAGCTAGTGTGGGGTTACCCTTTCTATCCCTAGGAATCTCAACATTAGGAGCCCTATCAACCCCTCCACTTCTACCCCAACCACGACCGTGACCACATCCATGACCTCTCTAGGGTGCTTCATAAGGTTAAGTAGAAGCCTCATAAAAAACTACTCATCCAACAGGTCTAGCCCTGGGTGGTATCCTCACCAAAAGACAAGAACAAAGATTAGGCAAAAGACAAGAATATTATAGGAAGCTGAAATTACAAGGCTAAATCTATACATAATAACTCAAATAAGAGACTCTAGTTTAACAAGTGGGTGGTTATAGCTTCTTGCATGTAAGCTGTGCCTAGGTACATAAGTTACAAACAAGATTCTAAAATTGCCTAAGTTTTGCAGCTATTAGGACCTCCTAACCTAAAGATATGACACCAACTTTGTCATGACCCAATCTTAGGCTGTGACCAGCGTACAAGCTAGTGATACTCATCCTTAACTAGCCTGGCAAGCTTAACAATACAACATCATTTACAGAAAATAATTTGAAACTTAGATTAGGGCTACCAAGAATCTGATAGAGATTCCTCTAAAAATTGAACAAACCACATATTTCATTTGGAACTGATCAACAATATATATCTAGATCCAACACAAAAATAAGCATCTAGCGTTAAACGTAAGTACAAATTGAGTCAGCTATACAAAAAGAACATATCAAGACTTTATGGTCATATATATATACATCAAAAGAAAGAAATAAACTTTATCTCCTATAGCTACAAAATACTGGAGTCGGCGTGTAACACTAGCCACCAATGGCAAGGAAGGCCGACCAAAAGATAAGCACTCCTAGGTAGAATAATAAATCCCAGGAACCCACTACTCAATAGCCTCCGAATCTGACGAGAAAAGGAATGAGGTGATTCAAATAGACTCAAGGAGGGCATAATAAACATAGTGAACAGGAAGGGGAAACAAGTAATAGCACGAATATTTAAGTTTTGCAACTAACTCAAAACACTATAATCAAATAAATAAAGTTTATAAATAAAATCTCTACATCTATTATATGCACATTAGTTGTTACATCTCTTCGGCACAGTAGGCGGATCACACGTCATTATCTCTCTTCACCATGGCAGGCGAAATAGACGCCATTATCTCTCTTATAGGTGGAATATATGTTGTTATCTCTCTTCTCCATGGTAGGCCTAACACACACTGTTTTCTCTCTTCACCACAACAGGCGGAACACACGTCATTATCTCTCTTCTATTACCACATGGCCTCAATACTCAAGAAGGGGGTGAAATGAGTTTGTAAAATTTTTTCACAAATCTTTTGCAAAACGTTTGATTATCAATTTTCGTTGAAGTTATAATTGGTTGAGAAGAATGGATAGAGAAGAATGAATACTTTCACTCACAATTGAACTAACTAAAATAGAGAATATTCAAGCATGCATATAAAATAAACACAAATGTAAAAGAGTTAAGTTTAGAAGATCAAACAAAGGTTTTATCCTGCTTCAGCCACTAATCCACTTGTGGCCTACGTCCAGTCCTCAAGAAATCACTAGAGATTTCCATTATATCTTCAAGCTTCAACAAGTGCTTGCAACCTTTACAATCTAGAGCACTCAACACTTCTTGGGATACCTCACCCTTTATGCTTGAGCCTCAATTCCAAAAGGATACCTCACCCTTACAAATGTTTGAGGGATACCTCACCCTCTTTACAATGAATCAAAGTGTTTATAAGATGAAACTCTCACAATAATATGTAAAATAAATTGAAGCCCTATAATGCTCTTCAAGAATATCTCAAATTATTACAAAAATATAGCACAAATGATTCAAGGATTGATTCACGGATTAGAGTGATAGGAATATGTTTCAAGTTGTTGGTTAGCCATTAATAATGACCCAAGACATGTATTTATGCTGTTTTTTATCAAAGGAGTCGTTGGGTGTATTAATGGGCAGCATTAAATACTGATAAAATAGTCGTTGGCCAATGTCAGATCTGTTGTAATCGATTACACATTATGTAATCGATTATATGGCTATTTGAACATATTCTTGGCTTTCTGAGCAGGATGTAATCGATTACAATCTCTATTTAATTGATTACATGGCCTCTGCTAGACTTGTAATTGATTACAACTTATGTGTGAAATTTGCAAGTGTACGGTTTTGTCGTCAAGTAATAAAAAGATCGAATCCACAGGGACTATGTCTATGAATACCAATTAATTAATTAATTCAATTAAATTAAACAAAAGGGAATATAATTGTTGATTAAGAAGAATGTAATAACAAAGTAATTAAATAATTAAAAATCAAAGTGTAAAATTTAGAATAAAAATAGCAAGTTATCAAGAAGGGATTTTTTAGATTCAAGAAAGCTTCCAAGATTGGGATACCACAATAATACAAGATAAATCCTAATTGACAATCCTTTTATTAAATCTGAAATTCAATTAAAGGTGAATTATCCTAAATTAGTTAATGTTTTTTCTCAATATACAAGATCCATGCCCAATTAAACCAATTCTTACTCTCGTGGTAATTGAATTTAAATTGAACCCATTGCACTTTGTGGTAATTCATTGAATTCTCGAAAAGCTAAAACTACTCTCGTGATTTAGACCTTAAGTTCAATTCTTATGGTTCCAACACCTAGGTTCACCTCTCAGTACGTCCCTAAATGCCTATGAGATGCAAATAAGTAGCCAGCGAATTCACATGAATAAGAGCAATAAGGATTGAATCAAAGAACATTCAAGAATAATAAAAGGGGGAACAAAGTCAATTAATCATTATCAATGTATCAATGGGCATTGCCCAATCCTAGAAATAAAAGAAACTACTCAGATATAGAGAAAAAGGAACAAGAAAACATATTCATAAATATCCAAACCCGTAATCCAAGAGAGAAGATGGAAGAAAGATCAAGAACCAAAACCTCCAATGTGCCTCCTTGAAAACCAAATTAGAACCCTCAAACTATATTCAGAACATCTATATATAACCTAGGGTTTTAATTGGCTAAAAACCCCCCAAAAGAAATAAAAATAAAAACTTAAAAATTACTGCGCACTGCGATCTACAGCCGTGGATCATTCTGCCAACAAGCCATCTCTGGGTCATTTGAGTTCCACGACCGTGGATGGTTCCATGGCCAGGCCGTGGAACTCTCTGCAAATTTCCTTATTCTTCTTCAAGTTGCCCCTCGATCCATGGCCGTGGTTTGATCCACGGGCAGGCCGTGGATCCTTCTGGAATGGTCTTTTTGCACCTTTTTGCTATCCTTTAAACTCCAACTTCAATCATGCAAGCATTCCATTCAATCCAAGGCTAATTCAGCATTAATCCTACACAAGAACACCTAAAACACCGCAGTTATCCGAACTAAAGGAAAATCAAATACAAAAAGAAACTAAAATGCTTAAAATGCCTACAAAATGCATGCAAAACAAGAATAAAACATGATGTTATTTCACACACATCAAATCCCCCCAAGCTTAAGATTTTACTTGTCCCCAAGCAATAACTAATGTCAAACCAAGTAGTGGGATCAAAAGACAATAATGAATAAGGAACCCGAGAAAATAATTATCCAAGTAATAGGCTAAGGCAATCCAAGAATCTAAGAAGTAATCAAAATCAAGTCCAATTAGAGGCTAAGTTCTCAGAAATCATGCATCCTCACTAATTGAATTAAGTTGACTCCACTAACCATACTCAAAGTGTTTAAGGGTGAAAACCATACGCTCAAAATCCTTCAAAGAAAATACACTTTCATATGCTTGATAAGAAACCAAATTTCCACTAATAATCAGCATGCATGCAAGAATCAAAAAGTTTTCAAGGGTTGTAATGGGGGCATGGGAATGATGCTAGGTAAGGTAGAGAAAGGAAGGTATGCACAAAGGGCTAACAAAATTTTTAATAAGCACAAGAAATCCAATAGAACATTAATGAAGCAAAGGCATTTTTCAAACAAGATCATAACTCCATATTTCCAAGTATTTTCTTCCTTGCTTTTCTTTTCTTTCCTCTCTTTCTCTTCTCTTTTTCAAGCTTTCATCTTATGGTTTTCTTTTATTTGATCTCTTTTTTTTTTTTTGAGAAAGAGAAGGATCAAAAACATATGATTCCCAACACATATTTACACAACTTTCAAACCCAAATTTCCTCCATTTAATATTCCAAATGATTACCGACAATGTATCATCATAGGCATCAAGAAAAATAATTATGCAATAGGCTGAAAATGGGCAACTAGTGGATGACAGTGTAACAATTTCAGAAGGCCAGAAAAATACCTAAGATGCCTTAATCATATTCAAGCATGCAACCAAAAAATTCACCTCAAAATAGTTTCAAATCAAGTTCTAGAGCACAAGATCAATGAGGAATATCACTCAACACAAAGAATGAGAGCAGAAACCATAGAGTGCATATATCCCATACAGGCTCAAAACTCACATTTAGAGGTTCAAAAATTAATGAGAAGCACAAATTCGGAGAACATATGCTAATTATCAACTATCAAAAGATCACCTCTACTATCAATTTAAACAATGTCTGTTGCCTACCACAAGAATCAACAAATTGGGTTCCAAATCAATATCATCTCAAAATCCTCAAAAGAGAGGGACACAAGTTCAACCAAAAACCCAAGAGATATGATGGTGTGAAAATACAACATGAAGATGCAATGCAAAACAAGATATGAGAATGCATGAGACTCTAAATGAAAATACCAATTATCTATAATGAAAATGAAAATATGAAAATATCCATTAAATTAAACAAAAGAAATATAATCGTTGATTGATGAGATCTTAGTAACCAAGCAATTAAATTAATAAATACTAGAATGCAAAATTAAGAATGAAAACATAGGTGCTTTAATCATGTCAAAATTTGATTCTTTGAATAAATGTTTTGACATGCTTGAGAAAGCTCATGTTAATGCCATAGGTGCTTCTAAAAATTTTTATGAGATTTATGGAGCATAGGGACACATAGGTGCTAAATGCCAAGTTGGAATGGGATCCTCACAAGGTGCACCAGTGGAGCAAGTGGAATCGTGCCACAATTTCCATGACTTCAACCAAAAGGGGAGGAATGATCCGTATTCTCAAACTTACAATCCTAATTGGAGGTCACATCCTAACTTCTCTTACCGGAATAGTCAGTACCAAGCTAGGCAAGGTAATGCTAAACCCTCTTCTGGAGTCCCACAGGTACAAAAATCTAGACTTGAGTCTCTTCTTGAGAATTTTGTTGAGAACCAGTCTAAGCAAAATGAGGAGTTTAGGCACCATGGGCAAGTTGTGACTGAGGCAATTAAAGAGTTGTCAGCTAAGGTTGACAATTTATCTATTCATAATAAGATGTTGGAAACCCAGATTGCCCAACAAGCAAGCACTTCTTTTACGCAGCAAGGTAAGTTTCCTGGTCAACCTGAAGTCAACCCAGGCAATGAACATTGTAAAGCTGTGAGTTTGAGGAGTGGAAAGAAATTAGAGGATTCCTTGGGTAAGGGGGAGAGTGAAAAAGATAAGGGAATTGAGGATAAAGAGACTAAGACACAGCCCTTAGAAGAGGAGGACACTACTGAGAAGGTGTCTAAGTATGTACCCCCTGAACCTTACCAACCCCTGGTTCCCTTCCCTCAAAGATTGGCTAAGGCAAAGTTAGATAGGTAGTTTGGGAAGTTCTTAGAGGTTCTTAAGAAATTGTACATTAATGTACCCTTCACTGAGGCGTTGAAACAAATGCCTATCTATGCTAAGTTTCTTAAGGACATATTGTCTAATAAGAGGAAGCTCGAGGAATATGAGACAGTAGCTTTAACTGAGGAGTGTAGTGCCTTAATTCAAAATAAATTGCCTCCTAAGTTAAAAGATCTAGGTAGCTGCTCTATTCCCTGTTTGATTGGCAACACTAACTTTGATAAAGCTCTGTGTAATTTGGGGGCTAGTGTTAGTCTTATGCCTCTTTCTGTGTGTAAGAAGTTGGAAGTGGGAGAGCTAAAACCCACAACAAACTCACTTCAATTAGCAGATCGGTCCGTCAAGTACCCTATAGGCATCTTGGAGGATGTTCCTATCCGTGTTGGTAAGTTTTTCATACCTACTGATTTTGTTGTGCTTGAAATAGAGGAGGATTCCCAAATCCCCATTATTCTTGGTAGGCCTTTCTTAGCTACTGCTGGTGCTATAATTGATGTTAAAAATAGAAAATTGTCTTTAACTGTTGGTGATAATAAGGTTGAGTTTGATATTTCTAAATCTATTAAACAACCTTCTTTTGAGGACTCTTGTTACAGGATTGATTTATTGCACCAGGTGGTGGAAGAAGAGTCCACCAATATTCATATGAAAGATCCATTAGAGAGATGCTTGGTTAGTGGTGGCTGTATTGATTCTGGAGGAGAGGTCGCTGAGTATGCCCGCTTGTTGGAGGCAACCTCAAAAATTCCTCCTTGCAAAGCCAAAGTGGAAAAGCTTGAGCCCAAGCCTAAGTCTGAAGACTGGGAAGAGAAAAAGGCTCCTAAGGTAGAACTTAAAACTCTTCCTTCTACTCTCAGATATGAGTTTCTTGGTCCCAACTCTTCTTATCCTGTCATTGTCAGTGCTAGCTTGAATGAGTTAGAGACTGAGAAATTGCTTAGGGCTCTTAGGATGCATAGAAAGGTCATAGGATATACTCTTGATGATATTAAAGGCATAAATTCTTCCTTTTGCATGCATAGAATTTTGATAGAACCTGACCATAAACCCTCTGTTGAGCATCAACGTAGGTTGAATCCTAATATGAAAGAGGTTGTTAAAAAAAAGGTACTTAAGTTGCTTGATGCTGGGGTAATTTACCTAATTTCTGATAGTGAATGGGTTAGTCCTGTGCATGTGGTTCCTAAGAAAGGGGGGATGACTATAATTGAAAATGAGAAAAATCAATTGATTCCAACTAGGACAGTCATAGGTTGGAGGATGTGCATTGATTATAGAAAGTTGAATAGTGCAACTAGGAAAGATCACTTGCCTTTTCCCTTCATTGATTAGATGCTTGAGAGGCTAGCTAGGCATACACACTTTTGTTACTTAGATGGTTATTCAGGATTCCACCAACTCCCTATTCATCTTAGTGACCAGAAGAAAATCACATTTACTTGCCCTTATGACACTTTTGCCTATAGGAGAATGCCATTTGGTTTATGTAATGCCCCTGCTACTTTCCAAAGATGCATGACTGTAATATTTTTTGAATTTATTGAAACATCATGGAAGTTTTTATGGATGATTTTTCAGTATATGGTACTAACTTTGATGATTGTTTGTTTAATTTGTCTAAGATTTTATAGAGATGCGAGGAGGTTAATCTTGTCTTGAATTGGGAGAAGTGCCATTTTATGGTACAAGAGGGGATAGTGCTTGGACATTTGGTTTTTGGAAAAGGAATTAAGGTGGATAAGGCAAAAATTGAAGTGATTAAGAAATTGCCTCCACCGGTGAATATGAAGGGAGTACGAAGTTTCTTGGGACATGCCAGTTTTTACCGGAGATTCATTAGATATTTTTCTAAAATTGCTAAACCTTTGTCTAATCTCTTAGTGAAGGATGTTCTATTTAATTTTGATAGTGACTGTTTGAATGCCTTTTGCAGGTTGAAAGAAGCCTTGATCACTGCTCCTGTTTTGCAAACACTGGATTGGAATCTACCTTTCGAGGTCATGTGTGATGCCAGTGACTATGTCGTAGGAGTTATGTTGGGGCAAAGAAAGGACAAGAAAATGCATGCAATTTACTATGCTAGCAAGATACTTGATGGAGCTTAAGCAAATTATGCCACTACAGAGAAAGAGTTGCTAGCGGTAGTTTTTGCTTTTGAGAAGTTCAGGTCCTATCTAGTGGGGTCAAAGGTGACCGTGTACACTGATCATTCGGAACTTAGGTATCTCATGAGCAAGAAAGAAGCAAAGCCTCGACTTATCCATTGGATCCTTCTCCTCCAAGAGTTTGATTTGGAGATTCTGGATAGAAAAGGGACAAAGAATCAAGTGGCAGATCATTTATCCAGGCTTGACCAACTAGTGATTGGGGAGAGCGATTTACCTATTAATGACTCTTTCCCTGATGAGCAATTGTTTACAGTTTTTGTGGAGAGTGCTCCTTAGTATGCTGACTATGCAAACTACTTGGTTAGTAAGGTTCTACCTTCTGAGCTTAATTATCAGTAGAAGAAGAAATTCTTCTCAGATCTGAAAAATTGTGTGGGATGACCCATACATATACCGGAGGTGTGCTGATGGTATTTATAGGAGATGTGTCTCCGAGAAAGAGGCGCCGAGTATATTGAGTTGTTGTCATTCTGCATCTTATGGAGGACATGCTAGTGCCTCCAAGACAGCAGCCAAAGTTCTTCAGTCTGGTTTCTTTTGGCCTTATATTTTCAGAGATGCTCAGAATTATGTGTTATCATGTGATCCATGTCAGAGAGCTGGAAGTATCTCCAAGAGGCATGAGATGCCAATGAATACTATTCTTGAGATGGAGATCTTTGATGTTTGGAGAGTTGACTACATGGGCCCTTTTCCATCCTCCTGCAACAACAAATTCATTCTTGTAGCTATTGATTACGTATCTAAGTGGGTGGAGGCCATTCCATCTCCAATAAGTGATGCAAAGACCATGATCAAGCTATTCAAGAAGATCATCTATCCAAGGTTTGGAGTTCCTAGGGCTGTGATAAGTGATGGAGGTTCACATTTCACAGAGAGACAATTTGAGAACCTCTTGAAGAAATATGGAGTCACTCATAAGGTTGCTACACCTTACCATTCTCAGACTTCTGGTCAAGTGGAGGTATCTAATCGAGAGATAAAGAGTATTCTAGAAAAAACTGTGTCTAGCTTAAGAAAGGATTGGTCTTTGAAGCTTGATGACGCTCTTTGGGCTTACCGTACTGCTTACAAGACTCCCATTAGGATGACACCCTTTCGACTGATTTATAGGAAGCCCTGCCATCTACCTGTTGAGCTTGAACATAAAACCTTTTGGGCTATTAAGCTTCTGAATTTTGACTTAAAAGTGCAGGAGAAAAAAGAAAGTTTCAACTTCATGAGCTTGATGAGCTGAGATTGGATGCTTATGAGACTGCCAAGTCATACAAGGAAAGAACCAAGAGGTGGCATGACAAGCATATTCTTCGTAGAGAGTTTTGTGAATGAGAACTGGTGCTTCTTTTCAATTCTAGATTGAAACTCTTTCTCGAAAAACTTAAGTCAAGATGGTCAGGGTCATTTTTGGTGAAGAAAGTGTTTCCCTATGGTGCTGTGGAGGTTTGGAATGAAGAGCAAGGGACTTTCAAGGTTAATGGTCAGCGGTTGAAGCACTATCTAGCGGATGAGCAACTTGAGAAGAGGATGAACATTGCCCTCCGTGACCCAACTGTAGAGGGATGAAAGCATAGGAGTCGAGCTTATAACTTTAAATAAGCGCTTCTTGGGAGGCAACCCAAGTTTTCTTGTTTTTCTATTTTATTTCATCTTTTTCTTTTAATTTTGTGTGTTAGATTGTTGGTTTAATGTTTGTCTTATGGATTTTGTCTAAGTTTGACCCTTTTTGAAGATAAATTTAGAAGAAGAGAGAAGTCAGAAGGTTCCACACCCCGCCCATAGAAAATTCCATGGCCATGGAATGCAAACCAGAGGAGAAGGTATAAGTCAGAGAGATCCACGGCCTGGCCGTGGATAGATCCATGGCTATGAATCTCAGTTCTTCAAAAAAAAAAACAAAGTCAGAGAATTCCACACCCTGGCCGTATATAAAACCACGGCTGTGGAACTCTTTGTTCAAAAAAAAAAAGGGGAGGGTAAGTCAGCAGCTTCCACTGCCTGGCCGTGGAACGATCCACGGCCATGGATCGCTGCTGCCCGAATTCAAAAACCATGCCCCCTTCCCTTCTTTATTTCCCCACTTCTTCTTTCATTCTTCTCATTCTTCTCTCCCTCATCCTCCATTTCCATCCTCCCAAACCTTCATTAATCCTTATTTCCCTCAAAACCAAACATTAACCATCTTCTTCCTCCTTCTCAAAGCCATCCCTTCCCCCCATTCTCCCTTCTTCTCCTTCTCCCTTCTCCACCATAGCACCATAACCCCCCATAATCAAACCTTCATAAACACTCCTTTACTCCACAAACCACCATTTTCTTCCCTTTTTCTACCATTTCTTACTTTCCTAACCTCTACCCAATCACTCCCTCCTTCCAATTTGGAAAACCCTAGATTAGGCAATTAAACCCCAATTTCGTGAATAGTGCTGCACAAAGGGGTTTTTTGTTGTGCTTGTTGATTTGGTGTGGCTAGGCAGAATGACGAACAAGTGTCAGAGGGGAGAAGCTGGTTCAAGCTCAAGGACACAGGGAAGAGGCACTGCTGCTCCAAGAGGTAATCCCCCTAATCCCCATGCTTTTAATTTTAGGAATAATGAGCAAAGAGATCGTTACAATGTGCTAGTGAATAGAAGGATAGTTAGCACTCGGTATATGGATGATGTTGTTCTTGATACCTTAGGCTTACAGGATGACTTTGATTGGATGCTTGATAGGGTAGGATGAACTTATTTTTTGAATTTAAAGTATCCCACTTACACTGAGCTTACATTGGAGTTTCTTAGTTCTGTTGAGGCTCATATCCTTCAGGGGGAAGGTTGCCCTAAAGGCCAGATCACTTTTCGACTGTTCAATAATGAGCATTGCTTAAATTTGGAAGAGTTTAATAAGATTTTTGGATTGCCTGCTGGGGGGAAAGGAGGCACCCAAGTGGTTTTTTTGCAATTTCTTTTTGGGCTGATGTCTCTTGTGGGACAGGTACATATGATTCCTCAAATTGTAAGGCATCTTTTCTGCCAAATCCTTGCCTTCGTTATCTCCACCTTATCATAGCTTATACTCTGTTTGGGCGTGGGGATAGTGATGGCAATGTCCGTGCTGATAAACTTGCTTTTATGTGGGCTATTCTTAATGATGCCAAAATGGACACTGGATCTTTTCTTATTAGGCATTGGCTTAGGGTAGGTAAGGCCCAATCGAGGACTATTGTTATTGGTGGGCTTATCACAGCGATAGCTAATTTCTTTGAATATGATTTAGATGGTCTGGAGGCAGTTCAAGGTAATTCTAGGATTGATTTAGAGTTTTGTTTAGCAATTAAGATGATTGTCAAAGAGGATGGAATTTACTGCCTCCGCCTGAATGATAGAGCTCAACCTCTACCCCTTCCTAACCGTTCTGCTATCACTGTGCGTAACCGTTCAAATTGGTGCACTCCTGGGAGTGTAACAGATGATCCAATTGATGTTCAATGCCCTCTTCGCCCTCCATCAAGGGCAGGCACCTCTCGTCCTTCTTCTTATTCTTTTGCAGGTCCTTCAGAAGATGGTCTCACACGAATTTATGCTTCTTTGGAGAAACTTCATGCTGAGCAGGCACAGCAGTGCCACATACTAGAGGAGCTTCGTCAGCAGGGTCAGGCTACTGATGGCCGCTTGCAAGCCTTAGAGGGGACAATTCAGAGTATGGAGAGCATGGTCCGGGCCATTCATAGTTGGCATTTGAGTCAAAATCATTTTCCACAATCGCAGTGAGTTCTTTTCTTTTCTTTTATCCCTTTTCTTGTTTTAGAATTTTACATTGGGGATAATGTAGGTTCTAAACTTGGGGGGATATTTTCATATTTTCATTTTTATTATAGATAATTGGTATTTTCATTTAGAGTCTCATGCATTCTCATGTCTTGTTTTGCATTACATCTTCATGTTGTATTTTCACACCATCATATCTCTTGAGTTTTTGGTTGAACTTATGCCCCTCTCTTTTGAGGATTTTGAGATGATATTGATTTGAAACCCAATTTGTTGATTCTTGTGGTAGGCAACAGACATTGTTTTAATTGATAGTAGAGGTGATCTTTTGATAGTTGATAATTAGCATATGTTCTCTGAATTTGTGCTTCTCATTGATTTTTGAACCTCTAAATGTGAGTTTTGAGCCTGTATGGGATATATGCACTATATGATTTCTGCTCCCATTCTTTGTGTTGAGTGATATTCCTCATTGATCTTGTGCTCTAGAACTTGATTTGAAACCATTTTGAGGCGAAATTTTTGGTTGCATGCTTGAATGTGATTAAGGCATCTTAGGTATTTTTCTGGCCTTTTGAAATTGTTATACTGTCATCCACTAGTTGCCCATTTTGAGCTTATTGCATAATTATTTTTCTTGATGCCTATGATGATACATTGTCGGTAATCATTTGGAATATTAAATGGAGGAAATTTGGGTTTAAAAGTTGTATAAATATATGTTGGAAATCATATGTTTTTAATCCTTCTCTTTCTCAAAAAAAAAAAAAAGAGATCAAATAAAAGAAAACCATAAGATGAAAGCTTGAAAAAGAGAAGAGAAAGAGAGGAAAGAAAAGAAAAGCAAGGAAGAAAATACTTGGAAATATGGAGTTATGATCCTGTTTGGAAAATGCCTTTGCTCCATTGATGTTCTATTGGATTTCTTGTGCTTATTAAAAATTTTGTTAGCCTTTTGTGCATACCTTCCTTTCTCTACCTTACCTAGCATCATTCCCATGACCCCATTACAACCCTTGAAAGACTTTTTGATTCTTGCATGCATGCTGATTATTAGTGGAAATTTGGTTTCTTATCAAGCATATGGAAGTGCATTTTCTTTGAAGGATTTTGAGTGTATGGTTTTCACACTTAAACACTTTGAGTGTGGTTAGTGAAGTGAACTTAATTCAATCAGTGAGGATGCATGATTTCTGAGAACTTAGCCTCTAATTGGACTTGATTTTGATTACTTCTCAGATTCTTGGATTACCTTAGCCTATTACTTGGATAATTGTTTTCTCGGGTTCCTTATTCATTATTGTCTTTTGATCCCACTTCTTGGTTTGACATTAGTTATTGCTTGGGGACAAGCAAAATCTTAAGCTTGGGGGGATTTGATGTGTGTGAAACAACATCATGTTTTGTTCTTGTTTTGCATGCATTTTGTAGGCATTTTAAGCATTTTAGTTTCTTTTTGTATTTGATTTTCCTTTAGTTCGGATAACTGCTGTATTTAAGGTGTTCTTGTGCAGGATTAATGCTGAATTAGCCTTGGATTGAATAGAATGCTTGCATGATTGAAGTTGGAGTTTAAAGGATAGCAAAAAGGTGCAAAAAGACCATTCCAGAGGGATCCACGGCCTGCTCGTGGATCAAACCACGGCCATGGATCGAGGGGCAACTTGAAGAATAATAAGGAAATTTGCAGAGAGTTCCACAGCCTGGTCATGGAACCATCCATGGCCCGACCGTGGTGATGATTTGAAACTACACTCTTAATGATCTCATAAGCTTCTGTCAGCCTTCTGTTCATCAAAGCTCCACCAGCTGCGGAGTCAAGAGACACCTTCGAAGAATATTCCAAACCATTGTAGAAGGTGTGAACGATCAACCATTTTTCTAACCCATGGTATGGGTAGGCTTCCAGCAAAGCTTTTTATCTATCCCAAGCTTCTGACAATGACTCGCCATCTTTCTAAACAAAGCTTATGATTGGGTCCTTAGGTGAGCAGTCTTGGAAGGTGGAAAGAATTTATCCAAAAAGGCTTGCTCCAATTGGTCCCAAGTAGTTATTGTCTCAGCCGGAACGGACTTCAACCAAGCTCTAGCTCGATCTCTCAAAGATAATGGAAACAGGCGGAGACGAATAGCATTAACAGAGGCGCCTTCGATCTTGAGGGTCTCACAGAATTCCAAGAACATATCCACATGATCATTAGGATCCTCTGACGGCAATCCTCCAAATTGGTTCTGCCTTATCATAGACAGTAAGGTAGGAGGTATGGTGAAGTGCCTAGCTTCAATGTCTGGCCGAGCAATTCCAGATCGCAAACCCCGAGCATTAGGGGCTGCATACTCTTTTAACGGTTTATTATCCTTAGCTGCTACCATGACAAATGTTGGTTCATATATTTCTCTTACTCTTTGCCTTTGTTGTCTTCTCCTTCTACGTAAAGTTCTTTCAATTTCAGGATCTGCTTCAATAAGAGTCCTAGAACGTCTAGTACTTTGCATAAACAAGAGAAATTACTTGCAGAGAGTCAAAGAGATATCAAGAACGTAAGAACCAAATAAAACAAAAAGGTTTAAAATAATTAAATTAAAAATTAAACTGATATTCAAGAAAAACACAGTCTCCTGCAACGGCGTCAAAAACTTGATGTGTGAAATCCGCAAGTGTACGGTTTCATCGTTAAGTAATAAAAAGATTGAATCCACAGGGACTGTGTCTATGAATACCAATTAATTAATTAATTTAATTTAATTAAACAAAAGGAAATATAATTGTTGATTAAGAAGAACGTAATAACAAAGTAATTAAATAATTAAAAATCAAAGTGTAAAATTTAGAATAAAAATAGCAAGTTATTAAGAAGGGGTTTTTCAGAATCAAGAAAGCTTCCAAGATTGGGAAACCACAATGATACAAGATAAATCCTAATTAACAACCCTTTTATTAAATCTGAAATTCAATTGAAGGTGAATTACCCTAAATTAGTTAATGTTCTTTCTCAAGATACAAGATCCGTGCCCAATTAAACCAATTCCTACTCTCGTGGTAATTGAATTTAAATTGAACCCATTACGCTTTGTGGTAATTCATTGAATCCTCGAAAGGCTAAAACTACTCTCATGATTTAGACCTTAAGTTAAATTCTTATGGTTCCAACACCTAGGTTCATCTCTCAGTACGTCCCTAAATGCCTATGAGATGCAAATAAGTGGCCAACGAATTCACATGAATAAGAGCAATAAGGATTGAATCAAAGAACATTCAAGATTAATAAAAGGAAAAACAAAGTCAATTAATCATTATCAATGTATCAATGGGCATTGCCCAATCCTAGAAATAAAAGAAACTACTCAGACATAGAGAAGAAGGAACAAGAAAACATATTCATAAACATCCAAACCCGTAATCCAAGAGAGAAGAGGGAAGAAAGATCAAGAACCAAAGCCTCCAATGTGCCTCCTTGAAAACCAAATTAGAACCCCCAAACTGTATTCAAAACATCTATATATATAACCTAGGGTTTTAATTGGCTAAAAACCCCCCAAAAGAAATAAAAATAAAAACTTAAAAACTGCTGCGCACTGCGATCCACGCCCGTGGATCATTCTGCTAACAAGCCATCTCTGGGTCATTTGAGTTCCACGGCCGTGGATGGTTCCACGGCCAGGCCGTGGAGCTCTCTGCAAATTTCTTTATTCTTCTTCAAGTTGCCCCTTGATCCATGGCTGTGGTTTGATCCACGGGCAGGCCGTGGATCCCTCTGGAATGGTCTTTTTGCACCTTTTTGCTATCCTTTAAACTCCAACTTCAATCATGCAAGCATTCCATTCAATCTAAGGCTAATTCTGCATTAATCCTACACAAGAACACCTAAAACACTGCAGTTATCTAAACTAAAGGAAAATCAAATACAAAAAGAAACTAAAATGCTTAAAATGCCTACAAAATGCATGCAAAACAAGAATAAAACATGATGTTATTTCACACACATCAACAACCTCAATGTAATCGATTACAAGGCTTCTGCCATACTTATAATCAATTACAAGCACTATGTAGTCGATCACAATGGCCCTTAAACACATTTTTCAAGTCCAATGAAGCTTGATGGCCATTTCTAATTTAGAAAACCTTGGATTTCTTTAATATGTGAACTTGAGTTACAAAAACCAAGATTAAAATCAACAATTCTTTAAAACATGAACTTTGGACTTTAGGTTGATTTATAAAAGATCTTTCAAAAACCATTTGGAGATAATTGAGATATATTGATAGCATTTTACATTGATATGCTAAGTCCTATAACCTGTGCCAAATATACCTCTTTTGATCTTGGTCTTCATCTTGACTTTGTTATCATCAAAAACTTCATTGATATGCTTCAAGACATAAGCATTTACATTCTCCTCCTTTTTGATGATGACAAAACAACATAGCAAAAAGAGAGTAACATATGCATTTATATTAGAGATTTAGGGAGTGGCATATGCATTTATATATATCAGAGATTTAGGCGCTACTCTCCCCCGTAGTTTATGGATGAGATAGGATAAGTGATTTACATGAAGAAATACTCCCCCGTACAATCAGCACTATGATTCCAATAATTTCAGTAGCATTTCAGTGCCTTTTAAATACAATCAGTCAGCATAACAACAAAGTAACAATAGAGTAAAATTAAAGTATAAGTAGTTCAATCATATCGACATCAGAATATAACCAGCCAGATCAAAGCAATAGCTGATTTATATAGATCAGCAAAATATCCAGAGTCATCACGACATAAGTCCAGCAGCAAAAAAAATAAATAAATAAAAGTGACAAAATGCTAATAGGTTAGGCAAGATATGACAAGAAGAATCATCATGACATAAGTTCCATGTCTCTCTGTCGCCTCGCTGTCACTGTCACTGTCATCAGCTACATCATCAAGCTCTACGTCGTCATCATCGATGCAAAGATCATCCTCGGAGCCAAGAATCTCCTCATTATCGTCAGGAGCAGCAACTGCAGCACTAGAAGGAGCTCATATGATAGAGAAATAGGAGGGGCAGCAGAGGAGGTGGGAGCATTGGCATCTCTCCTCTGTGTAGAACTAGATCCCTCTTGTAAGGAACGAATATAAGCTAACTCTAATCCTTGATGATCGACCTTTTGCTTGATGCGATTCATTTCCATTCTCAAGCTGCGCATCTCCTGTAGTAACAGTTCCAAAGGGGCTGTGGGAGTAGGAGCAGACTGCTTTCCTTCTTCTTCATCCTCGGCCTCATGAGGAATGTGACCATAGCTCCCATGAAGGAGGTAATACTATTTCTCGTCAACCTTCCTCAGCTGAAGCATGTGCAGAGTATGCAAACCAATGGATTGTGGCCCTTTACAACTAGTGTCCTTTGTCTTCCCCGACAAAGGAATATGACAGTACTCTAAAATGGAAGTCACAATCATAGCATAAGGCAGGGCATGCTTTTTCTTTTTCGCTTCCAACATGTGCTGAATAATCTAATATGCCCAATTGATTGGCCTATCTGTGTTCATGGCCCACAAAGTTTGCACATCGTCCTTGAGAACCTAGGAATAGTTGCCTCCCCTAGGCACCAATCCCTTAGCCACAAGGTAATGCAACACTCTATTCTCCATAGTTAACCCAGTGGCCATCACCCTATGTTTGCCTCTAGGAATCTCATATCCAGCCCTAACAATGAAATCAAGGCAGCCTTATATTCATAGTCAGGTCCCCATACATTTTCATGTCCACAGAAATTTACACCATCAAAGGTCAATTGAGTCAGCCTATACCACAAATCCTTATTGACTCTTATTTGTTTCTTTTTCACCTCAGAGATCAAGCAGTCATCCTTATGCTTTAAATTGGCATAAAACACTCTAACTAAGTCTGGGTATATATCCTTTTGAATACTCAAGAAATCAAGCAATCCTAGTCTTTCTATTATTCTAAAGTTTTCCAGGGGTTCATTAGAGCAGAAATTATGAGTGAGATACCTAGTTGATATGATCTTCCTTAACTGAAATTTTTTTTGGAACAAATATGCTTTCTTGGTGGTGGAGAAATATCGTGTGAGGTCCAACCCGGAGATCGTGAGTGGAGGAGCACTAGAAGACATTCCTATTGAGGCCCCTGTTCTTAGCCTCTTGGTGCGCTTGGAGGATTTTGCCATTGTGGGGAAAATGAGAGAAAAGGATAGGGAGTAAGGTGAAGGAAAGGAGGTTTGTTGGTGTTTGGTGATGGATAAAGGGAGAAAATGGTGAGAATTCATTAGTTAGGGTTTAGAGTGAGAAGATGTATGTGAGAGGAGACGGGGGAAGGATTTGGAGTGTTTTAGATGAAAATTGGTTTGGGGGTTTGGTGAAGAGGAGAAAACCAAGTAGAATGGGGTTGGAATGGTGTAATTTGGCCAACAAATGAGAAAGTATTTATGATTTTTGGGAGAGAGTTTTGTGAGACGTGGAGAGAGAAAGATGAGTTATAGGTGAAAAATGGCAGTTCATGCATCTGGGCCTTTTAAAACCCCTGTGTAATCGATTACACGCTCTCAAGGAACCTTGTAATCGATTACAAGATGAGTATAATCGATTACATGCACTCTAGACACGTTGTAATCGATTACATAGTGTGTGTAATTGATTACATGCTCTCTGACTTTGCTTAGGATGCTTGACAGAGCCTTTGTAATTGATTACATAGGTCCTGTAATTGATTACAAGCTTGCTAAATTCAATTTTTGCACTTCAAACAGTATAGGATCAATTCCAAAGCTTCCAAAATAGTTCCAAATCAATTCCAAACCTCATGTGGGCATAAAAACTGACCAGCTCTTGACCCAAAACATACGTTCTTGCAAAATAACCACCTTGTCAAGGATCAAACTACTTTAATAGGATTAGTGAATTTTAAGCTACTTGGAGGACTTAGATATGATGGAGTACCTGCAAAACAAACTTGGGGGAACCTCCAACGCTCAAGTCATTATTGGATTCGAAAATGATTAAAACAAGGTAATTTGTGCAGCAAGGTGACACATTATGCAGCAAACTAATAACTTTATGCAGCAAATTTTGACATTATGCAGCAAGAAAAAAGATTATGCAGAAGATTGTGACTTTATGCAGCAAAAGTAATAAGTTATACATCAAGATGACAGATTATGGAGCAAATGACACATTATGCAGCAAAGTGATTAATTATGTAGCAAAATTGTGCAGTAAGAGTTTAGATGCATGATTGATCCAATATGCTAAGTTCACTTCTTATAAAAAAGAGTGCTTCTTTATTTAAAGGCTTAGTGAAGATGTCAGCAAGTTATTTAGTGGTTTCAACAAACTCAAGCATACAATCACCTTTTTGAACATGATCCTTTATGAAATGGTGCCTTATTTCTATGTGTTTTGTTCTTGAGTGCAAAATGAGATTTTTAAACAAATGGATTACACTAGTGTTGTCACGCCTTATAGGGATGTAATCAAGCTCTAGACTATAATATAGAAGTTATTGCTTCATCCAAAAGATTTGAGCACAACAACTCTCAACTGCAACATATTCAGCTTCAGCTGTAAACAATGCCACACTATTTTGTTTCTTGCTATACTAAGAAACTAGTGAGCTTCCAAGCAGGTGGCATGTCCCACTAGTACTCTTCCTATCCATTTTGCATCCAACAAAATCAGAATCGAAATAACCAATTAGCCTATATGAGGCACCCTTAGGGTACCACAAGCCCATTTGTGAAGTGCCTATTAGATATTTCATAACTCTTTTTACAGCACTTTGGTGTGATTCTTTAGGATTTTCTTGAAATCTAGCACACATGCACACACTAAACATAATATCAAGCTTACTTATTGTGAGATAAAGGAGTGAGCCAATCATACCTCTATATTTTGAAATTTCTACAGATTTACCTCCTTCATCCTTATCCAAATAACAAGAAGTGCCCATTGGTGTAGCCATATGCTTGGCATTATCTATTCTAAATTTCTTGAGCAGCTCCTTGCAATACTTGGATTGACTTATGAAAGTCTCATCCCTTGTTTGCTTGATTTGGAGACCAAGGAAGAAGTTGAGCTCACCCATCATAGACATCTCAAACTCATTTTGCATAATATTGGCAAATTCCTTACATAGATAGTTATTACTAGCACCAAATATTATATCATCAACATAAATTTGAACAAGAAGTATGTAATGCATTTTATGCTTGATGAAGAGAGTAATGTCAATTTTTCCTCTAGAAAAGCCTTTTTTCAATAGAAACTTGCTCAACCTTTCATACCAAGTTCTACGAGTTTGTTTTAAGCCATACAAGGCCTTTTTCAATTAAAAACATGGTTAGACAGTTCAAAGTTTTCAAAATTGGGAGGTTGTTTCACATACACCTCTTCTTGTATAAAACCATTTAAGAAAGCACTTTTGACATCTATTTGATAAAACTTGAAATCCATGATGCGTGCATATGCAAGTAGCATTCTTATGGCTTCTAATCTAGCTACGGGAGCATATGTTTCCTTATAATCTATGCCTTCTTTTTAATTATAACCTTTAGCAACAAGTCTAGCTTTATTTCTTATTATTAAGCCCGTTTCATCAAGTTTGTTTGGAAATACCATTTGGTACCAATTATGGGAAGATCATTGGGCCTTGGAACTAATTCTCAAAATTGATTTCTCTCAAATTAGTTTAGTTCATCTTGCATGGCCAAGATCCAATGTTCATCATTAATGGCCTCATTTATGTCTTTAGGTTCAACTTGAGAGACAAAAGCCATATGGTTATATGCATCTCTAAGAGAGTTTCGAGTGATTACCCCTTTTGATACATCACCTATCACCTTGTCAAGAGGGTGATATCTTGATGTCCTCCATTCCTTGGGAAGGTCTATGATTTGTGAATCCTCTTGCCTTGGGGGATCAAGTGAGCTTTCTTCTTAGTTCTTGACCTTCTTCTCTTGATTCTCCAAGTGAGTTCTTGACAAGATTTTTGCAACATCATCAACCAAATCCTTTCTCAGACCATGTGAGTTAGTTTCATCAAATACAACATGAATTGACTCCTCAATGGTCATTGTTCTCTTATTATAAACTCTAAAGGATTTGCTACTAAGAGAATAACCAAGAAATATTCCCTCATTGGATTTAGCATCAAACTTGCCTAGGTTATCTTTCTCATTATTTAAAATAAAGTATTTGCAACCAAAGACATAAAAGTGGGAAATTTTTAGTTTCCTTCCTTTATATAGTTCATAGGGTGTTTTCTTTAAAATTGGCTTTATCAAAGCCCTATTCATAACATAACAAGTGGTACTTACCGCATCCGTCCAAAAATACTTAGGAATGTTTGTTTTATTAAGCATAGTTCTTGCTAACACCTCTAAAGATCTATTTTTACTTTCAACCACTCCATTTTGTTGTGGAGTTCTAGGAGTAGAAAAATTATGCTCAATGTCATTTTCATTGCAAAACATTTCAAAATCTTAGTTTTCAAATTCCCCACCATGATCACTTCTTATGGATGGAATGCTACAATTTTTCTCATTTTGAATAACCTTTGCAAGTTTCCTAAATGCATGAAAGGCATCATTCTTATGAGTAAGGAATAGAGTCCATGTATATGTAGAGAAATCATCCACAATCACCAAAGCATAGTAATTACCCCAAAAGCTCATAGTTCTCAAAGGTCTAAAAAGATCCATATGCAAAAGTTATAAAAGTCTAGTAGTAGAAACAATATTTTTAGTTTTGAAAGAGACCTTTACTTATTTACCCTTTTAGCATGCATCACAAAGTTTATTTTTCTCAAAATTGAGCTTTGGTAAAACCAATTACTAAATCTTTAGAAACAGGTTTATTTTGATGATCCATATGAATGTGGGCAACTCTCCTATGCTATAGCCATGAATCACTCTCTTTACTCATAAGACATCTTGTGTAACGACCCGGGACTGCCTGCAGGATTGATGAGTGTCTCCACAAACCAACACGAGTCTTTTCAGCGTGCTTTGTCCTCACTCACACGCATCCTAGGAAACTTCCCAGGAGGTCACCCATCCCATAATTGCTCCAGGTCAAGCACGCTTAACCATGGAGTTCTTATGTTCTAGGCTCCCGAAAAGAAGTTACAACTTGTTGATATAGCTACACCAAATCAATTCCTTTAAGCCATCCTCAACTATGCAGTCCCATACCTGCACAGTCTCTGAATCCCTCTCATTCCGGTGTGTATTCAGTTCATTCATGCAGACCCTCCGCCTAGAAGCCTGCCAGGAGCCGCTCCTTGTCCGTGCTTCATTGCACCGACGATCACTCCCCGCTCTCGTCGGCCCCGGGACGCCACATGCCCACCAACTTCCGCTTGGTTCGTCCCCGAACCACACCGTACTGGGAGAGGTCCCGTCTCTGATACCATTAATGTAACGACCGGGATCGCTGCGGGGATTGATGAGTGTCTCCACAAACCAACACGGGTCTTTTCAGCGTGCTTTGTCCTCACTCACACGCATCCTAGGAAACTTCCCAGGAGGTCACCCATCCCATAATTGCTCCAGGTCAAGCACGCTTAACCATGGAGTTCTTATGTTCTAGGCTCCCGAAAAGAAGTTGCAACTTGTTGATATGGCTACACCAAATCAATTCCTTTAAGCCATCCTCAACTATGCGGTCCCATACCTACACGATCTCCGAATCCCTCTCATTCCGGTGTGTATTCAGTTCATTCATGCAGACCCTCCGCCTAGAAGCCTGCCAGGAGCCGCTCCTTGTCCGTGCTTCATTGCACCGGCGATCACTCCCCGCCCTCGTCGGCCCCGGGACGCCACATGAATCCCATAATATCGTAAGTTGATGACTAGCAGTTACGGATATTTAAGGATATCTCTTCTGCATGGATCACGCAATCTTGATATTTTGGCCCAATATCACTTGATGTGCATGGCTCTGGGGTCCAGACTGCCTTCACGGTCTTAGCTGCGTCGTCTAAGGCGAAGTTCGATTATACGTGTGCCAGCTTGATCCACCTAGATGGGATCCTGGTTCGCGGCCCAAAATAAGTTTTAATGTCATTATGTCTTGTTAAATTCTTTGTATTAAGGGAATGATAAAATCATGATTATTTTAGCATTATTATGTTGAATTATTTTTACCAAATTTTAAGATTTAATACTTATTTATTTTATTTTCCCATCAGATGATATGAATGAATTATTAATAGAAACCATGATTTTATCATGATTATGAATCTTGATAGAAACCATACTTTAGGGGGATGGCTGCCCAAGCGATTTGTCCATGGCATTGCGTCAATCCAGATTCATATATTTTTCCTCCTTCTTCTTCTCCTTCTATCCCTCCCTTTTAAAGCAAATCTTTTGCGCAGGCTTTGAATAATTCTCTAGATATTCTAATCAATCAACTTCCTTGTCCTTGCATGAAAGGGGATACTCTAGCAATCAAGATTTTTGAGGAAAAGTATCAAGCTGGTCTCACAGGGTGTAAAAATAGTCTTCATGGAAGGCTGATCCTATCGAAAAAGAATTCTCCCATCAAACTTCAAGACTTGTGATCCAAGTTATCAAAAATATGGAAGCCTCTAGGTTAGTGGAGGATGGTGCCGCTTAGTAAAGGATTTTATGAGTATAGTTTTGCCTCTCCAGAAGATTTGCGTAGTGTATGGACAGTAGGTTCTTGGAATCTTCAACCAGGAATCTTGCGATTGTCTTCTTGGACTCCTGATTTTAATCCAAATTCTTTGAGACAAACAAATTCTTAATGCTGGGTTCGCATACATGGTCTGCCTCAAGAATATTAGAGACCTAAAATTTTATTTGTAATCACAGGGGGTATTGGTACACCTATTTCATTGGATGATACGACTAATAATAGGATTTTTGGGCATTTTGCTAGAATCCTTGTGGATATTGATTTCTCTAGTATATTACATGATCAGGTTTTGGTAGAAAGAAAGGGTTATAACTTTTTTGTGGGCATAGAATATGAAAAATTGCCTCTCTACTGTTCTACTTGCTGCACCATTGGACATTCTTTGGATAATTGTAAAAAAGACTGTTAATCTTATTTCGAAAGATCATGGGATTTAGAAGGGAAATTTTTCTAATATTAAGACAGTTGCTAATTATGTTCTAAAGAATAAAGAGATTGCTATTCCAGATAAGGTTATCAGTTCTGATATTACTATTTCAGATAGGGAGGGAGTTAATGTCTCTTCACCTGTGCTTTCTAACAAGGAAATTGGGGAACCAATTTATTCTATTCCTTTAGAGGCTCTAATCATTCAAGATTCCCCTGTTAATTCAAATTTAAAATCAAACTCAAATGGGTCTCAGCATCAAATTCAGAAGGAGTATAATGATCCTAATCCTTTATTGGGGTTTGTGCAAAATTTTGAGGAAGGTGGCAGCAGCTCTGCTGTTGTTCCTGTGAATAATCTTTCTAATGCAGATCATGATTCAGAAGACTCAGTTGAGATTGTCTTTGATGAAACGTTGGTCAACGATTCCCAAGAATTTGTCATGAATTCAATTCTGGATCATTCTACTCCAATGGCTAATAGGGAGAATAATAATAAAGGCAAGCCTATTGTGAATTCTAGTGATCATGTGCTCAATTCTATGATCTCTAAGTCCATATCAAATGCAACAATAAGTGGAACTAATATGGAAACTCCTGCTTTTTCTAACCCTATTGTGGCTTAGGATTTGAAAATCATGGGTAAATTCTGGAGAGATATAATGGAGGATGATATTGAGATTGATACTCCTATGCAGGATAAGAATGCTGCAGCAGATGATGGGAATTTCGTTGAAGATTTGCTTAAAGTAGCTAATCAAGGGAATGGCTCTAATTTCACTGTGGTTCTTTCTAAATCTTAGAAAAAGAAGATAAGGAAGTAGAAAAACTAGTTGCATAAAACTGAGAAGTATTATACTCGTTCAAAGGCAGGCCCCTCAAAATTTTGCTTAATGAATATCCTATATTGGAATGCAAGAGGCCTAGGGAATAAGAATACTAGGCTTGTTTTCGAAAAATCTTTATTTTCAGCTTAAACCTAGTTTATTGTTTTTTTCTGAACCTTGGATTGCTATAGATCAATTGCCATCTTCTTTCTGGGGTCAGTTAAAATTAAAGCCTTTCCTTGTTAATAGTAGAAATAATTTGCTTCCTAATTTGTGGGGTTTATGTGATGATTCCCTTGATCTAGTAGTGATTTCAGTTTCATCTCAGCATATTTCTTTTTTCATTTTGTGGGATAACCAAGTTATTAATATTGCTGTTATTTATGCTAGCACCTCTCATGTGTTTAGGAGAAATCTTTGGCTCGAATTGGCAACTTTACAGGAAGCTTACCAAGGACCTTGGTGTTTCATAGGTGATTTTAATGCCATTCTTGGTGCTCATGAGCAAAGAGGAGGCTGCCTACCATTTCAAATTTCTTGTGATGAGTTTAAGGCTTAGACTGACAGTTGCCATTTAATTCATCTACTTACTAGAGGAGTGGAATTCAGCTAGACTAATAACAAAAAAGGCAAGACTAATACTAAAAAAAGGTTGGATAGAGTTATTTGTAATAATGAATGACTTTCTTTTTGGAATTCTTCTTCTTACTGTACTTTGACTAAAAGTCAATCTGATCATCACCCCCTATTGTTGTTTCTTAAAAGAGGTACACGATCTATACCTTCTTCTTTTAAATTCCAACAAATGTGGATGGATCATCCTGACTGTTATAGATTAATTGTTGAGGTTTGGAGTAGACATGTTGTTGGCTGCCCCATGTTTGTTCTTACACAAAAGCTTGAGGCTTTAAAGTCTGATTTGAGAATGTGGAATAAATCAATCTTTGGGGATGTTCATCTGAATGTGGAGAATGCTATTACTGAGGTTGATAGAATCCAGGAGCAAATTTCAATTTCTAGTTTTTCTGATGATTTGCATGGCCAAGAGCAAAGAGTTTAGTTTGAATTACAACAAGCCTTGTCTTATCAGGAGCAATTTTGGAAAGATAAAGCTAGGATTAATTGGTTTACTTATGGAGACAAAAATACTTCTTATTTTCATAGAGTGGCTAAGATCAGGAGTGCTTCTAAAAGAATGTCTATTCTAAAAAGTGGAGATTCTGTTTTGGATGATGAGGAGGCCATTAAGCAGCATGTCCTTTAATTTTACAGCTCCTTATATACATCCGATAATAATTGTGTTGATAATGGTATTATTGATCGAGTAATTCCCTCTTTGGTTTCTGATCAAGACAATCTTATGTTGACTAATCTGCCTTCCATTGATAAAATCAAGACTGTTGTTTTTTCGATGTGTGGGAGTAGTGCTCCAGGTCCTGATGGATTTGGAGGATGTTTGTAACACCCACCGTAGGGTATCACATTTAAGACTAATCCTAATATAACTTACCCAAGTTGTAAAAGAATTAATACTGTAAAAACATTAATTTTAAAATCTCGTTTGCGAAAAGACTGAAAATAAATAAAATAATTAATAACTATAAGTATAACATGTATTAGAACAAAACACACCATAATGTACATTAATATTACAAACCTTGTTCCTAAATAGTTTACATAAATACACTACATTCCAAAAAGATAAATATGTACAACATGTACATCAAAACATAAACTATTTAACTAAAACCTTTAAAGACTAAGGATTTGGGCCCTCAGAAGGATCCTCCTCCTCAGTATCATCAAAGAACCCAGGCAGGTACATCACTCGCTGGACAGGGGTTCTAGCTGAAGACACCATCGAGTCCTCCTGTGGTGTATAAACAGTGCCACCCCAGAGCTTAGGAAAAGGCATTGTGAACTCCAGACGCACAAACGCATGCTGTGTCAAAACAGGAATCCCATCACGGGTTCCACTCAGACTCAGAGTCAAATCCCCAGTATACACAAAGCGTTCATTATTTAAATTAACCCTCCATGCATCAGTTCCCCTATGGAACTGTACTCTCACAAAACTTAACACTTGGCGCCTTGCTGCCATTCCGACAAACAAAGAGAAGTATCACTGATGGTAAACAAAATTACTGTAACACCCCTCGATTTAATAACCGTGGCATAATCGTCATTATACCACGGTCACTAAATTTTCGGCGTGCTACAACTTAAATAACAAGTTTTCCAAAATTAATCATTGTGCATATAAAGAAAATATGTGCCATGAATGAATAATTACCTATATTGCCATTTTAAAATATAGTTTAACAAGATATACTCAAGATACAACATATAAGACTAGTTAATTACCTTAAAACAAACATACTCAAAAGAACCCTTATACAGGTAATGCAAAAGAAACATGAACTACCCACAACAACGCCACGACTAAGGAGTTGGGCACTCCATCGGATCCACTTCGGGATCCTCCCCCCTGTTCATCCGAGGACACAAAAGTAGAATAGTATACGGTCTCTCGGGCTGGTACCCTAGTAGCTGATGTCATAGAATCCTCGTCCTCTCTAGGTGTGTGAAGCGGATCACTCCATAGCTCCCGAATGGGTAAGGCAAGCTCCAAATGCACTGATGTGGTGAGAAACAAGATAGAATCTTCAATCGCGGTCCTCCTCACGGTCAAGATCAGATCCCCAATAATGCCATTTGCGCTCGCTAGCCCAGTCGACTCGCCAAGCATTGGCATCCCCAGTGAACACAATCTTGATGAAATTAATAGAACCCCCTTCTTGTTGCCATCGTCGAATGCAAGAGATCAAACCAAGTAAAATCTAGGAGATTCAACCTCGCCCCCTTTACAATCTTTAACCAAAAATCACATAGAACAAGAATAGTGTAAGCAAGAGGTGAGATATCCTACATCATTACCAACATGGCAGTAAAGGAACATAACACAAATGACGAAGTCATTCCATACATACAAATGTTACAAATATATTCAAGTTATCAATTGCATAGATATCATTAGAAAGCATATTCCACAATATTAAAAATATTAACAGCACTATAACAACAGATATCCACCATAGATATATAACTAATATTTATGTCTCCTCAATATGTATGTTGACCATGCCATGACAATATGTGAACTGGCCATGCATATGCACAATGCGTATGCTGACCATCCTCATGTACAATGTACTCATTTTCTACTCCATGGAGCTAGACTCAAAGTTTTCAGAGATAAACGTCCCAGAAGATCTGTCCCCTCTCAAAAGACAGTCTATGCTGGGCCACGAAAAGCAATAGTGCCTTGTCGGGCTGCCAGTGCGTTGCAACAGTGTTCACGGCCATGGGTATACAATGTGATAATACAGTCACGAGTGAATCACTGCGCCCTGACGTCCCCCATAGGTCCATTCAAGACCCCACAATCTTGTAAGTTCTTGTTCACTCCTAGTCATAAAACACCATAATTGTATAATGCACAAGTACATATTCAGCGGGATCAACCCTCCGTGGTACCATTCCCGATGGTATCAAAGCAATCATCCATATAATTGTTTCAATACCATTTGCATCAATGATATTATATAACTGTCCATACGACTACATTACCCCAATGATATTTGGGTTTCCTGTTTCCTCTAATAACCAGTCCTTTCTGACTAAATCGTCTACCTGATGTTTCTAGTTATAAAAGCAAACTACATCTGACTAAATCGTTTATTTGATTTTTTGGTCTAGTACTTTGGTTCCATAACCACAATGTCAATGCATGTTCATCATGTTACTTTCTCAATCATGCCTCAATACAGGTGGATTCAATGCATACATATATATACATATATAGATTCACAATGATAGCATAACTTATCCAAATTCACATGCCTTATAGAGCCTAAACATTCATCTGAAATCTTTGATCCTAATCACGGACCCACCTCAAGTCAATATTAAAACCTCAAAGGTGAACACATACTATTCAAAGATGCTACAAAAGTTATGCCTCAATTCCATTATGTTCTTACGTTAACTCTCTTAGAATATTTACTTTGAGTTCCTCACAGCCCTCCTCATACTCATGTTCTTTCTTTATCCAAACCTCACTCTAAGTTGTATGATAATGTTGTGTTCTTGATTCTTTCCACATTATGAACTCCTAATTAAGTGTCTATTCATTTAATTAGCTAAGTTCTAGTTTATTACAAGGTCTCATAATGAGTGCCTAATGAGGTCGTGAGCCTCCAAAGGACTAGAAAACCTAACCATTTCTCACAACCCTAATTACACGGCCGTGTCAAGTTACACAGCCTAGGCCGTGTACTCCTCTAGATGAGGTTAATCTCCCTCTTACCTTAAGGAAGACAAAAACCCTTCTTGTATAGCCTCCTATTGATTTTGTGGAGCACCCTCAAGAAAACCCTAACAAGCTTAAACCAAACTAGAGTTACAAACAAGAAAAAAGAGAAACCATAGATCAATCATGGTTTAAAAACTCAAGAATCCAACTTAGGAACAAGAAACAAGAATATTACCTTTTAGAGTAGAAACAAGAATCCAACCTAGGATGTTGTTTAGGTTTAGAAAATAATGTTAGGTGGAATTGTGGAAGCTTGGATGTAGGTGTTTGGTATAAGGGCCGAAACCTTCAAGGAGAAAGAAGATTGAGTTCTTTGTGTTTGTTCGTAGAGTTCTTGGAAGAGAAAGAATAGTTGGAGTCACAAAGTGATAGAAAATGAAATGAAAAGTCCTATTTCTCTAGTGCTTGGCCGTGTAGGTGAAAGAATAGAAATATTAAACTTTTATAACAAGATAGAAATTACTCACATGGTTTCACATGGCCTAGGTCATCAAATGGTCATCCTTTGGTCATAAAAGATTGTTCAAGAACACCCTAGAACCACCTAGTGGCCGTGTAACTCAATAGGAAGCTAACTAAGTTTTGATTTTAAATTAGTTCTTAGTTACACTTAGTTTAGGTAGTTAGTTCATCTAGTTACATAGCTAACTATTTAGTTACAAGCTTATGTCATGCATTCTAGAAGACTTTAGATCCTACTTGTAACCATATAATCTAAGGATTAGCAAACTAAGTTTGTTCCATTTAGTTACTACTTATGCTTTTAGAGTAACTTAGTTAGGTTATTTAGTTTCTTAGCTAACTAGTCTAACCATTTTTGTTGACCACCTCTTATTGATTTACAAAAGTCAAGCCATTTATATTGACAAATTCCTATTGGTTCATCAAAATTATGAGTCACGAGACTTTTCCTAGTTTATTGTCCGACAGACAAAGGATACAGAATTTATTACCCAATTGGCAGAAACTACTAAATCAGTAATTACTGTCCAAATAAATAAAAATGTAAAATATTTTTATTTCATAGATAAATTCTAAAAATTAGAAGATCGGGTAACGTATCTCTCGGATTCGGGTTTAGTAGGGATGGAAATAGGCCAGCCAGCCTGTCAGGGGCCTATGGCCTAGCCTGTTTTAGGCCTGGTTTGGCCTGACCTATTTAAAAAATGAGTTAGGCTCAGGCCATTTTAAAAGCCTGTTTCATTTAGTAGACCAGGCCTGACCTCTCAGCAAAGCCTGTTAGGCCTATTAGGCCGGCCTGTTTATATTTATTTATAAAATTATATTCTATTTTTTTCAATGGCCTTTCAAGGCCTGTTTAAAGGCTTAGGCCTATTTGAGGCCTACATGAAGGCCTTGGCCTATTGGCCTATTTAGAGGCTTTAATATAAACCAGGCTTCTAAACAGGTTTCAGGCCAGGCCAAGCTTCTTAAACAGGCCAGGCCAGGCCCAAAAAAAGGCCTTTGACAGGTAACAGGCCAGGCTCAGGCCAAATATTTGTAACACAAGCCTGGCCTGTTTAGGGTGAAGCCTGGCCTGGCCTGGCCTGTTTCCATCCCTAGGGTTTAGTAAGATCCCCCAGCTGCGAATAAATCAGTAAAGATTTTCCTCGGTCCAAAAATTATTATTTTCCTGACTCGGAGTAAATCACACACAAAGATCAAAAACAGTCACAAATCAATCGAAATAAATTTACAGCTCACTGAAAACACAAAACAATATAATTCAGACATTACTGAGAAATTATAAATTTTGGGGTGTTTCAATGTTTCTATAAAAAATATTAGGATATAGTTGGTTCTGATGTTTGTCAATCAGTTCTTCAATTATTTTCTCAGAATTGGCTGCTCCCTAATCTTAACTCCAATTTAGTGGTGCTTATCCCTAAATTCCCTGGTACAAATAGGATTGAAAATTTTAGGCCTATAACTTTGACTAATTATCAATTTAAAGTCATTACAAAAATTCTTGCTGATAGATTGGCAATTGTTACTCCCAAGGTGATCTCAAATCAGCAAAGAGGGTTTATAAAGGGCAGGCAGATCTCTGACTGTATTTGTACTACTTTAGAGGCAATTAATATGCTTGATTCTAAAACTTTTGGTGGTCATCTTACATTGAAATTTGACATAAAAAAAGCTTTTGATACTGTGGATTAGAATTTCTTACTCAAAGTGCTGGTGGCTTTTGGTTTTGATGGAAAATTTTACAGCTGGGTTAAGACAATTCTTAATTTTTCCAAACTTTCATTTTCAGTTAATGGTAACTCTGTTGGTTTCTTCTCTTGCAAGTGAGGGGTGAGGCAAGGTGATCCTTTATCACCTCTTCTTTTCTGCCTTGCTGAAGATGTTCTTAGTAGAAGCATCACACATTTGGTTTCTTCTGGCCTTTTGGTGACAATGTCAGGTCTTAGAGGCACCCCTCCTCCAAGTCATATTCTTTATGTAGATGATATTATGGTATTTTACAAGGGAACTAAGAGAAATTTGGATACTTTAATGTCTCTCTTTCACTCTTATGGTCAAGCTTCTGGTCAGATTTTAAGCCATGATAAATGTCAATTCTTTGCAGGAAATCTTTCTCCTAACAAAATTGATAGAATTTCTAATGTTCTTGGTCTTTCAATGGGGAAGCTGCCTTTTAACTATCTTGGTGTGCCTCTTTTTAAAGGGAAGCCTAGGATGATTTATTTACAACCTATTGCAGATAGAATTATAGCTAAACTTACTTCTTGGATGGGATCTGTACTATCAATCATGGGCAGGGTTCAGCTTGTTAAGTCTATTATTCATGGAATGCTTCTTTATAGCTTCCATGTGTATGCTTGGCCTATTGGTATGTTGAAATTGCTGGACAAATATATCAGAAACTTCATTTGTTCTGGAGATATTTTGGTTAAAAAGGTAGTTACGGTTGCTTGGAAAATAATTTGCTCCCCTTTTAATGAAGGTGGTCTTTGTTTAAGATCTCTAAGATCTATAAATGAAGTTGTTATATTGAAACTTTCTGGGGAATTATTGTCTACTAACTTGCAGTTGGCAGGTTTAATTAGAGCTAGATTTTTTAAGCAAAGAACTCAGATTGCTTATCATGTCAAGTCATCTATTTAACCAGTATTAAGGACTTATATTCAGTCTGTTTTATCTAATAGTTCTTGGCAGCTTGGTGATGGCAAGTCTATTAATTTCTAGAGTGATAAATGGTTTAATGAGCCAATTATTGATCTTATTCATGCTCCTGCGCATCTTCGTAACTCTCTGTAGGCTTTGGTATCTGATTTCATTAAGGATAATTGTTGGCTAATTCCTCCTATTTTAGCTAATAATTTTCCCTCTTTAGTTACTGATATTGTTCAAGTCCTTATCCCTCTTTATTATGATATGGATCGACTGGTTTGGAATGGCACTGATTCTGGTGCTCTTTCTTTTAAAGATGTCTTCCTGTATTTGCAGCCTCTAAAATCTTCTGTTCATTGGAGTAAATTGATTTGATCTGCATTTATTCCCCCTTCTAGGCCATTTCTTGCTTGGAGACTCATACATAATAGGATGCCCACAGATGATAATTTAAGGAAGAGAGGTTATATCACTGTCTCTATTTACAGTCAATATGGTTTATCTGATGAATCTTCTACTCATCTCTTTCTTAATTGCAAGTTTACAATAGTAATATGGTATTAGTTTAGTTCTGTTATAAACTATCTTATTGACTTATCCTTATTTCAATCAATTTTCTCAATCTGTCAGCATAGTTGGAGCTCTCAATTAAAAGATGTGATTTTATCAGGCCTTATCAACATAATTTGGATCATTTGGTACTGCAGGAACAAAAATAGATTTGATAATAGATCCATCTCTATGAATACAACTGTAAATATGGTGTCTGCCTCTATTTCTATGTTTGGTAATTTATCAAAGGGTGTCATGTCCTCTTCCATTGGGGAATTTTCTATTTTAAAGCTGCTTCGAGTTACAGGGCATTCTTCCAAAGCTCTTACAATCAAGCAGGTGAATTGGTTTCCTTCAGTTTGTGGTTGGGTTAAATGTAACTCAGATGGAGCTATTAGAGGTTCTTCGGGCATTGTAGCTGCTGGTGGTATCTTCAAAGATAGTAATACTATTGTTCTTGGTTGCTTTGCCTCCTTCATTGGCTTATCTTATTCTCTTCATGCTGAGGTTATTGCAGTCATGATTGCCATTGAAGTTGCTTACAAAAAAGGTTGGCATATGTTATGGTTAGAATATGATTCTCAATTAGTGGTTTCTGTATTTTCTGATTTTAAATTGATCCCTTGGAAATTAAGGACAAGATGGAGAAGTTGTATTCACCTTACTAAGAGTATGTAGTTTGTAGTTTCTCATATTTATAGGGAAGGAAATTCTTGTGCTGATAAATTGGCAAAATTTAGGGTGGATTCCAAGTGTTACACTTGGTGGGACCTAATTCCTAGATTCATTAGTGAAGACTTTAATCGAAATAGATTTTGTCTTCCTAATTATAGGTTTAGATAGGTTTTCTCCTTGCTTGGGTTTTGGCTTTAGTCCCCCTATGTTTTTGTTTACTTTATTTTCTTTTATTAATATATTTATGATGTGCTGCAAATGATAGGTAGGGTTTAAGGTGCCAACCTAGTTAGGATTTCTCTCTCTATTGAGATGCTCTTGCATGCCATTTTGCTTTTAAAAAAAAGATATGAATAGATCTTAAGATAAGTTCAGTCATATTTTTCTCATGCCTAGTAATTTGTTTGTGTTATCTGAATGCTAGTAATGATTGTTGGATATCAATTGTGGTTTCTTATTAGGGATACATTTGATGGTTTGATAATTACTATTAATTAAGAACATTTTATCATACATATGATTATTATTTTTAATGTTTTATTGATATATTTTCCCTGAGCACATGCTCGTCGCTAGATGTTCATGAGTTCAATTATATGGATAAAATAATTTGGCATAATTAATGTTAAAATTAATCTTGGCAGATTCTGAACCTTAGTCATTTAACATTTGGTATAAAACTCAATTTGCTTTACTTTTCTTTACTTAATTTTGCATTTAAATTAATATTTATTTATTTTAAATCATTTAAAATTTTTCTTTAGTTTCTTTAGTTATTTTTTTAATTTGTCTCTCTGTGGAATAGACACCCAAAGCTGTGCTACAATTATCGCATTATTCTTTGGACGTAATCAAATTTTGGAGCCATTGCCGGGGAGACAATAAAAGAATTGCTAGATAATTTTCCTTTTCAATAGTTTGTAAAGGCGGTAACTTCGTTCCCTCTTTTATCTTGCTGCATCTTTATTTTATTTTATTATCTTTTCTTTTGTAGATTTTTTTTTATGTGTGTTGCATTATTTTTCTCTACCTTACATGCACATGTATAGAGACTCATTGAGTCAATTTGCTTATAAACTTGTGTTAGAGTCTGATTTTTCTATCATTTATTTGATACTTTTGATTCTAAGAAAATGAGTATACACAGAGATCAACCCACTAGGACCTTTCAGGATTGCCTCCACCCTACACGCACAGCCACACTATCATGCATCATGTTTCCAACTAATACTCCCTGATTAGATTTTAAAATAGGGATAATACAGTTACTCCTTACTTTTCATGGCTTAGAAAATGAAAATCCATATTTGCATATTAAGGAGTTTGAGGAAGTAGTTGTGACTTTTCATAGTCAAAATGTAATTGATAACGTTGTGAGACTTAAGTTCTTTCCTTTCTCTTTGGTGGATAGAGCTAAGAGTTGACTATACTCGCTGAGACCACGATCTATTAGGTCATGGAATAAGATGACTTAGGCTTTCTTTAATAAACACTTTCCCCAATATAAGACTAATGATTTAAAAAGGCAAATCTCTACCTTTGCACAAAAGGACAGTGAGACTCTATATCAGTCTTAGGAAAGATTTAAGGAGCTGCTGAGTATGTGTCCTCACCATGGGTATGAGAATTGGCACTTAGTGAGTTATTTTTATGAGGGACTTACACCCAGGGAGTGCCAATTAGTGGAGATAATGTGAAATGGTGAGTTCTTACAAAAAGATCTTGATGATGCCATAGAATACCTTAATGAGTTTGCTAAAAAAGCTCACACTTGGACTGGGCCTAGTGTTATTGAGAGCACAAATAGGTCACAACCTACAAGAAACCCAAATAAAGGTGGAATCTACCATCTTAGGGAAGAGGATAACCTAAAAGCTAAGGTTGAGGTGCTCACTAGGAAGCTAGAGGTGTTAAAGACTAATGACTTTAAGCCAACACATGTGGCTAATTATGCAGAGTCTTTTGGACCATGTTTTGTATATGTAGGGGTAGATCACCTCACCCAAGAGTGTCCCACATTTGCTGAGTATGTACAAGAAGTCTTTTACACCTTTCTCTAATACCTATAATTCGGGGTGGCGTAATCATCCCAATTTTACCTGGAAATTTGAAAACTAGCCGTCTGCACAACCCCCTAGATCATATCCTGCACCATATCATGCACATTTACCTTCTAAGAGCCCTTTAGAAGACACTTTGCATTCTTTTATTAAGGCACAAGGTAAGATTAACCAAAAGATTGAATCTTTGATTATGCAGGTTGTTAAAGAAAACAAGGAGAAAAAGAGCCAAATGTCCAAATTGATGAACTCCTTAAGTGTAAATGAGCGAGGTAAGTTCCCTTCTCAAGCTCAATCTACACCCCATGGTCAACACATGGTGCAAGAGAATTTGAAGGATGTGAATGCCAATGTGGCACAAAGTGGTAAGTCGTTACACATTACAACAACAACCAACTCAGAGGATGTGGACAAGAATCAAGATAACAGTGATGCTATGCTGCCCAAGGAACTTGAGGTGACAAAGAATCCTGTTAAGGTACTATTCCCTCAAGCTTTAAAATCAAGCAAGCGAATTCTAGATCCTAACAATGAAATCCTTGAGAATCTAAGATAGGTAAAAATCAATCTTCCACTTCTGCATGTAATTAAACAAGTTCCTACTTATGCTAAAGTTCTCAAGGATTTGTGTTCAGTTAAGAGAAAGCACTACATGAAGAAGACAACATTCCTGATAGAACAAGTTAGTACTTTAATTGAGCAGCGGATTCCTCCCAAGTACAAAGATCCTAGTTGTCCAACTATTGCATGCAACATTAGAAATCATGAGTTTGGGCAAGCTTTGCTAGATTTAGGAGCTAGCATTAATTTAATGTCATATTCTATTTATTTGTAATTGGGGTTAGGAGAACTTAAACCAACCACTATGGTATTGCAATTGGCTAACCGTTCAGTTAGAGTACCTCGGGGGTGTGGTAGATGATGTTCTAATTCAAATTGACAAAATTTATTATCTTACTGATTTTCTAATCCTCAACACTAGCTCTATTGTTGAAACTACTTCAGAAATTCCTTTGATTTTAGGTAGGCCTTTCCTTGCCACTGGTAATGCTCTTATTAATTATAGGAATGGGCTCATGAAGCAGTCTTTCGGAAATATGACTCTCGAGGTGAATATCTCCCATATTACAAAATAGCGAGAAGATGATGACGAGGGCCACCAGACATACAGGATTGACTCAATCATGGATAGGGGAGTTTCTATAGACCATGATCTTGATCCCTTTACGAACTTTCTTGTTAATTCTGAGATTTATTCTAAGTAATCCAACTAATGTTATTGATATTAGTGCTATTTTTTATAGAACTCAAGATTATGGCACTCAAAAATGGCAACCAAAATTTGAGGAGTTGCCTGAGAAAGGTTGGAGCATTGTTGATATAAAAAGTGTTCGTCCCATGATCTGTTCTCATAAAATTACTTTGGAGGACGGTAAATGGTCAGCGGTTGAAGTCGTAACTTGAGTGAAGGATCTAGATGTCGAAGAGTCTTTGGTAGACGATCTTGTCTACTAGTTTGAGTTTTGTTTTTATTGAGTCGGCTTAAGTTCTTTCCAGATTTCAGAGCCTTTGTATGAGGATGTAGATAGTGTCGGCCAACAAAAAAATTTTAAAAAAATTCAAAACCCAAAATAATAAAATAGTTTGCGTGCTTGTTTATTTCATTTTACTTTATTTTATTTTTGTTATTTTTGTCATTGCTAACCAATATCAAGGTGAAGTTATCCTCTTCTTGTCTTCTCTTTTTAATCGCTCAACATTTCAGGTATATGACTCCTCCCCATTACTCGGTTTATTTTTGTCCCAATAATTTCTTTGATGCATATTAGTGATAATCTTAAGTTTGGATTTAATTTTAAACATTTAGGATAATGTTTCATTTAAGTTGGGGGTGTTGGTGGTGCAAATTCAGTATTTAACTTACTTGTTGGAACCTTGTGACATATTTTCATGTGTCAAATTTTTTTTTAAAATTTGCTTCATACGTGCATCTTTATCACACGTTTTCTCATTCTCATTTATAGCCATTTTCATGAATTTACCAAACCCACCATAATCATTTTGCTGAAGCATCCATAGAACTTCTAATGCACTCATCCAAGCTTTGTGGTAAGATGGTGGTTTGACATATGTAGCTAGAGAACTCTTTTGCTTAAGTATTCTTGTGAGTTTTGGAGAGGATTGAGAGTCTACAAATGTAGTAAATTGTGATAAGCATTCATTGATCTATTGAATTGGGTATTTCTTTTGAGAACATCATCATATGGTTTATGGTAAGATGATGGATATACTTAGGATATGACGAAAGTCAACTTAGGATTAACATCTAAGCCTTTGAAGCTAACCTTTTCCATTATAGACCCCTAGTAGCCAACTTTGAGCAAAAAAAAAAAAACCTTCTTTTTTCATATGCCCATATCATCCATGCCTCTCCACATTAGAATATAGCCTATACACTAATTTTTCTACTCGTTTTACTTCCAAGTATATGCTTAATGTGGAATTTGAATTTTATTTCATTTGAGTTTTAGCAAAAAAAAAAGTCAAAGTTGGGAAGAAATGACAAGAATACCAAAGTGGCATGTGTTTCTTCATCAAATAGTTCAAAAAAAAAAAGAGGAAAAGAAGAAGAAAGACAAGCATTATTATTCGATGATCTAAAAAGTTATAAAGTACATCAAGTGAGAAGTGTGGTCTATTGAGATATTTAATAAGATTCCCTTTGCATGTACTTGGAAGTCTTTTTGAATCCTTTTTCATTTTTTTTCATATAGCCCCAAACCCAAGCCACGTTACAACTTTTTGGGTTGACCATTCTAATCTTGATTAAGCTTTTGCAAAGTGTAGTGGAAGTCTCATTTGTTGGTGTTCCTATCATAAGATCAATGTTTGCTTGTTGCTTGTACATAATTGCCTAATTTCTCATGAGAATGTGTGTACACCAATTGTCAACTCCATAGAGAGAATCTTCATATAATCACTTTTATACCTGTGAATTATGGAGTTGAACCTTTTGGTTAAGATATTATTGATGTTGCATGTGTCAAGCGATACGCGTAAAATACACTAAGAGCAAGTGAACTCTATCACCAAGTAATATAAGACTTGAGTCCCAGTTATCGATCTCACGAGGAATAAGTGATAATTATTATATTTATAAAACTCTTGGTTATTTAGACAATTGAGAGTCAAGATAAATTCAAATTAAAATCACAAAAAAATAAAAAAAATAATGAACAATCAAACAATGTGAAGGTAATCAATGAGAGAGAAATTAGGGCGTAAGGTTCACTTGAATCCAATTAATCAAATTTTCATTCATTTATGATGTAAGGTAATTCTCTTGCCAATATTCCCTTAGTTGCTATTGAATCCCAATGGTCATGGATAAACGATATTCTATTTCTAAATTAAATCACCAATTTGGTCATTCAGTTGAATTAATTAGGAATGCATTAAACCTCAATTCAAGATATGAACTAACATATACCGTTAATTCGATTAATAGAATAAATTAATGGTTGGTCATTCACCAATCTAATCCTAGGTTTATCATATAGATCCACTCATTGAGTGCAGATGATCACTGGTCAAACAATAAATTAACACATGCCAAAAGTGATCAAGTTCTGACAAGAAAACAAGCAAAATAATAAACCCTAAAAGAAATTACCTTAATCAAATTAGAAATTAAACCTAAATAATTAGGAAAACAAGATCCCCCATAGCCTTAGCTATGGGTTTAGCTACTCATGTTTAATACAAACAAACTCACATCACAATACAAACCTATGGAAAGAAAACCCAAAGAAAGGGGAAAACTAGAGGAAAAGAGAAATCAAAACCCCTTTTACGGTGATTATGATCTTCAAGCCTTCAAGAATCGAATTCTCCCTTTGAAGCTGTTAGCCAAGTGGCCTCAAACTCAAGAGGGGGGTGAATTGAGTTTATGAAATATTTTCGCAAATCTTTCGTAAAGCGTTTGTTAAACAATTTTCGTTGAAGCTATTGGATAATTGAAGTGAATAGATAAATGAGATTGAATACTTCACTCACAAATTAAATAAACCAAGATGAATAATATTCAAGCAAGCATATAAAGTAAATGCACAAATGTAAAGAGATAGAGTTGAGAGAATCAAACACAAGGATTTATCCTGGTTCAGCCACCCCTTGTGACCTACGTCCAGTCCTTAAGCGAATCACTCGAGATTTTCCACTAAACTTCAAGCATGAACGGGTGCTTGAAAACCTTTACACAATAGAGCACTCACCAACACCTTGGGATACCTCACCCTTGTGCTTTGAGCCTCAAAAACAGGGATGTCTCACCCTTTACAACCTTTTGAGGGATGCCTCACCCTCAAAGGATACCTCACCCTTTTCTAACTTTTAGAGATACCTCACTCTCTAAGGGATACCTCACCCTTCACTCTAGAGGGATACCTTACCCTCTCTTTTTCAGATTACACAAAGTATAGAAGATAGAAACTCTCTTAAAGAGTAGATAAATACAAATTGAAGCTCTAGCAATGCCCCTTTTGAATATCTCAAGTTTTCTCACAAAAACAGGGCAAAAATGTTTTCAGGATTGATTCTCGTATATGAGTGTTAGATTGATGTTCTAAAATGAAGTTCAACCCTTAATGAAGACCCAAGGCAAGTATTTATAAGTTGTATGAAGAAAAGAGCCATTGGGGGTGATAAAGCCAAGCTTTTAATGCAGTTAAAATAGCAGTTGGGCTCTGTCAGACCACGTGTAATCGATTACACAATCTATGTAATCGATTACATGGCTGTTTAAACGTGTTCTTGACTTTCTGGGCTCTGTGTAATTGATTACATTATTGGTGTAATTGATTACATGGCTTCTGACTTGCTTGTAATCGATTACAATATCCATGTAATCGATTACATGGCTTCTGTCTTGCTGTGTAATCGATTACAATATCCATGTAATCGATTACATAACTCTTTGAACATGTTCTTGCCTTTCTGGGCTCATTGTAATCGATTACATTTCTGGTGTAATCGATTACACGGCCTCTGACTTGCGTGTAATCGATTACATGAACCATGTAATCGATTACCAGCTCTCTGTTTAGCTTGTAATCGATTACAAAACATGTGTACTCGATTACCTTGGTCTTTGAACACAATTTTCAAGTCCAATTAAGCTTGTAAGCCATTTCTAACACCTCAAGACATTTGATTAAACATAAAATCTTTCATGAGTGTTAAATCTAAGATTGAAAATAATGTTTCTTTGAAAAACATGTGTAGCTTTGAATTTTACACTTATTTTGGAAATGATATTTGGAAAACCATTTGAGAATCATTGAGATACTTAAAGGGCATTTTACACTGATATTCTAATACCTATATCTAATATACCTCTTTTGATCTTGGTCTTTATCTTTTGATCTTGGTCTTCTCTTTTGATCTTGATCTTCATCTTTGGCTTTGTTATCGTCAAAAACCCATTTGATATGCTTCAAGATATAAGCATTCATATTCTCCCCCTTTTTGATGATGACAAACTAAACATTCAACAGAATGAGAAATATATGCATTTATTTGATTATCAGATAATTGAGTGCAACAATCCCCCGTAATGTATGCATGAGATATAATATGTGAAAGTGTAAAACTCTCCCGTACACATGTAATATATTTCACTAATCTCTCCCCCATTGGCATTATCAAAAAGAAGATATAAGCATTCAGATTTGATGTATTTATTTTAGCCCAACAGGATCAATATAAGAGTATAATCGTTTAGCACATGAATATGTGATACTTAGATAGCAAATGCATATGAAGAGAAACTTAGATAGTATTTATCATTTATGCCAACAGAAATCAGAGTCATATACAAAAGCAATATGGGATTAGATAAAGATTAAGCATAAGGAAAGCATCATGAAGGACCAAACTTGAAACAATAAAAAAAGGTTCCAAATCATTCCAAGACAATTTCAAATATCATTTAAGCATATATTCCAGTCAGATTATGATCCAAAGCACATTATTGTGTAGCAAAACAACATATTATGCATCAAGTTGATGTATTATGCAGAAGATTGTGACATTATGCATCAAAAAGTTATGCAACAAGACATTATGCAACAAGGTGACCAATTTATGCAGCAGATAATCATATTATGCAGTAGACCAATATATTGTATAGCAGAATTAGATGCATGATTGATCCATTATGACAAGTTCAAAGATATTGATATTATATATGCCATTTTACATGAAAAATATATTCAAAGTTAGTTCTTGGCCTTCAAGCACACCTACAACACACTTCAATTTGTGACTTTTGGTACCCAAATTTTCTTGGGTCCTTGTGTGTTAGTCTTTGGCAAAGTGCCTTTGGGAACCCAAACTAATTTAGTTCCTAGCTTGTTATTGATATTCTTCTTTACATTACAATTTGATGCACTATGCCCTTTCCTACCACAATGAAAGCCTTTAATAAAGGGACTACTTGATGTACTTGATGAAACAAAGAAATTCTTAAGAAACTTTTATTGTTTATTAGGATTATATCCCAAACCAGCCTTTTGAAAAACGCATCTTTGGTTTCCAAGCAATATGTTCAAATTATCTCTTCCACAGGTAAATTTTGAAAGAGTGTTTTTCAAGTCCTCAATCTCAATTTTAAATGCTTTACATGATGAGCAAGATGAGAGTGTAGATGCATTATCAAGAGATAAACATGTCATGCATGAAGAGTTTGCATCAATCAACCCAAGAGTTTCATTTTCTAATTTCAATTCCTCAATTTCTTTGTTTAAAGCATAAATTTGTTTTTCAAATGAGGAAATTGATTTCTTGGATGATGAAACAAGTTTTGCAAGTCTTATAGATTCTTTATGCAATTTTTCAAATACATCTTGCAGTTCATCATAGGAAGGGGAAGAGTTTGATTCAGAATTTGAAGATGTTACCTCTATGTCATTTTCATCTTCCTCTTCTCCTCTAGCCATGAAACATAGATTGGCTTTCTCATTATCCGAGCTATCGGTTGAATCCATGTCATTATCATCCCAAGCTATGTAAGCTCTTCTTTCTTTCTTCTCCCTTGAGGATCTCTTGTGATACTTTTCCACTTTACTTTGATAAATTGGGCACTCCATCTTCATGTGACTCAATTCTCCACATTCATAGCATTTAGGAGTGGATGAAGTTCCTTCCCCTCTGTGATAGACATTTTTTTGGGGAAAAAGAGGTCTTCTTTGAGCTCCACTCTTCTTGAAGAATCTTCCAAATTTCTTTACTAGTAGAGCAAAATTCTCTTCATCTATTTCCAAGCCATCTCCATCATCTTCATCATTATCATCGTCATTAATCATGGAGGAAGTGGCCTTGAGAGTTATTCCCTTCTTTTTCTTATCAATCTCTTTACTTTGGTTGAGTCTATTCAATTTCAATTCATGTTCTTGGAGCTTGTCAAAAAGTGTGACTAATGTCATGGTTGAGAGATTTATTGACTCTGATATAGCCGTCACTTTAGGTTGCCAATCTCTGCTTAAACATCTTAAAACCTTGTTAATAAGATCTTCATTAGAAAATGTCTTTCCTAATGAAGCTAAATGATTTACAATAAGTGTAAAACATTTTTGCATTTCTTGAATGCTTTCATTTTGGTTCATTCTAAAAAACTCATATTCATGAGTGAGAGTATTGGTCCTTGATCTTTTCACTTCACTAGTACCCTCATGAGTTACTTCTAAAGTGTTCTATATTTCTTGGGCAAATTTACAATTTGAGACTCTAAAGAATTCATCATACCCCAAGAATGTGGTAATGATGTTTTTGGTACTCAAATTATATTGGACCTTTTTCTTATCATCATTGGTCCATTCACTTCTTGGTGTATTAACCCTTACACCATCAATAACTTTTGTGGGGATAAAAGGACCATTTTCAATAGCATCCCACACATCTAGGTCAATAGCTTCAATAAAAATTTTCATTCTTTCTTTCCAATAAGCGTACCCGTCCCTATTGAAAAAGGGAGGTCTATAGATGGAAGAACTTTCTGAAAATTCATTTGAAGAGGCCATCACTTTCTCTTGAAGCTGCTAAGCCCTTTACACAAGAGCCTAGCTCTGATACCACTTGTTAGCCAAGTGGCCTCAAACTCAAGAGGGGGGTGAATTGAGTTTATGAAATATTTTTGCAAATCTTTCGTAAAACGTTTGTTAAACAATTTTCGTTGAAGCTATTGGATAATTGAAGTGAATAGATAAATGAGATTGAATACTTCACTCACAAATTAAATAAACCAAGATGAATAATATTCAAGCAAGCATATAAAGTAAATGCACAAATGTAAAGAGATAGGGTTGAGAGAATCAAACACAAGGTTTATCCTGGTTCAGCCACCCCTTGTGACCTACGTCTAATCCTTAAGCGAACTACTCGAGATTTTCCACTAAACTTCAAGCTTGAACGGGTGCTTGAAAACCTTTACACAATAGAGCACTCACCAACACCTTGGGATACCTCACCCTTGTGCTTTGAGCCTCAAAAATAGGGATGCCTCACCCTTTACAACCTTTTGAGGGATGCCTCACCCTCAAGGGATACCTCACCATTTTCTAACTTTGAGAGATACCTCACTCTCTAAGGGATACCTCACCCTTCACTCTAGAGGGATACCTCACCCTCTCTTTTTCAGATTACACAAAGTATAGAAGATAGAAACTCTCTTAAAGAGTAGATAAATACAAATTGAAGCTTTAGCAATGCCCCTTTTGAATATCTCAAAATTTTCTCTCAAAAACAGGGCAAAAACATTTTCAGGATTGATTCTCGTATATGAGTGTTAGATTGATGTTCTAAAATGAAGTTCAACCCTTAATGAAGACCCAAGGCAAGTATTTATAAGTTGTATAAAGAAAAGAGCCGTTGGGGGTGATAAAGCCAAGCTTTTAATGCAGTTAAAATAGCCGTTGGACTCTGTCAGACCACGTGTAATCAATTACACAATCTATGTTATGGCTGTTTGAACGTGTTCTTGGCTTTCTGGGCTCTGTGTAATCGATTACATTATTGATGTAATCGATTACATGGCTTCTGACTTGCTTGTAATCGATTACATGGCTTCTGTCTTGCTGTGTAATCGATTACAATATCCATGTAATCGATTACATAACTCTTTGAACGTGTTCTTACCTTTCTGGGCTCATTGTAATTGATTACATTTCTGGTGTAATCGATTACACGGCCTCTGACTTGCGTGTAATCAATTACACGAACCATGTAATCGATTACTAGCTCTCTGTTTAGCTCGATTACAAAACATGTGTAATTGATTACAAAACATGTGTAATCAATTACCTTGGCCTTTGAACACATTTTTCAAGTCCAATTAAGCTTGTAAGCCATTTCTAACACCTCAAGACATTTGATTAAACATAAAACCTTTCAAGAGTGTTAAATCTAAGATTGAAAATAATGTTTCTTTGAAAAATATGTGTAGCTTTGAATTTTCACACTTATTTTGGAAATGATATTTGGAAAACCATTTGAGAATCATTGAGATACTTAAAGGGCATTTTACACTGATATTCTAAGGCTTATGTCTAATATACCTCTTTTGATCTTGGTCTTTATCTTTTGATCTTGGTCTTCTCTTTTGATCTTGATCTTCATCTTTGGCTTTGTTATCATCAAAAACCCATTTGATATGCTTCAAGACATAAGCATTCACAGAAGCCATCCTCCAATGTCTGCTGTCGCGAAAGTGCTCTCTCAAAATTAGGGATTTTCTACATGATGATCTAAACCAAAGAAAGTTTTTTGATAAACTAGTTTTTCCCCTTTTCTAGAAAAGTTGACAGCTTTTCATATTTGACTTGCATGATTTTTCTCACCCTTCAGATGACCAAATTTGCCCTTGATCTCAACAAAGAAGTTTTAGAATTTTCTGTTATCTTTTCAATGCCGCAAACAACGTATCAATCTGATCTCTGTAGCCCAAGATAAGGCTCAATTAATAAGGAATGATCAGGATAATGTGGGTATCTGAATTTTATTCCAAATCAAATCTCTTTGAGAATCCTTATCCAATCTCTAATTTAAGATTTTGTATCCAATTAGAACTCTAATTAGTATCTAAGAATAGGATAAGAATCCTTCAAATATTTATCTTTAGGAATTTCTTCTTTTTGCACAAAATCTGATGATTTATCCTGAAAATTCAAATATGACTAGGTGAAGAGATAATTATTTAAAATTAAAAATAAAAAAATAAAATGCAATTAAAAATCCTAATAAATAAACTCAAAAGATGAGTGTATTTAATACTCATCATCAAGACTTCTAGTTAGATGAATATAGATCGGAACACACACGTACTCTGTGAACTGCTATAGGTAGATTGTTTGTGATATGGTTATTGAATTCTTAAGATTACTTTGAAATGTGAATTTGAAAAATGTGAATTGATGTACTATTTTATCATTTTCTTAATCTCTTTAATATCTTTTACATAAAAATTACTAGGAACTAGTAATAACCAAATTGGGGGTGTGATCAGTGTACAAAAGTGTTATCTAAATATCTTATTATTTGACTAAAATGCTAAAATGTGAATAGAAATTACTTGAATTAATATGTATTTTTAAATTGAATGTTTATTTACTTTAAAATATTTCTAAATAGATTTTTATGTTTAATTTTGTAGTTTATAAAGAGCAAGTGAAAGCCCAATTAGTGAGCAAAACTCAAATAAGGAAAAAAAAGAAACAGTGCAGATAAATTTAAAAAAATCCAAAAAGTTGCTAACAGTAGCTTATAAATAGAGAAGACATGTTGCTGAGATTGGTGCTACGCCGTGCAGCAGCACAAAAAATAAATAAATAGGAGATAGGAAGCTGCGTTCACAAAGAAACAAGAAAGAGAAAAGAAATAGTGTACAGGGGCTGCGCCGAAGAAGAAAGAAATAGGAGTGGCAATGTGCTAGCCGTACGGTAAAGAGAAGAGAGAGAAGACGTGAAGAGTTGATGGCACACCATGCGAGTCAGGAAAAAAAATAAAGGAACGTGTATTGCAACATAATCAGATAATTTTTATGTAATGAAGAATTTTAGTGAGATAATTTTGTTAAGTTTTAATCTTATTTTGAAGTAGATTTAGAGGATACTTGAGATAGACACGTATGTAGTTGACTCTTTCAATGCACGATTGTTACCAAGCACATTGAACCAGGGGGTGGGTACCTGCAAAGGGACTCCAATGCTCAAGTTAGGATGTGCACCAATTGGGTCAATGCTATGGGGGAATTCATACCTGATTTGGGTGACTTAACCTGATATTTATAGAAGTTAGATTAATATATTCTCTTGATGAAGAGATAGATTTCCATTATAATTGTAGGAGAAGATATGTTCATTATTTAGTTATAGAGAATCCCTATATTATCAAAATACTGGTATAGCAGTTACGGTGCTATTATTCCATAAGATCATGATTGGTAATTAGGAGATTTATCCATTGCGCAGATCTTGCGGTAATACTATTACCATCAAAAATTGGGATATCATTATAAGCTAACTCTGCTGGAGAAGTGTAGACTTAGACTTTTGCTAGTACGTGTACCGGGCTGGACTACATATTGAGAGCCCAGGTTACGCTCCAAAACAGTTGCCTCCAGCTTGACGCTTAAGTGGAACAGTTAAGTGTCAAGATTTTGAAGTTAAGAAGAACCCATGGCGCTCAATAGACAAATATCCATTTAGGCCGGGGTCCATTGTTATGGAGTACCTTTAGGGTTGGCATACAACACCATCCCGTCATCTGAGGTATATCGTTTGCCCCTATATATAATTTCACAGGGTTTTCTGACTTTTTCCTCACTCCTCAACAATACTGAGCTTTCTTGAGAATTTGTTGCCTTGACTTTATCGGGAATTAAAAATCCATTAAAGGGACATTAATTCCATACTATTTCCCAATTGCCCATTTACCTCGGAACCAATCAGAAACAAGGAGCATTAAGGATGCAGTTCATCTCATACGATCAATTCACCTTTTTAGGGACCAATCAGAGTGCTTCATTGTATCTATAAAATAGGGAATGTTTGCATTAAGACTGGCATCCCTTTTGCTACATTCTTCTCTTCTTGCTAATATGTTTTAGAGTGTAACTTTTCATGGCTTTCTTCTTATTTTGTTCAGGTTCAAAGAGGGTTTTGCCCCCTGCAAAGGTCATTTTCTTGCTTTTTTCCAAAATCTGTGAAGATGTTCTCTTTTTTCTCGCTAATAAATTTTCTAATGGGGACTTTTCTTTCTCAGCATAGCAATGGCAGACACTTTTCTTTCTCAGCATAGCAATGGCAGACACTTTTCTTTCCTAGCATACGAAGGAGTATTTAAAACACGCTTCACTGCTAGGAAAATCTGTGATACCTGTCGTGTTGGACGGACCTCCTCGAAGAAACAGAACCTACACTCTTCCTCCTTTTTGAGAACTTAGTAGGTGCTTCATCCCGAGCTTTTCTAGTTTTCAAATAAGCAGGAGGGACTATTGAAGCAGCTCCGTAATTTAAGGCAACTTGGGGTGATCATGAAGCTGGTGGAATGATCTTCTTCATGAAAGGTTGCACCCCATCCAATGAAGGAAAAGGCCAATGCTCTTTCCTTATGCATTTCATATCTCAATATTTTTTCCCTCTTTTCCAAATGTAAGACGATGTATGGAATGAGAACAAATCAATAAAAATTATTATATTATGAACTTTATATTATGCTCGCTTTCTTCCTTTCTTTTTTTTTTATCAATGTTCGCACTTTTTTTCTTTTTGTCGGGGTAAGTCCAATGCTTATTCCGGCATAACATTGCGATGCCCCCGGCTTAGAGCTTAGTTTAAGAAAGCGATAAGCTTCAAGTCTCTAGTCTGGGGTTCGAGTACTTTGTCACTTCAACAACCGTGGTCTGGACTAATAACCCCATATAAAACAGACATCCCAGTTAAAACTAGGGTACATGGGAAGAATTCGTAATTAACCTTCAGAAGTCATGTGACATTTGAGTTGTTGTACAACTATCTTTTCAATTACTTTAAGAATTGTAAAGGTCATGTGGCGCGTTTTCACTATGAATACATGCATAGTACTTTGTGTGCCATGATGAACACTCTTTTGAAAATTAGGCCATAAAGACAACAATGCCGCTGAACCGCTTAGCCTTTATAAATAGGGGTTTAGGGATGTATTATCTTCGCCTTATTGTTTCTAAACGTCTTTCTGAGAACTTTGTGCAATAGTGAAGCATGGACTTCAAGTGGTTCTCAACCATTTCAATGCCCCAGCAATCAAGAGCTTCTCTTACACGGTATCTCCCTTTCTTTTTTCTTCGTTACTATTTTCCTCTTTTTAGTCGCTTCTATTATGATTGAGTAATTGAGTGGTTACGGGCTCCTCACTGGAGTACGTTTCTGTTCTTTAGTTCACGAAGTAGATTTAGTACTTCCAACCCTCTTCACATGGCCTTACCCTCTCGAAACACCATTTTTACCATGGTAGGCATAGCGGAGGTGTCCTTCTGAAGTTTCAAGCTTTAGAGGGAAAGGAGGTCGATGTGTAGGTGTGGACCGTTTCGTTCACCCTTCACCATGTCTAAATCTCTGATTTGATTAATTCTAAAAATTACTTACTGGCCTCTTTGGGTATTCTCAGGATCTTCATGGCTAGAGGTAGAAGGGGAGCCAGAGCCCGAGTACCGATTGTCGAGGCTCATGAACCGGCTAAGGAGGACCAAATCCTGATCCGGCATGGTCCAAAGCTAGTATACCCATGGGTAGGGGATGATGTCTAGAAGCGTTTATCTAAGCTTTCTTATGAAAACTAGCTCAGACAATTAGTACAATATCTGGAGTTGACAGAAGGAAGGACTCGCAATAGAGAATTCCAAGTATTATGCCCGGAGTGGAATGAGAGGGTTTACTCCTCTCGAGAGGTAGGTTCGCACTTCATGGTTCTCTATGAACCCCTCTTTGTTAAATTAGGGCTTTAGTTACCTATTACGAAATTCTAGACCGCGTCCTTCAAGCCTTGCATGCGGCCCCTACCCAGATTCATCCTAATGGCTGGGGTTATATCATTGCTTTTGAGAGGTTTTGCCAGATAATGGGGCTGTGGTATTCGATTAATGCTTTTTTCTAGTTTTATACCCAGATAAACCCCTAGGGTTTAGCGAGGCAGAAGAATTAGCTCATAATCAGATCAAGATCCGATCGCAAATCCTTTGATGTTTTTCAAGATAGTTTCAAAGCATTTAAGACTAGATTCTTTAAGTTAATGGCAGCAGAGGAGTTTCATCCATTTTTTTCTAAAAGATGATGGGAAGCTGATCGACGATGTCGCACTCGCCTCAAAATAGACTAGGATTTACAATGGAATATAGCATAGTGTATAACCTAGGTCATCTCCCAAGGACCAATTCGGATTTCTCAAGTATGTTAGCAGTTATCAATAAGTAAGGGGGGTTTTGTTCAATTCAATAACAGAAAACGAATTCAAGTTTAAAGAAAATTCAATTAAGGAAACACCAATCCAAGGTCTTCAATTCAAGTGGCAGAATTAATCATTGTTCAAAGAGAATAGAATTCTGTTGTATTCACCTCTGTTAATTCGAATTCAACTAGATAATCATCTAGAATTTCATCAACTAAAACAGAATCACAATCGCAGTTCTTGATTAAGATTGATTTAGGAACAGATTCGGATTAACATAGATTATCAATCGATGATCTATTCTCCATTAGATTCAGATTAATCAACCCTAATTCTAACTTCAATTTCGAAATCCAAATCAGAAATCAATTGAAAAAGGAGAAGAAGGAAGAACACAAACAGAATTTACAATAAGCAAGAGAACTCAAAATTCTAACCACAATCATTGAATTCCTTGGATTGATTGGAGCTTTAGCCTTCCATGGCCATTACAAAAATGCAGAGAGAAGAGAAAAACGAAAATAGAGAAGCTGAAAAGAGAGAAAAGGTTTCTGCTCGAAAAAGTAAAAACTGAACAATAACAAATCAAAAAGGTGAATTCAGAATACTGTCTTGACCTATTTGTAACTAAAAAATCTTATGTAATTCCTAATCTACCCCTGGCCCATACTGTAGCCCTCTGAATAAGCTTTTCAGAAACATATCATTTGCCTTAATTGGGTTTAAATTGAGAGAATTAGGCCCAAATCATTGAGGAAAGGTCCAAGCTTTGTGACAGCAACAACGTCCTAACTTTGAGGCCCAATTTCCGCCCTGAATCCAGCTGAATTGGAAAAATTGCATTAGATGTAAAATTGTGTATCTTTGTCTCAGCTTTCAGGGGACACCAAGATCATCCAAATATGACATTTGTAGCCCAAGTTATGGCCTGTACAAGACAGAAAGGTCAAAATGAGTTAAAATCCAAAAATTAATGAAGTTTTTACAATTAAGCTCAATGAAGACCAATCATCTAAAACTCATCTTCAAACATAAAATTGGGTGCAATTATCATCAATTAGGTCAAATATAAAGCAATAATGAATGCCTAAAATTTGATTGATCAAATTTCCCCACACTTGAACCTTTGCACTCCTGGGCAAAATCCAAAAATGAACCAAAAGGGGTTTCATCACAAGCACACAAAATCAACATACCTTCCAATGAATTGCAAGAATGCAAGGTAGTGATTAAGATTCAAACATCCAAAGTATCAAGGAGTCAAGACAAACATGAATATATCTCTCAACATCTCAAGCAAGCAAGAAGACAAATCGAATCAAATGATGAACCAAAAGTGATAAGATCCTCACTAGGCATACTCTACTCTCAAGTGTTTAGGATTGTATTTACACTCAAGGCACCCATGAAAGCAAGTATTACCATAAGCTTGACAAATCTCTAATGTTCACCAATTGAAACACATGCAAATAAAGATCAAAAGGACTTTATTCAAGGTTGTAATGAGGCCAAGGTAAGGGAAGGAACAATATGGATATGGCAAGTTAAGCACCCAAGAGAATAAAAGAGCAATGAGAGGAACTCAAATGACAAGTAATGCACATTCTCTTACTTTGATCACCTTTCCTTTTGCCTTTCACAACCTTTCTAGAACCTTTTTTTTTTTTTTACTTATTTCTTCCTTTTCTTTTTCTTCTTTTTTTTTTTTGGCTTTCTCTTTCTTTTTCTTAATTCTATTTTTTTTTTAAAAAAAACATCTTGCACATTGCAAATCAATTACACAACCCCTACACTTGAAATTCTACCCACAAACCAAAAGAGCTCCTCCAATGAAATGAACCAATGCTCTCCTATTCCCTAAGGTGCAGGTAAAAACATGGTTTTTCACATAAGGTACAAAATGAGCTAAAACAAAGAATAGGCAAGTAGGCTCAAGGGGGTTAAACAAAGGGAAATGATGCAAGGTTGGCTATTTGGCCAAAGTAGCTAAACAAAGAAAGAAGGCCTCAATCATCTCAATACATGCATGTGAACAAGGAGCTTCAAAAAGAATCAAGTCAAGTTCTAGAGTACCAACAATCATGAGTGAGATCACACAAGAAAGAACAGAGAATGGCATAATGCAATCCATCCATTATAAGGTCCAAAATCTCACCAAGGACAAGCCTATCACAAATGATGCAACACTTTAATTCTCAATGCCACTTGCAAAACCAAAAATGCAAGAAAAATATTATATCATGTCAAGAAACCCTCTAACTAAGAATGATGAAATTATTCACAACTGTACAAACCAAGATATTCAATGAAAGACATGCAAAAATGGATCAAAAAGAATTAAAACAAATAAAAAAGAATTAAAAATAGCAAAATGAAAATGTAAACAGAAAATGAAAATAAAAACAGAAAATAGAACAGAAAACAACAAAATAAAAAACAAATCAAAACAGAAAATAAAAAAGCAGTGAGAAATAACAAATAGCGAGAAAATAGAAAATAGAAAAAGCGAGAAAATAAAGAAAATAGCAAAAAAAGCAAAAAATAGCAAACAAAAGAGAAATAAAAAATAGCAGAAATTAGCATGACAAATAGTAAACAGTAAAATAGCATAAATTAGCATGACAAATAGAAACAAAAAATAGCAGAAATTAGCATGATAGCAGTAAATTAGCATGACAAACAGTAAATGTAAAATAGCATAAATTAGCATGACAACAGTAAACAAAAAACAAAGCAAAAAATAGAAAAATAGGAAAATGAAAACAAAAACAAAACAGAAAAATAACAAAACAGAAAAATGAAAATGAAACAGCAAAATTCCCCTTCCCCACACTTAAATCACACATTGTCCTCAATGGCAAACAAATCAAAAGACAAGTGAAATAAAAGAGCAAAGGAAGAAAACACCCTTATCATGGTGGGAAGATTTGCACTTGGGGAAAGGTGGGCTTTGCCAAGGAGAGTTCCTCTACAGGTGCTGGGCTTGCAGGGCTCTCAAGGAAGGGCTTAAGACGGTGGCCATTAACCTTGAAACTCTTATTGGTGACTTCATGCGAAATCTCCACTGCACCATAAGGGAAGATGCTAGTGACAACAAAAGGACCATCCCACCTAGAACGGAGCTTTCCGGGCATGAGTTTAAGGTGAGAATTGAACAAAAGCACCTTTTGGCCAATGGAGAACTCCTTCCTAGAAATCAGCTTATCATGGAAATGTTTAGTCTTTTCCTTATAGATCCTTGAATTCTCATAAGCCTCCAAGCGTAGTTCTTCCAGTTGTTGCAATTGAAGCTTCCTCTCTGAACTGGCTTGGTCAAATGCTAAGTTACAACTCTTCACTGCCCAGTATGCACGATGCTTTATTTCCACCGGAAGGTGACATGGTTTACCAAAGACAACCCTGAAAGGAGACATCTCTATAGGTGTCTTGTAAGCGGTACGATGAGCCCAAAGAGCATCTTTTAACCAGTGGCTCCAATCTTTCCTATTTGGCTGCACCATCTTCTCCAAAATCTGTTTGATCTCTCTGTTAGAAATCTCAGCCTGCCCGTTAGTTTGGGGATGATATGCAGTAGACACTCTATGCACGACCCCATACTTTCGAAACAAAGCCTCCAAAGTCTGGTTACAGAAATGAGTCCCTTGGTCACTAATGATAGCGCGAGGCACTCCAAACCTACAAAATATGTTAGACCTGACAAAATCCACAACAACTCGAGCATCATTAGTCCTGGTGGCCTTAGCCTCCACCCATTTAGAAACATAATCAACTGCAAGCACAATATAAGAGAAACCAAAAGAAACATGGAAAGGGCCCATAAAATCGATACCCCAAACATCAAAAACCTCGCAGAACAGAATGGGCTGCTGGGGCATCTCCTGTCGGCGAGTGATAGCTACTCCTGCTCTTTGGCACTGCTCACAAGTACTAAAAACCTGATAGGCATCTCTGAAAATGGTAGGCCAGTAGAATCCAGAATCCAGCACCTTCCTAGCAGTCCGCTGTGGTCCAAAGTGACCTCCAACTGGAGAGGCATGACAGAAATGAAGAACAGACTGGATCTCATGGTCAGGTATGCATCTGCGAATCACCTGGTCACTACAAAACTTCCACAAATATGGATCATCCCACACATAATATTTAGCATCACTCTTAAGTTTAGCTTTCTGTGATCTAGATGCATGAGGATGAAAAACAGATGCAACCAAGTAATTAACTAAATCAACAAACCAGGGGAGAAAGTGGGGTATCATGCGGTGCATGAGTCGCTCATCCGAGAAATCATCTCTCGATAGGAGAAGGGTCAACAACTCCTTCTATCCCGCTCAAATGATCCGCCACCAAGTTCGCTGCGCCACTCCTATCTCTAATCTCCAAATCAAACTCCTACAGAAGCAGCATCCATCTAATCAATCTAGGCTTTGAATCTGCCTTCTTCAACAAGAATTTTAATGCTGCATGATCAGTAAAAACAACCACTTTAAAGCCAAGCAAATATGATTTAAACTTATCAAGTGCAAATACAATGGCAAGCAACTCTTTTTCAGTGGTAGTATAGTTAGCCTGTGTAGCATCTAAAGTCCGAGAAGCATATGAAATGACATGAGGCGATTTGCCAATTCTCTGTGCAAGGATAGCTCCCAATGCATAGTTAGATGCATTACACATGAGTTCAAAAGGAAGCGTCCACAAAGGTGGCTGAATGATGGGAGTGATGGTCAAAGCTCCTTTGAGGCAATCAAAAGCCTCTCTATACTTGCCATCAAAATCAAAAGCAACATCTTTCTGCAACAAGTTGGACAGGGGAAGGGCCTTTTTATTGAAATCCTGAATGAACCGCCTGTAGAAACCTGCATGGCCAAGAAAAGAACGAACCTCTCGCACGCAAGAGGGGTAAGGCAACTGGGAAATAACATCAATTTTAGCAGGATCTACTTCTATACCCTTCTGAGAGATGATATGGCCTAAGACTATGCCCTGTTCTACCATAAAATGACACTTCTCATAATTAAGAACAAGGTTAGTCTCAATGCATCGATGCAAGACTCTATCCAGACTGTCCAAACAGGCATCAAAGGAGGAACCATAAACAGTGAAATCATCCATAAACACCTCAATGCAATCCTCTAAAAAGTCTGAAAAGATACTTACCATGCATCGCTGGAAAGTTCCAGGGGCATTGCATAGGCCGAAAGGCATCCTCCTGTAGGCAAAAGTGCCAAAAGGGCAGGTGAAGGTGGTCTTCTCCTGGTCCTCGGGTGCTATATGGATCTGGAAGTACCCTGAAAAGCCATCAAGAAAGCAGTAGAAAGACTTTCCAGCCAAGCGCTCAAGCATCTGATCGATAAAGGGCAAAGGGAAATGATCCTTTCTTGTCGCTTGGTTGAGCCGCCTGTAATCAATACAAACTCTCCAGCTACTCTGGACTCGGTAGGAATCAGCTCATCACGATCATTCTTCACTACTGTGATTCCTGATTTCTTTGGAACCACTTGAACTGGACTCACCCAAGTACTATATCGAGATAGAATAGATGATCCCTGCTTGCAGAAGCTTGGTCACCTCTTTCTTTACCACATCAAGGATCAAAGGGTTGAGTCACCTCTGTGGTTGTCTCACTGGTTTAGCACCATCCTCAAGTAGTATTCTGTGCATGCACATAGAAAGACTAATGCCAGGAAGGTCAGCCAAGGTCCAACCTATAGCTTTCTTATGCTTCCTCAGAATTTGCAGCAGCCTCTCCTCCTGGTCAGCATGAAAGGCAGTAGAAATGATCACTGGCAGCTGCTTATCCTCCTCTAAGTATGCATACTTAAGGTGCTCTGGGAGTGGCTTAAGCTCTAGTGTAGGTGCCTGCACTATAGATGGAAGGATCCTGGTGGAAGTAACTGTATTTACAGCCTGCAATCCAATTAAATCTGATTCGGAGGTACTTGCTGTAATCAAGCTACTACATTCTGACTCCACATAATATGTATCCACACAATCTGTATCAGAATCACCATTTAAACAAGATGCAATCTCACTACAAACACTGCACATTTCTGAAACAGTACAAGCATCATATGTGTAGGTATCAACAAAATCAGAAAAGAATGGAAGATCATCAGCAAAGAGCTCAGAAAAGCCATCATCAACTATATCAGCCAGCAAATCGATATGGAAAACTGAATATTCTTCCATGGGGTGCTTCATGGCATCCAAAATATTAAATCGAACCACATTATCTCCAAACTCCATGGAAAGAGTGCCTGCATGGACATCAATTTTGGTTCTGGCAGTTTTGAGGAAGGGTCTACCAAGAATGATGGGAGCCTTGCTGGATTCAGATTCTCCATCCATATCCAGAATGTAGAAGTCTGCAGGAAAAATCAGATCATTTACTCTAACAAGGACATCCTCAATGAGTCCAGCAGGGTATGCATTACTCCTGTTTGCCAACTGAATGATGACTCCTGTATTCTGCAAGGGTCCAAGAGCAAGAGAGTTGAACACTGACATAGGCATAACATTAATTGAAGCTCCTAAATCCAACATGGCATTTTCGAACTTGCTATTGCCTATGATGCATGGGATAGTAAAAATCCCTGGATCCTTGCATTTCTGGGGCATTGTAGGCTGTATAAGTGCAGACACATTTCTTCCCATGCTGATCTTCTCATTGCCCTTTAGTATCCTTCTATGAGTACACAAATCCTTAAGAAACTTGGCATATCTTGGAATTTGCTTGATTGCTTCAATGAGAGGAATGCTCACCTCAACCTTCCTAAATGTCTCCAGGATCTCCCTATCTATGTCAGTCTCAAAACTCTTCTTAGGCTGCATAACTCTCTGAGGGAATGGTAATGGGATGGACTGCTCAGCAGTGACTACAGGAATGGGGCCAGAATCTGTATCTGTATTTTTCCTGCTACATGGAATTGCTGGTATGGCTTACTTCTTCTTATCTGATTCAGGTTGCAACCCATAGTTTGGTGCATCAACATTCTTACCAGATCTTAGAGTGATGGCACTCACATTTCTTGGATTTACCACAGTTTGTGCAGGAAGTTTATCAGAATCTTGGGACTGTAATTGATTCATAGAACTAGCAAGTTGCCCAATCTGATTCTCCAAATTCTGAATGGTAGCTTCTGTCCTCTGTTGGAATTGCAAATTATTCACTGCCATCTGTTTCATCAATTCTTCCAAGGTTGGCTCGGATTTAGGAGGGGCATTATTTGGCTGTTACAAATTTTGCTGCTGGAAAGGTGGCTGGTATGGTCCGCTAGGTCCCTGCGGTGGTCCGGAAGGGTAGGCTGCACGCCTAAACCGAGTAGGAGCAGGTGTGTAGAGGTATTTCCCACCTCGATTTGGATGATTTCTCCACTGGGTTATATCGTTGGAGGACGGATCGTAGCTCGTTGTTGATCTTTCTTCTTCTTGAGGCTTATTATTGTAGATGTTTGCTGCATAGGCTTGGGGGTACCATCAGTATCAACCTCTTGCAATGTAGGGCAAGCATCTGTTAGATGATCAGTAGAAATGCAGATTCCACACACTGGCGGCAGAGCTACCGCACGGGTTCTTCTTTGTTGAGTCTGACCAATTGCCTCACCAAGGATGCAAGGTCATCAATTTTGCTTTCCAATTTTCTGTGATCTGCAGCATAAGTTGCCTCAATTTCGTGGACACCTCTACTCAATACCACTGAGTTGCTTCTGGTGCCAAACTGTTGGGAGTTAGTGGCCATATTCTCAATCAATTCTCTTGCAGCCATAGGGGTCTTGTCTACCAATGCACCTCCACTAGCAGCATCGATCATGCTTCTATCCATTGGCAGCAAACCTTCATAAAAATACTGGATCAGTAACTGGTCACTAATCTGATGGTGAGGACAACTAGCACACATCTTCTTGAATCTTTCCCAGTATTCAGACAATGGTTCTCTGTCAAACTGCCTGATTCCACATATCTCTTTTCGGATTGATGCAGCCCTTGATGCAGGAAAGAATTTCTCCAAAAACAGCCGCTTAAGATCATTCCAGCTAGTGACAGATCTTGGATGCAAATAATACAGCCAGTCCTTAGCAGCATCCTGTAATGAGAAAGGGAATGCTCTAAGTTTGATGTGATCTTCTGAAATGCCTTGAGGCTTCATAGTAGAACACACAATGTGGAATTCCTTGAGGTGCTTATGAGGATATTCTCCTGCATGACCATTGAACTTAGGCAGCAAATGAATCAATCCAGATTTAAGTTCAAATGGAACATCAACATCAGGATACTGAATGCATAAAGACTGATATGTAACATCAAGAGTAGCCAGCTCCTTCAAGGTTCTATTATCCATAATCTCAGGATGCTCAGTATGCTCAGTAGAATCAGAATTGAAAGATGGATTAATGACAGAAAGTGCAGAATCAGAAATTTCAGAAGCAGAATCACTAGTATGATAAGTATGTGTAGAATCACTACTTCCTATATGCTCAACAAATGCAGAATCAGATCTATTGAACCTATGCAAGGTATGAAAGGTCCTATCTATCTCAGGATCAAAATTATGCAAATAACCAGGATTAGACCTAGTCATATAACATGCAAAACTTGAAAACAACAAAGCAGCAAAATGGAAAATCCAACACTAGAAATGCACCAAAATAAATCTAGTTAACCTACCAAATGATTTTTAAAAAATATGGGACCACCACACACTTAAAACTACACTAAAATGGAACTCAAAAATGCAATGAAAAAACTTCAAAAAATGAAAAAGTGGTCTAAATGAAGGAATTAGAGCAAACTAGGGTAGACCTCACAGAAAATCTGTGAGCCTTGTGGAGAAGGCCATTTTCCTTCAGCTCACCAATTTTCAGCTCATTCTGAGCATGTTTGATCAGCCAAAAATTACAAAAATGCCATTGTCTCACCTAAATCTGCTCAAAAACCCTACCAAACGATGGAATTTGGCCAAATTATGCAGGAATGATCCTTAGGATCAGTTTGCTTAGAATGATGGTTTACCTTTGGGGACCAAGTTTCAGCTCAAGAATCCAATGCAAGTACAATTCCTGTCTACTAGTCCCTTTTTGGATTCAAAAATTTTGGGAACAAAGTGAAACTCAAAAGTGAAAATGGAGGTAAAACTCAAGAATGAAAATGAGAACTTCCAGATATCAATAATGAAGTATATGGATGCTCAAATGCAGCAAAATGACATGCAAAAGCCGAATGTGGTGCAAGAGAACCAATGGAACAGTAACCGCACCAATGGAACAAGAATCAGTAGCTCAAATAGATTATGCAAAAACAAAGCTTTGCGTATTAATGTGTTATGAAGTATCAATTGTGTTGAGTGAAACAATGCACATTCATAGGAGTCATCAAATGCAATAAACAAACCAATGGAACAGTACACAAGCCAATGGAACAGTAACAGACCAATGGAACAGTAACAGTAACACGAAAATTCAATGAACTACAAAATGCAATGCAACAATGGTGTGTTATGCAGATTTATACCAATAGAAAAACACAATGGAACAACAAAACAGAATTATGCAATAGAGCGAATAGAAATTGCAGAAGAAAGCGTAATTATGCAGTAGATTCAAATTATGCGCAGACATGAATGACACTTCGTAATCGAGCAGAATCAAAAAATGCACTTAATAACAAGAAATGTAAATTTACAAACAGATTCAAATTATGCAAACAGACAGATTATGCGGCAGACTCAAAGAAACAAAATTATGCAAACAGATGCATTTAATTGCAGTAATCAAGAGAGTAGCAGTAATCAAGATTAAAACATGAATGCAGAGAAATTAGACTAGACTAGACTATTAGGAACACCTAATAAACCTAAGAAACCAAAAATAGATCCCCAGCAACGGCGCCAAATTTTGATCAACGATGTCGCACTCGCCTCAAAATAGACTAGGATTTACAATGGAATATAGCATAGTGTATAACCTAGGTCATCTCCCAAGGACCAATTCGGATTTCTCAAGTATGTTAGCAGTTATCAATAAGTAAGGGGGGTTTTGTTCAATTCAATAACAGAAAACGAATTCAAGTTTAAAGAAAATTCAATTAAGGAAACACCAATCCAAGGTCTTCAATTCAAGTGGCAGAATTAATCATTGTTCAAAGAGAATAGAATTCTGTTGTATTCACCTCTGTTAATTCGAATTCAACTAGATAATCATCTAGAATTTCATCAACTAAAACAGAATCACAATCGCAGTTCTTGATTAAGATTGATTTAGGAACAGATTCGGATTAACATAGATTATCAATCGATGATCTATTCTCCATTAGATTCAGATTAATCAACCCTAATTCTAACTTCAATTTCGAAATCCAAATCAGAAATCAATTGAAAAAGGAGAAGAAGGAAGAACACAAACAGAATTTACAATAAGCAAGAGAACTCAAAATTCTAACCACAATCATTGAATTCCTTGGATTGATTGGAGCTTTAGCCTTCCATGGCCATTACGAAAATGCAGAGAGAAGAGAAAAACGAAAATAGAGAAGCTGAAAAGAGAGAAAAGGTTTCTGCTCGAAAAAGTAAAAACTGAACAATAACAAATCAAAAAGGTGAATTCGGAATACTGTCTTGACCTATTTGTAACTGAAAAATCTTATGTAATTCCTAATCTACTCCTGGCCTATACTGTAGCCCTCTGAATAAGCCTTTCAAAAACATATCATTTGCCTTAATTGGGTTTAAATTGAGAGAATTAGGCCCAAATCATTGAGGAAAGGTCCAAGCTTTATGACAGCAACAATGTCTTAACTTTGAGGCCCAATTTCCGCCCTGAATCCAGCTGAATTGGAAAAATTGCATTAGACGTAAAATTGTGTATCTTCGTCTCAGCTTTCAGGAGACACCAAGATCATCCAAATATGACATTTGTAGACCAAGTTATGGCCTATACAAGACAGAAAGGTCAAAATGAGTTAAAATCCGAAAATTAATGAAGTTTTTACAATTAAGCTCAATGAAGACCAATCATCTAAAACTCATCTTCAAACATAAAATTGGGTGCAATTATCATTAATTATGCCAAATATAAAGCAATAATGAATGCCTAAAATTCAATTGATCAGAAGCCAAAGTTCCCATTATATTGGACAAAAGATGCTTGGTGTTTTCCCACCATTCTGCTTGAAAAAGAAGAGAAAGACCTTACTCCGGATGAAGTCGATTGCATTAAGTTTATAACCCGGTATTTTGAAGAACACAAGTTTATCAAAATCAAGGACGTTCTTTATACCCCTGGTGATGATCTTCTCTTTTTTCTGTTAGGTAGGAATTAAGATATTATTACCTATAATTTGTCTCATGCTTTTTGCTCTTTAAATTTCTATACTTTGCAATTTTGTTTGTCTGACTTCCATCTTGCTTCGTTGTCTTATTTCAGTAAGCAACATGGCGTCAGGACCTTCACTTATAGCTCTGCAAGCCTCGAGATCAAGGAGGAAAGGAACAGGATCCACTAGTGTCCCTACGACCTTCGTTCCAGTATCCTCAAGACGAGGTGTGGTTATTGAAGAGACTCCAAGAGAACCGAACTCCTTAACTCAAAATCTTCAAGGTAGGAAAAGAAGGGCCACTGAGAGCTCTGCTGACCGGGGTAAGGGAAGAGCTCTAGAGGGCGGCAATGAAGAAACGGCAGAACCTTTGCCTATTATCCTAGGGCAGTCTGATGCCAGGTCATTTATAGATGGGTGGTTACTAAGCAACGAAGTGATGGGACATATCTCTAAACAAAATATGGCCCAAGCCCTGACAAGCTCCATACTTTTACACTTCAGGCCTCCGCAGAAATATGCTATATTAAAAGCTCCATCGAGGCAACCGATAGGAATATGGTGGATGAAATCAAGAAGAAAGATAAAGAGGCTACTCAAAAACTAACTGCGACTTTTAAGCTGAATAAGATGCTCAAGCACAGATTATTGAGCTGGAGGTAGCATTGGCCTCCTCCAACTTGGCCAAAAAGGCACTTGAGGCAAAGGGTTTTGAAGCCGACAATACCATCAGCACCCTCCAAACTCAAATAATTCCATTGGAAAAAGATGTGGAGGAGCTGGACACCATTTTGGGAAATATTGGTGGGGAGCAGTTCCAGAATGTCGTGGCCCAAATTCAACATTTCAACCCAGGCATCATTCTTGCCTTGAAGACCTCGATTCAGAAAAAGTCTTTCATGATGTTCAGCTTGTTTGGGCAAGGGAACTTGCTCAAGTCGATTCCAGTGCCAACCTAAATGCTGCTCTGGTTCCAGAATGAGGGAAAGTTGATACATAAATCTTTTCCTTTTTCTTCTTCTTGCCCTGCATCTGGGGTTTTTAAATTAACTTTTTATTTTCAGTGAATGCTTTGCCTTGCTAATTTATTTTCTTTCCGTGGTCCGTTTTGGGTGCAATGCCCAATATGGAATTTATAATTACCATTCTAAGGACTTAAGAAATTATTTACTTATCAGGGAGACCATGGTCTGGGATCCCATACCCATAATAACGAGTGCATGACATTCCACTTGACTTAGGTGAAAATGATGCCTTAATCCATGGTCCAATGCCTATCATAACCAAGCATTTTGGAATTTAAGACTTAGCCAAAAATAATACCCTAATCCATAATCCAAGGCTCATAATATCAAGCATCCTAAATTTTTAGATTTAGGCAAATATAATACCTTAATCTATAATCCAAGGCTCATAGTATTGAGCATTCAAAATCTTTGGATTTAGGCAAATATAACATCTTAATCCATATTCCAAGGCTTATAATATCGAGCATTCAGAATTTTTGAATTTAGGTAAATATAACACCTTAGCAGGGGTAGGACCACAGATGTTGAATCCGCACTGCCTTTTGATTTATTGACCTTTAGATGGTCAATGCCAAGTATCGAGGATGGGTATTGACCCTGCAACTTATTACTAAAGCTTGATGTGTTAACCCTCTTGACCTGGATATGTTAATGTACCTCATATGAAAAATAATGTCTAGTAACTCTGTTTTATTGATAATTTTGAGGGACAAAAGTCCATACAAGGCATAGAATTCAACATTGGGACAGATTAAACATTAGTTTACTAAAGGACTAGACCGTCATGGGCATCTAGCTATAGTATTTTCTAAGTTTATCCGCATTCCAATAATTCTCTATTGGGGTGCCTATTAACATCTCTAATGTGTAAGCTCATTTACTAGTGCTGATAACAACACAGTAGGGGCCTTCCTAGTTGGGGGCTAATTTCCCTTAGGAGACATTTTTCCCTTCATATCTGCTTTCCTAAGCACCAGATCTCCTAGTTAGAAACTCTTAGGGATGACTTTTTGGTTGTATCTAGCCGCTGCCCTTTGCTTGAGGGCAACATCGCGTATATGGGCCATACGTCTTCTTTCTTCTATTAGATCTAGGTCTTCCCTAATCAAGCCAGGTTTTCGTCCTCTACAAACTGTTGGTTGCGTAAGCTTGGTTCGCCTATCTCTACCGGGATCATGGCTTCACACCCGTAGGTAAGTTTGAAGGGAGTCTCACCCATGGTAGAGTGGGGTGTGGTTCGGTAGGCCCAGAGAACATGATCAAGTTGCTCGACCTAATTTCCCTTAGCTTCGTCCAATCTCCTTTTAATTCCACGTACAATAATCCTGTTGGCTGCTTTGGCCTGTCCATTAGTTTTGGGGTTCTCCACAGAACTATAATGGTGGTTTATTTTTAAACTTGCTAGTAGTTCTTCAAAGCCCTTATCCTTAAATTGAGTTCCGTTATCCATTACAATGATTATCCTCAAAGCCCTTATCCATTGCTAGTGGATAAATGACCCTAGTATGTTTTGATTATGCCTAAACTTAACATGATTATTACTTTGATTCACTAACTACTTGCCAAGCTTGACTTTTTCAATAAGATTTAATGGAGCAAGAAAAATGGATGCAAAAGATCATGGAGCAAAGCATTTCAATGCAAGGATCATGAAGGAAAACTTATAGAAGGAGCATCATAAAGAAGGAATTTAAGAAAGATCATTAGGAACCTTTTTGTAAAGAAAAGACTTAGTATAACTCTTTGATTAAGCTCTCTAAAATAAGTAAAAATGGTTTTCAAAAGTAAAAATGGACTAAGAATGAAAAAAGTTAATTAATAAGTCTATACATCTATGTATACATCGATGTACTTTCAATTAATTAACTAACTTTTAATGAAAACCATAGTGTACATCTATGTATAAGTGTTATACATCTATGTATACATCGATTGATTCTGGACGTGTGAATGCTCATGTCTTGAAGCATGTCAAATGAGTTGTTGATGATAACAAAAGCAAAAAGAGAAGATCGAGATCAAAAAGAGAAGATTAAGATCAAAAAGAGAAGATCAAGAGCAAAAAAAAGACCAAGATCAAAAGAGGTATATTAGATATAGGTCTTAGAATATCAATGTAAAATACCTTTTAAGTATCTCAATGATTCTCAAATGATTTTCCAAATATCGTTTTCAAAATCAGCTTGTAAATTCAAAGTTAAACATGTTTTTCAAGAAATGTTATTTTTAATCTTGGATTCAATATTCATGAAGGCATTTATGTTTAATCCAATGATCTAAGTGTTAGAAATGGCTTACATACTTAATTGGACTTGAAAAATGTGTTCAAAGGCAAAGGTAATAGATTACACATGTTTTGTAATCGATTACAAGCTAAACAGCGAGCTGGTAATCGATTACAAGCAAGGTAGAGGTCTTGTAATCGATTACACCAATAATGTAATTGATTACATTGAACCCAAAAATGCAAGAACACATTCAAGAAGGTATATAATCGATTACATGGAAATGGTAATCGATTACAAAGCAAGTCAAAGGCCATGCAATCAATTACACCAAGAATGTAATCAATTACACAGAGCCCAAAAAGCCAAGAACACGTTGGAAAAACAATGTAATCGATTACATTTGCTGTGTAATCAATTGCAAGCAATCTGATAGAGTCCAATGGCTATATTAATGGCATTTAATGCTTGGCTAAAAATGTCCCAACGACTCCTTTACTTACAAAACTTATAAATACTTGCCTTGGGGCTTCTTTAAAGGTTGAACTTCAATTTAGAACATTAATCTAACACTTATATACTATAATCAAATCCTGAAAATGTTTTTGCCCTATTTTTGTGAGAAAACTTGAGATATTCAAAAGAGGCATTGTTAGAGCTTCAATTTGTATCAATCTACTCTTTGAGAGAGTTTCTATCATTCAAACGCTTTGTTTATTGTGTGAAGAGGGTGAGGTATCCCTCTAGTGAAAAAGGGTGAGGTATCCCTTATTGAGAAGAAGGTGAGGTATCCTTCAAAGGTGTAAAGAGGGTAAGGTCTCCCTCAAAGGTTATATAGGGTGAGGCATCCCTGTTTTGAGGCTCAAAGCACAAGGGTGAGGTATCCCAAGGTGTTGTTGAGTGCTCCAATCTGTAAAGGTTTTCAAGCACCTGTTCAAGCTTGAAGTTTAGTGGAAAATCTTGAGTGGTTCGCTTGAGAACTGAACGTAGGTTACAAGGGGTGGCTGAACTAAGATAAATCCTTATATTTGATTCTCTCAACCCTATCTCTTTACATTTGTGCATTTATTTTATATGCTTGCTTAAATGTTATTCATCTTGGCTTATTTAATTTGTGAGTTAAGTATTCAATCTCATTTATCTCTTTACTTCAATTATCCAATAGCTTCAACAAAAATTGATAAACAAATGTTTTACAAAAGATTTGCGAAAATATTTCATAAACTCAATTCACCCCCTTCTTAAGTTTGAGGCCACTTGGTAACAAGTGGTATCAGAGCTAGGCTCTTGTGTAAAAGGCTTAGTAGCTTTAAGAGAAAGTGACGGCCTCCTCAAATAATTTTTCAGAAAGTTCTTCCATCTATAGACCTCCCTTTTTCAATGGGGATGGATACGCTTATTGGAAAGAAAGAAAGAAAATTTTTATTGGGATGATAATGACATGAATTTAACCGATACCTCGGATAATGAGAAAGTCAATCTATGTTTCATGGCTAGAGGAGAAGAGGAAGATAGAGACGACATGGAGGTAACATCCTCAAATTCTGAATCAATATGATGTATTTTTAAAAGTGCTAAGGATGCCATGAAAGTGCAAGATGATGTATCTTTTTTTTTTTAATGCAAAAATGACTGATATGGGGAAAATATAGAAGTACGCTCCCTTTGTGTTGTAGTTAGGTGGAACTTAAGGGTTGGATTTCCTTAAGGTCATGGCTCCAATTTTGGAGGTCATTATATTCAATCTATCAGTGCAATGTTTTTAGGACAGATCTAAACTTCTAAAAAGTCATGGTCCCCAGATTGTCCCCGTCTCGAAAGATAAGAACCCAATTCATGAATTAATCATAAGTAGGGATAAACCTTCTTAATATGACTAGTTTATGATACTGGTAACAATCTGATTGGTGTTTCAACAAATGTCAAGTGAGCATAGAGCCCCTCAATAACAAAAGTCGAGACCCTTCCTACTCCTTGGGTTTGCACAGACTCAGGTATAGAGCCCAAAAAGTGTGTGAGGTAAGTGATAGTAATGTGTGTGAAGGAGCATACAAATCTGTACAAAAACTTAAAAGATAAAACTACCCCTAACCTTCAAAAACATACATACAACAGCTAGCCAGCAATCATCTACCCTAGTGTTTCAACGATAAAGCACAAATAGTAAACAACAAAATATATACAAGGAAATCATGTCAAAATAGACACAGAATAATGTTATTAGATATTTATATAAAAGTACTAAAAAAATCTATTTACAAACAAATAAGAAAACAAAAACAAAGACAAAAAAGGAGTAAAATAAATAAATAGATATTATTAAAAATTTATACAACTAACAACAACAGGCCTGACTCTCTAAGATTCCCCAGTGGAGTCGCTATTTGTTCGCAACCGGGATCACGATGGGACAACCGAAAAAGATAAAAGCTTTTGAAAAAATCAATGGAGTCGCCACCAATGTTTATTTAAATTAGGAAAACATTTGAAAAACCTTTAAAATAGAAAAACTGGTCTTTTAGAAAATGAGTTTGGATTCGAGAGTCGATTACAAGTAGGGAAGGTATTAGCACCTTACACTGCCCGTTCCAAGAACGGTACCTTAAGTTAGTTGTGCAAATTTTAATAATCTCAAATATATTTATTTTACCCCTTAAAAAGACTTTGTAACTATTTTTTATTTTATTTTTTATATATTTTTTTGAAAAGAAAGAAAAGAAACAACCAAATTGTGAAAATTTAATTTTTGGCTTGACAGAAATAAATTTCTGCTTCTACGTATCCCTTAGTGCAATGGAGAACTCAAAGTCACGTAGTTCTTTAGAAAATTATTGTGGGTCGATTGATTTTAATTATGAAATGATTTTGGACAAGGGATTTTGTCTGAAAACAAAAACATTCTTGAGCAGGGTTCAAGTTAGTACCGGGCTACTTAATAAACCCTTATGATCTAAAAAACATTGAAGATAACATCCGCTATTCAATCAACATCATTGGTCATTGCATTGATTAAAAGATTTTTTTATTTTTTTTAAAGAAATGCACAAAAACTAATAAGCAAACACCATTTTCCATAAGTCAAGTAAATACAAAAAAAGGCAAGATTAAATATAAGCATCACAAACTAAATAATTCAAAATAAATTTTATTAAATTTTTTTATTTTTTATTTTTATTATTATTTTTTATTCAAATGTCACAAAAAGAAGACCTCCAAAACTTATCTTTACTTTTTAAAATTTTTTTAACTTCTTTTTATTAATTATTTTTATTCAAATGTCAAAGAAAAAAAAAAGTGGGAGACAACCACGTGAAAGTGGTTTCACCATTTTTAAATCCAAAGTCTCTACCTTTTTATTTATATATATATATATATATATAAAGGTAAAAATTTGTAGGCCCAAATCAAAATAACAATTCCAAATCATAACCAAACTCAACTATCAAAAGAATCCAATCAACGAGAACAAAAAAATAAATAAATAAACATTTATTATAAAATAAAAACAAATAACTGAATAATAAAAACACTTATAGGAGTTAGAGATACAAAGGAATGAAAGACCAAGCTTTGGTCTTATTGTGAAAACAAAAGGGAATGGAGTCGCGGGTTGTAGGGGACCGTGAGCTCACGGTGGAGCAACAGCGCGACTTCGGTGGTGCGATGGCATAGCTGCGATGGAGTAACGGCACGGCTGCGGCGGAGATCTGGGAGCGACGAGATTGGGCTTAGGTGCAGCGGCGACTGACGGGTTCGAGGCGGCTAAACGACGTGGCGCAGATGAGTTTAGGTTGTTCTTATTTGTTTATGGTTGTTGGTGATTGTTAATAGTGAGTTGATGACAATGATTGATGGTGAAGTGGTGAAGGTGGTGGTTATGGTGGGTTGAAGATGGTGGTGATGAGAGTGAAGTAGTGAAGGTGTGATGTGAGGGTGGTGGTTATGGTGAATTGAAGATAGTGGTGATCTGAGTTAATGTTGTGTGTTGTTATTTTTGGTTAATGGTGAAGTGGTGAAGGTGGTTTTTATGGTTGTTATGAAAGTGGAGGTGAGGGGATGTTGAAGATGATGGCTTCAGTAGCAGAAAACTTTTTTGTTGATTTCTTTTCTTTTTTTTGTTTTAAATTTTTTTATCACTCTTTTTTTTATCTTTTTGTTCTGCCATTTTTATACACATTTCATAAACTTCCATTGCACCGATCTAGTGAGAACTAGATGAAAAAAATTATCCCATGGAGTGGTTGGTTGTAGGCATAGCTCCTCTGTACCAAGATTCTTGATATCTTTTTTTTTTAGATTTTGCAGCTGATTTTGTGGTGCATTGAAAATTACACCAAATCTTGGAAATATTTTTTGACAAAAGATAGTGCCAGCATCTCTCTTTTTTTTCACGGTGGAAGATTTTGCAAGATCTTCCCCCTTTTTTTTAAAAAAAATTATAAAAACAAATTTCACTTTTTTTTATTTTTTATACAAATAATAAGAAAAGATAATGATTCAAATAAGATGAAATAAATAAAACTTGGAAAGATTTAACACAAATAATAATTCTTGATTAAGTAATAAAGTAAAAAATTTATGGACAAAATTGGGTATCAACAACGTGTGACCTCTTATAGCCTACCTAGTAGAGACAAAGTCTATTACCATAACAGGTATCCTCCTTATAATATTAAGTAGTCTACCAAGTAGTCTACTGTAAACTAGGTGGATATCGCCACCAAACTGAGTGGATGCCTCCACTATCTAATCTCTAGGGATAGTAAGTATACGTGAAGCGAAGTGTGTGAAAATACGGAGTTATGTCCTAACTCTAACATAACTATCACATAACTTTATACTAAGTACATTTTGAACTACTAAGACTACTTCTTCTCTGTAAGAGCAATTCATGTGTTACGGCACTTAACCGAATGTCAACTAGACGTAGTACACTTTCTAACTTTGTATTACTAACTCTATTTCACTCTTTCATAGCTTTCACGCATTATGGTATTCACCCTTGCCAGCTAGGGTCTATGACACTCAACTCTTGCCATCTTGGCACTTTGGCCCTTAACTCTTGCCAACTTGGCACTTTGGACCTTAACTCTTGCCAACTAAGTTCTATGGCACTCCATTCTTGCCAACTAGCTTGTACACTTGTTTCTCACTTTCTCATCCCTTCCTAAGTGATATCTAAGCAACACTTTGTCACTCATAAGCTAAACTTTAATCTATGACAATTCATACTTAATGAATTGCACAACTTTTCCTTTATCTTCCCTTGTTAGCCACTAGGTCTTTCTTTCTAAGAAATATCCTCTCTAGTGTCTCAACACTCTTAAAAAGGCATAAACAAAGGATTCTAACAACTAGGGAACTCAACCCATCAAAATCAGCATCTTGGTGAGTTTTAGACTCTCACACTATAACACTCCTTTTTCACACCATGGCACTCGAAGCAAACTAGTCTCACGCGTCGACGTGAACTCTCTAAGCCGCAGCGCCCACTGGTTTTCTACAGAATTATGCCAAAAACACTTGGTTCTACAGTGTTTCATTGAACCATCTCAGCTTCTAATCCTTTGAACTTGGTTTCTAATACCACCAATAACTTCTAAACATGTTGTAACACCATTACAACCTATTAATTCACAAAACTTAGATCAAACACTAAAAATCACTCACTTAGTTCCTTGAAAACCTAGGTTCCAACTGAAGAACCAACAAGCTCAGACTATGGATAAATCCATCTATCTTATTTCCATTAAGTTGAAATAACTAATTCCAATCAATGAAATCAAGAATCAACTAAAGAAACTAATTTTCCTTCTTTAAAACCCAACTTCTTCACTTAAAGACCTAAGTCCAAAACCTAGAAAAGATGAAGAATCAAAGATAGAAAACACCCCTACCTCTTGCTTGGTTGAAGATCTTGAAGCCTTGAACTTGCTCTTGGATATCTCACCTTGATCTCCTTCTTTTTCTTCTCTTCTTTCTCTCCTATGGATGCCTCCTTTCTTTCCCTTTTCTCTTCCTCTCTTTTTTGTTTTTGGCTCTTTGTCATGGGAAGGAAAACAAGCCTCACTTTACTTCTTAAAGGATTACCACTAATGTGGTACTGGAAATCTCGATCTGCTATGAACACTTACATTTCTCCGAATCCAAGTTTCTAACCTCCAACAAACTCAAAATAAATCCTAAGATTCATTAAAAATCATGTTGTACTTTTTCTCTATTTTTTTCATGTCTGCTGGGGGTTAATCCAGCATTAAAAACACAACTAGTATGCCTAAAAATATCAAATTAACTCTGATTGTCCTGAAACTTTAACTACACCTCACTTAGCTCATTTGTGACCTAGAAACAAGTTATCCACACATGTTTCCCTTCAAATAGCTGTTTATGCTATTTTTTGAGTCATTTTAGGCTATTTACCACCTTCTGTATTGTAGCAATGTGCCTAAACTAACTCAGTTTATCACGAAACTTAACTGTCATGCTAAACAAGTATCAGACTACCTATGTAACTTTATACAAGCCTAACATTATTTTTGGGGATGTTACACGAGATGTCCCAGTTATTGAAAATGGGATGGTCCTTTCATCTTTTAAGTAAAGCTTAAATACACTTTTGGTCTCTATACTTTCACCTTATTCAGATTTTGGTCCCTATACATTTTTGTTTAGATCTGAGTCCCTATACTTTCATTCCATTTTCATGTTAGTCCCTACCGTCACCTACCATGATGACACCGTTAAATTTTGTCCTACGTGGCAAACAGATTCCTACTTGGCAGCAACACTAGATAAAAATTAAATTTTTAAATCCACCTTATTTCCCTCCAACAATAATAAACTATTACATAAAAATAAATTAACATTCCATATTCCTTTTTCCAAAACCTTCTAAACCTTCCTCCCTCTTCCCCTGCTTCCATTCTAGCGCCATCTCTGTCTTACACTACTTCACTCATTCAGTGGCATTCATCATGAGGAAGAAGTAAAGGGCGCAAGTCACACTCCACGAAAATTTTGAATTAGTTTCATCATTAGAGGAACAACCTCATAGTTGTAAGTTTCTATCAATAACCCATTTGTTATATTTTGTGCAATGTTAATGGAAATAGTGATTATCCTAAATGCCAGGTTTTTTGGACATTAATTTGTGATAAATGTATGTAGTGTGGTTCTAAATTGTGATAGAGTGAGAATGGAAAAGGTGCAATGTCTATGGAAAAGGTGATTACCCATTTATGTTCAATGCATGTTGTTTCTTAAATGAGGAATTCCATTTTGAAACTTCTGATTTTTTGTTAGTGTTTAGTTTTTGTTAGGGTTAGGATTGTACCTTTGGTTTTGTGTCAATTATGGTGTTTTATAAGTGTATGTGGATGTTTTGCTGTGTTTGCTATATTGCTATAATTGCAATGTCAGTTTTGCAAATTCTAATTTTCTATTAGAGTTGAGTTTATTGTGTTTGCATAATGGCTTTGGTTGCATTTATCCATCTAGACAGTAGGTGATTTCATGTGTTGATAAAGACTTCATTAAGGTTGAAATAAATTGTTTATGAGTGTTTCTCAAGGGTGGGTGCATACAGGGATAATATATATAGGTTGATATACATTAGTTCACATTTTACCAATTGAGTATGTTTGAGTCAAAAGATTTTTTATGCATGTTTTTTTTTTCTTTTTGTGTGTTGGATAGTTTAGTTGATCAATGTCATCCCTTTTAGTAGTCTCACAACTCTATTTATGAATCCTAGGACCACTAACATGTTGAATAGATATTTGGTGTGTTGCTGTATAATCCCAACATGACAGTACATCCCATTTAGCTTGTGTCCTATTTTGGTTCTTTTATGGTTGTTGCTTCAGTTACATTAGTGTGTTACTGCATAATTGTTGTGTTTGATGTGTTTGTTGTATTGCTATAATTGCAATGTCAATTTTATAATTTTTGATTTACTGTGTTTGCTATGTTTCTTAGATGGCCTACTTGATAAGTTCACTATCTTTATATACCGTGGGGGCATTTGTTCTATGGTAAGAAAGTGAGGTATATTGGTGGGAGAATGCACACTTTGAAGGATTGTGAAGAAGATTTGTGGTCATTGCAAGAATTGACTGCAGTGCTTAAGAACTTGGGGTATAAGGAAAATGTTAAGATATACTACTGCAAACCAGGTTTGGGGAATATGCTTAAGGATGGTATAGTAGAGGAGGGCCTTGTAGAACTTAAAAATGATGTTGATGCCATAGAGGTTTCCAGAATAGGGATGAATGCCTCTGCAAAGGAGGTTGATGTTTATGTGGTGGTTGGATGCAATGTATGTGATGGGGTGCAACTGACATTTGAGGAAGAGCAAGTTGTTCAAGGCCATGGGCAAGTACAAGATGAGGAACTACAAGAAAATATTGAACAAGAAAAAGGGGATGAAGAGCAGCAAAACTCTCAAGAAGAAGAAGAGAATCATAACCAATCTGAAGATGATGACAGTGAGGATAGTGTGCAGGGTATCCATTTAGATGATTCAGTGGATGAAGCAGATAATGGTTGAGGGGACTATATCCATGATATGGATGTGGATGTGGATGCTCCTCAATCAAGTCAACAGCCACATGCACTGCAGAAGAGGTGGAAGATATGACATCTGATTATGAATCAGATGAGCTACAATATGATATGGATAATGATGGTGATGGGGCTTCTAGAGGTGTAGTTAAATACCATAAGTATAATCCTCAAGAGATGGGTAGAAATTTTCAATTTAAGTTGGGAATGGAGTTCACATCCATCAAGTAATTCAAAGATTCAATTATCTAAATGGCTACTGGGGATTGGGTTACTGGTAAGATAATGAAGTCTATGAAGTCTAACAAGCAGATGAGTTTGAAAGGAGTTATTGAAACTATTTAGGATGACTATTGTGTTGAAATTTCAATCATGAAATTGCTAGGAAAATAGCCAGAGAGAGGATTGAAGGGAATTTTGCAAAAAAATATAGGAGGATTTGGTCTTACTGTGAAGAGATTAGGAGGACCAATTCAGGGAGCACAATAAAGCTGGAGACTGAAGCAACTATCACTGGGGAAGATAGGCATTATCTTAGACTGTACATATGCTTGGGTGGTAAGAAAAAGGGTTTCTTGAAATGTTACAAGCCAATTATCGGGCTGGATGAGTGTTTCTTGAAAGGCCCTTATGGTGGGATCTTATTGGTTACTATTGCAAGAGACCCCAATAATGAATATTTTCCATTGGTTGTTGCTGCAGTAGAAGGAGAAAGCAAAGACTCTTGGTCTTGGTTCCTAACATTGCTTCTGGAAGACAATGGCCTTCTTAGGAGATGGGTGTTAATCTCAGACCAGTAAAAGGTAGTGTAGTGTTTAGTGTTTCTATTTAACATGAAATGATATTGACTTGTATTACTTTATTACAATTTTAATTGGTGTGTGTTTATATGTGCAGGGACTTGTTCCAGCAATTGAGGAGCTAGAGCAAAGGGTTGAGCAGAGGACATATGTTAGGCATTTATATGCTAATGTGAAGAAATATTATGGTGGAGGCATAATACTGAGGGATAAAGTGATGGCAGCTTGCAAATCAACCTACTATGCAGATTAGTTGAAGAAAATGGATGAGTTGAAACACTTGTCGAAGGAAGCCCATGACATGCTGATGGGAGTTCCACCAAAATTGTGGGCAAAAGCACACTTTATTGAACACTCAAAGTGTGACATCTGTATGAACAACATAAGTGAAGCATTTAATGGGAGGATTTTGGAAGCAAGAGATTAGCTCAATATCTCAATGTTTGAATGGATAAAAGTGTACATGATGATAAGATTTGCCAGAAATAGGAGGATGATTGAGAAGTACAAGGGAAAAGGGAAGATTTATCCAAAACCAAGGAAGAGACTAAATAGAAATACTGCTGAGTCTGGCAAATGGATGGCTACCTAGGATGGAGGATCCAATATGAGGTCAAGTGTTACCCAATGCAGTTTATGGTTGATGTAGATGATAGAAGTTATAGTTGCAGGTACTGGGGGTTGAGTGGTTTACCTTGCTGTCATGTTGCTGCAATTTTTGCACACAATGGAGATCCTTAAGATTTCAATCATGAATGCTACAAGATAGAGACCTATGAGCAGTGTTATGCCGAAATGGTAATGCCCATTAATGGAGAGGAAATATGGCCTATAATTACTGGCTATCATACCATTATTTCCCCAAAGTATAGGACACCAATTGGAAGACCAAAAATGCTAAGAAGAAGGGACAAGGATAAGCCTACAAAACCAAACAAGTTGAAAAGAAAGTACACTTCACTGAAGTGTTCAAAATGCAACACTTATGGTCATAATAGCAAGAATTGCCAAAACTTGGCTTTACCTGTGAAAACCAGTCAGCAACCAAAGAGAATAATCAAGTGTTCAAGATACAGCAACTATGGTCACAACAGGAGCCAGTGCCCGAACATGCCTGAACCTGTGGTGGAAGATCAACCCACACCTAGGGGGCAAGCATCAGCTAGAGGAGGATATAGCAGGGGGAGAGGAAAGTAATGGCTAACCAAGGTAGCAGACCACTAGTTACAAATGCCTCAGATACAACAACAACTGCAGAGGGATCATCATCCCAAGCAACTTCAGGAGTTGCATCAACAAATGCCTCTGTAAGTGCTCCTGCAGGAGCTGCACCTGCTACCAACCAAGGGATAATGGTTTACTTCATTAGAGGACAAGGTATCAGAGGGATGAGGGGAGCTATTCCTTGGAAAACAAGAGGAGTACCAGCAAGACGTACAATATTTTTATCTACTCCAGGTACAAATGTACCATTTGAAATGCTATCATCTACTTATGCATTTGCTGTAATTGCTCAAGATGCAAATGCTCAAGCTGCACACTACAAGAAAATCAAGATTTAGCTATGGACAAATCCGTCGCTAAATGGGGAAAATCTGTCGCTAAACTTAATTTAGCGATGGATTTTTTTTGTCACTAAAGTCATTGCTAGATTGCTCCATGCTAAAAATTAGCAACGGAAATGAGTCTGTCGCTAAATTAGCTACTGATTATTCCCTCTTAAATTCGATTCTAAATTAGCAATGGATTATTCCCTCTCAAATCTGTCTCTAAATTAGAAACGGATATTCCTTCGCAAGTTCGTCACTAAAATGTGTGCCACGTCAGTATATGCGGCTGATCCCAAATTGCATTTAGCAAGGGACTAATCTGTCGCTAATGGACAACAACTTATGCCTTTTTTTTATGGAACATCTAACCCCTATTTAATTTATCATAAATTGAATACAATAACATACTAGTAAACATAAAATACTATCCATAATTACCTGCATAACATCAAATATATATTAACATAACCCAAAATATCATTCCAAGCAAATAGTTTGAAACTATCTACATTATATCAAAAGATACTGCCAACATGGCACAAAATGCTATACATAGACCTACAAAAGTTGTGTCTTCCTAAGCAAAATTTAAGTCTAAAACTGTCTATGTTTAAGTTAATATTCATGGGGTGGATGAACTAAGACCATTTGGTGATGCTTGTGTAAGATTCTCTCTCTGAAAAGTATTTGAAAGTAGCCTAATAGCAGTTTGCACCTCCTATTGTATCACTTCTTGAACCACTGCTCTCACATCTCCTAACCTTTTCTCAATCTCATGTTGGACAGCTTCTTCAAACTCAAGTGTGTTAGAATAATGATGTGTGGAAGCATTAGAAGTACCAACTCAAAAATTTAGTAAGCAAACCACAGATGATTGAGATCTTAGGCCATAAATTCTGCCTTTCTTTGGCCCACCAATAGCTTTAACCCAAAGTGACAACTCTTCTTGATTATCTAAATCATGTTCTGCTGTTATATCATCTTCAATCCTCTCAAATGTGTCACTTTCTATTGTGTCATCTTCCACCCCATCATTGTTTTCATTAGATGTGTCACCAACATGCTCTTGGAGTTTTCTCTTTTTAAGTACTCTGTAATTTTCCTGAAAATATGATATAAGAGTTAGTTCATGCATAAAAAGTAAGTTGCTCATAGAGAGAGAGAGAAATAAACACATTATAATCAAATTGATTCATTGACTCAACATTACTATTTGACTAACCCAATATTGAGATAGTTTGCTAATATTAGCCTACTGGAAGGATAAATCTTGACAAAAGTCTCTAATAATTCTCATCATTCTTAGGAAACATGGCTAAGTACAGTCAGTTCATCACTTGATTATATGTATGAAACAAGCAAATAAATCTTGTACAATTATTTCTCAATCTAGAATAAGAGATAATTATGTGCAAAGTTGAGTCTTGAGAGAAAAATATAAATTTTACTCACGCACACGTCTAATCATGACTTATTAGGCAACAAAATGAGGACACATTACTTGCTATGCAACTCGTGATCAATCTTCAACATAAAAATATATGCTTTCTCATCAAATGCTTACACACTAACATAATATTTACTTGCAAAGTGAAATGAAAAGCAAAATTTTTTTTGACTACAAATAAGATGCATACTAGATTTTTAAGATTCAAGAACAATTAGGGGACCAATTATTTGCACAAATAAGACATCTACTACTCAAATTTATATAGATAATAATGCAGACTAGATATAATTTCCTACCAGAAACTTTCAATATCAATCATGACAAGTGGAGAACAACACAAACTAGAACCAATTGGAATGAAGAAATGGAAAGGAATCCAACAAGAGGATGGGTACATACCGCAACAGATTCTGATTTCAAGTCGCACCAATCATCTTTCTTTTTTGAGTGGTGGGTCAGTATGAACAACTTTGGTGCAGTGGGCTAAACACCCATCTTCTCCACCTATTTTTAAAAAAATAAATTTAGCATCATATAAAGTATCTAAACCAATCAAAACACTAACAAGAAATTTTTTTTATATGCACTAATAAGCAATTTGAGAACACACATATTCATCAAAATATCCTTCCAATGGTTTTGATCCCCCCGCATGTAAGGATGGCTCATTGTTTGTTTGAACTTGATAGTCTATTTTTGGAATTGATTTATGAAAGCTTCTTCACATCTTCTTTTTCCCAATATTGCAAGAGTGTGTTCCAGTGATTTTCAGCAATCCATTCGGGAGGAGTCTTTGAAGCTTTAAATTTTTTTTTGCCTTACTCAAGTGGTCACTTAGTCGCTTTGCACCAATTTGTTCAAATTTGCCTTTAATTTGTTCTTCAAGTGTTTGGTCCCAAAAATAAGATATCTAGAATATGACAAGAAAAAATGTTAGAATTATTGCATGTTAATGAAAAACTTTACTTATAAAAAGAATAATATGTTAAGCTCATCTCAATCAACTTTTAACTCATTGAACTACATGTTTCTAGCTTCATTTAGTACTTCACTCCATTTGTACCATGGGCCACCAAATGATTTTTTGAATATCTTTACTATTTTTTGAACAAAACCGTGAGGCTTGAACCTAAAGAAAAAAGGAAAATCGTAAATTATTATAACTTTAATTTTAATTTCAAGAATAAGGCATACTTACCTTTTTCCATTAAGAGTCAAATATCGTGGTCTATTTGTAGCTTGAGATGTGGGTGGCAGAGGTGGCGGAGGTGGAGGTGGAGGTGCTGGTTGAGAAGGACTCGCAACTGAAGATATGGAGGCTGGTAGTGGAGAAAGATTTGCATTGGTAGCTCCACCTTTACCTCGAGAACTCACTCCCTTATAATTAATATTTGGCATGTCTATAATATTCACCAAATAAATGAATGAAACACACACCAAAATCACACACTTTTATAATATAGGCTAAACTATAAAACTGGAAAAACATGACTAAAATTGTGATTTTGTTATGGTGAAATACTTACTAATAGTGTGTATAAAAATAACTACTCTCATGAACGGGCAAGACAATATGAACGTGGAGAAGATCAAGGAGAGAAGGACAAAGTGCGGAATAGTGCCAACAAGCAGGGCAATCAAGCAGATCACTGAGGAGCGTACTAGAGCAAGACACCACAATGGGTGGTATAGTCTCAAATCCCAGCGCTGATGTGGTGCTAATCATAAGTAATGATCATAGCGCAGACAAAAAGAAGGAATTTATATCTGAGAGCAAAATGAGGAAAGACAAATCACAAAAAGCAACAAAAACAGAGCCAACAACCTAAAGAGACCATTCAATACAACAGTTTGAATCCAGTGCCCTTTTCAGATGAGAATACATCTGCAGCGAACACAGAGATTGTATCACTAACTGGAGGAATTCGCACCACCCAAAACTGGGGATGATAATTAAAAGTGACCGTTCTTGCCTCTATTTTATAATGGGGTTCACATATAAAACCTTCATTGACAATAGTCATACTAGTGGAAGGAACAGGAGGAATCTGGATCCATATTTTGGTTAGTGGGTTGCAGATATAGAAAATGCCAGGGCAGTGCTGGCGTTTGTTACACAAAAGCAAACCATTAGAATAGCCACGGATCTGAACTTTGTCCAATTCCAAAAACTCAAAAGAAATCTCTCGAGTGAGGCTCTACTACTTCCAGAGCTAAGTGCATGTGAATGAACATTACAGCATATGCTAAACAGACATTCTGGGATTGTAAATAGAATTTGATAATTAAATAAAATACAATTCAACAAATAAAAATGAGCATTAAAAAGCTTATTCGACAATCAATGCCAAATTAGGACGAAAAGAAATTGAAACAAATTTAAACAATCATGATAACATATCCCAACTTGTCAGCCAAAGTATGCCCAACTCTGTATCCTAAGCAAAGTTAAGAAAGGTCTCATTGTGTTGTGAAATGTGTATTTTCAAAAGAATAAGTCCCACATTGGTTGGAATCAAGTTTTTGAAGAGTTTATATTTCAACTTGTGTTTTGGGCTTTGTAAGAAACAAATAAAGTGGTGGGCTCGCGCACACAAGATTGGGCTGAAAAACTCATGGTTAGTGCAAATCCTCGATTTGTCCCCCCCTGCGCGTGATATCATGAAGTCCAGATCTTTTGTCAAATATTTAATTAATTTTTGGAGCTTACTCGAAAAATGAGGTTTTTGAAGAAGTCAATTTTGACTTGGTCTTCTCAACGGGCAAATAAATCTATTTTCCTAACGTTCCAATTAGTTATTAATAAGCAGATAATTAGCATTTAGTTTTCAACAGTCAAATAAATTTTCTAAACGTTACCTTGCCAACAGTCGTATTTTCTAAACGGCTCCTTTTAGTTTCTATAAATTCTGATTATATACTGTGGTCTTGGTTACCCGAATTCCGCTTCCCTCTTCTGCTCTTCTACACCTTCTCATTCTCTTCGTCTGGGTTACTTACTGTTAATAGTCTCTTGCAGTTCTTTGATCCCTGTCAAACAAGAAGAGTCTGCTATACCCTGGGGGATTTTTGACTATACCGAAATAATCCTTGAGGGCAGTGCTTGGCACGCTTCAGACTTTACGGGTTTGCTATTTCTTTTCAGGTTCAATTACAACACATTGAACATAAAAGATTAAAATCAGAACTATTTCGTAATCTACTGCATTAGAAAACAAAATATGCTAGTTTAATAATTTCCAATCAGCTTAGTCACAACAAGACAGAGTTATGAAGTTATTAAGACCCTTCAGGCTGCTGATGGCTTCTGCAAGTCAGAATGTATTAGATAAGAGTGTATGGAAATTAAATTCAAAATTGTTGATATCTAGATTAGCGATATGTGGCATGTCTTAACTCTCAAGTCTTAAGTACTACTAATGAGTTTCCCTCCATCGTTTACTATGTCACTTAACAAAAAATGAGCTTTCTTAATTAATTTAATGTGTCACTCTTTGTTTTACTATCAGTCCATCACAACGAGTTTTATTCTAAACCAATGTTCTCAAGTACGACCGATTACTAAGTTCAATTTTAAAGAAACAAAGGCATGTGAAGTTGACTCCATTTACAACAAAAAACCAAACTTCAGTTTCAATCTAATAAAACTACAGTACACCTGCCATTCTGCTTTTCAGCATCCAATTTTTTGATCCAAAACACATATCACAAATCAAATTAATTAACAAAATGCTAAACGAATAATTGCCAAACAAAAAACCAAACAAAATGTGAATGAACATTGCAAAGATGTAAAAACAAAGACTCCTAAATCTTGGTAACTATTCCTCTCATTGTTCACGAAGGTTTTGGGATAAGGCAAGCATGTGATAGAGATATTTGTGAAGGAAAGTAAGGCTGGAAAGCAAATTTTAAACTTATTTTTAAAACATTTAAAATTTTAGACTTATTTTTAATTTTCAGAAAATTTATAAAAAAAAGCAAGAATGAAATAGCCCAAAACTTTTAGTGTGTTAAACGGTTTAGCGACGGATTAACGAGGGATTAACCATTGCTAATTTTAGCTAGGGACCAATCCGTCGCTAATCCGTTGCTAAAAATACATACTCTATGACCAAATTGTTGTTCACAAATTCTATCGCTAAATTATGACATTAGCTACAGATATTATATCCGTTGTAAAATGCGACGCTAAATCATAATTTTCTTGTAGTGACAAATGCATCTGCTGGTATGAATCTGGTTCAAGACTGATGCCTAAAATGAGGGTAAGAGGAGCTTCTATGTGGAGAAGGAGGCCTGCTATAACCAGCTCACAAGGTACTATGATACAAGGATAGGGATAGGGATAAGGACAAGGAAATATGCAAGGCACTCAAGAGTCCTTTAATGGACCACACTGAGTTTGAGGAAACCAAAGCCAATGGACCATACTTTTCTTTTGCTTTTTTGTATTTTTTGTCTTTTAGGGCTTGTCATTTATGGTGGCTCAGTGGGTTATTACTGATGTTAGTTGTATATTGACTAGTGTATAACAATGACTAATGTATTGACAAATATGAATTGATGTATATTGGTTAATGACTATTATACTGACAATTACAATGACTATTATATTGATGTTAATGATTAAATTATGGTTAATGGTGACTATTTGTACTTTTTTAATGACAGAGTGACTATTTGTACTCATTTTAATCATTTGTGTATTAGTCCCTATACATTACTAACAGGGTTAATGATTAATAGTGACTATTTGTACTCTTTTAAATTATAGTTAAATTCGTTCCCATACTTTCATATGGTTTGTGTATTGGTCCTATACTTTTCATATGATTTGTGTATTGGTCCCTATAAGCACCAGTCAGTTATTCAGTCCCTGTAATTTTATTACTTGGTCATTACTGTCAACACAATTGTGGTTGTACAAGTAAATATCAGATAATGTCAAATCCAAAAGTTTTCAATTAATTGATCAAAAGAAGATTTCATAAGTCAAGTCATTTGCTCAATTAAACCACCTAATACATTTGCTCAAACCCTAAACATCTACCTACTAATATACATTAATAGTCAAAACCAATTCAAAATAGCTAATACAACATTCTTCTGCCATATTGAGTCCACATGAAAAATAATACCAATCTCAGTGTCATTCCACAACAAATTACTATCAGTAGCTTGTACATCCTCAATTTCCTCTTTAGACCTCAAACCACTTGTTGTTGCCTTTCAAGAATTTCCCTTGCACCAGTTAACATTGGTGAATCCAACAATTCAAACAAACCATAACTCCAATCTGTCTGTCACAAAAAATCCCTTCAAATTCAAATCACTAGAGTAAAGATGGAAACAAATCATAAACCAAAAATCTCCTTACTCTATAATTAGGGCACCTAAAAATTCTTCTTCATTGATTTCCATTTGTCCTTAAAGTATATATCATCACCCTACCACCACAAGCACAGAGCATGCTTATGAACAGGCGATTCCCATGAGTGGAGCGACTACAATGTGAGCTATGGGAGTTGTAGCTATTGCCATCCATGATTGAGTATGGAGAAGGAAGAAGTGGAGCTACACAATTTCAATGGAGAAATCCTATATTTTGAGAATTTTTGTCACTTTTTATAAAAATTATTAGAGGGCAATGAGGTAGATCAAAAAATTTAATTTTTATCTAGTATTGTTGCCAAGTAAGATTCCGTTTGTCACGTAAGATAAAATTTAACAATATCATCACAGTAGATGACGACAAGGACTAACGTGAAAATAAAATAAAAGTATAAAAACTCAACTTTAAAAAAAAATATAAGAACCAAAATCTAAATAAGATGAAAGTATAAGAACTAAAAATATATTTAAGCCTTTAAGTAATGTTACGTAAGTGCATAGATCACTTTTTACTATACTCAATAATATCCATTCACTCCTTTCCATATTTAAAAATCAAACGACTTTTATTACATATTCTTTACACCATTTCTTTTTCAGTTAATAAACGAGAGAAACACAAGTTTTAATATGTTTTTTATTTCTTTTTTCTTAAATAAATAAAGTGTAATACAAGATGTTAAAAAAAATAATGGGCAATAAGAATTTCTCTTTAAAAATAAAAAAATTAATATTTATACATTAAAAGTATTATATTATATTTATATCTTGTTTATTTGAGAAATAAAAAATTAAAAAAATATGTATTCAAATGTATTTTTTTATTTTTTTATTTAAAAGAAACGTGATGTGAGAAAAATAATGTACAAATCAAATTATCCTTCAAAATATCTAGGCAAGAAGCCCCACATGTGGCTCACATATGTTAGAGATTATGTGTGAAGCAGGAGCTAAACTATACAAAAAAAGTAGTAATTAGAAACAGGATAATGGCCAGTGACGGATCCAGAAATTTTAAGTAATGGGGGCAAACACAATACTATCAAAATAGAAACATAAAAAAAGTTTTCAATAATTATATTTATATATCAAAAAATATATTAATACAAAATTATGAAAGATCAATTTACAATTGTTCCCTTCGCGTTTTCATATTTTGAAAACGCTGAATGATCTTTTCATTATCAATACTATCAAACATTTCACTCTCTATATATGTAACCAAACAATCATTTAACCATTCATCTCCCATACGATTGCGTAGCCGATTCTTTATGATATTCATAGCAGAGAAAGTTCTCTCAACTGATGCAGTTGCTATTGGCAAGATCAAAGCTAACTTCAAAAGAAGAAATACCAATGGATAAACAATATGCTTTCTAGTCTCAACCAACTTCTGAGAAAGACCACTAATCCCATTCACATTTGAGAATTGATCATCAAAACGCACATCCAATATAAAATTCTCAAGTTGACTATCAAGTCCCAAAAAATCAGCAGAAGAAAATTCAAATGGATAAAATTGAGCTAAACGAATTAGCTTCTCCTTGTCAAAAGCAGAAAATGAATCTCTTGGGTTTAAGCAAGCAACACAAAGAAGTAGCTCAATGTTTACTTCTGTAAAACGATTGTTAAGTTCTTGAAGTTGTCTATCAATCACTTGATAAAATAGGTCAACTTGAAAATGATGCTGATTTGAGATCTTTCCAACTTTACGCCTTGATCTTCCTTGTATCACAAATATATCATTCATATTTGGAATAATAATATTATGCTTGTTACAAAACAATGAAACTTCATTGAGCAAAGGATGCCAACCATCATTTCTCATACTCTGTAATCGTTGCTTGCACACTTTAACCAATGTCATGGCATTTACAATGTCTTGATCACTTCTTTGTAGTACTTGTGATAACTCAGCAGTGACTCCCAATATATTTTTCATCAAGTGCAAGTTGAAAATAAACTCAAAAGATTGAACAATATTCAACAAATGGCATGCTTCAGCTCTTTGTTCTAAATTTATCCCATCTTCCTCAACAATTTCAAGAACATCAATCACTGAAGAAAACATAGAAATCAAGCTAAGTATTGTACCATAATGTGAGCCCCATCTAGTATCTCCTGCCCTTTTTAATGTTGTTTCTTGATTCAAGCCACGTCCACTAGAAATTTCTCCGCTTTGTAATGCTTCAATTGTCTTAAGCATTTGACTTTCACGGAGTATGTCTCTACGCTTACAAGAAGCTCCAACAACATTACACAAATTAGTAACCAAATTAAAAAGTAAAGCAATTTCAACTTGTTTCTTTGCAACTGTCACAAGTGCTAACTGAAGTTGATGGGCAAAGCAATGAACATAGAATGCACAAGAATTTTCTTTCAAGATCAAACTTTTTAGGCCATTGAATTCTCCTTGCATGTTACTAGCTCCATCATATCCTTGTCCACGTATTCTTGCCAGGCTTAAATTATATGTTGCCAATAATGACTCCAAAGCTGATTTTAGTGATAAAGCACTTGTATTAGAAACATGAACAATGCCAAGAAAACGCTCTACAACATGTCCTTCTCTATTCACATAACGTAAACAAACAGCCATTTGCTCCTTAATAGAAATATCTCTAGCTTCATCAATCAAAACAAAGAAACATATCTTCTCCAAGATCATCAATAACAGCTTTAGTAGTTTCACTAGCAGCTGCTCTTACAATATCTTTTTGAATCTGAGGTGCTACTAATTTTAGATTTCCACGAGCATTTTTTAAAACATGATCAATCTCTTCATTATGTTGGGCAAGAAACTTTAGAAGCTCCAAGAAATTACCTTGATTACTTGAGTGCTCTGATTCATCATTACCACGGAAAGCCAGTCCTTGTCGTAATAGAAATCTAATGCAATCAACTGTAGCTGTCAAGTGAATTCGATAATCCTTTTTAAGTTGCTCAGATTGCTTGCAAATAGCTACTTCAATATGTAGCTTTTGGTTCATGAGTACCTGACATTTTCTCCAAGCTTGATTATGAGCACTATCATGATTTCCAACATGAATTTGTAGTCTCTCCTTCTTTCTCCAATTTGAAAAGCCCTCTATTACAAATGCATCATTACCTCCAATCTCAGGTTTCATGAGATAACAACAAAGACAAAAGACAGCATCTTTTGATATACTATACTCCAACCAATTGCCAAAGTCGTCAAACCACTTAGGATTAAATCTACGAAAAGAAGACCCACAATTGGTTTTTGGGAAATCATGGTCTCTTGGTTGACAAGGACCTTTTTGTAAATAGGCCCTTCGAGTTTCATCTCGGTCATTTGGATGATAATCTGAAATTTTATGTCGCTGTCCAGGATCTACAGGAAGACTTTCCACATTGAATTCAATAAACCTCTTCTTACTAGATGAGGCCAATAAGGTACTTTGACCAAGTGTTTGCAACTCCAATGGTGATTTTCTTTTGAGAAATTTATCCATTGCTAAATGTTAATAAAATACATAATTTATGAGCACAATTAGTAATCGGTTAATAATAATACTAATACTACATTACTAAATTCATAATTTTTCAAAAAACTTAACAAAGCACACACTTCTTAAAAAACACCAAATTTTACAATATACATAATAGTTATAACAGTATAAGTAACAATAGTAAACATATAAAAGGCAAGTTTTTCATAAAAAATTAATGAATAAAAACAAAAATCTAAACCTGAGATTTGCGTTTTGTGCTTATAAAGTATATTAGATGCTCACAAAAATGAACTGACTAAATGCAACTAAGAAGAATGATAAAAGCTAATAAGACTAAAAATGAAAGTAAGCTTATCATCATTAAATAAATGCCACAATTATGAATCAAAATATAGATCCCACCAATGTAGTATTTACCTCTGAAAGTCTGAAACCACGGTTGCAAATTTTGCCCCTTTTGTACTGCCTACGCCAAGCGCCCAAGCCCAAGCTCGTTTGCTATAAGCACGGACGTCACCCCAAGTAGAAGAATGTTAAACGAGTTGAAGAATGTTAAATGATTAAAAGGGAGAAAAATTAATTGGCTTTTTATTTCTACTGAGGCAGAGTTGAGAGTTCAGGGTCTGGATATTCTCAAGTTTTCTCTGAGTGAACAAAGTGTGGTCGTGGGAGAAGTTTTAGACTTTAGAATGTAGGAGAAGCTTTTTTCTTTGGGAACTATTCCCAAGTATTTCCCATCTAGCAGCTATTGAATGCAGAGTAGTAGGCCAAAAGTTTTAGAAATTTGAAAAAGTAAAACGTGTGGGAGGAGATTTATCAGAAACACTTACTCAAATCACAAGATACGTGAGATATTTTATAAAATAATATTAAACAAATAAATTTTATTTTTTATTATTATAAATTTATTAATTTATCTATACATAAAAATAAAAGTTATACATATAAAAGAATAAAATAAATAAATATATGTGGGGGCAAAAATTATACATACAACAAATAAAAAAATAAATACATGTATAAAATTAAAAAAAATTATTTTTTTAAGTTGAGTGGGGGCATGTGTCCCCACTCTATTGTATGTAAATTCGTCCCTGCATAAGCTTAGCCCTGTTAATATTCTGTTGCCATGTTAGTGTTTAAGTGAAATTTTGGTTTAAAGAATTAGTAATAATTCCAACAAATAAATAATAAAAATCAGATGAATGTGAGTTTCAAGTTATGTGGCAATCTCGTTTTAAAAATGATCTTAACAGTAAATAAAAGGAATTTAAGAGATTTGAAATAAATAAGTAGAAAATTCAGAAAAAGAAACTTTGAAAAGATTAAAGAAATTTAAAGAAACTCAACAGGCATTTAACAATGCAGGAAATTAATTGAAAGCGAGTAAATGGTGCAAAATTAAAGTACAGAATTTAAGTGAAAAAATAGTAAAGAAAAGCAAGTAAAAATACGAAGAAATGTAAAGGAAATTTAAAGAACAAAATTGGAAAGTAAAGAGCTTTAAAAGAACATTTCATTAATTTTAAATGACTTGAAATGAAAAAGGGAAGGCATACTTGGATCAGAATCCTTTAATCTGCTCGAGTTGAGATGTTAGGATTATTGTTACCAAGTGGCCTTAATACTCAAGAGGGGGGGTGAATTGAGTATGAAAACTAAGTTCGCAAATCTTTCGTAAATCGTTTGATAAACAATTTTCGTTGAAGCTAATTGATGATTAGAGATGATTGGATATAAGAGATAAACACTTTCACTTATAAATGCAATAGTCAAAAGGTACCAATATTTAAGCAATTCAATAAAACAGTACTTAATGTAAAGAGAAGGGTTAAGAGAAAACAAACACAATGATTTATCCTGATTCGATCACCAATCCACTTGTGATTTACGTCCAGTCCTCAAGCAACCGCTAGAGATTTTCCACTATTTATTCAAACTTCAATAGGTGCTTGATAACCTTTACAACCTTGAGCACTCAACACTTTGGGATACCTCACCCTTGGAGCTTAAGTCTCTTCAACTAAGGGATACCTCACCCTTTACACTTTTGAAGGGATGCCTCGCCCTCTTTACAAAGCAATATAGATTGATTGAATGAAGCTCACTAGAGTAGATGATTACAAATTGAAGCTCTAATATGTTCTCAAAGATTATCCCACGTTTTTACAAAAAACAGAGCAAGAAATGGATTTGAGGATTGATTCACATTTGGAAGTATTGGTAATCAGTTTTTAGTTCAAGGTCAACCTCAAATGAAGACCCAACATTGGTATTTATAAGTTTCTCAATAAATGAAGCCGTTGGAGGGTTTTAGCCATGCATTTAATGCATTTAATATAGTCGTTGGACGTTGTCAGGGTGCGTGTAATCGATTACACAACAAATGTAATCGATTACATTATTGTTCCAACGTGTTCTTAGCTTTTTGGGCTCTGTGTAATCGATTACATTATTGGTGTAATCGATTACATGGCTTCTGACTTGCTTGTAATCGATTACAATATCTATGTAATCAATTACATGACTTCTGACTTGCTGTGTAATCGATTATAATATCCATGTAATCGATTACATGACTCTTTAAACGTGTTCTTGCCTTTCTGGGCTTATTGTAATCGATTACATTAATTGTGTAATCGATTACATGGCCTCTGACTTGCTTGTAATCGATTACATTGCTCATGTAATCGATTAAAAGGCCTCCGTTTGCTGTGTAATCGATTACAAACATCATGTAATCAATTACATTGGCCTTTGAACACATTTTTCAAGTCCAATAAAGCTTGTAAGCCATTTCTAACACCTCAAGACAATTGATTAAACATAAATCCTTTTAAGAGTGTTAGATTTAAGATAGAAACTCAAGTTTCTTGAAAAACCATGTTTAACTTTAAAATTTCTCATTTATTTTGAAATGATATATTGAAAAATCATTTGACAAATCTTGAGAGCATTTAACATTAAAGTTCTAAGTCTTATAACTAAATAAACCTCTTAACTTCTTTCTTTGATCTTGATTTTTCCTTTTGCACTTGATCTTCACTTTTGCATTTGATCTTCACCTTGGCCTTTGTTATCATCAAAAACTATTTGACATGCTTTAGGGACATAAGCATTCACAATTATGTATCAGCAAATAACCTCCCTTTTTTACATTGTGACTACTGATATTTATAGACAAAATTAAAAATAACTGACACCCTAAAAAATTAACACGTTTGAGCAGTTTTTTCCACCAGCAAGTACCCACTTTCCGACAAAACCAGCACTTAACTGCTTTGACCATTCTTTGTCGACTCAATGTAATCTTTCTGTCAAATTATTCTTTTGTCTGACATCAGTACCTTATAGCCACATTAGGATCTTTCTCTTATTCAATATTTCCATCGATTTCGCCATTTAGCATTTCTGTCGGCTCAATACTTAAAAAAATTCTTCAAAACCATCATCCAACCGACGAATTGCCAAATCTTTATTTTCTCCTCCAACAGATGCCCCCTAAAATTTTTCTTTCGACACCAATAGGAGAAAGATAAATTTTTAATCAAAAATCCTTTCAAGATATATATATATATATATATATATATATATATATATATATATATATATATATATATTTAAATCCAATCAGAACCTTCCACAAGTACCTGAACAGCCTCAATCAATCTTATCATTACAAACAATAAATAGCCGTTCCTAATAAATAGGGCACATAATTACCCCTATTTTCTAGCAGAAAAAATAACTTTTCAAATTCACGTGACTTTTCACCCCTTTTATCACTGTTTACGATCTTCAACCTCTCACCTCTCTTTACTGTTCATCTCCTTCTACTTTACCTTCGCCTGTTTTCTCTGCAAACTCTTGCCTTCTCTCATGGCTTCCAGCTCTCAAACTCCCAACGTGCCAGCAACAAACTTGGGTAACCATGCGGTCGTTCAAGACCCAGTTCTACAAAAGTCTGAACTTTGGCATCTTTCGAAGGTAATACTCCCCATTAACGACTCTCCACTTTCCTTGGATCCTCCGGCTACTTTCTTAGGGCCAGTTATGCTCAAGGAATCTAGTACTGATGAAATAAATTTCTTCTTCCCTTGTAAAAGTTCCCAAGAAGCTATCTTGGCTTCCCTTCCTTCCATTCCTATCAGCTACTTTGGAAAATCTGAAAGGCTGTTTAGAACTCCCCCAACCCATATTAATGGGTATCTTGAATGGCTTGACAGAGTTCAAGCTTCTAAAGAAAGTTTATGGAGGGAAATAGGGATTTTTTATTGCATCCAGCTTTCTCCTTACCCTATAAAAATGGATTCTTGCATGCTGGGTGCCTCTTTCTTTTTCTGGAATAAAACCACCAACTCCTTCCAATTTCCCTATGGCATGATGGGTCCAACACTGTTCGACGCATCTGCCATAACTGGTCTTCGACCAGATAGGGAAATCATTATGCCTGTTCTTCAATCTTCGAACACCATCGACATATATTCAAAAGCCCCAACTTCCTTTTCTGGCTTTATTAATTTTTATTCCCCTGAATCAGGTCTTGTGACCGATGAAGAACATATAGCTTTTCTTCTCCTTTGGCTTTCAGCCTATGCTATAGGTTCCAAGTCGGTTCAAGTATCTAGATCATTTCTTCAACTTGCTAAGCTTCTTCATGAAGGTTGACCACTAGCTCTTGGTCAATTTCTCCTTGCTAATCTCTATTTGAGTATAGGTGAAATTGTCCAAAGCATCAGAGTTCAGGTAAAGAAAACCAACTCTGGTGGTCCAATATGGCTACTCCAACTTTGGCTGAATGCCATACTGGGAGATTACTTAGTCGACTCTTCTCCTCCGACAGTCTCTCTTGCTACATATGGCATTAAACTTTGCCATGTAAAACATGAGAAAATCCACAAACAGAGCTTAGAAAATTTCATGCATTTCTTCAGCATTTTTCATTCTATCTCTTTTAGCACTGAAGACATATATTTTGCTCCTTTTGCCGACCGTTCTTTTAGGCCAGAATGGTTTACTCGACTAATTCTTTTCGACGATCCTTCTACTCAGGCCGACAATATTTCTGTCTGGTCGAACTTTCTCTATCGACAAGTTCTGGTGGCTGGTCTCCCTGGTTCGACAGACATATCTTTAGAGTTATGTCTACCAAACTCAGTAACTCGACAATTGGGATTTTGTCAAGTTATTCCAGCACGTTTCTCTCATAAGGCCAAAGAATACCTCATCAATGGCCACCTACAAAGCATGTCGGATCTTGTTCGAGTAGCTTCAAAAAATGAAAGGCACAAGCATCATTTCGAGATCTCTGCATTCACCCCCTACAGAGGAGTTTCAAAAGATTTTGTCGATTGGTGGGCTAAATATTATAGCCCTTATCATGTCGACATTGAGACCTGTCAAAGCCGTATTACTGAAACTCTTATTCCTGTGCAGGGTCAAGATCCTTTATCAAAAACCAAAGGTAAACATATTCAAGATATCAAGGCTTTTGAAAAATATTACAAAATCAAGTGGGAATTCAGGTTTCCTAGCTTAATTGTTCGACATTGTGAAGAAGTCGTGGCCAAGCTAAAACGAGCACACAAGGAAAAATGTTCTACCAATTTTCTCTCAGTTTCTATTAAAAACCCTTTAGCATGGCTTGAACCATTTCAAATTCCTTTTCCAAAGCCAGTGCTTTTTCCTTGTGTTCGTTTTGGACTGGCCGACGAATTCCCAAGTAAACTTATAAGGCCTGGTAACTTCCCTATTTCAGATAGGATATATTCTGTGAGTAATATCTTTCTTACAAGAACTCTAGAAGTCAAGTTTACTCGTCAGTTTGCCTTGTCGTACGAACAATTTTTCAGGAATACTCGAGTCATCACTGAAATACCTGAAGGTATTTTTTCTCTTTATTTTCTGTTATCTCTAATTCTATACCCACATTTACTAAATACACTTTCCTTCTTGCAGCACTTCCATTGAAAAGACCTTTAGAATACAAGGAGCCTCAAGGAAGTGATGATGAAGAAGATGAAACTACTTCTTCAAAAAAGAAGAAAAGCAAGAAGACCCAAAAACCTCCTGTTCCTAAGGCTACAAAGGTCAAATCAGCTGCATCAATGCCGACAAAGAGCTCTTCGAAGCATGATGCTGCTACGACAAAGCTTCCAAAATCAAAGACTCTCAAGGTATACATACTCTTTCAACCATGTATTAAGACTTGATTTTTAGTTTTGTTCAAGTCTAAATTAATGTCGAATACAGATTAGCGAATCTGCTCCTGCCACTTCTGCTTCTCCTGTCGAATCTTCCATTCCATCTCCAGAACAACATCCAAAGGTATGCCTTGTATTTTTGTACATTCCCTCAATACCAGGCAACAATCTCACCCTTTTACCTTTACAGAAAAAGAAGAAGAAGATTCATACCACCATTTCTACTTCGAAGCCTCCCGTCGAAGAAATAGAAACCATTTTTCTTTCATTTGAGGTAAATTTCAATTGACACATTTTTATTTTTATTTTTTATTTTTTAATTCTTGACTCTTACCACTTATTCAACACTCGATTCTATCATTCTAGGATCTGGAGGCTGAACAATCTGCAGATCATCCTCCTGAACCAGTTGTTGAACCAAGAATTGAGGAGTCAATTCGACAATCACCTGAGGTAATATATCTTACTAAAATATTTTCTTAAGCATCACTTGTTCTTACACTTCTTATCTTTGAAACCTTTTTTAATCATCTACAGGATTCATCAAATTTGGCTATAACTAATAGTCCACAAAGATTGGAACCAATTAATCTTTCAGAATCCCAAACTTCTCTAGCCCTTGCATCATCTATTGTTTCTTCACCACTTGCGATAGAAACCCGAACTGGCGAAGCTTTAGAAAAAACTCCAATTCCCCCAGGTATTGAGGGTTCTTCTCATTCAGACAAAGCCAATCCTGTTCAAATTCTCTCAGAAGAATTCGACATGGATACTTTGATGGCATAATTCGCCCCAATTGATCCACCTCCATCTCCTCCACTCAACTTAACAGTTGCTATGCCAGAAGATACTGAAGATATGGAGGCAGATTTAGACGAATTGATAACAATGTTATCAGGCGACCACAGAAGTTCTCCTCAATCGACTCGTTCTTCGAAACAACTTGGACAAGACTCTAGTGATTCCCATATCACTGGACTCTTAACTGAATTGAAGAATACCTTCACCTATTCTTTTGAGCACTTAATTTCTGACCAACCTCTCCAAGAAAGAATGGTGGCAATCGTCAATGAACTTGAGCCTCTTGCTCAGCAACTACTAATAACCAGTCGAGCTCTTCCTTCGACTGTTAAAGATTTTCTTCAAAGTTTAACGGCAAAAATGTTAGTTATTCGTCGAGTCATTCCAGCTTACACAAAAGAGATTCAAGAGAAGTCTACAATTTTGAAGCAGTTGACCGACGCAAAAAATGAAAATGCCACTTTGAAGGAAAATCTAGTAAAAGGAAAGGCCAAAAAGGCAGAGCTCGACAAGGAGATTGAAGACTTGGAGAAGAAACTTGAGGTTGCCCGCCATCGTAACCAAAAACTTCAAATGGCATTGCAACAAGGGGCCACCAGACAGCAAAGCATTGCCAATAATACCAAACAATGGGCTGTCGAAGCCATAACTGTATTGGCAAAAATAAATTCCCTTGAAGCGGAATACCAAACTGCCTGTTCTGACAAGCCATCTTTAGAAGATTCCTGGGGGGTTCTTAAAAAATGCTAAGTAGCCCCTTTTTTTTTAACTAATTGTCGGTTTATTCTTTTGTAAAGCTTTAGCAATATCAAGTTGTAACATCTATTTAGCATTTTATTTTGACAATGTAACTTGTAATTGCCAAACTCATGAATAAAGACTTCTCATTTTTTGTCAATTTTTACTTCACACATTGTCGGTCTATATGGCTTTAAATATTTGCCATTAATCGACTAAATTCTTAAACCAGAATTAATTTCAACAAGTGCAAAAGCATTTCCTGAAAATTCTTTAGTCACTTTAAATGGTCCTTCCCACTTTGGGGACCATTTCCCATATTCTCGACACTTCTTATCCATGGGCAAAATCACCTTCCAAACCAAATCATCAATTTTAAAAGATTTATATTTAATTCGACTATCATAAAACTTTGCAATTCTTTCTTTTTATCAAATCAAATGTTCCAAAGCAATTAATCTCTCATCGCTTAATTCGTTTAATTCATCAAACATTAAGTCCCAGTAATGCTCGACTGGTAACTCATCTTGCTTTTGAATACGAATTGATTGAAGATTAATTTCAACGGGCAAGACTGCATCATGACCATATACTAACTTGTATTGTGATGTGCCCGTTGCTTCTCTTGGTGAGTTTCTATATGCCCAAAGAACTTGATTAATAGTATTATGCTAATTTCTAGGTTGCCGACCAATATGTTTTTTAATCAGACTAATGATTATTTTATTCATGACCTCTACCTGGCCATTTGCCTGGGCATAATATGGTGTCGACGTGAGCATTTTAATTTTCCTTGAACTGGCATATTCGACAACTTTCTTTCCAATGAATACTGATCCTTAGTCGGTTGTCAAAGTTTGTGATATTCCAAACCGATAAACTATACTATCTTCAATAAAGTCAATCACATCTTACTGGGTTACATCCTTCAAGGCTACAGCCTCAACCCATTTAGTGAAGTAATCTACTCCTACTAAAATATATTTGTGTCCCTTTGACGAGGTAGGATGAATTTGGCCAATTAAATCTAAAGCTCATCCTTTAAAAGGCCATGGTTTAACTATAGAATGTAATTCACTAGCGGGAACATTTTGTATATGGCCATGTCTTTGACACTCTTCACAAGACTTGGTAAACATTATACAATCCTTAACTAGTGTTGGCCAATAGTACCTTTGACGTCGAAGGACCCATTTCATCTTTTCACTTGCCTGATGAGCTCCACAAATTCCTTCATGGACTTCTGCTAAGGCAATATAAGTCTCTGCTTCACTCAGGCAAACTTCTAAATTTCCATCGACAGACTTTCTATACAAGGCACCCCTTAATACTACAAACTTCGACGCTCTATACCTTAACTTTCTATTCACATCTTGACTTCGATTTTCCAAATAACTTAGTATTGGTTGTCTCCAGTTATTAATCGTCGAAATGTCATTTTGTAGTATATCTCTTTCCTCTAATGGATATAAAAGTTCCCTTATTTCCATTAGATTTGTAAGAACCTTGGATGAAAGCCTATACCTAGAGGTTATTTGGGCTAATTCATTAGCCTCTTCATTTAAACCTCTGGAAATGTATTCGACAGTTACCTCGTCGAATTGCTTCATTAACTTGCTCGCCACAATATAATATTTCATTAGATTTTCACTAACACATTTATATTCTTGGGCAAGTTGCTTAACGACTAGCTGTGAATCACCAAATATATGCACATTTAGTGCGTTCAATTCTACTAATATTTCCAATCCAACAAAAGGCTTCATATTCAGCCTCATTGTTGGAACAGGTATACTTAAGTTCAAACATGAACTTAGCTGGAGTACCTTGAGGGGAAACAACTAAAATCCCCACTCCAATTCCATTCTGATGCCTTGAACCATCAAAATATAAACACCAAGGTTTTAAACCGACAACATTTATGTTATCTATATCCAAATAAGGATGGTCGGCCAAGAAATCAGCAATTGCTTGGCCTTTTACTGCTCTCATTGGTACATATTGTAAAAAAAATTTTGACAAAGCAATAGTCCATTTTTCAATACGATCGTTTAACATTGGTTTTGATAACATATATTTTATTACATCAGTTTTTGACACAACCAGTACATTACAAGGCATCATGTAATATTTAAGTTTAGTACATGAGAAATACAATGCTAAACAAAGTTTCTCTATTGCAGTATATCTTCTCTCAACATCATTTAAAACTCGACTAAGATAATATACGGCTCTCTCGATGCCATTTACATCTTCTTGAGCCAGCATACTTCCAATGGTTTCTTCTGATGCTGATATATACAAATTTCAACGATCGACGGGGCACTGGAGGCATCATGACCGGTGGTTTTGTCAAATACTGCTTTATCTGGTCAAAGGCTTCTTGGTGGTAAGGTTCCCACACAAAATCCTGTTCAGCCTTCAACTTGATCAATGGAGCAAAAACTCTGGTTCTTCCCGACAAGTTGGATATAAATCTTCTTAGGAAATTAACTTTTCCCAAAAAAAATTGTAATTCTTTTTTGTTTGTCGGTGGTATGGCCTCCAAAACTGCCTTGGCTTTATTCTTGTCCACTTCTATACCCTTTTTATGGACTAAGAAACTCAAGAATTTAGCAACCGACACTCCAAAATCGTATTTTTCTGGATTCATCTTAAGGCTGTGCTTCCTCATCCTGTCGAAAGCTTGCCTCAAGTTCGTCAAATGGCTTTCCTTCGTTTCTGACTTGACAATGACATCATCGATGTATACTTCCATAAATTTCTCAATGACATCATGGAAAATTGTATTCATTGCTCTCTGATAGGTGGCCCCTGCATTTTTCAAATTGAAAGGCATGACTATCCATTCAAATGTCCCAATAGCTCCTGGACATCTGAAGGCAGTTTTCGACACGTCCTCCTCGGCTATAAAAATTTGGTTATAACTTGCATGGCCATCCATAAAACTTAATAATTCATGTCCAGATGCGGCATCAACTAACATGTTCGCAATTGGCATTGGATACTCATCTTTAGGTTTGGCAATGTTCAAATATCTAAAATCTACATATATTCTTAACTTACCATTTTTCTTGATTACAGGAACAATATTAGAAAGCCATTCGACATACCTGGTTGTTCTGATGAATTTGGCTTTGAGCAATCTTTCGACTTCTTCTTTTATCTTTAAGATCACCTCAGGCACAAATTTCCTGTTAGCTTGCTTGACAGGTCTGTATCCTTCTTTCAGAGGCAATCTGTACTCGACAAAATCTCTAATCAATCCAGGCATTTCATCATAATCCCAAGTAAAACAATATTTATATTCCATAATTAATTCGACAAGCTTTTCTTTGAATACCTTTGGCAGAAATGAGTTCACAAAGATAGGCCTCCTGTCTGTTTCAGAGCCCAAGTTTATTTCTTCCAAAGGATCTTCCATTTCCACATTCTGCTTCTCATCAAGCCCTTTTTCAAAACCTAAAGGACCATTATCAATTACACAATTCGACAACATTCTTTCAAAAGAGTATATTGCCTTGTCGGCTAAATAAGCCGACAATCTTTCTAAGTGATCCTTAACACTCATAACTAGTGCTTGGCCGATCTTCTTCGGCCTTCTTCACCAGTCGTATACCAAACTGATCTCTCAAGCAAACTTCGAGTGCATTTTTGTTAATGACTCCACCACTTGCTGTTACTGGTTTAACACTTGGAACATATATTCTGAAATTGACATGAAGCTACTGGAGATAACAACGATTGTCATCTGCCTCTATTATTTCAACTTGGTCATCTTCATTCCAAAGAATGAGCTTTTGATGAACCGTTGATGGTATTGCTCCGACGGCATGAATCTAATCCCTTCCTAACAAAAGATTGTAACTTGACTTCGTCAGAATTATCATAAATAGCGTCAGCCTTGCAACAGATCCGACTTGTACTTTCAACATCACCACTCCGTCCGACGGGGAGGTTTTGCCACTGAAATCAGTGACTACCATGTTCGTCGATATCAAATCTAACTCATCTTTCCTAAGTTTTTTGAGCATTGCCCTTGGGATTAAATTAATAGCTGCCCCCCCCGGTCGATCAAAACTCTATTGGTGGGCTTTCCTTCTAATAGAGCCTTGATGTGCAACGGTTGTAAATGAGACTTCTGGTCTTCTGTCAATTTTTTGAGCTGAGCTGTATTGTCGAAGAATGTTATCATATTGTCCTAGAAAAGAAGCCAATGATCATCCAGGTCATCTAAATCCTCTTCATTTTTCCCAGTGTACTCAATTTCGTGATACCCTTCAAAATCTGCAGGTAACACTGAAACTAAATTTACATTCATTGACTTCAAGAACTCCTTTTCACCGGACAGCTCTTCATTACTTACATGCCTTCCAATTCTGAAATAATCTTTTGACGACAAACTACTATCCATAGCCATCAAGATATCATCCAAGTCACCCTCCCAGTTAATGTCCATATCGAACTCATTGTCACCAAGGCCTAATAGATCATCTGGATCATTTAAGGCCTCAATAACTTCATCGACTGCCAAGTCCATACTTTGGCAATCAGGCTTTGCCAATCTTTCTTTCTCTTTACTTATGTCGAGTACCTTTTTCCTCCACTCAACATCTTGATTAGGATCCTCTAAGATTCTCCTGATTTCTTCTTTCGACCAGTCTTCAATATTCTTACTATTTCCAATTCCAAAGTCTTTTGTCTACTCCTTTCCCATTGTCAGTTTTACAACTTTCGAGCTGACCAACTCCTTATCCTTTTCGACTAATAAACTATTCTTTCTTGCTTCTCTTTCTGCTGCTATCAGTCCAATTGGCCATTTCCTCTTTGTTTTGTTTGGAATTGGCCTTTGAACCTACTTACCCTTTCTTATTTCTGCCAACCTTTCTTGTCGGGATTTATCATCCGTATCAAGCCGTCTAACTTCATTTGTTGTCGGCTCCCCTGAAAATGATCCCTTGGTAACAATACTTTTTAACTTTCTATCATCTTTATCTTGATTAAGAGTTGGTTTCCTTTCGACCACCAAACAACCTATTTCTATGGGCTACTTCTTGATCACTAACCCTTCAGCCATATCTCTTCTTTTTTGTGCTTGTCTTAATCTCTGCAATCTTCTTTTCTTACTCTTTGACATTGGAAGAACCTTTGATGGCCTTGCTACATCTTGGCCAATCGAGGTTTTTCCTGGATTAATCTTGCCATTCTTGTAGTCTTCATTCCAAAAAGGTTGATCTCTTTGAAAGTTACTCCTCCTGGTAGACACATTTCGTTGAAAATACGTATGTCTAGCCATTACAGAATTCTTCATCCACCTATCTACGGCAACATTAGCAGGTGGTACCCTGGTCTTAACTGGTCCGACGTGAGCTCTGTTTCCTACAAACCCATGTGGTTCAACCAACCAACCATTCATGTTAGGCTTAGGCACGTAGACCGGCTTTAGCCTTGGAGCATAAAAAGACTTCTATGGTTTCTAGGTTTTCTTGTCGAGAACCTTCTTCTTACCCTGTTGGACAGTTGGTTGTTCTTCAGCAGCTTTCTTCGCAGCAAGCTCATCGTATACTGCGTTACATCTTGGGTACAACCTGACCTTACCCTCTTCTTTCTTTCTCTCAAGAAATGCCTCGAGAGACTCACCTGGCTTTAGATATATGTTGGTTGCATCCTTTGTATCCACGTCGAACTCTTGCAACTTCCTTATGTTGAGCATCCCAACATTTAAAGGAACTTGCTGATCAACACAAGATACTTCAGCCTGAAATGGATTTGTGTCAACTTTCATATCCACTTTAAGCTTGTCTGTAAACTTCAAACATCCATCCATAATTGCTTTTTGAATTATGTTTCTGAAACGAACACATTCATTAGTAATATGACCAAAATTATTATGAAATTTACAATATTTTCGGTCTTTTATTTCATCAAACTTTAGTAACCTATGTCCTTCCGACGGTTTAATCTGTTTGTCTTTTAATAACAAATCAAAAATCTTGTCGACTTTGGTTATGTCAAATATATATGTTTTCCTATTGACATAACCCATTTTCTCCCTGTTTCTAGTAGGCTGTAAAGCCTGGCAAATATAAGAAGGACTGTTCTGAAGTTTAGCGATGTTGACTTCGAACTCATCATCGCTGCCTTCAAACTTATTGTCAGATTCACTTAATCCGACAAATGCCACTTTTTCTCTTTTAAGAAATCTTTTCTGTTTTTGAATCTTTTCAACTTTTAGTTGTTCTATTTGCCTAACTTTTTCACCTAGTTGGGCAAGATCAACCAAATGTTGATTCACTAATTTCTTCCTTATATAATAATCTAAACCACCTGCAGCTATCTTTACTATTTCGACCTCAGGTATAGGGGTAAAACATCTACTCCTCATTTGTCAAAACCTAGCAAGATAGTCATCGACAGTTTCATTATATATCCTTTTGATATTAAAGATATCTGTAAGTCCCACTTTCAAATCTCCTCTAAAGAATTGATCGTGAAAGCCTCTTTCCAATTGAGTCCAAGAGTGGACTGAATTTGGTCTCAATGTCGAGAACCAGGAAAAATCATTCTTTGTAAGGGAACTTGGGAAGAATCTCATTTTTAGGCATTCAACAGTGGCCAACTCCCCCATCTCTATTGTAAACCGTGCAATATGTTCGACGATCGATTCCCCACTTTCTCCTGCAAACTTAGAAAGTTTAGGAATCTTAATTCCTCTAGACATTTCTGCCTATTGGACCCACTCAGGAAACGCTGATACAAAATACGGCTGGTTGGCATAGCCAACGTTGAAGCCAAATATGTTCAGCATTTATTCCACTACTTGGTTTACATTTTGTTCAACCACTTGGTGCCCCCCAAGATTTTGTCGAAGCAATCTCATGGCTACATCATTTCTAGCCATTTGATCTTCATTTCCTTGACGGAGCACATGGACATTTCCATATTCCAGGCGTGGCTGATCATTTTGCCCAGGTTGATCTAAGTTTTGTTGATTTTGCCCCACATTTGCTTAAGGTGCAACCATTTCTCTATTTACCCCAGGCTAGGCTCCTTAAGTATTGTCATTAGCCAAATCACCTACTCCCAAGGCTTGGTTTAGCCTTGCCATTTGCTGAGCCAATGCGCTGCAAACATTATTTGTATTTTTCATGATTGGCGTAATCACAGCACCCATTTGCTGAGTGAACATATGCACCATTGTTGGGAATTGCGGATCAAAAATCTCACAGCGGAATAATAGGATTCCCACACAGGATCCATGCGCAAAGTCCATAATCCGAGTTTTTAAAAATTTACCTCTTGAAGCGTGATAAACACAAGCAAGGTGAATCACCAACACCGTAATAGCGACGATGTTTCTACGGTATCCACACGAACAGACTTGCAAAAGGAGTCACGCCTCTATTTTGCGGTGCTAGCTGCGAATAGAAGAGAAGAACCTTTCACTGTCTCTCACTCACTTTCTTAGGTGCGGCTAGGGTTGTGATGTAACATCTATAGCAGCCCCCTTAACAGACTATTTATAATAGTGGCTGCCTTAAGTGAGTGTGAGCAAGTAGCAAGGTAAGCTGTGCAACCCTAAAACCCATCTGTCATGAGTTAGGCCCACAATTGAATCCGAGTCCAACTTGGATCCTTATTGCTCCAATTTAGTCTGTTCTAAGTGTGTGACCTGCAGGTTCTTATTACGTTGGCGTAATATTAAAATCTCATTTTAATATTACAAGCAATGTGAGCGGTATCTAGCAACACGTCGGTGCTACCCAAGTAATAAGAATGTCAATGATTTGACATAACCTTTCCGTGACTAATGTTTCCGTGTCGTTTAGTCCCTTTGTCAAGATATCTAGATTGAACACAAGGCATGGAATGCGTCACCCTTGTATAGTCCAATCATTCGTTTCGATACTCGAGTAGACTTTGTAACAATAAATGAGATCAATATCTCATATTGACTCATTTGAGCATGGCCATGCATTTGCATCTCACTCAATCGGGGCCCGAAGATATCGCTCTGTTATGTAGGAGTGACAAATTCCATCTAGGTCACTCACATCCCTCTCGCATGATTTGCGGTATGTCCAATAACCAACTTTATAATCACCTTGTTACGGATGACGTTTGATGGCATTAAAACACACAACTCCTCATGTAGGAATCGTAGTGATTTCAGGTCAAAGGACCACAAACACCATTATCACTATGAGAATCGCTTATGACACTCACGTAACGATCCATGTAGCGTTCTCATGGTGGGTCGGTCCAGTACATCATTACTCTAATATGTACCAATGTGAAGACTTGATATCTCATATCCATGACCCGTGAGATGCGGTCATCAGTCTCTACACATACTAGTCTCAATGTATTATTGTTGTCCTAATTAACAATAATACTTGACTAGGGACATTTAAGAATAGTGTTGTAACCAAAAGGATCTCACGATCAAGTCATCCACTTGATGTCCTATGGCATCAAACTTACTATTCTAAGGACTTTATTATGTTTATCAAAAAGAACACAATAAATGAAATGCCTCATATATAAAATAGCATAATAGAATATATGTAAATACAGAAAATGTATTAGCCTCTAGGGCATACACCAACAACCATGTCATGGTTGCTTTCGTCCATTTGTTGTCGAAAGCTGGCCAAAGAATTTATAGTTAGCCCTGTTACACTTTGGGGATTATCTCTCGACATATTTGAGAAAACTGGTCCCAAATTCAATCTTTCTTATCGAAAGAGAGTTGAATTGCTTGTACCTGCAACCCCTACTCCTTAGCTACCAAAACTTGCCAAGGCTGAACTTATCGGTGGTTGGCCTTGTAAAACCACTGGTTGGCCAACAGTATTGGCCAAAGTGGAGCCAAGTCCCATTTGTGCCATGATAGGAGGCATATAATTCGATGGAATTGGGGCACAAACCTCGAATTTGAGTTTATTATGCTTTGGTTACTTTGTTGACTCTGCGATGGCTGAGTCATTCCAGGCAACACTTGTTCTGCTACTGGATTAATCCTGAGAGCACCAGTTGCTATAACATCCTCCACCAGACCAGTACTAGCAACGGTCGAGGGTGGCACAGTGACAACTATCGAGATTACCAAATTTAAATCAATTTATAACCGATTTACCAAAATTACTTGTAGTATAAGGTAACACCGGGTCAAGCCCATAGATCATTCTAATTATGAAGTCAGATTAAGAGGTTAATAAACAGGGGGAAAGGGGTTTGTAAGATTAAACAACAAAAAGTAATTAAAAGGAGTAAACAAAATTAGGAAAACAACCAATCCATGAGAATTAACAAATCTTAATTTTAATCCATCCTTGATCTTTATAGATCTATTCAACTATCAACCAAATCCTTGGTCTGAGATCACATCAAGACGCCTCTCAATGATCCATGGATCATCTACTAGAAATGCTTCTAGAATTCAATTAATTAAGGTTAGACAAATTAAGCATCCATCCAAAACCCAAATTAACTTAAAAACCATGATCCAACCAAGCTAAATATTTCATCAAACACCTTTGATGCATTATTTAACCTCTGAATTCATCTCTTGACACATGATAATTACGCAATTAACATATGCAAATCCCAATCAAATTAAGCATTAAATCAGAATTTAAACAAGAGAAGAAGAGAAAGAGAAACTTAATTAATAGATGAATGTATAGCAATTAAAACAAGATCTCAAGATTAATCATCAAGAATGTCAATCTCTTGAATTGATTAAAGAAGTTTAGCTCTCCAGAGCCATTACCATTGGAGAACCTTCAAGAACCACATAAAAATAACAAAGAGAGAGGAGGAGAGGAAGAGAAGAAGAGAAGTCTCCAAAATCCCCAAAAAACTAAAACTACAATAACCACCCTTCTATGTAGAAGCTCTCCATTATTTTATCATAAATCTGATTGCTCTCCTCTTAATCATCCACTAAGAGTCAAAAGTGGTTCACCCACTTTTGTTAATTATTCATCCATTATCAAAGTGTGTCTCTCACCTTCCAATGAATTATTTTCTTATTATGAAAGTGTGTCTCCCACCTTCCAATGAATTATTTTCTCATTATGAAAGTGTGTCTCCTACCTTCCAATGATTCTTTCACTTTTTTCACATTTCCATCTTTTGGATTTCTGTCACAATCTCTAATTCAAATCAAGTCCATCAGATAGCCTTTGAAGTAAGCTTTCCAAGGAGTGCTCACATACTTAATTTGGGCTTGAAATGAGTGAGATATGCTCAAAATAGTAAAGGTGTGTCCAGAATTCGTAACAGTACTGCTGGTCCAACTACAAGGCTGTATTTGACCACTTAAACATTCGAATCTTCCAATTTGACATTTTCACAAAACTTGTAGATCTTTTCTCATCTTTCCTAGCATATAAAGAACATCAAAATCCGAGATCTACAACTCAAGTTATGGTCAAAATACTGAACCAATGTCAATATGCATTAAAATCTAAAAATTTTGCTTTAAAGCCCAATTCAACCCAATGATCTAAATGAGTGCTAAGACCACTTAATTACAATCTGGACATCATTAATAAGGTAATTGTGTGGATATTAATATTTTAAAAATCATAATTATCACACAGTAATGGTTGTCGAAGGTATATCCGACGCCTGACTACTTACATTACTCATGGTTTGCGTATTTTGAGAAGAGTAGATAAATTTTTCACTTCTTAGACGCATAAAACCATTTCCTATGACACTACGAGTTACTCTGAACTCGTCCCACTGGGCGTGCCAATTTGTTTAAGTGAAATTTTGCTTTAAAGACTTAGTAACAATTTCAACAAACAAATAATGAAAATCAGATGAATGTGGGTTTCAAGTTATATGGTAATCTCGTTTTAAAAATGATTTTAACAGTAAATAAAAGGAATTTAAGAGATTTGAAATAAATAAGTAGAAAATTCAGAAAAAGAAACTTTGAAAAGATTAAATAAATTTAAAGAAACTCAACAGGCATTTAAAAATGTAAAAAATTAATTGAAAGCGAGTAAATAGTGCAAAATTAAAGTACAGAATTTAAGTGGAAAATAGTAAAGAAAAGCAAGTAAAAATACGAAGAAATGTAAAGGAAATTTAAAGAACAAGACTGGAAAGTAAAGAACTTTAAAAGAACATTTCATTAATTTTAAATGACTTGAAATGAAAAAGGGAAGGCATACTTGGATCAGAATCCTTTAATCTGCTCGAGTTGAGATGTTAGGATTATGTATCAGCAAATAACCTCCCTTTTTTACATCGTGACTACTGATATTTATAGACAAAATTAAAAATAACTGACACCTTAAAAAATCAACACGTTTGAGCAGTTTTTTCCACCAGCAAGTACCCACTTTCCGACAGAACCAGCACTTAACTGCTTTGACCATTCTTTGTTGACTCAATGTAATCTTTCTGTCAAATTATTCTTCTATCTGACATCAGTACCTTATAGCCACATTAGGATCTTTCTTTTATTCAATATTTCCGTCGATTTCACCATTTAGCGTTTCTGTCGGCTCAATACTTAGAAAATTTCTTCAAAACCATCATCCAACCGACGAATTGCCAAATCTTTATTTTCTCCTCCAACAGTTAGTTATTTTGTTAAAACCTGTAATAGAAAGTAGATGAAAAACAAAAGTAGTGAATTGATTGATTGTTTCTCATTGATATCTCATCAAAATAGATGGTGTACATTTATAGGAGTTGATGTAACAAACTCCTTGACCATGATGTAACAAACTCCTATCTATAGCCTATCACTAATAACAAAACAGATTTAGATAAAACGGATAAAATCTATCAATAGGTTTTGGATATGCTATCCTTATCTACATTCTTCATTCCTTATCTTCATTACTCCCCCTCAAGTTGGAGAGTAAAGATTATGAACTCCCAACTTGGAAAGTAGAAACTGAAATTGCTCCTGACCCAATGTTTTAGTAAAAATATCTGCCAATTATTGTTTAGTGGATAAGTGAGCAGTTGTGATTCTTCTAGCTTGGATATGTTCTCGAACAAAATGACAATCCACTTCAATATGTTTAGTACGTTCATGAAAAATTGAATTTGCAGCTATGTAAAGAGCTGATTGGTTATCACATAGTAATGGTGTAGGCCCATCAAAAGATACTTTGTAAAGCTGTTAGCAAATTTCTTAACCAAACAATCTCACTGGCTGCATGAGACATGGCTCTATATTGTGCTTCGCTGGATGATTGTGAGACTGTGGTTTGTTTCTTGGTCTTCCAAGAAATTGGACTGCTTCCTAGCTTCATAAAGTAGCCTAAAATTGATCTTCTTGTAGTTGGACAAGATGCCTAATCAGAATCACAATAACCTGTTAATTTGAGATCAGTATTCTTTGATAGCAAAATTCCTTGACCTGGAGAGGACTTTAAGTAACGAAGAACTCTCATAGCAGCATCCCAATGTGGTTGTCTTGGTTCTTGCATGAATTGGCTCAGTATATGAACTGAGTATTCTAATTCTAGCCGAGTAATGATTAGATAAATTAATCTACCAATGAGATGCCTATATTGTGGTGGATGGGGGTATGTTGCACCTTTTTCTGCGGATATGCCGTGATGCTGTTCCATGGGGAAACCACAAGGCTAGCAATCTAGCATGCCACATTCTTTGAGAATGTCAAAAGTGTACTTTTGTTAACAAAGAAACAAACCAGTATTTCCATAAAAGAGTTCAAGACCAAGGAAATATTTAAGTTTTCCAAGGTCTTTCATTTTAAAACACTCACTTGGGTACTGTTTGAACTTCTTGCAAGCTATAGTGTCATTGCTTGCTATTATCAGGTCATCAACATAGACTAGAGTAGCAATGAATGTTGAATCAGAAGCATAAGTAAAAAGACTATGATCTGAACTGCATTGTTTGAAACCATATTGTATCAAGGCTTGTGAGAGTTTGGCATACCAATTTCTGGATGCTTGCCGAAGTCCATATAAAGATTTCTGCAATTTGCAAACATGTTGTGAATTACGCACTACATATCCTGGAGGAAGAGCCATGTACACTTCCTCATCAAGATCTCCATGAAGAAAAGCATTGCTAACATCCATTTGATGAAGCTCCTAGTTTTGAACTGCTACTATGGCTAATAAGCAACGAATTATTGTCATCTTTGCTACTGGTGCAAAGGTTTCTATGAAATCTTCTCCTTCAATTTGAGTATAGCCTTTTGCCACCAAACGTGCTTTATACTTGTCAATTTCTCCATCGGCTTTGTATTTGATCCTGTAAACTCATTTGCAACCAACTAATTTTTTTCCTGCTGGAAGAGGTGCTAATGTCCAGGTGTTATTTTCTTCCAATGCTGTGATTTCTTGTGCCATAGCTTCTTACCATTGTGGAGATTGCATTGCTTGGGAGAAATTCTTAGGCTTATTGTAACGCCCCTCTTCCAAGGGAACGTCACATGGTCGATTACAATGCGGAAATAAAGTTAGGTGAGTTGAGACCCGGTTCATTTTAATAAGACGCGTATATTCACTAGATTATAGTTGGGTATTTTAATTGGCGGTTATGTTATATATATATATATCCCTTTTTTTTTTCTTTTTAATTAGTAACCATGTTGACGAGACATCAATGGGAATAAAAGATCAAATAGAAGTAAAATATGCATAGGAATTAACATCTCGCATCATCATATATATATATATATAGGTTTATCAAAACATTTAGTTACAAGCCCTGGTACATCAAAAAAGCAAAGCTATACCCGCCCCCAAAGTATTACATACACATCCCCACGGTATCGAGAATTTACATTACCACTACAAACAAAACATCGGGCCCCCAAAATAAAATACCGGTAGCCTTCGGTAGCTACGAGTAACATCAATCCCTCAAGTGAGGAGGAATCGTGTCGGGATCCTCTTCGGGGTCCTCTTCGGGGTCGTCCTCGGGGACTTCCTCGGGATCTTCCTCGGATCTTCCTCATCATCGAGGAAATCACCATAGGAATAGCAGAGACACGGGACGGGGCCCGAGCGTAGAGCGAAAAGAGTCCTCTCTCGAGTGAAGTAACGATCGCCCCACATCTCACGTATCGGTAGTCGAAACTCCAAGCGTAGGCTAATACAAAGGTGAAGACAGGTGGTTCGTGGCGCCTCCGGGCTAGTGATATCGAGACATCTCCCGTGTAGACACGGCGTTCGAACTATAGTTGATATACCAAAGACTCGGCCCTCCTAAGAAAGTCAGACGTACATCTCCCAAAAATCTGTGCGTACGGGGCTCCATAGTCTTCTGTGGTCGCTCAGTCAAGATAAGGCCAAAAACCAGGGAAGTTGGGAGCTTCCGGGTCCTCACGGTTGTCTTCGATGAGACGCAATGTACAGATAAACAGAAATGGAGAGACAGGAAGGAAAAGAGGTAAGACATCCTTCCGTCATTACCAATTATAGCATCAAGAAACCAAACGGCGCAAAGCGCCCACATAGCATTTACAACAACAGTAATAGTAATAGACATTCAAGAGCAGTTATGATCAAGCAACAGTTCGAGCAAATCATAGGTATATCAACAATATATCAATGCCGGACCATAATAATGATAAATGCAAATAATGCACCGGACTCTATACACATGAGCCCTCAATAACCAAGATCCTACTCCATGGAGCTAGACACAAAACACTCGAGAGAATGATCGGAGACATGCCAAGATCTCGTCACCATAAAACAAGTGCTTTCCGAGAAAATAATCGGTCATTTTGCGCAACAAGGCTTTATACGGCGACATTCTCACAAGATCTCGATATGGGGCTGTGGCCGGTCGGGATCGTTGGTGCGTTTGCATCGGTTTGTCTCACGGCCCGAGGGGCTACCACCGCCTTTGTGAAACACCCGCGCCCAACGCCCTCAAGGCCAACTACAGGACCCCACTTGTCTATTCGCACCCGCACTAAGGTGTGTTCAACTCCTAGGCAACTAGGCCTTACGACAATCCAACGGATAAATCACAATGCATACGAGACTCTATGCATAATCATGTATGATCATTATTACATACTATTCCATCATATGTCACAATTTGCCAAAGTAAGAATTAATACGATCAATGGTCTCTCACATGGACCCACGATAGCATAATATTGTCATTAAATAGATCAATACCTTTTCAAAACGTATTATGAATTCTTGCTTAGGTTTAGCTTTACTTACATGGTTTGTCTCTAAAGGAATTCTCTTAGTTAACTTAATTCCTCTTAGGTAATTTATTCATATGCCCTTAGAAGGTTATTCTAAGATCTCAAAATCTCACACTCTCATGTTCTTCCCTGTTTATGCATCCCTAAGTAATTTCTAGTCATCCCATTTATTTATGATCAATATTCCTCTATTAGTCCCAAGGTTTTAGGTCCAGGAAACTACACGGTCGGAATCACAAATTGAGTCACAGATTTCAATTACTAGGTGTTGGGTGATAGGTATACATTTGAATTCGACAGAGACTACGTTTTATGAATAATTGAAGTTGCTATTCGACGAAGAATAATGTAACAGGAGGAGGAAAGAATGGGGAAAACATTTTTATAATAGGATTAGTAAGAAATCATTTTCTCAGTCGGATGGGGGTTCTGGCATTTCGGACGAAGAAATCATTTTTCTTTGTCGGATGGGGGTTCATTTCGGACGAAGAAATCATTTGTCTTTGTCGGATGGGGTTACGTCGGACGAAGAAATCATTTTCTTTGTCGGATGGGGGTTACGTCGGATGAAGATCAAACCGTCGGACCCTCCAGATGGTCAAGCAAAAGCCTCAATTCGACGGGTATAGGTGTCGACGTTGGAGAAAATCTCCTAAGTGTCGAACCCGAACACCTTTGGTCGAAATCTCTAATTTCGACGGTCCAGGAGAAATTCATCTACTCGACAGGCATTGTCTCTCAAATTCGACGATTATTGACTTTGGGGCATTTTCTTGTAAGTGTCCGGGGACTCTATTCGACGGGTTGTTGGTCGGAAGATCAATCTCGACGGACATGATCGAGGTTCATACTCGACGAATATTGACATTGTGTTTAGTGGTCGAAGATCTAAACTCGACGGATTTTCACTTAGTGTTTCTTTGGTCGAAATCTAAATTGACGAGTTTGACATTCGACTGAAAGGGTCAGGAGTCTAAACTCGACGGATTTTAACATTTTACTAAGTGATCAAGATATCAAATTCGACAGGTTTGGCTATGGGTCCTTACTCGACGGATTTTAACATTTTACTAAATAATTAGGTTATCAAATTCGACAGGTTTGGCTATGGGTCCTTACTCGACGGATTTTAACATTTTATTAAGTGATTAGGTTATCACGTTCGACAGGTTTGGCCATGAGTCCTTACTCGACGGATTTTATCATTCGACGAAAATGGTCAGAAATCTTCATTCGACGGATTTTGACATATCACCAAAAGATCAGGTTATTGTATTCGACGAGTTTGGCCAGATTTCATACTATTACTAATTTCCACATGAAGTTTCCACATTCTGGGCTCAACATCGTAACTATCCGAGAACAAATTGGAACTCATTCCCTTCAATATTACACATTCCAGTACATCCAGTTATATATATATACATATATACATTCAAAACTCAAACAATTAAATAGCACATATACAATACAAACAACATACAAAAGCAGAAAGACCCTCAACAAAATCACAGACGTTCCTAAATGCTAAGAGAGGTTGAGGAGGAGTGTCTTCCTCTTACCTTAGAGAAGCACAAAGAAAGGCTGCTCCTTTTGGTCAGAAATTATATTTTCAGCTCCCAGAGATCCTTGAATATTCAAGCTCACCAAAATCAGAATCAAGTGTTGAAATGGATACCCATGGTCATCAAAATGACAGTGGGTTACGAAAATGAGGAGAGATAAGGAAAAAGCTAAGGACTTTACCTTAAAGTTCCAGCCTTTAAGCTTCAACCGTGGAGGAAAAGAAGATGAAGAAAACGTAGAGCTTTGAAGATGATTCCCTCGGGTATGGTGTTTCTCCGATACCTAACGAAATGGTGCTAGGAGTGTGACGGTATTGGAGAATGAAAATATGAAGGTGGGTGGATGGTGTCTTTGTAAGGAGAAATGGAAAGAGAGAAAGATGAGTGCTACGTATGGGAGGAGGAAAATGTGGGGATTGAAGATTGAATTAAGTCCCTTAATTCAAATGTGCAAAGCACAAAAATGGGAGGAGAGAGAAATAATAAAAAAATGATTCAAAGAAGCTTCCTTGAGAAGCTTAGCACGCTCTCTACGAAGTGCATAGTAAGCTTGTCTCCTTGATTAAATACCTCCGACGGATGATTTATTACACTAGCAGATAAAACCTCAAAAATGTAGACCTCAGAAGCTGTGCCCGGACTCGGGTTTAGTAAGATCCCCGTTGACACGTTGTAGTCCAAGGTTTACCGGCCTCAGGGGAAAATATTCTATTCTCCTAGGCTCCACTCAAAGACACACATAAAACGAAGAATATATTAAAATATTCATCATCTCCGTAAAATTCCACAAAAATTCTTAAAAATTGCAAATATTATAAAATGATCATTTTTAACAAAATAATGAATTTTCGGGATGTTACAACACTCCCCTTCTAAAAAGAAATTTCGTCCTCGAAATTTGCATACCTTAGAATAAGCGTGGGTATTTCTTCTCTCATCTTGTCTTCTAACTCCCGGGTTGCATCTCCAAATCACCTCGTTCCAGATCACTTTCACCAATGCGATCTCCTTGCCTCTTAATTGCTTTATCCCGCTATCCTCGATTCTTATAGGAGACGTCTCATAAGTTAAGTTTTCTTTTAGTTGTATCTTGATCCGGTGCTATGATATGACTTGGGTCGGGAAGGTATTTCCGAAGTTGTAGACACATGGAAAACATTATGAATGTTTGAAAGAAAAGGAGGTAAGGATATTTGGTATGCTACAGACCTACACGAGCAATGATTTGGTATGGTCCAAGGAATTTAGGAGTGAGTTTTCTAGATTTTAAAGCCCCGCCCACCCCTGGGCGTAGGTGTGACTTTTCAGAATACATGCTCACCTTCCTCAAACTCAAGAGGTTTTCTCCTTCGGTCGCATAACTCTTTTGTCGACTCGAGCCGTCCTCATCTTTTCCCGAATCATTTTAACCTTCTCGGTTTGTCCGTTGTATAATCTCGGGTCCAATAGTAAGGCGCTCGCCGTCTTGGTACCAACACATAGGTGTTCGACATCGTCGTCCATACGAGCTTCATAGGGTGCCATCCCTATGCTCGAATGATAATCGTTGTTGTAGGTGAATTCTATCAAGGGTAGAATGTCATCCCAACTCCCCGCTTGCTCTATGGTGCAAGCTCTAAGCAAATCTTCCAAAGATTGGATTGTTCTCTCCGATCGACCGTCGGTCTCATGGATGATAAGCGTAACTAAGTTGTAATTTTGTCCCCAATGCTTCTTGCAAACTCTCCCGAAATTTGAAGTAAACCTCGGATCTCTATCTCGAAACAATACTTGTAGGCACACCGTGCAAAGTATCGACAATCTCTCCAATATAGATCCGAGTCAATCTCTCTAGCTTGTACTTGATGTCGATCGGAAGAAAATGTGCTGATTTCGTGAGTCGGTCCACAATTACCCAAATCGAATCATGACCTTTTCTTGTCCTTGGTAATCCGACTACAAAGTCCATTGCACATAATGTCCCACTTCCATTCCGGAATAGATAATCGGTTGCAGCAATCCCGCTGGTCTCTCGATGTTCCACTTTAGCTTTTTGACAAACTGACAAGTAGATACACGTCTAGTAACGTCACTCTTTATTCCGTGCCACCAGAACAACTTCTTCAAGTCTTGATACATCTTTGTCATGCCTGGGTGCATACTCAGTTGGCTTGTGTGAACATGATTAATGATGTATTCTCTAAGTTCTTGATTCCGAGGGACACAAACTCTCCCATGGAATCTCAAAATTCCATCCGTTCCTCTCGCAAACTGTTTCATTTCCTTGCTTCATCTCGTTCCCTCACTTCTTGTAAGAATTTGTCCTTCTTCGCTTCTTTTCTTATGTCGTCCATCAACTCGCTCGAGATGGTAACCATATTCATGCAAATCTTTCCAGGTTCTAACTTCACAAAAGACCATACATCTCTCGAATTGCTCTATTAGATCCTTTTCCTTGATCATCGTGGCGTAGACACGATCATCTTCCTACTTAGAGCATCCGCCACAACATTTGCCTTGCCAGATGATACGAAGTTGGAAATCGTAATCCTTCAGGAATTCTAACCACCTCCGTTGCCTCATGTTCAACTCCTTCTGATCATACAAATACTTCAGACTCTTGTGATCACTGAAAATGTCGAACGTTGCTCCGTAGAGAAAATGCCTCCATATTTTCAGAGCAAAAACTACAGCCGCTAGCTCCAGGTCGTGCGTCGGATAATTCTTCTCGTGCACTCGCAACTGCCTTGAAGCATAAGCCACCACTCTTCCATGTTGCATAAGTACAGATCCTAGCCCTTGGTATGAAGCGTCACAGTACACTTCAAACTGTTCATTCGGATCGGGTAGCACTAACACCGGTGAGGTAGTCAGTCGATTCTTCAACTCTTGGAAACTTCGCTCACAAATTTGTCGGTCCACTCAAAAGTTTGGTTTTTCCTTGTGAGTTGTGTAAGTGGTCCAAAGCAATCTTGGAGAATCCTCAATGAACCTCCGGTAATATCCCGCTAAACCCACAAAGCTTCGAATCTCTGTTTCGACTTCGGCTACTTTCCCATCGTAGCATCGCCTCCACTTTCGATGGATCCACAAAGCAATCCCACTCTTTGAGATCACGTGACCTAGAAACTTGACTTCTTCCGGCCAAAACTCACATTTTGACAAGTTTGGCATACAATTCCTTCTCCTTCGTAACCGAAGAACTATACCGAGGTGTTCAAGCATGGTCCTCCCGACTTTGAGAGTATACCGAATGTCATCAATGAAGACCACAACGAATTTATCCAAGTAAGGTCGAAAGATTCGGCCTCATGTAGTCCATGAAGATAGCTGGTGCATTCGTCACACCAAACGGCATCACCAAATACTCGTAGTGACCGTGATCGGGTGCGAAAATGCTTGGGCACATCCTCTGTCTTCACTCGTACCGATGATACCCGGATCGCAGATCAATCTGGAAAACACCGCCGCTCCCTTCGGTTGGTCCATCAAGTCGTCAATCCTCGGGAGTGGATATTTGTTCTTAATCGTCACTTTGTTCACCGCCGATAGTCCACACATAGCCTTGAGGTGCCATCCTTCTTGCGAACTAACAAAGACTTGGTGCTCCCCATGGTGACACACTTGGCCCGACAAATTGCTTTTCCAAAAGCTCTTCTAGTCGTTCTTTTCTTTAGCTCGGCTAACTCTGTTGGTGCCATCCGGTACGGTGTTATAGACACGGGACCAGCTCCCAGCACTAAGTCGATAGCAAACTCTATCTCTCGAGCCGGTGGTAAACCTGTGCACACTCTCAAGAAAGACTTCGGGAAACTCATTCACCACGGAATTGTGTCCACATCAACCTCGTTCTCGATTTTCAAAGAAGACAAGAGCATGTATCCGTGAGCTCCTTCTTTCAAGAGAGCTTGAACTCGGTTGGCCGTCGAAATCTAGAATTCTCTTTTATGGGAAAAACTATGGTCTTTCGGGAAAGTCTAACGAGAACATGGTTAGAAGACAACCAAATCCATCCCTAGGATAATATCTAATGGGAAAGAGGTAAACAAATCGATCGACCAAAAAGGATCGACCTTCAACAATCAATGGACAGTTTAGACAAACTTTGGTAGTAACTACCGGTTTATCGTGGGGGTAGAAACGGTTAAGTCAAAAGGTAAGGACGACACGGTGTAGACTCGGTTTTTGCACACGGTCATACGATATAAAAGAATGGGTTGCCCCAGAGTTATACAAGACAGCTTAAAAGATTACCTTCTATGATGCCTTCTCCTTGTATCAAATCTTCGGATTCGAGGCTTCGGCTCCGCTCATAGTGTAAACTCGTCCTCCGGCTTGCGGTTTCTTGGCTTTCGCAACATTCATTGAAGGTTCGACCTTCGCTTGATTAGTCTCTCGTAGATGTGTCCAGGTTTCCCACATCGAAAACAGATAATTCCTTTGATAGGACAATCCCTTGTCGATGATCTTTTCCACACTTAGGCATTTGGAGGGATATGCCAAGTTTTGGCAGTCAGGTTCCCACTAGAACCTCCACTTGAACTTCCACCCATGGCTTGTTGGTGACTTCCGTTGGTCGAGAGTATGGCTTCTTCCGGGCGGTTAGCACCGTTATTGCCGCCTCTCCGGAATCTCGCAGCCCAAAGTTTCTATTCCTCATATCTCTAGATTGCTCCAGCAGCCTCTACATCACAAAGCAAGTATCCAAGTAGTTGTGAGAATTCATTGATCCTCAAGGTGATCATGCTTTCCTCGGTTCGTACCTCAATCCTTCCGTGAATCTTCGGCACTTCCAAGCCTCATCGGTTGGTTCTGAAAGTAGGTCAAAAGCGTGACAAGTTTTCGAATCTCGCTGCGTACTCGCTAACGGTCATATTCCCCTGTCGCAGTTGAGGAATTCGACTCCTTCGCATGCCTTGCACTCGCAGAGAAAATATTTGTCCAAGAACTTTTCTTTGAACAACTCCCAAGTAATATCTCGGTTCGCAGACTTCTAGCATCCTCCGCACTCCGTTCCACCGGTTCTCGGCGTTGCCTACCAAAGATAAAAGTAGCATAATCCACCTTCTTACCCTCGGCGCAATTCATTCCTCGAAATACCTTCTCCAACTCCTTGATCCACAGACTAGCTTTGTCCAGGATCAAATTCTCCTTTAAATTGAGGAGGATTATGGCGTCGAAACTCGCTAAATTCGAGCATCGGCAGTAGCCTCTAACTGTTGAGCAGCTCGCTCTTGTTGTTGCGTAACTCTCTCTTCTTTGTCGTGCGGCTTGCTCGGTTGTTGTGCGATGACCTCAGCCATCCTTTGCATCGCTGTAATAGCTCGCCATGTCTTCCCTTCGTGCCATCTCACTTTCTCAGATTCAAATTATCTGAAAACACAGAAAAGTCAGTTGCATTCACTAAGAATACCAAACACTACTCCTTTACGAATACCATTCAGAGAACACACAGCACAAACAAGACAGACTCAACCACAAAACCCAAAGAAACATAAACCGGGGCTCTGATACCAAAATGTATCGCCTCTTCCAAGGAACGTCACATGGTCGATTACAATGCGGAAATAAAGTTAGGTGAGTTGAGACCCGGTTCATTTTAATAAGACGCGTATATTCACTAGATTATAGTTGGGTATTTTAATTGGCGGTTATATGTTATATATACATATATCCCTTTTTTTTTCTTTTTTAATTAGTAACCATGTTGACGAGACATCAATGGGAATAAAAGATCAAATAGAAGTAAAATATGCATAGGAATTAACATCTGCATCATCATATATATATATATAGGTTTATCAAAATATTTAGTTACAAGCCTGGTACATCAAAAAAAGCAAAGCTATACCTGCCCCCAAAGTATTACATACACATCCCCACGGTATCGAATTTACAGCCCACTACAAACAAAACATCGGGCCCCCAAAATAAAATACTGGTAGCCTTCGAGTAGCTACGAGTAACATCAATCCCTCAAGTGAGGAGGAATCGTGTCGGGATCCTCTTCGGGGTCCTCTTCGGGGTCGTCCTCAGGGACTTCCTCGGGATCTTCCTCAGGATCTTCCTCATCATCGAGGAAATCACCATAGGAATAGCGAGACACGGGACGGGGCCCGAGCCGTAGAGCGAAAAGAGTCCTCTCTCGAGTGAAGTAACGATCGCCCCACATCTCACGTATCGGTAGCCTGAAACTCCAAGCGTAGGCTAATACAAACGGTGAAGACGGGTGGTTCGTGGCGCCTCCAGGCTAGTGATATCGAGACATCTCCGTGTAGACACAGCGTTCGAACTATAGTTGATATACCAGACTCGGCCCTCCTAAGAAAGTCGACGTACATCTCCCAAAAATCTGTGCATACGGGGCTCCATAGTCTTCTGTGGTCGCTCAGTCAAGATAAGGCCAAAAACCAGGGAAGTTGGGAGCTTCCGGGTCCTCACGGTTGTCTTCGATGAGACGCAATGTACAAATAAACAGAAATGGAGAGACAGAAGGAAAAGAGGTAAGACATCCTTCCGTCATTACCAATTATAGCATCAAGAAACCAAACTAGCAAAGCGCCCACATAGCATTTACAACAACAAGTAATAGTAATAGACATTCAAGAGCGATTATGATCAAGCAAAAGTTCCAGCGGTCATAGGTATATCAACAATATATCAATGCCGACCATAATAATGATAAATGCAAATAATGCACGGACTCTATACACATGAGCCCTCAATAACCAAGATCCTACTCCATGGAGCTAGACACAAAACACTCGGAGAGAATGATCGGGAAGACATGCCAAGTATCTCGTCGGCCATAAAACAAGTGCTTTCCGAGAAAATAATCGGTCATTTTGCGCAACAAGGCTTTATACATCAAGCATTCTCACAAGATCTCGATATAGGATCGTGGCCGGTCGGGATCGTTGGTGCGTTTGCATCGGTTTGTCTCACGGTCCCGAGGGGCTACCACCGCCCTTTGTGAAACACCGCGCCCAACGCCCTCAAGGCCAACTACGGGACCCCACTTGTCTATTCGCACCCGCACTAAGGTGTGTTCAACTCCTAGGCAACTAGGCCTTACGACAAGTCCAACGGACAAATCACAATGCATACAGACTCTATGCATAATCATGTATGATCATTATTATATACTATTCCATCATATGTCACAATTTGCCAAAGTAAGAATTAATACGATCAATGGTCTCTCACATGGACCCACGATAGCATAATATTGTCATTAAATAGATCAATACCTTTTCAAAACGTATTATGAATTCTTGCTTAGGTTTAGCTTTACTTACAGGGTTTGTCTCTAAAGGAATTCTCTTAGTTAACTTAATTCCTCTTAGGTAATTTATTCATATGCCCTTAGAAGGTTATTCTAAGATCTCAAAATCTCACACTCTCATGTTCTTCCCTGTTTATGCATCCCTAAGTAATTTCTAGTCATCCCATTTATTTATGATCAATATTCCTCTATTAGTCCCAAGGTTTTAGGTCCAGAAACTACACGGTCGGAATCACAAATTGAGTCACTGATTTCAATTACTAGGTGTTGGGTGATAGGTATACATTTGAATTCGACAGAGACTACGTTTTATGAATAATTGAAGTTGCTATTCGACGAAGAATAATGTAACGGGAGGAGGAAAGAATGGGGAAAACATTTTTATAATAGGATTGGTAAGAAATCATTTTTCGTCGGATGGGGGTTCTGTCGGACGAAGAAATCATTTTTGTCGGATCATTTCTTTTCGGATGGGGGTTCTGTCGGACGAAGAAATCATTTCTTTGTCGGATGGGGGTTCGTCGGACGAAGATCAAAACCTGTCGGACCCTCCGGATGGTCGCAAAAGCCTCAATTCGACGGGTATAGGTGTCGACGTTGGAGAAAATCTCCTAAGTGTCGAACCGACGAACACCGGTCGAAATCTCTAATTTCGACGGTCCGGAGAAATTCATCTACTCGACAGCATTGTCTCTCAAATTCGACGATTATTGACTTTGGGGCATTTTTCTTGTAAGTGTCCAGGGACTCTATTCGACGGGTTGTTGGTCGGAAGATCAATCTCGACGGACATGATCGAGGTTCATACTCGACGAATATTGACATTGTGTTTAGTGGTCGAAGATCTAAACTCGACGGATTTTCACTTAGTGTTTCTTTGGTCGAAATCTAAATTGACGGGTTTGACATTCGACGGAAAGGGTCAGAGTCTAAACTCGACGGATTTTAACATTTTACTAAGTGATCAAGATATCAAATTCGACAGTTTGGCTATGGGTCCTTACTCGACGTGATTTTAACATTTTACTAAATAATTAGGTTATCAAATTCGACAGTTTGGCTATGGGTCCTTACTCGACGGATTTTAACATTTTATTAAATGATTAGGTTATCACGTTCGACAGTTTGGCCATGAGTCCTTACTCGACGGATTTTATCATTCGACGAAAATGGTCGAAATCTTCATTCGACGGATTTTGACATATCACCAAAAGATCAGTTATTGTATTCGACGAGTTTGGCCAGATTTCATACTATTACTAATTTCCACATGAAGTTTCCACATTCGGGGCTCAACATCGTAACTATCCGAGAACAAATTGGAACTCATTCCCTTCAATATTACACATTCCAAGACATCCAGTTATATATATATACATATATACATTCAAAACTCAAACAATTAAATAGCACATATACAATACAAACAACATACAAAAGCAGAAAGACCTCAACAAAATCACAGACGTTCCTAAATGCTAAGAGAGGTTGAGGAGGAGTGTCTTCCTCTTACCTTAGAGAAGCACAAAGAAAGGTCTGCTCCTTTTGGTCGAAATTATATTTTCGGCTCCCGAGAGATCCTTGAATATTCAAGCTCACCAAAATCAGAATCAAGTGTTGAAATGGATACCCATGGTCATCAAAATGAGTGGGTTACGAAAATGAGGAGAGATGAGGAAAAAGCTAAGGACTTTACCTTAAAGTTCCGGCCTTTAAGCTTCAACCGTGGAGGAAAAGAAGATGAAGAAAACGTAGAGCTTTGAAGATGATTCCCCTCGGGTATGGTGTTTCTCCGCATACACGAAATGGTGCTAGGAGTGTGACGGTATTGGAGAATGAAAATATGAAGGTGGGTGGATGGTGTCTTTGTAAGGAGAAATGGAAAAAGAGAAAGATGAGTGCTACGTACGGGAGGAGGAAAATGTGGGGATTGAAGATTGAATTAAGTCCCTTAATTCAAATGTGCAAAGACACAAAAATGGGAGGAGAGAGAAATAATAAAAAATGATTCAAAGAAGCTTCCTTGAGAAGTTTCGCACGCTTCTCTACGAAGTGCATAGTAAGCTTGTCTCCTTGATTAAATACCTCGACGGATGATTTATTACACTAGCGAGATAAAACCTCAAAATGTAGACCTCGAAGCGTGCCTGGGACTCGGGTTTAGTAAGATCCCCGTTGACACGTTGACGGTCAAGGTTTACCAAATTTAGGGAAAATATTCTATTCTCCGGCTCCACTCAGCACACACATAAAACGAAGAATATATTAAAATATTCATCATCTCCAGAAAATTCCACAAAAATTCTTAAAAATTGCAAATATTATAAAATGATCATTTTTAACAAAATAATGAATTTTCGGGATGTTACACTTATCGTATAACTTGATGGCCGAAAGAAAAGCTTTATGTGAAGAAGAAAAATTATCATAACTAATATATTGTGAGATTGGATAAGGCTTACCAGGTGAAGATGTTTGAGTTAAGATGATGCTTGGGGGTTCTTGAACTGCTGAATGACAATAATAGTCCTTCAAATAAGTAGGAGGTCTCTTATCTCTTGGTGCTTTCTTAGTCAAATTTTCTTCTCCTGGTTTGGGCAGCAATGCTACATTTTTTGTAGCAGTATTATAAGGCAATTCTAGAGAAGTAGAATTGCTTTGAACAATAAAATCATGATCAGTTCCTGCCGTGTCATTAATATCCATAACAATGGATTGATTTACTTAATTTGGTGAAGTAGAATATGGAAATATGGCTGTTGTTTCATCAATAGCTACTATGCTATCTTCTACATTTTGCTTATAAGGAAACAAGTGTTCATAGAATTTAACCTCCTTTGAAACAGAAAATTCTCTAGTACTTGGATTATATACTTGCCAACATTTCTTTCCTCTAGGGTAACCAACAAAGATACATTTACTTGCTCTAGCAGCAAACTTATCATGAGGTTTGGTTGGTGTTTTTACATAACAAAGACAACCAAAAACTCTTAAATGCTTATAAGAAGGAAGTTTACCATATAACAATTGATAAGGTGTAATACCTTCATTTGCCACGTTGGAGTTCTGTTTATGAGATAAACTATAGTTAAGATGCATTCTCCCCAAAAATGCAAGGGTAAATTGGCATGAAATCTAAGAGCACATGTCACATCAAGTATATGGTGATGCTTTCTTTCCACACGACCATTTGCTGTGGTGTACGGACACATGAGGTCTCACAAAGAATTCCTTCATCATTGAGAAAAGTGTGAACCTTTGTATTAACAAATTTGGTTCCATTATCACTTCTTATAACCTTAACTTTGGTTTCAAACTGTGTTGCAACCATCTTACAGAAATTAATGATATGGTTGACAGTTTCTGATTTATCTTTCAAAAGGTAAATCCAAGTAGCACGAGAATAGTCATCCACTATAGTCAAAAAATAGTGTGAACCATTATGTGATCTTGTGGTATACTTTCCCCATAAGTCACAATGAATCAAATCAAAAATTTTATTAGCTTTATTTGCACTCAAAGGAAAAGTAACCATACATTGTTTGGAACAATGGCAAGCATCACAACATTCCATCTTATTTGCATCAAAATTAAAACCAATGTATTTAGAAAGCTTAGACAAATACTAGTTGGAGGGATGACCCATCCTTGCTTGCCATAGAACATTTTTGTCTTGAGTATAGGCTGCCAATGATGCTCCTTCTTGTATAGACTTGAATATATATACCCCATCATGCAAATCACCTGATCTAATCATCTTCTTCCGGGTTAGGTCCTGTATCACACAATTATTAGGATAATAAGTCACAGTACAATTCAAATCATTTGCCAATTTGTAAATAGAGATCAAATTGCAATTGAATTGAGGTATAAAAAGCACATCTAACAAAGTGATGGTGCTGTCAAGAATCACATTTCCTTTCTTTTGAACAATTACCACTTCTTTTGTTGGAACTATAATGTGTAAAGGTTCTTCAAGATCACATACATGATTAAGGAGATGGTACAATGGAGTCATGTGGTATGAAGCTCCACTGTCCAGCACCCAATTATGTGTACTAAAAATGAGTTTATTACCAGACATGTATTCTTGTTTCTGTTCTGATTTGTTGGTGCATGATCCATGAAGAGCAACATTGTTTGCTTCTTGAACTGAATTTCTGACCATCATTATCTGCCCAAGCTAAGTGTGCTCCCCTTGAATTTGTAGATCGTTTTCTATTTTTTTTGCTCATGTCCCACCAGGATGGATATCCTACAATTTCAAAGCATTTGGACTTCTCATGACCAAGCTTTCCACAGTGATCACACTTTGATTTTTGGCCACCATCTTTGTCGTCTTTGTTCTTGTTTCTGTTGGTGTATAATGTTGTTCCTGCTTCAGGTTTTGAAGAACAGAAGGCTGCACCAACATCATGCTTCCCTTCTCTGCTTCTGTCAGCCAAGAATCGTGATTCTTCTCTTTGAATGTGACAGAAAGCTCTTCTAAGAGAAGGCATAGGCTCTGAGTTCAAAATTGTTCCTTTTACATGAACATATTGATTACTGTCCAAACTTCTTAGGAAAAGATGGACCCGTTGATCTTCTTCACGTTTTGCTAATTCTTTGGAAGCACCACAAGTACATTCAGGTAGTGGCTGCAACTCACTGAGTTCATCAAAAATACTCTTGAATCTTGTGTAATGGTTGGATATGCTTATACCGGGTTCTTGTTGCATTAAGCATAGATCATGCCACAATTGATGAATACGGGGAGCATTTGTTTGAGCGAATCTTTCCTTAAGATCAAGCCATATGTCCCTAGCTGTTGTTGCATGCGAGATGCTTCCTTGGAGCACAAGGTCTATTGAATTGATTATCCATGCCGTGACCATTGAATTTGCCTTTTCCCAATCATAGTAGCTTTCAGAGGTTTGAAGAGGTTTCTTGATCAAACCATCAATAAAACCCATCTTCGTTTTCGCCCTCAACGCGGTCTTCATGGATCTTGCCCAATTTCTGTAATTATCTCCTTGCAGCAGCACTGCCACAAGAGGTGTCTCGGGATTGTCTGATGCATTCAAGTGATAGGCTGAAGAAATCATGATGTTAGACTTAACACCTTTGGAGGAAGAATCCTCTTTCTTGGAGGAAGGATCCTCTTTCTTATCAGAGTCCTATCACTGATAACAAAACAGATTTAGATAAAACGGATAAAATCTATCAATAGGTTTTGGATATGCTATCCTTATCTACATTCTTCATTCCTTATCTTCATTAACCTGTGAGTGCTATTTGGTTATTGGGTTAGCATGATAATACGTGTAAGTCATGCTTATAAAAGCTTATGTGTACCATATGTTACTTCACCTTTTCACTCTGAATGTTCACTTTGAATGAAATCTCTGATTACCTTCGATGATATTAGAGCTCACGTGATATCCTCCACTGAAGAGCTCTTCCGCTGTATTTTCTTTGTTTTTTCTTCTCTTTTCTTCTTTTTCTTTCACTTTACCTCTCTCATTTCTAACTTTTCCTTTTTACTTTCTTTGGTTCTCGATTGAAGACGATGATTTCACAAAATCGCCGACTGGTATTGGATCTTAGATGCATTTTGAGCGTTGGAACAAAATACTCGATATGAAGGAGCGTTGTTATCTGGTGAGTGTGGATCCAATGTCTGAGGTGTGTTTATTTCCATGGCGACCTTCAGATCCATTCACTGCCTGTTGGAGTTCAGGATCTGATCCATGGGTCCTGGTTCACAATTCTACAATTTCTATTTTGCATCTCTTTCAGTGTTATTCTGCATCATTGTGTTCTTTGTCCTTTTACTGCCATGGCCGGCGATCTACGTCGTCCGGTGAGCAGTGGTGTTTTCTCCATCGTTCTTGGTTGATGGCACATTTTTTCTGTGACAGAACTTGGCTCAAGTCTTGTTGGAGGGAGTCCAACTCTTGCTGGCTCCAACTATTATAGGAGGGAGTTATTCTAACTTTTATATAATTTATTGTTATATGTTTATTATTTATTTAATTTATTGATATATATCAATTAATTTAATCATAGAATTTGATTTTAAACGAAATTGAAAAAAGTTCTTTTAACTTTCGTATAATATATTGTCATATATTTATTATTTATTTAATTTATTATTATATGTCAATTAATTTAATTAAATAAAATTAAAAATAATATATAATAATAAATTAAATAAATAATAAACACGTAATAACATATTAAACGTGATTAAAAAGACTTATTCTAATCAGGTTGAAGTTAAATCCTGTCCTTTTTTCTGTCTTTAGTTTGCACACCTGTGGACCACTGCCGAGTTTACCGGCAACTTCTTGTTTCTTGGCCCCATGGACGTGGCGCACTAGGACACAAAACCTCCTTCATCTGTTTTCTCTATCAGTCTGCCTTTTGAGGCAAGGTTGTGTCTCTGCATGGTGGTTTCTCCTGGAATGCGTGGGTTCCTATTAAAAAAAACAAACAAACGTTTGAAGTCAGCAGATTGGTGACTTTTATTCAGATTGGTGGTAGATCAGTTACGGCTCTACCATCTCTCGTTAGATCTTCATCAGTTGATGATCATTGTCCCTGAATTGGGATTTGGGACCATTTTGCATCATATTGAGGTGCTATTTTGGAGCACCATAGAGTCCCGGTTAGGAGCAACTGGTGACCGACAATAATGCTTCTCTGATTCAGTTTCATCTTCATTTTCACGGACGGATGATCATTCTTACATAACTTATTTTGCTTGAGATGATATTGTCGGAAGAAGATCAAGGAGGGTTAAAGGAAAGTCAACGACTTTTAAGAGGTATGACCGTCACCAACATCACACTTTTTGATTTTTTTATTTTTTATTGACTGATGTGATTAGTGGTTACAGCATAATTTGTATTTTGTGATAGCTTTTTTGTTGTTGATCACATAGAGTTATATTGTTCATCCTAAGCTAGGATGCTACTCATGCATCTTTTCGCTTGGGAGAGTTATTACCATATTTGAGTATGATTAGAGATTGGTTAGATTATTCAGAAGCAGGTTAGCTAATTTGCTAAGTCCCGTTGGTTATTAAGTAGCCATTTTTTTTAATCTATTCTATATAAATCATATAATTGACTTATATAACTCATAATTTACTTGATAAGCACACTTTTATACATTCTTAAATTTCAATTTCTCTCTAGTAATTCCACAACCACAAAAATATTTGAGTTGATCCTTGCGAATAGTTGGAGCCCAATTGCCGTCCCATCTATTAAAGGATATAAATATTTTCTAACCACGGACGATTTTGTTTTAAATAGGTCTTTTCATGAATAGTAAAAGTAAGACAAGACGTTAAATACAAAAATTTATTAATAGAATGGAAAATCAATTTGATACCAAATCCTAAGAAGTGAAAATAGCCTAGAATTAATTTTATGACCAAAGGCGTAGTGTGCATAACTTGGTTGAAATATATCTCAATAAAATGGAGTGATTCAACACAAGCATAAATTGCCAAAAAAAAAAAAAATTATGCTGTTGTGGTGTGATTCATTCAGTGCATCTTATTCATAGCATACCCACTACAATTTTTTGCTGCAAGACACCATGTGAAGTTATTTTCATCAATTACCTAATTTCAACTATTTGAAGGTGTTGTTGTTTGTGTTATGCTAGCACCATTACTGCTAATTGTATTAAATTGTCTCCTATAGCAGGAAAATTTGCTTTGCTTGGCTATCGAAAATCGGCAAAGGGCTATATCCGGACGCGTTTTGGTTGTTGCGACACTTTTCCGGTGAATCACCCGTCTTCTGTTTTCCTTTCTTTTTTCTTTTTTACTTTTGTCTTGGTTTTTTTCTGAGTGTTTAAATGAATTTGAGTATATATAATTATTATTAGTTAAAATTTAAAGAAATTTTTTATATATAATTATTTATAAAAAAGGTGTGATTTGATTAAATTTTTATACAGATCTAATACATATAAATATTAATAATTGAAATTTATAAAAAAAATTATATGTACAATTATTTACAAAAAAAATGCATGTGACTTTTTTATGTGGTCATATGACCTTTAAGTAACTTTTAATCTTAATCATCCATGTATGATTGTAAGGTCAAGATTTACTCCTCTCACCCTCTCACCCTCTCACAATAAAAACTCATATCACTAAATATGTCCCCTATACATATATATATAATGTCCTTCTAATACAATGTATCAGATCAACAAATCAAAGTGCATGATATCTCATTTAACTAACTAATTTATATATATAATAACTAAACTAAGTGTAGAAGCAAAAAACAAAAGATTAAAGAAAGTACAACTTGATTTATTTTATGTCATAAGTCAAGAACTTTTAAACATTGATCACAAAATATTAATATGACAACTTAACTCAAAAAAATTTTATAATACATAATAAAAGCAAGTTCAGAAGTATAAGAGAAAAGCCACAATCAATTTGAAACTAATCTTCTAATAAAGCTGTATCACATACAGGTTGTTGCTATGAAGCAACTTAACACAGAAAACTTTATAATGCATTACAAATAGCAAGTACAGAAGCATATACCATAATCCATCATTAAAGCCACACAAATTAACCAATTTATGTCTTTATTTATATAGGGACTAAACACTCAGTTGAAGATTCCAAAATAAACAGAGTATCATACATCAAAGACACTGACTAAGTGTATTATCAGTATATTAAGACAACGTGCTGAATATATAATTTTGGAATTTGTACTTTGTAGTGTACTTATTGAGATAAATATGTTTAATTCTATTTCTAAATATTTTTTCATAGGTTTATTATACATTTTTTCTATAGGAAACTAATTATTTAACTGATTTTTTTGTAAAACAAAAATGACTAATCCAACCACCCGAATTGAATTAATTCATAGATGTTCGATTTGTTTTCGATCAGATTTAGTTATCAAAAAATAAAAATAATTGAATCAAACTAAACCAATTAATTTTGATTAATTTAAATTTATTTTCTTAAAAAACAAACTAAACTAACCTAATTATTAGAGTTGTCAAAAAGGCCCAACCCAACCCATCAAGCCCACAAGACAAAAAAATGCCCACAGGGCCAAGTAGGCTAGGGTTGACCTATGGGCTAGCCCACAATAATAATTTTTTTTAATTTGGCCCACTTATTTAATAGGCTGACCTTGGTCCACTAAAATCAAAACTTGACCTACCTCTTTTATGGGCTGACCCTAGCCCACTATATGGGTCAGAATTCAAAAGATGTGAAAATTCTAGTATCTAAGATTTTTACAAATATATATATATATATATATAGAGAGAGAGAGAGAGAGAGAGATAAAAGTAAAATAACAATGACTAAATTAGCATTAAAAAACATACATTGAATAATTTTGATCTCTTGGGCTTACTTCTTTCTCCACTTAACTTATGCAACATACTAGGCTCATTGGATGATTGAGATTGAGAAACACTTGGTGTGTTGAAATTGCTTGCATATTTTTTATAAAGTTTCTCAAACTTTGCCCTCACATGTTTAACCTTATCTTCAGATGTTGAAGGATCTAGCTTTGTGTAACAAAATTTTAAGAAATCAAGCTTCAAGCGCGGGTCAATAATACCTCTAAAAGCCAATACTACACTATACTCCTTCCAATATTTGTCAAATTTTCCTTTCATTCTCATACATATGTCCCTTATTACTTGATCATCGTTAGACAAGTTTTCTTCCAACATGCACTCAATCTTCCAAAATTGCATAAAATACAAGTTCGAGGTCGGGTAAGATGAACCAGAGATCATGTTTGTAGTCTCATAAAATGGTTTTAAGAATTCACACATTTTCTCCCCCCTCCTCCATTCTTCATCTAATGGACAATATTTGTAATTGGTATCTACCACCTGGAGAATATCAAATGCTTTTCATATTTGATTGCACTTTCAAGCATCAAATATGTTGAATTCCACCTAGTTGACACATCTAATCTTAAACCAATGCTTGTGTCAATGCCTGCTTCTTGCACACAATCCTTGAATTTAATCATCCTCCCATCCGATCCTCTCACATACTTAACACTCTCTCTGATTTTAAAGAGTGCATCACTAGCCACCCTCAAACCATCTTGAACAATCAAATAAGTATATGAGCAGAACAACGGATATGAAAGAACTCACCATCATACAACAAATGATTCTGCAAACGAAGATGGTTTTTCAAAATAAGTTGCATGTTATCATTTGCAGAAGCATTGTCCAAGGTAAGAGAAAACACTTTCTTATCAATTCCGTATTGCTTCAAGCAATCAAATAATGTGGCTTCCAATTCAACTCCAGTGTGTGGAGGCTTCATTCGACAAAAGTTAAGAATCTTACTAATTAATTTCCAATTCTCATCAACAAAGTGAACAGTTACACAAATGTAACCCTCAGTGGTAGATGTTGTCACCACATCAGAAGTTAGACACACTCTACTAGGAATCCTATACAAGACTAGCTTAAGTTTTTGCTTCTATTTCATATAAATATTTTGAACATCAGACACAACAGTATTCCTTGAGTGCATCACAGCATTAGGGTTTAAATAATTTACCCATTCTCTAATATTCTTATACTCAACAAAATTAAAAGGAAGATCATGTTTAATTATAGCTTGTGCAAGCAAGTCACGATGGGTCTTTTGATTAATCTTTGTCATGCTAGACTTCCCTTCTTGGTTAGGAAGAATGTCACCCACATCCACACTTAAGTTTGTAATACCTTTACAAACAGAGATATAACGACCTAAATGTGAAGTCCCATAATTATTTTTGGTCTTAGGATTTTTCCCGATTGCATACTCACAACCACAATAATTGCACACAGCCTTTTCAATGCCATCCTTGTCTTTTACCACTTTTTGTAAAGAATTTCCAAACATTAGATATTTCTTTCTTAGTTGACTCAGTACTTGCAGACACTACAGGAGGAGTTTCAAAAACAACTTCGTCATCCACATTGAGAGTCTTACTCATAGAATCCATAATACAATTTTTTAACTCCTAGACATTGAAACAAACAAAAATATATAAAAAAAATCAGAACAATGATATTCAGGCTATAAGTTCTTAATATAATTAGTGCAAAGACAATGATATTCAGGCTAAAAGTTGCATATGTTACTCTTAACTCAAACAAAAGAGATTCTGCACTTATAAAGTTATAAATCCAAACCACGCTTACTACTTTGCTTCCTCTGAACTACAAAGTCCCAGTCATGACACAGACATTTATATAAATATCTACAATGAAACAAATTAACTATACACGAAAATAACAGGTTGTTCTCTGCAGTTCATGATAGCTTAGCAATCAAAGTTTTGCTTTCTTGCCCTAGTGTTATATATCATGTCTGATTTAGAGGCAAAACCACTGATTTGGAGGAAACAGAATCAGTCAACCCAAAGTAACATTTGATCCTCTATGATCTGGATTTGATAAAGGTGATGAGTTTTGGTCAAAATGTAGTTGTCTGGCATTTACTTGGTAGAAAAGTTAGTTAGAGTTTCAGGTCAATGCTTGAATAATCAGATTGAAAGGTCATTGCAACTATTCTATCAGAATGCACAACTACTGTACTTATATATTTGATAAACTTTATCTACTTAAGCCATCCATCTAACAACCAGAAAGAATGCCCTTCGTGGTACAAAATTAACCAGCCATCCTTATATCATTATTGCAAGAAATATTTAATATTTATTCAGTTTATTCAGTTACATGATTATGTGAACTACAATCCTTAAGCTTCTGTATGGGCCAATGTTTCTTAGAATTATAAAGAAATCTTTAAAAATATATATTTTTAATTTAGAAGCAATTAAAAAAATGTTAGATTTAAATCATAAATCCCGCTTAACCAGTAATGCTCTGACTCTGTTAACAATAACATGACACCTTTCATGTAAAAAATAAAATAAAATTATTACATCAAATTTTATTGTTTGTTTAACTACAATGCCAAGCTGACGGCTAAAACTAGAGAATTCTAGTCATCATTTATATCTTGACCAAAAATATCATTCATGATCAAATAATCAAGTATGTTGCTAAGGTTTTGCTTGGTACTACATGCATAGATAGCAGATAGCAAATAGGAGATCTACATGTTTAGATAGCAGATAGCAGATATGAATAATAAGGTGAAAATTGAATAGAAATGGAAGAAGAGAAAATCAAACAGAAACTAGAATAAACAACCATAATAATAACTAAACAAATTGAAATAATTGAAGAACAATTGAAGAACCTGAGCAGTAGTTGCAAAATTGAGAGAGAGCTATGAGATTGAGAGATGAGAGATGAAAGATCGAGAGTTGAGATCAAGCGAGCTTCGAGATAGAGTTAAGAGAGCTATATTAAGCGAGCTCCAAGATCGAGATCCAAGCTCAAGAGTTGAAAGCCTCTGAACGAGAGAAAAGCGAGAACGAGCAATGGAGCAAGAAGGGAGTAATTGTCGAAATGGGTTTCTGATTTTGTGTCAATTTGGGATTAGGGTTTTCTGAGAGGTGGGTGATGTGGGTTATAGGGTTTTGTGGGTTAGCCCTATCTTAACCCACTAAATTAGTGGGTTTAATGGGTTAGGGTTAAAAAAAGCCCCATCATATAGTGGGCTTAAAAAAATGGATTAAAAATGAGGGTCTTAGTGGGTTGTACCATGGGCTATAGCCCATATTGACAGCTCTACATAAGACTAACGCTTTAAAAAGGAAAATCTCCACCTTTGCACAAAAGGACAATAAGATTCTGTATTAGTCTTGAGAGAGACTTAAGGAGCTGTTGAGTATGTGTCCTCACCATGGGTATGAGAATTGATGCTTAGTGAACTATTTTTATGAGGGACTTACACCTAGAGAGTGCCAATTTGTGGAGATGATGTGTAATGGTAAGTGCTTACAGAAAGATCCTGATGAGGCCATAGAATACCATAATAAGCTGCCTAAAAAAGCTCACACTTGGACTGGACCTAGTGCTACTGAGAGCATAAATAGGTCACAACTTGCAGGAAACCCAAATTGAGGTGGAATGTACCATCTTAGGAAAGAAGATAACCTAAAGGCTAAGGTTGAGATGCTCACTAGGGAGCTAAAGATGTTAAAGACTAAAGACGTAAAGCCAATACATATGGCTAATCATGCCGAGTCTTTTGGACCATGTTTTGTGTGGGGGGTAGATCACCTTGCTCAAGATTGTCCCGTATTTGCTGAGATGAGAGGGATGTACGAGGAACAATGTAATGCTTTAGGTACGTACATGAAATATTTTACGCCTTTCTCTGATACATATAATTCGGGGTGGCGCAATCACCCCAATTTTAGCTGGAAGTCTGAAAACCAACTACCTGCACAATCCCCTAGATCATATCCTGCACCATATCATGCACCTTCACCTTCTAGGAGCCCTTTAGAAAACACTTTGCATTCTTTTATTGAGGCACAAGGTAAGATTAACTAAAAGATTGAATCTTTAATTACGCAGGTTGTTGAAGAAAATAATGAGATAAAGAGCCAAGTGTCCAAATTAATGAACTCCTTGAGTGTGAATGGGTGAGGTAAGTTCTTTTCTCAAGCTCAGTCTGCACTCCATGGTCAACACATGGCGCAAGAGAATTTGAAGGATATGAATGCTATTGTGACACAAAGTGATAAGTCATTACACATCCTAACAACAAACAACTCGGAGGATGTTGACAAGAATCAAGATAAAAGTGATGTCAAGTTGCCCAATGAAGCTAAAGTGACAAAAAATCCTGTTAAGGTATCATTCCCTCAAGTTTTAAAATCAAGCAAGCGGATTCTGGATCATAACAATGAAATCCTAGATAATCTAAGGCAGGTAAAAATCAATCTTCCTCTTTTGCATGTAATTAAACAAGTTTCTACTTATGCAAAAGTTCTCAAGGATTTGCGTATAGTTAAAAGGAAGCACTATGTGAAGAAGACAGCGTTCCTGACAGAACAAGTTAGTGCTTTAATTGAGCAGTGGATTCCTCCCAAGTACAAAGATCCTAGTTGTCCAACCATTGCATGCAGCATTAGAAATCATAAGTTTGGGCAAGCTTTGCTAGATTTTTATTATTCTGTTGATTTCTTAATCCTCAACACTAACTCTACTGTTGATACTACTTCAAAAATTCCTTTGATTTTAGGTAGGCCTTTCATTGCCACTACTAATACTCTTATTAATTACAAGAATGGGCTCATGAAGTTGTCTTTCAAAAATATGACTATTGAGGTGAATATCTTCCATATTGCGAAACAACCAGAAGATGATGATGAGGGTCACCAGATTTACATGATTGACTCAGTCATGAATTATGGAGTTTCTACAACCCATGATTTTGATCCCCTTACGTATTTTCCTGATAATTAGAATCAATAATCCAGTTGATGTCATTGATATTAGTGTTATTTTTTATAAAACTCAAGATTATGACACTCAAGCATGGCAACTAAAGTTTGAGGAGTTGCCTGAGAAAGGTTGAAGCATTGCTGATATAAAAGGTGTTTGTCCCCTTATTTGTTCTTATAAAATTAATTTGGAAGAAGGTAAATGGTCAGCAGTTGAAGTCGTAACTTGAGTTAAAGTCTCTACATGTAGAAGAGGCTTTGGTAGACAATTCTGTCTACCAAAGCTGAGGTAAGTTTTTAGTATTTCGTTTGTGTTTTTATTGAGTTAGTTTAAGTGCCTCCTAGATTTCAGAACCTTTGTATGGGGATATAAATAGTGTCGACTAATAAAAAAAATTTAGAAAATTCAAAACCAAAATAAAAAAATTAATTAGTTTGCATGCTTGTTTCTTTCATTTTTTTTTTTTGTTCTTTTTGTCATTGCTAACCATTGTCAAGGTGTAGTTACCATCTTCTCGTCTTCTCTTTTAATCACTCAGCATTTCAGGTATGTGACTCCTCCCCATTATTTTGTTTATTTTTGTCCCAATAATTTATTTGATGCATATTGATGATTATTTCTTAAGTTTGAATTTAATTTTAAACATTGAGGACAATGTTTCATTTAAGTTGGGGGTTGTTAGTGGTACAAATTCAATATTTAAAATGCTTGTTGGAACTCTGTGACATATTTTTATGAGTAATTATTTTTTAAAAATTTGTATCACACATGCATCTTTATCACATGTTTTCTTTTTCTCATTCATAATCATCTTTGTGAATTCACCAAACCCACTATAATCATTTTTGCTGAAGCGCTCACAGAATCTCTAATGCACTCATCCAAGCTTTGTGGTAAGATGATGATTTGACACATGTAGCTAGAGAATTCTTTTGCTTAAGTATTCATGTGAGTTTTGGAGAGAATTGAGAGTCTACAAGTGCATTAAATTGTGATAAGTGTTCATTGATCTGTTGAATTGGACACTTGTTTTGAGAACATCATCATATGGTTTGTGGTAAGATTGTGGATATACTTGGGATATGGTGAATGTCAATTTAGGATTAACGTCTGAGCCTTTCAAGCTAACCTTTTCCATCATAGACCCCTAGTAGCCAACTTTGAGCCAAAAAGAAAAAAAGAAAGAAAAAAAACCTTTTCTTTTCATATGCCCACATCATCCATGCCTCTCCACGTTGGAGTATAGCCTATACACTGATTTTTCTATCCTTTTTACTTCCAAGTGTATGCTAAGTGTGAAATTTACATTTTCTTTCATTCGTGTTAGGTAAAAAAAAGAGAAAAAAAAAATAAAAGTTGGGAAGAAATGGTAAGAATACCAAAGTGACATGTGTTTGTTCATCAAATAGTTCAAAAAAAAAAGAGGAAGAAGAAAGAAAAGCATTATTATTCGATGATCTGAAAAGTTGCATAGTACAACAAGTGAGAAGTGTGGTATGTTGAGATATTTAATAAGATTTCCTTTATATGTACTTGAAAGTCTTTTTGAATTCTTTATTATTTTTTTCATATAGCCCCAAACCCAAGCCCGGTACAACCTTTTGTATTGGTTGTTCTGATCTTGAGTAAGCTTTTAGAAAGAGTGGTGGAAGTCTCATTTGTTAGTGTTCCTATCATAATATCAATGCTTGCTTATTTCTTATACATAATTGACTAATTTCTCATGAGAGTGTGTTTATACACATTGTCAACTCCATAGAGAGAATCCTTACATAAAACACTTTTATATCCATGAGTTATGAAGTTGAATCTTTTGCTTGAGATATTCTTGATGTTGCATGTGTCAGGACTTCTGATTATATGGATATAGTTTGTATCACACACGCTCTGTGGAATGTTATATGTAGATTGCTTGTGATATGGTTATTGAATTCTTAAGATTGTTTTAAAATGTGAATCTGAGAAATGTGAATTGATGAATAATTTTATCATTTTCTTAGTCTCTTTAATTTCTTTTACATAAAAATTGTTAGGGACTAATAATAAGTAAATTAAGAGTGTGATGAATAGATGAAAATATTTTTTAAATTTTTTATTATTAAATTAAAATATTAAAATATAAATAAAAATTATTAAAATTAATATTTATTTTTAAATTAAATTTTTATTTACTTTAAAATATTTTTAAATAAATTTTATATTTAATTTTAGAGTTATTAAAGAGCATATAGTCAACCTCAATTGTCTCTAAATATGCATGCTATTAGTTGAATGCTCCAATTCAACTAATGTAAAAGAAAAATATTAGTTATATATAATTTTTTTTAAAGATATATGATTATTTATATTTTTTAAAAGATATGATTAAGTAAAAAATAATAATAAATATATAATAAATAATATTAAATAAAATATAAATATATATATATATATATTATTTGATATAAGAATATAATATTCTAATATAAAAAGTGGAGAAATAGGTTGGAGAAAAGACACATGAGCCGTGGACTTTAGGTTGAAAAGAAAAAAGAAAGATGATTGGGCTGTGATTATTTAAAGGGATGCTGGGCCACACGGATGGAGATTTGAAGCAGCACGCCACTCGAGAAGCATAAATAAAGCAAGAAAGAAAGGCAACAGGAGAAGCAAGGCCGCACGCCGCACGCCCCACGAGGAAGTGAAACGGTTTTGGAAAGACAGCAAGATAATGGTTAAATAGAAGAAAGGCTGCACGTCGCAGCACTGTGATGCAGTGTAGCGTGATTAAAGTTTCAATGGTTAAAGAATTTAAGTAAGATAATTTTATTATGTTTTAATTTTATTATATTTTGTTAAATTTTTTATATTAGAAAAATAATAAAATTTTAATTATTTTAATATTATTATGTTGAATTATTTTTATTTAATTTTAAGATTTAGTATTTGTTGATTTTATTTTTTTATTAGATTATATAAATAAATTTTAAAATGAGTTCAGTCACGTTTTTTTTCATACTTTATAATTTATTTGTAATATTTGAAGGTTGATGGTAATTGTTAAATATCAATTGTATTTTTTTATTAGGGATACATTTGATGGTTTAATAATTACTATTAATTAAAAAAATTTATCATACATGTGATTATTATTTTTAATACTTTATTGATATATTTTTTGTGAGCACATATTTGTCGCTAGATATTCATGAGTTAAATTATGTGAGTAAAATAATTTGACATAGTTATCTTGGTAAATTCTGAATCTTAGTTATTTTACATATGGTATAAAACTCAATTTATTTTACTATGCTTTACTTAATTTTTTATTTAAATTATTATTTATTTATTTTTAATCATTTGATATTTTTCTTTAATTTTTTTTTTAGTTTTTTTTTTTTTAATTGTCTCTCTATGAAATCGACACCTCAAAGGTATGCTACAATTATTACGTTATTCTTTAGGCGTAATCAGTGGGTGTATGACCTTGAGTTTGGCGTCTACATACTCTATATGAACGTAAGCTGCACATGCACTATTCTCTTGGGGTCATCATCCTATTTACTCACCTCTGACTTCGCCATACTACTGATGTGTAACCTTTTTTTTTTATATAGGCATAATATAAGATGTGGTTTATTATAATTATTTTTGTATACCACCTTCGCACTTGGATGTATATCAAATATAGACATGCCTATCTGTATATTTGTAGAGATGGTCCTAACACTAACTATGATGATGTATGACTAGGTGGACTGTAAAGGGTATTGATGCCGTTAGTTTACTTTGATTTTTGTTACTTTGTATGTATATATGAGCCTGAGGCTCAACGCATAGTGATGTGGTATAGGTCCTGATGCTTGCACTTTTTATATGATGGCATATATATATATATATGATGAAATTGGCAGTAATACAAGAAAGAGGTTGAATTTTGTTATTTTTCTCTTAAAAATTTCAGACTTCTCATACCTTTCTTAAGTTTATCAAACTTGGAAGTGAGAAGGTTGCTATAGAGTACAAAAGTTAGGTGAGAGAGTTCAATAATGAGAGAGAGCAAGAGCAAGTAATAAATGGTGAAAGAGTTCGTGAAAAGGCTCACTGGTTGAGTTAGGCTGAACTCTCTCATAATTTCAGATTATAACATGGATTGCTTTTCAAGTTAATATCTTAAAGTGTTAATACATAAACTTTGAAAAACCTTTCTTATCAACAAGAATGAATCTCAAAACACAAAATTAGATCTTATAAAGAGAATATTCATCTTAAGTTCTCTATAACTCAAAAACACTTTGGTTCCTTTTAGAGTAAAACTCTGATTTTCTTAGATTCAGTTTCAAAACAAATCTAAATGTGATAAAGTGAAGGAAGAAGAGCAAGACACAAGGATTTATACTAATTCACCTCTAAACCACTTAAGGTTACGTTCAGTACCTAACAAATACTAAAATTTTCAATTGAGGCCTCCCCAGGCGTGGAACAACAAGTATTCTTTTTCCCTAAGCCTCTCCAGGTGCAACAAGTTTAACAAAGCTTCCAAGTGGCTTGTACACCCCCCACAAGCTCACTATCACCACTCAACAATCAAAGATTGGTTTGAAGTGTTTAATACAAGTGGGAAGGTTTCGATGTAACATTCTAAAAATTATTTGTTTTACCATAAATAATCATTTTATAATATTTATGATTTTTAGAAATTTTTTTAGATTTTTCTAGAAACGTCAAATATTTTAATATATTCTTCGTTTTACGTATGCGCTGAGCAGAGTTGGGAAAATAAAATATTTCCTCGAGGTTAGAAAACTTTGGACTGTAGAAACGTCGACGAGGGATCTTACTAAACCCGAGATTAGACACAGTTTACGAAGTTTCATTTTATGAGATTTTATCTGATAAATAAAATCACAGAACATTTTATTATCTGAGAGACAACAAAATATTATTTCTTCTAACTATAACTCTTGTCCACTGAGTAATAGCTCTAGTAGATTATTTCTATCTAGTTACTTTTATAACATCATCTAAGTGACCTCACACATCACTTTATCAAAAATCGTGCAAAGCTTCTCAAGAAAGCTTCAAGGGAAACTTCTAGGAAGTTTCCTATCAACCACCACACACTTTCTCCTCTCAATTGGGCTGCACGGCTGGAGGGAAAGGGAACAAAAGACTTCAAGCTATCATTTTTCTCACTTCTCCTTCTCTCCCTCACGCACACTTCTCTCTTTCTCTCTTCCCCCACACGGTTGCACACCACCATTGTTGAGCCTTCAAACTTTCTTGCTCAAGCCAACTTAGACTATTATTTCTCCTTACCATCTTGAAGCTTTCTTCCTTGTTGGATACCTCTTGACTCTTCCATTTTCGCCATTTACTGCCTAGCTCCAAAGCTTAAAACTTTGAGGTAAAACTCTCAACTTTCTTCTCTCTTTTTTCTCCTCATTTTCATGGTCCTTGGTCACCATTGTGATCAAGGACTCCTCTTTTCAAGTTTTAGTGGTTGACTTGGTGAGTTGACCATATTAGGTTTTTCTTGTGGGTGGTGGACGAAAAGATTGAAAGGAGCTTACTTTCCTTATTGTCTCTTAAAGTAAGAGGAAGATTATTCTCTTCAACCCATTTTGGTGGTGAGGAACCTAATGTTGTGTTGATGGGGTGGAACCCATTTGGGGGGGGTACCCATTTGTTTGAATGATTTTGGTTATTTTTTGATTGTTTGGATCTCATGATTTTGATGTATGTTGATGGATTGGTGACTTGGTTGAGCTATAAGTGCTTGTATGATATGATTATGATGTTGTTGTTGAGGTTTGATGGATTGGTTTGGGTTAACATAGTTTAGAGACTCTGTTTTCTATAAATTTCTACTTTGTAATCGATTACATGGTTCATGTAATCGATTACCAAGCTTCTGGAGCTGCGAAATGTGTTTTTGGGCAGCTTGTAATCGATTACATGACTCATGTAATCGATTACAAGGCTTCTGGGAAAGATGTAATCGATTACATCTAGCTTGTAATCGATTACAAGGCTTCTGGGCAAGATGTAATCGATTACATCCAGCTTGTAATCGATGATAGGGCTCCTGTTAGGCTTGTAATCGATTACCAAGTCTATGTAATCGATTATCAGGTCCCGAATTTGAGGATTTTAGCCTGAAAATGACGGAATTAGAGCTCTCTAACCCTGATAACTTAAATACAAACCTTAAATCTTGAATTGAATGATTAGTATTTATTAAATTGTGAAAAAGACTATTTGTCCCAACAAATTGGATAAATGACTTTATGATTTTATTGAATCATATGTGATTGATTTATGAATTTGAACATCTATGATGAGCATGATTGAAACATGCATTGAGAAAGATTTTATAAGATAAGTATATCATTGTTGGATATACATGAATATGCATTGAGTCATCATGCATCGTGAAAGTCCGGTGGACTATTGTTAAGGCCAAGTTACCTAGGAGTTGAATCACACCTATGTGCGGGTGCGAATAAACAAGTGTAGGTCTCTTATTGACCTTGGGGGCATTGGGGTGCGGGTACCTCGCAATGGACAGTTGGTAGCTCTTCTATCCGTGGGGCAGACCGATGCAAACGCACCGATGATCTGGATTAAGACACTGTCCTATATCGAGATCTGTGTAGAATATATTGTACAATGCCATGATATGCATGTTGATAAATTGAGAATTTTAGCACTTGAAGGCCTCGGCAGTCGCGATACAGAAATATCTCCTAATCATTCTCTCCGATGTTAGTGTCTAGCTCCATGGAGTAGGACTTTGGTGTCATATGCATGTGCATAGTGAGTACACATATTACTTGACATATAATTCATATCATGATTTGGAACAGTTGTTTTATTACTGTTATAAATGCTTGGAATTGCTAAGTTATTTATTATCTGTTTTTAATGCTGATTATTATTCCTGAAATGTTATATGGGCATCATGCGCCATATTATTTCTTTACTGCTATAATGGGTAATGAATGTAGAATGCCTTACCTCTTTTCTATATTTTCTTCTATTTTATTTTACTTATGTGATTCTCTGAAGACGTTGGCAAGGAATGGGAAGTACACGAGTTCCCGGGTTTCTGGCCTGACTTTGACTAGTACCTATTCTGACCATGACGGCCTGTTCGCAAGGCTTTATGGGGTATGTGTGACTAACTTTCCTCGGAGGACCAGACTGTTGGCACATCAACTTTAGTTCGGATTGCTGTGTTTATCTGGGAGACGTGACAGTGTCGCTAGCTTGGGGGCGTTATGATCTGCCTATCTTTACCTGTAGTGTTCATTTGCACTTAGAGTTTTATCTGCCCATTCGTGAGATGTGGGGTGAGCATTATTACTCCCCATGGGAGGATTCATTCCTCTCTACTGCCCGAGCCCCCGCCTGTGACTCGGTGGCTCTGATGAGGGTTTCCTCTGATGAGGAAGACCTTGAAAAGGATCCAACTACGGTTCCTTCTCTTTCTCAATAGGGGCTGATAGTATTGATGGTCACTGATGGCCATCTGTCTTTCTTTTGGGGCTTGATATTCTTTTTGGAGGTCTGTATATCATTTTTGAGGGCATGTAAAGCTGCTGGCTTCTTTTTGATGAGCCTTGATGTAATTAATGACTTACAGTCTGTACTTAAACAATATATATATATATGAGGTACCTTTTTCATGAATGTATGGTTCAATCTTTATGTTTTCTGCTTACAAAATATACTTATATATATATATATATATATATATATATATATATATATATATATATATATATATATTTATATATACCTACTTGTGTATCTCTTATAAGGTTAGTACATTTGAATATCTCATTGATGAGCAGGTTATTAATTGTATTTATAAAAAGAAAAAAAAAAGAATGGGGTCTTAATTTATACTTTTGATTTCTGAATCGTACATAATAATGTAACGTTCCCTCTTAAAAAGGGGTGTTACATTAGGTTAGTATCAGAGTCCTGGTTTATATTTTCTTTAGGTCTTTGTGGTTAGGTCTGACTTGTTTGTGCTGTGTGTTTCTCTGAAAACAAACACAGAGATGTATTGTTTGGTATTTCAAAAGGATACATCTAATTCTTCCTTGTGTTTTCAGTTAGTCTTACTTGAAAGAGCGTAATGGCACGAGGCGGAGATATGGCAGCAGCGATTGAAGTGATGCAAAAAATGACAGAAGTTATTGCCCAACAAACTGAGAGAGCTGCCCAACAAGAGGAGAGGGCTGCTCAACAACTCGAAGCTACGGCTGACGCACAAAATTTGGCGGAGTTCCGTCGCCACAACCCTCCTCAATTTAAAGAAGAATTTGATCCGGAGAAAGTTAGTCTGTGGATCAAGGAGCTGGAAAAAATCTTCAGAGGCATGAATTGTGCCAACAATAAGAAAGTAACTTACGCCGCTTTAATGCTGATTGGGAATGCTAAAGACTGGTGGAATGGGACACAGAGAGTGTTAGAAGCTGAAGGTCACGCAATCACTTGGGAGGTATTCAAGAATAAGTTCTTGGAGAAATGTTTCCTCGCGAGCGCTAGGCATGCAAAAGAAATGGAGTTCCTCAGCTTGAGGCAAGGAAGCTTGTCTGTCAGCGAATACGCCACGAAGTTCGAAAGCTTATCCAAGTTTTTGACATATTTCCAACACCATCCAGACGAGGTTTGGAAATGTCAAAAATTTGAGGAAGGACTGAGGCACGAAATGAAAAAAAGCAGTCATCACCTTGAAAATCAACCAATTTTTGGAGCTATTAGATACGTGTTGCTAGGTGGAAGCTCTGGATCAAGCTCGAGACACGAGAAATCATAACTTTGGACCTGCTAGGTTCCAAAGAGAAGGCGGCAGCAATGCGAACCACTTCCAGAAGAAACCTTATTCCCGACCATTGGAAAATCAACAGCAGACGTCAGGTGAAGGTTTTAGTGGAGGTTCTGGTGGGAACCGAACTGAACCGAATGTGGCATTTTCTTCTAAATGCTTGAAGTACGGGAAGGATCATGCAACAAAAGACTACACCATCAAAGGGATCATCTGTTTTCGATGTGAGAAGCCTAGACATGTCTCCAGAGATTGCAACCAAGCTAGGGCTGAGCTTTCAGCCAACGCCGCACAAGCTACAAAGCAGCAGGCACGGGGCCGAGTCTATACCATGAATGGAGCTGAAGCCTCCAAATCTGCAGATCTGATACAGGGAGAAGGTGTCATAGGAGGTAATCTTTTAACTGTACTGTATGACTCTGAGGCAACCCACTCTTTCATTTCTTATGACTGTGTGCGACAACTTGGTTTACCTGTGTCATCCTTACCTTTTGACTTAACTGTTTCTATTCCCACTGATAAACCTGTTGTTACTACCAAAGTCTGTTTGAATTGTCTGTTGATTGTTGAGGGTCGAATCTTTTCTGTTGATTTGATCTGTTTACCCCTTTCTCAGTTAGATGTAATTTTAGGAATGGATTGGTTGTCTTCCTACCATATCCTGTTGGATTGTTCTGGTAAAACCATAGTTTTCCCTACAAATGAGGATTCTAGATTTTTGATGGCTAACCAAGTTCGAGCTTTCTTGAAAGAAAGAGCTCAGGGATACATGCTACTGTCTTCCTTGAAAGTTGAGAGCGAGGCAGATGTGAATGCAATTCCAGTGGTTAACGAGTTCCCTAAAATATTTCCTGATGATGTACCTAGTTTACCGCCGGAACGAGAGATAGAGTTCGCTATTAATCTTATACCTGGATCTGGTCCTGTATCTATAGCACCCTACAGAATGTCACCATCAGAATTGGTTGAGCTTAAGAAGCAGCTGGAAGAGTTCTTGGAAAAGCAGTTTGTTAGACCCAGTGTGTCACCATGGGGAGTACTAGTGTTGCTAGTTTGAAAAAAGGATGGTACTTCGCGATTGTGTGTGAACTATTGCCAACTGAATAAGGTCACAATTAAGAATAAGTATCCACTTCCAAGGATAGATTACTTAATGGATCAACTGAAAGGAGCAGCAGTGTTCTCTAAGATCGATCTGCGATCGAGCTACCATCAGATTCGAGTAAAAGTGGAGGATATTCCCAAGATGACTTTTTGTACCTGATACGGTCATTACAAGTACCTTGTGATGCCGTTTGGTGTAACGAATGAACCTGCCATATTCATGGACTACATGAACAGAATCTTTCGTCCTTACTTGGACAAATTCATTATTGTCTTCATTGACGACATTCTGATCTACTCTCAAAATCAGGAGGATCATGCTGAACACCTCAGTATAGTTCTCCAGATTCTGAAGGAGAAGAAGCTGTACACCAAATTGTCAAAGTGTGAATTTTGGCTGGACGAAGTCAATTTTTTGGGCCATGTGATCTCGAAGGAAGGGATTGTTGTAGATCCATCAAAAGTGGAAGCAAGTCTACAATGGGAATGGCCGAAGACAGTGACAGAAATTCGAAGCTTTGTGGGTTTGGCTGGATACTATCAGAGGTTCATTGAAGGATTCTTTAAAATAGCAAGGCCTCTCACTCAGCTCACAAGAAAGAACCAAGCCTTTGAATGGACTAATGCTTGCGAAGAAGGTTTCCAAGAACTGAAGAGATGATTAACTACTTCACCAGTGTTAGTTCTACCCGATCCAAATGAACCCTTCAAAGTGTATTGCGATGCTTCATATCAAGAATTAGGAGCTGTGCTTATGCAAAATAGAAGAATAGTGGCCTATGTTTTGAGACAATTGTGAGTGCATGAGAAGAACTATCCAATACATGACTTGGAGTTAGCAACTGTAGTTTTCGCCTTGAAGATATGGAGACACTTCCTGTATGGGGCGACGTTCAATGTCTTTAGTGATCACAAGAGCTTGAAGTACTTATATGATCAAAAGGAGTTGAATATGAGACAACGTAGGTGGCTGGAATTTGTGAAGGATTATGATTTTTGACTTCTGTATCACCCTGGAAAGGCAAACGTCGTGGCAGACGCATTGAGTAGGAAGATGCTCAGTATCTCAGCCATGATGATCAAGGAAAAAGATTTAATAGAGCAATTCAGGGATGTATGGTCTTTCGTGGAATTAGCATCGGGAAAAATTTGCATGAACATGGTTACTATCTCAAGCGAATTAATGGAAGATGTAACACCCCAGATTTTGGCTATTTTATAGTAATGACTAAATTGCACTGTTTTGTGTTTCCTGTATGATATAAAATTATTTTGATTGTTCCGAGATTATTTTTGATCGTTGTGTGAGATTTGCTCCGGGTCAGAAAAATAATAATTTTCGAGCCGGGAAAATCTTATTTGATTTATTCGGAGACGAGGGATCTTACTAAACCCGAATCTGAGAGACATGAAATCCAATCTTTTAATTTTTAAAATTTATTTGTGAAATAAAAATATTTCACAAAAAAAAATCCGCTATTTAATTTACAGCAGCTTCTGATACCGAGTAATGGACCCGGTATATTTTATCTGTTAGAAAATAGATTAAGAATATTTTTTGTAATTTATTTTAAAATGAACCAATAGGAACGAGTCAATATTAGTGGTTAGACTTTTTCTAGACCAATAGAAAATGGTCAATAAAAATAGTTGGACTAGTTGCTAATTAACTAGGATAACTAATTAAGTTACTTTAAATAGTTTAATTTGTAACTAAATAACCTAACCTAATTAACTTACTATCTAATTAAGATGTAACTAAAACTTAATTGAAGTCAAACCTAGTTACTAAGTTTCCTAGAGTCCCACGGCCATAAAGACCTTTTCTACCATGTTCTAGGTTCATCTAAATGGCCACTTGATGACCATTTTGTGACCTAAGCCATGTGTGCACCATGTGAGACCATGTGAGTGAATTCTTATCACATTAAGGTACTCTCCATGCATTACACGGCTGCACACTTTCATATAGCTATCCATTTGCATTTTTACCACACTTTGAAATATCAAGTTTTCATCTTTTCTCTCAAATATTTAAGAACAACCAAGAACACTTAACCATTTCTCTTCTCTTTTCCTTTGTGAACCCCACGACCCCAACCTCCAAACCATACCTCTCCACTTCTAAAATTTCACCTCTTCCCACTTTCTAAAGCTAAACCTCCTTCTAAACACTTTTCTTTTAGTAAGTTTTGTCAAAATCTTACTCTAAGTACACCAAAAATCAAGCTTTAGCTTACTACTCTAAAGGTAATCTTTTGATTCTTTGATTTTAAGATAGGATTTTAATTTTTTAGACCATGATTGATCCATGGTTCTTTGTTCTTAAGCTTTGTTTATGACTTTAGAAATTTGTTTAAGATTTTTAGGGTTTTTGTTTGAAGCACACGAAATCAAGAGAGAGGAGGAGCTTGAAGATTTTGTCTCCCTTAAGGTAAGAGGGAGATTAACCTCATCAACTATGTGTTGGTGATGAGGATATGAGTTGTTTGTGGTGAAAAATCCATAAGGATTTATTCACTTAATCTTCTATGCTTTCTTTGTTTGTGTTTGTTATGTTTTTGGCTTTGAAAATATGATTGCATGTGTGCTTGTATGCTTATAGCTTTGATAATATGCTTGTATGTGTGATTTAGAAAGCATGTAAAAATTTATGTGTAACATAAGATGTGAATTACATGAAGGATTTGTTGTATGAAGGTCCCAAAGGGCCTATGAGGCACACGGCCTCCACCATTCAAAAGGAATTTAGGGTTCTAAATTATTTTCCTAAGCAAGGAGTAAATGGTTTTATGACAAGAAAAATAAATTAAGTGTTTTTGCAAGGACTAAATGCTAAAAAGAACTAAATTTTGGGTTATCAAACCCTAAGTGGATTTCGGCCAACAAGCCATTTTTCATAACTTACATCCAAAATTATTTTGCTAAGTGTAGACTTAGGTGTTTAAATGAGAAGAAAATTATTTCGATAGGAATTGAACCTAAAATCAAAGTAATATACTTTTTAGAATAAAATTGACATAATAAAATAATTAAGTTATGAAATAAAAATAAATGTCAATACTTGAACTTTTCTAACGCATAGCTCACCATGAGTTTTGAAGCGCGTTAGGAAAATTTGAGCCGTAATATCTTAAGAAAATCAAAGAATCACAATTTTCTGGGAAATAGTAGAAATACTAATTTTTAGAGGGACTATATTACAATTATTATCTAAAAAGGGACTATTTTGCAAATATTATTTTAGGAGAGACTATTATGAAAATATTATTTAAACAAGGATTATTATGTAAATATTGTTTAATGAGAGACTATTATGCAGATAATAGAAATAAAAACAAATTTTTGAGAAAACATTATTTTTGGTTTAAATATGTTAGAAATATTTTACGTAATTGAACATACGTTGAAAAATATTTATGCGACTCAAAAACAGTAATTTTAGGCTACGCGATTGAGAAAATGCAATAAAACATTTACGCAATTTGAAAAATCCTTACGCGATTTAAAAATATAAGAAAAATGTTTTACAATTTCAAAAATGCGATAATATCGCTACGCGATTGAGCGTAAACAGTAGTTTGCTTTCGGGCAGTTGTGGTGGGCCCGGTTAGTGGAATATTTATACTGCCAAGACATGGTGAGATTATATGAAATATTGTGAAAATAATAAATGTATGTGTATTTGAATCATACATCATGCATAGAAAAGCGTGTTCGCTTATTTGAGTAAGGCTGTATGCCTAGGAGATGAATTATACCTAAGTGCGGGTGCAAGTAGACAAGTGTAGGTCACTTGTTGACCTTGGGGGCATCGGAGTGCAGGTACTTCGCAATGGATAGTTGGTAGCTCTTCTGTCTGTGGGGCAGATCGATGCAAACGCACCGATGATTCGGACCGAGATACTGTCCTATATCGTGATCTGGTGTAGAATGTCTTGTCCAATGCCTGATGTGCACTTTTGACAAAATTGATATATTATAGCACTCTTGGCCACGGTAACCTATTGACAGACATGTCTTCTAGATCTTCTCTCCGAAACTGTGTTTAGTTCCATGAAGTAGGAATTGGTCGTTATATATATATATATATATTGTGGGTTAGCATATTGATTGGTTATTTAAGTTTATTTAACTTATTATCTATGATATGACAATATGATTTAATGTTTTGCTATTGTATGTTGTTTATTTGCTGTCATTTTCTTTACTGCCATACTAGTATTAATATAGGAGATCTCACCTCATTATTATGTTATATCTGTTTCATTATATATATGTACTGAAGACCGGGAGAATGAGGAAGCAAGGGACCCTGTCTATTTTCAGTAGCAGTTTTCTTTATTTGTTATTATGGCGACAAGACGTCAAGTCTTAGGTTTTATTAGGGTTCAATTCCACGGCGGAGCTGACGCTTGGAGATTTGACTACAATAATGAAAGATTTGTTTATACCGGGGACTTAACTATGACCTTGAGTGGAACCCTAGATGGGATCTCCGTGTTAACCCAACATGCAACTGTGCGGTTGGAATTCACGATACCTCTTCGTGAACTCTGGGGTGGAGTGGTGTCTATCTATACACCCCAAGAGGATTCTGTCGTATCATCTGCAAGAACCCCTACGAGGCGTCTGTATCCGTCTGGGTTCTTCAATGATAATGTAGAGGAGGAGGAGGATCCTTTCGAGGAACCAAATCCTTAGGTCTGTTTAGAGTTTTGTTTATCAGTATGTTTGTAGTTTTGCTTTTGGGATTGGTTTGTATTTATGTAAATTATTTAGAACAAAGTTTGTAATATTAATGTATATTTATATTTTAGTGTGCTCATTACAAGTTTTATTAATGTTTTAATTTAGTTTACTTATTTTATTTTATTCCGCAAGAGAGATTTTAAAATTGACGTTTTTACAAGATTAATTCTTTTACAACTTGGGTAAGTTATATTAGGATTAGTCTTAAATGTGATACCCTACGGTGGGTGTTGCATTAGTTCATGTGTGTCCCGGGGCCGATGAGGGTGGGAAGTGATCGCCGGTGCAATGAAGCACGGACAAGGAGCGGCTTCTGGCAGGCTTCTAGGCGAAGGGTCGCATGAATGAATTGAATACGCACCGGAATGAGAGGGATTTAGAGACTATGCAAGTATGGGACTGCATACTTGAGGATGGCTTAAAGGAATTGATTTGGCGTAGCCATATCAACAAGTTGCAACTTCTTTTTGGGAGCTTAGAACATAAGAACTTCATGGTTAAACGTGCTTGACCTGGAGCAATTGTGAGATGAGTGACCTCCTAGGAAGTTTCCTAGGATACGTGTGAGTGAGGACAAAAGCACACTGAAAAGACCTGTGTTGGTTTATGGAGACACTCTTCAATCCTGCAGGCAGTCCCGGGACGTTACAAATGGTATCAGAGATGGGACCTCTCCCAGTACGGTGTGGTTCGGGGACGAACCAAGCGAAAGTTGGTGGGCATGTGTGTCCCGGGGCCGACGAGGGTGGGAAGTGATAGCTGGTGCAATGATGCACGGATAAGGAGCGGCTTCTGGCAGGCTTCTAGGCGAAGGGTCGCATGAATGAACTGAATACACACTGGAATGAGAGGGATTCAGAGACTGTGCAGGTATGGGACTACATAGTTGAGGATGGCTTAAAGGAATTGATTTGGTGTAACTATATCAACAAGTTACAACTTCTTTTCGAGAGCCTAGAACATAAGAGCTCCATGGTTAAACGTACTTGACCTGGAGCAATTGTGAGATGGGTGACCTTCTAGGAAGTTTCCTAGGATGCATGTGAGTGAGGACAAAAGTATGCTGAAAAGACTCGTATTGGTTTGTGGAGACACTCGTCAATCCTGCAGGCAGTCTCGAGATGTTACAGAAGACATCAGGGAAAAGCAAAAAATTAATAAGTTTTTGCAAGAAGAAAGAGAACTGATGAGGCAGGGCAATGCGACGATATTCGAGGAAGGAACGGATGGAATTCTGAGGTTCCGAGGTAGAGTTTGTATACCCAGGGATTAAGAGCTAAGGAAGTATATTCTTGAACACGCTCACACGAGCAAGTTGAGTATGCACCCGGGGATAACTAAAATGTATCAAGACCTGAAGAAGTTATTTTGGTGGCATGGAATGAAGAGCGATATTACCAGATGTGTGTCTTCTTGTCTGGTTTGCCAGAAAGCAAAGGTGGAACATCAAAGACCGTCAGGACTGTTGCAACCTCTGTCTATTCTCGAATGGAAATAGGATAGCATTGCGATGGATTTTGTGGTTGGATTGTCAAAAACCAGAAAAAATTATGACTCAATATGGGTAATCGTTGATCGACTCACGAAGTCAGCACACTTCCTACTGATCAACATAAGATACAACATAGAGAAGCTGACCCAGCTGTACATCGGTGAGATTGTTAGGCTACATGGTGTGCCTACCAGTATTGTTTCTGATAGAGATGCAAGGTTCACCTCAAAGTTTTGGTAAAGTTTGCAAGAAGCAATGGGAACATAGCTACGATTGAGTTTTGCTTACCATCCACAAACTGATGGGCAATCAGAAAGAATAATTCAATCATTGGAGGATTTGCTCAAGGCTTGCGCCTTAGAACAGACTGTAAGTTGGGATGAAGTTTTACCGTTGGTAGAGTTCACCTACAACAACAGTTTTCATTCAAGCATAGGGATGGAACCCTATGAAGGTCTGTATGGATGACAATGCCGAACACCTTCGTGTTGGTACCAAGACGGAGAGCGCCTTACTGTTGGACCCGATATTATATGGTAAACGACTAAGAAAGTCAAAATGATTCAAGAAAAGATGAGGACGGCTCAAAGTCGGCAGAAAAGCTATGCGAACAGGAGAAGAAAGCCTCTTAAGTTTGAGGAAGGAGAGCATGTGTTTTTAAAAGTCACGCCAACGACTGGGGTTAGCCAAGTTTTGAAATCTAGAAAACTTACTCCTAAATTCCTTGGACCTTACCAAATTCTTCGCCGGATAGGTCCAGTAGCTTACCAGATAGTCTTACCACCTTTTCTTTCAAACCTTCACAATGTCTTTCATGTGTCACAACTACGGAAAAATATTCCTGACCCGAACCATGTCATAGCACCGGACACAGTACAATTGAAAGAGAACTTAACCTATGAGGCACCTCCTGTAAAGATTGAAGATAGGAGAGTAAAACAACTTAGAGGAAAGGAAATCTCATTAGTGAAAGTGATCTGGAACGAAAAGACTGGAGATGCAACATGGGAATTGGAAGACAAGATAAAGGAGCAACACCCACAACTATTCTAAGGTATAAAAATTTTGAGGGCAAAATTTTTTTTTAGAAAGGGAGAGTTGTAACATCCCGAAAATTATTTGTTTCGTCATAAATAATTATTTTATAATATTTATGATTTTTGAGAATTTTTCTGGATTTTTCTGGAAACGTCGAATATTTTAATATATTCCTCGTTTTGCATGCACATTGAGCGGAGCCAGGAATATAAAATATTTTTCTTGAGGTTGGAAAACTTTGGACTATAGAAACATTGATGGGGGATTTTACTAAACCAGAGATCGGATACAGTTTACGAAGTTTTGTTTTACGAGATTTTATCTGATAAATAAAATTATAGAACATTTTATTATCTGAGAGACAACAAAATATTATTTCTGCTAACTGTAACTCTTGTCCACTGAGTAATAGCTCTAGTAGATTATTTCTATTTAGTTACTTTTATGACATCATCTAAGTGACCTCACACATCACTTTATCGAGAATCGTGCAAATCTTTTCAAGGAAGCTTCAAGGGAAACTTCTAGGAAGTTTCCTATCAACCACCACACTCTCTCTCCTCTCAATTGGGCTGCACGACAAGAGGGAAAGGGAACAAAAGACTTCAAGCTATCATTTTTCTCACTTCTCCTTCTCTCCCTCACACACACTTCTTTCTTTCTTTCTTCCCCCACACGGTTGCACACCACCATTGTTGAGCCTTCAAACTTTCTTGCTCAAGCCAACTTAGACTATTGTTTCTCCTTATCATCTTAAAGCTTTGTTCCTTGTTGGACACCTCTTGACTCTTCCATTTTTGCCATTTACTGCCCAGCTCCAAAGCTTGAAGCTTTGAGGTAAAGCTCTCAACTTTCTTCTCTTTTTTTTCTCCTCATTTTTGGGGTCCTTGATCACCATTGTGATCAAGGACTCCTCTTTTCAAGTTTTAGTGGTTGATTTGGTGAGTTGACCATCTTAGGTTTTTCTTGTGGGTGGTGGACGAAAAGATTGAAAGGAGCTTATTTTCCTTATTATCTCTTAAGGTAAGAGGAAGATTATTCTCTTCAACCCATTTTGGTGGTGAGGAACCTAATGTTGTGTTGATGGGGTGGAACCTATTTATGGGGGTACCCATTTGTTTGAATGATTTTGGTTATGTTTTGATTGTTTGGATCGCATGATTTTGATGTATATTGATGGATTGGTGACTTGGTTGAGCCATAAGTGCTTGTATGATATGATTATGATGTTGTTGTTGAGGTTTAATAGTTTGGTTTAGGTTAAAATAGTTTAGAGACTCTGTTTTCTGCAAATTTCTGCTTTGTAATCGATTACATGGTTCATATAATCGATTACCAATCTTCTGGAGCTGCGAAATGTGTTTTTAGGCAGCTTGTAATCGATTACATGGCTCATTTAATCTATTACAAGGCTTCTGGGCAAGATGTAATCGATTACATCCAACTTGTAATCGATTATAGGGCTCCTGTTAGGCTTGTAATCGATTACCAGGCCCCAAATTTAAGGATTTTAGCCTGAAAATGATGGAATTAGAGCTCTCTAACCCTGATAACTTAAATACAAACTTTAAATCTTGAATTGAATGATTAGCATTTATTAAATTGTGAAAAAGACTATTCGTCCCAACAAATCAGATAAATGACTTTATGATTTTATTGAATCATATGTGATTGATTTATGAATTTGAACATCTATGACGAGCATGATTGAAACATGCATTGAGAAAGATTTTATAAGAGAAGTATATCATTGTTGGATATACATGAATATGCATTAAGTCATCATGCATCCTGAAAGTCCGGTGGACTATTATTAAGGCCAAGTTGCCTAGGAGTTGAATCACACCTATGTGCGGGTACGAATAGACAAGTGTAGGTCTCTTATTGACCTTGGGGGCATCAAGGTGCGGGTACCTCGTAATGGACAGTTGGTAGCTCTTCTGTCCGTGGGGCAGACCAATGCAAACGCACCGACGATCCAGACCGAGACACTGTCCTATATCGAGATCTGTGTAGAATGTCTTGTACAATGCCATCATGTGCACGTCGATAAATTGAGAACTTTAGCACTTGAAGTCCTCGGCAGCCGCGATACAGACATATCTCCTTATCATTCTCTCCGATGTTAGTGTCTAGCTCCATGGAGTAGGACTTTGGTATCATATGCATGTGCATAGTGAGTACACATATTACTTGACATATGATTCATATCATGATTCGGAACAGTTGTTTTGTTACTGTTATAACTGCCTGGAATTGCTAAATTATTTATTATCTATTTTTAATACTGATTGTTATTCCTAAAGTGTTATGTGGGCGTCATGCGCCGTATTGTTTCTTTACTGCTATGATGGGTAATGAATGTAGAATGTCTTACCTCTTTTCTATATTTTTCGCTATTCTATTTTACTTATATGATTCTCTGAAGACGTCGGTGAGGAATGAGAAGTACACAAGTTCTCGGGTTTCTGGCCTGACTTTGACTAGTACCTATTTTGACCATGGCGGCCCGTCCGCAAGGCTTTATGGGGTATGTACGACTGACTTTCCTCAGAGGACCGGACTGTTGGCACATCAACTTTAGTTCAGATCGTTGTGTTTATCTGGGAGACGTGACGGTGTCGCTAGCTTGGGGGCGTTATGATCCGCCTATCTTTACCTGTAGTATTCGTTTGCACTTAGAGTTTTATCTGTCCATTCGTGACATGTGGGGTGAAAGTTATTACTCCCACAGGAGGATTCATTCCTCTGTACTGCTCGAGCCCCTGCCTGTAACTCGATGGCTCCGATGAGGGTTTCCTCTGACGAGGAAGACCTTGAAGAGGATCCAACTATAGTTCCTTCTCTTTCTCAGTAGGGGCTGATACTGTTGATGGTCATTGATGGCCATCTGTCTTTCTTTTGGGGCTTGATATTCTTTTTGGGGGTTTGTATATCATTTTTTGGGGCATGTAAAGCTGCTGGCTTCTTTTTGATGAGCCTTGATGTAATTAATGACTTACAGTCTGTACTTAAACAATGTATATATATATATATATATATATATATATATATATATATATATATATATATATATATATATATATATATATATATATATGAGGTACCTTTTTTCATGAATGTATGGTTCAATCTTTATGTTTTTCGCTTACAAAAAAAAAATTATATACCTACTTGTGTATCTCTTATAAGGTTAGTACATTTGAATATCTCATTGATGAGCAGGTTATTAATTGTATTTATAAAAAAAAAAGAAAAAGAACCGGATCTTAATTTATACTTTTGATTTCTGCATCGTAAATAATGATATAACATTCCCTCTTAAAAAGGGGCGTTACACTCAAAATCACTCAAAGAGTGTATTAACACAATTTAACAAAGTTTATAACACACATATAGAAGATTTCAGAACTTTAAGAACAAAATAAGTAGAGAAATTTATTCTTCATGTATGCAGCTTTAATCATTTTCAGATCGTTCAACCCTCTTCTTTTCAAGCTTGGAGCCTTTTATAGCTTGGGAAAAGTAACTATCAGAAGCTCCCAAAGGTTATATGTCCTTCTTGTGGCAGGTAGCCATTATTTTGTTGTGTTTTGCTTAGTCAGTGTGTACACTTAAGTTCTTGCCCAGGAACTCTCTCCAAGTTCATCTTAGCTGACCTTCTCAGCAACTCTCTCAAGCTTGATCTTTTCATAAAACCTCTTGTTCTTTGATTCCACCATCATCTTCATGTTTCATCTTGATATCTTGGATGATGATACATTCCTTTTAATCTATTATTTGCTCATGGATTAGTCCTTGTGGAGATTCTTCATGTTCTTCAACTTTCTCACAACCTTATCAAGATGAACTCTCTCAAGTTCTTTAGGAACTCTCTCAAGATGCACCTTGAACTTTCTTAAGTTAGAATTTAATCTTCTTAGCGATATTTAATCATCCAGAAAGCTTCCTTATAATTGATTTAGTCTTGAAAAATTATTACTAACAAGAAAGTTCCACAAATATCATGTTAGCAAAATTAATATACTTAAGAGTAAATATTCATAATTTTCAATGTAGTTATTATCATCAAAACATAACTTGTAAGCTTAGCCACAAGAAGGCTTTGGACCTTACATTCTCTCCTTTTTTTATAATGACAAACTATTTTGAATATTTTAAAATCATTGAAGTGAGCTTGTAGGGATTTAAGAACCATTACCTATTTCTGCTATTTAAGGTGAGAGAGTTCAGATGAACTCCCCCTCAACTTAACACTCTATTTTAGTTATTAGCATAAAGTAATTCTCAATAATATTTGAAAAGAAAAGAAAAACAAAACATCAAATATAGACATAAGAAAGATATTTCATGATAAACACATACCATTCATTCATTCAAAATGGTCATTACATAAGCAGTTCAAGATTCAAAGTTCCAAAGACATAAACTTTCTCAACAAAAACATAAACTAATACCAACTTCCCTTAAAATTATGCCAAACAAAAATGAAAAATTTTCATTTTTCCCCATATGGGCATCAACAAAAAAATGGGGGCATTACAAGCCATCATTAAGTCTTAAACTTGTTGGGATCCTAATTGGCTAGAAGAAGATGAAGAATAGGTGAATTCAAGAATTTGAGTGTGTAGGGGATAGAGGTAGTGTTCCTTCCTTTGGTTCTAGGAATGACTTCGTCTTCCATTTTCTTCACCATCCATTTCTCAAACATTAAGAACATGTCCATGAAGTTGTGCTAGGTGGAATAGATCTCCTTTTGGCTAGCATTAAGTTGCCTCACCCTCTTTCTCAACTTCTTGTTTTCAGTACTCAACAACTTTATCTCTTCCTTGGTATATTTATAAGTTTTCTTCATAGATGGCTTGGAAGGTGTAGGTTCTACTTGAGTTGAACCTTGGCGTCTCACTGCCTTCCATTCAACCACCTTAAGCAGTTGCTTGAATTGCGTTGCTTGCCCCAGGTTCATCGGCCAAAACATTCAAGTAAGAACCAAGTGAGATTAAGCCTCTCAGAGAGTCTAGGCGTTCAAGAGAAGTTACTAGAGCAGTAGGTGTCTTTGGATTTGATTCCTATTCAGTCCTAGGAGCATAAATTATAGGTGAATGAGGTATAGAAGAAACACCATTATCCTGTTGTTGAAGATATTGGGGAGATGTAATTTTCTTAGTGCGTTGAGAGGGTTTATCATCACCAATCCTCTCAGTCCCTTGCTATGATGGTTCTTTGTCAGCAGCTTTTTTTGGTTCTCTTTCATCTCTTCCTTATCCTTCCTCTTCAAGTATCCTTTCTTCTTCTTGAATCCTATTAGCTCTAGGAGAGATCAATGGTCCTTCAAGGGTTAAACTCCCTTCTTGAGAGAGTTTGGTAAGAATCCTTACTACTGCAACCCTTAGATCCACATTAGAGAAATTTGCAAAAGGATCCTTGTAACATCCTCCCTAACCTAATAGTTTTAATCATGGTTAAGGAAGCTCATACTCTAGCATAATTGTTGAAATGACAGAGATAAATGTGGAAAATTTTATTTCTAAGTAGTAAACGATTGGAAAGAGCTGTGATAAATTTTGGAGGAGATTTGACATTTTTAATGACACTGAATGAGTGTTTAAAGGCCAAATTAGACAGTTAAGTGGCTCAGAAAATCATAAAATTTTATGAAAATATCAGTTATAAGATGAAGAATATTTTGTTAAGAAATGTCAGTTAAAGTAAATATCAGTAAGCCTATTTGCTTAATTCTTCGGTTTAACCTAACTTAAGAAAAAGTAATGAAGCATAACTAATAAATAGCAGTGTATGAAAAATTATGAAATCATGGATACAAGGATTGAGTGAAGTCTTAAAATTTTTCATAACACTTATGGAAGTTAGAAAAACTCAGTTTTGGAAAATTAAAGTATTTCTAAGAGATACAAAAGTTCTAGCCCAATTTTCTATCCTTATCTCTTCCTCCACCGCCTCCCTCCTGCTTCTTATCTTTAATAAGGAAACAAAGAAGAAAAAAAAGAGAGAGAAAAAGAGAGTAAGAAAGGAAGAGGCAATTGGTGAGAGATAAGAAGAAGGAAGAGGAAGAAGGAAAGGAAGGTGAAGAACCAAGTCAAGAACAAACCAAGGAATAGAAAAACCAATCATATAGGAGTAGAGGTAGGGGTGTTTTCTTTTGTGTAACTCTTCCCTCTCTATTTCCCTATGTTGCTAGATGTATACTTATTTGGATGAAATGGGTTTGAGTGATACTTTTGTACTTCTCTTGTTTTGTCCTTGGTTTCCTGTGGATGACATGGATTTTTTATGTTTTGTTTCATACATGGTTAGGATCTTAAACCTAATTATATCCATTTAACTCTCTATGGTAGAAGTTAGAAAATGGACATTTTGATGATTTGATCTTGTTTATGAATCCATATTTTGATGAGTTAAGATTGTACATGAGTGTAATAACATGTTTGTAGACCATGTATGGGATTGATAACCCTTTAGAACTTGATTTTGAGGGCCAAGAACTGGTTAGAAATTCTATAGAATAGGGCATTAGAGTCTGGTACTAGGAGCTTAAGCACCTAAAAAATGGGCGCTTAATTGGTCAAGGCCAAAGAGCTCCAGCGTATTGGGCACCTAAGTGCCTGAAAAGCAAGCGCCTAAGCGCACAAGGCTAGAAGGTCTGGAGCTGAGCGCTTGATCATTCAAAAATTGGGCACCTAAGCACCCAATGACAGATAAAACTAGAAGGGTTTGCTCTCTTGAGCCACCTAAGAGCTGGAAAAATGAGCGCTTAAGCGCCCAAGAACAAAATGTTCTATGTTTTTCATTCTGAGAAATTTGAGTTCCCTACTTGTTGGAATCCTTATTACATGCATTTTTTAGTATAAATTAAGATAGTATTGGGGATATTTCATGAGTGGAATAATCATCTAACATGTAAGAAAAAGAGTAGGCCTTTGTATACCCAATGGTGGTGAATTAACATAAGTATGCTTTTATATCATTGATGAGTAATAGTGTAGTATTTGTATTCATTTGAAACAAAATTGTGATATAGTAAGTTAAGGTTAAGATTCTCCCTCCCTACTTGAGATTGTGATATAGTAGGTTAATGTTGATATTCTCCCTCTCTACTAGTTTTTCTTTTGGTATAGTAGATTAAGGTTGAGATACTCTTTCTTTACTAGTGATGTGGTTGTGAGATGATTAATATGTGAATGAGTTTATCCTTTTATAGTTCATTAATATGATGTTGAAATCTAAATTGTATATGAGAATATTTTTAGTAAATGAATTAAATTTGAGATTTTTATTTCGGGAAGAGAAAGAAAAAGTTTTGGCTTTTGCCACCTTTCTAAGTGATGATATGAGAATTGTTTTACTCCAAAATAGCTGGAATTATTATAATAACATGATTTTGTATATGTGTATATATAATTGACATACTGAGAATTTAAAATTCTCACCCCATGTGTTATATTTTCCATGATAATTCCAAAGAAGAAGACATCTAAGAAGTAAGAAAACTGAGCAAGGATCTGTGGAACTTAGTTTACATTTTGTTATAATAGTTCTGTATGTACTTGTATATTGAGTAAATTTTTGTAACTTTGTGTACTTTTGTTCCTTGAGAGGCCTAGTTATGTATAATGTATAGGTTGTACTCGAGAGAAATATTGTTATATTTGTATTACTATCCGCACAAGGCTCATATGTATATAAATATGTTCACATTATGATTGTATTTATGATAACTCTGTGAAATAGAGTTATTATTCAAGCATTTTCTGATGCATTCATAGGCTAGATCCTTGAGTTTTATCTTGTTTTTAGTTAATGCTTGATAAATACTGTATGAAGAATACTTATTCTAAATTTAAATATATACACTTGCTTTTTTCTGTAAATATTTGACTAATCTAGTATTTACTTATTTTCAGGAGCACACAAAGGAAGAAGGGGTGCTTAAGGAACCAAGTTGCTTGAAAACATAAAGAAAATCCATTGAATACAGGGGAGACCGCGACACTTCCCCATTGGAGCCGCGGCCTCCAACTCTCAATTTGTAGCATTCACTTTCGATAGAGGAGGGAGTTGCGACACTCCCATCCCATTGTGTCGTGGCTCCTCGTAAAGACTCAGACTGCATTTCTCTTTCATTGAGTGTCGCGGCTCCCATATGCCGCGGCACTCCTGTTGTATCACACGCATCATGTTTTTTTTTCAATCACTAGTGCCACAGCTTCCATAAGATTTGTGTCGCGACACACCTGTTCGGATGGCACAACACTGTTAAGTTAGGAAATTGGACAATGGAAAAGGTAGAACAATTTTTGGAGACACAGAGCAGAGGAGACGCAGGGTGTTGGAGAGAAAATTAGAAGAGAGCAACATGGTGTGGATGAAGGATTAGAGAAGCTGGACACAGTGCTGTACATCCATCAAGATGCCTAATTTTTCCTTCCATCTTCTTTTTTTTTTTTCATAATATCTGTGTTGTTATTTCTTGAGATTATTTTCTCTGTAACTATGTTATTCTAATTCTCTTTTTTGGGGTATAATGAATCTCATTATGTAATTTGGATTGATTGTAATCCTTTCCTGCTCTTGTGATAATTTTGGTTATGATTTTCTACTTCTATGCTTAATGCGCACAATTGATTGGCCATTATTTGTATTGTCTTAGTGAACCCATTGAACTAGACATAGGGATTTGGATGTTGGACCATGGAATTAGAAAATCCATGTTCAATTAAATTCAATTGTATGAATAAGTTGATTAGCCAATAGGATAGACATATACCTATTGGTCATGCATAGCAAGTGTTTGATGTTTATTCTCAATGCATGGAATTTTGTCAATTCACATAGACATAGAGTGTTTTGATTAAGGTCCATAGGTTTACAAAGCCATCGAAAGAGGTTTGTAAATGCTTAAACACGTTAGCTAACATAACCAGTTTATGATTAAGAGTAATGAAAGGATTGCATGAAGTCAAATAAAATAATAAGTGAAGTTAGACCCTAGATTCCCAACCCACTATTTCTTCTCTGCTTATTTTTATCCTGTTTTGGAATTGTTAATTTATTTTGTTTTATCATTTAATCACTTAAATCATTTTGATTGTCTGGAATAGAGAATAAGTAGTTATTGGTTAATACTTGACATAATTTTTAATACAGTCCTCATGAGAACGATATTTGAATACTCACTTATATTACTTGTCGACACGTCGTAACACCCCGATTTTTTGTTTTTCTTGATATAACTAAGTTTTATAATATTTGGGAGTTTTTGTGAATTTTTGAGAATTTTTAATTATTTTGAATATTTTAATATTATTTTAAATATTTTAATATTATTTTTGAAATACATGCCCGAATTTCATTTTTTCGAAAATATATGAGTTTTATAATTTTTATGATTTTTTAAATTTTTGTGAAATTTTCTCGAGGTTGTGATTATTTTAATATTATATTAAGTTGTATGTGTGTTTGAGGTGGGTCCAGAAAAATAAAAATTTTTCCTGAATTAGAAAGTTTCAGACTGTCAAGGCAAGATCGGGGAATCTTACTAAATCCGAAATCAAGAACAGTTGACGGAGATTTTCTATATCTGAGTTTTCTATTATCTATTGTGTAATAATAACAGTAGCTATTGTCCATTGGGTAATATCTGTTAGAAAATATCTTATTGACGATGAGTCAAAGCGATGGACCAATGGTAAGTAAGAAGAAGGCAAATTGGATACTAAACTTGAAGAGGAGAAATTCAAATTGACTACTCAAGCTAGAAGACAAATTCAATTTGACTACTTACTCTTTCAAGATATTTTAAGCTTGTCTTGTCATTCTTTTCTAGAAGCGATGACTTGCCATATTCTAGAAGGATGTGGAATGTTGACTCATCCAGTGACTTGTCACGATAAGTCACACATTCTAGAAGCTTCTCATGATGACTCAGCTAGTGACTCAGCACTACGACTCACCATACTGATTCAACTGTTCTAAAAAATTCTATGATGACTCACCTATTAAATATCTAAGGAAAAATATCTAGGAATAAATATCTAACGAAAAAATATCTCAGTAAAATATCTTAGACAAATATCTGAATACAAATATCTTTTTGAAAATATCTGGATAAAAATATCTAAGCAAAAAATATCTAAGATATTTCTAATCAAAAAATATCTACACTAAATATCTTAAGTGTAATCATGAAAGCTGAAAATATCTAAGTTAAATATCTTAAGAGTAATGATGAACCATCATTACATCAATTAATGACCAACCAATTAGAATTAATTAGTTTGTTAAAAAGTCAACAAAAGTGGTTAGACTAGTTAGTTAAGTAACTAGATAATCTAACTTAGTTACTCTAATAAACTAAGTAATAATTAAATGGAGGTAATTAAGTTTGTTAATACTTAAGAGTCTTTAGTTACTAGAAAAATATCTAGAGTTTCTAGAATCATGACCTATGCAATGACTTAATCAAGGAACTAAATAGTTAGAATGTAACTAAAGGTCCTAATTAAATTAGTTTAAATGCTACTAGATGAAATAACTAGTTAATCTAAGTGTAACTAGGAAATTAGAATGAAACTAAACTAGTTACATTCTCCTATAAGTCACACGGCCACCTAAATGGTTCTACCATGTTCTTGATTCATCTAATGACTAATGGATGATCATTAGGTGACATAAGCCATGTGGAAAGCATGTGAAGCCATGTGCTTAAGCTTTTCTTGTTGAACAAGCTTTGAACTTTCCTATCCAAGTGATTACACGACCATGCATTTGGCTAATAGGCTTTTCATTTCATTTCTATCACTTTATGATACAATCAATTCTCTCATCTTTTCTCCAAAGAAATCCCACGGCCATACATAGAGAAAATAGACTATTTCTTTTCATTTCTAATACTTATGACAAGAAGAAACCTATCATCTTTCTCTCACATCCAAGAACACAAAGAACACCATCTTCTCTCTTCTTTGAAGGATTCGTCCACCACCCTCAAAACCTATCTCCAATCTTCCATAATTTTATCTAGCTATATATCTTGAGTCCTTTCATCAATCTAAAACACTTTCATGTTGAAAACTTCTCAAAATTCATTCATCTTCATCATCCTATCAAGCCAAGAACACAAAAGCTTTTATTTTTTCTTCTCTTGAAGGCTCACGGCCAACCATTCAAAAACCATCTTCCAAATTTGTTTAACTTAAACCAATCATACTTCTAGAATCCTCACATCATTCTAAGACTCTTTGATGTTGAGACTTTGGTCTAAATTCATCATCTTCATGCTTGAATCTTAGATTTGAGTTCTAGGGTTTCAAGGTAAAAATCTTGAAAACTTGGTTTCTTATTTGATTCTTAGAATCCTAAGGCCATGTTTGATCTATGGTCATCTTAATCAAGCCTTAGATACTAATTTTTATGTGTTTGTTTTGATTCTAATATCTATTTGGTGGTGAAAATCTGATACAAAAAGAGTCCTACGAGGAGCTAGGAGGACATCAACCAGGTAAGAAGGAGATTAACCTCATCGGCCATATGTGGTGGTGAAGGAATGGAATTGTTTGTGTTTGTGAGTGAAAAATCCATGTGAGGATTCATTCACTCGATTGTGTAATTATTGGTTTATGCTAGTTGGATTATATTGTGTGATTGTTTTATTACTTTGATAAGTATGTATGATTTATATATGTGTTTGGTATGTTTATAGCTTTGTTAGTATGCTAATATGTGAATTAGAAAGTATGTTGATTATTGTGTAACTTAGGATATGATTCACATGATGGAAAATGTATGATGGTTCTAAAGAACCTAGAGGCACATGACCTCAATACTACTAAGGGAACCAAGAGTTCTAAAATGTTTTCCTAAATTAAAGATTAAATGATTTTATGACAAGGGATTTAATTAAGTAACTTTTGTAAAGAATAAAGTGTTGGAAAATAATTATATGATTTATGAAGCAAAATATATAATTCGGCCAACTACTTATTTTTAATGTCCTAGATCTAAAATTATTTTACTTAGTGTAGACTTAGGTATTTGAATAATAAGAAACTAATTTGATGGGTTTTAGGCTTAAAAAGAAAGTAATCAACTTTTTAGAATTAAATTGGCATAATTAAAGTTATGAAGTAAAACAAAAGTTAAAACTTGAAATTTGTTGATGTATAGCTCACCCTTTGTGTTTTAAAGTGCGTTAGAAAATTTTGAGCTGTAATATTTCAAGTTAATCAAAGAAATGCAGTTTTCTGGAAAATAGTAGAAAATACTATTTTTAGTGGGAAAATGTTGGAATTATTACTTATAGTTGATTTATTAAATAAATATTGGATTTAAAGCCAAATTTTGATAATAAGATAAAAAAAAATAATTTAAGCTTAGAATGTGTTAGAAATATTTTACGCAGTTGAAAATACTCAGAAAAACTCTTATGCGATTCAAAAATAGTAACTTTTAGCTACGCGAATGAGAAAACATTTTTAAATCTTTACGCGATTGAGAAAATGTTGAAAAATCTTTACGTGATTTGAAAACGTAATAGAAGTGCTATGCAATTGTGAAAATGCGATAATATTACTACACGATTGAGGGGAACAGCAAGTTGTGCGGTAGGGCTGACGTTTGTGAAACTGAAGTACTAGACCCAAGTGGATCTTTGATATTATCGATTGTATAGGCGGTCATATAATATCATAGATACTAGTGGTATTAGACAACTATATGTGCGGTTGTGTTAATATCATTGGGAACAGTACAACGGTACTTTAAAGGTGCTTTTGAGCATTATACGGTGATGCCGCCATGTGATGGCGTGTGAATAAAAAATATTGAATGATCAATGACAGTATATGTTTGAATCATTTATCATGTATAGAAAAGCGTGTTCACTTGATTTGTTGGGGCGTTGTATGCCTAAAGAATGAACGGAAACTTACAAGATAGTGGATCGGGATAGATCTTGGGGGATGTCAGGACATGGTGATTCAGACGGTGGAAATGTTACCACCCGTGATTATTATATCACATAATACCCCTGACCTGTGGACACTGATTACAACGCACTGGCAAGCCTGACAACCACTATTACTTTTCATGATCCAGTATAGACTGTCTTTTAAGGGGGACCGATCTTCTGAAACGTTCATCCTTGATCTTGAGTTAGCTCCATGGAGTAGGATCAAGTTGCATTGTGCATAATGATGGTCCTTGTACTCATTGAGTATATGCATAGTTAGTGTACACATTGTTCATGAACATACTCAGCATTTACACTGTGGTGATATAGTATTGTGGTGATATAATATTATAATGGTATAATATTGATGTGGTATTATCATTATGCCTGATTTTATGCTGCAAGTTTATTAGATTATTTATTTGTTAACTATCTGTTGATTTTATACTATTTAATGGATTGTATGCTATACTGTGTGAGAATACTTGTCGTTGCTTTGCTGCCATATTGGTATGTGATGTAGGGGATATTACCTTTTTGCTATTTTATTCTGTCTGTTTCTATGTCTATGTCTGTAAAGACTGCAATGGCGGCAAAGAGGGGACAATTAGATTTCTTTAGGCTACAGTTTCTTGAAGGCGTTACTGCTTGGCGTGTCCATTAGGACTCAGAATATATAGAGTACTGTGATGCCATTACTCTATCTGTAAGTAGGACCCACCATGGGGTCATTACTTCTTCTTTTACGATTGCGTATGTGGAGTTTGTTTTACCTATTAGGGAGTTATGGAGTGATCTTCACTATACTCCTAGGGAGGACTCCAGGATATCTTTTGCTCAGATTTCTATCCGTCGAGACATTCTCGGCTAGGGAAATTGTCTTCTGACAAGGGCTCATATCTTAGGTGTTATGTTTTTGGGTATGTAAAGATAATGAATGAATAGTTGTAGTAAACTCTGTTTATATGAAAAGTATATTTATTCAGTTTTTATATTTTGAGTTACTTTAATTTAATCAATTGATGTTTTTTTCAAAAAAGAAATTTTGAAACTCGTATTTAAATGAGATTAAATATTTTATAACTTGGGAAATTAATTATTTATAAGGAGTTTGTATGAATCTGATACCCTTCGGATGGAGTGTTACACACGTGCGCTTGCGTAGTTTAGCTAAACGAGCAATAAGTTTTTGGCGCCGTTGCCAGGGACTATTTTTAAATTTTTGTTAATATTAATATTGAGCTGCTTGTCTTTAATTTCAGGTACCTTTTCTCATTGCATGCGATGCGCTCAAAATTTTGAGATTCTCCCTCTTGACCCGGAGATTGAAATGACCTTTCATAAGCTCTTGAGGGAAAGAAATTAAACTTCAAAGAGTACCACCATGGCTAATGAAGAAGACCACACACGGTCAATGAGGGACTTTACAGCACCTCAAGTTCAAGATTTACATTCCAACATCCGGAGGCCAGCTATACAAGCCAATAACTTTGACATCAAGTCGCCCATCATCCCGATGATTCAAGCATCAGTACAATTTGGAGGCTTGCCAAGTGATGATCCTAATGCCCACATTTCCAACTTCCTAGAGATTTGTGACACCTTTCGGCATAACAGAGTCTCTAAGGATGCTATCAGATTGAGGTTGTTCCCATTTTCTCTAAGGGACAAGACTAAGAGTTGGCTTAACTCTTTACCGGCAGAGTCCATTACAACATGGAATGATTTAACCCACAAGTTCCTTGCTAAGTATTTCCTTCCGGCAAAGACAACAAAGATGTATAATAATATAATATCTTTTGTGTAATATGACTCTAAGTCGTTATATGAAGCTTGGGATAAGTATAAAGACCTCATCCGAAAATGCCCTCACCACAATATTCCAAAGTGACTGCAAGTTCAAACTTTCTATAATGGGCTGTTGGGAAATATCAGAGCAACTATTGATGCAGCAGCAGGTGGCACTCTCATGAGTAAATCTATTGGTGCCGCCTACGATCTCCTTGAGGAAATGGCCACCAACAATTACTAGTGGCCTTCAAAGAGGGCTACTCCTAAAAGACTGGTAGCTAGTATACATGAAGTTGATGCTCTCACATTACTTTCAACTTAAGTGGCAGCACTCTCCAAGAAGCTTGACACCATGGCAGTCAATTCAGTGCCAAGCGGAGCCAATAATTCAGCTGAAACTTGTGATCATTGTGGGGACCTTCACTCAACTGTAAATTGTACAGCTAGCCTGGAAAATGTGCAATATGCTAATCAATTTCATTAACCCAGTCACAACAATGATTTTGGTAGCACTTACAATTCTAGCCGGCAAAACTATCCTAATCTCTCTTAGGGTAGAAATTCTCAAGGTTCTTCTTCTTTTCAGCCCAAAGAAGTACCTCGTGCTCCTCTTGGTTTTCAACAGAGCTTCCCTCAAGCCGAAACATCAATGTCAACTTCAACTTCCAACTTGGAGAATATGTTTGCCCAATTCATAACTAGCCAACAAGACTACATGGCTAAAACTGATTCAAGGCTTGCTTCCCATGATGCTTTGATGCAAAGCCAAGCGGCTTCCTTGAGGAATCTCGAGACTCAAATTAGCTAACTTGCCCAAGCTTTAAACAATAGGCCTCTAGGGACTTTTCCAAGCGACACCATCAACAATCCTAAAGGTGCCTTTACTGAGCATTGTAAGGCCATATCATTGAGGAGTGGGAAGGAAATTGAAGGGAATCCCAAGGCTAAACTACTTGAAGAAGAAGTTAAGATAGCAGAAAATGAGGTGGTTGAGAGCAATGAGGTTGATAAAAATAAGGAAATTGCCAAAAGGAAGGTCGAGGACAAGAAGAATGAGGACAAGCCTTATATTCCACCTCCACCTTTCCCCAATTGTCTAGCAAAGAAAAAGCTTGATCACCAATTTCAAAAGTTCTTAGAAGTTTTCAAGAAGCTACATATCAACATACCATTTGCGGAAGCTTTGGAGCAAATGCCAAGCTATGTGAAATTCATGAACGATATCTTGTCAAAGAAAAGAAAGCTTGGTGAGTTTGAAATTGTTGTTCTCACAGAGGAATGTAGTGCTATCTTGCAAAACAAACTTCCTCCCAAGCTCAAAGATCTCGGAAGCTTCACCATTAGGAAGAAATTCTTTGGTCGAGCGTTATGTGATCTGGGGGTTAGTATTAATCTCATGCCCTTTTCAATATATCAAAGAATTGGTTTGGGGGAAGCTAAGCACACATCAATTATCTTGTAGCTTGCGGATCGCACATTGACCTATCCATGGGGAATAATTGAAGATGTGCTTGTAAAAATGGATAAACTCATATTTCTGGCAGATTTCATCATCCTTGATATGGAGGGAGATAAAAATGTTCCTCTAATCCTTGGAAGACCATTCCTTGCAACTGGAAGAACTTTCATTGATGTCCAAAAAAGGGAGCTCACCATGAGAGTGTAAGATCAAGAGGTAACCTTTAATATTTTCAAAGCAATGAAATTTCCTCAAGATCTTGAAAAATGTTCATATGTGAATGTGCTTGATGAGATGGGATCTAATGGATTTTGTGCAAGTGTCACATGTGACCCTTTTGAAACTTCGTTGATATCTACATGTGAAAGGGAAGATGAGGAAATGAGAGAACTCAAATTGTTACCTTTTCATTTACGCTATGCCTATCTTGGTGACAAATTTATATCTCCCAATTATCATTACAGAGAAAGTCTAGCTTAGGACTATAAATGTGATGCTTCTTGGGAGGCAACTCAAGTTCTTTACCTTATCTTTATTTTGCTTTTTTTTAGGCTTTTACATTCATAGTGTAGTTATCTATTTTCTTTTGATTCTGTTGTGCTTTTGATTTCTTGATTTCTTTTGATTATTTTTACCTTATCTTTTTGGCTTTGCATCAATGACTAAATTTAAAAAAATAAAAAATAAAATAAAATTAAAAAAATTATAATGTGGAGCTATGCAATAAATGTTAAATGCTGATGTGGCTGCTTTGATCTATGATATATTTGCTTTTAGATTAATTGCTGATTCTGGAAAGGATGCATGCCATGTGAAATTTAATTGAGATTTAGTGTTTTGTTAATATGTAAATGCATTTCCCTTTACATGATTAAGAGTCTTGGAATAACAATAATTGTGCATATCCAAAGAAGGTTGTGACTTGCCCTGTTGTGATGAAGACTTAATTTCTGAACGAATGTATAACTCTCCCTTGAGGTGAAATTCTAGGCTAGGCATGTTTGATGAAATGATTAGGGAATTCTTTGGATTGGTTGAGCCTTTCAAGCCTACCCATGTATGTATGAATATCCTTAGTATCCATTTTGAGCCTTGTGATTGTGTTGGCCTTTGTGTTTTGTTCTTTACCCACCTTGTCCTTACCTTTTAGCCCTTAATTATAGTATCAACCATTGTCTTTATTGGGAATATATCTTACAAATGCTTAATTGAGTCAAAAGAAACAATGGTGCACTACTATAGGCATGTTTTAGAACCCAACAAAATTGTGTTTTGAAACGAAGAAAATGATGAAAAGAAGGAAAGTATAAAAAGAAAAAAAAAAGTGGTTGAAATGATAGAAATTTATGATAAAAAAAGAAAAAGAAAAAAAAAAGAGTTCCCTGTACTAAATGTTGTTTGGCTTATTTAGGTCTTTTGCATGATTATGTGTCCCAATGTTTGCTTTATCCTTCTTTTCATTTCTTTACCCATTATCCTGGCCTTTCACTACAAGCTTGAAAAGACCCTCTTGATCATTAATCATGCTTGGTTCTACATTAGTGGAGAGAGAGATGAAGCACATTTTTAAGGGAATCTGAGTTGGAGTTGCTTAGGTATCATCATGAGTTTTCTTGGATGTGCATGCTAGAGTTAGGAAAGGGTTCCATAATCATCTTTTGGGAAATCTTGTATATAAAAATTGAAGCATGACAACATGAGTTGAAGATTAGATGGCATGTATGCTTGACATTGAATCAACTTTGAACCATTGAATATGAGATTTATCATGATGCCACATTATCATGAGCATTTTTGGAATCAGAATTATTGGGATTTGGATGTGAATATATGTATGTTGATGCTGAGTCTGAGATGTTAAGGAAATCTTGTTTTGTTTTGCTCGAGATTAGCAAAATTGTAGGTTTGGGGGTGTGATAACTCTGTGAAATAAAGTTATTACTCAAGCATTTTTTTATGCATTCATAGACTAGATCATTGAGTTTTATCTTGTTTTTAGTCAATCCTTGATAAATAGTGTATGAAGAATACTTGTTCTAAATTTAAATATATATACTTGCTTTTTCTATAAATATTTGACTAATATAGTATTTATTTACCATCAAGAGAACGCAAAGAAAGAAGGGGTGCTTAAGGAATCAAATTACTTAAAAACATGAAGAAAATCCCTTGAATACATGGGAGGCCGCAACACTTCCCAATTAGAGCAGCAGCGTCCAACTCTTAGTTTGCAGCATTCACTTTCCATAGAGGAGGGAGCCGCAACACTCCCATCCCATTGTGTCGTGGCTCCTCGTAAAGACTCAGACAATGTTTTTCTTTCATTGAGTGTAGCAGCTCCCATAAGATTTGTGCTATGGCACTCTTGTTGTATCACATGCGGCGTGTTTTTCTTAATCACTAGTGCTACGGCTTCCATAAGATTTGTGCTGCGGCACACCTATTGGATGGCACAACGATGTTAAGTTAGGAACTTGGACAATGGAGAAAGTAGAACAGTTTTTGGAGATACAGAGCAAAGGAGATGTAGGCTTTTGGAGAGAAAACTGGGAGAGAGCAATAAGGTGTGGATGAAGGATTAGAGAAGTTGGACACAGTGCCGTACATCCATCAAGACGCCTAGTTTTTCTTTCTATCTTCTCTTTTTTTTTTCATAATGTCTGTGTTGTTATTTCTTGAGATTGTTTTCTCTGTAACTATATTGTTCTAATTCTCTTTTCTGGGGTCTAATGAATCTTATTATATAATTTGAATTGACTATAATCCTTTCCTGCTCTTGTGATAATTTTGGTTATGATTTTCTAATTCTATGCTTAATGCACACGATTGATTGGCCATTATTTGTGTTGTCTTAGTGAACCCATTGAACTAGACATAGGAATTTTGATGTTGGACCATGAAATTAGAAAATGCATGTTCAATTAAATTCAATTGTATGAATAAGTTGATTAGCCAATAGGATAGACATATACTTACTGATCATGCAAAGCAAGTGTTTGATGTTTGTTCTCAATGCATGGAATTTTGTCAATTCACATAGACATATAGTTTTTTGATTAAGGTCTATAGGCTTATAAGACCATCGAAAGAGGTCTGTAAATGCTTAAAGACATCGTCTAACATAACTAATTTATGATCAAGAGTAATGAAATGATTGTATGAAGCCAAATAAAATAATAAGTGAAGTTAGACCCTAGATTCCCAACCCACTGTTTCTTCTCTGCTTATTTTTATCCTGTTTTGGAATTGTTAATTTATTTTGTTTTAACATTTAATCACTTAAATCATTTTGATTTCTTGGAATAGAGAATAAGTAGTTATTAGTTAATACTTAACATAATTTTTAATACAGTCCTCGTGAGAACAATATTTGAATACTTACTTATATTACTTGTTGACACATGCGTTTGCTTAGTCTAGCTAAACGAGCAATAATTTAAGAGTATCTTGTATAGTTAGTGACATGCCTAAATTCTTATTACTTATGTATATCTGAATATACTATTAGTATTGGATTTGGGATGTTATATTATGGTATCAGAATAGTTCATCCTGTTGAGCCGAGATATAGATTGATTATGCTTTTAGCATAATTGAAAGTTTCTGTTTTATGTTATGCATTTTCTTATCTCTATGTTAGATGTATGAATAGAAATGCATGACAACCTTAGTTATGGATGTTGGTAATTACTGTCGCATTGTTACATGATATTGAGACTGATCAAGTCAATATGTATTGTTCTGTGTGTACAGGAGATTATGGCATCACCTAGGCGTATAATGGAAAATAAGGAATCTGCCAACCAAGGTATGACAGATATGTTAGATGTGTTTAGAGTGATGACGAATGCGATAAGAGAGCAGACCACCTCCACTAATAAGATACTGGAGAGAATGGAAATGAACCCACCCCCACCACCAGTAAATGAAGCAGCCTTAGTTCAAAACCAGAATTTGCATGACCTCTCCTAGTTTGGCAAACAAAATCCTTCGTCTTTTTGAGGTGAGTATAATCTAGCAAGGGCTGAAGAAGGGTTGAGAGAGCTAGAGAAAATATTTGCTATGATGGAATGCACAGACGGACAGAAAGTATCTTTTGCTTCTTACATGTTGAAAGGGAAAGTTGAGCACTGGTGGAACGGTGCAAAAAGGTTGTTGGAAGTAGCAATGACCCAAATTACCTGGGAAGTTTTTAAAATTACATTTCTAGATATGTATTTTCTGAAGAACCTTCAAGAAGAGAAAGAAATAGAGTTTTTGGAGCTTAAACAGGGAAGTATGTCTGTGGGCCAGTACGTATCAAAGTTTGAGGAGTTGTCAAAATTTTCTTTTTACTTTAGGTATAATCTGGATGAAAACTAGAAGTGTGTGAAGTTTGAAGTTAGATTACGAGAGGAAATAAGGAAGGTAATAAAACCTTTTGAGATTTGAGATTTCCCTACCTAGTGAATAAATATAGAATCATAGAGTCCACTGACTTGAGGCCACAACAAGAGCAAAGATCACAAGACCACTACAAATAGAAAAGAATGGATGATAGATTTGAGAGGAATGTTCAACGGCCCAAGGACCAACAGGAAAAAGAAAAAAAATTCAAATGTACAATTGGGGGCCAAAATGTACAAAGTGTGGAAAATACCATGGAGATAAAGCTTGTGCAATTGATCGGATAACCTGCTTTACTTGTGGCAAACTGAGACACTACGCTAGAGATTGCCCTCAGAGGCAAGAGGCAACGCCTGAAACTAGACCCAAAACCAAGGGAAGAGTTACATCTTGAGGAGCAAGGAGATAACCCAGTTACCTAATTCAAAACAAGGTGAGCCTATAATTAAGGAATAATTTCTTAAGAGTTGCATATAAGTGGGTAATAGAATTCTCTTATGAATCTTAATTGTTTGGTAAATAGGAAATGAAGTAAGGTTAATGAATCATATTTGTATATTTTTGTTTCTCTGAGATTTTGTTGTACTTAGTTTCAATTGTGGGAATTACTTAGAACTTCTCATATTAGGTGACCAAATTTTGAGGACAAAATTTATAAAAGGAGGAAGAACTGTAACATCCTCCCTAATTTAATAGTTTTAATCATGGTTAAGGAAGCTCAGACTCTAGCATAACTATTGAAATGACACAGATAAAAGTGGAAAAATTTATTTCTAGGTTGTAAATGATTGGAAAGAGTTGTCATAAATTTTGGAGAAGCAAATGAATTAATTTGACATTTTTAATGACACTAATGAGTGTTTAAAGGCCAAATTAAACAGTTAAGTAGCTCAAAAAACTATAAAATTTTATAGAGATATCAGTTATAAGATGAATAATATTTTGTTAAGAAATATCAATTAAAGTAAATATCTATAAACCTATTTGCTTAATTCTTAGGTTTAACCTAACTTAAGAAAGAGTAATGGGGCTTAACTGATAAATAGTAGTATATGGAAAATTATAGAATCATGGATATAAGGATTGAGTGAAGTCCTAAAATTTTCCATAACACTTATAGAAGTTAGAAAAACTCAATTTTGGAAGATTAAAGTATTCCTAAGAAATACAGAAGTTCCAGCCTAATTTTCCATCTTTTATCTCTTCCTGCACTGCCTCCCTCTCTACTTCTTATCTTTAATACTTTAGACTTTTCTCTCTTTTCTTCACTTACCTACGTAATAGCAAGAGAAATAAGGAAGCAAAGAAGAAAAAGAAAAGAGGGAAATAGAGAGGAAGAAAGGAAGAGGTAGCTGGTGAGCGATAAGAACAAGGAAGAGGAAGAGGGAAAGAAAGGCAAAGAATTAAGTCAAGAACAAACCAAGGAATAGAGAAACCAATCATATAGGAGTATAGGTAGGGGTGTTTGCTTTTGTTTAACTCTTCCCTCTCTATATCCCTATGTTACTAGATGTATGCTTTTTTGGATGAAATGGGTTTGAGTGGTATTTTGTAGTTCTCTTGTTTTGTCCTTGGTTTCCTATGGATGAAATGGATTGTTTATGTTTTGTTTCATACCAAGTTAGGATCTTAAACCTAAATATATCCATTTAACTCTCTATGTTAGAAGTTAGAAAGTGGGTATTTTGATGATTTGATCTTGTTTGTGAATCCATATTTTGATGAGTTGAGATTATACATGAGTGTAATAACATGTTTATAGACCATGTATGGGGTTGAAAACCCCTTAGAACTTGATTTTGAGGGCCAAGAGCTAGTTAAAAATTCAATGGAATAGGGCATCAGAGTCTGGTACTGTGCGCTTAATCGCTCAAGGCCAAAAGCTCCAGCACATTGGCGCTCGAGAAGTGAGCACCTAAACGCATAAGGCCAGAGAGGTCTGGAGCTGAGCACTTGATTGTTTAGAAACTGAGCGCCTAAGCACCCAATGATAGATAAAACTAGAAGGGTTTGTTGTCATGGGGTGCCTAATCGCTGGAAAAGTGAGCGCTTAAGCACCCAAAGATAGAATGTTCTATGTTTTTCATTATGAGGAATTTGAGTTCCCTACATGTTGGGATCCTTATTGCATGTTTTTTAGTGTAAATTAGGGCATTATTGGGGATATTTCATAAGTGAAATAATCATATAGCTTGTAAGAAAAAGAGTAGGTCTTTGTGTACCCAATGGTGGTGGATTAACATAAGTATGCTTTTATATCATTGATGAGTAATAGTGTAGTATTTGTATTCATTTGAAACAAGATTGTGATATAGTAGGTTGAGGATGAGATTCTCCCTCCCTACTTGAGATTGTGATATAGTAGATTGAGGTTGAGATTCTCCCTCCCTACTTGAGATTGTGATATAGTAGGTTAAGGTTGATATTCTCTTTCTCTACTAGTTTTTCTTATGGTATAGTAAATTGAAGTTGAGATACTCCCTCTCTACTAGTGATGTGGTTGTGAGATGATTAATATGTGAATGAGTTTATCCTTTTATAATTCATTAATATGATGTTGAAATCTTAATTGTATATGATAATTTTTTTAGTAAATGAATTAAATTTAAGATTTCTATTTTGAGAAGAGAAAGGAAAAGTTTTGGCTTTTTCCACTTTTCTAAGTGATGATATGAAAATTGTTTTGCCCCAAAATAGCTAGAATTATTATGATGACATGATTTTGTATATGTGAATATATAATTGACCTACTGAGAATTTAAGATTCTCACCCTGTGTGTTATATTTTCCATGATAATTTTAGGGAAGAAGACATCTGAGAAGTAAGAAAATTGAGCAAGGATATGTGGAACTTAGTTTACTTTTTGTGATAAAACTTTTTGTTATAATAGTTCTGCTTACTTGTATATTGAGTAAATTTTTGTAACTTTGTGTACTTTTGTGCCTTGAGAGGCCTAGTTATGTGTAATGTATAGGTTGTACTCAAGAGAAATACTGTTATGTTTGTATTACTATCTGCACGAGGCTTATATGTAATAAATATGTTTACGTTATGATTGTGTTTTAGAGTATCTCGTATAGTTAGTGACATGCCTAAATTCTTATTACTTATATATATCTAAATATACTATTAGTATTGGATTTGGGATGTTACAATCCTCTTCTAGCTTCTTGGACGCATCACTAATTGGTTCTTGATGTGTAGGAGTGGCTAGAGTCTCTTCAGTAGAGTGAAACTCCTCTTGTTTTGGTTGATCATCAAGAGGAGGTTCCCTTTTTGGTTCTTGACAGAGTTCCCTGAAACCGTGAGAAGGTTCCTCAGGGTGAGAAGGTTCATCCACAACCTTCTCACTTACCTTCTCAATCACCTCATTTTCTTTTTTCTTCTTATTTTTATTCTCCTCTTCACCTTGAGTCTTCTCTTTTTTTTCTTTTCTCTTCTTTCTTTTTCTTCTTCTCCTCTTCATTTATTTCTCTTTTTCTTTTCTTCTTCTTGCTTATTATTTCTTCAACAATAGTCTCCTCTAAGTCACCTTTTGAATCAACTCTCTCAATTTCCTTTTCTAGTTCTTTTTTAGCAATCTTTTCCTTCTTTTTTGTAGGGCATTTAGGCTTAGTTGGGCAATCATGGCTCAATTTGCTTTTGAGTTCAGATCCATTGTCTTCTGGTTCTCTCTTCTCTAAATGCATTTGCTTCAAATGCTTTCTGGTGAAGACATGCCCTTCCTTCTCTTCTTCCTCATTATTTAGGTCAACACCAAAGTGCTTGAAGACATTGGTGAGAAGTATACTATAAGCCAAACTTGCATCATTTTTGGTATTTTCCATGGCAGAAATCATGTACTTCAGAATAATAAAGTGTTGGTTTTATGGGTTTCCTCTCCTTGATATGGAATATGATCACCATATTAGATTCATAGATTTTTTTGGTGTTCCCAATTCTGGGCATCACCATTAAACAGCAAAGAGAGTATAGAACTTTGCAGTGACATTCAAGTTACTAGCTAGTCTTGACTCTTCATTTGAGAAGAGGGTGTCTACAACTTCTTCCTAAGCTCCATCTTGCCATCCTTCTTCATCATAGACCTTGACCCTTTTGTTAGGAACACCAGTGATGGTTACATGGGACTCCAAATCTAGTCTTATTTGGATCCCTTTAACCCTAGAAATAATCGCTGGAAGGTTCTTATCAAAGGTAGTACTAGCATAGAATTTTTAACAGAGAGTAGGGTAGACTTTCTCACTTTTGGCAAAGAACTTCCCCCACTCACGTATCCTCATATGGTATCATAGATCTCTCCCTTTTTTGGCCATCTCGTCGAAATTTATGCTTCTGGCAGGAGCAATCTTCTTTCCTTTAAGCCACTTTGAATAACTCTTAGTTCTTTCTTTCTTAGATTTGGGCCTCAAAGGCTTTTGAGAATATTGTAACTTCTTCTTATTCTTCTTAGTGGGTACTTCTTCTTCTTCCTCTTCCAAAACCACTGCTTCCTTGATCCTTGACTTCTTTTTGGACCAGTGCTCTTCATAACACCAGACATCACTCTTAGTGAATGTCTTCTCTTCAAGATGGGAGCTTGAGGCTAGGTTTGAGTTTTAGGAGAAGGTTCATGAGAGGGTGAGGAGGATGAAGTGGGTTCCTCACTTGAAGTAAGAGATAAAGCAGTGATGCTTGGGCTTTTGGTTTTCATCTCTGTATGCTTAACTCTTATTTTTCATATAATCAAAGTCTATATGCTGCCTTTTCATAGGTTTTGAAGGATGAAAACAAGTGATAGAGAATAAGAGAGAATGAGAGAGATAAAGATAGTATAGGGATCTTGGGTGAGAATGAGAGGGAATGGATTAAAGTGGATCAATATGGTGTTTGGGGGATTGTATAAAGGAGGAAAAATGACCGTTTGTACATATTTTTACCGTTGGAGGACAGTAAATGCCCTTTGATGAAGAGAAAGGATAGTTAGTTTTAAAAACTAGTCATTGGTAAAACTGTCATGAAATAATAGTTCCTGGTGAGAGGGTTGAGAGTAAGAGGGTTAGTTTAACTCTTTCATGAACTCTATCATTAACTTTCTCACCTTCTGACACTAACTTTCTTAAGATTCCCAACAAGTCCTAAACTCTCAGTATTGCAATCCATAGATAGAAACAAATATTTTTATGCATTATAACATTCTAAAACATCAAAATACAAAACAGATCAAATTATTACAGAGTTCAAGATCAATCACTTGAGAGGCATCATATTGAGGTTTTCTCTTATAAAACAAAATCTATCCTCACTAAGGGGTTTTGTAAAAATATCTAACCATTGATGGTTAGTATCAACAAATTTCAGTTCTATATCACCCTTTTGGACATGATCTCGAATAAAATGATGTTTTATATTAATGTGTTTTGACATTGAATGTCGTATAGGATTTTTAGACAAGTTAATGGTACTTGTATTATCACAAAGAATAAGGATGTGGTGGTACCTCACGGAGTAATCCTCCATCTGATGTTTGATCCATAGAAGTTGTAAGCAGCAGCTAGATGTTGAGATGTGCTCAACTTTTACAGTTGATAGGTATATGGAGTTGTGTTTCCTACTTAACCAAGTCACCAATCCATTCCCAAGGAAATGACATGCACCACTTGTGCTTTTCTTCTCAACTATATCCCCAGTAAAATCAACATCACAGTATGCTACTAAATGAAAACTATATTATTTCTTATACCACAAACTATAGTAAGAAGTACCAAGAAGATATCTAAAAATTCTTTTCATAGCTTTAAGCCGTGATTCTTTTGGATAAGATTGAAATCTTGCACATAAGCCAACACTAAACATAATATCAGGTCTGCTTGCTGTTAGATAGAGTAAGGAGCCAGTCATACCTCTATAAATCTTGTCATTTACTGGTTTACCTTTCTCACCTTTCTCAATCACATTTGAGGGATGCATAGGAGTCTTCATTGGCTTGGCCTTTTTCCATGTTGAACTTTCTTAACAAGTTTTTAGTATATTTTTCTTGGTAGATGAAGATTCTAAACTTGTCTTGCTTGATTTGCTGGCCAAGGAAGAATTTTAACTCTCTCATCATGCTCATCTCAAGCTCATTTTTCATCAAATCAGAAAGTTCTCTGTATAAGCACTCATTAGTAGATCCAAATACAATGTCATTTACATATATTTGGACTATTAGTAGTTCATTCTTTAAATGTTTCCTAAACAAAGTAATATCTATGTTTCCTCTTGTAAAATCGTTTTCTAATAGAAAATTGTTTAATCTCTCATACCAAGCTCTTGGAGCTTGCTTTAGGCCATAAAGGGCTTTGGAGAGCTTATAAACATATTTTGGATGTTCAACATCCTCAAAACCAGGGGGTTGATGGACATACACTTCCTCATTTATGAAACCATTCAAGAATGCACTCTTAACATCTGTTTGAAACAGTTTAAAGCATTTAAATGCAACATATGCAAGAAGAATTCTGATTGCTTCTAATCTAGCAATAGGGCAAAGGTTTCATCATAGTCTATACCTTCTTATTGATTATAACCTTGAGCAACTAACCTTGCCTTATTCCTTACCAGCTTTCCATTTTTATCCAATATAAAATCCTAATACTAGATACCTTAGTATATATTGAATATACAAAGTATACAACTTTAGCCATGTCACTTCTAAACTAAAAACATTAACTATATTCATAACAACATACATGTTATTATAAAGAGCCTTGCGGAAAAGAAAGATTATATAAATACAATCCTCAGCCTCAAAAGGGCATAATGTAATACATAAAACTTTCTACAAATCAAAGCAAATATATAAAGTTATACAAGCTTTGTTCTATAACAAATAAAACTATCTATTCTATTTGCTTCTTCTTCTTCCTCTTAGAAGAGTCTCCACCTAGATTTAACATGGAAACAAGCAAATTGTAACATCCCAAAAATTATTTGTTTCATCATAAATAATTATTTTATAATATTTATGATTTTTAAAATTTTTTTAGATTTTTCTAGAAACATCGAATATTTTAATATATTTTTTATTTTACGTGCACACTGAGCAGAGTCAGTGAAACACCCTGGAAATTATTTGTTTCGTGATGAATAGTCATTTTCTAATATTTGTGATTTTTGAGAACTTTTGTGAATTTTCCTGGAAACGTCAAATATTTTAGTATATTTTTCGCTTTACGTGCACGCTGAGCAAAGCCGGGAAAACGAAATGTTTTCCCTGAAGCTGGTAAACTTTGAATTATGGAAATGTTGATAGGGGATCTTATTAAACCTGAGGTCGGACACAATTTACGAGGTTTACGTTTTCGAAGTTTTGTCTGATAAATAAAATTTTTGTACGTACAGTTAATTAAAATTTTATGATACACTTTATTATCTGTTAGGTAATTAATACTGGCTTTGTACACTATAACAATTATCCATTGGGTAATAGCTTGTAATTAAAATCCTAGTTACCTTATTAATTTAATTACTTTATCACCTAATTATCTTATCCAAATGTAATATACTTTATGTCTAATCAAATCCTTCTTTATTGGAAAAGCTCCCAAGCTTCTCAAAGAGGCTAAACACTCCCTCTCTCTCTCCTCCCTCCCTCACGGCAGCATGCTCCATTTTGGAGCCTAAAAATGTGCTTCACTTAATTAACTATTCTATTCTAATTTCAAAATAAAAAAAAAGTCATCATCTTTTTCTACTATCCACTTCTCGCTCTACCTTCATCTTCCTCTCATTTTCTCCTCCTTCTCTCTACACTAACCCACATGGCCAGCCTTCCTTCTTGCCCTCCACCATCACAAAATTTTCAAACAACCACATTTTCTTAATCTCCACTACATTCTAAACACCTTTCTAGTTGAAGATTTCTTGAAAAGCTTCCATCTTCATCTTCTTCTTCAAGCTTCAAGTTTGAAGCTTTAGGGTAAGATTCTTGGATCCTCACCTTCTCCTCTCCATTTTCGTTTTCAAGGTCACCTTTATGACCATTTATCTTCTCTTTTTCAAGCATTGATGTTGATTTGATGAGGTTGTGATTTCTAGGGTTTTGGTGGTGTTTTGCCGAAATTGTCAAGGAGCAAGCAAAGAGATTTCTTTTCTTGTTCCTCTCTTAGGTAAGAGGGAGATGATCTTCTTCAACTTCTCTTGGTAGTAGGGAACTTGAATTTATATTAGTTGTGAGGAACCCTAGTTAGGGTTACTCTCTTTGTTGTATGGTTTTTGTGGTTATGTGTTGATTTTGCTTTATTTAATCTATTTTGTTAATCCTATATATATATTGATGATCTTGGATGGATTGGAATCATGAAATGGAAATAAAAGTCCCTTGCCTTCCTTATGGAGGCTCACGGCCATGACCCCCAATTTAAGGGATCATGATTGAAATTTTGTAATCAAGATGGAAACATAATTAATTCAAGTGATTAAAGTGTAATAGAGTTAAGAAAAACTTAGGATTTCCCCCTTGGGAGGTCACGGCCTCTAAGGCTAATTTAGGATCAAATTGTGTAATAACATGCAACCTTGGACTTTAAGTGATCAAGTGATTAAATGGATAATAATATAATGGATGGAAAACAATTTGATAACCTAAAGTGATTCTTTAAACCTAAAACAACAATGAGAGTGTGTGAGACTTGGAAAACTTAGAATAATTCTCTACGTGAGTTTTGAATAAGCTTAAAGTAAGGAACTTAACAATCAAGAGAATTCCTCTAGAGAATAATTTCATAAAAAATATTAAATTGAAGTGAAACTTAATTAATTGAATAATTAGGAATTAATTAGGGATTCATAAAATGGAAAGAACCAAGAATGGAGTTTTATCCAAAAACTTAGAATAAATTTTAATTAAAGCAAGACCATGAGTGCAAGTAAGAATGATAAATAATTCAATTTAAATCATTCTAAGGGAATTAGGTTTAAAATTTAATTATGGACTTATGTAATTAAAATAATAATGATTAAATGAATAATGTGAGAGTATTTCTCTAAAAGAGAAACTTATTAAGAAGAATGTAGAAATTTAGGAATAATTCCATAATGTACCCTAAAAGTGTAATGTGTTATTTAAGGAGTAATAATATTTATTATGGGTCCATGAGTGAGACCAAGAATGTGTTGATACTTATCTTGGCTAAATTATGGCATGTTATGGAAAAAGTATATTATTGTTAAATATACATGAATATACATTGTGCTTCGGAACCGAAATACCGGACCCAGAAACATCAGATGGATGATTTAGTCAGATGTGGTTCGCCTTTATAACTAGAAACGTCAGATAGACAAGTGAGTCAGATGGACTGGTTATCAGAAGAAACCCAAATAACAGTGGTACTATGTAGTCGTATAGACGATTATATAATATCACTGATGAAAATGGTATTAAACAATTGTATGGACAATTGCTTTAATGTTATTAGGAATAGTACAACAGTAATTTGATTCCATTGATTATGCATTGAGTCGTCATGCATTGTGAAAGTCTGATAGACTATTTTGTCAAGGCTAAGTTGCCTAGGAGTTGAATCACACCTTAGTGTGGGTACGAATAGACTAGTGTAGGTCCTGCTGTTGACCTTGGGGGCGTCGGGGCATAGGCGTCTCATAGTGGACAGTTGGTAGCCCCTCTGGGCCGTGGGACAGACCGATGCAAACGCACCGACGATCCTAATCGAGACACTATCCTATATCGCAATCTTGTGAAAATGCCACTGTATAAAGCCTTGTTGCGCAAAACTATTTTTTTTTTTGGAAAGCACTTATTTTAGGCTGACGAGATACTGGCATGTCTCCCTGATCATTCTCTTCGATGTTTGTGTCTAGCTCCATGGAGTAGGATTTTGATATCATGTATATGTGCATAGTGAGTCAATATATTACTTGGCATTTAATTTATATGATGATTGGAACTACTATCTTATTGATGTTATGGCTGCCTGGAATTGTTAAGTTGTTTAATATCTGCTTCTTGATACTGTTTATATGTCTTGTAATGCTATATGGGCGTCCTGCACCGTTTCTGTTTCTTAATGCCATATTTAGTAATGAAGTTGGATATCTCACCTCTTGCTTGTACTATTCTTGTTCTATGCGATATTTGGTTAAAGACTGAGGAGGGGACGAGATTGATTTTCCTAGATTTTACTTGGTATTGGTCCCCTGCTTTTGGTGATGGCATCCAGAAGGGGTTCTATTGGCTTCGTCAGGATCGTGTTCACCAGGGGCGTCAATGCTTGGCGAGTCGACTGGGCCGGCGAGTGTATACAGTATGTCGGTGATTTGATCTTGATCGTGAGAAGGACCCGCGATGGAGATCCTATACTGACTCTCACTACATCAATGCATCTGGAGTTTGCCTTGCTTATCCGGGAGCTATGGGGTGATCTGCTTCACACCCCGAGAGAGGACGAGGATTCTATAGCATCAGCTGCTTGGGCACCTGCCCGTGGGACCGCACTCGGTCTTGTCCTTGTATCTTCAAACGAGCCGAGAGAGGATCCCGAGGTGGATCCAATGGAGTGCCCAACTCCTTAGACGTAGGCATCGTTGTGGGTAGTTATGTTTCTTTTGTATTATCTGTATAAGGGTTCTTTGAGTGTAACTGCATTTTGATGTATATCTAAGTGTTTTTGAGCGATATGAGCAATGCGTCGCACTATGTATATTTTAAGGTAATTATCCAGTCTTATATGCTGTATCTTGAGTATACCTTGTCAAGTTATATTTTCAAATGACGGCATGTGTATCTATTTATTCGTGGCTCATATTTTCTTTATATGCAAAATGATTAAATTTTAGAAACTTGTTACTTGAAAGTCATAGCACACCAAAAATTTAGTGACCACAGTATAATGACGATTATGCTGTGGTTACTAAATCGAGGGGTGTTAAACAAATAGGGTGAGAATTCATAATTTTCAGTAAAAGTTTCTAAAAACATGCCATCATGTTACCTCCAGTTGCTTCAGGGAAAACTAGTATAAAACTTAAGTTATACCTTAGAAAGGTGGTGAAAGCAAAAAATTGTTCCTTTCTCTTCCCGAGGCAAAACGTTCAATTATTACTTAATCAAACACTTTCAATCATTAAACTAACTAATAATAGATTATGATTTTACCAAGACATCGAGTCTCTACTCAACATCACTTGAATAATCACACATTCTCCTTATATAAAAGTTCACTAAGCAAATACATAATCTAAAGTTAACCTAATATCAAAGATAAGACAATTGCCCATGCAATTGTCAAAGAATTACAAATGGAAATGCATGCAATATGCTCATGGTTATGCGATGTTCAAGAATAATGTTTGTGAAATGCAATGTGATAGTGTATGAGTAGATTTGTGTGTGTATCACTTGCATATTCCATGTTCTCTTTAAAATTATAGTTAAGAAGACTGACTCTTCAAACTACCTAGTAATGAATGGACTATTCTCCTCACAACAGTGAGTGTATTGATACCACTTAATAAAACTGGTAACCCTGGCCCTATGAGCTTGAAAGATTTGAGAATCTAGGGCTAATCCTCATTCAAAGAACCTTTTAGACTTTCTCATTCTCTCCTTTGGCCAAATAATTGTGCACATCATTAAAGATTACTCTACGTAGGAATTAGCAAGTGACATCAAGTGCAACCTCATTGTTCTTCAATGATTAGCACCTTAAACCTTACCTATGTCAATAAAATGCTATTGGATGTACAAGGGTCTATTCTTTTACGCATGTACTAGGTAGATATTTCCTTCTTAAAATATTCCTAATAGTGTCTTATCTTACACTAAGACACTAAAAGGAATGCATAAAAGATTCCTCCAAGTAAAGAACTTTAATTCCTCAACATAAATGTCATGAACATTTCTAGACCTGGCACCCAGGCGCCAACCTTCCACGCCTAGGCGTGGGCATGACAGGGCATCACCTATTTTTTCTGGTCCTCTAGTGCTTAGGCTCCACTCTCTTGCGCCTAGGTGCTCAACACTGGCGCCTAGGCACCATACTTGCAGCATCACAAAAAATTGGTTCTAGGCAGTGGGCGCCTAGGTGCCCAACTATGGCACCTAGCCGCTAGACTTGCTGCCTGCTACTAAGGGCACCCAGGCGTCAGTGCACCAGAAATAGATTTCTTATTTCTCTAGTTCTCAAACTAGATTCCAAAGCTCAATTCATGAGTTCTAAATGGTTTTCAACCACAAACATGGTCTCTAAACATCTTCAAGCTCTCATGCACTTTCTCAACTCCAAAGAACATGAGTTCATGGATAAAGACTCAATCTCTAATACCGATTTCTCAAATTCATCCTCAAAGGTTCATATAGACTTCTCTAAGTTCACAACTCATAAATATATATAAAATAAGTCATAAACAACCATTTCAACCATTGAAGACAAGATTCAACACATAAAAACTATTGAATCCTTCTCAAACCCATTACCACTAACCTAATCATGCACCAAGCATAAAGAAGTAGATAGGGAAGGAGATAAGCTGAAACATACGCTCATACCTCAACTCTATGAAGATGAAGTCAAGTTTTCCTTTTGATATTCTTGTTCCTCTTTTATCCTTTTTTTTTCCTTTCCAGTTCTTCCTCCTTCGTTTCTTCTCCTCTTTTCTTTCCTTCCCTTTCTCTATTTTTATGCTACTTTTTTTACATAAGAAAAGAGAGAATAAGGGGGAGAAAAGTCAAGGAAAATTACTGAAGGGAGAAGGGATAAGAACATGAGTTATAATGCAAAATGAGATATTTTGCTAAAAATCTATATATCTTAGGAATACTTTGATCTTACCAAATCAAGTTTCCTAACTTCTATAGGTATTATGAAAAATCCTAGGATTCATCTTAATCTTATTTTCATCATTTCCATAAATTTCCATTTATCTGCTAAGTCAATCCAGTATTAAAACACTCAATCAGTGTACTCAAAAATATCAAACTAACTCAGTTTATCCTCAAACTTTAACTACATCACATTCCATACATGTGTGATCTAGAAATAAATTCTCCCCATTTATTTCCTTTAACTAAGTAGTTTATACTACTTTCTAGGCTATTAATAGCTATTTCTCATATTAAGTATTATAGCAAAATAACCTAACTAACTTAAAAAGGTCATCATAGTTAACAGATAACTCCTGCATGAGTTATTGAACTTCTATAACTATAAATAAGTCTAACTAGTTAGAGAAGATGTTATATCCAACTTATTCTTAATCACTCATTTTGTGCCAATCCGTGAGTGGTCTTTAGGTGGAGGCACTAGAGACAACACTTTGTTCCTCTCAAATTGATTGAGCTCCTCTTGCATTGCCTCAATCCAAGATTCTTCTTGAAGAGCTTTCTCAATAGTTTTTGGCTCAATCTAATAGTAGAGCAAATTGACTTGTGTGCTCAGTTCTTCTAAGTGTTGATCTGGTCCTACACCAGCAGATGCTTCACCAATGATTAGCTCCTTTGGGTAAGAGGGATGAGCTTCCAATCTTTAGCCATCTGAGAGGGTTGGTGAGAAGGTTCATGAGAGGGTTCATGAACTCTTTCAGCTTCTGACACTTCATCAGTTGGCTCAGCTTTCTCATCCATGGTCTGATCCTTCTTGCCACTTGAGCTTGTTTCATCTTGCTTTTTGTTATCTTTACCATTAATCTCATTAAAAGACAGTTTTTCAAACTCATTATCAAGGCCTGCATGCTTATCTTTCTCATTGAGAGTGTTAGTTTCATTAAATACAACGTACATGTTTTCCTCAACAACTAGTGTTCTCAAGTTATATACTCTATATGCTTTAGATGTTATGGAATATCCAAGAAAGATGCATTTATTAAACTTTGAATCAAATTTTCTCAACCGATCTTTAGTTTTTAACACAAATCACTCGCATCCAAAAGCATAAAAGTATGATATGTTGGGTTTCCATCTTTTTCCACAATTTATATGGTGTCTTCTTTAGTATTGGCCTTATCAAAACTCTGTTTAAAACATAGCATGAGGTGATGACTGCCTCAACCCAAAAATATTTTGGCAAATCAGTGTCACTTAAGAGAGTTCTGCCATTTCTTGTAAGGTTCTATTTTTTTCTTTCCACAACTCCATTTTGTTGTGGAGTTCTTGTTGTGAACTATGCCATTTTCTTCATAAAAAGTTTTAAATAAAACATTCTCAAACTCTCCTCCATGATCACTTTTTATGATAGTTATGCAAAAATCCTTTTCATTTCGAACTTGTTTACAAAAGATTTTAAAGTCCTCAAAAGAATCATCCTTGCTTCTAAGGAAGAGTACCCATGTAAATCTTGAGAAATCATCAACTATAACAAAGTCTTTCCATCTAAGCTAGCAGTCTTAGTAGGTTCAAAGAGATCAATATGAAGAAATTCTATAGGTCAATGACTTTGACAACATTCTTAAGCTAAAAACTTAACTTTATTTGCTTTCCTCTTTGGCATGCTTCACACATCATATCCTTTTCAAATTTAATTTTAGGCAAGCCTCTCACAAGGTCATGTTTTAGTAGTTTTAAAATGGTATTCATGTTTACATGAGCAACTCTTTTGTGCCACAACCATTTTTCAGAACTCATAGACACAAGATATTCAACATTTTGATCGCTAAGGTCCTCTAACTTGATGCTATAAACATTCTTGTCTCAGATTCTAGAAAAAATGACTTTGCCGTTGTTAGCTTCTCTAACAATGTATTTTGTTAGTTCAAACACTACTTCATACTCATTGTCACAAAACTGACTTATGATAGGAAGGTTGTGTACCAAACCTTTTACATAATACACATTATCAACAGTGGTAGAGTTCTTCTTACTAACTTTATCTATTCCTTTGATTTTTGTCTTGATATTGTTTCTAAAGGTGACATCACCTCCATCTTTGTCCTTGAGAGTGAGAAACTTACTTTTGTTCCTAGTCATATGCCTTACACCCATTGTCTAGGTACCATTTGTTCTTTTTCCTTTTTGTGATTAGGCAAACTTGCATGAGAAGGTATCATCCTTTTAGGTACCTAAACTTTCTTGAGTCTTTTCATGTTAGATGGTTGGACCTTTTGTGACTTATTTTTATGGTAGCATTTTGAGGCTTTATGGCCAGCCTTGCCATATCCAAAACACACCACTTCGGTCTTCTTAGCAAACACAAAAAGATTCTTATACAGTTTTTATTTTGTCCTTTTCTTGTATCCTAGTCCATCTTTGTCAAAGACACATTGTTGGCTTCTAAGAAGCCTCTCAAGTTTTTTGGTACCATTGATAAACTTGACTAGGTCATTGGTCAGCATTTCTACCTTCCTTTTCAACAACTCATTCTCTTCTAACACCTGAGAGAGTTTATTGAAAAGGTAGATGAGAAGATTCAATCTTCTTAGACTGTTGTCAATTATATATTTAGCTTTACTAAGGATTCAGTCCTCTTGCTTAAAGTTACATTGTCTCTCTTCAATAAGCCAGTTTCATTTTATAACTCAGCCATTTTGGCTTTGAGAATAATGTAGTGATCACCGCGCCACAACCAGCGACCAAGACACACCAGAGCTTTCTCCACTACAAGCCATGTTCGTCGGAGCCACCAAACACCTTGAGGTCGTGTCGCTCCTTCCCGTGTCTCAATCTCACGTTGTTGTGTTTCAAGTAACCAGAACCCTTTTTTTTTTATACTTTTGCTTTCCTTTGTTATCTTATTTTACTTTACCTATTTATTTGAATTTAAATATGCTAATATGTGTTTTGTTCTAGCATGAGCCAAAATTCTTTTAGCATGGGCTAGCTGCTCATTGTTTTTTATTAAATGGTTTTTTGGGTTGATGTTTTGGGTTGCCTAACTTGGGTCATCCATAAGGAGTACGATGGTGAGTTTTTTGTCCTAGTTTTGTTTTCAATTAGCTAAGGTTAGCATAATTTTATTTTGGGATTATCTTTAATTTAAAGCTAACATTTTTCCTTAGTGTTAAAACCGAAAAAGAAGGGATAATGATGAGAAAATAATTGAATGGGACTAGGCAGAAAAAAAAAGATTTGTCAATAAGTAAATAAAAAGATCAATTTAAAAAAAAACATATATTTTGTGATTTCTCTTGTTTTGATTATTTAAAATTAGTTTTTTTTTTGTTTAACATGTTTACTTTGCCCAATGGCACGACTTTTTGTTGATTTTAATTTGTGATTGTTAGTTTATCCTAGTGCATCTTTCATGCTTTTTTTTGGAGTGATTAATGTAAAAAAACAAAAATAAAAAGAGGTTTTAGGAATTAATAGACAAGCATCTAAAAAATGAATAAAAAATAAATAAATAATAAGAGAATTATTTTAGTTCTATGTGCATGTTTATTGTGCTCAATGGCAAGATTTGGTATTAATTTTAGAGTGTTGTTGTTGCTTTATCTTAATATGTTTTCCTTGCTTTAAGTGTTAAGTGTTTAAATAATAAAAAAGAAAATTGGGGATAAAATAATTATTTTTAAAGGTTATCAAGAATTTACAAAATTGACTTAGGGTAACCATCTTGAAGACGGGTGTATTAAAAATGTTGTGAGATTTAGTTTTCACCCTTTCTTATGTACAATCGACTTTCGAATTCAAACTGATTTCAAAAATCATTTTCTTTAAAAAAGGTTTTCCTAATGTTTTTCCTAAATTAAATAAACTTTGGTGGAGACTCCATTTTTCATTTTCTAAATTTTCTTTTGTCATCCCTCCTGTCGCGAGCCCTTTATACATGGTGGCATTGGGCTTTGTAACCACATCATCTATTTTCCAATCTTGCTTCACATCACTTTTGGGCCATTTCCTATTGTGTGCCCATTAAGTTGTGGGGCCTATGGCAATTGGTTTTGAAATAGAAAGTTTGATCATTTACTTCCTTTAATTCTAATACTCAGAATGACGATGGTCAAACACCCACAAAACAAATTTCTACATTGAGTCATCATCTTTCTTGTTCCACATTAGAGTAGTTTAAGGACAACTATGTGTGGATGGCATGCATGATATCTGGCACAATGCACTTCAATTCTCCAATTCTTTACATCACACAATTTCATCTCTTGAAAATAACTTTATCATAAGTTTTAGCCAAATTGATCTACAAAGTAAAATGATTAAATAATGAGACAATTAATAAAAATAAGCACAAGTTTATTTAGGGAAAATATTCAAAGTCTTATTTGACCTATGAGGTTGACACGTGGCTCAAAACCTAGAACTTTGACCCTTTGACATTCGAAAGGAGAAAGGCATTAAACTCTCACAAACTTAATAGACTCTTCCAAATTATCATTTAATTTTACAATGAGATCAACATTAATGATATTCAATAAATAAATTGTGTGATTGTATTCATGCAAGCATCGAATATCAACGAATGTAAAGTAAAATTTTTCAATTGATTAAGTGTAAACGAAGTTGAAATTAAACTTAGGAAGTATACTTACAGCATAAATCCAAGTACAAGCTAAGTACAAGCTATAAACTACTCCTAATGTTGAAGTTATAAATCTAGAAAAAGTAGTTTAATCTATACGGAAAAAATGAAAAGAGTGGTGTTTCCATCAGATTTTGACAATCTAGTCGACGATGTGATTTTAAAATTTCCATTTGGGAAGGGAATAGCTTCATCCTATGGACTCTCTATTTTAACTTAGTGTCTAAATTTGAGAATGCAAATGTCGATTTGACGAAATGCACAATGCATATAAGAAATAGTAATTTTGATTTAACTAAAAGGAAGGAGTACAACTTATAGAGTTGTAAGAACAACAACAACAACAACAACAAATGATAAAACAAACTAAAGAACTAAACAAAAAGGAAAGAAAGAATTTTTGGAAATATACAGCCGTTTGAGGGACTCTTTTCCTACTATATGTGTGAGGAGTCACGAGTGTGAAGCCTCGTTTCCTTCTTCAAATTTGCTATTTATACTTCCTTTAGCTTTAATCACTCATGCTTCTTTTTGAATTTTGAAAATTATGAGATTTGGGGCGCCTTTGCAATAATTAAGCTTTTCTCTCAAGATTAGCCTCTATACTTTCCTCCTTACAATATGTCTTTGGTGGTTACAAGTAGTTCTAGGCAGTTTTCTTGGAGTTTTTGGTGGTTGGCGTCCTTTGCTTTGATCGACATAAACCCAAACTTATGTCGACTTCTCCCTTGGTGTTGACTTTGTTTTCCTACGTTGAGCTTCTTCTTGATGTTGACTCCCTTCTTTGGTCATGTGCTTCTTCTGCTTATTATTCTAATTTTATGAGTCCTTGCCTTTTTTTTTCTATGTTGCTAAAAATTTCAAAATACCCCTAACAAATGGTCAATGGTAAATTGTCTTCCTATTGCGGGTGAGGAGTGTAGAGTAGTATTAAGGACCTTTTGCATTATTATCAAGACCCCTTATTTATAGATAGACTGAGTAATAACTTCAAGCATCCACCGATCATATAATGATTTGATGCTTGTTTAGATTACGCCACTTGTCATAGGTAGTTACTGCTTCACTTCCAATAGTGCACAACTTGAGTTCATGTCTTTGTGATGAGCTTTGTACATCTGAATGGGAAGTAGTAGTAATACACCTTTATCGTAGGTCTCGTCCCATGACTTGCACTTTATAACTAAAGATCTTCTAGAAAGTTACATGCTTGTCATGCACCCTTTTAGATCTAAGTCTTGTCAGAACTTCTCATCGACAACATTAGTGTTGTCATTATGCAACATTTTAGAACTAGTTCAAAGGACTTTATCTATTTTGGAGTCTTCTACAATATTAGTATTGTTGCTATGCACCATTACAATTTAGACTCCAATATATAGGTTTCAACCATGTCTATTGGCCTGTCAACCTAATGGTAACTTTAGTATAGTATTACCATTTATTATAGTAATTAACAACATCAATACTACCAAATTTATAAGATAGCATCAATACTATCTTAAATTGGGTAGTGTGAACACTGAATTTTGCCTAGGGCCCAATAAAAAAATAAAAAAAAAAAAATATTAAAAAATTAAAAATATTAATTATTTAATAATTGTCAACATTCTTGATCAAATCCTCTAATCATGTTTTAGTCAATTTATTCTCTCATTTTGTCTAGAAAAAGTAATAATTAAATAAAAAATAACAATAAAAATTCTTTAAAAAAATGAAGGAAGGGATTTTGCTTTTTACGGTTGGTTCCTATTTCTTTGTTGCTATCCAACTCAAAATATTTCAACAAAAAACAAGTTTAACCAGTAATTGAAATGCAACCAACATCTCATTATCTATTTTCTTTTCAACCCATTATCAAGTTTATCACATTTCTAAGTCTGCAACCCAAGGCTCAATGAAAAAGCAAAAGCACAAAAATGGTAAATTAACAGAGATAAAAACTTAGAGAAAGTCCCAACCTAAAGAAAATCATGAAAGTGGAAACTGAGCTAGAAAAGAATAGTCACTCTATCTGTTGCCTAAGCTTACTTGGGGGTGGTAGGGGATCCAATTCTGCTAGTTCCTACAAGAAGAGAAAACGTAAAAGAGGAGGAGGGGGAACACAACAATTTTTGGGGGAGAATCATTTTGCAAAAGAAGACTCTCTACAGTTTGAACCATTTGGACCACCAACACAAGCCACTTTCATCTTCACCTTCCTCACGACTGTGAACCACTTTGAATCACCTTCAGTAGCGATACTCCCCACAAAACCCAAACCATCATAGCCACCACCCCAAAATAGCCTCCATAACAAACCACCAACACAAGCCACTTTCATCTTAACCTTCCTTACCATAGTGAACCACTTTGAACCATCTTGACATAACCACCCAAACCTCCATTCATGTTAGCCTTCCACCACATCCAAACCCACTTCACCATCAACATCAAATCCCGTAAACCAACACAACAACCATCTTTGCTTCAAGCGTTCATCAACAACAAACTAAACCACTATCAAAACCACAAAACAAGCCCTCCATAACCACCATTTCCAACCTCTACCATGACCTACAAGCCATCAAACAAACCCAGCAATTTAACCACTGTGAAACAACCACTAAAAAATAAGTCATCTCACAAAACCTACCCATCTTTGCCTTCTCTCTCAACGAGATAAAAGCAACCATCATCATCTTTCCTTATCTCCACCTTCACCTTTGTTTTGATTCTTCACCATCAATGCACCATGGTGAACATAAAGCAGTAAGCAAACCATTATAAAACAAAAAAAAAAACCTCATTCACACCATCGTCCAAATACTTGAAACCATCAACACACCCAACGAAACCTTCACGCCACCCACCAAACAGCCACCACGCTCCTCCCCTGTATCACCCACCCATTGCAGAACCACCATCCTTCACAGGCCATTGCATCAAGCCACACTGCCACCGAACACCCAGCAACCTCCAACCAACACCCCTACGTCACAACAACTCTAGCTCTGCCTAACCACTATCAAATAACTTTCATACTCCAAACCAGCGCCTCTGATAACCTGTTCGCCGCTGGCAAAGACCAAGGACTAGAACCCATGCACCACGAACCACCAGATCAAGCGCACCCTCTTTATCCTTATCGGTGCGTCAACACCCCTTCAAAACTCAAATCGGGATCACCATGAACCACCATCCACTCCATCAAACACGAACTAGCCAAGCACCATCGTTCCACACACCAGATCTGTGAAATGAAAAACCCACCGGGCACTTCAACCTAGACCAGATCGGGACCTGCAACTGTGCGCCACTGCGACCCACAAATCATGTTCATCTGCCCAGATCAGCAAGCCAAGGCCACCGTCGCACCACTGTGAGCAGATCTGACCAGCACGCAACACCAGCCATCCTTGGGTCATCCTCTGCACCACACCTTTGCGTCGAAGCCCAAGTCCCTTTTATTTTTAGTTTCTCCATTCTCCTCTATTTCTCTATTCTACTTTTTTTGTGTTTTTAAAACATTTTTTTGAGGTACTTCTTTTTATTATTTCTTTTTAAATTTAAGTTGATATGGGCTAAGTTTGGCAATAATGCAAGTTCTTTTTATTAAATGTTTGTTGGGCTTCTGAAGTTTTATTAATTGGATGTTTGGGCTGCGCTTTGGCTACTGCTTTTTGTGAGTAGGGTTTATTTCACTTATCATTGGATTTAAATGTTTTAACATTAATAAAAAGAAAAGAGAAGAAAAATCATTTAAGCAACACAATGACCAATGATAATGATTGAATAGCGAATGCTATCTTCAATGTCATTCGGATCATAAGGGTTTATTGAGTAGTCTAACACTAACTTGAACCCTGTGCAAGAATTGATTTGCTTTTCAAACAAAATTCCTTTTCAAAATTCTTTTTTTGTAATTAAAATTAACCAATCCATAATCATTTTATAAAGAATTACGTGACTTTGAGTTCCTCATTGAGGATACATAAGAGTGGAAATTCTTTCATGTCAAGCCAAAAATTAAACTTTTACAATTTGGTTGTTTCTTTTTTATTTGTTTAAAAGAAATAGTTATAATGTTTTTAAGAGGGGTAAAACAAATATTTTCAAGAGTTTATAAAAAATTTACATAATTGACTTAAGGTACCATCTCAGGACGGGTGTGTTAGGGATGCTGTGAGATTAAGTTTTTACCCTTCCCTATATATAACTGACTCCCGAATCCAATATGGTTTCAAAGACTATTTCCTAAGAAAAGTTTTTCAATTTTTTCTAATTTTAATAAAATTGGTGGCGACTCCATTTCTTTTTTTTCAAATCCTATAAGTTGCTATTTTGACGCGATCTCGTTCGCGATAGATGGCGACTCCACTGGGGATACTTGGAAATCCAGACTTGTTGTTAGTTATGCAAATTATTAATAATCTTTATTTATTTATTTTATCCTTTTTTGTCTTTTATTTTTGTTTTCTTATTTGTTTGTAAATAGATTTTATCTAGTACTTTTATGTAAATATCTAATAACATTATCTTGTTTATTTTGACATGATTTACTTGTATATATTTTAAATATTTTGTGCTTAATTGTTGAAAACCCTAGGTTAGATGATTGTTGGTTATGTTTTTGTAAGTTAGGGGGTAGTTTTATCTTTTTAAATTTTTGTACAGGTTTGTATACTCCCTCACACACATCACTATCACTTACCTCACACTTTTTGGGCTCTATACCCGAATCTGTGTGAACCTGAGGATTAGGAGGGGTCTCGACTTTTGTTATTGAGTGACTTTATGCTCACTTGATGTTTGTTGAGACACCACTCAGATTATTACCAGTATCATAGACTAGTCATATTGAGAGAGTTTTTCCCTACTTGTGATTAATTCATGAATTGGGTCCTTATCTTTCGAAATAGGGGCAATCTGGGGACCATGGCTTTTTAGAAGTTTAGATCTATCCTGAAAAACCTTGCACTAGTAGATTGAACATAATGACTGCCAAAATTAGAGTTATGACCTTAAGGAAATCTAACTTTTAGGTTCCACCTGACTAGGACATGAAGAGAGTATACTTATTCTTTATCTACTTATTCCTCATGTCATTTATTTTTGCATTCATTTTTTTTATAAAAAAATCAACATACAAAACAAAAGATACATCATCTTACATTTTCATGGCATTCCTAGCATTTAAAAAAAAAAAGATACACCATCTTACATTTTCATGGCATTCCTGACATTTTTTTCAAAAAAAAAAAAGAGAAAGAAAAGAAAATATTTTCATCACAAAACTCATTCATTTCATCTTATGCATCTCATTCATTTCATCTCATTCTTTGTCTAGTGTTATTTTATTTTGATAAATCAAACAAAAGGAACCATTGCACGGCCGAGGGAAGAAGACGCTAACCAAACCCGAGTTCATAAAACAATGGCACAAGGCTTGTAGTAATGACAGCTGAGAATGAAGGCAGAAACTTGAGTTTGGAACTCGCTGAGGTGAAAAGGAGAATGGATGAAATGACAAAGTCTTAGAGAAGAATGGAGGAAATGTTGTTGGCCATGAGGGAGACTCTCACCTTGATTGGGGGCCGGGGGCATAGGAATGATTGGAGCACATCCGCGCCCACCAACTATCACTTCCATAAGGACAAACCTCAGGATCACCACTAAGATGCCTGTTGTGAGAGGAACCTTGAATACTGCACCGCTAGTGATTCCTATCGGAGAAGGGTATTGTTCTTTAGAGGATACTTGAAATGAGGTTCATGGTAACGCTGAATTCACGTGGGAATAGCCACATATGTCCATCCCAGTGACAACAGGATTTCCTACTAGTAGTGGTCATGCGACAATTCATAAGGATAATATGGAAGAATAATGGATGAAAAGGATGGAAGAACAAATCAAAGAAATTAAGGGTTCTAGCACCTATGGTCCCCTTGGGATAGAAGAGTTGTGCCTTACTGCTAACATTGTCATCCCTAAAGACTTTAAGGTTCCAAGATTTGACAAATATGATGGGAGCACCAACCCTTTTTTTTCCATATGAAAACATACATTACCAAAATGTCAATTTGGTCAAAGGACTGGAAGTTCCTTGTTAACTTCTTCCATGAAAGTTTGGTCAAAGGACTGGAAGTTCCTTGTTAACTTCTTCCATGAAAGTTTCATTGGGCCTTCTTTGGAATGGTGTATCCAGCAAGCCTTTCCAAAATCTTTTCTTGGGATGACTGGGCAAACCTGTTCATGAGACAGTATTGGTTCAACTTGAATACAACCCTAACTCAGGAACAAGTAGGAACATTGCAAAAGAAAAATAAGGAAACCTTCAAGTAGTATGCCTAGAGGTGGACAGCTCTCGCAGCACAATTTCAGCCACCGTTGTTGACAAAAATTTGCTCATATTATTTGGGGACTTTGGGAGCTCCTTATATTGAGACAATGACAAATGCTGCCTATCTAAACTTTGCTGAATTAATAGCTATCGGAGAGAGGATTGAAATTTTGGTAAAAACTGAAAAATTGTCAACTGGCAATAATGAAAGTGGTTTCAAGAAGGAGTTTCCCCCTGAGAAAAGGAAGTTGGAAGTGAGCTACGTGCAAAATCAACAACCTTCACAACCCTGCTTTCCACCGTCTTACCCTGCTTACTGAGCCCCTCCATATAACCTAAACTCTTACCCTTCTTATCAAGCTCTTCCACCCACTCCTTCAGCTTACGAAACCTCATACCAAGTCAATAATGCTCCTTTGTCATGTCCATATATCCCAACCTGTCCTGTCTATACCAATCACTCTCTAACAACTCGAAACCTCTGAACAATTGGCAATCTGAGGCATTGATTGATGTGATTACCATCTTAGACTTTTGTTATGCTGAACTTATGTTAACTTTTGTGAAGCATTAATGTAATAAATTTACATGGATTTTAGCATATCTTGTTTCCTTTCATTTTCATGGTCTTTCTTTTTATTTATTTTCTTTCATTTAATCAAGTGCTTTCCTTGTATTTGGACCTCATTGGATTCTAATTCTTGACAATTCTTGCTTTAATAGATGTCAATAGTCATAAAGTCCACATGTGCAGGTGCCCTTTGCAAAAAAAAATAAAAAACAAAAAATAAAAAAAGGAAAAAAATGGATCAAAAAGAAAAAAAATAAAAGGGAGCAAATAAGTGATTATTTGGTGTGCATTATTTTTTTATCTCTAAATTAAATTTTTTGAAAATGAACAATCAAGATTTAAAATAAAGATTGGTCATTTTTCTCCTTCACAAGAATTCATTTTTTTCATTTCTCGTTGTCCCTTTTTGGGTTTGAAAGTTTTTTTTCTCAATAAACCCTGGACAAGGATCACCCCTACACTAGGGGACAACACAAAACAAAGGTTGATTGTCATGGTGACTATTTTGAAGCATAATAAAAAAAGAGAAAAGGAAGAAAAGGTGAAAGGGGCATGAAGTAAAAAAATGATGAAAAACTTAAAAAAAAATGAGAAAGGAAAGAAAGAATGAAGAAAATGAAATGAAATGAGTCATGACAAAGGTGAATGATTGAAGTGAAAAGAAAATGGGAAGAAATAAAGAACAATAAGAAAAGAGTGCGCTTGAAAACGTAACAGCAATTGACAAAGTTTAATTTTGAACAAGGATCATTGGTCCTATTCAACCCTTAAACACTTGTTTGAACCTTATATCTTTCATTTCATAACCACTAACCTTGGCCACATTACAAGCCTTAAAAAGTCCATTTTGATCAATGAATGATTATTTTTTATTTCCATAAGTTTTAATTTTGAGGCAAAATATTATGCTCATCCTTGTATCTAATTCATTGCTCCTTAAAAAAAAAAAGACTTACACTGGGATAAATTTCTATCTTGTTTGAGCTGGCCCTTCACTGGGGCTTTCTCTAGTTCGATTTGACCTACACTGGGGCAAATCTTTTGGTCCAATTTGGCCTTACTAGGACGAGTTTCTGCCCTATTCAATTCAATCTGAGGATGGAGCAAATTTCTTTTTGGTTCAATTTGGCCTTACTAGAGCGAGTTTCTGCCCTATTCAATTTAGTCCTAGTCTGGGACAAATTTCTCTTTGGTTCAATTTGTCCTTACACTAGGACAAGTTTCTACTATGTTCGATTCAACTCTAAACTGGGACAAATTTCTCTTTGGTTTAGTTTGACTTGACGTGATGTAGATGCTCACCAGAAGGAAAACATTGGCCATAATGTGTAGTAGGTAACTAAAGATCGATTTCATGAAGATCAAACCAAACCACATTGGGGCAACACCCCTTTGAATCTCGTACCATCGTTTGTCTTTTTTCATATATTCATCCTTTGTAAATATCCTTTTGTATAGTCAAACTTCCAAGACCAATATGGAAGTTGTCCTTCTTAGTAAATTCTTTTTTTGTTATACTTTTGAATCCATGTCTGTCTATTACATAATGCTTCAGGTAAGATGAGTATGAGTACAACATTATGTTTTGACCATCTAATGACAATCCACTGATGAACAATTCAGACCGAAAAGAACTTAGAAGTTTCAATTAAAGGGAAAAATGATATCCCAAGGGATAATCCAGAAATAAGAGGTACCCAAGCAAAATAAAAAAAGGAAAAGACTCCGTTATACTGAAAACCCAAAAGGGCGGTTTAAGTAAAAGTTAGGGCAAATAAATAAGAAGATGACTTGAAAAGTTCTCTAAACTGGGGTAATTTTTTATTTACGTTTGATTGGCCATACTGGGGCAAAATTCCTAAAGGATTAAGGAGAAAATATGTTGAAGGAAGTAGCAATAAGGACAACGGTTGAGTTATCAAGTAGTTGTAGAAAATCAATTGGATGAGGGACAAAGTTAAATATTGGGGCAAAATTTTCTCGCAAAGACTTAGTAGCTCCAAACAAGGGTTCGCAATAAGGGATAATTATCCCACTTCTCAAAAGGAAAGTTAAGAGTGGAAAACAGGAAAATGAGATGGAAAAAATAGAAAGAAAAAGAAGAAAAAGGAGGAGAGAAAGGATAGGTAAGTAGGATCAAGGCTATTAGGTCCAACGAGCAAAAGCACGTGAATAAGAGTTTAATTGGTTAAAGCTTTTCATAGTTGGCGTTGGTTCAAATTACTACAAAAAAGTAAAAAGAAAAAAGAAAAAACGGGAAGAAGAAGGGAAAAAAAAGAAGGAATATTTTTGGGACGCAGTAGCCCATTATTTTTTAAATTTTGGGACGCAGCAGCCCATTGTCTTTTAAATTTTTGGGATGCATTGGCTCATTGCCTTTTAAATTTTTGAGACGCAATAGCTCATTGTCTTTTAAATTTTGCGACGCAGTGGTCCATTGTCTTTTAAATTTTCAAGACATAGTGGCCCATTGTCTTTTAGTTTTCGGGACGTTGTAGCCCAATGCCTTTTAATTTTCGAGTCACATGGTCACTCAATGTCATTAAGTTCCAGTTTTAATAATAATTTTTTTTTAATCAATAAACGTCAATTGAGCTATGATAGCTTGTGGCGTCTCTACGCTGAACTTCACCCTGGTAGGATTGACGACGCTGCGACAACTCGTGAATCCGCAATTGAGCTCACTGGTTTTCATTTAACATCTTTGCCTTGTCCATTCGCATCATCCCATACATTACAGGATAAAATTCGAGTTCATGTATTTACTCGTTCCTTATAATGATAAAATAAAAAAATTGCAGTTATTCTTTTTATCTAGTAAGAAATAAGTTAAAAGGGGCAACTGTGAACACTGAATTTTTCCTGGGGCCCAATAAAAAAATAAAAAAATTTGGAAATTAAAAAAAAATAGAAAAATAAAAAAATAAAAATATTAAAAATATTAATTATTTAATAATTGTCGCATTCTTGATCAAATCCTCTAATCATGTTTTAGTCAATTTATTCTCTCATTTTGTCTAAAAAAAGTAATAAATAAATAAATAAATAAAATTCCTTAAAAAAAAAAAGGAAGGGATTTTGCTTCTTAAGGTTGGTTCTTGTTTCTTTGTTGCTGTCTCACTCAAAATATGTCAACAAAAACTAAATTGTTTCTTTGTTGCTGTCTCACTCAAAATATGTCAAGAAAAACTAAGTTTAACTAGTAGTTGAAATGCAACCAGCATCCCACTATCTATTTTCTTTTTAACCCATTGTCAAGTCTGTCACATTTCTAAGTCTGCAACCCAAGGCTCAATGAAAAGGCAAAGGCATAAAATGGTAAATTGGCTGCGATAGAAACTTGGAGAAAGTCCCAACCCAAAGAAAATTCATGATGTGATTGGCATTGACTAAAGTAATGATTTTGATGATAACAAACAAAGAAAGGAAGGAAAATGTAAAGGACAAGTCCCAAAGAGCTTCAAGCTTAGAATATAAGTTTTAGATCTTGTGTAAAGATATTTGTAGGATTCATACTGAGCTCATCAATTGGTTTTCTTACTTAACCTAAATTAGTTTGCTAAATCAGGATTTATACTTGTGAAAATGATGTTTAAGTTTGAGCAAAATAGTTTTAGAAAGATTGAAAAACCCTTTGGAAATCTTGCTTACTTGACAAACTAATAACAGGTTATTACTGTTCACATAACAGTTTTTCTATCAAAACAGAAGAGTGTCAAGGTTTTTTAAAAGCTCCTAACCAATTAGGCATATCCTTTAATCGATTATTGTGAAAGTCAGAAGCAAAATGTTGAGACTCCTAACCGATTAGGAACTCCCTTTAATCAGTTAGATGATGAATCAAGAGTCAATTTTTGAGACTCCTAACTAATTAGGAACTCCCTATAATCGGTTAGTTGGTGAGTCAGGAGTCAAATTTTGAGACTCCTAACCGATTAGGATAATCTCCTAACTGGTTATTTGGGCAACCAGAAAACACGCACAATGGCTCTATTAAGAGCATTTAATGTTTCCAACTACCCCCTATGGCTCTTAATTGCATTTTTCTATAAATTTAAGTTGTTGGGCATTTATGAAAAGTTAGAGAAATAATCTGAAAATTACTCTTAAGCATTGAATACGTGTTTTTACTATCCCTTCAATCATACTCTATTTTTTTAGCTTTAAAAGTATGAATCCTCGATACCCATAAGCTTCAATTTGTATTATCCACTCTAGAGAGAGAAAGTTTCAGTTCATCTATATCTTGTTTAATCTGTAAAGAATGTGAGATATCCCTAAAAGAATTATAAAGGGTGAGGTATCCCTCGAAAGTAGAGGCTCAAGCACAAAGGGTGAGGTATCCAAAGGTGTTGAGTGCTCAAGTTTGTAAAGGTTGTTAAGCACCTATTTGAAACTTAAAGTTATAGTGGAAATCTCAGGTGTTTACTTGAGGACTGGAAGTAAGCTACAAGTGGGTTAATGGTTGAACCAGGATAAAACTTTGTGTTTGTTTTCTCTAAACTCTACTCTTTACTTTGGGCGCTGTTTTATTGCATTATTTGAATTCTATCTTTCTTGGTTGATTCTTTTAAGAGTGAAAGGTCTCTATCTTCTTTATCCATTCTTCTCTAACAAACAATAGCTTCAACGAAAATTGATAATCAAGGCTTTTGCGAAAGAATTGTGAAAATATTTTTAAAACTCAATTCACCCCCCTCTTGAGTTTTGAGGCCACTATGCAACAAATGGTATCAGAGCTAAACTCTTGTGTAAAGAGCTTAGTAGCTTTAAGAGAATTGATTACTTTAAATGGTTTTTCTAACGAAGGTTCTTCTATAAATCGATATCCCTATTTTAATGGTGATGGTTATGCCTATTAGAAAGAAAAAATAAATTTTTTTATTGAAGCTATTGATATTGGTGTATGGGATGCCGTTGAAAATGGCTGTTTCCACACGTATAGTTGATAGTGTAAGAACTAACACACCTAGAAGTGAATGGACGGATGAAGACAAAAAGAATGTTCAATATAACTTGAGAGCCAAGAACATCATTACCACATCCTTGAAGTATGATGAATTCTTTAGGATGTCAAATTGTAAGACCGCCCAAGAAATGTGGAATACCCTACAAGCAACTCATGATGGCACAAGTAAAGTAAAGAGATCAAGAATAAATACTCTCACTCATGAATATGAATTGTTTAGAATAAATCAAGGAGAAAGCATTCAAGAAATGCAAAAGAGATTTACACACATTATAAATAATCTTGCTTCATTGGGAAAGACCTTTCCTAATGAGGATCTTATTAACAAAGTCTTGAGGTGTTTGAGTAGAAATTGGCAACCCAACGTGACGGTTATTACAGAGTCAAGGAACCTATCAACAATGACATTGGCCACCTTATTTGGGAAGCTCCAAGAGCATGAATTGGAGCTAAATAGACTCAATCAAAATGGGGAGCTTGATAAAAAGAAGAAAGGGATTGCACTCAAAGCCACCTCATCTACAATTGAAGATGATGATGAAGATGATGGAGATGGCATAGAAAATCTGGAGCTAAATGAGGAGAACCTTAGTCTCATTGTGAGGAAGTTTGGAAGATTCTTAAAGAAGAAGGGATTCCAAAGAAAAGCACATTTTCCTCCCAAGAAGACCTATCACAAAGGAGAAGGAACCTCATCAACTCCAACATGTTATGAATGCAGTAAACTGGAGCATATGAAGATGGAATGTCCCATATATCTTAAGAAATCAGAGAAGTTTAAAAAGAAACCCCTTAAAGAAAAGAAGGGAAGGAGAGCCTATATAGCATGGGAAGACAATGACATGGACTCCTCTGACAATTCAGAAAATGAAGAAGTCCTTCTATGTCTCATGGCTAGAGGTGAAGAAGAAGAAGAAAGTGACACTGAGGTAACATCTTCGAACCTAGATTCTTCACATTCCTATAGTGAATTACAAGATGCTTTTCAAGAATTGCATGATGAATCCTTAAGGCTCACAAAAATGATTTTATCTTCAAATAAAACAATTTCCTTATTGGTAAACAAAGTCTCTATGCTGAACAAGGAAATCAATGAACTTAAAATTGAAAATGAGACCTTAGGACTTATTGATGCTAACTCATCATGCATGACTTAATCTTCACTTAATAATGCATTCATTCAATTACTTTGCTCATCAAGTGAATCATTTGAAAAGGAGGTTGAGGATTTGAAAAATACTCTTGCAAAATTTATCTTTGGAAGAGACAATTTAAATGTGTTACTAGGGAAGCAAAAATATGTTTTTCTAAAAGCCGGTTTAGGATATAATCCAAATAACCAACAGAAGTCTTAGAAGAATTTCTTTGCTTCCTCAAGTACATCAAGTAGCCCTTTTATCAAATGCTTTCATTGAAGTAAGAAAGGGCATAGTGCATCAACATGTAATATAAGAAAGAACATCAACACTAAGATTAGAACTAAGAGGGTTTGCGTTCCTAAGGGCACCTTGCCTAATGCTAACACACAAGGACCCAAGAGAATTTAGGTACCAAAGGTTAAAACTTGAATATGTGTTGTAGGTGTGCTTGAAGATCAAAAGCTCAAGTTGGTATCTTGATAGTGGTTGCTCCAAGCACATGACGGGTGATGGATCCAAGTTCTCCTTCCTTACACCAAAGAAGCATGGACATATCACATATGGGAACAACAACAAAGGAAGGATCCTTAGAGTTGGAAAAGTTGGTAAGAATCCCTCTACTTCAATTGAAAATATCTTGTATGTAGAAGGACTCAAACATAACTTGCTTAGCATAAGTCAATTATGTAGTAAAGGAAATAGAATTATCTTTGACTCAAATTGTTGCATAATTGAAGGCAAAAATGATAAACAAGTTAAGTTTGTTGGTCATAGAGTTGATAACATATATATGATTAATGTTGATGATATTACCTCTCAAAATACAAAATGTCTTATGAGCAAAGAGATTGATTCATAGCTATGACATGGGAGAATTGCTCATATTCATATGGATCACCTAAACAAACTTGTTTCTAAAGATTTAGTAATTGGTTTAACAAAGCTCAATTTTGAGAAAAATAAAATTTGTGATGCATGTCAAAATTGTAAACAAGTAAAAGTCTCTTTCAAAGTTAAAAATGTTGTTTCCACTACTAGACCCTTACAACTTGTGCATATGGATCTTTTTGGACCATCAAGAACTATGAGCCTTGGGGGTAATTACTATGCTCTTGTGATAGTGGATGATTACTCTAGATATACATGGACTCTATTCCTTGCTCATAAGATTGATGCCTACCATGCATTTAGAAAACTTGCAAAGGTTATTCAAAATGAGAAAAATTGTAGCATTGCATCCATAAGAAGTGATCATGGTAGGGTATTTGAAAATCAAGAATTTAAAATGTTTTGCAATGAAAATAGCATTGAGCATAATTTTTCTATTCCTAGAACTCCACAACAAAATGGAGCGGTTGAAGGAAAAATAGATTTTTAGAGGAATTAGAAAGAACTATGCTCAATGAGACAAACCTTCCTAAGTATTTTTGGATGGATGCGGTAAGTACCGCTTGTTATGTTATGAATAGGGTTTTAATAAGGCTAATTTTAAAGAAAATCCCCTATGAACTATACAAAGGAAGGAAACCAAATATCTCACACTTTCATGTCTTTGGTTGCAAATGCTTTATTTTAAAAATGGAAAAGATAACCTAGGCAAGTTTGATGTTAAATCCGATGAGGGAATATTTCTTGGTTATTCTCTTAGTGGTAAATCCTTTAGAATTTATAATAAAAGAACAATGACCATTGAGGAATCAATTCATGTTGCATTTGATGAAACTAACCCAAATGGTCTGAGAAAGGATTTGGTTGATGATGTTGTAGAAAGTTTGGCAAAGACTCACTTGGAGAATCAAGAAAAGGAAGCCAAAAAGTAAGAAGAAAGCTCATTTGATTCCCCAAGGTAAGAGAATTCATAAATCATGGACTTTCCCAAGGAATGAAGGATGTCAAGATATCATCATTTTGACAAAGTGATAGGTGATGTATCAAAAGGGGTAATCACTTGAAACTCTCTTAGAGATGCATGTAACAATATGACTTTTGTCTCTCAAGTTGAACCTAAAGACATAAATGAGGCCATTAATGATGAACATTGGATCTTAGCCATGCAAGAAGAAATAAACCAATTTGAGAGAAATCAAGTTTGGGAATTAGTTCCAAGGCCCAATAATCATCCCATAATTGGCACCAAATGGGTCTTTAGAAACAAATTTGATGAAACGGGCTTAATAACAAGAAATAAAACTAGGTTAGTTGCAAAAGGCTATAATCAATAAGAAGGAATAAATTATGAAGAAACATATGCTCCCGTAACTAGATTAGAGGCCATAAGAATACTACTTGTATATGCATGCATCATGGATTTCAAACATTTTCAAATGGATGTTAAAAGTGTTTTCTTAAATGGTTTTATACAATATGAAGTGTATGTGGAATAACCTCCTAGTTTTGGAAACTTTGAACTGCCCAACCATGTCTTTAAATTAAAAAAGGCCTTGTATGGCTTAAAACAAGCTCCTAGAGCTTGGTATGAAAGGTTGAGCAAGTTCCTTCTAGGAAAAGACTTTTCTAGAGGAAAGGTTGACATTACTCTTTTCATCAAGCATAAAAAGTATGACATTCTTCTTGTTCAAATATATATTGATGATATAATATTTAGTACTACTAACAACTCTCTTTGTAAGGAATTTACCAATATTATGCAAAATAAATTTGAAATGTCAATAATGGTTGAGCTCAACTTCTTCCTTAGTCTCTAAATCAAGCAAACAAGAGATGGGACCTTCACAAGTCAATCCAAATATTGCAAGGAGCTGCTCAAGAAATTTGGAATGGACAATACCAAGCATATGGCTGCACCAATGAGCACTTCTTGTTATTTGGACAAGGATGAAGGAGATAAATTTGTAGAAATCACAAAATATAGAGGTATGATTGGCTCACTCCTTTATCTTACGGTAAGTAGGCCTGATATTATGTTTAGTGTGTGCATATGTGCTAGATTTCAAGCAAATCCTAAAGAATCACACCTAAGTGCTGTAAAAAGAATTATGAAATATCTAATAGGCACATTATAAATGGGCTTATAGTACCCTAAAGGTGCCTCATGTAGTCTAATTGGTTATTCCGATTCTGACTTTGTTGGATACAAAATGGATAGGAAGAGCACTAGTGGGACATGCCACCTGCTTGGAAGCTCACTAGTTTCTTGGCATAGTAAAAAACAAAATAGTGTGACATTGTTTACAGCTGAAGCTGAATATGTTGCAACTGGAAGTTATTGTGTTCAAATCCTTTGGATGAAGCAACAACTTCTAAACTATGGTATTGAACTAGATTACATCCCTATAAGGTGTGACAACACTAGTGCAATCAATTTGTCTAAAAATCTCATTTTACACTAAAGAACAAAACACATAGAGATAAAGCACCATTTCATAAGGGATCATGTTCAAAAAAGGGATTACATACTTGAATTTGTTGAAACCACTAAACAACTAGCTGACATCTTCACTAAACTATTAAACAAAGAAGCATTCTTTTATATAAGAAGTGAACTTGGCATATTAGAGCAATCATGCATCTAAACTCTTGCTGCATAATTCTTCTGCATAATGAACAATCTTACTACTTAATGTGTTATAATTGAGTTCATTGCATAATTATTTTGCATTTTATCTTGAATTCAATACTGACTTGAGCGTCGAAGTATCCCTTAAATTTATTTTGCAGGTGCTTGATCCATGCTTAAGTCCCCTAATTTCCTTTAATCATGTTCCTGCTAAAGAAAATTGTTTTCTGGTTCTCTTGAAGAAGAAAATGTTGTGTTTGGGATGCTTTTAAAGTGGTTAGTGTTGATGAAAATGAAACCAAGCTAAGATGGAACAAATTGGTGTTTTAAGGACTGATTTCGTAAAGAATTTCTTGGTTTTGGAAGTGCAATAATAAGTTAAAAGAAGAAAATAATCTGTTATTTAGGTTTTTATAACTAATTTGTCAAGGTGAAGTGTTCTCTGCTAAGCAACATAACCAATTAGGACGCTTCACTAATCGATTATTAGAAAATTAGAGTTTTCCGGAACTCTCTGCCATAAGACAATAACCTATTAGAGCTATTCCCTAACCGGTTAGAGGCCATATTCTTTAACCCATCTAACCGGTTACACAACTCCCTGTAACCAATTATTGAAATTCAAAAACTCCCAGCCGTGAATCCTTTTCATTCATGTATCACCCCCTTTCCTCCATTGTCATCTTCTTCCTCAAGCACCCACTCACACCTACTCACTCAAACACCTCTTTCACTCCAAATCCAACTAAAATCAACCACTAAAACTCATTTTCCATCACTTTCCACTAATCAAAGCTTCTATTTTCTTCTAAATTTTCACCTTCCCTCACACTTTCTCTCTTCTAAATCGAGCCCTAGCCTCCATCTTCAACCATGGCAAGTAGTTCATCTCACCCTAAGCGTTCTCGCTCCAAAAATCCTAATGTACCCCTACCAACACCCATTTCACCCACTGACCAAGACTTCTCCATTAGCCTCAACATTGGAAGGTACTTCTCTCACAAAAATCAAATGAAGGCATATGTACTGCATTTTCACGCACGACACCTCATTCAGCCCAAATATATGGACTGAGACTTCTTCGTCAAAGAAGGATTCACATCCCTTATAGAGCTCTTAGAACTCTATGGGTTGAAAACTCTTGTCACCACCAACCCCGAGTACTTCTATCTTGAACCCATAAAAGTTTATTTATGCAATTTAAATATTATTGGTGGAAATCTGGTTTTTGAAATTCAAAGGCATAGAATCATTGTGTCACCAAGTCAATGGACTCCCCTGTTTGTTCTCACTTATTCTGGAGACAAACTTCCTGTGGAAAATCACAGCTCATGGGAGGGATTTGATCGAGATCAAGCAGTAGCAAGCATGCTTCAACCAGGCATTCAAGTGCCAAAAGGATCTTTCACTGCTGGCCTTCTGAATTTACAGGATTGTCTTCTTCACTTTATAGTCACACATATCTTGGTACCAAGGGCAAGCAACTATGCCTTGGTTGAAGAAGAAGACATTTTTCTATTGTGGGCACTTAAAAAACGCATGAAGATCAATTGACCTCATTACATCATACATTACATGATGAAAGCTAAGGAAAAGGCAATGATGGATCTTCTTTACACTTCATTGGTTTCTAAAATTCTAGATCAGTATAAGGTCAGCTTAGAGGATGATGGAATTATTCACACTATCTGTCCCAACAAGTTTGGAGTTGCCTCTCTAAACCATATGCAAGTAAAGAAAATGAATGATGAATGGGTCTACGGTTGTGGACGTGAGGCAGCAACATAGCAAGGAGGAATTCCCACTACCTCTGCTGACGTGCCTATGGAAGAGGTCCCTGCCACCAATGATGACCACATCTTGGAACCCATTGCAAATATGCAAGTTAGTATTGAAGCCCGCATTGCAGATCTTAAAACTTATCAAGAACATAACAACATAATCATCTATGATAGCTTAAGCGCTATGGAAGATCGCTTGGATAGGCTTGAGCGTCATTGTCCAGCACCAGAGGATCACGGGGCTTAGGCATGGAGTCATTATTTCAGTTATAGCTTCTTTATTTTGATTAAAGCTATCTTTTGGATATGATGTTCATTATCTTAGAATCATGACATGCTTAACTATGATTAGTATAACTTAGATGATTTTTTTTAATGAATGGACTGTTAAAATATGCTTACATTATTACTGGATTTTTTTACTAGATATTTGTTACATAGTAATGGTTATGAACTCTCTCTCCAAATATTTTTTTTTATCATGACAAAAGGGGAAGAAGGTTTTTGGTTTTGAGAAAAGAAAGGTAAAATAGCAGAAGGTATATTTTCAATGGTCTTGAGATTCCAAAACAAAGGGGGAGCTGTGCATCTCTAATTCAATCACCTCTTGAACAATAGAAGGGGCGTAAGTCTCTAAAACCTTTTATTAATTCCAATATCTATTTGAACTAACCTTTTCTCAATAGTTGTTTGTCATCATTAAAAAGGGGGAGAATGTGATTGGCATTGACTAAAGCAATGGTTTTTATGATAATAAACAAAGAAAGGAAGGAAAATGCAAAGGACAAGTCCCAAAGAGCTTCAACCTTATAATATAAGTTTTAGATCTTGTGTAAAGGTATTTGTAGGATTCACACTAAGCTCATTAATTGGTTTTCTTACTTAACCTAAATTAGTTTGCTAAATCAAGATTTATACTTGTGAAAATGATGTTTAAGTTTGAGCAAAATAGTTTTAGAAAGATGGAAAAATCCTTTGGAAATCTTACCTTCTTGACAAACTAATAAAAGGTTATTACTGTTCACATAACAGGTTTTTTTTGTCAAAATAGAAGCATGTCAAGGTTTTTCAAAAGCTCCTAACCGATTAGGCATATCCTCTAATCATTATTGTGAAAGTCAGAAGCAAAATGTTGAGACTCCTAACTGATTAGGAACTCTCTCTAATCGGTTAGATGATGAATCAAGAGTCAATTTTTAAGACTCATAACCAATTAGGAACTCCCTCTAATCGGTTAGTTGGTGAATTAGGAGTCAAATTTTGAGACTCCTAACCGATTAAGACAATCTCCTAATTGGTTATTTGGGCAACCAGAAAACACGCATAACGGCTCTATTAAGAGCATTTAATGTTTCCAACTACTCCCAACGGCTCTTAATTTCATTTGGCTATAAATTTTAGTTGTTTGGAATTTATGAAAAGTTAGATAAATAATCTGAAAATCACTCTTAAGCATTGAATATGTGTTTTTACTATCCCTTCAATCATACTCTATTTTTTAGCTTTAAAAGTGTGAATCCTCGATACCTATAAGCTTTAATTTGCATTATCCACTCTAAAGAGAGAGTTTCAATTCATCTATATCTTGATTAATCTTTAAAGATGGTGAGGTATCCCTCAAAGAATTGTAAAGGGTGATATATCCCTTGAAAGTAGAGGCTCAAGCACAAAGGGTGGGGTATCCAAAGATGTTGTGTTTTCAAGTTTGTAAAGGTTGTCAATCACCTATTTGAAGTTTGAAGTTATAGTGGAAATCTCGAGTGTTTACTTGAGGGCTAGACGTAAGCCACAAGTGGATTGATGGCTGAACCAAGATAAAGCTTTGTGTTTGTTTTCTCTAAACTCTACTCTTTACTTTGTGCATTATTTTATTGCATTATTTGAATTCTATCTTTCTTGGTTGATTCATTTAAGAGTGAAAGGTCTCTATTTTCTCTATCAATTCATCTCTAACAAACAATAGCTTCATCGAAAATTGATAATCAAGGCTTTTGCGAAAGAATTGCGAAAGTATTTTTAAAACTTAATTCACCCCTATTGAGTTTTGAGGCCACTTGGCAACACATGAAAGTGGAAACCGAGCTAGGAAAGAATAGCCACTCTATCTGTTGCCTAAGCTTACTTAGGGGTGGTAGGGGATCCAATTCTGCCAGTTCCTATAAGAAGAGAAAACATAAGAGAGGAGAAGAGGGGAACATAGCAGTTTTGGGGGGAGAATCATTTTGCAGAAGAAGACTCTCTACATTTTGAACCATTTCGACCACCAACACAAGCCACTTTCATCTTCACCTTCCTCGCCACTCTGAACCACTTTGAATCACCTTCAGTAGCGATACTCCCCACAAAACCCAAACCATCACAGCCACCATCCCAAAACAGCCTCCATAACCAACCACCAACACAAGCCACTTTCATCTTCACCTTCCTCACCACAGTGAACCACTTTGAACCACCTTCAACATAACCACCCAAACCTCCATTCACATTAGCCTTCCACCATGTCCAAACCCACTTCACCATCAACACCAAATCCCTTAAACCAACACAACAACCACCTCTCGCTTCAAGCCTTCATCAACAACCAACCAAACCACCATCAAAACCATAAAATAACCCCTCTATAACCACCATTTCCAACCTCCACCATGACCCACTAGCCATCAAACAAACCCACCAATTTGACCACCATGAAACAACCACCAAAATATAAGTCATCTCACAAAACACCGCCCATCCTTGCCTTCTCTCTCAACGAGATAGTAGCAACCATCAACATCTCTCCTTATCTCCACCTCACCTTCGCTTTGATTCTTCACCATCAACGCACCATGGTGAAAGTAGAGCGATAAGCAAACCATCATAAAACAAAAAAAAAACCTTATCCATACCATCGTAAAAATACACGAAACCATCAACACACCCAACGAAACCTTCACACCACCCACCACACTCTTCCCGTGTGTCACCCACCCATGCAGAACCACCATCTCTCACAGGCCACTACGTCAAGCCACGCTGCCACCGGACACCCAGCAACCTCCAACCAACACCCCTATGTCACAGCAACTCCAGCTCTGCCCAACCACTATCAAACAACTGTCGTACTCCAAACCAGCGTCTCTGATAACCTGTTCGTCGTCGACAGAGACTAGGGACCAGAACCCACGCACTGCAAACCACTAGATCAGACGCACTTCCTTTATCTTATCGGCGCGCCACCACCCCTGTAAAACTCAGATCTAGGTCACCATGACCCACCATCCACTCCACCAAACACGAACTAGCCAAGCACCACCGTTCTACGCACCAGATCCGTGAAGTGGAAAACCCACCGAGCATTTCAACCTAGACTAGATCGAGACTTGTAACCATGCGCCACCACGACCCTCGAATCATGTTCACCAGCCCAGATCCGTAAGTCGAGGCCACCGTCGCACCACTGTGAGCAGATCTGGTCAGCACGCGACACCAGCCACGCTTGGGTTGTCCTCTGCGTTATGCCTCTATGTTGAAGCCCATGTCCCTTTTATTTTTAGTTTCTCCATTCTCCTCTATTTCTCTATTCTACGTTTTTCTTGTTTTTAAAACTTTTTTCTTTGTACTATTTTTTATTATTTCTTTTTAAATTTAAGTTGATGTGGGCTGAGTTTGGCAATAATGCAAGTTCATTTTATTGAATGTTTGTTGGGCTTCTGAAGTTTTATTAATTGGATGTTTGGGCTGCGTTTAGGCTGCTGCTTTTTGTGAGTTGGGTTTATTTCATTTATCATTGGATTTAAATGCTTAACATGAATATAAAAAAAGAAGATAAGAAAAATCATTTAATCAATGCAATGACCAATGACCAATGATAATGATTGAATAGCAAATGTTATCTTCAATGTCATTCGGATCATAAAGATTTATTGAGTAGCCTAGTGCTAACTTGAATTCTGTGCAAGAATTGATTTGCTTTTCAAACAAAATTCATTTTCAAAATTATTTTTTCATAATTAAAATTAATCAACGCACAATCATTTTATAAAGATTTACGTGACTTTGTGTTCCTCATTGCACCTGAAGATATATAGGAGCGGGAATTCTTTCCTGTCAAGCTAAAAATTAATTTTTCACAATTTGGTTGTTTCTTTTTTATTTGTTTAAAAGAAATAGTTACAATGTTTTTAAAAGGGGGAAAATAAATATTTTCAAGAGTTTATAAAAAAATTGCACAATTGACTTAAGGTACCGTCTCAGGATGAGTGTGTAAGGGATGTTGTGGGATTAAGTTTTCACTTTTTCCTATACATAACCGACTCTTGAATCCAATCTTGTTTCAAATACTATTTTCTAAGAAAGGGTTTTTCAATTTTTTTTAATTTAAATAAAATTGGCGGCGACTCTATTTCCTTTTTTTAAATCCTATAAGTTGCTATTTCGTCATGATCTCAGTCGCGACAGGTAGCATCAGTACTACCAACATTGCTTCTTCATTTGATTTTTTCATGACTATACTTAAGCAATTTTCCAATACTTAGGCAAACATCAGTATTATCTCACCTCAACAACTTGTTATCCACACCAACCTATATTAGGTTCATTAGATTTTTACTTGAACAGATCCAATGATGCAAACCAACTCAATAACAAGAAAAAGACCAAAGGCAACTAAGGTTGGCTTTTTTACCAACATGCCCTTTTGGGCAAAATTATTTACCAAATTATCATACTTTCTAAACTATATATCAAATTGCCATACTTTTGGCCATGTTAGCTTTTTTTTTTATTATATATATTTTTAGTTATATGTAGATAGCGATTATCTACATCATAACTCCATCAGTGGTGACACTTCTTACGTGGAAGCGCTACAACTTTTGGCGCTTTGTTCATAGATACACCAAAACATTTTGCATTTAAAGCAAAAAAACACTAAGCTTAATGGCATTTCCAACCCACTAGTTTTTTTTATAATAATCTCTCATTTTCCTTTTTTAATACACATACAAATACGAGTATCCTCTCACTATTTTATGGAATTCAACACCTCTCTACTTTGTTAGAAAATTTATTTTTCATGGCTTGGAAACATTTAGTCATGCGATAAACAAATTTGTTCTATAGTTTACTTGTAACTAAGTTAAAAATAAGCAGAAAAAAGAATTATAAGTGTTACAATAACATAAAACAAATTTGTGACCACCCAAAATCGGGGTCATGACCGATGCATGAGTTAGAATTTTAGCCTAGTAAGCCTATCAAAATCAAACAACCTTAGTAGTTCAAATATTATGATTTTATGTGAAATCTGATAAAGTTTTCCCTAAAAATTAGATGTCTCTAGAAATACACCATCATGTTTAATAAAACATATCTATATATATTTAGATTTTCAAATTACCAGAGCATTTACACGATGTATAATAAAAATATTTGTACATATACATAGAGTCATCTGAGATTGAACAAACACAATAAAAACTAGATAGATTTATATACATTAATTCAAGTGTACCTCAATAACAATAAATAAACAGCACTTACCCATCATATCTTTTGATCTATACCGACCATATTTTTAACTTAGCTGGAAATTATAAGTAAATTATATAACTAATTTGTTTATTGTATTACTAAACAAATCCAGGCCATGAAAAGCAAATTTTCTAATAAAGCAGAGAGATGTTGGATTTGGTAAAATAATGAAAGGATATATGTATTTGTATTTGTATTAAAAAAGAAAAATAAAATTTAATTATTAAAAAAACTCGTAGGTTAGAAACGCCGTTAAATTTTGATAATTTTTCTACTTTAAACATAAAATGTTTTGTTGTTTTCATGAACAATGCGTAAAAAACTAGGATCCCACTTCTTTATAGCAACACTCCTCTAACATGATCTGAACTCTTTATTTTTTATTTAATAATTAATATTTTTTATTAATATTTTAATATTAAAAAACATTTTTAATATTAAAATATTAATAAAAAATATTAATTATTAAATAAAAAATAAAGAATTCAAATCATACCAAAAGCAGTTGCTGGAGTGTAGCTGCTAGAGTGCAGCTTCCGGAGAGAATTCGGATTTCAAAAACTATGTTTTCCCGTAAGAAGCTATCATTACTAATAGACTTATGATGTGAATAATATCAATCGTGTGTTAACGCTATCTATGTGTAATTCTAAAAGATATTAAAAAAAAATCAATGTGATAAAAAATATGGTAATTTATTATATAATTTAAAAAATATGATAAATTAATAAATAATTTTATATAGAAAGACATTTTGATCCAAAAGTCTTGCGTTAGGCAGTATAACCCTGTGAAAAAAGAAAAGAAAAATCCACAAAGCCGAACAGGTTAGTTACCCACTTTCACTGTTCCACGTGAGAGCATTGTCACCAAGTCAACTTTTTTGGTTACCCCAACACTTTCTCTGTTTCTTCCTGGCACGCCCAACTCTTCCACCACCAATCAGCAACAGCAATCACGATCATCACCATCAAACCTTTAACAAAGATCAGTTTTGTTATTTTTCTTTAAAAAAAAACACATCTCTACACCGTACCTATTTTCCATTTTCTCTCTTAGGCGAAACCCAAAATCTCTTTCTCTCTCTTTGAAAATGGATTCAAAAGGAAGAACCCAAAACGAAACTCCTCAGTTATACCAGAACGTCGTCATAATGAGGCACGGCGACCGCATCGACAACTTCGAGCCCTTGTGGGTATCCACCGCTACCCGACCCTGGGATCCTCCCTTGATCCAACAGGGTCGGGTTCGGGCCTTCTGCACGGGTCGCAAGTTCAACCAGAATCTCGGGTTCTCGCTCCACCGGGTCTTCGTCTCACCCTTCCTCCGCTGCGTCCAGACTGCCGCCGAAGTCGTCACCGCCCTCTCCGCCGTCGATGACGATCCCAACGTCCTCACCGGCGACGGCGTTCCCATCGATCCTTCAAAACTCAAGGTCAGAAATATTTTTTGGTTGAATATCGAGTTTATTTAAATTAAAACAATTCTTTTTCTGCAAAGTATTGAATTTTAATTGAAAATATAAATGTAAATTTATTTTTTCCAAATCTTGATGCACTATATATATATATATATAAAAAAAATAAAAGGAGTGTATCTGCTAAGATGAGTCTTGATTATAAGATGTAAGAGAGTAAATTTTAACTTGTTTAAATGTCACATAACTTTTAAATAATTTTTAATCATCTTAATTATTAATGTATATGGTCAAGATTTATTCTTCTTACCATTTTATAATAAAAATTCATCGCATTATATATGTCATACATGTGTATATATATATATATATATATATATATATATATATATAATGGAACTCGCTTTTTAACTTTCAGCTAAGAAAACATATCAAAAAAAAAAAACTCAGTTAAGAAAAGTATATATTCTGGCCATTTCTAATATACACCCTGTTATGCAGGGTGTATGGTTCACTTGGTGTATCTCAACTATTGATTGTGTTAAAAAACACATCAACGATTATGATCAACGACTTGTAACCTGTTGCACTGTTCATCGTTACTATTCATCGTCCCCGTCAAAAATACTGTTCATGCCAGAAAAAAATACCGTTCACACTGAAAAAATAATATTCATGCAAAAAAAATTTGTTCATAACCAGAAAAAAATATTGTTTACGCAGAAAAAAACATTATTTATCGCCGAAAAAGTATACTGTTCATAGTTGGAGTTATTATTCATGCAGTTACTATTTTATTTTTAAGTTACATAATTGTGTAAAAAATTATCGTTAAAATAATACCAGTTAAAACTATACTAGTCTTTATATTTTTTCATAAATAATTGTGCATATTAAAAACTCTACAAATTTTATTGTGTGTAAATATTACCAGTTAAAATTTGTAGAGTTTTCAGTATGTACAGTTATTTATGAAAAAATATAAGGACTAGTATAATTTTAACTACTATTATTATTTTTACTTGTATTATTTACACAGTTATACAACTTAAAAAATAAACAGTATAGCCTGAAAAAAGGTGGTGGCCCAGACGGATGGTGGTTTGGCGTGAAAAGCATTCTTGGCCGTGAATGATGATGGTGATGATGTGCAAAAAATAATAATAAAAAAATTAACTTGAAAAAAAACTAACCTGAAAAAAAAAATTTAACTTGAAAGAAAAATGTTAACCTGAAAAAAACAAAAAAGGAAAAAACTTGCAATTGCAGGTCAAAGGCAGGATGTATTATACACTCAAAGCTGGCAGGTGTATAATAGCACCTGCCACATGTTCTTTATAACTTAATGTGATAAAACATAAAGAGTGTGTTTGGAATGTAAAAAAAAAAAAAATAATTTGATTTGTAAATCAAATCTAATTAAATCTTGTGTTTGGAATGTCAAAAAATAAGAACAATTTGATTTTTAAAATTTTATAAATTTCATTTCTTTTGTTTTATAAATTCTATCAAATTTGATAAGATTTGATAAGATTTGATTTAAATTGAAATGAATAGACTATTTTACCCTTAATAACTATCTTTAAGTATCTCTCATAAGGATAAAAATATAAAATAATGAAATCAAGTCAAATTAATTCTCATTTTAATGAGTTTCAAATACATAATTTGATTTCTAAATCAATTCAAATCTTATTTTTTTATAATAAGTTTCAAATACAAAATTTGATTTCTAAATTAAATTAAATCAAATCAATTCAAACCAAATTATTTTTAATTTTAATTGATTTCAAATACTACCAAAAGTTTTTCTTTCCAGTTAGTTTGTTTTATTTATGCAAGGAAGGAAATACAAAATATTTTAATTTTTTTAAGTCGACCAACCCCACAATCATCCATGTCTTTCACAAAAGAAATCAACAATGGGACATTATTATTTTATCTATATATACTTTTTTTATTTTTTGATAAAACTAGATATTCGCCCAAGTTTAGCTCATTTAAACTATTTATAGAACTAATCCTTGTTCGACCGCGGGAGCATGAGTTATGCAATCTCCTGATTAGAGTTATTTTCATGATATTTGAACTCACATCTTCATTAGGAACTTAAATTGCTTACCACTTGAACTCATCTTTTTTGGATATCTATATATCCTATATATACTATAACTTTTAAATGGAAGCTACTTTTAATTTTTATCCCTGAGATATAACTATAATGTTAATGTATAACTTGTTTCACTGCAAGTGAACGTTCTTATTCTTGTTACTGATTTAACACAATAAAATTCTGTTCTGAACGACTTTGTGCGTTAATTGACCTCTGGATTTCAGTGGTGGTTCTTGCAGTGTACCAATCACATGCATTAACTCTTCTTACATGATATTCTACTCATCCATTCTCTCAAGAACAGTTACAATTTTGTTCCCATGGCAATCAACGATGGTTTACTAGATAAATAGATGTAGAAATTTAAGTTTTTAAAAATAATTGTACCGTAAATAGATTTTCCAGTGATGTTGCTGCACTCAATTGTAATGTTTGATTTGTCTATATGGGATGTTTGAAGGATACATGTTAACATTTTAACCTTGGCCTAGTGATGAAAACTGCATGCATACGCACATTGTAACGAACGAGGTTCAGTTTCATTTGTAGAAGTAGAATGGTCGAGTTTTATGAGTGAAAGTCTAACTTGGTATTTCATTTCTCTATTATTGTTAGAGAAGTTTAGGAATGGGAATTACCAATTTGATATTGTTAGTCTCTCAGGCTCTATATTTATACTGAAAAATTAAGCACCATACAAAGTATAGTATACGCGTAGTACAAGACAGATAAGCTCAGTCCATTATACATAATAGACTACTAATATATAATCTCTAATACTCTCCCTCAAACTAGAGCATAGATGTTAATCATGCTTAGCTTGTTATAAATATAGTTTATTCTATGCTTGTTGAGTGCTTTGGTGGGGATGTCTCCAAGTTGTTCTCCAGTCCGCACATGTTCACTAACAAGAAGTCCTTGTTGAATCTTCTCATGCACAAAATGACAATTAGTCTCAATATACTTTGTTTTTCATGAAATACAGGATTAGGTACAATATGAATGGCTACTTGATTATCACACCATAGTTTCATAAGCATTGCACTCTTAAATCCAATCTCACACTGGATCAAGCAACAACACTTTGTTTCTTACTTCTCCAGGAAACAAGGTTACCTCCAACAAGAACACAATAGCCAGAGGTGGATCTTCTATCCATAGGGGATCCAACCCAGTCAACATCAAAGAAGCCCTCCACTGCAATATGTCCATGACCTCTATACCAAATGTCATGACCTGGAGCCCCTTTCAAATATCTCAATATATAAAGAACAACTTCCCAATGGATGGTTCGAGGAGATGACATGAACCGACTAACCGCATGATAGAGAAGGCAATATCAAGACGGGTGACAGTGAGATAGTTAACCTTACCCACTAGTTTTCTATATTGCTTAGGCTCTGAGATAACATCCCCATCATCTATTAAGAGTTTGATATTAGGAACCGTAGGGGTTTCAGCAAGTTTAACTCCAAGTAAGTTTTTTCCTTGAGCAGATCAAGAGCATACTTTCTCTGGGTCAAGAAAATGCCCTTCTTATTCTCCATCACTTCAATACCCAAAAAGTATTTTAACGCACCCAAATCTTTGGTCTGAAACCGTGTTTGGAGAAACTCTTTTAGTTTTCTAATTCTAGTCTCATCACTCCCAGTAATAATAATGTCATTTACATATACCATAAGAAAGATACAACCACCTTGAGAGCACTAAGAGAAGACCGAGTGATCAAAATTGCTTATCTGAAGTCCAAATTGTAAGACAGCTTGACTAAATTGCCTAAACCAAGCTCTTGGGGCTTGTTTAAGACCACACAAAGATTTCTTCGATCGACACACCTTTCCTTTCTCTCCCTGAGCAACAAACTCAGGTGGTTGTTCCATATACACCTTTGCTTGCAAGTTGCCATGAAGAAAGGCATTTTTGACATCCCGCTGATGTAAATGCCAATGATGGCTAGCTGCAAGAGAGATAAACAACCGAACAGAAGAAGTTTAGCAACTGCAGAAAAGGTGTTAGAATAATCAATGCCATAAAACAAGCCTTTAAACGAGCCACAGAACCATCAGGGTTAACCTTCATATTATAAACCCACTTATAATCGCTTGTTTACTCGGAGGTAGGAAAACCAAATCCCAAGTCTAAATGTGTTCAAGGCTATGCATCTCATCCAACATAACCATACACCACCCCTCATGAGACATGGCCTCAATAACAGTGGTAGGAATAGTGACAGAGTCAAGAGAAGTGACAAAGGATTGAGCAGAACTAGACAAACCAGCATAAGACACAAACGAAGAAATAAGATAAGTACAACTATGCTTACCTTTCCGAAGAGAAATCGAGATATCAAGATTGGACTTAGACGGGGTAGGATCTAGGGAAGAAGGAGCCATAGGAGAAGATGAATCAAGATGTCCTGGAGCAGTAGTACTAGTTACAGCTGGTTGCTTGTTCCACCGAACATAGTGGTAGGGAAAAGGAGAAACAGGAAGGCGACTAGGCGAAGAAGACACGAGCGAGAGAATTTGCAGAACGAGATGAAACAAGAGGAAGAGAAGCAGAAGGTGTCGATAAGTGATATACCAGGAAGTCATCATCCTCAGTGGAGGGAAAGGGAGGAGGGGACTGCAAAGAGAAAGGAGTGGTATCAAAGAGTGTGACATCGACAGAAACAAGGTAACAATGCAAATCAGGGGAGTAACATTTGTAGCCCTTTTGACTGCGAGAGTAGCCTAAGAAAATGCATTTGAGAGAACGAGGATCCAACTTAGAGACCTGAGAATGAACATCCTGGACAAAACAAGTGCAACCAAAATTTCTGAGAGGAAGAGCAAATAAGGATTGAGATAGAAAGAGGAGAGAGGATGGAATCTGGCCTTCTAACACAGAGGAAGGAAGGCGATTTATTAAGTAGCAGGCTATAGAAATTGCATCAACATAAAAAGTTTTGGAGACTTTCATTTAAAATAGAAGAGGACAGGCAACCTCAAGTAAGTGTCTGTTCTTTCGTTCAGCCACCCCATTTTGTTGGGGGGTGGCAATACAGGATATTTCATGATGGACGTCATTTTCTTGCATAAATGTTTTAAAAGAAGTGGAAAGATATTCTTTAGCATTATCACTTCAAAGAGTGCGAATAATAATGTGGAATTGGGCTCGAATTTCAGCACAAAATATAGTAAACAATTCTAAATGACTTTTCATAAAATAAAGCCAAGTAACCCGAGAATAGTCATCAACAAAAGTAACAAAGTAACGAAAATCAAACTTGGACTCAATGGCACAAGGCCCCCAAGTTACGAAGTAAGAAAGGGGATGCAACCCGCTTATTAACTCTAGGAGGATAACTACCTCGATGGTGTTTAGCAAACTGACAAGACTCACAATTTAAAACAAAAGTAGACTCTAAAGTTGGACACAACTTCTTCAAAATTTTCAAAGGAGGATGTCCAAGATGGCAATGTAGTTGAAATGGAAGGACAGAAGTGGAACAAGCAATTGATTGTGGTTTTGGAATTGCTGACTCCAAGATATATAAACCATTTGATTCACGACCCCTACCAATCTCCTTGTTTGTCCCAAGATCCTAAAACAAGCAATGTATAGGAAAGAAGTGAACACTACAATTCATGGTATTCGTAATTTTACTAATAGATAAAAGATTAAACGGAAAGTGAGGTAGACATAAAACATAGTGAAGGGGAAGAGAAGGTGAAGGATAGATAGTACCACTTCCTACTATAGGGGCAGAAGAACAATTAGCAAGAGTAACATGAGGTAATAAAGATGAGGACTAAAATGAAGAAAGAATACCTGTATTACCAGTCATGTGGTCAGTGGCACCTGAATCAATGACCCAGTTGCGAGAGGAATAGGTGAGACAAGCGGTAGGATTACTTGACTGAAGATGAAGTGCCAATACCTGTGAATCCTGGAATCGAGTGTGGGCATCAAATTCAACATCAAACATGGTAATGTTTCTAAAGCCCTATGTTAGAGGTGCATATATGGGTGAGGGTAAAATACCCTCTTGGGTGACTACATTAGCATAACGCTAGGTAGGTTTCCTATTCAGCTTCCAACAATTTTTCTTAATATGACCTTCTTCACCATAGAAGTAATGGAAATATTGTGTACTATCACGACCACTATCACGGCCACCATCACGACCACCATCATGCCTGTCGGTACTGCCACCAACTCTGCCCCGACCACTACCACTACGTCCTCTTCCTCGACCTGCTCTATCACCCTCTCTACTTACCAATGCAGCGGAGACTTCAGAAGGAGGTTCAGAGGGCAACTCATGATGACACTATAGAAGATGACAATACACATCAGCAAGGGTGACATGCTCAGAGCTAGTCAGAATCTGATCACGAGCAGCACTAAACTCAGGGCACAAGCCAGATAGAAAACTCACAACTGCTAATTACTCTCGCTGCAAGCGCATTTGTTTAACATGATCAGAAATAGGATGAAGAACATTTAATTCTTCATATATCCGCTTAAACTCACTGAAGTAAGCCTGGAGAGAATTCTCTTTTTGAGCTGGTCAATGAAATTCTTGTGTGACTTCATAAATACGAGAGAATTTGGCTTTCCCAGAATAAATGAACTCCATGTCCTCCCACAACTTCTTCACTGTATTGCAATGAGAGACCACATGCCTGACAGAGGTATCGAGGGTTTTGTTGATCATACCAAACAATCGATTATTCTCCTGCAACCACTTGTCTTGTGTATGCTGTGACTTGGGGGGGGTCATCAGTTAAGTGATCCTCTTTCTCAATCCCAGTAAGAAACATGTGGATGGTCTTATGTCATTCAATATAATGCTTCCCATCAAACTTATCATCTATAATTCAAACGGAGGCAAAAATCACTTCAAGAAGTACCGTAGGCTTCTGAGAAGTCTCAGATTTATTAGAACTAGTATCAAAACTAGTGGAGCTTGAGTCGGAATTAGCATCAGCCATCTCAAACAGATCTCAGAAGAGCAAGCGCAGCAAATATTCAAGACAGGCGCTCCCAAAAGCACCAAAAACAGGAGCAAAAACTTCGAAATCCAACACCCAACAACCAAAGAGGCTGGAAAACCACCAAACCACACTTCTCTAGTGTCAAACCAACTCAGAAAGCACAAGAATAGCACTGGGTTTCAAAGAAAACGCCAAAACCCGCAACAAAAAGCACCAAACCGAACCTAACCTGCCTGGCCGACCAAAACCACTATAAAATTGGACAGCCACCAAGGCCACAACTTGGACACGCATGGTCGCACCCTTCTGGCCGGCGCGACACCCTTGGTCGTCAGAAAACACGTGCACGGCATATTGGGCCACTATTCAGCGCATCAGGCGTGAGAAATCACACCTTAACCACCTTGAACTGGTCGAAAACGACCTTAGCATTGGATGAAAAAAATTTTGGAGCCCGAAAATGGGGAGATCGGCTCTTTCTGATTCAGAAAGGCTAGGATTTTTGTTTGAACTTTTTTTTTGGTGGCAATTTGGCAGAGGAAGTGGTGTTCTAGGTTTCACCTAGCCTATAGGTTTCTCTAACCTCTGGGTAAACAGGTGATTGGTTGTAAGTGGGTTTATACTGTGAAGGTTAACCCTGATGGTTCTGTGGCTCGTTTAAAGGCTCGTTTGGTTGCTAAGGGTTTATAGCATTGATTATTCTGACACCTTTTCTCTTGTTGCTAAACTTGCTTCTGTTCGGTTGTTTATCTCTCTTGCAGGTAGCCATCATTGACATTTGCATCAGCTGGATGTCAAAAACACCTTTGTTCATGGCGACTTGCAAGAAGAGGTTTATATGGAGCAACTATTTGGGTTTGTTGCTAAGGGGAGAATGTAGATTGAAGAAATCTTTGTATGGTCTTAAACAAGACCCAAGGGCTTGGTTTGGGTAATTTAGTAATTTTGATCACTCAGTCTTCTTTAAGTGGTGTTCTAGGTTTCACCTAGCCAATAGGTTTCTCCAGCCTAGCTCTGATACCATGTTAGAGAAGTTTAGGAATGAGAATGACTAACTTGATATTGTTAGTCTCCCAGGCTCTATATTTATACTGAAAAATTAAGCACAGTACAAAGCGTAGTATACGTGTAGTACAAGACAAATAAGCCCAGCCTAATAGCACATAATAGACTATTAATACATAATCTCTAACAGTTATGAACTTTTATAACATGACTTACAAATCCTGAGTACTTGTACATAGATACATCAGCCAATGAGTTGTGAAAATTCTTTCCCTCATTTCCGCAACTGCAGGTCTCTGTTGAATATGGATTATGTGAAATGATGAGCAGGGAGGCAATCAGGCTCGAGGTGGCTCCTAAAGATGGAAATTGGGGTTTTGATATATCAGAGCGTGAGGCCATGCTTCCAGCTGGGACAGTGGATAATAATGTAGAAAGGGTCTATAAAGAGGTATAGAGGACTTCATCTTCATTATCAATTGTGAAATTTTAGCACTTGGCAATTATATACATACATCCAACCATCATTAGTGTTGATGAAAACTTTTTTGCTTGAGAAACTTCAGTTGCCCCACTGGGAAGAGCCAGTTTTGCGCACAAGGGCTAGATATGAGCAAATAGTTAAAGACCTTGCAGATAAATATCCTACTGAGAACTTGCTGCTTGTCACACATGGTATAATATTCAATTTCTTGTCCATATTACTGTAAGAGAGACCTGTTTTGTAATGCTGGATTCGTAGGTGTAGGAGAATATCATTCCATCCGGAAAGGCACCTTTTACTCGTAAATGCAATCTTTTTCTAGCTTTTCCCCTTGGTTACATGAATAATCAGCTAGAAGGAAATTTAGAATAAAGCAAGAAAGAGCTCGAACCAGTTGGTCAGATGTATGGAGTAGATGCCTCTTATTAGAAGTGTGCAAGAGATTTTCTGCAAGTTGAATCTTAATTGAATTGCACCTTTTGCAGGGGAAGGAGTTGGGGTGGCTATTTCTTCATTCAAAAAGGGTGCTGCAGTATATGAAGTTGAGTACTGTGCATATGTAGAACTTAGACGCCCTATTTTCAAGAAAGATCAGTCATTTACTGCAGGAGAATTCGAAGTGGTTACTCATACTGGTCAAACTGGCGTAAGCTATTTCCTCCCAAGTCCTTCGAGCAATGACATCAGTTAAACTTCATAATGACCATCCATGCGCTGGATTCATAATGACCATCAGTTAAACTTTGCTCTGGCTATTTATATTTGAGTCCTCCAAATGACTTCTCTATTGTGAATGCTTGATTGGAATTGAGTAGGAAAATTAAAACCACATTCTTCTTTACTCATGATATTTGCCTTGATTGAATAGTAGAAATAGGAGGAAAAGAAATAGAAATAAGTGGACTTTATTCTTCCATAATAAGTTAAACATATACTTTGTTTATTGCAGTGTTGCGAATATAAAACTTGTTTGTTGGAAAGAAAATAACTTGCTTGTAATAATTTTTTTTTTTTGGGTGTATATTTGTAAGGAGTAGCTCTTGCTGTTTACAACTGTTTCTTGTACCTAATTCAATTTTCTTGCAACGGGATCCTGTCTTAAACATGCAAATATGCTCAATTATTTACTTTCGAATGTGAGAATTAGTTTTCTCGAAACTGCACAATCATTTCACATAAGCAAACCAGTGTCCAGGTGGCTTATTTGTTTAATTTCTTATAATTTTAATCATGGAAGGTTTTTTCTGATTGAACTGGTTAAGGTTTTATATGAATGGTTACATGCGAAGTGTTTATACTTGGGATAAAGGCAGTTTAATTAAGACCAAGGAAAACATATTGTTTGGCTCAAACAAGATTTATTTCTTTAGCTCTCGTACCAGTTTGTTACAAAAATGTGGCTATGAACCAAAATGAAATGATCTTATTTGAGCTTAACTAAGTTGTTATTTTTCTTTCGTTAAATGAACGAGCTTGAGCATAATATTATACTTGTTTACATATATGAGCTGAGTTTAAGAATTTCAAACTCAATCAGCTTAATTTAACTTGAGAGCATTAGATTTGACTAGATTCATTTACATTACAGGTTCAAATTTTTGTGGTGTTATTTGTATTAAAAAAAAACACTGGTTTAGTGTCCTAGATTTGGTAAATTGTTTCGTTAATAATTGTTCAATAAAAAACAATACCAAAAAAAGAAAATCTAAGAATTGCTAACGAGATTTTTACAATTTTAATTACTATTTGAATTTCAACTTCAATTTTTCACCTTGCAAGGCCTGCGTTGCATACCCCATTGCATCGGATAGTGTAGTCATGCATAAGTACATTAATATCTTTGGCATAGTAAGAGCTCGGGTTTTTTTTATCAAATTGTCTCGATGACAAAACTATTTATCAAAATGTTATTTTTTTGAAATTATATATTAAAATGTCATTTTTTTGTTTAGTGTAACATTTTTTATATTTTTTTCTGTTCATGTAGATAGCGTCAACAGCTTTGGCGCTTTTCTCATAACTACATCAAAACAGCTGACGTTACTTACGTGGAAATGCCACAACTGTAGGCGTTATCCTCGTAATAACGATATGCACATTGGCGTTATCCATGCACGCCACAATAAAATAGAGTTCTTCTCTCCTTCTCATACACAGATTTCTCATTTATCAAAGAAAGGTCCTTACTAAATGTATTTTATATTGATGATGACATATGTTATATCTGTTTCTTAGACTGACATTGCAGAGAATCTATATGCTTGGGCTACAAACCCTAATTCATGATTTAGTATGGTTAGCCTTTGAGAATCTATCGAGCAGTCTTATCTTCATTTAAAAAGCATGATCGCATTACAATGACGCAAATTTGTCCAACTCCTCCTTTAGATGACAATCCAAGGCAACCCGTGCAGTCCGAAGAACAGAGGACGCATCATAGAAGAGTGACAGGGTTAGCGAGTACTTGGACACGACTTCGACATTCAGAGGACTCTGATTCTTCAAGTGCGCCTAGGATTCAGTCCCCAACCACTACTACTGCTACTACTTACCCACCATATCCAAGTTACCCACCACCTATAGGTTACCTGCCAATAACAAGATACCCATCACCTACTTACACTTACCCACCATATCATTTGACCTTTACCCTTACACCATCATTTTCATACCTACAATATATGGGTTACCCACCATATTCTTACCCATCACAGCCAATACCTTCTTCTGATCTCTCTCACAGACCACCACATTCTGACCCTGACTCTTCTCATTGATATGGTCATTATACTTGGATTCAATTATATACCTTTTATTATATTTTCTTAATTTAGGATGACTGTATGTATATATACTAATGTTTCTGTTATGCATCTTATAGATGCTCTGTTGATTTGGAAATCTAAATATATATGGATATGTTTCATTAAACAGAATGAAGTACCTTTGGAAACGTCTAATTTTTAGGGGAAACTTTGTCAAATTTCCCATGAAATCAGAATGTTTGAACTACTAAGGTTAGTTGATTTTGATAGGCTTGCTAGGATGGTACTCTAGCCCATGAAATGATCATGACCTAGTTTTAAGTGGTCACAAATTTATCTTATGTTATTTTGAGATACTTATATTTGTTTACACTTTTTTTAACTTAGTCGCAGGTTACAAGTAAATTATAAAATAATTTTGTTTATCGTATGACTAAAAAATTTTGTCTTAAAAAATAAAATTTCCAATAAAGCAGTTGAATTCGGTAAAACAATAAGAGAATAATTCTATTTGTATTTACATTTTTAAAAAAATAATAATTAGCGTACACTGGTAACGCTAACGCGTTAGGCATTACTACGTCTATAATTCCAACATGTCTGGTGCTATTATGTGAAAAACGCCTGCAAGGTGGCATTTTTTTTTTCTGTTCACGTAGATAGTGCCAACAGCTCTGGTGCTTCCACGTGGATAACGCCAACGCGTTTAGCGTTATGCACATGGAAATGCCAACATAAACGGTGCTATCACGAAGATAATGCCATCTACTTTGGCACGTCCACGTGAATAATGTCAAATGTGTTGATGTTATCCACGTGGAAGCGCCAAAACTGTTGGCGCTATCTATGTAGATAGAAAAAATAAAATAAAAAATGTCACGCTAGATAAAAGAGTGACATTTTAGTATATAGTTTTAATAGAGTGATATTTTAGTAAATAGTTTGGTCATCAAGGGCAGTTTACTCAAAATCCCTTAAGAGCCCTTGACAAAGTTTAAATAGGGCAAGAATTAGACTAAACTTCAGTGCCTATTGATTAACTTAAATAGAAAAGGTTGCACTTTGATTAAAAGTTATAATTTTTTACTTAGTAGTAGACACAATCTAATAAGCAGTATAAGAGTCGATATTACAAATTTGATTCCTAAAAGGTACTGACACCTATTTTTAGTTAAGTGGTAAACGCTCAATTTAACCGGAACTATGATTGTTGTCTAAATCTTAAACCATTCTAAACCATGTGAGCTATGCCTACTCCTAACAAGCATATGATTACACATCCATTTTAGGATGAGAAAGAGACAGAAGTAGCTAACCAAAGTCATATATGCATTATATTGCAGTTTCTCAATTTCAACTTAAGATAGCCTCTAGTGGCTATTGACTAGAACTAGACCTTTGGACAATACCCTCACCCCTTGGGGGTGTATTAGGATTTGGATTTCATCGTTGAAATAGAACTTGTACAATTTCAGTTCCAATTCTTCACATCGAAGACCTTTTTGAAAATTCTAAATAGCGGACAAGACAGTGAGCACCATAACTTGGATTTGGTTTCCCTCAGAGAAGATTCTTTCCACTAGACTGTACTACATTGCAATTATTTTAGAATGGAGCTCCTTGTCGCTGAAATGGATGACCTCTTTGTGATCAGAGTTCTGTGATCCCTCTTCAACATCCTCTTCATTAGATTTCACTGTTCCTTCTATTTGATCCCGTGACTTGCAAAGAATTAAAACAGTAAAACACTGAATCCTGAGGCGTGCAAAGCATTGCCCTCAATGATTATTTCAGTACAACCGAAAATCCTCCAGGGTACAATAAGCTCTTCTTGACAATGTCAAGGTTTTCAAGAACTGCAAGAGAGTTATGATTATGTAACCCAACAGAGAGAAGAGAGAAGGAGAATGTTCTTAGTGGACGGTTTTATAAGAACAACAGAAGTGAAAGTTGTTAACAGAATTTGCATGTTAGAAGACCAAATCAAAACAGATTTTGCACGTTAGAATTTGCATGTTGGAAGACCAAATCAAAATAGATTTTGCACGTTAGAATTTGCACTAGCCACGAGTCTTCGACCCATTTTTGTGTGTGCAAGCCTACCACATAATTTGTTTCTTACTAAGCCCAAGTCATAAGTTAATATATAAACTCTTTCAAAGTCTTACTTCCAACAAATGTTGGACTTTATTCTTTTGAAAAAATTCTCTTTTCTCAACAATCTTCCACATATTTCAAAAGAATATAAAATAAAATCAATAATTAAAATACAGATTTTGGGTTACATCATGAGTGCAAATGTTTCGAATCTGGTATCTTCTAAACTATGAACCAAACTTAGATAAATAAGACTTTAACTTACAATGTAACTGGTGAAGTTTAAACTTCTATGAACCAAAACATCTCCCGTGTAAATTAGAATCTCACTTGATCACATTTACACCTTCACTTATCTCTTACTGTTAACGTTGTTTTGCGTTTTTCGACCATGCGCGTGCCTAGTTGTCCATGAGTGCTCTAGAAACTATGTCATCATCTCATAGGAGTAGCCCCACTCCACACTCATATAGGTGATTTCATCAAGTGTATTCTGCACTTTATACACCACCCGTAAGGAATATGAAATTCATTAAAAGCATTTAGTTTATCCTTATATTAAATGCAGTCTAACACTTCTCATGCTTCTCACACCATAGAAAGGGACAAATAAAGTACTAGCAGAACTAACAAGTGACTTGTTATTACCCATATGAACTTTTTTTATGGGATCTCCACTCATAAAAGTTGGGTTACCATCACTATTAATTTCAAATTGGCTTAAGTCTCATTCCCTTTAATATGGTATTTATTAAGTTCCTTCCCAAAGGCTTAGTCAGAGGATCTGCCAAGTTCACTTCTGACTTCACGTAATCAATGGATATAACTCCATTTTTCAGTAGCTGCTTTATCACCTCATGTCTCAACCTAATGTGTCTGTTCTTACCATCAAAAGTTTTATTATTTACAATAGATATTGCCGCCTTGTTATCACAATGCATAGACACATAAGAGGTTGGTTTTATTCCCAATGGAATATTTTCTAAGAAATTTCTCAACCACTCAACCTCATTACCGGCCTTCTCCAGAGCAATAAACTTTGACTCCATGGCGAATTTTGCAATTATTATTTGTTTGGCTGATCTCTAAGTCACTACACCACTATCAAAGGTAAACAAATAGCCACTAATGGATTTAATCTCATCTGAATCTAAAATCTAGTTAGCATCACTGTATCATTCTAATACAACAGGAAATGCACTATAAGCAATACCGTAGTCCATGGTACTTCTCAAATATTTCATTAGTCTAGCCAAAGCAACCTAGTGATCATTATTGGGATTATGTGTATATCTACTCAATCTACATACAACATATGTTATGTCAGGTTGAGTGAAATTCATTAAATGCAACAAACTCCCAATGATCTGTGCATACTGAGACTGGGCAACAAGATCACCTCAGTTTTTCTTTAACTGAGTGTTAGCATCATAATGAGTACTTACGGGTTTGACATCAAAATGTCCAAACTTCTTTAGAAGTTTCTCAACATAATGTTCTTGTGACAGTATTATACTATCACATTTCCTTATGACTTTAACACCCAGAATTACACTAGCTTCACCCATGTCTTTCATGTTAAATTTAGATGTAAGAAAACATTTTGTTTGATGTACTATGTCATGGCTAGTACCAAAAATGAGCAGGTTATCCACATAGAGACAAATAATCACACATTCACTATTTACTAATTTTATATGCACAGATTTATCAACTTCAACAGAAGAAAAATCATCACTAATTAAAGTTTGATCAAATTTTTTATGCCACTATTTAGGTGCTTGTTTTAGACCATATAAAGATTTGAGAAGTTTACATACTTTATTTTCTTGTCTAGGAACTACACACCCCTCAGGTTGTACCATATAAATTTCTTCTTATAAATCACCATTTAAAAAAGCTAACATCCATTTGGTGAATAACCAATTTATATGCAAAGGCTAAAACAATCAAAACTCGAATAGAAGAAATTATAGTTACAGGAGCAAATGTATAAAAAAATCAACATTTTGTTTTTGAGTAAAACCTTTTGCTACTAATCTAGCCTTATATTTTTCAATCGATCCGTCGGGATTATATTTCCTTTTCAAAATCCATTTGTAGCCAATTGGTTTTGCTCCAGGAGATAAATATACTAAAACCCAAGTATTGCATTCTGTAATTGATTCAATTTCAAATTTAATGACTTCTTTCTAAAAAGGCGCATCAGGTGAGGAAAAGGATTCAAAAACAGTTAAAGGGTCATCATCAACAAGATATATGTAAAAATCATTTCCAAAAGAAGTTTTCTTTCTTTGTCTTTTACTTCTTCTCAAATCATCATGTAAATTATCAGATAAATTTTATGCTGGAACTTCAGAAATATTTTCTAATTTTAAGGGAAAAACAAGTTCAAAAAATTCAGCATTTTATGTCTCAATTATAGACTTGCAATCAAACATGTTACTTTTTAAAACTAAAAATCTATATGCAGCACTATGATCAGCATACCCAATAAACATACAATCTGAAGTCTTAGAGCTTATTTTCCTCTTTTTACGTTTAGGTAGCATTACTTTAACTAAACACCCCCACACTTTTAAATATTTTAAGTTAGACTTATAACCCTTCCATAACTCATATGATGTTTTACCTGTTTTCTTATAGAGAATCCTATTTTGTAAATGGCATACAGTTAATAAGGCTTCACTCCAAAGGTTATCAGGTGCATTAGAACTAATTAATAGGACATTCATCATTTCTTTTAAAGTCATATTTTTCCTTTCAGCTACTCCATTGGATTGAGGTGAGTAAGGGGGTGTAATTTCATGAATATTCATTCTTTCACAAAAATCATTAAATAAAATGTATTCACCACATCTATCTGATCTAACTTTTTTAATTATTTTATTTAATTGATTTTATACTACTGCTTTATATAAAAGAAACATGTCAAACGCCTCATCTTTATTTTTAAGTAAATATACCTTGGTGTACGTAGAAAAATCATCAATAAAAGTCACATAATATTTTTACCACCTCCTGTCATAGTTTGTTTTAAGTCGCCTAAATCAAAATGAATTAATTCAAGTAGTTCAGTATTTCTTTCTATGGATAAACAAGATTTTCTAGTTATTCTTTATTCCGCACATATTTTACATTTACTTAAGCTCGTATCACTAAAACCAGAAATCAATCCAAGATATTGCATTTTCTTAATATAAGAAGCACTAACATGTCCTAATCTAGCATGCCACATATCCATAGAGTCAATCAAATACGCAGAAGAAGATGCATTTTCATTAATTATTTGAGCAACGTTGAGTACAAATAGTCCTTGATTACAATAACCTTTTTCCACAAATACATTATTTTTGGTCATCACAATCTTATCAAACTCAAAAGACACCTTAACCTTAACATTTCCTAGCAAAGCCACAGAAATTAAGTTTGTCCTTATGCTAGGTACCTGAAGCATTTCGTTGAGAGTTAGGGTCTTGCCAGATGTGAGCTTGAGAAGAACTTTTCCTTTTCCAAGAACTTCAGCAGTTCGAGAATCACCATGATACACATGTTCTTCTCTATCCCCCACAGAATTGTAAGAGGTAAACATATTTTTATTTGCATAAATATGTCTGGTAGCCCCAGAGTCTACGACCCAATCATTCACATTGGCCATCAACAAGGCTTAAGAAATGACTGCAACAATTATATTATCACCTTCGACCAAGCTTGCCTTTGACTTAGGAGGAGTGTCATTTCTCTTCCTATGTCTGCATTGAGTCGCTCCATGACCTGGCTTACCACAAACATAATAATTTCCTCAACTATTTTTGAAAGTGGGATTATTCACTTTTGGCACATAGTGAGGTTTATTGTAATTAGACTTTTTGTTGGGTTTATTGGCATACATTTTCTTATTGTCTTGTACCATGTTTGCCCTTGAAGTCAATGCTTTGGCTCTTGTAGCTTTGATTTCCTTCCTGTTCGTGTCCTCAATGATGATATGGGTGATCAAATCGGCAAGAGACAACTGCTTGTTCTTATGTTTAAGTTGCTTCTTGTAGTCCTTCCAAGATTCTGGCAATTTCTCAATGAGTAATCCTGCAACAAACTCATGCTGTTGTGTGATCTTCTCGGCTTTCAAATCTTCCAGCAGCTTGTGGTATTCGTTGATCTGAGTTTTAATGTCGTTTTCATCAGTCATCTCCTACCTGTAGTAGTTTCCAATGACGAACTTCTGCCTCCCAGCATCCCCAGTAATGTATTTGAGAAGCATAGACTCCCGAATTTTGTTGGTTTTCTTGTATGAACAATAGACATCAAATAATTTGTTAGATAAAGTGCTAAGAATTGTATGTCTACAAACCTTGTTGGCACAAGTCTAGTCATCCAATTTTTTTGAGCCAGCAGATGAGTTTGGTTTTGGATTTGTGAAAGCATCAATGACGTCGTGCATGTCAAGAATAGAGTAAACACGCTCCTGCCACCGTTTGAAGTTTTGACCTTTGAACATCGTAATTTTGGAGACATCAAGGAAGGGCTTGGCATAGGTCATTGCGGCAACAACTAGAGGAGGGGTTTGCGTGTTAGGGTTGCCAGATCCATTATTGGATGAGGGGTTTGCACGGGTAGCGGTGGAGTGTTCTAGTTCGGCCATATTCCTTGAGATTGTTTGATCCTGTCACTTGCAAAGAATTAAAACAATAAAACACTGAAGCCTGAGGTGTGCAAAGCATTGTCCTCAAGGATTATGTTCTGGACCATGGACCGGGATCCTACTCAGAAGGGTCAACCCGGCACACGCTCCACCTTATTCCTCCATCAACACCCCGAAAAAGACTGTAGGACCTCGGAATGCATAACTCATGAGGATCAGGGAATCAACAGACTTTCGTAACTGCTAATACGAATCTCTGATTCTATAACCTCTCCTCTCAATAAATGACTATAACATCTACATTCCAATAATACCTGCATTGAATGTCCTGACTCCAATCATGCTCCATAAAGATCAGGCTAAGTAAACCTAAAAGAGGTAACGGTTATTGACCGAGACATTCTTGCACACTGCCTGACTTGAGCATCGGAGTCCTTTTTGCAGGTACCACCCCCGCCGGACCCTAACGGTGGAGCGCAGTCGCAGAAAGGAGGATATCACCAAACCATACCTTCTACAGGTACCCTACTGAATCTGTTCAGAACAGATTATTTCGGTATAATTGAAAATCCTCCAAGGTACAGGAGATTCTTCCTGACAATGTCAAAGTTTTCAAAAACTGCAAGAGAGTTATGATTATGTAGCCTAGCAGAGAGAAGGAGAAGATCAAGAAGGAGAACGTTCTTAGTAGATGGTTTTATAAGAAAAACATAAGGGAAAGCTGTTAGCAGAATTTGCATATTAGAAGGCTAAATCAAAACAGATTTTGCACGTTAGATGACCAAATCAAAAGAAATTTTGCACATTAAAATTTGCATTAGCCATGAGCCTTCGGCCCATTTTGATGTGCACGAGCCCACTACCTAATTTGTTTCTTATTAAGTTCAAGTCACAAATTAATATATAAACTCTTTCAAAGTCTTACTTCCAACTAATGTGAGATTTTATTTTTTTATCAAAAAATTCTCTTTTCACAACACCTTCTCTCGAACGGCTGCCATGACACCATGCATGAGAAACAAAACCATCAACTAGATCGGCAGGGGAGGCAGTGATTTGATGAGGAGTATGCAACGACAGTAGGAGATGGAGCCACTGCCACTAAAGAAGCAATATTGACAAGGAGAAAATTCAGGTAGGAGAATGGAAATGCGTCAAGAACTGACGAGATGACCACCTTGTAGATAAATAGAATGTTGAAAATTAATTTCAATTTTGTTATATATTATTATTTTTATTTAATAAATTCTTTCTTATCAAGACTTTTACCGTTACATTTATTGATATTATTGATCACTTCTCATAATAATAATAATAATAATAATAATAATAATAATAATAATAATAATAATAATAATAATATCTCTATAAATTTAAAATAGCATTAGTAATTGTTTCTCAAAGCAATTAACAAATAGAATATTAAAACATACATAAGACAACTGCAATTAGAAGTGTACGAAAACGACTCAAAACCCCACACTTGTTTATCTCAACCGTAAGGAAAGTGAGCTAAACCATTAGTACAGTGCCATAACACAATGGCCATCAATAAGACCAGCAATATGGACAATTGCAATGTCTGTTTTTGGGTGTCCTACGAATTATATTATCAGTATCAAGCAGATCAAACTACTATCACTGACCAAATTTTAAGTTTTACATATAATTTTCAGCCTGCAATTGCAAGACTGAAACACATAGAATACATGACAATGACCACAGAAGTCAGAGCTTCGATGGGCTTGCAGGTGGCAACATGTGATCAAAAATGTCCACTGGGAAATCATCGAAGAAGCTGTCACTGTTTTTAGAGTTTTCAGTTGTATCCCTTGTCCTAATTCTGCTACTTCCTGATGGCTCAAAGAAAGGTAACCCAATGGGAAGTTGTCGACCTATTCGAAACTCACATGCATCCAGAGGGTCAAAGGCATCAATAAAATTTGGCTCATCAATTCTGGCCAAGAGATCTTGGCTTCCCATTGAGAATGTAAGATCAGTCTGGAGTTCTGAAATCTGAGGGAAGGCAATCTGTTCAGTGCTTTTATAGCTCTCAAAATGGGTAAACTCTTGTTCAACATGATTTGTGTCAGAACTAGGAAGCTTGGACTTCATAAGATCACGTAATGACACCATTTTGATAACCTCGGAATTCTCAATGCAGGATAATGAGCATGACTGCTGAGGGTTTGATGATGGTTCTCCCTCCGTTGAAGAACTGAACTTAGGAGCCTACAAGTCAACAAATTAGTGTTTTGTGTACGTAGAAGTTTGCAGTGAAAAGAACACTGGCACATAGAACATTTTACTCATTTTCCAAGTTTATTCCTGTATTCTCTGGGGAAGGAATTTGTGGCTACTGCAATGGCAGAAGTACAAGTAGAGAGTAGTGTACAGGGCATTAATAAACAGCATCTCTCTGTTTTCAACAAAACAAACTAGATCTTGAAACTGGTTTTAGTCTCTCAAAATTTCAGTTCTGTTTTCTTTTTATTATTATTATTAAGTTTGCTTTTCTAGTGAATACTGAATTCTGAAGACAAAACAGATTGGGAAAACTAAAATCTATGAAGCACGGCTACTTCATAATGTCTGTCGCACTTGTATCGGATACGTACCCATATTCGTACCAGATACTCAGATATTTGGTAAATGTTAGTTTAATTTTTTAACAAAAGCCATATCTCCGTATCATACTCGTGTAGTATCCGATACCCGTACCTATATCCGTGCATCATAGACTAAAATGATCAGAAATAGAGAAATCTTTCAATTTACCTCCAAAGTGGGAACATCATGAACGGTAGGAACTTTAGTTTTATTCTTCTGTGACTTGGAAGTTGTTGCTGATGTCTGTAGAATCCTAGCCAGCCTCTTTTGCCTACTGCTCCAGAAATTCTTCACATCATTGTCTGTTCTCCCTGGCAAATAAGATGCAATCTTGGCCCATTTGTTCCCAAATTGTGCCTGCAACTCTATGACCACCCTCTCTTCCTCTAGTGAAAACTTGCATCCACTTAGAGAAGGCCAAGAGAGACACCCCCAAAGACAAAAGTCAGATAAAACCCATCAAATTTAATTTCATCTGTAAGCTTAAAAACACATAATCCCAGCATAGGAACAAAATCAGGCAACCCCATCATTGTAACTTCATCATACACGTGTGCAAGTTACAACCATCCACGGATACACAATATCTGGAAAAGACACGGGAAAAGTTTTCTTATACAGAAAAAGTTAAAACAGAACATACACAGACTATTTTTCTAATGTTAGAGTTCATAAATCGAGGAAGTAAGGGTATGTTTAGAACCGTGGAATGGGGGTGAAATTGAGGGGAATGGGATGCTTTACCATTACTTGAATTGGTTAAAAGATGATGGAATGGAATGGAAGAGGGTGGGATGAATCCCATTCCATTCCATCAAAAAGCCTCATTTTCTTCTCCCAATTTAGGGGGTCTGGGATGGAACCACTAATTTTTTTATTGTTATAATTATAAAATTATAAAGTTGTCTTCTTATTACTCTAAGAAGTGAATATGCTGCCTCTCCTCTCTTCTCCATTGCTACCTCATCTCCGTTGCTGCCTCTCTCCATAACATTTTTTGCTTTTCCTTGGCAAGGCTTACCTATACACTATTGTGTGGAATTTTTTTTTTTGTACTTGTTCTCGTGGGTTTTTTTTCTTTCACTTACATATATCTTCATGTTAGACTTAATATTGGAAGCACACTATTTTATATTCCAGATGATCATAATGTATCACTAGGCTTCTATCATGGTAAAAGTATTGATTTTCTTGGGCAGTTTTGTCAAATCTGCCACTTCGTCTAAATTGCCCATATACACTACTGATTTTTCTCTTCTTAATTTTTGTTAGACTTTGATATAATCTGACAAAAACATCACGCTTTATATGCACGAGCATATCAGCAGGACCGAAATGAGAAGAACCAAAATACAAATATTATCAGATAATCAAGATTGAAAATAATTAAAAATGAGATTAAAAAAATTAATAGAAAACAAGATTAAAAATAATTTAAGAAAAGATATTATCTGATAAATATAATATGTAAAAATAATAAGTTTTTTAGTTAAAAATAAATAAATTTAATATGTTTGAAATAAAAGTAATATGAGAATAATATAATTATAATTATTATCATTCTGTCTATTTTTTAAATAATAAAATAATAATTTTATTTTTTTTTAGAAAATATTTAAACAATAGAATGATAAGTTTATTCTATCTCATCTCATCACATTTCATTTTATTTCAATCTATTCCATTATAGTTAAATATTCAAACAAAACCTAAGAGATAGGAAAAGCAGCCAACAAACTATTAGATAATGTAGTCTTTGTTGAATCAGTATATATACCCTCTGTTTAAGTAACAGCACTCAAAGATACAAGGACTTTCTTCTGGTGAAAACTTGTACCCACTTAAAATAAGACCAAACGATACAACCACCCATCAAGCATAAAAATACAAATAATCCAAGACTAGGAGCTTTATCAAGCAACCCCATCATCGTAACTTCTTCACACAAACACCAGTGCAAGTAACAACTATCCATGGACGCACACGCTATCAGGACAAGAAACATGGACTTACCTCTTAAGGTTTGGTCGAAGCTTATTGACCCAACGAAGACGACACGACTTGCCAGTCCTTTGCAGAAGGCCCTTGGATCGAATGGAGCTCCAATCTCTGGGGCCATACTTCTTCACGTGGTTCAGTAGCACCTCATCTTCCTCTGCTTTCCATGGCCCTTTTCTTATATGCTCTTGGTCTTTTTTTCCATGCATTTTCCACTCATACCGCAAACAACAAGAAGACAGAAACTTTTCGTAAACTACTACTTTTCTGTGATTTTCTACCGCAAATAACTACGCCTTTTTTTTTCTCACAGTTCTCGCACAGTAATCTATGTTGAGTATGTTCTGCACTCTAGGCTTTGACGGTTATGGCAGTTATTGCCTCTTTCCCACTAAGATGCCCACGTTTCGAAAATTCTCTGTATTTGAAAAACCAAAAATAGAGTTAGTGGAATTACGAAAATTATCCCTTGTTGCTAATGTATTAGGCATATTGGCTAGAATTTTGCAGAAGAGGTAGAAAGATAATTGCATAATTCATTTGAATTAGGGCCATTGTTTAGATAAATGCCTTAATTAGTTTAATACGAACATATAAAGTGGTATTTAGCAAACTAATCTAAACATGAATATATATATAGGATCTTACTCAGGTGAGAGGAGTGTTTATTGTGAGAGATGAGAGGAGTGAATTTTGACCATTGGATCTTTCATGAATGGTCAAGATTAGAACATAAATGCATGTGACTTTTTTAAGTGGTCACATGACTTTCAAGTAACTTTTAATCTTGACCATCCATGTATGGTTGTATGGTCAAGATTTACTCTTCTCACCCTCTCACAATAAAAACTCCTCTCACTAGATATGTCCCCTATATATATATATATATATATATATATATATATTACCTATCAATATGTATTTTTTATTTTTTTTCATGAAATTATATATATTTAATATTAAGTGTTCTGGACCGTGAACCGGGATCCTACTCAGAAGGATCAACCCGGCACACGCTCCACCTTATTCCTCCATCAACACCCTGGAAAAGACTGTAGGACCTTGAAATGCATAACTCATGAGGATCAAGGAATCAACAGACTTTCGTAACTGCTGATACGAATCTCTGATTCCATAACCTCTCCTCTAAATAAATGACTATAACGTCCACATTCCAATACTACCTGCATTGAATGCCCTGACTCCAATCATGCTCCATAAAGATCAGGCTAAGTAAATCTAAAAGAGGTAACGGTTATTGAATTACTGAGACACCTTGGCACACTGCCTGACTTGAGCATTGGAGTCCTTTTTGCAGGTATCACCCCCGCCGGACCCTAACGGTGGAGCGCAGCCGCAGAAAGGAGGATATCACCAAACCATACCTTCTACAGGTACCCTACTGAATCCATTCAGAACATTTGGCGCCGACTATGGGGAATTGATAAATTACTATTCCCACGTTCATCATGGCGAGTACAAGGCAGAATCAGCGGAGAGGAAGTGTTGCGCATGTTGCCCCTGCCCACGGACAGGGCCCAGCGGCTCAGCGCGACCCTCTTTCCGTCGCACCACCAGAAACCTCCGCCGTAAGGAGCAGGCCTGTCCTGGTAGAGACGACCAACGGGGGACACAAAACTTCAGCATCAGCTGAAAGCCCAGTCCCCTCTCGAAGGGCCTCTGTCCGGGATAGACTCACTTTTCCCCTAACTAGAGGAGAGAATAATGTAGATCAAGGAGTGAGGATCCCAGTGCGTGCCCGCCTGGGAACCCCGAATATGGATGTAGACCATTCGCATTATGAGGACAATGCGCAGTCCGGAATGGCGAGGAATGAGCTTTGAGAATTACTACGCCAACAGACCACACTGATTGACAACCAACGGCGTCAGCTAGAGGAACAACACCGTCATTTGAACAATTTAGAAAGGTTTGCGTAGGCTGGCAATGAGGGTGGAGAGCGAATCACGATTCAAAGGGAAGCCCCTCATGCCGGCGCCGTGGTCATAGAAACCAATGACCCGACCCCCAGCCGCCAGCAGCAATTCTCTGACGCCTTAATGGCGTACAGGGTCCCAAGGAACTTCAAGCCCCCAAGCAACTTAGAGCCTTATGACGGGACCACGGATCCGCAAGAGCACTTGGATGCCTATACTTAGTCCATGCAGCTCTACGGGTACACCCCGGAATTGTTATACTGTGCTTTCCCGCTCTTTCTGAAGAAGGATGCTCTTCGTTGGTTCGTTACCTTACAGACGAAGATCACAGGATGGGGGGACCCCACGCAGTGTTTCTTGCTACATTATACTACTGCCAAGGAACGACTGAAGTCGATTGACTCTGTCTCTGGAATTCACCAAAAAGTGATGAATCTTTGCACGAATACATAAAAAGGTTCAGTCATGCTTGCGTGGGTATAGAAAGCCTCGATGATAGAATAGCCCTCCACTATGCTAGAAACGGCCTACGGACTGATTCAGATTTTTCCCGGTCACTAGCTAAAAAGAAGCCGGCCAGTTTAGATGAGTTTCACTTGCGCGCAGACAAGTATGTTGAACTGGAAGAAATTACTAGGGCCAAAGAGAGCCTTGAGAAAGGTGAACCAGTTCAAAAAAAGAATCACAATTCTAGGCAGTCCCAAGATCCCTCCAAGAGTGAGCGGTATAGGCCCAAGTATTCTGAGTATACTCCTTTGAACACCCCTCGAGAAAACAATCTTGAAGGAAGTCCTTCAAACCGAGTTCCAAGATATCAAAAGGCCACCACCAGTTAAAAAACAATCCCAAAGGGATCATTCGAAGCATTGCAGGTGGCACAACAGTTACGGCCATGAGACTGAAGATTGTTATCAGCTCCGAGATGTTATCGAGTCCCTGATCAAAGAGGGATGTCTGCAGAAGTACATTAGTGGTTTTCGAGGTAATCAAGACCACGGAAGGAGAAGGGATCAGAGACGAAGCCGAAGTCCATGACGGAGTCCAAACCAACATCGGCAAAGAACTCGCAACCCGACCGGAAGAAACCAAAGTCCCGCCAGAAGATCCCGAACCTCGACACGCCGAGATGGGGAAAACAGACAAGGATAGAACCGGGATGCTCAAGGAGGAGGCAGATACCGGAAAGACAGATTGATCCATACCATCGCTGGAGGGTTCGCTGGAGGAGGAGTGTCTAATAATTCCCGAAAGAAGGCACTTCAGACGGCGGTCTTAAGCGTGTCAAGTTCTTCATGGAGACCACCCGCCCGAGATAGTGGAGCACTTCCCATCTCTTTCTCCGAAGATGACTACAGCGATATCATCCAAGATCACGACGACCCACTAGTAATCTCCGAAGTAATATCTAACGTCGAAGTCTGTCGAATTTTTGTGGACCAGGGGAGTTCGGCAGATATCATGTTCATAGACGCCTTTGAAAGGCTGGAATTCCCTTTGTCTGAATTGACACCATATAAAGGTGAGCTCACTGGTTTCTCTAGAGAGAAGGTCACCCTGGTGGGATACTTTGATACTTTCCTGACCTTGGGTGACGACAGCACGTATAGTACTGTAAAGGTGAGATTCTTGGTTGTGGATTGTCCCTCGGCCTACAACATCATTTTGGGACGTCCTACATTGAACGACATTGCCGCTATAATCTCCACCGCCCACCAGGCCATGAAATTCCTTAACTGGGATAATAAAGTGGTCATGGTCATGGTCAAGGGCGATCTGATTGCAGCCCGCAAATGTTACAACGAAAGTCTGAAAATCAATAGGCTGTCTAGAAACAAGAAGGTGCGCACACCCATCCCAACCCACCAAGTCAATGTTTTAATGACTGAATTGGATGCACGAGAGGAAATCCGAGGCACTAGACCCCAGCCCGACAGAGACTTGATCTCGTTACAGCTTGGTGATGAACCTAATCACACCACCAAAATTGGGGCAAACCTCGACGAGCAGGAGAAAGCTCAATTGGTAAAACTTTTGCAAGAGAATAAATATCTTTTTGCCTGGACATCTGCTGACATGCCTGGAATTGACCCCGCTTTCATCTATCATTGTTTGTCTATTAAACGAGATGCAAAGCCGGTCTCTCAAAAGAAGAGGAAGGTTGGCCCAGAAAGGCAATAGGTCATTGAAGGGCAAGTAAAGGAGCTCCTAAATGCTGGATTCATCAAGGAGATTTTATATACAACCTGGCTGTCGAATATTGTCCTTGTTAAAAAATCCAATGGCAAGTGGAGGATGTGTGTGGATTATACCGATTTGAACAAGGCATGCCCTAAAGATCCATACCCCATCCCCAACATGGACAAGCTGGTTGATAGTTCCTCTGGTTTTCAGCTACTGTCTTTTATGGACGCTTACTCCGGGTACAATCAGATTTCGATGTACCCTGGGGACGAAGATAAGACCGCATTTATCACTGAAAAGGCAAGTTACTGCTACACAGTAGTGCCTTTTAGGTTGAAGAATGCCAGAGTTACTTATCAAAGAATGATGAACATAGTCTTTGAAGATCAGATAGGAAGAATGCCAGAGGTCTACATCGATGATATAATAGTCAAGATCCCGTCGTCAGGATCACACACCTCAGATTTAGAAGAAATGTTTGAACAGCTTAGGAAGCACAATATGAGGATTAACTCAGAGAAGTGTGCATTCGGGGTCCAGGCTAAAAAGTTTCTGGGGTTCATGCTGACACATCGGGGAATCGAGGCAAACCCCGATAAGTGCAAGGCCGTGCTCGACATGCATAGCCCCCGGAATATGAAAGAAGTACAGTAGTTAAATGGACGGATCATGGCTGTTACTCGTTTCCTGGCTGGAGTCGCTCATAAATCCCTCCCCCCTTCAAATTGTTGAAAAAGGGGATCGGGTTTGAGTGGACTCAGGAGTGTGAGGACGTATTCATCTCTTTGAAAAATATCTTGTCATCCCCTCCAATTCTGACAAGACCTGAGTCAGGAGAAACGCTGTGCATATACCTTTTCGTTCACGAAGAAGCCATTAGTGCAGCACTTGTCAGAGAAACTGAAAGCGTCCAGAAGCCGGTCTATTTTGTAAGCAAGGTATTGCAAGGCCCCGAGCTCCGGTATCAGAAGATCGAGAAGGTCGCATTTGCACTCATCGTCACGGCTAGAAGATTAAGGCAATACTTCCAATGTCATCTGGTGGTGGTAAGGACAGATCAGCCTATTCAACAGATATTGCACAAACCGGACTTGGCAGGAAGGATGACTACCTGGTCTATTGAGCTTTCCGAGTTTGGAATCACCTACGAACCCAGAGTGGCGATTAAGGCGCAAGCACTCTCGGATTTTTTAGCTGAATTAACCTCGGAAACTAGCAGAGCCGAGGAAAAGCAATGGATCGTGTTTGTTAATGGGTCTTCAAACTCGAAAGGAAGCGGCGTCGGGGTAATAATAGAAAATCCCGATAGGGTCACCATAGAAAATTCCCTCAGGTTCGAATTTCCCAACTCGAACAATCAAGCTGAATATGAAGCATGCATTGTCGGGCTAACAATGGCGAGGGATTTGGGGGCCACCAAACTTAAACTCTGCAGTGACTCCCAACTAGTGACTTCCCAGATCCGAGGTGATTATCAAGCCAAAGAGCCACTTTTACAGAGATATTTGCTAAAAGTAAAGCAACTTCTCTCAAGTTTTCAGTCGGTATAGCTAGAACACATCCCAAGAGAGCAGAATTCAAGGGCCGATCTCTTGTCCAAATTGGCTAGCACTAAAAGCCTGGGTAATAACCACTCTGTGATCCAGAAGATCATCCAACAACCGTCAATTGCCGGCATGGTAATTTTCCAGGTCGACGGGGAGGAGCACGATTGGACTATGCCATTGGTGGAGTACTTACAATATGACAGCCTTCCTGATGACCCAAAGGAAGCTTCTAGACTAAAGAGAACCGCGGTCAGATATACTATCTATAATGGGCAGCTTTACCAATGTGGATTTTCCTTACCCCTCCTTAAGTGCCTTACACCGAAAGAGGCCAAATATGTGTTGGCCGAAGTCCACGAAGGAAGTTGTGGACACCATCTAGGAGGGAAAGCTCTAGCTTTGAAGGCTCTCAGGGCAGGTTATTACTGGCCAACAATGGAAGCAGATGCTCTTGCACATGTTCAAGTATGTGACAAGTGCCAGCGGCATTCAGATCACTATCACGCCCCACCTGAAGAACTATCCACGATGTCCATACCTTGGCCTTTTTATCAGTGGGGAATGGACATCCTGGGTCCTTTCCCTCAGGCTCCCGGGCAGCTGAAGTTTTTAATTGTTGCGGTGGATTACTTTACCAAGTGAATTGAAGCTGAGCCCGTGGTCACCATCACCTCGGCTCGAGTTCAGAAATTTACTTGGCGTTACATTATTACCAGATTTGGTGTTCCAGAGTCAATTGTTACGGATAATGGGACGCAGTTTAAAGACAAGGGTTCGAAGAACTACTTTCGGGGTTGAAAATAAAACATCATTGTAGTGCAGTTGAGAACCCCAGGACAAACGGGCAAGCTGAAGTCGCAAACCGAATCATCGTCCGAGGATTAAAGAGAAGGTTCGATGAAGCAAAAGGGAACTGAGCCGAGCAGTTAGACCATGTCCTATGGGCCTACCGAACCACTCCCCATTCCTTGACGGGCGAAACTCCTTTCAAACTCACATTCAGATGTGAGGCCATGATCCCGGTGGAAATTGGAGAACCAAGCTTGTGTTCTCAGAACTTCTCGTATGATGATAACCCCGGATTAATCAGGGAGTACTTGGACCTGTTGGAGGAAAGGAGATGCATTGCCCACATACGTGATGCCGCGATCAAGCAGAGAACGGCATCCCGGTACAACTTGAAGGTCATTCCGAGAAGATTCCAGCCGGGCGACTTGGTACTCCGCAGAGCCGATGTCGGCGGAAGGAATGCCTCCCAGGGAAAACTAGTCCCTAATTGGGAAGGTCCTTACCACGTTGTAATCAGCACCGGCATAGGAGCTTATACCCTAGAGACTTTGACAGGAAGGCCTGTAAAATTTTTTTGGAACACAGACAAACTTAGAAAGTACTACAACTGAGTGACTTTTCAGGCCTAGTCTCTTAGTTAAACTTTGTTTGATCTGCCCAATTGTTATGAAACGCACATTGTGATATTCAATAAAGTAAGTGTTATTTTTTCTATTTTGCCGTTTTCTTTTTATTCAATTTTCAAGCTTTCAATTACTTCATGGTACCAACCGAGATGTGTTAGATAGTTCATGTAGTAGAAAAATCCTATATTGGGAAAATTCTAGCACCAAACTAAAAGTACGAAAAGACCTCGGTAAGGACTAGTCTTTTAAAACATCATCGCGAGGTATCCTAAAAAGGACCCCGGATATTATTTCTTACCTTTGGCATGGATCTTAAATGCCAGATTTATCTGGACATCGGATCCTAAGCCAAGGTTTAAACAGTTCTACAAAGAATAAAGAATACGACATCTCGATCAATAAGAACAACGATAATTGATTAAGCCCAAAATCTGGGTTAATGTTTACAAAAAACCGGGGTACAGATAAACTAAAACATCGCGCAGAAGGTTCAAAAAAAAATTCCTAATTTGCAGCTGAGTCCGGACCTCGGGTATTAGAATCTTCAACCAAATTTGAAAAAGCCACACGGGGAGCTACAAGAGCTCCCTCCCGAACCACCTTCTCGGAGTCAAGCCCATCCAAGACCAGTGCAACCCCAAGGTTGAAATGTTGAACTTGGCTGACAGCGTTGCGGAATTGATCTTCTTTTATCCTGGTACACAACGATATCAGCTGGTTGACATCGACCTACAGAGAGGTAATTTTAGCCTCACACCACTGGGACTTGGCTCAGGAATTATCACTATCAGCCCGGAGCGCGGCAATCTACTTTTGCTGCTCGGTCAGGGTGGCCTCCTTTGCCTTGTTGGCATCCTTCAAAGTAGCTACTTCGGTTTCTAACTCCTTTACCCGACGTAAAGCTTCATCTCTGGCCTTTACGGAATCCTCCAAATCCTTGAGAGCTTTGGTTTCACCTCTCTTGGCCGCTGCCAGTTTGTCCACCATTTCTTGTTCATGTTCCTCGAGGGCGTGCTCTAAGAATTGAGCCTCGGAAGCAATATGGATTCCCATGTTTTGGAAAGCCAACAGAGCTTCCTTTGGACTATGTCGGGCAAAGTGATCCACAACCTCTTCATCTAGAATGTGAAAATCAATAAACTCCCGGGGATCTGCTTCTTCACGAAACAGTTCTATTGGCCCAGAAATTTCTCCTGTCGTTATCCTCTTACTCCGGCCACTAGACTGCCCTTCTTCCAATGCCGCCCTCTTGCGTCCCCGGGGTGATTCAGGAGAATCGCCCATATTGATAGGTTCCACCGCCTCAGAAGGAACGTCGGGCATAGTGCTTGTAAGGGACGACATGAACCCCACTGGAGGACTCATTGGGACATCAGAATTCCTTACCCTAAGTGCCTCCAAAATCGCCAAAGAATCGCCACCCACCATCTCGACTAAACTCTCTGCAAAAATATAGAAACAAAGTCAGATGCATTAAAAAAATTGGGCATTGAAATATACACCATGGCTGGCCGACATTACCTAGCACGGTCCAAAGCTCATCGTCATCCGGACTATCTAAAATATCTTTAGGCGGGATCTTACCGACCTCTTCAACCCACATCTCAAAGAAGTTTACACATTCAACCTCTTCATCAGTAAGCTGGTTGATCTCCCTCTCAAATGATTGAGTAGGGATGCTCCACGCCGCTGGGTTCTAGTAAAGACTGAATACTGTCTCCTCACCATTACCCAGCCAAAAGGGACGACTACCGCTAGCCGTCTTCAATTTGAAAATTTTTTCTTTGAAGTCCTTATAACTCTCTAAGTATGGCAAGAATACAGTCCTTCCTTACCGAGATCGAACTGAGAGCCAGGATTGCTGTTGAGCACGGGATCCAAGGGTTGAATATTGTGTGTGGAAATAGAAGAATGCCCCGTCAGAGTATCGCAACCCTACTACCCGGTATATTCTTTCGAAGGCCAGGATATTTGCCCAACCGTTGGGATGGAATTGACTGGGGGCAGCATAAAGAGTCCGGAGAATAGCAATGTGAAAATCATTTAAGGGAAGCCGTAGTCTGAACCGCGTGAAAAAGTCCTCGTAAAGATACATGAAGTGCTCGCCTTCTTCACAGGTCCAGCACATTTGTTCTCTCCCTGGGGACAAAATCACGAACTCATTGTCCCTTTCACCCCCCTCGGTGAGCTCCAGGTATTCCTTCAGCTTATCTAGTTCTGCGCCGGACTCATAATGGGATATCCTATCATAGGCGTCGTCGGCAACCCACGTACAGGGTAACAAAGGACCTCGGTGAATCCTAATCGCCTGCTCCGCTTGTTGATCCGAGGCCAGGGCAGGGGCTTCACCTCTTGGCCGCCTCCTTCTGGCCATTTAGTTTCCTGGAAGACACACAGAAGCCTAAGGTCAGAACCAAAGATGTTCAAAACATCTAAACATGGCAGTGGGTGAGTAGCAAACTAACACCCACGCATCGGCCTCTGCACCTACCGAGACTTAAGCCTCGGAAGGACATCCCCGCCCGCCGTACGCGGTGTAGTAGGGGAGGTGCAACATCAGGAAACGCCGTTGGAAAAGGGGACGAAATAACTATCCCCAAAATTAACAGAAGAAAAAGACAAACAGTCCACCAGAAGGATGTTCACATGTTCAAGCTATCAATAAAAATGGTGTTTAGAGGAAGAAAATACCTTGACAAAAGGTAGTAGAAGCTTTAAAACGCAAACACCGTCGCTGACAGTCGTGAAAACTTGTCGGATTTCCTCTCAAGCAACCAGTTTTTAGGCAGAAATAGTAAAAGGTGAAAAAATAGAAGGACGAAGCCCTATTTATAGAAGCTACAGTTAGGGGACATTTCCGTCCATTCAGTCTGAATTTGAAAAGATATTCATTATGGCGCGCAAAGCACTATGCACGACCCCTCAACCATAGCAAGCCACGTGGCCCACGTCGCTGTCATGGTAGTTGAGGGGATGACCGCTCAGCAGACCAAACCAACCCTAGTATCTACAACGTCTACAAAATATTAAAGACCCCGGCTAATTATATATCCCGGTAATTCCCCTCACGGTACCAAGTACCCCGATTAAATTGCTTAAGCTTTGTACTTCATCTGTCTCAGCAAAGTACAGAGCTGGGGGCATATTATACAGGGCGAGCTTTGGACTCACCCTAGCACAATATAAATTCCACAGATTAAAAAGATTCAAAGAAGTCGCTTGATGATTCAACCAGATATTTCATTTCATTCCAGATATTTCATTTCATTTCATACATCGTCATACATCAATACAAGGAGAAGAAAAACATGGGATATGAAAAGGTTAAACATCACCGACGAGCCCGGAGGCCAACTTTTTACTGTGTACTTTCACATCCAGATTCTCTAGAGCGCACACCAGTCTCTTCCCTGTTGAGGCTTCTTGAAAAAGTGGATTGGCTTCAAAAAATTGAAGATAACAGGAACAGGACACTGCCGCGGGTTCAGGAAATCTCAGTCATACCACTCACCGGTTCCACTCACAAGGATAAAAGAAGACCGATGTGTGTCCTCTTCGGCTGAACGGAGTTTGGGTCGATTATGAAGAAGTTCATTCCACTAGAGCAAGACCAGTTTCATGATCGTTCCAGGACGCTTGAAAGTAGCCACCTCAATGGTCCCCCCGGCTTATCTAAAGAAAGGACCAAGAAGGGCTCTATTTCTCCAATTACCTCCGTCCAACACGACAGGGATTACAAAGCTTCCCAGCGAAGAAGTATGAATTAGACATTTCTTCGTACGCTGGGAAGGTAAAGTCTCCGTCCTCATTACGCTGGGAAAGAAAAGTTCCTAATGAAACAAGGTTTTCGGTAGAAAAAGAGGTATCTTCAAATACTTTGGGAAAAGCAAAAAAATGGTGGCCTTCGCAGAAGGCAAAACTTCTCTAAGTCCCTCTGAACATAAGCACAAGCGTAAGAACAACAAAACCATTCTGGAAGATAGAAGGAAAAAGGAATGATTGGACCAGGCATGAACCTTCTGTATTTATAGAATGGGAGGCTTTGACCAACCCTGCGAATCAAATCAGCTGCATTAAATGCTCTCCTGTTCCTATTGGTTACGAGAGCAATGAATGTTTGGGAAACATTGAAACGGATCCTCTTTTAAAGGATCCTTATCTCCTAATTAAGTCAGAAGCAACAGTTTCCAAAGATAAGGATTTGGATTTCTACAAGTTTCAAAAGATCCAGACTCCAAGGAAGCAGCAAGATCCAGACTCCGGGATAAGGGGTACGGATTTACCGATTTCCAACCTAGGATATATTTTAATACTATGGACGTCGGCCTCAGTACAAGACCACGAAACCTAGCTCTGAAGTCAGGGCGTAGCCCGTTAAGTTATATGAAGCTAATACCTTGGCACTTAACTATCCTATCTAAGCTCCAAGCTGGGAGCAACTGTTCTGGACCGTGGACCGGGATCCTACTCAGAAGGGTCAACCTGGCACACGCTCCACCTTATTCCTCCATCAACACCCCAGAAAAGACTGTAGGACCTCGGAATGCATAACTCATGAGGATCAAGGAATCAATAGACTTTCGTAACTGCTGATACGAATCTCTGATTCTATAACCTCTCCTCTCAATAAATGACTATAACATCCACATTCTAATAATACCTGCATTGAATGCCCTGACTCCAATCATGCTCCATAAAGATCAGACAAGTAAACCTAAAAAAGGTAACAGTTATTAAATTACTGAGACACCTTGGCACACTGCCTGACTTGAGCATTGGAGTCCTTTTTGCAGGTACCACCCCCGCCGGACCCTAACGGTGGAGCGCAGCCGCAGAAAGGAGGATATCACCAAATCATACCTTCTACAGGTACCTTACTGAATCCGTTCAGAACATTAAGTTATAATAAATACATATATTCCATCTTAATGTTATCTCCTTCATTACCTGTTAATCCGTATTTTTTATGTATTTACGAAATTATATATATTTAATATTAAGTTATAATGAATATTTTCTTCAGGTACCCTACTGAATCCGTTCAGAACATTAAGTTATAATAAATACATATATTCCATCTTAATGTTATCTCCTTCATTACCTGTTAATCCGTATTTTTTTATGTATTTATGAAATTATATATATTTAATATTAAGTTATAATAAATATTTTCTTCATCTGAATGTTATCTTCTCTCCAAAGGGTTTTTCTCATCTGCTTCTTACTAATTATATGGGTGTTGAGGTCTATCGGTTGTAGTTTTCCTTCTTTCCTTTTTGTTGCACAAAAAATTTACATTTAATTCTATACCAAATAACTCACCTCATGAAAAATAATTAATTTACATTTACTTCTATGGTGGGTATTCTTTGGTTATCTTTTATATACAAAAGAAGCATATTAATATTGTTCTAAGCTTTACTTTTCCTCTTAAACTTGAGATATTTAAAGTATTTATATTTAGGTGCTTTTAATTAATTACATTGAAGCTTCAATAATATTAAATATTTTAAATATTTTAAAAATTTTATTGTAAAACATGCACACTAATTATCTTACATGAATAGAAAAATTAGTTAAAAAGAATTACAGTCCTTAACGGATATTAATCCTAAATAATTGCATTGCATAAATCCTAAAACGCTATTATAAATATCATTTCAGATCTCAAAGATATGAATCTCATATGACATATAGAATAAAATTTTGAGTCCATATTTTTTTGTCTTGAACTTTCTATATTTATCTTCTCTATTTAGAACATGTTATCAGCATGATCAAGTCTCTACGGTATAGCTAAATTCTCTAAGTTTCTTTTTATATATCAAGGTAAGAATTTGTTTTCTTTAACATGTGTTATGCATATGTTCTTTGTTGAATGATCAAAGTATTTTTATTGTTTAAATTCTTAGTTATCCATCTAATTTTTATTCTTTTTTTAAAGTGTCTTTAGAATGTCAAATCTCACGAAGCTTGAATTCGTTGCCCTTGATATTTCTGGAAGAAATTATTTATCATGGTTACTTGATGCTAAGATTCATCTTAATGCTAAGAATCTTGGGAATATGATAAAAGAAGAAAACTAAGCATCATTGTAGGATCATGCAAAAGCAATGATTTTCCTTCGATATCATTTACACGAAGAATTGAAAATAGAATACCTTACTATTAAGGACCCATTAATCATTTGATTGAGGATGGAACTGTCTACTATTGAAATATGTTTATGTTTATGTTAAGTTTATGTTTATGTTATTTTGAAGTTTATCATTTGTAATTTTTCATTAAAGTTTTATTTATAACATGAATATCAATGATTTGCATATTTCTTATTTATTGTCTCTTTCTAATTCTTACAAATATATTTTTGTGTCACTAGATAATGAAAAATAAACTTGATATAGTGAAGGATGACATATGTTTAGTGGACAATGACACAACTCATACAATTCTTCATTATAAAAAATATTTCTTACAATTGACATTAACTGAAATTAATGTTAATATCATATCTGGTTCTGCAAATGTAATTGAAGACTCTAGAAGAATCCAAATTATGTTCCCAAATGGGACAAAATTGTATATTGATGATGCGTTGTATTCTAGTAGATCCCAAAGAAATCTACTAAGTTTCAAATATATACGTCGCAATGGGTATCATGTTGAAACAAAAAATGAGGGACATGTAGAATATCTATATATTACCTCTATAATTTCGAACCAGAAGTTCATATTAGAGAAACTTCCAAGTTTCTCATCTGAATTATATTTTACAAAAATAAGGGTGATTAAGTCAAATTATATACACCAGAACTAGTGCTCAGATCCTAAAACTTTTATGTTTTGGCATGATCATCTTGGCCATCCAAGTTCAACTATGATGCGACACATTATTGAAAATAAACATAGACATCCTTTAAAGAATCAGAAAATTCTTCTGCCTGATCATTATTTTTGTACTTCTTGTGCTCAAGGTAAATTAATTGTTAGACCTTCCCCATCAAAATTATCTTTGGAGTCTCCTGAATTTCTACAAAGAATACAAGGTGACATTTGTGGCCCAATCCATCCATCTTGTGGACCATTTCGATATTTCATAATTTTAATTGATGCTTCCACTCGATGGTCACATGTTTATTTGCTTTCAACTAGTAATGTTTCTTTTGTTAAATTTCTTACCCAAATTATAAAGTTAAGATCTAGTTTTCCTAACCATCCTATCAAGTTAGTTTGTTTAAATAATGCATGTGAGTTTACTTCAAAAGTCTTTTTTGATTATTGCATATCAATAGGAATTAGTGTTGAGCATTCCATTGCACATGTTCATACTTAAAATAGATTAGTTGAATCTTTTATTAAGTGTTTGCAATTTATTGCTAGACTTATGCTTATGAAATCAAAACTTCCTGCATTTGCTTGGGGACATGCTATAATTCATGCTGCATCTTTGGTTCACATATGACTATCTGCATATCACAAGTTTTCATCTTTACAACTTGTATTTGATCAACAACCTAATATATCTTATCTTAGAATTTTTAGTTGTGCTATTTATGTTCCTATTGCACCTCATCAACGAACTAAAATAGGCCCCCAACGTCGCCTTGGTATTTATATTAGTTTTGACTCCCCATCTATCATTAGATATCTTGAACCTTTAACTTGTGATCTTTTTAGAGCAATATTCTTAGATTGTCAATTTGATGAGTCAATTTTCCCATCATTATGGGAAGAAAAAGGTAAAGTGTCCAAAGCACAAGAAATTTGTTGGAACATGCTAACATTGTCTAATATTGATGCACGCTCAAATCAATGTGAACTTGAAGTTCAAAGAATAATTCATTTGCAGAATGCCGCAAATCAATTGCCATATATTTTTGTTGACACCCAAAAGGTCACTAAATCACATGTATCGGCTGCAAATACTCCTGCACGATTAGTTTCCCTACAGGACATCTTGTGGGTATGGCAACTAATAAATCTAAAGCACGCTAGAAGTGTGGTAGACCTATTGGTGCAACGGACATTGTTCCTCGAAAAAGGAAGGAAATGGAAAAACTTCAAAATGACACTCTAGAAGAGGTCATTGACACTCCTGAAGAGGTCAAAAGCAATATAGATCAATAGCCTTATATTTCTAGGGAAGTAACCCCAGAAGCTGTTCTGGTACCAACAAATTATGAGATCTCATTAAAATATGAAAATATGCGGGGAAGAGATGAAGTTGTTGTTGATAATGTTTTTTCATATGCAATCGCATCTGAAATTATCAATGATAATAAGCTTGAGTTAATTTGGTATTTTTAGGCATACTAGTTGTGCTTTTAATGTCGGATTGACCCCCAACAGATATGAAAAAATAGAGAAAAAGTGTAATATGATTTTTAATGAATCTTAGGATTTATTTTGAGTCTATTGGAAGTTAGGAACCTGGATTCAGAGGAATCTAAGTGTTCATAGCAGATCGAGATTTTTAGTATCACATTAGTGGTAATCCTTTAAGAAGTCAAAATAGACTTCTCTTCTCTTGTTTCATGGCAGAGAGCAGAAAAGAAAAGAAACAAAGTGAGAAAGAAGGAGGCAACCATGGGAAGTAAGAGAAAGGGGGAATAAGGAAAGGAAAAAGGGGAAACCAAAAGCAAGGCTTCAAGAATCAAGTGGTCTACAAGAGGTAGAAGTGTATGTTTTCTTCATTTTTTTGCTCCTATCTCCATGTTTTAGGCTTTGAAATTTGAATAGAAACTTGAGTCTTTAGATGAAAGGATTAGTGTACATGTGATTTAATCATAAAGTTGAGTGATTAGAAAACTTGTATAAAGGTTTTAGTATGCTTAGAGATCCTGATTTGGATGAGAAATTGTTTAGAAAATCATCTTTTGATGATAGATTTTGGTTCAGAAAACCAATTATGTAGAACTTGTTCTACAGAATCGGTTCTAGTGTGTGAGTGCTCAAATACTCAAGTGTAACGCGCTCAGGCGCTCAAGCACCAGAGAGACGCGTGATGTTGAGCGCTTAGGCGCGCATCGCGTAGTAGAACAGAGCATAGAGCGCTCAAGCGCACAGGAAAGGGGCATTCAAGTGCCCAAGCGTCAGGAATTATGTTTTTATTGATGTTTTGAGATATCCTACTGGTTGGGATTCCCTTTTTATGCCTAGTAGAGTGTCCTAAGACACTAGTAAGGGTAATTCCTAGAGAGATAGATGATTAAGCATATAAGGGAAGTGACTTAAGCTTGTGTATCCATTAGACATGGATTGCCATAGACCAAGAATTAGTTTCTTAGATAACCTAGTGTTGCATAGATATCACAAGAGAGGTGATTGAAGAGATAAGAGACTAGAGATAAGCAATCAAGTTAGTTGGCATGAGTTGAGTGCCTTAGACCCTAGTTAGTAAGGGTAAATGTCACAGTGCGTGAAAGCTCTCAAAGAGTGAAATAGAGTTTGTAATGCAAGGATGGTAATGTACTAAGTTTAGTTGGCATTGGTTAAATGTCATAGTGCATGAACTACTATTATAGAGAAGAGGTAGTCTTAGTAGTGCAAAATGGACTTAGTATAGGGTTATGTGGTAGTTATATTAGAGTTAGGATATAACTCCGTATTTTCACACACACACACACACACACCTCACTTCACATATACTTGCTATCTCTAGTGATTAGATAGTGGAGGCATCCACTTAGTTTGGTGGCAATATCCAGCCAATTTACGGTAGACTACTTGGTAGACTATTTAGTAGGATAAGGAGGATATATGTTATAATAACAAACTTTGTCCCTACTAGGTAGGCTATAAGAGGTCACACGTTATTATGGTAGAATAACTCCTTACACAGGAGGAATAATTAAGTATCACGACACTACACCTATACTGCATACACTACTCTTTGAGCATACATCATCTCATTAGTACATTATTTAATATTTGTTTGATTGGAATTTGTGTTCGGTTTGTGTATATGTGGACGATTGTCTTGTAGATGATTTTTAAATGATTGTATGAGCGATTGTTTGCTATCATCGTGATTTCAGTTATTAGATCAGAAGTATAGATTGCTTAGGAACGTTATACAGAAGTTTGTGTTTGTTTCTTATGCAGAAAGTATCATTTTGTTTATTAGTTTAAGTTAGGTTTATTCATTGTGATTGTTTAAACTGTTGGTTTTTGTTACTTATACTAAGAAATATGATTTTTCACCTCGTTTGTTGCCATGTAAATCTAGGTGGGAGTTCATCCAAAGGCAAAAAGAAAAAATATGAAGACTAGTATAGTTTTTATGCTTAGTAGTTTAAAGCTTGTATTTATTTACGTGCTTTTAGTTGTATAAAGTTTATGTATGCAATGAGCCCTTTTGTGGCAAAAGTGTATATATAACTTTTAGTTTTTCGCAAGGCTCTCCATTTTTATTTACTTGAATGATATGGATTAGTATGATGTTTAAGTTAGAAGTAGCATAACTAATACTATTTATCCTAGTGTATGCATGATATACTAGGTTATCGGTATTAGGGTGTTACATTATGGTATCAGAGCAGTTCATCCTGTTGAGCCGGGATATGGATTGACTAGACTTAGATACATTTTGAGTTTTTTCCGCTAGTGTTATGCATTTCCTATCTCATATGTTAGATGTGATGTTAGAATTGCATGTTTTTCCTTAAGTTGGTTTGTTATTAGCTACTATTGCACAGTTACATGATATTGAGACTGTAGCTCAATATGTATTGTTTCTGTGTGTGCAAGAAACTATATCACCAAAGAGGCGAACCAAAGAAGCAGGGAACACAGCTCCAGAAGGTCCCAACCTAGCAAAAGTAGTGATGGCTATGGCTAATACAATGAGGGATCAGATAACTATTACAACAAATGCCATGAGAGATCAAGCAGCGGCAACAGCAGATGCCATGAAAGAGCAAGTAGCAACAACTGTCAAGATGTTTGATCAAATGAGGAGTAATCATCCAGATCAACCTCAGCCAGTACAAGAGGCATAAGTCGGGAGGAACTAGAACTTCCAAGACTTGGCAGCTTTCAGGAAGATGAACCCTCCACCTTTCGATGGTGAATATGATCCCGTGAAAGCAGAGGGATGGTTGAATAAGATAGAAAAGATCTTTGAGGTTATGGTCTGTGCAGATGAGCATAAAGTTTCTTTTGCATCCTTTATGTTGAAAGGAGAAACAGAAAATTGGTGGAAAGGTACCATAAGGGTGATGGCAGTAGCTGGAGCTCAAATGACCTGGGAGGTGTTTAGGACGACTTTCCTGGAGAAGTATTTTCTACATACTTTGCGTGATGTGAAAGAAGTGGAATTTATGAGGTTAGAGCAAGGAAGCATGTCAGTAGGCCAGTATGTGGCCAAGTTTGATGAGCTATCAAAGTTTTCATATCACTTTAAACATGACCCGAATAAGAACTGGAGATGTGTGAAATTCGAGTCTAGTCTGAGGATTGATATCAGGGATGCTGTGGAGCCCTTTGAGATCAGAGATTTTTCTTCTTTGATCAACAAGTGTAGAATAATAGAGAGGCATGCTAGGAAGCAACCAACAGTGGATTAAGAATCCCAAGGATCATAGAAAAGGAAGTATAGTGAGCAGAAGTTCACAAAGGGTGAAAAAGGCAAACCGGATCAAGTGGATCTCAAGAAGGGTCAGTGTCCTAAGTGTGGAAGGCAGCATGGTGATAGACCTTGCCTGGAGGGACAATCCGTATGCTACAGGTGTGGGCAGCAAGGGCATTTTGCCAAAGAGTGTCTGCAAAAGGAAAGAGCACAGCCAGATAGTAGACTCAGCTCAGGGAAGGGTTTACATCTTACAAGGATAAGAGACTCAGCAATCTACAGGTTCAGAGAAAGGTTAGTGTTTGATTTTGTTTCTTGATGATTTGGTTGTACTTGTTTTAAATGTGAGTTGCTTGTAACTTCTTGCATGAGGTAGACCAAATTTTGGGGACAAAATATTAAAATGGAGGGGAGAATGTAACATCCCAGAAAATCATGTTAAGCTTGTATAAGGTTACATAGGTATTCTGATACTTGTTTGACATATCAGTTAAGTTTTGTGACGAACTGAATTAGTTTAGGCACTTTGTTGCAACACAGAATGCGGTAAATAGCCTAAAAAGACTTAGAAAATAGCATAAACTGCTATTTGAAAGGAAACATGTATGGATAACTTGTTTTTAGGTCACAAATAAGCTAAGTAAGGTGTAGCAAAAATTTCAGGACAATCGGAGTTAATTTGATATTTTTAGGCATATTGGTTATACTTTTAATGACGAATTAATCCACAACAGATATGAAAAAATAAAGAAAAAATGTAACTTGATTTTTAATGAATCTTAGGATTTATTTTGATTCTTTTAGAAGTTAGGAACCTGGATTCAGAGGACTCTAAGTGTTCATAACTGATCAGGATTTTCAGTACCATATTAGTGGTAATCCTTTAAGAAGTCAAAATAGACTTCTCTTCTCTTATTTCATGACAGAGAGCAGAAAAGAAGAGAAAGAAGGAGGCAGCCGTGGGAAGGAAGAGAAAAGGGGAAGAAGGAAAGGAAAAGGAGGAAACCAAAAGCAAGGCTTCAAGAATCAAGTAGTCTACAATAGGTAGGGGTGTATGTTTTCTTCATTTTTCTGCTCTTATATCTATGTTTTAGGCTTGGAAATTTGGATAGAAACTTAAGTTTTTAGATGGGAGGATTAGTGTACATATGATTTAATCATGAAGTTGAGTGATTAGAAAACTTGTATACAGGTTTTTGTATACTTAGAAATCGTGATTTGGATGAGAAATTGTTTAAAAATCCATGTTTTGATGATAGATTTTGGTTTGGAAAACCAATTCTGCTGAACCTGTTTTGCAGAATCAGTTCTGGTGTGTGAGCGCTCAAATGCTCAAGTATAGCGCGCTCAAGCACTCAAGCACTAGAGAGACGCGTGATATTGAGCGCTAGGTGCTCAAGAGCACAACGCATGGCGCTTAGGCGTGCATCGCATTACAGAATAGAACATAGAGCGCTTAAGCGCGCAGGAAAGGGGCGTTTAAGCATCCAAACACCAGGAATTATGTTTTTATTGATATTTTGAGATATCCTACTTGTTGGGATTCTTTTTTTATGCCTAGTAGAGTGTCCTAAGACACTAGTAAGGGTAATTCCTAGAGAGATAGATGATTAAGCATACAAGGGGAAATGAGTTAAGCTTATGCATCCATTGGACATGGATTGCCATAGACCAAGAGTTTGTTTCTTAGGCAACCTAGTGTTGCATAGATATCACAAGAGAGGTGATTGAAGAGCTAAGAGACTAGAGATAAGAAATTAAGTTAGTTGGCATGAGTTGAGTGCCTTAGATCCTAGTTGGCAATGGTGAATGCCATAGTGCATGAAAGCTCTCAAAGAGTGAAATAGAGTTAGTAATGCAAGGATGATAGTGTACTAAGTCTAGTTGGCATTGGTTAAATGTCGTATTGCATGAAATGCTCTTACAGAGAAAAGGTAGTCTTAGTAGTGCAAGATGGACTTAGTATAGGGTTATGTGCTAGTTATGTTAGAGTTAGGACATAATTCCGCATTTTTACATACACACCTCACTTCACATATACTTTCTATCCCTAGAGATTAAATAGTGAAGGCATCCACTCAATTTGGTGGTGATATCCACCCAGTTTACGGTAGACTACTTGGTAGACTGCTTAGTAGGATAAAGAGGATATATATTATAATAATAGACTTTGCCCCTACTAGGTAGGCTATAAGAGGTCACACATTATTATAGCAAAATACCTCCTTACACAGGGGGATTAGTTAAGTATCACGACACTACACTTACATTGCATACACTACTCTTTGAGCATACATCATCTCATCACTACATTATTTAATATTTTCTTGATTGGAATTTGTGTTCGGTTTGTGTATATGTTGCACTGTGCCTTCGGTGACAGCTGTATGGTTTGTTGTCTCGTAGATGATTTTCAAATGATTGTATGGGCGATTGTTTGCTATCATCATGGTTTTGATTATTAGATCAGAAGTATAGATTGCTTAGGAATGTTATATAGAAGTTTGTGTTTGTTTCTTATACAGAAAGTATAAGTATGTTTATTAGTTTAAGTTGTCTTTATTCATTGCGAATATTTAAACTACTGGTTTTGGTTACTTATACTGAGAAATGTGATTTCTCACCTCATTTGTTTCCATGTAAATCCAGGTGGGAGTTCATCCAAAGGCTAGAAGAAAAAGTATGAAGACTAGTACAATTTTTATGCTTAGTAGTTTAAAGCTTGTATTTATTTACATGCTTTTAGTTGTATAAAGTTTATGTATACAATGAGCCTTTATGTGGCAAAGGTGTATATATAACTTTTAGTTTTCCGCAATGCTTTCCATTATTATTTGCTTGAATGATATGGATTAGTATGATGTTTAAGTTAGAAGTAGCATAACTAATACCATTTATCCTAGAGTATGCATGATATACTAGGTTATCGATATTATGGTGTTACAATGAGCCTCAAAATGTAGAAGAATGTCAACATCAAAGTGATTGGCCAAAATGGAAAGAAGCAATACAAGCTGAGTTAGATTCTTTAACCAAACGTAATGTATTTGGACCAGTAGTCCAGACACCTGAAGATGTCAAACTCGTTGGGTATAAATGGGTCTTTGTACAGAAAAGAAATAAGCTGAATGAAATTGTGAGATACAAGGCATGATTTGTAGCACAAGGTTTCTTACAATGGCCTAGTATAGATTATGAAGAAACTTACTCCCTTATTATGGATGCAATTACTTTTAGATTTTTGATTTGTTTGACAGTCTCTGAACGACTTGACATATGTCTAATGGACGTTGTGACAACTTATTTATATGGATCATTAGATAATGATATATATATATATATATGAAAATCCCTAAAGGATGTAAGATTCCTGAAACATATAATTCAAAACCTCGACACATGTACTCTATTAAACTTCAAAGATCCTTGTATGGGTTAAAGTAATCTGGATGCATGTGGTATAATCGTTTAAGTGAATTATTCTGGACCATATTCCGGGTTCATCACCAATAGGTCAATCCGGCACATAGTACGCTAGAATCCGGCATCAATGCCCTCAGTAAGAGACCGCCTATCCAGAGATCCCAGCAATACATGTCGGACCCCGACATTGGATGGTAACAATTTTACTACAAGATCTGCGCAATAAATAAGGATTTTATGATATCTGTTATTGCCAATCATGATCTTACAAAATTGTAGCATACTAGCATTCCGATAATATAGGGATCCTCCGCAACTAAATAAGGAACATATCTCTTCCAGCTACGATTACAGGAACATATTTCTCTATTATGAGAACGTATCTATCCAACCTCTATAAATACCAGGCTAAGTAACCTTAAACAGATATCAATAAATCATCACTCACAGCATAACCCTACTTGTGCATTACCTGACTTGAGCGTTAGAGTCCTTTTGTAGGTACCAACCCCCCGTCTCAATACGCTCTGTTGTTACTACTGCACAAAGAGGAAACCATCGTAACGTGTCTATCTCAGGTACACCTCCAAATCCACTTCAGAATATGAATATTTATTAAAAAATAGATATGAAAATAATCTTGTTTGTCCTTGTGTTTTCATTAAGAAAATAAATTCTGGATTTGCTATAATCATAATTTATGTTGATGATTTAAATATAGTAGGGACTCTAAAAGAGATATATGAGACTACAGACTGCCAAAAGAAAGAATTTGAAATAAAGGATCTTGGAAAGACAAAGTTTTGTCTTGGGTTTCAAGTTGAACATTTGGCAAGTAGAATTCTTGTGCATCAATCATCTTATATGGAAAAAATCTTGAAACAATTTTATATGGATAAATCTTATCCATTAAGCTCCCCAATGGTTGTTCATTCACTTGATGTGAAAAGAGATCCTTTTCCTCCACGGGAAGATGATAAGGAAATTCTTAGTCCTAAAGTACCATATCCTAGTGCAATATGAGCACTTTTGTATCTTACTGATGAACCTGCAAAAATTAGTATTTTTACGATTCAAAATCTTGGGTCTTCATCCTCTTTTAAATTTTTTTATTTAATTTTGTTCTCAAGTCTTGTTATATTTTTATTATTTTAATTGTGTTCTTATTAAGTGTTTTTATGTGTTTTTGTTAGATAATTGCACATAAAAAAGATTGGACAAATGAGCAAGCAAGAAAAAAGAAGAAAATTTCATGAGTGTCTAGCGCTTGAATCTCAACGCGCAACACGCGCAGAAGAATCCTCTTAAGTGAGCCAGCGCTCAAGCGCTGAACGCGTAGGCTACAGCGTTGATTTGTTATAAATAAGAAAATTTTTGCTAAATACAACACACTCTTACACACTTGAGCAGAACGCAGCAGCCGTCAAGAGGCACAAACCCTAATGTGGTGTGGGCACACTTAGGCTTGAAGATTAGAAATTTTCTTCAACATTTCCACTTTTCTACAATGGAGTTTGTCATATTTTTCCCATTGTGTTCTTCTTTTTTCACATGTAACTAATTTTCTCTTTGTTAGAGAGATGATGGGTCTTGAACTTTGATGATGTAACTTCTTTTATGGGTTTAATTTATGTTTCTATTTCATGATTTACATATTTATCTCTATTCTTAAAGTTTTTCTAAACCTGATCAATTTGGGAATGATCTTTTGGGTTGATGTATGATTTGAAAAAATTTGCATAAACTTAGAACATGTGATAAACACTATAGTTTCTCCAATCGCTAGGAATGAACATTGTGAGTTATGTTACCTTTCTTTTAATTCCTTCATTTTTTATAATGTCTTTCTATTTGGGGTTAGACTAAGGGATTAGTTAATTTCAAACAGTGTAAGATGATTAATATACCAATGAATTAAGCATTAATAAATTTTGGAAATTGACCATAAATCATTGAAATAGAACATAGTTAAACCAATATTTAAATATGTATTTAAATAGTTCAAGTGAAGTCTAAACCCTAACGCTTTAATACCATTGTTGTTCACCCCTCTGATTTATTGTTTTGCTTACTTATATTTATTTTTAATTGAATTTGCAACAACTCCCTTTCTTTGTTAGCTTAAATAGTATCACTTTCAGCGAATTTAGTAATTAATAACTTAATCCTCGTGGGATGATACTCTTACTCAGTTTTTATTACTTTTGTGACTCAGTACACTTGTCAATTTTACTACACTTACAAATATCACTAGACCAGATATAGCTTTTGTAGTCAATTTGCTAACAAGGTTTAGTGGCACCAACTCGAAGACATTGGAATGGAGTAAAAAAAGTTATTCGTTATCTCGGTGGCACATCTGATATGGGTTTATTTTACTCAAAGGGAGAAAAGTCAAAATTAGTAGGATATGCTGATACTGGTTATCTTTTTGATCCACATAAAGCTCAGTTACAAATAGGTTATGTGTTCACATATGAAAATACTGCTATCTCATGGTGGTCTGTAAAGTAAACAATTATTACTACCTCATCAAACCATTCAGAAATATTGGCTATTCATGAAACAAGTCATGAGTGTATATGGTTGAGAACTATGATCCAACACATTAAAGGAGCGTGTAGATTATTGAAGGAAAATGATGAGTCAACAATATTGCATGAGGATAATATAATATGTATTGCACAAATCAAAGGAGGCTACATAAAGGGTGATAGAACTAAACATATGTCACCAAAGTTTTTTTACACTCATGAACTCTTGAAGAAATGTGATGTTGATATTTGCAAAATTCGTTCAAGTGATAACCCAGCTGATCTATTCACAAAGGCATTACCAACTTCAATTTTCAAGAAGCATGTGCATAATATTAGAATGCATCAACTTAAGGACCATTCATACTTGGTTATATTTTTATGAGAAGTTGCCTATGAATATTGTACTCTTTTTCCTTCGCTAAGTTTTTATCCCACTATGTTTTTCTTAGCAAGGTTTTAATGAGACATATTCACATTGTATAGTCATTCAAGGGGAAGTATTGTAAAATATGCACATTTAGCATGTGGTGGATGACTACTTTAATTTGATTTTAAAGGATTGGTAGTTATAATATGCTCACTAATTATCCCACATAAACTGGGAAATTTGTTAAAAGGAATTACAATTCCTAACTAATACTAGTCTTAAATAACTGCATTGCATAAACCCTAAAACACTCTTATAAATACTCTGTCAGATTTCAAAGATATGTATCACATCTGATATACAAAATAAGATTTTGAGTCCATATTTTCTTGTCTTGATCTTTCTATATTTCTTTTCTCTATTTACAGCATAATTATCTTAATTATCATTGATTTTTTTCAAACCTTACAATTTCTATATAACTCTCTTAATTATATTTTCACTATAATTTTCACTCACTTAATAAGTTTTCTAAAGCCATTTAACAACTCTCTCAATTTTCCAAAGCCATTTTTCTATTTTTTTTCTTTTATTACAAAAGCCAGTTTTTTACCTAATTCATTTAATTGTTTTTCCTATTCAACTCTCAATGCACCAATCTCGTTATTCATCTAATCAAAATACGTCTAACTTTATTCAGTTCACTCACAAAATTATCCTGTATATCACAGAAATACTACAATCATATACAAAATGATTTGACATCTTTCTCACATTAACATATGGTATAAATATAGTGTGTATTCTAACTTATATAAAAGATTCAGTTGTGATATTTTTACCATTAATAGTGTATACATCTCTTTTCAGACTCCTCTCAATACCATTCATCATATTTATTTTTTTATCACTTTTTCTTATTAAATCTCACACCATACGCAGCGTGAAACTTTATAGGAAAACATTTCCTATCCAACCAAATACTTTAACTTTCATCCACCGTATGCTTCCGTATGTATATTTGCTGACTCGTCTGTATGCCTTGAGAGATTTCACTTCCCTCTTCTCATTTGCTTTTTTCTTTATCAAATTTGGAGACACCGTCGTCTCCTTTTTCTTTTCCTTTCCCCAAAATTTCAATTTTTTTCTCCCTTTACCCATTCTCCCGAACCCTTTACCCATTCCCCAAACTTTGTTTTTCCCAAAATGTAATAGAGAAAAGGGACGATTTGATGACCATGCATTTAGACAAGTTTGATACCATCCTAAACGAGTTCGAAAAGCTGCACGAGTACGGTATTCTATCAACATGTCTATAAAGTTCGGTTCCTTTTTTTTCTAGTTCTTTGCATCAAACATTTTACTTCATTATATGATTTGGAGGGGTTAGAGGTGTAACATACCCACAAGGATTTAGGATTTTTCAATTCAGAAGCCTAGAGAGCAAGTGGCAGATGCTAAGGCATCACTTGATTTGACCCACACTCTGGTGGGTAATGTGAGTGAAGTCTCTGGTTAATGAGAGTCTTACTCCTAAATTTGTTGGTTGTTTGGTTAGAAAGTATGGGTAATCCAGCATTCAAGAGGGTTACTAGAATCCAATTAACTGCGAAAATATTCTTTTCATTTTATATTAATAGGTTCAGAAGAGTAGTAAAAGGGAAAAGCAATTAGTAAAAATAAATGTCTTTGTCGTGCTTGCCCAGAATGAAAAAAGGAGACAACATGTATATGAAACTAGTAATTACACTTTTTAACCCAAACAGTGTGTTAGTGCTAGAGCCTTAAGATATGCCTTGGATTTTATAGTGGAGCATGATATAAATTAATTTCATACTTTAACTTAATTTATATGTTAGTGACGTTAGGCAATCATGAAGGTGTTTATAGTGATGTCAGACAATCATGAAGATGTTTATAGATTGTTTTGAGTTTTGTTTGAATTTCATTTTCTTGAAGATAAGAATTGAATTAGTTTGGTTGAAATCTTGCTATATAGTAGTTATTTTGGTTTGTATCTAAAAAAGATTATTACCTGTTATCTTTCGAAGTCAGCTTAAAATATGGATTTCATTAGCAATTCCAGATGCATCTGATTACCTGGTGTGCATTAACATCATATCATGTTAAATTATAAAACTATTACTTTGAGCTATGATAAGCGTTCAATGCTATGTTAATGCTGGATTGCTGATCTTAGTAGGAGGAAAAGTTTTTCACACGATGCTTTCTTCTGCACATTGCTCTTCAGCAGGGCAACTTTTCTATGTCGCTTTCTCTGCTAACTGGTTATGCCTTTGGGTTCATTGGATACAAATGAGTCTCATTTTGGATGTTGCCATATATGTAATTTCACTCCATTGTAATTTTTTTGATCCATATGATGAATAATAAATACTTCGAGTAATGATTATTACTATTAGTGCCATATGATACCTCACTTGGTATCTTGGAAGCTTGCTCTATAATCTACAGAACTTGAAGGAATCGTAAGTATTTGTAATTTTATAGCTTTAGGTTCTTATCAAGACATGTTAATGTCAAGATTTGCAATTTACTTACTTCTATATTCTGGTTTCGGAAGTGATGTCAATTCTAATAACATAGTGGGCAAAATACAACTTGGTTTACCCCCCAATGCCGCACATATGTAAGCCAATTGTTCTTCTCATCATGTTCTCGCATGACTAAATTATGTGCTTGCTGATAAGCATACCTGTATGTTCAGCTGTGTGTTATTGTCATGATTCTTTATTGTAGATATATGGCTTGTATTCTTGCAACTATTTGGGCCAAAAATTACCCTACACTCATTATCAATCATGAAAAAACTATGGCATCTATGATTGTGAGTTACATTAGGATTAAAATGGAATTTTGTTCCCCTAGAAATGTGCCTCCGTTGCTATTTAGTTCTCGATTTAAATTATGTATTTTTACGGAATTTTTTTATTTGAATTATGTGTTTGATGTAGTCTTTAAATTATTTAAACTATTTTCATGTTACTCCTCACCAGAGACAGTAAAAGGAATAACACGAAACAAGTTTGAGTGATTTAAGAACTAAATCATACACTAAATTAAAATGAGACTAAATTGTGAGTATGTACATTTCTAGCAAAATGCCGATTCACTTGTTACGCTAGTGTTGGTTTTAGACCAAGCTTGATAGAGAGGATAATACATGGGAACATTCGTAACAAAAAATGTATAATAAAAATTTATTTCTTTATATTTTCTCATCTCTGTTGAGCATGATATAGTGGTTGAGTTTTACCAATGGTTGTGAAATATCATTGTTATCTTTTTGTCTTGCAGGAATTTAAGCCACAATTTCTTAAATGGACCCATTGGTGATATATTTACTAGCTTAGATAATCTCGAAGAATTGTATGTCTTCTCCACCCTGGTCTTTTGGTATTGCACTCAAATTTAAATAAAAGGAATATGTGATCCAACCTATATAAAATTTTATGCACTACTGGATCTGTATGAGCGAACCATGAATACAATCTGAACCTTCTTAATTTTTAAAAATATTCATAAGGGATCAAATAGTTTGTGTAACTATATAAAATATAATAAATAAAAGTAAATCATTCAACCCAAAAATTTAAAAAAACAAAGCAAAACCATAGCATAGTCCTCCTTATCATTATCTTTTGTTGAAGAAAGGCATATGATAATTGAGAAGCACTAGAAAAGGCAATTGCTTATAAAAATAAAAAAATGTGTTCTAACATCCAAGGTTAGCTGAACTGAAGCGCAGTGATTAGATTATCTATTGAAAATTTGATCTAATTGAGTTGTGAGAGAGTTAGACTACAAAAAACAAATGCTTTGACTGTTTTGTTCAAATTTCAATGTACAGAACCTTATAAAGTATGCTTTCCTTTCTTCAGGGACCTTTCACAGAATAATTTCTTAGGAGATCTACCAAGGTCATTTGGATCCTTAGCAAACCTTGCTAGATTGTAAGTTTTATCTTTCATATGCCTTTTTTTTCCTATAAACTTGATTTATGTTTTATCATATACTCATTAGCAGAACTTTTCTTTTGCTGCCATACGATCCATATTATGATCTTCCAAGATACCCATATGATACCCACTGATTATATTTTGCTAATGTTAATTTCTTATTGCATTAACATAACGCTTTTAAATGTCGAATTGGTAGTGAGATAATGAACAATTTCTCTTAACATCTAGTTAGCTAGGTGTATACTATAGATAGTTGTTTAGCTTGTGTGGGGTTTATTAGATTCTGCCTGAGATGATTTGGAGAATTTGGTCTGTTACAAATGATTTCTAAAATCTAAATTTAAGAATGTTAAGAATCTCACAACACCTCTAAAATGTCTTTTCTTTTTCCTGGCTCCCTTTTACTAACAACAAAAATAAATTTTGTGAAATTTACTTTTTACGATATGTGGGCTTTCAGAACATTTTCTGCTGAAACTGCAATAATAGATTGGCTACATTCTATTCCACATTTAATAACTGATAATGAAAATTGAAAACTTGGTCTTGCTTATATGCAGATTACTTCCATGGACAATGAGTGCAGAGAAGAAGTTTTGAGAGCTGCAAATGCTATGAAGTTGCTGTCCTGATTTGTAAATTTTGTTCTAACTCTTTAAAGTTGCACCATGTATAGTTATGTGTATGGAAGTAATTTATGTATAGTGCCTCTATTGATAATGTACAGGGATACATATTATGATACATAGGCGATAGATGGCTTTTTTTGTAAGCTAGGTGCATTGTTTTGTATTTACTTTTACCTGCAGCCTTAAGAATATTTGAAGTTGAAAGAAATACTAAATTTACCCGCATTATTGGGAACTCTGTTTTGGATTCACCAGAAACTGATATAGATTAACCACTTATTTTTAATGTATTAACTAGTTATATTATTACTCACCAATTAATGAGACTCACCACAAAACCATGGTATTCTGACCATTTACTCCCAACGTGTTAACCACAACATTACACGTCTTAACTCCAACTAGTCATGGATTTGTAACAAGTTCACCCCCATTATTGGGAACTCATTCTTGGATTTACCAGAAACTGATATAGATTAACCATTTATTTCTAATATATTAACCAGTTATATTATTACTCACCAATTAATGAGACTCACAAAAAAACCATGGTATTCTGAAAATTTACTCCCAACGTGTTAACCACAACATTACATGTATCAACTCCAACTAGTCATGGATTTGTAACAAGTTTACCCTCATTATTGGGAACTCATTCTTGGATTTACCAGAAACTAATATAGATTAATTACTTTTATGTAATGTATTAACCAGTTATATTGGAACTTGCCAATTAATGAGACTCACCACAAGACCATGGTATTCTGACCATTTACTCCCAACGTGTTAACCACAACATTGCATATCTCAACTCCAACTAGTCATGAATTTGTAACAAGTTCACCCCCATTATTGGGAACTCATTCTTGGATTCACCAAAAATTGATATAAATTAACTACTTATTTTTAATGTATTAACCAGTTATATTAGAACTCATGAATTAATGAGACTCATCACAAGACCATAGTATTCTGACCATTTACTCTCAACGTGTTAACCACAACATTACACATATCAACTCCAACTAGTCATGGATTTATAAAAAGTTCACCCCCATTATTGGGAACTCATTCTTGGATTCACCAGAAACTGATATAGATTAACCACTTTTACGTAATGTATTAACTAGTTATATTGGAACTTACGAATTGATGAGACTCATCATAAGACTATGGTATTCTGACAATTTACTCCCAACGTGTTAACCACAACATTACACATTTCAACTCCAACTAATCATGGATTTGTAAAAGGTTCACCCCCATTATTGGGAACTCTTTTTTGGATTCACTAGAAATTGATATTGATTAACCACTTTTTTCTAATGTATTAACCAGTTATATTGGATAATTAATGAGACTCACCACAAGACCATGGTATTCTAACCATTTACTCCCAACGTGTTAACCACAACATTATTGATCTCAACTCTAACTAGTCATAGATTTGTAACAAGTTCACCCCCATTATTGGGAACTCATTCTTGGATTCACCATACATTAATATAAATTAACTACTTATTTCTAATGTATTAACCAGTTATATTGGAACTCACTAATTAATGAGACATAACAAAATCATGGTATTCTAACTATTTACTCCCAACGTGTTAACCACAACATTACACATCTCAACTCTAATTAGTTATGAATTTGTAACAAGTTCACCTCCATTATTGGGAACTCTTTTTTGGATTCACCAGAAACCTATAGTGATTAATCACTTTTACGTAATGTATTAACCAGTTATATTGTAACTCACCAATTAATGACTAGTTGGAGTTGAGATGTGTAATGTATTAATCACTTTTACAAATCCATGATTAGTTGGAGTTGAGATGTATAATATTGTGGTTAACACATTGAGAGTAAATGGTCAGAATACCATGGTCTTGTGGTGAGTCTCATTAATTGGTGAGTTCCAATATAACTGGTTAATACATTAGAAATAAGTGGTTAATCGATATCAATTTCTGGTGAATCCAAAAAAGACTTTCCAATAATGGGGGTGAACATTTTACAAATCCATGACTAGTTGGAGTTGATATGTGTAATGTTGTGGTTAACACGTTGGGAGTAAATTGTCAGAATACCATGGTCTTGTGGTGAGTTTCATTAATTGGTGAATCAATGAGTAGCTGGTTAATATATTAGAAATAACTAGTTAATCTATATCAGTTTCTAGTGAATCCAAAAAATCAGTTCCCAATAATGGGGGTAAATTTGATATTTCTTTCAACTTCAATTATTCTTATGGTTACAGGTAAAATTACATGAATAAAGTAAGTACACAAAAATACACCTAGATTGCAAAAAAGCCATTTATCGCTTATGTATCACATTATATATCCATATACATCATCAATATTGTGACATTGCAATAATACATTCCTACCATTCACCCTCAAAAAATATATACATGTTTCTATTCTACGTGTAATTACATGCATTCTATACACATTTCATGTGAAGTATAACTAACTATAGCACAGAAACAATCCACTTAAAGAGACCAAAAAAATACTTAAGTAGGTTCTTGATGATACATTAACATCTATTTTCATGGTTGCCACAAAAAATGATGTCGACCAAATCACAGTGTGAGCACACTTTCATCAATTTGCAACTAAGTCATTGTTAGCACACTTTGCCATTGCAGATCTATGAAGAAGGCATTGTGCACTCATTAACCCCAATACCAAAAAAAGAAATCAACCTACAAAACAACAGTGGATTAGATTAGTGCTAAATAATACCTTTGAAGAGATTAGTACTAAAGAATACCTTTGAAGCATATACATAGCGCTACCTATATAATTTATCCACATACCAAACCATATGGGACCCTAATAGTGAGAAAGAAACATGGCTGAATTTCATTTCACAATTAAACCATTTCAGACATAGATACACACATCGAACAACAAGAGATAGTGCCAAATCTAACCCCAATTCATTGCTATTCTTCTTGTATCCTCTTATAGTTGAGCTATATTTGAAGTACCACCACTGGAAATAGATGACAGAAAACAACCGTATCATACACACTAAAACAAACAAGTTTCCTTTCAAAGGTCATGCATCAAGCAAGCAACACCATTCCCCAACCCAATTCAAATCTCTTGATTGTACCCACCTTGCTCCAACATAAACTCATGATAATAGAGATGAAATGGAGCCACACTTTGCACGGCCAAGCATGTCTTGATTCTACCATCAAAGCATTACAGAATAAGTTTCAACAAGCCATGGTTATCTCTACAGCTAAAAGAAAAGGAAAGGAAAGAAATGAAATGCATCATTTAATATTTAGTTGACGCACTGAAACACAAAATTTGGAGATATACTGGAGACCCAAATCTAGCATGGACAATTTAATTTTTTTTTTTTAAATGAAGAAGAAGCAAATCTCACTTTGCTTGAAATAAGACGTGAGCTATCCTGGTAGATTCCTGGAAGCCCATTTCTCGTGCCATGGACCGTTGATTCTGGAAAGGGTGGAGATGTCCATCAATTGGTTGCCAGAGTAGCTTGACACGGTAGAAGAGACAGGCAATTAAACCTGATGTCCCAGATGAGGCACATTCAAGAGTGTGGGGGAATAGGTAAATGGAGAAAAAAAATTGAAATTTTGGAGAAAGGAAGAGAAGGGAGATGAGACTGAGAGTGAGAGAAGAAAGGGAAGAAATGTTTAAAATTTGAGAAAGAAAAAAAGAAATAAGAAACAGAGGAAAGAGAGCCAAAGGAGAGAGCTGAAGCTGAGCCAACACATACGGTCCACGTGATATACGGTGAACGAAAATTAGAGTATTTTTTATAGATGAATAGCGCGACCGGACTTTCTATCATCTCCTTTTGCATTCCCCCTCAGCACGAATTTTCCCCTTCTCTAGCGGTGCCACGGCCTCAAGTCCGTACTGCATCCTCCCATCCTAAATTATTTCTTCTCCTTTCTAATACAACAATTGCGACTCCTCCTCCAAGCCCTCTCTCTCATTCCAATCTGGCATTACCTCCTTGCTGCTGCCGTTCTCCTCATCTCTTTTCTCTACAATTTCCTCGAATGCCATTTCCTCCAATTAAATTTATATATGCAAAGCAAATAGAATAAAAGTGGCTAATTAAATAACGGCGTGCGCACTTGACGGCGGATTCTTGGAAGCGTCTTTTGCGGTGGCGTTGGCAGAGCACATGCAAGTCACCGAAGGGGCAAAACGGGGTCAAGAGGCAGAGCCATGTGGGCGTGTCCTTGCAGGCATAGAGAGTGGGCAAGAAAGGGTGGTCCAGCATTTGGAGAATTTCCCTTTCTGTCCTCGCCCTCCCCTCCTTGCTCCGCCTTGCTCCGCCTTGCTCCGCCTTGCCTACTCCTTCTTCTCCATCAGCTTTGCCGCGAACAACGTGCTGCCATCATCGGCGCTCTTAATTGCACCAGGTAGACAGAGCAAATGCCACCAAAGCCGAGGCGGCGAGTGAATTGGAGGTCCGATGGGGAGATGGGGCGGGTCGGGGAGTCGGGTCAGATCTGGCAGGTGGCTAACTAACTCCGGATTCTCAGGTTCCCCTGTGGGTTTAACATACAATTCCTGCTCTGAAATCTAGGAATGTGTTGTTTCCAAGTGCCAGGTTCTTCATGGCAGCTGTTTCTGTTGATTCATTTTAAGTTTTTCTTTTCTGTTTTTTTTTCGTGGTTTTCTGGGTAACCAAACACTAACTGGTATTTGGCAACGCCGTGGCGCTCGAGTCCTCATGTTCATACTTAGATCAATTTTTTATTTTTTTTTGGTACTCATACATTCATTCATGCGACTGACTCTTGGCTGTGAATTCCACTTTCCGAAACTTTATCTATTAAATTATATTTTTATTATTGGTGATTAATATTGGTGTGGGTTTATAATTTAATTGTTTTATGAATATGTTGGGTTTGAGATATTATATGGGTGTAGTTCAGGTGTTTGATATAATGCGTCTTTGCATGTTTACAACTTACCTCGACATTTTGTCAATTTCAAGTTTTGATCTTTGGTTCTATGTCGATTTTTTATTTTATTTTATTTTTTTGGGTTAAAGAGCTGAAGAAGCATGTGGCAAAGCATCAACAGGGTGATGCATAGCCATTCTTTTGTATTTTACTAACGGCTTTTTTACTAAACTGTCACTATTAGTAAAATTATTTATCAAATTATCATTTTTTTTAACTATTTATCAAATTGTCATTTTTTAACTATTTACCAAAATGTCACTCTTTTGAAACTATATACCAAACTGTCACTCTTTTGGTTGACGTGATATTTTTTATTATTTTTTGGTTAATCAGATCTGATGCGCGTAGTGGTGCAGATCCATCGCGTGGAATTGCGCTAACACGCCTGGCGAATGCCCTACGATGGATCTGTGGCCACCACGTGACATCCTAGTTGGCGCGACATGAAATTGCACTGCTTGTTGTAGACAAGCCTTTAAATTTATATAAATTATTTAAATTACTTAATAAAATTTTGTAAACGTTTATTAATAAATCCATACTAATTACGAAATAAAATATATAATATAAAATTAAAAAAGTGACAAATTTAATATGTTGGTAATATTTAATATTGTTTTAGTTATTATGAAGAATTATTAATTACATAACACATATGTTTCTTTTTTTGTTAATTTTTAAAAATTTATTGTTTCAATTTATTGTTCAATTTAAAAACGCGATTGAGGTATTAATTATTTGTTTTTAATTTTGTCTTTATGTATGATTTTTAATAAATGTAAAAATAATCTAATCAAACGTACGTAATATATCTTATTATTGAAATTATTGAATATATTTATTTATTTTTACACAAATATTTCAAACAACATATCATAAAAATTAAATGGTATATCCTTGTAGAAGAGGCGTATCACTTATAGGTTATACTTATACTTGGTTAATATAATCCTTAAAACAATCTTCGATGACTTTCCTTTTATTATTAGTCAAATCATAAGAAAAGTTTGTATTGATGATATGGGCATTAAATACTTCATAAAAAACTTATTAGTCCTAAAAAAGTTTTTAAATGAATTTTTTTGAGTAGGATTCAGATGATAGTGAGTAGGATTCCGTGCTCAATAATCCCCTCCCAAATTTTTAGTAATTCGAATTAGTAAAAATTTCGAATGTAGTTTCCCTAAATGTTGGATCTCCCCAAAAGCCAATGATCCTGTTTAATGCAATCGATTACCACAATCTTTAATAAAATCTAAAACAAAGGCGAAAAGCATATATAGTGTAATCTAATTAGGGTACCAAACTCACAATAAGATATTCTCAATAGTATTTTACACAAAATCACTAAATATAATTACTTGAATGTCAATGAGATGGGCCCGCATCGAATGCGGTGGCTTTGTGAGATGGTTCGGAAGAGGGACCTAGTTGTGATGGGTATGGTGGGTAACCCTGGTGGTGGGTAAGGATATGGTGGGTAACCCCTGTGGTGGGTAAGGATATGGGGTAACTCGGTGGCGGGTATGGATACGGTGAGTAAGGGTATGGTGGGTATGGTGGGTAATATGCAGGTGGTGGCTGAGTAGGGGGGTACGTAGCAGTAGTAGGAGGCTGAGTGGGGGGATATGTAGCAGCGGTAGCAGCGGTAGGCGGCTGAGTCGTATGCTGGGTAGTAGAGTTGGACTCCTCGAGATGTCGAAGTCGTGTCCGAGTGCTCGCCAATCCTCTCCTTCGTCTACGCCGCGTTCCTTGTTGGCTCGACTCCTCGGGCGGCCCTGAAATGTCGTCTGCTGGTGGAGCTGGACGCAGCTGTTCCATCGTAATGCGGTCATGCTCCCGCAATGAGTGTAAGATTTGTGTAGCACCTCTCGAGCGACAAAGTGTCGCAGTTGAACTGAGCAAATACTCTGCAATGTCCACCTAATAAACATATATAATTTATGTCATTATACTGAATACAAAATACATATAGTCACTAACGAATTAGTAAAGAACTTACCGCATTCCCAATAGATGCGCTTGTGGGAGCAATCCAGCGTCTGGTAATTCTTTTATACCAACGCATGTACTCAGAACGCGAACTGAGGGGTGCAACCAATGGGACTCCCCTAACAACCTTCTCCCTACGACTATCCCGGTGGCTATATAAACAAAGATGTGTAGCCGGCCAATCCTCATCATGCCTACCACCGCCAATGTAACCGAGTGCAATGCGTCGGTGAAGCGGTCTCCGTGGAATGGGCTGGTCAAGACCAAACTGGCGCATGACGCAGTCTGGCTGGTGCCATTCAACAATGTGGAAACATATGAGAGGGACCATTGCCAGTGCAATGTCCCTACCAGCCACACAAAAAGGTGGCAATGTTGCCACATGCTCATCCGTGTATGGTTGCCATATAAACTGAAAAAATGAGAGGCACAAAACATTAAGACAGTATATGCATAAGTAAATATCTTAAAGGAATGTAAATGAAGACATACCTCATCGTTCTTCAACTGATCGAAAAACTGACGATAATATGTAAGGACGCCAATTACAGTATCACTCAATACTTTATGTTTGCGCCACCTATTTGGTAAATGAACGTATTGCAAACGTAAGTAAAAATATTAACAAAGTATGTCATGGAAGTAATGTAAAAATATGAAATGAAATAGAAACTTACTCCCATCCTAAGGGACGTAATTGACCACGACCAGCATCGTAAAACACATCAGGCTCATCATGGTCAGCTAGCGAAGGGGCAAGCCAGGGGAATCTGTACCATGCCCAATACTGCAATAAGATGCATGCACCTCCGATCTCGCGTGCGTCATAGTCCGTAGCTTTACACAGCTCTCTATACAGGTACGCCAAAACTGCAAACCCCCAGCTATACGTCCCGGCAACAGCAAAGTCCTCTAATAATAAGAGGAACATCAAGTGCACGAGCTTACCCGAATGATCAGGGCATAAGAAACCCCCAAGCAAGCGAAGTATGTAATGTCGTGCACGTTGTTGCTCGTACTCATCATCATCGTCCTCAAGGACTGCAGTAACACTCGGCTGCCACAGGTATGTCATGTCAATGCGTGCCCCAGCTACGAGCGAGGAGTGTCATCAATCCCTAACAACTGAGCACACAAATTGAGCCAATCATCCCTATGCGTAACGCCAGTGACTGCAACGCCATCAATGGGAAGACCCGATATGATTCCGATATCCTCCAACGTAATGGTGCACTCCCCGGTAGGCATGTGAAATGTATGCGTCTCTGGGCGCCATCTCTCAACTAACGCAGAGATCAGGGAGTGATCAATACTGCAATAACCCATGTGGGCAACTCCCAAGAAACCAACTTGCTGAAGATAAGGAATAATCGGAGCGGGGGGGTCCATATGTTTCGTCTTCTGAGCACGTCTAACACGCGCAGTGTCGGTCCTCATGTCCCTGCCATATATCTTTGGGAAACATGGTACTCCTGCAACTCCAAAATCGAGCCGTCCTCTGGTCCGGGGTTTACACGGAATGCCATCTGTCAGCTGTATGCCAAACAATAACAACAATTAGTATGATTCTATTATTATTATAATACAATATGATATAACCATATGATAACTATACAAGCAATGCAATATGGAAGAAATGAAGATAACACTGAGAATCAACTAACATATATATATAGGAGAATAGTATTGGAATACAACTGCATAGATTAGTGATACAAAACAATACAACTCATAAATACACATAATTTCTAATACAAGATTCTGAAAAATGAAAATAGGTCCGAGATCAACTAGATGGGCGCAGTCGATGGCCCCGCTCCATCATCCCCCAATGAACTCGATCCACCGACACGGCAAGTACGAGAATTATGTCCACGTTGATGGCATCTTGTACACGTCTGTCCTGCCCTGCTTCGCGCCAATCCATCTCATTCCTGAGTCGGGTTGATTTTGGTCGACCTTTGGATCTAAGCAATGCACGTGGTGGCACCAAAGTGGCGTCGGGACCTGCAGGCCACCATGGTTCAGACCGGACCGGTTCAAAGTCAACCTCATAGGCCCTATAAATGCTTTCCATCCTGTAAACCATATGAACAAGTTGGAATGAGTCAATCACATGAAGCACATGCAAAGAAGCGCATGCGAGCAAGGATAATGCAATGCTTGAAACACCCCAGTCCACATCTGCTTTCTTCCAGGTTCAAAGTATAAGAAAGTCCACCCTGTTGTGTTAAAGGATTAAAAGCCTCTTCAACCATGAACCTTGTGTTCTCTCTATTGTACCGACGAACTTGGTGTGAACTGGCCTTTGCCAGGTTTACTCTCCAGTGCTTCAATAAGTCATCACTCCAGATCTGGTTAAATTAATAGGAACAACAATATCAAACCATAAATAGATGCACGTGTGCATTTAATTAACGGATAGTACTTAATATTGTAAAACAATATCAAACCTGGTTAAATGTCATCAATTTCGAATTTGCCTCATCCTTTCGGTTGACGAAGTATTCTACTAACTTTGTATATGTCAATTGAACCAATGCAGTTATAGGTAGATTTCTGCTACCCTTCAACACTCCGTTAATGCACTCTGACAAATTGGTAGTCATATGACCGAATCTGCGACCACCATCATACGCCAAGCTCCATTTTTCTTTTGGAATTCCATTAATCCAATTTGCCATCTCCGTTGTAACTTTAAGCTTCTCTAGCCTAGCATCAAACTTTATTGCGATTGGTTCATACCCTGATACATCGAATAACTTGGGTTAGTATTACAACCTAACTATTATTAGCGACAAAATTAGAATACAAATAGAAAATGTAAAGTACATGTGTTAATAAAAAATCTTTTCAACTCCTTGTTCTGAAATTTGGAGTTAAAATTGGAACCAATATGCCGTATGCGAGAAGACATGATATGCATTCGGAGGTCGCCATCCAAGATTTTCATTTGCCATTGATTGTAAGATGCCTCGATGTCGATCGAGATCAAACACAAGCCCTCTTGTTGGGTTACATGCAATCTCAGGTGGGCTAAGAACCAACTCCAAGCATCCTTGGTCTCCCCCTCCACAATGGCAAATGCAATAGGCAGAGGTTTTCTGTCTCCATCTTGAGTTGTTGCAATCAACAACTTATGACGATACTTGCCATACAAATGAGTGGCATCAATCTGAATGATGAGCTTACAATATCGGAAGCCAGCCACACATGGTCTAAATGTCCAGAATAAATGACAAAATACTCTTTTTGAACGATCGAGTCAGTTATTCACAAAACATTCCTCATCTTGCAACTCCACCACTGTGCCTTCTATGTCTCTCTTCATGGCTGCTAGCCATCTGGGCAACACCTCATAAGATTTGTCCCAATCCCCAAACACATTCACAATAGCCATTTGTTTTGCCTTCCAAGTCTTTCGATATGAAACTTGGTAACCAAATTGGCTTCGAATCCGTTCAATAATTAAAGATACGGGTGCATCGGGTTTTGTTCTGACTAACTCCAAAATGCAAGAGCAGATCAAACGAGAGTCCAACTTCTGGTGATTTAATGACATAGATGGGTTTACGCAACTATGAGGTCCATTATATTTTGTAATATGCCACGTATTCGACCTCCTGCTTTGTATGGCTCTAAGTCTCCAACTACAACCTTCGTCAAAATTAGGGCATTTGGCAGTCAGTCTTCGTGAATTAGAGTCTTCAATCTTGTACTCTTGATGCCTGTGAATGGAATATTGTTTGAGAGTTAACTTCACTGAATCTTTTGATGGAAATTGCAAGCCAACATAGAATTCATCACCCATGCTCCAAGTCCCACGAGTGTCTAACTCAGGCAAGTTATCAGGATTATTCAATGCATCCCAGTTAATTTGAGAAAACTAAGGGCATGGTGGCACAAACACGGATTCAGGTCCCCGAGGCATAAATATGGATTGAGGAGCAATCGCCAATGGAACCTGTAAATTTTCTTTAGCATCAAAGTTTTCTGCCTCTATGTCAGTGTCTGAATCGTCGCCCTCAGCTACTTGTTCTTCGTCTTCACTTGACTCCCATACTGCATCTCTGACAAGTGGGTTATCAGGTTCAACCATTGCACCACCAATAACGATCATATTGCATGACTCAACTTGATTAGACCGACCAACTTGACCTTCAATTTCACCAGGAGCTTCAGCATGCTCTTCTTGCCCACTTGTTTCTACCTCCACATACAACTCCATAGACGCCATGTTCGGAGTTTGACAGAAAGAATCTATCATGTACTTTACATCATCATCGTCTTCTATTGGAAGCCCTACCCATCTCCACGGATTGAAGCATTGCGGACACCGATAGACAACTTTGGACACATGTTGGTTTGCTTGAAGCCTCAACTTTGAATGGATCTTAGTTTTCAACCCATCCAAAGTCATGTCGGCTGTGATCACAATAGGCCTAGGAGGAGGACCTCGATACATGACACCCTCTTCACCATCATACATTGTCCCATTGAAGTAAATGTGCACATTTAGCGATTTTGTCATGCTAACTCCAATTCTGAACAATAACAATTCAACACATTTATTTAATATATTAAACATCAATTACAATATTAATCAGACATATATACTAGGGTAAAAATATTTATAACGATGTATAATAATGTATTACATATATTTATTCAATATATTAACAATCAACTATAATATTCAATACGATTATTTATGTACAAAAATTTTCCAAAGTCAAATATTTTGAATTAAGCTACATTTACTAATGTAAGTCATGTCAAAGATATATATCCTACTCGATTACCTATAAAATAATTATCCATATAATTTAGATTACATATCATACAACTTCATTATTCATTAGTCAATAAAATTATTAAAGTATAATAATATTAAATTACAATTAACACTAACCTACTAAAAAAGTAATCAACAAATAATAAATAAACTATTTAACTATTCAAAGAGATACTTACAGTGTGAAGGAATATAATCTAAATTTGATCACAAATAAGGATCCTGACACCACTTCTCGTAAGAATCGACAGAGTTCAGAGTGTTTAGAGAGAAGAAATTTGTAGAGAGATAGTGAGAATTTAGGAAATGCTTAGGATGGCACGAACGGGGGAGGGGGTGTGGGAATATATACTAGGGTTACGCCACCCTTGTTGGCTTATTCTGCTTGCTTGCGCCAACAAGGGTGGCGCTTTCAGTGTCCAGGCCAACCAGGATGCGCCACGTAGGCTGGCGCATCCACGTAGGTTACGCCAGGCGTGTTGGCGCAACCTACGTGGATGCGCCAGCCTACGTGGTGCATCCTGGGTGGCTAGAAAATAATAAAAAATGTCACGTCAGCCAAAAGGGTGACAGTTTGGTATATAGTTTCAAAAGAGTGGCATTTTGGTAAATAGTTAAAAAAAACAATTTGGTAAATAATTAAAAAAAATGATAATTTGATAAATAGTTTTACTAACAGTGGCAGTTTAGTAAAAAAGCCTTTTACTCACTGTAACATTGTTGCTATATTCTTGCTCTTTGCTTTCTTTTTAAATCCTTTTCTTATTGGGTTTTTTTTTTGGGTGGTTGTGGCTGGCTCTTAGAGTGGCATCCTGCCATGTCTCTTTATTGTTTGTACAGTGTTGGATAGAAGATTAAGAATGGAAGTTGAGCACAAATGTTGCCTAAAAAGATAGAAATACAGAGTGATAACAATTACTGAGTTTGGTCTAATTTTTTTTAATCCTAATGGAACAAAGTTAATTGGGTTTACTTTTACAGCTTAAAGTTGTTCTTGTAAGTGAAATAAAAGAAATGGACCAACTGTAATGCACTATGTGGTTTAGTTTTTGATAAGATTAAGTTTGTCTTTTATTCCTGTAGGATACTACTACTTTATGTGTGGTAATTATGTGGCTACATAGCTGTGGTAATTATTCCTGTAGGATACTACTACTTTGATGTCATCTTTCAATCCTATGCAATATTAATTTATTTCAAACCTTTGATAGTATGTTTTTGTGAAAGCAATTTGCACTTTTATCTTTTGATAGCCAAAATATTTAACTTTGTTTCAAAATTACTGCACTTTGATAATATAGAAATACAGAGTTATAACAATTACTGAGTTTGGTCTAATTTTTTTTAATCCTAATGGAGCAAATTTAATTGGGTTGCTTTTACAGCTTAAAATTGTTCTTGTAAGTGAAATAAAAGAAGTGAACCAACTATAAAGCACTACGTGGTTTAGTTTTTGATAAGATTAAGTTTGTCTTTTATTCCCTTAGGGATACTACTACTTTATGTGTAGTAATTATAAGACATTGTGTGGCTACATAGCTGTGGTATAAATGATTCAACTCCACCTCTTTGATCTCATATTTGAATCCTATGCAATATTAATTTATTTCAAACCTTTGATCGCAAGTTTTTGTGAAAGCAATTTGCACTTTTATCTTTTGATAGCCATAATATTTAACTTTGTTTCAAAATTACTGCACTTTGGTAATATATGCATTGCTACAAATCTGCGCAGTCCTACTGCTCTAAAACAAGCATGTTGGGTTTAAAATAATCATAGCGTGGTTTGAGTGTACCTCTTGTTCTGCTCCTAAGAGGGTTGTTTTTCACTCCTTTATTTCCTATTTTGTGTATGGATGGTGTTTTTGACTTGTCAGTCGAATAAATATATTTCGGTGTTTTCTTCCATTCACCAATTATATTGTTTTTGAACTCAATCCTTCACTCTATCGTAAATGGCCAGGAAGAAGATCAAAGAGTACCACTCCTTATGGAGCACCTCAAACGACTCGCTTCCATTGACCTTGACATCCGATTAGATCAAGTTGGGAATTGTAACTGCACCTCACCACCACTTCATTCAAAAACTATATTGAGTTCTAGACATCGCTTTAGTTATCCACATATTAGGTGTGAAATTCATTCCAAGAAGCTTTTGAGTTTCAAATTTTGAGCTTCTTTACAACCTTTTGAGTTTTAACCAAATAGGGTAAGACCCTTCCTTTCTACTGGCCCTCTCCCTTTGTTGCAACTTTGTTTATCTACCATTCCAATAACATAAGTTTCTACCACTCATTGTCTATCCTTCTTTTTTTTGTTTATCTCTTCTCAATAATTTTTTGGTAGTAGTGAAAGTGAAATGAGGTGTAGAAGGATCAAATTGGACATGGATGAGCGTTGTGGATGCTGTGGCAAATCTGATCCCAACATTGGCGATGTTGATAGTGTCGTCGAAGGACATTGGACTGAGGTGCAATTCTGAGAATGTGGAGTTCCTCAAGTGGAAGAAGAAGGAAAAAATTTGCTTGGGAATTGGTAATTTCCTTTTCTGTGTATAATTTGAACCCTTTGAATGTAGTCAATCACTGGTAACTTCTTTTATATTTTTTTTTCTATTTTTTTACTTAAAAATGTAGTTTGAGATATCGGTTTAGCTTCTTTTTGTTTGATAGTCTCTAATTTTTAGATTCTTTCACTTGCTTCCTTATTAAATTTTTTAGTGTTCATTGTCTCAATGACACAACATTATGCATTATGTTAATTACAACAACAACAACAACCAAACCTCTTCCCACTAGGTGAGATCGGCTACATGAATCAAATGACACCATTGTGCTTTATCATAAATTAAGTCTTCAGAAATGTCATACAAATTTAAATTTTTTTTAATCGTTCCACCTATAATTTTTCTTGGTCTCCTTCTACCTCTAGCTATTGGACTATCTTCCACCTCATCTACTCTTCTTATAGGAATTTCTAAGGGTCTTCTTCTCCTTACATGTCCAAACCACCTAAGGTGAGGTTCTTTCATCTTTTCCACAATATGTGCTACTCCTACTTTCTCTCTAATGTATTCATTTCTAATCATATCTTGTCTTATATGACCACACATCTAGCGCAACATCCTCATCTCAGCAACACTGATCTTATGCTCTTGCTGACTTTTTACTGTCCAACATTCAGTACCATACAACATTGCAGGTCTTATAGCTGTGCGGCAAAATTTACCCTTAAGCTTGAGAGACATTTTTCTATCACAAATAACTCCTGAAGCACTCATCCATCTCATCCATTCAGCTTAAATCTTATGGTTTACATCTCCCTCTATCTCTCCATTATTTTGTATTATAAATTCAAGATACCTAAATCGTATGACTTGTGATATGGTATGGTCTCTAATTTTTACTGCTTAGTTAGTATTAGCACGCTTCTTACTAAACTTACATTCTATATACTCTGTCTTACTCCTGCTTAGACAGAAGTCATGTTCTTCCAAAGCTCGTCTCCATAGCTCTAGCGTTCCATTTGTTTCCTCTCTCGACTCTCCAACTAATACTATATCATCTGTAAAAAGCATGTATTGTGGCACTGGCTCTTGGATATACATTATGTTATTTGTTTGAAAAAAATTTAGTTGCTGTTCTTCATGCCATGGTTTCTACAATAAGCGAGAAAAAATGGTGGTGATTGGAAATAAATGTGGTTTGCTTATGGTGCTATAGGTATAACCTATTTGCCTTTCACTATTTTGAGAGGCAATTACTTGAAAATTATTGCTTAATAGTGAATTTAAATGCATCTATAGGTGAATTCTTGTGAATTTTTATTGTTTGAAACTCAAGTTGGTATGACTTCTATCTTTAGGTAAAGATCAAAATTTTCTTTAACTGGCAAATTGAATTTCTTTAGCTGAAACACAACCATGTCAAAATTTAGTCAATTATTTTTTTCCATGTCACTTTCTTAGAAGTTTGTTTGTAAGTTTATTCATATGGAAATTTCTTATCTAGGATGTCTCTCTCTATAAATGTTTGTACCTTTTTTGCCCCTCATAATAGTTGCAACCATCTCATTTTTAATATGATACCATCACTTATGCAGAGGCAGCAAAGGAAGAAAAAAATTTACTATTTTCATCTAATGATAATTGTGCAGTTCAAGAGTATTTATGGCCAAGAGATGTGGAGCAAAACCAAAATTTAACTTGCAGGTGAAAATATGTTCTACAAACATTATGCTTAGTGTTTATCAAATCACTTAGAATTTTGATTTTGACTTCTAAATTTACAAATAAGAAAATCTACAAGCATTACTATCAACGCTTCTGAGCAAACAATCAATGTAAGTATTCTATTGAGTAAACCCTCACTTTAGTCCCTGAAATTGTATGTACTAGTCACATTAGTCCCTGAATTTTAAAAACTAACAAGTTAATCCCTGAAACCTCAAAACGTCAGTCATGTTAATCCCTGCATCTTTTCCCGTCATTTAAACTTGAGGGACATGCACGCGTGGCATGTTAAGTGCCATGTTGGATGCTGATGTGGTCCCTACCTCCCCCAAAACTATGTAATTTTGCATTTGCACCAAAATACAAAGCTCCCTTCAATTGAAATGACACCGTATTGAAGGCTATGGAAATTTTTTTTAGATTCCCCCCCAATTGCAACGTAATAAGGATAAATAAAACCCTAAGTTCCTAATTCGTATTCCAATCCCAAATTCACAAAATTCCACTAGATTTCTTTCTACAATCAACCTCGTTTTGCTGTTAAGGCTCCCTAGAACGTTGAATTCGTCATCTTCCTCGTGGGATTCGAGCTTCACAAATGTATGTTCCCTAAACTTGAAATATTCCCTATGTTGAATGGTCATTTGTGGTCCATGTTTTCCTTTTTTAGTGTTGTGGTCCTGCTTGTCTTCCATTTTTGTTGTAATGTGGTCCCCTTGTGTCGTCCTGCTTGTAGAGAGGCTTGTAAATGGTTACTGCGTGTCCGAAGTTCAATTTCATCCTACTTGTCTTCCATACCAGTGTGGTCCCCTGCTTGTCCCCTGCTGTGTGGTCCTACCTTGCATGTTTTTGAAGTTTTATATTTACCCACAGCACACAACGTAGTTCCCCTGCATTGCATGATTTTGAACTTTTAAATTTATGCACAACACACAACATAGTTCCCTTGCATGCTTTTGAAGTTTTACATTTAACCATAGCACACAACATGTATTTTTATATACAGCACACATGTATAAGTGTTTAATAAGTTGTGTTTTGTTGTGTGTATGCATTTAGATGGTTAGACTTGTGTTCCATCATGGTGGTTCTTTTGTTCAAGAAATTGGAGGAAAAGTTTATTATCATGGGGGTGGAGAAGATTGGTGGCCTGAAGCTGATGAGGATATATTGGATGTCTTTAGTTTAATAATTTTTTCTAAACAAATTGGTTATCATAAGGTGGAAAACTGCTATTGGTTATTGCCTGGTAAAGAACTAGATGATGGTTTAATGGACATGAAGACAGATTTCGATCTTCTACAGATGGTTGAGGCTTCAAGGATGAACAATGTGATTGTTCACTTGTACTATGAACACCCAATAATTACTGACCCTAAAATTGTGTCATTCCCTATTGAGGAGCCACCATATGATGGCAATGAGACCTAACATGAGACACATATTCTAGAGGAAGTCCAACCCTAACCAGTAAGTGACCCTTAACAAGAACAACATGCAGCTGAAGGTGTAGTTGATAACACTTCTACTTCAAGTTGTGTCATTCCCTATTGAGGAGCCACCATATGATGACAATGAGACCCAGCTTGAGACACATATTCTAGAGGAAGTCCAACCCCAACCAGCAAGTGACCTTTAACAAGAACAACATGCAGCTGAAGGTGTAGTTGATAACACTCCTGCTTCAAGTTCCTCTAGTGATGGTTATGAAAGTGCAGAGGACAGCCCCTATAGGCCTCCTCTTTTTGCTACTGATGAGGATGATGATGAGCCTATTGCTAGTCTTTTAAAGAAGAAGAATAAAAGGGTTCAAAGCCTTGCTGTGAAGAATGGGAAGAAGGTTTTACAAAAGAAGAAGAAGAAGACCAATGTCCTTGGTGATGAAGAAAGTGACTTTGATAGTAATGCACCTTCCAGTATAATGCCATTACTTGCACTTTTTTACTTTACCAGCTATAAGGTATTATATTTTATAGACACTAATAATTCTCTATCATAAGTATGTACTAAAATATTTTATAGATACTAATAGTTTCCTTAATAAAGAGTTAATGATCCAAGCCATTTACTGCATCATAATATTTTTGTTTTCAAGTTTTCAAGTTAATGATCCATTCATCAAGTTTACTTTGGGAATGATGCATTTACAGATTTTGATGAAACAACCGACTCTGATGCACCTATAGGGAGGGGTTTAGGACACAAGCAAAGCTATGGACTAAATATTGGGGTCACTGAAGAAGCGTGTGAAGATTCTGATTACAGTTGGAAGTCTGAATACATGAGAACTCCAGCTACTTTTGATGATGAGGGAACTACCAGAGAAGTGTACCCTTAGTTCAATGAAGGTGCTGGATTTGGCCATGTCAGGTTGGAGCTTTGAATGGAGTTTGTGACTTTAGAGGCATTCAAGCAGGGGGTTAAGGACTACGCAATTAAGCTGGGTAGAGAAATCAAGTGGGTGAAGAATGATAAGCTGAGGGTTAGAGCCAAGTGTAAGAATGACAACTGCATATGGGTTATCTATTGTGCATGGAGTAATGTCACCAATAGTTTCTAGATCAAGACTTTCAATGATGAGCACAACTACAGTAGGGGGTTCAAAAATTCTCAGGCCAGCAGGAAGTGGGTTATTGGGAAGCTGGTTAGAAAACTCAAAAAACAGCCAACTCTGACCCATAGGGAAGCCTATGATTACATGAAAGTCAAGTGTGAGGTACATTTGAATGATACCAAAATATACAGAGCTTTGAAGGAGGCAAGGAAAGTTATGGAAGGGAATGAGATAGAGCGATATGGAAGGCTATGAGATTATTCCTGGGATGGGAGGAGCAACCCTGGTTCTACTGTGAAGTTGGGTGTCAATGAAATTCCCAATTCCCCACCACAATTTGAAAAGTTCTATGTCTGCTTGGAAGCTTGCAGACTAGGTTTTAAGGCTAGCTGTAGGCCCTTAATTGGCTTGGATGAAGCTTTTATGAAAGGCTATTTTGGTGGCCAAATTTTGTCTGCTGTTGGACAAGATGCCAACAATGACATTTTTGTCATTGCCTATGCCATCGTGGATGTAGAGAACAAAGCCAATTGGAAGTGGTTCCTGACACTGTTACATGAAGACCTTGGGGACTATAGAGAACATGGCTGGAACTTCATTTCAGACATGCAGAAGGTAACCTCATTTGCAGGGACTAATATGAATTAGTGGTATATATGTTAGGGACTAATATGAATTAGTTGTGTATATGTCAAGGACTAATATGAATTAGTTGTCTATGTGTTAAGGACTAATATGAAGTATTTTGTTTTCAAGATCTGATACCAGCAATGCAAGACGTAATGCCTGGAGTGCCTCACAAGTTCTATGTTTGGCATCTGTGGAGGAATTTCAGTAAGATGTGGAAAGACAAGGAGTTGAAGGGTATGATATGGGAGTGTGCACGATCAACCACTGCGAGTGAGTTTAATACAAACATGGGGAGTGTGAAAAAGGGTGAATGAGAAAGCATGGGAGTATCTGGCCAAGTGGCCTAAGGAAGCATGGACAAAGGCTTACTTCCCTGAATACCCTAAATTTGACAAGATCTGTAACAATGCATGTGAAGTTTTCAATGCAAAGATTATGAAGATGAGGGGCAAGCCAATCTTAGCTATGGCAGAGGAGTTAAGGTGCTATATAATGAAGACCATGGCTACAAATAAGCTGAAGTTAGCAAGGTATAAAGGGACCTTAGCTCCTCTACAACAAAGTAGGTTGGACAAAAAGAAAAGGGAGAGTAACAATTGGACTCCTGTTTGGACTGGTGACCAGAACCACCACAGATTTGAGGTGCAAGGTTACCCAAGCGATGTGGATGTTGATTTAAACAAACACACATGCACCTGTAGGTTTTGGCAACTTATAGGTATTAGTCAAACTTATTTAGTTTAGTTTAATTTGTTAAATTTTAATTAATATTTGTTTATTTACTTACTTCAACTGGTTAAATGTGTTGTCGTAGGTTTGCCATGCATGCATGCTGTTGTTGCAATAGCACATGTCAATCACAAAACCTGAGGACTATTACCATGCTTGGCTAACAATGGGTGCTTATCATGCAACATATGGCTATTTTGTCAAACCATTGAGAGGCCAAAGGTATTGGGAGCACACGCCACAGCCTAAGCTTATTCCACCACTAATAAAGAGGCTTATTGGAAGGCCAAAAAAATAGAGAAGAAAAGATGGAAAAAAGGAAAATGTTAACCAAAACCCACACAAATTGAAGCGAGTGTACCCTGAATTCACTTGCTATAGGTGTGGTGGTTTAGGGCATAACAGCAAAGGATGCAAAGCCCAAGGAGTCCCTAAGCCCAAAAGGTAGAAAAAAGGAAATACTTTTGGGGTTGGTCCAAGTACTGAGGCTGGGGCTTCAGCAACTACTGAGGGTGAGGTTGAGGCTGGGGCTAGTAATGAGCATAGGCCATCATTTGAGACTGAGGAGATAGATCTAACACAGTCTCATCTGGAGCAATGTTCTTAGCCATCTGCTCAACCTCCACATCCTGTGTGTTACTCTTCCTTTGATTCGCTTGCTTGTACTATTGATTCACTTGCATTTTGTTTAACTTGTGTACTTGTATTTTCCTACAGAGAATTAGGTACAAACTCCCTATCAGACCCAGACCATCTGGTTTAAGGCCACTGCATCCACCTGCCACTACATCAGCAGCAAGTGTTGAAGCAAGACTTGGTGCAACACCTGTAAGTGCAGAAACACTAGTAACAGCAAGTGAGGGTACAACAACAAGGTTCATGAGGCTCATACCAACCCCTGGTCTTAGAGGTGCTCCACCAAAGAAGATGAATTGAAGATTTGTCCCTGTTGGATGATGTATAGGAATGATGTATAGGGCTTATAATGTAGATGATGATAGCTGGCTATAAAGGTTGTATATGTCTTAAAAGGATTTGGTTATTTTTGAAATATGCTTGTAAAGGCTGATGATCCATTTGGGAATTCTCTAAATATTTTTTTGTAAATGATCAATATAGAGGTTTTGGATGTGTTTACAGTATTTTTCGTTAGTGCACAAATGTCTATGTATTTGTGTTTTGAAAAATCAATGATTATGTACATTCAATTTTGGTCCAAGTCATATTATATGGAGATTACGTGTTGTTTTATATGCATACAGCTACATATTATACCAGGTTCAGAGTCAATGCTCTCATGGCAATATTGTTGTTGTAACTTAAGTTTATGGTTCTGAATGTAGAACTTCTGAATACTTTGCAAATCAAATGCAAGAATTCTTTTTGATGACTGACACATATATGGAACTTCTTTTAAAGGAATCATATTATTAACTACAATCTTGTATACTATGTTGTTCCCAATTTTGAATGTTTTATCCATTTTGTTCCAGTAGCTCGGTCTTAGTTGTATATAGTTCATTTATTAAAAAGGAATTATGGATAGTATAAAATTATAGTGCACTTAGTGCAGTAAATATGTTGCCAAATGATCTCTGCTTACTCAACATGTACATAACTTCTCCCACCCCATGCGTGAAGCTTCCTAATGTTGAGTTAATAATCTTATTTATAAATATTTACATCTAACAGATAGGGAGAAAGGTTGCAGGTTTGGTAAGGAAGAAAAAGAGGGCACCCAGTAACCATATAGCAAAAATTGCTTTATCAGATTTGGTCAAGTACTTCGATATGCCAATTGTAGCAACATCAAGAAATCTAAATGTTGGGCTTACTGTTCTTAAGAGAAAGTGCAGAGAATTTGCTATTCCCTGTTGGCCTCATAGGAAGATTAAATCACTTGATAGTCTCATTCATGATCTTCAGGTCCTTCTTACTTCCCTTTTTTTTTTTATTATGATGACTTTACCATTCTCAGTATCGAGCTATATGTATACAAAGTTCTAGAAAACTTTTATCCATTTTAGAGTCAACAATAACAGAACAATCATTACATATAATTTTAAAGAATTAAAATTTCAAAATTGAGAATCACAAATCAGGTTGAACATCAATTCAAGGGATCTCAATGAGCATCAATTTTCATTCATTTCATTAGATTACAAAGGTCAAATGGTCAATTATACAACATCACAATTACCTAATTCCTCAAACTAATAGCACAACATCACTATTACACATTTCAAATCCAATTACTTACTTCCCTAAACAAACTAAGCCCAATATTATGATAAAAACTAGCATCATAATATAATGGCCAATTACACAATATCTTAATATCCTAACTTCAGCTTCTAAGCTTCCAGTCTTCCCAGCAACATTCAATCTTCATTCTTGATTCTTAGTTATAGTAGCCCTACTACCAAGTTCAGTTGCATCTTCAGTGGCAGTTTCAGTAGCAGTCCTAATTCCATTATCTTCTGCCCCTATGAAGCCAGCAAAAATAGTTACAATGGTCACCATTCTGCAAATCATCATATACACAGCATAGTTCACATTGCAAATAAAAAACAAAACCAACAGAGCTCATCCTAGTAACTCTATTTCACTCAAACTCTTACCTTTGCCTTGTAGTTAGGGCAGCTGTAGAATGGTCTACCAGGGTTGGCCGTGGTTTTGGATCTTCTTACCACCGTTGTCAGACCATAAAGGTAAACCCTACCATTACCCTTTCCTCCCCTATAACGAGACGAATTGGATATGGAATCTGCACTCCCACTCCAGCTTCCTTTAGTGTTTGATGATGCAAATTGGGATGGGTTTCCACCACCCATCATCTCTCAGCCTTGCCAACCTGAGTTACGAATTTGGAATGGGTTCTTTTTAGGTTTGCAGAAGGGAATTGGGTGCCCTAAGTTACTGTAATTGAATTCAATTAGGGATGGGGGTTGGGGAAGACAGTTTAGGGCCAATACGGTGTCGTTTCAATTGAAGGGAGCTTTATATTTTGGTGCAAATGCAAAATTGCATCATTTTAGGGGAGGTAGGGACCACGTCAGCATCCAACATGGCACTTAATGTGCCACACGTGCGTATCCGTTAAGTTTAACTGATGGAAAAAGATGCAGGGACTAACGTGAGTGACGTTTTGAGGTTTCAGAGATTAAGTTGTTAGTTTTTAAAATTCAGGAACTAATGTGACCGGTGCATACAATTTCAGGGACTAAAGTGAGAGTTTACTCTATTCTATTTAAGGTGAGATGCGTCTTAAGTGTAAATAAATTGGCTATATTTGCTCAAAAATAAATGAAGGGATTTAAGTTATATATACTAACAATCCTTTTATATGAGAATGACAAATCTTAAGTACTATCACCTCATAAGTTATTGATCTTGGCATTAGTTCTTCATTGGTGTTAGTTAAAGTCCATCATCTAATTTTCAGTTTGATTTTTCAAATTTTGATAATGAAATCATTAATATTGGAATCAAAATGTAATACCAAGTTATGTTTTTCTTACCGGGTATAGTTCTTTCTATCTACAAGGTCATTCTTGGCTCAAAGCTCCTAAATTTTAGGTAATATATTTAGTGAAACTATTTATCTTCAGGATATATGTCTGCATTTTAATTTTCACACTGTTCGTATATGGTGTCCATGCTTTCAAACCATGCTTAAAGCTTCTACTGGATATTGATTCCCTTATTCTATTAAATTTGATATTACAAGTTTCTATCATATTTTGTTTTATTAAAATCATGAGTTACATTTCTAATTAGAACAAATTTCAAGTTATATTTGTAATGGACATTATTTCAATGTGAATAAATTATTATCATTTGTTAAATAATTTTTTATTGTCGATCATTGTTTGATTTTTTTCTACTAGTATTTGAATTCAATTGCTTATAATTGTGTAAAAGATTTGATTTGATTTTCCTTTTAATAATATCGAAGAATATCATCCAATGTATTGATTGAATTTTTTATTTACTCATTCTAATTTTTAATATTGGATATTTGTAGCTCTTTAGTCCTACTCTCATTGCTGATTTTTTTTTTAATATTTTCCTTACAGGAGTTTATAGAAGAAAGTGAGAATAAGAGTTATTATTGCGGACATGCTAGTGGTCAATTCAAAGAATCAGAAAAATATTATCATACCACTTTCAAGGAAGCTATTGCAATAAAATTTGGAATCAAGAAATTTGATTTCCATCGTAGGAGTTACCAGTTTGAAGTTCAAATGAATAATTCCTCTTTTCCAAAGATCCTTGAATTCAAAAATAAAATGCTACCAAATCGTCAGATTTTACAACTGAAAGATTGGTTCTCCAGGTATGACTTTTCTGTTAAGCATATCAAAGGAAACCATAACCTCATTCCTGATTTTCTTTCCTGACCTACCAAACCAGTCCATATAATCACCACTATCAATACCTTTCCTCTTATCTTCATGGTAAAACCCTTACCAAATAAAGCCAAAAATAGAAGAGATTTTCCTCCTGGTCTAAATCAGTCTTCATCTCTTACACCAATTCAAGAATATGCTCAATCTCATTATTTCTTCTATCTCCATGAGACAATGAAGTGGAAGCATGTTACACCAGCAGTTTTTGATCCTAGAATCCCTTTTGGAGGTATTTTTGAGTTCTTTTGTGAACCCGATTTGGATATCTGTGAAGCAACCTTATGGTTAATCTAGTGTGTAACTGTTCAGTATTCCGTTCCATTAGTTGTAAAGACACTCACAACTTATGATATTCTCACTCATCTTAATAAAGAAGATTATTACTTTTGGACAATTCTTGAATGGTTTTTCCCTCTTGATTGGTGGAGAAAAGAATTACAAAAGACAATTAATTTCAAGAAACACATAGGATACTCTGAAAAGTAGATTGAAGGATTAACTTCTATTATCATAATTCATCGGCCTTGTTTTCAGAATCCTCAAAAATTGCTATGGTCCAGAAATGAAGCTTATTTTTTGGAAACCTTTGATAAATATCCACTAAATGAAAGCCACAGAAGTCAACTTGCCAGACATCTGTGTGAAGTTAATGGTTATCATTACAAATCTCCCAATCCTGATCAAGCTAGCTCATCACAAAAGTCAAAAGGATTCTATCTAGATGAACAACTCACACCAATAGATAAGGATAACTCAAAACCTGGAACAACTTTTCAAGATTCTCAAATCCATAATACTAATCCTAATGAAGACCTGATGGAAGAATTATTATGGAAAAATACAAAGTATTGGCATCCAGCATACGGAAGTATCACATCTGAAGAAGCAGCCAAACTAAATATTAGTGACTAAGCACCTTTATGAAAAGTAATGTTTCTGCTTTAGTCATGTCATTACTTTCGGTTTATTTTTTGCATGAGTCATAAGTCCGTGTGGTTTCTTTTATCAGTCTACTTTATTAAAAGTTGCTTGCAATAATTGTGTGCTAGCTGTAAAGTTGTTTGCTGATGTAATCCATGACGAGACAAGAAGCTCTTCGCCTCTATAAAATATGGCAAGCTCTCTTTGTTTTGGTAAGAAAAGTTTGAATAAAATCCAGTATTCAAAACTTCATGAGTACCCACTAAATCTCTCTTTCTCTCTGAAAACCTAACATATAATGCTTATACCATAGCCCTCTTCAGAGATGCGAGTATGCTCTACACTCGCCCTAATAAAGGGATCTTGTGTATCAGATAGCCTCTGACCATGGATCCATGCTACGACCCTCTCCTCTTAACAGTTAGACATCTGGTTTGTGCTTTGATAGGACAAAAAGTAAGCTATGGGAGCTTGAATTTATCCCTAAAGATGGAGGCCAGTAATGTCTGTTTGTTAGATCGAGAGGCTCCCGACCAGTGTGGTATAAGAGCCTCACCTTTTTTGAGAAGGGGTGCATATGATATAAGTATTACATGGAAGGAAAGTAAGAGAGAACCCAGAACAACTATAGAGAACCTAAACACTCACTCTAAAACAGATCAGCCCATCTTACTCACCTCTTCCCTTTCACTTCGAAAAAATATCTCCAAAACCCTTTCGTCGAAAATTGAAAATCTCATAGAATATTCCTATGTTCCAGAAGATGCCCAGATTTATGAAACCATTACGCCTTTACTCAGCCCCTATAATATATTCCGCAGAAAAAAAATCTACTCTTAGATCTATCAAGAGTCTCATTTCTACCAAAAGACCTCATATTAAGGAATATATCCAATCCTCTCGAATAGACCAGTGCTCTTTAGCTGCCTCAAGTAAAGAACAATATGTTGATCTTGAAATAGATATCAGCCTTATAAGATATTGGCAACAAGAAGCATATACTGCTCTTCACTTTGGATCAGTCTAGCTCATTCTCTTTCTTCATGGGAGAAAAGGACTACCTATCACTGCCAGAGTCACTCTGTTAGATTCCAGCTTTCTTCACTATAAGAATGCTGTGATTGGCACTATACTTACTACTTTCCATGCTGGTAGTATAGTCTTGACTATGTTTCCAAACTACAATATAAGTCTGAAGGACCCCACTCTGTCGCATAGATTCAAAGTCCAAGTCCAGATCACTAGAGTAGATCAAGTACCTGAAGCACTTTCGGCTACTCTCTATCATCAGATCATCTACCGACTCCAAGATCATTCTATTGATCTTGCTCTACCAACAAGCAATAATAATGCTTTGTTTGTCATAGCAAACAATCCTGAAGAGACTCCATCTATCATCCAGATTCCTAGAAGAATTCCCCAGGAACAATTGAAGGAACTTATTCCTCTGGAATGGGTAACCAACTATGAAAACATGCATCTTGAAAAAAGACCCATCCAATCTTCAGAAGCTTATTTCAGGAGATCATCAGTAGATGGAACTGTAAAAACCATTTTCAAGAAACCCGGAGAATCATCCAGCAGCAGTTCTCTAATAGTTTTTCAAATATTAACTATCTCTTTGGGAGAAGCAGAAGAGACAATTCCTGTCTACAGTTTCAGACAAGACGGGACTCCCATTTATATTGATAAATATGATGGACACTTCCTCTGGGATGTTGATCCTAGAATGTGTGATCCCGATTGTGATTGTTGGATGCATTCTAGTCATACCTCTGAAGATGAAGAAGAAGAGGAGGAGTACACCCGGAAGAAAAAGAAGAAGTGTAAGCCTCCACTGGCTCCCAGAAGAAAGTCAGACCCAGACAACGGTCCTTGGTCTGGCATCCACCAAAAACAAACTGAACCTCTGTGGATTTATAAAAATGGATTAGAAATTCTTAGAAAAGAAGGACTCATTTCCCCGAAGGATCCTTCTTTAGTAACCTGGTCTCCAAAAGACACAAACTGTCATATTCCTAGTTTGACTCCTGAACCCATTCCTTGTATGATGTTCTCAAAATCTCCTTATGAACAATAATTTCTGCCATTAGAAAGAAAAATAGACTCTGTGACCAAGGTAACTACAAAACCCTCAGTAATTCCACAAGAAGTTCAACCTGATGGAAGAGTCAAACCTTTGACTCAAGCAGAAGAAGTTCTGAATTGGCAATCTGAAAATGCCAAAGCTCAAAACACCATCCTCAAAAATCTTGATGCCAAAATAGACAAGATTTCTATTCAGCTAGAAAATACTGATGGAAGACTTGAATATCTCTCTTCAAAAATGAGAAAGTATTACAAAAGGCTTCAAGCAGAAATTTCCAAGCTAGAAGAAGAACATAGGAAGACTATTTTTGGAAAAGAACCCAATGCAAAGGATAGAGAGATCAGAAGTTTGAAAGCACAGATCAGAGATATGGATAACTTTATTGAGGCAAAAATCCAGAAGAAAGAAAAGACAAGTCCAGATATTCATTCCTTTTTTGCTCTTCCACCATTTCCTGCCTATTAATCACCTTTTCTAAAGCCTTTGTCATACTTCTCTCCTCAACCTTTACCATCTGGATCTCTTCCTACAGCATCAGTCTACTGGTCTAAACACAGAACAGAAAAAGCCACCTCTTCTAAACCAAAGACAGCCAAAAAAAGTATCTCATCCACTGAATCTGAACCATCAAACCCTTCACAAGAAAATCAGCCTCCTTTTAAAAGACCATTCTCTGAGGAAACTGAGAAAGCCCTATCCTAGTTGACTTTAGAACAAATTGACAATCAATCTGATTTTGGACTATCCAAATCAGAAGTCTTACAAAATGCCTTTCTAGAAGATTTTACCTCTGGATCTGAGACAAATGATTCAGAAGAAGAAAAAAAATTATGCCAACATCTCCGACATGTTAATGACAAATACAGTCGAATCAGGAGTTGGTAACGAACCAATCTATGAGTCCCTGGACGATGAAGTCATATCCTCCCTAAAAAGGTCAACCAGTTCCAAACCCAATAATGGGCCATAGTTTACCTTAGATGATATTCCTCCAAGTAAGTGGAGAAGAAGATTAATTGAATTCGGAGCCTAGTTGGATACAAAAATAATGAGAGCAAATTCAGATTCTTGCAAAGTCATTAAAGAATTTTGCTGTAGAATGACTGGCGCTTTAAAAGAATGGTACCACAACCTTGGAGTTATGAGGCAAGATTAGTTTCATAGCCTGAGTACAAGTGCTACAATCTTAAGAACCCTCCATCAAGAATTCATAGGAGATGGTGATATCATTGACAAAAATATGAGGCAAGAATTCTTTGAAATGAGATTCTGTTCCATAAAGATCAGAGATCTTGAAAAGCATTTCCAAAGAATGAGTCAAAGATTTTATCTTCTTAATGGTCTCAATGATCATAGTCTGAAGAATACCTACATGACTTCTCTTCCACAAGAGATACAACCAGAATTAAATAGAATGACCATTACCTCACAAAAGGATTTTACTACAATGTCCTTAGGCCAAATCCATCAAATGACTCTAGAAGTTGTTGATAAGCTTTGCAAGCAGAATTAGTATTTCTCAGACATCATGAATCACAGGTCCAAATTCAACAAAGCCTGTAAAAGTCTTACTTGGAGATCAAATGCAAAGAAAAGCAGTACACCTGTTCAACAAAAAAGAAAAAAGAAAAACCGAGGATCCCCAAAAAGGGTCAAGGGAAAAGTCAATGATGTTTCATATGTAGGAAAAAGGGACATTTTTCTCGCAATTGTCCTACCAAGTCTGAAAAGGCGATCAAAATGATTAACTCTCTGGATCTTAAAGATGAGGATGTAGAGTCCCTCTACTCAGAACAAAGTTTTGCTGATGAACAAACTGCCTTTGCCCTGCAAGATTCCACCACCAAGACTGAATTTGAATCAGAAACAGATTCTATCCCTGTATTATCTTTCCAGGAAATCCAAAATTTCAATCTGTCTCCTCCACAACCTTGTGTGGAAATACAGCTAGAGGTGGCAAAATGGGTTCAACTCATTGGGTTAACCCGCCAACCCTCTATTTTTTGACGGGTTGGGTTCAAGATTTCAACCCACTTTTATTTTCCAACACGCATAACCCGCCCCGCATAACCTGCGGGTTATGCGGGGCGGGGGCGGGTTGGCCCGTTGGGTTGAGTTTTTTTTTAAAAGTGTTATAAATGAGTCTTTTTATTTGTGTTTGTGGTATTTTTATAGGTATGATACTAATTTTATTTTATTTTTATTTTTTTAGTCTCTATAAATTATAATTTTTCTATTTTTTAAAATTTTTATGAATTTTTTATATTTTTTGTAATTTTTTTGTTTTTTAGGTGGATTAGGCGGGTTGACCTGCCAATCCGCCAACTCATCCTAAAACGGGGTGGGTTGGCTCTTCTAACCCATTTCCCAAAACGAGTTAACCCGCCCCACCCCATAATTTGGCGGGTTGAAGGCGGGGCGGGGCGGGTCGGGGCATGTTGGCCCGTTTGCCACCTCTAAATACAGCTGCTACCTACAAAATTTGATAATGCAATCAAAGTAATAACATACATGGACACTGGAGCTCAAAGATCCATGATGAACCTAGATATCCTCCCTAAAGAAGCCTAGAGAAAGGAGATTGCTTTTTTTATTGCAGCTAATGGCAAAGTCTTTAAAATAGAGTTAGTGACAAAATCCCCAATAAAAATTAAATTCTTCCCAAATTGTATTATCTGGACAAAAGTTATTGGAAGCAAATTGCCAAATAAGCATATTCTTATTGGGATGGATGTATATACCGCAGCTCACCAGCTTCAAATTCTTCCCACAGGAATCAAATTCAAAAGAGAGTTTAAGCTATACTCAAGACAATTAAAGCTATTTTCTCTATCGGATGCACCAGAAGATTTTAAAGACATCAAAGAGAAATTAGCTACCCAGTGTGTAAAAAATCATGAAGAATTCTCTCATCCAAATCCTTTATGGAAGAATAAAGATTTCTTTATTCGACTTCCTTTCAAGTTAAATGAAGACATCAACCCTACAAAGGCCACCCATCCAGGAATGACTCCTTCAGATCTCTTACTTGCTCGACAAGAATGCAATGAGTTGCTTCGGCAAGGACTCATTGAGCCCACTAAATTTGATTGGGCATGTCAAGCTTTCTATGTGGAAAAAAGATTTGAAAAGCTAAGAGGAAAAAAAAGATCAGTGATTGGTTACAAACCCCTTAATCATTTTCTGAAAGATGATAAGTTTCCTCTTCCTAAGGTTTCAGCCTTACCAATCTTGATAAAAGAAGCCCATGTCTTCTCAAAGTTTGATCTTAAATCCGGTTTCTGGCAACTTAGCATTGAAATTGAAGACAGACCCAAGATTGCTTTTTGCATTCCAAATGCTCATTATCAGTGGAAAGTTCTACCCTTTGGATTGAAAGTAGCTCATTCTTTATTTCAGAAGGCCATGACTCGTATCTTTGAACCACTACTAAATAGTATTCTCATTTATATAGATGATATATTATTATTCTTCAAAGATATGGTGTCTCACAGGAAACTCCTGAATGAATTTTTTGACTTAGCTGAAAAACATGGGATCATGCTATCCATACAAAAGATTATCTAGCTCAATCCGAGATTGACTTCTTAGGAATACATTTCTCCCACAGAATGTATTAATCTCAGCCTCATATAGCTGAAGAACTTCTTAATTTCCTAGATGAATTTTTTACAGTCAAGTAAATTCAGCAATTTCTTAGAATCCTTAATTATATAAGCGACTTCATTCCTAATGCAGCCAGATATACCAGCCAATTATCCAAGCTGCTAAAAAAGAATGCCCCACCATGGGGAGCTGAGCAGACACAGGCTATTGCTAAGCTAAAAAAGATTACTCAGAACCCTCCTACATTGAAAATTCCAAGAGAAGGAAGAAGGATCTTACAGACAGATGCCAATGATCATTACTGGGGTGCTGTTCTTATAGAAGAAAGTGGGAATAAGAGGTATTATTGCGGACATGCCAATGGTCAATTCAAAGAATTAGAAAAACATTATCATACCACTTTCAAGGAGGCTATTGCAGTAAAATTTGGAATCAAGAAATTTGATTTCCATCTTAGGGGTTACCAGTTTGAAGTTCAAATAAATAATTCCTCTTTTCCAAAGATCCTTGAATTCAAAAACAAAATACCACCAGATCCTTAGATTTTGCTATTGAAAGATTGGTTCTCCAGGTATGACTTTTCTATTAAGCATATAAAAGGAAATCATAACCTCATTCCTGATTTTATCGCAGATCGATCTTAGAGAACACTACTGCTCCTTTCAGTTGATCCATTAAATCATCTATCCTCGAAAGTGGATACTTATTCTTGATCGTGACCTTATTTAGTTGGCGATAGTCTACACACAATCGCGAGGTACTATCCTTCTTTCGAACTAGCAACACTAGTGCTCCCCAGGGTGATACACTGGGTCTAACGAACTGTTTTTCCAAAAGCTCTTCCAACTGCTTCTTAAGCTCTACTAACTCCGATGGTGACATTCTATAAGGCGCTATAGATACAGGACCAGATCCAGGTACAAGATCAATAATGAACTCTATCTCTCACTCCGACGGTAAACCAGGTGCATCATCAGGAAAGACTTTAGGATACTCGTTAACCACTGGAATTGCGTTCACATAAGCCTCACTCTTGACTTTCAAGGAAGACAATAGCATGTATCCCTGAGCTCCTTCTTTCAAGAAAGCTCGAACTTGGTTGGCCGTAAAAAATTTAGAATCCTCATTTATGAGAAAAACTATAGTTTTACTAGAACAATCCAACGGATATGGTTGGAAGACAACTAATCCATTCCTAAAATTACATCTAACTGAGAAAGGGGTAAGCAGATCAAATCAATAGGAAAGATTCGACCCTCAACAATCAATGGACAATTCAAATAGACTTTGGTAGTAACAACAGGTTTATCAGTAGGAGTAGAAATAGTCAAGTCAAAAGGTAAGGAAGACACAGGTAAACCAAGTTGTCGTATACAGTCATAAGAAATGAAAGAGTAAGTTGCCCCAGAGTCATACAGTACAGTCAAAAGATTACCTCCTATAGTGCCTTCTCGTTGTATAAGATCTTCAGATTCAGAGGCTTCAGCTCCGTTCATGGTATAGACTCGGCCTCCTGCCTGTGGCTTTGTAGCTCGTGCGGCGTTGATTGAAGGCTCAGCCTTAGCTTGGTTGCAGTCTCTGAAGATGTGTCCAAGTTTCCCACATCGAAAACAGATGATTCCTTTGATAAAACAATCCCTTGTTAGGTGATCCTTCCCGCACTTCATATACTTCGAAGGAAATGCCACATTCGGTCCAGTTCAGTTCCCACCAGAACCTCCACTGGGTCCTCCGCCAGATGTCTGCTACTGATTTCTTGATGGTCGGGAATAAGGCTTCTTTTGGAAATGGTTTGTGTTGTTGCCACCTCCTCTTTGGAGCCTGGTAGGTCCAAAGTTTCAGTTTCTCGAGTCTTGAGCTTGATCTAGAGCTTCCACTTGGCAACACGTATCCAACATCTCTGAAAATTGGTGGATCTTTAAAGTTAAAACTGCTCTCTTCACCTCACTTTCTTGTCATTGGCACAGTTCATGCCTCTGAAGATTTTCTCCAGCTCCTTGATCCATAAACTAGCTTTCTCCGGATCAAATTCTCCTTTGAATTGAGGAGGGTTGTGGTGACGGAATTCCGCCAAATTTTGCGCTTTAGCCATAGCTTCGAGCTTTTAAGCAGCCTATTCTTGTTGTTGAGCAACTCTCTCCATTTGTTAGGCAATGACTTCTACCATTCATTGCATCGCCTTTATCACTGCTGCCATATCTCCACCTCGGGCCATCTCGTTCTTTCAAGTAATACTAACCGAAGCACACAATGAAGAATTAGATGTATCCTTTCGAAATACCAATCATAGAGAATCACACAGCACACACAAGTCAGACCTAACCACAAAGACCCAAAGAAAACATAAACCGGGGCTCTGATACCATCTTAATGTAATGCCCCTTTTTGGGAGGGAACGTCACATCATTAAATACAATGCGAAAAATGAAAGTATAAATTAAGACCCGGTTCATTAAATTATAATTAAACTTATTTGGTTATAGTTGTACAAATAAAATGGTGAATATATTTTTTCTTCTTTTTATTATATGTATATATATTTGTATTCAATAACTTGTTCATCAATGAAATATTCAAATGTACTAACACTTATAAGAGATACACAAGTATGTTTATATATATTTTTGTTTAATTGTAAGTGAAAAAACATAAAGATTAATCCATACATCCATGCAAAAGGTACATAATATATATATATATATATATATATATATATATATTATATATATATATATATATATATATATATATATATGTATGTATATATACTATTTAAGTGCAGACTGTAAGTCATTAATTACATCAAGGCTCATAAAAAAGAAGCCTAAGCTTTACAAGCCCCCAAAAATGATATACAGACCCCCAAAATGAATATCAAGCCCCAAAAAGACGGATAACCGTCAGTGACTATCGACAGTATCAGCCCCTAAGGAGAGAGAGAAAGAGTCGTGTTAGGATCCTCCTCAGGTTCCTTCTCTAGGTCTTCCTCATCAGAGGAAACCCTCATCGGAACCATCGAATTACAGGCCAGGGCTCAGGCAGTGGAGAGGAATGAATCCTCCTGTGGGGTGTAATAACGATCACCCCACATGTCCCTAATAGACATGTAAAACTCTAAATGTAATCTAATACTACAGGTAAAGATGGGCGGATCATAATGCCCCCAAGCCAGCGACACCATCACCTCCTCTACTTAGACACAGTGATCCGAACTGAAGTTAATGTGCCAGCAGTCTGGACCTCTGAGGAAGGCCAACTGCATATAACCTAAAAATCCTCGTGGACGTGCCACCATGATCCAAAAGTAGGTGCTAGTTGAAGTTGGGCCAAAAATCGGGGAACTCGTGAACTTCGCACCCTTCGTCGACGTCATCGATGGAACATAAATATAGACAGAATAGTAGAAAATACAGGAAAGAAATAAGACATTCTACATTCATTACCTATGATGGCAGTAAAGAAACAAAACGACGCTTGATGCCCACATAACAATTCAAAAATGGTAACTAGTATTAAAACAGATAGTAAACAACTTAGCATTTACAGACAGTTATAATAGTAATGAGACAACAGATTAAATTTTCATATGAATAAGTAAATGTCAAATGATATGGCGACTCACTATGCACATGCACATGGTACCAAAAATCCTACTCCATGGAGCTAGACACAAATATTCAGAGAGAATGATCAGGGGGACATGCCAGTATCTTGTCAACCTAAAATCAAGTGCTTTCTAGAAAATAATCAATCATTTTGCGTAATAAAGCTTTATACAACGGCATTCCCACAAGATCTCGATATTGGACAGTGTCTCAGTCAGGAACGTCGGTGCGTTTGCATCAGTTTGTCCCATGGCCCAGAGGGGCTACCAACTGTCCGCTGTGAGACGCCCGCACCCAGATGCCCTCAAGGTCAACTACAGGACCTACACTAGTCTATTCGCACTCACACTAAGGTGTGATTCAACTCCTAAGCAACATGACCTTAACAATAGTCCAACATACTTTCTCAATACATGTTTCAATCATGCTCATCATGACAAACTATAACAATCATGCTTCCAATACCCATGGATTCAATGCATATATATACATTCATATATGGATTCACAACCATATCATATATGTCTAAAATCACATGTCATAACGTCTATCAACAATCATTTACCCCATTTACGGACCCATATCAAGTCAGTATCAAACCTTAAGGTGAACACAACCCCATTCATAGTCATGATAAAGGTTAAACCTTAATTTCATTATATTTCTCACAACCTCACCCATACTCATGTTCTTTCTTTATTCAAAATTATTCTAGGCTATAAGACAAACTTCCATCCTTGGTTCTTTCCATTTTATGAATCCTTAATCAACTTCTAATCATTCAATTAAGTTTAATAAGTTTATCTTAGTGCTAAAGTTTCGTGTCAAGTGTCCAAGGAGATCATGAGTCACCACCAGGTTACACAGCCGTGAGGAGTTACACGGCCCCGATTACACGGCCATGTAAAATTATACGGCCTAGGCCGTGTACTCCTCTGGAGCTCTGTAAATCACAGTCTGACCATCTTGGATTACACGGCCGTGTAATCCTTTGTAAACGCAGAAAATCACCAAAAAATCAATCCATCCTTCATTCAATCCAAGATCCATCAACATACATCAAAATCATATCATTCAACCAATCAATACACAACCAAAATCACTCAAACAAATGGGTATCCCACAAATGGGTTTTACCCCATCAACACAACAATAAGTTTCTCACCACCAAAATGGGTTGAAGAGAATAATCTTCCTCTTACCTAAGGGAAGAACAAAGAAAACAAACTCCTTTTTTCTTTAGAAATTTGTTCTTCACCACTTCAAAATCCTAGAGTATTCAAATCCATAAAAATCAAAATCAAAGTATGGAAATGATATCCATAGTCACCAAAGTGACCATGGACCACGAAAATGAGGTGGAAAAGTGAAAAAGTTTTGATCTTTTACCTTAAAGCTTCAAGCTTTGAGATTCAATGGTGGAAGAAAATGGAAGCCTTTCAAGAAATCTTCAACTGGAATGTTATTTAGAATGTAGTGGAGGTTAAGGAAATATGGTTATTTAAAATTTTTGTGATGGTGGAGGGCATGGAGAGGGTGCAATCGTGTGGTGTGGTGGTAGAGAGAAGGAGGAGAAAATGTGAAGAGAAGAGAAAGGGTAGAGAGAGAAGTTGATAGTAGAAATGAAATAAGTGAAAAGTGAATATTTTTGGGCTCCCAAGAGACCATATAGCCGTGTGTGAGGGGGAGGGAGGAGAGAGAAGATAAAGCTTCTTTGAGAAACTTGATAGCCTTTTCAAAAAGAGGATTAGATTAGACATAAAGTAGATTACATTTGGATAGGATAATTAGGTGATAAAATGATTAAAATAATAAGGTGATTAGGATTTTAACTACAAGTTATTACCCAATAGATAATTGTTATAGTACACAAAGCTAGTATTAATTATCCAATGGATAATAAAGCATATCACAAAATTCTACTTAACAGTATGCACAAAGATTTTATTTAATAGATAAAATCTTGAAAAACGTAAATCTCGTAAATTGTGTCTAGTCTCGGGTTTAGCAAGATCTTCCATCGACGTTTCCACAGTTCAAAGTTTACCAGTCTCAGAAAAAACATTTCGTTTTTCCCGCTCTGCTCAGTGTGCACGTAAAACGAGAAATATATTAAAATATTCAACATTTTTGAAAAAATTCAAAAAAATTCTCAAAAATCATAAATATTATAAAATGACTACTCATCACGAAACAAAAAAATTTTGGGGTGTTTCACTAACTCTGCTCAGTGTGCACGTAAAATAAAAAATATATTAAAATATTCAACGTTTCTAGAAAAATCCAAAAAAATTTTCAAAAATCATAAATATTATAAAATGATTATTTATGATGAAACAAATAATTTTTGGGGTGTTACAACACCAGCAATTTTTGATCCTAGAATCCCTTTTGGAGGTATTTTTGAGTTCTTTTGTGAACCTAGTTTTGATATCTGTGAAGCAACCTTATGGTTAATCTGGTGTGTAACTGTTCAATATTTCGTTCCATTAGCAGTAAAGGCACTCACAACTTACGATATTCTCACTCATCATGATAAAGAAGATTATTACTTTTGGACAGTTCTTGAATGGCTTTCCCCTCTTGATTAGTGGAGAAAAGAATTACAAAAGATAATTAATTTCAAGAAACACATAGGATGCTCTGAAAAGCAGATTGAAGGATTAACTTCTATTATCATAATTCATCAGCCTTTTTTTCAGAGTCCTCAAAAATTGCTGTGGCCCAAAAATGAAGCTTATTTTTGGGAAACCTTTGATAAATATCCATTAAATGAAAGCCACAGAAGTCAGCTTGCCAGACATCTTTGTGAAGTTAATGGTTATCATTACAAATCTCCCAATCCTGATCAAGCCAGCTCATCGCAAAAGCCAAGAGGATTCTATCCAGATGAACAACTCACACTAATAGACAAGGATAACTCAAAAGCTGGAACAACTTTTCAAGATTCTAAAATCCATAATACTAATCCTAATGAAGACCTGATGGAAGAATTATTATGAAAAAAGACAAAGTATTGACATCTAACATATGGAAGTATCACATCTGAAGAGGCAGCCGAACTAAATATTAGTGACTAAGCACCTTTATGAAAAGTAGTGTTTCTGCATTAGTCATGTCATTACTTTCGGTTTGTTTTTTGCATGAGTCATAAGTCCGTGTGTTTTCTTTTGTCAATCTACTTTATTAAAAGTTGCTTGTAATAATTGTGTGCTAGCTGTAAAGTTGTTTGCTGATGTAATCCATGACGAGACAAGAAGCTCTTCGCCTCTATAAAATGTGGCAAGCTCTCTTGTTTCGGTAAGAAAAGTTTGAATAAAATCCAGTATGCAAAACTCCATGAGTACCCACTAAATCTTTCTTTCTCTTTGAAAACCTAACATATAATGCTTTTACCATAGCCCTCTTCAGAGATGCGAGTATGCTCTACACTCACCCTAATAAAGGGATCTTGTGTATTAGAAAGCTTCACTGGTCAGGAGCCTCTCGATCTAATAGACAGACATTATTGGCCTTCGTCTTTAGGGACAAATTCAAGCTCCCATAGCTTATTTTTTGTCCTGTCAAAGCACAAACTAGATGTCTAACTGTCAAAAGGAGAGGGCCGTAGCATGGATCCATGGTTAGAGGCTTTCTGATACACAATATCCCTTTATTAGGGCGAGTGTAGAGCATAGTCGCATCTCTGAAGAGGGCTATAGTATAAGCATTATATGTTAGGTTTTCAGAGAGAAAGAGAGATTTAGTGGGTACTCATGAAGTTTTGAATACTAGATTTTATTCAAACTTTTCTTACTGAAACAATGAGAGCTTGGCATATTTTATAGAGGTGAAGAGCTTCTTGTCTCGTCATGGATTACATTAGCAAACAACTTTACAGCTAGCACACAATTATTACAAGCAACTTTTAATAAAGTAGACTGACAAAAGAAAACACATGGACTTATGACTCATGCAAAAAACAAATCGAAAGTAATGACATGACTAAAGCAGAAACACTATTTTTCATAAAGGTGCTTAGTCACTAATATTTAGTTCAGCTGCTTCTTCAGATGTGATACTTCCGTATGCTGGATGCTAATACTTTGTCTTTTTCCATAATAATTCTTCCATCAGGTCTTCATTAGGATTAGTATTATGGATTTGAGAATCTTGAAAAGTTGTTCCATCTTCTGAGTTATCCTTGTCTATTAGTGTGAGTTGTTCATCTAGATAGAATCCTTTTGGCTTTTGTGATGAGCTGGCTTGATCAGGATTGGGAGATTTGTAATGATAACCATTAACTTCACATAGATGTCTAGCAAGCTGACTTCTGTGGCTTTCATTTTATCAAAGGTTTCCCAAAAATAAGCTTCATTTCTGGACCACATCAATTTTTGAGGATTCTGAAAAAAAGGCCGATGAATTATGATAATGGAAGTTAATCCTTCAATCTGCTTTTCAGAGTATCCTATGTGTTTCTTGAAATCAATTATCTTTTGTAATTCTTTTCTCCACTAATTAAGAGGGGAAACCATTCAAGAACTATCCAAAAGTAATAATCTTCTTTATCAAGATGAGTGAGAATATCATAAGTCATGAGTGTCTTTACTGCTAATGGAATGAAATACTGAACAGTTACACACCAGATTACCCATAAGGTTGCTTCACAGATATCAAAACCAGGTTCACAAAAGAACTCAAAAATACCTCCAAAAGGGATTCTAGGATCAAAAACTGCTGGTGTAACATGCTTCCACTTCATTGTCTCATAGAGATAGAAGAAATAATGAGATTGAGCATATTCTTGAATTTATGCAGGAGATGAGGACTGATTTAGACCAGGAGGAAAATCTCTTCTTTTTTTGGCTTTATTTGGTAAGGGTTTTACCATGAAGATGAGAGGAAAGGTATTATGGTGGTGATTATATGGACTGGTTTGGTAGGTCTGGAAAGAAAATCAAGAATGAGGTTATGATTTCCTTTGATATGCTTAACAGAAAAGTCATACCTAGAGAACCAATCTTTCAGTCGGAAAATCTGAGAATCTGGTGGCATTTTGTTTTTGAATTTAAGGATCTTTGGAAAATAGGAATTATTCATTTGAACTTCAAACTGGTAACCCCTAAGATGGAAATCAAATTTCTTGATTCCAAATTTTACTGCAAGAGCTTCCTTGAAAGTGGTATGACAATGTTTTTCTGATTCTTTAAATTGACCACAGGCATGCCTGCAATAATACCTCTTATTCCCACTTTCTTCTATAAGAACAACACCCCAGTAATGATCACTGGCGCTGTCTGTAAGATCCTTCTTCCTTCTCCTAGAATTTTTAGTGCAGGAGGGTTCTGAGCAATCTTTTTTAGCTCAGTAATAGCCTGTGTCTGCTCAGCTCCCCATGGTGGGGCATTCTTTTTTAGCAGCTTGGATAATTGGCTAGTATATCTGGCTATATTAGGAATGAAGTCCCTTATATAATTAAGGATTCCACGAAACTGCTGAATCTGCTTGACTGTAAAAAATTCATCTTAGAAATTAAGAAGTTCTTCGACTATATAAGGCTGAGATTGATACATTATGTCGGAGAAATGCATTCCTAAGAAGTCAATCTTGGATTAAGCTAGATGAATCTTTTGTTTGGATAGCATGATCCTATGTTTTTCAGCTAAGTCAAAAAATTCATTCAGGAGTTTCCTGTGAGACACCATATCTTTAGAGAATAATAATATATCATCTATATAGATGAGAATACTATTTAGCAGTGCTTCAAATATACGAGTTATAGCCTTCTGAAATAAAGAAGGAGCTACCTTCAATCCAAAAGGTAGAACTTTCCACTGATAATGAGCACTTGGAATGCAAAAAGAAGTCTTGGGTTTGTCTTCAACTTCAATGCCAAGTTGCCAGAAACCAGATTTAAGATCAAACTTTGAGAAGACATGGGCTTCTTTTATCAAGATTGGTAAGGCTGAAACCTTAAGAAGAGGAAACTTATCATCCTTCAGAAAATGATTAAGGGGTTTGTAATCAATCACCAATCTCTTTTTTCCTCTTAGCTTTTTAGATCTTTTTTCCACATAGAAAGCTTGACATGCCCAATCAAATTTAGTGGGCTCAATGAGTCCTTGCCAAAGTTGTAACATCCCAAAAATTAGCTCATTCATCATAAATAGTCGTTTTATAATATTTGGGATTTTTAGTAATTTTTTAGGATTTTTTCTAAAAAAGTTAAATATTTTAATATATTTCTCATTTTGCGTGCACACTGAGCAGAACCGGTATAACGCTCCAAAAATTATTTGTTTCATCACAAATAGTCATTTTATAATATTTGTGATTTTTGAGAAATTTTCTGTATTTTTTCAGAAACGTCGAATATTTTATTATATTCCTTATTTTTCGTGCATACTGCACAGAATCAATATAACACTCTAAAAAATTATTTGTTTCATGACGAATAGTCATTTTTTAATATTTGTGATTTTTGAGAATTTTTGTGAATTTTTCTAGAAACGTTGAATATTTTAGTATATTCTTCATTTTGCGTGGCAGTTGAGCGGAGCCGGGAAAACAAAATGTTTACCTTGAGGCTGGTAGACCTTGAACTGTGGAAGCGTCAACGGGGGATCTTACTAAACTAGAGGCCAGGCACAATTTACGAAGTTTATGTTTTTTAAGATTTTATCTGATAAATAAAATCTCTGTATGCACTGTTAAATAAAATTTTACAGTACGCTCTATTATTCGATGGATAATTATTAATGGCTTGTGTACTACAACAATTATCCATTGGGTAATAGCTTGTAGTAAAATCCTAACCACCTTATTATTTAATTACTAAATCACATTATCTTATCCAAAGGTAATCTCCTTTATGTCTAATCAAATCCTCCTTATAGGAAAAAGTTACAAGCTTCTCAAAGAAGCTTCATCTTCTCTCTCCTCCTCCCTTTCCCCAATACGACAGCCGCACTCTTGGAGCCCAAAGTTGGTGCTTCATTTAATTAAACAAAGCCATTCTAATTTCAAAATCACAAAAAGTTCATTCACCTTTACTATTACTTTCTCTCTCTACCTTCATCTTCCTCCTCTCAAAAGAATTTTCTCCTCTTTCTCTCTAGAACACCTCACGGCCAGCCCCTCTCTCCACCCTCTACCATCACAAAGATTTCATCTAAACACATTTTCTTAATCTTCCCTACATTCTAAACACATCTCTAGTTGGTGATTTCTTGAAAAGGTTTCATCTTCACTATCTTCTTCTTCAAGCCTCAAGCTTCAAGCTTTTGGGTAAGGTTCTTAGTTCCTCACACTTTTCTCTTCATTTTCGTGATCCATGGTCACTATGGTGATCATGGATGCCTTTTTCAAGTTTTGATTGTGATTCTTGTGAAAGTTTGATGCCCTAGGATTTTGGTGGAGGTGGAATCCGAATTTCACTTGGAGCATTCAAGGGAGATCCATTGTTTGTTGTCTCCTCTAGGTAAGAGGGAGATAATCCTCTTCAACCTCTCTTGGTAGTAGGAAACTTTATTTTGTGATTGGTTGTGAGAAGCCCTTGTTAGGGTTACTCTCTTTGTTTGTATTATTTGTATGATTACATGTTATTTTAACTTGTTTAAGTTATTTGGTTGATTTTATATGTACATTAGTGTTCTTGGTTTGATTGGTATGGATTGGAAACTTAAATGGAAGCAAAATAACCCTTGTTCCCTTCTAAGAGGCTCACGGCCTCAAGCCCCAAATGGGGTGTTCTTGGTGAAAAATTGTAGCTAGTTGAGGACATGATTCATTAAGAGTATAATATGTAATAAAGTGAATGAAAATTTGGGGTCCCTAACTTGGGAGAGGCCACGGCCTCAAGAGCTATTTAGGGCTCAATCATGTGACTTTTCACAACTTTGAGATTTAATTAATCAAGTAATTAAGTGGTTGACAATGAGATGGGAGGAAATCAATTTAATAACCTAAAGGGAATTTTTGGATTTAAGAAAGTGAATAAGGATGTGTGAGACCTAGAATAATTTTCTAAATGAATATAAATAAAATTAAAATATGAGACTAAATAATCAAGAGAATCCCTCTAGATAAGAATTTCACAAGAAATATTAAATTGAAGTAAAACTTAAGTAATTGGATGATCATGAATTAATTAGGATCTCATAAAATGGAAAGAACCAAGAATGAAATTTTATCCAAAGACTTAGAATAATTTTAATTAAAGCAAGACCATGAGTGCAAGTAAGAATGATAAATAACTCAATTTAAATCATTATAAGGGAATTAGGTTTAAAATTTAATAATGGACTTACGTAATTAAAATAACGCAGATTAAATGAATAATGTGATAGCATTTCTCAAAAAGAGAAACTCATTAAGAAGAATGTAGAAATTTAGGCGTAATTCCATAATATATCCTAAAGGTGTAATGCATTATTTAAGGACTTAATAATATTTATTGTGGGTCCATATGAGGGACCAATGATGTGTTGATGCTTACTTTGGCCAATTGAGGCATATGGTGAAAAAGTATGTAATGATAAACATACATGATATATACATGGAGTCATCATGCATTGTGAAAGTCCAATGGACGATTTGTCAAGGCCATGTTGCCTAGGAGTTGAATCACACCTAGTGCGGGTGCGAATAGACTAGTGTAGGTCCTGTAGTTGACCTTGGGGGCGTCAGGGCGCGGGCGTCTCATAGCGGGCAATTGGTAGCCTCGCTGGACCGTGGGACAAACCGATGCAAACGCACCGATGATCTTGACTGGGCACTGTCCTATATTGCGATCTTGTGAGAATGCCGCTGTATAGAGCCTCATTGCGCAAAATTGTTGATTATGAATTCTGGAAGCACTTGGTCCTAGGTGGACGAGATACTGACATGTCTCCCTGATCATTCACTCTGATGTTTGTGTCTAGCTCCATGGAGTAGGATTTTGATATCATGAACATGTGCATAATGAGTCAATACATTGCTTGGTATTTAATTTATATGATAATTGGATCTGCTATCTTATTGATGATATACTGCCTGAAACTGTTAAACTACTTAATATCTACTTCTTGATACTGTTTATTATTTTTGTTATGCTATGTGGGCATCCTACGCCGTTTATGTTTCTTACTGCCATAATTGGTAATGAAGTTGGATATGTCACCTCTTTCTTGTACTGTTATTGTTCTATGTGATATTTGGTTAAAGACTGTAAAGGGGACGAGATTGTTTTTCCTAGACTTTACTGGGTATTGATCACCTGTTTTCGAGGATGTCGTCAAGAAGGGGTTCTATCGGTTTCGTTAGGATCGTGTTTACCGGTGGCGCCAATGCATGGCGAGTTGACTGGGTTGGACAGCGTATACGATATGTTGGAGACCTGATCTTGATCGTAAGGAGGACCCGCGATGGAGATCCTGTGCTGACACTTACTACTTCGATACATCTGGAGTTCGCCTTGCCTATCCAGGAGTTATGGGGTGATCCGATTCACACCCCTAGAGAGGACGAGGATTCCATGGCATCAGCTGCTAGGGCACTTGCCTATGGGACCGCACTCGGTATTGTCCTTATATCTTCAGATGAGCCAAGAGAGGATCCCGAGGTGGATCCGATGGAGTGCCCAACTCCTTAGACGTGGAGGTCTTATGGGTAGTTTATGTTTTCTTCTGCGTTAATTATGTTATGGTGTATTTTTAATATATTTGCATTTTGAAGTAAATCTTGATGTATTTCATTGTGAGTGGTATGAGAAATGCGCCACGCTCTGTATACTTTAACTTAATTAATTTAGTCCTACGTACTGTATTTTGCATATATCCTGTTGAATCATATCTATTAACGACGACTTATGTATTATTCCATTCGTGGCTCATATTTCCTTTATATATATAAAAAAATACATATATATTCAAATTTGGAAAAGTATTATGAAGAAGTTGTAGCACGCCAAAAATTTAGTAACCACGGTATAATGACGATTGTGTCGTGGTTATTAAATCTAGGGGTGTTACATTAAGTGGTATCAGAGCTCAGTTCATCCTGTTAATTCGGGGTATGGATTGACTATGCTTAGACATGTTAGAAGTTCTTAGTGTGTTGTGCACTTCCTTGTCTCTTGATAGAGATGTTTGGGAAAGGAAGATATGGCTTGCCATAGGTTGAATATTGGTAGCTATTGCCGCATAGTTACATGATATTGAGTATTAGCCCACTCAATGTGTAATGTTCTGTGTGGACGGAAAACTGTGACTTCACCTAGGCGTATTAAGTGAATAGAAGTTCCTTTAGCGAGAAGCTCAGCTGGTATGATTGAACTTGTTTAGGATTTGTTTGCATTTTCACCCTTGTTGTGTTGTGTGACTCCTTGTGTTTGGTTTACGAAAGGAGACAATATTGTTTGAAATGGTTACTTCTTGTTTCCATTGTATTTGACAGTCTGTTTTCGAAGGAAGACAATGGCTCGTGGAAGACGTATGCGTAGGAATGTGGAACGCAACAACAAAGGAGTGGATGCAACTATGGAAGCAATGTAGGGAATGGCTGGCGTAACAGTACAACCGAATTATAGGACCGCACAGCAACAGGAGTTAGAAGTTGAAGTTCAGAATTTGTTGGGAGAAAGTCAATTTTTGGGTAACTCTGAACTACCTAAGTTGCAAAAGAGGAATAATAGAATGATCAATCAAATTAAGCGAAAATTGTACTCGCGACCACTAGGAAATCAACGATGACGGCAACCAACTGGGGGTAATGCTAGTGGTGGTAGACCTAGTCATCCCATGGCACATTTACAGGCATGTAAGAAGTATGGAAAAGATCGCTCGACGAGGGAATGTAAGATCAAGAGGGTAATCTGCTTCAAGTGTGGATAGGACCACTTAACAAAGGACTGTACGATCGAAGGAATAATTTATTTCAAGTGCGAAAAGCCAGGACATGTGGCGAGAAATTGTACCTTGCATAGGATAAAAGCCTTCCATTGGAGATGTATGCACCTTAAAATCTCATGAACAAGGGATAATTAATTCCTCTACCCAGACTGAAGACCGAAATGAAGAAGGGGACTGTGCTACAGTGGATAACCCTGTGATTCTAATGTATGATTCTAGGGATAACCCATTTCCTGGTGACATATGATTGCATGAGTCTATTAAGATCATTTAGGTCTTTGTCATCTTTTGACTAAGTTATTTCTACTTTGGCTACTAAGAACCTATTTTTGGATAGCCAAGTTGTTTAAATTATCCTACGACCTGTTAAAAGCTGAATCTTTTTGTTGATTTCAATTATTTACTTCTCTCACAAATTTGGTCTCAAAAAGTGAATGGTTATCTTCTAACCAGATCTTGTAAAACTATGCCCAATGAGATTTCAAGAGTTCATTTTTAGAATTTGGAATTATCTGTGAATTTGTTTCCTTTTGATTTGAGTATTGTCCCTCTCATTTCTAAGCCTGTTGTTAATACACAAAGTTTGTTTAAACTATCTTATTATTGTTAGAAACTGAAACCTTTCTGCTAATATAATTATTAGCCTTTTCCTATATAGACTTGACCTCAGAAAAGGGATTGGATGTTTTTTGACCATACCTCACCATTTTATTCGGATAGAACCTTAGTGTTTCTTGAAGCGGAGGTTCCTGGATTTGAATCCATGATACTCATTCCTAAATCTTATCGCATCATATCACGTTCTTCACCGGATGAGCCTGACAGTATACCAAATGACTTTATTATCTTTTCCTTCTAACCATTATAATGCTTCTAGTGTACTTCGATTGAGAAAAGGTGTTCCCGAACTCAACTCAAACCATAGTGCCGAATGCAACGCGATTATATGAGAATTGCCCTGTGAGATATTTCTTGCTAAAGTCAAGGTTAATTAGTGTAATAGATCAACCGAAGGAAGCCACTGTTTTCTCCAAGATCAGCTTGTGTTCTGGACTATCATCGAGTTCATTTGAAGGTAGAATAATGTTTCCAAGACGACTTTTCGGACACGTTATGGGCACTATGAGTGTTTGGTAGTGTCGTTCCGTGCAATGAACACGTCAGTAACATTCATTGATTTCATGGATGGGATCTTCTTCCCTGTTGAAAACAGAATTGTCGTTGTCCTTGTTGGTGACATTCTGATCTATTCTTAACGTTCAGAGGAGCGTACCGAACTTTTCGTTGTGATTCTTCAAATCCTGAAGAATGAGAAGAGGATATGCGTGAAGTTGTTCAAGTGCAAATTCTGGTTAGAGGCAATTCAACTTTTGGGTCACATGATCTCAAAGGAAAGAGTTGCTGTGGATCCATCGAAAGTCAAAACAGTTCTTCAACGAGAAAGACCGATGACCGTAACGGAGAACTCGTAGCCAGATAGAATTAGTTAGTTAATACAGGAGACTCTTCGCAGAATTTTTTCAATATGGCAGGACTTCTCATCTAACTCATACGAGAGAGTCAAATTTTGTGTGGACCGATGCATATAGAGGAAATTTTCAAGGGTTGAAGAAACACTTTACTACCTTACCTGTGACAATTTTGCTTAATCTCAACGAACATTTTGAGATACCCATTGATGTCATGCGTTAGACTTTGGAACGTGAGCCTGTGCAAATAGAAGGACTAGTAGCGCATGCTTCAAGACAATTGACAGCACATGAGAAGTGTTACTATACACAAAAACTCAAAGTTAGCCATTGGGATTGCGTTGAAGATTTGGAAACATTCTACAAGGAACAATATCCACGTAAATTCTAAGATTGATCAAATTTCGAGGATGAAATTTCTTTTTGAAGGGGAGAGTTGTAATATCCCAAAAATTAGCACATTCATCATAAATAGTCATTTTATAATATTTGGAAATTTTAGTAATTTTTCAGGATTTTTCCTAAAAACATTGAATATTTTAATATATTTCTCGTTTTACATGTGCACTGAGCAGAACCGGTATAACGCTCCGAAAAATATTTGTTTCATCACAAATAGTCATTTTATAATATTTGTGATTTTGAGAAATTTTTTGTATTTTTTCGAAAACGTCAAATATTTTAATATATTCCTCGTTTTCCATACACACTGCACAGAATCAGTGTAACACTCTGGAAAATTTTTTGTTTCATGACGAATAGTCATTTTTCAATATTTGGGATTTTTGAGAATTTTTGTGGATTTTTCTAGAAACGTTAAATATTTTAGAATATTTTTCATTTTACGTGCGCGCTGAGCGGAGCTGAGAAAACAAAATGTTTTCCCTGAGGCTGGTAGGCCTTGAACTGTGGAAGCATCGATGTGGGATCTTACTAAACCCGAGACTGGGCACAATTTACGAAGTTTATGTTTTTCAAGATTTTATCTGATAAATAAAATCTCTGTACGCACTGTTAAATAAAATTTTGCAGTACGCTCTATTATTCGATGGATAATTATTATTGGCTTGTGTACTACAATAATTATCCATTGGGCAATAGCTTATAGTAAAATCCTAACCACCTTATTATTTAATTACTAAATCACATTATCTTATCTAAAAGTAATTTCTTTTATGTCTAATCAAATCCTCCTTATAGGAAAAAGTTACAAGCTTCTCAAAGAAGCTTCATCTTCTCTCTCCTCCTCCCTCTCCTCAATACGAAAGCCGCACTCTTGGAGCCCAAAGTTGGTGTTTCATTTAATTAAACAAAACCATTCTAATTTTAAAATCACAAAAAGTTCATTCACCTTTACTATTACTTTCTCTCTCTACCTTCATCTTCCTCCTCTCAAAAGAATTTTCTCCTCCTTCTCTTTAGAACACCTCACGGCCAGCCCCTCTCTCCACCCTCTACCATCACAAAGATTTCATCTAAACACATTTTCTTAATCTCCCCTACATTCTAAACACATCTCTAGTTGGTGATTTCTTGAAAAGGTTTCATCTTCACCATCTTCTTCTTCAAGCCTCAAGTTTCAAGCTTTTGGGTAAGGTTCTTAGTTCTTCACCCTTTTCTCTTCATTTTCGTGATCCATGGTCACTATGATGATCATAGATGCCTTTTTCAAGCTTTGATTGTGATTCTTGTGAAAGTTAGATGCCCTAGGGTTTTGGTGGAGGTGAATCCGAATTTCACTTGGAGCATTCAAGGGAGATCCATTGTTTGTTGTCTCCTCTAGGTAAGAGGGAGATAATCCTCTTCAACCTCTCTTGGTAGTAGGAAACTTTATTTTGGGATTGGTTGTGAGAAACCCTTGATAGGGTTACTCTCTTTATTTGTATGATTTGTATGATTACATGTTATTTTAATTTGTTTAAGTTATTTGGTTAATTTTATATGTATATTGGTGTTCTTGGTTTGATTGGTATGGATTGGAAACTTAAATGGAAGCAAAATAACCCTTATTCCCTTCTAAGAGGCTCACGACCTCAAGCCCCAAATTGGGTGTTTTTGGTGAAAAATTGTAACTAGTTGAGGACATGATTCATTAAGAGTATAATATGTAATAAAGTGAATGAAAATTTGGGGTCCCTAACTTGGGAGAGGCCACGACCTCAAGAGCTATTTAGGGCTCAATCATGTGACTTTTCACAACTTTGAGATTTAATTAATCAAGTGATTAAGTGGTTGACAATGAGATGGGAGGAAATCAATTTAATAACCTAAGGGGAATTTTTAGATTTAAGAAAGTGAATAAGGATGTGTGAGACCTAGAATAATTTTCTAAATGAATATAAATAAAATTAAAATATGAGACTAAATAATCAAGAGAATCCCTCTAGATAAGAATTTCACAATAGATATTAAATTGAAGTAAAACTTAATTAATTGGATGATCATGAATTAATTAGGATCTCATAAAATGGAAAGAACCAAGAATGAAATTTTATCCAAAGACTTAGAATAGTTTTTAATTAAAGTAAGACCATGAGAGCAAGTAAGAATGATAAATAACTCAATTTAAATCATTCTAAGGGAATTAGGTTTAAAATTTAATGATGGACTTATGTAATTAAAATAATGATGATTAAATGAATAATGTGATAGCATTTCTCAAAAAGAGAAACTCATTAAGAAGAATGTAAAAATTTAGGCGTAATTCCATAATGTATCCTAAAGGTGTAATGCATTATTTAAGGACTTAATAATATTTATTGTGGGTCCATACGAGGGACCAATGATGTGTTGATGCTTACTTTGGCCAATTGAGGCATATGATGAAAAAGTATGTAATGATAAACATACATGATATATGCATGGAGTCATCATGCATTGTGAAAGTCCAATGGACGATTTGTCAAGGCTATGTTGCCTAGGAGTTGAATCACACCTTAGTGTATGTGCGAATAGACTAGTGTAGGTCTTGTAGTTGACCTTGGGGGCATCGAGGCACGAGCGTCTCACAGCAGGCAGTTGGTAGCCCCACTGGACCGTAAGACAAACCGATGCAAACGCACCGACGATCTTAACTGGGCACTGTCCTATATCGCGATCTTGTGAGAATGCCACTGTATAGAGCCTTATTGTGCAAAATTATTAATTATGAATTCTGGAAGCACTTGGTCCTAAGCGGACGAGATACTGGCATGTCTCCCTGATCATTCACTCCGATGTTTGTGTCTAGCTCCATGGAGTAGGATTTTGATATCATGAACATGTGCATAGTAAGTCAATACATTGCTTGGTATTTAATTTATATGATAATTGGATCTGCTATCTTATTGATGATATACTGCCTGAAACTGTTAAACTGCTTAATATCTGCTTCTTGATACTGTTTATTATTTTTGTTATGCTATATGGGCGTCCTACTCCGTTTATGTTTCTTACTGCTATAATTGGTAATGAAGTTGGATATCTCACCTCTTTCTTGTACTGTTATTGTTCTATGTGATATTTGGTTAAAGATTGTAGAGGGGACGAGATTGTTTTTCCTAGACTTTACTAGGTATTGATCACCTGTTTTCGAGGATGTCGTCAAGAAGGGGGTTCTATCGGTTTCATTAGGATCGTGTTTACCGGTGGCGCCTATGCGTGGCGAGTCGACTGGGTTGGACAGCGTATACGATATGTTTGAGACCTGATCTTGACCGTAAGGAGGATCCACGATAGAGATCCTGTCTTGACACTTACTACTGTGGTACATCTGGAGTTCACCTTACCTATCCAGGAGTTATGGGGTGATCTAATTCACACCCCTAGAGAGGACGAGGATTCCATGGCATCAGCTGCTAGGGCACCTGCTCGTGGTCGGTCCTGTCCTTATATCTTCAGATGAGCCGGGAGAGGATCCCGAGGTGGATCCGATGAAGTGCCCAACTCCTTAGACGTGGAGGTCTTATGGGTAGTTTATGTTTTCTTCTGCATTAATTATGTTATGGTGTATTTTTAATATATTTGCATTTTGAAGTAAATCTTGATGTATTTCATTGTGAGTGGTATGAGAAATACGCCATGCTCTGTATGCTTTAACTAAATTAATTTAGTCCTATGTACTGTATTTTGCCTATATCCTATTGAATTATATCTGTTAATGATGACTTATGCATTATTCCATTCGTGGTTCATATTTCCTTTATATATATAAAAAAATACATATATATTCAAATTTGGAAAAGTATTATGAAGAAGTTGTGGCACACCAAAAATTTAGTGACCGCGGTATAATGACGATTGTGCCGTGGTTATTAAATCTAGGGGTGTTACAGAAGCAACTCATTGCATTCTTGCCAGGCAAGTAAGAGATCTGATGGAGTCATTCCTGGATGGGTGGCCCTTGTAGGGTTAATGTCTTCATTTAACTTGAAAGGAAGTCGAATAAAGAAATCTTTATTCTTCCATAAAGGATTTGGATGTGAGAATTCTTCATGATTTTTTGCACACAGGGTACCTAATTTCTCTTTGATGTCTTTAAAATCTTCTAGAGCATCCGATAGAGAAAATAGCTTTAATTGTCCTAAGTATGGCTTAAACTCTTTTTTGAATTTGATTCCTGTGGGAAGAATTTGAAGCTGGTAAGCTGCCATATATACATCCATCCCAATAAGAATATCCTTATTTGGTAATTTTCTTCTAATAACTTTTGTCCAGATAATTCAATCTGAGAAGAATTTAATTCCTATTGGGGATTTTGTCACCAACTCTGTTTTGAAGACTTTGCCATCAGCTGCAATAAAATAAGCAATCTCCTTTCTCTAGGCTTCTTTAGGGAGGATATCTGGGTTCATCATGGATCTATGAGCTCCAGTGTCCATGTATGCTATTGCTTTGATTGCATTATCAAACTTTGTAGGTAGCAGCTGTATTTCCACACAAGGTTGTGGAGGAGACAGATTGACATTCTGGATTTCCTGGAAAGATAATACAGGGATAGAATCTGTTTCTGATTCAGATTCAATCTCGCTGGTGGAATCTTGCAGGGCAAAGGTAGTTTGTTCATCAGCGGAACTTTGTTCTGAGTAGAGGGACTCCACATCCTCATCTTTAAGATCTAGAGAGTTGATCATTTTGATCGCCCTTTCGGACTTGTTAGGATAATTACGAGAAAAATGTCCCTTTTCCCACATATGAAACATCGTTGACTTTTTCCTCGACCCTTTTCTTTCTTTTTTCTGAAAAACCTAAAATTCTTTCGTTTCCCCCTTTTGGGGATCCTCGGTGTTTCTTTTTTGCTGAACAGGTGCACTGCTTTTCTTTGCATTTGATCTCCAAGTAAGACTTTTTACAGGCTTTTTTGAATTTGGACCTGTGATTCATGATGTCTGAGAAATACTGATTCTGCTTGCAAAGCTTATCAGCGACTTCTAGAGTCATTTGATGGATTTTGCCTAAGGACATTTCAGTAAAATCCTTTTGTGAGGAAATGGCCATTTTGTTTAATTCTGGCTGTATCTTTTGTGGAAGAGAAGCCACATAGGTAGTCTTCAGACTATGATCATTGAGACCATTAAGAAGATAAAATCTTTGACTCATTCTTTGGAAATGCTTTTCAAGATCTTTGATCTTTATGGAACAGCATCTCATTTCAAAGAATTCTTGCCTCATCTTTTTGTCAATGATATCACCATCTCCTATGAATTCTTGATGGAGGATTCCTAAGACTGCAGCACTTGTACTCAGGCTATGAAACTGATCTTGCCTGATAGCTCCAACGTTGTGGTACCATTCTTTTAAAATGCTAGTCATTCTGCAGCAAAATTCTTCAATGACTTTGTAAGAATCTGAATCTGCTTTCATCTTTTGTGTATCCAACTAGGCTCCGAATTCAATTAGTCTTCTTCTCCACTTGCTTGGAGGAATGTCATCTATGGTAAACCATGGCCCATTGCTGGGTTTGGAACTGGTTGACCTTTTTGGGGAGGATATGACTTCATCGTCAGGGGACTCATAGATTAGTTCGTTACCAACTCCTGATCCGGTTGTATTTGTCATTAACATGTTGGAGATGTTGGCATAATTTTTTCTTCTTCTTCTGAATCATTTGTCTCAGATCCAGAGGTAAAATATTTTAGAGAGGCATTTTGTAAGACTTCTTATCCAGATAGTCCAGAATCAGATTGATTGCCAATCTGTTCTAAAGTCAATTGGGATAGGGCTTTCTCAGTTTCTTCAGAGAATGGTCTTTTAGAAGGAAGCTGAGTTTCTTGTGAAGGGTTTGATGGTTCAGATTCAGTGGATGAGATACTCTTTTTGGCTGTCTTTGGTTTAGAAGAGGTGGATTTTTCTATTCTATGTTTAGACTAGTAGGCTGATGCTGTAGGAAGAGATCCAGATAGTAAAGGTTTAGGAGAGAAGTGTGACGGAGGCTTTGGAAAAGGTGAATAATAGGAAGGAAATGGTGGAGGATAAAAAAAGGAATGAATATCTGGACTTGTCTTTTCTTTCTCCTGGATTTTTGCCTCAATAAAATTATCCATATCTCTGATCCGTGCTTTCAAACTTCTGATCTCTCTATCCTTTGCATTGGATTCTTCTCCAAAAATAGTCTTCCTGTGCTCTTCTTCTAGCCTGAAAATTTCTGCATGAAGCCTTTTATAATACTTTCTCATTTTTGAAGAGAGATATTCAAGTCTTCCATTAGTATTTTCTAGCTGAATAGAAATCTTGTCTATTTTGGCATCAAAATTTTTGAGGATAGTGTTTTGAGTTTTGGCATTTTCAGATTGCCAATTCAGAACTTCTTCTGCTTGAGTCAAAGGTTTGACTCTTCCATCAGGTTGAACTTCTTGTGGAAGTACTGAGGGTTTTGTAGTTACCTTGGTCACAGAGTCTGTTTTTATTTCTAATGGCAGAAATTCTTGTTCATAAGGAGATTTTGAGAGCATCATACAAGGAATAGGTTCAGGAGTCAAACTAGGAGTATGACAGTTTATGTTTTTTGGAGACCAGGTTACTAAAGAGGGATCCTTCAGAGGAAGGAGTCCTTCTTTTCTAAGAATTTCTAATCTTTTTTTATAAATCCACAGAGGTTCAGTTTGTTTTTGGTGGATGCTAGACCAAAGACCATTGTCTGGGTCTGACTTTCTTCTGTGAGTGGAGGCTTACACTTCTTCTTTTTCTTCTGGGTGTACTCCTCTTCTTCTTCTTCAAAGGTATCACCAGAATGCATCCAACAATCACAATTGGGATCACACATGCTAGGATCAACATCCCAGAGGAAGTGTCCATCATATTTGTTGGTATAGATGGGAGTCCCGTTTTGTCTGAAACTGTGGACAGGAATTGTCTCTTCTGCTTCTCCCAAAGAGATAGTTAATGTTTGAAAAACTATCAGAGAACTGCTACTGGATGATTCTCTGGGTTTCTTAAAAATGGTTTTCACAATTCCATCTACTGATGATATCTTGAAATAGGCTTCTGAAGACTGGATGGGTCTTTTTTCAAGATGCATGTTTTCATAGTTGGTTACCCATTCTAGAAGAATGAGTTCCTTTAATTGTTCTTGGGGAATTCTTCTAGGAATCTGGATGATAGGAGGAGTTTCTTCAGGATTGTTTGCTATGACAAACAAAGCATTATTATTGCTTATTGGTAGAGGAAGATCAATAGAATGATCTTGGAGCCGGTAGATGATCTGATGACGGAGAGTAGCTGAAAGTGCTTCAGGTACTTGATCTGCTCCAGTGATCTGGACTTGGACTTTGAATCTATACGACAAAGTGGGGTCCTTCAGACTTATATTATAGTTTGGAAACATAGTCAAGACTATACTACCAGCATGGAGAGTAGTAAGTACAGTGCCAATCACAGCATTCTCATAGTGAAGAAAGCTGGAATCTAACAGAGTGACTCTAGCAGTGATAGATAGTCCTTTTCTCCTATGAAGAGAGAGAATGAGCCAGACTGCTCCAAAGCGAAGAGCAGTATATCCTTCTTGTTGCCAATATCTTATAAGGCTGCTATCTATTTCAAGATCAACATATTGTTCTTTACTTGAGGCAGCTAAAGAGCACTGGTCCATTCGAGAGGATTGGATATATTCCTTAATATGAGGTCTTTTGGCAGAAATGAGACTCTTGATAAATCTAAGAGTAGATCTTTTTCTGTAGAATATATATTATAGGGGCTGAGTAAAGGCGTAATGGTTTAAGAAATCTGAGCATCTTCTAGAACATAGGAATATTCTATGAGATTTTCAATTTTCGATGAAAGGGTTTTGGAGATATTTTTTGGAAGTGAAAGGGAAGAGGTGAGCAAGATGGACTGATCTGTTTTAGAGTGAGTGTTTAGATTCTCCATAGTTGTTCTGGGTTCTCTCTTACTTTCCTTCCATGTAATACTTATATCATATGAACTTTCATTATAGTTTTGTGGTACTTTTTTCATGTACTCAAACTTCCTATAACTTACCTAGTATGGCATGATATTCGATTTTTTTTTTCATTTTTTGCAATTTTGTATGTGGATGAGTGTTGTTCAAGGTTGAGAAGTTTGTAAGAATTAGATATATTGGTTAAAAGCATTAAACGATATGATATTAGCTTATTATTTTTTAAGTGTTTTAAAGAATTAATTTGTAAGTTCATCATGTTGATAGGGAATTGTCAATATTTTATATCTTTATAAAAGCTTAAGTTTATGGAAGATTAAGGAGTGAAACAAAGGAAATAGATTTGTAACTTTTGTGTAACTTTAATAATGCTCATATAAAAATTTAAAGTAGAAATTTATATTTTATGAGAGTGAAAATTTTACCTGAACATATAATAAAAGTAATTAAAATAATTTATAATTTTAATTAATTAATTAATTAATTAATTAATTATATTCAAATGTATCTATTTTTTAATATTTTAATATCTGCATTTCACTAAATGAAAACAATGCATGAAATTGTAATTTATAGGGTGAATGTTTTGCAAGAATAAAATGAGACGTAGAAGACTTCCCGATTTTTCAGAGCTAAGACTGTCCGGATGGATTTATAACCAACCATTCTTTTATTTTGATTAAAGTAAAAAAAAAATTACAAATCTAACTTTAAATAAAAGGAATTGGGATATTCCGAGACATTCCATCTGGGCCACCAAGCTTTTCCCTAATAAAATTAATTAAATTTAATTTATTATTGACACAATAAATTAATTAAATACATTTATTTCAAACTATTTTTTAGTTATTTTAGCTATATTTTTAATAATTTTATAAATTAAAATTTTTATTACCATGTGCATTATATGGGTTCAATCCACAATTTTTTTTTTGGTACATGTCCAATCCACAAATTTTATGAAATCAAATAGATTACTTAGTATTTTTGACATGCCATGAGCCTTTTACATTATAAAATTTTAATTTTTTTATTATTGTACTCTTAATAATTATATGATATATTTGATATATACATATTAAATAAATACAACCACAACGATCTATAATTTTTAACTAATAAATAGTGAGTAATTTAATTAAAAGTTTTATCATTATAAATTTAAAATATATATGTAATGTGCAACACGTGTAAAAATACTAGTACTCTTAAAAAAGATTATAATAAGATCTAACCTAAAGTGCTAAGATTAAGTAAGAAGCTACTTGTGACTCTTAAAAGATAAAGTGTGTATTTCAATTTTGCTAGAGCCAGAGTGCTTCTCTAAAACATGACTTGACCTAAGGGATTAGATTGACTACCTAATCTTTTTTGTACCAAAAATAATAGTAGGATCTACATCCAAAAGTGATCTAAATAGAGGCAGTGTATTTTTTGGTTTTTGTTTATAATAATCTTAACCCTATATTGCGTGCAAAGAAAGTTTTTGTTTTTTTACACAATTTTAATTGTCTTCATGGAAAAATCTTAACCTTTTATTGCATACAATGAGATATATTTAAAAATTATTCTAGGGAAAGTGTTAATAGCCTCATATCTCAATATTCAAAGTATTATAGCAATTTCCAAGTCAATAAAGAAAAGGCAAAGTATTATAGCAACTTTCAATTTTTTTTTTAAAAGTATTGTCGCAACTTCTTACACAGAAGAAAAAAAAATATAAATGGCCGAATTCAAGTGTCACTACTTATGCAACTCCATGTTCCTTCATGCGTTTTTAATTATGTTTTTGAATTATTTGTCAATGTGATTATAGTTATTCTGTAATAAATTTAAGATTTTACACAACTAATTTATGAGTGTCCATTGTCACCTCTTTGTGTCTCACTCTTATTTTATTAATTTTTTATTAAATGAGTTATTTTAAATCATTAAATTAAAACAAAATCAAAAGTCATTTAATAAAAAATTAATAAAATAAGAATAACAATAGACACAAAAGAGTTATAATAGAGACTATTCTAATTTATACGTAAGCATCTTTTCGTTTTTAATTATTACATGTAAAATTAAAAAATTAATTTTATATGATTACTAAAAATAATTTCAAATTTTCAATTACAAATCATATTAGGTACAACACATATAATAAAAATTTTATGATTTAGGAGAAAAGACCTTTAAAGAAAAGTACTCCTTTTGGGTACAATCAATTTTTTTTTCTTAAGCCCTACTAAGAAAATTAAGTAAATATACAGCTGCCGCTTGATTTTTTTTTTTCCTTAAGCCCTATTAAGAAAATTCAAGTGTACTGTTTTACAGCAAACACTAATTTTGGATTTGGAGTCCAATATATTCTTGATTCAAGTGTAGTATTATACTTACGGACCTTAAAGCCAAGACAGCAATGTGTAAGCAACTGTAAAAGGACCTTAAACCAATGTGTATATCCTTTGGTTTTTGGACTTCTTAGTCTCTGTTAGCAAATTTTTCAATTCAATATTATAATGGTCAAAAAAATCAATTGAAATTCTTGGGTACACCTCGATCTTTCAATACTAAAATGATGGAGAATTAAAATTAGAAAGGGCTTCACACAATTTTGCTTGGACCTTTGCATTAGTTTTAATCCCGTTTCAATGATATTAACTACTAACGTCTCTGCTCTCACCAATATATATATATATATAACTCTGCATCAAGCAAGGCTTCATGCACACCCTTGATGGAGGTTGGCTTGCTACAACCAATCCTCCAATTCCAAACCAGCAAACCAAATAACAATGGCTTCCAGGTGTTTACACTTTTCCTCTTCTTTCGCTAACTTGCCCATAATTCTGCAGTAACCAACTCGTGTCGTGATAAAAGAAATCACAATAGTATACCTTAGTTGAGGCTTCGTTTCTAAGGTATCACCCAACCCATGATGTGCGCAAAAGTTTGGTCCTCTTAAGATGAACACTTTCTTTTTAAGAAGTTGTTGTACTGCACAGGCCCCTAGTACATTATTATGCACTACAATCTGATGCCATTGAGCAGCTACTACTAAAGATTTAAAGTATGATTAGACAAAGAATCACAGGTATTCTTAAGTGGATTCAGTGGGTACCTGAGATAGGCACGTAATAGAGATTTCCTTTTTGAGCAGCAGCAGCAACCAAGCGTATTGAATCAGGGGATGAGTACCTGCAAAAAGACTCCAACGCTTAAGTTAAGCTGTGCACCAATAAGGCAGTATATAGTGAGTAATTTACTAATACCTGATTAAGGCTGCTTAGCCTTATATTTATAGAACGTATATAGAATCCTCATGCAATCTGTATTGAATGCAGATATTTAGGATTAGTATCCTAATAAAAATTATCTTCTCATTATTATTGGAATGAACCGCTATAAGTTAGGAACTCTTGATATGAGAGTTACTTATCAATCTGAGGCAGTTATGAGTCCTATAATATCGCAAGGAGATAATTGACAGTTAGAGATATTTAGAGATATATCATCTGCATGAATCTAGCGATTTTGATATTATGGCCCATTGCCGCTCGATGTGCATGGCTCCGAGGTCCGGACTGCCTTCAAGGCCATAACTACGTCATTCAGGGCGAAGTTCGGTTATATGTGTACCAGGTTGATCCAACTAGGTGAGATCCCGAATCATGGTCCAAAACAGTGCCTCCAGCTTGGCGCTTAGAAGGACAACCAAGTGTCAAGTTTCAACAGGATCATCTAGGCATGCGATTAACACAATAGGAAGATAATCATCGGACCCTAGATGTTTTACGCGAAATGCCGGTGTCCGTGGTATGCTATCACGTCCCTCAAATTGCCCCCAAGTATTAATTCTCGGGATTTCCTTAGGCGTTCTCGGTGTAAACTCTGAACATAATCTCTGAAATTGTAGGTGTTAACAGTTCGTGATTCTCTGGGAAACTATTGCTTTGACTTTATTGGGAATCAAATATCCTTTAAAGAGGATCTCAGTTTCGTACTAGTTTCTAACTGCCCGCTGCTCCTGTGACTAATCAGAAACTGGGAGCATTAAACTTGGTTGCCATCACGCGATCTGTTCACCTTTTACGGGGCCAATCAGAGTATTTCATTCTTTCTATAAATAGAGAACGTTTGCACTGATGCTACTGACATTCCTTTCGTTGTATTCCTTCTGTTCTGTAATTTTACTTGAGAATGATCCTCTTTTAGAGAATAATTTCCCTTTCATTTTTTGCACTTATATGGAGGGTTTTGTCCCATGCGAAGGTCACTCTCTTGATCTTTTCAAAATTCCTAAAGGTGTTTGACTCTCTGCAAGCAACTTCCTTTTTTCACAGGGGCTTTTCTTTCTTAGCATAATGTTAAGTCGCTATGCATTTAGGGAGGCGGAAGCCTTTCTCTCCTAGCGTACATGGGGATTTTTGACCCAACGTGTTATTAGGATGGAATAATGTTTCCATAAACTGATGCATGGGGACACTAGAGAGCACTTTATCTTTCTCCTTGCCTCATTCCTAAGTGATTTGGAGGCACCAAGCTGGTCTTCTTCGTAGTGCAGTTGGATATGCAAGAATGCCACCCCAGCGGAAAGAAAAACCCTCTAGGAGTAACTTGGGGTGATATGCTTTCTTGGACTTGCTTTGCGAAGAGGTAGCGGGTGCAACCTTTATTATAATGTGAAGGAAGAAGGGAAGAAGAAATGGAGTGGTTTTAGTCTGTTCTGGTGAAGAGAACGAAGGAAATGTAGATGTGACAATGCTATTGGGTGCCTTGGCGGTGTTGTCAGTTCTGTCCTTAAGCTCTCTTACAGACACTATTTTCATTCTCCTTTTAGTGTACTTTTCCTCCCCCTCCCATGGAGGTTGACGATGTATGGAATGAGATTAATAAAAATTTTCTTTTCGAGAATGTAACATCCCAAAAATTATTTATTTCATCATAAATAATCATTTTATAATATTTATGATTTTTGAAATTTTTTGTGAATTTTTTCGAAAACGTCGAATATTTTAATATACTCCTCGTTTTGCATGCACACTGAGCAGAATCAGTGTAACACCCTAGAAATTATTTGTTTCATGATAAATAGTCATTTTCCAATATTTGTATTTTTGTGATTTTTTTTAGATTTTTTTGGAACTGTTGATTATTTTAATATATTTCTTGATTTACGTGCACACTGAGCGGAGTAAAAAAAATAAGATATTTTCCCCGAACCTGATAAACCTTGAACTGTGAAAACGTCGACGAGGGATCTTACCAAACCCGAGGTCGGGCATAATTTACGAGATTTATATTTTTTGAGATTTTATCTGATAAATAAAATCGTTGTACCGTGAAATTATCCGATGGACAATAAATACTATTTTCATTAACTGTAACTTTTGTCCACTGGATAATAGCTCTAGTAGAGTGTTAATCATCTTTTCTAGAGTGTTCACTTTATGAGACAACATCACTTTTTACTTTATCGAGAAGCGTGTAAAGTTTCTCAAGGAAGCTTCCTACCAAGCTTCGCAAGGAAGCCTCACTCCCTCTCTCCTCCCACTTACCACACGGCCACGAGGCCTTTGGGAGCCAAAAATTGGCTTTTCATTTTATCATTTTCATTTCTAATTTCTAATTTCTAATTTCCAACTCATTTTCATGATCCATGATCACTTTGGTGATCATGGATGCCTTTTTCAAGCTTTGATTGTGATTCTTGTGTGTTTGATGTATTTAGGGTTTTCTTGAGGCTGGAGGCCGAATTTTGCAAGGAGCTTCAAGGGAGTTTCTTTGCTTGTTTTCTCTTAGGTAAGAGGGAGATATTTCACTTCAACCACCCATGGTGGTGGAGGATGAATTTGTGTATTGAAATTTGAGGATCCTTGTGTGGATTTGTCCTCTTGATTGCTTGATTTTTGATGATTTATAATAATGTGCTTGTATGAAGTTGTTACTTGATGTTGTTATATTATGTTTGCATGGATAAATTGTGAAATTTTGTGTGCTTGAAATGATGTGAAAAATAAGGAATCTTTGCTTAAGTGGAAGGATGCTCTCGGCCTTGTGGCCTTAAATAATGAATCAAGAACCAAACCTTATGTTAAAATGGAACTTAATCAATTAATTGAAGAGTTGAGGAAATTCTCGAGTTTAGAGAGCATGGTTGAGTGTCTCGGCTAAGAGGAGGCAAATTAGGAAAACTTGTGATTAGAATTGTGACCAATTGGAACTTAGAAGTTTAAGTGGGAAACGGATTGATTGAGGAATTAAAACAATGGATTAAGAAGATGAATATTGGATTCCATGAACTTAGGGCTCGAGGCCATTTAGGGTAACCAAGAGGAAATTTTCTATTAAAAAGGAATTCTGAAATAATTAAGCAATTAGACATTCAATTAAGGATTCATAAAATGGAAGGAACCAAGAATGAGATTTTGTCCTAAAACTTAGAATAATTTTTAATTAAAGGAATGACAAGAGTGTGTGTGACTTGGAGAACCTTAGAATAATTTTCTAAGTAAGTATGCATAAATTTAAAGTAGGGAACTTAACAAATCAAAAGAATTCCTCTAGGGGAGGATTTCATAAGAAATGCTTAATTGAAGTGAAACTTAGATAATTGGATAATTAGAAATTAATTAGGGATTCATAAGATGGAAAGAGAAAGGAAATGACATTTTACCATAAAACTATAAGTAGATCTTGACCTCTAAAGAAAAATAAGTCTTTGAGAATCATAAGACATTAAATTGAATAAGCTTTATTAAGAATAAAGATAAGGATTAATTGAATTAGAAAAACAAGGATTAAGAGTGTAAGGGAAGATTTGAGAAACATAAAATACTTATTTTAGATGAATTTTATTAAGGACAAAGAAAAGAATAATGATGAAACTTTATGAGATAATGATATATCCAAAATTGATTATGAAAGACAACTTTGTTATCGGGCCATGAGTGGGACCCAAATCTATCGATGACTGTCTTGGCTTATGGTTATGAAATGCACCATTGAAATCCTCTGTGATAGCATACATTTGGCATTATGCTTGTGGAACCGAAATACTGGACCCAGAAACATCAGATGGACGATTTAGTCATATGTTGTTTGCTCTTATAACCAGAAACATCAGGTAGACGATTTAATCAGAAAGGACTGGTTATAAGAGGAAACCCAGATAACAGTGGTATTATGTAGTCGTATGGATAGTTATATAATATCACTGATGAAAATGGTATTGAACAATTGTATGGACAGTTGCTTTAATACCATTGGGAATGGTACAATGGAGGGTTGATCCCGTTGAATATGCATCTGTGCATTAAACAATTATGGCGTTTTATGCGTAGAAGTGAACGAGAACTTATAGGATAGAGGGGCCTTGAATAGACCTATGAGGACGTTAGGGCGACGTGATTCACTTGTGATTATGCTATCACAATGTATACCCCTGGCTGTGAACACTGTTGCAACGCCCTTGCAGCCTGATAAACCACTATTGCTTTTCGTGGCCCGGCGTAGACTGTCTACTGGGGGGGATCAGATCTTCTGAGATATTCATCTCTAAAAACTTTGAGTCTAGCTCCATGGAGTAAAAAATGAGTACATTGTATATAAGGATGGTCAGCATACACATTGTGCATATCTAGGGTCAATTCACATATTGTCATGGCATGGTCAACATACATATTGTGGAGACATGAATATTATTCATAGATCTATGGTGAATATCTGTTGTTATAGTGCTGTTAATATTTATAATATTGTGGCATATGCTTTTTGATGATATATAAATGTGAAATTGATAACCTGAATATATTTATAATATCTATATGTATGGAATGACTACGTCATTCGTGTTATGTTCCTTTGCTGCCATGTTGGCAATGATGTAGGATATCTCACCTCTTCGTTGTATTGTCCCATTTTATTTTTGTGTTCGATAAAGGCTGTGAAGGGGACACGGATGAATTGGCTAGTTGTAGTTGAGTTGACTTTCTAATTCTTATGATGGCGTTGAGACGATACTTCCTTGGTTACATGCAGGTGCTGCTTCATGGGGACATTGATGCCTGGCATATCGACCGAGGCATCAAACGTTTCATTTTATTTAGGGGTAGTGGCTTTGTCTACAGGTAGTACCTATCCCGGGGTTACTACTTACCCTTTAGTGCTTTAGTACATGTCTTTTGTTATTTGGGTATGTAAGTACTATGTTTTTATGTTAATAATACCTTGTGTTCATTATATTTATATAATTAATGTTTTTCACTCAGTGATTGTATTTTGGGAGCTATGTAATAAACATATTTCATTCATGGCTCATATTTTCTTTACATGCAAAATGATTAAAGTTTGAAAACTTGTTATTTGAGTTGTAGCACGCCAAAAATTAGTGACCATGGTATAATGACGATTGTGCCATGGTTACTAGATCGAGGGGTGTTACATTAGGTGGTATTAGAGCAATTCAACCTATTAAGCCGGGCTATGGAATGACTAGGCTTAGATATATTAGAAGTTTCTTTGTATGTTGTGCGCTTCTTTGTCTCTTGATTACGATGTTGGGAAAGGAAGACATGGATTGTCATAGGTTGAATGTTGGTAGCTACTGTTGCATAGTTACATGATAGTGAGTATTGACCCACTCAATGTGTACTGTTCTATGTGGATGGGAAACTATGACTTCACCTAGGTGTATTAAGGGAATAGGAGTTCTTTTAGTAAGATGTTCAGCTGGTATGACTGAACTCATTTTGGATTTGTTTACATTTACACCATGTTGTGTTATCTCTAGAATTGTTTAAGCCAATGGGTTAGAAAAATGGTAGTTAAATAGGACTTGTAAGGTTTATGGACTGAGGCGTCCAAGAGGTTTTGGAAAACTGATTTTCTTAGGAAAAGAGTATCTGGCATAAGTTTGGTTCGAGGGGCTACATGGGAGTTAAAGACTTACAGGAAATCGCACTACAGAAGACAGAATGAAAGAGCTCAAGTTAGAGTCTTTTGGGTTTGGTGGTTAGGTTTGTTTTGTTATGTTGTGTGACTATTTGTGTTTGGTTTCTAAAAGGAGACAATAATGTTTGAATTGTTTGCCTTTGATTTTCCTTATGCTTCGATTTGTTTGTCCTTGAAGGGAGGCAATGGCTCGGGGTAGACGTAAGCGTGTGAATGCGGGGAGTGACGATGATGATACGACTGTGGCAGCTGCAGTAATGCAAAGGATGGTTGATGTAACAACACACCAGGATCAGAGGGCTGCACAGCAGCAGGAATTGGAAGTCGATATTCAGAATTTGTTGGAAGAAAGTCAATTTTGGGGAAACTCTAGGTTGCCTAAGTTTCAAAGGAGGAATAATAGAAAGGTTAATCAGTTTAAGCAAAAACCGTATTCGCAATGACCGAAGGAGTGACAGTAGCAACAAATGCATGAAGGAAGTGCGAGGGGTAATCAATCCAATCCAACCGTGGTATCTTAACCAAAATGTAAGAAATGCGGAAAAGGGCACTTAACAAGGCATTGTACGATCGAGGGAATAATCTACTTCAAGTGCGGAAAGTCAGGACATGTGGCTAGGAATTGTACTTTGCATAGGACGAAGCCCTCTGTTAGAAATATATGTGTGATGCGTGCGGATGTAGTAATTAAAATTTAGATAAAAATCAGTTGTCAAGCCCACTAGAAAATAAAAACCTTACAACTAGTTGTAGTTAGTAAGGGTCGATCCACAGAGAACCAATTCAATTAACACTATCAAATAATTCCCAATTTAAACTCTAATTAACAGTAAACAGTAAATAGGGGGGTTTTGGAGTTTTGATGAACAATGAACAGTTTCAAAGACAATAACAATAAATAAACTAAAAACAACAATATAAGAAAATTGGTTAAGAGATTAAATCCACCACTAGATTTATATGATAATGTAAATCCACATATCATTTTATTCCAACATGCTCAATTATGTTTTTATGCAATTGTGAGAGTAAATCTCTGTTTTCCTTACGTGTTGGCCAATTCAGCAACCGCTCAAATCAACTCCTAATCACTGATTAGTTATAAAGCAACCGCTCTTACAACTATCCAACAATTGCATTAAGATTTAGAAAACCAATTACACTAAGATCTAATCACACACCGGGATTAAATTACTTAGAACATATATTTCTCTAGATCTACTACCGCAACCGCGCATAATAAACCTAGATCTACCACTTTTATAACTGGCAAATAGCACAAAGATAATTATACCCACATAAATATCATACATTCCACTAGATCTACTACCACAACCGCGCATAATAAACTCATATCTACCACTTTGAAAGTGGAAACAAGTATAAAAACCTTCATACCAACAATAGATTCAGAAATATATGAATAAAAACATAACTGTATTGAAATAATCAAATATGCAAGGTTTACAACATCAATACTAGTGGTTTCATCACCCCTTTAACCAAGGGAGGTTTAGTTACACATAGCTAGAAGGAATTCACAAGAAAAACTGAGAGAAATGAAAGAGAGTCCAACCTCTATCATGATAACCAATGGTGCCCTTTTATAGAAGTCTAGGGTAACAAAATGACAAAGGTGAGTGGATGGATGAGTGGGTTAGTTGAGTGGATGAGTGGATGAGTGGTTGAGTGGAATGGATTAAATATTGGTTAAGTGGGTTAGTTGAGTGGATGAGTGGAGTGGTTGAGTGGATGAGTGGAGTGAGTGGGTTGGTTGAGTGGAGTGATTTGGTTGAGTGGAGTGGAGTGGTTGAGTGGATGAGTGGAGTGGAGTGGTTGAGTGGTTGAGTGGATGAGTGGAGTGATTTGGTTGAGTGGAGTGGTTGAGTGGAGTGGAGTGGTTGAGTGTGAAAATCTTGTGTCTGACTTGGAAGCCAAAAACGACTGATTATACTTCAGATTCATGAAAAGTGCTCTTCATGAAAGTTATAGATCTTTGTATTGGCTATAACATGCATATCTGGATCGTCCAATTTGGCTTCCTACAGCCCAAGATATGACCCAAATACCACGGGTTACTCAAACCCAACTTCAGCACCTCTGTTCCGACTTGCAAGCCCAAAATGACCCATTAGACTTCATTATTTCAAAATGTGTTCTTCATGAAAGTTGTTTATTTGGGTCTTGACTATCATCTATCCAAATTTCAGCCCATCCCCATTATTACAGCTTGACATATGATTTTATGAGTGCACACCATTCGGATTCTAGTGACAGAACCCGTATTCTGACTTCCATATAAACTTAGGTCCTTTAGACATCTATTTAGGACTTCGAGCTCTTCATCAAAGTTGTAGAGCTTCCTCTTAGCTTTCCTACAAGATAAAATTCATGATTGTCAGATATCAGGAACTCAAGTTATGATCAAAATACAGAAACAGTGTAAAATCTCAATAATGCTGAAAATATTCAATTAGGACCAATTTGAGCTCAAACTCACAAAATCATACCAAATTCAATCAATTAAGAATATGGAGAGTGTAAATGACTAAACATAAGGGTTTCTTAATAAATAAAATATGTGATTATCAATGTGCTTCAAAATCTCGTGAAGAAGGAAGAGTTAATTTCTCAAATAGAGCGAAAGTCTCTCAGACTGAAGACCTAAACAAAGGAGATTGTACTACGATAGATGACCCTATGATTTTACTGTATAATTCAGGGGGTAACCCATTTCTTTATGACACATAACTGTATGAGTCCATTAGGGTCGTTTGTATCTTTGTCATATTTTGACTAAGTTATTTCTGCTACGGCTACTAAGAACCTATTGCCGATAGCCAAGTTGTTTAAATTATCCTATGACCTGTTAAAGACTGAATCTTTTCTGTTAATTGGATTTGTTTATCTTCTTTGTAAATTTGATGTGAGCTTGAAAAAGGATTGGTTATTTTCCAACGATATCTTGCTAAATTGTTCCAATCAAACTTTAGTGTTTCTTAAGACAGAGATTCCTAGATTTGAATCCATGAAGCTCAGTCTTAAATTTTATTAAACCCTATCAAATTCTTCATCGGATGGGTCTGGTAGTTTGCCAAGTGACTTCACTATCTTTTCCTTCTAACCTTTATAATGTTTCTAGTGTGCTTTGATTGAGGAAATGTGCTCCTGAATTCAAACCATAAAATAACGCCGAATACAGTACAATTTTGTAAGAACTTGCCCCATGAGACAATTCTTGTTATGATCGAGGATAGATGGTTTGATAGATCAATCGAAGGAAGACGCTGTTTTCTCCAAGATCAACTTGTGTTCTGGACTATCATCAAGTTCATTTGAAGGTAGGAGAATGTTTTCAAGACAGCTTTTTGGACACGTTATGGGCACTACAAGTGTTTGGTAGCATAGTTCCGTGCAACGAACACTTTGGTAACATTCATCGATCTCGTGAATAGGATCTTCTTCCCTGTTGAAAATAGATTTGTCGTTGTCTTTGTTAGTGACATTCTGATCTATTCTTAACATTCAGAGGAACGTACCGAACCTCTCGTTGTGATTCATCGAATCCTGAAGAAGTGGAAGAAGATATGTGTGAAGTTGTCCAAGTGCAAATTTTGGTTAGAGACAATTCAACATTCGGGACAATTGATCTCAAAGGAAGGAGTTGCTATGGATCTGTTGAAAGTCGAAGCAGTTCTTCAATGAGAAAGACCGACGACCGTAATAGAGATTCGTAGCTAGATGGGATAAGTTGGTGAATACGGGAGACTGGTCACATAATTTTTTTGATGTGGCAAAACTTCTTATCTAACTCATACGAGAGAGTCAAGTTTTGTATGGACCAATGCATACAGGGGAAAGTTTCAAGGGTTGAAGAAACACTCAACTACTTCACCAGTGATGATTCTGCCTAATCTCAACGAACCTTTTGAGATACCTATTGATGCTTCGCGCTAGAATTTGGAACGTGAGCTTGTGTGGATAGAAGGAGTAGTAGCGTATGCTTCAAGACAACTGAAAGCACATGAGAAGAGTTACTCTACACAAAAACTCAAAGTTAGCCGTTGGGATTACGTTAAAGATTTGGAAACATTCTATAAGGAACAATATCCACATGTATTCTAAGATAGACAAAATTTCAAGGATGAAATTTCTTTTTGAATGGGAGAGTTGTAACATCCTGAAAATTCTTTGTTTCATCATAAATAATTATTTTATAATATTTATGACTTTTGAAAATATTTAGAGATTTTTTCAGAAATGTCGAATATTTTAATATATTTCTCATTTTAGGTGTACACTTAGCAGAATCAATGTAACTCCCCAGAAATTATTTGTTTCATTATAAATAGTCATTTTTCAATATTTGTGATTTTTATGATTTTTTTTGAATTTTTTCGGAACTGTTGATTATTTTAATATATTTCTCAATTTACGTGCACACTGAGCGGAGCCGGGAAACTAGGATATTTTCTCCGAGGCTGGTAAATCTTGAACTGTGGAAACGTCGACCGGGGATCTTACTAAACCCAAGGCCGGGCACAGTTTACAAGATTTACATTTTTTGAGATTTTATCTAATAAATAAAATCGCTGTACCGTAAAATTATCTGATGGATAATAAATACTATTTTCATCAACTATAACTTTTGTCTACTAGATAATAGCTCTAGTAAAGTGTTAATCATCTTTTTTAGAGTGTTCACTTTATGAGACAATATCACTTTTTACTTTATCGATAAACGTGCAAAGTTTCTCAAGGAAGCTTCCTACCAAACTTCTCAAGGAAGCTTCCTACCAAGCTTCTCAAGGAAGCCTCACTCCCTCTCCCCTCCCACTCACCACACAGCCATGAGGCCTTTGGGAGCCAAAAATTGGCTTTTCATTTTATCATTTCCATTTCTAATTTCAAATCTCAAAAGTTACCATCATTTCTACTATCACTTTCTCTCTCTACCATTTCTCTTCTCTCTTCTCCTCTCATTTTCTTCTCTTCACTTTTCTCTTCTCCTTTTCTTCTCCAAACCACCGGCCACACACCCACCACCATCACCTCTCCATTTTTGTTTACTCCAACTAATCACATTTCTTAAATCCTCTCATCATCCTAAGGCTTTTCTCCTTGGTGATCATCTTCAAAACTCAACTTTTCCTCTCCATTTTCTCTCCTCTTCCACGGCCAAAACCACCATTATTGGCCATCCAAGCTTTTTCATTCAACCAATCTCATTTCCTACCATTTCTCATCACCTAGAACATTTTCTCTTTTGTGACCACGACCAAAATCCATCATTTTCGTTTTCCTTCACCAAGCTCTAAAGTTGAAGACATTGAGGTAAAAGTTCATAGCTTTCTCATCTTTCCATCTCATTTTCATGATCCATGATCACTTTGGTGATCATGAATGCCTTTTTTAAGCTTTGATTGTGATTCTTGTGAGTATGAAGTATTTAGGATTTTCTTGAGGGTGGAGGCTGAATTTTGCAAGGAGCTTCAAGGGAGTTTCTTTACTTGTTTTCTCTTAGGTAAGAGGGAGATATTCCACTTCAATCACCCATGGTGGTTGAGGACGAATTTGTGTGTTGAAATTGGAGGATCCTTGTGTGGATTTCTCCTCTTGATTGCTTGATTTTTGATGATTTGTAATTATGTGCTTGTATGAAGTTGTTACTTGATGGTGTTATATTATGTTTGCATGGATAAATTGTGAAATTTTGTGTACTTGAAATCATGTGTGAAAAACAAGGAATCTTTGCTTAAGTGGAAGGATGCTCACGGCCTTGTGGCCTTAAATAATGAATCAAGAACCAAACCTTGTATTAAAATGGAACTTAATCAATTAATTGAAGAGTTGAGGAAATTCTCGGGTTTAGAGACCATGGTTGAGTGTCTCGGCTAAGAGGAGGCAAATTAGAAAAACTTGTGAATAGAATTGTGATCAATTAGAACTTAGAAGTTTAAGTGGAAAATGGGTTGATTGAGGAATTAAAACAATGGATTAAGAAGATGAATATTGGATTCCATGAACTTAGGGCTCACGACCATTTAGGGTAACCAAGAGGAAATTTTGTATTAAAAAGAAACTTTAAAATAATTAAGTGATTAGACATTCAATTAAGGATTCATAAAATGGAAGGAACCAAGAATGAGATTTTGTCCTGAAACTTAGAATAATTTTTAATTAAAGGAAGGACAAGAGTGTGCGTGACTTGGAGAACCCTAGAATAATTTTCTAAGTGAGTATGCATAAATTTAAAGTAGGGAACTTAACAAATCAAAAGAATTCCTCTAGGGGAGGATTTTATAAGAAATGCTAAATTGAAGTGAAACTTAGATAATTGGATAATTAGAAATTAATTAGGGATTCATAAGATGAAAAGAGAAAGGAAATGACATTTTACCATAAAACTATGAGCAGATCTTGACCTCTAAAGAAAAATAAGACTTTGAGAATCATAAGACATTGAATTGAATAAGCTTTATTAAGAATAAAGAGAAGGATTAATTGAATTAGAAAAACAAGGATTAAGAGTGTAAGGGAAGATTTGAGAAACATAAAACACTTATTTTAGAAGAATTTTATTAAGGATAAAGAAAAGAATAATGATGAAACTTTATGAGATAATGATATGTCCAAAATTGATTGTGAATGACAACTTTGTTATCGGGGCATGAGTGGGACCCAAATCTGTCGATGACTGTCTTGGCTTATGGTTATGAAATGCACCATTGAAATCCTCTATGATAGCATGCATTTGGCATTGTGCTTTTGGAATTGAAATACTGGACCCAGAAACATCACATGGACGATTTAGTCAGATGTGATTTGCTCTTATAACCAGAAACATCAGGTAGACGATTTAGTCCGAAAGGATTGGTTATCAGAGGAAACCCAGATAACAGTGGTATTATGTAGTCGTATGGATGGTTATATAATATCACTGATGAAAATGGTATTGAACAATTGTATGGATGGTTGCTTTAATACCATTGGGCACAACGGAGGGTTGATCCCGTTGAATATGCATATGTGCATTATACAATTATGGCGTTTTATGCGTAGGAGTGAACGAGAACTTACAGGATAGTGGGGCCTGGAATAGACCTATGGGGACGTCAGGGCACAATGATTCACTTGTGATTATGCTATCACATTATATACCCCTGGCCGTGAACACTGTTGCAATGCATTGGCAGCCTGACAAACCACTATTGCTTTTCGTGGCCCGGCGTAGACTGTCTATTGAGGGGGGACAGATCTTCTGAGATGTTCATCTCTGAAAACTTTGAGTCTAGCTCCATGGATTAGGAAATGAGTACATTGTATATAAGGATGGTCAGCATACGCATTGTGCATATGCATGGTCAGTTCACATATTGTCATGGCATGGTCAACATACATATTGTGGAGACATGAATATTATTCATAGACGTATAGTGGATATCTGTTGTTATAGTGCTGTTAATATTTATAATATTGTGGCATATGCTTTCTGATGATATATAAATGTGAAATTGATAACCTGAATATATTTGTTATATCTGTATGTATGGAATGACTACGCCATTCGTGTTACGTTCCTTTGCTGCCATGTTGGTAATGACGTAGGATATTTCACCTCTTCGTTGTATTGTCCCGTTTTATTTTTGTGTTCAATAAAGGCTGTGAAGGGGACACAGATGAATTGGATGGTTGTAGTTGAGTAGACTTTTTAATTCCTGTGATGGCGTTGAGATAAGATTTCCTTGGTTACGTGCAGGTGCTGCTTCATGGGGGCATTGATGCCTGGCGTGTCGACCGAGGCATCGAACGTTTCATTATATTTAAGGGTAGTGGCTCTGTCCACAGGTAGTACCTATCCTGGGTTACTACTTACCCTTTAGTGCTTTAGTACATATCTTTTGTTATTTGGGTTTGTAAGTGCTATGTTTTATGTTAATAATACCTTGTGTTCATTATATTTATATAATTAATGTTTTTCACTCAGTGATTGTATTTTGGGAGCTATGTAATAAACATATTTTATTCGTGGCTCATATTTTCTTGATATGCAAAATGATTAAAGTTTGGAAACTTGTTATTTGAGTTGTCATACGCCAAAAATTTAGTGACCGTGGTATAATGACAATTGTGCCGTGGTTACTAGATCGAGGGGTGTTACATTAGGTGGTATCAGAGCAGTTCATCCTGATGAGCCTGGGTATGGAATGACTAGGCTTAGACATATTAGAAGTTTCTTTGTATGTTGTGCGCTTCCTTGTCTCTTGATTGAGATGTTAGGAAAGGAAGGCATGGCTTGCCATAGGTTGAATGTTGGTAGCTACTGTTGCATAGTTACATGATATTGAGTATTGACCCACTCAATGTGTACTGTTCTGTGTGGACGGGAAACTATGACTTCACCTAGGCGTATTAAGGGAATAAGAGTTCTTTTAGTAAGACGTTCAGCTGGTATGACTGAACTCATTTAGGATTTATTTACATTTACATCCTTGTTGTGTTATCTCTAGAATTGTTTGAGCCAATGGGTTAGAAAAAGGGTAGTTAAATAGGACTTGTAAGATTTGTGGACTGAGGCGTCTAAGAGGTTTTGGAAAACTAATTTTCTTGAGAAAAGAGTATCTGGCATAAGTTTGGTTCGAGGGACTATGTGGGAGTTAAAGACTTACAGGAGATCGCACCACAGAAGGCAGAATGAAGGAGCTCAAGTTAGAGTCTTTTAGGTTTGGTGGTTAGGTTTGTTTTTATTGTGTTGTGTGACTCTTTGTGTTTGGTTTTCAAAAGGAGACAATAATGTTTGAATTGTTTGCCTTTGATTTTCCTTATGCTTCGATTCGTTTGTCCTTGAAGGGAGGCAATGGCTCGGGGTAGACGTAAGCGTGTGAATGCGGGGAGTGACAATGATGATACGACTGTGGCAGCTGAAGTAATACAAAGGATGGTTGATGTAACAACACACCAGGATCAGAGGGCCACATAGCAGCAGGAATTAGAAGCCGAGATTCAGAATTTGATAGAAGAAAGTCAATTTTGGGGAAACTCTGGGTTGCCTAATTCCAAAGGAGGAATAATAGAAAGGTTAATCAGTTTAAGCAAAAATTGTATTCGCGATGACCGAAGGAGCGACAGCAGCAACAAACGCATGAAGGAAGTGCGAGGGGTAATCAATCCAATCTGATCGTGGTATCTTTACCAAAATGTAAGAAATGCAGAAAGGGCCACTTAATAAGGCATTGTACGATCGAGAGAATAATCTACTTCAAGTGCGGAAAGCCGGGACACGTGGCTAAAAATTATACTTTGCATAGGACGAAGCATTTAGTTAGAAATATATGTGCTTCAAAATCTCGCGAAGAAAGAAGAGTTAATTCCTCAAATGGAGCGAAAGTCTCTCAGACTGAAGACCTAAACAAGTCATCCTAAGCTTTTTATCCTTGGTGATCGTCTTCAAAAACTCAACTTTTCCTCTCCATTTTCTCTCCTCTTCCACGGCCAAAACCACCATGGTTGGCCATCCAAGCTTTTTCATTCAACCAATCTCATTTCCTACCATTTCTCATCACCTAGAACATTTTCTCTTTTGTGACCATGACCAAAATCCATCATTTTCGTTTTCCTCCATTAAGCTCTAAAGTTGAAGACTTTGAGGTAAAAAGTCATAGCTTTCTCATCTTTCCATCTCATTTTCGTGATCCATGATCACTTTGGTGATCATGGATGCCTTTTTAAAGCTTTGATTATGATTCTTGTGAGTTTGATGCATTTAGGGTTTTCTTGAGGGTGGAGGCCGAATTTTGCAAGGAGCTTCAAGGGAGTTTCTTTGCTTGTTTTCTCTTAGGTAAGAGGGAGATATTCCACTTCAACCACCTATGGTGGTGGAGGACGAATTTGTGTGTTGAAATTGGAGGATCCTTGTGTGGATTTCTCCTCTTGATTGCTTGATTTTTGATGATTTGTAATTATGTGCTTGTTTAAAGTTGTTACTTGATGGTGTTATATTATGTTTGCATGGATAAAATGTGAAATTTAGTGTGCTTGAAATCATGTGAGAAAAATAAGGAATCATCGCTTAAGTGGAAGGATGTTCACGGACTTGTGGCCTTAAATAATGAATAAAGAACTAAACCTTATGTTAAAATGGAACTTAATCAATTAATTGAAGAGTTGAGGAAATTCTCGGGTCTAGAGACCATGGTTGAGTGTCTCGGCTAAGAGGAGGCAAATTAGGAAAACTTATGAATAGAATTATGATCAATTAGAACTTAGAAGTTTAAGTGAGAAATGGATTGATTGAGGAATTAAAACAATGGATTAAGAAGATGAATATTGGATTCCATGAACTTAGGGCTCATGGCCATTTAGGGTAACCAAGAGGAAATTTTGTATTAAAAAGGAACTTTGAAATAATTAAGTGATTAGACATTCAATTAAGGATTCATAAAATAGAAGGAACCAAGAATAAGATTTTGTCCTAAAACTTGGAATAATTTTTAATTAAAGGAAAGATAAGAGTGTGTGTGACTTAGAGAACCTTAGAATAATTTTCTAAGTGTGTATGCATAAATTTAAAGTAGAGAACTTAACAAATCAAAAGAATTCCTCTAGGGGAAGATTTTATAAGAAATGCTAAATTGAAGTGAAACTTAGACAATTGGATAATTAGAAATTAATTAGGGATTTATAAGATAAAAAAATATAGGAAATGACATTTTATCATAAAACTATGAGTAGATCTTGACCTCTAAAGAAAAATAAGACTTTGAGAATCATAAGACATTGAATTGAATAAGCTTTATTAAGAATAAAGAGAATGATTAATTGAATTAGAAAAACAAGGATTAAGAGTGCAAGGGAAAATTTGAGAAACATAAAATACTTATTTTAGATGAATTTTATTAAGGACAAAGAAAAGAACAATGATGAAACTTTATGAGCTAATGATATGTCCAAAATTGCTTATGAATGACAACTTTGTTATCGGGCCATGAGTGGGACCCGAATCTGTCGATGACTGTCTTGGCTTATGGTTATGAAATGCACCATTGAAATCCTCTATGATAGCATGCATTTGGCATTGTGCTTTTGGAATTGAAATACTGGACCCAGAAACATCACATGGACGATTTAGTCAGATGTGATTTGCTCTTATAACCAGAAACATCAGGTAGACGATTTAGTCAGAAAGGGCAGATTATCAGAGGAAACCCAGATAATAGTGGCAATATCACTGATGAAAATGGTATTGAACAATTGTATGGACGGTTGCTTTAATACCATTGGGAATGGTACAATGGAGGGTTAATCCTGTTGAATATGCATCTGTGCATTATACAATTATGGCGTTTTATGCCTAGGAATGAACGAGAACTTACAGGATAGTGGGGCCTTGAATAGACCTATGGGGACGTCAGGGCGCGGTGATTCACTTGTGATTACGCTATCACATTGTATAACCTTGGCGATGAACACTGTTGTAACGCACTGGCAGCCTGACAAACCACTATTGCTTTTTGTGGCCCGGTGTAGACTGTCTATTGAGGGGGGGACAGATCTTCTGGGATGTTCATCTCTGAAAACTTTGAGTCTAGCTCCATGGAGTAGGAAATGAGTACATTGTACATATGGATGGTCAACATACGCATTGTGCATATGCATGGTCAGTTCACATATTGTCATGGCATGGTCAACATACATATTGTGGAGACATAAATATTATTCATAGATGTATGGTGGATATCTATTGTTATAGTGCTGTTAATATTTATAATATTGTGGCATATGCTTTCTAATGATATATAAATGTGAAATTGATAACCTGAATATATTTGTAATATTTATATGTATGGAATGATTACGTCATTCGTGTTATGTTCCTTTGTTGCCATGTTGGTAATGATGTAGGATATCTCACCTCTTCGTTGTATTATCCCATTTTATTTTTGTGTTCGATAAAGGCTGTGAAGAGGACATAGTTGAATTGGCTGGTTGTTGTTAAGTTGACTTTCTAATTCCTATGATGGTGTTGAGATGATATTTCCTTGGTTACGTGCGGGTGCTGCTTTATGGGGGCATTGATGCCTGGCATGTCGACCGAGGCAGCGAACGTTTCATTGTATTTAGGGGTAATGGCTCTGTCCATAGGTAGTACCTATCTCGGGGTTACTACTTACCTTTTAGTGCTTTAGTACATGTCTTTTGTTATTTGGGTATGTAAATGCTATATTTTTATGTTAATAATACCTTGTGTTCATTATATTTATATAATTAATGTTTTTCACTCAATGATTGTATTTTGGGAGCTATGTAATAAACATATTTCATTCATGGCTCATATTTTCTTGATATGCAAAATGATTAAAGTTTGGAAACTTGTTATTTGAGTTGTAGCACTCCAAAAATTTAGTGACCGTGGTATAATGACGATTTTGTCATGGTTACTAGATCGATGGGTGTTACAGAGAATCTGTCTTGTATCTCTGAAACTTTCTTTTTCTATTTTTCGCTTTACATTATCCTGGATGAGTCCAACGCTTACCCTGGAGCTATACTAAGTTGCCCCTAGCTCGGCCTTTGGTTGTTGGTAAACGAAATGGTGAGTTTTAGCCCTTGTCCCCAGGGTCTGCGTCCCTCATAGGGTGAAGAGTTTTGTCACAGCCCTTTGAAGTCAACTGACCTTTATTGGGGGTACTGTAGTCTGCGTTAGTATTTCACGCCTGTAACGAATATTACGGAAGTAAATAGGGTTCGTGGAAAACTTTTGTGCTCCGTGATGGACTCTTGGAGTTGGTTTACTGAAGTTCCTAATTTGGGGTCTTAGAAGACTTCGACCCCAGAAACCAATCAAGTCTTTACTGATTTAAGGACCCCATAACTAACTGAGGCAGTGCACTATGTTCTGTGATCCGTGAAAAATTTCTAAGATGAATTGATAAACTCTGCTGAGGTTGTGTGTTGTAACATCCTGAAAAGTCTTTATTTCATTATAAATGATCATTTTATAATATTTATGATTTTTAGGAATTTTTGTGGATTTTTCTGAAAATGATGAATATTTTAATATATTCTTCATTTTGCGTGTACACTGAGCGGAGCCGGGGAAACTAGAATATTTTCCCTGAGGCTGGTAAACTTTGAACTGTCAACGTGTCAACGGGGGATCTTACTAAACCCGAGGCCGGACACAGTTTGAGAGATTTGCATTTTTCAAGATTTTATCTGTTAAATAAAATTTCGGTATCATAAAATTATCTGATGAATAATAAAATGTTATTTTCATCAATTGTAAATTCTATTCACTGAGAAAATAATTCTACAGTATAATTAATCATCTGTCAGATGTATTTAATTTGGAGACAAGCTTACTATGCACTTTATCGAGGAGCGCGCGAGGCTTCTCAAGGAAGCTTCAAGGAAACTTCTAGGAAGCTTCCTTCCCAGCTACTATTCACTCTCTCTCCTCCCATTTTTGTGCAGCACGTTTGACTATAGGGGGGAGCCTATTTCACTTTCTTTCTGACATTTCCCCTCCTCCCAATATGCAGCTCACTATTCACTCATCTTTCTCTCTTCTCTTTCACCCCACAACAGCAACACCATCCACCCACACCTCCATTTTGTTCTTCAAACCGTCACAATCCTAGCACCATTTCGTGTTTGGAGGACCACCATCATTGAGAAAATCATCTTCAAAGTTCTGTCATTTTCTCTATCTTCATTTTCTTCTACTTTGAAGCTTAAAGGTTGAAGCTTTAAGGTAAAGCTCTTAGCTTTTTCTTCCTCCCTTCTCATTTTCGTAACCCACTGTCATTTTGATGACCATGGGTATTCATTTCAATATTGGGTTCTAATTTTGCACGTTTAAATGTTTAAGGATTTTCCTGGAAGCTGAAAACGTAAATCCTGACCAAAAGGAGCAGCCTTTCTTTGTGCTTCTCCAAGGTAAGAGGAAGAAACTCCTCCTCAACCTCTTTTAGCATTTAGGGACGTCGTTTGTGATTGGTACTGAGAGTCATCTTTGTTTGTATGCTGTTGGTGATGTATATATGCTAGTTGATTGTTTTGTGTGTTTTGATATATTTATGTGTACTGGAACGTATAATCTAAAAGGAACGCTGTCGGGCTGGCTCCTGGATGGCCATGCCTTGAGACTAAAATTTTGGGATTCTTGGTGAGAAATGGTAATAACTTGAGTTTCTGACCATTAAGTGTAATGTCAAAATCTGTCGTGTATGAACCCCTGGCCAAACCCGTCGAATTTGATGTCTTGATCACTTAGTAAAATGTTAAAATCCGTCGAGTGCGAACTCTTGGCCAAACCCGTCGAATTTGATGTCTTGATCGCTTAGTCAAATGTTAAAATCCGTTGAGTATGAACTCCTGGCCAAACCCGTCGAATATGATATCCTAATAATCTAGAGAAAGGTTAAAATTCGTCGAGTATGAACCCCTGGCCATGCCCGTTGAATTTGATTCCTGGTCATTTAGTGCAATGTCAAAATTCGTCGAGTATGAACTCCTGACCATGTCCGTCGAAATTAATCTTCAGGCCAAACCCGTCGAATTAGAGTTTCTGACCACTTAGGAGAGAAACTCCTCCAATGCTAAATCCATCGAATTGGAATGACCACATCCGTCGAGTGACATATTCGTCGAGTTAGAATGCCAATCCCCATCGAGAGACATACCCGTCGAGTAGATTGCCTGTCCATTTAATAGAAGCTTCCCAAAGTTAATATTCGTCGAGTAGAATGTCAAGATCCATCGAATTAGAGTTTCTGACCATAGTGTTTTTCGTCGGTTCGACACTTGGGAGATTTCTCCAACGTCGACACCCACATCCGTCGAAATAGGACTTCTGCTGACCTTCTGGAAAAATTCGATAGTTTTGATCTCCGTTCGACCGAACCTCCATCCGACAGAAATTAATTTTTAGCCAATCTTGTTATAAAATGTTCCCCCATCTTTCATCCTCTTGCCATGTCATTTTTCGTCGAATGGCAGCCTCAATCCTTCACTAAATACATTGTTTCCGTCGAATTCACAAGTATGGTTTATCACCCAATACCTAGCAATTAAATCTGTGACTTTGTTAGTGATTCTGACCGTGTATCTTCCTGGACTCAAACCCTTGGATTAATAAAAGCACATAAATCATAAATAATTGGATGACTAGAAATTAATTAGGGATTCATAAACAGGGAAGAACATGAGTATGGGTGAGCTTTTGGGGCACATAATGAATTTAATGGTTGACTTCTATCATGACTATGAATGAAAATTGTGGATATCCTTAAAATGTATTATTGGCTTGTTGTGGACCCGTGAATGGGATCAAATCTTGTTGATAAATGATATGACATGCATTTGAAGCATGATGGACCTAGTTGGTCATGAAGAGTATGATTATGTCATGCATTGAACAAAAAGAAAGAGATTGTCCGTTGGACTTAGTTAAGGCCGGTAGCCTAGGAGTTGAACTTACACCTTTGTGCGGGTGCGAATAGACAAGTATAGGTTACTCGTTGACCTTGGGGGCATCAGGGTGCGGGTACCTCACAATGGGCAGCTGGTAGCTCTCTGTCCGTGGGGCAGACCGATGCAAACACACTGACGATCCGGACCGAGACGCTGTCCTATATCGAGATCTGTGTAGAATGTCTTGTAAAATGCCATAATGTACATATTGATAATTTGAGAATTTTAGCACTTGAGGGCCTGGGCAGCCAAGAATACAGACATACCTCCTGATCGTTCTCTCCGACTGTTTTGTGTCTAGCTCCATGGAGTAGGATTTTGACTATTGAGGGCACATGTGCATAGCGAGTCCATTAATTATCTGGCATATATTGTCATTATAATTGGAACTGTTGTACTTCTGATATATCTATATGTATATGACTACCTGGAACTGTTTAGTTGATCATAATTGCTATGGAATGTTTATTACCGTTATTGCTGTCATAAATGCTATGTGGGCGCTTTGCGCCGTTTGGTTTCTCGATGCTATAATTGGTAATGATGGTAGGATATCTTACCTCTTTCTTGTACTTCTCTTGCTCTATGTAAATCTTTGGTTAAAGACTGTAAGTGGGAACGAGGTTGGATTCCTATGGATTTTCTTGGTTTGACCCACTGTATCCGGTGATGTCATCGCGAAGGGAGTTCTATTGGGTTTGTACGAACTGAGTCCACTAGTGGTGTCAAGACTTGGCGAGTCGACTGCACCGACAAGCGTATGCGACCTGCTAGGGATCTGACCTTGACCATGAAGAGGACTGCGGTTAAAGATCATATTCTGTATTTTTCACTACATCGGTGTGCCCGAAATTGCCTCACGCATTCGGGATTCGATGGAGTGCCCAACTCCTTAGTTGTAGATAGGGTGTGGGTAGTTGATATTTTATTTTGCATTACCTATATAAAAATGTATTTTGGGTATGTGTATGTTTTAAGGTGATTATCCAGACTTAAAGGTTGTAAATTGAGTACATTCTATAATTCATATTTTAATTGGTCGTATATGTAACTGTTCATTCGTGGCTCCTATTTTCCTCATATGAGAAATGTTTTAATTAATATCTTTGTAAAGTTTGTTATTTGACAATGTTAGTACGCCAAAATTTAGTGACCGTGACATAATAACGATTGTGCCGTGCTTATTAAATCTAGGGGTGTTACATTAAGGTGGTATCAGAGCTCAGTTCATCCTGTTGAGCCGGGGTATGGACTGACTATGCTTAGACATGTTAGAAGTTTTTGTACGTTGTGTACTTCCTTGTCTGTTGATTGAGATGTTGGGAAAAGGAGGCATAGCTTGCCCTAGGTTGAGTGTTGGTAGCTACTGTTACACGGTTACATGACATTGAGTATTGGCCCACTCAATGTGTAATGTTCTGTGTCTATAGGAAACTATAACTTCACCTAGGCGTATTAAGGTAATAAGAGTTCTTTAGAAAGAAGCTCTGCTGGTATGACTGAACTTGCTTAGGATTTGTTTGCATTTATACCCTTGTTGTGTTACCTCTAGAATTGTTTGAGCCTATGGGTTAGAAAAAGGGTAGTAAAATAAGACTTGCAAGGTTAGTGGACTGAGGTGTCCAAGAGGTTTTCAAAAACTGATTCTCTTTGGAAAGGAGTATCTGGCATAAGCTTGGTTCGAGAAGCTGCATAGGAGTCAAAGACTTACTGGAGATCACGCCACAGAAGGCAGAATGAAGGAGATCGAATTATAGTCTTTTGGGTTGTCTTGATTGGGTTATGTGACTTTTGTGCTTGGTTTCCAAAAAAAGATAATATTGTTTGGAATGAATGCTTTTGATTTTCCCTTATTATTTGACTTGTTTGTTCTTGAAGGAAGACAATGACTCGAGGTAAATATAAGCGCGTGAACGCGGGGAGTGACAATGATGACACGACCGCAAGAATAGAAGAAATACAAAGAATGGTTAATGTAACTACACGCCAAGATCGAGAGCCACACAACAGCAAGAATTGGAAGTTGAGGTTCGAAATTTGAAGGAAGAAAGTCGATTTTGGGGTAACTCTGGATTACCGAAGTTCTAAAGGAGGAACCGTGGAAAGGCCAATCAGTTTAAGCAGAAACCGTATACACTACGACCAAGGGAGCAGCAGCGACATCAAACGCATCATGGTGGTGCGAGTGGTAGTAAGTCCAATCCAACTGTGGTACCGTTATCAGGGTGTAAGAAGTGCGGAAAGGACCACTTCACGAGGGACTGTAAGATCGAAGGAAGAATTTGTTTCAAGTGCGGAAAGCAAGGACATGTGTGGAGGGATTGTGCTTTACATGAGACAAAGCCTCCATATGCGATCAAAAGGGTAATCTGCTTCAAGTGTGGAAAGGACCATTTAACCAAGGATTGTACGATCGAAAGGATAATTTGTTTCAAATGCAGAGAGCTAAGACATGTGGCTAAGAACTGTACTTCGCAAAGGACGAAGCCTTTTGTTAGTGATGCACACACTTCACAATCTCACGAAGAAAGGAGAGTAAATTTCTCTAGTGGAGTAGAAACATCCAAGACTGAAGACCTAAACGAGGGAGCTTGTACTACGATGGATGACCCTGTGATTGTACTATATAATTCCGGGGGTAACCCGTTTCTTTATGATGTATGAATGTAGGAATCCAGTAGGGATGTTCATACCTTCGTTATTTTTTTGACTAAGTTATTTCTATTTTGGCTGCTAAGAACTTGTTGATGGTAGCCAAGTTGTTTAAAATTGTCCTATGACCTGTTGAAGACTGAATCTTTTGGTTATCTGATTCATTTACTTCTTTTGCAAATTAGATATAATGTTAACGAAAGGATTGGTTATCTTTCAACCATATCCCGTTAAAATATTCCAATGAAATTCTAAGAGTACGTTTCTGGAATTGGGTTATCTGTGTATTTACTTCCTTTCGATCCGAATGATACTATTCTCGTTTGTAAGCCTGCTCTTGTTACAAATAGTTTATTTAAAAACTATCCTATTATTGTTAGAAATTGGAACCCTTTTCCAATTTAATTATCTACTCTCTTCATGAATAGGCTTGATCTCAGGAAAGAGATTAATCATTTTCTAAACGGGTCTCGTCATTCAATTCCAATGAAAACTTAGTGTTGCCTGAGGCAGAAATTTCCTAGATATGAATCAATGAAACTCACTCCTAAGTTTTATTGTATCGTATCATACTCTTCGTTAGGCGGGTCCAGTGGTAAATCAAGTGACTTCCTTATTTTTCTTTCTAACCTTTATAACGTTTCTAGTATGCTTCGATTGAGTAGATGTATTCCCGAATCTGAGCCATAACAATATGCCAAGTGTAGTACAATTAGGTGAGAACTTACCCTATGAGACATTTGTTCGAATCAAGGAAAGATGGTTTGGCAAATCAATTGAAGGACGCCGCTATTTCCTCCAAGATCAAGTTGTATTCTGGACTATCATCGAGTTCGCTCAAAGATTTGTCATTGTCCTTGTTGGCGACATTCTGATCTATTCTTGACGTTTAGAGGGACGTACCAAATCTCTCGGAGTGATTCATAAAATCCTGAAGAAGAAGAAGAAGTTATGCACAAACATATATACGTACGAATTCTAGTCGGAGGCAGTTCAACCTTTGGGTTACGCGATCTCAAGGGAAGGAATTGTTGTGAACCCATCGGAACTTGAAATAATTTTTGGGAAGGACGGACAATCGTAACGAAGATACGTAGCTATATAAGGGTAGCCAGTTAATACGGGAGACTCGTCCCAGAATTTTCCAAGTGGCAAGACTTCTCATCTAACTCATGTATGAGGGTCAAGTTTTGTATAGACTGATGTATACGAGGGAAATTTTCAAAAATTGAAGAGACACTCGATTTCTTCGCCAAAGATGATTCTGCCCAAATCCTAATGGACTCTTTGGGATGCCTAGTGATGCTTCGCATTGGAAGTTGAGAACGTACGCTTGACCAGAGTTAGCTTTGTAGTTGCATTGAAGGTCTAGAAGCATTTTCTACAAGGAGAAATTCTCAATGCCTATGGTAATCTTAGGAGCCAAAGGTGTTTTGTCCTATTGGAATGAGTTGGATATGAGACAGAGAAGATAATTAGAAGTTTCGAAAGATTTTGATTTTTCCATTTTAGTATAGTCCCAGAGGAGGCGAATGTCGTAGCAGATGCCTTAAGAAGAAGATAAGCTTAGTTGTCTACTACAATAAGCAAGGAGAATAAGCTCGATAGGTCCACCCAGTGATGAACAGTTGTTTGGAGAGTTGGCTGTTGGATGGCTGAAGACTTAAAGGGCGTAGAATCTTTTATTAATTGGCCTATGACGTCAACACGTTTTTGCTCGTTAATATAAGATGCTTAGTGGAAGGAAGCAACTTTATTGCCTGTGATTTGGATTGATGCAACTGAAGATACAACACGAGAACTAGGAGACGAAATGAAAGAAACACAGTCGCGTTTATTCTAAGGTATGCAAATTTTGAGGATGAAATTCCTTTTTAGAAGGGGAGTGTTGTAACATCCCGAAAATTCTTTATTTCATTATAAACGATCATTTTATAATATTTATGATTTTTAGGAATTTTTGTGAATTTTTCTGGAAATGATGAATATTTTAATATATTTTTCGTTTTGCATATACACTGAGTGGAACCGGGGAAACTGGAATATTTTCCCTAAGGTTGGTAAACTTTGAACTATCAACGTGTCAACGGGGGATCTTACTAAACCCGAGGCCGGGCACAGTTTGAGAGATTTGCATTTTTCAAGATTTTATCTGTTAAATAAAATTTCGGTATCATAAAATTATCTGATGAATAATAAAATGTTATTTTCATCAATTATAAATTCTATTCACTGAGAAAATAATTCTACAGTGTAATTAATCATCTGTCAGATGCATTTAATTTGGAGACAAGCTTACTATGCACTTTATCGAAGAGCGCGCGAGGCTTCTCAAGGAAGCTTCAAGGAAACTTCTAGGAAGCTTCCTTCCCAGCTACTATTCACTCTCTCTCCTCCCATTTTTGTGCAGCACGTTTGACTATAGGGGGGAGCCTATTTCACTTTCTTTCTGACATTTCCCCTCCTCCCAATACGCAGCTCACTATTCACTCATCTTTCTCTCTTCTCTTTCACCCCACAGCAGCAACACCATCCACCCACACCTCCATTTTGTTCTTCAAACCGTCACAATCCTAGCACCATTTCGTGTTTGGAGGACCACCATCATTGAGGAAATCATCTTCAAAGTTCTGTCATTTTCTCCATCTTCATTTTCTTCTACTTTGAAGCTTAAAGGTTGGAGCTTTAAGGTAAAGCTCTTAGCTTTTTCTTCCTCCCCTCTCATTTTCGTAACCCTTGTCATTTTGATGACCATGGGTATTCATTTCAATATTGGGTTCGATTTTGCACGTTTAAATGTTTAAGGATTTTCTGGAAGCTGAAAATGTAAATCCTGACCAAAAGGAGCAGCCTTTCTTTGTGCTTCTCCAAGGTAAGAGGAAGACACTCCTCCTCAACCTCTTTTAGCATTTAGGGACGTCGTTTGTGATTGGTACTTGAGAGTCATCTTTGTTTGTATCTTTGTTGGTGATGTATATATGCTAGTTGATTGTTTTGTGTGTTTTGATATATTTATGTGTACTGGAACGTATAATCTAAAAGGAACACCGTTGGGCTGGCTCTCGGATGGCCACGCCTTGAGACTAAAATTTTGGGATTCTTGGTGAGAAATGGTAATAACTTGAGTTTCTGACCATTAAGTGTAATGTCAAAATCTGTCGTGTATGAACCCCTGGCCAAACCCGTCGAATTTGATGTCTTGATCACTTAGTAAAATGTTAAAATCCGTCGAGTGCGAACTCCTGGCCAAACCCGTCGAATTTGATGTCTTGATCGCTTAGTCAAATGTTAAAATCTGTCAAGTATGAACTCCTGGCCAAACCCATCGAATATGATATCCTAATCATCTAGAGAAAGGTTAAAATCCGTCGAGTATGAACCCCTGGCCATGCTCGTCGAATTTGATTCCTGGTCATTTAGTGCAATGTCAAAATCCATCGAGTATGAACTCCTAACCATGTCCGTCGAAATTAATCTTCAGGCAAAACCCATCGAATTAGAGTTTCTGACCACTTAGGAGAGAAACTCCTCCAATGTTAAATCCATCGAATTGGAATGACCACATCCGTCGAGTGACATATTCGTCGAGTTAGAATGCCAATCCCCATCGAGAGACATACCCGTCGAGTAGATTGCCTGTCCATTTAATAGAAGCTTCCCAAAGTTAATATTTGTCGAGTAGAATGTCAAGATCCGTCGAATTAGAGTTTCTGACTATAGTGTTTTTTATCGGTTCGACACTTGGGAGATTTCTCCAACGTCGACACCCACATCCGTCGAAATAGGACTTCTGCTGACCTTCTAGAAAAATTTGATAGTTTTGATCTCCGTTCGACCGAACCTCCATCCGACAGAAATTGATTTTTAACCAATCTTGTTATAAAATATTCCCCCATCTTTTATCCTCCTGCTATGTCATTTTTCGTCGAATGGCAGCCTCAATCCTTTACTAAATACATTGTCTCCGTCGAATTCACAAGTATGGTTTATCACCCAATACCTAGCAATTAAATCTGTGACTTTGTTGGTGATTCTGACCGTGTATCTTCCAGGACTCAAACCCTTGGATTAATAAAAGCACATAAATCATAAATAATTGGATGACTAGAAATTAATTAGGGATTCATAAACAGGGAAGAACATGAGTATGAGTGAGCTTTTGGGGCACATAATGAATTTAATGGTTGACTTCTATCATGACTATGAATGGAAATTGTGGATATCCTTAAAATGTACTATTGGCTTGTTGTGGACCCGTGAATGGGATCAAATCTTGTGGATAAATGATATAACTTGCATTTGAAGCATGATGGACCTAGTTGGTTATGAAGAGTATGATTGTGTCATGCATTGACCAAAAAGAAAGAGATTGTCCGTTAGACTTGGTTAAGGCCGGTAGCCTAGGAGTTGAACTTACACCTTTGTGCGGGTGCGAATAGACAAGTGTAGGTTACTCGTTAACCTTGGGGCCGTCAGGGTGCGGGTACCTCACAATGGGCAGCTGGTAGCTCTCTGTCCGTAGGGCAGACCGATGCAAATACACTGACGATCCGGACCGAGACGCTGTCCTATATCGAGATCTGTGTAGAATGTCTTGTAAAATGCCATGATGTACACAGTGATAATTTGAGAATTTTAGCACTTGAGGGCCTGGGCAGCCAAGAATACAAACATACTTCCTGATCATTCTCTCCGACTGTTTTGTGTTTAGCTCCATGGAGTAAGATTTTGACTATTGAGGGCACATGTGCATAGTGAGTCCATGAATTATCTGGCATACATTGTCATTATAATTGGAACTGTTGTACTTCTGATATATCTATATGTATATGACTGCCTGGAACTGTTTAGTTGATCATAATTGCTATGGAATGTTTATTACCATTATTGCTATCATAAATGCTATGTGGGCGCTTTACGCCATTTGGTTTCTCGATGCTATAATTGGTAATGATGGTAGGATGTCTTACCCCTTTCTTGTACTTCTCTTGCTCTATGCAAATATTTGGTTAAAGACTGTAAGTGGGAACGAGGTTGGATTCCTATGGATTTTCTTGGTTTGACCCACTGTATCCAGTGATGTTATCGCGAAGGGAGTTCTATTGGGTTTGTACGAACTGAGTCCACTGGTGGTGTCAAGACCTGGCGAGTCAACTGCACCGACAAGCGTATGCGACCTGCTGGGGATCTGACCTTGACCATGAAGAGGACTGCGGTTGAAGATCATATTCTGTATTTTTCACTACACCGGTGGGCCCGGAATTGCCTCACTCATTCGGGATTCAGTGGAGTGCCCAACTCCTTAGTTGTAGATAGGGTGTGGGTAGTTGATATTTTATTTTGCATTACCTATAAAGAAATGTATTTTGGGTATGTGTATGTTTTAAGGTGATTATCCAGACTTAAGGGTTGTAAATTGAGTACATTCTATAATTCATATTTTAATTAGTCGTATATGTAACTATTCATTCGTGGCTCCTATTTTCCTCATATGAGAAATGTTTTAATTAATATCTTTGTAAAGTTTGTTATTTGACAATGTTAGCACGCCGAAATTTAGTGACCGTGACATAATGACGATTGTGCCGTGGTTATTAAATCTAGGGGTGTTACACGTGTCCCTTGGCCTGCTTCGCAACCGTCCCCTTAACTGCCATGACAGTTGTGAGGGCCACGTGGCGCACTCTGATTGTGTAGACGTGCATAGTGCCCTGTGTGCCATAATGAGTATCTTTCAAACTTTGGATTATCGAGACCGAATTGTACCCTAACTGTCTGGCCCCTATTTATAGGGGTTTAGGGGTTTGGGATTCTTTCATTATTCATTTCATTATTCTTTCTCAAAATATGTGGTTTGAGGCAATTTTTCGGTGATATTCTACGGTGGTGGAGGACAGTCCTAGTGTTTCTTTCAGCTATTTGGCCTTTTCAATAACCCGATTTTCCCCATTTTCTTCAAGTACTCACTTTCCCCCCATGTCATTCATGTGTATTTTATCCTGTGGGTGGTTATGTACTCCTTTAATGGAGTGCACTTCCTCCCTATTCTTTTGTGAACAAGGGGTGCGCTATTTTTCTCCCCTTCAATGGCGTTGTCCTATGGAGTACTTCCTCCCTAGCGCTCCATGCGGCAGAGGTGTCCTTCTGAGGCTATAGTCATGGAGGGTACAGAGGCCAGTGCGTGGTTACGAGCAGTCCTCTCTGTTTGCCTACTTCTGTGTCCAAATCTTTAAGTTTGACTAATTCTGACCACCTACCTTTGTGTGTTTCCAGGAACTCAAATGGCTAGGAGAAGAGCGATTAGGATTAAACAACTAGTTCCAGATGCTACCCCGGTCCCAAAAGAAGGAGAGCCAATAGAACAGGAAGCGGCCATGGAGAATGCAAATGTTTGTTTGCGTGCTTAACATTTTTCATAATACCTCATAGCAACATTATAACTCTTATCCTCTATTATTTTTTGCAGGAAGTTTGGCTGAGATGTTGACTGGGAACGCCTTAGCAATTCTTGAAACCTTCAATGCCAGGAATGCACCTGAATCGTTAGATCCTCTAGCAGATGCTGTTGCAGCTACCCCATCAATTGAAGTATCGATGGTGGATAGGGAGCCTATCTAGGTGGAGGATTCTCCTCAGGCTATCGAGGAACGAAAGAGAAAAGTAGTAGAGGATGGGTCATCGGGTGACCGAGGTAAGAAGGCGGCGGTAGATGAAGTCAGTGGCTTGATCAGTTTATACTATGAAGAATCGGACCCCTGAAAGTTCATTGATTATAATCTCCTACAAGAGCAAGTTACAAACCACCTTACCCTTCGTAGCACGAAGGATACTTTTGCATGGTTTAAGACTTTTAGTCTCTTTCTTATTGTCGAAACTTGGAATTTAGAGCAAATTTGTGAAGAGTATGAATGGGAGATCGTGGAAAGGACAGTGACCGCTGAGCAAGGTGAAAACCAAGCTCTTAAGGCCATGGAGGAGGCCGTGAAGGCCAAAAGCGATGTTGAGGCTCGGGTTAGAGAATTGGAGCGAGAGGTGGCTGCCATGAAATATGCTGGGAAACAAAATGACTCCATCTTGACAGAGTTTAAGAGGTACGTGACCATCTTTAAGACTAAGAACGAGGTTCTTCATGCCAAGGACCAACAGTCTGATGCTAAGATTAAGTCATTGCAAGATGACTTCTAGAAACTTATCACTGTTTATACTGATATCAGTGGGGAGCAATTTTAGAATATCATTGATCAAGTCTAACTCTTTAATCCCAGGGCTGCTCTGGCCTTAGGCACCCTGGATTTTGAGAAGGTGGAATAGAATGGGCACCTCGTGCAACCTAGGGTTAATTCAAAAAATCTAAGTGTTGTTAAAACTTCGTCCGCCATGGCCATCGATCAGGGAACCTCTGAGGAGTAGGGAAATGTTTTATTTTGATTTTTGCTTTTGCCTCCTGCGTGGGTTTATTGACTTTATAAAGATGATTCCCTATATTCCGAGGTATTAATCCTTTAGTTTCACTTTGAAAGTTTGTTTATTTCTGTTGTTTATCTTGGGTCCAACGCCTTTCGTGAACTTGTACATTGTCCGCTCATTAGAAACCATGGTGCGGGATCCAACACCCTTTTGTGGACTTGTGGTTCCCTTTAGGACTTATGTATTTTCAAAAAAATTATAAACCATTGTCCAAGGTCCAACACTCTTTTATAGACTTGTAGTTCCCTTTAGGACTTAGGTATTAGAGTAAAACTATAGTCCGGGGTCCAACGCCCTTTATAGACTTGTGGTTCCCTTTAAGACTTAGGTATTACTAAAGTCTTGTCTAGGGTCCATCACTAACTATTTGGGTGTTTAGGATCCCTCTTGACCTTGGCATAAGTGGTCCTTACCAAGGTCTTTCGTGTTTACGGTTTAGTGTGTGAAGTTTCCAAAGACTTAGAATTTTTCTACTGCACAACCTTTTTAACACAAGACACACTCGAGGGGTCCCATGATAATCTGTCCATGTTGGCAAAGATCATAAAATGAAGTAAATATCACTTTATTTTATTAATTCAAGAAATGACTAAGGTTCATACAAGGTGTTCTCGTAACAATTGAAGCAGATTAAACATGAAATAAACTAAGACTAGGCCTTAAAAAGCACTTACCTATAGTATTTTCTAAGTTTATCTGTATTCTAGAAGTTTTTCACTGGCTTGCCTGTTAGCGTCTCCAAGGTGTAAGCTCTTTTACCAGTATTGATCACAATGCGGTAGGGTCCTTCTCAGTTAGGGACTAACTTACCCTAGGAGACATTCTTTCCTTCGATGCAGCCTTGTGGAGTACAAAGTCTCTTGGCTGGAATCTTTTGGGGACTGCTTTTAGGTTGTAGTGTGTTACTATCTTTTGTTTGATGGCGGCGTCGCGTATATGGGTGACGCGCCTTCTTTCTTCCAAGAGGTCTAGGTCCTCCCTAATCAGTCCGGGGTTACTGTCTGCTGAGAAATGTTAGAGGTGCCAGTTAGGTTCTCCTATTTTTACCGAGATCATTGCCTCACACCCGTAAGTGAGCTTAAAAGGAGTCTCACCTGTCGTAGAGTGGGGCGTAGTCCAGTAAGCCCAAAGGATGTGGTCGAGATATTCAGCCCAGTTTCCCTTGGCTTCATCCAACTTCTTTTTAAGTCCGCGAACAATAACCCGGTTGGTAACTTCATCTTGTCCATTTGTCCAGGGGTTTTTTAAAGCGCTACAATGATGTTTGATTTTCAAACCAGCGAGTAGTTCTTCAAACCCCCTGTCTTTGAATTGTGTCCTGTTATCCGTCACTATGGACTCCAAGATTCCAAACCTTGTAATAATGTGGTGCCATGTGAACTTTTGGATTCTGGCCGAGGTAATGGTGACCAGAGGTTCGGCCTCGATCCATTTAGTAAAGTAATCCACCGCTACCACTAGAAACTTCAGTTGTTCAGATGCTTGAGGGAATGGGACCAGAATATCCATACCCCACCTATAGAATGGCCAGGGTATGGATGTTGTGGAGAGCTCCTCGAGCGGAGCATGGTAGTGGTCTAAGTGACCCTGGCACTTGTCACAAACTTGGACGTGTGCTATTGTGTCGGCCTCCATTGGGGGCCAATAATAACCAGCCTTGAGAACTTTTAACGCTAAGGCTTTGCCTACCAAATGGTGTCCACAGCTCCCTTTGTAGACCTCTACTAATACATACTCTGCTTCTTTAGGTGTCATACATTTGATAAGGGGTGAAGAGAATCCCCGCTGGTATAACTGCCCAATGTAGATGGTGTACCGGACTATAGTTTTTATTAGCTTAGAAGCTTCCTTTGGGCCTTCGAGTCGGATGTCAAACTGTAAATACTTCATAATGGGGGTGATCCATATGGATTATGAATCTTCAAATCGGAAAATGGTTGAAACCATGATTGATGGTCGGGATAAGGTCTCTTGGACCACCGAGCGGGTGTTCCCCGGGCTCTTCATGCTAGCCAACTTGGACAGGAGGTTGCCCTTTGAGTTTTGTTCCCAGGAAATATGCTCCACCTTCACCGTTTGAAAGCCCTTAAGGAGTCCTTGTACCTTTGCTAGATATCTCTGCAAAAGTGGCTCTTTAGCCTGGTAGTCACCCTAGGTCTAGGATGTCACGAGCTGGGAGTCACTGCAAAGTGTGATCCTTTGTTGCACCCAGTTCCTTGGCCATCATCAATCCAGCAATGCACACTTCGTATTTTGCCGAGTTATTCAAAGTAAGGAACTCAAACTTTAGGGAGCTTTCAATTGTCATGCCTTCTGGATTTTCGAGGATTACCCCGATGCCACTTCCTCTAGGGTTAGAGGATCCTTCAACAAACATTATCCATGACACTTCCTCGAGGTCACTGGGGTCCAATGTAAGCTCAGCAAGGAAGTCTAAAAGTGGTTATGCCTTTACTGCTAGTCTGGGCTCGTATGAGATTTTAAACTCAAAGAGCTTGATGGACCAAATGATCATCCTTCCAGGTAGTTCTGACTTATGCAATATTTACCAGATTGGTTGATCCATCGTTACAACAACAGGATGACACTGGAAGTATTGTCTTAGTCTCCTGGCTATGATGACTAAGGCAAGTGCGACCTTCTCGATCTTATGATAATGGAGTTTGGGGCCTTGCAGCATCTTGCTCATGAAATAGACCAGCTTCTGACCTTTATCCGTTTGTCGGATGAGTACTGAACTAATGGCTTCTTCATGAATAGAAATGTATACGTACAAAGTCTTTCCAGGTTCCGGCTTGGTAGAATAGGGGGAGATGATAACAGACTCTTAAGAGATGTGAAGGCGTCCTCACACTCCTAGGTCCACTCAAAACCCGCCCCTTTTTTTAACAGTTTGAAGAGGGGGAGGGACTTATGAGCAGCTTTAGCAAGGAAGCGTGTGAGTGCCGTGATCCGCCTTATAAGTTGTTGAACTTCTTTTACATTTCGAGGGCTATGCATGTCGAGCACCACTTGACATTTGTCTAGATTTGCCTCAATCTCGCGATGAGTCAACATGAAGCCCAAAAACTTCTCGGCTAGGACCCCGAACGTGCATTTTTCAGGGTTGAGTCTCATGTTATGCCTTCTAACTTTCATGAACACCTCTTTGAGGTCAGCTGTGTAGGATCCGTCTTCTAGGGTCTTAACGATCATGTCATCAATGTATACTTCGAGCATTCTCCCCACTTGGCCTTCAAAGACTCTATTCATCATCCACTAATAGGTGGCTCTTGTATTCTTTAAGCTAAAGGGCATGACCCTGCAGTAGTAGCTTGCCTTCTCGGTGATGAAAGTAGTTTTATCTTCATCTCTAGGCTACATCAAGATATTATTATACCCAGAGTAAGCATCCATGAAAGATAGTAACCAGAAGCTAGATAAGCTATCAACTAACTTGTCAATGTTGGGGAGGGGGTATGGATCCTTAGGGCACGCCTTATTCAGATTCGTGTAGTCCATACACGTCCTCCACTTTCTGTTTGACTTTTTCACTAGGACCACGTTAGAGAGCCATGTGGTGTAAGAGATCTCCTTGGTAAATCCAGCACTGAGTAGTTCTTTGACTTGCTCGTCAATGATTTATTGTCTTTTAGGGCTGACTTTCCTCTTCTACTGGGAGATCGACTTTGCATCTCGTTAAATAAATAAATGATGGCAGATGAAAGCGGGGTCAAGACCGTGCATGTTTGAGGATATCCATGCAAATAAGTCCTTATTTCATTAAAGGAGTTCTATCAGTTAGCGTTTCTCCTGTTCTTTCAAATTTGTGCCTATTTTGGTGATTTGGTCAAGTTTGTCACCTAGTTGAAGTAGAAGTAGTTCCCCTTTTGGCTGGGGTCTGGTGCCCTGAATTTCTTCTCTGACATCTAACTCGGTCATGAGGATGTTAACTTGATCCACAACTAGGCTAGACATACGTGGTCTTGCCCTCCTAGGAGTCCTACATATCTTGAGGCTCTCATTGTAACACTTTCGTGCCATAATCTGGTCGTCCTTGACCGTGACCAGCTCATTAGTTTTGTTAAGGAATTTCATGTCCAAGTAAGCGGTGGACACTACAGCAGAAATACCGTTCAGGGTAGGTCGCCCTAGAATAATATTGTAAGCTGATGGGCAGTCCATGACCAAAAATCTAACTTTGACTATTCTGTAGGCCTTGTTGTCCCTGAGGGTCAGGAATATTTCAAAATAGCCCACCAGGGTGATTTTCTCACCAGAGAACCCGGTGAGTTCGCCCTCGTAAGGGGTTAAGGTGGAGATGGAGAACTCCAACTTTTCAAAAGCGTCCAAGAACATTATATCTGTAGAGCTACCTTGGTTCTACAAAAATACACCAAACTTCGACATTAGATATTATTCCGGAGATGACGAGTAGATCATTGTGATCCTAGACAATATCATTGTAGTCCTTAGTGGTGAAAGAGATCGGTGGTTCTTCCCTGTCATCAACATGGAGTCTGTGCATAGAGCCAGAAATGCTCAATACCGCAATCCATAGTACTTTCTTTCGGGAATTACTGAATGAACCTCCTGTTGCAGATCCTCCAGAGATTGTACTTACTAATTGAATGCTCTTGTTAGCCCTGTTTTGAGTATCTCAGTTCCTATCCTGTCAGTTGTTAGTATCACGGTGAGGTGGGGTCTTGGATTTTCTAGCAGGGTTGTGAGTCCTGCTCCTCTGGCATGGAGTCGGACTTCGCCGAGGGTTGTGGCTACATCTCCGCTTTCTCTGTCTTTTGGGATTGTCATTGTTTCAGATCCCAGCAATCTACTTATGTAGTCGTCCATCTTTAATAAAGGATTTGATGATATCTTAGAGCTGGTAACATTTTTCTGTTTCGTGGCCATAACTTTTATGCCACTTACAGTACTTAGAGTGATCCTTTGCCTTTTTCAGAGATGGTGGCCTTTTAATATTCTAGAACTTGGTCTGAAGCACTTCTTTGAGAATTGTTTCTCGTGGGGTATTTAGAGGAGTGTAGTCGGAATACTTTGGCCAGTAAGTATCACCTTTGGAGGAATTTTGAGGTTGGTTAGAGCTTTTGTTAGTTTTCTGGTGAGTAGGCTCACCTTTTTCCAAAGTCTCTTTATCCTTGATAGTTTCCTCAAGTTCAATGTATTTTGTAGATCGTGCATGGAACTCATTCATAGTCTCTGCCTTTCTCTTTGCTAAGGACCAGAAGAAGTCAAAATTAGTCCAGAGGCCACTCTAGGCATAGTGAAGGGTGATCCGGTCATCCGGATTGGCCACACGAGTGAGAGAACTTCTTGATATACTCACGAAGGGGCTCATTATTCCCTTGACGAATCTTGGAAAGGGAGTCAACTGACTTGGGTTGCTCCTTAGTAGTAGTATAATGCGATAGGAAGCGTTGTGTGAGATCATCCCATCCGATGACAGACCTCATTTGTAAGGTTGAGAACCAACAGAGATCACCCTTCTTTAGGAAAAAGGGGAAGGCCCGACATAGCAATTATAGGGTTCCCTCGTGGAACTGCATAGAGTGAATATAGGTGTCGAGGTGTTCCTGTGGGTCCGTTGTACTATCATATTATTTAAGATTAAAAGGGGGCTTGAAACCTCTAAGGATCCTGTATGCCATCAGTTCATCTGAGAGGGGCTGTTGTTGGATGCCATGAATTGGGGTGTTGTTTTCGACGACATGGCTATCTTCGTCGCGGGATGGCCTTCTCTGGTTGTTAGCCACATTCTGCCTCCCGTGGTCATTCTCCACGTGCACTGATCGCTCTAGCTCATCGATCCGACGCCGTTGGTCATCCAACTAGCGGCGTTGCTCGTCAAGCTACTATATTTGCTGGGATACCAGTCCCTGGAGGCAGTTTCTGGTCATTTCAGAGCAAGGAGGGGCTCGGCTGGAAGCATGGTCATCAGCATTGTTGTTTAGAGGGCCTAAGCGCGATTGCACTGGACCCCTAGATACTTGAACAACATTGTTAGCCCTCACTCCAGGGCGGGCAAGCCTATCCATGACAGACCTTCTGGACGAAGAAAGTGGACTTTCGTTGGAAAGTGATGTCTCATGCCCATCGCGCAGTTGTTTTAAGACATGTGCTTAGTTGAAGCTTCGGCCGCAGGTGGTGGAGCTAGATGAGGAAGGGGTTGCACAGCTGGCTCCTGTCTTTGTTCCACAGGAGGTTGCACAGCATCCCTCTTTGAGTGTTGAAGAGTGTTCACCATGATCATGTGGGATTAGAAGTTTATCAGTTTCCCACAAACGACACCAATATTCTGAAGTGGATTCAATGGGTACCTAAGATAGGCACGTGATAGAGGTTTCCTCCTTGAGCAGCAGCAGCGACCAAGCGTATTGAAACAGGGGGTGGGTACTTGCAAAGGGGCTCCAATGCTCAAGTCAGGTTGTACATAAGTAAAGCAGCATATGGTGAGTAATTTACTGATACCTGATTAAGGCTGCTTAGCCTTGTATTTATAAAGCGTATATAGAATCCTCATGCAATCTTTATTGAATGTAGGTATTTAGGATTAGTATCCTAGTAAAGATTACCTTCCCATTATTATTGGGATGAACCCTAATAAGTTAGGAACTCTTGATATGAGAGCTACTTATCAATTTGAGGTAGTTATGGGTCCTATAATATCGTAATGAGATAATTGACAGTTACGGATATTTAGATATATATCACCTGCATGAATCTAGCGATCTTGATATTATGGCCAATTGCCGCTCAATGTGCATGGCTCCGAGGTTCGGACTACTTTCAAGGCCTTAGCTATGTTGTCCAAGGCGAAGTCCAGTTATACATGTGCCGGATTGATCCAACTAGGCGGAATCCCGGATCACGGTCCAGAACAACAGAAAAATATAACTAAACAAAATTTAGAAGAATAAGTTACTATTTGACAAAGAAGAAACTAAACCCAACTAAGCTCAGTAAAAATGAGATAGATAAACAACCAAAGAAAAAAATTTCAACCGTGATTGCATTCAGAAACAAAAACTTGGTTTAGAGCATAACCTTTGGCATTGCAATTTTTCCCAATAATATCTATTTTCTCATCAACTTCTAAAGTCATAATTAAAACTATATATATATATATATATATATTTTTATTTATTTATATTTATATAATGGATAGTTCAATTATTCAACATGAATTCATGGTTCATGTATTAAACTTACAACTGTGGCATGCATAGTCATCAACTCAGAAAATGAAAACTTGGCATGGCATTTTTTACATTAAATTACAGTACTTGATAAGAAAGATTCATATGGGTGACTATTCAATAATTAGAAATTTTATGGGTTTGTCATCGTTTGACATCTTGTAAAAGAATTAGTTTTTAGATTTTCTTTGTGCAGACAAATCATATCATATAATATATAAAAGTAAAGCATATAACTTAAAAATTTGTCATGTGTCAATTCATGTTGTCATCACATACTCTCAAATTATGTCATGTGGTCCATATGTCTTCTATTAATTGTATTAGTAAAGAGTTTTTAAGATGACTATACATTTAATTGACAAAATTAATAATTATAATAAATTCATCAAAATCTGAATAGTTATTTTTTAATATCTTTTTTATAATAATTAATTAATTCGGCATTGCAAGGTACAAATTTTTATGTTGAAATGTAATATATCAAACCTTTTCTATTTGTAGTCTTTTCAAATTATAAATTTTAATATATAAAGAAATAGTTTCCCCCAAAATTTCATGTATTTTTTTTTCTCGCTCAAACATATTTCAAACATGTTCTATATCTGAATAATAATAGTTTCCAAAAGAAATTTTCAAGGCTATAAGCTTATGAAGTACGGACACACCATTTTTGAAGAGTGATTGCGTGTTGGAAACGTGTTCATATGTCGGACATGTGTTCATGTCGGACACATGGGGACGCACGTACGACATACGTGCCCTACGTATCTGAATGTGTCTGATTAAAAAGATTTTTTTTCAGCTTAGACACATCTTGGACACGACTCTGACATGCTTAAACACGTTTAGAACACGATCCATTAATATTTTTTTATAGAAAAAGTTAGTTTCCATGACTAACGTCTAATTAGTAAATCCATAATCCACCCAAGCCCAATCACATGACTGACATTTCAAGCCACAATTTTCTACATACTAGTATTTTAAGTTTTATTTTTTCATACACTTCTATTTTCATCTACTCTTTTTACCTCTGCTCATACTAAGCCATTCACTTTGTCGTTATCGAAACTTGCCTCACACCACTATTCCCTCTTGTTAATTTTTTTTGATGCACATGTACTTGTACATGATTAGTTCTATTAGGAGAAGTTGGTGTAAGAGATTTTTAGAAAATATCAATAGAAATTATGCTCCATATTTTTTGGGATGGGACTTACTAGGTAACAAATATTAACATATATGACATATATTAATATATTATAAATCTTCAAACTTATAAAAATGATATTAATGAATTATGAATATTTTTTCTTAAATTTTGAAATTATATATATACATAAACCAAGATCCTTAATTTACTTTGATATTACTTTAGATATATGTCACGTCTATGTCCTACAATTTTTTAAATTTAGCGTGTTCCTGTGTTCGTGTCCGTGTCGTGTCCCGTGTTCGTGTTCGTGTTAAAAAAATTAATCATGGTATTTATTACACACCATTATTGCTTTTTACTTTTTTAGATTAGAAAAAACTAGAAATAACTTTTTACTTTCATTTGCACAATAACTTATTTATAGTTCAAATTTCAAATATGAACATATTACAAAGAATTATATACAATTTTAAATTTTAGCTAATTCCAAATTGGTTTAATTATCTTTTTAGTCCCTCTAAATATAGTCATTTTTGGTTTTGGTTAGTCTAAAAATTTTTATATTGTTCTGGTCCCTTTAAATTTCGAGACAGGTGAAGTTAGTCTCTATTATTATTTCATCTCTGTTAAGTGGTGATGTGGCAAACGACGCTCCATGTCAGCATTGCCACATGGATGACAAGTAATCAACTTGGGTCCCACCCCCACGTCACTTTTTCAACCTTTTCTTCCCTAATGTGTAGAAACATTGGAACCCTAAAACTCTTCCCCATTTCGATTAGCATGATTCGGCTCACGGCAAGGTTTTGCATTATAAATTTACAGATAGCGTCAATGGTAACTGATCAACAATTTCAAAATGACTTAGATTCTTGGACCTGGGTTTCAAAGGATTATCCATCAATTTCATAACAGATAAATTTGGAGGTTTTGCTTCTGACTAGAGATGGGAGACATTGAGGTTATGAAAGTGGTTATCTGGTGGTAATGGCACTGGTGGAGCAGTCGGTGATGGCTGAGGGGCAACCGAAGGTAGTATCAGTGGTAGCATATCATATTCATCATGTGGCAAAGTATGGAATCTAATGAGGCTTTTGGGAAATTGTATCTTTGGATTCTTCCATGACACCTTATGTATAGAAACTTGGTATTTGATCATTATGTGCAATGCCTTAACCTGACCCTCACCTTGGCAATTGGGCGGTGCCATTTTCATCTTCTTCTTGCAATATTTGTGATATCGATTATGGGTTGAAGCTAGGACCCAGGTTTCTGCACATTGGGGAAGAAAAGGAAGAAAGAGTGACATGGGGGGGGACCTAGGTTGATTACTTTTCATCCATGTGGCAATGCTAACATGGAGCCTCATTTGCCACTTCACCACTTAACAGAGATGAGATAACGGCAGGGATTAATTTCATTTGTCTCAAAATTTAAAGGGACCAAACAAGATCAAAAAATTTAGAGGGACCAAAATCAAAAATGACTATATTTAGAGGGACTAAAAAGATAATTAAGCCTTCCAAATTTCAATGATACAAGAGAGTCAAGAAAACTTAAATGAGAAATTCTTGTAGAAAAGGAAATCTGTCACTAATTTAGTATAGCACAACCCATATGCAAAAAAAAGAGGAATTGAGAATCAATTTGAAAGAATTTGATATCGTATAAAAAAATCATGCGGTAACACCATAGGGAAGGGAAGACACACAATGTTTTAATAGTTTTTCACACATATTAAGAGAGTCATGATAAGAAAAGCACTCTAACAAAGACACGTGAAAATAGAGAGGGAGAAGGTTTGAGAAAAGAAAAGATAGAAACTCACACATAGGGCAACAGAAAATATATCCTTAATAAACATTTCTCTTGAAATAGACACTAGAGAAAGATAAAGGGCAAGGCTCCCTTGAAAAAGTTTACATTCTTTTAGCTTCTTCAAAAGTTTTATCTTTTCTTACATGCCTAGCATATTGTCTAAATTGTATCTACATGGTTGAATATGTTGGTGTTTTGATGTTGTGTCAGAAACCTCCATATATGCGCAAACTTTTGTTTTTCCACATCACCTAAAATGAACCCATATTTGTAGTGTGTTATTTTGTTCAAATGTTTACTAAAATCTACATGGAATGCCATGAAAGCTCTATGTATGGCTATTGATCAACAAAAAATGGATATGCAATTAGTGAATTAGTGACCAATTACAATATCATTGCAACTACTATACTGTCAAAACTTATTCTTGCAATTAACATAATGATATTGAGGTTCACATTTATGGCTATTTGTTTAACATTTATGCTTACAAAGTTATTGACTTTACGTGGCAAGGGTTGGCCAATGCTATTGCACTGGACGAAATTGCACATGTCTGACATTAGAAATAAATTTTATGCTTATCTCTTTTGTTTATCTTTTTAGTTGCCATTTGGGCATCAAAACCAACGTCTCCCCTCTTGCCCTTTGTATATAGGGTTGTTAGTCCTAAGAATACAAGATGCTTGTGTATGTTACATGTAACAAACATGATTTTATGTTTTGTTTGTGCAATTATATGGTACCCATTCACATGATGATTTCCTACTTTCTTCCTTTGCAATTGATGGGAATGATCCAAATGGATTTTTTTTATTATTCTAACAAAATACAATGTCAACTGGTAACATGATTAAATTAGTAATATTTCTTTTCTCTTTCCATCATAAATTTTTTAAAAATGTATCATATATTTTTATTCTCCTTTTTATAAAGTTTGCAAACAAGATTTACAAAAAAAAAAATTATGAAGTAAAGTGATGCTCATTGGATCTTTAGGGATTTGATGGAAAAGCTTGGATAGGTAGATTAGTAAACAATAAGATAAAGTCAAACACATTTAAATTTAGGCATGATTTATGGTCATGTAGGTGTTGTAATTCATGTACATCATTCATCTCTTATTTGATCATGTTAAGGCTTGCGATTGTGATTTATGGTGTGTAAGGCCTACCTAGGAGAAAGGGAAACAAGAGAAGGAAAGGAGTAAGTTGCGTGGTCTTATAATATCTAAACTTGTAACATGTTTACTTTGTTATAATGAGATTATATACTTGATCAAATGCTTAAAGAAGTTTTCTTTTGCTTTTTTACTCCTCGATCTATTAATAGGTGGGGGAATATTCTTCATGTCTTTTGTCATATAAAGGGTGTTGACCTTCATATGGATAAATTTTACTAGATGATTGTGTGATTGCAATGGATTCTTTAAAATGCATGAATGAGAAAGTTTAAGGAGCTAAGTAATAAAGATTTGGAAGAAACCAGAGGAGCCTGCATGCAGAGGAGATGGTGTTTACTAGAAAACTAGAGCAGAAACACAGTTGGCCGAAAAAGATATGGAAAGAATGTTCCAAAAGGAGAACTCGACAACTGATGCACAATTTTTAGTTTCAAACAAGTCTACAAACTTGATGCGGGATTAATTGTTGCTTTGCGAACCCAAGTGCAGGTTGTCTCAAGTAATAAATTTCTCGGGAATCCGAGGTCAATCCACAGGGAATTGTTGAAGATTAATTAAGGTGAAGTAAATATTTTGTGACTATGGTAAAAATTATTTACTTGGGTTAAAAGATCCACTCTTGGTAAATAAAGTAAAGGTAAGATTAATTTCTTTTATAACTCAATTAGAATCCTCGCAACATGGAGGTTCCAATCGGAAAATACAACATTAAAAGTCTATTTAAAATAATATACGTAATTATATTATGTTTCCTAAAAATATTACCACCACTTATAAATGGGTTAAAGCATTCATTGTGCCAATATTTTGTCTACAACAAATCAAGAACTCCTATTTACAAAGATGGTTTCTAAATTATAAGAAACAAATTATAATACGTATAATGGTTACTAGAAAATATAAATCATTTAAGCACAAGAGAAGAATAAATCTAACCTTACTTTATTACCAAGAGCTTCACCCTTTCACCCAAGTAAAATGAAACTTAGTTACTCATAGATAAGAAGAAAGAAAGAGAGAAGAAGAAGAAGAAGAACATGACTTTAATTTAGAACAAAGAAAAATTACTACAAGAAAACCTAGTAACAAAATGACATCATTTTAGTAAATAACACCTAACACCCTCAATGATCTGCCAAGGCCTCCTTTTATAGAGGATTAGAGATACAAAATGACAAGGGGGCTGAGTCATTAGTGGTTGGATGAGTGGAAAATGAGTGGAAAATGCCAAATGACTTTAGGTGAGTGGGAAATTATGGAGATTCCTTGTCTCCAACATCATGCAGCTCTGAAGTCATTGCATTTGTCATTTTTGAACCAAGTGGTCTTCATGAAAGTTTTAGGCCTGGATCTTAGCTTTCAAATGGCTTTAGTTTGAGTCCAATATCATTTCTATAACTCCAGATACGTTCAAATTACTGCACACTGCCCAGGCCCAGTCACAGCTCCTTTGTTCTAACTTCCAAGCCCAATATCACCTTCAAGGAGTCCGATTCTGGAAAAGTGTTCAACATAAAAGTTGTAGATATGGGTCTTAGCTATTCAAAATCCAAATTGCAGCTCATTTTACAACTTCTAGCCCAAAAAATGGCATGAACAGTATACATAGGTCAAGTTGTCAAGAACAACACTCTAGTTCTTGCTTCAATCCCAATTTGAGTTATCTACTCGTGTGATTAGGCCTTTGAGGTTTTTATGAAAGTTATAGAGATCTTTCTTATCGTTCAAATGCCACTAGAATCACCTCCAAATACCACCTACAGCCCAAGATATGGCCCAAATACAGAAACAGTGTAAGATATGAATCATGCTGAAAAATTCAATTAAATCCAATTTGAGCCCAAACTTACAAAACATAATAAAACTCAATCAATTAAGTACATAGAGAGTGTAAATGACTAAGAATGAAAGCTTATTAATGTATCAAATATATGATCATCAAATTCTCCCACACTTAACTTTTTGCACTCCTGAGCAAAACACACAAGATCGCTCAAAAAAAAAAAAAACAAAACAGACTCAAAAGCTAAACACTCTAAAAGACCCAATTTCTAATAATATTTAAAAAAAATGTAGAGCAATCAATCATTCAAGTAATCAAAACATTCATGAGGTAATATATCTTCACATCTCAAATTAACAAATAAGGATATTTCAATTGAAAAGCATGAGTCAAGAATGATAGATTTTCACAAGATTCACTCTCAATCCCTCAAGTGTTTAAAAGGTAGGTATTTCACTCAATTCAACCCATGAAAATTGCACTACCATAAGCTTGCTTCTCTTCTACTTCTCCACTACTCAAAACATATGCACACACAAATCATGAGGAATTTATTCAAGGTTGTAATGAGGTCAAGGTAAAGGAGGAGGTAATATGGATATGACAAGTTAAATAAAAGAGCATGAGAGCTGAGTTCAATTAACAAGTATGAAAGTTCATCCCAACTCCACTTAATACAAATTTCCTTTACCTATTCTTTTCCTTTCCTTTATTACCTTGTTGACCCTCTTCTTTTTACATTTTTTTTATTTTTTTTAATTTTTTTTATTTTTTGATTTTTGATTTTTTTTTAAAGAATAAGAACATCATATATACACATTTTTTTTTAAATATTCTGCACACACACCCCCACACTTGTTCAAAAACTCATCGAATGACAAACTAATGTTCTCTTATTCCCTAAGGTCAAGTAAGAATATGGTTTTTTATTTAAGGCACATAATGAGTTCGAAACAAAGAATAGTCAAATAAGCTCAAAGGGGTTAAGCAAGGGAAAATAAGTCATTTCTAATGCTTTATGTTGACAGGAATCAGAGAATTTCCAAGAAGTCATAATAGTGCTTGATATCATATTGAAACAACATACTGCTAAACAAGGCTGGCTATTTGATTAAAGTAGCTATTTCAAGAAAAATGCCTCAATCATATTCATGTATGCATATGAAAATGTAGTCTCAAAAAGAATCAAAGCAAGTTCTAAAGCAACAATTACATGAGTGAAATTCACACAAGAAAGAAAAGAATGGTACAAATGTTCAATCCATTCATCAATAAGCTCAAAATCTCACAAGGCATAATTCTATCATTCTCAGTCCACCAATTCAACATCCATAACCAAGCATGTGAATTTTAATAAAGAAGACAATTTACTCAATCATGCAAATTTCCCTGAATTTGAATTGCTACTTCCACATAAATTAGTTACTACCCCAACTAAGATGCGTCTTAAGAGTAAAATTTACTCCTTACTCTGCTATCCTTAACTGGTTTAGTAAGTTACAGACAAACATATAAACACAACAAACATATTAATATACATACTTCCTAAATTTTTTTTTGATTTTTTTTTACACAACTATCCTTCCCCCCAACCAGATCATAACATTATCCTCAATGTCAAAGATAGGTAGGTAAAGGATAAAAGATAGTACCTGTTGTTGTAATTACTGAAAATAAAAATCTCACACAAATTTTTAAAAAAAAATATGATAAATAAAACTAAAGATAAAGGATAGTTATAGATGAAGTGACAGATCACACTCTTGTTCCTTCTTTGCCTCCTTCTTTGTTGCCTCTCTTCTTCTTTGCCTTTTGACCAATCTATCTCGAAAGTACATTCTTGGATCAGGTTCATAAACAAAAACTTCTAATTTATCAATCAACTCATCAACAGTGGAAGCAAAAATAAGGAGTTGTCTTGCCGAAAGTGTGATGAATTTCTGTTCCACAGCATGGTCAAGAAAATATAACAAAAGATCAAAGAAATTATTAACATTCAGCAAACCTATGGGTTTATGGTGGATGTTCAGTTGGGCCTAAGAGACAATTTGAAAAATTTCTTCCAAAGTACCAAAATCACCTGGTAAGGCAATGAATGCATCAAAATTTGCAAGCATTGTCCTCATTCGTTCATCCATAGATGATACTTGAAGCTCCTCCCCAGTTGTTTTTCCAGTGATATTCTGTTGAGCTAAAGGTCTAGGAATGATACCTAAAACCTGACTGCCTTTTAAATGAGCAGCAAGTGATACAGCCTTCATTAACCCAATACTGCCTCCCTCATATACTAAATGAGTTTTTCTCGCAGCAAGTGTTCGACCATGAGTGATTACTGCATCTACATACTCTAAACTCTTCCCATAAGTTGACCCACAAAATACACAGATATTGGTAAGTCTACGAACAGAAGAAGAAGCTCCCTCTATTTTACACTTACACTTCCTTTGAATGATTTTGAGTTGAAGGAAAGTGAAGGAAATGTATTGTTTAAATAGGGAAGAGAGAAGAAAAAGTAATGATAGTACCTATATGGGTAGGTTGGCTGTTGTCAGAAAAGTTTGAAATTAAGAAACAAATTTTTTTTTATTTTTTTATTTTTTTTTGTTTTTTTTGTTTTTTTTGTTTTTGACTTCAAGAAAAACCATCAGGGTAAAGAAGTCTAGAAACCCCCGAAGGATCCCATCCAAAGGATCGTTTGTTCAAAACCAAAATTCAACAAAATCATACAAAGATAAAATAATAACAAATGATTACATACCTTTATGTACAGGTTTCATGGTAGATCTTTATACTGCGCGTCATGAGTGCAGTAATACCAAGATGGCTCAGCCAATCTGGGCATTTTTCTCCCTCCCGCTTGTGGGATATTTTGGATTGAGCTACGACGCCACTAATTAAAGTGCGTAATCTGATCGACCTGCCACCAACGACCACGGCCCAGTGAGAGGTCGCTGAAGAGCCCATGGCATTAAATCACAGGATCCAGCTCAGAGGCATTGTCACGCGAGAATACAAACACGAGACGCTTCTTTTCGTCCATCAACAAGCGAGCCTTTGGTTAAAACACGGGAATGCTTGCGCGGCTCTCAGAGCATGGCACACGAATCTTATTTACCGGCCGGCGTACGAAGGTCCACCCGAGTCAATGACGGGTCGCCACTCCACCAGCGGGCTCCTAATCTAATTAAAGACCAAGTACAACCGAAGTTTCGCCCTTTTTTATTCTTTTTTATTTCATTTTTTTCTCTTTGTTTTCTTTTTTTTTTTTTTTTTAAAATGTACAAGATAATATATACATGTTGTTGTGATTGTGGCTCACATCTTCCTCTCGGTTTTACGTCCGTAAACGGCTTAAATGCCTTCTATGAGTCGAGGATAAGCTTCCCATCCAATTTTCTTATAAATTGGCAATGGGTCTTTTTGAGTCGATTCCCAAGACTATAACGCTCTTACTCGTCCTTGAAGAGATTCCACAAACTAAGAAGTTCATTGCACAACTCCACAAGAATGCATCTCAAGAGTCAATAAGATATTATCTAATGACTCCTTACTCAGTCCATTCTTAATGAAGAATATTTTATCTTCTCTGTTTACGGAAACCATCCCCAAAGAGTGACATCGCATGTTGCAATTCCATCGTGCACACTTGTAACAAACTTTCATTCTTTTTGCTCTTCTCCTTTTTGAAAATGAACTTTTACCGAGACCAGGCATGTATGGGACAAATGAATCTAAAGATTCACCAGCTAAACGAACCTTTGCTTCGATTATCCAGCGTATATCTTCTGGGATGCCCTTATACATTAACAATCTCAGTCTTTCATACCTAGCTTCATAGACTTTTGTTAGAGCATTTAGAGGGAGAGAAGGAAAATGTTTTCTTAGATTTGAGAGAATGACATCCATTTTGAAAGGAGAAGAAATCAGTTATTATGGGAAACTGAAAAACAAACCGACTTGAGAGTCACGGAGTACCGTTATCCGCCATTTAACCGGGAACACAAAGAATTGCAAAAAGAAAGAAACAACATTAAAATAAATTCTACTCATAATAAGGATTAGAAAGAGAAATGAATTCTACCTCAACAACTTGATGTTCCAGAAATGGTTTGAGTCTTTGTCCATTAACCTTAAATACAATACCATTCCTAGGATTCTCAATGTCTGTGGCCCCATAAGAATACACATGTTTGACAATATAAGGACCAATCCACCTAGATCTCAATTTTCCAGGGAATAGGTGAAGGCGAGAATTATAAAGCAGAACTTTTTGACCAATTTCAAAAGTTTTTCTGAAAATTGATTTGTCATGAAAAGCTTTTGTTCTAACTTTATAAATCTTTGAGTTTTCATATGCATCATTTCTTAATTCCTCAAGTTCATTCAATTGCAATTTGCATAACTTGGAAGCATCATCAAGACTTAAGTTGAAAGTTTTAATGGCCCAAAATGCTTTATGCTCCAATTCTACAGGCAAATGACAAGGTTTTCCATAAACTAACCGATAGGGAGACATGCCCAAAGATGTTTTAAAAGCAGTACGGTAAGCCCAAAGTGCATCGTTTAGTCTTAAAGACCAATCTTTACGATTTGAGTTAATCATTTTTTCCAAAATTTGTTTAATCTCCCTATTTGCTAATTCAACTTGTCCACTTGTCTGAGGATGACAAGGGGTTGCAATTTTGTGGGTAATGCAATATTTTTTCATTAAAGATTCAAATGGTTTATTGAAAAAATGTGTTCCCCCATCACTGATGATAGCTCGAGGAATTCCAAATCGACTCAAAACATTTTCTTTTAAAAATTTTAGAACAGTTTTATGATCATTGTGCCGACATGGAATTGCCTCAATCCATTTTGAGACATAATCAATTGCAACCAAAATGTACACAAATCCAAAAGATGATGGAAATGGACCCATGAAATCAATTCCCCAACAATCAAAAATTTCAATGACAAGGATAGAGTTCAAAGGCATCATATTTCTTTTAGAAATGGACCCCAATTTTTGACAACTTTCACAACTTTTGTAAAAAGTATAACTGTCCTTGAATAAGGTGGGCCAATAAAATCCACACTGCAAGATTTTCGCAGCTATTTTCTTTGAAGAAAAATGACCTCCACATGCTTCTGAATGACAAAATTTAATGACACTACTTACCTCATTGTCGGGTACACATCTCCGAAAGATTTGATCAAGATAATATTTGAACAAATATGGGTCATCCCAAAAGAAAATTTTCACCTCAATCAAAAACTTTTTTCTGTCTTGGTGTGTCCACTGAGGCGGCATCTTACCTGTTACAAGAAAATTGACAATGTTAGCAAACTAAGGCATAGAATTGACAGAAAATAAAATTCATCAGGGAAAGAATCATTGATAGGTGTGCTATCAAAAGATGAGCCTGTTGTCAGCTTTAACAAATGATCTGCAACAACATTTTCGGCTCCTTTCTTATCTTTTATTGTGATGTTAAATTCTTGAAGCAACAAGATCCACCGTATCAACCTAGGTTTGGCATCCTGTTTAGACATTAAATATCTAACAGCAGCATGATCAGTGAAAACAATAGTGGATTAACTAATTAAATAAGCCCGAAATTTGTCCAATGCAAAAATTACAGCAAGTAGTTCTTTTTCAGTAGTGGTGTAATTCATTTGTGCACTATTCAAAGTTTGACTTGCGTAATAAATTACATGAGGCTTACCTTCCTTTCTTTGGCCTAAAACAAATAACAATGACAAAATCACTAGTATCACACATCAACTCAAAAGGTAAAGACCAGTCAGGAGATTGCATGATAGGAGCAGAAGTCAAAAGATCAATTAATTTTTCAAAAGATTTTTGACAATCTTGAGTCCAATCAAATGGTGTATCTTTTGTTAGAAGATTACATAAAGGTCTAGATATAGCACTAAAGTCCTTTACAAATCTTTTGTAAAATCCTGCATGTCCTACAAAGGAATGAACTTCTCTGACTATTTTTTAGAAAGGCAAATGAGCAATTAATTCAACTTTGGCCTTATCAACTTCAATTCCCTTAGAAGATATCACATGACCTAACACTATTCCTGAGGTAACCATGTAATGACATTTTTCCCAATTTAACACAAATCCTTTTTCTTCGCATCTTTTAAGAACTTTTTCCAAATTATCAAGACAATTTTCAAAAGAATTTCCAAAAACTGTCAGATCATCCATGAAAACCTCTAAATAATGCTCAATCATGTCACTGAAAATACTTAGCATGCATCTTTGAAAAGTTGCCGGAGCATTACAAAGACCAAAAGGCATTCTTCTATATGCAAAAGTGCCAAAGGGACAAGTAAAAGTGGTCTTTTCTTGGTCCTCTAATGCAATTGGTATTTGATTATACCCTGAATAACCATCAAGAAAACAATAGTAGGGATGTCCTGCTACTCTTTCTAGAATCTGATCAAGAAATGGCAATGGAAAATGGTCTTTCCTAGTGGCTGCATTCAATTTTCTGAAATCAATACACATACGCCAACTAGATGAGACTCGGGTAGGTATTAATTCTCCTTTTTCATTTTCAACCACTGTTATTCCAGATTTCTTAGGCACAACTTGTGTAGGGCTTACCCACTGGCTATTAGAGATAGGATAGATAATTCCAACATCAAATAATTTAAGAACTTCAGCTCTAACAAACTCTTTCATGTGTGGATTTAATCTTCTTTGAGGTTGTTGAGATGTTTTAGCATTATCCTCTAAATGTATTCTATGTGTACAGATTAATGGATTAATGCCTTTTATATCCTTTAATGTCCATCCAATTGCACTTTTATGCCTTTTAAGTACTTCTATCAACTTACCTTCTTGTTCTTTGGTCAAGGATGAGGAAATTACCACTGGAGAGCTTTGTTCTTCTCCCAAAAATGTGTACTTCAACCCATCAGGTAATGGCTTCAGTTCCAGTGTGGGTACTTCTTCATGGGTATCATCATTCATGGATTTTAGCTCTTGAATCTTGGCTTCCATCCTTTGTATTTCATTTCTGTGTATGCAGTCAAGCAAAGAACATATTTAGAAACATCATCATCTAATTGTGTAGTGAATCAAATGAATTAATTAAACAGATTTCTAATGGGTCAGAAGAACTCCTGATTTGAAGATGATCATCTATAATGGCTTCAATCCCTTCAATCTCTTCCTTTTCATCATAAACTTCTTGTGGTTGCTTGCACATGTTGAAAACATTAAGCTCCAGTGTCATATTTCCAAAAGTTAGCTTCACCACTCCATTTCTGCAATTTGTCAAAGCATTAGATGTTGCTAAAAATGGGTGACCCAAAATAACAGGAACTGACTTAGAACTATCAACCATAGGTTCAGTTTCCAAGACAATAAAATCCACAGGATATATGAATTTATCAACTTGTACCAACACATCTTTTACTATTCCTTTTGGAATTTTAATTGATCTATCAGCAAGTAGAAGAGTTACAGAAGTTGGTTTTAACTCACTAAGGTTGAGTTGCTGATAAACTGAATATAGAAGTAAATTAACACTAGCACCAAGATCAAGTAAAGCTCGTTCAATTTTATGTTCACCAATAATGCATGAAACTATAGGACAACCAGGGTCTTTATATTTCAACTCATTATTGTTTTGAATAATGGAGCTTACCTGTTCAGTCAAAAATATATTCTTTTTCACATTATGTTTCCTTTTAACAGTGCACAAGTCTTTCAAAAATTTGGCATAACAAGGATATGCTTGATAGCATCTAACAAAGGAATATTGACCTTCACTTGTTTAAAGATTTCAAAAATATCATTGTTATGATTCACTTTACTTGAATTGTTTAATGCTTGAGAAAATGGGAGTGAAGACGAGGGTTTGATCTCCTTTTGGCTAGGTGGCTTATCAACTCCTTCCTTATCTTTTGGAATTGACTCATCATCTTTCTCAAAAAGTTCAGAAATTTATTTTTCAACAACCTTTCCACTCCTAAGAGTTATCACTAAGTTGACTTGATCTATTTTTTGACTTTCTGAACTACCCTCATTTAGGCTAAACTGACCCTTAGGATTTGGTTGAGGTTGAGAGGAAAACTTTCCTTTCTCATGAATGGCAAGTGCAGAAGAAAGTTTAGCAAGAGTGTCTTTTATGTCAATCATGGCTTGAGTGTTTTGACTATTGATGGCCTCTTGTTTTTCCATGAATGCATGCAATGTTCCTTCAAGATTTTTCCTATATGGTGGGACATAGGGTGCATATCCTTGAGGATTTTGAGAATCTTGCTGTGCCTAAGGAGGTGGTGGTTGCATGAATTGTGGCTGGTTGCTATTCCTCCAACTGAAATTCGAGTGATTTCTCCATCCTGGATTGTATGTATCTGAAAAAGAAGAAGTAAATGGCTTTTAGAAATTATTCATTGCATTTACTTGCTCATGCACAACTTCTTTAAAAACAGGAATTTTTGGACATTCATTTGTTGAGTGTCCTAATTCATCACAAATGCCACAAATTTCTTCATTTTGCACAGATTTGATTTCTTTTACTTTCCCGGATTCCATAGCTTCAACGTTTCTAGCCAAACTAGCAAACCTAGCATTCAGATCTTCTTCTTGACTAAGATGATATTTTCCTTTACTAGCATTTGCAAGGTTTGATCTAATTAAATTTTCAGAAGGATTAGTACCATGCCAAGATTGAGAATTTTCAGCCAAATGGTCTAAATAGTCTAAAGCTTCATCAGGTTCTTTATCAAGAAATTCACCATTGCACATTGTTTTCACAAATTGCTTGGTTTCAGGTGTTAACCCTTCATAAAAGAAACTTAAAGTGCACCATTTTTCAAAACCATGATGTGGGCAAGAATTCAACAAATCTTTAAAACGTTCCTAACTTTGAAAATATACTTCATTTGAATTTTGAGAAAAATTTTGGATTTGTCTTTTCAAAGCATTAGTTTTATGTGTTGGAAAAAATTTCTTCAAAAACTCACATTGCATTTCTTGCCATGTGCCAATTGATCTTGGTTTCAAAGTGTTAAGCCAAGTTTTTGCTTTGTCTTTCAAAGAAAAAGGAAACAATTTAAGTTTAACAACCTCTTCAGTGCAAGTTTGATCATGAAAAGTAGTACATACTTCCTCAAATTCTTTTAGATGTAAATATGGGCTTTCAGATTCTAAACCATGGAAATTAGAAAGTAAAGAAATCATACCTGGCTTGAATCTAAAATTGTTGGCATTGATTGGAAAGATAAAACATGATGGACTAGAATTTCGGGATGGTTGCAAATACTCACGCATAGTTCGCAACGGTTGATTTTCATGTTCATCATGTACACTTTCGTTTTCAGCCATTGTGCTTAATGTGTGTGATTGTAATTCAAACAAATCAATATATAAAGTACCTGGATTAACTCTAACCAAACGACCAGAATTTAAATCACGATACCAATTAAGCATAAATAAGTAACTTACAATAGAAAAGAAAATATACAAGCTAGTAATATAAACTTTCCATTAAATATTAACAAAGGTGTGATATAAATCAACCACCAAATAAGTTAATAAGCATAAAAATTAAAAAGTTAGTATACAGATAAATTAAAATGTTAAAAGCAGAAAAAGTAAAAAGTTAGATAGTTAGTAAGAGAATTAGTAAGTTAGTAAACAAAAAAAATGACAGAAAATAAATAACAAAAAAATAACAGAAAATAAATACAAAAAATAAAGTACTAAAAAATAAAATAAAATAAAAGGGAGAGTTACCCCCACTAAGTTAAAATGTACAAGAAAATAAAATAGAGAATTACCCCCACTATATAGAAATTAAAATGCAGAAAGTAAATTACAAAAAAAATAAAATAAGTAAAAGGGAGAGATTCCCCCACTAAGTTAGTGCGTAAAATAAAAGGGAGAGGTTCCCCCACTAAGTTAGTATGCACAGAAATTAAAAAGGGAGAGGTTCCCCCACTAGTTAGTATGTTAGTATATATACAAATTTTTTTTTTTTACACCAGAAATTCAGTCTTCAAATCAAGTCCCCGGCAACGGCACCAAAAACTTGATGCACAATTTTTAGTTTCAAACAAGTTTACAAACTTGATGCGGGATTAATTGTTGCTTTGCGAACTCAAGTGCAGGTTGTCTCAAGTAATAAATTTCTCGGGAGTCCGAGGTCGATCCACAGGGAATTGTTGAAGATTAATTAAGGTGAAGTAAATATTTTGTGACTGTGGTAAAAATTATTTACTTAGGTTAAAAGATCCACTCTTGGTAAATAAAGTAAAAGTAAGATTAATTTCTTTTATAACTCAATTAGAATCCTCGCAACATGGAGGTTCTAATCGGAAAATACAACATTAAAAGTCCATTTAAAATAATATACGTAATTATATTATGTTTCCTAAAAATATTACCACCACTTATAAATGGGTTAAAGCATTCATTGTGCCAATATTTTGTCTACAACAAATCAAGAACTCCTATTTACAAAGATGGTTTCTAAATTATAAGAAACAAATTATAATACGTATAATGGTTACTAGAAAATATAAATCATTTAAGCACAAGAGAAGAATAAATCTAACCTTACTTTATTACCAAGAGCTTCACCCTTTCACCCAAGTAAAATGAAACTTAGTTACTCATAGATAAGAAGAAAGAAAGAGAGAAGAAGAAGAACATGACTTTAATTTAGAACAAAGGAAAATTACTACAAGAAAACCTAGTAACAAAATGGCATCATTTTAGTAACTAACACCTAACACCCTCAATGATCTGCCAAGGCCTCCTTTTAAAGAGGATTAGAGATACAAAATGATAAGGGGGCTGAGTCATTAGTGGTTGGATGAGTGAAAAATGAGTGGAAAATGCCAAATGACTTTAGGTGAGTGGGAAATTATGGAGATTCCTTGTCTCCGAAATCATGCAGCTCTGAAGTCATTGCATTTGTCATTTTTGAACCAAGTGGTCTTCATGAAAGTTTTAGGCCTAGATCTTAGCTTTCAAATGGCTTTAGTTTGAGTCCAATATCATTTCTATAACTCCAGATACGTTCAAATTACTGCACACTGCCCAGGCCCAGTCACAGCTCCTCTGTTCTGACTTCCAAGCCCAATATCACCTTGAAGGAGTCCGATTCTGGAAAAGTGTTCAACATTAAAGTTGTAGATATGGGTCTTATCTATTCAACATCCAAATTGCAACTCATTTTACAACTTCTAGACCGAACAATGGCATGAACAGTATACATAGGTCAAGTTGTCAGGAATAGCACTCTAGTTCTTGTTTCAATCCCAATTTGAGTTATCTACTCGTGTGATTGGGCCTTTGAGGTCTTCATGAAAGTTATAGAGATCTCTCTTATCTTTCAAATGCCACTAGAATCACCTCCAAATACCACCTACAGCCCAAGATATGGCCCAAATACAGAAACAGTGTAAGATATGAATCATGCTGAAAAATTCAATTAAATCCAATTTGAGCCCAAACTTACAAAACATAATAAAACTCAATCAATTAAGTACATAGAGAGTGTAAATGACTAAAAATGAAAGCTTATTAATGTATCAAATATGTGATCATCAACAACTAGAAGTGGCTAATCGGAGTTCTAGATTTTTGGGAACTTAGCAATGAAAGTGATGGGACAAGTCATGGAGGATGGTACCACTCTGATACTATGTTAAATTGGAAGGTTTTAGGTAGGAAAAAGGAAAAGAGAGAAATAAGCTAATGAATAATATGAAATTGATATTGATTTGAAGTGATAATGATGTGATACAAAAGACAAACTCAGTAGTCTTATTTATACTAATATTAGGCTCTTAATCCTAATTAATAAGGAAACAAATTAAAAGATATAATAAATAAGAAATAAATTTTAAGGGATCCTATTAGATACTCTAAAATATTTCAAGATATATTTTATTAGTGCATTAATATTTTTGTTGGTGTATTAATATTTTTGTTGGTGTATTAATATTTTTGAATTTTACATATATTTAACTAATTTTATAATTATAACTAATCTTAATAAATACTTATTATTTATATTAAAAGTATTTATTAGTCATCTTTTAATGTGAAATTATTAAAATAATTATTTAAAATTAATTAGATAATTTTAATTATTCATAAAAAATTTACTACTTTTATTATTTGTGCATCGCAGGAGTATAAATACTAGTTTAGTAATTATGATACAGTCTGGTCTTCAAGTTCCCCTCAATCATTTCCAATTGGGAGTTACAAGGATGAGACTAACTCTACATGGAAGTATCAATGGTTTTTTATACCTTCCCTCACAGCTAATCAAACTTGGCTCCTTTGTGCACCCCTTTCACCACAAAAAAATTCAGCATTTTGCGAAGGATGAATCTGTCGCAAACAGGCTAAAATCTGCCGCAAATTCATAATTTGTGACGGATTTGCGACAGATTTGTGATCGACACAAAAATCTTAGTTGGAAAATAATTTGCTGTGGATTTCATTTTCGTCACAAATTTGCGGCAACTATATCCGCCACAAAGCTGCCATAAATCTCTTTGGCGATATGCCAACTTCATTGCCAGAGTTGCAGTATTGCGGCAGATTTATCCACCGCTAATTTTTAGGTGGATTTTTTCCCCACTAATATAGCAGCATATTTTGAGGTGAAAAAATCAACCGCAAATTTCATTTCAAGAGGAAAAAATGCTTATTTAGGAAAATAAAAAGGCATGCACATACACATAAATATAATATATAGGCACATGCATATGGGTGTACTTGCTATTGCAAATGAAACAAATGTCATGTCAACTAGTATGCTAATCATATACTCTAACATAAGCTTAAAATGAATTATAAGGATACAAGGTTCCAAATGAATTATGACAACTTAAAATTATAATCATACTCTAGATGTAAGGATTTCATTGATGAGTTACCTAAAATCCTGTTAAGAAGAAGTCCAACTAAGAAAGCATGGCCACAAGTTCAAATAATATTTGTTCGTGTCAACAATCATGCGTATCAAAATTCAGGACCAAACTATATCAACATTCCTCAATATATAGATTCTCAAACCAACACCAAAGGGTTTATCAAAAGATATCAAAGTATAAAAACCCATATTATCAATCTCATATTCATGGATTTTTTAAACAACTACTATTATATCTAATATTCATATACATCTACACCTTAATATCAATATACCATTCACAACCTCTAAACCAGCTTTACAAATATAAATCCTATGTACAAAAAAAGGAAATAATGGAGTAAAGAAACATCACAATCCCTATCTTAGCTTCTTTAAAGATGGTATTTCCTTCCTCTTCTCTTATTCTTCCTTGTTTCCTCTTCTTTCTCTGTCTTTCTTTCTTTCTTTTCTTTCTTCTTTCTTTCTCTTATTTTTCCCTAGCTATAGCTAATCATAAAATGAGAATGAAATGAGAAAGAAAAGTGCAAAGATGAAGAAAAGAGGAGGTGGAATAAGTGGATGGATAAAGATCGTTTGACTTACATGGTTAGGTGAAAGTTTTGTATCTCTTAGGGATACTTTGATCTTCCATAATCGAGTTTTCTAACTGTCACAAGTGTTATAGAAAATTTTAGGACTTCATTTAGTCTTTATACTCATTGTTTCATAATTTTCTATACACTATTTGTAACATCCTCCTTAACTTGTTAGACTTAAGTATGGTTATGGAAGTTTAATGACTCTTGTATGAGTTACCTATTAACTTTGGTAACATTTTTAAGTTAGTTAGGTTATTTTGCTATATAATTGAATGTGAGAAATAACTATTAATAGTCTAGAGAGGAGCATAAACTGCTTAGATGAAAGAAATAAATATGAAGAATTTATTTATTGGTCACAAATAAATAGAATGTAATGTGGTTATTTTTGGAGAATTAACTTAGTTAGTTTATTACTTTTAATAACACTGAGTGAGCATTTAAGAGTTAGATTAAATAGGCAGATATCTTAAAAAAATTATGAGAAATTATGAAGATATTAAGTAAAGGATGGAGAATTTTCTGATAACGAGTACAAGATCAGGTATATACCTGTAAGTCTATTAGCTTATTTCCTTAGGTTTAATTTAACTTGAGAAAGAGTAATAAGACTTAAGTGACAGTTTCAGGTGTATGAACAACAAAGTAATGATGAGAATAGGATTGAGATGAATCCTAGGATTTTTCATAACATCTATGGAAGTTAGGAAACTTGGATTTGTAAGATCAAAGTATTCCTAAGAGATATAATGTTTCTAGCAAAATATCTCAACTCATCCTTTTCTCTCCACATGTTTCCACCACCCCATCTACTGTTCCATTGACTTTTCTTCGTTCTTTCATCTTATCTCACTCTCACTTTTTCATTTCAAGTGGGAGAGCAGCAGAGGTAGCAGGGAGAAAAGAAAAATAGAAAGAAAAAAAAGAAAGGAAGAAAAAAAGGAAAGGGAAGGAGATCAAGAAAGCACCATAGCCTACTTTCATCTTCAAGGAGTTGAGGTAAGGGGTTTATGTTTCATTAACTTCACTTTTATTCTCTTGTTTACCAAATTTTATGGGTAATGAATTTTGGTTAGAGAATCTTGGTTTGGTGAAGTTTAGAAATGGTGAATATGATGTGTTGAACCCTTCTAAACTTGTTTTGAAAGCACTTATGTTGAGAAGTGTTGTTTTTAGTTATATATGGGCTTTGGTTAGTAAGTTCTACATAAGAACTCTATTTTCTAGTGAAAAACACATCAGATAATCAATTATGAACAAGGCATAATCAGTTATCTGGCATTCAGATGACGCTGTTAGAGGCAAACAACTAGTTAGGAGTAAGGCCTAACTGATTATTTGACTCTGGCAGAGAGTTATATTTTGAATAACTGGTTAGCCAAGGGAGCTAACCAATTATTCAGCTTTGGTAGAGAGCTACGTTGCTTAAATAACTGATTAGCCAAAGTGGCTAACTGATTATTCAACTCATCTAGAATGTTATAGAATGAGTCTTAACTAATTATCCAAAGGGAATAACCAGTTAGGGACTTGCAGAAATAGGATATTGGGTGGTCCTAAATGATTATCCAAGGGGAATAACTGATTAAGGACTCATAAAAATAGAGTTTCCTATTCTTGGGCTTCATTTAAAGCTTGTTCAAGCTATGTATTGAATACCAATGTTTCAATGGAGGTATTTTATGCATGCTTTCTAGTGTGTGTTAAAATACTATTAGGGATATTTCATGAAGGAAATAACCACCTAGGATATGTGTAAAAGTATAAGCCTTTGAGCATCCAATGGTTAGGGATTGCCATAGGTAGGTATCTAGTTCCTTGAGAAACATGGTGTTGCATTTGATATCATTTGTGATAAAATGATGTGGTGTACTAGATGCAAGTATACTGAGTTTGATTGACAATAGTTGCTTGTCAAAGTGCATGAATTACTCCTTTAAGATGAAAGTAGAGTTAGAGATGCATAAATGGTATTTGCTTCCTTATTTACTGAGGTTGAGCTATGATGGTTTTCTAGAAACATGAATTGCTCCTTCATGAGATAAAGTTGAGCCGAGAGTGCATGTTTGCTAGAGTTTGCTCTATTACTTGTTTAGAGTGGACTTTATGATGAGTTATTGTGGTGTGTATATGTGATTTGAATATAACATTACATAGTTTCATACACTTACTATTTCTATGTATTGTAACCTTATGTGATGTACACAATCATTTGGCCAGAGAATTGTAGGTAATCGGTCTAGGGGACTAGTCCTAAATTCTCAGAGCATAGAGGCTCTTAAGGCCAGGGTTACCAGTAGGTTAAGGAGGTAACAGATTCCCTCACTACCAGGTAAGTTAAGGAGGTAATATATTCCCTCCCTACCCAAAGCAATACAAGGGAACTAGGTTCTTGGGAATAGTCAAGTTTCATGACATTGCACTAACACTATCATAACATATTTCATAATTGTTACCTTGGTGTCACGACCATAATCACGGCAGAATAACAACTTAAATTTAAAAAAAAATTAAGAGTAGCCACCAATTTTATTTTTTATTAGGAAAAATTAGAAAACCCAAGAAAAATAGTCTTTGAAACTAAATTAAGTTCGGGAGTCAATTATGTATAGGGAATTATGGAAACTTCAACCCACAGTACCCCTAACACACCCGTCCTGAGACGGTACCTTAAGTTAATTGTGCAAAATTGATAATCTCAAAATATATTTGTTTTACCTCTTTTATTAAAAAAAACACTGAAAAAACAAATAATTCATGAAAATTTAATTTTTGGCTTGACAGAATATGGGTCCGCTCGTACGTATCCTCGGATACAATGAGGAACTCAAAGTCACGTAGTTCTCTATAAAATTCTTGTTGGTTGGTTGATTTTAATTAAATAATTTTTTATTTTAAAAATTTGAATTAATAAATTACCGTGACTTAATTAATCATATTAAGGTTTGACTAGTTGAAAATCGGCGTCATGCTAAAGACATCACCCGATTATCAAGTTTGTTGTAAAAAATTTTAAAAAAAACTTTGAATCTTCATGGATTAGTGATTTATTTTATTTAAAAAAAATTGAAGATAAAACAAAAATAATTTGAATCATCAAGTTGTCATAACTCAGATAATTATAAAAATAATAGGATTAGCAAGCTGTCACAACTCAGATAATCCTATTTTATTCTTTTAAAAAAGGTTCAATTATCTTATAGTTTTTATTTTTATATTTATCATTTACTTTAATTTTTTGTTTTATTTTTTTTACCATTTCAGCCCATTGAGCCCATTAGTCTAAGCCCATTCCTAAAAAAAAAATATTAAATCTTATGTGGCCCAAAAGTTATCAGCCCAAGATAGAATATTAGTCAGCCCCAATTTATTTTTTTTACTATTTTTTTATTTTTTTATTTTTCAATCTGCAAATAAAAAAATAAAAAATAAAAACAACAGAAAGTATTGAATTTCTAGTTTTGGACAGACACGATGCTCACAAGGGAGGGGAAAATCATGGTGATGGCAGCGCGAATTTGGTTCAAGCGCAGAGCTCAACAGCAGCGTGGGCTTCACGGCGACTGGTGTGCGGTGAGTCAATGACTAGTGTGGTGGTTACGGTTGGTGCAATGAGGTGGGATGGTAGTGGGTCTAGTTCGCGAGTCTGGTCCGATTCAACAGGGGTGACTGGTGGTGCGACTCAGGGGTATTGCAGTCGCTGGTGCGAGGCAGAGATGATGAACACGGTGGCTGGCGCGAGGCAGAGATGATGAGCACGATGGCTGTTGGCGAAGGGACGGTGCCAGCAAAGCTCGGGTTCAACGGGGTGAAGACGGTGGAGCGTAGCCACGCGGGTGAGAGGGTGTCTACTAGTAGTCTGGTTCATTTTTGAGACGTGGATGGTTGTTTCCAATGGTGTTGGTGCATCTTGGGTGGCAATGGGGTGCTGTGTAAAATAAGGGTGAAGGTGGCTATTTTTTATAGGTTCATTCACAGTGAGATGGTGTGAAACAGGGGCTGTGCATGATATGGCTTGGTGGTTTGGTTGTGTTGTTTGTGATGGTGATGAAGGGTTGTTGAAGATGGTGGTAATGAAGGCTTGAACATAGTGGTTATGGTGGGATGGAGCTTTGGTTACTGGGTGCTATATGATGGGTGAAAGTGGTGAGCGTTGACTAATTATAATGGAGGTTATGTTGGTGATGTTTGCAAGTGTTTGGATGGTTGGGTTACGGCGGTGAAGATGGAGAGAAGGCTACATGATGCTTAGAGGGGTTTTTGGCAATTATGGTGAGTGGTGAGATTATGGTAATGGTCGGGAGCTTCTTTGCCATAGGGTGAAAAAAAAAGGATTGCTAGGGTACTTTTTTTGGGTATTGGCCATAGGAAAAAATGTGTGTCAAAAGTATGTAGGTGATGGGTATTTATAGAAAAAAAAAAAAAATTAGAGGTTGGAGAGTGATGGTGATGAGTTTGTTTAGGATGAGTTTGTTTTAAGGTGAGTTTATTTATAATGAGTTTGTTTAGGATGAGTTTGTTTTAGGATGAGCTTGTTTAGGATAAGTTTATTTTAGGATGAGCTTGTTTAGGATAAGTTTGTTTAAGATGAGTTTTATGATAACTGCAAGGGTTTGTTTAGGATAAGTTTAATGTCATTTGAGTTATGAGATGGATAATGTGTCAATGGGTCAGGTTATGGGCTAATGGGTCAGGTTATGGGTTTCTACCAGAAAATTGGGTCATTTTATATTTTCATTTTTTTTTCTGTTTCTCTTTTTTCTTTTTCTTTTCTTTTTTCTTTTCTTCTTTTTTTATTAACAAAATGCCTCAGACAAAATTGAGTGTTCACAGTTGCCCCTCTTTACTTGTTTCTTACTAGATAAAAAGAATAACCGCAGTTTTTCATTTTATCATTGTAAAGAATGAGTAAAGACATGAACTCGAATTTTGTTCGGGATCATAAGATGATACAAAAAAAAAAACAATGCAAAATAATAAAATGTGAAGAACCGATGAGCTCAAAAGTAAATGACAAGGATTTTAAAATGCATTGAACCAATGTGCTAGAAAAGAATTTAAAGTGCAAGGAGCCAATGCGCTCAAAATAAGTGATAAAAATTTAAAGAAGCATGGAGTCGATAAAAGAATTTAAAATGCATGGAGTTGATGTACTCAAAAGAATTTAAAAATACAGGGAGCCAATGCGCTCATAATAAGTGACAAAAAATTTAAAGAAGCATGGAGTCAATGCTCTCAAAAGAATTTAAAAATGCAGGGAGCCAATGCGCTCAAAATAAGTGACAAAAATTTAAAGAAGCATGGAGCCGATGCTCTAAAAAAAATACATAGAGTTGATGCGCTCTAAAGAATTTAAAATGTAAGGAGCCAATGCACTCAAAATAAGTGATAAAAATTTAAAGAAGCATAGAGCAGATGCTCTCAAAAGAATTTAAAATGCATGGAGCCGATGTGCTCAAAAGAAAGCATGGAGCTGATGTGCTCAAAAGAATGCGTGGAGCCGATGCATTTAAAAGAATTTAAAAATGCATGGAGCTGATACGCTAAAGAATTTAAAAATGTAGGGAGCCGATGCGCTCAAAATGCATGGAGCCGATGCACTTAAAAGAATTTAAAAATGCATGGAGTCGATGCAGTCAAAAGAATGCATAGAGCTGATGCACTCAAAATGCATGGAGGCGATGCGCTCAAAAGAATGTATGCAGCTTATGCACTCAAAATGCATGGAGTCGATGCGCTCAAAAGAACATGAAAATATTTGTGCCAGTAAGACATGGACTTAAGATCATTTTCTTCTCTCTCTTTTTCTCTCCTTTCTCTTCTCTCTTTTTTCTTTCTTTTCTTTTCTTTTCTCTTTTTTTGTAATTTTCTCTTTCTCTTTTCCATTTTTTTCTCTTTTTCTCTCTCTTTTTCTTTCTTTTTCTATTTTCTCTTTTTTTCTCTCTCTCTTTTCCTCTTTTTTTTTTATTTTCTCTTTTTCTCTCTCTCTTTTTCCTCTTTTGTTTTATTAAAAGTCATTTGAACCAATGACAACTCTTGTTCTTCTTCTTCTTCTTTTTTTTATTTTCCTCTTTTTTTCTCTTATCTCTCCATTTGAGAAGTGAGATGATCATCCCTTGTTGTGAACCCTTACTTGGAGCTACTAAGTCTTTGCGAGAAAATTTTACCCCAGTATTTGTTCCTTGATCCTCATCCAATTAATTTTTTGTAACAGATTGATGACTCAACTGTTGTCTCTGTTGCTACTTCCTTCAATATATAGTCTCCTTAATAGGGGTGGTGTAACACCCTTGTGGGGATGTCACATTTTTTATGCAATAAAATAAAATCTTACCCAAGTTATAAAACATTTGTCACATAAATAATGAGTTGTAAACTTTTTTCTTTTTATGCTTGATAACGTTAAATAAAATCACACGGAACACAAAATAAGGCAAAACATAATCACACACCATAATGTACGTATGATTTTTTCTTAAGTATACAAATAATTTACAACTACAAATATTTAACAAAACAGTAAAGAGTCAGCATAATACTAAAACATAACATGCCCAATTGCACATCAAAGATTTCCTAACCCTCCGAAGGATCACTCTCAGAGAGATCATCGGATAACAGAAATCCTGGATGTCTCACAACTCTACGGACGTGAGTCCGTGCTGTCGACACACTACTGATCTCACTAGGCGCATGAAAAATTCCTCCCCAATAACGCCTAAAAGTTAAAGGCATCTCAAGATATAGGTACAGAGTAGTAGTAAAAATAAGCTCCCCATCAAACTCTCTATGCAGAGACACAATCAGACGTCCCACGTAGACTACCGATCCTCTATCCTCATGCATTCGCCAGGCCTTAAAACCTCCGTGAAACTCAAGTCTCACAAAACTAAAGAATCCATGCAACGTCATGATCACAAGATCAATCCAAATGATATGGGTGATCTAGCGGCTCGCCTTCCTTGAACTGATCGCTCGGCTGTTGCTCCTCAGGGTACTAAATCTCTAGAGGCTGCTCCTCTACCTCAAACTCTTTACAAAATATAATGACAATAATACAGAAACGCATACAAAGAGGTGTGACAATCTACATCATTACCAGCATGGCAATAAAGAAAATGACAATACAAACAAATATCACAATAATGCATACCATCACATCATATACAGTACCTCAAATTAACACATCATGCATGCTATCACAGGTTATAGTAATCATTGAAATGCAGATCCTAGATGCTAATGCATATCGACTCGTTCCTACTCCATGAAGCTAAACACAAACATTAGAGAGAATGATCCGAAAAGAACTATTAGTACCTCAGGCTGCCCAACCAAACTGTTCCACTGTCCAACGTCGTGTCTATAGCCCACAGTCCAAAACATCGTGTAATAGTACACAGTCCAAATACGTCGTGCGCTACAGGCATTGTACAAATTAGTCTCCACAAGATCTTGATTAAGAATAGTGCTTGTCAAGATCATTAGTGTGTTGCCCGTTACCACGGCCCAGAGGAGCTACCAACTGTCCACATGTGGAATTCTCCGCACACTAACGCCTCCAAGTTCAATTAATGAACCACACTACACCTATCACACCCACGATACGATGTAATTCATCTTGTCAATCAATCGTCAATTTTTAACCAAATTGACACAACTCTCAATGCATGATTAAGAACCATAATTACATAAATACCCTCAATCTTAATATATCACCTTATTTACCTAAATACCCTTAGTCTCAATATTCACAAATATTGTATGTCTCCACTTGACAGTACTATATCTCAATATGTCCGGGTCTACCACTTTGGCCCGACAGTAAAACTCACTATTCCATATAGTCGCGTAGGAATTTTATCGCATTTTTACAATTGCATCATTTTTACAAACATTTTTAAATTGCGTAATTATATTTTGACATTTTTAAATACCGCGTAAAGTTTTTAAATCATTTTCTCAATCGCATAAGATTTTTAAATCATTTTCTTAACCGTATAACTTAAAATCTTTATTTTAAAAATGCGTAAGCTATTTCTAGTACTTTTAAACTACGTAGATAATTTTCTTTACGTTATAAACATATTATGGAACCTTCTCTTTTATTTGTCCGATTTTAGTAAATTTTGACAGTATTTTGTCTAGAAAATCTATTAAATGATATTGTCTACATTTTTCTCTAAATACTGCATATTTTAACCTCAACCATTATTTACACCTTGAAACTTACTAACGCGCTTCAAAACTCAAAGAGTGAGCTCTACGTTAGTATTTTTCAAGTGTTTTCTTTATTTCTTACTTATAACAAATTCTTCTAATTTAGAATTCTAAAACTAAGTTCATTCATTTTATTTCCCAAAGATTCATTGAAATTAAATTCTTTTGTAGATTAGCTACTTGCCCTACCTTAGAAAATAATTTTGGAAATCAAATATACATTGAACGGCATGTTGGCTGAATTTAACCTATCCTTCACAAATAATCATTTAATCATTTTCTATCTTCTAAATCATTCTCAAATTCATTGTTTTACCTAAATTCATTAAATCATCGCTTTAGAAAATGGTTGAGAACATTTTGGTTCTTTTTTTCTTGGAGAAGCCGTGAGCTTCTTTGTGTTCTTTGGAACACTCATGCAATCCTTGCATATTATTCACATCCTATAATAATACTCATACATCTATAAACACATGCAATATACTTTTAAAGCTATAGAAATGCTCACAAATAAAACCAACCACAAATAGGAAAGCATTAAACAACTAAATAAGTGAATCCTTATGGATTCTTCACTACACATACAATCCATTTTCTCATCGCCACACAAGGTTGATGAGATTAAATCTCCCTCTTACCTTAAAGGAAGACAACTCCTTCTACTCTCCTCCTATGGTTTTCTTGTGACCCCCAAAAGAAACCTAACATGCTCAAACAAATTTTAAAGAGTTATAACTATAGGAGAAAAATATAAACCATGGATCAATCATGGCTTAGAACCTAAGAAATCAAGTTAGAAATAAGAAACAAGAATTTTCACCTAGTAGGAAAAATCTTCAAAGTGATTTTCCAAGCTTAAGATGAAAGATTTTGGAAGAACTCTCAACTAGAGATGTCTTAGAATGTTGTTTGGATTTGAGAAGTTGGGTTAGATGAAAATTTAGAAGGGTGGAGGTGTGAGGTGGTGGTGTTGGCCGAATGGCTCTCAAGGAGCAACAATGATGATTTTTGTTTTTGGTAGAGAGAGAAAAGAGATTTTTAGAGATAGTAAGATGATGATGAAATGAAAATCACCTCCTAACTCTAAACACTTAGCCGTGGAGCTCCAAAGGAGGTGGCCTCCTTTGTTGACTTCTCCTAACTCCTAACAACCTTAGATTAGATCAATGGATGATATCAAAGGCTTTGTCTCCAAGCTTGTTTCTAATTGGTGTAGAAAAACCTTCTTGATCCTTCTTGAAGAGCTCTAACCAAAATGCTCCAAGAGAGAGTAACTAGGTTTGTGTTCATTTATGAAATCTAGTTACACTTAAGTGTATTTGATTAGTTTGCTTAGTTACTTGCCTAACTATCTAGTTACTTTAGGATAACTAAGCTTTGTCTTGATATTTTTAGAACCTTCTCTAACTAGAACTTAAATAGGTAGCTAACTAGGTTTACTTGATTTAGTTACTACATAAGCTTCCTATGCTAACTTAGTTAGGCTTAAGCTAACTTGGTTAAGTTTTCTAGTCATAAACTAACAAGTCTAACCACTTTTGTGGACTAGCTTCTTATTGGTCTAAAACTTTCAAGCCACTATTGTTGACTAGTTCCCATTGGCTTAGGATTTAGTTTAGCCAGAAACGTTGACTGTTTCTCTAAACGCGGGTCCCACAGATTTTTTTGGGTCTATGATCATTTTGGAGCAGATTTCTACTATTTTTGAGACAGTAGGTACTATCAAATAAAATAATATTATAATAATATAAAATTATTTTATTACACAGTTAAATCCTAAAAATTAAAAGATTAATATACATATCACTCGGAATTGAGTTTAGTAAGATCCCCCAGCTCCGAATAATTAAAATAAGATTTTTTCGGCCAGAAAATTATTATTTTCTTGACTCAGAGCAAATCACACACAACAGTCAAATATAATCACGAAATAGTCAAATTCAATTTATAACTCACAGAAAATATAAAACAGTACATTTAGGACAATATCGTACTTAACCTAAAAGTTGGGGTGTTATAGGTGGGCATGGTTCGGTTTGGCATGAAAAATCGAATCGAACCGAACCGGTAGAGCAATTCGGTTTAAAAATCGAACCGATTTTCTTCTGTGCCGAACCGATTTTGGTTCTGTAAACTGGTTTTGAACCAATTCAGAACCAGTTTGGGTTTGGAACCGGTTCAGAAACAGTTTGGATTTAGAACTGGTTTTGAACCGATTTGGGTTTCTGAACTGGTTCAAAAACCAGTTCAGAACTGGTTTTTCATGAAACTAGTTCAGAAAACTAGTTTTTCTATGAAACCAATTCATAAAACTGGTTTAAAAACTAGTTCAAAAACCAATTCAAAAAACTGGTTCAAAAACCAATTCAGAACTGGTTTTTTCATGAAACAAAAATTATGGCAAACTCTGTTTACAAAATTATAGACCATTGATCTACATGAAATATCTATCTCTAAGTACAAACTTGACTAGAAGACAGTAACAAAAGATTGTTGGATCCATAACAAGAAACACAGTCTATTTTGAGTTCCTGAATGCCTCAGTAGTTGACCTAGTGTGACAAAATAAGATATTTGTTATCAGTTAAGGCCTAACCTATGCTGGTACATAGAAGCGTCACTCTACACCAATCACTAAGCAGATAGAACAAGGATTGGAAAGATACTGCAAATTTAGTATACACATAATACACAGAAGTGTTCCTGCAAGGAACTAATTAATGAGGACTTTTTTTTGTTGCACGTAATAGATATTTCCTATTTTAAGTATTTTATTGAAATATATTTGCATAAGTTAAGCAAAGCTTCTAGCCAAGTATATTTGTTAACTATTTTCCACATTAGAGAACTTTAAATGCATTAGGTACTAGTTACTTTTATATTTGTGAAGTTTGTATCTTTCTCTACATGGTCTGCGGTCTACATTAGGTACTAGACTACTAGGCAATGCCTTCCTCTATGATTAAACAACATATTATTTACATTAACAAGTTTGATTAAGATTTTCAAACCATTATGTCTAAGAAGAAGTATATACACCCTTTACAATGAGTGTAGCATGTAAGTATCCAAAGTGGTTTCTCTTGCTCAAAATCTTCTACAATCTGGTGCTTGCAGACCTCAGGATCTGTGTACCTTCAATTACATCAACCAAGATTTAGTAAAGTATATCACTTAACTCTTAAGAAGTAAACCAACATAAATGAAGAATATTTAAATACATCAACCTATCATAGCACTTGAGCTGTATCTGCATATCCTTTTATGTTTGCTATTACATGCAATCCAAGCTCACGTGTCTTCTCTTCACTCACTAGCACCAATGCAGCAGCACCATCAATGTTCAAGTCAATAAACCAATTCATAATCAATAAATGAACATGCACTTTAGAACCTTATGATCTATACCCCATATTCTAGCATGGTATAATTATTAATTTATTAATCCAATTTCTTGGAATTATATAAGGGACTATCTCCACAGAATTCACATGGGCATCAAAGAATGCACTTTAGTGCTCAAATACCAAGTATGACAAAAAAGAGAGGCCCAACACATGCCTTTTTAAAGTATATAATAGTGGCAATAAATCTGTTATTCATTAATAGAATAGTTTCCACCTAAGGGAAATCACGAATTAATAAAGTGCGTAAATCAAAGGACAGTATACCAAGAACGAGCTCTCAAGAATAAAGAACATGTCTTGATAAGTAATAACATGTCCAATACACAATTATCCTAAGATAAAAAATAACAGTAAAACAAATACAAGAAAATGTATCCCCTTCAATCATCAAGAGAAATAACAGAAGAACAAGGAACATCTTGTTGAGAAATCATTTCTGCAAAAAAGAAGAACAACATCTCATTACTTATGAAAACATAATATAATAAGCAATAAGTAATAACATAAATGTGGAACATTAATATTAACTTACCTTGTTCAAATCTCTCAAGTTACTCAAAGTCCTATTTAGAAAGCAATGAGAAGGGTGTTCCTTTCAGCCAATCTTTTGTGCAGACAAGTGTTTCCACCATTTTAGGTGTTAGGGAACTACGATAAGGATCAAGCACTCTTCCTTCTATACTAAATACAGACTTAGAGGCTATATGGAGAGAGGTATGGCTAATATCTCCCGAATAATGTTTGCAAGGATTGGAAATCGACTTGAATTTACCCTCCACCAACTTAGAATATCTAAGTCTAGATTGGTCTCTAAATCTTCCTTCAAATATTTCTTTAGCTCAGATTTGGCATTCAATTTGCACCCAGTTGATTTTAAAATTTGATTCCAACAATAAGGATCATCATCATCAGTTTCAATAACTCGTACTTCTTGTGTATCACTTTGAGACCCCCCTCATGACTATTATATTCCTCAAAAAGTGACTCCAAACAAGAATCTAACTTATCTTGCAATTTAACCGCCTTATCTAAATCAAAGATCTAACTAATTGACCAATTGACATATCCTTGTTTATACCTAAGATCAAATACAACAGCAATTAACAATAACATGTTTAGACCATTGGGATTTCTCCAATATTTATCGTATTTCTTCTTCATCCTTTCAGCTATCATACTTACACTTATATCATTGGAGCCACAGGATTGGCGAATCCTCATCCCAATTCCAAATACCTCTTGTATATATATACTACTGGTAACATAAGAAGTACAAAAAATGCGCAAAGTAGCATCATAGAAAATCTTCAAAAATGGTAAAATTAAGCAAGCATAATCCCAATCTTCATATGTAGGCACACCCTTTCCTTTTTCTAACTCATCAGCATATTTCTTGTCAAGCATCTCAAGCTCCTCAAATGCATTTCGGTGCTTCAAAGCTACCTCCAATATAAGATAGGTCGAACTCCACCTAGTTTCAACATCTAAGCAAACTAGACCCTTATAATCAATCTTCTCATGGTCAACACATGCCTTGAATTTATTTAATCTAGAAGGAGAAGATCTTATGTACTTCACTGCACCGTGGATTCTCAAAATAGAATCATTAATCTCTTTCAACCACTCCTTCATAATCAAATTCAGAATATGTGCACAACAACGCATATGAATGTAATCTCCCTTTAGAACTAAGTTGTTCCAAGATGCTAGCCTCCTTTTTAGGTGTTGAACCCCAACATCATTTGAAGAAACATTATCAATTGTCAAACTGAAAATGTGATTTAACTCCCAACGACTCAAGTGCATCTCAATAGTCTTGGCCATAACCTCTCTTGAATGATTTGTGACTTAGCAGAAATTCAGAATCTTCTTATGAAGCCCCCAATTATTATCAATGAAATGGGCAGTCAAACACATATAACTCATATTTTGACATGAAGTCCATGAGTCAGTAGTGAGGCAGACTTTTCGATAATGTTTTGAAAGAAACTTCTTCAAGTTCATTCTTTTTATATTCCATAGCGTGAAAATGTCACGCGCTAATGTAGTGCGTGAGGGGACATTGAATCTTGGTTGCAACACATTTGTGTACTTCCAAAAAGCTTCATTCTCCACAAATCGAAAAGGGAGCTCAGCTACCATGAACATCTTTATGAGTTCATTCCCGATAGGCCTCTTGGTCAAATTTAGCATATAAAAGAGAAGAAACAACATACCCTTCTACAGTCCCTGTTGAAGATGGAACCGATTTTTGCCTTTTGTTTCCATCATTATCTAGATTATCCTTGCATCTCTTTGAATGAGAACGCATAGCGCTTGTTCTGTTATCATACTTGATCAAGATACTGCAATAGTTTCATCTAGCTCTCTTATCTAAACTAGACTCCACAGAAAAATGTTTCCAAGCCTCAGACCTATTTCTACGCCCATCAGTGCGAGGCGGTAACACACCAGTAGTGTCATAGACAACTGGTGGAGTAGAAACCAGATGCTCTGCTGTCTCCGAGACCAAAAAGTCATTCCGATCACCCATTGATGACATCTGTATGTAAACTAAGATGTCAATTATTAACCTCAACATCAATTATTTCCAAAATCTCCATCTCCTTCATATAGGAAATGGTGAAGAAGTTGGGTAAATGCACATTACTTCAATGAGAATAATGTAGTCTACATATTTATTTATATATATATATATGTATGACCTCAGCCTCTATGGATTCAAAGTAATGGTGAAAAAGGGGGATAATACCACAAAGAAAAATAACTACCGCATGCTAAGGAAAAACAAAAAACAAATTGAGTACCAAGTCATTTTTAACATGGATTAAATAACCCCACAGTATTTTTCTAGTGATTCTCAAAATGAACTCTGGAATCAAACATTTTACAAACTAAATTGAAACATGTGTTCACTGGATGATAAATAAAATAGATGAAAATTAAGAATGAAATGAATGAGGAACAAGAAAACATTTAATTATACTTCTGTTTTCATCTACACCTAAGTGGTCACTAATTTTTTATTACTATGTTCTACATCAAAGTGTTTTTTGTGGGATATTATGGCATATAAAATATATCACTTAAACAAGATTTAAAAAAAGAATATCAAAAAGGACATATATAGATATATGGATTAATCCTTTCCTCCAACATTTTTCTCAAAGTAACAAAGCCAATTACTTCCTTTGTCTTCAACTCTTCCATATGCCTACAATTTTATTAGCTCAATAATTTTGTTATCCTTATTTTTTTGATACATTACTAATTAAATAACAATATGATATTTGGCATGATTCTCTTGAGATGAATTTCCTTTTCTTTATTGATAAGTATTAGGCTAATGGTCTTATCTTGTAGACAAAAAACAGGAAAGAAAAATATACCAAGTATGCATAACTTAGCAGATATAGGAAAATAAGAGGATGGATAATACTCACCGATATTATCATTCACCACTTCACATGAAACATGAATCAGAGATCTACCTTTGAAAAGGATTCAATCAATGTGAAGATCATGTGTTTGGCAATCCCAACAGAGGCAGAGGGCTCTAAAAATTAACTTGAGGTATTCAAGTGCTCCCTGTTTGTCACCTAACAGTACCACATAACACTCAGTAATAGCACAGTCATATGATGCTTTTAAAATAGAATAAATGGTTGATTATCTAATCAAATGTTGACCATTAAACATGCAAAGAAGTCTACATGGTTTTTTACAGGCTTAAAATTTCAAATGTCTATATGGTAGATCTTTAAAAGTGTGAACAACAAAAATTATGAGTGTTTTTAAGACACGCATCTGTCATTTAGGGATTCTTAACCAGAAAACTCAACTCATCCTCTCAGAATCACTCACAAACAGCAACTAAAATCCTACAAATGCCATTCAATAGAAAATACTCATGCAACAAATAACACCCTAGATTGAAAAAATCCCAAATCCCTAATCGAACACTGAAACCTTCCAAATCAAACAAATAAATAAATATAATTATTTAGATACCTTTGTGCAACTATAGAGATGGCGAGACACTACAATGGAGAGATTGTAAGTAACAAAACTTTCACACACTGCAGGATACACGAAGTGTGAAGTGTGAAGTGTGAAGTGCGAATCGAAGTGCAGGATGAACAAAGTGGCAAAGTGCGAAGTGCAAATCAATAATGAAGGATGAACCCTAGTGTGGCCAATTGATGCGAACAAAGTTGCCCCTGTGTAGCCAATCAAATGCAAATAAAATTGCCCCAGTTTGGTGAACCCTTCAAGGAGTTACAACCCATCTTTCTTTGAGATTTTGCCTATTTATTTTCCCTAACTTTGCTTATACTGCTCTTTTGGGTTTTGAATCAAACAGGCTCTTTTCCTCCTTTTTTTTTCGCTCAAGTACCCCTTGTTTTTTGGATTATCCCTTGGGATATCATTTTTCCCTTTAATTAGAACTTCTAAGTTCTTTTCGATCTGAATTGTTCATCAAGAGTTTGCTATCAGATGGTCAAATCATAGTATTGTACTCATGTTCACCTTACTTGAACTATTACGTAACAGACAGACATAGATTCAAAAGTACAATAGAAAAAAAATTTACTAAGTGAACAACTTTCAGATTGGTCTTGGAAGTTTGACTACAAAAAATAGTATATATGAAAAAAGACATAAATGATGGTATGAGATTCAAAGAAGTGTTGCCCCAATATGGATTGGTTTGATCCTCACGAAAACGATCTTTAGTTGCCTACTAGATATTATGGCCAATGATTTTCTTCTGCTGAGCATCTATATCAAACCAAATTGAATCAAAGAGAAATTTACCCCAGTCTAAGACTGTGATTACCATGCAACATTGATGATGAGTTTTGATGATAACAAATATGGAGATGATGAGATGATGAGAAGATCAAGTCCAAGTTGTTCAAGCTTAATTTTAGGACTTAGGATCTTTTTTGTACAGAGCTCTATAGGATATCTCAGTGTTTTAGTCAAAAGATCTAAAAACATGTTTTCTTACAAACCAAATTAAGGTTCTTAAATTAATCAAAGAGTTTGTGAAAATTAGAAATCACCTAATCTGTTTTCTAAAGGTGTTTATCATGTTTTCAAATAAAAGCATTCGAATAACCTAAGAATCATTCGAATACAATCTTCTGAAAAAGCCTCCCCAAACGTGGTTTTTAATAAGGTATTCGAATACTCATTTGAGGCATTCGAATACAACGTGATTTTTTATAGAGGTATTCGAATACCATATGAGGCATTCGAATACACCCTTTTAAAAGGCTTTTATAAACATGTTTTTAGCTAAAGGCATTCGAATACTTTGGTTTGGTATTCAAATAACGTGAGTTTCTTCCATTTTTTATATACTGATATAAGAGGTATTCAAATACCTCATAACGGCATTCGAATACTCCAAGCTTAAACCTTTTATATATTTATATATCAGTGGTATTCGAATACCACAGTAATGTATTCGAATATCCCACGTTTTTCAGCTTCTGTTTGAAATTGATACGCAACGGATTTTTGCATTAATTATGTAATCAATTTCCCCAGTGAAAATTTTTGATCAGAGGCTCTATAAATAGAGACCTCCCTCACGGCTACAAACACACCAATCCTTGAATTTATTTTACATTTGTGCTAAAATACTGTTTGCATATTTTTCTCTTTTTCTCTCTGTGCTCTTTTGGTAAAATTCTGAGATATTGTTAGAGAACTCTATAGTGCTTCAATTTGTATTACTTACTCTGAGTAAGAGTTTCTCTTCATCTATTTTCTGATATTTTGTATCGAGGGTGAGGTATCCCTCAAGGTTTGTATAAGGGTGAGGTATCCCTGTAGACTGAGACTTTAGCACAAGGGTATAGTGTCCCTGTGTGTGAAAAGTGCTCTATTTTGTAACGGTAGCAAGCACCTATTGAAGCTTGTATACTTAGTGAAAAATCTCGGCTTTCGAGGACTGGATGTAGACCACAAGTGGGTTAGTGGTCGAACCAGGATAAATATTGTGCTTGCTTCTCTTTTCCCTAATCTCCTTTTTTTATGCAATTTATTTTATTGCACATTTATTGTTTCTTTTCTTCTTCTCATTCCTTCTGTGCATTTATTTATTAAGCTTTTGATATTCGTTTTAATTAAAAGAGGTTTTGCGAAAAAGTTTTTATACTCAATTCACCCCCCTCTTGAGTACTGGAAGCCACTTGGTAACAAGTGGTATCAGAGCTAGACTCTTGTATAAAGAGCTTAGCAGCTTCAAGAGAACATGGCTTCTTCAAATGGTTTTTCAGAAGGATCTTCCATAAACCGACCACCCTTTTTCAATGGGGATGGTTATGTATATTGGAAGGAAAGAATGAAAATCTTCATCGAAGCTATTGATCTAGATGTATGGGATGCTATCGAAAATGGCGCTTTTATACCCACACATGAGATCGATGGTGTAAGGACCGAAACACCACGAAATAAATGGTCTGATGAAGACAAAAGAAAAGTTCAATTTAATTTAAAAGCCAAAAATATTATTACTACTGCTTTGGGATATGATGAGTTTTTTAGAATTTCAAATTGTAAAACTGCTAAAGAAATGTGGGATACTTTGCAAGTTACCCATGAGGGTACTAGTGAAGTTAAGAGGTCGAGAATAAATTCTCTAACTCGTGAATATGAATTATTCAGAATGAACTAAGGAGAAAGCATTCAGGAAATGCAAAAGAGGTTCACCCACATAGTTAATCATCTTGCATCTTTAGGCAAAAGTTTTTCTAATGAAGACTTAATTAACAAAGTTTTGAGGTGTCTTAGCAGGATTTGGCAACCCAAAGTAACAGCAATATCCGAATCAAGGGATTTGTCCACAATGACCTTAGCTACCCTCTTTGGAAAACTTCATAAGCACGAATTGGAACTAAGCAGACTAAGCCAAGGCGAAGAGAACGATAAAAAGAAAAAGGGAATAGCGCTCAAAGCCACTTCATCAACATTCGACAATGATGATGAAGAAAATGAAGAAAGTTCAGAGAATTTCGAGGTAAGTGAAGAAAATTTAAGTTTACTAGTTAAAAAGTTTGGTAAATTTCTCAAGAAAAAGGGAACGCAAAGAAGACCTCCCTTCCCTCCTAAAAAGACACACTTTAAAGGCGAAGGAGCCTCATCAACTCCAACTTGCTATGAATGTGGCAAACCTGGTCACATGAAAATGGAGTGCCCCGTTTATCAAAAGAAGAAGGAGAAATTTGAAAAGAAGCCCTTCAAGGAAAGAAAAGGAAGAAAAGCCTACATAGCGTGGGATGAAAACGACATGGACTCAACTGATAGCTCAGATAGTGAAGAAGCTCAACTGTATCTCATGGCAAAAAGAGATGAAGAAGAAAGCGAAAATGAGGTAAGTTCTAATACTACTCTATTGCCCTCTTACGATGAGTTACAAGATGCTTTTGAGGAACTACATGAGGAATCTTTAAAACTCACAAAAATTATTTCTTCATCTAAGAAAACAATTTCCTCTTTAGAAAATCAAATTCTTATTTTAAACAAAGAAATAGAGGAATTAAAAATAGAAAATGAGACTTTAGGAATCATTGATGCATGCACAAATCATTCTTCACATGCTTCTACTTCCTCATCTTGTTCTTCATGTCATATACTTGAAAAAGAAAATGAAGACCTAAAGAACACTCTTTCTAAATTTACCTTTGGAAGAGATAATTTAAATATTTTATTAGGAAGACAAAGAGTAGTTTTTCAAAAAGCCGAGATAGGTTATAACCCAAAAAATCAACAAAAACTCTATAAAAATTTCTTTGTGCATTCTAGTGTTTCAAGTAGTCCTTTTATAAAATGTTTTTATTGTGGAAGAAAAGGAGATAGTGCTTCAACATGTAATGCAAGGAAAAATATAAGTACAAAAGTTGGAACAAAAATGATTTGGGTTCCCAAGGGTACCTTACCCAAAACTGACACACAAGGACCCAAGAAAGTTTGGGTACCAAAAGTTAAAAACTAAACTTGTGTTGTAGGTGTGCTTGAAAGCCAGGAGTTCAAATTGGTATCTTGATAGCGGCTGCTCCAAGCACATGACCGGAGACGACTCAAAATTCACCATGCTTATTCCCAAGAATCATGGACACGTCACTTATGGCGATAACAACAAGGGTAAAATTCTTGGAATCGGCAAAGTCGGTAAGAACCCAAACTCCTCTATTGAAAATGTGCTGCTTGTTGAGGGTTTGAAACACAATTTACTTAGTATTAGCCAATTATGTGATAACGGAAATAAAGTTATATTTGATTCAAACTATTGCATAATTGAAGATAAAAATGACAAACATGTTAAATTCATTGGTCATAGAGTAAACAACATCTATATGATTAGTCTTGATGATATATCTTCAAATGATGCGAAATGTCTTTTAAGTAAGAATGATGATTAATGGCTATGGCATAGGAGAATCGCACACATTCACATGGATCACTTAAAGAAGTTGGTCTCTAAAGAGCTAGTAATTGGACTACCCAAGCTTAATTTTATAAAAGATAAGTTGTGTGATGCATGTCAAAAGGGTAAACAAATAAAGGTCTCCTTTAAAGCAAAAAATATAGTTTCAACTTCTAGACCTTTACAACTTTTGCACATGGATCTTTTTGGACCTTCTAGAACTATGAGCTTTGGTGGGAATTACTATGCTTTAGTGATTGTGGATGATTTTTCTAGGTTTACATGGACTTTATTTCTTGCAAATAAAAATGATGCATTTCTAGCTTTTAAAAGACTTGCCAAAGTTATTCAAAATGAAAAAGGTTTTCAAATCTCTTCTATAAGAAGTGGCCACGATGGCGAATTTGAAAACAACGTTTTTGAAAATTACTGTGATGAACATGGCATTAATCATAATTTCTCTGCCCCTAGAACTCCGCAACAAAACGGAGTTGTAGAAAGGAAAAACCGTTCTTTAGAAGAAATGGCGAGAACTATGCTTAATGAGGCTACTCTTCCTAAATACTTTTGGGCGGACGCTGTAAGTACAGCTTGTTATGTAATGAACCGGGCTCTTATAAGGCCTATTTTAAATAAAACCCCATATGAGTTGTATAAGGGAAGAAAGCCAAATGTCTTATACCTTCATGTTTTTGGTTGCAAATGTTTTGTTTTAAACAATGGAAAAGACAATTTAGGCAAGTTTGATGCTAAGTCTAATGAAGGTATATTTCTTGGCTATTCAAATCATAGTAAAGCTTTTCACATTTACAATAAAAGAACTATGACTATTGAAGAATCTATACATGTTGCATTTGATGAAACTGACCCAAGTGGATAGAGAAAGGATCTTGTTGTTGATGATGTTGCAGAAATCTTGGCAGAAACACATTTGGACAATAAAGAAAAGAAAATCAAGGAAAAAGAGGATGAACTAAGACAAGAGGATTCACAAGCTTTGGAACTTCCCAAAGAATGGCGAACTTCAAAATATCACTCCCTTGATCAAATTATCGGTGATGTTTCTAAAGGTGTAAGTACTCGTAACTCCCTTAGAAATACTTGTAATCACTTAGCTTTTGTTTCTCAAATTGAACCTAAGGATTTAATTGAAGCTTTTGATGATGAACATTGGATCCTAGCTATGCATGAGGAATTAAATCAGTTTGAAAGAAATCAAGTTTGGGAATTAGTTGTTAGACCTAATAATCACCCTATAATTGGAACTAAATGGGTTTTTAGAAACAAACTTGATGAAAATGAGTTAATAACTAGAAACAAAGCTAGATTGGTTGCTAAAGGGTATAATCAAGAAGAAGGAATAGATTATGAAGAAATCTATGCACCTGTAGCTAGATTAGAAGCTATTAGAATGTTACTTGCTTATGCTTGCATCATGGATTTCAAATTATATCAAATGGATGTCAAGAGTGCTTTTCTGAATGGTTTTATTCAAGAGGAGGTATACGTTGAACAACCTCCAGGTTTTGAAAATCATGAACTGCCCAACCATGTTTTTAAACTTAAAAAGGCTTTATATGGTTTAAAGCAAGCTCCCAGAGCTTGGTATGAAAGGTTGAGTAAGTTTCTTTTGGAAAATGGTTTTTCAAGAGGAAAAGTTGATACTACTCTTTTTATTAAAAATAAAAAGTATGACATTCTTCTTATGCAAGTATATGTGGATGATATTATCTTCGGTGCTACTAATGAATCCCTTTTCAAAGAATTTGCTAAGTCAATGCAGAATGAATTTGAAATATCAATGACGGGATAATTAAATTTCTCCCTTGGACTTCAAATCAAACAAACAAACGAATGGACTTTCATAAGTCAAACAAAATACTGCAAGGAATTGCTGAAAAGATTTGAAATGGAAAACGCTAAACACATGGCCACTCCGATGAGCACGTCTTGCTACTTGGACAAAGATGAAGGAGATAAATCAGTAGAAATAACGAAATATAGAGGTATGATTGGTTCTCTCCTTTATCTTACTGCTAGTAGGCCAGATATAATGTTTAGTGTATGCATGTGTGCTAGATATCAAGCAAACCCTAAAGAATCTCACTTAAGTGCTGTCAAACGTATAATGAAATACCTAGTAGGCACTTCACAAATGGGCTTATGGTATCCTAAGGGTGCCTCTTGTAGCCTGATAGGCTATTCTGACTCTGACTTTGCTGAGTGCAAATTGGACAGGAAAAGTACTAGTGGGACATGCCACTTGCTTGGTAGTTCTTTAGTTTCTTGGCATAGTAAGAAACAAAACAGTGTGGCTTTGTCTACCGCTGAGGCTGAATATGTTGCAGCCGAGAGTTGCTGCGCTCAAATCCTTTGGATGAAGCAACAACTCTTAGACTACGGTCTTCAGCTTGATCACATCCCAATAAGATGTGATAACACTAGTGCAATAAATATCTCTAAGAATCCTATACTGTATTCTAGAACAAAGCATATAGAGATAAGACACCACTTTATCAAAGATCACGTACAAAAAGGGGATTACATTCTTGAATTTGTTGAAACATCTAAGCAACTTGCAGATATCTTCACTAAACCCCTAGCAAAAGAAGCATTTTGTTATATAAGAGGAGAATTGGGCATAATTGATCAATCCAACATTTAAATGCTTGTTATTTGCTTAAATTTATGTTTAATAATTACTGACTTGAGCGTCGGAGTTTTTCCAAAATCTTTTTTTGTAGGTACTTCATCAACAGGTATGCGTCTATTGTCAAAATTGCATTTTCTAGACTTTTATAAGTGTTTTTCTTGCTTAGTTATTCGAATACCATATAGAAGTATTCGAATACCCTTCTGTTATTTGAGAATACCAACGCTTTTCTGTTTAAGGCATTCGAATACCTTAAAAGGTTATTCGAATACCTAGAGACTTTTATGTCTCAGTCCACGAAACAGCTCTCTGGAGCATTCGAATACCATAGGGTTATTCGAATACCCAGACGTCTCCTGTCTCTGTTTCTCTCAGAAGTATTCGAATACCATTATGAGCATTCGAATACCTGCTCCCTTAGCCTGCTCCTCTGTCTCTAGAATATTCGAATACCTCCAGTTAGTCTCTAGAGTATTCGAATACTTCATGAGCATTCGAATACTTTTAAAAGTATTCGAATACCTTCGTATGGCAGCCAAGCTTTTTCTGGTGTTTTATTCGAATACCTGGTGTGGTATTCGAATACCCCCTGTCTGGAGGCTGCGCCTGTTGAGCTCTTCTATTCGAATACCCTCTCCTCTCCTTTATATACCCCCTTTTCCCATATATCCGAATACTCTTCTCCTTTCTATCCCCACTTTCAAAACTTTTGGTTTTCCATCCTCCAATAACCTCCTCTCTCACGGTCTCTACCCTTCCTCCTCTCCTCTCCTCCATGGCCTCATCCTCCTCTCGCTCTAAGCGTCCTCGTACGAAGACACTGACTCAGGTGCAACAACCCGTTGGACCTTCGCAGGCTCTCCTCTAATGAGCAACAGCTCGGGCGCTTCGTTACTCACTTTCGAGAGCGTAACTTGGTGCATCCTAAGTATCTCGACTTGGGGTTCTTCGAACAAGAAGGCGGTTTCGACTTTCTCAACCAGCTACGCCACCAAGGCGTATTTCGCTTCTGCTCTTTCTCTACTCTGTTGTATCCCGACCTCGTCAAAATGTTCTATTGCAATCTGAAGATTGAAGGTCAGGAACTGCACTCCAGTATCTGCGATCAAAACATCGTAGTCACACCCGGCGATTGGGTTCAGATGTTTGGCTTACCGTCCACTGGCAACTTTGCTGACGAAGATTCTCTCCTCCAACTCTTCGACAAGAACCAAGCTATTGAGGATGTTCTTCGCCCTGGGTTGGGTTTACCTTCGACTCAAAAAGGAGTCAAAGGGGGCATGATGAAGAGCCAGGACAGGCTCCTCCACTATGCCTATGCCCACATCCTCGCTCCTAGAGGTGGAAACTATGCCTACATGAGTGAAGACGACGTGTTCATGCTATGGGTTCTAAAGCAAGGCCATCAGATTAACTGGCCCGTCTTCATTATGAGGCACATGATGAGGGCAAGAAGTAAAGAGCAATGTGAACTTCCCTATGGCGTTATCATCACTGCCTTCTTAAGCAAGTATCCACACGTTCTGGAAACCGAGCGTGCAACCCTGCTAACCCATCATCACGTCTTTGGTTCCTTTACTCTTAACAAAATGAAGATGATCAGGACTGATGAAGGATGGGTGTTCCCAATGGAAGTTGATGATGAAGATAACGACCCTGCTGCCCCTGCTGCTGCTGATGCTCCCGCTCCTGTCACGAATGAGCAACTTTTGGCTACCCTGTTGGATAACAGAAACTACATGGAGAACACCTTCACTATTCTGTTTGACAGAATCGCTGGTGTTGAGCGTGAACAGGCTGCCCTTCGAGCCCTGCTGTCTGGCAATGACCCTGTCTCTCCTCCTCCACCACCTAATGCCTACTTCTAGGGCTTGCTTAGTCTTAGGACCAGTCGCTTATGTTCCGTTTTTAGCTGTTTATTGTATTGTTGCCCTTTAATTACTTTTGTATATGTGCTTGCCACTTTCATTTAATGCAATAAGTATTTTTTTCCTTGTCAATTGCTTTTTGATTATCTCATATATATCACTATGCTTTATTAGTTGAATATATCCTTTTTTATCATGTCAAAAGGGGGAGAAAAATAATAATCAATTCCATTTAAGAAAAGACAGGATTAACACTGGCTCTTGGATTCCAAAAGCAAGGGGGAGATGATTATGCTTGTTAAACTAATACTTTTCTCACTGATAGTTTGTCATCATCAAAAATGGGGAGAATGTGATTACCATGCAACATTGATGATGAGTTTTGATGATAACAAATATGGAGATGATGAGATGATGAGAAGATCAAGTCCAAGTTGTTCAAGCTTAACTTTAGGACTTAGGATCTTTTTTTGTACAGAGCTCTCATAGGATATCTCCATGTTTTAGTCAAAAGATCTAAAAACATGTTTTCTCACAAACCAAATTAAGGTTCTTAAATTAATCAAAGAGTTTGTGAAAATTAGAAATCACCTAATCTGTTTTCTAAAGGTGTTTATCATGTTTTCAAATAAAAGCATTCGAATAACCTAAGAATCATTCGAATACAATCTTCTGGAAAAGCCTCCCCAAACGTGGTTTTTAATAAGGTATTCGAATACTCATTTGAGGCATTCGAATACAACGTGATTTTTTATAGAGGTATTCGAATACCATATGAGGCATTCGAATACACCCTTTTAAAAGGCTTTTACAAACGTGTTTTACTAAAGGCATTCGAATACTTTGGTTTGGTATTTGAATAATGTGGGTTTCTTCTATTTTTTATATATCGATATAAGAGGTATTCGAATACCTCATAACGGCATTCGAATACTCCAAGCTTAAACCTTTATATATATATATATATATATATATATATATATATATATATATATATCGGTGGTATTCGAATACCACAAGAATGTATTCGAATATCCCACGTTTTTCGACACTGTTTGAAATTGATACGCAACGGATTTTTGCATTAATTATGTAATCAATTTCCCAAAGAAAATTTACGATCGAGGCTCTATAAATAGAGACCTCCTCACTACCGCAAACACACCAATCCTTGAATTTATTTTCTCGATTTGTGCTAAAATCTTGTTTGCATATTTTTCTCTTTTTCTCTCTGTGCTCTTTTGATAAAGTTCGAGATATTGTTAGAGAGCTCTATAGTGCTTCAATTTGTATTACTTACTATGAGTGAGAGTTTCTCTTCATCTATTTTCTGATATTTTGTATCGAGGGTGAGGTATCCCTCAAGGTTTATATAAGGGTGAGGTATCCCTGCAGACTGAGACTTTAGCACAAGGGTATAGTGTCCCTGTGTGTGAAAAGTGCTCTATTTTGTAACGGTAGTAAGCACCTATTGAAGCTTGTATACTTAGTGAAAAATCTTGGCTTTCGAGAATTTGGACGTAGACCACAAGTGGGTTAGTGGTCGAACCGGGATAAATCCGTGCTTGCTTCTCTTTTCCCTAATCTCCTTTTTTTATGCAATTTATTTTATTGCACATTTATTTCTGTTGTTCTTTATTGTTTCTTTTCTTCTTCTCATTCCTTCTGTGCATTTATTTATTAAGCTTTTGATATTCATTTTAATTAAAAAAGGTTTTGCGAAAAAGTTTTTATACTTAATTCACCCCCCCTCTTGAGTACTGGAAGCCACTTGGTAACAAGGACTAAATAGAATAGGGCAAAAACTCGCCCTAGTGACCAAAAGATTTGCCTCAGTGTAGGTCAAATTGAACTAAAGACAAGAAAAATTGCCCTAGTTTGGGACTGAATTGAATAGTGCAGAAACTCACCCTAGTGTAAGGCCAAATTGAACTAAAAGATTTGCGCAGTGTAGGTCAAAAATTGAATTAAAGAGAAATTTACCCCAGTCTAGGACTAAATTGAATAGGGCAAAAACTCAACCTAGTGACTAAAAGATTTGCCCAGTGTAAGACTGGTAAGTACCTCCTCCTCCTCTTTTCCTTATTCTTCTTTTTTTTTTCTTTTTTTTTAGGAGCAAGGAATTGAAAACTCGGAAAAGCACAAACCTTTTGTCTCAAAATTAAAGTTAATAAAAATGACAACAGCCATTCATTAATCATAATAGACTTTTTAAGGCTTATAATGTGACTAAGGTTAAGGGTTATAAAGGAAAGATATAAGGCTCAAATAAGTGTTTAAAGATTGAATGAGACCAAGGATCTTTAGTAAGTTTTGTCAATTGCCTTTGGCAATTTTAAGAGCACTATTTCTTTTTCTTTTTTTACTTATCATTTGCCTTTGCTATCTTTTTCTTCTTTTCTTTTCCTTTTCTTTTTTTCCCTTTTCTTCTTCTCCATCCTCTTTTTTTTTTAGCAATCATCCTTTGAGTTGTACAAAGATATTATGTATTGCAATGGCCCTTTTAAGGCTAGTTATGTATAAACATATATCTTTATTTCCTTTGAGACTTTCCATAATGACATGAATGCTATTATGGACTATGTTTTATGTCTACGAAATAGAAGTAACACGCTTAACTCTGTTTGCTTGCATATATTCTAGAATATACTACGATACCTAGGGTTAGGATGTTACATTATGGTATCAGAGTAATTCATTTTGTTGAGCTGGGGTATGGACTAACTACGCTTAAGCATACTCTAGAAATTCTTGTAGTATGTTGTGCTTTTCTTGTCTCATAAGTGAGGTATATAATGGAATTGCATGACTTGCCTTTGGTATGACTATTTTTAGCTACTGGTGCACGGTTACATGATATTAAGACTGATCAGCTCAATATGTATTGTTTTGTGTGTATAGGAAACTATGGCGTCACCAAGGCGAACCAGAGGAAACAAAACTTCTTCTAGCGAGGGTTCAGCTGATATGGCTGAAGTATGATTAGCAATGGTAGCTGCTATAAGAAAACATTCTGCTATTACTGCAGTCACTATAAGGGAGTAATCTACTTTACCTGCAAGGATGCTTGAGAGGATGAAAGTCAATCTACCTTCGCAACCAGCACCACCACTTGTATAACTGGTCCAGGAAGTACAAGTGGGGAGGAACCAGAACTTTTAAGACCTTTCAAAGTTTAGAAAGGCAAATCCTCCACCCTTCAAAGGAGAATACAATTCAGTGAAGGCCAAGGAATGGATAAGTGAAATGGAGAAAATCTTTGGAGTAATGATATGCTCCAATGAACAGAAGGTTTCCTTCGCTTCTTTTATGCTGAAAGGAGAAGCAAAGATCTAATGGAAAAGTGCCAAGAGGCTTTTTGAGGCATCAAGTACTTTTGTTACTTAGGAGGTATTTAAAACCTTTTTCATGGACAAATACTTCCTAAGAGTTTACAGAGTGCTACGGAAATAGAGTTCGAAGTTGGAACAAGGTGAGAAGTCTGTTGGTCAGTGTGTGGCCAAGTTTGACGAGCTGTCAAGATTCTCCTCCTACTTCAAATTTAATCTAGATAAGCAATGGAAGTGCATTAAATTTGAAGAGGGACTGTGAGAGGACATCAGGAAGGCTATTCGACCTTTGGAAATTTAGGATTTTCCGACTATGGTAAACAAATGTCGAATTGTTGAAGACCATGATGGCAAGCCTCAGGTGGAACAAGTTCCACCATCAAAGAAAAAGAAAATGGACAACAAGTTCAAAAAGAAATAAAAGAGTAAGCAAGTGCATATGGACTTAAAGGAGTCCAAATGTGCTAGATGTGAGAAAAGACATGGCGATAAACCCTATTTGGCGAGCAAATCTGTGTGCTTCACTTGTGAACAACTACGACACTTTGCCAAGGATTGCCCTTAGAAGCAGAGTGTCATGCCTAACCCAAGAACACAAGCCAAAAGGAGAGTTTCTACTCTAAGCGAAGAAGAGGTGACTCAGTCTCCCGATCAGATTCAAGGTAAATGTATAATACATGATCATTTGTTAACTGTTATGTATGATTTAGAAGCATCTCACTCCTTTGTTTCTTATGGTTATGTTAAAGTGTTAGATTTATCAGTGTCAGAACTTCCATATGACCTATCTGTATCCACCCCCACAGGAAAGCCAATAATGACTTCAAAAGTGTGTCTTGACTATTCTTTACAAGTAGAGGATAGGATTTTCTTTGTAAATCTTATCTATTTACCTTTTGTGGATATTGATGTCATCCTTGGTATGGATTGGTTATCTTCCAACCATGTGGTGTTAAACTATTCAGATAAAAATCTAGTTTTCATATCTGACTTACGTTCTAGAGTTATTCCTTCTGAGTCAGTATATCTCAATGCTAATTAGGTGAATCACTATTTCGTTGAAAGGGCTCAAGGATATGTTTTCCTTTTCTTGTTGAGTGTAGAGGATGAGCAGAGCTTAGGTGATATATTGGTAATAAGGGAGTACCCAGAGGTATTTCTAAGTGAAATAAAGGAGTTACCACCCGAGCAAGAAATAGAGTTTTCTATAGATTTAGTACCTGGGACGGGACCTATATATTTAGCACCCTATAGGATGTCACCTTTAGAGTTAGCATAACTCAAGAAGCAGATAGAGGAATTGTTGGACAGATAATTCATAAGACCAAGTGTTTCTTCATGGGGAGTACCAGTGTTGTTAGTAAAGAAAAAGGATGGTACCATGAGACTTTGTGTTGACTACAGGAAGCTAAACAAGGTAACCATCAAGAACAAGTATCTGTTGCCTAGGGTAGACGATCTAATGGATCAATTGAGAGGAGTAGCAGTTTTCTCAAAGATTGACCTAAGATCAGAATATCACCAGATAAGAGTTAGGAACTAGGACATCCCTAAAACTATTTTCAGAACTAAGTATGGACATTATGAATATCTTGTGATGTCCTTTGGGTTGACAAACGCCCCAACAGTGTTCATGGATTACATGAACATGATTTTTAGACCCTACCTAGACAAGTTTGTGGTAGTGTTTGTATATGATATCTTAATCTATTCAAAGATAATGGAAGAGCACGAGCAACATCTTAGGGTGGTTTTAGAGACCCTGAAGGCAAAGAACTTCTTTGCTAAACTGTCCAAGCGTGAGTTTTGGCTAAATTAAGTACAGTTCTTGGTCCATATAATTTCTCAATGGGGAATTTCTGTGGACCCAAGTAAAGTGGAAGCAGTGTTACAGTGGGAAAGACCCACCACTGTGACTTATATCAAAAGTTTCTTAGGCTTGGCTAGGTATTATAGGAGGTTCATAAAGGAATTTTCTCAATTAGCGCTACCCTTGACTAGACTGACTAGGAAAGGTAGTACTTTTGAGTTAAGTCAAGATTGTGAGAATAGTTTCCAAGAACTAAAGTTGAGGTTGACCACCACCCCAGTGTTGGTAATTCCAAATCCTCGGGAGAACTTTGAAGTGTTCTGTGACGCTTCAAAGATGTGTTTAGGGTGTGTTCTGATGCAGAATAAGTGAGCAGTTGGCTATGCATTAAGGCAATTGAGGCCACATGAGGAGAACTACCCTGCTCATAATCTGGAGTTGGCAGTGGTAGTGTTTGCTGTAAAAATTTGGAGACATTACTTAATTGGAGTCTACTTTGAGGTGTTCAGTGATCATAGAAGTTTAAAATACCAGTTTGATAAAAAAAACTTAACATGAGGCAGAGGAGATGGATGAAGTTCTTAAAGGACTATGACTTTAAGCTAAAGTATCATCCGGGTAAGGCCAATGTAGTGGCTGACGCACTAAGCAGGAAATCCTTGCATATATCTTGGATGATGATCCAAGAGAGTGAAATTCTTGAGAGTTTTAGAGATTTGAGTCTTGCGGTGACTGTGATGCTACATAGTCTCTGTATGAGTAGAATGGACATAGTAAATGACTTAAGGACTCAGATCTTAGAAGCTCAAAAGCAGGACGAAACTCCAGAAGATATAAATGAGCATATCTTCTTGGGAAATCAATATGATTTTGATATGTCAGATGACGGAATGGTTAAGTTCAGAGGAAGACTTTGCATTCCAAAGGAATCTAGAATCAAGGAAAAGATCCTTGTAAAGGCTCATAAAAGTCAGTATACCATTCATCCTGAGTGCATTAAGATGTATCAAGATTTGAGAAAGATGTTTTGGTGGCTTAGAATAAAGAAAGACATAGCAGAGTTTGTGTCAAGATGCTTAACTTGTCAGAAGGTTATAATAGAACATTAGAAACCCTCCAGACCACTTCAATCTTTAGGAATCTTTGAGTGGAAGTAGGATGATATCACAATGGACTTTGAGGGTATGATGTAGTGTGGGTTATAGTGGATAGACTAACCAAGTCTACTCATTTTTTACCAATTAGAGCTAACTACTCCTTAGATAGACTAGCACAGCTATACCTACAGGAGATAGTTAGGTTGCATAGTATTCCCCTAAGTATAGTTTTTAGATAGACATCCTAGATTTACATCTAGATTTTGGGGATCTTTACAGAAAGCTTTTGGAACAAAACTTAGTTTATGTACAGCATATCATCCATAGACATATGGTCAATTAGAAAAGGCTATCCAAACCCTTGAGGACATGCTTAGAGCATGTATTTTAGAACAACAAGGTAGTTGAGATAAGTTCTTGCCTTTCGTAGAGTTTTCCTATAACAATAGCTACCATATCAGCATAGGAATGGCACCGTATGAAGCACTTTATGGTAGGAAGTGTAGGTCTCCTTTGTGTTGGTATGAGGTAGGAGAGAAATCCATCCTAGGGCCTGAGTTGGTGCAGTAAACCACATATCAGATTAAGATGATTAAGGATAGGTTGGTCTAAGCTCAGAGTAGGCAAAAAAGTTATGCTGATAGAAGGAGAAGACCTTTACAATTCAATGAAGGGGAACATGTTTTCTTGAGAGTCACTCCCACAATTGGGATTGGTAGAGCTTTGAGAACAAGGAAGTTGAATCCTTGTTTCATTGGTCCTTACCAGATCTTAAAGAAAGTTGGACTTGTAGCCTATCAAATAGCCTTCCTCCCAGCTTGTCTAATCTCCACAATGTCTTTTATGTGTCACAACATAGAAAGTACAATTCAAATCCGTCACATGTCATAAGAAATGAATCTGTGCAGTTAAAGGATGATTTATCTTATGTAATACGACCATAAAGAATTGTGGACAGAGGGGACAAAGAGCTTAGAGTTAAACAAATTCCTCTAGTGAAGGTACTTTGGGATGGAGCTGGCTTTGAGAAAGCTACATGGGAGCTAAAGTCCCACATGCATCATAACTACTCGGAGTTGTTTGCACCAGGTAAGCAATTTTAGGGGCAAAATTTTAAAAATGAGGGGAGAATATAACATCCTTTTTTAAAAAAAAAAATGGACATGTTAAACTTTCATATAGTTACTAAGGTAGCATATTACTTGCTTGACATACATGTGTAATTTTATGATAAACTGATTAGTTTAGGCACTTAGTTGTAACCTATAAGTTGAAAAGTAGCTTAAAATGGCTCAAATAATAGCATTAATTGCTCAGATGAGAGAAATAAATATGGATAATTTATATCGAGGTCACAAATGCATGAAATGTGATGTGGTTAAAGTTTCATGATAATTAGAGTTAATTTAGTATTTTTAAGCATACTGGTTATGTGTTTTAATACCGGATTGTCTAGTAGCAAATATGAAAAATCATGAAAATGATGAAACAATATTTAAATGAATCTTAGTATTTATTCTAAAGTTGTTGGAAGTTAGGACACTTAATTTCATGGAATCTAAGTGTTCTTAACAGATATAATGTTTCAGTTAGACATTTAAGTCATTTTGTGACTCAAACGTTCTAGTAGCTTCTTTCCTTGACTTCCTTATCTATTTTCTCTCCTTTCACACTAGTTTTCACTCACTCTCTCATGTTCACTCCAACAGTAACAGAAGAGGAGGAAAATAGAAGAAAGGAAGAAGAGGAAAAGGTAGAAGAAGAGGGAAGGAAGAGAAAAACAAAAGGAAAGGCTAAGGCATAAAGATTAGCTGCTCTACAAGAGGTAGGGGTAGTGTGTTTATGGGCTTCTTTTCCCCATAACTTCATCTTTTCTTCATGTTTTGTTCATGGTTGAAAAGTGAGTTTTTGAGGAGATTATGTTGTTTTATTGCTTGGTTACTATCTTTAATGTAAACTTCGAGGAATCCTTTTGGAAACTTAGGTTTAAAGTTGACAAAAAAGGGGAGCAAGCTCTTGGTTTTTCTAGGTCATAACTCCATGCTAGGTGAGTTGAAGGTGAGCATGAAGATTTAACATGCTCAAAGACCACTCTTAGGGTTGAAAACCATTTAAAACCTGAATTTAGAGGTTTGGAGATGGTTAGAAAATCAATGGAATAGTAACTAGAGTTGCAGAGGCCTAGCGACTAAGCACCCACCTTTTGGTCGCTTAAGTGCCCAAGGCCAGAGAGCTCGTAGATTGGCTCTAGAAGCCACTGAATAAGTGCTCATAAAGTCAGCGCTTAAGCGCACTAGTCCAGAGGTCATGAGTACTAAGCAATTAAGCGCTCAAAGTTGGGCGATCGAGCACCCAATGACAGATAGAACAATGGAGGCTTTTTGTCATGCAGCGATTAGGCGCCCAGAAAGTGGGCAACTAGGCGCCCAAGGGCAGAGAGTTCTAGGATTTATATCCTAAAGAGCTTGAGTTTCCTACTTGTTGGGATTCTTTATTCATGCTTTTTAAAGTATGTTAAGGGATTACTAGAGGTAATTCGATAAGGTAATGATACTTTAGTATGAATATGAAATAGCTTGGTCCTTTAGAGAACCATGATAACTAAAGTAGCTTGGTTCCTTAATTTGGACCTTGGTAAGCTATAGCTTGATTCATAAATGATTCATGGATATGAATTAGTTTGGTTTCCTTCAATGGACCATGGAAATGCATGCAACTTGATTCTTTAATGGATCATGGTAGATTAGCACCTTGAGTCTTTAATTATTCATGGATGTTTATGTAGCTTGACTTCTTTATTTATTAAAGATGAGTCATGTATGAGCTTTTATAACATGTTTTACTTCATAATGTTATGATTTTATATTTATTGTTATAAATGATGGTATTGGAATACTTATACTGAGGATTATGAATTCTCACCCCAATCGTATTTCCATGTAATTCCAAATCAAGGTTCTTCAAAGGAAAAGAGAAAGTAGCAAATGGATTAGATAGCCATTTTCTTATGTCAAAGCTTTGGATGATGTTTATTTTTACTTTGAATTGTACAAAGATATTATGTATTGCAATGGCCCTTTTAAGGCTAGTTATGTATAAACATGTATCTTCATTTCCTTTGAGGCTCTCCATAATGACATGAATGCTATTATAGGCTATTTTTATGTCTACGAAATAGAAGTAACATGCTTAACTTTGTTTGCTTGCATATATTCTTGAATATACTACGGTACTTAGGGTTAGGGTGTTACACAGGTGCTCGCCATTGAGAAACACTTAGTTTTATGAATTGCCTGTCCAATAATTCATCTATTTGCCTTTTGAGTTTCGCTAACTCTAAAGGTGCCATCCTATAGGATTCTATAGATATAGGTCCCGTCCTAGACACTAAATCCACAGAAAACTTTATTTCTCGCATGAGTGGCAACTCTACTATTTCACTAGGAAATACCTCTAGGTACTCCCTCACTACCAGTATATCACCTAAGCTCTGCTCAACCTCAACACTTAGAGAGAAAAGGAGAACATATCCTTGAGCCCCTTCTACCAAATAAGTATTCACCTTATTAGCATTGAGATATACTAACTCAGAAGGAACAACTCTAAAAAGTAAGTCCGACAAGAAAACTAGGGTTTTATCTGAATAGTTTAAAACCACATGGCTGGAAGACAACCAATCTATGCTAAAAATGACATCAATATCCACAAGAGGTAAACAGATAAGATTTACAAAGAAAATCCTATCCTTTACTCTTACACAACAATCAAGATACATTTTTGAAGTTGTAATTGGTTTTCCTGTGGGGGTGGATACAGATAAGTTATATGGGAGTTTTGTCATAGATAAATCCAATAGTTTCACGCAATCATGAGAATCAAAGGAGTGGGGTGCTCCTAAATCATACATAGCAGTTAAAAGATGATTGTGTATTATGCATTTACCTTAGATCAGATCGGGAGACTGAGTCACCTCCTCTCCACTTAGAGTATAAACTCTTCCCTTAACTTGTGGTCTCAGGTTGGGCATGGCACTCTGCTTCTGTAGGTAATCATTGGCAAAGTGTCTTGGTTGTTCACATGTGAAGCACACAAATTTCCCCACCAAGCAAAGTCTATCACCATGTCGTTTCCCACATCTAGTACATTTAGACCCCTTTGAGTTCGTCTGCACTTGCTTACCCTTTTCTTTTTTCTTAAACTTCTCATCCATTTTCTTCTTTTTTTATGAAGGGGTTTGTTCCAACTGAGGTCTGCCATCATGGTCTTCAACAATCCGATATTTGTTCACTATAGTCGAGAAGCTCTAAATTTCCAAAGGTCAAATAGCCTTCCTAATGCCATCTCTCAATCATTCTTCAAATTTAATACATTTCCATTGCTCATCTGGATTAAATCTAAAGTAAGAGGAGAATCTTGATAGCACGTCAAACTTGGCCACATACTGACCAACAGACATCTCACCTTGTTCCAACTTCAGGAACTTTATTTCCTTGTCATTCTGTAAACTCTTAGGGAAGTATTTGTCCATGAAGGAAGTCCTAAACACCTCCCAAGTAAAAAGAGTGTCTGATGCCTCAATCAATCTCTTGGCACCTTTCCACCAGTTTTTCGCTTCTCCTCTTAGCATATAAGAAGCAAAAGAAACATTCTATTCATCAGAGCAAATCATTACCTCGAAGATTTTCTCCATCTCACTATTATATTCCTCCGCCTTCACTGGGTTGTATGTGACACCCGGGGCCGACAAAGGCGAGGAATGGTCATCGATGCTAAAAGATGAAGCACGGACAAGGAGCGGCTCCTGGTAAGCTTTTAGGTGAAGGGACACATGAATGAACTGAATACACACCGAAATGAGAGGAATCCAGAGACTGTGCAGGTATAGGACTGCATAGTTGAGGATAGCTTAAAGAAATTGATTAGCACCACTCATACCAACAAGATGCATCTTCTTTTCGGGAACTAAGAACATAAGTACTCTATAGTTAAGCGTGCTTGACTTAGAGCACTTGTGGGATGGGTGACCTCCTGGGAAGTTTCCTAAGATGCGTGTGAGTGAGGATAAAGCACGCTGAAAAGACCTATGTTAGTTTGTGGGGATACTCATCGATCCTGCAGGAAATCTCGAGACGTTACAAATAGTATCAGAGACAGGACCTCTCCCAGTACGGTGTGGTTCGGGGACGAACCATGCGGAAGCTGGTGGGCATGTGACACCCAGGGCCGACGAGGGCGGGGAGTGGTCGCCGGTACTAAAAGATGAAGCACGGACAAGGAGCGGCTCCTGGCAGGCTTCTAGGTAGAGGGACACGTGAATGAACTGAATACACACCGGAATGAGAGGGATCCAGAGACTGTGCAGGTATGGGACTACATAGTTGAGGATACCTTAAAGGAATTGATTAGAACGACCCATATCAACAAGATGCATCTTCTTTTCGGGAGCCAAGAACATAAGTACTCAATAGTTAAGCGTGCTTGACTTGGAGCACTTGTGGGATGGGTGACCTCCTAAGAAGTTTCCTAGGATGCGTGTGAGTGAGGACAAAGCACACTGAAAAGACCCGTGTTAGTTTGTGGGAACACTCATCAATCCTGCAGACAGTCTCGAGACATTACATTGTACTTTCCTCTGAGGGGTGGAGGGTTTGCCTTTCTAAACTCTAGAAGGTCTTGAAAATTTTGATTCCTTCCCACTTGTACTTCTTGTGTCGATTGTACAGGTGGTGGTGTTGGTTGTTGAGGTTTGTACAGGTGGTGGTGTTGGTTGCTGAGGTAGATTAGCCTCTATCCTCTTAAGCATCCTTGCAGTTAAAGCAAATTACTCTCTCATAGCGGTTGTAGTAATAGTAGAATGCTTCCTCATCGCTGCTGCCATTGCCATGCATACTTCAGCCATATCAGCTGAACCCTCACTAGAAGAAGTTTTCTTTCCTCTAGTTCGCCTTGGTGACACCATAGTTTCCTATACACACAGAACAATACATATTAAGTTGATCAATCTCAATATCATGTAACAGTATGACAATAGCTAAAAACAATCATACCAAAGGCAAGTCATGCAATTCCATCATATACCTCACTTATGAGACAAGAAAACCACAACATACTACAAGAATTTCTAGAATATTCCTAAGCATAGTCAGTCCATACCCAGCTCAATAGGATGAACTTCTCTGATACCATAATGTAACACCCTAACTCTGGATACCATAGTATATACGAAATATATGCAAGCAAATAGAGTTAAGCGAGTTACTTCTAGCTAATAAACATTAAACATAAAACCACAATAACACTCATGTCATTATAGAGAGCCTTTAAAGGAATAAAGATACATGTTTATACAATATTAGCCTAAAAAGGGCAAATTGTAATACATAACATCTTTGTACATATCAAAGCAAATATAAATATAATACAAGCTTTGACAAAAAGAAACTAGCTATCTAATCTATTTGTTTTTTTCTCTTTCCCTTTAAAGGATCTTGATATGGATTTACATGGAAACACAAACGGGGTGAGAATTCACAATCCTCAGCAGAAGTATTCCAAAACCAATGATTTATAACATTATAAATACAATTATAACAAATATGAAGTAATACATGTTGTAAAAGCTCATCCATGACTCATCTGTAGTAACTAAAGAAGCCAAGCTATATAAACATTCATGGATCAATAAAAGAACCAAGCTAAACTCACTTTCATGGTCAACCAAAGTAAACCAAGCTATTAAACTACCATGGCCCAACAAAAGGACCGAGCCCATTTCATTTCCATGGCTCATTAGAGAACTAAACTCATTTATCCACTATGGCCCATTTAAGAACCAAACTCATTGACCTACCATGGCTCATTAAAGAACCAAGCTGATTTAATTACCATGGTTCAACAAGGAACCAAGCTATTACTCCCCCATAGTTCATCAAAAGAAACTAAGTTCATACTATAAATAGTTCATCAAAAGAAACTAAGCTTACTTGATTAGTATCTAGTACATCACACAAGATACCCTCCTAAGGCATTCCATTACTCTTGGAAGCTCAAAGGTCTAATACTTTCCTATATATGCAAGGTGGTCATTTCTTCTATAAAATACCCCTGCTAGTGTCTTAACACACTTTAAAGAGCATATATGAAGGATCCTAAAAAGTAGGGGAGTCCATTTCATCAAAATAAAGATCCTGAGAAACACTGGACCTAGTGCCTAGGTACCACTCTCCAATGCCTAGGTGTTGGCCTGGCAAAAACTACCTTATTTCTCTCTGTGGCTGGCGCTTAAGTGCCCAACACTGGTGCCAAAGTTCCAGGATCATAGCATTATATTATTCTGGTTTTAGACAGTGCACCCAACTCTGGCACCAGACTTTGCCTGATACCATTCACGTTCTGGTTAGTGGGCGCCTAGGCGCCTAACTCTAGTGCCTTGGTGCCAGTGCACTAGAAAACTGTTTCATGTTCCATTGATTTCCAAACCAGTTTCCAACCTTTCATTCTTAGGTTCTAAATGGTTTTCCAACCCAAAAATGGTCTCTAAGCATGTAGTATTCCTCATGCAAACTCTCAACTCATTTAGCATGGACTTCATGAACAAAAACAACACCATCCATACCCATTTTTACAACTACCAACTCAAGTAGCCAAATTGAGGTTTCTAAGTTCACAAACAACAACCTTGCATAGAATAAGCTAAAAGCAAACCAGATTCAGCCTTAAGAAAAGAAAATCAATCAAAGGAACCCTATTTGCCTAAAAACCCATTTTTCTAACTCACACATACAAGCATCAACAAAGATGGTGTAAGAAAGAATAGAGCTATGGGAACAAAGAAGACCCCTACCTCAAGTAGTCAAGATGAACTCAAGCTTTAGCTTTCCCCCTTGTCTTCCTCTTCCTCTCCTCTTCTTCATCCTTTCTCTGTTTTCTCCCTTTGCTGCTGCTGCTGTGTTCAGGCATGAGAGAATAGGTGAGTTGAGTGTGAAAAGGAAGGAAATAAGCACAAAGTCAAAGAAAAGAAGCTAGAATCGTGAGTTATCCAAAAGAGTTAAGATATTTTGTTGAAACATTATATCTCTTAGGAATACTTTAATCTTACTAAATCAAATTTCCTAACTTCCATAGATATTATAGAAATTCCTAGGATTTATCTCAACCCTAGTTTCATCATTTTTATACGTTTCCATATACCAATTAAGTCAACCCGGTATTAAAACATTCACTCGGTATACTTAAAAATACCAAACTAAATTAATTTATCCTCAAACTTTAACTACATCACATTGCATACATTTGTGACCTAGAAACAAATTCTTCATATCTGTTTTCCTTAACTAAGCAATGTATGTCATTATCTGAATCATTTTAAGCTACTTTTCACATTTAGTGTTGCAGCAAAGTGCCTAATTTAACTTAGAATGTCACAAAACTAAACAGGCATGTCATACAAGGATTATGACACCTTTGTAACCATGTACAAGCCTAACATGTCAACAAGAAGATGTTACACATACTGCACTGAGGTATAATAAATGAGTTTCTCTATGAAGATTCAGAGTGGGAGACCTCGTCCTCAAGAAAGCCAGTATCGGAGGTCTAAATGTGAAGGATGGAAAGTTAATTGTAAACTAGGAAGGGCCCTATTGGATAATGGAGGTCCTAGACAAAGGCGCATACAAGATCACTGACCCCTTAAGACGAGAGCTACCTAGACCCTAGAATGCATTAAATATTAAGTACTATAGTTGATTTGTAGTTATATGTCAAAGTTTTCTTTGTAATAAAGAAAAGCCCCAATGATTAAAACGAGGATATTTAGATACACCTGGCACATTCCCAATCTACTCTACTTTGACTCTCGATAAATTGGATTGTTAAAGGGACATTAGATCCCCTAAGTATCAAAAAGTAACAAGTTTGGGACCACGGATCCTAACCAAATATGGGGCCACGAATCCCAACTTGGGTAGAATACCAAAGGGACATTAGATCCTCAAAGCATAAAAAAAATAACAAGTTTGGGACCACAAAACCTAACTTAGGCAAATTTCTAAAGGGACGTTGGATCCCTAAACCATCAAGCATAACCAAGTTTGGGACCACAGATCCAAACCAGGTATAGGACATTGAATTCCAACTTTGGCAAAACACTAAAGGGTCTTTGGATCCCTAAAGTATAAGTAGGGGACATCGAATCCCAGCCTAGGGTCAAGTTCGAACAATAGTGTTTAAGGGCATTGGACCCCATATCACGAAGGAATAAAACAAAATAGAAATGAAATTATGTCCTCAAAACGAGGCACCCCATGTTCATAAAAAAATTTAAAAATCCCCCAAAGGGGGTAGAGTGTAGAAAAATAAGAAAAAGAATAAGCCTCAAGCCGGAGCTCATTCCTCGCCCCCGACGTTCTCTTCAGTAAGCTGTTCAACATTGGTCGGATCTCCGACCTCAGGCTGGCCATCCTTTGCATTGGACCTAACCTCATCCTTGTCATTTGATGAAGAGTCCTCGACTACCACAATTTGTCCATCAACCATGATCTTTATGTGGCCCACGCCAAGGAATTCACAAATGTTCGAATAGATGATGGAGACTTGGGAAAGGGCTTTCTAGAAGGAGGTCTCATTTGAAGCAGTCCAACTCTTGAGATAATTATCCCATTTAACTATCAACTGCACTCGATCCACCTCACAAGATCCAACCCCCTCTAGTTTCTTCTCGAACTCCGAGGTTAAAGTTTCAAGACTTTTCTTCTCTATGTCCATGTCCTTGACTTTAGTTTCTTTCTTCTTAAGTTGAGCCTCAAAAGTCGTAGCCTTGACTTCGAAGTCTTTGGCCTATGTCTTTCTGCACTCCGCCACTGTTTGGCCTATACAACCTTATTCCCCGCTATCTTTAGGTCATCTCGAAGCTTGGTCACAGCCTCCTCAATTTCCTTCTTCTTGTTCTCCCAGAAAGTGGCCTTTTCCTGTAGGATTTTTTTGTTTAATTCCAGGATGAATATGTTCTTCATGACTAGAGCCCTCTCTAGATATCGGATAATGTTGGTCGACTAGTATTGGGTCTTCTGCAGGTGAAGGAGGAGCTTTGTGTTCAATATCTTCCTTGGCATATTGATGTCTTCCTCCTTCTGGAAGAAAGCATCAGTATGGCCACGAACTTTGAAGGCCTTACTCCAGTAAGAAGCGGTTGAAGACGGAGAGCCCTCTGTCAAAACAATAATTTTTTGTACCTCTGCCCTGGTTAGTGGGCTTGTTGACATCTTCGACAGTCGGGGGGAGGAAGTGGAGCATCCTCTGTAGTCTGGACTTACTTAAGCCTACTCTCACCCACTTGCTCGTGCTGTTTGCACTTTTGGCCTTGGTCTAAAGGAGGTGGAGAGCCGAAGCCAGAAGTAGCCTCCTTTGATGCCAACACCAGAGTCTGTCCAAGTGACCCTGAAAGACGAAGAAATGGCAATGCCCTGTGCGACAACCACATCCCTGATTTTTTGCTTCTTCAGAGCCTTCTTGAAAGACTTAACTCCCTCGGGCTAGGACATATTGTCTGCAAACAACCACAAAGAATGAAGATAAAAATAACAGAATAATTTGAAAGGAAAAAAGGTGTAGTACTCAAATAACCTAAATGCTAAATTATAAGGTTCGAAGAACTACAATTCAGATGCATAATGTACTTAAAGTGGCTCTGACCTCATCAAGAACCTAATTGATTAGCTGGGAACATTTAAAGTTCCCACACTTTTTGGTGATAGTCATGAAGAAGTTGTAGGTGTCTTCGTTGACCTTCAACATCCTCTTACACTTTGTTTGCAGCTTCACCTTGTACTTCAAATCTTTATTCTAGTAAACGTAGAACTTTGACACTTGGTTATAGTCGAGGAAGAACTGAGTCTGGCCAACAACACCTTGTAACTTGAATGAGGTCTCTTTGAAGTCTGTAACAGCCCAATATTTGCTACCCAAATATAACGTCATATAAAAGAATAACCAATACTGGCCATGTTACGTCTAACATACAACAACAAACAAAATTCATATCATTTATACTCAATAAGTAATTATGGAGAGCCATCATAACAAAAGTTATATATATACATCACAGCCTCAAAAGGGCATTCTGTTATACAGAACTCTAAACAACTAAGCAAATGTAAAACATATATATAAGCTCAGCTCAAAACAGTATCTATACTATGTTAGTCCTCATACATCTTCTTCTTCCCTTTCGAAGAACTTGTACCTGGATTTACATGGCAACACAATCGGGAGGAGAAAACATATCTCAGTAGAAGTATTCCAATACCAGCAATTTATACAATCATACAGATTATTCAACCATAAAGTTAACATTTCAATCACAGAAGTACACAATTGCCCATACAATTGCAATGTATGATTATGTTATGATTAGCAATCACCCATACAATTGTAATGTTATGCTTAATTATGTCTAATGTGTATGTCTATGCAAGTCTTAGGAATGAGTGCAATTTCAAGATGCTATGATCCCTCAAACGTATAAAGGATATTGCCCACCTCAACTACTCTAGGATATGTTATGATATGCTATGGTTTATCAGGCATATTGAGGATATGACTCACCAACACTATCCATCAAAACAAACAGAGAATATTACTCACCTCCACTAGTTAAACAAAGCAAAGAGGATATTACTCACCTCTTTACTCAACAATGTAATAAGGATATTACTCACCCCAATATACTTCAATTAATACAAACAAAGGATATTACTCACCTCACTGTTCAATAATATAATAAGGATATTACTCACCTTATTATACACAACATAGAGAGGATATTACGCACCCCAATATGCTTCAAACAACACAAAGAGGATATTACTCACATCAGTGTGCTTCACAAAAAATAGGGAGGATATTACTCACCAATCTATTCAACAAACACATAGAGAGGATATTACTCACCAATCTGTACTTCTCAAACAACACAAAGAGGATATTACTCACCTCAATGTGCTTCACAAATATCTCATGCAAAATAATCACTAATTACCTACCATAATTAGCATCACAATTAATTTATATGCATCTCAAACTCATCTCACACACACTTCATCAAATACTTATAGAAGTACTTTAACACCCTTAAAAGAGAATACATGAGTAATTCCAACACTTAGAGAAGTTTATTTCCTCAATTCATTATAATACACAATATATGTATATATAACTATATCCAATTATTCCTTATAATTAACATTACAAATCAACTTGATTTATCACATTCACTCTTCATTAAATACTCATATTAGAGTCTCAACATACTTTAAGAAACATATACTAATGATCCTATCAAGTAAAACTTGGTTTTTCCTCAAACAGGGGACTTGTAATCGATTACACCCTTGTTGTACTTGATTACAACCAAGTCAGGAGCCTGGTAATCGATTACCTTTCCCTTGTAATCGATTACATCAATTCCAGAACTCTGGTAATCAATTACATTGGTCTTATAATCGATTACATCACTTCTAGAGACTTTGTAATCGATTACATTGACCTTGTAATCGATTACATCAAGCAAGAACTTGGTTCTGCAGAATTCTACAGAATGTGGTATTGTTCCATTGGAACAATTCATGAAATTCGAACACTCTAAATTGCTTTCTAAGTGATTTTAAGTTCCTAACAAGTTCACTAACATGAAGGAAACATAAAACACTAATTGATTTCATAAAAAATGGATTAAAACACTAAATCACTCATCCCAAATCTCTAAAACCCTCACTTTGAGCTTTAAGGAATCAAATGAAGAATTTTCAGTTTCTAATCCAAATTCTTAGCATGAATAAGTCATAAATACCTTTTAAAACTCATCCAAGCAAGAAAATCACTTTAAATACCACTAGAACTCAGTTTAGCATATTAAACCTCAATTTAGCCTAACATGGTAAAAGAGAATAAAAGTAGTTTCAAGCGTCCAAAACCCCTACCTCAAGGTCTTGAAGATGAAGATGAAACCAAGGATGGATCCAAGTTCCACTTGATTCCTCCTCCTTCTTCCTCTTCTTCTCTTCTCCTTCAGTTTCCCTTTCTTTTTTTCTCCTCTCTTCTCTGTTTTCTTTCTCTGCTGCCGTGAGACAAATGAGGAAGAAAAGCCCAAATTGGCTTCTCATAGCCAAGCACTAAAACTCCCGATCTACTAATGGTACGCGTAAAATACACTAAGAGCAAGTGCACTCTATCGCCAAGTAATACAGGACTTGAGTCCCAGTTATCGATCCCACGAGGAATAATTGGTAATTACTAAATTCGCAAAACCCTTTGTTATCCAGACAATCAAAAGTGTATGAATAAATTCAAATTAAAAACAGAAAACAAATAAAGAAAAATAATGAACAATTAAACAAAAAATAGATAATCAATAAGAGAGATACTAGGGCGCAAGGTTCACTTGAATCCAATTATTCAATTTTTCTTTCATTTATAATGTAAAGTAATTCTTTTGCTAATATTTTCTTACCTGCTATTGAATCCCAATGGTCATGGATGAAATAATATTTTATTCATAAATTAAATCACTTATTTGGTCATTTAGTTGAATTAATTAAGAATGCATTAAGCTTCAATTCAAGAGATGAACTAACGTACTTGTCAATTCCATTGGTAGGAAAAATTGATGTTTGGTCATTCACCAATCTAATCCTAGGCTTACCATATAGATCCACTCATTGAAGGTGGATAGTCACCGGTCAAACAATGAATTAACACATGTTAAAAATGATCAAGTTATGACAAGAATGCAAGCAATATGATAAACCCTAAAGAAATTACCTTAATCAAATTAGAAATCAAACTCAAATAATTAAGAAAACAAGATCCCCCATAGCCCTAGCTATGAGTTTAGCTACTCATGTTCAATACAAACAAACTCATATCAAGATACAAACTCATGGAAAGAAAACCCAAAGAAATGAAAAAACTAGAAAGAAGGAGAAATCCAAACCCCTTTAATGGAGATTATGATCTCTAAGCCTTCAAGAATCGACTCTTCCTTCAAAGCCGTCCTCCAAGGTCTGTTGCCGCAAAACAACTCTCTCAAGATTAGGGATTTTCTGTGTAATATGCTCAATGTGTTGAATTTGATGTAACTTTTCCTATTTAATGAAAATCATGTCTGCTGTTACGCAACCAACGCCTAGGCGCTCAGTTCTGAGTACTCAAGAGCTCAGTCACTTAAGTCTAGATGCGCGTTGCTGCCTCTTGCGTGCTCAGATGCTCCTCGCCCAATGCTCAGGCGCTGGGATACTAAATCACCGCTGCTGCATGCGCTTTGGGCGCTTAGGCGCTCCAACACCAGCGTATAGGTGCTAGTCACCTGATGAAATTTTCTCTTTTCCTTGCTTATTTGCACGTCTAGTCTTCTCCCCATACAATTACTTGACAAAAACACACAAAACACTTAAAAAAACATAATCAAACAATACCATAAATATAACAAAGCTGACGAACAAAATTCATTAAAAATAAATAAAAAAAATATGAAAAACTAAGGAATTGAACTGTAAAATTATGACATGTTGACTGTTCATCAACTCCCCCACCCTTGAGCTTTGCTTGTCCTCAAGCAAAGAATAGGAATCAGTAACAAGATCAAACTCAACATCAAGAAACGTGAATTAAAGGAAAATTTCACAATTAAAAGAAATTCAAGTTCCTCAATCAAATCCAATCAAGCAAGATTATTTAACACTAAACAATTAGAGGCTTGACTCTAACTTGCAATTGTTCTCTTCACCAAATATCTGAGATCGCTGATAATCACATATTTGATACATTAATAAACCCTCATTTTTAGTCATTTACACTCTCTATATACTTAATTGATTGAGCTTGGTTATGTTTTGTAAGTTTGGACTCAAATTGGACTTAATTGATTTTTTCAGCATGATTTACGTCTTACACTATTTTTGTATTTTGGTCATATCTTGAGTTCTAGATGTATAATAATTATGTATTTTACCTTGTTAGGAAGATAAGATAGAGATCAACAACTTTTATGAAGAGCTTGAGATCAATGTTAGACATCTAGTAGAACTAATTAGGCTTGAAAGTCAGAATACTAGTTTTGTGATTGGAACCTGAATAGTGTGTAGTAATCAGAACATAACTCGGGCTGTAAGATCTAGATTGAGCTGAAATTTTGGTATGTGCAATTAAGACCCATATCAACAACTTTCATGAAGAACACAAGACTCAAATCAGACTCCTTAGAGGTCATATTGGGCTTGTAAGTCAGAACAGAGGAGCTATAACCGGGCCTAAACACTGTGTAGTAAGTGGACCATATCTCGGGCTGTAGGTGACCTTTTGAGGTGATTTTGGTGGCATTTGAAAGCTAAGATCCAGCCTACAACTATCATGAAGACATTTGGTGAAAAAATGATGAATGTAATGATTTAAGAGCTAAATGATTTTGGAGATTACGAATCTCCATAATTTTCCACTCATCAAAAGTCATTTGGCATTTTTCACTCATTTTCCACTCATGCACTCACTCATGACTCAGACTCTTTGTCATTTTGTATCCCTAATCCTCTATAAAAGGGAGCCTTGGTAGATCATTAAAGATGTTAGGTGTTAGTTACCAAAATGATGTTATTTTTTTACTAGTTTTTATTGTAGTAGTTTTCCTTTGTTCTAAATTAAAGTCATGTTCTTCTTCTTCTTCCTTTCTCTTTCTTTCTTCTTGTCTATGAATAACTAAGTTTAATTTTACTTGGGTGAAGCTCTTGGTAATGAAATAAGGTTAGATTCATTTCTTTTTTATGCTTAAATGATATATTTTCAAATGGTTATTATACGTGTTGTATTTTGTTTCCAATCAATTTAGAAACCCTCTTTGTAAAATGAAGATCTTGATTCATTGTAGAAAAGAGGTTGGCACAATGAATGCTTGAGCCCATTTATAAGTGGTGGTGTTAATAAATAACTAAAGGAATCATAATATAATTACGTATATAATTTTGAATGAACTTTGATTATTGTATTTTCTGATTGGAACCTCCATTATGTGTGGATTCTAATTGAGTTATAAAAAGAATTAATCTTGTTCTTATTTTATTTGCCAAGAGTAGATCTCCTAACCCAAGTAAATCTTTTTTATTTGTGACCAAGTTTTATTACTTTTATTATTGTGACAAAAATATTTTCTTTACGTCAAATAAATTTTTCTTCATCAATTCCCTGTAGATCGACCTCGGACTCCCAATAATTTATTACTTGACATAACCTACACTTGGGTTTGCAACTTTTAATCCGCATCAAATTTTTGGCGCCGTTGCCGGGGACTTGATTTGAAGAACAAATTTACGATGTAAATATTTTTATATATATATATATATATATATATATATATATATATATTTTACTCTTTTAATTTTTTTTTTCTTTGTACTTACTAACGTACTAACTTAGTGGGGAAACTCTCCCTAATCTCTTTGTAATATTTAATCATTAATGAAATAATCTTTCTTTTTTTTCTCTCTCATTGGAGCAAAAAATCACTCTGCCATTAGATTCTTTGGTTTTCATATTTTAAATTTACTTTTCTGCACTTTATTTTCTACATTTTAATTTCTGTACTTTACTTTCGTATTTTATTTCTAACTTTCTAACATATTAACCTACTAACTTTTTAATTTTCTTGCTTACTAACTTACTAACTATCTAACTTTTTACTTTATCAGCTATCTAACTTTTTACTTTATCTGCTTCTAACATTTTAATTTACTTGCTTCTAACATTTTAATTTATCTGCATACTAACCTTTTAATTTTTTTGCTTATTAACTTATTTGGTAATTGGTTTATACTACACTCTTGTTAATATATATTTGGTGGGTGGTTTATACCACATCTTTGTTAATATTTAATGGACGATTTATACTACTAGCTTGTACATTTTATTTTATATTTTAAGTTACTTGTTTATGCTTAATTGGTATCGTGATTTAAATTCTGATCGTTTGGTTAAAGTTAATCCTAGTACTTTACATATTAATTTGTCTGAATCACAATCACACACATTAAACACAATGGCTGAAAATGAAAGTGTGCATAATGAACATGAAAATCAACCGTTGCGAACCATATGTGAGTATTTGCAACCATCTCCAAATTCTAGTCCATCATGTTTTATCTTACCACTCACTGCTAATAATTTTAGATTCAAGTCAGGTATGATTTCTTTACTTCCTAATTTCCATGGTTTAGAATCTAAAAGCCCATATTTACATCTAAAAGAATTTGAGGAAGTATATACTACTTTTAATGATCAAAATTGCACTGAAGAGGTTGTTAAGCTTAAATTGTTTCATTTTTCTTTGAAAGATAAAGCAAAAACTTGGCTTAACGCTTTGAAACCAATATCAATTGGCACATGGCAAGATATGTAAGTTGAGTTTTTAAAGAAATTTTTTTTAACACATAAAATCAATACTTTGAAAAGACAAATCCAAAATTTTTCCCAAAACTCAAATGAAGCATAGTTTTCAAAGTTGGGAATGTTTTAAAGATTTGTTGAATTCTTGCTCACGTCATGGCTTTGAAAAATGACACACTATAAACTTCTTTTATGAAGGGTTAACACTCGAAACTAAACAATTTGTGGAAACAATGTGCAATGGTGAGTTTCTTGATAAAGAACCTGAAGAAACTTTAGACTATTTAGACCATTTGGCTGAAAATTCTCAATCTTGGCATGGTACTAATCCTTCTGAAAATTCAATTAGATATAACCTTACAAATGCTAGTAAAGGAAAATATCATCTTAGTCAAGAAGAAGATCTAAATTCTAGGTTTGCTAGTTTGGCTAGAAAGGTTGAAGCCATGGAATCTGTGTAAAATAAAGAAATTTGTAGCATTTGTGATGAATTGGGACACTCAACAAATGAATGTCCAAAAATTTCTATTTTTAAAGAAGTTGTGCATGAGTAAGTAAATGTAATGAACAATTTTAAAAAGTCATTCACTTCTTCTTTTTCAGATATATATAATCTGGGATGAAGAAATCACCTAAACTTCAGTTAGAGGAGTAACAATCAGGCATAATTCATGCAACCACCACCTCCTCAGGCACAGCAAGATTCACAAAATTCTCAAGGATATGCACCTTATGTCCCACCATATAGGAAAAATCTTGAGGGAACATTGCATGCATTCATGAAAAAGTAAGAGGCCATTAATAACCAAAACACTTAAGCCATGATTGATATAAAAGACACTCTTGCTAAACTTTCTTCTGCACTTGCCATTCATGAGAAAGGAAAATTTTCCTCTCAACCTCAACCAAATCCCAAAAGTCAGTATAGTTTAAATAAGGGTAGTTCAGAAAGCCAACAAATAGATCAAGTCAAGTCAGTGATAGCTCTTAAGAGTGGAAAGGTTGTTGAAAAACAAATTCTTGACCCTTGTGAGAAAAATGATGAGTCAAGTCCTAAAGATGAAGAAGGAGTTGATAAGTCACTTAGCCAAAAGGAGACCAAACTCTCGCCTTCACCCTTATATCCTCAAGCATTAAACAATTCAAGTAAAGTGAACCATAACAGTGACATTTTTGAAATCCTTAAATAAGTGAAGGTCAATATTCCTTTGTTAGATGCTATCAAACAGATTCCTTGTTATGTCAAATTTTTGAAAGACTTATGCACTGTTAAAAGGAAACATAATGTGAAAAAGAATGTCTTTTTCACTGAACAGGTAAGTTCCATTATTCAAAACAATAATGCGTTGAAATATAAAGACCCTGGTTGTCCTATAGTTTCATGCATTATTGGTGAACATAAAATTGACGAGCTTTACTTGATCTTAGTGCTAGTGTTAATTTGCTTCCATATTCAGTTTATCAGCAACTCAACCTGGGTGAGTTAAAACTAACTTCTGTAACTCTTCTAATTGCTGATAGATTAATTAAAATTCCAAAAAGAATAGTGGAAGATGTGTTGGTACAAGTTGATAAATTCATATAACTTGTGGATTTTATTGTCTTGGAAACTGAACCTATGAAAAATAGTAGTAAGTCAATTCCTGTTATTTTAGGTCGCCTATTTTTAGCAACATCTAATGCTTTGATAAATTATAGAAATGGAGTGGTGAAGTTAACATTTGGAAATATGACACTAGAGCTTAATGTTTTCAACATGTGCAAGCAACCACAAGAAGTTTATGATGGAAAGAAAGAAATTGAAGGGATTGAGGCCGTTATAGATGATCATCTTCAAATCAGGAGTTCTTTTAACCTATTAGAAATTTGTTTAATTAATTCATTTGATTCAGCTACACAATTAGATGATAATGTTTCTGAAATATGTTCTTTACTTGACTGTACACAGGTAATGGAATACAAAGGATGGAAATCGAGATTCGAAAAGTTAAAAACCATGAATGATGATACCCATGAAGAAGTACCCATACTGGAACTAAAGCTATTACCTGCTGGGTTGAAGTACACATTTTTGGGAGAAGAATAATGCTTTTCAGTGGTAATTTCCTCATGCCTGACTAAAGAACAAGAAGATATGTTGATAGAAGTACTTAAAATGCATAAAAGTGCAATTGGATGGACATTAAAGGATATAAAAGGCATTAATCTATTAATTTGTACACATAGAATACATTTAGAGGATAATGCTAAAACATCTCAACAACCTCAAAAAAGATTAAATTCGCACATGAAAGAGGCAGTTAGAACTGAAGTTCTTAAATTACTTGATGTTACAATTATCTATCCTATCTGTGATAGCCAGTGGGTAAGCCCTACACAAGTTGTGCCTAAAAAATCTGGAATAACAGTGGTTGAAAATGAAAAAGGTAAATTAATACCTACCCGAATCTCATCTAGTTGGCGTATGTGTATTGATTTCAGAAAATTGAATGCAGCCACTAGGAAAGATCATTTTCCCTTGCCATTTCTTGATCAAATTTTGGAAAGAGTAGCAGGACATCCCTACTATTATTTTCTTGATGGTTATTCAGGGTATAATCAAACACCAATTGCATTGGAGGATCAAGAAAAGACTACTTTTACTTGCCCCTTTGGCACTTTTGCATATAGAAGAATGCCTTTTGGTCTTTGTAATGCTCCGGTAACTTTTCAAAGATGCATGCTAAGTATTTTTAGTGACAAGATTGAGCATTATTTAGAGGTTTTCATGGATGACCTGATAGTTTTTGGAAATTCTTTTGAAAATTGTCTTGATAATTTGGAACAAGTTCTTAAAAGATGCAAAGAAAAATGATTTGTGTTAAATTGGGAAAAATGTCATTATATGGTTACCTCAGGAATAGTGTTAGGTCAAGTGATATCTTTTAGGAGAATTAAAGTTGATAAGGCTAAAGTTGAATTAATTGCTCATTTGCCTTCCCCAAAAATAGTCAGAGAAGTTTGTTCCTTTTTAGGACATGTAGGATTTTACAGAAGATTCATAAAGGATTTTAGTGCCATATCTAGACCATTATGTAATCTTTTAACAAAAGATACACCATTTGATTGAACCCAAGATTGTCAGAAATCTTTTAAAAAATTAATTAACTTTTTGACTTATGCTCCTATCATGCAATCTCCTGACTGGTCTTTGCCTTTTGAGTTGATGTGTGATGCTAGTGATTTTGCTATGGCGCTGTTTTATGCCAAAGAAAGGAAGGTAAGCCTCATGTAATTTATTATGCAAGTCAAACTTTGAATAGTGCACAAATGAATTACACCACTACTGAAAAAGAACTACTTGTTATAATTTTTACATTAGACAAATTTTGAGCTTATTTAATTGGTTCTTCTACTATTGTTTTCACTGATCATGCTGCTATTAGATATCTAATGTCTAAGCAGGATGCCAAACCAAGGTTGATACGATGGATCTTGTTGCTTCAAGAATTCAACATCACAATAAAAGACAAGAAAGGAGCCGAAAATGTTATTGTAAATCATTTGTCCAGACTTACAACAGACTCATCTTTTGATAGCACACCTATCAATGATTCTTTTCCTGATAAATTTTTATTTTTTGTCAATTCCATGCCTTGGTTTGCTAACATTGTCAATTTTCTTATAACAGGTAAGATGTCGCCTCAATGGACGCACCAAGATAGAAAAAAGTTTTTGATTGAGATGAAAATTTTCTATTGGGATGACCCATATTTGTTCAAATATTATCCTGACCAAATTTTTCGGAGATGTGTACTCGACAATGAGGTAAGCAGTATTATTAAATTTTGTCATTCAGAAGCATGTGGAGGTCATTTTTCTTCAAAGAAAACAGCTACGAAAATCTTACAGTGTGGATTTTATTGGCCCACATTATTTAAGAACAGCTATATTTTTTGTAAAAGTTGTGAAAGTTGTCAAAAGTTGGGTTCTATTTCTAAAAGAGACATGATACCTTTGAACCCTATCATTGCCATTGAAATTTTTTATTGTTGGGGAATTGATTTCATGGGTCCATTTCCATCATCATTTGGATTTGTGTATATTTTGGTTGCAGTTGATTATGTCTCAAAATGGATTAAGACGATTCCATGTCGACACAATGATCACAAAACTGTTCTTAAATTTTTAAAAGAAAATGTTTTGAGTCGATTTGGAATCCCTCGAGGTATCATCAGTGATGGGGGAAAACATTTTTGTAATAAACCATTTGAATCTTTAATGAAGAAATATGGCATCACATACAAAATTGTTACCCCTTATCATCCTCAGACAAGTGGACAAATAGAATTAGCAAATAGGAAGATTAAACAAATTTTGGAAAAAATGGTTAACCCAAATCGTAAAGATTGGTTTTTAAGATTAAATGATGCACTTTAGGCTTACAGTACTGCTTTCAAAATATCTTTAGGCATATCACCCTATCGGTTAGTCTATGGAAAATCTTGTCACTTACTTGTAGAATTAGAGCATAAAGCATTTTGGGCCATTAAAGTTTTCAATTTTACGCAAATTACAATTGAATGAACTTAAGAAATTGAGAAATGATGCATATGAAAACTCAAAGATTTATAAAGTTAGAACAAAAGTTTTTCATGACAAATCAATTTTGAGAAAATCTTTTGAAATTGGTCAAAAAGTTCTGCTTTATAACTCTCGTCTTCACCTATTCCCTAGAAAATTGAGATCTAGGTGGACTGGTCTTTTTATTGTCAAACATGTGTATCCTCATAAGGCCATAGACATTGAGAACCCTAGGAATGGTAATGTATTTAAGGTCAATGGACAAAGACTCAAACCATTTCTGGAACATCAAGTTGTTGAGGTAGAATCCATATCCCTTTCTAATCCTTATTATGAATAGAATTTATTTTAATTTTGTTTCTTTCTTTTTGCAGTTCTTTGTGTTCCCGGTTAAGTGGCGGATAATGGTACTCCATGACTCTCAAGTGGTTTGTTTTTCAGTTTCCCATAATAACTGATTTCTTTTCCCTTAAAATGGATGTCATTCTCTCAAATCTAAGAAAGCATTTCCCTTCTCTCCCTCTAAATGCTCTAACAAAAATCTATGAAGCTAGGTGTGAAAGACTGAGATTGTTAATGTACAAGGGCATCCCAGAAGATATACGCTGGATAATCGAAGCAAAGGTTCGTTTAGCTAGTGAATCTTCAGATTCATTTGTCTCATATATGTCGGGTCTCGGTAATAGTTCATATTCAAAAAGGAGAAGAGCAAAAAGAATGAAAGTTTGTTACAAATGTGCATGATGGAATTGTAATACGCAATGTCATTCTTTAGGAATGATTTCCGTAAATAGAGAAGATAAAATTTTCTTCATTAATAATGGACTGAGTAAGGAGTCATTAGATAATATCTTATTGACTCTTGAGACGCATTATTGTGGATATGTGCAGCGTGAACTTCTTAGTTTTTGGAATCTTTTCATGGATGAGTAAGAGTGTTACAGTCTTGAGAATCTGACTCAAAAAGACCATGTTTACCAATTTATAAGAAAACTGGATGGAAAGCTTATCCTCGACTCATAGAAGGCATTTAAGCCATTTTCTAGATATGAAACCAGAGGAACATGTGAGTCACAATCACAACAACTTGTATATATTATCTTGTACATTTCTTAAAAAAGAAAAAGAAAAAGAAAAGAAAAAAGAAGAAGAAAAAGAAAAAAAAAAAGAAAAGTAAGAAAGAAGGGCGAACTTTTGTGTACTCTATCCTTAACTGGATGGAGAGCCCCTAACCTTAGGGCTTCAAATCAAATGGAGAGCCCTTAACCTTAAGGCTTCAAATCTAATGGAGAGCACTTAACCTTAGGGCCTCAGATCAATTCCCTAAGGGTTAGACCCGTCATTAACTCAAGTGGACCTTCGCACGCCAGTCCGTAAATAAGGTTCGTGTGTCATGCTCTGTAGAGAGTCGCGCAAGCATTCTCAGGTTTCAACCATAAGCTCTGCTTATTGATGGACAGATAGAAGCATCCCGTGCTTGCATTTTCACGTGACAATGCCTCTGAGCTGGATCCTGTGATTTAATGTCATGGGCTCTCCAGTGACTTCTCACTGGCTATGATCGTTGGTGGTGGCTGTCAGATTTACGCACTTTGATTAGTTGCATCGTAGCTCAATCCAAAATATCCCACAAGCGGGAGGGAGAAGAATTCCCAGATTGGCTGAGCCGTCTTTGTATTACTGCACTCATGATGCGCAGTATAAAGATACGCTATGAAAAATGTATATAAAAGGTATGTCATCATTTGTTGTTTTAATTTTATCTTTGTTTGATTTTGTTATATTTTGGTTTTGGACAGATGATCCTTTGGGCAGGGTCCTTCAGGAGTTTCTAGACTTCTTTACCCTGATGGTTTTCTTGAAGTCTAAAAAAGAATTAAAAAAATAAAAAATTAAAAAAAAATAAATAAAAATTTCTTAAATTCAAACTTTTCTGACAACAGCCAACCTACCCATATAGGAGCTATTATTACATTTTCTATTTTCTTCCCTATTTAAACACTTCATTTTCTTCACTTTCCTGTAACTCATATTCATTCAAAGAGAGTGTGAGTGTAGAAATGGAGGGAGCTTCTTCTTCAGTTCGTAGATTTATCAGTATCTGTGTATTTTATGGGACAAGTTATGGAAAGGGTTTAGAGTTTGTAAACGCAGCAAGCACTGTTGGTAGAACACTTGCTGCGAAGAACATTCGTGTTGTATATGGGGGAGGTAGCATTGGGTTAATGGGGGCTTTATCACTTTCTGCACATTTAAGCGGTGGTCAAGTTTTGGGTGTCATTCCTGAACCTTTAACTTAAAGGAACATCATTAGAAAGACAATTGGGCTGGAAATTCAAGTATCATCTATGCATGAACGAATGAGGACAATGCTTGAAAACTCTGATGCATTCATTGCTTTACCAGGTGATTTTGGTACTTTGGAAGAAGTTTTTCAAATTATCTATTGGGCCCAACTGAACATCCACCATAAACACATAAGTTTGTTGAATGTTAATAATTTCTTTGATAATTTGTTATCTTTTGTTGACCATGCTATGGAACAGAGCTTTATCACACCTTCGGCAAGACGACTCCTTATATCTGCTTCTACTGTTGATGAATTAATTGATAAATTACAAGCTTTTGTTTATGAACCTGAACTAGTAATAACTCAAATAGATTCGTCAGAAGGCAGCAGCAAGGGAGGCAGCAAGGAACAAGAGTGTGATTTGACACTTCATCTATAACTTTCCTTTATCTTTGGTTTTATTTATCATACTTTATTTCTATTTTAATTTGAGTAATGTTTCTCTTTTCAGTAATTGCAACAATAGGTAATATCTTCTATCATTTACCTATCTATGTTTTGACATTGAGGACAATGTTGTGATCTGGTTGGGGGGAAGGATAGTTGTGTAAAATAAAAATAAAAAAAACTAAAAAAAATTAGGAAGTGTGTTTGTTAATATGTTTGTTGTGTTTACATATTTGTCAATAATTTATTAACAACAAAAGTAATTAGGGATGACAGAGTAAGGAGTAAATTATTTACTTTTGAGACACATCAAAATTATTGGCAAAGTAAAGAGTAATTGGGTAGACAACTAGTTTGTGTGGAAGTAGCAATTCAAATTCAGAAAATTTTGCATGATTGAGTAAATTGTCTTCTTTCTTAAAATTCACATGTTTAGTTATGGATGTTGAATTGGTGGACTGAGAATGATAGAATTATGCCTTGTGAGATTTTGAGCCTATTGATAAATGGATTGAACATTTGTACCATTCTCTTCTTTTTTGTGTGAATTTCACTCATGGAATTGTTACTCTAGAACTTGCTTTGATTCTTTTTGAGACTACATTTTCATATGCATATATAAATATGATTGAGACATTTTTCTTGAAATAGCTACTTTAATCAAATAGCCAGTCTTGCTTAGCCGCATATTGTCTCAATATGATATCAAGCACTCTTATGACTTCTTGAAAATTCTCTGATTCCTAATATGATATCAAGCACTCTTATGATTTCTTGTAAATTCTCTAATTCCTGCCAATGTAAAGCATTGGAAATGACCTATTTCCCCTTGCTTAACCCCTTTGAGCTTATTTGACCATTCTTTGTTTCGAACTCATTACGTGCCTTAAATAAAAGACCATGTTCTCACCTAACCTTAGGGAATAAGAAAACATTAGCTTTGTTATTAGATGAGTTCTTAAACAAGTGTGGGGGTGTGTGTGTAGAATGGTTGAAAAAAAATTTGTTTAAATGTTTATATTATGTTCATCTGTAAAAAATAAAAACAAAAACAAAAACAAAAAAAAATTATGCAAAGAAGGGTCAACAAGGTAATAAAGGAAAGAAAAAAAATATGTAAAGGGAATTTGTATTAGGTGGAGTTGGGATGAACTTTCATGCTTGTTAATTGAACTTAGCTCTCATGTTCTTTTATTCTCTTTGGTATTTAACTTGTCATATCCATATTACCTTCTCATTTACCTTGACCCCATTACAACCTTGAATAAAGTACTCATGATTTGTGTGTGCATGTGTTCTGAGTAGTGGAGAAGTAGAAGATAAGCAAGCTTATGGTAGTACAATTTTCATGGGTTGAATTGAGTGAAATACCTATCTTTTAAATACTTGAGGGATTGAGAGTGAATCTTGTGAAAATCTATCATTCTTGACTCATGCTTTTCAATTGAAGTTTCCTTACTTGTTGGTTTGAGATGTGAAGAAATGTTATCTCATAAATGTTTTGATTATTTGAATGATTGGTTGCTCTTCATTCTTAAATATTATTAGAAATTGAGTCTTTTAGAGTATTTAACTTTGGAGTCTGTGTCATTTTTTTCCTAGTTTTAGTCTTGTGTATTTTGCCCAGGAGTGTAAAAAGTTAAGTGTGGAGAAATTTGATAATCACATAATTGATACATTAATAAACCCTCATTTTTAGTCATTTACACTCTCGCTGTACTTAATTGATTGAGCTTAGTTATGTTTTGTAAGTTTGGACTCAAATTGGAATTAATTGATTTTTTCAGCATGATTTATATCTTACACTATTTTTTTATTTTGGCCATATCTTAAGTTATAGATGTATAATAATTATGTATTTTACTTCGTTGGAAATATAAGAGATAGATCTACAACTTTCATGAAGAGCTTGAGATCAAAGTCAGACATCTAGTAGAACTAATTGTGTTTGGAAGTCAGAATATGAGTTTTGTGATTGGAACCTGAACAGCGTGCAGTAATCAGAGCATAAGTCAGGATGTAAGATCTATATTAAGCTAAAATTTTGGTATCTGCACCAATATCAACAATTTTTATGAAGAATACAATACTCAAATCAGACTCCTTGGAGGTCATATTGGGCTTGTAAGTCAGAACAGAGGAGCTGTAACTGGGCCTAAATACTGTGTAGTAATTGGACCATATCTCGGGCTGTAGGTGACCTTTTGAGGTGATTCTGGTGGCATTTGAAAGCTAAGATCTAGGCCTACAACTTTCATGAAGATCACTTGGTGAGAAAATGACTAATGCAATGATTTAAGAGCTGAATGATTTAAGAGATAAAGAATCTCTATAATTTTCCACTCATCAAAAGTCATTTGGCATTTTCCACTCATTTCCCACTCATCCACTCACTCATAACTCAGCCCGCCATTTTGTATCTCTAATCCTCTATAAAAGGGAGCCTAGGCAGATCATTGAAGGTGTTAGGTGTTAGTTACTAAAATAATGTTATTTTGTTACTAGTTTTTATTGTAGTAGTTTTCCTTTGTTCTAAATTAAAGTCATGTTCTTCTTCTTCTTCTTCTCTCTTTCTTTCTTCTTGTCTATGAGTAACTAAGTTTAATTTTACTTGGGTCAAAGGCTGAAGCTCTTGGTAACGAAATAAGGTTAGATTCATTTTTTCTTATGCTTAAATGATATATTTTCAAGTAGTTATTATAAGTGTTGCATTTTGTTTCCAATCAATTTAGAAATCCTCATTGTAAAGTAGAGATCTTGATTCATTGTAGACAAGAGATTGGCACAATGAATGCTTGAGCCCATTTATAAGTGGTGGTGTTAATAAATAATTAAAGAAATCATAATATAATTACGTATATAATTTTTAATGAACTTTGATTGTTGTATTTTCCGATTGGAACCTCCATTATGTGTGGATTCTAATTGAGTTATAAAAAAAAATAATCTTGTTCTTATTTTATTTGCTAAGAGTAGATCTCCTAACTCAAGTAAATCTTTTTATTTGTGACCAAGTTTTATTAATTTTATTGTTGTGACAAAAATATTTTCCTTACGTCAAATAAATTTTTCTTCATCAATTCCCTGTGGATCGACCTTGGACTCCCGAGAATTTATTACTTGAAACAACCTACACTTGGGTTTATAACTTTTAATCCACATCAATCACTTATCTTTCCATCGCTCAAGTGTTTAAAGGTCAAAGAGATCACTCAAATTTTTCTTGAAAAATGCAATACCATAGGCTTGCTTATCAATCCCATCTCCACTTCCAAGTTCACATACAGCACAAGAATCAAAAGGACTTTCCTTTGGTTGTAACGAGGCCAAGGGTATAATGAAAGGTAGGAAAAAGATAAATAAGGGTAAAGAATGCTCATACATAAATCAATATAAAGCAAAATCAGGTTAAAAAGATGATAGATAGAGCATAATGTACAAAGATATAACAAATTCTCACTTTCAACCTAACATTCTCATTTTTTCACCAACAATTCTTTTCTTTCTTCTTCTTCCTTTTTTTTCTTTTTTTTTTATTTTTTTTTATTTTTTTCATTTTCATTTTTTACATTTTTTTAACCCTTGAAGACAAAAGCAACTTTTAATGACTTTTCAATCAACACATTAGATGCTCCAAAGAATCCAACCTGATTACTCAATTGGGTACTCAAAGAAATCAATTTCAGGCTCAAATAAGGCAACTAATGGATTATTTAATCAATGTAACTCTGGAAGTCAAGACGAAATTAAGCCTAACTGCCTTAATCATATTCAAGAATGTATGTGAATAATTAAAGCCTCAACAAAATATCAAAGCAAGTTCTAGCGCACATCAATCAAGAGAAAACTCACTCCAGAAGAAAAATAAGATTTTGTTTATGAAAAATCCAATCATTAAGGCTCAAAACTCACTTTCTGGCTAAGTTTATAAAGAGAACAAAAGCAAGCAGATATGACTACTTTCCAAATAAGATGCTAAATTTCACTTTACTTCATTGAAAAAGGTTGCTTCACACCTTATCAACTCATGATCAATGGAATCCCCTTTAAAACATATCTATATCAGATAAGAATAAATCAAGACATCACACAATTCCAGCTTAATTACCAGTAATACTCAAGTGCTCATCAATTTTTTTTGGCACAAAAATTGTAAAAGCAAAAATTGTAAAAGAACCCCCCCACACTTAAGATAAACATTATTCTCAATGTGAAAGAAAAAAAAATAAAATGGGTAAAGAAAAGAACAACACAACCTGATGAATAATGACACAATGCCTATGCCAGGCAAAGGAGAAGCACAAGAGTTAGTGCAGCAACATAATTTGAAAAATAAAATCCCAAAACACATAAGTAGCATCTAAAAGAAAAACAAAAATAACAAAAGTAACAAAAACAACTAAAATAAGATAAATAAAGAAGAAACACAGGTTGCCTTATGTGAAACGCTTGTTTAATGTCATTAGCTCGATATTGCCTTTTTCAGATAAATCAAGGTGGCTAAAAGCAAGAGAAATAGGAGGACGCCTTCTTCTTTCCAAAGTAATACCTCCTTCCTTCATCCATGACCTTGGGATTGCTTCCATCAGCATTCTGAACTTGACAAGAGCTTGGTTGTCCTAATTGCGCCTTAACTCCGCTAGGCCATGGTGGTCGCACTCGATCAACAGATGAATGACCAATTCGTGAAAAAGTAGGGAATATAGGAGGACCTTTATCTATTTCAGCAGCTTGACTTTTCGGAAGATCAACATCAACATTGTATGATGGCAGGGAGTCTTTAATAACTAAGGTTTCCTGCTTCTTAGCTTGAACAAAATTGATAGGGGCATTGAGATTTGACATTGGGGAAGATTTAGCCTCCCTAAAGACATTGATGGTCACATAATCTCCATCCACTCTCAAGATGAGCTCATCCCAAGGCACATCAATCACAGCTCCTGAAGTGGCCAAAAACGGTCTTCCAAGAATGAGGAATATCAGCATCCTCTTCCATATCTAGCACCACAAAATCAAATGGGAATATAAATTTGTTCACCTTCACCAAAACATCCTCCACCACACCACGCAGGTAAGTGATGGATCTATCAGCCAATTGTAGTGAAATGTTAGTGGGCTTCGGTTCCTATATTCCTAATTTCTTAAACACAGAGAAAGGCATCAAATTAATACTAGCACCCAAATCACATAATACCTTATCAAAAGAAGAGTTACCAATAGTGCAAGGAATAGTAAAACTCCCTGGATCTTTCAATTTCGAGGGTAACTTCTAAAAAAGAATGGCAGAACACTCCTCATTAAGGCATACCATCTCAAAATCCTCAAGCTTGCATTTCTTTGTAAGTATTTCTTTCAGAAACTTTGCATACTTGGGCATTTGAGAGATGGCTTCAACAAACAGAATGTTAATTTGTAATTTCTTGAATATCTCTAAGAATTTGGCAAATTACTGATCTGACTGATTGTTCTTGAGCCTCTGAGGGAATGAGATTTTGGCATATGGTGATGGTTCATAAACTGTGTTCTGCTCATGATCTTTCTTCGCTCTCTGCCACTTGGGTTCTTTCTTCTTAGCCTCTCCTTTATTGATATCTTGAATTGAGACATCTTCAGTAAGGACATCATTTTTCTTTATCTCAATTCCTGATGGACTAGGTGCTTTAGTTGCCTTCTCATCTTCATGCACTGACTGAATAAGAGTATCTCTAGGCTCTGATATTTTTTTCTTCTGGGAGAACTCCCCAAGTACCTTACCACTTCTCAGGGTAATTATAAGGACCTGTTCCTTTGGATTAGTCTCAGTAGTGCTAGGAAATGTCCTTGGTGCCCTTGCTGTCATCAATGTAGTCAACTGACTAATCTGAGTCTCCATGTTCTTCATTCTAACATTACTTCATTACCAGATCTTCAAAACTTGGCTTCTCTGTAGGTGCTTGGAAACCTGGAAGTGGTGGTGGAGCTCTCTGCTGATTCTGTTGATAACCCTGTTGATTTCTCCATTTGAAATTAGGGTGGTCCCTCCAACGAGGATTGCACGTATTTTAATACGGGTTATACTGCTGCCGATTGGAATTACTAATAAAATTTACTCCTTCGGGCTCGGGGGCAAATGGACTACTAACTTGGCAATTTGAACTTGTATGACCCTGTCCTCCACATGCCTCACAAATGGTTGGTGGGACTGCACTATTTGTCACCATCAAAGTCTCCGCCTTCTTCGTCAAAGCTTCCAATTGACTCAGAATTACTGTAGAAGAATTAATAACATGCACACCTGCTTGTTTCTTAGGCGCCTAGCTTTCATTCTACTATTTATAATTTTTAGCACCATTTCTTCAATCAATGCTTGGCTTTCAGTAGGTGTTTTCCTCCATATTGTACCTCCCACAGCAGCATCAATGAGTGAATGGTTTGCAGGCGACAAACTATTGTAAAAAGTCTGTACCTGCTGCCATACGAGAAATCCATGATGTGGACATCTCCTCAATAACTCTTGAAAGTACTTCCAAGCTTTGTAAAGAGTGTTCATTTCAAACTGCACAAAAGATGATATAGCATTTCTTAACTTAGCAGATTTAGAAGGAAAAAAATACTTAGCCAGAAATTATTGTGTCAACTGATCTTATGTGGTGATGGAACCCATCGGTAGTAACGTTAACCATTGACTTGCTCTATCCCTAAGAGAGAAAGGAAAGAGTCGCAATTGGATTGCATCATCTGTCACTCCATTGTACTTGATAGTATCACACAACTGCAAGAACCTGGCAAAATACTGATTAGGATCAATCCAAAGGCAATCCACTAAACTAAACTGAATTCTGAATCATGGAAATCAATGCTAGTTTGATCTCAAAATTTTTAGCTGCCACAACTAGTCTTATAATACTCCCTCCATACCCTTCAGCAGTGGGCATAGAGTACTCAGGTATGGTTCGCTCTGTTGGGATAGCTCTTTCTTCACGGTTTGCCTCAACAGCTGGTTGTCTTTGCATCGTGATTATGTCTTCTGTTATAGCTGCAATAAAAGATTGTTTCCTTACACATGCGAGTTGTTTTCTCAATTTTTAGATCAAATGCCAAATCAGGAAACTGAGATCAAGTAAGCATAAACAAGATATATGAAGTGACAAATAAAATAAAATAAAATAAGAAATAAAAAAACTAAAAAAAATAAGAAATAAAATAAAAGGGCATCTAAATTAACTAGAACTTTTCGCTTCTAATATTATCAAACTTATTCCCCGGCAACAGCGCCAAAAACTTGGTATGCGTAAAATACACTAAGAGCAAGTGTACTATATCGCCAAGTAATATAGGACTTGAGTCCCAGTTATCGATCCCACGCGAAATAATTGGTAATTACTAGATTCACAAAATCCTTTGTTATCCAGACAATCAAAAGTGTATGAAGAAATTCAAATTAAAAACAGAAAACAAATAAAGAAAAATAATGAACAATTAAACAAAAAATAGATAATCAATGAGAGAGAGAGTAGGGCACAAGGTTCACTTGAATCTAATTATTCAGATTTTCTTTCATTTATGATGTAAGGTAATTCTTTTGCCAATATTCTCTTGCCTGCTATTGAATCCCAATGGTCATGGATGAAAAAATATTATATTCCTAAATTAAATCACATATTTGGTCATTTAGTTGAATTAATTAGGAATGCATTAAGCTTCAATTCAAGAGATGAACTAACATATCTGTCAATTCCATTGGTAGAAAAAATTAATGTTTGGTCATTCACCAATCTAATCCTAGGCTTACCATATAGATCCACTTATTGAATGCGGATGGTCACCAGTCAAACAATGAATTAACGCATGCCAAAAGTGATCAAGTTATGACAAGAATACAAGCAATATGATAAACCCTAAAGAAATTATCTTAATTAAAATAGAAATCAAACTCAAATAATTAGGAAAACAAGATCCCCCATAGCCCTAGCTATGGGTTTAGCTACTCATGTTCAATACAAACAAACTCATATCAAGATATAAACTCATGGAAAGAAAACCCAAAGAAATGGGAAAACTAGAAAGAAAGAGAAATCAAAACCCCTTTAATAGAGATTATGATCTCTAAGCCTTCAAGAATCGAATCTTCCTTCAAAGCCATCCTCCAAGGTCTATTACCGCAAAATAACTCTCTAAAGATTAGAGATTTTCTGTGTAATGTGCTCAATGTGTTGAATTTGGCGTAATTTTTCCTATTTAATGAAAATCACATCTGTTGTTATGCAACTAGCGCCTAGGCGCTTAGTTCTGAGCTCTCAAGCGTTCAGCCACTTAAGTCCAGATCCGCGCTGCTACCTCTTGCGCTCAGGCGCTCCTCACCCAGTACTCAAGCGCTGGGATACTAAATCACCGTTGCTGCATACGCTTTGGGTGCTCAGGCGTTGGTCACCTAATGAAATTTCCTCACTTCCTTGCTTATTTGCACGTCTATTCTTCTCCCTGTACAATTACCTGACAAAAACACACAAAAAACATAATCAAACAATACCAAAAATATAACAAAGCTTACGAACAAAATTCATTAAAAATAAATAAAAAGAATATGAAAAACCAAAGAATTGAACCGTAAAATTATGACATGTTGACGGTTCATCAGCTAAGAACACGTAGATTTCACCAAATTCAGATTTCTAGCTTCCAACAAGTTTAAAATAAATCCTGAGATTCATTAAGAATATTGTTTCATCATTTCTCTATTTTTCCATATCAGTTGCTAGTCAAACTGACATTAAAACACATAATCAGTTTACTTAAAAATGACAAACTAACTCTGATTATCCTCAAACTTTAACTGTAGCATAGTTCACACATTTGTGACCTAGAAATAAACTTTCCAATTTATTACTATTAACGAAGTAGTTTAAGTCACTTCTATAGTAAATAACAATTATATTTCACATATATTATTACAGCAAAGTACCTAAACATGCCCAGATAGTCGCAAAAACTTAACAATCATGATAAACAGGTATTAAGCTACCTCCATAACCTTATACAAGTTTATCATGTGTTCCAGGGTATTACATTCCTCCCTTCCTTTTTAGAATTTTGTCCCCAAAATTCATCCACCATCGACACTTAGTCTCTCACAACTAAGGTTTCAAGATCTCCATCAGACATCACACTCGAAGGAATCCCATCTTCTATAACGATATCTAACTCATCATTAACAACTCAAGACAACCCTGTCTCATACGAGTCTTCATCTCCCAAACAACATATCAACCCAAACCTATACCAGACATTCTTTAACTGAGAAATCTGTTTTCCTAAAACTCTTGGACTCCTCTGTCCATAATCCTTGCAAACTTATCTAATAGCCCTTTATCCAACACATGGGCTCTACTCACATTAGAGGTACCACTCCAAAGGGTGCAGATGCAAACAAATCCTAACGAGTTCAATCATACCAACTGGACCCTCACTAGAAGAGCTCCTATTCCCCTAGTTCGCCTAGGTGAAGTCGTAATTTCCTGTCCACACAGAACATTACATATTGAGTTGTAGTCTACACATCGTGTAACTGTGCAACAATAGCTACCAACATCTAACCTAAAGCAAGTCATGCAATCCTTTTCCAACATCTCAAACAAGAGATAAAGAAATGCATAACACACAAGGAAACTTATACAAGCCTAAGCATAGTCAGTCCATACCCTAGCTCAATATGATGAACTGCTCTGATATCATAATATAACAGCCCGATATTTGCTACCCAGATATATCATCATATAAAAGAATAACCAATACTGGCCATGTTACTTCTAACATACAACAACAAACTAAACTCATATCATTCATACTCAATGAGTAATTATGGAGAGCCACAATAACAAAAGTTATATATATACATCACAGCCTCAAAAGGGCATTCTGTTATATAGAACTCTAAACAACTAAGCAAATGTAAAACATATATATAAGCTCAGCTCAAAACAACATCTATACTATGCTAGTCCTCATACATATTCTTCTTCCCTTTCGAAGAACTTGTACCTGGATTTACATGGCAACACAATCGAGGTAAGAAAACATATCTTAGTAAATGTATTTCAATACCAGTAATTTATACAATCATACATATTATTCAACCATGAAGTTAACACTTCAATCACAGAAGTACACAATTGCCCATACAATTGCAATGTATAATTATGTTATGATTAGCAATCACCCATACAATTGCCATATTATGCCAAATTATGTCCAATGTGTATGTCTATGCAAGTCCTAGGAATAAGTGCAATTTTAAGATGCCAAGAGCCCTCAGACGTATTGAGAATATTACCCACCTTAACTACTCTAGGATATGTTATGATATGCTATGGTTTATCAGGCATAGTGAGGATATGACTCACCAACACTATCCATCAAAACAAACAGAGGATATCACTCACCTCCACTGGTCAAATAAAGCAAAGAGGATATTACTCACCTCTTTACTCAACAATGTAATAAGGATATTACTCACCTTATTACACACAAATTACACACAACATGGAGAGGATATTACGCACCCCAATATGCTTTAATTAACACAAACAAAGGATATTACTCACCTCATTGTTCAACAATATAATAAGGATATTACTCACCTTATTATACACAACATAGAGAGGATATTACGCACCCTAATATGCTTCAAACGACACAAAAAGGATATTACTCACCTCAGTATGCTTCACAAAAAATAGAGAGGATATTACTCACTAATCTATTCAACAAACACATAGAGAATATATTACTCACTAATCTATGCTTCTTAAACAACACAAAGAGGATATTACTTACTTCAATGTGCTTCAAAAACATCTCATGCAAAACAATCACTAATTACCTTCCATAATTAGTATCACAATTGATTTATATGCATCTCAAACTCATCTCACACACACTTAATCAAATACTTATAGAAATACTTTAACACTCTTAAAAGAGCATACATGAGTAATTCCAATACTTAGGGAAGCTCATTTCCTCAATTCATCACAATACACAATATATGTATATATAACTATGTCCAATTATTCCTTATAACTAACATTACAAATCAACTTGATTCATCATATTCGCCCTTCATTAAATACTCCTATTAGAGTCTCAATACACTTAAGAAACATATACTAATGATCCTATCAAGTAAAACTTGGTTTTTCCTCAAACAGGGGATTTGTAATCGATTACACCCTTGTTGTAATCGGTTACACCCTTGTTGTAATCGATTACAACAAAGTCAGGAGCCTGGTAATCGATTACCTTTCCCTCGTAATCGATTACATCAATTCCAGAACTCTGGTCATTGATTATATTGGTCTTGTAATCGATTACATCACTTCCAAAGGCTTTGTAATCGATTACATTAGCCTGTAATCGATTACATCAAGCAAGAACTTGGTTCTGTAGAATTCTGTAAAACGTGATACTGTTCCATTGGAACAATTCATGAAATTCCAACACTCCAAGTTGCTTTATATGCGATTTTAAGTTCCTAACAAGTTCACTAACATGAAAGAAACATAAAATATTAATTGATTTCATCAAAAATGGGTCAAAACACTAAATCACTCATCCCAAATCTCTAAAACCCTCACTTTGAGCGTTAAAGAACTAAATGAAGAATTTTCAGTTTCTAATCCAAACTCTTAGCATGAACAAGTTATAAACACCATTTAAAACTCATCCAAGCAAGAAAATCACTTTAAACACCATTAGAACTCAATTTAGCATATTAAACCTCAATTTAGCCTAACATGGTAAAAGAGAACAAAAGTAGTTTCAAGCTCCAAAAACCCCTACCTCAAGGTTTTGAAGATGAAGATGAAACCAAGGATGGATCCAAGCTCCACTTGATTCCTCCTCCTTCTTCCTCTTCTTTTATTCTCCTTCGGTTTCCCTTTCTTTTTCATCTCTTCTCTTCTCTGTTTTCTTTCTCTGCTGTCGTGAGACAAATGAGGAAGAAAAACCCAAATTGGCTTTTTATAGCTAAGCACTAAAACTCCGGATCTGCTAAGAATACCTAGATTTTACCAAATCCAGATTTCTAACTTCCAACAAGTTTAAAATAAATTCTGAGATTCATTAAAAATCCTGTTTCACCGTTTCTCTATTTTTTTCATATCAGCTGCTAGTCAAACTAGCATTAAAACACTCAACCAGTATGCTTAAAAATGTCAAACTAACTCTAATTATCCTCATACTTTAACTGTAGCACAACTCACACATTTGTAACCTAGAAACAAACTTTTCACATTTATTTTCATTAACTAAGTAGTTTAAGTCACTTTCGAAGTAAATAACAGTTATATTTCACACATAGTGTTACAACAAAGTACCTAAACGTGCCTAGACAGTCGCAAAACTTAACAGGCATGATAAACAGATATTAAGCTACCTCCGTAACCATATTCAAGTCTATCATGTTTTTCAGGGTATTACAAAGTCCTTGTAGGACTTATCAAATACTTTGAAGCACTTTCTCCCTTGATGGTTGCGAATAGTGATCAACGCCATTTGTCACCCCCCGTGGATCCCAAAATGTCGAACATATAGAAGAAGAGATAGGAAAAAGGCTTCATACTGAAGTGCATGCTCACGATCTCAAAGGACCATATGTATACCTAGCTATTAGGAGGGAGCCGCCTTGATCTAGTTCAGTTCCTCGATATAGAACCCGAGAAACGAAATATGGAGTCTGAGTCTCATGAAAAAGGTCCCATACATGTATATGAAGGGACGTCCATTCTTTGGTTGGCTATAAATCCTCTTATTCTCATCATAGGGCTAGACCAAATAGTGCTCCTCTGAAGGGAGAAGAGCTATCAAAAATGCTGCTCATATGACCAAGTAGTTTCTCCAAGGATTCCTTGAGTTCAGAATATGGATGAAACCCTTGGAGAATGTTTCTTGTCCTAGAAGCCCTTACACCTCCTCTACCTTGAACACGAAACTCGAAAAAATGTGGAGGCCTCCACCCCCTGGGGGCAGAATGTGTAACACCCTTACTATTATTATTGTTAGTGTATCCAGAATTACACTTAGAGCAACAATAGTAAGCACATCACTTAAGAAATTCATTTATAAACTTCAAATATACTTTGCAATATTATATAAAATATGAGCCTGAACAAGGTGTAATAATAATTTACACATATACTAAAGGAGTTTGAGCAAGTGTGCATAATAGATACAAATACATTTCATATGCCTTTAAGGCAATATCCATACATTCATTATACAAAAGTCTAAATCCAGAAACAAATATCCTCTTCTGCTCGCGCCATTGTGCAGCAATTTCTGTACCTGGAATTATGATGGAATACATAATATTAAAAGGGTAAGAATACTAATTCTCAGTAGATTCTATTCTGAAAAAGTGTCATTACAATAATTCCAGTTATTTTGGAGAAAAATACATTTCTTTGAAAATTTTACTTAAATAAGTACGTGTGTATATATATATAGCTCGGAAGGTAGCAAACTGCCAAAAACTAGTTTTTCCTCTTCCCAAAATAGAATTTCAATTAATACTTTTCAAAAATATCCATTATTCCACTATACAAATAGGCATTCATCAATAATTCAAAAATTGTCTCAAATACAAGTGTTATAATGTCAAATCCAATAAAAGATTCAAATGTTTGTTCAAGTCATAACTTGACATATAAATTCAATTCAAGTTTTAGTGCTCATTCCAATACTCGCTATCCCACAAAACCCATATCTCAAGCATCACAAAGGATGGGAGCCATCTCATATAGCTCGGGTTCTATATACTCATGATAGGGAGTGATTCAAGGCCTCACACTACCACTCGTATCCTATAAGAGAATTAATATGTGGGGATTATACTAATACTGATACTATGAGGAATTTATCCAAGAATACAGGATCCTCCTTCCTATACCTTCATACAAGATCGTCTCTGAAATTCACTATACTAAAGTGAAACATGGTTCACATAAAAACAAAGATTCTGAGTGGGAAAGCATAGACTAATTACCTTCCCATTCAAGGATAATTGTCCAATTCTCATTCTCAGTTCAAATACAAATTCATTGAGCACTGACTATTCATACATTCATTCAATACATATTCCTAGCTCAACCTTAACATTAAAGGGAGCATATCCTTAAATTCATACTATTATGGCTCAACTTTGTATCACAAAGGAGCAATGCCTTAGTAGTACATCTATAACTCAAAATAAGTGTACATTACACTCATTCAATCATGAACTCCATACATATAAAGGTTTCTTTCCAAATAATTCAATATACTAAACATTCCATATCCAATCATTTCAAATGCACCAAAATTGAAATTTCAGAATTCAATCGATGCTTAATTATGTGTCAAGAAGTTAAACACGATGTTATAGATCATGATTTGAGGTTACATTGAGTTTCTACAAGTCAAAGAACTTTATTTTTCTCAAAACATACTGTTGGTAATCGATTACACTCTGTGATAATCAATTACATCATGTTCCAAAGGCCTTGTAATCGATTACCAGCCTCTAGTAATCGATTACAAGTCTAGCAGAAGCCTTGTAATTGATTACATGAGTGTCGTAATCGATTATATTAAACCTAGAAATGTATTTCATAGCTGGGTAATCGATTACCAATTTGTGGTAATCGATTATAACCTAGTTTTCTGCAAAAAAAAAAAATAGAGTTCTTAAGGAAAAGTAACCCAAACCAATCACATATACATAAACAACAACAACAATATTCCACAGAAAACAAGCCAAATCATCCACAAAATGGCAAACCAAAATGGGTGATCTTCAAACCCATTTTATACAAACACAAATCCATGGAGTCTATGTTCAAATTCAACATAAACATTCAAAACATTTTACTTCCATTCAAACAATCACATTTATTTAGAAAAGAAATCATAAAAGGTAGAAAAACCAAGAAAACAATCATCCCCTACCTTACTATATCCTTATCCCTTTGACTTTGTCTTTCTTTCTCTTTTCTTCTTGGTTTGATTATTCCACTTTGGCCTCCACTTCCTTTTTTCCTTTCTTCTCTTGTTCTTCTCCTTTTTCTTTGTTTCTTCTTTCTGCTATTTCCAACAGCCACGAGAGAGAATGAGATGAAAGTGAGCAACGAGAGAGAGGGATGGGAAAAGTGAGAGAAAATGCAAAGACAAAGTCAACAAAGAATAGAAAAATGAGAGAGCAGAGGCGGTGGAAATAGAGAATATGATGAAATCTTGAAACTTTGTATCTCTTAAAGATGCATCTATATTCCTTTAATGAATTTTCTGACCTTCATTAGTGTTATGTAAAATTCTAGGATTCTATTAATTTCTCAATTTTTTCATTCATCAACTTTTCTTATACACTTTTATCATTCACTAAACTTTAGTGTTCTTTTCTAGGTTCAGTTAAACCAATGAAATAGAACTAGGAAGCTTAGAAATATTCCTTGTAACCTGTTTTCATCACCAGATTACTCTTCACCCTCTCTTTAACATTGGCTCAAAGTTTCATGATTTTTTGAGCTACTTTTCTATTTAATTTGGCCTTTAGACACTCACTAATGTTACTAAAAATTCCAAACTAATTCATTCAATCCTTAAAATTTTACCACTACTCATTTCCATTGTGTATGCTTTAGAAATAAAATTTTCACATTTATTTCTATTATTTCAGCCATTTTAGCTAAATTATTAGATATTCTTCACATTCAGTGTTATAGAATTAGACTCAAACTAATCCAAAAGGTCACCAAAATTATTATCTAACTTATACGTATAGTACTGAGCTTCTGTAACCTTGATTAACATCATTAGGGTAAGGAGGATGTTACAGAATGGCCCCCTAGGGCTCCACCCCACCGCGAGCAACGCAATAAAGGCGATGGCTGCTCCAGAATCTCCGAAGACCCTTCTTCTCTTTCGTTCCCCAACTCCTTAATCTTGACCATACTTAAATGAAAATGGAAGAAAAGAAGGCAAATGGAGTATCTTGTGAAAGAAGGGAAGATAATGAGTGGGGAGTCCACTTAAAGTAGTGTGTCGTCGTAGGCGATGGCCTGAAAACACTACTAGCTCACCAAAGAAGGAAGAGGAAAGATCTAAGAGTTTTCTAAAAGATTGGGTTGCAAAGGAAGCAGAAATAGGACTTTGTTCCCTTCACCTTATAGGGAGGAGTCACATTAACTGCCACCCACTACTGGGAAAAAACGTCCAACTGCATTGAATTTCAAAATGATTGCTTGGCACGAAACCCTAATGTTAGCTGCACACAGACGAATCGCTGTGTGCCAAGTGGCAGAAAAGGTTGCTGGTGCACAAGTGAAAAGATATTCACTAAGCATGTAAAATATCTCCAGCAAGCCAAAGGTCATAGACCCAAAGCACCACGAGCCACTACATGTCAGAACATGGCCACGAAGGTCCAAAGTCATGACCATGATTCGAAGCTTCGATATCCGTAGTCACTTGTGCTCAGTGGTGATTCCCACACAATTGCTCTTCGTGGTTTTGAGCCATTTGAGCTAGGCCATAAAAAGCCAAAAATCACAGTAACATTGGCCTAAATTTCCAACGACATCAGAGCTTAGCACTCAAATAACTTGAGCACCAACTTAGGGGCAGTGATCTGAATTGGTGTTTAGGCCTAATAAGGCCAAGCCCAATGTCCAAAGGAAATGTGACCTTTCCTCCTCGGCAATGGGAATTATCTCTCAAGGAACCAATCACAAGTCAACAAGCAAGCTCGAGAAGCTACCTAGAAACTTCCCCCAAGGCATCTATAATGACCATAATACCTCTAAGTCATACTTGATCTCCAAGACTCACTCTATTATAAATAGTTATAGTAGCCATGAGGATAAGAATCTTTTTTTGCTCATTACACTTATATTGCACCTTCATTTACTCGAGCGTTTAAGTGTATTGTAAGTAACAATTAGTTTTACACACAAAGAGTGTGCAAATACCCTAAAAAAACTTATATTAAAAGAAAGGCATACAACCAAAAAAATTTGTAAATTTGAAAGTGGCACGTGTGGATGATAGATATTCCAAACAACCTGTTTCCAAGCATAATCCACAGTTTTGTTTGCAAAACCCAGATTCTATGAGTCCAGCTAAGGTAAATCCAGCCTATATAAAATTGTAAATAAAATACACATAAAAGAAAAATCCCAAATGGGGTATCTTGTGAAAGAAGGGAAGATAATGAGTGGGGAGTCCACTTAAAGTAGTGTGTCGTCACAGGCGATGGCCTGAAAACACTACTAGCTCACCAAAGAAGGAAGAGGAAAGATCTAAGAGTTTTCTAAGAGATTGGGTTGCAAAAGAAGCAGAAATAGGACTTTGTTCCCTTCACCTTATAGGGAGGAGTCACATTAACTGCCACCCACTCCTGGGAAAAAACGTCCAACTGCATTGAATTTCAAAATGATTGCTTGGCACGAAACCCTAATGTTAGCTGCACACAGACGAATCGCTGTGTGCCAAGTGGCAGAAAAGGTTACTGGTGCACAAGTGAAAAGATATTCACTAAGCATGTAAAATATCTCCAGCAAGCCAAAGGTCATAGACCCAAAGCACCACGAGCCACTACATGTCAGAACATGGCCACGAAGGTCCAAAGTCATGACCATGATTCGAAGCTTCGATATCCGTAGTCACTTGTGCTCAGTGGTGATTCCTACACAATTGCTCTTCGTGGTTTTGAGCCATTTGAGCTAGGCCATAAAAAGCCAAAAATCACAGTAACATTGGCCTAAATTTCCAACGACATCAGAGCTTAGCACTCAAATAACTTGAGCACCGACTTAGGGGCAGTGATCTGAATTGGTGTTTAGGCCTAATAAGGCCAAGCCCAATGTCCAAAGGAAATGTGACCTTTCCTCCTCGGCAATGGGAATTATCTCTCAAGGAACCAATCACAAGTCAACAAGCAAGCTCAAGAAGCTACCTAGAAACTTCCCCCAAGGCATCTATAATGACCATAATACCTCTAAGTCATACTTGATCTCTAAGACTCTCTCTATTATAAATAGTTATAGTAGCCATGAGGATAAGAATCTTTTTTTGCTCATTACACTTATCTTGCACCTTCATTTACTCGAGCGTTTAAGTGTATTGTAAGTAACAATTAGTTTTACACACAAAGAGTGTGCAAATACCCTAAAAAAACTTATATTAAAAGAAAGGCATACAACCAAAAAAAATTGTAAATTTGAAAGTGGCACGTGTGGATGACAGATATTCCAAACAACCTATTTCCAAGCATAATCCACAGTTTTGTTTGCAAAACCCAGATTCTATGAGCCCAGCTAAGGTAAATCCAGCCTATATAAAATTGCAAATAAAATACACGTAAAAGAAAAATCCCAAATGGAGTATCTTGTGAAAGAAGGGAAGATAATGAGTGGGGAGTCCACTTAAAGTAGTGTGTCGTCGCAGGCGATGGCCTGAAAACACTACTAGCTCACCAAAGAAGGAAGAGGAAAGATCTAAGAGTTTTCTAAAAGATTGGGTTGCAAAGGAAGCAGAAATAGGACTTTGTTCCCTTCACCTTATAGGGAGGAGTCACATTAACTGCCACCCACTACTGGGAAAAAACGTCCAACTGCATTGAATTTCAAAATGATTGCTTGGCACGAAACCCTAATGTTAGCTGCACACAGACGAATCGCTGTGTGCCAAGTGGCAGAAAAGGTTGCTGGTGCACAAGTGAAAAGATATTCACTAAGCATGTAAAATATCTCCAGCAAGCCAAAGGTCATAGACCCAAAGCACCACGAGCCACTACATGTCAGAACATGGCCACGAAGGTCCAAAGTCATGAGCATGATTCGAAGCTTCGATATCCGTAGTCACTTGTGCTCAGTGGTGATTCCCACACAATTGCTCTTCGTGGTTTTGAGCCATTTGAGCTAGGCCATAAAAAGCCAAAAATCACAATAACATTGGCCTAAATTTCCAACGACATCAGAGCTTAGCACTCAAATAACTTGAGCACCGACTTAGGGGCAGTGATCTGAATTGGTGTTTAGGCCTAATAAGGCCAAGCCCAATGTCCAAAAGAAATGTGACCTTTCCTCCTCGGCAATGGGAATTATCTCTCAAGGAACCAATCACAAGTCAACAAGCAAGCTCAAGAAGCTACCTAGAAACTTCCCCCAAGGCATCTATAATGACCATAATACCTCTAAGTCATACTTGATCTCCAAGACTCACTCTATTATAAATAGTTATAGTAGCCATGAGGATAAGAATCTTTTTTTGCTCATTACACTTATCTTGCACCTTCATTTACTCGAGCGTTTAAGTGTATTGTAAGTAACAATTAGTTTTACACACAAAGAGTGTGCAAATACCCTAAAAAAACTTATATTAAAAGAAAGGCATACAACCAAAAAAATTTGTAAATTTGAAAGTGACACGTGTGGACGACAGATATTCCAAACAACCTGTTTCCAAGCATAATCCACAGTTTTGTTTGCAAAACCCAAATTCTATGAGCGCAGCTAAGGTAAATCCAGCCTATATAAAATTGCAAATAAAATACACGTAAAAGAAAAATCCCAAAAAATATATATGTACACTCCGTCCTTTGTGGCCACAGCTACAAGGTCTGTGACATTAGATCTGGGGTTCCAGTGCTTCTTTGTCATTGGATTTTTCAACAATTGTATCAATCACCCAAAACCACATCTCATCACACATCCATGGATTTTGATGCCAAGTTTCTCAACACTGTTCTCCTCCTCGTGGCCACCATTATTGTGGCCAAACTCATCTCAGCCTTCATAATCCCTAAATCCAAAAAACGTCTCCCTCCTGTTGTGAAAGCATGGCCCCTCCTTGGAGGACTGCACCGTTTCCTGAGAGGTCCAATCGTGATGCTTCGTGAGGAGTACCCCAAGCTTGGCAGTGTCTTCACCTTGAAACTGTTCCACAAGAACATCACGTTCTTGATTGGGCCTGAGGTCTCTGCACACTTCTTCAAGGCCCCAGAGTCTGATCTTAGTCAGCAAGAGGTGTACCAGTTCAATGTGCCGACTTTTGGCCCCGGGGTTGTGTTCGATGTTGATTACTCTGTGCGGCAGGAGCAGTTCCGCTTCTTCACAGAGGCTCTCAGAGTGACTAAACTCAAGGGTTATGTGGATCAGATGGTTGCAGAAGCTGAGGTAAGTATAAATGTTTGTTTTAGTCATCTTATTTAGTAATTCATTGATCTAATAGATTGTCTCATAAATCTGCCATAAATGTATAATTGTGTTCTTTTGTGGGTATTGATTTGTGACACTAGCAATACTCTATTGGATTTTGGGTTTGTGATTGTGTTCAATTTTGCTTTTTTGTGTTTTTTATTTTCATATCATGTAATAATGGTAATGGGGATTGGGGAAACATTTTGTCACACCCTTGTTAGAAACTCACTAGCTGTGAGGCTCACGGGCATTAGATCTATTCCTTTTATTATTGCTTATTTATTTATTTTTTTTCGTTCACCCATTTATTATTACTTGATATATGTGTGCATTCAATACTTCATTCGATTTGTTCACTGGCTACACCTGCGATGATCTGTTTATATTGCAGGCTGCATCTTACTGCATCTTTCTGAGTCTAGTAAACTTATTGCAACTTTAATTCAACAATAACTAAGCCTTATCCTACTAGGTGGGGTGGGCTACACCTACATGGATCAAACAACTCCTTAGACACTATCAAAAACCAAAACTGCAACTTAATTCATTCCCATATTTTCATAAGCTGGAGAAGCTCTTCAGTTCCATTTGGACTCAACATGTTTTACTTTTTAACTGATGGTTGAAATGGCATTCCTGGGACTTCATTGTTTCTTTATGTTGTTAATAGTAAATTCGTCCCTTCTAATTTTCTTTAGTTGTGTACTAAATTGGCATTAAGGATTATTCTTTCCCAAACATGAATCTAATTTGAAGGACTACTTCTCAAAGTGGGGATCAAGTGGTGACGTTGATTTGAAGTATGAGCTTGAGCATCTGATCATCTTGACAGCTAGTAGATGTCTCTTGGGGCGTGAAGTTCGTGACAAACTCTTTGATGATGTCTCTGCTTTGTTCCATGACCTTGATAATGGGATGCTTCCAATCAGTGTTCTCTTTCCATACCTGCCCATCCCAGCTCACCGGCGGCGTGATAAAGCACGCAAGAAGCTTGCTGAAATCTTTGCAAACATCATAGCTTCTCGCAAAAGCACCGGTAAATCAGAGGATGACGTGCTTCAGTGCTTCATTGACTCAAAATACAAAGATGGTCGTCCAACAACAGAAGCTGAAGTGACTGGACTGCTCATTGCTGCTCTTTTTGCAGGACAGCACACTAGTTCAATTACCTCCACTTGGACTGGAGCATATCTCCTCCGTCACAACCAGTACCTTTCTGCTGTGTTGGATGAGCAGAAGAATTTGATGGAAAAGCATGGGAACAGAGTTGATCATGATGTCTTGGCTGAAATGGATATCCTGTATCGGTGCATTAAAGAAGCCCTGAGACTCCACCCTCCATTGATTATGCTGCTGCGAAGCTCACACTGTAGTTTTAGTGTCAAAACACGAGAGGGAAAAGAATTTGACATTCCTAAGGGTCATATAGTTGCCACATCCCCTGCTTTTGCAAACAGGCTAGCTCACATTTTCAAGGATCCAAATAGTTATGATCCTGATCGATTTGCTGTGGGGAGGGAAGAAGACAAGGTGGCAGGGGCATTCTCATACATTTCATTTGGAGGGGGTCGACATGGATGCCTTGGGGAGCCCTTTGCATATCTGCAGATAAAAGCAATATGGAGTCATTTGCTAAGGAATTTTGAACTGGAGTTGGTGTCACCTTTCCCTGAGATTGATTGGAATGCCATGGTTGTAGGAGTGAAAGGAAAAGTGATGGTCCGATACAAGCGGAGGGAGCTTTCTGTTAATCAATAGGACCAAATGTTACTGTTTGGCATGATTTCACTTTTAAGCAGTTGTTGTTAATCTTGCTGGTTCCGCTTCAGTCCAAGTTCACTGTTTATTTGACCATGGATATCTAGAATCTTGATTTTAACCTTGTTTTTAATTTTGGTAAGTGATTTCAACTTATTTCGTTTTTGGTGAATTAGATGATAGTCTGATAGTAGTTACTTAGGTTCGGGTGAAATGGTTAGACCAAAATGCTGGTTGGTACATTTCGGGGCTGCATCAACCTCAAACAGTCTACCTTTTTATTTTGATCATAACTTTCTCTCATCTTAATGAAATTAGGATCCATTTAAAAGATAGGGAAAGTTTCTACCATTATAAAAAGTTCCACTTAAAAGATTCTTAGAGGATATCAAGTTATTACAAAAATTGGAGGAACTTATTCAGAATCCAGCCCATTGAGCTGGCCTGATTTAGAAAGGTCATAACTCATTTCAGCTTCATTTCAGGAGTTCAGGATGTCAGGTACCTTCACACATATATGCAACTATTTTTAATCGATATTTGCAACAATAACCAAGCCAGTTCTAGTATAAGTAAATGAGAAACGAAAGAGTTATGGTACAATCATTGATATAATACAGAAAACGGTAGTTCAATTTATAATTATAAGTAACTAAAAGATTACACGAATGACACGACAAAAGTTGAAGATGGTGAATATTAGGACAGCAATCCCCCTACCGTAGAACTGCTTCTCCAAGGATCACGGAAGTACACCCACCTTAATGTTCCCATAGCCCATTTCCAATTGTTGTTGTAGTGTTCATTGAGTTCTCCTATAATTTGGTGGTAACATGTTGAACTTGTCACAACATGTTTGCAAAGACCATTAACCAGAATTGCCAATTCCTTATCACTGCCCAGTTCATGACAATAGCTTCTTTCTCAACCTGCAAATCTGCATCATCTTTAGTGTGAATAAGAGAGTCAATCAGAGAAACATAATTGCAAATGTAAGGCTCCTCAGGATAGTGACACTGCTCAAAGGCTATTAGGTTCCTCAACACACATTCGGTTGTGTGGTGTACTTTTAACTGGGGGAACTGAAATCGAACTTTGAAATACTTGGGAGTATGGCAAGCAACCCAAGCAAAGAAACCAGCTGAAGAATGGCTTCTTCTCAAAATTTATGTCAAGTAAGCATCTATTATGAACCTTCTCAAAGCTTACGCCTGACTCATTCAACTTTGTTGCAGTCCTTAGCATACATTCTTTTTGGGAAAAGGTGTTGTGACTCTTGGGGAGATAGGAACATCTAACCAAATCAGTGAAATGTAGTGATTTTTCCCACTTCTTTGGCTCAAACTTTCTTTCTGAAGATGTCTGATGAGGATAACAAGATCTAAAGTACTCGTGGGCAAGCTTAAGAAAACTGGTATACTCTTTGACATTGCTCGGGACAACTGTGACATATAGTTTCTCCAACACATGAATTGGAAGCTGATTCTCAAGCAGCAGCAAGTCCCTCTGGATACTTTTGCTAAGACATGGTTGAGTTAATATATAATCATCTTTGTGTTTCCATCGTTTTGCCTCCCTCAGAAACAGCTCCATGATGAACACAGCATCCAACAGTATCATGTCCACGAATTGTTCCTTGCTGATATCAGGGAATTTCTTTTGGTAACAACGGCCTACTCTTTGCTCTTCTTGTTCAAGGAAGGCTTTGAAGTGCACTAAATCACGTTTGTTCACTAGGCGTTCCGAAAAGAAATGAAAATATCTTTGTTTCTGCTCTTGCATTTCCTCTACGTTTTTGTTGTTATGGTGGATAGGGCCAATTGAGATCAATAGAGGAGTATAGGCCTCCTCTTTCACCTTCAAAAGACTAGCAGGAACCTTGTAGATAAAACACTCAGGCCACAGGGCAGGCTCAATCTTTTCTGGGATATCAATTATTTGTTGAATATCATATTCATTAGCAGATCCCATGAGACCTCCTTTTTCTCTAGCTGTTGAGCGAGCGGATCAACCATCAGATAAAGAAATCACTTGTGATTGATACAAATCAGAAGCCAAAAATTATTTTCTTTGAATAACTTTTATTTGTAGTGTTTACTATTCTTAAAACATTTAAATATAATTAAACTTGTTTTTCAGTACAATGACAACAGAGAGACTTCAACTTCACACTTCCTATATATTACCTAACTTTCTCACTAATGACTCTTTTTTAATGACAAAAATTAGTTTTTTTAATATTCATGTAAGTAAACATGAAAATCTATGCTCTCAAGTATAATAAAAATGTATTTTAATTTATAGAAGTAAAAAGATATCTATAATGCATATATGCAATTTCAAAATAAGATAACTGTTAAAAGTTAATTTTTTATCACCGAAAAAAAAACCAGTTAATTTTTTTTAACAATATAAAAAAAACTTGGATATATGCAAAGGATCCACCCATCTTCGGTGAAGATTCATTAGTGCATGTTTGGATTTGCTTAACTTCTAGGAAAAATTGCTTTTTTTTTATGCTCTCTCACTGTTTTAATTATAAGCTATTAAAAAAAAAAAAGATCCGAACACACACATTCAGACAATGATAAAACCCACAAAATGGCTTTAGCGCACTGGCTAAAGCTATTCTTGTTTTGCAAAGATAAAATTAAATTGCTAAATAGTACAAACAGAAGTAGATCCAGAATTCAAGAAGAAAAAGGGGGAAAAAAACTTCACTTGTAAGTTGTAAAGAAACCAATGGCAACTTCATCTCAAACAATAAAATAAAATAAAACAAACAAGAAAAACTAAAATGAAAAACCAGAACTCAGGAGGGTGTTTGGAATGCAAAAAAATAAAAATGATTTTATTTGTAAATTAAATTTAATTAAATTTTGTGTTTAGAATGTTAAAAAATAGGAAATGATTTAATTTTTAAAATTTCATGAATTTCATTTCTTTTATTTTTTAAATTTTATCAAATTTAATAGGATTTGATTTGATTTGAAATAAATATATTATTTTATCCTTAATAACTATCTCTAACAATTTCTCATAGGGATTAAAATGTAAATTAATAAAATTAAATCAAATCAATTCTCATTTTAATGAATTCTAAATATAAAATTTGATTTCTAAATCAATTCAAATTTTTTTTTTTAAGTTTTAAATACAAAATTTAATTTCTTAATCAAATCAAATCAATTTAAATTAAATTAAATCAAATTATTTTTTATTTTTATTCATTCCAAACACACTCTAGTAGAAATTAAGGGGATAGAATCTAGAGAAGACTTTTCCAGATATAAAGGTACATAGCATAGTTTTACAGTGAAAGCTGGTGACTCCAACAACAGTCGCTAAAACCACAAATTAGTGATAAACAATGTCAACTACCGCAAGAATCTAATAGGCATTATCTTAAAACAGAATATGTAAGTGCTCATATTACTATGAACCTGAGTCTGTTTCCTTCAACAACTTATCAGTTCCACGCTCCTGGCTCTCCAGTTCTAAACTATCCCCCTGGAACTAGTAAGAGACCCGTGCAATGCACGGGTGCATTTAAAACAGTCAAATATTGTTTGTTTGTTTGTTTTTTATAATATAAATTTGTTCATGTACATTCTCTAATTTTATTAGAGTCAAAATTATAATAAATTTAAAGTCATTGAAATGATTGTTTTAATTTGATATCAGAAATAGTACTTTCGATTTCATATTAGAATATATTTCATTCTGGGTCTGATCAATTAGAATAAAAAACATGTCATTTTGAGACTTTTTGATTAAAATCGAAAACATTACATTCTGGGTCGTTTTAATTATAATCGAAAAAAATGACATTATGGACCTTTTCGATTATAATTGAAATCGTCACATACGAATAATACAATTGCATGACGTGATTTTTTTGTTGTTGGTTAGACACACATGTGTTTATACGATAACATAAGAAAATTGATATAATTTATTTTATTTAGTTTTAATTTTGTGTTCACCTAAATTAGAAAACTGTTCGTCTCAATTAATAATGATAAGAATTTAAAAAAATTATATAAAGAAAGAAAAAGATTTAAGAAATCAAATTAAAAACATAAATCAATAAAAGGAAAGTTAAATATAAACTCATATTAGCACAATTCATATAAATTAGTTTTTAATTAAATAACTGGGATTGAAAATAATAGACAACACCCTTGCGTTTAATTCATTCAAGAATGACTAAGTAGGATGTTATTATAAATATGTTTAAATACAAACATATTTTTATAATTATATTTATTTTGCTAATGTGAGTATAAGTATAAAACTTAAAAATGAGTGTTGTGTCAGTTGAACTTAAAACTCTTAACAATTTTAATTTTGAAGTATTAGAAGCAAGACAAAAAAAAGAAAATATTAGCATGCTATATAAAAATTAAAAATAAGTGTATGCCATTAAGTGTAAAAGTTGAACTCATGTTTTATCAATTTCTACCAATAATTTTATTTTATTTTTAAAAATGATAGTTTTGAACACTTATAGCAGAGTTACCAAATGTCTGCTATAAATTCATAGTCTTATCATAAAGACAATTGAGTAAAATAGTGGTTCCCCTAAAGAATGACACTTTTGACCCAAATCTTTTTTATAGAGAAGACTGCTTAAACATTTGAGTTATGTTCGATAAATGCTTGAATCAAATCTTTAATAAATCACAATGATATCCATTAGAAGTTATTTTTGAAATGCTCGTTAGAAGTTCATTGACATCAAAAGCTATTTTTGAAATGCTCTACATTGTGACTTGGATAATGTGACATCACAAAAGATTTCCACAACAATGTGACTTGAAATGGGTAACTATTTTTTTAAGGTGTTACTATTCACACTCTCAATTGTCTATCTACACTTCTCATTAGCCATTCATGTTTTTTTTTTAAAAAACTAAAATTTTGATTGGTTAATAAGAAGTGTAAATAATTTTTGCAAGCTTGTGCTACTAAGTAATTGTTTTTAGAGCATTATCATTTTATAAAAGCAAGATCAAGAATTAATGACACATAGAGGATGTTGGCCAAATAAGAGATGAGGAGGAGAAGACAACTTTGTTATGCAACAGCAAGGATATAATCATATGCATCTACTAAGAATGAAATTGCATATGCGGTTTTTAATAGCTTTTGTCAATATATCAAGTACTACCTTAAGTATGCGGTAAATATTCTTTGCATTAAAGTTCTTTATTTTTTACGAGAGGTCCTAAACATCTAGCTTTAAGTCAGTATGAACTTCATCATAGGATAATTTATTTTCTCCTTAAGCTGAAAAATCATAAGCAAATTGGTTATAGGTTCAGGATAGTTGAAGGGTGATAGGTCTTTTAAGATAAGGAAACCACCCCAATTCCTTTTTTCATAATGAAATGTTCTTGTGTGCATTATCAAAAATGAAAAATTCCCAATTAATACGAAAAGAATCCACATAGAAAATTCAAATTTATGCAACCAAGCTAAATGTGTCTATAGAATGAAATTTCACATATTATGAAAATGTAAGCCTTAATATTCTCATGCAATGACAAACTGACTAACATAAAAATGATTGACTGACTTTAGTAATAAAATATACCTAGTTCATTTTGCTCCTCCTATCCATGCTGAATGCAATAGTGGAAAAAAAACATTGCCAAAGGACCTTTTCAACCAAAAACATTCTCAAAACACTTAATCAGAAAGCATATACATAAAGACGAAATAAACTATTTACTTATTGCCAAACCAAGTAAGCCTTATTCAACCTTAAAAAACAATTACTCAAGCAACCACATGGAGAGAAAAAATATTTGCAAATCAAAAGGTGTCCATTCATTTAAACATTCACTATTTACAATGAAACTTCACTTACTGCTTAAACCCCTACCACAATGGAACTATACATAACTTAACTACCCAACAAACTGTCCATCCCAAGACTACATACATTAACACCCACAAAATACCCAAAAATATACAGAGGCACCATGTACTATAAACCAACTAAGCTTAATAACTGGACCCACATTTGTATTGCTAACAAAAAATATGCAATAAGTCCAAGTCCACTATCTATATACAATAGTCAAAAGGAACAACTTTAATCGAGCTCACTCTTTTTCTATCTTAACTTGCTTCAAAGTAGGCTGCACTACACCACTTGTAGAATTCATGGCTACTAGCAACTAATTCAGCACATCCCTGCTTTAGGAGATATTGTCCATCCTAATCAAAAAGGACAAATACAGCAGCAACACTTTCATCCCCAACCTTGAGTTTAATTTTGTACCTTTTCACAACACACCACACATCATACTCAATATAGCCAGAAAATAATAAAGACAAGCAAAACCTTTTTACCAAAAAAAAATGGAACAATCATATCGTATATACCTAAGGGTCACATTGATAATGTGGCATACACATGAGTCAGGGATTACAACCATGTGGCATCTACATGTAGAATACCACCAATCTCCATCTTCCACAAAGCTATCAATAGTGGCCATCAGAATGAAGATACCATCCTTCAATTATCATTAACACCATTAAACAAATATAGTCAAATTAAAGATGAAAGATCTAAGCATAAATTATATCACATATCACACATATCAAATAAGTGTATTTATAAAACAACCTCTTTGTTGTTAATTAGTTGCTCTATGGACCTCTTATGGTATAGACGTATAACATCTTCCTCCAAACTCATTCTTGGTGGAGCAACAACAACACCAAGAGCCTGAGTAGCCACCACCCTATGTTTAGCCAGCCTGTACCAACCACAATCAACATCACCATTTTTAATAAATTGTTCCTAAGTTGTTAATAAAAAGTAAATATTTGACAAACATATACCATATTCTTACCCATTTCTAAACTCCATTGCTTCAACAATAGAAAAGTTGAACATCAATTTTGATGCATGGTAGATAAAAGGGAGGTATTAAGATGGAAGGATAAAAGGAAGTTACCAACTAAAAAGTTGGATTCTCCTTCATTTCTCAAAATATCTTAGAAAGACACAAATGATGATAAATAATGCATGGGAATGATAGCAGATTCACATAGGGTAATTTGTCCTAAGCTGAAACAGCAAGCGGAATTCATGACTTGTGGTGCGGTATTGGCCAATATTAGGAGTAACACTAAAATAAGACATTTGGTACATAGAGCCCTCTACCAATAGAGGAAAGAACTTATAGACCAGTGTTTTCCTTACTGTGGCCTGAATCTTCACACCCTAGACAACCAAAAATGCAAACACCCAGGTTAGTTACAATATGGAAATGGAACCAACAACTTCAAAAAATCAAGAATCAAGAAATCAATATAAAAAAAAATACATAAGCAAAGATTGCTCACAAATTTGTCCATTAGAACCATCTCAATGGAATTAGGTTGCACGGGATTGTTATAGGTAGGGACAATTTAGAGATGTATGACCCTAAACTTGAGTCTCCATGCCTCACGTTCAGGATAGATTTTGTTAGGGGGATAAGATGTTGAACCCATAACAACAACACTCAAGTAAAACAGAAATAGCACTCTCAGAGTAAGAAGACAATCAGAGTTAAAAGATGACTGAGAAGAGCACATTCTCATGAAGCAATGGCAATTCATATTTATAGCAGCCATACAATTGAATTTGAATCACAAAAATGGACGAAAAGAGCAATAAACACTCATCACACTATCAATAGCTAGAAAGGTGTAGGCTGTAGTCATTTTTTTAAGAGCATTTAATAATAGCAGCGAGTAAATTCCATAAATCCAGATCATCTTCAACAAAACGAATTGCATAAATTTTTTGTTAATTCACAAAAAAGGGGATATGAATAATTAACCCAACTCTAAATTAATAAGAGAGAAAGAGGGAAAAGGAGATGATAAGAACAGTAAAATGGCGCCTCAATCAACCTACTCTCAATGACAATCCGGCGCTGAAGCAACCCATCCATGGCTTCAACTCATCCATCCATGAGTTCAATCTACAACTCGTTGGTGACCCACCACCCCAACCCATCCATAGCTTCAAACTAAACGTACACAATTAGAGCAACAAAATGAAATCAATAAGTGAAGAAGTTTCAGGGTCAACAACGAACAATTGAAGAATGCTATAGCAACCCTATAAATAAGTACTAGAGGATCACAATTCAAATTTCATATTCGTAAAAATAGAAAGGAAAAATACAGTCAAATCAATCACCAAAACCCTAATCGTACACACCACCCATACCCATACCAAAAAGAGAACGGGAGAATAGAAGGTAGAATGACCTGGTGGAGTAAGCGTATGGGCTACTAATTTATAGACCCCGCTCGTGCTACAGTTAGACGAATCGATGATACTGGCCTTCATACGAACACACCATCTTCATGACAGCATCAGCTCTAGTCCTCCCTTTGCTGATGATACAATAGGATATAGGTTGCATCCGAGAAGTCTACTTTACAATAACTTCATTTATAAACAAAAAATGAAAATGTATCATCTTGAAGTAATACCTTGGTCAAATCCTGCTTAGGCTGCAATCACATCTTTTACACTTCAGTAGTCCATCTTCTACTTTGACTTTTGATCCATGAATAAAGCATGCATCATAGCACCAGTTGAACTGAGTTTGAATTTTCATGATTGTAGCAAGTGTTGTGTAAACTCCATTCTGTGATGATAAGAAAATTTGTTAGTTTATATTAATTAAATATAGCAAATGCTAAAAACATACTAAAATTAAATACTCTTCCTCAATTTGTCTCTAAGGACATATAATAAATAATTTAATGTAGTTAAGTACCTAGTTTTAAATTCAGTAACAATAGGCAGATTTGGATTAATGAAGAAGTTGGAGGCATTCCAAGCATTTGAAAGCTTGATCTCACCTGCATAAGAAAGAAATAATTATATTCATAACATATTTAAGATTATGTGATTGGATTATATGTTCTTCCATCATTATCCCTTTTATGGATTAATTTCAACTTGAAATATGCCTTATTTTCATTCTTAAATGTATCGCTGGTCATTCTAAAACATTGAGCTAAGACATTATTTTGGTTAAGCATATTTTTCAGGTTCTGAACAATATCATTTTTTAGTCCTCTTCCTTCTTCAGTAAATCTGAAATAGCAATTAAAAGCAAATTATTAAAATTACTATACTATTAGGAAAATTTTACAATATCAACATGATCCATGATAATGACTGTAAATTGTAATACAAAACAAAGAACAATACCTTAGAATACTCATTCTATTATGAACTTCATGCTCTGTATCATAAATGTAAAGTCATGCAAATTTTGGTGTTTCACCTACAATAGGCAAAAGACTACCAATGATGTGGTAATTCATCCTATACATTGTGTAACTATAAGGACCTTTACCATTATTTATATACTTATATACTTTTCCTCCCATAGAAGTGAAAGAGAAAATCATGTTATAAGCTCTAGAAAACTCTGCAAAATGCTTAGAATATGTGGAATCCTTGTTGAATATAAGTTGTGATAAGTATGGAGGTGGTTCCTTCCACAATGGTAACTGAATCTTGCCTTGGCCACAACAGAGAGAAAACTTAGGGCTAGAAGTATTTCTATCATTCCTAATTCTCTCATTGAACCACATCCGAGCACCATAAGACTCACAAACACATTTCGGATCACCAAAGTCAACATAATCTATCAAGAGAATAAGTATTTCATTAATACTGACATAATACACTTGGAATTATGCAGAAAAAATAAATAATATTATAGTTGTGAATTTAAGATCCTTTAATAGAAAGAAGAAGAAGTTAAGATATCCTTGATAGACCTACATTTGAATAAAAATATTGTCAACAGGTATCAACACAAAGATCAAATTAAAACAAATCACATCCAACTAAGATATTTTGAAAAAGCTAAGCAATGATGAATCTTTGACAAATTTGAATAAATGGTTTAAACTGGTAATTATGCAATGAGAAATCTTATATTTAATTTTAAACAAATATTTAAGAAATGCAAAAACACCTATTAAATAATCTAATCCTATATGGGTCTACATTGGCAACTATACCTGCACTAATAGATATAATATTACAGTAAACTCCATTATCTACATCACCTGCAAATTATTAATAGGTCACCACTAATTAATATTTTAAGACACTACAACTATTACAAACATCATATCTGAAATTTTAAATAAATTAATTACCATTTTCTTTAGCCTCTGTTTGAATAAGAAATTCCTCATTATCCGATAATGCAGAATGATTCACTGTATAAAAGTGTCAGATAAGTCAGAAAGTACTTAAATAAATTAAACTTCAATGCAAGGCAAAGGTTACATAAACCATACTTTCAGTATCTGTTTGAGCTTTGACAGATGTGAAAAATTGAGAAGCAGGCATCCAAGCGTCCACTGCTTCATGAATATTGCAATTACAATTACTATGATTAAGAAAAGGGATAAAGCCTATGACATGTTTCCCAGGCTTCATAGATGATCCACTACTATTGTGATCATTACTTGATGTCACTATTGGTGAAGTTCCTAAATTTAGCCTGTTAGATAGGTTACGAAAAGATAGTTTGAAATTCTGTTTCTTGCTGGAATTCGCTTCCACTCAATCAAGCACAAGTTGCCTTGCTCTACAAGCTGGCACATACAAAATATGAAAGCTTGAAAAGCTTTTTACCTCCATTGATCAATGGTTTTGTGGTCGAATCCAAAGGTGGTTCTTCTGTTTCCCATCTAACTTTACAACTTGTATATTCCACCCGTGAAATAGAGATGACATAAGATTGAATAGATTTGAACTAAAATAAAAAATAATGGAAGACAAAGTGATATAAAATATGACATTGGGCTATCTAGATAGGAAAGAGCTTATATAAGTTTGCAAAGCATATATAAAATAAATCAAACACCACTTGAGCAAAACTCAAGTATGCGGAAGAAGCTAAATCACAAAGTTGACTGGTACCTAGATAGAAATATGTTACTTATCATAGTCAACAGCCTATAGCCCTATTTTTATGTCCATTCCAGATTAAGAAATTAGTACAAACAAAAGACTACCTAGCATCAAACAATCGTTATAAAGATATCAATATTAAAAAAAGTGCACAATCTTTCTTTTCAAATTATAAGTCAAAGTAGCATTTAATAAAAATAGGATTATAGAACAACTACCCCTATTTAATATTCAACATCCAAGATATCTTCATTTCAAAACAACCAAAAACTCAAACTAACCCACCAAATATATATGGTACATTGACATCCTAAACAGAACCTCCCATCCAAAACATCATTGCAAATCAGAATTTTCCATCTAAAATTGCCCAAAAAAAAAAGGTAGACATCAAATAGAGGAACCATATATTAATAACATCCTAGTTTATATTATATAATCACAAAACAACTTCTTTTTGTAAACTTCACTCCTTCTCTATCTTCACCTCCTTCAACTTGGTGCAAGACAGATCACCACTTGTAGAACCAAATACTTAATCAGAACTCCTCTTAGCATAAGTCATCTTAATAGCAAAGTATAAAGGTTGAGAATCAGGACAGATTTCATTATCTTAGAATTGAGACATCAAGTCCTATGTTATCATTAAAAAAAATTAAATTTTTTTTATAAAATTACATAAGGCAATAAAGGAAACGAGCATCACACTTACAACCTCTCCAATTCCAAAATTCATATCTAGAAGTTCAAATCTAAGATTAAGAAGACAATAAGAAAATCCAAGAGTAAAGAAAGCCTACAAATATAAGCCAAAACAAATCTATAACAATTCAGGTCTGAAAACCACTTATAATTAAGTCAACAAAAAAATAAAATTAGAGACAACCTCCTTTGGAGTAAGAACAGATCCATCAACTTGGAAAAGGGTCATAACAGAGACATCATCACATATATGTATCATATGATATGAAGGCTCAAACTGAGAACTGGAACTACACGTAGTCACAACCTTAAATAGAAACATCTTCTCTATCCACTTATCTAGTTTAGCAGGATAATTTGAATCACTTCCACACTAACTCAGATAATGAAATAGAGAATAAGGTGCAAGGTATTTTTAACAATGAAAGATTTTAAAAAAAATCACAAACAGTAACTTAATACCTTTTGCACTTGATTGACCATTTCAGAGCAAGACTTTTTGTAACACCCCAAAAACAAATTGTTTAATCATAAATCATCATTTTATAATATTTATGAATTTTGAATTTTTTTTTAGAATTTTTCAAAAATATTGAATATTTTAATATATTTCTTATTTTACGTGCAAACTGAGCAGAGTCAGTGAAACAACCCGAAAATTATTTGTTTTGTGATGAATAGTCTTTTTCTAATATTTGTGATTTTTGAGAATTTTTGTGAATTTTTTTGAAAACGTCGAATATCTTAGTATATTCTTCATTTTACGTGCATGTTGAGCGGAGCCGGGAAAACGAAATATTTTCCCTGAGGCTGGTGAACCTTGAACTGTGGATATGTCAATGGGGGATCTTACTAAATCCGAGGTCGGGCACAGTTTACGAGATTTGTATTTTTTAAGATTTTATCTGATAAATAAAATCTCTGTATGCACTATTAATTAAAATTTTGCGATACACTCTATTATTCATTGGATAATTAATACTGGCTTTGTACACTGTAACAATTATCCATTGGGTAATAACTTGTAGTAAAATCCTAATTACCATATTATTTTAACTATTAAATCACATTATCTTATCCTAATGTAATCTACTTTATGTCTAATCACATCTCCTTTATTGGAAAAGCTCTCAAGCTTCTCAAGGAAGCTACTCACCTCTCTCTCCTCCCTCTCTCCTCACTGCTGCTGCACATTTTGGAGCCAAGGGAATTGTGCTTCACTTAATTATTTCATACTATCTAAATTCAAAAGAAAACCTAAAAGAATCTTTCACTTTTCTATTCACTTCTCTCTCTACCTTCATCTTCTTCTCAAGTTCTCCTCTTTCTCTCTAGCCACACCCACACGGCCAGTCCTCCTTCAAGCCCTCAACCATCACAAAATTTTTAACTAAACACATTTTCTTAATCTCCTTCATCATCTAAACACATCTCTAGTTGGTGATTTCTTGAAAAGGTTTCATCTTCACCATCTTCTTCTTCAAGCTTCAAGCTTGGAACTTTTGGGTGAGATTCTTGTTTCCTCCTATCTCTTCTTCCATTTTCATTTTTAAGGTCTCCTTTGTGACCATTTATTCCTTATTTTTCAAGCTTTGGTATTGGTTTGATGAGATTGAAATTTCTAGGGTTTGTGGTAGTGTGAATCCGAAATTTCAAGGAGATTCAAAGGAGTTCCATTAGTTGTTTTCTTCTCTAGGTAAGAGGAAGATTATCCCCCTCAACCTCTATTGGTAGCAGGAGACTTGTACTGCTTGTTGGTTGTGAGAAACCCTTGTTAGGGTTACTCTTTGTAATGTGTGATTTTGATGATCATGTATGGATTTTATTATGTATGTTTTGTTTGATTAAATGTATGGATAAATTTATGATCTTGAATTAGTTTGGATTGATTGGAAGTATGAAATGGAGTCAAGGGTTCCCTACCCCTTTCAATATGGCTCACGGCCATAACCCTAAATTAGGGGTATCCATGATTGAAACTTTGATTCAATAGGGAAAACCAATTAGCCAAGGTATGATAAGTAATGTGGTGATGAAAAATTTGGGTACCTAACCCTATATAGAGGCCACAGCCTCAACGGCCATTTAGGGCTAAATTTTATAACTTTAGGTAATCTTGGAACTTAAATAACCAAGTGATTAACTTAATGGTAATAGGGTGAAAAAATTGGTAAATTAGATGATTAGAAACCAATTAAGGATTCATAAATTGGAAAGATCCAAGAAGGAGAATTTATCATAAAACTTAGGGTAATTTTAATTAAAGAAAGAACAAGAGAGTGTGAGACTTTGAAACTCTTAGAATAACTTTCGTATAAGAATAAATTTACATTAGAGAACTTAATTAATCAAGAGAATTCCTCTAGAGAAGAATTTCATAAAAAAAAATAAATTGAAGTGAAACTTAATTAAATGATTAATTAGGAACTAATTAGGGTCTTATAAAAAGGAAAGAACCAAGAATGAAAATTTACTCAAAGACTTAGAATAATTTTCAGTTAAAGTAAGACCATGAGTGTAAGTAAGAATGTTAAATAATTTCGTAATATATCCTAAAAACGTAAGGTACTATTTAAGGGCTTAATTATATTGATTGCGGGTCCATGAGTTGACCCAGAGTATGTTGATGCTTATCTTAGCCGAAATGTGGCATATTATGAAAAGCATATTTTGCTGAATATACGTTGTATATATACATTGATGTCATCATACATTGTGAAAGTCCGATGGACTGTTGTTAAGGCCAAGTTGCCTAGGAGATTTAACACACCTTTGTGCGAGTACGAGTAGACTAGTGTAGGTCATACTATTGACCTTAGGGGTGTCGGGGTACGGGTACCTTGCTATGGACAGTTGATAGCTCTTCTGTCCGTGGGGTAGACCGATGCAAACGCACCAACGATCCGGACTGAGACACTGTCCTATATCGTGATCTAGTGTAGAATGTCTGTACAATGCCTTGACGTGCACGTGGATAAACTGATGAGTTATAGCACTTTGGCTGCGGCAGTCGAGTTGCAGACATGTCTCCTGATCTTTCTCTTACTGTTTGTGTCTAGCTCCATGGAGTAGGGTTTTCATGTGGTATGCAAGTGCATAGTGAGTCCATATATTACCTGGCATCTAATTCTTATGGTATATTAGAACTGTCACTTTACTGGTGTATAATTGCCTGGATCTGCTTAATTGTTTATTGCTATTGTTTAATGCTTATTATTATTACTCTTTGAAATGCTATGTGGGCGCTTTGCGCCATTTTATTTCTTGCTGCCATAATTGGTAATGATAGTAGGATGTCTTACCTCTTTTCTGCATTTCTATTATTTCTATCTATATTTATATTCCATCAAAGGCGTCGTCGACGGAGGTGAAGCTCATGAATTCCCCGGCTTCTGGCCCGACCGCGATTAGTACCTACTTTTGAGATCATGGTGGCACGTCCACCCGGATTTTTGGGTTATGTGCGTCTAGCCTTCCTTGGAGGTCCAGACTGCTGACACATTAACCTTAATTCTGATCGTTGCATCTACGAGGGAGACGTAACGGTATCGTTGGCTTGGGGGTGTCATGATCTGCCCATCTTCACTTGTAGCTTCAGTTTTCGTTTGGAGTTTTACTTGCCCATTAGGGAGATGTGGGGTGATCGTTATTACAACCCACATGAGGATTCTTTTGTCTCCACTGCTCGAGCCCCAGCTCGTAACTCGGTGGCTCCTATATGGATTTCCTAGGATGAGGAAGACCCTGAGGAGGAACCCGAGGAGGATCCTGACACGGTTCCTTCTCCTCTTAGAGACTGATACTGTCGATAGCTACTGATGGCTATCAGTGTTCATTTTGGGGGCGTGGTGTTTCATTATTTTGGTGGGCTGTATATTTATGATCTCTTGGGGCATATATGTATAATTTTGCTTTTCGTATATCAAGCGCTGTAATCAAACAAGTTTAATATAATGATATATCATTGTACATGTATGTTGGTTTGATGTATGCTTTATTTCTATTTTACTCTTCATTGCAATTATGCTTTATCACTTTTTTTATTAATTATAACAAAAAAAAATACTCGCTAATTTAATTACACTATTATAACTAATTAAATTTATGTTTATAAAATGAACCAAGTCTTAACTTTTATTTTTATTTTTCGCATTGTAAATGACAATGTGACATTCCCTCCCAAAATGAGGCATTACATTAAGTTGGTATTAAAGCCCCGGTTTATGTTTTCTTTGAGTCTTTGTGGTTAGGTCTGTCTTGTGTGTGCTGTGTGATTCTCTGTGATTAGTATTCCGAAAGGATACATCTAATTCTTCATTGTGTATTTCAGCTAGTATTACTTAAAAGGACGATATGGCACGAGGTAGAGATATGACAGCAACGATAGAGGCGATGTAGCGAATGACAGAAGTTATTGCCCAACAGACGGAAAGAGCTGCTCAACAACAAGAAAGAGCTGCTCAACAACTCGAGGCTATGACCGACGTGCAAAATTTGGTGGAGTTCCATCGCCATAACCCTCTTCAATTCAAGGGGGAATTTGATCCAGAAAAGGCTAGTTTAGGGATCAAGGAACTAGAGAAAATATTCCGAGGCATGAATTATGCCAACGATAAGAAGGTGACTTATGCTGCTTTTATACTAATTGGCGATGCCGAAGACTGGTGGAGTGGAGCACAGAGGGTGCTAGAAGCTGAAGGTCGCGCCATCAATTGGGAGGTATTCAAGAACAAGTTCTTGGACAAATATTTGCCAGCAAGCGCCGGACATGCGAAGGAAATGGAGTTCCTCGGCTTAAGACAAGGAAACTTGTCCGTCAGTGAATACGCCGCAAAGTTTGAAAGCCTATCCAAGTTTTCAACGTATTTCCAGCACCAGCCAGATGAGGTATGGAAATGTTGCAAGTTTGAAGAAGGATTGAGGCATAAGGTGAAGAGAGCAGTTTTCACCCTGAAAATTAACCAATTTTCAGAGCTGCTAGACACATATTGCTAAGTGGAAGCTCTAGATCAAGCCTGAGACTCGAGAAATCGAAACTTTGGACCTACCAGGTTCCAAAGAGGGGGCGGCAACAACGTAAATCGCTTCCAAAAGAAGCCTTATTCAAGACCACCAACAAATCGACAGCAGACATCAAATGTAGGTTCTAGGGGGAACCGAACTGGGCCGAATGTGGCATTTCCTTCCAGATGTATGAAGTATGAAAAGGACAACCTAACCAGGGATTGTTCTATAAAAAGAATCATATGTTTTCGATGTGGGAAGCCTGGACATGTTTCCAGAGACTGTAACCAGGCAAAGGCTGAGCCTTCAGTCAATGCTACACGGGCTGCGAAGCCGCAAGCCGGAGGCAGAGTTTATACCATGAGCGGAGCTGAAGCCTCCAAATCCGAAGATCTTATACAAGGAGAAGGCACTATAGGAGGTAATCTTTTAAAAGTACTGTATGACTCTGGGGCAACCCACTCTTTCATTTTATATGACTGTGTGCAAAGACTTGGTTTAACTGTGTCATCCTTACCTTTTGACTTAATTGTTTCTACTCCCAATGATAAACCTATTGTTACTACCAAAGTCTGTTTGAATTGTCCTTTGACTGTTGAAGGTTGAATCTTTTCTATTGATTTGATCTGTTTACCCCTTTCCTAATTAGATGTAATTTTAGGGATGGATTGGTTGTCTTCCAACCATATCCTGTTGGATTACTCTAGTAAAACCATAGTTTTTCCCATAGATGAGGATTCTAGATTTTTGACGGCCAATCAAGTTCAAGCTTTCTTGAAAGCAGGAACTCAGGGATACATGCTATTGTCTTCCTTAAAGGTCGAGAGCGAAGCTGATGTGAACGCAATTCCAGTAGTTAGCGAGTTTCCCGAAGTCTTTCTTGATGATGTGCCCAGTTTACCGCCGAGACAAAAAATAGAGTTTGCTATTGATCTTGTACCAGGATCTGGTCTCGTGTCTATAGCACCTTACAGAATGTCATCATTGGAGTTAGCAGAGCCTAAGAAGCAGTTGGAAGAGCTTTTGGAAAAGCAGTTTGTTAGACCCAATGTGTCACCTTGGGGAGCACCAGTGTTGCTCGTCCAAAAGAAGGACGGTACTTCTCGATTGTGTGTGGACTACCGCCAATTAAACAAGGTCATGATTAAGAACATGTATCCACTTCCGAGGATAGACGACTTAATGGATCAGCTGAAGGGAGCAGCAATATTCTCTAAGATCGATCTGTGATCTGGCTACCATCAGATTCGGGTAAAGGCTGAAGATATACCCAAGACGGCTTTTCGTACCCGATGCAGTCATTACGAGTATCTTGTGATGCCGTTTGGTGTAACGAATGCACCTGCCATCTTCATGGACTACATGAACTGGATCTTTCATCCTTACTTGGACAGATTTGTTGTTGTCTTCATTAATGACATCCTGATCTACTCCCAAAATCAAGAGGATCATGTTGAATACCTCAGTATAGTTCTCCAGATTCTGAAGGAGAAGAAGTTGTATGCCAAATTATCAAAATGTGAATTTTAGCTGGACGAAGTCAAGTTTTTGGGCCATGTGATCTCGAAGGAAGGGATTGCAGTGAATCCATCCAAGGTGGAAGCAATTCTACAATGGGAACGACTAAAGACAATAACTAAAATCTAAAGCTTTTTGGCTTTGGCTGGATACTATCGGAGGTTCATTGAAGGATTCTCCAAAATTGCAGGACCTCTCACTCAACTCACAAGAAAGAACCAAGCTTTTGAATGGACTGATGCGTGCGAAGAATATTTCCAAGAATTGAAGAGATGGCTAACTACTTCGCCAGTTTTAGTTCTACTTAATCCGAATGAACCATTCGAAGTGTACTGTGATGCTTCATATCAAGGTTTAGGAGCTGTGCTTATGCAGAATGGAAAAGTGGTGGCTTATGCTTCAAGACAGTTACGAGTGCATGAGAAAAATGATCCAACACATGCCGTAGAGTTAACAGTTGTGGTTTTTGCTTTGAGGATGTGGGACATTTCCTGTATGGAGCGACATTCAACATATTCAGTGACCACAAGAGCTTGAAATACTTATATGATCAGAAGGAGTTGAATATGGGACAGTGCAGATGGTTGGAATTCCTGAAGGATTATGATTTCTGACTTCTGTATCACCCTAGGAAGGCAAACGTCTTGGCCGACACATTGAGTAGGAAGATGCTCAGTATATCAGCCATGATGATTAAAGAAAAAGATCTGATAGAGTAGTTCAGGGATGTATGGTCTTTTGTGGAATTAGAACCGGGAAAATTTCGCATGAATATGGTTACTATCTTAAGTGAATTGATGGAAGACATCTGGGAAAAATAGAAGATTGATAAGTTCTTACAAGAAGTAAGAGAACTGATGAGGCAGGGCAATAAGACAATGTTCGAGGAAGGAACAAATAGAATTCTGAGGTTCCGAGGTTCTGAGGTAGGGTTTGTATACCTAGAGATCCAGAGCTAAGGAAGTATATTCTTGAGCACGCTCATACGAGCCAGTTGAATATGCATCCGGGAATAACTAAAATGTACCAAGACCTGAAGAAGTTATTTTGGTGGCATGGAATGAAGAGCGATGTTACCAGATGTGTGTCTTCTAGTCTGGTTTGCCAGAAGGCAAAGGTGGAACATCAAAGACCGTCAGGATTATTGTAACCTCTGTCTATTCCTGAATGGAAGTGGGACAACATTGCGATGGATTTCATGGTTGGATTGCCGAAGACTCAGAAGGATTATAACTCAATATGGGTAATCGTTGATCGACTCAGGAAGTCAGCACACTTCCTGCCAATCAACATAAGATACAATATGGAGAGGTTGACCCAGCTATACATCAGTGAGATTGTTAGACTACATGGTGTACCTACCAGTATTGTTTCTGACAGGGATCCAAGGTTTACTTCTATATTTTGGCAAAGTTTGCAAGAAGCATTGGGAACAAAGCTATGACTGAGTTCTGCTTACGATCCACAAACTGATCGGTAATCAGAAAGGACAATCCAATCGTTGGAGGATTTGCTCAAGGCTTGCGCTATAGAACAGACTGGAAGTTGGGATGAAGTTCTACCACTGATAGAGTTCACCTACAACAACAGTTTTCATTCAAGCATAGGGATGGTACCCTATAAGGCTCTGTATGGACGACGGTGCCGAACATCTCTGTGTTGGTACCAAGATGGTGAGGGCTTTACTGTTGGACCTGACATTATACAGCAGACGACTAAAAAGGTCAAGATGATTCAGGAAAAGATTAGGACGGCTCAGAGTCGGCAGAAAAGCTACGCGGACAAAAGAAGGAAGCCTCTTGAGTTTGAGGAAGGCGAGCATGTGCTTTTGAAAGTCACGCCAACGACTAGGGTCGGCCGAGTTCTGAAATCTAGAAAACTCACTCCTAAATTTCTTGGACCTTACCAAATTCTTCACCGTATAGGTCCAGTAGCTTACCAGATACCCTTACCACCTTTTCTTTCAAACCTTCAAAATGTCTTTCATGTGTCATAACTACGAAAGTATATTCTTGACCCGAACCATGTCTTAGCACCGGACACAGTACAATTAAAAGAGAACTTAACCTATGAGGCACCTCCTGTAAAGATCGAAGATAGGAGAGTGAAACAACTCAGAGGAAAGGAAATCGCATTGGTGAAAGTGATCTGGAACGAAAAGACTGGAGATGCAACGTGGGAATTGGAAGACAAAATGAAGGAGCAACACCCACAACTGCTCTAAGGTGTGAAAATTTCGAGGATGAAATTTCTTTTTAGAAGAGGAGAGTTGTAACACCCCGAAAATAAATTGTTTAATCATAAATCAACATTTTATAATATTTATGATTTTTAAAAAATTTTCTAGAATTTTTCGGAAACGTCGAATATTTTAACATATTTTTCGTTTTACATGCACACTAAGCAGAGTCAGTGAAACACCCCGGAAATTATTTATTTTGTGATGAATAGTCTTTTTCTAATATTTGTGATTTTTGAGAATTTTTGTGGATTTTTATGAAAATGTCGAATATCTTAGTATATTCCTTGTTTTACGTGCACACTGAGCGGAGCCAGGAAAATAAAATGTTTTCCCTGAGGCTAGTGAACCTTGAACTATGGATATGTCGACGGAGGATCTTACTAAATTCGAGGTCGAGCACAGTTTACGAGGTCTATGTTTTTTAAAGTTTTATCTGATAAATAAAATCTCTGTATGCACTGTTAATTAAAATTTTGCGATACGCTCCATTATTCATTGGATAATTAATATTGGCTTTATGCACTGTAACAATTACCCATTGGGTAATAACTTATAGTAAAGTCCTAATTATCATATTATTTTAACTATTAAATCACATTATTTTATCCTAATGTAATCTACTTTATGTCTAATCACATCTCCTTTATTGGAAAAGTTCCCAAGCTTCTCAAGGAAGCTACTCACCTCTCTCTCCTCCCTCTCTCCTCACGGCTACTGCACATTTTGGAGCCAAGGGATTTGTGCTTCACTTAATTATTTCATACTATCTAAATTCAAAAGAAAACCTAAAAGCATCTTTCACTTTTTTATTCACTTCTCTCTCTACCTTCATCTTCTTCTCAAGTTCTCCTCCTTCTCTCTAGCCACACCCACACGGCCAGCCCTCCTTCAAGCCCTCAACCATCACAAAATTTTCAACTAAACACATTTTCTTAATCTCCTTCATCATCTAAACACATCTCTAGTTGGTGATTTCTTGAAAAGGTTTCATCTTCACCATTTTCTTCTTCAAGCTTCAAGCTTGGAACTTTTGGGTGAGATTCTTGTTGCCTCCTATCTCTTCCTCCATTTTCATTTTTAAGGCCTCCTTTGTGACCATTTATTCCTTATTTTTCAAGCTTTGGTATCAGTTTGATGAGATTGAAATTTCTAGGGTTTGTGGTGGTGTGAATCCGAAATTTCAAGGAGCTTCAAGGGAGTTCCATTGGTTGTTTTCTTCTCTAGGAAAGAGGAAGATTATCCCCCTCAACCTCTATTAGTAGTAGGAGACTTGTATTTCTTATTGGTTGTGAGAAACCCTTGTTAGGGTTACTCTTTGTAATGTGTGATTTTGATGATCATGTATGGATTTTGTTATGCATGTTTTGTTTGATTAAATGTATGGATAAATTGATGATCTTGAATTGGTTTGGATTGATTGGAAATATGAAATGGAGTCAAGGGTTCCCTACGCCCTTCAATATGGCTCACGTCCGTAACCCTAAATTAGGGTATCCATGATTGAAATTTTAATTCAAGAGGGAAAAGTAATTAACCAAGGTATGATAGGTAATGTGGTGATGAAAAATTTGGGTACCTAACCCTATATAGAGGCCACGACCTCAAGGGCCATTTAGGGCTAAATTTTATAACTTTAGGTAATCTTGGAACTTAAATAACCAAGTGATTAACTTAATGGTAATAGGGTGGAAAATTTGGTAAATTGGATGATTAGAAACCAATTAGGGATTCATAAATTGGAAAGATCCAAGAAGGAGAATTTATCATAAAACTTAGGGTAATTTTAATTAAAGAAAGAATAAGAGAGTGTGAGACTTTGAAACTCTTAGAATAACTTTCTAAGTGTATGAGAATAAATTTACATTAGAGAACTTAATTAATCAAGAGAATTCCTCTAGAGAAGAATTTCATAAGAAAAATTAAATTGAAGTGAAACTTAATTAAATGATTAATTAGGAACCAATTAGGGTCTCATAAAAAGGAAAGAACTGAGAATGAAATTTTACTCAAAGACTTAGAATAATTTTCAGTTAAAGTAAGACCATGAGTGTAAGTAAGAATATTAAATAATTTCGTAATATATCCTAAAAACGTAATGTACTATTTAAGGGCTTAGTTATATTGATTATGGGTCTATGAGTTGACCCAGAATATGTTGATGCTTATCTTAGCTGAAATGTGGCATGTTATGAAAAGCATATTTTGCTGAATATACGTTGTATATATACATTGATGTCATCATACATTGTGAAAGTCCGATGGACTGTTGTTAATGCCAAGTTGCCTAGGAGATTGAACACACATTTGTGCAGGTGCGAGTAGACTAGTGTAGGTCATACTGTTGACCTTGGGGGCGTCGGGGTGCGGGTACCTTGCAATGGACAGTTGGTAGCTCTTCTGTCCGTGGGGCAGACCGATGCAAACGCACTGACGATTCGGACCGAGACGCTGTCCTATATCGTGATCTAGTGTAGAATGTCTGTACAATGCCTTGACGTGCACGTGCATAAACTGATGAGTTTTAGCACTTTGGCCGCGGCAGTCGAGTTGCAGACATGTCTCCTGATCTTTCTCTCTGACTGTTTGTGTCTAGCTCCATGGAGTAGAGTTTTGATGTGGTATGCATGTGCATAGTGAGTTCATATATTACATGGCATCTAATTCTTATGGCATATTGGAACTGTCAATTTACTGATGTATAATTGCCTGGATATGCTTAATTGTTTATTGCTATTGTTTAATGCTTATTATTATTACTCTTTGAAATGCTATGTGGGCGCTTTGCGCCATTTTGTTTCTTACTACCATAATTGGTAATGATGGTAGGATGTCTTACCTCTTTTATGTATTTCTATTATTTCTGTCTGTATTTATGTTCCACCGAAGATGTCGGCGACGGAGGTGAAGCTCACGAATTCCCCGGCTTCTGGCCCGACCGCGATTAGTACCTACTTTTGAGATCATGGCGGCACGTCCACGCAGATTTTTGGGTTATGTGCGTCTGGCCTTCCTTGGAGGTTCAGACTGCTGGCACATTAACCTTAATTTTGATCATTGCATCTACGAAGGAGACGTAACAGTATCGTTGGCTTGGGGGTGTCATGATCCGCCCATCTTCACTTGCAGCGTCAGTTTATGTTTGGAGTTTTACTTGCCCATTAGGGAGATGTAGGGTGATCGTTATTACACCCCACAGGAGGATTCTTTTGTCTCCACTACTCGAGCCCCAGCTCGTAACTCGATGGCTCCTATGTGGGTTTCCTCGGATGAAGAAGACCCTGAGGAGGATCTTGACACTGTTCTTTCTCCTCTTAGAGACTGATACTGTCGATAGCTACTGATGGCTATCAGTGTTCATTTTGGGGGCCTGATGTTTCATTATTTTGGTGGGCTGTATATTTATGATCTCTTAGGGCATATATGTATAATTTTGCTTTTCGTATATCAGGCGCTGTAATCAAACAAGTTTAATATAATGATATATCATTGTACATGTATGTTGGTTTGATGTATGCTTTATTTTTATTTTACTCTTCATTGCAATTATGCCTTATCACTATTTTTATTAATTATAACAAGAAAATAATAATACTTGCTAATTTAATTACACGATTATAACCAAGTAAATTTATATTTATAAAATGAACTGAGTCTTAACTTTTATTTTTATTTTCCGCATTGTAAATAACAATGTGACGTTCCTTCCCAAAAAGGGGCATTACACTTTTTCAGCAGGTTATTAGTATCACGATCAAATAAAACAAATGTAGCACTATCACTTTCATAAATTACTCTTATCTTAATCCTATACCTAAATAAATAATAACATGAAATCAAAATTGACTCACGCAAATAAAAAGTATCACATGAACAATTTCATATTACATAAAAAAAATGTAATAATGCATGATTATTTTAAAAAAGTCAGACCTTGGAAGAATTAATATAGGACATCTATATATATGCATTATATCAAAAACATTAAACACAAGCAAATAAATAAAAATTTAATTTATAGGTAGAAAGAAGAATATCGAAACCTCTTTGCAGTCCGTTAACTACTCAATACTTTTCCTATGGATATTCCTTAAGAAATCCTCATCTAAGGAGTACTTAGGTGCATCTGACAAAAGAGATGAGGTTTAGGACGTCTCTACATTCTGTTCAGCCAGCCTACACACATACAATTTGTGAAATTAAATAATGTAACAAATATATAAAGTGAAAGAATATTAAGAAACAAATCTTACTTTTTCTTGAACTCATGCACTTATGCTATATCAGGATTAAAAAGTAGCCTACTTTCATACATTGCAATTTGAAGTACAGTCTTACCTAATGTTGAACAAAAATACAACAGAAACAATAAATTACAAAAGACATTAAAGAAAATATCTAATAGAAACATGACTATAGTGGGATCGTCATAAACCCTTGAGAGTCTTCACTTTAGCAGATGGATAGAGAACTCATGCCCAAACCTGGACAACCTGTAAGAACCATAGCTACCTCACAGCCTCAGCTCCATCGCTCTTGAAATGACTTCAATCCATGAACATCTGGCATCTCTACAAATTGGACTCAATACATGCAGAGATGAAAAAAAAAGTCAAAATTAGAAGAAATGGTAATCCCAAATAGAACAGAAGAGAAAAGGTATGAAATTTTTTCCCAAATTTTCAAGGAAAAAAAACTAATGAAGAAAAAAAAACTCAGAGACCTATACGTAAATCAAAATCATAGATAATTTATTTTTTCAATTAATTATTTCAATTTTTTAGACAATCATTAAAGCTAATCAAAGAGAATGGTTTAACGGCATACACTTATGGCTTCGTAGGAGATGAGAATGACTTGGTGCTAGCAATCGACAGATGGTGCTCATTGTACCTAGCTGATTTCACTACTGGTGTTGAGCACGATATATGTCAGACTCAGTGGCTCAACGACTCTGACTCAGGACTGCTTCCTGACTCGTTTCTGGGATGATGGGTCCATGCAATTCCTTAACTCTCGAATTTACACAAATCTCTTTGAATGGCTTCACAGATCTTTGCTAGTGGCCATTGAAACAATAAATGATTCACCTTTTGCGTCATTTCTGTCTCTGCTTCCACTGTGTAGAGAAAGAAAGGGAAGAAACCCAAATTCTGAGAGAGATGAGTAAGAAGAAAATCTAGAAAGAGTGAGAGATGGGGGCAAATTTCGGTTTACAATGCCTTCTCTGATACGTCTCATTACAAAGACTTACTTATGGAACACACATTACTATTGCTACTTCTCCCATACATTTCCTTATATGGATCAAGATCCTTTGCAGTATGAGGAAAACTGCAGAGGATCTCAACCATTAAAAATAAAACTTTTTGTTATAAAATATTAAAGAAAATAAGCTTTAATGAAATCCAGCCATTGGATCATCAACTGCACATAGTGTAGTTCTTTTTTAAACTTTACGGGATCCAGTTCCTCCTCAAATGTAGGAAAATAAAAGTCTTGGTTAGATCATGCTTGCACTTTCAAGCTTCTCAAACACGCCTTCCCCACGCTCCTATGGCCTTGGCTCTGTGTCCATTCAAACCCTATAGTAACAAACCCAACTTCAAATTGCCTTATGTCAAACCAAGCCACACGTGCCACGCATAAAAGGAAAGAGAATGTGCCATGTGAAAAATGAACAGAAGAATAGAACTTTCAGTAAGTGTATAGTTTTATAGATTTCTTTGTATCATGATTTATGATTAATGGAAAGAAGGCATGGATTCTCACCAGCATCTATCACAATTTTTTGCCCAATCCAGTCAATCTAATGTTGAAAAGTACACTATTATAAGAATAAATAAATAAGACATAAATATAAAAAATTACTTCAATAAAACATATATAAAATGTAATACAACTTGTTCAAGATAAGCACCATCTTCAAAATGGAAGTCATCCATTACTTAAATAGAGAACATCATACATAGAAAATGAGCAAAATAGTGGATTTTTATTTAATGGCTGCATATACCTTCCAACAGCAGACTTGGGAAGATTTACCAATTTCAGAAACACAGGGACCAACCTCTATGATATCATTTGATTGATCATGAGAACTTAACTTAAAGGATAAGTACACCAAATTTAACCTCTACGTATAGGGTAAACTTTAAGTACACATATTAAGTTCACATTCCCACGTCACAGAAGTGTAATGTAAGAACTGGTAGCTTTCTGTTTTATACATTGCAAGCATGTTTATGATTATGTTGTAATTACTTTCCTTATCCAACTTTATTATACCATGAAATCAGCTTACAATGTGAAAAAATTGTTGTTCTCTCCATATTCCAAGAGAATAATAAGCATTTACTTTAACAGTCACAATTAACCAATTTTAAAAGCCACGCAGACAACTATCAACAGAGTAAAACGTACCTATTTTTCACATGTTGCATTCGGAGTCGATAGCTTGAAATCACTACAAAATCCTTCACTTCTTTATATGATCAATAGTCCTTGAATTTGAAAAAGCATCTTCTTTTCTGTTAACAAAGATCTTTTCCTTCTTAAGCTTCCTAAAAAAAACCCAAAGTCAAAGTTCACAATATGTCTTTCAAGAAGAAAATGAGGGAACTTTAATAAGCTTTATGTTTGCTTTCCTTAAAAAAGAAAGAATGCACAAAAATTGGAGAGAAAAAAAGGAAAAAAATTAAGACATGGAAAATGATCCAAAGAGAAGAGCTTCTTCAATTAAATTGTTCTTTGTAAAAGTGATTTTTGAGAGGGCAAAAACTACAGAAAAGAAATGAGTAAAGCAACAAAATAGATAAAGGACTGAAAGTAAAAAATAAAAGAACAAAAATTACTTTCAAAAAATTATATTTGTTTGTCATCAGACTAAAAAACATAAGGATAGCATTCTCTTGGGACTTTTCACAAACAGCTGGTACCTATGATGAAGATAGAGTATATAAAGCTCAAGAATCAACTCTGATTCAGGCATTCGAAGGATAGTACCATTGGCGGTACCTTTTCTGTTCAGGTCACCAGAACCTTTGCCGGCGTCACTCGGGTTACCGACACCTTCCAAGACCAATACTATGCATAATCAAGTGCCCCTAATCGAAAAGTGTAAGCAACCCAATTGCACAAATTAATCAAGAAGAGCAAAAACATATTTACTTGTACATATGATGCAATAAAGAAATAACAATATTTGATTTAGCAAAGACTAAACTTAGCTCATGCATGTTGCATATACACACATAAAATAATGATGCCTAGAATTTGTTTACAATTTTTAATATGAAAGAATTTAATGAAAAAGATATAAGAAATCAACAAATCAGAGAGAGAATTTCATAACTTTCAGTAAGTGTATAGTTTATAGATTTCTATGTATTGCAAGCATGTTTATGATTATGTTGTAATTACTTTCCTTATCCGACTTTATTATACCATGAAATCAGCTTACAATGTGAAAAATTTGTTGTTCTCTCCATATTCCAAAAGAATAATAAGCATTTACTTTAACAGTCACAATTAACCAATTTTAAAAGCCAGGCAGACAATGATCAACAAAGTAAAACGTACCTATTTTTCACATGTTGCATTCGGAGTCGATAGCTTGAAATCACTGGAAAATCCTTCACTTTTTTATATGATCAATAGTCTTTGAATTTGAAAAGGCATCTTCTTTTCTGTTAACAAAGATTTTTTCCTTCTTAAGCTTCCTAAAGAAAACCCAAAGTCAAAGTTCACAATATGTCTTTCAAGAAGAAAATGAGGGAACTTTAATAAGCTTTATGTTTGCTTTCCTTAAAAAAGAAAGAATGCAAAAAAGTTGGAGAGAAAAAAAGGAAAAAAATTAAGACATGGAAAATGATCTGAAGAGAAGAGCTTCTTCAATTAAATTGCTCTTTGAAAAAGTGATTTTGGAGGGTACAAAAACTACAGAAAAGAAATGAGCAAAGCAACAAAATAGATAAAGGACTGAAAGCAAAAAGTAAAAGAACAAAAATCAGTTTCAAAAAATTAAACATGTTTGTCATACGACTAAAAAAAATAAGTATAGCATTCGCTTGGGACTTTTCACAAACAGTTGGTACCTACAGTGAAGATGGAGTATATAAAGCTCAAGAATCAACTCTAATTCAAGCATTTGAAGGATAGTACCATCGTCGATACCTTTTCCGTTCAGGTCACAGAACCTTTGCTGGCGTCACTCAGGTCACTAGCACCTTCCAAGACCAATACTATTCATAATCAAGTGCCCCTAATCGAAAAGTGTAAGCAACCCAGTTGCACAAATTAATGAAGAAGAGCAGAAATAGATTTACTTGTATATATGATGCAATAAAGAAATAACAATATTTGAATCAACAAAGACCAAACTTAGCTCATACATGTTGTATATACACGCATAAATAAAATGCCTAGAATTTGTTTACAATTTTTCATATGAAAGAATGTAATGAAAAAGATATAAGAAATCAACAAATCAGAGAGAGAATTTCATAAAAAAAAAAGAAATAAATCACACAGAGAAATCAAATATGACAGTTAAGAAACAATAACAAAGAGAGAACAATCACACACTATTCCTAAGCCCCATAGTCTCTAAGATTTAAACTAAGAAAGAAAATCAGCAGGCAGGGCATACCAAGGGTTAAAATAGTCCCAAGGGTTTCGCTCTATGAGGCCTTCCGGGTTAAAAATCAAACACAGAAATTGCAGTGCCATTAGCTAACAAAGGTTTTGCAATGACGGGGAATCGTAGAGTCAAACTCATTCTTCGATTGTGTTGTAATTAACGACTACTTAGTTTGGAACCCTAATGATGTTTTTTTCTATATAGATTTGTAACTTGATCATTGCGTCAAGCAAGGAAATGCGATTGAAGAGCCACTCCACCAACTCTGGGGGATCGAGCCATTCGCAACTTGGTTTTGCTATATACTCATTCAAGTGTAGTTTTCTCCAATCTTGAGGGTGATGCAATGGAAATGGACCAGTTGGACTAAGGGGTGGTGCGGTCAATTTGGATGAGGTCGATGTTGTGTTGCTAGGTAAGAGAGAGAGAGAGAGAAACATGACTGCAAGAAGAGGAAAAAGTAGACGAAAGGGTGTTTTACTCGGTAAAGTAAGAAGCAAGTCACGGTAGCTTCACGCAACCTCATCCATCTTCACGCAACCTCATTTTTTTGTAACACAAGTGCGATAAAAAAAATGTAAATGGGACCAAATAAATGAGGCAGTGACACATGCAAATGAACAGGGATTGTACAGTAGAATTTAAAGCTCTAGTTTTGTATCATGTATAGATAGATGGGACTCTAGGATTATACTTTGTAGAAGTAATGAGTGAAAAAAAGAAAAGTAAAAAAAAACAAAAGAGTAAGAAAATACAGTACAAATATAAAACAAGAGAAATTGATTATTAATGTTCTAATTTTACTTCTTAATGCTCAGTAGAATTAAATGACAAAAGAGATTATTGGAAGATTAGAAATTACTGGGGTTGACATTGTTGGTAAAGTTCATTTAAGGTCCACTTCTTCGGTAATCAACCAACTATTGATATGATTGAAAATTATTATGAACTCTTAGAATATATACTATTTTAATTTTTTTATCTCAATTTTTAATGAATACTAATTTTCCTTCCAAAAAAATAATGAATACTTATTTAATGATAAATGATGAATGAAAATTATTTTACCAAAAAAAAATGATTGAACGAAAATATTGGTGTCTCTGATTTTGTTTTATATTTGATATTGTCTTGTCAAATAAATACACAATATTTGTTTAATTTTTTGTTTGACATTAATATTAGTTACTTTTTCTTTGCAATATTATCATCTCTATTTTGAAATAGATTTAGAGAATATTTGAGATAAGTATGTAACATAGTTTCCTCCTTGAGCAATAGTAGCTGAGCGTGTTGAGACAAGAGGGTAGGTACTTGCAAAAGGACTCCAACGCTCAAGTTAGGTTATGCACAAGTGGGGTATTATGTAATAAGTATTTTACTGATACCTGTTTAAGACTAGTTAGCCTGGTATTTATAGAGCGTGTATAGAATTGTAGCATAATTTGTATTGAATGCAAGTATTTAGGATTAGTATCTTGATAAAGATTACCTTCCCCTTGTTGTTAGGGTGAATCCCTATAAGTTTGGAACTTTGATATGGAAGTTACTTAGCAGTGTGAGATAGTTATGAGTCCTATAATATCATAAGTTGATGATTGATAGTTACAAATATTTAGAGATATATCCTCTACATGAATCTAGCAATCTTAATATTATGGCTGAATGTTGCTCGACGTGCAGGGCTTTGAGGTCCGAACTACCATAAAGTCCTTAGCTACGTCGTCCAAGGCAAAGTCTGATTGTTCGTGTGCCTAGTTGATCTTACTGGATGGGATCTCGGATCATGGTCTAAAATAGTTACCCCCTAACTTGGCATCTGGATGGGATAGTCGAGTATCAAGATATAAGTTTCGGGCAGATCATGAGGCATGTGGAGAACAAAGGAGTCCAATATCCTAATATTGGATTTCGAATATTTTACGCAAAGGGCTGAGGTCCGTAACGTGTAGTATTCCTCCAGGGTTGAAGTGTTAGGTCGGGGCCTGAATCTAATTGCTTTGCTTACCCCATCACTCTGCCACCCAAGGTGTACCATGTTGTCCTTGTGCAATTTGTGAAATATCTTGAGAATTCTTTATGTAATCCTCTAATTCTGCAGGCAGTAGCAGTCTGAGATTTCTTGGGGAACTACTACTTTGACTTTTTTGAGAATTAAAGATCTTTTGAAGAGGATATCAGTTTCGTACTATTTCCCAACTACCCGCTACTCCTGTGACTAATCAGAAACTAGGAGCAATAAACGTAGCTGCCATCATGCGATCAGTTCACCTTTTATGGGGCTAATCAGAATGCTTCATTCTCATTTATAAATAAATGATGTTTGCATTGAGGCTAACATTCCTTCTATCGTACTCTTTTTGCTTCGTGATTCTATTTGAGAATGGTTTTCTTTCAGAGAGTGGTTCCCCTTCTATTCTTTGCATACAGAAGGAAGGTTTTGCCCCCTACAAACATCATCCTTTTGTTCTTTCCAAAATCTTTGAAGGTGTTTACTCTTTTGGCGATTAGTTTCTCTTATAGGAGCCTTTCTTTCTCGGCGTAAGGTCTATGTTGCTATACATTTGGGGGGCGGAATCCTTTCTCTCCTGATGTACACAAGAGTGTTTGATCTACCTCGTGTTGTTAGGATGGAGTGAGGTTTCTACCTCAATGCATGGAGGCATCCAAAGTCGCTTCGTTCTTGTTTTTCTTCCTTCTTAAATGATTTAGAGGCACCAGGCTGACCTTTTTTGGCAGGTCTTCTAAGGGTAGTTGAGCTAGAGGAAGGCTCCTTTGGAAGGGAAAATTTTCTTGGAACAACCTGAGGCCGCTCAAAGGTAGATGCCAACCCTTGTTATCACTATGCAAGAGGCAGGGAAGAAGAAGTGGTAGCGACTTCGGACTCCGGAAATAGTGTTTCGTTTTGGTTTGCCAAAGTTCTTCAAAGCCTGATCTTCAGGGAAAAGACCAGTGGTGGGTTCCGGAGGAACTGTGGATGTGACATAGCTCGAGGTGTTCCAATGGTGATGTTGGTTTTGTCTTCAGGTTCTACAATGGACACTATTTTCTGAACACTTGATGTATTTATTCTTCTCTTTCTGTGAAGGTTGATGATGTATGAAATGAGATAAATGAATAAATCCTTCTTTTTGAATTCTGTCTTGTATCTTTACCTTTTTTTTTTCTACTCTCCGTTATCCAAGGTGAGTCCAATGCTCACCTTGTAATTATGTTAAGTTGCCCCCAGCTTGGTTCTTGGTTGGAACCACGAAGTGGCAAGCTTGAGTTCCCTATCTGAGGTCTGTGTTCCTCGCGGGTTAGGAATTTAAACTTTAGCCTCTTGAAACCAATCATGTCCTCTCTTGGGGGTGTCATAGTGCGCATTAATATCTCGCGTTTAATATAAATAGACTATAAAAGCAGACGAGTTTTATAGAAAATTTTCATGCTCTGTGGAAGATTTTTTGGACTCGGCTATTGGAAATTGCGGATACATCACGCAACGGAAAACAGGGATTCCCACCGAGGATCCATGTGGAAAAGCCATAATTCGAGTTTTTAAATGATTTACCTCTTGAAACGTAAATCACGAACACCGTAATAGAAATGATGTCTCTGCGGTATCCACACAAATAGACTCATGAACGTCCAACGTCCGCAAGAGGAGCCTCACGTCTCTCACACAGTGCTAGCTGCAAAGAGAAGAGAAAAAACCTGTCGCTCTCTCACTCACTTTTCTGTAGGTGTGGCTAGGGTTCTGAATTATCTATCTTAGCAGCCCTTAGCAGTACTATTTATAATAGTGACTGCCTTAAGTGAGTGTGAGCAGTAGCAAGGTAAGCTGTGCAACCCTAGACCCATCTGTTATGAGTCTAGCCCATATTTGAATCCGAGTCCAACTTGAATCCATTGCTCTAATTTTAGTCTGCTCTATGTGTGTGACCCTGCAGGTTCTTATTACGTTGGCAGTAATATTAAAATCCCATTTTTAATATTACAAGCAGTGAGCGGTATCTAGCAACACATCGCTGCTACCCAAGTAATAAGAATGTCAGTGATTTGACATAACCTTTCCTTGACTAATGTTTCCGTGTTGTTTAGTCCATTTGTCAAGATATCTAGATTGAACACAAGGCATGGAATGCGTCACCCTTGTATAGTCTAATCATTCATTTCCTGATACTCGAGTAGACTTTGTAACAACAAATGAGATTAATATCTTATATTGACTCATTTGAGCATGGCCATGCATTTCGCAGTCTCACTCAATCAGGGGGCCCGAAGATATCGCTCCTATTATGTAGGAGTGACAAATCCCATCTAGGTCACTCGCATCCCTCTGTATTATTCACAGTATGTCCAATAACTAACTTTATAATCACCTTGTTACAGATGATGTTTGATGGCATTAAAACACACAACTCCTCATGTAGGAATCGTAGTGATTTCAGGTCAAAGGACCACAAACACCATTGTCACTATGAGAATCACTTATGACACTCACATAACGATCCATGTAGCATTCTCATGGTGGGTCAGTCCAGTACATCATTACTCTAATATGTACCCATGTGAAGACTTGATATCTCATATCGATGACCCGTGAGATGTGGTCATCAGTCTATGCACATACTAGTCTCAATGTATTATTGTTGTCCTAAGTAACAATAATACTTGACTAGGGACATTTAAGAATAGTGTTGTAACCAAAAGGATCTCACGATCAAGTCATCCACTTGATGTCCTATGGCATCAAACTTACTATTCTAAGGACTTTATTATGTTTATAAAAAAGAACACAATAAATAAAATGCCTCATATATAAAAAAAGCATAATAGAATGTATATAAATACAGAAAATGTATTGGCCTCTAGGGCATACACGTCTACTGTGCAACCATCTCTTTAATTGCCATGACAGTTGTGAGGGTCACGTGGCGTGTTCTAGTTGAGGAGTCGTGCTTAGTGCTTCGCGCGCCATAATGAATATCTTTGAAATCTGAACTGCGAAGATAGAATTGCCCCCTAACCATCCAAACTCTATAAATAAGGGTTAAGACCTCCTTTCCTTATTTTTACTATTTTTCACTAAAGTTCAGTGGCCTAAGACGATTTTTGATGGTTTTTCACGATAGTGGTGGGCAATTTTCTTCTTTTTCCAACAGTTTGAACTTTCAGGGACCCGGTTTCTCACATTTTCTTCAAGGTACTTCTTTTCCCTTTAATTGTCTATGATATTTTCGCGCTATAGAGTGGTTGTGCATTCCTCTTTTGAAGTGTACCTCCCTTCTCTCTCCATGAAAATAAGAGGAAAGAATAGTTCCTTCATCTCTTCAATGGCGTTGCCTTGTAGAACACCTCCACCGTACTATGTGCAGCGGTTGTGTCCTTCTGAGGCTTTAGCCTTGGTAGGCACAAAGGCTAGTGCGTGGGCAAGAAAAGTCTTTCCTGCTTGCCCCCTTCGCTGTCTAAATCTTTTATATTGACTGATTCTGACCATCGACCTCTATGGGTGTTTCCAAGAACTTAATGTCTAGAAGGAGGAGAGCGGCTAGGACAGAATCACCAGTTCTAGAAGCTCGGGAACCGGAAGCTCAGGAGCCGATCAGAGAGGACGCTATCTATATTCATCGTGGTCTAGGGATGATATACCCGTGGGTTGCAGACAACGCCTATAATCGGATATTCCATTTCCAACCTGGAGAATTTATCGAGGAACTTCAGGGTTACTTGATATTGACCAAGAAAGGTGACAAGGACTATGAATTCCAAATCTTGTCACCGAAGAACGAAAGGGTATGTCTACTCTCCAGGCGGGAGAGCATTTCATGTACATGTACGAAGGTTTCTTCATTAGGTTTGGACTTCAACTTTCATTCAACGACTTCCATCTTGCCGTCCTCCAAACTCTTAATCTTCCCTTTCACAAATTCATCCCAACGGTTGGGCAAACATTCTGGTCTTTGAAAGGATTTGCCTGTTGGTTAGGTTACGATGCTTGGACAGAGCATTTTTCTATTTCCATACCCAATATTCTACACAGGGCGCTAATGCCCCTAAAAAAGGTTGGCTTTCGGTCCGTTCGCGGCAAGGGTGGAAGGTCTTCTTTCCATACCACGAAAGTTACAAGGGCTTCAAAGATAAGTTTTTTAAGTTGATGGTGGCTCGCAATACTCATCCTTTCTGGTTGGACAGTAACAGAGAATCGATATTCAACCTATACTGGAATCAGGCGGCATGAAGCATTCCCACTCAATCCTTTGAAAGGGAAAGGCATCAACTGGATGAAGAAGAGGTTGAATGTGTTGATTTCTTTGAAATGTGGGTCAAACAGATCAGTTTGATCCGAATTAAAGATATTTTTGATACCCTGGATGACGCCACTCTTTGGGCCATACTAGGTAGCATAGGCTGTCGTCCGCATTTAGTTACATGCTTTTCATGATACTTTATAACAACATTTTTTATTCTAACTCTTTGTTATTTTTGCAGAAAGTTTGGCTAAGATGGCAACTGGGAATGCCTTGGGGTCCTCGAAGCCCTGAAGGCTAAGAACGCACTTGGGCCATCAAATGCCCCTGCGGATGTCATTCTAGCTCCTTCATTCCCACTAGTTGAAGTCACGATGATGGAGAGGGAACCTATTCAGGTGGAGGATTCTCCCCTGCCACTCGAGAAGCGTAAGAGGAGGGTGGTGGAAGATAGTAAGTCAGATGACCGAGGTAAGAGGGCGGCAGTTAAAGAGGTCATCAGCCCGAACAGTTTGTACCATGAGGAGTTAGATCCTCAAGAGTTCATAAACTTCAACATTCTGGATGAGCAAGTTACAAACCAGCTCGCCCAACGTAGCACGAAGGATACTTTCTCGTGCTTTCAAACTTATGGCCTTCATCTTGCTGCTGAGGCTTGATAAATAGAGCAGATCTACGAGGAGCATGATCGGGAGATGGCGGAGAGAGCAGTAGCAACTGAGCAAGGTGAAAACTAGGCTCTCAAGGCCATAGGGGAGACCATAAAGGCCAAAAACGATGCCGATACTCGACTCTGGAATTGGAGAGTGAAGTGGCTACCTTAAAAGATAGCGTTAAGCGAAAAAGACTGTCCTGGCGGAAGTTCAAAAGGAGATGACCATTCTCCGGGCTAAGAATGAAGGCCTCCAAACTCAGAACAAACATATGAATCAAGGACAGCCTCTTTGCAAGGTGAGTTTGAGCAGCTCCTTACTGTTTGCACAAACATAAGTAGGGAGCAGTTTCAAAATGCCATTGACCAAGTCCAACTTTTCAATCCCGGGGTAGATTTGGCCTTGGATGCGCTAGATGCTAGGAAGGTGATCCGAGGTGGTCACCTCATGCTTCCCAATGCTTCTCCAGAAGCTCCAAGTGTTGCTGAGGCTCCATCTGCTATTATCCATGGTCAAGATGCCACCGAAGAGTATACGAATGCCTTTGGATTTTTGTTTTTGCCCCCTGCGTGGGGCTTTTAACATTTGTAAAAATAATTACCCTGGCTACCAAGGTGTTTAATTTACTTTTTTTCTTTTTGTTTTGCTCTATTATTCTTGTTGATTTCCATGGTCCATTTTGGGTCCAACGCCCATTATAGTACTTCTCAACTATTTTGCGGACTTGGGAATTTTTCCTACATTAGAATCCATGGTCTGGGGTCCAACACCCTTTGTGGACATGGGGTTTCCTTTAGGACTTGGGTTATTAAGAGAAAGAAACCTTGTTCGGGGTTTGTTGTTAATTATTTTGGCTTTTAGGATCCCATATGACTTAGGCATAAAAAAACATTGTCTGGGGTTCGTTGCCAATTGTTTTGGCTTTTAGGATCCCGCGAGTCTTTGGTTTTAGTGGTCCTTGCCGGGGTCTTTCCGAGGTCTATTGCCAATTGTTTTTTCTTTTAGGATCCCACATGACTTAGGCATAAAAAACCTTGTCCGAGGTCCATTACCAATTGTTTTGACTTTTAGGATCCCGTGAGTCTTCGGTTTTAGTGGCCCTTGCTAGGGTCTTTTGTGTTTATGGTTCTGTGTGAAATTTTTCCCAAGACTTGAAATTTTTTTACTGTGCTACCTATTTAACATAAGACAACTCTCGGTAGGTACCATAATGGCTTATCTATGCTGGCAACAATCATGCGATGAAGTAAAAATCACTTTGTTTTATTAATTCAATAGAAGATTAAGTTCCCTACAAAGCGTTCTCATAGTAATTGGGGCGGATCAAACATGAAGTAAACTGAGACTAAGCCTTAAAAGGCACTTAGCTATGTGGAAATAAGTTTGTCCCAATGGTTTAATATGTTAAGTTTTGATGATGACAAATACAAGACAAAAAGAATGATATTTATGCTATATAGATGTACTTAATATATTATATTGGATGATGCATGATCATGTACTCCATGTTAATATATTTCATATAAGAATCATGCATATTCTTTAATAGTATCTTTTATAAGATATATCCAATAATGTGTCATATAAGTTATATTAAATTAATATTTGATTTGACTGTATTTAAATGAAAATATGCAAAGTGTTCTTTGTTGCATCCTATATAGAACATATCTATTAGTAATTGATAGATGTCTTATTTGAATGTGATGCATGTTAGACTAACTAGAGTTATACATTTATGAATCATGCATATGAAGATATTGAATTATGAATTTGAACTAACTATGTTTGTTTAAGTGAGCATTACTTTGTAGGATAGTCTAAGTACTAAGAGTGAGTATTGCAATAAGAAAGCAAAAGATCACAATTATGCTCAACTCAACAAGAATGATGTTCCAAACATTTTTAAGATTTGAAGAGAAGAAATTTTCGGAAGCTTGGATTACATCAAGAAGCCTAAGGACTAAAATTGGTATATTTTCCTTTTAGGCTTTCTCCTATGTAAAGATAGAGAGTTTATAAGAAAAAAGCTCAAATATGTTTTTAAATATTTACAAATGATTCTTACATGCTAAAATGCCCAAGAAACATGTTTTGAAAAGTTAGTCATGGTAGGAGTTCAAAACTATGAAAAATAATTAAGTTTGAGTTTTGAAAAGTTGACATTTAGTTACTCTTTTGATCATAACTTTTAAAATACTTTGAGTTTTGTTGTAAAACTTGTTTCATTTGAAAATAGATTCCAAAATCTTTTCAATGAGTGGTCATTTCTTTAAATGGATAAGAAATGAAGAAGTTATGACCATTTAAAGACAGTTTTCGAAACCAGAGGCCATGTAATCGATTACACCAGCCTTGTAATCGATTACAACTCTGGCAAAGGCCATGTAATCAATTACATGAACCTTGTAATCGATTACATCCTACTAGAAAGCCTAGAACATGTTCTAAGAGCCTTGTAATCGATTACAACATCTATGTAATCGATTATCACAAGTCTGAAACATTCCCAACGACTATAAACAACTAGTTTTCATAAGAAATCTTTTTTAAACACTACCAATGGCTATTTTATCACTTGGGATCTATATATAAGTGATGTTTGAAGCATTTACAACTCTTGAACACTTAATTTGATCCTTGAATCATCAAAATCATATTTTGAGCTCATTATTACAAAATCCTTCTATTCCTTTGTTCTTCAAGTTGTATATCTACTCTTGTGAGAGTGTCTAATCTTTCTCTTCATCTTAAAATCATTATAAGAGGGTGAGGTACTCCTCAAGAGAGAAAAAGGTGAGGTATCCCTTGTAGTAAGGCTCAAACACAAAGGGTGAAATATCCCAAAGGTGTTGTGAGTGCTCTTGAATGTAAAGATTTTTCAAGCACCTATGAAGCTTGAAAAGTTGAAGGCTCTAGCACAAGGGTGAGGTATCCCAAGGTGTGAGGAGTGGTCTTACTTGTACAAAGGTTTTCTTAGTACTCGTGAAGTCAAGGAAATAGTGAAGAAAATCTCAAGTTAAGCTTGAGGATTGGATGTAAGCCACAAGTGGTTGGTGGCTGAACCAAGATAAATTCTTGAGTTTGATTCTCTCTTCCCTACACTCTTTAATTTCAATATTTAGTGCAACATATTTATTTATTACATATCATGTCATCTTAATGTTTTGATTTTAAGAACTTGATATCTATTTTCTTGATTTATCCTATAACCCAAGTTGTATTTGATTAATCTACAATAGTTGTATCTTTGTTAAACTTATTCCGCTGCATGTGCTGATTGAGAATATCAAAATGCATAATTTTTCAAAGTTATTTTGAAAATTTGTAATCACCCAATTCACCTCCCTCTTGGGTGATGGTTGTCATGCCTAACAAGTGGTATCAAAGTTTCGTACTCTGTTGAAAGCTTAATCGCTTAGAGTTAAAGATCTTTGTTTGTTAGCAACCATTGAAAGCTTTTCAAAATAGAAGGTTCTGAAATTGATAAACCACTATTCTTTGATGGTGTGCATTTTGTTTATTGGACAGGTAGAATAGAATTTTATATGCAATCTATTAATTTTGATTTGTGGGATATTGTGCTTAATGGATTTACTTGCAAATCAAAACAAACTTGTTACATGCTTCATATTCTACCTGATTGTTTGAAGTAGGGAGTTCTCAACGGTAAGTCCTTTAGAGTTTTCTAGGATTAACCTGGCACCACTTCTTTTAGGATTGGAGGATCCATTAACGAACACGGTCCACAATACTTCCTTGGAGTCACCGGGGTCCGATGTGATTTCAGCTAGGAAGTCTAAAAGCGCCTATGCCTTGATTACTAACCTGGGCTCATATGCGATTCCAAACTCGAAAAGCTCAATGGACCAGACGATCATTCTTCTTACTAGGTCTGGTTTATGCAATATTTAGCGGATCGACTGATCAATTCTTACCACCATCGGATGGCACATGAAGTATTGCCTCAACTTCTTAGCCATAATGTTGAGGCCAAAGGCAACCTTCTCAATTTTCTAGTAACAAAGCTCAGGACCTTGTAGTACCTTGCTCACAAAATAAATCAGTCTCTGATTTTCAGCCGTTTCTCGGATGAGCACTGAACTTACGGCCTCCTCATGAACTGAGAGGTATACATACAATGTCTCCTTGGGTTCAGGCCTAGTTAGGATGGGGGGAGAGGACAAGAGGTCTTTCAGCAACGTGAAAGTGTCCTCACACTCTTGAGTCCACTCAAAATCTTTTCCCTTTTTTTAACAATTTGAAGAGGGAAGGAGATTTATGAGCAGCTTTTGCGAGGAACCGTGTAAGGGCCACAATCTGCCCTATTAGTTGTTGAACTTATTTTACGTTCTAAGGGCTATGCATGTTGAGCACTACCTAGCATTTGTCTGGATTCGCCTTAATTCTGCGGTGAGTTAACATGAAGCCCAAGAATTTGTCAGCTTGGATCCCGAATGCGAACTTTTCTGGATTAAGCCTCATGTTGTGCTTCCGTAGCTGTGTGAACACTTTTTCGAGGTCTGCGACATATGATCCAGATTATGGGGTTTTGACTATCATGTCATCAATGTAAACATCCAGCATTCTACCCACCTGATCCTTAAAAACTCTGTTCATCATCTGCTGTTAGGTGGCTCCTGCGCTTTTCAACCCAAAGGGCATTACCCTATAGCAGTAGCTTGCATTTTCGATGATGAATGTTATTTTATCTTCATCTCCGGGGTACATTGGAATCTGATTGTACCCAGAGTAAGCATCCATGAAGGATAGTAGCCGGAAGTCAGATGAACTATCCACCAGTTTGTCAACGTTAGGGAGAGGGTATGGATCTTTGGGGTAAGCCTTGTTCAGGTCCGTGTAGTCCACACACATCCTCCACTTTTCGTTGGACTTCTTCACCAAGACCACATTGGATAGCCACGTGGTGTATGAGGTTTCTCTAATAAAGTCAGTGCTGAGTAGCTCTTTAACTTACTCCTCGATGATTTGTTGTCTCTCAGGGCCAACTGTTCTTTTCTTATGGGAGACTGGTTTCAAATCCCATTTAATGGATAAACGATGACAAATGAAAGCGGGTCAAGCCCAGGCATATCGGAGGACGTCCATGCAAATAGGTCCTTGTTTCTTTGTAAGAGCTCTATTAGTTGGCGTCTATCCTAATCTTCTAGATTTGCGCCTATCTTGGTGACTTGGTCAGGCTTATCACCTAGCTGGAGCAGAAGCAACTCTCCATCAAGATGGGGTCTGGTACCCCGAATCTCTTCTCAAACATCTAGTTCGGTCATTAGGATGTTAACTTGATCCAAAGCTAGGCTAGATGTACGTGTTTTAGTCTTCCTAGGGGTCTTGCATATTTTGAGACTCTTAATAGCACTTGTGCACTGCGATTTGATCGCCCTTAACCGTGATCACCTCATTATTCTTGCTGATGAATTTCATGGCTTGATGAGTGGTAGATACTACGACGGCAATGTCATTTAATGTGGGGTGGCCCAAAATAATGTTGTAGGCTGAAAGGCAATCCACGACCAAAAACATGACTCTAACTGTTCTGTAGACTTTGTCATCACCCAGAGTCAGGAATGTTTCAAAGTAACCCACCGGGGTGACTTTTTCTCTAGAGAAGTCAATGAGTTTTCCTTCATAGGGGGTTAGTGCGAACATAGGGAATTCCAACCTCTCAAATGCGTCCATGAACATTATGTCTGCCGAGCTTCCTTGGACGACAAAAATACACCAGACTTCGGTGTTAGATATTACTTCAGAGATGACGAGTGGGTCATCGTGATCTCAGATAATATTACCGTAGTCCTTGCTTGAAAAAGAGATGAGTGGCTCTTTTCTGTATTCAGCACGGGGCTTGCATGTAGAGCTAGAAATGCTCAACACCGTGGTCCATAGTGCTTTCTTTCAGGAATTACTAGATGAGCCTCCACCTGTAAATCCTTCAATAATGGTGCTCACTAACTAATCTGTTCTATTGGCCCCTCCTTGAGTATCCTGGTTCCGTTCCTGCCAGTTTTCAGTATCATGACGAGGTGGAGTCTGGGATTTTCTAGTGGGGCTCTGGGTTCTTCTTCTTTGACGCGGAGTTGGACTTCACCTAAGGTTGTGGTTACGCCTTCAGTCCCTCCATCTTTCATGATTTTCATCATTTCGGAACCTACTGATATACTTCTGTAGCCTTCCCTCCTTAATCAGGGATTCAATGGCATCACGAAACTGATAGCATTCGTCTGTTTCATGGCCATAACTTTTATGCTATTTACAGTACTTTGAGGGGTCTTCTAAGCTTGTTTCTTCAAGGGAGGTGGCCTCTTGATATCCCAAAACTCGATCTGAAATACTTCCTTGAGAATTGTTTCTCTTGGGTTGTTCAAAAGAGTGTAGTTGGAATACTTAGGTCGGTATACCTTGCCCTTAGAGGAATTTTTAAGCTGGTTAGAATTCCAATTATTCTTTTGGTGAGTGGGCTCACTTTTTTCCAAACTATCTTTAGCCTTCGTAATTTCCTCTAGGTCGATGTACTTTGTGGAGTGGCCGAGAAATTCATCCAAAGTTACCGACTTCTTTTTTGCCAAAGACTAGAAGAATTCTGAATCAGTCTGGAGCCCGCTTCGGGTGTAGTGAAGAGTGATCTTGTCATTCGGGCTCTTTATGTGAGTGAGGCCATCATTGAATCTATTGATGTATTCACGAAAGGGTTCATTGCTCTCTTGGAGAATTTCAGAAAGAGAGTCGACTGATTTGGGCTGTTGCCTGACGGTGGTGTAGTGTCGCAGGAAGCGTTGCGCGAGGTCACCACATCCGATTATCGATTTTGCCTATAAGGTGGCAAACTAATAGAGGGCGTCCTTTTTTAAAAAGAGGGGGAAGGTGCGACATAACAACTCTAGGGGTCTTCCGTGGAACTGCATGGACTGAATGAAGGCGTCTAAATCTTCTTGAGGGTCTGTGGTCCCGTCATAAAGCTCCAAGTTAACGGGAAACTTGAAGTTCCTTAGAACTTTGTATGCCATCAATTTGTCTGAGAACAGCTGTTGTTGGGCTTCGGGAGTCAGGATGTTGTATCTAACATCATTGCTGGCTTCGTTGTGTGGCGCCCTTCTCTGGTTATGGGCCGTGTTCTGCCTTCCATTATCATTCTCTTCGTGTATGGATATCTCCAACTAGTCTAGCCGACGACGTTGGTCGTCTAGCTAAAATCGTTGTTCATTAATCTGCTGCATTTGTTGGGTGACCAATTCTTAGAGGAGATGTCTGGTTATCTCAGAACGGATGGTGCCTTGGGTAGACACGCGGTCAATGGCATCATCGTTTGGGGGGCCTAGGTGTGAATACACCGAGACCCTGGACCCTTGAACAATGTTGTTGGGTGCTTCCCCTGGGCGCCCAAGCCTGTCTCTCATAGATACTTTGTGCGATGGATGAGGACTTTCATCGGAAAGTGAAGTCTCATGGTCATCGCGCAGATGTTCTGGGACAAGTGTCTAGTTCCACGTGGCAGAGGCTTCAACAGCGAGTGGTGGAATTGGATAAAGAAGGCGCTGCGCCGCTGGTTCCTGCCTCTAATAAGAAGAGGGTTGTGCAGCATCCCTTCTCGAGTGTTGATGTATGTTTACCATAATTGGGTAGGATTAGAAGTTTAACTTTCCTACAGACGGCGCCAATGTTCTGAAGTGGATTTCGGAGGGTACCTGAGATAGGTACGTAGTTGTAACACCCCAACTTTTGGGTTAAGTACAATATTGTCCTAAATGTACTGTTTTGTATTTTCTGTGAGTTATTAATTGAATTTGACTATTCCGTGAGTATATTTGACTGTTGTGTGTGATTTGCTCTGAGCCAAGAAAATAATAATTTTTTGGCTGAAAAAATCTTATTTTAATTATTCGGACCTAGAGGATCTTACTAAACCCAATTCCAAGTGATATATATATTAGTCTTTTAATTTTTAGGATTTAACTGTATAATAAAATAATTTTATGTTATTATAATATTATTTTAATTGACAGTACCTACTGTCTCAAAAATAGTAGAAATCTGCTCCAAAATGACCATGGATCCAGAAAAGTCTGTAGGACCCGCGTTTAGAAAAGCAATCAACGTTTCTGACTAGACTAAATTCTAAACCAATAAGAGTTGGTCGAATAAAGTGGCATGGACTTTATTGAGGACCATTGGATGAACAACTTGATTTAGAAGCCTTGATCATAACCATTGATCAGATCAATGGTGTGAGAACAATCCTAATAAAATCACTAAGTGATATCCACCTTAGATTAGATCAATAGATAGGAAGTGAAGTTAAATTCAAGGGCTAGGATTTAGTCAAATATAATGGCTTGACTAGTTACTAAGTAACTAAGTAAACCTAGTTTAGTTAGCTTAATTGTCTAATTAAAGAAACTAAGTGAACTAACCTAGTTACTAATTAGTTATGATCTAGTTACTAATCAAATATCCTAATTTTATCTAGAAGCCATGACTAAGCATGACATATGTAATTACCTAATTAACTAGTTAGCTATGTAACTAGATAGTAATCAAGTAATTAGAAAACCTAAGCTAGTTAGTAAGTATTTGATTAAAGTGTAACTAGATTAAAAATTAAAACAAACCTAGTTACCTTTCCTAGAGGAGCCACACGGCCAAGAGGAGCTAGGGAGCTTCTCCAAGCTTCTTGAACCATCTTGCATGACCATTGCATGACCAAATGGTGACCAAGCCATGTGCTATCAATGTGAACACAAAAATAGGATATTCTGGTTCAAGTAAATCTCCTAATTTCCCTACACACTCACCTCACGGCTGCACTCTCATTTTCACTCTCATTATTCACTTTTCTCTCACCTAAAGCTTAGCCTTATTTTCTCTAAAAAATTCCAAGAACACAAAGAACCTTTTCCCTTCCTTTTTCTCTCTAAGTTTCGGCCCCTTCACTCACAATCACTACCTATCTTCTATAATTTTTCATCTTCACATTTCCTAAACCTAAACCACCTCCTAAACACTTTTCATTTAGAAGGTTTTGTCAAAATCCTACTCCTTCTACTTCAAAATCCAAACTTTTGTTTACTTCCCTAAGGGTAAACTCTTGATTCTTTGATTTAATTTAAGTTTTTGATTTTCTATACCATGATTGTTCCATGGTTCTTCAATATTAAGCCTTGTTTGTGATTTTGCTAATTGTTTAAGAATTTTAGGGATTTGTTTTGAATCCACACGAAAATCAAGAGAAGGAGGAATGAGATTGAAGATCTTGTCTTCAAGAGGTAAGAGGGAGATTTAATCTCATCAACCCTAAGTGGTGATGAGAAAATGGATTGTATGTGTGTGAAGAATCCATAAGGATTCATTTATGTGGTTGTTTAATGCTTTCCTATTTGTGATTGATTTTATTTGTGAGCATGTCTATAACTTTAAAAATATATTGCATGTGTTTATAGATGTATGAGTATTATTGTGGGATGTGAATAACATGCAAGGTCATGAGTGTTCCAAACAACACAAAAGAGGCTCACGGCTTCTCCCAGAAAAAGAGAACCAAAATGTTCTCAACCATTTTCTAAAACAATGATTAATGAATCTAGGTAAGACAATGAGTTTGGAAAATAATTTAGAAAATAGGAAATGATTACTGATTATTTGTGAAAGATATGTTGATTTTGGCCAACATGCCATTCAATGTATATTTGACTTCCAAAATTATTTTCTAAGGTAGGTTAAGTAGCTAATCTACAAAAGAATTTAATTTCAATGAGTCTTTAGGAAGTAAAATGAATGAACTTAGTTTTAGAATTTTAAATTAGAGGAATTAGTTATAAGTAAGAAATAAAGAAAACACTTGAAAAATACTAACGTAGAGCTCACTCTTTGAGTTTTGAAGCGCGTTAGCAAGTTTCAAGGTGTAAGTAATGATCAAGGTTAAAATGAACAGTATTTAAGGAAAAACGTAGAGAATACCATTTAATAGATTTTCTAGGCAAAATGTTGCCAAAATTTACTAAAATAGGACAAATGAAAGAAAAGGTTCCATAATATGTTTATAATGTATGAAAAATATTCTACGTAGTTTAAAAGTACTAAAAATAGCTTACACATATTTGAAATAATGATTTTTAAGCTATACGGTTAAGAAAATGATTTAAGAATCTTACGCAATTGAGAAAATGATTTAAAAACATTACACGATGTTCAAAAATGTAAAAATATATTTACGCGATTTAAGAACGTTTGCAAAAGTGGCGCGATTGTGAAAATGAGATAAAATTTCTATGCGACTAAATGGAACAGTGAGTTTTACTGTCGGGCCAAAGTGGTGGCCCTGAACATGTTGTGATATAGTACTGTCAAGTGGAGACATACTATACTTTGGAATATTGAGACCGAGGGTATTTTTGTAAATATGGTAATATATTGAGACTAAGGGTATTTTTGTAATTATGATTTTTAAGCATGCATTAGAGTTGTATTAATTTGGTTGAAAATTGCAATTGATTGACGAGATGAATTACACCATGTTGTGGGTGTGATAGGCGTAGTGTGGTTCATTAATTGAACTTGGAGACATTAGTGTGCGGAGAATTCCACATGCGGACAGTTGGTAGCTCCTCTAGGCCGTGGTAACGGGCAACACACTAATGATCTTGACAAGCACTATTCTTAATCAAGATCTTGTGGAGACTATTTGGTACAATGCCTGTAGTGCACGATGTATGTGGACTGTGTACTACTACACGATGTTTTGGACTGTGGGCTATAGACACGACGTCGGACAGTGTAATAGTTTAGTTGGGCAGCCTGAGGTACTGATAGTTCTTTTCGGATCATTCTCTTTAATGTCTGTGTTTAGCTCCATGGAGTAGGAATGAGTCGGTATGCATTAGCATCTATGATTTGCATTTTAAATGTTTACTATAACTTGTGATAGCATGTATGATGTGTTAATTCGAGGTACTATATATGATGTAATGGTATTGCTTGTATCGTCGTTTTCTTTATTACCATGTGGGTAATGATGTAAATTGTCTCACCTCGTTATACGTATTTCTCTGCATTATTATTGTATTCTGTAAAGAGTTTGAGGAAGAGGAAGAGGAACAGCCTCTTCATATTCAGTATCCGGAGGAGTGCCAGCCGAGTGAGCAGTGCGACGACGGCGAGCCGTTAGATCACCCCTACCATCTGGATTGACCGTGTGATCATGACGTTGCCTGGATTCTTTGGTTTTGTGAGACTTGATTTTCACGGAGGCTCTGAGGCCTGGTGACTGCGTGAGGATAGAGGATCGGTAGTCTACGTGGGACGTCTGACTGTGTCTCTGCGTAGAGAGTTTGACAGGGAGCTTATCTTTACTACTACTCTGTATTTACATCTTGAGTTACCTTTGACTCTTAGGCATTATTGGGGAGGGATTTTCCATGCGCCTAGTGAGCTTAGTAGTGAGTCGACAGCACGGACTCACGTCCGTAGAGCTGCGAGGCATCCGGGATTTCTGCCATTCAATGATCTATCTAAGAGTGATCCTTCGGAGGGTTAGGAATCTTTGATGTGCACTTGGGCATGTTATGTTTTAGTATTATGCTGACTTTTTACTGTTTTATTAAATATTTGTAGTTGTAAATTATTTGTATACTTAAGACAAAATCATATGTATATTATGGTGTGTGATTATGTTCTGTCTTATTCTGTGTTCCGTGTTATTTTATTTAACGTTATTATATATAAAAGGAAAAATTTTACAACTAATATTATTTATGTACCAAATGTTTTATTACTTGGGTAATATTTTATTTTCTTGCATTAAAAATGTGACATCCCCACAAGAGTGTTACATAGTGGTGGTTTCCTCCTTGAGTAACAGTGGCCGAACGTGTTGAGACAGGGGGTGAGTACCTGCAAAAGGACTCCAACGCTCAAGTTAGGCTGTGCACAAGTAGGGTATTATGCAATAAGTATTTTACTGATACCTTTGTTTAAGACTACTTAGCTTGGTATTTGTAGAGCGTGTATATAATCGTAGTGTAATCTGTGTTGAATGCAAATATTTAGGATTTATATCTTGATAGAGATTACCTTCCTCTTATTATTGGGGTGAATCCTTATAAGTTAGAAACTTTGATATGGGAGCTACTTAACATTCTGAGGCAGTTATGAGTCTTATAATATCGTAAGTTGATGATTGGCAGTTACAGATATTTAAGGATATATCCTCTGTATGAAACTAGTAGTTTTAATATTATAGCCCAATGTCGCTCGACGTGCAAGACTCCGAGGTCTGGACTGCCATCAAGTCCTTAGCTATGTTGTCCAGGGCGGAGTTCAATTGTATATGTGTCGAGTTGATCTTACTGAACGAAATCCCAAATCAATGTCCAGAACAATCTCTAATATTTTTACCTTATTTTTTAAATGATTTTGCGCTTATATTTTCTTTCAGATTATTTTTTTTTCTATTTTATGGTGTTGCAAAAGAAAACACAGGATTTGATTCTCACTGCTGCAGGATATAGTTAAAGAGAAAAAGGATTAGCAGGTGAAACCCGCATGTGGGTTACACATTCTTTCTCTCTCTCTCATTGCACTCCTAATCTATTTATTAAGTTTGTAAATCTCACTCCAACCTACAGTTACCCATCCCATTCCACTCTGCAAGGAACACAATGCAATAGGATGGGACAAGTGTAGGTTTAGGATCAATCTGATCTTCTGCATGTCACACCATACATCTTCATAAGCATTATGTTTAGTTTAATTATTAATAAAGTTAATTATATTAATTATTTTTATTAATTTAATTCTTATTATAAACACTAACGAACGTGTCTGTCAATCCATATTTAAATGCAAGATAGGAAGGAAATGTGTGGGGGCTTTGAGAATTTGACAGCCCTTCTTGGAGAAATTCAGCATGATAATACTTTTATTTGTTGAGCGTGGGTAAGTGAAAGAGGAAGGTAATTCTCTCAGGAGGAAAATTTTCCAACAGGAGAGTGTTTGAACTTCAAGGCTGTAGAGTACGAAGATGACTTCTCATAAGTAATGGAGAAGTTGAAAGTGCATCATGATTTTGTAAATTTACTATTTTATCCCTATATGATAAGAATAGAATATATGATTGTAACTACCGTATCATGCCATGATTGTAAATGATTGTAACTTCCATATTTATCCTGGCATGACAGCAATGTATATCAATTTGATATCTGTCAGTAGACAAAATTAGGATACCAGCCATATTAGTTAGCGTAATTGTAGCCTAGGATTCATTTCCTATTTCATGTATATATTGGCATATCGATCAATGCAATACAGCAGCTTTGAATACATTTTGGCATGGTATCAGAGAATAACCAGGCTCTGATATCCAACAGCCCGAGAATGCAGTTGCACTGCTGAAATGGCAGAGGAAGGAGAGAAGAAAGAAACCGAGGCGGTGAAGAAAACGCCATCGCCTTACGATCTGAGCGCTAGTGATAATCCCGGAAATGTGATTACACAGGTGCAATTGAAAGGAGAAAACTATGAGGAATGGGCTAAGGCGGTGAAGATCTCTTTGCAGGCTCAAAGAAAATGGGGTTTCATAGATGGAACTCACAAGGAACCTGAAAAAGACACGTTCGAGATGGAAGATTGGTGGACAATTCAATCGATGCTTGTGTCTTGGATACTAAACACCATAGAGCCTAATTTGCGTTCCACTGTTACCTACATGGAAAACGCAAAGGACCTGTGGGATGACATCAAGGAACGATTCTCGATCGTGAACGGACCAAGAATCCAGCAGCTAAAGTCAGAGCTGGCGGAGTGCAAACAACAAGGAATGACAATGGTTGCCTATTATGGGAAGCTGAAAACGTTGTGGGATGAACTAGCAAATTACGAGTAAATCCCACAGTGTAAATGTGGGGGATGCAAGTGTAATATTGCAACCAAACTTGAGAAATGGAAAGAAAAAGAAAAAGTCCATCAGTTCTTGATGGGGCTGGATGACGAAAGCTATGGAACAGCACAGTCAAATGTTTTGGCAACAGATCCATTGCCCTTATTGAATCGGGTATATGCCACCATGGTGCAAGAAGAAAGGGTGAGAACGATCACCAGGTCTAAAGAAGAGCGAGGGATGATCGTGGGACTGGCTGTGCGAACAGAGACTAAGAACAAGCTGCGCAATGCAGCAAAAGAAAAATCAGCTGTATGCGGGCATTGTGGAAGGACAGGACATGACAAGGGCAATTGCTTCGAGGTCATTGGTTATCCAGATTGGTGGGGAGAAAGGCCGCGAAATGAAAGCAAAAGTAATGGAAGGAGTCAACAAAGGACAGGGTCCTTCCGAGGGAAAGGAGGAACGGCTCGTGTCAATATGGCGCATACTGGTGCAGGTAGCAGTGACTCGAGGTCAGAAACCAGAGAACCAGAAGTAGCAGGACTGAGTAATGAGCAGTGGCAGATCTTGGCAGCCATGTTGAATTCTCGCCAGACAAATGAAACTGAAAAGATGACTGGTAAGAAAGCATGTGACTTGTGGCTTGTTGATAGTGGTGCCTCTAACCATATGACAGGAACGCTAGAAAACTTGTGTGAAAGCCGAGCCTTGGAAGGGTGCCCTGTGGGACTGCCAAATGGTGAATTGGTGCTGGCAAACAAAGAAGGATCAGTTTTCCTTGATGGAGGACTGAAACTCGAAAATGTTCTATATGTTCCGAAGTTGAATTGCAATTTGATCTCAGTATCACAATTGACAGATGAAGCAAAATGTACAGTGCATTTTACTAATAGATTTTGTGCAATGCAGGACCACACTTCGAGGACGCTGATTGGAGCGGGTGAACGGAAAGATGGACTCTATTGGTATCGTGGTGTGAGTGGCATAAAGGCTTATCAGATCAACGCAGAAAATCAACTCGAGATTTGGCACAAGCGAATGGGACATCCTGCCTACCAGATTGTTGAGAAAATTCCGAATGTGAGCAGCGGGCATAGAAATAAGGATACAAGTAGAGTGTGTGAAGTGTGTGAAAGATCAAAGCAAAGTAGGAATAAATTCCCTTTAAGTGATTTTCAAGCATCCAACATTTTCGATTTAATACATTGTGATTTATGGGGACCATATAGAACTCCCTCATCTTGTGGTGCGTCTTACTTTCTAACTTTGGTTGATGATTGTTCTCGAGCTGTGTGGATATACCTGTTGAATAATAAGAAAGACGTGTCACAAACCTTAATGAATTTCATCGCTTTAATAGAACGACAATACGAGAAACAAGTGAAAATGATACGAAGTGACAATGGAACTGAGTTTATGTGCCTTCAACGATATTTTCAGCAACATGGGATACTTCATCAAACCTCATGTACTGGAACACCTCAGCAAAACGGGAGAGTTGAACGAAAACATCGACACATTCTAAATGTAGCACGTGCTCTACGGTTTCAGGGACAACTTCCGCTCAGATTCTGGGGAGAATGTATTTTGACCGCGGGTTACTTGATCAATCGTACACCTTCAACAGTTCTCCAAGGAAAAACTCCATATGAAATAGTGAATGGGAAGCCACCCACTTATGAACATTTACGGGTGTTTGGATGCTTGTGTTATGCACATAACCAAGATAGAAAGGGTGACAAATTTACAAGTAGAAGTCGCAAGAGTGTGTTTGTTGGATATTCGGCTGGACAGAAGGGATGGAAATTGTTTGATTTGGAAAGAGAAGTCTTCTGGGTTTCGAGAGATGTCAAGTTTGTAGAACATGAATTCTCGTTTGCCTCTCTCGCCCATAGTGGACATTCAGAGGCGGCGTTGCCCTCTGTTGATGTTGGTATTGTCGAAGAAGCATTGCCTGGACTTGGTACAGCGAATAATGACAGACGGGTTGTGGAGATTGGTGAAAATAACCCCACAACAGAGGAAGTGCCCACGACTGAATTCAGGGTAGGCCAAGATGAGTGTCATGAACAAGAGCCCCCCTCCCAGGCTGTTCTCACACCAGAACAAACTGACAGTATAACGCCAGAACAAGAGGTTAACGAGATAACTGCTGTCTCTGCACCACTCGGGAGAGGTCATCGTGTGCGGCAGCCATCTGTGAAGCTTCGTGATTATGTCGCTAACACCACCATACAAATCGGGCCCTCAATCCGCACTCCACATTCAGCTTCCTCAGGTATGTCCTACCCATTGACAAATTATCTAAACTGTGATAAATTCTCCTTGCACCACCGAATCTTTCTTGCAGCTCTTCACGAAGAGCGAGAGCCTGTGCATTTTTCTGAAGTTGTTAGGGACGTTCGCTGGAGAGATGCCATGGCTAGTGAAATCCATGCCCTCCAAAGTAATGGAACCTGGGACATTACCCCTTTGCCGGCAGGGAAGAAGCCTCTGGGATGCAAGTGGATTTACAAAATCAAATATTACTCTGATGGGAGTGTTGAACGCTTCAAAGCACGATTAGTTGTCTTGGGAAATCACCAAGTCGAAGGGATTGACTACGACGAGACCTTTGCCCCAGTGGCAAAGATGGTCACCATTCGGACAGTGTTGGCAGTAGCTGTAGCCAAAGACTGGGAACTCCATCAAATGGATGTCCATAATGCTTTTCTGCACGGAGATCTTGAGGAAGACGTGTACATGAAACTGCTGCTGGGGTTCTTAGTGTCTCGGAATGATATGGTGTGCCGTCTCCGCAAGTCCCTTTATGGCCTTCGTCAAGCTCCTCAGTGTTGGTTTGCTAAGCTCTCAAATGCTCTTGATCAATATGGGTTTCAAAGCTCTCAGTCAGACCACTCCGTGTTCATCTTTCGGAAAGGAAATGTACAACTGGTCGTGTTAGTTTATGTGGACGACCTTGTCATTGCTGGTAATAATCGTGAGGCCATTGCGAAATTCAAAGGCTATCTTCATCAATGTTTCCATATGAAGGACTTAGGTAAATTAAAATACTTTCTTGGGGTGGAGGTTGCCCGGTCTCCTACAGGCCTTTTCCTATGCCAACAGAAGTATGCGTTGGACATCATAGCTGAAGCAGGATTGCTTGGGGGCAAACCTGTGTCCACTCCCATTAAAGAGAATCATCATCTGGCCTTGGCTGATGGCGAACTACTATCTGACCCAAGTCAGTATCGCCGCCTCATTGGTCGCCTTATTTACTTGTGTTTTACACGGCCTGAATTATCCTACAGTGTTCATGTCCTATCTCAGTTCATGCAACAACCGCGAGAGGAGCACTGGCGCACTGCACTACGCGTGGTGCGTTATTTAAAGGGTCAACCGGGTCAGGGGGTACTCTTAAAAAGGGAAAGTGACCTTCGTCTTTATGGTTGGTGTGACTCAGATTGGGCTAGTTGTCCTCTCACACGACGATCTCTCACAGGTTGGTTTATTTTCCTTGGCCAATCCCCAATTTCATGGAAAACCAAGAAGCAACACACTGTTTCTCGATCCTCCGCTGAAGCAGAATATCGGTCTATGGCCAACACAACCTGTGAGTTGAAATGGCTTCACGGTCTTCTTTCGAGTCTGGGCATTCCCCACACCGAGCCCATGAATCTCTATTGTGACAACCAAGCTGCCCTTCACATTGCCAAGAATCCTGTTTTTCATGAACGGACGAAGCATATTGAAGTGGACTGTCATCTTATTCGTGATGAAATACAACACAATTGTATTCAACCTGCCTATGTGTCCACTCACCATCAACTTGCTGACCTTTTCACCAAATCTCTTGGTGCCACTCAATTTGGTTCCCTTTTGGGCAAGCTGGGCATTCTTAACCTCCATGCTACATCTTGAGGGGGGGTGATAAGAATAGAATATATGATTGTAACTACCGTATCATGCCATGATTGTAAATGATTGTAACTTCCATATTTATCCTGGCATGACAGCAATGTATATCAATTTGATATCTGTCAGTAGACAAAATTAGGATACCAGCCATATTAGTTAGCGTAATTGTAGCCTAGGATTCATTTCCTGTTTCATGTATATATTGGCATATCGATCAATGCAATACAGCAGCTTTGAATACATTTTGGCACTATATAATCAATCATATGAGTTAGGCATTGTTGTATAAAATCAAATGAGAATAGTAAAACGAGAAACTCAGAATTCTAACTAAAGTAGGAAAAATTTCTTTTATTAGTAGTACAGATATCTTTTTAATTTATATGTGATAATGAATTAATTTTTAAAAAATAATTTATAATTATATAAGTTTCATTTAAAATATTTATACGAGCGGGTGCGGAACAATGCTGTTGCAGGTCTTGATAATTTTTTACGAGACTAGTGCAGGATCTAATTCTTGAATATGCGGGATCTGACACTATAGTAGGAGATTCAAGTGGGAAAACATAATGCCTAGATACTAAAAGAAATTTGTTAAAGTAATAAAGTATACCCTTAAGGCATGTAATAAGGAATAAGAAGGATATTTTCGACTTCGACCTTTTTATGTACCAAAAAAAAAAATATTTATTGTTCATTATTACATTATTCTAATTATTTAAAAAAATAAATATTTTTTAAATTTTTAAAATATTAAATATTTATATATTTTATTTTATAATTTTTATCTTAATTCATTAACATATGTACTTAAAACATAGAAATACACCAACAAAACCTTTATGCAAAGCGTTAAGATGAAAACAAAACAACAAATAAAAGCAAGTTTGTTAATTTAGTGGTAGGCGCAACTAAGTGTGTGATGATAAATTTAAATCTTAATTATTTTTATAAATTTCCTAACTCCAGCGTAAATAATTTACCTTTAATTAAATGAAAAATAAATAAATTAAAATGTATCCAAACTAGTTGGGATACTATTTAAATGTAATAAAAAAAAGTCAATAAATAAATCAATACACGATACATCTACAGGGTATCTTCATTAACCGTGCGATGTTCTGTTCAAATACACGTGTCATTAGGCTTTCCATTCCTTGTAGGCTCATGGTCTTTTACCCATTGCTTTGATTGAAAAGCTGAAACATTTAATTGAGTGTTTTATATGTCACGTGATTAAAGCTATCATACAGTAGATGCTCAGTACCTTTGCGTAATTTACAAGCCTCTTCACAATTTCTAATCCCATTTGCTTTTCAACGCCATTTTGTTTCAAAATCCTTTGCTCTCTTCACGTGCGTTCTCTGTTTCAACCCCAACATCCCCGATCCCATCCTAATTTTTTATTTCCCTTCTTAATAACTTTAGTCCCGTTGGGATTCAACTGTCACTGGCTACTCCTTCTTCAGTCCGGTCTCTACAGTGTATTTGGTTTTGTTCTTTTGCGTAGTTTTATTTTGCTCCTGACATTTTCTATTCCCATCTGCTTCTTCCCTTTCAGTCGCCACATGGAAATGCTTCCCTCTGTTCACGTTCTTTCCCTCGGTTGGGATTCAACTGAGACTGGCAGGGCTCCTCCTTCTCCAGTCTGGTTGCTTTTTCTTCCATTTCGTATTCTAATGTACAAGCTTTCTGACAATTTCCTACCAACTACGATGGTTCATTTCATGAGTATGTGCTTCTACCTCAGTTGTTAATCGTTTTCTGGCAATTAATTTCCCTCCACAGCTTCATTTGAATTTCAAAAATTTTGCTGCTATATTTAAAGGTTGCTATGGCTTCTTGGTTGTGTCATCTGCTTTCTCACATACATTCAGTAGCATCATGTGATACCTATTCTGAGATTCAGTTTCTTTATTGATATGGCTCCGCAGTTTGATCCATTGAGCAAGGTGCAGGCTGAGCGTGAGGCCTGGAGGGTGAAGGTCAAGGTGGTTCGGATGTGGACTGTTCCTAGCTTTAGCAATCCTGTTGCACCAAGTTCTATTGAGATGGTTTTGGTTGATGAATTTGTAAGTATACTCTGAAGTAGTATAACTTTTTTCTCATTCTATTTTATTATGTATTTATACTTTTTATTGTGCTTATTTTGTCAGGGTGGAAGGATCCAAGCATCTGTGAAGAAGACTCTGGTTTATAAGTTCCAACCACTGCTGATTGAGGGGAATGTATATGAAATGATGTATTTCAATGTTGCCCCTAATTCAGGATCTTTCCGGGAAACAAATCACCACTTTCGATTAGTTTTTCAATTCAGGACCAAGGTGATTCCAAGTCAGTGTGTATTAATTCCAGTCAATGGACTAGCCTTGGTATCCTTTGATGATGTTTGTCGTACTGATGGGGAATCTGACTACCTTATAGGTATACCAATTATATTATGTTACTGCATATGCTTTACAGCTCTTAATTTACTAACACGGTTCTACATGTCTCTCCATTGTTGGTGTAGATGTCATTGGTCAACTTATAGGAGTGTCAGCTGAGAAAGAATACGAAAGAGATGGAAAAATGACTAGGATGATTGTTGTAGAACTTACTGATGACAGGTTGTGGGCTTCAAGCTTCAATTAATAGGATAGTAAACTGAGTAAATGCTATTTGTTGACAAGTTTTTAAATATTCTATTATACTTCATTATCTCTCCTCTATTAACCACTTTCCATTTTTATGTTACAGTGGGAAGCTTGAATGTGCTTTATTTAGGGAGTATGTGAATTCTCTAAATGCATTCATTGCCAATGGTGATATGGACCAACCTATAGTTGTTGTTCAACTTGCAAAGGTCAAGACATTTAAAGGTTTGCACTACCATGCTACACACATTAGTTTTAGTTGTTGTTCTCCACCCATTTAAAAAATCCTGCTTGACTAATAAATCACTCTTGAAAAGGAAATGTGGTGATACAAAATGCTATACATGCAACGAAGTTGATCTTCAACCCTGATATTTCTGAGGCTATTGATCTGCGTAGTCGGTTAGTTGTGATTTAGTTTTCGTTTTCCCTTTTTTTTTATGTCTTATCTACTAATTTATTTCTATCTAAATTTGATTCATTCTAGCCTTGCCGCCGTCAACTTGGTTGGTTCTCAGTCACTCAAATTTCTTCCTGATGGCCAATTTGTATCTCTGGAGGATGACTTTATGAAACTGCATCCTAGAAAGTCTTTGGAGCAACTTATTGAGGTCAAAGAGGTTGGTATTGACTTTGTTTATTCTGCTCTTACTTATCAAAGTAGAATGATTATGATACATTTATTCCACATTATCTTCTGATTGTTTGCCATCTATTTGGTTTATGCTTCAACATTTTGTTAGTTGGTCATTGATTATGATCTGTGTCTATTTTTTAAGGATGGATATTTCATTGTTTTGACCACCGTGAAAGGAATTGTTCAAGATGGTGATTCGTGGTGGTATGTAGCATGCAAGTGTGGACTGGCTGTCACACCTGATTTAGGAATTTACTACTATGATGTCTGCTATACCCATGTATTTAATGTCATTCCAAGGTCTATAGAAACTATTCCATGCTGTTTTGTTTACTCTTTTTGTCCATCATGCAATAGTTGAAGCTATGCTTACCACTCCTTATATGTGTTCTAGGTATAGGGTCAAAATAGAAGTTGAAGATTTTACTGCCACTGTTGTATTAGTGCTGTTTGGTTGTGATGCCCACCTTCTATCCAAGAGAACTTGTGCTGACAAGATAACTGAATCAAAGAGGGCCAATTCTTTGTAGCCCAACATCATTCGAACTTTTTATACATCAGACTGTGTGAATTATATCTTACACGTAGTTATTTATTTGAACTTTTATTATTTTAGGATGAACTGTTGGTGGCTACCCTTCTATGTTCAATTCTCTGGTGGGGAAAAAGCTCTCATTCAAAATTGAGACCAAGTCTATTTCAACAAACCAATATGATGGAACATACAAGGTCAAACGTGTGTGTGATGATGACACCATTGTTGCCATGTTCCAACTACCTGGGGCTGAGATGACTCCTACAAAGGTTGTTGTTGCTTTGACATTTTTTTTCCTCATTTTCATCATGATTTTTAAAAAGTGTTTAGTTCTATTTTGTATTTGGATTTGGATTTTTAATATAAAACTTCAATGCTTAAATCATCTGATCCATTTCACTTATGTAATGGATGTAGGCCCTATTTAATCCACCATTTCCTAAGGTTTACAACTTGTGCTGTGATGAATCTGAAAATGATTCAAATGCTGTTGAGGTATTCACACCCTTACATTTTAATTTAGCATTGATTTCTATAACTAAGTGAAAGTTTACAACTATGAACTATTTCTTGCAAGAGTTTTCCTCTCAAGTGCTTGACGAAGTTGTTTGTCTTGGATCTGCTGAACCTTCTGGCAATGTTAGGATCACACCTGCTAAAAGAAATCTTGAAGAAGCTATGATGTCTGTTGTTGATGCTCCCAGTGCTAAGGTGTTGAAGGTGGTGAAGATAGAGAAGCCATAATATTAGGGGCTATTTTTTTGGGGGGGGATGCTGGACTTGGAATCTATCAGTGTTTTTGGTTTTCAACATAGTGGTCCAGCCTACTACAGTGTGTATAACTAAATCTGTTGAGGAAACTTGAAGAAGCTATGAGGTATGGTGTTGATGCTCCCAGTGCTAATGCGTTGAAGGTGCTGCATATAGAGAAGCCATATTAGTAGGGGACTATGCTTTTTTGGGTGCTGTGCTTGGACTCTATAAATGTTTTTGACTTTCACTGTAGTGGTCCAGCCTATGAACAATGTGTGTAACTAATTCTAGTGGGTTTCTTTTTTTGGGGGGCATTGGGTTGTAATTGTTAGAAATTATTATATGAAATGGTTCAATGTATAGTGGTTTAGGACTCTGAGTCAGATAATACTTTTGATGTACAAAACACCAGCTACTTGCATTGTAAAATGAATTGATATCAATGAAATGTCTTTTGCAACTACATTTATGTATTGCCTTTTTTTATTTTGTTTTTACTTCTTTTACTACAATCCAGAGGTGAATATGTTGTCCAGGTTTGTGGCAGTTAATGGAAGTATGTTGCATTTTAGTATTTAAGTAAGGGTTGGTAGTTTACGTGTCCTGAGATATTAAAACAAATTAAAAATAGGTCTTTTTGCATGTTTTTTATGTATGCTTTTTGTAAGCAATTCTATTGGTTTATTTTTTTAATAGGTTTTTTATGTTGTTATACTGTAGCATTTGCTTTCGGTATGTACATTTGACATATACTGAGGATTTGAGCCATCACATGTCCAACTGTATACAAAATTTGACCTGCACTATCAAAATTTGACATTATGATTTGATTCTTTACGTAATTCTATTTGTACTTCATTTACAGAAAATATTGCTCACCATTTTTGGAAATTCAATTATGAGGTGATATGATAATTGCAGAAGGAAATTTGCTTTTTTTTTAATCAATGTTTGAAGGATTCCTCTTGCTTAGAAATTTATTTTTATAATTGGAGGGACTAATTTAGACATGATCAACCCAAAAATTAAAACTGTTTTATGGAGGCTTAGGAGAGAGCTTATGTAGTTATATCTCTAACTGGATGTTTCTTATAATCGTTTATTGTTCATGTGTCTTACATTGTGAAATTCACGCATACTTGGCCGAAAGAAAAACCATGTATATTATATTTTGAGATACTCTAATGCTGCATTTGAATTTTGATGTCAGAGAGCTATGAGAAAGTATTATCATCATGGCTGGAAAGCTTGGCACATTCTTAAATGTGTTGTTTATCTCACTTTCATGTTGTTCCTCCTTGCATTTTGGCAATGGTGATGAAAAAGTTTTGCAACACAAGTTCAGGGAATTGAGACTTCAAATCCTTTGTATTTCATTGGACACTTTGCCACTGAGATTCTTGTGGGAGAGAACAAGCTTTTTCAAAGGTCTTGGTCAGTTGCACCAAATGCCAATCCAACCACAATACATTGCTTCCTTCCCTGCAGCTGTGTTCTACTATTTCCAATTTTATTGGGTGTTCAACCAGGCAACAACCATGAATGTATATTGTCAGTCTATTCCGTATTATGTTTTTCAATTTCATATACATAGAGAATAAATATTTATTTAACATAAAATAATAAATGAAAAGTTACTGCTGTGTTGGCTTTTGTATTTTTCTTTTATTCATGAAGATCAAATCTGAATCCTGTACATCATGAATAATTTTCTTTTTAAACTGATGGATGATTACTGGGTTCCCAACCTTTGTTTTACTTTTTTGTGTGATATTGGGGTAGCCCAACATATTGCATATGAAACTATATCATATTTTTTTCCTCTGTCAAGGTTCCAATTCTTATAGCAAATATATATTTTGTTTATAGATGTCGTGTGACACTCGGGTAATTATTCCAATGGTAGAATTTCAATTTTGGAACTTTCAGTTTTGCCCAATTCCAATCATAATCATAGAGGAAACTTTAGCTAAGGTAGGTACTCATGTTCCTGAACTTTTTCTTTCACTGGTCTCTTTCTAATTATCATATTACCTATGATATGAAGTGGTTTCGTAATCCATCTTACCTTTATATTAAAATAGTTTTCAATTTTTTATAATTTTTGCATTTGATTTGCCAAGTTGCTTGCACAAAGTCATACAAATTGTTGAGTGTGTAGGTTTCTATGTGTTGTATGGACTAGAGTATATATTGGTCACTTTATATTTTTTTCTAGTTGACACTATATTTGATGATATAAGTGACAGGTGCTTATTTGAATTAAGCTTCATTTGAAGTTTTGAGAAATTCAAAACATTGTCTTTTATTATACTTTGTTTACTATAATAGAAATTTGGCTTATAAAGAGAATTATGAATTGTTGTCATTATCTGAGTGTGATTGATTTCTGAATGTTTGAATAATATCTGTGAACAAGATGGCATATTTCACTGTGGTCCCCAAGAATAGCTTATATCAAGTAACAATTCATGACCAAAGGCTAATTTTCCAATTGAGGAATACTGTGTTTACATGTAATTCTGAGTTGATACCACTATATGGGTTCTCTCTATTGTCTTTTTAAGCTGTCTATAAGAATTAAAATGATTCTTATTTTTTAGTTGGTAAGTACAGAATGTAAGTGATTCTGAGCTTATTCTTATTGCACAACAATTCATGACATATTTTTTAGCTGATACAAAATCTGTCTGACACTATTATTGCCTATGAACTTGCTATTTTCATCTATCAGTGTAACTCTTGCAACTGTTGACCATAATGAATTACATGGACTAATTGTTTGGAAAGAAGGTTTTCAATATTTTATATATGTTGTTTAACATCGGCATAGGTCAGTTGAAACATTTGCCATGGGATTTCCTTTCTTTTTTAAATGAGTATTTCCATAGTGGTGTAACCATAGAATTAGCATTACATTTCATAATACTTGAATTATAATAAATAACACCATTCACAATTGCCTAACTTTTGTTGTTTGTGCCTTCCTAGAGGAAGCTAAAGGAAGAAGTCACCTAAAGCTAAAATTACATACAACATTCATATGTTTTACTTTATAGTACTGACATTCTCCCATTCCAAATATCACCCCCTCCCACAAAAAAAAAAACTCTACATATAGTGTACATTATTTTGTCAAAATAAAGAAACAAAATAAAAAAAAATCACTGTGCAACAACTATACCCGAAATTTAAGGCGTGTTTGGTTATAATGAAAATGGGAAAGTGGAAAATAAGAAAGAAAAAAAATTAGACATGTATCTACTTATGTTTAGTATTTACCCCCTCCCATTTTTTACCTTTACATTTTCATTTCTACTAAGGTTATCAAATGGGATTTTGTTTGAAGTTAATTGTAAACAGCTTGCTCTTTTATCCCACTCAATTTTGGACAGTGAGTTATTAGAGAAATGCCTAGATTAGGGCAAATATACCCCTATTAGAACATATTTGGTCCTATAAACTTACCTGAGTGGCTATAACAAAAACTAATATATTTCACCTCGTGGCTTGACAGAGGGATGGCTTCAACAAAATCTTATAGTATGCAACAAAGAATAGACTCCCAGCAGGCTTGAAAGAGCAAATGTTCGCATACTTGCAATGGAAGTTTAAGACAGTTGAGTTGTAGCAATAAGTGCTACAGAATCTTACTAAAGCAATAAAATCCACCATTCCTTATCTTCTCTTCCATAACATAGTTAAAAAAATATATTTATTTAAAGAAGACTCTGATGATGTTATCAACCATCTAGTAAAAGCTTTTTATTTTTTTTTCCTCCTCTAAGTAGCAATATAACAGATTGTAAACATCTCAACAGTGACTACTAACTGATGACATGATGAGTCTTAATCAGACAAGTGATAGAAATGAAAGCAAAATACTACCCACATAAGGTTGACATTATCTTGCAAAATGAGATGCCGACATATTTCTACATTTTGGTATCTTTAACAGTGGTGAAATATCTATATCTTACTCAAATCTTATCCTTATACTATGTTCTCCTGAAATTGCTAATTCAAAAACTTCGACTAAGGGTAATGTCAAAATTGGGATATTATCATTCCAAAATCCATGGCTAGAGAAATTTTCCAAGATGCAAGCCTACAGCAAATGGGAGATGCACATACAATTACCAATAAATTTGTACTGGGAAATGATTAATCGGGTAGACCACCCAGTCTGCATTGCTAGAAACTTCATGCGAATTCCTGTTACACAAACTACGAGCAAGAGGCTGATAAAAACATAGACAGCAGAATCCACATTAAATGTTATGTTCATTATTCTATTTCTGTGGAATGAATTTGTATCATATAGTCACTTATAAGCATTTTATAATTGGCTTTGGACTTTGTTTGTCTAAACAAAATAATGGAAACATGTGTCTGGAAGGTGTAGCAAAAAATCATACCAGTCTATATGTTCATAAAGAATAGAGAACCTACGGGTTAATGCATCATTTGGTTGATATCAAAATGGTCTTCAATGTATTCTTCATCATCCCATACTGCTGGTTCCAATAAGGAAATAAGACATTGTAGATCTTTTAAATATGGTAGTCTTTGTTCTGGCATGATAATACCCCAGTCTGTCAACCACATATATCTGGTGAAAACATCAAACTGCATTAACCAAGATCAATCAATTGACTTTGCTCTACATGATCTGTAATGTAGAGAATAGAATTTGCATAATTGATTCATACAAGGGAAGTTATAAAATGGAGTACAAGTTCCTGAATCTTTCCTCACTGCTTAGCAATTAGAACCCTGGGAACTGCCTTTTCTTAAGTATATTATTGCATTTATCATGCCTTCCATTTACAAGCTTCATATAGATGTGTTACATTTTATAAAGCATAACAAATGATTTTATAAAAATGTGTGTATTTTTACCACAAACGCACATTATTTTTCACTTTTTAATACATAATTTATATGCTCAAGGTTAACTCCTTACCCAAAAAAGTAAAATTTATCCATTCTACTTTGTTTGCCTTTTAAAAAATATGTCTAAAAATATGTGTACTTTTAACACAGCTCATAGAATCTTGCACATTCTAAAAAATAGTTTACATGCTTGAAATAAACTTCTTAAAAAAAATTCCATCTAAGTTTATGTACATTTATTTTGAAAAATAAACAATGATATATATATTTTAAATACAACACACGTAATGTTGCATACTGTAATACATAATTTACATGTTTGAGACAAACCTATCACATACAAAACCAAAATTACTCAATTTTATTTAATTAGCTTTTTTTTTTGGTTGATGGTTATTGTGTCATATAGTTGTATTGCATTTAATGTATGGGTGGTCAAAGTGTTTTGACTAATACTATTTGTTTGCCTTCCACAAAACCATCAACATACTATTGAGAATAGGCTATAGGCTATTCAATACAATTTCAATGCTTTAATTTATTTTCTTGGAGTTGGTTTGAAAAGTTTCCACACTGGATAGGTCTTGCAGAATCCTTTGGCTGCACATTATGTTATCAGTTACAGGGGATGAAATATAATTTTATTTTTTGTGAGTTTTTTTAAAAAGCAAGGGTGCTGATGAAGGCAACAAATTGTGAACTGGATTAGAAGTTCCATGCTTTACTAATTGTTGTGTCTGTGTGGAGGCATTGAGGAGCAACATTAAGGTAAATGGATGCAAACCTTAGATTCCCATAACTACTCACTGGAAATTAGACGCTTTGGAGAGATTAAAATATCTAAAGTCATTAGGTGTAAGATCAGTCATGCTGATAGGAAACTGCACTTAGTGTGCTAAGTGTGTTGAGAGTTAAGTATGTTTACACTATTAATCTGTACCTTATATAACAAATAACCAACACTCTAATGAAATAAATGTCTTATTTTTCCTTCATTGTTTGAATGAAATTTATATCTGACCAAAAACATTTTGCATTCTTACCAGAATGATTTGTCAAAACTCAAGGATTTGAATGATTGGTAAGATCACCAGCAACCTTGCTTCTTTCAAATAGGAACCTAAGCTTCAAAATTTCCCTTTTTGTAATGTTTTTCCCCCTATTGTTGTTGTCCCTGCTCCTCATATAGCGATGCTATATGTTGATTGTTTGCTTTGGCCTTTACTGTTTTAGGGGGAAAAAGGTTGAGTTAGAACATATAGTCAATGCAATTTTCCTAGCTTTTTGCCTATTTCAGATGTCTAATACTTCTAATCTATTGCACATTCCTTTTGCTAGGCAAATTTAAAAGGCAAGACATTTCAAGGCATATTTGTGGGGAAAAACTGATATTTATAATGTAATGAACCATACTTTCCTTAGGTTAATTTAAAAAAGCAATTGCTAATTTTATCCCTTCTTTCTCCTTCTCTTCTTCCATAAATCTAACGGAGACAAATCATTAGCAGTGCAAAGAAAAAAATGATGTATTGAGTTACGGATGGATACTCTTCAAGGTAGTGTTGTTAATAGGTTATTTAGCCTGAGGATGACATATATTTAGATTAAAAAATGCTAAATGATGTTGACACATTTTTAAATTATATTAACTAAACCTAATTTTATTGCTATTTTCAAATATAATCACTTGAAAGATATATTAGTCAGAAATTATAATAGAGTTTGTTAAGTGGTTAGGTGTTAAGATTCGAGACCATAGTATTACCTCTTCATTTAATATCATTGGCTATATGTATATGACTTTTGAGGACTCTATTTCTTAGCCATGAGTGTCACATAATTGTACACCATGAAATTCAGTGTTTTACTATGTATATATATTATGTACGTATCAAACTATAGGTACATCAATATCAGTCTCTTTTATTTGGTTCCCTAGCACCTTTAAATGGCTTCTACCAATTTTTGTTGTTCGTAGATGTTGACTACTTCAATAAGTGAAGGAAAAGAGCAAATAAATGAGACATCAACTTTTTTTTCAAATCTACAATAGAAGAAAAATATCCAATTAGTGAAATATTAGGTTTGAGAACCTCTGCAAATCAAGTACTGGTACCATATGAGAGTAATCATTATTGAAATATAATAATTGGATAATTTCATTGAGATTTGAAACATTGGTCTCTTATGCAGGTTTGATAGCTACCAAAATTGGTTGCCTATTTAAATAAATACATGGGGGATAGTGGAAGCATTGAACCGAAAGTGGCTCGCCTAAACAGATTAGCATACATTAAGAGAAAAAGAAAGCGTATTGATAAAGAGAATGCAGGTCTATTTTTTTAAAAGCAATCATGTTTACATATTTTTAGTTTTCTTCAATAGATTTTAGATATACTTCTAAACCTTCAGCATCTCAGTCAAGCGCTCCTTTCTCAAACATTGACAATGGTTTGATAATTTCTTTTGTTAATCTTCAAATATTACTTTTGATTATGCTTTGACTAATCTTTTTTAATTTTTCCTTTTTATTGGTAATGAAATAGTGTATGATGTTCAATTTTCGGTGGGTAGGAAACCAATGACTACAGTAGGTAACTGCTCAACTTTTCTTGCAGGTTATTTAAAAAAAATAATGTTCTTTCCCATTTTAATATTTTATTACTCTCATTTTCAAGTTCATGTTTCTTTTGAAGCTTTGTGGTCAAGCAAGGGTGCTACCCTCCTGTATTTTTTAATGACTATAAAAGGCTGTTGTGGTTTTGCTAATGAAATTGTTAGTACAACATGATTGGAATTTGCGCTAAGATTTTGTTTTTAACCATTGCAGATGAAACATCTAACTTCTCATTAGTCGTATCTAAGATGGATTCTAACTACTTTGGCATATTTAATTCAGATGATGAGTACAATTACATGTCTGATGAGAGTATTGATCATGGTATATTGTTTGTATGGAGTTTTGTATTATCCAATTTGTGTAGTATATGGTTTCGCTGAGCTTTCAAAGTTAGATTATGAAACAAGTAATGCATCTGTTGCTTATTGTTGTGAGGAAGTTAATGATTCTTATGAATATGACATTTTGAGTGAGGAAGTAGGGACTTCAACTGATCATGCTTTGTTTGAAGAAAGTAAATCTCAAGGTTACTTACAACATTAGTGACAAAACTGTCTCATTTAATTTATTTAGTCTTACGCATTATTGAATTATGTGTCTTATTGATGTTTTTTTTGTAGAGTGCCTAAATTTTGGAGATTGTGATCATTATTATTCAAATTGTGGTGCAATGGTTTAGTATGAAGAATGATCTGAGAAGTCAGTTTCTTCAAGTAATCTAGATTTTTCTATTTGCTGCATGAAAGGCAAAGTCCAACTACCGTTCTTAAATAGGCCTCCTGCACTATTGTGGAACCTCTTCAATGGTGTTGACCATAGAAGTTCTCAATTCTTAGAAAATATTCGATTATCCAATAGTATGTTCTCTTTCACATCTATAGGAGGAAAAGTAGATCTTCTAAAAATGATGGATTTGGTCCCCCCTAATTCATTCTTAGTGGCCAAAATTATCACAGAATTGGAACTTTGCTACCTAATGAACAAATTTGCACAATTATATATATATGATATAAGGAATGAGTTAAGTAATAGGATCTCACATTTCAGGTATTTTTCTTTGTTGATTCATTACACATTCTCTTTTTTTTTATTGCCTTCTCATTTACGTGAGTTATTGACCAGTTTTTTTTTAATTCTTAGCTTTCTTTTGTGATATGTTATCGTTTCGTCTACATGGAAACTTTATTGATATGTTGTTACATGTGTACTTTCTAATTACATTTTTTTATTAAGTTCAGGCCACATGATGGGTTTAGGAATATTGATCATTCTTTGGTTAAGGACTTAATTCAAATGATTGACCAACACAATGTCCTTGCAAGATCGTTTAGAAGAGTTAGAAATCTGTTTGAACAATCTGAGGCTGTAAATTTACATCTTAGATTGTTAAGACATCGAGCCTCTGATGCTAGAATGTATAATACACTAACAGTCAATGAAGTTGCTGCTTTGATTGTGGGTGATTTTGATAGCTCTGCCATTGGTAGGGACATTATTATTCAATGTCGTGATGGAGAATTGCAAAGAATCCATGAGACACACACTGCTTATATCCCTTTTCAATATCCTTTGTTATTTCCATATGGAGAAGATGCGTACCAAGAGGACATTCATTTAAGCCTTAAGTTTGATCGGATCGCAAATAGAAAGAGGCTCCGCATTTCTTTAAGAGAGTTCATTACATTTAGAATTCAAGAAAGGGTTTTTGAAGAAGGTATTGTTCTAAGGAGTAGAAGATTATTTTAACAATTCATTGTTGATTGTTATTCAATGGTTGAAGCACAAAGATTATCATTCATAAGGGCTAACCAAAGTACCATTAGATCAAATTTTTTGAAAGGTTTGGAAGAGGCTGTTGATCGAGGTGATATTGGAGCTGCTACAAAAGGAGTCCGTGTGGTTTTGCCTTCTTCATTTACTGGGGGTAGGCGATACATGTTTAATAATTATCAAGATGCAATGGCAATTTGCAAATGCTTTGGTTATCTTGATTTGTTTATGACGGTTACATGTAATCCTAAATGGCCAGAAATTAACAGTTGTGTTTCTGGAAGAGGACTCACAGCTGATGATCGACTAGATATTACATGTAGAGTATTTCATATGAAAATAGATGAATTGATGGCTGATTTTAAAAAAGGTCATCTATTTAGGAAGGTGGTCGCTGGTATGCATTTATAAACCCTGATCATTTGCATTTGAACCTTCAAATAAATTGTTTATGTAATAAGTATTTTTTTATTACTTACAGAATGTACACCATAGAATTTCAGAAATGAGGGTTACCACATGCTCATATGCTGTTGTGGTTGCAAGAAAGTAACAAAATAAAAAATGTTGAGTTTATCGATAGTACTATCTCAGCTAAATTGCCTGATAAAAATAAATTCCCTAGGCTTTTTGATGTTATGTCAAATTACATGATGCATGGTCCTTATGGTTTTGCCAAAAGTAATTCTCCTTGCATGAAGGATGGTAAGTGTTCTAAGTTCTTTCCGAAGAAATTTGTTGATTGCACTTCAGTTGATGAAGAGGGATATCCAATATATCGAAGAAGAGACACGGGTGTCACGACTATCCGAAATAACGTTGAATTGGATAATAGGTTTGTTGTGCCTTATAATCCAAAACTTTTGATTAAGTACCAAGCCCACATTAACTTGAAATTTTGTAACAAATCAAACTCCATCAAATACTTATTCAAGTATGTCAATAAAGGCCCAGATCGTGTCACTGTGTTTGTGACATCAAAAGTTGATGGTGGCAATATAGTTGATGAAGTTGATGAAATCAAACAGTATTATGATTGCAGATATTTATCGTCATGTGAATCAGCTTAGAGATTATTTGCATTTGATATCCATCATAGGTGGCCTCCTGTTCAAAGATTGATTTCCCATCCTCCAAAGCAACAAGTGATTAGATTTCGAGATGAGATGATTGATGATGTTGTTGAGAATAAAAAGGTTAAAAAGATCATGTTTCTGGCTTGGATGGAAGCTAATAGACTATTCCCTGATGGCAAGGAGTTGACTTATGGTGAGTTCCCCACTCGCTTTGTTTATTTTAAAGCTAAACAGCAATGGCACCCTCGAAAACAATGTCAATCCATAGGGAGGCTGAATTTTATCCCACCTGGTATGGGAAAGTTATATTATATGCGGCTACAACTAAATATTCAAAGAGGTTGTACAAGCTATGAAAGTCTAAGACCTGTTAACAATGTCACTTATGGAACGTTCCAAGATGCATGTTATGCTCTAGGATTGTTAACTAATGATGCTGAATTTGTTCATGGAATTAAAGAAATTGTGCAATTGGCCTCTGGTATGTACCTTTGAAGATTATTTGTCATATTATTGTTGTCTAACTCAATGAGTAAGCCTGCTACCATGTGGGATCAGACATGGGAGATATTGTCGGATGGTATTGTATACGATAGGAGGAAGTTGTTGAATAATCCAGGTATTTATAAAACTACTTTTTAAAGTTTTAACATGTATATATTAGTAGTTATATGACTTTATATTGCCATTTTTAATGTTATGTTCGTTGTGAAGTGTTATATATATTTTTTAAATTTTCTGTACATAAATATGATTGCTTTAGTATTTTTCTTATAGAACTTGACATTAGGATGGTAGAATTAAAGAATCTGTGCTTAATTGAGCTTGAGAAGTTGTTGCTTTCAAATGGGAAGTCATTGAAAGATTTTCCTGGCATGTCATATCCTGACCATTCACCTTATAATGGGTTTGACAATATATTTTTCATCAATGAGCTGCAGTACAATAAAGAAGAAATGGTTAATGATCATGAAAAATATTTCTCCACCCTTACTGAAGAGCAAAGGTTGATTTATGATCAAGTTTTGGAGTCTGTCAGTAGTAGGAAAGGTGGTTTTCATTTTGTTTATGGTTATGGTGGAACTGGGAAGACATTTGTTCGGAAAGCATTGTCAACCAAATTACGTTCTGAGAGTAAGTTGTGCTTAATGTTGCTTCCAGTGGCATTGCTTCTCTTATTCTCCCTTGTGGTAGGACTGCACACTTTAGATTTGCTATCCCATTAGATTTGAATGAGGATTCAGCTTGCAATATTAGGCAAGGTAGTTTCAAAGCAGAGTTACTTTAACATGTCAGTTTAATCATTTGGGATGAAGCACCTATGATTAATAAATGGGCTTTTGAAGCATTGGATTGAACTTTGAGGGATATTATTGATACCAAATGGCTTCCAGTACTCAAGAAGGGGGGTGAATTGAGTATAAAACTTTTCGCAAAACCTCTTTTAATTAAAATACAAATATTGAAACTTATTAAATAAATGCACAAAAGGAACGAGATGAAGAAAAGAAACTTTAAGAACAGTGAAAAATGAATGTGCAATAAAATAAAATTGCATAAAATAAAGAGATTAAGAAGAGAGAAGCAAGCATAGTATTTATCCTGGTTCGACCACTAACCCACTTATGGTCTATGTCCAGTCCTCGAAACAATGTCCAAGATTTTCACTATGTATACAAGCTTCAATAGGTGCTTGCAACAGTTACACAATAAAGCACTTTTTACACATAGGAAAACTCTACCCTTGTGCTAAAGCCTCAGCCTGCAGGGATACCTCACCCTTACACAAACCTTAGAAGGATACCTCACCCTCAATACAAAATATCAGAGAAAAAGATGAAGAAGAGAAACTCTCACTCAGAGTAAATTATACAAATTGAAATGCTAATGTAGTTCTCACAGAAATATCTCAAAGTTTTAATCGAAAATATAGTGTAGAAAATAATTTCACAAGTTAGAGAAAGTAGAAAATAATTCAGAGAGATAGGTAATTTTAGACGTGACCCAAGGCTTCTATTTATAGATAAAATTTCAAACAAAAGGCCATTGGGTGTAATTAAATCTTTTTTAAAGCAAATTAAAAGCCTGTTTGTTTCCATATCAGTACGTAAACGATGTGTTTATTCGAATAGATGAAACTGCTATTTGAATAACATTGTTCATGAAACTATCATGAAAAGTAAACTGATATGGGTTATTCGAATAACCACTGTGTTATTCGAATAACACTGTAAAAAAACATTTCAGAGAGAAAAGGTTTTATTCGAATAATACATTTATAACAACAGTTCTGAAAAATCCATTTATTAGAATAGCTATCCTGTTATTTGAATAGCATCTTAAAAAACAGAAGCTCGTAGTAAGGTTTATTCGAATAGAATAAGTTTTATTCGAATAAAACAATAGAAACCAGTTTTGAAGAAATCATTTCAAAAACACGTAGTATGGTTTATTCGAATAGAATAAGCTTTATTCGAATAAAACAATAGAAACCAGTTTTGAAGAAAACACTTTAGTTTCTTTTTAAAGCCAATTTTATCTTTTATTTCAAAATAGTGAGATATTAAAGTGAGCTTTGTACAAAAAGACTCTAAGTCCTAAAGCTATTCTCATAAGATCTTGGACTTGGTCTTTCCATCATCTTCATTTTAGTCTTCACGTTTGTTATCATCAAAACAAGTCTTCAAAGGCATATGTCCAGTCACATTCTCCCCCTTTTTGATGATGACAAACTCTGTATTTCATTATTTCTACTGATTTACCTCCTTCATCTTTGTCCAAATAGCAAGAAGCGCCCATTGGAGTGGCCATGTGTTTAGTGCTTTCTATTTCGAACCTTTTGAGCAATTCCTTGTAGTATTTGATTTGACTTATGAATGTCCCTTCATTCGTTTGTTTGATTTGAAGTCCGAAGAAGAAATTCAGCTCTCCTATCATCGACATTTCAAATTCATTCTGCATTGTCTTAGCAAATTCTTTGCACAGGGATTTATTAGTAGTACCAAAAATAATATCATCCACATATACTTGCACAAGAAGAATATTATCCTTATTTATGTTTTAAATTTGATATCATATGATATTTGGAGAAGTAGAGAGTTGTGTTATACCTTTACATGCCTTACATGATAATTATTTGCCTAAAAATGCCTAAATAAGTTTTGATGATGATCATATGTTTCTTAATAAACTTGAATCATGCCTTAAAATGCTTAAACTATTTTTTTTAGATTCAAGTGCATATGTGTTTCATGCATTCTTGTTAGAGCTAACATTGCATGGTTGATAATGTGATACATGCTTTAAATTATTTATCAACCTGAATTATGCTTATAAATGGGCTTACATGATATTTGATGCTAACCTATGTTTTAGAGGACTTTTAAAGCTAGTTTTGCAAGTCTTTCTATGTATTTCAAATATAGCCATCAGATTTTTTACATACAAGCATATGTGGATAAATGAGAAAAGTTAAATGGAATTCAAATAAAGAGGAAGATAAAGAAAACTTTCTTCTAGTGCAATGGAATGGAGAATTCAAAGGAAGAAAGCTCAAAGTTAAAGGACCAATAAAGAAGGATCATCACTCTTTATCTATCTCAATAAGTATCTCTATCCCTAAGCTATTGTGGTATTTTATATGATATGGATTGTATGATACTTGTTGATAAATTAATCTTAAATGACTAGATGCTTTCCAAGAAATATATTACTTTTTATATAAAACATCTCTACCCTTCTAAAATGCTTTTAAAAATATAATGTGCTCTTATAAAATTCTTTTTGAAAGGGGGAGAAGTCTTAAAATTTTGGATTAAGAATAAATATCTTTGTCCTTGCTTTATTTTATGATAATGTGCTTACATGATCTTGATATATCCTAACTCTTAAATTGTTGTTTGATTACATAAAGTGTTTTAATATTGTCATATGCTAAATGCTGATATACAAAAATATTACAAGCACTGCATGAATAATCTTCTATATCTTGAAAGCATGTTTGTCTCATCTCTCTATTCTTGAATCATTTGTAGAATCTATAAGAGGGACAAAAAACTTTTTTCCTTTCTAAGCCTTTTTGTTGATGTCAAATAGGGGGAGTGAAAATTAGAAAGAAAAATATGTTCTTGTACTTATTATTTGATATGCTTACATGAATATCCATTCTTGTATATTGCTCAACATATTTTTCTTTGATGATTTGTCATCATCAAAAAGGGAGAGATTGTGGAAATAAGTTTGCCCTAAATGGTTTAATATGTTAAGTTTTGATGATGACAAATACAAGATAAAAAGAACACTTTGCATATGTTCTTTGTTGCATCTTATATAGAGCATATCCATTAGTAATTGATAAATATCTTATTTGGATGTGTCTATGAAAGTCTTATATGTATGTTAAACTAATTAGAGTTATACATTTATGAATCATGCATATAAAGATATTGAATTATGATTCTGGACTAACTATGCTTGTTTAAGTGAGCAATACTTTGTAGGATAGTCCAAGTACCAAGAGTGAGCATTGCAACAAGAAAGCAAAAGATCTCTATTAAGCTCAACACAAGGAGAATGTGAATGCCTATTTCATGAAGGTATTCATAACATCAAAGTCATGTTAAAGACCAAGGCCAAAGGAAGATTAAATGGTATAGCTTATAGGACTTAGGGTCTTTATGTAAGAAGCCTTATGAATATCTCAAATATGTTTTTATAAATGGTTTTCCTATGCTAAAATACCCAACAAACAAGTTTTGAAAAGTTATTTATGGTGGTAGTTCAAATTTATGAAAAATAGCCAAGTTTGAGTTTTGCAAAACTGATCTTTGATTACTCTTTTGATTATATCTTTCAAAATACTTTGAATTTTGTTTTGAAACTTATTTCATTTGAAAATAGACTCAAAGATCTTTCCAATGAGTGCCATTTGCTTTAAACGGATAAAAAATGAAGAAGTTATGACCATTTAAAGTCAGTTTTCGAAACCAGAGTGGTTTATTCGAATAACACCCCAGAAAACATTCCTAAACGAGTTTTTAAAGATTTATTCAAATAACCAAAGGGTTATTCGAATAACACAACCCAGAAAATGTTCCAGAATGTGTTTTTAAATGTTTATTCGAATAAAATGTTCTAGAAAACACTTCTTGATATGTTATAAGTGGGTTATTCCAATAGGACTATGTTTATTCGAATATACTCGACCTAGAATCACGTAACAGATATTTTCTGTGCTTTTAATGTGATATTAAATGATACCCAATGACTCTTTTTCTTAGAACACTATAAATACATGTTTTTGGGTCATCTTTTAGTAACACTCAATTATCTGAAACAACTTTTCCTTGCTTTATTTTGTGATACATATTTTACCAAATTTCTGCACTATTTTTCATCAAAATTTGAGATATCCTTACAGAGCTTTATAGAGCTTCAAATTGTATCATCTACTCTAGTGAGAGTTTCTTTTCTTCTATATTCTATTTTATTATAAAGAGGGAAAGGTATCCCTCAAAGAAATTGTAAGGGTGAGATATCCCTAACCGTTGAGGCTCAAGCACAAAGGGTGAGGTATTCCAAGGTGTGGTGAGTACTTTATTGTGCAAAGGTTTCAAGCACCTGTTCAAGCTTGGAGTGATATTGAAAATCTCGGGTGATTTACTTGAGGACTGGACGTAGGCCACAAGTGGTTGGTGGCTGAACCAGGATAAATTCTGTGTTTGCTTTTCTAAACTCAAACTCCTTTATATTTATGTTTTAATTTCATATATTTGCTTGAATACTTTCTGTGTGGGTTGTTCATTTATAAGTGCATTTTTCTATCTTCTCTATTCATTCTTTTTAATTAATAAATAGCTTTAAAGAAAATTCCTTTTCAAGTATTTTAATTATATATGTTTGAGTTAAATTTGATATTTAATTTATTTGCTTAATTTATCCTATAACTCAAGTTATTTTTTTTTTTTGAGTAATCTACAATAGATAGACTTATTCCGCTGCACGTATTGATTGAAAATATTAAAATGCATAATTTATTAATGTTATTTTAAAATTTTATAATCACCTAATTCACCCCCCTCTTGGGTGATGGTTACAATGATTAACAATTATGAGGTTCTCATATTTGAATAGTGTTGACCAACCATTTGGTGGTAAGGTTGTTGTTTTAGGTGGAGACTTCAGACAAGTCTTGCCAGTTATTCCTAGAGCTTCTAGAGGTGATATTGTCATGACAACTATTAATTCGTCAATATTGTGGAAATGTTGCAAAGTTTTACAGTTAACCAAAAATATGAGATTGCAATCTGGTCTTGCCAATTCCAATGTTACTGAAATGGAAGAGTTTGGAAATTGGATTCTTGATATTGGTGATGGGAAGTTAGGAGGTGTAAATGATGGTGAAGTTGATATTGAAATACCTGATGACCTTTTAATTTTAAACTCACAAAACCACATTGCAGATATTGTTTCATGCACTTTTCCTAATTTACTTGACAATATGAGCAACTACAAATTTTTTGAAGATAGAGCTATACTAGCACCAACACTTGAGGTTGTTGACAAGGTTAATGATTTTGTATTGCCTTTGATTCCTGGTGAGGAAAAAGAGTATCAAAGTTCTGATTCCATATGCAAGTCTGATGAAGATGTTGGTATTGACACTGCATGGATTACAACTGAATTCTTAAATGATATTAAATGTTCGGGGTTGCCAACGCATAAATTGATTTTGAAAAAAGGTGTTCCTGTTATGTTGTTGAGAAATATTAATCAATCATCTGGTTTGTGCAATGGTACACGACTTATTGTTGTTGAGTTGGGTAGTAATGTTATCGGTGCAAGAGTTGTAACAGGTAATAATATCGGTGAGAAAGTATACATCCCTCGAATGAACTTGATCCCATTTGATCCAAGAATACCAATTAAGTTCCAACGAAGATAATTTCCTATAAGTCTTTGCTTTGCTATGACTATTAATAAGAGTCAAGGTCAGACGTTATCTCATTTTGGTTTATTTCTGCCTAGACCAGTATTTTCACATGGTCAACTATATGTTGTTGTCTCCAGAGTCAAGTGTAAAAGTGTCTTGAAAATCTTAGTTTCTGACAACAATGGTTTTCTTTCTCACTGCACGAAGAATGTGGTTTACAAAGAGGTTTTCGATAATATATGGAATTGAGTTGGCACTTTGTTTTTTTTTATGCTGGTATGTTCATAGTTTTTTTTTTAAATGATTTGCTTGATTTTTTTACTATTCTATTCTGATTTGTGTTACAGGTGAGTTTCACAGTCATAAATTATTCTGGATATTATTTTTGGTATTTTTCTATTTGTCCGTCACTTTGTTATAATTATTTTCATGCGCAAAATTAATAATGTTGGTCAAGCTTCACTTTTTTTATGCATTGATAAAGTAAAATGTAGCTATAAATTTTGCTTAAAAGACAAATAATATTCACTAACCACCAAAAGTTTTTGTTCCTGCATTAAACCTGACAATACTATAACATGCAGGTGTATAAAATATATTGGATTTTCTTGGTCTATGCTTTTGGTGTTTCAAAGTTGGGACTCAAATGTCTCAAACTAAGTATACATGATACTCATAGATGCATTTCTCTTCCATGTTTAGTTGAAGTTGGGAAAATATAAATTACTATAATACTATCAATTTGGCTATTGGCTGCTTGTGTCCATCTTAGCCAAGTTTGCAAACTGGCAAGAGTTGCGATAGTGTACCATAAGGGAGCCTCCAGCCCCACCCTGCCCCCTTTTTAATTTTTCTAAAATTATTATATATAATCTTTTTATATCGTACAATGGGCCCCTCCAAGTTAGTCTTTTTACAACTTCTATGTCTGCCATTGCAGACTGGGTATGCCTTATTTTTTATGTTCACAATTCCTTCCAATTTAGGTATTATTAGGCTACAGCACTACATTACCTTCCCTACGTCTATGATTCTATTTTTTATTGAATTTGATAATTGTATGATTTACATTTGCCCTTTTCTCATTGTAAAGGAAACTAGCAGGCAAAATTGCATTATCTGGATTCTTGGTTGTAGTTGTTGATATTCTGTTTGGTGAGTACTATTATTTTCATAATCTTATGTTAGATATAGAATCATGGCCAAAGACTCATGGATCGGTCAATTCCTGGTCAAGGTTGCATGTTTTAAATATCCTATGCAGAAGTACATTACTTACAATCAATATAATTAAGGTATCTTTATTTTGCCAAGTAATCTGTGACAAGTGTTAGTAGATCATGTAGACTAATTGGACATCTCAACTTTGTTCCAGATATTATGGTTGCAAAATTAGCAAGCTTCACTGACATCATTCAGGCTGTAGTTTTATTGCATTCGAATTGAAGCTAACATAATGATATTAACAGTAAACTTTTATTTGTCACTCTATTTTCATGTAAGTAAGAGTACTATAATCACAATTTCAATTATGTATATGTTTAGGGGTATGCGTTCATATTGCTATTTTGGAGGCTGAAATAAACAATTAGTTCCCACCAAAACAGTTGAAGCAATTTCGAAATACATAGTTATATTAGGATGGGTGAAGCCTACTTCACCAAATGATGTCCAGCAGTTTGGAAGTATATTGTGCTTGCCCAGATAATACCTTCCTTTTTTGGTCTTCTGGTTGTTAGGTGGTTGATTGGTATATGGCTATAGAAATTAGGGATATAGTCAAAAAAGTGAATGTGTGCTTGCATATATTACTCATTTCTTTTTTTGGACAAATTGGTTTTTGGTGGTTGATATGTACATCGGTAAAGAAATTAGGAACATAGTCAAATGTTCAATCATGTTGTTATTTTGCACATGCTCAGTACAATTATTTTGAAACTATGTTGATTGTAAGTATAAAATGTTTGACAATGAAAACCCAATTTTTGGAATAACCTTATTTACAGATGTTGCTATTGTACTTTACAATTTTTTAAAGGACTATTATATGTCATTGATTAATCATTTATTAATACTTGTGTGCTAATGTGGGTTGTTTTGTGTCCCATGTGTGGATGGCTCTTATTCGGTTATTACCTTCATCTATTAGTTGTGTCAATTAATCTTATAACATTATGTTTTAAGTTATCTACATAGAGTGATTTGGTTGTCTCACATAATTATGATTATGGGTATCCATTTGTTATTCACCTCATCATCTCATTATTTGTGACTTGCTGTTGCCAAATGTCAATCCATGAAAATATATCTATTTTTAAGATTCACTAATAACAACTCTGCAAAAAAAACCAATTGAAAACTCAACTGACATTGCTACCACATATGACCCCTCTTTTTGTTGGGTATTATTTTTATATTTACACGTAGTGAAAAATACTTTTGCTTTTCCTATCTTTTTCCTATTTACTCTTTTCCCTTTGTCCTTGGAATGTCATTTTTGTATAATTCTGATAGATGTTCTCATTCCTGGTAGTTTATATTTGAACAATACTATCTGTAAAGCATCTTAACTTTGTTTATTTGTTTGATCTCTCATTTGTAAGACAAGTTTTTCTCTACTATTTTCGTTATGCTCCACAAAGACAGAACACGATGTGAAAGGATGATCTGGAAAATGTGGAACAATGATAGAAAGGTAAGTTAGCCAGTAGTATGCTCCTCAAATAACACAATTTGCTAAGTGTCTTACTATTTACTTTTTATCAATCATAATCCTTCTATGTTTCATTGACTTCATTATGTGCAATCAATAACCACTTCAAATGTTATTGTTCCATATTTTTAACAGATGGCAAACCATTAAACCCAATGCTTCTATGGATGGTGCTTCTCAATATCACTATCCCTGGAGTAAAAAGCTTCAGACCAAAGTTTGATTTATGTAACTGTTTTACAGTTGTTATTTTCATAATTTTTTTTGTTTTCCATTTATTTCTATTATGATTTTCACAAGTTGTCTCGAAATTTTTTGTCTTGGCCATTGGGGTCGGCTCCAGTTATTGCTCCTTTTGTGAAAAGCTCTCTTTCTTCCTTCCATGGGTTTCTTCTATCGTTCAAAGCAAGTCCTTTGTCCGATGATATACTTGCCGTCTCCGACCACCCACAAAACGAAAGCTACTTTGGGGGCGACATCTAAACTTACTCTTCCTTTTGGCACAGCTAATTTTAACTACTCTTCTAGACATACATTTTTCCACCTCGAGTTCTTTCATGCTCCTTGCATGCTTGTCATTGTTTGTTCTTTTTATTTTCTTCATGCTCCATTTTGTGTCCAAAAAAAGCAAGTAAAATGGGTATTGAGCACTATGAACTTCTGATTTTTTTTTTTTTTGAAAATTTTCACTTTAATTCAATGGATTTGTTTTCAGTTTCAATTCTTTACCCACATCAGAAGCATCATTCTTTATGCCTCATCATCGGTGATAAATGTGGATGATTGGAAGTATTCAACCATTTCTTCTATGATGGTAAGATTATTATTGCCATTTTCTCTATGTTTGAACTTAATTTTATAATTGTAGTATTACTCCCTCAGAATTTATTGTAACAATAAGTTCCCTTTTTCTATTCAGTTTTGATTTGAATACAATCATTTTTTCTATAAATCTTATGGATGTTCATGGTTCATATTCATTTTTTTGGAAGACCTATGTGGTTGTCGTGTTCATTTTCCTGCTATTTTATTCTATTTCTTTTTTGGAGGGTAGAGTATTCTTCAAATTTTTTAGCAATCAATTTTAGATTTGCTACTAGCGTTTTCTACTGTTGTTATATGGAAGGCATCCTGAGTTAAACTATTCATTGATGCAATCCATCAAACCAGAAGCTTAGTAATGTGCCTTCATCCTTTGATGAAAACAAAGAAGATAACTTTTGGATCAATATCATGTGTTGGACAGCTATTAGTTTCTTTCTTATCCATGAATATGACCTTAGCTTCTTCACTCATCTCATTAGTATGTTTGTTGTAGTACTTACTATATTTTTATTTGTATCATAGGACTGCCATTGAACTTGATATTTGTTAGCAATTATAACAACTATTTAGATAGTCCTTTTCTTGGATTAATTATTGCTTGCCTTTCATTTTATTATGGGCTGTGGTATCACCACTACAATAAAAAAGAATGAGATTCCTAGCAAGGTAATTGTTTTGTAGTTCCTTAAACCGCTAGCAACACAATTTTTTGGGTTGTTTAATAATAAATAATGATCTACATTCTACAGAGGTGTCTATGTGATCTTACTAAGAAATCACTTGAATTGAGCCAATTGCCAAATCACCTAAATATGTGACATTTACTATTCTATATTTTGTTTTAAGCTATCATGGCTATTGTTATTCATTCATTTATTCTTATGCATTGAAACTTTTTATTATAAAAGAAAAGTAGTCATTGATATTGTTTTTAATAGAAAAATAACATTTAAGAAGTCAGTGTTCATGTTCTTTAAATTCAGTATTTACTTGGAATATTTCTGACTTTATTATTGCTTTATGCGTTATTGGAAATCCTTTTGTAATTTTTGGCATTTTACTTATATAGTTATTGATCTTTTACTTTTAAGGAAATGTTAGTTTGCTTCTTAATATTTTATGATTTCTACATTGTTTCAGATTTGTAGGAAATGTTAGACTTGGGAAATCTGGAAATTTTTGTATTTTGATTTTATTTATTTCCTTTCTCTGCATTTTTGCTTATTTTCTCTCTTGGAGTATATGGATGTGCAGGCCTTTGGGTCACGATGTTGGTCGAGATGCCAAAGAGAAGGCAAAGGAAGACAATGATGGCTCTACAGCAGTCATGCATGATGCCAAGGAAAAGACCAAGTCTTTCACTAATTAGGTCTACTATAATGTGCTTTTTCACTGCTTTAGTTTTGAATCATAGTTTCCTACATCTAATCTCAATAAATTTTTGATGTATTGCTAAGATAGGAGTAATGTTATATGCTTCATCCTTTATGTTTCTAAGTCATATTACAAATTGTTTTATAAGCTGAAACATTATAACATTAGTGGATTCATACATACATGGTAGTAGGACTATCCCAGTTTTTAGCATTCCTTCATTCATTGAATATATTTTGGATTTCTTGGAGTTGTTGGTTAGGTTGAGTCCCCATCAAAAAAAGGTTGAATTAGGATAAGTTGTAATGGTGTAAAGCTTTAATGCATTTGGTATTTATAGGGGTTATGTTGTGTACTCTTGGACTTGGGTTAATTTATGGTGTATGAAGTTATTGTTTTTGCTTAATTTGTGCTGTAAATGTTCTATGATCAAGGCCTAAAAGCCCTTAACTTATATGGAATGAACAGGCTTCAGTTTATTTTGTCTTCATTTCTTTGGTGATATCAGGTTTTTGTTAAGGTCTAACTTATGATTTTCCAAGTAAAAATATGGTAGTTAAAGATTGAATAATGGGCCAAAATTTTGAACATTAAGTTATAAGGCCTTTTTGTGTGTGATTTGGAAGTATATGAGGCAATTTGCCATGTTATTTAATGAGTGATAAATTCATAAAGTGATGGTGTTAAAATGAATGTTTATTTCTTGGTGTTTTGATCGTTCTGGTGCAATGCCTCTTCATGACTTTTCAGTGTCCATAAAAGGAGGACATATTGATTTTAGGTCTTTGTGATGAGTATGGAGAATTATGCTTCTTATTACTCATGACCAATTTATTTAGATTTTGAGAATTACTAGCTTGTGCTTTTAGGTCTTTGTAATGAGTATGGAGTGGACAAAGCTTTATTTTTTAAAATTAGGTTTCAAAATTTGGGGGTTTTAATGACAAATTAAACTGGAAAGGGGTAGAATTAGGATGAGCAAGAGAAGTTATATGCCAAGGATGAGCATGGTTTTGACAAGAGTAAGAAGGAAGAAGAAACTTCCATTAGCAGAATTGAATCTAATTGTGGTGAGAGTTCTCCCTTATGCCTACAAGCTATTTGAGTGAATGAGTAAGTGAGGCACTTGTTTTTCTTTCAGTGATAGTGTTATGATGTTATGATCCCTCTTGGTCATTGTGCTATAGTATGATTACTGTCATGATCTTTGTGTAACTGATGTATTTGTTTTTCTTCTCCATTGAATTGCTTTTGCATCAAACTATTGTAGCATAGATTTAGTTTAGTTCTTTCAGTTCATGTGTAACATTTATTCTCTATCATGGATTGTTAGTTTAGACACACTTTTAACTTTGGATTTGAATTTTGAAATTTTAGTCAGAGTTATGATTTCTTTGTTGTCGTGGTTCAATAATTTGGTTTGATTCCTCCATACCATTTGGCGTTTCAAACACACTTCTCTTATCTGTGCCTTCTTTCTCATTTGCTTCTCCCGCTAATTATTTGGGAGAGTGAATTAAAAATATAAAATACTTAGTGAACAATTCTTTGTTTTTATAATTTTCAATAATAATAATGCTCAGTGCATGGTTCCTGTAATAAATTCTTTATTCTCAATTGGTAGTTATTGTTTATATTTTCTTTCCTTTTGATATTAAATTTGCATAGGGTGACTGAGGAAGTGGTGAATGAAATTAAATAGAATTTGGGTGATGAAGAAGACGCAGCATATGGAAACAAGGAGAATCCTGCTAAAGAAACTAAAGAAAAAGAGCCCGAGGATAAGGTTAATGTTTAGCTTAATTGAAGCTTTCTCCAATGATCTTGAATATGTTGTTCTATCTTCTTTATTATCTATGTTTCATGATCAGGAGGCAAACAGAAGATAAGTGTCTTATGAATAAATGATAAGTTATTCAAGTTCAGCTTTGGGTGTCTGTTAAGTGCATTTGTTAGCAAACCACCAATTAAAAATGTGCATTTTTGAAGAAATAGGAGTGGGCATAGGAGATCATCACCTGTTTTTGTTATAAATAACGGTCCAACTGATGGCCAACACTAGAGGGGAGAATTAACACTGTAATAGAGGTAAATAAGAAAGGGGTAGCAGGATATAAATAGGGAAGGTGTCGACTAGAAGAGATCAAAGTAGATTTGGAGTAAATAGGGGAAAGAGGAGTGCCAACGAGACTCTCGAATGTCCTGGAATTTGTTTTCTTGTCATTTCTTCTTCTTCGATAATTCTTTGTTTACATTTGCTCTTTGAATATGCAATCATCTTGATCCAGATTTAGGGCTAGGAGGATTAGAACAATAAAATTTCATCTTTACGATCTTTTGATATAGTTTCTATTACCATCTTGCTAAATTGTATGGGTTGTTTTATTTTTTTATGGTAAAATATAAGAATATGCCATTGTAATTTGTATTCAAGCAGCTGTGATATTGTCCCAATGAGCAGGTTTCATAACTCAACCTTGGTTTTGTTTCATTGTTTATATATGTGTGTGTGTATGTGTTTTTATTTATTTATTACCTTAATATTGAAAAGTAGTGTATTATATTTTTCTTACTTCCAATAAAATAAATTAAGCTTTTAATTTTTTTAACCAATTAGTATGCTTTGGCATAGTTGCTTATAAGGCAACAACTGAAAATGGGTTGTATAGAAGGTTGAAGCAAAGTTGTAGAGAAGTTGTTAGTCTAGGTATAGTTGGTTCGTATGATGCTGTGTAGGGATTATATTCAACTTACTCTAAGTAAAACTTATAGATTAAGTCTGTTAGAATAAGGATTTACTCAAGGTAATATTCTTTGCCAAACTTTACTACTACAAAAATATGTAGTCCGTTTTAGACATGGATCTCTTTGAAGTTTGGCATAGGACTATACAGCCATGTAATCATTATATCTATTTGTTGAAATTGGCTGACTTTTACATGTATAAATGGATCTCTTTGTGATAAGTTAGGTAGAAAGTTAGATTTTGAATTTGTTACTGAATGAGTTTAGTTTGGTACCAATCACTCATTAGTTTGGAGGGGCATTCCACTTTGTAGAACAAAGCCATTGAAATTTACTTCTTTTTAGTCTCTTATGTCTCCTTCACTTTCCTATTTTTGTTGCGTCTCTTTTTTATCTTTGTCTTTTCTTTTCTTTTTTCGAAGGCCCACCTTATTTCTACGTGCTGCTTATTTTTAGAGTTTAACATGATGCTGAGACTTTAATATAAACATGAATTGTTTTAGTATGATTTTACTTAAATATGCAAATAAGAATAGAGCTATTTGAGAAATTTGATCCATAACATCTATACTCAGATGACTTGCTGTACTGAGAGGTGATGTTTCTGTATAAGTAGTGAAGAGTCAAAAGTTAGTTAAATAATTGGTTTCTCATGGAATAAGACTTTATGAAGTTTTTGATTTATTGGCTTTGAAAGCTGCAGTGCAGATATGGCTACTGTCCAACTTTGATTTACAGTAATACATTGCACCTTAACGACCCTAGACTTCCCATTAAGGTGGATTTTGACCTAAAATAGCTTTTTTCAGGGATTGAATTGCCTTATGATATGATTGATATAGAAAAGGATCTCCAAAATATTGGAAAGAAGCTTGCTACTAACACTACTACAAAGAGGAGGAGTGCAGCATAGGTGCAAGGCATTTCTTCCAATTCTAGGCCTAAGACGTGTGAAATCAGCAGGAGGACAAAGCTTTCTTATTACGTCTCTTTTAAATTATTATTTTTTCAGACATTACAAGACACATACATCTAATTGCTTGACTTAACTCATTTAAGTGAGTTTAGAGCTGATGCTGATGGGGCAATTTGGTTAGGAAGGAGGGATGCTGTGGCAATTTGGGGTCAGGATTGCATACATTGGTGTCTGCCTGGTGTTTCTAACACATGGGTGGTATAGTGTGAGAATTGATCTATCATAGCTTTGGGAGAAACTGGTGGGTTAGACAAACTTAAGAGAAGCAACTCCAAAAATTTCCACTAGAGATGTTAGGGAGACATTCTGCCATACTCTGGGACCAGGATATGAGAATATATAGTTATGTATTAACTGAATGGTGAGACCAAAAACTCATGTGCATGTATTCACTTGGCAAATGGAAATTTATTTTGAAACAGCTCCTTGGCGTGTTAAGCAAATATAGATTTTATCTCTGTTACCCTGGGTGCTATAAAGTTCTAATTTACCAAATATTACTCCTTTTTTGAGATCTTGAATTGACTTCGTGGAAGATAACATATCTTGCATCCAATATTTGGAGCTTAGATCAGGATAACTTCTATACCTCAATAGCATAGACCAAGCCAAACCAAAAAAGAATTTGGGTTAGTTAAAAAATTAATTGTTTTGTTTGTTTTAATGGTAATTTCTTGGTTGTGTTATTAATTTTTATGATATTTGATGGATGTTAATATTTGCAATATGAAAAACAGAAGAATTTAATTAATTCATCCATAAAAAATTAATCATGTAATATTTCTAATACAAAAAACAGAAGAGTTTATTATTGTGTGAAGAAAACAAAATTTATACCATTTTTCCTCAAATAGAAACCAAAAAAATGTGGGCTGGATAAAAAACTACCAAATGTACAGAAATAATTTAATCTTAGCCCAAAACCTATAGATTATTTACCTTCCCAAATTTTCTTAAAAAACTAATACAAAATAAGAGATAATTAAATAACTAAATGGGAAGTCCAATAAAGAAATAGACGGTCATGCTCCTCAAAACACCTATATGCCTATTATTCATATCCTCCCACTTTGGTATCATCAAAGAGATTCATATTGAAGGAAAACTGCAATACTGGTACGAAGTTTCCTTATTCTTGCTAATTCATTTTTTTTATCAACTATTTCCATGTTCCTCTACCTGAAACAGATCTCATTCGAATGAAGGATACGATCTACACTTCTGCCCTGAGAGTTGATCCCACTCATAAGTTCTTGCTTCACGTGTACACACCCTCCCCAGGTATGTATGAGTTCAAGTTATGTTGTTTGATAATGATTGTATGCATGTTGAATCCGTAGGGTACTGTGATTGATATTTTGCAAAAGGGACAGTTAATTTTTTTTTCGTTCCATATATGTACAGAGATGTCACAAAAGCTTAACTCTTTATTACACCTCATGTAATGATAAATATTTGTTCAAGTTTGGCAATATAAGAGTTTTTAAACCAACGACAATTGTGTGTTCACACAAAGTGTGGTAATTAAAGTTAGGTTTCATTCATGAAATCACTCATTAGTTCTATGAAAGTTTTGTGGTCAATTGTATTGCATAGTTAGTCATTACGGTCTCTGTTTGGGAGAGTACCTGAGGTCCACATTTGTGTAGCCTTGAGATAAGTCAGTTACCATTCTGAGGAAGAGCTGCATCTAATCTTATGATTTATCATTTATGTTATGATGGTGCAAATGCTGTTGTGGTATTGATATGTTTAATTAGCTGATCAAGACTATTGTGATTGCTATATTTTTGGACTGAGGTTGTTATTGCTGGGCATATACATGTAAATATGGTGTAATAAAATTTGTGGTGTTATTGTTCTATTAAAAAAGTGTACTGCTTCTCCCATTTTAAGCAAAATTGGTCAGACTTAGTATTAAGTACTGATGATAATAACTCTGCAAAGAGGTCCTGTAGGGAAGATGATAGTTTTTAGGCACTATAGCTATATTCAAATAATTTTCAAAACTTATAATAAAATAGTTAAAAGGTAAGTAATTTGGGTTACTTGAAAAGAAGTAGTGCTACCAAATAAACCTTTTAATAATAGCTATCCCACTCACCTAAGACTCCTATAGCTTAAGGTCTCATACATGGTTGTTTTCCAACATAACTTCTTTCTTTCTGTATTTCCACAAGAAACAAATGAGTTTGAATTTAGAAAAAAAAATGAGAGTTAGAGTGAGAGGAGAGTTCCACGTAAGTCCAACCATCAGATTTGAAAGTTGGAATCCAAATCCATTGACGAGGCACAAAACTGGTCCTGGACATGCTATTCATTATACCTTCCTGCAACATGTTTATTGTTTGATTAATTTCATTTTTCCTTCTATTAAATCTTTGCATAGTATGAATATTTTTTTCTTGGATATATTGTGTTATATGTTTTTGTGAGGGACTCTACTATACATAGCTTTGTAGGAAAAATGGCTCATGGTAATTCAACATCCCGTTGGAGAAGGTTTCCAATCGTTGTTAAGGCCTATAATGTGTTTGCAAAGGTAGTCATTGTAAAATTGTTCCAATTTTTCTCCCTTCATTTTAAGATTTATAAGTATACACGCTAATAGTCTTAAAATGCTTTATTGTTCTGAAGGGTTATGGTGTTCTACCTTTGAGCATCGCATCTGAATTTAGCTATCAGCTAGGTCGTAAACCAACCATCAGTAATGATGATGGGAAAATCTATCATGTCCGATTTGAAAAAACTTCAAATGAAGGGTTGTTAACAACTAGTTGGTGTCTCTTTGTAGAGGAATGCAACCTGATTTCAAAAAGTAAGGTTATCCTTCAATATGTTGGAGAATCATACTTTTTGATTAAATTAAGTGACCAAGAAGAAAAGAGCAACGACTATGACAACGAAATGGACAACTCATCTGTATTTTTGGAGACTCCTCCATTGATGTATGAAATAATAATAAATCTTTACAGTTCTACTACCCATCAGGTTGGATACTTTTACATAATTTTGTTATTGCTTTTATGTCATTGATTGATTTGTACTTTCCACTTTTCTTAACATATTAGCTTTTATAATATCATTTTTTCCTGCATTTTTGTAGCTTCTACCTGTTGATTTTGTTCAATCCTGCCTCAATGTTAACTTTAAGTCGATCACTTTGATAGTAAAGGATGGAAGGAAATGGGAATGTGGACTTTATGTTTGTAAAACGAAACCTAGCAAAGCAGCAATCACTACTAGATGGAACAATTTCTGCTCTGATTTGCAGCTGAAAGGAAAAAAATAAGATATTTTTTGAAGTTCTTGATGGACAGCAGAATTTGTTCCGTGCTATCTTGCCTTGACATTCATTTGTTGTTGTTTTTGGTTGTGCATGACTTTTTGTTTTGTTGCTCGAACATCAAATAGTAATAATTATGGTTGAAAGCAAAACAAAGGAAAAAGGACTTGTTGATTTAAAAATGGCTTGAAGTACTTGCCATTTTATATATGGATTTTATATTTCAGTACAGACATGCATATTTTGCTATGCACTACTAATATTAAATTTTACTTATTTGACCTGCTATTAATAATATAAGCCAGACATGATTATATGAATATAAATTCAGACAAAGAAAACATAGGTGTTTTGGTGAAGATGATTGTGTTCATAAAAAAGGGTGAAATAAAAAAATTTTGCATTCGTTTCAGTCATATGAAGTGTAGTCTCAAATTTATAAAAAATATATATATATACTTCATTAAATTGTTTATCCCATAATAACCTTCACACATTTTAATACAAGATGAATGCAAATATATTTTCACACTTATATATATGTCATTTAATTTACCATCCTAAACATATATAAAACACAGTATGTTTTATTATCAAACTTTCAAATCACATAGCTGTTTGATTTGCTGAATTTGTTGTACCGTGCGTAGCACGGGTTTCAAAACTAGTGCATGTACAAAATACAGTGGGAGAATTAATTGCTGATTTATTTTATTTAAATGCAGCTACCAACCTGCTTTGTCTCAACGAAAGGGGCGTCAGTTCCAATAGGTTATCTTTAAATATTTAGTAATTGGTGGAATAAAATAGAATGAGATAAGATAAAATTAAATAAAATAAAAATATTATTTTATTATTTAAATATTTTAAAGATAAAATGAAGTAACATTATTACTTCATTATTTGATAAGTAAATAATTTTTAATTGAATGAGATGGAATCATAAACATAATAATAATAAAAAAAAAATAATTTCATCGCATATTTCTTAAATTAAAGAAAAAAATTAATAATTTTTATAAGATAAAATAAAATCTATCTCACTTACTTTTATTTTATTCTATCTTTCATTCTATTTTATCTTTTTTTAATATACTTAAATAATGAAAGATATTTCTATTACATTCTATTATTCTCTATTTCACTTAATCTCACCTATCCAAATATATTTTTAAAGAGGTGGTGCAGCATAGCCCCCCTAGCCTCTGCCCCACCATGGTGGTGTTTTTCATAATATGGCCTCTACAATGGTTGCAAAACATTTAGTTCAAATGGCATAAGCTTTTGGTTTTTATCTAGAAGCACTGATGCTCGAATAAGTTATGAATAAGTTGATATCATAGTTATAAAATTTGGAACGGTAATTGATTCGACCGACATATTGGGTTAATTGGTTATTGGTTTATTAGTGAGTTATTAATCAAACCGTTGAACTGGATAATTTTATTTTAATTATATATTTTAATTATATATATAATAAATTTTATTTGGTCTGCATATATATATATATAGTGGATGAGATGGTCCAATTATGCAAACTATTTTGGGTCTAAATATGCCACGGTTTGGACTTCTTTAACAAAACTCAAGTGCTGCACTTGTAACAAATCTATCTATTATGGATACTTTGTTTTTATTACTGAAACGTGTGACTTGAATAATCTCATGATATGTGAGCCTAATAACAAAGACTAACTCTAGCCCAATAAGAGTAAGCACAATGCAAATGCAGCCCACCAAATCCACCACCCACATTACCATAACCCTAGCCACTTTTTCTTTTCTCCTTCAATCTCAGTTCTAGCTCAGCAGCCACTCTCCCTCACACGCCACATGCAACGAGATCGATTCCCATTCACAAAGAAACCATTCTCAGAGAAATCTATTCTTTCAATCTCACTCTCACCCAAACCCACCTGACCAACCACTAACGCAAAACCTCCCGATCCTCCACCACAAGTCATCATGGCATCGAACCCGAACCATCCAGAACCGCACCGCCACGAGCTCGACAACATCCAGAAGGGAGGTTCTCTGTGTGAGATTGAGGATTGCAGCACATGATAGAGCGCTAGAATCCCATTGTCAGAAAGCAACTGTGACATTTTTTTAATTTTTCTACACTGACCCAGCGGTTGACAAAACCCGTCTAGGTCATCGATCTGTATCAAAACCGACCGGGTCACCCGGTTCAATCGGGTTAATTGCATTTTCGATCGAACATCCAACTCGGACTGGTTGAGGAACCGGTTTACCAGTTTGTCGATCTGAGTTGAATTTAATAACTATGGTTTATACGATAATATTAAAAATTATAAGATACAAAACGGATAAGATATAATATATAAAATTAATATAAATAAATTTTAAATTAAGATAAATATATCAATATTTTATAAGTGAACTTTTGTTAATATAAATATATTAAAATATTATTATTTATTTAATCATGATGTTATTTCACTTGTATTGAAATAAAAAATTAAAAATTAATAAAAAAAAGCTAAAAGTATCATTAAATATCCAAAAGATATATGTATGGTGAGTGTTATTGTGTACCATGTCAAGTTTGGGTGTATTATTAACTGTAATAGTAGATATGTTTTTTTACACTTTTTTTTATAGATTTTTTTTCAGGCCACCATTACTAACCAGCACTTGCCACCATTGGCGTGCCGCTACCGCAAGAATCAGTTTCGGCATTACATTAGCCATTGTCGACCACACTGTCGTCGCCGCTACCATCGTGGGCCACTGACCACCATCGCTATCGCTACCACCGCCGCTACATCGCTGATCACCTTCGATCACCTTTGGTCAAGCATCTTTTCACTTTTTTAAAATTACATAATTGTATAAATAATACTGGAGTTAAAATTATATCGATCTTTATATTTTTTCATAAATAATTGTGCATCCGAAAATTCTATATATTTTTTAATGGTATAAAAAATATTACCAATGTTCAACTGGTAATATTTATACAAGATAATATTTTAAAAAATATATTTTTTTCCTAAAACTATAATCGTGTTTGTTGAAAAATATTATAAATTTTAATTGATAATATTTATACGCTTATACAACCTAAAAAAATAGAGGTGACCAATTTTCTTAAAACTATAATTGTGTTTATTAAAAAATCTTATAAATTTTAACTGATAATATTTATATAATTATACAACTTAAAAAAAATTAGAGGTGACCGGTGGTGACTGACAAACAACGTATAGTGCATTAAAATATGTATAATACAACTATTTTAAAATATGAATGTTTTTTAAGTTTTTATTAGTTGATCCTAGAGGTGGCAAACGGATCAACCTGCCCCACCCCGCCCTATCCCGCCTTCAACCCGCCAAAATATGGGGCGGGGCGGGTTGGCCCATTTGGGAAATGAGTTGGAAGAGCCAACCCAAGCCGTTTTAGGTTGGGTTAGTGGGTTAGTGAGTTGATCCACTTAAAAGAGAAAATGAGAAAATGTAAGCGGGTTGGCGAGTCAACCCGTCTAATCCACCTAAAAAAAAAAATATACAAAAAAAAAAATCATAAATATTTAAAAAAATAGAAAAATTATAATTTATAAATACTAAAAAAAAAAAAAATAAAATAAAATTAAAATTAAGTATCATACTCATAAAAATACCATAAATATAAATAAAAAGACTCATTTATAATACTTTAAAAAAAAATTTAACCAACAGTTAACCCGCTTCAATTCCCGCATAACCCGTGGGTTATACGAGATGGGTTATACGGGTTAAAAAATAAAAAATAAGTTAAAATCTTGAACCCAACTCACAAAAAAATAACAAGTTAACGAATTAACCTAATAGATTAAATCCGTTTTACCACCTCTAGTTGATCCAAGAATGAACTTTTACCACATTCTTCTCCACACCAATTAAGTCATTAGGAGTGCATTAATAGTAAAAGAATGGTAAAAGATTTAAGTAATTTTTGAAAAGTTATATAGCTTTGAAACAAAGGTTATGCTCAGAAATTATCTTGGAGGTTTCAAACCTTTAAATTAATAAAACCGCTCGAGATTTGTGTGTTTTAAAATTAAAAAAATTAAAAGAAAAAACTTGCCAGTGCATCACGGCTCGAACGTACTGTAGAACATCCCTTAAAAAAAAAAAGAGGAGACGAAAGACGCTAGACAAAAAGCTTCTTGACTTTAAGCTATTCTCAACAAAAACGGATAACGTGTCGTGTGTTGAGCAACATGTATATAGATACGTGACATAGATATAACATAATATAAATATATTAATATAATAATTTTTTTAAAAATAATTTAAATATATATATACAAAAATATTTGAAAATATTAAAATATTTGATACAATATATATTTCATATTGATATGGTGATTATATTTTAAAATATTGATATTACATAAGTCATGTGTGGAAGTAGTATTACATAGGCAAAAAAGAAAAATTGATATTTTTTTTTCATATAAATCAAATTTTTGAATTTTCCTCCACCGTGTTTAAAAGAATACTGTTTTGGATTGCGATTCGGGATCTTGTCTAGTAGGATTAACCCGGCACGCATATAACCGGACTCCATCCTGGATGACATAGCTAAGGCCTTGATGGTAGGCCAAACCCCGGAGCCATGCATGTCGAGCAACATTGAGTCATAATATCAAGATTGCTAGATTCATGCAGAGGATATATTCTTGAATATCCGTAACTGCTAATCATCAACTTACGATATTATAGGACTCATAACTGCCTCACACTGCTAAGCTCGATATCGAAATTCCTAATTTATAAGGATTCACCCCAGCAATAGTAGGAGCATAATCTCTATTAGGATACTAATCCTAAATACCTGCATTCAGCATAGATTGCATTAGGATTCTACACATGCTCTATAAATACCAGAGTAAGTAACCATAAACAGGTATAAGTAAATTATACACTACATAATACTTTACTCGTGCATTGCCTGACTTAAGCGTTGTAGTTTCTTTACAAGTATCCACCCCTTAGTCTTAACACGCTCTGTCGTGGCTGCATAAGGAGGAAACCACCTTATACGTGCCTGCTTCATGTACCCTCTGAATCCATTTCAGAACATTGGCGCCGTCTGTGGGAATCTGATAAACTTTTAATCTCACACAATCATGGTGAACACATGTCAACATTCAAGGAGGGATGCCACGCAACCCCCAGTAGAACAAAGATAGGAGCCAACATCGCAGCCCTCTCCTCATCCAGTTCCACCACTTGCAGTTGAAGCTCTTACCGTAAGAAACCAAGCACACGTCTCAGAACATCTGCGCGATGGACATGAGACTTCACTCTCCGATGAAAGTCCACATCCATCATGCAGAATAACTGTAATGGATAGGCTTAGCCACCCTGAAGAGAGAGCTAACAATGTTGTTCAAGGGTCCAGGAGTCCAGTGCAAACACGCCTAGGCCCCCTAAACAACGATGTCGCAGATCGCACCTTTAGCAGAAACACTGTCTGCTCTGAGATGACCAGAAACTGTCTCTAGGAATTGGTGGCCCAACAAATGCTGTAGATTAATGAACAACATCGTCAGTTAGATGACCAACGTCATCAACTAGACGAGTTGGAAAGATCTATGCATGTTGAGAATGACAACGGAAGGAGGGATGCGGCCCACAACATAAGAAGGCCGCCCCACGATCAAGGCAGCAGTGCTATTGGAAACAACGCCCCGGTCCTTGGCGTCCAACAGCAACCCTTCTCGGACAAACTAATGGCATACAGGACTTCGAGAAACTTTAAAGAATGGCGCTTATGTTCAGTCTATGCAGTTCCATAGGGGATCCCCAGAGCTATTGTGTCGTCCCTTTCCCCCTCTTTTTAAAGAAAGGTGCTTTCCGCTAGTTCACAACCTTACTTGCAAAATCCATCACCGGGTGGGATGACCTCGCGACTCATTTCTTGTTACATTATACAACCGTCAAGGAGCAACCTAAATCGGTTGACTCCCTTTCTAGAATTCACCAAGGGAGCAATGAACCCCTTCACGAGTATATCAAAAGATTCAGTGATGCCCTAGCTTGTATGGCTAGCTCAGATGATCGTATTACTCTACACTATACCCGGAGAGGTCTTTGAACTAACTCTAATATCTTCTGGTCCCTGGCAAAGAAGAAGCCGATAACCATGAATGAATTTCATGCTCGCTCCGCGAAATACATTGACCTAGAGGAGACCATTAAGGATAAAGAGACTCTAGAAAAAAATGAGCCCTTTCACCAGAAAAATAACTAGAGCTCTAACCAAGCTAAAAACTCTTCGAAGGGCGAAGTGTACTGGCCTAAATATTTTGATTACGCTCCTCTGAACACCACACGAGAAATAATCCTCAAAGAAGTACTTCAGACTGAGTTCCAGGATATTAAAAGGCCACCCCCTCTGAAAAAGGCAAAAGATCACTCGAAGCATTGTAAATGGCATAAGAGCCATAGCCACGAAATAGAAGAGTGCTACCAACTTCGTGATGTCATTGAATCCCTAATCAAAGAGGGATGACTGCAGAAATATATCGCTGGAATACGTAACAATGAGAATCGCAGAAGACAGATGGATCAAAGACGTAGCCGCAGTCCTTGGCGAAGCCCGACTCCACATCAAATGAGAAGGACCCACAGCGCCCTAAGAAATCCCGGACTCTGACTCACCGTGATAACAAAAAATGGAAGGATTAGAACCAGGAAACTCAAAATGGGGCCAACAGAACAGAACGACTTGTTAGTACCATATTAGGGGGATCTGCAAGCCGAGGCTCATCCAGTAATTCCCGGAAAAAAGGCATTAATCCGGTATTGAAGGTTTCTGGCTTTACACGCAAATCTCGTTCTGAGGACAAGGAGGGGCCACCCATCTTTTTTTCAGACAAAGACTACGATGATATTATCCGGGACCACGATGATCCACTCGTCATTTTCAGAATAATATCTAACGTCGCAGTCCGACATGATTTTGTTGATCAAGGAAACTCAGTGGACATCATGTTCATGGATGCCTTCGAAAGATTGAAATTTCCCATGACTTCCTTGACCCCTTAAGATGGTGAGCTTACTGGTTTTTCTGGAGAAAAGTCACCTTGGTGGGCTACTTTGAGATATTCCTTACTCTTGGTGTTGATAAGGTCTATAGGATCGTCAAGGTCAAATTCTTAGTAGTGGACTGTCCATCAGCCTATAACATTATTTTGGGTTGCCCCACACTAAATGGCATTGCAGCTGTAGTGTCAACTACTTACCAGGCCATGAAATTCCTCAATAAAAATAATGAGATGGTCACGGTCAAGGGCGATCAAATCACAACGTGTAAAGTGCTACAATGAAAGCCTTAGAATATACAGGACCCCTAAAAAGACGAGAATGCATACATCTAGCCCGACTTTGGACTAAGTTAACATCCTAATGACTGAGCTAGACGTTTGTGAAGAGATTCGGGGTACCAGACCCCATCCAGAAGGAGAATTACTTCCACTTCAGCTAAGTGACAAGCCTGACCAAGTCACCAAGATATGCGTAAATTTGGAAGAATAAGAGAGATGCCAGCTAATAGAGCTCTTGCAGAAAAATAAAGACCAATTTTCCTTGACGTCCTCCGACATGCCTGGGCTTGACACAGCTTTCATCTGCCATTGTTTGTTTATTAAACGGGATGTGAAGTCGGTCTCTCAGAAGAAAATGAAAGTTGACCCTGAAAGACAGCACATCATCGATGAGCAAGTCAAAGAGCTACTCAGTGCCGAATTCATCAGAGAGATTTTATACACCACGTGACTCTCCAACATGGTCTTAGTGAAAAAGTCAAAAGAGAAGTGGAGGATGTGTGTGGACTACATAGACCTAAACAAGGCATGCCCCAAAGATCTATACCCCCTCCCGAACATTGATAAACTTGTTGACAGCTCCTCTGGATTCTGGCTACTGTCTTTCATGGATGCTTACTCCAGGCACAATCAGATCCTAATGTACCCTGGAGATGAGGATAAAACCACTTTCATCATCAAGAAGGCAAGCTACTGCTACAGGGTCATGCCTTTTGGCTTGAAGAATGCAGGAGCCACTTACCAGTGGATGATGAATAAGGTTTTTGAGGATCAAATGGGGAGAATGCTAGAAGTTTACATTGATGACATGATAGTCAAAATCCCACAATCCGGATCACATACCACAGACCTAGAAGAAATGTTTGCAAAATTAAGAGAGCACAATATGAGGCTCAATCTAGAAAAGTGTGCATTCAGAGTCCAGGCCGGTAAGTTCTTAGGTTTCATGTTGACTCACTACGACATTGAGGAAAACCCAGATAAATGTCAAGAGGTGCTCAACATGTATAGCCCTCAGAATGTGAAAGAAGTTCAGCAACTGACAGGACGGATAGCAGCCCTCACACGATTCCTCGCCAAAGCTGCTCACAAATCTCTCCCCTTCTTCAAGTTGCTAAAAAAGGGAAAAGATTTTGAGTGGACTCAAGAATGTGAGGACGCCTTCACATTACTAAAAGGACTCTTGTCTTGCCCTCCCATCCTGTAGAGGTCAGAACTTGGGCAGATGTTGTTCGTATACCTCTCAGTTCATAAGGAGGTTATGAGCTCAGTGCCGATCTAGGAAATGGCGGAAGGCCAGAAATAGGTCTCCCAAGCTCCATTATCAGAAGATCAAGAAGGTTGCCTTTGCCCTAATTATCACAACCATGAGATTAAGGCAATACTTCCAATGCCATCCGGTCATGGTAAGGACGGATCAGCCGATTCTCCAAATATTGCATAGTCAAATCTAGCAGAGAGGATGATCGCCTGGTCCATTGAGCTTTCTGAGTTTGGAATTTCATAAGAGCCCAGATTAGCAATCAAGGCACAGGCTCTATCAGACTTCCTCGCTAAGCTTACATCATACCCCGGTGACACCGAGGAAGTGTCGTGAACTGTGTTCATTGATGGATCCTCCAACCATAAGGGAAGCAGTATTGGAGTAATCCTTGAAAACTCAGAGGGCATGACTATTGAGAACTCCCTGAAGTTTTAATTCCCCACTTCAAACAACTAGGCCGAATATGAAGCATGCATTGCCGGATTAAAAATGGCCAGAGAATTGGGGGCCACAAAGATCACACTTTGTAGTGACTCCTAACTCGTGACATCCTAAGTTCAAGGCGACTACTAGGCTAAAGAGCCCCAATTGCAAAGATACCTATCAAAGGTGCAAGGGCTCCTCAAGAGCTTCTAAAAAGTAAAGGTGGAGCATATTCCCAAGGAATAGAACTCAAGGGCAGACCTCCTATCCACGTTGGCTAGCACAAAGAGTCCGGGCAATAACCGCTCAGTGGTCCAAGAAACCCTCTCTCAACCTTCCATCATGGATCCATCTATTTTGTAGGTCGAAGAGCAGGAATGTACTTGGATCACTCCAATAATGAAGTACTTAAAGTTCAACATCCGCCCTCAAAACCCAAAGGAAGCCTCCAAATTAGCCAAAATCGCAATCTGGTACACCATCTATGATGGATGATTATACTAGCAGGGATTCTCTTTACCTCTCCTTAAATGTCTCACGTCAAAGGAAGTTGAGTATGTACTAGATGAGGTCCATGAGGGGAGCTGTGGACACCATTTGGGAGGTAAAGCTTTGGCCTTAAAGGCACTCAGGGCCGAGTACTATTGGCCTACGATAGAGGCTGACTCTATAGTGCATGTCTAAGTCTGCGACAAATGTCAGCGGCACTCGAACCATTATAATGCTTTACCTGAGGAACTCTCCACAATATCTGTACCTTGGCCATTCTATAGATGGAAGATGGATATCCTAGGCCCATTCCCCTAAGCACCCAGACTGCTTAGGTTCGTAGTGGTAGTCGTCGACTACTTTACTAAATGGATCGAACTCAAGCCTTTGGTTACCATTACCTCAGACCGAATCCAAAAGTTCACGTGGTGCCACATTATTACAAGGTTTGGAATGCCATAATCCAATGTGACAGATAATGGGACATAGTTTAGGGATAAAGGGTTCGATGAGCTACTCGCCGGTTTGAAAATCAAGCATCACTGTAGTGCTGTGAAAAACCCCCGAACGAATGGGCAAGCTGAAGCTGCCAACTGGGTTATTGTTCGAGGATTAAAAAGAAGGTTGAATAAAGCCAAAGGAAGCTGGGCTGAACAGTTAGACCACGTCCTTTGAGCCTACTGGACCACTCTGTACTCCACAACAGGTGAGACTCCTTTCAAGCTCACCTATGGGTGCGAAGCTATGATCCCTGTAGAGATAGGAGAACTCAGCTGGAGCCTCCAACATTTCTCACTAGACAGTAACCCCAGACTGATCAAGGAAGACCTGGACCTATTGGAAGAAAGAAGGCGTGTCGCTCATATATGCGACGCTGCCATCAAACAGAGGACGACAGCTTGTTACAACCTAAAAGTTATACCCAAAAGATCCCAGCCAGGCGACCTAGTCTTATGCAAGGCTGACATCAGAGGTAGGAACACCTCCCAAGGAAAGTTAGCTCCTAACTGGAAATGGCCCTATCATATTGTAATTAGCACTAGAAAAGGAACCTACACATTGGAGATATTAACAGGCAATCTGGTCAAGAACTTTTGGAATGCAGACAAACTTAGAAAGTACTATAGTTAAGCTCCTTTCAAGGCCAAGTATCAGTATACTTCATGTTTGATCTGCCCCAATTATTACAGGAGCGCTATGTATGGACCTCAGTCCTCTATTGAATTAATAAAACAAAGTGAATTTTTACTTCATTGTGTGGAAATAGGTTTGCCCCAATGATTTAATATGTTAAGTTTTGATGATGACAAATACAAAACAAAAAGAATGATGCTTATGCTTTATACTTGTGCTTTATAGATAACAAATGCATCACAAAAGAATATTGATCATGTTACATAAATATGTTTAATGAGAAATATTATATCATGCATGATTATGTACTTTATCTAATTATATTTCACTTAATAATCATGCAATAAGATATATATAACATTCATCATATAATATATCCAATAATATGTTATATGAGTTATAAATGAATTAATATTGGATATGTCTATGAAAGTCTTGTATGCATGTTAGACTAACTAGAGTTATACATTTATGAATCATGCATATGAAGATATTGAGCTATGAATTTGGACTAACTATGTTTGGTTAAGTGAGCAATATTTTGTAGGATAGTTCAAGTACCAAGAGTGAGCATTGCAATAAGAAAGCAAAAGATCACAACTATGCTCAACTCAAGGAGAATGAAAATGAAAAGATGTTCCAAGCATTTGCAAGTTTTGAAGAGAAGATTTTCTTTGGAAGCTTGGATTACATCAAGAAATGATGGTGGTAAAAGATCTAGTCCAACATCTTCAAGCTTAGCTTATAGGACTTAGATCTTGTGTAAAAGTAAAAAGGAATCACACTAAGCTCAAACAAGTTTTAAACATATTTATAAGTGTTTCTAAAATGTTTAAATGCCCAACAAACTATTTTTGGAAAGCTAGTTTTGGTGGTATTTCAAATATATGAAAAATAGTCAAGTTTGTGTTTTACAAAACTGACATATACTTACTCTTTTGATCATAACTCTTAAAATACTTTGAGTTTTACTTTGAAATCTCATTTGAAAATAGACTCAAAGATCTTTCCAATGACTGGTCATTTGCTTTAAACGGATAAGAAACGAAAAAGTTATGACCAATTAAAGTTTGAGTTTTGAAAATCTGACCTTTAGTTACTATTTTGATCATATCTTTCAAAATACTTTGATTTTTGTTCTGAAGCTTCTTTCATATGAAAGTAGACTCAAAGAGCTTTCCAATGAATGGTCATTTGCTTTAATTGGATAAGAAATGAAGAAGTTATGACCTTTTAAAGTCGGTTTTGAAAACCAAAAATGGTGTAATCGATTACACAAGTCATGTAATCGATTACAACGTTGACAGAAGCCGTGTAATCGATTACACAGAGTATGTAATCGATTACAAAGTGTCCAGAAAGCTTGTAATCGATTACTTGAATCTTGTAATCAATTACAAAGTGCCCAGGAACGTTTTTAACGGCTATAAACGGCTAGTTTTCATAGAAAATCATTTCTAAACACCTCCAACGGCTTTAAAACTCATTGGGCTATAAATAAAAGTGTTTGGGCATCAAAAACAAGTTGAAGAACATTCTGAAAATTACCCTTGAACATTGAAAACGAAATTCATCATCTTTTTCTCCAAATCCTTGTTTTGAGCTAAGTGTGTAAATCCTTGATACCCATAGAGCTTCAACTTGTATTATCCACTCTTGAGAGAGTTTTCTATCATCTATACTTTGTTCTTCAAGTTGTATATCTACTCTTCAAGAGAGTTTATATTCTTTCTATTCACCTTGAAATCATTGTAAGAGGGTGAGGTATCCCTCAAAAGAGAAAAGGGTGAGGTATCCCTTGTAGTGAGACTCAAACACAAAGGGTGAGGTATCCCAAAGGTGTTGTGAGTGCTCTTCATTGTAAAGGTCATCAAGCACTGTGAAGCTTGAAGAATTGGAGGCTCTAGCACAAGGGTGAGGTATCCCAAGGTGTGAGGAGTGCTCTTGTATGTACAAAGGTTTTTCTAGCACCCGTAAAGTCTAGGAGATAGTGAAGAAAATCTCAAGTTAAGCTTGAGGACTGGATGTAGGCCACAAGTGGTTGGTGGTGAACCAGGATAAATTCTTGAGTTTGATTCTCTCTTCCCTACACTCTTTAAATTCAGTATTTGGTAGAATATATTTATCTATTGCATATCTTGATGTTTTGATTGTTACAACTTGATATCTAGCTTATTCACTTAGTTCATCATATATCCCAAGTTGTATTTGAGTAATCCTCAATAGTTGTACATTTATTAGACTTATTCCGCTGCATTTATTAATTGAGTTATTCAAAATGCATAATTTGTCAAAGTTGCATTAAAACTAGGCATCACCCAATTCACCCCCTCTTGGGTAATGGTTGTCATGGCTAACAAGTGGTATCGAGCTTCGGCTCGGTAAAAGCTTAATGACTTGGAGTTAAAGATCTTTGTTTGTTTGGTAACCATTAAAAGCTTTTCAAAATGAATGGTTTTGAAATTGATAAACCACCATTCTTTGATGGTGTGAATTTCGTTTATTGGAAAGCTAGAATGGAAATTTATATGCAATCTATTGATATTGATTTGTGGGATATTATGCTTGATGGATTTACTTGCAAATCAAAACAAACTTGGAATGACTATGATAAGAAATGCTTTTCATTGAATATTAGAGCAATGCAAATATTGAGAAGTAGTTTAAATGATGATACTTATGCTAAAATTAAGAGTTGCTCTAGTGCTAAAGATATATGGGATACTCTTGATTCCATCTATCTTGCTAATAATAATTTTGTGCATAAAGTTGTATATAGAGAGCAAGAAGAGGAAAAGTCATTGAAGGAATATTGTTGTGCAAAATATTCTCAAAATGATGCTCAATTTGAAGAGGTGGCAAAGCAAGACAATAATGAGGAAGATGATGATTTCCTTAAAGAGCCAAGTATGCTAAGAATGGAGACTACTTCATATATGGCTAAAAAGGACTTTGAGGTAAATAATGTTAAATCATATTATAGTCCTTTTTATGATAAGCTACAATGTGCATATGATGAATTATATGATGATTTACTGAATTTGAAAAATAAAAATTTATCTTGTTTGGAAAACATTTCCTTCATTGAAAATGAAATTGAGATTTTGAAAAATGATTATGCTTTTCTTGATGAGGAAATGCCTTTAAAATGTGAAACCTCAACTTCTTATGAAAAATGCATTAATTTAGAAAATCAAGTTGAGAACTTATATTGTGAATTTGTCAAAGCTAATGATTCTAATTGCTTCCAATCCATGATTATTAATAAGAATGAAATTGATATTATTTCACATGGAAATTCAAGCAAGGCTTATGGCAAAAATAGTTTAGAATGTAATAACAACCAAAGGCTTAAGTTTTTCAAAAATGATCTTCAAAGGACCAAGCCATCATTGAATTCACTTGTTTGCAACTTTTGTGGTCATCTAGGATATATTTCTCATTTATGCAATTATAGAAGAAATTCTTATATGAGAAATAATATGGTATGGGTTCCTAAAGGTCTTAAAGGTTCTAGTACTAACATTGAAGGACCCAAGATGAAGTGGGTATCAAAAAGTCCTCCTAGTGTTTCAATCATGTAGAAAACTTCTCAAAAGGATGGATTAATTGGTCAAAAGAAAAATGAATCATCAAAGGGAATGCTTCTAAAGCCCATTGGTAGAAGTTTTGATCAAAGAAGGAAGACAACTTCAACCGAAGCTTCTCAAGTACAAAATGTGGAACTTTCAAAGTTCAAAACACCAAAAGAGAAGCAATGGGTAAGGAAAAGAGCTTCCTTGATCATTAAGGCCAAGGTATCAAAAGTTTCTACCTCTTATGCACATTCACTTGTAAAGTCAATGAATTTGAGGTATATTTCTTGTAGGCCTTAAGTGATTAATTGAATCATGTGTACTTGGTAAAATTTGAATATTATATATAGCACATGATTATATTCTTGTTATACCCATTACTCACTACTTTGCATATCTCTTGATAATAAGGTATTCTATGACTATGAATGCTTTCTATGCTTTAAATTTTCTATACATTTCTACATGTGATAATATGCTAGATAAGTTCACTTCTTGTTTGAAGTAGCATTTTTGATAAAAATATCTTAGAACTTGGCATATTGAATAAAACATAACTCTTGCTAAAAATCATAACTTTTGCTGCATAAAGTTACAATTTTCTGCATAATTTGTAGTTTTTGCATAAACATGAGCTTTAGATCAAGAACTGGTCAATTTTTATGCTTACACGATGTTTGGAATTGTTTTGGAAAGTTTTGAAATTAATTTGAAAGCTTTGAGTTCGGACCCTTACTGTTTGAAGTGCAAAAATTAAATTCAGCAAGCTTGTAATCGATTACAAGACCTTTGTAATCGACATGAGGCTCGCCAAGCGTTCCAAGCAAAGTCGAGAGAGTGTGTAATCGATTACACATACTATGTAATCGATTACAACGTCTCCAGAACTCGTGTAATCGATTACACCAAACATGTAATCGATTACATGGATTCCAGAGGGCTGGTAATCGATTACACACATATTGTAATTGATTACACAGGCTTTAAAAATGATTTTCAATGCTAAAATGATCATTTTCACTTAAGATTGTCTATATATCATGAAAGTATGCATATTATTGGCTATGAGCTTAATGGTAATTGATTGTTTACATTTGCTATGCTCAAATTACATACTATGAAAAATTTGATATCTATAAAAGCATAATGGTTTAATGATCAATGACTAACCCCTACGGATCCAAAATTGATGGATACCAAAGAAATTGCTTTAAATTATGTTGTAGGGTGACCATTAGCTCAAGCATGCAAATGAAGTGAAAAACAACCATGCTACTTGAGGTTGGGAAAACTTAAAATGGTCCAAGTTCTCCAAAAATGATGAAAAACATAAAAAGAAAGACATGGAGAACCACAACATTCTCAAGGGGCCTTGAGGCATAGAAGTTGGAGTCACCTACAAAAACTCAAAGAGTACACTTTTGGTGATATCAATCTCTTATCCTTACTTATACTTTAAATTATATATCATGTGATAGTTGGATAAGTAAATATTTGTTTTTATGCCTTATCATGCCTTAAGTTGTGCTTTTCTAGCACTATATTTTAAAAATATTTTTATATATGCTAACATGTTAGATATGCACACATTTTGCTTGGAATGACATATTATGACAATATCTTTGTTCTTGAGCTTGTGACCAATTCTCTTCGCTCAAATATGTAAATTCACTTGCTCATTAGTAGTTCTAATCATTTCTCTTTGATGCTTAATTGTCTTATATATTTATTTGGAGATTGGAAAGTAAAATGTCATATGTCTTTTGTAACACCCCAAATTTTTAGACTATGTTGTTAAGAAGAGTGATTAATTACACTACTTTGTGTTTTCTCAGTGCATTATAAAAATAATTTGATTATTTCGATACTATTTATGATTATTTTGTGTGATTTGCTCCTGGTCAAGAAAATAATAATTTTCGGTCGGGGAAATTCTTGTCGATTATTTAGAGACGGGGATCTTACTTAACCCGAATCCGAGTAACACATAAAAGAATCTATTAATTTTTAGAATTTATCTCAGTAAAATAATTCTGTTTTTACCGATAAATATATGTTGCTTGATGCATAGTGTTATTGCTATGAATTTTTTTGACCCGGTAGATAGTTTAATTTGCCATTATACTCAACCGACCAAAATTCTGGAATTCTAATTCGACCAAAATTCTGGAAATCCCAATCCGACAGAAGTTCCTCAACATTTTCCCAAATGGTTTTCATTTCAAAACCTGTTTCGACAAACCGAATTTGACAATTTCTTTTGAGAATAGATTCTTGTCGATACATCGACTTCATTTCAAGCCTATTCCGACAAACAAAGCTCGATAGCTTTATGAATATACTCCTGTCGATAGACTCGGTCTTTCTCAAGCCTTACAGGGATCCAAAAGATCAATCTCATGTAACTCATTCGACAATTCAAGATTTTTGAAGGTCTTGACATCGACAGAATTTGGACAAGATCCAAACACTTGAAGAAATTGTCCTAACATTTTGATTCCGTCGGATTTAATTACTGAATGCAAGCATAAGTTAAATGGTGAGTTGAATCCGACACCTTCAGAGCATTTTCCCGACAACATCAATCGGTAGTTCGACAAAACCTAAAATACCTCAAGACTGGATGAAATTGATTCTCAATTCTTAAATCAGACATCAAAGATTTTGGCTGTTATGGCTGCCTCTTCCGACAAAGGCCATCTATTCTGACCAAGACCATCTTTCCGACAGAAGACCATCTATTCAAAACATGGGAGAAGTCCTCAGGTTCGACAAAGCGATGAACATTCTGTTAGCAAAGAATCAGTCAAGAACAATATGGTTCTTCTTTTCCCTAAATCCTGTTGGACGATTTCACAAGTCAAAATGAAGATGTTTATATTCGTCGAAATAGGATCTTTTAAGACAATGTCATATCCATCGAATTTGGACTTCTATCCAAATACGTCGAATTTAATCTTCTTACTATTTGGTACCAAGTTAAAATTTATCGAGTGAGGATGCTAGTATCAGTTAAGTGAAAATGTCAATATTCGTCGAGTGAGGATGCTCATGTCTGTTGAGTTAGAATGTCAATTTCCGTCGAGTGGGGATACCAATGTCCGTCGAATTTGAATGATAATGTTCGTCGAGTTATGGTGCTAACGACCGTCGAGTAAGAATTTCGATTTCAAGAGAAAACTTCTCTAATGTCAAAATCCGTCGAATTTGATCTTCTGACCATATAATATTTCATCGATTCGACAATTGGAAGATTTCTCCAACATTAACATCTGTCCGATGAATTAGGATATTTGTTGATCTTTTCAAGTTCATCCGACAAATGACCTTTCATTTTCGTTTGATATAATCACCATTCGACAGAGTTCTCATCCGACAACACTTGATTTTAACCATTCTTGGGGAAATGATGTTCTCCCATCTTACCGAATTTTGTTATGTCATTTTTCGTCGAAAATTTCCTTGGAAACTCACGTTCATGCAGTAATTTGGAGGTTGTTACATCTTTTGTTTGAAATTGCTTGATATGTTCATACTTTGAAAACAAGAAGTAAATGATTCATTTTGTGTCTTGAACTTGTATTTGAACTTCAATGTTTTTTTTTATGAAGTATATCTTGAAATGAATTATAAATATTCAAAAATTATAGTTCCATGGTTTTTCAATTCCTTCACTACAATAAGAGATTTCTTGTTGTTGATTGGCATGTGTACATTCTAAAATGCTTTTGAAAATGTAATGTGTTATTATAAAATTCTTTTTGAAAGGGGGAGAAGTTTTTTTTTTAAATGATTTTGTTTGAGGGATTAAGAATATGTATCTATGCCTTGCTTTTCTTTATAGTAATGTGCTTATATGATCTTGGTATGCATATTTCCCTTTATCTATCTTGTGCTTCAATAAGGGGGAACTTATCTTACATATCATTCTTTCATATCCTTGTTGACTAAGAACATATGCATAACTATGTTAAACCATTATATTTGATATTTTGATAACATGCATATTGTGAGGGGGAGCCTAGCTATTAGATTATTGCTTATATCTCTTGGCTTACATCTTTACTTGACATGAAGTGTTTTATTGTTAATACTATCAACATGTCAACAAAGATCATCGTTCATTCTCTTTTCCTATATCAATGAAAGAAGGTAAACATTCTTAAACTTCATATCTTTTGATTTTTTTCATTAAAAAATGCTTGATATGTGACAAGTTGTATAATCTTTTATTTGAAAACCTTAATTCCATGATCTTACATGAATATTTTGTATCTCCTATCAAGTGATATCAAGTGGTACTTATTTATGATGTGGTATGCAAGATATTATATGTTAGACATAATTTCTTAAGCTTATTGCTATCATATGCTAAATGTTGAAATACCAAAATATGACAAGTATTGCATGAATAATCTTTTATATCTTGAAAGCATACTTATTTCATCTCTCCTTTCTTGAATTAGGTATATAATTAAATAAGGAGAGATAGTTATGAGTTGAATAACTTGAAGAAGTTTATGATTTTGATGATCCTACCCTTTTTTGACAGCATGAGTTTTATCTATAAGGGGAGAGAAAATTATTATCTTTCCTTCCTAAGCCTTTTTGTTGATGTCAAATAGGGGGAGAGAAAATTGGAAAGAAAAATATGTTCTTGTGCTTAATTATTTGATATGCTTACATGAATATCTATTCTTCTATATTGCTCAACATATTTTTCTTTAGTGATTTGTCATCATCAAAAAGGGGGAGATTGTGGAAATAGGTTTGCCCCAATGATTTAATATGTTAAGTTTTGATGATGACAAATACAAAACAAAAAGAATGATGCTTATGCTTTATACTTGTGCTTTATAGATAACAAATGCATCACAAAAGAATATTGATCATGTTACATAAATGTGTTTAATGAGAAATATTATATCATGCATGATTATGTACTTTATCTAATTATATTTCACTTAATAATCATGCAATAAGATATATGTAACATTCATCATATAATATATCCAATAATATGTTATATGAGTTATAAATGAATTAATATTGAATATGTCTATGAAAGTCTTGTATGCATGTTAGACTAACTAGAGTTATACATTTATGAATCATGCATATGAAGATATTGAGCTATGAATTTGGACTAACTATGTTTGGTTAAGTGAGCAATATTTTGTAGGATAGTTCAAGTACCAAGAGTGAGCATTGCAACAAGAAAGCAAAAGATCACAACTATGCTCAACTCAAGGAGAATGAAAATGAAAAGATGTTCCAAGCATTTGCAAGTTTTGAAGAGAAGATTTTCTTTGGAAGCTTGGATTACATCAAGAAGTGATGGTGGTAAAAGATCTAGTCCAACATCTTCAAGCTTAGCTTATAGGACTTAGATCTTGTGTAAAGGTAAAAAGGAATCACACTAAGCTCAAACAAGTTTTAAACATATTTAGAAGTGTTTCTAAAATGTTTAAATGCCCAACAAACTATTTTTGGAAAGCTAGTCTTGGTGGTATTTCAAATCTATGAAAAATAGTCAAGTTTGTGTTTTGCAAAACTAACATATACTTACTCTTTTGATCATAACTCTTAAAATACTTTGAGTTTTACTTTGAAATATTTCATTTGAAAATAGACTCAAAGATCTTTCCAATGACTGGTCATTTGCTTTAAACGGATAAGAAACGAAAAAGTTATGACCAATTAAAGTTTGAGTTTTGAAAATCTGACCTTTGGTTACTGTTTTGATCATATCTTTCAAAATACTTCGAGTTTTGTTCTGAAACTTCTTTCATATGAAAGTAGACTCAAATAGATTTCCAATGAATGGTCATTTGCTTTAATTAGATAAGAAATGAAGAAGTTATGACCTTTTAAAGTCGGTTTTGAAAACCAGAAATGGTGTAATCGATTACACAAGTCATGTAATCGATTACAACGTTGACAGAAGCTGTGTAATCGATTACATAGAGTATGTAATCGATTACAAAGTGCCCAGAAAGCTTGTAATCGATTACATGAAGCTTGTAATCAATTACAAAGTGCCCAGGAACGTTTCTAACGGCTATAAACGGCTAGTTTTCATATAAAATCATTTCTAAACACCTCCAACGGCTCTAAAACTCATTGGGCTATAAATAAAAGTGTTTGGGCATCAAAAACAAGTTGAAGAACATTCTGAAAATTACCCTTGAACATTGAAAACGAAATTCATCATCTTTTTCTCCAAATCTTTGTTTTGAGTTAAGTGTGTAAATCCTTGATACCCATAGAGCTTCAACTTGTATTATCCACTCTTGAGAGAGTTTTCTATCATCTATACTTTGTTCTTCAAGTTGTATATCTACTCTTCAAGAGAGTTTATATTCTTTCTATTCACCTTGAAATCATTGTAAGAGGGTGATGTATCCCTCAAAAGAGAAAAGGGTGAGGTATCCCTTGTAGTGAGACTCAAACACAAAGGGTGAGGTATCCCAAAGGTGTTGTGAGTGCTCTTCATTGTAAAGGTCATCAAGCACCTGTGAAGCTTGAAGAATTGGAGGCTCTAGCACAAGGGTGAGGTATCCCAAGGTGTGAGGAGTGCTCTTGTATGTACAAAGGTTTTTCTAACACCCGTAAAGTCTAGGAGATAGTGAAGAAAATCTCAAGTTAAGCTTGAGGACTGGATGTAGGCCACAAATGGTTGGTGGCTGAACCAGGATAAATTCTTGAGTTTGATTCTCTCTTCCCTACACTCTTTAAATTCAGTATTTGGTAGAATATATTTATCTATTGCATATCTTGATGTTTTGATTGTTACAACTTGATATCTAGCTTATTCACTTAGTTCATCATATATCCCAAGTTGTATTTGAGTAATTCTCAATAGTTGTACATTTATTAGACTTATTCCGCTGCATTTATTAATTGAGTTATTCAAAATGCATAATTTGTCAAAGTTGCATTAAAACTAGGCATCACCCAATTCACCCCCCCTCTTGGGTAATGGTTGTCATGGCTAACACATTGCATGATTGTTGCCAGCATGGACAAACTATTATGGTATCCACCGAGAGTTATCTTGTGTTAAATAGGTTATGCAGTAGGAAAATCCTAAGTCCTGGGAAAATTCTCACACTAAACCATAAACACAAAAAACCCCAGTAAGGACCACTTATGCCTGTTGGTGTATGCCCTAGAGGCCGATATATATTTTGAAAGTACTTACATACATTGTATTATGCTATTTTTTAATATATGAGCCATTTCATTTATTGTGTTATTTATGATAAACATAATAAAGTCCTTAGAATAGTAAGTTTAATGCCATAAGACATCAAGTGGATGACTTGATCGTGAGATCCTAATGGATAAAATTAGAACACTATTCTTAAATGTCCCTAGTCAAGTATTATTATTAATTAGGACAACAATAATGTATTGAGACTAGTATGTACGTAGATTGATGACCACATCTCACGGGTCATGGATATGAGATATTAAGTCTTCACATGGGTACATATTAGAGTAATGATGTACTAGACTGACCCACCATGAAAATGCTACATAGATCGTTACGTGAGTGTCATAAGCGATTCTCATAGTGACAATGGTGTATGTAGTCCTTTGACCTTAAATCACTACGATTCCTACATGAGGAGTTATGTTTTTTAATGCCATCAAACATCATTTGTAACAAGGTGATTATAAAGTTGGTTATTGGACATACCGCGAATCATGCAAAGCAATGTGAGTGACCTAGATGGGATTTGTCACTCCTACATAACAGAAGCGATATTTTCGAGCCCCCTGATTGAGTGAGACTGCAAAATGCATGGCCATACTCAAATGAGTCAATATGAGATATTGATCTCATTTGTTGATACAAAGTCTACTCGAGTATCAGGAAACGAAGGATAGAACTATACAAAGGTGATGCATTCCATGCCTTATGCTCAGTCTACATATCTTGACAAACGGATTAAATTACACAGAAATATTAGTCACGGAAAGGTTATGTCAAATCATTGATATTCTCATTACTTGGGTAGCAGCGATGTGTTTCTAGATACCACTCACTACTTGTAATATTAAAATGAGATTTTAATATTACTGCTAATGTTATAAGAACCTATAGGGTCACACACACAGACTATACTAAATTGGAGCAATAAGGATCCAAGTTGGATTGGGATTCAATCGTGGGCCAGACTCATAACAGATGAGTCTAGGGTTGCACAGCTTACCTTGCTGCTGCTCTCACTCGCTTTAGGCAGTAACTATTATAAATAGCACTACTAAGGGGGGTTGTCAAGACATGCATAACAGAACCTTAGCTGCACCTACAGAAATAGTGAGTGAGTGAGTGACAGGTTTCTTTTCTCTTCATAGCTAGCACCGTGTCAGAGATGTGAGACTCTTTTTGCGGACATTAGAAGTTCGTGAGTCTGTTTGTGTGGATACCACAAGACATCATCACTGTTATGGTGTTGGTGATTCACGTCGTTTGTTTTTTCATCTCGCTTCAAGAGGTAAACTCAAAAACACGGATACGGTTTCTTTTCGCATGGATCCTTAGTAGAAATTTTTGTTTTTTTGTTGTGTGATGCATTCGCAATTCCCAACAATACCAAGGTCAAGAGGGATCCTAAAAGCCAAAGCAATTGGCAATGGACCCCAAATAAGGCTTCTTTTATGCCTAAGTCCTAAAGGGATCTCCAAGTCCTCAAAGGGCGTCGGACCCTGGATAAAGGTTTTACTTAAAGCAAAGTCACATGAGATCTTAAAAGCCAAGGTAGTTGGCAAAAGACCACGGACCATGGTTTCTTTTACCTAATACCTAAGTCCACAAAGGGCGTTGGACCCGGACCGAGGCTTCTAACATTTATAAAATTCACATTTTATGAATTGGTTACGAGAAATACCATAAAGAGCGTTGGGCCCAAAATGGAACATGGGAATAAGTAAGCATGCGAAGTAAAGTTAAAGGCAAGAAAAATAAATTAAAATTTCAGTTGATAATCACATATTTGATACATTAATAAACCCTTATTTTTAGTCATTTACACTCTCTATGTACTTAATTGATTGAGCTTGGTTATGTTTTGTAAGTTTGGACTCAAAATTGGACTTAATTGATTTTTTCAGCATGATTTATGTCTTACACTATTTCTATATTTTGGATATATCTTGAGTTCTAGATGTCTACTAATTATGTATTTTACCTTGTTGGAAAGATAAGAGATAGCTCTACAACTTTCATGAAGAACTCGAGATCAAAGTCAGACATCTAGTGGAGCAAATTGAGCTTGGAAATCAGAATACGAGTTTTGTGATTGGAACCTGAACAGTGTGCAGTAATCAGAGCATAACTCGGGCTGTAAGATTTAGATTGGGCTGAAAATTTGGTATCTGTAAGTTAAGACCTATATCATCAACTTTGATGAGAACACAAGACTCAAATTGGACTCCTTGGAGGTCATATTGGGCTTGTAAGTCAGAACAGAGGAGCTGTAATCAGACCTGAATACTGTATAGTAATTGGGCCATATCTCGGGCTGTAGGTGACCTTTTGAGGTGATTCTAGTGGCATTTAAAAGCTAAGATCCAGGCCTACAACTTTTATGAGACCATTTAGTGAAAAAATGATGAATGTAATGACTTTAGAGCTAAATGATTTTGGAGACAAAGAATCTCCATAATTTTTCACTCATCAAAAGTCATTTGGTAATAGTTTTCCTTTGTTCTAAATTAAAGTCATATTCTTCTTCTTCTTCTTCTTCTTCTTCTTCTTCTTCTTCTTCTTCTTCTTCTTCTTCTTCTTCTTCTTCTTCTTCTCTCTTTCTTTCTTCTTCTCTATGAGTAACTAAGTTTTATTTTACTTGAGTGAAAGGGTGAAGCTCTTGGTAATGAAATAAGATTAGATTCATTTCTTTATTGTGCTTTAATGATATATTTTCAAGTGGTTATTATACGTATTATATTTTGTTTTCAATCAATTTAGAAACCCTCCTTGTAAAGTGGAGTTCTTAATTTGTTGTAGACAAGATTTTGGCACAATTAATGCTTGATCCCATTAATGAGTGGTAGTGTTAATAAATGATTAAAGGAATCATAATATAATTAAGTATATAATTTTTAATGAACTTTGATTGTTGTATTTTTTGATTGGAACCTCCATTATATGTGGATTCTAATTGAGTTATAAAAAGAATTAATATTGTCCTTATTTTATTTGCCAAGAGTAGATCTCCTAACCCAAGTAAATCTTTTTTATTTGTGACCAAGTTTTATTATTTTTATTGTTGTGACAAAATATTTTCCTTACGTCAACGAATTTTTCTTCATCAATTCTCTGTGGATCGACCTCGGACACCCAAGAATTTATTACTTGAAACAACCTGCACTTGGGTTTGTAACTTTTAATCTGCATTAAGTTTTTGGCGCCGTTACTGGGGACTTGATTTGAAGAACAAATTTATGGTGTAAATATTTTGTATATATATATTTATATTTTTTTCTGTGGATCTTTTTTATATATATATATATATATATATATTTACTCTTTTAATTTTTTTTTTTCTTTGCACTTACTAACATACTAACTTAGTGGGGAAACTCTCTCTAATCTCTCTGTAATCTTTAATCATTAATGAAATAATCTTTCTTCTTCTCTTCTTTCTCATTTGGAGCAAAAAATCACTCTGCTTGATTCTCTGGTTTTCATATTTTAAATTTACTTTCTGTACTTTATTTTTTGTACTTTAATTTCAGTACTTTACTTTCTGTATTTTATTTCTAACTTACTAACCTACTAACCTTTTTTAATTTTCTTGCTTACTAACTTACTAACTATCTAACTTTTTACTTTATCTATTTCTAAAATTTTAATTTACTTGTTTCTAACATTTTAATTTATCTACATACTAACTTTTTAATTTTTCTGCTTATTAACTTATTTGGTGGTTGGTTTATACCACACCTTTGTTAATATTTTTTTACTAAGTGTTAATATATATTTGGTGGTTAGTTTATACCACACCTTTATTAATATTTAATGGACGGTTTATACTGCCAGCTTGTATATTTTATATTATATTTTAAGTTACTTATTTATGCTTAATTGGTATCGTGATTCAAATTCTGGTCGTTTGGTTAAAGTTAATCCTAGTACTTTACATATTGATTTGTCTGAATCACAATCACACACATTAAACACAATGGCTGAAAATGAAAGTGTGCATGATGAACATGAAAATCAACCGTTGTGAACCATGCGTGAGTATTTGCAACCATCTCAAAATTTTAGTCCATCATGTTTTATCTTACCACTCACTGCTAACAATTTTAGATTCAAGCTAGGTGTGATTTCTTTACTTCCTAATTTCCATGGTTTAGAATCTGAAAGCCCATATTTACATCTAAAAGAATTTGAGGAAGTATGTACTGCTTTTAATGATCAAACTTGCACTGAAGAGGTTGTTAAGCTTAAATTGTTTCCTTTTTCTTTGAAAGATAAAGTAAAAACTTGGCTTAACGCTTTGAAACCAAGATCAATTGGCACATGGCAAGAAATGCAATGTGAGTTTTTAAAGAAATTTTTTCCAACACATAAAACCAATGCTTTGAAAAGACAAATCTAAAATTTTTCCCAAAACTCAAATGAAGCATATTTTCAAAGTTGGGAATGTTTTAAAGATTTGTTGAATTCTTTCCCAGATCATGGTTTTGAAAAATGGAGCACTATAAGCTTCTTTTATGAAGGGTTAACACCCGAAATTAAATAATTTGTGAAAACAATGTGCAATGATGAGTTTCTTAATAAAGAACTTGAAGAAGCTTTAGACTATTTAGACTATTTAGCTGAAAATTCTCAATCTTGGCATGGTACTAATCCTTCTAAAAATTCAATTAGATATAACCTTGCAAATACTAGTAAAGGAAAATATCATCTTAGTCAAGAAGAAGATCTAAATGCTAGGTTTGCTAGTTTGGCTAGAAAGGTTGAAGCCATGGAATCAGGAAAAGTAAAAGAAATCAAATCTATGCAAAATGAAGAAATTTGTAGCATTTGTGATGAATTGGGACACTCAACAAATGAATGTCCAAAAATTTCTATTTTTAAGGAAGTTATGCATGAGCAAGTAAATGCAATGAATAATTTTAAAAAGTCATTCACTTCTTCTTTTTCAGATACATATAATCCGGGATGGAGAAATCACCCAAACTTCAGTTGTAGGACCAGCAATCAGGCACAATTCATGGAACCACCACCTCCTCAGGCACAGCAGGATTCACAAAATTCTCAAGGATATGCACTTTATGTCCCACCATATAGGAAAAACCTTAAGGGAACATTGCATGCATTCATGGAAAAGCAAGAGGTCATTAATAACCAAAACACTCAAGCCATGATTGACATAAAAGACACTCTTGCTGAACTTTCTTTTGCACTTGCCATTCACGAGAAAGGAAAATTTTCCTCTCAACCTCAACCAAAAATCCTAAGAGTCAGTATAGGCTAAATGAGGGTAGTTCAGAAAGCTAACAAATAGATCAAGTCAAGTAAGTGATAGCTCTTAGGAGTGGAAAGGTTGTTGAAAAACAAATTCCTAACCCTTGTGAGAAAAATGATGAGTCAAGTCCCAAAGATGAGGAAAGAGTTGATAAGCCACCTAGCCAAAAGGAGACCAAACCCTCGCTTTCACCCCCATATCCTCAAGCATTATACAATTCAAGTAAAGTGAATCATAATAGTGACATTTTTGAAATCCTTAAACAAGTGAAGGTCAATATTCCTTTGTTAGATGCTATCAAACAGATTCCTTGTTATGCCAAATTTTTGAAAGACTTGTGCACTGTTAAAAGGAAACATAATGTGAAAAAGAATGCCTTTTTGACTGAACAAGTAAGTTCCATTATTCAGAACAATAATGCATTGAAATATAAAGACCTTGGTTGTCCTACAGTTTCATGTATTATTAGTGAACATAAAATTGAACGAGCTTTACTTGATCTTGGTGCTAGTGTTAATTTGCTTCTATATTTAGTTTATCAGCAACTCAACCTGGGTGAGTTAAAACCAACTTCTGTAACTCTTCTACTTGTTGATAGATTAATTAAAATTTCAAAAGGAATAGTGGAAGATGTGTTGGTACAAGTTGATAAATTCATATATCCTGTGAATTTTATTATCTTGGAAACTAAACCTATGGAAAATAGTAGCAAGTTAATTCTTGTTATTTTAGGTTGCCCTTTTTAGCAACATCTAATGCTTTGATAAATTGCAGAAATGAAGTGGTGAAGTGAACATTTGAAAATATGACACTAGAGCTTAATGTTTTCAACATGTGTAAGCAACCATAGGAAGTTTATGATGGAAAGGAAGAAATTAAAGGGATTGAGGCCATTATAGATGATAATCTTCAAATCAGGAGTTCTTCTGACCCATTAGAAATTTATTTAATTAATTCATTTGATTCAGCTACACAATTAGATGATGATGTTTTTGAAATATGATCTTTGCTTGACTGTACACAGGTAATGGAATGCAAAGGATGGAAGCCGAGATTCAAAGAGCTAAAAACCATGAATGATGATACCCATGAAGAAGTACCCACACTGGAACTAAAGTCATTACCTACTGGGTTGACGTACACATTTTTGGGAGAAGAATAAAGCTTTCCAGTAGTAATTTCCTCATCCTTGACCAAAGAACAAGAAGGTATGTTGATAGAAGTACTTAAAATGCATAAAAGTGTAATTAGATGGACATTAAAGGAAATAAAAGGCATTAATCCATTAATTTGTACACATAGAATACATTTAAAGGATAATGCTAAAACATCTCAACAATCTCAAAGAAGATTAAATCCACACATGAAAGAGGTAGTTAGAGCTGAAGTTCTTAAATTACTTGATGTTTGAATTATCTATCCTATCTCTGATAGCCAGTGGGTAAGCCCTACACAAGTTGTGCTTAAGAAATCTAGAATAGTAGTGGTTGAAAATGAAAAAGGTGAATTAATACCTACTCGAGTCTCATCTAGTTGGCGTATGTGTTGATTTTAGAAAATTGAATGCTGCCACTAGGAAAAATCATTTTCCCTTGCCATTTCTTGATCAAATTTTGGAAAAAGTAGCAGGACATCCCTACTATTATTTTCTTGATGGTTATTCAGGGTATAATCAAATACCAATTGCATTGGAGGATCAAGAAAAGACCACTTTTACTTGCCCATTTAGCACTTTTGCATATAGAAGAATGCCTTTTGGTCTTTGTAATACTCCGGTAACTTTTCAAAGATGCATGCTAAGTATTTTCAGTGACATGATTGAGCATTATTTAGAGGTTTTCATGGATGATCTGATAGTTTTTGGAAATTCTTTTAAAAATTGTCTTGATAATTTGGAAAAAGTTTTAAAAGATGCGAAGAAAAAGGATTTGTGTTAAATTGGAAAAAATGTCATTACGTGGTTACCTCAAGAATAGTATTAGGTCATGTAATATCTTCTAAAGGAATTGAAATTGATAAGGTCAAAGTTGAATTAATTGCTCATTTGCCTTCCCCAAAAATAGTCAGAGAAGTTCGTTCTTTTTTAGGACATGTAGCATTTTATAGAAGATTCGTAAAGGACTTTAGTGCCATATCTAGACCATTATGTAATCTTCTAATAAAATATGCACCATTTGATTGGACCCAAGATTGTCAGAAATCTTTTAAAAAATTAATTAGTCTTTTGACTTCTGCTCTTATCATGCAATCCCCTAACTGGTCTTTGCCTTTTGAGTTGATGTGTGATGCTAGTGATTTTGCTGTTGGCACTGCTTTAGGCTAAAGAAAGGAAGGTAAGCCTTATGTAATTTATTACGCAAGTCAAACTTTGAATAATGCATAAATGAATTACACCACTACTGAAAAAGAACTACTTGCTGTAATTTTTACATTAGACAAATTTTGAGCTTATTTAATTGGTTCTTCCACCGTTGTTTTCACTGATCATGCTGCTGTTAGATATTTAATGTCTAAGCAGGATGCCAAACCTAGGCTGATACGGTGGATCTTGTTGCTTCAAGAATTCAACATCATAATAAAAGACAATAAAAGATCCGAAAATGTTGTTGCAGATCATTTGTCCAAACTTACAACAGGATCGTCTTTTGATAGCACACTTATCAATGATTCTTTTCCTGATGAATTTTTATTTTCTATCAATTCCATGCCTTGTTTTGCTAACATTGTCAATTTTCTTATAACAAGTAAGATGTCGTCTCAATGGACGCACAAGACAGAAAATTTTTTTTGATTGAGGTTAAAATTTTCTATTGGGATGACCCATATTTGTTCAAATATTATCCTGACCAAATTTTTCAGAGATGTGTACCCGATAATGAGGTAAGTAGTATCATTAAATTTTGTCATTCAGAAGCATGTGAAGGTCATTTTTCTTCAAAGAAAACAGCTGCGAAAATCTTGCAGTGTGGATTTTATTAGCCCACATTATTTAAGGACAGCTATATTTTTTACAAAAGTTGTGAAAGTTGTCAAAAATTGGGTTCCATTTCTAAAAGAGATATGATGCCTTTGAACCCTATCATTGTCATTGAAATTTTTTATTGTTGGGGAATTGATTTTATGGGTCCGTTTCCATCATCATTTGGATTTGTGTATATTTTGGTTGCAGTTGATTATGTCTCAAAATAGATTAAAGTGATTCTATGTCGACACAATGATCATAAAATTGTTCTTAAATTTTTAAAAGAAAATGTTTTGAGTCGATTTGGAATCCCTCGAGCTATCATCAATGATGGAGGAAAATATTTTTGTAATAAACCATTTGAATCTTTAATGAAGAAATATGGCATCACACACAAAATTGTTATCCCTTATCACCCTCAGACAAGTGGACAAGTAGAATTAACAAATAGGGAGATTAAACAAATTTTGAAAAAAATGGTTAACCCAAATCACAAAGATTGGTGATGATCACATATTTGATACATTAATAAGCTTTCATTCTTAGTCATTTACACTCTCTATGTACTTAATTGATTGAGTTTTATTATGTTTTGTAAGTTTGGGCTCAAATTGGATTTAATTGAATTTTTTAGCATGATTTATATCTTACACTATTTCTGTATTTGGGCCATATCTTGGGCTGTAGGTGGTATTTGGAGGTGATTCTAGTGGCATTTGAAAGATAAGAGAGATCTTTATAACTTTTATGAAGACTTCAAAGGCCCAATCACACGAGTAGATAACTCAAATTGGGATTGAAGCAAGAATTAGAGTGCTGTGCCTGACAACTTGACCTATGTATACTGTTCATGCCATTGTTTGGGCTAGAAGTTGTAAAATGAGCTGAAATTTGGATGTTGAATAGCTAAGACCCATATCTTTCATGTTGAACACCTTTCCAGAATCGGACTCCTTGAAGGTGATATTGGGCTTGGAAGTCAGAACAGAGGAGCTGTGACTGGGCCTGGGCAGTGTGCAGTAATTTAAACGTATCTGGAGTTATAGAAATGATATTGGACTCAAACTAAAGCCATTTGAAAGCTAAGATTCAGGCCTAAAACTTTCATGAAGACCACTTGGTTCAAAAATGACGAATGCAATGACTTCAGAGCTACATGATTTCGGAGACAAGGAATCTCCATAATTTCCCACTCACCTAAAGTCATTTGGCATTTTTCACTCATTTTCCACTCATCCAACCACTAATGACTCAGCCCCCTTGTCATTTTGTATCTCTAATCCTCTATAAAAGGAGGCCTTAGCAGATCATTGAGGGTGTTAGGTGTTAGTTACCAAAATGATGCCATTTTGTTACTAGGTTTTCTTGTAGTAATTTTCTTTTGTTCTAAATTAAAGTCATGTTCTTCTTCTTCTTGTTCTTCTTCTTCTCTCTTTCTTTCTTCTTATCTATGAGTAACTAAGTTTCATTTTACTTGGGTGAAAGGGTGAAGCTCTTGGTAATAAAATAAGGTTAGATTTATTCTTCTCTTGTGCTTAAATGATTTATATTTTCTAGTAACCATTATACGTATTATAATTTGTTTCTTATAATTTAGAAACCATCTTTGTAAAGAGGAGTTCTTGATTTATTGTAGAAAAAATATTAGCACAATGAATGCTTTAACCCATTTATAAGTGGTGGTAATATTTTTAGGAAACATAATATAATCACGTATATTATTTTAATTGAACTTTTAATGTTGTATTTTCCAATTGGAACCTCCATGTTGCGAGGATTCTAATTGAGTTATAAAAGGAATTAATCTTACTTTTATTTTATTTACCAAGAGTGAATCTTTTTACCCAAGTAAATAATTTTAATCGTAATAACAAAATATTTACTTCACCTTAATTAATTTTCAACAATTCCCTGTGGATCGACCTCGGACTCCCGAGAAATTTTATTACTTGAGACAACCTGCACTTGGGTTCGCAATGCAACAATTAATCCCGCATCAAGTTTGTAGACTTGTTTGAAACCAAAAATTGTGCATCAAGTTTTTAGCGCCGTTGCCGGGGACATGATTTGAAGACTGAATTTCTGGTGTAAAAAAAAAAATTTGTATATATACTAACATACTAACTAGTGGGGGAACCTCTCCCTTTTTAATTTCTGTGCATACTAACTTAGTGGGGGAACCTCTCCCTTTTATTTTACGCACTAACTTAGTGGGGGAATCTCTCCCTTTTACTTATTTTATTTTTTTGTAATTTACTTTCTGCACTTTATTTTATGCATTTTAATTTCGTACAGTGGGGTAATTCTCCATTTTATTTTCTTGTACATTTTAACTTAGTGGGGTAACTCTCCCTTTTATTTTTTTTGTACTTTATTTTCTATATTTATTTTTGTCATTTTTTTTTTTTTGTTATTTATTTTCTGTCATTTTTTTTTGGTTTACTAACTTACTAACTCTCTTACTAACTATCTAACTTTTTACTTGATCTGCTTCTAACATTTTAATTTATCTGTATACTAACTTTTTAATTTTTATGCTTATTAACTTATTTGGTGGTTGGTTTATACCACACCTTTGTTAATATTTAATGGACAGTTTATATTGCTATCTTGTACATTTTATTTTATACTGTAAGTTACTTGTTTATGCTTAATTGGTATCATGATTTAAATTCTAGTCATTTGATTAGAGTTAATCCAGGTACTTTACATATTGATTTATTTGAATCACAATCACACACATTAAGCACAATGGCTGAAAACGAAAGTGTGCATGATGAACATGAAAATCAACCGTTGCGAACCATGCGTGAGTATTTGCAACCATCTCGAAATTCTAGTCCATCATGTTTTATCTTTCCACTCAATGCCAACAATTTTAGATTCAAGCCAGGTATGATTTCTTTACTTCCTAATTTTCATGGTTTAGAATCTGAAAGCCCATATTTACATTTAAAAGAATTTGAGGAAGTATGTACTGCTTTTCATGATCAAACTTGCACTGAAGAGGTTGTTAAGCTTAAATTGTTTCCTTTTTCTTTGAAAGATAAAGTAAAAACTTGGCTTAACACTTTGAAACCAAGATCAATTGACACATGGCAAGAAATGCAATGTGAGGTTTTGAAGAAATTTTTTCCAACACATAAAACCAATGCTTTGAAAAGACAAATCCAAAATTTTTCCCAAAATTCAAATGAAGCATATTTTCAAAGTTGGGAACGTTTTAAAGATTTGTTGAATTCTTGCCCACATCATGGTTTTGAAAAATGGAGCACTATAAGCTTCTTTTATGAAGGGTTAACACCCGAAACCAAACAATTTGTGGAAACAATGTGCAATAGTGAATTTCTTGATAAAGAACCTGAAGAAGCTTTAGACTATTTAGACCATTTAGCTGAAAATTCTCAATCTTGGCATGGTACTAATCCTTCTAAAAATTCAATTAGATTTAACCTTGCAAATGCTAGTAAAGGAAAACATCATCTTAGTCAAGAAGAAGATCTAAATGCAAGGTTTGCTAGTTTAGCTAGAAAGGTTGAAGTCATGGAATCTGGGAAAGTAAAAGAAATCAAATCTGCAAAGTGAAGAAATTTGTGGCATTTGTGATGAATTAGGACATTCAACAAATGAATGTCCAAAACTTCCTGTTTTTAAAGAAGTTGTGCATGAGCAAGTAAATGCAATGAACAATTTTAAAAAGCCATTCACTTCTTCTTTTTCAGATATATACAATCCGGGATGGAGAAATCACTCGAACTTCAGTTGGAGGAATAGCAATCAGTCACAATTCATGCAACCACCACCTCCTCAGGCACAACAAGATTCTCAAAATCCTCAAGGATATGCACCTTATGTCCCACCATATAGGAAAAACATTGAAGGAACATTGCATGCATTCATGGAAAAACAAGAAGCCATCAATAACCACAACACTCAAGCCATGATTAACATAAAAGATACTCTTGCTAAACTTTCTTCTGCACTTGCCATTCATGAGAAAGGAAAGTTTCCCTCTCAACCTCAACCAAATCCTAAGGGTCAGTTTAGCCTAAATGAGGGTAGTTCAGAAAGTCAAAAAATAGATCAAGTCAACTCAGTGATAACTCTTAGGAGTGGAAAGGTTATTGAAAAACAAATTCCTGAACTTTTTGAGAAAGATGATGAGTCAATTCCCAAAGATGAGGAAGGAGTTGATAAGCCACCTAGCCAAAAGGAGATCAAACCCTCGTCTTCACCCCCATTTCCTCAAGCATTAAACAATTCAAGTAAAGTGAATCATAACAGTGACATTTTTGAAATCTTTAAACAAGTGAAGGTCAATATTCCTTTGTTAGATGCTATCAATGATTCCTTGTTATGCCAAATTTTTAAAAGACTTGTGTAATTGTTAAAAGGAAACATAATGTGAAAAAGAATACATTTTTGGTGAGCAATGTAAGCTCCATTATTCAAAACAATAATGAGTTGAAATATAAAGACCCTGATTGTCTTACAGTTTCATGCATTATTAGTGAACATAAAATTGAACGAGCTTTACTTGATCTTGGTGCTAGTGTTAATTTGCTTCCATATTCAGTTTATTAGCAACTCAACCTTGGTGAGTTAAAACCAACTTCTGTAACTCTTCTACTTGCTGATAGATCAATTAAAATTTCAAAAGGAATAGTAGAAGATGTGTTGGTACAAGTTGATAAATTCATATATCCTGTGGATTTTATTGTCTTGGAAATTGAACCTATGGTTAATAGTTCTAAGTCAGTTCTTGTTATTTTGGGTCGCCCATTTTTAGCAACATCTAATGCTTTGATAAATTGCAGAAATAGAGTGGTGAAGCTAACTTTTGGAAATATGACACTGGAGCTTAATGTTTTCAACATGTGCAAGCAACCACAAGAAGTTTATGATGAAAAGGAAGAGATTGAAGGGATTGAAGCCATTATAGATGATCATCTTCAAATCAGGAGTTCTTCTGACCCATTAGAAATCTGTTTAATTAATTCATTTGATTCAGCTACACAATTAGATGATGATGTTTCTGAAATATGCTCTTTGCTTGACTGTACACAGGAAATGGAATACAAAGCATGGAAACCAAGATTCGAAGAGCTAAAATCCATGAATGATGATGCCCATGAAGAAGTACCCACACTGGAACTGAAGCCATTACCTGATGGGTTGAAGTACACATTTTTGGGAGAAGAACAAAACTCTCCAGTGGTAATTTCCTCATCCTTGACCAAAGAACAAGAAGGTAAGTTGATAGAAGTACTTAAAAGGCATAAAAATACAATTGGATGGACATTAAAGGATATAAAAGGTATTAATCCATTAATCTGTACACATAGAATACATTTAGAGGATAATGCTAAAACATCTCAACAACCTCAAAGAAGATTAAATCCACACATGAAAGAGGTAGTTAGAGCTGAAGTTCTTAAATTACTTGATGTTGGAATTATCTATCCTATCTCTGATAGCCAGTGGGTAAGCCCTACACAAGTTGTGCCTAAGAAATCTGGAATAACAGTGGTTGAAAATGAAAAAGGAGAATTAATACCTACCCGAGTCTCATCTAGTTGGCGTATGTGTATTGATTTCAGAAAATTGAATGTAGCCACTAGGAAAAACCATTTTTCATTGCCATTTCTTGATCAGATTCTAGAAAGAGTAGCAGGACATCCCTACTATTGTTTTCTTGATGGTTATTCAGGGTATAATCAAATACCAATTGCATTAAAGGACCAAGAAAAGATCACTTTTACTTGTCCCTTTAGCACTTTTGCATATAGAAGAATGTCTTTTGGTCTTTGTAATGCTCCGGCAACTTTTCAAAGATGCATGATAAGTATTTTCAGTGACATGATTGAGCATTATTTAGAGGTTTTCATGGATGATCTGACAGTTTGGAAATTCTTTTGAAAATTGTCTTGATAATTTGGAAAAAGTTCTTAAAAGATGCGAAGAAAAAGGATTTGTGTTAAATTGGGAAAAATGTCATTACATGGTTACCTCAGGATTAGTGTTAGGTCATGTGATATCTTCTAAGGGAATTGAAGTTGATAAGGTCAAAGTTGAATTAATTGCTTATTTGCCTTTCCCAAAAACAGTCAGAGAAGTTCGTTCCTTTTTAGGACATGCAGGATTTTACAGAAGATTTGTAAAGGACTTTAGTGCTATATCTAGACCTTTATGTAATCTTCTAACAAAAGATACACCATTTGATTCGACTTAAGATTGCCAAAAATCTTTTAAAAAATTAATCGGTCTTTTGACTTCTGCTCCTATCATGCAATCTCCTGACTGGTCTTTGCCTTTTGAGTTGATGTGTGATGCTAGTGATTTTCTTTGTTGGCGTATTTGTTTTAGGCCAAAGAAAGGAAGGTAAGCCTCATATAATTTATTACGCAAGTCGAACTTTGAATAGTGCACAAATGAATTACACCACTACTGAAAAAGAACTACTTGCTGTAATTTTTGTATTGGACAAATTTTGGGCTTATTTAATTGGTTCATCCACTGTTATTTTCACTAATCATGCTGCTGTTAGATATTTAATGTCTAAACAGGATACCAAACTTAGGTTGATACGGTGGATCTTGTTGCTTCAAGAATTTAACATCACAATAAAAGACAAGAAAGGAGCCGAAAATATTGTTGCAGATCATTTGTCAAGGCTGACAACAGGCTCATCTTTTGATAGCACACCTATCAATGATTCTTTCCCTGATGAATTTTTATTTTCTGTCAATTCTATGCCTTGGTTTGCTAACATTGTCAATTTTCTTGTAACAGGTAAGATGCCGCCTCAGTGGACACACCAAGACAAAAAAAAGTTTTTGATTGAGGTGAAAAATTTCTTTTGGGATGACCCATATTTGTTCAAATATTGTCCTGATCAAATCTTTCGGAGATGTGTACCCGACAATGAGGTAAGTAGTGTCATTAAATTTTGTCATTCAGAAGCATGTGGAGGTCATTTTTCTTCAAAGAAAACAGCTGCGAAAATCTTGCAGTATGGATTTTATTGGCCCACCTTATTCAAGGACAGTTATACTTTTTGCAAAAGTTGTGAAAGTTGTCAAAAATTGGGATCCATTTCTAAAAGAAATAAGATGCCTTTGAACCCTATCCTTGTCATTGAAATTTTTGATTGTTGGGGAATTGATTTCATGGGTCCATTTCCATCATCTTTTGGATTTGTGTACATTTTGGTTGCAGTTGATTATGTCTCAAAATGGATTGAGGCAATTCCATGTCGGCACAATGATCATAAAACTGTTCTAAAATTTTTAAAAGAAAATGTTTTGAGTCGATTTGGAATTCCTCGAGCTATCATCAGTGATGGGGGAACACATTTTTGCAATAAACCATTTGAATTTTTAATGAAAAAATATTGCATTACCCACAAAATTGCAACCCCTTATCATCCTCAGATAAGTGGACAAGTTGAATTAGCAAATAGGGAGATTAAACAAATTTTGGAAAAAACGGTTAACCCAAATCGTAAAGATTGGTCTTTAAGACTAAACGATGCACTTTGGGCTTACCGTATTGCTTTTAAAACATCTTTGGGCATGTCTCCCTATCGGTTAGTTTATGGAAAACCTTGTCATTTGCCTGTAGAATTGGAGCATAAAGCATTTTGGGCCATTAAAGCTTTCAACTTAAGTCTTGATGATGCTTCCAAGTTACGCAAATTGCAATTGAGTGAACTTGAGGAATTAAGAAATGATGCATATGAAAACTCAAAGATTTATAAAGTTAGAACAAAAGCTTTTCATGACAAATCAATTTTCAAAAAAACTTTTGAAATTGGTCAAAAAGTTCTGCTTTATAATTCTCTCCTTCACCTATTCCCTAGAAAATTGAGATCTAGGTGGATTGGTCCTTATATTGTCAAACATGTGTATTCTTATGGGGCCATAGACATTGAGAATCCTAGGAATGGTATTGTATTTAAGGTTAATGGACAAAGACTCAAACCATTTCTGGAACATCAAGTTGTTGAGGTAGAATCCATTTCTCTTTCTAATCTTTGTTATGAGTAGAATTTATTTTAATGTTGTTTCTTTCTTTTTGCAGTTCTTTGTGTTCCCGGTTAAATGGCGGATAACGGTACTCCGTGACTCTCAAGTCGGTTTGTTTTTCAGTTTCCCATAATAACTGATTTCTTCTCCTTTCAAAATGGATGTCATTCTCTCAAATCTAAGAAAACATTTTCCTTCTCTCCCTCTAAAAGCTCTAACAAAAGTCTATAAAGCTTGGTGTGAAAGACTGAGATTGTTAATATATAAGGGCATCCCAGAAGATATACACTGGATAATCGAAGCAAAGGTTCGTTTAGCTGGTGAATCTTCAGATTCATTTGTCCCATACATGCCTGGTCTCGGTAAAAGTTCATTTTCAAAAAAGAGAAGAGCAAAAAGAATGAAAGTTTGTTACAAGTGTGCACGATGGAATTGCAACACGCGATGTCACTCTTTGGGGATGGTTTCCATAAACAGAGAAGATAAAATATTCTTCAATAAGAATGGACTGAGTAAGGAGTCATTAGATAATATCTTATTGACTCTTGAGACGCATTCTTGTGGAGTTATGCAGCGTGAACTTCTTAGTTTGTGGAATCTCTTCAAGGACGAGCAAGAGCGTTATAGTCTTGGGAATCTGACTCAAAAAGCCCCTGTTTGCCAATTTATAAGAAAATTGGATGGGAAGCTTATCCTCGACTCATAGAAGGCGTTTAAGCCATTTCTGGACGTGAAACCAGAGGAAGATGTGAGCCACAATCACAACAACATGTATATATTATCTTGTACATTTTCAAAAAAAGAAAAGAAAAAAAAGATAAAAAAAAAGATAAAAAAAAAAGATAAAAAGAAAAAAAATTGAAAAAAAAATAAAAAATAAAAAAGGGCGAAACTTCGGTTGTACTTGGTCTTTAATTAGATTAGGAGCCCCTGCCAGTGGAGTGGCAGACCCGTCATTGACTCGGGTGGACCTTCGCACGCCGGTCGGTAAATAAGGTTCGTGTGTCATGCTCTGCAGAGAGCCGCGCAAGCATTCCCAGGTTTTAACCAAAGGCTCTGCTTGTTGATGGACAGAAAGAAGCGTCCCGTGTTTGCATTCTCGCGTGACAATGCCTCTGAGCTGGATCCTGTGATTTAATGTCATGGGCTCTTCAGTGACCTCTCACTGGCTGTGGTCGTTGGTGGTAGCTGTCAGATTTACGCACTTTAATTAGTGGCATCGTAGCTCAATTCAAAATATCCCACAAGCGGGAGGGAGAAGAATGCCCAGATTGGCTGAGCCGTCTTGGTATTCTCGCACTCATGACGCCTTAAAGTATAAAGATCGCCATGAAACCCGTACATAAAGGTATGTAATCATTTGTTATTATTATTTTATCTTTGTATGATTTTGTTGAATTTTGGTTTTGGATGACGATCCTTTGGATGGGATCCTTCGGGGTTTCTAGACTTCTTTACCCCGATAGTTTTCTTGAAGTAAAAAAAAAAAAAAAAAAAAAAAAAAAAAAAAACAAAAAAAAAAAATAAAAAAATAAAAAAAATATTTTTAAATTTCAAACTTTTCTGACACCAGTCAACTTACCTGTATAGGAGCTATTATTACTTTTTCTATTCTCTTCCCTATTTAAAACACTCCATTTTCTTCAATTTCCTGCAACTTATAATCATTCAAAGAGAGTGTGAGTGTAGAAATGGAGGGAGCTCCTTCTTCTGTTCGTAGATTTGTCAGTATCTGTGTATTTTGTGGGACAAGTTATGGGAAGGGCTTAGAGTTTGTAAATGCAGCAAGCATTGTTGGTAGAACACTTGCTGCGAGGAACATTCGTGTTGTATATGGGGGAGGTAGCATTGGGTTAATGGGGGCTGTATCACTTTCTGCACATATAAGAGGTGGTCAAGTTTTAGGTGTCATTCCTGAACCTTTCACTCGAAGGAACATCGTTGGAAAGACAATTGGACTGGAAATTCAGGTATCATCTATGCATGGACGAATGAAGGCGATGCTTGAAAACTCTGATGCATTCATTGTCTTACCTGGTGGTTTTGGTACTTTGGAAGAAGTCTTTCAAGTTGTCTCTTGGGCCCAATTGAACATCCACCATAAACCCATAGGTTTATTGAATGTTAATAATTTCTTTGATAATTTATTATCTTTTGTTGACCATGCTGTGGAACAGAAATTTGTCACACCTTCTGCAAGATGACTCCTTATCTCTGCTTCTACTGTTGATGAGTTGATTGATAAATTAGAAGCTTTTGTTTATGAACCTGATCCAGTAACAGCTCAGATAGATTGGTCCGAAGGAAGCAGTGAAGGAAGTGGTGAAGGAAGCAAAATGAAAAGAAAGCCAGCCAAGACACTCCAACTATTTAAATAATTACAACCTTTAGTTTTATTTATCATACTTTGTTTCTGATTTGTGTGAGGTTTTTCTTTTCAGTAATCGCAACAACAGGTAATATATTCTATCCTTTTTCCTATCTATGTTTTGACATTGAGAACAATGTTGTGATCTGGTTGGGGGGAAGGATGGTTGTAAAAAAAAACCCAAAATAAAAAATAATAATTAGGAAGTATGTTTGTTAATATGTTTATTGTGTTTATATTAAAAAAAACCCAAAAAAAAAATTCAAAAGTGTGTTTGTTAATATGTTTGTTGTGTTTGTCATCAATTTATTAACAACAAAAGTAATTAGGGATGGCAGAGTAAAGAGTAAATTATTTACTCTTGAGACGCATCAATAATTGGTGGCAGAGTAACGAGTAATTAGGGTAGTAACTAGTTTATGTGGAAGTAGCAATTCAAATTCAAGGAAATTTGCATGATTGAGTAAATTGTCTTCTTTCTTAAAATTCACATGCTTGGTTATGGATGTTGAATTGGTGGACTAAGAATGATAGAATTATGTCTTGTGAGATTTTGAGCCTATTGATGAATGGATCGAACATTTGTACCATTCTTTTTTTTCTTGTGTGAATCTTACTCATGAAATTGTTACTCTAGAACTTGCTTTGATTCTTTTTGAGACTACATTTTCATATGCATACATGAATATGATTGAAGCATTTTTCTTGAAATAGCTACTTTAATCAAATAGCCAGCCTTGTTTAGCAGTATGTTGTTTCAATATGATATCAAGCACTCTTATGACTTCTTAGAAATTCTCTGATTCCTGTCAACATAAAGCATTAGAAATGACCTATTTTTCCTTGCTTAACCCTTTTGAGCTTATTTGACTATTCTTTGTTTCGAACTCATTATGTGCCTTAAATGAAAAATCATATTCTTACTTGACCTTAGGGAATAAGAGAACATTAGTTTGTCATTCGATGAGTTCTTTAACAAGTGTGGGGGTGTGTGTGCAGAATATTTAAAAAAAATGTGTATATATGATGTTCTTATTCTTCAAAAAAAAAAAAAAAAAATCAAAAATCAAAAAAAAAAAAAAAAATAAAAAAAATGTAAAAAGAAGAGGGTCAACAAGGTAATAAAGGAAAGAGAAAGAATAGGTAAAGGAAATTTGTATTAAGTGGAGTTGGGATGAACTTTCATACTTGTTAATTGAACTCGGCTCTCTCATGCTCTTTTATTTCTCGGTATTTAACTTGTCATATCCATATTACCTCCTCCTTTACCTTGACCTCATTACAACCTTGAATAAAGTCCTCATGATTTGTGTGTGCATATGTTTTGAGTAGTGGAGAAGTAGAAGAGAAGCAAGCTTATGGTAGTGCAATTTTCATGGGTTGAATTGAGCGAAATACCTACCTTTTAAACACTTGAGGGATTGAGAGTGAATCTTGTGAAAATCTATCATTCTTGACTCATGTTTTTCAATTGAAATATCCTTACTTGTTAATTTGAGATGTGAAGATATATTACCTCATGAATGTTTTGATTACTTGAATGATTGATTGCTCTACTTTTTTTTTAAATATTATTAGAAATTGAGTCTTTTAGAGTGTTTAGCTTTTGAGTCTGTTTCTTTTTTTTTTTTTTGTGAGTGATCTTGTGTGTTTTGCTCAAGAGTGCAAAAAGCTAAGTGTGGGAAAATTTGATGATCACATATTTGATACATTAATAAGCTTTCATTTTTAGTCATTTACACTCTCTATGTACTTAATTGATTGAGTTTTATTATGTTTTGTAAGTTTGGGCTCAAATTGGATTTAATTGAATTTTTCAGCATGATTCATATCTTACATTATTTCTGTATTTGGGCCATATCTTGGGCTGTAGGTGGTATTTGGAGGTGATTCTAGTAGCATTTGAAAGATAAGAGAGATCTTTATAATTTTCATGAAGACCTCAAAGGCCCAATCACACGAGTAGATAACTCAAATTGGGATTGAAGCAAGAACTAGAGTGCTGTTCCTGACATTTTGACCTATGTATACTATTCATGCCATTGTTCGGGCTAGAAAGTGTAAAATGAGCTGAAATTTGGATGTTGAATATCTAAGACCCATATCTACAACTTTCATGTTGAACATTTTTCCAGAATCGGACTCCTTGAAGGTGATATTGGGCTTGGAAATTAGAACAGAGGAGCTATGACTAGGCCTGGGTAGTGTGCAATAATTTGAACGTATCTGGAGTTATAGAAATGATATTGGACTCAAACTAAAGCCATTTGAAAGCTAAGATCCAGGCCTAAAACTTTCATGAAGACCACTTGGTTCAAAAATGACGAATGCAATGACTTCAGAGCTGCATGATTTCGGAGACAAGGAATCTCCATAATTTCCCACTCACCTAAAGTCATTTGGCATTTTCCACTCATTTTCCACTCATCCAACCACTAATGACTCAGCCCCCTTGTCATTTTGTATCTCTAATCCTCTATAAAAGGAGGCCTTGGCAGATCATTGAGGGTGTTAGGTGTTAGTTACCAAAATGATGCCATTTTGTTACTAGGTTTTCTTGTAGTAATTTTCCTTTGTTCTAAATTAAAGTCATGTTCTTCTTCTTCTTCTTCTTCTTCTTCTTCTTCTTCTTCTTCTCTCTTTCTTTCTTCTTATCTATGAGTAACTAAGTTTCATTTTACTTGGGTGAAAGGGTAAAGCTCTTGGTAATAAAATAATGTTAGATTTATTCTTCTCTTATGCTTAAATGATTTATATTTTCTAGTAACCATTATACGTATTATAATTTGTTTCTTATAATTTAGAAACCATCTTTGTAAAGAGGAGTTCTTGATTTATTGTAAAAAAAATATTGGCACAATGAATGCTTTAACTCATTTATAAGTGGTGGTAATATTTTTAGGAAACATAATATAATCACGTATATTATTTTAATTGAACTTTTAATGTTGTATTTTCCAATTGGAACCTCCATGTTGCGAGGATTCTAATTGAGTTATAAAAGGAATTAATCTTACCTTTATTTTATTTACCAAGAGTGAATCTTTTTACTCAAGTAAATAATTTTAATTGTAATAATAAAATATTTACTTCACCTTAATTAATCTTCAACAATTCCCTGTGGATCGACCTCGGACTCCCGAGAAATTTTATTACTTGAGACAACCTGCATTTGGGTTCGCAATGCAACAATTAATCCCGCATCAAGTTTGTAGACTTGTTTGAAACCAAAAATTGTGCATCAGTTGGTCTTTAAGATTAAATTATGTACTTTGGGCTTACCGTACTACTTTCAAAACATCTTTAGGCATGTCACCCTATCTGTTAGTCTATGGAAAACCTTGTTATTTGCCTGTAGAATTGGAGCATAAAGTATTTTGGGCCATTAAAGCTTTCAATGTAAGTCTTGATGATGCTTCCAAGTTACGCAGATTGCAATTGAATGAACTTGAGGAATTGAGAAATGATGCATATGAAAGCTCAAAGATTTATAAAGCTAGAACAAAAGCTTTTCATGACAAATCAATTTTAAGAAAATCTTTTGAAATTGGTCAAAAAGTTCTGCTTTATAATTCTCGTCTTCACCTATTCCCTGAAAAATTGAGATCTAGGTGGACTGGTCCTTTTATTGTCAAACATGTGTATCCTTATGGGGCCATAGACATTGAGAACCCTAGGAATGGTAATGTATTTAAGGTCAATGGACAAAGACTCAAACCATTTCTGGAACATCAAGTTGTTAAGGTAGAATCCATATCCTTTTCTAATCCTTATTTTAAGTAGGTTTTTTTTTAATTTTGTTTTTTTCTTTTTGCAGTTCTTTGTGTTCCCCGTTAAGTGGCGGATAATGGTATTCCGTGACTCTCATGTCAGCTTATTTTTTAATTTTTCATAATAACTGATTTCTTCTCCTTTTAAAATGGATGTCATTCTCTCAAATCTGAGAAAGCATTTCCCTTCTCTCCCTCTAAATGCTCTAACAAAAATCTACGAAGCTAGGTGTGAAAGACTAAGACTGTTAATGTACAAGGGCATCCTAGAAGATATACGCTGGATAATCGAAGCAAAGGTTCATTTAGCTGGTGAATCTTCAGATTCATTTGTCCCATACATGCCTGGTCTCGATAAAAGTTCATTTTCAAAAAAAAGAAGAGCAAAAAGAATGCAAGTTTGTTACAAGTGTGCACGATGGAATTGTAACATGCAATGTCGCTCTTTGGGGATGGTTTCCGTAAATAGAGAAGATAAAATATTCTTCATTAAGAATGGATTGAGTAAAGAATCATTAGATAATATCTTATTGACTCTTAAGACGCATTCTTGTGGAGTTGTGCAGCGTGAACTTCTTAGTTTGTGGAATCTCTTCAGGGACGAGCAAGAGTGTTATAGTCTTGGGAATCTAACTCAAAAAGACCTTGTTTGCTAATTTATAAAAAAATTGGATGGGAAGCTTATCCTCGACTCATAGAAGGCGTTTAAGCCGTTTCTGAATATGAAACTAGAGGAACATGTAGGCCACAATCACAACAACATGTATATATTATCTTGTACATCTTCAAAAAAAAAGAGAAAAAAAGAGAAAAAAAGGGAAAAAAAGAGAAAAAAAAGAAATAAGAAATAAAAAATAAAAAAAGAGGGCAAAACTTCGGTTGTACTTAGTCTTTAATTAGATTAGGAGCCTTTGCCAGCGGCAGTCCCGTCATTGACTCGGGTGGACCATCGCACGTCGATCCGTAAATAAGGTTCGTGTGTCATGCTCTGTAGAGAGCTGCACTCCACAACCCAATGTTCACCATCTAGGCACTGTGAAGTTGATGGATAGATAGAAGCGTCCCACTTTGGTTATTAGTGAGAAGTAACTCGCGGCTACCAAAGCGTATGAGGCATCTGAGTTTGATCCTCTCTTTTATTAGAAGGGGCTCTCAGCGCCCTGGGATGGAGCGTTCTAGATCTTGGACATTGCAGGTTTCAAATTTTAACATCTTTGTTGATGTTACGAACTCAAGTATGAGTTCTCCAGGTTCTAGACCCAGGATGGAAACCCACAATGGTTTCTTTATTCTTTTTTCTTCAAACAAGTGGGAGGGAGAAGAATTCCCAGATTGGCTGAGTCGTTTTGGTATTACTGCACTCATGACGAGCAGTATAAAGATACGCCATGAAACCTGTACATTAAGGTATGTCATCATTTGTTATTATTATTTTATCTTTGTATAATTTTGTTGTATTTTAGTTTTGGACAGACGATCCTTTGGGCAGGGTCCTTCAGGGGTTTTTAGACTTCTTTACCTTGATAATTTTCTTGAAGTCTAAAAAAAATAAAAATTTAAAATTAAAAAATTAAAAAAATTAAAAAAATTAAAAATTTAAAAAGTTAAAAATTAAAAAATAATAATAATAAAGTTTCTTAAATTCAAACTTTTCTGACAACAGCCAATCTACCCATATATGAGCTATTATTACTTTTTCTATTCTCTTCCATATTTAAACACTATTTTCTTCACTTTCCTATAACTCATAATCATTCAAAGAAAGTATGAGTGTAGAAATGGAGGGAGCTTCTTCTTCAGTTCGTAGATTTCTCAGTATCTATGTATTTTGTGGGACAAGTTATGGAAAGGGTTTAGAGTTTGTAAATACAACAAGCACTGTTGGTAGAACACTTGCTGCGAGGAACATTCATGTTGTATATAGGGGAGGTAGCATTGGGTTAATGGGGGCTGTATCACTTTCTGCACATATAAGAGGTGGTCAAGTTTTAGGTATCATTCCTGAACCTTTAACTCGAAGGAACATTATTGGACAGACAATTGGGCTAGAAATTCGAGTATCATCTATGCATGGATGAATGAGGACAATGCTTGAAAACTTTGATGCATTTATTGCTTTACCGGGTGGTTTTGGTACTTTGGAAGAAGTTTTTCAAATTATCTCTTAGGCCAAACTGAACATTCACCATAAACTCATAGGTTTGTAGAATGTTAATAATTTCTTTAATAATTTGTTATCTTTTGTTGACCATGCTGTGGAACAAAACTTTATCACACCTTTGGCAAAACAACTCCTTATATCTGCTTCTACTGTTGATGAATTAATTGATAAATTACAAGCTTTTGTGTATGAACTTGAAGCAGTAATAGCTCAGATAGATTGGTCAGAAGGCAGCAGCAAGGGAGGCAACAAGGAACAAGAATGTGATCTGGCATTTCATCTATAACTTTCCTTTATCTTTGATTTTATTTATTGTACTTTATTTCTATTTTAATTTGTGTAATGTTTCTCTTTTCAGTAATTGTAACAATAGGTAATATCTTCTATCCTTTACCTATCTATGTTTTGACATTGAGGACAATGTTGTGATCTGGTTAGGGGAAAGATAGTTGTGTAAAAAAAATAAAACAAAAAAATAAAAAAATAAAAAAATTAGGAAGTGTGTTTCTTAATATGTTTATTGTGTTTACATGTTTGTCAGTAATTTATTAACAATAAAAGTAATTAGGGATGGCAGAGTAAGGAGTAAATTATTTACTCTCGAGACGCATCAAAATTACTAGCAGAGTAATGAGTAATTGGGTAGACAACTAGTTTGTGTGGAAGTAACAATTGAACTTCAGGGAAATTTGCATGGTTGATTAAATTATCTTCTTTCTTAAAATTCACATGCTTAGTTATGGATATTGAATTGGTGGACTGAGAATGATAAAATTATGCCTTGTGAGATTTTGAGCCTATTGATGAATGGATTGAACATTTGTACCATTCTCTTCTTTCTTGTGTGAATTTCAGTCATGGAATTGTTACTCTAGAACTTGCTTTGATTCTTTTTGAGACTACATTTTCATATACATACATAAATATGATTGATGTATTTTTCTTGAAATAGCTACTTTAATCAAATAGCCAGCCTTGCTTAGCAGCATATTGTCTTAATATGATATTAAGCACTCTTATGACTTCTTGTAAATTCTCTGATTCCTACCAATGTAAAGCATTGGAAATGACCTATTTTCCCTTACTTAACCCCTTTGAGCTTATTTGACCATTCTTTATTTCAAACTCATTATGTGCCTTAAATGAAAAACCATGTTCTTACCTGACCTTAGAGAATAAGAGAACATTAGCTTTATCATTGGATGAGTTCTTGAACAAGTGTGGGGGGGTGTGTGTAGAATGGTTGAAAAAAAAATTAGTTTAAATGTATATATTATGTTAATCTGTAAAAAAAAACACAAAAACAAAAAAAAATTATGTAAAGAAGGGTCAACAAGGCAATAAAGGAAAGAAAAAAATATGTAAAAGGAATTTGTATCAGGTGGAGTTAGGATGAACTTTCATGCTTGTTAATTGAACTCAGCTCTCATGTTCTTTTATTCTCTTTGGTATTTGACTTGTCATATCCATATTACCTTCTCCTTTACCTTGACCCCATTATAACCTTGAATAAAGTCCTCATGATTTGTGTGTGTATGTGTTCTGAGTAGTGGAGAAGTAGAAGATAAGCAAGTTTATGACAATGCAATTTTCATGGGTTGAATTGAGTGAAATACCTACATTTTAAACACTTGAGGGATTGAGAGTGAATCTTGTGAAAATCTATCATTCTTGACTCATGCTTTTCAATTGAAGTTTCCTTGCTTGGTGGTTTGAGATATGAAGAAACATTACCTCATAAATGTTTTAATTACTTGAATGATTGATTATTCTTCATTCTTAAATATTATTGGAAATTGAGTCTTTTAGAGTGTTTAGCTTTTGAGTCTGTGTCATTTTTTTTCTTTCCTAGTTTTAGTCTTGTGTGTTTTGCCCAAGAGTGCAAAAAGCTAAGTGTGGAAGAATTTAATAATCAGATATTTGATACATTAATAAACCCTCATTTTTAGTCATTTACACTCTCTATGTACTTAATTGACTAAGCTTGGTTATGTTTTGTAAGTTTGGACTCAAAATTGGACTTAATTGATTTTTTCAGCATGATTTACGTATTACACTATTTCTGTATTTTGGCTATATCTTGAGTTCTAGATGTCTACTAATTATTTATTTTACCTTGTTAGAAAGATAAAAGATAGCTCTACAACTTTCATGAGAGCTCAAGATCAAAGTCAGACATCTAGTGAAACAAATTGGGCTTGGAAGTCAGAATACGAGTTTTGTGATTGGAACCTGAACAGTGTGCAGTAATCAGATCATAACTCAGGATGTAAAATCTATATTGGGCTAAAACTTTGGTATCTTCAATTTAAGACCTATATCAACAACTTTCGTGAAGAACACAAGACTCAAATCGGATCCTTGGAGGTCATATTGGGCTTATAAGTCAGAACAGAGGAACTATAACTGGGCCTGAATACTGTGTAGTAATTGGGTCATATCTCGGGCTATAGGTGGCCTTTTAAGGTGATTCTAGTAGCATTTGAAAGCTAAGATCCAGGCCTACAACTTTCATAGATATCACTTAGTGAAAAAATGACGAATGCAATGACTTCAGAACTAAATGAATTCAGAGATAAAGAATCTCTATAATTTTTCACTCATCAAAAGTCATTTGGCATTTTCCACTCATTTTTCACTCATCCACTCACTCATGACTCAACCCCCTTTTCATTTTGTATCCCTAATCCTCTATAAAAGGGAGCCTTGGCAGATCATTGAAAGTGTTAGGTGTTAGTTACCAAAGTGATGTTATTTTGTTACTAGTTTTTATTGTAGTAGTTTTCCTTTGTTCTAAATTAAAGTCATGTTCTTCTTCTTCTCCTTCTCTCTTTATTTCTTCTTGTTTATGAGTAACTAAGTTTTATTTTACTTGAGTGAAAGGGTGAAGCTCTTGGTAATGAAATAAGGTTAGATTCATTTCTTTCTTGTGCTTTAATGATATATTTTCAAGTGGTTATTATACGTATTGTATTTTGTTTTCAATCAATTTAGAAACCCTCCTTGTAAAGTGGAGTTCTTGATTTGTTGTAGACAAGATTTTGGCACAATGAATGCTTGATCCCATTTATGAGTGGTGGTGTTAATAAATAATTAAAGGAATCATAATATAATTACGTATATAATTTTTAATGAACTTTGATTGTTGTATTTTCCGATTGGAACCTCCATTATGTATGGATTCTAATTGAGTTATAAAAAGAATTAATCTTATTCTTATTTTATTTTCCAAGAGTAGATCTCCTAACCCAAGTAAATCTTTTTTATTTGTGACCAAGTTTTATTACTTTTATTGTTGTGACAAAATATTTTCCTTACGTCAAAGTATTTTTCTTCATCAATTCCCTATGGATCGACCTCGGACTCCCGAGAATTTATTACTTGAAATAACCTGCACTTGTGTTTACAACTTTTAATCCGCATTGCCAGTTACTAGGGAAATTATTTCTACAAAGTAATTAAACACCCCACACAGGGGGTAAAAGCAAAAAGCTGAGGCATTCATCTACTATTCAATGGTATCCAGACAATTAGCAGCGGCAGACAAAGTTTCAGCAGTACCTTGACCCTCTAGGGCAAGGCTGGGAAGCACAAGGCAGCCATCCTGAATAACCTTCTAGGAGTCCAACTCTTCAAGGCCAGGGTCCCCGGGATTAAAGAGTTGGATTTACCTTATGGCATTTTGAAATTGCTCCCCACTAATGTTTGTACACACAGTGACAAGTTTTTGAACGTCACCTTCCAAGGAGGTAGTCCTGGTTTGCAGCTATTGGCTCTTAGCAGAAGACCTTCATTCTCAGCTTTAAGCATAGCTAAGTACCTCTTGACCTCGGCTAAGCTAGCCTCCTTCTGCTTCATAATGTCTTTCAAGGCCACCACCTCATTCTCTAGATCCCGGGTCCAAGGCTCGGCCTCGCTCTTGACCTTCTCAGCCTCCTCTCTAGCCTTGAGAGCTTGGTTTTTGCCTTCTTCGGCTACCGCCACCTTATCCACCATTTCTTGGTCATGCTCATCATAAGACTGCTCCAAGAACCGAGCCTCAACAACTAGACGAAGGTCGAAAGTTTGAAAAGACAAAAGAGCCTCCTTCCTACTGCAGTGGGCAAGATGTTGTCCAACTTGATCATCCAAAATATTTAAATCTATGAAATTCTGAGGATCTGATTCCTCGCGATACAAACTGATTGGACCACGGACCTCGCCAGCTGCAACCCTCTTTCCTCAATCATCCACCCTACTGTCATCAATAACCCTCCTTTTTTGTCTTTGGAGTGGTGAGGTCTGAGAATCCTCCAGCTGAATCAGACCCTCCTCGACTACTAGCTCCGTAAAGGGTAGGGGCAGAGAAGCCGGGACGACAGCCACAATGGCATTGGATAGCTCCCACCGCATTTTTGGCCCTTAAAGCTTCCAAGACCACCAAGGCGTTTTTGGTCTCTATATCAACCAAGTTTTTTGCAAAATCAACAAAGAATTAGAAACAAAGATTACTATTAAAAGATATTATAAGCATATACCTCATAAGGACGTCAGTTCACACTACCTAGAATGGCCCATAGAGTCTCATCATCTGGGGCCCCCATAATATTTTTAAGAGGGATCAAACCATTCTGGTCGACCCACATCTCAAAGAATTTAACGCATTCAACCTCCTCCTCATCCAGTTGATGTTTTTCCCTCTCAAATGATTAAGTGGGAATACTCCATGCCGCTCGATTCCAGTATAAGCTAAATACTGGTTCTCTATTGTTGTCCAACCAGAATGGACGAGTACTGGAAGTTACAGTTAATTTGAAGAATTTCTCTTTGAAATCCTTGTAACTCTCTTGATACGAAAGGAAGACCTTTCGCCCCTGCAAAGATCGGACTGAGAGCCAGGATTATTGAGGAGCATTACACCCTATGAACAAAATCGAGTGTGAAAATAAAAGAATGCTTTATCTGAACACTGCAGCCCAAGCAATCGGCAAATCCTTTCAAATGCCAAAATGTTATCCCAACCATTAGGGTGAATTTGGGTGGGGGCAGCATTAAGGGTTCGGATGATGGCGAGGTGAAAGTTGTTGAAGAGGATATAAAGTCCGAACCAGATAAAGAAATCTTCATACAAGAACGTGTAATGCTCTCCCTCTTGATGAGTGGAGCACACCCTTTCATTTTTGGCGATAAAACTTCGAACTCGTACTCCCTGCTACCACTCTTCATCAACATCAAGTAGTCCTTAAGCCCTTCGAGGGGTTCTCCGGGTTGAAAATAGGATATCTGATCGTAGGCATCATCCGCGTCCTATGGATAGACCATCCTAGACCACGGGGAATGCAGATAGCATCCCTATCAAATGGGCCTTGAACCTCGGGCTCTCAGATTACTAGCTCCGGAGCTATAGGCTCCTGGATCACCAGCCCCCAAGCTCAAGGAACTGGTGCTTCAGGCCCAGCCGCCCTCCTTATTCTGTCCATTTAGATTCCTACAAACACACAGAGGCCAGTGGTCAGAATCATTCAACTTTAAAGATTTAGACACGGAAGTGGGCAGAGAGAGAACTACTTCTCATGCCTACACATTGACCTTTGCACCCACCAAAGCAAAAGCCTTAAAAGGGCACCTCCGTTGCACAAAGTACGGTGGAAGAGGTGCTCCACAGGGCAATGCCATGGAAGAAGTTAAGGAACTAGCGTTCCCACCTATTTTCATTAAAATAAAATATAAAAAATGAAGAAATATAAACTCCAAAAAGGAGGGCACGATAACTTTACACGAAATAGTATAGACAAGCCAGAAAAGGAATACCTTGAGGAAATGGGAGAAAATAGGTCATTAAAAGTCCAAAGTGATTGAATAAACTACTCTCCTCTGCCGCAACAACCGCTGGAAATTGCTTTAGGCCACCGAGTTTGCAAACGAAATAGTAAAGGTGAATAAGGAGGGTTTATACCCCTATTTATACAGGCTAGATGGTTAGAGGGCAATTTCGTCACAGTTGTCATGATTTGAAAAGACACTCATTATGGCGCGAAGCACTAAGCACGACTGCCCGATGAATGCATGCCATGTGGCCCTCATAGCTATTCTGGCAGTTGAAAGGACGGTTGTGCAGCAAGCCAAAGGACACATAAACCAAACCTAGAAGTCTTCCATGGACCATGGAATCGTTCAACGGACCCCGACAATTAGGACGAGGCTGAAATGATTGGTCCCGAATAATTAAGTCAAAATTCTTAGCCCCATGCGGAGTACGGACCATAGGGGAAGGAATTGAAACTTGCCACTTCATTGTGCCAACCAAGAGCCAAGCTGGGGGCAATACAGTAGTTACAAGGCAAGCATTGGACTTACCTTGGAAGATATAAAGTACCCCGGAAGATATAAAGTAATATGAACGGCGGAAAGTAGAAAAGAAAAGGCGAAGATATAAGAGAATTAAAAAAAATTTATTTTATTCATTGATCTTAATTTATTGATCTCATTCCATACATCGTCTACCTTCATGGGAAGGAAAAGGGAAAATACATTAAAAGGTATTCTGAAGACAGTATCCATTGGAGAGCTTGAGGACAGAGCTGACATCACTGTTGGAACACCCAGTTACATTATCACATCCATAGTTCCTCAATTTTCTTCCTAATTTACTCAGCTTTGAAAAATTTTGACAAACTGGAACAGAACACTACCTCTGAAACTCTAGAATCGCTCTGCCAAATTCTTCTTCCTAGCCTCCTTCACATTAATAATAAAGGCCGGCATCCACCACTCCTCCGAGGAGCAACCACAGGAGAATGTATCACCCCAAGTTGCTCCAAGAGGATTTTCCCTTCTAGAGGAGCTGCATCCTTACATATCCAACCGCTCTTAGAAGAAGACTGGCCTGGTGCCTCCAGGTCACTCAAGATGGAAGAAAGACAAGGACAGAGTGCCCTCTAGTGTTCCTATGCACCAGCTTACAGAAGCATCACTCCATCCTAGCAACATGGTGGATCAGACACTCTCGTTTACGTTAGGAGATAAAGGCTTCCGCTCCCCAAATGCATAGCGACTTAGACATTATGCTAAGAAAGAAAGGCTCCCACAAAGGGGAATTGGTTATAGAAAATTAAACACCTTCAGAGATTTTGGAAAAAGCAAAAGGATGACCTTTGCAGGAGATGAAACCCTCCACATGAACACAAAAATGCGAAGAGAACTACTCTTTGAGAGAGAATCATCTTCACATAAAACTACAGGGAAAAAGAAATACAAGGGAATGCCAGCTTCAGTGCAAACATTCCCTATTTATAGAGAGAATGAAGCACTCTGATTAGCTCCATAAAAGGTGAACTAATCCCATGATGGCAGCCACGTTAAATGCTCCTAATTTCTGATTAGTCACGGGAGTAGCAGGCAATTGGGAAACAAGTACGAAACTGGTATCCTCTTTAAAGGATCTTAAATTCCTAATAAAGTCAAAGCAACAGTTTCCTAGAGAATCACAGACTGTTACCACATACAGTTTCATAGATTGTATTCAGAGTTTGCATGGCGAATACTCAAGGGAACCATGAGAATTAATACTCAGGGGCAGCAAACTTAAGGTACATTATGGTATGCCACACACACTGGCATTTCGCGTAAAACATTTGTTTGTCCCTTTATAGGCTGCAAGTGCACGGATCGAACAAGTAATACAGTTTAAGAGTAGGATATCGTTCCCACGAGGACTAGGTTACTTCTAATGTTAAATATCAATTAATAGCTTAAATAATTCTATTCAAGAACATAAAAATAGGGAAAATTCCATTTAAATTAAATCTAAAGACTGAAATACAATAAAACAAAAATAAAGATAATGTTTAGAGTTTAGGGAATTCTTCTTCACCTCCTACTTTAACTAATTATATGCAATCCTCTAAATCAACATGAATGAATTGTTTAGTTAGCTTGAGAATCTAATTTAGTTAAAATCCTATGTCTAGGTCAATCAACCATGCTCTATTTTCCTAACTCACTATGTTTCCATGAGAACTAGTGCAAACTCCACTCATTAAGGTCTATTCTCAAAAACTTGCTATGCAAGGCCAAGAGGTATATTTCTATCCCATTAGCGAATCAACTCATCCCACCATGAGAATGAAATCGAACATGCATCAACCATACATATGATCTCAAATCCAAATTCCTATATCTAGGTTCATCAGATTTCAACAAATCACTTAAAAGTTAGCCAAACAATCAAGAGCATTAAGATCTATATAATTGAACAAAATCAAACATCAATATAAACTCAAAAAAGTACAAAATCATTAATATTCATCTAAGGATTCAAAGTAATCCCTAAATACAGCTTAACTACTCATTAAACATGAAAATATAACCACAAAAACCATGTTCATGATACGAGAAAAAGAGAAAAGAGAAAGGAGTAGGAAGGAAACTCAATAGATATGATCTTTGATACTTGAATCATCCCCCATGAAGAAGATGACCTCCAACCTTGCTCTCTTTGGCTTCCTCTCAACCTCAAAGTAAAAACCTAATCGCAACTTCTCTAAAACTAAAAAGCTTTCTTCACTAAAACTAATAAAATAATATTTATAGGCTCAGAAAACAGAGTCACACCGCGACATTAACATTCCTGCGCCGTGGCGCTTATTCAATTTAGGTCACCACACTACAGCATATGCTCCTTTGCACCGCGGTGTTCAATCCTCAGGTTCAATATACTGAAGCAGAGGAATGCACCACAGTGTGGCATGAACATGCTTGCGCTGCGACGTGAGTTGCTGAACTTCACACTTGGCTTTCTCTTCCAATTTTTGTCCAAGTCTTCCACAAATCCACTTGCTTGGAACCCTTCTTGTAATAGAGAAAACACCAAGTTACTTACAGTTGTAATTTCACTTAATTACTTACAGAATATGCACAATGTGCTTAAAACCATATAGGAAGATATCTAAATTAAATTTGACAAATATATAGCCTAAAATCTTCCATATATGCATAACAAACAAGGAATCAGTATCAATATAATACAGATATAGGGCACAAATAACTACATTTTATGGAGTTATCAACATCCAGGATCCAATGTCAATTTTCGGATTCCTATCATCGCATGCATGGGTGATCCTATTGAAACTTGACACTCGACTATCTCATCCAAGCGCCAACCTAGGAGCAACTGTTCTAGGCCGCGATCCGAGATCCATTCTAGTAGGATCAACCCGGCACGCATATAACCGGACGCCGTCCTAGACTACATAGCTAAGGCCTTGATGGTAGTTCGAACCCCGGAGCCATGCACATCGAGCGACATTGAGCCATAATATCAAGATTGTTAGATTCATGCAGAGGATATATCCCTGAATATCCGTAACTGCTAATCATCAACTTACAGTATTATAGGACTCATAATTGCCTCAGACTGTTAAGTAGCTCCATATCGAAATTCCTAATTTATAGGGATTCACCCCAACAATAGTGGGAGGATAATCTCTACCAGGATACTGATCCTAAATACCTACATTCAGCACAAATTGTATTATGATTCTACACACGTTCTATAAGTACCATGCTAAGTAACCTTAAATAGGTATGAATAAATTATACAAGCATAATACCCTACTCGTGCATTGCCTGGTTTGAGCGTTGGAGTCACTTTGCAGGTACCCATCTCCCAGTCTCAACACGCTCTGTCGCAGTTGCACAAAGAGGAACCCACCTTATACGTGTCTGCCTCAGGTACCCTTTGAATTCACTTCATAATAGATACCAACAAGACCTTATTAGAAAAATGTAAAATTCTTAAAAACCCTTCAAGAGTAATATCAGGAAAAATTATTGATAAAATTATTTTAAAAGACTTAAATTTAAACAATATTTTCATAATCGAATATGTCATTCAATTGTAAAAGAGAGATGGTAAAGATTTTGATATTCAATAAAGGTTAAATCATATTCGAATTAAGATTTTATATGTGTGTGTTAATTGTATAAATAATATCAAATAAAAATATTAAAATGTATTGCTAACATAATTAAATTCATTTCATATTTATATCTATATCTATACAATTAACACACACATACGTTAGTAAGTGTCCCTCCATTTTTCAAACCTTTCAACTATTAGTAAGTACAAAAAATTCAAAAAAATTAACTAAAAAACTTAATGAAGGGTGTATATTGCATTGAATATTTCAAAGTATCATAATCTAAAACATTTAAAAGCATCATATATTGAAAATTATTTTTAAAAAAATATAATGCATTGGTTATTTGATTATTTGATTGATTATTTGCATAAATTATTTTAAAGTGACTCACATTATTAGTAAGTTTCCTATAAATTCAAATTTCAAAAGTACAAATAATTCAAAAACAAAAATTAACTAAAAAAAAATGGAAGGAGTATATTGCATTGAATATTTCAAAGCAAAAATATAATATGCATGTATTGGTTATTTGATATTTGATTTATTATTTGTATTAATTATTTTAAAGTGACTCACATTATCTAATTATTTGATCATGTTATTTTAAAGCACCACATATTTACATTGATTATTTGACTGATTATTTCAAATAGCTAATTATTTGATCACGTTAAAAGTTACTCATGTTGTTTGATTTTTTGCATTATTATTTTATTAATATATATTACTTAAAATATGTACTTATTATACTTAATATATACGTTATCAATCAGGGTAAACTTTGATTATTTTATTAATATACATGTCATAAATTAGGAAAATTTTGATTTTTTTCCTTTTTAAGAATAAACTTCTTATGTACGTTTCTTTGTGTCTCATCTTTGTGCCATGACCCTACTGCTTCTAAAATACGATTCTTATTTCAAAAATATTTCTGTCCAAACTCTTTCATTCTGTAGGATTTCCCCAATCAAATGCATGCTCCCTTCTCATTACGATTTTTTTTAAAAAGAACTTCTTATTCTCTCCTTGAATTCTCTCTTTGAATTTCATGTAGCAATGAGTAGAGCATTAGCTACTTGAAGAAGATGGCGATTGATTGAACAACTACTTGGAGGCCATATTGAACTTTGAACTAGCTCTCGACGATGCCAATTTATCTTTGCTTCTCAGAGAGTGAAGCTGGTTCAACCCTCGCCTGCTACACAATGGAGGAGGTTTTCGGTTTCGACGAGGCTAGTTAAAGAAATAGTGAATCATGAATTTTTCCCGTGTTATTTTACAAAAGGAACAGACATATATATACAAGCTCTACCACTCACCTAGTTAAGATCACTCCTACAAAAACTCCTAAACCAGATACGGCTATTCTAATAATAACTATACAAATAAAAAGATTACAGAAAGGATCAATTAGGATCAGTGTAATAATGCTGCAATATTCTCCCAATATATCAGTGTAATAATGCTGCAATATTCTCCTAATATTCCATATTAGATCAATTAGGATCAGTGTAATAATACTGCAATATTCTCCTAATATATCAGTGTAATAATGCTGCAATATTCTCCCAATATATCAGTGTAATAATGCTGCAATATTCTCCCAATATTCCGTATTAGATCAATTAGGATCAGTGTAATAATGCTGCAATATTCTCCTAATATATCAGTGTAATAATGCTGCAATATTCTCCCAATATTCCGTATTACCCCCCTCAAGTTGGAGCATGAAGATTTTGAATGCCTAACTTGCCAAGCAAAGAATGAAACGGTGCACGTCCCAGGGCCTTAGTAAAAGTATCTCGAAAGCTGGACACGAGTAGGCACATAAGAGGGCTGGAGATGACCATGAATTATTTCATTACGCACGAAATGACAGTCCATTTCAATGTGTTTCGTACGTTCGTGAAAGACAGGATTTTTGGCAATGTGGAGAGCAGCTTGACTATCACAATAGAGTTGCATAGGGGTGGGATGCTTGATACCGAGACTGGAGAGAATACCTTTCACCCACTTCAGTTCGCATGTTGTTTTGGCCATCGAGCGATACTCAGCCATGCAGAGGACCGCGATACTGTTTGTTGCTTCTTGGTCTTCCAAGATATAGGAGAGCGACCCAAAAAAATAATCCAACCAGTAAGAGACCGTCGAGTAAGAGGACAAGCAGCCCAATCAGCATCACACCATCCATATAATCTCAGATCGCAGGCTTTATCTAAAAAAATTCCTTGCCCGGCAGTCCCTTTGAGATACCGCACCACTCGCAAGGCAGCACACCAATGTTCTGCTCGTGGTTGCTGCATGAATTGAGAGAGAACATGGACACTATAGGACAGCTCAGGCCGAGTAAAGCAAAGATAAATAAGGCGACCAACAAGTCTGCGATACCTGTCTGGATTGTCAAGAAATTGTCCTTTGGCAAGACTGAGATTATGATTTTGCTCTAGCGGAGTTTCCATAGGTTTTGCTCCAAGTAATCCAGCTTCACTAACAATGTCAGAGCGTATTTTCTTTGGCAAAGAAAAATCCCGATGAGGTGATCGCCACTTCCACTCCTAAAAATATTTCAACAATCCCAAATCCTTCATATGGAAGCATTGACTCAAATAATCCTTGAATCGCGTAATAGATGCAGTGTTATTTCCACAAATGATCAAATCATCAACATAAACCAAAACCACAAGTTGCACATCGTTATCAATTAAAGTGAACAAGGAATAATCGAACCGGATTGACAAAATCCATATTTCTTTAGAGCGAGGAAAGTTTTGCAAACCAAAGAACGAGGAGCTTGTTTTAATCCATATAGTGACTTTCGCAGCTTGCACACCGTACCTGGTGGAGCAAGGCGAAATCCGAGAGGCAATTTCATGTACACTTCTTCTTGCAATTCACCATGAAGAAACGCATTATGCACGTCCATTTGATGAAGTTCCCACCCCCCTTCGCAGCAAAGAATAGCTAAAACAATTCGAAAAGTGACCATTTTGGCCACAGCGCAAATGTTTCGTGTAGTCCACTCCTTCTACCTGATGGTTTCCAAGAATGACTAAGCGAGCTTTAAACCGCTCTACACTGCCATTGGAGCGATACTTGATCTTGTAAATCCACTTACATCCCAAGGCCCTTTTATTTGCTGGAAGAGGGCACATGGTCCATGTGTGATTGTCTTCAAGAGCTTGTATTTCATGCTGCATAGTAGATCGCCATCTTTCATCTTTGACTGCCGCTGAGAATGTTGTTGGTTCTGTTTCTGCAATCACTGCAGCAAGGAACCTGCGATGCTGGGCAGAAAATTTATCACAAGTCACATAATGCGTTATAGGATAGGGCGTACCTGATTTTTGCTGTGGAGGGAGTGAACAATTGGATGGGCTCATTTGTTGGACAGTATAAGTGACATAATTCTGCAGCTTCACAGAGGGAATCCTATTACGTTTACCGCGACCAAGGGATTCTTCATCATTCAGTTCAGTTTCAGCATCATCATCCTGATATACCTCACTTGATGTTGCAACATCTTGAGTGCTTTCCAATTCGGTACCCCCCCTTACTTCTACAATCCTATCTTCGATGGTTTCTTCTAAGTGCTCACTCACTGCACTTTCAATGGTAGCCTCATCATTCCTTTCTGCAACATGCTGTGACGAATTGATCAAGGTTTCATCAGCAGAGACAGAAGGAAACTCATTCTCAAAGAAATTAACATCTCTTGATACAAAGTAAGTTTCACTATCTAGATCGAAAAGCTTCCATCCTTTCTTACCATGAGAGTACCCCACAAAAACACACTTTTTTACTTCTGCTAGCAAATTTGTCACCCTTCTTACCTTGATTATGAGCATAACATAGACACCCAAAAACTCTTAATTGATTATATGAAGGTGGCTCTCCATTTATCATCTCATACGGAGTTTTTCCGTTCAACAATGGTGTTGGCGTTCTATTTATTAGATATCCAGCTGTCAAGACACATTCTCCCCAAAATGAGATAGGTAGGTTACCTTGAAATTTGAGCACGTGCAACATTAAGGATGTGCCTATGTTTTCTTTCAACTCTCCCATTTTGTTGGGGGTTCCTACACATGATGTCCGAAAGACAATCCCACGCTCTAGAAAGCGCATTCTCAAACATATGAATTCGGTTCCATTATCACTTCGAATTATTTTGATTTGTTTTTCATCTTGTCTTTCCACTAAAGCAATGAAATTTAATAATACTTGTGAAACTTCCCTTTTATCACGCAAAGCAAATAAATCCACACAGCTCGAGAAAAGTCATCTACTATAGTCAAAAAATAATAAGCTCCACAAGAAGATGGTGTTTTGTAAGGACCCCATAAATCACAATGAATTAATTCAAAACTACTACTAGCTTTATTATTGCTCAAAGGAAAACTATCCCTAGTTTGCTTTGCCCTCTGACACACATCACATGCTTTATTTCCATTCACACTCCTACCTACATTTGGAATTAATTGAGTGATCTTCATGGAAGGGTGTCCCATACGCTTGTGCCAAAGATCAAACACGGAAAAATCATCAACTTTGAAAGCTTTCTCATGACGAATCCCTATGAAATAATAGAGCCCATCTCTTCGTTCACCCACTCCAATCAGCGTCCTCAGAGTACGGTCCTGCACAACACATAAAGAGTTAGTGACCTGCACAATACAATTTGTATCATCTGTCAATTGGGACACTGATATTAAATTACAATTTAATCCAGGCACATATAACACATTGACAAGTTTTAGCCCTCCTTCGAGAGTCACAGTTCTTTCCTTCGTTGCAAAGGCTTGTTCTCCATTGGGGAGTCCCACAGGGCATCTTTGCACCACCTTTAGCTCACGGAGGAGTCTCAAATCTCCAGTCATATGATTGGAGGCTCCTGTATCAATAATCCACACTGCATTTTTACCTGTCATTCTTTCTGTGGTGCTTCCCTTATGACTACTGAGGAGATCCACCAGAGTTTGCCATTGCTCAATGCTCAAACTTGGTAGGCCTCCCTTATCTGCATCCACTGTTGGTAAAATTGTTCCCCCATTGGAAGTTTGAGCAGCATTTGCACGCACATTCGTGCCTCTCCCACGGCCTTGATGAGCACCGCGTGTTTGGTGTTGTCCTCTCCCTCGACCACTTGTCTTTGGTTCATGGCGTGGTCTTTCTCCCCACCATTCTGGATACCCAATCACCTGAAAGCAATTTGTGGCATCATGTCCTGTTCGATTGCAGTGCCAACAAATTGTAGACTTGTCTTTTGCATCTCCATGACCTCTTGCTTTTCCACCAGTTTGCACAGCGAGGCCAACAACTTCCCCTCTTTCCTCCTTGGTTCTGGAAATTGTCTTCACACGTTCTTCTTGTATCAGAGTAGCGTAAACTCTGTTCAATGATGGCAGCGGGTCAGTAGCCAGAAGATTGGAGCGAGCTGTCCCATACAATACATCATCCAGGCCCATCAAGAATTGATGCACTTTTTCTTCTTCCCTCCGCTTCTCTAACTTCCCTTTGATATCACACTTGCATCCTTCACACACGCATGTCGGTATCTGTTGGTAGTTCGCCAATTCATCCCACAACATTTTCAGCTTTCCATAGTAGTTCACCATGGTCATTCCTCCTTGCTTGCATTCAGCTAGTTCCAGTTTCAGTTGTTGAATCCTAGGGCCATTCACCACTGAGAATCGTTCCCTGATATCATCCCACAGTTCTTTTGCATTTTCCATGTATGAAATAGTGGAACGCAGAGATCCTTCGATGGTGTTCAAAATCCAAGACACCAACATGGATTGCACGGTCCACCAATCCTCCATCTCTGAAGATCCTACCTTCGGTTGCTTTATGGTGCCATCGACAAATCCCCATTTACGTCGTGCTCGTAGGGAGGTTTTCATAGCCTTGGCCCACTCTTCATAGTTTTCACCCCGCAGCTGTACCTGCGTGATCACACTCCCAGGGTTGTCGCTGGAATTGAGATCATATGGTGATGGTTTCTTCTTCTGAGATTGGTCGTCTCCTCCTTCCATAGAAGATTTTGATCCTTCTTCTTTTCCTGTCATAGCCGCCGCCAGGTATGTTTAACCCTAGGGTAACCTTTCTCTGATACCATAAAGAAATAGTGAATCATGAATTTTTCCTGTGTTATTTTACAAAAGGAACAGACATATATACACAAGCTCTACCACTCACCTAGCTAAGATCACTCCTACAAAAACTCCTAAACCAGATACGGCTATTCTAATAATAACTATACAAATAAAAAGATTACAGAAAGGATCAATTAGGATCAGTGTAATAATGCTGCAATATTCTCCCAATATATCAGTGTAATAATGCTGCAATATTCTCCTAATATTCCATATTAGATCAATTAGGATCAGTGTAATAATGCTGCAATATTCTCCTAATATATCAGTGTAATAATGCTGCAATATTCTCCCAATATATCAGTGTAATAATGCTGCAATATTCTCCCAATATTCCGTATTAGATCAATTAGGATCAGTGTAATAATGCTACAATATTCTCCCAATATATCAGTGTAATAATGCTGCAATATTCTCCCAATATTCCGTATTACTAGTCTCTACCGCGCGCTATTGAGTTTGAAGACCTTTATTTTACCTCTCTCTTTTTTACTCTCTCCCATTCCATTCATTATCTCATCTCAAAATATCAATTCCACTGCTTTTGTGTTTCATATGATAATTCTTCTAAAGTGTGCCCATCTTAGAGGATAGAAAGCATAAATTTATCTAATTATGAATGGGATTGATAATTTTTTTTCTTTGCTTTGTTTGGTTTATTGATATTGTATTTTCATTTCAATTTGGTTTGAAAGAGTTTACAAAGGAATGAATTCAATTGCCAAGAGAAGGTCTTCGTCACCTTCTCTATTTGGTGCTTCTTGCCCTCCTATGCAAAGTACCATGCATCCAAAGAATGAATTTGCAAGTTGGTAAATATTGTCAGAATTTATTCTTTTTTTAGGGCAAGATTTATGGTTCTTAATTTCATGGTTTAACAAATGGGTCACAATTTACCATGTGGAAGCTGAGGTAGAGGTTAAGCAAAGAGGTGAGGAAAAGGGTTTACATTTGTCAGGAGCTAACCTGCGTTCACCATGATCCTTCGAGTGCCTTGGGCGATCTCATTGGGATCATCAAGAAGCACTTTTGCAGAAAATGTGAGTCGTGAGAGGGTTCAATTTGTCATATTATCTTTTATATATAAAAGTAGAATACATGAGTCATACTCTAAGGTTTACTTTCTATTTAAGGTATTTTATATTTAAGTGTATTAATTAATTATTTTAAAACTTTCAACAACATTAAGTGTTTTAAATTTTCTAAGCAATTGTCTTAATAACCTTTGATTTTTCTAAACATCACAATTCCTATACAACTCTCTTAATTATATTTTCATTATAACTTTCAACAATATTATGTGTTTTAAATTTCTTAAGCAACTATCTTGATCACCTTTGATTTTTTCCAAGCCTTATAGTTCTTATACGACTCTCTTAATTATATTTTCACTATAATTTTCACTCACTTAACATTTAATTTCCACTCACATAATATTTAAGGGCTAATTTAGATTATTTTATGAAAAAGAATTTTTTTAAGTTTTTATTTATTTATTTGAAGATTGAATTTATACAAAACTAAAATCATGTGTAAGAAGTTTGATAATGAAATTTTGTGGTTCTTTCATCCAAATACTATGCTCACAGACCTTTGCATAATTAATTAGGTAATCGGCTATCATATTTTTTTATATCTTTTATTTATTTATTTATTTATATATAAAAGAGGAATATCTTGGTGTAACTCTAGAGTTGCCTTAAAGTTTACTTTCACTCCTAATTTAAGATTAATTTGGTAATAATATTCCTTAATTTTTATTATTTTTTAATTTAATTATTTCTAAAATTTAGTTTCCCATTAATTAGATTTTAACCGTATTCCATTTCCTATGAAAATAAATCTTAATTATCCTTAATAGTTTCATTCATTCCATAGCTTTAAATTTTTTTTAGATTCCTATGAAACACTCCTAATTACTATTCTCCTAGGACAAATTTTCCTACCCAATTTGTGGGTGTTTTTGTTACCTTATAATTCTTTATCATTGAATAAAACAAAATTTTTCATAATTGGTTTTTTAGTTTATTATATTTTCTATATGGCTTTTCATTGTTTTTGTTAGACTGTATCTCTCTCCTTTGAAATTGTAACAAAACAAAAAAATCTCATTCTCTGTTCTCTTTCGTCTTTAACTTTGCTCAAAAGAAGACATCGTTTTCCCTTTAATCTATCTGTAAGTATTTCAAACACTGATTCATATGATTCTTAGTTCTTTTTGATTTGTGAGTTTTCTATATTCTCTGTTTAGTGGGCGTAACAAAAAAATAAAAAAATGTAAAAAAAGGTGAAGACTTTAGTTGAATTGGGACTAGGGTCTCTATGATGGAACTTGGGTTTAGAATCAAATCTTATAAGGTATGTTTCTTTTATTGAGTCATCATGTTGTTAAATTTACATGCTTTCTGTTTTGAATGAGTTTCAGAGAACCACCTAAATAAGGTTAACGTAGATGGTTTCCTTCGATGCACGATGGTTGTAACGGTGGTGTGAGGGGTGGGTACCTACAAAAGGTACTTTGATGCTCAAGTTAGACCGTGCATAAGGTGGATAGTGTTTGCAATTAAATACATACCTTTGCTACCTTGTGTGGTATTTATAGAAGCATCTTAGTTGATAAGAATCATAATTAAAATTGCATTAAATGTTGTTTATTAGAATAAGAATCTAATAAGATTGTTATCTTTTATAACCAATTTCTCTATTTATGAAGGATATAATTGATTTTCTTATTTATGAGGGATTCTGTAAGAGAATTACTCCTCATAAATAGGAATATTTACTTATCTAATAGTGCTTATAAATATCTGGGATTTAACTCTAACGGGCTAGGTTGCTCCTAAACAGCTAACCCGGAATCCAATCTAGAACAGTTGTCCCCAGTTTGGCGCTTAGATGTGACAACTGAAGGTCAAGATATCTGAGATCAGGAGCAAATGACACACATGAGACAAAGGGATCTAAGTCATAATACGAATGTTGGATCTCACAATGTTTTTTAATAAATGGCCAAAGTCCGTGATATAAACTGGAATGCCGCTAGTGTTGATGAATTAAGCTGGGATCTGAAATAGATCACTCTGCCTTAAAGTTAATACACCGTCATTCAGGATTCATGATGAGTTGCCCTCATACAGATTTTGGTTGTAGGGCCTATTTTATTCTAAAAGTAATTTGATCGTGAATCAAAATCTGTATTATAAATTTATCATAATATCATGATATAAGTCTTTGATTCGGTTTGGATATCTTCCTGCAATGTCATGCCTCGTTAAAACTCTAAGCATTGTCCTTTCAACTGCTTTGTCAGGTACACTTTGCCACATGACCAAAAGAAATTAGAAGCCACCGTTTGGGTTTCGTACCGCTATGATTACTATTCAAATTCAACATGAATTTCCCATTTTACCCTTTCTAATGACGACAGTTGAGGGAGGTTTCTCGTGCTATAAATAGGAGTGGCGGGCGGAACCCCTCATTTTTCTCCCTTCTCTCTCTATTTTTGCTCTCTTCTCCAGCAAGCTTAGGTGATTTTTGGCAAGCTCAAGCAATAGTTCTTGGTGGTTTTTGGCTTCTTTCAAACCTTTCCTTTACTCCTTCTCAAGGTACTTTCCTTTTCCCTTCTTTTTTCCTTCTGAAAACACTATGGTAAGGGTAAGAAAGCCACAAAATAGTGAGGGGGAGAGTAGTTCCTTATAAATTCTTAGTGCTCCATCATCTCCTTTGCCTCAGACATGGTGAAGACATTCTCATCATGGTGGAGGTTCTGGTAGGGGTTTAAGGCCACTATTTGGGATGGACATCCAGGAAGCGTTACAGAGGGCAGATTGTGCAATAGAACTTGCAAGGCAAAGACCAACTCGTCCGCTCCCCATACTCATGATAAAGTTAAAGAGTCTTAGTGAATCCACCTATGATTCTAATGTGAGTGCGACCTCTATAGGTGAAGCTAGTAACTTAGAGATGGGACATCGTATAACATCTTTATCATAAAATAGAGAATTCATTATCCTAAGAAACATCGGTCTTTACTAATGGGTAGACTATGAATTTTTAGGCACTCCCTCAAGTGTAGAGAGCTCAGAGGACGCTCGTGCCAAACAAGAATATCTTCACTTAATAGAGGATAGATTAAGGGATGAAGAGTACGTTATCTGAGCTCCGTCTGATCAGGAGAGAGTCTGTTCAACGAGAAGAGAGGACAAACACTTTATATACATGTACGATGCATTGTTCACCTACATCGGGGCTCGATTTCCATTCTCTAAGTTCAAGATAGGAGTCCTTAATCGCTTGCATATGTCTCCAACCCAGCTACATCCAAATGCTTGGGGTTTTATTTGAATCTTTGAACTCATCTACAAGACCTGTAGATGGCCGTACTCCATGGGTTCATTCTTTTTCCTCTACCCCTAGTTTTCTTCCTCTAGGAATAGCTTTCAAAAAGGATGGGTCACTTTGCGTGCACAAATAAGGAATAAAGTGTTCAAGCCTTATCAAGAGTCCTTCAAGAATTTTAAGAAGGATTTCTTCAAGGTGGAAGGAGCTCCGAGGGTAATGTCTATTTTTGTTACCTTGAAAGGTGAACCAAGGTTATTTCTATACTGGATGCAAGCGGTCTAGGATTGGAGTCTAGAAGAGATTGAGACTCTAATGTCTGCCCAATCTAAAGATGAGGCCAACATCCTCAACTTCTTAGTTAAGTGGGCCAATAAAAATGGGGTCATCTATTGTAAATATGTCCTAGATGAGCCCTCTGACTCGATAAAACCATTCTTATGTATCTCGTCTTACATATATTTGGTAAACTTGTATTTTTCAATTTTTTCTAAGTGTTGTAACATTCTTGTTTCCTGTTTACAAAAGGCATGTCACCTCCTAGCGGGCTCTAGGCTTTTGCGATGCACTTGGCCCAGCGAAAGCTTGGGGCTTCAGGATCTAGATTCCAACCAACCATCCCGGTCCCACTAGCTCAAACTCAGCTTTAGGAGGTGGACCTCGGTTCTTCCACTGAACCACTTCGAACTCGTAAGAGGAAGGGGGAGGAACAATAGGAACCGCGAGGCAAAAGGCCGGTGGTTGAGGTGGCACCAATGGACTTATCTTCTAGCTAGGAATTTGAGATCCCGGAGAGCGCATTGGACGATTAGTTTGGGGCAGGGGAGTTGATCCCGAGCAGATCATCGATAATGCCTTGTTGACCTAAGCTGACTAGGACATCCTGATTAAACAAGACTTGATAGAAGTCATCCAGGATGCCCAAGTGAGAGCTCTACACAACTCCTCAGTTCTTCACTTTCTGGAATATGCTTTCGAGTCTGTTCATTAGACTTGAGAGTTGGAAAAAGAATTGGATGCACTTCGGGGTGAGAAGCAGGAACTCGAGTTGGTTGCTGCTCAGAAAAGACGAGCAACTAGCTCAAATCAATAAGGAACTCAGATTGCATAGGGCTGAGGTAGTGGGGCTCCAGGTGAAGCTTGTTACTTGAGAAAACCTTTTAAAAGAATAAATCTCTTTGGCTGAGTCTAATATAACCACTCTCTGGACTAAGAACGAGATTCTCAAGCAATCCGAGGCCAAGCTCAAGGGTGATGTTTTATACCTTGAAGACAAATGGGCCAACTCGGTGGATGCATCTTTTTCAAATGCTCTTGCTCAACTACGCTTACTGAATCCAAACCTCGTGGTTGAAGGAATTCAAATGCTCTTTATAAAAACTCATGTTTTCCCCCATAATTTTTCTCCCCTAACCCTAATGCTAGCAGGAATGTGCTTTCTATTTAATAATATCATTATGGGGGTGTTTGGGAACAACTATGAAAATTTGATTATTTCAGTAACTGATTATTGTTATAATTGATTATAATTGAATCAATTTTATGTTTAGATATGTTAGTTGAAAAACAATTTTAAGTTAATCTGTTTCATTTGGATGGTATAAAAATGAATCGATTTTATGCATTAAATTACTAAAATAGATATTGAGTGATTAAAAAAATTATTTGATTGAGGACAAAATAGTATTTACATCTCAAAGTGTAAGAAATAATCTATAATCTAGGAGCATGTTTGGAAACACTTAGATTAGCTTTTTTCAATTTTAAAAAAAATTTTGTTTCAACAGTGTTATAACATGTTTGGTAAAATTAGCTTCAGTTTTTACACGAGATTCAATGTATAATAAAAGTTTTTTTCATAATACTGAAGATTGAAACTTATGATTCTAACTTATAGATTATTCCTTTTACTTTGATATGTAAATACTATTTTGTCCTCAATCAAATTTTTTTTAATCATTCTATACTTGTTTTGGTAATTTAATGCATAAAAATGATTTTTTTTATACTATCCACATGAAATAGATTAGCTTAGAATAACTTTTCAGCTAACATATCTAAACATAAATCTGATTCAATTATAATCGACTATAATAACAAAAAAAATTTATACAATAATCAATTATTGAAATAATCAAGTTTTTATAATTATCCCAAACATACACTAGAATCATAAGTTTCAATTTTTAGTATTATAAAAAAGGTTTTTATAATACCTTAAATTTCATGCAAAAGCGAAATTAAGTTTATCAAACATAATTGAACAATAAAAAAACTATTTTTCAAAAAAAATTGTTACAAAAATTATTAAATCTATTGTCAAACATGCACTAAATATTCAACATTTCAAATTTCAAATTTCAAAATTATCTTTATAAAAACTCATTTCTTTGCTGAAAAAAGATCCCACCTAAACCAATCACATCAACATTTTATAATGTCTATATCTATATTATAATTCTATCTAAACCTCATGTTTCTCTTTTTTATTTTCATTCTCTTTCTCTCTCCCTTCCCTTTCTACTGGTGCTGGATATAATTGGGTCAGTTTGGTTCGATTCTTGGGAAAAAATAAATTTGAACCAATCAAAATCAATTATTTCAGTTTTGTTTGATTTTCTTATTTTTTGATAGTCAAATCTGAACCAAACTGAACTAAACACCAACTGATTGGTTCGGTTCAGGTGATCGGGTTGATCATTTTTTTAACACAAAAATCAGCTATATAATTAGTTTTTCATAGCAAAAAAATATGCATAATAAACCTATGAAAACAATTTTGGAAATGGAATCAAACCTATTTATCTCAATAAGCACACTACAAAGTATAATAAACAAATAAAGTATAAACATACAAACATAATTAAAGGAAACATAACAATGGATACCAATACAAACACAAGTACACAACATAATTAAATGGCATGCTAAAATGTTAAATACCAAGTATATGAACACTAGAAACTCAAAGTATCAGGAAGAGCAGGAAAATATATACTTTGAAGAATGTTTAACATGATTATGTAATCAAACATTTGCAAACTTCAAAAATTAAAATAATCGTAGATGACCAAATTATAGAAATTTCACATCATTGAATATGATAATTGACTTAGACAGAAGATGTAATTATATATGTGCAGAAAAGAAACACTGTATAAACTCACATATAATCAAGATAATAGGCGAAAAAGGATATCATAATAGCAACACCGGGTTCATGAAATTCTCAAAACCTATTTCCAACCCACAACTTTTGCAATTTCAAGCTCAAAATAACCTCCATTATCAACACCACTTGACCTGTTTCATAATCAATTAAGTAATAAACTTAGAAAATTACCCTTACACAACTCAAAATAGCCCATTCAACATCACACCACTATATTAGAATCACTATCATCAATCAACCAAAATCAGAAAAAACTCAACCCACATTCCACCATTCAATAACCCCCCAAAACACAACTAGCCTCCATCACATTTCAAGACCCACAAACACATAACCATCGTATTCCTCAACAGATAAAAGACTTACCAAGTGACAAGTAGCGGCGAGGGGTGAGGGTTGAGGCAGAGGTTGAGGTGCAGAGTAGAGGGGTGGTGATGGTTCAATTTAGGAAAAAAAAATTCAAAACGACAGCAACAACAAGCATATGCATATATAGTTTGATTCAGTTTAGTTCTCGGGTTTGAAACTTTCAATCTGAGAACCAAACCAATTAAGCTTTATTCGATTCGGATTTTACCCGCATCAATCAACATACCCGAACCAAACTAAACCAATCTAATTAGTTCAGTTCAGATTGGTCGGGTTAGTCAAGTTATCTGAACTAATTTACACTCCTTGGTGCCGCCGTTTGCACACTTAGGAGAAGCAAAATTTCTCTTAGCTTCTCATCTCTCAAATTTCATATGATTCTCTCTCCATTTGATTACGCTTAAAGAATAACACGATAGTTATAGCACAACTTTGGGGTGTCGATTCCACAGAGAGGCAAATTAAAAGAATATATAAAGAAAAAAACTAAAGAAAAATATCAAATGATTAAAAATAAATAAATATTAATTTAAATGCAAAATTAAGTAAAGCAAAGTAAAGCAAATTTGGTTTTATACCAGATGTAAGATGACTAAGGTTTATAATCCACCAAAATTAATTTTAACATTAACTAAGCTAAACTATTTTACTTACATAATTTAACTCATAAACATCAGTGGGAAGCATGTGCTCATGGAAAATATATCAATAAAACATTAAAAATAATAATCACATGTATGATAGAATTTCTCTAATTAATAGTAATTATCAAACCATCAAATGTATCCTTAATAAGAAACCATAATTGATATTCAATAATTACCAATAACATTTAGATAACACAAATAAATTACAAAACATGAAAAAAGTATGGTGAACTCATCTTAAAATTCATTTATATAATTTGATGAGAAAATAAAATCAATAAGCATTAAATCTTAAAATTAAATAAAAATAATTCAATATACCAATGTCAAAATAATCAAAATTTTATCATCTCTTAATACAAAAAATTTAGCAAAATATAATAAAATTAAAATTCAATAAAATCATCCCACTAAAATTCTCTATTGCAAGAAAGTTATTAGCACTGCAACGTTGCTACACTATGCTACTAGCGTTGTCCTTTTCTTTTCTTATTTTTCTTTCTCGAGTCGTGTGCTCTAACAATCCGTCCAATTCTCCTTCTTTTTCCTTTTCCTGTTATAGCATGTCTCTCCTATTTCTTTTCTTTGTTACCAAGTGGCCTCAACACTCAAGAGGGAGAGTGAATTGAGTTTGTAAAACAAGTTCGCAAACTTTCGCAAATCGTTTGATAATCAATTTTTGTTGAAGCTATTGAATGGATAGAGATGATTGGATAAAAAAGATGAACACTTTCACTTATAAATACAATACCTAAAGGAGACAATATTCAAGCAATTCAATGAAACAGTGCACAAATGTAAAGAGAAGGGTTTAGAGAAACAAACACAATAGTTTATCTTGGTTCGATCACCAATCCACTTGTGATCTACGTCCAGTCCCCAAGCAAACACTCGAGATTTTTCACTATATCTTCAAGTTTCAATAGGTACTGGATAACCATTACAAACTTGAGCACTCAACACTTTGGGATGCCTCACCCTTTACACTTTAAGAGGAATGCCTCACCCTTTACACTTTAAGAGGGATGCCTCACCCTCTTTACAAAGTAATTCAGATTGATAGAATGAAACTCTCACAAGAGTAATTGATACAAACTAAAGCTCTAATATGCTCTCAAAAGATATCTCAAGATTTTCACAAAAAACAGAGCAAGAACGTTTTCAGAATATGATTCTCGTGTTTAAGTGTTAGATTGATGTTCTGAATTGAAGGTTTTCCATTAATGAAGCCCCAAGGCAAGTATTTATAAGTTATATGAAGAAAGCAGCCATTGGGGATATTAAAGCCAAGCATTTAATGTAGTTAATGTAACCGTTGGGCACTGTCAGACTTGTGGTAATCGATTACACAAAGTATGTAATTGATTACATGGCTATTCCAACGTGTTCTTGGCTTTCTGGGCACTTGGTAATCGATTATCAACTTGGTGTAATAGATTACAAGGCCTCTGACTTGCTTGTAATCGTTTACAATTTCTATGTAATCGATTACATGACTCCTTGAACATGTTCTTGCCTTTCTGGGCTCATTGTAATCAATTACCAACTTGGTGTAATCATTTACAAGGCCTCTGACTTGCTTGTAATCAATTACAATTCACATGTAATCGATTACAAGGCCTCTGTTTGATGTGTAATCGATTACAAACATCAAGTAATCGATTACATTGGCCTTTGAACACATTTTCAAGTCCAATTTGAGATGTAAGCCATTTTTAACTTTGAGAAACTTGGATTGAACAATATTGACATGTGTTTTACACAATACAAGTTTAAAATCAACATTTTCTTAAAATATGAACTTTCAATAACAAGTTGATTTCGAAGGAACTTGAAAAATCATTTGAAAATCTTTGAGACACTTAGAGAGCATTTAACGTTGATAATCTAGGACCTATATCTAATATACCTCTTTTGATCTTTGGTCTTCTCTTTTGATCTTGATCTTCACCTTAACTTTGTTATCATCAAAAACTCATTTGATATGTTTTGAGACATAAACATTCACATTCTCCCCCTTTTTTATGATGACAAACTAATCATAGGAAAAAGAAAAAGTTTTTACATTTGTGTATATTAGAGATTTAAGCGCAACTCTCTCCCGTAATTTATGCATGATATAGGATAAGATTTTTCATGTAAAAGCTTGAAGCTCCCTCGTACACATGCAACATTAATTAGATTTCATTTTTCACTAATCTCTCCCCTGTTGGCATTATAAAAAAGACATAAGCATTTTAAATGAAATTTCGGCATCATTTTCGCATAATTGCGTGATTAGCCCAAAAATAATCAAACATAGTAGCCAACAGACATAATAAGATCATTAAGAGTTATAAAAAGATATATTACATCATTAGCACAATCAAAACCCACAAAGTTCCAAAGATAAATGTAAATCAGTCATGTACAGTAATCAAAATGAGAAACAACTGATATTAGGCAAACAAAACAAAAGGACATCTGACTAAATCCTAAGTCACTATGTAGCCTCGCTACCGTTGTCACTATCATTGTCATCACCAGCCACATCAGCAGCCATGCCTACGCCAGCAGGATCAATGTCATCGTCATCGTCTGAATCAAGGCTCACCTCGTCATCAGGAGCAACAAATGATAGAGGAGCAGGGGGTGCAGTAGAGGAGGAAGGTGCTCCTTGACCCTCCAGCAAAGAGCAAAGATAAGCTATTTCTAATCCCTAATGATTAACCTTCTGCTCGACATGATCAATTCCCATTTTCAAGCTGCGAATGTCTTGTAGTAGAAGCTCCATGTTGGTAGTAGGAGGAGGAGGCTGCTGGGCTTCTTCTTCATCGTCACTTTCTGGACCATGAGGGATATGCCCAAAGCTACCATGGGCAATATAGTGCCATCTATCATCAACTTTGTATAGCTAAAGCTTTTTCAATGTATGCAAGCCTATAGATTGTGGTACTTTTGAGCTTGTGTCCCTTGACTCCTCAATCAATGAAATATGACAATGTTCCAAGATTGTTGTCACTAGCATAGCAAATGAAAGGGCAGAGTTTTTCTTCTTCTTAACATCTAGCATATGCTCAATTATATAATATTCCCAGTTGATTGGCCTTCTAGTGGTCATTGCCCATAATGTCACAACGTCATCTCTCAGAACTTGGGAGTAATTGCCTCCCCTTGGAATCAATCCCCTGACTAGAGGTAGTGCAGTACCATATTCTCCATAGTCAAACTAGTCACCATTACCCTCTTTTTGGGATCCGAGGGGATATCATATCCAATCCTTAGCAGGGAAGATAAAGCAGCTCTATGCTCATATTCATTTCCCTAAACATTAGCATTTCCACAAAAATTGGTACTTTCAGGAGAAAGTTTAGTCAGCCTATACTAATCATTTTTAGTGACCCTGATTTGTTGCTTCTTCACCTCAGATATTAAGCATTCATCCTCATATCTTAGATTAGCACAAAACACTCTAACTAAGTTTGGATAAATGACTTTCTGAATGCTAAGGAACCCAAGCAAACCTAAATTTTCAATTGTTCTAAAGCTCTCCAAAGGTTCACTTTCACAGAAGGTCTGAGGGAGATACCTGGGAGAAATTATTTTTCGTAACTGGAAGTTTTTCCTGAACAACTCAGCCTTCTTGATAGTGGAGAAGTGGCGAGTGAGGTCCAGTCCTGAGATGTTGCATGAAGAACCTCTAGAAGACTCTCCAATGGTGACCCCTGTTCTTGGGCGTTTTGCACGTTGAGAGGTTTCTGCCATTTTTGGGGAGAAAAGAGTGAATGGGATGAAGAGAAGTATAGAGTGAAGTTTTAGGGTTGAGAGAGAGAGAGAGATCGTGAAAGGTGATGAGGAAATGTTCTTGGGGTAATTTTGGTGGAAATGGATAGGGAGCTTTGGTGGAGAAAGGATTTTGGAGTGGAATGGGGAAGAAATGAGGAGATCTGGTTGAGATATAGGAGAGAAATTGAGTGTTTGGTAAGAGTGGGTGCATGGAGAGGGATAGAGAAAATGAAAAGTTCTTGAAAAATAAGGCATACGCGCATCAGAGAACCATTTAAAACCTCTGTGTAATTGATTACATGGCTTGTGTAATCGATTACCAGCCTTCTGTTACCCCTGTAATCGATTACAATTTTGGTGTAATCGATTACCATGCTTTTGGGAACTATGTAATTGATTAAATTATTGGTGCAATCGATTACTTGAGTTCTGGGTCCATTGTAATCGATTACCATGGTTGTGTAATCGATTACACACTTGACAGAACCTTTGTAATCGATTACAAAGGCTTTGTAATTGATTACTAGCATACTCAAACTCAGATTTTGCATTCCAAACAGCAAAGGATCAATTTTGAACCTTTTAAATCAGTTCTAGAACATCTCAAATCAATTTCCAAACATCATGCAAGCATATAGTTCAATCAAATTATGATCCAAAACACATAATTGTGCAAAATGACTACTTTTACGAAGAATTGCACCATTCAGATGGATTTGTGAAGTTTTTGAGTTTCTTGGAAGTCATTGACATGAGGAAGCACCTGCAAAAAAACTTAGGGGGAATCTCCAATGCTCAAGTCAGTTATTGGATTCAAATATGATTAAAAATAAAAAATTATGCAGCAAAAAGTCATGATTATGCAGAAAGCAACATGATTATGCATCAAGATATCATATTATTCAGCAAAGCAATATATTATTCATCAGTTTTAGGATTATGCAGCAGATAATCAATTTATGCATGATTGATCCAATATATCAAGTTCATTTCTTATATATAAAAATGCTTCTTTTGCTAGGGGATTAGTGAAAATGTTAGCTAGCTGCTTAGTGGTTTCTATAAATTCAAGCATACAATCACCTTTTTGAACATGGTCTCTAATGAAATGATATCTTATTTCAATGTGTTTAGTCCTAGAATGTAAAATGGGATTCTTGGACAAATTAATTGCACTAGTATTATCACATCTTATGGGGATGTGATCAAGCTCAAAACCATAGTCCAAGAGTTATTACTTCATCCAAAGGATTTGAGCACAACAACTCCCAGTTGTAACATCTTCAGCTTCAGCTGTAGACAATGTCACACTATTTTGTTTCTTGCTATGCCGAGAAACTAGTGAGCTTCCAAACAAGTGGCATGTCCCGCTAGTGCTCTTTCTATCCATTTTGCATCCAGCAAAATCAGAATCAGAATACCCAATAAGGTTATATGAGGTTCCCTTAGGGTACCACAAACTTATTTGTGATTTGCCTATTAGATATTTCATTATTCTTTTAATAGCACTTAGGTGTGATTCTTTAGGATTTGCTTGAAATCTAGCATACATGCATATACTAAATATTATATTAGGCCTACTTGCAGTGAGATAAAGGAGTGAGCCAATCATACCTCTATATTTTATAATTTCTACAGATTTACCTCCTTCATCCTTGTCCAAATAGCAAGAGGTGCCCATAAGAGTAGCCATATGCTTGGCATTGTCCATTCCAAACTTCTTGAGCAACTCCTTGCAATACTTGGATTGGCTTATGAAAGTCTCTTCTCTTGTTTGCTTGATTTGGAGACCAAGGAAGAAGTTGAGCTCACCCATCATGGACATTTCAAACTCATTTTGCATAATATTTGAAAATTCTTTACAAAGAGAGTTGTTAGTAGCTCCAAATATAATGTCATCAACATAGATTTGAACTAGAAGTATATCATGCATTTTATGCTTTATGAAAAAGGTAGTATCAACTTTGCCTCTAGAAAAGCCTTTTTCCAAAAAGAATTTGTTTAACCTTTCATACCAAGCTCTAGGAGCTTGTTTCAAGCCATACTAGGTCTTTTTCAGTTTAAAAACATGGTTGGACATTTCAAAATCCTCAAAACTAGGAGGTTGTTCCACATACACCTCTTCTTGTATAAAACCATTTAAAAAAGCACTTTTGACATCCATTTGATAGAGTTTGAAATTCATGATGCAAGCATATGCAAGCAACATTCTAATGGCCTACGAGAGCATAAGTTTCTTCATAGTCTATGCCTTCTTCTTGATTATAGCCCTTATCTACAAGCCTAGCTTTGTTTCTTATTATTAAGCTTGTTTCATTAAGTTTGTTCCTAAAGACCCATTTGGTGCCAATTATAGGATGATCATTGGGCCTTGGAACTAATTCCCAAACTTAATTTCTCTCAAATTGATTTAGTTCTTCTTGCATGGCCAAGATCCAATGTTCATCATTAATGGCCTCATTTATATTTTTAGGTTCAACTTGAGAGACAAAAGCTAAATGATTACATGCATCTCTAAGAGAGTTTCGAGTGATTACCTCATTTGATACATCACCCATCACCTTGTCGAGAGAGTGATATCTTGATGTCCTCCATTCCTTGGGTAGATCCATGATTTTTGAATCCTTTTGCCATGAGTGATCAAGGAGTCTCTCTTCTTGCTTCTTGGACTCTTTCTCTTAATTTTCCAAGTGCATTTTTGCCAAGATTTCTGCAACATCATCAATAAGCTCCTTTCTCGGCTCATTTGGGTTAGTTTCATCAAATGCAACAAGTATAGACTCTGCTATAGTCATAGTTCATTTATTATAGACTCTAAAGGCCTTACTATGTATAGAATAGCCAATAAATATTCCCTCATCAGATTTTGCATCAAACTTCCCCAAGTTATCCTTTCCATTATTTAAAACAAAATATTTACATCCAAAGACATGAAAATGTGACACATTTGGCTTCCTTCCCTTGTACAATTCATATGGGATTTTCTTTAAAATTGACCTTATTAGGGCTCTATTCATAACATAACAAGCGGTGTTAACCGCATCCGCCCAAAAGTACTTAGGAAAGTTAGCCTCATTAAGCATAGTTCTTGCCATTTCCTCTAAAGATCGATTTTTCCTTTCTACAACACCATTTTGTTGTGGTGTTCTAGGGGCAGAAAAATTACGCTCAATGCCATGTTCATCACAAAATGTTTCAAATTCATGGTTTTCAAATTCACCACCATGGTCACTTCTTATGGATGCAATACAAAAATCTTTTTCATTTTGGATAACTTTGGCAAGCTTTTTAAATAATTGAAAAGCATCATTTTTTGTGGGCCAAGAATAATGTCCATGTAAACCTAGAAAAATCATTCACAATTACTAATGCATAGTAATTCTCACCAAAGCTCATAGTTTTAGAGGGACCAAAAAGATCCATGTGCAAAAGTTGTAAAGGTTTAGAAGTTGAAACCATGTTTTTAGCTTTAAAAGAGACCTTTACTTGTTTTCCCTTTTGACATGCATCACAAAGTTTATCTTTTTCAAATTTGAGCTTTGGAAGACCAATTACTAGTTCTTTAGAAACTAATTTGTTTAAGTGATCCATGTGAATGTGAGCAATTCTTCTATACCATAGCCATGAATCATTTTCTTTACTCATAAAGCATTTAGCATCATTTGAGAAAATATCATCAAGACTAATCATATATATATTATTGACTCTATGACTAACAAACTTAACTTGCATATTGTCCTTTCCCTTAATTATGTAACAAGAAGAATCAAATATAAGTCTATTGCCTTTATCACATAATTAACTAATGCTAAGCAAATTATGTTTGAGTCCTTAAATAAGCAAAACATTATCAATTGATGAGGAAGGGATCTTACCAACTTTACTAATTCCAAGGATCTTCCCTTTGTTGTTATCACCATATATGACATGACCATGCTTCTTGGGAGCAAGGGAGGAGAACTTGGAGCCATCACCGGTCATGTGCTTGGAGCAACCACTATCAAGATACCAACTTGAGCTTTTGATCTTTAAGCACACCTACAACACACATTCAAATTTTAACCTTTGGTACCTAAATTATCTTGAGTCCTTGTGTGTTAGAGTTAGACATGGTGTCTTTAGGAACCCAAACCCTTTTGATTCCAACCTTGGTGTTTATGTTCTTTCTAACATTGCAAGTGGATGCACTATGCCCTTTCTTACCACAATGAAAACATTTGACAAAGGGGCTACTTGAAGTATTTGAGGAAACAAAGAAATTCTTATACGACTTTTGATGGTTATTGGGATTAAATCCCAAATTGGCTTTTTGAAAAACACATTTTTGTTTTCCTAACAACACATTCAAGTTGTCTCTTCCAAATATAAATTTTGCAAGAATATTATTTAAATCTTCAATTTCTTTCTCAAATGCTTTACATGATGAGTAAGGTAGGGATATGAATGTGTTATCATGTGAGGAGCAAGTCATGCACAAAGAGTTAGCATCAATAAGTTCTAAGGTCTCATTTTCAATCTTAAGCTCATTTATCTCCTTGCTTAAAATAGAAACTTTGTTTACCAATAAGGAGATTGTCTTGTTAGAAGATAAAACCATTTTTGTGAGTTTCAAAGATTCATCATGCAATTCTTGAAAAGCATCTTGCAATTCATCATAAGAAGGTGGAGATTCTAAGTTAGAAGATGTTACCTCGGTGTCGCTCTCTTCACTTTCTTCTCCTTGAGCCATGAGACAAAGATGGGCTTCTTCATTCTCTGAACTATCGGAATAGCTTATATCATTGTCCTCCCATACTATATATGCTCTCCTTCCTTTCTTTTCTTTGGAAGACTTTTTTCTCAAACTTCTCTGTCTTCTTAAGATACATAGGACACTCCATTTTTATGTGCCTCGATTTTCCACATTCGTAACATTTTGGAGGAGTAAAGGATCCTTCTCCTTTGTGATAAGTTTTTTTTTAGGAAAAGGTGGTCTTCTTTGGAGTCCTTTCTTCTTTAAGAATCTTCCAAACTTCCTCACAATGAGACTAAGATTCTCCTCACTTAGCTCAAGATTTTCTGCTTCCTCTTCACCATCTTCTTCATCATCTTCAATTGTAGAAGAGGTGGCTTTGAGTGCAATTCCCTTTTTCTTCTTATCATGCTCTTCATTTTGATTGAGCCTATTTAACTCTAGCTCATGTTCTTGAAGCTTCCCAAATAAGGTGGCTAGAGACATTATTGATAAATCTCTTGATTCCGCAATAGCCGTAACTTTCGATTGCCAATTCCTGCTTAAGCATCTCAAGACTTTGTTAATAAGATATTCATTAGAAAATGTCTTTCTTAATGAGATAAGATGATTAACAATATGTGTGAATCTCTTTTGCATCTCTTGAATACTTTCACCTTGGTTCATTCTAAACAATTCATATTCATAAGTAAAAGTGTTTATTCTAGATCGCTTTACCTTACTTGTACCTTCATGAGTTACTTGTAAAGTATCCCACATTTCTTTAGAGATCTTGCAATTTGACATCCTAAAGAATTCATCATATCCCAAGGATGTGGTGATGATGTTCTTAGCTCTCAAATTATATTGAACCTTCTTTTTATCCTCATCGGTCCGCTTATTTCTAGGTGTGTTAATTTTCATACCATCTTTAGTATGTGTGGGAACAAAAGCACCATTTTCAATAGCGTCCCACACATCTAAGTCAATAGCTTCAATAAAAAATTTCATCCAAGTGGCCTCAATACTCAAGAGGAGGGGTGAATTGAGTTTGTAAAACAAGTTCACAAATCTTTCGCAAATCGTTTGATAATCAATTTTCGTTGAAGCTATTGAATGTATAGAGATGATTGGATAAAAGAGATGAACATTTTCACTTATAAATATAATACCCAAAGAAGACAATATTCAAGCAATTCAATGAAACAATGCACAAATGTAAAGATAATGATTTAGAGAAACAAACATAATAGTTTATCCTGGTTCGATCACCAATCCACTTGTGATCTACGTCTAGTCCCCAAGCAAACACTCGAGATTTTCCACTATATCTTCAAGTTTCAATAGGTGCTTGATAACCGTTACAAACTTGAGCACTCAACACTTTAGGATGCCTCACCCTTTGAGCTTGAGCCTCTTCAACTAAGGGATGCCTCACCCTTTACACTTTAAGAGGGATGCCTCACCCTCTTTACAAAGTAATTCAGATTGATAGAATGAAACTCTCACAAGAGTAATTGATACAAATTAAATCTCTAATATGCTCTCAAAAGATATCTCAAGATTTTAAAAAAAAATAGAGCAAGAACATTTTCAAAGTATGATTCTCGTGTTTAAGTGTTAGATTGATGTTCTGAATTGAAGATTTTCCATTAATGAAGCCCCAAGGCAAGTATTTATAAGTTATATGAAGAAATGAGCCATTGGGGATATTAAAGCCAAGCATTTAATGCAGTTAATGTAGCCGTTGGGCACTGTTAGACTTGTGGTAATCGATTACACAAAGTATGTAATCGATTACATGGCTGTTCCAACGTGTTCTTGGCTTTCTGGGCACTTGGTAATCGATTACTAGCTTGGTGTAATCGATTACAAGGCCTCTAACTTGCTTGTAATCGATTACAATTTCTATGTAATCGATTACATGACTCCTTGAACGTGTTCTTGCCTTTCTAGCCTCATTGTAATCGATTACCAACTTGGTGTAATCGATTACAAGGCCTCTGACTTGCTTGTAATCGATTACAATTCACATGTAATCGATTACAAGGCCTCTGTTTGATGTGTAATCGATTACAAACATCATGTAATCGATTATATTGACCTTTGAACACATTTTTTAAGTCCAATTTGAGATGTAAGCCATTTTTAACTTTGAGAAACTTGGATTAAACAATATTGATATGTGTTTTACACAATCCAAGATTAAAATCAACATTTTCTTAAAATATGAACTTTCAATAACAAGTTGATTTCGAAGGAACTTGAAAAACCATTTGAAGATCTTTGAGACACTTAGAGAGCGTTTAACATTGATAATCTAGGACCTATATCTAATATACCTCTTTTGATCTTTGGTCTTCTCTTTTGATCTTGATCTTGATCTTGACTTTGTTATCATCAAAAACTCATTTGATATGCTTTGAGACATAAGCATTCACATTCTTCTCTTTTCTATCGTGCACTATGCACGGTACTGTTCACATCCACCTTTTCTTCAAACTATGTGATGCTGAGAACGGCGCACAGGGAATACCATACTTTGCTACCAACACCCTTTTAGCATTAGGTTTTCTTTTTATTTATTTATTTATTTGCACGGCCTCCTTATTTATTTGGGCTGACTTACTCTTTATAAATTCTAAAATTAAACATAAAAATATGCTTAGGAATATTTTAAAGTAAATAAAAATTCAATTTAAAAATACACATCAATTTAAATAATTTTTATTCAAATTTTAACATTTTAGTCCAACAATAAAATATTTAGAGAATACTTTCATACACTCATCACCATCTCTTCCATCTTTTGGAAATTTTAAACCTTCTTCCTTCCCCATCACTTTTTATTTCTCTCTTCTTTCTTAATCTCATTTCCTCTCTTCACTGCAACGAAGGAAGCTGGAGGAGATGGTTTCAATGTTTGGTTTTAGGGTTCTGTTCTGGACCGTAATCCAGGGTCGTATCCCTTGGATTGACCTGGCACACAGTATGCCAGTATCTGACATTGACACCCCCCGCAGAAGTTTTCTTATAACTTACGGACAAGATCCCGACTCTATACCTATTAGACCACGACATTAGGTAGCAACAACTTTCCCACAAGATCTACACAATGGATAGATCCTGATAATATCTATTATTACCAATCATGATCTTACGAAATAATAGCACCCACAATTGTAACATTCTCTCTAACCCAATAGACTTAATTAGGGTTATAGAAGCTTATTAATACTAGTACAAGTTTCCTAATAATTTTGGTAATTATTTGGATTTGTTTGAGTATAAATCTATAACACTGAATATGAGAAATAACCCTTATAAACTTGGATTTTTGAGTTAATGGCTAAAGAAATAGAAATAATATGGAAGATTTATTTCTAATATATGAATAATTAGAATGGATATCTGAAAACTTCTTAATTCAATTCCATTGGTTTAATTTAACTTAGGAAAGAATAATGAAGCTTAGAGACTGATAATGCAATATAAGGAAAATGGTGAAATGGTAAGATAGAGAATAGAATGAAATCCCAGAATTTTCTATGATATCTATGAAAGTTACAAAATTCATTTCTAAAATATTAAAGTTTTCTTAGTAGATATAAGTTTCCAGTTAGGTTTTATTTGTTGAACTCTTTTTCTACTTTTCCACTATTGCTTGCTGCCAATCTTATCACCTTTGTTGAATTTTGTGATACCTTGCTTCTCATTCTTCCTATTTCTCGTTCTCACATTTCTATTTCTCACTTTCTCTGCTCTCTCACATTCTCAACCTAGCAGAAGAAGGAAGAAAAGAAAACACAAGGAACAAGAATCAAAAGAGGAGAAATAAGGAAGAGGAATGAGGAAAGAAAGATAAAGGAAAGAAGAAAGTGAGTTCAAGTTAGAGGTCAAGGTTGAGGTATGGGTGTTTTCCTTAAACTCTTCCTACTTTGTTTGGTTTCTTAGAGTTTTCAAAGAAAACTTGATTGAATGATGAGTTTTAAACCATGATTTTCCATTGATATGATTATGAACCTAAGTTTACTTCTTAACTTGAAAAGATGAGGTTTTGAGCTTGAAAAAGTTGTAAACTTATAAGTTAAGAGCTACCCATGCTTGCTATGTTGTTTTGTGATGAGTTTGATGGTTTATCTGTGAAGTTCCTATTTGTTTTTAACATTTATGGGATGGTTTTGGGGTATCCTCCCTTGAAGCTCTGTTTTTAAGTCTGAAAATTCCTAGATAACCAATTATGGACAAGCCATAATCGGTTATTGGCACGAAAATAACACTTCACAGCCTTCAATAATCGATTAAGGCTAGGCCTAATCAGTTATTGTAACGTGATAGAGAGTCATGCAAGGCAATAACCTGTTAGAGCTGATGCCTAACCGATTATTCCCTCATGATAGTGAGTCCTTGCAGCTAATGACTGATTACCCAGAGAAGGCTAACTGATTATTGGTCTTTGATTCTGAGTTATGGGAAGCTTATAACCGATTACCCAATGATGGTAACAGATTATGGAACATAAAATCTGCCTTGTTAGCCAGTGATAACCGATTAGCACAAGATGCTAATCAGTTATCTTGCTTAAAAACATGAATCTAAGATTGATGCATGAGCAAGGAACTTCAAGAACACTTAAGTTTATGAATGATTGGCTAAGACATGCTTTACTCTATGATATGAAATGATATAATGGATTATTCTATTGCATGTTTGATGAGATGATGATGCACTATGCTATGAGATGAAATTATATGATGAAATATCATAAAACATGCATGATGAGATTAATAGTTGAGATGATCAATCATGATTGATTTTCATGAGTAACCCAATATCTAGGATATCCTTAGTTCTAGGGTGAGACTTGGAAAATGTGGTTGAAGATGGACATTCCCTTACCACCTGAGTAATTGAGGTTGAGGATGGACATTCCCTCCCTCTTGACCTAAGTACTCCCTGGATGAAATGTAGTTGAGGACAGATAAGTTCCTCTCTACTTGAGGCATTCCTGGATTAGAAATAGTGTGAGGAAGGATGATACCCTCCTTATCAAAGTAGTTGAGGATAGATAATTCCCTCTCTTCTCACAACTCTAAAATGAGGATAGATAATTCTCTCATATATTGTGGATTGATTGGGTTACTTGGAGTAGTTCTGTGTAACAAGAAAGACTATTATAAGTAGGTTAAAGTGCACTAACCTAAAAGCAGACTACTACCAAGTGAACAATATTGTGAAGATGGACATTCCCTCCATACTATTTTAATAAAAGATGAATGATGACTATTGATGATTGATTGTTGATGATTATTGAAAGATGGACTATTGTGCATTTTTTATTATCTTGATACTAAGATGTATTGATAAGATTGCATGACAACCTTGTATAAGTATGTTAATGGTTACTGTTGCACTGTTACATGAGTATTGAGCTTGATCAACTCAATATGAAATGTTCTATTTGTACAAGGACTATGGCATCATCCATGCATACACCGGGAGATAGAGCGTCTGCCAGTGATAGCACGACAGATATAATGGAGCTGTTTAGAGAGATTACAGCTATTATGAGGGAAAAAAGAAAGATGGTTGCAACCATAAGGGGGCTAATAATAGTCACAAACACAGTGTTGGAAAAGATAGGTAATAACCCACATCCGCAACAAGAAAATGAACCAGCGGTCATGAGAAATCAAGGTTTCCATGACTTTTCTGAGTTTAGGAAGACCAACCCTCCATCATTCCAAGGAGATTATGATCCAGTTAAAGATGAGGGATAGTTGCGAGAGTTGGAGAAAATCTTTATAGTGATGAGATGCACGAATGACCAAAAGGTGTCCTTGGCTTCCTTCATGTTGAAAGGGGAAGTTGAACTTTGGTGGAATGACACGAGAAGAATAAAGGAAGCAGTTGGAATAGAGATAACTTGGGAGGTTTTCAAGACAACTTTCTTAGACAAGTATTTTCCATGGAACCTGCAAGAAGAAAAAAAATTAGAATTTTTGAAATTGGAATAAAGAAACAAGATAGTAGGGCAATATGTGGCAAGATTTGAAGAACTGTCGAAGTTCTTTTCTTACTTCCGGTACAATCCAGATAAGAAATGGAAGTGCGTAAAGTTTGAGTCCGAGTTAAGGGACGAAGTGAGGAGGATGGTGAGGCCCCTTGAGATCAGAGACTTCCACACTCTGGTAAACAAATGTAGAATAATTGAGTCAGATAGTGCGAGACCACCATAACCAAAGCCACAACAGGAGCAAAAGCCTCAGGACTTTCAAAAGAGAAAGAGGACAGATGATGACTCTAAGAATAAGTTTTTGTAGTTCAAGAATCAACAAGAAAAAGGGAAACAACTCAAGATAGAAGACAAAGGACCACAATGTCTGAAATGTAAGGGGTATCATGGTGATAGGGCTTGTAGGATTGATTAGATAAAGTGTTTTAACTGTGGTAAGAAGGGACACTATGCCATGAATTGTCCCAGAGGCAAGAAGCAGTAACTCCCAGGCCTTAACCTAAGGAAGAGTTTTCATCTTGGGCCGACAAAGAAGCAGCTCAATCTCCTAATCTGACATAGGGTAAGTGCATTGTTAAAAATACACTTTTAACTACATTGTATGATTCTGGAGCCTCTCACTCTTTCATTTCTTATGATTGTGTGAGGATGTTGGATTTGCCTGTTTCAGACCTCCCTTATAACTTGAAAGTTTCCATTCCCACTACAGGAAATCCTATAACAACTTTTAAAATATGTCTAAACTATGAGGTAACTGTTGAAAATAAAAATTTCCTAGTGAATCTTATGTGCTTACCCTTTGTTGATTTAGACATCATTTTGGGCATAGACTGGTTGGCAGCAAACCATGTTTTTTTGAATTGTTTAGATAAAACCTTAGTATTTATGTCTGACTTTCCTTTTACAAATCTTTCTTCTGAATTAATATACCTGAGTGCTAGACAAGTTATCAACCACCAAGTAGAAGGAACTCAATGCTATGTTCTCCTCTTTTCTTTGAATTCTGAAAGGGAACAGAGTTTGGAGAGTATACCCATTGTGAGAGAGTACCCAGGGTATTCCTAGATGAAGTGAGTGAATTTTCACCTGAGAGAGAAATTAAGTTTACTATAGACCTAGTGCTAGGAACAGGGTCTATCTCCATAGCACCCTATAGGATGTCCCATATAGAACTCTCCGAGCTTAAGAAATAGATAGAAGAGTTGTTGGATAAAAAGTTCATTCAACCTAGTGTCTCATCTTAGGGAGCCCCTATACTTTTGGTGAAGAAGAAAGATGGAAGTATGAGATTATGTGTGGATTATAGACAATTGAATAAGGTTACAATTAAGAATAAATACCCATTGCCTAGGATCGATGATTTGATGGACTAGTTGAGAGGAGTTGCAGTGTTTTCAAAGATTGACTTAAGATCAGGATACCATCAAATCAGATTCAGAGAAGAAGATATTCCTAAGACTGCCTTTAGGACCAGGTATGAGCATTATGAGTATCTTGTAATGTCATTTGGCCTGACAAATGCACCTGCCGTTTTTATGGATTATATGAATAGGATTTTTAGGCCATATCTTGATAAATTTGTTGTTGTCTTTATAGATAATATTCTCATTTGTTCAAAGACACCTGAGGAACATCTTAGCGTAGTTCTAGAAATCCTAAAGGAAAAGAAATTATTCTCTTAATTATCAAAATGTGAGTTTTGGATGAAGGAGGTGTAATTTTTGGGACATGTGATATCTGGAGAGGGAATATCCCTGGATCCCAGTAAGATAAAGACAATGTTGCGATGGGAGAGACCTATCACCATAATTGAACTTAGGAGTTTCTTGGGTTTAGCTGGGTATTACAGGAGATTTATAAAGGGGCTTTCCCAGATAGCGTTGCCTTTAACTAGGTTGACTAGAAAAGGTAGCACTTTTGAGTGCACACAGAGATATGAGAACAGCTTTCAAGAGTTGAAAGAGAAATTAACTACCACACATGTGCTAGTAATTCTAGACCCACAAGAAAACCTTGAAGTTTCTTGTGGTGCTTTGAAAAATGGGTTAGGTTATGTTGATGCAAAATAGACGAGTAGTTGCTTATGCTTCAAGGCAGCTAAGGCCTCATAAAGAAAACTACCCAACCCATGGCCTGGAACTAGCTACAGTTGTGTTTGCTTTAATGATTTGAAGGCATTACCTGTATGGGTTTAAGTTTGAGGTCTTTAGTGATCACAGGAGTTTGAAATATTTGTTTAATAAAAAAGAATTGAATATGAGGCAAAGGAGGTGGATGGAGTTTCTAAAAGATTATGACTTTGAATTAAAGTATCATTTGGGTAAGGCCAATGTTGTGGCTAATGTGCACTTAGCAAAAAACTTATGCATGTATCCCAAATGATGGTGCAAAAGATGGAACTCCTTGATAGCTTTAGAAATTTGAGTCTGGAAATGACTATGTTACCGCATGGTCTTTGTTTGAAGAGATTAGAGATTCAAAATAATTTGAGAGCTCAAATTAGAGAAGCTCAAGATGAAGATGAAGCTTTAAAGTTAATAAATGAACAGATCTAATTAGGAAAGAAAAAGGATTTTAAGAGGGCTCATGATGCGACACTTATGTTTAGATATAGACTTTGTGTTCCAAGAGAAAATGAAATCAAAGAAAAGATTTTAGAAGAAGTCCATAAGAGTAGATACACCATCCATCCCAGACCACAAATATGTATCAAGACCTCAAAAAGATGTTCTGATGGCCAAACATGAAAGGAGATATAGTTGAATATGTGTCTAAATGCCTAGTTTGTTAAAAGGTGAAAATAGAGCACCAAAGACCTTCAGGACTTCTTCAATCCTTGGAAATTCCTGAATAGAAATGAGAAAGTATATCAATGGATTTTGTGATGGGATTGCCAAGGACTTAGTCAGGCCAGGATTCCATTTGGGTTATAGTGGACAAATTGACAAAATTTGCATATTTTTTAGTCGTAAAGGCTACCTGGCCATTAGATACATTAGCCTACCTGTATCACCAGGAAATAGTCAGATTGCATGGAATTCCTTCCAGTATAATATCATATAGAGATCCTAGATTCACGTCTAGATTTTGGGGAACATTGCAAAAAGACTTTGGGACAAAGTTGAACTTTAGCACAACCTATCATCCGTAAACAGATGGCCAAATTGAGAGAACCATCCAAACTCTAGAAGACATGTTAAGGGCATATGTGTTGGCCAAACAGGGAAGTTGGGATAGGTTTTCACCCCTAATAGAATTTTCCTACAACAATAATTATCATACCAGCATAGGAATGACACTCTATGAAGCCTTATATGGCAAAAAATGAAGATCACCCTTATGTTAGTATGAAGCAGGGGAACAAACTATCCTAAGACCAGATTTAGTATAGCAAACCATAGAGCAAATTAAAATGATCAAGGATAGGACGTTAACAGCCCAAAGTAGGCAGAAAAGTTATGCGGATGAGAGAAGAAGACTTTTGGAATTCAATGAAGGAGAACATGTGTTCCTCAGAGTCACTCCTACTATGGGAGTTGGTAGGGCTATTAAAACCAGAAAGTTAACTCCTCGATTTCTAGGTCCTTTCCAAATTCTGAAAAGAATCGGATCAGTTACTTACCAAATAGCCTTACCCTACACTTTTCCAACTTCGAAAATATAATCTGGATCCTTCACACATTCTAAAAAATGAATCAATACAGTTAAAAGATGATTTAAGTTATGTGGTCAAACCTGTAAGGATCATGGATAGAGTTGTAAAAGAACTCAGAGGGAAACAAATTCCTTTGGTAAAAGTGTTATGGGAGGGAGGTTGTAACACCTAAATACTAGTACTAATGACATATCCAGGATCATGCATTAGAAACTAGGATTAGGTATGCCACATTGACATTAACAACAAAGTTTTGAAAACATTTATAACATATAAGAAAATATGAGCCTGTAACGGTGCAGTAATATACATATGTCAGAAGGATGTATATACAAATTTAAACTTTATAATTCAAATATAACATATTATGCCATTCTTGGTATGATTTAGACAAATTCTTCTCAATACAATTCTATCAATTACAACTAGGATTTTCCTTCATGACTCCAATCTTACTTTTACTTGCTGGTGCCTCTGAACTCCCTAGAAATAATACAGAAATACAAATATACAGGGGTGAGAATTCAAAGAATTCTTAGTAGTTTTATAAAAACATGTCATCATAATATTTCCAGGTGTTTCGAGGACAAACCTATTCTTTGTTTAAAACTCATTACACACACACACACACACATACAAATTAGAGAGGTAGCAAACTGACAAAACTAGTCCTCTCTCTTCCTGAAACAGAGGTTTGATTATTAGACAAAAACCATTTACATTACTAAATACTTCTACAAAATAGCATAGACTTGATTCCAAATTATCAATATGTTTCATCATCACAAATATCTCAAATATCAATATCAACTCATTTAATAATCATTATACTTTTCATAAATAATAAATCAAACAACATCAATTACTAATCATATTTCGTAATATATCTCAGATATTCATTCATCATCCTCTAATATTCAATACAAATTAGATATTTCAACATATATTATATTCATCATTCATTACTCACTCATAGTGTTTCTTTTCATTATTCATCAAGTATCATAAATCATTATATATCATTCATTTGGGATACTCTCATGCTCGAGGCTATATCTCATCCTCGTCTAGATACTCTCATGCTCAAGGTTATATTTAGTTCTCATACTCATGGTAAGTAAGGGAATGTCCATCCTCACAATGCCATTTCATTCTATTCATTCTAGGATACTCTCATACTCAAGGTTATATCACATTCTATTCATATTCATATTCATTTAGTAAGTTAGGGAATGTTCATCCTCACAATACCATTTCATTCTATTCACTCTGGGATACTCCCATACTTGAGGTTATATCTCATTCTATTTATATTCATATTCATTTGGTAAGTGAGGGAATGTCCATCTTCACAATACCATTCCATTCTATTCTAATTCATTCGGAATACTCTTATACTCGAGGTTATATCTCATTCTATTCTGGATACTCTCCTACTCGAGTTTATATCCAGTTCTCATATACATGGTGAGTAAGGGAATGTCCGTCCTCATATTACCGTTCCATTCTCATTCAAATACTCCCTACCCGTAGTTTATTCAATCAAAATACTATTCTAGCTCAACCTTAGTAATTTAAGGGAGCATATTTTCAATTCCACAATATATAGATATATTCTCAAATTCTCAAATATATAGTTCAAACTTAAGTTTCACATGGGTAATACTATTCTAATACAGATTCCAATTCTAGTTCCACTTAACTATCAAGGAGTTATATCATCCCAAATACACAATAAATTCATATTCAACAAATATCTAATGATAAAACATTTATTCTTATCTCTGAGTTATTACTCATTCCTTACAACAATTCTCCATATAGGTAGTAAATCCATCATTTATTCTCAATTCTTAACATAATATATTCAAATACTATCTGTCACATTTCATATTCAAATACCATTCAAATATTCCATACAAAATATACAATCATATACAATCATAGAGTAATTCTTCATATTATTAATCATCATATACATTCATCTAAATAATATCCATTTCTTTTCATATCCTTATTCAATACATAATCATTTCACAAATCTTAGTATTCCTAATCAGACTTATGCATGTTCGTACTTTACATAGCATTACTTATGCTTATCTTCATCTAAAATGTCATAGAATATCATCATATTGCATTAGAAATCATGTTCTCTAATGATAAAATTATAAAATAATTCGACCCTATTCTGTTCTGCGGGTAGCGCTCAAATGCTGACTGTGCGCTCAGACCCTCCATAATGGGTGCTTAGGGGCCCAGTGTGCATCAGCACGTTGAAAGTGTCTGGGTGACTAGCGCCTAGGCGTTGACTCCTAGAAACTGATGCTTTGTTTCTTGCTTCCAAAATCCAATTCTTCAAACATTAATTCTAAATTTTTCCAGTCACAATAATGATCATTATACCATTCAGAAACATTTCCATAAATTCTCAATCCATTTGCATATTAAATCAATAAACAAAATCAACAAACTATATATTCCACATCAAATTCATTTTAAAGCACAAACCATGAAAATTCATTCAAATCCTTTCCAATATCATACATAGCATGAAGATGAAAACAATAGGAAATAGAAAGTGAAAACACTTTCCCCCTACCTTCCTTCCTTAAGCTATTTGAAGCTTGCTTCCCTTTCTCCTTCTTTTTCTTTTTTCTTTCTTTCCTTATTTCTCTTCTCTTCTCCCTTGGCTTCCTTTCTCTTTGTTTCTTTTCTTTCTCTCATTGGTAGCAACTGGTGCCGTGGGGAACAAAGGCAAAAAATGAAGAAAAGAAAGCCAAAAGGCTTAATAACAAAAGAAAAGAAAGAAAGGCGGTGGAAGGGTTAGAAATATCTAACCCATAATACTTATACTTTTATATCTCTTAGGAATACTTTAATCATTCAAATCAAAACCACTTTTTCTAATTTCAATAAGTGTTCCCAAAAATCACAGGTCTTAACTAAATTCTTATATCTGAATTTCCATAATTTTCCTTACACTATTAGTCAACAGATGAGCTGCATTATTTTTCTTATATTAAATCGAACTTGTAAGGCAAATAAACATACCTGCCTTAACTTATTTTCCATATCAAAATATTCTCCATGTTTCACTTATCATCTCCAAGCAGTTTCATAATTTTCCAAGCTGTTTAGCTATTTTATTTGACCTTTAAACACTTCCTCAGTGTTATTAGAGATATCAAACTAATTCATTTAATTCTTTAAAATTTACTACAACTTATACAAATTATCTTCATCCTGGAAATGTAGTTTCCCATATTTATTTCCTTCATTTTAGCTATTTATCTCAAATTATTAGCTATTATTCACTTTCTGTGTTATAGAATTGCGCTCAATTTTATCCAAAAGATTTTTAAAATTATTATCCAACTTATACTTATAATATTGAGTTTCTACAACACTGATTAGAATTTCTTAGGTTAGGGAAGATGTTACAGAGGTGACTCAGAAGAGGCTACATGGGAACTCGAATCTCACTTGATGAAAGATCATCTAGAGCTTTTTGAATGAGGTAAACAATTTTGAGGACAAAATTTATAAAAAAGGGAGAGAATTGTAACATTCTCTCTAATCCAATAGACTTAATCAGGGTTATAGAAGCTCATTAATACTGGTACAGGTTGCCTATTAATTTTGGTAATTATTTGAATTTGTTTGAGCATAAATCTATAACACTAAATGTGAGAAATAGCTCCTATAAATTTGGATTTTTGAGTTAATGGCTAAAGAAAAAAAGAAATAAATATGAAAGATTTATTTCTAATCTATGAATAATTAGAATGGATATTTAAAAGCTTCTTAATTCAATTCCATAGGTTTAATTTAACCTAGGAAAGAATAATGAAGCTTAGAAATTGATAATGCAGTATAAGGAATATGGTGGAATGGTAAGATAGAGAATAGAATGAAATCCTAGAATTTTCTATGATATCTATGAAGGTTAGAAAATTCATTTCTGAAAGATTAAAGTGTTCTTAGCAGATATAAGTTTCCAGTTGGATTTCATTTATTAAACTCTCTTTCTGCATTTTCCACTGTTGCTTGCTGCTAATCTTATCACCTTTGTTGACTTTTGTGACACCTTACTTCTCATTCTTCCTATTCACTCATTCTCATATTTCCATTTCTCACTTTCTTTGCTTTCTCACGTTCTCACGCTAGCAGAAGAAGGAAGAAAAGAAAACACAAGGAACATGAATCAAAAGGGGAGAAAGAAGGAAGAAGGAGGAGGAAAGAAAGATAAAGGAAAGAAGAAAGTGACTTCAAGCTAGAGGTCAAGGTTGAGGTATGGGTGTTTTCCTTAAACTCTTCCTACCTTGTTTGGTTTTCTTAGAGTTTTCTAAGAAAACTTGATTGAATGATGAGTTTTAAACTATGATTTTCCATTGATATGATTATGAACCAAAGTTTACTTCTTGAACTTGAAAAGATGTGGTTTTGAGCTTGGAAAAGTTATAAACTTATGAGTTGAGAGCTACCCATACTTGCTATGTTGTTTTGTGATGAATTTGATGTTTTGTTTGTGAAGTTCCTGTTTGTTTTTAACATTTATAGGATGGTTTTGGGGTATCCTCCGTTGAAGCTATGTTTTTAAGTCTAAAAATTCCCAGTTAACTAATTATGGACAAGCTATAATTGGTTATTGCCACGAAAATAGCACTTCCCAGCCCTCAATAATCAATTAAGGCTAGGCCTAACTGGTTATTGTAACGTGACAGAGAGTCACGCAAGGTAATAACCGGTTAGAGCTGATGCCTAACCGATTATTCCCTCATGACAGTGAGTCCCTGTAGCTAATAATTGGTTACCCAGATAAGGCTAATTAATTATTGGTCTTTGATTCTGAGTTAGGGGAAGCCCATAACCAGTTGCCCAATGATGGTAACTGATTATGGAACATAAAATATGGGTTGTTAGCTAGTGATAACTGATTAGCATCACTGATTATCTTGCTTGAAAACATGAATCTAAGATTGATGCATGAGCTAGGAACTTTAAGAACACTTAAGTTTATGAATGATTGGCTAAGACATGCTTTACCCTATGATATGAAATGACATAATGGATTATTCTATTGCATGTTTGATGAGATAATGATGCATTATACTATGAGATGAAATGATATAATGAAATATCTTAAAACATGTATGATGAGATTGATGGTTGAGATGATCAACCTAGAAAAATAATTGATTTTCATGAGTAACCCATTATCTAGGATATCCTTGGTTCTAGGGTGAGACTTGGAAATAGTGGTTGAGGATGGACATTCCCTTACCACCTAAGTAATTGAGGTTGAGGAAGGATATTCCCTCTCTCTTTACCTGAGTACTCCCTAGATGAAATGTAGTTCAGGATGGATAATTTCCTCTCTACTTGAGGCATTCCTGGATTAGAGATAGTGTAAGGAAGGATGATACCCTTCCTATTAAAGTAATTGAGGACGGATAATTGTCTCTCTACTCACAACTCTGAAATGAGGATGGATAATTCTCTCATATATTATGGATTAATTAGGTTACTTGGAGTAGTTCTGTATAATAAGAAAGACTGTTATAAATAGGTTAAAGTGCACTAACCTGAAAGTAGACTACTACCATGTGAACGGTATCGTGAGGATGGACATTCCCTTGATACCATTTTGATAAAAGATGAATGATGACTATTGATGATTGATTGATAATGATTATTGAAAGATGACCATTATGAGATAACTTATTGCATTAGTTTATCATGAATGGATTTCTTGATTGATATTAAGATTATGATGAGATTTGATTACTTCTTTGATTAATCAAATGATTTTTGTAAATAATATAAAATGAACCTCTATTTCGGGAAGAGAACGGACTTGATTTGACTTTAGCCCCCTTTCTATTGATTATAAATTAATGATTTGAAATGATTTTTCCCCGAAATAGCTGAAATAATTATGATGAAACATTTTTATAGATATTACTGAGAATTGTGAGATTCTCACCCTATTCCTTTGATTTCCATAATGATTCTAAGACGAACTCCTACAGATCATAGAGAGGAAGAAGAACCTATTCTTAAAGAAGATTTATTTATTTTTGTTTTGATAGTTGTACATGATTATATATAATTTTGTGCCTTAATGACAAATAATGAATTTTGATGTACAGTTTGTATAGAACCCCAATCTAATGATATATATTATGTTCTTCCGCTTTAGGCTTATATTTTGTATATTAAATATGTCTTTCTTCTTTAGAAAAATTTGATATAATCTAAGTGACGTACTCTAATATGATTACTAATATATAATTCCGGATATGTCATTAGTTTAAGTATTAGGACGTTACAACAATCGCCTATAACTGTCCATAAATGCATCTATATTCTGGTAATATAGGGTTCCTCTGTAACTAAACAAGGAGCATATCTCTTCATGCTACTATTATGGGAATGCATCTCTCCATTATGGGAACGTATCTATCTAAAATCTATAAATACCAGACTTATTCACCTCTACAGGTAACTTATCACTCACTGCATAAACCTTACTTGTGCATAACCTGACTTAAGCATTGGAGTTCCTTTGCAAGTACCAATCCCTAGTCTCAACACGTTCTGCTGCTACTGCGTAAGGAGGAAACCACCGTCACATGTCTATCTCAAGTACACCTCCGACTCCACTTCAGAACATTGGCGTCGTCTATAGAAAACGTTAAACTTCTATTCCTCCTCAACCATGGCGAACACAAGACAAAGCTTGAGGAGAGGAGATGTTACACAACCCTCTACTGACCAAAGGCGAGGATCGATAACACATCATCCTCCCCACCCTGTTCCACCACCTGTTGTTGAATCCTCTGCTGCAAGAAACCAGGCACCCAATGCATAACATTTATACAATGGGCATGAAACTTCACTTTCTGATGAAAGCCCTCACCTATCGCGTAAGGTTCCTATGAGGGATAAACTTGGAAACCACATTCAAGGAGCCAACTCAAACATCCAGGGGTCCATAATTCCAATGCAGCAGTGCCTAGGACCCATGAACGTTGAAGTTGATGATCATGCATCTCATCCAGAGCACAGAATCAATCCATATATCCAGACACCAATTCCAAGATATGGTGCAATAACATATGGCAATGTTAGAAGAACAATACCGCATATTGGAAGATCTGGGACAGACTGCACAAGCAGGTCAGCCTAGATCACAATGTCAGACTGGAAGGCGGAATGCAGATAATAACCAAAGGGAATTGCATGTCGATGCCACAATGTCCAATGTTGTTAACAAAAACTCATACCACGGAGTTCAGGAACAACCCTTCTCTGCTTAACTCTTGAAGTACTGAGTCCTAAGAAATTTCAAATTTCCCTCCAATGTGGAACTCTACGATGGGACCACGGACCCTCAAGAATACATAGATGCTTATGTCCAATCCATGTCCTTCCATGCGGGACCCACACAATTGCTATGTCGTGTCTTCCCCCTTTCCCTGAAGAAGGGCGCCCTCAGATGATTTGTCACCTTGCCACAGGGATCCATCACTGACTGATCGGACCTTAGACAATGTTTCTTGCTCCAATATACTACTAGTAAGGAACAACCCAGGCCCATTGAATCCTTATCTAAGATTTTCCAAGGGCGTGACAAACCCTTCTGCAACTACATTAGAAAGTTCACCGCGGCATGTACTAATGTAGAGAACTTCGATGATAGAATTGCCCTCCATTATGCCAGGAGTGGTCTCTGAGTCGATTATGATTTTTTTTACATCTTTGGCAAAAAAGAAGTCAGAGAACATGCGAGAATTTCAACAACGGTCTTAGAAATATGTATGCCTTGAGGAAGCAACCGAGGACCAGAGGAGATGGGAGAAATGTGAGTCCTCTCACTAGAAATCTAACCATAATTCCTCACAGTCCCAGAACTCTAAGGATAGTCTACCCCTGGGCAAGTACTCCAATTACACTTATCTGAACACCCCACAAGAAATAATCTTGAGGGAAGTGTTACAGACCGAGTTTTAGGGTATCAAGAGATCACCCTCTATAAAGAAGCACAAGCAGAAAGATCGCTTCAAACACTGTACTTGGCACAAAAGCTATGGTCATGAAATTGAGGATTGTTATTAACACCGCAATGCAATTTAGTTCTTAATCAGGGTAGGATGACTATAATAATACATCGACCGAGTCCAAAATGATGAACGATGCGGAAGGCAAAGAGAGGAAAGACGTAGCCCTCGATGAAACTCATCTCCACGCCATAGAAGAACCCGGAGCCTTAGGAGAAGATCCTAGAGTCCACCTCGTTATGATACAAATAACCAACAGGATAGAAACAGAGATGCTCCACCTGATGATAATAACAACTGCCATACCCAGCCTAACAGAACCATCAACACAATTGCTGGGAGATTTGTTGGTGGTGGTTCGTCCAATGGTGCCCAGAAAAAAAACCCTCAGGATAGCAGTGTTTAGTATCTCCCAGTCCAAATCTAAGACGAGAACTGGGCAGAAGAAAACACCTACCATCACTTTTTCGGATAATCACTATGGCAGGATAATCTCAGATCACGATAACCAACTAATCATCTCGAGAATAATCTCCATTGCCGTAGTCCGACATATCTTCGTGGACTAAAGAAGTTTGGTATACATTATGTTTATGGACCTTTAATAGAAGCTAGAACTTCCATATATGGAGCTAAACCCCTACGATGGAGAACTTACAAGGTTCACTAGTGAGAAAATCACCTCTATAGGTTATTATGAAACCCACTTGACCTTAGGGTCCTCTAAACTCTTCAGGACAGACAAGATAAGGTTTCTAGTCATGGATTGCCCTTTGGCCTACAACATTGTTTTGGGTTGCCTGCCTTAAACGCACTTGGCACCGTGGTGTGTAACACCCCTCGATTTAATAACCACGACATAATCGTCATTATACCACAGATACTAAATTTCGGTGTGTTACGATTTTTAAATAATATTTATTCAAATTAAACCATTGTGTATATACGGAAAATATGAGCCACGGATGAAATAATACATAAGCCGTTATTAACACATTTAATTCAACAAGCCAAAAATCAAAATACAGTTCATAGGACTAGATAATTAATTTAAAGCATACATAGCATGGCATATTCCACGTACCGCTCAAAATAAAATACATCAAGTTGGACTTTAAAATGCAGGTATACTCAAATTATACTTTAAAATAAATAATACAAAAGGAAACATAAACTACCCATAAAGACATTCGCGTCTAAGGAGTTAGGTACTCCATCGAATCCACCTCGGGATCCTCTCCCGGCTCGTCTGAAGATAAAAGGACAGGACTGAGTGCGGTCCCACGGGCAGGTGCCCTAGCAGCTGATACCATGGAATCCCCGTCCTCTCTAGGGGTGTGAATCGGATCACCCCATAGCTCTCGGATAGGCAAGGCGAACTCCAGATGTACCAAAGTAGTAAGTGTCAGGACAGGATCTTCATCGCGGGTCCTCCTTATAGTCAAGATCAAGTCTCCAACATATCGTATACACTGTCCAGCCCAGTCGACTCACCACGCATTGGCACCACCAGTGAATACAATCTTAACGAACCCAATGGAACCTCTTCTTGACAACATCCTCGAAAGCAAGAGATCAATACCCAGTAAAGTCTAGGAAAAATAATCTCGTCCCCTCTACAGTCTTTAACCAAATATCACATAGAACAAGAACAGTACACATCCAACCTCATTACCAATTATGGCAATAAGAAACATAAACGGCATAGGACGCCCATGTAGCATTACAAGGAATATAAACAGTATCAAGAAGTAGATATTAAACAACTTAGCAAATCTAGGCAATTATAACATCAATAAGATAGCAGTTCCAATTATCGCATAAATTAAATGTCAAGTAATATATATGTGTTCACTATGCACATGTGCATGATAACCAAATCCTACTCCATGGAGCTAGACACAAACATCGGAGAGAATGATCAGGGAGACATGCCAATATCTCGTCCGTCTAGGACCAAGTGCTTTCAGAAATCATAATCAACAATTTTGTGCAATAAGGCTCTATATAGCGGCATTCTCACAAGAACGCGATATAGGACAGTATTACGTCCGGATCGTCAGTGCATTCGCATCGGTTTATCTCATGGCCCTGTGGGGCTACCAACTATCCACTGTAAAACGCCTGCATCCTGACGCCCCCAAGGTCAATAGCAGGACCCACACTAGTCTATTCGCACACACACTAAGGTGTGATTCAACTCCTAGGCAACTTGGCCTTGACAAATAGTCCGTTGGACTTTCACAATGCATGATGACTCTATGCATATATCCATATTTATCATGTATGTTCGTCAATAAATACTTTCAGTAACATACCATAATTTGGCTAATATAAGCATTCACATAACTGGGTCCCACACATGGGTCCACACTAAATATTATTAAGTCCTTTAAGTGTGCATTATACTTTTTGGGTGCATTATGAACTTGTACTTAAATTTCTACATTCTTCTTTGTAATTTTCTCTCTTTAAAGGAATTATCTTATAATGCTCAATTGATTTTCATTACTTTAATTAAATAGTTCCTCACTTAATTTTTAATCTAACCATCTTAGGATAGATTGAATTGGGCTCTTCCGATATTCTTACTTTTGTTCATGATCTTCCATTAACTATAAATTGTCCTAAGTCTTTGAGCACTAATTCATCTTTTGATTATTTCCTTTTTAGGAATGCCTGCTTACTTCTAAATGTGTAGTTGATTAAAGTTCACTTTAATTTCACATTTCTTGGTCATTAAGTTCCTTACTTTAATTTTGATCATACTTACTTATAGAATTATTCCAAAGATCTTTCCCAAGTCTTACTCATCCTTATTCGTTCTTAAAGTCCAAAGAGTTCATTTAGGTTACCAAATTAATCTCTTTCCATTACACAATCCTCTGACTTATTCACTTGATTGATTAAATGTCATAGTTGTAGGAAGTCACATGATTAGGCCATTTTTAATCCCTAGAGCCCGTGAGCCTCACTAAGTCTTAGGATTCCAAATTTTTGTCCCATTAATTACATATTGTCCACTTGATTAGCTATATCTTCCACTGGTTATAAAATTTCACCAAGAATCCTAATTTTGGGCTCTAAGGCCGTGAGCCTCCTAGAGGTGATCTAGGTCATTTTCTTCCATTTTAGGTTTCCAATCCATCCAAGTATACCAATATATATGACAAATCAATCAAATAACTTAAACAAATTAAAAACAATATGTAACCATACAAATCAATCAAACAAAGAAAGTAACCCTAACTAGGGTTTCTCACAATCAATCACAAAAAAAAAGTTCCTTACTACCAATAGAGGTTGAGGAGGAATATCTTCCTCTTACCTAGATGAGAAAACAAGTAATGGAACTCCCTTGAAGCTCCAAGTGAAATTCGGATTCCACCCTTCAAGGAAACCCTAAGAACATCAAACTCACAAGAATCACAATTAAAACTTGAAAAAGGCATCCATGATCACCATAGTGACCATGGATCACAAAAAGGGGGTGGAAATATGATAAAGTTATGAACTTTTTTACCTCAAAGTCTCCAACTTTAAAGCTTGATGGAGAAAAATGAAAATGGTGAAAATGGATGAACCAAGTGATGCTTTCCAAAGAGAAAAGTTTAATGGTGATGAGAAGGTTTAATAAATATGATTAGTTGAAGCAAACAAAAGAAAAAATGGAGGATTATGGTGGTGTGTGGCAGGCGGTTTTGGAGAGAAAGGGGGAAGAGAAAAGTTGACTCCTTTGTTGGTGATTTTAACAAGAAGCGAAAAGCTTCAATGGAGGGATGGATTCAAGCAAAGTGGTTGCTTGAAATAAATCAAAAATGGTGGAAGAAGGAGAGGGTGCAGCAGTGGAGAGGAGAATAGAAAAGGAAGAGAAGAGCTTGGTAAAGTGAAGAAGAGAGAATGAGGAGAAAATGTTAGAGAGAGAAGTTAATAGGAGAAAAAGATGATGACTTTTTGCTTTTCAAATTAGAATTGAATAGCTTAATTAAATAACGCACAATCTTGGACTCCAAAAAGTGCTGTTGCAGTATGGTGTGGGGGGGAAGAGAGAGAGAGAAGAATGCTTGAGAGAAAATAGAGAAAGAAAATCTAGAGAGAAAAGTTGATAGTAGAAAGTGAAAGGTGCTTTAGGGTTTGAAATTGGAAAGTGATGATTTAATTAATTGAAGTGTAATTTAGGCTCCAAAATGAAGCATGCAGCCATGTGGTGAGAGGAGAGAATGGAGGGAAAGTGGTCACTTGTTTTTAGGGTTAGCATGTGGGAAACTACAAAAAGTAGATATGATTAGACATAAAGGTGATTACCTTTGGATAAGATAAGGTAATTTAGTAATTAAATAATAAGGTGGTTAGGATTTTACTACAAACTATTACCCAATGGATAATTGTTGTAGTACACAAGCCAGTATTAATTATCCATTAGATAATAGAGCGTACTGCAAAATTTTATTTAATAGTGCGTACAGAGATTTTATTTATCAGATAAAATCTTGAAAAACATAAACTTTGTAAACTGTGCCCGGCCTCAGGTTGAGTGAGATCCCTCGTCAACGCTTCCACAGTTCAAGGTATACCAGCCTTAGGGAAAACCTTTTGTTTTTCCGGCTCCGCTCAGCGTACACGTAAAACAAGGAATATACTAAAATATTCAACATTTCCACAAAAATCTAGAAAAATTATAAAAATTATAAATATTGAAAAATGACTATTCATCATAAAACAAACAATTTCTAGAGAGTTACACTGACTCTGCTCAGTGTGCACATAAAACGAGGAACATATTAAAATATTTGATGTTTCCAAAAAATTCTAGAAAAATTTTCAAAAATCACAAATATTGAGAATGACTATTCATGATGAAATAAACAATTTCTGGAGGTGTTACACTGACTCTGCTCAGTGTGCACGTAAAATGAAAAATATATTAAAATATTCGACGTTTTTGGAAAAAAAATTTAGAAAATTTCTCAAAAATCACAAATATTATAAAATGATTATTTGTGATGAAATAGATAATTTTCTGGATGTTACAACTCTCCCCTTCTAAAAGAAAATTTCGTCCTCGAAATTTTCATACCTTAGAATCTAGCTCTCACGTTGCGCCCCCAATTACATCATTCTAAATCATTTTTACTGATGTAGTATCTTTTCCCCTTGAATTATTAGCATCCTTTCCTGAGTCATCTCAACTTTATCCTCTGCTTGTTGTACAGGCTCGGGTCCAATCGCAACCCTTTACTGTCTCGGTGCCAACACAAAAGTGTCTTACATACCGTCTATGTAATGCCTCATATTTAACTCCTTATAATCAATCTGATATTTCTGACTCTTTATGATTACTGTAGACGTTAAATGTTGCTCCATGTAGGAATGCCTCCAGATCTTCAACGCACGCACACAACGGCTAGCTCCAAGTTTGTGGAGGGTAGTTCTCCTCATGTACTCCCGATCGCCTTGGAGCATACGCTATCACTTTCCTATTCTGCACTAGCATCCATCGTAAAACTACTTCAATTTTTTACGGACTCCCAGAATTTTCTTCCTGTGAATCTACGTGTCCCAAAATGAACTCCCTCCAACTAGAATTCGTGGTTGGACAATTCCTCGCGCAACATCCTCCTCTTCTTTAGAATTTTGAGGAATCATAATGAGAGATTTGGTACATTCCTCTGATCTTCAAGAGTAGGTCAGAATGTCACCATCAAGGACATTGACAAATCTGCTTCAACAGGGAAGAGAGATCCCCTTCATGTAATTGACGAATACTACTGAGGTGCACATTACACGGAATGACGTTACCAAAAACTAGTAGTGCTCCTAAAGCGTTAGAGAAAGTTATTTATGAAATATCTTCTACCTTCGAGTGAACTTGTAGATAACCAAAACGCAAACTGATCATGGAGAAAACAGTGGCTTCCTTCAGTTAATTCATTATGCCATCTATCCTTCATCTAAACAGAAATGTCACATAGGGTATGTTCTTCTCTAACCGTGCTGCATTCGGTGCACTGTTATGGTTCAAATTCAGGAACACAATTCCTCAGTCGAAGTGTACTAGAAACATTATAATGGTCAGAAGGAAAAGATAGGGAAGTCACTTGGTCTACCACAGGACCCATTTGACAAAGAATATGATATGGTCCCATAAAACCTAAGAATGAGTTTTCGTGAATTCAAATCTAGGAATTTCTGTCTCAAGAGACATTAAATTTCTGTTGAAACAGAATGACGAGACCTGGTTAGAAATAACTAATCCCCTTCCTGAGTTCAAGCCTATTCATGAAGAAAGCAAATAACTGAATTGGCAAAAAAGGTATCATTTTCTAACAACGATAAGATAGTTCTAAACAAACTTGTGTAATGAGAGCAGGCTTGTAAACCAGAACAGTAATATTCGGGTCGAAAGGAAGTAAATACACAGACAACCCAATCCTAAAAACAAGCTCTTAAATTTTCATTGTAATACTTCAACAGGATATGGTTGGAAGATAACCAATCCATTTTCAATATTATATCCAATTTGTGAAAGGAGTAAACAAATTAGATCAACAGAAGGATTCAGTCCTTAACAGGTCATAGAAATAATTAAAACAACTTGGCTACAATCAACAAGTTCTTAGTAGCAAAATTAGAAATAACTTAGTCAAAAGGTGACGAAGATACAAACGATCCTAATAGACTCATGCAATCATATGTCATAAGGAAATGGGTCATCCCCAGAATTATACAATGGAATCACGGGGTTATCTACTGTAGCACAGTCCCCCTCTTCATTTCGGTCTTCAGTCTGGGTGGAGGAATTAACTCTCCCTTGTCCGTGAGATTTTGAGGTGTATATATCTCCGACGTAAGGCTTTGTCCTATGCAAAGTACAATTTCTAGCCACGTGTCCCGACTTTCCTCACTTGAAACAAATTACTCCTTCGATCGTACAGTCCCTTGTTAAGTGGTCCTTTCCGCATTTGAGACAGATTACCCTCTTGATCTTACATTCCTTCATTTAATGATTTTTTCCACACTTCTTATATGTCTGTAAAAGTGTCACGGGATGACTAGGTCTGCCACCACTAGCATTACCCCCAGTTGGTTGCTGTCGTCATTGATTCCCTAGTGGTCGTGAGCACAATTTCCGCTTGAACTGATTGATCATTCTATTATTCCTCTTTTGCAACTTAAGTAGTTCGGAGTTACTCCAAAACTGACTTTCTCCCAACAAATTCTGAACCTCGACTTCCAGCTCCTGTTGTTGTGCGGTCCTTAGATTTCGTTGTACTGTTGCTTCAGCCATTCCCCGCATTGCTTCCACAGTCGCATCCACCCCTTTGTTGTTGCGTTCCACATTCCTACGCATACGTCTACTGCAAGCCATTGCCTTTCCTTCGAAAACAAATAGTCAAGCACAATGGAAACAAGAAGTAACCACTTCAAACAACATTGTCTCCTTTTGGAAACCAAACACAAAAGATATTCCACAAGTCTTTAACTTCCAAGTAGCTCCTCGAATCATACTTACGCTAGATATTCTTCTCCTAAGAGAATTCAGTTCTCCAAAATGTCACGGACGCTTTAGTCCACAAACCTTACAAGTCCTATTTAACTACCCATTTCTAACCGATTGGCTCAAACAATTCTAGAGGTAACACAACAAGGGTATAAATGCAAGTAAACCCTAGACAAGTTCAGTCATACCCGCTGAGCTTCTTACAAAAAGAACTTCTATTCGCTTAGTACGCCTAGGTGAAGTCATAGTTTTTCGTCCACACAGAACATTACACATTGAGTGGGCCAATACTCAATATCATGTAACTATGCAACAGTAGCTACGAACATTCAACATTTGGCAAGTCATGCCTTCCTTTCCCAAACATCTCTATCAAGAGACAAGGAAGTGCACAACATACAAAGAAACTTCTAACATGTCTAAGCATAGTCAGTCTATACCCTGGCTCAACAGGATGAACTGAGCTCTGATACCACCTAATGTAATACCCCTCGATTTAATAACCACGGCACAATCGTCATTATACCATGGATACTAAATTTCGGCGTGTTACGATTTTCAAATAATATTTATCCAAATTAAACCATTGTGTATATATGGAAAATATGAGCCACGGATGAAATAATACATAAGCCGTCATTAACACATTTAATTCAACAAGCCAAAAATCAAAATACAGTTCATAGGACTAGATAATTAATTTAAAGCATACATAGCGCGGCGTATTCCACGTAACGCTCAAAATAAAATACATCAAGTTGGACTTTAAAATGCAGGTATGCTCAAATTACACCTTAAAATAAATAATACAGAAGGAAACATAAACTACCCATAAAGACATCTGCGTCTAAGGAGTTCGGTACTTCATCGAATCCACCTCGGGATCCTCTCCCAGCTTATCTGAAGATATAAGGACAGGACCGAGTGCGGTCCCACGGGCAGGTGCCCTAGCAGCTGATGCCATGGAATCCTTGTCCTCTCTAGGGGTATGAATTGGATCACCCCATAGCTCCCAAATAGGCAAGGCAAACTCCAGATGTACCGAAGTAGTAAGTGTCAGGACAGGATCTCCATCGCGGGTCCTCCGTACGGTCAAAATCAGGTCTCCAATATATCATATACGCTATCCAGCTCAGTCGACTCATCACGCATTGGTGCCACCAATGAATATAATCCTAACGAACCCAATGGAACCTCTTCTAGATGACATCCTCGAAAGCAAGAGATCAATACCCAATAAAGTCTAGGAAAAACAATCTCGTCCTCTCTACATTCTTTAACCAAATATCACATAGAACAAGAACAGTACACATCCAACTTCATTACAAATTATGGCGGTAAGAAACATAAACGGTGTAGGACGCCCATGTAGCATTACAAGGAATATAAACAATATCAAGAAGCAGATATTAAACAACTTAGCAAATCCAGGTAATTATAACATCAATAAGATAGCAGTTCCAATCATCGCATAAATTAAATGTCAAGTAATATATATGTGTTCACTATGCACATGTGCATGATAATCAAATCCTATTCCATGGAGCTAGATATAAACATCGGAGAGAATGATTAGGGAGATATGCCAGTATCTTGTCCGCCTAGGATCAAGTGCTTTCAGAAATCATAATCAATAATTTTGCACAATAAGGATCTATATAGCGGCATTCTCACAAGATCGCGATATAGGACAGTGTCACGTCCGAATCGTCAGTGCGTTCGCATCAGTTTATCTCACGGCCCAGTGGGGCTACCAACTGTCCACTGTGAGACGCTCGCACCCCAACGCCCCTAAGGTCAACAGCAGGACCCACATTAGTCTATTCACTCCCGCACTAAGGTGTGATTCAATTCCTAGGCAACTTGACCTTGACAAATAGTCCATTGGACTTTCACAATGCATGATGACTCCATGCATATATCCATATTTATCATGTATATTCGTCAATAAAATGCTTTCAGTGACATACCACAATTTGGCTAATATAAGCATTCACACAACTGGGTCCCACACATCGGTCCACACTAAATATTATTAAGTCCTTTAAGTGTGCATTATACTTTTTGGGTGCATTATGAACTTGTACTTAAATTTTTACATTCTTCTTAGTAATTTTTTCTTTTTAGGGGAATTCTCTTATAATGCTCAATTGATTTTCATTACTTTAATTAAATAGTTCCTCACTTAATTTTTAATCTAACCATCTTAGAATAGATTGAATTGGGCTCTTCCGATATTCTTACTTTTGTTCATGATCTTCCATTAACTATAAATTGTCCTAAGTCTTTGAGCACTAATTCATCTTTTGATCATTTCCTTTTTAGGAATGCCTGCTTACTTCTAAATGTGTAGTTGATTAAAGTTCACTTTAATTTGACATTTCTTGGTCTTTAAATTCCTTACTTTAATTTTGATCATACTTACTTATAGAATTATTCCAAAGATCTTTCCCAAGTCTTGCTCATCCTTATTCGTTCTTAAAGTCCAAAGAGTTCATTTAGGTTACCAAATTAATCTCTTTCCATCACACAATCCTCTTACTTATTCACTTGATTGATTAAATGTCATAGTTGTAGGAAGTCACATGATTAGGCCATTTTTAATCCCTAGAGGCTGTGAGCCTCACTAAGTCTTAGGATTCCAAATTTTCATCCCATTAATTACATATTGTCCACTTGATTAGCTATGTCTTCCACTTGTTATAAATTTTCACTAAGAACACTAATTTTGGGCCCTAAGGCCGTGAGCCTCCTAGAGGTGATCTAGGTCATTTTCTTCCATTTTAGGTTTCCAATCCATCCAAGTATACCAATATACATAACCAATCAATCAAATAACTTAAACAAATTAAAAACAATATGTAACCATACAAATCATTCAAACAAAGAGAGTAACCCTAACTAGGGTTTCTCACAATCAATCACAAAAATAAAGTTCCTTACTACCAATAGAGGTTGAGGAGGAATATCTCCCTCTTACCTAGAGGAGAAAACAAGTAATGGAACTCCCTTGAAGCTCCAAGTGAAATTCGGATTCCACCCTTCAAGGAAACCCTAAGAACATCAAACTCACAAGAATCACAATTAAAGCTTGAAAAAGGCATCCATGATCACCATAGTGACCATGAATCACGAAAATGGGATGGAAAGATGATAAAGTTATGAACTTTTACCTCAAAGTCTCCAACTTTAAAGCTTGATGGAGAAAAACGAAAATGGTGAAAATGGATGAACCAAGTGATGCTTTCCAAAGAGAAAAGTTTAATGGTGATGAGAAGGTTTAATAAATGTGATTAGTTGAGGTAAACAAAAGAAAAATAGAGGATTATGGTGGTGTGTGGCCGACAGTTTTGGAGAGAAAATGGGAAGAGAAAAGTTGACTCCTTTGTTGGTGATTTTAACAAAAAGAGAAAAGCTTCAATGGAGGGATGGATTCAAGCAAAATGGTTGCTTGAAATAAATCAAAAATGGTGGAAGAAGGAGAGGGTGCAGCCATGGAGAGGAGAAGATAAAAGGAAGAGAAGAGCTTGGTAAAGTGAAGAATAGAGGAGGAGGAGAAAATGTTAGAGAGAGAAGTTAATAGGAGAAAAAGATGATGACTTTTTGCTTTTGAAATTAGAATTGAATAGCTTAATTAAATGAAGCACAATCTTGGATAAGATAAAGTAATTTAGTAATTAAATAATAAGGTTGTTAAGATTTTACTACAAGCTATTACTCAATGGATAATTGTTATAGTACACAAGCTAGTATTAATTATCCATCAAATAATAGAGTGTATTGCAAAATTTTATTTAACAGTGCATACAGAGATTTTATTTATCAGATAAAATCTTGAAAAATGTAAACTTTGTAAACTGTGCCCGACCTCGGGTTTAGTAAAATCTCCCATCGACGCTTCCACAGTTCAAGGTTTACCAACCTCAGGAAAAACATTTTGTTTTCCCCGCTTCACTCAGCGCGCATACAAAACGAGGAATATACTAAAATATTCAACGTTTCCAGAAAAATTCTCAAAAATCACAAATATTAAAAAATGACTATTCGTCATGAAACAAACAATTTTTGGAGTGTTACACTGACTCTGCTCAGTGTGCACGCAAAATGAGGGATATATTAAAATATTCGACATTCTTGAAAAATTCCAAAAAAAGTTTTCAAAAATCATAAATATTAGGAAATGATTATTCATGATGAAATAAACAATTTTTGAAGGTGTTACACTGACTCTGCTCAGTGTGCACATAAAATGAAAAATATATTAAAATATTCAACGTTTCCGAAAAAAAAATCCAGAAAATTTTCTAAAAATTATAAATATTATAAAATAATTATTTGTGATAAAATAGACAATTTTTGGGATGTTACATGGTGTGCACCACCCACCTGGTCATGAAGTTTACCAGTAAGAATGAGGAGGTCGTCATAGTAAAGGCAACCAAATAGCAGCCTGAAAATACTATAATGAGAGCCTAAGAATTTGCAGGGTTCTCAAAAAAGTAACAACTGCTACATCTAGCTCGGTGTTGGATCAAGTCAACATCCTTATGATCGAGCTGGATGTTTGAGAGGAAATTCGGTGTACCAGACCCCAGTCGGAAGGCGAATTACAACCTATTCAACTTGGTGCCAAGCCAGATCAAGTAACCAAGATTGGAGTAAACATGGAAGAAGAAGAAAGATGCCAGATGATTGAGCTCTTGCTTAAAAATAAAGATCTCCCTACCAAGGTTGTCAAATCTGGATTCGAATCGTGAATCGGAAGACTTATTTTCTGAATTATGAATCAAATCGTATCATGAATCATAAGATTCATGACCAATAATTAAAAATAGCATAAAATATATTTTCATATAAAAAAATATTAAAATCATCTAGATATTAGTATTTTGAAGTCAAATAACTCACTACATAGCTAATAAATTGAAATATAAACCAATATTCAAGATCAATGATCATCATTGTAGATATAAACCTAATACATAATCTAATGATCATCATTCATAATTCCCAAAATCAATGTCACTTAGATCATCCTCATTGTCCGATGTCAAAAGCTCTCCCTCTTCCTCCGCATATCCAACAGTTTCTTCAATTTCACTCTCATCTCCTATTATAGATATAGATTTCCCCTTCTTATTGACCTTGGTATTTAAGTTTCTTGGACCTATAAAAAACTTAATAAGTAAGAGTGTAAGATATCATTATTTAATTTTTAGTGTAGAGTGTTTTAAGTTTAAACACAACCTCTCTTCCTTATCTTTCTTGGAGCTCCTTCTTCAAAAGTGAAGCACTCATGTATATCTATCCATAAAGCATCAATTGGTAAGCAAGGATCCTCCTTTTCAGTAATCCACTCATCATCTGATTCAATATCGGATAAGTATATAGGATCATAAGTATCTCCCTTCTCCTCTCTACACTTTTGTCTTATCTTAAGTTGAAGATTATACTTAACATATATAAGTGCATTTAATCTTTGCTACTCCAACTGATTTCTTCTCTTAGTATGCACTTGGTCAAATATGCTCCAATTTCTCTCACATCCATAGCACTACATGTGAGACTCAAAAGTCTCATGGCTATCTTTTGCAACTCTCTACCCTCTCCACCATAGCATTCCCACCAAGGAGCAATCAAAACAAAAGCAAACATACAAATAAAAACCACATCTTGAACTCTTGGTAAGTTACCACCATCTTTTTGCTTTAGGATTAAAATCTAAAATTATGAAAATTAATGTAAAAACTTACCGGGCTACTTTTTGTCCCTAGTATCTATTGCCATGCTCATTCCAAAAGCCCCTTAGCTATTTTGAATTTCTCAAGTTGTTGATTAATTAAAAATCTTGTCCTTCTATCCGAAACCATTCTTTCAATGGTTTCATATAACCCAATTAAAACCTCATTATCCGTATTGAAGTTTTTGTCATAATAGAGCCAAATAAAACAAGAAATAAGACAATTTTTAATTACCAAAGTAACTTAGTCTCTAAAATAAATAACTAAAGTGCATAAAACTTAAAGAATGAAATTACTTACTTAGGATTAAAATAGTAGGCAGCAACATGGAGAGGCCTATGCAGTTGTAAATCCTAATGAGTATCAATAATCTTCCACACCTTTTTATACCTTGACTCTTGCTTTTTGAAGTTTTCATCTATTTTCTCTTTAGCTCTATCCATGGCTTCATAAATATATGGCATGGTGGATTTTAAGTCACCATCCACAAGCCTTAATACTTTCACAAGTGGAATCACACACTTCAAGCAATATTGGATGGATTTTCAAAATCTAGCATCACATAAAACTATGTTCATCACCTCCCTAGCCTCACTTTTACTAGCATAATTACTAGTAGCCCATTTCTCTGAAGCAAACATAGATCGGAGAGCATTTTTTTGCTGCGTTATGCAATTTAGTGTGAGATAAGAGGTTGCAAACCTTGTGACTGCTGGTCTAGCTAATTTCCTTCCTTTGGAATGCTTTCTATACAAGTTTAGGACCCACGTATGCCTATATATGTAAGTTGTGATTTTCTTTGCATTTGCAATGGTATTATAAAATACCGGAAGCTACCCAATGTCCTCAAGGACTAAATCAAGGCAATGAGCTGCACATGAGAACCAAAATAACTTTGTTCTCTTCTCCTCTAACATCTTCCCTGCTGCTACAAGATTAGAGGTATCATCTGTCACAACTTGCACCACATTATCCTCCCCAATTTCTTCCATAATGCTATCCAATAAATCAAACATTTGCTTAGCATCCTTGATCACATCACTAGTATCAATAGATTTTAGGAAAATTAACCCACTTAGACTATTAACTAGCAAATTGATGAGTGACCTCCCTTTTCCATTCATCCAGCCATCACACATCAAAGTGCAGCCCCATTTCTCCCATTCACTTTTGTATTTCTATAATTTTATTTTGGATGTTATCAATTGTCTTTTTCAAGTAAGAAACTCTCACCTCATGATAAGTAGGAGGTTTCAAACCCCTTCTATATTCACTAACCAATTTTAACATTTGGACAAACAATGGGCTTCTTACCAAATTAAATGGTAAAGCATTGCCATAGATGTATTTACAAATGTCTTGAATTACCAGCTCTCTATCTTTCAACATCTAATTCATTGTCTTTTGCTTTATAAATTTAGAAGTTCCTTCCTTCCCTTTGCTAACAAATGAGTCCATTGTGCCCTTTTTTGCATTAGCATGTTGAGTTGCATTCTCTTCAAAACATTCTAGGCTATTTGCCTCTTTATCTTTTTTTCTATTATCTAACAACTTTACAAATATCTCTCTAACTTCATCAGGAATAGATGTACAAGGACTTATAGTCTCCTTTGTTCCAGCAAGATGATGCTTCATCCTTGCAATACCACCCCAACAAGTATGTGAACAATACTTACATTTAACTAAAAGTCTATGTGGTGGAACATTTTCACAGTGGTTCCATGTGACATCAACCTCCTTCTTTTTCTTAGTTTCACCTATTGCATCCCACAAAAAAATAGCACACAACAATAAAGAGTAGAAAACTAACAAAAGATTAGAGAGATATGGGAGAGTGAGACAACACTTAAAAGACCAACGGGACTAACTGAATCTTGAGCAGCAGCTCTTAAGAGACCAAGGGGACCAACTGAATCTTGAGTAACAGCACTTAAGAGACCAATATTAGGTCATTGTTTCTTTAATATTATTGTTTGGGATTGATGGGAGGGAAAGATTCAGCACTTTCCCTCCAAGCCCATAAAAAAATTGCAAAAAAAACCTAAAAAAATGGGTTTTCAAAACCTGGTTGTGCAAAACTGACCCATTTTCATGCGCGACCCGTTTTGTAAGACCTGTTCTACAGCGCGACTACACGGCCCATTCTGTTGCTTTTGCTTGCATGACGCCGCGACCCGTTCTGTAGGTTCTGCTTGCTTAATAGCGCAACCCGTTTTGCAACTTCTGCTTGCGTGACCCGTTCTGCAACTTCTGCTTACACGACTTATCTCTGTGAGAATTGCACGAATAGCTGCAGATTTGTGATTTTTGCGATTCCATTGTGATTCAACTGATTCGTAGTGTGATTCTGAGACGGAAATGACACAACACACGATCTGTATCGCTGGGAGGATGACTTGTGGCAAATCGAATCACGATTCTTACGATATTGATAACATTGCTCTTCGCTTGGATGTCCTCTGACATGCCTGAGCTTGATTTCACTTTCATCTATCATCACTTGTCTATCAAGGAGGATGTAAGGTCAGTCGCCTAGAAGAAAAGAAAAGTTGGCCCTAAAAGGCAGCAGATTATTGAAGAACAGGTGAAGGAGTTGCTCAATGGCAGCTTCATCAGGGAAGTACCTTATACCACATGGTTATCCAACGTGGTCTTGGTGAAGAAGTCTAATGGGAAGTGGAGAATATACGTAGATTACACAAACTTAAACAAAGCTTGCCCTAAAGATTCGTACTCATTTCTTAATGTGGATAAACTGTTGGATAACTCCTCAGACTTTCGATTGTTGTCATTCATGGATGCATTATAACATCCTGATTTTTCATTTTTCTTGAAATAAATACGTTTTATAATATTTATGAGTTTTTGTGAATTTTTGGGAATTTTAAATTATTTTGAATATTTTAATATTATTTTGATTATTTTAATATTATTTTTGGAATATATGTCTGAACTTCATTTTTTCTAAATATATATGAGTTTTATAATTTTTATGATTTTTGAGAATTTTTATGAAATTTTATGAGGTTGTGATTATTTTAATATTATTTTAAGCTGAATGTGAGAATGAGACGGACCCGAAAAAATAAAAAATTTTCTTGGACTAAAAAGTTTTGTACTATCAAGGCAGAATCGAGGGGTTTTACTAAATCCGAAACCGGGAACAGTTGACTGAGATTTTCTATATCTAAGTTTTTTATTATTCATTGAGTAATAATAGCAGTAGCTATTATCCATTGGGTAATATTTGCTAGAAAATATCTTGATGGTGATGAGTCAAAGTGATGGACTAATGGTAAGCAGGAAGAAGGCAAATCGGATACTCAACTTGAAGAGAAGAAATTCAAATTGACTACTCAAGCTAGAAGACAAATTCAATTTGACTACTTACTCTTTTAAGATATTTTAAGCTTGTCTTGTCATTCTTTTTCTAGAAGCGATGACTCAGCTGTTCTAGAAAATTCTATGATGACTCACCTAGTAAATATCTAGGAATAAATATCTAGCAGGAAAATATCTTAGCAAAATATCTACGTAAAATATCTAGATAAAAATATCTTTTGAAAAATATCTGAATAAAAATATTTAAGTAGAAAATATCTAAGCTAAATATCTTAGGTGTAACTATGAACCGTCATTACCTAGCTTTATGACTGACCAATAGGAACTGGTCAAACTTAGTGGCTTAGACTTTGTTGTGAACCATTGGATGAAAAACTTGATGAAGAAGCCTTTGATCATCACTATTGATCTAATCAATGGTGCGAGAGTAAACTTGATAAGGAAGCTTAGCATATCTACCTTAGATTAAATCAATGGTTAGGTGATGAAGTCAATATTAATGGCTAGATTAGTTAGTTAAGTAACTAGACAAACTAACTAAGTTACTCTAAAAGCCTAATTAGTAACTAAATGGAACTAACTTAGTTACTAAATACTTAGAAGCTATAGTTACTAGGAAAATATCTAATTTTTCTATAAGTATGATCTAAGCATGACTTATGCAATGACTTAACCAAGTAACTAAATAGTTAGAATGTAACTAAATGTCCTAACTAAGTTAGCCTAAGTGAACTAACTATCTAATTAAGGAGTAACTAGAATCTAGTTGAAATCAAACTTGGTTAGTTTTTCTCTTTGAACCACACGGCCACTAAGCCTTCCACCATGATCTTGAATGATCTAATATGACCTATTAATGACTCCAAAATGACATATGCCATGTGAATGCATGTGATAATTTTAATCTTGTTAAACAAGTCATAATTCTCCTACACTCTTAACTCCACGACAATCACTTGATGGAATAGCATTTTCACTTCATTTCCTATCATCTTTGAGACTTAAAACTTTTCTATCTATTCTCTCTCATCCAAAGAAAGCCAAAGAACTCCATTCTCTTTCTCTAGTAAAGCTCACGGCCCTTATACCCAATACCATCACCCACTTTTCTATAATTTTATCTAATCTTATTTTCTAAACCCAAACATCATTCTAAACACTTTTCCTTTAGTGTGTTTTGTCTAAATCTCTCTCTAAGTACTTCAAAAATCAAGCTTTGATTTCCTATATCAAAGGCAATTTCTTGAATATTTGATTCTAAGTTGGATTTCTAATTTTCTAGACCATGATTGGTCCGTGGGTTATTGTTTTCAAGGTTTGTTTATGACTTTAGAAATTGTTTAAGATTTTTAGGGATTTGTTTGGGTGCTTCACAAATTCAAGAGGAAGGAGGAACTTGAAGTTTATTGTCTTCCTTGAGGTAAGAGGGAGATTAACCTCATCAACTATGTGTTGGTGGTGAGGAAATAGATTAGTTGTGGTGAAAAATCCATAAGGATTTATTCACTTGCTTGTTTAAGCTCTCTTTGTTTGTGCTTGTTATGTTTATAGTTTTGAAATTATGCTTGCATATGTGTTAGTATGATTATAGCTTTGATAATATGCTTGTATGTGTGAATTATAAAGCATGCAAAATTTATATGTAATTTAGGATATGAATAACATGGTGAGGAAAATTGTATGAAGGTCCCAAAGAGCCTAGAGGCACACGGCCTCATCACCACAAAGGGGACCAAGAGTCCTAAAATATTTTCCTAAGTGAGGATTAAAGGATTTTGTGACAAGAAATTTAATTAAGTGAGTTTGTAAGGATTAAAGTGTTAGAAAATGATATATATATATATGAATTTTGAAGCAATATGTGAATTCGGCCAACATGCCATTCTCGATGTTCAAGATCCAAAATTATTTTACTAAGTGTAGACTTAGGTGTTTTAATAGTAAGAACTCAATTTGGTAAGGCTATGAATTTAAAATGATATTTTGGAATTAAAATTAGCTTAATTAAGTTATGTAGTAAAATAAAAGTCAATACTTGAAATTTACTGACGTATAGCTCACCCTATGGGTTTTGAAGTGTGTTAGGAAATTTTGAGCTGTAATATCCTAAGTAAAGTTAAGAAATACTGTCTTTTGGGAAACAGTAGAAAATACTAATTTTAAGGGGACTATATTGTAAATATTATTTAAAGAAGGACTAATTTGAAAATATTATTTAAAGAGAGACTATTATGTAAATATTATTCTTTAGAAGGACTATTATACAAATAATGAAAATAAAGTCAATTTTTGGTATTAAATGAAAAAAAATCTTATTTTGGACTTAAAATATGTTAGAAATATTTTACGCGATTGAAAATACATTGAAAAATCTTTACGCAACACAAAAATGGTAATTTTAGGCTACGCGATTGAGAAAACGCAATAAAATGTTTATGCGATTTAGAAAACATTGGAAAATCCTTACGTGATTTAAAAACGTAAGAAAAATACTCCACGATTATGAAAACGCGATAATATCGTTACGCGATTGAGCGTAAACAGCAGTTTTGCTGTCAGGCAGTTATGGTGGGCCCAGTTGTGTTGAATATTGATACCGCCAAGGAAATGTGAGGATATATGAGGTACGATAAAAATAATGACAGTATGTGTATTTGGATCATACATCATGCATAGAAAAGCGTATTCGCTTATTGATTAAGGCTATGTGCCTAGGAGATTGATTTACACCTAAGTGCGGGTGCGAGTAGACAAGTGTAGGTCACGTTGACCTTGGGGGCGTCGGGGTGCGAGTACTTCACAATGGATGGTTGGTAGCTTTTTTGTCCGTAGGGCAGACCGATGCAAACGCACCGATGATCTGGACCGAGACACTGTCCTATATCACGATCTAATGTAGAATGTCTTGTCCAATGCCTGATGTACACTTTGATAAATTGATAAATTATAGCACTTTTGGTCACGGCAGCCGAGTGACAGACATATCTTCTGGATATTCTCTCCAATATTGTGTATTAGCTCCATGGAGTAGGACTGAGTCTCTATGCATATGCATTATTGGTCAGCATCTTAAAATGATGATTATGTTTATTTGATATTTTATCTGTGGTATGATGATTTATTCGTGAAATGCTAGTATAATTTACTGTAAAAATAATAATATAGTACATTATGTTGATTATTATATCTGTATATCTGCTGTCATTTTCTATACTGTCAGACTGGTATTAATGTAGGGGATCTCACCTCTTTGCTGTATTGTACTGTCTGTTTCTATTTTATGATTACATCTGTGAAGATTACGATGGCTGCAAAGAGGGATTTCTCCGATTATATGCAAGCGCAGTTCCACGATGGCATTGATGCCTGGCATGTCGACACAGATACTCAACGTTTTAGTTATAGAGGAGAGGTGACTCTATCCCAGAGTGATATCTACCATGGAAACCCTACTATTACATATAATGTTGCTTGTGTACATGTAGAGTTTTCCATGCCTATTGTAGAACTATGGGACATTGCTCACCGTTTGCCTAGTGAAGACTCTACGGAGTCAACTGCTCGGACTCCTGTCCAAAGAGACACTTCCCGACCAGAGAATGTGCCTTTAGAGGATCCAGGAGAGGATCAGGTTCAGAACCTTACTCTCCAGGTGTTTTGGCTTGGACCAGGTCAAGTTTTTATGTGGTAATTAAACATTGCTTAGAATATAAGTTTTATGTAATGAAGACGTTATGAATCTATGTTATATGCGAGAGATGTATTTTATTTAGTTCTTATATTGTATGTTTTTCTAATTCAATAAAGTTTCTTTTATCGGGAAAAAAAAAATTTTGAAACCCGTATTTAAATGATATTAAATATTTTATAACTTGGGAAATTTATTATTACGGAGTTGGTATAGTACAACCAAATCCCAATGTACCCCAGAGACGAAAACAAGACTGCTTTCATCACTGACAGAGCGAGCTACTGTTATAGGGTCATGCCCTTTGGTTTGAAAAATGCAGGAGCCATATACTAGAGAATGATGAACAGGGTCTTTGAGGACCAAGTGGGGAAGATGCTAGAGGTCTACATCGATGACATGATAGTAAAAATCCCACAAGACGAATCATATATCATAGACCTCAAAGAAGTATTTGCACAACTCTAGAAGTACAATATCAGACTTAGCCTGAAAAAGTGTGCCTTCGGAGTCCAAGCAGGAAAGTTTTTGGGTTTCATGTTGACCTACCGCAGAATTGAGGCTAATCCAGACAAATGCCAAGTGGTGCCCTATATGCGAAGCCCTCAAAATTTTAAAGAAGTACAACAGCTAACTGGCCGGATTGTAGCCCTCACATAATTCCTCGCTAAAGCTACTTACAAATCCATCCCTTTATTCAAACTACTCAAGAAAGGGAAGGATTTTAAGTGGACTCAGGAGTGTGAGGATGCATTTTCCTCTTTGAAGAGTCTTTTGTCTTTTCCCTCTATACTTACAAGAGCAAAACCCGGAGAAACACTGTACTTATACCTTTCAGTTCATGAAAAGGCTATAAGCTCAATACTAATCTGGGAGACAGAGGAGGGACAGAAGCTAATCTATTTCGTAAGCAAAGTTTTGCAAGGCCCAGAGCTCTGATACCAGAAAATTGAAAAGGTCGCCTTCGCACTCGTCATCACGGCCAAAAGACTAAGGCAATATTTTCAATGCCACCTTGTGGTGGTAAGGATGGACTAACCTATATGACAAGTGCTGCATAAGTCAGACTTAACAGGGAGAATGATCGCTTGGTCCATCGTGCTTTCCAAGTTCGGAATCACATATGAACCTCGACTTGCAATAAAGGCCCAAGCACTCTTCGAATTCTTGGCATAACTCACATCGAATCCCAGTGACCCCGAAGGAATTTCTTGGACTATATTCTTTGATGGATCCTAGAACCCCAAGGGAAGTAGTGCCATGGTAATCTTGGAAAATTCTGAAGGAGTAACACTGGAAAACTCCCTGAAGTTCGAGCTCCCAACCTCAAACAATCAAGCGGAGTATGAAGCATGTATCACCAGACTGGTAATGGCTAAAGATATGGGAGCATCCAAGATCATATTTTGCAATGACTCCCAACTTGTGACCTCCCAAATCCGAGGAGAACATCAAGCTAAGGAACCCTTCCTTCAAAAATACTTAGCCAAAGTACAAGAGCTCCTTAAAAAACTTAGGCTAAGATAGAGTATATACCAAGGGAGCAGAACTCCAGAGCAGACCTTCTGTCTAAGCTGGCCAGCACTAAAAGCCTTGACAATAACCGTTTCGTGATCCAAGAGACCCTATCTCAACTCTTCATCACAGATCACGTCATTTTCCAAGTGGAAGGGGAAGAGTGTACTAGGATCACCCCTATCATGGAGTATTTGCAGTTCAAAGCCATGCCCTTTGATCCAAAGGAAGCCTCTAGGCTAGTCAAGATAGCAGTCAAGTATACCAATTATGATGGGCAGTTATACTAACGTGAGTTTTCCTCACCCCTCCTTAAATGCCTCACACCAAAGGAAGCATAATATGTACTAGCTGAGGTTCATGAGGAAAGTTGTGGACACTACTTGGGAGGCAGAGCCCTAGCCTTAAAGGCACTCCAGGCAGGATACTACTGGCCACCAATGGAAACAGACTCTCATGCACATGTTCGGGTCTGTGATAAATGTCAACGCCACTGGGACCATTATCAGGCTCCCTCAGAGGAACTATCCATGATGTCGGCACCCTGACCGTTCTACAGATGGGATATGGATATCTTGGGTCAGTTTCCCCAGGAACTTGGTCAATTGAAATACTTGGTGGTGGCAGTGGATTATTTTACAAAATGGATCGAGGCAAAACCCTTGGTCACGATCACCTCTGCTTGGGTTTAGAAGTTCACTTGGCACCACATCATCACCAGGTTCAGAGTTCCGAAGTCCATTGTAACGGACAACGAAACCTAATTCAAGGATAAGGGTTTTGAAGAGCTGCTTGCTGAGCTAAAAATCGAGCACCATTGCAGTTCTGTTGAGAACCCTAGGACAAATGGGCAAGTCGAAGCCGTCAACCGAGTTATTGTCTGTGGAATTAAAAGAAAGCTGGATGAAGCTAAGGGAAACTGGGTTGAGTAGTTAGACCATGTTTTATGGGCCTACCAGACTACGCCCCACTCTACAACAAGTGAAAATCCTTTTAAACTCACTTATGGGTGCAAGGCTATGATCCCGGTCAAAATAGGAGAACCGTGCTAGCGCCTCCAACAGTTTTCACCTGACAACAACCCCGGACAAATCAGGGAATACCTAAATTTTCTGGAGGAAAGAAGGTGCGTTACCCATATACACGATGCCTCCATCAAGCAGCGAACGACGACTAGGTACAATATGAAGGTTGTTCCAAGAAATTTCCAGTCGAGAGACTTGGTGCTCTAGAGAGCTTACATTGGGAAGGCCCTTATTGCATCGTGATCAGCATTGGCAAAGGCCCTTATTTCTCGATAGTGCTAGGGTACGCGTGATGTGAGGATGAGCTTTCTCTTTATTTACCACAAGATAATATACTAAACCAGTATTCCTAAGTTTAACATATTAGTTCTAAGTTGGACTAAGTATGTATGTATGAATATATGTTAACTTGGTATCTTTAGTTGCTAAAGTATATCCTTGTAGTTGCTTTAAACATATCTTATTTAGCATGTGTTAAGATTATGTTTACAATGTTATGTATGCTGGTTTTGGTTTACTCATATTGAGAAATATTGTTTCTCACCCCATTGTGTTACCATGTAATTTCAGGTAAAAGTTCTTCCAAGAATAAGAACAAAAAAGAAGCTAAAGAATAGATTAGCTTTATAGTTTATGTTACAAATGTTGTATTTTTTTGTACCTCAAATCTATTGTAAAGAATTATGTAATACTTTAAGTCTTTGCTAAGGCTAATGTTGTATATGTATATGCATTTTGCTATGATGTTTATGTTTTTTGCATTTCATATAACTTTTTATAATGTTTCCAATGAACATTATAGATATATGTATCAAGTTAATAAGTATGTAGTGACGTTGTAGTGCTAAATATCTCTTTGTGTACTACGTATATTGGGATATTAATATTAAGATGTTACACTTCTATGTCACGACACGAGCAAGGCCAGCTTAGCTAGCATCCCACTTTTCTAGCATGTTAGGTATCTATCTTTTTACTTGGCAAACTTCAACTATTGATGTACTTTAACAAGAAATTTGGCAAGGAAAACACTAGACAATTAAGAAATGAAAATAATTCATAGGTTACTTCTACAAGTGGAATGCTGATTTGTTGATGGTCCACATTAAAAAATCTGTTGCTTCTTTATCTTTTTTTGGAGATAATTAGTTCCCTACGCAACCAAGTTAATGAAGTAATTTACTAGTAGCAAAGAGGGAGGAAAATGCTACTTCTCCTTCCACTCTCTTGAGCACACTAAAATATTTTATAGATTTACTTTATACAATCTAATTGGAAACTGCACTATATAGACTAAATGAATTTTTTAAGTTTTAAAATTTGTAATAAAGAACTGAAATTAAATTTAGACAGAATTCTGAGTTGGAAGCCTCATTTCTAATTTTAAGGCTTACTTTGCTATCAATCATTTTAGGACATTCTTGGCTTCTAGCCACTATATTTTGATGTTTGAAAGTGTCTTCGTTAGCTTTTTCCCGGTAAGCTTTTCTTGATTTTTCTTAAATTTCACTTGATTCATGGAAAAATTTACTTGATTTTGTTCATTTCTTAATTTATTCACCTTTAATGTTACTCTTTTAATTGTTTTTTTTTTTAATTTCCTCCTTTATTTGGTTTTCATTCTTGGATTCATCTTATTTGTTAATCAAGTAAGGTTTTCATTTCATTTGCTATTGTTTCTTATCATTTTTTTTTCTAATGTGTATTTTATTTTGTTTGATTGTTGGAGTCATTTCACACGGACTTGGATAGCTCTTGGCAACAAGTACTCTTCTTTTTCTTTTTTTGTCTTTCTTTTTTGGGTTGTTTCACCCTGTGTTGAGATATTGACAGGTTTTGAGGTTTTTAATAAATCATTTGGTATGTATTACTATAACATTCATTCACTGATTTCAGTAACCATAAGGGATGTCTCATAAACATTAATTTCTTCCTTCATTGCAGATTCTTACACGTATTTGGATTTCAAAATTTCAAGGCTTGATGGAATGGGAGATGAGTTGGTAATGGGAGTTGTATATAATGTATCGGTTGAAACATTTAGGAGCTTTAGATAGGTAATTGTGAAATGAGTGTTTGTATTGTTATGCACACAAGGTGTTTGAGAAATGGCCAAAACAGATTTTTTTCTTTCATTATTTCTTTTCATGAGTTTCTTTTCATTTTATTTCTATTCTTGGTGTCAGGTACTTTTTTTAAATTCTCAAAATTTGTAGCATGGCAAGCAAGTGATAAACCATGGACAAAGATTCAAGTTATAAAAGGGTATGGTTGATTTATCTTTTTGAGTGTTCTTTCTATTTGGTTATTTGGTTGTCATGTTGACTTCATATTATGTAATGATAACGATACAGCTAGGAAAGATTTGGTTGTGCTTTCAAGAAACTAAATTCTTTGTCTTAGTTTTTATTAGCAGTTAGAATATTTTATGCTTTCACTTTTGTTAGAATGCTTCATTCGTTCATTTGCTTTACTGAACTATCTTTTCATTTCTCTAATGGGTTTCAGAAATTTTGTGGAAAAGAAGTGAAGTCAATCACATTTGTAGAAAATACGGTAGGATGGGCTATTTAAAATTAAATCATTAGATGAAATTGTTGCACAAGCAACAAATACGAGGTCTCAAATAAATCTCCTGAATACCATGCTAATGACCACTCGTATGTAACATTTGTTTCATTTTCATTTTTTTTATTTATCATGATATCGAAAATTTATTCATTCTACACGCCTTGAAATCAATGACTTTGTTGATATTTCTACTGATGAGAGGAATATTGCAGATGATTAAGGTAAATGGAGCTCCTTTTGTTGGCTGAATTGTTTGCATTTTAATTCTGCAGTAATAATAAATGATAAATGAAACATCAGTGGCCCTTTCTGGAAATGTCAGATTTTTGGAATAATTAGTCTTTTTGAGTGGTATAGTGCTAATTTGCTTTTATAATAGAGAAAAAGTTATTGTTTGAAGTAACTTCACACTTTATAAGCTAGTGTGAAATGATTGCTGACTTCCTTTTGTGATTCAAGACCTTCATTCAATATAAGAATTTTGACTATAGAAATCGATTCCAATTTTAGCGGAATGTGCAGGGTCAAGTTTTTACTTCTAATTTCATCTTTTGAGATAATTAAATATCAGAGTTTTTTTTGTCCTTGATGGAATGGTGTACATCACCATGCTGGGCATTAGACATTAGCCAGTGTTAGTATTATGTTTGAGAGTTTATGAGTTAATTTCAGGCTTTGCTTAATCAGATATTTTTCTACTAATCTCTGAGTATTAACTTATTTCTGTTCAAATTACACATTCATTGGAAATGTGGATTTGTAAAGTATTGCCAATTAGGAAATGACCCATTATATACACTTCGCCTGAATCAAAACGTAGCAAACCATATATATATATTTTTGGTAGTCTTTAATGTAGAATCTACATTCTGACATCGGAATTTCTTGAGTAAAGTTTTACTGATTTTTATTGGTGCGAAATGAAAATGATGTGTACAAGTAATGTTATTGCTTAATGGTGAAACTGTGATGAAGGTTGAAGAGTATGGTGTCCGGAGATAACATTCTATTGGCTAGCAATATTTGACTGATTATTGATATGGTGCAACAATAATCTAAAGTTCACCGAACTGTTCATCTTCATAAATTTGTTGTTGTAACATGATATATATTGTTGTTGTAACAATAATCCCCCTCAAACTCATTCCCTGATTATATTATTTCTATTTCCCATAATATCCTTAAGCATTCTTTCAATTATAATGAGACACTTTTAGGCTGTTAGTGATTTGGGATTAACTTATATGGATTTTGGTAATTTAGAAAAAAAAGGGGAAGACAATTGTATTCCAAAAACCAATATCTCGATTTTCGCTATCCTTCTTCTCCATTTTCTCTCAAAGCATTTCGAGATTCAAATTTAGCATCATGTCATCTCTCTCAAAGCTTCAAGAAATTGAGGTTTTCTTTCTCTTTCAACTCGATTGAGCAGGATTGAAAATTTCGTCCTCTTGTGCAACTACGTTTAGTTCATTCCAAGTAAGCTCACTATCTCTCTCCATTTCCGTTGGGTTACATTTCTTCTTGCTACCTTTTGAAACCTTTTTGATGGGTCACAAGTCACTTGAGTTCATCTCTCAGTGTGTTCTCTTGGGTTTTGTTTATGCTTTTTCTTTTTCTTTTTTCCAAACAAACAACTATTGAAGTTGTTGATGGCTGGTGCTCCTTTGACAGGTTTCCCCTGGATGATGGTTGGTGTTTCCTCTTTGAGTTTTTATAGTTTCAATTTATATTTTTGCTTTCATTTTATTTTTCTTTTAGTTGTTGAGATTGATTTCAGTTACCGAACTATTGGTCTTTCTCATTATTGATATATAAATATTTAATATGTAAATAATTATTGTATATAATTTATCAAAAAAAGATGAAGAAAATGGCAAAACTAATTTGGATGTTTGAATATCTCTTTCAAGTATATTTTGTAGGATGTTGAATCTGCTCTCAAAATTATCAAAGTAAGAATTTCCCTTCATTTGATTAGCTGGGTTTGAAGTTACTGTGTTTTTTTAAAAGTCCCTTCATTTTAAGTCCTAAGTGGTTCAACCTTAATATTGGCTTGATTACCTATTTCTAGCATCTCATCTGATTGAACATATAAATTTGGTATATGTTATCAAAGTTTACAATCCCAAATATAATTACTATATGGATAGAAGCATTGAAGAGGATGTCAGGACAAAATAACAAAGCTACTTGTGAGAGGAATATTACAAAGGATTAAGGTAAATAAGCTCCTTTTGTTCACTAATTATTTCCATCCCAATTCTGTAGTATTAATGAATGATAAATGAAACATTGGTGGCCCTTTTTGGAAATTTATAGTATTTAAAAGACATCTTTTCAAGTACATTTGAAACATCGGTGGCCCTCATTCTCGGCACTTAGACTAGCAACTGGCAAAGATACTAATGATGGAAGAGAGCAAGGTTCTCTTTGCTTCTCATAATTTTCCTTAATAATTCTTTTCTTTCACACAAAATTTTCCATTACTCATATTGGCAAATAACATGATTTTGCAGGATATGAAGCCCCAAATTTAAGGTAAGGCTAAATGTCATGTTTGAAACTATGTTTTAGTAATATTTGATAATTTGGTTCTGTTTGCTTTGTTCAAAACTCCTGTTTTATGAGTCTTTCATATTTTAATTATTATACATGGATGCCAACGAAAGATAAATTAGAGCCTTTAATTGTTGAGGTATAGTGTATAGAACATATAAATGGATAGTGGTATGATAGTGGATATAACTCTTTTGTGCCTTGGTAGTATGGATATTTGATAGTGTATATAACTTGTGTCTTGGTTGATTTTTGTGAGCGGTGAAGTTTGTCTCTAAACTAAGTGGCCAGATTATTGTCCAGATTATTGTATAAGAGGCTTTATTGTCATATAATAGATTTCATAATGGATTTGTGCCCCCCAATAATAGATTTTCAACTCTCAACACTCAACTATATCATATCTCAGTCTCAACACTCCTAATTTTTGGGAAATGATCGTTTACTGGAGCACTTTTAAACTACTGATACTGTGGTCAATAAGAAGTTTTTGATCAAATCATAAAATATGTTGTGCAATTTGGATGGTGATTACACTTATGCAAATGTCAGATTGACTTTGTGTCTAATATGAGCCTTTTCTTAATAAAAAGAAGAATTGTCAAAGTAAAGTGACTGGCGAGTTAATGTCTGCATGTTACAATTATGCAGCAAGTGGTTGGTGGAATTCCTCTTACTGAGTATTTTGGGGTCATACATTTGCATTGATAAAAACCAAAAGACAAGGGAAAATGCAATCATAATCAAGTCATTGTTGAATACGCAAACTTCCCTCCATGGAAATTCATGTTCGAAGGAAGGAAATGTTCATCATGCATTATTGAAACATGATACATGATGCTTGCAAATATCCTGTAAATGAAATAGTTTTACTTCTTTTACGGGATTAAAAATCAAATTTTCTAAATCTTAAAACATCTATTATTTGTATGACAGTAAATTAACTTCATCAATAGGTGGACTTGGCAAAAAACATGAGATCCCCTCAACATGACATATAGAGATAGGAACTAGAGATCTTTGTGTGTTGATAAGGACTAGAGAATTCCTGAGTGGCCATAATTAACAAGTAGTTTTAGCTAAGTTTCTCTTTATTTTCTTGCAACACAAATAGTTTGAATGCAAATGTTAACTGCTTACTTAGATATTTTTTCTTTAATTATGCAAGAATTAAGTCAAGTATTAGGTTTGTCAAGAATCTGGTGCATTTCCTACAATCTATGAGGTACAATTAAAGTCTTTTGATTTTTTTGTGGAAATGCTATTGCCTATTGGTTCCACTTTTTTTTTTTAATGTTTCTTTTTCCTCAAATTGAGAATACTTTTTTCTTTTCCTGCAAAGTTTATTGGTTCCATAGCTCTGGGATTGCTTTTGATTTTATCTTCATTTATTTGATGCATCAAATATTTAATTGATGTGAATTGGAACTATTCTGAACCGGGTTTTGGATTAACGGTTTAAGAACAATCCTGCCCATTATTTGCCATACACCCTAACTAGCTTGGATGCACTGATGCACTTTATATTTTATCTGAAATTACAAGTTTCCATTTTTTTTTACTGGTTTTGATTATTTAATTAAAAGTCCTTTATTATTTTATGTTAATCATTACATTTTGTATTTTACATTTTAGTTGATCAGAAAATTTAGTGCTGCACTCAATTTTTCCATCTCTCCGCATCATCACCCCACACAATGCACTCTCTCTCTTCATCCTCAGCGTAACTGCTATAATTGAGCATTTTAAATCCATAACAACCTTAATTTTTAGTTTTCAAGTTAGAAATCAAAAGGGAAAAAAATTCATCATTTAACATAAGATTCTAACAATTCAGATCTTTCTAAGGATACTCATTGGTCAGTGGAAGAAGGCTTAGGGTTGACGAACCAACACTGAAAACTCCTATGCCCCAATTTACTCTTTATTCCCAATCCTACAAGCTACAGAGACCCCAAAACAACATTGATATAAGGGACTCCTACGGGGGTTGCAGGGTGGAAGATGGGTTCTTACTCATGCGAGAAGGGAACGTGAGTTGCTTGAGGAGTCTAGGCACGAACGTAAGCATTTGGGTGAGGTGGCGGCGGGGGTTCATTGGGATTCATGGAGGTTGTGCTATATGGGCTTGGTTTACGGAGGGTTGTTTTGCAACATTGAGATTTCAATTTTAATTACTTTAGGGGAAACGATAAAAACAGTTTTGATATTTTTATCATTAACAGTTGTTATCACCCAAAAAAATAAATTCAAAAGAGTAGGCTGATATAACGGCTAGCTGAAAATGATTAGACGAAGGAGGATATAGCCGATGAGTAGAGGAGTACTCGGTTAAAGATGGGATGAGCCTTGTTGTTAGTGGGCTAGGATTGAAACAATAAAAAGCTGAAGCATAATGGGTTACAAGTTGATAGAAGGCTAAGAACTGAAGTTGTTACCAACGGATGTCACAAAACATGTCGAGAAAATTGGAGTTGAGCTGTTGAGGGGTAGCCATTGTGGCCAAAATAGTTAAGAGACATGGGTAGGCTAGCCGTGGGTTAGTCCCTTGTTTTTAGGAGCTCTAGCCAGTAAGGTTGGCTATGGTTGGGGTTAGATTTTATCTATAAATATCACTTATACCAACTGAAAAAGACGGATCACAATCAATACAACTTTTAAGCTTTGCTTATTTTGCTTAACTTTTCAGTCTTTTACTATATTGCTTTTACTTTGTGCAATTTATTTTCCGCAAGCTTATTTCCTAGTCGATTACAGCTTTAACCTCAAATTCTTAGACTTCTTAAGTTCACCTTAATACCAAACGCTTTCTTTAGTGAGTTTGGGAACCTTTGAGATTGAATTTTGCCTTTAGTTCAAATAGCCTGTTTCTTATCAAAATCCATACGTGTTCATCGGTTGAATTCTTATTCGGTTGATAAATTTATTTCACACGTAAACAAATTTGGAACACCCAGTGGGACACTCTAAGCTGAGCAAATTGAGAAGTTTCCATCTCCCAGTTCAGATCACTATTGGCGTATGCACCTAAGGTCCGGCAGAAACCTTAGCAGTATGGATACAAGTCAACCTAGTAAGAAGAACAGGGGCAGAAAGACTTCAGAGGGAAGCGCCCAGCCTACTCTGGGAATGCCCGCTTCACCCCAGCCAGTGGGTACTCCCACACTTTTCACCATAACTGCTACCCCAGCGGTAGAACTCTCTGATCAGCCTCAGCCGACAGTAATGACCACTTCATTTATTCGGGACCAAATTGATCAAGGGATGAATGACTTGATGTATCATATGTCAAGGCAACTTTCGGAGATCATGAAACCCATGGTGCATAATGAGCTGCATTTTGTTAGAGAGGCTGAGAAAAAATAATCTAATGCAGGTGAGGCTTCGGCCCACTTGGCTATCGCGGGACCTTCTACTGGCGGACAGAGTCAGGCAGGACCACAATCTACGGTCCAACCGAGTCTGGGCATGCCGCAGGTAGTCCCCATGTTCCATCCTCCTCACCTTGACAGTGGTATCCAGTCGAGCTTGCAATATGGGCAAGTACAAGTACCTAGGAGACCCCCCAGATAACAGGAACAGTTAGCTTACCGTATCTGGCGCCTAACACTTCTGTGATAGGTGCTAGTGCACAGGTGGCCGCAACTGGTGGCACCATTTTCTCGGCTGCTCAAGGTCCTCCCAGGTATATTCCTAATTATGTGGGAGAGTTACCCTAGTCCAACATCCCTCCTACTCCAATAGGTACCCCTGAGGGGTTTCCTTATGGGCAATCTGTTCCTGTGAGAACCGATCAGCCATGGGTTCATGTATCTCAGGTGACCCCAATTCAACCGATTGCTCAGCCATGAGTGAATAATTCTCCACATCCAAGCTATAACCAGGGGGCAATTCCCATCCAAGATCAGCAATATCAGGTGCCCCATCAACTAGGGGGTGCTCTTGTTAGGACAGTGAGGCCTGTTCAGCCACCAGCGCCAAATTATTTGAGTGACAGAGCTCCTCAGCTGATAGACCCAGAAATGATAGCCGAGACCATGAGGAGACATTTTGGAATCCAGTTGAGATTGCTGGACAGACCTGTGTATAAAAAGCCCTATCCTGAGTGGGTAGATAGGATGATGCCTTTGCCTAGAGGATTTAAGACTCCTGACTTTACCACTTTCTCAAGGGAGGATGGTAAATCCACTATGGAACACATCGGCAGGTTCACTGCCCAATGCGAGGAGGTGAACCAGAATGAGTTCTATAAGCTCCAGCTGTTCCCTTTGTCTTTGACTGGGGCGGCTTTTACTTGGTATTCTTCCTTAGCCCCTAACTCCATACAAAATTGGACTGACATAGAGCATTGCTTTCATGATAGATTCTATATGCGTCAGTCAGATGTGACTGTGGCTGACATGATGAATCTGAGGCAATTGGTGGATGAACCAGTAGCTGATTTCTTAGAGAGATTCAGGAAATTAAGAAACAAGTGTGTCGTGCAGCCACCTGAGGCTGAATATTCTTCTATGGCTGTTAGTAATATGCACCCTCAGCTCAGGGAGAAGTTAGTAGGGCAAGATTGCATTGACCTAAGTCAGTTGGCTTCCAGGGCTTCCAGAATTGAACAGTATATCCTAGAAGAAGAAAGAAAGAGGTCTAGCAAGAACAGGGGGTCTCATCTAATTAGTGTAATTAATGTTGAAGATCTAGACTATTTGTGAGATGAGTCAGCCGAGCAATCAACAGATATCATGGCTGCAGAGATAGTGAGAGGAAAACCATATTCATGCCCAACTTTAAGACCCCCCAAAGGAAAGAGGTCCAAACTCCAGAGAGTAGGGTCGACTATCCATTTGACATTTCCAAGGTAGACTAAATATTTGATTATTTCCTGAAGGATCAACAGATTAGACTGAATGAAGGACACCAAATTCCCCCATCCGAGGAGTTGAAGGGAAAGAAATATTGTAATTGGCATAATTCTTACACTCATGCTACCATCAACTATATAGTGTTCAGAAAGGCTATACAAAAAGCCATGAAAGAAGGAAGGTTTAAACTAGCCGAAAAGGAGATGATTGTCATTACAGATCCATTTCCTTTAGTTGGGGTTAATATGGTTTCCTTCTCTGGGGAGACAGTATCTGGCTCACCATCTAAAAGATGGAAACAGCCGATACGTCACCAGTGGAGACAAAGGGGAGTGTATGATGAGCCAAATGGGGCTGGGAGTGCTCTAGCTGTGTCTGATCAGTCCAAAACAATAGATCAGAAACCATCTATGTTCGATAGACTAAAGAGACCCCAGGTAAATAATGAATGTGTTAAGAAAAATACACCGGCTGAATACAATAGGCCCATAATGTTCGGTAGGTTGGAGAGGAATCAGCTGAGGAGATAGGCTGAAGTCAAACAACATTCGGCAGACTGTGATGTATACAGAGGCCCGGATGGGAAGACCATTCTGGTTCCCAAGGACAGAATAGATGAGGTTAAGCCTAGGATCTTTGGTAGATTGGATTTTTCAGGCTTGAGAAAGGATTTTGAAGGGACAAGAAAGCCTACAATCAAGTCTGGGGAAGCAACAAAGAAGGTTCTAGGAAGAAACGTAGGAAGAAATGTAGCTGGTAAGTATAATGATACTTTAGCTGATGCAAGGCTACCCATGATGGACGAGACTCCTATACCAGACAAGGGTAAAAGAGTAGCTCGTTTTGATGTGGAAAAGGGCATGACTACATTAAAGATTACTGTAAAGAATGAGGAAGTTATTAGGCCCCAACGTATGGTTAAACCACCAGCTGAGGTGGAAAAAGGACACTGGTTCATTAACAAATATGCAAAAGGGAAAGATCTTGTGGTAAAGGAATCAGGGGTGATGACTAGAACTCAGAAAAGAAGGGCCCAGAGGAATAAATCAGTACAGCGAATGAAACAAACCTTGGCCATGTTAACCGAGGCAAAAAGAACTGACCGTGCTAAGATTAAATTTTCTAGGGTGGTTGAAATTCTAGAGGCTGCTTTTGGGCAACCAAAGGAAGAAACAGCTGCTGAAGAAAGAAAGCAGGAACCAGTGCAGTCAGGAAGCCAAGATTGTCTTGGAAAGGAAGAGCAAGATTTCTAGGAGATGATTAATGAGTTGGAGACAACTGAATTGGAAGAGGAACCGGTCATAACAGTAGAAGAACAAGTTCTTCTAACAGTCGAGGAAATGGAAGAGGAACTCGGGTCAGATCTTCTATTAGAAGATTATGTGTTGAATTCCATACTAGGGGAAGACGGAGATCACCCATCGGCTGAAACTAACGTGGTGGGGTTGATTCCTAGTGAGTTCTTGGCTCGGCAGAAGCAACCCGAGAAATTGGAAGGTGATGTGGTTGCTGAGGAAGTTGAATGGGCTGTGTTAGCTCCCATTTCAAAAGAACCCAAAATGGAATTTCCTAAACCAGCGAGGGAGATGACCAAGCATCTGAAGCCCTTATACATCAGGGCTCAGGTTAATGGTAAGACTATTAGTCGAGTCTTGGTGGATGGAGGAGCAGTGTTAAACATAATGCCTTCAGCTACAATGAAGAAGCTGAGTAGATCTAAGCAGGATTTGATTCTCACGAATATGAAAATTACCAATTTTACAGGGGATGCCACAGCTGCCTTAGGAATTTTGGTAGCTGATATCACTGTGGGGAGCAAAACTTTGAGCTCTGCTTTCTTTGTGGTAGACTCTAAGTCCACTTACTCCATATTGCTGGGAAGGGATTGGATTCATTCCAATCAATGTGTGCCTTCCACTTTGCACCAGATACTAATGTTTTGGGTTGAGGATAAGGTAGAGTCAGTCCCAGCCGATAAGAATCCATTAACGGTTGACATCAAGATGGCTGAGGCTATATTCTATTCGCCCCGGCTTGAGCCTATTACTATCCTGAAGGATATGAAGAAGGATCATGGGAGTCTTGTAACCTGACTGCCGATGGCTTTGCTACCAATATCTAGGCTAATTTACGGCCTCTACAGTTGTGTTTAGATAAATAACAAGGCCCAAGTAATTGAAGACCTGAGACACAGGCTGACATCCTTGGAAGCTGAACATAGGATTGGTACGGTCATGTCTATGGAGTTGGAGGAGATAGTGGAAGAAGAATGTTCGGCTGATACACCTAGGGGGCATGAGCTTGAAGAGAGGTGGGAGTCCCCAATCAGCAAGAAGATTCCTACATTTTCAGCTGAAGATCCTTTGTTGGATGTCAACCTAGGGACTGAACAGGAACCAAGAATGACAAGAATAAGTAGCTTGTTGAGCAAGGAAGAACGAAATCAGATGACTGATTTAATAAAGACGTACAAAGATTGCTTTGCATTGGACTACCATGAGATGCCAGGCCTTTCTAGAGAATTGGTGGAGCATCGGTTGCCGATCAAAGAAGGATTTAAGCCTCACAAGCAGGTTGCCAGAAGATTCAATCTAGAGCTAATACCCAAAATTAAGGAAGAGATGGAACGACTACTTAAAGCAGGTTTTATTCGTACGGCCAGATATGTAGAATGGCTGTCAAACATAGTCCCTGTAATCAAGAAAAGTGGGAAGGTTAGGATTTGTACTAACTATAGAAATTTGAATCTTGCCACTCCCAAAGATGAGTATGTAATGCCTATAGCTGACATGCTTGTCGATTCTATGGCCAAAAATGGCATTTTAACATTAATGGATGGGTATGTTGGGTATAATCAAATTTTCATAGCCAAAGAAGATGTCCATAAGACAGCCTTCAGGTGTCCTGGCGCTATTGGGATATTCGAATGGCTAGTCATGCCGTTTGGATTGAAAAATGCTGGCGCCACGTACCAAAGAGCCATGAATGCTATTTTCCATGAGTTAATAGGAAAAAACATGGAAGTATATATTGATGATGTCATAGTGAAATCCCATGATTTTAACCAACATCTAGCCGATTTAGAATAAGCTCTTAAGAGGATGAGGCGTCATAATTTGAAAATGAATCCTACCAAGTGTTCTTTTGGTGTATCGGCTGGGAACTTTTTTGGGTTTTTTGGTTCATAAACATGGGATTGAAGTTGATAAAAATAAAGTGAAAGCCGTATTAAATACGAGACCCCCTCAGAATAAAAAAGAATTGCAGAGCTTGATCGATAAAATTAATTTTCTGAGAAGGTTTATTTCAAATTCAGTCAGTAAGCTAAAAGCTTTCTCCCCGTTACTGAAATTAAAAGACGCTGATGAATTGGTATGGGGAGAAGAACAACAGCTTGCATTTGATCAAATAAAGCAATGTTTGGCTAGCCCCCCAGTGTTAGGGAGGCCGTTGAAATTATATATATCGGCTGCCCCAGAATCAATCAGTTGCCTGTTGGCACAGGATGATGAAGATGGGAACGAAAGATCTATCTATTATCTTAGCCGATTACTTAATGACCTCGAAAATAGATATACTCCCATAGAAAAGCTATGCTTGTCTCTTTTTCATGCTTGTACGAAGCTGGAATATTACCTCTTACAAAGGGATGTTCAAGTAGTATGCAAAATTGACATAGTAAAATACTTGTTACATAGGCCTGTTTTGCAAGGACGATTAATGAAGTGGGCCATTAAGCTAAGTGCATATGCATTGAAGTATGTGCCTCTAAAGGCGATGAAAGGCCAAGCTTTAGCTGATTTCTTGGCTCAGCATCGTTATGTAGATGTTATAGATCCTTTAGCTGATGTGAGCCATTGTGTTAACTTGAGACCTTGGATATTAACTTTTGATGGATCCAGAACTAATAAGGGCGCTGGGGCTAGAATCACAATTACAAGTCCTGCTGAAGAAAGCTGGAAGTTCATGCATCAGTTGAGGATAGGATGTTCGAACAACCAAGCTGAATACGAGGCTTTAATATTAGGGTTAAAAATCTTATTGTCTATGAAAGCCAAATACATCCAGGTTATAGGAGATTCCCAGTTAGTTATAAAATAGCTAGTTGGGGATTATAAATGCAGTAACCCGAATTTGGTAGAATGTCATGAAACGGCTAGCAGTTTGTTAAAACAATTTGTCGATGTAGTGATAATGCATATACCCAGAAGGTATAACGAAGAAGCAAATGATTTGGCACAACTTGCTTCTGGTTATAAGGAAACCTTTGAAGATTTTCAGCCTGTAAATAATCGGCTCAAAGAGTTCCTTATTGGAGAAGTAGTTACAATTGATGATTGGAGAATTGAGTTAACAAAGTATTTGCAAGACCCTTCTTCTTCTTTCACTTTACAAATGAGGCAAAAGGCCTTAAAATATACCTTGGTGGATGAAGAACTACATAAGAGAGGATTGGAGGGAATTTTGTTAAAATGTCCTAGCAGAACCAAGACCATGAAACTCATGGGGGAAGCACATGAAGTGATATGTGGTTCACATAGGTCAGGATCTGTGATGCGCTGGCTAATACATAGGTATGGATATTATTGGCCAACCATCAGTGCAGATTGTCATGCTTATGCCAAAGGGTGTGAAGAGTGTCAAAAGCATGGGCCAATCCAGAGGATCCCAGCCGAGGAGATGTATTCTGTTGTTAAGCCTTGGCCATTCCGAGGATGGGCAATGGATCTGATTGGAAAAATATACCTTTCATCTTCCAAAAGACACTCATTCATTATTGTTGCCATTGATTATTTTACCAAGTGGGTGGAAGCCCAGTCGATGGTTAATGTTACCCAAGCTGATGTTATCAGGTTTATTAAAAATCAAATTATCTATTGGTATGGCATTCCAGAAACCATTACAACAGATCAGGGCACAATGTTCATGGGAGAAAAGACGGTTGCTTTTGCACAAGAATATGGGATCAAGTTGATCTAGTCTTCACCTTATTATGCATTGGAAAATGGTCAAGCCGAGGCTACAAACAAAATACTGATTGGCTTGATTAAGAAGACCATAGAAGACAAACCTAAAAGATGGCATGAAGCGTTAGCCGAAGTACTATGGGCTTGCCCCTTATCGGCTAACTTATGGTCAGGATGCTGTGTTACCTTTGGAAATTAATGTAAAATCATTAAGGATAGCCAAACAACATTGCTTGACTATGGATGAGTACCAGCAAGCCATGTTCATGCAGCTGGAATCGGCAGATGAGGACAAGTTAATGGCTTTGGAAAATATTCGAAAGAATAAAGAGAAAGTGGCCAAGGCATATAATAAACATGTCAAAACTAAAAGTTTTGTTGAAGGGGATTTAATTTGGAAAGCCATTTTGTCTTTAGGATCTAAAGACCCAAAGTTAGGAAAGTGGTCACCAAACTAGGAAGGACCTTATATAATTAGTCAAGTTATGATTAATGGAGCTTATCGGCTAGTTAACATGCATGGTGAAGAAATGGTGAGAAGCATAAATGGGAAGTATCTAAAAAACTATTATCCCTCGATTTGGGATAATTAAAGGAAAAAGAATCTGTTCAAAGTATCGGCTACAAGTCAACCAATTAGCTTTTTCAAATTAAGACTTAAAAGAAAAAGGTAACAGTTTACGGATCGGCAAGAATAGTAGTCGATTGGTCAGAGTTAGGTGCTTGAGTTGGATCGAGGGTTGGAGCATTAACCGAAGGGGATGGTTCAACAGGACTAACAGCGAAATAGGTGACTTGATTAGTTACAGATTCAGGGGCAGGAATGGCTTCCACTTCTGGTTGATTAATTATTGTCTCAGCCGAAGATGGTGCCAATGTCCTTTTTGCTTCGGCCAGGAGTTCTTTCAAATTTGCCCAAGCCTCTTTGGTGAAGAAAAGTCCACGATCAGCAGCGTTTAGATCCTCTTCAAATGCATCCTTTTGCTGTAGTAAAGGGATCATCTCAGCATCTAGAGCGGTAGATTGATGATACAATTGCATCATGAAATTAGCACTAGAAGTTAGCTTCTGAGTAAGAACTGCCAGTTTAGGCTCCTTTTCGGCAATCTCCTTGTTGATTCTCTCCCTCTCAGCAATCAGCTCGGCTAGGCGTTTGGACATTTTGTCCTTTTCACTAAGATCAGCTTTCTTTTCAGCTTCAGTTTGTTGGAAGGAGGATTGAAAATAAAGCTTATGGTCTTGGAGTTCACCCAGCCGAGCAAGATCCTTAGCAGCTTGGTCATGACGACTTTTGAAAACTTGGAAATTGTAGAACACTTCACCAACTTGAGCGGCTATACGATTGAAGATGGCTCTTTGGTTTTCATCAGTATTAGACGACTTAGCAAGCTTTGACAATGCGATCCGAAGGTCAGTAATCGAGTGCTGCTCCACCGGGATATCTTGATCAAGCAAGGTTTCCATGAAAGACAAATGTTGGTCTGAAGGAGAACTCGGACCCACAACAGCTTTGGGAACCGGAGAGGAAAAATATTGAGCCAAGTCCTCCTCAGAAACAAGCACATTAGAGGCTTGGGTTGTCAGAGCATGCAGCACAGGAGCTGGAGGAGTTGTGAGAGGAGTTGGCTCATGTTCCTGATAGAATATAAAAATAAAGCTTAGTCGATAATCAGGAAAAAGGTGAAAATGTATTAATTGGCTAAGAAGTTAAGAGGATTACTGTTGTCAGAGGGAATCTTGAGGGAGAAGGTCTTAGAGAAGCAACTTCTGGATGAGTCTTGGGAGACTGTTGATAGGTCTATAAGAGCAAGGTAAAGGAAAAAGTGTTAGAACCAAGGATTTATAAGAACAAGGTTTAAAATCATATACCTTCCTCAGTTTCTTCTTCTTGGGAGCTGATTGTTGAGCAGCAGGAGCCGATTGCTGAGTAACAGATGCGGATTCCCATATGACAACCCCTGTTTGCCTAGTTGAATGCCTAGTAGGCCTAGGGCGAACAGCTTTGGAAGCGGGAGTATCTTCCAGTGTTTCAAGATTTATGGTCATTGGTTGAGAAGGCCCTGAAATAGAAAGGCATTAGAAAATGCTGAAGGTAGTCAATGCTTAGAAAAGTGGACTTAAAAGTACCTGCTACATCGGTTGTAGGTCTGCCTCTAGTGGGTTTGGTTTTCCTGGCTGATATGGGCTGAGCGTTGATAGCAGGTTGATCCATGCCTCCAATGATCAGTTTTGAGAGGTAACTGGAAGTGGAAGCAGAGAAGATCTTGCTGGACACTGAAGGCCACCAGTTGGTAAAGGCTGATGATTCTCCAGGAAGTTGCCTAAAAGTTCTAAACTCAAAAGCATTTAGCTTTTGCAGGTTTTGCTGAGTCAAAGATACCACATTTTTGTCAGATAATGTGGGTATTCCAAAAGCGGTTGCCATTGATTGGTAAGCCAGAGGGATGTTCTGAAGAAGTCCAAATTACCGAGCCAGGAGGTGTGGACAGTAAAATTCGGCCGATGTCTTGTTGTAGCGGCTGGATGGCTTTACTCTACACATCAAGTCTCTAGCCGATAACACACTACCCCAGCATAGAGAAATGTAGTTGGCTAGCCGAGGATTTGGAGAGTCCACATGGGTACTCGTCCAGGGAAGATTATGGGGTCTATTGGCTAAAGGGAAAAACTCTTTGGCATGCCGAATAGAAGTGAAAAGTTCAGTTGCAAAGTTAAAGGCTGAATGCTTGACAAGGGGAGTAGTTTGCAAGACTCGACCTAGAGAGATTGGAGTCGAGGAAGAAGAAGTAAAACTCTTATGAGATAGAGGTATGAATTTTGGGAAATAAAGGGTTACCTAGAGCTGAAGAAACCAGAGAGGGCCTGCTATATTATCTAGTTTCTCATTGTTTTGGAGTCTGATAACCATGGTGAAAAGCCTCTTATATAAAAAGGAAAGGAAAAGAGTACCTAAGGTTAGAGGTTTGCCAGAAGTAACTAAAGAAACAAGGTAGGATATCTCTAGAACCACTGCGACCGAGCTAGAGCAAATAAAATATTTGCAAAACCAGTAAAAAAGAAAGGCTTGATGTTCCCCATCAGACACCTGGTGAGAGGTCTTGGCATTGGCAGACAAGAAATTGGAGTAGGAAGAGATGTTTTTAGAAAAGTTTACCTTCAAAGCTGGATAGGAAAGTTCAAAAAGCGAATTCACATATTCATCAATTATTGGAAGGCCGGTGATAGTTGCCACATCCAATAAGGTAGGGCTTATGATGCCTGAAGGAAGGATGAATCCGTTCACATAGGTAGACCAAAACCCTAGGAAGCTAAACAGAAGGTCAAGGTTTAGGGGAACCTCATGTTGAGAAAGTATAATGACGTCATAAATTCCCCATGTTTTCCAATCTTCTCCTCGGCTAGTCGAAACCCGTTTCAGCCAATTGGCATACTGAGGAACAAGGCGAGGCCAGGTTCGGAGGTCATTAGGGCACTTGTTGATGGAATACCAGTTGGCAGTGATTGGAAGCTCAAAATGCTTGGGATATAGGTGATGATCAAGAAAGATCTTGCCCTCGTAGATGTCAGAGGTACATGGGGTTATGGTAAAGGAATTCAAAAGCGGAACAAGCATGGGGAAGCCAGCATCTTGTTCCTGGTTCAATGGTTGCTGGGTGCTGAAAGCCGAATCGGATGAAAATGATGAAGAATCATCATCGCCATAAGAGTAGGTCTTGTTTTGGGAATCAGAGATGTCAGACATGATCGAAGAAATGGGAAAAGTAGTTTGCTAGGTGCTTTGAAGAAGAAATGGCAAAAGTAAGTCGACTAAAGTAAGTTTCGGCTGAATTTATAATTGTTTTGCAGAGGAATGGTAATATGCTTTGACCGTTTGATTTTTTCGGCCGAGTATCTCTCACATTAAAAGATAAGTGGATATTAAATTAGGCATGGCGCTCGAAAAGACTTAGTTACATTTATTCAGTTTCTCAAAATCAGTTGAAAAATGTAAAGGGGCAATTGTTATCACCCAAAAAAATAAATTCAAAAGAGTAGGCTGATATAACAGCTAGCTGAGAATGATTAGGCGAAGGAGGATATAGCCGATGAGTAGAGGAGCACTCAGCTAAAGATGGGATGGGCCTTGCTATTAGTGGGCCAGGATTGAAACAATAAAAAGCTGAAGCATAATTGGTTGCAAGTTGATAGAAGGCTAAGAACTGAAGCTGTTACCAACGGATGCCACAAAATATGCCGAGAAAATAGGAGTTGAGCTGTTAAGGGGTAGCCGTTGTGGCCAAAACGGTTAAGAGACATAGGTAGGCTAGCCGTGGGTTAGTCCCTTGTTTTTAGGAGCTCTAGCCAGTAAGGTTGGCTATGATTGGGGTTAGATTTTATCTATAAATATCACTTGTACTAATTGAAAAAGACGGATCACAATCAATACAACTTTTAAGCATTACTTATTTTGCTTAACTTTTCAGCCCTTTACTATATTGCTTTTACTTTGTGCAATTTATTTTTCGCAAGCTTATTTCCTAGCCGATTACAACTTTAACCTCAAATTCTTAGACTTCTTAAGTTCACCTTAACACCAAACGCTTTCTTTAGTGAGTTTGGGAACCCTTGCTAAAGGTTGGATTTTGCCTTTAGTTCAAATCGCCTGTTTCTTATCAAAATCCATACGTGTTCGTCGGCTGAATTCTTATTCGGCTAATAAATTTATTTCACACGTAAACAACAGTGTATATATTTTTTTCATTCTTCTTAATATTATTTATCATATTTATTTTTTTATCATTTTTTCTTATTAAATTTGACACATTTACAAAGGATGTTAACAATGTATACATATCTAAAAGGAGTGAATGATGTTTTTTTTTTTTTTCCGATTAAAATACTCATATTTACACCTTAACTTACTCAACAGGTTTCAGGTGGTGTTTGATAGCCATTATCATTGACTAAAAACTCAAACTGGTCATTGGCTACAACATATGGGGCATCCATGCACCCTAAATTATCAAGGTGCATATTAGACATTACCTATTAGCTTTGTGATATTATGCCATGCACCTTTTGTTGTGGTTCACCGGTGCATCTCTTTTTTACCCTGCATTGCAAGTTACACCAGTTAACATATATTTACGTTATTCCCCATTTTGACCCTTTTGTTATTTTCGTTACAACCTATTATGCGTTCCTTTTTGCAGTTGAGTCATTTGGACAAAAACACATTCCAACACTTCAACATCAATATTTTTAACATGTATGATGTATTCATTGCTTTTGGTTTATCTTACAATTTTATCAATAATATGTATAGATAACCGTTAAAAAAAAAGTCACGGAATATCTTTTAAAGTAATAATTATTAATGGTACTGAATTATTAATTTTACTATATATATATATATAACATGACCGTTAAAAACTTACAGTGCTCAAGGTTACTGGATTGACAAGCTTACATTAACTCATATTATGGTTTTTTTTAATCTATTTTTTGTATAACAAATTGTTCTCGTAATTTTGGGCCAGTGGGTTTTAAACTTTACATTATATTGTATTTACGTGTGAAATAAATTTATCAGTCGAATAAGAATTCAGCCAACGAACACGTATAAATTTTGATAAAAAACATGCGATTTGAACTAAAGGCAAAATCTAACCTTTAGTAAGGGTCCCCAAACTCACTAAAGAAAGTATTTGGTATTAAGGTGAACTTAAGAAATCTAAGAATTTGAGGCTAAAGCTATAATCGGCTAGGAAATAAGCTTGCAGAAAATAAGTTGTACAAAGTAAAAATAATATAGTAAAGGACTGAAAAATTAAGCAAAATAAATAAAGCTTAAAAGTTGTATTGATTGTGATCCGTCTCCATTTTCAATTGGTACAAGTGGTATTTATAGATAAAATCTAACTCCTACCATAGCCAACCTTACTGGCTAGAGCTCCTAAAAACAAGCGACTAACCCACGGCTACCCTACCCACATCTCTTAATCGTTTTGGCCACAACGGCTACCCTTCAACAGCTCAACTCCTATTTTCTCGACATGTTTTGTGGCATCCGTTGGTAACAGCTTCAGTTTTTAGCCTTCCATCAACCTGCAACCCATTATGCTTCAGCTTTTTATTGTTTCAATCCTGGCCTACTAACAACAAGGCCCAGCCCACCTTTAGCCGAGTGCTTCTCTACTCATCGGCTATATCCTCCTTCGCCTAATCACCCTCAGCTAGCCGTTATATCAACTTACTCTTTTGAATTTATTTTTTGGGTGATAACAATTGCCCCCTTACATTTTTCAGTTGATTTTGAGAAGCTGAATAAATGTAACTAAGTCTTTTCGAGCGTCGTGCCCAATTCAATATCCACTTATCTTTTAATGTGAGAGATACTCGGCCAAAATAATCAAACGGTCAAAACATATTACCATTCCTCTGCGGAACAATTATAAATTCAGCCGAAACTTACTTTAGTCAACTTACTTTTGCCATTTCTTCTTCAAAGCACCTAGCAAACTACTTTTCCCATTTCTTCGATCATGCATGTTAACTAGCTGATAAGCTCCTTAATCATAACTTGACTAATTATATAAGGTCCTTCCCAGTTTGGTGACCACGTTCCTAACTTTGGGTCTTTAGCCCCTAAAGGCAAAACGACTTTCCAAACTAAATCCCCTTCGACAAAACTTTTAGTTTTGACATGTTTATTATATGCCTTGGCCGCTTTCTCTTTATTCTTTCGAATATTTTCCAAAGCCATTAACTTGTCCTCATCTGCCGATTCCAGCTCCATGAACATGGCTTATTGGTACTCATCCATAGTCAGGCAATGCTGTTTGGCTACCCTTAATGATTTTACATTAATTTCTAATGGTAACACAGCATCCTGACCATAAGTCAGCCGATAAGGGGTAAACCCCATCGCGGTAGACTTAGAATTTCTGTAAGCCCATAGTACTTCGGCTAACGCTTCATGCCATCTTTTAGGTTTGTCTTCTATGGTCTTCTTAATCAAGCTGATTAGTATTTTGTTTGTAGCCTTGGCTTGACCATTTTCCTGTGCATAATAAGGTGAAGACTGAATCAACTTGATCCCATATTCTTGTGCAAAAGCAACCGTCTTTTCTCCCGTGAACATTGTGCCCTGATCTGTTGTAATGGTTTCTGGACTGCCATACCGATAGATAATTTGATTTTTAATAAAATCTGATAACATCAGCTTAGGGTGACATTAACCATCGGCTGGGCTTCCACCCACTTGGTAAAATAATCAGTGGCAACAATAATGATTGAGTGTCTTTTGGAAGATGAAGGGTATATTTTTCCAATCAGATCCATTGCCCATCCTCGGAATGGCCAAGGCTTAATAATAGAATGCATCTCCTCGGTTGGGATCCTCTGGATTGGCCCATGCTTTTGACACTCTTCACACCCTTTGGCATAAGCATGGCAATCTGCACTGATGGTTGGCCAATAATATCCATACCTATGTATTAGCCAGCGCATCACAGATCCTGACCTATGTGAACCACATATCCCTTCATGTGCTTCCCCCATGAGTTTCAATGTCTCGGTTTTGCTAGGACATTTTAACAAAATTCCCTCCAATCCTCTCTTATGTAGTTCTTCATCCACCAAGGTATATTTTAAGGCCTTTTGCCTCATTTGGAAAGTGGAAGAAGAAGAAGGGTCTTGCAAATACTTTGTTGGCCTTTCATCGCCTTTAGAGGCACATACTTCAATGCATATGCACTTAGCTTAATGGCCCACTTCATTAATCATCCTTGCAAAACAGGCCTATGTAACAAGTACTTTACTATGTCAATTTTGCATACTACTTGAACCTCCCTTGGTAAGAGGTAATATTCCAGCTTCGTACAGGCATGAAAAAGAGACAAACATAGCTTTTCTATGGGAGTATTTCTAGTTTCGGGGTCATTAAGCAATCGGCTAAGATAATAGATAGATCTTTCGTTCCCATCTTCATCATCCTGTGCCAACAAGCAGCCGATTGATTCTGGGGCAGCCGATATATATAATTTCAACGACCTCCCTAACACTAGGGGAACTAACATTGGGGGGCTAGCCAAACATCGCTTTATTTGATCAAATGCAAGCTGTTGTTCTTCTCCCCATACCAATTCATCAGCATCTTTTAATTTCAGTAATGGGGAGAAAGCTTTCAGCTTACCGACTGAATTTGAAATAAACCTTCTCAGAAAGTTAATTTTACCGATCAAGCTCTGCAATTCTTTTTTATTCTGAGGGGGTCTCGCATCTAATACGGATTTGGTTTTATTTTTATCAACTTCGATCCCATGCTTATGAACCAAAAAACCCAAAAAGTTCCCAGCCGATACTCCAAAAGAGCACTTGGCAGGATTCATTTTTAAATTATGACACCTCATCCTCTTAAAAGCTTGCTCTAAATTGGCTAGATGTTAGTTAAAATCATGGTATTTCACTATGACATCATCAATATATACTTCCATGTTTTTTCCTATTAACTCATGGAAAATAGCATTCATGGCTCTTTGGTACGTGGCGCCAGCATTTTTCAATCCAAACGACATGACTAGCCATTCGAATATCCCAATGGCGCCAGGACACCTAAGGCTGTCTTATGGACATCTTCTTTGCCTATGAAAATTTGATTATACCCAGCATACCCATCAATTAATGTTAAAATGCTATTTTTGGCTATAGAATCGACAAGCATGTCAGCTATAGGCATTACATACTCATCTTTGGTAGTGGCAAGATTCAAATTTCTATAGTCAATACAAATCCTAACCTTCCCACTTTTCTTGATTACAGGGACTATGTTCGACAGCCATTCTACATATCTGGCCGTACGAATAAAACCTACTTTTAGTAGCCGTTCCATCTCTTCCTTAATTTTGGGTATTAACTCTGGATTGAATCTTCTAGCAGCCTGCTTGTGAGGCTTAAATCCTTCTTTGATTGGCAACCGATGCTCCACTAATTCTCTAGAAAGGCCTGGCATCTCATGGTAGTCCTATGCAAAGCAATCTTTGTACGTCTTTATTAAATCAGTCATCTGATTTCGTTCTTCCTCGCTCAACAAGCTACTTATTCTTGTCATTCTCGATTCCTGTTCAGTCCCTAGGTTGACATCCAACAAAGGATCTTCAGCTGAAAAGGTAAGGATCTTCCTGCTGATTAGGGACTCCCACCTCTCTTCAAGTTCATGCCCCCGAGGCGTATAATCCAAAATTCTTCTTCCACTATCTCCTCCAACTCCATAGACATGGCCGTACCAATCCTATGTTCAACTTCCAAGGATGTCAGCCTGTGTCTCAGGTCTTCAATTACTTGGGCCTTGTTATTCATCTAAACACAACTGTAGAGGCCATAAATCGGCCTGGATATTGACAGCAAAGCCATCGGCAGTCAGGTTGCAAGACTCTCATGATCCTTCTTCATATCCTTCAGGAATAGTAATAGGCTCCAGCTGGGGCGAATAGAATATAGCCTCAACCATCATGATGTCAACCGTAAACGGATTCTTATCGGCTGACACTGACTCTACCTTATCCCTATCCCAAAACATTAGCATCTGGTGCAAAGTGGAAGGCACACACTGACTGGAATGAATCCAATCCCTGTCCAGCAATATGGAGTAAGTGGACTTAGAGTCTACTACAAAGAAGGCAGAACTCAAAGTTTTGCTCCTCACAGTGATATCGGCTACCAAAATTCCTAAGGCAGTCATGGCATCCCCTGTAAAATTGGTCATTTTCATATTCGTGGGAATCAAATCCTGTTTAGATCTACCTAACTTCTTCATTGTAGCTGAAGACATTATGTTTAACACTGCTCCTCCATCCACCAAGACTCGACTAATAGTCTTACCATTAACCTGAGCCCTGATGTATAAGGGCTTCAGATGCTTGGTCATCTCCCTCGCTGGTTTAGGGAATTCCATTTTGGGTTCTTCTGAAATGGGAGCTAACACAGCCCATTCAACTTCTCAGCAACCACATCACCTTCCAATTTCTCGAGTTGCTTCTGCCGAGCCAAGAACTCACTAGGAATCAACCCCACCACGTTAGTTTCAGCCGAGGGGTGATCTCCGTCTTCCCCTAGTATGGAATTCAACACAGAATCTTCTAATGGAAGATCTGACCCGAGTTCCTCTTCTATTTCCTCGACTGTTAGAAGAACTTGTTCTTCTGCTGTTATGACTGGTTGCTCTTCTAATTCAGCTGTCTCCAACTCATTAATCATCTCCTGGAAATCCTGCTCTTCCTTTCCAAGACAATCTTGGCTTCCTGACTGCACTGGTTCCTGCTTTCTCTCTTCAGCAGCTGTTTCTTCCTTTGGTTGCCCAAAAGCAACCTCTAGAATCTCAACCACCCTAGAAGATTTAATCTCAGCACGGTTAGTTCTTTTTGCCTCGGCTAACATGGCCAAGGTTTGTTTCATTCGCTGTACTGATTTATTTCTCTAGGCCTTTCTTTTCTGAGTTCTAGTCATCACCCCCAGTTCCTTTACCACAAGATCTTTCCCTTTTGCATATTTGTTAATGAACCAGTGTCCTTTTTCCACCTCGGCTGGTGGTTTAACCATATGTTGGGGCCTAATAACTTCCTCATTCTTTACAGTAATCTTTAATGTAGTCATGCCCTTTTTCCACCTCTGCTGGTGGTTTAACCATACTCTTTTACCCTTGTCTGGTATAGGAGTCTCGTCCATCATGGGTAGCCTTGCATCAGCTAAAGTATCATTATACTTACCGGCTACATTTCTTCCTATGTTTCTTCCTGGAACCTTCTTTGTTGCTTCCCCAGACTTGATTGCATGCTTTCTTGTCCCTTCAAAATCCTTTTTCACGCTTGAAAAATCCAATCTACCAAAGACCCTGGGCTTAACTTCATTTATTTTGTCCCATTGGGACCAGAATGGTCTTCCCATTTGGGCCTCTGTATACATCACAGTCTGCCAAATGCTGTTTGACTTCAGCCTGTCTCCTCGGCTGATTCCTCTCCAACCTGCCGAATATTGTGGGCCTATTGTATTTGGCCGGTGTATCTTTCTTGACACATTCATTATTTACCTGGGGTCTCTTTAGTCTATCAAACACAGATGGTTTCTGATCTATTATTTTGGACTGATCAGACACAGCTAGAGCTCTCCCAGCCCCATTTGGCTCATCATACACTCCCTTTTGTCTCCACTGGCGATGTATCGGCTGTTTTCATCTTTTAGATGGTGAGTCAGATACTGTCTCCCCAGAGAAGGAAACCATATTAACCCCAGCTAAAGGAAATAGATCTGTAATGATAGTCATCTCCTTTTTGGCTAGTTTAAACCTTCCTTCATTTATGGCTTTTTGTATAGCCTTTCTGAACACTATACAGTTGATGGTAGAATGAGTGTAAGAATTATGCCACTTACAATATTTCTTTCCCTTTAACTCCTCGGCTGGGGGAATTTGGTGTCCTTCATTCAGTCTAATCTGTTGATCCTTCAGGAGATAATCAAATATTTGGTCTACCTTGGAAATGTCAAATGGATTGTCGACCCTACTCTCTAGAGTTTGGACCTCCTTTCCTTTGGGGGGTCTTAAAGCTGGGCATGAATATGGTTTTCCTCTCACTATCTCTACAGCCATGATATCTACCGATTGCTCGGCTGACTCATTTGACAAATAGCCTGGATCTTCAACATCAATTACACTAATTAGATGAGACCCCCTGTTCTTACTAGACATCCTTCTTTCTTTTTCTAGGATATACTGTTCAATTCTAGAAGCCCTAGAAGCCAACTGACTCAGGTTAGTGCAATCTTGCCCTACTAACTTCTGCCTGAGCTGATGGTGCATGTTACTAACAGCCATGAAGAGTATTCAGCCTCAGGCAGCTGCACGACACACTTGCTTCTTAATTTCCTGAATCTCTCCAAGAAATCAGCTACTGGTTCATCCACCAATTGCCTCAGATTCATCATGTCAGCCACAGTCACATATGGCTGAAGCATATAGAATATATCATGAAAGCAACGCTCCATGTCAGTCCAGTTTTGTATGGAGTTAGGGGCTAAGGAAGAATACCAAGTAAAAGCCGCCCCAGTCAAAGACAAAGGGAACAGTTGGAGCTTATAAAACTCATTCTTGTTCGCCTCCTCGCATTGGGCAGTGAACCTACCGATGTGTTCCATAGTGGATTTACCATCCTTCCCTGAGAAAGTGGTAAAGTGAGGAGTCTTAAACCCTCTAAGCAAAGGCATGATCCTATCTACCCACTCAGGATAGGGTTTTTTATACATAGGCTTGTCCAGCAATCTCAGCTGGATTCCAAAATGCCTTCTCATGGTCTCAGCTATTATTTCTGGGTCTATCAGCTGAGGAGCTCTATCACCCTGATAATTTGGCGCTGGTGGTTGAACAGGCCTCACTGGCCTAACAGGAGCACCCCCTAGTTGATGGGGCACCTGATATTGCTGATCTTGGATGGGAATTGCCCCCTAGTTATAGCCTGGATATGGAGGATTATTCGTCCATGGCTGAGCAATCGGCTGAATTGGGGCCACCTGAGGTACATTAACCCATGACTGATCGATTCTCACAGGAACAGATTGCCCATAAGGAAACCCCTCAGGGGTACCTATTGGAGTAGGAGGGATGTTGGAACAGGGTAACTCTCCCACTTAATCAGGAATATACCTGAGAGGACCCGGAGCAACTGAGAAAATGATGCCACCAATTGCGGCCACCTGTGCACTAGCACCTATCACAGAAGTGTTAGGCGCCAGATACGACAAGCCAACTGTTCCTGTTATCTAGAGGGGTCTCCTGGGTACTTGTACTTGCCCATATTGCAAGCTTGACTGGATACCACTGTCAAGGTGAGGAGGCTAGAACATGGGGACTACCTACGACATGCCCAGACTTGGTTGGACCGTAGATTGTGGTCCTGCCTGACTCTGTCCGCCAGCAGAAGGTCCCTCGATAGCCGAGTGGGCCGAAGCCTCACCTGCATTAGATTGTTTTTTCTCAGCCTCTCTAACAAAATGCAGCTCATTATGCACCATGGGTTTCACGATCTCTGAAAGTTGCCTTGACATATGATATATCAAGTCATTCATCTCTTGATCAATTTGGTCCCGAATAAATGAAGTAGTCATTACTGTCGGCTGAGGCTGATCAGAGAGCTCTACTGCTGGGGTAGCAGTTATGGTGAAAGGTGTGGGAGTACCCACTGGCTGGGATGAAGCGGGCATTCCCAGAGTAGGCTGGGCACTTCCCTCTGAAGTCTTTCTGCCCCCGTTCTTCTTACTAGGTTGACTTTTATCCATACTGCTAAGGTTTCTGCCGGACCTTAGGTGCATACGCCAATAGTGATATGAATCGGGAGATGGAAACTTCTCAGTTTGCTCACCTTAGAGTGTCCCAACGAGCGTGCCAAATTTGTTTACGTGTGAAATAAATTTATCAGCCGAATAAGAATTCAGCCAACGAACACATGGATTTTGATAAGAAACAAGCGATTTGAACTAAAGGCAAAATCCAACCTTTAGCAAGGGTCCCCAAACTCACTAAAGAAAGCGTTTGGTATTAAGGTGAACTTAAGAAATCTAAGAATTTGAGGTTAAAACTGTAATCAACTAGGAAATAAGCTTGCGAAAAATAAATTGCACAAAGTAAAAGCAATATAGTAATGAGCTGAAAAATTAAGCAAAATAAGTAAAACTTAAAAGTTGTATTGATTGTGATCCGTCTCCATTTTCAATTGGTACAAGTGGTATTTATAAATAAAATCTAACCCCCACTATAGCAAACCTTATTGGCTAGAGCTCCTAAAACCAAGCGACTAACCCAGGGCTAGCCTACCCACGTCTCTTAACCGTTTTGGCCACAACGGCCACCCCTCAACAGCTTAACTCCTATTTTTCTCGACATGTTTTGTGGCATCCGTTGGTAATAGCTTCAGTTCTTAGCCTTCCATCAACCTGTAACCCATTATGCTTCAGCCTTTTATTGTTTCAATCCTGGTCCACTAACAGCAAGGCCCAGTCCACCTTTAGCCGAGTGCTCCTCTACTCATTGGCTATATCCTCCTTTGCCTAATCATCCTCAGCTAGCCGTTATATCAGCTTACTCTTTTGAATTTATTTTTTGGGTGATAACACATTGTTTACATAATAACATATGTATCTATTTTGTATGTCTATATCTCTATATAAAAGAATAATAGTCTAAATGAGGTAAGGAATATGTGTCAGCGTGACATTTAAGTTTAGATAAAAATAAAATAAAATTTAAAGAAATTTAGGAAATAAGATTGAAAAAATATATAATATCATAAAATTAAGAAATTAATATTTTGATTGATTAAGAAATTAATGTAGAATTTAATTTGGGATAAAACAAAAAAATATTTTGACTGAACCTTGGACAATTAAAGAAAATATAATTGAATGAAATTAATGTAGAATATACTGTTGCATTGTTTCCTGATTAAAGATTTTAGGCACGAGGTTTAGCCTAGGTAAATATATTACATTTTAATGAAATTAAAAAAAAATATAAAAAAATATATATATGTATAATATCCTAAAATTAAGGAATTAATGTTCTAATCAATAAATATTGGTTATGATTGATTTAAAAAATCAATTTTGGATTTAATTTAGGATTAAACTAAAAAAGAATATTTTGAATGAACCTGAATAATCAAGAAAAATATAATTGAATAAAATCATTGTAGAATATATTGTTACACTGTTTCATGATTAATTATTTTAGGCTATATATCATCGTTATGTCTAAAATAATTCTCATGAGATATATTCTTTTCTTCCATACTTTCTCACAACTTTTTTTTTGTCTCATTGATGAATTGCAAACCATTTAACGAGTATGAATGTTTTTTGGTGTGAAATGTTTCATGATCATATGAGATGATGTTACAATATTTCTGCTTTTCTTCCATGCCTTTTCACCACTTTTTTGTTTCATTCATGTATTGTTGATTGTTTAGCGAGCATGAGTGCAGAGCAAATTGATTGAGATTGGGATGTTCATATACATAGGCTATAAATTGTCCAAAGTAGGAAAGCTTATAACATCACCATAATATCAATATTTTTCAGAGATCTTTCTTATGTTTTTCCATTACACTAATATTGTTTCATTGTTTTCCACTTAAATTGGCATTAAGTACAAAAAATATATTTTAAAGAATTAATTATCCTATAAATGAAAATTGAATCAATTTAGGAAATATTGTTATTGATTAATTAGAAAGTCGAAATGAGGAATGTAACACATGTTGGCACGAGAAATTAAGTAAAAAAGAAAAAAGAAAAATACTAATTGATTGAAAAATTAATAAAGAAAAGAATACAATAATATAATAAAATCAAGTAATAACAAAAAATAATTGTCCCCATTAATAAAGATTATTATGATGAAGTAAAATTTAATTGATTTAAAATAATATATGAAGGATGTAAGCTTTTAAAATAAGTTTTTAAGTTAAGTTAGATTTTTATATTTTCATAAATAAGATAGACTGAGCCTAAAATAACCTATATCCTATGATAGAGTAATAGTCCAAGTTTAGAATGATATTTTACAAAATAGTCCTTGACCTATTTAAACAAACTTAGTCTAAACTATTTTCACTCCTGGGCTTTAGACCCTCTTTGTACCCAAAGACAATACTGATAAAAAAAATATAATTTAATAAAATCAATTTAGGATATTTTTTTCTTTGTTTTCCCAAATATATAAGATTTTGGTATAATGTTTCTCAATTATTTTGGATATTATTACATTATTTCTTAATTATGCGAGATATTGACCATAATTTTAAATTTACCCTCAATTCGTCAAAAGTGGGTTCATCATCATCATGATAAACAAGGGAGTGAGACGAGTGAGGTAGCAGTAATTTATTATAGCTAATAAGTGAAAACAAAAGATAAGAGCCATCTTATAACATGTTTTAAGAATTTGTTTTTTCATCATATAATTTTATTATGCTACTTCTCACATCTATGATTTTAATTTATATGATTCTATTTCTTTCTTGAAGTAGTTAAAGTCAATATTTAATTAAATAAATAAAAAAATAAAATATTATTAGTTAAACATCACGGTGTTTAAAATCTGTTAATATAATTATAATTTAGTCACTACCTTCTAATAAGTTCTTAATATTTATATTTAGAAACTTATTTTTATACTTTAGCTTTGAAAGTCATCCTCTTTGAGTAGATAGACTTTCAACACTAAAATATTTCTTATGCCTACGTATTCATGTCATTTCAAATTAATATAAACAGTAACTCCTTTCAGCAGGTAGTTGCAAATAATAATTAGGAATTATTATGAAAATAAATCCAATAAATCATCATAAAAAAATCACTTTCATAAATATTTACTTATATTAATCCACAAAATCCATAAACAAAATATTACCAGTCACAACAATACCCTAGAGGCATACTCAAAATTAGCACAAAACCAAGAGTTCCGTATTCATAGATCTCAACTGATTAAATTGTCACATAGTGCCAACTAGATAGAGTACGTAATGCCAAAATGCTCAACACATCTCATATATCACATATTATTTTTTCAACAAATTATATAATAACTTAATTATAGGAAAAATAATAAAAAATACAATAATTCAATTAATCAAACTTTTCTCCAATTATATCTATAAAGCAATGGAAATTTTTTCATAAAAAAAACCCAAAATTATTTTGGGATAGCAAATAGTCTTGAAAACATGAAGTACATGTTTAATAATAATTTCGATAAAAAAATTGCGAATTTTCCAAAATAATGCTTAGACTATATACATTATGGAAAGCAAAAGTTAATTATGATCAATGAATGGCAATGTTGGCTTGTACGTTGGGCATCGTAGGCTGGGATGGAGTTTGACTTTTAGTGTGGAACTTTTTTGTCATTTTATATTTTCTCCCTTAGCAATTGAGCTACTCACGTCCAACAATCTCGAGTTGGATTTTCTATCTCATGCAGGTGTTTAAGTGAAATTTTAGCCAATAGGTCAAAAAAAATTTTAACAAATAAATAATTATTTATCAAATAAAAATAGGTTCAGAATTATGTAGTAATCTCGCAGGTTTTGAAATTTAACTTAAAATAAATAACAGGAATTTGTAAAAGAAAAGTTTAGAAAAACAAGTTTTAAAGAATTTAAAGAAAATAAAAAAATTGAAGCAAAAAATTAAAACACAGAAAATTAAAAAAAAGCAGTAAAAGAAAGTATGTAAAAGTGCAACGAAATGTAAATAAATTTAAAGAATAAGACTAAAAAATAAAAGAAATTAAAAAAATATTTGTATTAATTTAAATGACTGGAAATGAAAAGAGAAAGCATACTTGGATCAAAAATTCGTTAATCTGCTCGGGTGAGATTTTAGGATTATGTATCAGCAAATAATCTTCCTTTTTACATTGTAAATACTGATATTTATAGACAAATTATAAAAATAACTGACACCCTAGGATTTTGACACGTACATGGTAGTTATGCCACCAAAACTTTCCTAATTTCTCGACAGAACTAACTTCTAACTATTTTAACATTCTTCGTCGATTCAATCTCTTGGAAATGCAACCCTTCTGTCGGATCAAACTACTTGTCCGATATCAATATTTAGTGACTGCATTGAGTCTTCCAACCATTCGGCACTTCCGTCGGCTCAACACTTAGAAGATTCTTTCAATATCATCATCCAGCCTTCGAATAGCCAAATTGTTTATTTTCACTCCCAACAGATGCCCCCCAAAATTTTTCTTTCGACACTAACAGGAGGAAGATAAATTTTAATTCAATTTCGACTATAACTTTTTTTTTAATCAAAGTCTTTTCAAATGGATAGTTTTTTTTTTAAATCCAGTAAAATCCTTCCGTAAATATCTGGATAGTCACAGCTAAACTTATCATTGCAGACATTAAATAGCCGTTCCTAATCAATAGGGATCATAATTACCCTTATTTTTGCAGAAAATAGCTTTTCAAATTCACACGCCTTTTCACTGTTCATTGTCTTTAACCTTTCTTACTGTTCACCACCTTTAACCTCACTTATGCATATTCTCTCTGCAAATTTCTGCCTCATTCCATGGCTTCCAACTCTCAATCTCCTAGAGCATCAACAATGGATTTAGGAAATCATGCCATTGTTCAAGCCCCAACTCTGCAGAAATCTAAACTTTGGCACCTCTCAAAGGTAATTCTTTCCATTAACGATTCTTCACTTTCTTTAGACCCTCCAGCTACTTTTTTGGGCCCAGTTTTGCCCAAGGAGTTCATTACTGAAGAAATACACTCCTTTTTTCCTTGTAAAAATTCTCAAGAAGCTATCTTGGCTTCCCTTCCTTCCATTCCTATTAGCTATTTCGATAAGTCCGAAAGGCTCTTCAGAACTCCCCCTACCCATATTAACGGGTATCTTGAATGGCTTGATAGAGTTCAAGCTTCTAAAGAAAGTTTATGGAGGGAAATAGGTATCTTTGATTGTATCTAACTCTCTCGTTACCCCGTAAAAATGGATTCTTGCATGTCGGGTGCTTCATTTTCCTTTTGGAACAAAACCACCAACTCCTTTCAATTCCCTTATGGCATGATGGGTCTTACGCTTTTCGACGTAGTTGCCATAACTGGTCTTCGACCAGATGGGGAAATCATCACACCTGTACTTCAACCTTCAAATACCATTGATGTCTACTCAAAAGCCCCAACTTCTTTTTCAGGCTTCATCAACTTCTTCCTTCCTGAAGCTGGTCCTGTAACCGACGAAGAACACGTAGCTTTCCTTCTTCTTTGGCTATCAGCTTATGTTGTAGGGTCTAGGTCAGTCCAAGTATCCAAATCTTTTCTTCAGCTTGCTAACCTCCTTCATGAAGGTCGACAATTAGCTCTTAGTCAATTTCTCCTTGCCAACCTCTACTTGAGCATAGGTGAAATTGTCCAAAGCATTAGATCTCAAGTGAAGAAAACTAATTCTGGTGGCCCAATGTGGCTACTCCAGCTTTGGTTAAATGCCATATTAGGAGACTATTTGGTCGACACTTCTCCCTCAATAATTTCTCTTGTTACCTATGGCATAAAGCTTTGCCATGTAAAACATGAGAAAATCCACAAACAAAACCTAGAAAATTTCATGCACTTTTTTAGTATTTTTCATTCCATCTCCTTTAGCACTGAAGACATATATTTTGCTCACTTTACCGACCGTTCCCTTAGTCCAGAATGGTTTATCCGACCAATTCTTTCCAATGACCCTTCCACTCAAGCCGACAATATTTCCATTTGGTCTAACTTTCTCTGTCGACAAATCCTGGTTGCCGGTCTTCTTGGTACGACAAACAAATCCTTAGAGTTATGTCTACCAAATATGGTAGCTCGACAGCTATGATTTTGTCAAGCCATTCCAGCACCATTTTCTCATAAAGCCAAGGAACATCTCATCAACGGCCATCTACAAAACATGTTGGACCTTGTATGAGTGGCCTCAAGGAATGAGAGGCACAAACAACATTTCAAGATTTCTGCTTTTACTCCTTATAGAGGAGTCTCCAAGGATTTTGTCGAATGGTGGACTAAATACTATAGTCCTTACCATGTCGATATTGAAATCTGTCAAAGCCGCATCACTGAAACTTTGGTTCCTGTGCAGGGTCAGGATCCTTCGACAAAGACTAAAGGTAAGCATATTCAAGACATCAAAGCTTTTGAAAAATACTACAAATCAAATGGGACTTCAAGTTTCCTAGCTTAATTGTTTGACACTGTGAGGAAGTCATGGCCAAACTGAAACAAGCATACAAGGAAAAATGCTCTACTAACTTTCTTTCAATTTTCATAAAAAAATCATTTAGCACAGCTTGAACCTTTTCAAATTCCTTTTCCAAAACCAGTGCTTCTTCCTTGTGCTCATCTTGGTTTGGCTGACAAATTCCCAAGTAAACCTACAAGGGCTGGTAATTTTCCTATTTCAGATAGGATCTATTTTGTGAGTAATATCTTTCTTACAAGAACTCCAGAAGTCGAGTTTACTCATCGATTTGCCTTGTCGTACAAACAATTTTCCAGGAATACCCGGGTCATCACTAAAATACCTAAAGGTATTATTTTTTTTATATTCTGACATTTTGATTCTTTGTCCCATCTGCTAAGTATATTTCCTTTCTTGCGGCACTCCCATTGAAAAGACCCTTAAAGTACAAGCAACCTTAAGAAGATGATGAGGAGGAAGAAGAAGAAGCTATTTCTTCAAAAAAGAAGAAAAGCAAAAAGACTCAAAATCCTTCCATTCCCAAGGCTCCAAAGGCTAAATCGACCGCATTAATTTCTACAAAAAACTCCTCGAAACATGGTGCTGCTGCAAAGCCTCCAAAACCAAAAACCCTAAAGGTATACATACTTTTCGACCAAACCTCAAAACTTGGTTTCTAAATTTGCTCAAGTTTAATTTGATGTCGAATACAGATTGATGAATCTACCCCTATCACTTCTACTGCACTTGTTGAATCTTCAATCACATTTCTTGAACATCCTCTAAAGGTATACCTTGTATTATTATATATTCTCCATCACTTGGTTAAATCTCACCTTGGCTTTACCTTTTCAGAAGAAAAAGAAGAAGACTCAATCTACAAGTTCCACTTTAAAGCCTACTGTCGAATTGGAAACAGAAACCATCTCTCTTTCATCCGAGGTAATATTTTAATCGACATACTTCTTTCCCTTAAATTCTCAACTCTTACCATTCATCCAATATCTGATTTAGGATCCGGAGGCTGAACAATCCGCTGATCATCTTCTAGTACTGGTTGTTGAACCAGGAGTTGAAGAGCCAATTTGACAATCTCCCAAGGTAATGTATCTTACCAAACTCAACTATTTTCAAAATGTTATTTATTCTGAAATCTCCTCTGTTTATCTCCAGGATTCAGCAAACTTGGCTATATTTAATAGTCCACAAAGGCTAGGGACCAAGAATCCTCCAGAATCCCAAACTTCTTTGGCCCTTACAATACCTGTTGTTTCTTCACCACCTTCGACAGAAACCCAGACTGTCGAAGTCTTAGAAAAAACTCCAATCCCCCCCAGGCATTGAGAGTTCTTGTCATTCAGACAAAGCCAATCCTGTCCAAATTCTCTCAAAAGAATTCGACATGGATACTCTCATGGCAGAATTCGCTCCAATTGATCCACCTCCATCTCCTCCAGCCAACTTGACTGTTGCTGTGCCAGAAGATACTGAAGACATGGAGGCAGATTTAGATGAATTGATAACAATGTTGACGGGCGGCCACAGAAGTTCTCCTCAATCAGCTCGCTCTTCGACACAACTTGGACAAGATTCTAGTGATTCTCATATCACTGGACTCTTAACCGAATTGAAGAATGCCTTCACCTATTCTTTCGAGTACTTGATTTCTGATCAACCCCTTCAAGAAAGAATGGTGGCAATTGTAACTGAACTTGAACCTCTTGCTCAACAATTACCAATAACCATCGAGCTCTTCATATGACTGTTAAAGATTTTCTTCAAAGCTTAACAGCAAAAATGTCTGTTATTTGTTGAGTCATTCCTGCTTATACAAAAGAAGTTCAAGAAAAGTCTAGAATTTTGAAGCAGTTGACCGATGCAAAGAGTGAAAATATAACTTTGAAGGAAAATCTAGTAAAAGGAAAAACCAAAAAGGCAGAGCTCGACAAGGAAATTGAAGACTTGGAGAAGAAACTTGAAGCAGCCCGTCGTCGCAAACAAAAATTTCAAACAGCATTGCAACAAGGGGCCGCTAGGTAGCAAAGTATTGCTAATAATACCAAACAATGGGCTGTCGAAGCTAAAGCTGTGTTGGAAAAAATAAATTCCCTTGAAGCGGAATATCAAACCGCCTGTTCCGACAAACATTCTGTAGAAGATTCTTGGGGGGTTCTTCAAAAATTCTAAGTGTAATTTTTCTTTCATCTTTAGCTAATTGTCGATTAATTCTTTTGTAAAGTTTTGGCAATATCAAGTTGTAACATCTGTCTAGCATTCTTATTTTGACAATGTAACTTGTAATCGCCAAACACATGAATAAAAACTTTTCTTCATTTTTATGTCAATATTTTACTTCACAGTCAGTCTATATGGCTTCAAATATTTTCCATTAATCGACTTAATTCTTAAACTAGAATTAATTTTGACAAGCGCATAAGCATTTCTTGAAAACTCTTGAGTCACTTTAAATGGTCCTTCCCACTTTGGGGACCATTTTTCATATTCTCGACAATTTCTATCCATGGGTAAAATTACCTTCCAAACCAAATCATTGACCTTAAAATACTTGTATTTAATCCGACTATTATAAAATTTAGCAATTCTTTCCTTTTGTCGAATCAAATTTTCCAAAGCAATTAATCTTTCATCACTCAATTCATTTAATTCATCAAACATTAAGTCTCAGTAATGTTCAACTGGTAACTCATCTTATTTTTGAATATGAACTGATTGAAGATTAATTTCGACGGACAATACTGCATCATGACCATATACCAATTTGTATGGTGATGTGCCTGTTGCTTCTCTTGGTGAGTTTCTATACGCCTATAATACTTGATTAAGAGTGATAACATTATATTTTAAACATTTTATAATCCTCTCACTAAGCTTCTTAAGGTTTAATTAGGCTTAATTTAGTTGGTTTTGACACATTTTATGATGTTGAGCCGAATTGGATCATTGAACGAATTATTACATAATTAACCTTAATTCATCTCTTTGATAGTGTTTAGTAAATTGACTATATCTTGAATTAGAAATATCTGATTGATGTGATTTTGGTCTTGTAAGAAAGTTAAGACAATTCCATACAACTTTCATGAAGACCTCAAAGGCCCAATCACACAGTTGGATAACTCAAATTGGAGTTGAAGCAAGAACTAGGGTACTGATCTTGACAGCTTGACCTATGCATACTGTTCAGGATATTGCTTGAGCTATAGGATGTAAAATGGGGTGAAATTTTGATGGTTAATAGTTAAGACCCAAATCTACAACTTTCATGTTGAATACTTTTCCCGAAGCTGAGGTATAATGGGTCATATTAGACTTAGAAGTCAGAATAGAGGAGCTGACACTGGACCTGAGCAGTATGCAGTAATCAGATCATATCTTGAGTTGTAGGAATACTTTTGGACTGAAACCAACGGCATTTGAAATCTAAGATCCAGGCCTACAACTTTCATAAGACCACTTGGTAAGAAAATGATGAATGTAATGACTTCAGAGCTAAATGATTTTGGGAGACAAAGAATCTCCATAATTTTTCACTCATCAAAAGTCATTTGGAATTTTTCACTCATTTTTCACTCATTCACCCACTCACTAATCAACTTCCTTATCATTTTGTATCCCTAATCCTCTATAAAAGGCACCATTGGCTGCTCATTTGGGGTCTTGGTCTTAGAGGCCAAGATCATGCTATTACGTTGTTGTAGTTTTCCTTTATTCTAAATTGAAGTCTTTTCTTCTTCTTCTTCTTGTAGTTTTCCTTTGTTCTAAATTGAAGTCATGTTCTTCTTCTCTTCCTTTCTTCTTGTCTATGAGTAACTAAGATTCATCTTCTTCTCTCTTCCTTTCTTCTTGTCTGTGAGTAACGAAGTTTCATTTTACTTGGGTGAAAAGGTGAAGCTCTTGGTAATCAAGTAAGGTTAGATTCATTCATTTCTTGTGCTTAAATGATTTATTTTCCAAGCAGCCATTATACGTATTGTATTTTGTTTCCAATCAATTTAGAAATCCTCCTTGTAAAGTGGAGATCTTGATTTGTTGTAGACAATATTTTGGTACAGTGAATGCTTGATCCCATTTATGAGTGGAGGTGTTAATCGATGATTAAAGGAATCAAAATATAATTACGTATATAATTTTTAATGAACTTTGAACGTTGTATTTTCCGATTGGAACCTCCATTATGTGTGGATTCTAATTGAGTTATAAAAAGAAATAATCTTGTCCTTATTTTATTTACCAAGAGTGGATCTCCTAACCCAAGTAAGTCTTTTTTATATGTGACTAAGTTTTATCACTTTTATTATTGTGACAAAATATTTACTTTACGTCAAAGAATTTTTCTTCATCAATTTCCTGTGGATCGACCTCGGACTCCTAAGAATTTATTACTTGAAACAACCTGCACTTAGGTTTGAAACTTTTAATCCGCATCAAGTTTTTGGCGCCGTTGTCGAGGACTTGATTTGAAGAATAAATTTATGGTATAAATATATATATATATATATATATATATATATATATATTTACTCTTTTAATTTTTCTTTCTTTGTACTTACTAACAGACTAACTTAGTGGGAGAAAACTCTCCATTTTATTTTACGTACATACTAACTTAGTAGAGAAAACTCTCCCTTTTATTTTTCATGTACGTACTAACTTTGTGGGAGAAACTCTCCCTTTTTTTTTTTTTTTTGTATATACTAACTTAGTGGAGGGAAACTCTCCCTTTTATTTTTGTACTTTACTTTCTGCACTTTAAATTCTATGATTTACTTTTTTTGTACTTTATTTTCTTTTTTTTTTTGTATTTGGTGGTTGGTTTATTATCACACCTTTGTTAATTTTTATTTGGTGGTTGGTTCATACCACACCTTTGTTAATATTTATTTAGTAGTCAATTTATACCACATCCTTATTAATATTTATTTATTATGTATTAATATATATATTTGGTGGTTGATTTATACCACACATTTGTAAATATTTATTTGGTGGTTGGTTTATACTACACATTTGTTAATATATTTAACGTAAGGGTTAAGATCTGTATATATTTTTATTTTTTTATTTCTTTTTCTCTTTTGTCATGTGTAGTTAAATTTGTGTGTTTTTAAGGTGAAAACATAACTTGATTCAATCAACATGTATTAAGATTGAAATTTTAATGAGTTTCTTTTCTATTCAATTTGAGTGCTTATTATGATTTTTAATACTTTTATGAATTGACCACTCATAAATTGATCTAGTAAGGTTTATGTAAAATCAGAAGGTTTGCATATGACCTAGACTATAAATAATAAGTGCCATGATTTATAATCATCTAGGAATGGAGGTTATAGGTTGTGTGAGAAAATTGTGGTATTTTCCATGAGAATCCCAAGAGTGAAGGTTTAGATCAAGGAATTGAGCTTTAATTAATTACTGGATTCTCCCCATCAATTGAATGATTAAAAATTGATTAGAAAGAAGGTCTCAAAGCTACTATATTGTCTATGATAGATTATTGAATTAAGTGACGTCAGATCCCTAGTATTTTAATTTTTTTCCTCTTTATTTTGTGTGTCTTAGTGTTTCTTTTTCTTTTTCCTCTTCATCACCAACTTTATTTGACAATTTGGTCACTTGTCGATTTTCTCAACAAGTTTTTGCAAACCTAGGTTGATACAGTGGATTTTGTTGCTTCAAGAATTCAAAATGAGCCAAAAATGTTGTTGTTGATCATTTGTCTATACTTATAATAGGCTCACCTTTTGAAATCACACCTATCAATGATCCTTTTCCCGATGAATTTTTAATTTTCAATTTCATATCTTCGTTTGCTAATATTGTCAATTTTCTTGTAACAAGTGAAGTTGTTATTTGGGGATGATTTCTGCAAATCGAGAAGATAAAATATACTTTATTAAGAATGAGCTGAGTAAGGAGTCATTAGATGATATCTTATTGGCTCTTGAGACGTATTCTTGTGGAGTTGTACATCGTGAACTTCTTAGTTTGTGGAATCTCTTCAAGGACGAGAAAGAGCATTACAATCTTGGGAATCTGACTCAAAAATGCCCTGTTTGCCAATTTATAATAAAATTGGATAGGAAGCTTATCCTCGACTCATAGAAGGCGTTTAAGTCGTTACTGGACGTAAAACTAGAGGAAGATGTGAGCCACAATCACAACTACATGTATATATTTTCTTGTATATCTTTTTCTTAAAAAAAGTGTTTCTTAATCTTCTGACACAAGCCAACCTACCCATATAGGTGCTATCATTACTTTTTCTATTCTCTTCCCTATTTAAACACTACATTTCCTTCACTTTCCTTCAACTCAAAATCATTTAAAAGGAAGGTGAGTGTAGACATGGAGGGAGTTTCTTCTTCTTCTGTTCATAGACTTACAAATATCTGTGTATTTTATGGGTCAACTTATGGGAATGGTTTAGAGCATGTAAACGCAACAATCACTCTTGGTCGAACACTTGCTTTGAGGAAAATTCATTTAGTATATGGGGAAAGTAGTATTGGGTTAATGAAGGTTGTATCACGTGCTGCATATCTAAGAGGCAGTCAGGTTTTAGGTATCATTCCTGAACCTTTAGCTCGTAAGAACATCACTGGAAAAACAATTGGGGAGGAACTTCAGGTATCATCTATGGATGAACGAATGAGGTCAATGCTTGCAAACTTTGATGCATTCATAGCCTTACCAGGTGATTTTGGTACTTTGGAAGAAACTTTTCAAATTGTCTCTTGGGCCCAACTGAACATCCACCATAAACTCATAAGTTTGTTGAATGTTAATAATTTCTTTGATCTTTTGTTATATTTTCTTGACCATGCTGTGGAACAGAAATTCATCACACTTTCAGCAAGATAACTCATTATTTTTGCTTCTAGTGTTGATGAGTTGATTAATAAATTAGAAGCTTTTGTTTATGAACCTGATCCAGTAACAACTCAGATAGATTGGTCAAAAGGAAACGGTGACGGAAACAGTATGAAAAGCAAGCTAAATCAGACACTCCAACTTTTTAAATAATTACAAGCTTTGGTTTTATTTATCGTACTTTGTTTCTGTTTAAATTTGTGTGAGGTTTCTCTTTTTAGTAATTACAACAACAAGTACTATCTTCTGTCATTTACCTTTCTATGTTTTAACATTGAGGACAATGTTGTGATCTGGTTGGGGGGAAGGATAGTTGTGTGAATAGTTGTGTAAAAAAAAGATTAAAAAAACAAAAATAAAATAAAATTAAATGTGCTTATTTATATATTTGTCTTGTTTATATGTTTGTCAGTAATTTACTAACAGCAAAACCATGTAAGGATGATAGAGTAAGGAGTAAATTTTACTGTGGAGGTAATTTTACTCTTGAGACGCATCTAGATTGGGGTAGATAACGAGTTTGTGTTGAAGTAGCAAATGGATTCAGGGAAATTTGCATGATTGAGTAAATTATCTTTTTTCTTAAACATCACATGGTTGGTTATAGATGTTGAATTTTTTTTGGATTGAGAATGATGGATATATGCCTTGTGAGATTTTGAACCCATCGATAAATGGATTGAACATCTGAACCATTCTCTTCTTTCTTGTGTGATTTTTTTTTCTTTCACTCATGGAATTATTACTCTAGAACTTGCTTTGATTATTTTTTAGACTACTTTTTCACATGGATTCATAAACATGATTGAGGTAATTTTCTTAAATTAACTACTTTGACCAAATAGTCAACCTTGCATATTTTCCTTTGCTTAACCCCTTTGAGCTTATTTGACCATTCTTTGTTTCGAACTCATTATGTGCCTTAAATGAAAAACCATGTTCTTACCTGACCTTAGGGAATAAGAGAGCATTGACTTTGTTGTCGGATGCGTTTCTTGAATAAGTGTGGGGGTATGTGTGCAAGCATTTCTAAAAAAAATAAAAAAAAAGAAAAAAAAGAACTGACCAGTGGATATTTGGAAATAACAGGAACAGAAGGAGAATGTTTAAGCCTAACAATGAATTCAACCTACCAATTAATCTTTAACAAAACATTAGTCAAATATTGGTCATTACCCTTTATGAGAAAGAAACAAACAGAGAAAGAATTAAGAAAATCTTAGGAAAGTTAGACTGAATGTTCTCAAACATCTTCTCCACTCTAACTGTAACATAATATTCTTTTATTTTCTTTGGTATTTAACTTGTCTTATCTACCTTGACCCCATTATAACATTGAATAAAGTCCTCATGATTTGTGTATATATGTTATTTTTGAGTAGCAAAGAAGTAGAAGATAAGCAAACTAATGGTAGTACAATTATTCATATGTTGAATAGAGTGAAATACTTACCTTTTTAAATACTTGAGAGATTGAGAGTGAATTATGTGAGGATCTATCATTCTTGATTCATTCTTTTCAACTAAAATTTTCTTGCTTGTTGGTTTGAGATGCGAAGAAATGTTATCTCATGAATGTTTTGATTCCTTGAATGTCTAGTTGCTCTTCTTGATTCATTTAATCCTTTAGAGTTTTTAGTTTTTGAGTCTGTGTCGTTTTTCTTTGTTCCCTAGTTTTTGTTTCTTGTATTTTGCCCAGGAATGCAAAAGTTAAGTGTGAGAGAATTTAGTAACATTATATTTTATACATTTTATAATCCTCTCATTAGGCTTCTTAAGGTTCAATTAGGCTTAATTTAGTTAGTTTTGACACATTTTATGATGTTGAGCCAAATTGGATCATTGAACGAATTTTTACATAATTAGCCTTAATTCATCTCTTTGATAGTGTTTAGTAAATTGAGTATATCTTGAATTACAAATATCTGATTGATGTGATTTTGGTCTTGTAAGAAAGTTAAGACAATTCCCTACAACTTTCATAAAGACCTCAAAAGCCCAATCACACCGTTGGATAACTCAAATTAGAGTTGAAGCAAGAACTAGGGTACTGATCCTGGCAACTTGACCTATGCGTACTGTTCATAATATAGCTCAGGCTATAGGGTGTAAAATAAGCTGAAATTTTTATGGTTGATAGTTAAGACCGAAATCTACAATTTTCCATGCTAAATACTTTTCCAGAATCTGAGGTCTAATGGGTCATATTGGGCTTAGAGGTCATAACAAAGGAGCTGTCACTGGGCCTGAGTAGTATGCAGTAATCAGACCATATCTTGAGTTTTAGGAATGCTTTTGGACTGAAACTAACGGCATTTGAAAGTTAAGATCCAGGTCTACAACTTTCATGAAGATCACTTGGTGAGAAAATGACGAATGTAATGACTTTAGAGCTAAATGATTTCGGGAGACAAAGAATCTCTATAATTTTTCACTCATCAAAAGTCATGTGGCATTTTTCACTCATTTTCCACTCATCCACCCACTCACTAATCAGCCCCCATGTCATTTTGTATCCCTAATCCTCTATAAAAGGCACCATTAGCTGCTTATTTTGGGGTCTTAGTCCTAGAGGCCAAGATCATGCTATTATGTTGTTGTAGTTTTCCTTTGTTCTAAATTGAAGTCATGTTCTTCTTCTTCTTCTTCTCTCTTCCTTTCTTCTTGTCTATAAGTAACTAAGTTTCATTTTACTTGGGTGAAAGGGTGAAACTCTTGGTAATAAAGTAAGGTTAGATTCATTCCTTTCTTGTGCTTAAATGATTTATTTTTCAAGCAGTCATTATACATATTGTATTTTGTTTTCAATCAATTTAGAAATCCTCCTTGTAAAGTAGAGATCTTGATTTGTTGTAGACAATATTTTGGCACAGTGAATGTTTGATCCCATTTATGAGTGGTGGTGTTAATCGATGATTAAAAGAATCAAAATATGATTACGTATATAATTTTTAATGAACTTTGAACGTTGTATTTTCTGATTAGAACCTCCATTATGTGTGGATTCTAATTAAGTTATAAAAAGAATTAATCTTGTCCTTATTTTATTTACCAAGAGTAGATCTCCTAACCCAAGTAAGTTTTTTTTATTTGTGACTAAGTTTATCAATTTTATTATTGTGACAAAATATTTACTTTACGTCAAAGAATTTTTCTTCATCAATTCCTTATAAATCAACCTCGGACTCCCGAGAATTTATTACTTGAAACAACCTGCACTTGGGTTTGTAACTTTTAATCTGCATCAAAGAGTATTATGCCAATTCCTAGGCTATTGACCAATATGCTTTTTAATCAGACTTATGATTATTTTATTTATGGCCTCTACCTGGCCATTTGCCTAGGCATAATATGGCGTTGACGTGAGCATTTTAATTTTCCTTGAACTGGTATATTCGACAACTTTCTTTCCAATGAATACTGATCCTTGGTCAGTTGTCAAAGTTTGCGGTATTCCAAACCGACAAACTATATTATCTTCAATAAAGTTAATCACATCCTACTAGGTTACATCCTTCAAGGCTACAGCCTCAACCCATTTGGCGAAGTAATCAACTCCTACTAGAATATATTTGTGTCCCTTCGACGAGACAGGATGAATTTGGCCAATTAAATCCAAAGCCCACCCTCTGAAAGGCCAAGGTTTAACTATAGCATGTAACTCACTAGCAGGAATATTTTGTATATGGCCATGTCTTTGACATTCTTCACAAGACTTAGCAAACATTATACAATCCCTAACCAGTGTAGGCTAATAATACCTTTGACGTCAAAGGATCCATTTCATCTTTTCACCTGCTTAATGAGCTCCACAAATTCCTTCGTGGACTTCTGCCAAGGCAATATAAGCCTCTGCTTCACTCAAGCAAACCTCTAAATTTTCATCGACAGACTTTCTATACAAGGCTCCCCCTAATACTACAAATTTCGACGCTCTGTACATGAGCTTTCTATCTACATCTTGAATCGAATTTTTCAAATAACTTAGTATTGGTTATCTCCAGTCATTAATCGTCGAAATGTCATTTTGTAGTATATTTCTTTCCTCCAATGGATATAAGAGTTCCCTTATTTCCATTATATTTGTAAGAACCTTGGACGAAATTCTATACCCAGAGGCCACTTGTGCTAATTCATTAGCTTCTTCATTTAAACCTCTAGAAATGTGTTCGACAGTTACTTCGTCGAATTGCTTCATTAACTTACTCGCCACAATATAATATTTTATTAAATTTTTACTAACACATTTATATTCTTGGACAAGCTGTTTAATGACCAATTGTGAATCACAAAAAATATGCACACTATGTGCTTTTATTTCTACTAATATTTCTAATCCGACAATTAAGGCTTTATATTCAGCCTCATTGTTGGAACAGGTATACTTAAGTTCAAACATGAACTTAGTTGGAGTACCTTGAGGAGAAACAATTAAAATCCCCACTCCAATTCCATTCTGATGCCTTGAACCATCAAAATATAAACACCAAGGTTTTAAACCGACAATATTTATGTTATCCATATCCAAACAAGGGTGGTCGGCCAAGAAGTCAACAATTGTTTGGCCTTTCACCGCTCTCATTGGAACATATTGTAAAGAAAATTCTGACAAAACAATAATCCATTTCCAATATGCCCATTTAACATTGGTTTTGATAATATATATTTTGTATATCAGTTTTTGACATAACCAATACATTACAAGGCATCATATAATATTTAAGTTTAGTACACGAGAAATACAATGCTAAACAAAGTTTCTCTATTGCACTATATCTTCTCTTAACATCATTTAAAACTCGACTAAGATAATACATAGCTCTTTCGACATTATTTTCATATTCTTGAGCTAGCATGCTTCCTATGGTTTCTTATGATGTTGACATATACAACTTCAACGGTCGTCGAGGCATTGGAGGCATCATGACTGGTGGATTTGTCAAACACTACTTTATCTGGTCGAAGGCTTCTTGGTGGCAAGACTCCCACACAAAATCTTGTTTACCCTTCAACTTGATCAATGGAGCAAAAACTCTGGTTTTTCCCGACAAATTGGATATGAATCTTCTCAGGAAATTAACTTTTCCTAAAAAAGATTGCAATTACTTTTTGTTTGTTGGTGGTGCGGCCTCCAAAACTGCCTTGGCTTTATTCTTGTCCACTTCAATACCTTTTTTATGGACTAAGAAACCCAAGAATTTAGCAGCTGACACTCCAAAATCGTATTTTTCTAGATTCATCTTAAGGCTATGCTTCCTCATCTTATCGAATGCCTGCCTCAAATTTGTCAAATGGCTTTCCTTTGTTTCCGACTTGACAATGACATCATCGATGTAAACTTCCATAAATTTTCTGATAACATCATGGAAAATTGTGTTCATTGCTCTCTGATAAGTGGCCCCTGCATTCTTTAAACCGAAAGGTATGACTACCCATTCATATGCCTCAATGACTCCTGGACATCTGAAGGCAGTTTTTGACACGTCCTCCTCGGCTATAAAAATTTGATTATAACCTGCATGGTCATCCATAAAACTTAACAATTCATGTCCAGATGCGGCATCAACTAACATGTCCGCAATTGGCATAGGATACTCATCTTTAGGTGTGGCAGTGTTCAAATTTCTAAAATCTATATATATTCTTAGCTTGCCATTTTTCTTGACTACAGGAACAATATTAGAAAGCCATTCGACATACCTGGTTGTTCTGATGAATTTGGTTTTGAGCAATCTTTTGACTTCTTCTTTTATCTTTAAGATCACCTTAGGTGCAAATCTCCTGTTGGCTTACTTGACAGGTCTGCATCCTTCTTTCAAAGGCAATTTATACTCAACAAGATTTCTACTCAATCCAGGCATTTCATCATAATCCCGGGCAAAACAATCTTTATATTCCATAATTAACTTGACAAGCTTTTCTTTGAACTCCTCCAGCAGAAATGAACTCATAAATATAGGCCTCCTGTCTGTTTCAGTGCCCAAGTTTATTTCTTCCAAAGGATCTTCCACTTCCACATTTTACTTTTCATCAAGCTCTTTTTCAAACCCTAAAGGACCATCATCGATTACACAATCTGACAGCATACTTTCAGCAGTGTATACTGCTTTATCGACTAAATAGGCTGACAGTCTTTCTGATAGATCCTTAACACTCATAACTAGTGCTTGACCGATCTCCTTCGGCCTTCTTCACCAGTTGAATGCCAAACTGGTCCATCAAGCAAATTCCAAGTACCTCTTTGTTAATGACCCCATCACTAGCTGAGACTGACTTGACATTTGGAGCATATATTTTAAAATCAATGTGAAGTTGTTGTAGATAACAGGGACTATCATCTGCCTCTATTATTTCTACTTGATCATCTTCATTCCAAAGAATAAGTTTTTGATGAACCGCCGATGGTATTGCCTCGATAACATGTATCCAGTCTCTCCCTAGAAAAATATTGTAACTTGACTTCGTTGGAATAACCACGAACAATGTCGGCCTTGCAATAGATCCGACTTGTACCTTCAACATCACTACTCCATTTGACAGGGAGGTTTTACCACTGAAATCAGTGACAATCATATTAGTCAACATCAAATCGGACTCACCTTTCCCAAGTTTCTTGAGCATCGCCCTTGGGATCAAATTAATAGCTGCCCCCCCCCCCGGTCTATCAAAACTCTATTGGTGGGCTTTCCTTCTAATAGTGCCTTGACGTGTAATGGTCATAGATGAGCCTTCTGCTTTTCCATCGGTTTCTCAAGCTGTGCTGTGTTATCAAACACTATTACCATGTTGTCCTGAAAAAGAAGCCAGTGATCATCCAAGTCATCCAGATTTTCTTCGTTTTTCCTAGTGTATTCAATCTTGTGATATCCTTCAAATTCTGCAGGCAACATTGAAATTAAATTTACACTCATTGACTTCAGGAATTCTTCCTCATCAGACAGCTCTTCATCACTTCTATATCTTCCAATCCTGAAGTAATCTTCCGATGGCAAGTTACTATCCATAGCCGTTAGGATGTCTTCTAAATTGTCATCCAAGTTGATATCCTTGTCGAATTGCTCATCATCACCAAGGCCTAAAAGATCTTCTGGATCATTTAAGGCCTTAATAACTTTTTCAGTCAATAAGTCCACATCTTGACAATCAGGCTTTGCCAATCTTTCTCTCACTTTATTTATGTCGAGCACTTTCTTCTTCCACTCAACATCTTGATCAGGATCTGCTAGGACTTTCCTAATTTCTTCTTTTGACCTAACCATTTCCTTATTTTTCTCGACTGATAAATTATTTTTTCTTACCTTTTCTTCTGCTGCTATCAATTTAATCGGCCATTTTCTCTTGGTTTTGTTTAGAATAGGCCTTTGGACTTGCTTACCCTTTTTTATCTCTTCCAACTTTTCTTGTCGAAACTTATCGTCCATGTCAAACCGACTAACTACATTTGTTGTCAGCTCCTTCAAAAATGACCTTCCTATATTTATAAATTCTTTTGTAACAATACTTTTCAACTTCCTACCATCTTCATTATGATTCTGATTTGGTACTGGATGGTTTTCGACCACCAGGTAACCTGTTTCTGTGGGCTGTTCCTTGATCACTAATTCTTCAGCCATATCCCTTTTCTTTTATGCTTGTCTTAATCTCTACAATCTCCTTTTCTTACTTTTCGACATTGGAGGAGATTTTGACGGCCCTGCTATATCCTGACCAGTCATAATTTTACCTTGATCAATTCTACCATTTCAGTAATCTTCATTCCAAAATGGTTGATCTCTTTGAAATTGATTCTTCTTGGAAGCCACATTCCATCGGAAATACATGTGACTTGCCATTATAGAATTTTTTACCCACCTATCCACAACAACATTGGCAGGTGGCACTCTAGTCTTAACTGGCCCGACACAACCTCTGCTTCCCACAGGCTCATGTGGTTCCACTAACCAACCATTCATGTTAGGCCTATGTGTATAGACTGGCCTTGGCCTTGGAGCATAAAAAGGCTTTTGCGGTCTCCAGGTTTTCTTGTCAAAAACCTTCTTCTTACCTTGTGGGATACTCAGCTGTTCTTCAGCAGCTTTCTTTGCAACAATTTCATCATAAACTACTTTATACCTTGGGCATAATCATACCTTGCCCCTTTCTTTCTTTCTCTCAAGAAATGCTTCAAGAGATTCTTCTGGTTTCGGATAGATATCGAGTGCATCCTTTGTGTTGACGTCGAACCCTTACAAATCCCTTATGTTAAGCATCCCAACATTCGAAGGAACTTGCTGATCAACACAAGATACTCCAGACTGAAACGAATCTGAATCAACCTTCATATCCACTTTAGGCTTGTCGCCAAACTTCAAACGCCATCCATTATTGCTTTTTGGATTATGTCTCTGAAACGAACACATTCATTAGTAACATGACTGAAATTATTATGAAACTTACAATACTTTCGATCTTTTATTTCATCAAATTTTAATAACTTATGACCTTCCTACAACTTAATCTGTTTATCTTTTAGTAGCAAATCAAATATTTTGTCAGCTTTTATTACATCGAATGTATAAGTTTTTCTATTGACATGACTCATTTTCTTCTTATTTCTTATAGGCTTAGATCCTAACAAACATAAAGGGGACAACTCTGAAGTTCAGCAATGTTAACTTCGAACTCATCATTGCGATCTTTAGTTTCAGTGTCGGATTCGTCTAATTCGACAAATGCCACCTTCTCTCTTTTAAGAAATCTTTTTCGTTTTTGAATCTTTTCAACTTTCAATTGCTCTATTTGCCTAACCTTCTTACTTAATTGGGCAAGATCAACTAAATATTGATTTACTAATTTCTTCCTTATGTAATAATCTAAGCCTCTTGTAGCTATCTTTACTATTTCGACCTTAGGTATAGGAGTAAAACATCTACTCGTCATTTATCGAAACCTAGCAAGATAGTCATCCATAGTTTCATTGTACATTCTTTTGATATTAAAAAGATCTGTAAGTCCCACCTTCAAATCTCCTCTAAAGAATTGATCATGAAAACTTCTTTCCAACTGAGCCTAGGAATAGACTGAGTTTGGTCTCAATGTCGAGAACTAGGAAAAAACATTTTTTGTAAGGAAACTTGGGAAGAATCTCATTTTAAGGCCTTCAATAGTGGCCAACTCCCCCATTTCTATTGTATACCGTGCAATATGTTCGACGGTCGATTCCCCACACTCTCCTGCAAACTTAGAAAGTTTAGGAATTTTAATTCCTCTGGGTAACTCTGCTTGTTGCACCCATTCAGGAAATGCTGAAACAAAATAAGGTTGATTGGCATATCCAACATTAAACCCGAACCTATTCAGCACTTGTTCCACTACTTGATTTACATTTTGTTTAGCCGCTTGGTGCCCCCCAAGATTCTGTCGAAACAATCTCATGGCTACATCATTTCTAGCCATTTGATCCTCATCACCTCGATGAAGCATTTGGACATTACGATATTCCAAATGTGGCTGATCATTTTGCCTAGGTTAATCTAAGTTTTGTTGATTTTGCCCCACATTTTCCTGAGGTGTAACCATTTCTCTATTCACCCCAGGCTGGATTCCTTGAGTATTTTCATTGGCCAATTCACCTATTCCCAAGGCTTGATTTAGCCTTGCCATTTGCTAGGCCAATGCACTGCAAGCATTATTTGTATTTTCCATGATTGGCGTAATCACAACACCCATTTGCTGAGTAAACATATGCACTATTTCATGGTTGCTTTCATCCATTTGTTGTCAAAAGCTGGCCAAAGAATTCATAGTTGGCCCTATTATACTTTGGGGATTATCTCTCGACATATTTAGAAAAATTGGTCCCAAATTCAATCTCTCCTGTCGAAAGAAAGTTGGATTGCTTGTACCTGCAACCCCTATGCCTTGGCCCTTAAAACTTGCTAAGGCCGAACTTATCTGTGTTTGGCCTTGTGAAGCCACTGATTGGCCGATAGTATTGGCCAAAGTGAAACCAAGTCCCATTTGTGCCATCATAGGGGGAACATAATTGGGTGACAATCCATATTAGGGTACAAACCTTGAATTTGAATTTATTATGCTTTGGTTACTTGGCTGACTCGGTGATGGCTGAGTCATTTTAGGCATCACCTGTTCTACTACTAGATTACTCCAGAGAGCACCCGTTGTTATAGGATCATCCACCAGACCAGTACTAGCGACGGTCGAATGTGGCACAGTAACGGCTGTTGAAGGTATATCTGACGCCTGGCTACTTACATTACTCATGGTTTGCACATTTTGAGAAGAGTAGATAAATCTTTCACTTCTTAAAAGCATAAAACCATTTCTTGTGACACTTCGAGTTACTCTGAACTCGTCCCACTGGGCATACCAATTTGTTTAAGTGGAATTTTGGTCAATATGTCAAAAGAAATTCCAACAAATAAATAATTATTTATCAAACGAAAATGAGTTCAGAGTTATATGGTAATCTCGCAGGTTTTGAAATTTAACTTAAAATAAACAACAGGAATTTGTAAAAGAAAAGTTTAGAAAAGTAAGTTTTAAAGAATTTAAAAAAAATAAAGAAACTGAAGCAGAAAATTAAAACGTAGAAAGTTAAAGGAAAGTAGTAAAAGAAAGCATGTAAAAGTGCAACGAAATGTGAATAAATTTAAAGAACAAGACTAAAAAATAAAGGAAATTAAAAGAACATTTGCATTAATTTAAATGACTGAAAATGAAAAGGGAAGGTATACTTGGATCAAAAATTCGTTAATCTACTCAGGTGAGATTTTAGGATTATGTATCAGAAAATAACCTCCTTTTTGACATTATAAATGCTGATATTTATAGACAAATTACAAAAATAACTGACACCGTAGGACTTTGACACGTACATGGCAGTTATGCCACCAAAACTTTCCTAATTTCCTGACAGAACTAACTTCTAACCATTTTAACATTCTTCATCGGTTCAATCTCTTGGAAATGCAACCCTTCTGTCGAATCAAACTACTTGTCCGACATCAATATTTAGTGACTGCATTGAGTCTTCCAACCATTTGGCACTTCCGTTGGCTCAACACTTAGAAGATTTTTCCAACATCATCATCCAGCCGTCGAATAGCCAAATTGTTTATTTTCACTCCCAACAATAGGTCAACCTGTGGCAGTAGACAGGTACAACCATGGTTTTTTATCTCGTGGTTGCGATTACATTTGCATTGTATTTATCGCAATAATGGGAAAATGTAGCTAATGCATTCGTAATTGCAATCGTGATGTAGCTGCAGAGACTATTAAAATTATAATATTGGAGTTGAAATTATGATTACGAATCACAATTTAAAACTCAATGATAACTGCGAATCATAATTTAAAACCATGGATTCAGTCATGACTGGCCAAACTAAGCTCCTTGAGCTTGCACTTTTCAGCACTTTGTCATAGAATTCATGCAGAAATCGAAAGCCCATAAAGAATTAACCCTAACCCATGATTAAACTTAGTGATTCAAGGAGTTTTGGATGAGAAAAATCATGCGAAACAACCCAAAACAAGTTTTGCCATGGTCATCCAACTGAGCTTCTAGAGCTCACAAATTCACGAATTTTGTTATGCGATTCCAGTCAGAATTGAAATTTCATTGAGTTCTAGTGAGATCATTCATTTAAACCAATGATTCATGTGTTGTTTCTTGGATGAAAATGAATCATTAAATGAGCCATGGATACCCAGAACTGGTTTATCAAGTTGCCAAATAACTCTGCATTCTTCAGCAAAAAGAAAAAGCTACTTAGGGTTTTTTTTTGCAATTAGCAACAGACAATTTGTTTTTTTAGGGGACCAACTATTTAAATTAACATAATCTCACACTTTTACTTGTTCATCAGGTTCCCAGTCTCTCTTTCATGCCATTGATATAAGCCTACACAATATATTCCAAAATCAATAGTTACATTTTAAGGTGCATACATGAAACATGCACCTGAATATGTCAAGGTGCATGTAAGACAATGGCTGATGTTATAGGCAAATGCTAATATGCTCCTAGCTATGCTATGGAGCATGGGTGCACTTTGTAAATGACTTCTTATTAGAAGTAATCCTGCTTTTTTAACAATTTTAGCTTATTTATATATTAACCCCAAAATTATTGTATTTGTCTCTTTAGTCCTTTTAGTCCTTTTTTCCAACACCATTTGTGGATGACCCCATGGAATCTATGGAGGCAGTGTTGTGGAAGCTAACATCCACACTCTTGGAGTTAATTTGTGTACCCCAAAAAAATGGAATGCAATGTTTGGCTCAAAAACATATTAAATCCCACTGTTATGTGGCCTTTTGAAAATCACACTTCATAGATCTGTTAGCATATAACATTGTCCCACTACTTGGCCGTATATATGGCCACCAAACATAAATGGAATTGCTAGCATAGAACACCAAAACCAAAAACCAAACCCATTAATCAAGTCTAAATTGAACCTTCCACTTTAAGTATAAATCCACATGCATAATGTTAAATTTACCAAGAAAAGATTTGATTTTTCCTAATCAATCAAGTCTAAATTAAAGGCCCTGAACTAGTTCTTATTGTAATAATTGAACTAATTCTTCCAATAGTAGCCTAACCTTTTTTTTAGCAAGCAATGGTTTTTCTTTACTTGGATTTTCCCATCAATTGAACAGAATTCAATTCCAAAAGCATCACCTCAAAGGGTCAACTCCCAAACCAGAAAAAAAAACTTGAAAAACTCAATGAGATTGATGAGAAATTCCAAGGAAATGAAAGACAAAAACAACTAGATGCATGTCCAACCAAAGAAAGGAATCGACATTTTCATGCATGTACTCAGAGAAGCAGAAAGTGGGGAGAATCACTCTCATTAACTTCGTTGTTGTCGTCGACTCCAAGCTACCATCACCATTGCCGCCATTGTTGTTGCTTTAGCTGGCAAGGTCGTGTTCATTTTCATGGTCATTTTTCTTGAAGGAGGAGGCTATGTTCCAGGAAAGAAAAAGCTCCATCGACGATTCTCAAGTCTCCCCAAGACAATATGGTGTTGTTGCAGCAATGGTGAAGGTGCTATTGGCTTTGATTTAACAAGATCGGCTTCGGTGTGGTGTGGCCTTCATGGTGTCTATGTAGTATTGATATTTCAAAATGGCCATATCGGATACCATGTTGGATATTTCGATACTTTTAGATGTTTTTCATCTATATATCTTTCAATTATTTTTTGAATTTTGACGTATTAACGTATCTGTGTCTCATATTTGTATTCATGTTTTCTAACATGGCGTTGACATTGGCACTGGCTACTTTAACATCCTCCTTAATATGTTAGCCTTGTATATGGTTATAGAGGTATCATAATACTTGCATGAGATGCCTGTTAAATTTGGTGACCTTCTAAGTTAGTTTAAGCACTTTGCTATAACACTGAATGTGAAAAATAGTTGTTATTAGCTCAGAATCTAGCATTAACTACTTAGATAATTAAAATAAATGTGAAGAATTTATTTTCTAGGTCACTTATGGTTGAAACTAGTTGTAGTTAATTTTGGAGAATTAACTGAGCTAGTTTAGTATTTTTAATAACATTGAATGAGTGTTTAAGAGCCAGATTTAATAGGCAGATATCTTGAAAAATTATGAAAATTTGTGAAGATATCAAGTAAAGGATGAATAGTTCTCTAGTAATAGGTACAGGTTAAGGCAGATACCTGTAAGTCTATTAACTTATTTCCTTAGGTTTAATTTAACTTGAGAAAGAGTAATAGTACTTAAGTGACAGTTTTAGGTATGTGAAAAGTTATGGAATAATAAAACTAGGATTAAGATGAATCCTAGGATTTATTAAAACACCTATGGAAATTAGGAAACTTGGTTTTATAAGATCAAAGTATTCCTAAGAGATATAAAGTTTCCAGCAAAATATCTTAGCCATCCTTTGTTTCCACTGCCCTTAGCTTTCTATTTCTTTGACTTTTCTCTTTCATTTTCTCTCATTTCTCACATTGAACCTGAAGAAAGAGCAGAGAAAAGAAAAGGGAAAGAAAGAAGAGAAAGGAAGAAGGAAAAAGATAGAGAACCAAGGAAGACCAAGAGGATCAAAGCTTGAGCATCAATCACACCGCTAAAGGTAGGGTGTTTACTTTTACTTATCTCTTTCCCTATCTACTTCTTGATGCTTGGTGCATGACTAGTTTAGTGAAATGGGTTTGAGAGGGGTTCAATGGTTCTTGTGTTTGATTCTTGTCTTAAATGGTTGATTTGGTTTGATCATGACTTATTCTATGCATAATTGATTGTTATGAACTTAGAAGTATTCATATGACCCCTTGAGATTGAAGTTCATAAATGGTTTTTGGAGTTTTTGATCTTTATTCATAAATTCATCCTTTAATGAGTTGAAAATGTGCATGAGAGTTATAACATACTTAGAGACCATGTTTGTGGTTAGAAACCACTTAGGATCTGTGTTTGAGGGTTTAAGTGTGGTTAGAAATTCAATGTAATAGTGAATGTAGACTCTGGCTAGGTGCCTAAATTTTGGTTACTTAGTGTGCTGGGCACCCAAGTGCGCCAAAAAGTGAGCACCAAAGCACCTAAGGACAGAGAGCTCTGGAATTGAGCGATTGTTCGCTCAAAAACTAGGTGCCTAAGTGCCCAATGACAGATAAAAATTGGGAGAATTTTTGTCATAGGGTGCCTAAGCGTTGGAAAAAGGAGCACTTAAGCGCCTAAAAATAGGATGCTTTAAGTGTTTCTTTTTTAGGAAATGGAATTCCCTACTTGTAGGGATCCTTTTTATATGCTTTTTAATATGTGTTAAGGCACTATTAGGGGTATTTCATGTAGGGAATAATCCACCTAGCATATGTATAAAATTATAAGCCTTTGAGCATCCAATGATTATGAATTGCCATAGGTAGGTAGGTATCTAGTCCCTTGAGTAACATGGTGTTGTATTTGATATCACCTGTGATGTGGTATAATAGTTACAAGTATACTGAATTTCTTTGGCAATAGTTACTTATCATAGTGCATGAATTGCTCCTTTATGATGAAAGTAGAGTTAGAGATGCATGAATGGTAATTTCTCCTTTGTTTACTAAGATTGAGTTATGAAAAAATGCCAAAAACATGGATTTTACATGTTTGCTAGATTTTGCTATTTCACTTAGTTAGTGTGGACCTGGTGATGTTGTATTGTGGTGTGTATATGAGTTTTAAGTATAACACTACATGTTTTTACACTTGCTATTCCTATGTATTTGTAACCTTATATGATGTGTACAATCATTTGGTCAGAGAATTGTAGGAAATGATCCTTGATGGGATAGGGGATCCTAAATTCTCATAGCGCAAAGACTTTCATGGTCAAGGTTACAGGTAGTATGAGGATGTCAGTTTTCCCTCTCTACTAGGTAGTGTAGAGGACTTAATTGCCTATCCTACTAGAAAAATACAATGAACCGGGTTCCCGGGAATGAGCAGGTTTTCATGGTTTTAAAACAAAACTTTGCACAAGCATCATCTTAAGATATTTATTAGTCTTAAGCATATAACATAACATAAGCATTGCATTTAAATGATAATTGTATGGGCAATTATCTTATTCTTAGAAAAATGTTGTTTATAAATTATGGGTTTACGTTGTGGAATATTACATAGAGTGAGTATGTAGATGTTCCTATAATATTGAGTGGTGATTTATTTACTTATTGTAAACATAATCTGTTGTTAGTAGGCTTACATAGAGTGATCATGTTGCCATATTTTATAACTATATTATTGATAATTATGAATTCTCGCCTTGTTTATTGTTTTTTCATGATAAATCCAGGTCGAGACTCTTCTAAAGGGAAGAAAAAGAAGCAGATGGACTATAGTAGTTTTTTTTTATTTGTTTTTTAACAAAGCTTGTATATAGTTATTTTTGTTTTGTCTTGTATAAACTTTTATATATTACATTATGCCCTTTTGAGGCTAAGGATGTATATACATATATATATATATATATAAGATCTTACTCTGGTGAGAGGAGTGTTTATTGTAAAAGGTGAGATAAGTGAATCTTAACCATTGAATCTTACATGAATGGTCAAGATTAGAACATAAATGCATGTGACTTTTTTACGTTGGCATATGACCTTCAAGTAACTTTTAATCTTAACCATCCATGTATGGTTGTATGGTCAAGATTTACTCCTCTCACCCTCTCACAATAAAAATTCCTCTCACTTTGGATATGTCTCTATATATATATATATATATATATATATATATATATATATATATATATATATATATATATATATATATGACTTTTCTTTCCCTCATGGCTCTTATAGTAACTTGTATGGTTATTATAAATCTCAATTATTGTTATTAGGATAGAAGTGACATGACTAATACTATTTACCTTTAAATATTATGGATATAACGAGGTATTAGTATTGGGGGTGTTACACTTCCTCCAATGTGGCTATCGTCGTTAGTAAGAATGGGAGGAAGAGAAAGAGCACAATAGTTGCTAGAGAATGTGATTACAATGAAGATAACAATAAATAAAGAGGAAAAAATAATTTAATAGGGACCAATTACCTGTTCAACAAGTTCCAAGTCATTGTTTTGAACCATTAATTGTTTTTTTAAAGCAAAATCAACGATTCAACTTCAAGGTGCATCCATGCACCAATTATTTTAAGATGCATATTAGATAGCACTTGGAATCAGACTGTCTAGAATATCTATCATCCATACGGGGTAACTTAGAAATTTGCAAAAAAAAATTGGTTATATGTTTTTTTCCCCCAAGGTATTTGCACACTCTTTGCATGTAAAGTTAATCATTTCATGCATGAAGTGATATAGTTAGGTCCTCTTTACAAGTAACTTCTCTAAAGCTCAAAATAGTCAAACCTTTATCCTCTCTTAAGAGCTCAACTTGCTTACCACTATGGCCAATTCCTCGTGGGTAATTTGGCTATATGTTTTACTCACTTGAGAAGTTGTTATAATAACATTATATATTGTCAAATATTTATTGTTTGTAATAAATATTTAGAAGTACATTAAATATTATCAATAATAAATAAATATTTTATTACTCATCTGGGTATCAGTGTCCATGAAAAAAAGGATACCAAAATAAGCTCTTATATTATGTGAAAAGGAAATTTTGAGAAGGGAAGACAAGAAAAACAAAAACAAATAGTGTGTTTGGAATGAATTATTTTGTTGAAAATCACCAAATTAGTTATTCAAAAATTGACCCCCTGTCAAATTAGTCGCTGATATATATAAATTATTCATGTGGTCAATGAAAGATGAATCCTTCAGTCAAGTTAGTCAAATTATTTAGTCACTTCAATTATGTTAACAGATTCATACAACTAGCATGTTAACTGTCTTATTAACAATATCCAATGTCCATGTGGCATGTTATGTTCCACATAGACACTAAATTAATGTTCAAAATATTTGTGTAGTGTGATATTAGTCCCTAAAAAGGATTCTTAGAGTTACAATAAAAGATTGCTTTCTTTTTTATTTTGTGCATTGCTTATGTGAAAGTTAAGAAAATATATAAAATCACAAAATATTATAAATTACAAAAAATTATTTCCAAGATGAAGTATGTAGCATTATCATATCCCTATATCCACTTGGATTGCGCTATGCACATTTTTCTAAGTATACAAGTCAACATTCATAAGTCACCAAAGAATATAAACTAGGAGAATATATTGCAACAAGCAAAAACTTATCTCAACCAAAAATGCAAAAGCTCGTTTATTATATGTTCAATAGGGATCATAGATTCATAGGTATAGTGTTGACAAGTAGGGGTGTTCAAATCTAATCTAAATCGAAAACCAAATCGAAAATCGAATAAAAAACCTAAATCCAATTAAAATTGAATAAATTGGTTCGTTTTGGTTTTATTTTTTGAAAATTGATTGGATTGAATCAGATTTTGGTTTTAGTTTTCAAAACCAATCTACTCTAATCCAAACCAAATAACATTATATAATATATTTATTTGTTATTGAATTTATAATTTTACTTATAATAAGCATGTGAAATGAGTTATTTATATTTCTTATTTCTTTTTTTAATAAGCTAAATTACTTTTAGTTTACAACATTCTAGGCTTACAAAATTTTTAGTCAAAAATCGATTAAATTGATCTAATCCAAACCGATTTAAATTGGTTCAAGTTGGGTAGGTTTTCAAAATATAATCAACCTAATCTAATCCAAACTGATGTAAATAACATTATTTGGATTTGATGGCTTTTGAGTTAAAACCGATCCAAACCAAATTGTGAACACCCTTATTGACAAGTATTAGAAACATGACACAAAGATACATACAACTAGCCTTCATATAAAAATTGGAGACTACAAAGTTCATTACTCAATGATCACCTCAATTTTCAATTTCTCAATACCAATAGGATTTATGTACAAGCAAACCTGACATAAGACAATGGAAACCAAAATAAATGATGGTTCAGTTTTCACCCCATTAAGGAATATGCAAAAGGAAGTTACATGGGGCAGAAAGCATAGCCAATACCTCCATGAGTTTTGAGTAGGATTACCTGTTCCAATAATTTGGAAAAAGGATGAAGTGGAGAACAATAAGCACAATCCATTGAAAAATGTACGCAAGCCAATTGGAGTTAGCAATAAGGATTGTTCGAAAAAAACTAGTGTACACAATATTATTTATTTTTAGGGATTAATTTGTTAATTACAAAAGTTAACAAGCTACCTATTCATGTAGTTGCAAGTGATGCATCCCTACCATTGATCTCTTTTGCTTAAAAATCAACGGTTACAAACATATGGAGCAATCATGCTCCAAACTTTTTTTGGATCATTGTAAATGTCTTCTAAAATGTATAGCTTTTGATTATAGTTTAGTCATAGATTTAATCCCTGTTTAGAACTGTGTTCTGAGGGTTACCTGTATAGGTATGAAACAATGAGCTCCTCTATAGCGTAACCACAACAGCAATGAGCGAGGGGGTAAATACATGCAAAAGACACTCTGACACTCAAGTCAGTATGTGCGTAAGGAGAGTATAATGAGGTTTTGAGAATTAGCTCATACATTGTCTGTCTTACTTACTATATTTATATGAGTATTTTAGGATATGTGGCATCTAAACATTCAGTGCGTGCTGAATGCTGCTACTTGGGATCATGGTGACACAATTATGGGAGACAGGATCATGGAGACCGCTAGTCCTTTGCCCTTATTCCCTTGCTTGTACGGGATATGATTAGGATTTGTTCTTATCGTTACGCCTGATGTGTAGGTTGCCTCATGCGCACTGTACGTCTGGGTGCCAGCTCAGCGAGTCGGGTTGCTCCAATTTTATGGACCCATAACCCGGTCTAAAACAGTTGCCCCTAGCTTGGTGCTTTGGTGGGACACCAAAGTGTCAAAATACGAATTAACCTAGAGCACACGATGCACGATGGACAATGGGATCCAGGTTGTAATGTTGATGTCGGATCTCATGATGTTTCATAACAGGCTCCTAGGGTTAATGAGCAAGACTGGGATCTAAGTTGGATTGCTTCCCTTACATCAATGTTGCATTGTCTGGGGTGTGTGATGAGTTTCCCCCACGTTAGTTAGTGGGGTCTTGTATCCTTTCATCTCAATTTGCACTAAGGTTTGAGGTGTTGTTGCACCATGGTGGTTCTTTAAGGGTCCAAGATCTGGGTTAGGTGTTTTGGAATGCTACGCGTTGCTTCGATTTCAAACGTTCTGTGCCTTATCCTTTCGATTTCCTTTACTCAGCGGTTCGCAACAGTCTGTGCTTACTTGGGAACTGTTGCTTTGAATTTTTTTTGGGAATTAAATCACCTTGATGATAATAGTAGTTTCATGCTGTTTCCCAACTGTTGTTACCATCGTGTCCAATCACAAAGGAGGAGCATTTAAACGTGGCTTTAAACATGTTGCCATTTCATATTTCTGGGAACCAATTAGAATGCCTTATTCTTGCTATAAATAGGGAATGCTTGCAATGGGGCTATCACTTGTTTCTTTCGTTCTCCAATTGTGCTTGAAAATGGGTTTTTCCTAGAGAATGGTCCCCTTTATGCTTCTTGTGGGTCGTGGAGGGTCATACCCCCTTCTAATACCATATTCCTTTTTTTTCCCAAATTCTTAAAGGTGTTTGCTTTTTCCCTCGCACATCCTTCTGATGGAGGCCTTTCTTTCCAAGTGTAATGGTTTGGTGAGAGCAAAGTAGCTGCTCTACGTTGCTTGGTTAATGCACCTCTGGACAATAGAAGTCTTTCTTTCCCAGTATATGCGAGAGTGGACAAATTTCCTACTTTTGCCAAGAGGGTCTATGACTTCTATTGTAATTCCTGTGAGTTGTGGAGAGGTTTCAATGATGTTCCTCCTCTTCTCCCACACTTTGGGTGCATAAGTGTGCAATTGGATGTGCAGGAGCATCTTGGAGTGAAGCAACCTCCTCATGTTGGCCGAGGGGGGAGAGACAAGTACGTCTTGGGAAACCATTGAGGTGGTCGTGGTCGGTACCTAATCATCATCGTCTGTCCAGGCTACCTTCTTGACTTTCTCTAATGGGCATTCTTGGTCGAGTGTAGCTCGTAGGTTCCCCTTGTAAAGTAGATGATGTATAGAATGTGAGTAATGAAAATTTGTTTTTCTTGAATATTCACTCATGTCTTGATCCTGATAGATCTTTATTTTGTATTTATGTTTCGGAGATGGGTCTAAAGCTGGATCTCAGAATTTATTATGACGAACGCTCGCTTTGCCTGGCCGAGATGAGTCTAAAGCACGATCTTGGATGTAGGGCTCATTTAATTGGATAAACACTCGTTTTGCTAGCTGAGATGAGTCCAAAGCTCGAATCACGTTGGTTGAGTTCATTTGATTAGATGTGATGTGGAAGCCTATTGGTGTGGGGTCCATGATCCTGGGCTTCAATCGATTATGCTTAACCACTATAAACTATGGTAGGTTTATGGGTTAAGGTTAGGCTACAAGGGTATGGGTGAAAACCCTTGAATGCGCTGTTTGACCCTGGAGGATGTTCAAGTGTATTTTCCCTGTCTGGCCATCAAGTAAAAATACACTTTACCACTATAAACTATAGTAGATTTATGGTTAAGGTTAGGCTCAAATGGATACAGGTGAAAACCCTTGAATGCTCTGCTTGACACCGGAGAGTGTTCAAGTGGATTCCCCAGTTTGGCCGTCATGTGTAGATGTCAGAGTAGTTGATCCTTTTAGACCTTGTATTCCGTAGACCTCGCCAAGGCGTGGTGGCCTTGTGGGTCGTGTCTGGCTCAAGTATCAGTGGACTCGATGTCACTACTGAGATACCGATAGTAGATGTTGATGAGCAGGAGTACCTGTGGACTCTAGGTTGTGGCTGAGGTACTAGGTTTCGAATAAGATAGCAGTTGGAAAAAGAAAACTTATTTATTGATGTCAGAGCATGTTTCTTACATGGCAAAAGTGACAACTTAACACCGTTCTCAGCTATAATATTTTCTCAACTTGTCAGCATTCCAGAAGTTTTTGATTACCTTGCCCGAGAGGGTTTCCAGAGTTTAGGCTCCTGTATTGGTTTTGGATATGACCCTGTAGGGTCCTTCCCAGTTAGGAGCTAACTTCTCATCTCTTCTGTTTCTCCCTTTGATGTTCACCCTGCATAGCACGAGGTTGCTGAGGTAAACTGACATGGAATCACTTGGAATTATATCGTGCAGTGATCCTTTGTTTAAGGGCTGCTTCTCAGACGTGGGCAACACAACATTGTTCTTCGAGTAGGTCGAGTTCTTGGTGGATGAGGTCTGGGTTGGTTTCCTCAGAGAAGTTTTTCTTGCTCTATCTAGGCTCTTATATTTCCACTAGAATCATGGTCTGGCAACCATAGGTTAGCTTGAAGGGGGTTTCGCCCGTAGTGGAATGTGACATGGTCTGATATGCCCACAAGACATGATAAAGTTATTCCACCCATTTTCCTTTGGCGTCATCGACTCTCTTTTTAATTCATCTGAGTATAACTCAGTTGGCGGCCTCAGCTTGCCCGTTGGTCTTTTGATGCTTTAACGAGGTGAAGTGCTGCTTGATTTTAAGTTCAGCTAAGAGATCTTTGAAGTTCTTGTCAGTAAATTGGATTCCGTTGTCTGTGATAATCGACTCTGGGATTCTAAATATGTTGATGATATTCTTATGGGTGAACTTTTGGATTCACATGGAGGTGATTATAGCCAACGATTCTACCTCAATCCACTTAGTGAAGTAATCGATGGCCACCACCAAGTGTTTGACTTACCTTGGTGCTTGGGAGATGGGGCCTAAGATGTCCATCCCCCACTAGTAGAATGACTAGGGAACTGATATTGTTGATAGTTCTTCTAGCGGTGCCGCGTAAACATTTGAGTGACGCTGGCACTGGTCGCACTTTTGCACATGTTCTTTGCTATCAGCTTCCATTGTGGGCCAATAATATCCTACCATTAATGCCTTATGGGCTAAGGATTTTCCCCAGAGGTGATGTCCCAAGCTTCCCTCATGAATCTCGACCAAAACATACTTTGCCTCCTTAGGGCTAAAACATTTAAGAAAATGAGAAGAAAAACCTTAGTGGTATAGCTAATTGTCATAGATAGTATATCAGGCCATTGTCTGTACTATCTTTTAAGCTTCCTTTCGATCTCCAGGAAGTGTGTCGTTGTGGAGGTAGGCTAATATAGGATTCATCCAAGTTTCTTCACCTTCTAGTAGGAGGACTTCATTGTCTGCGATACTAAGGAAGGGCAAGGTGTCTTGGATCACTGACCTATTATTTCCTAGGCCTTTGGTGTTGATAAGCTTCGACAAGATATCGACCCTGGAATTCTATTCCCTTGGGATATGCTCCACTCTGACATTGTTAAAATTTCCCATCAACTTTTTAACTTTGGCTAAGTGCTTCTACAGCAAAGGCTCTTCGGCTTGGTATTCCCATTTTATCTGAGCTATTTCCAGCTACGAATCACTACATAGGACTATGTCTTTAGCTTCCATCTCCTTAGCCAATTTAATGCCCGCTATGCACACTTCGTATTCGGCCTGGTTATTGGAAGTGAGGAACTCGAACCTCAATGAATGTTCTAGCACAAGGCCTACTTCATTTTCCAATATGACCCCGACTTTACTCCCTTTGGGTTTCAAGGTTCTATCAATATACATAGTCCAAAAATGCGCTCTAGGATGGTCAGATTCTGGGGTGAGCTCAACCAATAAGTTGGATAATACTTAAGCCTTTATAGTTGGTCTTGGCTCATAGGTAATCCCGAACTCAGAGAGTTCCACCGACCAGGCGATCATTCTTCCTACTACATCTGACTTATGCAGTACTTTCCTGATTGGCTAGTCTGTTCTCACCACGACAGGGTGACATTGGAAATATTATCTCAACGTTCTCGCAGTGATTATCAGTGTCAGAGCTAGCTTCTAAATTTTTTGGTAGCGGGTTTCGGGGCCTTGGAGGACTTTGCTGACAAAGTTAATCGACCTCTAACCTTCATCTATCTCTCTTATCAGAACTGAGTTGATCGCTTTGTTGCTGATAGAGAGGTAGGTGTATAGCGTTTCACCAAGGCTCTGTCTTATCAGGATAGGAAGAGTAGATAACATCTTCTTCAACTCTTAGAACGCGACCTCACATTCTGGGTTCCACTCAAAGTTATTCCCATTTTTTAAAGTTTGAAAAAGGGGGAGGGACTTCTATGCAACTTTAGCGAAGAAGCGTGTAAGAGTAGTGATCTGGCCTATAAGCTATTGTACTTTCTTGACAAACTGAGGGCTTCGCATGTTAAGCACGACTCGACATTTTTTCAAGTTAGCCTCAGTTCCACGATTTGTCAGGAAAAACCCTAGAAATTTGCCAGCCTGTACCCGGAAAGTGTATTTCTCTGGGTTCAATCACATGTTGTGCTTTCGAACCTCAACGAATACTTCCTCGAAGTCCTTGACATGGATACTAGTGTGCACTATCTTGACTATCATATTGTCGATGTATACCTCCAACATTTTACTGATTTGCCCCTTAAAGACTTTGTTCATCATTCTTTGGTAAGTTGTCTCAGCATTTTTAAGTCCGGACGACATGACCCAGTAATAGTAGATCCCCATCTCGATGATGAAGGCAGTCTTTTCTTCATCTTCTAAATTTATGGGGATTTGATTGTATCCTAAGTAGGCGTTCATAAAGGAGAGCAGCCTAAACTCGAATGAGTTGTCAACTAGGTTATCAATGTTGTGAAGCAGGTAAGGTCATTTGGATACACCTTGTTTAGGTCAGTGTAATCAATGAACATATGCCACTTCCCACTGGCCTTCTTGACCAAGACCACATTGGAGAGCCACGTGGTTTAGTAAACTTCTCTGATGAACCCAGCATCTAGGAGCTCCTTCACCTATTTTTGGATTACGTCTTGCCTTTCAAGTCTGACTTTCCTTTTGTGTTGGGCCATCATTTTTGCATTCTTTGTAATTAGCATTAGCAATGGAAATGGTTTTGATGATAACAAACAAAAAAGAAATGATTGTGCAAAGATCAAGTCCCAAGGATCTTCAAGTTTAACTTAATAGGACTTAGATCTTGTGTAAAGGTAAAGAAGAATCACACTAAGCTCATATCTTATTTTTATTCAACTTAAATCTCTATGAAAAATCATGTTTAATACTTTTGAAAATATTTATCAAGTTTGAGCAAAATGGTTTTAGAAAGGTTGGAAAGGTTTTAGGAATGTTTGGTTGTAAAGGCTTTTAAAAATCATCTTTTCTTGATATCCAATAACATATTATCTAGCAGATTATCTAGAACAAATAACAAATTATTTGGAAACCATAATAGGTTATTTGACAAGTCAGTAACATTTCTTTTGTTGTTTTAAAAGTAATAACCGATTATGGAGTGTCTATAACAGGTTATTTGACAAGTCAGTAGCACACCTTTTGTTTTTTAAACTACCTAACCAATTATGGCTTCACAATAATCTGTTATTCGTGTGTAATAGTGTTTTATGAAAACGCAAAAAATCTGTTATGCAATCTGTTATTTATGTGCAATAATTTGTTATGCGAAACCAATGATCTGTTATTTGGGTGTCTGAAAACGAAAAATACTGGCTAGTTACTAGCATTTAATATTGGTGTATGTCCTAGAGGCCAATTTATTTTGACTATATTTACATATATTGTATTATGCTATTTATTTAATACATGAAGCATTTCATTTATTGTGTTGTTTATTATAAACATAATAAAATACTTAGAATAGTAAGTTTAATGTCATAGGACATCAAGTGGATGACTTAATCATGAGATTTTATTGGATAGAATTAGAACACTATTCTTAAATGTCCTCACTCAAGTATTATTGTTAATTAGGATAATAATGCATTGAGACTAGTATATGCGTAGACTGATGGCCACATCTCACGGGTCATAGATATGAGATATTAAGTCTTCACATGGATACATATTAGAGTAATGATGTATTAGATTGACCCACCATGAGAACGCTACGTGAATCGTTGTGTGAATGTCATAAACGATTATCAAAGTGATAATGGTATATGTAGTCCTTTGACCTGCAATCACTATGATTCTTACATGAGTTGTATGTTTTAATGCCATCAAATATCATTTGTAACAAGGTGATCATAAAGTTGGTTATTGGACATACCGCGAATCATGCAGAAGGATGTGAGTGACCTAGATGAGATTTGTCCCTCATACATAATAGGAGTGATATCTTCGGACCCCCTGATTGAGTGAGACTATGAAATGCATGGCCATGCTCAAATGAATCAATATGAGATATTGATCTTATTTGTTATTACTAAGTCTATTCAAGTATCAAGAAACCAAAGATTGAACAATACAAGGGTGACATATTCCATGCCTTGTATTCAATCTAGATACTTGGACAAAGGGACTAAAATATATAGAAACATTGGTCACGGAAAAGTTATACCAAATCACTGACATTATCATTACTTGGGTAGCAGTGATGCATTACTAGATACCACTCACTGCTTATAATATTAAAATAGGATTTTAATATTACTGCTAACGTTATGAGAACTTGCAGGGTCACACACATAGAACAGATTAAGTTGGAGTAATTAAAATCCAAGTTGGAGTAGGGTTCTATCGTGGGCTAGACTCATAACAGATGAGTCTAAGGTTACACTGCTCAACTTATTGCTACTCTCACTCACATATGATAGTCATTATTATAAATAGTACTACTAAGGGGCTGTCAAGGAGCATTAGTTTCAAACCCTAGCTGCACTCTAACAGAAACAGTATGTAAGAGAGTGACATGTTTCTCTTCTCTTCGCAGCTAGCACTATGCAGGAGACGTGAGACTCCAAGATCATAGATGTTAGACATTTGTGAGTCTGTTCATGTGGACAACGTAGAGGTACAATCATTGCTGCAGAGCTAATGATTTGCTTAATCATTTTTTGTTTGGCTTCAAGAGGTAAACTCGAAAAATCACGTTTCATAATTCTCTTTTTCGTATGGATCCTTAGTGGGAATCCTTTTCTGTCGTGCTCTTGTTCACAGATTTCCCAACATTTAATGCTCCCAACCACCTCTAATAGTTCTATTTCTTCATGGACTTTAAATACAAAACTTTAGAGACTTAAATGAAGTGGGTAAAACATCTAAAAATCATTCTTGAGCATTGAATATGAGTTCTAACTCTCTTTTCTCATAAACCCCTGTTCTGAGCTTTAGTGTGTGATTTCTTGATACCCATCGAGCTTCAATTTGTAATATCCATTCTTTTGAGAGTTTATTATTCAATCTTTCTTTGTTTTCTTATAAAAGAGGGTGAGGTATCCTTCAAGAGATAAAAGGGTGAGGTATCCCTTGATATGGTAAAGGGTGAGGTATCCTTTGATTGTAAAGAGGGTAAGTTATCTCTCAAAAGTTGTAAAGGTGAAGTATCCCTACTTTGAGGCTCAAGCACAAAGGGTGAGGCATTCTAGAGGTGTGTTGAGTGCTCTTGCCTATAAATATTTTCAAGTACCTATTCAAGCTTGAAGGTTTAGTGAAAAATCTCGGATGGTTCACTTGAGGACTAGACGTAGGTTGCAAGGGGTGGCTGAACCAGGATAAATATTGTATTTATTTTTCTCAACTCTATCTCATTTACTTTAGTGCATTACTTTTATATGCTTGCTTTAATACTCTTTATCTTGGCTTGCTTAATTATGAGTGAAGTGATCAATCTCTTCTTTTTATTCACTTTAATCAATTAATAGCTTCAACGAAAATTGATATACAAGTATTTTGTGAAAAGATTGTGAAAATATTTTATAAACTCAATTCACCCCCCCTCTTGAGTTTGAAGCCACTTGGTAACAAGTGGTATCAGAGCTAGACTATTGTATAAAGAGCTTAATAACTTCAAGAGGAGTGATGGCTTCTTCAAATGGTTTTTCATCGGAGGGTTCTTCTCTTTATATGCCTCTTTTTTTTCAATGAGGATGGTTATACATATTGGAAAGAATGAATGAAACTTTTCATTGAAGCTAGATGTGTGGGATGTAGTACAAATTGTCTTTTTGTTCCCACACATGTTGTTAATGGTGTAAGAATCAATACACCAAGAAGTAAATGGACTGATGAAGATAAGAAAAATGTTCAATATAATTTGAGAACCAAAAACATCATTACCACAGCCTTGGGGTATGATGAGTTCTTTAGGGTCTCAAATTACAAAACTACCTAAGAAATATGAGACATTTTACAAGGAACCCATGAGGATACTAGTAAAGTGAAAAGATCAAGAATAAATGTTCTCACTCATGAATATGAGCATTTTAGAATGAACCAAGGTGAAAGCATTCAAGAAATACAAAAATGATTCACACATATTGTAAATCATCTTACTTCATTGGGAAAGACTTTTCCTAATGAAGACTATATTAATAAAGTTTTAAGATGTTTGAGCAGACATTGACAACCTAAAGTAACGGTTATTGCAGAGTTAAGAAATCTCTCAACCATGAACCTAGCCACACTTTTTGGCAAGCTCTAAGAACATGAATTGGAGTTGAATAGGCTCAACCAAAATGAGGAGCTTAACAAGAAAAAGAAGGGAATTGCTCTGAAAGCCACCTCCTCCATGATTAATGATGATGATGATGATGATGATGATGATGATGATGATGACTTGAAGAATCTTGAAATTAATGAAGAAAACCTTACCCTTCTAGTAAAGAAGTTTGGAAAATTCTTCAAGAAGAATGGAACTCAAAGAAGACCTCTCTTCCCCCCAAAGAACATCTATCACAAAAGGGAAGAAACTTCATCCACTACTAAATGCTATGAATGTGGAGAACTTGGACACATAAAGATGGAGTGCCCAATCTATCAAAGGAAAGTGGAAAAGTATGAGCAGAGGACTTCAAAGGATAAGAAAGAAAGAAGAGTTTACATAGCATGAGATGAAAATTACATGGACTCAATGGACAGCTCGGATGATAAGAAAGCCCATCTCTATTTCATGGCTAGAGGAGAAGAGGAAGATGAAGATGACATAGAGTAACATCCTCAAACTTTGACTCTTCCCCTTCTTATAATGAATTGCAAAATGCATTTGAGGAATTGCATGGAGAATCCATGAGGCTTGCAAAAATGGTTTCATTGTCAAAGAAAATAATTTCCTCTCTGGAGAGTCAAATTTCTACTTTAAACAAAAAAATTAAGGAATTGATGTAACGCCCCTTTTTGGGAGGGAACTTCACATTGTCATTTTCAATGCTGAAAATAAAAATAAAGTTAAGACCCAGTTCTTATTCTTGTTTTAATTTCATTTGTCTGATTAAAGTTGCATAAGTAAAATGGTGACCATTTTTTTTATTATAATTAATAAAATTTAGTAATGAAACGTAAATGGCATTAAATGGCAAGACAGAAGTAAGGCATACATTTGATCAACATTGCATATTCATATATATATAATTATATCAGATCTGTTTAATTACAAGCCCGATGTACAAAAAGCAAAACTATACCTGCCCAAAGGATCATACATATATAGCCCACCAAAATAATAAAACATCAGGCCCCAAAAATAAATACTAATAGCCATCAGTAGCTACCAACAGTATCAGTCCCTGAGATGAGGAGGAACTGTGTCAGGATCCTCCTCGAGATCCTCCTCAGGATCTTCCTCATTCGAGGAAAGCTCCATCGGAGCCACCGACCTACGAGCCGGAGCCCGAGTGGTGGAATCAAAAGAATCCTCCTGTGGGGTGTAATAACGATCACACTATATCTCCCTGATAGGCAGATAAAACTCCAAATGTAAGCTGATGCAGCAAGTAAAGATCGATGGTTCATGACACCTCCAAGCCAGTGAGATCGACATGTCTCCCAGGTAGACACAGCGATTGAAATTTAGGTTGATGTGCCAGCAGTCTGGCCCTCCAAGGAAGGTCAAACGCACATCACCTAAAAATCCGCGTGAGCGTGCCGCCATGATCCAACAGTAGGTGTTAATCGCAGTTGGGCCAGAAGTTGGGAAATTTGGGAGCTTCACCCTCCTTGCCGACGTCTTCGATGAAACATATTTATAAACAGGAAGAAATAATAGAAACACAGGAAAGAGGTAAGACATCCTACCATCATTACCAATTATGGCAGTAGAGAAATAAAATAGCACAAAGCACCCGTATAGCATCTCAAGAGGTAATAATAATAAGCATTAAATAACAGCAATAAATAGTTAAGCAGTTCCAGGCAATTATACATTAGTACAGTGATAGTTCCAATATATCATAAAAATTAAAATGCCAGATAATATATGGACTCATTATGCACATGCATACAACATCAAAATCCTACTCCATAGAGCTAGACACAAACAGTCAGAGAGAAAGATCAGGAGACACGTCTGCAACTCAGCTGCCGCGGCCAAAGTGCTATAATTCATCAGTTTATCCATGTGCACATCAAGGCATTGTACAGACAGTCTACGCTAGATCACGATATAGGACAGTGTCACGTTTGGATCGTCGGTGCGTTCGCATCGGTTTATCTCACGGCCCAGTGGGGCTACCAACTGTCCACTGTGAGACGCCCGCGCCCCGACGCCCCCAAGGTCAACAATATGACCTACACCAGTCTACTCGCGCCCGCACAAAGATGTGTTCAATCTCCTAGGCAACATGACCTTAGTAATAGTCCAACGGACTTTCACAATGCATGATGACTCAATGCATAATCATGTATGTTTATCATTACATGCTTTTCCACAATATGCCACAATTGGCCAAAGTAAGCATCATAATATTATTGGTCCCACACTTGGACCCACATTAAATAGTCTAAAGCCTTCCAATGGTACATTACATTTTGGGTACATTATGAAATTATTTAGTGTTCTCACTTACACTTATGTCCTTACTTTAATTGAAAATCATTCTAAGTCTTTTAAGTAAAATTCCATTCTTGGTTCTTTCTATTTTATAAAATCCTAGATAATTCCTAATTATCCAAATTAGTCAAGTTCCACTTCAATGTGATGTCTCTTATGAAATTCTTTTCATAATTAGGTTCCTTACTTTAAACTTAGTCTTATTCACTTAAAGAATTATTTCTAAGTCTTATCAATGTCTCACACATCCTTATTTGTTCTTAAAGTCTAAAGATTTCCTTTAGGTTACTAAATTTGTTTCCTTCCATTACCTAATCCTCTTATTTATTTACTTGATTAATCAAATGTCATAGTTGTATGAAATCATATGGTTAAGCCATTTTTAGCCATGAAGGTCATGAGCCTCTCTAGGTTTTAGGATTCCAAATTTTCAATCCCTTAATTACATATTGTCCACTTGATTAGTTAAGTTTTCCACTTGTTATAAATTTTCACCAAGAACCCTAATTTTTGAGCCCCAAAACCGTGAGCCTCCTAGAGGAAATCTAGGTTATTTTCTTCCATTTGAAGTGTTCCAATCCATTCAAGTATATCAACATACATAACCAATAAATCAAATAGCTCAAACAAATTAAAGACAATATGTAATCATATAAATTATACAAATAAAGAATAACCCTCAATAGGATTTTCTCACAATCAATCACAACACAATGTTTCTTACTACCAAGAGAGGTTGAGGAGGAGTATCTTCCTCTTACCTAAGAGAAGAAAACAAGAGAACCCTCCTAGAAGCTCCTTGCAATTTTCGGATTTGCACCCAACCAAACCCTAGAAATTTCAATCTCATCAAGATAGCACTAATGCTTGAAAAATAAGGTATAGATGGTCACAAAGGAGACCATAGAAATGAAAATGAGGAAAAGAGAGTGAAGAATCAAGAACCTTACCCAAAAACTCTAAGCTTGAAGCTTGAAGAAAGTGGTGAAGATGAAAGCTTTTCAAGACACCACTAACTAGAAAAGTGTTTAGATGATGGAGGAGATTAAGAAAATGTATTTGGTTGGAATTTTTGTGATAGAGGAGGCAAAATGGAGGGGCTGGCCGTGAGGTGCTCTAGAGAGAAGGAGGATAGAAATTTTGAGAAAGACGAAGGTAGAGAGAGAAGTGAATAGAAAAATGAAAGATGTTTTTCAGGTTTTCTTTTTGAAAATTGAATAGGTTAATTAAATTAAATGGAAGCACAAATTTTGGCTCGCAATTGTGTGCAGTAGCCGTGAGGTAGAGGGAGGAGAGAGAGAGAAAAATGGTTAGCTTCCTTGAGAAGCTTGTGTGCATTTTCAATAAAGGAGATGTGATTAGACATAAAGTAGATTACATTAGGATAGGATAATGTGATTTAATAATTAAAATAATGGGGTAATTAGGATTTTACTATAAGTTATTACCCAATGGATAATTGTTACAGTGCACAAAGTCAGTATTAATTATCCAATAAATAATAGAGCGTATCGTAAAATTTTAATTAACAGTGCGTATAGAGATTTTATTTATCAGATAAAACCTTAAAAAATGCAAACCTCGCAAACTGTGCCCAACCTCGGGTTTAGTAAGATCCCCCGTCAACACGTCGATAGGTCAAGGTTTACCAACCTCAGGGAAAATATTTCGTTATCCCGACTTCGCTCAGCGCGCACGCAAAATGAGAAATATACTAAAATATTTGACATTTTCAGAAAAATCCACAAAAATTCTTAAAAATCACAAATATTAGAAAATAGATATTTGTCACGAAGCAAATAATTTTCTAGGGTGTTTCACTGACTCTACTCGGTGTGCATGCAAAATGAAAAATATATTAAAATATTCAACATTTCCAAAAAATTCTAGAAAAATCTCCAAAAATCACGAATGTTGGGAAATGACTATTCATGATGAAATAAATCATTTTCGGGGTGTTACACTGACTCTGCTCAGTGTGCATGCAAAACGAAGAATATATTAAAATATTCATCATTTTTGGAAAAAAATCCACAAAAATTCTCAAAAGTCATAAATATTATAAAATGATTATCTACAATGAAATAAGTAATTTTTGGGGTGTTACAACTCTCCCATTCTAAAAAGAAATTTCGTCCTTGAAATTTTCATACCTTAGAATAGTTGTGGGTGTTGCTCCTTCATTTTGTCTTCCAGCTCCCATGTTGCATCTCCAGTTACGTCGTTCCAAATTACCTTCATCAATGAGATCTCCTTGCCTCTTAGTTGCTTTATTCTTCTATCCTCAATTCTCACAGGAGGTGTCTCATAGGTTAAGTTCTCTTTTAATTGTACTACTATCTACTGCTATGACATGACTTAGGTCAGGAATATACTTTCGCAGTTGTGACACATGGAAGACATTGTGAATGTTTGAGAAGAAAGGGGGTAAGGCTATTTGATAGGCTACTGGACCTACTCAGTGAATAATCTGGTATGGTCCAAGGAATTTTGGAGAAAGTTTTCTATATTTCAAGGCCCGGCCTACCCCAGTCATAGGTGTGACTTTCAAAAATACATGCTCGCCTTCCTCAAACTCAAGAGGCTTTCTTCTTTTGTCTGCATAACTCTTTTGTTGGCTCTGAGCCATCCTCATCTTCTCCTGAATCATCTTAACATTTTTAGTCGTCTGCTGTATAACATCTGGTCCAATAGTAAGGCGCTCGCCGTCTTGGTACCAACATAAAGGTGTCCGACACCGCCGTCTATACAGTGCCTTATAGGGTGCCATCCCTATGCTTGAATGATAACTGTTGTTGTAGGTGAATTCTATCAATGGTAGAATGTCATCTCAACTTCCAGTCTATTCTATGGTGCAAGCTCTAAGCAAATCTTCCAATGATTGGATTGTCCTCTCCGATTGGCCATCGGTTTGTGGGTGATAAGCAGAACTTAGACGTAACTTTGTCCCTAATGCTTCCTGTAGACTCTGCCAGAACTTTGAAGTGAATCTCGAATCTTTATCCGAAATAATACATGTAGGCACACCATGCAGTCTAACAATTTCCCCAATGTTTAGCTGGGTTAGTTTCTCCAGTTTGTACCTTATGTTGATCAGGAGGAAATGCGTTGATTTCGTGAGTTGGTCCATAATTACCCAAATCGAGTCATGTCCTTTTCTTGTCCTTGGCAAACCCACTACAAAATCCATTGCAATGCTGTCCCATTTCCATTCAGGAATAGACAATGGTTGCAGTAATCTTATCGGTCTTTGATGTTCCACTTTAGCTTTCTAACAAACTAGACAAGTCGATACACGTCTACTGATGTCACTCTTCATTCCATGCCACCAAAACAACTTCTTCAAATCTTGATACATTTTTGTTATGCCTGGATGCATATTCAGCTAGCTTGTGTGAGGATGGTCGATAATATACTCTCTAAGCTCTTGGTCACGGGGAATACAAACTCTACCCCAGAATCTCAGAATTTTGTCTATTCCTTCCGCAAATGCTATTTCGTTGCCTTGCTTCACTAGCTCTCTCATTTCTTTCAAGAACTTGTCGACCTTCTGCTTTTCCTATATGTCCTCCATTAGCTCACTTGAGATGGTGACCATGTTCATGCAGATCTCTCCTGATTCTAATTCTACAAAAGACCATACATCTCTGAACTGCTCTATTAGATCCTTTTCCTTGATCATCAGGGCAGAGATACTGATCATCTTTCTGCTTAAGGCGTCTGTCACGACGTTTGCCTTACCGGAGTGATACAGAAGTTAGAAATCATAGTCTTTTAGGAACTCCTGCCACCTCTATTGCCTCATGTTCAACTCCTTCTAATCATACAAATATTTTAAGCTTTTGTGATCACTAAAGATGTTGAACGTCGCTCCATAGAGAAAATGCCTCCATATCTTCAGAACGAAAACCACAGCCGCTAACTCCAAGTCGTGCGTCGGGTAATTCTTCTCATGCACTCGCAATTACCTTGAAGCATAAGCCACTTCTCTTCCATGTTGCATAAGCACAGATCCTAGTCCTTGGTATGAAGCGTCATAATACACCTCGAAGGGCTCATTCAGATCAGGTAGCACTAACACTGGCGAGGTAGTTAGCCAATTCTTCAACTCTTGGAAACTCTGTTCACAGCTGTCGGTCCACTTAAAAGCCTGGTTCTTCCTCATGAGTTGAGTAAGAGGTCCTGCGATTTTGGAAAATCCCTTAATGAACCTCCGGTAATATCCAGCCAAACTCACGAAGCTATGAATCTCCATCACTGACTTAGGCCTTTTCCATTGTAGCACTGCCTCCACTTTTGATAGATCCACCGCAATCCCATCCTTCGAGATTACATGACCCAAAAATTTAACTTCTTCCAGCCAAAATTCACATTTTGACAGTTTGGCATATAGTTCTTTCTCCTTCAGAATCTGGAGAACTATATTAAGGTGTTCAACATGATCCTCCTGATTTTGAGAGTATATCAGGATGTCGTCAATAAAGACAACAACAAACCTATCCAAGTAAGGACGAAAGATCCTGTTCATGTAGTCCATGAAGATAGCAAGCACATTCATCAAGCCAAACGGCATCACAAGATACTCGTAATGGCCGTATCAAGTACGAAAAGTAGTCTTGGGTATATCCTCCATCTTCACTCGTATCTGATGATACCCAGATTGCAGGTCGATTTTTGAAAACACCGTTGCTCCCTTCAGTTAGTCCATTAAGTCATCAATTCTTGGGAGTGGATATTTATTCTTGATGGTTACTTTGTTTAGCAGTCTGTAGTCCACGCACAACCTTGATGAACCGTCCTTCTTTCGAATTAACAATACTGGTGCTCCCCAAGGTGACACATTCGGCCTGACGAATTACTTTTCCAAAAGCTCTTCTAGCTGCTTCTTAAGTTCATCTAATTTTGTTGGTGACATCCTATAAGGTGCTATAGACACAGGACCAGCTCCCGGTACAAGGTCAATAACACAAATTCTATTTCTCGCGCCGGTGGTAAGCTAGGTACATCCTCTAGAAAGACTTCAGGAAATTCATTCACTACTGGAATTGTGTTCACATCAACCTCACTCTCAACTTTCAAAAAAGACATTAGCATATATCTGTGAGCTCCTTTTTTCAAGAGAGCTTGAACTTGGTTGGTCGTCAAGTATCTAAAATCCTCATCCACAGGGAAAACTATGATTTTTCTTAAACAATCTAATAGAACATGGTTGGAAGACAACCAGTCCATTCCTAAAATTATATCTAGTTGAGAAAGGAGTAAACAGATCAAATCGACAGAAAAGATTTGACCTTCAAAGATCAAGGGACAATTTAAACAGACTCTGGTAGTAACTACCAGTTTATCAGTGGGGGTAGAAACAGTCAGTTCAAAAGGTAAGGTAGACACTGGTAAACCAAGTCGTAGCACACAGTCATAAGATATAAAAGAATGGGTTACCCCAGAGTCATACAGTACAGTTAAAAGGTTACCTTCTATGGTGCCTTCTCCTTGAATCAAGTCTTCTGACTCAGAGGCTTTAGCTCCGCTCATGGTATAGACCCGTCCTCCTGCTTGCGGTTTGTTGGCCCTTACAGCATTAACTGAAGGTTCAGTCTTTGCTTAGTTGTAGTCTCGAGATATGTGGCCAGGCTTGCCACATCTGAAATAGATAATCCCCTTTATAGTGCAATCCCTCGTGAGATGATCCTTTCCACACTTTAGGCACTTGGAGGGATACGCTACATTTTGGTCGGTCCAGTTCCCAATAGAACCTCCACCAAAACTTTCGCCCACTGTCTGTTGCTGGTTTCTCGTTGGTCGGGAGTAGGGCTTCTTTTGGAAGCGATTAGAACTGTTGCCACCACCCTTTTGGAACCTTGTAGGTCCAAAGTTCCTGCTCCTTGTATCTCTAGATTGCTCCAAAGCTTCCACCTCGCAACATGTATCTAGCAGCTCCGAGAACTTGTTGATCTTCAATGTGATAACAAATTTCTTCACTTCATATCTCAGTCTTTCCGTAAACTTCTGACACTTAGAGGCTTTATTCAGTTAGTGCTGAAAGTACGTTGAAAACTGTGATAAGTTTTCAAATCTCGCTGCATATTCACTAACGGTCATGTTCCCCTGCCTTAAGTTGAGAAACTCCATCTCCTTCGCATGCCTTGCGCTCATGGGAAATTACTTATCCAAGAACTTATCCTTGAATAAATCCCAAGTGATCTCGTGATTTTCAGCCTCCATCATTCTTTACGTCCCGTACCACCAGTTCTCAGCATTGCTAACCAACATAAAGGTAGCATAAATCACCTTCTTATTCTCGGCATAATTCATGCCTCAGAATACTTTTTCTAGCTCTTTGATCCATAGACTAGCTTTGTCCGGATCAAACTCTCCTTTGAATTAGGGAGGATTGTCGCGATGAAACTCCACTAAGTTTTGAGCATCAGCAGTAGCTTCGAGCTGTTGAGCAGCCTTCTCTTGTTGCTAAGCAACTTTCTCTTGTTGTTGAGTAGCTCGTTCAGTCTGTTGTGCGATGATCTCAGTCATCCTTTGCATCACCTCTATAGCAGCTGTCATATCTCCACCTCGTGCCATCTTACTTTCTCAAATTAGATTAGATGAAAAACACAAGGAAAGTCAGATGTATCCTCGTGGAATACCAAACACAGAGATTCACACAGCACAAACAAGACAGAATCAGTCACAAGACCCAAAGAAACACAAACCGGGGCTCAAATGCTAACTTAATGTAACGCCCCTTTTTGGGAGGGAGCGTCACATTGTCATTTACAATGCAGAAAATAAAAATAAAGTTAAGACCCAGTTCTTATTCTCGTTTTAATTTCATTTGTCTAATTAAAGTTGCATAAGTAAAATGGTGACCATTTTTTTTATTATAATTAATAAAATATAGTGACAGAACGTAAATGGCATTAAAGGGCAAGACAGAAGTAAAGCATACATTTGATCAATATTGCATATTCATATATATATAATTATATCAGATCTGTTTAATTACAAGCTCGATGTACAAAAAGTAAAACTATACCTGCCCAAAGGATCATACATATATAGCCCACCAAAATAATAAAACATCAGGCCCAAAAAATAAATATTAATAGCCATAAGTAGCTACCAACAGTATCAGTCCCTGAGATGAGGAGGAACCATGTCAGGATCCTCCTTGGGATCCTCCTCAGGATCTTCCTCATCCGAGGAAACCTCCATCGGAGCCACCGAGCTTCGGGTCGGAGCCTGGGCAGTGGAATCAAAAGAATCCTCCTGTGGGGTGTAATAACGATCACCCTACATCTCCCTGATGGGCAGATAAAACTCCAAACATAAGCTAACACAGCAAGTAAAGATCAGCGGTTCATGACGCCTCCAAGCCAGTGAGATCGACATGTCTCCCAGGTAGACACAGCGATCAGAATTTAGGTTGATGTGCCAGCAGTCTGACCCTCCAAGGAAGGTCAAACGCACATCACCTAAAAATCCGTGTGAGCGTGCCGCCATGATCCAATAGTAAGTGTTAATCGCGGTCGGGCCAGAAGCTGGGAAATTCGGGAGCTTCACCCTCTTTACTGACGTCTTCGATGAAACATGTTTATAAACAGGCAGAAATAATAGAAACACAGGAAAGAGGTAAGATATCCTACCATCATTACCAATTATGGCAGTAGAGAAATAAAACGGCGCAAAGCGCCCACATAGCATCTCAAGAGGTAATAATAATAAGCATTAAATAACAGCAATAAATAGTTAAGCAGTTTCAGGCAATTATACATCAGTACAGTGACAATTCCAATATATCATAAGAATTAAAATGTCAGATAATATATGGACTCATTATGCACATGCATACAACATCAAAATCCTACTCCATGGAGCTAGACACAAACAGTCAGAGAGAAAGATCAGGAGACATGTTTGCAACTCGGTTGCCACGGCCAAAGTGCTATAATTCATCAGTTTATCCACGTGCACATCAAGGCATTGTGCAGACAGTCTGCACTAGATCATGATATAGGACAGTGTCATGTCCGGATCGTCGGTGCAATCACATCGGTTTATCTCATGGCCCAGTGGGGCTACCAACTGTCCACTGTGAGATGCTCGCGCCCCGACGCCCCCAAGGTCAACAGTATGACCTACACTAGTCTAATCGCACCCGCACAAAGGTGTGTTCAATCACCTAGGCAACATGGCCTTAACAATAGTCCAACAGACTTTCACAATGTATGACGACTCAATGTATAATCATGTATGTTTATCATTACATACTTTTCCACAATATGCCACAATTGGCCAAAGTAAGCATCATAATATTATTGGTCCCACACTTGGACCCACATTAAATAGTCTAAAGTCTTCCAATGGTACATTACATTTTGGGTACATTATGGAATTATTTAGTGTTCTCACTTACACTCATGTCCTTACTTTAATTGAAAATCATTCTAAGTCTTTTAAGTAAAGTTCCATTCTTAGTTCTTTCTATTTTATGAAATCCTAGATAATTCCTATTTGTCCAAATTAGTTAAGTTCCACTTCAATGTGTTGTCTCTTATGAAATTATTTTCATAATTAGGTTCCTTACTTTAAACTTAGTCTTATTCACTTAAAGAATTATTTCTAAGTCTTATCAATGTCTCACACATCCTTATTTGTTCTTAAAGTCTAAAGAATTCCTTTAGGTTACTAAATTTGTTTCCTTCCATTACCTAATCCTCTTATTTATTTACTTGATTAATTAAATGCCATAATTGTATGAAATCATATGGTTAAGTCATTTTTAGCCATGAAGGCCGTGAGCCTCTCTAGGTTTTAGGATTCCAGATTTTCAATCCCTTAATTACATACTGTCCACTTGATTAGTTAAGTCTTCCACTTGTTATAAATTTTCACCAAGAACCCTAATTTTTGAGCCCCAAAACCGTGAGTCTCCTAGAGGAAATCTAGGTTATTTTCTTTCATTTCAAGTATTCCAATCCATTCAAGTATATCAACATACATAACCAATAAATCAAATAGCTCAAACAAATTAAAGACAATATGTAATCATACAAATTATACAAACAAATAATAACCCTCAATAGGGTTTTCTCATAATCAATCACAACACAATGTTTCTTACTACCAAGAGAGGTTGAGGAGGAGTATCTTCCTCTTACCCAAGAGAAAAAAACAAGAGAACCCTCTTAGAAGCTCCTTGCAATTTTTTGGATTTGCACCCACCCAAATCCTAGAAATTTCAATCTCATCAAGATAACACTAATGTTTGAAAAATAAGGTATAGATGGTCACAAAGGAGACCATAGAAACGAAAATAGGGAAAAGAGAGTGAAAAATCAAGAACCTTACCCAAAAACCCTAAGCTTGAAGCTTGAAGAAAGTGGTGAAGATGAAAGCTTTTCAAGAAACCTCTAACTAGAAAAGTATTTAGATGATGGAGGAGATTAAGAAAATGTATTTCGTTGGAATTTTTGTGATGGAGGAAGCAAAATGGAGGGGCTGGTCGTGAGGTACTCTAGACAGAAGGAGGAGAGAAAGTTTGAGAAAGATGAAGGTAGAGAGAGAAGTGAATAGAAAAATGAAAAATGCTTTTCGGGTTTTCTTTTTGAAAATTGAATAGGTTAATTAAATTAAATGGAAGCATAAATTTTGGCTCCCAATTGTGTGCAACAGCCGTGAGGTAGAGGGAGGAGAGAGAGAAAAATGGTTAGCTTCCTTGAGAAGCTTGTGTGTATTTTCAATAAAGGAAATGTGATTAGACATAAAGTAGATTACATTAGGATAGGATAATGTAATTTAATAGTTAAAATAATGGGTAATTAGGATTTTTCTACAAGCTATTACCCAATTGATAATTGTTACAGTGCACAAAGCCAGTATTAATTATCCAATTAATAATAGAGCATATCACAAAATTTTAATTAACAGTGCGTATAGAGATTTTATTTATCAGATAAAACCTCAAAAAATGTAAACCTCACAAACTGTGCCCGGCCTCGGATTTAGTAAGATCCTCCATCGACACGTCGATAGTTCAAGGTTTACCAAGCTCAGGGAAAACATTTCGTTATCCCGGCTCCGCTCGGCGCGCATGCAAAACGAGGAATATACTAAAATATTCGACATTTTCAGAAATATCCACAAAAATTCCTAAAAATCACAAATATTAGAAAATGGATATTTGTCACGAAGCAAACAATTTTCCAGGACGTTTCACTGACTCTGCTCAGTGTGCACGCAAAATGTGAAATATATTAAAATATTTAATATTTTCAGAAAATTCTAGAAAAATCTCCAAAAATCACGAAGATTGGGAAATGACTATTCATGATGAAACAAATCATTTCCGGGGTGTTACATTGACTCTGCTCAGTGTACACGTAAAATAAGGAATATATTAAAATATTCATCATTTTCAAAAAAAATTCACAGAAATTCCCAAAAAACATAAATATTATAAAATGATTATCTACGATGAAATAAGTAATTTTTGAGGTGTTACAATTGAAATAAAAAAAATTAAAACTCTTGGACTTATTAATGCAAATTCTTCATGCATGACATGCTCTTCACATGAAAATGCATCTATGTAACATTCTCTCCAACCTAATAGACTTAATCAGGGTTATAGTAGCTCAATAAAATTGATAGAATTTATTTGATAATTTTGATAATGATTTGGATTGATTTGAGCATAAATCTATAACATTGAAGTTGAGAAATGGCTCAGAAATTGGTTTAAATAGCTGAGAAGATAGAAATAAACTTGAGACATTTATTTCTAAGTCATAAAGGATTGTAATGAGTTGTATTAAATTATGGAAGACCAAATGAATTAATTTGGCATTTTTAATAACACTTAGATAGTGTTCAAAGACCAAACTAAATACACAAGTAGTTCAGAAAATCATGAGATTATGAGCAGATATCAAATAGTGAGATGAAGATTAATGAGAGGGTGAAAATAGATTAAAGTGAACATTTGAAAACTTCTTAGTTTAATTCCATAAGGTTTAACTTAATGTTATGATTTTGACAAGTGCAACAAATCACAAAAGTAATAAAGAGTGAGTAGAATATCGTTCCCACGAAGAATTAGTTTACCAAGTACCACTTCTCTAATATTAATACTATATAGGCAACTAATTATTAAGAGTGATTCAAAACAATTAAAGACACAAAATTATAAAAGACAAAAACACACAAGAACACACAAAATTAAGAAGGAAAAGAGAGAACAAAGCACACGAATGCAAAATATATTAAGGATGTAAATACACGAAATTAAAACACTAGGGATATGACTTCACTTAATTCAATAATCTATCATAGACAATAGAGTAGTTTTGGGATCTTCATTCTAATTAATTTGTAGTCATTCAATTGATGGGGAGAATTCCTTAATTAATTAAAACCTAATTCCTTAGAGAGTTATTTCTCTTTAACTATTAAAGTCTAGTCAATTCCTTGATCTAAACCCTAACTCTGAAAAGCGTGACCTTCACTCTATGGATTCTCGTAAAAAATACCATAATTCTCCCACACAACTTATAATCTCTATTCCTAGATGATTATAAATCATGACACTTATTATTTATGATCTAAGTCATATGCTAACTTTTCGATTCTAGACACATCTTACTAGATCAATTTATTAGTGACCAATTCATAAAAGTATTAAGAATCATAATAAGCACTCAAATTGAATAGTAAAGAAATCAATTAAAAATCTAATCTTAATACATGTGATTGAATCAAGTTACATCTTCACCCTAGAAACATACGAATTTAGCTACACATGACAAAAGAGAAGAAGAGATAGGAAGAGGAAAGAGAATTCATCATGATAGAACCGTAGAGAAAAAACCAAAGCGCCTTCAATGGTGATTCGATCTCCAACTCCATGGCGACTCCTCCTCCTCTCCTAAGGCTCGTCCCCTTGTTGCTTTTGAACCTCTCAAAACTTGTTTTTTTTTTTTGTATATTTTCTGAACCAAAAGAAAGCTTCTTCGCTAAACTCATTTTTCCCCATTTATAGAAAAATTGATAACTTTTCGTATCTGATTTGCACAATTTTTCTCACCTTCCAAATGGCCAAATTTGCTCTCAATCTCAACCAAGAAGTTATAAGATTTTCTATTATCTTTTCAATACAAACGGTGCGCCAATATTATAACACCCCAAATTCTGACTATGTTAACAGTAATAGCAGAATTACACTGTTTTGTATTTTTTGTATGTTATAAAAATAATTTGACTGTTCTGAGATCATTTTTGATCGTTTTGTGTGATTTGTTCCTGGTCAGGAAAATAATAATTTTTGAGCCGGAAAAATTCTTATATGATTTATTCGAAGGCGGGGGATCTTACTAAACCAAAATCTGAGTGACACAGAAAAGAATCTTTTAATTTTTAGAATTTATCTGTGAAATAAAAATATTTAACAGATACATATTTGCTATTTTATTTATAGCATTTATTGCTATAAATTATTTGACCCGATAAATTTTAGTTGACAGAAAATGTGTTTAGAATATTTTCTGTAACCTAAATCAAAACGAACCAATAGAAATCAATCAAAATAGGTGGCTGGACTTTTCTATCCAATAGGAAGTGGTCAAATAAAGGGGCATGGACTTTATTGTGGACCATCAGATGAAAAGCTTGATTTAGATGTTTTCGATCATAACCGTTGATCAGATCAATGGTGTGAAATGAATCCTGATAAAATCACTAAGTGATATCCACCTTAGATTAGATCAATGGATAGGAAACAAAGTTAATTTCAATGGCTAGGATGGAGTCAAATATAGTGACTTGACTTTTAATTAGTAGTTAATTAAACCTAATCTAATTATCTTAATTGCCTAATTAACAAACTAAGTAAACCAACCTAGTTATTAATTAGTTATAATCTAATTTCTGATTAGATATCCTAATTTTATTTAGAGGCTATGATATATATAATTATCTATCTAATTAATTAGTTATGTAATTAGAATGTTAATTAAGTGAAATTAGGAAACCTAACCTAATTAATTAGCTATCTCATTAGCATGCAATTAGACTTTAATTAAAATCAAACCAAGTCCCTAATCCCATTAAGGCCACTTGACCAAGCAGCCTTGGGAGGCTTCTCCAAGGTTCTTGAACCATCTTGCATGATCATAGCATGACCAAAAGGTGACCAAGCCATGTGCAATTGCATGTGCACTCAAATTGTGATATTATGGTTCATGCAAATCTCCTAATTCTCCTATACACTCACACGGCAGCCCACTCCCATTTTACTATCAATATTCACTTTTTCTCTCACCAAAAAGCAAGCATCATTTTCTCTCCAAAATTCCCAAGAACTCAAGAACACTTTCCTTCCTTTTTCTCTATGTGTTTTGGCCCCAACACCCATATACACCATCAATCTTCTATAATTTCTACTCTTATCATTTCCTAAACCTAAACCACCTCCTAAATACTTTTCATTTAGGAAGTTTTGTGAAAATCCTATCCTAAGTGCTTCAAAATCCAAGTTCTATCTTACTTCCCTAAAGGTAAACTTGTGATTCTTTGGTTTTAAATTAAGTTTGTGATTTTCTGAACCATGTTTGTTCCATGGTTCTTCATTATTAGGCTTTGTTTGTGATTTTATTAATTGTTTAAGAATTTTTAGGAATTGTTTGTGGGTTATACGAAATCAAGGAGAAGGAGAGGAGCTTGAAAGACTTGTCTTCAAGAGGTAAGAGGGAGATTTTACCTCACCAACCAAGTTTTGGTGGTGTGGAGATGGTTTTGTATGGTGAAAAACCCATAAGGGTTTATTCACTAGTGTTTGATGCTTCTTTGATTGTGTTTGTGATGTTTATGTTTTTGTTTTTGTGATTGCATGTGTGATGGTATGATTACTGCTTTGATAATATGCTTATCTGTATGATTTTGAATGCATGCAAGTGTATGTGTAATTTAAGATGTGAATAACATGATGGAACGATTGTATGAATGCTCTAAAGAGCAATGAGGCTCACGGCCATACTAGGGTAAAAAGGATCAAAGTCCTGAAAATGATGGATTCAAATGAGAATTAAAGGTTTAAATGAAAAGGAACTGAATTTGGAAGAGTTTGAGGATAGCAAAGCAAAATGATTTTGGAAAACAATTTGATATAATTAAATAGTAGAGTTATAAAATGAAATGAGGGTCAATACTTGAAGTTTACTGACGTATAACTCACCTTACGGGTTTTGAAGCGCGTTGGTAAAATTTGAGCTATAATATGTGAAGTAAAGGAAAGAAATACCATTTTTTGGGAAACAGTACAATTACTAATTTTTAGAGGGGTCATACCATAATTTTTTATAAAAGAGGGACTAAATTATAAATATTATTTAAATGAGGGTCATTGAATAAATACTTATTTTTAGAGGGATCATATTGTAAATATTATTTTTAAAGGGATCATATTGCAAATATTTTATAAAAGAGGGATTATTTTGTAAATATGAATTTTATGAAAGACTGTTGTGAAAATATTATTTAAATGAGGACTATAATGTAAATATTATGTTTTTGAGGGGCTATTATGTAAATATGAAAAATAAAGTGAATTTTTAGTATTAAATGAGAAAAATAGTATTTTTGGATTTACAACATATGAAAAATATTTACGCGATTGAGAAACATTGAAAAATCGCTATGCGATTTGAAAAGGCGACAGAATTGAGTCACGATTAAGAAAATGTGAAAATATGACTACGCAATAAAATTACAGTAAAGGTACTGTAGGGTTAATGTATAAACCCCGAATATGTAATAATAATTGGAAATATGAATAGTGCATAGTACATGCATTGGAAAGGTCAAATAGACTGTATAAGGCTATTTGCCTAGGAGAGACTACACCTCTTGAGTGGGTGCGATATGCGTAGTGTAAGTCACTCGTTGACTTTGGGGGCATTGGGGTGCGGGTTGCCTATAATGGGCAGTTGGTAGCTCTTCTGTACCGTAGGTTAGACCAACGCAACACACCAATGATCCTAACCGAGACACTATTCTTAATCAAGATCTGATAAAGACTGTCGTGTATATGTTAGATGTGCAAGATTGAGCACGTGGTCTGAGGCATGTTGGTACCGATAAATCTTTTCGATCACTTTCTTCGACCTGAGTTGTAGCTCCATGGAGTAGGAAATTGAGTCTGTGTACATACATATAGTTATTGAGGGCATTACCGTAATTATGGTTTTATGATAATTGAATTATTGAATGTTTGGTTATTGGCAATGACATGATTGTAATTATTGTGTATTACATGTTTTGCGATGATAATGATGTTAGTGGCATAATTGTAATTATGGTATGATAGTTGTATGATATATTGTATGTGTTTATCTTCATTGCTACCATACTGATAATGGCGTAGGTGATCTCACCTCTTTGTATGTCTATTCTATATTGTATTTATAATTTAAAAGACGTTGACCAAGAGGTTGAGCGAGAAGTTGAGGAAGAGCAGATCCCTGTTGAGGACGCTGAGTTTTGAAGAGATGGAGATGCCGTGTTTCCTTGGATATATGAGGTTGACGTTTCTTGGAGGATCAGAGGCATGGAACGTTGATTTGGATAGAGAGTGTATTTACTACTTAGGCGACCTAAATATTAGATTGAGTATACAATAACTAGGACATCATTACTTTAGTGTTAATATTTATGTACAACTAGAATTTCCAATATCTATTGGCAGTACTGGGGGACTTACTATCGTACCCTTAGTGAGGTCAGTATTGTGTTGTCTGCTCGGACACCTGTCCGTAGGACTTCACGTCAAGCTGGATTCCTATATGCTGAGAAATCTGAGGAGGATCCGTCTGAAGGTTCTGCTGTCTAGTAGGACTTGGGCAGTATAATAGTTTAAATTAAAGTTTAAAGTTTAAATATTTTGAAAGTCTAGTTTGTAATTATTTAAGTATGACAATACTAAGACTTGTATATGTATATATATGATGTGAATTATTTGATATGATGTTGTAATGTTTTTATTTTTCGCTAAGTTTAATTGATTGTTATTAAGAAATTTTCTAACTCGTATTTCTATTACAAGCACGAATACAAATGAAGGGGTAATTTGGTAACTAAGTAACATGAAATGTGACGCCTAAGGAGGGTATTACAAATATGATCTTTGTAGCCCAAGATATGACTCAATTAATGAGGAATGGTCAGGATAATGCGAGAATAGGATAAGATTTAAGATTTTGCATCCAATTAGAATTCTAATTAGCATATAAGAATAGGATAAGAATCCTTCAAATATTTATCTTCAAGAATTTCTTATTTTTGCACAAAATCTAATGATTTATCTTGAAAATTCAAATATGAATAGGTGAAGAAATAATTATTTAAAAATAAATTAAAAATAAACAAAAACAAAAACTAAATAAAAATTAATTAAAAATTCTAATAAATAAACGCAAAAGATGAGTGTATTTTACACTCATTACTTAACCTAGGGATGAATAATGAAGCTTAGTGTCTGGTAAAGGTGTGTAGTGGGATATATGGAAATATAAATCTGGGAGAAAAAGGAAATTCTAGAATTTTCGATAAAACCTATGAAGGTTAGAAAACCCGTTAAGGGAACATTAAAGTGTCTTTAGCAGATATAATGTTTCCAGTTGGATTTCCCTTTTACCCTTTATTTCCTGTTCCTCACCGTCTCTCACCCTCATTTTCTCCCTTTTCCCTCTCCCTTCATGCTCTCGCTCTCGTCTATCTCTCACATTTTCTGGATGCTTCCAGAGGAAAGAAGAAGAAATAGAGGAAAGAAAAAGAGATCAAAGAGGAAGGAAGGAGAATCAAGAGGACAAGAAAGGTCAAGAAAAAGAAAGAGAAAGGAAGATTCAAGGATAAAAAGGAAGGAGTTTGCACAGGAGATGAGGTAGGGTTTTTTATTGCTTTTCCATTTCTTCCTTTGTTTTCCAAAGTTTTGGAAACTTGAGATTTGAAAGATGATTTGAAATAGAAAAGATGATTGTTTGATGATGATTTGAGAACTTGATTATTTGATTTAACCCTTGATGAGTTTTTAAGATTTGGAAAAAGGGTTTCATACCCACCTTGAAATTTGTTATTTTATGAGTGATTTGGATGCAAATTTGTGATTGTTTGATGTTGATAATGATGTTTATTGGTTTGGTTCGGTTAAAATGGGTTAAAGACTCCATTTTTCTGCAAATTTCCACATTGTAATCGATTACATAGCCCTTGTAATCGATTACCAAGCTTCTGGAGCTGTGAAATATGTTTTTGGGCAGCTTGCGATTACACAGCCTATGTAATCAATTACAAGGATTCTGAGCCAGATGTAATCAATTACATGGCTTTTGCCAGGCTTGTAATTTGCACCTTTTACCTCATCTTCTTTTATGACTATTTTACATACTATTTTTATTTCTTTATTATTTCACAAGTCTTTTTATTCCCTTATTTTTATATTTTCTCACATGATATCAATATTTTAAAAACCGAATCTAGGATTAAACTAGTGAGATCTCTAAGTTATGGTTCGATTAGTTCAACCGATTAAATTTATAGTGAATTATAATTAAACTGTAGTTGAAAAGAATAATGTTTAAACTGGAGACATAACTGGTTCATAATCCGTCTAGTTCAACCAGCTATTCTGGTCCAAATTTTAAAACATTGGTTGATACCAAAAACTAGATAATTTCTTATGTCTTTTTCAGTTGCTGACAAGCTAAATGGAGTGAATATCCAAGAGACAATTCTCCAGGAGGAGCATGTTAATGACCCTCTAACGATAGTATTAGAGTAACTTATTATTACTACTATTTCTTTTTCATAAAAAACAAAAAAAAAGAGAGAAAGAGCTGTTGTATAAAGAAAATAAAACACTGTGCAACCAATTTTTAGGTTTTTTTTTACTAAAATAATGATAATTTAGAAACTAATTTTTAGATTAGGGTACTTTTGAAACAAATTCTTCGTTTGGCGTCCTTTTTGTCACATTGGCATAGGATTCCATATTTTATTTTTATTTTTTGCCATGTCATGTGGTGCCACGTGTCATTAAAGTGTGAAAGACGTAACTGCATTTTACTTTTGTTGAGAAACCTAGTAAAAAGTAGAGGAGAAATGTCACGTGTTGAATCCTAAGAAAAGAGCAACTGTAAATTGCTTCTTTTTAGATATTGTCACATCACACTTTTACATGTTAACAAACAAGTCTCTTGCCACGTGTCGAATGCTGAGAAAAGAGTAATTGCAAATTGCTCCTTCTATCACATCCTCAACTTTTTCAGAAAAAAGCAAAACTTGCCACATGTCGAATTCTAAGAAAAGAGCAACTGCAAATTGCTTCTTCCTAGGTACTGTTACATTGCACTTTTTAGTGTTAAAAAACAAAACTTGCCATGTGTCGAATTCCAAGAAAAGAGCAATTGCAAATTGCTTCTTCCTAAGTACTGTCACATTGCGCTTTTCAGTGTTAAAAACAAAACTTGCCATATGTCAAATATTGAGAAAAGCATAACTTCATCTTGAGCCTGACTCCATTTTTCTTTTGAAATGTTGTCAATTAATCTCTGTATGTCACTACTTATTTCATTTTTTTTTTTTGCAAATTCCTCTCAAATTGGTGCGTACAAGTAGTATAACATATATATTAATACAAGATAAATGTTAGCTTTGAAAAGCAACAAAATCATATATCTTAATAAAACATTATCAAAGTGAACTTGTATATCTTATTATATGGCCACAAGAATCTTAATTTGCTGGCCACAAGAATCTTAATTTGCCAACAATTCTTTATTCAACTCACTTTCACAAAAGAAAAAATCTACAAGAATTGAGATAAATGACAATGACTTTTTCCCAGCGACAAAAAAGTCATTAGCAAAAGTATATATATAGCAATGACATTTACAAGTCGTTACGATAGGATGAATTTTATTGCTACAGTGATATTTGCGCTGGCAAAAGCCGATCTATAGCAGCGACAAAATATTTTGCTGGGATAGACCACATATATAGCAACGACATTAGATTCTCGCTGGGCAATGTCTAATATATGAGTTATATGCTAACGACAAATATTATCGCAGGGATAAGCGTAGCAATATGGTAGCAACTGCAATTGTCGTTGGGATAAGTTATACGCATATGCCAGTGACTTTGGTTGTCGCTGGGATAAGCGTAGCAATATGACAATAACTACAATTGTCGTTGGACATAGTAGAAGAATACAAGCTATGCGTTAGCGATAAAGATTATTGCAGGGATAAGCGTAACAATATGATAGCAACTACAATTGTCGCTGAGATAAGTTATACACATATGCGAGCAACTTTTGTTGTCATTGGGCATAGTAGAAGAATGCAAGCTATATGCTAGTGATAAAGATTATCACGGGGATAAGCGTAACAATATAGCAACAACTACAATTGTCGCTAGGATAAGTTATACACATATTTTAAATAGTAGAATAATGCAAGTTATACTTTAGCGACAAATAAATTTGAAAAATATATTTTAAATAAATAAATAAGTTTTAATTCAAATATCTGAATAGGTAATCCTATGATCTATCTTATCTATATCTATTAATGAGATTAAAATAAAAATAAAAAAGGATAAAGTATACATCTTAATAATAATTTAGTTTAAGATTTAAAGATAAAATTATTTAATATAAGATTTTATATTATTATTTGTGATATTATTAAAAGGGTTTAATTTTTAAATAATAATTATTTAATATGTAATTAAAATTTTTATACTATGATTAGTGACATTATTGGATAAGGCCAAGACCTTTCATCCTAATAATATTAGATAAGTCATATCTAAAGGTTAAGTCATATCTAAGGATAAATCTATCGCTCTAGAGGCTTATCTAAAGGATAAGTCATATCTAATGATATAAGAAATATGAGTATGGATTTATTAGTGTAGATATCACAAGGTTGTATTACACAAATGATCCATTTATCTTAGGTTTTCAAGCTGGGTTGGTTTATTACATAAAGTATAGTAACAATGAAATTGGCATACTGTGGTGAAAGTCAAGCCAAGAAATATTTTTGACTTGCCATGTGATGAAGATGACTTGGAACCATACCAACTTAATGAGTTGGCTGACATATGAGGTGAATTTGAAGCAACATTAATGGACCAAGATAGAGATATTTTAAATAGGGATGATGTTAATGGATTATGTTTGGATGGATACATTGTTAACCAAGAAGAAGAATTGAACAATACAGATAACTTTGATATTGACTATGTTCAGGTTGAGACTGTGAATGAAGAATACTACTCTGAGAATGAGAATGAGAATGATGATTCTGATATAGAATAGGGGATGTTTTACATAATATTTATTTGGGTACATTTTTTTAGTATTATGTTATTATTATAGTTTTTAACATTGTAAACTTGTTATTAATATTTTAGTTTTATTTAAATTGATGTTAGATTTATAAGATAATTTTATTATATATTATTCGTACTATGTGGTAATTTTTTTAAAATACTACACTCCAATATTATTCTAGTTTTACTATATCTTATTTATTATTATTTGATTTATCTTTTTATATACAAAATGTTTAAGTCTAATGAATTATTAAAATATATCTTAAATTAAAAATAGATGTGACAAAGTGGGTTAACCTGTCCCGACTCACCTCAATCCGTAAGTTGTGAGGAACAAGTTAAAATAACCAATTTTAAACTCAATCTGTTATTCTTGGCAAGTTAAATAGGTTAATCAACGTAATTCAATCTATTTTATCATCTCTAATTAAAAAAATTAAATTAAAATAACAAATTATTTAAAATATATTTCAAGATTTAATTATATGTTTAATATAATTTGAGGATGATACATTTTAATACAAAGAAATTATTTTGAATTATAAAAATAATTTGAAAATTATATTTTAAATAAATAAATAAGTTTTAAAAGAAATGAAAGAAAAAAAAAACCATTCCCCACTCACTTCAACATTTCTAATTTTAAACCATTCCTCACTCACTTCAGCATTTCTAATTTTAGAAGTAATGTTTGCGGCTATTTTCAAAGCGCCAAATATTTGATGGATGCAAATTTGATAAACCGTACCTCTTGTATGTGTTTGACCCTTATTGAACGCACCACATCTCTGAGAAGCCAAAAATAAGATTTCTCATCTAGGGCTCTATTCGATCCACCCTCAGGCCCTTTTTCTTCTTGGTTGATGCTGCTATATTGAAGAACTGAAGCCAGACGGTGTGAAACGGTGCTGCGACGCTGCTGGCTAACAAGGACTATTGCGAACTCAGCTGCACACTTGGGTAAGCAGCGACTGGTGCAAACTCTTTTTTTTTTAGCAAATTGAATTAATGGGTGAATGGGTATTAAAATTTGTAAGTACTGAGTATAAAAGCTCCAGTTGAAGATTTTTGGGAGTTAAAATTGGGTCAATTTAACTTATATCTTTAAGCTTCTGGTGGTGATTTCATATAGTAAAATGCAGGTTCCCTTCATCTCGTAATCAAGCAGAAATTTCAAGTAATGAAGATGTTCGATCCGGTAATTTTAATTTATGTCTGGATTTGCTATCTGCTACATAAGCATGCAGTACCAAGCAAAACCTCAGCAACATACTTGAATAATTTGAGTTTGAAACTGCACTTGGATACTCGTAAAGAAGAAGTTTATTTTGGTAATTTATTAATTTTTGTATTCACCATGTCTTGTTTATTAGTAAAAATAAGTTTGAAGCTGCAATTAAAAATTATTTCCATAATTTACACCTCAAAGCAAAAAAAATTATTCGCATAATTTTACGTTTTTACAGTTTTACCTGACAAAGATGCAAATCAAATTTGGGTTGTTGGTACTAAGTTGGATAACAAACTGATATCATTTTCGTGCATAGTCAATTTGTTGTATTGTAGATATTTGTATAAATGTATGTGTCATGGCTGGCAACTTTGTAGTTCAGAGGAAGCAAAGTGGTAAGCGTTGTCTGGATTTATAACTCTATAACATATATAACTTGTAGCTTGAATATCATTGTTTTTGCACTAATTATATTAACAACTCATTTCTGTTCCTATATGAAGTTGATTAAGTGGGAACTTGGAATATCCTGACATAAGTTTATCTAGTCATTTGTTTCCATATTTATGTTATTTTCTGGAATATATACAATAAGCACTGAAAGATTATCATAGTAATAATTTATTCTCAGGGAAGTGAAAACAAAACTATCATTTGTTTACAGTAAGAAGTCTGTGTACTAATATGTGTGTATTTCATTTTGTTTTGGCAGTGCTAGGCAGTTAATTTTTAATCGTTCTTCATGCTTAGTAATTGAAACAACTTATTTCCTTTTAGTTTTCTGGCCTTGGTGGAAAATGTAGTATAAAGCGTTGTTGAAGTGTGCTTTGCTTGGCGAATTTTTAATATGGATATTGCTGGCAGGTGATGTATGATGCTACTGGTGTAAGACTGCAAGTAGGATGCCAAGCAGAGGTTTGATGCCTGTGCTATTAGTTTTTTTCACCTCTGCCATTATTTGTCCTTTCTTTACTTGTACACAATTTTCTGTTCTATTTAATTCTTGTGCAGTAATCAAGAGACTTGAAATGCCATAGAAGCCTTTTCTGTTTGCCTATGATTGTAGTGCAAGGTATCTTTAATTTTTGTTTTGGTCGGTTTCAATTGGTTTTTACTGAGTTTGAATGACTGGATTTTCCTAGGTTGGTTTTTTGTATAAAATTACTTGTTTCCACACCTGATAGAATGACAGTATTCTCTGACAGTACACAATTGCTTTAGTTAAGCTTCTACCTAAGCATAGTTTTTTCATGAGTAATCTATTGTAATTGTTTCAGTTTTTCTCTGTTTTGGGGAAGTATGAAACCACAAAGGATATGATGTTGGACCCTAATAGGAGATGTCAAATACAAGGAGTATATTTGCTTAACAAAAAGCAATTACTGATTATGTGCTAGTCAATTGTTGATAATTGCAACTGTGGTTTATTGTTGCTATAAACATTTATCTTGATAGGCCGGATGATTTGTTAGTGCAATGAACATGCCATCTGAACTTGGTCACTCAGTTGGAACTTCTGCCAACAGGCTGCAGTAAAGTAAGAATGATTTCTTTTGACCCTTGCACCTTGCAATTTATCTTTAAGTTAGCTTGTGAGTGTTGCCTTTGTTCATGATCTAGCTTGTGAATTTATCTTTATCTTTGGAATTTTTCAAGCCTGTTCATGATGTATTGTGAATTTTTTGCTGCTTCTACATTCATTTTTATTCAACTTACTAGTTGATAATAGTTGCTGACTGGTACTGATTATTTGGTATCTCATTTATTTGATAAAAATGTTGACTGCTTTTACTAAAATCGAGTTTTATTCCTAATGATTTCCTTATGATGTCTTTTTATCTAAATTCTATCATCTTGTATACAACAACCATTGTGGCAATGATTTGAGGAATAATGCATACTTGATTTGGGTTGCTGGTAGGGTGCTCTTGTCTTCCAAAAATGAATAAATTTATGTTGCTTGCTTTGTTTGATATTTGGGTTCAAGTTGTGTGACTTAATGTTCATAAGTGGATCAGTTATTGGTCATTCATAAAAGTCATTATTACTTGTCATCACTTTGAGATAATTACAGAACATTAGTTTGGACCATTACACCACACGTTGCCTGTGGTTGCTTCTTTATATGGCATACTTGCTTACTTAAATTTAATATGCCTTTAACATATTGAATTTTTAATATGCATTTGCTCTATAATATGCCATTCTTGTTATTTTATCATGTGAAATGTTCTAGCCTCACTTGTATAACTCTTGTCATGTAGGATAATTTACAGTTATATCACAAGTGCTCACCATGGACTTTCGTGAAGCTATGCACTAGAAACTTTAGTTTTGTACATATTTCATATTTCCATAAATATATTTGTTGGACTACTTATTTGCTTTAAGCATGAAAATTGAAAATTTTATGTTATTTGGTTTTCAGTTGCTGTATATTGTTGACATTCTTGTGTTTATATTAGTAGTTATTCTATGGTAATATATATTATGTTTTGGACAATTTTAATAGTTATTTTGTAGTTATAAAAATCAAATTGATAAATATAATTAATATAAAAAATTAAATATAAGTCATCTTATTTTTTATAAATATATTTGCTATGAATTTCATTATAAAAAATGTATATAAATATCTAATATTTAAAAAAAATCTTTTACTGCTACAATAATTATGGAAATTTTTTTTACTAGCTTAAACACTTATCCCGATGACATTGTTTTAGCAGTGTGAATATGTCACCTATTGCAACGACAGTTGTTGTTAGGAATTTTATGATATAGCAACAACTTAGGTTGTTTATGGCAGCAATAATAGTTGTTGCCAACATTGAATATATGATAACAACAATGGTCGTTGGAAAATGTTAACCTTATGTTAGCGACTTAAGTCGCCTAGAACACATTGTCTTATGGCAGTGATTTAAGTCGCTGGGGCACATTGTCTTATGGCAACGACTTAGGTTGTTGGGAAAATGTGACTTATGGCAGTGACCTCAAAAATCGTTGCAAATGTTTTCACAACAAGACATATGGCAGTGGTATGCGGCAGCATTTTTGGCGTTGGGAAAAATGACTTTTGCAATGACAAGAAACCTTTAGCAGCGACTTTTATCGTTGCAAAAATCCTTACACCTTGTTGTCTCACATACACAGTTGCACATGTATTTGTCAAAATGACACGCTGCTGTGACTTGAAGAGCAGTTTTTGCAGTTCCTCTTTTCTCAGCATTTGACATGTGACAAGTTTTGTTTTTTAACACTGAAAAGTGCAATGTGATAGTACCTAAGAAGAAGCAATTTGCAGTTTCTCTTTTCTTGGGATTCAACACGTGGCAAGTTTTTTAACACTGAAAGCAGCAGAATGTAATAATACCTAGGAAGAAATAATTTGCAGTTGCTTTTTTCTTAGCATTTGACATGTGGCAAGACTTGTTGCTTAATATGAAAAAATGTGATGTCACAGTATCTAAAAAGAAATAATTTGCAGTTACTTTTATCAGGATTTAACACGTGACAAGTTTTACTTTTTCTAGAAAGCTGACGACGTGATAGTACCTAGGAAGAAGCAATTTGCAGTTGTTCTTTTCTCAAGATTCGACACGTAGCAATTCTCCTCATTAGGTTTCTCACAAAAAAAAAAAAACAAAGTGTAATTGCGCCTTTACCCTTTAATGACACACGACACCACATGACATGACAAAAAATAAAATAAAATATGAGGTCTTTGCCAATGTAGCAAAAAGGACCTCAAATCAGGAATTTGTTTCAAAAGTACCCTAAATTAAAAGTTAGTTTTTAAATTAACAATATTTTGGTCAAAAAGCCCCAATTTTAATATGCCCACGTAATGCACGGATGTATACCTAGTTTTTTTTTCCTCCTTTTGTGAAAGATAGCAATACATTACTTAAAATGAGAGAAATACATTATTCTCAAGAAAAGCTTAATCAGGATACCCTTACTTCCAAGAATTCCAGAAGGATAGTACAACTAAAATATGTGCTTTGCACACAGTTAAAAGGAAAAGACACTGAAACCCGATAAAATTAACAATAAAAACTAAGGAGAAGTAAAAGATATTAAAGAGTTAAGTTACATCAACCTTCTTCATTGAGGCTATGGTGTCTTCGTCTTGCTCCAATTAGACTTCTTTCTTGTGCAATAGCCAAGAGCTCCAATCCTATCGCACCTCTTCAGACCCACGAGAAAGCGATAGAATACATATTAGAGAAATTCAAAGCCAACCTCTTTAGATATAATCCAAAAATCACAAATCTAAAAGATCTATAATTAAATTATTAAAGAAGATTGCTAAAGAAAGAAAAACACGGATAAAAGCGAAGAGGGCTGTTAAAGGATCCGAGTAATAACTCCCATTAGTGAAACACCCAAAAGAAAAACCAATGCATCACAATGGATGAAAAAACACCACGACAGATCAGCGAACACCATGAGGGAGAACTATGGTCGGCAACGGTCCCTAGTTTTGAATGTGGATGTGATACAATTAGACCTTCGGTACAAGACAGTGGGCCCTCTGAAGCTTCATCTAGGCCCAAGCGAACTATCAAGGCTCCTGCACATTACCAGAATTATGTTAAATAATTTATAATAAATGTAATAGTTAGTTTCTATTATGCAGTTAACAAAATGGGTCGAAGGAACTGTCCTCTTCTCCTTAATATTAGGAAGTTAGTTACCTTGTAGTGGGTATTTGAATTGTTAACGTTGAATGAATCAGTAAGCAATTATTCAGAAATTCTAGTCTTCCTTTACTTTCTTAAGAGACCTATTCCTTCTCTAATTGGAATACATATCTCTTTGCATACTACATTCTATCATTGGTGCTTTCATTACTGAAATCATGAATACACGCTCACAAGATTTACAACAACTCCAAGACTCAATCGCAGCCATCACTGCTGCCTTCCATGAATTTAAAACTCACCAAGATCTTCGCCATGAATCCTATCTACAAAACTTCCAGAATTTAGAAAACAAACCCGAACCACCTCCTACCCTTACCCCAAACACAGATCACACCATTAAACCACCTAAACTTACCCTTCAACCCTTTGATGGCTCTAATCCAATGGAATGGATCTTCCAAGCAGACCAATATTTCGATCATTATTCCATCCCTCCTCCTAATCGTCTCTCCAGAATTTCATGCTATATGACAGGAGATGCACTTGGTTGGTACCAATGGATGCATAACAACCATTTGATTACAACTTGGGAGCATTTTGTGCGTTCTTTAGAACTTAGATTTGGCCCATCTGCATATGAAAATCATCAACAAGCATTATTCAAATTGCAACAAACTACAACAGTTTCTGATTATCAACGCGATTTTAAGCATTTGTGCAACCGTGTCATTGGCTTGCCTCCTCATTCCATATTGGACTGTTTCATTTCTGGTTTGCGCCCTGACATACAGAATGAATTAGCCATTCTGCATCCTACTTCTATTTCAGAAGCCATTGGTTTAGCGAAATTGGTGGAAACCAAATTATCAGCCTCCCGCACAACCTTAGCCTATGCTCCTAGCCAAAATCAGTCTCGAACCTTGCCACCTATCCTACCCACACCACCACCACAACTTCGCATCACGTTACCAAATTTTAAACAACCACCATTAGCCTTATCCGTGCCACCTTCCAACACCAAAACTACACCACCAATTCATTTTTTAAACCGAACTAAATGGATGCCCGTAGAGCCAAAGGATTATGTTTCAATTGTGATGAAAAATACCATCGAGGCCACCGGTGCAAGAATAGGCAATTTTTATTACTGCTTACCCCAGATGAACCACCAGATCCTATATCTGAATCACCCACAGATGACTTTTTTCTCTTAACTGACACAACACCACCTTTACCCTCTACGTTTCTCACACATCTTGAACCTCCACCACCAGAAACAAATCCAGAACAATTCCACCTTTCACTACAAGCAGTTTCGGGCCAACCATCGCCAAGAACTCTACGGTTTTATGCTCGCATCCAGGGGCATTATGTTTCAGCCTTGGTTGATACCGGTAGTTCACATAATATCATTCAACCTAGAGTGGCCGCATTCTTACATTTAACAACTCAGCCTCTACCATCTTTCTCTGTCATGGTCGATAACGGTGAGCATTTAAAATGTGATGGCATATGTTCTAATGTTCCTTTCACAGTGGCAAACCATACTTTCAAGGTATCACTATATCTTTTGCCTATACAAGGGGCTGACATTGTTCTTGGTGTACAATGGTTACGAACATTGGGGCCATTTGTGTCTAACTATACAATTCCCTCTATGCAATTTTACCACAATGGAGAACTCATTACACTCACTGGTATGGTTTCACCATCATTGTCTCTAGCCACTTTTCCTCAATTAAATCACATGATACACACTAACTCTATTGCCGCCCTTCACACCATTACCATGCTACCTACTGAACCTCAAGCACATGAACCACCTCTACAATTAAGTCCTTCTTTGTCTCCCAATGATTCCACCAAAATCGATTCCTTTCACCCTGATCTTGCCCATTTACTCCATCGTTACTCTCACGTTTTCTCCATTCCCCATGGCTTACCCCCAAACCGACCCCATGACCACCATATTCACTTACAACCCGATTCCAATCCTATCAACATTAAACCATACCGCTATCCTTATTTTCAAAAGGAAGCAATGACTACAATGATTGCTGAGATGCTCAAAGACGGCATCATTCGTCCAAGTACCAGCCCCTATTCTTCTCTGGTTCTTTTGGTCAAGAAAAAGGATGGGTCATGGCATTTTTGTGTGATTATCAGGCACTTAATGCTATCACTATTCGGGATCATTTTCCTATTCCAACCATTGATGAGTTGTTGGATGAACTACAGGGTGCACAATTCTTTTCAAAGATTGATTTACGGTCAGGTTATCATCAAATTCAGTTGGCACAAGAAGACATTCCCAAAACTGGTTTTAGGACCTTTGATGGGCATTATGAGTTTTTGGTGCTGCCTTTTGGCCTTACTAATGCCCTATCAACATTTCAAGCTGCCATGAATGACTTACTGAGACCATTCCTACGCAAATATGTCTTAGTTTTCTTTGATGACATTCTTATTTATAGTCCTTCTTGGTCTACCCATTTACTCCACTTAGAAAAGGTTTTGCACTTACTACTTGAAAACAAATTTTATGCTAACCTCTCTAAGTGTAATTTTGGAGTTACCTCAGTGGACTATCTAGGGCATATTATTTCAGGAAAAGGTGGACAAGCTGATCCTACGAAGGTGAAGGACATTTTGGCGTGGCCTGTTCCTAACTCCCTCACAGACCTACGAGCATTCCTTGGTTTGACAGGTTTCTATAGAAAATTTGTGCAACATTATGCCACTATTGCTAGCCCATTGACTGATTTACTTAAAGCTCCAACACTAATTTGGACTTCTGCAGCAGAGGCAGCATTCACACACCTTAAAAATGCTATGACTAATCTACCAGTTTTAGCATTACCTAATTTTTCCACGCCTTTTGAGGTTACTACTGATGCATGAGGTATGGCAATAGAGGCTGTGCTTTCTCAACAGGGTCACCCTATTGTTTTCTTCAGCAGGAAGATGTGTCCTCGGTTGTGTTCCTCTTCTGCTTATGTGAGGGAATTATTTGCTGTCACGGAAGCAATAAAAAAATGGCGTCAGTATTTATTAGGCAACACATTTCGTATTTATACTGATCATAAAAGCCTAAACAATTTACTGACCCAAACTATTCAAACTCCGGAGCAACAGAAATGGTTAAATAAGCTCATTGGCTACAGTTTTGAGATTCATTACAAACCTGGAAAGGAGAATGTCGTGGCTGATGCTTTGTCTCGCATGCCTGACGAATCAACTGCAGCCATTTGCGCCACTGTAAGTTCACCATTTTTTCCATTGTTCAATCAAATCCAACTATTCTATGCTACTCATCCTGTTGGAAAGCAATTGGTTGCCAAACTTCATGAAAATTCAGCCATGCAACATAAATTTAATTATAGGTCAGGTATTCTTTATTTTCAAGACCGAATATTCATACCTAAGGATGCAGACCTCATTCCTTCCTTGTTAGAGGAATATCACTCTTCACCTTTGGGGGGTCACTCCGGAATTAAGGCAACTTTATCTCGCTTATCTGCTGTTTTTTTCTGCCTGGTATGCATGGTGATGTTAAACAATTCATCAACAGCTGCTCTACTTGTCAGTACAACAAATACAGCACCCAAGCTCCTTATGGCCTTTTGCAACCACTTCCGGTTCCACAACAAGTTTGGGAAGATATCTCCATGGACTTCATCACAAATTTACCTTCCTCTTCCAACAAAACAGTGATTTGGGTCGTGGTTGACTGCCTTACCAAGTATGCTCATTTTATAGCTCTGCCTACTCATTTTACTGTAGCATCTCTTGCATCTGTGTTCCTTTCTGAAATTCATCGTCTACATGGCACACCAAAAACAATTGTCAGTGACAGAGACAAAGTGTTCATAAGCAAATTTTGGAAGGAATTATTCCAATCTCTAGGTACTTCTTTGGCATTTAGCAGTTCTTACCATCCACAAACTGATGGTTAGACTGAAGTTCTCAATCGCTGCCTCGAGACGTACCTACGTTGTTTTGTCAGTGAAGAACCCCAAAATTGGACATGTTTTCTTGCCCTTGCTGAATTCTGGTACAACACATCATATCATTCTGCCATTGGGATGACTCCATTTGAAGCCCTTTACGGCCGTGCTCCACCATCCCTCAACTCCTATGTGGCGGGTACATCAAAGATTGAATCCCTTGATGAGAGTTTGAACCGTAGAACAGAAACATTGAAATTGCTAAAAAATAATCTAAAAAGGGCAAGACAACGCATGGTACAGCAGGCCAACTCCAAGCGAAGGGACAAGGAGTTTTCAGAAGGGCAATGGGTTTACCTGAAACTCCAGCCGTACCGCCAAACCACCGTGCAACGCCGTTATACACAGAAGCTTGCAAAACGCTTTTACGGCCCTTTTCGCATCCTCCGCCGCATCGGTACGGTCGCATACGAGCTTGAGCTACCAGCCACCGCTTGCATTCACCCAGTATTCCACGTTTCTCTCTTGAAGCCTTGCGTTGGTAATCCGGACATGCAGATTTGCCTACTACCGGCTTCTAATACCACCGCTGTTGCAGGAACCACACCGCTTGCTATCATCGGGCGTCACACAATTCCAGGCGCAACTGACTCTGAAGAGGAATTTCTAGTTCAATGGGAGGGACAAGTTGCAGTTGAAGCCACTTGGGTTCCCAGATCAGCCTTTGTGTCCTCATTTCCATCTTTCGATCTTGAGGACAAGATCTTTTTTGGAGACATGGGTAATGATACAATTAGACCTTCGGTACAAGACAGTGGGCCCTCTGAAGCTTCATCTAGGCCCAAGCGAACTATCAAGGCTCCTGCACATTACCAAAATTATGTTAAATAATTTATAATAAATGTAATAGTTAGTTTTTATTATGCAGTTAACGAAATGGGTCAAAGGAACTGTCCTCTTCTCCTTAATATTAGGAAGTTAGTTACCTTGTAGTGGGTATTTGAATTGTTAACGTTGAATGAATCAGTAAGCAATTATTCAGAAATTCTAGTCTTCCTTTACTTTCTTAAGAGACCTATTCCTTCTCTAATTGGAATACATATCTCTTTGCATACTACATTCTATCAGGATGTATACCGAGCTTAATTTTAAAATCCTTACGTAATTGTATTTATCTCGATGAGTAGTTTTCGTCATTTAGACAATACCATCAATCATAAAGATTTTTTTAGTCTAAGGATTAAAATGTTTGCCGACTCTCGTTAAAAGTTGAAGGGATTTGTGTGGCCAATATATGGATATGACAATGGATCTGTAAAGCAAAAAATAATGGATCAGTGACAAAAACCATTAAAAAGAAAGGAAGAAAAGCTAAAACTTAATAGATGCTGACATCTTTTCTTTCTCATTATAGAGTTTTGACATTTGCACAATTATTTATTTATTTATTTTGGTAAGACATTTGTACATTTATGGAAGCAACTTTATATTGGTTGTGTAAATTTTTAACAAGAGTTACAGAAATTAAAAGTATTCCCCAGTCTTTTGAGAATTCAAGTAATGTGGGTGAGTAAAAATTTAGGTAGATATCATAAATATTCTTAAAGAAGAAGATTCTTGAAGAAGAAGAAGTTAATTCTTATGAATGCATGTTATTCAATTCTTTTATCAACTTATTTTTTTTTATATAAAAAATCTTTCTTTTTCATTTAATATACTTTTAATTGATTTAGAATCACATTAAAATCTGTTAAATTAAATTTATATATAATTTATTGATTTTATACGTATATAAAAACAAATTAACCTCGATTATTTTGTGGGTAAATGTGCAATAGATATTCTATTTTGAAAAACGTAAATGAAAATGCCGATAGAGAATGATGTGTTCGTTTTAGATTTTTTTTTTCCAATTACTTTTCATATATTTTAGCGTTTTTTTTTTTTTGGAAAATAAAACTCAACGACTTATGAAAGCACATCTTGCGCTTTAAATGTGATTTTTTCCCCTAACTAGATTTATATGCTTCTAAACAATTCAATTTATATAGCACAGAGAAGATATTAAACATAAAAATGTACTTACCAAATGTTGCATAACCATAAAATATCTTCCAAAATCATTTTTTAAAAGATCATCCACACTGTTCTGGACTGGGTTATCAGTTAGCGGTTCAGGAGCAACTCGACCCACTAGAATAAGATCCTAGATATTTATGTGCACTATTAGATAAGTTAATATACTTATTTATGATGTGCAAATCTCTCACAAAATTACTTATAGATATGCACACTAATTACATCTCACGTAAATAGAGAATTAGTTATAAAAGATAACAATCTCATAGATTCTGATCCTAAATATAATAGTATTCTGTTCAGATTGAATTACGATTCTTATCACCTAAGATACTCCTATAAATACATTGCAAGGTCTCAAAGGTATGCATCTACTTTCAAATACTATCAACTTTGTGCACAGTCTAATTTGAGCGTCGGAGTACCTTTTGCAAGTACCCACCCCTTATACCACCACCACTGCCTCCGTGCTACGGGGGATTTTGCCTTCAACCACCTATTCAGGTATTTTCTCTAAACCTTGTTCAGAACATTGGTGCGCCGTCTGTGGGAAAAGATAAAATTCTATTTCCATCATCACCGTCATGGTTACCACGAGGAGAAATCAAGCCTCAGCCAATCAGAATCGTGCCTCTGCTGTGCAGACCTAACCGTCTCCCAATCGCTGTCTAGTGGTCACTCCCGCCCATGAGCCGATCCAGGGACTAGTCGTCACCCAACCAGAACCCAGGCAAGACAGGGTAGAGACTTCTTTTATTGGTGATAATCTCTCCCCTCTACCAGCGTAATTCTAATGAGACAACGTCTCAGTCCACAAGGAGCACCGTCTGGAGATGCTAGACAGCGGATGTTGGCACTGCAATGCCATGGAGCTCGAGTGGAGAATGAAGAAGTTCGGTTTTGCCATGTTGAAACTTGTCTCCCGGAGTTATCCAGAGTAAAACCTATCTCTCTGGTTAGACTTCAGGATGAACGTATCCATAACCGGGAAAGAGCTGTTAACCAAGGGAAAGGAGGTAAAAATCGGTCTCCAAGAAGGAATCAAGAAAATCAAAGGGACAGAGCCCATAACGAGGTTTTGTCATCTGAAACATATCATGATCGTGGAACCTCGTCAGAACGCTGAAATCCCTATTTAGGCAAGAATAGAGCAAGACCACGGAGTAAAGAACTCGGTTTCACAAAACCAATCTTTCTTCGATAAGTTGATGGCCTATGAGATCCCTAGTATTTGAAAGTCGCCTTGAGATTGTTCACTACCTTAACTCCTAAATCCATTGTCAACTGGGAGGCTTTGTCCTTGATATTTTTTCTACAGTTCACGACCAGCAAGGTGCAACTGAAATCTATCTCATGCATTTCCTAGGTCAAACAAGGAAAGGAGAAGTCTCTTCGAGACTTTATATCCCAATTTAATAAAGAAATAATGAATATTAAAGACTGGGATGAAAGACTCGGACTGCACTATGTGAATGCTTATGTCTTAAAGCATATCAAATGAGTTTTTGATGATAACAAAGTCAAGATGAAGATCAAGATCAAAAGAGAAGACCAAGATCAAAAGAGGTATATTAGATATAGGTCCTAGATCATCAATGTTAAATGCTCTCTAAGTGTCTCAAGGATCTTCAAATGGTTTTTCAAGATCCTTCGAAATCAACTTATTATTGAAAGCTCATATTTTAAGAAAATATTGATTTTAATCTTAGATTGTGTAAAACATATGTCAATATTGTTCAATCCAAGTTTATCAAAGTTAAAAATGGCTTACATGTCAAATTAGACTTGAAAAATGTGTTCAAAGGCCAAGGTAATCGATTACAAGATGTTTGCAATCGATTACATAGCAAACAGAGGCCTTGTAATCGATTACATGTGGATTGTAATCGATTACAAGTAAGTCAGAGGCCTTATAATTGATTACACCAATCTGGTAATCGATTACAATGAGCCCAAAAAGGCAAGAACACGTTCAAGAAGCCTTGTAATCGATTACATAGTTATGGTAATCAATTACAAGCAAGTCAGAAGCCATGTAATCGATTACATAGAAATGGTAATCGATTACAAGCAAGTTAGAGGCCTTGTAATCGATTACACCAAGCTGATAATCGATTACCAAGTACCCAGAAAGCCAAGAACACGTTGGAACAACCATGTAATCGATTACATAAGTTGTGTAACCGATTACCACTAATCTGTCAGTGCCCAACAACTATTTTATCAGCATTTAATGCTGCCCATTAAAGCTCCCAACGACCCCTTTCTTCCAAAAACTTATAAATACTTGCCGTGGGGCTTCATTAATGGGTAACCTTTAATTCAGAACATCAATCTAACACTTATATACGAGAATCAAATTCTGAAAATGTTCTTGCTCTGTTTTTTGTGAAAACCTTGAGATATCTTTTGAGAGTATATTAGAGCTTCAATTTGTATTAATCACTCTTGTGAGAGTTTCATTCTATCAATCTAAATTGCTTTGTAAAGAGGGTGAGGCATCCCTCCTAAAGTGTAAAAGGTGAGGCATCTCTTAGTTGAAGAGGCTTAAGTTCAAAGGGTAAGGTATCCCAAAGTGTTGAGTGCTCAAGGTTGTAAAGGTTGTCAAGCACCTATTGAAGCTTGAAGATATAGTGAAAAATATCGAGTGTTTACTTGAGGACTGGACGTAGATCACAAGTGGATTGGTGATCAAACCAGGATAAACTATTGTGTTTATTTCTCTAAACCCTTCTCTTTATATTTGTGCATTATTTTATTGAATTGCTTGAATATTGTCACATTTGGCTATTATATTTATAAGTGAAAGTGTTCATCTCATTTATCCAATAACCTCTATCCATTTAATAGCTTCAACGAAAATTGATTATCATACGTTTTGCGAAAGATTTGCGAACTTATTTTACAAACTCAATTCACCCCCCTCATGAGTATTGAGGCCACTTGGTAACATACTACCTAAGGGAAAGACTCCTCCCTGGGCTGTTTTCTTTCTCTCTTGCCAAGAAGTAGAACAAGACCATGGATGAAGCTAACAATTACATCAACGCTGAAGATGTTCTCTGGATTAGGAAGCATCTGATAGCTACATAGAATGCAGTTATTTATGCCCTATCATTGTGCTAGAATGAATGCTAAGTCCTTGTTTTAAATGCATATTTGGAAGGTTTTGTGCTTATATTTGTCATATTCTGATTCTAAGCCTTTCTGATATGTTATTGTGCAAAACTGAGCTTTAATGATCAAGGATTGAGTAGATTTATATATGTTATTGATTTGGTGTTTTCTCTATGATAAGAGGGGCTCCAAACAAGGTTAAATATGGAGCAATTGAGCTTAAAGAGGAAGAGGAAGCCAAATTGGCATTCCAGCAAGTAACGCTGCGGCGCAAGGCAGAGCACGCCGCGGCGCTGATAGGATTTTCAGCCAGGTCATACTTGGACCCGAGGCAAGAGCGCCACGACCTAATGAAGTGGGCGTCGCGACGTAGTTAAACCGACCCATTGGGCGCCGCGGCGTGAGTATGTGGGCGCCGCGGCTCTGAGGCAGCTGCTGAGCCTATAAATAGATTTTCATACGTTTTTCTTAAAAATATATCTTAGTTTTTCAGGGTTCTGGCCGTTTTGGCCATTTCCATTTCTAGTTTCTCTCTTTTAGTTTAGTTTAGGATAGTTTTAGGTTAGATAGCTTGGCTAGATCTTCATTGCTGGTGGATTGGAGTCAAGGATCAAAGGATTGAAGCAGGATTCAAGCTTCAGAGATAAATCAATGAGCTTTTTTCTCTCTTTTCCCTTTCTCTCTTCTCTTCCTTATCTTTTGTATAGCTAAGCTTCGTTTAGGAATACTTTGAATCCTTTTATTTATATTAATGATATGTTCTTCTCTGAGTTTGTGTGGATGTTTGATTATGGTTCAATCATTATTTGTGTTTAATGCTTGTTCTTGGTTGGCCTCAATTGCATGATCTTAATATTAGCAAATGAACTAGACATAGGGATTTGTTGATATGGATATGGTATGGTTGATGCATGTTCGGCGAGTTCAATTGGCTTGGATGAGTTGATTCGTTAATAGGATAGAAATATACCTATTGGCCATGTATAGTGTGTGATTGAGAATAGATCGGTCATGAGTGGAAGTTGAGCTGGCTCTCAAGGAAACTTAGTGAGTTAGGCAATTGAAACCAGGGTTGATTGACCTAGACATAGGCTTTTGACTACATCAGATTCTCAAGCTAACCTAATCAATGCATTTGTGTTTATGAGGGGAATTGCATGTTGTTGGTAGATGTAGGGGGTGAAGGAGGATTTCCTGAAACCTAACCGCTCTTAGGTTTATTGTTTTTATAGATTAGATTAGTTTATTATTTTCCTATTTTTATGTCCTTGTCTAGAATTGATTAAGCTATTGGTTGATACTTAACTTTATAATCGAATATCCTCGTGGGAACGAACTTTTACTCTGTATCTGTATTACTTGTGCGATCCGTGCACTTGCGGTTAGCAAATGGGCAAACACGTTTTGACCCTAACAACATCTCGAGAAAAGAGAAGATGTCAAACCTAAATCCGGACAACCCAACCAACATGGTCAAAACTCAAAGCCTCCTTTCAAGGGAAAGTATGAGAACTACACTCCCCTCAACACACCTTAGACTCAAATCTACCAAGAGGTGATGAACATGGAGTTCAGAGATATGCAAAGACCCCCCATGAAGAAACATGTGTAGAGGGATAAATCCAAGCACTGTGCATGGCATGAAGGCCATAGGCATATAATACGGAAGATTGCGTCAATCTCTAAGATGCCATTGAGTCATTGATTTGAGATGGCCGCTTGGGTCACTACGTGCACTAGTCTCGGAACAATAATCAAATGGGAGGATAGAACTACAAGAAGCAGAGCTACAGCCCATGGAGAAATCCATCTCTACCCTACCAAAGAAGACACTTTCTTGCAAGGAATGATAATCCCGATGCAGGCCCATCCCGGGGTAATGCCCAAAACCAAGAAAGGGCACAACCTCGAGATGATGATCAAGATAACGATCCCATCATGCTAAAGTAACCCGGACAATCAACACCATCTTGGGGGGCTTCACGGGTGGTGGTGAGTTAGGAAATGCCAGGAAGAAAGCACTCTGGGTTGTACTGAGCGTGGCATCCCTCTCAAGATCTAAGTTAGATAGTAGCGTGAGAAAAACCCTGTAACATCCTAATACCAGTATCTCAATATATGAAGTATACAAAGAGATACCTAGCATTCCAATGTCACTACATATATACTAATGCGATACATATATCCATAATGTTCATTGGAAACATTATATAGAGCCATATGAAATACGAAAAACATAAACATCATAGTAAAATGCATATACATGTACAACATTAGCCTTAACAAAAGCTTGAAGTATCACATAATACTTTACATTATGAAAAAGTACTAAAAGATACAACATTTATAGCATAAACTATAAAGCTATGCTAGTCTTTAGCTTCCTTTTCCTTACTCTTGGAAGAAGTTTCACCTGGAATTACATGATACATAGCGGGGTGAGAAACAATATTTCTCAGTATGAGTAAACCAAAACCAACATACATAACATAAATAAACATAATCTCAATACATGCTTAAAAAAATATGTTTAAAGCGTCTACAAGGTCTATATCTAGCATTTAGATAAACCAAGTTAACATACATCTCATACATTACACTTAGTCCAACTTAGAACCAAGATGTTAAGCTTAGGAATATTGGTTGAATGTATTATTTTGTGGTAAATAGAGGGAAAGCTCATCTTCACATTGCATATATCCTGGTATATTGAAAAGTTCGGGCTAAATCCTTGTTCAAAAGAACCTTATGGACTCCCCACTTATCTCCCTTGGCCTTGGCACTATCAAAATATCAGGGTTAGGTCCTTACTCAAAAGATTCTTTCGAACACCTATCTATCTCCCTTGGCCTTCATAAATGGGCATCAAAGGATACTCACAAAGATCAATACTACTAATCCTTCCTATCATACATATATCTAAATACCAATTTATCACTCATTGCTCTTAAGTGACATACATTACCACTAAAGTGGCCTAAGGTGCTAGATACTAACCTAAAGCAAATCATAACTCTTGAATGCTCAAAGGTTTAAACTTTCTCATCAATGCTAGGTGATAGTTTTTTCTCTTGAAAATATCTCTAATTGTGCCTTAACACACTTTAGGAAATATATACTAATAATTCCATCTAGAGCAGAACTTCAAAATATCAAAAATGACATTTTTAGAGTTCTAGGGCCTCACACCGCTGCATTAACTTGGGCACGCCACGACATTAACTTGGGCACACCGCGGCGCCTTAGCCTTGGGTCTCAATATTGGGTGTGGGAGCACTCTGACGGTGCAACGTTGACAGCATATTCAACCCCATGTCGCGGCACGACATACTCACATCGCGACGTTCATAGAGAATCCGGTGTCTGCAGAACCATGGTACTGTTCCATTGGTTCTTTTCGTGGATTTTGGTTATTCCAAATCAGTTTCTAAGTGATTCTAAGTCCCTAATCAGTTCTTAAACACATAGGAATCATTAATCACAAACTTAAACCTCTTAATTTGGATTATGAACCAAAATCACATATAGGTTTACCTAACCCCTCTTTTGGGAATCAAAGGTCCAAATGAGATATTCAAAGCTTCTAACTTCAACTTATGCTATGAACAAGTCATAAATAACCAAAGATACTCAATCATGCAAACAAAACACAACAAACACCTCTAGAACTCAATTTGGCCTATTAAGCACCTTAAGTACACAAATAGTGAAAGGAGTAAAAAGAAGTGAAGATGATCATAAAACCCCTACCTTTGGCAGCTATAAAGAGATTCAAGTTTGGTTGGATTTCAAGCCTTGGCTTTCCTATTTCTCTCTTCCTCCTCCTTGGTCTTTGCGTCCCCTTTCTCTCTTTATCCTACAAGTTTTTTGCTTCTGTTTCGTGAAGCAAAGAGGCTATGAGTGAGGCTTCTAAAGAGGGAACTAAAGACTCAAATAGCCTTTAGGCCAAAACTGATAAAAGTTGGATCTGCTAAAAGCACTCAAATTTAGCTAAATCAAGATTTGCAACTTCCAACAACTTTAAAATAAATATTAAGATTCATACAAAAAGTCATTTCACTATTATTTGACTATAATTAGACAACTAATATGCCTAAAAATGCCAAAGTAGCTCAGTTTATCTTGAAACTTTAACTGTAACTTTTTTCATATATTTGTGACCTAAAAATAAATTATACATATTTGTTTTTCTCATCTAAGCAATTTATGCTATTATTTGATTCATTTTAAGCTACTTTTCACAGTTCAGATTGTAACTAAGTACCTAAACTAATTCAGATTATCACAAAATTAAACATACATGCTAAGCAAGTCATATGCTACCTTTTGAACACATAAACAAGTCTAACATGTCATTTTAGGGTATTACAAACCTCGTCGATTTCGTTCTTTGACGAAGATTACGGATGCACAATCCCGAATCACGATGACCCCATAGGAGCCAATGTTCAACGAATATTTGTTGATCAAGGGAGCTCGGCTAATATCATGTTCCTAAACTTGTTCGTGAAGCTAGGATTATCAAGGAAAGAACTGATTTCGTACACCGACGAGCTGATTAGATTCATTAGAGGCAATATCACCCTGGTGGGATACATCGAGACCTACTTGACTTTGGGAAAAGACTCCCTCTTCAAAACACTCAAGGTTAGTTTCTTAGTTGTTGATTGTCCCTTGGCCTATAATGTCATATTAGGATACCCCTCACTCAACGCCTTTGGGGCCATGATCTCTACACCCCACTTAGCCATGAAATTTCTTGACTAGTATGACATAGTTGTGATAGTCAAAGGAGATTAGGATATAATTAGAATTGCTACAAAGAAAGCTTGAAAATCGCCAAGAAACCTCAAGCCATGGACCAATACAACAATTTAACTCTAGTCACTACGGACCCTGTCAACGTCCTCTTAACTGAGTTAGATGTTAACGAAGAGATCCATGGTACCTGCCCCTAACCTAATGGAGAGCTTCAACTTCTTCAACTTGGTGCCAAGACAGACTAGGTAATCAAGATTAGAGGACATCTGAGTCAGGAGGAAAGAGCCCGGTTAATTGAGTTTTTAGAGAAAAACAAAGACCTTTTTGTATGGACCTTGACAGACATGCCAGGATTGGACCATAGTTCATTTGCCACCGACTTTCTATCATGAAGGATGCAAAACTAGTAGCACAGCGAAAAAGGAAGGTTGGGCCTGAGAGGCAAGAAGTGATCCAAAAGTAGGTGAAAGAACTCCTAGACGCTAGATTTATCAGGGAAGTCTCCTACACCATTTGGCTCTGTAATGTGGTTTTGATAAAGAAAGCCAATGAGAAGTTGCATATGTGCATCGATTACAATGAGTTGAATAAGGTATGTCCAAAAGACCTTTATCAACTTCCCAACATTGACAAGCTAGTGGACAATTCGTCTGGTTTATGGCTACTTTCCTTCATGGACACCTATTTCGAATTCAACCAAATTCCCATGAACTCGAAGGACGAAGACAAGACTGCCTTTATAACTGAGATGGGAAGATATTGTTATTATGTCATGTTATTCTGATTGAAGAATGCAGAGGTAACTTACCAATGAATGATGAACAAAGTCTTTGAAAAATAAATTAGTAAGATGCTAGAAGTCTACATAGACGAAATGATAGTCAAGACGGCAGAGATCGGTGACCACATCAAGGATCTGGAAGAAGTGTTCACCCAAATTCGGAAGCACAACATGAGGTTGAACCCAGAGAAATGCACCTTTGGGGTATAGGCTGACAAATTTTTATGGTTTTTGTTGACAAACTGAGGTATTGAAGCCAACCTAGAAAAGTGCTAGTTGTCCTCGATATACGCAGCCTGCAATCCGTGAAAGAAGTGCAACAACTGATAGGTCAAATCGCATCCCTCACACGTTTCCTAGCCAAAGCTCCTAAAAAATCTTTCCCATTCTTCAAAACTTTAAAAAAGGGAAAGAATTTTGAGTGGACCCTAGAGTGTGAGGCTTCCTTTCAAGAACTGAAGATGCTGTTTACACCATCGATTCTGACAAGACCGGACCTTAATAAAACACTTTATGCTTACCTCTCTGTCAGCAATGAAACACTTTATGCTTACCTCTTTGCAAGGTCCCAAGATCTGCTATCAGAAGATTGAAAAACTAGCCCTAGCATTATTGATTACTACAAGAAGGCTAAGATAGTACTTCTAGTGTCACACATTGATAGTGAGGATTGATCAGCCAATCTGGCAAGTACTACATAGCCAGAATTCTCTGGAAGAATGATTGCTTGGTCAATGGAGCTCTCCAAGTTCGATATTACTTACGATCCAAGACCAGCTATAAAGGCTCAAGTATTATCCAATTTCTTGGTTGAGCTTACACCAGACTCCATTCATCCTCCTGGACCATCTATGTCGATGGATCCTTGAATCATAAAGGAAGCGATGCCAGAGTAATACTAGAAAATGAAGTCGGCTTTATGTTGAAACATTCTCTGAGGTTTGAGTTTCCAACTTCAAACAACAAGCTGAATATAAAGCATGTATCGCAAGCATCAACATGGTAAAGGAGATGAGAGCTACGAATATAATCCTATACAGTGATTTGCAACTAGCAACATCTCAAATCCGGGTTAAATACCAGGCTAAAGGACCTCTGTTGCAGAAGTACGTAGACAAAGTTAAAAAGCTTATGGAAATCTTTGATAGTGTTAAGGTAGAGCACATCCTAAGGAAGCATAACTCCAGAGCCAACATTATATCAAAGCTTGCCAGCACCAAGAGCCCTGACTATAATAGGTTCATGATCTAGGATACCTTACTCACTTCTAGTATTATAGATAATGAAGTCCTCTTATTGCAAGGTGACAAAACCTAGATGACGCCCATAACTACCTACCTCCGCAACGACTCATTACCTGAAGATCAAAAGAAAGCCCAAAAAATAGTATGAACAGCGGCTTGGTATACCATATTGGGCAATCAGTTGTATTGTTGCAAGTTTTCTTCTCCTTTCCTTAAGTGCCTCGGTCATAAGGAAACAAAGTACGTCTTGGTCGAGATTTGTGAAGGGAGCTCTAGCCATCATCTCGGCAGAAAGGTTTTAGCATGAAAAGCATTGAGGGATGGATACTATTGGTCTACTATGGAAGCTGACAGCAAGGAACATGTATAGAAATGCGACCAATGTCAGCTCCACTCAGGAATTTGTGCAGCACCACTAGAGGAGTTATCTACGATGTTCGTTGTAACATCCTAATACTTAAACTAATGATATATCTAGAATTATGTATTAGCAATCATATTAGAGTACGCCACTTAGATCAATATCAAATTTTCTAAAGAATTACATATATAATATACAAATTATGAGCCTGAAGCAGAAGTACATAATACTTATCTGTAGAACTATGTTCTTTATAAATTATACATCAAAATACATAAAATACATCATATGCCACTAAGGCACAAAAATGGTATACAACCATATACAATTATCAAAACAAAAAGAAGTAAATCTTCCTTAAGGTCAAGTTTTTCTCCTCCTCTATGATATGCAGGAGGTCGTCCTGGAATCATTATGGAAATCAAGTCATCCTGGAATCCTGGAATCTCATAATTCTTAGTAACAGTTATGAAAAACGTGTCATCATAATCATTCTAGTTGTTTTGGGAAAAACTCATTTCAAATCATTAAAATATAATTAGTAGAAAGGTGGAAAAACCCAAACAAGTCATTTCACTTCCCAAAACAGAGATTCATTTTATACATTTAACAAAATCTTTTATGTAATCAAAGAAATCATCAAATCTCATTATAATCTTAATATGATAGACTTATAAAATAAGCTACTCATAATGGTCATCCATCAATAATCATCATTTTTCAATCATCAATAACCATAATTTGTCAATCATCAATAACCATCATTCATCTTTTATCAAAATAGTATGGAGGGAATGTCCATCCTTATAATACCGTTCACTTGGTAGTAGTTTACTTTCAGGTTGGTGCACTACAACCTATTTGTAACAGAATTTCTTATTACACAGAACTACTCCGAACTCAGAGTAACCCAAACCATAACTTACGAGGGAATTATTCATATTCATTTCAGAGTTGTGAGTAGAAAGGGAATTATTCATCCTCAACTACTTTGATAGGGAGGTTATCATCCTTTCTCACACGATCTTTAGATCTAGGTTCACCTCAAGTAGAGAGGGAATATCCATCCTTAACTACTTCTTATCTAGGAAGAACTTAAGTAAAGAGGGAGGGAATGTCCATCCTTAACCACCATTATCCAAGTCTTATCCTAGGTCTGAGGATTCCTTAGATAATGAGTTACTCTTGAAAATCAAATATAATCTTGAGTTATTCATCACAACCATCAATTCATCAAACATGCAATGATATGCATATGAAAGTTTTTCTTATCATAGGTAATCAAATTCATCATTCAATCTCATTTGATTCAATAATATCATAAAATTATTTCTCAAATTTGTTTGGATGCATAATCATATCACATTTAAATGAATCATAATCTTTCAATTTAAAGTTTAAGGTTTGTATTTATGCCACATGGGGTAAAGAACTATGTTTCCATCATTTTTAGATCAAAAACCTATCGATTATCAGGCCTTGGTAATCGATTGCCAGCTTGGCAAAACCCTGGTAATTGATTATCAAGAAATGGTAATCGATAACCACTCATCCAGAAGCTTAGTAATTGATTACCAGGCCTTAGTAATCAATTACCAGCTGCCTAGAAACTCATTTTGCAACTCTAGAAGCTTGGTAATCGATTACTAACTCGTGGTAATCGAGTACCACCTAGAATCTTGTAGGAAATAGAGCTTTTAGACCATTTCAACCCAACCTAAACTAATAAACATCAACAATAACATCAAAATCACCATATTCAAGCATCCAAAACACTTTCAAAGCAACAAACTAAATATGGGTTTCAAACCTATTTTTCAAATCTCAAAGTTCTTCAAGAATCAAGATCAAAGTTTGAATCTTTAACTCATAATCAAAATATAAAAACATTACCTTTATTCATTAACCCAAAATCTCAACAAAGTCATCAATCCATCATTCTCAAAAAGTAGAAAAAAGATGAACAAAGTGAAGAAAAACCTGTACCTCAACTTGATACTTTTTTCTTGCCTTTCTCTTTTTTTCCCTTTCTCTTTTCTTCTTTCTTCTTGGTTCTCCTTTCTATTACCAAGTGGCCTCAAAACTCAAGAGGGGGGTGAATTGAGTTTATAAAAACTTTTCACAAATCTTTCGAAAAACTCTTGATTACCAATTTTCGTTGAAGCTATTAATTAATGAGAATGAATGAATCGATAAGATAGGACAATAATGCAAAGTAATGAACTAATTCAAAAGAGAAATATTCAAGCAAGCAAATAAACCAATGCATAAATGTAAAGAGAAGGTTTTAGAGAATCAAACACAATGGTTTATCCTGGTTCAGCCACCCCTTGTGACCTACATTCAGTCCTCAAGCAATCACTAGAGATTTTTCACTAAATTCTAAGCTTGAATCAAATGCCTATGACATTTACAAATTGGAGCACTCAACACCACCTTGGGATACCTCACCCTTTATAGCTTGAGCCTCTTTAAGCAAAGGATCCTCACCTTTTACAATTTGGAGGGATACCTCACCCTCTTCTATAGAATAATCAAGGTTGATAGAATGAAACTCTCACAAGAGTAATTGATACAAATTGAAGGTCTAGAATGCTCTTCAAAGATATCTCAAAGATTTTTAGAAAAACAAAGTAAGAAGGATTTCAAGGATTAATTCACGTATTAAAGTGTTAGAAAGATGTTTCAAGTTCAAGGTCAGCCATTAATGATGCCCCATAACAAGTATATAAGATGTTTTTTTATCAAAAGGGCCATTAGGGGCTTTAATGCCCAGCATTTAATGCACCTAATGTAGTCATTGGGCAATGTCAGACCAGTGATAATCAATTACACACTACTAGTAATCGATTACATGGCTGTTTGAACGTGTTCTTGGCTTTCTGGGCAGGATGTAATCGATTACCAGCCTTGTGTAATTGATTACATGGCCTTTGCCAGACTTGTAATTGATTACAACCTCAGTGTAATCGATTACAAGGCTTCTGCCATGCTTGTAATCGATTACATGCTTAATGTAATCGATTACATGACCTCTGTTTAGCTTGTAATCGATTACAACACATGTATAATCGATTATCGTATCCTTTGAACACATTTTTCAAGCCCAATTAAGTGTATTGGTCAATTCTTACTTATAGAAGCTTGAATTTTGACAAAATTTACATTTGAATTACGAAATCCAAGATTGAAATCAACATAACCTTAAAAAGATGAACTTTGAATTATAAGTTGATTTAAAAGGATCTTGAAAAAATCATTTGAAGATAATTGAGATACCTTGAGAGCATTTTACATTGATATTCTAAGGCCTATATCTATATACCTCTTGGTTTCCTTCTTTTGATCTTGATCTTCTTTTTTGATCTTAATCTTCTCTTTTGATCTTGATCTTGATCTTTGATTTTGTTATCATCAAAAATTCATTTGATATGCTTCAAGACATAAGCATTCACACTTTCTTCCTCCTTGATTGCTTCCTTCTTCCCTCTTTTTCTCTATCTTTTCCTCTCCTTTTTCTAGTGCTGAATAAAGGAGCGAGAGAATATGAGAGAAAAGTTAAAAGAAAAGGATAAGAACGAGGGAGAATGGTGGTGGAGGAAAAAGTAAGAATAAAAGAAAAAGATGAAATCCAATTGAAATATAGTATCTCTTAATGACACTTTAATCTTTCCTGGACGAATTTTCTAACCCTCCTAGGGAATACAAAAAATTCTAGGATTTCATAAAATTTTTAATTTTGTCATTCAGTAATTATTCTTATATACCTTTATTAGTTGTAACGCCCCTTTTTGGGAGGGAACGTCACATTATTAAATACAATGCGAAAAAAGGAAACATAAATTAAGATCCAGTTTATTAAACCATAATTAAACTTATTTGATTATAGCTATGTAAATGAAATGGTGAATATTTTTTTTCTTTATTATATGCACATATTTATATTCAATATGCACATGCAAATGGTACCAAAAATCCTACTCCATGGAGCTAGACACAAAACATTCAGAGAGAATGATCAAGGGGACATGCCAGTATCTTGTCAGCCGTAAAATCAAGTGCTTTCCAGAAAATAATCAATCATTTTGTGCAATAAGGCTTTATACAGCGACATTCCCACAAGATCGCGATATAGGACAGTATCTCCGTCAGGATCGTCAGTGCGTTTGCATCGGTTTATCCCACGTTCCAGAGGGGCTACTAACTGCCCACTGTGAGACGCCCGCGCCCCGACACCCCCAAGGTCAACTGCAGGACCTATACTAGTCTACTCGCACCCGCACAAAGGTGTGATTCAACTCCTAGGCAACTTGGCCTTAACAATAGTCCAAGACATTTTCAATGCATGTTTCAATCATGCTTATCATGACAAACTATGTCAATCATGCCTCAAATGCATGTGGATTTAACGCATATATGTACATTCATATATGAAATCACCATCATATCATATCATGTCTAGAATTACATGTCATATCATTTATCAACAAGGTTTGATCCCATTCACGGATCCACATCAAGCCAATAGCAAACCATTAAGGGTGAACACCACCCCATTCATAGTTATGATAAAAGTTACACCTTAAGTTCATTATGTTTCTCATAACATCACCCATACTCATGTTTTTTCTTTATTCCAAAGTTATTCTACACTATAAGGCAAACTTTTATTCTTAGTTCTTTCCATTTTGTGAATCCCTAATCAACTTCTAATCATTCAATTAATTATGTTTAATAAGTTTATTTTAGTGCTAAAGCCTCACAATGAGTGCCCAAGGAGACCGGGGGCCTCCAAGGGGTTAGAAAGGCCTAAAATCCTTCATAAATCAGATTACACGGCCTGAGGAAGAATGCACGAACACGATTTCATAGCCTGGCCAAAATACACGGCCATGCCATAATGCACGTCCTTGGTTGTGTACTCCTCTGGATTTTCTGCAGAACACGTCCAGAATCACACGACCGTGCAAGATCACACGGCCTAGGTCGTGTAACTCTCTGTAAATGGAGAAAACCACCAGAAATCAATCTAACCTTCATACAATCCAGTATCCACCATCATACATCTAAATCCTACCATTCAAACAATCAATACACAACCAAAATTACTCAAACAAAGGGGTATCCTACAAATGGGTTTCACCCCATCAACACAACAAAGAGTTTCTTACTACAAAATGGGTTGAAGAGAATAATCTTCGTCTTACCTTAGTGAAGAATAAACAAAGCAAGTTCTTTTTTTCCTTGGAATTTTGTGCTTCACCACCTCAAAATTCTTGGGTGTTCAAATCCATAAAAATCAAAATCAAAGAGTGGAAATGGTATCCATAGTCACCAAAGTGACCATGGACCACGAAAATGAGGTGAAAAAGGGAAGAAAGTTGAGAGCTTTACCTTAAAGCTTCAAGCTTTGGAGTTGGGCTGTGAAGGACGAAAATGGAGAAGTCAAGAGGAGTCCCACAAAGAAGAAAGCTTGGAGATGATGAGGGAAAACAATGGTTTAAGTTAGCTTGAGCATGGAAGCTTGAAAGCTCAACAATGGAGTGTGTGTGCGTGGGTGAAGAGAAGAAGAGAGGGAGACCAGCGTGAGGGAGAGAGGAGGAGAAATGAGAGAATGAAATGTGAATGAGCCTTTGTTTTCCTTCCCCCAATCGTGCAGCACCTTAGAGAGGAGAGAGAGGAGTGGTTGAGAGGAAGCTTCCTAGAAGTTTCCCTTGTAGCTTCCTTGAGAAGCTTCACACGCTTCTCAATAAAGTGAAGTGTGAGGTTACTTAGATGATGTCATAAAAGCAACTAGATAGAAATAATTTACTAAGCTATTACTCAATGGACAAAAATTATAGTCAGCAGAAATAATATTTTATTGTCTCTTAGATAATAAATATTGTGCGATTTTATTTATCAGATAAAATCTCGTAAAATGTAAACCTCGTAAACTGTACTCAGCCTCGGATTTAGTAAGATCTCCCGTCGATGTTTCCACAGCTCAAAGTTTACCAGCCTTAGGAAAAATATTTCATTTTCCTGGCTCCACTAAGCGCGTATGTAAAATGAGGAATATATTAAAATATTCAACATTTCCAAAAAATTCCACAAAAATTCTCAAAAATCACAAATATTAGAAAATGTTTATTCATCACAAAACAAATAATTTTTGGGGTGTTACACTGACTCTGCTTAGTGTGTACGCAAAATGAAAAATATATTAAAATATTCAACATTTTCAAAAAATTCCAGAAAAAATTTTAAAAATCATAAATATTATAAAATGATTATTTATGATGAAACAAATAATTTTTGGGGTGTTACATTTGTCACTAAACTTCATTATTCTTTCTTAGGTTAAATTAAACCTATGGAATTAAACTAAAAAGCTTTCATATATTCATTTTAATTATTCATAGCTTAGAAATAAATCTTCCATATTTATTTCTATTTCCTCAGCTATTCAACAAAATCCAAGTTTAAAATGAACTACTTTTCACATTTAGTGTTATAGATTTCTGCTCAAACGAATTCAAATAATTACCAAAATTAATAAATGACATATACCAGTATTGTTGAGTTTTTATAACCCTGATTAAGTCTAATAGGTTTGAGAGAATGTTACATCTGTCCCCTAACCATTTTACTAATCAGGGATGGACATCCTCTGTCCTTTCCCTCAAGCGCTAGGACAGATCAAGTTACAAATCTAAAAGTTCACTTATAAGAACATCATTAGTAGTTTTAGAACCCCAGAGTCTATTGTCACAGATAACGGAACACAATTCACAGATCAAAAGTTCAAGAATCTCTTAGTCGGTCTCAAGATCAAAAAATACTTCACCTTGGTGGAACATCCTAAGACCAACGAGCAAGCCAAAGCCACCAACCGAGTCATACTTAGAGGAATCAAAAAAAGACTTGATGATGCTAAGGGAAATTAAGTAGAGTAGCTTGATTATGTCTTATGGATATATCAGACCATACATCATTCCTCCATAGGAGAAAATCCCTTTAAATTGACTTATGACTGTGAGGTTATGATTCCAATAGAAATAGGAGAACTAAGTTAGAGAAGATAGAACTTTTCTAAAGCAACCAACAGGATCTCATTTGCCATAAATTGGACTTATTGGAAGAATAACACCGCATTGCTCATGTCTATTAAGCCACCTTTAAAAAGAGGATTGTAGCACGGTATAATTTTAAAGTGATTCCATAATGATTTAACCCTGGCGACCTTATGCTACCTAGGACAGATATCAGAGGGAAAATATGAAGGATGAGAAGTTAGGTCTTAATTGGGAAGGACCATACAGAATTACAACCAAAACTAATATAGGAGCCTATACACCAGAAAGTCTCTCTGACAAAACTATCAAGAATTTCTAAAAATGCGGACAAGCTAAGGAAATATTATATTTAAATGCCTCTAAATTGTTAGTTTTATCATGTAAGTGACGCGTTCCGACATGAATAAATCAGTTATTATTTCTTCAACATTTGTTTACTTTATTCATCTATGACTACAACCCACAAGGTTATCACACCTTGGAGAGGTCTGAGGAACACATGGTCTGAAGAAGATCAGATATTCTGATATCTGTACATGATGGCCAAATAGCAGAATCCACTTGACTAGTATTCAAGTTCATGGAATGCATTCAAGGGTTTTCACCAGTATGTAAACGAGGCTGACCTTAACCCATAAACTTAAAAAGTGTACGGAGGTTAAGCATATCCGACTGTAGCCTGAGATAGTTGACTCCACACCAAGAGGCTTTTGTATAAACTATAATCTATAATTTCAACACTAAGCCTAGCTTATAAGCCTGAAAAAGGTTTAATATGCTTACGAGCATTAGACTATTTCTCGGGATAGTGGGCACTACTCCAAGAGGCTTCTGTACCACAGTTTTACACCAAAGAATTTGATTGTGTCAAAAAATTTGACTAAGTATCAAACATTTTCGAGCGGACCTGACCACTGAGATTGAGTGTTAGACCTATCTCAGTTGAAAAAGCACCAACATTTGCTAAGTGTAAAAGAAACGCTAAGATCGAGCATTGGACCCATCTCGGTGAGGAAAGAGAAAAGACAAAAGAGATATAAGAAATACCAAATACTTAAATTAAAAAAGATGCCTGAGATTGGGACTTGTTCATTTACAAATATTATAAAAACCCCAAGTAAAGGGCAAAGTGAAAAGCAAATAACAAAAGCAAAGTCAAGCGTTTTTTGGGGTTGCCTCCACGATCGTCTCCAAGGTCCTCTCCACTATTTGGTCGTCCTCCGATGCCCCCTCCTTTTCCTCATCGCCGACGTCCGCCATGGGAGGAACTTACTCAGTAGGAGTAGTCGTGGGAGCAACATCTACAATCCAACCATCTCGAACAAACTTCATTGAAGCTATTCCCTCCTCATTAAGGTTCGGGTTGAGAAGGTGGAGCTGGGCAAGTGCATTTGCGAACAACTCATCCACTGACTTAGCCCATTCATCTTCAAGAACTACTGTAACATCTTGAGAAAAATGCTAGGCTTGTATATGGTCTAAGAGGTCCTATTATATTTGTATAACATGTCAGTTAAGTTTTGTGACAAACTGAGTTCATTTAGGCACTTTGTTGCAACTTAGAGTATGAAAAGTAGCTTAAAATGACTCAGATAGTAGCATAAAAGGATAAGTTGAGGGAAACAAGTATGGATAACTTGTTTCGAGGTCACAAATGAGTTAAGTAAGATGCAGTTAAAATTTGAGAAGAATCAGACTCAGTTTGGTGTTTTTTAGCATACTGGTTGTGTGTTTCAATACCGATTGACTAGCAGCAAATATAGAAAAATAGGATAAAAGTGAAACAACAATTTAGATGAATCCCAAGATTTATTCTAAAGTTATTAGAAGTTGAAAAACTTGAATTAGTGTAATTCAAGTGTCCTTAGCAGATATAAGTTTCAGTTCAGAAATTAGTTCCTATCCTTTTTCTTATTTCCTTTCTTTCTTTATCTCTCCCTCTCCACAATAAAAAAAGAAATAGAAAAATAGAGAAACGAAATAAATGAAAGGAGAAGAGGGAAAAAATGGAAGGAAGGAAAAAGTAGAAGAGGAAGAAGAAGAAAGGAAGATCAAAAGCAAGATCAAGAGGCTTGAAGATTGATCATCACCAAGAGGTAGGGGATTTCTACTCTTTTACCCTCTTTGTTCTTTTGAATGGGGTTAGGGTTTTGAATGGAAAATGGATTTGGAGAGTCAAATCCTAGTTCTTCGCTTGATTCTTGATTTCAAGGATTAAGTTATGATAGTTTTAGCTTAATGAGTGCTAGTTGGCCATTTATGGCTTAAGTTAATCCATTTTTGGTTCATGAGGAACTTGGAAAAATGGATTAGAGTTATTGAGATTTCTAGCCTAAATCTGTTCCTAAGTGAACCAATAGGTTGTAAAAGAGTTACAACAAGTCTAGGGGCATAGATTGGTGTTAGAAATCACTTAGAATCCATGATTAGATGGTTAGGGTTTTGAATGGAAAAATGGATTTGGAGAGTCAAATTCTAGTTCTTAGCTTGATTCTTGATTTCAAGGATTAAGTTAGGATAATTTTAGCTTAATGAGTGCTAGTTGGCCATTTATGGCTTAAGTTAATCCATTTTTGGTTCATGAGGAACTTGGAAAAATGGATTAGAGTTATTGAGATTTCTAGTCTAAATCTGTGCCTAAGTGAACCAATAGGTTGTAAAAGAGTTACAACAAGTTGAGGGGCCTAGATTGGTGTTAGAAATCACTTAGAATCCATGATTAGAGGTTTAGGGATTGGTTTGGAACCAAGAATTTTTCAAAACACATTCTGCAGAACTCAGTCTGATTTACGGGAGCTCAGGCGTTCGGACTTGGGCGTCTAGGTGCCCAGAGACCCGAGAGAAATTACAAGGCGTTGCCTAGTGAGTGCCCAAGTACTGAAAAATAGGCGTCTAGTTGTCCAATTATCAGCAGAAACAAGAACAGGGGAAGCATTTTGAACATCTTGTGGTTCTCGGTGCATAACTTGAGCTATAGGCATCAGATTGACCTGATTCTTCTTGCATTTTAAAGCTAAGATGTAAGGCTTCAAGTGTTAGAAATTTCAGAATTCTAGAAGTTAGGATGTGCATTTAGTGTATCTGTGAAAATTAGCTTTTTTAGGAGAGAATTTAGGTATTTTTGGAATGGTTTGAATCTCAGAAATACTAGTAGCTTCTTTAATAGTTAGAGTTGAGTGCCATAAGGCCTAAAAACCTTGTGAGTTGGATTCCTTATGCAATAAGGTTAAGCCTAATGAGTTGGCTCCCTTATGCAATAAGGTTGAACCTAGTGAGTTGGATCCCTTATGCAATAAGGTTGAACCTAGTGAGTTGGATCCTTTATGCAATAAGGTTGAACCTAGTGAGTTGGCTCCCTTATGCAATAAGGTTGAACTTAGTAAGTTGGATCCCTTATGCGATAAGGTTGGATCCCTTATACAATAAGGTTGAACCTAGTAAGTTGGATCACTTATGCAATAAGGTTGAACCTAGTGAGTTGGGTCCCTTATGCAATAAGGTTGACCCTAGTGAGTTGGCTCCCTTATGCAATAAGGTTAAACCTAGTGAGTTGGTGCCCTTATGCAATAAGGTTGAACCTAGTGAGTTGGATCCTTTAAGCAATAAGGTTGAACCTAGTGAGTTGGATCCCTTATGCAATAAGGTTGAACCTAGTGAATTGGATCCTTTATGCAATAAAGTTGAACCTAGTGAATTGGATCCCTTATGCAATAAGGTTGAACGTAATGAATTGGTTCCCTTAATGAGGTTGAACCCTAACAAGACTTGGTTCCCTTAATAAGGTTAAACCCAAGCAATAATTGGTTCCATTATTTATTAAAGTTGAGCTTAATAAAACATGGATCAGTATATCCTAAGCTAGGCTAAGGATGAGTATATCCTATGCCAGGCTAAGAATAAGTAAGTAATATGCCAAATGAAGGAATTTAATTCTTAGAAATAGTTAAGCTGCATATATGAGCTTAGTGAAGGATTATATAGTTGTTAGATAAATGTTTACATAAAGTTAGAATGTGAACGTTCTAGTGGTAGTGAGTATAGTCTTACTTACTTAGTGCAACTGTTAATTCAATGTTCATAGTGTTATTCATTGTAAGGTGATATTTGTATAGTACTTATATCTTGATAATGAATACCATAAAAGTTAGTATAGTATATTTAGTTTTAGAGAACAATTATTCAGTATAAAGGCTTTAGTAGTGGTATTGGTTACTCATACTGAGAATTTTCTTTCTCACCCCGCTGTGTTTTTATGTTACTCCAAGTCAAAGCCCTTTAAGAGGGTACGAAGACGAAGATATAGAAGAACTAGATAAGTTTAGTTATGTTTTTAGTTCAAAACTTATGTATTAATTTATATTTGTTTGAGAATGTAAAACTTGTATATATAATGTTGTATATATGTATGACTTTTAGTTATGGCTCTCCATAATTATTTACTTAAGTGTTATGGATTAGTTGTCGATTAAGTTAGAAGTAGCATAGCTGATACTATTTATCTAACTATGTGTTAGATATACTAGGGTATCGGTATTACGATGTTACATTATGGTATCAGAGCAGTTCATCTTGTGAGTCGGGGTATGGACTGACTCAGTTTAGCTAAGTTTAGAGTTTTTCGCTATGTGTTGTGCATTTTTTGTCCCATATGCGGGGTATGTGGATAGGATTGCATGACAGGCCTTAGGTAGGAGTGTTAATAGTTACCATTAAACTTAGTGTGATTAGGGAACTATTACTTCACCAAGGTGTACTAGGAGAAGTGAGAATTCTTCTAGTGAAGATGTAGCTAAACTAGCTGAAGAAGTTCTGAGAGATAGCAATTGCTAAGGGGTAGCAGATTGCTATCGCAAACAAAATTTTAGAAAAAATGGAAGTAATTTCATCTTAGCAGCTAGTACCACTAGTACAGTCAGTGCATAAAGTAGTGGTAGAAAAGGACCGAAACTCCCCAAATCTCTCAAAGTTTAGAAATGTCAATCCTACATCCTATAAGGGTATGTAAGACCCGTTGGGAGTAGGTGGAACTAACTTAAGAGAAAGAGGAAACCCTCACAGTTGGGGTTTGTTCAGATGACCTGAGAGTTTTGGTTGTCTCCTATATGTTAGAAAGGGAAGCATAGTTTTAGGGAGCAGAATGCCAAGAAGATAGAGTTCTCAAGACTGAACAAGGTGGAATATTAGTACGCTAGTAAATGGCTAAGTTTAAGAAGTAAGTGATAAGTACAGAGCAAGCTACAAAATTGAACTTCAACTTGTATAACTTTAACTTTAGGGGTTGTGGTGTTCATTTTTCTGTAATCATCATTCTTTGTTTGTGAAGGCTGATGAGGGATGATAGTATCGAGTTCTTCATGATACTCGAAGTAAAATAATGAATAAGTGAAGTTGAGTTTCCAAATCCTTTTCCACGTGAGTTTTAGTGTCGTTAGATACTTGTGAAATAAAGGATTGGTAGAAAAGTGGAAGAGTAAGAAAGCCGTTGTTCTGGAAGTTTCCAGTTTGCCCTCCTGCAATATTCTTTTTGAATCAAACTGGAGTGATAGTTCAAATAGAATAGATGGTATCAAGTTTTTGTTGCATTAGTTATTCGAAATTGCAAGATCTCAGTAGTGAGCCAAAGTTTACCAAATAGGCAAATTTCGAATAGCATGGTCCTCAAAGCTAATTGAATAGACTAAGAGAGCTATTCGATTGGCATAGTTCAGGAAGACAGGCTAGAGTTAATCGGATAGACTAAGTGTGCTATTCGATTAAGTAAGATTCAATGTTAATCAAAATATGATGTTAGCTTTCAAGCAGTAGTTCAGAATGACGTACTTTCAAAGGTGATCAAATAAATGGAGAACTATTCGAATAAGCCATTACATAATGGTATGTTAAGCTAACCGAGTAGACAAAGGGAGCTATTCGTTTGGCAAAAGTTCAAGGTTAATTAAGTATACTATAAGAGTTATTTGATTAGCATAGTTTCGATTAGTCAAAATAGGCAAAGAGAGGCTTATTTTCGATTAATCGAGAAAGGCAGAATGGTGCTGTTAGTGCCAATCAAAGAGAATGGTTGAAGGTCCCTACAGCTAGCCTCAAGTGGAACAGAAGTTATAAGGTTCTCACAAGAGGAAGTGAAAGGATGATAGGTATATGAAATGTGCTTCTAGACCTAGTCATCCTCAAGATATAGACCAGTTGAGCTGCAGCTCAACTGGTGAGAGGTATTTCCTTCGGGAAAACAAAAAGCTTGGTTACGGGTTCGATTCCTAGGAAGGGTTGCACACCAAAGGTAGGATTTGAACGATGTGTCCAATGCCAGACAATGCTTGAGTAGATGTTAATGGCCCCCTAGAAGTAGAGGGTGGCTATTACATGGACATGAGCGAGCTTAAGTAGAAGTGAAGGGACCAAAGTGTGATAGATATAGGAGCTAACATGGGGGCAAACCTAGTTAAGTTAGTCAGATAGTATGTTATACTTATGGCTAACCAGAACAATTTTAAATAAGTGTACAGAGAAGCAGGGAATAGTTTTTAACCTCAAAGCTCAAGTTAGAGTAAGAGTATATACTCTGAATAATAAGGAGGCAGCCTAAACTCTTAATCTCATATGAGGTAATAACATAGTTAAAAATGATCTCTATGTTTTAGTATATGATTCAGGAGTACCCCACTCCATGATTTCATATGAGAATAGAAAGAGATCAGATTTATCTATGTTTGAGTTTTCCCATGTTTCATCCTTGTCTACACAACACGAAAGCTAGTCACAACTTCCTTAGTAAGTTTGGATGGTTGTGCAAAGTTGAAGGTAAGATTTCCTTTATAGATCTTAGCAATTTATCTTTCCTTAACATGGATGTTAGACTAGAAATGGTTTTGGGTTAATCAGATTGGACATTAAGGTTTATATCTGATGATTCTTCTGTGCCTATTTCTTTCAAGTCTATGTTATGAAAGTTAAACAAGTGAAAAACTCCTTAGTAGAGGAGCTTTAAGAATTTGTTTTCCCTTTTCTCCTCGAATGTGGAAGTTAAGTAAGTCTTAGAAAATATATATGTGATAAGAAGACATTCAGAGGTATTTCCTAGGAAAGTAATTGAGTACCACTTGAAAGAGAAGTAGAACTCTTTATAGGTATAGTACAAGTTAAGTTAGCCAAGATGTTCAGTGATCATACGAGTCTGCAACACTTGTTTGATTAGTAGAAGCTGAACATAAGATAAAGATGATGGATGAAATACTAAGTAGAACTTTGATATGATTAAAGGATCATGACTTTGAGTTATAGTATCATCCGAGTCAAGCCAATGCAATGGCTGATGCACTAGGTAGGAAAGTCCTACATGTGTCCCCGATGACGGTCCAAGAGAGTGAACCTCTTGAGAGTTTCAGGAATTTGAGTCTAGTGGTGACTCTAATGCCATATTGTCTCATAGTGGGTAGAGTAGGCATAGTAGATAACTTAAGGACTCAGATTTTAGAAACTCACAAGGAGGATTAAGCTCTAAGGGACAGTAGTGAGCAGATCTTCTTAGGAAACCAAGAGGATTTTGTTATGACTAAGAATGGAATGATGAAATTTAGAGGCAAACTTTGTCCTCCAAGAGAGTCATAAATCAGAGAGTGGATTCTGGAGGAAGCTCACAAGAGAAGGTATACCATCTGCCTAAAGGCTACTAAGATGTACCAAGATCTTCGGATAATGTTTTGGCAGCCTAGCAGGAAAAAGAACATAGCAGAATATGTGTTCAAGTGCCTTTTTGCCAGAAGATAGTATAGAGCAAAGTTGGCACTAAGGGAACTAGTCGGGAGTTGTAGCCCCATGATAAACAAGTTTACCCAAAGTTGTGGTAAGTGGAAAACAATTTTGAAGACAAAATTTTAAAAAAGAGGGAAGAAATGTAACATCTCAAGAAACATGTCAGGCTTGTATAAGGTCTTAGAGGTACTATTATACTTGTATAACATATCAGTTAAGTTTTGTGACAAACTGAGTTCATTTAGGCACTTTATTGCAACCTAGAGTGTGAAAAGTAATTTAAAATGACTCAGATAATAGCATAAAAGGCTAAGTTAAGGGAAACAAGTATGGATAACTTGTTTCTAGGTCACAAATGAGTTAAGTAAGATACAGTTAAAATTTGAGAACAATCAGAATCAGTTTGGTATTTTTAAGCATACTAGTTGTGTGTTTTAATATCGATCGACTAGCAACAGATATGAAAAAATAGGATAAAAGTGAAACAATAATTTAAATGAATCCCAAGATTTATCCTAAAGTTATTGGAAGTTGAAATACTTGAATTAGTGCAATTCAAGTGTCCTTAGCATATATAAGTTTCAGTACAGAAATTAGTTCATATCTTTTTTCTTTATTTCCTTTCTCTCTTTATCTCTCCCTCTCTACGACAGAAAAAGAAATAGAAAAATAGAGAAACAAAAGAAACGAAGAGAACAGGTAAAAATGGGAAGGAAAGAAGAAGGAGAAGAGGAAGAAGAAGAAAGGAAGATCAAGAGCAAGATCAAGAGGCTTGAAGATTGATCATCACCAAGAGGTAAGGGATTTCTACTCTTGTACCCTCTTTGTTCTTTTGAATGGGGTTAAGGTTTTGAATGGAAAATGGATTTGGAGAGTCAAATCCTAGTTCTTAGTTTGATTCTTGATTTCAAGAATTAAGTTATGATATTTTTAGCTTAATGAGTGCTAGTTGGCCATTTATGGCTTAAGTTAATCCATTTTTGGTTCATGAGGAACTTGGAAAAATAGATTAGAGTTATTGAGATTTCTAGCCTAAATCTATGCCTAAGTGAACCAATAGGTTGTAAAAGAGTTACAACAAGTTTAGGGGCCTAGATTGGTGTTAGAAATCACTTAGAATCCATGATTAGAGGTTTAGGGATTGGTTTGGAACCAAGAATTCTGCAGAACACGTTCTGCAAAACAGAGTCTGATTTACGGGCGCTTAGGCGTTGGGAATTAGGTGTTTAGGTGCCCAGAGACCCGAGGGAAATTATTGGGCACTGCCTAGTGAATGCCCAAGTGCTGAAAAATGGGCGTCTAGTTGTCCAAATATTAGTAGAAACAAGAACAGGGGAAGCATTCTGAATAGCTTGTGGTTCTAATTGCATAACTTGAGCTACAGACATAGGATTGACCTGATTCTTATTGCATTTGAAAGCTAAGATGTAAGGCTTCAAACGGTAGAAATTTCAAAATTCTAGAAGTTAGTATGTGCATTTGGTGCATCCGTGAAAATCAACCATTTTAGGCGATAATTTAGGTATTTTTTGAATGGTTTGAACCCCAGAAATACTAGTAGTTTCTCTATTAGTTAGAGTTGAGTGCCATAGGGCCTAAAAACTAGTGAGTTGGATCTTTTATGCAATAAGATTGAACCTAATGAGTTGGATCCCTTATGCAATAAGGTTAAACCTTGTGAGTTGGCTCCCTTATGCAATAAGGTGTAACCTAGTGAGTTGGATCCCTTATGCAATAAGTTTAACCTAGTGAGTTGACTCCCTTATGCAATAAGCTTGAACTTAGTGAGTTGGCTCCCTTATGCAATAAGGTTGAACCTAGTGAGTTGGCTCTCTTATGAGTGAGTTGGATCCCTTATACAATAAGGTTGAACCTATAACACCCTCCGAAGGGCATTACATTTCAGACCAACTCTTTCTTAAACTTTACCCGAGTTATAAAAGATTTAACATTATAAAATACGAGTTTCAGAATTTCTTTTTTACGATAACATAAACTTACCAAATTATAGAAACACAAGACATAAGAACTAAATAATATACTTTACATATAAACAAAGTTTACTACAACTACAAATACATCATACTTACATACCAAAAACATAAAACATCTAACATAACCAACCTAGACTGGCCCAAGTTCATGACACCTAAGGAAATGGTCCTCCACTGGATCCTTAGAAGGCAAACCCCCCAGCCGGGGCATATCTTGACAGATGGGAGTCCGAGCAGAAGATACTACGGAGTCCTCCCTAGGAGTATGATGACGATCACCCCACAAAACCCATATAGGCATATCAAACTCTACATGTGCAGTAAAAGCAGAAGAAAAAGTAGTGACCCCATGGCGAGTTTTACTTATCGATAGAGTAATGTCTCCACAATACTCTATACGCTCTGTGTCCCAATGGACAAGCCAAGCATCAGCGCCTTCGAGAAACTGTAGTCTAACAAAACCTATCAAATCCCTCGTTGCCGCCATCGCAGTCTTCATGGACATAAACATAAACAGAGACAGACAGAACAATAACATAAAGAGGTGAGATCTCCTACATCAATACTAGCATGGCAGCATAGAAACAATAATGACAATAATGCCATACATATACAATAATAACAAATATATTCATTGTATCAAATAACAGATAATTTCACAAACATATATATATCATAATAATATGTCAACTAACTATGCATATGCACAATGAATCGACCTCTACTCCATGGAGCAAAAACCAAACATCGGAGAGAATAATCTAGAAGATATGTCTGTACATTATCCGCCTCAATTCAAGTGCTATAATTTTTCTCAGTGTACACGTCATGACTTGTACAAGACATTCTACTCCAGATCGTGAATAGAATAGTGACTGGTCGAGATTGTCAGTGCTTTGCTCAGTCACCACGACCCAGTGGAGCTACCAACTATCCACTTGTGGGATACCCACGCCCTGACACCTCCAAGATCAACAAGTGAACCCTACTACACAATTCGCACCTGCACTAAGGTGTAATTCATCTCCTAGGCAAATAGCCTCAACAGACACCGTCTTTAAAATGCATGATTAATGACTTAATGCATAACACAAGCCATTACTGGCTACAACCATACATTGATATTTTCGGGTCCAATACATTGGCCCGATAGTAAACTGCTATTTTTCCTCAATCACAAAGCATTTTATCGCGTTTTCACAATCGTGTAACACTTTTGTTACATTTTCAAATCGTGTAACATTTTTTCAACGTTTTCTCAATCGCGTAAAGATTTAAAAACATTTTCTTAATCGTGTAACTAAAAATCATCATTTTTAAATTGTGTAAAGATTTTTCTATATATTTTCAATCGCATAAAATGTTTTATTGATATTCTAAGCTTAATTTTAAACTTTTCTCAGTTAATATAAAATTAGACTTTAATTCCAACATTTTCTCACTAATCCAACTCTAAGTAATATTTCCTAACGTCTTTCACAAAAACTTATATTATTTTAATTAAATCAAGATATCTCAAAAATCCTTCTCCATTACTCTTATTAAATAAAATACTTTAATATCAAAACATCATTCTAACTTTATTTCCATACTTAAGGCCGAAAATCACTCTTTGTTCATTACTCTAAATAAAAACTTTCTTTAAATAAAATATTTTAAATTCGAAACCATCTTTAAAAATTATTTCTATTAACATAGCCGAAAATCATTACTTCTTAAATTATAAAATTGTGTTCATCTTCTTTTTAACTTGTAAATCCTTTAATCCTAATTTCGTCCCCAAATCATCTAAGTTTTCAATTAACAAAATATTTTTCTCATGGTTACCTATTCCTAGGCCAAGAGGCCGTGAGCCTCTAGTGGTCATTGGGATCAAAAATTCTTGCCTTACACACATGTTTCAAAGCATACAATTATTCTAATGATCAATTCATTCATGCATATTATTTAAATCATATAATCATACATAAAGCCAAACAAACATAACCTATTAAATACACACACAACAAGTGAATAAATCCTCACATGAATTTTTTACTTCATAAATCACAATTCGTTTCTCACCACCAAAACATGATTGATGAGGTTAATCTCTCTCTTACCTTAAGGTGATGACCAAAGCTCCTTTGATGTCTTCTTGTAACAAGTTCTACTTCTAACCCTTAAAACAAATCAAACATAAATTTATTAACATCTAAAGTTTGAAACAAGATGACCATAGATCAAGATTGTGGTCTAAGACTTTTAGAATAAAAATCTAGGAGTGAAGATTAAGAACTTCATCTAGAACCTTCAAACTTTTAGCTTGAAGAAAGACGTTGAAGATGAATGATTTTGGAAAAACTCACAACTAGAAAGTGTCTTGAAATGGTGTTTGGATTCAAGATATGTATTTGGCTTGGATGAAACAAAGTTGGAATGTATTTTTGGGAGGGTTGGCCGTGAGCTCAAAGGGAGAGAAAAAGATAGAGTTTTGTGATAGCTTTTGATATATTTGCTTCTTGAAAACTAAACAAGATAGACATAGATGAAGGAGTGATCAAATTGATCATTTAAGCTTCTCCTAGAAGCATCTTGGCCGTGAGCTTCATTAAGGGTGGAGATCAAAACTTCTCCTCCAAGCTTGCCATCCATTGGTGCAACACACAAAGTTCAAGCCACTTATGTTGACTTCATCAAACTTCTAAAGTAAGCTTCCTTCTCATTGGTTCACCATAAAGTTGTCATAACCATCAAATTTGACTAGCCATCAACATATTTTCTAGTTGCTGTTATCCAATGGACAAAGGCTACTGCTAGAAAATCAGTGTTTATTGTCCAACGGATAATAACATTATTCAATGGATAATAGAACAAAGTAAAGTCTCAAAAAAAGAAAATTTTTGAAAACTATTTTTGATTTTAGGTTTAGTAAGCTCCCCCGGCCCCGCATTAACAGTTCAAAATTTTCTGGTCCCAAAAATTTTTTATTTTTCCAAGCCCGCCTCAAACACACATATAGTCTAAAATAATAATAAAATAATTAAAATAATTTAAATAATTCACAAAAATCACAAAAATTAGAAAAACATATATAACAGAGAAAGAAAGAAAAACTGGGGTGTTACAGAACCTAGTGAGTTGGCTCCCTTATACAATAAGGGAGAACCTAGTGAGTTGGCTCCCTTATTCTATAAGGTTGAACCTAGTGAGTTAGAACCCTTATGCAATAAGGTTGAACTTAGTGAGTTGGATCCCTTATATAATAAGTTTAAACCTAGTGAATTGGATACCTAGTGAGTTAGATCCCTTATGCAATAAGGTTGAACCTAATGAATTAGATCCCTTATGCAATAAGGTTAAACCTAGTAAATTGGATACCTAGTGAATTGGTTCCCTTATGCAATAAGGTTAAACCCTAACAAGACTTAATTCCCTTGATAAGGTTAAACCCTACTAATAATTGGTTCCTTTATTTATTAAAGTTAAGCCTAATAAAACATGGATCAACTAGACTAAGGATGAATATATCCTATGCCAGGCTAAGAATAAGTAAGTAATATGCCAGATGAAGGAATTCAGTTCTTAGAAATAGTTAAGCTACATGTATGAGCTTAGTGAAGGATTATATAGTTGTTAAATGAATGTTTACATAAAGTTAGAATGTGAACGTTCTAGTGGTAGTGAGTATAGTCTCACTTACCTAGCACAACTGTTAAGTCAATGTTCATAGTGTTATTCATTGTAAGGTGATATTCGTATAGTACTTATATCATGATAATGAATAACTAGACCAGAAAAAGTTAGTGTAGTATATTTAGTTTCAGAGAACATTTATTCAATATAAAGGCTTTAGTAGTGGTATTGGTTACTCATACTGAGAATTTTATTTCTCACCCTGCTGTGTTTCTATGTAAATCTAGGTTAAGGCCCTTTAAGAAGGTATGAAGACAAAGATATAAAAGAACTAAAAGAGTTTAGTTATGTTTTTAGTTCAAAGCTTATGTATTAATTTATATTTGCTTTGAGAATGTAAAAGTTATATGTATAATGTTGTATATATGTATGACTTTTAGTTATGACTCTCCATAATTATTTGCTTAAATGTTATGGATTAGTTGATGATTAAGTTAGAAGTAGCATGACTGATACTGTTTATCCAGGTATATGTCATATATACTAGAGTATCGTTATTATGATGTTACAACTACAATCTCATCATTCAGCCTAGCTTCATTCTGGTGGGGAAGTTTGTTTTTAGCTCGGGGGGCAGTTAAAGTAGTCTCGGCGGAAGATAAGTGATCTTTCAAAGTATTCTCTCAAGCTACCCCCTCAGCGACTTAGACCTGAAGTGCGTCCACCGCAGCAATCTAAGCCTGGAGATCGACCACTTCGGCAGCCTCCTCAGAAAGTCGGGGGACCCTGGTCTAGAGCCTAGAGATTTTGGCCCTGCGCACCTCGATCTCTTTAGTGACTCGAGCCAATTACTTGTCTTTTGGGGCAATAGTTAGCTCAAGCCCCCGCTTTTCACCCTGGAGGGCGTCAAGCTCTCTTTCTAACTCCTGAGCCTCACGAATGGACTAGAAAACTCCCTCCAAAAATCGGAGGATGAAGGCATTGTGCAAGCACCGTACTTGCTCATTCCGGAGAAGCTCCATCATATCATGCTTTATTAATACATTTGAGTCGATAGGAGATAGAAGAGCGTTGTCGATGATCCTTGCGGGATCGACCCCCCTACCCCACATTGACCCAAATGAGAAATACAATGGAGCGCCTTCTCAGATTACAAACCGCGGATCAATAGGAACCTCGGTACGAGCAGCCTCGACTCTTTTTTCCCTATTTGCTCCCTGCGGGTGTCAGCTTTCCTCTTTTGAGGTCGGAGGGCTACACAAGGGAACCGGGCTCCACCTTGTGCTCTACCACAGGTATAGGTGAAGGAACTGCGATCGTGACCTTTGGAGTAGTAGTTGGGGGCCGTGATCTAGAAGCTCCCGCTCTCCTGGCTGCCAAGTGTTAAGCAAGAAGCTCAAGACCACCAGGGGGCCATACTCTTTGCGAACAAAAACAAGTGTTACAACACTTAAGAAAAATTTGAAATACAAATGAATCAAATATATACAGGACGAGATACCTAATAATGGCTTAATTGAATCGGCCGGCTTGTCGAGGACATCTTTACAGTATATGGCCCCATCATTGTTGGCCTATTCAACAAGGAAGTGAAGGACCTCAACCTTATCCTCAAGAAGCTCGGACATTAGAGTTTCTATTTCATCTATTCTCTGGTCCCATATAGCCTGAGTCTAGTATAAATATATACTGAGTTTGTCGTCTAGGTTAACAAAAAAAAGGTGTTGACCCCGGAGCCCCTTCAATTATGAAGAAACCATTCTTGAAGTTTTTGAAGGATTCTTGGTAGGGCTTGAATACTTTGCACCTAGCTTGTGCTCGCAAAGTAACCTACTCTTTTTTATGACTATTTCCCGAGGGTGAAAAATGGGTGTAAAGGAAGAAGAAAGATTTGACAGAGTACGACCAATTAAAAACCCGACAGATAAGTTCGAAGGCCCGGATGAATCCCTATGCATTTGGGTATAGTTGGGTTGGAGCCACGCGTAAATGGTTAAGGACCCTAATCTTGAACTCAGTGAACAGAAGCCAGACCCCAATTCTTGTAAAAATTTCCTCCTATATATATATGAAGTGGTCGTCTTTCATTCGAGTAGAACATACTCTTTTTTTCTTAAGCAGATGGCGTATTCTCTATCTCTAAATCCATCAATGGTTAATTACAAGTATGGTTGCTTCTCATACACATCCTTTGTGATCACTACACTCCAGGGAGTGCCTAAGATTTCACAGTCGACCCATTGATATAGGTTGACATCCCGAGGGAAGGTGAGCTCTTTATGTTCTGATGGAGATATTCTCTGATGTGCCATAGCTTTACCTATAGAGGCCGCACTCATGTTAAATTTAGAAAAGGACTCACTAAAGTTCCCTAACTTTACTATGAGCTCGGAGAGTGGACGTGCTGGCTTTTTCCTTGCAGGCTCTCTGACACGATCCGCCCTCCAGATTGCCTCCAAGATATTCATCCTGGTTACCGGCCTCGGACCACTATCAGACTCCCTATAATGAGAATAATTCCTCTGTCATGACTGAGGCTGTGGTGATAGCAGAGCACTAAGAATCTCTACAGAAACACCAGTGTTTTGCATAGTCTTCTCACTACCATTCTGGGACATTTTCCTTTCTCTCACAATGTTGTTTTCAAAAAGCAAAAAGGGTGGAGAAGGAGAGTACCTTAGAATTAAACGGTGAAGAGGGCTTGAAAAGAGTTAAAAATCACTAACAACCGCCGCTGGAGCTCGCCATAAATTGCCTCTGTTCATCGGACGAAAAGAGTAGAAATGTCTGAAAAGGGGAAAATAGGAGGAGAAACCCCCCACTCTTATTTATAGGTGAAGGGAACCTACCTAACCGTTGTCATGAATGGGGGAAAAGTGTCTTTTCTTTTTCATTTCAAAATTTGAAAACGGTTAATCATTATGTTATGAATCCTAAACGACGTCTTCCACTGTTCTTCAGTCATGTGGCGTACTATTTTGTAAGCAGTGTAGTTGAAAGGATGACGCTTAGAACGTTCGGAATTGAAGCGATGCATGACGTTGCACTAGGACATTCAAGCAGGTTCATAGACTTGCATTATGATATTATGATAAATCATAATACAAATCTCGGCTTATGACCGAATTGCTTCCAGAATTAAATGGACCCCACAAATAAATCTGTATGGAGGCAACTTATTACGTATCTCGGATAACGGCATGATGACTTAAGCAGAGTGATCCATTTCAGATCCTGGCCTTACTCATTAACAACGAGGGCATTTTATGGCACATCACGAACCTTGGCCATTTGGAAAAAAACATCGTGAGATCCAGTATTTATATTATGACTTCACTACTAGAAATTTGGGTTTTAGAGACCGATTTAGAGATTGATTTATTTCGGTCTCTATAGAGACTGAAATAGAGACCGAATAAAAAAAAATCTAATTTGCTATCAAAATAAAATCAGTCTCTAATTCAGTCTCTAAATTTTTTAGAGACCGAATTAGTGACTGATATTTCAGTGTCTAAATAAAAATATTTACAAAAAAAAATTAATAGATAGCGATCGTAAATTCGATCACTAAAAATATAAAATAAAACTAAAAATTTATTTTATTATTAGAGACAGATATTTTGGTCTCTAAATAAAAAAATTATAAAAAATTAAAAATTAGCGACAAAAAATTTGGTCGCTTGGTCGCTAAAAAAATAAAACAAAAGTTTAGCCTTTTTCACGTTTTAAGCCGTCTTTGTACCCTTTCCCTCTGCTTTTTTCTATCCATTTCATTTTCTCCCATTTTAAACGCCAGCAGAGCACTTGTCGCTGCTCGTCGCCCCTGCCGCCGCTTGCCGCTGCTTGTCGCCCCTGCCGTTCTTATCCTCTCTAGCTCGTTCACCCTCGCCGTTCTTCCTCGCTTGTTTGTGCGCTCTTACTGACGCGCTCTCTCTCTCTCTCTCTCATTCACTGACGCTTTCTGATCTGTTCTTCTTTCTTTCTGTTTCGTTGAATCTCACTCACTTTTTATTTCTGCAATTAACTTTGAATTTGTATGCATTCGCATTTTTGTTTTAGACAAATCTTGCACTCTCTCTGTTTCCTTTTAGAGGAATTTATGTTCTGTGCTAGATAATAAAATCTGGGTTGATACGGCCAAAAGGAATTACGGTCTATGTTTTGGATTCTTTTCATTTGAGGTTTTGTTTGATGGTTAGTGCTTTTTTAGTTTGGTTGGGTTAGATCCATTGTAAACCTTCTCTATGTTTGTTTGCTCAATTTGTATTTCGTATAACTTTTCATGCTCTTCATTCAGGATATGCTTCATGGATTTGTTCTTGTCTTGCTTCATTATATTTTGTGATTTTGATTTCATGTCTTGGATGAGTGCACATGATTTGTATGATAAAATGTTTGAGTGAGGAAAAAATAACAAAGCAATAATTCTGTTACCTAAATTCCCTGAATTGCTTTAAACACAAACTGATATGCTTGTTGCTATATGGAAATTATATTCTTCAGCAATATTGTCAGATATTGATAGAGTGAAGCCATTATTTATAGGAGTATTCATTTATTATCTTAAGACATATTGTCATCTTAAGAATTTTGGAGTGAAGCCAAGGCCAAAATGGATCACTACAGAATTCAGTGGACATGTAAGGGAATTATTTACAGTTAAATCTGACTTCCATTTCCATTATTTTCAAGACCCAAAAAAATTTCATCATTATTTGATATTCTGGTTTAGTGCATGGTGATCTCTCTCTCTCTCCCAAAAAATGTGGTTATTTTGGTTAATTTTACTTGTTTGATAAACTAAATCAATGTATTCTGCTATTAGATGTGTGAAAAATGTAATTTATGCATGTGATAAGCTATAGTAGGTAGTAGGGGAAAGCAAATATAGCTCTTTCTTTTTCTAGTTGTGAAAGGATGTGGCGATTGGATAATCAATATGACTTGAAGGAATATTATAGTGAAGAAAAGGGGTAAAAGTATAGTGCTATGGACTCTGGTTATAGGTGACCTTGTAAATTATGTAAAAATGTAGAAAAATAACTTATTTTTTAGCTTCAGTCACTGAAGTTATCAAGTAAATATGCAATAACATGTTATTACTGCAGCATTGTTACTCCATAATATTGTCATTCCTATCTGTATAGAAATGTATTGTGATGCAAATGATTGGATTACAACATGCCACTTGAGGCACATGCTGATGTGTTAACCTGTAATATGATTAATGAGATGACTGTATGTCACTTTATGCTACTCTAGCATGACACTGTTAGATATGTGGATTTGCCAACATCAATTTGTCAGAAGTCACTTACTAGTTATGACACATGTATTTATCTTCCATAAAGTGAAAAATGAAAAAAATGATAGTTGATGCTTTGAAATATAATGGTCCCCTCCCTTGGTGATGCCATTTAGATAGATTGTATGAAGCATGCTAACCCCCTTAAAAGCCATATTCTGATAATATGCTGTTTTTTCCTCTCTTTTTTTTTTGTTTCTGGGTATCTTGTTTTGAAGAATATTCATGCCACCTTGAAGAAATTTGGAAGCAATATAATTTTCTCAAATGGCCTATTGGATCCATGGAGTGGTGGCAGGTGATATATTATTTATTCTACTAATATCCTAGCTACTACGTTTTATTTATTTTTTCGAACAAGTGATTATCTTTGACAGTTGGTGTCAAATTTTGATATCCAAATTGTTTCTGTTGCAGTGTTTTGCAGAATATATCTGAAAGTGTTGTTTCTCCTGTCACCAAAGAAGGTAAAAGGCATTTGATTATATTGAATTTTTTAGTAGTCTGCTATATGGATACTATGTTAAAGCAACTATTCGCTCATTCATTTTCTGCTTGCAATGAGTCTATTTTCTTGTCTGAAATTATTATTGCTATAGCTATTGGTTAGTATTGAGACTTAGAATTTAAGACTTGTATGCTTTTTCTCTTGTCATCATTGATCTAGCCTGGTCAGTATTCTGTGCATGTTCTTTACTGCTTGTTCTGTGTTAATGTCATTAACTTGCTGATGCATGTTTGGTGTTGCCAAGTTCTTGCAAGGTGTTGCCAAGTTCTAACCACTGATTAGCTCTCCCACTTTTCTTGTTCTATTCCATATTGAGGAATCTCTATCAATAATTGTAAAGCTTGCTAATCATTTTAATTGTCATGTTAATGGGTTATAGCAGAGAAGAAGTTCAAGCATTGCAGTGCAGCTTATCAATCTTTGTGCGATAAGCTGGCCATGGATTAAGGACTCTTCAGACATGTTAATAATTCCTTTGTTACAATTCTCATAGCAGTTATTTGGCTATGTTAATTTATTCAACAGAGAGCTTGCTTTCGTTAAATTTTTAGTTTGGTGTAATTTTATTATGTAGTCATGGAAATAATGTGTGCTGTTTCAGAATTACAAATTTATCATTAGTTCATTACCATTTCTTTTCCCTCAAATGTACATGTTCTTAGTTCGTGTGCTTATCAAAGGAGTGAGATCTTTTTCTCCCACCCTATATATCCACCATATTTAATCCATTTATTTTAAATTCTTCATTCATATATATGCCCCTTCATTTCATTCAAAACCTATTAACAATTTTTCTTTGTATTTTTTTAAGCTGCTCAATTTCTCTTCTAGGCTATATTTGGTTTGGGGTAATAAGGGAGGAAATCTCACTTGAGGCTATGCATTTGAGGCTTAAACCTGTTATGAAACTTGGATTCTAAAATATATATTTTTGGATGTAAATTTCTTACTATGGTTAGAACAAACAAACAAAAAATATGATTTATTCTTTAATTTTTCAGTATGTGTTCTTAATTTTCTGCGTATGGTGTATAAAGTCTTATGCTCTTTTCACATGGTCATGATCTTCGTATCTAAAATTGTTTTAGTCTTCTCTTTAGGCATTTGTGTAGAAGATCACGACCATGTGGCTTGCGGCATGCCAAAATTAAATTTATCAAAATATAGGTGCTTTTAGAATTTAATCAACGATTTAATCTTTTGTTCATAGACATATCATGATAAAAATGTGATTTTTGGGATTTTTCTGTGTAATTGATTGTATGGATTAAGATCTAAAATCGTGTTTGATATAAAAACATAGTTTGTTTTGATTTCTATAACTCCATAATAATTCCCTTCTAGTAATTTTATTTATTTTATCTATTTTTTTATATATAGAGACCGATTTAGTGATCGATTTTATAAAATATATAATATATGTAATCTTTTATAGACTGATTTAGAGACCGATTTAGAGACTGATTTAGAGACTGATAATTTGGTCTCTAGTTTAGAGACAGAGTTAGTAACCGATTTTGTATAATATATAATATATTCATATTTTTAGAGACCGATTTAGAGACTGATTTAGAGATCGATTAATCGGTCTCTAAAAAATCGGTCTCTAAAATCGGTCTCTAATATACTTTTTTTAAAAGTATAATTGACTAATAGTTGACCGAAAATTAGCGATTGATTTAGAGACCGAAACAATAGGTTTTTATAAAATCGATCTCTAAATCGGTCTCTAATATTTAATGACGAGGCTTTTAGAGACCGATTTAAATCGGTCTCTAACTATTTTAGAGACCGATTTTCTTGATTTAGAGACCAAAACATCGGTCTCTAAAACCCAAATTTCTAGTAGTGCTTGAATCCCTTTGTTCTACGCATGTTGTGCGCTCCACCTGAACTCGGATATCTTGACACTTAGTTATCACATCTAAATGCCAAGTTGAGGACAACTGTTCTAGATCAGGTTACGGGTTAGTGGTTTAGGAATAACTCGGCCTACCAGAATAAGATCACAAATATTTATGCGTACTATTAAATAAGTTAATCTACCTATTTATGATACATAAGTCTCTCACAGAATCCCTCATAGATATGGACACTAATTACATCCCTCGTAAATAGGGAATTAGCTATAAGAGATAACAATTTCATGGATTCTTATCTTAAATAATAACATTCAATTTAAATTGAACTATGATTCTTATCACTCAAGACCTTCCTATAAATACTTTGCAATATCTTAAAGATATGCATCTAATTTCAAATATTACTAATCTTGTGCACGATTTAACTTGAGCATTAGAATATCTTTTGTAAGTACTCACTCTTCACACCTGTCGATGCCACCGTGCTATAGAAGATTCCACATTCAACCACCTATTCAGATATTTCTCTGAAGCTTGTTCAAAATACATACCAACCTTATCTTTAATCAGAATCATATTATTTATTAGAGTTATCGAAATGAGTTTTGGGTATGAGCTAGGTTCTGTTTGAATATACAGATTAAATAAGCCTTATTATTCATTCAACACAGCAGCAATGCGAGCAACTTTATATATATCGGAAATGTAGCTAGTAAGTCTGGACTCTGGATATAAATAACTTTTTTAAGATTATTTACGTATGAATATTTTTTTTGTACAAGTTAATCATTAAAATGCTTGCTCTCCATAAAATGATAGCATCATTAAAAGAATTTCTATTGAGTGTTCGAAATAAAATTATCTAGAAAACAACGTGTTTATCTCAAAACCTTGAAACTCCATTGCCATTGGTTAGGCGAAAAGCGAAATTACAAGATCATTACACTCCCACGGTCCCACCTTACTAAAGTTGCTGTATTTATCAAGGCCAGAATCCTAAGCTGCGCACTATTACGAATAACAACATTACAATTCAGGATTCAATACACAGCACTGAGATCACATTCGATGACACACTGTTTATTCATTCATATACATGCTTGAAAAGCATAGATATGATGAAGCTTCAAGTTATGATAATACAAATTGCATTTTCAACTTGCTAGAAGAAAAAACGGACAACACGGAGGAAGTTGAATACAGTGAAAACAAGCACAGCAATCCCCACCACAGTGGAACTGGCTCTCCAAGGGTCTCTGAAGTACACCAACCACAACGCAGCCATGGTACGATTCCAAATGTTCTGGTAATGCTTATTGAGCTCATTTATAATCTCATAGTAACATGTTGAATTTGCCACAACGTGTTTACAAAGACCATTAACAAGAGTTGCCACTTCCTTATCACTACCCAATTCATGTACAATAACTTCCTTCTCAACCAGCAGCTCTACATCAACCTGAGTGTGAATGAGAGAATCAATGAGAGAAACATAGTTGCATATGTAAGGCTGTTCTGGATAGTGACACTGCTCAAAAGCAATGAGGTTCCTGAGAACATATTCTGTTGTGTGGTCTACCTTCAACTGGGGAATCCGAAAACGTGCTTTGAAATGGTTCAAGTATGTTATGCAACCCAAGCAAAGAAATGAACTCAGAATTGGCTTCTTGTCAAAGGTTATGTCAAGTAAGCGTCTTTTGAGAACTTTCTCAAAGCTTACCCCTGCTTCCTGGAGCTTTGTTGCTGTCCTTAAGACACTATCAGGGCAACCACTATTACCCAACTGATCATTAGGAAGGTAAAAAAATCTGATCAAATCAGTGAAATGTTTAGGTTTCTTGCACCTATCTTTGTCCATCGATTTATCCAAAGGTTTCTTCGAAGCACGAAGTGAACCACTGAAGTAATGTTCTTTGGACTGGTTTCTGTCCAAGACCAGCTTGGTTTCATCAGAGGAAGACCTCTGAGTGTCATAAAATGCGAAATACTCGAGAGCAAGATCAACAAAGCAAGGATGCTCTTGCTTTTTGTTGTCATCAGGGACAACTGTTTCATACAGTTCCTTCAGCACCAAAAAGGGAATCTGATTTTCAAGCAGTATCAAGTCCATTGTGATGCCCTTGCTGAGCCATGGCTGTGTCAATATGTAATCATCTCTGTGTTTCCACCGAAATGATTTGGTTGCCACGTAATCATTCTCGTGTTTGGTTCTATCTGATTTCCAAGAACTGTTCCTCAGCAAGAGCTCCATGATGAACACAGCATCCAACAGCATCATGTCCACGAATTTCTCCTTGCTGATGTCAAGGAATTTCTGTGCATAATATTGCCGTATTTCTTGTTCTTTTCTTTCCAGATAGAGTTTATAGTTATTCATGGCTTGTTCGTTAGATACACGCTTCCAGAAGAAATGAAAATATCTTTGTTTGTGCTCTTGCATTGGCTTCAGTTCTTCTTTGCCAAGGTGAATGGGGCCTATTGAGATGAACTGGGGAGTATATGCTTCCTCATTCACCTTCCAAAGATTGCAAGGAACCTTGTAGATGCTGCACTCAGACAACTTTAACTCTTCTAGAGCTTGGATGTCGATTATGTGTTTCACCATGTCATATTCGGCTTCAGATAAAGCAAAAGAAGCAGGTGACATTGTTGCAACCAAACATCAACTTAATTCCTTTTCCCTACAGCAGTTGAGCAATCAGATCACTTTAATAGAAAATCAAACCAGTTGTTCCATGCCAAGATGGTCTACACTAAGATTCATCAACAAAAGTTAAATTAAAGATTCAATTAAGAACAGGTTATTCCTATTCTTGCCCCACAAGGAGCCAATTTGGCATGCTATTCAGCAATAATAGTGACTTGGTTAGGTTATAAAACATACGATAACAAGAAAGAAAAAAATGTTCTAGAATGCTTTAACAAGAAAACAGATCAGTAAGTTATTAGGATTGAGCTAATGATGAGAGGTATGGATAACTTGCTTGAATTCATACGTTCAAATGTCATTGCCACCATTATATATATAAAAAAGAAAAACAGATCAGTTTAATTATTCTATAAACTTTAAATCATTTACCCATTTCCTTTCCTCTGCAACTTTTTCAGCTTTCACAGTTTCCCTCTATCTTTCTCTTTATCTCTTGCTTTTATGTGTGTTTCTCTTAGCAGTTAAGCATATCAGAAAGGAAGACACAAGAAGCCAATTGTCAGTTTCCCAAATAGCCTAGAATCAGTTCATTTCTAGAACTTATCAAGAAAAAAATAATGAAAGGCCTTTAAACCCAGTTAGTGCCAAAATAGGGACACAAGAAGACAAGTGAATTAGTATGTCCAACAAATAGCTATTCAATTATGCTACTGAGAGAACTTGCAGATACAGAACATATGGTGAATCAATAAAGAGGAAGAAATTAGTAGACACCATCATTAAAAACCCAAAAAGCAAAAAAGAAGAAAAAAAGAAGAAAAAAATTGGAAAACAAGGTGAGAATGGATACAGATTCAGAACCTGTTTGTTGGAAGAAATCAGAGATTCAAGTTCCTCTTCAATAGCAGCCACCCCACTCTGTGTTTGTGCATGGTGAGTGATAAGTGATGAGTGATGAGTGATGAGGGATGACTGATGAAGACATCGTCCAACTTTAAATTATGAAGCACTGTTTTTGTTTGGTAGCTCACTCAATCAATTATGTATGATTAAAGAATTTAAAGTTTATTATGAAAGTGACAGCTGTTTTATTGGGATAATTAATTACACCTTTCATTCCTTTTTATTTATAGTTTAAATTTTTTTTTAATTTCATATTAGATGTCATTTTAAAATTTTAACATAGAATTAATCATTTTGTATTATTTTTATTTTTATTTTTTTACTTTATTAATTATTTAATTCTTAAAATCTCCAAATATTTATTCATCTAACTTTTATCTTTCTCTTCTTACCTCTTTTATTGACTAATCACATTCTTTCTTTTTTCAATAAGTCAAAAGATAAAACTATCTTTTAAAATTATTTTTCTTAAAATGAAGACTATTAAATTTTTTTAATACTTTATCATTTCCTTAATTGACATATAAAAAAAAATAGTGCAAGTAAATTACAGATGAGGTAGGTATGATATTTTTAAGAAACGTCATATTATATAAAGAACATTTTTAATATTACTATTCACTGTTACATATATTTTTAATGAATTTATTATAATTACATAATTTAGTATTTCGTTATAAGATCTTGTGACAAATGGAAATGTGAGTGTGTAACACTCTCTTCAATATGTTATACTTGTAAATAATTACAGAGATAATTTAATACTTATTTAATATATCTATTTAATTTTGTGGCAATATGAATTAGTTTAAGCACTTTGTTGCAAGCCGAAATGTGAAAAGTAGCTTAAAATGACTAAGATATTAACTTAAATGGTTTAGCTAATGAAAATAGATGTGAATAATTTATTTCTAAGTCACAAATAAGTATTCTATGATGTGGTTAAAGTTTAAGAATAATCAGAGTCCGTTTGGTATTTTTAAGCATACTGATTGTGTGTTTTAGTGCCATATTGACTAATCACAGATATAGAACATTATGATTCTGGTGAAATGACTTTTTTAATGAATCTTAGTATTTATTTTAAAGTTGTTGGAACTTAAAAAACTTGATTTAGCTAAAGTTATGTGATTTTAGCAGATCAAGAAGTACTAGTGTTATAACATAAGGCCCTTAACACTGCACGGTTATAACCTTCAGTTTGGACTTCTTTTATGTGACTTTGCTGCTCATAATACTTACTTTTTCTCTTCTCTTCACGGCTGGACAGAAACAGTTCCAAGGGAGGAAGCTTTGAGTGGTGAAAAAGAGAGCAAGAAGCATAAGAAGAAAAGGAAATCCAAGGCTAGAAGTCGAGACTTAATTCTGCAACATCAAGGCAGCATCAAGGCAGCTTGAACGTAGGATTTTTGAGCTTGAACTTCATCTTTTCTCATTTTTTCATGTTCAGACTATTTGAGATCTAATATGTCAAAATGAGTTATTGTGGTATTTTAAGTAATTTTCTTGTTTGGATAAGTTTTAAATGGTGTTTATCACTTGTTCATGCTAAGAGTTTGGATTAAAAACATGAACTTCTCCATTTGGACTTAAAATGCTCTATGCGTTGATTTTAGGGGTTTGGATGAGTGATTTAATGTAATAATCCCTTTTTGATGAAATCAATTGGTGTTTTAGGTTTTTCGCATGTTTGTGAACTTGTTTGGGACTTAAAATCACCAAGAAATGAATTTGAAGTGATCAAATTTCATATTTTTTTTCCAATGGAACAGTACTCGGTTCTGTAAAATTCTGCAGAACCTAGTTTCTGCTGCTTGCGCCGTGGCATGTGTTCGATGCCAGTTCCAATTTTGAAACCCGAGAGTAGGGCGCCGCGGCATGGCTATGTTTGTGCCATAGCATGAGATCCAGGATCTTCCAAAATTGTGGTTTTGATGTTTTGGAATTTCTTAAGTAATGAGATTACTTGTATATGCTTTCCTAAATGTGTTGAGGCACTAATGGGGGAAAATTCTTGGGGAGAATGACCATTTAGCATATATAAGAAGTTGTGAAACTTTAGGCAAATCTTTGAGTCTAGAATGCCTTAGGATTATATCAATGACCTTGCACAACATGAGGTTGTTTTAGAAATCACTTGTGAAGTGCTAATGTGAGGTTCTAGGTATGAGAATGCTAGTGACATAATTCTTGCTACTTTGTTAGATAAGTGAGGCTAAGATTCCTATGTTCTAGTGTTTAATATGTGGCTTGAATCCTTAGTTTTCAAACTTGGTATTTGCTTGTTTCCTATGTATTGTGACCTTAGATAGTGTGCACAATCATGTGACCTAAGAATGAGGTATGAGATCTAAATTCTCCTTGCATGTTATTCTTGTATGGTCAGGGTTACTGGTATGGGGGTGACAATAGTACTCTTACGTGGTGAGGGGAAAGTGTCTATCTATTACCAAGCAGGTTTATGCTTTTAGGCTTATCTTGCTCTGTATATACAAGAAACAATGGTTTCTGGGAAATAAGTAAGTAGCTTGTGTTTTCAACTTTAAAATTTACATTGGCATTGCATGTTCATAATACTTGGACTTTGTTTGAGCATAATCATACTTCATAACATAAAACATTACATTGTTAACAATTGTATGAGCAGTTGTAATTGCTTGATCGATTGATTGTTTGGTTACTCGTTCGATAGTGACTTTTTTAAGTGGTCACATGATCTTTAAGTAACTTTTAATCTTGACCATCCATGTATGGTTGTATGGTCAATATTTACTCCTCTCACAATAAAAAATCCTCTCACTAGATATAATGTGTGTGTGTGTGTGTGTGTATACATATATATATATATAAGATGTGTATCAGGTGAGAGGAGTATTTATTGTGAGAGGTGAGAGGAGTGAATCTTGATCATTGAATCTTACATGAATGATCAAGATTAAAATATAAATACATATGACTTTTTTAAGTGGTCACATAAATGCATGTGACATTGTTATATCCATGTTACAATTAAGTATTATATATTACGAATGTGTGAATATTATTATAATTTTAATAAAAAGAACGGTGAATTAAGAACATTTTTTATATGTTTCAAATTTATTAATTGAATTAATACTAAAAATTAAAAATTTTAATGAATATTATAGACTCATATATTTTTAATTATATATTGTTTTAAAATTAATAATTAGAGTCAATAATCAAAATATCTCCTTCATTAAAGATATATTTATTTATTATTTCTCTTTATTAATGTTTGGATGAATACACTCTTATTTACTTACTTTAAAAATAAACTTATTTTTATAGAAGAGTATTATCCCTTCACATGTGAACCTTCACTCCATCATAAGAAATACGTATCTCTTTCTTCCATTTTTTAGTCTTGATTTCCGATTCCCAAAAGGCGAAATCTGATCTTTCTAAATTTTGATTCAAATAAAGAAACCTTATATTCAATTCAAGAATGAAAAAAAGAAGAAATTAAAGCTTGATTTTACAATTGACTCCTTTTAATGTTGATGCACAATTTTTTTGATTATCGCATTTGCAAACTCAAGTGCAGGTTGTCTCAAGTAATATATTTCTCGGGAGTCTAAGATCGATCCACAGGAAATTGTTGAAGATTAATTAAAGTGAAGTGAATATTTTATTACTATGATTAAAATTATTTACTTAGATAAAAAGATTCACTCTTAATAAATAAAATAAAGATAAGATCAATTCCTTTTATAACTCAATTAGAATCCTCGCAACATGGAGGTTCCAATCGAAAAATACAACATTAAAAGTCCAATTAAAATAATATACGTAATTATATTATGTTTCCTAAAAATATTACCACCACTTATAAATGGGTTAAAGCATTCATTGTTCCAATATTTTATCTACAATAAATCAAGAACTCCTCTTTACAAAGATGATTTCTAAATTATAAGAAATAAATTATAATACGTATAACGATTACTAGAAAAATATAAATCATTTAAGCACAATAGAAGAATAAATCTAACCTTACTTTATTACCAAGAGCTTCACCCTTTCACCCAAGTAAAATGAAACTTAGTTACTCATAGATAAGAAGAAAGAAAGAGAGAAGAAGAAGAAGAAGAAGAACATGACTTTAATTTAGAACAAAGGAAAATTACTATAGGAAAACCTAGTAACAAAATGACATCATTTTGGTAACTAACACCTAACATCCTTAATGATCTGCCAAGACCCCCTTTTATAGAGGATTAGAGATACAAAATGACAAGGGGGCTGAGTCATTAGTGGTTGGATGAGTGAAAAATGAGTGGAAAATGCCAAATGACTTTAGGTGAGTGGGAAATTATGGAGATTCCTTGTCTCCGAAATCATGCAACTCTGAAGTCATTGCATTCATCATTTTTGAACCAAGTGATCTTCATGAAAGTTGTAGGCCTGGATCTTAGCTTTCAAATGGCTTTAGTTTGAGTAGAATATCATTTCTCTAACTCCAGATACGTTCAAATTACTGAACACTGCCCAGGCCCAGTCACAGCTCCTCTGTTCTGACTTCCAAGCCCAATATCACCTTTAAGGAGTCCGATTCTAGACAAGTGTTCAACATAAAAGTTGTAGATATTGGTCTTAACTATTCAGCATCCAAATTTCAGCCCATTTTACAACTTCTATCCTGAAATATGTGATGAACAGTACCCATAGGTTAAGCTGTCAGGAAAAACACTCTGGTTCTTACTTCAATCCCAATTTGAGTTATCTACTCGTGTGATTAGGCCTTTGAGGTCTTCATGAAAGTTATATAACTCTCTCTTATCTTTCAAATGCCACTAGAATCACCTCCAAAGACCACCTACACCCAAGATATGACCCAAATATAGAAACAGTGTAAGATATGAATCATGCTGAAAAATTCAATTAAGTTCAATTTGAGTCCAAACTTACAAAACATAATAAAACTCAATCAATTAAGTACATAGAGAGTGTAAATGACTAAGAATGAAAGCTTATTAATGTATCAAATATGTGATTATTAAACTCTCCCACACTTAGCTTTTTGCACTCCTGAGCAAAACACATAAGATCACTCACAAAAAAAAAAAAAAAACGAAACAGACTCAAAAGCTAAACACTCTAAAAGATTCAATTTCTAATAATATTTAAAAATGAAGAGCAATCATTCAAGTAATCAAAACATTCATGAGGTAACATATCTTCACTTCTCAAATTAACAAGCAAGGATATTTCAATTGAAAAGCATGAGTCAAGAATGATAGATTTTCACAAGATTCACTCTCAATCCCTCAAGTGTTTAAAAGGTAGGTATTTCACTCAATTCAACCCATGAAAATTGCACTACCATAAGCTTGCTTATCTTCTACTTCTCCACTACTCAGAACACATGCACACACAAATCATGAGGACTTTACTCAAGGTTGTAATAGGGTCAAGGTAAAGGAGGAGGTAATATAGATATGACAAGTTAAACACCAGATAATAAAAAAACATGAGAGCTGAGTTCAATTAACAAGCATGAAAATTCATCCCAATTCCACCTAATACAAATTCCCTTTACATATTCTTTTCATTTCCTTTATTACCTTGTTGACCCTCTTCTTTTTACAATTTTTTTTTATTGATTTTTTTATTGATTTTTTTTTAATTTTTTTTAATTTTTTTTATTTTTACAAAAAGAACATCATATATACATTTTTTTTAACCATTCTGCACACACATCCCCACACTTGTTCAAGAACTCATCGAATGACAAAACTAATGTTCTCTTATTCCCTAAGGTCAAGTAAGAACATGGTTTTTCATTTAAGACACATAATGAGTTCGAAACAAAGAATAGTCAAATAAGTTCAAAGGGGTTAAGCAAGGGGAAATAGGTTATTTCTAATGCTTTATGTTGCCAGGAATCAGAGAATTTCCAAGAATTCATAAGAGTGCTTGATATCATATTGAGACAACATGCTGCTAAACAAGGCTGGCTATTTGATTAAAGTAGCTATTTGAAGAAAAATGCCTCAATCATATTTATGTATGCATATGAAAATGTAGTCTCAAAAAGAATCAAAGCAAGTTCTAGAGTAACAATTTCATGAGTGAGATTCACACAAGAAAGAAAAGAATGGTACAAATGTTCAATCCATTCATCAATAGGCTCAAAATCTCACAAGGCATAATTCTATCATTCTCAGTCCACCAATTCAACATCCATAACCAAGCATGTGAATTTTAAGAAAGAAGACAATTTACTCAATCATGCAAATTTCCCTGAATTTGAATTGCTACTTCCACATAAACTAGTTACTACCCCAATTACTCCTTACTCTGCCACCAATTTTTAATGCGTCTCAAGAGTAAATAATTTACTCTTTACTCTGTCATCCCTAATTACTTTTGTTGTTAATAAATTGATGACAAATACAACAAACATATTAACAAACACACTTTTGAATTTTTTTTTAGGTTTTTTTTAATATAAACACAATAAACATATTAACAAACATACTTTTGAATTTTTTTTTGGGTTTTTTTTTACAACCATCCTTCTCCCCAACCAGATCACAACATTGTCCTCAATGTCAAAACATAGATAGGAAAAAGGATAGAATATATTACCTGTTGCTGCAATTACTGAAAAAAAAAACCTCACATAAATCAGAAACAAAGTATGATAAATAAAACTAAAGGTTGTAATTATTTAAATAGTTGGAGTGTCTTGGATAGCTTTCTTTTCATTTTGCTTCCTTCACCACTTCCTTCACCGTTTCCTTCGGACCAATCTATCTGAGCTGTTACTGGATCAGGTTCATAAACAAAAGCTTCTAATTTATCAATTAACTCATCAACAGTAGAAGCAGAGATAAGGAGTCGTCTTGCAGAATGTGTGACAAATTTCTGTTCCACAGCATGGTCAACAAAAGATAATAAATTATCAAAGAAATTATTAACATTCAACAAACCTATGAGTTTATGGTAGATGTTCAATTGGGCCCAAGAGACAACTTGAAAGACTTCTTCCAAAGTACCAAAACTACCAGGTAAGACAATGAATGCATCAGAGTTTTCAAGCATCGCCTTCATTCGTCCATGCATAGATGATACCTGAATTTCCAGTCCAATTGTCTTTCCAACGATGTTCCTTCGAGTAAAAGGTTCAGGAATGACACCTAAAACTTGACCACCTCTTATATGTGCAGAAAGTGATACAGCCCCCATTAACCCAATGCTACCTCCCCCATATACAATACGAATGTTCCTCGCAGCAAGTGTTCTACCAACAGTGCTTGCTGCGTTTACAAGCTCTAAGCCCTTCCCATAACTTGTCCCACAAAATACACAGATACTGACAAATCTACGAACAGAAGAAGAACCTCCCTCTATTTCTACACTCACACTCTCTTTGAATGATTATGAGTTGCAGGAAAGTGAAGAAAATGGAGTGTTTAAATAGGAAAGAGAATAGAAAAAGTAATAATAACTCCTATACAGGTAGGTTGGTTGGTGTCAGAAAAGTTTGAAAATTTAAAAAAATAATAATAATAATTTTTTTTTGTTTTTTGTTTTTTTTTTTTTTTTTTTGTTTTTTTTATTTTTTATTTACTTCAAGAAAACCATCAGGGTAAAGAAGTCTAGAAACCCCCGAAGGATCCCATCCAAAGGATCGTCATGTCCAAAACCAAAATTCAACAAAATCATACAAAGATAAAATAATAATAACAAATGATTACATACCTTTATGTACAGGTTTCATGGAGATCTTTATACTACGCGTCATGAGTGCAAGTAATACCAAGACGGCTCAGCCAATCTGGGCATTCTTCTCCCTCCCGCTTGTGGGATATTTTGGATTGAGCTACGACGCCACTAATTAAAGTGTGTAAATCTGACAGCTACCGCCAACGACCACAGCCAGTGAGAGGTCGTTGAAGAGCCCATGGCATTAAATCACAGGATTCAGCTCAGAGGCATTGTCACGCGAGAATGCAAACACGGGACGTTTCTTTCTGTCCATCAGTAAGCAGAGCCTTTGGTTAAAACCTGGGAATGCTTGCGCAGTTCTCTTCAGAGCATGGCACACGAATCTTATTTACCGACCGGCGTGCGAAGGTCCACCCAAGTCAATGACGGGTCTGCCACTCCACTGGTAGGGGCTCCTAATCTAATTAAAGACCAAGTACAACCAAAGTTTCGCCCTTTTTTTTTTTTTTTTTATTTCATTTTTTTCACTTTTTTTCTCTTTTTTTCTTTTTTTTTTTTTTTTTTTTTTCTTTTGTTTTTGGAAAATGTACAAGATAATATATACATGTTGTTGTGATTGTGGCTCACATCTTCCTCTGGTTTCACGTCCAGAAACGGCTTAAACGCCTTCTATGAGTCGAGGATAAGCTTCCCATCCAATTTTCTTATAAATTAGCAAACAGGGTCTTTTTGAGTCAGATTCCCAAGACTGTAACGCTCTTGCTCGTCCCTGAAGAGATTCCACAAACTAAGAAGTTCACGCTGCACAATTCCACAAGAATGCGTCTCAAGAGTCAATAAGATATTATCTAATGACTTCTTACTCAGTCCATTCTTAATGAAGAATATTTTATCTTCTCTGTTTACGGAAACCATCCCCAAAGAGAGACATCACGTGTTACAATTTCATCGTGCACACTTGTAACAAACTTTCATTCTTTTTGCTCTTCTCCTTTTTGAAAATGAACTTTTATCGAGACCAAGCATGTATGGGACAAATGAATCTGAAGATTCACCAGCTAAACAAACCTTTGCTTCGATTATCCAGCATATATCTTCTGGGATGCCCTTATACATTAACAATCTCAGTCTTTCACACCTAGCTTCATAGACTTTTGTTAGAGCATTTAGAGGGAGAGAAGGAAAATATTTTCTTAGATTTGAGAGAATGACATCCATTTTAAAAGGAGAAGAAATCAGTTATTATGGGAAACTGAAAAACAAATCGACTTGAGAGTCACGGAGTACCGTTATCCGCCATTTAACCGGGAACACAAAGAACTACAAAAGAAAGAAACAACATTAAAATAAATTCTACTCATAACAAGGATTAGAAAGAGAAATGAATTCTACCTCAACAACTTGATGTTCCAGAAATGGTTTGAGTCTTTATCCATTGACCTTAAATACAATACCATTCTTAGGATTCTCAATGTCTATGGCCCCATAAGAATACACATGTTTGACAATATAATGACCAATCCACCTAGATCTTAATTTTTCAGGGAATAGGTGAAGACGAGAATTATAAAGCAGAACTTTTTGACCAATTTCAAAAGTTTTTCTCAAAATTGATTTGTTATGAAAAGCTTTTGTTCTAGCTTTATAAATCTTTGAGTTTTCATATGCATCATTTCTTAATTCCTCAAGTTCATTCAATTGCAATTTGCGTAACTTGGAAGCATCATCAAGACTTAAGTTGAAAGCTTTAATGGCCCAAAATGCTTTATGCTCTAATTCTACAGGCAAATGACAAGGTTTTCCATAAACTAACCGATAGGGAGACATGCCCAAAGATGTTTTAAAAGCAGTACGGTAAGCCCAAAGTGCATCGTTTAGTCTTAAAGACCAATCTTTACGATTTGGGTTAACCATTTTTTCCAAAATTTGTTTAATCTCCCTATTTGTTAATTCAACATGTCCACTTGTCTGATGATGATAAGGGGTTGCAATTTTGTGGGTAATGCAATATTTCTTCATTAAAGATTCAAATGATTTATTGTAAAAATGTGTTCCCCCATCACTGATGATAGCTCGAGGAAATCCAAAATCGACTCAAAACATTTTCTTTTAAAAATTTTAGAACAGTTTTATGATCATTGTGCCGACATGGAATCGCCTCAATCCATTTTGAGACATAATCAACTGGAACCAAAATGTACACAAATCCAAAAGATGATGGAAATGGACCCATGAAATCAATTCCCCAACAATCAAAAATTTCAATGACAAGGATAGGGTTCAAAGGCATCATATTTCTTTTAGAAATGGACCCTAATTTTGGACAACTTTCACAACTTTTGCAAAAAGTATAACTGTCCTTGAATAAAGTAGGCCAATAAAATCTACACTGCAAGATTTTCGCAGCTATTTTCTTTGAAGGAAAATGACCTCCACATGCTTCTGAATGACAAAATTTAATGACACTACTTACCTCATTGTCAGGTACACATCTCTGAAAGATTTGATCAGGACAATATTTGAACAAATATGGGTCATCCCAAAAGAAAATTTTCACCTCAATCAAAAACTTTTTTCTGTCTTGGTGTGTCCACTGAGGCGGCATCTTACCTGTTACAAGAAAATTAACAATGTTAGCAAACCAAGGCATGAAATTGACAGAAAATAAAAATTCATCAGGAAAAGAATCATTGATAGGTGTGCTATCAAAATATGAGCCTGTTGTCAGCCTTGACAAATGATCTGCAACAACATTTTCGGCTCCTTTCTTGTCTTTTATTGTGATGTTGAATTCTTGAAGCAACAAGATCCACCGTATCAACCTAGGTTTGACATCCTGTTTAGACATTAAATATCTAACAGCAGCATGATCAGTGAAAACAACAGTGGATGAACCAATTAAATAAGCTCAAAATTTGTCCAATGCAAAAATTACAGCAAGTAGTTCTTTTTCAGTAGTGGTATAATTCATTTGTGCACTATTCAAAGTTCGACTTACGTAATAAATTACATGAGGCTTACCTTCCTTTCTTTGGCCTAAAAGTAGCGCTAACAAAGAAAATCACTAGCATCACACATCAACTCAAAAGGCAAAGACCAGTCAGGAGATTGCATGATAGGAGCAGAAGTCAAAAGACCGATTAATTTTTCAAAAAATTTCTGACAATCTTGAGTCTAATCAAATGGTGTATCTTTTGTTAGAAGATTACATAAAGGTCTAGATATGGCACTAAAGTCCTTTACAAATCTTCTGTAAAATCCTGCATGTCCTAAAAAGGAACGAACTTCTTTTACTGTTTTTGGGAAAGGCAAATGAGCAATTAATTCAACTTTGGCCTTATCAACTTCAATTCCTTTAGAAGATATCATATGACCTAACACTATTCCTGAGGTAACCATGTAATGAAATTTTTCCCAATTTAACACAAATCCTTTTTCTTCGCATCTTTTAAGAACTTTTTCCAAATTATCAAGACAATTTTCAAAAGAATTTCCAAAAACTGTCAGATCATCCATGAAAACCTCTAAATAATGCTCAATCATGTCACTGAAAATACTTAGCATGTATCTTTGAAAAGTTGTCGAAGGATTACAAAGACCAAAAGGCATTCTTCTATATGCAAAAATGCCAAAGGGGCAAGTAAAAGTGGTCTTTTCTTGGTCCTCTAATGCAATTGGTATTTGATTATACCCTAAATAACCATCAAGAAAACATTAGTAGGGATGTCCTGCTACTCTTTCTAGAATCTGATCAAGAAATGGCAATGGAAAATGGTCTTTCCTAGTGGCTGCATTCAATTTTTTGAAATCAATACACATACGCCAACTAGATGAGACTCGGGTAGGTATTAATTCTCCTTTTTCATTTTCAACCACTGTTATTCCAGATTTCTTAGGCACAACTTGTGTAGGGCTTACCCACTAGCTATCAGAGATAGGATAGATAATTCCAACATCAAGTAATTTAAGAACTTCAGCTCTAACTACCTCTTTCATGTGTGGATTTAATCTTCTTTGAGGTTGTTGAGATGTTTTAGCATTATCCTCTAAATGTATTCTATGTGTACAAATTAATGGATTAATGCCTTTGATATCCTTTAATGTCCATCCAATTGCATGCCTTTTAAGTACTTCTATCAACTTACCTTCTTGTTCTTTGGTCAGGGATGAGGAAATTACCACTGGAGAGCTTTGTTCTTCTCCCAAAAATGTGTACTTCAACCCATCAGATAATGGCTTCAGCTCCAGTGTGGGTACTTCTTCAGGGGCATCATCATTCATGAATTTTAGCTCTTCGAATCTTGGCTTCCTTCCTTTGTATTCCATTTCCTGTGTATAGTCAAGTAAAGAGCATATTTCAGAAACATCATCATCGAATTGTGTAGCTGAATCAAATGAATTAATCAAACAGATTTCTAATGGGTCAGAAGAACTCTTGATTTGAAGATGATCATCTATAATGGCCTCAATCCCTTCAATCTCTTCCTTTTCATCATAAACTTCTTGTGGTTGCTTGCACATGTTGAAAACATTAAGCTTTAGTGTCATATTTCCAAAAGTTAGCTTCACCACTCCATTTCTGCAATTTATCAAAGCATTAGATATTGCTAAAAATGGGCGACCCAAAATAACAGGAACTGACTTAGAACTATCAATCATAGGTTCAGTTTCCAAGACAATAAAATCCATAGGATATATGAATTTATCAACTTGTACCAACACATCTTCTACTATTCCTTTTGGAATTTTAATTGATCTATCAGCAAGTAGAAGAGTTACAGAAGTTAGTTTTAACTCACCAAGGTTGAGTTGCTGATAAACTGAATATGGAAGCAAATTAACACTAGCACAAAGATCAAGTAAAGCTCGTTCAATTTTATGTTCACCAATAATGCATGAAACTGTAGGACAACCAGGGTCTTTATATTTCAACTCATTATTGTTTTGAATAATGGAGTTTACTTATTTAGTCAAAAATGCATTCTTTTTCACATTATGTTTCCTTTTAACAGTGCACAAGTCTTTCAAAAATTTGGCATAACAAGGAATCTGCTTGATAGCATCTAACAAAGGAATATTGACCTTCACTTGTTTAAAGATTTCAAAAATGTCACTATTATGATTCACTTTACTTGAATTGTTTAATGCTTGAGGAAATGGGGGTGAAGACGAGGGTTTGATCTCCTTTTAGCTAGGTGGCTGATCAATTCCTTCCTCATCTTTGGGAATTGACTCATCATCTTTCTCAAAAAGTTTAGGAATTTGTTTTTCAATAACCTTTCCACTCCTAAGAGTTATCACTGAGTTGACTTGATCTATTTTTTGACTTTCTGAACTAGCCTCATTTAGGCTAAACTGACCCTTGGGATTTGGTTGAGGTTGAGAGGAAAACTTTCCTTTCTCATGAATAGCAAGTGCATAAGAAAGTTTAGCAAGAGTGTCTTTTATGTCAATCATGGTTTGATTGTTGTGGTTATTGATGGCCTCTTGTTTTTCCATGAATGCATGCAATGTTCCTTCAAGGTTTTTCCTATATGGAGGGACATAGGGTGCATATCCTTGAGGATTTTGAGAATCTTGTTGTGCTTGAGGAGGTGGTGGTTGTATGAATTGTGGCTGGTTGCTATTCCTCCAACTGAAGTTCGGGTGATTTCTCCATCCCGGATTATATGTATCTGAAAAAGAAGAAGTGAATGGCTTTTTAAAATTGGTCATTGCATTTACTAGCGCATGCACAACTTCTTTAAAAACAGGAAGTTTTGGACATTCATTTGTTGAGTGTCCCAATTCATCACAAATGCCACAAATTTCTTCACTTTGCACAGATTTGATTTCTTTTACTTTCCCGAATTCCATGGCTTCAACCTTTCTAGCCAAACTAGCAAACCTTGCATTTAGATCTTTTTCTTGACTAAGATGATATTTTCCTTTACTAGCATTTGCAAGGTTAAATCTAATTGAATTTTCAGAAGGATTAGTACCATGCCAAGATTGAGAATTTTCAGCCAAATGGTCTAAATAGTCTAAAGCTTCTTCAGGTTCTTTATCAAGAAATTCACCATTGCACGTTGTTTTCACAAATTATTTGGTTTCGGGTGTTAACCCTTCATAAAAGAAGCTTATAGTACGCCATTTTTCAAAACCATGATGTGGGCAAGAATTCAACAAATCTTTAAAACGTTCCCAACTTTGAAAATATGCTTCATTGGAATTTTGGGAAAAATTTTGGATTTGTCTTTTCAAAGCATTAGTTTTATGTGTTGGAAAAAATTTCTTCAAAAACTTACATTGCATTTCTTGCCATGTGCCAATTGATCTTGGTTTCAAAGTGTTAAGCCAAGTTTTTGCTTTATCTTTCAAAGAAAAAGGAAATAATTTAAGCTTAACAACCTCTTCAGTGCAAGTTTGATCATGAAAAGCAGTACATACTTCCTCAAATTCTTTTAGATGTAAATATGGGCTTTCAGATTCTAAACCATAGAAATTAGGAAGTAAAGAAATCATACCTGGCTTGAATGTAAAATTGTTGGCATTGAGTGAAAAGATAAAACATGATGGACTAGAATTTTGAGATGGTTACAAATACTCACGCATAGTTCGCAACGGTTGATTTTCATGTTCATCATGCACACTTTCGTTTTCAGCCATTGTTCTTAATGTGTGTGATTGTGATTCAAATAAATCAATATGTAAAGTACCTGGATTAACTCTAACCAAATGACCAGAATTTAAATCACGATACCAATTAAGCATAAACAAGTAACTTACAGTATAAAATAAAATGTACAAGCTAGCAGTATAAATTGTCCATTAAATATTAACAAAGGTGTGGTATAAACCAACCACCAAATAAGTTAATAAGCATAAAAAATTAAAAAGTTAGTATACGGATAAATTAAAATGTTAAAAATAGAAAAAGTAAAAAGTTAGATAGCTGATAAAGTAAAAAGTTAGATAGTTAGTAAGAGAGTTAGTAAGTTAGTAAACAAAAAAAAAAAATAAATGACAAAAAATAAATAACAAAAAAAAATAACGAGAAAATAAAGTACAGAAAAAAATAAAAGGGAGAGTTACCTCCACTAAGTTAATATGTACAAGAAAATAAAATGGAGAATTACCCCCACTGTACAGAAATTAAAATACAGAAAATAAAGTGCAGAAAGTAAATTTAAAATATGAAAACTGGAGAATCGGCAAGCCGATTTTTTGCTCCAGCGAGAGAGGAGAGAAAAAGAAAGATTATTTCATTAATGATTAAAGATTATAGAGAAATTAGGGAGAGTTTCCCCCACAAGTTAGTATGCACAGAAATTAAAAAGGGAGAGGTTCCCCCACTAGTTAGTATGTTAGTATATATATACAAAATTTTTACACCAGAAATTCAGTCTTCAAATCAAGTCCCCGGCAACGGCGCCAAAAACTTGATGCACAATTTTTTTGATTGTCGCATTTGCAAACCCAAGTGCAGGTTGTCTCAAGTAATATATTTCTCGGGAGTCCGAGGTCGATCCATAGGGAATTGTTGAAGATTAATTAAAGTGAAGTGAATATTTTATTACTATGATTAAAATTATTTACTTGGATAAAAAGATTCACTCTTGGTAAATAAAATAAAGGTAAGATCAATTCTTTTTATAACTCAATTAGAATCCTCGCAACATGGAGGTTCCAATCAGAAAATACAACATTAAAAGTCTAATTAAAATAATATACGTAATTATATTATGTTTCCTAAAAATATTACCACCACTTATAAATGGGTTAAAGCATTCATTGTGCCAATATTTTGTCTACAACAAATCAAGAACTCCTCTTTACAAAGATGGTTTCTAAATTATAAGAAACAAATTATAATACATATAATGGTTACTAGAAAAATATAAATCATTTAAGCACAAGAGAAGAATAAATCTAACCTTACTTTATTACCAAGAGCTTTACCCTTTCACCCAAGTAAAATGAAACTTAGTTACTCATAGATAAGAAGAAAGAAAGAGAGAAGAAGAAGAAGAAGAAGAACATGACTTTAATTTAGAACAAAGGAAAATTACTACAAGAAAACCTAGTAACAAAATGACATCATTTTGGTAACTAACACCTAACATCCTTAATGATCTGCCAAGACCCCCTTTTATAGAGGATTAGAGATACAAAATGACAAGGGGGCTGAGTCATTAGTGGTTGGATGAGTGAAAAATGAGTGGAAAATGCCAAATGACTTTAGGTGAGTGGAAAATTATAGAGATTCCTTGTCTCCGAAATCATGCAGCTCTGAAGTCATTGCATTCATCATTTTTGAACCAAGTGGTATTCATAAAAGTTGTAGGCCTGGATCTTAGCTTTCAAATGGCTTTAGTTTGAGTCGAATATCATTTCTCTAACTTCAGATACGTTCAAATTACTGAACACTGCCCAGGCCTAGTCATAGCTCCTCTGTTCTGACTTCCAAGCCCAATATCACCTTCAAGGAGTCCGATTCTGGAAAAAGTGTTCAACATGAAAGTTGTAGATATTGGTCTTAATATTCAGCATCCAAATTTCATCTCATTTTACAACTTCTATCCCGAAATATATGATGAATAGTACCCATAGGTTAAGCTGTCAGGAAAAATACTCTAGTTCTTACTTCAATCCCAATTTGAGTTATCTACTCGTGTGATTAGGCCTTTGAGGTCTTCATAAAAGTTATAGAACTCTCTCTTATCTTTCAAATGTCACTAGAATCACCTCCAAAGACCACCTACAGCCCAAGATATGACCCAAATACAGAAACAGTATAAGATATGAATCATGCTGAAAAATTCAATTAAGTTCAATTTGAGTCCAAACTTACAAAACATAATAAAACTCAATCAATTAAGTACATAGAGAGTGTAAATGACTAAGAATGAAAGCTTATTAATGTATCAAATATGTGATCATCAAATGTCTTTTATTCTAGTTCAATCATCATATGTAAATGGAAAGGGTTACCCTATGTGACATATCATGTTATAATTTAAATAGAAAGTGTAAATGTATAGTCACATTTGAAAAATCATGTCACACTAAAAAAAATCTTGCCACATATGAAAATAAACACTTCTAAACCAGTTAACAATTAAAATTAAAAAAAATTATTAAAATAGGAAAAAATAACACAATCAGATATATGAACCCAAGACTCCATCATTTCTGGGATTCATTTCTAAATAACATGTATCATTTTTATTGAAATAAAAAAGATAAAAGAAAAAAATCATAATTAGCTAGAATTGTAATCCGTAAATACGTAGCCAGCGTTCCATCCTTTCAAAGCCAAGATTGGTGTAACGACCCGGGACTGCCTTCAGAATTGATGAGTATCTCCATAAACCAACACGGGTCTTTTCAGCGTGCTTTGTCCTCACTCACACGCATCTTAGGAAATTTCTCAGGAGGTCACCCATCCCACATTTACTCCAGGTCAAACACACTTAACCATGAAGTTCTTATGTTCTAGGCTCCCGAAAAAAAGTTGTAACTTGTTGATATAGCTACACCAAATCAATTCCTTTAAGCCATCCTCAACTATGCAGTCACATACCTGCACAGTCTTTGAATCCCTCTTATTCCGGTGCGTATTCAGTTCATTCATGAAGACCCTCTGCCTAGAAGCCTACCAGGAGCTGCTCCTTGTCCGTGCTTCATTGCACCGGCGATCACTCCCTGCCCTCGTCGGCCCTAGGACGCCACATGCCCACCAACTTCCGCTTGGTTCATCCCCGAACCACACCGTACTGGGAGAGGTCTCGTCTCTAAATAAATCAGATAAGAATTTTCTCAACCCGAAAATTATTATTTTCCTGACCAGGAGCAAATCATACAAAACAATCAAAAACAGTATTGGAATAATCAAATTATTTTTATATTGCACAGAAAACACAAATAGTGTAATTTTGTCAGTTCTGTAACCTAGTCTAAAATTTGGGGTGTTACAATACTCCCCCTCTAAAAAGAAGTTTCGTCCTCGAAACTTGACATACACTTACAACAAAAATAGATACTGAATTAAGATCTTCAGCATGTTCCTTCGAATTTCGAAAATAAGTCAAAATATTACCAATAATAATAAGATAGTTTCAAATAGACTCGAGTAGTAATAACAAGCTTAGAAGTTGAAGTAGTATTATAAAAAGAACAAAACACAGATAACCCCGAAAGATTTACACAGTCACAAATTACAAGAGACTGGGTTACCTTACCCTCTATGGCACAATTTCCTCGCTTCTCAAGTTTTTGTATTTGAACGTTCTCACTACACTCTTTGCATCAGCTCTTTCTTCTTCTTGAGATTTTGAAATACGTGTATCACTAATGGAAAGTTCCATCTTCAGTTGATCACAATCTCTGGAGAAATGTCCAGGCTTCCCACATCCATAACAAATAAACCCTTTATGCTGACAATCTTTGGTGAGATGATTTTTCCCACACTTGAAACATCTCAGTGATGATGCCATAGTCTGACCAAAATCATTGCCACTAGTACTCCCCCTCTTTGTTCGTTGTTGCTTCCCCAGTGGTCGCACATATGGCTCTCATTGAAAATGATTAACCTTACACTTCCTTCCATCTTGGATTATCGAAAGTTCTAAATTAAAGCTTCTCGCATTCGACGGCTGCTCCAATCCTAATAAGCTATGAAGTTCGATTATCAGTTCTTGCTACTGAGCGATCATCTGTCTCTATTGTACTGCTACTTCAATCATCTTTTGCATCACCCTTTTAGCTGCGGCTATACGATCTTCATCACGTCTCGTGTCCACATGCTCATGTTCGCTTCGTTCCATTATCTTTCTTCAAAGATAAACAAAAATCAAAAGCACAACGAACTAAACATAATTATTTCACACGACATGGTCTCCTTTCGGAAACCAAAACATATCTCTATATTCTGTGTCAGAGATTCACACAGTACAAACAAGACAAACCTACCCACAAACCCAAAAGACTCTAACTTGGGCTCTAATACCAACTAATGTAACGACCTGGGACTGCCTGCAAGATTAATGAGTGTCTCCACAAACCAACACGGGTCTTTTCAGCGTGCTTTGTCCTCACTCACACGCATCCTAGGAAACTTCCTAGGAGGTCACCCATCCCACAATTACTCCAGGTCAAGCACGCTTAACCATGAAGTTCTTATGTTCTAGGCTCCCAAAAAGAAGTTGCAACTTGTTGATATGGTTACACCAAATCAATTCCTTTAAGCCATCCTCAACTATGCAGTCCCATACCTGCACAGTCTCTGAATCCCTCTCATTCCGGTGCGTATTCAGTTCATTCATGAAGACCCTACGCCTAGAAGCCTACTAGGAGCCGCTCCTTGTCTGTGCTTCATTGCACCGGCGATCACTCCCCACCCTCGTCGGCCCCGGGACGCCATATGCCCACCAACTTCCGCTTGGTTCATCCCCGAACCACACCGTACTGGGAGAGGTCCCGTCTCTAAATAAATCAGATAAGAATTTCCCCAGCCCGAAAATTATTATTTTCCTGACCAGGAACAAATCATACAAAACAATCAAAAATAGTATTGGAATAATCAAATTATTTTTATATTGCACAGAAAACACAAATAGTGTAATTCTGTCAGTTCTGTAACATAGTCTAAAATTTGGGGTGTTACAATTGGCACAGCACAACGAACTCTCACCTACGGTCCAAAATCCATCAAATGCATATGGTGCTGAAAACTCATCAACTAAAGGCTTCAACAGTGGCTCGTCTGTGATGGATGACGGTGGCTTCAATGGGTTGACATTTGGGATTTGGTCCCGTGGATGATGGCATTAGCCGCCACTTGCGGTGGGGTTTGATTTGTTCTAATCTGTCAATGATCGTGGTGTTTGCTTCATGGCCTTCAATCAATGGTGGCGGCGCTTGGTTCATGTATATAAAGACCATCCCATTCATTGCAAAAGGGGATGTTTTTCTGGGTTCAAAATTGAAGGCATCTATCACCCACAACTAATAGCACACAATCTTGAATCTTCAAATCTAAATCTACAAAAGGTCACAATGTCTATCAGGTAAAACAAGAAATCATAAAATTGATTAGATCCAAACAATGGTATTGTTCAATATCGTTGATTCGAGAGGAATATTGATTGCGAGCCACTGTTGTTATGGTGGACCATCGGTAGTCTTAGCTTGGCAGAGGGAGCAACCAAGTCTTTAGGGCATGATTTGTATGTTCTCTATTGTTTTAGTCAGAGAACAGTGGTAGCCACAAAGTATAATTGGCAAGTAACTATCATTCATGTATAATTCTTACCAAAAATATTTTCATGAGGTAACACTTACTTTACTTGATATCTAATTGATTCTGTTATAAACATAAATCATTGCAATCAATTCTATTTTATTCAAATTTGATTTAAAAATAATTTTGGTTGATTTATTTGAAATTTATTTTGGGTAATTTGGTCAACTATGTATCCAAATATTATGTTGGCAATACACATATGAATGCTGCAATGTGGTGATTTGCTATTGTTTTTTTTATAACCAATGATTTGCTACTAAGGTGACTTCCTAATGTCAAGTACTCCCTAAGCGAAAATCAAATTGTTTAAAAAAAGAATCATTTCCATAATTATTGAAAAAAATTCCTTTCTTATTTTCTACCTGCTCTTACTATCTCCAAATACAAATATGAGGAGATTGTCATACAATGTACTATATTTTTATAGCAATAGTTATTTTATTATTTTTATTTTTATGTCTCCCTATAACATTTAATTTTTCAATTTAAGTAACTTAAATCATATTTGATAATACTTTATTTTTTTAAATAATTGCATTGTGTTTCATTAGGTTTTTTGTGCAAGTGGCATATAAAATATTTGTTTTTAAAACTCAAACTTTGTCTAAACAAATCAATTTCTGTACACTTTTATGTTTTAGAGTTTTAATCATATTTTAATATCTTTGTTACCATTGTTTACTTTTATACTTGATTTCTTTCAAATTTTAAACTTATATTTTATTACTTAATTCAAAGTATAATTAAAAATCCAAAAACAAAATTAATAATATTAAATATAACTTATTCAATGTTAATTTTAATCTAACAATAATTCATATAACACACAGGCTAAAATGCTAGTATGGTGTGAATGCTTATGTCTTGAAGGATATCAAATGAGTTTTTGATGATAACAAAAGTAAAAAAAAAAAATCAAGATCAAAAGAAAAGACCAAGATCAAAAGAAGGAAACCAAGCGGTATATAGATATAGGTCTTAGGATTTCAATGTAAAATGTTCTCAAGGTATCTCAATGATCTTCAAATGATTTTTTAAAGATCCTTTTAAATCAACTAATAATTCAAAGTTCGTCTTTTTAAAGATATGTTGATTTCAATCTTGGATTTCATAACTCAAATGTAAATCTTGTCAAAATCCAAGCTCCAATATGTAAGGATTGACCAATACACTTAATTGGGGTTGAAAAATGTATTCAAAGGACAAGGTAATCGATTACACATGTATTGTAATCGATTACAAGCTAAACAGAGAACTTGTAATCAATTACAAGCTTGACAGAAATCTTGTAATCGATTACATTGAGGCTGTAATAGATTACAAGTCTAGCAGAGGCCATGTAATCGATTACACAAGGCTGATAATCGATTACATCCTACCTAGAAAGCCAAGAACACGTTTAAACAACCATGTAATCGATTACCACTATGGTGTAATCGATTACCACTATGGTGTAATCGATTACCACTGGACTGACAGTGCCCAAAGGCTATATTAGGTGTATTAAATGTTGGGCATTAAGGCCCCCAACGACTCTTTTAATGAAAAACAGCTTATATACTTGTGTTGGGGCATCATTAATGGCGAATCTTGAACCTTGAAACATCTTTCTAACACTTTATACGAAAATCAATCCTTGAAATTATTCTAGCTCTGTTTTTGTACAAATATTTGAGATATCTTTGAAAAGCATTATAGAGGTTCAATTTGTATTAACTACTTTTGTGAGAGTTTCTTTCTATCAATCTTATTTATTGTAAAGAAAAGGGTGGGGCAACCCTCCAAATTGTAAAGGGTGAGACATCTTTAGTTTGAAGAGGCTCAAGCTACAAAGGGTGAGGTATCCCAAGGTGGTGTTGAGTGCTCAAATTTGTAAAGGTTACAAGCACCTGATTCAAGCTTGGAATTTAGTGAAAAATCTCGAGTGATTGCTTGAGGATTGGACGTAAGCCACAAGTGGATTGGTGGCTAAACCAGGATAAAGCTTGGTATTTGTTTTATCTAAACTCTACTCTTTACTTTAAGCATTGTTTTATTGATTTATCTGAATTCTATCTCCTTTGATTAATTCATTTAAGAGTGAAAAGTTTACATCTCTTCTATCTATTCATTTCTAATAAACAATAGCTTCAATAAAAATAAGAATTCAAGTATTTTGCGAAAGATTTGCGAACTCATTTTATAAACTCAATTCACCCCCTCTAGAGTATTGAGGCCACTTGGTAACAAGTGGTATCAGAGTTAGACTCTTGTGTAAAGAGCTTAGCAGTTTCAAGAGAAGTGATGACTTTAAATGATTTTTCTAACGAAGGTTCTTCTATTAATCGACCTCCCTATTTCAATGGTGATGGTAATGCCTATTGGAAAAAAAGAATGAAAATTTTTATTGAAGCTATTGATACTGATGTGAGGGATGCCATTGAAAATGGCGCCTTTGTTCCTACACGCATAGTAGATGGTATGAGAATTAACACACCTAGAAGTGAATGGATGGATGAAGACAAAAAGAAGGTTCAATACAACTTGAGAGCTAAGAACATCATTACCACATCCTTGAGTTATGATGAATTCTTTAGGGTGTCAAATTATAAGACCGCCCAAGAAATATAGGATACCTTACAAGTAACTCATGAGGGCACAAATGAATTAAAAAGATCAAGAATAAACTCTCTCACTCATGAATATGAATTTTTTAGAATGAATCAAGGAGAAAGCATTCAAGAGATGCAAAAAAGATTTACACATATTATAAATCATCTTGCTTTATTCGAAAAAACTTTTCCTAATGAGGATCTTATTAACAAAGTCTTGAGGTGTTTAAGTAGGAATTGGCTACCCAAGGTGACGGCTATTGCAGAATCAAGAAACTTATCAACAATGACCTTGGCTACCTTATTCGGGAAGCTCCAAGAGCATGAATTGGAGTTAAATAGGCTCAATCAAAGTGAAGAACGTGATAAGAAGAAGAAGGGGATTGCTCTCAAAGCCACCTCCTCCACAATTAAAGATGAAGATGAAGATGATGAAGATGGCATTAGAAGTCTTGAAATGAATGAAGAAAATTTTAGTCTCCTTGTAAAGAAGTTTGAAAGATTTCTCAAGAAGAAAGGAAGTCAAAGAAGACCATTTTTTCCTTCTAAGAAGACATATCAAAAAGGAGAAGGAGCTTCATCTACTCCAACTTGCTATGAATGTGGAAAGCTTGGGCACATGAAGATAGAGTGTCTGGTTATCAAAAGAAGATGGAGAAATTTGAAAAGAGACCTTCCAAGGAAAGAAAAGGAAGGAGAGCATACATTGCTTGGGAAGACAACGATATGGATTCCACCGATTATTTAGAAAATGAGGGAGCTCACCTTTGCCTCATGGCAAATGAACTAGGAGAAGAAAGTGAAGAGAGTAACACCGAGGTGTGCTTGAAGACTAAAAGCTCAAGTTGGTACCTTGATAGTGGTTGCTCTAAGCACATGACTGGTGATGGCTCTAAGTTTTCCTTCCTTGTCCTGAAGAAAAGTGGCCACATGACATATGGTAACAACAACAAAGGGAAGATCCGTGGAGTTAGTAAAGTTAGTAAGAACCCTTCCTCATCCATTGATAATGTTTTGCTTGTTGAAGGACTCAAACATAACTTACTTAGCATTAGTCAACTATGTGATATAGGGAATAGAGTAATATTTAATTCTAATTGTTGCATAATTGAGGGTAAAGATGATAAGCATGTTAAGTTTGTTGGTCATAGGGTCAATAATATATATATGATTAGCCTTGATGACATTTTCTCAAATGATGTTAAATGCTTTATGAGTAAAGAAAATGATTCATAGTTATGGCATAGAAGAATTGCTCATATTCACATGGATCACTTAAACAAATTAGTTTCTAAAGAATTAGTAATTGGTCTTCCAAAGCTCGAATTTGAAAAAGACAAACTTTGTGATGCATGTCAAAAGGGAAAACAAGTAAAGGTCTCTTTAAAACTAAAAATGTGGTTTCAATTTCTAGACCTTTACAATTTTTGCACATAGATCTTTTTGGTCCCTCTAGAACTATGAGCTTTGGTGGGAATTACAATGTACTAGTGATTATGGATGATTTTTCTAAGTTTACATGGACACATTCTTGTCTCAGAAAAATGATGCTTTTCAATCATTCAAAAAGCTTACCAAAGTTATCTAAAATGAAAAAGGTTTTTGTATTGCATCCATAAGAAATGATCATGGTGGTGAATTTGAAAACCATGAATTTGAAACTTTTTGTGATAAACATAACATTGAGCATAACTTTTCTGTACCTAGAACACCATAACAAAATGGTGTTGTAGAAAGAAAAAATCGATCTTTAGAAGAAATGGCAAGAACTATGCTCAATGAGGGCAACCTTCCTAAGTATTTTTGGGCGGATACGGTTAACACCGCTTGTTATATTATGAACAGGGCCCTAATAAGGCCAATTTTAAAGAAAACCCCCTATGAATTGTACAAAGGAAGGAAGCCAAATGTTTTACACTTTTATGTATTTAGATGTAAATGCTTTGTTTTAAATAATGGAAAGGATAACTTAGGGAAGTTTGATGCAAAATCTGATGAGGGGATATATCTTAGATATTCTATACATAGTAAGGCCTTTAGAGTTTATAATAAATGAACTATGACTATAGAAGAGTCCATACATGTTGCTTTTGATGAAACTAACCAAAATGAGTTGAGAAAAGAGCTTGTTGATGATGTTGCGGAAATCTTGGCAAGAACACACTTGGAGAATCAAGAGAAAGAGCCTAAGAAGCAAGAAGAAAAACACATTGATCACTCATGGTAAGAGGATTCAGAAATCTTGGATCTACCCAAAGAATGGAGGACATCAAGATATCATTTTCTCGACAAAGTTATAGGTGATGTATCAAAATGGGTAATCACTCGAAACTCTTTTAGAAATGCATGCAATCATATTGTTTTTGTGTCTCAAGTTGAACCGAAAGACATATATGAGGCCATAAATGATGATCATTGGATCTTGACCATGCAAGATGAACTAAACCAATTTGAAAGAAATCAAGTTTGAGAATTAATTCCAAGGCCCAATGAACATCCAATTATTGGCACCAAATGGGTATTTAGGAACAAACTTAATGAAACGGGCTTAATAATAAGAAACAAAGTTAGGCTTGTAGCTAAGGGTTATAATCAAGAAGAAGGCATAGACTATGAAGAAACATATGCTCCCGTATCTAGATTAGAAGCCATTAGAATGCTACTTGCATATGCATGCATCTTGGACTTTAAACTGTTTCAAATAGATGTCAAAAGTGCCTTTTTAAATGGTCTTATACAAGAAGAAGCGTATGTGGAACAACCTCCTGATTTTAAAAATTTTGAACTGCCCAACCATGTTTTTAAATTGAAAAAGACATTGTATGGCTTAAAACAGGCTCCTAGAGTTTGGTATGAAAGGTTGAGCAAGTTCTTTTTAGAAAATGGCTTTTCTAGAGGAAAGGTTGACACTACTCTTTTCATCAAACATAAAAAGCATGACATTCTTCTTGTTCAAATATATATTGATGATATTGTATTTGGTGCTACTAATGACTCTCTTTATAAAGAATTTGTTAATATTATGCAAAGTCGGTTTGAAATGTCCATGATGGGTGAGCTCAACTTCTTCCTTGGTCTCCAAATTAAGTAAACAAAGGATGGGGCTTTCATAAATCAATCAAAATATTGCAAGGAGTTGCTCAAGAAGTTTGGAATGGAGGGTGCCAAGCAAATGGCTACACCAATGGGCACTTTTTGTTACTTGGACAAGGATGAAGGAGGTAGATCTGTAGAAATTACAAAATATAGAGGTATGATAGGCTCACTCATTTATCTTATAGCAAGTAGGCTAGATATTATGTTTAGTGTGTGCATGTGTATTATATTTCAAGCAAATCCAAAAGAATCACACCGAAGTACTGTTAAAAGAATCATGAAATATCTAATAAGCACTTCACAAATGGGATTATGGTACCCTAAAGGTGCTTCTTGTAGCTTAATTGAGTATTCCGATTTTGATTTTGTTGGATGCAAAATGGATAGGAAAAGCACTAGTGGGACATGCCACTTTCTTGGAAGCTCACTAGTTTCTTGGCATAGCAAGAAACAAAATAGTGTGGCATTGTCTACAGCTGAAGCTGAATATGTTGTAGCTGGAAGTTATTGTGCTCAAATCCTTTGGATGAAGCAACAACTTCTAAACTATGGTCTTAAGCTTGATCACATCCCTATAAGGTATGATAATACTAGTGCAATTAATTTGTCCAAAAATCTCATTCTGCACTCTAGAACAAAACATATTGAAATAAGACATCATTTTATTAGGGATCATGTACAAAAATGTGATTGCATACTTGAATTTGTAGAAACCACTAAGCAAATAGCTGACATTTTCACTAAGCCCTTGGTAAAAGAAGCATTCTTCTATATAAGAAATGAACTTGACATATTAGATCAATAATCCATAAGCTGAAAAATCTGCACAAATTCACCTTACTGCATCATATGTTACTTTTGCTACATAATGTATATGGCTGCTGCATAATTTGAAATTTTACTACATAACATGTGCTTTTGCTGCATAATGATGGTGTTTTGGTGCTAAATTTCTTGTCCTTTAATTGTTCCTAATTCCAATATTGACTTGAGCGTCAGAGTTTTCCCCAAAGTTGTTTTGCAGGTACTCCATCATGACAAAGTCCACCAAGAAGCTCATTCTTACAAAATGTTTAAATTCTTGGCAAAAGTGGTAATTTTGCATAAACATGTGTTTTTGATCAAGAACTAATAAGTTTGTATGCTTGCATGATGTTTGAAATTGCTTTGAGACTTTTTAGAACTAATTTGAATGCTTTGAGATTAGCCCTTTTACTGTTTAAAATACAAAAATTAAGTTTTAGTAAACTGGTAATCGATTACAAGACCTTTGTAATCAATTACAAAGGTTCTGTTAAGGATGGTAATCGATTACACCAACCCTGTAATCGATTACAAGGTTCCCATAAAGTTTGTAATCGATTACACCAAACATGTAATCGATTACATGAATTTCAGAGGGCTAGTAATCGATTACACACCCAATGTAATCGATTACACAGCAGGTTTAAAAGGGTTTTCAGCACGGGAACAACCATTTTTACTTAAACCCTTTCATTTCTCTCCTCTGCCCCACGACCTCTCTTCCTCTCCTTACCCCAAACCTTCAATTTCTCTCTCATTTCTTGGCTAAATCATCCCATTTCACCTCCATACTACTCGAATCTCTTCTCCTCTTCATAATCCTCAATCAATTTCACCCAAAATCTCCTCAATTTTCATCCCCTATCTCTCTTCACGCTCTCTCTCCCTCTAGAGCCCTAATTTACATTTTCACTCTTCCTCATCAACTTTCCAAACTTCTCCACCACCAAACACCACGTGGGTTCCATTATGCCAGAATCTTCTCAACGTACAAAATGCCCAAGAATAGGGGCCACCATTGGAGAATCTTCCAGTGCTCCTTCACACAATATCTCTGGGCAAGACCTCACATGTCACTTCTCCACTACCAAGAAGGCGAAGTTATTCAGAAAGAACTTCCAGTTGAGGAAACTCATATCTCCAAGGTATCACCCTCAATTCTTATGTTCAAGTGAACCTTTAGAGTACTTCAGATTAATAGAAAGGTTAGGTTTACTAGGCTTCTTCAGCATCCAAAAGGATATTTACCTAAATCTAGTTAGGGTATTTTATGCAAACCTAAGTTATAAGAATGGATGTCTGATATCTGAAGTTAAGAAGAAGCAAATTAAGGACATTAGGAAACATGGTGTAGGCTGACTAAACTTGAGTATCATGGCACGAAATTCTATGGAAATGAGGATGCTTGGGGAGATGATTTTGAGTACAAGGCTGCCTTAACCTCCCTGACAAGGTTTGGATATGAAATGCCTAGGGATAGGAAGAGGGTGATGGCCACAGGTTTAACCATGGAAAATAGGGTACTTCACTATCTTGTGATCAGAGGATTAATTCCTAGGGGAAGAATTACTCCCAAGCACTAAGAGATGATGTGGTAGTTTTGTGGGCTATGACTATAGGTAGGCCAATCAACTGGGCCTATTACATTATTCAGCATATGTTGGATGTTAGGAAGAGAAAGAACTCTGTTGTTCCATATGCTATGCTAGTCACTACCATATTGGAGCATTTCCATATTTCCTTGTCTGAAGAATCAAAGGACACGAGCTCCAAAGGACCTCAATCTATTAGCCTGCACACACTGCAAAAGCTCAAGCTGTACAAGGTAGATGATAGATGACACTACATTACCCACGGGAGCTATGACTATATGCCTTATGACCCTGAGGAAGAAGATGAAGATAGAGGTTAAAAGCTTTCTCCTCCCACAGCCACCATGGAGCTTCTGTTACAAGAAATTCGTAGCTTGAAAATGGGGATGGATCGTATTGAACAAAAGATGGATCACTTAGAGCAAGGATGGATTACTCCGATCAGGAGTTAGTCGCCTCTATCCGATCCTTCTTGGAAGGACCAGGATATATACTAAGGCAAGCAACTCCTTCTCCTCCTGCTTCCTATGCTCTTCCTGCTTCCTCTGCTCCTCCTGCTTTCTCTGCTCCTCCTGCTTCGTTCTCCTTTGCTGGGCTTTTCGGTGCTCATCTTGATGATGAAGATGACACGGATGATGTGGCAGACGATGAGGATAGTGACAGCGAGGCGACTATATGACCATATGGTCCTGTCATTATCTTTTTTCTATATGTATTTTTTTTTGTTTGTATATGACTTTAGATCCTTCGTTATATTAATGATCATCAAAACATCATATATTTCTTTTCATATGCATCTGATATCATTATATACTTACTATGATTACAAATTGGCTGGGCTGGAATGTTTATGTTTTGATAATTATAGTTGAATGCTTATGTTTTTTATAATGCCAACCGGGGAGAGATTAGTGAAATATGTACGGGGGAGCTTTGAATTTGAATCTAACTTTGAGTCTTGTGGTCTCACATATTCTCACATATTCTATCTCACGTATACATCATAGGAGAGAGTTGCGCTTAAATCTCTGATAATCAAATAAATACAAATATTTCTCTTTCCTTTCAATGTTTAGTTTGTCATCAACAAAAAGGGAGAGAATGTGAATGCTTATGTCTTGAAGGATATCAAATGAGTTTTTGATGATAACAAAAGCAAAAGAAAAGATCAAGATTGAAAGAAGGAAACCAAGAGGTATATAGATATAGGTCTTAGGATTTCAATGTAAAATGCTCTCAATGTATCTCAATGATCTTCAAATAGTTTTTTAAAGATCCTTTTAAATCAACTAATAATTCAAAGTTTATCTTTTTAAAGATATGTTGATTTCAATCTTGGATTTCATAACTCAAGTGTAAATCTTGTCAAAATCCAAGCTCCAATATATAAAGATTGACCAATACACTTAATTGGGGTTGAAAAATACGTTCAAAGGACAAGGTAATCGATTACACATGTGTTATAATTGATTACAAGATAAACCGAGACCTTGTAATCGATTACAAGCATGATGGAAGCCTTGTAATCGATTACACTGAGGCTGTAATCGATTACAATCTAGCAAAGGCCATGTAATTGATTACACAAGGCTGATAATCGATTACATCCTGCCCAAAAAGGCAAGAACACGTTCAAACAACCATGTAATCGATTACCACTATGGTGTAATCGATTACCACTGGACTGACAGTGCCCAAGGGCTATATTAGGTGTATTAAATGTTGGGCATTAAAGCCCTCAACAACTCTTTTAATGAAAAATAGCTTATATACTTGTGTTGGGGCATCATTAATGGCGAATCTTGAACCTTGAAACATCTTTCTAACACTTTATATGAAAATTAATCCTTGAAATCATTATTGCTCTATTTTTGTACAAATCTTTGAGATATCTTTGAAGAGCATTATAGAGCTTCAATTTGTATTAGCTACTTTTGTGAAAGTTTCATTCTATCAATCTTATTTATTATAAAGAAGAAGGTGAGGCATCCTTTGTATGAAGAGGCTCAAGCTACAAAGGATGAGGTATCCCAAGGTGGTGTTGAGTGCTCAAATTTGTAAAGGTTACAAGCACCTGATTCAAGCTTGGAATTTAGTAGAAAATCTCGAGTAATTGCTTGAGGACTGGACGTATGCCACAAGTGGATTGGTGGCTGAACCAGGATAATAACTTGGTGTTTGTTTTCTCTAAACTCTATTCTTTCCTTTAAACACTGTTTTATTGATTTATTTGAATTCTATCTCCATTGGTTAATTCATTTAAGAGTGAAAAGTTTACATCTCTTGTATCCATTCATCTCTGACAAACAATAGCTTCAACGAAAATAAGAATTCAAGTATTTTGCGAAAGATTTGTGAACTCATTTTATAAACTCAATTCACCCCCCTCTTGAGTATCGAGGGCAATTGGTAACATATGGTAATAAGGAAAAGTATTTATTATTTTTTTATAATAAGTAATAAGGATAAGTTACTCTCATATGTCTAATATTTTTTAAAAGAAAAAAAATTGAGCTAACCATAAAGACTTATGAGACAATTAGTATAATCTTATATCCATATGTTACGATAAAGAAACATTTAAAATAAAAATTACTATGCACCAAACGCCAGCTGTGTGAAACTTGAAAATAAAACCCCATAAAGTCAATAAAATAATAAAAATCAACCCCTTCAAACAAGTGCCCAGTTGCAGGTACGATGAAATGGGTAAATGATTGTTTATGAATAATTTAAAAAAAAAGAGTAAATTCTCAATTTTGCCTAAAGAGAAAAATTTAGCTGTCCATATTAGTCATTGAAAAATAAAAATTTCAAAATTAGTTCTTAAGAATTTAAAAGAAAAAAAAAAGGATGAGAAACCAATTACTAAAAGAAAAAATAAAGTAATTAAGATGAACCTTATCTTCAACCTTCCATCTTCTTTCTAATCTTGAAGAGCAAGCAAAACCCAGGAAGCATATCTTCAACCATGGTAGCGCTAGAACATTGACTACCTCGAGTATGACACTCAATAGTCTCAGTCTGCCTTTACACACTTGGGGCTGGAAAGCCCCTGGGTGCCCTTCCTTACTGCATTAGGTTGTTCCAAGACTTTCAAAGAAAACCCTTATTCTTCATTACTCCCTATTTCCCTAATTTTAACCATAATATAGTAAAATGGAAAAAAAAGGGAAAGAGAGATATCTTTGAGGGGAATAGGAGAATTTGTGGAGAAACGTACTTAAAATAGCAGTGAGCTATGTAATAGTCCAATATTTGTTATCCAGATATATCGTCATATAAAAGAAGAACTCAATATTGGTCATGTTACTTCTAACATACATCCACAACTAACCCATATCATTCATACACAATGAGTAAATATGGAGAGCCATGATAGCAAAAGTTATATATACATCACAGCCTCAAAGGCATACTGTAATACATAACTCAAAAAAAACTAAGCAAATGTACAACATATATAAACTCAACTTAAAACGGCATCTATACTATGTTAAACCTCATACATCTTCTTCTTTCCCTTTGAAGAACTCGCACTTGGATTGACATGGTAACACAATCGAGGTGAGAAAACACATCTCAGTAGAAGTATTCCAATACTAGCATATATACATATGTACAATAAGATAATATTCATAATTATCGAGTTGACACTTCAATAACAGAAACACGCAATCGCCTATACAATTGCAATGCATGAAAATCTTATGATAGCAACCGCCCATACAATTGTCATGCTATGCTTAATTATGTCTAATGTGTATGTCTGTGCAAGTCCTAGGAATGAATGCATTTTCAAGATGTTATGAGCCCTCAGATATATTGAGGATATTACCCACCTCAACTACTCTAGGATATGTTATGACATATCATGGTTTATCAGGCATCGTGAGGATATGACTCACCAATACTATTCATCAAAACAACAGAGGATATTACTCACCTCCACTGGTCAAACAAAGCAAAAAGGATATTACTCACCTTCTTACTCAACAATGTAATAAGGATATTACTCACCTTATTACACAGAACATAGAGAGGATATTACTCACCAATCTATGCCTCAAACAACACAAAGAGGATATTACTTATCTCAATGTGCTTCACAAACAATAGAGAGGATATTACTCATCAATCTATTGAACAAACACATAGAGATGATATTACTCACCAATCTATGCTTCTTAAACATCTCATACAAAATAATCACTAATTACCTTCTACAATTAGCATCACGATTGATTTATATGCATTTCAAAAATCATTTTACAATACTTCATCAAATACTTCTAAAAATACGTTAACACTCTCAAAAGAGCAAGCATGAGTGATTCCAACACTTAGGGAAGTTCATTTCCTTAATTCATCATAATACACAATATGTGTATATAAACATGTGTAATTATCCCACATAATTAGCACTATAAAATTCATTTGATTCAACATATTCACACTTCATTAAATACTTCTACTAGAGTCTCAACACTCATTAAGAAGTATAAAAGAAGAAAACTATGCCACTGGAAAGCTCCATGGCATCAAACACAACTTAAAGTTGCTCTCTGGCACTAACGCCGCGGCATACCCTATGCCACGCTGCAGCGCCCAAGCCTCAGGTTCAAGTACTAGCAGGAAATGCTACCCACGTTGCGGCATTCACGTGCAACGCCGTGGCTCGTATCCCCTGTTCTTCCCAACGTCGCGGCACTCCAAGCTCCACACCGCGACGTCATCTACAGAAACCAGAATCTACAGAATTCTGCAGATACAGGTACTGTTCCATTGGAACTAGACCCTCTTCCAATCACTCAAAACTCGATTTCAAGTGATTTACAACCTCTAACAAGATCCAACTACACATAACAATTCTTAAACAACTTCAATTTCACTTAATTCAACACTTTGAGGATCAAAACCCCAACCATGACCTAAACCCCCCAAAACTGACCTAAATGAGAATTAAGGCTCCAAATGATGAAAACTTCATCTTAGCACATTAATAAATCTATTTCTAACTCAACCAATCTATCCACATCAAAATTTAACTCATAAATCACCAAATCACTTATCAAACCATCATTTCCTCTTCAAGCCTCTCTTGAACCAAAAGAAAAGAATGAAAAACAAGTAATCAAAACAAGTTTTTCCCTACCTTAATTTCTAGAAATGAAGTCGGTTAACCGCTCCTCCGTAAAGCTAAGCTCTCTCCCTTGCTTGGATGAAGATCCTTCTCCTTTAGCACCTTGAGTTCCTTTCTCTTTTGTTTTTCCTAAGGCAGCCGTGAGAAAGAGTTGTGAGAATGAGTTTAACTCCTCATTTCAGCCTTAAATAGGCCACAAACAGAACAAGGGTTGTGCCCTTATATTTTGGTCACTTAGGATCAAAATTCACCCGAATAGTTAAGAACGCTTAGTTATCACCAAACCAAGTTTCTTAACTTCCAACAAGTTTAAAACAAATCTTAAGATTCATTAAAAATCTTGTTACACCATTTTCACATTTTTTTATATCTGCTGGGGGTCAATCCGATACAAAAACACACAACCAGTATGCTTAAAAATGCCAACCTAACTCCGAAAATTCTCAAAATTTAACCACTACTACTTCCACATATTTGTGACCTAGAAACAAGTTCTTCACACTTATTTCCACCAACTAAGCAGTCTAAGTCAAAAACGGGGCTGAAAACAACTATATTTAACACATAGAGTTGCAGCAAAGTGACTAAACGTACTCAGATGGTCACAAAATTTTACAGGCATGACAAACTATTGTTATGCTACCTCCGTAACTATATACAAATCTATCATGACTATCCAAGGTGTTACAAGTTATCACATATGTTGACTTAAAACCGCAGAAAGGCACCAAAAAAAAAGAAGAAATCGAAGGAGTCTGAAGAGGTCTAGAGAGCAGAGGAAGCAGAAAATGAAAAACAACTCCCCTCACCCCTGTTTATAGGAAAATGCTAGCGCCAACTGTAACGTCCTACTCTAATTTTACGATTTTAATTAATTTTCTTCAAAACTAGACATTACAAAAGTACTATTGATATTATTATTAGTTTTTTAGGGTACAATATTGCACATAGTTTTTGAGGATACATAATTCAAAAGTTAGTTATATGTACATGCACTACTTAAGTTAGGCACCGATTTTTCAAAAATGAGGCTTATAATAGCCTGCATAAGGTGCTACTATTTATATTTTTACAAATATTATTTACCAAGACTACTCATCAAAGAGTAGGATTATTAGAAAAAGATCTCTCAAAGTAATTGTAAAAACATATTCTTCAAACTTTGGCATATATACTGGTTGTACCTGAAAATCAATTAGAACTTTAACTGTCGGTGTAACATCCCTAAAAATAACATTAATAATAATAAAAATAAAAAAATATATAAAAAACTATATAAGATAAAATTTTCCAAACAAAATTACTCAAATAAAAAGTCTTCTATTTGAATAACCAAATGGTTATTCAAATAGAGTTTCTGTTGTTCAAATAAATAGGATAAAATAAGTAACCTTATTCCAATAAAGATCTTGCTATTCGAATAAACAAACAAGAAATATAAAAAATGGAAGACACGTTATGAAAACTTCAGTTTTTATCTAGTTTCCTTCCTCCTAGTCCATCACTCCACTCCCATTTCCACTTACTTTATTTTATATTTATGCAACAGTGACATTCTGGTTTTTGCAAATGTGATTTTAGATAGTCTTATTCAAATAAGCTTGGGTTTATTCGAATAAAACATGCTAAATGTTTTCAGAAAGTTGCATTTTCAAATGATTTATTCGAATAACTAATCCTTTATTCGAATAAAGTATTATTTGAATAAGCATTTTGCTTATTCGAATAAAACTTTTTCAGAATACAAAATATTGCAGTGTTATTCGAATAACCAAATGGTTATTCAAATAACAGACATCAGAATGCTAAAAATGAGATTTTAAACATATGTGAGTGATTCTTTTACTCATTTTATACTTGTTTTCTCTAAATTTTCATATATGATACTTTTATTACTCTTTTAGCTGAATTATGTTTGATTTAATTTTCATATACAATATTTTATTTACTACTCTTTTAAGCTAAATTATGTCTGATTTTATGAAAAAGATTTAATGCGAGCTGTTTTAAGCAAAGTGTTAAAGTAATGTCGTCTCATGGATAAAAATGAATCAATATGCAAAAGAGATTTTATTATGGCTATGATGAGATAATTGAGGGACGCCTCAACTAGAGATTATTATTGTGACCATGATGAGAGAATCAATGGACGCCTTGGTGAAAATTATTGTGACTATGATGAAAGGATTAAGGGTTGCCTTAATCATTAATAATGATTATGGCCATAATGAGAGGATTAAGGGACATTTTAATCAAAATTATTGTAGTCATGATGAGTGCATTGAGGAACGCCTTAATGAAGAGAAAGATGCACATTTGGTAAAGAGTATTGAAATGGGATGACGATGATAATGTTGAATATGATTATAATATTGATAAGAAGAAAAATTGAGATACTCACTCTTTCATTAAGTTACTTACTCATTCATTATTGAAGTTACTTATCTTTATCTTGAACTATTTACTCATTTTTATTGTGTTATTTATTTCTTTTCAAATTTATTTCTCAATTATTATTTAATTTTGTTGGACTCTCAGGTATGGTATTAGAAATAGAGACTTGCAAAGAGTGGAAAATGTATATTAAGTTTTGCTCTTTCCTACTGAAATTGTATCTCACTCATTTGTGGTTTAACATTTCAGATAATGCCAACAATTAGAGTTATGATTGATTTTCATGTTGAGCAAACATATATGCCCGAACTTGGTGACTATGTGTTTACAATTACTTTTGGAGGCCTATTTCTGATAATTATACTCTTCGATGAGTAGATACTAAAGGAAAATACTATCTGTACATATGTAAAAATGTATACAGTAGTAGTGGCACCTTGAAAGCTTTCGTAAGCCTCATTTTTGTGAAATAGGTGCTTAAATAATGTTTTGTATATAATTAACTCTAGAAGGATGTATCCTTAAAATTCATGTAAAATATTGTACACATGAACTAATGAAATGTCATTAGTTTTTGTGTATTATGTCGTTCTAATAAGAAATTGAAATATATTAATAAAATAAGAAAATAATTAAAATTAGAATTAGGACGTTACAGTCGGCATTATCTGAAATATCATGCCAAAAAAATGTGAGATAAAAATCTTAGTAGGAAAGAGCAAAAACAATAATAAGTTTGAACTAATATTCTAGCTGTAACAAGTACTGAAAATAGTTTACCACTCTTTGCAATTCTTTCTTTCTTAAACCATACTAAGTAATCAAAGAAGTAAATATCTCAAAAGAAAGAATAAGTAACACCATGAAAACGAAAGAGTAAGTAATTCATAATAAATAACTCCATATAAAAATAAATAACTAAATATTCTTTTATCATATTTCATCATCTCTTTATCATTCCATTTTAATACTCTCAGCTAAATGCACATATTTCTCTTCATTAGGGTGTCCCTCAATGCTCTCATAATGACCACAATCATTTTGATTAAGGTGTTTCTTAATCCTCTCATCATGATCACAATCATTATTTTGATTAAGGCGCCCCTTAATCCTCTCATCATGGTCATAATCATTTTGATCAAGGTGTCCCTTGATCATCTCATCATAGTCACAATAATAATATCTAATTGAGATGTCCCTCAATTCTCTTATCATGGCTACAATAATCTCTTTGCACATTACTTCATTTTTATGAAGGAATTTTGTTTCAAACTAATTAACGACATGTCAAAATTCTTGAATCCATTTAACCCCAAATTATGGCATGTATAAAATATAATATACTAGAGATTAGGTTATAGAATCATATGGAAAAGACAAATATGAGCCTGGCCATGTTCGATCTTTAAAGGGAAATCGTGAACGGTGCTTGTGTGCAGAGGAGAGAAACTATCTTAATTCCCTATATGCGCACAAAACCCTTGTGGCCTTAATGGGGCAACTACAATACATATAGGATGAGAATAGAGGCCTTTCCTTATGTTTACAATATGGGTTAACCTACCTATCATAAAAAACTCATACATAAGGCCCACAAACTTAAGACAACATTGTCCACATAGGTTTAAGTGCTTATAAGAGCCCAATAACAAAATTGATCAAAAATGAGCTAAACCAATAGATGCTCCACAACATTTGATATTCAATTAATTTGGCTTTTAGAAAATTGGTGACTATATTAGTCCATAGATATTAAAAATAATCTAATAATCTTCAACTTGGACAACAAAGACACTTAATTTTAAACAAAATAACTCTCTAGATTAACATGGCCCCAAGAGTGTCAACTATGAGCAAGCACTTCCAACCATTGGTCTAAAATACAATTACAAGCATCTCAACAATGTAGAAAATCATACTCGATAATTGTACTAGTATCATACATGCAAGATACTTATAACCCGATGACCTAACAAAATGTGGAATGTGAGTCAAAGGGAAAGCACAATAAGATTGCATGCCAAAAGTGTGATCAATGTACAATTCCCTACAAAATGACCCAAACCTCTACCAAGGATGCCTATTGAGATTTGTAACACCCTAGATATTCATGATAGACTTGTATATGGTTGCAAAGGTAGCTTAATATTAGTTTGTCATGCCTGTAAAATTTTGTGACCGTCTGAGCATGTTTAGTCACTTTGCTGTAGTACTTTGTGTAGAATATAACTGTTTTTAGCCTGGTTTTGATTTAAACTAGTTAGTTAATAGAAATAAGTATGGAGAACTTGTTTCTAGGTCACAAATGTGTGGAAGTAATTGTGGTTAAAGTTTGAGGTTAATCGGAGTTAGTTTAACATTTTTAAGCATATTAGTTGTGTGTTTTAATGCCAAATTGATCCCCCAGCAGATATGAAAAATTAAAGAATTTGTGAAACAAGATTTTTTTATGAATCTCAAGATTTATTTGAAACTTTTTGAAAGTTAGAAAACTTGATTTGATGAAATCCAAGTGTTCTTAGTAGATCGGGGTATAGCAGCGTAGTCACTTAAGTGACTAATTGATCACATGACTAGGCTAGTTTCTGCCTTGGCCTTATAAGTCACCAAAGTGAGATATTTTCTCATTTCTCACATCTCTCTCACGTCTACAGCAAGGGAGCTTCAAAGGAGAACCAACAAAGGAGCCATAAGAGGTCCATCTTCAAGCAAAGATGAAGAAGAACTTAGTGGTGGAGAGGAGCTGCTTTCAGACTTCTTTTCTGGCCATTGAGGTAGGGGGAAACCTTGTTGGACTGTTTGTGTTCATTTCTTTCATATTGGTTCTTGAGGGACTTATTGAGGAAATGGAGGTTTGAAGAGTGATTTTGTGATTTTTGAGTTAAATCTTGATGAGGATAGTTTGATTGAGTTAAGAACTAATTTGTGGATGTGTTAGGACGAATTTTTCATCACTTGGATACCTTAATTCCCATTTAGGCCAAATTTGGGGGTTTAGGTTAAGTGTGATTTTGATTCATAAAGTGACATGTTTGAGTGAAATTAAAGTGGTTTAAGAGTTGAAGTGTGTTAAAGGATCTTACTTGAGATGAGAAAGCAAGTGGAATTGAGATTTGAGGGTGTGGAGCACCTTTGTTCCTCAATGGAAAAGTAACTCCATCTGCAAAATTCTGCAAATTTCATTTTGCCCAGTCAGCACTCAAGCGCTGAGGCGCTTAAGTGCGTGCAGGGCAGGCAGAGTTTGTGTTGCGCATTGCGCGCTTGAGGGCACAGGCGTGGAGCGTCTGAGTGCCATTCACTGGAAAGAACAGAATAAAGCCTTTATTTAAGGAAAATGAAGGGGCTCACTTGTATGATGCTTTCTTTTATGCTTCTTAATGAGTAGTTAGACTCTTTTAGGAGTATTTGATGAAGTAAAATTTTGAGATGCATGTAAATCAATTATGGTGCTAATTATTGTAGGTAATTAGTGATTGTTTTGCATGATGAGATTGTGAAACATATTGAGGTGAGTAATATTTTCTTTATGTTGATTGTATTGAGGTGGGTAATATCCTCTCTATGTGTTTGTTGGATAGTGGAGGTGAGTAATATCCTCTCTATTAATTGTGAAACATATTGAGATGTGTAATATCCTTGTTATGTTGTTGAGTAAGGAGGTGAGTAATATCCTCTTTATATTGATTGAACAGTGAGATAAGTAATTCCTCGTTATGTTGAGGTATGTAATTCCTCATCATGATTGTTGGTTGGTGGAAGTGAGTAATATCCTCTGCTTGTATTTGACGAGTAGTGTAGGTGAGTCACATCCTCACTATACCTGATAATTCATGGCATATCATAACATATCCTAAAGTAGTTGAGGTGGGTAATATCCTCAATACGTCTAAGGGCTCATGATATCTTTAAATTGCATTCACTTTTAGGACTTGCATAGACATACTCATTAGACATAATTAGGCATAACATGACAATTGTATGGGCGGTTGGCGCCATGATATGAACTCATGACATTACAATTCTATAGGCAATTGTATACTTCTGTGATTGAAGTGTTAACTTAATGGTTGAGTAATCTGTAAGATTGTATAAAATGCTGGTATTGGAATACTTCTACTGAGAATTGTGATTTCTCACCCCGATTGTGTTGCTATGTAAATCTCGGTGCGAGTTCTTCGAAAGGGAAGAAGAATATGTATGAGGACTAGCATAGTATAGATGCTGTTTTGGACTGAGCTTGTATATATTTTATATTTGCTTAATTTGTTTTGAATTATGTATAACAATATGCTCTTTTTAAGTTGTGATGTATATATATAATTGTTGGTATGTGACTCTCCATAATTATTTATTTATGTGAATATTATGGGTTTGGTTGTTAGAAGTAACATAGCCGATACTAGATATTCTTGCATAGATTAATTCTAATAGGATATCAGAATTGAGATGTTACAAGATTCAATAAAATATTTCAATAAAATATCTCAGTAAAATGAAATGAGACCGAGTACTAAAATCTCCAATAATGCACCGTATCATCAGAAAAGTGTGCATAATAACAACATATGGTAACAACAGTTTCAATGAGTATCGAGACAATATAATAATTATGATGTACATTCTCCCACTAATCCAACATATCAAAATAAAAATAACAATAACAACCCCATTAGAGTCCAAAAATTCCAAAATGCTATAATGGTAACATCATTACTAGTGGGACTATCAGCTCTGTGGTAGAGTACTCAATGTGAGTTTGAAACTCACCATCTCTCTTCAACAATACAAATACCAAAATAGAGAGAAACACAATATTGCAGAGTTATCCAAAAATGTGGTCATAACAATAGAAACAATATTAAGGCAAATGTATACAAAATTTATCAATAACAAAGTCTCACAAAATTACTTCATTATCAACTACAAACTTTGCATGCATAATTGAGGAGATTACAAGTGTCCATATGACAATTTATAACAAGTCAACTCCTCTTTGCTTTCGCAAACACAAAACTACAAAAGAATTTTTACAAATAAGGTAATCTATACTTCACAAATCTATAATAATCACTTAAAAGACTTGACAACATATGATTGAGATCAAAATCCCTAATGTCTTACACATATATGGGACCACTTGCAAGTTTTCAACAACTCACTCAAAATCCATGTGTCATAATAGCAAAAAATAAAAACATAAAATAAACACATGAACACTTGAGCACAAAATTAGATTACCAGCAGCGGAAGCACATGAGACCTATACTTAACCACTAATGAGGACATAACCAAAAAACAATCTTCAACTCTCACTATAGTAAACATTAATGTGCAACAAAAACACAAACACATTTCAAAATTTATAACGACATGTGCCTTGTGAAACAATCCGTCAATATATTATAATTTAAAAGGTCTTTATATCTTAGACACAAAATGGCATCACCAAGATTTTTCACATGATAGAAACAATTTAATATAGTATATTGTCTATCATTTAACAACAATAGCAATATTGGTCATCAATATACAACTAGCACAAAGCACATTAATAACAAATTTGCTCTCACTTACTTATGACAACACCCAATATTGATGTAAACAACACCAGAATCAATATTAATCAATAATACCTAACAACTCATATCAAGTCAACTTAACTTGCACTTAAGCATTTAATTGCCTTTAATATTAGACTTCATACATAGCAAATTATAAAATTTACAACAAGTATTTCAAAAGGAACAACAGTTACAAAATCAACATATAAATATATAAGAATTAAATATACACATTCTTTTACTTCAGTCCAAAATAAACGAAATTTCCCAAAAGTGAATATCATAGGTACAATTGGTTTAACTCAAAATATATTCATCATAAATTTTTGTACTATTAACAAAAAAGGTTTTTTTTTTTGTAAAGTTGAACTAATTAACCCAATAATTTGGGCTAAAAATAAATAAATAAATCCTCACAAAATGATTAAACCATAATTGGAAGAATGCTTCCTTCACAACAATATTTGAATAATTTTAATCACAAGATTTTTCTTGAGAAAATTAGCAAAACTAAAAATTTCTTTGAGGATTTTCACATTTGAATAATATAAAAAGAAATATTCAAAGTCATCATTTCAAAATACTAAGCCAAAATAATTATTACTGTCCTATCGACCAAAAAAAAAATATTTCCCAAATTGCTGCGATAATACTTATTACAAAATAAGTTCAACAGACTAGTGATTTAATACAACACAAACAATGATACAAAATAGAAAAAAATTATTTTTAGACCTTTAAAAGCTAATTATGCTTTTAACATGTCTTATTAAGACTAAAGCATATCAACTCAATATGGCAACTATAGGAAATTCACTATATTACAACATATTTTAGAAGACTCAACAATGTCCTCAATAGGTCCTAACATGCAACAACAAAGCGATGATAGATACAAATGTTAGAGGAAACCATGCATTAAAATATTTATTATACTTAAGTAACCATAATTATATTGATTTTTCCTTATTCAATTAACTGGGCAATTAATTGAACTAGAGCCCTTTCATCATTACAATCTCGCTTAAGGGTTCCGGATTATAATATATAAGTCTCTCCCACTTGATAGAGTAAAATAGTTGAACCAATATTTCCATAATTTATGCCCAAGTAATACTTTTCAAGATTTTCAAAATAAATATTTAAACTATTTTCTCTATCACACAAATGATTATGTCAAATAATGTCACATTGAAGGGTATGTCCATTACTTACACAACCCAACATTAATTGCAATCATTCAACATTATTAAGAAAATATTTTTTTATTTAACAAAATTACTTTTCTAAATAACAAAATAGGATTGCTAAAGAATGTCCAATTATCTCATTTGTCAAGTTTTACAAAACAATACAAATATTTAAGGTTGCTTAAATTAATTTGATAAAACACTTGACAATGAGTACATTATATATACATACATACATATATATATATATATATATATATATATATATATATATATATATATATATATATATATATGAACTGCTATGTCATTATAATCTTGCCTAAGAGTCTCAAATTACAATGAATAAGCGAACTCTCACAAAACATTAAATATCATGTCCCTAAAGCTAGTATCGAGAGGATACTGAAAACTTTAAGGGCACAATCATTTAATGTATTCAACAAAATATCAGAAATCCTATTAATAAATTATTAACATAATTTCCAATGAAAAACACAACAACATTATTAACAATATGACACTTTTGCCATAATTGGTCCCGCGAAGGAGAGCTCACAATTAGACAAAATGTTTAAAACAATTATAAATATTCTAGATGAAACTCTTAGAGATCATATATCACAAGATTTACAAAATACAATATTGGTCTTACTATAAGTGAGCATGTAACCATAAGAAACTACAATAATCAATGACAAAATTGCTCAAAGAGTTCTAAAATTTTCATGTCACATCAATCAGATATTTTTCACACTTTTATACATAATTGCATATTCTAAAATAGACATGAAGAGAGAGAAGAAAACCTTAAGAACAAATTTCTCCACTTATGCAATTATGCAATTATACAATATGTCAATAATCATATAAGTTTTATACATAACCTTAGATAGTGTATTGTCCATCCTTATGTGTAGAGCTAACAAAAGTGGATGTTAACCTAATGAGATTCAAATTACTAGAACTTTATACAACTCTCACAAATGGCTCACAAAATAAACATTAGAGGGTAACAACAAAATCTTTTTTAAATAAGCTATATTTCTCAATTTTACGAGATATATAAAACTTAACCACAATAATGACTTAATATAACATTGCCATTGCCTTAAAAGTTTCTCAATAATCAAAATTATTTTAAATAATATTCTCATAATGGCTATATTGAAAGAAATTTATTTAAATTTACAATGGCACAATGTACAATAAAATTAATTACATACAACTATACTTAATTCTTGATAATATTTATCAAAGGACTTTAATATTGTCAATACATAAATGTTGTAACATCCCAATATTTACTATTTAGATATATCGTCATATAAAAGAATAGTTCATATTGACCATGTCATTTCTAACATCCAACCGCTAACCCATATCATTCATACATAATGAGTAAATATGGAGAGCCATAATAACAAAAGTTATATATATACACCACTGCCCCCAAGGCACATTGTAATACATAAACTTTTGCAACAACAAAAACTAGCATATTATACAAGCTTTTTCATTAAAAAGAAATATAACTACACTAATCTTCGTCCATCTTCTCATTCCCTTTTGAGGAACTAGCACCTGGATTTACATGGCAACACAATTGGGGTGAAAAAATATATCTCAGCAGAAGCATTCAAATACTATTATATATAAACATATACCATCAGATAATATACTTAATTATCAACTAAACACTTCAATCACAGAAGCAAACAACATCTCCATCTCAGAGACACGTAATTGCCCATACAACTGCAATGCATGAATATGTCATGATAGCAACTGCCCATACAATCATCATACTATGCCAATTTATGTCTAATGTTTATGTTTATGCAATAACCTACATATGAAATGCATAATGTGTGGAAATAAGCTTGCCCTAAATGGTTTAATATGTTAAGTTTTGATGATGACAAATACAAGATAAAAAGAATGATGCTTATGCTTGATAGATGTGCTTTATAGATGACAAATGCATCACAAAAGAATATTGATCATATTACATAGATATGATTAATGAGATATATTGTATCATGCATGATTGTGTACTTTATCTAGTTATATATCACTTAATAGTCATGCAATGAGATATATATAACATTCTTCATATAATATATCCAATAATGCTTTATATGAGTTATAATGAATTAATATTGGATTTGGTTCTATTTAAATGAAAATATACAAAGTGTACTTTGTTGCATCCTTTATAGAGCATATCCATTAGTAATTGATAAATATCTTATTTGGATGTGTATATGAAAGTCTTATATGCATGTTAGACTAACTAGAGTTATACATTTATGAATCATGCATATAAAGATATTGAATTATGAATTTGGACTAACTATATTTGTTTTAAGAGAGTAACACTTTGTAGGATAGTCCAAGTACCAAGAATGAGCATTGCAACAAGAAAGTAAAAGATCATAACTATGCTCAACTCAATAACAATGAGAATGAAAAGATGTTCCAAGCATTTACAAAATTGGAAGAGAATAAAATTTTTGGAAGCTTGGATTACATCAAGAATTAATGATGACAAAAGATCAAGTCTCAAGGTTCTTCAAGAATAGCTTATAGAACTTAGATATCATGTAAAGGTAAATGAGAATCGCACTAAGCTCAAAATATGTTTTAACATCTTTACAAAATGTTTCTTAAATGTTTAAATGCCTAACAAAGTATTTTTGGAAATCTAGTTTTGGTGGTAATTCAAATCTTTGAAAAATAGTCAAGTTTGTGTTTTACAAAACTGACCTTTAGTTACTCTTTTGATCATATCTATCAAAATACTTTGAGTTTTGTTTTTAAACTTTTTCATATGAAAATAGACTCAAAGATCTTTCCAATGAGTGGTCATTTGCTTAAAACGGATAAGAAACGAAGAAGTTATGACCATTTAAAGTCAGTTTTCAAAATCAGAGTGTCCTAACCGATTAGAGATTTTCCCTAACTGATTATTCACCCTATCAGAAGCCATTTTCATGCCCTAAAATGGCCTAACCGATTAGGATGATGAAAATGAGTATCTTTCATGATTTAAAAGACCTCCTAACTGATTAGGAAGTTTTCCTAACTAGTTAGCACATGTTTTTAAATGAAATGTAATTTGGCCATCAAAATGGCCTAACCGATTAAGGTAACTCCCTAACCAGTTAGTATGGTCTTAATTCTCATGAGGAAATGCTTTCTAAAAAGCCTAACCGATTAGGCCATATGCCTAACTGGTTATTTGATAAGTCTGAAGGCTTTTCCTAATTAGCCTAACCGATTAGGACAATATCCTAACCAATTATTTGCAAACCAGAAACGCACCCAATAGTCATAAACAGATAGTTTTCATAAAGAAATATTTTCCAAACTTTACCCAAAGGCTCTAAATATTAATGGGCTATAAATACAAGTATTGGGCATCAAAGAAAATAGGGGAAAAACTATCTGAAAATGATTCTTAAGCATTGAACATAAGTTTTACCATCATTTCATCAAATATTCTGTTTTGAGCTTAAAAGTGTGATTTCTTGATACCCATTGATCTTCAATTTGTATTATCCACTCTTGAGAGAGTTTCTATTAATTCTATCCTTGTATTATCTAAAAGAGAGGGTGAGGTATCCCTCAAAATTGTAAAGGTGAGGTATCCCTCGGAAATAAAGGCTCAAACACAAAGGGTGAGGTATCACAAGGTGTGTTGAGTGCTCAAGTTTGTAAATGTCATCAAGCACCCGTGAAGCTTGAAGAATTGGAGGCTCTAGCACAAGGGTGAGGTATCCCAAGGTGTGAGGAGTGCTCTTATTTGTACAAAATTTTTCCTAGCACCCGTGAAGTCTAGGAGATAGTGAAGAAAATCTCAAGTTAAGCTTGGGGACTGGATGTAGGCCACAAGTGGTTGGTGGCTGAACTAGGATAAATTCTTGAGTTTGATTTTCTCTTCCCTACACTCTTTAATTTAAGTATTTGGTGAAATATATTTATCTATTGCATATCTTGATGTTTTAATTCTTATATCTTGATATCTAGCTTATTCACATGATTCATCATATATCCCAAGTTATATTTGAGTAATTCTTAATAGTTATGCCTTTGTTATATTGGTTGTGGCTTCTGATTATCAAGAAAGGGGGTAGAATTGAGTATTATAGGTTTTTGAAACTTTTCCTCCTTTTGCAAAAACTGATTCTTTTCTTTAATCAAAGAAAAGATTTTGTCAACCAACAAACCAAAATGTGTTTTTGCAAGATGTATTGCAATCAAGAATTGAAATTTATAAAGAAATATTAACAATAAGATTGATTTCAGATTAAAACATGATTATTAACAATTCAGATCATACAAGCATCCCTAACATATTGCTTAATTCATACATTCAACAATAAAGCATTTAAAGAGTTAAGGGATAGAGAAAATTGCAAACCGAGATTTATCCTGGTTCAGCTACCTTCTCTGGTAACCTACATCCAGTCCCCACACTACTGTGAGATTTATCTACTATAGAAAATCAATATACAAGATTCTTTACAAAAGCTCCACTTCTTAGTTCCTTCTACCCAAATGACAACTTTTCAGTCAAAGCAATCTTGCAAAACCTACAAGAATTCCTTCTATTCTTGCACAACACCAAGAGTCCCTTCTACTCTTGATCTAACCAGCGAGAGAACCTTCTCTCTTAGCTCTCTTTTACAAAATTTGAAGAGATTGAATCAGATTCCAAGAAATCAAAAATTACAAATTGAAACTCTAGAGAAAAATAATACTCTATTTTTTTAATGAAAAGCTCTCTGAATTTTGAGTGTATGATTTTGTATATTGAATAATTGTCTTTAAAAAAGTGTTTACCAATGTCCTTATATAGGTATATCTCAAAATAGATCCGTTGGATACACTTTACAAGTCAGTTGAGATAATAACAGACTTAAAAGAAAAATTCTGTTATTGGTCAATCGATGTGCACACAGAAGTATTAAACAAGATTTCACTTTTATAACATGTGTACATCGATTGCCTAATCGATTATTTTCTTGTATGTTTTTTATCTTGAAAGATACACACATGAATACATCGATGTTGTTCTTCAAAAACGCTTTAAATTTCAGCCCAGAAGATTATACATCGATTAACTAATTGATTGTATAGTTGTTTTAAAACGTTCTTTCTTCTGTTTTGGCTTATACATCGATGTATCAATAGATGTATTAAAGTAAAATACTTCTATTTTGACTTATACATAGATGTACTAATCGATGTATATATGTCAAAAACTTCTATCTTGACTTATACATAAATGTACTAATCGATGTCTATATATGTCAAATGCATTCTAGCCTCTGTTTTATTTATACGTCGATGTACTAATCGATGTATATATGCAAACGTGCATATTGATCAAGTAAGTCCAGAATCAATCGATGTATGCATAGATGTATAACATTTATACATAGATGTACACATAGGTTTTCATCAAAAGTTAGTTAATTAGCTGAAAGTACATTGATGTACACATAGATGTACAAACTTATTAATTAACCTTGTTCATTCTTAGTCCATTTATTCTTTTGAAAAACTATTTTTACTTATTTGAGAGAGCTTAATCAAAGAATTAAACTGAGTCTTTTCTTTACAACATGTTCCTAATGATTTTCATTGTGTTGCTTCTTCATGATGCTTCTTCTTCAAGTAATCCTTCTTGATCCTTGCATTGGCTTTACTTGCTCCTTTGATCCTTGCATGACTTTACTTGCTCCTTTGATCCTTGCATTGACTTTACTTGCTCCTTTGATCCTTGCATTGAAAAATTCAAGCTTGGCAAGCAGTTAGTGACTCAAAATAATAATCATATTAAGTTTAGTCATTAATCAAAATACACTAGGGTCATTTATCCACAAACTCCCCCTTTTTGATTGATGACAAACTTACCATACATAACATGTTTAACATTCAATATATCAGAGTAATTAAAATGTATATCAGAGTAATATTGTCATTTACTCCCCCTGTCTAATTGACAGTTCTTTAATATGTAAACATGTATAGGATCATTGCATCATTATTTATATTTTAGATCATTAGTTTAAGTTAATTTAGTATGTATGTAGTATATTTGTATGGTACCTATTTCTCCCCTTTGTCATTATAAAATATATATATATATATATATATATAAGGAGAATCAAAGTACAAAAGTATATAAAACAAAGTACAATCTTAAAATTCAATCATTCATTTATATCCATCATTCATTCAGTCATATTAACATGATCAAAACAAGTCATATAGTCATTTATCATCATCATTGTTCAAAATAGAATTGAAAATAGTTCAATTAATATCAAAAGCAACATTACAGACACACTTAAGACATCCTAAGACCTAAATTTCTTCATTAGTTCTAAGTTCTTCTGTGTGCTGTGAAGCTTGACTTGCTTGCCCTTTAGGATTAACTTCCTTTTCAGGTTCAGCAGCAGTAGAAGCAACATCTTTAGCTATGTTCACAATATCTTCAGAAGTTGGATGAACTTCTAGAGGTGCAGTGATAGAAATGCCTAGATGTTGATGTAGAGTGGCCATTTGGCCTTCTAAGGTATTGAGTCTAATACTCAAGTAGTCAATAGACTGTTTCTGCATCATATGATGTTTTGTTTGCTTAGCCTCAAAGCCTTCAAACATTTGTATTAACTTGTCCATTTTGCTATTTAGCTCTGAATTTTCCTCAGTAGCTCTTGTTGGTTCTTCACCAGCTATTCTAACTCATTCTCCATCTACTTTAGCAAGCTTCATCTTGCTAATTGTTCCTTCACCAAATTTGTGAGTTACCTTTGTGGCATCAAATTTCTCTTCATTTTCCAGAGAAACACCAAAATGTTCCAGCAGACACATCACCAATCCAGGATATGGTAGGGTAGCTCCACTGATTTTACAGTCCAACATGTGTCAAGCAATTATGTAGCTCCAACTTAGTTGCTTCTTTTATAGCATAGCCCAGAGCATTAAGGTGTCATTGTTCGCACCACAAAGATGATTTCGATCTTGGTAGCAAGATCCCGCTCAAAGACATATTACAGGAGCCTATGCTGAATGTGCATTGAACTGATGTTTATCAGTCTTCCTTTTGGTGCATTTTCAATTAGAAGCGCCTTCTATGCTTCTTCCCTATCAAAGGTCTTAATCCAAATACTGTCTGTTCCAATACCAACAAAATTACTTCCTTTGTAGTTTAATCCAGTAAATTGAGCAAATTCTTCAAAAGTCATCTTAATTTTAGTGTTCTCTACTTCAGCAGAGAATCCCTCATTGTCCATTTCATATGTACAATAAAATGCTTTGATCAATGTAGGGTAAATGTCACTCTTAATCTGTAGAAATTGACTCAGATTGTACTCTTCTAAAATTTTATGAAAAGTAAATCCATGAGCTTCAAAATAATTGAAATCTACAGTTCTAGGTTCATAAGTATCTCTGTGCTTAAAATTGTTCTTATAAAGCATAATGTGCTCTTCATCAAAGAAATACCTCCTGAGAAGTTCAATCTCAGTAACTCTTTCATCATCTTCTTCTTCTTTCTTTGTCCTCTTTCTTTTCTTTTTGACAGTTTTCTTTTTGGGTGTATCCTTCACCACTTTCTTCTTCTTTTCTTGTTTCATAGGTGTTAGTCTTGAAGATTCAACAACCTTATTTCCTTTGTCCTCTGTTTTCTTCTTCAAGCTTTTGATTTGAAGCTTGTCAATTTTTTGAGAAGGCTGAGCTTTCTTAGTCCCTTTTCTTTTAGGACGAATAGGGGTTGCTGTGGGTGATACACGTTGAGGTGTGGAGGATTGAGTTGAGGAGGAAGATGTAGAGTTAGAGAGAACAGGTGTAGAGGGTTCAGGATGCTTCACACGAGCCATTGGAGAAGATTTCGAGCTCTGCTAGGGTTTAGGATCTCTGAGATTTGGTTTAGACGAGTGAAGATTTTGGAGGAAAGTTGAAATTAATAAACCCAGTACAGTCAATCGATTTCCCAATCGATGTATTAAGGGGTTTTTACCTCTAATACACATGCTAATCGATGTACTTAGCATCAGGATTTTAATTTTAAATCATATACATCGATGTGTCAATCGATGTATAAGCTAAGTTAGAGAGTACCAAATTTTAAAACTTCAACGCAATCGATGTGTGAATCAATATATAAGCAATGTCAGAGAGTCCAATAATTGCAGCAGCATTCAATCGATGTATAAATCGATGTATAGGGTAAGTCAGTGAGTTCTAAATTTTGGATTTATCATGCAATCGATGTTACAATCGATGTATACATAGGGTCAGTGTTTTAAAAAACATTCTAATCGATGTGTCAATTGATGCATAATCTCTTACAGTAAGTAGTGTATATAAGATTAGTTATACAATCGATGTGTAAATCGATTTCTAACATATTAAATTGGAATTGCTAAAATTCCATATCAAGTTAATCGATGTATCAATCGATGCCTATCATATACTGTACCTATTTAATTAAATGAATCAATTGTCCAATCAATGCATAATGATTTTCAGAGAGACATGTTTTCTGATTTTTGACTTCAATCGATGTATAAATTGATGTTCTAGTTATTTTAAGTATATAATGCTTATATCAATTGATTGTGTAATCGGTGTATAACATCAAACATCAAAATATCATGCATTCAATATTCAAAACATTAAGCATAGGTAGGATCAAGTATTCCTAACTCTCTTCTTATATAGAAAAAGCTTTCTTTAGCTAATGGTTTAGTGAAAATATCAGCTAATTGTTTAGATGTATCAATATATTCAATGATTATATCTCCACTTTGAATGTAATCCCTTATGAAATGATGTCTTATCTCAATGTGTTTGGTTCTGGAATGCATTATAGGATTCTTAGTGAGATTTATCATACTAGTATTATCACATTTGATTAGTACTTTCTCTAAGAGAACACTATAATCAATAAGTTGTTGTTTCATCCATAAGATTTGTACACAACAACTTCTTGCTGTAACATATTTTGCTTCAGTAGTTGATAAAGCCACACTTGTTTGTTTCGTACTAAACCAAGAAACTAATGAGTTTCCTAGTAGGTGGTAGGTTCCACTAGTACTTTTCCTATCTAACTTGCATCCAGTAAAGTCAGAATCAGAATATCCTACTAAGTTACATGTTGATCTTTTAGGATACCATAATCCCATTTCTTTAGTTCCTAACAAGTATTTCATGATTCTTTTTAAAGTAGTTAAGTGTGATTCCTTAGGATTGGATTGATATCTAGCACATATATAAACACTGAACATTATATTAGGTCTACTAGCAGTTAAATAAAGTAAGGAACTAATCATACCTCTGTACTTGGAAACATCTACTGATTTACTTTTCTCATCTTTGTCCAAGTAACATGATGGACTCATTGGAGTAGCCATTTCTTTTGCATTCTCCATTCCAAACTTCTTCAATAGTTCTTTGCAGTACTTAGTTTGGCTTATGAAAGTCCTATAATCATATTGTTTGATTTGTAGTCTGAGGAAGTATGTAAGCTCTCCTATCATAGACATTTCAAACTCGTTTTGCATTAATTTGGCAAATTTCTTACACAAAGATTCATTAGTAGCACCAAATATAATATCATCAACATAAATTTGAACAAGTAGTATATTTTGTGCTTTTCTTTTTATAAATAGTGTTGTGTCAACTTTTCCTCTTATGAATCCCTTTTGGAGTAAGAAATTACTTAGCCTTTCATACCAAGCTCTTGGAGCTTGTTTAAGTCCATACAAGGCTTTAGTGAGTTTATACACATGATTAGGAAATTCATTTATTTCAAATCCAGGGGGTTGACCAATATACACTTCTTCTTATATATATCCATTTAGGAATGCACTCTTAACATCCACTTGATATAATTTAAAATCCATAATACATGCATATGCTAACAACATTCTAATAGCCTTTAATCTAGCCACATGTGCATATGTTTCATCATAGTCAATTCCTTCTTCTTAATTATAACCTTTAGCTACTAATCTTGCTTTATTTCTTATTATGATACCATTTTCATCAAGCTTATTCCTAAACACCCATTTTGTACTAATTATTTGTTTGTCCTTGAGTTTAGGAACAAGTTTCCAAACTTCATTTCTTTCAAATTGATTAAGTTCTTCTTGCATTGCCATTATCTAGTTTTCATCAATAATTGCTTCATCTATAGTTTTAGGTTCAACTTATGATACAAAAGCCATATTATTGCATGCATTTCTTAAGGAATGTCTAGTGGTTACCCCTTTGGATATTTCACCAATTATGTTGTCCAGAGGGTGATTCTTTGCAGTTTTCCATTCTTTAGGTAGATCTTCATGTTGAGCATCTTCTGGAATTTTCACTGCTTCATCTGTAACACCTTTGTGGGGATGTCACATTTATGATGCAGAAAAATAAAATAAAATAAAATACTTACCCAAGTTATAAAACTTTTGGTACATATTTAATATTAATGGTAAATTTTTTTCTTTTCTTTATATTTATAATATTAAATAAAATAATGCGGAATACGAAATGGGATAAAACATCATCACACCATAATATACATATGATTTTGTCTAAAGTCTACAATTAATTTACAACTACAAAATATTTAATAAAGCTGTAAAAAGTCAGTATGATACTAAGACATAATGCTTAAGACATGAGCCCTTGTCATAAGACAATTTTCCTAGTTGGGAATGTCTTGACCGATAGAAATTCGACCCAAAAGTATATCGAAGTTCTCTCTAGGAGTATAGTGAAACTCATCCCACAACTCCCTAATAGGCAAAATAACCTGTACGAAAGTAACCGTATAACGAGTAGTAACGAACCCCTGTCGAGTCCTACTTACTGATAAAGTCACGTTACCACTGTACTCTATGTGTCCAAAGTGTCCCAAAGTGGACGTACCAAGCCTCAAGTGCCTTCGAGAAATTGTAGTCTAAAGAAACCTAATTGGCCTCCTCTTGCCGCCATTGTAGTCTTCGATAATATAAACATAAAGTAGAAACAAAACAGACAATACAATAAAGAGGTGAGACAATCTACATCATTACCCGCATGGCAATAAAGAAAATGACAATACAACATATGACAATACAATACATATTAAAATAACACATACCATTATATCATACACATTATAGCAAATTAATACATCATATACAGTATAGCAAATTAATACATTAAATTAATACATCATATCATGCACAATATATCAAAGCAATAGATCATACATTTTATCACAGATTATGGTAAGCAGTAAAATGTAGATAATGCATGAACAGTAAAGTACAGATAATGGATGAACACACACTGACTCGTTCCTACTCCGTGGAGCTAAACACGAATATCTGAGAGAATGATTCGAATAGAAACTAATAATACTTTATGGCTGCCCAACCAAACTATTGCACTGTCCAATCTTTGTGTCTATAGTCCACAGTCCAAACGTCGTGTAACAGTACACAGTCCAAACATCGTGTACCACAGGCATAGTACTTAATAGTCCCCTCAAAATCTCGATTAAGAATAGTGTTTGTCAAGATCATTAGTGTGTTGCCCGTTACCACGGCCCAGAGGTGTTACCACTGTCCACATATGGGATTCTCCGCACACTAATGCCTCCAAGTTCATAAATGAACCACACTACGCCTATCACACCAAAACGCGGTGTAATTCGTCTCATCAATCAATCGCCAATTATCAACCAAATTGACACAACACTCTAAGCATGGTCTAAATTTACAAAAATACCCTTATTATCCAAATTTTATCATAATTACAAAAAATTACAAAAATGCCCTTAGTCACAAAATACCAAAGTATAGTACGTCCCACCTGACAGTACTACACCAAAACATGTCCGAGTCCACCACTTTGGCCCGACAGCAAAACTCACTGTATCTTTCAATCGCGAAGGAATTTTATCGCATTTTCACAATCTCATCGTTTTCACAAACGTTTTAAATTTGCGTAAATATATTTTGACATTTTTAAACATCGCAAAAATGTTTTTAAATCATTTTCTCAATCGCGTAGGATTTTTTAATTCATTTTCTTAACCGAATAGCTTAAAATCATCATATTAAATATGTGTAAACTATATCTAGTACTTTTAAAATACGTAGAGTATTTTCCTTGTGTTCTAAATATAGTATGGAATCTTTTCATTTTATGCTCTGATTTTAATAAATTTCGACAGCATTTTGCCTATAAAATCAGTATAAGGTATTTTTGATGTTTTTCACTAAATATGGTTTCATTTTATTTTTACCCAATAATTACGCTTTGAAACTTTGCTAACACGCTTCAAAATTTATAAAATGAGCTTTACGTTAGTATTTTTCAAGTGTCTGATTTAATTCTTATTTAAACTAAATTCTGCTAAGTTAAAATTTTAGAACTGAATTTATTCCTTTTATTTTCTCAATGATTCATTGGAATCAGTTTGTTTAGTAAATCCATTACCTAACCTATCTTAGAAAATAAAATGGCATGTTGGCCAAAATTGAAAATAAAATGGCATTCAATTATACACTAAATGGCATGTTGGCCATAATTAATCAAAAATCATTTTTAACTTATTATTTTACCTAGATTCATTAACTCATTGATTTAGAAAATTACTGAGAACATTTTGGTCCTCTGTTTAATGTAAGGCCGTGAGCCTCATTCTGTGTTCTTTGGAACACTCATGCAAACCGTTACATGTTATTCACATCTTACTTTAATAATTATACAATTATACACATGCAATTATATAATCACATACAATATACATACAATATATTTTAAAGCTATAGGCATGCATAGCAAAAATAAATCACAAATAGGAAAGCATTTAAACAATCACACAAATAATAAAAATAATAAAACAATCACACAAATAATAAAAACAATAAAACAATCACACAAATGAATCCTTATGGATTCTACACACACACACAAATCCATTTTCCCATCACCACTTAGGGTTGATGAGATTAAATCTCTCTCTTACCTCTTGAAGACAATTAATCGGTTAGTTTCCTTCTTTCTTTGAAATTTCGTGTGACTCCCAAAAAAATTCCTAAAATTCTTAAACAATTAGTAAAAACACATACAAGTATTAAGATTGAAAAACCATGGAACAATCATGGTTATAAAAATTAGAAATCAAATTTTGAACCATAGAATCAAGACTTACCCTTAGAAAAGTAAGCAAAAGGTTGGATTTGGACAAGATAGAGTAGTTTTTTGGCAAAACCTTGTGAATGAAAAGTGTTTAGAATAGGATTTGGGTTTAGGAAATATGATGAGATAAAATTATAGAGGTTTGGTGGTGTAGGTGGGGTGTATGGCCGAATAGAGAGAAGAAAATGGAAGAAAAAGTGTGCATGGCTTCTTGGTATTTTTGGAGAGAAAATGAATAGCTTAAATTTAGGATAAGTGTGAAAAATGAAATTGAAGAGTGAAAATAAGGGCTGCTGCCATGAGGTAATTTTTGGGTGAGGTTGAGTGATTGATTTTGCTAGGTAAATATCCAATTAAATGCACATGGTGGTGCACATGGTTTATGACAATTTGGAGAGTTCAAGAACCTAGTAGAACTTAGCCACCAAGCCCCCTTTGGCTGCTGCCCAAACCGTGTAGCCCTTTAGGAATTTAGAGACATAATTGTTTCCAATTTACATCTAATTACATGCTAACTAATTAGGTAATTAGTTAGGTTAATTATCCTAACCACTCTTAATTAACATTCTAATCATATAACTAATTAGTTTAATATATTTTAACATATATTATAACCTTTAATCAATATTAGGATATCTAATTAGTATTTAGATTATAATTAATTAATAACTAAGCTAGTTCACTTAATTTGTTAATTAGGTAATTAGATTAGTCAAATTAAGCTTAATTTAGCTACTAACCAAATTCAAGCCTACTATTTTTGACTTAATTCTAACCATTAATTTCATCTTTAATTCCTAGCCCTAGATGTAATCTAAGGTAGATATTGATTAGTCATAAAGTTTGAATTCTAATCTCACCATTGATTTGATCAACGGTTGAAATCAAAGGCTTCCTAACTAAGTCTTCATCCAACGGTCCAAATCAAAGTCCATGCTCCTTTTGTTGACCTTTTTCTATTGGTTTAAAAAGTCAAGCCACTTTCGTTGACTTGCTCTCATTGGCTAGAATTTGTCCAGTCAACACAGTTGACTGCTTTTCCTAAACGCGGGTCCCATAGTACTTTTAAAGATCCGTGGTCAAACCGAAGTAGATTTTTACTATTTTTGAGACAGTAGGTACTGTAATATAAAATAATATTATAATAATATAAAATTATTTTATTGCACAGTTAAATCCTAAAAATTACGAGATTAATATATATATCAATCAGAATTGGGTTTAGTAAGATACCCTAGTTCCAATTAATTAAAATAAGATTTTTTCGGCCAAAAAATTATTATTTTCCTGGCTCGGAGCAAATCACACACAACAGTTAAGTACACTCACGGAACAGCCAAATTTAATTTACTGCTAACAGAATTCACAAAACAGTACATTTCGGGATTATATTGTAATTATCTCAAAAGTTGGGGTGTTACATCATCCACTCTGGCATTGTCCTGCTTTTCTTCAAGTTGAATCTCTTTTAAAACTTCTGCAACATCATCAACAGATTCCTTTCCCAACCTTTTGGGGTTAGTTTCATCAAATGTAACATGTACAGATTCTTCAATTGTTTGTATTCTTTTATTGAAAATTCTAAAAGCTTTACTAGATGCTGAATAGCCTAGAAATATTCCTTCATCCATTTTAGGATCAAACTTTCCTAGATTGTCCTTTCCATTATTTAGTACAAAACATTTACAACCAAAAATATGAAAATGTGAAACATTTGGTTTTCTACCTTTATAGAGTTCATATGGAGTCTTTTTCAAAATTGGTCTAATTAAGACTCTATTCATTAAATAGCAACCTGTGTTTACAACATCTGCCCAAAAATATTTTGGCATGTTTGAGTCATTCAACATAGTTCTTGTTATTTCTTCTAAGGATCTGTTTTTCCTTTCTACAACTCCATTTTGTTGTGGAGTTCTTGGAGTAGAGAAATTATGTTGAATTCCCAACTCTTCACAGAAATTATCAAATTCTTCATTTTGAAATTCTCCACCATGATCACTCTTTATAGTAGTTATTTTTATATCTTTTTCATTTTGTACTAACTTAGCCATTTTCTTAAAGGCTGTAAAAGCTTCATTCTTATGTGCTAAGAAGAAGGTCCATGTAAATCTAGAGTAATCATCAACTATAACTAATGCATACAAATTTCCTCTAAAACCTTTGGTCCTAGAGGGTCCAAATAAATCCATGTGCAGTAGTTGTAAAGGTCTTTCAATTGAAACTATATTTTTAGCCTTAAAAGACACTTTTGTTTGTTTGCCCTTTTGGCATACATCACATAAACCATTTTTTAAAAATTTGGTTTTAGGAAGTCCAATTACCAATTCTTTAGAAATAAGTTTGTTTAGTGATCCATGTGAATATGTCTTATTCTTCTATGCCATAGTCAATTTTCCTCTTCCTTAGATATCAAATAACATACATCATTAGCAGAAATACTTTCTAAATCTATCATGTATATGTTATTCAATCTATTACCTATCAGCTTTGCATTTCTATCATGCTTGTTTTCTATAATGCACCTACTAGAGTTAAAGAATACATTATAACCTTTATCACATAGTTGGATGATGCATAGTAGATTGTGCTTGAGCCCTTTAACATATAGTACACCTTCTATCTTGATAGTTGTGCTTCTTCCAATTGTTCCAATTCTTAGAATCCTTTCTTTATTGTTATCACCATAGGTGACACTTCCACTTTGTTTAGGAGTGAAGGATGAGAACTTAGTGATATCTTCAGTCATATGTTTAGAGCAGCCACTATCAAGATACCAATTTGAACTTTTGGCTCTCAAACACACCTACAAAACAGATTTAAGCATTTCTCTTAGGTACCCATATTTTGTTGGGTCCTTTAGTGTTAGTCATAACATATGTTCCCTTGGGAACCCAAATTTGTTTAACACTAATCCTTAAAGGATTTCTAAAATAGTATGTAGAAGCTGTACGTCCTTTTCTTGCACAATAGAAACATTTAACAAAAGGACTAGTAGAGGATTTAGGTGCAACAAAGAGTTTCTTAAAAGCTTTTTCATGCATTGCTGGTTTATAGCCTATTCCAACTTTGTCATATACTCTTTTTTGTTGTCCTAACATGGCATTTAGATTTTCTTTTCCCATTATAAATTTAGATAGAGTGGATTTCAGTTTTTCCACTTCTTTTTCTAGAATGTTACAATTAGAACATATAGAACTAGATGTACTTAGCTTAATGTTTTTAGCTTCTAATTCTTTAATCTTAATTTGAAGATATGCATATTCACTACATTGTTTAGCAATGACTTTCCTAGATGACATTAATTGCTTAGCAATTTTCAGATATTCACTATGCAATTCATCAAAAGCATCTTGTAGTTCATCATAGGTAGGGGGATTTCATTTACCTCATTTTCATTGTCACTTCGATGGTTAGTCATAAGACAAAGATTGGCTTCTTCTTCCTCAGAATGTTTAGAGGAATCCATATCATTTTCTTCCCAAGCTATGTATGCTCTTCTTGGTTTTCTATTCTTCTTATCCTTGGACTCATGATTGTCATGCTTGTCCTTCTTTTGAAGTTTAGGACACTTATTCTTGTAATGTCCAGGTCTACCACATTCATAGCACTTCACATTTGATGTTGAACTTTCAGCTTTTGAAGTGTTCTTCTTGAAAAAGAAATTTGAGGCCTTTTGTTAAAGGTTTTCTTCTTTTTGAGGAATTTTTTGAACTTTCTAACTAGCAGTCCCATATTCTCTTCAAGTTCATCTTCATCTTCAACGTCTTCATCTTCATCACTATCAAGACTTTCTTAGGAGACAATTGCTTTAAGTGATAAGCCTCTTTTCTTCTTTTCTTTCTCTTTATGATCATTCAATCTATGCAACTCCATCTTATGTTCTTTGAGTTTTCCAAATAGTGTAGCAATATTCATGGTTTCCAAGTCCTTTGATTAAGCTATAGCAGTAATCTTTGGTTGTCATTCTCTTGTCAAACATCTCATGATCTTATTGATTTGTTATTCATCTGAAATGCTCTTTCTTAGTCCATTCAGCTAATTCACTATGTGAGTGAACCTTCTTTGCATATCATTGATGTCTTCACCATTCTTCATGTGAAAGAGTTCATACTCGTGCATGAGTGAGTTCATTCTTGCACTCTTTACACCACTGGTTCCTTCATGAGTAATTTGCAGTGTATCCCACATTTGCTTGGCTATCTTATAATTTGAAACCCTGAAAAATTCATCGTAACTCAAGGCAGCAGTTATAATATTCTTAGCTTTAGCATTATAACCTACTTTCTTTTTGTCCTCATCATCCTAATCACTTCTTAGTTTTTCTTTCTTGTTGCCATTAGTATCAAGAGAGTGAGGGATGTATGAGCCATTCTCAACAGCATCTAAGACATTAATGCCACTAGCCTCAAGAAATATTAACATCCTTTCTTTCCAATACATATAGGCAGTTCCATTGAAAGCAGGGGGTCTTGCCAAGGAAGCCCCTTCTCCCAAGATATCATTTGAAGCCATCCTCTTAAGCTGTTAAGCTTTACACAAGAGTGAAAGCTCTGGTACCACTTATTGGTTGTGGCTTCTGATTACTCAAGAAGGGGGTTTGAATTGAGTATTATAGGTTTTTGAAACTTTTCCCCTTTTTGCAAAAATTGATTCTTTTCTTTAATCAAAGAAAGAAATTTTGTCAACTAACAAACCAAAATGTGTTTTTGCAAGATGTATTGCAAACAAGAATTGAAATTTATAAAGAAATATTAATAATAAGATTGATTTCAGATTAAAACATGATCATTAACAAATCAGATCATACAAGCATTCCTAACATATTTCTTAATTCATACATTCAACAATAAAGCAAATAAAGAGTTAAGGGATAGAGAAAATTGCAAACCGAGATTTATCTTAATCCAGCTACCTCCTCTGGTAACCTGCATCCAGTCCCCACACCACTGTGAGATTTATCCACTATAGAAAATCAATATACAAGATTCTTTACAAAAGCTCCACTTCTTGGTTCCTTCTACCCAAATGATAGCTTTTCAGTCAAAACAATCTTGCAAAACCTACAAGAATTCCTTCTATTCTTGCACAGCACCAAGAGTCCCTTCTACTCTTGATCTAACCAGTGAGAGAACCTTCTCTCTTATCTCTCTTTTACAAAATTTGAAGAGATTGAATTAGATTCTAAGAAATCAAAAATTACAAATTGAAACTCTAGAGAAAAATAATACTCTGTTTTTCTTCAATGAAAAGCTCTTTGAATTTTGAGTGTATGATTTCGTATATTGAATAATTGTCTTTAAAAAAGTGTTTACCAATGTCCTTATATAGATATATCTCAAAATAAATCCATTGGATACATTTTACAAGTCAGTTGAGATCATAACAGACTGAAAAGAAAAATTCTGTTATTGGTCAATTGATGTGTACACAGATGTATTAAACAAGATTTCACTTTTATAACATGTGTACATCGATTGCCTAATCAATTGTTTTCTTGGATGTTCTTGATCTTAAAAGATACACACATGAATACATAGATGTTGTTCTTCAAAAACACTTTAAATTTCAGTCCAGAAGATTATACATTGATTAACTAATCGATTGTATAGTTATTTTAAAACGATCTTTCTTCTGTTTTGGCTTATACATCAATATATCAATAGATGTATTAAAGTAAAATGCTTCTGTTTTGACTTATACATAGATGTACTAATCGATGTATATATGTCAAAAACTTTTGTCTTGACTTATACATAGATGTATTAATTGATGTATATAAATGTCAAATGCATTCTAGCCTCTATTTTATTCGTACATCAATGTAATAATCGATGTCTATATGCAAATGTGCATATTGATCAAGTAAGTCTAGAATCAATCGATGTATGCATAGATGTATAACATTTATACATAGATGTACACATAGGTTTTCATCAAAAGTTAGTTAATTAACTGAAAGTACATTGATGTACACATAGATGTACAAACTTATTAATTAACCTTATTCATTCTTAATCCATTTATTCTTTTGAAAAATCATTTTTACTTATTCGAGAGAGCTTAATCAAAGAATTAAACTGAGTCTTTTCTTTACAATATGTTCCTAATGATCTTCATTGTATTGCTGCTTCATGATGCTTCTTCTTCAAGTAATCCTTCTTGATCCTTGCATTAACTTTACTTGCTCCTTTGATCCTTGCATTGACTTTACTTGCTCCTTTGATCCTTGCATTGAAAAATTCAAGCTTGGCAAGCAATTAGTGACTCAAAATAATAATCATATTAAGTTTAGTCATTAATCAAAACACACTAGGTTCATTTATCCACATGTTAGACTTATTTCGCTGCATGTGTTAAATGATAATATTAAAATACATAATTTCTCAAAGTTGTAATAAAATTTGTAATCACCCAATTCACCCCCCTCTTGGGTGATGGTTGCCATGACTAACAAGTGGTATCAGAGTTTCATGCTCTGTTAAAAGCTTAACCGCTTGGAGTTAAAGATCCTTGTTTGTTTGGCAACCATTAAAAGCTTTTCAAAATGAAAAGTTTTGAAATTGATAAACCACCATTCTTTGATGGTGTGAATTTTGTTTATTGAAAAGTTAGAATGGAATTTTATATGCAATCTATTGATCTTGATTTGTGGGATATTATGCTTGATGAATTTGCTTGCAAATCAAAACAAACTTAGAATGCATATGATAAAAAATATTTTTCTTTGAACATTAGAGCAATGCAAATATTGAGTAGTTTAAATGATGATGCTTATGCTAAAATTAAAAGTTGCTCTAGTGCTAAAGATATATGAGATGCTCTTGATTCTATCTATCTTGCTAACAATGATTTCTTGCATAAAGTTGTATATAGGAGCAAGAAGAGCAAAAACCTTTCAAGGGAGACAATATTGAAAAATGTCCTCAAGAAGATGTTCTTGAATCCTTGAAGGACAACAATGAGGAAGATGATGATTCTTTTAAAGAGCCAAATATGTTAAAAATGGAGACTACTTCATATATGGCTAAAAAGGACTTTGGGGTAAATAATGTTAAACTAGATTATAGTCCTTCCTATGATGAGCTACAATGTGCATATGATGAATTGTATGATGGCTTGTTGTTTTTAGAAAATAAAGCTTATGTTTTTTAGAAAACATTTCCTCCATTGAAGATGAAATTGAAACCTTGAAAAATAAATATACTTTTCTTGATAAGGAAACGCCTTTAAAATGTGAAACCTCAACTTCTTATGAAAAATGCATTAATTTAGAAAATTAACTTGATGACTTATATTGTGAATTTGCCAAAGCTAATGATTCAAATTTCTTACATTCTATGCTTATCAATGAGAATAAAATTATTGTTATTCAACATGAAAATTCAAGCAAGGCTCATGTCCAAATTAGTTTAGAATATAAAAACAACAAAAGGCTTATGTATTCCAAAAATGATCTTTAAAGGACCAAGCCATCATTGAATTCACTTGTTTACAATTTTTGTGGTCATCTAGGACATATTTCTCATTTATGCAATTATAGAAGAAATTCTTATATGAGAAATAATATGATATGGGTTCCTAAATATCCTAAATGCCCTAGTACTAATATTGAAGGACCCAAGATGAAGTGGGTACCAAAATATCCTCCTAGTATTTCAATTATGTAGAAAATTTCTCAAAAAGATGGACAAATTGGTCAAGTGAAGAAAGAGTCATCAAGGGGAATGCTTCCAAAGCCATTGGTAAAAGTTTTGATCAAAGAAGGACGATGACTTCAACCAAAGCTTCTCAAGTACGAAATGTAGAACTTGCAAAGTTCAAAACACCAAAAGAGAAGCAATGGGTAAGGAAAAGAGCTTCCTTGATCAACAAGGCCAAGGTATCAAAAGCCTTTACCTCTCATGAACATTCACTTGTAAAGTCAATAAATTTGAAGTATATTCCTTGTGGGCCTTAGGTAAAGGATAGAATCATGTGCACTTGGTAAAATCTGAATATTTTATTTAGCACATAATTATGTTTATTCTTATTGTACCATAACTCATTAATTTGTTATATATCATGGTACATGAAGTTCTACAATACCTAGGTATGCTTGCTATGTTTTGAATTATCTATATATTATGAAAGTAAACATGCTATTAGCTATGTGCTTAATGGTAGTTGATTATTTGATTTATTGTGCTCAATTTACATATTATGAAAAATTGATTGTTATAAGAGCATAATGGATTAATATTCAAAATTAACACACAAGGATCCAAGAAAAGTTGGGTACCAAAAGTCAAAAATTAAAGTATGCTGTAGGTGTGCTTGAAGGCTAAGAATGGACTTTGGAATCTCAAAAGTGGCTGCTCCAAGCACAAGACCAGAAAAATACTCCAAGTTCTCTTCCTTGTCTCCAAGAAGCTTGAACTTGCATTCTTTGGTACTTGATCCATGCATAAGTCCCCCAAATTACCAATCTCGAGTTCTTGATGAAGAAAATTGCTTCCTGATACTTTTTAAGAAGAAAAATCTGATTTGGGATGCATTTATGGTTCCTGAAGTGAATGAAAATGAAGCCAAACCAAAAATGAAATCCAAAATGGCATGAATTGGTATGTTTAAGGATTGTTCCCATGAAGGTTTTCTAGTTCTGGCAGTGAACCAATCAATTGGAAGAAGAGAATATCTTACTTTTTGGCCTTTAGAACTATTTTGGCACAATAAAGGGGACTCTGCTAAGCCAAAATAATCAGTTAGGAAAGGTTCCTAACCTATTACCCTGCATCTAGGAAGGGTTCTGTGCTTACTGGCAAAGCACAATAATCGATTAGCACATTCTGCTAATCGGTTATTAGTGCCACTCAAGACCTCCTGGTCTTCAATCCTAATCAATTTCCTATACCTCTAACCGATTACCACACCCCTCTAATCAGTTATTTGCTCTAACCTGAGACCAACATTTCTCTTTCTCACACTAGCTAATCGATTAGGCCCACCTAATAATCGATTATTACTCTCATTAAAACAGCAAAATGTGCTTTTCCCTCATCATTCACAACCCAAAACCTCCATGGTCATCTTCTTCCTCTTAACTTTCACCACACCTACTTCCTCATGAAGTCTTGAAGCTTGGAAGTTGGAGTCATCTACAAAAACTCAAATAGTAGACTTTTGGTGATATTAATCTCTTATCCTTACTTATGCCTTAGTTTGAATATCATGTGATATTTGGATAAGTAGAGAGTTATTGTATGCCTTAACATATTTTAAGATGTATTTTTCTAGTATTATTTCATGTAAACATCTTTGAACTTGGCTTTTTGGATCAATCATGCATCTATACTCTTAATACACAATTCTCTCTTGCTACACAAAGTCACATTTTTTTCTTTTCTGCATAATCTGCTTTCTTTGCTGCATAATGAACAATTTTACTACATAACTTCATTTGTTGTACCATTTGATGTTGCTGCATAATCCTCTTTTGCTACACAATGTGTCATTTAAGTTTTTTTATCTGTTTTGTCTTGAACTTGCCTTTGAATGCTAATTATTCTTACATTGAAGTATATAATGAAATGAATCATAAATGTTTTTTAAAAAATTACAATTCCATGGTTTTTCAATTCTTTCATTACAATAAGGGAATTCTTTTTGTTCTTGATTAGCATGTGTGCATACTAGAATTCCTTACTTGATATTACATGTCTTACATGATCATTGTTTGCCCCACAATGCTTATATAAGTTTTGATGTTGATCATGTGTTTCTTGATAAACTTGAATCTTGCTTTGAAAATGCTTAAACTATGTTTTTGGATTCAAATGCATATGTCCTTCTTTTGTTCTTGTTAAAGCTAACATTGCATGGTTGATAATGTGATGCATGCTTTATATTATATATCAACCTAACTTATACTTATAAATAAGTTTAAATGACATTTGATACTAACCTATGTTTTAGAGATCTTTTAAAGTTAGCTTTACAAGTGTCTCTATGTGCTTCAAAGATAGTTATCAAATATTAAAGTGTCAAGCATATGTGGATAAATGAGAAGAATTGAATAAAGAGGGACATGATGAGACTTTCTTCAAGTGCAATGGAAGAAAGTACAAACTCAAAGGACCAATAAACAAAGAACATTCTAAAAAGCATCACTCTCTCAATAAGTATCTTTATCCTTAAACTATTGTGGTGTTTTATTTGCTATGGATTGTGTAGTACTTGTTGATAAATTGATCTTAAAAGATTAGATGCTTTCCTTACATGAGAAGTATGTTTCGCATTGACAAAGTGCTTAATTGGATATTAACTTGTTAATTTTGTCATTGCATATAGGGCGGATGATATTAGTTCTATACATGTTTTGATCCTTATAGCATATTTCATCACGGTGAATGTTTGATTTCTATGATTCTCTTGATCTATGGTTTCTTAGTGGTATAACATCTAAGCGAATCATGCTCTTGTTTTGAAAAAAGTTTATGGCTTGTCTAAAAAGTTTTTTTAAAGCAAAATCTCTTATCATATTGGAAAGAAGCTTTTCAAGTTCCATGTCCTTAAAAATCTTTTGAACTTGTCTTAAGAACTTGAAAGTATTTTCACCTCCTAATTATCTTGAAATTTTGGAATTCATTCGATTTGTGCTATAAATGTAGTATTCTCTTCTTTTGCTTTGAAAAGTCTTATTGAATCTTAAGAGAATGCTTAAGTTTCTAAATAAATCTTATGAAAATGCTCTATAGAGCCCATCTTAATACTTCAAAAAATAAGACTTGTTCTTCAAAATGTTTTATTTTGTCAAAGCTCTTGTTTAATGCGAAAGAGAAAAGATATAATTTCAAATGTTCTTTTGACTTGAGTTTAATCACTCTCAAAGAATATGTGATTTTTATATAAAACCTCTCTACCTTTCTAAAATTCTTTTAAAAATATAATGTGTTCTTGTAAAATTCTTTTTGAAAGGGGGAGAAGTTTTTAGAATGGTTTTTGATTGATGGATTAAGAATATGTATATTTGCCTTGCTTTACTTTATGATAATGTACTTACATAGTCTTAGCATGCATATTTCCTTTTATCTATCTTATGCTTCAATAAAGGGGAGCTTATCTTCTTTTCTTATATCTCCTTATAATTGTTTGTTGATTTGTAATGATTGTTTATCTTTTTTATCTTATGTATCTTTCTTTAATATCCTTGTTGACTAAGAATATATGCATAACTATGTTTAACTATTACGTTTTGATATGTATATTTTGAGGGGGAGCCTAGTTCTTAAATTGTTGCTTGTATCTTATGGCTAACAAATGGTAAACATGTTATATCTCTTGGCTTACATCCTTATTTGACATGAAATGTTTTATTGTTAATACTATTATTATGTCAACAAAGATTCTCTCTTATTCTTTTTCCCTCTATCAATGAAGAAGGTAAACATTCTTAAATTTCATATCTTTTGATTCTTTCATTGAGAAATGCTTGATATGTGGAAAGTTGTATGATCTTTTGTTTAAAAACCTTAATTTCATGACCTTATATGGATATCTTGTAACTCCTAACAAGTGATATCAAGTGGTACTCATTTATTATGTGATATGCAAGATATTATTTGTTAGACATAAATTCTTAAGCTTATTGCTATCATATGTTAAATGTTTATGTATCAAAATATGACAAGTATTGCATGAATAATCTCTTAAATCTTGAAAGCATGCTTGTTTCATCTCTCTATTCTTATATCATGCGTAGAATCAAATAAGGGGAGATAGTTATGTTTTGAATAACTTAAAAAAGTTTTTGGTTTTGATGATCCTATTCTTTTTGACAATATGAGTTTTATCTACAAAGGGAGTGAAAATATTATCTTTCCCTCCTAATTCTTTTTGTTGACGTCAAATAAGGGGAGAGAAAATTAGAAATAAAAATATGTTCTTGTACTTAATTGTTTGATATGCTTACATGAATATCTATTATTCTACTTTGTTCAACATATTTTTCTTTGGTGATTTGTCATCATCAAAAAGGGAGAGATTATGGAAATAAGCTTGCCCAAAATGGTTTAATATGTTAAGTTTTGATGATGACAAATACAAGACAAAAAGAATGATGCTTATGCTTGATAGATGTGCTTTATAGATGACAAATGCATCACAAAAGAATATTGATCATGTTACATAGATATGCTTAATGAGATATATTGTATCATGGATGATTGTGTACTTTATCTAGTTATATTTCACTTAATAGTCATGCAATAAGATATATGTAACATTCTTCATATAATATATCCAATAATGCTTTATATGAGTTATAATGAATTAATATTTGGTTCTATTTAAATGAAAATATGCAAAGTGTACTTTGTTGCATCCTTTATAGAGCATATTCATTAGTAATTGATAAATATCTTATTTGGATGTATATATGAAAGTCTTATATGCATGTTAGACTAACTAGAGTTATACATTTATGAATCATGCATATAAAGATATTGAGTTATGAATTTGGACTAACTATATTTGTTTTAAGAGAATAACACTTTGTAGGATAGTCCAAGTACCAAGAATGAGCATTGCAACAAGAAAGCAAAAGATCACAACTATGCTCAACTCAATAACAATAAGAATGAAAAGATGTTCCAAACATTTACAAGATTTGAAGAGAAGAAAATTTTTGGAAGCTTGGATTACATCAAGAATTAATGATGACAAAAGATCAAGTCTCAAGGTTCTTCAAGAATAGCTTATAAGACTTAGATCTCATATAAAGGTAAATGGGAATCACACTAAGCTTAAAATATGTTTTAACATCTTTACAAAATGTTTCTTAAATGTTTAAATGCCCAACAAAGTATTTTTGGAAAGCTAGTTTTGGTGGTAATTCAAATCTTTGAAAAATAGTCAAGTTTGTGTTTTGTAAAACTGACCTTTGGTTACTCTTTTGATCATATCTGTCAAAATACTTTGATTTTTGTTCTTAAATATTTCATATGAAAATAGACTTAAAGATCTTTCTAATGAGTGGTCATTTGCTTAAAACGGATAAGAAATGAAGAAGTTATGACCATTTAAAGTCAGTTTTCAAAATCAGAGTGTCCTAACCGATTAGGGATTTTTCCTAACCGATTATTCACCCTATCAGAAGCCATTTTCATGCTCTAACATGGCCTAACCGATTAGGCAATAGACCTAACCAATTAAGATAATGAAAATGAGTATTTTTCATGATTTAAAAGACCTTCTAACTGATTAGGAAGTTTTCCTACCGGTTAGCACATGTCTTTAAATGAAATGCAATTTGGCCATCAAAATGGCCTAACTGATTAGGGTAACTCCCTAACCGGTTAGTATGGTCTTAATTCTCACGAGAAAATGCTTTCTAAAAAGCCTAACCGATTAGGCCATTTGCCTAACCGGTTATTTGATAAGTCAGAAGACTTTTCCTAATTGGCCTAACAGATTAGGACAATGTCCTAACCAGTTATTTGCAAACCAGAAACGCACCCAACGATCATAAATGGATAGTTTTCATAAAGAAATATTTTCCAAATTTTACCCAATGGCTCTAAATATTAATGGGCTATAAATACAAGTGTTGGACATCAAATAAAACAGAGAAAAACTATCTGAAAATGATTCTTATGCATTGAACACAAGTTTTACCATCATTTCATCAAATATTCTGTTTTGAGCTTAAAAGTGTGATTTCTTGATACCCATTAATCTTCAATTTGTATTATCCACTCTTGAGAGAGTTTCTATCAATTCTATCCTTGTATTATCTAAAAGAGAGGGTGAGGTATCCCTCAAAATTGTAAGGGTGAGGTATCCCTTGGAAATAGAGGCTCAAACATAAAGGGTGAGATATCCCAAGGTGTGTTGAGTACTCAAGTTTGTAAAGGTCATCAAGCACCCGTGAAGCTTGAAGAATTGGAGGCTCTAGCACAAGGGTGAGGTATCCCAAGGTGTGAGGAGTACTCTTATTTGTACAAAAGTTTTCCTAGCACCTGTGAAGTCTAGGAGATAGTGAAGAAAATCTCAAGTTAAGCTTGGGGACTGGATGTAGGCCACAAGTGGTTGGTGGCTGAACTAGGATAAATTCTTGAGTTTGATTTTCTCTTCCCTACACTCTTTAATTTCAGTATTTGGTGAAATATATTTATCTATTGCATATCTTGATGTTTTAATTCTTACATCTTGATATCTAGCTTATTCACTTAATTCATCATATATCCCAAGTTATATTTGAGTAATTCTTAATAGTTTTGCCTTTGTTAGACATAGTCTGCTACATGTGTTAATTGAAAATATTAAAATGTATAATTTCTCAAAGTTGTAATAAAATTTGTAATCACCCAATTCACCCCCTCTTGGGTGATGGTTGCCATGACTAACATAATGTATGATACCATTTACAAGAACCCAGTTCCATGGTAATGTCATGAAATGCATGAGCCTTAAACAAAACAAAGGAAACCGGTTCCATAAGCTTTGAACAAGCGCTGGAACTCAGTTCCAGCAGTCTTTAATCTGGGTAGTGAGGGAATTGCGCCATCCTCATCAACGTGGTCTTCAATAATGATCATTATGATAGGAAGGATTGGTTACCTACTCATTCAAAATCATATTTGATCATAATAATGATCTCTGTGATAGGAAGGATTGGCTACCTACTCATTCAAAATCACATTAAACCATCTACAATGAGGGCTCACCCTCATCAACATAGTTAAAGAACAACAATAATGCCAATTACTACAATAACTAGCATGTCAATTGATTTACGTTTCTAACTACAAACATGAAATACAATGATGTTAAATACCACAACAATTAACATACTAATTGATTTATTTTTACCACACAATTACTTCATTAAATACTCCTATTAGAGTCTCCATACTCAAAAGAAGCATAAATAAAGAAACTACACTGTAGGAAGACTCCATGGCATCAAACACAACTTAAATTACTCTCAGACACCCACGTCACGGCATCCCCTGATCCACGTCACGACGCCCAAGCCTCGGGTTTTAGTACTAGCAGGAAAATGCTTCCAATGTCATGACACTCTCATGCAATGCCGCGGCGTGCACCCCTGTTCTTCAACATATCGCGGCACTCAAGGTACCACATTGCGGCGCCCATCTCTTGGATACCAAAATCTGGGTGTGCATACACCAATGTCGCGACGTGCTACGTTATACGTCGCAACACCCACAGCAGAACTTGCATTTTACAAAATTCTATAGATACGGGTATTGTTCCATTAGAATTAAACCCTCTTCCAATCACTCAAAACTTGATTTCAAGTGATTTCCAACCTCTAACAAGGTCCAACTACACATAGGAACACTTAATCCACTTCAATTTCACTTAAAAACAAGGATCATGAAAAATCCCCTACCTAAGACCTAAAACCCCAACTTTGATCTCAAAGGGAATTAAAGGCTTTCAAAGGCTGGAAATTCCATTCCCACACACCTAATAATTCAGAAACAAGTCATCCTCGAATTATCCAACAAGTTTCAAACCAAAAACACCAAAATCACACTATAAAATCATGATTTGCATCAAGTACTCTTAAGACCTAATCAAGAAAATGAAAAGATAGTATGAAAACTAAGGTCCCCCCTACCTCAATTCCTAGAAATAAAGTCGGTTAACCATTCCTCAACAAAGCTAAGCTCATTCCCTTGCTTTGATGAAGATCCTCCTCCCTTAACATCTTGAGTTTCCTTCTCCTTTGCTTTCCTTGTGGCAGCCATTAGAAGAAGAAAAGAAATGAAGCAAGTCTCACTTATTGGCCTTAAATAGGCCAAGAGGCAGAAACAGGGTCGTGCCCTTATATTTTGGTCACTTAGGTGACCAAAATTCACTCGAACAGTTAAGAATGCTTAGTTATCACCAAACCAAGTTTCCTAACTTCCAAAATTTTTAAAAAAAATCATAAGATTCATTAAAAACCTTGTTACACAATTTTCACTTTTTTCTATATCTGCTGGGGGTCAATCCGGCATAAAAACACACAACTAGTATACTTAAATATGTCAAACTGACTCTGATAATTCTTAAACTTTAACCATAACAACTTCCACATATTTGTGACTTAGAAACAAGTTCTCCACACTTATTTCTAAAAACTAAGCAGTCTAAGTCAAAATTAGGGCAAAAAATAGTTATATTTCACACATAGAGTTACAGCAAAGTGACTAAATGTGCTTAGATAGTCACAAAACTTCATAGACATGATAATCAGGTATTAGGATACCTCTGTAACCTTATACAAGTCTATCATGTTTTTCACGGGTATTACAAATGTCCAATACCAAAATAATTATATCCAACACATGATATAATATCATGCTCTTATAACGATAAAATTATTTCAATAATAACTCAGAATCAAATTACACAATTTACGAAGTTCTGTAACACCCATGAAAATGTGATAGACTTGTATAAGGTTACAGAGGTAGCCTAATACATGATTATCATGTCTGTGAAGTCTTGTGATCATTTGAGCATGTTTAGTCATTTTGCTGCAATGCTATGCGTTAAATATAGCTGTTTTCAGCCTTGGTTTTGACTTAAACTACTAGTTTGTGGAAATAAGTGTGGAAAACTTATTTCTAGGTCACAAATATATGGATGTAGTAATGGTTAAAGTTTGAGAATTATCGAAGTTAATTTGACATTTTTAAGCATACTGGTTGTGTGTTTTGGTGTTGGATTGACCCCCAGCAGATATGGAAATATGTAAAAATGGTGTAACAAGATTTTTAATAAATCTTAGGATTTATTTTAAATTTGTTGGAAGTTGGGAAATTTGGTTTGGTTATAACTAAGTATTCTTAACTATTCGGGTGAATTTTGGTCACTTAAGTGACCAAAATATTAGGGCACGACCCTGTTGCTTTTTAAGGCCCATTTAAGGCCAAAATGGGAAGTAAATCTCATTTTTTTTCCTCTTCTCATGGCTACCATAGGGAGAACAAAAGAGAAGGAAACTCAAGGTGATAAGGGAGGGGGGTCTTCATCCAAACAAGAGAATGAGCTTAGCTTTGCGGAGGAACGATTAACCGACTTCATTTCTGGGAATTGAGGGAGGGGAACTTATTTTCGATAACCCTTTCTCTGTTTCTTCATCTGTATTCTTGGTGTGAATTGGTATGGATGAAAATGAGTTGAGGGTTAGTTGTGTTTTCATGCTTATTCTTGGTTTTAAGCTTGAAGTTAGTTTGTTCTTAACTTGTTTGAGGCATGGTTGATACTTAGGACATGTTTATGCCTTTGTTCTTCCATAAATTTGGAGTTTGAGGAATGGGTATAAAGATAGGGTTGCATGTTTGCTTGCTGTTCTTACAGTCTTCTCTCTTATTCTTTATTCATTGAAAGAAAGGTTAGTTGTGGTGAGGAATGAGTTTTCCTTGATATTGTTAAGTTGTACTTTGTTGGATGGAGAGTTGGTTGTGTTTAAGTTGATCTTTAATGGTTGTTTTGGATTTTGGTTTTGGAGTTTATGAGGCTAGACCTCTGTTTTTCTGCTATAACTCAACAAGTAACTGATTAACAACAGTGATAATCGGTTATATGGCTGAAGAAATTACTTCTGGTCATGTGAATAACCGATTACCACAAAGTGATAATCGGTTATTCAGTGAAACAGAGACCTGGGCACGAAAATAACCGATTACCGTAGGGTGGTAACCAGTTATTGAGTGTTTCCAGAGGGCATTAAGGGCCATTTGTAAAGTCATAACCGATTAACCAATGAGGGTAATCGGTTATGGACTAAAAACCTGAGGTATTTAACAAGTGATAATCGGTTAGGAAGGAACACTAATTGATTATCCTTTTATAAAACTTAAAAGATTTGAGTTGTTATATGTTGCCAAACCTTGGTAGTTGCTTTGTAAACCATTGTTTTGGGTAAATGGAATATTTTCTTGTTCAAGATGATGAGTTAGAGGGTTAACACCAAATGCATGGAGTTGTTTTTAGTTTGTACACCTTGTAAGCTTGGGATATGATAAGATGTTATCTTATTATTGAAGGTTAGCCAATATTGGTATGTTATTTATTGTGGTATATAACATCATTGTCGTTCATGTTGGTAGTTAAGAATGTAAATCAATTGACATGCTAATTATTGTAGTAATTGGCATTAGTGTTGTTCATTAATTATGTTAATGAGGGTGAGTCTTCATTGTAGATGGTCTAATGTGATTTTGAACGAGTAGGTAACCAATTCTTCCCATCACGGAGATCATTGTTCTGATCAAATATGATTTTGAATGAGTAGGTAACCTTCCTATCATAATGATCGTTGTTGAAGACCATGTTGATGAGGATGGTGCAATTCCCTCATTATCCGGATTGAAGACTACTGGAACTAGGTTTCCAATGCTTGTTCAGAGCTTATGGAACCGGGTTCCTTTGTTTTGCTCAAGGCTCATGCATATCATGACATTACCATAGAATTGGGTTCTTGTAGATGGTTTCATACATTTTGTATTACATGTTTAGGATTATTGCATAGGCATAAACACTAGACATAACTTGGCATGGCATGGCGATTGTATGGGCGATTGCTATCATAACATATTCATGCACTGCAGCTGTATGGGCAATTGTGCGTCTCTGCGATGGAGATGTTGTTGGCTTCTATGATTGAAGTGTTTAGTTGATAATTGAGTATATTATCTGATTGGTATATGTTTATATACTGGTATTGGAATACTTCTACTGAGATATGTTTTCTCACGTCGATTGTGTTGCCATGTAAATCCAGGTGCTAGTTTCTCAAAAGGGAAGGAGAAAGTGAGCGAAGATTAGTATAGTTATATACTTTTTGATGAAAAAGCTTGTATAATATGCTAGTTTTTATTGTTATAAAAGTTATGTATTACAATATGCCTTGAGGGTAGTTGTAACACCCACTGTAGGGTATCACATTTAAGTCTAATCCTAAAATAACTTACCTAAGTTGTGAAAGAATTAATCTTGTAAAAACGTCAATTTTAAAATTTTGCTTGCGGAATAAAATAAGTAAACTAAATTAAAACGTTAGTAAGGCTTGCAATGAACACACCAAAAGAAATATATACATTAATATTACAAACGTTGTTCCAAATAATTTACATAAATACAAACCAATTCCAAAAGCAAAAAGACAAACATACTAATAACCAAAACTCTAAACAGACCTAAGGATTTGGTTCCTCGAAAGGATCCTCCTCCTCTTCTACATTATCGTCAAAGAACCCAGACGGATACAGACGCCTCATAAGGGTTCTTGCAGATGACACGACAAAATCCTCTTAGGGTGTATAGACAGACACCACTCCACCCAAGAGTTCACGAAGAGGTATCGTGAATTCCAACCGCACAGTTGCATGTTGAGTTAACACGGAGATCCTATCCAGGGTTCCACTCAAGCTTATATTTAAGTCCCCAGTATACACAAACCTTTCATTATTGTAGTCAAACCTCTAAGCGTCAGCTCTCCCATAGAACTGAATCCTAACAAAACCTAGGACTTGTCGTCTAGTCTCCATATAACAAATAAAGAGAACTGCTACTGAAAATAAACAGGGTCCCTTGCCTCCTCGTTCTCTCGTCTTCAATCAACATATATAATGAAACAAATACAATATAGCAACGAGGTGAGATCCCCTACATCAATACTAGTATGACAATAAAGGAAATGACAGCAAGTAAACAAGGTATAATAATATTAAGATAATAATCATGTTATCATTTCATGAATAACAAATCATATAATCATGAATCAGTTAATTATAAATTTCATATTACTATGCTAACCCACTATGCATGTACACACTCAGACCAATTCCTACTCCACAGAGCTAAACACAGTTTCGGAGAGGAGATCCAGAAGACATGTCTATCACTCGGCTGCCGTGGCCAAAAGTGCTATATTATATCAATTTTGTCAAAAGTGCACATCAGGCATTGGACAAGACATTCTATACAAGATCACGATATAGGACAGTGTCTCGGTCCGGATCATCAGTGTGTTTGCATCGGTCTACCCTACAGACAGAAGAGTTACCAATCATCCATTGCGAGGGACCCGTACCCCGATGCCCCCGAGGTCAACAAGTGACCTACCATTGTCTACTTGCACTCGTACTTACGTGTAATTCATCTCCTAGGCATACAGCCTTACTCAAATAAGCGAACACGTTTTTCTATACATGATGTATGATTGAAACACACATATATATAATCTCACAATGTCTTGGCGGTATAACTATTCCACTCAACCGGGCCCACCACAACTGCCCGACAGTAAACTACTGTTTACGCTCAATCGCGTAGCGATATTATTACATTTTTGAAATTGCGAAACATTTTTTTTACGTTTTTAAATCACGTAAGGATTTTCCAAATCGCGTAAATATTTTATTGCATTATCTCATTTGCGTAGCTTAAAATTACTATTTTTGAGTCAAGTAAATATTTTTCAATGTATTTTCAATTACGTAAAATATTTCTAAAATATTTAAACCAAAAATAATGTTTTTCTCAAAAATTTGTTTTTATTTCTATTATCTGCATACTAGTCCCTCATTAAATAATATTTACATAATAATCCTTATTTAAATAATATTTTCATAATAGTCTCTCCTAAAATAATATTTGTGAAATAGTTCCCCTTTAAATAATAATTGTAATATAGTCCCCCTAAAAATCAATATTTCTACTATTTCCTAGAAAATCATGATTCTTTGATTTACTTAAGATATTACAGCTCAGATTTTCCTAACGTGCTTCAAAACTCATAGGGTGAGCTATACGTTAGAAAATTTCAAGTATTCACATCTATTTTTATTTCATAACTTAATTATTTAATTATGTCAATTTTTTTCTAATAAAATATATTGCTTGCTATTAAATTCAAACCCTTCCAAAATAATTTCCTTCTCAATTAAACCTTTAAGTCTACACCTAATAAAATGATTTTGATTCTAAGTTATGAGAAATGAGATGTTGGCCGAAATCCACTTAAGGTTTCATAATCTATCATTTAGTTCTTTTTAACATTTAATCCTTGCAAAACTCTTAATTTATTTTTCTTGTCATAAAATCATTTGCTTCTTGGTTAGAAAAATAATTTAGAATCCTAGGTTCCTTTTGAATGGTGGAGGCCGTGTGCCTCATAGGCCCTTTAGGATCTTCATACAACAAATCCCCCATGTGTTTCACATCTTATGTTACACACCAATACTTGCATGCTTTCAAAATCACACATACAAGCATATTATCAAAACTATAAGCATATAAACACACATGCAATCATATTTTCAAAACCAAAAGCACAAACACAAGTAAGAAAGCATAAAAAATTAAGTGAATAAATCCTTATGAATTTTTCACTACAAACAACCCATTTCCTCACCACCAACACATAGTTGATGAGGTTAATCTCCCTCTTACCTTAAGGGAGACAAGATCTTCAAGCTCCTCCTCTTTCTTGATTTTGTGTGATTCAAACAAAAACCCTAAAAAACTTAAACAAATTATAAAGTCATAAACAAAGCTTAAGAACAAAGAAACCATGAATCAATCATGGTCTAGAAAATTAAAAACCTATCTTAGAATCAAAGTATCAAAAGATTACCTTGAGGGTAGCAAGCTAAAGCTTGATTTTTGATGTGCTTGGAGTAGGATTTTGACAAAACTTACTAAAAGAAAAGTGTTTAGAAAGAGGTTTAGCTTTAGAAAGTGGGAAGAGATGAAATTTTAGAAGTGGAGAGGTAGAGTTTGGGGTTGAGCCCGTGGGGTTCTCAAGGAAAAAGAGAAGGAAAGAAGCTAAGTGTTCTTGGTTGTTCTTGAGTATTTGAGAGAAAAGATGAGAGCTTGATATTTCAAAGTGTATTAAAAATGCAAATGGATAGCTAAATGAAAGTGTGCAGCCGTGTAGTGCATGGGGAGTAGCTTAATGTGATAAGAATTCACTCACATGGTCTCAAATGGTGCACACATGGCTTAGGTCACAAAATAGTCATCAAGTGGTCATGTAGATGAACCTAGAACATAGTTCAACATGGTGGAAATGGCCTTCATGGCCGTGGGAGTCTAGGGGCTTAGTAACTAAGTTTGACTTCAATTAGGTTTTAGTTACATCCTAATTAGATAGTAAATTAATTAGGTTAGGTTATTTAGTTACAAATTAAACTATTTAAAGTAACTTAGTTAGTTATCCTAGTTACTTAACAACTAGTCCAACCATTTTTATTGACCATTTCCTATTGGTCTAGAGAAAGTCTAACCACTAATATTGACTCATTCCTATTGGTTCATTTTAAAATAAATTACAAAAATTATTATTAATCTATTTTCTAACAAATAAAAATATACCGGGTCCATTACCTGGTAAAAGAAACTGCTATAAATAAAACAGCGGATATTTTCAGTGAAATATTTTTATTTCATAGATAAATTTTAAAAATTAAAAGATTTTATTTCGTGTCTCTCAGATTCGGATTTAGTAAGATCCCCCGTCTCCGAATAAATCAAATAAGATTTTTTCCGGTGCAAAGATTATTATTTTCCTGACCCGGAGCAAATCTCACACAACGATCAAAAATAGTCTTAGAACAATCAAAATAATTTTATAGCATACAAAAAACATAAAACAGTGAAATTTAGTCATTACTGTAAAATAGTCAAAATTTGGGGTGTTACAACTTTCCTCCTCTAAAAAGAATTTCGTCCCCGAAATTCATCATATATTAAAACAACTGAGGATACTATTCTCTCATTTTCTCCTCCATTTCCCAAGTAGCATCTCCGGTTGTCTCATTCCAAATCACCTTCACTAATGGAATCGCTTTGCCCCTGAGTTGTTTCACCCTCCTGTCTTCAATCTTAACAGAAAGTGCCTCATACGTCAAATTTTCTTTCAATTGCACTTCATCGGGCTGTATAACATGTGAAGGATCGGGGATATACTTCCTCAATTGGGATATGTGGAAAACATTATGAAGATTTGAAAGAAAAGGCGGTAAAGCTATTTGATATGCAACTGGACCTATCCGACGAAGAATTTTATAGGGTCCAATGAATTTAGGAGTGAGTTTTCTGGACTTTATAACCTTGCCAACACCAATCGTGGGTGTTACTCACAAAAACACATGCTCACCTTCCTCAAATTCAAGAGGTCTTCTTCGTTTATCAACATAGCTTTTCTGTCTGCTCTAAGTTGCCTACATTTTCTCTTGAATCATCTTTACCTTCTCTATGGTTTGCTGCACCATTTTGGGTCCGACAGTCATACTTTCCCCCATCTTGATACCAACACAAAGGTGTTCGGCATCATCGTCCATAAAGAGCCTCATAGGGTGCCATCCCTATGCTTGAGTGAAAACTGTTATTATAGGTGAATTCCACCAAAGGTAAGAATTCATCCCAACTCCCTCGTTGTTCTAACACACAAGCTCTCAGCAAATCCTTTAGAGATTGTATAGTCGTCTCTGTTTGTCCATCTGTCTGTGGATGATAAGCTGAACTCAAACGTAGTTTAGTCCCCATTGCTTCATGTAAGCTTTACCAAAACCTTGAGATAAATATTGGATCTCTATCGGATATGATACTAGTAGGTACACCGTGAAGTCTAACTATTTCACCAATGTACAACTGCGTCAACTTCTCCATTGGATACTTAATATTGATTAGCAAGAAGTGAGCAGATTTTGTAAGCCGATCAATAATGACCCAAATAGAATCATAACCTTTTCTAGTCTTTGGCAAACTAGTGCCAAAATCCATTGCAATATCCCATTTCTATTCTGGAATAGTAAGGGGCTGTAACATGCCTGTCGGTCTTTGATGCTCAACTTTTGCTTTCTGGCATACTAGACAAGATGCTACATATTCAGGAACATCTCTCTTCATTCCAGGCCACCAAAACAAACGTTTTAGATCTTGATACATCTTGGTCATCCCAGGATGTATACTCAATCTGCTAGTATGAGCTTCACCAAGAATTGCCTTCTTAAGCTCGGGATCATTGGTATACAGATCCTGCCTTTGAACCTTAAGACTCTGTCAGATCCTTCCTCAACGATTGCCTTATGGCCTTGCTTCAAAAATTCTCTCTCATTCTGCAAAAACTGATCATGCTCTTGTTTCTCTCAAATTTCTTCCAATATATCATTCAGAATAGTAACTGTGTTCAAACGCATCCTTCCAGGTGACAATTCCACTGACAACCACATATCTCTAAATTGTTCAGTCAATTTTTCCTCTTCGACCATCATAGCAGAAACACTGAGCATTTTTCGACTCAAAGCATCTGCTACAACATTTACTTTTCCAGGGTGATACTGGAGTTGAAAATCATAATCCTTTAAAAATTCCAACCACCTTCTCTGTCTCATGTTCAATTCTTTTTTATCAAACAAATATTTTAAACTTTTGTGGTCGCTGAAGACATTGAACGTAGCCCCATACAAAAGGTGTCTCTAAATCTTCAGTGCAAAAACAACTGCGACCAACGCCAAATCATGTATTGGATAATTTCTTTCATGAACCTTCAACTATCTAGAAGCATACGCTACAACATTTCTATTCTACATCAACACGCATCCTAACCCTTGATAAGAAGCATCATAGTACACCTTAAAAGATTCATTTGGATCTGGTAAAATCAGCACTGGTGCAGTAGTCAACTTCTTCTTCAACTCTTGGAAACTTTCTTCACACTTATCTGTCCAATCAAAAACTTGGTTCTTCCTTGTAAGTTGCGTAAGAGGTCCGGCGATCTTAGAAAAACCTTCAATAAATCTTCGAAAATATCTAGCTAATCCAACAAAACTCCAGATCTCTGTCATGGTCTTCGATCTTTCCCATTGAAGAACCGTCTCCACCTTAGCTGGATCCACTGCAATTCCATCCTTAGAAATTACATAACCCAGAAACTGAACTTCGTCTAACCAAAATTCACATTTTGACAATTTTGCGTACAACTTTTTCTCTTTTAAAATCTGAAGAACTATACTGAGATGTTCAGCATGCTCTTCCTAAGTTCGAGAGTAGATCAGAATGTCATCGATAAAAACAATAACAAACTGATCTAGGTATGGATGAAAGATCCTATTCATGTAATCCATGAATATAGCAGGAGCATTCGTCACACCAAATGGCATTACGATATATTCATAATGACCATAACACGTCTGAAAAGCTATTTTAGGTATATCATCTACCTTAACACGAATCTGATGATATCGTAATCGCAGATCTATCTTTGAAAAGACAGTTACTTCCTTCAGTTGGTCCATCAGATCATCAATTCTCAGAAGTGGATATTTATTCTTTATTGTGACCTTGTTCAGTTGGCGATAGTCGACACATAGACGAGAAGTTCCATCTTTCTTTTTGACTAGCAACATTAGAGCTCCCCAAAGTGAAACACTAGGTCTCACAAACTATTTTCCAATAACTCTTCTAACTGCTTCTTCAACTCTACCAACTCCGATGGTGACATACTATACGATGCAATTGATATAGGACCCGCTCCTGGTACAAGATCGATAGAAAACTCTATCTCTCTTTCTGGTGGTAATCCAGGTACATCATCAGGGAAAACCTCAAGAAACTCGTTCACGACAGAAATCACATCTTTCTCACTCTTAACTTCTAAAGAATATAGCAGCATATATCATTGAGCTCCATCCCTCAATAAAGATTTGACTTTTTTGGCAGTTACAAATCCAGAAACCTCATCAGGAAAAACTAAGGTCTTTCTAGAACAATCTAATAGGATATGGTTAGAAGATAACCAATCCATTCCTAAGATTATATCGATATCAACAAGAGGTAAACAAATCAAATTAACAGAAAAGACTTGATTTTTTATAGAAATAGAGCAATTCAGACATATTTTTGTAGTACTATTGGTCTGACAGTAGGAGTGGAAACAATCAGTTGAAAGTTTAAAGACGACACAAGCAATCCCAAATGATCCACACAGTCATATGCAATAAATGAATGAGTTGCACCCGAATCATATAGTACAGTTAAAAGATTACCTGAGATGACACCTTCTCCCTGATTAAGATTCTCAGACTGGGAGGCCTCAACTCCACTCATTGTATAAACTCTTCCTCTAGTTTGCAGCTTCACATCTCAAACATTGCTCACCGAAGGCTCCATCTTCGCTTGATCACAATCTTTAGAGACATGACCAGGCTTTCCACATCTGAAACAAATTATACCTCTAATCGAACAATATCTCATCAGGTAACCCTTCCTGCATTTCAAGAATTTTGTTGGTAGTGCTGTAGTCTGATTAAATCTATTTCCACTTAGACCACCTCCACGAGGTTGCTGATGTTGTTGTTGCTGCTAACTTCTAGAGGATAAAAAATATAGTTTTCGTTGAAACCAGTTGTTGTTATTGTTACCTCCTCTTTGGAACCTAGTTGGTCCAAAGTTGCGGTTCCTATTTTCACGTGCTGGCTCCAACCCTTCTAACCTACAACACATGTCCATCAGTGTTGAAAACTGATTCACACGCATTGATATCACTCCTCTCTTTAACTCAATTCTCAAACTTTCCTCAAACTTACTGCACTTCCAAACGTCATCTGGCTGGATTTAGAGATACCTTGAGAACTTAGACAAGCTCTCAAACTTCGCAGCATATTCACTGACAGTCATTCCACCTTGGCGTAAACCCAAAAATTCCATCTCCTTAGCATGTCTCGCACTTTCCAAAAAATATTTCTCTAGAAATACTTTGCAAATAGCTCCCACGTGATTTCTCTCCTTTCAGCTATTAACATCCTTCGAGTGGTTTTCACTAATTCTCGCCATCACCCATTAGCATGAACGTAGCATACGTCACTCTACGATCATCCACACATCCTATCGCTTCAAAGATCTTCCTTAGTTCTTGGATCTATAAATCTGCTTTCTCAGGGTCAAATTTGCTTTTAAAACACGGCAGATTGTTCTGATGAAACTCTGACAAATGTTGAACTTCTGCATTAGCTTCTTGCTGTTGCATAGCTCGTTGATTTTATTATGCCATCACTTCAGCCATTCGCTGCATTGCTTCAACAGCAGCAGTCATTGGGTCGTTGTCATGTTCCACATTTGCACGTACACTTCTACCACGAGACATAGTTTTCTTCACAAACAATCACACAAAATCCAATAAAAGTCAGATGTCATCTTTGAAAAATCAAATTCAGAGTATCACACAACACAAGCTAAAACAGACCTAACCATAAAACCCAAAAGACTAATCGGAGCTCTAATACCAGCTAATGTAACACCCACTGTAGGGTATCACATTTAAGACTAATCCTAATACAACTTACCCAAGTTGTAAAAGAATTAATCTTTTAAAAATGTCAATTTTAAAATTTCACTTGCGGAATAAAATAAGTAAGCTAAATCAAAACGTTAGTAAGGCTTGTAATGAACACACCAAAAGAAATATATACATTAATATTACAAATGTTGCTCCAAATAATTTAAATAAATACAAACCAATTCCAAAAGTAAAACTACAAACATACTAATAAACAAAACTCTAAACAGACCTAAGGATTTGGTTCCTCAAAAGGATCCTCCTCCTCCTCTACATTATCATCGAAGAACCCAGACGGATACAGACGCCTCATAGGGGTTCTTGCAGATGATACGACAGAATCCTCTTAGGGTATATAGACAGACACCACTCCACCTAAGAGTTCATGAAGAGGTATCGTGAATTCCAACTGCACAGTTGCATGTTGAGTTAACACAGAGATCCCATCCAGGGTTCCACTCAAGCTCATAGTTAAGTCCCCGGTATACACAAACCTTTCATTATTGTAGTCAAACCTCCAAGCGTCAACTCCCCTATGAAACTGAACCCTAACAAAACCTAAGACTTGTCGTCTAGTCGCCATATAACAAATAAAGAGAACTGCTACTGAAAATAAACAGGGTCCCTTGCCTCCTCATTCTCTCGATCTTCAATCAACATATACAATGAAACATATACAATATAACAACGAGGTGAGATCCCCTACATCAATACTAGTATGTCAATAAAGGAAATGACAGCAAGTAAACAAGGTATAATAATATTAAGATAATAATCATGTTATCATTTCATGAATAACAAATCATATAATCATCAATAAGTTAATTATAAATCTCACGTTACTATGCTGACCCACTATGCATGTACACACTCAGACCAATTCCTACTCCATAGAGCTAAACACAGTTTCAGAGAGGAGATCCAGAAGACATGTCTGTCACTCGGCTGCCGTGGCCAAAAGTGCTATATTATATCAATTTTGTCAAAAGTGCACATCAAGCATTGGACAAGACATTCTATACAAGATCACGATATAGGATAGTGTCTCAGTCCAGATCATTGGTGTGTTTGCATCAGTCTGCCCCACAGACAGAAGAGCTACCAATCATCCATTGCGAGGGACCCGCACCCCGATGCCCCCGAGGTCAACAAGTGACCTACACTTGTCTACTCACACCCGCACTTAAGTGTAATTCATCTCCTAGGCATACAGCCTTACTCAAATAAGCGAACACGCTTTTCTACACATGATGTATGATTCAAACACACATACATATAATCTCACCATGTCTTGGTGGTATAACTATTCCGCTCAACCGAGCCCACCACAACTACCCGACAGCAAACTGCTGTTTACACTCAATCGCGTAGCGATATTATCGCATTTTTGAAATCACGAAACATTTTTCTTACATTTTTAAATCGCGTAAGGATTTTCCAAATCGCATAAATATTTTATTGCATTATCTTAATCGAGTAGCCTAAAATTACTATTTTTGAGTCAAGTAAATATTTTTCAACGTATTTTCAATTACGTAAAATATTTCTAACATATTTAAACCAAAAATAATGTTTTTCTCAAAAATTTATTTTTATTTCAGTCCTAAAATAATATTTACAAAATAGTCCCTCTTTAAATAATAATTACAATATAGTCCCTCTAAAAATTAGTATTTCTACTATTTCCCAGAAAATCGTGATTCTTTGATTTACTTAAGATACTACAGCTTAAATTTTCTTAACGCGCTTCAAAACTCATAGGGTGAGCTATACGTTAGAAAATTTTAAGTATTGACATCTATTTTTATTTCATAACTTAATTATTTAATTATGTCAATTTTTTCTAATAAAATATATTGCTTGCTATTAAATTCAAACCCTTCGAAAATAATTTCCTTCTCAATTAAACCTTTAAGTCTACACCTAATAAAATGATTTTGATTCTAAGTTATGAGAAATGGCATGTTGGCCGAAATCCACTTAGGGTTTCATAATACATCATTTAGTTCTTTTTAACATTTAATCCTTGCAAAACCTCTTAATTTATTTTTCTTATCTTAAAATCATTTGCTTCTTGGTTAGAAAAATAATTTAGAACCCTAGGTTCCTTTTGAATGGTGGAGGCTGTGTGTCTCATAGGCCCTTTGGGACCTTCATAATACAAATCCCCCATGTGATTCACATCTTATGTTACACACCAATACTTGCATGCTTTCAAAATCACACATACAAGCATATTATCAAAACTATAAGCATATAAACACACATGCAATCATATTTTCAAAACCAAAAGCGTAACAAACACAAGTAAGAAAGCATAGAAAATTAAGTGAATAAATCCTTATGGATTTTTCACCACAAACAACCCATTTCCTCACCACCAACACATAGTTGATGAGGTTAATCTCCCTCTTACCTTAAGGGAGACAAGATCTTCAAGCTCCTCCTCTTTCTTGATTTCGTATGATTCAAACAAAAATCCTAAAAAACTTAAACAAATTCTAAAGTCTTAAACAAAGCTTAAGAACAAAGAACCATGGATCAATCATAGTCTAGAAAATTAAAAACCTATCTTAGATTCAAAGAATCAATAGATTACCTTGAGGGTAGCAAGCTAAAGCTTGATTTTTGATGTGCTTGGAGTAGGATTTTGACAAAACTTACTAAAAGAAAAGTGTTTAGAAAGAGGTTTAGATTTAGAAAGTGGGAAGAGATGAAATTTTAGAAGTGGAGAGGTAGAGTTTGGGGTTGAGCCCGTGGGGTTCTCAAGGAAAAAGAGAAGGAAAGAAGCTAAGTGTTCTTGGTTGTTCTTGAGTATTTGAGAGAAAAGATGAGAGCTTGATATTTCAAAGTGTATTAAAAATGCAAATGGATAGCTAAATGAAAGTGTGTAGCCGTGTAGTGCATGGAGAGTAGCTTAATGTGATAAGAATTCACTCACATGGTCTCACATGGTGCACACATGGCTTAGGTCACAAAATGGTCATCAAGTGGTCATGTAGATGAACCTAGACCATAGTAGAACATGGTGGAAATGGCCTTCATGGCCGTGGGAGTCTAGGGGCTTAGTGACTAAGTTTGACTTCAATTAGGTTTTAGTTACATCCTAATTAGATAGTAAATTAATTAGGTTAGGTTATTTAGTTACAAATTAAACTATTTAAAGTAACTTAGTTAGTTATCCTAGCTATTTAACAACTAGTCCAACCATTTTTATTGACGATTTCCTATTGGTCTAGAGAAAGTCTAACAACTAATATTGACTCATTCCTATTAGTTCATTTTAAAATAAATTACAAAAATTATTATTAATCTATTTTCTAACAGATAAAAATATACCAGGTCCATTACTCGGTAACAGAAACTGCTATAAATAAAATAGTGGATTTTTTTTTGTGAAATATTTTTATTTCACAGATAAATTTAAAAAATTAAAAGATTTTATTTCGTGTTTCTCAGATTCGGGTTTAGTAAGATCCCCCGTCTCCGAATAAATCAAATAAGATTTTTCTTGGCACAAAAATTATTATTTTCCTGACCCGGAGCAAATCTCACACAACGAACAAAAACAGTTTCACAATAGTCAAAATAAATTTATAGCATACAGAAAACACAAAATAGTGAAATTTAGTCATTACTATAAAATAGCCAAAATTTGGGGTGTTACAGCAGTGATGTATATATATTATCTTTTGGTTATCGTGGCTCTCCGTACTTACGCGTTTCGTATGAATGATATGGGTTAGTGATTGGTTGTTAGAAGTGACATGGTCAATATTAATTATACTCTTATATGACGATATATCTGGATAGTAAATATTAGGATGTTATATATTGATATCAGAGCGGTTCATCCTATTAATGCAGCGTATGGACTGACTGTGCTTAGGCATGTTTTGTGTTGGTTATGCATTTCCTATCTCTTACATGTGATTGTTTGAGTGGAATTGCATGTTTTTCCTTTGAGATGTTTGCTTTAGCTACTGTGGCACAGTTACATGATATTGAGTCCAACTAACTCAATATGGATTGTTCAGTGTTTATAAGAAACTATGGCAGCACAAGGGCGACTGGCAGCAAGGGGATGACCGCGTGGAGGCAGGAACTGGAACCTTGAGAATGAGGGTTCGGGGATGGCTCAGGCGGTGATGGCAATGGCCGAAGTGATGCGTGAGTAGACGACTGCGAATGCCACCACGATGAGGGAGCAGGTAGCTGCATTTGCTAGGGTGCTTGAGAGGCTAGAGGCCAATCAAACACAGCCTACACCACCACCGGTACCACCACCTAGGCGTGAGGCACAAAAGGAGAGGAATCAGGATTTTCATGACCTTTATGAGTTTCGAAAGGTGAGTCCACCATCGTTCATAGGAGATTATGACTTGGAAAGGGCTGAGGAATGGATAATGGAGTTAAAGAGGATTTTCACAGCTATGAGATGTTCAGAGGAGTAGAAGATGTCTTTTGCAGTGTATATATTGAAAGAAGAAGCTGAGCACTAGTGGAACAGTGCGAAGGGACTGATGGAGGTAGCTAGGACCAAGGTTTCTTGGGAAGTATTTAAAGTTATCTTTTGGAGAAATACTATCCACAACCTGTGCAAGAAGAAAGAGAAGTGGAGTTTCTACAGCTGCAGTAAGGTAACATGACGGTCGGTCAGTATATGGCAAAATTTGAGGTGTTGTCCAAGTTTTCTTCTTTGCTTCGGTACAATCCTAATAATAAATGGAAGTGTGTGAAGTTTGAAACTGGGCTGAGAGAGAGTATGAGGAGGTTGGTAAAACCTTTTGAGATTAGGGATTACCCATCATTGGTTAACAAATGTAGGGTTATTGAACCCCTGAGTTTTAGACCATAGCATGAGCATCGATCATAAGAATCCCACAAGAGGAAGAGTTCAGAAAGTAGATCAGAGGGGAGTGCTCCATAGTTTAGAAACCAGAAGGACAGAGGAAAGCAAGAACAAAAGGATAGTTGCGAGCAGTTATGTGCTAAATGTGGTAGGCACCACGGAGGCAAAGCTTGTGTAGCTGAGCAGGTAACTTATTACAAGTGTGGCCAGCTAGGCCATTTTGCAAGGAATTGTCCTCCAAGAAAGGAGGCAAAGTTAGTGGAAAGACTGGGGAGAGTCTTCAATATACAGAATGTGAAGGCATTACCAGCCTATAGTTTAGCAAAAGGAAAAGGTGAGTACATGGTTGTGCTTGTTGTGTAATTTTATTTTCTTAAGGTTTGGTTGTACCTGTTATTGTGTGTGAGTTATTTGGGGTTTCTTACCATAGGTAAACTAAATTTTAGGGACATAATTTTTAAAAAGGAGGGGAGTAATGTAACATTCATGAAAATGTGATAGACTTGTATAAGGTTACAGAGGTAGCCTAATGCCTGATTATCATGTCTGTGAAGTTTTGTGACCATCTGAGCACATTTAGTCATTTTGCTACAACGTTGTGTGTTAAATATAGCTATTTTCAGCCTTGGTTTTGACTTAAACTTCTTAATTTATGAAAATAAGTGTGAAAAACTTGTTTCTAGGTCACAAATATATAGATGTAGTAATGGTTAAAGTTTGAGAATTATTAGAGTTAGTTTGGCATTTTTAAACGTACTGGTTGTGTGTTTTGGTGCCAGATTGACTCCCAGTAGATATGGAAAATTGTGAAAATGATGTAATGAGATTTTTAATGAATCTTAGGATTTATTTTAAATCTATTGAAAGTTAGAAAACTTGGTTTGGTTATAACTAAGTGTTCTTAATTGTTGGGGTAAATTTTGGTCGCTTAAGTGACCAAAATATTAGTGCATAACTTTGTTGCTGTTTAAGGCCTATTTAAGGCCAAAATGGGAAGTAAATCTCATTTCTTTTCCTCTTCTCATGGCTGCCACAAGGAGAACAAAAGAGAAGGAAACTCAAGGTGATAAAAGAGGGGGATCTTCATCCAAACAAGAGAAGTAGCTTAGCTTTGCAGAGGAACGATTAACTAACTTCATTTCTAGGAATTGAGGTAGGGGAACTTGTTTTCTATAACCCTTTCTCTGTTTCTTCATCTGTATTCTTGGTGTGAGTTAGTATGGATTAAAATGAGTTGAGGGTTAGTTGTGTTTTCATGCTTGTTCTTGGTTTTAAGCTTGAAGTTGCTTTGTTCTTAACTTGTTTGAGGCATGGTTGATACTTAGGACATGTTTATGCCTTTGTTCTTCCATAAATTTGGAGTTTGAGGAATGGGTATGAAAATAGGGTTGCATGTTTGTATGTTGTTTTTACAATCTTTTCTCTTATTCTTTATTCATTGAAAGAAAGGTTAGTTGTGGTGAGGAATGAGTTTTCCTTGATATTGTTAAGTTGTACTTTGTTGGATAGAGAGTTATTTGTGTTTATGTTGATCTTTAAGGGTTGTTTTGGATTTTGGTTTTGGAGTTTATGAGGCTAGACCTCTATTTTTCTGCAATAACTCAACAAATAACCGATTACCAATAGTGATAATTGGTTATATGGCTGAAGAAATAACTTATGGTCATGTGAATAACCGATTACCACAAAGTGATAATCGGTTGTTCAATGAAACAGAGATCTAGCCACGAAAATAACCGATTACCACAGGGTGGTAACTAGTTATTGTGTGTTTCCAGAGGGCTTTTAGGGCCATTTGTAAAGTCATAACCAATTAACCAATGAGGGTAATCAATTTTAGACTAAAAACTTGAGGTATTTAACAAGTGATAATCGGTTAGAAAGGAGTACTAATCGATTATCCTTTTATAAAACTTAAAGATTTGAGTTGTTATATGTTGCCAAACCTTGGTAGTTGCTTTGTTAACCATTATTTTGGGTAAATGGAATCTTTTCTTGTTCAAGATGGTGAGTTATGAGGGATAACACCAAATGCATAGAGTTGTTTTTAGTTTGTACACCTTGTAAGCTTGGGATATGATAAGATGTTATCTTATTATTAAAGGTTAGCCAACATTAGTATATTATATATTGTGGTATTTAACATCATTGTCGTTCATGTTGGTAGTTAAGAATGTAATTCAATTAACATGCTAGTTATTGTAGTAATTGGCATTATTATTATTCCTTAACTATGTTATGAGAGTGAGTCCTCATTGTAGATAGTCTAATGTGATTTTAAATGAGTAGGTAACCATTCCTTTCCATCACAAAGATCATTGTGTAACACCCTAAAAATTGTTTGTTTCATCATGAATAGTCATTTTATAATATTTGTGATTTTTAGAAAAAATTTTGGATTTTTATGGAACAGTTGATTATTTTAATATATTTCTCGACTTGTGTATGCACTGAGCAAAGTAGGGAAAATAAAATATTTTCTCCGAAGCTGGTAAACTTGGAACTGTAGAAACGTCGATGGGGGATCTTACTAAACCCGAGGTCGGGCATAGTTTACGAGGTTTACATTTTTTTAGATTTTATCTGATAAATGAAATTGGTGTATTGTGAAATTATATGATAAACAATAAATACTATTTTTATTAACTGTAATTTTTATCCGCTGGATAATAACTCTAATAGAGTGTTAATCATCTTTTCTAGAGTGTTCAATTTATGTGACATCACCTTGATGGCATCACACAAGTGACATCATCGTTGACTTTTCAAAAAGATGAGTTTGGCTTCTTGAAGAAGCTTTAGAGGAAGCTTCCTTACACTTTCCTATTGGCTTGTTGGAGAAGCCAAATTTTCCTCCCTCCTTTGGTGAAGCCCACGGCAATGCATGCCAAAATACCACCAAAAGTTTTCAATTTTCACGTAAGACAAACTTCTTCTTTTTCATTCAAACTTTACTATCACTTTCTCTCTCTACATTTCTCTTCTCCTTTTTCTCTCCAAACCGCCGGCCACACACCACCATCACCTCTCCATTTTTCTTTTGTTTGCTCCAACTAATCACATTTCTTAAATCCTCTCATCATCCTAAGGCTTTTCTCTTTGGTGATCATCTTCAAAAACTCAACCTTTCTCCTCTCCATTTTCTCACCAACCACACGGCCAAGACTACCATTGTTGGCTATCCAAGCTTTTTCATTCAACCAACCTCATTTCCTACCATTTCTCATCACGTAGAACATTTTCTCTTTTGTGACCACCACCAAAATCCACCATTTTCGTTTTCCTCCATCAAGCTTCAAAGTTAGAGACTTTGAGGCAAAAGTTCATAGCTTTCTCATTTTTCCATCTCAATTTCGTGATCAATGGTCACTTTGGTGATCATGGATGCCTTTTTCAAGCTTTGATTGTGATTCTTGTGAGTTTGATGTCCTTAGGTTTTCTTGAAGGTGGAGGACGAAATTCCCAAAGAAAAAGGAGCTTGCTTTCATTGTTGTTTCTCTTGGTAAGAGGAAGATTATCCACTTCAACCTCTATTGGCAGTGGAAAACTTGTTTGGGTGTTAGTTGTGAGAAACCCATGTTAGGGTTACTCTTTTAGTTATGTGTTTTTCTAATGATCCTTGTATTGATTTTTCTCTATGTGATTTATTGGCTGTATTTGTGTTAATTGATGATCTTGGATTGACTTTGATGGATTGGAAACATGATTTGGAAGCAAGGATTCCTTGCTCCCCTTAGTGAGGCTCATGGACATACCTCTTTCCATAGGGTGTTCATGGTTAAAAGTTTGTAACAAGTTGGAGAGATAACTAGTCAAGTGAATAACAATTAATAGAGCAATGAAAAATTTGGGTTCCTATCCTTTTGGGAGGCTCACGACCTCTAAGGCCTTTTTGGGTAACCTTGGAACTTAAGTAACTAAGTATTAAGTAATTAATAATGTGATGAAGAAAAATTAGTTGGACTCTTGTCCTTAGGAGGTCACGGGCTCAAAGGCCATGTTGGCTAAAAATTATGCATTAAGCTAAGGCTTAGATGATTAGGTAAATTAAGAACTTATTAAGGATTCATAAGATGGAAAGAGACTTATTCGATGACCTAGTGTGATTCTTTTGAACTTAAGGAAAGAACAAGAGTATATGAGACTTAGAGAACTTTAGATAACTTTATAAGTAAACATGATTCAATTTGAATAAAAGACTTAGTTAATTAAGAGAAATAAAGATTTAGTGAGAATTACAAGAGAATTCCTCCAGAGAGAACTTTTATAAGAAACATTAGATTAAAGTGAAACTCCATAATGAACCTTAAAAATGTATTGTCATATTTGAGAATTTGATTAATATGTTAATATGGGTCCATGAGTGAGACCAAACTTCTGTTGATGTTTAACTTGGCCAAATTGTGGCATGCTATGAAAAAGTATATCATTGTTGAATATACATGAATATGCATTGTGAAAGTCCAATGGACTATTGTTAAGGCCATGTTGCCTAGGAGATTGAATCACACCTATGTGTGGGTGTGAATAGACTAGTGTAGGTCATGATGTTGACCTTGGGGGCATCAGGGTGCGGGTGTTTCACAATGGTCAGTTGGTAGCTTCTCTAGGCCGTGGGATAGACCGATGCAAATGCACCGACGATCTGGACCGAGACACTGTCCTATATCATGATCTAGTGTAGAATATCTTGTACAATGCCATGATGTGCACGGTGATAAATTGAGAAATTATAGCACTTGTTGGCCTCGGCAGCCGAGTTACAAACATATCTCCTGATCATTCTCTCCGATGTTTATGTCTAGCTCCATGGAGTAGGATTTCGATATCATATGCACGTGCATAGTGAGTCAACATATTATTTGTCATTTATTCATATGATGATTGGAACTGTTGTCTTATAAATGTTATAACTGCCTGAAATTGTTAAGTTGCTTACTGTTTACTTCTTGATGCTGCTTATTATTTCTGATATGCTATATGGGCATTTTGCGCCGTTTTGTTTCTTTACTGTCGTAATTGGTAATGAATGTAGGATGTTTTACCTCTTTTCTGTATTTATACTATTCTATTTATTTATGTGTTTTCTCCGAAGACGTCGGTGAAGAAGGGGAAGTGCATGAATTCCCTGGCTTCTAGCCTGATTTCGATTAGCTACTTGTTTAGATATGACGTCCCGTCCACAAGGCTTCTTGGGTTATACGAGGTTGACTTTTCATGGAGTTCTAGACTGCTGGCATATCAACCTGGGAACGGATCGCTGTGTCTACCTTAGGGACGTGACTTTGACTCTTGCTTGGGGACGTTATAATCTGCCTATCTATACTTTTCATGCTCGCTTGTATTTAGAGTTTTATTTGCCCATACGAGATATGTGGGGTGAGCGTTATTACTCCCCACAAGAGGATTCTTTCTTATCCTCTGCACGAGCCCCCACTCGTAACTCGATTGCACTGATGAAGGTTTTCTCTGACGAGGAAGACCCTGAGGAGAATCCAACTATGGTTTCTTCTCATTCGCATTAGGGGCTAATGCTGTTGATAGCCGCTGATGGCTATCGGTAAATCTTTTGGGAGGCCTGATGTTTTGTCTTTTTGGTAGGCTGTATATGTGTAATCATTTTTGGGGCATGTAAAGCTTTGCTTTTTGTATATTTAATGATGTATCTAAACAAGTGTGATATAAATATATAATGTATATGTTATTCAAATGTATGGTTTACTTTCATGTTACTTTATATTGTAACCCATGTATTATCATCTCATCTTATTGTTTTGTAACACAAAAAAAAAAAAAATTGCCTAATCATTTGTACGTTTACCGCTAAACAGACTTATCTGTATTAAAATGATCCGGGTCTTAGTTCTTATATTTTATTTTCGCTTTGAGGTTATGGTGTGACGTTCCTTCCTCAAAAAGGGGCGTTACACATTGTTCTGATCAAATATGATTTTGAATGAGTAGGTAACCAATCCTTCCTATCATAGTGATTGTTGTTGAAGACCGTGTCGATGAGGATGGTGCAATTTCCTCACTATCCGGATTGAAGACTATTGGAACTGGGTTTCCAGTGCTTGTTCAAAGCTTATGGAACCAAGTTCCTTTGTTTTGTTCAAGGCTTATGCATATCATGACATTACCATAGAACTGGGTTCTTGTAAATGGTTTCATACATTTTGCATTGCATGTTTAGGATTATTACACAGGCATGAACACTAGACATAACTTGGCATGGCATGACGATTGTATGAGTGGTTTCTATCATAACATATTCATGCATTGCAGTTGTATGGGCAATTGCGTGTCTCTGAGATGGAGATGTTGTTGGTGTAACGCCCCTTTTTGAGGAGGGAACATCACACCATAACCACGAAACGAAAATAAAATGTGTAAATTAAGACCCGATTCATTTTAATATAGATGAGTCTATTTAGTTGTAATCGTACAAATGATTAGGCGAATTCTTTTTTTTTCTTTATAAAATAATAAAATAAGATAATAAAACATGGTTACAATAGTAAGTAACATGGGAAGTAAATCATACATTCGTACATCATACTTGTATATATACTTACATCATACTTGTTTAGATACATCATTAGATATACAAAAAATAAAAACTTTACATGCCCCAAAATGATTACACATATACAGTCCACCAAAAAGACAAAACATTAGGCGCCCAAAATATTTACCGATAGCCATCAGCGGCTATCAACAGCATAGCCCCTAAGGCGAATGAGAAGAAACCATAGTTGGATCCTCCTCAGGGTCATTCTCATCAGAGGAAACCCTCATCGGAGCAACCGAGTTACGAGAGGGGGCTCGTGCAGCGGATAAGAAAGAATCCTCTTGTGGGGAGTGATAACGCTCTCCCCACATATCGCGTATGGGCAAGTAAAACTCTAAATACATGCGAGCATGAAAAGTAAAGATAGGCAGATCATAATGTCCCCAAGCAAAAGTCACAATCACGTCCCTGAGGTAGACACAACGATTCGTACCCAAGTTGATGTGCCAGTAGTCCAGACCTCTATGAAAAGCCAATCTCATATAACCCAAAAAGCCTTGTGGATGGGATGTCATATCCAAATAGAAAATAAATCAAAATTAGGTCAGAAGTCAGGGAATTCGTGCATTTCCCCTTTTTCACAGATGTCTTCAGAGAAACACATAAATAAACAAAATAGTAAAAATACAAAAGAGAGGTAAGACATCCTACATTCATTACCAATTATGGCAGTAAAGAAATAAAATGGCGCAAACGCCCACATAGCATATCAGAAATGATAATCAGCATCAAGAAACAAATAGTAAATAACTAAACATTTTCAAGCAGTTACAACATCAATAAGACAACAATTCCAATCATCGTATGAATAAAATGTCGAGTAATATATTGAATCATTATACATGTGCACATGATACCAAAATCCTACTATATGGAGCTAGACACAAACATCGGAGAGAATGATAAGGAGACATGTCTGTACCTTGGCTGCCGCGACTAACAAGTGCTATCATTTCTCAATTTATCAACATGCACATCATGGCATTGTACAAGACATTCTACACCAGATCGCGATATAGGATAGTGTCTCGGTCCGGATCGTCGGTACGTTTGCATTGGTCTATCCCACGGCCTAGAGGAGCTACCAACTGACCATTGTGAAACACCTGCACCCCGACGTCCCCAAGGTCAACATTATGACCTACACTAGTCTATTCGCACCTGCATATAGGTGTAATTCAATCTCCTAGGCAACATGGCCTTAACAATAGTCCATCGAACTTTCACAATGCATGATGACTCAATGCATATTCATGTATATTCAACAACGATATACTTTTTCATTGCATGCCACAATTTGGTCAAGTTAAACATCAACAGAATTTTGGTCTCACTCATGGACCCATATTAACATATTAATCAAATTCTCAAATATGGCAATACATTTTTAAGGTTCATTATGGAATTTCACTTTAATCTAACATGTCTTATGAAAGATTTCTCTAGAGGAATTCTCTTGTAATTCTCATTAAATCTTTATTTCTCTTAATTAGCTAAGTCTTTTACTCAAATTGAATCATACTTACTTATGAAATTATCTAAGATTCTCCAAGTCTCACACACTCTTGTTCTTCCCTTAAGTTCCAAAAGAATCACACTAGGTCATTGAATAAGTTTCTTTCCATCTTATGAATCCTTAATAAATTCTTAATTTACCTAATCACCTAAGCCTTAGCTAAATACATAATTTTTAGCCAACATGGCCCTTGAGGCCGTGACCTCCCAAGGACAAGAGTCCAACTAATTTTTTTTATCACATTGTTAATTACTTAATACTTAATTACTTAAGTTCCAAGGTTACCCAAAAATTATATATTTAGACCCAAAAAGCCCTAGAGGCCATGAGCCTCCCAAAGGGGTAAGAACCCAAATTTTTTATTACTCTATTAATTTTTATTCACTTGATTAGTTATCTCTCCAACTTATTACAAAATTTTAACCATGAACATCCTATGGATGGGGTATGGCCGTGAGCCTCACTAAGGAGATCAAGGAACCTTTGCTTCCAATTCATGTTTCCAATCCATCAAAATCAATCCAAGATCATCAATATACACAAATACAACCAATAAACCACACAGAGGAAAATTAATACAAGGATCATTAGAAAAACACATAACTAATAGAGTAACCCTAACATGGGTTTCTCACAACCAACACACAAACAAGCTTCCCACTACCAATAGAGGTTGAAGTGGATAGTCTTCCTCTTACCTAAGAGAAAATAAGAAAAGAAACCTTCTTGATGGCTCCTTGAAGATTTTGGCCAAGCTCCTCCAAAACCCTAAGAATCACAACTCATCAAATCAACACCAAGGCTTGAGGAAGAAAGGATCAATGGTCATGGTGATGGCCATGGAAACGAAAAAGAAGAAGAGAAGGTAAAGAATCAAGAACATTACCTTAAAGCTTCAAGCTTTGAGGCTTGAATAAGATGATGAAGATGAAAGCTTTTTAGGTAGATTCCAACTAGGAAGAGGTTTAGAATGTGATGGAGTTCAAGAAAATGTGGTCACTTAAAAATTTTGTAATCATGGAGGCATGAAGGGAGGGTGTGGCTGTGTGGAGAATAAGAGAGAAGGGGGAGAAAATTTTGAGAGAAAATAAGAGAAGAGAAGTGTAGAGAAAGAAAGTGATAGTAAAGTGATTTCAAAATTAGAAATGAAAAGTGATAAAGTGAAAAGCTAATCTTTTGGCTCCAAATTGGGCCTCATTGCCGTGGAGTGTGTGGGTGAGAAAGGAAGGAAATTGGCTTCTCCAACAAGCCAATAGGAAGTTGCTAGGAAGCTTCCTCAAAAAATCACCTTTTTGAAAAGTCAACGATGATGTCATTTATGTGATGTCATCAAGGTGATGTCACTTAAAGTGAACACTCAAGTAAATATGATTAACACTCTACTAGAGCTATTATCCAGTAGACAAAAGTTACAGTTAATAAAAATAATATTTATTGTTCATCGGATAATTTCATGGTACATCGATTTCATTTATCAGATAAAATCTCAAAAAACATAAACCTAGTAAACTGTGCCCAGCCTCGAGTTTAGTAAGATCCCCCGTCGATGTTTCCACAGTCCAAGGTTTACCAACCTCGATGAAAATATTTCATTTTTTCGGCTCTGCTCAGCATGTACCTAAATTGAGATATATATTAAAATAATCAATAGTTCCAAAAAAATCCAAAAAAATTTGTAAAAATCACAAATATTATAAAATGACTATTTATGATGGGACACATAATTTTCGGGGTGTTACAGTTGGCTTCTGTGATTGAAGTGTTTAGTTGATAATTGAGTATATTATCTGATTGGTATATGTTTATATACTGGTATTGGAATACTTCTACTAAGATATGTTTTCTCACCCCGATTGTGTTGCCATATAAATCCAGGTGCCAGTTTCTCAAAAGGGAAAGAGAAGGTGAACGAAGATTAGTATAGTTATATACTTTTTGATGAAAAAACTTGTATAATATGCTAGTTTTTGTTGTTATAAAAGTTATGTATTACAATATGCCTTGAGGGCAATGATGTATATATATTATCTTTTGGTTATCGTGGCTCTCCATACTTACTCATTTCGTATGAATGATATGGGTTAGTAGTTGGTTGTTAGAAGTGACATGGTCAATATTAATTATACTCTTATATGACAATATATTTAGATAGTAAATATTGGGATGTTTCATTTTGGTATCAGAGCAGTTCATCCAGTTAAGCCAGGGTATGAACTGGCTATGCTTAGACATGTTTCGTGTTGGTTATGCATTTCCTGTCTCTTACATGTGATTGTTTGAGTGGAATTGCATGGTTTGCCTTTGAGATGTTTGCTTTAGCTACTATGACACGGTTACATGATATTAAGCCTAGCTAACTCAATATGAATTGTTTTGTGCTTATAAGAAACTATGATAACACGAGGGCGACTGGTAGTAAGGGGACGACCGTGTGGAAGCAGGAACCGAAACCTTAAGAATGAGGGTTCGGGAATGGCCGAGGCTGTGATGGCAATGCCCGAAGTGATGTGTGAGCAGATAACTGCATATGCCACTACGATGAAGGAGCAGGCAACTACAACTGTTAGGGTGCTTGAGAGGTTAGAGGCCAATCAAACACAACCTACACCACCACCTAGGCATGAGGTACAGGAGGAGAGGAATCAGGATTTTCATGACCATTCTGAGTTTCGAAAGGCGAGTCCACCATTGTTCAGAGGAGATTATGACCCAGAAAGGGCTGAGGAATGGATAATTAAGTTAGAGAAGATTTTCACAGCTATGAGATGTTCAGAGGAGCAGAAGATATCTTTTGCAGTGTATATGCTGAAAGGAGAAGCTGAGCACTGGTGGAACAGTGCGAAGAGACTGATGGAGGTAGCTAGGACCCAGGTTTCTTAGGAAGTTTTTAAAGTTATCTTTTTGGAGAAATACTTTCCACAACCTATGCAAAAAGAAAGAGAGGTGGAGTTTCTACAATTGGAGCAAGGAAACATGACGGTCGGTCAGTAAGTGGCGAAATTTGAGGAGTTGTCCAAGTTTTCTTCTTCACTTCGATATAATCCTAATGATAAATGGAAGTGTGTGAAGTTTGAAACTGGGCTAAGAGAAGGCATGAGGAGGTTGGTGAAACCTTTTGAGATTAGGGATTACCCATCCTTGGTTAATAAATGTAGAGTTGTTGAACCCCTAAGTTTTAGACCACAGCATGAGCATCGATCACAAGAATCCCACAAGAAGAAGAGTTCAGAAAGTAGATCAGAGGGGTGTGCTCCACAGTTTAGAGACCAGAAGGACAGAAGAAAGCAAGAACAAAAGGATAATCGTGCGCAGTTGTGTGCTAAATGTGGTATGCACCACGGAGGCAAAACTTGTGTAGCTAAGCTGGTAACATGTTACAAGTGTGGCCAGCCGGGCTATTTTGTAAGGAATTGTCCTCCAAGAAAGGAGGCAAAGTTAGAGGAAAGACTGGGGAGACTCTTCAATATACATAATATGAAGGCATTACCAGCCTATGATTCAACAAAAGGAAAAGGTGAGTACATGTTTGTGTTTGTTGTGTAATTTTGTTTTCTTAAGGTTTAGTTGTACCAGTTGTTGTGTGTGAGTTGTTTGGGGCTTCTTACCATAGGTAAACCAAACTTTGGGGACAAAATTTTTAAAAAAGAGGGGAGTAATGTAACACCCATGAAAATGTGATAAAGTTGTATAAAATTACAGAGGTAGCCTAATACCTGATTATTATGTGTGTGAAGTTTTGTGACCATTTGAGCACGTTTAGTTATTTGCTGTAACGCTATGTGTTAAATATAACTATTTTCAGCTCTGATTTTGACTTAAACTGCTTAATTTGTGGAAATAAGTGTAGAAAACTTGTTTCTAAGTCACAAATATGTGGATGTAGTAATGGTTAAAGTTTGAGAATTATCGGAGTTAGTTTGACATTTTTAAGCATACTGGTTGTGTGTTTTGGTGCCGGATTGACCCCCAGTAGATATGAAAAAATGTGAAAATGGTGTAATGAGATTTTTAATGAATCTTAGGATTTATTTTAAATCTTTTGAAAGTTGGAAAACTTGGTTTGGTTATAACTAAGTGTTCTTAACTGTTCGGGTGAATTTTGGCCACTTAAGTGACCAAAATATTAGGGGACGACCCTGTTGCTGTTTAAGGCCTATTTAAGGTCAAAATAAGAAGTAAATCTCATTTCTTTCCCTCTTCTCACAGCTGCCATAGGGAGAACAAAAAAGAAGGAAACTCAATGTGATAAGGGAGGGGGATCTTCATCCAAACAAGAGAAGGAGCTTAGCTTTACAGATGAACGATTAACCGACTTCATTTCTGGGAATTAAGGTAGGGGAACTTGTTTTCTATAACCCTTTCTCTATTTCTTCATCTGTATTCTTGGTGTGAGTTGGTATAGATGAAAATGAGTTGAGGGTTAGTTGTGTTTTGATGCTTGTTCTTGGTTTTAAGCTTGAAGTTGCTTTATTCTTAACTTGTTTGAGGCATGGTTGATACTTAGGACATGTTTATGCCTTTGTTCTTCCATAAATTTGGAGTTTGAGGAATGGGTCTGAAAATAGGGTTGCATGTTTGCATGTTGTTCTTACACTCTTCGTTCTTGTTCTTTATTCATTGAAAGAAAGGTTAGTTGTGGTGAGGAATGAGTTTTCCTTTACATTGTTAAGTTGTACTTTGTTGGATGGAGAGTTGTTTGTGTTCAAGTTGATCATTAATGGTTGTTTTGGATTTTGGTTTTGGAGTTTATGAGGCTAGACCTCTGTTTTTCTTCTATAACTCAAAAATAACAAATTACTAACAGTGATAATCAGTTATATGGCTGAAGAAATAGCTTCTGGTCACGTGAATAACCGATTACCACAAGGTGATAATCAGTTATTCATTGAAACAGAGATCTGGGCACGAAAATAATCGATTACCATAGGGTGGTAACCAGTTATTGAGTGTTTCCAGAGGGTGCTGAGGGCCATTTGTAAAGTCATAACCGATTAACTAATGAGGGTAATCGGTTATGGACTAAAAACTTGAGGTATTTAACAAGTGATAATCGATTAGGAAGGAACACTAATCGATTATCCTTTTATAAAACTTAAAGATTTGAGTTGTTATGTGTTGCCAAACCTTGGTAGTTGCTTTGTAAACCATTATTTTAGGTAAATGGAATCTTTTCTTGTTCAAGATGGTGAGTTATGAGAGTTAACATCAAATGCATGGAGTTGTTTTTAGTTTATGCACCTTGTAAGCTTGGGATATTATAAGATGTTATCTTATTATTGAAGGTTAGCCAATATTGGTATGTTTTTTATTGTGGTATTTAACATCATTGTCATTCATGTTGGTAGTTAAGAATGTAAATCAATTGACATGCTAGTTATTGTAGTAATTGACATTATTGTTGTTCATTAATTATGTTAATGAGGGTGAATCCTCATTGTAGATGGTCTAATATGATTTTGAACGAGTAGGTAACCAATCCTTCCTATCACAGAGATTGTTGTTCTGGTTAAATATGATTTTGAATAAGTAGGTAACCAATCTTTCCTATCATAATGATCGTTGTTGAAGATCGCGTTGATGAGGATGGTGCAATTCCCTCACTATTCGGATTGAAGACTGCTAGAACTGGGTTTCCAGTGCTTGTTTAGAGCTTATGGAACCAGGTTCCTTTGTTTTGTTTAAGGCTCATGCATATCATGACATTATCATAGAATTGGGTTCTTGTAAATGGTTTCATACATTTTGCATTGCATGTTTAGGATTATTGCATAGGCATGAACATTAGAAATAACTTGGCATGGCATGACGATTGTATGGGTGGTTGCTATCATAACATATTCATGCATTGCAGTTGTATGGGCAATTGCGTGTCTCTGAGATGGAGATGTTGTTGGCTTCTGTGATTGAAGTGTTTAGTTGATAATTAAGTATATTATCTGATTGGTATATGTTTATATACCAGTATTGGCATACTTCTACTGAGATATATTTTTTCACCCCGATTGTGTTGCCATGTAAATCCAGGTGCTAATTTCTCAAAGGGAAGGAGAAGGTGAATGAAGATTAGTATAGTTATATACTTTTTGATGAAAAAGCTTGTATAATATACTAGTTTTTGTTGTTATAAAAGTTATGTATTACAATATGCCTTGAGGGCAATGATGTATATATATTATCTTTTGGTTATCGTGGCTCTCCATACTTACTCATTTCGTATGAATGATATGGGTTAGTAGTTGGTTGTTAGAAGTGACATGGTCAATATTAATTATACTCTTATATGACGATATATCTAGATAGTAAATATTGGGATGTTTCATTTTGGTATCAGAGCAGTTCATCTAGTTAAGCCAGGGTATGAACTGGCTATGCTTAGGCATGTTTCGTGTTGGTTATGCATTTCCTGTCTCTTACATGTGATTGTTTGAGTGGAATTGCATGGTTTGCCTTTGAGATGTTTGCTTTAGCTACTGTGGCACAGTTAAATGATACTGAGCCTAGTTAACTCAATATGGATTATTCTATGCTTACAGGAAACTATGGCAGCACAAGGGTGACCGGCAGCAAGGGGACGACCGCGTGGAAGCAGGAACTAGAACCTTGAGAATGAGGGTTCGGGGATGGTCGAGGCCGTGATGGCAATGGCCGAAGTGATGCATGAGTAGACGACTGCGAATGCCACTGCGATGAGGGAGAAGGCAGCTGCAACTGTTAGGGTGCTTGAGAGGCTAGAGGGCAATCAAACACAGCCTACACCACCATCGGTACCACCATCATTCAGAGGAGATTATGACCCGAAAAGGGCTGAGGAATGGATAATTGAGTTAGAGAAGATTTTCACAACTATGAGATGTTCAGAGGCATAGAAGATGTAACACCCTAACTTTTGGATTAATTACAATATTATCCTAAAATGCACTGTGTTGTAATTTCTATGAGTAGTAACATGAATTTGACTATTTCGTGAGTGTATTTGTCTGTTGTGTGTGATTTGCTCCAAGCCAAGGAAATAATAATTTTCTGGCCGGAAAAATCTTATTTTAATTAATTAGAGCTGGGGGGTCTTATTAAATCCAATTCTGATTGATATATATATTAATCTTTTAATTTTTAAGATTTAACTGTGCAATAATATAATTTTATATTATTATAATATTATTTTATATTACAGTACCTGCTGTCTCAAAAATAGTAGAAATCTACTTCAAAATGACCACAGATCCTTAAAAGTTTGTGGGACCTGCGTTTAGGAAAAGCAGTCAACGATTCTGATTGGACAAATTTCTAAACCAATGGGAGCAAGTTAATGAAAGAGGCTTGACTATTTTGAACCAATAGGAATGGGTCAACAAAAGGAGCATGGACTTTAATATGGACCATTGGATGAAAACTTAGTTAGAAAGCCTTTAACCTTAACCGTTGATCAAACCAATGGTGATATTAGAATTCAAGTTTTATGACTAATCAATAACCACCTTAGATTACATCTAGGGCTAAGAATTAAAGTTGAAATCAATGGCTAAGATGAAGTCAACAATAGTGGCTTGAATTTGATTAGTAGCTAATTAAACCTAATTTGGTTAATCTAATTACCTAATTAACAAACTAAATAAACTAACTTAATAATTAATTAGTTATAATCTAATTACTAATTAGATATCTTAATTTTAATTACAGGATATAATATATGTAATAATATGTTTAATTAATTAGTTATATAGTTAGAATGTTAATTAAAATTGATTAGGAAATTTAACCTAACTAATTACTTAATTAATTAGCATGTAATTAGGTGTAAATTGAAAATAATTAAATCCCTAAAACCCCCAAAGAGTCCCACGGTTTTGCAGCAGCTTGGGGAGGCTTCTACATGATTCTTGAATAATCCAAATAGCCATGCAAAGTCAAGTGGATGACCTATGCCATGTGCTAGTCCATGTGCACTCAAAATAGGATATTTTGATTCAAGTAAATCCTAATTTCCCTATGCTTATTCATGGCAGTAGCAGCCCTCCCATTTTCACTCTCAACTTTCATATTTTCACACATCTAAAGTCTTAGTCCATTTCTCTCCAAAAATACCAAGAACACCAAGTAACCTTTTCCTTTTTTTTCTCTCTCAATTACGGCCAAGCACCCAAATACCACTACCAATCCTCTATAATTTTATCTCTTCATTTTTCTTAAACCAAAATCATATTCTAAACACTTTTCCTTTACAAGGTTTTGTCAAAAACCTACTCTATCTAGTTCAAAATCCAACCTTTTGTTCACTTTCCTAAGGGCAAGTTTTGATTTTTTGGTTTAAAGTTTGGTTTTTGATTATCTAAACCATGATTGTTCCATAGTTTTTCAATCTTGATCCTTGTATGTGTTTTTACTAATTGTTTAAGAATTTTAGGGATTTGTTTTGGAGGTTACATGAAATTTCAAGGAGAGGAGGAGATTAACGGATTATTGTCTTCAAGAGGTAAGAGGGAGATTTAATCTCATCAACCCTAAGTGGTGATGGGAAAATGGATTTGTTTGTGTGTAAAGAATCCATAAGGATTCAATTGTGTGGTTGTTTATTGTTTTTATTATTTATGTGATTGTTTAGGTGCTTTCCTAATTGTGATTGATTTAATTGCTATGCATGTTTACAGTTTTTATTATTGATTCTAATTGCTATGAATGTTTATAGTTTAAACATATTGTATGTATATTGTATGTGTTTATAATTGTATAATTATTAAAGTAGGATGTGAATAACATGTAACATTTTGCATGAGTGTTCCAAAGAACACCAAGAGGCTCACGACCTTATCATGAAAACTGAGAACCAAAATGTTCTCAACAATTTTCTAAATCAATGATTTAAAGTATCTAGGTAAAATAATAAATTTAAGATTGATTTTGATTAATTATGGCCAACATGCCATTTAGTGTATAATTGAATGCCATTTTATTTTCTAAGATAGGTTAGGTAATGGATTTACAAAATAAACTAATTCCAATGAATCTTTGAGAAAATAAAAGGAATGAATTTGGTTTTAAAATTTTAAAATTAGCAAAATTTAGTTTAAGAAAGAATTAAATCAAATGCTTGAAAAATACTAACGTATAGCTCACTCTCTAAGTTTTGAAGTGCGATAGCAAGTTTCAAAGTGTAACTGATGGGTAAAAGTAAAATAAATAGAATTTAGAGGAAAACATTAAAAATACCTTATACTAATTTTATAGGCAAAATGTTGCCAAAATTTACTAAAATCAGACAAATAAAATGAAATGATTCCATAATATATTTATAACACAAGGAAAATACTCTACGTATTTTAAATATACTAGATATAGGCTACACATATTTAAAATGATGATTTTAAGCTATTCGGTTAAGAAAATGAATTAAAAAATCTTACGCGATTGAGAAAATGATTTAAAAACATTACGCGATGTTCAAAAATGTCAAAATGTACTTACGCGATTTAGAAACGTTTGTGAAAATGACACAATTGTGAAAATGTGATAAAATTTCTACACGATTAAACGATACAGTGAGTTTTACTGTCGAGCCAAAGTGGTGGACCCGGATATGTTGTGAGATAGTACTGTCAGGTGGGACATGCTATATTTTGGTATATTGAGATTGAGGGTATTTTCGCAAATATGATAAAATATGGATATTAAGGGTATTTTTGTAATTTTAGATCATGCTTAGAGTGTTGTGTCAATTTGGTTGATAATTGGCGATTGATTGATGAGGCGAATTACACCGTGTTTTGGTGTGATAAGCGTAGTGTGGTTCATTCTTTGAACTTGGAGGCATTAGTGTGCGGAGAATCCCATATGTGGACAGTGGTAGCACCTCTGGGCCGTGGTAACGGGCAACACACTAATGATCTTGACAAACACTATTCTTAATCGAGATCTTGAGGAGACTATTAAGTACTATGCCTGTAGTGCACGATGTATGGACTGTGTACTACTACACGATGTTTGGACTGTGGGCTATAGACACGACATTAGACAGTGCCATAGTTTGGTTGGGCAGCCATAAAGTATTATTAGTTTCTATTCGGATCATTCTCTCAATATCCGTGTTTAGCTCCATGGAGTAGGAACGAGTCAGTATGTGTGTATCATTCATCATCTGCATTTTAATGTTTATTATAATCATTATCTGCATTTTAATGTTTATTATAATCATTGTCTGCATTTTAATGTTATTATAATATGTGATAAAATGCATGATGTATTAATTTGTTATATTGTGTATGATATAATGGTATGTGTTAATTGCGATATCTGTTTGTATTGTCGTTTTCTTTATTGCCATGCAGGTAATGATGTAGATTATCTCACCTCTTTATTGTATTGTTTTATCTGTTTCTATTTTATGTTTATATCATCGAAGACTACAATGGCGGTAAGAGGAGGTCAATTAGGTTTCTTTAGACTTCAGTTTCTCGAAGCGCAGAGGCTTAGTATGTCCACTGGGACACAGGACACATAGAGTACAGTGGTGACATTACTTTATCAGTAAGTAGGACTCGACAGGGGTTCATTACTACACGTTATACGGTTACTTTTGTACAGGTTATTTTACCTATTAGGGAGTTGTGGGATGAGTTTCACTATACTCCTAGAGAGAACTTTGATACACTTTTGGGTCGAATTTCTATCGGTCAAGACATTCCCAACTAGGAAATTTGTCTTATAACAAGGGCTCATGTTTTAGGGGTTATGTTTTGAGTAGTATGCTTTCTTTTACTATTTCTATTAAATATTACTAGTTGTAAATTATTTGTATACTTCAGACAAGAATCATATGTATATTATGGTGAGTGATTATGTTTGCTTTATTTTGTATTTCATGTTATTTTATTTAACGTTATAAGTATATAAAGGAAAATTTTACCACTAATATTATTAATGTACTAAACGTTTTATAACTTGGGTAAGAATTTTATTTAATTTTATTTTACTGCATCATAAATGTGACATCCCCAAAAGGGTGTTACATTAGTTGGTATCAGAGCCCAAGTTAGAGTCTTTTGGGTTTGTGGGTAGGTTTGTCTTGTTTGTGCTGTGTGAATCTCTAATGTTGAACACAGAGATATGTTTCAGTTTTCGAAAGGAAACGATTTTGTGCGAAACCGCTATGTTTAGTTCATGGTGTGTTGGTTTTGTTTATCTTTGAAGAAAGGTAATGGAATGTTACGAACATGAGCACGTGGACGCGAAACGTGATGAAGATCGTATAGCCGCAGCTAGAAGAGTGATGCAAAAGGGTGATTGAAGAGCAATACAACAGAGACAGATGATCGCTCAGCAGCAGGGACTGATAATCAAACTTCATTACTTATTAGGATTGGAGCAGCCATCGGATACGAGGAGCTATAACTTAGAACCTTCGATAATCCAAAATAGAAGGAAGCGTAAGGTCAATCATTTTCAGTGAAAGTCGTATGTACAACCACCGGGGAAGCAACGACGAACAAAGAAAAGAAGTACTAGTGGCAACGATTTTGGTCAGACTGTGGCATCACCAACGAAGTGCTTGAAGTGTGGAAAGAATTATGTGACAGGAAACTACACGATTAAGAGTATAATTTGTTATAAATGTGGAAAGCCTGGACACTTCTCCAAAGAATGTGATCAGCTGAAGATGGAAACTTCCATTAGTAATACACGTGTTTCAAAATCTCAAAAGAGAAGAAAGAGTCGGTGCAAAGAGTGTAATAAGAACGTTCAAAATATTAAAATTTAAGAAGCAAGAAAGTTGTGCCATAGAGGGTAATCTTAAAACTGTGCTGTATAATTTGCAAGGTAACCTATTCTTTTGTGATCTGTGATTGTGCAAATATTTTGTAGTTATCTGTGTTTTACTTCTTTTCATAATGTTACTTCAACTTCTAAACTTGCTATTACTATTTGAGCCTGTTTAAAACTATCCAATTATTATCGAAGTTTGAAACTTTTATTGATCTGGTTTGTCTATTTCTTTCTCAAATAGACTGAGTAAATCAATTTGATTTATCCGTGTCTTTGTTATAGAGTGATCTAAGTATTTCTACTTTTCTTGATTAAACTTGTTGTTTATACTCAAAGTTTTCTAAATTCTACTCTATATCGATTGAATATCAAATCTTTTCTATTGATTTGATCTATTTATCCAAAATCACATCTATTTGAGAGCCTGACTTTTAAATGGATTGGTTATTTCCTAACCATATCCTACTAGATTGTTGCAATGCAATTTAGTGTTTCCTTGACCTGAGATTTTTGGATTTGAATCCAGAAAGTTCATTTCTAAAATTATTGGACTATGTTCATTTCGAAATCTATTAGACCATCTCAAATTCTTTGTTGGACTAATCTAGTAACCTATTGAATAGTCTTATTACTTTTCCTTATAACCTTCGTAGTGTCTTTCATGTATTTCAATTAAGAAGGATCAATCCTGATTCAACTTGTGTCATAATACTAAATACAGTACAATTAGAAGAAAACTTAATCTATGAGACATTTTCTGTTAAAATTAAAAATAGGCAAGTAGAACAACTTCTCTTGATGAGGAAAATCTGGAATGATGTGACAATAGGGAAACTAGAAGATCAAATGAAGAAACTCGTTGTTCGTTCCAAGATCGATTTGTGTACTGGTTATTATTAGATTCGCATAAAGGTAAAGAATGTTCCAAGACAGATTTTCAGATGCGTTGCAGGCACTATGAATACTTAGTACTACCATTCGGGGTAGGGAATGTTTTGGCAATGTTCACAAATTATATAAATAGGATCTTTCTTTCTCATCTAGGCAAATTTGTCATTATCCTTATTAACAATATTTTGACCTATTCTCGAAATTCAAAGGAACATGCTAAAGATTTCAATACAGTTCTTCAATTTTTAAAGAAGAAAAATGAATTATGCGCGAAACTAGTCGGATGCAAATTCTATTAGAAGAAGTTTAACTCGTGGATTTAGATTGAGTGTTAGGATCAAATAGAAAGGTGGTGGCATATACTTCAAGGCAGTGGAACGCGTATGAGAAGAATTGTTTGATTTACGTTTTAGGATACGCGATAGTTATTTTTGCAAGGAAAACCTGAAGATATTTTCTTTCCTATAAAGTCTACGAAAGTTTCAAAGGCTTGAAGTGCCTATTCAATCAAGAGGAACTTGAATATAAGGAAGAAACAAATAGTTAGAATTTTCAAAGGACTTATTGGGATGAATTTCTAGCATTGATAAAGTTCACATACAACGATAGTTTCGTTCGAGCATAGGGATGACACCCTGTGAGGCATTATACGGGAAATGCTATAGAACACCGTTGTGTTGGTGTCATACTGGTGAAAGTAATATTGTAGGACCAGAATTTGTGCAGCAGACAATTGAGAAAGTGAAGATGATCTAAAACAAGATGATGACAACTCAAACGCGGCAAAAGAATTATGCTGATGAAAGGCAAAGACCGCTTGAATTTGAAGAAGGTGATCATGTGTTTCTACGTGTGACACTTATGATTGGAGTTGAACGAGTGATCAAGTCAAGGAAGCTCACTCCGAAGTTTATCGGGCCATATCAAACACTTCGTCGGGAAGGACTGGTAGCTTATCAGATTTCACTACCACAATTCTTATCGAATCTTCATAATGTATTTCACGTATTACAACTATGAAAATATATTTCTGATCTGACTCACGTCATCGAACCAGACACCGCACAACTGAAGGGGAATTTAACCTATGAGACGTTTCTAGTCAAGATTGAAGGTTGAAGGACAAAGCAACTTCGAGGAGAGGAGATCACATTAGTTAAAGGAGTTTGGAACGATGTAAGTGGCGGAGCCACAAGGGAGCTAGAAAATAAGATGAGGGAGCAATACCCACAACTGTTCTGAGGTATGATGAATTTCGGGGACGAAATTCTTATTAGTAGGGGAGAGTTGTAACACCCCAACTTTTAGGTTAATTATAATATTGTCCTAAAATGCACTGTTTTGTAATTTCTGTGAGTAGTAACATGAATTTGACTGTTTCGTGAGTATATTTGACTGTTGTGTGTGATTTGCTCTGAGCAAAGGAAATAATAATTTTTTGGCTGAAAAAAATCTTATTTTAATTAATTGGAGCTGGGGGATCATACTAAACCCAATTCTAATTGATATATATATTAATCTTTTAATTTTTAGGATTTAATTGTGCAATAAAATAATTTTATATTATTATAATATTATTTTATATTACAGTACCTACTGTCCCAAAAATAGTAGAAATCTGCTTCAAAATGATCATAGATCCTTAAAAGTCTGTGGGACCCGTATTTAGGAAAAGCAGTCAACGATTCTGACTGGACAAATTTCTAAACTAATGAGAGCAAGTCAATGAAAGTGGCTTGACTATTTTGAACCAATAGGAATGGGTCAACAAAAGGAGCATGGACTTTAATATGGACCGTTGGATGAAAACTTAGTTAGGAAGCCTTTAACCTTAACCGTTGATCAAACCAATGGTGAGATTAGAATTCAAGTTTTATGACTAATCAATATCCACCTTAGATTACATCTAGGGCTAGGAATTAAAGTTGAAATCAATGGCTAAGATGAAGTCAACAATAGTGGCTTGAATTTGATTAGTAGCTAATTAAACCTAATTTGGTTAATCTAATTACCTAATTAACAAACTAAGTAAACTAACTTAATAATTAATTAGTTATAATCTAATTACTAATTAGATATCTTAATTTTAATTACAGGATATAATATATGTAATAATATGTTTAATTAATTAGTTATATAGTTAGAATGTTAATTAAGATTGACTAGGAAATTTAACCTAACTAATTACCTAATTAATTAGCATGCAATTAGGTGTAAATTGAAAATAATTAAATCCCTAAAACCCCCCAAAGAGTCCCACGGTTTTGCAGCAGCTTGGGGAGGCTTCTACATGATTCTTGAATAATCCAAATAGCCATGCAAAGTCAAGTGGATGACCTATGCCATATGCTATTCCATGTGCACTCAAAATAGGATATTTTGATTCAAGTAAATCCTAATTTCCCTATGCTTATTCACGGCAGCAGCAGCCCTCCCATTTTCATTCTCAAATTTCACATTTTCACACATCTAAAGTCTTAGTCCATTTCTCTCCAAAAATACCAAGAACACCAAGTAACTTTTCCTTTTTTTTCTCTCTCAATTTCGGCCAAGCACCCAAATACCACTACCAATCCTCTATAATTTTATCTCTTCATTTTTCTTAAACCAAAATCATATTCTAAACACTTTTCCTTTACAAGGTTTTGTCAAAAACCTACTCTATCTAGTTCAAAATCCAACCTTTTGTTCACTTTCCTAAGGGTAAGTTTTGATTCTTTGGTTTAAAGTTTGGTTTTTGATTATCTAAACCATGATTGTTCCATGGTTTTTCAATCTTGATCATTGTATGTGTTTTTACTAATTGTTTAAGAATTTTAGGGATTTGTTTTGGAGGTTACACGAAATTTCAAGGAGAGGAGGATACTAACCGATTATTGTCTTCAAGAGGTAAGGGAGATTTAATCTCATCAACCCTAAGTGGTGATGGGAAAATGGATTTGTTTGTGTGTAAAGAATCCATAAGGATTTAATTGTGTGGTTGTTTATTGTTTTTATTATTTATGTGATTATTTAGATGCTTTCCTAATTGTGATTGATTTAATTGCTATGCATGTTTACAGTTTTTATTATTGATTTTAATTGCTATGTATGTTTATAGTTTAAACATATTGTATGTATATTGTATGTGTTTATAATTGTATTATTATTAAAGTAAGATGTGAATAACATGTAACGTTTTGCATGAGTGTTCCAAACAACACCAAGAGGCTCACAACCTTATCATGAAAACTGAGAACCAAAATGTTCTCAACAATTTTCTAAATCAATGATTTAAAGAATCTAGGTAAAATAATAAATTTAAAATTGATTTGATTAATTATGGCCAACATGCCATTTAGTGTATAATTGAATGCCATTTTATTTTCTAAGATAGGTTAGGTAATGGATTTACAAAATAAACTAATTCCAATGAATCTTTGAGAAAATAAAAGGAATGAATTTGGTTTTAAAATTTTAAAATTAGTAAAATTTAGTTTAAGAAAGAATTAAATCAAACGCTTGAAAAATACTAACGTATAGCTCACTCTCTAAGTTTTGAAGCGCGATAGCAAGTTTCAAAGTGTAACTGATAGGTAAAAGTCAAATAAATAGAATTTAGAGGAAAACATTAAAAATACCTTATACTAATTTTATAGGCAAAATGCTACCAAAATTTACTAAAATTAGACGAATAAAATGAAACGATTCCATAATATATTTATAACACAAGGAAAATACTCTACGTATTTTAAATATACTAGATATAGTCTACACATATTTAAAATGATGATTTTAAGCTATTCGGTTAAGAAAATGAATTAAAAAATCTTACGCGATTGAGAAAATGATTTAAAAACATTACGCGATATTCAAAAATGTCAAAATGTACTTACGCGATTTAAAAGTGTTTGTGAAAAAGACACGATTGTGAAAATGCCATAAAATTTATACGCGATTAAACGATACAGTGAGTTTTACTATCGGGCCAAAGTGGTGGACCCGAACATGTTGTGAGATAGTATTGTCAGGTGGGACATGCTATATTTTGGTATATTGAGATTGAGGGTATTTTCGTAAATATGGTAAAATATGGATATTAAGGGTATTTTTGTAATTTTAGATCATGCTTAGAGTGTTGTGTCAATTTGGTTGATAATTGGCGATTGATTGATGAGGCTAATTACACCGTGTTTTAGTGTGATAAGCGTAGTGTGATAAGCGTAGTGTGGTTCATCATTTGAACTTGGAGGCATTAGTGTGCGGAGAATCCCATATGTGGACAGTGGTAGCACCTCTAGGTCGTGGTAACGGGCAACACACTAATGATCTTGACAAACACTATTCTTAATCGAGATCTTGAGGAGACTATTAAGTACTATGCCTGTAGTGCATGATGTATGGACTGTGTACTACTACACGATGTTTGGACTGTGGGCTATAGACACGACGTTAGACAGTGCAATAGTTTGGTTGGGCAGCCATAAAGTATTATTAGTTTCTATTCGAATCATTCTCTCAGATATCCGTGTTTAGCTCCATGGAGTAGGAATGAGTCAGTGTGTGTGTATCATTCATCATCTGCATTTTAATGTTTATTATAATCATTATCTGCATTTTAATGTTTATTATAATCATTGTCTGCATTTTTATGTTATTATAATCTGTGATAAAATGCATGATGTATTAATTTGTTATACTGTGTATGATATAATGGTATATGTTAATTGCGATATCTGTTTGTATTGTCGTTTTCTTTATTGCCATGTGGGTAATGATGTAGATTATTTCACCTCTTTATTGTATTGTTCTATCTGTTTCTATTTTATGTTTATATCATCGAAGACTACAATGGCAGCAAGAGGAGGTCAATTAAGTTTCTTTAGACTTCAGTTTCTCGAAGGCGCAGAGGCTTGGTATGTCCACTGGGACACAGGACACATAGAGTACAGTGGTGACGTTACTTTATTAGTAAGTAGGACTCGACAGGGGTTCATTACTACACGTTATATGGTTACTTTTGTACAGATTATTTTACCTATTAGGGAGTTGTGGGATGAGTTTCACTATACTCCTAGAGAGAACTTCGATATACTTTTGGATCGAATTTTTATTGGTCAAGACATTCCCAACTAGGGAATTTGTCTTATAACAAGGGCTCATGTTTTAGGGGTTATGTTTTGAGTAGTATGCTGTCTTTTACTGTTTCTATTAAATATTACTAGTTGTAAATTAATTGTATACTTTAGACAAGAATCATATGTATATTATGGTGTGTGATTATGTTTGCTTTATTTTGTGTTTCATGTTATTTTATTTAACGTTATAAGTATAAAAAGGAAAAATTTTACCACTAATATTATTAATGTACCAAATGTTTTATAACTTGGGTAAGAATTTTATTTAATTTTATTTTACTGCATCATAAATGTGACATCCCCACAAGGGTGTTACAGAAGATATCTTTTGCAGTGTATATATTGAAAGGAGAAGCTGAGCACTGGTGGAACAGTGCGAAGAGACTGATGGAGGTAGCTGGGACCTAGGTTTCTTGGGAAGTATTTAAAGTTATCTTTTTGGAGAAATACTTTCCACAACCTGTGCAAAAAGAAAGAGAGGTGGAGTTTGTACAACTGCAGCAAGGAAACATGATGGTCGATCAGTATGTGGCAAAATTTGAGGAGTTGTCCAAGTTTTCTTCTTCGCTTCGGTATAATCCTAATGATAAATGGAAGTGTGTGCAGTTCAAAACTGGGCTGGGAGAGAGCATGAGGAGGTTGGTGAAACCTTTTATTATTAGGGATTACCCATCCTTGGTTAAGAAATGTAGGGTTGTTGAACCCCTGAGTTTTAGACCACAGCATGAGCATCGATCACAAGAATCCCACAAGAGGAAGAGTTTAGAAAGTAGATCAGAGGGGTGTGCTCCACAGTTTAGAGACCAGAAGGACAGAGGAAAGCAAGAACAAAAGGATAGTCATGAGCAATTGTGTGCTAAATATGGTATGCACCATGGAGGAAAAGCTTGTGTAGCTGAGCAGGTAACATGTTACAAGTGTGGCCAGCCGGGCCATTCTGTAAGGAATTGTCCTCCAAGAAATGAGGCAAAGTCAGAGGAAAGGCCAGGGAAAGTCTTCAATATACAGAATGTGAAGCCATTACCAGCCTATAGTTCAGCAAAAGGAAAAGGTGAGTACATGGTTGTGCTTGTTGTGTAATTTTGTTTTCTTAAGGTTAGGTTGTACCAGTTGTTGTGTGTGAGTTGTTTGGGGCTTCTTACCATAGGTAAACCAAACTTTGGGGACAAAATTTTTAAAAAGGAGGGGAGTAATGTAACACTCATGAAAATGTGATATACTTGTATAAAATTACAGAGGTAGCCTAATACCTGATTATTATGTTTGTGAAGTTTTGTGACCATCTGAGCACTTTTAGTTATTTTGCTACAGTGCTATGTGTTAAATATAGTTGTTTTCAGCTCTGGTTTTGACTTAAATTGCTTAGTTTGTGGAAATAAGTGTGAAAAACTTATTTCTAGGTCACAAATATGTGGAGTAATGGTTAAAGTTTGAGAATTATTAGAGTTAGTTTGACATTTTTAAGCATACTAATTGTGTGTTTTGGTGCCGGATTGACCCCCAGCAGATATGGAAAAATGTGAAAATGGTGTAACAATATTTTTAATGAATCTTAGGATTTATTTTAAATCTTTTGGAAGTCGGGAAACTTGGTTTGGTTATAACTAAGTGTTCTTAACTGTTCGGGTGAATTTTATTAGGGGACAACCCTATTGCTGTTTAAGGCCTATTTAAGGTCAAAATGGGAAGTAAATCTAATTTATTCCTCTTCTCACGGCTGCCATAGGGAGAACAAAAGCGAAGGAAACTCAAGGTGATAAGGGAGGGGGGTCTTCATCCAAACAAGAGAAGGAGCTTAGCTTTGCAGAGGAACAGTTAACCGACTTCATTTTTGGGAATTAAGGTAGGGGAACTTGTTTTCTATAACCCTTTCTCTATTTCTTCATCTGTATTCTTGGTGTGAGTTGGTATAGATGAAAATGAGTTGAGGGTTAGTTGTGTTTTCATGCATGTTCTTGGTTTTAAGCTTGAAGTTACTTTATTCTTAACTTGTTTGAGGCATGGTTGATACTTAGGACATGTTTATGCCTTTGTTCTTCCATAAATTTGGAGTTTGAGGAATAGGTATGAAAATTGGGTTGCATATTTGCATGTTGTTCTTACACCCTTCTTTCTTGTTCTTTATTCATTGAAAGAAAGGTTAGTTGTGGTGAGGAATGAGTTTTCCTTTACATTGTTAAGTTGTACTTTGTTGGATGGAGAGTTGTTTGTGTTTAAGTTGATCATTAATGGTTGTTTTGGATTTCGGTTTTGGAGTTTATGAGGCTAGACCTCTGTTTTTCTTCTATAACTCAAAAATAACAAATTACCAATAGTGATAATCGGTTATATGGCTAAAGAAATAGCTTCTGGTCACATGAATAACCGATTACCACAAGGTGATAATCGATTATTCAATGAAACAGAGATCTGGGCACGAAAATAACCGATTACCACAGGGTGGTAACCAGTTATTGAGTGTTTCCAGAGGGCGTTGAGGGCCATTTGTAAAGTCATAACCAATTAAACAATGAGGGTAATCAGCTATGGACTAAAAACTTGAGGTATTTAACAAGTGATAATTGGTTAGGAAGGAACACTAATCGATTATCTTTTTATAAAACTTAAAGATTTGAGTTGTTATATGTTGCCAAACCTTGGTAGTTGCTTTGTAAACCATTGTTTTGGGTAAATGGAATCTTTTCTTGTTCAAGATGGTGAATTATGAGGGTTAACATCAAATGCATGGAGTTGTTTTTAGTTTGTGCACCTTGTAAGCTTGGAATATGATAAAATGTTATCTTATTATTGAAAGTTAGCCAATATTGGTATGTTATTTATTATGGTATTTAACATCATTGTCATTCATTTTGGTAGTTAAGAATGTAAATCAATTGACATGCTAGTTATTGTAGTAATTGACATTATTGTTGTTCCTTAACTATGTTAATGAGGGTAAGTCCTCATTGTTAATGGTCTAATATGATTTTGAACGAGTAGGTAACCAATCCTTCCCACCACAGAGATCGTTGTTCTGATTAAATATGATTTTGAATGAGTAGGTAACCAATCCTTCCTATCATAATGATCATTGCTGAAGACCGTGTTGATGAGGATGGTTCAATTCCCTCACTATTCGGATTGAAGACTGCTAGAATTGGGTTTCCAGTGCTTGTTTAGAGCTTATGGAACCAAGTTCCTTTGTTTTGTTCATGGCTCATGCATATCATGACATTACCATAGAACTGAGTTCTTGTAAATGGTTTTATACATTTTGCATTGCATGTTTAGGATTATTGCATAGGCATGAACACTAGACATAACTTGGCATGACATGACGATTGTATGGGCGATTACTATCATAATATATTTATGCATTGCAATTGTATGAGCAATTGTATGTCTTTGAGATGGAGATGTTGTTGGCTTCTGTGATTGAAGTGTTTAGTTGATAATTGTTGGGAATTTTTTGCGGATACATCACGCAGCAGAAAACAGGGATTCCCACCGAGGATCCATGCGAAAAAGCCATAATTCGAGTTTTTAAATGATCTACCTCTTGAAACGTGAATCACCAACACCGTAATAGAAACGATGTCTTTGCGGTATCCACACGAACAGACTCACGAACATCCAACATCCGCAAAGAGAAGCCTTACGTCTCTCACACAGTGTTAGCTGTGTAGAGAAGAGAATAAACCTGTCGCTCTCTCACTCACTTTTCTGTAGGTGCGGCTAGGGTTCTGAATTGTGTATTTTAGCAGCCCCCTTAGCAGTACTATTTATAATAGTGACTGCCTTAAGTGAGTGTAAGCAGCAGCAAGGTAAGCTGTGCAACCCTAGACCCATCTGTTATGAGTCTGGCTCATATTTGAATCTGAGTCCAACTTGGATCCATTACTCCAATTTTAGTCTGCTTTATGTGTGTGACCCTGCAGGTTCTTATTATATTGGCAGTAATATTAAAATCCCATTTTAATATTACAAGCAGTGAGCGATATCTAACAAAACATCGCTGCTACCGAAGTAATAAGAATGTCAGTGATTTGACATAACCTTTCCGTGACCAATGTTTCCGTGTTGTTTAGTCCCTTTGTCAAGATATCTAGATTGAATACAAGGCATGGAATGCATCACCCTTGTATAGTCCAATCATTCATTTCCTGATATTCGAGTAGACTTTGTAACAACAAATGAGATCAATATCTCATATTGACTCATTTGAGCATGGCCATGCATTTCGCAGTCTCACTCAATCAGGGGGCCCGAAGATATCGCTCCTGTTATGTAGGAGTGACAAATCCTATCTAGGTCACTCACATCCCTCTCCATGATTCGCGGTATGTCCAATAACTAACTTTATAATCACCCTGTTACAGATGACGTTTGATGGCATTAAAACACACAACTCCTCATGTAGGAATCGTAGTGATTTCAGGTCAAAGGACCACAAACACCATTGTCACTATGAGAATCGCTTATGACACTCACGTAATGATCCATGTAGCATTCTCATGGTGGGTCAGTCCAGTACATCATTACTCTAATATGTACCCATGTGAAGACTTGATATCTCGTATCCATGACCCGTGAGATGTGGTCATCAGTCTATGCACATACTAGTCTCAATGTATTATTGTTGCCCTAATTAACAATAATACTTGACTAGGGACATTTAAGAATAGTGTTGTAACCAAAAGGATCTCACGATCAAGTCATCCACTTGATGTCCTATGGCATCAAACTTACTATCTATGGACTTTATTATGTTTATCAAAAAGAACACAATAAATGAAATGCCTCATATATAAAAATAGCATAATAGAATGTATGTAAATACAGAAAATGTATTGGCCTCTAGGGCACACACCAACAATAATTAAGTATATTATCTTATTGGCATATGTTTATATACTGATATTGGAATACTTCTACAGAGATATGTTTTCTCACCCCGATTGTGTTGCCATGTAAATCCAGGTGCTAGTTTCTCAAAAGGGAAGGAGAAGGTGAACGAAGATTAGTATAGTTATATACATTTTGATGAAAAAGCTTGTATAATATGCTAGTTTTTGTTGTTATATATAAAAGTTATGTATTACAATATGCCTTGAGGACAGTGATGTATATATATTATCTTTTGGTTATCATGACTCTCTATACTTACTTATTTCATATGAATGATATGGGTTAGTGGTTATTTGTTAGAAGTGACATGGTCAATATTAATTATTTTCTTATATGACGATATATTTAGATAGTAAATATTATGATGTTACAAGTTCAACAAGCTCAACTAATAAAATTGGTTTCAACAATTAAAGAGGAACAAAATATGCATAAATAAATAAATTTTAATATACCCAAGCTTAATTAAATAAGTTTTCAATATATAAAAAAATTCTCAACAATAATGAAGGGCACAATCAACACGAATCTGTTGGCATCAAAACAAGATCTTTGTCATACATAATTTACCCAAATAACAAATATGAGCAAAATTGTCCAAAACAACTCTGAATATTCCAAAATAACTTTGTAGATCAAATTGCACAATATTTCACAAAAACCCAATAATTTGTAACACATTACACAATATATATGCATAAAACAATTCCAAAATTATTTAGAATTTTAAACTTAGTCATATACGAGAGTCTACAACATATCATAAGCACAATACTATCACAATTTTGTTACAAAATTTTCAAATCAAAATTCATAGAGTATACAATATCAGAAGCTCCATTATATCAAACTATATACAAAAATTTCAAGGCCAAAATTGGAAAGCGCTAGGTCTTTTTTTTAACACTTCAAAATTCTAAAAGAAATCAAAATAAATAACTTCAGTCATTCAAGATTCACCAAAGTTACCAAAATTAATTATTGTACACGTGGAGCACATTCCAAAATCAGAATTGGAAAATAATAATAATAATAATAATAATAATAATAATAATAATAATAATAATAATAATAATAATAATGTCTGAGGAAACCAAAATCATAAATGATGTTCTTGTACAGTTGAAAAATTGCACAAAACACACACAAATTACGCATTGAAAAATTGCCAAAATTGGATTTTGATTAATTTTCCAAAAAATAAATGATGTTCTTGAATTGATCGAAATTTCCAATCTCAACAAGAAGTAATTTACAACCACAATTAGGATTAAATTGGCTCTAAAACCAATTGAAGGAATTTTGTTTCAAACTAATTAACGACATGTCAAAATTCTTAAGTCCATTTAATCCCAAATTATGGCATGTATAAAATATAATATATTAGAGATTGAGTTATAGAATCACTTGGAAAGGACAAATATGAGCGTGGTCATGCCCAATCTTTAAATGAAAATCGTGAACGGTGCGTGTGTATAGAGGAGAGAAACTATCCTCATTCCCTATATGCGCACAAAACCCTTGTGACTTCAATGGGGCAATTACAATACATATAGGATGAGAATAGGAGCCTCTCCTTATGTTTACAATATGGGTTAACTTACCCATCATAGAAAACCCATACACAAGGTCCACAAACCCAAAACAACATTGTTCACATGAGTTTAAGTGCTTATAAGAGTCCAATAATAAAATTGATCATAAATAAGCTAAACCAATAAATGTTCCACAACATTTGACATTCAATTAATCTAGATTTTAAAAAATTAGTGACTATGTTAATCCACACATATTAAAAATAATCTAACATTTTACCCATAGGACAATGTTTCTTAAATAATTCATTCATAGGAGAGAAATTTTTATCATAAAATAACTCACATTAATTCTTTTTAACAAAATAAGATATAATGCAAAAATGAGAATAATTAACTTAGCTAATAAAAGAATAGTAATTAATTTAAACATCATATAATAATTGGTGAAAAGAGTTTTGAAAGAATAGCACATGTTATAACGATAAAAGAATAGCTTATGTAAAATGATGAAGAATCATTCACGTTTAAAATTTATTCTCATTTCGTATGAATTTTATTCGAATAAAGGAGAATCTATTTGAGTAAATTCATTAAATCTCAATTTTCAAAACTTTCTGTAAAATTTTATTCGAATAAGGGAAAATTTATTTGAATAGATCATTTGAAAAAAATAGTATTTGGAGTGTCTTTTGGCAACCTTTATTCGAATAAAGTCAAAGCTTATTCGAATAAATCATTCGAAAATCATTTGAAAAAACAGTATTTGAAGTGCCTTTTGGAAAACTTTATTCGAACAAGGCCAAAGCTTATTTGAATAAATCATTCGAAATCACTTTACAAAAACTAGTGAAAGTTATTTCTTGCCATTCTTTCTTTCAAGCTAAATAGAGCAATTGACAATGGATACAAGGAATGGATTAAAAGATATGAGTAGAAGAAATAAAGAAGAAAGAGTTGGTTTTTACTAATTCCTACCTCTTTTATAGGATTAAAACATATTGGAAGAGAGGTTGGAAATGGGGGAGTGAAGTTGCAGAAAACAAAGCTGCTGGTCTACGTCAATTGGGTAAGTGTGCTGTGTAACGTCCCTTTTTGGGAGGGAACGTCACATTACATTTTACGATGCGAAAAATAAAAGTATAAATTAAGACCCGGTTCATTATATTAATATTTAAACTTGTTTGATTATAGTTGTATAAATAAAATGATGACTATTTTTTTGTTATAATTAATAAAATATAGTGACAAAACATAATCACAAGAAAGAGTAAGATAAAAGTAAAATATACATTCGAACAGCATACATAAATATAAATATTTCATCATAATAAACTTGTTTAGTTACAAAGCCCGATATACAAAAACAAAACTATGTATGCCCAAAATATTTTACATGTACAACCCACCAAAATAATATCATCAGGCCCCAAAATGAACACAGATAGCCATCAGTATCTATCTACAGTATCAGCCCCCTATGAAGAAGGAGAAGGAACCGTGTCAGGGTCTTCCTCATCGAAGGAAACCATCATTGGAGCCACCGAATTACGGGCTGGGGCTCGAGTAGTGGAGAGGAATGAATCCTCCTGTGGGATGTAGTGAGGTTCACCCCACATGTCCCTAATGGGCATGTAAAATTCTAAATGCAGATGAACACTACAGGAGAAAATCGGCGGATCATAATGCCCTCATGCCAGCGACAATGACACGTCTCCCACATAGACACAGCGATCCAAGCTGAAGTTAACATGCCAACAGTCCGGACCTTCAAGGAATGTCAGACGCACGTATCCCAAAAATCCCTGTGGGCGGGCCGTCATGATCAAAAGCAAGTATTAGTCGTAGTCAGGCCAGAAACCCAGAAACTCGTGGACTTCACCCTCTTCGTCGACGTCTTCGATGGAATACAAATATAGACAGAAATAATAGAAATACAGGAAAGAGGTAAGACATCCTACCATCATTACCAATTATGGTAGTAAGAAACAAAATGGCACGAAGCGCCCACATAGCATTTCAAAAGTAATAATAATAAGCATTAAATAGCAGCAATAAATAATTAAGCAGTTCCAGGCAGTTATACAGCAGTAATGCAACAATTCCAATTATAATAAGAATTACGTGCCAGAAAATATGTCAACTCACTATTCACATGCATATGATATCAAAATTCTACTCCATGGAGCTAGACATAAACAGTCAGAGAGAAAGATCAAGAGACATGTCTGCAACTCGTCTACCGCGACCAAAGTGCTATAACTCATCAGTTTATCCACGTGCACATCAAGGCATTGTACAGACATTCTACACTAGATCGCAATATAGGACAGTGTCTCGATATGGATCGTCGATGCATTTGCATTGGTCTGTCCCATGAACAGAAGAGCTACCAACTGTCCATTGCGAGGTACCCGCACCCCGACGCCCCCAAGGTCAACAGTATGACTTACACTAATCTACTCGCACCCGCACTAAGGTGTGTTCAATCTTTAGGCAACATGGCCTTAACAACAGTCCATCGAACTTTCACAATGCATGATGACTCAATGCATATTCATGTATGTTTATCATTACATACATTTTCACAATATGCATCAATTGGCCAAAACAAGCATCAACACATCATTGGTCCCTCACATGGACCCACAATATCATATTATCGGAATCTAAATGAAATAATACACATTCAAGGTTTATTATGAATTCTCACTTTAATGTAGCATTTCTTACAAAGTTCATCTCTAGAGGAATTCTCTTGATTAATTAAGTTCTCTATTGTAAATTTATTCACACTCACTTAGAAAATTATTCTAAGGGTCTCAAAGTCTCACACTCTCTTGTTCTTTCTTTAATTAAAATTACCTTAAGTCTTACGATAAATTTCATTCTTGGTTCTTTCCACCATATTATCAATAAATTAATCACTTGGTTATTTAAGTTCCAAGATTACCTAAAGTTACATAATTAAGTCCTAAATGGTCCTAGAGGTCGTGGCCTCTCTATTGGATTAGGTACCTAAATTTTTCATCATCACATTACTTATCATACATTAGTTAATCATTTTTTCATCTTGATACAAAATTTCAATCATGGACACCCTAATCTAGGGTTATGGCCATGAGCTATATTGAAGGGGGTAAGGAGCCCTTGCCTCCATTTCATGCTTCCTGTAACATCCCAAAAATTCTTTATTTCATTATAAACGATCATTTTATAATATTTATGATTTTTAGGAATTTTTGTGGATTTTTTTGAAAATGATGAATATTTTAATATATTTTTCATTTTACGTGTACACTGAAGGAGGGGAAACTAGAATATTTTCCCTGAGGCTGGTAAACTTTGAACTGTCAACGTGTCAACGGGGGACCTTACTAAACCCGAGGCTGGGCACAGTTTACGATGTTTATATTTTTTGAGGTTTTAGCTGTTAAATAAAATTGCGGTATCACAAAATCATCTGATGAATAATAAAATATTATTTTCATCAATGGTAAATTTTATTCACTGAGAAAATAATTCCGCAGTGTAATTAATCATCTGTCAGATGTATTTAATTTGGAGACAAGCTTACTATGTGCTTTATCGAGGAGCGCGCGAAGCTTCTCAAGGAAGCTTCCTCCAACCATTATTTTATCATTTCTCTCTCCTCCCAATTTGTGCAACACGTTTGAAATTAAGAGGGTCTAATTCATTTCTTTTTCTCACATTTCCTCTCCTCCCAATACGCAGCTACTATTCACTCATCTTCTCTCTTCTCTTTCACCCCACAGCAGCAACACCATCCACCCACACCTCCATTTTGTTCTTCAAACCGTCCCAATCTTAGCACCATTTCGTGTTTGGAGAACCACCATCATTGAGGAAATCAGCTTCAAGGTTCTGCCATTTCCTCCATTTTCATTCTCCTACGTCTTTGAAGCTTAAAGGTTGGAGCTTTAAGGTAAAGCTCTTAACTTTTTCTCCCTCTCTTCTCTTTTTCGTAACCCACTGTCATTTTGATGACAATGGGTATCCATTTCAATATTAGGATTCTGATTCTTACAAGTTTAAATGTTTAAGGATTTCCTGGAAGCTGGAAACGAAATCCTAACCAAAAAGGAGCCACCTTTCTTTGTTCTTCTCCAAGGTAAGAGGAAGACACTCCTCCTCAACCTCTTTTAGCATTTAGGGACGTTGTTTGTGATTGGCACTGAGATTCATCTCTGTTTGTATGCTGCTGGTGATGTATACATATGCTAGTTGATTGTTTTGTGTGTTTTGATATATTTATGTGTACTGGAATGTATAATCTAAAAGGAACGCTGCCGGGCTGGCTCTCGGATGGCCACGCCTTGAGACTAAAATTTTGGGATTCTTGGTGAGAAATGGTAATAACTTGAGTTTCTGACCATTAAGTGTAATGTCAAAATCTGTCAAGTATGAACCCCTGGCCAAACCCGTCGAATGTGATGTCTTAATCACTTCGTAATGTCAAAATCTGTCGAATGTCAAAATCTGTCGAGTATGAACCCCTGGCCAAACCCGTCGAATGTGATGTCTTGATCACTTAGTAATGTCAAAATCTGTCGAGTATGAACCCCTGGCCCCTGGCCAAACCCGTCGAATGTGATGTCTTGATCACTTAGTAAAGTCAAAATCCGTCGAGTATGAACCCCTGGCCATGCCCGTCGAATTTGATTCCTGGTCATTTAGTGCAATATCAAAATCTGTCGAATTTCAATGACCACATCCGTCGAGTGACATATTCGTCGAGTTAGAATGTCAACACCTATCGAGAGACATACCTGTCGAGTAGATCTTCTGTCCATTTATCAGGAGCTTCCCAAAGTTAATATTCATCGAGTAGAATGTCAAGATCCATCGAATTAGAGTTCTGACCACAGTGTTTTTCGTCGGTTCGACACTTAGGAGATTTCTCCAACGTCGACACCCACATCCATCGAAATAGGACTTCTGCTGACCTTCTGGAGAAATTCGACAGTTTTGATCTCGGTTCGACAGAACCTCCATCCGACAGAAATTGGTTTTTATCCAATCTTGTTACAAAATGTTCTCCCATCTTTCATCCTTCTGCCATGTTAGTTTTCGTCGAATGGCAGCCTCAATTTTTCACTAAATGCATTGTCTCCGTCGAATTCACAACTATGGTTTATCACCCAATACCTAGCAATTAAATCTGTGATGTTGTTGGTGATTCTGGCCATGTATCTTTCTGGATTCAAAACCCTTGGATTAATAAAAGCACATAAATCATAAATGATTGGATGACTAGAGATTAACTAGGGATTCATAAACAGGGAAGAACATGAGTATGGGTAAGCTTTTGAGGCATATAATGAATTTAATGGTTGACTTTTATCATGACTATGAATGGAAATTGTGGATATCCTTAAAATGTACTATTGGACTGTTGTAGACCCGTGAATGGGATCAGATCTTGTTGATAAATGATATGACATGTATTTGAAGCATGATGGGCCTAGTTGGTCATGAGGAGCATGATTGTGTCATGCATTGAACAAAAAGAAAGAGATTGTCCGTTGGACTTGGTTAAGGCCGGTAGCCTAGGAGTTGAACTTACACCTTTGTGCGGGTGCGAATAGACAAGTGTAGGTTACTTGTTGACCTTGGGGTCGTCAGGGTGCGGGTACCTCACAATGGGCAGCTGGTAGCTCTCTGTCTGTGGGGCAGACCGATGCAAACACACTGACGATCCGGTCCGAGACGCTATCCTATGTCGAGATCTGTGTAGAATGTCTTGTAAAATGCCATGATGTACAAAATGATAATTTGAGAATTTTAGCACTTGAGGGCCTGGGCAGCCAAGAATACAGACATACCTCCTAATCGTTCTCTCCGACTGTTTTGTGTCTACCTCCATGGAGTAGGATTTTGGTTATTGAGGGCACGTGTGCATAGTGAGTCCATGAATTATCTGGCATACATTGCTATTATAATTGGAACTGTTGTACCTCTGATATATCTATATGTACATGACTGCCTGGAACTGTTTGGTTTATCATAATTACTATTGAATGTTTATTACCATTATTGCTGTCATAAGTGCTATGTGGGCGCTTTGCGCCGTTTGGTTTCTCGATGCTATGATTGGTAATGATGATAGGATGTCTTACCTCTTCTCTGTCTCTCCACTTCTGTTTTGTCCGTATATTGCGTTCCATAGAAGATAATTGCAAGGAACCGGAAGCTCCCGACTTCCCTGGTTTTTGGCCTCATCTTGACTGAGCGACTGCAGAAGAATATGGAGCCACGCACGCAAAGATTTTTGGGAGATGTGCGCCTGACTTTCTTGGGAGGGCCAGAGTGCTGGTACATCAACTATGGTTCTGAGCGTTGCGTCTATACGGGGGATGTGTCGTTATCTTTAACCTGGAGGCGTCACGAGCCGCCTGTCTTCACCTGCTGTATTAGTTTACGTTTGGAGTTTCAGCTACCGATACGCGAGATGTGGGGTGACCGTTATTTCACTCCGCGGGAAGACTCTTTTCGTTCCACAGCTCGGGCCCCGTCCCGTGACTCTGCGATTCCTATGGTGATTTCCTCTGACGAAGAAGATCCTGAGGAAGATCCCGAAGAAGTTCCTGAGGACGACCCCGGAGAGGATCCTGAAGAGGACCCTGACTCGATTCCTCCTCACTTGAGGGACTGACTTTACTTGTAGCTACTGAGGGCTACCAGTATTTTATTTTGGGGGCCTGATGTTTTATCTGTAGTGGGCTGTATATTCTGATACTGTAGGGATATGTATGTATAATCCTTTGGGAGCAGGTATAGTTTTGCTTTTTGATATGCCAGACTTTGTAACTAAGCAGTTTGATAATTATATATATATGAATGAAATGTTAATTTCCCATGTATGTTTCGTCACCGTGGATATTGATTATCGTTAACATAAATGTAACAAAAGGAAGAAAAAAAAATATACTCGCCAATTTAATTACCCAACTATAATCGAGTAAATATATATATTATTAAAATGAACCGGGTCTTAACTCACATAAATTTTATTTCCGCATTGTAAATGAAAGTGAGACGTTCCCTTGGTCAGAAAAATTCAAAAGGGGCGTCACACTAAGTTAGTATCAGAGCCCCGGTTTATGTTTCTTTGGGTCTTGTGTTTGAGTCTGTCTTGTTTGTACTGTGTGTTCTCTGAGTAGTATACGTAAGGGTGTATTGTTTGGTGTTCCTAGTGAATGCAACTGACTTTTCTATGTTTTCAGTTAATCTGATCTAAGAAAGTAAGATGGCACGAGGGAAAGATATGGCAGCAGCTATTACAACGATGCAGAGGATGGCTGAGGCCGTCGCACAGCAAACCGAGCAAGCTGCCCAGCAACAAGAGAGAGTTGCACAACAACAAGAGCGAGCTGCTCAACAGCTAGAGGCCACTGCTGATGCTCAGAATTTAGCAGAGTTTCGACGCCATAACCCTCCTCAATTCAAAGGGGAATTTGATCCGGACAAGGCTAGTCTGTGGATCAAGGAATTGGAGAAAGTTTTTCGAGGAATAAGTTGCGCCGAGGACAAGAAGGTGAACAATGCTACATTTATGCTGGTAGGCAACGCTGAAAATTGGTGGAACGGAGTGCAGCAAATGCTGGAAGCTGCGAACCGAGAGATCACTTGGGGCTTATTCAAGGACAAGTTCTTAGATAAGTATTTTTCTGCAAGCGCAAGGCATGCGAAGGAGTCAGAATTCCTCAACCTGCGACAAGGAAATATGACTGTTAGCGAGTACGCAGTGAAATTTGAAAACTTGTCACAGTTTTTGACGTACTTTCAGAACCAACCAGATGAAGCATGGAAATGCCGAAGATTTACGGAAGGACTGAGGTATGAAGTGAAGAAGGCTGTGATCACCTTGAGGATCAATGAATTCTCATAACTACTGGATACTTGCTGTGATGTAGAGGCTCTGGAGCAATCTAGAGACATGAGGAGCAGAAACTTTGGGCCTACAAGATTCCAGAGAGGCAGCAGTAGCAGTGCTAACCGTTTCCAGAAGAAGCCGTACTCCTGACCTACGGGGAATCGACAACAAGCCATGGGTGGAAGTTCTGGTGGAGGTTCTACTGGGAACCGGACTGGCCAGAACACGGCGTATCCTTCCAGATGTCTGAAGTGTGGGAAAAACCATCTCACAAGGGACTGTACCATGAAGAGATTCATCTGCTTCAAATGTGGCAAACCTGGCCACGTGTCCCGAGACTGCAACCAAACGAAGGCCGAACCTTCAGTGAATGCTACAAGAGCCAAGAAACCACAGGCTGGAGGGCGAGTCTACACTATGAGCGGAGCTGAGGCTTCCGAATCTGAAGATTTGATACAGGGGGAAGGTATCATAGAAGGTAATCTTTTAACTATGCTGTATGACTCTGGGGCAACCCATTCTTTTATATCATATGACTGTGTGCAAAGACTGGGTCTATTTGTGTCGTCATTACCTTTTGACCTAACTGTTTCTACCCCCACTGATAAACCGGTAGTTACTACCAAAGTCTGTCTAAATTGTCCATTGGTTGTTGAAGGTCGAACCTTTTCGGTCGATCTGATCTGTTTACCCCTTTCCCAACTAAATATTATCTTAGGGATGGACTGGTTGTCTTCCAACCATGTTCTGTTAGACTGTTCCAGAAAGACCATAGTTTTTCCCATAATGGAGGATTCTAGATTTTTGACGGCCAACCGAGTTCAAGCTCTCTTGAAAGAAGGAGCTCACGGATACATGCTATTGTCTTCTTTGAAAGTCGAGAACGAGGTTGATGTGAACACAATTCCAGTGGTGAACGAGTTTTCCGAAGTCTTTCCTGATGATGTACCTGGTTTACCACCGGCTCGAGAGATAGAGTTTGCTATCGACCTAGTACCGGGAGCTGGTCCCGTGTCTATAGCACCGTATAGGATGGCACCAACAGAGTTAGCTGAGCTCAAGAAACAGCTAGAAGAGCTTTTGGAAAAGCAATTTGTCAGGCCAAGTGTGTCACCATGGGGAGCGCCAGTGCTGTTAGTTTGCAAGAAGGATGGCACCTTGAGATTATGTGTGGACTATCGGCAGCTGAACAAGGTAACGATTAAGAACAAGTATCCACTCCCGAGAATTGATGACTTAATGGACCAACTGAAGGGAGCAGCGGTGTTTTCGAAGATCGATCTGCATGTGCGGTCTGGGTATCATCAGATACGAGTGAAGACGGAGGATATACCCAAGACAGCTTTTCGTACCCGATACGGTCATTACGAATACCTAGTGATGTCGTTTGGTGTGGCGAACGCACCAGCTATCTTTATGGACTACATGAACCGAATATTTCGTCCTTACTTGGACAGATTCGTTGTGGTCTTCATTGATGACATTCTGGTATACTCTCAAAATCAGGAGGACCATGCTGAACACCTCAGTATAGTTCTTCAGATTCTGAAGGAGAAGGAATTGTATACCAAGCTGTCAAAGTGTGAGTTCTGGATAGAAGAGGTTAAGTTTCTGGGTCACGTGATCTCGAAGGATGGCATTGCCGTGGATCCATCGAAGGTGGAGGCAGTGCTGCAATGGGAAAGACCAACGTCCGTGACAGAGATTCGAAGCTTCGTGGGTTTAGCTGGATATTACTGGAGGTTCATTGAGGGATTCTCCAAGATTGCTGGACCACTTACACAACTCACGAGGAAAAACAGAGCTTTTGAGTGGACCGACAGCTGTGAGCAAAGTTTCCAAGAGTTGAAGAATCGATTGACTACCTCACCGGTGTTAGTGCTACCCGATCCGAATGAGCAGTTTGAAGTGTACTGCGACGCTTCATACCAAGGGCTAGGATCTGTACTTATGCAGCATGGAAGAGTTGTGGCTTATGCTTCAAGGCAGTTACGAGTGCACGAGAAGAATTACCCGACACACGACTTGGAGTTAGCGGCTGTAGTTTTTACTCTGAAGATATGGAGGCATTTTCTCTACGGAGCAACATTCAATATTTTCAGTGATCACAAGAGTTTGAAGTATTTGTATGATTAGAAGGAGTTGAACATGAGGCAACGAAGGTGGTTAGAATTCCTGAAGGATTACGATTTCCAACTTTTGTATCACCCTAGCAAGGCAAATGTTGTGGCAGATGCTCTAAGTAGGAAGATGATCAGTGTCTCTGCCCTGATGATCAAGGAAAATGATATGCTAGAACAGTTTAGAGATGTGTGGTCTTTTGTGGAGTTAGAACCTGGAAAGATTTGCATGAATATGGTTACCATTACAAGTGAGCTACTGGATGACATAAAGGAAAAGCAGAAGATTGACAAGTTCTTACAAGAAGTGAAAGAGCAAGTGGAGCAAGGAGGTGAAACAGAGTTTGCGGAAGGAACGGATGGAATTCTGAGGTTTCATGGAAGAGTTTGTATTCCCCGTGACAAGGAACTTAAAGAATACATCATTAACCATGCTTATACAAGCCAGCTGAGTATGCATCCAAGCATAACAAAAATGTACCAAGACTTGAAGAAGTTGTTCTAGTGGCATGGAATGAAGAGTGGCGTCACTAGACGTGTATCGACTTGTCTAGTTTGTCAAAAAGCTAAGGTGGAACATTAGAGACCAGCGGGGTTGCTGCAACCGTTGTCTATTCCGGAATGGAAGTGGGACAGTATTGCAATGGATTTTGTAGTCAGATTGGAAAGGACAAGAAAAGGTCATGATTCGATTTGGGTAATTGTGGACCGACTCACGAAGTTGGCACACTTTCTCCCGATCGACATAAAATACAAACTGGAGAGATTGACTCAAATCTATATTGGAGAAATTGTTAGACTACACAGTGTGCCTACGAGTATTGTTTCGGATAGAGATCCGAGATTTACTTCAAATCTCTGGGAGAGTTTGCAAGAAGCGTTGGGGACGAAGCTACTTCTGAGTTCTTCTTATCATCCGCAGACCGACGGTCAATCAGAAAGGACGATCCAATCTTTGGAAGATTTGCTTCGAGCCTGTACCATAGAGCAAACTGGAAGTTGGGACGACATTCTACCCTTGATAGAATTCACCTACAACAACAGTTATCATTCGAGCATAGGGATGGCACCCTATGAGGCTCTATATGGACGACGATGTCGAACACCTCTGTGTTGGTACCAAGATGGCGAGCGCCTTACTGTTGGACCAGAGATTATACAGCAGACAATTGAGAAGGTTAAGATAATTCAGGAAAAGATGAGAACGGCTCAAAGTCGGCAAAAGAGTTATGCAGATCGAAGGAGAAAACCTCTTGAGTTTGAGGAAGGCGAGCATGTATTCCTGAAAGTCACACCTACGACTGGGGTAGGCCGGGCTTTAAAATCTAGAAAACTCACTCCTAAATTCCTTGGGCCATACCAAATCATTCGTCGTGTAGGTCCTGTAGCATACCAAATATCCTTACCTCCTTTCCTTTCAAACATTCATAATGTTTTCCATGTGTCACAACTCCGAAAATACCTCCCTGGCCCAAGTCATGTCATAGCACCGGATGCAATACAATTAAAAGAAAACTTAACTTATGAGACGTCTCCTGTAAGAATCGAGGATAGGAAGATAAAGCAATTAAGAGGCAAGGAGATCGCATTGGTGAAAGTGATCTGGAATGAGGTGACCGGAGATGCAACTTGGGAGCTGGAAGACAAGATGAAGGAGCAACACCCACAGTTATTCTAAGGTATGCAAATTTCGAGGACAAAATTCCTTTTTGAATGGGAGTATTATAACATCTCAAAAAAATTTTATTTCATTATAAACGATCATTTTATAATATTTATGATTTTTAGGAATTTTTGTGGATTTTTCTGAAAATGATGAATATTTTAATATATTTTTCATTTTGCGTGTACACTGAGCTGAGCCGGGGAAACTAGAATATTTTCCCTGAGGCTGGTAAACTTTGAATTGTCAACGTGTCAACGGGGGATCTTACTAAATCCGAGGCCGGGCACAGTTTGCGAGGTTTACATTTTTTGAGGTTTTAGCTGTTAAATAAAATTGCGGTATCATAAAATCATCTGATGAATAATAAAATATTATTTTCATCAATGGTAAATTTTATTCATTGAGAAAATAATTCCACAGTGTAATTAATCATCTGTCAGATGTATTTAATTTGGAGACAAGCTTACTATGTGCTTTATCGAGGAGCGCGTGAAGCTTCTCAAGGAAGCTTCCTCCAACCATTATTTTATCATTTCTCTCTCCTCCCAATTTGTGCAGCACGTTTGAAATTAAGGGGGTCTAATTCATTTCCTTTTCTCACATTTCCTCTCCTCCCAATACGCAGCTACTATTCACTCATCTTCTCTCTTCTCTTTCACCCCACACAAGAAGACAACACCATCCACCCACACCTCCATTTTGTTCTTCAAACCGTCCCAATCTTAGCACCATTTCGTGTTTGGAGAACCACCATCATTGAGGAAATCAGCTTCAAGGTTCTGCCATTTCCTCCATCTTCATTCTCCTACGTCTTTGAAGCTTAAAGGTTAGAGCTTTAAGGTAAAGCTCTTAACTTTTTCTCCCTCTCTTCTCTTTTTCGTAACCCACTGTCATTTTGATGACAATGGGTATCCATTTCAATATTAGGATTCTGATTCTTGCAAGTTTAAATGTTTAAGGATTTCCTGGAAGCTGGAAATGAAATCCTAACAAAAAAGGAGCCATCTTTCTTTGTGCTTCTCCAAGGTAAGAGGAAGACACTCCTCCTCAACCTCTTTTAGCATTTAGGGACGTTGTTTGTGATTGGCACTGAGATTCATCTCTGTTTGTATGCTGCTGGTGATGTATACATATGCTAGTTGATTGTTTTGTGTGTTTTGATATATTTATGTGTACTGGAACGTATAATCTAAAAGGAACGCTGTCGGGCTGGCTCTCGGATGGCCATGCCTTGAGACTAAAATTTTGGGATTCTTGGTGAGAAATGGTAATAACTTGAGTTTCTGACCATTAAGTGTAATGTCAAAATCTGTCGAGTATGAACCCCTGGCCAAACCCGTCGAATGTGATGTCTTGATCACTTAGTAATGTCAAAATCTGTTGAGTATGAACCCCTGGCCAAACCCGTCGAAGGTGATGTCTTGATCACTTAGTAATGTCAAAATCTGTCGAGTATGAACCCCTAGCCAAACCCGTCGAATGTGATGTCTTGATCACTTAGTAATGTCAAAATCTGTCGAGTATGAACCCCTGGCCAAACCCGTCGAATGTGATGTCTTGATCACTTAGTAAAGTCAAAATCCGTCGAGTATGAACCCCTGGCCATGCCCGTCGAATTTGATTCCTGGTCATTTAGTGCAATATCAAAATCCGTCGAATTTGAATGACCACATCCGTCGAGTGACATATTCGTCGAGTTAGAATGTCAACACCCATCGAGAGACATACCTGTCGAGTAGATCTTCTGTCCATTTATCAAGAGCTTCCCAAAGTTAATATTCGTCGAGTAGAATGTCAAGATCCGTCGAATTAGAGTTCTGACCACAGTGTTTTTTGTCGGTTCGACACTTGGGAGATTTCTCCAACGTCGACACCCACATTCGTCGAAATAGGACTTCTGCTGACCTTCTGGAGAAATTCGACAATTTTGATCTTTGTTCGACAGAACCTCCATCCGACAGAAATTGGTTTTTATCCAATCTTGTTACAAAATGTTCTCCCATCTTTCATCCTTCTGCCATGTTAGTTTTCGTCGAATGGCAGCCTCAATTTTTCACTAAATGCATTGTCTCCGTCGAATTCACAACTATGGTTTATCACCCAATACCTAGTAATTAAATCTGTGACGTTGTTGGTGATTCTGGCCATGTATCTTCCTGGATTCAAAACCCTTGGATTAATAAAAGTACATAAATCATAAATGATTGGATGACTAGAGATTAACTAGGGATTCATAAACAAGGAAGAACATGAGTATGGGTGAGTTTTTGAGGCACATAATGAATTTAATGGTTGACTTTTATCATGACTATGAATGGAAATTGTGGATATCCTTAAAATGTACTATTGGACTGTTGTAGACCCGTGAATGGGAACAGATCTTGTTGATAAATGATATGACATGCATTTGAAGCATGATGAGCCTAGTTGGTCATGAGGAGTATGATTGTGTCATGCATTGAACAAAAAGAAAGAGATTGTCCGTTGGACTTGGTTAAGGCCGGTAGCCTAGGAGTTGAACTTACACCTTTGTGCGGGTGCGAATAGACAAGTGTAGGTTACTTGTTGACCTTGGGGGCGTCAGGGTGCGGGTACCTCACAATGGGCAGCTGGTAGCTCTCTATCCGTGGGGCAGACCGATGCAAACACACTGACGATCCGGACCGAGACGCTGTCCTATGTCGAGATCTGTGTAGAATGTCTTGTAAAATACCATGATGTACAAAATGATAATTTGAGAATTTTAGCACTTGAGGTTCTGGGCAGCCAAGAATACAGACATACCTCCTAATCGTTCTCTCCGACTGTTTTGTGTCTACCTCCATGGAGTAGGATTTTGGTTATTGAGGGCACGTGTGCATAGTGAGTCCATGAATTATCTGGCATACATTGCTATTATAATTGGAACTGTTGTACCTCTGATATATCTATATGTACATGACTGCCTGGAACTGTTTGGTTGATCATAATTGCTATTGAATGTTTATTACCATTATTGCTGTCATAAGTGCTATGTGGGCGCTTTGCGCCATTTGGTTTCTCGATGCTATGATTGGTAATGATGGTAGGATGTCTTACCTCTTCTCTGTCTCTCCACTTCTGTTTTGTCCGTATATTGCGTTCCATAGAAGATAACTGCAAGGAACCGGAAGCTCCCGACTTCCCTGGTTTTTGGCCTCATCTTGACTGAGCGACTGCAGAAGAATATGGAGCCACGCACGCAAAGATTTTTGGGAGATGTGCGCCTGACTTTCTTGGGAGGGCCAGAGTGCTGGTACATCAACTATGGTTCTGAGCGTTGCGTCTATACGGGGGATGTGTCGTTATCTTTAACCTGGAGGCGTCACGAGCCGCCTGTCTTCACCTGCTGTATTAGTTTACGTTTGGAGTTTCAGCTACCGATACGCGAGATGTGGGGTGACCGTTATTTCACTCCGCGGGAAGACTCTTTTCGTTCCATAGCTCGGGTCCTGTCCCGTGACTCTGTGATTCCTATGGTGATTTCCTCTGACGAAGAAGATCCTGAGGAAGATCCCGAAGAAGTTCCTGAGGACGACCCCGAAGAGGATCCTGAAGAGGACCCTGACTCGATTCCTCCTCACTTGAGGGACTGACTTTACTTGTAGCTACTGAGGGCTACCAGTATTTTATTTTGGGGGCCTGATGTTTTGTCTGTAGTGGGCTGTATATTCTGATACCGTAGGGATATGTATGTATAATCCTTTGGGGGCAGGTATAGTTTTGCTTTTTGATATGCCAGGCTTTGTAACTAAACAGTTTGATAATTATATATATATGAATGAAATGTTAATTTCCCATGTATGTTTCGTCACCGTGGATATTGATTATCGTTAACGTAAATGTAACAAAAGGAAGAAAAAAAATATACTCGCCAATTTAATTACCCAACTATAATCGAGTAAATATATATATTATTAAAATGAACTGGGTCTTAACTCACATAAATTTTATTTTCGCATTGTAAATGAAAGTGAGACGTTCCCTTGGTCAGAAAAATTCAAAAGGGGCATCACACTTCCAATCAATCCAAACTAATCAAGATCATCAATTTATACATACATTTAAATCAAACAAATTATACATGACAAAATCAATACATAATCATCAAAATCACACATTACAAAGAGTAACCCTAACAAGGGTTTCTCACAACTAACAACCAATACAAGTCTCCTACTACCAATAGAGGTTGATGGGGATAATATTCCTCTTACCTAAAGGAGAAAACAAGCCAAGAACTCTCTTGAAGCTCCAAGTGAAATTCAGATTCACTCCACCACAAACCCTAGAAATTACAACTTCATCAAATCAACACTAAGGCTTGAAAAAGAATGGATCCATGGTCATGGTGAAGGCCATGAAAACGAAAATGAAGAAGAAAAGATAAGAGATCATGAATCTTACCCTAAAGCTTCAAACTTGAAGCTTGAAGAAGATGATGAAGATGGAAGCTTTTCAAGAAATCTTCAACTAGAAAGGTGTTTAGAATGTAGTGGGGATTAAGAAAATGTGGTTAATTGAAAATTTTGTGATGGTGGAGGGCAAAGAAGGAGGGCTGACCGTGTGGTAGGTGGTAGAGAGAAGGAGGAGAAAATGAGAGAAAGAAGAAGGTAGAGAGAGAAGTTGATAGAAAAGTGAAATGAGCTTTTAGGATTTTTGAAATTAGAATAGATTTGTTTAATTAAGTGAAGCACAAATCCTTTGGCTCCAAAAGAGTGCAACTGTCATGTGGGGAGGGAGGAGAGAGAGGGAGTGTTTAGCTTCTTTGAGAAGCTTGGAAGCTTTTCCAATAAAGAAGGATTTGATTAGACATAAAGTGGATTACATTTGGATAGGATAATTAGGTGATAAAGTAATTAAAATAATAAAGTAATTAGGATTTTACTACAAGCTATTACTTAATGGATAATTGTTACAGTGAACAAAGTCAGTATTAATTATCCAACGGATAATGGAGCGTATCCCAAAATTTTAATTAACGGTATGTACAGAGATTTTATTTATCAGATAAAATCTCAAAAAATGTAAACCTCGTAAATTATGCTCGGCCTCGGGTTTAGTAAGATCCCTCGTCAACGCTTTCACAGTTCAAAGTTTACCAGCCTCTAGGAAAACATTTCATTTTTCTGGCTCCGCCCAGCGCGCACACAAAATGAGGAATATACTAAAATATTCGATGTTTCCAGAAAAATTCTCAAAAATCACAAATATTAGAAAATGACTATTCATCATGAAACAAATAATTTTCGGGATGTTTCAATGACTCTGCTCAGTGTGCACGTAAAACGAAGAATATATTAAAATATTTGACATTTTCTAAAAATTCTAGAAAAATTCCCAAAAATCACAAATATTACAAAATGATTATCTATGATGAAACAAATAATTTTCGGGGTGTTACAATTCTCCCCTTCTAAAAAAAAATTTTGTCCTCGAAATTTTCATACCTTAGAATAGTTGTGGGTGTTGCTCCTTCATCTTGTCTTCTAATTCCCATGTTGCATCTCTAGTCTTTTCGTTCCAGATCACTTTCACCAATGAGATTTCCTTTCCTCTGAGTTATTTTACTCTCCTATCTTTAATCTTTACAGGAGGTGCCTCATAGGTTAAGTTCTCTTTCAATTGTACAGTGTTCGGTGCTATGACATGGTTTGGGTCAGGAATATATTTCCGTAGTTGTGACACATGAAAAACATTATGAAGGTTTGAAAGAAAAGGTGGTAAGGCTATCTGGTAAGCTACTGGACCTATCCGGCGAAGAATTTGGTAAAGTCCAAGGAATTTGGGAGTGAATTTTCTAGATTTCAAAACTCGGCCTACCCTAGTCGTTGGCGTGACATTCAAAAACACATGCTCGCCTTCCTCAAACTCAAGAGGCTTTCTCTTCTTGTCTGCGTAGCTTTTCTGTCGACTTTGAGCTGTCCTCATCTTTTATTGAATCATCTTGACCTTCTCAATTGTCTGCTGTTTAATATCTAGTCCAACAGTAAGGCGCTCTCCGTCTTGGTACCTACACAAAGGTGTTCGGCACCGTCGTCCATACAGAGCTTCATAGGGTGCCATCCCTATGCTTGAATGAAAACTGTTGTTGTAGGTAAACTCTACCAACGGTAACACTTCATCCCAACTTCCAGTCTGTTCTATAGCGCAAGCCCTGAGCAAATCCTCCAACGATTGGATCGTCCTTTCTAATTACCCATCAGTTTGTGGATGGTAAGCAGAACTCAATCGTAGCTTTGTTCCTAATGCTTCTTGCAAACTTTACCAAAACTTGGAAGTAAACCTTGGATCCCTATCCGAAATAATACTGGTAGGCACACCATGTAGCCTAACAATCTCACCAATGTATAATTGGGTCAGCTTCTCCATATTGTATCTTATATTGATCGGTAGGAAGTGTGCTGACTTCGTGAGTCGATCAATGATTACCCATATCGAGTCATACCCTTTTTAGGTCTTTGGCAATCCAACCACAAAATCCATCGCAATATTGTCCCACTTCCATTTGGGAATAGATAAAGGTTGCAATAGTCCTGATGCTCTTTGATGCTCAACCTTCACTTTTTGACAAACCAAACAAGAAGACACACATCTGGTAATATCACTCTTCATTCCATGCCACCGAAATAACTTCTTCAGATCTTGGTACATTTTAATTATCCCCGGGTGCATACTCAACTTGCTCGTGTGAGCGTGTTCAAGTATATACTTCCTTAGCTCTTGATCCCTGGGTATAAAAACCCTACCATGAAATATTAGAATTCCATCCATTCCTTCCTCGAATGCTGTCGTATTGCCCTGCCTCATCAGCTCTCTTTCCTCTTGTAAGAACTTATCAATTTTATGCTTTTCCCAGATGTCTTCCATTAATTCGCTTGAGATAGTAACCATGTTCATGCAAATTTTTCCCAATTCGAATTCCACGAAAGACCATACATCCCTGAACTGCTCTATCAAATCTTTTTCCTTAATCATCATGGCTGATATACTGAGCATCTTCCTACTCAATGTGTCTGCCTTGACGTTTGCCTTTCCAAGGTGATACAGAAGTCAGAAATCATAATCCTTCAGGAATTCCAACCACCTGTGCTGTCTCATATTCAACTCCTTTTTATCGTATAAGTACTTCAAGCTCTTGTGGCCACTGAAAATGTTGAACGTCACCCCGTACAAGAAGTGTCTCCATATCTTCAATGCAAAAACTATAGCTGCTAACTCTAAGTCATTTGTTGGATAGTTCTTCTCATGCACTCACAACTATCTCAAAGCATAAGCCATTACTTTGCCATTTTGCATAAGTACAGCTCCCAAGCCTTGATATGAAGCATCATAGTACACTTCAAACTATTCATCCGGATCAGGTAGAACTAACACTGGTGAAGTAGTTAGCCGTCTCTTCAATCCTGGAAACCTTCTTCACAAGTATCAGTCCACTCAAAAGCTTGGTTCTTTCTTGTGAGTTGAGTGAGAGGTCTTACAATTTTAGAGAATCATTCAATGAACCTCCGATAGTATCCAGCCAATCCCACAAAGCTTCGGATTTCTGTCACTGTCTTTGGTCGTTCCCATTATAGAACTGCTTCTACTTTTGACGGATCCACTACAATCCCTTCCTTCGAGATCACATGGCCCAAAAACTTGACTTCGTCTAGCCAAAATTCACACTTCGACAATTTGGCATACAGCTTCTTCTCCTTCAGAATCTGGAGAACTATACTGAGGTGTTCAACATGATCCTCCTGATTTTGAGAGTAGATTAGGATGTCGTCAATGAAGACAACAATGAATCTATCCAAGTAAGGACGAAAGATCCTGTTCATGTAGTCCATGAAGATGGCAGGTGCATTCATTACGCCAAACGGCATCACAAGATATTCGTAATGACCGTATCAGGTACAAAAAGCCGTTTTGAGAACATTCTCCGCCTTGACTTAATCTGATGGTAGCCCGATCATAAATCAATCTTAGAGAACACTGCTGCTCCTTTCAGTTGATCCATTAAATCATCTATCCTGGAAAGTGGATACTTATTCTTGACTGTGACCTTATTCAGTTGGCGATAGTCTACACACAATCACGAGGTACCATCCTTCTTTCGGACTAGCAACACTGGTGCTCCCCAGGGTGACACACTTGGTCTAACAAACTGCTTTTCCAAAAGCTATTCCAACTGCATCTTAAGCTCTACTTACTCTGATGGTGACATTCTGTAAGGTGCTATAGACACTGGACCAGATCCAGGTACCAGATCAATCGCGAACTCTATTTCTCACTCCGGCTGTAAATCAAGTACATCATCAGGAAAGATTTCGGGAAACTCATTAACCACTAGAATTGCACTCACATCAGCTTCGCTCTCAACCTTCAAGGAAGACAATAGCATGTATTCCTAAGCTCCTTATTTCAAGAAAACTCAAACTTGGTTAGCCGTCAAAAATCTAGAATCCTCATTTATTGGAAAAACTATGGTTTTACTCGAGCAATCCAACAGGATACGGTTGGAAGACAACCAATCCATTCCTAAAATCACATCTAACTGAGAAAGGGGTAAACAGATCAAATCAATAGAAAAGATTCGACCCTCAACAATTAATGGATAATTTAAACAGACTTTAGTAGTAATAACAGGTTTATTAGTGGGGGTGGAAACAGTTATGTCAAAAGGTAAGGAAGACACAGGTAAACCAAGTCGTTGTACATAGTCATATGAAATAAAATAGTGGGTTACCCCAGAGTCATACAGTACAGTTAAAAGATTACCTCCTATGACACCTTCTCCTTATATCAGATCTTCGGATTTGGAAGCTTCTTCTCCGCTTATGGTGTACATTCTGCCTCCTGCTTGTGGCTTTACAGCCCGTGTAGCGTTGACTGAAGGCTCAGCCTTAGCTTAGTTACAATCTCTGGAGATATGTCCAGGCTTCCCACATTGGAAACATATGATCCCCTTGATGGTGCAATCTCTAGTTGCGTGATCCTTCCCGCACTTCAAGCATTTTGAAGAAAATGCCACATTCTATCCAGTTCGGTTCCCACTAGAACCTTCACTAGAACCTTCACCCGACATCTGCTGTTGATTTCCCGGTGGTCAAGAATAAGGCTTCTTTTGGAAACGATTTACGTTGTTGCCGCCTCCTCTTTGGAACCTGGTAGGTCCAAAGTTTCGATTTCTTGTGTCTCGAGCTTGATCTAGAGCTTCCACTTGGCAACACGTATCTAGCAACTTTGAAAATTGGTTGATTTTCAAGGTGATAACTGCTCTCTTCACCTCATGCCTCAATCCTTCTTCAAATTTGTGACATTTCCACACCTCGTCTGGTTGGTGCTGGAAATATGTTGCAAACTTGGATAAGCTTTCAAACTTTGCAGCGTATTCACTAACAGACAAGTTTCCTTGCCTCAAGCTGAGGAACTCCATTTCCTTCGCATGTCTTGCGCTTGCGGGGAAATATTTGTCCAAGAACTTATTCTTGAACACCTCCCAATTGATTGCACGACCTTCAGCTTCTAGCACTCTCTGTGCTCCATTCCACCAATCTTCAGCATCACCAATTAGCATAAAAGCGGCATAAGTCACTTTCTTGTAATTAGCACAGTTCATGCCCCTGAAGATTTTCTCCAGCTCCTTAATCCATAAACTAGCCCTTTTCAGATCAAATTCTCCTTTGAATTGAGGAGGGTTGTGGCGACGAAACTCCGCCAAATTTTGTGCAACAGCCATAGCTTCGAGTTGTCGAGTAGCTCTTTCTTGCTGTTGAGCAGCTCTCTCCGTTTGTTCTACAATGACTTCTGCCATTCGCTGCATCACCTCTACCACTGCTGCCATATCTCCGCCTCGTGCCATATCGTTCTTTCAAGCAATACTAACTGAAACACACAATGAAGAATTAGATGTATCCCTTCGGAATACCAATCACAGCGAATCACACAGCACACACAAGTCAGACCTAACCACAAAGACCCAAAGAAAACATAAACCAGGGCTCTGATACCAACTTAATGTAATGCCCCTTTTTGGAAGGGAACATCACATTACAATCTACGATGTGGAAAACAAAAGTATAAATTAAGACTCGGTTCATTATATTAATATTTAAACTTGTTTGATTATAGTTGTATAAATAAAATGGTGACAGTTTTTTTTTGTTATAATTAACAAAATATAGTGACGAAACATAATCACAAGAAAGAGTAAGATAAAAGTAAAACATACATTCGAACAACATACATAAATAAAAATATTTCATCATATTAAACTTGTTTAGTTACAAAGCCCAATATACAAAAACAAAACTATGCATGCCCAACATATTTTACATGTACAGCCCACCAAAATAATATTATCAGGCCCCAAAATGAACACAGATAGCCATCAGTAGCTATCTATAGTATCAGAACCCTATGAAGAAGGAGAAGGAACCGTGTCAGGGTCCTCCTCAGGGTCTTCCTCGTCGGAGGAAACCCTCATTGGAGCCACCGAATTACGGGCTGGGGCTCGAGCAGTGGAAAAGAATGAATCCTCCCATTGGGTGTAGTAAGGTTCACCCCACATGTCCCTAATGGGCATATAAAATTCTAAATGTAGACGAATGCTGCAGGAGAATATTGGTGGATCATAATGCCCCCATGCCAGCGACAATGACACGTCTCCTATGTAGACACAGCGATCTGAGCTGAAGTTAACATGCCAACAGTCCGGACCTCCAAGGAATGTCAAATGCATGTATCCCAAAAATCCCTATGGGCAGCCATCATGATCAAAAGCAAGTACTAGTCAGGCCAGAAACCTAGAAACTCGTGGACTTCACCCTCTTCGCCGACGTCTTCGATGGAATACAAATATAAATAGAAATAATAGAAATACAGGAAAGAGGTAAGACATCCTACCATCATTACCAATTATGGCAATAAGAAACAAAATGGCGCGAAGCACCCACAAAGCATTTCAAAAGTAATAATAATAAGCATTAAATAGCAGCAATAAACAATTAAGCAGTTCCAGGCAGTTATACAGTAGTAATGCAACAATTCTAATTATAATAAGAATTACGTGCCAGAAAATATGTCAACTCACTATTCACATGCATACGATATCAGAATCCTACTCCATGGAGCTAGACACAAATAGTTAGAAAGAAAGATTAGGAGACATGTCTGCAACTCGGCTGCCGCAACCAAAGTGGTATAACTCATCAGTTTATCCACGTGCACATCAAGGCATTGTACAGACATTCTACACTAGATCGCGATATAGGACAGTGTCTCGATCCGGATCGTCAGTGCATTTGCATCGGTTTGCCCCACAGACAGAAGAGCTACCAACTATCCATTGCGAGGTACCTGCACCCCGACGCCCCCAAGGTCAACAGTATGACCTACACTAGTCTACTCGCACCCGCACTAAGGTGTGTTCAATCTCCTAGGCAACATGGCCTTAACAATAGTCCATCGGACTTTCACAATGCATGATGACTCAATGCATATTCATGTATGTTTATCATTACATACTTTTTCACAATATGCCTCAATTGGCCAAAATAAGCATCAACACATCATTGGTCCCTCACATGGACCCACAATATCATATTATCGGAATCTAAATGAAATAATACACTTTTGAGGTTTATTATGAATTCTCACTTTAATGTAGCATTTCTTACAAAGTTCGTCTCTAGAGGAATTCTCTTGATTAATTAAGTTCTCTATTGTAAATTTATTCACACTCACTTAGAAAATTATTCTAAGGGTCTCAAAGTCTCACACTCTCTTGTTCTTTCTTTAATTAAAATTACCCTAAGTCTTATGATAAATTTCATTCTTGGTTTTTTCCACCATACTATCAATAAATTAATCACTTGGTTATTTAAGTTCCAAGATTACCTAAAGTTACATAATTAAGTCCTAAATGGTCCTAGAGGCTGTTGCCTCTCTATGGGATTAGGTACCCAAATTTTTCATCATCACATTACTTATCATACATCGGTTAATCATTTTTCCATCTTGATACAAAATTTCAAGCATGGACACCCTAATCTAGGGTTATGGTCGTGAGCTATATTGAAAGGGGTAATGAACCCTTGCCTACATTTCATGCTTCCAATCAATCCAAACTAATCAAGATCATCAATTTAAACATACATTTAAATCAAACAAATCATACATGACAAAATCAATACATAATCATCAAAATCACACATTACAAAGAGTAACCCTAACAAGGGTTTCTCACAACCAACAAGCAATACAAGTCTCCTACTACTAATAGAGGTTGAGGGGGATAATTTTCCTCTTACCTAAGGGAGAAAACAAGCCAAGAACTCCCTTGATGCTCCAAGTGAAATTCGGATTCACTCCACCACAAACTCTAGAAATTACAACTTCATTAAATCAACACTAAGGCTTGAAAAAGAATGGATCCATGGTCATGGTGAAGGCCATGAAAATGAAAATGAAGAAGAAAAGATAAGAGATCATGAATCTTACCCTAAAGCTTCAAATTTGAAGCTTGAAGAAGAAGATGAAGATGGAAGTTTTTCAAGAAATCTTCAACTAGAAAGATGTTTAGAATGTAGTGGGGATTAAGAAAATATGGTTAGTTGAAAATTTTGTGACGGTGGAGGGCAAAGAAGGAGGGCTGGCCATGTGGTAGGTGGTAGAGAGAAGGAGGAGAAAATGAGAAAAAGAAGAAGGTAGAGAGATGTTAATAGAAAAGTGAAATGAGCTTTTAGGGTTTTTGAAATTAGAATAGATTTGTTTAATTAAGTGAAGCACAAATCCTTTGGCTCCAAAAGAGTGCAGCTGCCGTGTGGGGAGGGAGGAGAGAGAGGGAGTGTTTAGCTTCTTTGAGAAGCATGGAAGTTTTTTCAATAAAGAAGGATTTGATTAGACATAAAGTGGATTATATTTGGATAGGATAATTAGGTGATAAAGTAATTAAAATAATAAGGTAATTAGGATTTCACTACTAGCTATTACCTAGTGGATAATTGTTACAGTGAACAAAGCCAGTATTAATTATCCAACGGATAATGGAGCGTATCGCAAAATTTTAATTAACAGTATGTACAGAGATTTTATTTATCAAATAAAATCTCAAAAAAGGTAAATCTCGTAAGCTGTGCCCGACCTCGGGTTTAGTAAGATCGCTCGTCGACCCTTTCACAGTTTAAAGTTTACCAGCCTCTGGAAAAACATTTCATTTTTCTAGCTCCACTCAGCACGTAAGCAAAATGAGAAATATACTAAAGTATTCGATATTTCCAGAAAAATCCTCAAAAATTCTCAAATATCACAAATATTAGAAAATGACTATTCATCACGAAACAAATAATTTTCGGGGTGTTTCAATGACTCTGCTCAGTGTGCATGTAAAACGAGAAATATATTAAAATATTTTATGTTTCCGAAAAATTCTAGAAAAATTCTCAAAAATCACAAATATTATAAAATGATTATCTATGATGAAACAAATAATTTTTGGAGTGTTACAATTCTCTCCTTCTAAAAAGAAATTTCGTCCTCAAAATTTTCATACCTTAGAATAGTTGTGGGTGTTGCTCATTCATCTTGTCTTCTAATTCCCATGTTGCATCTCCGGTCTTTTCATTCCAGATCACTTTCACCAATGAATTTCCTTTCCTCTGAGTTGTTTTATTCTCATATCTTTAATCTTTACAGGAGGTGCCTTATATGTTAAAAGTTCTCTTTCAATTGTACTGTGTCTGGTGCTATGACATGGTTTGGGTCAAGAATATATTTCCGTAGTTGTGACACATGAAAAACATTGTGAAGGTTTGAAAGAAAAGGTGGTAAGGCAATCTGGTAAGCTACTAGACCTATCCGGCGAAGAATTTGGTAAGGTCTAAGGAATTTGGGAGTGAGTTTTCTAGATTTCAGAACTCGGCCTACCCCAGTTGTTGGCGTGACTTTCAAAAACACATGCTCGCCTTCCTCAAACCCAAGAGGCTTTCTCCTCTTGTTTGCGTAGCTCTTCTGCTGACTTTGAGTCGTCCTCATCTTTTCTTGAATCATCTTGACCTTCTCAGTCATCTGCTGTATAATATCTGGTCCAACAGTAAGGCACTCTCCGTCTTGGTACCAACACAGAGGTGTTTGGCACCTTCGTCTATACATAGCTTCATAGGGTACCATCCCTATAATTGAATGAAAACTGTTGTTGTAGGCAAACTCTACCAACGGTAACACTTCATCCCAACTTCCAGTCTGTTCTATAACGCAAGCCCTGAGCAAATCTTCAAACGATTGGATCGTCTTTTCCGATTGCCCATCAGTTTGTGGATGGTAAGCAGAACTCAATCGTAGCTTTGTTCCCAATGCTTCTTGCAAACTTTGCTAAAACTTGGAAGTAAACCTTGGATCCCTATCCAAAACAATACTGGTAGGCACACCATGTAGCCTAACAATCTCACCGATGGACAGTTGGGTCAGCTTCTCCATGTTGTATCTTATGTTGATCGGTAAGAAATGTGCTGACTTCGTGTGTCGATCAACGATTACCCATATCGAGTCATACCCTTTTCGGGTCTTCGACAATCCAACCACAAAATCCGTCGCAATATTGTCCCACTTCCATTCGGGAATAGATAGAGGTTGCAATAGTCCTGACGGTCTTTGATGCTCAACCTTCGCTTTTTGACAAACCAAACAAGAAGACACACATTTGGTAATATCACTTTTCATTCCATGCCACCGAAATAACTTCTTCAGATCTTGGTACATTTTAGTTATCCCTGGGTGCATATTCAACTTGCTCGTGTGAGCGTGTTCAAGTATATACTTCCTTAGCTCTTGATCCCTGGGTATACAAACCCTTCCACAAAATCTTAGAATTCCATCCATTCCTTCCTCGAATGCTGTCGCATTGCCCTGCCTCATCAGCTTTCTTTCCTCTTGTAAGAACTTATCAATTTTCTACTTTTCCCAGATGTCTTCCATTAATTCGCTTGAGATAGTAACCATGTTCATGCGAATTTTTCCCAGTTCTAATTCTTCGAAAGACCATACATCCCTGAACTGCTCTATCAGATCTTTTTCCTTAATCATCATGGCTAATATACTGAGCATCTTCCTACTCAATGCGTCTGCCACGACGTTTGCCTTTCCAGGGTGATACAGAAGTCAAAAATCATAATCCTTCAAGAATTCCAACCACCTGCGCTGTCTCATATTCAACTCCTTTTGATCATATAAGTACTTCAAGCTCTTGTGGTCACTGAAAATGTTGAACGTCGCCCCGTACAAGAAGTGTCTCTATATCTTCAATGCAAAAACTATAGCTGTTAACTCCAAGTCATGTGTTGGATAGTTTTTCTCATGCACTCGCAACTATCTCGAAGCATAAGCCACCACTTTCCCATTTTGCATAAGTATAGCTCCCAATCCTTGATATGAAGCATCGCAGTACACTTCAAACTGTTCATCCAGATCAGGTAGAACTAACACTGGTGAAGTAGTTAGCCGTCTCTTTAATTCCTGGAAACCTTCTTCGCAAGCATTAGTCCACTCAAAAGCTTGGTTCTTTCTTATGAGTTTAGTGAGATGTCCTGCAATTTTAGAGAATCCTTCAATGAACCTCAGCTAGTATCCAGCCAATCCCACAAAGCTTCAAATTTCTGTCACTGTCTTTGGTCGTTCCCATTGTAGAATTGCTTCTACTTTCAACGGATCCACTGCAATCCCTTCCTTCGAGATCACATGGCCCAAAAACTTGACTTCATCCAGCCAAAATTCACACTTCAACAATTTGGCATACAGCTTCTTCTCCTTCAGAATCTAGAGAACTATACTGAGGTGTTCAGCATGATCCTCCTGATTTTGAGAGTAGATCAGGATGTCGTCAATGAAGACAACAACGAATCTATCGAAGTAAGGATGAAAGATCCTGTTCATGTAGTCCATGAAGATGGTAGGTGCATTCGTTATGCCAAACGGCATCACAAAATATTCGTAATGACCGTATCGGGTACGAAAAGTCGTCTTGGGAAAATCCTTCGCCTTTACTCGAATCTGATGGTAGCCCGATCGTAGATCAATCTTAGAGAACACTGCTGCTACTTTCAGTTGATCCATTAAATCATCTATCCTCGGAAGTGGATACTTATTCTTGACCGTGACCTTATTTAGTTGGCGATAGTCCACACACAATCGCGAGGTAACATCCTTCTTTCGGACAAGCAACACTGGTGCTCCCCAAGGTGACACACTAGGTCTAACAAACTGCTTGTCCAAAAGCTCTTCCCACTATTTCTTAAGCTTTGCTAACTCCGATGGTGACATTCTGTAAGTTGCTATAGACACTGGACCAGATCCAGATACCAGATTAATCACGAACTCTATTTCCTGCTCCGGCGGTAAATCAAGTACATCATCAGGAAAGATTCGGGAATCTCGTTAACCACTAGAATTGCACTCACATCAGCTTCGCTCTCGACTTTCAAGGAAGACAATAGCATATATCCCTGAGCTCCTTCTTTCAAGAAAGCTCGAACTTGGTTGGTCGTCAAAAATCTAGAATCCTCATCTATGGGAAAAACTGTGGTTTTACTCGAGCAATCCAACATGATACGGTTGGAAGACAACCAATCCATTCCTAAAATCACATCTAACTGAGAAAGGGGTAAATAGATCAAATCAACAGAAAAGATTCGACCCTCAACAATTAATGGACAATTTAAACAGACTTTGGTAGTAACAACAGGTTAATCAGTGGGGGTAGAAACAGTTAAGTCAAAAAGTAAGGATGACATAGGTAAACCAAGTCGTCACACACAGTCATGTGAAATGAAAGAGTGGGTTGCCCCAGAGTCATACAGTACAGTTAAAAGATTACCTCCTATGACACCTTCTCCCTATATCAGATCTTCAGATTTGGAGGCTTCTTCTCCGCTCATGGTGTACACTCTGCCTCCTGCTTGCGGCTTTGCAGCCCGTGTAGCGTTGACTGAAGGCTCAGCCTTAGCTTAGTTGCAGTCTCTAGAGACATGTCTAGGCTTCCCACATTGGAAACATATGATCCCCTTGATGGTGCAGTCTCTAGTTGCGTGATCCTTCCCGCACTTCAAGCATTTTGAAGAAAATGTCACATTCTGCCTTGTACGGTTCCCACCAGAACCTCCACTAGAACCTTCACCTGACGTCTGCTGTTGATTTCCCAGTGGTCAGGAATAAGGCTTCTTTTGGAAATGATTTGCGTTGTTGCCGCCTCCTCTTTGGAACCTGGTAGGTCCAAAGTTTCAGTTTCTTGTGTCTTGAGCTTGATCTAGAGCTTCCACTTGGCAACATGTATCTAGCAACTTTGAAAATTGGTTGATTTTCAAGGTGATAACTGCTCTCTTCACCTCATGCCTTAGTCATTCTTCAAATTTGTGACATTTCCACACCTCGTCTGGCTGGTGCTGGAAATATGTTGAAAACTTGGATAAGCTTTCAAACTTTGCGGCGTATTCACTGACAGACAAGTTTCCTTGCCTCAAGCTGAGGAACTCTATTTCCTTCGCATGTCTTGCGCTTGCGGGAAAATATTTGTCCAAGAACTTATTCTTGAACACCTCCAAATTGATTACGCGACCTTCAGCTTCTAGCACTCTCTGTACTCCATTCCACCAGTCTTCAGCATCACCAATTAGCATAAAAGCAGCATAAGTCACTTTCTTGTCGTTGGCACAGTTCATGCCCCTGAAGATTTTCTCCAGCTCCTTGATCCATAAACTAGCTTTTTTCAGATCAAATTCTCCTTTGAATTGAGGAGGGTTGTGGCGACGAAACTCCGCCAAATTTTGCGCATCAGCCGTAGCTTCGAGTTGTTGAGCAGCTTTTTCTTGCTGTTGAGCAGCTCTCTCCATTTGTTGCCCAATGACTTCTGCCATTCGCTGCATCGCCTCTATTACTGCTGCCATATCTCCGCCTCGTGCCATATCGTTCTTTCAAGCAATACTAACTGAAACACACAATGAAGAATTAGATGTATCCCTTCGGAATACCAATCACAGAGAATCACACAGCACACATAAGTCAGACCTAACCACAAAGACCCAAAGAAAACATAAACCGGGGCTCTGATACCAACTTAATGTAACACCCCTTTTTGGGAGGGAACATCACATTACAATTTACGATGTGGAAAACAAAAGTATAAATTAAGACCCAGTTCATTATATTAGTATTTAAACTTGTTTGATTATAATTGTATAAATAAAATGGTGACTATTTTTTTGTTATAATTAATAAAATATAGTGACGAAACATAATCACAAGAAAGAGTAAGATAAAAGTAAAATATACATTCGAACACATACATTCGAATAGTATACATAAATATAAATATTTCATCATATAAAACTTGTTTAGTTACAAAGCCCGATATACAAAAATAAAACTATGCATGCCCAAAATATTTTACATGTACAGCCCACCAAAATAATATTATTAGGCCGCAAAATGAACACAGATAGCCATCAGTAGCTATCTACAGTATCAACCCCCTATGAAGAAGGAGAAGGAACTGTGTCAGGGTCCTCCTCAGGGTCTTCCTCGTAGGAGGTAACCCTCATTGGAGCCACCGAATTACAGGTCGGGGCTCGAGCTGTGGAGAGGAATGAATCCTCCCGTGGGGTGTAGTGAGGTTCACCCCACATGTCCCTAATGGGCATGTAAAATTCTAAATGTAGACGAACGCTGCAGGAGAAGATCGATGGATCATAATGCCCCCATGCCAGCGACAACGACACGTCTCCCATAGAGACATAGCGATCCGAGCTGAAGTTAACATGCCAATAGTCCGGACCTCCAAGGAATATCAGACGCATGTATCGCAAAAATCTCTGTGGGCGGCCGTCGTGATCAAAAGCAAGTACTAGTCGTAGTCAGGCCAGAAACCCAAAAACTCATGGACTTCACCCTCTTCGCCGATGTCTTCGATGGAATACAAATATAGACAGAAATAATAGAAATACAGGAAAGAGGTAAGACATCCTACCATCATTACCAATTATGGCAGTAAGAAACAAAACGGTGCGAAGTGCCCACATAGCATTTCAAAAGTAATAATAATAAGCATTAAATAGCAGCGATAAATAATAACCAGTTCCAGGCAGTTATACAGCAGTAATCAATAATTCCAATTATAATGAGAATTATATGCTAGAAAATATGTCAACTCACTATGCACATGCATACGATATCAGAATCCTATTCCATGAAGCTAGACACAAATAGTCGGAGAGAAAGATCAGGAGACATGTCCGCAACTCGACTGCCGCGACCTAAGTGCTATAACTCATCAGTTTATCCATGTGCACATCAAGGCATTGTACAGACATTCTACACTAGATCGCGATATAGGACAGTATCTCGATCCGGATCGTCGGTGCATTTGCATCGGTCTGCCCCACGAACCGAAGAGCTACCAACTGTCCATTGTGAGGTACTCGCACCCCGACGCCCCCAAGGTCAACAGTATGACCTACACTAGTCTATTTGCAACCGCACTAAGGTGTGTTCAATCTCCTAGGTAACATGGCCTTAACAACAGTCCATCGGACTTTCACAATGCATGATGACTCAATGCATATTCATGTATGTTTATCATTACATACTTTTCCACAATATGCCTCAATTGGCCAAAATAAGCATCAACACATCATTGGTCCCTCACATGGACCCACAATATCATATTATCGAAATCTAAATGAAATAATACACTTTCAAGGTTTATTATGAATTCTCACTTTAATGTAGCATTTCTTACAAAGTTCGTCTCTAGAGAAATTCTCTTGATTAATTAAGTTCTCTATTGTAAATTTATTCACACTCACTTAGAAAATTATTCTAAGGGTCTCAAAGTCTCACACTCTCTTGTTCTTTCTTTAATTAAAATTACCCTAAGTCTTATGATAAATTTCATTCTTGGTTTTTTCCACCATACTATCAATAAATTAATCACTTGGTTATTTAAGTTCCAAGATTACCTAAAGTTACATAATTAAGTCCTAAATGGTCTTAGAGGTCGTGGCCTCTCTATGGGATTAGGTACCCAAATTTTTCATCATCACATTACTTATCATACATTGGTTAATTATTTTTCCATCTTGATACAAAATTTCAAGCATGGACACCCTAATCTAGGGTTATGGCCGTGAGCTATATTGAAGGGGGTAAGGAACCCTTGCCTCCATTTCATGCTTTCAATCAATCCAAACTAATCAAGATCATCAATTTATACATACATTTAAATCAAACAAATCATACATGATAAAATCAATACATAATCATCAAAATCACACATTACAAAGAGTAACCCTAATAAGGGTTTCTCACAACCAACAAGCAATACAAGTCTCCTACTACCAATAGAGGTTGAGGGGGATAATCTTCCTCTTACCTAAGGGAGAAAAAAGCCAAGAACTCCCTTGAAACTCCAAGTGAAATTCGGATTCACTCCACCACAAACCCTAGAAATTACAACTTCATCAAATCAACACTAAGGCTTGAAAAAGAATGGATCCATGGTCATGGTGAAGGCCATGAAAACAAAAATGAAGAAGAAAAGATAAGAGATGATGAATCTTACCCTAAAGCTTCAAACTTAAAGCTTGAAGAAGATGATGAAGATGGAAGTTTTTCAAGAAATCTTCAACTAGAAAGGTGTTTAGAATGTAGTGGGGATGAAGAAAATGTGGTTAGTTTGAAAATTTTGTGATGGTGGAGGGAAAAGAAGGAGGGCTGGCTGTGTGGTAGGTGGTAGAGAAAATGAGGAGAAAATGAGAGAAAGAAGAAGGTAGAGAGAGAAGAAAAGTGAAATAAGCTTTTAGGGTTTTTGAAATTATAATAGATTTGTTTAATTAAGTAAAGCACAAATCCTTTGGCTCCAAAAGAGTGCAGCTGCTTTGTAGGGAGGGAGGGGAGAAAGGGAGTGTTTAGCTTCTTTGAGAAGCTTGGGAGCTTTTCCAATAAAGAAGGATTTGATTAGACATAAAGTGGATTTCATTTGGATAGGATAATTAGGTGATAAATTAATTAAAATAATAAGGTAATTAGGATTTTACTACAAGCTATTACCTAATGGATAATTGTTACGGTGAACAAAGCCAGTATTAATTATCCAACGGATAATGGAGCGTATCGTAAAATTTTAATTAACGGTACGTACAGAGATTTTATTTATCAGATAAAATCTCAAAAAATGTAAACCTCGTAAATTGTGCCCAGGCTCAGGTTTAGTAAGATCCCTCATCGACGCTTTCATACTTCAAAGTTTACCAGACTCTTGAAAAATATTTCGTTTTCCCGGCTCTACTCAGGGCGCACGCAAAACGAGTAATATACTAAAATATTTAACATTTCCAGAAAAATTCTCAAAAATCACAAATATTAGAAAATGACTATTCATCACGAAATAAACAAATTCTGGGGTGTTTCACTGACTCTGCTCAGTATGTACACAAAACGAGGAATATATTAAAATATTCGACGTTTCCAAAAAATTCCAGAAAATTTTTCAAAAATCACAAATATTATAAAATAATTATCTATGATGAAACAAATAATTTTTGGGGTGTTACGTGCTGTGACGAGAATGAGAGGAAGGTGAGGTATTTATAGGTCCAAATTTGGGTTATCTTATGTTGGAGATGATGTAAGGAATGAAGGGGGTATGATTTGTTGTTAATCCAGGAAGAATTCTTCAAAAAAATCAAGTCTTTATTTTTAGAATGATCTCGTGTAGCACTTACATGGTTGGCTTATATGCTTGTTGTTTATTTCTTTGTAATCATTGTTAATCATGGTTTAAGAGTTCCTATTATGATACTTGTCTTGCTTACCTCACTAAGCTTATATCACCTTCATTAAATTCTTGGACACTTGTTTCTTATAGCCGTAAATCACCATCAGTTTTCTTCAGTTGTTTAACATCTGTTCTTTTGTAATCATGGCTTCAAATCTAATCTTGACACATGTAGCTGCCAATCATTATTTCCCAATATTTCATGATTTCTAAGAGTTCCTCTTCGTTCCACCTATTCTTGCTGACTTCACTTACCTTACCTCATTCATCATACTTCATCAGATTAGTTCCACTGGAACTAGTGGATTTGAGGAACAAAGAATGAAACGAACTGAACGGGAATAGAAACAAGTTTTCATTCTATTTCAATATAACAAACTTTTTCATTGCTTATTGAAATAATAAAAGCCTTATTCAAATAAAGTTGCATATTTTCTCTTTTATGTTTACATATCAAGAACTCTTATTTGAATAACTGGTTAGTTATCTGAATAGTAGGACCTTTATTTGAATAATTTTATTTGAAAATCATTATAATTACACCAACTACTACCCACACTCGAGGGTAGTTTTGGAAATGTTACAAATTTGAAATAGTTTCCAAGAATGAAAACCAAGTGATGGTTGCCTGCAGCGAATCCCCTTGCACCATGTGGCATAAAAGCTGTCATTACATAGATGAAGAGACGTAAGCACAACAGAGGGAATATCTAAGATAAGCCAAAGGTCACACCTTCAGTTACCACGGACAACAAGTAAGCCTTCCATCAATAAGTGTCCCAGTTCTTGACATCTGATGATGCACATGCTAGCTATTCACAAAGAGAATTTCGAGGTCAAGACCATGGAAGAAAATCCATGGTCTATGGCAATTTACTAAAGGCAAATGTCCCCACGCAATGAGATTTGTGGTCAAGAGCTAAAAGAGCCTGGCTCTAGAGAACTCAAACCACGTTGCAAATAAAGTCCATGACTTTGGTCCAAACCTAAGTGAGCACAGAGCTCAACACTATGATAGCCATCAAAGCACTGACTTGTGGGTAATGATCCATACTAGAGTTTTGAGCCTCGTAAGGCCAAACTAAATCATCTATTGAGACAAAGACCATACATGCCCTACAAAAGGAATGTTCCCCTTAGGGGAACCAGTCATAGGTCAGCACACAAGTCAAGGAAGGTACTAGGAAATTTCCCACAAGCACATAGAGTGACCAATTTACCCTTGCCTACTACTTAGTCTCCAAAACACTCTTGCACCTATAATAGTTACAGTAACCTCTAGGGTAAGGATCTTTTCCCTAACGTTCTACCAACTTGAGCCATTGCTTACTTGAGCATTGGAGTATCTTGTAAGTACCCAACCCCCTGCTCTAACACTTGAAGGAATTTGCTACAGTGAAGATCGTTCTGTCCAAAGAGCTTGCCACCACCTCTTGCATCCAGAAAGAACACCCACCTAATAAAAGACTTTGGTGGTTGTTATTGTTGTTTACATGATATATTACAAGTCCTTTTTCTCATGTACATATTACACAAGCATTAATAAAGAGTCTCGGATGATGTGGAAATGTTTAGCCAGTTCTACCTCGATAGACCTTTACTTCTTTAGTTTAACTTCCTCGAGGAGGCATTTTTTTCTCCAAAATTTTGCTAAATAAAATTTAGAAAATTAATCGGATTAATTGTGAAAATGAAACTGATCGTATAATTGATACAATTCATTACTAGCTAAAGAATAATAAGAAATGTGGTAAATTCTAACAAGAACAACTTCAGTATTTTGGATTAAACACACTGATAACCCTGAGAAAGTTGACAGCAACAAATAAGAAGATAGCAATTCCCACAACAGTTGAATTGAGTCTCCAGTGGTCACAGAAGTAGGGTGGGCATGGCTCAGTTCGGCATGAAAAACTAAACCGAACCGAACCAGTAAAGAAGTTCAGTTTGAAAACTGAACTGATTTTCTTCTAAGACCGAACCAGTTTTGGTTCGATAAATCGATTTTGAACCGATTCAGAACCGGTTCATAACCGGTTTGGGTTTGAAACTGTTTTGGATTTAGAACTGGTTCTGAACTGGTTTTAAACCGGTTCAAAATTGGTTTTGGTTTCTGAATCGGTTCAGAAACCAGTTCAGAATTAGTTTTTCATAAAATCAATTTAGAAAACTGATTTTTCTATAAAACCAGTTCAGAAAATTAATTCAAAATCCAGTTCAGAAAATCGGTTTTTGTTTCCTCTTCCACAAGCTGCATGCGGGCAGCAGGACAGAGTCAATACTTGGTAATATTAGAATTAGAGTAACACACATACACATACATATATATACCAAGGTATATCTAGCAATGTGGGCCAACAAACCTATCCTGTCACCGTATACAGTCTGTTATACCAACCATTTGATGCCATCCCAATAGCTAAATATAGATGTTTGTGACTCTCACTAGGATTTTGCAGCGAATACTTGATGTAATAAAAACCTGAACCATTGTCTCAGTTAAATTAAGCACTGAAGCTTCAACGTTTACCAATGATTTACGTTTTTGGTAAAGTCTTTGTCTCATTAAGCATATCTTAGGAGTATGTGATCTAAAACATATGTGCATTGTAACATTGATACTTTATAGTTTAGATCATCCATGAACATTGGATTTGAGTTTCCTGCTGTTAGCACAGGTGCTATTACACTTATGTGTTTTTCTTTCTAAAAAAAATGAATTTTACACATTTTTCATGTGTGGAGTGCACTTATTTAAAGAGAGAGAGAGAGACACAGTTTTACAGCAACATCCTCTATTACTATTAATTTCCCTTACAATCTTATAACCGATATCGTAATGAAATAGCTGGAAGAGTATAAGTAAGCACCATTAGATGATTTACAATCTATGAGTTTAGCAGCTACACTCGGGGGTCTTTGCCAGCTTCTGTCCAGCCCACTAACCTGTTGAACTCATTTTAAGGAAATAGGGGAGAAATTTAGCATTAGGTGAGTGAAACGAAAAGAAAGAAAACCTGCAAATAATAGTTTTAAATCTAATCATAAAATCACACCAGAGTCTCAGCAAATTCTTCAACTTTGCCAAACGATTCCATCCTAGTAAAATCCGGACCCAGCCCTGTGATCACAATGCTCACTGAAACAACAAATTGATAATGATAGCAATTACTTTTATATAGTATAAATTATAATGCAAGAAGAAACAAATATTTGGGAAATATAAATTGACAGTGAGTTGACTCTGAATCTGAAAATACCATTGGAATTAGAACTCTCTTCTGGGTAGAAAGCAGTCACTGATTTAAACCCATTAGGCTCTCCTATTCCTACTTGCCACTCTGATCCAGCCATAAAAACACAAGGAATCTAGAATTTAAGCAATTGAATTGAAGGTACAGTTCTACTTCCAAACTCTCAAGTCAATTCACCTTGAGGAATCGCTATCTTGAATAAGACTAATCTATCACAAAAAACGTGTAAAGGTCATACTCTCTTTCAATCCAACCCCATACAACAAGAATACTATAAATGTCACAATACTCCATATAATCTTGTTGCACAGTTTATAGAATAGGACATACCAAAATCATGCATCACATCAAATAATACGTAAATGTTCCTCCCTCCTAAAATACCCCATCATGTAAAAACTAGAAAACCTAAATCATATATAACCCTGTAAATTGACATTATGAATCTAATTATAAGACAGTTAAATTCCATTCTGAACATATCATGCTATAATTTACCTGTGCAACATGAGGATGAGCAGCTTGCTTAAGATTGGTTTCCCTGACAGTCTCAATAGACCTAAAATTACCTTCTAAGCACTCTTCGTGCATAACCATTAGATTTTCAGCCACTTACATAATCATGAACATCAATATGGAAAATAAGAACAACAAATGAACATTGCAAATACATACATATATCAGAAACAAGTAACTAATAGTGGCATATATGAAGCCCAAATTCTATTTGACTAAACTCCCATGAAAATTGATATGATCTACACCCATATGGGACATAATTCAAGTTTAATCTATGTTGCATGGATATGGATACCTCATAACTGTATTTAAACATGTTTCATTTTTAATAAATGTATCCAAAACAGTATAATTCAGGAATACATAAATTCTTTTAAAATAATCTAAAATACAGGTAAGGCAGGCAGGTCTTTAAAATAAAATAGCAGTATATGATATGCATATGAAAACTACAAAACAATGAAATCTTTGTTCCAAAAACTAAAAACATAGAGCACCATGAATTATGTTTAAGATGGGGGGAAAAAATAAGTGTAATGTCAACATAAAGTATATTTTCCCCTCTACCTGATCGAAATATAGTAAAGAATGATTGCTACTTTTTTTCCATGCCTATGCTTATTAGAAAAGATATTAGCAAAGTTCAACCACAAATAATTACAGATGTAATAATTTGAGCCCAACAAATGCAATATATATATATATACCTCTTCAATGCTGCCATCCTCAACCTCCACATTGAGAGAAAGCATACCTTCATCGAGTATGTTTTCCAAGTCATCAATATAAAGTGGCTCTAGGTAGCAACAATCATTAAATCAGGAGTTATATCAGAAGCTTTATTACATTTAGAGAGGAAAGCAACATACACACAAGAACAGATTGCTACATATGTGAAAGGTGCAATCAAGCACTAGAAAGGATCTGAGAAAATTAAGAAATATAATACAACAATGAAATATGAAACCAAATCACTTTTTTGGTTTTTGCACATGATCCACATGCATATTGCAAACCTTTCCATGAAAGTTTCTTTAAAAACTCAGGTGTGTTCCCCTGCATTTTCTAAATTATGTTTTCAAAATTTGGCAGAAAATAAAACAGAAATTAGGCAAGTAGCCAAATACAAAGCATTCACCACAATAAACGCTAACGTTGTTTTAAGGAAAAATTGAGAAGCTTAAATTGATGTTAATGGTTGCTGTGTAATAGAAAGGAGAGAAGTAGGTTGAGATATATATATACCTTTGGATTGAGTGAACCAGGAAAGTAGGTCGGCGGCGAGTTGGTCAGCTTTAAGGCGGGACTAACGGCCACCCCATTCATTCTCAACGGCTGTACAAAGAGAAGACCACCGATACAAAACCAAACCAATTCCTTCACTGAATATTGGGATTGATTCTCCTTGTAGCCGTCTTATACCCTCCATCCCTCTCTTTCTCTCTCTCTCTACGCTTCAGTTCAGTTCGTCACAGGAAAACAATAAACCCTTCTTCGTCTGCGTCACCATTTTTAATATATAGGAAATGGTGAAGAAGTTGGGTAAATGCACATTACTTCAATGAGAATAATATAGTCTACATATTTTAATATATATATATATATGACCTCAGCTTCTATGGATTCAAAGTAATGGTGAAGAAGGGGGATAATACCACAAAGAAAAATAACTACCCCATGCCTAGGAAAAACAGAAAAACAAATTGAGTACCAAGTCATTTTTAACATGGATGGAAAATTAGAGGGAAAAAAAAAAGGATAACTCCTTGCGAGATAAGATGTGTCCACATTTTTCAGAAGCAAATAAAGCATACTTGAATACACCCCTCCCCCTACATATAACTACAAACCCCAATAAAACTACAAAAGACACTCATGATTGACATAGCTACGAGGAGGGAAAAAGACACCCTGGGGGAACTCTGATACAGCAAGAAATGGAATTTTAGGTGTCCTATTGTACAGGTGATTCTGGCATCCTCACAGTGCGAGGAAGCATAAACTCAGCAAATATAAGAAAATGAGAGGATGGATAATACCCATCGATATTATCATTCACCACTTCACATGAAACAGGAATCAGAGATCTACCTCTGAAAAGGATCCAATCAATGTGAAGATCCTGTGTTTGGCGATCCCAGCAGAGGCAGAGAGCTCTAAAAATTAACTTGAGGTATTCAAGTGCTCCCTCTTTGTCACCTAACAGCACCACATAACACTTAGTAATAGCACAGTTGTATCATGCTCATAAAACAGAATAAATGGTTGATTATCTAATGTTGACCATTAAACATGCAAAGAAGTCTACATGGTTTTTTACAGGCTTAAAAGTTCAAATGTCTATACGATAGATCTTTAAAATGTGAACAACAAAAATTATATGAGTGTTTTACTGTTTTTAAGTCATGCATCTGTCATTTAGGAATTCTTAACCTGAAAACTCAACTCGTCCTCTCATAATCACTCACAAACAGCAACTAAAAACCCACAAATGCCATTCAATAGAAAATACTCATGCAAGCAAATAGCACCCCAGATTGAACAAACTCCAAATCCCCAATTGAACACTGAAATCTTCCAAATCAAACAAATAAATAAATATATTTATTTAGATACCTTTGTGCTGCTATAGAGATGGCGAGACACTGCAATGGAGACGTTGTAAGTAACAAAACTTTCACACACTGCAGGATACAACGAAGTGCGAAGTGTGAATCGAAGTGCAGGATGAACAAAGCGGCGAAGTGCGAAGTGCAAATCAGTAATGAAGGATGACAAGAGCATGATCCAGATCTGGAATGGATTATGGGTGCGAAGTGGATTGTGTGGTTCTAGGGTTCTTCGTAGATGGCAGAAAGAGGGCTAGGGTTCTCGTAGACGTGAAATTGGGAATTTGAGATTGAGAAATGTTTTTGTGTAACAGATATTTTAATTTGGATGTGGTTTGGTTTTTACCAATTCACTGAACTGGATTTAAGAAAAGTTAACCGAATTATTAGAATATTAAAACCGATTCAATTTAAGAACCAGCTCTTCTTAAAGTGGATTTAAATGGATGGGTTTGTTTCAATTTATAATGTGATTTGGTTCTTTTGGATTTTATGCGCACCCTACACGGAAGTACACTGACCTTAACATACCCATATAGTGCTTCCAACAGTAGTTATAGTGTTCATTGAGTTCCTTGGTGGTTTTGCCAAAATAATTGGAGGTTACCACAACATGCTTGCAAAGACCATTAACCAGAGTTGCCAATTCTGTATGGCTGCCAAGTTCATGGACAATGGCTTCTTTGTCAACCAGCAACTCCACATCCTCTTGAGTGTGAATCAGAGAGTCAATTAGAGAAACATAATTGCAAATGAAAGGTTGGTCTGAATAGTGACACTGCTCCAAGGCAATGAGGTTCCTGAGAACACATTCAGTTACTTGGTCTACTTTTAAGTGAGGAATTTGCAAATGAGCTTTCAAACATTTGGAGAATGGTAAGCAACCCAAGCACAGAAACCAGCTGAGGATTGGAGTCTAATACGAGATAAGGATGAGTAACAATAGATTCTGTTATCTAATTCTGTTGTCATTCAAATTTAAATTAGGGACACAGTTGTAACCATAGCTATCCTTTTGTTCAGTTTGTTTGTTAGGATTTATTTCTATCCATATGATAACAGATTGTAGACTACACTTGTATATATACCCGATTGTAGCATCTGTATTTTGATATCAGTGAATATACAAATCTTCCAATCAAGTATACGAGCCATATTTTATTATGGCATCAGAGCAGGTCGACAGGGACCCAGGGAAGAAAAATGCCTCTGGGAATAGGGAAACGGAGAAGAAGAATGCCTCTGCTCAGCACATCATCACACCTTCTTCACCATATTATCTGGGGTCATCAGATAATCCTGGGACGCCGCTGGTAGCAGTTCCGCTGAAGGGAGAAAATTACCGCAACTGGGCCCGGTCTATGAAAATGGCTCTGCGTGCGAAGACAAAGCTAGGATTCGTGGATGGAAGCCTCAAGAAACCTGCAGAAGGATCACCCGATTTTCACGATTGGGAAAAGGTGGACTCCATGGTCACTGCATGGGTAATCAATTCAACTGATCCAACATTACACAGCAGCATATCTCATGCTACCACAGCCAGAGACATTTGGCTTGATCTTGAAGAGAGGTTCGCCCAAACCAATGCACCTCGGATCCATCAGCTCTGGCGTACTCTTTGCATGATGCAACAAGATCCTCACATGAACGTGACAGACTTCTACACTGGATTCAAGGGTCTCATAGATGAGCTAAGTGAGTTGCAGCCGCTGCCTCAATGTAATTGTGGCGCAGCAAAGGAGCTAGCTCAGAGAGAACAAGACCAACAAGTTCACTTGTTTCTTGGGAGTCTTGATAACAAATTTTTTGGTCATGTGAAGGCCACAATACTTAATACAGATCCTCTGCCCACACTTCGTTAAGTTTTCAACCATGTGTTACGTGAGGAAGCGCGGTTCATGGCAGAAAGAGAAAGGGAGCCAAAGCTGGAGTCAGGTGCTGCATTCCACGCAAATAAGAGTAAAAATCGTAACTGTCCACGACCAAAATGTGAGCATTGCGGGAAGATAGGACATGAGAAAGCAGGATGCTATGAACTGATTGGGTATCCAGCACACTGGAACACCAGAAGATCAACTCGCTATCCAACCAAAGGAAACACAGAAGGTGGAACAGCTCGACTAGCTTGGTCAAAAAATGAGCAAGGAAAGGTGACAACACCAGAAGAAGCTCAGGAGGACAAGCATTATTTGGATCACAAATCAAACATGCTGATTATATGGCTGGTAAAGAGAATTGGGTCATGGATAGTGGAGCCTCACATCACATGACCCCTCTACAATCTCTTTTTGAGGAATTGCAGTCCCTAGATAACCCATTATACATCACTGTACCTACGGGAAACACAGTGATGGTGGATAAGATGGGAACCATAACACTCAATAACAAAATAAAGTTGCAAAATGTCCTTTATATACCAGATTTTAGTTGCAATCTTATATCCATACATAGATTAACCCGTGATTTAAAATGCACTGTGACTTATTCTGCTCATGCTTGTGTGATACAGGACCAATCCACGAGGAGAGCGATTGGCTCGGGTAACTTGTGTGATGGGGTATACATTCTCAAGAAGGAAGCAACAGAGGGTTCATCTTTAGCAACAAATGCTATCAACGAGACTGCCTTGTGGCACGCAAGAATGGGGCATCCTTCTGAGCAGAATCTCTCTAAACTATCTAGTTTTTTGAATTTTCATCTTGATAAAAATAAATTAGAATGTTGTGATATATGTCATCGCTCTAAGCAATGTAGACAACCTTTTTCTTTGAGCAATAATAAAGCAAAAGCACCTTTTGAGTTAATGCATTGTGATCTTTGGGGCAAATACAGCACGATGGCACACAATGGGGCACATTATTTTCTTACATTAGTAGACGATTACACACGAGCAGTTTGGGCATATCTTTTAAGAGAAAAATCTGATGTCTCAAACATCTTCATGAATTTCTGCAGTATGATTCAGACCCAATTTAATACCAAAATAAAAATTCTGCGCAGTGACAATGGTACCGAGTTCACCAACAACATATTTCAAGCCTATCTTCGAAAAGAGGGAATCCTGCATGAGACCTCATGTGTGGGAACACCAGAGCAAAACGGAAGGGTAGAACGCAAACACAGGCACATCCTCAATGTGGCTCGAGCACTCAGATTTCAAGCAAATTTGCCAATCACATTTTGGGGGGAGTGTGTCTTAGCAGCAGTGCATCTCATTAACAGGACTCCTACCATAGCCAATAATGGTCTCACTCCACATGAGATGCTGTTTGGGAAAGCATCAAGCTATGAACACTTGAGGATATTTGGCTGCCTCTGCTATATGAAGAACAAGAGACAAGATAAATTTGGTGCAAGAGCCAACAGGTGCATATTTATTGGTTATCCTCAGGGACAAAAAGGATGGAAAGTCTATAATTTAGAAACCAAGCAGTTCTTGGTATCCAGAGATGTGATTTTCTATGAGAATGTCTTCCCTTTTGCTGGAAGTGCAGAGGACAATTCTTCAACAGGAAGTCATTTCAATACCACGTTTATAGATGCAGTGCCCACAGAAGACAGCAGAGAAGAAGACTTTAAATCACCAATCCCAAATGACACACAACAAGTTCACATGGACACTTTGCCAAATTCTGAATTTTCAGGAATGAGTGAGAACACCGAAAATGAAGAAGTGCAAGAAACTATCAATGCTACAACCTTGGGACCGCGAACAAGGCAGCCACCATCTTACTTGTGTGATTACTATTGCCATTCCGCAGGAAGTAACCCCTCACACAAGCACCACAAGTCATCGCGCTCCTCTGGTAAGTCCTATCATATCTCAAACTTTGTCCATTATGATCATTTTTCTCCCACTCACCAAGCTTTCATGGCGGCCATCTCCCACAATGATGAGCCCAAGAGCTACTCAAAGGCAGTTCAAAGTGCAGAATGGCGTGATGCTATGACTCAAGAAATCGCTGCATTAGAAGACAATCAAACCTGGACACTTGAGCACCTACCCAAAGGGAAGAAACTCGTGGGGTGCAAATAGGTTTATCGAATCAAATACAAAGCCAATGGGGAGATTGACAAGTATAAAGCACGGCTCGTGGCGAAGGGATACACACAAATAGAAGGAGAGGACTTCACCGAGACATTCGCCCCCGTTGCCAAAATGACCACTGTCCGCTGTTTGCTTACCGTGGCTGTAACCAAAGGATGGGATCTATATCAAATGGCCGTGAGTAATGCTTTTCTACATGGGGATCTTCACGAGGAAGTTTACATGGAGGTACCTCAAGGGTATGTAACGCCAGAAAAAGGGTTAGTATGTCGCTTGCACAAATCTTTATATGGCTTACGTCAAGCATCACGAAACTGGTATACTAAACTCTCAGAAGCACTGGTTGCCTATGGTTTTCAACAAAGTGATGTTGATCATAGCCTCTTCGTAGCTATATTAATATATGTTGATGATCTGGTGATTGCCGGGAATGATGCGACAGCATGTGAGAGGTTCAAGTCTTATCTCCACACTCGTTTCCACATGAAGGACTTAGGGAGCTTAAAATACTTCCTAGGATTGGAGTTAGCTCGAAGTCCAAATGGCTTGTTTCTTTGCCAACGCAAATATGCATTAGACATCCTACAAGAGACTGGAATGGTGGACAGCAAACCATGCAACTTCCCCATGGAGCAACATCAGCGCTTGTCCATTGCATCAGGTAAGCCCTATTCAAATCCAGCACAGTATCGAAGGCTAGTTGGTCGCCTCATATATCTCACCATCACAAGACCAAAGCTATCATATTCAGTTCAGATTATAAGCCAATTTATGCAAGCTCCTCAGCAAGATCACTGGCACGCTGCCATGCAAGTTCTGAGATATATAAAGTCCTCTCCGGGTCAAGGCATCTGGCTTCCCAAGGACAATGACCTGACTTTAACAGGTTATAGTGATTCTGATTGGGCATCATGTCCAGTGACACGAAGGTCCATTACTGGGTATCTCATGAAGCTTGGTTCTGTCCCTGTCTCATGGAAAACGAAGAAGCAGGCTACAGTTTCAAAGTCCTCAACAGAAGCGGAATATAGAGCCATGTCTCATGCAGCAAGTGAAATAATATGGCTGCGAAGCTTGCTTAACTCTCTGCAGGTGAGTTTCACAAGCCCAACAACTCTTTTTTGTGACAACCAATCAGCCATACACTTGGCATCCAATCCAGTTTTCCACGAGCAAACAAAGCACATAGAAGTCGACTGTCATTTCATTCGAGAACACCTTCAATCTGGGGACATCACCACCAATTACATTCCAACTCTGCAACAGCCCGCTGATTTATTTACTAAGTCTCTTGGTACCAAGCAGTTTCAGGAGCTGATGTCCAAGTTGGGTGTCTGAAATGCGTACTCCCAACTTGAGGGGGGGTAATACGAGATAAGGATGAGTAACAATAGATTCTGTTATCTAATTCTGTTGTCATTCAAATTTAAATTAGGGACACAGCTGTAACCATAGCTATCCTTTTGTTCAGTTTGTTTGTTAGGATTTATTTCTATCCATATGATAACAGATTGTAGACTACACTTGTATATATACCCGATTGTAGCATCTGTATTTTGATATCAGTGAATATACAAATCTTCCAATCAAGTATACGAGCCATATTTTATTAGAGTCTTGTTAAACTTGATGTCTATATAGCTCCTACCTTGAACTTTCTTAAAGCTAACCCCTGCCTCATTCAACTTAGTTGCAGTCTTTAGGACGTATTCTTCTGGACAACGGGTGAAATGTTCTGATGGACTCACCCCATCAACCTGGATTTTTCTTGGAAGGTAGGTATATCTGATCAAATCAGTGAAGTGTTTGCAAGATTTACAGTTCTTGATCATCTCCATTTTTTGACTTGACCTGAGTGGATAATAATCTTCAAAGTAGCCAAATACAAGCTCAAGAAAACTGACATGGTTTTCCTTAAAGCCATTATCTTAAACGAAGACCCTTGTGTGCAATTCCTCCAATACAAACATTGGAAGCTGATTTTCAAGCAGTATCAAGTCCCGTTGGGTAGTCTTGCAAATCCATGATGTAGTGAACATGTAATCATTCATCTGTTCAGATTTATTTGATTTTCTCAGAAAGAGCTCCATGATGAAGACAGAGTCTAATAGGATCGTGTCCACAAACTGACCCAGTGACCCTCCTTGCAGAGTTCCAGCTTCGAATAACAGTTGCCTATCTTTTCTATGTTTTCTTCAAGGAAGGCTTTATATTGCACTAAATCTAAAGCCTGTTCGTTCAATAGACGTTTCCAGAAGGCATGAAAATATCTTTGTTTCTGTTTCTCCGGTTTCAGTTCTGAATTGTTGCTGTGAAAAGGGCCCTATTGAGATAAACTGTGGTGTATAGGCTTCCACATTCAACTTCCGGAGATGGACTGGAACCGTGTAAATGCAACATTGATCAGGCAGCGCAGGCTCAATCTGCTCCGGAATGTTAATTATGCGCTGGATCAGAGGTTTAGTTTCTGTTAAAGCAGCACGACTAGTAGCAGAAGTCATTGAAACCCAACTTCCTCTTCCTTAGCAGTAACAAAAAAAGACCATACAATAAATCACTTACAATTGAGAAAAGATAGAGAACTACAATTTTGTGGGGAAAAAGGAAGAGATTACACAAATAACAGAAAATTCCTTTGAAGGATCTATCCCATCCACAAATAAACCTGAAAATACGAAGTGGATTGATTTGAAATGAGAATTGATTTATTTATAAATATAATTTTGTGTTCCTAAACCTTAAAATAAGGGTAAGAATTGATTTGATTTTGAAATTTTTTAATTTAAGTTGTGTGTATTTATAAATTCAATCAAATTTAAGTAGATTTAAGTGGATTTGATTTGATTTTAATTTTAATTGTTTAAATTGATTTTTTTTATAATAGTGACAATGATATTTAAACTTATGTTTTCACATAAACTACTCAAATCTTTCACCGGTGCCCAATCATTGGGGCTTTAAAATTGATAATTTTATATCTTTATTTATTTACTTATTTTACTTTTTTTAAATAGTGTCTGGTCAACTAATTCACTTTCTCAATTTAGTCAAAGACAAGTTATTTGTATCAAAATTAAAAAAATTATAAAAATATTTATTGTGATATGATGCTAAGAAATTAGCACTTCCACCTGCTATTTGTCTCCATTTGTATTGGAATCACTATATTTTCATGATTCGTTCTCACACGTTGTTACAGCTTGAGAATAATAATGTTAGATGAGGTCAATATTAGAGGTGGGAAAACGGACTGCGGTCCGTGTAACCCACGGTTTGTGTAGATTGTGATTTGGTAAAATGAAGGCCAGTTTAAATAGGGGTCTATAAGTCTAGTCTATTTATAAAGTGCGGGTATACTTATTTTTTTATTTAATCTAAAATATTTTATAATTTTAATACAATAAATAAGATTTTTTGATTATTTTACCTTTAAGGGCAAAACTATTTATCGAATTATCATCGTTTTGAAATATATTATCAAAATGTCATATTTTTAACCACGTAAATATTTTATTTTTTATTTTCATACCACGTAAATAGCGCCAGAGGAGATGATGCTATTAATAGGAAGGCACCAAATCGCTTGACGCTATCCATATGATAATGCCAACACACGTGACGTTATCTACGTGGTAATGCCAAGTGTAATGGTGTTACCATGTGGATAACGTCACGCGTGTTGGCGTTATTACATGGATAGCGCCAAACGCTTTGACATTTCCCTATTAGATGTCTTATTTACGCAACTCTCCCCCCTCCCACCGGCCTAGTTTCTCATTTATCATATTTTTACATTCTCTCTAAACTTTTTTTCTCACTAAACTCTCTCCAAAACCCTCCACTGACTGTTACTTGTGAGTTGACACAATTGGGGTTTAGGGTTTGTTAAAAGATGGAAGGAGATTTTGTGCATACGTCAGAGATAAACTCTATCATAAGTAGTTCATCCGTGATGAGGAGCAGAGGAAGTGCACAAATTTCTTCTGAGAAGCCTGGATGTAGACAATGGGCTTTGATTTATACTTCGAAGAAGACAAGGAGTTATGGTCATCGATTTTTTACGTATCCTTTATGGAGAGATAAACAATGGACTTGTGGTTTTTTTCAATTGTCAGATGATAAAACTAGAATAGTGGATGAAATGATTGACATGAATGAGAAAAGAATTAGGGAGCTTAGGAATAGAATTGTGTTGTATAAGGAAGAACTAAAAAAATGGAAACTAGTGAATGTGATTTTGTTTTTTTATTTTATTTTTTGCTTTCATTTTCTATGGGTTGTTTAGCATATAAATGGGATTGAGACTGATTCATTGTGTGAATCAACTGTCTCACAACCATGATGTAATTGTTCAGTTTATTATAATGTGATTAACGGAATTCAACTGCTTTGTTGGAATACGATAAACAAAGTTGTTTTATAATTTACTTATGACTTACGATTAAGTTAAACAAAGTGTAACAATATAAGTATGTCACAATAACGTATGATGAATTTGTGACCACTCAAAACCAGGGTCATGACCGATTCATGGGCTAGAATACCAGTCTAGTAAGCCTATAAAAATCAATTAACCTTAATAGTTCAAACATTCTGATTCTATAGAAAATTTGACAGAATATCCCTTAAAAATTAGACATTCTCAAAAGTACTTCATCCTATATAATGAAACATATCCATATATATATATTGATTTCCAAATCAATAGAGCATAAGATGCATAACAAAAACATAAGGACATACACATACAGTCATCCCAGATTAAGCAAATGTAACAAAAGGTAGATAAATTAATCTAAGTGTGATGACCATATCAATGAGAAGGGCCAAGGTCAGAATGTGATGGTCTGTGAGGGAGATCATAAGAAGGTATTGACTGTGATAGGTGAAGATATGATGGGTAACTCATATATGGTGGTGGGTATGGAAATGATGGTGTAAGGGTAAAGGTCATAAGATATGGTGGGTAAGGGTAAGTAGGTGGTGGGTAACCTGTAGGTGGTGAATAAGTTGTATATTATAGGCAAGAAAGAGGTGGTGGTTGAGATGGTGGGTAAGTACTAGTAGTAGAGGTTAGGGGATGAGTGTTAGGCACACTTGAAGAATCAGAGGCCTCTAAATTTCGAAGTCGTGAACGAGTACTCGCTAACCCTGTCCTTATTCTACGGCGCATCCTCTGTTCGTCGAATTGCTCAGGTGGTCCTAAAATGTCATCTGTAGGAGGAGCTGGACGGAGTTGCTCCAACGTAATGCGATCATACTCCTTCACTGAAGATAAGATCTCCTCCATGGAATGTAGAAGGCTAGTCATACAAAATCCCGAATGTAGGTTCTTAGCCGAAGCATGGATGTTCTCTATAATGTCAGCCTAAGAGACAAATATAACACATGTCATCATCAATGCAATGTACATCTAGCAAAGAGCATAATAGGGTTGAATAGATAGCTTACCACAAATCCAAAATGTGCACCAGTACGAGAAATCCAACGTCTGATAATTCTTTTGTATCAGTGCATGCACTCAGAATAAATAGTTAGGGGAGCTTCCAATGGTCTCCTAGTAACATACTTTTCCCTTCGAATGGCCCAGATGACTATGTGTACAAGGTGAGTGTTTCGCTAATCTTCATCATGTCTTCTTGCTAATGTTATTGAATGCAAATCGTCAGGTTGATATGGTCTCCTTGGTATTGGTTAGTCCAAACCAAACTGATGCATCACCCTACCTAGCTGGTGCCACTCAATAATGTGGAAAAAAATAGAGGAACTACTACCAGTATTATGTCTCTACCAGCGACACAAAAAGCTGGTAGGGACGTCATAATCTCATCTGTATAGGGTTACCATGTAATCTATAAAATAATATGTACAAAGAATTAGAAAGCAAGACATGGTAACTTATTTAAACTAATGTAAGCAAATACTGACCTTATCACTCTTCAATTGATCAAAGAACTAGCAATAATACGAAAGCATCCCCATTGGGGTTTCATTCAACACCTTATGTTTATGCCACCTATTTAAATGTCAAAGTCATATATTGTCAACACAAGTAGTATGTATAATAAACTAAAAATATAAACAAATGATATATTGAGAAACTTACTAAAATCCTAGTGGACGTAGGTCACCACGATCTACAGCATAGGCAGCTAAAAGGTTAGGATCAGTATCATCTATCGGTGTAGGGACAAGACGAGGAAATCTGTGCCATGCCCAACACTGCAACAATATGCAAGCACCCCTAATCTCGTGCACATTGTAGTCTGTGGCTTTGAAAAGCTCCCTATATAAGTATGTTAAGATCGCAAATCCTCAATTATATGTCCCAGCAGTGATAAAGTCTTCCAACAAGGGAAGGAACATCATGTGCACATATCTACCAGAATAATCATGAAATAACAAACCCCCAATCAATCTAAGTATATATGATCGTGCACACTGCATCATGTAAATATCATCATCGTCCAGCGTAAGTCATCTACGAAATCTGCTCCAAAGCCACGACATATCAACACGTGCACCTGATAACTGTGACACATCTGGCTGCGAACCTAACAAGTCGTCACATAGTTACATCCAATCGCGACGGTGAGTATGGCCAGTAACTGCATCGCCGTTAATAGGAAGTCCCGAGAGGATACCTATATCCTCCAATGTGATAGTATACTCTCTAGTAGGCATATGAAATGTATGTGTCTTCGGACACCATCTCTCAACCAATGCCATAATCAAGGAGTGATCGATCGTGCAATATCCCATGTGGGCAACCCTAATGAAACTAGCCTGCTGTAGATATGAAAGCATTCGTGCATTTGGGTCTATATGCCTGAATTTATGAGCACATCTAACACGCAAGTGATGATTCTCCTTTCCTTGCCATATATGTTATGAAATGTGAAACTCCTGCAACTCCAGTATTGAAGGGTCCTCTGGGCCTGGGTGCAAGTAGAATGCCATGTCTCACGCTGTAATCATGCAAACAAGAAGAATAATGGGTAAGTGTTCAAATGGTAAGACAAACTATAAGAAGAATATATATATTAAGCATGAGTGCATCGAATAATGTTAAAAGCATATATATTAAGCATAATGTTAAAAGAATACAAATTAGAAGACACTGCTAAAAGCATATAAGAAATGTTTAACATAAATAATCAAATAGAAATTGTCATTCTATATCAAGTAGATTATCAAATTACATGTTAATAGTCATATATGACCAAATACAATGATGATGTTTATGTCTTAATCAAGTAGATGGCCATTCTTGGTCATTCCTCAAGGAAGTCGACCCATCACGCCGACAACTACGAGAATTATGTCTAGGTTCACCACATTTTTTACATCTTTGTCCTGGTCTTGGTTCACGCCAATCCATCTCATTTCTAAGTCGAGTTGACTTAGGTCGACCTTTAGATCTAAGCAATTGATGATCAAGCACTAATATAATCGGCAGATCTGGTGGCCACCATGGTTCATCCTTAATGATTCCTCAATTTACCTCATAAGCTCTGCATAAAGTACGCATTCTGTAAATACTATGCACGTATTGAAAAGCGTCAAATGTCCTAGAAGAACATGCTACTATTGCATGAGAGCAAGGGAAATGCAATGCTTGAAACAGGCCACAGTCACAAGTGCCTTGTTGAAGGTTTACTTACCATTTAACTCCACCCTGCTGTATTATAGGGTTAAATGCCTCTTCGACCAAAAATTCGAATGACTGTATATCAAATCGACGGACTTAGTGAAAGCTTGCCTTGAGCAGGTTGACATTCCAGCTTTTCATAAAATCATCAGTCTAATTTGCCCCATCAACAAGTTTCTCGTTTGACTCATCCTTTCGATTAACAAAGTACTCTACCAATTTGTAATATGTCATCTGAACCAATGCAGTTATTAGTAGGTTTTGCCACCTTTCAACACTTTATTCATACACTCGGACAAGTTCGTGGTTATATGCCTAAATCTGTGGACACCATCATATGCTAAACTCTATTTTTCTTTTGGAATCGAATTAATCCAATTTGCCATTTCGAGAGTAGTTTTCAACTTTTCGAACCTAGCCTCAAATTTTTATGAAATTGATTTGTACCCTAGTATAAAAATGTTGAATGAGTTGGTGTTAGCAACTAAATTGGCCGAATATCAAGTAGTATAATAAACTTAAATAGAACTCAAAAATTTAAACTACTTATGTTAATCAGATATGTTTTTAGGGCTAGATTGCGGAATGTGCTGTTAAAATTGATGGCAATGTGTCGTATGCAGAAAACATGATGTGCATGCGGTGGCTGCCTTCCTAGATGTAGATTCGCCACTGACTGTAGGATGCCTTGATGTCGGTCAGATACCAAGCATAAGCCCTGTTGTTTTGTGACATGTTATCAAATAAATGCTAAGAATCAACTCCAAGCATCCTTTCTTTCTCCTTCAACAATGACAAATGCAATTGGAAGAGGTTTTATATCGCCATCTTGTGTTGTTGCAATTAATAGTTTATGACAATATTTACCATACAAATGGGTGCCGTCAATTTGAATAATGAGCTTGCAGTATTGGAATCCAACAACACATGGTTTGAATGTCCAAAATAAGTGAAAAAATACTTATTTTGAATAGTCAACTCTGTTGCGCTCAACATACTCAACAGTTTGCATTTCCACCACTATGTCTGGCATGTTTTTTTGCATGGCGAGTCACCATCTAGGCAATACAACATAAGATTTATCCCAATCTCCAAATACCTTCACAATGGCAATTTATTTTGCCTTCCAAGCTTTCCGATAGAACACGTCATATCCGAATTGACTTTGAACCCTTTCAATAATCAAACATACAGGCACATCAGGTTTTTTCCTAACCATCTTTAGAATGCACTAACAAATCATAAGAGAGTCTAATTTTTGATGATCTTGTGACATAGCTAGGTTGACACAACTATGAGGTTCATTGTATTTTGTAATTTGCCACATGTTTGATATCTTGCTTTGAATGGCTCTGACCCTCTAATTACAACCATCAATATATCTGGGACACTTAACAGTTTAGCCTTTGTGTATCCGAATCCTTAACCTTATAGTTCTGATGTCTACTAATGGAATAATGCTTTAGGGCTAATTTGACATCATCTTTAGAAGGAAACTGCAACCCAATATATAATTCTTCCTCTGGTACTCAAATACCACGAGAATCTAATTCAGGCATATTATCAAGTGTACTCAACAATCCCAGTTGATTTTAGAAAAATGAGGGCATAGAGGCACAAACATAGTTTCAGGAGCAATTGCCAATGGAGGGACTTGTTGTTGTATATTTACTTCAGGTCCATATTGATCTTCTTCTAAGTTAGTATCTAAATCCTCACCCTCAAGCATCTCTCCTTCATCATCACTTGTGCCAGATAATGTATCTGTCATAAATGGGTTATCGATTTCAAAGTCCAACCCAAATGATCTCCCTTCAGGCATTGTAGATGTACCAACCTCCTAAGATTGTACTAAGACAACAGCATGTGCTATAGAGACTTGAATGTTGATAGGTACGATGATTCAACAAGATTAGAAAGACTGGCTTGTAACTCTATTTCAGAAGAAGCTCCAACATACTCATTGTGCTCACACGTTTCTGTCTTGACATATAATTCTATGCAAGTTAAGTTCGGATGCTAATCAAAGCAATCTATCATGCAAGCAACGTCTTCATCTTTTTCTAACGGAAGACTTATCCATCTCAGTACATTGCTTCATTGTGGTAATCTATACACAACACTGGACACAAATTGATTTTCTTGGAGCCTTAATTTTAATTGAATTCTCCTTTTCAAAACCTTAAAAGTCGTATCCCGTTAAATCACGATGGACTTAGGATGAGGACCTTCATACATTAGACCCTCTTCACCTTTATATATTCTCCAATTGTAGTAAATGATAACAATAAGGTGTTTTGTCATCTTAAACTTTTGAATAATAACAGCATAACAAGTATGAAATCAATCAACACATGTGTCAACTGAAACAAAATTACTACCCATAACAATGAATCCATACTATTGATTTTCATAAGAATTTTTTTTTGTACGCTACTAATTTCAATTTTAATAAACCCACAATTTTAATCAATTGAAAACAACAAAAAAATTACATAATTACCACCTGTGCATGTTTCAAAATTGAAAACAACAATTTTATACAAATTTTATAATATTCAAACTATTATTAATTTTTTGATTGAACAAATTTCAAAAACCTCCTAACAAACAAAACTATTGATTCATAAAAAATATACAATACACAGTTAATATAAAAACCCTAAAAAATTAAGCAATAATTCTATCAATACACAGTTAATGATGAATAAAAATACTTATATATATGAAGATTCAATTGTGTCAACCCACAAGCAATAGTCAACGAAGGGTTTTGGAGAGAGTTTAGTGAGAGAAAAAGATAAAAAGTGTAAAAAAAAAAATCAAATGCAGGAGTATATATATATATATACATACACACACAAAAGTTTAAGAGAAGTGAAGTTGCTTCATTCCAAAATTTAAGACATAACAAAGTCTTAACAATTTTCAATTTTTTGAGTCAAGGTTTCATTCTAGCATATTTTAATCAACCCCGATAATCTTATCAATTTTCAATCACACAACTTTTCACACCACATAAAATTGGTTAATGAAGTATAAATTCGTGGTTAATGACATATAGAAGTTAGTTAATGAGTATGTAAAAAGTTAGTTAATGAAGAACAAAAAAATGGTTAATGACGTATATAAGTTAGTTAATGGGACCAGACTGAAAATGTTACATATTTGTGCATACCCATTAACTAATAATTTATACTTCATTAACTAATTTTAATATGATGTTAAAAAAGTTGTGAATACTGTTTGAGGTAAGATGATCATTATTTTATTTTAATATAGGAAAATGACAAATGGTCTTGATGAATGACAGCCCAAACCCGGAGTGGTCAGATGAGTAGAGATGAATATACGGGTAGCAAGTTGAGGTGGAAGCAGGCTAAATCAGGACAGATTTTATCTTAAACAAGCCTGCAAGTCGCGGGATGGATTAGGACTAATCAAAATATTGGTCTATTTAAACATGAGTTTTTTTTTTTTATGTCATCTTCCTGTTTTGTTATAACTTATATGTGAGAGTTAGACTTGGCCCAACATTATACACCAATTATGGCTGCTCTATGGATGCCCAATAAAATTTTAAAAAACTTGAAAACAGAAATATGCTGCTCTTCACTTTAGTCTTCAATTCTTCATCTTATATTCTCATTTCTCCTAAATTAGAAACCCTAACCTCAAGGTCCTCAACCTCAACTCATCTCATTTTCCCCCTTCGCCACTGCCCCTGTGCAGAGACTCCACCGGCAATGACGGTGAGCACGAGCTGCACCTGCACGACGATTGAAGTGAGACAAGAGCAACTTGCAAGTGACAGTGAATGCGACCTGCGAGACGAGCACGAGCTGCACGATGAGTCGATGACGCCTGCGAGACGAGCACGACAACGGTGAGCTGGTCATTGAGACTCTTGGAGGTCATTACAATTCACAGTAAGTACATTATTATGCCCCATTTTATATTTTTTTTTACCATTTTCTTATTGGTTTTTGGTTTTATATTTTTGGATTTGTTTTTACTATGATGAATTTCTGACGAAAGTTTTGCCATTTTTTTTCTTTTTCATTTGCAGAGGGCAGAGGCTACAGACCACACTTTCCTTCTTAGGCATTTTAAAAGCAAAAAAAAAAAACTAATAGTGCAGGCCGCGAACCATCCCACAAGCCTGAGGACTTAAGTGGTGCGGACACAGGCTGGCCTTTTGTTGGTCTATTTAATTTTCGGACCAATTCGCACTGGTCGTTTAATCGTGCTCCATCACGGATCGACCCGGTCCGTATCGAGCTCCACAGATGAGTTCCATTTCTTGATATAATGTGTTTATTTGTTTTTTGGTTTTCTTTTAAATATAAAAATAATGCCTAATATAGTAGACTCGAGAAATCAAGAGTTTCCTTAACCGGGCTCCCTTGTACGCCCCTTTAATATATTTAAGGACAGGTGCTATTGTGCATCTTGTCAAGTTTGAATGTACCATACACCTAAATTTTTATCTACAATAATAAATTTTTTTTTTTTACAAGTTGTTTCTTTTTTTTATAGATTATTTTTTTTTCAGACTACCATTATCGGCTGTCGGTGCCACCGGCCACCGCCGTCGGCTGTAACATTCTATCAGATATAAGTCCTTATTAAAGATTATAATAGCTCAATAAAATGATATAAATTATTTGATAATTTTAGTAATTGTTTGGAATAAATGAGCATAAATTTATAACACTAAAGGTGAGAAATAGATCAAATAAGCTTAAAAAAAATAATAATATAACTGAAATAGTAGAGAGGATGGAATAAGCTATAAAAAAAAATTAGAAGCTCAAATGAATTAGTTTGGTAATTTTAATGATGCTAGAAGGATGTTTAAAGGTCAAATTAGGTAGACAAAATGTTTCTAATTGTATATCATTTTTACTGTTAATTTTCCTTCTTATCCATTCGTTCATTATCTTTTTCTCACATTTCTCTTTCTTCTCTCACGTCTCCCACTCTGCTCTCTCCTCTTTCTCAAACTTTGGCTGAAAAAGGAAGAAACAAAGAGGAAAATAAGGAAATCAAGGGGAAAAGAGGAGAATCAAGCCAAGATCAAGAGGAAAAGGATAGAAAAGACAAGAAGAAAGTGATACCAAGGTAAGGAGAATTTCTTTCACTTTTCTTCTTCATTCTTGTGTTCCAAAATTTGAAAACTTAAGATTTGATTCATGATTTGAAATGGAAACCATGAAATGTTGATTTTGTGTTGATTCATGATGTAAGGACTTGATTTCCTTTCTTGATTCTTGATGAGGTTTGAGATTTAAAAAGGGGCATAAAACCCTTGATGGATTTGTTTCTTTACAAGCTATTTTGTGTGCTTGAATAAGATAATTAGATGTTGTTGTTGATGATTTTGGGTTTGATTTTTGGAAGGCTTGAGATTTGGTTCCAAACTAGAGATTCTAGTTTCTGGTTTAAGCGCCTAGGCGCCCGAAATTGAGCGTCTGAGCGCTCAATACCCAGAATCACGAATCTGGATCGGGATGAGCGCCTGAGCACGCGTCTAGCGCCTAGGTGCTCAGAGTCCACCGCTTAGGCGCCAGACGAGCAGAGAGTAAAAACTGATGATTTTATTCCTTAAAAACCAAATTTTAATGCACTGTTTTTCTATTTTGAATTACATTAGATGAAGATGAGCATAAATTATGCTATGTAGAGTATGATTATACATTATTTTAATCAAGTGTACTAAGATTGAGAGAAATAATTATGCATAGAGTATGCTTTTGAATTGATTGATGAATTTGCAAACTATTGCATATAGATAAAATGTAAGACTATGTGCCATGACATAACTGAATCAAATGAGGCTGACGATTTGAAAAAATGTTTTCATGATATTTGAATGCCCATGATGAGTATGATTGGATTATGCATTATATTGCATATGTGATTATTTTATTTTTCATGGGTATCCACTTTGTGGAACTAAGCCGAGTTGGATTTTGGATGTACTTGTACTAGTGTAAGTCTTGGTTAATGGTAAGAGAATATGTGATTTTCTCTATACCAAAGTAATTGAGGTTAAGGAAGAACCTTCCTCTTTACCTGAGCTTCCCTAGTCATTAAGTGGTTGAGGATGATTATTTCCCTCACTACTTAGTGTAATCCTAAATCCTGAATAGTCTGAGTAACGTACCTTTCTTACTATTCCTGATGATTGATATTGTAAGATAACGTACCTTCTCTGTATCATGATAGTTTGATGTCTAACCTTAGCTTTGAAATGGAGGAAACGTACCTCCTCTAAACTAGACAGGGAAGGACAGGGCCTAATTACCTAAAGTAGTTCTGAGTGGCAACGTACGGTCATGAAGAGGTTGATGTGCACCAACCTAAAAGCAGACTACTACCAAGTAAATGATCTTTTTGTAATGCTAGCATGATTAATGCATGAGTTTAATGATTTAATATTGAGTGTTACCATAGATTTTTATCATGAGTTTTGTTGAAATAATTTATGATTTATGAGTTGTGGACTTAAATGATTTTCTTGATAATGGAAATGAAAATTCTATTTCGAGAAAATGAAGGACTGGATTTGGCTTTTGACACCTTCTTAGGTTATAAAGATTAGTTTTAAAAAGATGGGTTTGTTTTGAAATAGCTAAAATTGTTATGATGACACATTTTTTTATTATTAATTGTGCTACTGAGAATTTCTTAATTCTTACCTTGTGTATGGAATTTTCGTGACAATTTCAGACAGGAAACAAGCAATAGAGTAAGATGGTGTTTTGGGCTTGAGAAGAATAGTTTAGATCTTTTTGGTTATTAGTTCTAGTGAGTTGGCTGCCATGAGACACTTTTTGTATATTAAGTACAATGATGTAACATCTTGTATAATAATTTGTTTCATAACATATGTGTGTGTGTGTGTGCGCGCGCGCTCGCGAAAGGCTCATATTTTGATAATTATATAAATTATTTATTTGCAAGGTGTGATATTCGTAAGTAATGTACGAAATCTTAATTACTGATACATAAACCGGATACGTTATTAGTTCTGGTATTTGGGATGTTACACCGGTCGCTACCGCTGGCCACCTCCGGCTGGCTGCTGTTTACTTTTTTAAAATTACACAACTATGTAAATAATACTAGTTAAAATTATATCAGTCTTTATATTTTTTCATAAATAACTGTGCATATTGAAATTTTTTTCCTAAAACTATAACTGTTGAAAATTATTATAAATTTTAACTGATAATATTTATACTGTTATATAACTTAAAAAAAATTGGAGGTGACCGATTTTCCTAAAACCATAATTGTGTTTGTTGAAAAATCTTATAAATTTTGACTGATAATATTTATAGTTATACAACTTAAAAAAAATTGAAAGTGACCAGTGATGATCAGCAAGCAGCGTACAATGGCCTGCTAACTGACGATAGTGATGGTGATAGTATATAAAAAAAATATAAAACTAAACAAAAAAAGAAAACTTGAAAAAAAATTAAAAAAAAAGAAAATCTGGTTAGGTTTCTTGTAATTGATCTAAGTCATTAATTTATTTTATGAATAAATTAATGGCTTAGATTTGGTGATATACTATATATCCTATTTTAAAGAATGTATATTAGACACCACCTATATTTAAGTACTATGTTACGTTACCAAAACTCCACCAAACTTTTTTGAATTTGAGAAGATGTATTGTTGGCTTTGACTAGTGTTACTTTTATTTTATTTATTTATTTATTGTTTTCAAGGGAGGTCAAAGACTTGGTGTGGAGAGAGTCAAGATAGACTGAAATTGAGATAAAACGACATTAATGGAATTTGAAAAATATAAAATAAAATCAAGTAATCTCCAAATCATGTATTTCCCTCTTTTTATACAAGTCACTACTGTTATAAAGTTTTTTAATAGCTTAAATTATTCAAAGCTCTCACACTTTAAATAAGATCATTATTATTCTCCTACTTTCACAGTGAAACTTATATTTTGTTTTTTGAGCTGAATGGTGAATTTATTCACTACTTAGATCAAGAGCTAAGAGCTCATCAATACAGGAAGGGTGATCTTCCAACCAAATGCCAAAGTTACATTCTTTAGCATAAAAGGCAAGGAAGTCAGCCACAACATTACAATTTCTGGGAACAAAACAAGACTTAAAACGTGTAAACCAAGATGCAACAGCAAGAATTTCTTGCAAGATATTCCCATTAGGAGGGAAATCTTCAAATCTGAATTGAATGCCTTGATAGACATTTTTTGCATCTCCCTCCAATATAATATTCCTGAAACCCAGTTCCCATGCAAACACCAGGCCTGCTTTTGCCGTGAGGAGATCACCTATATGAGCATCAACATAACCATTCATCCTCTGGGATTTTGCAGCAAGAAACTTACCATTGTAGTCCCTTATAACAACCCTTATCCCATAAGAGTGGTCAGTTGCAAAAATTGATACATCTGCATTGACCTTCACGAAATCAGGGGGCGACTTTTGCCATGACATAGACTGGAAAACCCGCAACTGAACACTAGCTTGTGGACCAGTCTAGGTTGATGGCATCACCGAATGGTCTTGCCAAGCTTCAATCCTTTCTCTCCAAACACCAGCCCACACTAAAGCTAATAAACCAAGTTGTTCATCCTGTAAACTACCCAACTGTTGCTACAAAAAATTCAGCCAATCCTCTATATCCACTAGATTATCATGTGAATCTAGATGCAGACCAGCAGATGAGACAACATTACATGTATTTGGGCATTGAAAGAATAGTTGTGCCACATTTTCCTCAACTGATCAACAGAGATAACACCCATTACCCGCATTGACACCTTTCTGTATGAGCCTGCTTCTTGTTGGAAGTAAATTTCTGCATAACCTCCATAAGAAAACCCGATATCTAGGGGGAATGTGAAGCTTCCATACTTTCCTCCAAAGTGGCTTAAACCGGGCTAAAACATCATGAGAATTCTGGCTGGAAGGTAGGGCAGGAGCTTCACTAATTTTACGAGACCAGGCAACTGTATATCCACTCTTCATAGTGTAAATACCTTTAGGATCATGGGACCAAAAGATGGAATCCTCACCTCTATTCGCAGCTAGGGGAATACTCTGAATTGAGTCAGCAATATCAGTAGGGAATAAATCTCTAATTAATTGCATATTCCATCTTCTTTGTTTAGGAATAATAAGATGAGAAACTTGCTCAATTGTCAGATCATAAATTATAATAGAGTCAACCCTGAAATTTGCATTACATGGGATCCAAGGATCCTTCCAAATGTTGGTTGTTACACCATCACCAATTCTCCACATGGCCCTAAGGTCCAATATTTTCCTGCCCTCCATGAGACTTCTCCATGTGTAAGATGGATTAGTACCACAGTGGGCATTCAAGAAACTCCCTGTAGGAAAATACCTCGCTTTAAGAATTCTGGAAACCAAAACATCAGGATTTGTTAAGATTCTCCATCTTTGTTTAGCAAGCATTGCTAAATTAAAGGTGTGGAGATCTCTAAAACCCATACCCCCTTCTTCTTTCGGCCAACATAATTTGCTCCATCTAATCCAATGAATTTTTCGAGCATCACTTTGATTGCCCCACCAAAATTTTCCCATCAACCCTTCAAGCTCATTGCACAATGAAAGAGAAATTTTAAAAATGGTCATTGAATAAGTAGGAATTGCCTGGACAATTGCTTTAATGAGAACTTCTTTACCATCGTTGAATAGGAGTTTTTCTTTTTAGCTTTGGATTCTCTTCCACACTTTATCTTAAGTGACTGCAAAACATAATTCTTCGATTGTCCAACCATAGATGGAAGTCCCAAATATTTCTCAGAAAAAACAACAGAGCTAATATTACAAGCCTGACATGTTTCTTGTTTCATTTTAGAAGAGACATTTTGGCTAACTAGATAGAGGATTTATCAAAATTTACACGCTAACTTGAAGTATCCCCACATTATTTAAGAGACTGTGAAACTGAATTACAATCATCCATGGAAGCCCTTGAAAAAATCAAGCTATCATATGCAAATAATAGATGAGAAATTCTAAGAGCAGCTTTGCAGACCCTAACTCCAGAAAATTCATTTTGATCCTCAGCCTTTTACAAAATAGCTAACAAGCCTTTAGCGCAACTAACAAATAGATATGGTGATACGGGGTCACCTTGCCTGAGTCCCTTTTGAGGATGAAATTGTTGCCCACGGAAACCATTTAATAGCACTGCATAAGACACAGATGACACACATTTCATAACCAAATTGACTCACATATCATTAAAACCTAGTTTCATCATAATTGCCTTTGGAAAATTCCACTCGACTCTATCATAACCTTTGTTCATATCTAACTTCATGGCTAATTAGCCCTCTTTCTCATACCTCCTTTAGAGCATGAATAAGCTCGTACATAATAAGAATATTATCCATGATATGTCTATTATGAACAAAAGCACTACTGGATTCAGAAATGATTATAGGGAAAATAATCTTCAATCTGTTAGCTATGGCTTTGTTAATTATTTTATAGACCACATTACAAAGGAAAATGGGTCTCAGCTGGGTTATATTTTCCAAGGACTTAATCTTAGGAATCAAAACTATAAAAGTTTGTTTTTTATCATGAGGAGACTCACCTTCATTCAAGAAACTTAAGCATGCTTTGGTCACATCATTGCCCACCAAATCCCAATATTTTCAACCCTAATAATCTTACTCATTTTCAATCACACCACTTTTCACAGCACATAAAGTTGATTAATGAAGTACAAATTCGTGGTTAATAATATATAAAAGTTAGTTAATGAGTATGCAAAAGTTGGTTAATGAATAATTAAAAAGTGATTAATGACGTATATAAGTTGGTTAATGGGGTCAGGCTAGAAGAGTTATATATTTGTACATACTCATTAACTAATAATTTATACTTCATTAACCAACTTAATATGGTGTTAAAAGAGATGTGTATACTATTTGAGGTAAGATGATCATTATTCTAATATTTTTGAAAAAATAGTGCAGGCATACCATTCAAGAGATTTTGTGGGATCCATTTGAAACAAGGTCTCTCGAATCTCAAGAGCAGTAAAAGTAAGAATAAAAAAATCATTCATTTCCACAGTTACCTTTCTACTAACCCCTGTAAGAGCTTCATCAATACCGACTAGATGAGAAGTGGAGAATAATTCTACAAAATAGTCCATGGTAAGCTGTTCTAACTCAGAATGTCCCTGCACCCATTTCCCTCTCCCATCTTTTAGCCTTTTAATATTATTCTTCTTATTTCTTGTAGTGGCTCTTCCATAAAAGAATTTTGTATTCAGATCCCCTTCTTTCAGCCATTCCACTCTAGACCGTTGCCTCCACATAATTTCTTGTCTCAGCAATAATTCATTCATTTCCTTCTTTTTTTCCTTCAACTCCTGAACATTAGCATCTGTAGGTGGTTTTCTAGACAAATCCTTGATTTTTCCTTCCAATTTATCAACTTATTTATTTACATTACCCAAAGTAGAAAAATTCCAAGACTTTAAATTGTTGCTTACCCAATTTATTTTATTGGCCACATCCAGCAACAAGGCACCTCCTTCGAAGTCATTCCAAGCTGAAGCAATAATCTGATGGCAATATAGGTTTTTGATCCACATTTTCTCAAACCGAAAAGGCTTTTTTTTTCTCCTTCTCAGTAGTTGTGCTCCCTGCAACGTCCAACTACAGCAATATTGGGCTACGGTCTAAGTGAGAAAATGACAAAAGAGTAAGACGACAATTTTGCCACCTATCCACCCAAACCAAGTTAGTTAGAAACCTGTCCAATCTGCATTGAATATTCCCATCACCAGGCCTGCCATTATTCCAAGTAAAATCATATTCTGTATAACCCAAATCTATGGGACGAAAATAGTCCACAGCTTCCCTAAAAGATTGAATTTGACTGCTCGATCTTGGCTAGCCACCAAGTTTTTCAGCTGAGGAAAGTATGTCATTGAAATCACCCCTTGGAGCCAAGGTAAACCATCATCCTGCTGAAGACTTTTCAATTTTCATCAACTACCAAGACATGTGCTTATTAGCTACTACCATGGTTTTAAATTGTAGTTACGATCGCAGTTGCGGAAACTATTAAAATCGTAATATTGCGACCAATTACAAGAAAATACGGCCGAGGCCGCAATTACGGTTACGATGTGGTTGCGAACCGCAATTTTAAACCATGGCTACTACCGACTCACCATAAAAGCCAGTGAATCTCCAACTATCACCACCCCCTGGAAGTGAAACTTTCACATCAATACAGTTGTTGTTATAAGACTGCAGAGATACATCATACTCTGAACTCCGTAGCAAACCAAGACCTCCCCTCTTATCATCAATACTAATAGCAAATCCAAAAGGGAAATTTGTCCGCCACTTTATTCTTTCAAACTCATGACTAGAAAGTTTGGTTTCACAAAGGAAAACCAAGTCGAGATTATTTTTAAGTCGGGATTATTTTTCCTCAATAAGAGGCGCAAAGCAGGAATTGCCTTGGGTTCCCAAGCCCACGACAATTCCAAATTAAGATCTTCATGGTGATCGGTGGAGTTGGCTTAGCAACTCCACCGTTGTTACTGAGACGACATCATCCACTGTTTTACCCACCCTTTATATTTTATTCACACCCTGGCTCTTCTCCTCCTCCATCGCATCCACCTCTTCCACAAAAGAGTTCAAAGATCGCTTAGCTAGGGAAATTTCTGCTTTCCAGCTGACCCAGTTTCCTTCTCGATTGCCCGATGCTTCCATTTTTTTCCACCTTGCCCAGTGAAATTTATATTTTGAAACCAATAAAGAAAGGTAAGCACATAACCCAAAACCGAAAGCAAGTTTTAAGAAACCACCATTTCTTACAAGTAACTAAAATTGCTTGCTTGAGTTTGGTGAGAAACCAAAGGAAAACACAAGACACTGAAAGAAAAATAGAGAATAACATGAGTTGAAAATGTGTTGTATTAACATTAACATAATTGTTGCAACCAGGATTGTGATGGGAGGTAATCGAATTTTTAAAAACAAAATCAACTTTATTTGATTAAAATGTTGGAAAATCCTTGAAAGTCTTAGAAATCTAGTTTGCGCAAACAATATTAAGTTTGGGAGTGGTTATTCACGTGGAATGGTGAAAATTTAATTCCAACGTATCTCTATACATCTGTCTTTTTAGACGGTTATCTTAAAATAAATTGTGTGAATTAAATAATTTAAAAATGTTTAATTTATCCCAAGAAAAATAATAAATAATCAATAATAACAAATAACTAAAATACAATATTTACAAGAGAAAATAAAAGAGAATTAAAATAAAAAATGTACAATTAAAAATCAAAGACTACTAAAATATTTTTAAGCAAAGTAAAATAAAGCAAGAATTAAGATATATTCACAATAACAAATAAAAACAATAAGCATAAAAAAGACTAATTTACAAAAATTTACTATTGAGAATAAAATTAAAAAAAGTCAAAGATTAAAAAAGATTTACAAGTAAAATGGATAAAGATAACAAATAAAATAAAAGATGAATTAAAGATAAAATTACAAAAATTTACAGTTTGACTTGACTTTTGACTCACGTATCCTGTAAGTGTAATCAGGTGTTCAAAGTAACGTAATTCTTTAAAAAATAAATGTGATTTGGTTAATTTTAATTACCAAAAAAATTGTTCACAAAAGAGAAAAAATATATTTAGCAATAAGTTACGTTAAACAAAGCAACATGCCAAGAAATAACACAAAATGAACACAAGAAATCAAGAGACTTAATCATGCACAAGACAATTGAGCAAACAAAGAGAGTGAACTAAAACTCAATTGTGCCAACCAAAGAAATCAAAGTTTTTTCTTTTAACATTTTTCTTTTTTCTTTTGTATTTTGTAATTTTTTGTGGTATTTTATCATTTATATTTTTATCAACCCATTATCAAAAACAAGAAAAAGGCTCTATCAATTAAAAAATAAAACTAATTTAGAACATAAATATCTTGAACCCAACATAAAGAACTACTAAGCTAACAAATCAAAAAGCTAAAAGAACATCACAAGTATATGAATAAAAGTAATAGAAAAAAAAAGGAATAAACAAATTTACCTCTAAGACACGCAGAAATACTATGCTTGAAAAGTGTTGTGCATAGGGTCCCATTTGTTGAGTGATACACGTAAAATATACTAAGAGTAAGTGCATTATATCGTATAATAATATAGGACTTGAGTTTCAGTTGTCGATTCCACGAGGAATAAAAGGTAATTATTAGATTTGTTAAACATTTGGTTATTTAAACAATTGTAAATGTAAAGAGAAACTCAAAATAAAATCATAAAACAAATAAAGAAGAATGATGGACAATTAAACAAAGTAAAGATAAATCAATAAGAGGAAAATTAGGGCGCAAGGTTCATTTGAATCCAATTAACCAGATTTTCATTCATTTATGATGTAAGATAATTCTCTTGCCAATATTCTATTAATTACTATTGAATTCCAATGGCCATAGATAAACAATATTTTATTCTTAAATTATTTAGCTATTTAGTCATTTAGTTGAATTAACTAGGAATACATTAAGCCCCAATTCAAGAGATAAACTAACATAATCGTCAATTTAATTGGTAGAATAAATTGATGTTTGTTCATTCATCAACCTAATTCTAAGTTTATTATATAGGTCCACTCATTGGTTGCGGATGGTCACCAATCAAACAATAAATTTAAACATGCCAAAATTCATCAAGTCTTGACAAGAATTCAAGCAATACAACAAACACAATTGAAATTACCTTAATCAAATTCAAATTGAAAATCAATTAATTAGGAAAACAAGATCCCCTATAGCCCTATCTATGGGATTAGCTACTCAAGTTTAACACAAATAATCCCAAATCATAATACAAATCCATGGAAAGAAAAACCTAAAGAAAGGGAAAAACTAGAGGGAAGAGAAATCAAAAACCCCTTTTTACGGTGATTATGGTCTTCAAACCTTCAAGATTATCGTCATCTCTTCGTAGTCATCTTCCAAGGATTCGTGGCTGTCTTCTCTTGTAAATTATCTCTCCAAAGTCTGCCGCCACAAAAGTTGCTTTCAGGTTTAGGGATTCACTTCTATTTATAATGGAGAGGGGAAAAACTACTAGTTTTACAAGCAGGAGACCTCACACGGCTATGTAAGCTTCAATTTGCGTAACTTCAACATTAAAGGGACACGACCATGTGAACTAGAGACATGGCCGTGTCTCCATACCAGAAATGTTTTCCAAGTTAAACAAGGCTGTGTCTAGCTCTTCAATCGCTTATGAGTTGACACAGGACATTGTCTAAGCCAAAATGATATTCTTTTACTCTGAAAACACGGTGCATTCACCTGCTTTCACTCCAAATGTAATAAATCCCATTCAATTTTCAAAAACAAAGACAATGATAAGAATCCATATAAAACTCATCAATTTATTCGATTTGAGACTATAAAATGTAGGCTTATCAACCCCCATACTTGAGCTTTACTTGTCCTCAAGCAAAGAATGAGCATAAAAAATAAGATTAAACTCAACATCTAGAAATATGAATCAAGAAAAATTTTACAATTAAAGAATTCAATCAAGTTCGACAATCAAATCCAATCCAGCAAGATCATTTAACACTTAATACAATTAGAGGTTTAGGTCTAGCTTGTATCTTTTCTCTTTACTAACCATTTGAGGTCACTCAACTTTCTATCGCTCAAGTATTTAAGGACAAAGAGATCACTCCAATTTCTCTTGAAAAATGCATTACCATAGGCTTGGTTATCAATCTCATCTCCACTTCAAAGTTCACATACAACACAAGAATCAAAAGGATTTCCTTTGGTTGTAAAGGGGCCAAGGGGTACAATAAAAAGTAGGAAAAAGACACATACGTGTAAAGAATGTTCATGGATAAATTGATATAAAACAAAATTAGGTTGAAAAGATAATAAATAGATAATAAATAGAACATAAGCACAAGGATATAATAGATTTTCACTTTCAACTTAATATTCTCATTATTCTTCACCAACAAACCTTTTCTTTCTTCTTCCTTTTTCCATTTTTTTCTTTTTTTTCTTTTGTTTTTACCATTGAAGACAAAAACAACCCTTAATAACTTTTCAATTAACACATTAGTTGCTCCAAAGAAGCCAACCTGATTATTCAATTAGGTATCTAAAGAAATCAATTTCAGGCTCAAATAGGGCAACTAAGGGGTTATTTTCTCAACGTAACTCTGGAAGTCAAGAAAGAATTAAGCCTAATTGCTTTAATCATGTTCAAGTATGCACGTGAGTCATTAAAGTCTCAACAAGATATCAAAGCAAGTTCTAGCGCATATTAATCAAGAGAAATCTCACTCTAGAAGAAAAATAGGATTTTGTTTGTGAAAAATCCAAACATCAAAGCTCAAAACTCACTTTTCTAGCTAAGTTAATAGAGAGAACAAATGTAAGTAGACATAGCTAATTTTCAAGTAAGATGCTAAATTTTTTTTTACTTAATTGAATAAGATTGCTTCACACAAAATCAACTCATGAGTAATGAATTCCCCTCTTAAACATATCTCTATCGGCTAAGTATTAATTCAAGCAATTAACACAATTCCTGCTTGATTATTAGCAATACTCAAGTGTTCATTAATTTTACAAAAATTTTAAGAGTACCCCCCACACTTAAGATAAACATTGTCCTCAATGTGAAAAAATAAGAAAAATAACAGAACAAAGGATAATAAAACTTCCCTGAAAATTAAACATAAGATCACGAAAGTGGTGGGAGAGGTGGTGCATGAGAGAGGTGTATAGCCATGAGCTGAAATATCTGGTCTAACTGAGCGGCGACATATTGTCGAAAACTACAGAAGAAAAACAAAATTATCAAGACAATTTTTTTTTTTGTTTTATGGGAAAAACAAAGCAAAAACTAAAAAACCAAATGCAAGAACTAAAAGTGCTATGAAAAAGGATAGAAACACAAGTTGCCCTATGAAACACTAAGTTATAGTCATTAGCTTGACTATGGGCCACTGTCATGCTTAAGTGATGCTGATGTAGTGGTGCTCAGTCCCCACTCCTTCTTCATAGTGCTTCGTGCTCTGACCATTTATCAGGAATGTCTCTTGGCCTTCTTTCGTCACTTTAAGCACACTATACGATAAGACTCGAATAATCTCATATGGCCCATACCATTTCGACCACAACTTACCGAGAGAGAGATGTATACATAAGTTACAAACAAAAATTTTATCCTCAATCTTAAATTCACGCTGCTTGATACCCACGTCGTGCACATCATCATTAGCATCTTCCTACATATATGAAGACACAATACTTTCCATAACATCAATAGCAACTATGCAATTACATGAATCAAATAAAGTAGAAGTTTTGACAAAATTAAAAACATTAAAAACTACTTCCTTATCATTAAATCGCAAGGTCAACTTCCCTTGACGAACATCAATCATGGTATTTCCAATGGCGAGGAATGGGCGCCCAAGTATGATTGGGATCTTTGAGTCCTCCTCCATGTCCAACACAATGAAATTAGCTAGAAAAATAGATTTGTCCACCTTCACTAAAACATCTTCCAATACACCACGAGGGTCAGTGATGGACCTATCAGCCAACTGTAGTGAAATGTTAGTAGACTTTGGCTCCTGCATGCCTAATTTCTTAAAAATAGAGAAATGCATCAAATTTATACTAGCACCTAAATCACATAAATGCTTTCTCAAAATAAGAGTTACCAATAGAGTAAAGAATAGTGAAACTCCCTATATCTTTTAATTTTGGTGGTAGATTCTTCAAGAGAATGATGGAACACTTCTCATTGAGCCTTACCATCTCAAATTCCTCAAGCTTATGCTTATTTGTAAGTATTTCCTTCAAGAACTTTACATACTTAGGTATTTGGGAGATGACTTCAACAAATGGAAAGTTAATTTATAATTTCTTGAACATATCCAAGAATTTGGCAAATTACTTGTCCTGTTGAGTGTTCTTGAGCCTTTGAAGGAATGGAATAGATGGCTTCTGTGGCTTACTTACAAGTACTGCTGAGGGTGCTTCACTTATCTCCTCGTTTTCCATATTAGCTGACTCATTAAGAATATCTCTATGCTCTTGCATTTCCTTTTCCTTTTTCGTGGAGAGATCCTTAAGCTCCTTGCCACTTTTCAAGGTAATTGCATTGACATGTTCCTTCAGATTTGGCTCGGTAGTACCAAGCAATGTCCCCGATGCCTTTTCTGACATCAAGGTAGCCAATTGGCTAATTTGAGTTTCCATGCTGTTCATTCGGGCCTCTGAATTATGAATGTATTTCATTACAAAGTTTTCAAAACTTTGCTTCTCTTCAAGTGCTTGGAAACCTAGGGGTGGTTGCAGAGCTCGTTGATGGATCTGTTGATTGCCCTGTTGATTTGCTTATTTGAAATTGGGGTAGTCCCTCTAACCAAGATTGCACGTATTTGAATATGGATTGTACTATTGTCGGTTGAAATTACCAATAAAATTTATTCCTTTGACCTCAGGGGCAAAAGGACTACCAACTTGACAATTTCAACTATTATGTCCTTGTTCGCCACATACTTCACATATGATTGGTGGGGCTGCATTATTTGCCACCATGAGAGTCTCAACTTTATTTCTTAATGTTTCTAATTGACTCAAAATGGTAGTAGAGGAATCAATAATATGCACACCAACTTGTTTCTTAGGCACTTGACACTCATTTTGCCATTGATATCTGTTAAGCACCATTTCTTCAATCAGTCCTTGGATTTCAGTTAGTGTTTTCCTCCATATTGTACCTCCCATAGTGGCATCAATGAGTAAACAGTTGGTAAGCGACAGACCATTGTAAAAAGTTTGTACCTACTACCATATGGGCAATCCATGAAGTGGATATCTCCTTATCAACTCTTGAAAAAGTTCCCAAGTTTTATAAAGAGTATCTATATCAAACTGCACAAAAGTAGAAATGTTATTTCTTAACTTAACAGATTTAGAAAGAGAAAAATACTTAGCCAAAAATTATTGTGTCAACTGATCCCATGTGGTGATGGAACCCCTTGGTAGTGACATTAACCATTGACTCGCCCTATCCTTAAGAGAGAAAGGAAAGACTCACAATCGGACTGCATCATCGGTCACCCCTATTATACTTAATGGTGTCACACAACTATAAGAACCTGACCAAATGTTAATTTGGATCATCTGAAGGTGATCCACTAAACTAAACAGAAGTTTGAATCATAGAGATCAATGCCGATTTGATCTCAAAGTTGTTGGCCACTACGACTGGTCTTGTAATACTCCCTTCGTACCCTCCAATCGTGGGTATAGAATATTCAAACATTGTTTGCTCTGCTGGGATAGCTCGTTCTTCACGAGTCCCTTCAATTGTTTTTCTTTCCATCCTTGTTATAGCTTGTTCAACCACAACTTCAATATTATATTACTTCCTTAACCTGTGAACTGTTTTCTCAATTTTTGGATCAAATGTCAGATTAGGAGATTGAGAACGAGTAAGCATAAATAAGAAATATAACCAGGGAGATGAAGTGAAAATTGAATTAAAAATAAAATTAAAATAAGAAATAAAATAAAAATTCAATTAAATTAACTAAAGCTTTTCGCCTATAATATTACCAAACTTATTCCCCGGTGTAACACCCCTCGATTTAATAACCAATGCACAATCGTCATTATGTCACGGTCACTAAATGTCGGCGTGCTAACATTGTCAAATAACAAATTTACCATAAATATTAAAACATTTCTTATACGAGGAAAATAAGAGCCACGAATGAGTAGTTACATATACAACCAGTTAAATTATGAATTATAATATGTACTCAATTTACAACATTTAAGTCTGGATAATTGCCTTGAAGCATACATGTACTCAAAAATACACTTTATATAGGTAATGCAAAATGAAATATAAACTACCCATAATATATCTACGACTAAGGAGTTGGGCACTCCATCGTATCCCGGATGCGTGAGGCAATTCGGGTTCACCGGTGTAGTGAAAAATACAAGATAAGGTCTTCAATCGCAGTCCTCTTCATTGACAAAGTCAGATCCCGAGCATGTCACATACGCTTGTCGGTCCAGTCGACTCTATAGGTCTTGGTATCAAAGCGAACACAATTCGAACAAACCCCAAAAGAGCTCCCTTCGCGACGGCATTACTAGATGCAGTAGGTCAAACCAATAGAATCCAAAGGAATCCAACTTCGTTCCCACTTATAGTCTTTAACCAAAAATTAACATAGAGCAAGAAAAGTACAAGAAAGAGGTAAGACATCCTACCATCATTACCAGTCATAGCATCAAGAAACCAAACGGCGCAAGGCGCCCACATAGCATTTATGATAGCAATAATGGTAATAAACATTTAGTAGCAGTTATGATCAACCAGACAGTTTCAAGCAATCATATATATATATATGGATATATCAGGAATACAACAGTTTCAATTATAATAACAATGTATGCCAGATAATTCATGGACTCACCATGCACATGTGCCCTCAATAATCAAAATCCTACTCCATGGAGCTAGACACAAAACAGTCGGAGAGAATGATCAGGGAGACATGCCAGTATCTCGTCACCATAAAAACAAGTGCTTTTCAGAAAATAATCAGTCATTTTGCGCAACAAGGCTTTATACAGTGGCATTCTCACAAGATCTCGATATAGGACTGTGGCCAGTTAGGATCGTCGGTGCGTGTGTATCGGTCTGTCTCCACGGTCCAGAGGAGCTACCACGCCCTCTGCGAGACGCCCGCGCCCGACGCCCTCAAGGTCATCTACGGGACCCCACGTATCTATTCGCACCCGCACTAAGGTGTGATTCAACTCCTAGGCAACTCGGCCTTAACAAAGTCCAACGGACATCCTCATTCTTTTGTGCAATGCATGACTCTATCATGCTTCTCGCGACAACTCGGTCAATCATGCCTCAAATGCATGTCATATGATTTATCCACAATACATACAGACTCTATGCATAATCATGTATGATCATTATTACATACTATTCCATCATGCATCACAATTTGCCCAAGTAAGAATTAACCCAATCAATGGTCACCCACATGGATCCACAATAACATGATATTGTTAAATAAATTAATACATTTTAAAGCGTATTATGAATTCTTACTTAGGTTTAGCTTTACTTACAGAGTTTGTCTCTAAAGGAATTCTCTTAGTTGACTTGAATCCTCTTAGGTAATTTATTCATATGCCCTTAGAAGGTTATTCTAAGATCTAAAAATCTCACATTCTCATGTTCTTCCCTGTTTATGCATCCCTAAGTAATTTCTAGTCATCCCATTTATTTATAATCAGTATGCCTCTATTAGTCCCAAGGTTTTGGGTCCAGGAAAATACACGGTCGGAATCACAAACTGAGTCACAGATTTCAATTTCTAGGTGTTGGGTGATAGGTATACTTTTGAATTCGACAAGAACAATACGTTTTATGAATAATTGAAGCTGCCATTCGACGGAAAATAGTGTAACAGGAGGAGGGAAGAATGGGGAGAACATTTTATAATAGGATTGGCAAGAAATCAATTTCTGTCGGATGGGGTTCTGTCGAACAAAGATCAGGACTGTCGAATCCTCCAGAAGGTCAGCAAAAGCCTCAATTCGACGGGTATGGGTGTCGACATTGGAGAAAATCTCCCAAGCGTCGAACCGACGAAACACTGGTCGAAATCTCTAATTTCGACGGGTCTGGAGAAATTCATCTACTCGACAGGCATTGTCTCTCAAACTCGACGATTATTGACTTTGGGGCATTTTCTTGTAAGTGTCCAGGGACTCTATTCGACGGGTTTTGGTCGGAAGATCAATCCCGACGGGCATGATCGGGGTTCATACTCGACGGATTTTGACATTGTGTTTAGTGGTTAAAGATCTAAACTCGACGGATTTTGACATTCGACAGGTTTGGCCATAAGTCCTTACTCGACGGGTTTTAACATTTCACTAAGTAATTAGGATATCAAATTCGACAGGTTTTGCCAGAAGTCCATACTCGACGGATTTTAACATTTTACTAATTAATTAGGATATCAAATTCGACAGGTTTAGCCATGAGTCCTTACTCGACAGATTTTAACATTTTACTAAGTGATTAGGTTATCAAATTCGACAGGTTTGCCAGAAGTCCATACTCGACGGATTTTAACATTTTACTAAGTGATTAGGTTATCACATTCGACAGGTTTGGCCATGAGTCCTTACTCGACGGATTTTAACATTTTACTAAGTGATTAGGTTATCACATTCGACAGGTTTCTGGGACAATAGGGAAGTTTCACTCATGCTGATCCGAAGGAATGCTAAGAGTCATAAATTTAAAGTCCACGAATTGTGTTATTGGAGAAGTTTCATTCATGTTCGACCAAAGGTGGTGCCAAAGGGTCACAAGTTCTAATCCGACGGATTTTGAGTCATAAATAAGTTTTCTCGCATGTCAAACCGACGGAGGTGTTAAGGGATCACTAGCTCGACAATTCTTGACATTGAAAAGGGCCCCATGTGTCTATTCGACGGAAGCATTAAAGGTTTAGAAGTTGGTTGTCAAAAGTTGGACAAGGTTCAGTGTCGAATAGTTGAATTCACGGCTTACAAAGATTGGATACCTAATTGATTTGAATTCCATTTATTATCCTAGTTCACCCAGAATCCCAGATTCTGGGCCTCAAAACCATGGCCATCCCAGGGATGAATCCGACATCATTTCCTTCCACTCTCATGCATTCGTCGAATATATATATTGACATGCAAAATCACCCAAGTACCATACTTTCCAATTTTCAGTCGAACATGTGAACATACTAACATGCAGAATTGTCAAACCAAAACATCATGCATTCTACTCTGTCGAATATATTATCAAACTTAACAAATCATGCAAACAGCGTAAACAACTAAATACAAGACACGACACGAGAATCATAAAAACCAAGCAAGCAAAGGAGATCCTTAATGCTAGAAGAGGTTGAGGAGGAGTGTCTTCCTCTTACCTTGGAGAAGCACAAAGAAAGGCTGCTCCTTTTTGGTCAGAAATCACGTTTTCAGCTCCCAAGAGATCCTTGAACATTCAAGCTCACCAAAATCAGAATCAAGTGTTGAAATGGATACCCATGGTCATCAAAATGACAGTAGGCTACAAAAATGAGGAGAGATGAGGAAAAAGCTAAGGACTTTACCTTAAAGTTCCAACCTTTAAGCTTCAACCGTGGAGGAAAATGAAGATGAAGAAAATGTAGAACTTTGAAGATGATTCCTTCAGATATGGTGTTTCTCCAAACACAAAATAGTGCTAGGAGTGTGACGGTTTTGAAAGATAAAAATGTGAATGTGGGTGGATGGTGTCTCTTTGTAAGGAGAAATGGAAAGAGAGAAAGATGAGTGAATAGTGATCTGCTACGTACAGGAGGAGGAAAATGTGTGGATGAAAAATGAATTGGATCCCTTAATTCAAATGTGCAGCACAAAATAGGGGGAGAGAGAAATAATAAAATAATACTTGGAAGAAGCTTCCTTGAGAAGCTTCACACGCTCCTCGATAAAGTGTATGGTAAGCTAGTCTCCAAATTAAATACATCTGATAATTTTATGATACCGCGATTTTATCTAGCAGATAAAACCTTGAAAAATGCAAACCTAGCGAACTGTGCCTGGCCTCGGGTTTAGTAAGATCCCCCGTTGACACGTTGACAGTCCAAGGTTTACCAACCTCAGGGAGAACATTTCGTTATCCCGGCTCCGCTCAGTGCATACGCAAAACGAGGAATATTTTAAAATATTCAACGTTTTCAGAAAATTTCACAAAAATCACCAAAAATCACAAATATTATAAAATGATTATTTATAATGAAATAAGAAATTTTCGGGATGTTACACCCGGTAATGGCGCTAAAAACTTATACGTGTAAAATACACTAAGAGCAAGTACACTCTATTGTATAGTAATATAGGACTTGAGTCCCAGTTGTCGATCCCACAAGGAATAAGAGGTAATTATTAGACTCGTTAAACCCTTGGTTATTTAAACAATCGTAAGTGTAAAGAAAAACTCAAAATAAAATAAAAAAAACAAATAAAGAAGAATGATGGACAATTAAACAAAGTAGAGATAAATCAATAAGAGGGAAATTGATGACAAATCTGATACTGGCAAATTGAGTTTTAAGGATGCTTACACTTTTCAAAATCCTATAGGAAATGTTGTTCCTTGGCCTAAGCTCATATGGAGTAAATGCATTCCTCCTTCTAAATCATTTCTGCTATGGAGAATTATTCATGACAAAATGCCAACTGATGACAAGCTTTGGTCTAAAGGATGTACTATTGTGTCTGTTTGTAGCCTTTGTGGTCAGGCAGCAGAAACCACTCATCATTTGTTTCTGGACTACAGCTTTGCTATGCATATTTGGAGCTGGTTTGGAAACATTATTAATATGCATGTGGACTATTCCAGTTTTCTTTCTGTTCTTTCATTGTGCAGCAGAAGTTGGAGCTCTCAGGCCCGAGATGTCATCTTAGCTGCTATCATATTTGTTCTTTGGGCTATTTGGTTCTGCAAAAACAGGGCTAGATTCCACAACAAAATTATTTCAGCGCACTCAGCCATTAGTTTAATTGTGGCTAATGTTTCTCTCTCTGGTAACTCTAGTGTTGGCAGCATGTCTTCTTCAATAATAGAATTCATGATCCTTCAGTCCTTTAAGGTTGCTTCTCATCCAAGGAAAATGCCTGTTATTAAGGAAGTTATTTGGTCTCCACCTTCTTGTTATGTGATAAAGTGTAATGTTGATGGTGCTGCCAAAGGGTGTCCTGGTCTTGCCGGCTATGGTGGTATATTTAGAGACAGTAGAGCTGCTACTCTTGGCTGTTTTGCTTCTAGTCTTGGTATTAAAAATGCTCTTTTTGCTAAACTCTCAGCAGCTATTCTAGCTATTGAGATAGCTTTCAAAAAAAGTTAGTTTAATTTTTTGATTGAATGTGACTCTCAACTGGTTGTCTCTGCTTTTAGCAATATTAATATTGTTCCTTGGTAATTACAAAATAGATGGAAGAATTGTTTAACCTTATCCAAGCAAATGAGATTCTCATGTTCTCACATTTATAGAGAGGGAAATGCTTGTGCAGACAAACTTGCTTGTCATGGCTCTTCTATTTCAAGATTTGTTTGGTGGAATTTAATACCTTCATTCATTGTTGAAGTTTTCTTTAAAAATAGGTATATGTTTCTAGTTATAGATTTAAGAATTTGTAATTCTTCCATGGGTAAGGTTAATGTCCTCCCATGTTTCCTTTTGTTTTCTTTTTTCTTTCTTAATAAATTTATGGTTTGCTGCAAATGATTGATATTGGAAAGGGTGCCAACATAGTTGGGATGTCTGCCTTTAGAGTGATGCTTTTGCAAACCATTTGCTTAAAAAAAAATAAGAGGGAAACTTGGGCGCAAGGTTCACTTGAATCCAATTAACTAGTTTTTCATTCATTTATGATGTAAGGTAATTCTCTTACTAATATTCTCTTAATTACAATTGAATCCCAATGGTCATGGATAAACAACATTCTATCCTAAATTATTCACATATTTGGTCATTTAGTTGAATTAACTAGGAACGCATTAAGCCCCAATTCAAGAAATGAACTAACATAGTTGTCAATTCAATTAGTAGAATAAATTGATGTTTGGTCATTCATCAACCTAATTCTAGGTTTATTATATAAGTCCACTCATTAGTCGCGGATGGTCATCGGTCAAACAATAAATTTAAACATACCAAAATTGATCAAGTCTTGACAAGAATTCAAGCAATATAATAAACACAATTGAAATTACCTTAATCAAATTCAAATTAAAAATCAATTAATTAGGAAAATAAGATCCCCCATAGCCCTAGCTATGGGATTAGCTACTCATGTTCAACACAAATAATCCCAAATCATAACGCAAATTCATGGAAAGAAAAATCTAAAGAAAGGGAAAAACTAGAGGGAAGAGAAATCAAAACCTCTTTTACGGTGATTATAATATTCAAGCCTTCATGAATATCGTCCTCTCTTCATAGCCATCTTCCAAGGATTCGTGGCTATCTACTCTTGTGAATTATCTCTCCAAAGTTTACTACTATAAAAGTTACTTTCAGGTTTAGGGATTCACTTATATTTATAATGGCGATGGGGAAAAAATGCTATTTTTACACGTAAGGGACCTCACACGACTGTGTCTAAGCTCAACACGGCCGTGTGAGCTTGAATTTGCGTAAGCTTAACGTTAAGGGGACACGACCGTGTTTAACTCCTCAATTGTTTTTGAGTTGACACAGGGCCCTGTCTAAGCCAAAATGGTCTTCTTTTGCTCTAAAAAAGCGGCGTCTTCGCCTGCTTTCACTCCAAATATGATAAATTCCATTCAATCTGCAAAAACGAAGACAATGATAAGAATCCATCTAAAATTCATTAATAAATACAAACAAATCGCCATAATTTTATCCGGTTTGAAACTATAAAATATAGGCTTATCACTTAGCCCATGAAATCTTTTTTATTAAAGTCCTCATACTCTTTTTTGTAAGCTCCAAAGCCCTTTTAGTGCTTAACAATACATAATTTGTTTTGATGATAATAACTATGTTGAAAATATAGTTTGAATCTTCTTATTACTTGATCCATTTAGACTTAATCTGTGTGGAGTGTTTTCTGTGTTATTAAACTTGTCAAGACTAAAACAAAGTGTAAAGAAGCATTCTAGTCATTTGAAACAACTTGAGAAGATCAAATAATGACTTGAGAAAGTTCAAGTGTGTCTTGAGAAACTTCCTGAGCACATGAGAAAGTTCACTGTGAGAAGGTCCTAAGAAGATTGAAGGATTGTGCAAATCAGAACTCCCATAAGTGATTAATTCATTGGAAGAAGCTCAAATCATCTTTACCATCAAGACGAATGAAGATTTAATGAGAAGGTTACGTGAGAAAGCTGGTGATAAAGTACTTGAGAAGCTTTAAGCTGATAAGACTCAATGAGAATGTAGACCTTGAAAAGGCTTTTAGTGAACCTTCTCACCTTAAAGCAAAATGTTGATGTGTCTAGAAAAAGGACAAAATAATGGAAGCTTTAAGTTAAGAAGACTCAGTGAGAAGGTAGACCTTAAAAAGGTTTCTAGTGAACCTTCTCACCTTAAAGCAGAATGCTGATGTGTTTAGAAAAAGGACAAAATAATGGTCACCTATAACCAGCAAGGACAACCATCATTTGCAGTGCCCAACAAACATATTTCGAAGCCTATAAAAGAGATCAAGCCTGAAGATCAATCAGAGAAATTTGTTGAAATTTTTTTTTAACAAGCTAACAAGAGTTGAACCTCCTCACTTGTACCTACTTAAATTTGATCTTTGTAAATCCAATAGTAGGTGTTGTTATTGATCGGTACAAGTGTTTGTAGCCACTCTTAGAGTGATTTCGAGAGCTACACAAGTTACACAATCACTTCTTTTAACCTCTAATTCTATCTTGCAACGAGTGAGCTTGTGAGGTTGTCCAAGCCATTTGATTTTGAGTTTGTGGGCCTATAAAGGCTGTAGAAGAATAGTTGGGATTCAGCCTGAAGAAGTTGTTGTTAAGAATACTTGTAGCTAGCCTGCCTGAAGAGACTATTGACAAAGAATACTTGTAAATAAGTATGGATAGGCTTGGTTGGTTAAAGAATACTCACAAAGTTGAAATCCTAGTGGTTTGTTAGGTACTGGATGTAGCCCCACTTGATTTAGGAGTGAACCAGTATAAATCTCTAGTGTGATCTTTCTCTCTTTCATCTTTTAATTTACATAAACTTTTTCAAGAGTTTAAAGATAAAAAAATCAGGGTATGTTCTTTATGAAATTCTTTATACCAGTCTTTGTTAAAGTTTACAAGTTGAATCTAGTTAACTTACTTAATTTTAAGTGTTTCATTCAAGCAAATAATTTTTAAGGAGCTATAAGACAAACTGATTTAGAAAAAGAACTTGAAGTGGTGAGAAGGCTGCTTTTATCCAACTATTAAAGCTTCTCACAAACCTTCTCACCTTGGTCTGTCAAGCATTATTTCTAAAGTTTCTCACTAACTGCCTATATCGAGCTATAACCTTCTCACCTCCAAGTTTACTAACTTGAAAAAGTTGTGAGAAAGTTAATTTTCAAGAAAAAATAAAACACAATTCAACCCCCCTTCTTGTGTTGCTACCAACTTCATATACTTAATATTAAGCCTGAGGGTAAAATTTTTGGATGGGATTAAACACTTGAAGATCATCTTTTTATATACGAGAAAGGGAAGAAGAAGGAGCCTAATTTCTTTAATGTGTATAGCTATCAAAACAGGAATGGGTCGGGCCAGCTCGGGCAGAGCTATTTCGGGTTATGTGAGTTTTGGACTAACATTTTGTTAGCCTAGCTCGCCCTATGTAATGTTAATGGGTCGGGCCGGCCTATTCGGGCTGAGCTAATTTAGACTGTTTTTAATTTTGTGTTCACTTTTGTTAACCTAGCTCGCCCATTTTGTTGGGCTATTGGGCCGGCCCATTTTGATGGCTCTACTAATGTGAGACTTTAGTAGAGTGAACATTTCACCAATGTGGGACTTTTATGTGTAAAAGAGATAAGTGCATATTTTTTTCTTCTTTCTTTTTTGATCTTTTATTTTTTTTCTACTTTTTTCCCAAAAGGTCCAGACAAAATTGCGTGCTGACAATAATGATCTTGTATATTGTGGTGATTGTATATATACATATCATTTGCTTAGCATCTGTAACAAACTTTTTCACCTGCATAACTGTAATGCTAATTAACAAGATTAGTTGTAGCTAGTTCACATGTCAACTTGTCCTTGACACATAAACACAACTAAGCTTGATAGGTGACACATCAGCACTTGGTTAGTCTCCAATATTCCTCCCTCAAATCATGGTGCTATTGAAGATGCGAATCGGTGAATGATGCACACTTTTTAATTGTCGTATTTGCAAACCCAAGTGCAGGTTGTCTCAAGTAATAAATTTCTCGGTAAGTCCGAGGTCGATCCACAGGGAATTGATGAAAATTAATTATGGTAAGGTAAATATTTTATTACTACGGTAAAAATTATTTACTTGGGTAAAAAGATCCACTCTTGGTAAATAAAAGAAAAGTAAGATTAATTCCTTTTATAACTCAATTAGAATCCTCGCAACATGGAGGTTCCAATAAAAAAATACAATGTTAAAAGTCCATTAAAATAATATACGTAATTATATTATGTTTCCTTTAATCATTAATATCATCACTCATAAATGTGATCAAGCATTCACTATGCCAATATTTTGTCTACAATAAATCAAGATCTCCACTTTATAAGGAGAGTTTCTAATACCACCACTTGAAAATGGGTTAAAGCATTCACTGTGCTAATATTTTGTCTACAATAAATCAAGAACTCCACTTTACAAGGAGGGTTTCTAAATTGATTGGAAACAAAATACAATACGAAATAAAATAATATACGTAATTATATTATATTTCCTTTAATTATTACCACCACTTGTAAATGGGTTAAAGCATTTACTGTGCCAATATTTTGTCTACAATAAATCAAGAACTCTTCTTTACAAGGGTAGTTTCTAAATTATCAGAAACAAAATATAACACGCATAATAACTACTTAAAAGATAAATCATTAAAGCACAAGAGAGGAATAAATCTAACCTTATTTTATTACCAAGAGCTTCACATTTTGACCCAAGTAAAATAGAACTTAATTACACATAATTTAGAAGAAAGAAAAAGAAAAGAATGAAAATTGAAGAACTGAGGAGAGGAGGGAGGAATTCCTCCTCTGTTTCCTACCTCTACGTCTCCAGAATCCCCCTCTCCTTCTGTGCGTTTTTCTTTCATTTGATTGCCTATTTAAAGGCAATTTGAAGTGGAGCTACAATAACGCTACAGTGTTCTACAGTGGCGCTACAGTAACGAAACTTAACGATTAAGTTTCTGACATTTTATTTATTATTTTTTTATTTGTTAATATTATAATAATTGAGCAAATGCACAGCCGTGTGTCCAGTCATTTTTCCATTTTTGAGAGAAGTGGTCTTCATGAAAGTTGTAGGCCTGAATATTTGATTTAAAATGGCTTTAGTTTGAGTCTAAAATCATGCCTAGAACTCAAGATATGGTCCATTTACTGTAGAATGTTTAGACCCGGTTTCAGCTCCTCTATTTTGACTTCAAAGCCCAATATCACCTCCAAGGGGTCCGATTCTGGAAAAGTGTTCATCATCAAAGTTGTAGGGAATTGTCTATGCTTTCCTACAAGACCAAAATTACATCAATCAGATATTTGCAACTCAAGTTATAGCCAGTTTACTAAACATTACCAAAGAGATAATTACAGCTAATTTATGCAATAATTTATTTAATGATTCAATAAGGTCCAATATCATAAAATGTGTCAAAACCAACTTGCTTAAGCTTATTTGAACCTTAAGAAGCCTAGTGAGAGGATTATAAAATATATAAAATACAGTGTTATCAAATTCTCCCACACTTAACTTTTGCACTCCTAGGCAAAACACAAAAGACAAAAACCAAGGAATAAAGAAAAACAACACAAACTCAAAAACTAAAAACTCCAAAGAATTTAATGACTTAAGAAGAGCAACTAGACATTCAAGAATCAAAACATTCATGAGGTAACATGTCTTCGCATCTCAAACTAACAAGCAAGGAAACTTCAGTTGAAAAGAATGAATCAAGAATGATAGATCCTCACAGAATTCACTCTCAATCTCTCAAGTGTTTAAAAAGGTTAGTATTTCACTCTATTCAACTCATGAATAATTGCACTACCATAAGCTTGCTTATCTTCTACTTCTCCGCTACTCAAAATAACATATATACACAAATCATGAGGACTTTATTCAAGGTTATAATGAGGTCAAGGTAAAGGTGGAAGTAATATAGATAAGACAAGTTAAATACCAAAGAGAATAAAAGAGCATTATGTTACAGTTAGAGTGGAGAAGATGTTTGAGAACATTCAGTCTAACTTTCCCAAGATTTTCTTAATTCTTTCTCTGTTTGTTTTTTTTCTCATAAAGGGCATTGACCAATATTTGACTAATGTTTCGTTAAAGATCAATTAGTAGGTTGAATTCATTGTTAGGCTTGAACATTCTCCTTCTATTCCTGTTATTTCCAAGAATTCGCTGGCCAGCTTTTTTTTTTTAGAAACATTTTTCCTTTTTTTTCTTTTTTATATAACCAATCTGCACACGCACCCCCACACTTGTTCAAAAACTCATTAAATAACAAAGTCAATGCTCTCTTATTCCCTAAGGTTGGGTTAAAACATGGTTTTTCATTTAAGGCACGTAATGAGTTAGAAACAAAGAATGGTCAAATAAGCTCAAAGGGGTTAAGCAAAGGAAAATATGTAAGGTTAGCTATTTGGTCAAAGTAGTTAATTCAAGAAAATTTGCCTCAATCATGTTTATGTATGCATGTGAAAATGTAGCCTCAAAAAGAATCAAAGCAAGTTCTAGAGTAACAATTCCATGAGAAAAAAATCATACAAGAAAGAAGAGAATGGTACAGATGTTCAATCCATTCATTTATAGGCTCGAAATCTCACAAGGCATATATCCATCATTCTCAATCCACAAAAATTTTAATATCCATAACCAAGCATGTGATGTTTAAGAAAGAAGACAATTTACTCAATCATGCAAATTTTCCTTAATCCATTTGCTACTTCGACACAAACAAGGTATCTACCCCAATCTAGATGCGTCTCAAGAGTAAAATTACAATCACAGTAAAAATTACTCCTTACTCTGTCATCCTTAATTGGTTTAGCTATTAGAAAATTACTAACAAACATATAAACATGACAAACATATTAATAAACACACCTATTAAATTTTTTTTTCAAATAATTTTTACACAATTATTCACACAATTACTTACACAACTATCCTTCCCCCCAACCAGATCACAACATTGTCCTCAATGTTAAAAAATAGAAAGGAAAAGAATAGAAGATAATACCTGTTACCGCAATTACTGAAAAGAGAAACCTCACACAAATATAAATAGAAACAAAGTACGACCAAAGATTGAAATTACTTAAACAGATGGAGTGTCTTGACTGGCTTCCTTTTCTTACTGCTTCACACAACATTTCCTTCGGACTACTTCTTGCTCTTTTTTTTTAATCTATACAAGAAATTATATACATGTAGTTGTGATTGTGACTCACATCTTCCTCTGATTTTACGTCCAGTAACGGCTTAAACGCCTTCCATGAGTCGAGGATAAGCTTCCCATCCAATTTTCTTATAAATTGACAAACAGGGTCTTTTTGAGTCAGATTCCCAAGACTTTTTAAATATATATATTTTATAATATATATATATATATATATATATATATATATTTACAAGTAAGGTAGTATAAACTGTCATGATAAAAATAATAATAATATAAAAAAATAATAGGTGTATAAACCGCCATGATAAAAAAAATAATATTAAAAAGTAGGCGTTATAAACACCGCCAATAAATATTAATAAAGGTGTGGTATTAAACCAACCACAAAAAAAAAAAAAAACATAAAAAAAAATAAAAATGGTGTGGTAGAAACCAACCACCAAATAAAACTTAAAAATGGTGTGATAGAAACCAACCACCAAATAAAGAAAAAAAATATAAAAAAGGTGTGGTATAGAACCAACCGCCAAATAAAGAAAGAAAAAAATATAAACAAAGAAAGTTAGTAAGAAAGTTAGTAAGTTAGTAAACAAAAATAAATGACAAAAAAAACTAAAAAAATAAATAACAAAAATAAATACAAAAAATAAATGACAGAAAATAAATAAAAAAATAAAGTGCAGAAAATAAAATACAAAAAAATAATAAAGTGCAAAAAGTAAATTACAAAAAATAAAAGGAAGAGTTTCCCCACTATTAGTATGTACAAAAATAAAAATAAATAAAAGGGAGAGATTTCCCCACGGAGTTAGGATGTACAAAAAAATAAAAAGGAGAGTTTCTCCCACTGTTAGTATGTTCAAAAAAATATAAAAGGAAAATGTTTCCCCACTAAGTTAGTATATACAGAAAATAAAAGGGAGAATTACTCCCACTGTTAGTATGTACAAAAAATAAAAGGGAGAATTACTCCCACTAAGTTAGTATATACAAAAAAAATAAAAGGGAGAATTACCCCCACTGTTAGTAAGGACAAAAATAAATAAATAAAAATAAAAGGGAGAGAATCCCCCCACTGTTAGTACGTAAAATAAAAGGGAGAGTTTCCCCCACTGTTAATATTTACAAAAATTAAAAGGGAGAATTACCCCCACTGTACAAAAAAAATAAAAGGGAGAATTAACCCCACTGTACAAGAAAATAAAAGGCTTATTAATTTATTTATTTATTTATTTTTTATTTTGGTGGTTACGGGTGTGACCTTTTTCTTCAATTTTCAAAAGGGGGACAACAACCTCGTCCCCCATTATTAATTTTTTTAATTAATTTTTTTATTATGGGACCTTTATGCTTTTTTTTTTTTCATTTTTTTAATTATTTTTTTGGTTTTTTTTTGGGTGGTCACGGGTGTGACCATTTTTTTTTTTGGTTTTTTTAATTTTCGTTTTTTCTTAAATATATAAACTTTTTTTACTTTTTACTTTTTTTTTTACTTTTTTACTATTTACACTATTCACACATCTTTTTTTAAATTTTATTATTATTATTATAATTTTTTTTACTTTTTTACTATTTATACTATTCACACACTATTTATCCTATTCATACTATTCACATTATTTACACAAAATTTTAATTTTTTTATTTTTTTATTTTTTAACTATTCATACTATTCACATTACTATTCACACACTATTCACGTACTATTCACATACTATTCACGCACTATTTACACACTATTTACTTTTTACTATGTACAAAAATATTTACACCAGAAATTTATTCTTCAAAACAAGTCCCCGACAACGGCGCCAAAAACTTGATGCACACTTTTTAATTGTCGCATTTACAAACTCAAGTGCAGGTTGTCTCAAGTAATAAATTTCTCGGTAAGTCCGAGGTCGATCCACAGGGAATTGATGAAGATTAATTATGGTAAAGTAAATATTTTGTTGCTACGGTAAAAATTATTTACTTGGGTAAAAAGATCCACTCTTGGTAAATAAAAGAGAAGTAAGATTAATTCCTTTTATAACTCAATTAGAATCCTCGCAATATGGAGGTTCCAATCGAAAAATACGTTAAAAGTCCATTAAAATAATATACGTAATTATATTATATTTCCTTTAATCATTAATATCATCACTCATAAATGGGATTAAGCATTCACTGTGCCAATATTTTGTCTACAATAAATCAAGATATCCACTTTATAAGGAGAGTTTATAACACCACCACTTGTAAATGGGTTAAAGCATTCACTGTGTCAATATTTTGTCTACAATAAATCAAGAACTCCACTTTACAAGGAGGGTTTCTAAATTGATTGGAAACAAAATACAATACGAAATAAAATAATATACGTAATTATATTATATTTCCTTTAATTATTACCACCGCTTGTAAATGGGTTAAAGCATTTACTGTGCCAATATTTTATCTACAATAAATCAAGAACTCTTCTTTACAAGGGTAGTTTCTAAATTATCAGAAACAAAATATAACACGCATAATAACTACTTAAAAGATAAATCATTAAAGCATAAGAGAGGAATAAATCTAACCTTATTTTATTACCAAGAGCTTCACATTTTGACCCAAGTAAAATAGAACTTAATTACACATAATTTAGAAGAAAGAAAAAGAAAAGAACGAAATTGAAGAACTGAGGAGAGGAGGGAGGAATTCCTCCTCTGTTTCCTACCTCTGCGTCTCCAGAATCCCCCTCCCCTCCCGTGCGTTTTTTTTTCATTTGATTGCCTATTTATAGGCAATTTGAAGTGGAGCTACAGTAACGCTATAGTACGCTACAGTGATCTACAATGACGCTACAGTAACGAAACTTAACGATTAAGTTTCTGACATTTTATTTATTATTTTTTTATTTGTTAATATTATAATAATTGAGCAAATGCACAGCTGTGTGTCTAGTCATTTTTTCATTTTTGAGAGAAGGGGTCTTCATGAAAGTTGTAGGCCTGAATATTTGCTTTAAAATGGCTTTGGTTTGAGTCTAAAATCATGTCTAGAACTCAAGATATGGCCCAATTACTGCAGAGTATTTAGACCCAGTTTCAGCTCCTCTATTTTGACTTCAAAGCCCAATATCACCTCCAAGGAGTCCGATTCTGGAAAAGTGTTCATCATCAAAGTTATAGGGAATTGTCTAAGCTTTCCTAAAAGACCAAAATCACATCAATCAGATATTTACAACTCAAGTTATAGCCAGTTTACTAAATATTGCCAAAGAGATAATTACAACTAATTTATGCAATAATTTATTTAATGATTCAATAAGGTCCAATATCATAAAATGTGTCAAAACCAACTTGTTTAAGCTTATTTGAACCTTAAGAAGCCTAGTGAGAGGATTATAAAATGTATAAAATACAGTGTTATCAGTGAACAACATTGAGTTTACTTCTCAAATATCAGAACTGGTATTAGAAAGTGGATTGGAAAGTACATTTGCAGTTTGGTCTAGTGCAGGGATATGTTAAACTATCAACTGTTGCTGAAGTACTTTTTCCCTCATAAAGAATAGATTAAGTTCTATATGCTTTATGTGCGTGTGGAGGACCGAATTATGAGATAGTGGTATTGCACTAAGGTTATAACACAAGATGGTTGGGGGTTTTGGAATTGAGCCTAATAACTCTTTTAGGAGTGACTAGATCCATAAAATTTCAGTAGCTGTATTTGCTATGCTATAGTACTTAGCTTCGGTGCTAGACTAGCAACCACTTGCTATTTGTGAGACCACCAATAGATGAGGTTTTGACCAAGAAAGATGTAACAACCAGAGGTGGAATGCGTATCATTAGGGTCACTAGCCCAATCAGCACCACATAAGGCATAAAGCTAAAGCTATAAGGGTGGTTGAAGACATAGCCCATAAGATAAAGACCTTTTGAAATATCATACGATCCATTTGATTGCCTGCCAATGTTCTTCAAGAGGCTGGTGCATAAATTGATAAACTTTGTTCACTCTATAGGAAATCTCAAGTCTAGTAATGGTTAAATAGTGCAACGCACCAACTATTGACCTACAGAGAGAAGGGTCTGACATATAATAGCAGCCATGCTTAGACAAATTCTATCCTGATTGCATCATAGTTGCTATACCTTGGGCTAACACGTTGACTTTAGCTAATAAATCCTTGATATATTTTCCTTGGGATAGGTAGAGGGAGCCATCGGTCAGCTTGTGGACTTCCACTCCAAGAACATAATGCAAAGTTCCCAAATATTTCATGGCAAAGGTCGTGTTGAGCTTAGTAATCAAAGTTTTGATCAAGGAGGGATATCTACCAGTGACAATAATGTCATCAATGTAGACAAGAACATAGATGCAATAAGAGGTAGTAGACTTAATGAGCAAAGACAGATCACACTTGCTCGCCTTAAACCCAAACTAATGTAGTGTATAACCTAGCTTTTCAAACTAGACCCGAGGTGTCTGGAGGCTGATCCTTGTAGACCTCTTCACGAAAAGTACCATTAAGAAATGTTTTATTAACATCCAACGGTTGTACGAGCTAATTAGATGATAATGCTTAAGTTAAAATGACCCAAATTGTAATAGGCTTAACCATAGGAGAGATTTGCTAAGTGTTGGTCGAAAAATCATTGAGATATGGCATTGGACCCATCGCGGACAAAGAAGCAAAGGAAATAGTATTAGAAATACATAAGTAGAAGCAAAAAAAATTTCTAAGTTATTAGAAATTATGCTTGAGATCCGAGACTTGTCCATATAGATATTCAAATTTAAAACCCTACGTTGAGGGCAAAAATAGAAACAAAAATATCAAACTAAGCATTTGGACTGGGCTAGCTCTTCGTGGTCGTTCTCCTCCACCTCGGCATCCTCATCCTTAGGAAGGTACCTAGAACCTTAAGCAACAAAGAGTTACAAGTAAGAACCACTTTGAGTTAGATTCATTTGAGTGGAGATAAGGTTATGTATTTAGTTCTAAAGAAGGGATGTTATGTACTAAGTCTCTAGTTAAATGGGACCTTGTACATTATAGAATGCACAATAGGATGAATGTTGACTAGTAAGCTTCTCAAATACATTGAGTTAGCAAAGTTCTAGAGAAATGCTCATTTATTTCCTTAAGTAAGGTTGAATGAGGCGTTAGCTAAGATAAACTCTTTCACTAGGAGGAGTTGAGTCTATAGGAAAGTTAAGGTGGTATTTATATAAGAGGTAAATATAACACTAAGCTTTTCACACACTAGTTAGTTAGCCTAGCTTGTATGTGAAAACTATGAGAACCTTAGTGCAACCAAGAGTAATGGTTTGCCATAGGTGAGTATCTAACACCTCAGAACATAGTGTTGCATAGAGATCACTTAAGAGTTATGAGGTGGTGTTTAGATATAAGTAACTAGGATAAGTTGACATTGTCTACTTGTGAATGTGATTTATATGACACAAGGTCATTTAGCCAAGAAGGAAGGGAGTCAAGAAATTCCTAAGGGAACAAGTATTCCTAACCAAGTGCTAGGGTTGCATGTAGTGTGAAGATTTTAGTTTTCCTATCTACAATGGTGTAAACATGAGAAGTCAGAATTCTTAGTAGAATATGCCTAGGTCTTAAGTGAAATAGGTTTATAAGTATGTATGTATGCCTATGGAAATGGTCTAGTAGTATTAATCTTAATGAGTATCCTTTGATGCCCATTCATGAAGGCCAAGGGAGATAGATGGGTGTCTAATAGACTCTTCTGAGGAAGGACATAACCCTGATATTTTGATAGTGCCAAGGCCAAGGGAGATAAGTGGGGAGTCCATAAGGTTCTTTTGAACAAGGATTCAGCCCGAACTTCTCAGCGTGCCAAGATATGTGTGATGTGAGGATAAACTTTTCCTCTATTTAACAAGAGATAATATACTGAATCAATTCCTAATGAACTTTTTTTTTCAAAATAAACCCCTGCATGTATTTCAAAATAAAACATTGCACAAGCATATCTTTAGGATCGTTCTTAGGCATAATCATATTGCATATCATTCTCATTGCATTTACAGACAATTGTATGTGCATTGTCTGTTACTATTGGTATTTACAATTGTATGGATAGTTGTTTGTATCTAACGGTATGTAGGCTATAGGTTTAGACCATACTATATAGTAGTATGTAGTTATGAGAATTAGTGGAGGAAACTCCTATGTTAGTAGTTATAGCAATTGTTATATTTGTTTGTAGAATGTTATGGCTAGTTAGCATTGGAATTGTTTTTACTGAGAATTGTAATTCTCACCTCAGTTGTTCTTCCATGTAAATCCAGGTACAGAGGTACAGATCCTTTTAAGGGAATGAAGGTGAAGCATAAAGACTACTATAGTTTTTATATGCTTTAGTAGACAAAGCTGATGTATAAAGTTTATATTTGCTTTGTATGTTTTATGTAGTATGTTTTACAATATGTCTTGTTATGGCTAATGTTGTATATATATATATATATGTATGAGTTTAAGTTTTCCGCATTCTCTCAAGACTTTTTATAATTACTCAGTTGTGATTATGAATATATGTTACTATGTAGTATGTAGAAGTAACGTCTCTAGTATTGGTTATCTTTATATATCTTAATATATCTAGGATATATTTAGATATCTGTATTAGGATGTTACATTTTGGTATCAGAGCTTGGTTATCTCTTCCTTTACCAGTCTCTTAATCTCATAGGTTTGTCCGATAGTTGTCATAGTTTCTTGTATACACAAAACATTACATATTGAGTTAGCCAGGCTCAATATCATGTAACTATGCGACAATAGCCAATAGCATCCATACCTAAGGCTAGTCATGCAATTCCATTTGCATATCTCACAAAGAGATAAAAAAAAGCGTAACGTTCTACTAAACTGCTTCTTATGCCTAAGCACAGTCAGTCCATACGCCGGCTCAACAGGATGAACTACTATGATACCATAATGTAACATCATAATATAGATATCTAGATATATCTTGGATATATAAAGATATATAAAGATAACCCAATACTAGAGACGTCACTTCTATATACTACATACTAACATATATCCATAATCACAACTGAGTGATTATAGAATGCCTTAAGAGAATGCTGAAAACTTAAACTCATGCATATATATATATACAACATCAGCCACAACAGGACATATTCTACTACATACTACTTAAAACATACAAAGCAAATATAAACTTTATACATCAACTTTGTCTACTAAAGCATATAAAAACTATAGTAGTCTTTATACTTCACCTTCATTCCCTTAACAGGGTTTGTACCTCTATACCTGGATTTACATGGAAGAACAACTGGGATGAGAATTATAATCTTAGTAAAAGCAATTCTAATACCAGCTAGCCATAACATTGTATAAACAAATATAACAATTGCTATAACTACTAACACAGGAGTTTCTTCCACTAATTCTTATAACTTCACACTACTATATAATGTGGTCTAAACCGATAGCCTACTCCCTGTTAGATACAAACAACTGCTCATACAATTGTAAATACCATTAACTACAGACAATGCCCATACAACTGTCTATAAATGCTATGAGAATGATATGCAATATGATTATGTCTAAGAACGATCCTAAATATGTTCTTGTGTAATGTTTTATTTTGAAATACATGCAGGGGTTTATTTTAAAACAAAGAAGTTCATTAGGAACTGGTTCAATATATTATCTCATGGTAAATAGAAGGAAAACTCATCCTCACATCACACGTATCCTGGCACGCTGAGAAGTTTGGGCTGAATCCTGGTTCAAAAGAACCTTACGGACTCCCCACTTATCTCCTTTGGCCTTGGCTGTCCTTGCCCAAAGGAGTCTATTAGACACCCATCTATCTCCTTTGGCCGTTATGAATGGGCATCAAATGATACTCACTAAGATTAATACTACTAGACCATTTCCATAGACATACATATATACTTATATACCTAGTTCATTCAAGACCTAAGCATAATCTACTAAGAAGATTTGTGAAGCAAATGGAGATTAAGGACTTCTCCGCTCTAGTCAGTGAGTGCAGAGGTGAAGCAGTAGATAATCTAAGAGTCACGACGGAATAAGAGTTAGAAGGTTCCCCAAAGAGGAAAAAATCAAATGTTGAGATCAGTGAGGGTGCCTCTTGGTCTCAATTTTTATCAGCCAGAGGAACACAGGTTCAAGTGGAAGCTTGGGGTGATGATAAGTATGAGTAAGGTACTTTCAAGACAAGCAACCTTAAAGGAAAGAGGTAAATCAGACTCCAAGGTACCAAGATGTGCAAGCACAATATAGGTCAGAGTGCGTAATAGAGGCGACAAAATCTTCTAACTTGGTATGAGGTAATAATACATGTAAAGAGAAATCTTTTAAGATGTGTATAAGGAGAGTATGGATTTACTTTGTAAATCATGTTAGTTTACTTTGTGAATCTAGCTTGCTTACCTTGTTGGTATAGTTTAGTTGCTAAGAGAGACAAATGATGTAATGTTCTTGTAGTGTGAAACTGTGCTTAATGTGAGGCAGTTGAACAAAGAAATTGTTGAGAATAAATGTCTCTGTCTAGAAAGGATGATCAGGTGGATCCATTGGGAGAAGGTTTGGATTTTCTCATAAGATGATCTAAGATCTAGTTGTCTTAGAATCAAAGTTAAGAAGAGTTGATCTTAAAGGGTTTTCCAGAATTACGAAAAGACATGAAGAGTATGTTAAAAGTAGTTTTGGAAACTTTTGAAAAAGAAGTGGTTAAATGCCAAGTTAGCCAAAAGTCAATTTCTAGTTACATGTGGTACAATTTACGACCCATGTAATTTATCAAGAGGGGAAATTACAAAGAACCCTAGTAAAGTTTAAGTAAAGGTACAATGGGAAGAGCAACCGTTGTAACCAAGGGCAGAGAGTTTATAAGTAGACTTTCTCAATTAGTGCTAGTCAGCTAGGAAAGGTAGTGCCTAATAGTGGACTCTGGAGAGTGAGTATGGTTTCCAAGAATTGAAGATGAGGTAGATTACTACGTTAGGGTTGGTGATTCTAGATTCTCGCAAGAACTTTGAGGTAGTCAGATATACTTCGAAGAAGGGACTAGGGTGTATTCAGATGCACAAGAGGTAAGTAGATGCTTATACATCAAGACAGTAAGATCTGCAAGAGAGGGACTACCTTAGGTATGATTTGGAATTAGCCATAATGGTGATTACCTTACAGTTATGGAGACATTACACATAAGGAGTCTAGTTTGAGGTGCTTAGCGATCATGATAGCTTAAGAATGCTTGTTGATCAGAGGAAGCTAAACATGAAGCAGAATAGATGGATGGAGTTTTTCAAGGCTTATAACCTTGAGTTGTTATATCATTTGAGTAAGACCAAAGTAGTGGTTGATGTACTAGGTAGGAAATTCCTACAGGTGTCCCAGATGATAGTCCAAGAAAGAGTGAAATTCTTGAGAGTTTCGAGAATTTGAGTCCTGCGGTGACTATGATTCCAGATAGTCTCTCTGTGAGCAAGGTGGACGTAGTAAGAGGCCTACGGACTCAAATTTTTAGAAGCTTAGAGGAAGAATGAAACTCTAAGGGATAAGAGCGAATATATTTTCATAGGAACCTAAAATGATTTTTGAAATAGCAAATGATGGAATGACGAGGTTTAGAGACAAACTTTGTTCTTCCAAGCAAGTCAAAAATCAAGGAAAGGATTCTAAAAGGAGTTCACAAGAGAATGTAAACCATCTATCTAGCGGCTACTGAGATTTTTCAAGAGTTATTGAAGATGTTTTGGTAGCCTAGTATGTTAAAAAAACATAGCAGAATATGTTGAGCTACTGGTAAGGGTGGAGAGATTAGGTAATCTACCCACATTTCACCAAGTAAAGTTAGCTATTTTCTAGATAAGGTAGTTCAACTACTTTTGAAGGAGATAGTTGGAGTGCATGGCGTTCCAATGAATGTAGTGTTTGAAAGAGATCCTATATTCACATCTAATTTTGGAAAGCCTTACAAGGAGGAGTTCAAAGCTAAGTTATGTTTTAGTACAACTTACCATCCATAAACAAAGGGGTCAAGAGCTTAGAAGTAAGCATATTTCCTCTAACATAAGGTATAATTAGGAGAAGCTAGTGTTGAAAAAGGATTACGTGATAGTAAAAATTTCATGTTAAGGGAGTTACCCAGAGTTGTTTGCATGAAGTGAGTAATTTTGAGGATAAAATTTTAAAAAAGAGGGGAGAAATGTAATACCTTTAGTAACATATTAGATTTGAATATGGTTACAAGAGGTAGTATATTACTTATTTAACATGTCTATGAAATTTTGTGACAATTTGAGTTTGTTTAGGCACTTAATTGCAACACAAAAGTTAAAAAGTAGCTTAAAATAACTCAGATAATGACTTTAAAGGTAAAGTTGAGGGAAATAAACATAGACAGTTTATTTCTAGGTCACAAATGAACTAAGTAAGATGCAGTTAAAGTTTCAAGAGAATTAGAATTAGTTTGGCATTTTTAGGCATACTGGTTATGCTTTTAATGCCGGATTGACTACCAACAGATATGAAAAATCATGAAAATGATAAAACAATAATTTAGATGAATCTCATGATTTATTATAAAGTTGTTGGAAGTTAGAAAACTTGAATTAGTATAATTCAAGTGTCCTTAGTAGATATGAGTTCCAGCACAGCAACTCAAGTTAGTTTCTTCTTCTTTATTTCTTTCCTTTCTCTCAGCTGAGAAGAGAAACAGAGCAATAGAGAAGAGAGAAAATGAACAGAAGAGAGAAAGGAAGAGAAAGGAAGAAGGGGAAAGAGAAGGAGGAGAGGAAGAACAAGAGCAAGAATGTCAAGCTTCAAGATCTTCATCTTCTTTAAGAGGTAAGGGATTTCTATTCATCATTCTTCTCTTTGATTTTCATTTAATGAGGTTTAGGATTTTAAGTAGAAATAGAGGTTTGGAGAGCCAAATTTGAGTTCTTAACTTGATTCTTGATTCCAAGGATTAGGTTAAGTTAGTTTAAGCTTAGTAAGTGTAAGATAGCCATTTATGACTCAAGATCAACCATTAGGATCCATAGATTTAGGACATGGACAATGGTTAGAGTTATGTGATTTGGACCTAGATCTTTGTCGAAGAGAATCTATAGGTTGTAATTGAGTTACAACAAGTTTAGGGGCACGAATGAGTGTTAGAAATCATCAAGAAACCAATTTTAGATTATTGGAAGTAAGTTTTGAACCATAGAATAGTGTCACGATTCTGCAGAATTATGTAGAACCTGGGTTCTTCCATGCACATCGTGGCGTAAGAGATATCGTGCTGCAACGTAAAGATAAATTGGCTTCGAGTGCCACGACGTGAGAAGGTCACGCCGTAGCATGAGGTCGGTTTAGTTGCACGCGTCGCGGCGTGAAGACGTCATGTCGTGGCATGAGAGTAATGCTACACCCAGTAATGAAACCCGAGGCTAGGGTGCCGTGGCATGCCCTAGTTTGTGTCACAACGTTAGCACCATATAGGCTAAAAATGTCATTGATGATGTTTTGAAGCTATGGACTAGATGAGATCATTACTATATGTTTTCTAAGATGTGTTATGGCACAAATGGGGATAGTTTATAAGGAAAATTATCATCTAGTAAGTATGAGAAATCTTAAGCCTTCGAGCATCCAACAGTGAAGGATTGCCCTAAATGAGAATGCAGCACCTTAGGCAACCTAGTGTTGCATTAGATATCACTCAAGATGTGATGAGATGGTGCATTAGAGACAACTATACTAGGATGGATTGTAGGATTCACTCTAGTAAGAATAAGGAAGGTATGAGTCTTAGGATATCCAAGAGTAATGGATTACCTTGGGAAGGTACCTAGAACTTTAAATAACAAAGAGTTGTAAGTAAGAACCACTTTGAGTTATATTCACTTGAGTGGAGATAAGGTTGTGTATTTAGTTCTGAAGAGAGGATGTTATGTACTAAGTCTCTAGTTAAATGGGACTTTGTGCATCGTAAAATACACAATAGGATGAATGTTGACTAGTAAGCTTCTCATATTCATTAAGTAAGCAAAGTTCTAGAGAAATGCTCATTTATTTCCTTAACTAAGGTTAAATGAGGCATTAGGTAAGATAGTCTCTTTCACTAGGATGAGTTGAGTCTATACAAAAGTTAAGGTGATGTTTATGTAACAGGTAAATATAACACTAAACTTTTCACACACTAGTTAGTTAGTCTAGCTTGTATATGAAAGGTATGAGAACCTTAGTGCAACTAAGAGTAATGGTTTACCATAGGTGAGTATCTAACACCTCAGCAATATAGTGTTGCATAGAGATCACTTAAAAGTTATGAGTGATGAGGTGGTACTTAGATATAAGTAACTAGGATAAGTTGACATTGTCTACCTACGACTGTGGCTTATATGACACAGGGTCATTTAGCCAAGAAAGAAGGGAGTCAAGAAGTTCCTAAGGGGGCAAGTATTCCTAACCAAGTGCTAGGGTTGTATATAGTATGGAGATTTCAGTTTTCCTATCTACAATAGGGTAAACATGAGAAGTCAGAATTTCTAGTAGAATATGCTTATGTCTTAAATGAACTAGGTATATAAGTATGTATGTATGTCTATGGAAATGGTCTAGTAGTATTAATCTTAGTGAGTATCCTTTGATGCCCATTCATGAAGGCCAAGGGAGATAGATGGGTGTCTGATAGACTCTGTTGAGGAATGATATAACCCTGATATCTCAATAGTGCCAAGGCCAATGGAGATAAGTAGGGAGTCCGTAAGGTTCTTTTGAACAAGGATTCAGCCTGAACTTCTCAACATGCCATGGTACGTATGATGTGAGGATGAACTTTCCCTCTATTTACCATGGGATAATATACTGAATCAGTTCCTAATGAACTTCTTTGTTTTCAAAATAAACCCCTGCATGTATTTCAAAATAAAACATTGCACAAGCATATATTTAGGATTGTTCTTAGGCATAATCATATTGCATTTACAAACAGTTGTATGTGCATTGTCTGTTGCTGTTGGTATTTATAATTGTATAGGCAGTTGTTTATTTCTAACGATATGTAGGCTATCGGTTTAGACCACACTATATAGTAGTGTGCAGTTATGAGAATTAGTGGAGGAAACTCTTATGTTAGTAGTTATAGCAATTGTTATATTTGTTTATATAATGTTATGGTTAGCTGGTATTAGTATTGCTTTTATTGAGAATTGTAATTCTCACCCTGATTGTTCTTCCATGTAAATCCTGGTACAAAGGTACCGACTCTGTTAAGGGAATGAAGATGAAGCATGAAGACTAGCATAGTTTTTATATGCTTTAGTAGACAAAGCTGATGTATAAAATTTATATTTGCTTTGTATGTTTTAAGTAACATGTATTACAATATGTCCTGTTGTGGCTAATGTTGTATATTTATATGTATGAGTTTAAGTTTTTCGCATTCTCTCAAGGCTTTCTATAATTATTCAGTTTTGACTATGGATATATGTTAGTATGTAGTATGTAGAAGTGACGTCTCTAGTATTGGTTATCTTTTTATATCTTGATATATCTAGGATATATCTAGATATCTGTATTAGGATGTTACACTACTCATCTTCAAGATAGACAACATCACTTTTCATCTTCTCCTAGGATTGCTTGAGGACCTCGTTTTCCATCTGGAAGGCGGTCAAGCTAGTTTATGCAGAGGTCATTTAATCCTTCAAGATCTTCTCTCGGGCTTTGCCTTCCTCTATTTTCTTTTGGAACCCGAATATTTCAGTCTTCTGAAGACTGAGCTTCTTATTTACTTACGTCAACTGCCCATCCTTCTAGGCCATTGCCTCCTCTAGCTTTGTTTTTTCACCCTAGAGGGTGTCAAGCTCTTTTTTCAACTCCCGGGCCTCACGCACTTGTTCGATCACCAACTCAAGAAATTGAAGCACCGAAGCATTATGCAAGGCTAGACCTAAGCGTCCTAAATGAGCTTAGTTAGATCCTGCTCTATCAGGATATCCTGGTTTGGTGGGGTCAGTAGGGTGTTGTCAATGATTCGGCTTGGATCAATCTCTGAGCCCTAAACTGACTTGGTGATAAAGTGGAGATGGACACCCTTAGGATCTTCAGTTTCTAGGCCAATCGTGAAGTCGATGAGGACTCCTTGGTCATCGGCCTCATTCCCTTCTTTCCCCTTTGGCCGTCACCCTTCTGCTTGCACGACTTAAGTGGTTGAGCAGGAGACGTGGGGTCTGCCGCTTGGGAAGTAGCTTGAGGTTGGGGTTGAGGAGCTAGGACCACTGGCTGAGGTCTGGAGTGTAACATCCCGAAAATTTCTTATTTCATTATAAATAATCATTTTATAATATTTGTGATTTTTGGTGATTTTTGTGAAATTTTCTGAAAACGTTGAATATTTTAATATATTCCTCGTTTTGCGTATGCACTGAGCGGAGCCGGGATAACGAAATGTTCTCCCTGAGGTTGGTAAACCTTGGACTGTCAACGTGTCAACGGGGGATCTTACTAAACCCGAGGCCAGGCACAGTTCGCGAGGTTTGCATTTTTCAAGGTTTTATCTGCTAGATAAAATCGCGGTATCATAAAATTATCAGATGTATTTAATTTGGAGACTAGCTTACCATACACTTTATCGAGGAGCGTGCGAAGCTTCTCAAGGAAGCTTCTTCCAAGTATTATTTTATTATTTCTCTCTCCCCTATTTTGTGCTTGCACATTTGAATTAAGGGATCCAATTCATTTTTCATCCACACATTTTCCTCCTCCTGTACGTAGCAGATTACTATTCACTCATCTTTCTCTCTTTCCATTTCTCCTTACAGCAGCACCATCCACCCACATTCACATTTTTATCTTTCAAAACCGTCACACTCCTAGCACTATTTTGTGTTTGGAGAAACACCATATCTGAAGGAATCATCTTCAAAGTTCTACATTTTCTTCATCTTCATTTTCCTCCACGGTTGAAGCTTAAAGGTTGGAACTTTAAGGTAAAGTCCTTAGCTTTTTCCTCATCTCTCCTCATTTTCGTAGCCCACTGTCATTTTGATGACCATGGGTATCCATTTCAACACTTGATTCTGATTTTGGTGAGCTTGAATGTTCAAGGATCTCTTGGGAGCTGAAAACGTGATTTCTGACCAAAAAGGAGCAGCCTTTCTTTGTGCTTCTCCAAGGTAAGAGGAAGACACTCCTCCTCAACCTCTTCTAGCATTAAGGATCTCCTTTGCTTGCTTGGTTTTTATGATTCTGTGCTGTGCTGTATTTAGTTGTTTACGCTGTTTGCATGATTTGTTAAGTTTGATAATATATTCGACAGAGTAGAATGCATGATGTTTTGGTTTGACAATTCTGCATGTTAGTATGTTCACATGTTCGACTGAAAATTGGAAAGTATGGTACTTGGGTGATTTTGCATGTCAATATATATATTCGACGAATGCATGAGAGTGGAAGGAAATGATGTCAGATTCATCCCTGGGATGGCCATGGTTTTGAGGCCCGAATCTGGGATTCGGGTGAACTAGGATAATAAATGGAATTCAAATCAATTAGGTATCCAATCTTTGTAAGCCGTGAATTCAACTATTCGACACTGAACCTTGTCCAACTTTTGACAACCAACTTCTAAACCTTTAATGCTTCCGTCGAATAGACACATGGGGCCCTTTTCAATGTCAAGAATTGTCGAGCTAGTGATCCCTTAACACCTCCGTCGGTTTGACATGCGAGAAAACTTATTTATGACTCAAAATCCGTCGGATTAGAACTTGTGACCCTTTGGCACCACCTTTGGTCGAACATGAATGAAACTTCTCCAATAACACAATTCGTGGACTTTAAATTTATGACTCTTAGCATTCCTTCGGATCAGCATGAGTGAAACTTCCCTATTGTCCCAGAAACCTGTCGAATGTGATAACCTAATCACTTAGTAAAATGTTAAAATCCGTCGAGTAAGGACTCATGGCCAAACCTGTCGAATGTGATAACCTAATCACTTAGTAAAATGTTAAAATCCGTCGAGTATGGACTTCTGGCAAACCTGTCGAATTTGATAACCTAATCACTTAGTAAAATGTTAAAATCCGTCGAGTAAGGACTCATGGCCAAACCTGTCGAATTTGATATCCTAATTAATTAGTAAAATGTTAAAATCCGTCGAGTATGGACTTCTGGCAAAACCTGTCGAATTTGATATCCTAATTACTTAGTGAAATGTTAAAACCCGTCGAGTAAGGACTTATGGCCAAACCTGTCGAATGTCAAAATCCGTCGAGTTTAGATCTTTGACCACTAAACACAATGTCAAAATCCGTCGAGTATGAACCCCGATCATGCCCGTCGGGATTGATCTTCCGACCAAAACCCGTCGAATAGAGTCCCTGGACACTTACAAGAAAATGCCCCAAAGTCAATAATCGTCGAGTTTGAGAGACAATGCCTGTCGAGTAGATGAATTTCTCTGCAGACCGTCGAAATTAGAGATTTCGACAGTGTTTCGTCGGTTCGACGCTTGGGAGATTTTCTCCAATGTCGACACCCATACCCGTCGAATTGAGGCTTTTGCTGACCTTCTGGAGGATTCGACAGTCCTGATCTTTGTTCGACAGAACCCCATCCGACAGAAATTGATTTCTTGCCAATCCTATTATAAAATGTTCTCCCCATTCTTCCCTCTTCCTGTTACACTATTTTCCGTCGAATGGCAGCTTCAATTATTCATAAAACGTATTGTTCTTGTCGAATTCAAAAGTATACCTATCACCCAACACCTAGAAATTGAAATCTGTGACTCAGTTTGTGATTCCGACCGTGTATTTCCCTGGACCCAAAACCTTGGGACTAATAGAGGCATACTGATTATAAATAAATGGGATGACTAGAAATTACTTAGGGATGCATAAACAGGGAAGAACATGAGAATGTGAGATTTTTAGATCTTAGAATAACCTTCTAAGGGCATATGAATAAATTACCTAAGAGGATTCAAGTCAACTAAGAGAATTCCTTTAGAGACAAACTCTGTAAGTAAAGCTAAACCTAAGTAAGAATTCATAATACGCTTTAAAATGTATTAATTTATTTAACAATATCATGTTATTGTGGATCCATGTGGGTGACCATTGATTGGGTTAATTCTTACTTGGGCAAATTGTGATGCATGATGGAATAGTATGTAATAATGATCATACATGATTATGCATAGAGTCTGTATGCATTGTGGATAAATCATATGACATGCATTTGAGGCATGATTGACCGAGTTGTCGCGAGAAGCATGATAGAGTCATGCATTGCACAAAAGAATGAGGATGTCCGTTGGACTTTGTTAAGGCCGAGTTGCCTAGGAGTTGAATCACACCTTAGTGCGGGTGCGAATAGATACGTGGGGTCCTGTAGATGACCTTGAGGGCGTCGGGGCGCGGGCGTCTCGCAGAGGGCAGTGGTAGCTCCTCCTGGACCGTGGAGACAGACCGATACACACGCACCGACGATCCTAACTGGCCCAATCCTATATCGAGATCTTGTGAGAATGCCACTGTATAAAGCCTTGTTGCGCAAAATGACTGATTATTTTCTGAAAAGCACTTGTTTTTATGGCTGACGAGATACTGGCATGTCTCCCTGATCATTCTCTCCGACTGTTTTGTGTCTAGCTCCATGGAGTAGGATTTTGATTATTGAGGGCACATGTGCATGGTGAGTCCATGAATTATCGGCATACATTGTTATTATAATTGAAACTGTTGTATTCTCGATATATCCATATATATATATATGATTGCTTGAAAGCCTACGGTTGATCATAATGCTACTAAATATTTATTACCATTATTGCTATCATAAATGCTATGTGGGCGCCTTGCGCCGTTTGGTTTCTTGATGCTATGACCGGTAATGATGGTAGGATGTCTTACCTCTTTCTTGTACTTTTCTTGCTCTATGTTAATTTTTGGTTAAAGACTATAAGTGGGAACGAAGTTGGATTCCTTTGGATTCTATTGGTTTGACCCTCGCATCTAGTAATGCCGTCGCGAAGGGAGCTCTTTTGGGGTTTGTTCGAATTGTGTTCGCTTTGATACCAAGACCTATAGAGTCGACCGGACCGACAAGCGTATGTGACATGCTCGGGATCGACTTTGTCAATGAAGAGGACTGCGATTGAAGACCTTATCTTGTATTTTTCACTACTAGGTGAACCCGGAATTGCCTCACGCATCCAGGGATACGATGGAGTGCCCAACTCCTTAGTCGTAGATATATTATGGGTAGTTTATATTTCATTTTGCATTACCTATATAAAGTGTATTTTTGAGTACATGTATGCTTCAAGGCAATTATCCAGACTTAAATGTTGTAAATTGAGTACATATTATAATTCATAATTTAACGGTTGTATATGTAACTACTCATTCGTGGCTCTTATTTTCCTCGTATAAGAAATGTTTTAATATTTATGGTAAATTTGTTATTTGACAATGTTAGCACGCCGACATTTAGTGACCGTGACATAATGACGATTGTGCATTGGTTATTAAATCGAGGGTGTTACATTTTATGGTATCGAAGCGAGTTCATCCTGTTGAGTAGGGGTATGGACCGACTATGCTTAGACATATTAGAAGTTGTTGTGTACTTCCTTGTCTCTTGATTGAGATGTTGGGAAAGGAAGGCATGGCTTGCCGTAGGTTGAGTATTGGTAGCTACTGTTGCACAATTACGTGACATTGAGTACTGGCCCACTCAATGTGTAATGTTCTGTGACTACAGGAAACTATGACTTCACCTTGGCATATTAAGGTAATAGGAGTTCTTTAGAAAGAAGCTCACTAAGATGACTGAACTTACTTAGGACTTGTTTGCATTTATACCCTTGTAGTGTTACCTCTAGAATTGTTTGAGCCTAAGGGTTAGAAAAAGGGTAGTTGAATAAGACTTGCAAGGTTAGTGGACTGAGGTGTCCAAGAGGTTTCTGAAAATCGATTCTCTTTGGAAAGGAGTATCTGGCATAAGTTTGGTTCGAGGAGCTACATAGGAGTCAACGACTTACTGGAGATCGCGCCGCAGAAGGCAGAATGAAGGAGCTCGAATTATAGTCTTTTGAGTTTGTCTTGATTGGGTTATGCGACTTTTGTGCTTGGTTTCCAAAAAGAGATAATATTGTTTGGAATGAATGCTTTTGATTTTCCCTTATTACTTGACTTGTTTGTTCTTGAAGGAAGACAATGACTCGAGGTAAATATAGGCATGTGAACGCAGGGAGTGACAATGATGACACAACTGAGGCAACCGAAGAAATACAAAGAATAGTTAATGTAACTACACGCCAAGATCAGAGAGCTGCACAACAGCAGGAATTGGAAGTTGAGGTTCGAAATTTGAAGGAAGAAAGTCGATTTTGGGGTAACTCTGGATTACCGAAGTTCCAAAGGAGGAACCGTGGGAAGGCCAAACAGTTTAAGCAGAAATCGTATATACTACGACCAAGGGGACAACAGCGACAACCAATGCCTGAAGGAGGTACGAGTGGTAGTAAGTCCAATCCAACTGTGGTACCATTGTCAATGTGTAAGAAGTGCGGAAAGGACCACTTCATGAGGGACTGTAAGATCGAAGGAAGAATTTGTTTCAAGTGCGGAAAGCAAGGACATGTGTGGAGGGATTGTGCTTTACGTGAGACAAAACCTCCATATGCGATCAAAAGGGCAATCTGCTTCAAATGTGGAAAGGACCATTTAACCAAGGATTGTACGAACGGTGGGATAATTTGTTTCAGATGCAGAGCTAGGACATGTGGCTAAGAACTGTACTTCGCAAAGGACGAAGCCTTTTGTTGGTGATGCACGCACTTCACAATCTCACGAAGAAAGGAGGGTTAATTTCTCAAGTGGAGTGGAAACGTCCAAGGACGACGCTTAAGCGAGGAAGCTTGTACTACGGTGGATGACCCTGTGATTATACTGTATAATTCCGGGGGTAACCCGTTTCTTTATGACGTATGAATGTATGAATTCAATAGGGATATTCATACCCTCGTTATCTTTTGACTAAGTTATTCCTATTTTGGCTACTAAGAACTTGTTGATGGTAGCCAAGTTGTTTAAATTATCCAATGACTTGTTAAAGACTGAATCTTTTGGTGATCTGATTTATTTACTTCTCTTACAAATTAGATGTAATGTTAACAAAAGGGATTGGTTATCTTTCAACCATATCCTGTTGAAATATTCCAATGAAATTCTAAGAGTTCGTTTATGGAATTGAGTTATCGTGTATTTATTTCCTTTCGACTCGAATGATATTGTTCTCGTTTGTAAGACTACTCTCATTACAATAGGTCTGTTTAGAACTATCCTATTGTTGTTAGAAATTGAAACCCTTTTTACCAATTCAATCACCTACTTTCTTCATGAATAGGCTTGATCTCAGGAAAGAGATTGATCGTTTTTAAAATGGGTCTCGTCATTCGGTTTCAACGGAGACTTGGTGTTTCTTGAAACAGAAATTTCCTAGATGTAAATCCATGAAACTCGCTCCTAAGTTTTATTAGACTATATCATACTCTTCGTTAGGCGGGCCCAGTGGTAAATCAAGTAACTTCCCTATTTTTCTTTCTGACCTTTATAACGTTTCTAGTCTACTTCGATTGAGTAAAGGTGTTCCCGAATCTGAACCATAACAATGTGCTAAGCGTAGCACGATAAAGTGAGAACTTACCCTATGAGACGTTTGTTTGAATCAAGGAAAGACGATTTGGCAAATCAATTGAAGGACGCTGCTACTTTCTCCAAGATCATTTTGGGTTCTCAACTATCATTAAGATCATTTGAGAGAAGGGTATATTTCCAAGGTAACTTTCTCTGACACGTAGTGAATACCACGGGTATTTCGTAAGGTCGTTCTGAGTAATGAACACTTCGGTAGTAACCATCAACTACACAAACAAGACCTCTCTTCCCTATTGAGACAGAATTGTCATGTTGTTCTTCAAATTCAGAAGAAGAACGAGGAGTTACGCTAGAAGCTGTTCAAGTGTGAATTTCGGTTTGAGGCAGTTTGACTTTTGAGTCAAGTGATCTTTAAAAGAAGGAACTATTGAAGATCCGTCGCGAGTTGGAGCAATTCTTCAATGGGACAGACCAAAGATTGTATTGCAGATTTGTAACTTTAAAGGATCAGCTGAATAGTACGGGGACTCACCAGAATTCTTCAGAATGGTTTTGTATGGACTGATGTATACGAGAGAAATTTTCAAAGATTGAAGAGACACTCGATTTCTTCGCCAAAGGTGATTCTGCCCAACCCCAATGAACTTTTGAGATACCTAGTGATGCTTCGCATTGAAAGTTTAGAACGTGCGCTTGATCAGAATAGAAGGAATGGTAATGTACGCTTAGAGACAATCAAGAATACATAAGAAGGATTACCTTACACCAACTCAGAATTAGCTTTGTAGTTGCATTGAAGGTGGAGGCATTTCTACAAGGAGAAATTCTCAATGCCTATAGTAATCTTAAGAGCCAAAGGTATTTTGGTTTATTAGAATGAGTTGAATATAAGGCGTAAACGATGATTAAAACTTCCAAAAGATTTTGATTTTGTTTTGGCATAATATCGAAGAGGCGAATGTCGTAGAGGACGCCTTAGGAAGAAAATACGTTTAGTTGTCTACAACAAAGTGAGCAAGAAGAGGAAGTTCGATAGAGACACTCACGGTGTACAATTGTTTTGGGAGTTGGTGTTGGATGGTGAAGACTCAAGGAGCGTAAAATCTTTTGTTGATCGGCTTATGACGTCAACGCATTTTTGCTCGTTAATATAAGATGCTCTCGTGGAAGGAAGCAACCTTATTGCCTCGTGATTTGGATTGATGCAACTGAAGATACAACACGAGAACTAAGAGACGAAATGAAAGGAACACAGTTGCGTTTGTTCTAAGATATGATGAATTTCGAGGACGGAATTCCTTTTTAGAAGGGGAGTGTTGTAACATCTCGAAAATTTCTTATTTCATTATAAATAATCATTTTATAATATTTGTGATTTTTGGTGATTTTTGTGAAATTTTTAAAACGTTGAATATTTTAATATATTCCTCGTTTTGCGTATGCATCTGGCGGAGCCGGGATAACGAAATGTTCTCCCTGAATTTGGTAAACCTTGGACTGTCAACGTGTCAACGGGGGATCTTACTAAACCCGAGGCCAGGCACAGTTCGCGAGGTTTGCATTTTTCAAGGTTTTATCTGCTAGATAAAATCGCGGTATCATAAAATTATCAGATGTATTTAATTTGGAGACTAGCTTACCATACACTTTATCGAGGAGCGTGCGAAGCTTCTCAAGGAAGCTTCTTCCAAGTATTATTTTATTATTTCTCTCTCCCCCTATTTTGTGCTGCACATTTGAATTAAGGGATCCAATTCATTTTTCATCCACACATTTTCCTCCTCCTGTACGTAGCAGATCACTATTCACTCATCTTTCTCTCTTTCCATTTCTCCTTACAGCAGCACCATCCACCCACATTCACATTTTTATCTTTCAAAACCGTCACACTCCTAGCACTATTTTGTGTTTGGAGAAACACCATATCTGAAGGAATCATCTTCAAAGTTCTACATTTTCTTCATCTTCATTTTCCTCCACGGTTGAAGCTTAAAGGTTGGAACTTTAAGGTAAAGTCCTTAGCTTTTTCCTCATCTCTCCTCATTTTCGTAGCCCACTGTCATTTTGATGACCATGGGTATCCATTTCAACACTTGATTCTGATTTTGGTGAGCTTGAATGTTCAAGGATCTCTTGGGAGCTGAAAACGTGATTTCTGACCAAAAAGGAGCAGCCTTTCTTTGTGCTTCTCCAAGGTAAGAGGAAGACACTCCTCCTCAACCTCTTCTAGCATTAAGGATCTCCTTTGCTTGCTTGGTTTTTATGATTTCATGTCTTTGTCTTTGTATTTAGTTGTTTACGTTGTTTGCATGATTTGTTAAGTTTGATAATATATTCGATGAGTAGAATGCATGATGTTTTGGTTTGACAATTCGCATGTTAGTATGTTCACATGTTCGACCGAAAATTGGAAAGTATGGTACTTGGGTGATTTTGCATGTCAATATATATATTCGACGAATGCATGAGAGTGGAAGGAAATGATGTCGATTCATCCACGGGATGGCCATGGTTTTGAGGCCCGAATCTGGGATTCGGGTGAACTAGGATAATAAATGGAATTCAAATCAATTAGGTATCCAATCTTTGTAAGCCGTGAATTCAACTATTCGACACTGAACCTTGTCCAACTTTTGACAACCAACTTCTAAACCTTTAATGCTTCCGTCGAATAGACACATGGGGCCCTTTTCAATGTCAAGAATTGTCGAGCTAGTGATCCCTTAACACCTCCGTCGGTTTGACATGCGAGAAAACTTATTTATGACTCAAAATCCGTCGGATTAGAACTTGTGACCCTTTGGCACCACCTTTGGTCGAACATGAATGAAACTTCTCCAATAACACAATTCGTGGACTTTAAATTTATGACTCTTAGCATTCCTTCGGATCAGCATGAGTGAAACTTCCCTATTGTCCCAGAAACCTGTCGAATGTGATAACCTAATCACTTAGTAAAATGTTAAAATCCGTCGAGTAAGGACTCATGGCCAAACCTGTCGAATGTGATAACCTAATCACTTAGTAAAATGTTAAAATCCGTCGAGTATGGACTTCTGGCAAACCTGTCGAATTTGATAACCTAATCACTTAGTAAAATGTTAAAATCCGTCGAGTAAGGACTCATGGCCAAACCTGTCGAATTTGATATCCTAATTAATTAGTAAAATGTTAAAATCCGTCGAGTATGGACTTCTGGCAAAACCTGTCGAATTTGATATCCTAATTACTTAGTGAAATGTTAAAACCCGTCGAGTAAGGACTTATGGCCAAACCTGTCGAATGTCAAAATCCGTCGAGTTTAGATCTTTGACCACTAAACACAATGTCAAAATCCGTCGAGTATGAACCCCGATCATGCCCGTCGGGATTGATCTTCCGACCAAAACCCGTCGAATAGAGTCCCTGGACACTTACAAGAAAATGCCCCAAAGTCAATAATCGTCGAGTTTGAGAGACAATGCCTGTCGAGTAGATGAATTTCTCTGCACCGTCGAAATTAGAGATTTCGACCAGTGTTTCGTCGGTTCGACGCTTGGGAGATTTTCTCCAATGTCGACACCCATACCCGTCGAATTGAGGCTTTTGCTGACCTTCTGGAGGATTCGACAGTCCTGATCTTTGTTCGACAGAACCCCATCCCAGTAAATTGATTTCTTGCCAATCCTATTATAAAATGTTCTCCCATTCTTCCCTCTTCCCGTTACACTATTTTCCGTCGAATGGCGGCTTCAATTATTCATAAAACGTATTGTTCTTGTCGAATTCAAAAGTATACCTATCACCCAACACCTAGAAATTGAAATCTGTGACTCAGTTTGTGATTCGACCGTGTATTTCCCTGGACCCAAAACCTTGGGACTAATAGAGGCATACTGATTATAAATAAATGGGATGACTAGAAATTACTTAGGGATGCATAAACAGGGAAGAACATGAGAATGTGAGATTTTTAGATCTTAGAATAACCTTCTAAGGGCATATGAATAAATTACCTAAGAGGATTCAAGTCAACTAAGAGAATTCCTTTAGAGACAAACTCGTAAGTAAAGCTAAACCTAAGTAAGAATTCATAATACGCTTTAAAATGTATTAATTTATTTAACAATATCATGTTATTGTGGATCCATGTGGGTGACCATTGATTGGGTTAATTCTTACTTGGGCAAATTGTGATGCATGATGGAATAGTATGTAATAATGATCATACATGATTATGCATAGAGTCTGTATGCATTGTGGATAAATCATATGACATGCATTTGAGGCATGATTGACCGAGTTGTCGCGAGAAGCATGATAGAGTCATGCATTGCACAAAAGAATGAGGATGTCCGTTGGACTTTGTTAAGGCCGAGTTGCCTAGGAGTTGAATCACACCTTAGTGCGGGTGCGAATAGATACGTGGGGTCCTGTAGATGACCTTGAGGGCGTCGGGGCGCGGGCGTCTCGCAGAGGGCAGTGGTAGCTCCTCTGGACCGTGGAGACAGACCGATACACACGCACCGACGATCCTAACTGGCCACAGTCCTATATCGAGATCTTGTGAGAATGCCACTGTATAAAGCCTTGTTGCGCAAAATGACTGATTATTTTCTGAAAAGCACTTGTTTTTATGGCTGACGAGATACTGGCATGTCTCCCGATCATTCTCTCCGACCTGTTTTGTGTCTAGCTCCATGGAGTAGGATTTTGATTATTGAGGGCACATGTGCATGGTGAGTCCATGAATTATCGGCATACATTGTTATTATAATTGAAACCGTTGTATTCTCGATATATCCATATATATATATATGATTGCTTGAAACCGTCTCGGTTGATCATAATCGCTACTAAATGTTTATTACCATTATTGCTATCATAAATGCTATGTGGGCGCCTTGCGCCGTTTGGTTTCTTGATGCTATGACTGGTAATGATGGTAGGATGTCTTACCTCTTTCTTGTACTTTTCTTGCTCTATGTTAATTTTTGGTTAAAGACTATAAGTGGGAACGAAGTTGGATTCCTTTGGATTCTATTGGTTTGACCTACTGCATCTAGTAATGCCGTCGCGAAGGGAGCTCTTTTGGGGTTTGTTCGAATTGTGTTCGCTTTGATACCAAGACCTATAGAGTCGACTGGACCGACAAGCGTATGTGACATGCTCGGGATCTGACTTTGTCAATGAAGAGGACTGCGATTGAAGACCTTATCTTGTATTTTTCACTACACCGGTGAACCCGGAATTGCCTCACGCATCCGGGATACGATGGAGTGCCCAACTCCTTAGTCGTAGATATATTATGGGTAGTTTATATTTCATTTTGCATTACCTATATAAAGTGTATTTTTGAGTACATGTATGCTTCAAGGCAATTATCCAGACTTAAATGTTGTAAATTGAGTACATATTATAATTCATAATTTAACTGGTTGTATATGTAACTACTCATTCGTGGCTCTTATTTTCCTCGTATAAGAAATGTTTTAATATTTATGGTAAATTTGTTATTTGACAATGTTAGCACGCCGACATTTAGTGACCGTGACATAATGACGATTGTGCATTGGTTATTAAATCGAGGGGTGTTACATTTTATGGTATCGGAAGCAGTTCATCCTGTTGAGCCGGGGTATGGGTGACTATGCTTAGACATATTAGAAGTTGTTGTGTACTTCCTTGTCTCTTGATTGAGATGTTGGGAAAGGAAGGCATGGCTTGCCGTAGGTTGAGTATTGGTAGCTACTGTTGCACAATTACGTGACATTGAGTACTGGCCCACTCAATGTGTAATGTTCTGTGACTACGGAAACTATGACTTCACCTTGGCATATTAAGGTAATAGGAGTTCTTTAGAAAGAAGCTCAGCTAAGATGACTGAACTTACTTAGGACTTGTTTGCATTTATACCCTTGTAGTGTTACCTCTAGAATTGTTTGAGCCTAAGGGTTAGAAAAAGGGTAGTTGAATAAGACTTGCAAGGTTAGTGGACTGAGGTGTCCAAGAGGTTTCGAAAATCGATTCTCTTTGGAAAGGAGTATCGGCATAAGTTTGGTTCGAGGAGCTACATAGGAGTCAACGACTTACTGGAGATCGCGCCGCGAAAGGCAGAATGAAGGAGCTCGAATTATAGTCTTTTGAGTTTGTCTTGATTGGGTTATGCGACTTTTGTGCTTGGTTTCCAAAAAGAGATAATATTGTTTGGAATGAATGCTTTTGATTTTCCCTTATTACTTGACTTGTTTGTTCTTGAAGGAAGACAATGACTCGAGGTAAATATAGGCATGTGAACGCAGGGAGTGACAATGATGACACAACTGAGGCAACCGAAGAAATACAAAGAATAGTTAATGTAACTACACGCCAAGATCAGAGAGCTACACAACAGCAGGAATTGGAAGTTGAGGTTCGAAATTTGAAGGAAGAAAGTCGATTTTGGGGTAACTCTGGATTACCGAAGTTCCAAAGGAGGAACCGTGGGAAGGCCAAACAGTTTAAGCGAAATCGTATATACTACGACCAAGGGGACAACAGCGACAACCAATGCCACGAAGGAGGTACGAGTGGTAGTAAGTCCAATCCAACTGTGGTACCATTGTCAATGTGTAAGAAGTGCGGAAAGGACCACTTCATGAGGGACTGTAAGATCGAAGGAAGAATTTGTTTCAAGTGCGGAAAGCAAGGACATGTGTGGAGGGATTGTGCTTTACGTGAGACAAAACCTCCATATGCGATCAAAAGGGCAATCTGCTTCAAATGTGGAAAGGACCATTTAACCAAGGATTGTACGAACGGTGGGATAATTTGTTTCAGATGCAGAGAGCTAGGACATGTGGCTAAGAATCTGACTTCGCAAAGGACGAAGCCTTTTGTTGGTGATGCACGCACTTCACAATCTCACGAAGAAAGGAGGGTTAATTTCTCAAGTGGAGTGGAAACGTCCAAGACTGACGGCTTAAGCGAGGAAGCTTGTACTACGGTGGATGACCCTGTGATTATACTGTATAATTCCGGGGGTAACCCGTTTCTTTATGACGTATGAATGTATGAATTCAATAGGGATATTCATACCCTCGTTATCTTTTGACTAAGTTATTCCTATTTTGGCTACTAAGAACTTGTTGATGGTAGCCAAGTTGTTTAAATTATCCAATGACTTGTTAAAGACTGAATCTTTTGGTGATCTGATTTATTTACTTCTCTTACAAATTAGATGTAATGTTAACAAAAGGGATTGGTTATCTTTCAACCATATCCTGTTGAAATATTCCAATGAAATTCTAAGAGTTCGTTTATGGAATTGAGTTATCTGTGTATTTATTTCCTTTCGACTCGAATGATATCCTGTTCTCGTTTGTAAGACTACTCTCATTACAATAGGTCTGTTTAGAACTATCCTATTGTTGTTAGAAATTGAAACCCTTTTTACCAATTCAATCACCTACTTTCTTCATGAATAGGCTTGATCTCAGGAAAGAGATTGATCGTTTTTAAAATGGGTCTCGTCATTCGGTTTCAACGGAGACTTGGTGTTTCTTGAAACAGAAATTTCCTAGATGTAAATCCATGAAACTCGCTCCTAAGTTTTATTAGACTATATCATACTCTTCGTTAGGCGGGCCCAGTGGTAAATCAAGTAACTTCCCTATTTTTCTTTCTGACCTTTATAACGTTTCTAGTATACTTCGATTGAGTAAAGGTGTTCCCGAATCTGAACCATAACAATGTGCTAAGCGTAGCACGATAAAGTGAGAACTTACCCTATGAGACGTTTGTTTGAATCAAGGAAAGACGATTTGGCAAATCAATTGAAGGACGCCTGCTACTTTCTCCAAGATCATTTTGGGTTCTCAACTATCATTAAGATCATTTGAGAGAAGGGTATATTTCCAAGGTAACTTTCTCTGACACGTAGTGAATACCACGGGTATTTCGTAAGGTCGTTCTGAGTAATGAACACTTCGGTAGTAACCATCAACTACACAAACAAGACCTCTCTTCCCTATTGAGACAGAATTGTCATGTTGTTCTTCAAATTCAGAAGAAGAACGAGGAGTTACGCTAGAAGCTGTTCAAGTGTGAATTTCGGTTTGAGGCAGTTTGACTTTTGAGTCAAGTGATCTTTAAAAGAAGGAACTATTGAAGATCCGTCGCGAGTTGGAGCAATTCTTCAATGGGACAGACCAAAGATTGTATTGCAGATTTGTAACTTTAAAGGATCAGCTGAATAGTACGGGGGACTCACTGCAGAATTCTTCAGAATGGTTTTGTATGGACTGATGTATACGAGAGAAATTTTCAAAGATTGAAGAGACACTCGATTTCTTCGCCAAAGGTGATTCTGCCCAACCCCAATGAACTTTTGAGATACCTAGTGATGCTTCGCATTGAAAGTTTAGAACGTGCGCTTGATCAGAATAGAAGGAATGGTAATGTACGCTTAGAGACAATCAAGAATACATAAGAAGGATTACCTTACACCAACTCAGAATTAGCTTTGTAGTTGCATTGAAGGTCTGGAGGCATTTCTACAAGGAGAAATTCTCAATGCCTATAGTAATCTTAAGAGCCAAAGGTATTTTGGTTTATTAGAATGAGTTGAATATAAGGCAGAAACGATGATTAAAACTTCCAAAAGATTTTGATTTTGTTTTGGCATAATATCAGAAGAGGCGAATGTCGTAGAGGACGCCTTAGGAAGAAAATACGTTTAGTTGTCTACAACAGTGAGCAAGAAGAGGAAGTTCGATAGAGACACTCAGCGGTGTACAATTGTTTTGGGAGTTGGTTGTTGGATGGCTGAAGACTCAAGGAGCGTAAAATCTTTTGTTGATCGGCTTATGACGTCAACGCATTTTTGCTCGTTAATATAAGATGCTCGGGAAGGAAGCAACCTTATTGCCTGTGATTTGGATTGATGCAACCGAAGATACAACACGAGAACTAAGAGACGAAATGAAAGGAACACGATTGCGTTTGTTCTAAGATATGATGAATTTCGAGGACGAATTCCTTTTTAGAAGGGGAGTGTTGTAACATCTCGAAAATTTCTTATTTCATTATAAATAATCATTTTATAATATTTGTGATTTTTGGTGATTTTTGTGAAATTTTCTGAAAACGTTGAATATTTTAATATATTCCTCGTTTTGCGTATGCACTGAGCGGAGCCGGGATAACGAAATGTTCTCCCTGAGGCTGGTAAACCTTGGACTGTCAACGTGTCAACGGGGGATCTTACTAAACCCGAGGCCAGGCACAGTTCGCGAGGTTTGCATTTTTCAAGGTTTTATCTGCTAGATAAAATCGCGGTATCATAAAATTATCAGATGTATTTAATTTGGAGACTAGCTTACCATACACTTTATCGAGGAGCGTGCGAAGCTTCTCAAGGAAGCTTCTTCCAAGTATTATTTTATTATTTCTCTCTCCCCCTATTTTGTGCTGCACATTTGAATTAAGGGATCCAATTCATTTTTCATCCACACATTTTCCTCCTCCTGTACGTAGCAGATCACTATTCACTCATCTTTCTCTCTTTCCATTTCTCCTTACAGCAACACCATCCACCCACATTCACATTTTTATCTTTCAAAACCGTCACACTCCTAGCACTATTTTGTGTTTGGAGAAACACCATATCTGAAGGAATCATCTTCAAAGTTCTACATTTTCTTCATCTTCATTTTCCTCCACGGTTGAAGCTTAAAGGTTGGAACTTTAAGGTAAAGTCCTTAGCTTTTTCCTCATCTCTCCTCATTTTCGTAGCCCTTGTCATTTTGATGACCATGGGTATCCATTTCAACACTTGATTCGATTTTGGTGAGCTTGAATGTTCAAGGATCTCTTGGGAGCGAAAACGTGATTTCGACCAAAAAGGAGCACCTTTCTTTGTGCTTCTCCAAGGTAAGAGGAAGACACTCCTCCTCAACCTCTTCTAGCATTAAGGATCTCCTTTGCTTGCTTGGTTTTTATGATTCTGTGCTGTGCTGTATTTAGTTGTTTACGTTGTTTGCATGATTTGTTAAGTTTGATAATATATTCGACAGTAGAATGCATGATGTTTTGGTTTGACAATTCGCATGTTAGTATGTTCACATGTTCGACTGAAAATTGGAAAGTATGGTACTTGGGTGATTTTGCATGTCAATATATATATTCGACGAATGCATGAGAGTGGAAGGAAATGATGTCGATTCATCCTGGGATGGCCATGGTTTTGAGGCCCAGAAACGGGATTCGGGTGAACTAGGATAATAAATGGAATTCAAATCAATTAGGTATCCAATCTTTGTAAGCCGTGAATTCAACTATTCGACACTGAACCTTGTCCAACTTTTGACAACCAACTTCTAAACCTTTAATGCTTCCGTCGAATAGACACATGGGGCCCTTTTCAATGTCAAGAATTGTCGAGCTAGTGATCCCTTAACACCTCCGTCGGTTTGACATGCGAGAAAACTTATTTATGACTCAAAATCCGTCGGATTAGAACTTGTGACCCTTTGGCACCACCTTTGGTCGAACATGAATGAAACTTCTCCAATAACACAATTCGTGGACTTTAAATTTATGACTCTTAGCATTCCTTCGGATCAGCATGAGTGAAACTTCCCTATTGTCCCAGAAACCTGTCGAATGTGATAACCTAATCACTTAGTAAAATGTTAAAATCCGTCGAGTAAGGACTCATGGCCAAACCTGTCGAATGTGATAACCTAATCACTTAGTAAAATGTTAAAATCCGTCGAGTATGGACTTCTGGCAAACCTGTCGAATTTGATAACCTAATCACTTAGTAAAATGTTAAAATCCGTCGAGTAAGGACTCATGGCCAAACCTGTCGAATTTGATATCCTAATTAATTAGTAAAATGTTAAAATCCGTCGAGTATGGACGGCAAAACTCGTCGAATTTGATATCCTAATTACTTAGTGAAATGTTAAAACCCGTCGAGTAAGGACTTATGGCCAAACCTGTCGAATGTCAAAATCCGTCGAGTTTAGATCTTTGACCACTAAACACAATGTCAAAATCCGTCGAGTATGAACCCCGATCATGCCCGTCGGGATTGATCTTCCGACCAAAACCCGTCGAATAGAGTCCCTGGACACTTACAAGAAAATGCCCCAAAGTCAATAATCGTCGAGTTTGAGAGACAATGCCTGTCGAGTAGATGAATTTCTCGGACCGTCGAAATTAGAGATTTCGACCGGTGTTTCGTCGGTTCGACGCTTGGGAGATTTTCTCCAATGTCGACACCCATACCCGTCGAATTGAGGCTTTTCTTCGACCTTTGGAGGATTCGACAGTCCGATCTTTGTTCGACGAGAACCCCATCCGACAGAAATTGATTTCTTGCCAATCCTATTATAAAATGTTCTCCCCATTCTTCCCTCTTCCTGTTACACTATTTTCCGTCGAATGGCAGCTTCAATTATTCATAAAACGTATTGTTCTTGTCGAATTCAAAAGTATACCTATCACCCAACACCTAGAAATTGAAATCTGTGACTCAGTTTGTGATTCCGACCGTGTATTTCCCTGGACCCAAAACCTTGGGACTAATAGAGGCATACTGATTATAAATAAATGGGATGACTAGAAATTACTTAGGGATGCATAAACAGGGAAGAACATGAGAATGTGAGATTTTTAGATCTTAGAATAACCTTCTAAGGGCATATGAATAAATTACCTAAGAGGATTCAAGTCAACTAAGAGAATTCCTTTAGAGACAAACTCTGTAAGTAAAGCTAAACCTAAGTAAGAATTCATAATACGCTTTAAAATGTATTAATTTATTTAACAATATCATGTTATTGTGGATCCATGTGGGTGACCATTGATTGGGTTAATTCTTACTTGGGCAAATTGTGATGCATGATGGAATAGTATGTAATAATGATCATACATGATTATGCATAGAGTCTCGTATGCATTGTGGATAAATCATATGACATGCATTTGAGGCATGATTGACCGAGTTGTCGCGAGAAGCATGATAGAGTCATGCATTGCACAAAAGAATGAGGATGTCCGTTGGACTTTGTTAAGGCCGAGTTGCCTAGGAGTTGAATCACACCTTAGTGCGGGTGCGAATAGATACGTGGGGTCCTGTAGATGACCTTGAGGGCGTCGGGCGCGGGCGTCTCGCGAGAGGCGATGGTAGCTCCTCCGGACCGTGGAGACAGACCGATACACACGCACCGACGATCCTGGCGGCCACGGATCCTATATCGAGATCTTGTGAGAATGCCACCGTATAAAGCCTTGTTGCGCAAAATGACCGATTATTTTCTCGAAAAGCACTTGTTTTTATGGTTGACGAGATACGGCATGTCTCCCTGATCATTCTCTCCGACTGTTTTGTGTCTAGCTCCATGGAGTAGGATTTTGATTATTGAGGGCACATGTGCATGGTGAGTCCATGAATTATCTGGCATACATTGTTATTATAATTGAAACTGTTGTATTCCTGATATATCCATATATATATATATGATTGCTTGAAACTGTCTGGTTGATCATAACTGCTACTAAATGTTTATTACCATTATTGCTATCATAAATGCTATGTGGGCGCCTTGCGCGCTTGGTTTCTTGATGCTATGACCGGTAATGATGGTAGGATGTCTTACCTCTTTCTTGTACTTTTCTTGCTCTATGTTAATTTTTGGTTAAAGACTATAAGTGGGAACGAAGTTGGATTCCTTTGGATTCTATTGGTTTGACCCTGCATCTAGTAATGCCGTCGCGAAGGGAGCTCTTTTGGGGTTTGTTCGAATTGTGTTCGCTTTGATACCAAGACCTATAGAGTCGACCGGACCGACAAGCGTATGTGACATGCTCGGGATCGACTTTGTCAATGAAGAGGACTGCGATTGAAGACCTTATCTTGTATTTTTCACTACACCAGGTGAACCGGAATTGCCTCACGCATCAGGGATACGATGGAGTGCCCAACTCCTTAGTCGTAGATATATTATGGGTAGTTTATATTTCATTTTGCATTACCTATATAAAGTGTATTTTTGAGTACATGTATGCTTCAAGGCAATTATCCAGACTTAAATGTTGTAAATTGAGTACATATTATAATTCATAATTTAAGCGGTTGTATATGTAACTACTCATTCGTGGCTCTTATTTTCCTCGTATAAGAAATGTTTTAATATTTATGGTAAATTTGTTATTTGACAATGTTAGCACGCCGACATTTAGTGACCGTGACATAATGACGATTGTGCATTGGTTATTAAATCGAGGGGTGTTACATTTTATGGTATCAGAGCAGTTCATCCTGTTGAGCCGGGGTATGGACTGACTATGCTTAGACATATTAGAAGTTGTTGTGTACTTCCTTGTCTCTTGATTGAGATGTTGGGAAAGGAAGGCATGGCTTGCCGTAGGTTGAGTATTGGTAGCTACTGTTGCACAATTACGTGACATTGAGTACTGGCCCACTCAATGTGTAATGTTCTGTGACTACAGGAAACTATGACTTCACCTTGGCATATTAAGGTAATAGGAGTTCTTTAGAAAGAAGCTCAGCTAAGATGACTGAACTTACTTAGGACTTGTTTGCATTTATACCCTTGTAGTGTTACCTCTAGAATTGTTTGAGCCTAAGGGTTAGAAAAAGGGTAGTTGAATAAGACTTGCAAGGTTAGTGGACTGAGGTGTCCAAGAGGTTTCTGAAAATCGATTCTCTTTGGAAAGGAGTATCTGGCATAAGTTTGGTTCGAGGAGCTACATAGGAGTCAACGACTTACTGGAGATCGCGCCGCAGAAGGCAGAATGAAGGAGCTCGAATTATAGTCTTTTGAGTTTGTCTTGATTGGGTTATGCGACTTTTGTGCTTGGTTTCCAAAAAGAGATAATATTGTTTGGAATGAATGCTTTTGATTTTCCCTTATTACTTGACTTGTTTGTTCTTGAAGGAAGACAATGACTCGAGGTAAATATAGGCATGTGAACGCGAGGAGTGACAATGATGACACAACTGAGGCAACCGAAGAAATACAAAGAATAGTTAATGTAACTACACGCCAAGATCGTAGAGCCTGCACAACAAGCGAGAATTGGAAGTTGAGGTTCGAAATTTGAAGGAAGAAAGTCGATTTTGGGGTAACTCGGATTACCGAAGTTCCAAAGGAGGAACCGTGGGAAGGCCAAACAGTTTAGCGTAAATCGTATATACTACGACCAAGGGGACAAACGGCGACAACCAATGCATGAAGGAGGTACGAGTGGTAGTAAGTCCAATCCAACTGTGGTACCATTGTCAATGTGTAAGAAGTGCGGAAAGGACCACTTCATGAGGGACTGTAAGATCGAAGGAAGAATTTGTTTCAAGTGCGGAAAGCAAGGACATGTGTGGAGGGATTGTGCTTTACGTGAGACAAAACCTCCATATGCGATCAAAAGGGCAATCTGCTTCAAATGTGGAAAGGACCATTTAACCAAGGATTGTACGAACGGTGGGATAATTTGTTTCAGATGCAGAGAGCTAGGACATGTGGCTAAGAACTGTACTTCGCAAAGGACGAAGCCTTTTGTTGGTGATGCACGCACTTCACAATCTCACGAAGAAAGGAGGGTTAATTTCTCAAGTGGAGTGGAAACGTCCAAGACTGACGGCTTAAGCGAGGAAGCTTGTACTACGGTGGATGACCCTGTGATTATACTGTATAATTCCGGGGGTAACCCGTTTCTTTATGACGTATGAATGTATGAATTCAATAGGGATATTCATACCCTCGTTATCTTTTGACTAAGTTATTCCTATTTTGGCTACTAAGAACTTGTTGATGGTAGCCAAGTTGTTTAAATTATCCAATGACTTGTTAAAGATGAATCTTTTGGTGATCTGATTTATTTACTTCTCTTACAAATTAGATGTAATGTTAACAAAAGGGATTGGTTATCTTTCAACCATATCCTGTTGAAATATTCCAATGAAATTCTAAGAGTTCGTTTATGGAATTGAGTTATCTGTGTATTTATTTCCTTTCGACTCGAATGATACTGTTCTCGTTTGTAAGACTACTCTCATTACAATAGGTCTGTTTAGAACTATCCTATTGTTGTTAGAAATTGAAACCCTTTTTACCAATTCAATCACCTACTTTCTTCATGAATAGGCTTGATCTCAGGAAAGAGATTGATCGTTTTTAAAATGGGTCTCGTCATTCGGTTTCAACGGAGACTTGGTGTTTCTTGAAACAGAAATTTCCTAGATGTAAATCCATGAAACTCGCTCCTAAGTTTTATTAGACTATATCATACTCTTCGTTAGGCGGGCCCAGTGGTAAATCAAGTAACTTCCCTATTTTTCTTTCTGACCTTTATAACGTTTCTAGTATACTTCGATTGAGTAAAGGTGTTCCCGAATCTGAACCATAACAATGTGCTAAGCGTAGCACGATAAAGTGAGAACTTACCCTATGAGACGTTTGTTTGAATCAAGGAAAGACGATTTGGCAAATCAATTGAAGGACGCTGCTACTTTCTCCAAGATCATTTTGGGTTCTCAACTATCATTAAGATCATTTGAGAGAAGGGTATATTTCCAAGGTAACTTTCTCTGACACGTAGTGAATACCACGGGTATTTCGTAAGGTCGTTCTGAGTAATGAACACTTCGGTAGTAACCATCAACTACACAAACAAGACCTCTCTTCCCTATTGAGACAGAATTGTCATGTTGTTCTTCAAATTCAGAAGAAGAACGAGGAGTTACGCTAGAAGCTGTTCAAGTGTGAATTTCGGTTTGAGGCAGTTTGACTTTTGAGTCAAGTGATCTTTAAAAGAAGGAACTATTGAAGATCCGTCGCGAGTTGGAGCAATTCTTCAATGGGATAGACCAAAGATTGTATTGCAGATTTGTAACTTTAAAGGATCAGCGAATAGTACGGGGGACTCAACTGCAGAATTCTTCAGAATGGTTTTGTATGGTGATGTATACGAGAGAAATTTTCAAAGATTGAAGAGACACTCGATTTCTTCGCCAAAGGTGATTCTGCCCAACCCCAATGAACTTTTGAGATACCTAGTGATGCTTCGCATTGAAAGTTTAGAACGTGCGCTTGATCAGAATAGAAGGAATGGTAATGTACGCTTAGAGACAATCAAGAATACATAAGAAGGATTACCTTACACCAACTCAGAATTAGCTTTGTAGTTGCATTGAAGGTCTGGAGGCATTTCTACAAGGAGAAATTCTCAATGCCTATAGTAATCTTAAGAGCCAAAGGTATTTTGGTTTATTAGAATGAGTTGAATATAAGGCAGAAACGATGATTAAAACTTCCAAAAGATTTTGATTTTGTTTTGGCATAATATCAGAAGAGGCGAATGTCGTAGAGGACGCCTTAGGAAGAAAATACGTTTAGTTGTCTACAACAGTGAGCAAGAAGAGGAAGTTCGATAGAGACACTCAGCGGTGTACAATTGTTTTGGGAGTTGGCTGTTGGATGGCTGAAGACTCAAGGAGCGTAAAATCTTTTGTTGATCGGCTTATGACGTCAACGCATTTTTGCTCGTTAATATAAGATGCTCAGGGAAGGAAGCAACCTTATTGCCTGTGATTTGGATTGATGCAACTGAAGATACAACACGAGAACTAAGAGACGAAATGAAAGGAACACAGTTGCGTTTGTTCTAAGATATGATGAATTTCGAGGACGAAATTCCTTTTTAGAAGGGGAGTGTTGTAACATCTCGAAAATTTCTTATTTCATTATAAATAATCATTTTATAATATTTGTGATTTTTGGTGATTTTTGTGAAATTTTCTGAAAACGTTGAATATTTTAATATATTCCTCGTTTTGCGTATGCACTTGGAGGCCGGGATAACGAAATGTTCTCCACGAGGTTGGTAAACCTTGGACATGTCAACGTGTCAACGGGGATCTTACTAAACCCGAGGCCGAGGCACGGTTCGCGAGGTTTGCATTTTTCAAGGTTTTATCGCTAGATAAAATCGCGGTATCATAAAATTATCGATGTATTTAATTTGGAGACTAGCTTACCATACACTTTATCGAGGAGCGTGCGAAGCTTCTCAAGGAAGCTTCTTCCAAGTATTATTTTATTATTTCTCTCTCCCCTATTTTTGTCTTTGCACATTTGAATTAAGGGATCCAATTCATTTTTCATCCACACATTTTCCTCCTCCATGTGCGTAGCAGATCACTATTCACTCATCTTTCTCTCTTTCCATTTCTCCTTACTGAGCACCATCCACCCACATTCACATTTTTATCTTTCAAAACCGTCACACTCCTAGCACTATTTTGTGTTTGGAGAAACACCATATCCGAAGGAATCATCTTCAAAGTTCTACATTTTCTTCATCTTCATTTTCCTCCACGGTTGAAGCTTAAAGGTTGGAACTTTAAGGTAAAGTCCTTAGCTTTTTCCTCATCTCTCCTCATTTTCGTAGCCCACCTGTCATTTTGATGACCATGGGTATCCATTTCAACACTTGATTCGATTTTGGTGAGCTTGAATGTTCAAGGATCTCTTGGGAGCCGAAAACGTGATTTCGACCAAAAAGGAGCGAGCCTTTCTTTGTGCTTCTCCAAGGTAAGAGGAAGACACTCCTCCTCAACCTCTTCTAGCATTAAGGATCTCCTTTGCTTGCTTGGTTTTTATGATTAAATGTTTGTCTTTGTATTTAGTTGTTTGTTGTTTGCATGATTTGTTAAGTTTGATAATATATTCGACAGAGTAGAATGCATGATGTTTTGGTTTGACAATTTCGCATGTTAGTATGTTCACATGTTCGATCGAAAATTGGAAAGTATGGTACTTGGGTGATTTTGCATGTCAATATATATATTCGACGAATGCATGAGAGTGGAAGGAAATGATGTCGATTCATCCCTGGGATGGCCATGGTTTTGAGGCCCGTAATCCGGGATCTCGGGTGAACTAGGATAATAAATGGAATTCAAATCAATTAGGTATCCAATCTTTGTAAGCCGTGAATTCAACTATTCGACACTGAACCTTGTCCAACTTTTGACAACCAACTTCTAAACCTTTAATGCTTCCGTCGAATAGACACATGGGGCCCTTTTCAATGTCAAGAATTGTCGAGCTAGTGATCCCTTAACACCTCCGTCGGTTTGACATGCGAGAAAACTTATTTATGACTCAAAATCCGTCGGATTAGAACTTGTGACCCTTTGGCACCACCTTTGGTCGAACATGAATGAAACTTCTCCAATAACACAATTCGTGGACTTTAAATTTATGACTCTTAGCATTCCTTCGGATCAGCATGAGTGAAACTTCCCTATTGTCCCAGAAACCTGTCGAATGTGATAACCTAATCACTTAGTAAAATGTTAAAATCCGTCGAGTAAGGACTCATGGCCAAACCTGTCGAATGTGATAACCTAATCACTTAGTAAAATGTTAAAATCCGTCGAGTATGGACTTCTGGCAAACTTGTCGAATTTGATAACCTAATCACTTAGTAAAATGTTAAAATCCGTCGAGTAAGGACTCATGGCCAAACCTGTCGAATTTGATATCCTAATTAATTAGTAAAATGTTAAAATCCGTCGAGTATGGACTTCTGGCAAAACCTGTCGAATTTGATATCCTAATTACTTAGTGAAATGTTAAAACCCGTCGAGTAAGGACTTATGGCCAAACCTGTCGAATGTCAAAATCCGTCGAGTTTAGATCTTTGACTACTAAACACAATGTCAAAATCCGTCGAGTATGAACCCCGATCATGCCCGTCGGGATTGATCTTCCGACCAAAACCCGTCGAATAGAGTCCCTGGACACTTACAAGAAAATGCCCCAAAGTCAATAATCGTCGAGTTTGAGAGACAATGCCTGTCGAGTAGATGAATTTCTCCAGACCCGTCGAAATTAGAGATTTCGACCAGTGTTTCGTCGGTTCGACGCTTGGGAGATTTTCTCCAATGTCGACACCCATACCCGTCGAATTGAGGCTTTTGCTGACCTTCGGAGGATTCGACAGTCCTGATCTTTGTTCGACAGAACCCCATCCGACAGTAAATTGATTTCTTGCCAATCCTATTATAAAATGTTCTCCCCATTCTTCCTCTTCCTGTTACACTATTTTCCGTCGAATGGCAAGCTTCAATTATTCATAAAACGTATTGTTCTTGTCGAATTCAAAAGTATACCTATCACCCAACACCTAGAAATTGAAATCGTGACTCAGTTTGTGATTCCGACCGTGTATTTCCCTGGACCCAAAACCTTGGGACTAATAGAGGCATACTGATTATAAATAAATGGGATGACTAGAAATTACTTAGGGATGCATAAACAGGGAAGAACATGAGAATGTGAGATTTTTAGATCTTAGAATAACCTTCTAAGGGCATATGAATAAATTACCTAAGAGGATTCAAGTCAACTAAGAGAATTCCTTTAGAGACAAACTCTGTAAGTAAAGCTAAACCTAAGTAAGAATTCATAATACGCTTTAAAATGTATTAATTTATTTAACAATATCATGTTATTGTGGATCCATGTGGGTGACCATTGATTGGGTTAATTCTTACTTGGGCAAATTGTGATGCATGATGGAATAGTATGTAATAATGATCATACATGATTATGCATAGAGTCCGTATGCATTGTGGATAAATCATATGACATGCATTTGAGGCATGATTGACCGAGTTGTCGCGAGAAGCATGATAGAGTCATGCATTGCACAAAAGAATGAGGATGTCCGTTGGACTTTGTTAAGGCCGAGTTGCCTAGGAGTTGAATCACACCTTAGTGCGGGTGCGAATAGATACGTGGGGTCCCTGTAGATGACCTTGAGGGCGTCGGGGCGCGGGCGTCTCGCAGAGGGCAGTGGTAGCTCCTCTGGACCGTGGAGACAGACCGATACACACGCACCGACGATCCTAACTGGCCACAGTCCTATATCGAGATCTTGTGAGAATGCCACTGTATAAAGCCTTGTTGCGCAAAATGACTGATTATTTTCTGAAAAGCACTTGTTTTTATGGCTGACGAGATACTGGCATGTCTCCCTGATCATTCTCTCCGACTGTTTTGTGTCTAGCTCCATGGAGTAGGATTTTGATTATTGAGGGCACATGTGCATGGTGAGTCCATGAATTATCTGGCATACATTGTTATTATAATTGAAACTGTTGTATTCCTGATATATCCATATATATATATATGATTGCTTGAAACTGTCTGGTTGATCATAACTGCTACTAAATGTTTATTACCATTATTGCTATCATAAATGCTATGTGGGCGCCTTGCGCCGTTTGGTTTCTTGATGCTATGACTGGTAATGATGGTAGGATGTCTTACCTCTTTCTTGTACTTTTCTTGCTCTATGTTAATTTTTGGTTAAAGACTATAAGTGGGAACGAAGTTGGATTCCTTTGGATTCTATTGGTTTGACCTACTGCATCTAGTAATGCCGTCGCGAAGGGAGCTCTTTTGGGGTTTGTTCGAATTGTGTTCGCTTTGATACCAAGACCTATAGAGTCGACCGGACCGACAAGCGTATGTGACATGCTCGGGATCGACTTTGTCAATGAAGAGGACTGCGATTGAAGACCTTATCTTGTATTTTTCACTACACTAGGTGAACCGGAATTGCCTCACGCATCCAGGGATACGATGGAGTGCCCAACTCCTTAGTCGTAGATATATTATGGGTAGTTTATATTTCATTTTGCATTACCTATATAAAGTGTATTTTTGAGTACATGTATGCTTCAAGGCAATTATCCAGACTTAAATGTTGTAAATTGAGTACATATTATAATTCATAATTTAACTGGTTGTATATGTAACTACTCATTCGTGGCTCTTATTTTCCTCGTATAAGAAATGTTTTAATATTTATGGTAAATTTGTTATTTGACAATGTTAGCACGCCGACATTTAGTGACCGTGACATAATGACGATTGTGCATTGGTTATTAAATCGAGGGGTGTTACATTTTATGGTATCAGAGCAGTTCATCCTGTTGAGCCGGGGTATGGACTGACTATGCTTAGACATATTAGAAGTTGTTGTGTACTTCCTTGTCTCTTGATTGAGATGTTGGGAAAGGAAGGCATGGCTTGCCGTAGGTTGAGTATTGGTAGCTACTGTTGCACAATTACGTGACATTGAGTACTGGCCCACTCAATGTGTAATGTTCTGTGACTACAGGAAACTATGACTTCACCTTGGCATATTAAGGTAATAGGAGTTCTTTAGAAAGAAGCTCAGCTAAGATGACTGAACTTGCTTAGGACTTGTTTGCATTTACACCCTTGTAGTGTTACCTCTAGAATTGTTTGAGCCTAAGGGTTAGAAAAGGGTAGTTGAATAAGACTTGCAAGGTTAGTGGTGAGGTGTCCAAGAGGTTTCTGAAAATCGATTCTCTTTGGAAAGGAGTATCTGGCATAAGTTTGGTTCGAGGAGCTACATAGGAGTCAACGACTTACTGGAGATCGCGCCGCGTATGCGAATGAAGGAGCTCGAATTATAGTCTTTTGAGTTTGTCTTGATTGGGTTATGCGACTTTTGTGCTTGGTTTCCAAAAAGAGATAATATTGTTTGGAATGAATGCTTTTGATTTTCCCTTATTACTTGACTTGTTTGTTCTTGAAGGAAGACAATGACTCGAGGTAAATATAGGCATGTGAACGCAGGGAGTGACAATGATGACACAACTGAGGCAACCGAAGAAATACAAAGAATAGTTAATGTAACTACACGCCAAGATCAGAGAGCTGCACAACAGCAGGAATTGGAAGTTGAGGTTCGAAATTTGAAGGAAGAAAGTCGATTTTGGGGTAACTCTGGATTACCGAAGTTCCAAAGGAGGAACCGTGGGAAGGCCAAACAGTTTAAGCGAAATCGTATATACTACGACCAAGGGGACAACAATGGCGACAACCAATGCCACGAAGGAGGTACGAGTGGTAGTAAGTCCAATCCAACTGTGGTACCATTGTCAATGTGTAAGAAGTGCGGAAAGGACCACTTCATGAGGGACTGTAAGATCGAAGGAAGAATTTGTTTCAAGTGCGGAAAGCAAGGACATGTGTGGAGGGATTGTGCTTTACGTGAGACAAAACCTCCATATGCGATCAAAAGGGCAATCTGCTTCAAATGTGGAAAGGACCATTTAACCAAGGATTGTACGAACGGTGGGATAATTTGTTTCAGATGCAGAGAGCTAGGACATGTGGCTAAGAACTGTACTTCGCAAAGGACGAAGCCTTTTGTTGGTGATGCACGCACTTCACAATCTCACGAAGAAAGGAGGGTTAATTTCTCAAGTGGAGTGGAAACGTCCAAGACTGACGGCCTAAGCGAGGAAGCTTGTACTACGGTGGATGACCCTGTGATTATCCTGTATAATTAGGGGTAACCCGTTTCTTTATGACGTATGAATGTATGAATTCAATAGGGATATTCATACCCTCGTTATCTTTTGACTAAGTTATTCCTATTTTGGCTACTAAGAACTTGTTGATGGTAGCCAAGTTGTTTAAATTATCCAATGACTTGTTAAAGACCGAATCTTTTGGTGATCTGATTTATTTACTTCTCTTACAAATTAGATGTAATGTTAACAAAAGGGATTGGTTATCTTTCAACCATATCCTGTTGAAATATTCCAATGAAATTCTAAGAGTTCGTTTATGGAATTGAGTTATACGTGTATTTATTTCCTTTCGACTCGAATGATCTTGTTCTCGTTTGTAAGACTACTCTCATTACAATAGTCTGTTTAGAACTATCCTATTGTTGTTAGAAATTGAAACCCTTTTACCAATTCAATCACCTACTTTCTTCATGAATAGGCTTGATCTCAGGAAAGAGATTGATCGTTTTTAAAATGGGTCTCGTCATTCGGTTTCAACGGAGACTTGGTGTTTCTTGAAACAGAAATTTCCTAGATGTAAATCCATGAAACTCGCTCCTAAGTTTTATTAGACTATATCATACTCTTCGTTAGGCGGGCCCAGTGGTAAATCAAGTAACTTCCCTATTTTTTTCTTTCGACCTTTATAACGTTTCTAGTATACTTCGATTGAGTAAAGGTGTTCCCGAATCGAACCATAACAATGTGCTAAGCGTAGCACGATAAAGTGAGAACTTACCCTATGAGACGTTTGTTTGAATCAAGGAAAGACGATTTGGCAAATCAATTGAAGGACGCTGCTACTTTCTCCAAGATCATTTTGGGTTCTCAACTATCATTAAGATCATTTGAGAGAAGGGTATATTTCAAGGTAACTTTCTCTGACACGTAGTGAATACCACGGGTATTTCGTAAGGTCGTTCTGAGTAATGAACACTTCGGTAGTAACCATCAACTACACAAACAAGACCTCTCTTCCCTATTGAGACAGAATTGTCATGTTGTTCTTCAAATTCAGAAGAAGAACGAGGAGTTACGCTAGAAGCTGTTCAAGTGTGAATTTCGGTTTGAGGCAGTTTGACTTTTGAGTCAAGTGATCTTTAAAAGAAGGAACTATTGAAGATCCGTCGCGAGTTGGAGCAATTCTTCAATGGGGACAGACCAAAGATTGTATTGCAGATTTGTAACTTTAAAGGATCAATTTGAATAGTACGGGGACTCACTTTGCAGAATTCTTGAGAATGGTTTTGTATGGTGATGTATACGAGAGAAATTTTCAAAGATTGAAGAGACACTCGATTTCTTCGCCAAAGGTGATTCTCGCCCAACCCCAATGAACTTTTGAGATACCTAGTGATGCTTCGCATTGAAAGTTTAGAACGTGCGCTTGATCGAATAGAAGGAATGGTAATGTACGCTTAGAGACAATCAAGAATACATAAGAAGGATTACCTTACACCAACTCGAATTAGCTTTGTAGTTGCATTGAAGGTCTGGAGGCATTTCTACAAGGAGAAATTCTCAATGCCTATAGTAATCTTAAGAGCCAAAGGTATTTTGGTTTATTAGAATGAGTTGAATATAAGGCGAAAACGATGATTAAAACTTCCAAAAGATTTTGATTTTGTTTTGGCATAATATCAGAAGAGGCGAATGTCGTAGAGGACGCCTTAGGAAGAAAATACGTTTAGTTGTCTACAACAGTGAGCAAGAAGAGGAAGTTCGATAGAGACACTCAGCGGTGTACAATTGTTTTGGGAGTTGGCTGTTGGATGGCTGAAGACTCAAGGAGCGTAAAATCTTTTGTTGATCGGCTTATGACGTCAACGCATTTTTGCTCGTTAATATAAGATGCTCGGGAAGGAAGCAACCTTATTGCCTGTGATTTGGATTGATGCAACTGAAGATACAACACGAGAACTAAGAGACGAAATGAAAGGAACACAGTTGCGTTTGTTCTAAGATATGATGAATTTCGAGGACGAAATTCCTTTTAGAAGGGGAGTGTTGTAACATCTCGAAAATTTCTTATTTCATTATAAATAATCATTTTATAATATTTGTGATTTTTGGTGATTTTTGTGAAATTTTTCGAAAACGTTGAATATTTTAATATATTCCTCGTTTTGCGTATGCATGTGAGCGGAGCCGGGATAACGAAATGTTCTCCCGAAGTGGTAAACCTTGGACCGTTAACGTGTCAACGGGGATCTTACTAAACCCGAGGCCAGGCACAGTTCGCGAGGTTTGCATTTTTCAAGGTTTTATCTGCTAGATAAAATCGCGGTATCATAAAATTATCAGATGTATTTAATTTGGAGACTAGCTTACCATACACTTTATCGAGGAGCGTGCGAAGCTTCTCAAGGAAGCTTCTTCCAAGTATTATTTTATTATTTCTCTCTCCCCTATTTTGTGCTTGCACATTTGAATTAAGGGATCCAATTCATTTTTCATCCACACATTTTCCTCCTCCGTACGTAGCAGATCACTATTCACTCATCTTTCTCTCTTTCCATTTCTCCTTACAAAGACACCATCCACCCACATTCACATTTTTATCTTTCAAAACCGTCACACTCCTAGCACTATTTTGTGTTTGGAGAAACACCATATCGAAGGAATCATCTTCAAAGTTCTACATTTTCTTCATCTTCATTTTCCTCCACGGTTGAAGCTTAAAGGTTGGAACTTTAAGGTAAAGTCCTTAGCTTTTTCCTCATCTCTCCTCATTTTCGTAGCCCACTTGTCATTTTGATGACCATGGGTATCCATTTCAACACTTGATTCTGATTTTGGTGAGCTTGAATGTTCAAGGATCTCTTGGGAGCCGAAAACGTGATTTCGACCAAAAAGGAGCGAGCCTTTCTTTGTGCTTCTCCAAGGTAAGAGGAAGACACTCCTCCTCAACCTCTTCTAGCATTAAGGATCTCCTTTGCTTGCTTGGTTTTTATGATTAAATGTTGTCTTTGTATTTAGTTGTTTGTTGTTTGCATGATTTGTTAAGTTTGATAATATATTCGACAGAGTAGAATGCATAATGTTTTGGTTTGACAATTCTCGCATGTTAGTATGTTCACATGTTCGACTGAAAATTGGAAAGTATGGTACTTGGGTGATTTTGCATGTCAATATATATATTCGACGAATGCATGAGAGTGGAAGGAAATGATGTCGGATTCATCCCTGGGATGGCCATGGTTTTGAGGCCCAAATCTGGGATTCTCGGGTGAACTAGGATAATAAATGGAATTCAAATCAATTAGGTATCCAATCTTTGTAAGCCGTGAATTCAACTATTCGACACTGAACCTTGTCCAACTTTTGACAACCAACTTCTAAACCTTTAATGCTTCCGTCGAATAGACACATGGGGCCCTTTTCAATGTCAAGAATTGTCGAGCTAGTGATCCCTTAACACCTCCATCGGTTTGACATGCGAGAAAACTTATTTATGACTCAAAATCCGTCGGATTAGAACTTGTGACCCTTTGGCACCACCTTTGGTCGAACATGAATGAAACTTCTCCAATAACACAATTCGTGGACTTTAAATTTATGACTCTTAGCATTCCTTCGGATCAGCATGAGTGAAACTTCCCTATTGTCCCGTAACCTGTCGAATGTGATAACCTAATCACTTAGTAAAATGTTAAAATCCGTCGAGTAAGGACTCATGGCCAAACCTGTCGAATGTGATAACCTAATCACTTAGTAAAATGTTAAAATCCGTCGAGTATGGACTTCTGGCAAACCTGTCGAATTTGATAACCTAATCACTTAGTAAAATGTTAAAATCTGTCGAGTAAGGACTCATGGCTAAACCTGTCGAATTTGATATCCTAATTAATTAGTAAAATGTTAAAATCCGTCGAGTATGGACTTCTGGCAAAACCTGTCGAATTTGATATCCTAATTACTTAGTGAAATGTTAAAACCCGTCGAGTAAGGACTTATGGCCAAACCTGTCGAATGTCAAAATCCGTCGAGTTTAGATCTTTGACCACTAAACACAATGTCAAAATCCGTCGAGTATGAACCCCGATCATGCCCGTCGGGATTGATCTTCCAACCAAAACCCGTCGAATAGAGTCCCTGGACACTTACAAGAAAATGCTCCAAAGTCAATAATCGTCGAGTTTGAGAGACAATGCCTGTCGAGTAGATGAATTTCTCTGACCGTCGAAATTAGAGATTTCGACCAGTGTTTCGTCGGTTCGACGCTTGGGAGATTTTCTCCAATGTCGACACCCATACCCGTCGAATTGAGGCTTTTGCTGACCTTCTGGAGGATTCGACAGTCCTGATCTTTGTTCGACAGAACCCCATCCGACAGAAATTGATTTCTTGCTAATCCTATTATAAAATGTTCTCCCCATTCTTCCCTCCTCCTGTTACACTATTTTCCGTCGAATGGCAGCTTCAATTATTCATAAAACGTATTGTTCTTGTCGAATTCAAAAGTATACCTATCACCCAACACCTAGAAATTGAAATCTGTGACTCAGTTTGTGATTCCGACCGTGTATTTCCCTGGACCCAAAACCTTGGGACTAATAGAGGCATACTGATTATAAATAAATGGGATGACTAGAAATTACTTAGGGATGCATAAACAGGGAAGAACATGAGAATGTGAGATTTTTAGATCTTAGAATAACCTTCTAAGGGCATATGAATAAATTACCTAAGAGGATTCAAGTCAACTAAGAGAATTCCTTTAGAGACAAACTCTGTAAGTAAAGCTAAACCTAAGTAAGAATTCATAATACGCTTTAAAATGTATTAATTTATTTAACAATATCATGTTATTGTGGATCCATGTGGGTGACCATTGATTGGGTTAATTCTTACTTGGGCAAATTGTGATGCATGATGGAATAGTATGTAATAATGATCATACATGATTATGCATAGAGTCTGTATGCATTGTGGATAAATCATATGACATGCATTTGAGGCATGATTGACCGAGTTGTCGCGAGAAGCATGATAGAGTCATGCATTGCACAAAAGAATGAGGATGTCCGTTGGACTTTGTTAAGGCCGAGTTGCCTAGGAGTTGAATCACACCTTAGTGCGGGTGCGAATAGATACGTGGGGTCCTGTAGATGACCTTGAGGGCGTCAAGGCGCGGGCGTCTCGCAGAGGGCAGTGGTAGCTCCTCTAGACCGTGGAGACAGACCGATACACATGCACCGACGATCCTAACTGGCCACAGTCCTATATCGAGATCTTGTGAGAATGCCACTGTATAAAGCCTTGTTGCGCAAAATGGTGATTATTTTCTCGAAAAGCACTTGTTTTTATGGCTGACGAGATACTGGCATGTCTCCCGATCATTCTCTCCGATTGTTTTGTGTCTAGCTCCATGGAGTAGGATTTTGATTATTGAGGGCACATGTGCATGGTGAGTCCATGAATTATCTGGCATACATTGTTATTATAATTGGAACTGTTGTATTCCTGATATATCCATATATATATATATGATTGCTTGAAAGTGTCTGGTTGATCATAGCGCTACTAAATGTTTATTACCATTATTGCTATCATAAATGCTATGTGGGCGCCTTGCGCCGTTTGGTTTCTTGATGCTATGACTGGTAATGATGGTAGGATGTCTTACCTCTTTCTTGTACTTTTCTTGCTCTATGTTAATTTTTGGTTAAAGACTATAAGTGGGAACAAAGTTGGATTCCTTTGGATTCTATTGGTTTGACCTACTGCATCTAGTAATGCCGTCGCGAAGGGAGCTCTTTTGGGGTTTGTTCGAATTGTGTTCGCTTTGATACCAAGACCTATAGAGTCGACCGGACCGACAAGCGTATGTGACATGCTCGGGATCGACTTTGTCAATGAAGAGGACTGCGATTGAAGACCTTATCTTGTATTTTTCACTACACCGGTGAACCGGAATTGCCTCACGCATCCAGGGATACGATGGAGTGCCCAACTCCTTAGTCGTAGATATATTATGGGTAGTTTATATTTCATTTTGCATTACCTATATAAAGTGTATTTTTGAGTACATGTATGCTTCAAGGCAATTATCCAGACTTAAATGTTGTAAATTGAGTACATATTATAATTCATAATTTAACTGGTTGTATATGTAACTACTCATTCGTGGCTCTTATTTTCCTCGTATAAGAAATGTTTTAATATTTATGGTAAATTTGTTATTTGACAATGTTAGCACGCCGACATTTAGTGACCGTGACATAATGACGATTGTGCATTGGTTATTAAATCGAGGGGTGTTACATGGAGCCCGATGTCCCGGTGCCTAAGCGCTAGAACACTAGAAAGCCAACATCAAACCTCTGTTTTTCCAAACCAAAATCCAACCAAAGTCATTCCAAAACTATCAACAAAACATCAAATTCATCATATTCAAGCATCTAAAGCACTTGCAAAGGAACAAATCAAATATGAGTTTCATACCCATTTTCAAATCTCAAAGATTTTCAAGAATCAAAATCAAAGTTTGAATCTTAAGTTCATAATCTATGCATAAAAGCATCATCTTTATTTATCAACTCAAATCTCAACAAAGACATCAATCCATCATTCTCAAAAGGTAGAAAAAGATGAACAAAGTTAAGAAGAACCCCTACCTCAACTTGTCACCTTCTTCTTCCCTTTTCCTTTTCTCCTTTCTTGGTTACTTCCTCCTTCTTCTTCCCTTATTTCTTTCTTGCATTTGTTGTTCTTCTTTCTCTCCTCTACTGGCTCATGAAAACAAGAGAGAATGGAGAGAATGAGAATGAAAAGTGAGAGACTGAGGAATGAGAAGAGATGAAATGTGAATGAGTGGAGAGAGAGGAGGAAAAAGTAACAAAATATCAACAAGTAGGTGAGTTTCATCAGAATGGAACAGTGGTGGACATGGGAAGTGTTTCCCAAAACTAAAATTCAACTGGAACCCTTGTATCTGCTAGGAACACTTTAATCTTTCAAAAATGAATTTTCTAACCTTCGTAGATATCATAGAAAATTCTAGGATTTCATTCTATTTTCTATATTACTATTCCACCACTTTTCTTATACTGCAATATCAGTCTTTAAGCTTCATTACTCTTTTCTGGGTTAAATTAAACCTATAGAATTGAATTAAGAAGCTTTCAGATATCCATTTTAATTGTTCATAACTTAGTAATAAATCTTCCTCATTTATTTCTTTTTTCTCTATCATTTTCACAAAAGTCCAAATTTTATAGGAGCTATTTCTCACATTCAGTGTTATAGATTTATGCTCAAACAACACCAGCTAGTTACCATAATTAACTAGTGTCCTATACCAGTGTTATTGAACTTCTATAACCTTGATTAAGTCCATTGGGTTGGAGATAATGTTACAAGAATTAGGTGAAGAGGAAGAAGAAGGCCTTCACTAAACACGACCATCTGAAAGCGATACAAATTAGCTCATAGGTCTGATTGAAGCCCCACGCATTTGGATGGATTTGCATTGGAGCCACCTGCAAATGGTTTATGACCCCAATATGGAAATCGGAGAACAGGAGTCGAATGTTGATACTAGTAAATAATGCCTCGTACATATAAATAAAGTGGTCACCCACTATTCGAGTTGAGCAAACCCTTTCTTGATCCATAGGAGCCCGGTCCACATACTCGTTATCATAGACCCTGCCTTTCATGAGATGGAAATATTCTTGCTTCTCTATGGCATCCTCTGCAGTCTTGACACTAGAAGGACTCCCCAACACCTCGCGGTCAACCCACCGATATAGTCTAATATCCTAAGGGAATATGTAATCTCCCGACTTAGAAGTAGCCATTTTTCGTCTACCCATCTCCGTGGTCCTTGAATAATCTATAGAGGTTGTACTCATGCCAGAATTAGAAGAGGATTTGTTATGACTTTCTAACTCCCTCATGAGCACGAAGAGCAGATGAGATGACCTTTGTCTTGCAAGTTCCCTAGCTCTATCTGCCCTCCATATCATTTTCAGGATAGTCACCCCGGATAATGGCCTCTGCCCCATACTAGTGTTTTCATTGCGAGGAGTCTGTCTCCACCGCGCTTGAAACAACGAAGATGGTGGCATGCTCAAAATTTCTAAAGAGTTTCCCTCCCCATCACAACTGTCTAACACTCTCATTCTCACCATGGTGTTTATGGAAGAAAAAGAAAATAAAGTAGAGGGAGTACCTTGGTGTTTGAAGAAAAGAAGGGATTGAAAGGTTGAAAATGATGCAAAAATTGCCACAAACCATCATGAATGTTTACTGGAAATCACCAACCATCGTCAAAAATTTAGAGAGAAAATAGAGAAACAGAAGGATGAAGTGGGGAAAATGGGGGAAAATAACCCTGCATTCCAATTTATAGGCACATGGTAACTCCCTAATTGCCACACTCAGGGGAAAAATCATCCTTTTGCAAGCATTTCAAATCGAGGTAATCATGGTAGCGTGAAGATTAAACGACGTATACCATTCAGCATTCACCATGTGGCAGTACGAACCTGACATCGTAGCTAAAAGGATGGCAGTCAGATATGAAAAGATACATGCCACGGGTGATGGTATCTATGCCGAATCATGGAAAAATGTTATACTTTTAAAAAAAATATTCAGAATACGATTCACGGATCTCAGTTTGAGAAATTCATAATTAGGCCCCATAGCCAGAGTTGACATGGGGGCAACGCAATGCATATCTCGGTCAATGATATAATGACACTGGAGTAGAGTGATCCATAGGGGATCTCGAATAACCTTCATTAATGCTGGGGGAAACCTTCCCTAGAGTATTTATTAAGCATCACGGACGTCGAAATTTCATATGAGACATTGCTAGATTTGGAATCTGTGCTATGATTTGGGTCCTTTTGTCCCACACGTGCCATTTTAATTTCGAATATCTTGACACTCAATTATCACATCTGAGTGCCAAGCTGGGGACAACTAGTCTGAACCGAGTTCCGGGTTAGCAGTTCAAGAGCAACCCAGCCTGCTTGAGTTAGATAACGTTGAGTGCTTTTAGATTAATAAATATACCTATTTATGAAGAGTAAATCTCTCTAAGAATTCCACATAAATAGAGAATATAGTTATAGGAGATAATTATCCTAACTAATTCTTATCCATGTTAACAACATTTATTATCCATTAATATAGATTTAAACGTGATTCTAATATATCATGACTCTCTTATAAATACTACACAAGGTAGCAAAATTATGCATCTAAACCCAAACACTCTGCCCACCTTATGTATGATTTAACTTGAACGTCAGAGTGCTTTTTACAGGTATCTATCCCTTTCATCACTATCGCAACCACCGTGTTACAAAAGAAATCACTTTCATCCGCCTTATTCAGGTAATCCTTTGAAACTCATTCAGAAGACTATGTTATGCTCTAAATAACCAATCCACGTGCCACATTTAGCTTTGTAATGAGGTAAATAAACAAGATGCCAGATCATTTCGGGAAAATTCGTAGAAACCTCTTTCGTAACAATTAGCAATTTCCTATTATTTTTTTCTTAGTGTGAATGAATTTTGATTACGAAATTTATCTTTCTTAAGTATAGTTCTTACGTTTAACTCCTTGAGGAGACATTGTTTTCGGGAAATTTCTGCTTACAGAAATAAATGTATTATTTGACAAAAGCAAAACTGATGGAGTGATGGCATAATTAATGCAATTGAGATCAGACAGCTTACTAGCTGAACAATGATAAGAGGAAATGCTGTAAATTACAACAACAAACAGTTTAGTCATTAGTGTTTGGGATTATATAAACCGGTAACTCGAAGAAAGTTGACAACAGCAAATAAGAAGATAACAACTCCTACAACAGTTGAGCTGAGTCTCCAAGGGTCACGGAAGTACACTGACCTTAACATACCCATATAGTGCTTCCAACAGCTCTTGTAGTGATCATTGAGTTTCTTTGAGGTTTTGCCATAATAATTGCGAGTTACCACAACGTGCTTGCAAAGACCATTTATCATAGTTGCTAATTCTGTATGGCTGCCAAGTTCATGGACAATGGCTTCTTTGTCAACCAGCAACTCCACATCCTCTTGAGTGTTAATCAGAGAGTCAATGAAATTAACATAATTGCAGATGAAAGGTTGGTCTGAATAGTGACACTGCTCCAAGGCAATGAGGTTCCGCAGAACACATTCTGTTGTTTGGTGTACTTTTAACTGAGGGATTTGCAAACGAGCTTTGACACATTTGGAGCATGGTAAACAGCCTAAGCATAGAAACCAGCTGAAAACTGGAGTCTTCTTAAACTTTATGTCTAATAAGCTCCTATGCTGAACTTTCTCAAAGCTAACCCCTGCCTCGTTCAACTTTGTTGCAGTCTTAAGGACACATTCATCTAGACATGGGGTGAAATGTGGCATCCACCCCTTGACATGAATTTTTTTTGGAAGGTAGAAGTATCGGATCAAATCAGTGAAGTGTTTGCAGGATTTACAGTTCTTGATTATTCCTTGACTTGATGCTGACTTGTCTGGATAATAATCTTCAAAGTAGTTAAATGCAAGCTCAAGAAAACTTACACCGTTATCCTTGTAAACCCTTCTATATAATTCCTCCAAGACAAAAATTGGAAGCTGATTTTCAAGCAGTAACAAGTCCCTCTGGATACTCTTGCAAACCCACAATGTGGTGAACATATAATCCTTTTCCCGTTCAGATTCATTTGATTTTCTCAGAAACATCTCCAAGATGAAGACAGAGTCTAATAGGATCATGTCCACAAACTGATCATTTCTAAGGTTATCTGGCTCCGAATAACTATGGCGTATCATTTCAATGTTTTCTTTAAGGAAGGCTTTATATTTGGCGAAAGCCCTTTTGTTTGTTACACGTTCCCAGAAGGCAAGAAAATATCTTTGCTTCTGTCTATGCATTGGCTCCAGTTCTGGATTGTTGTGGTGAAAAGGGCCTATTGAGATCAACTGTGGTGTATAGGCTTCCTCTTTCTTTTTCAACTTCCGGAGATTGGCAGGAACCTTGTAAATACAACACACATCATGCAGCGCAGGCTCTATCTCTTTAGGAATGTCAATTATGTGTTCGATCTGAGGTTCAGTTTCAGGTATAGCAGTATAACTAGTAGCAGAAGCCATTGAAACCCAACTTCCTTTCCCCTATAGCGGATCAACAAAACGGATTAAGGAATATATAATAAATCACTTGCTATTGACATAAACCTTAAGTTAAAGCACTTGCATTTATTTTTTGATAAATACAAAAATATATGCAGAATTAATCATGCATCAAAGTAGTTAGCTAGAAAATTCCTTTGAAGGATATCTCATCCACAAATAATCGACTCTAACAGTGGAAAATTTTGAAACACAAAGCATAGAGTATCAGGCAACAAATATCCCTTGAAGGAAATAGGAAACTGATAAACAATTCTGTTTCAAACAAAAGAAATCAAAATGTGCATACAAACCCAAAAACCTTTTTCCATTGACAATTAAACCGAAGGTAACAAACCTAATTTAATTAGTGATTACATGAAATGGAAAGTATTGGCTGATATGGTTGCAAGACTAAAAAGTTCAAAAATTTACTTCCTTTCAAAATGCTACCTTCAGAAATCTGTGATGCTTTCTCTGTCTGTGTCCTTCCTAAACTGCTGCGCTAATTTATGTGCATTTGTTCCTCAACCACCGAGAGATTAATTTATACGTGCATTTATTTGTCTCCATCGATCTACATTTGATTTTCTATTCCTGCTCTCTTCCCACTTTCTGTTTTCTTACTTCCCACTTGCTATTTTATTTTGCATTTCCCACTTGCAATTACAACCTATATATCAATTAAATAATTCAATTCAGTTCATTCAATATTCAATATTCGTTCAAAAAACTATACTAATAATAAACCTTTCACATGTTGTAGTACTTTTGTCCTCCAATTTTGCACTCAATTGTTTTCTCCCCTCCAAAGACTATTCCGGTACAAGAGAAATATTAATATTCTGACCAGTGTTATCTTTGTTGAAATCTCTAACCATGCTCTTTATTCCCACATGCATTTATACAATTTGTGAACAATAATACACAATTCACACGGGGTCATGCTGACTTTCTTCGCCACTAGCTGGCGGGAAGGTAAGGTTTATTTACTTTAAATAGTCAATACAAATAGATGGATATATATATTAAAATTTTGCTCCTTGCGATTCCAGAAGTATGATATCATTTCATGACTTGTGAAGATAAGGTCATGTCTGTAACCTCAAGAATTAAAAATCCCCATTATGTTGGCGCTATGAAGAATCAATGATTTTATAATCTGGGTTTCATGTTTAATTACACCCATAGGCACTCCATTAATTACACCAACCCTAGCTTTAGCTTTGTTTGAATTTGTGAAGATGTTACTATTATACTCTACAGTGATTAAATAACTATCTTTGAAAGAAAATAATGGAGAGAATTCATGAGAGGAGAATAAGTATGATTTATCTTTCACATGCAGCTCAAATTTTAAATTACAAAATAGCAGGTAGCGTTTATTGCCATTCATTTATTTATTGTCATTTCTCTAACTAACTTTTTTTTTATTTAAATTTTCATAAAGTATGTAGTTATTTTAATAAATGTTATCATTAAATATGGTGCATACCATTTGTCACAACATACCCGAAGGGCATCATAACGAGAGACAACCAAAATTATGAAATTTTTATGTAGATACCACCAATTTTTAGTTTAGGAAAATAATTAGAAAAACCCTTGTATTTTGCAAACTGGTCTTAACAAAATAAGATCATGTTTGGGAGTCTTGTTACGTATAGGGAAGTGTAGAAACTAAATTCTCCTATACACCTGACACATCTTTCGTAAAACAGTTATCCTAAAACTAATTATACAAATTTATTAGTAACCTTGACAATGTTTATTTTACTCCTTTAAAACAAAGGTGTTGCTCATACCTAGTTCTAAAAGTAGTTTTAGGGATATCTTCTTCTCTAACATTAATCTGGTGATACCCTGACCTTAAATCTATTTTAGAGAAGACAGTGGCTCCTCTCAATTGATCTATCAAATCGTCCATTCTAGGCAAAGAGTACTTACTCTTGACCATCACTTTGTTCAATTGTTTATAATCAACACACAACAACATACTACCATCTTTCTTTTTCACTAGGAGCACGGGTGCTCCCCAAGGTAACACATTGGGTCTGATGAATTGCTTATCTAACATGATAAGAAAACATTAAGGATCGTCTTGAAACAAGTAGAAAAATAAATGGAACTTGATCCTAACCGTGACATGCCGGTAGAACCAGAGTTATCAAGTGAAGCGTGACCCTAACTGCGACCTGCCGGTAGAACCAACACTATAAGATTTAGTTCTTAGCCTAAGAACAAAAGGGAGGCTCTCACAATGGAGAAACACTCAAATTTCATTAATGTTCAAAAACTACTTGTTGAAGTACATGAGTTTCCTATTTATAGGCTAAGCTAGAAGCTAATTTGCAACCTTTGAAATATAAGAATTAAATTCTAATTATCATGCAGTTACCAAGAAACTGACTTGGAAAAGATCAAAGGACATTATCACCTAGTAAATAAGCATAGACATGGTAATAAATCCCCACTAGCTATCACGGTGACTTAGAAACTGACTTGAGAAAGACCAAAGGACATCTGAACTTATTCCATCAAAATTAAATATGAAATAAAAAAAAAAAACAAAGTGGACTAATTGTTATTAGCTAATCCGACCCCTACTAATTGGCCCAATAACTAAAGAGATTGCAGTCTATGAATGCTTCTTAAGTAATGTGAATTGGGCTTTATTTGGCTCTCCAAGTTATTGTCTTCAAGTTGGGTTCAAATCATCTTCAAGTTATAGAAAAGAGACCCATTTTGGTGCAATCTCTATTCCATGTCGATCTTCTTTTTCTTTGATCTCCATAATTAGGCCTTGCAAAGCTTGCTTCATCCTCTTAGTCTTGGCCCTAGTCATTGGACCTCCAATTCCATGCAAAGGATCTTTAGGTTGACTGGTTGCATATCTATCATTCCCTCCCTCTTCGAAAGGATTCGTTCTCGAATCAGATCCATTACCTATATCAAACAAAGATAGATCAGCCACATTAAAGGTAGCATGTACATTGCCATATTCACTTAGTAAATCTAGCGTGTATGCATTATCATTGATCCTTTCTAGAACTTGAAAATATCCATCTCCTCTTGGATGCAACTTGAATTTTTTTTGAGTAGGAAACCTCTCCTTCCGCATATGAACCCAAACCCAATCTCCAAGTTCAAAAACCACTTTGACGCACCCCTTATTTGCTTGCTTTGCATATTGCTCATTTTTTCTCTTAATATTGGTGCGAACTCTTGTATGCAACTCTCTAATAAATTCTGCCTTACGCTTACCATCCAAATTAGCATGCTTATTAGTAGGCAAAGGTAAGATATCCAAAGGAGTCAAAGGATTAAAGCCATACATCACTTCAAAAGGAAAATACGATGTAGAAGAATGAACAATTCTATTATAAGCAAACTCAACATGTGGCAAACATTTCTCCCATTGTTTCAAATTTTTTTGAATGATAGCATGCAACAAAGTAGTAAGTACTCAGTTTACTACTTCAGTTTGTCCATCCATTTGAGGATGTGCAACAATAGAAAACAAGAGTTTAGTTCCTAACTTATTCCACAAAGTTCTCCAAAAATGACTTAGGAACTTCACATCTCTATCACTTACTATGGTTCTTTGCAATTCATACAAGCGCACCACTTCTTTAAAAAACAAATCAGTAATATGTGTTGCAACATTGGTTTTAGAACATGCAATGAAATATGCCATTTTACTAAACCTATCAACAACAATAAATTTTCTATCTTTTCCACTTTGAGATCTAGGCAATCCTAACACAAAATCCATTGAAACATTAGTCCAAGGTTGATTAGGCACAAACAAAGGTGGATATAATCATGGGGCATGACTTTAGATTTAGCTTGTTTGCATGTAATGCACTTATTAGAAATAGATTGTACATCATGCTTCTTGTTAGACCAATAAAAAGACTCATGCAGAATTTCTAAGGTCTTTTTCACACCAAAATGTCCCATCAACCCTCCACCATGAGTTTCTCTAACTAGCATTTCATGCAAGGAACAAACAAACACACATAATTTATTTTTCTTAAACAAGAAACCATCATGCCTATAATAGTCCCCAAAATCATGCTTATAACAAGAATCCCATACTTGGCCAAAATCAGAATCATTGTCATACAAGTCCTTTATAGACTCAAAACTAAGTAATTTAGTTTGCAAAGATGTGAGCAATGCGAACCTTCTAGACAAAGCATTAACTACAACATTTTCCTTACCATTCTTGTACTTGATCACATAAGGAGACATCTCAATGTATTCCAACCACTTGGCATGTCTCCATTGATGTAACACCCCCAAAAATTACTAATTTCATAATATATATTCATTTTATAATATTTGTGAATTTTGTGAATTTTTCTGTAATTATTTGAATTGTTTGATTATTTTAATATATTTCTCGATTTGTGTGCGCACTGAGCGAGGCTGGAAAAATGAAGTATTTTTCTTGAGGCCGGAAAACCTTAGACTATGGAAACGATGACGGGAGATCTTACTAAGCCTGAGGTCGGACACAATTTACGAAGTTTTTATTTTTTGAGATTTTATCTAATAGATAAAATTTGGGTACACTCTATTATCCATTAGATAATAGATACCGACTTTGTTAACTGTGACCTTTATCCATTGGGTAATAGCTTTAGTAGAGTGCTAGTTATTTTTTTTAGATAGCACTTTAATAACATTACCAATATGACATCATCAAAGTGACATCATCCTTGACTTTTCCCAAAAAGTGAACAAAGCTTCTCAAGGAAGCTTTGTATCAAAACTTCTCAAGGAAGTTTTGTATCAAGCTTCTCAATGAAGTCAACTTTTCTCTCTCCTCCCTTGGAAACTCCATGGCAATAAGGGGAAAAGATGACACAAATTGTCATCTTTTCATCTAAACACTTATTTACCTTTTCACATTTTCCATTTTCAAAAGTTTCTACCACTTTTTCTCTCCACTTTTCCTTTCTCTCTCAACTTCTCCTTTTCTCTCACTTTCTATCACATTTTCTCTTCTTCCTCTCCTCTCCAACCTCACGGCCACACCCCTTTTCTTCACCTTCCATGTTTGTTTAATTTCAAGTAATCACTTTGCTTGAAAATACATCTTGTTTGAAGACCTTTTCTTGTTGGAATCATCTCCTAAAGCACTCACCTCCATTTTCTCTCCTCACTCTCATGGCCAAGCACCATCATTGATGGCCATTCATACTTACTTGCTCAACTGACCTTATTTTTTGCATCTACTTATCACCTAGATGCTTTTTCCTTTTATGACCATCACTTGATTCTTCCATATTCATCTTCTTCCATAAAGCCCTAAACTTGAAGCTTTGAGGTAAAGTTCTTGACCTTCTATTTTTTTTCCTTCATTTTCTTGATTCTTGGTCACTTTGGTGATCAATGACTCCTCTTTTCAAGCTTTGATTGTTGATTATGTGAGTTTGATCATCCTAGGGTTTTGGTGGAGTTGGACGAATTTCAAGAGGCATAAAGGGAGTTCTTTTTCTTGTTATCTTCTTAGGTAAGAGGGAGATTAACCTCATCAACTATGCTATGGTGGTGAAGAACAAAATAGTTGTGTTGGGAGTGGAGAATCCATGTGAGGATTCATCCACTCGATTGTGTGATTTTTTATTTATGTTTGTTTAATTTTGTATGATTATGTAATGTTGTTGTATGCAAAGAGATAGTTATGGTGGATTGATGATTATATGTGATGATATAATTGTGATAGTATGTATGAATTTAATTAATTGTGGTGATTAAAGTATGTGACATGCTATGGTTATGTTGTAAAGGAATGATTTTTGAGTTCCATTGATCACTTGAGGCTCACGGCCTTTGGGCCTAGGAGGAGATATACATAAGGAAAATATTTTATTGATTTAAGAACTTAGATGATGAGGATGCAAGAACATGATTTGTGAGGTTACAAGTTGAAAGAGGAAAGGAACTAGTTTTACCATTGAAGAAAAAATTGATTTTTAGTCATGATATTTGGTAATTGGATGGAGAAATAATTTGGAGACTTAAGTATTTTATCTAAGATGATTCTTGATAAGTCAAATGGAAAGGATTTTATTTAGAAGTTGAATAATGAAAGTTTTAGAAAGAATATTATAAAATATTGTTTAGGTGAATTGGGAGACTAATTAGGATCAAAGGATTTATAAGTAAAAAAAGAAGATAATCATAATATTATGATGTGAGTAATGACTTTTAACTATATCAATGGAAATAGTTGTGGGGATAGTTAGAATAATGAAAAATGATTTATTAGTGGTGAATCTAGTTGGTTTAGAATAATGAAAACGATTTATTAGTGGTGAATCTAGTTGGTTTTGGAATAATGAAGAATGATTTATTGGTGGTGAATCTAGTTGGTTTAATGATAAAGAAATAAGGACTTATAAGATAAGAATGGAAAAGGTTTCATTAAATTAAAAACAATATAAGTTTTGGAAAGAATATTAGTAAATGGTATTTTGAGGAATTTTAGCAAATGAAAACTTGAAGTATTTTAGGATTTAGGGAAAGGAAACGAATTTATGAACTCAAGCTGATAAATGATGATTTTCTGAATTATGCAATAAAGATATCTTGTGTTGAAAGTAACAGTAAGGTTACTATGGGACATGAATGATGATTTTCTGCATTATGTGACAAAGATATCTTATGACTGAAAGTAATAGTAAGGTTACTGCTGGGCCGACGTACTAGACCAGAGTGGATTATGGAACAGAAGTATTGGACCCGAGTGGATCATTAGTATTATGTAATTGTATGGGCAGTTATATAATATCATTGATACTAATGGTATTAGACAATTGTATGGGCGGTTGCTTTAATACCATTGGGAACGGTACAACGGTGGTTTGATTTCATTGTTCATGTATTGAACATTATACAGTCAGCTTTTGTTGCCTAGGAGTGAACGAGAATTTGGATAGTGTGATCCCGGATGGATCTCAGGGGGCGTCAGGGCGAGGTGATTCACTTAGTGATCTGATATCACATTGTATACCCCTGGCCATGAAAAATCATTGCAACGCACTACGAGGACCCGATAAACACTATCCTTTTCGTGGTACGGCATAGACTATCTTTTAAGGGGGGATAGATCTTCTGGAACGTTCATCTTAGAATTTTTTAGCTCCATGGAGTAGGAACTAGTTGCAATGAATATAAAGATGGTCAGCATACATATTGTGCATATGCATAGTCAGTGTACATCTTGTTGAGGTATGGTCAGTGTCTATGTGTTTTGATGTACCTTGCTGAATTATATATTAGTTGATAACATGACTATACCTGTTGATCTTTCATATCCCTGTATTAATATGATATTATCTATCATTCCTTGATATCATTGTATAGGAAAGGTATTATTGTCTTTCATTGTGTTTGTTGCTGCCATGATGGTATTGATGTAGGGGATCTCACCTCTTTTATTGTATTATTCTTTCTGTTTCTATTTTATGCTCATGTCTGTAAAGATTATGATGGCGGCAAGGCAAGATCTGTGAGGTTTCACTATACTACAGTTTCATGGGGGCGTCAAAGCGTGAAACATCCATTGGGACACGGGGCATGTTCAGTATGTCAAAGATGTCACTTTACTTTGGAGCAAGACTCGGCATAACGCTGCTACGTTTACTGTGGGTGCAACTATTCACTTGGAGTTTTGCATGCCTCTTGGGGAGCTTTGGAATGATCGTAGAGGTTCCTCTAGGGAGGACTCTATGAAGTCGATTGCTCAGACTCCCGTCCGTGGTGACATGCCCCGAGAGAGGGTTTCGTCTGCTAGGGATCCCGAAGGAGATCTGGAGGAAGATCGGTTGCAGGACCTTACTCTTCAAGTGTTTGGACTTGGACTAGGCTCAATATTTATATAGCAATTAGATGTGTTATTTTGGAGTATGCAAGTTTTATGTTTTTGGAACATAAGTATAATGTATTCAAGGAGGTAGTAAACTTTGTGTTATGAAAAGCCTTTTATTCAGTTCTTATAACTTGAGTTTTCTCTATTTCGGTGATTTTACGTTATTTCCTTTAAAAGAGAAAGATTTTAAAACTCAGATTTTATTATGTCGATTATTTTATAATTGAGCAAAGTTTTAATTTCTCTTTTGGAAAAGAATGAAGTTAGTCTAAAATGTAACGCCTCTTTTCTTTTCTTTCGGGAGAGAGGAAGGAGTGTTGTAGTTGAAGTTTACCTTGAGATTTCAAAAACTTCAAACTTTGATAGTAATAATGAATTATGAATTCCCTAGGCCACAAGTAGTGTTGCCATGTTCGTAAAGCTCTCACCAAAGCATACAACTCCTTGTCATATGTGGGATAATTCAATGCTGCCCCACTAAGATTTTCACTAAAATATGCAATTGGTTTAGAGTCTTACATCAATACAGCCCCTATTCCAACACCAGAAGCATCACATTCAACTTCAAAAGCTTTATCAAAATTAGATACATAAAGCAAAGGTGCATTGGTCAGCTTATCCTTCAATGAATTAAAAGTTTTTTCATGCACATCATTCCATTTGAAAACAACATTCTTTTTAATAAGTTCATTCAATGGTGTAGCAATAGAACTAAAGTTCTTTACAAACCTTCTATAAAAACTTGCTAAACCATGAAAACTTCTTACCTCATTTGCATTCTTAGGTGTAGGCCATTCCCTAATTGTCTTTACATTCTCTTCGTCCGCACTTATTCCCTTGGAGCTTACAACAAAACCCAAAAACACACCAGACTCAAGGCAAAATGAACACTTTTTAAGATTTGCATACAATTTATTTTCTCTCAAAACATCAAAAACATTATGCAGAGTTCAACATGTTCAGCCAAGGTTTTGCTATAAATCAAAATATCATCAAAATAGACAACAACAAATTTCCTAATGAAAGGACGCAAAACATAGTTCAATAATCTCATGAAAGTGCTGGGTGCATTAGTTAAGCCAAATGACATTACTAACCATTCATACAAACCATATTTTGTTTTGAAAGCTGTTTTCCATTCATCTCCTTCTTTCATGCCAATTTGATAGTATCCATTCTTCAAATCAATTTTAGAAAACACACATGAACCATGCAATTCATCAAGCATATCATCTAATCTAAGGATAGGATATCTATACTTTACAGTAATTTTATTTATGGATTGGCAGTCAGTACACATCCATCATGTCCCATCTTCCTTCAGAACTAAGATCACAACAACAGAACATGGACTAAGACTCTCCTTCACAAATCCTTTTTACAACAATTCATCCACTTGCCTTTGAATTTTCTTTACTTCCTTAGGACTTGTTCTATAGGCTGGTTTATTTGGAAGTGAAGAGCCAGGAATCAAGTCAATTTGATGCTCAATACCTCTTAAAGGAGGTAATCCACGGGGCACTTCTTTTTTAAAAACTTCAACAAATTCCTGTAATAAGGAAACAACCTCACTTGGCAAAGAAAAGTTAAGATCATTAGTGAAATAAAAATCATTATACAAGAGTGCAAGTAGCTGCTCTCTAGCTATCAAAGCACTCTCAACCTCTCTTTTTCTTGCAAATACACTCACTCTCTTTTTTTCCTCTTTATTTTGCACACCAACCTTTGAATTTTTTTCTTTATAGCACTCAATTTTATTATTCTCTTTCTTTTTCTTATTCTCACTTTTCTTATCTTTTCTTTCCTTCTCTTGAATGCTTAATTGATCTTCTTTCAACTTACACTCTCTTGCAATATTGATTTAGTTAGCATAAGCCTCGGCAAGTTTGAGAGATGTTAATACAATGATGCGATTATTCATAGGAAGCGAGTACCTTTTTTTGTACCCATCATCAGTAACATTTCTATCAAATTGTCATGGATACCCAAGAAGTAGATGTCCAGCATGCATAGGTACTACATCACAAAGAACCTCAGCCTTATATTTGCCAATGGAAAATGAAACCAACATTTGCTTAGTCACCATTATATCTCCACAATCATTCAACCATTGTAGTCTATACGGATTAAGATGCTTTAATGTGGGTAAATTCAATTTCTCAACCAATAAGGTGCTATTAACATTAGTACAACTTCCACTATTAATGATCAAACTGCATACCTTATCATTTATATGGCATCTTGTATAAAAGATATGCTCACGTTGCTCCTCATCACTATCTACCTTAGGTTGTATGTTAAGAGCATACCTAGTAACAAGTACATCTCCATTCATAGGTTCAGGAGCTTCAACATCACTGCAATCCCCCAATGGTGGCATTTCATCATCGCTTGAGCTCACACTCTCTATGTCTCCATTATCCAACAAAATCATTGCCCTTTTATTTGGATATTGAGAAGCAATATGTCCAACTCCTTAACACCTTAAACATTTGATATCACGTGATCTAGAAGATGTATTAGTTTCAGTTTTACCTTTAGGAGCAGCAACTAAATGTTTGGCCTTTGCATCTTCTTTAGGCTTTGAATAGTTTTGTTGTTATGCCAATTTGATTTCCATGAAGAACTAGAAGCAAATCTGGAAGTACCCTTAGCTTTCAATTGACTTTCCACCTAATTAGCTTTGTGCAGCAAATCCTCCATCTCCATATAATGTTACAATTCTACAACATCAATTATCTCTCTTTTTAAGGCCCCAATAAATCTAGGCGTAGTTGCTTCACGGTCTTCTTCTACATTGGATCTAATCATGGGTATTTTCATCTCCTTATAGTAATCCTCCACATTCATAGAACCTTGAATTAGACTTTGAAATTTTTAGTGCAAGTCCCTATGATAGTGACTAGGTACAAATCTCCTTCTCATGACAACCTTTATCTTTTCCCATGTACGAATAGGCCTTTCCCCATTCCTACGCCTACTACTCACAAATTAATCCCACCAAATACTAGCATAATTAGTTAATTCAACAACTGCTAGTTTAACCTTCTTCTCCTTTGAGTAATTATGATAGTCAAACACATGTTCAACTTTTCTCTCCCACTCCAAGTATAATTCAAGATCATTTCTTCCTTACAATGCAGGGATTGTCATCTTAATGCTACCCAAATGATTGTCTCCTTTTGATTCATTTCTTCTTTTCCTTTCAGTACTTAATACTCATCTTCCTCTTCTTCAAAAGTGCGTCGCCTTGGAGTTCCAGATCTCGATGGGATTTGTAGACTATCCAATCTTGCATTTAGGGCCTGGAATTGTTCTTGAACAGCTTTCACAGACAATTTGAGATCAACTTCTCCTTCTCCTCCACTCATGATTAAAATGTTACAAGAATTTGCGTTAGAAATGATTACAGATGGACAATAATATAGAACAACTATGCCTTTAAGAATCCTCACACAAACATTCTCTCACATGTTTACAGTCAATTATATTTTTTTTTCACTCGTGGTTCACTCTAGTTGACTCTTTCCTTATGATAATCTCACCACTCTTTGCCTTTTACCACTCTACTTCTCCTTACGAGCTCTTAGGTAAAGAACCTTTATATGATTCCACACAACAAGAAGTAGCAAGGGATTAATGATAACTTTAGTGAAAAGTAATCCAGCAAGAAGTAATTGAAATGGAAACAACAAAGAATTCAACAAGAGATTTGAACAAACAAGATCAATGAAAGGGTTTTGAAATGCAATAAGGAATATTGAGTCCTCAATATATATATATATATATATATATATATATAGATATTCATATTTTTTTGCACTAATTTTTTTTAGATAATAGAACTTGGACACAATTATATAAATGGATATTGATACTAGACATAATTTTGGAAATAAAATACGTATATGTGAAAAGAACTAGAGGAATTGACTCAGAGAGAGTTTGAGCATAGGAAGATGACACAAAAAGAAAGAGATAAGCAACAGTGGAAACAAAATTTATATATATATATATATTCTTTTTTTTTTAATTTGAAGAAGATGAACACACAATGGATAGATATCACCTGATTTCAAGAGCCGAAGCTCTTTGATACCAAATGATAGAGAACGTTAAGGATCATCTTGAAACAGGCAGAAAAATAAATGGAACTTGACCCTAACCACGATGTGCAGGTAGAACTAACAGTATAAGATTTAGTTCTTAGCCTAAGAACAAAAGGGAGGCTCTCACAATGGAGAAACACTTAAATTCCATTGATGTTCAAAAACTGCTTGTTGAAGTACATAAGTTTCCTATTTATAGGCTAAGCTAGAAGCTATTTGCAAACCCTTGAAATATAAAAATTAAATTCCCATTATCATGCAGTTACCAAGAAACTAACTTGGGAAAGACCAAAGGACATTATTACCTAGTAAATAAGCATAAACATGGTAATAAAATCCCACTAGCCATCATAGTGACTTAGAAACTGACTTGGAAAAGACCAAAGGACATCTGAACTTATTCCATCAAAATTAAATATGAAAATATTAAAAAAAATAAAGTGGGCTAATTATTATTAGCTAATTAGACCCTTACTAATTGGGTCAATAACTAAAGAGATTGTAGCCCATGAATGCTTCTTAAGTAATGTGAATTGGGCTTCATTTGGCTCTCCAAGTTATTGTCTTCAAGTTAGGCTCAAATCATCTTCAAGTTGTAGAAAAAAGACCCATTTTGGTGCAGCCTCTATCTATGTCGGTCTTCTTTTTCTTTGATCTCCATAGTTTGGCCTTGCAAAACTTGCTTCATCCTCTTAGTCTTGGTCCTAGTCATTAGACCTCTAATTCCATGCAAAACATCTTTAGGTTGGCTAGTTGCATCTCTATCATAACAACTCTTCTATTTGTTTCTTAAGTTCTGCTAGCTCCAGAGATGACATTCTATAAGGTGCTATGGATATAAGTCCAGTTCCTCGCACTAAGTCTATAACAAATGATAACTATCATGACTATCAAATTATATCAATTTATAATCGATTCACCTAACCTACTTGCAAGATTAATAAACAAAAAATAATTAAAATGGTAAACAGAATTAGGAAAACAATCAATCCAAGGGAATTAACCAATCTTGATTTTAATCCATCCTTGATCACTATAAATTCATTCTATTATCAACTAAATTCTTGGTTTTAGTATCAAGAAGTCTCATGATGATCCATGGATCCTCTACTAGGTAAGCATCCAGAATTCAATCAATCAATGTTAGACAAATTAAGCATCTATCTAATCCCAAATTGACCTAAGAAACATGATCCAACCAAGCTAAACATTTCATCAAACACCTTTGATGCCTTGTTTAGTCTCTGCAATCCTTAATACATATGGTAATTATGCAACGATCATATAAAAATCTCAATCAAATTAAGCAATTCAATCAGAATCAAACAAAGAGGAAAGAAAGAAACTTGATTAATAATTAAATACAGAACAATTAAAACAGAATCTCAAAATTAAGCATCAAGATTATCAATCCCTAGGATTAATTAAAGGCTCTAGCCCTCAATGAGTTAAAGGGAAGAACTACAGAAAAAGAGAGAAAATTAGAAAAAAGGGAGAGGAAAAGAAATCTAGAGAGAGAATGAAAAGTGCTAAATGAGAAGATCGTTCTCGTTCTACTGCTCTCACCTCTTAAAACTAACTCCTAATTTGGCTTTACATGATAAGAATTCTAATGGGTACAAAGTTGGGTCAAAAAGGAATCATTGGGCCTAAGTTCCATGTCATTTAGAGACCTACAACTCAAGTTATGCTCAATTAAGTGGCCTAACTCGTAAACAACTCACCTCTGCTTTCCATCTTCAATTGCATGCCCAAAATGACATAGTTCAAAGTCTTCATAAGAGTTGTAGCTTTGTGTTTTAGCTTCCATTTGGGCTTTGACATCCGTTAGACTCTTATAACTCAAGATATGAGCTAATGAGTGCGCAGAGGTCAAGCTATTAGGATCAGCATTTTAGCTCTTGTTTCAACTTTAGTTTAAATTATCTAAACATATGATCCAACTCCTAAGGTCTTCATGAAACTTGTAGATATTTGTCTTAGATTTCTTATAAGACTAGAATCGCATCAATCAAATATCTGAAACTTAGATTATAGCCAAATTACTAAACATTACCAAATAGACAAATTAAGGCTAATTCATACAATAATTCTTTCAATGATTTAATTAGGCCCAATATCATAAAATCTTATAAAACTAACTTAATTAAGCCAAATTGAACCTTAAGAAGCCTAGTGAGAGGATCATTAAATGAATAAAATACATTGTTATCAACAACCTCTAATTCTTTTTCAGGTGGCAAACTAGCTACCTCCATAGGAAATACATCTGGGTACTCCCTCACCACAAGTATACTTTCTAAAGTTTGCTTAACTTAAGATATTGAAAAGAATAAGAGAACATATCCCTGAGCCCCCTCTAACATATAATTATTGAATTGAGTGGCATTTAAATATGGTGACTCAAATGGAATATGTATAAAAGGGGAATCAAAATTAAACATCAAAGTTTTATCTAAACAATTTAAAATGTCACGGTTAGTAGATAATCAGTCCATACTAAGAATAACATCAATACTAACAAGAAGTAAACAAATAAGATTTACAACAAAAGATCTATCCTCTATTTGTAAAGGACAGCTCAGACAAGCATGTGAGGTTATCACTAGCTTTCTTGTTAGTGTAAAACTGACAAATCATAAGGAAGTTTTGACACAAGCAAGTCTAATAACTTCACACAATCATAGGAAACAAAAAGAGTGGGATGCTCCAGAATTATACAGTATAGCTAAGAAACTATGTTTAATTACACATTTACCTTGTATCAGATTAGGAGATTAAGTTGCCTCTTCTCCGCTTAGAGTAAACACCGTTCCTTTAATTTATGGCCTAGGGTTGGGTTTTACTCCTTGTTCTTATGTGTAGTCCTTAGCAAAATGTCCAGTCTTATCACAAGTATAGCACACATTTTGATCAAGCCAACAAGGTCTCGTTCTATGATGTCTACCATATTTGGTACACTTTGGACACCAACCTCCAGCCTAAACCTACTTTCGTCTCTCTTGTGTCTGTTTAAATCGAGAAGAATTACTCTTGTATTTGCCATCCATTCTTTTCCTCTTCTGAAAATTTGGTGACCTTTATTTAGTTGGGGTTTTCAGATCATACCCCTCTATGATCCTACACTTGTTAACTAGAGTAGGGAAGTCTCTGATCTTCGAGTGACCTACAACTCTCAGAATTTCCTCTTTCAACCTTGCCTCAAATTTCACACATTTCCAATTTTCATTTGGGTTATGCCTAAAATAGGAAGAAAACTTAGATAACTCCTCAAATTTAGTCACATATTGTCCTACTATCATATTCCCTTACTCTAACTTCAGAAATTCTAACTCCTTAGCATTCTGTAAATTCTTAGGAAAATACTTATCCAGAAAAGGATTCTTAAACACTTTCCAAGTAATCTGAGTACCTGCAGCCTCTAGCAGTCTACTAGCATCTGTACACCAACAATTAGCCTCTCCTACTAGCATATATGAGGCAAAAGAGACCATATATGCATCACTACACTCCATCACAACAAAGATCTTCTCCATCTCCTTAATCCATCCCTTAGCCTTAACTGGGTTATACTCTCTCTTGAAAGATGAAAGATTAGCTTTCCAGAACTTAGAAAGATCATAGAAGTTCTAGTTACCTACTGGTCCAATATTCATCCTCTGATGTAGTTGTATAGGTGGATTAACTTCCATCCTTTCCAACATCCTATTCATGATGGCAGTCTACTCCCTCATAGCAATAGCCATCGCCCTAAATGTTCCCATCATCTCTGCCATATCCCCAGTGGCAATATCTCTACTAGCAAAAGTTTGCCTAGTGGACACTATAAGCTCTTGTATACACAAAATAATACATATTGAGTGATTAGTTTCAATATCATGTAAACAATGTGGTAGAAACTTCTAACATGCACACCAAGGCAATTATGCATATCTATCTAACTATACATTTCATCATTACAGATAATAATTTACAATGCATAACACATAATGGGAACACCTATATATGCCAAATCATAGTTAGTCTATACCCTAGGCTCAATCAGGATGAACTACTCTAATACCACCTAGTATGCAATGTCCCGAGTATAACTACCTCACTATACCTATGCTTATATTGAAGTTGTCATGCTTAGGCCCGTCACATGTCACTATCCTATTCCTCTTGTAGTCCAAGTCTATTGTAACACCCCAAATTTTAGACTATGTTGCAAGAGCTGATAGAATTACACTACTTTGTGTTTTCTGTGCATTATAAAAATAATTTGATTATTTCGATACTATTTGTGATTATTCTGTGTGATTTGCTCCTGGTCAAGAAAATAATAATTTTTGGGCTATTTAGTAAATATGGGAAATTCTTATCTCGATTATTTAGAGACGTAATAGTATTTTTATGAAGGGGGATCTTACTTAACCCGAATCTGAGTAACACAGAAAAGAATCTATTAATTTTTAGAATTTATCTGTAAATTAATTCTATTTTACTGATAAATGTATGTTGCTTAATGCATAGCTGTTATTGCTATGAATTATTTTGACCCGGTATAGTATAATTTGCCATTATACTCAACCGACCAAAATTATGGAATTCCCAATTCGACCAAAATTCTTGGGATAGGATCCCAACCCGATAGAAGTTCCTCAAGATTTCCTCTAACTGTTTTCATTTCAAGTCTATTTCCGACTAGTCTATTTCGACAATTCAAGATTTTTGAAGGTCTTGACATCGACAGAATTTGGACAAGATCCAAACACTGGAAGAAATTTTCCTAACATTTTGATCCCGTCGGATTTAATTACTGAATGCAAGCATAAGTTAAATAGTGAGTTGAATTCGACACCTTCAGAGCATTTTCTCGACAACATCAATCGGTAGTTCGACAAAACCCAAAATACCTCAAGACTGGATGAAACTGATTCTCAATTCTTGAATCAGAAATCAAAGATTTTGGTGATGCTGTAATGTTTTTTTGGTTTGTCTCTTCCGACAAAGACCATCTATTCCGACAAAGACCATCTTTCCGATAGAAGACCATCTATTCAAAACATGGGAGAAGTCCTCAGGTTCGAAAAAGCAATGGACGTTCTGTTAACAAAGAATCAGTTAAAAACAATCTGGTTCTCCTTTTCCCTCAATCTTATCGGACGATTTTGGTAAATCAAAATGAAGATAGATGCACATATTTGCTATGTAATCGACTTAGCGATCATAAATAGTACTACTATTCGTTGTCGAACACTATTTTATGTCGAAGGTTGCTCATTGTTGGACAAACACTTATCGTCGAATTTTATCTTCAGACCATTTAGGACAATGTTAATATCTGTCGAATTTGATCCTCTGATCATTTAAGACAATGTCATATCCATCGAGTTTGGACTTCTATCCAAATACGTCGAATTTAATCTTCTTACTATTTGGTACCATGTCAAAATCCGTCGAATTGGATCTTTTAATTATTAAGTACCAAGTTAAAATTTGTCGAGTGAGGATGCTAGTATCAGTTAAGTGAAAATGTCAATATCCGTCGAGTAGGGATACCAATGTCCGTCGAATTTGAATGATAATGTTCGTCGAGTTATGGTGCTAATATCCGTCGAGTGAGGATGCTAGTATCAGTTAAGTGAAAATGTCAAAATTCATCGAGTGAGGATGCTCATGTCTGTTGAGTTAGAATGTCAATTTTCGTCGAGTGGGGATATCAATGTCCGTCGAATTTGAATGATAATGTTCGTCGAATTATGGTGCTAACGACCGTCGAGTAAGAATTCCTGATTTCAGTAGAAAAACTTCTCTAATGTCAAAATCCGTCGAATTTGATCTTCTGACCATATAGTATTTCGTCGATTCGACAATTGGAAGATTTCTTCAACGTTAACACTTGTCCGACGAATTAGGATTCTGTTGACCTTTTAAGTTCATTCGACAATTTTGATCTTCGTTCGACAGAATTCCCATCCGACAGAACTTGATATTTAGCCATTCTTGGAAAATAACGTTCTCCCATTTTACATCATTCTGTCAGGTTGTTTTTCGTCAAAAATTTCCTTGGAAACTCATGTTCATGCAGCAATTTGGAGGGGTTCTACGTCGGCCACGTAGCAGCTTGAAGGAGGTTCTACAAGGTTCTTGAACAATCCAATAACCTTGAAAGTCAAATAAATGACATCAGCCACGTGCATTCAGAATAAGATATTTTACTTCAAGTAAATCCTAATTTTTCCTATACTTATCCCACGGCAACTGCCTCATATTTTCACTATCATAAATTACGTTTTCTCTCTCATCAAAAAGCATTCATCTTTTCTCTCAGAAATCCTACGAACCTGAGCATCATCTTTCTTCCTTTTCTCTCCATTTCATCCTCACAAATTCACCTTCTTTCACCCAAAGACTTCACTCCATTTTCTCTCAAAATGGTTTACGACCATGCATAGTCAAATTCTTTATCTTTCTTCAAAATTCTCCAAATAGCAAAAACTCTCAAATTTCCTTCTTCTTTTCTTCTCCAACCTCACGGCCTTCCACCCTCTTTCCATCAATCACTCTTCTATAATTCTAAACTACCTTATTTCTTGTTTTCCTACTTCATTTCAAGACATTTTGTAGTTAAAACCTAAGCCTAAATCATCTATTTTTTTTATCTTGTTCTTTAAAGCTCAAGTTTGAAGCCTTGAAGGTAGGATTCTTTAATCTTCATATTTCTCTTCATTTCAAAGTTCTAATCATGATTTTAATCCATGATTATTTTAGTTTAGAGCCTTAGGTATTAATATTGCATGTTTTCTTTGGTTTCCAAGAAGCTCTTGGTGGAGAGAGTTTACTTGAAGGAGACATACAAGGAGCTTTGGAGGTTCTTCAAGAGGTAAGAGGGAGATTTAACCTCACCAACCAAGTTTTGGTGGTGTGGAGATGGTTGTGTCTGGTGAAAAACCCCTAAGGGTTTATTCACTTATTGTTTAATTATTTCTTTAGTTGTGATTGTGTTGCTGGTGATTTTATGTTTGTGATTGTGGTGTTTATGGCCTTGAAATTATGATTGCATGTGTGATAATATGTTTATTGTTTTGATAAATATTGATATGTATGAAACTGAATGCATGTAAGTGTATGTGTAAATTAGGATGTGAATAATATGATGGATTAAACTGAGAATTTAGAATTTGAAAGAAAAGGAATTGAATTTGGAAGAGTCGAATACAGATTATGATTTTATAGGAGCAATATTGTAATTTTTGTGTTTAATGGGGACATGTTGTAACTATTGATTTTTGAATGGTTATATTGTAAATATGATTTTTATAAGGGACTATTTAGTAAATATGGTTTTGAGGGACTATTTCATAAATATAATTTGTATGAGAAACTATTTCGTAAATGTGATTTTATGAAGGACTATTTCGTCAATAGTATTTTTATGAAGGACTATGTTGTAAATTATGAATTTTATGAAAGATTATTTCGTAAAAAGGAATTTTATGAAAAACCATTTTGTAAATATGAATTTTTGAGGGACTATTTTGTAAATATGAATTTTATGAGGAATGATTTCGTAAAATATGAATTTTTGAGGGACTATTTTGTAAATATGAATTTTATGAGGGATGATTTCGTAAAATATGAATTTTTCAAGGGACTATTTCGTAAATGTGACTTTTATGAGGGACTGTTGTGAAAATATTATTTTGGATGAGGATTATAATGCAAATATTATGTTTTGAGGAGTTATTATGCAAATATGAAAAATGAAGTTTAGTTTTGGTGTTAACCGAGGAAACTAGTATTCTTAATTTAAAACGTGTGAAAAGTATTTTACGTGATTTAGAAATGATAAAAAATTGATACGTGATTTGAGAAAATGCGAAAAAAATATGGTTTCGCGATGAAATTACAGTAATAATATTGTTGGGCCTATATGAGGACCCCGAATATGAGATAAAGAAAATTGAATTGAGAAGATGAGAGAATGAATTGAACTGAGAAAGGTGTATTTGAATGTGCATTGAAAAAAAAAAAAAGTCTGATGAGCTGAATAAGACTGATTGCCGAAAGAAGGAAAGAACACACCTCCTGAGTGGGTGCAATGTGCGTAGTGTAGATCACTCGTTGACCTTGGGGGCATCGGGGTGCGGGTTGCCTACAATGGACAGAGAATAAAGCTTCTGTACCGTAGGTTAGACCGATGCAACACACCGATGATCCGGACCGAGACATTATCCATAATCGAGATCTGATAAAGACTGTGATGCATATGCTAGATGTGCAAATGCTAAATGAGCAAATGATTAATGAGCAAAGAGAATGAGCACGTGGTCTGAGGCATGTTGTGCAGACAGATTCTTTTCGATCACTCTTTCCGACCTGAGTTTTAGCTCCATGGAATAGGGAAATTGAGTCTAGGTACATGAGTCTAGATGCATATACAGAGATACTGAGGGTATTATTATAATTATTGATTTTGACAACTGAATTATTGAATAAGTGAATATTGATAAGGACATGGACGTAATTATGAATTATTGTATGAATTATGATGATAAATGATATGTGTTAGATAAATGATGTTGGTGACATAATTGAAATTATGTATGATGTGTTGATATGAGATATGATGTGTGTTAGATAAATGATATTGATGATATAATTGTAATTATGTATGATGTAAGGTATGAGAATTTGTATGTGTTTATCTTCATTGCTACCATACTGATATTGGCGTAGGTGATCTCACCTCTTTATCTGTCTATTTCTGTATTATATTTATAATTGTAAAGAGATTAAGCAAGACGTTGAGTGAGAACGCAAGGAAGACCAGATTTTCGAGAAGGAAGTTGAGTTCTAAAGAGATGGAGATGCTGAGTTTTCGTAAGGTTTATGGGAACCGGAGGCATAGTGCGTCGAGCTTGCTTGAAAATGTATTTCTCACATAAACAGTAATAGGGAGCTTACTACCGTACTCCTGGTACGGTTAGTATTGTATATTTTGTGTCAAATTGGATTCCTCCCTGTTGAGGAGTCTGAGGAGGACCCGTCTGAGGGTTCTGCATGTTTAGAGTTACTTGGGCATTATGTAATTTAATTAATGTGTAAATATTTTTAGAGTCCAATCTGTAAATATTAAAGTGTGACAGTACTATGACTTATGTATATATAATGTAGAATTTTATTGTAATGATGCTGTAATGTTTTAATTTCCGCTAAGTTTATCTTACTATCATTAAGAAATTTTACAACTCGTATTTACATTACAAGCACGATTTCATAACGAAGGGGTGATATGATAATTGAGTAACATGAAGTGTGACGCCCTAAGGAGGGTGTTACATCTATCATAGACTAATACTTTATAACATTGTATTTCATCTTTATTTCTTACCCAAGCTTATTGAGGGAAATTTTAGATCAACTTGGAGAGCAAGGTCGATCGCGCCTATTAAAGCATATTCCAAGTTATAATTTACCATTCCATTATTAGTTTCATATGAGCAAGTGGATCCTCATTGGAAGAACCCTAGCCATTAAATTTCATAACATGTTAATTCATTTTTTTAAAACACATCACAGTATATGATATATATATATATATATATATATATATATATATATATATCAGAGAGAGAGAGAGAGAGAGAGAGAAAGAGAGAGAGAGAAAGAGAGAGAGAGAAACTGATTCATCACATACTTAGCATTATATTAAAGGAGTCGGCATCAGTGCCTATAATACATTAGTGTGCCTTGAACCTCAGGCTCATATATACATACTAAATATAAACAACAAAACAACATGAGGGCATTAGTAACCTATATAATATCCTATACAGTATCCAAGTACAAGTAATACATCATCAGAGTTAGTATTAGAGTCATCTCTATGTACATACTGATAGGAATATCTATATCTGATATACATCCAAGTACAAATGTGGTATACAAAAATAACTACAAATAACCACATTCTACACTATGCTTATCATAAAAAGCAGTCAAGCATCAATAGTCTGTCGGATGCAGGCAGAATCACTAGTAATGAAAAAAGAATGATGACCCCAGGAGAATAGTGTATGTACAACCTCATGTTCATATAGATCGTGTAGGTGCTAGACTTCGAGTCATACATCCACCAACTCTCAACAGGCTTCCTGTAGATAGTCAACATTGACATCTTTAGCTATCAATAGTTCTGGGCACTAGAATATCACGAAATAAGCAATGGGATGAGAATTTCAAGAATTCCTAATAATACTAACAAGCAAGTGTTATCATGATAATTCCAAATGCTTAGGGATTTTCGTAAACATTTAAGAATAATTAATTAAATGGCATAAGCCAAAACAATTTAATTATCCCTAAGGCATAAGTTCATTTTAATAGTCCAATTCCATATATTAAGTCATACCATTTTTCAAGAGGACTATCATAACACAAATAAAACAACCAAACATCATACAAAGATAGACAGAGCATTCACAAGTTCACAGAAAATTCATAGATCCATTACATATATCTCAGAGTGCCAACATTCAATAAAAGTATAATAACAAAACATGGCAATAATGCACAGAGTAATGACATATGCTTGATATGATATGCAAATGCAATGCAATTTCTTTTAATTGCCTTATAGTGCTCATTTTCTTATTTATGTGTCAATAAACTCATTCCCTGGACCCATGTCCTTTTATATATAGGGAGTCTCATGCTCCATCTACACTTAGTGATAGTCTGCTTATCAAGCCTAAGCTCATCCTATACGTGACAGCCATACGTCACACAGCCCTATCCCTAGTAACGTGACCTTGCTTGTATGTTACTTTCATAAGAGGATAACACATAAGGATCATTACCGGGAATGAAGGATCATCTCCACGTTTTTTAATTTTTGAGCACTTAAGGATGCACTTTTCATTATATTTCATTTACTGGCTCTCTTTGTCAAATGTAAGGAGCATATCAAATTCAGCGCATTCTAATTTCTTATTCATCATGCCAATGTCATATTTCTTATATCAACATGCAACTCATGTAATTCTCAAGATAATTTGGCATCAAGCAATGTCATATACATGAGATGAAAATCAAATCATCATGCTAATTCAAAGGCTCTCTCATCTTATTCATAAGTCATCTCATTACGACATGAAACATCCATTCAAACAGCATATAACAATCAATTTATCATATATCTCACAACACAACAGATTCTCATATAGCTACCAATCACTTATCAGTCACCTCATAACACAACAAAATTATCAGATAGCAATCATTTGCACCTAATCAACTTGTAACTTAAACGGAACAATTGATAACTCTTTTAATGTAACTATATTGAATAGTTGATAACCAGTACAATTTCTTCTTAAAATGATAATGTGTATTGAAGTTTATTCCTAAGATATAATGCGTATTGAAGTTCTTCAAGTCTAAAATTAATAAAATCTTATTTTATTTTAATGATGCCTTAAAAAAGATTAAATGTATTAATTATACTATCCATTGAAATTATATGTATTAGATATATTATCAACAAGTATAAGCCTCTGTAACACCCTAATACGAATTATTGTAAAATAAATAGAATATTCTAAAGTAAATCGCATCAGACATAAGACTTCTAAAAAATCAGAAAATAAAAACCCATAATAACATACATCATCATTGTAGAGAGTCACTAATGATTAAAAAGTCATATATACAACTCTCACTGACTAACAAGCCAGAAAGTATACATAAATGTTTCTAAACAATCAGAAATATACACATATACAAGCTGGTCCAAAGAGAAACAAAATACTAAACTAAGCCTTCTGCTTCTTCTTTTCCTTGCCCTTACCCTTTTTAGGGACTTTACTTGGATTTACATGGAACACACAGAGGTAAGAAATCACAATTCATCAGTATAACCATAACAAGACCAGTAGTTAATCATTTATAATGAATAAAACAACTGAACACCAAAAATATATTCAATGTATAAGAATATCTGACAATCAATAATATTAAAGAATCGCCCATACAATCCTAAGGTATTATCGAACGAGCTACCAAACAATCAATCGATTAAGCTATGACAAATGCTCATATAAGTGTTAACCATGCAATGCTTATATTATTAAGTATGTTTATGCTCAAACAAAGTCCATGTATTATGGATATGCAATGCCAATGCAGATTTTAAAGTTGAAAACACAAGCTATTTACTTATTTTCCCAAGATTTGTGTTCCTTGTATATACTAAGTAGGATAGGCATCCATCCCTGACACTACCTGGTGATGTGTGAACTAGTTTCCCTCACAAAAGTAAGAGTACTGACTACCAACTCCATACACTAGTAACCCTGACCATATAAGCAAACATGCAAGGAGAATTCGGATCCAACACCTCATTCTCAGGTCATATGGTTGTGCACTCCATCTAAGGTCACAACACATAGGAAAACAAGAAAATACCAAGTTTGAAAATCAAACATCCGAGCCACAAATCGTACACTAGAACATAAGAATCTTAGCCTCACTTATCCAACAAAGGTATCCAAGTTCATATCTCTAGCTAAACAGTATCTAAAACATTCCAAAATCACTCACAAGTGACTTAGAAATCAACCTCATGTTGAAGAAAGTTCTAAACACTAGCCTAGGCATTCTATCACACTGGAATGTCTAAGATTTTCCAAACTTTTCATATATGCAAGTCGATAATTCTCTCAAAGAAATATCCCAAAAAGTGCCTCAATACACCCTAAAAGACATGCACAAATGATCCCAACAAGTGCGCTTGAGCGTACATGCACCATAGCGTGTTCTTATGGGTAGCACGCGCTTGAGTGCGCATAAGCAGAGCGCTTGAGCATCGAGCGCCCAGCAGCATTTGCTGCATAATTTTGTAGCAATGGAACACTATTCCATTGGCTCAAACATGCGATTTGATCTCTTCAAATCTGTTTCTTAGTGATTTTGAGTCCTAAACAAGTTCACAAACATGAGAGAAACATAAAACACTAATTAATTTCATGAAAAGTTGATCAAAACAACAAATCACTCATCAAAACCCCTAAAATCAACACTTAGAGCATTTTAGGTCCAAAATGAGAATTTTCAATTTCTAATCTAAACTCTTAGCATGAATAAGTTATAAACAACATTTAAAACTCATCCAAGCAAGAAAATCACTTAAAACACCACTAGAACTCAATTTGGTATATTAAACTCCAAAATAGCCTAACATGGAAAAATGAGTAAAGATAAGAGTTTAAGTCCAAAAACCTCTACCTTGAAGCTTCTTGATACTGCCTTGAGGCTGCAATTTGAGTCTCAAACTAGAACTTTGGATTTCCCCTTTTATCTCTTCTTTTTTCTCCCTTGTTCTTGCTCTTTGTCTCATTTCTCTATTGTTGTATTCACTTCTGTTTTCAACCATGAAGAAGCAATGAGAAACAAGGAAAAAGTAACAAATATCATGAAAGAAAAAGTCCACACAAAAGGCTGTAACTATGGCTGGTTTGAAACCTTTAGTTACAATACTAATTTTTTTTATTTGCTAAAAACACTCAACTTTAGCTAAATCAAGATTTCCAAGCTCCAACAACTTTAATATAAATACTAAGATTCATTTTTAAAAAGTCACCAATATCAATATTTTTTGTATCTACGACTAGTCAATCCGGCATTAAAATACACAACTAATATGCCTAAAAATACCAAACAGACTCTGATTATTCTCAAACTTTAAGCACATCACAGAATACACATTTATGACCTAGAAATAAGTTATCTACATTTATTTCCATTAGTTAAACCATTTAAGCTAATATCTGGATCATTTTAAGCTACTTTTCACCTTTTGGCTTGCAGCAAAGTGTCTAAACTAACTCAGATTGTCACGAAATTAAACAGGCATGTTAAGCAAGTATTAAGCTACCTCTGTAACTATTTACAAGTATAACATGTTGAAGAGGATATTATATTTCTCCCCTCCTTTTAAAATTTTGTCCTCAAAATTACTTACCTCATATAAACAATTGCAGGCAGTCTTGTTGCACGTGGGACTCCAACTCCCAAGTCGCCTCCTCAAAGCTAACGCCATCCCAAAGCACCTTCACCAGAGGAATCCACTTACCTCTATGCTTTTTGACCCCTCTGTCCACGATCCTCATCAGCCGCATAGTATAAGACAAATCCTCTCTTAACTGCACAGATTCATTTCTTATGACATGTGAAGGATCTAGATTGTACTTCCTAAGCTGTGATACATGGAATACATCGTGAATGTTTGACAAACTAGGTGGAAGTGCAATTTGGTAGGATACAGGTCCAATTCTCTTTAGGATTTGGTAAGGACTAATGAAACGAGGATTTAACTTTCGTGTTCTCAATGCTCTACTAATCCCTGTTGTCGGAGTGACTCTCAAGAATACGTGATCTCCCTCACTAAACTCTAGAGTTCTTCTCCTTTTATCAGCATACCTCTTCTACCTACTTTGAGCCATAACCAACCTATCCCAGATCATTTTGATCTGATCTATGATCTGCTGTACTAACTTAGGACCTAGAATAGTTTTCTCTCCAACCTCATAACAATATAAAGGGGACCTACACTTTCTACCATAAAATACTTTATACGGTGTCATACCTATGCTAGTATGAAAATTGTTATTGTAAGCAAACTCCACTAAGGGTAAGAACTTATCCCAATTCCCTTTTTACTCTAGCACACATGCTTTCAGCATATCTTCAAGGGTTTGAATAGTCATTTTCGATTGACCATCAGCCTGTGATGGTATGTTGTACTTAAACTAAGCTTTGTTCTGAAAACTTTCTACAAGGCTCCCCAAAATCTAGATGTAAATCTAGGGTCTCTATCAAAAACTATACTAAGGAGTACACCATGCATCCTAACTATCTCTTGAAGGTATAAATGGGCAAGTCTATCCATGGAGTAATTAGCTCTAATAAGTATAAAATGGGTAAACTTGGTTAGTCTATCCACTACAACCTATATTGCATCGAATCCTAACTGAGTTCTAGGAAAACCTATCACAAAATCCATTATGATGCGATCCTATTTCCACTCAGGGACTCCCAAAGATTGAAGAGGTCCAGATTGGCTTTTACCTCGATGATACTTTAATTCAAAGTCGTAGTCTTTTAAAAACTTCATCCATCTTTGTTGTCTCATGTTCAGCTTTTTCTAATCAAATAAGTACTTTAAACTCTTATGATCACTGAACACTTCAAATTGAACTCCATACAAGTAATGTCTCCAAACTTTTAGGGCAAAAACTACTGCGACTGACTCTAGATCATGAGTAGGGTAGTTCTACTCATGAGGTCTCAACTGCCTTAATGCATAAGCAACAACTCTCCTATGTTGCATCAAAACACAACCCAAACCCATCTTTGAAGCATCACAAAACACCTCAATTTTTTTCAAAGGATCCGGAATTACCAACACCGGTGTAGTAGTCAACCTCACTTTAAGCTCTTGGAAACTATCCTCATAAGCCTGAGTCCATTCAAAAGAACTACCTTTCCTAGTTAATCTAGTCAAGGGTAGCGCTAACTAAGAAAAACTATTTATGAACCTTCTATAGTACCCTGCTAGGCCTAAGAAGCTTTTGATCTCGATCACAGTGGTGGGTCTCTCCCACTGCAACACTGCATCAACCTTGCTTGGGTCCACAAAAATCCCACCTTGAGATATCACATGTCCCAAAAACTGTACTAGTGAAAGCCAGAATTCACACTTAGATAGTTTGGAAAACAACTTACTCTCCTTAAGGGTCTCCAACACTATCCTCAAATGTTGTTCATGTTCCTCCATTGTCTTGGAATAGATCAAGATATCATCGATAAACACCACAACAAACTGATCCAGGCAGGGTCTAAAGATCTAGTTCATGTAATTCATAAACACTGCCAGTGTATTCGTTAACCTAAAAGACATCACGAGGTCCTCATAATGCCTAGTTCTAAAAGCTATTTTACGGATATCATCTTCCCTAACCCTTATATGATGATAACCAGACCTAAGTTCAATCTTTGAGAAAACCGCAACTCCTCTCAACTGATCCATTAGATCGTCTATCCTAGGCAATGAATACTTATTTTTAATGGTTACCTTATTCAGCTGTCTGTAGTCTACATAGAGCCTTATGGTACCATCCTTTTTCTTCACTAATAGCACAGGTGCTCCCCACGGAGAAACACTCAGCCTAATGAATTGTTTATCTAATAAATCCTCGATCTTTTTTTTTTTTGAGTTCTGCTAACTCTAGTGGCGCTATTCTATAGGGTGCTATAGAGATAAGTCCCGTCCCAAGCACTAGGTCTATAGAAAACTCTATTTCTCGCTTAAGTGGCAATTTCACTATATCACTTGGAAAAACTTCAAGATATTCACTCACCACAAGTATTCCACCTAGGTTTTGCTCAACCTCAGCACTTAGTGAAAATAAGAGTGCATATCCTTGAGATCCCTCCTCTAAACAGAGATTAACCTGATTCACATTGAGATACATAGACTCAGATGGAACGATTCTGGTAGGTATATCTGACAGGAAAACCAGGGATTTTTAAGAACAGTTCAATATTACTTGGTTGGCAGACAACCAATCCATACCAAAAATGACATCAATATCTACAAGAGGCAAACAAATAAGGTTTACATTGAAAATCCTATCTTCTACCTTTACACAACAATCAAGACACACTCTAGATGTCGTAACTGCCTTACCAGTAGATGTAGATACAGATAAATCATATCAAAGTTCAGACACAGGTAAATCTAGATCATTCACACAATTATTCGAAACAAAGGAGTGGGATACTCCTGAATCATACAACACAGTTAAAAGATGATTGTGAATAATGCATTCGATAAGGTCGGAAGACTGAGTCACCTCCTCACCACCTAGAGTGTAAACTCTCCCTCTGACTTGTGATTTTTGGGTTAGTGCAATTTCCTTCTTTGATGGATAATTCTTTGCAAAATAACCAAGTTGTCCACACACAAAGCACACCAAGAAGGACCGGTCTCCATGCTGCCTCCCACACTTGGAACACTTTGGTCCCATAAACTCCTTCTGAACCTACTTACCCTTATCCCGAGTAAAGCTAGATTTACAAGACCCTTTCTTGAACTTATCATCATCTCTCTTCCTCTTTAGAAGATCTTGTGACTTCGGCTCCAAAGAAAGCTTTTGAAATTGCCTCTCAACAATTCGACACTTATTCACTAGAGTTTCAAAGTCCCGAATTTCAAACGGCCGAACGGCATTCTGAATGTCTATCCTAAATCCTTCTTCAAATTTAACACACTTTCAAGACTCATTTGGGTTAAATCTAATACAATAAGAGAATTTTGACATTTCAATGAATTTGACCACATACTGGCCAATAGACATGTCCCCCTGTTCTAGCTTTAGAAATTTCATCTTTTTGGCATTCTAAAGAATCTGTGGAAAGAAATTTTTCAGAAATGAGCTTCTAAAGATTCCCCATGTCACATAAGTTCTAGGTGCCTCAAGAGCCCTCTTTGTATCCACCCACCACTCCTCAGCCTCACCTTCTAGCATATAAGAAGCAAAAAGCACCTTATGCTCGTTTGAGCAAGTCATAACAGTGAAGATCTTCTCTATCTCCTTGAACCAACCCTCAGCTCTGACTGGGTCGTACTCTCCATTAAAAGAAGAAGGATTAGACTTCTTGAATTCCGAGAGGTCTTAGTAAGTCTGATTCCTTAAAACTGCCTTTTGGTGTGGTTGCCCCTCATGGTATGGTGGAGGTGTAGGTGATATCGGTTGCTGAGTTCCCAACGTCTCAAGCACTCTAGTAGTTACTAGTTCCTGCTGTCTCATTGCATTGGCAGTTATAGCTACCTACTCTGTTTGCTGGGTCATGGCATTAGCCATTGCCATCATGGCGGCTGCCACATCAGTACCTTCACTTCCAGAGTTCCTGTTACTGCTTCCACATGGTCACCCTCACGTTCTTGCTGCCATAGTTTCCTGTAAACACAGAATAACACATATTGAGGTAGCTACTCCCAATATCATGTAACGTGCAACTATAGCTAGAACAGTCAAAACAAGGCAGTCATACAATTCAATCAAACATCTCACACAAGAGATAAAAGAAATGCACAACACAAGAAGGAACTCTTAAACATGCCTAAGCATAGTCAGTCCACATCTCGGCTCAACAGGATGAATTGCTCTAATACCATAATATAACACACTAATACGAATTATTGTAAAATAAACAGAATATTCTAAAGTAAATTGCATCAGACATGTCACTTCTAAAAATGTGGAAAATAAAAACCCATAATCACATACATCATCATTATAAAGAGCCACGAATGATCAAAAAGTCATATATACAACTTTCATTGACTAACAAGCCAGAAAGTATACATAAACGTTTCTAAACAACCAGAAATATACACATATACAAGCTGGTTCACAAAGAAACAAAATACTAAACTAAGCCTTCTGCTTCTTCTTTTCCTTACCTTTACCCTTTTTAGGGACTTTACCTGGATTTACATGGAACACACAGGGGTGAGAAATTACAATTCCTCAGTATAAGCATACCAAGACTAGCAATTAATTATTTATAATAAATAATACAACTGAACACCAAAAATATATTCGATGGATAAGAATATCCGACAATCAATAATATCAAAGAATTGCTCATATAATCCTAAGGTATTATCGAACGAGCAACTGAACAATCAATCGATTAAGCTATGACAAATGCCCATACAAGTGTCATCCATGCAATGCTTATGTTATGAAGTATGTTTATGCTTAAACAAAGTCCACGTATAATGGATGTGCAATGCCAATGCAGATTTTAAAGTTAGAAACACAAGCTATTTACTTATTTTCCCAAGAACCGCGTTCCTTGTATATACTAAGTAGGATAGGCATCTAGCCTGACACTACCTGGTGATGTGTGGACTAGTTTCCTTCAAAAAAGTAAGAGTACCAACTACCAACTCTATACACTGTAACCCTGACCACACAAGCAAACAAGCAAGGAGAATTCGAATCCAACACCTCATTTTCAAGTCATATGGTTGTGCACACCATCTAAGGTCACAACATATACGAAAACAAGCAAATACCAAGTTTGAAAATCAAACATCCTAGCCACAAATCATACACTAGAACATAAGAATCTTAGCCTCACTTATCCAACAAAGGTAGCGAAGTTCATATCTTTAGTTAAACATTATCTAGAACATTCCAAAATCACTCACAAGTGACTTAGAAATCAACCTCATGTTGAACAAAGTTCTAAACACTAACCTAGGCATTCTATCACACTAGAATGTCTAAGATTTCTCAAACTTTCCATATATGCAAGTTGATAATTCTCTCTAAGAAATATCCCAAAATGTGCCTCAATACACCCTAAAAGACTTGCACAAATGATCCAAACAAGTAGGGAATTAAATTAGCATCACAATGCTAAAATCAAGACTTGCCCTATCTCGACGCCTAAGCGCGTAGAGCACGTTGAGTGCCAGCGCTTGAGTGCACACGCACCATAGCATGTTCTTCTGGGCAGCACGCGCTTGAGTGCACATGGGCAGAGCGCTTGAGCGCCGAGCGCCCAGCAACATTTGCTGCATAATTTTACAGCAATGGAACACTGTTCCATTGGCTCAAACATGAGATTTGATCTCTTCAAATCCATTTCTTGGTGATTTTGAGTCTCAAACAAGTTTACAGGGAAACATAAAACACTAATTAATTTCATGAAAAATGGATCAAAATAACAAATCACTCATCAAAACCCCTAAAATCAACACTTAGAGCATTTTAGGTCCAAAATGAGAATTTTCAGTTTCTAATCCAAACTCTTAGCATGAATAAGTCATAAACAATATTTAAAACTCATCCAAGCAAGAAAATCACTTAAAATGCTACTAGAACTCAATTTGGCATATTAAACTCCAAAATAGCCTAACATGGAAAAATGAGTAAAGATGAGAATTTAAGTCCAAAAACTCCTACCTCTAAGCTTCTTGATACTGCCTTGAGGCTACAATTTGAGTCTCAAATCGGAACTTTGGATTTCCCCTTTGATCTCTTCTTCTTTCTCCCTTGTTCTTCCGTCTCCTTTCTCTATTGCTATTTTCACTTCTGTTTTCAACCGTGAAGAAGCAATGAGAAATAAGGAAAAATTAACAAATATCATGAAAGAAAAAATCCACACAAAAGGCTGTAACTGTGGCTGGTTTAAAACCTTTAGTTACAATGATGATATTTTCTGATCTACTAAAAACACTTAACTTTATCTAAATCAAGATTTTTAATTTCTAATAACTTTAAAATAAATACTAAAATTCATTAAAAAGAAAGTCATTTTACCAATATTAATATTTTTCATATCTGTGACTAGTCAATCCGACATTAAAACACACAACCAATATGCTTAAAAATATCAAACGGACTCCGATTATTCTCAAACTTTAACCACAATACAAAATACACATTTGTGACCTAGAAAAAAGTTATTCACATTTATTTCCATTATCTAAATTTTTTAAACTAATATTTGGGTCATTTTAAGCTTCTTTTCACCTTTCGACGTGTAGCAAAATGTCTAAACTAACTCAGATTATCACGAAATAAAATAGACATGTTAAGCAATTATTAAATTACCTCTATAACTATTTACAAGTCTAACATGTTGAAGAGGATGTTACAGCCTCTATGAAATTCATGGAAGATTTTGACTTTTGGCTTTTTTTATTTGATAAAATTTTTTATTACATTTATTTTTTTGGTGTTTGCCTCCGTGGATTTTTTTTATTGGTATTTTTATTGGTTTTTATTACTTTTTTATACTTTTAAAAATATAATTTAAGTTGATATTCTATATAATAATTTTAACACACAACTATTTTTTAAAATGAATTTAAAAAAATAAAAATAAAATAATCATATATATATATATGAACTTTTAATATTTATTAAATATACCACATTGAAACTAGAGGTGTAAATTAGTTCGGATAATCAACCAATTCGATCAATCCAAACCAAATCAATTAAATTAGTTCGATTTGGTTTGAGTATATTGATTGGTTCGGGTAAAATCTAAACCAATTAAAGTTTAATTGGTTCGGTTCTCATATTTGAAATTTTAAAACCAAATCAAACCAAACCAAACCAAACCATATATTTATATATTTTATTTTTTTTAAAAAAATTATGTTACAACATTTTTTGGCTACTACTTGTTTTTTTGATTTTTTTTAATACTTTCTCAGTATTCAACCCCTAAAATGTTATTTTCGTTCAACACAGAAGACTAGAAAACTCCTCTGCCAAAATATTCGGTTATGCTTACCGGCATTGCAGTTCTGGCTAGGAATATGCTATTAGGTATTATTCCAAAAACTTTTAGAGAGGTGAGAGGCTTGAAAACTTTGGATCTTTCCTTCAACTAGCTCTCTGGATCCATTCCTATTGAACTTCAAAATTTACATGTCATTCAGCTTTTGAACCTCTCTTATAATGATTTTGAAGGAACCATTCCTAATGGTGGAGTTTTTCAAAATCTTTCTGTTGTACATTTAGAAGGCAATAAAAAATTTTGTTTGTATTTTGCATGTGAGTCTTATGGCCATGGAAGAAGGCATGTCAGATATTACATCATCATAGTCACAGTGATAACACTGATACTATATCTGACAATTTGCTTGCTACTATACATAAAGAACAAAAAAATGAAAATAACAGCAACAACATCATCTAAACTTGGAAGCTTGAAAACGATGAATTAATTTTAAATGTTCTAGTATTGACTTTGAAAATAATGAATTTCTGATTCTAGTTTATGAGTACTTAAGTAATGGGAGCTTGGAAGATTGAATTAAGGGGAAGAGAAAGCATGCAAATGAAAATGAGTTGAACCTTATGGAGAGACTGAATATAGATATTGATGCTGTTTGTGCATTGGATTACCTGCACAATGATAGTGAAGTTCATATTGTGCATTGTGATTTGAAGTCCAACAACATTTTCTTAGATGAAAATATGACTGCAAAGGTTGGAGACTTTGGATTCGTTATGTTGCTGATTCAAAGTTCAACTAATCAAGTCTTCATTAGCTTCACTTATGTCCTTAGGAGTTCAATTGGTTACTTATATACCTCCAAGTTAGTAGTCTCACAACTTTCTCTTAATTGAATAGTAGTAGTATACAACTTGTCAAGTTAAATATCTCTTGAAATTTTTTTTAACTTATTCAAATATAATTTCTTAATACAAATATCAATATGTTTTTTATATCTCTTTACGAATCTTTTAATACGCATTATGAAATATAAAATAATTATTAATATTAAAATCAATAAGTTTGATTCTATTTCTAAATTTTTTTCATAAGTTTATTATGTATTTTTTTGTTATAAAAATTTAATTATTTAGTTAATTTTTATATTAAAAAAAATGAGCAACCCGCTCACCGAACCAAATCAATTCATAAATATTTAATTCGGTTTGATTCAGATTTGACTATCAAAAAATATAAAAATTAAATTAAATTAAATTAATTAATTTTTATTGATTTAAATTTATTTTTTTTTAAAATCTAAATCAAACCACTCACTTACACTTGTAATTGAAAATCCAAACAGAAAAAAAATGTGTCAGTTGGTTTAGCGGGTTGCACTTGAATGCAATGACGGGAGCGTTGAGGTGTATGTATTGTTAGGTGAGTGTGTCAATTATCAGTTGAGATCTTCAAAGATTTTCGATTTGCTATCTATGGACAAAAACAAAAAAAAACAAAAAAATATTATATTCAACATTCACTTAATAATATAAACAATTTAACATTAAAAGCAACTGTTCTATCATTTAAATTAGTATTTTCTATTTAACAATATTATGAGATATTAATATCTTATTTATTAAATAGAAATATTTTAAAAAATAAAAATAAAAAATAAAATATATAAGATACAAACAACTATTTCCGTTTTTCTCATCCAAGACCTACGAACAACTTGAATGACCAATAAACATTTTAAAAGTAAAAGAATATTTTAAACATCAAAATTGTTTTTTCTTTATAAAAAGCATGTTTTATATATGATACATCGCATGACAAAGTTACGAATAATCAAATAAAATATATATATATATATATATACAATATAACAATTTCTAATTGCTAAAAATTAATTTAATTTCAGATAAAAAATTAATTTAAGTGTAATAAATAAATTATTAAAAGATAAAGTTAACTAATAAGGTTGAATTTGTTAATAGAAAACCCACTTAGACATCGTCGTTTACTTTATTTAATTTCTATTTTAGAATTTATAAAACAGAAAATGAATATCTTAGGTTTTACCGTTCATTTATAAAATAAATTAAATACTATGAAGAAAAAACAAAACAAGAAAAGAAAGAGAACGGAAAAAATAGAAAACATGCTAAAGTAACAAAAGCTCACAAGCCTATACCAGCAAGCAAAGAAAGAGAAGGGAAAAAGTAGAAAACATACCTTCATACCAAAGCAACAAAAGCTCAAGCCCAGGCCAGCGAGCATATGCCCTGCGTCACCAAGTGTGAATTATGGGATGCATCATCATCAACCAAAAGCAGTTAGAATTTGCAACAAACTGTGACTGGGAATAAATAATGGTTTTGAGCGAAAAAAATTTAACAAATTGATAGGGAATTTCAATTAAAACGTGTCATGTGGCAATTACAAGTAGTCCAATTAGTAATAAATAACAAATTATGAATGAAAATAAATAACAGTTTTGAGAAGGAAAAATTTAACAAATTGATAATAATTTTAAATTAAAGAGTATCACGTAACAATTATAGATAATCCAATTAATAATAAATAATAGATTAAAAAATTGTTGAAACAACTTGATTATAAGAGTTTGATTGAGAATCTTGTGTCATAAAAATATATAAAAAATAAATTATAACATGAACTTTGGTAAATTTTAATATAAAAAATCTCATTTTGATATTTTGCTATTAGTCTCAATACCGATCGAGCCGCCTTTGATCTGTCGTCCGTGACTCCTTGTCCTTTAGCCACCATTATAAAATACAAGCTCCAAACTTCAACAACGATCTACAGCACAAACACTCAAATCATAATTGTTACCATGATTGATTATGATTAATTTTAAAGATGATTAATTAATATTATAATTAATTTAGTATATAATTATATTTTATTATTTTTTATATAACAATTTTTTTATATAAATAGAAATTAATCTTCCTATATACATTCATTCAGAAATATACATAAATTTATCAGTTTTATCTCTTTATTTCTATTTTTTACTTAGTATCAGAGAACCTAACCTCTTGATCCAATCCTTCCGTTCACAGACATTACTCCAGACCTCTGTTGAGACACTGCTCCATACCGCTATTGTCCGCTGCTCCGTCACTGTGCGCTCGCCTTTCCGTCACCATCCACCCGCTGGTTTGTCGTTCCATTGGTTCGCCATCATTGCTCCAAAATTTCTCACCGCTTCCTGGACCTCCATTTTCAACACCGCCAGCAACATTGGAATTGTCGTCCACCAATCTATTAGCATCAAAATTTCACTGCCGTCCTTTGCTGCATGCACAGTCCTTCCCCTCTGCACGTGTGTCTCACGCGCCAGATATCAACTGCGACCCGCGACCTGGTTCTCGACCTGTTGACCAGTCCACCCTACTAACGTGGCAAAGACACTGACGTGGCTTGCTGACTTGGTCTATTTTGATGACATGTCACTTGGCGTGGCAGTGCTGACATGGCACTAGACCTCTTCTTAAGGTTTTCTAGTGAGATCTTTCCATTTTTTAGGTCTTTTTGTCAATTCTTCCCTGAAAGTGCTCTTTTTGTTATTATTCTTCTCTGTTACTACGAAAAAGTTTGATGTTGCTCAGCCCATTCCAGTTTTACTCAATGGTTCGAATTACACTCACTGGGTTGAGGCCATGCGTGGCTTTCTGAAAGGCCGAAGACTTTGGCGATATGTCACATGTGATATTACTTACCCTGTCAAAGTTGAAGATGACACTGATGAGAAGTTTGCTGACAAATTAGAAGATTGGAATAACAAAAATAATCAGATTATCACTTAGTTTCGAAACACCTCCACTCCTAGCATTTGCCTGCAGTTTGGAGGCTTTGACATTGCCAAAGAGGTATGGGATCATCTCAAGAATCGATTATTTGTCTCATCAGTATTAGCTACTGAAGGAACTCAACAATATGAAACAAGAATCAGGACAAGTTGTGTATGAGTTTCTGGTTCGGATGGAAGCTATTTGGGATCAACTGATTCTATGTGAACTAACCTTGAAATACAACAGTGATGGTAAGCTGTATAAGGAGTACCGTGATCATACCAGGCTTATCACACTTGAGGATGCCCTTCCTCTAAAGTTAGAAGAAACTAGATTGGGTCTTCTTCAACCTAAAGCAGATTTGACATTTACAGTTACTCATCAGAAGGGCAAATTTTGTAGTCGCTGCTATAAACTGGCCATGTTTTTGCTGAATGTCCCCCCAAAGAGTGCCAAACTTGTAAAAAGAAGGATCATATTGCTCCTAATTGCCCCTCTTTGATATGCAGATATTGCAAAATTCCAGGACATTTGATTGAGTAGTGCCTTACTCGTCCACACAGACCTGATTAGAGTAAGTTTCAACATCGTACTAGTTCCTTCTCCAAGCCTGTACTTGCAATTTTAATTGCCAACAATGCCTCTCCCTCTACTTCCCAGATCTCTCTTTCCACTATTGATCTTGAGTCTATTCTTAAGCAAGTCCTTTCTCAATCTAGTAATACTCCCACTGTTTTAACAACTACTCTAGGTAATAATCGTAGGTATTTTGATTCAGGATGCTGCAATTATATGACTTCCTCATCCCATGCATTTTCTTCCCTTTCCTCTAGAGATACCTTTCATTCTATTCATAATATTGATGGGTCTCTTATGGAAGTAAGTCATATGGATCTCATCTCTTTACCTACCCTCACCTTATCAGACACTTACCTTATTCCCAAATTAAACTTTAATTCCATATATGTTGGCCAATTATTTGACCTTGGTTATATGCTTACCTTTTCCTTTGCTGGTTATTCTGTGTAGGATCCACGAACGGGGTATATAATTGGGAATGGTCATAAAGTTGGATGATTGTTTGAGCTCACTACCCTCCATGTTCCTTCGTCTCCTGTGTTAACTCTATGTGCTGCTTCTACTTCCTCTTTTCTTCAATTATGACATTAGTGTCTTGGTCACAGTTCTCTTAGTAAATTACGTCCTCTCATTTCTTAGGGTGTTTTAAGGTTTGTTAAAGAATAACCCTTGCATTGTACTTCTTGTCAAATAGCTAAACAACTTACTTTATCTTTTAATAAAAGTACTTCCATTTCGGTTTCCTCTTTTTGATCTTGTGTATTCTAATGTTTGGGGTCCAGCTCCTACACCCACTATGGGAGGTTATCGATATTTTGTGATTTTTATTAATGACTATTCATGTTTCAGCTGGATATATTTAATGAAAAATCATTTTGAACTTCCCCAAATCTACATTACCTTTGCCACTATGATTAAAACTCAATTTTCAAAGACAATTAAGGTTTTTCGTCGAGATAATGCCTCTGAATATCGTGATTCAAAACTACTCACTTTTCTTGTTGCACAGGGAGCCCTTTATGAGTTTTTATGTCCTAGTACGTCTCAACAAAATGGTCGTGCTGAAAGGAAACACCGACACATTCTTGACTTCGTTTGAGTTATGCTCAATTCCTCATCTTGTCCAAAACGTATGTGTGGTGAAGCTACTCTTACTATTGTCTATATTATCAATTGTCTTCCTTCCTTTATTCTTGGCAGTGTATCTCTTTATGAACGCTTCACCACATACCTCCAAATTACAGGTCTCTCAAAGCTTTTGGTTGTGCTTGTTTTGTTCTTCGTCAACCCCATGAGCACACCAAACTTGAACCTCTTGCCCGTCTCTGTTGTTTCCTTGGTTATGGTACTGAACACAAAGGCTATCACTACTAAGATTTAGTCTCTCATGCATTCATATTTCTCATCATGTTATCTTCTGGGTGGATACTTTGTTCTCCTCACTCTCTCAGTTCAAGGCCATTCCTTCCACTTCTACCCCCTTGTTCACTAAACCATCTATTGATATTTTTCCACTTGATTCTGATACAGATTCTTCAGATGTGTTTGAGATAGGTTTTCCACCTCCAAGTTCCTCTTTCAATTCTCCTAGTGAGCTCTCATCATTGTTCGGAGTTTCAACTCATCCTACTAATACTATCCCGACTATTGATTTTGCATCTGACACTGTCATTCGTCCTTCTCAGGTAAGAAACCCTCCCACCTACCTTTGTGATTATCATTGTTTTACTACCATGCTTCACCTTCATGAACCGTAGTCATATTCAGAGGCATCCAATGACTCTCACTAGAAACAAGCTATGAAAGAAGCATTATAGGCTTTGGAATAGTACTTGGGAAATGGTTGATCTTTCTTCCAATAAGGCTCTTGTTGGATGTAAATGGATTTATAAGATTAAAACTCACTCTGATGAGTCTGTTGATCATTATAAGGCCCGCTTGGCAGCCAAAGGTTGTACTGAGGAATATAGGATTGATTATGAAGAAACCTTTACTCCAATTACTCTCGTCACTTATGTTCGTACTCTTCTTGCTATTGCTACCACCCCAACTGGACTCTTAATCAGATGGATGTGAAGAGTGCCTTTCTCAATGGTGACTTAGAAGAAGAAATCTATATGCGACCACCACCTAGTTATTCTTGTCCACCTAACAAGGTTTGTCTTCTTCGTTATGCCTTGTATGGTCTTAAACAAGCTCCTCGAGCCTGGTTTGCTAAGTTTAGTTCCACAATTAGTCAGCTTAGGTTCTCTTCTAGTTCTCATGATTCTGCTCTATTCATCTGAAAGACTGATAGTGACATTGCGTTACTACTTCTTTATGTTGATGACATGATTATTATAAGTGATGATACTTCTGGTATTGCTGATCTTAAAGCATCATTAAGATGCAATTTTGAGATGAAGGATCTTGATCTTCTCAGTTATTTTCTAGGTCTTGAGGTTTTTCCCTCTGTTGATGGTATTTTTTTGTCTCAAGTTAAATATGTTTCGGATCTTATTTCTCGATCTAGTCTCTCAGACAGTCGCATCGAGTCCACTCCTCTAGAACCTAATGTTAGGTTTACACCTCTGGATGGTACTACACTTGATGACCTTACTTTCTATTGGCAGTTGGTTGACATCTTGATTTAACTTACTATTACTTGTCCAGACATTTCATATGCTATTCATTTAGTCAGTCAGTTTATGTCAGCTCCGCGCACTACTCACTATACTGCTATTCTTCATATTATTTGCTATATAAAAAGAACTTTGTTTCATGCACTTCATTTCTCAGCCAACTTCTCCTTGTTCCTCCAAGCTTATTCTGATGTTGATTGAGGTGGAGATCTCACTGATCGTCGATCCAACACTAGCTACTGTATCTATCTTGGTGATGCATTTATTTTATGGCAAAGCAAGAAATAGACTTTAACTGCACGCCTCAGTACTGAAGTAGAGTATCGGGCACTTGCTAACACCATTTCTAAAATACTTTGGTTACATTGGCTTCTTGAAGACTTGGGTTTCTCTCAGTCCTCTTCCATTGGTCTTTAGTATGATAATATGAGTGCTATTCAAATTGCTCCCAATGATGTCTTTCATGAGCACACCAAGCATATTGAGATCAACTGTCGCTTCATTCGTCAACACATTCTTTGTGGTATTCTTCCTTTTATTTTCATTGGCTCTCTTGACCAGCCAACCGATCTGTTCACTAAAGCTAATCATCTTGGCCGATTCTGCACTCTGGTATCCAAACTCAAGTTGATTTCTTCTATACTCCATTGAGTTTGAAGGGAAATATTAGCATGATTGATTATGATTGATTTTAAGGATGATTGATTGAGATTGTAATTGATTTAGTACATAATTATATTTTATTATTTTTCTTTTCTGTACAGCAACCTTCTTGTATAAATAGAGGCTAATCATTTTATATACATTCATTTAGAAATATACATTATTTTATCAATATTTGTCTCCCTATTTCTGTTTCTAATTATAGCTATTACACTTTGTCTTCCTTCCCATATATAATATAACATGGTTCTGCAAACTTCGTCTCTAACCTTTACAATGTGGAGGTGCCCACTAGAGCTAGTGGCCCCGGCTAATCTGACTCGCCATGGACTTAAGCTGCTCTCTGACATAGATGACCAAAATGGCCTACGTTACAATGTTACATTTATTCATTTCTATCATTACGAGCCATCAATGGCAAGAAAAGACCCTGTCCAAGTCATTAGACAAGCGCTCGCTAAAACACTTGTGTTTTACTATCCATTCACAGGAAGGCTTAAGGAAGGTCTTGGCGGTAAACTAATGGTGGATTGTACTGGGAAAGGTGTCATAGTCATTGAAGCTGATGTAGATGTAACACTTGAGCAGTTTGGCAAGCCTCTTCACCCTCCATTCCCTTGCTTTGACGAGCTCCTTTACAATGTTCCTGGTTTAGATGGAATGATTGATTGTCCGCTATTGCTCATATAGATTCCTTGAAAATATACTTTCTTAATGCCATTTTTATTTGTGCCTTGAAAAATGGATACCACGTGAGTTATATATATATATATATATATATATATATATATATATGTATGTATAGCATATCTAGTGAGAAGAGTTTTAATTGTGAGAGGGTGAGAGGAGTAAATCTTGACTATACAACCATACATGGATTATCAAAATTAAAAGTTACTTAAAAGTCACATGCCTTTAAATTATAATCTTGACTATTCATGTAAGATCTAATGGTTAAAATTTACATATCTCATCTCTTATAATAAACATTATTCTCACATGCATTTGCCATAGAATTGTACTCCATCACAAATAATAGTTTTTATTAAATTTTATTTAATAAATTTTATTTAATAAATAAATAAATTGTTAATTTTTAGTTATTAATTAATTATTATTATGCATGCCATACATTCCATTTATTTAATAAATTAATTAATTTGAATTCAAATGATCTTGAACATTTACTCCACATGCATGCATTGTCTTTCATCTATTCTGTTTCAATTTTTTTTAACTCGCACCGACCCACATTATTAAAAGGAAAGTAGGTTCAATTTTAAACGCTTATTTCCTATGAAGTGTTTCATTTATTGCCATTTAGTTTCAATTTTATATGCTCATTTTCTATGACGTGTTTTATTTACTTCATTTCTCCCACCTGTGCTCATGTTTATTACCTCTCTCTTTCTCTTTCCTCTCGTGGTAAATCTATGTTTCCTTTGCTTATTCCCTCTCTCTTCCAAGGCATGTGTGATGTTGCAACTTTTTTCCCATTTATTCTCTTTCATCTATTCTTTAATTCCCACCTACCATGATTGTTATTGGAATTTTTATGGCCGATTCTCTTTCTTCTATTTTCTCTTCCCTTTTTGTGATTCTCTTTCTTTCTCTTTCCTCCCATGGTGACTTTGTGTTTCCTTCACTTATTCCCTAATCGCATGCGTATGTTATTTGCAAGTTATTTCATAGTGTTCCAGTTGGTTGGTTATGATTTCTGTATTTGTCTTGGTTAGGGTTTAATGACGGCGGCCAGCCATACGAACAAGTTTGAAACCCTAAGTGTTTCTCTATAATTTCCTGCCTATAAATGGATTTGTGAATGTAAATGACAACAATTTCTTAAGGTTGTGTTTTATTTTCTCTATATTTTTTTTGCATATATTTGATAATATTCCTTCATTTGATTCATTCCTATTTACTCTCTTCTATGGCTTTGATTCTTCTTTTTCTTACCCCTTTTCTCTTTGGAGGGTCTTCACCTGGATTTATATGGAACACACAGGGGTGAGAAATTACAATTTCTCAGTATAAGCATACCAAAACCAGTAGTTATTTATTTAACAACAAATAAATAAACTGAACACACATTCACACTTTATGTAACAGAATATACGATAATCAATAATATTAAAGAATCGCCCATACAATCCTAAGATACTATCGAACAAGCAACTAAGCAACTAAGCAATCAAGCAAGAAAACTGTCCATATAATTGTCAACAATGCAATGCTTTATGTTATGAAGTATGATTATGCTCAAACAAAGTCCTAATATTATGATTATGCAATGCCAATGCGGGTTTTAGTTTTTGAAAACACAAGTTATTTACTTATTTCCTAGGAACTTCTGTTCCCTTGTATATCCTGAGCAAGTTAGGCCTAAAAGCATTTAGCTTACTTGGTAATAGGTGAGTACTTTCCCCTTACCTACGTAAGATTACTACTACCACCCCCATACCGGTAACCTTGGCTCTATTAGCGTTACCTGCTATGAGAATCAAGATTCAACATCTTGTTGTCTAGCCAAATGGTTGTGCACACTATTTAAGGTTACAATACATAGGAAATAGTAAATAACAAGTTTGAAAACTAAATATGCAGATTTGTTATCAAAACATACACACTTATCACAAGGTTTACAACAACCAAGTGAAAAGCAAAGACTAGTGACTCAAGGCTTTACTTTAACTTAACACGTAAGTTGTAAAACTCATGTCACTAGTGTCCTCATGTCTAGCATCTCACACCATCACTTCATAAGTGATTTCAAGGTAACCTCAAGTTTCTCAAGGTTCTAGACATTACTTTGTTGCATTCCATAATACTTGGATGCCGAAGGTTTTACCAACTCCCATCACAAAGTTTACCCTAACCTAGTGAAAAGGGTGTAGCTAGAAAACATGCACTATTGGATCAATTCTAACATATAAAGGAACCAACCCATGTCTCTAACCATTCACGAAGCTTAACTTGGACAATCAAGGAAACATGCTTTAACTATGCATCTCAAACTCAACTTTAACTCTAAAGGAGTAATCTTTGCATATAGATAGGCATATCATCATACTATGGAAGCCTAAGGTGTCCCAACACACCAGCCCTTGACACTCCACCACACTTTGGGTGTCTAAGGTCCCTCAACTCTGTCCTAAAGCATTTCCCACACTTTAGATGTCTAAAATTCTCAAACTTTTCACATATGCAAGTTGATAATTCTCTCCAAGAAATATCCCCAAAAGTGTCTCATTACACCCTAAAAGACTTGCACAAATGAGTCCATCAAGTAGAGAATTCAATTAGCATTACATGCTAAAAATTATCCTCTGGCCTGTCTCGGCGCTAGAGCGCTTAAAGCCCGAGCGCTTGAGCGCGCGGCTGGTATCAAGGCACAGCTCTATAGTTGTTGAGTCCCTGGCACTGAAGCGCTCTCAAGCCATATACTTGCCCTGTTTTGGTGGGCGATGGGCGCTTGAGAGCCCAAGCGCTAAGCGCTAAAGCACTGAGTCCCCAACAGCAAATTTGCATAATTGTGCAGATTTGTGGCACTTTTCCATTGGTGCCAAAACAAAATTCAACCACTCCAAATTAGTTTTTAGGTGAATTTAAGTCCCTAACAAGTCCACTAACATGAAAGAAATATAAAATACCAATTCATTTCATTAATTATGGATTCTTGAATCAAATCACTCATCCAAACCCCAAATTCCTCATTTTGAGCCTCAAAGGTGCAAATGGAGAGTTTTAAGTTTCTAACCCAAACTCATAACATGAACAAGTCATAAACAACACTTTAAACTTATCCAAACAAGAAAATCACTCAAAACATCACAAAATCTCATTTTTACATATCAAATCTCAAACAAGCCTAAACATGAAAATGAAAAGAAATGAGGTTTTGAGCTGAAGAACCCCTTCCTCTAACAGCTGATGATGGAGACTCAAGCCTCACACTTTGATCTTGGATTTTCCCTACCTCTTGTGCTCCTTGTTTTCCCCTTTCACCACTTTGCACTTCCTCCTTTACTGCCCTTGGTGTTTAGCTGTGAAGAGAAGAAAGAAAGTGAGAAATGAGAAACCAAATATCACTTAAAAAGGTCAAGGAAAGTGGTTGTTTTTAGCCGTAAAAGCCTTGGCAAAATAGATATTTTGCAGTATAACTTATATACACTAAGAACGCTTAGATTTCTCCAAATCAAGTTATTCAAGTTCTAACAACTTTAAAATAAATACTAAGATTCATTAAAAAATTTATTTCACCAGTATCACAAGTTTCCATATCTATGACTAATTAATCTAACATTAAAACATACAACCAGTATGCCTAAAAATACCAAATTGACTCTGATTATTCTCAAATTTTAACCACATCACAGAATACACATTTTTGACTTAGAAATAAATTATCCACATCTATTTCCATTAGCTAAGTCATTTATGCTAATATCTGAGTCATTTTAAGTAACTTTTCACCTTTCGATTTGCAACAAAGTACCTAAACTAACTCAGATTGTCACAAAATTAAGCAGACATGTTAAGCAAGTATTAAACTACCTTTATAACTATTTACAAGTCTAACATGTTGAAGAGGATGTTACATTTTTCTCCCTTTTTAAAATTTTGTCTCCAAAATTGCTTACCTCATATAAACAACTACCGATAGTCTTGTAGCATATGGACTCTAACTCCCAAGTCGCCTCCTCAAAGCTAGCATCATCCCAAAGCTCCTTCACTAGAGAAATCCGCTTACCTCTAAGCTCTATGACCCCTCTATCCACGATCCTTATCAACCGTATAACATAAGACAAATCATCTCTTAACAACACAGATTCATTTCTTATGACATGTGAAGGATCTGGATTGTACTTCCTAAGCTATAACACATGGAAGACATCATGAAGGTTTGACAAACTGAGAGGAAGGGCAATTTGGTAGGCTATGAGTCCAATTCTCTTTAGGATCTGATAGGGACCAATGAAAAGAGGGTTCAACTTCCGTATTCTCAATGCTCTACCAATCCCTGTTGTAGAAGTGACTATCAAGAAAACATGATCTCCCTCACTGAACTCTAAAGGTCTTCTCCTTTTATCAGCATAGCTCTTCTGCCTACTTTGACCCATAACCAACCTTTCCCGGATCATCTTAATCTGATCTGTGGTCTGCTGTACCAACTCAGGTCTTAGGATGGTTCTCCCTCTAACCTCATACTAACACAAAAGGGACCTACACTTTCTACCATAAAGTGCTTCATATGGTGTCATGTCTATACTGGTGTGATAGCTATTGTTGTAGGAAAACTCCACTAAGGGTAAGAACTTATCCCAACTCCCTTTCTACTCTATCACACATGCTCTTAACATATCATTAAGGATTTGGATAGTCTTTTCCGATTGACCGTCAATCTGTGGATGATATGCTGTACTCAGACTAAGCTTTGTTCCAAAAGCTTTCTACAAGGCTCCCCAAAATATAGATATAAATCTAGGGTCTCTAACAGAAACTATACTAAAGGGAATATCGTGCATCCTAACTATCTCTTGAAGTATAACTAGGCAAGTCATGGAATAGTTAGCTCTAATAGGTTTAAAATGGGCAGGCTTGGTTAGTCTATCCACTATAACCCATAAAACATCAAATCCTTACTGAGTCCTAGGCAACCCCATCACAATATCTATTGTGATGCGATCCCATTTCCATTTAGGGATTCCCAAAAATTGAAGAGGTCCAGAGGGTTTCTGGTGTTCTATCTTGACCTTCTAACAAGTTAAGCACCGAGACATAAACTCTGCTATATCCCTCTTCATACCAGACCACCAAAATAACTTTTTCAAGTCTTGATACATCTTAGTGACCCCAGGATAGATAGTGTACTGACTACAGTGAGCTTCTTCGAGGATCCTTCCCTTGATTTCAGATCATTGGGAATGCAAAGTCTACCTCTAAACTTAATCATCCTATAATCCGCCATATCAAACTCTCTAGGATTTTCTAAAAAGATCTGCTCACTTATATCCCTAAAAGTCTCATCTTTCTTTTGAGCTTCCAAGATCTGAGTCCTAAAGCCACTCACTATATCCACATGGCTCACACTAAGACTACGAGGTAACACAGTTACTGAAAGGCTCATGTCTCTAAAACTCTCAAGAAGTTCACTCTCTTGGATCATCATCTGGGACACATGTAGGGATTTCCTACTTAGTGCATCAGCCAGCACATTGGCTTTACCCAGATGGTACTTTAACTCAAAGTCATAATCTTTCAAAAACTTCATCCATCTCCATTGTTTCATGTTCAGCTCATTCTAATCAAATAAGTACTTCAAACTCTTGTGATCACTGAACGCCTCAAATTGAACTCCATACAAGTAATGTCTCCAAACCTTTAGGGCAAACACTACTACAGCTAACTTCATATCATGAGTAGGGTAGTTCTCCTCATGAGGCCTCAATTGCCTTGATGCATAGGCAACAATTTTCCTATGTTGCATCAAAATACACCCTAAACCTATCTTTGAAGCTTCATAGTATACCTCAAAGTTCTCTAAAGGATTCGGAATTATCAACACTGGTATAGTAGTCAACCTCAATTTTAACTCTTGAAAACTGTTCTCACAATCTTGAGTCCATTAAAAAAAACTACCTTTCCTAGTCAATCTAGTCAAGGGTAGCGCTAATTGAGAAAAATCCTTTATGAACCTTCTATAGTACCCCGCTAGGCCTATGAAGCTTCTTATCTCGGTCACAGTGGTGGGTCTCTCCCACTACAACACTGCATCAACTTTGCTTGGGTCCACAAAAATCTTACCCTGAGATATCATATGTCCTAAGAACTACACTTGCGAAAGCTAGAACTCACACTTAGATAGTTTGGCAAATAACTTATTCTCCTTAAGGGTCTCCAACACTATCCTCAGATATTGTTCATGCTCCTCCATTATCTTAGAATAGATTAAGATATCATCAATAAACACCACAACAAACTAATTCAGTTAGGGTCTAAAGATCCTGTTCATGTAATGATAACTCTGTAGAGTTAAGTTATTATTGCCCTATATCTGTGCAACATGGCAAGTTTAGTCCTTGTTTGTAAGCATTGATGGAAGGTTTTAGCATCATTTCTATCTGATTTCATTCTGATGACTTCCATTGTGATCCTGAGTAAATACTTTCAAGATTATGATCAAATTGAGTACATTTGCATGATTTAAAGAATTGATAAATTCTCTTATATAGGCAGGTCTTAAAAGAAGCATGGAAATGAAGAAGTTGAAGCAGCTTTGGACCAGGAAGCCTAAGAGAAGCTCAAAAGTGCAGATCAGCACTCAACGCCGCGACGTGGATATGGTTGCGCCGCGGCGCTCCCCTGCATTAGTAGATAAAATCCGAGGCTGGAGCGCCGCAACGTTGACGAGTAGGCGCCTCAGGCGCCTGTGACCTAATTACACGCGCGCCGCGGCAGGACATGTTGGATGCCGCGGCGTGGCCCTATTTTATTCAGCCTATAAATAGATTTGCACCAAATTTCTATGGGAGTTTTCATCATTTTTGGAGAGCAGCTGCTGGTTTTTGGTTTTTTAGACCTAGAGGAAGCGGAAAAGGCTAAGGTTGGAGGCCATCCTTCCTATGGAGGGTGAATCAAGCTTAAAGGATACAATCTATTGAGCTTCCTTCCTTTCCTTTCTTCTTTTCTCTCTTTATTGCTGCATGATCATGATTTATATGTTTGTACTCTCATGATTCATGGCTAGCTATTTGTATATAAGTTTTACTTTGTAGTTTCATATAGATATCTTGAGAAATTTGTAATCTTTTGAGTATATATTGAAGTTTAGTTGAGTTCAATCACAATCTGTGTTTAATGCTTGTGGTTGGTGATCACTAATTGCATGATGTTAATATTGACAAATGAACTAGACATAGGGATTTGTTAATATGGATATGATGTGGTTGATACATGTTCGGCAAGTTCAATTGGCTTGGATGAGCTGATTCGTTAATAGGATAGAAATATACCTATTGGCCATGTATAGTGTGTGATTGAGAATAGATCATTAATGAGTGGAGTTTGCACTGGTTCTCAAGGAAACTTAGTGAGCTGGGTAAATGAAACCAGGGTTAATTGACCTAGACATAGGCTTTTAACTAAATCAGATTCTCAAGCTAACTAAACCAATCTTTGATTTTACTTGTAAGGATTGCAATTCATTAGTTGAAATAGGAAATGAAAAGTAATTCTTATTTCTCTATTTATCTATTTATCTTAGAGTTATTACTTTTCAGTCTTTATATTTCTTTAACCATTCATTTATAAATTTAATGCTTTTGGATAGCATTAACTAGACTATTGGTTAATACTCAGCTTTACTTTGAAATATGTTTTCCTCATGGGATCGATCTCTTACTCTATAACTGTATTACTTGTGCGACCCGTGCACTTGCGATTAGCAAAAAGGGTAACACGTTTGCACCTCAACATGTAATCCATAAACATTGCCAGAGCATTCGTCAACCCAAAGAACACCACGAGGTGCTCATAATGTCTATACCTAGTTCTAAAAGCAGTCTTAGGGATATCCGCTTCCCTAACCTGTATCTGATGATAACTAGACCTAAGATCAATCTTTGACAAAACTGCAGCTCTTCTCAGTTGATCCATTAGATCGTCTATCCTAGCCAATGGATACTAGTATAAAACCTATGAGAATATCCTAATGAGTTTCCAACTAATGGCACACACCAAAGAATACCTTGCATAGGATCGGGCATAGCTCCATGTCTCTGTAAACACTATTTCAAAAAGTTTCCCTACTGACTGCACACAAAACATATTGCACATGCCTTGTTGCTATGTTGCTTTCCATATTTCAAGCACTTTTGGTTCCATATTTCAACTTGAATCTGCTTTCCTCTAACTGTTAGAAACTGAGACCAAGAGATACTCTCATTAACTTCAACATTTGACCTTTTTCCTTTTTGGAGAAGCTACTAAAACATTCTCCCTTTCACTGAACTGTTCCTCAACTGCTACTAGAGAAACTAGCTGTTGAGATGAATCAGCTTCTATCCTCTTAAGAATCCTATTAACAACAGCAACCTGCTCCTTCATAGCCATTGCCATTGCCATCAACGCTTCCACCAAAGTAGGCCCCTCACTGGATGAGCTCCTATTCCCATGGGTTCGCCATGGAGATGCCATAGTTTCCTATATACACAAAATAATACATATTGAGGTAGCTAATCCCAATATCATATAACCATGCAACAGTAACTAAAAATAGTCATACATAGGTAAGTAATGTAATTCAATCAAACATCTCACACAAGAGACAGAGAAATGCACAACACAAAGAGGAACGCCTAAACATGCCTAAGCATAGTCAGTCTATACCCAGCTCAACAGGATGAACTGCTTTGATACCATAATGTAACACCATAAAACAAATTATTGTAAAATAAACAGTATATTTCAGGATAAAGTATATTAAGCATGTCATTTTCTAAAATGCATAAAACAAAAATTCATAATAACCTGTGTAGTCATTATAGAGAGCCACGAAGATGAAAAAGATCATATATATATGCATCACTGGCTAGCAAGCCACACTGTAATACATAAACTTTTACACACCATTTAGCAAAGTAAATAATTACAAACTGATGCAAAAAGGAAACAAAACACTAAACTAAGCCTTTTGATTCTTCTTTTTCTTGCCCTTTTTCTCTTTAGAGGGTTTTCACCTGGATTTATATGGAATACACAGGGGTGAGAAATCACAATTTCTCAATATAAACATATCAAAACCAGCGGTTATTTATTTAACAACAAATAAATAAACTGAACACACATTTACACTATATGTAACAGAATATACGTTAATTAATAATATCAAAGAATCGCTCATACAATCCTAATATACCATCGAACAAGCAACTAAGCAACTAAGCAATCAAGCAAGACAACTACCCATACAATTGTCAACAATATAATGCTTCATGTTATGAGGTATGATTATACTCAAACAAAGTCCTAATATTATGATTATATAATGCCAATGCAAGTTTTAGTTTTTGAAAACACAAGTTACTTACTTATTTCCAAGGAACCTTTGTTCCCTTGTATATCCTGAGTAGGTTAGGCCTAAAAGCCTTTACCTTACTTGGTAATAGGTGAGTACTTTCCCCTCACCTACGTAAGAGTACTATTACCACCCCTATACCAGTAACCATGACCTTATTAGTGTTACCTGCTATGACAATCTAGATTCAACATCTTGTTCTTTGGCCAAATGATTGTGCACACCATTTAGGGTTACAATGCATAGGAAATAGTAAATAATAAGTTTGAAAACTAAATATGCAGATTTGTTATCAAAACATACACACTTATCACAAGGTTTACAACAACCAAGTGAAAAATAAAGACTAGTGACTCAAGGCTTTACTTCAACTTAACACATAAGTTATAAAACTTATGTCACCATTGCCCTCATATCTAGCATCTTACACCATCACTTCATAAGTGATTTCAAGGTAACCTCAAGTTGCTCAAGGTTCTAGACACTACTTTGTAGCATTCCATAACACTTGGATGCCCAAGGTTTTACAACCTCCCATCACAAGGTTTATCCTAACCTACTGAAAAGGGTATAGCTAGAAAACATACACTATTGGCTCAAATCTAACATATAAAGGAACCAACCCATATCTCTAACCATTCACGAAGCTTAACCTGGACAATCAAGGAAACATGCTTTAACTATGCATCTCAAACTCACCTTTAACTCTACAAGAGTAATCTTTGCATATAGATAGGCATATCATCATACTATGGAAGCCTAAGGTGTCTCAACACACCAGCCCTTGACACTCCACTATACTTTGGGTGTCTAGGATCCCTTAACTCTGTCCTAAAGCATTTCCCACACTTTGGATGTCTAAAATTCCTAAACTTTTCACATATGCAAGTTGATAATTCTCTCCAAGAAATATCCCTAAAAGTGTCTCATTACACCCTAAAAAACTTGCACAAATGATCCTATTAACTAGGGAATTCAATTAGAATTATATGCTAAAAAATAGCCTATGGCCTGTCTCGGCACTAGAGCACTCAAAGTCCGAGCGCTTGAGTGTGCGGTTGGTATCAGGGTGCAGCTCTATAGTCATTGCGCGCTTGCTCAAGCGCACGATTCCTTGGCGCTGAAGCGCTCTCAGGCCATACAATTGCCCTATTCTGTTGGGCAATGAGCGCTTAAGCACGTAAGCGCAAAGCACCTAGTGCCCAGCAACAAATATGCATAATTCTGCAAATTTGTGGCATTGTTCCATTTGTGCCAAAATGAAATTCAACCGCTACAAATTAGTTTCTAGGTGAATTTAAGTCCCTAACAAGTCCACTAACATGAAGGAAACATAAAACACTAATTCATTTAATCAATTATGGATTCTTGAATCAAATCACTCATCCAAACCCCAAATTCCTCACTTTGAGCGTTAAAGGTGAAAATGGAGAGTTTTAAGTTTCTAATCCAAACTCATAACATGAACAAGTCATAAACAACACTTAAAACTTATCCAAGCAAGAAAATCACTCAAAACACCACAAAATCTCATTTTTACATATCAAACCTCAAACAAGCCTAAACATGAAAATGAGAAGAAATGAGGTTTTGAGCTCAAGAACCCCTCCCTTTAACAGCTGATGATGGAGATTCAAGCCTCACACTTTGATCTTGGATTTTCCCTACCTCTTGTGCTCCTTGTTTTCCCTTTTCACCACTTTCCACTTCCTCCTTTACTGCCCTTGGTGTTCAGCCGTGAAGAGAAGAGAGAAAGTGAGAAATGAGAAACCAAATATCACTTAAAAGGGTCAAGGAAAGTGGTTGTTTTCAGCTGTGAAAGTCTTGGCAAAAATAGATATTTTGCAATATAATTTATATTTACTAAGAACACCTAGATTTCTCCAATTCAAGTTTTCTAAGTTCTAACAACTTTAAAATAAATACGAAGATTCATTAAAAAAGTTGTTTCACCAATATCATAATTTTTCATATCTATGACTAATCAATCCGGCATTAAAACACACAACCAGTATGCCTAAAAATACTAAACTAACTTTGATTATTCTTAAATTTTAACCACATCATAGAATACACATTTATGACTTAGAAATAAATCATCCACATCTATTTCCATTAGCTAAGCCATTTATGGTAATATTCGGGTTATTTTAAGCAACTTTTCACCTTTCGGCTTGCAGCAAAGTGCCTAAACTTACTCAGATTATCATAAAATTAAGCAAACATGTCAATCAAGTATTAAACTACTTCTGTAACTATTTACAAGTCTAACATGTTGAAGAGGATGTTATAGTTCAACTATGGTATCTTCCAAGTTTCAATAACCCTAAGACCATCAATACCATTGAGATGGTTGATAGCAATATATTTTATTCATTTAAAGATCCTCTCACTAGGTGTCTTAAGGTTCAATTTGACTTAATTGATTTGATTTTGTTACATTTTATTGTATTGGACCTAATTGGATCATTGTGGGAATTATTGTCTGAATTGGTCTTGAATTGTTTATTGAGTAGTGTTTAGTATTTTGGCTATAATATAAGTTTCGAGTATCTGATTGGTGTGATTCTGGCCTTGTAGGAAAGCTAAGACAAATATCTACAAGTTTCATGAGACCTCAGGAGCTCAATCACACATTTGGATAATTTTAATTGAAGTTGAAGCAAGAGCCAGAATGCTGATCCTAACAGCTTGAGCTTTGCGCACTCATCAGCCCATATCTTAAGTTATAAGGGTGCAATGGATGTCAACTCAAGCCCAAATGAAATCTAAGATCCAAAGATACAATTTTTATGATAAGTAAAACTATGTCATTTTGGGCATGTAATTGAAGCTGGAAGTCAAAGATGAGTTGCTGATGAGTTTATGTCACTTAAATAGGCATAACTTGAGTTGTAGGCCTCTAATTGACATGGGACTTGGGCCCAATGATTCCTATTGGATTCAAATTTGTAACTAATAGGTTTTTAATCATGTAAGGTCAAATTATGGGGTAGTTATAGGGGATAGAAGTAGAAAATTGAAACTCATCTTCTTATTCTACACTTTTCATTCTCTCTCTAGATCTAGATCTTTCTCTCTTTTTCTTCTTTTTCTTCTTTTTCTTTCTTCCTCAAGCTCCTTCATGGTGATAACCATAGAGAGCTAAACTTCTGTAATCAATTTAGAGATTCTTGAAGAAATTGTGGTTTGGATTCTTGAGATCTTGGTACTATTTTTATGTTCGAATTGCATTTGGATTCCTCTTCCTCCTCTCCTTCTTGAATGCATGAATGATGATTTTATTTATGTTTGATATGATTGGATCTCGATTTAAGATTGAGAATTGTCATAGGATTTAGGATTGATTGATCTGAATCAATCACAGAATTACAGAGGTTAGGTTACTAATTTGTGCCTAGGTTAATTGAATTCAGAGATCAAGTTAACATAGATCTAACATGAATTGTGCGACTGCAAATTTGTGTGTCAATTGTTAATTAAATTTTAGATGATTATCTAGTATGAATTATGGATTTGATGCACAGATTTTGGTTAAATCCAAATTAACCATTCAAATACACTTCAAATGTTCGTTGAATGATCTATGATTTATCAACCCAATTTCGAATAGGTTTTTGAATTGATTGCTCTTTTAATTGAATTTCTCACTTTAATTCTATTATTTACATATTCTGAGTTCTCAAATCCCCCCTAATTTTGGCTTTATCTGATCAAATTGCATTTAAAATCCTTGAGAGATGATCCGGTGTTATTTCCTATACTACAAGCTATAAGCAAAACTCAGTTACAATTTTTTATTGAGTTCGGCGCTCGTCAATGGTGTTCATGGACGAATTTGTAAGTTTTTTCCTTTTTTATTGTCATCCATTAATTTCTTAAATGTCTAATATCTAATTCTTTTCATTTAAATGCGGGGCTATACCATGAAGGCATTTGTGCGAAAAAATTTGATATATAAATTTAAACCCTTTCTTTCTGAAGGGGAAGTTTTTGTAATTGCTTACTTTGGTGTTAGTGGTAACATTGGGTACTTCCAAACTACAAGACACGAATATCATTTAAATTTTCAAATGAGAACTAATGTAAGGCCATCTGAAAGTGAAGTGATTCCTTTTAGTGGTTATAAGCTAGTTCCATTTGACGAGAATTTTCAAAGTGATGGAGAGTTTCCATTTGTAGTTAGCAATTGCAAGATTAATAATTTTACAACATTTTCTTAGTTATACTGTGTGCAATATGATTTTTTTTTTTTTTGCAAATGTAATGGGCGTGCTAACAACTCTTTCTACTGAAAAGGAATACAACAAAGATGGAAAGAAGACCAAGATGATAGTCATTGAGCTTGAAGTTGACAGGCCATCCCCCTTTTTTACCACTTTTCTACAATTTAGATAGTTGGTGTGTAACATCTTAATACAGATATCTAGATGTATCCTAGATATACCAAGTTATATAAAGATAACCAGTACTAGATATGTCACTTTTACAAACTACATACTAACATATATCCATAATCACAACTGAGTCATTATAGAAAGTCTTGAGAGATTGTGAAAAAACTTAAACTCATACATATATATGTGTGTGTGTGTGTGTGTATATATATATATATATATACATATATATATATATATATAACACTAGCCACAAAATGGCATATTGTAATACTTACTATTTAAAACATACAAAGCAAATATAAACTTATACATAAGATTTGTCTACTAAAGCATATAAAACTAATTTAGTCTTCATGCTTCGTGTTCATTCCCTTAACAGGGTCTGTACCTCTGTACCTAGATTTACATGGAAGAACAACTGAGGTGAGAATTATAATTCTCAGCAAAAATAATTCCAATACCAGCTAGCTATAACATTGTATAACAAATATAACAATTATTATAACTACTAATATAGGAGTTTCCTCCACTAATTCTCATAACTGCATACTACTATATAGTGTGATCTAAATCGATAGACTATATACCATTAAATATAAACAACTGCCCATACAATAAAAAATACTAACAGTAACAGACAATGCCTATACAACTATTTGTAAATGCAATGCAGATGATATACAATATGATTATGCCTAGGAAAGATCCTAAGGATATGCTTATGTAATGCTTTGTTTTGAAATACATGCAGAGTTTCATTTTGACAACCAAGAAATTCATTAGGAACTAGTTCATTATATTATCCTGTGGTGAATAAAGGAAAAGCTTATCTTCACATCACATATATCTTGGCACACTGAGAAGTTCGGTCTTCATCCTTCCTCAAAGAGGCTTTCGGATTTCCTGTTTATCTCCCTTGGCCTTGACACTATCGAGATATCAGGGCTATGTCCTTCCTCAAAAGAGTCTATCAGACACTCGTCTACCTCCCTTGGCCTGCATAAATGGGCATCAAAGAATACTAACTAAGATCAATACTACTAGACTATTTTCATAGACATACATACATACTTATATACCTAGTTCATTTAAGATTTAAGCATATTTTTCTAGGAAATTCTGACTTCTCACGTTTACCCCCTTGTAGATAGGAAAAATGAAATCTTCACACTACATACAACCCTAGCACTTGGTTAGAAATACTTATCCCATTAAGGACTTCTTGACTCCCTTCTTTCTTACCTAAATGACCTTGTGTCATTTAAGTCACATTCACAGGTAGATAATTCCAACTTATCCTAGTTTCTTATATCTAAATACCACCTCATCACTTATACTCTTAAGTGATCTCTATGCAACACTATGTTGCTAATGTGTTAGATACTCACCTATGGCAAGCTATTACTCTTGGTTGCACTAAGGTTCTCATAGCTTTCACATATAAGCTAGATTAATAACTACTGTGTAAAAGCGTAGTGTTATGTTTACCTCGTACATAAACACTACCTTAACTTTCCTATAGACTCATCTTATCCTAGTGAAAGTATCTATCTTAGCTAATGCCTCATTCAACCTTACTTAAGGAAATAAATGAGCATTTCTCTAAAACTTTACTTAATGAATGTAATAAGCTTACAAGTCAACATTTATCCTATTGTGTATTCTACAATGCACAAGATCCCGTTTAACTAGAGACTTAGTACATAACATCCCCTCTTCAGAACTAAATACAGAACCTTATCCCCACTCAAGTGAATCTAACTCAAAGTGGTTCTTACTTGCAACTCTTTGTTACTTAAAGTTCTAGGTACCTTTCCAAGGTAATCCATTACTCTTGGATACCCTAAGGCTCATACCTTCCTTATCCTTACTAGAGTGAATCGTATAATCCATCCTAGTATACTTGTCTCCATTGCACCATCTCATCACATCTTGAGTGATATCTAATGCAACACTAGGTTACCTAAGATGCTATGTCCTTACCTATGACAATCCTTCACTTTTAGGATCCTCAAAGGCCTAAGCTTTCTCATTCATTCTAGGTGATAATTTCCCTCTTGAAAATATCCCTAATTGTGCCTTAACACACTTTGGGAAACATATAGTAATGATCCCATCTAGCCAAGAACTTGAAAACATCAAAAATGACATTTTTGAAGACTCTGGCCTCAGACACGGGCCATGTCTGATTACACGGCCCCCACGTGTCTTGCTCTGTTAGCATAGTTACATGAATTAGAACAGGCAGAGAGGGACACGATCCCCCCCCCCCCCCGTGTCTTCGTACACAGGTTGTGTCTCTCAACCAGAACATACTGCAGCTCATTCTACAGAATCATGGCATTGTTCCATGGTTCAAATCTTACTTCCAATCTGATGAAATTAGTTTCTTGGTGATTTTTAACACTCATCCATACCCCTAAACATGTTGTAACTCAAATACAACCTATAGATTCTCTTACGCATAGGTCTAGGTCCAAATCGTATAATTCCAACCCTTGTCCAATTCTTAAATCTATGGATCTTAATGGTTGATCTTGAGTCATAAATGGTCATCTTACATTTACTAAGCTAAAACTATCCTAACCTAGTCCTTGGAATCAAGAACCAAGCCAAGAACATGGATTTGGCTGTCCAAACCCCTATTTCCATTCAAAATTCCTAACCTCATTCAATGAGAATCAAAGAGAAGAATGATGAATAGAAACCCTTTACCTCTTGAAGAAGATGAAGATCTTGAAGCTTGATCATCTTGTTCTTGCTTTTCCTTCTTCTCCTTCTTCCTTTCTTCCCCTTTCTCTCTTCTCTTCCTTCGTTTTCTTTCTTCTTTGTTTCTCTGTTTCTCTTCTCATTTTGCAGCAACAGCTGCTTATACGTGAGAGGGAGAGGAAATGAGAGTTTACCAAAATATCCTTAGGATATTTTGCCGTAACTTTCTTATCTGCTAAAAATACTCGAATTATGCTAATTCAAGTTTTTCAACTTCCAACAACGTTACAATAAATCATAAGATTCATCTAAATTATTATTTCACCATTTTCATGATTTTTCATATCTGCTGGTAGTCAATTTAGTATTAAATGCATAACCAGTATGCCTAAAAATATCAAATTAACTCCTACTGTCTTAAAACTTTAACTGCTTCTTACTTGACTCATTTGTGACCTAGAAACAAGGTTTCCATACCTGTTTCCCTTAACTTAACCTTATAAACTATTATCTGAGTCATTTTAAGCTACTTTTTAACCTCTGTGTTGTAACTAAGTGCCTAAACGAACTCAGATTGTCACAAAACTTTACAGCCATGTTAAGCAAGTTATATGCTACCTTTGGTAACCATATACAAGTCTAACATGTTACTAAGAGTATTACTTTTCTCCCCTCATTTTTAAAATTTTATCCCCAAAATTGCTCACCTCGTGCAAACAACTTCGGGTAAACTCTCTTAACATGGAATTATTACTACCATGCAGTTCTTTTTTAACACCAGCTTCTCCCAACTACACCTCTATTAGAGGAAATCTACTTATTTCTAAGCTCTTGACTGCTTTGTTTGAGGATAGTAAGCTGTACTAAAATATTACTTAGCTTTGAACTCCTCTTTGTAAGGCTTTCCAAAACTATATGTGAATATAGTATCTCTTTTAGACACCACAATCACTAGAATTCCATGCACTCCCACTATCTCCTTCAAAAGTAGTTGAACTACCTTATCTAGAAAATAGTTAACTTCACTAGGCAAAAGTGGGCATATTACTTAATCTTACCACCCTTACCTGCAGCTTAACATATTCTACTATGTTCTTTAACATACTAGGCCACCATACATCTTTCTTAAATCATGAAGAACCTCAGTAGCCACTAGATAGATGGTACACTTTCTCTTTGTGAACTCCTTCTAGAATCCCTTCCTTGATTTTTGACTTACTTGAAAAACAAAGTTTGTCTCTAAACCTCTTCATTCCATCATTTACTAATTCAAAAATCTTTTTGGGTCCCTACGAAGATTTGCTCACTCTTGTCCCTTAGAGTTTCATTATCCCTCTGAGCTTCAAAAAAATTTGAGTCCTTAGGCCTCTTACTATGTCCACCTTGTTCATTGAGAGACTATCTGGCATCATAGTTATCGCGAGACTCAAATTCTCGAAACTCTCAAGAATTGCACTCTTTCTTGGACTATCATCCGGAACACTTGTAGGAATTTTCTACCTAGTGTATCAACCACTACTTTGGTCTTACCCGAATAATGTCTTAACTCAAGGTTATAAGCCTTGAAAAACTCCATCCATCTATTCTGCTTCATATTAAGCTTCCTCTGATCAACAAGCATTCTTAAGCTATCATGACTGCTGAGCACCTTCAAACAGACTCCTTATGAGCAATGTCTCCAAAATTGTAAGGCAAACACCACTATGGCTAATTCCAAATCATACCTAGGGTAGTCCTCCTCATGCAGGTTTAACTGCCTCGATGCGTAGGCATCTACTTACCTCTTGTGCATTAGAATACACCCCAATTCATTCTTTGAAGTATGACTGACTACCTCAAAGTTCTCACGGGAATCTAGAATTACCAACACTAACGTAGTAATTTACCTCCTCTTCAACTCTTGGAAACTATACTCTTTCTCCAGAGTCCACTACTAAGTACTACCTTTCTGAGTTGGCGTAATCAGGGTAGCACTAACTGAGAAAGTCCACTTATAAACTCTTTGCCCTTTGTTACAACAGTTGGTCTTCCTATTGTACCTCTGCTTAAAATTTACTAGGGTTCTCTGTAATTTCCCTTCTTGAGAAATTACATGGCCCGTAAATTGTACCATTTGCAACCCAAAACTGACTTTTGGCTAACTTGACACTTAACTACTTCTCTTCCAAAAGCTTCCAGAACTACTTTTAACATACTCTTCATGTCTTTTTGTAATTATGAAAAATTCTTTGAGATCTACTATTCTTGACTTTACTTTTTTGACAACTAGGTCTTAGATCATCTCGTGAGAAGATTCAAAGCTTCTCTCAACTGATCTACCTGATCATCCTTTCTAGACAAAAACATCTAGTCTCGATAGTTCCTTCATTTGATTGCCTAACATGAGCACAGTCTCACATTTAAACTAAACAAGAACATAACATCATTTGTTTCTCTTAGCAACTAAACTATACTAACAAAGTAAGTAAGCTAAATTCACAAAGTAAACTAATATGATTTACAAGGTAAACCTATACTCTCCTTATACACACCTTAAAAGAATTCTCTTTACATGTGCTCTTTCCTCATACCGAGTTGGAAGATTTCGTCACCTCTACTGCATACTCTGATATATATTCTACTTGCGCATCTTCCTACCTTGGAGTCTGATTTATCTTTTTCTTTTAAGATTGCTCATCTTGAAAGCACTTTAATCATACTTATCATCACCCCAGGCTACCACTTGAACCTGTGTTCCTCTTCCTGATAAAAATTGAGACCAAGAGGCACCCTCACTGATCTCAATATCTGATTTTTTCCTTTTTAAGGAACTTTCTAACTCTTGTTCCGTCATGGCTCTGAGATTATCTGCTGCTTCACCTCTGCATTCACTGACTAGAGCGAAGAAGTCCTTAATCTCCATTTGCTTCATAATTCTTCTAATGCCCTCTCCAAGTTCTACTTCAAATTTTACTCACTTCCAGTCTTCATCTGTGTTGGACGTAAAATAAGAAAAGAACTCTTGACATTCCTTAAATTGCTTCGCATATTGGTCCTCAATAATATCCCCTTGCTTAGACCTTAGAAATTTCCAATTTCTCTTGCTTCCATAACTCGAGGGAATAATACTTGTATAGGAAAGTAGCTCTAAACACCTACCAGTTGATTCTAGTACCAACCTCTTCTAGTAACCTTTCTGCTTCATCTTAACAGCTTTTGGCTCTTCCTACTAACCCTTACGAAGCAAGGTCGCCTTCTATTCGTCAGTGCATGCCATGACCTCAAAGATCTCTTACATCACATAAAGCCATCTTTCGGCTCTGATTGAACCAAACTCTCCCTTGAAAAACAAAGGAGTAACTTTCCTGAACTCTGAGAAATACTGATCTCTCATAAGTTCCTTCTCATTCCCGTAACTAACTACGCGAGTCCTATTCCATCATTTCTGATAGACTTCTACAAATGACAGTTTGCTCTCTCAAAATAGCAGCCATTTCACTAAGAGCTCTAGTTATGTCTTCGTTTACCAGTCTCCTAGTCTCAGAGGTTCACCCGGTAGTTGCCATAATTTTCTGTACACATAGAATATTACATATTGAGTTAGTTAGGCTCAATATCATGTAGCTGTATGACAGTAGCCAATAGCAGTCATACCTAAGGCTAGTCATGTAATTCTATTTGCATATCTCATAAAGAGATAAAAGAATGTATAACATTATACTAAACTGCTACTTATGCCTAAGCAAAGTCAGTCCATACTCCAACTCAACAGGATGAACTACTCTGATACCATAATGTAACATCCTATTAAAGATATCTAGATATATCCTAGATATACCAAGATATATAAAGATAATCAGTACTAGAGATATCCCTTTTACATACTACATACTAACATATATCCATAATCAGAACTAAGTAATTATAGAAATGAGAAATTAGAAAAATCCTTATAAATTATATATATAATAATATATATATATATATATATATATATATATATATATATATATATATATATATATATATATATAATATATATATATAAAAGGGTATATTGTAATACATACTACTTAAAACATACAAAGCAAAAATAGACTTATACATAATATTTGTCTACTAAAGCATATAAAACTAATTTAGTCGTCATGCTTTGTCTTCATTCCCTTAATAGGGTCTGTACCTCTATACCTGGATTTAAATGGAAGAACAACTGAGGTGAGAATTATAATTCTCAGTAAAGCAATTTCAATATCAGCTAGCTATAACATTGTATAACAAAATAACAATTGTTATAACTACTAACATAGGAGTTTCCTCCACTAATTCTCATAATTGCACACTACTATATAGTGTGATCTAAACTGAAAGACTACATGTCATTAGATATAAACAACTACCCATACAATTATAAATACCAACATCAACAAACAATGCCCATACAACTGTCTGTAAATGCAATGCGGATGATCTACAATATGGTTATGCCTAGGAAAGATCCTAAGGATATGCTTATGCAATGATTTGTTTTAAAATACATGCAGAGTTTCATTTTGACAACCAAGAAATTCATTAGAAACTGGTTCAGTATATTATCCCGTGGTGAATAGAGGAAAAGCTTATCCTCACATCACACATATCCTGGCATGCTGAGAAGTTGGGTCTTCATCCTTCCTCAAAGAGGCTTTTAGATTTCCCATTTATCTCTCTTGGCCTTGGCACTATCGAGATATCAGGGTTATGTCTTTACTCAAAAGTGTCTATCAGACACCCGTCTACCGCCCTTGGCCTACATGAATGGGCATCAAATGATACTCACTAAAATCAATACTACTAGACCATTTCCACAAACATATATACATACTTATATACCTAGTTCATTTAAGATCTAAGCATATTTTTCTAGGAAATTCTGACTTCTCATGTTTATCCCCTTGTAGATAGGAAAACTGAAATCTCCACAGTACATGCAACCTTGGCACTTGGTTAGGAATACTTATCCCCTTAGGGACTTCTTGACTCCCTTCCTTCTTAGCTAAATGACCTTGTGTCATATAAGTCACATTAACAGGTAGACAATGCCAACTTATCCTAGTTTCTTATATCTAAACACTACCTCATCACTCATACTCTTAAGTGATCTCTATGCAACACTATGTTATTGAGGTGTTAGATACTCACATATGGCAAGCCATTACTCTTGGTTGCACTAAGGTTCTCATAGCTTTCACATACAAGCTAGATTAACTAACTAGTGTGTAAAAAACGCAGTGTTATGTTTACCTCGTACATAAACACCACCTTAACTTTTCAATAGACTCAACTTATCCCAATAAAAGAGTCTATCGTAGCTAATGCCTCATTCAACCTTGCTTAAGGAAATAAATGAGCATTTCTCTAAAATTTACTTACTTAATGAATGTGACAGGCTTACAAGTCAACATTCATCCTATTGTGTATTCTACAATGCACAAGGTCCCATTTAACTAGAGACTTAGTACATAACATCCCCTCTTCGGAACTAAGTAAACAACCTTATCCCCACTCAAGTGAATCTAACTCAAAGTGGTTCTTACTTGCAACTCTTTGTTGCCTAAGGTTCTAGGTACCTTTCCAAGGTAATCCATTACTCTTGGATATCCTAAGGCTCATACCTTCCTTATCCTTACTAGAGTGAATCCTACAATCCATCCTAGGATACTTGTCTCCATTGTATCACAACTTGAGTGATATCTAATGCAACACTAGGTTGCCTAAGGTGCTATGTCCTTACCTAAGGTAATTCTTCACTTTTAGGATCCTCAAAGGCCTAAGCTTTCTCATTCATTCTAGGTGATAATTTCCCTCTTGAAAATATCCTCATTTGTGCTTTAACACACTTTAGGAAACATATACTAATGATCCCATCTAGCCAAGAACTTGAAAACATCAAAAATGACATTTTTGAAGACTCCAGCCTCAGACATGGGCCATGTCTGATTACACGCCCCCCTCCCGTGTCTTGCTCTGTTAGCACAGTTACACACATTAGAAAGGGCAAAGAGGGGCATGACCCCCCCCGTGTGTCTTCAGACACGGGCCGTGTCTCTCAACCAGAACATACTGCAAATTATTCTAAAAAATTGTGGCACTGTTCCATGGTTTGAATCTTACTTCCAATATGATAAAATTAGTTTTTTGGTGATTTCAAACACTCATCCATGCCCCTAAACTTGTTTTAACTCAAATACAACCTATGGATTCTCTTAGGCATAGATCTAGGTCCAAATCACATAACTCCAACCATTGTCCAATTCTTAAATCTATGGATCCTAATGGTTGATCTTGAGCCATAAATGACCATCATACATTTACTAAGCTGAAACTATCCTAACCTAGTCCTTGGAATCAAGAACCAAGCCAAGAACATGGATTTGGTTGTCCAAACCCCTATTTCCATTCAAAATTCCTAACATCATTCAATGAGAATTAAAGAGAAGAATGATGAATAGAAACTCCTTACCTCTTGAAGAAGATGAAGATCTTGAAGCTTGATACTCTTGCTCTTGCTCTTCCTTCTTCTCCTTCTTCCTTTCTTCCCCTTTTCTCTCTTCTCTTCCTTCGTTTTCTTTCTTCCCTATTTTTCTATTTCTCTTTTCATTTTGTAGCAATAGCTGCTTATACGTGCGAGGAAGAGCAAATGAGAGTTTACCAAAATATCCTTAGGATACATTGTTGTAACTTTCTTATCAACTAAGAACACTCAAATTATGCCAATTTAAGTTTTTCAGCTTCCAACAACTTTACAATAAATCATAAGATTCATCTAAATTATTATTTCACCATTTTCATGATTTTTCATATTTGCTAGTAGTCAATTCGGTATTAAATGCACAACTAGTATGCCTGAAAATATCAAATTAACTCCGATTGTCTTGAAACTTTAATTGCTTCTTACTTGGATCATTTGTGACCTAGAAATAAGGTTTCTATACCTATTTCCCTCAACTTAACCTTATAAGTCATTATCTGAGTCATTTTAAGCTACTTTTCAACTTATGTGTTGTAACTAAGTGCCTAAACGAACTCAGATTGTCACAAAACTTCACAGGCATGTTAAGTAAGTTATATGCTATCTTTTATAATCATATACAAGTCTAACATATTACTAAGGGTATTACATGGTGTATTAGTTTTTCTACTTTCATGTGCATGTATCTTTCTCCCAAAAATGTTTGATTTAGTTTGTTTGTGTTATCTAATTAGTATACTATAATCTTTTATGATTTTTAATGTTATTTATTTTTCTTATTTTTCAAAATGCCTTGTTTACTGACTCATCTGACTGATATGATATTGAATGTTGTCCTGACTGCCTAAAAACCAATGTTCATTACTTATTTTTACATGCACTAAGTTTTCAAAGTTTTCTACAATTTATATACTTCATACTTTGCTATTACTATTTTTCTTCCTTCCATGTTTCATGTATCATGAACCATATTTTTGTGATTTTGACTGCCTATTTAAACCAATGTGCTTCACGTTGAAAGGACATGTCCCTTTCTTACCCATTTTCTGCAATTTACAAACTTGTTGTATCAGTTTTGTTCCTTTGTTGTTAGAGTTTTCTACCTTGCATGGTTCATATATCCTGAACCATATTTCTATTATCTAATTAGTATACTTGATACTTGAACCAGATTTCTTATACTTGATACTAATTTAGATACTTGTCGTTATCTTAGCCATTTTCTGCAATTTAGATATTTGGTGTATCATTTTTCTTTTCATGCATGCTTCATGTATCTTTTACCCAATAATATTCAATTACGTTAATTTGTGTTATCTAATTAGTATACTATAATCTTTTATAATTTTTCAATGTGACTTATTTTTCTTATTTTGGAAAATGGCTTGCTTACTGACTGATATGACTGATATGATATTGAATGTCATCTTGATTGCCTAAATAAAGCAAGGTTCATTACTTATTTTTACATGCACTAAGTTTTTTAAGTTGTTTGCATTTTATATACTTGATACTTAGCTGTTAGAGTTTTGTTCCTTGCATATTTCGTATATCCTGAATCATATTTCTATTATTTAATTAGTATACTTCATACTTGAACTAGATTTCTTATACTTGATACTAATTTAGATGCTTTTTGTTATCTTATCTATTTTCTGCAATGTAGATACTTGCTGTATCAGTTTTTCTCCTTGCATGTTTCATGTATCTTTTACCCATTTATGTGTATCTTTTACACAATAACGTTTGATTAAGTTAATTTGTGTTATCTAATTAGGTTAATATAATCTTTTATTACTTTTAATGTCATTTTTTCTTTTCCATGTTTTGGAAAATGCTTTGCTTACCGACTGATTTGGCTTATATGATATTGAATGCCTAATTAAAGAGATGTTCATTACTTATTTTTACGTGCACTAAATTTTTTAAGTTTTCTACAATTTATATACTTCATACTCTGCTGTTACTGTTTTCTTCCTTGCATGTTTCATATATCCTGAACCATATTTTTGTTATCTAATTAGTATACTTGATAATTGAACCAGATTTCTTATACTTGATACTAATTTAGATGCTTGTTATTATCTTTTCTCTTTTCTACAATTTAGATACTTGTTGTATCAGTTTTTCTCCTTGCATGTTTAATGTATCTTTTACCCAATAATGTTTGATTAAGTTTATTTGTGTTGTTTAATTAGTATAATATAATCTTTTATTACTTTTAATGTCATTTTTTTCATATTTTGGAAAATGTCTTGCCTACTGACTGATATGGCTTATATGATATTGAATGTTATAACACCCTCAGTAACATGTTAGGCTAGTAAATGGGTTGCAAAGGTAACCTAATACTTACTTAACATGTCAGTTTAGTTTTGTAACAAACTGAGTTAGTTTAGGCACTTTGTTGCAACACAGAAGGTGAAAAGTAGCCTAAAATAATTCAGAAAATAACTTTAAAGGTTAAGTTGAGGGAAACAGGTGTGGATAACTTGTTTCTAGGTAAAAAATAAGCTAAGTAAGATGTAATTAAATTTTGAGTATAATCAGAGTTAATTTGGTATTTTTAAGTATATTGATTGTGTGTTTTAATACTGATTGACCAACAACAGATATGAAAAAATAGGATAAAGGTGAAACAACAATTTAGATGAATCCTAATATTTATTCTAAAGTTGTTGGAAGTTAGAAAACTTGAATTGGTATGGTTCGAGTGTTCTTAGCAGATATAAATTTCAGTGTACAAACTTAAGTTATCCTTTTTCTCTTTATTTCTCTTTTCTCTCCACGGAAAAAAGAAGCATGAAACAGAAATAGAGAAATGAAAGGAGAAAGAGATAAAGGAGAAGAAAGAAAGGAGGAGAACAGGAAGAAGAAGGAAGGAAGATCAAGAGCAATATCAAGAGGCTTCAAGATCTTCATCCAATCACAAGGTAGGGGATTTCTATTCGTCTTTTCCTCTTTGTTCTTCTTGAATGAGGTTATGGATTTTGAATCAAAAAAGGGATTTGGAGAGTCAAATCCTATTTCTTAGCTTGATTCTTTATTCCAAAGATTAAGTTAAGCTAGTTTCAACTTAGTGAAAGCAAAATAGTCATTTAACACTTAAGATAATTCATTTTGGATCATTGCAGGAGATTAGATAATGAGTTGGGGCTAGAGAGATTTCTAGCCTAAATCTATGCCTAAATGAGTTAATAGGTTGTATGAGAGTTGGGGTTACCTAGTGAATTGGATCCCTTATGCCATAAGGTTGAACCTAGTGAAATGGATACCTTATGTAATAAGGTTGAACCTAGCAAGATTGGATCCTTTATGCAATAAGGTTGAACCTAGTGAATTGGATCCCTTAAGCAATAAGGTTGAACATAGTGAGTTAGCTCCCTTATGCAATAAGGTTGAACCTAGTGAATTAGATCTCTTATGCAATAAAGTTGAACTTAGTGAATGGGATCCCTTGTACAATAAGGTTGAACTTAGTGAGTTGGTCCCCTTATGCAATAAGGTTGAACCTAGTGAGTTAGTTCCCTTATGCTATAAGGTTGAACCTAGTGAATTGGATCCCTTATGCAATAAGGTTGAACCTTATGAGTTGGCTCCCTTATGCAATAAGGTTGAACCTTGTGAATTGGATCCTTTATGCAGTAAGGTTCAACCTAGCAAGATTGGATCTCTTACGCAATAAGGTTAAACCTAGTGAATTGGATCCTTTATACAATAAGGTTGAACATAGTAGGTTGGATCCCTTATGCAATAAGGTTGAACCTAGCAAGATTGGATCCCTTATGCAATAAGGTTGAACCTAGTGAGTTGGTTCCCTTATGCAATGAGGTTGAACCCTAGTAAATTGGTTTCCTTAATGAGGTTGAATCCTAGCAAGACTTGGTTCCTTTATTTATTAAAGTTGAGCCTAATAAAACATGGATTAGTATATCCTATGCTAGGTTAAAGATGAGTATATCCTATGTCAAGCTAAGGATAAGTAAGTAATAAGCCAGATTTTGGAATTCAGTTCCTAAAAATTGTTAAGCTACATGTATGAGCTTAGTGAAGGATTATATAGTTGTTAGATTATTATTTACATAAATTCAAAATGTGAACGTTCTAGTGGTAATGAGTATAGTCTCACTTACCTAATGCAACTGTTAATCCAATACTCATAGTGTTATTCATTATAAGGTGATATTCGTATAGTACTTATATCATGATAATGAATAACTAGACTAGAAAAGTTAGTATAGTATATTTAGTTTCAAAAAATAGTTATTCAGTATAAATTCTTTAGTACTGGTTTTGGTTACTCATATTGAGAATTTTATTTCTCACCCTGCTGTATTTCCATGTAAATCCAGGTCAAGGCCCTTCAAGAAGGTATGAAAACGCAGATATAGAAGAACTAGATGAGTTTAGTTATGTTTTTTGTTCAAAGCTTATGTATTAATTTATATTTGCTTTGAGAATGTAAAAGTTGCATGTATAATGTTGTATATATGAATGACTTTTAGTTATGGCTCTCCATAAATATTTGTTTAAATGTGATGGATTAGTTGATGATTAAGTTAGAAGTAGCATGACTGATACTGTTTATCGAGGTATGTGTCAGATATACTAGGGTACCGATATTAGGATGTTACGTTATGGTATCAGAGCAGTTCATCACGTGAGCTAGGGTGTGGACTGACTAAGTTTAGACAAGTTTAGAGTTTTCTACTAAGTGTTGTGCATTTATTGTCCCACATGAGGGGTATGTGGATAGGATTGCATAACAAGCCTTAGGTTGGAGTGTTAATGGTTACCGTTACACTTTGTGTGATTGGGGAACCATTACTTCACCAAGGCAAACTAGGAGAAGTGAGGATTCTTCTAGTGAAGATTCAGCTAAAATAACTGAAGAAGTTATGAGAGATGGCAACTGCTAAGAGGAAGCAAATTGCCATCGCAAGCAAAGTTTCAAAATGGATGGAAGTAATTTCATCTCAGCAGTTAGTACCACTAGTATAGTCAATGTATGAAGTGGTGGTAGTAAAAGACCGAAACTCCCCAAATCTCTCAAAGTTTAGAAAGGTCAATCCTACATCCTGTAGGGTAAGTAAGACCCGTTGGGAGTAGGTGGAACTGGCTTAAGAGAATGAAGAAAATCCTCACAGTTAAGTTTTGTTCAGATGACCTAAGAGTTTTGGTTGTCTTCTATATATTAGAAAGGGAGACAGAGTTTTGGTGAGTAGAGTGCCAAGAAGAAAGAGTTCTCAAGACCTGAACAAGGTAGCATGTTAGTATGTCGGTAAATGGCTAAGTTTAAGAAGTAAGTGATAAGTACAGAGCAAGCTACAAAATCGAACTTCAACCCATAGAACTTCGAGTTAAGGGGTTACAGCGTCATTTTTCTGTGATCATCATTCTTTGTTTGTGAAGGCTGACGAAGAATCGATAGTATCAAGTTCTTCATGATACTCGAAGTAAAATCATGAATAAGTGAAAGAGTAAGAAAGTCGATGTTTTGAAAATTTTTGGTTTATCCTCCTGCAATATTCTTTTCAAATTAGATCAGAGTGGTAGTTCGAATAGAATAAATAGAGAACTATTCAAGTAGACCATTACAGAATGGTATGTTAAGCTAACCGAGTAGACAGATAGAACTATTTGTTTGGCAAGAGTTCAAGGTTAATCGAGTATACTATAAGAGTTATTCGATTAGCATAGTTTTGATTGGTTGAAACAAGCAAAGAAAGACTTATTTTCGATTGATCGAGAAAGGCTGAATGGTGCTATTAGTGCCAATCAAAGAGAACAATTGAGGGTTCCTACGGCTAGCCTCAAGTGGAACAACAGTTGCAAGGTTCTCACAAGAGAAAGTGAGAGGATAATTGATAATAGCCTAATTTTTATATATTCTTCTTATAAAAATAAGTATTATTATAATTCATTATATTTGATTTTAGTGAATTTATAATATTATTAATTAATTTATTTTAAAAAATTATTAATTTAATTATTATGATAATTCCAAGAGATTTGTTAAAAAAGCCTTGGAATAAATAAGGAGCTTCGCGTTCTTTCTCCTGATGGCTTGTAATATGCTAAGAACAAATGCTTCATGGGGCCATGGTTAAGAAGTTTACGTTCTTCGTTTCTAAATGCAAGGAAAAGAAACATAAAATAATTGAAAGTTGGGCCACAACCAATTGAATAGCTAATGGAATCCCACTGTGAAGTTGCCTACAAATTGGATTTTTAAGTTGTTGACCCATAATTGAAGCCCAATATTAGTGATCCATGGTAGCAATCAAAAGGAAGAAATATTGAAAGAAAGAATTCAGCAGCAACGTGAAGCAAAAGTTAAAAGGCCAATATTAGGCCAAAAGTCAAGTTGTTGGGCCCACGGTTTGTAAAGAAAAGAGACCTTATTTAAATCTATAAAAGAAGGTGGAGACAACAGAATTGGAGGACGACCAGCACGGGATGCAGCAATGTGCATCAGAGACACAGCGCCGTGGAGAATTGGAGAAAAGAAGGAACAGTGCGAGAGCGAGACGGAGCACGTCACGCATCAGAGAAAAAAAGTTGTTTATAATAAAAAATTTAATAAGATAATTTTATTGTACTTAATTTTTTTTATATTTTACTAAATTTTCTATACTAAAAAAATTGATGAAATCTTGATTATTTTGATATTATTATGTTAAATTATTTTTATTTAATTTCAAGATTTAATGTTTATTAATTTTATTTTCTTATCAGATTATATGAATTAATTAATTTTTAGATGAGTTCAGTCATAATTTTCTTATGTTTTACAATTTATTTATGTTATCTGGGTGTTAGTAGTAATTATTAGATATCAATTGTAATTTCTTTTTAAGAATACATTTGATGATTTGATAATTTACTATTAATTAAGAAAATTTTATCATATACTTGATTATTATTTTTAGTGCTTTATTAATAGATTTTTCATGAGCACATGCTTTGCCGTTAAATATTTATAAGATAAATTATTTGGGTATAATAATTTGACATAATTAATGTTAAAATTAATCTTGGTGGATTCTAAACCTTAGTCCTTTTACATCTGGTAATACCCTCATCCATAAATTTGCTTTCTTTTAATTTGATTTTTATTTTAGTTATTATTTAATTTTATTTTTTACATCTTTGACTCATCAGTTTGTGTGACTAGATTAGAATGAATTTTTCAATATTTAAAATTAACTCTAAGTCTCTGTGAGATCGACTTCTTACTTGTTCAACTGTACTTCGATACGGCTTGTACACTTGCGAGTATTTTTAAGCTTTTAAGAAAGTCACAACAATGATAAGTATATGAAGTGTGCTTCTAGACCTAGTCATCCTCAAGATAAAAATAAAAAATAAAAACCTGCTTTGTTGTAGCTCAACTGGTGAAAGGCATTCCCTTTAAGGGAAACAAAAGGTTTGGTTGCGGGTTCGATTCCTAGGAGGGGTTGCAGTCCGAAGGTGGGAATTGAATGTTGTGCCAATGCTAGACAATACCTGAGTAGATGTTAACGGCCCCCTAGGAGTAGAGGGAGGCTGTTACATGGACATAAGTGAACTTAAGTAAAAGTGAAGGGACTAAAGTGTGATGGATGTGGGAGTTAACATGGTGGAAGGCCTTGTTAAGTTGGCCAAATAGTATGTTATACTTATGACTGATCAGAACACTTTTAAACAAGTGTATAGAGAAGCAGGGAGCAGTGCCTAATCTCAAAGCTAAAGTTAGAGTAAGAGTATATACTCAGAATAGTAAGGAGGCGGCCCAAACTCCCGATCTCATATGAGGTAAGAACATAATTAAAGATGATCCCTAAGTTTTAGTATATGATTTAGGAGTACCCTCACTCCATGATTTCATATGAGAATAGAAAGAAATCAGATTTACCTATGTTTGAGTTTCTCCATGTTTCATCCTTGTCTACACCAACAGGAAAGCTAGTCACAACTTCTTTAGTAAGTTTGGATGGTTGTGCAAAGTTGAAGGTAAGATTTCCTTCATTGATCTTATCAGTTTATCTTTCCTTAACATGAAAGTTAGACTAGACATGGTTTTGTATTAATCAGATTGGACATTGATGTTTATATCTGATGATTCTTCTGTGCCTATTTCTTTTGAGAGTTAAACACGTGAACAACTCCTTAGTAGAGGAGGCTTAAGGATTCATTTTCCTTTTTCTCCTCGAATGTGGAAGTTAAGTAAGTCTTAAGAAATACATTCGTGATGAGAAGACATCCAGAGGTATTTCCTAGGAAAGTCAAAACCTAGTTCTTAGCTCGATTCTTGATTCTAAGGATTAAGTTAAGTTAGTTTCAATTTAGTGAGAGCAAAATAGTCATTTAAAACTTAAGATAATCCATTTTGGATCATTGAAGGAGATTAGCTAATGAGTTGGGGTTAAAGAGATTTCTAGCCTAAATCTATGCCTAAATGAGTTAATAGGTTGTATGAGAGTTACAACAAGTTTAGGGGCCTAGATTGAGGTTAGAAATCTTAAGAAAATTGATTTTGAATTATTGGAAGTGATTAAAGTCCTAAAGGGGCAGAACCCGAATTCTGTAGAATTCAATTTCTACAACTCACGCCACGATGTAGGAATGTCACGCCGAGGCATAAGAGTGACTGAGAGTAGCACGCCGCGGCGTGACAAGAGCTATGATGCGGCGTGAATGGCAGAGTACATTCCCCCGAGAGTAGCACGCCGCGGCGTGAGCACCATAATTTCGTAAAATTGTTATTCTAGACATTTTGAAGTTCTCTATTAGTTGGGATAAGTTATATATGCTTTCTTAAGTGTATTAGGACACTTTTAGGAATATTACATAAAGGAAATAACTTATCTAACATATGAGAACAAGTTGAGTTTCCAAACTTTTCAAGAGTATGATTTGTTTGGAATACAAGTCTAGAGCGTTTAATCACATTAGTATGGTTTATAATACCATTAGTGATGTGATTGTAAGGTAATTTAGATACAAGTTTAAGAAGAAAGTTATAGGCATGATTCACTCTCTAATAGTTAAAGATGAGTTGATTATGCTAGTTCTAAGAAGAATACTCTGTTATCTCATTAAGTTAGGAGTAAATGGGGTGTTTAGCAAGAATAGTTCCTTTGTTCATCAAAGTTGAACCATAGCAAGATTGGATCCCTTATGCAATAAGGTTGAACCTAGTGAATTAGATCCCTTATGCAATAAGGTTGAACCTAGTGAATTGGATCCCATATGCAATACTTATGCAATAAGGTTGAACCTAATGAGTTGGATTCCTTATACAATAAACTTGAACCTAACAAGATTGGATCCCTTATGCAATAAGGTTGAACCTAGTGAATTGGATCCCTTATGCTATAAGGTTGAACCTAGTGAGTTGGCTCCCTTATGTAATAAGGTTGAACCTAGTGAATTGGATTCCTTATGCAATATAATTGAACCTAGTGACTTGGATCCCTTATGCAATTAGGTTGAACCTAGTGAGTTAGCTCCCTTATGCAATAAGGTTGAACCTAGTGAGTTGACTCCCTTATGCAATAAGGTTGAACCTAGTAAGATTGGATCCCTTATGCAATAAGGTTGAACCTAGTGAGTTGGCTCTGTTATGCAAACCATAGTAAATTGGTTCCCCTAATGAGGTTGAACCCTAGTAAATTGGTTTCCTTAATGAGGTTGAACCCTAGCAAGACTTGGTTCCTTTATTTATTAAAGTTAAGCCTAATAAAACATGGATCAATATATCCTATGCTAGGTTAAGGATGAGCATATTCTATGTCAGGCTTAAGACAAGTAAGTAATAAGCTAGATGAAGGAATTCAGTTCCTAAAAATAGTTAAGCTACATGTATGAGCTTAGTGAAGGATTATATAGTTGTTAGATTATTATTTACATAAAGTCAGAATGTGAACGTTCTAGTGGTAGTAAGTATAGTCTCACTTACTTAGTGCAACTGTTAATCCAATGTTCATAGTGTTATTCATTATAAGGTGATATTCGTATAGTACTTATATCATGATAATGAATAACTAAACTAGAAAAGTTAGTATAGTATATTTAGTTTCAAAAAACATTTATTCAATATAAATGCTTTAGTACTTGTTTAGGTTTCTTATATTAAGAATTTTATTTCTCACCCTGTTGTGTTTTCATGTAAATCCAGGTCAAGGTCCTTCAAGAGGGTATGAAGACGAAGATATAGAACTAGATGAGTTTAGTTATGTTTTTTGTTCAAAACGTATGTATTAATTTATATTTGCTTTCAGAATGTAAAAGTTGTATGTATAATGTTGTATATATGTATGACTTTTAGTTATGACTCTCCATAATTATTTGTATAATGTTATAGATTAGTTTATGATTAAGTTAGAAGTAGTATGACAAATACTGTTTATCCAGGTATATGTCAGATATACTAGGGTACTAGTATTAAGATGTTACAAATGTCATCCTGACTGCCTAATTAAAGCAAGGTTCATTACTAATTTTTTGGTGAGCTAAGTTTTTAAGTTTTCTATAGTTTATATACTTCATACTCTGCTATTATTGTTTTCTTCCTTATATGTTTCATATATATCCTGCGCCATCTTTTTGTTATCTAATTAGTATACTTGATAATTGAACCCAATTTCTTATACTTGATACTAATTTCGACACTTATTGTTATCTTATATCTTTTTTGCAATTTAGACACTTGTTGTATCATTTTTTTCTCCTTGCATGTTTTTGGTATCTTTTACCCAATAATTTTGATTAAGTTGATTTGTGTTATCGAATTAGTATAATATAATCTTTTATTACTTTTAATGTCATTTTTTTCATATTTTGAAAAATGCCTTGCTTACTGACAAATATGGCTTATATGATATTGAATGTCATCTTAATTGCCTAATTAAAGAAAGGTTCATTGCTTATTTTTATGTGCGCTAAGTTTTTAAGTTTTCTGTAGTTTATATACTTCATACTCTGCTGCTACTATTTTCTTCCTTGCATGTTTCATATATCCTGAACCATATTTTGTTATCTAATTAGTATACTTGATAATTGAACCCAATTTCTTATACTTAATACTAATTTAGATGCTTGAAGATATCTTATCTCTTTTCTGTAATTTAGATACTTCTAGTATCAATTTTTCTCCTTACATGTTTCATGCATCTTTTACCCAATAATGTTTGATTCAGTTGATTTGTGTTACCTAATTAGTATACTATAATATTTTACTATTTTTAATGCCATTTTTTTTCATATTTTGGAAAATTCTTATACTCTTTTATTTTTAAATCTTTTATTATAATCTTTGATAATTGAACCTAATATCTTATACTTACTACTAATTTAGATGTTTGCTATTATCTTATCTCTTTTCTACAATTTAGATACTTGTTGTATTAGTTTTTCTCCTTGCGTGTTTCTAGTATCTTTTACCCAATAATGTTTGATTAAGTTGATTTGTGTTATCGAATTAGGATAATATAATCTTTAATTACTTTTAAAGTCATTTTTCTTTTATATTTTGGAAATTGCCTTGCTTACTGACTAATATAGCTTATATGATATTGAATGTCATCCTAATTGCCTAATGAAAGCAAGGTTCATTACTTATTTTTCAATGCGCTAAGTTTTTAAGTTTTCTATAGATTATATACTTCATACTCTGCTGTTACTATTTTATTCCTTGCATATTTCGTATATCTTGAACTATATTTTTTTTTATCAAATTAGTATACTTGATAATTGAACCCAATTTCTTATACTTGATGCTAATTTAGATGCTTGCTATTATCTTATCTCTTTTATGCAATTTAGATACTTGTTGTATTAGTTTTTCTCCTTGTATGTTTCATGTATCTTTTACCCAATAATATTTGATTAAGTTGATTTGTGTTACCTTAGCCACTTTAGGATAATTTTTTTTTTCACATATTTTTCGTGAAGGCAATAATTGTGCAGATAAAATTGCCTACACATGGTTGCACTTTGCAAAGTTTTTATTGGTGGGATTCTTTTCCTAGTTTAATTAGTGAAGACTTCTAATGTGATAGGGTTGGTCTTCCTAATTATAGGTTCAAATAATTTTTGGCGTGGGTCTTGGTCTATGTCCCCCCATTACCCTTTTGTACTCTTTCTTTTAATCTTTTAATAAATTTTGGTGTGCTGCAAATGATAGGTGGCTTCTGGGGTGCCAACTTAGTTAGGATGTCAGTTGTCATTGTGATGTCTTTGCATGCCTTTTTTGATTAAAAAAAAAGTTGATTTGTGTTACCTAATTATTATACTATAATCTTTTATTATTTTTAATGTCTTTTTTTTCATACTTTGGATTGCTTACTGACTAATACAGCTTATATGATATTGAATGTCATCCTGACTACCTAATTAAAGCAAGGTTCATTACTTATTTTTACGTGCGCTAAGTTTTTAGGTTTTCTATAGTTTATATACTTCATACTCTATTGTTACTATTTTCTTCCTTGCATGTTTCATATATCCTGAAGCATATTTTTGTTATCTAATTAGTATACTTGATAATTGAACCCAATTTCTTATACTTGATACTAATTTAGATGTTTGCTGTTATATTATCTCTTTTCTGCAATTTAGAAACTTGTTATATCAGTTTTTCTCCTTGCATGTTTCATGTATCTTTTACCCAATAATGTTTGATTAAGTTGATTTGTGTTACCTAATTAGTATACTATAATCTTTTATTATTTTTAATGTCATTTTTTTCATATTTTGAAAAATTCTTATACTCTTTTATTTTTAATTCTTTTATTACAATATTTGATAATTGAACCCAATATCTTATACTTGATACTAATTTAGATGCTTACTATTATCTTATCTCTTTTCTACAATTTAGATACTTGCTGTATTAGTTTTTCTCCTTGCATGTTTCTAGTATCTTTTACCCAATAATGTTTGATTAAGTCGATTTGAGTTATCGAATTAGAATAATATAATCTTTTATTACTTTTAATGTCATTTTTCTTTCATATTTTGGAAAATGCCTTGCTTACTGACTGATACGACATTAATGATACTGAATGTCATCTTGATTGCCTAATTAAAGCAAGGTTCATTACTTATTTTTACGTGTGCTAAGGTTTTAAGTTTTCTATGGATTATATACTTCATACTCTGCTGTTACTATTTTCTTCCTTGCATGTTTCATATATCCTGAACCATATTTTTGTTATCTAATTAGAATACTTGATAATTGAACCCAATTTCTTATACTTGATACTAATTTAGATGCTTGCTATTATCCTATCTCTTTTCTGTAATTTAGATACTTGTAGTATTAGTTTTTATCCGTGTATTTTTCATGTATCTTTTACCCAATAATATTTGATTAAGTTGATTTGTGTTACTTAATTACTATACTATAATCTTTTATTATTTTTAATGTCTTTTTTTTTTACTTTGGAAAATTCCTTGCTTACTAACTGATATGGCTTATATGATATTGAATGTCATCCTGACTGCCTAATTAAAGCAAGGTTCATTACTTATTTTTACGTGCGCTAAGTTTTTAAGTTTTCCATAGTTTATATACTTCATACTCTGTTGTTACTGTTTTCCTCCTTGCATATTTCATATATCCTGAAGCATATTTTTGTTATCTAATTAGTATACTTGATAATTGAACCCAATTTGTTATATACTTCATGTGATGCGTTCTTAAATGTTATTGTCTTTCCCATATCTTAGAATATGTTTTTTATGGGTTAATAAAACATAAAAGATTCGAGGATGAATGCCATGCAGCAAGTTGCCAATGTTAGAAACAAAAACCTACTAATTACAATTTACACATGATATATACATGATGACCCTGCATAGTGCAGGGGAGTTCCAGAATGAGGTTGAGGCTGGACTAGGAACTAGGAAGCAGTATGTTGTTCCATACATAAAAACTAGAAAATTCTAGACGTAGTATATGCTTCCTATACGTTCTCTTAATGTCCTTTGTCCTCTTTATTAATATTCAAGGCAATGCAATAGACACATCGATCAGATATAGCCTTGTTAAAGAGTGCATGGGTTCGTGATGCTTTAAAGCTTGTTCAACCCTTAGGGAAACTAACTCTAGGTTCAACACTTAGGGAACCAATCTCTAGCCAGTAGGCCCTATGACACTCAACTCTTGCCAATTAAGCTCTATGGCACTCAACTTTAGCCACTAGGCCCTATGACACTCAACTTTTACTATTAAAGAAGCTACTAGTATTTCTAAGATTCAAACCATCCCAAAAGTACTTCAATTCTCACCTAAAAGGACTGATTTTCAAGATTGCACCAAATGTGTATCTTAACTCATAAAATTCTAAAACTTTATGGGAAGATAGATCTCTCTCATGTCTTTCCAATGTCGCAAACCTCACCTCATTTGGCTAAGCGTATCTAAAGTTATGCGACATTTTGCAGAAGCAAAAATAGAGGATTTACTGGTTCACCCGTTTCTGTCCTGACTTAAACCTGCAATTGGGAACAAACTACACATAAGAAAATTCTGAAATTTTGTAGTAAGAAGCCTTACATGTTAGCTTTAAAATGTCACTAGTTTCACGCAAAATGGACACCGGAGCAGGAAGTTATGTAATCTGGTTTACTGGCTACCAGAATGCATTTTTTGCATAATCCAACTCTGATTCAAACAAAAACTGGTGTAAATTGGCTGCATGGAAAATTCTTAAATTTTTACCACATGTAGCCCTATGTCTTAGCTTTAAAATGACACAAAAATCATGTCATTCCAATGTCTGTAGCTTAAGTTATGTGACAAACATCACCAGCTGTCAGGATAACTCATTTTTCTGGTTTAAGGGAGTCTTTACTGATTTTCTGCATAATGTTGCATAAAATAACCGAAAATAACATTCCTAAACCTCCCCAAAGGTTTTCCACCTCTAAGCATAATTAGCTTTCTAACCGATTAGAGCTCTTCAATAATCAGTTAAAGACCCTAATAATTTATTTTCTAAAGATGCCTAACTCTAAGTTCGACCCGTAGGGAAACAACTCTAGGTTCGACCTCACTTGCTTGAGGGAACCAACTCAATAGGCTCAACCTAACTTGCCTCAGGAAACCAATTCACTCTTGCTACTACCCTATTTCAACTTAACTTATTGAGAGAGTAAAGTATGTACCACAAAACTTGCCTATCTAACTCAACTTTTACTATTAAAGAAGCTACTAGTATTTCTAGGATTCAAACCATCCCAAAAGTACTTCAATTATCGCCTAAAAAGGCTGATTTTCAAGATTGCACCAAATGTGTATCTTAACTCATAAAATTTTGAAATTTTATAGGAAGATAGATCTCTCTCATGTCTTTCCAATGCTGTAAACCTCACCTCATTTGGCTAAGCGTATCTAAAGTTATGCGACATTTTGCAGAAGCAAAAATAGAGGATTTATTGGTTCACCCATTTCTGCCCTGACTTAAACCTGCAACTAGGAACAAACTACACAAAGGAAAATTCTAAAATTTTGCAGTCAAGAAGTCTTACATGTTAGCTTTAAAATGCCACTAATTTCACACAAAATAGACACCGAAGCAGATAGTTATGCAATCTGGTTTACTAGCTGCTAGAATGCATTTTTTACAGAATCCAACTCTGATTCAAACTGAAACTGGTGCAAATTGGCTATGTGGAAAATTCTAAAATTTTTACCACACGTAGCGCTATGTCTTAGCTTTAAAATGACACAAAAATCATGTCATTCCGATGTCTGTAGCTCAAGTTATGCGACAAACATCACCAGCTGTCAGGATAACTCATTTTTCTGATTTAAGGGAGTCTTTGCTGGTTTTCTGCATAATGTTACATAAAACAACCGAAAATCACATTCCCAAACCTCCCCAAAGGTTTTCCACCTCTAAGCATAATTAGCTCTCTAACCGATTAGAGCTTTTCAATAATCAGTTAAAGTCCCTAATAATTTGTTTTCTAAAGATACCTAACTCTAGGTTCGACCCATAGGGAAACAACTCTAGGTTCAACCCGTAGGAAACCAACTCTAGGTTCGACCTCACTTGTTGGAGGGAACTAACTCAATAGGCTCAACCTCACTTACTTGAAAGAACCAATTCACTAGGCTCAACCTCACTTGCCTCAGAGAACCAATTCAGTATTGCTACTGCCCCATTTCAACTCAACTTATTGAGAGAGTAAAGTATTTACCACAAAACTTACCTATCTAACTCAACTTTAACTATTAAAGGAGTTACTAGTATTTCTAGGATTCAAACCATCCCAAAATATCTCCAAAACTTGCCTAAAAAGACTGATTTTCAAGATTGCACCAAATGTGTATCTTAACTCATAAAATTCTAAAATTTTATAGGAAGATAGCTCTCTATTATATCTTTCTAATGCCATAAACCTCACCTCATTTGGATAAGCATATCTAAAGTTATCCAACATTTTGCAGAAGCAAAAATAGAGGATTTACTAGTTTACCTATTTCTGCCCTGACTTTAAACTGAAACTGGGAACAAAATACAAGCAGAAAAATTCTGAAATTTTGTAGGAAAGAAACCTTACATGTTAGCTTTAAAATGCCACTAGTTTCATGTGAAATGAACACCGGAGCAGGAAGTTATGCAATTTGGTTTACTGGCTGCCAGGATGCATTTTCTGCAGAATCTGCCTTGGATTCAAACCGAAACTGGTACTGTTTTGCTTAGTGTAAAATTCTAAAATTTTTACTGTAACATCCCAAAAATTCTTTATTTCATTATAAATGATCATTTTATAATATTTATGATTTTTAGGAATTTTTGTGAATTTTTTTGAAAATGATGAATATTTTAATATATTCTTCATTTTACATGTACACTGAGCGGAGCAGGGGAAACTACAATATTTTCCCTGAGGCTGGTAAACTTTGAACTGTCAACGTGTCAACGGGTGATCTTACTAAACCCGAGGCCAAGCACAGTTTGCGAGGTTTACATTTTTTTGAGGTTTTATCTGTTAAATAAAAATTTCGGTATCATAAAATCATCTGATGAATAATAAAATATTATTTTCATCAATTGTAAATTTTATTCACTGAGAAAATAATTCTACAAGATGTAATTAATCATCCGTCGATGTATTTAATTTGGAGACAGGCTTACTATGTACTTTATCGAGGAGCGCGAAGCTTCTCAAGGAAGCTTCATCCAACCATTATTTTTATCATTTCTCTCTCCTCCCAAATTTGTGCTGCACGTTTGAAATTAAGGGGGTCTAATTCATTTCTTTTTCTCACATTTCCTCTCCTCCAAATATGCTGCTACTATTCACTCATCTTCTCTCTTCTCTTTCACCCTACAGTAGCAACACCACCCACACCTCCATTTTGTTCTTCAAACCGTCCCAATCTTAGCACCATTTCGTGATTGGAGGACCACCATCATTGGGGAAATCACTTCAAGGTTCTCGCCATTTCCTCCATCTTCATTCTCCTACGTCTTTGAAGCTTAAAGGTTGGAGCTTTAAGGTAAAGCTCTTAGCTTTTTCTCCTCTCTTTCTTTTCGTAAACCACTTGTCATTTTGATGACAATGGGTATCCATTTCAATATTAGGATTCGATTCTTGCAAGTTTAAATCTTTAAGGAATTTCCTGGAATCTGGAAACGAAATCCTGACCAAAAAGGAGCCACCTTTCTTTGTGTTTCTCCAAGGTAAGAGGAAGACACTCCTCCTCAACCTCTTTTAGCATTTAGGGACGTTGTTTGTGATTGGTACTGTGATTCATCTCTGTTTGTATGCTGCTGGTGATGTATATATATATATATATATATATATATATATATATATATATATGCTATTTGATTGTTTGTGTGTTTTGATATATATGTCTGGAACGTATAATCTAAAAGGAACATTTGTCGGTGGCTCTCGGATGGCCACGCCTTGAGACTAAAATTTTGGGATTATTGGTGAGAAGTGGTAATGACTTGGGTTTCTGACCATTAAGTGCAATGTCAAAACCTGTCGTGTAGGAACCCCTGGCCAAACCCGTCGAATGTGATGTCATGATCACTTAGTAAAGTCAAAACCTGTCGAGTATGAACCCCTGGCCAAACCCGTCGAATGTGATGTCTTGATTACTTAGTAAAGTTAAAATCCGTCGAGTATGAACTTCTGGCCAAACCCGTCGAATGTGATGTTATGATCACTTAGTAAAGTCAAAACCTGTCGAGTATAAACCCCTGGCCAAACCCGTCGAATGTGATGTCTTGATTACTTAGTAAAGTTAAAATTCGACGAGTATGAACTTCTGGCCAAACCCGTCGAATGTGATGTTATGATCACTTAGTAAAGTCAAAACCTGTCGAGTATGAACCCCTGGCCAAACCCGTCGAATGTGATGTCTTGATCACTTAGTAAAGTCAAAACCTGTCGAGTATGAACCCCTGGCCATGCCCGTCGAATTTGATTCCTGGTCATTAGTGCAATATCAAAAACCGTCAAGTATGAACTCCTGACCACTTAGGAGAGAAACTCCTCCAATGCAAAATCCGTCGAATTTGAATGACCACATCTGTCGAGTGAAATATTCGTCGAGTTAGAATGCTAATACCCATTGAGAGACATACCTGTCGAATGGATCTTGTGTCCATTTATCAGAAGTTTTCCAAAGTTAATATTCGTCGAGTAGAACGTCAAGATCCGTCGAATTAGAGTTCTGACCATAGTGTTTTCGTCGGTTCGACACTTGGGAGATTTCTCCAACGTCGACATCTACATCTGTCGAAATTGGACTTCTGCTGACCTTCTGGAAAATTTCGACAGTTTTGATCTCTGTTCGACAGAACCTCCATCCGACAGAAATTGGTTTTTATCCAATCTTGTTATAAAATGTTCTCCCATTTTTCATCCTTCTGCCATGTTAGTCTTCGTCGAATGGCAGCTTCAATTTTTCACTAAATGCATAGTCTCTGTCGAATTCACAACTAAGGTTTATCACCCAATACCTAGCAATTAAATCTGTGACGTTGTTGGTGATTCTGGCCATGTATCTTCTTGGATTCAAAACCCTTGGATTAATAAAAGTACATAAATCATAAATGATTGGATGATTAGAGATTAAGTAGGGATTCATAAACAGGGAAGAACATGAGTATGGGTGAGCTTTTGAGGCACATAATGAATTTAAGGGTTGACTGTTATCATGACTATGAATGAAAATTGTGGATATCCTTAAAATGTACTACTGGATTGTTGTGGACCCGTGAATGAGATCAGATATTGATGATAAATGATATGACATGCATTTGAAGCATGATGGACCTAGTTGGTCATGAAGAGTATGATTGTGTCATGCATTGAACAAAAAGAAAGAGATTGTCCGTTGGACTTGGTTAAGGCCGGTAGCCTAGGAGTTGAACTTACACTTTTGTGCGAGTGCGAATAGACAAGTGTAGGTTACTTGTTGACCTTAGGGGCGTCAGGGTGCGAGTACCTCACAATGGGCAGCTGGTAGCTCTCTGTCTGTGGGGCAGACTGATGCAAACACACTGACGATCCGGACCGAGACGCTGTCCTATGTTGAGATCTGTGTAGAATGTCTTGTAAAATGCCATGATGTACAAAATGATAATTTGAGAATTTTAGCACTTGAGGGCCTGGAAAGCTAAGAATACAGACATACCTCCTGATCGTTCTCTCCGACTGTTTTGTGTCTAGCTCCATGGAGTAGGATTTTGGTTATTGAGGGCAAGTGTGGATAGTGAGTCCATGAATCATCTGGCATGCATTGTTATTATAATTGGAACTGTTGTACTTTTGATATATCTATATGTATACGACTGCCTGGAACTGTTTGGTTGATCATAATTGCTATTGAATGTTTATTACCATTATTGCTGTCATAAATGCTATGTGGGCGCTTTGCGCCATTTGGTTTCTCGATGCTATGATTGGTAATGATGGTAGGATGTCTTACCTCTTCTCTGTCTCTCCATTTCTATTTTGTCCATATACTGCGTTCCATAGAAGATAACTGCAAGGAACCGGAAGCCCCCGACTTCCCTGGTTTTTGGCCTCATCCCGACTGAGCGACTGCAGAAGCGTATGGAGCCACACACGTAAAGATTTTTGGGAGATGTGCGCCTGACCTTCTTGGGAGGGCCAGAGTGCTGGTACATCAACTATGGTTCTGAGCGTTGCGTCTATACGGGGGATGTGTCATTATCTCTAACCTGGAGGTGTCACGACCCGCCTGTCTTCACCTGCTGTATTAGTTTACGTCTGGAGTTTCAGCTACCGATACGCGAGATATGGGGTGACGGTTATTTCACTCCGCGGGAAGACTCTTTTCATTCCACCGCTCGGGCCCCATCCCGTGACTCTGCGATTCCTATGGTGATTTCCTCTGACGAAGAAGATCTTGAGGAAGATCCCGAAGAAGTTCCTGAGGATGACCCCGAAGAGGATCCTGAAGAGGACCTTGTCTCAATTCCTCCTCACTTGAGGGACTGACTTTACTTGTAGCTACTGAGGGCTACCAGTATTTTATTTTGGGGGCCTGATGTTTTGTCTGTAGTGGACTGTATATTCTGATATCGTAGGGATATGTATGTATAATCCTTTGGGGGCAGGTATAGTTTTGCTTTTTGTTATGCCAGGCTTTGTAACTAAACAGTTGATAATTATATATATATATGAATGAAATATTAATTTCCCATGTATGTCTCGTCATCGTGGATATTGATTATCGTTAGCGTAAATGTAATGAATAGAAAAAAAATATACTTGCTAATTTACTTAACCAACTACAATTGAGTAAATGTATATATTATTAAAATGAACCGGGTCTTAACTCACATAAAATTTTATTTCCGCATTGTAATTGAAAGTGAGATGTTCCCTTGGCTTTAAAAAGGGGTGTCACACTAAGTTTGGTATCAGAGCCCCGGTTTATGTTTCTTTGGGTCTTGTGTTTGAGTCTGTCTTGTTTGTGCTGTGTGTTCTCTGAGTAGTATACGTAAGGGTGTATGGTTTGGTGTTCCTAGTGAATGCAACTGACTTTTCTATGTTTTCAGTTAATCTGATCTAAGAAAGTAAGATGGCACGAGGGGAAGATATGGCAGCAGCTATTACAGCGATGCAGAGGATGGCTGAGGTCGTCACACAAGAAACCGAGCAAGCGCCCAAGAAGAAGAGAGAGTTGCACAACAACAAGAGCGAGCTGCTCAACAGCTAGAGGCCACTGCTGATGCTCAGAATTTAGCAGAGTTTCGACGCCATAACCCTCCTCAATTCAAAGGGGAAATTGATCCGGATAAGGCTAATCTGTGGATCAAGGAATTGGAGAAAGTTTTTCGAGGAATGAATTGCGCTGAGGACAAGAAGGTGAACTATGCTACATTTATGCTGGTAGGCAACGCTGAAAATTGGTGGAATGGAGTGCAGCAAATGCTGGAAGTTGTGAACCGAGAGATTACTTGGGGCTTATTCAAGGAAAAGTTCTTAGATAAATATTTTCCTGCGAGCGCAAGGCATGCGAAGGAGTCGAAATTCCTCAACCTGCGACAAGGAAATATGACTGTTAGCGAGTAGGCAGCGAAATTTGAAAACTTGTCACAGTTTTCGACGTACTTTCAGAACCAACCAGATGAAGCATGGAAATGCCGAAGATTTACGGAAGGACTGAGGTATGAAGTGAAGAAGGCTGTGATCACCTTGAGGATCAATTAATTCTCACAACTACTGGATACTTGCTGTGATGTAGAGGCTCTGGAGCAATCTAGAGACATGAGGAGTAGAAACTTTGGGCCTACGAGATTCCAGAGAGGCGGCAGTAACAGTGCTAACCATTTTTAGAAGAAGCCGTACTCCCGACCCACGGGGAATCGACAACAAGCCATGGGTGGAAGTTCTGGTGGAGGTTCTACTGGGAACCGGACTGGCCAGAACACGGCGTATCCTTCCAGATGTTTGAAGTGTGGGAAAGACCATCTCACAAGGGACTGTACCATGAAGGGATTCATCTGCTTCAAATGTGGTAAACCTGGCCACGTGTCCCGAGACTACAACCAAACGAAGGCCGAACCTTCAGTGAATACTGCAAGAGCCAAGAAACCACAGGCTGGAGGGCGAGTCTACACTATGAGCGGAGCTGAGGCTTCCGCATCCGAAGATTTGATACAGGGGGAAGGTATCATAGAAGGTAATCTTTTAACTGTGTTGTATGACTCTGGGGCAACCCATTCTTTTATATCATATGACTGTGTGCAAAGACTGGGTCTATCTGTGTCGTCATTACCTTTTGACTTAACTATTTCTACCCCCACTAATAAACCGGTAGTTACTACCAAAGTCTGTCTAAATTGTCCATTGGTTGTTGAAGGTCGAACCTTTTCGATCGATCTGATCTGTTTACCCATTTCCCAACTAGATATTATCTTAGGGATGGACTAGTTGTCTTCCAACCATGTTCTGTTGGACTGTTCCAAAAAGACCATAGTTTTTCCCATAATGGAGGATTCTAGATTTTTAATGGCCAACTAAGTTCAAGCTCTCTTGAAAGAAGGAGCTCACGGATACATGCCACTGTCTTCTTTAAAAGTCGAGAACGAGGTTGATATGAACACAATTCCAGTGGTGAACGAGTTTCCCGAAGTCTTTCCTGATGATGTACCTGGTTTACCACCGGCTCGAGAGATAGAGTTTGCTATCGACCTAGTACCGGGAGCTGGTCCCATGTCTATAGCACCGTATAGGATGGCACCGACAGACTTAGCTGAGCTCAAGAAACAGCTAGAAAAGCTTTTGGAAAAGTAATTTGTCAGGCCAAGTGTGTCACCATGGGGAGCGCCAGTGCTGTTAGTTCGCAAGAAGGATGGCACCTCGAGATTATGTGTGGACTATCGGCAGTTGAACAAGGTAACGATTAAGAACAAGTATCCACTCCCGAGAATTGATGATTTAATAGACCAACTGAAGGGAGCAGCGGTGTTTTCGAAGATCGATCTGCGGTCTGGGTATCATCAGATACGAGTGAAGACGGAGGATATACCCAAGATAGCTTTTCGTACCCGATACGGTCATTACGAATACCTAGTGATGCCGTTTGGTGTGACAAATGCACCAGCTATCTTTATGGACTACATGAACCGAATCTTTTGTCCTTACTTGGACAAATTTGTTGTGGTCTTCATTGATGACATTCTGGTATACTCTCAAAATCAGGAGGACCATGCTGAACACCTCAGTATAGTTCTTCAGATTCTGAAGGAGAAGGAATTGTATGTCAAGCTGTCAAAGTGTAAGTTCTGGATAGAAGAAGTTAAGTTTCTGGGTCACGTGATCTCGAAGGATGGGATTGCCGTGGATCCATCGAAGGTGGAGGCAGTGCTGCAATGGGAAAGACCAACGTCCGTGACGGAGATTCGAAGCTTCGTGGGTTTAGCTGGATATTACCGGAGGTTTATTGAGGGATTCTCCAAGATTGCTGGGCCACTTACACAACTCACGACAAAAACCAAGCTTTTGAGTGGACTGACAGCTGTGAGCAAAGTTTCCAAGAGTTGAAGAATCGACTGACTACCTCACCAGTGTTAGTACTACCCGATCCGAATGAGCAGTTTGAAGTGTACTGCGACGCTTCATACCAAGGGCTAGGATCTGTACTTATGCAGCATGGAAGAGTTGTGGCTTATGCTTCAAGGCAGTTGCGAGTGCACGAGAAGAATTACCCGACACACGACTTGGAGTTAGCGGCTATAGTTTTTGCTCTGAAGATATGGAGGCATTTTCTCTACGGAGCAACGTTCAATATTTTCAGTGATCACAAGAGTTTGACGTATTTGTATGATCAGAAGGAGTTAAACATGAGGCAACGAAGGTGGTTAGAATTTCTGAAGGATTATGATTTCCAACTTCTGTATCACCCTGGCAAGGCAAATGTTGTGGCAGATGCTCTAAGTAGGAAGATGATCAGTGTCTCTGCCCTGATGATCAAGGAAAAGGATATGCTAGAGCAGTTTAGAGATGTGTGGTCTTTTGTGGAGTTAGAACCTAGAAAGATTTACATGAATATGGTTACCATTACAAGTGAACTATTGGATGACATAAAGGAAAAGCAGAAGATTGACAAGTTCTTACAAGAAGTGAGAGAGTAAGTGGAGCAAGGAGGTGAAACAGAGTTTACGGAAGGAACGGATGGAATTCTGAGGTTTCGTGGAAGAGTTTGTATTCCTCGTGACAAGGAACTTAGAGAATACGTCATTAACCATGCTCATACAAGCCAGCTGAGTATGCATCCAGGCATAACAAAAATGTACCAAGACTTGAAGAAGTTGTTCTGGTGGCATGGAATGAAGAGTTATGTCACTAGACGTGTATCGACTTGTCTAGTTTGTCAAAAAGCTAAGGTGGAACATCAGAGACCAGCGGGGTTGCTGCAACCGTTGTCTATTCTGGAATGGAAGTGGGACAGTATTGCAATGGATTTTGTAGTCGGATTACCAAGGACAAGAAAAGGTCATGATTCGATTTGGGTAATCGTGGACCGACTCACAAAGTCGGCGCACTTTCTCCCGATCGACATAAAATACAAACTGGAGAGATTGACTCAAATCTATATTGGGGAAATTGTTAGATTACACGGTGTGCCTACGAGTATTGTTTCGGATAGAGATCCGAGATTTACTTCAAATCTCTGGGAGAGTTTGCAAGAAGCGTTGGGGATGAAGCTACGTCTGAGTTCTGCTTATCATCCGCAGACCGACGGTCAATCAGAAAGGACGATCCAATCTTTGGAAGATTTGCTTCGAGCCTTTACCATAGAGCAAACTGGAAGTTGGGACGACATTCTACCCTTGATAGAATTCACCTACAACAACAGTTATCATTCGAGCATAGGGATGGCACCCTATGAGGCTCTGCATGGACGACGATGTCGAACACCTCTGTGTTGGTACCAAGACGGCGAGCGCCTTACTGTTGGACCAGAGATTATACAACGGACAACTAAGAAGGTTAAGATGATTCAGGAAAAGATGAGAACGGCTCAAAGTCGGCAAAAGAGTTATGCAGACCGAAGGAGAAAACCTCTTGAGTTTGAGGAAGGCGAGCATGTATTCCTGAAAGTCACACCTACGACTAGGGTAGGCCGGGCTTTAAAATCTAGAAAACTCACTCCTAAATTCCTTGGACCATATCAAATCATTCGTCGTGTAGGTCCTGTGGCGTACCAAATATCCTTACCTCCTTTCCTTTCAAACATTCATAATGTTTTCCATGTGTCACAACTCTGAAAATACCTCCTTGACCCAAGTCATGTCATAGCACCGGATGCAGTACAATTAAAAGAAAACTTAACATATGAGACGTCTCCTATAAGAATCGAGGATAGGAAGATAAAGCAATTAAGAGGCAAGGAGATCGCATTAGTGAAAGTAATCTAGAACGAGGTGACCGGAGATGCAACTTGGGAGCTGGAAGACAAGATGAAGGAGCAACACCCACAGTTATTCTAAGGTATACAAATTTCGAGACAAAATTCCTTTTTGAAGGGGAGTATTGTAACATCCCAAAAATTCTTTATTTCATTATAAACGATCATTTTATAATATTTATGATTTTTAAGAATTTTTGTGGATTTTTCTGAAAATGATGAATATTTTAATATATTTTTCGTTTTGCGTGTACACTGAGCGGAGCTGGGGAAACTAGAATATTTTCCCTGAGGTTGGTAAACTTTGAACTGTCAACGTGTCAACGGGGGATCTTACTAAACCCGAGGCCAGGCACAGTTTGCGAGGTTTACATTTTTTTGAGGTTTTATCTGTTAAATAAAAATTTCGGTATCATAAAAGCATCTGATGAATAATAAAATATTATTTTCATCAATTGTAAATTTTATTCACTGAGAAAATAATTCCACAGTGTAATTAATCATCTGTCAGATGTATTTAATTTGGAGACAAGCTTACTATGTACTTTATCGAGGAGCGCGCAAAGCTTCTCAAGGAAGCTTCCTCCAACCATTATTTTTATCATTTCTCTCTCTTCCCAAATTTGTGCTGCACGTTTGAAATTAAGGGGGGGTCTAATTCATTTCCTTTTCTCACATTTCCTCTCCTCCAAATACGCTGCTACTATTCACTCATCTTCTCTCTTCTCTTTCACCCTACAGCAGCAACACCACTCACACCTCCATTTTGTTCTTCAAACCGTCCCAATCTTAGCACCATTTTGTGATTGGAAGACCACCATCATTGAGGAAATCAGCTTCAAGGTTCTGCCATTTCCTCCATCTTCATTCTCCTACGTCTTTGAAGCTTAAAGGTTAGAGCTTTAAGGTAAAGCTCTTAGCTTTTTCTCCCTCTCTTCTCTTTTTCGTAAACCACTGTCATTTTGATGACAATGGGTATCCAGTTCAATATTAGGATTCTGATTCTTGCAAGTTTAAATCTTTAAGGAATTCCTGGAAGCTGGAAACGAAATCCTGACCAAAAAGGAGCCACCTTTCTTTATGCTTCTCCAAGGTAAGAGGAAGACACTCCTCCTCAACCTCTTTTAGCATTTAGGGACATTGTTTGTGATTGGTACTGTGATTCATCTCTGTTTGTATGTCTTCTTTGATGATATATATATATATATATATATATATATATATATATATATATATATATATATATGCTATTTGATTGTTTGTGTGTTTTGATATATATGTCTGGAACGTATAATCTAAAAGGAACGCTGTCGGGCTGGCTCTCGGATGGCCACGCCTTGAGACTAAAATTTTGGGATTATTGGTGAGAAGTGGTAATGACTTGGGTTTCTGACCATTAAGTGCAATGTCAAAACCTGTCGTGTAGGAACCCCTGGCCAAACCCGTCGAATGTGATGTCATGATCACTTAGTAAAGTCAAAACCTGTCGAGTATGAACCCCTGGCCAAACCCGTCAAATGTGATGTCTTGATTACTTAGTAAAGTTAAAATCCGTTGAGTATGAACTTCTGGCCAAACCCGTCGAATGTGATGTTATGATCACTTAGTAAAGTCAAAACCTGTCGAGTATAAACCCCTGGCCAAACCCGTCGAATGTGATGTCTTGATTACTTAGTAAAGTTAAAATTCGTCGAGTATGAACTTCTGGCCAAACCCGTCGAATGTGATGTTATGATCACTTAGTAAATTCAAAACCTGTCGAGTATGAACCCCTGGCCAAACCCGTCGAATGTGATGTCTTGATCACTTAGTAAAGTCAAAACCTGTCGAGTATGAACCCCTGGCCATGCCCGTCGAATTTGATTCCTAGTCATTAGTGCAATATCAAAAACCGTCGAGTATGAACTCCTGACCACTTAGGAGAGAAACTCCTCCAATGCAAAATCCATCAAATTTGAATGACCACATCCGTCGAGTGAAATATTCGTCGAGTTAGAATGCCAATACCCATTGAGAGACATACCTGTCGAATGGATCTTGTGTCCATTTATCAGAAGCTTCCCAAAGTTAATATTCGTCAAGTAGAACATCAAGATCCGTCGAATTAGAGTTCTGACTACAGTGTTTTCGTCGGTTCGACACTTGGGAGATTTCTCCAACGTCGACACCCACATCCGTCGAAATTGGACTTCTGCTGACCTTCTGGAAAATTTTGACAGTTTTGATCTCTGTTCGACAGAACCTCTATCCGACAGAAATTGGTTTTTATCCAATCTTATTATAAAATGTTATCCCATTTTTCATCCTTCTTCCATGTTAGTCTTCGTCGAATGGCAGCTTCAATTTTCCACTAAATGCATAGTCTCCGTCGAATTCACAACTAAGGTTTATCACCCAATACCTAGCAATTAAATCTGTGACGTTGTTGGTGATTCTGGCCATGTATCTTCCTGGATTCAAAACCCTTGGATTAATAAAAGTACATAAATCATAAATGATTGGATGATTAGAGATTAAGTAGGGATTCATAAACAGGGAAGAACATGAGTATGGGTGAGCTTTTGAGGCACATAATGAATTTAAGGGTTGACTGTTATCATGACTATGAATGGAAATTGTGGATATCCTTAAAATGTACTATTGGATTGTTGTGGACCCGTGAATGGGATCAGATATTGATGATAAATGATATGACATGCATTTGAAGCATGATGGACCTAGTTGGTCATGAAGAGTATGATTGTGTCATGCATTGAACAAAAAAAAGAGATTGTCCGTTGGACTTGGTTAAGGCCGGTAGCCTAGGAGTTGAACTTACACCTTTGTGCGGGTGCGAATAGACAAGTGTAGGTTACTTGTTGACCTTGGGGGCGTCAGGGTACGGGTACCTCACAATGGGCAGCTGGTAGCTCTCTGTCTGTGGGGCAGACCGATGCAAACACACTGACGATCCGGACCGAGATGCTATCCTATGTCGAGATCTGTGTAGAATGTCTTGTAAAATGCCATGATGTACAAAATGATAATTTGAAAATTTTAACACTTGAGGGCCTGGGCAGCCAAAAATACAGACATACCTCCTGATCGCTCTCTCCGACTATTTTGTGTCTAGCTCCATGGAGTAGGATTTTGGTTATTGAGGGCAAGTGTGGATAGTGAGTCCATGAATCATCTGGCATGCATTGTTATTATAATTGGAACTGTTGTACTTCTGATATATCTATATGTATACGACTGCCTGGAACTGTTTAGTTGATCATAATTGCTATTGAATGTTTATTACCATTATTGTTGTCATAAATGCTATGTGGGCGCTTTGCGCCGTTTGGTTTCTCGATGCTATGATTGGTAATGATAGTAGGATGTCTTACCTCTTCTCTGTCTCTCCATTTCTGTTTTGTCCGTATACTGTGTTCCATAGAAGATAACTGCAAGGAACCGGAAGCCCCCGACTTCCCTGGTTTTTGGCCTCATCTCGACTGAGCGACTGCAGAAGCGTATGGAGCCACGCACACAAAGATTTTTGGGAGATGTGCGTCTGACCTTCTTGGGAGGGCCAGAGTGCTGGTACATCAACTATGGTTCTGAGCGTTGCGTCTATACGGGGGATGTGTCATTATCTCTAGCCTGGAGGCGTCACGAGCCGCCTGTCTTCACCTGCTGTATTAGTTTACGTCTGGAGTTTCAGCTACCGATATGCGAGATGTGGGGTGACCGTTATTTCACTCCGCGGGAAGACTCTTTTCGTTCCACTGCTCGGGCCCTGTCCCGTGACTCTTCGATTCCTATGGTGATTTCCTCTAACGAAGAAGATCCTGAGGAAGATCCCGAGGAAGTTCCTGAGGACGACCCCGAAGAGGATCCTGAAGAGGACCCTGACTCGATTCCTCCTCACTTGAGGGACTGACTTTACTTGTAGCTACTGAGGGCTACCAGTATTTTATTTTGGGGGCCTAATGTTTTGTCTGTTGTGGGCTGTATATTCTGATACCATAGGGATATGTATGTATAATCCTTTGGGGGCAGGTATAGTTTTGCTTTTTGTTATGCCAGGCTTTGTAACTAAACAGTTGATAATTATATATATATATGAATGAAATGTTAATTTCCCATGTATGTCTCGTCACCGTGGATATTGATTATCGTTAACGTAAATGTAATGAATCGAAAAAAAAATATACTTGCTAATTTACTTAACCAACTACAATTGAGTAAATGTATATATTATTAAAATGAACCGGGTCTTAACTCACATAAAATTTTATTTCCGCATTGTAATTGAAAGTGAGATGTTCCCTTGGCTTTAAAAAGGGGCGTCACATTTACCACATGTAGCCCTATATTTCAGATTTAAAATGCCACAAGAATCAGGTCAATCCGATATCTGTAGCTCAGGTTATACGACAAACATCACAGGCTGTTCGGGTGCTGTTCTGATTCTGCAAATTCAGGTATTGCATAATCTTGGTTTCTAACCAAGTTCTAATCCTCAAATCATGGATTCTAAGTGTTTTCCAACCCTAATCATGGTCTCTAATAATGTTAGGATCATTAAACACTAATTCAACTCATCAATGATGGATTTAAACTCAAACTTCTAACTAAAACACTACTTTTTTCCAACTAACCATTAAAAAGGAAACTATGGATTCTAAGGGCTCTAATCCATCAACTAACTAGTATCTAACTCATTAAACTTAGATTTTTATCAAAGTCAATCAATCACAACCTAATTCTCATTTTTCTCCAATCCATTTCCAAGATTCTCTATCATGAACCAAAATGGTTGATTTGAGCCATAAATGACTATCTAATACTTATTAGACTAAAATTATCCTAACTTAATTCTTGGAAGCAAGAATCAAGCTAAGAGCTAGGATTTTGCTCTCCAAATTCAGTTTTCCATTCCAAAATCTCTAACCCCCATTCAAAAGAACAAAGAGGGAAAAAGAATAGAAATCTCCCACCTTTAGGTGATGACCAACCTTGGTGCCTTGCTCTTCTTCTTTTCCTCTTCCCTTCCTTTCTTCTCCTTTCTCTCTTTCTCCCTTTTGTTTCCCTGTTTCTGTTCTTTTCTATTCTTTTGTTTTGTTTTCTGCTGGGGGTCGTGGGTTAAGGGGAAAATCAGAACTTAAGTTCCAGTGTTAGAACTTTTATATGCTAAGAACACTTGAATTATACTAATTCAAGGTTTTCAACTTCCCAACAACTTTAAAATAAATATTAGGATTCATTTAAATTGTTGGTTCACTTTTATTCTCATTTTTCATATCTACTACTAGTCAATCGATATTAAAATACACAACAGTATACTTAAAAATACCTAACTGATTCTGATTCTTCTCAAATTTTTACTGTATCTTACTTGACTCATTTTTGACCTAAAAGCAATCTTTCTATATTTGTTTCTCTCAACTTAGCCTTTAAAGCTATTTAAAAGTTATGAATTTCTAACGAATTATGTGTTAAAAATATTGGTTTGATTTAACTTTTGATTGTGTTTTAACATATGCTTAAAGTTTTATTTTCTTATTCGAGTGAAGATTTAAGCAAAACCTTAGTTTCCTGTTTGAGATTCAATATGAATGAGCACATATACTTATTGTTTGTACTGCTCATTGTATTGAATCTTGAATTGTCCAAGTGGAACAATTTGGTAAGAAATTTTTCCTTCACTTGGTTAATAGTTATTATTTAAATCTCATATCTTATACTTGTTGAAATTTCAGTCTGCTACATTTCCTTTTGTTCTCTAGGTGTATACTTAAACGCGGTAGATCTCACTGAGTTATAGTCATGCACTTGGAGACTAATGGGAAATGCTGTCGAAATTTCGTCAAGCATAAAATATGAGATTTAAGGAATAACTATTAACCAAGTGTTGAAAAAGTTTCTTATCAAATGGGATAGGGCCATACCATGTTAAGAAGGATCAGTTGATATAAGGATTGTATTAATGTGCTAAATCAATTTCAGCAATCATGAGACCCGATTGAAGTTGGATGTTACGAAGAAATGATCATACCAGTTATGTAAGTGAAGAATTCAAGGATGGAGTTGATGATTTCATTAGGGTTGCTCAAGGAGACCCGACAGTTAGTGATGCATTAAATCGCATCCTAAGTCCATGTGCTAAATGTAAGAATCGTGCTTGGAGGGAGGTATTTGGGGTAGAATAACATTCGTATAAGTACGGATTTGTGGATGGTTATGTAAATTAGACCATTCATGGTGAGGACATATGGGGGGATAGCGGCTCAGTATCCATTGTCCATGATGATGAAGTGGAGCTTAGGAATCCATACGTGGATATGGTTATGGATGCCGCAGGTGATAAATTAAATCCAGAGGCTCAAGATTTAGAAAAGGATCCAAATGCATCAGCTGCGAAGTTTTATGACTTGCTAAGAGACGCTGACGAACCTTTATGGGATGGTTGTCATAAGCACATGAAATTGTCAACTATAACTCAACTTTTGAACTTAAAGTCAGAGTTTAACATAAGTGAGAGTTGTTATGATAGAATGATTGTTATAATTAAGAGCATGCTTCCAGAGCCTGAAAGGTTACCCAAAAACTGCTACAAATCAAAGAGAATGGTTCGTGAGTTGGGATTAGGATATGAGAAGATAGATGCATGTCTTAATCAATGCATGTTGTATTACAAAGAATAAAGTGACAAGAGACTCTACTCAATTTTCTTAGTATGTGGACACCCACGATTCAAACCGAAGGCGGGATGTTCATCGAATAAGAAGGATGTGCCGCACTCAGTGTTGCGATATTTTTCCATTATGCCAAGACTCCAACGTCTGTTTATGCCCCAAAACACTGCACAATATATGACTTGGCATGCGGATGGAGTGCATCAAGATGAATCAGTGATTAAGCATCCAGCTTATGCTGAAGCTTGAAAATGATTTGACGCTACCCGTTCTACATTTGCCCTAGGCGCTCAAAATGTTAGGCTTGGCCTGTGTACAGGCGATTTTAATCCATTCAGCGGTTCAGCCACACCACATTCATGTTGGCCTATTTTTGTCACACCGTACAATCTACCTCCAAGTATGTGTATGAGAAGGGAATACATATTCCTCACTCTTGTGATTCCTGGACCAAAGTCACTTGGTAAAATTTTAGATGTCTATCTTAGACCCCTAATTAACAATCTGAAGATATTGTGGGATGATAGGGTGCAAACTTATGATGCCTGGAAGAAGTAAAATTTCGATATGAAAGCGGCTTTGTTGTGGACAATAAGTGACTTTCCAGCTTATGGAATGCTGTCTGGGTGGAGCACTCATGGAAAACTTTCTTGTCCGCTTTGTATGAATCACAGTAAGTCATTTGTGTTGAAGCACGGTAGAAAATGTTGTTGGTTTGATTGTCATCGCCAATTTTTGCCCTTTGATCATCCATTTTGCCGTGATCAAAACTCTTTTAAGAGATCAACAGTGGAAAAATCGAATCCACCGCAATGGCTAAGTGGGACAGATGTCTTGAATAGAGTGACTCAACTTAAGGAAATCATTTTCAGCTTGAATTTAGGTAAACAAAAACAAGATGGCTTTGGTATACACCACAATTGGGTGAAGAAGAACATATTCTGGGAATTGCCTTATTAGTCCACTAATCTAATACGACATAATTTAGATGTTATGCATGTCGAGAAGAACGTGTTTGATAATATCTTCAACACTGTCATGGACATAAAGGGCAAGACAAAAGACAATGCAAATGTAAGAGAAGATTTGAAGATAATATGCAAACGTACTACCTTGGAGCTAATAGTTGAGAATAGCAAGTGTAAAAAACCAAAGGCGACGTATGTCTTGGATGCCAATAAAAGAAGGATGGTGTATGAGTGGATAAAACAGTTGAAATTTCCTGATGGGTATGCGTCAAATATCACACGTTGCATCAATGTAGACGGCGGGAAGATATATGGAATGAAAAGTCACGATTGTCATGTTTTTATGCAAAGGTTAATTCCTCTGGCATTTCGTGATATCTTTCCAAAACCTATATGGGGACCGTTAACAGAACTAAGCTTGTTTTTTAAAGAAGTTTGTGCAACTGAAATTCGTGCTTTCACCATCGAGAATACAGAATTTGTAAGTTAAAGAAGATTTTCCCTCCAGCATTCTTTGACGTGATGGAACATCTAGTCGTGCATCTCCCTTATGAAGCTAAGGTTGGAGGACCAGTGCATTACAGGTGGATGTAGCCCTTTGAGAGGTGTATGTTGTACTTGAAAAGAAAAGTCTGAAATAAGGCAAAAGTTGAAGGATCTATTTGTGAAGCGTATATTTTAGAAGAAATTTCCAATTTTGCTTCCATGTATTTTGATCCCCACCTACAGATCAGGCGCACTCAAGTTCCTCAGAATGACGACGGTGGGGAAGATACAATTAATGAACGGTTGTCTATTTTTAAACATCCATGTCGTCCTGTTAGGAAAGGTCGAAATAGATTCTTGACGGATGTGGAACTTCAGATTACTGAGATATATATGCTTGTAAATTGTGGAGAAGTAGAACCTTATCTCTAGTAAGTTTACTCTCTATCTAATGAATTTGTTATTAATGTGCTAAATTTATGCTAAATATTAATTATTGTATTGATTAGACAATTTGAGGATTCATTAAGGGATACAGATCCCAATATCACTGATGATCAAATATTGGAAGCTCGAGATAAGGACTTCAGTAGGTGGCTAAAACATCTAGTGAGTCCTTTTATCTATAATAGTGATCTATCATAGTAAATTCAATGTGCATTATGCTAGATGTTACAACTATCTACTGTTTATGTAATGATACAGGTTAATATAGGCCAAGTCGAGGATCAAATGATACGAGAGATAAGTTACAGTCTGTCCAAGTCCGTGACTTCTTACTGTGGCTTAATAGTTAATGGGTACAGATTTCATACCAAGGTGTACGGATAAAATAAAGCTACCATGAATAGTGACATATGTGTTAGAGGTAGTATATATGGTGAGAATGACTTCGACTATTATGGCATCATTGAAGATATATTAGAATTGTCACAACAAATGTACTATACAAGATACCCACAAAGCAGGAATAGAGCTAATGGTGAATGGTGGGCAACTTGCAAGGTCAGAGCAAAACTCTTCATAGCTGAGACATTGAATGAGGAAGGTGATGAATTGAATGACTTAACTGCCATTGATTATTACCAAGATGATGGATCCCTTGGAACACCCAATCTTGTGATGGATGATGAAGCAGTCTCCTTGTTTGATGCACATGCCCAAATGGAAGAAGTGAACATATGTGATATACATTATCCAATGGATGATTTGGTTGATGATGAGTTCATTGATGACAATGAAAATAATGAAATTAATGAATTCTCAGATAAAGATGAGGAATCTTTTGCTTTAGACTCAAGTAGTTAAAATTGAATTTTGTTCAATAATTTTCGTTAATGGTATTTACCCTGGAATATCATTATTATATTTTGAGATTTTTATTGACATATAGTTTCTTAACTCGTCATGTTTCATTATGTTTCCTTATGCAGATATCCATCATGACCATTCGAGGTAGAGGTGCTGGACGCAGTCGTGGGAGAGGCCGTAATGTTGCATCTACTTATGATTCTCCACCAGTACAACATTCTCAGCCCTCTCCAGGTATACCTGTAGGATAATATTTTTAATTATTATTAACTCTTGGTTTATATAAATGTAATATATATATGTTTTTTTATGTATAATTATATTAGGTGCAACTTCAGCTACTGGCCCATCGACCAGTGTAGGCCTACCAGTGTCTAGTCCATTGACTATTGGAGGCGCATTAGCTTCTGTCCCACCCCTTACTGACCCAGCGATTTCTATGTCACCCCCTGCTGACCCACCCACTAGGGCCCGAATGTGGTGCCTTCATGTGGAGAATCCAATGTAGAAACAAATAGTAGAGAACTTATATATGTGGCGCCTATTCCCGAACCATAAGTACTAGTGATATATCATATTTTATTACATGTATTTACTTTCAGATAACCAACATTATCTTATTGTACTTACAGGAGGAGGTTTCTACTGTCGAGGGTGACACGTGACATTATGTACAATGTCATGACACGGATGCCTGTTCTGGATAGTACGTGGCGAGGTTATCCAACTGAGATGAAGGAAATACTATTTACCGACTTCATGGTAAGTAATTGTGTTTATAGAATTATATATTATACGTTTATTGAAAAATAAATATACATACATATCCTTTGTGTAGGCTAAGCATCGGTTCACATCTGATGTTGATCGTAGCATAGCGAGAATTGCCTGGGAACGGGCTATCTTGGACCGTTATCCAGACCATTTGAACAAAGCACGAGATAAGGCCTTTGAGAGGGCAAATTCAAACAACTTGGCTGATATTAAGGGCCATAGGCCCAGAGGAATGAGGATGGAAGTGTGGGATGACCTGGTCGACATTTGGCTAACAGATAAATGGATAACGAGGTCTGCAGCTGCCCGAAGGAACAGGGCAGCCATGCCTGATGCCTTGAAGCATACAGGCGGGTCAATAAGCTTTGGTCAACACAAGAGCAAGATGGTAATATAACTTCCTCATTTAAAGTTTTAATGATAAGCATCTGTGTATGAATATGTTGTAATTACTTGAATTATTTGCCTATCTTGAGTATGACATAGTATTTTAGAGGGATTGCCTTACTTTTGATATGTGTTTATTATATAATATTCTTCCATATGGGATTACAGGAGGCAGAGTTAAAGCATCTAGTTTCTTACAGAGATTTGTATGCAAAAGTTCATATGAAGAAAGACGGAAGCTATGTTTCTGAGCTCGAGGAATTTTATTGTAAGTGTCTTGTTCCTATTCAAAAGTCATATATATTTTAGGTTGTTTTTTTTTGTTAATATTTTTCTTGTTTTGTTATTTTTAGGAGTCATGACACCGCAATGACAGAAAAATATGGAGAAAACTCTTCCTCTCACCTTATGGTTGACCCAGAGGTCTGGTTGGATGCGGCGGGTCCCAACAAGAAGGGACGTGTGCATGGCATAGGTAACAGCTTGCACATTAGTAATAACACTAGGTCAGCTTCATCCTCCTCGGTTGCGGGTCCTTCCCACTCTACACCGTTGACACAAGACATATCTGAAGCTGTAAATACAGCAGTGGCAGCAGCGATGGCTTCATTTGTCCAGAGTCAACTTGTCCCTATGTTGGCGCCTTTCCAATCGTTCCTATCTACGATCGGATCAACAAATGTTGCTCCACAACCACCATCGCAAGATTTAGGTAGGGAGGGTCGAGAGGAAGATGAAGACGAAGACGAAGACAACTTAGACTGATTGCCATTTTTTATTCTTATTGTCAAATTTATATAACTTTCAACTATATTGATTGATTATTTGTATAATAACTTTTAACTATATTATTGGATTATTTTGTACAAGTTTTTTATTATAGCATTTTACAATTATTGGATTGTTGTTGGATATTTGTTTGCTGGATTTCTGTTTGCTGGATTGTGGTTTGATATGCAGGTTTTGGGAAAGTTATATATATATATATATAGGCTATGAAAAAAAACTAGCTCATTAGCGAGGGATTAGCAAGGGATTAGCGACAGAAACTCACATTGTAAATAGCGAGGGATTAGCGAGAAAATAGCAAGGGATATATTAGCAAGTTATTAGCGAGAAAATAGTGAGGAATATATTAGCGAGTGATTAGCGAGGGATATTTTAGCGAGGGATTCACGAGGAAATAGCGACTGAATAATACAAGCCATTAGTGAGTGATTAGAGAGGGATTAGCGAGGGAAGTTAGAGAGGGATTAGCGAGGGAATAGAGAGGGAATAGCGAGGGAATAGCGAGAGAAATTGACAAAATTAGTAAATAATTCAGTGACAGAATAACGAGGGACATTCCCTCGCCATTTTGTGAGGGAATATTAGCGAGGGATTAGAGAGGAACTAGCAAGGGGAATAAATTTTCTAGAGACGGATTAGAGAGGGCATACTTTCCCTCGCTAATTAGCGATGAAAAAAAAGTGACTAACTTTTCCCTCGCTAATCCCTCTCTAATCCCTCGCTAACAAAAATTAGAGAGGGATTAGCAAGGGAAATTTCCCTCACTATTTTCCTAATTTCTTGTAGTGTGATAATTGAACCCAATTTCTTATACTTGATACTAATTTAGTTGCTTGTTATTATTTTATCTCTTTTCTGCAATTTAGATACTTGTTGTATCAGTTTTGCTCCTTGCATGTTTCATGTATGTTTTACCCAATAATGTTTAATTAAGTTGATTTGTGTTATCAAATTAGTATACTATAATCTTTTGTTATTTTTAATGTCATTTTTTCCATATTTTGGAAAATTCCTTGCTTACTGACTGATATGGCTTATATGATATTGAATGTCATCTTGACTACCTAATTAAAGCAAGGTTCATTACTTATTTTTACGTGCACTAAGTTTTTTAAGTTTTCTGCAACTTTTATACTTCATACTTTACTGTTACTATTTTCTTCGTTGCATGTTTCATGTCCTGAACCATATTTATGTTATCTAATTAGTATATTTAATAATTGAACCAGATTTCTTATTCTTGATAGTAATTTAGATACTTGTTGTTATTTTAACTCTTTTATGCAATTTAAATAGTTGTTGTATTAGTTTTTTTTCTCGCATGTTTCATATATCTTTTACCCAATAATGTTTCATTAAGTTGTTTTGTGTTATGTAATTAGTATAATATGATCTTCTATGATTTTTAATGTAATTTTTTATCTCTTATTTTCTATAATTTATATGCTTCATACTTTGCTGTTACAGTTTTCTTTGTTTCATGTTCCATATATCCTGGACCATATTTCTCTTATCTAATTAGTATACTATGATCTATTTTTAACTCCCACTTACCCTCATTGTTATTGCCATTTAGTTTTAATTTAAAACCCTTATTTCGTATGAAGCGTTAAATTAGACCACTACATTTCATTCTCTTTTATCCATTCATTAATTCCCACGTACACTGATTCTTTAATTTTCCTTGCATGTTTCATATATCTTCAACCAATCATCTATTATCTAACTAGTATACTTGATACTTATTTTTAGCTACAGTGTCAAGTTAGAGGTTACCCTTTTTAGGGATTATGTGGACTAGGTCAATAGTTTTATTGCTAACGATGATATCCATCAACCTGTCATTGTGGTCCAATTCGCAAGAGTTAAGACTTTTAAATGTTTACTATCCTTTAAATCTTTTACTCTCTATGGTTACTAGATATTCAGTATATCTATTTTGTGGTCTTTTTTTATGTTTAGGTTTCTCTAAAAAAATTATTATTCACATTCTTTTAATATGTATATCATTTTTGTAATTGTTTTATTTGGTTGTATACAAGTTTATTCTACAAAATGTCATATATGGTACTAGATTGTTATTTAATCCTAACATTCTTGAGGTCATTGAGTTCAAAATTAAGTAAGTTGTGTGAGTTCACTGTTTGTGCTCCTTATATATTAGATTCTCATAATACTAATTAATACTTTATTTTATTTCTTACTTTCTCTTATCATGCTTAATTTGTTTTATCTAGGCTACCTGCTGCAATTGAAGAAAAATCGTGAAGCTTTGCGATTATATCTGATGTTCCTTATAACTCCCTTGAGGATGACTTCCTAAGGGGACTCCTAGAAAGTCCATTCCAGAATTAAAGGAATGTGAAGATGTGTGTTACATGCTTTCATATTTTGTTCTTAATTTAGTTATTCAATTTCCAGTAATCAATTTTATCATTTTCAGTTAATTTATTCTTATTATTTATAATTGTAGGATGGTTTATACATAGTCTTTGGAACTGTGAAGCGTGTTAATAATGACCCAAATTGGTGGTACGCTGCATGTAAATGCAACAAAGCTATCACCCCAGACTCTAGGATGTACTACTACAAACGTTGTTTCTACCATGTTGTGAATATTGTTCCTAGGTTAGTTTTTTAATTTTCTATCTAAATTTAAATGCATTATTGATTGCTGAATGAAGTTGTTTTTTAACATTGTTTTTTATATTTAATTTAATTAGATATAGAATCAAGCTTGTAGTCACTGATGAAGTTGACAGTGTTACATTTGTGGTGTGGGATCGCAATGGCTGTATCCTTTTGAAAAAGTCCTATTCTGAGTTGCTCGAATGTATTCAGAAGGTATGTAATTTATTTTTTGGTGAATTATAAGTATGTTTATCTGCTTATGTTTGTCAACAAATGATTTTTGACTTTTTTGCTGTACAAACAAAAGGGAGGTCATATTGGTCATCCTCCTGAATTTGAGAAATTCTTGATTGAGAAATCATTCCTTTATAAAGTTGAGGTGATTATAGTAGTTAGCAGGAATTTTGAACAATCTTTCAAGATTACATAGATTTGTTTTGATCCTTCTATTATATCTAAGTTTAGAGATAATGAATCTCCTGTTTTTCCTACTCAAGTTTGCTAATTATTTATGTTCCCTTATTTTGTTTGTATTATGAATTTACCTTATTAAATTTTATTTTCAAATATAATAGATTGGAATTGTAATTGCCTTTTCTTTTTGCATTTGGTTTTGTTTTCAGCATTCCTTTCAATCTGATGCTCCTTATTATTCACTTGCTAATGACTTCCTGAATATGACTTTTAGCTAGTCAATTGAGCAGCTAAAAGACTGCAAAGATGTGACTATTTTGTTTATTATTTTTCTTTAAAATAATCACAAAATATTTCTATCATGATTGTAAATCTTGAATTATAATTTGAGTGATAGTATTCATGTTAATTATAGGATGGATTCTATATAGTCTTTGCTACTGTGAAGGGTGTCAATAATGGTCCAAACTGCTTGTATACTGCATGCACATGTAATGAAACAGTTACCCCAGATTCTGGAATGTACTATGTAACACCCTAGCTCTAATACCAACTAATGTAACACCCTAGCTAGGACATCACATTTCTGACTTCCGACTCATAATCTGAAAATAAGTTCACACAAAGTTTGAGTTATAAAATATGGGTTTCAAAATTTTCTTCTTTTACTGAAACGTAAATTTACTAAAAATATTAGGTAATATTGTAAATCATATTTTAACTATTCATTATACAATATTGACACCAATTAATATCACAATTTAAAGAGAAATATAAAATTAACAGACTTATTTTTTTTTTGACAGTAGCAAACCCCATGACGGGTCCTACTTGTTGCCAAGTGGCCTCAATACTCAAGAGGGGGGGTGAATTGAGTAGTTAAAAATAAGTTCACAAATCTTTCGTAAATCGTTTGACAATCAATTTTTGTTGAAGCTATTGAATGATCAGAGATAATTGAATAGATGAGTTAAGCACTTTTACTAATGAACGTAATAGCCAAGGAGACAATATCCAAATAAAACAATGAAACAGTGCACAAAGATAAGCAGAGGAGGGTTTAGAGAAACAAACACAGTCGTTTATCCTGGTTCAATCACTACTCCACTTGTGATCTACGTCCAGTCCCCAAGCAATACCTTGAGATTTTCCACTATATCTTCAAGCTTCAATGGGTGCTTAAAAACCACTACAACCTTGAGCACTCAACAATATGGGATACCTCACCCAAAAGCTTGAGCCTCTATTTTCCAAGGGATACCTCACCCTTACAATACTTGAGGGATACCTCACCCTCACTAATCAGAATGTATAAGATTAAAATAGAAGAAGCTCTCTCTAGAGCAAGTGTTTACAAATTGAAGCTCTAATATGCTCTCAAAGATTTTTCACGTTTTTAGTCAGAAAACAGAGCAAGAAATGATTTTAAGGATTGATTCACGTTTTGAAGTATGATGATCAGTTTTTGATTCAAGGTCAACCGCAAATGAGGACCCAACTTTGGTATTTATAAGTTTCTCAATTAATAGAGCCGTTGGAGGTAGTTGGGCATGCATTTAATGCATTTAATATAGCTGTTGGACGTTGTCAGGATGCGTGTAATCGATTACATATCTCAGGTAATCGATTACATTGTTGTTCCAACGTTTTCTGAACTTTCTGGGCTCTGTGTAATCGATTACATTCTTGAGGTAATCGATTACATGGCTTCTGACTTTGCTTGTAATCGATTACAATGCTCATGTAATCGATTACATGACTTCGACTTCTTCGTGTAATCGATTACAATAGTCATGTAATCGATTACATGGCTCGTCGAACGTGTTCTTTGAGTTTGGGTTTTGTGTAATCGATTACATTCTTGGTGTAATCGATTACATGGCTTCGACTTTGTTTGTAATCGATTACAACATCAATGTAATCGATTACATTACTCGTCGAACGTGTTCTTTGCCTTTCGGGCTTTGTGTAATCGATTACATATATTTTGTAATCGATTACATGGCCTCGACTTGCTTGTAATCGATTACATTGTTCATGTAATCGATTACATGCTTTCTGTTTGATGTGTAATCGATTACAAACATTATGTAATCGATTACATTAGCCTTTGAACACATTTTTCAAGTCCAATAATGCTTGTAAGTCATTTCCAACACCTCAAGGTACTTGTTTAAACATACATCCTTTTTAAGAGTGTTAGATTTAAAGTTGAAACTCAGGTTTTATTGAAAGCCATGTTTATCTTTGAAATTTCTCATTGATTTTGAAATCATATATATTGAAAAATCATTTGAGAAATCTTGAGAGCATTTAACATTAAAATCCTAAGTCTTATAACTAAATAAACCTTCTGTCTTCTTTCTTTGATCTTGATTTTTCCTTTTGTGCTTGATCTTCTCTTTTGCTTTTGTTATCATCAAAAACCTTTTGACATGCCTTAGAGACATAAGCATTCACACTACTTAATAGCACGGTGCAACACTAACAGAAAACTTTAACATACTTATTCCTTTTTCTGTCCATCTTGATGCATCAGACATCTGTTCCTTTGTCAACACTGCACACCTTCGAGTCCTGAATGTCCACTCCTTATTGTTATCACCAATCTCAGAGTATCCATCGCCCGTTATGTCTAAGACAACTTGATCCTTCTATTATTTGATTTTAACAGTACAGACACAACAAAACAATATAACAAAGAGATGAGATCACCTACACCAATACCAACATGGCAGCACAGAGATAACACAAATAGCTATATCATACAGATAGATCATACTATAATCATGCTATCAGCATTAATCAACTATCATCATCTAATCATTTATCAGTTCAATCATCATCCAAGTACTCAAAACAATTGTCATAACCAATAACCAATATTCCCCAATTAATATATCACACGATATAAATGCTCTCGATTTATGCATATGTACAAAGACTCATTTTATCAAAAACGACTCCATGGAGGTTTTCACAATTTCGAGAAGAATGCTCTGGTTAATTGTCAGCCTTAGCCCAAAGACAATCTCCCAGTCGTTGAAAAGAATCGTGTTCTTGTCGGGTATCGTCAATGCGTTAACGGATTGCATCGCAAGTGGCACAGGGTACTCGCCAGCTGTCCACTGGTCGACCGCCGCGCCTCGACGCCCCCAAGATCCATCATAGACCTCACTATCAATTCTCATTCCCTCTTCAACCACAAGGGCCATAATAGCTATTAGCTATCTTTTATACAATGCACGAATTTATCAGTGCAAGTCCAACCCCAACGGGCCAAATCTTTTCAATTTCATTTGTACAATGCACGAGTATATCAGTGCAAGTCCAACCCCAACGGGCCAAATCTTTTCAATGCATGTATAATGCACTAAATCCAAATACGGGCATCTCTTTCCAATGCATATAAAATGCACCAAATACCAATCATAGGCAAAACACGTCACTCTCTCATACAGTGTCCATACACTGGTTAAACAGTAATTATACTGTATTTTCAACACAAAATCATGTTATCATGTTTTCATAGTTATAAAATACTTTCGTCGTATTTTCACAAGATTGCGCAACATTTTCATTATGTTTTCACAATTTCAAAATGTTTCTGTTACGTTTTCAAAATATCGTAACACTTCTGTTACGTTTTCAAAATTAAACGCGTTTCGTTATATTTTCACAATACCGTAAAAATATTCTATTACTTTTAAATCACATAGTGATTTTTCAACAGTACGTCAAATATTTAAACTCACGTAAAATATTTAAACGTAATTCAAATCACGTAGAAATATTTTAACATATTTTAAATCGCATAGGAATATTTTACTATATTCTAAATCGTTTTTAAGATACGTAAATCATTTTTCACCACAATTCTATTACGAAAAATATTTCTTAACCTTCAAAAATTCCATTTCATCCTTTCTCAAAATATTATGACTTTGTACTTCATTTTTCACATTTTCTTACTCAAGAAAATCTTTTTCCACGTTTCTTTACTCAAGAAATTCTTTTTCAAATATAATCCATAAAATTACTTTTCCATTGATATAAATCAATGTTTCAAATCTTAAAATTTCCAAACGTACTTCAAAACTTGAAAATAAGTTATACTTGAGTAAATTCTCAAAATACCATTATATCCTCCATTTTTCCCCAAATCATTTCCAAATTAACCTACTTCAAAATAAATTAAAGTTTGAAAACATTTTCGTTTACAAAACTTAATTTTTCAAGTGAGTAAAATACTCTGATTTCCTTTTCAAATTTCTTGTATTAAATCAATTATATTTCCACTTGAAAAATTACTTTGTTTCATCAAAATCTAGGCATTACTATTTGAAAAATTATCAAAACATTTTTCCTTTTAAATTGATATGGTTTTACACAAACAAAACCATTAAAGTTTTATTTTCAAAACCAAAGTACCGATTGGTCATATAACAAATCCATTTGTTCAAATTCATTTTCACTTTCTTTGCAAATTCTTTTTCATTCTTAGTCAAAAATCTTTTCCTTAATATATATTTTCTCAAAATCACTTTTTATTGATCTAGTCCTACAAAATCATATTGAGTTGTTTAATTATTGTTTCTTAACTTTAAATTTCCTAACGTTTTCCAAAACTCAAATAAATTCTTCGTGAGTAAATTTAAGTTACAAACATTTTCTTTTATATTTCTAAATCACTTCTAAAAATTGATTCTTTTTAAATTAATTTGAAGTTCAATACTTTCAATCTTCTTTTTCTTTTATTTATGAAAATTCCACTTCACTTAATTTATAACACTTAATTCCCTTTTCAAAAATCCTTATTTGAAAATTCTTGTATTTCATCAAAACCTTATAGATGGTCATTGGAACCATGAAATATTTTTCTTCTAACTTAAATAAATTCCATTCTTGTTTCTACACAAAATAAATCAATAAAATTTCATTCTAAAATTTGTGTTCATGTTTTCTTAAAAAAAAACAAACCTTTAGTTCATTTTTCATACTCCTCAAATCAATCCAATTTTATTCTTCCATAAACATATTAATTTGTAAACACCTATTTTGAGGTGTCTTGGCCGAAATTCTCATTGTTCTAGAGATCAAAATTTAATTTTCTTGTTCTTGAAAAATTTCAATATTGACCCTCATCAAGGGCATCAAAACCGTAGCTCTTCCTTGGCCATTGGAACCAAGATCAATTTTCTTTCCATCCACACATCATGGCATACATATATATATTTCATCATAAATATCACAAACATGCCATATACTCATCATGCATATTATAAGTATACTATCAAAGCCATAAAATCATACAAAGCATATTAAGCATAGACAAAAATAATCAAAGCACAAGAAAATAAAGCAAAGCTCATAAACACACAATTAATTATTACATGACCATGGATTGGAATTCTCACATGAATTCACAATCCATCAAATATAAGACCATCTCCCACCACCATAATTGGTTGGTGAGATGGATCTCCCTCTTACCTCTTGAAGATCCTCAAAAGTTTCTTGATTTGTTTCTTTTTCCAAGTCCTTCACCACCAAGGGCTTCTCAAATACAAAACAAAATACATAGAAATTAGTATACTAAGCTTGATTAAGATGAACCATGGATCAAACATGGTTTAGATCATGAAAAAGAGAAAAGAAATGAAGTTTCCTTACACTTCACCTCAAAAATCCAATAACTTTGATCTTGAAGAAAGTCCATGAAGATGAATGATTTAGAGAAAATCTCCAACATGAAAGTTGCTTAGAATATCATGCAAATTCAAGATCTATGGTTGGATGAAATTAAAAGAGATTGGATGGTGGTTTTGAGTGTCTTGACCGAATGGTTTCTCTTGAAGCACAAAGATGGAATTTTTGATTTTTGATAGAAACTTGAAGCTTGGATTTGAAGCTCAAGATGAATGATTTTGGAAAAACTCATAACTAGAGATGTTCTTAGAATGGTGTTTAGGTTTAGGAAATGATGTGAGTGAAAATTATAGGTGAGTAATGGTGCTTGTGGGTTGCTTGGCCGAATCATAAGGTGAGAAAAGGAAGGAAAATGGTTGTTTTGTGTTCTTGGAACTTTGAGAGAATTTGATGAAGGCTTTTTGGTGAAATAGAAAAATGAATATGGAGAGTGTAACCAAAGGTGCTGCTGCCATGGGAGTGAAAGAATAGAGAGATATGAATTCATTTGGCATAATTGAAGGCTATCACATGATGCACAAAGTCTTCCACTTTGTCATCTTTTTCTTTGGCCTAAAAAGGCTATACAAGGATGTCTAAACATGTCTCCTCCTTCCTAACACTCCAAAACCGTCCCCCCTTCATCATGCACTCCAAAGTTGTCATAATTACTTGCTAATTGATTAGTTAATTCATTAGATTAAGTTTCCTAATCAATCTTAACTAATTTTCTAATTACATAACTAATTAATTAGACATATTATTTCATATATTATAATCTCTAATTAAAATTAGGATAAATTAAGAATTAGATTATAACAATTTAACATTTAGTTTAGTTTACTTGTCTTATTAATTAGGCCATTATTTGAAGCATTTCTAGCCATTGATTAATTCAATGGTTAGGATTTAGGTAGACTTTTGATTTTTAGAAGACTAAATCTAAGTCATTGGATCATTCTCCTTTAAATTCTAGCCATTAGATGTGTCTCCAAAATAAATGGTCAAGATTTCTCCTTCAAACTTTAAATCCAAGGGTTATAATTAGTCATAGCCTTTTTAGAAGACCAAATCTCCACCTTTGATCAATTCTTCATCCAATGGTCATAAATGGTCCTTGTTACTTTACAAGACCAAATCTCCACCCTTGATCAATTCTAAATCCAATGGTTGTAAATGGTCACTTTATATAATCAAATTTACACCGTTGATTAAATCTACGGTTGATATTGAAGCTTGCCTAACTAAGTTTATTCTCACACCATTGATTAAATCAATGGTGATTATCCAATACTTCTTTATTAAATTTATTTCTTAACCGTTAATTAAATCAAGATCAAGTCTCCACCGTTAATTAAATCAATGGTGGATATCCAAACCACCAATGTTGACTTAAGCAATATAATTTCTATTTTTATCTACTAAAAATCCCACAAAAGAATATATTTACTGTATTTTTATCACCCGATAAATTAAATACAACACAAAACACAATACAAGAAATTTTCTAAAACTGTTTCTGGATTCAGGTTTAGTAAGATCCCCTGTCTCCATTTAAACAGTACAAATTTTTCTTTGCGTAGAAAAATTTTCACTTTGCGGGACCCACTTGGGCCCACGTAAGGTCACCTGGGCCCACCTAGGACCACCGGGGCCCACATACAGTCAAAAATTTCATAATCATCTATAAAATCACAAAAATTAGAAAACGCACAAATATCAAATCAGATTACGTAAAATAATTACCTAATGGTAAAAATTAAATTACGTAAAGTTTTTCCCAGCCCGAAAATTTTTATTTTCCTGACACGGAGTAAATCACTCAAAATGATCAAATACGATGACGAAATAAACAAAATAATTTTACAGTATTCAAAAATTACTAAACAGTAAAATTCTGTTAACTGTCAAAATTACTGTTTAAGATATAGGAAATTTGAGGTGTTACATACTATTGTGAAGTTTGTTAGTGTCATGTGGTGAATGTACTTCCTAGGTTAGTTCATTACGTTTGTATTTAAATTCATAATTTCTTCTTGAGTTGTGTTCTAATCTTATTTCTATTTACTTACTCATATATAAAATTAACCTTAAAGTGATGGATAACACTAATAGTGCTACTTTTCAATTGTTTGATCGTGATGCATGTTTTATTCTGAAAAAATCATGCTCTCACTTGCTTGAATGCATTCAGAAGGCAAGTATTCATTTTGTTCGATTTAATTATGGTAATATGTGTATATTTGTTATAAATTCATTTTTTATTTTGTTATTTTGAATTAGAATGGAGGTCCAATTAGTCACCCACCTGAATTTCATCAATTCCTAATAGAGAAATTGTTCCTTTTTAAAGTACAATTCAACACAGAAGTGTTCAGTCATTTTGAACCTTCTTTCAAGGTTTCCAAGATTTGTTCTGATCCTTCCATTATTTCTAAATTCAGAGAATCCAATCCTTAATTCTTTGTCAATGGGGTTTGAAAAAATGCTCGAATCCTTTCTTAATTTATAATTATATAATTATATAATTAGTTTATTATTTTTAATTTTTATAATTTAACTTCTTAGTAATAGGAATTTAATAGTTTTTATTTCTGTCTTTGAATTTATTTCTAGACTAACATTACTGTGAGGTTATCTCTTGGTGATACATCTTCAAGTATTGAGTTTCAAGATGTTCAATCCTTTGTTGCTAAGGTTTGCAAACGTATTATGCTTTTTTTACAAGGTTTATTAATTATCTTTAATTGATATTATGTGTTCATTAAATATTTGTTCAACTTATAGTTTTGTCAGACCTGATGCAACATTTCATTGATAGAGATATATGCCTTGGTAGTCAAGCTGAAAATACTGTTCCTGATCTGACTTCTACAAAAAGAGCTTTTCGTGAATGTGTTTCATTGGTCGATGGTGATATGTCCAACATCAACCTGAAAGATGTTAAGATAGAGAAGGATTGAAAATTATATGAACCAGGAGTAATTTGAAGGTGGAATGAAGCAACTATGGTCCTTTTTTTTAAAGATATTTATGTTCAACTATGCTTTTGGTTGTATTTTGGTGGAAGTTTGATTGTGTTGACATTAGGAAGAGGATATGTAGGTTCCTCTTTTGACGATAATTCCTTAGCTTTGTGTTTTACTATAATTTGCTACTATGATGTTTAAGTGTTGCTTTTATGTTCTACTTTGAAACATGACTATCACATGATATGTGTGAAATAACATCATATTTTGGTCTTGTTTTGAATGCATTTTTAGGCATTTTTATTTTTATTTTTATTTTTATTTTTTTCCTTAAGTTCGGATAACTGCATTGTTTGTGATGTTGTTATGTAAGATTGGTGCTAAATTGGCTTAGAAATGGGTGGAATGCTTGTATGATTGAAGTTGAAGCTTAAAGGATAGCAAATGGGGACAAAATGATCATTCCAGAAGCATCCACGGCCTGACCATGGAATTTTCCATGGCCATGGATCGAACAGCTGTGCAAAAAAAGCAAATGTGACTCGGCAGAAGAGTCCACGGCCGTGGAATTTTTGATACAGTCAGAATGCCCTTGGCAGCAAGATCCACGGCCTGGCCGTGGAACGCATCAGAGGAACAACGTGCGCCCATCCAACAAGATCCATGACTTGGCTGTGGAATTTTCCACAGCCGTGGATTGCAGTCTGACACAATTTTTAAAATTTATTTTTATTTCTTTCTACAGGTTTGGACCATGTTAAATCCTTAGGGTATATATAGATGTTCTGAATACAATATTAAGGTTCCAATTTGGTTTGAAGGAGGCATGTTTGGAGGCTCTAGATCTTCATCTTCCTTCTTTCTTCCCTCTACGCTACGGGTTTGGATGTTCTTTATTATGTTTTCTTATTTCTTCTTCTCCATGTCTGAGTAGTTTCCTTTGTTTCTAAGATTGGGCAATGCTCTTTGATATATTGATGATGATTAATTGACTTGGTTTACCCTTTTTATTAATTTTGAATGTTCTTTGATTCAATCCTTATTGTGCTTATTCATGTGAATTTGCTGGCCACATATTTGCATCTCATAGACATTTAGGGACGTACTGAGAGGTGAACCTCGGTGTTGGAACTATAAGAATTGAACTTAACAGTAGGTTTTGCCTTTCGAGGACTTAATGAATTACCACAAAACGTAATGGGTTCAATTTAAATTCAATTACCACAAGAGTAGGAATTGGTTTAATTGGGCATGGTTCTTGTCTCTTGAGAAAGAATATTAAATAATTTAGGGTAATTCACATTCAATTCAATTTCAATTTTAATAAAAGGGTTGTCAATTAGGATTTGTCTTTTATCATTGTGGTTACCCCCAATCCTGGAAGCTTTCTTAAATTTGAAAACCCTTCTTAACAACTTGCTATTTTTGTTCTCAACTTTGCACTTTAATATTTATTTATTTAATTGCTTGGTTACTACGTTCTTATCACTCAACATTTATTTTTTTCTTTGTTTAATTGAATTGAATTAATTAATTAATTGGTATTCATAGACATAGTCCCTGCGGATTCGATCTTTTATTACTTGATAACGAAATCGTACACTTGCGGATTTCACGTACCAAGTTTTTGGTGCCATTGCCAGGGACTGAGCTTTTCTTGAATATCAATTTAATTTTTAAATTAATTATTTTAAATTAAATTTTTCTCTTTTTATCATATTCTTACTTTCTTATTTTCTCTTTGACTCTCTACAGGTAATTTCTCTTGTTTATGCGAAGTACTAGACATTCCGGGATTCTTATTAAAGCAGATCCTGAAATTGAAAGAACTTTTCGTAGAAGGAGAAGACAACAAAGGCAAAGAGCGAGAGAAATACTTGAACCAACACTTATCATGGCCAAACCTGAGGACAATAGACCGCTAAAAGAGTATGCAGCCCCTAATGCTCGAGGTTTACAATTTGGAATTGCTCAGCCAGATATTGAAGCTAGACACTTCACTATACCACCTGCTTTACTTTCTATGATAAGGCAAAACCAGTTTGGAGGATTGCCATCAGAGGACCTGAATGATGATGTGGATATGTTCTTGGAGTTCTGTGAGACCCTAAAGATTGAATGGGCCTCTGTTGATGCTATTCGCGTATGCCTATTTCCATTATCACTGAGAGATAGAGCTAAAGCTTGGTTGAAGTATGTGCCCGCTGAAACAATCACTACTTGAGACCAATTGGAGCAAACTTTCTTAGACAAATTCTTCCCACCTTCCAAGACTACTCATCTTAGGACCCAAATCACAAGCTTCATTTAGAAAGATGAAGAGTCATTGTCGGAAGCTTGGGACAGATATAAGGCTTTGCTAGAAGCCTGCCCACATCATGGGTTAGAAAAAATGGTTGATCGTCCACACCTTCTATAATGGTCTAGAATATTCTTCGAAAGTGTCTCTTGACTCCGCAGCTAGTGGATCTTTGATGAACAGAAGGCTAACAAAAGCTTAAGAGATCATTGAAGTGTTGCTGCAAATAATCACCAATGGGCAAATAAAAGAGGTAATAACCCAAAAAATTTCTCGAGAGGTAAGTTTGAGGTAGACGGTATTGATTTGATTATGTCAAGATTTGATTATTTGAATAAGCGTTTTGACAAACTTGAAAAGGCTAATGTTAATGCCATAGGTGCTTCTAACATTTTTTGTGAGATTTGTGGAGCACAGGGACATATGAGTGTCAAATGCCAAGTTGGAATTGGCTCCTCACAAGGTGTGTTGGTGGAGCAAGTGGAATCATGGCATAATTTCCATGACTTCAACCAAAAGGGGAGAAATAATCTATATTCTCAGAGTTACAACCCTGGTTGGAGGTCACATCCTAACTTCCCCTACCGGAATAGTCAACACCAAGCTGAGTAAGGTAGTGCTAAACCCTCTTCTGGATTCTAATAGGTACAAAAATCTAGACTTGAGTCTATTCTTGAGAACTTTGTTGAGAGTCAATCTAAGCAAAATGAGGAGTTTAGGCAACATGGGCAAGTGGTTACTGAGACCATTAGAGAGTTGTCAGTTAAGGTTGACAATTTGGCCATTCATAATAAGATGTTGGAAACTCAGATTGCCCAACAAGCAAGCACTTCACATAGGCAACAGGGTAAGTTTCCTGGTCAACTTGAAATAAATCCAAGCAATGAACACTGTAAGGCTGTGAGTTTGAGAAGTGGTAAGAAATTAAAGGACCCCAAGGGTAAGGGGGAAAGTGACAAAGATGAGGGTAACAAGGAAAAAGAGACTAAGGCACAACCCTTAGAAGAGGAGGAAACTAATGAGAAGGTATCTAAGTATGTACCCCTTGAACCATACTAACCCCCAGTGCCCTTCCCTCAAAGATTGGCTAAGGCCAAGCTAGATAGGCAATTTGGGAAGTTCCTAAAGGTCCTTAAGAAATTGTACATTAATGTACCCTTCACTGAGGCGTTGCAACAAATGCCTACCTATGCTAAATTTCTTAAGGACATTTTGTCTAATAAGAGAAAGTTAGAGGAATATGAGACAGTAGCTTTAATTGAGGAGTGTAATGCTTTAATTCAAAATAAATTACCTCCTAAGCTAAAAGATCTAGGTAGCTTCTCTATTCCTTGTTTGATTGGTAACATTAGTTTTAATAAAACTTTGTGTGATTTGGGGGCTAGTGTTAGTCTTATGCCCTTTTTTTGTGCGTAAGAAGTTGGAGGTGGGTGAACTAAAGCCCATAACTATCTCCCTTTAATTAGTGGATCGGTCCGTCAAATACCCCTTAGACATCTTGGAGGATGTTCCTATTAGAGTTGGTAAGTTTTTCATACCTGCTGATTTTGTTGTGCTTGAAATGGAGGAGGATTCCAAAATCCCTATTATTCTTGGTAGGTCTTTCTTAGCTACTGGTGGTGCTATAATTGATGTTAAAAATGGTAAATTATCTTTAACTGTTGGTGATGATAAGGTTGAGTTTGATCTTTCTAAATCTATTAAACAACCTTCTTTTGAGGACTCTTGTTGTAAGATTGATTTATTGCACCAGGTAGTGAAAGAAGAATCCACTAAGATTACTTTGAAGATCCATTGGAGAGATGCTTCGTTGGTAGTGGCTCATTAGATTCTGGAGGTGAGGTAGCCGAGTATGCCCGTTTATTGGAGGCAACCTCGAAAATTCCACCTTACAAAGCCAAAGTGGAAAAGCTTGAGTCAAAGCCTAAGTCTGAAGATTGGGAAGAGGAAAAGGCTCCTAAGGTAGAACTTAAAACCCTTCCTTCCACTTTCAGGTATGAGTTTCTTGGTCTCAATTCCTCTTATCCTGTCATTATAAGTACTAGCTTGAATAAGTTAGAGACTGAGAAATTTCTTAGAGCTCTTAGAATGCATAGAAAGGTCATAGGATACACTATCGATGATATTAAAGGCATAAATCCTTCTTTTTGCATGCATAGATTTTTTATGGAACCTGACCATAAACCCTCTGTTGAGCATCAACGTAGGTTAAATCCTAATATGAAAGAGGCTATTAAAAAAGAGGTTCTTAAGTTGCTTGACACTGGGGTAATTTACGCAATTTCTAATAGTGAATGGGTTAGTCCTGTGCATGTGGTTCCTAAGAAAGGGGGGATGACTGTAATTAAAAATGAGAAAAATGAATTAATTCTCACTAGGACAGTCACAGGTTGGAGGATGTACATTGATTATAGGAAGTTGAATAATGCAATTAGGAAAGATCACTTCCCTCTACCATTCATTGATCAAATGCTTGAAAGGCTAGCTAGGCATACATACTTTTGTTACTTAGATGGCTATTCGGGATTCCACCAAATCCTCATCCATCCTAGTGACCAGGAGAAGACCACATTTAGTTGCCCCTATGGCACTTTTGCCTATAGGAGAATTTCTTTTGGTCTATGTAATGCTCTTGCTACTTTCCAAAGATGCATGACTGTAATATTCTTTGAATTTATCGAAAACATCATGGAAGTTTTTATGGATGATTTTTTGGTATATGGTACTAACTTCGATGATTATTTGTCCAATTTGTCTAAGATTTTATAGAGATGTGAAGAGGTAAATCTTGTCTTGAATTGGGAGAAGTGCCATTTTATGGTATAAGAGGGCATAGTGCTTGGACATTTGGTTTCTAGAAAAGGAATTGAGGTGGATAAGGCAAAAATTGAAGTAATTGAGAAATTGCCTCTACCGGTGAATGTGAAGGGAGTGCGAAGTTTCTTGAGACATGTCGATTTTTATCGGAGATTTATTAGAAATTTTTCTAAAATTGCTAAAATCTTTGTCTAATCTTTTAGTAAAAGATGTTCCATTTAATTTTGATAATGACTGTTTGAATGCCTTTTGCAGGTTGAAAGAAGCTTTGATCACCGCTCCTATTTTGCAAACATCGGATTGGAATCTACCATTTGAGGTCATGTGTGATGCTAGTGACTATGCCGTAAGAGCTGTGTTGGGACAAAGAAAAGACAAGAAAGTGCATGTAATTTACTATGCTAGCAAGACACTTGATGGAGTTCAAGCAAACTATGCCACTACAGAGAAAGAATTGCTAGCGATAGTCTTTGCCTTTGAGAAGTTCAGGTCCTATCTAGTGGGTTCAAAGGTGACTGTGTACACTGACCACTCGGCACTTAGGCATCTCATGAGCAAAAAGGAAGCAAAGCCTAGACTTATTTGTTGGATCCTTCTTCTACAAGAGTTTGATTTGGAGATTCTGGATAGAAGAGGAACAGAGAATCAAGTGGCGATCATTTATCTAGGCTTGAGCAACCGATGAATGGGAGAGTGAATTACCTATTGATGATTCTTTTCCCAATGAGCAATTGTTTGCAGTTTCTACGGAGAATGCTCCTTGGTATGCTGATTATGCAAACTACTTGGTTAGCAAGGTTCTACCTCTCGAACTTAATTATCAGCAGAAGAAGAATTTTTTCTCAAATCTAAAGTGTTTTGTGTGGGATGACCTATACATATACCGGAGGTGTACTGACGGTATCCATAGGAGGTGTGTCTCAGAGGAAGAGGTTTTGAGTATATTGAGTTATTGTCATTCTGCATCTTATGGAGGACATGCTAGTGCCTCTAAGACGGCAGCCAAAGTTCTTCAGTCTGGCTTCTTTTGGCCCTATATTTTTAGAGTGCTCATAATTTTGTGCTATCATGTGACCCATGTCAAAGAACTAGAAGTATCTCTAAGCGGTATGAGATGCCTATGAACACTATTCTTAAGGTAGAGATTTTTGATGTTTGGGGAGTTAACTACATGGGCCCTTTTTCATCCTCCTGCAACAACAAATTTATTCTTGTAGCCATTGATTGCATATCTAAGTGGAGGTCATTACATCCTCAATAAGTGATGCAAAGACTGTAATCAAGCTATTCAAGAAGATCATCTTTCTGAGGTTCGGAGTTCCTAGGGCTGTGATTAGTGATGGAGGTTCACACTTCATTGAGAGACAGTTTGAGAACCTCTTGAAGAAATATGGAGTCACTCATAAGGTTGCTACACCTTACCATCCTTAAACTAGTAGCCAAGTGGAGGTATCTAATAGAGAGATAAAGAGTATTCTAGAAAAAACTGTGTCTAGATCAAGAAAAGGTTGGTCATTGAAGCTTGATGATGCTCTTTAGGCTTATCGCACTGCTTACAAGGCTCCTATTGGGATGACACCATTTAGATTGATTTATAGGAAGCCCTGCCATCTACCCGTTGAGCTTGAGCATAAAACCTTTTGGGCTATTAAGCTTCTAAATTTTGATTTAAAAGCAGCGGGAGAAAAGAGAAAGCTTCAACTTCATGAGCTTGATGAGCTGAGATTGGATGCTTATGAGACCGCCAAGTCATACAAAGAAAGAACCAAGAGATGGCATGACAAGCATATTCTTCGTAGAGAGTTTCGTGAAGGAGAATTAGTGCTTCTTTTCAATTCCAAATTGAAACTCTTTCCCAGAAAGCTTAAGTCAAGATGGTCTGGGCCATTTCTAGTGAAGAAAATGTTTCCCTATAGTGCAGTAGAGGTTTAAAATGAAGAGCGAGGGACTTTCAAGGTTAATGGTCAAAGATTGAAGCATTATCTAGCAGAGGAGCAACTTGAGAAGAGGAAGAACATTGCCCTCCGTGACCCAACTGAAGAAGGATGAAAGCATATGAGTCGAGCTAATGACTTTAAACAAGCGCTTTTTGGGAGGCAACCCAAGTTTCTTTGTTTTTCTTCTTTCTTTTTTTTTGATTTTGTGTGTTGGATTGCTGGTTTAATCTTTATCTCATGGATCTTGTCTAGGTTTGACCCTTTTTGAAGCTCAAATTAGAAGGAGAGTGAAGTTAGAAAGTTCCACACCCAGCCCATGAAAAATTCCATGGCCATGGATTGAAGATCAAAAGGAGAATACAAAAGTCAGAGAGATCCACGGCCTGACCATGGTTTAATCCATGGCCGCAGAATGCAAAGGCTCTTCAAAAAAAAAAATTTAGGCAACAGCGTCCACGGCCTGGCCATGGAATGGCCCACGACCGTGGATCGCACCAGAAAACTAGTGTGCGCCCACTCCTATCTTCATTTCACCCACTTTCCTCCTACTTCATCTTTTTCCTCTCTCACCTAACCTCCATACCCATAACCCCAAACCTCCATTACTCCTTATTCACCTCTATTATTCCTCCTTCTCTTTTTTCTTCTCCACCATAACTACCATAACCCACCATACCCAAACCTTCAAAATCCCCCTTTCAATCCATAAACCACCCTTCTCTCCCACTTTTCTCCCATATCTAAACCCCCTAAACACTACCCAACCACCAATTCCTTCAAATTTGAAAAATTCCAAATTTGACAAACCCTAACCCCAATTTCAAAAATTGGCTCTAAAAGGGAGGGGGCTTTGTTGGATTACTGCTATTATAGTGTGGAGAAGTATAATGAAACCCAAGCGTCAGAGGCCAGAAGCTGCTTCAAGCTCGCGGACACGGGGAAAAGATATTGGCACTTCAAGAGGTAATCCTCATGGCTTTAACTTTAAAAATAATAAGCAGAGGGATAGGTATAATATGCTTGTGAATAGAAAAATTGTTAGCACTAGGTACATGGATGACCCTGTCTTAGATACCTTAGGCTTGAGGGATGATTTTGATTGGATGCTTGAAAGGGCGGGGTGGACTAACTTTTTGAATTTAAAATACCCCACATACAATGAGCTTACACTAAAGTTCCTGAGCTCTATTGAGGCTAATATTATACCGGGGGAAGGATGCACTGAAGGCCGGATCACCTTCCGGCTATTCAATAATGACCATTGCCTAAACCTGGCAGAATTTAATGAGATTTTTGGATTGCCTACTGGGGGGGATAGGAAACACCCACATGATTTTTGTGCAATATATTTTTGGGCTGACATCTCTCATGGGTCCGGAGGGTATGATTCTCCAATTGTAAAGCAACCTTTATGCCCAATCCTTGCCTCCGCTATCTCCATTGTATCATGTCTCGTACTTTGTTTAGGCATGGGGATAGTGATGGAAATGTCTGTTCTGACGAGCTTGCTTTTATGTGGGCTATTCTTAATAATGTCAAAATGGACATAGGGTCTTTCCTTGCTAGGCATATGCTTAAAGTGGGTAAAGCCCAATCGGGGACCATTACTGTAGGCGGGTCTATCACAGTGATAACCCATTTCTTTGAGTATGACTTGGCCGGTTTGAAAGTAGTTTGGGGTAACTCTAGGATTGATCTAGAGTCTTGTTTAGCTATTAAGATGGTCTTTAAGGAGGGCGGTATCTACTGCCTTCACTTGCGTAATAGAGAACACCCCTACCCCTTCCTAACCCTTCTGCTATCACTGTGCGCAACCCTGAAAATTGGCGCACACTTGGGAGTGAAGCAGATGAGTCAATTGATGTTCAACGCCCCCTTCGTCCTCCACCAAGGGCAGGCACTTCTCACCCTTCTTCTTCCTCTTTTGCAGGTCCTTCAGAAGATGCTCTCACTCGAATATATACCTCTCTGGAAGGACTTCATGCTGAGCATGTGTAGCAGCGTCACATGATAGAGCAGTATAATATTTTAATAGAGGAGCTTTGTCAGCAAGGTCAGGTTATTGATGGCTGCCTGTAGGCCTTAGAAGGCACGGTTCAGAGCATGGCGAGCATGGTCTAGGCCATCCATAGTTGGCATCTGAGCCAGAAACCTTTCCCACCACCACAGTGAGTCCTTTTCTTTTATCCCTTCTCTTGTTATAGATTTTTACATTAGGGACAATGTAAATTTCTAAGCTTGAGGGGGTACATTTTCATTTTCATTTTCATTTTCATTGTAGATTATTAGTTTCATGCATTCTCATGTCTCATATTGCATTACATCTTCATATTGCATTTTCACACCATCATATCTCTCGACTTTTTGGTTGAACTTTGTACCCCTCTCTTTTGAGGATTTTGATATGGTATTGATTTGGAACCCAATTTGTTGATTCTTGTGGTAGGCAACAGGCATTATTTTAATTGATAGTGGAGGTGATCTCTTGATAGTTGATAATTAGCATATGTCCTCTGAATTTGTGCTTTTCATTGATTTTTGAACCTCTAAATGTGAGTTTTAAGCCTGTATGAGATTTATACACTATATGATTTTTACTCCCATTCTTTATGTTGAGTGATAATTCCTCATTGATTTTGTGCTCTAGAACTTGATTTGAAACCATTTTGAGGCAAAATTTTTGTTTGCATGCTTGAATGTGATTAAGGTATCTTAGGTATTTTTCTGGCCTTCTGAAATAACTATCACACTTTCATCTACTAGTTGCCCATCTTGAGCCTATTGCATAATTATTTTTCTTGATGCCTATGATAATACATTGTCGGTAATCATTTAGAATATTAAATGGAGCAATTTGGGTTTGAAAGTTATGTTAGGAATCATATGTTTTTAAGCCTTCTCTTTAACCAAATGAAAAAAAAATTTGAAGTCTCTCCCCTATGTTAAATAAAAAAAAGAGAAAAATATAATGGGAAAGGGAAAAGAAAATAAAAGAAAATCATGAGATAAAAGCTTGAAAAAGAAGAAAAACTGAGGAAGGAAAAGAAAGAAATGTTTGGAAATGCGGAGTTATGCTCTTGATTGAAAAATGCCTTTGCTCCATTTATGTTCTAGTGAGTTTCTTGTGCTTATTGAAAATTTTGTTAGTTCTTTGTGCATACCTTCTTTTCTTTACCCTACCTAATATCATTCCCATGGCCCCATTACAACTCTTGAAAGACCTTTTGATTCTTATATGCATGCAAATTATTAGTGAAAATTTAGTTTCTTATCAAGCTTATGGAAGTGCTTTTTCTTTGAGGAATCTTGAGCGCATTGTCTTCATCCTTAAACACTATGAGTGTGGTTAGTAGAGTGAACCTAATTTAGTGAGGAGCATGATTTCTAAGAACTTTAGCCTCTAATTGGACTTGATTTTGATTACCTCTCTAACTCTTGGTTGGCCTTTGCCTATTGCTTGGTTGGTTGTTTTCTCGGGTTCCTTATTCATTATTATTTCTTGATCCCACTTCTTAGTTTGACATTAGTTATTGCTTGGAGACAAGCAAAATCTTAAGCTTGAAGGGATTTAAAGTGTGTGAAACAACATCATATTTTGGTCTTGTTTTGCATGCATTTTTAGACATTTTAGGCATTTTAATTTTAATTTTTATTTGTTTTTTCTTAAGTTCAGATAACTGCATTGTTTGTGGTGTTGTTGTGTAGGGTTGATGCTAAATTGGCTTAGAAATGGGTGGAATGCTTGTATGATTGAAATTAAAGCTTAAAGGATAACAAATAGGGACAAAAAGATCATTCCAGAAGCATCCACGGCCTGGCCATGGAATTTTCCATGGCTATGGATCGAACAACTATGCAAAAGAAGCAAACGTGACTTAGCAGAAGAGTTCACGGCCTGGCCATGGAATGGCCCACAGCCTTGGAATGCATCAGAGGAATAGCGTGCGCCCATCCAGCAAGATCCACGGCCTGGCCGTGGAATTCCCTACGGTCGTGGATCGCAGTTTGACATAGTTTTTAAAATTTGTTTTTATTTCTTTTTACAGGCTTGGACCAGGTTAAACCCTTAGGGTATATATAGATGTTCTGAATACAATATTAGGTTCCAATTTGGTTTGAAGGAGGCACGTTTAGAGGCTCTAGATCTTCATCTTCCTCCTTTCTTCTCCCTATGCTATGGGTTTGGATGTTCTTTATTATATTTTTTTGTTTCTTCTTCTCCATGTCTGAGTAGTTCCCTTTGTTTATAGGATTGGGAAATGCCCTTTGATACATTGATGATGATTAATTGACTTGGTTTACCCTTTTTATTAATTTTGAATGTTCTTTGATTCAATCCTTATTGCGCTTATTCATGTGAATTTGCTGGCCACATATTTGCATCTCATAGACATTTAGGGATGTACTGAGAAGTGAACCTAGGTGTTGGAACCATAAGAATTGAACTTAAGGTTTAAATCACGAGTAGGTTTTGCCTTTCAAGGACGTAATGAATTACCACAAAGCGTAATGAGTTCAATTTAAATTCAATTACCACGAGAGTAGGAATTGGTTTAATTGGGCACGGTTCTTGTCTCTTGAGAAAGAACATTAACTAATTTAGGGTAATTCACCTTCAATTGAATTTCAATTTTAATAAAAGGGTTGTCAATTAGGATTTGTCTTTTATCATTGTGGTTACCCCCAATCCTGGAAGCTTTCTTAAATTTGAAAACCTTTCTTATCAACTTGCTATTTTTGTTCTCAACTTTACACTTTAATATTTATTTATTTAATTGCTTGGTTACTACGTTCTTATCACTCAACATTTATTTTTTTTTGTTTAATTGAATTGAATTAATTAATTAATTAGTATTCATAAACATAGTCCCTGTAGATTCGATCTTTTATTACTTGACGATGAAATCATATACTTGTGGATTTCACGTACCATCACACTATGTCAATTCTTACAGTAATGATTAAGTGTTTAATTTTGCTATAATTTGTATTTTATATATTAGTAACTTTCATTCATGTTTACTCATATAATTAAGTTTTTCACACTTGATTAATTTTGTTAGTAACATACTAATGAAATACTAGAAGTTTATGTGCAACTTTACTATACAATTTTTTATTATCTTTTCTTTTATATATACTAAACATTACTTCTCATCTATACTAGATATAATTAGATATAGTTAGTTATAATTAAATAATTAGTTATAATTAGTTATCGACAAAATTTAGTTTAATAATATACATGTTTAGATTTAATATTTTGGATTAGCATGTAATATCCTGCACTAATTATTATTATTATTATTATTATTATTATTATTATTATTATTATTATTATTAATTTTATATTAGTAATTAATTAAATATTCAAATTAGAATACTACATTTCAGGACAAACTACAGCAGTTTTCATTAGATTATAAGATATTGTACATAAGGGATTATATTCCTTCAAAAGTTAGGTTTACACAAACATAACACTTTCTAAGTTAGGCACCATTTTAGCTAAACTAGGCTTTACGAAAGTTTTTAAGGTGCTACTACTACTATTTACATTTCCACATATTTATAAAACATTCTCATTTTCTTTTATCTACTCATCAAAGAGTGGAATGATCAGAAAGAAGTCCTCCAAGGTCACCGTGAACATGTAATCCCCTAGATTTGGCATATAAGTTTGCTCAACTCAGAAGTCAATAAGGACCCTTACGATCGTCATTCTCTGAAACATTACACCATAAAAGGGTGAGATAAAAATCTCAATAAAAAAAATGCAAAAACAAGTAATATAAATTTACCATGCATTCTTTACCATTTTTTTTTATTTCTAAAACCATAGTTGTAAGTCCAAATATTACATTAGTAAAAGAGATTGGAAAAGAAGTAAATAAAATGAGTAATTAATTTTAGAATAAAAATAACTCAGTAATAAATAAAATAATAATAATTTCATAAATATAAGTAGTTGAATAATTGCATGTCATTACCCAAAATTTTCATTTCATCATTTCTTTATCATCTCATTTCAATACTCTTAATCAAATGTACTTCTTTCTCTTCATTAAGGTATCCCCCAATGCTCTCATCATGACCACAATAATTTGATTAAGATGTCTCCCAATCCTCTCATCATGACCATAATCATTAAAAATGACTAAGGCGTCCTTTAATCCTCTCATCATGGTCATAATAATTTGACCAAGGCTTCTCTTGTTCCTCTCATCATGTTCACAATAATAATTTTGACTAAGGTGTACCTAGATCCTTTCATCATGGCCGCAATAATTCTCTTTTGCACATTAATTCATTTTTATCCATAGAGCCATATTGCTCATGAAAAACAATTCTAAAGAAATATTCCTCAATAAATACTTTCAATAGAACTAAAAATAATAAATTTGGAATGATTACAACTATTAAAATAGTAAATATCTCAATATTTGTAAAAGTGACCAAATATATATGAATATTATAACACTCCAAAAATTTCTTGTTTTCTGTTATAAATGCTTTTTATAATATTTATAATTTTTGAGAATTTTTATGAATTATTTCGATGATTTTGATTATTTTAATATATTTCTTATTTTGTGTACGCGCTGAGCGGGGTAGGAAAAATAAAATATTTCCCCGAGGCTAGAAAACTTTGGACTATGGAGATGTCGACAGTGAATCTTACTAAATCCGAGACTGGACACAATTTACGAAATTTTTATTTTTTGAGATTTTATATGATAAATAAAATCGCGATAACGTTTTATTATCCATTGGACGATAAATACTATTTTTGCTAATTGTAACCTTTGTCCACTGGATAATAGTTTTAGTAGAGTATTAGTCATCTTTTCTAGAGAGCACTTTAATCACAGCACTAAGATGACATTATCACGATGACATCACCTTTGACTTTTTCAAAATGTGTGTGAAACTTCTCAAGGAAGCTTTATACCAAGCTTCTCAAGGAAGCTTCACATTTCCTCTCTCCTCCTTGGACTCTATAGCAATTGGAGGGAGAGATGACATCAATTGTCATCTTTTCACTTTACCATTTCAAAAAAAAAGGTTTCATCACTTTTCACTCTCACTTTTCTCCTTTCTCTCTCACATTTCCTCTTCTCCATTCTTTCTCTACATTTTCACGGCCTCAAGACCATTGTTGGCTACCCAAGCTTGCTTGCTCAAACCAATCTAGATTCTTGAATCCTCTCATCATCTTGTAACTTTCCTCTTTGGTGATCTTCTCTTGATTCTTCCATCTTCATCACTTTCTACCAAGCCCTAAAACTTGAAGCTTTGAGGTAAAATTCTTGATTTTCATCTTTTCTCTTCTCATTTTCGTGATCCTTGGTCACCTTTGTGATCAAGGATTCCTCTTTTCAAGCTTTGGTTGTTGATTGCGTGAGTTTGACTATCCTAGGGTTTCATTGGTGGTGGTGAACGAAAATTTGCAAGAAAGCATCAAGGAACTTGCTTTCTTTTGTTGTCTCTTTAGGCAAGAGGGAGATCATCCTCTTCAACCTATCATGGTGGTGTGGAACACGTTTTTGTGTTGATGGTGAGGAATCCATGTGTGGGTTGCTCACTTTGTTGTGTGATTTTTGGTAATGTTGTGATTGGTTGTGTTGTATGACTTTAATACTTGCTATTGTGTAACTTGATGGATTTGGAATGCATTGGATGCTTAAATGTATCTATGGAAAGCAAAGGATTCTTACCCCTTTGGTTTGGAGGCTCACGGCCTAGAGGCCTTTTGATGGGTCTAAGATGGAACTTTTGCGCTAATTTGGGACTTAAACAATTAAATGATGAGTGGCTAGAGAGGTGAAGAAAAATGTTGGATTCCTAGTCCCTTGGAAGCTCACGACCTCATTGGGCACCCAAGGTGAGACTTTTGTATCAAGTTAAAACTTAGTTAATTAAATGCGTAGACATTTAAGTAGGAATTCATAACATGGAAAGAATAAAAAAAAAAACTTTATCCTATAACCTAGAGTGAATTTTGGACCAAAGGAAGAACATGAATGTGAGTTAGGTTTTGAGAAACTTAAAATGATTATTCTAAATGAGTTTAGTTTAAAAAAAAGGAAAGAACTCATTTAATTAAAAGTAATAAAGATTGAATAAAAAAAAAAGAATACTAGAGAATTCCCTTAGAGGGGTTTAATATGAAAAGTATGTTTTCACCCTTGAGATTTGGACAATGGCTAGTTCTGGGTCCATAAGTGGGACTAAGAATTGTTGATAATTGATTGGGCCTAATGTGGCATGTAATCATGGACAAGTCATACTATTATTGAATATCTGTATACATGTGCATCGAGTCATCATACATTGTGAAAGTCCGTTAGACTCTGTTTGTAAGGCTGTATGCCTAGGAGATGAATCACACCTAAGTGCGGATGCGAATAGACTAGTGTAGGTCACTTGTTGACCTTGGGGGCGTCAGGTGCGTGTGTCTCATAATGGACAGTTGGTAGCTCCTTTGTGTCGTGGGACAAACCGATGCAAACGCACCGACGATCCAGACCAAGACACTGTCCTATATCACGATCTTGTGAAGAATGCCTTGTATAAGCCATGTTGCGCAATTTGTTGATATTGAAAGCCCTTGATTTAAGGCTGATGAGATATAGGCATGTCTCCTTGATCATTCTCTCTGATGTTGTGTCTAGCTCCATGGAGTAGAATTTTGGTACCTTGTGCATGTGCATAATCGGTCAACATGTTTATCTGGCATAAATATATATGATTATAGAACTGATTATTTTAGTGACGTTATGACTATCTGTATTATCAAATTATTTATCATCTGAATCTTGATGCTGTGTATTATGTTTGCCATGCTGTATGGCATCTTGCGCCGTTTCTGGTTCTTTACTGCCATAACTAGTATTGATGTTGGATATTTCACCTCTTTTCTATATTCTGCTATTCTGTTTTTATCCATGCTTCCTAAAAGACCGAGGTGAGGAAGAGCCTGAGTTTCCTAGTTTTGGGGCGAGTTAGTCTTCTGCTCAGCTATGGCATCTCAGCGAGGTTTTCTTGGGTATGCCAGACCGAGGTTTCACGGAGGTGGTGACTCTTGGTACGTCAACTTGATCACTGAGCGTTTTGTCTATGTGGGAGATGTGACTATATCTTTGGCTTTGGGTCATTATGATCCGCCTGTTTTCTCTTTGGATGTTGTTGTATCGCTGGAGTTCTACATGCCGATACGTGAGGTGTAGGGTGATCGCGAGTATATTCCACACGAGGATTCGTTCCTATCCTCTACACGAGCTCCTGCTCGTGAATCTGTTGCTCCTGTAAGGATTTCCTCTTCTGAGGAGGATCCTGAGGAGGAACCTGAGGAGGACCCCTTTGAGGCTCCTTCTCAGTAGCTGTTGGGGGCATGATACTTTTTGTAGTCTTGGTGGCTGTCTGTGTATAACCTTTTGAGCATGTAAAACTTATGCTTTCTTTTGCTAATTGTTGATGTATTTAATTACTTATGTTATGTATCTAAATATATATAGTATGTAACTTTTGTATAAATGTATAGTTTGATCTTCATGTTGAGTTCTGCTAAATCTATGTTTTTCGCTTACAATAAAAGGAAAAGAAAAAAAAATTAAAAGAGGTTTGCCAAGTTAGGATGCTTTATTGATACATGGGTTAATACCTATAGATAAAATAAACTGGGTCTTAATAGTTTATTTTGAGTTTCGTTTGGTGTGTGTGATGCCCTGGCAAAGGGGGCGTTACTCTAGTTTGGTATCAGAGCCCCGGTTTGAGTTTTTCTTTTGGGTCTGTGGTTAGGTCTGTTTGGTTTGTGCTGTGTGGTTCTCTGTGTTTGGTTTCTGAAAGGTTACATCTAAACTTTCCTTATGTTTTGTTTAGTTGACTCTGGAGAAAAGTAATGGCAAGTGGTAGAGGAGGACGTGTTAACGTGGAACGCGGCAATGAGATGATGGCTACAGCTGCTGAAGCTATGCAACGGATGATAGAAGTTATTGTGCAACAGAATCAATGAGCAGCACAACAGCAGGAGGCGAATGCTGATGCCCAAAATTTGTCTGAATTCCGTCAAAACAATCCTCCATAGTTCAGAGGCGAGTTTGATCCGAAAAAGGCAAATTTGTGGATTCAAGAGCTGGAAATTTTTTTCAAATGAATGAGATGTGCGGACAACCGCAAGGTAACTTATGCGGCATTTATGCTGGTGGGAGACGGTGAAAATTGGTGGAAAGGTACTCGGAGATTGCTACAAGCAGAAGGAAGGGAAATCACATGGGAAGTATTCTGTAATGCATTTCTAGAAATGTATTTTTTGGATAGTGCAAGGCATGCCAAGGAAATGGAATTCCTTGGGTTACGATAAGGTGGGATGATGGTTAACGAGTATGCTGCAAAGTTTGAGAACTTGTCAAAGTTCTCACGGTATCTTCAAATCCAGCTTGATGAGGTGTGAAAATGTCGTAAGTTTGAGAAAGGAGTACTGCCAATGAGAATGAATCAGTTCTCAGCCTTGATGGATATGTGTTGCAGACTTGAAGAGTTAGAACCATCTGGAGAGGCAAGGAATCACAACTTTGGACCATCTAGGTTCCAAAGGGGAGGAAACAATAATAACCGATTTCAGAGGAAGCCCTATTCCTGACCACCGAGAAGTCAAGAACAATCACCTGGTGGAGGCTCTAGTGGAAATTTTGGTGGCCATCGAGTTAGTCAGACTGTGGCGTCTTCACCAAAGTATTTGAAATGTGGAAAGGACCACCTGACAAGGGATTGCATGATCAAGGGAATTATCTGCTTTAGATGTAAGCTTAGACACATCTCCAAAGATTGCAACCAACCCAAGGTAGAGCCTTCTGTCAATGATGCACGAGTTGTAAAACCTCAGGTAGGAGGCAGAGTTTACACGATGAGTGGAGTGGAAGCCTCCCAATCTGAAGATCTGATAAAGGGAGATGGTACCATAGGAGGTAATCTTTTATCTGTATTGTATGATTCGGGAGCAACCCATTCTTAAATTGCTTATGATTGTGTGCATCGAATAGGTTTACTTGTGTCTTCTTTGCCCTTTGATTTGAGTGTTTCTACCCCTACTGCTAAACGTGTTGTTACTATCCAAGTTTGTTTGAACTGTCCTTTATCTATTGATGGTCGAATCTTTTCTGTTGATTTAATCTGTTTACCTCTTTCTCAAATAGACGTGATCTTAGGAATGGATTGGTTATCTTCTAACCATATCCTGTTAGACTGTTCTAGTAAAACCATAGTTTTTCCTACGGCTGAAGTTTCTAGATTTTTTATGGCTAACTAAGTTCAAACTTTCTTAAAAGAAGGAGCTCAATGATACATGTTATTGTCTTCCTTAAAAGTTGAGAGCGAGATGGATGTGAAGGCTATTCCGGTAGTCAATGAGTTTCTCAAAATCTTTCCTAATAAGGTACCGAGTTTATTGCCTGAGTGGGAGATAGAGTTTACTATCAATCTTATGCCTAGATCCGATCTCATATCCATAGCACCCTACAGGATGTCACCATCAGAATCAGTTGAACTCAAGAAGCAGTTGGAAGAACTTTTGGAAAAAATAATTTGTCAGGCCTAGTGTATCACCCTAGGGAGCGCCCGTGTTATTGGTCAAGAAAAATGATGGAACTTCACACTTATGTGTAGATTATCGTCAGCTGAACAAGGTCAAGATCAAGAACAAGTATCCACTTCCGAGGATAGATGATTTAATGGATCACCTGAAAGGAGCTTCTATTTTTTCTAAGATCGATCTGCGTTCGGGCTATCATCAAATCCAAGTGAAGGTAGAGGATATTCCTAAATTGGCTTTTCGTACACGTTATGGATATTATGAGTATCTTGTGATGCCATTTGGAGTGACGAATGCACCTACCATATTCATGGATTACATGAATAGGATCTTTCATCCTTAGACAGATTTGTCATTGTTTTTATTGATGACATTCTTATCTATTCTTGAAATCAAGAGGAACATGCCGAACATCTCAGTGTAGTTCTCTAGATCCTAAAAGAGAAGAAGTTGTATGCCAAGTTGTCAAAGTGTGAATTCTGGCTGGAAGAGGTTAAGTTTTTAGGTCATGTAATCTCGAAGGATGGAATTGCAGTGGACCCGTTGAAAGTTGAAGCAGTTTTGCAATGGGAAAGGCCGAAGACAATGACAGAGATTTGTAGGTTCGTGGGATTAGCTGGTTATTATTGAAGATTTATTGAAGGATTTTCTAAGATAGTAGGACCTCTCACTCAACTTATGAGAAAGAACCAAGCCTTTATATGGACTGATGATTGTGAAGAGAGTTTCCAAGAATTAAAGAGACGACTGACTACTTCACTAGTTTTGGTTCTACTTGATCCCAATGAACCCTTTGAAGTGTATTGTGATGCTTCACATCAAGGATTAGGATGCGTACTCATGCAAAATAGGAAAGTGGTGGCTTATGCTTCAAGGCAGCTGAGACTACATGAAAAGAATTATCCTACGCACGACTTGGAGTTAGCAGTTGTGGTGTTTGCTTTGAAAATATGGAGACATTTTCTATAAAGAGCAACGTTCAATGTCTATAGTGACCATAAGAGTCTAAAATACTTGTTTGAGCAAAAGGAGCTGAACATGAGGTTGAGAAGGTGGTTAGAATTTTTGAAAGACTATGATTTTCAACTCCGGTATCATCCTAGAAAGGCAAACGTGGTGGCAGACGCTGTAAGTAGAAAGATGCTTAGTATCTCTGCTATGATGATCAAGGAAAAGGAATTAATAGAACAATTCCGGAATATATGGATGTCCGTGGAGTTGATACCGGAGAAGATTTGTTTGAATATGGTTACCATCTCAAGTGATTTGGTGGAAGAAATCTGAGAGAAATAGAAAGATGACGAGTTTCTGCAAAATAAGAGGGAGCTGATGAAGCGAGACAATGTGTCAACAGTTCAGGAAGGACATGATGGTATTCTAAGGTTCAAAGGCAGGGTTTGTGTGCCTAGTAATCCAAAGCTGAGGAAATTAATTCTTGATGAAGCCCACACGAGCCAATTAAGTATACACTCAGGAATGACCAAAATGTACCAAGATCTGAAGCGGTTATTCTAGTGGCATAGAATGAAGAAGGACGTTGCCAAGTACGTGTCGTCTTGTCTGGTTTGTCAGAAAACCAAGGTTGAACACCAGAGACCTTCAGGAATGTTGCAACCTCTAACTATTCCCGAATGGAAATGGGATAGCATTGCAATGGATTTCGTGGTTAAATTACCGAAGACCCGAAAAGGTTAATCGGCTTACGAAGTCTGTGCACTTCTTATAGATCAACATAAGGTATTCGATGGAGAGGTTAGCTCAACTATATATTGGCGAGATTGTTAGACTTCATGGTGTGCCTTCCAGTATTGTTTCTGATAGAGACCCGAGGTTTACATCAAGGTTTTGGCAAAGCCCACAAGAAGCAATGGGAAGGAAACTTCATTTGAGTTCTGCCTATGATCCTCAAACAAATGGTCAAACAGAAAGGACGATCCAATCGCTGGAAGATCTACTGAGAGCTTGTACTCTAGAACAAACTGGAAGTTGGGATGAAGTTTTGCCTTTGATAGAGTTCACCTACAATAACAGTTTTCACTCGAGCATAGGGATGGCACCCTATGAAGCTCTATACAGCCGACAGTGCAGAACACCTTTGTGTTGGTACCAAGATGGAGAGCAATTCACGATCGGACATGATCTTGTGCAACAAATAACAGAAAAGGTTAAGATGATTTAGGACAAGATGCGGTCAGCTCAGAGTCGATAGAAAAGCTATGCGGATAAAAGAAGGAAGCCTTTTGAGTTTGAGGAAGGCGAGCATGAGTTTTTGAAAGTCACACCCATGACTGGGGTCGGCTGAGTTCTTAAATCTAGAAAACTCACTCCAAAGTTCATCGGACCTTACCAAATTCTTCGTCGAATAGGTCCAGTAGCCTACCAAATAGCTTTACCACCTTTTCTTTCTAACCTTCACAATGTTTTTCATGTGTCGCAATTGCGAAAATACATTCCTGATCTAAACCACGTCATAGCACTAGATACAGTACAATTAAAGAGAATTTGACCTATGAGACACTTCCTGTAAAGATTGAGGATAAGATAGTGAAACAACTCAGAGGAAAGGAGATTCCATTGGTGAAAGTGATTTGGAATGATATAACCGGAGATGCGATGTGGGAGTTAGAGGACAAAATGAAGGAACAACATCCACATATATTCTGAGGTATGAAAATTTCGAGGACGAAATTTCTTTTTAGAAGGGGAGAGTTGTAACACCCCGAAAATTTCTTGTTTTCAGTTATAAATGCTTTTTATAATATTTGTGATTTTTTAGAATTTTTGTGAATTATTTCTGTGATTTTAATTATTTTAATATATTTTTCATTTTGCGTGCACGCTAAGCGGGACCGAGAAAATAAAATATTTTCCCGAGGCCAGAAAACTTTAGACTGTGAAAATGTCGACGGGGGATCTTACTAAACCCGAAGCCGGACACAATTTACAAAGTTTTTGTTTTTTGATATTTTATATGATAAATAAAATCGCGATAACGCTTTATTATCCGTTGGATGATAAATACTATTTTTGCTAACTGTAACCTTTGTCCACTGGTAGCTTTAGTAGAGTGTTAGTCTTCTAGAGAGTACTTTAATGACATCACCAAGATGACATCATCACCATGACATCACCCTTGACTTTTCAAAAAGTGTGTGAAACTTCTCAATGAAGCTTTATACCAAGCTTCTCAAGGAAGCTTCACATTTCCTCTCTCCTCCTTGGAATCCACGACAATTGGAGGGAGAGATGACACCAATTGTCATCGTTTCACTTTACAACACATTCACTTTTCACTTTACCATTTCAAAAAAAAAAGGTTTCATCACTTTTCACTCTCATTTTTCTCCTTTCTCTCTCACATTTCCTCTTCTCCATTCTTACGGTCTCAACACCATTGTTGGCCACCTAAGCTTGCTTGCTCAAACCAATCTAGATTCTTGAATCCTCTCATCATCTTGTAGCTTTCCTCTTTGGTGATCATCTCTTGATTCTTCCATCTTCATCACTTTCTACCAAGCCCTAAAACTTGAAGCTTTGAGGTAAAGTTCTTGATTTTCATCTTTTCTCTTCTCATTTTCGTGATCCTTGGTCACTTTTGTGATTAAGGACTCCTCTTTTCAAGCTTTGGTTGTTGATCGCATGAGTTTGACTAACCTAGGGTTTCATTGGTGGTGGTGGACGAAAATTTGCAAGAAAGCATCAAGGAGCTTGTTTTCTTTTGTTGTCTCTTTAGGTAAGAGGGAGATCATCCTCTTCAACCTATCATGGTGGTGAGGAACACGTTTTTATGTTGATGGTGAGGAATCCATGTGTGGGTTGCTCACTTTGTTGTGTGATTTTTGGTAATATTGTGATTGGTTGTGTTGTATGACTTTAATACTTGCTATTGTGTAACTTAATGGCTTTGGAATGCATTGGATGCTTAGATGTATGTATGGAAAGCAAAGGATTCTTACCCCTTTGGTTTGGAGGCTCATGGCCAAGAGGCCCTTTGATGGGTCCAAGATGAAACTTTTGTGCTAATTTAGGACTTAAGCAATTAAATGATGAATGGTTAGAGAGGTGAAGAAAAATGTTGGATTCCTAGTCCCTTGGAGGCTCATGGCCTCATTGGGCACCCAAGGTGAGACTTTTGTATCAAGTTAAAACTTAGTTAATTAAATGAGTAGACATTTAATTAGGAATTCATAATATGGAAAGAATAAAGAACAAAACTTTATCCTATAGCATAGAGTGATTTTTGGACCAAAGAAAGAACATGAATGTGAGTTAGGTTTTGAGAAACTTAAAGCGATTATTCTAAATGAGTTTTGTTTAAAACAAAGGAAAGAACTTATTTAATTAAAAGTAATAAAGATTGAATAAATAAAAGAATACTAGAGAATTCCCTTAGAGGGGTTTAATAGGAAAAGTATGTTTTCACCCTTGAGATTTGGACAATGGCTTGTTGTGGGTCCATAAGTGGGACCAAGAACTGTTGATAATTGATTGGGCCTAATGTGGCGTGTAATCATGGACAAGATATGCTATTATTGAATATCTGTATACATGTGCATCGAGTCATCATGTATTGTGAAAGTTCGTTGGACTCTGTTTGTAAGGCTGTATGCCTAGGAGATGAATCACACCTAAGTGCGGGTGCGAATAAACTACTGTAGGTCACTTGTTGACCTTGGGGGCATCGGGGTGTGGGTGTCTCACAATGGACAGTTGGTAGCTCCTCTGTGTCGTGGGATAGACCGATGCAAACACACCGACGATCCGGACCGAGACATTGTCCTATATCGCAATCTTGTGAAGAATGCCTTGTATAAGCCATGTTGCGCAATTTGTTGATATTGAAAGCACTTGACTTGAGGCTGATGAGATATAGACATGTCTCCTTCATCATTCTCTCCGATGTTGTGTCTAACTCCATAGAGTAAGATTTTGGTACCTTGTGCATGTGCATAATCGGTCAACATATTTATCTGACATAAATATTTGTGATTATGGAACTGTCTATTTTAATTACGTTTTGACTATCTTTATTATCAAATTGTTTATCATCTGAATCTTGATGTTGTGTATTATGTTTGCCATGCTGTATGGCATCTTGCGCCGTTTCTGGTTCTTTACTGCCATAACTGGTATTGATGTTGGATATCTCACCTCTTTTCTGTATTCTGCTATTCTGTTTATATCCATGCTTCCTAAAAGATCGAGGCGAGGAAGAGCTTGAGTTTTCTGGTTTTGGGACGAGTTAGTCTTTTGCTCGGCTATGGCATCCCGATGAGGTTTTCTTGGGTATGCCAGACTAAGGTTTCACGAAGTCAATGACTCTTGGCACGTGGACTTGATCACCGAGCATTTCGTCCACGTGGGAGATATGACTATATCTTGAGCTTGGAGTCGTTATGATCCACCTGTTTTCTCTTTGGATGTTGCTATATTGCTGGAGTTCTACGTGCCGATACATGAGGTGTGAGGTGATCGCGAGTATACTCCACACAAGGATTCGTTCCTATTCTCTGCACGAGCTCCTACTCGTGAATCTGTTGCTCCTGTAAGGATTTCCTCTTCTGAGGAAGATCCTGAGGAGGAACCTGAAGAGGACCCCTTTGAGGCTCTTTCTCAGTAGCTGTTAGGGGCATGATACTTTTTGTAGTTTTGGTGGCTGTCTGTGTATAACCTTTTGAGCATGTAAAACTTCTGCTTTCTTTTGCTAATTGTTGATGTATTTAATTACTTATATTATATATTTAAATATATATAGTATGTATGTTTTGTATAAATGTATAATTTGATCTTCATTTTGAGTTCCGCTAAGTCTATGTTTTTCGCTTACAATAAAAGGAAAAGAAAAGAAAAATTTAAAAGAGATTTGCCAAGTTAGGATGCTTTATTGATACATGGGTTAATACTTATAGATAAAATAAATTGGATCTTAATAGTTTCTTTTGAGTTTCGTTTGGTGTGTGTGACTCCCTGGGGAAGGGGGCATTACAAATATCAGAATAATAGTAAAAGATTCATTCACGTAAAGTAACCAAATAAATATGTATTTGTATAAGTAATCAAATATATAAATATCAGAATAATAGTAAAAGATTTATTCACGTAAAGTAACCAAATATATATGTATTTGTATAACTAATCAAATATATGAATATTAGAATAATAGTAAAAGATTTATTCACGTAAAGTAACCAAATATATATATATTTGTATGAGTAATCAAATATATGAATATTAGAATAATAGTAAAAGATTCATTCACTTTTTAAAAATATGATTTTCATGATAATTTGTAATCTATTATTCGAATAATTTTTGATTATTTGAATAACTCAGCAAATTTTTGTTCTCTGATGAGCTATATAAGCAGTAGCTTATTCAAATAAAAGCTTCACGAAGACTTTGTTTAACATGACCTTATTTGAATAATAAATGAATTATTCAAATAAAATGTCTAAAAACACAACCGTTTAACATGTTTTACTCGAATAAGTCCATGCTTATTCGAATAAAGTCTTTGAAAACCAATTTTCTAGAAATCAGTATGTCATTGTAGCATTAGTTAAAATACAATGTATTTGTGTATGGATTTGAAGAGGTGGACTATGAGGTATGAGTGATAGAAATAAAGGGCAAATGATGGAGTTTTTGACATTTCCTACCTCTGTTTTGGGTTCAAGATTAGTGGATGGAAAGTGTTTGAAAATGGAAGGGTGGAAGTGGGAAGCGGTTGCAGAAAACAGAGGCTTGCTTATAGGTTATCGAGGTGCATTCTAATGAGAAGAACGAAGGAAGGAATGGTATTTATAGAGCTTGAATTTAGGTTGTATTTCGTAAGGAGCTGATGCAAAGGATGACCTGGGGTGTTAAGTGTCCAAACGGGAAGGAGTTTTAAAAAAAAATCTCTTCCCCTGTAATTAAGTATGTTACACATTTCCTTTGCTGCTTATCTTGCTATTAATGTTTTAGGCTTTTTTTCCTTCAGAATTTCATGAATTTCCTCAGACTTTTGACATCTGTTTCTGCTGTAATCAGTGCTTAAGTTTTGAAACTCCCTGTAATGACACTGGTATGCTGACCTCATTAGCTTGTGTCATTTATTCAACATGTCTAGCTTATTTTCCTAACACTTGTGGCTGCTAATGATTGTTAAGATTTCTTAAGTGTTCATTTTTACTTAAGTTTGGTTTTAGCTTGGTTACATCGGAACTTTAGAATTTAAGAACCAATGAACTGAATGTAACATAATTATTCCTTACTGTTATCACGTAATGTAATTTTCCATTTTCTGATATATTTCAGTTTTTATTCGAATAGAGCATCATCTATTTGAATAAAGATGTGTCTCACAAGTTCTAACAGTAGCTATTTATTCAAATAACAGGTACCTTGTTGAATAAATAGCTAATTATTTGTATAAAAATCATTTTTGTGGAGAATTTTAATTATTTATTATAGATATTTATTATCTTCAATTTTTGAAATGTTACATTGCACATGTTTAAAATACTAATTAATATATATATATATATATATATATATATATATATATATATATATATATATATATATATATCACATTTTATTTTGGACAAAAGCTCTCATAAAACTCTTTTAGAAGTAACTTAAATTTATTGTCATTTTAGTCATTTAAAGTTTTATTCATTTAATGAAGATAGAGAATAAAATAGTTTAATTTTAGTAAAGATAGAGAGTACTTTTTCTTCTATTTTAAAGAAGAGAGAGAATGAGACTTTATTACTAATTTACTCAATATTATTAATTTTAGTTTAAAAATTTTATATTAAAATATGTAATAATATTTAATATATATGATTTATTCATTAAATACAAAATAAAAATATTTAAAAAATACAACATACAAAATAAAAAGGATATATTTTGAATAACATGATTAATACATAATTTATAAATTTATAAATCACATATCACTTGTAAATGTTATATTTTTATTATGTAACACCCTAACCCTAATACAGTAGTATATTCACAATATACCAGAGTAAAGAGAGTTAAGCATGTCACTTTCACTTAACACAACGATAAAAAAAAAATCCATAATAACCATACATGTAATTATAGAGAGCCAAGAGGGAAGAAAAGCTAGATATATACATCATTGGCCTCAAACGGGCTCATTGTTATACACAAACTTTACACAAACTCAAGCGATATAAATAAATACATGTTTTGTTCTAAAAGAAACAAAATAAACTACTCTAAGCCTTTTGCTTCTTCTTCTTTCTCTTGGAAGAGTCTTGACTTGGATTTATCATGGAAACGAGTAAACGGAGTGAGAATTTGCAATCCTCAATAATCAGTTTAAAACATACCATCATGATAAGTCCGGCTGCTTCGGGGGGAAAACAAGTTATACACTAATAACTAAAAAGGTGGCATAAGTCAAAATTAGTCATTTCTCTTCCCAAGGTAGAAAGTTCATTCATTTATAAAAAATAGTTTAATCATCACATAAATAACCAAATTCTATGAATAGAACTAACAACAACAGATTATGTTCGCAATAGATAAATGAGACTCTACTCATTACCATAAAAATATATACATACTCACTATGTAATACTCATAAAGCAACCATAACCTTATCACACTTCGCTACCAAAAAGAGAGGCAACTGCTCATATAATTGTCAAATAATGCGATGTATATTATGCCATATGATTATGCCTAAGAAATGTCCTAAGAGTATGCTTGTGCAATGCTTATGCAGGTTTTGTTTTAAAAAACACATGATACTTGCTCATTCCCAAGAATCGCATTCCCTTGTATTTTTCTGGGTAGGATAGGAAAAAGAGCCCTTACACTACTTGGTAATCGGTGGATTCCTTCCCCTCACAATAGTAAGAGTACTATTACCACCCCATATACCGATAACCTTGACCATAATAGCATTGCCCGCTACGAGAATTTAGGATCTCATATCCCATTTTCTGGCCAAATGGTCATGCACACCATATAAGGTCACAATACATAAGAATAGCAAGTTTGAAAACATGCAAAGTATTTTCAAATCACATTTGAATATCACAAGGTTCACAACAACCAAGTGAAAAATCAATATTAGTAACTTAAGATTCTAGCTCAACTTATCACACAAAGTAGCAAGATCTATGTCACTAGCATTCTTGTATCTAGTACCTCACATCATCACTTCTCAAGTGATTTCAAGGCAACCTCATGTTGCTCAAGGTTCTAGATACTAACCTATGGCATTCCACAACTCATTGTATGCTCAAGGTTTCTCAAAATCCCATATATACAAGGTAGTTATTTCCTCCATGAAATACCCCTAATATGGTCCCAATACACATTAAAGAGCATATATAAGGACAACATCTTTTCTCTTCAATGATCTAGAAACTCACCTATGTCAATTCACTATCATTGGATGAACAAAGGCCTATTTTTTTACACATGTGCTAGGTAGATATTTCCTTCATGAAATATCTCTAATAGTGCCTTAACTTTCACTAAAAAACATGCATAAAATATCACAACCAATAGGGAACTCCATTCCCTTCATAAGAAACACATAGAGTGTTCTGCCCGTTGGGCGCTCAAGCGGCCAATATTGGGTGCTCGAGGCGCAGAAACTCATCCCTGTTTCCCTCAGCTACTAGCGCTTAGGTACCCAACACTGGCGCTTAGGCGCCAGTCTCTCAGCATCACACAGGATTAATTTTGGATAGTGGACACTTAGGCGCCAATGCACCAGAAAACTTATTTCTCATTCCATTGGTTCTCAAAGCAGTTTCTAACCCTCAAAACATGGGTTCTAAGTATTCTCCAACACCATCCATGGTCACTAAGCTTAATGAAACTATCATACACCCTAACAACACATCACCTCATAGGAAATGATCCAAACAAATCATTCATAAAATACCCATTTTCTCAACTCATTGATATGAGGTTTCAAGGATGCAAACAAGTTTCAAATAAGCCACCATACATGTTCTAACATAAAATGGAACCACAAAACAAGTTCTCATCCAGTTCAACCATCTCAAACCATGGAAAAATCATAAAAACCCATTTTTCTAACCTAACATGCATAACTCAAGCATGAAGTGAAGAAAAAAAAAAACAAAGGTTAGGGTTGAGAACAAACACCCCTACCTCTTGTAGCAAGGATGAACTTCAAGCTTTGAATTTGCCTTTAGCTTTCCTCCCCTTCTTCTCTTCTTCCTCCTCCTTTTCCTTCTTTCTTTTCCCTATCTCTATTTCTGCTACTGCTTCACGAGAGAGAAATGAGAGAGTGAATGAAAGTGAGGAAAATATCCAAGGAAAGTCAAAGAAGAGGGTTGGAACCGTGGAAGACTTAAGGCCATTGAGATATTTTGGTAAAACATTATATCTATTAGGAATACTTTAATCTTACGAATTGAGTTTCTTAATTTCCATAGGTATTATAATAAATCCTAGGATTCATCTCAACCATAATTTTATCAATACCATAAATTTCATTATCTTAGTAAAGTCAATCTGGTATTAAAACATTCACTCAATGTACTTAAAAATATCAAACTAACTCAGTTAACTCTAAAAAATTAACTACATGAGATTTCACACATTTGTGACCTGAAAACCAATTCTTCATATTTATTTTCATTAACTAAGTTGTTTAAGCTATTTTCTGAGCTAATAATAATTATTTTTTACTCATAATATTAAACAGACATATTAAATAAGTATTATATTACCTCTGTAATCATATACAAGTCTAATATATTTAAGAGGATGTTACATATTACATATAACTTATCTAAACAAATAACAAATTATTCTCTAAAGCATTTGAGCATTAATTAATTATCTCTTAAGTTAAGCGAACATTCATATTTTCAAAGCTTCAATGACACATTTTTACAATAAAGAGAATTCACCAATTCATTTAGACGTCTCAAATAAAAATCAACATACAATATATCTTTATTTATTGTTCCTGAATTTTTTAGTGAAATAAAAAAAACAAATAGGAAAGTCAAAACAAAACGCAATCCTATGTGGCTAATAATATGTTTGAGCTGACTTGCTTTTCAAAACAGAATGTAAGCAGAATTATATATTTTTATTACATGGTAACACGTCCCGTAGAAGGACGACATTGAAAATTAAAAGTAGCATTTAGGACAAAAAAATTTATGGATCAAACCGATATTTTTGTGAAACATAAAGGACGTAAATAGGGTTTTAGCCTCTCTTTTTTTCTTTGTAAATATTTTCTTTTCTTTTCTTTTATGTAATTTGTTCTTTGGAGTTATATTTTTAAATGTTTTATTGAATTGTGAAGAATTTTTTTATCTTTATCATTTTTTAGTAAATGTTGTAATTTAGTTTTTATTATTTGTTTACTTTGAGGGGTAAAGTGAATATTTTTTAAGTTATTTAATTTGCATAATTAACTTTAAGGTAATTATTTTAAGACAAATATATAAGGGTACAGTTAAATTAAGGAGGTGTTTGGTTTGTTTTTTTATTTTTATTTTTAAGTGATATGTTTTCATTAATAATTACAAAAATTTCATCTTGCTTTTATTTTGTTTCTTGTTTTCAGACTTTTGTTAAGGAAATGATGAAAATAACTTTTCCTTATTTTTACCATTTCCTTCACAAAAATATGAAAATAGAAAACAAAATGAAAATAAGGTAACATTTTTGTAATTATTAGTGAGAACATATCAACTGAAAATAGAAAGGAAAGCAAACCAAGCAAGTATAAGCTCTAAAGCTCTTTTAGTGCTTAACATTGCATAATTTGTTTGCATGATAATAACTATATTGAAAATATGATTTGAATCTTCTCACTACTTGATCTATTTAGACTTAATTTGTGTGGAGTGTTTTCTATGTTATTAAGCTTGTCAAGACTAAAACAAAGTATAAGGAAGTATTCTGGTCATCTGAAACAACTTGAGAAGATTAAATCATGACTTGAGAAAGTTCAAGTGTGTCTTGAGAAGCTTCCTAAGAACATGAGAAAGTTCAAAGTGAGAAGGTCTTGAGAAGATTGAAGGATTATGCAAATTAGAACTCCCACAATTGATTACTTCATTGAAAAAAGCTCAAACCATCTTTACCATCAAGAAGAATACAGATTTATTACTAAGATAGTGAATTTTAAAGCTGAGAAGGTTGAAGTATTCAGGCATAAGAAGGTAGGGTGAGAAAGTTAGTGAGAATGTACTTGAGAAGCTTCAAGCTGAGAAGACTTAATAAGAAGGTAGACCTCACTATAAGAATTTTATAAATTAGTTACCAAATTTAGCTATGAAAATTTTTCGTAGCTAATCCGTAGCTAATTAGTTACGGATTAGTTATAGATTAAAATTTCGTAGCTAAATACAATATAGCTATGAAATTTAGCTACGAAACAATTTTAGTAGCTAATCCGTATTAAATTAGCTACGAATTACTTATGAAATAAAAATTCCTAGCTAAATTTCAAATGCAAAAGGTGAAAATTTGTATCAAGCAAATAATTATGGAATTGCTACAACTTAGCTACAAAATTTATTTAATAGCTAATATGTAACAAATTAACTACATATTAACTACTAAAATATTCCTTAACAAATTAGCTACGGATTACCTGCTAAATATTTCATATCTAAATTTCAATTGTATAAAAAAAAATTTGACTAAAACTTCTGTCTCTTTAATCTCTTAAATCACTTTCCCAAGCACTCAGCTCTCTAATCTCTTAAATCACTTTCCCAAGCACTCAGCTCTCGTGCGCGCCTCTCCCTCCGTCCCTCCCACCTTCTCACTATCTCATACTTCTCCCATTTCTAATTTTCCAAAATTTTAGAAATAACCAAAAATCTCAATTTCATATTCCTTCTCACACACACACTCTCTCTCCTTCTCTCGAAACGAAACCAACCACCTCGCTGGCCACCCACTCGCGAATCATCACCCCCACACACAGATCGGATCCTGTGCACCACCATTGTCCACCGCAAGCCCGGAAGCAGCCACCACTAGATGCGAGCCACTGCCATGTAGACCTAGGACACCGTCTAGCCATCGCGACTCATAGATTCGTGAGCCTCGCACCAGATCCCGCACCACCGAGACTAGGACTGCGCGAATCTGTGCTCCCTCGCTGCTCGCAGCGTCCGCTTTGCAACCCCCTGGCTGCCGTCCTCAATCGCGCGAGACACACGCACCACACGAGCCCGTCGCCTTCCATCGCAACCACCGCGACTAAAGCCTAAATCTGTGTCGTCATCGTGAGCCACCCTCACTCCTTTTTTCCTCTTCTCTGTTTCGTTTTCCTTTCTCACAGAGACTAAAAGTCTCTTTATTATGCTTGACCTTTCGCACAGAGACTACAAATCTGATTTTTATGTTTAAGTTAATTGCTATTTATGACCCAATGACACAAAGTTGTAATGATTTCTATGAAGTTATGTACTTCGCATATTTTCCTGCCATATGTTTGAGAAAAATCCCGAGCAATGGTTGTGTGGTGGTACATAGTATTCTTTTTGACACATTTCAGAACTTTAAGTAGACTCTGTGTAGTAAATATAATAGTCTTAATAGAAGAAGAAGAATGCGAATAGTTAAGAATTAATGATGGGTGAGTTTCATCATGTATTTGAAAAAGACAGTGAGGCAGAAGCAAGTAGATATGGTGAGAGTGGAGATTCTCGGGTCCAAGCTCGACACAGGCATTCTAAAAGGTCTTGTTTTTGTTTTTCTTAACTAAAACTCAATCATGGCTCGTGTTGTTGTTGTTGTTGTCAGTTATCACTGAGTCCTGATTAACACTAATTTGAATCCAACTTAATGTTGGTCTTTAATTAATTATAATCAATGGTTATGTTATGTGGTGTTGTGAAGGCGTGAGTCAACTCAAGGAGAAATGGACCGAATATAATCAACTGAAGAGACTCAAAAGATTGGTATCACTGTTTGTTTCCCCTACAGCCAAACATATTGTTGTTGCCGCTGGGAATCAGATAACGATTCTGAGTGAAGAGGATGACTATCAACAACCATGCGGCATTTTCACCTATAACATCTACTCTCTTTACTCTCTAAAATCATATGTTCTTTGGAATCTGTTGTTTAGCATATAATTAGATTAGATGTGAATCTGTTATTTTAGAGCAAGAATAGAAGGAGGGAATTCTGTCTTCATATAATTAGAATTGGAATTAACATGTGATATGGGCCTGTAAGAATTATAGTGTGGACAGCAAGGTGCTTTGGGGTATGGAGTTGTGCTCTTTTGGCTAGCGAGTGGGGCATTTGGATTTCCACAAGCTTGTTTTCTTAGCTTAGCTTCCTTATGGTTTTAGCTCCTGGGCTTTTAAAGCGTGTGTATCTGTCTGATATGCAATTGGATAGTTTGCTCTTTTCAGTTAGTGTGCTTCCTTTTTTGTTTCTTTTTCCTGTTTTAGGAGTATTACTGATCCTCCTGTTTTGCACCGCTTTCTCTCTTAATGAACTCATTCCTTCTGATTTCTGAATAAAAAGATGTTAGAATTTAATTTATACCTGATTGCTTTTGTCTTTAAATTTTCTTCTGATTTGTAATTGGTTCATTAGGTTGTAGCCTTGATACATTTAGTGTAGGAGCTTGGTCTGAAGATTATGATATTCTTGGAGTCGCTGATGACACTGATACACTGTATTTTATCAAATTCAATGGTCAAGTAATAGCATAAATTACGAAGAAGCATTTGAAAGTCTCTTCACCAATCGTTGTCCTATTTTCTGATAATGATTTAGATACACAGAAGTCTTACTCATAAGTATCTTTCCTTTCTCTGTGTCCCTTGCTTTTGATATGCTGTACAAAAAATTGAAACATGATTATTTTTGTCACTGATCTTGAAAATATGGTCATGCTGTGATTGTTTGGACAACTCCACACTTGAATACAATGCTGGAATCTACTTATTAAAGGGAGATGGAATGTCAATTTGAAATGACGGTATTGTTTAAGATGTAGGTTCACCGTCATTACATCAGATGGTTCACTTCAACAAATTTAGATCAGTTATGCACAAAGTGGCTAATTCTTTAGTTTTTTTTTTTAAATAAAGACTGGCTAGTACTATGAAAATATCCTTTACAGGTAGAGGGAGATGTGGAGAAAAGCTTAAAACAATCCATAAAATAAAAATAAAAAACTTAAAGAACTTACTTAAAAGATGAGCATCAATGAACTGAAACTACCCTGCATTTCTATAGATTACAGATGAGTGCAGAAAATAGAAGAGGGAGGAGAGAATTGGGATGGCGTTGGAATTACTGTTCCTGGAGGTAGTTTTATGGTCTCATTTAGTCTATGTCTTTCATTTACTTAATTCGTGTTAATTCTAATATAGAAAATTTAAATTTGGTTTTTAAGTTGTATGAGTATATTTTAAACATTAAGAGGCTTCTTTCTTCTCTTTATTCAAAATGTTTAGTAGTCAAACAATGACCGAAAAAAACTACTAAATTTGGATTAGGATGCATTTTGGGTTTTTTTAGATATATATAGTATACAAGATTCTGAAAATTGCTTTTTGTTTGAAATTTTTTTATATATATATATATATATATATATAGAGAGAGAGAGAGAGAGAGAGAGAGAGAGAGAGGGGAGTGTCTATTGCCACTCCCCTATGTCTAATGCCATTCCCCCCCCCCCCTTTTTTTGCTTTTTCCTAAAATACTCTATATTAAAATGTTAAGTTATTCTTGTTGTCTATTGTCACTCCCATAACAATCTAAATTACTAATTAATAATTATAATATTAATATTAAATATAACATTCAATCATAGTTAATTTTAATATCTCACGTTGATTTCCTACTTAATGCAACCAAATTAGTAAAGGATTCCCAATATTTGATTCTATTCATTTCTTTCTCTTCATCGAAGTCCCTCTCCCTTTCCCCATTTTTCTTACTACGATTGTGTTGCCTTAGTAGTTGTTTAATAAGATATAAGGAAGAAGAACGATGCTGATTGTTTACTTAATTTGTTTAATTAGTTTTCCTACCCTTTATCAGCTTTTTTTCTTGTTGTGTCATCCTACACTCATTATTCCCCTTGTTGGTACCATTAGGCAGAGGAACTAAAAATATGGGCATTGCTAATGTTGTTTTTTGTTCTTCCTAGGTTTGCAACCATGATTGATCAAGAAGTATGGGCTTATGTGTTCTTCTATAGCAATGTGTGTGTGTGTATAGCTATATTATTATTTGAAGGTACTTAATAATTTTATTTAGTTAAGTTTTTTTTTTGGTTGTTAAGTTAATCATCAAATTATTATAATTAATTATATTATTATTTTGCTAATTTGCTTACATTTAGTTGGAAATCAATGTTAGATATTAAAATTTATTATAATTGAATTTTATATTTAATATTAATGTTATAGTTATTAATTAGTAATTTAACAGGTTGTTGGTTCCTCCAACGCTGCTTCGATACAAGAAGCCATAAAGGAAGCTGTTAATGAAGCGATGACTTCCTTTGTCTAAACGCAGTTGGTGTCTGTTGTCCAAACGCAGCTGGCGTCTGTGTTGGAGCCTATCTTAAGGATTGTTAGCTTCCAAGTAGGAAGTGTTGTGCCGCAAGCGCCATCACAAGGCAATGCAGTTGGGGAGGATCATGAAGTTGATGAAGATGGGGCTAACTTGGATTGATTAGTTATGTTTTTTGATAATGGGATTAACTTGTATTGAACAATTTGTATCAATTAACTTGGATTAGTTATGCTTTCTTTGTAGAACATGTTTTGAATTTATTAATACAATTATGATATTTTGTTGTTTTGCACAATTATTTGTTGTATTTTTCTGTTTGGATTGAAATATTTATACAGGTATAATTTTGAAATATACTAATTATCATTATAAAATTAATTTGGATTAGCTTTAGAATAGTTAGGGAATAGCTACAGAATTGCTATAGATTTTAGCTAGGGAATAGCTACGGATATGTTTTAGATTTTTAGCTAGGAAATTGCTACGGATTTAGAAACAAAATAGCTACAGATTTGTTTCAAACTTGTTATGGAAATTAGCTATGGAATTTGCTACGTAAAATTTCATAGCTAATTAGTTGTGAAAACGAAGGAAGCTCTAGACAAAAATTAGCTACGGATTAGTTACGAAAATTTAAAAATTAGCTACGAATTAGCTAGGGAAATTTTTGGTAGCTAATTAGCTACCAAAAATTGACTACGGAAAAATCCATAGGTAATCCGTAGCTAATTTGTAGCTAACTCGGTTAGTTGCGAATTAACTATGGATTTTTTCGTAGCTAATCGGTTAAATTCTAGTAGTAACTTGAGAAAGTTTTTGGTGAACCTTCTCACTTTAAAGTAGAAAGCTGATGTGTCTAGGAAAAGGACAAAATAATAGTCACATGCCATCATTAAGGACAACCATTGTTTGTAGTGCCCAACAATCACATTTCAAAGCCTATAAAAGAGATCACGCAAGTCTGAAGATCAATTAGAGAACTTTGCTGAAAAGTTTTTTGACAAGCTAACAAAAGTTAAACTTTCTCACTAGTACCTACCTGAACTTAATTTGTGTAAATCTATCAGTAGGTGTTTATACTGATTTGTATAAGTGTTTCTATCCATTCCTAGAGTGATTTCAAGAGCTAGACAAGTTAAACAAACACTACTGATTTTGTGAGGTTGTCCAAGCCACTTGGGACTTGTTTGACAAGCTGTATTAGACCTAATAGGATAAACTAATACAATCTATTATGATATTATTAGTTGTTTGGTGCAAATACTATATTATATAAGTTTATTCATCAAATCTCTCGTATACATTAAAATGATAGATAACTTAATCAAGCCTTGGGGGCTGGGATTAGGCTTGATTGGATTTTGATGTCTAAGCTGCTATAAAGACTTTTCCATTACAATTTTAAACACCTTGATATCCCTAACTATTACATATCAGGTCTTATACTATCAGGCCTAATACTTTCAAGTCTTATCCTATCTATTCTTCATACCAAACGGGCCCTTGATTTTGAGTTTGTTAGCCTAAAGAAGCTATTGTAAAAAATACTTGTAGCTAGCCTGAAGAGGTTGTTAGCAAATAATACTTGTAAATAAGCCTGGAGAGGCTTGGGTGATTAAAAAATACTCACATAGTGGAAATCCTAGTGTTTTACTAGGTACTAGACATAGCCCCATGTGGTTTAGGGGTGAATCAATATAAATATCTGGTGTGATCTTCATCTTCTTCATCTCTCATTTTATATTTGGTTGTTAAAACACTTTAAAGTTTAAAATCTAATAGTGTTCTTTAGAACGTTCCTTAAATCTGTTTCTGACAAAGTTCATAAGTTGAATCTGATTTATTAACTAAATCTAAAGTATTTGATTCAAGAAAATAATCCTTAAAAAGATAACAGACCCAAATTGTTTAAAAAAGAAGAAGTTAAAGTAGTGAAAAGGTTATTTTCTTCCATTTAGTTTTGAAAGTTTGAACAAATATTAAATTGTGAAGTTAATTGAGATATGTTTTAATAGGATTGTCAGGATGGACACCACCAACACAATCAACATAGGCCTCCACCAATACAACCCAAGAAGTAAGTGAAGGATATCCATCTAAGAGGACTTAAGCCTCGAAGAAGACTTCCACCAATTCAAGCTAAGAACCAACTCAAAGTAAGCCATCTAAGTAGACTATAGGCTCAAAGAAGGCTTCCATCAATTCAAGCTAGGAACTAACTCAAGGCCAAGCCTTTAAGAAGACTAGGGCCTCAAACAAAGTATCCTTAACTAGCAAAGGAAAGCCATCAAATGAAAGTCAGCAAGTGAATCCATCACAAGGTTCAAGTCAGCCAAATATGCCTTCACAATTAGTGATTCAATCCTCAAGTTAGCCAACAAAGCCTACACACCCAAGTATTCATGCACAGTGAGTGAATCAATCTTCAAGTCAACCCATTGTGCCACAACCAAGAAATCAATTTTTAGCTCAACTCATAGGCACCAGGAGATTGAGAATAATAACAAAAAGGGCAATTATAGATTGGGATTTTGATGTTTATGAGTCCTTTTGATATATGGTTATGGTTTGATATTTGATTTGATTTTGTGAACATACTATGGTCAAGTTTTGGTTTAATAAGTAATATGGCAATGGACCACTTTTATTTGCTTTGTTTTCAATTGCAATGTGACATTGGACCACTTTTTAATTTGCTTGGTTTAATATATAATATAACAGTAGACCAATTTTTGTTTTGCTAGGTTTAATATGTAATATGGCAATGGACCACGTATGCTTTGCGAAATGAATTTCAATTGGTATCTATTTGTTGTCATAGTATCATTTTCTAATATGGTTATTGTCATTATTGTCATTGTGGTCATTATTTTAGTTGGTCATTATCTTGTGCAACACAATTGTTATATAATTACTATCAGCTAGTAGCCATTGCAAAAGAGAATTTAAATACTTAACATTTCTCATAAAATGAGGTTACATTAACATCAAACTCACGTTACATTTAGCAAACTTGTAACGTCCCAAAACTATTACTACTAGTATATCCGGATTTATACACAAGTAATCAGTATTAGGCACGTCACTACTTAACTAACATCATTCTATGATAAAAAAGTATAATATATATATTTACATACATACATACATACATACATATGAGCCTTGAAAGGAAAAGTAATATATTAAGTAATATATACACATAACTAGTACATCAGTATACAAATAATACAACTAAGCCTTATCAGGCGTAAGTACATAGAAAATATTTATATAACCACTGCATATCTTTAATAACAAAGCAATGGTGAACTAGTAAATAAACCTATGCTACCTCACTTTTTGCACCTCTACTCTGTGGATTGATCTCACTCTAGATTTATCATGGAAATAAAAGATACACGGGGTAAGAATTCAAAAATTCTCAGTAGATATACATATAACATGTCATCACAATAAATTTAGTTGCTTTAGGGAAACAAATCATATTTGTAAATCACATATAGAAAGGTGGCTAAAGCCAAAAGGGTTCCCTTTCTCTTCCCGAGGTATAAATTCTATTATTATCATTAAACAGTAAATTCATTATCAACCATTATATCAAATGTGAGTCACCACTCAATATTTGTAGAATAGTCACATTCTCTTATAATGCAAACATTCTTTAGCAATTCCATGATCTATATAACTAACATCTTTATGATGATGTAAAAATACTTATGCAAGTATAAAACTTTCATTAATACTCTTTAACTACCTTCTATTAAGTATATTTCCATGGCTAAGTTTCAGGTCATCCTCAGGTACAAGGATCATTCTCATAAATATATCACTCCATTATTAGTTCTAAGATCACCTCCAGATATGAGGATCATTTCCAGTATCAATTAATCAATTTCCTTCTTTAAGAAATCACAACAAGGATCATCCCCAGGTACGAGGTTTATTTCCAACATCAAGTCTAAGATCTCCTCCAGGTACGAGGATTACTACCTATAATATCACCTCCAGGTACGAGGGTCATTTCTATAATATATCTCCTCCAAGTACGAGGATCATTTCTATAATATATCTCCTCCAAGTACGAGGATCATCTTTATAACATTCCCCCAGGTACGAGGATTATCTTTATAATATATCTTAAATTTTGAGCATTGTGTATATAGCAATTCAATACTATCTCATCTTAATAATTAAAGGAGCAAATCATAATTTATCATTCTATATTAGCTCAACTTTAATATTTCAAAGGAGCAATACAATTCGTGTACATCTCATAATCACAACAATTGTACATTTCAAATCAGACTAAGTGCACGATATTATTCATTCATTATCTACTAAGTGCACTAGATGAACGCTTCATAAATAAACTATGTGCACAATGAAATAAGTGCACAATATCATCTTATCATCAATTCATCAATATACTATGTGTTCATCCATAATACAAGTTAATTTATCTAGTAACTTTCCTCATATCCTTTCACAATACTTAATATAAGACATTCCTTTGGGTTTTCATACATTAAGAAGCTCTAATTACTCAAAACATGTCATTCTGGAAGTGCCTATTCAATTAGCCCTCTGGTCTAATCGATTAGCACTCAAAGTCTGATGTTTTTGGAAGTGCCTATTCGAATAGACAGCTGGTCTATTCAAATAGACCTATTTGATCAGACCCTGGCTCTAATCGAATAGACCCTGCGAATTTCACACCAGAAATAGTTTAGAACACTAAAATATCCATTTCTTCCAATCCTTCCTTAAACATATCATCCAATCTCATCATATACATATATTCATATGTATTCAATCCAAATTTCATGTTATATATACAAAATCAATCCAAAGTATTCATTATATCATCAAGATCACAAGAAATCATTCAGCACTTCATTCATGCAAGTTTGAGAATTTAGAAGAAGAATAAAGAGGTAAAACCCTTTTTCCACCTAATTTATCATGCATCATCACAATCTTCAACCAATCATCAAATTCAAGATGACTAAGAAGAAGAAGAAGAAGAATTAGCCAAAGACAAGCATCCCTACCTAGTTCTCTTGATGATGGAGTTTTCTTCCTTTTTCTTTTCTTCCTTTCTTCTCTTCCTTTCTGCTATTCTTTTTTTCTTTTCTTCCTTCCTTCCTTCTCTCTATCTCAGGTTCTCTGTCTCTCTATTTTTCTCTCCCTTTCTTTCTTTTCTTTTCCTTCTTTCTTTTCTTTTCTTTTTGTTCTTATCTCTTTTTGTTACTGCTAGTTACATGTGAGAGTGAAAGAAAGTGAGAAGTAAGTGAGAAATATGGTCAAAGACGGTGGAAGAATGAAACAGGAAAAGAACATTGGACTTCCATGGCTAGGTGGAAGTTTTGTATCTCTTAGGGATACTTTAATATTTCATTAACAAGTTTTTCAACTTTCATAAGTGTTATAAAAAATTCTAAGACTTCATTTAGTCCTTATATTCATTATTCAATAATTTTCTATACACTATTATATGTCACTTAAGTTCTATTACTCTTCCTTAAGTTAAGTTAAACCTAAGGAATTAAGCTAATAGGTTTATAGATATCTGCCTTAACTAGCTCAATACCTAAACTAGCTCAAACTAATAGGCTTATAAGCAATTTATGTTAAATTCTGAACTAACATTGGCTATTTTCTCATGTCCAGTATTATAGTATCATACCTAAACTAGCTCAAAAAATTACCAAACTCCACAGATAATTAGCACAAATATTAATGAGTTTCTATATCAATTCTTAAGACTAATAGGTTAGGGAGGATGTTACAAAACTCACTTAACTTACAGGAACCTAACTCCAACCACAAAACAACTTTCAACCCTATCCTATTCTCACATATAATTAAGAAATAGTTCACAGATATGGCAAACTCATCTTGTAGCCAATAGTGAACCATAGATATGATGCAAACACTATAATAATCCACCAAATAATCCCCAACATAATAAGACACCTAATCTTTCTTTTAGCATGTGACAATTTTGCTTGTAGGTTTCCAACTCTCCTTATCAACCTAATGAGCTATGTGGTGTCGACTTGGAGTGGAGGATCTAGCCAAGCAAAAATATCATAGTGCTCTCCATCATGAAAAAAATAAAAACACAACACCATTACTAAAGTTCAAAAATCTCATAAACTTCACTATAGTATCATGTAGGGTAAAGTGAGTGTCACAATCCAGTAGTTTAAGCAACCCTAAACCTAGGTTTTCTAAGGAATGGGGTGTCACCATGGCAGCATTTTCACCACAAAAGCATTGTATCCTTCTCATATCGCTATTTTTGGTCCTTAACACTTGAGAAGCCATTGAAGTCATCAAAATATTTGAAGAGTTTCAGACTTGGAAACAATTCAAACAAGTGAGCTTAATCTCTGAAACCCTAAGATTTGGGAAAGAAGATGAATTTAGGGAAGAAGATGAAATTGGGGAATAAGTTTAGGGACCAATTTACAATTGTTAGGAAAAAATAAGGGCCACATGGGATCCACCTCAGTGTTCTCCGTTAGCAATTTGGACTATGTCAAGCTCAAGGTTGACATTAAAACAAAAAAAGTAACACTTGGGATGTAAATAGGACAAAAAAATACTTTAAAAACCAAACGAAACTTTTGTAAAACATGCGAGATGTAAATAAGATTTTGGCTTGTCATGATTTTAATGAGACATTAGTGTCACAAGTTGAAACTGCCACTTAGCAACATTTATAAACCCAGTTCTCTTTTTATATAGTATATTAGATTGATATTGATTTGTGATTAAGAAAAATCTATTGTCCCAAAAATATAAAGTTGACATAGAGAGTGTATCCTAAAATTAAACTTTAATTGATGAAAAATGATTATTTTACACTCTTAAAAATGAGGTGTAAGTATTATTCATACTATTTTTAAGGGATGTAATTGAGTGAGAGAAAATAAAAAAAAATATGTATAATAAATAGTATTAGATGGAGTATAAAAAAGTGTGTACATTATTTGATATAAGAATATAATGATTGTTAATTGATGTGAGAATATCTCTGCCATAAATAAAAATAAAGTTAAAAAGTCTGGTGTAGATACACAGGATAGGTGTATTTGAGTATCTGTTGAGATGCTTCCACGTGTAGCCAATGCTCCTCTAGCGGCCTAAGTTGAGGAGGGGGTGTACCCTGTATATTTATACAAGGAATATGAAGTAGTTTTAAGAGATAATTACTATCTTTTAGGGATTTGAGAGGATATGAGAAGATTTTATTCCTTTATTCCTTGATATTGAGAAATTTAGTTTTATTTTTAGCAGATTTTATGAGATTTGGTAGTTTTTTGTAAAGCCGAAATAACTGCCTCATTGGCTTGAACTCTTTAATTGTGTGGGCTCGTACCTAAAATCCCAGTACAAAACAAATGTATTCCTGTGTTCAAATGACAATTTTATGAAGGATATCTTATTAAATTAAAGTCATATATAAAAATATCTTTGAGTAATTTTTCAGAAAATAAAGTGAATCAAATCAAATCGTCAATGGGTAAAGGCAAATTGAGAAACACGAATAACATTAAAAGCAAAACTCTATGTTTAGAATAACTAGTGTTTGAATTAGTGAGATGCACAGGATCATATTTAGTTTAAAGAAAGAAGAATGCAGATATAATTTAAGAGTTCCTTTGCTTGCACTTTCTTTTTTTTTTTTTTTGCAAGAAAAGTATGTTTTTAATGGAAAAAAGCACTTTTCATATATTTTTAATTGTTTGAATAAGATTAATAAAATAAGCATAATATTATTGTAAATGATATAATTCAGTTGATAGTTAGTTAGTTGTTGTAGATGTTGTGAGTGAATCTGTTATGACAGTTAGACAGTTAGATATGTGATGGCTGGTTGTGTATATATAAAGCCATTGAGTGCTGGTGTATTCATATTATTCATAATCATCAATAAAAGAAACAAAATACTTGTTACCTCCAAGAGAAACCTCCTCAAAAGGGCCACACACATCAGAATAAAGGACTTCCAGAGGTTCAGCTGCTCGGGTTGCCACATGAGACTTAAAAGAATTTCTTGGTTGTTTTCCTATCAAGCACCTTTCACACACTTGTTCAGGTGACTTGATAGAGGGAAGTCCATGCACCATCTGTTTGGTCTTCAAGAGACTTAAACTTCTGAAGTTCAAGTGGCCAAATCGAAGATGCCACAACCAGGATTCATTATGCACAGCAGCAGAAAAATTCAAGAGTTCAGCCACCTGAATGTCAATCTTAAAGGTCCTATTACTTGATAGAGGAGCCTGTAGGATCAACTTCCCTTTGCTGTCAAATACTCTCATCAGATTCTTCTGCAGGTCCATGGAGAAACCCTTCTCTAGTAACTGTCCTATGCTCAACAAGTTGTTTTGCATGGTAGGTACATAGAGTACATTTGAGATGTAGGCAGGTTTCTCATCTCTCCTTTTGATCAACACTTTCCCTTTTCCTTCAGACATAATGGTACTATTATCAGCAAATCGTACTTTATTTTTGACTTTTTCATCCAACTCCACAAACCATCCTTTGTTCCCAGTCATGTGATTGGAACACCCTGTATCAAGATACCAAGAACCAGAATTTGTGGATTCTGACTTGGTGGTAACCATTAGAAGCACTTGATCTGAGTCTGAGTCTTCACCATGGGCAGCATTTGCTTCTTGATCACCTCTGCTACCCGATCCTTTGGGTGCTTTACATTGGTCTGCAAAGTGGCCATACTTTTGACAAGCATAGCACTGAATGTGTTTTCTATCAAATTTCTTTTGATCCCTTTTGTTTCTGCCACCTCCTCTCCAATTTGAACTCGAACTCTCACCTTGTTTCTGATCAAGATTTGAATTATCTTGACCAGAATTATGAGCACCAACACCTCTTCCTTTATTTCCTTTGAATTTTCCTTTTTCCTTTTTGTTTCTCCAGGTATCATTTCCACCTCTTCTATTGGTTTGTGCTTGAAGGGCCTGCTCAGAACTTCTCTCAGTATTTCTTTCATTTAGTCTTTGCTCATGTGCCTCCAAGGACCCCTGCACTTATTCAATCTTCATGTTTTCAAGATTCTTGGACTCTTCAATGGCAACGACAATGTGATCAAATTTCGGGGCTAAGGTTCTGAGAACCTTTTCAACAATCATCATATCTGTTAATTTCTCCCCACACATCTTCATCTTGTTGGTGAGAGACAACACCTTTGTGAAATATTCTGCTACACTTTCTAGGCCCTCCATTGGCAGTAGCTCATATTGTGTTCTCAAAGTTTGGAGTCAAACCTTCTTCAATTTGTCCGCACCAGCATAGCTCTTCTCAAGTATATCTCAGGCTTCCTTTGCACTTGAAGCTGAGATTATTTTCTCAAAATTCGCTGGATCTACACATTGGTGAATGAAAAACATGGCCTTATAATCCTTCTTCTTGGCATCTCGATAAGTGGATTTCTGAGTTTCTTATGGATCATCACCTAATTCTTGAACTCCATTCTTCACTACCTCCAACACTTCTTGAAAGCCAAAGATTGCTTTCATTTGAGTGCACCACTTCTCATAATTCTTGCCATCAAGAATCGGTAAGTTACTAGGAAAATGCCCATTCGAACCAGCCATGTATCAATATGAATTTCACCTTTTCAATTCTCCAATTATGCGCAGTACACAGGCCTCAAATCAAGAAAGCTCTGATACCAATTTGTTAGAGCATTCACTGGCTCTAAGTCACTCACAGAGGACTCACACACACTCACAAGATTGAGAGAACTGAATTAAGGGGAGTATGTTGTAAATACAAGGAAACTGTGGCTGTTTCTTATTAGAAGGAAGTCAGAAGTGTTTGAAGTGTTCAGAAAATTCAAAGTGAAAGTTGAAAAACAAAGTGGCAAGTTCATCAAGATCTTGAGGACTGATGGTGGAGGAGAATTCACATCAAATGAGCTCGATAATTTTAGTGAAAAAGAAGGAATTATTCATGAGGTGATAGCCCCTTACTCTCCACAGCATAATGGGACTGTTGAAAGGAGAAACAGGACTGTTTTAAATATGCCCAGGAGCATGTTGAGAAGCAAAAATATGCCACTCTGTTTTTGGGGGGAAGCAGTAGCAACAGCAGTATATATTTTGAACCTGTGCCCAACACAAAGATTAAGTTCCATCACACCAGAAGAGGCTTGGACAGGTAAGAGGCCAACTGTTACACACCTGAAAATTTTTGGCTCTCTATGTTATAGACATGTCCCGGATGAGAAGAGAAAGAAGTTGGAAAATAAAAGTGAGTAGATGGTGATGCTAGGATATCATCCTACAGGGGCTTATAAGCTCTATGATCCTATCAATAGGAAGGTGGTGATAAGTAGGGATGTGGTGTTTGATGAATCCAGCAGCTGGAATTGGAGTTCACAAGGCAGAAACTCAAGTGACAAGGTTCCTGTCTTATTAGAAGATTTAGAGCAGCCTGGTTCTCAGGTTCTCGATGTTGTTCCCATTTCTTCCATTGATCAACGACCTCTGAGAAACAGGCAGCCATCAACCAGACTTACTGATTATGTGGTGTTTCCTGATAATGCTATTACAACAGAAGGAGACTTGGTCCACATGGCCTTGTATACTGATGTGGAACCCGTGAACTTTGAGCAGGCGATTCAAGAACCTATGTGGATAGCAGCCATGCAGGAGGAATTAAGAGCCATAGAGAAAAATCAGACTTGGGAGCTGGTGACCTTACCCAACCAGAAAAGACCAATAGCAGTGAAGTGGGTCTACAAGACCAAATTGAAGCCAAATGGATCAGTAGCCAAACACAAGGCTAGATTGGTAGCAAAAGGCTTCCTACAAAAGGAAGGGGTGGATTATAGTGATGTATTTGCACTTGTGGCTCGAATTGAAACCATAAGACTGGTTGTGGCCATTGCAAGTACTAAAGGATGGTCATTGCACCAGCTTGATGTAAAGTCAGCTTTCCTCAATGGACCATTAGAAGAGGAGGTGTACGTGTGTCAACCACCGGGTTTTGAAGTAGAAGGAAGTGATGGAAAGGTTTACAGATTGAAGAAGGCACTGTATGGGCTAAAACAGGCCCCTCGTGCCTGGAATAAAAGAATAGACAGCTTCTTAATTCAGCAAGGGTTCAACAAATGTACAGTGGAGTATGGTGTCTATGTGAGGATCTCTAGAACTACAGAACTACTATTAGTATGCTTGTATGTTGATAATCTATTGGTGACAGGCAGCAATGTGAAGGAGATTTGTGAATTTAAGGCAAGCATGAAATCTGAGTTCGAAATGTCAGATTTGGGAGCACTTTCATACTTTCTTGGTATGGAATTTGTAACCACAAAACTTGGAATCATGCTACATCAAAGGAGATATGCTATTGATGTTCTAAAAAGGTTCCATATGAATAATTGCAACCCTGCTGCAACACCCATGGAGAGCAATCAGAAGCTGGAAAAAAATGATGGAGAGAAACCAGTTGATCCTACTCTCTATAAACAGATAGTTAGCTCACTAAGATACTTGTGTAATAGTAGACCAGACATAGCCTACGGAGTTGGTGTGATCAGTAGGTTTATGGAAAATCCTAAGTCCCCTCATCTAGTAGCAGCAAAGAGGATTTTGAGATATATAAAGGGCACATTTGACTATGGTTTGCTGTTTCCTAGTGATCCAAGTTGCAATGGAAACATGTTATTGGGGTATTCAGACTCTGACTAGTGTGGAGATAAAACAGATAGGAGAAGCACAACCGGATATGTCTTCATGATGGGAAAGGCATCAGTTTCCTGGTGCTCGAAGAAGCAATCGGTGGTTGCACTATCATCTTGTGAAGCTAAGTACTTAGCAGCCTCTCATGGTGCTTGTCAGGCTTTGTGGCTTGAGACACTGCTCGAGGAAATGCATTTGAAGGAAGAAGAGCCAATGCAACTGATGATTGACAACAAGTCAGCTATAAACTTGGCTAAGAATCCGATTGCTCATGGTAGAAGCAAGCACATTGAGACTCAATTCCATTTTCTAAGGGACCAAGTGAACAAAGGGAAAATTCAACTTGCCTACTGCAGATCTGAGGAACAACTAGCTGACATATTGACAAAGTCTTTGAAAACTGAGAGATTTAAATCTCTCAGAGATGAGTTAGGTGTTGTGCCATTGATCAATCTGAATTAAGGGGGGTATGTTGTAAATGATATAATTCAGTTGATAGTTAGTTAGTTAGTTGTTATAGATGTTGTGATTGAATCTGTTATGACAGTTAGACAGTTAGATATGTGATGACTGGTTGTGTATATATAAAGCCATTGAGTGCTGGTGTATTCGTATTATTCATAATCATCAATATACAAAAGTGTGTGAATTCAGTTCTCTCAATCTTGTGAGTGTGTGTGAGTCCTCTGTGAGTGACTTAGAGCCAGTGAATGCTCTAACAAATATAAAAATAATCAATTTTTTTGCTTTTTATAATAAGCTAAGACGAGATGCTTTTGAAAAAAATAAAAAAGTATAAAATAGATAAATACAAATGTACTTTTTTATTATCATAAAATTACTTTTTAAAATTTCTCTAAACGCACCCTAAAAACAAATAAATTAATTTTTTTGTGTTTTTTATAATTTCATAATAAAGTCTGTAAAGAATATAAGTTTTAATAAACTAAAAATTATTATTAATATTCAAATAGAATGTAAAAATAAGTTGATATATGTAAAACCTAGAAATAACTTTAACGCGGTTTTGTTTGCTTCCTACATGCATGCTTATCAAGGTACAATTTAACTTGTTCCAATGGCTGCTACAATCTAATAGTATTAATTAACTAGGTTGCATTAAGGAAATTAACCTTAGCTTAAGCAAACGCCTTATAAAGCTGAGCAAGTATTTAGCCAGGAATAACTTGTTTAATTGAGTTTGCGACTTGTGCATGGCTTATTTTTTATCTAATAGAAAATTTATAACGCCCTTCTCTTTGGTAGCAGTCTAGCAGATCTCAAGTAACTTGGCCATCTTTATATACGAATATATGTCTCATTTCTTTCATTTTAGCTACTTTTATAGTGAAAAGGTTGCCTCACTCTTTCTTTTTTCCTCGCTGTCAGAGAAGCACAACTATGAGAGGCTATATGACCTCTAGTAGAGGTACAGAGTTATGCTAAATAGATAAATAATATTTTGTTTTTCTGATGTTGTTAGAAAGAATGATTAAAGAAGCCCAGTTTTAACCACCATCTGAGACTCTACCTCATTTTTAGTCTAGCTGCGTGTTCCCTTCAAATAGCTCATGCCGGTTATTTGAGACAATCATTATTACTTTATTTCTCAAATGGAAGAGCCCACGATCTATTTATTTAAAGCAAATGGAGTTTATCTTTTTGGTTCTTTTGAGAAACTATTGGCCAGCCCCAAGTTTAAGTTGATAATATTATGTTAATTAAATAAGAAGTCATTGCAGAAAACATCGCAAGGAAAGGTGTCATTATTTTTTATTTTTTATTTTTTGGTTACATGGGGGAAAAGGCCAAGGAAAGGTGTCACTATTAACTAACAGCAAGAAAAGATCTAATTCAAATGCCCATCACATTTATTACCCAATTTGTATAGAGTTAAGTATTGTTATTTTTTCACAGTATAGGTATAAAGAAAAGATCTACTCCAAACCCAAATGCCCATCACATGAAGAGGAGTTCAAGAGAATAAGACTTGAAGCACAATTAACTGTGACTATAAACGCACAATCCTTGCAAATATAGAATCACAAGCTAGCCAACCTAACACCGAAAGAATACAAAAAGATACATAGCTGCTAATATGATTGATTTTGAAATATTGACTTTCAACATTTTATCCCGAAGAAAAAAAAAAGTTACAAAAATATCAAGTTGGGAGTAAAATAAATTACACAATTTTTTTTTGAAGGAAACATATAATCAAATAAATAAAATGTTCGATGAACAATGAACATAATAAATGAAATAACATAAACATTACAAAAAAAAAAATACTCACTTAAACAATGAACAAATACACTCATCAACAACCCTATCAATTTATGCATTGTTCTGACATCATTTTCTCATGTTAAATCATTAATATAAGGAGTATAGTTAATCATGTGCTTGCCATCTTTCCAAATCAATTGCTTTGTAGTAATTGCATTTTGCAGGGGTTCAAAACCAAGGAACAATGACTTCACTAACTGGAATAATTAAAATTCTATCATGCTTCAGCCATGGCATATGTAACATCCTCTTTTTAACATATTAGACTAATTTATGATTACAAAAGTAGTATAACATTTATTTGACATGTTTGTTTATTTTTATGACAAACTGAATTAGTTTAAATACTTTGTTGCAACTCAGAGTGTGAAAAATAACTTAAAATGACTCAGATAATAACATAAATTACTAATTTGAGGGAAATAAATCTAGAGAATTTGTTTCTAAGTCACAAATAGGTGTAAGAGGATGTAGTTAAAATTTAAGAATAATTAGAGTTGGTTTGATATTTTAGGCATATTAGTTGTGCATTTAATGCCATATTAACTAGCAGCAGATATGAAAAAATAGAATAATGGTGAAACAATAATATAGATGAATCTTAGTATTTATTCTAAACTTGTTAGAAGTTAAAAAACTTGATTTAACTAAATTTAAGTATTTTTAACAGATCACGAAGTATCAAGTATCAATGAAATATCTTAAAGTTGCAAGTCACATACCATTACAACCCTTATTGTTGACTTTTAATACTTGATATTTCAAGCTTTTCAACTCATTTTCACTCGTCTCTCCCCCACGAAAATAGAAGCAAAAGTTACAGCAAAAAACAAAGAAAGAAAATGAGGAGAAAGCAAAGGGGGAGGGAGAGAAAAAGAAGAAGGACTCAAAGGGGAAGGCCAAAGCTTGATCTTCACCATCACAAAGGACTTGAGGTAAGGCTTTCTAACCTTAAAACTAATTTTTTTCCTTCATCTTTTCTTGATTGAAGTTAGGTCATTAGATGGAGAAAATGAGTTTTTAAGAGTAAAAATTTGTTCTCTTTGCTTGATTCTTGATTTCGTTGTTTGGAATTAGTCATTTCAACTTAATGAGAGCAAGATGAAGCAATTTGTCTGTAGACTAAGTTAGTTAGCTCCTTAAGATGGAACATAGAAAATTAGGTTGGTGAAATTATGATTTTTGCCATTAATTCATACCTAAGTGAGTTGATAAATTAAAAGAGTATTACAACATGTTTAGAGGTTGTTAGTGATGATAGAAATCACTTGGAAGCCATTTTAGAATGACTGAATTTTGGTTATGTTCCAATGGAATAGTAACCAATTTTGCAGGAATCAGCAGAAGTTGCTTATATGCAGCCAACACTCAAGTGTTGAGACTTGAGCGCTCAGGCGCTCACAGCTTAGAGAGTTGATGCACGCAGTAGGGCATTGGGCGCCCAGGCACTAGATGTTGAGTGCCCAAGTGCCAACAACAAAGTGGAACAGATCAATGCTCTGCCTAGCCAGTGCCTAGACATTGAAGAGGGAGCGTCTACGCGCTGGTTCCAGAAATTGACAAAAGTCATTTTATGGACAGTTTGAGCTTCACAATTAGTTAGGATCCTTAGTATATGCTTTCTAAAGTATGTCAAGATACTTTTAGGGATTTTTCACCAAGAGAATAACCACCTAGCATTTAAGAATAAGTTTGAGTTTTTAAGCTTTTCTAGAGTTAAGAATTGCTTGAAATGGAGTATTAGTTAAGAGTTGGTTCCTTTACTTGTTAGAGTTAAACCATAGTACAATTATCCTAATTAAAGGAGTGAGATAAACCCCTTAAACTTGCAAAGTATCGAGTAAAGCTCTTTGTTAAGGAGGTAATTATGAGAGGAAAGTATCGGTACAACACTTTACCTAAGCCAAAGTAGTGAGCTAAGCTATTTGTAAAGTACCATGAGGAGCATAATCAACCTTTATATAATTGTAGTAAAGTGAGGTAAACTTACTAACACGAGCCTTGGGATGAGTTAAATCCTAAGATAGGCAATGAAGCGAGTTAAGCATTTTGCTAAGTATAGTTGATGTTATACAGTTATATGGGCGATTGTGTAATGTCGAGATAGTTTACATTTCTATACGTTATACAGTTGTATGGGCGATTGTATAATTTTGATATAGATTTAATTCATACGCAATTTACTTTAATGAATGCCATGAGATACTTGTATATTACTAAGAATTTTTATGTTCTCACTCCTTTCTGTGTTTCCATGGTAAGAACATATCAAGACCTTGTTAAAGGTAAAAAAGCAAATGAAGAACGAGCAACAAGACTAGATAGTTTTAGTTTTTGTTATTGTATGAACAACTCTTGTGCATTTTACTTTGAGTTGTAGTTTTATTGTATATATAACATTATGCCCTTTGAGGCTTTTGATGTATATATGCATGATCTACTTTTATCATGGCTTTCCATATTTAATTATTTAATTATATGGGAATAGAATAATAATAAGAATAGAAGTAACATGATTAATGCCTTATATCTTTATATATGTAAGTTATATCGAGATATTTGTATTAGAGTGTTACATTATGGTATCAGAGTAGTTCATCCTGTTGAATCGGGGTATAGACTAACTATGCATAGGCATGTTAGTAGTTTTGATGTGTGTTGTGCATTTCTTGTCTCTTTTGTGAGATGTTTGCATAACTTGCATTTTTTTTAATGTTATTAGTTACCACTGTTGCACTATTACATGGTATTGAAATTAATCAACTCGATATTTAATGTCTTGTGTGTACAGAAAACTATAACTTCTCCTAGGTGGACTAGAAGAAATAAGAATTCTTCTAGTGAGAGCCTTAGTATGGTCGAGGCTTTCATGGCAATGGCCAAAGCTATGTAAGATCAGATAGCTGTTACAAATAGAATGTTGGAGAGGTTGGAAGCAAATCGACCTCAACAACTAGTACCACCACTAGTTCAGCCTGAGCAACTAGTCCAAGAGGTTCCAATTGGAAGAAATCAAAACTTCTAAGACCTCTCGGAGTTCAATAAGTCTACTCCATCATCCTACAGAGGTAAGTATGACCTAGTCAGAGCTGAGGGTTGGCTCAAGGAAATGGAGAAGATTTTTATAGTTATGGCTTGCTCAGATGAGCAGAGAGTGCTCTTTGCTTCCTACATGTTAGAGGGGAGGCAGAGGATTGGTGGACAAATGTTAATAAAGTTTTTGATGCGTCAGGAACTCAGGTTACTTGGGAAATCTTCAAGGGATCTTTCCTAGAGAAGTTTTCCCCCCAGAACTTGCACAATGCAAGAGAGATAGAGTTCTTGAAGCTAGAGCAGGGCAGCATGTCGGTTGGTCAGTATGTGGCCAAATTCAATAAGCTGTCAATTTTTTTTTCCTACATCAGATTCCACACATATGAGAAGTAGAAGTTTGCAAAGTTTAAGGAAAGACTAAGAGAGGATATCCAGAGGGCCATAAGACCCTTTGAGATCTAAGACTTTGTGTCTTGGTGAGCAAGTGTCGAATAGTGGAATCAGGTTGTTTACAACCCCAACCAGAGCAGAAAACACAGAACCTCCAAAAGAGAAAGAGGTTTGATGACAAGAACAGTACTCCTAAACAAAGTTACCCACAAGATAAGGGTAAGTGGGTTCAAGGAGGAGCAAGGGGACTTAAATGTCCTAAGTGTGGGAGATAACACGGAGACATAACTGGCTTGGCAGGGCAATCAGTTTGCTACACATATGGCCAGCCGGGGCATATATCTAGAAATTGCCCACAGAAGCATAAAGCTATGTTCACTCCTAAACAGCAAGCAGCAGGAAGAGTTTATACTTTGAATGGTAAAAAGTTGACCCAGTCTCCAACTCTAATTTAAGGTAAATGCATAATCCATAATCACCTTTTAACTGTTTTATATGATTCAGGAGCATCCAACTCCTTTATTTCTTGTGATTGTGTGAAATTGCTAGATTTACCTATGACAAACCTTCTTTTTGACTTGTTTATTTCCACTCTAACCAGTAAATCAGTTACAACTTCTAAAGTTTGTTTGGATTGTTATATAAAGTTAGAAGATATGATATTCTTTGGAAATCTTATATGTTTACCTTTAGTAGATATTGACGTTATTCTTGGCATGGATTGGTTCTCCTCCAACCATATAGTTTTAAACTGTGCAGATAAAACCCTTGTGTTTATGTCAGACATATCTACTACAGTTGACCCTTTTGAGTCAGTGTATCTCAATGCAAACCAAGTAAATCACTATTTAGAGGAGGGAGCTCAAGGGTATGTTCTTCTTTTCTCTCTTAGCACAGAGGTTGAGCAAAGTTTAGATGATATTTAATAGTGAGGGGGTACCTAGAAGTATTCCCGAGAGATATAGTGGAGTTGCCACCCATGAGAAAAATAGAGTTTTCTATAGATTTAGTACCGGGGATGAGACCTATTTCTATAACATCCTATAGGATGGCACCTCTAGAACTAGCAGAGCTTAAAAAGCAAAATAGAGGAATTGCTAGAAAAATAATTCATTAGGTCAAGTGTTTCTCCTTGGGGAGCACCTGTGTTGTTAGTAAAGAAGAAAGATGGTACCATGAGACTTTGCATGCATTATAGGCAATTGAATAGGGTAACCATCAAGAACAAGTATTCGTTGCCTAGAATAGAGGATCTGGTAGATTAGTTGAGGGGGGCAGCAATATTCTCCAAGATTGATCTAAGGTCAGGATATCACCAGATAAGGGTTAGGGATGAGGATATTCCTAAAACTACTTTTAGGACTAGGTATAGGCATTATAAGTACCTCATGATGTCCTTTGGGTTGATGAATGCACCAGCAGTATTCATGGATTACATTAATAGGATTTTTAGACCCAACCTAGATAAGTATGTTGTAGTGTTCATAGATGATATCCTAATTTATTCCTAGTCAATGGAAGAGCTTAAGTTTCATGTTAAAACAGTTTTAGATATTCTTAGAGAAAAGAAACTATTTGCCAAGCTATCAAAGTGTGAGTTTTGGCTTACAAAAGTTTAGTTTCTAGGGCATGTGATCTCTCAAGGAGGGATTTCGGTAGACCCTAGTAAGGTTGAAGCAGTGTTGCAGTGGGAGAGACCCACCACTATGACTGAGATCAGGAGTTTTGTAGGCCTAGCTGGGTACTATAGGAGATTCATCAGTGGATTCTCCTAGATAGCATTACCCTTGACTAGATTAACTAGGGAAGGTAGTACTTTTGTTTGGACTCAAGAGTGTAAAGATAGTTTCTAAGAGCTTAAGATGAGGATGACTACTACCCCAGTTTTGGCGATTCCGGATCCACAAGAGAAATTTTTGAGGTGTTTTGTGATGCTTCAAAAATAGCTCTAGGGTGTGTTCTAATGCAACATAGGCAAGTAGTTGTTTATGCATCGAGGTAGTTGAGATCTCATGAGGAGAATTACCCCACCCATGATTTGGAATTAGCATCCGTAGTGTTTGCCTTAAAAATATGGAGACATTATCTTTACAGAGTTCAATTTGAGGTGTTCAACGACCATAAGAGTTTAAAATATTTGTTTGATCAAAAGGAGCTGAACATGAGACAAAGAAGATGAATGGAGATTTTAAAGGATTTTGACTTTGAGCTTAAGTATCACCCAGGTAAGGCCAATGTAGTGGCCGATACACTAGGTAGGAAATCCCTACATGTGTCTCGGATGATGGTTCAAGAGGGTCAGCTTCTTGAGAGGTTTAGAGACTTGAGTCTTAGGGTAATTGTGGCACCACAGAGTCTCTTTATGAGTAAGGTGGACATAGTTAGTGACTTAAGAGCTTAAATTCTAGGAGCTCAAAGCGAGGATGAAACCCTAAGTGAGATAATAGAGTAAATATTCTTAGGGGATCAGTTAGAGTTTGATATGGCAGATGATGGAGTGATTAAGTTTAGAGATAGACATTGCATTCCAAGAGATTCTACAATCAAAGAGAAGATTTTAGAGGAGGCTCATAGGAGTTAATACACCATCCATCCCGAAGTCACTAAGATGTATCAAGATTTAAAAAAGATGTTTTGGTGGCCAGGAATGAAGAAGGAAATAACGGAGTTTGTGTCTAGGTGCTTGGTGTGCTAGAAAGTTAAGATAGAGCACCAAAAACCTTTAAGACCTCTCCAATCGTTAGCAATTCCTGAATGGAAGTGGGAGGACATCACAATGGATTTTGTGACAGGTTTCCCTAGAACTCAGTTAGGATATTATATAATTTGAGTCATTGTGGACAGGCTAACAAGTCTGCCCACTTTTTGCCAATGAGAATGAACTACTCTGTAAATAAAGTAGCTCAAATGTATTTATAGGAGATAGTTATGTTGCATGAAGTTCCCCTCAGTATAGTTTCAGACAGAGATCCTAGATTTACATCTAGATTTTGGGGGGCCTTGCAAAAGGCCTTTGGGACTAGGCTAAGTCTTAGCATAGCATACCACTCACAAACATATGGACAATCAGAGAGGACTATCCAGTCCCTAGAGGATATGCTGAGAGCATGTGTACTAGATCATCAGGGTAGTTGAGATAGGCTCTTACCTTTAGTGAAATTCGCCTATAATAGTAGTTAGCATACCAGCATAGGAATAACACATATGAGGTACTTTATGGTAGGAAGTGTAGGTTTCCATTGTGTTGGTATGAGGTTGGAGAGAAAGCTATTCTAGAACCTGAGTTAGTACAACAAACTTCAGAGAAAATTAGAATAATCAAGGATAGGATGGTTGTAGCTCAAAGTAGGCAAAAGAGTTATACTGATAGAAGGAGGAGACCTCTAGAGTTTGAAGAGGGTGAACATGTTTTCTTGAGATTCACTCCTACAACTGGAATTGGTAGAGTATTGAGAACAAGGAAGTTAAACCCTTGTTTCATTAGTCCCTATCAAATTCTAAAAACAGTCAAACCTGTAGCCTACCAGATAACCTTTCCACCCAGTTTTTCAAACCTTCATGATGTATTCTATGTATCCCAACTCAGAAAGTACAATCTGGATCCTTCACACATCATAAGAAATGAATTTATACAATTAAAAGATGATTTGTCTTATGTAGTGCAACTGGTGAGGATTGTAGACAGAGGGGTCAAAGAGATCAGAGGTAAGCAAATTCCTCTAGTGAAGGTCATATGGGGTAAAGCAGGCACAGATGAGGCTACATGGGAATTAGAGTCCCGCATGCAGCTTGATTACCCGGGGTTGTTTATATGATGTAAGCAATTTTGGAGACAAAATTTTAAAAAAGAGAGGAGAAATGTAACATTCTCTTTTTAGCATGTTAGACTAGTTCATGGTTATAAAGGTAGCATAACACTTACTTGACATGTCTGTTTATTTTTGTGATAAACTGAGTTAGGTTAGGCACTTTATTGTAACACAGAGTGTGAAAAGTAGCTTAAAATGACTCAGATAGTAGCATAAATTGCTAATTTGAGGGAAATAAATCTAAAGAATTTGTTTCTAAATCACAAATAGGTGTAAGATGGTGTAGTTAAAATTTGAGAATAATCAGAGTTGGTTTGGTATTTTTAGGCATACTAGTTGTGCATTTAATGTTAGATTGACTAGCAGCAGATATGGACAAAATAGGATAACAGTGAAACAATAATTTAGATAGATATTAGTATTTATTCTAAACTTGTTGGAAGTTGAAAAACTTGATTTAGCTAAATCTAAGTGTTTTTAGCATATTAGGAAGTATTAGTGAAATATTTTAAAGTTACAAGTTACATACGGTTACAGGCTTACAGCCCTTATTATTGACTTTTAATACTTGATATTTCAAGCTTTTCAACTCATTTTCACTCATCTCTCTCCCACGAAAACAGAAGCAAAAGTTACAGCAGAAAACAAAGAAAGAAATGAGGAGAAAGCAAAGGAGGAAAAGAGAAAGAAGAAAGAATCAAAGGGGAAGGCCAAAGCTTGATCTTCACCATCACAAAAGACTTGAGGCAGAGGTTTCTAACCTTAAAACTCATTCTTTTCCTTCATCTTTTCTTGATTGAAGTTAGGTCATTAGATGGAGAAAATGGGTTTTTAAGAGTAAAAATTTGTTCTCTTGACTTGATTCTTGATTTCATTGTTTGGAATTAGTCATTTCATCTTAATGACAGCAAGATGATGGAATTTGTCTCTAGACAAAGTTGGTTAGTTCCTTAACATGGAATATAAAAAATTAGGTTGGTGAGATTATGATTTTTGTCATTAATCCATATCTAAGTGAGTTAATAAATTAAATGAGTATTACAACATGTTTCGAGGTTGTTAGTGATGATAGAAATCACTTGGAAGCCAATTTAGAATAGTGGATTTTGATTATGTTCCGATAGAACAGTAACCAATTCTGCAGAATTATGCAAAATTTGTTGATATGCGGCCAACGCTCAAGCACTGAGAGCTGAGCGCCTAAGTGCGCATAGCCTAGAGAGCTGATGGGCTCAGGCGCCAGATGCTAAGCACCCGGGTGTCAGCGACAAAACAAAATAGAGCAATGCTCTGCCCAGCCAATGCCTAGGCACTAGAGGGGGCTCTTAGGCGCTGGAGGGGGGCACCTAGGCACTGGCTCCAGAAATTGACAAAGGTCATTTTATGGGCAGATTGAGCTTCTCAATCAGTTGGGATCCTTAGTATATGCTTTCTAAAGTATGCTAAGATACTTCTAGGGATTTTTTACCAAGGGAATAATCACCTAGCATATAAGAATAAGTTTGAGTTTTTAAACTTTTCTAGAGTTAAGAATTGCTTGAAATGGAGTATTAGTTAAGAGTTGGTTCCTTTACTTATTAGAGTTGAACAATTATACAATTATCCTAATTAAGGGAGTGAGATAAACCCCTTAACCTTGCAAAGTAGCAAGTAATGCTCTTTGTTAAGGAGGTAATTGTGAGAGAAAAGTGTCGGTACAACACTTTACCTAAGACAAAGTAGTGAGTTAAGCCATTTGTCAAGTAACATGAGGAGTATGATCAACCCTTATGTAATTGTAGTAAAGTGAGGTAAACTTACTAACACGAGTATTATGATGAGTTAAGTCCTAAGATAGGCAATGAAGCGAGTTAAGCAATTTGCCAAGTATAGTTGATGTTATACAGTTGTATGGGCAAATGTTTAATATCAAGATAGTTTAGATTTCTATACGTTATACAATTGTATAGGCAATTGTGTAATTTTGAGATAATTTAGATTTCTATATGTTATACAGTGGTATGAGTGATTGTATAATGTTGATATAGATTTAATTCAAATGCAATTTACATTAATGAATGCCATGAGATACTTGTATATTACTGAGAATTTTTATGGTCTCACCCCTTTCCGTGTTTCCATGGTAAAAGCAGGTCAAGATCTTGTTAAAGGTAAAAAAGCAAATGAAGAAAGAGCAACAAAACTATATAGTTTTAGTTTTTGTAGTTGTATGAACAACTCTTGTACATTTTACTTTGAGTTGTAGTTTTGTTGTATGTATAACACTATGTCCTTTGAGGCTTTTGATGTATATATGCATGATCTACTTTTATCATGACTTTCCATATTTAATTGTTTAATTATATGGGATTTGAATGATAGTAAGAATAGAAGTAACTTGATTAATGCCTTATATCTGTATATACGTAAGTTATATCGAGATATCTGTATTAGGGTGTTAGAGCATAATCCAACATTGAAAGCATTGTATACTCTCACTCATCTACTCAAAAGCAATCAAAAAGAAAAATAAAATGATTGGATACATCAATGAAAAGACTAAATGCAAAAATTGTAAAATAAATATTTGTATCAATTCAAGAAATAATAACATAAAATGGGAAAAAAACTCATAATCCAAATGCCTAACCTGAATCCTTCTTTCAAAAAATAAACTTGCTCATACCTTAAAAACAAAGAAAGAATATTTAAAAAAATTATTCTTAGAAGATGAAAGACAAGATCTGTAACCAAAAAATAATTAAATAAAAATTCAATAAAAAATTAAAAACCTAACCGGATGAACAAACAAAAATTATACCACTTACTTAGAAAAAGAAATAGATTAAGAGATGAATTAAGATCAACTCTACAAAACAAAAGCATAGACAAATTGAGATGGAAATAAGACTAAATAATGACTTCGAAAATGAATGGAGGTGGAAATGTGATCAACAATGTCACTTGAGCAAAGATGGGAATGGGATTGAAAGAATGAACCAAAATGAAACATTTTCATATTTCATACATTTCTTTGATGGTCAATTATTTTTCTTGCTATATGCCTATTGGTAAAACAATTATCTTAATTGATTAACTTTATTGATTGACTTAAAGATAATTATAATTTGATTGAATCCTTTAATTGATTTTCTATAATAATAATAATGATAATTGATTGTGTTCTGGACCGAGTTTTGGGTCCACGGATCTGGAGAAACTCAGTCCGCCAAAATAAAATCCAGATAATTATTGTGTGTTCGTAACCACCTATTGTTGGGTGTAACTCCCTCAAGGGGTATAAATGTTAATCATATCCCACATAAATAAGGATTCGAACACAAGGAATAACGGTCCTCCGGATCTTATGCAACAACATTGAATCTGCATTGAATGCTCAGATTCTTAATGCCCTAAGAGGCCACTACATATACCCTACAAGGCAGAAAAGGTACCGATTCAATCTCTAATACTATACACTACCCTCCTTGCGAACAAACTGACTTGAGCGTCGGAGTGCCTTTTGCAGGTACCCACCCCTCGCACCATTATTGTCACTACTGTGCCACGAATGTTTTCACTTATCATTTACCTTCTCAGGTAACTTTCAAAACCTAGTTCTAAACATTGGCACCATCTGTGGGAAAGATAAGTTTTTACTTCCAACACCACCATCAACGCTCCTGTTACAACCATCATCATGATGAACACAAGGAAGAGACAAACCTCAACTAACCAAAATCACGCTCCTGCTGTGCGCAACCCATTGTCCTTAAATCGTTGTGCAGCATCTGTCCCAAATGCTCAAAAACCACTCCTAGAACCGGTCATAGCCCATCTAGAACCTAGGAAGGACGAGTTGGAGACTCCTTTCACCGTAGAATCTCCCCCCTTCTATCCCACGAGTTCCGGTGAAACAACGTCTAGGTCCTCTAAGAGCACCTTCTAGGGATGCTAGACAGCGAATATCAGCACTGCAACTCTCTCAAGACTGAGTGGACAATAAAGATAATCGTAGCCATGTTGAACTAACCCAGACAATAAACACCATTTCGGGGGGTTTCGCAGGCGGCAGTGATTTAGGAAACACCAAGAAAAGGGCCCTCTAGGCTATGCTGAGCGTGGCATCCTTCACAAAAACTAAGTTAGGCAAAAGGTCAAGAAAATCCCCACTGATCTCGTTTTCTGATTAGGACTATGGAAACATTCTCCCGAATCACGATGACCCCATGGTCATTACTGGGATAATTATTGACGTCAAGGTCCATAAAATGTTTGTGGATCAAGGGTACTCAGCAGACATTATGTTCCTAGACTTGTTCAATAAGCTAGGATTATCGAAAGAAGAACTGATCCCATACATCGGTGAGCAGATTGGATTCACAGGCGATAAGATCACCCCAGTCAGGTACATCGAGGCTTATCTAACTCTAGGGAAGGACTCCCTTTTCAAAACTGTCAAGGTCAAATTTTTGGTGGTTGATTGCCTTGTGGCTTATAATGTTATATCTGGTCATTCCTCACTCAATGCCTTTGGGGCCATGATATCTGCCTCCCACTTGACCATGAAATTCCTGGACCAATAAGACAGAGTTGTAATGGCCAAAGGAGACTAAGTTACCGACAAGGAAATACTACAATGAGAGCCTAAGAATCACCAAAAAAACCCTGGACCATGGACCGACTCAATGATTCGACTCTGGTCATTACGGGCACAGCTAATGTCCTCTTGATTGAGTTAGACGTATGCAAAGAGATCCATGGTACACATCCATAACCTGGTAGAGAGATACAATCCCGTCAACTCAGTTCCAAGCCAAACCAAGTAGCCAAGATTGAAGGACAGATTAGTCAGGAGGAGAGGTACCACTTGGCTGAGATCCTACTGAAAAATAAGGATTTGTTTGCCTGGACTTCCGCTAACATGCCAGGTCTAGAGTCAGACTTTATCTACCACTGACTTTCTATTGAAAAGAATGCAAAACCAATGGCTCAATGTAAAAGGAAGGCCAAACCTAAAAGGCAAGAGATGATCCAAAAATAGGTAAATGAGCTCCTAGATGTCGGGTTCATTAGAGATGTCTCCTACATCACGCTACTCTCTAATGTGATCTTAGTCAAGAAGGCTAGTGGAAAGTGGTGTATGTGTGTTGATTACACTGTTCTAAACAAGGCATGTTCAAAAGACCCCTACCCACTTCCCAACATTGACAACCTGGTGGATAACTCATCCAATTTTAAGTCACTTTCCTTTTTGGATGCCTACTTCGGATACAATCAGATCTCCATATACTTATAAGATGAAGACAAGATTGCCTTCATAACCGAGATGGGGAGCTATTATTACTGTGTCATGCTGTTTGGACTAAAATATGTTAGGGCAACTTACCAAAGGATGATGAACAAAGTCTTCGAAGGATAAATTGGTAAGATATTGGAAGTATACATTGACGACATGATAGTCAAGATGACAGACACCAATAGTCACATCAAAGACTTGGAGGAAGTATTCACTGAGACTCGAAAGCACAATATGTGATTGAATCCAGAGAAATGCATTTTCAAAGTACAGGATGGAAAATTTCTAGGATTTCTATTGAAAAACCGTGGTATCGAAGCCAACTTGGAGAAATGTCAAGTCGTGGTCAACATGTGTACTCCCCAATCCATCAAAGAAGTGCAGTAGCTTATAGGCCATATTACGGCCCTCACATGCTTCTTAGCCAAAGCTGCTCAAAAATCTCTCCCCCTCTTCAAAACTTTAAAAAAAGGAAAGAACATTAAGTGGACCTTAGAATACGAAACTGCCTTCCAAGAATTGAAGAGGATGCTATCCATACCACCTATCCTAACAAGACCAGACCTGGGTGAGACACTTTACATCTACCTCTCTTTTAGCAACGAGATAATCAGCTCAATTCTGATAAGAGAGACGGAGAGGGTTAGAGGCCAGTTTATTTCATCAGCAAAGTCCTGCAAGGCCCCGAGATCCGTTACCGAAAAATTGAGAAACTAGCTCTGGCGTTAATAATCATTGTAAGAAGGCTAAAAAAATACTTCTAGTGTCACCTTGTAGTAGTAAGGATAGACCAGCCCATCAGGAAAATACTACACAAACTGGATCTCACGGGGAGAATGATTGCCTTGTTAATAGAACTCTCCAAGTTCAAAATCACCTACGAGCCAAGGCCAGCTATAAAGACTCAGGTACTATCTGACTTCTTGGTTGAGCCCACACCAGACGCTAGCCATCAGAGAGCATATTCTTGGACCATCTATGTTGATGGATCCTCGAATCTCAAAAGGAGTGGTGCCGGGGTTATGCTGGAAAACAAAGCTGGCCTCGTATTGGAACATTTATTGAGGTTTGAGTTTCCTATATCAAATAACCAAATAGAATATGAAGCGTGTATAACATGCATTACTATAGTGAAAGAGATGGGAACTACAAATATAATTCTATGCAGTGACTCCCAATTGGCGACCTCTCAGATCTGAGGAAAATATCAGGCTAAGGAGCCCTTATTACAGAAGTACTTAGCCAAGGTCAAAAGCTGTTGGAGAGTTTTGACAGCGTTAAGGTGGAGCACATCCAAAGAGAACAAAACTATAGGGCTGACATCCTGTCAAAACTTACCAGTACTAAGAGCCCCAGCAATAACAGGTCAGTAATCCAGGATACCTTACCCTCTCCCAATATAATGAATAATAAAGTGCTCCTGCTGGAAGATAAAGGAACTTGGATGACACCTATATTAGCCTACCTCCGCAGTGGCTCATTACTAAAGGACTAAAAAGAAGCCTAGAAGATAGTACAGATAGCGGCCTAGTACACCATTTATGACAACTAGTTGTATCATCGTGGCTTTTCTTCCCCACTCTTCAAGTGTCTTGGTCCTAAGGAGATATAATATGTCCTGGTTGAGATTGATGAAGAAAATTCAGGGCACCATCTCTGGCATAAGTCCTTAGTACAAAAGGCATTAAAGGCTGGATACTATTAGCCCACCATGGAAGCCGATAGTAAAGAACATATGCATAAGTATGACCAATGCTAGTGTCACTCGGACATTTACGTAGCACCACCTGAGGAATTATCAATGATGTCCATTCGCTGGCCATTCTACTAATAGGGAATAGACATCTTAGGCCCCTTTCCCCAAGCACCAAGACAAGTAAAATACTTGGTGGAGGCCATTGATTATTTCACCAAGTAGATTGAGGCAGAATTGTTGGCCACATTCACCTTCGTGCAAATCTAAAAGTTCACCTACAAGAATATCATTAGTAGATTTGGAGTCTTGGAATCAATTGTCACGAAAAATGGAACCTAGTTCACTAATTAGAAATTCAAGGGCCTCTTGATTGGGCTCAAGATCAAACAACATTTCACCTCGGTAGAGCATCCAAAGACCAAAGGACAAGTTGAGGCCTCCAATTGGGTTATACTTAGGGGGATAAAAAAGTGACTTTATGATGCTAAGGAAAACTGGGTAGAATAACTCGATCATGTCCTATGGGCATATCAAACCACGCCATATTCCTTTATGGGAGAAACCCCCTTTAAGTTAACCTACGACTGTGTGGCCATGATTCTAGTGGAAATAGGAGAGTCGAGCCGGAGGAAGTAAAACTTCTCTAAGGAAACCAATCTAGACCTCATTTACCAAGAGCTTGATTTGATTGAAGAACAACGCCACATTGCCTACTTCTGGGAAGCAGACCTCAAACAAAGGATCACTGTGTGGTACAATTCCAAAGTGATTCTGCGTTAGTTTAACCTCGGTGACCTCGTGCTACGCGGGGCGGACATCAGAGGAAAATATGCAAAAAACAGAAAAGTAGCTCCTAACTAGGAAGGACCATACAAAATTATGTCCAAAACCAATATAGGAGCCTACACCTTAGAAACTCTCTCGGGTAAGGCAATCAAAAACTTCTGGAATGTAGACAAGCTGAGAAAATATTATAGTTGAGAACTATGTTAAGTAATTACTTTGGGATCATGTAAGAAACATCTTCTGATATTAATAAATCAATTATTTTTTCTAATCTTTGTTTCATCTAAGCCAGTACCTCAGCAGTGACTTCGAGTCCATGAGTACTCTGACCTGACATCACATAAGCCAATATCTCAGCAATGACCTTGAGTCCACAAGTACTTCAGCCTAACACAACCCCCAAGGTTACTAGACCTTGGCAAGGTTCGAGGAATACAGGGTCTGAAGAGGATCATCTATTCCAATATCCACACATGATGGCCAAATAGGGGAATCCACTTGACTATCAGCTGAGGTCAAGGAATGCATTCAAGGGTTTTCACCTACACCTTTTTAAGTCTGACCTTAACCCATAAATCGACCATGTTTATAGAGGTTGAGCGTATTCTTACATGTAGGCTAGATAGGGGAATCCACTTGACTATCGACCGAAGTCAAAGAGTGCATTTAAGGGTTTTCACCTATACCCTTATGGCCTGACCTTAACCTATAAACCGACCAGGTTTACAGAGGCTAAGAGTAACCAATCGTGGCCCAGAACTATGGACTCCACACCAAAAGGCTTCTGTGTCACACACCTAAAGTTCGACAATCAACTATTCCTAAAGGAACCCGACCATCGAGATCGAGCTTTGGACTCAACTTGATCAAGAAAAATGAGTGTTCGTCAAATTAAATGAACCCAACCACTGAGATCGAGCTTTGGAATTATCTAAGTCAGGAAAAAAGATCGTTCGTCAAATAAAGAAACAAATACCAGATCAAGTATTGAACCCATCTCAGTAAACTATATGAGCAAATCATCTTAGTAAACTACATGAACATTGGCTATGATCCGAAGTTGGACCCTGTTACCAAGTGGCCTCAATACTCAAGAGGGGGGTGAATTGAGTATGAAAGCTAAGTTTGCAAATCTTTCGCAAATCGTTTGATAAACAATTTTCGTTGAAGCTAATTGATGATTAGAGATGATTGGATATAAAAGATAAACACTTTCACTTATAAATGCAATAGCCAAAGGTACCAATATTCAAGCAAATCAATAAAACAGTACTTAATGTGAAGAGAAGGGTTTAGAGAAAACAAACACAATAATTTATCCTGGTTCGATCACTAATCCACTTGTGATCTACGTCCAGTCCCCAAGCAACAACTTGAGATTTTTCACTATATCTTCAAGTTTCAATGGGTGCTTGACAACCACTACAACCTTGAGCACTCAACACTTTGGGATACCTCACCCTTGGAGCTTGAGTCTCTTCAACTAAGGGATACCTCACCCTTTACACTTTTGGAGGGATGCCTCACCCTCGTTACAAAGCAATAATGATAGATTGAATGAAGCTCTCACTAGAGCAGATGATTACAAATTGAAGCTCTAATATGCTCTCAAAGATTTTTCACGTTTTTAATGAAAAACAGAGCAAGAAGTGGATTTGAGGATTGATTCACGTTTGGAAGTATTGGTGATCAGTTTTTGATTCAAGGTCAACCTCAAATAAAGACCCAACTTTGGTATTTATAAGTTTCTCAATTAATAGAGTCGTTAGGGTGGTTTGGGCATGCATTTAATGCATTTAATATAGCTGTTGGACGTTGTCAGGGTTTGTGTAATCGATTACACAACTTATGTAATCGATTACATTGTTGTTCTAACGTGTTCTTGGCTTTCTGAGCTCTGTGTAATCGATTACATTATTGGTGTAATCGATTACATGGCTTCTGACTTTGCTTGTAATCGATTACAATATCAATGTAATCGATTACATGACTTCTGACTTGCTGTGTAATCGATTACAATATCCATGTAATCGATTACATGACTCTTTGAACGTGTTCTTGCCTTTCTGGGCTTGATGTAATCAATTACATATATTGTGTAATCGATTACATGGCCTCTGACTTGCTTGTAATCGATTACATTGATCATGTAATCGATTACATGGCTTCTGTTTGTTGTGTAATTGATTACAAACACCATGTAATCAATTACATTGGCCTTTGAACATATTTTTCAAGTCCAATAAAGCTTGTAAGTTATTTCTAACACCTCAAGACACTTGATTAAACATAAATCCTTTTAAGAGTGTTAGATTTAAGATTGAAACACAAGTTTTCTTGAAAGCCATGTTTAACTTTGAAATTTCCCACTTATTTTGAAATGATATATTGAAAAACCATTTGAGAAATCTTGAGAGCATTTAACATTAATGTTCTAAGTCTTATAACTAAATAAACCTCTTGACTTCTTTATTTGATCTTGATTTTTCCTTTTGCGCTTGATCTTCTCTTTTGCACTTGATCTTCATTTTGACCTTTGTTATCATCAAAAACCATTTGACATACTTTAGGGACATAAGCGTTCACATTCTCCCCCTTTTTAATAATGACAAACTGATCATAGGAAAAAGAAAGAGTTTTTGCATTTGTATATAATAGACATTTAAGCGCAATGCTCCCCCGGAGTTTATGCATGATATTGGGTTAGATTTTGCATATGAACAGCTTAAGAGCTCAAAAGCTCAATAACTCCCCCGTACTCATGCAACCTTTAATTAGATTTCATTTCATTTTTCCTTATTTTCTCCCCCGTTGGCATTATCAAAAAGACATAAGCATTTAAAGAAAAAATGGACAGCATAACAGCTATATTTCATGATTCCCCAAATTTTTCCAGAACAAGAGATCCAACGATTAATCAGCCCAATCAATATTATCAAACAGCCAAACATTCAAAGCGTAAATAAGTTCAGATATTATTAATCGGCATGTACAAGGGAACTTATCACAACCAAGAGTAGCCAATAACCAAAAAAAAAAAAATCATAAATGTGTACCAATGTTATATTATCAGAGTCATAACAAAATAAATACAAGGTAGTTATCAAAACAAAAAGCATCAAGACAATGAGCCAGGATCACTATTAGTGGCCTCGCTGTCACAAAAGACATCACCCTCTGGATTCGCAGCAATATCTCCTAGATCATCGTTATCATCGCTGGGCTTAAGATTGTCGTCAGAGTCCAGAAGCTCCTCATCATCAGCAGGGACTCCAGATGGACCAGCGAAGGACAGGGGAACCGGAGAGGCAGAGGATGTGGGAGGTGCAGCAGCAGGGTTCTGAGGAATAGGAGGTCCACCCAGGAGAGATCGAATGGAGGCAAGCTCCTGATCTGAGTAGTCCATCCTCAGCTCAAGATGGTCAATCTTCTGCTCTATATGATCCATACGTGTGTTTACATTAGCGCTCAGGTTGCGCATTTCTTGGAGCAGGAGATCAAGAGTAGTAGGAGTGGGAGCAGGAGCAGGGGCAGGATGCTGAGCCTCCTCATCATCGTCACTATCTAGATCGTGATGGATATGACCAAAAGTGCCATGAGCGATGTAATGCCACCTATCATCCACCTTATAGAGCTGGACCTTCTTCAGGGTATGCAGGCCAATGGATTGTGGTCCCTTCGAGCTGGTGTCCTTGGATTCCTCAGCCAGTGAAATGTGACAGTGCTCTAGGATTGTGGTTACCAACATGGCGAATGGGAGAGCAGAGTTCTTCTTTTTCTTGACATCCAGCATATGCTCTAAAATGTAATAACCCCAGTTAATTGGCCGCCCGGTGGTCATTGCCCATAAGGCCACCACATCATCCTTAAGGACTTGGGAATAATTCCCTCCCCTGGGAATCAATCCTCAGACCAAAAGGTAGTGGAGAACCCTGTTCTCCATAGTGAGGCCAGTGGCCATGATTCTTCATTTAGGATCACTAGGGGGGAGTAGCCAGTCCTAATCAAAGAGAGAAGAGCAGCCTTATGCTCAAACTCATGCGCTCAAACATTGGCATTCCCACAGAAGTGAGCTCCATCAGGAGTGAGCTTCGTTAGCCTATACCATTCAGCCATTGTTAACCTTATTTGTTGCTTTTTCACTTCAGAGATTATGCAATTATCCTCAACCTTCAGGTTCGCATAAAAGACTCGCACAAGGTTAGGGTAGATAGTTTTCTCTATGCTTAGGAAACCTAGCAAGTAAATATTTTCTATGGTTCTAAAGCTCGCTAAAGGTTCACTCTCGCAGAAGGTGATGGGAAGATACCTGGGAGAGATGATCTTGCGAAGCTGGAAGTTCTTCTGGAACAACTCAGCTCGCTTCACTGTGGAGAAGTGTCTCGTGAGGTCCAGGCCAGATATGTTACGTGAAGAACCACCAGAAGACCCTCCAATGGCAGCCCCTATTCTTGGGCACTTTGAGCGATGAGAGGATTCAGCCATTGATGAGAAGGAGTAGAGTGGGATGAGTGGTAAATGGTTGGGGATGAGTGAGGAGAGAGAGAGGGACGAGGTTAGGGCAGAGAAATGGAGAAATGGGGTTCGTGAGAGAAGATGGGGAGATTTGGGTGAGGGATGTGAGGAGATTTGGAGAGATGGGTTATATGAACAGGGGTTTTCCGAGATTGAGAGAGGTGAAATGAGGGATTTTGATGGAGATTTGAGTGAGAAATGAGAGATTTTGAGGTTTAAGAGGTTTGGGGTGCGTGGGAGCAGAGGAGGAGGACAAAGAAGATGAATAGGTTCTGAAAAATGAGCTCTACGCGCGTCAGAAACCTTTTAAAAAATCTTGTGTAATCGATTACATTGAGTGTGTAATCGATTACATGCATTCTAGTGGGTATGTAATCGATTACATTTTTGGTGTAATCGATTACATGCTTTCTGGGAACCTTGTAATCGATTACATAGTTGATGTAATCGATTACCTGAGTTCTGAGTTGATTGTAATCGATTACAAAAGGTGTGTAATCGATTACATGCGTGACAAAACCTGTGTAATCGATTACAAAGGCATTGTAATCGATTACCAGCACTCTTTAACTCAGATTTTGCATTTCAAACAGCATATAATCAACTTTAATCCATCTAAATCAGTTCCAAAGCAACTTAGATCAATTCAAATCATCATTCAAACATATAATCTAATCATATTATGATTCAACTCACATAATTGATCAAAATTACCATGTTTACCAAGAATTTCACCATTTTTGGTGAAATTTTGAGGATGTTGAGTTGCTTGGGAGTCTTGGACATGAGGGAGCACCTGCAAAATAACTTAGGGAAAATCTCCGACACTCTAGTCGGTATTGGATTCAAATATGATGAAAAATTCAGAGATTATGCAGTAGTGTGGCATAATTATGCAGAAAAACACAAGTTTATGCATTAGTTTTAGGATTATGCAGTAAATATTTAACTTATGCATGATTGATCCAATATGCCAAGTTCATTTCTTATATAGAAAAATGCTTCTTTTGCTAGGAGTTTAGTGAAAATGTCAGCTAGTTGCTTAGTAGTTTCTACAAACTCAAGCATACAATCACCCTTTTGAACATGATCTCTAATGAAATGATGTCTTATTTCAATATGTTTAGTCCTACAATGCAAAATGGGATTTTTGGACAAATTGATTGCACTAGTATTATCACATCTTATGGGGATGTGATCAAGCTCAAGACCATAGTCCAAGAGTTGTTGTTTCATCCAAAGGATTTGAGAACAACAACTCCCAGCTGCAACATATTCAGCTTCAGCTGTAGACAATGTCACACTATTTTGTTTCTTACTATGCTAAGAAACTAGTGAGTTTCCAAGCAAGTGGCATGTCCCACTAGTGCTCTTTCTATCCATTTTGCACTCAGCCAAATCAGAATCGGAATACCCAATAAGACTACATGAGGCACCTTTAGGGTACCATAAACCCATTTGTGATGTGCCTATTAGATATTTCATTATTCTTTTAACAGCACTTAGGTGTGATTCTTTAGGATTAGCTTGATATCTATCACACATGCATACACTAAACATTATATCAGGCCTACTTGCAGTGAGATAAAGGAGTGAGTCAATCATACCTCTATATTTCATAACTTCTACCGATTTACCTCCTTCATCCTTGTCCAAATAGCAAGAGGTGCCCATAGAAGTAGCCATATGCTTGGCATTGTCCATTCCAAACTTCTTGAGCAGCTCCTTGCAATACTTAGATTGGCTTATGAAAGTTCCTTCTCTTGTTTGCTTGATTTGGAGACCAAGGAAGAAATTGAGCTCACCCATCATAGACATCACAAACTCACTTTGCATAATATTTAAAAATTCTTTACAAAGAGAGTTGTTAGTAGCTCCAAATATAATGTCATCAACATAGATTTGAACTAGGAGTATGTCATGCATTTTATGTTTTATGAAAAGGGTAGTGTCAACTTTGCCTCTAGAAAAACCTTTTTCTAAAAGGAATTTGCTCAACCTTTCATATCATGCTCTAGGAGCTTGTTTTAAGCCATACAAGGCATTTTTCAATTTAAAAACATGGTTGGACATTTCAAAATCCTCAAAACCAGGAGGTTGTTCTACATACACTTCTTCTTGTATAAAACCATTTAAAAATGCACTTTTGACATCCATTTGATAGAGTTTGAAATCTATAATGTAAGCATATGCAAGTAGCATTCTAATGGCCTCTAACCTAGCTACAGGAGCATAAGTTTCTTCATAGTCTATGTCTTCTTCTTGATTATATCCCTTAGCTACAAGCCTAACTTTATTTCTTATTATTAAGCCCGTTTCATCAAGTTTGTTCCTAAAGACCCATTTGATGCCAATTATAGGATGATCATTGGGCCTTGGAACTAATTCCCAAACTTGATTTCTCTCAAATTGGTTTAGTTCTTCTTACATGGCCAAGATCCAATGCTCATCATTAATGGCCTCATTTATGTCTTTAGGTTCAACTTGAGAGACAAAGGCTAGGTGATTACATGTATCTCTAAGTGAGTTTCGAGTGATTACCCCTTTTGATACATCACCTATCACATTGTCAAGAGGATGATATCTTGAAGTCCTCCATTCCTTGGGTAGATCCAAGATTTCTGAATCTTTTTGTCATGAGTGATCAAGGAGTCTCTCTTCTTGCTTCTTGGACTCTTTCTCTTGATTTTCCAAGTGTGTTTTTGCCAAGATTTCTGCAACATCATCAACAAGCTCCTTTCTCGGCTCATTTGGGTTAGTTTCATCAAATACAACATGTATGGACTCTTCTATAGTCATAGTTCGTTTATTGTAGACTCTAAAGACCTTACTATGAATAGAATAACCAATGAATATTCCCTCATTAGATTTTGCATCAAACTTCCCCAAGTTATCCTTTCCATTATTCAAAACAAAGCATTTACATCCAAAGACATGAAAATATGACACATTAGGTTTCCTTCCTTTGTACAATTTATATGGGGTTTTCTTTAAAATTGACCTTATTAGGGCTCAATTCATAACATAACAAGCAGTGTTAACCGCATCCGCCCAAAAGTACTTAGGAAGGTTGGCCTCATTGAGCATAGTTCTTGCCATTTCCTCTAAAGATCGATTTTTCCTTTCTACAACATCATTTTGTTGTGGTGTTCTAGGGGCAGAAAAATTATGCTCAATGCCATGCTCATCACAAAAAGCTTCAAATTCATGACTTTCAAATTCACCACCATGATCATTTCTTATGGATGCAATACATAAACCTTTTTCGTTTTGGATAACTTTGGCAAGTTTTCTAAATGATTGAAAAGCATCATTTTTGTGGGCCAAGAATAATGTCCATGTAAACCTAGAAAAATCATCCACAATCACTAATGCATAGTAATTCCCACTAAAGCTCATAGTTCTAGAGGGACCAAAAAGATCCATATGCAAGAGTTGTAAAGGTCTAGAAGTTGAAACTATGTTTTTAGCTTTAAAAGAGACATTTACTTGTTTTCCCTTTTGACATGCATCACAAAATTTGTCTTTTTCAAATTTGAGCCTTGGAAGACCAATTACTAGTTCTTTAGAAACCAATTTGTTTAAGTGATCCATGTGAATGTGAGCAATTCTTCTATGCCATAACCATGAATCATTTTCTTTACTCATAAAGCATTTAGCATCATTTGAGGAGATATCATCGAGACTAATCATTGATCTGTCGATTATTTCTATACTTTAAATGCCTTATGATTAATTTAATTGGACTTCATATGTGCTCAATTGTTGATATTTAGTTAAGTTTCTGCTTTAGAGCTTAATTGGATATTTATTGTGAAACTATGCTTAAATGTGGTTATAAACACTCATAAATGAATTATGCTTTTCAGGATATCTTTGAGTGTTTGAGTCCATTAGCATCAAACCAAGCTTGATGACCATTTGAGGAGAGAGATGAATACTTAAGAAGATCAGTTTTACCCTTAGAAGCAAAGGAAGAAGGGCATTTATGAAGAATCAAGGTCGTATTTGAAGAAAGTGAGTGACACGGCCCGTGTGATATGACACGGGGTGGGCCGTGTACTCCTCTGACTATTTCAAGACGGGTCAAATCCTATTTTTGGACAACACGGGCCATGTCATACAACACGGGCCATGTCATACAACACGGGCCATGTCATACAACACGAGCCATGTCATATAACACGGCCCGTGTCAAATGACACGGGTTGGGCCGTGTTCTTCTCTGACTTTGAGATTAGTTAGAATTTTATCACCAGATTCAGACACGGGTTAGGCCGTGTCAAATGACACGGCTCGTGTCGTCGCACCAGAAAGTTAAATTCGAATTCTATTGAGAAATTAGGTATCTAAAGCTATAAATAGAGATACCTAGAGCCCCAAAAGAGAAGTTTGGGCTGGGAGCAGCCAATGGGCTGAAAAGGATTCAAAGAACAAGAGAGAGGAAGATTGGATCGAAGATTGGAGTCTCGGGTTTAAGCAATCAGAGATCGATCATCCCCAACCTTTGGAAACTAGTTTGATTTTTAGTTTTCTTTTGCACTTTCATTCTGAACTATGTTTTTCTTCTGTTTTTGAATTTGCCATGTGTGGCTAGTTTTCTTATTTGGTTAAGGGAAGATGAAACCCTAGTTTTGATTATATGAATCTTGCATATTTCTTTATATCAATACAGTTATGTTTTTATTCATATATTTCTGAATCTATTATTGGTATGAAGGTTTTTATACTTGTTCCCGCTTTCAAAGTGGTAGATCTGGGTTTATTATGCGCTTGGTTGCATGTAGTAAATCTAGCAGAATGTATGATGTTCATGTGAGTATAATTATCTTTATGCTATTTACCAATTATAAAAGTGGTAGATCTGGATATATTATGCGCGGTTGCGGTAATAGATCTAGTGAAATATATGTTCTAAGTAATTTAATCCCGGTGTGTGATTAGATCTTAGTGTGTTTGGTTTTCTAAATCTTAATGCAATTGTTGGATAGTTGTAAGAGCGGTTGCTTTATAACTAATCAATGATTAGGAGTTGATTTGAGCAGTTGCTAAATTGGCCAACACTTAAGGAAAACAAGGGATTTATCTCACAATCACATAAGAACATAATTGATCATGTTGGTATAAAGAGTATGTAAGTTAGCATAATCATATAAATCTAGTGGTAGATTCCATCTCTTAACCAATGTCTTTAACTTGGTAATTCAATTTGTGTTTACTGTTTTGGTTTAAGTTTAATTTCTCTTTTTAGTTTTAATCAACAAAACCCTCTTTTACTTTTATTGTTTATTTTTCATCAGAGTTTAATTTAGGAATTGGATTGATAGTGTTAATTGAATTGGTTCTCTGTGGATCGACCCTTGCTTACTACAATTGGTTGCAAGGTTTTTATATTTTTGGTGGAACTTGGCAACTGTTTTTGATATTTATTTTTAATCACATTCCACACAACACCAATCATATATATATTATTGACTCTATGACCAACAAACTTAACTTGCTTATCATCCTTTCCCTCAATTATGCAACAGGTGGAATCAAATATAACTTTATTGCCTTTATCACATAATTGACTAATACTAAGCAAATTATGTTTAAGTCCTTCAACAAGCAAAACATTATCAATAGATGATGAAGGGATCTTACCAACTTTGCCAATTCCAAGAATCTTCTCTTTGTTGTTATCACCATATGTGACATGACCATGTTTCTTGTGTGTAAGGGAGCAGAACTTGGAGCCATCACCGGTCATGTGCTTGGAGCAACCACTATCAAGATACCAACTTGAGCTCTTAGTCTTCAAGCACACCTACAACACACATTCAAGTTTTAACCTTTGGTACCCAAATTGTCTTGGGTTCTTGTGTGTTAGAGTTAGGCATGGTACCTTTAGGAACCCAAACTCTTTTTATTCTAACCTTAGTGTTTATGTTCTTTCTAACATTGCAAGTTGATGCACTATGCCCTTTCTTACCACAATGAAAATATTTGACAAAGGGACTACTTGAGGTATTTGAGGAAACAAAAAAGTTCTTATAAGACTTTTGATAATTGTTTGGATTAAATCCCAAACAGACTTTTTGAAAAATACATTTTTGTCTCCCTAACAATACATTCAAGTTATCTCTTCTAAAAGTGAATTTTGCAAGAGTGTTATTCAAATCTTCAATTTCTTTTTCAAAAACTTTGCATGATAAACAACGTAATGATATGGATGTATTATCATGTGAGGAACAAGTCATGCATAATGAATTAGTATCAATGAGTCCTAAAGTCTCATTTTCAATTTTAAGCTCATTTATTTCCTTAGTTAAAATAGAAACTTTGTTTGCCAATAAGGAGATTGTTTTATTGGAAGGCAAAATCATTTTTGTGAGCCTTAAAGATTCAACATGCAATTCTTGAAAGGCATATTGCAATTCATTATAAGAAGGTGAAGGCTCTAAGTTAGAAGAGGTTACCTCGGTGTCACTTTTTTCACTTTCTTCTCCTTGAGCCATGAGGCAAAGATGGGCTTCTTCATTCTCCGAATCGTCAGAAGAGCTTAAGTCATTATCCTCCTAAGCTATATATGTTCTTCTTCCTTTCATTTCCTTAGAAGGCATTTTCTCAAACTTCTCCGTCTTCTTGAGATACATAGGACACTCCATTTTCATGTGTCCCAGTTTTCCACATTCATATCATTTTGGAGGAGTAGAGGATCCTTCTCCTTTATGATATGCTTTCTTTTGAGGAAAGGGTGGTCTTCTTTGAAATCCCTTGATCTTTAGGAATCTTCTAAATTTTCTCACAAGGAGACTAAGATTCTCCTCACTTAGCTCAACACTTTCACCATCCTCTTCACCATCTTCATCATCATCTTCAATTGTAGAGGAAGTAACTTTGAGAGCGATTCCCTTCTTCTTTTTGTCATGCTCTTCATTTTGGTTAAGCCTATTTAGTTCTAGCTCATGTTCTTGAAGCTTTCCAAATAAGGTGGCTAGAGACATTGTTGATAAATCTCTTGATTCCGCAATCGCCGTCACTTTGGGTTGCCAATTCTTGCTTAAACATCTCAAGACTTTGTTAATAAGATCCTCATTAGGAAATGTCTTTCCCAATGAGATAAGATAATTAACAATATGAGTAAACCTCTTTTGCATATCTTGAATACTCTCACCTTGGCTCATTCTAAACAATTCATATTCATGAGTAATAGTGTTTATTCGAGATCGTTTTACCTCACTAGTACCTTCATGAGTTACTTGTAGAGTATCCCACATTTCTTTTGCGGTTTTACAATTTGACACCCTAAAGAATTCATCATACCCCAAAGATGTGGTGATGATGTTCTTGACTCTCAAGTTGTATTGAACCTTCTTTTTATCATCGTCGGTCCATTTATTTCTAGGTGTATTAATTTTCACACCATCTTTAGTTTGTGTTGGGACAAAAGCACCATTTTCAATGGCGTCTCACACATCTAAGTCAATAGCTTCAATGAAAATTTTCATCCTTTCTTTCCAATAGGCATAACCATCCCCATTGAAATAAGGTGGTTTGTTTATAGAAGAACCTTCATTTGAAAAATCATTTGAAGCCATCACTTCTCTTGAAGCTGCTAAACTCTTTATACAAGAGTCTAGCTCTGATACCACTTGTTACCAAGTGGCCTCAATACTCAAGAGGGGGGGGTGAATTGAGTATGAAAGCTAAGTTCGCAAATCTTTCACAAATCGTTTGATAAACAATTTTCGTTGAAGCTAATTGATGAATAGAGATGATTGGATATAAAAGATAAACACTTTCACTTATAAATGCAATAGCCAAAGGTACCAATATTCAAGCAAATCAATAAAACAGTACTTAATGTGAAGAGAAGGGTTTAGAGAAAACAAACACAATAATTTATCCTGGTTCGATCACCAATCCACTTGTGATCTACGTCCAGTCCCCAAGCAACAACTTGAGATTTTTCACTATATCTTCAAGCTTCAATGGGTGCTTGACAACCACTACAACCTTGAGCACTCAACACTTTGGGATACCTCACCCTTGGAGCTTGAGTCTCTTCAACTAAGGGATACCTCACCCTTTACACTTTTGGAGGGATGCCTCACCCTCTTTACAAAGCAATAATGATAGATTGAATGAAGCTCTCACTAGAGCAGATGATTACAAATTGAAGTTCTAATATGCTCTCAAAGATTTTTCACGTTTTTAACGAAAAACAGAGCAAGAAGTGGATTGGAGGATTAATTCATGTTTAGAAGTATTGGTGATCAGTTTTTAATTCAAGGTCAACCTCAAATGAAGACCCAACTTTGGTATTTATAAGTTTCTCAATTAATAGAACCGTTGGGGTGGTTTCGGCATGCATTTAATGCATTTAATATAGCCGTTGGACTTTGTCAGGGTTCGTGTAATCAATTACACAACTTCTGTAATCAATTACATTGTTATTCCAATGTGTTCTTGGCTTTCTGGGCTCTGTGTAATCGATTACATTATTGGTGTAATCGATTACATGACTTCTGACTTTGCTTGTAATCGATTACAATATCCATGTAATCGATTACATGACTTCTGACTTGCTGTGTAATTGATTACAATATCCATGTAATCGATTACATGACTCTTTGAACGTGTTCTTGCCTTTCTGGGCTTAATGTAATCAATTACATATATTGTGTAATCGATTACATGGCCTCTGACTTGCTTGTAATCGATTACATTGATCATGTAATCGATTACATGGCTTCTGTTTGCTGTGTAATCGATTACAAACATCATGTAATCGATTACATTGGCCTTTGAACACATTTTTCAAGTCCAATAAAGCTTGTAAGTTATTTCTAACACCTCAAGACACTTAATTAAACATAAATTCTTTTAAGAGTGTTAGATTTAAAATTGAAACACAAGTTTTCTTGAAAGCCATGTTTAACTTTAAAATTTCTCACTTATTTTGAAATGATATATTGAAAAACCATTTGAGAAATCTTGAGAGCATTTAACATTAATGTTCTAAGTCTTATAACTAAATAAACCTCTTGACTTCTTTCTTTGATCTTGATTTTTCCTTTTGCGCTTGATCTTCTCTTTTGCACTTGATCTTCATTTTGGCCTTTATTATCATAAAAAACCATTTGACATGCTTTAGGGACATAAGCATTCACAGACCCATCTCGGCCTTAAAAAGGCTAAAATTCGACCAAGTATGAAAGTGGCACCGAGATGGAGTATTGGACTCATCTCGATAAAAGAAAAGCAACTCAAAGGACAATGCTCAAAACTTTCAAAACAAGTGATGCGTGAAGTTTGAGAACATTCTAACCCAAATCACAGACCCTCAACGAGATACCACGGTCTAATAAAACCACAGATCTCTGTCCAAAATTAAGATATATTCATAATGTGGACCCTACAACTACACATGGGGGCAACTTACTACCTACCCCAGACAATGGTATGATGACTTAAGCAAAGTGATCCATCACGAATCCAAGCCTTATTCATTAACCCTGGGAGCCTACTACGATAGATCACGGACCTCAGCCCTTTAGAAAAACATCATGAGATCCAACGTTGACACTATAACTCGGATCCCTTTGTCCATCACGCGCCATGTGCTCCAGTTGATCTCGTATCTTAACACTTAGCTGTTTCATCTAAGCGCCAAGTTGGGGCCAACTATTCTGGATCGGGTTTTGGGTCAACGGATCTGGAGCATCCCGACTCGCCAGAATAGAACCCATATGATTACTATGTGTTCATAACCACCTATTGTTGGGCGTAACTCCCTCATGGGATATAAATGCTAATACTATCTCACATAAATAGGGATTCAGACAGAAGGAATAATAGTCCTCCAAATCTTACGCAATAGTATTCAATCCGCATTGAATGCTAAGATTCTCAACGCCCTAAGAGGCCATTACATATACCCTGTAAGGAAAAAAAGGTACAGATCCAATCTTCAATCCTATACACTACTCTCCTTGTGCACAAACTGACTTGATCTTTGGAGTGCCCTTTGCAGGTACCCACTCCCTCGCATCATTGTTGTCATTGTTGTGCCACGGAGGTTTTCACTCATCATTTACCTTCTCAGGTAACTCTCAGAACTCAATTCTGAACAGATTGAATTCATTAGGTAATAAGATAATTTTTAGTCTAAAAAATAATGATTTGATTTAATCTATTTTCCTTAAAAAATAACAATAATTTATAATTAATTTCTTTAAATAAGTGATAATTCCTTAATCTATTCTTTATACTATTTTAAGTATTATAATTATAATATCCCGTCAAAAATAAAAATCATTATCTATAAACCATTATAAATATAATAGATAGATAACCATCTATTATGATTTTTAAAAAAATCAATGTCAAAATTCAAATGAATATTAAATATTTTTAAATTTAAATGGGTAAGCAAGTTTAGTGTAAATCATTCAAAAATATTATTAATAGTTATTTTAATGTCTAATGAATATTAAATATTTTTTAAAATAAATATTAAAATCAAATGAATATTTGATTTTCATTACAGATGAACATCTTTTAAAATTTTAAATTCAAACAAAAATTAACGTTTGAATATTAAATAGATTAAAAAAATTAATATTAGTTGAATGGATTTCATTATATCTACGATTCTACTATTGATATTATTTCATGCAACTACTAAATGCCCAATACTATCACGGATTCAATTAATTTAATGTGTGATATTTCATGCATACTATTTGATGCACTTAATGGCACTCCTAAATGCATACTAATAAATGCATGAACATCCAAATGCATACTACTAAATGCATAATATTTGAATGCATACTACGATATCTATTTAATGTCACAAATAGTTGTGTCGATTTTATTGAACTAATAAATGCTTACTACTAAATCGTTACTATTTCATACAACCAATTTGATGCGTGATATTTGATTGAATTCAAATTTATTGAATACTAATTAGACATAATTTTCAGTATATTAATTAGAAATAATTCAAATTCATTGGTATTATTCAATTTAATGTATGATATTTGTTCTTTTAATTAGAAATGATTTCTACTATATTAATTATAAATAATTCTAATTCATTAGTATTATTCAATTTAATGTCTAATATTTGTTCTTTTATTTGACAAATGCCCTAAGCCCTTGGTTGCTTGCACTCCCAACCTAAAGGCTATCAAAGGTCCATCACAGTAGTCATCGCTCACACATATGATTCCTCCTCTATTCTTATACTTCTCTCTCTTTCTCTCTCCTCCCCCCTCTCTCCCTCTCTTTTTCTCTCTCTATTTTTATATAACTTTGGTTTTATCATAGGGTCGTGAGCCTCTTGCATCGTTCTCTAGTATGGTCTCACCACTTGTAAGTCTCAAAAGGTCGCATCCATGAGAAAAAGACCAAGCAACTATGAAGAAGAAGAAGACATGTCTATATTTTTGGGTTTCAACATGGTTTCTATTTCGTTACTCTTTTTATGTTTTAACACGGTCTTCTGTTTCATTCAAAGAAAGAGTCTCCCTAGGTTTTAACATGGTATTCTATTTCGTTTTGTTCAAAGACATAACATGTAAAGACAGAATTTCTTTATTTTTTTTACCATAAAATTTAAAAAATGTAATTATCTTTTTCCATAAGAGAATAAATGGTGCATATGTGACACACACGTGTGCTAACAAATCAGCAAAGGTACAATTAATGTCATAAATATATGACATGTGGTAAGAAAATAAAAGGCCAGATTACAACATGGCAGATAATTAGAACCCTGTAGTCACATGTAGGATTGACACGTGTCAAAATTTTAGAACATGCACTTTACTTTTATATATTAATATGATATGATTAAAAAATAAAATGACTCGATTCTATTTAGAAATCAAATACACTTATGATTAAAAAAAAACTAAATGCACTTAAATCCATTTAACTCAAATTGAATTGATTTGAATTAATTTATTTTAAATTTGTTTAAAAACTAAATCCTCTCAAATCAAAAGAATCTAATTTGATCAGATTTAAGAAATTTTGTTTATATGCAACTAAAATAAAAAAATTATAAATAAATGAAATTAATTTATATATTTTTTAGAAAATTTTAAAAATCAAATCTGCATTCAAATCAAATAATTTTATTTATAAATCAAATAAATTTTAATCACCAATAAGAGTGGGTGCAAGTGGTAAGCAAAATTCATTCTCATGGAGAAAACTAAAGTTCAAACACTAAAGTAGAAAATTATTGGAAAGACCTCCTAATCACAATAGTGCTTGAGGGTGAGGATACTTGGTCAAAAACCCAAAAAAAAAAATTAATCATATAAAAAAGTCAAATAATAACTAGACTATAAAAACATAAAATTGACATTCCAATTTTGTGCCCCCCTTCTCTAGAAAAAAATTTAAATTTGAAAATGAAAGAAAAAATATTTTATACGTTTCAAAATTTTCTTTCTCTTCTTAATTTTATTTTGTAAATTACCCCTTCCCTTTATTTTTTTTCAAGTACTATTTAACAGAGAGATAAAGGAATGAAATTAAATAAATACATTCAAGAACAAACAAGGCAAGTGAACAACTAATGTAATTGAATTTTTGCCTAGCATGTGGCTCTGCTAGGGTTTATCCATGTGCCGCTCCGTCTAGGGTAGCCTCCATCCACACTAGGTAGCCTCCTTTACGCACCTGCGACCTCTTCTCCTTTTGCTGGAGTCCACCATCACCTTTTCTTCCTTCCTCTTCTCCCCATTATCTCTTGGATTTCCTACCACTCCATTGTTCTAACGTCCACATCTCTCCACTATGTAACATTCTCTCTAACCTAGTAGTCTTAATCTCAATAATACTGGTATAGGTCACCCATTAATTCTGGTAACTATCTAGATTTTTTTTAATGCAAAATGGCATGCAAAGGCATCACAATAAAGAGGGAGATCCCAACCAAGTTGGTACCTCAAACCCTACCAATCATCTGCAGCATACTATAATATTATTAAAAATATAGAAAAAAGAATACAAAATCAAAAACATGGGGGGGGGGGACTAAAGCCAAAACCCATTCAAGGAAAGAAAGACTATCTAAACCTATAATTAGGAAAACCATACCTATTGCGGTAAAAGTCTTCACTAATAAATCTAAGGATCAAGTCCTACGAAGTGAAACATTGGGAATTCACCCCAAAAGAAGCTAACTTATCTGCACAAGAATTCCCCTCCTTATAAATGTGAGATACTACAAAATGCATACTCCTAGTAAGGTTCATACAATTCCTTCATCTAGTCCTAAGTTTCCAAGGCACCAGCTCAATGGAAGTAAATGCCAGAACCTCTAATTTAGAATCACATTCCAACCAAATCTTATGTCATCCTTTTTGATATGCAACTTCAATGGCAATCATTGCAGCAGTAATCTCAGCATTAAGAGAGAAAATGGATCCAATAAAGGATGCAAAGCAACCGAGGACAGCAGCATTGCAATCTCTATAGATGCCACCAGCAACAACAGGTCTAGGAGAACCTCTAGCCGAGCCATCTGTATTGCATTTGATCCATCCGCAAATTGGAGGAAACCAAGTCACTTATTTAATAGAAAGAGCTTTGGAGGGGTGCCCTGTAATTTTGAGACACTTAAAAGTAGTGAATTTCGCAATGGAGGAAGACATATGGCCCTTAGAAAGATTCCCAAAGATAGAAATAGAAGCAATCACCATATTAATAGATGATTTCAAAGGAATGCTGGAGTTGTCGAAACTATTCTTATTGCAGCAAAACCAAATGATCCAGATAATGTTAATGAGACCAGCTAGGATCACATCTTTCAATTGAGTGCTGCAGCTGCTGTTACAAACTGAGAATATAGAATTAAAAGTGGATAAATCAATGGAGCAGTTAATAATAAAACTGAAACAATTCCAAAGTGCCCTAGCAAAATTGCATTCTAGAAATAAATGAAAGGATGATTCATCAGTCAAACCACACTGACTGCATATAGAAACTGTGATATATCCCCTATTTCTCCAATTCTCATCAGTTGGCATCTTATTTTGTAACAACCTCCAAACAAGAAAGGACCTAGAAGGAGGAATTGAGTCACTCCAAATTAATTTACTCCAATGAACAGCAGATTTGGGAGGATGCAGATGGAGATAGGCATCTTTAAAAGTCAAAGAACCAGAGTCTGTGCCCACCCAAACAAGGTGATCTACATCAGAGTATGCAGGGATAGGAACCTGAAGAATGTCATTTGCTAAGTCAAGAAACTTAGCAACAATAACTGGAGGGATAAACCAGCAGTTCCCTTGAATGAATTAATTAACAGAAGCCTGCAAAGTATGGTGAAGATGGGCAGGAATTTGCAACAGATCAACAATAGGCTAGTCTAGCCAATTATCAGTCCAAATTTGATTAATTTGCCATCTCCAATTTGCCAAATGCTATTAGTAGAAAAGATTGAAGATGAGTTCTTAAAGCAGGCCAAATTGATGACCTTACATAGTAGGAAATTGGAGCCTTCTTCTAAAGGAACCTGGCTCTAATCAGGCCAGCCCACTGCTTGTTAGAAAATATCAATTCCCAGGTCAACTTTAACATAGCAGCATCATTTATAGACCTAAGAGATCTCAAGCTAAGTCCACCCTCATTGATGGGAGAATAAATAGTGCTCCAAGCCACAGTAACAACTTTCCTAACCAATATATCACCAGACCAAATAATGTATCTGATGCATTTATCCAACATTTTCAACATTTCAATAGGCCAAGCATACACATGAAAACTATATAACATCATACCATGAATAATGGATTTGACAAGCTAAACCCTTCCCATTATAGACAAGAGAGTGCCCTTCCAAGAAGCTAATTTAGCTATAATTTTATTTGCTATAGGCTGTAAGTATATCTTCTTTGGCTTCCCTTTGAAAAGAGGCACTCCAAGATAATTAAAAGGCAATTGCCCTACTGAAAAACCAAGAGTATTGGAGATAGATTTAATTCTGGTAGGAGAAAGTTTAGTAGCATAGAACTTACATTTGTCATAACTTAAGAGTTGACCTGATGCTTGCCCATAAGAATGAAAAAGAGACATCAAATTATCCAAATTTCTTTTAGTCCCCTTGCAAAAAACTAAGATGTCATCAGCATAGAAAATATGAGTAGGAGAAGGATGACCTCTTGGACTTGCCATTGGATTTAATAGACCTGAATTAACCAAATAAGAGATACTTCTACTAAGAACATCCTCAACAAGGCAAAAATAGAGAGGTGATAGAGAATCACCTTGCCTCACTCCCCTCTTGCAAGAGATGAATCCAACAGATTTACCATTAACAGAAAATGATAGTCTAGCAGAATTAAGGATGATTCTAACCCAATTACAAAATTTATCATTAAATCCAAAGGAAGCCGGAACTTTAAGCAAGAAGTTCCAATCTATGGTATCAAAAGCCTTCTTTCAAATTTGAGAGCAATATTACCTCCAAAGGTCTTAGTATCAAGCATATTTATTGCCTCTAAAGCTGTACAAATGCAATTAGATATGTGCCTCTCCTTTATAAATCCCCTTTGTTAGTCTGAAATCACCTTTGGGGCAACAATAGCCAATTTATCTGCTAGAATTTTTGTTATTACTTTAAATTGAAAGTTAGCCAAAACTATTGGCTGGAAGTTTTCAATCCTATCTGCACCAGCATACTTGGGAATGAGAACCACCAAGTTGGAATTAAGATTAGGAAGCAACCAATTTTGGGTAAAGAATTAAAGAATAGAATTGCACACATCTGAACCAACTATGTCCCAGTAGTGTTGATAAAAGCATCCTCCATAATGACGTGTGGATAAAATACACACCTCTTGTGCTTGATTTGAGGTGGATTTAGGTGTGCTTTGATGATTTATGTTGAAATTTATGCCACAATTAATCTAATTATTCTTGGTATCTCATGATTAGTTTTTCTATATATTTTTAGGTCCAAAAGAGGTGTTTTGACATGGCTCTATGAAGCTTTGGATGAATTCATTGCAATGGAGTTGAGCTCAGAATTTATATGGCCAAGATTCACAGAGGTTTTGACCTTTGCGCGATAAAATGAGCATAACTTGAGCTACAGAAGTTGAAACGAAGCGCCGTTTGTGGCATTAGAAAGCTAAGAAAAAGATCTACAACTTTCATAAAGATCACTTCTCTATAAAATGACGTTTTGAGAGATTGAAGAGTTAGACACGGTCATGTCTAATCTCAAAAATGCTTTTGTCAAAGAGACAGGGCCCTGTCTAACTTTAATGAAGCTTCTGTGTTGGAGACACCCCTGAATGTACAAATTACGCTATTTTTAAGTGAGACACGACCGTGTTGAAGGGAGACACGGCCGTGTTGAAGGGAGACACGGCCGTGTGAGTCCCTCTAACAAGAAAAAATAAAAATTTTGCCCCTAAATCATTATAAAAAGGGTAAAAACGCTAAACTTAAGGAGACTTTTGGCTAGAGGCTTGTGTGACGGCAGGTTTTTAGAGGAGAAACGTAAGGATTAAAGGCGAGGGCTTTGAGGCAAGATTCAAGAGTTCTTTGAAGATCAACCATTGAAGTTTCCTTCTCCATCTTCATCTTCTCCATATTCTTTCTTTTTGTTATTCAATCATAGTTATTTCTTTAATCTCTATTCTTGTTTGTGCTACAATTGTCATGAGTGGCTGAACCCTTTTTTCTAGGATTAGGATGAAACTCTCTATTTCTTTATTATGAATTGTTAATTTGATTCTTTGTTAATGAACTTATTGTTCTTGAATCATTATTAGTATGCTTAATGCTTGTGGTATGTTACTGGCCATATTTATATGATTTTAGGCTTTAGGTGAAGGATTGAAAGATGAAACCTTATTACTTGATAATCCAAGAATTGAACTTAGGAATTGAGACCTAAACATAGGCTTAAATCCTTCGAGGGTAAAATGATTGTGATGAATCATAATGGGTTAGAACTTGGATTAGTTGCCATGAGAATAGGATTGATGAAGTTTTAGCACATTTTTAGTGCCAAGAAATTGGGCTTTAAATAATTTAGGATAAATCGCCTTCAAGAACATAATTGAACATTAACAAAGATACGATTACAATTTATAATAGGGGATAGTGCAGTGGATTCCTAGTCCTAGGCCTTTAAATCTTTGTCGAATCTCATCTTTTCTAGTTTCAATTGTTTACTTTATTGCTTTACTTTTCGTTTTAGTTTTAATTGTTCTTTCACTATCGAATTATTCACTTAAATAATCAAAGTTACTATAAGAGTTGGTAATTAACCGATCCTCGTGGGAATGATCTTTATTTTACTACTTGTATGATCCGTGCATTTACAAAAAAATTCACAACACATAACCATCAGGACCTGGAGCACTACTACCACACATGGAAAAAATAGCACTCTTGATTTCATCAATAGAAGGTAAATTAGTAAGCATAAGACTATCCTGGATAGAAACAATAGAGGGAATCACCTTATCAATGAGATTATTACCAACACAATTATTATCTGAAGCATATAAAGAAGTATAGAACTGGAGAACATGCTGCTCAATAGCATTTTCATCATCCAAAACAGAATCACCTTCTTTAAGCATTGTCATTCTTTTCGAAGCATTTCTGACCTTAACTACTCTATGAAAGTAAGCTGTATTTCTATCTCCAAATGCGTTCCAGTTAATCCTTGCTTTTTCTTTCTAGAATTACTCCTGATAAGGCAAAGCATGCTGGAGGTCAACTTGAGCATTTTGCTCCTAAGTATACAAATCATCAGAGAAACCATAATTGGAAATCTACTTTTGAATTCTATCAACTTCTGCCAGGACATTTTCCACCATGAGGTGAACATCACCAAAATTAGATTTATTCCAAGATTTCAATTCAGTTTTGAGAGCTTTCAGCTTTTGTGAAAGCACAAACATTAGACAACCAACAAAGTGTCTACTCCAAACATCAACAACTAACCTATGACAGTCAGGATGGTCTAACCATATTTGATGAAATTTAAAAGAAGAGGGATATGTATTAGCACCTCTTTTAAGAAGCAGAAACAATGGATGGTGGTTAGATTGGCTTCTGGTCAAGGTGCAGCAAGAAGAAGAAGTCCAAAAGGAGAGCCAAGCATCATTACAAATGGCTCTATCTAACCTTTTTTCAGAGTGTGCTCTAGCTTGCCTACCATTAGTCCATGTAAATTCTGCACCTCTTGTAACCATGTGAGTTAATTGGCAACTGTTAGTCTAAGCCTTGACTCATCACATGATATCTGTAAAGGAATGCAACCTCCTATCTTTTCATGAGCACTAAGAATGGCATTAAAATCACCTATGTAGCACCAAGGTCCTGGATAGTCTTCCTATAATTAAGCTAGCTTAAGCCAAAGATTTCTCTTAGTCACATAAAAGGTACTAGCATAAACAGTAGTAATGTGAACCACTTGACTATCCCACATAATAGAAATAGAAATTTGTTGAGAAAAAACTGAAATCACCATAGGATCTAAAGAATCATCACACATTCCCCAAATATTAGGTAATAAATGACTTCTACTATTAACAATGAAAGGCTTTAAGTGATGTTGTCTCCAAAAAGAAGAAGGAAACTGATCTAGAGTTATCCATGGCTTTGAGATAAATAGAAAATTGGCTTATGAGTAGAACAAATTTTTTCCAGAACAAGCCTAGTAGCATCATTTCCTAGGCCTCTAGCATTCCAATACAAGATCTTCATTAAGCATAGTTTCAGGGGCCTACCCTTAACTGGGTATTATGATCATGCCTAGTCAAATTTCTATGACTTTTCTTTAGCTTTTTTTTTTTTGTGATTTAGAAAGAATCACAGTAAAACCTTTTGCCTCCTTAGCTTTCTCTATTTCCAAGTTAGAGGGTGAGGAATTCTCAATCTCATCTTCGTTAGCATCCCCCCAAAAATTTGATAAGTTTCTGAGATCCTTTTCCACATTGTAAGGAACAACATTACAATTAAGTTCAAGTGTGGTTGCCTCCCTGTAACACCCACCTCAGGATGCCACATTTATGTTACAAAATTTCCAAATTACCCTTTAAATAGATAACGCACTTTATAGGAGAAAAATATGAGTTGCAAAATTTCTTAATTACAAGAAAATAAACTTAGCAGAAAATAAAACATCACAGCATCATCACAAATAATTTACATCATTTATACATATCCAAGTCTCTTGTTATACATATACAAGTCTTTAACACTATCATACTATAAATATTATAAACTAGTCACTCCAAAAATTATAAACACTATTTACATTGACATCTTTGCCCAAGTACTACTAGGCAGCTGAGCCCTCAGAAGTAGCCGGACCCTCAGATGGGTCCTCCTCAAATTCCCTGGGTGGGGGAATTCCAACCCGACGTAAAGTCCGGGGAGGAAATGTCCGAGCGGACGACACAACACTACTCTCTCTACGGGTGCGATAGTACGCCCCCTAGTGCTGCCTGATAGATATAGGAAACTCTAACTGTACATAAATAGTAACAGAAAAGTAAGGGTTCCCTGACTGTAGCCTACTCAATCTAATATTTACATCTCCTAAATAATATATACTCTCTCTCTCAAGATCTTCAGTCCATGCCTCGTCCCCTCCGATGAATGTCAGTCTCATGTAACCCAGAAAACTAGGAATCTCCACCGCCATCAGAACTCGAAATTCTCAACAAAATCTGGACCTTTCTCTGCTTCTCGCTCTATGTCCGGCTCAGTGTCTTAACAACACATACACATGATACAATATATATATACAAGAGGTGAGATCACCTATGCCAATACCAGTATGGTAGCAATGAAGATAATCACATACAAAATATCATACAGCTGTTATACTATAATTACAGTTATGCCACTAACCTCATATATCATCATTACACAGGAAATAAAAATAAGAATTACGACTATGCTATCTTCAGTACTCAAGTATTCAATATTTTAATTATCACAAGTAAGAATTACACATGAGTAAGAATTACAATAATATACCTCCTATGAATGCAAATGTGAATGCAATGTACATTGACTCAATATCCTACTCCATGGAGCTACAACTCAAGTCGGAGAGAGTGACTGAAAAGATCTGTCGGCACCAACATGCTTCAGACCACGTGCTCAAATTCTGCACATCTAGCACATGCACGACAGCCTTTATCAAATCATGATTAGGGATAGTGTCTCGGTCTGGATCATTGGTGTGTTGCATCGGTCTAACCCTGAAGTACGAGTAAGAGCTACCAACTGTCCATTGTAGGCAACCCGCACCCCAATGCCCCCAAGGTCAATCAGTGACCTACACTATGCTTATCGCACCCACTCAGGAGGTGTAATCTCTCCTAGGCAACTTGCCCTACACAGTCCTTTGGACTTTTCCAATGCATGTACTATGCACCATTCACAATTTCTATTAATATCACATGTACAAGATTCATATAATAATTTAACAGCAGTAATACTGTAATTTAATCACGTAGTCATATTCTCGTATATTTTCATTCGCGACTCAATTCTGTCACCTTTTCGAATCACGTAGTGATTTTTCAATGTTTTTCAATCACGTGATTATTTTTCATACGTTTTGAATTAGAATTACTGTTTTATTCAATTTAATATTAAAATTTACTGTATTTCTCATATATTTGCAAAATAGTCCCTTAAAATACATAAATTACATTTTTGTCCCTCAAAACAAATTAATTATATTTTCGTTCTTCAAAACACATAAATTACATTATTGTCCCTCAAAACAGAGTATTTTCACTATAGTCCCTCAAAACTTTATATTTACATAATGACCCCATATTTCCATAATATTTCCAATTAAATTCCTTTCTCATAAAATTTACAGAAATTTACAGTATAAGTTTTGCTACAGTATATATTTCACATACACACATATTATCAGTTCCTTAAGCATTATAGCATACAGGCAAGAATCGACATAAAATCAGATCTCACAGATACTACACGTACAGACATAGAAACACAAGCAGTCACATCCCAAATACAATCCAAACATAGAACACAATCAAGCACATCTCAATACAGTCCAATCAATACAGTCCAATAACCTCAAACAATAGGTGAATAAATCCTTAGGGATTTTTCACCGAATAAACCATCCTCATACTACCAGAACATGGGTGGTAAGGTTGAGTCTCCCTCTTACCTCTTGAAGACAAGCTTTATAAGCTTTCCTCCCTTGCCTTGAAACTTTGTTAATCTCCTAACAAGCCCTAAAATTTTCAATAAAAATTAGTGAAGGACCATACAAGAATCAAGGTTGAAAACCATGGAAAAATCATGGTTAATAAAATTAAAATCAAAACTTGGAATTCTTGAATCAAAGCTTACCTTTTTAGGAAGGAGGTTGAAGAAGCTTAGGTTGATGAAGCTTTGAACAAGGTAGGATATGTTTGTGACAATATCTTGTGAAGAAGAAATGGTTAGAAGATGACTTGAGTCAAAACAAAATCAAGAGATGAAATTTTAAAGGCTTGATGGTGTGGTTTGTAGGTGATGACCGATTGGGAGAAAAGGAATGGGAGAGAGGTGCGTGAGTTTCCCTTGGAACTTTGAGAGAATAAGCTTATATTTTTGATAAGTAGAAAAGTGGAGAGTGAAGACGTATTGGGGAGGCTGCTGGCCGTGTGAATTTCTTGTGAAATTTGAAATGTTTTACTTGAGTGATTTTATCCAATTGTTTCCAGCTGGAGCCGTGAGTGAATGGTGAGAGTTAAATAATGAAATTTGCTTGAAAATTATCCAAACTTTGAGTGCATGAAGACAGCTGCCAACCGTGGATGAAATTGTGACATTTGGAGAGATTCATTTGCATGGTTATCCACTCCATCCAGCTGCTCCATGTGCTGCTGCCGTGTTGTGTCTTTGTGAAAGACGTGAGTGACATTTGCTTAAGCAAATAGCCATGCATTAATTGCACAAGGACTCTCTCTTCTCATTGGTTGCTCACTTGACTTTGCATGGCTTTGTGATATTCAAATATCACTTGTAAGTTCAAGTGTTACGTAGAAACTCCCCGTTTTTTCTTCTGCTTCTTTGGACGTCCAAATTCGCCGTCTTGGCTGGCGTGAATTTGAATTTCTTCTTGTTGGGCCGTGAATTTGCTCGCTCCAATTCAATTCTTTGGACCGTCCAAAATTTCTTCTTTGTTGGGCCTCCAAATTTACTGCTGGTCCATGGTAATTTAGGTGAGTTTAAGTCCTTAATTCCTCATTAGTTCAAGCCTAATTACTAGTTAGTTGATTAGCTATTTGATTGGATTTAATCTCCTAACCATCTTTACTTAATTCTTCAAGTACATAACTAATTTTAGTTTAACGTATTTAGCTTGTATCTAATACATATTAATCATGCATCATCACCTCTAATTAGAATTAGGACATTAAAGTAAGGATTAAGTTATAACTAATCCTTAGTTAAGTTAGTTTACTTAATTGCTTAATTAGGTAATTAGAACAACTAAATTAAGGTTAATTAGTTTCCTAAGTAAAAGTCAAGCAATTAATGTTGACTTAATCTTATCCATTAATCTTATCTATGGTAAATATTACTTGATAATTTTGATAGGATTTGTTTTACACCATTGATTGAATCAATGGTAAAGATCAAAGCTTCTAAGTCAAGCTTCAAATCTAATGGTCCACAAGGAAGTCTAAACTTCTTTCCTTGACCAATTCTCATTGGTTAGAAAAGTCTAACCAATTGTTTTGACTATATCCTATTGGTTCACTTTAATTTTACTTACAAGAAATGTTCTAAACACTTTTTCTTATTAATTAAAACTTATCGGGTCCAACATTCATAGCAACGTCTGCTATAAATCTAATCACAAATATTTATTAGTACAATATTATTTTGTTTTATAGATAGATTCTAAAAATTTAAAAGATTCTTTTCTGAGTCACTCAGATTCAGGTTTAGTAAGATCCCCCGTTTCCAAATGAGGCAGATCAGAATATCCCCGGCCTGAAAATTATTATTTTTCCTAGCCAGGAGCAAATCACACAAAATGATCAAGTATGATCTCAGAACAATCAAATTATTTTTATACCACAAAGAAAATACAAAACAGTGTAATTCTGCTATTATCATTCATATAGTCAGAATTTGGGGTGTTACAACTCTCCCCCTCTAAAATAAAGTTTCGTCCTCGAAACTTGACATACATTCAACACAAAAACGGATACTGCTCTTTAATCTTTTCTTCCAACTCCCATGTAGCTTCACCACTTACATCGTTCCAAACTACTTTAACTAATGCAATGTCCTTTCCTCGAAGCTGCTTTATCCTTCGGTCTTCAATCCTGACTGGAACTGTCTCGTAGGTCAAGTTCTCCTTTAGTTGTACAGTGTCTGGTTCGATAATGTGAGTCGGATCTGGAATATATTTCCGTAATTGTGACACGTGAAATACATTATGAAGATTTGACAAAAACGACGGCAGCGCAACTTGATAAGCCACCGGACCTATCCGATGAAGTATCTGATACGGTCCGATAAACTTGGGTGTAAGCTTCCTCGACTTGATGACTCGTCCAACTCCAGTCATAGGCGTCACACGTAAAAATACATGGTCACCTTCTTCGAATTCCAGTGGTTTTCGCCTTTTATCTGCATAGCTCTTTTGCCGCGTCTGGGCTGTCCTCATCTTGTCTTGGATCATCTTTACCTTTTCAGTTGTCTGTTGCACAAATTCGGGTCCTATCACCGTACTTTCACCATCCTGGTACCAACACAATGGTGTCCTACATCTTCTTCCATATAAAGCTTCATAGGGTGTCATCCCTATACTTGAATGAAAACTATTGTTGTAGGTGAACTCTATCAATGGCAGAAATTCATCCCAACAACCAGTTTGCTCTAGAATGCAAGCCCTCAACAAATCCTCCAACGACTGAATTGTTCTTTCTGACTGACCATCAGTTTGTGGATGGTAAGCAGAACTCAAATGTAGATTTGTCCCCATCACTTCTTGTAGACTAGTCCAGAATCTAGATGTGAATCGCGGATCTTGATAAGAAATTATACTGGATGGTACACCATGAAGTCTAACAATGTCATTGATGTATATCTGAGCCAACTTCTCCATTGAGTACTTAATATTAATCGGTAGAAAATGCGCCGACTTTGTAAGTCGATCAATAATTACCCATATAGAGTCGTGACCCTTCCGAGTTCTTGGTAGCCCAGTGACGAGATCCATTGCTATGTCATCCCATTTCCATTCAGGAATAAGCAAAGGTTGCAACATTCCTGATGGTCTCTGGTGTTCTACTTTGGCCTTCTGACAAGTCAAATAGGATGATACATATTCTGCGACATCCTTCTTCATTCCTTGCCACCAATACAGCTGCTTCAAATCTTGGTACATCTTCGTGGCTCCTGGATGCATACTCAACTTACTTCTATGAGCTTCATTCAAAATTGATCTCCTAAGTTCTGGATCGTTTGGCACGCAAACTCTCCCTTTGAACTTCAAAATTCCATCAACACCTTCACTGAAATCTAATTCTGCTCCTTGACTTCTTGCTTCCTTTGCTTATTGCAGATATTGATCACTATTCTGTCCTTCTCGTATTTTATCCATCAGATCATTCGAAATGGTGATCATATTCAAACACATCTTCCCCGGTGTCAACTTCACAGATAATCGCATATCTCGAAATTCTTCTATCAATTCCTTCTCCTTCATCATCATAACAGAAGCATTAAGCGATTTTCTACTCAAAGCATCCGCTACGACATTCGCTTTTCCAGGATGATATTGTAACTGAAAGTCATAATCTTTTAGAAACTCGAGCCATCGCCTTTGTCTCATGTTCAACTCTTTCTGGTCGAACAGATACTTCAAACTTTTATGATCACTAAACACAGTGAACATTACCCCATAGAGAAAATGTCTCCATACCTTCAACGCAAACACCACTGCTGCTCGCTCCAAGTCATGAGTCGGATAATTCCTCTCATGCACTTTCAACTGTCTAGATGCATATGCCACAACCTTACGGTTCTGCATAAGTACACAACCCAATCCTTGATACGAAGTATCACAATACACCTCGAAAGGTTCATTCGGATCAGGTAGAATCAACACTAGTGAAGTAGTCAGTCGTCGTTTCAACTCCTGAAAACTTTCCTCACATGCATCAGTCCACACGAACGGTTGATTATTTCGTGTAAGTTGGGTAAGAGGTCCTGCAATCTTTGAAAACCCTTCTATGAATCGTCGATAGTAACCGGCCAATCCAATGAAACTACGGATTTTCGATACAGTCTTTGGTCTTTCCCACTTAACAACTGTCTCTACCTTCGAAGCATCAACTTCAATTCCATCTGCCGATATGACATGCCCCAAGAATTGTACTTCACTCAACCAAAATTCACACTTGGACAACTTGGCATATAGTTTATTTTCCTTCAAAATCTGGAGAACCACTATGAGGTGTCAAAGCATGTTCCTCCTGACTTCGAGAATAAATCAAGATGTCATCAATAAAGACAACAATAAACTTATCCAAGTACGAACGGAAAAGTCTGTTCATGAAGTCCATAAATATTGCAGGTGCATTAGTCACACCAAAAGGCATCACTTGGTACTCATAATGCCCGTATCGAGTCTGGAACGCAGTCTTCGGAATATCCTCCACCTTTACACGTATCTGGTGATAACCAGAACGTAAGTCAATCTTAGAAAATATGGTGGCTCCTCGCAATTGATCCAACAGATCATCAATCCTCGGTAGGGGATACTTATTTTTTATTGTAATCTTGTTCAGCTGTCGATAATCCACACATAGCCTAGAAGTCCCGTCCTTCTTCTTTACCAACAACACTGGAGCTCCCCAGGGTGATACACTTGGCCTCACAAATTTCTTTTCCAACAAATCTTCTAATTGTTTCTTCAGTTCGGTCAACTCTACTGGCAATATTCTGTAAGGTGCCATAGATATAGGTCCAGCTCCAGGTATCAAATCAATAGAGAATTCAATCCCCCTTTCCGATGGTAATCCCGGTATATCTTCAGGAAACACTTCGGGAAATTCATTCATTACAAAGATATCCTTCAGAACATCTTCACAGTGAACCTCCAAAGAAGATATCAACAAGTATCCTAGGTCTCCTTCCTTTAAACAAGCTTCCACTTGAGTAGCCGTTAAGAATTTAGAATCCTTAACCTCAGGGAAAACTAACGTCTTACTCGAACAGTCAATCAGGATATGATTAGAAGATAACCAATCCATTCTTAAGATTATATTAATCTTAGAAAGAGGCAAACAAATCAAATCCACATGAAAGACTCTATTCCTAACACATACAGGGCAATTCAAACATACTTTTGTAGTTATCACAGGTTTATCAGTAGGAGTAACCACAGTCAAATCATATGGCAATGTAGTCACAGTCAATCCCAAGCGCTCTACACAATCACATGCAATGAAAGAATGTGTTGCTCCCGAATCATATAACACTGTTAAAGGGTTACCTTTAATGGCACACTCCTCCATTATCAAGTCCTCGGATTTAGCGGCTTCCTCCCCGCTCATAGTATATACTCGACCACCCGCCTGTGGCCTTGCAGTACGAACATTGCTCACTGATGGCTCTGCCTTCAACTGATCACAATCTCTGGAAAAATGTCCAGGCTTCCCACATCTATAACAGATCACCCCCTTATGCTGACAGTCCCTAGTGAGATGTCCTTTCCCACACTTAAAACATTTAAGTGCAGAAGTTCTAGTTGAAGCTGTCTTACTACCACTTGAACTTCCCCCAACTGACTGTTGTCGACTCTGACTTACTACTGGTTTAGTGTAGGGCTTTTGTTGATAACGGTTGCCACCGCTACCCCTTCCTCGTTGGAACCGTGCTGGTCCAAAGTTTTTAGTCCTTGCCGCCTGTTGGTTATCGATCTCCTCAATCTTGCGGCACTTGTCCAATAACACTGGAAATTGATCAATATCCACCGTCGCTAAAGCTCTCTTGATGTCAAGTCTCAACCCCTCTTCGAATTTCCTACACTTCCATTCCTCATCCGGATGCATCTGAAAGTACCTCGAAAACTTAGACAAGCTTTCAAACCTTGCTGCGTACTCGCTCACAGTCATTGCTCCTTGCCTCAGACTAAGGAACTCCATCTCCTTAGCATGTTGCACACTCGCTGGAAAATATTTTGCCAAAAACTTCTGTCTAAAGAGCTGCCATGTTGCGATTCTTCCTCCAGCTTCAATTAATCTTCGAGCTCCTGCCCACCAGGCCTCTCCATCACCAACTAGCACAAACGTCGCAAAAGTAAGTTTTTGCTCATCAGTACAACCCATCCCATTAAATATCTTCTCTAATTCCTTAATCCACAGATCAGCCTTCTCTGGATCAAACTCTCCATAAAACTTAGGCGGATTATTCCTTCGAAATTCTGACAAGCTATGAGCATCGTCAGTTGCCCTCTGATTCTGCTGTACAACAACTTCAGCGATCCTTTGTATTGCTGCTATAGTGCAGCCATATTTCGATTGTCATTGTCAGCGTTCTCATTTTCTGCTCTAGTATTAACAGGCCCTCTTCCTCGTCCAGCCATTTCGTCTTTCTCAAGTCAACTGGACAACACAAATAATAGTTGTAATCAATCTTCTAGTAATATGGTTTCCTTTCCGACAAACAAACACAGAGAAACACGCAACTTAAACAAGACAGACCTAACCACAAACCCAGAAGACTCTAACTTGGGCTCTGATACCAACTAATGTAACACCCACCTCAGGATGCCACATTTATGTTACAAAATTTCCAAATTACCCTTTAAATAGATAATGCACTTTATAGGAGAAAAATACGAGTTGCAAAATTTCTTAATTACAAGAAAATAAACTTAGCAGAAAATAAAACATCACAGCATCATCACAAATAATTTACATCATTTATACATATCCAAGTCTCTTGTTATACATATACAAGTCTTTAACACTATCATACTATAAATATTACAAACTAGTCACTCCAAAAATTATAAACACTATTTACATTGACATCTTTGCCCAAGTACTACTAGGCAGCTGAGCCCTCAGAAGTAGCCGGACCCTCAGATGGGTCCTCCTCAGATTCCCCGGGTGGGGGAATTCCAACCCGACGTAAAGTCCGGGGAGGAAATGTCCGAGCGGACGATACAACACTACTCTCTCTACGGGTGCGATAGTACGCCCCCCAGTGCTGCCTGATAGATATAGGAAACTCTAACTGTACATAAATAGTAACAGAAAAGTAAGGGTTCCCTGACTGTAGCCTACTCAATCTAATATTTACATCTCCTAAATAATATATACTCTCTCTCTCAAGATCTTCAGTCCATGCCTCGTCCCCTCCGATGAATGTCAGTCTCATGTAACCCAGAAAACTAGGAATCTCCACCGCCATCAGAACTCGAAATTCTCAACAGAATCTGGACCTTTCTCTGTTTCTCGCTCTACGTCCGGCTCAGTGTCTTAACAACACATACACATGATACAATATATATATACAAGAGGTGAGATCACCTATGACAATACCAGTATGGTAGCAATGAAGATAATCACATACAAAATATCATACAGCTGTTATACTATAATTACAGTTATGCCACTAACCTCATATATCATCATTACACAGGAAATAAAAATAAGAATTACGACTATGCTATCTTCAATACTCAAGTATTCAATATTTTAATTATCACAAGTAAGAATTACACATGAGTAAGAATTACAATAATATACCCCCTGTGAATACAAATGTGAATGCAATGTACATTGACTCAATATCCTACTCCATGGAGCTACAACTCAAGTCAGAGAGAGTGACTGAAAAGATCTGTCGGCACCAACATGCTTCAGACCACGTGCTCAAATTCTGCACATCTAGCACATGCACGACAGTCTTTATCAAATCATGATTAGGGATAGTGTCTCGGTCCGGATCATTGGTGTGTTGCATTGGTCTAACCCACGGTACAGAAGAGCTACCAACTGTCCATTGTAGGCAACCCGCACCCCAATGCCCCCAAGGTCAATCAGTGACCTACACTACGCTTATCGCACCCACTCAGGAGGTGTAATCTCTCCTAGGCAACTTGCCCTACACAGTCCTTTGGACTTTTCTAATGCATGTACTATGCACCATTCACAATTTCTATTAATATCACATGTACAAGATTCATATAATAATTTAACAGCAGTAATACTGTAATTTAATCACATAGTCATATTCTCGTATATTTTCATTCGCGACTCAATTCTGTCGCCTTTTCGAATCACGTAGTGATTTTTCAATGTTTTTCAATCGCGTGATTATTTTTCATACGTTTTGAATTAGAATTACTGTTTTATTCAATTTAATATTAAAATTTACTGTATTTCTCATATATTTGCAAAATAGTCCCTTAAAATACATAAATTACATTTTTGTCCCTCAAAACAAATTAATTATATTTTCGTTCTTCAAAACACATAAATTACATTATTGTCCCTCAAAACAGAGTATTTTCACTATAGTCCCTCAAAACTTTATATTTACATAATGACCCCATATTTCTATAATATTTCCAATTAAATTCCTTTCTCATAAAATTTACAGAAATTTACAGTATAAGTTTTGCTACAGTATATATTTCATATACACACATATTATCAGTTCCTTAAGCATTATAGCATACAGGCAAGAATCGATATAAAATCAGATCTCACAGATACTACACGTACAGACATAGAAACACAAGCAGTCACATCCCAAATAAAATCCAAACATAGAATACAATCAAGCACATCTCAATACAATCCAATCAATACAGTCCAATAACCTCAAACAATAGGTGAATAAATCCTTAGGGATTTTTCACCGAATAAACTATCCTCATACTACCAGAACATGGGTGGTAAGGTTGAGTCTCCCTCTTACCTCTTGAAGACAAGCTTTATAAGCTTTCCTCCCTTGCCTTGAAACTTTGTTAATCTCCTAACAAGCCCTAAAATTTTCAATAAAAATTAGTGAAGGACCATACAAGAATCAAGGTTGAAAACCATGGAAAAATCATGGTTAATAAAATTAAAATCAAAACTTGGAATTCTTGAATCAAAGCTTACCTTTTTAGGAAGGAGGTTGAAGAAGCTTAGGTTGATGAAGCTTTGAACAAGGTAGGATATGTTTGTGACAATATCTTGTGAAGAAGAAATGGTTAGAAGATGACTTGAGTCAAAACAAAATCAAGAGATGAAATTTTAAAGGCTTGATGGTGTGGTTTGTAGGTGATGACCGATTGGGAGAAAAGGAATGGGAGAGAGGTGCGTGAGTTTCCCTTGGAACTTTGAGAGAATAAGCTTATATTTTTGATAAGTAGAAAAGTGGAGAGTGAAGACGTATTGGGGAGGCTGCTGGCCGTGTGAATTTCTTGTGAAATTTGAAATGTTTTACTTGAGTGATTTTTTCCAATTGTTTCCAGCTAGAGCCGTGAGTGAATGGTAAGAGTTAAATAATGAAATTTGCTTGAAAATTATCCAAACTTTGAGTGCATGAAGACAGCTGCCAACCGTGGATGAAATTGTGACATTTGGAGAGATTCATTTGCATGGTTATCCACTCCATCCAGCTGCTCCATGTGCTGCTGCCGTGTTGTGTCTTTGTGAAAGACGTGAGTGACATTTGCTTAAGCAAATAGCCATGCATTAATTGCACAAGGACTCTCTCTTCTCATTGGTTGCTCACTTGACTTTGCATGGCTTTGTGATATTCAAATATCACTTGTATGTTCAAGTGTTACGTAGAAACTCCCCATTTTGCTGCTGCTGCTGGACCTCCAAATTCTGCTGCTGCTGGCCTGTGAATTTGCTGCTGTTGGGCCGTGAATTTGCTGCTCCAATTCAGCTGCTGGACCATCCAAAATTTGCTACTGTTGGGCCTCCAAATTTGCTGCTGGTCCATGGTAATTTAGGTGAGTTTAAGTCCTTAATTCCTCATTAGTTGATTAGCTATTTGATTGGATTTAATCTCCTAACCATCTTTACTTAATTCTTCAAGTACATAACTAATTTTAGTTTAACGTATTTAGCTTGTATCTAATACATATTAATCATGCATCATCACCTCTAATTAGAATTAGGACATTAAAGTAAGGATTAAGTTATAACTAATCCTTAGTTAAGTTAGTTTACTTAATTGCTTAATTAGGTAATTAGAACAACTAAATTAAGGTTAATTAGTTTCCTAAGTAAAAGTCAAGCAATTAATGTTAACTCAATCTTATCCATTAATCTTATCTATGGTAAATATTACTTGATAATTTTGATAGGATTTGTTTTACACCATTGATTGAATCAATGGTAAAGATCAAAGCTTCTAAGTCAAGCTTCAAATCTAATGGTCCACAAGGAAGTCTAAACTTCTTTCCTTGACCAATTCTCATTGGTTAGAAAAGTCTAACCAATTGTTTTGACTATATCCTATTGGTTCACTTTAATTTTACTTACAAGAAATGTTCTAAACACTTTTTCTTATTAATTAAAACTTATCGGGTCCAACATTCATAGCAACGTCTGCTATAAATCTAATCACGAATATTTATCAGTACAATATTATTTTGTTTTATAGATAGATTCTAAAAATTTAAAAGATTCTTTTCTGAGTCACTCAGATTCGGGTTTAGTAAGATCTCCTGTTTCCAAATGAGGCAGATCAGAATTTCCCCAGTCTGAAAATTATTATTTTTCCTAGCCAGGAGCAAATCACACAAAATGATTAAGTATGATCTCAGAACAATCAAATTATTTTTATACCACAAAGAAAATACAAAACAGTGTAATTCTACTATTATCATTCATATAGTCAGAATTTGGGGTGTTACACTCCCTGCCACTAACAGTAGTAGCAACATCTCCATTGCTTTGCACAGAATTAGGAACAAACTCAGTGTTAGTAGAATTAGTGACATTTCCATTACCAATAGGCAGACCAGTAGACACAACCCCACGGGTTTCATCAAATATGGTTTCAACAGATTCATCATCATCATCAGTATTCCCTAAACCAGAATTAGTATCATTCAAAGCAATTTCTTGATCCTTAGCAGTGGCTTCTTAAACCACATAATCCCTTACTCTATTTCCATGATCTGGAATGATGTCAACAAGAGGATCACCAATCACATTGTCATGATTTCCTGAATCATCATTGACTTAATCAGCAATCTGAACACCAATTACATTATCAGAATTGGCTGGATCAGCAACCTGCATATCCTCCACTCCATTACCTTTGGAATTGCCTGCAACTATCTCAACCTGTTTAGGAACATAAATCACCTTTCCTTTCTGCAATTGGTGAGGATCTTTCTTAATCTTGATATGATGATTACCATTCTTCTTCTTACAGTTAGCAACTGTGTGGCCAATAAATTGGCAATAGTTATAAAAATTGGGCAATTTTTCATAATCTATCCCCACAAAAAAGCAAAGCCTACCCTCTCCACCATGATAGCATTCGGTAGATTTCCAAAAAGGTCAATATCAACAAGAACCCTAGCAAAATGACCAAAAGCTTTGTTTCTTGTAGTTTCATCTAATGATAATGGAATTCCTACTCCACTAGCGATTTCAAATAAGATTCATGGCCTCTAATATTCCTAAGGCAGATCATAAATATGAATCCAACATTGGACATGAGTCTGCTTTTGTGTGTTCAGGTTAAAATCTTGACTCCATTTAGAAAGTCTTAGAACACCTGGCTCTAAATTCCAAGAACTGACTGCCCAAACACTCCAGAGGTCTTCAGATGACAAAGCTAAACTCATAATATCCTTTCCCAAACGGAGTCATGCGTCATTACCTTATAGGTTTCCACAGCCTCGATAACTTGGCATGCAAGTCAGGGAACTTGATGGGTTGATTTCCCTTCGCAAGAAGAAGGCGACCATGTAGGTTATTCTTGCTACTATAAATCCCTTTTTGATACTCATCCTTGGAGATTGTAATGGAGATAGAATCTCCTTTCACACATGGCCAAGGTAGTTGACTGATAGGTATGTCAAAAGAGTTATTCAACGCTTGAGTGAAAGTCCTACATTGAGGAGGAGTATTTGATGGAGAAGACGAAAAAGGTGAAGGAGAGGAACACAGATTGAGGAATGTCCATGGACAGATGGGGGTATATGCCTCCATCTAAGCCCTCACTCTAGGCCTTATCTGAATTAGTTTGAGCATAAAATCTATAACAATGAATGTGAGAAATAGCTCATATAAACTTGAATTTTTGCTTAAATAGCTGAGAAGATAGAAATAAATATGAAAGATTTATTTCTAAGTTATGAATGATTGGAATGAGTTATAGTAAATTTTGGAGGCTCAAATGAATTAATTTGGTTTTCAATGACACTGAGTGAGTTTTTAAAGGTCAAATTAGATAGAAAAATAGCTTAGAAGATTATAAAATTATGAGCTAATGTCAAATAAAGGATGGAGATTAATCTGCGAATGAAAATAGATTAAAATGGACATCTGAAACCTTCTTAGTTAAATTCCATAGGTTTAACTTAACTTAAGAAAGAAAAATGAAGCTTAATGACTAATAAAGGAGTATAAGGAAAATTATTGAATGATGAAATAGAGAATAGAATGAAATCATAGAAATTTCTATAATACTTATGAAGGTTAGAAAATTTAGTGCTGGAGGATTAAAGTATTCTTAACAGATATAATATTTCATGTCAGATTTCATTTTTCTCTCTTATTTTCTTCCTCCACCGCCTCATTCTCTCATCCTTATCTCATTATTGACTTTCTTTTCTCTCACTTTTCTCATTCTCTCCATTCTCTCGTACTCTCGTTACCTAGCATAAGGAAGAAAAGAATAATCAAAAGGGAAGAAAGAGGCAAGAGGAAGAAGAAAAGAAAGATAAGAAAGGGAAGAAGAAAGTGTCTATAAGCTAGGTAGGGGATTGTTTTCTTAAACTTTTCCTACCTTAACTTGATTTCTTAGAGTTTTGAATGAAAACCTTGACTAAATGATAAGTCTTGAATTATGAAGTTTATGAATTTGGAATAGTATTCTTGTGTTATGTTTGAGTTTAACTTTATTTCATTTGGATTTGAAACTCTATGGATTTAAGATTATGAAAAAGATAAATAAATGGGTTTGAGGCTTACCCATATTTGCTATATCATTTTGTATTTCATTGGATATCTAGGAAATATTTTGTTGTATTTGGTATATATGTATTGATTTGGGTTGTTTTGGCTTAAAACTCTATTTTTCTGTTGAAAATGCACTAGATAACTTATTATGGCCAAGGCATAACCGATTATCTCTGTGTAATATCCTGAGATTGGAATAACCGATTATGGCTAAGGCCTAACCAATTATTAGAGCATCATAGAATGTCACATTAGGCAATAATTAGTTAGAGCCATGGCCTAACTGATTATTTACGTGTGATAGAATGATATAGCAAAATAATAACTGATTACCCAAGGATGGTAATCGATTATTAGTCTTCAACAAAATGTCATAGGAAGATCATAATTGATTAACCAACAATGGTAATTGATTATAGACTTGAAAAATGACCTATTTAGCTAATGATAATCGATTAGAACTGGGTGCTGATCAATTATCTTATTTAAACACACATATTTGGAATTGTTAAACAATTAAATGATCTTAAAGTGCACATTGAAGTTATGGAAACTAGATTATAAATTGTACTATACAATAATGTGAAAGAAAATAATATAATATCTTGTTGTATGCATGATGAGATTGATGGTTGAGATGGACAACCAAGAGATAATATTTAATTTTTAAGGGTAACCCAATATCTAGGAAATTATCCTCGTACATAGGGTAAGACTCAGACAATGGTATGAGAGGATGCGACATTCCCTCTCTTTTTACTTGAGCTTTCCTAGATGATAAGTAGTTAAGGATGGAAATTCCGTCTCTATTTAAGGTGTTCCTAGATTATGGATAGTGTGAGACAGGATGATATCCTCTCTATCAAAGTAGTTGAGGATGAAAATTCCCTTTCTACCTATAACTCGAGATGAAGGATGGACATTCCCTCACTAGAGGTGAATTGGGTTACTCAGAATAGTTCTGTATAACAAGAAAGACTATTATAAATAGGTTAAAGTGTACCAATCTAAAAGCCGACTACTACCAAGCGAATGGTAATGCAAGGATGGACACTTCCTCTATACCATTTTAATGCATAATGAATTATGATTATTAATGAAAAATGAATATAAGATTAGCTTTATCACTTGAGCTTATCTTTGATTAAATTCTTAATACGATGTTGAGGAAATAATGAGAATTGATGATTTATTTGATTGTACAAATGATTTCGATAAATGATATAAAATGAATCTCTCTTTCTAGAAGAGAAAGGACTCGATTTGGCATTGCCACTTTTCTACTATATATTTTATTTGAATTCAAGTGATTTTCCTCCAAAACAACTGGAATTATTATGATGACATAGATTTTATTTTAAAACTACTGAGAATTGAGAGATTCTCACCCCATTTGCTTGAATTTCCATAATGATTCCAAGGCAATCACGTGCAGACATGTGAGAAGAAGGACCTGGACTTAGAGATACTTTATTTCTTTTTGAATTGATATTTGTACTTGGTTGTACACATTTTAGTGCCTCGGTGGTAAACTATATGTATAGTACAATGATGTACACCTTTGTATAGACTTTATTTTTGGAATTATGTATTTATGCTTCAGACTCATATTTTAAATATATTTTATACATATTTCATAAAGATTGAAATTAGACTAAGTGACATGCCTAAATATAATTACTAATGTATAAATGTAACATCTCAAATACTAGTACTAATGACATGGGATGATGCGAGAAGACTTTTGGAAATTGCTGGAACACAGATTACATGAAAAGTATTTAAAACTACTTTATTAGAAAAATACTTTCCACAGAATCTACAAGAGGAGAAAGAATTGGAATTTTTGGAACTTAAGCAAGGAAATTTGATAGTGGGACAATACGTGGCAAAGTTTAAAGAATTATTCAAGTTTTCTTCTTACTTCACTTACAATCCTGATGAAAAATGAAAATGTATTAAGTTTGAGACTAGATTAAGGAAGATATAAAGAAGGCAATATGACTTTTTGAGATTTGAGACATCCACACTTTGGTGAATAAGTGTTGAATTATTAAATCTAGTGAGTCGAAGCCACAACAGGAGCAAAGATCACAATGCTTTCAAAAAAGGAAGAAAATAGATGATAAATTTAAAAAGAATTTTTAAAGGCCCAAAAATCAGCAAGAAAAAGGGAAACAACTTAAAATAGAAAGAGGACCAAAATGTATGAAATGTGATAGGTATCATGGTAATAAAGATTGTATGATCGATCAGATGGAGTATTTTAATTGCGGCAGAAAGGGACACTGTGCCAGAACCTGTCCCCAGTAACAAGGAGCAGCAACTCCCAGACCCCAGACCAAAGGAAGGGTTTTCACTTTGAGCGTGATGAAGACCAAAGAGGACCATCAAGTGGGAAAGGAAGAGCTAAGAAGGAGGATGCTTTAATGGGGCTAGGATGGCCTATGACTAGGTCAAGGTCCAAGAGAGCTAAGGAAGCTTTACAACAAGAGATGGTCAATATATTCAATCTCAAGTAAGATAAAGAAGAAGAAGAACCTAAGTTTGTCCAATTAATCCAAATTGAATAGGACTCCAATTAGGACTTGTGTTTGGCAAGATTTAGGCTTTATAAGTTTGTTAAAGCTCTCTCTATTTGGTTCATTGGGCCAATTAATTGGAGTCTCATATTAAAGCCATTTTTTATTATTATTTTGTAATTTTTGTATTTTATTTTGTTGGAATAAGTTCAGATGTTCTTTGGTCTTCCTTAAGTTAGTTTTTAGGCATTAAAGACTTCCTAAGTCATTATGATGGCTAGTGAAAATTTATTATCATGTTTATGCTTATTTTCTAGGTAATAATGTACAAGCACTTATCAACGCACTTTAGTAATTTCATGATAGTGGGAATTTATTCCTTGTATTTCAAGAGTCATTTTAGGACTTTAAGGGTTGCAAACAACTTCAAGCCTAGCCTATAAATAAGGAACTCATGTACTCCAAAAGGGGGTTTTTGGAAGATTAATGAAAATGGAGGAATTCACCATATTTGGGAGAGTTGTTTCGTGCCTTTTGGGTTCTTAGAGAAAACCATAGCTTGAATCTTATCAAAGGTTCCTCATACCTTTGTGACGATTCTACACAAGACTTATCATTCTCATTCTCTTCAATATGATTGAGATTGTGGTGTCATTCTTCATCTTCTTATCTAATTTCATCTTTTAATTTTCTATCTTACTTGTTCTTCACACCACTTCTTACTCTTCTACATCAATCTTTGTTTAATTTTTTTTATTTATTGTTGAATTCGGTTACAAGAGAACTAACTCAAGGAAGATACGAAAATCATATGTTCCATTCTTAGATCATATCATGTGGTATCAAAGCGTTAGGATCCTAAAGTTGGGTTATGATCTTGTGTTCTTTCAGTTTAGAACTTTTTCTTTATTTATGTTCTAAGTTTGATCCATTTTGATCTTGTTGATTTTGATATTTTGATGTTCATATGTTAGATAGCACCTTCCTTGTCTATTTGATCTTGTTAACACTCTTTCAACTTGCATGGGGCTGTTTGTGTAGAAAAAAAATGAAATAAATAGAAAAAAAAGCATGAATACCAAAAGTTTTAAAATATATATATAGTAGCTGATTTTCATTCTTATTACATATTTAGAGTGTTTTAGTATTCTTGAATATTAACATTTACTTGGTGGACTTTGGTGTTATAATTCTCTTTTTCTAATTTGATCATCTCTACTCTACACTTGTACTTGTTTCTTGTCTTGATTAACTCCTATTTGAGTGTGCCTTGTTCTTTATTAGCTTTTCTTGTTTATCTTATTGGGCTCGTTAGTTTTGTCTAAGAGTATTTCACATTTTATTGACCTCTTGAGTCTTTAGACTTTGTGTGAATTGTTTACATTATGTGTGAGTACTTTTGTGTTGATTGGCTTGTGATTCACTTTAAGGGCTTGTAAAAGGACTTGAGTGGAAAAAGGCAAGAAAGAATGTTATATAAAAGCCATGATATGTGTAAACCCGAGGGAACTACAACTCTAAGAGGGAAACACATGAGAAGAGTGAGTAAGGACCTTGTTTTATTGTATTCACTAAGTTGTTGATTTTATACAATGTCTAAGAAAGGAGATCCAAATGGAAGTCCCCTTCTTTCCCTAAGGACAGCTGCAGTGACATTCCAAATGCAAGCCCTAACAAGACATTTCGAAAGGCTTCTTCAAAGACAAAGTGATGAAATCCATGAGATGATTGAAAGGTTAGAGAGGAATAGAACTTCCAATCATGATGAAGAATCCCATGAATTCGAAAGAGAAAGGAGAGATGGTAGGAGGCAAGGAGGGAGAAGGAGACATGAGAGGAGAGATAGAGAAATTGAGAGAGGTAAAAGGGGAGAAAGGCTTGGGGGTATGAATATCAAAATACCTTTCTTCCAAGGGAGAAATGATCCGGAAGCATATCTTGAGTGAGAGATCAAAATTGAGAAAATCTTCTCATGCCACGACTATAATGAAGAGAAAAAAGTGAAGGTGGCTATACTTAAGTTCATGGATTATACATTGATTTGGTGGGATTAAGTTCAAAAAGAAAGGACAAGATACAGAGAGCATCTTATCATTACTTAGGATGAAATGAAGACTTTGATGATGAGGAGATTTGTACCTTCTTATTATCATAGGGAGCTACACAATAAGTTACAAAGACTCTCTCAAGGGAGTAGGAGTATGGATGAGTACTTCAAAGAAATGGAGGTTGCCATGATAAGAGCCAACATTGTTGAAGAAAAGAAGGCAACCATGGCTCGGCTTCTTCATGGTCTCAACCGAGACATTAGTGATATTATGGAATTACAACATTATGTTGAGTTTGAAGGCTTGTGCATCAAGCCATGAAGGCGAAGCAACAACTCAAGGGGAAGGGTACTTTGAAGAAAGCTTCGTCCAACTTCAACACAACAAGTTGGAAGGATAAGTAAAAGAATGAGGGATCCTCTTCTAATCCAAAGGAAACTGTGGCTGCCCTTAAGGCCACCATGTCTTCTACTTCCACTTCATCTTCTACTTCTAAAAATAAAGACATTAAATGCTTCAAGTGTTTGGGAAGGGGACACATAGCTTCTCAATGCCCAAATAAGAAAACAATGGTAATGAAGGATAATAGGAGTATCACTAGTGAATCTTCTTCTATTTCATCAAGTGAAGAGGAAAGTAATTGTGAGGCTATTCCACAAGAGGGAGACTTTTTATTGATGGTAAGAAGATTATTGAAGAGTCAAGTTAAAAAGAAAGATGAAAGCCAAAGAGAGAACATTTTTCACACAAGATACCTCATTCAAGGGAAGGTGTGCTCTTTGATTACTGATGGGGAAAGTTGTACCATAGTTGCAAGTACTAGATTGGTAACCAAACTCAACTTAAAGACTACTCCACACTCACGGCCTTATAAGCTCCAATGGCTAAGTGAGGATGGTGAGTTGTTAGTGAACCAACAAGTATTGGTAAGCTTCTCAATTGGTAAATATAATGATGAAGTCCTATGTGATGTTATTCTCATAGAGGCTAGCCCTATTTTACTTAGAAGGTCTTGGAAATTTGATAAACATGTAACTCATGATAGTTTCACTAACAAGTTCTCTTTTGTACATAATGCTCTTAAGGTCACACTTGTATCATTATCTCTAAGAGAGGTTTGTGAAGATCAAGTGAAGTTGAAAATAAAGGGAGAACAAGAGAGAAAAGACTTGAGAGAAAAAGAGGAGGATCCTGAAAAAATGAAAAATTCCACTTTTGAGGATAAAATTCAAAAGAAAGAGGGAAAAGAAGGAAAGAAAAATAATGAAAGAAAATTTGAGAGTTTCTTTGCAAAAGAAAGTGAGGTGAAGAGAGCATTCTTTGCAAGGAAACCTATGTACATTTTCTTATACAAAGATGCTTGCTTGAATTATAATACTAACCCTTTGCCTAGTGATGTTGAATCTATTTTGAAAGAATTTAAAGATGTGTTCCCAAAAGAAATACCCCACTTGCCATCAATGAGGAGAATAGAACACCACATAGACCTCATTCTAGGTGCTTCTCTACCCAATAGGCTAGCCTATAGAAGCAATCCTTAAGAAACAAAGGAGATCCAAAAAGAAGTGGAGGAGTTGATGCAAAAAGGATGGATAAGGGAAAGCTTAAGCCCATGTGCTATTCCCGTGATTTTGGTGCCAAAAAAAGATGGAACATGGAGAATGTGCACTGATTGTAAGGTCATCAACAACATCACTATCAAGCATAGACATCATATCCTTAGACTTGATGATTTGCTTGATGAATTGCATGATTCTTGCTATTTTTCTAAAATTGATTTAAAAAATGGGTACCATCAAATTATGATAAGGGAAGGGTGAATGGAAAATAGCTTTCAAAACTAAATATGGATTGTATGAATGGTTAGTAATGCCCTTTGGTTTAACTAATGCACCCAGTACATTTATGATGCTTATGAACCATGTCCTGCGTGAATTTCTTGGAAAGTTTATGATTGTATATTTTGATGATATCTTAATATAAAGTAAGAGTTTTGAAGAGCATCTTAAACATCTCAACTCTGTGATGATGTCCTTAGGAAAGAAAGTTTGTATGCTAACTTGAATAAATGTTCTTTTTGCACAAATCATGTTGTCTTCCTTGGGTTTGTTGTAAGTTCTAAAGGAGTGTAAGTAGATGAGGAGAAAGTGAAAGCAATTAGAGAGTGGCTAACTCCCAAAACCATGAGTGAGGTTAGGACTTCCATAGGTTGGCTAGTTTCTATAGAAGATTTGTAAGAGATTTTAGCACCTTGGCTGCACCCCTTAATGAAATTGTAAAGAAAAATAAGGGATTCAAATAGGAAAAGGAACAAGATAATGCTTTCAATGCACTTAAGGATAGGCTCACTAATGCACTCATTCTTGCTTTACCTAATTTTGCAAAATCATTTGAAATTGAATGTGATGCATCTAATGTGAGGATTGGGGCTATTTTACTTCAAGAGGGTCATCCAATTGCTTACTTTAGTGAGAAGCATAGTGGGACTATACTTAATTATTTCACTTATGACAAAGAATTGTATGCACTTGTAAGAGCTTTGCGAACATGGAAACATTATCTTTTGCCCAAGGAATTTGTAATTCATAGTGATCATGAGTCTTTAAAGCATTTGAAAGGGTAAGGTAAACTCAATAAAAGGCATGCTAAATGGGTGGAGTTCCTTGAACAATTTCTCTATGTTATAAAGCACAAGCAAGGAAAGGTAAATGTGGTGGCGGATGCACTCTCAAGAAGGTATAACTTGCTTACTACCCTTAAAACTAAATTGCTTGGCTTTGAATATATTAAGGAGTTGTATGTGCATGATGAGGATTTCTCTAATATATATGCTACATATGAGAAAATAACGCAAAATGGGTTCTTTAGGCATGATAATTATTTGTTCAAAGATAAAGGACTTTGTGTGCCTAGGAGTTCCATGCATGACTTGCTTATTAAAGAAGCTCATGAAGAGGGTTTGATGGGGTATTTTGGGGTTCAAAGGACTTTAGATATGTTGCATGAACACTTTTATTGGTCATGTATGAAGCATGATGTGCAAAAAATTTGTGAAAGATGCATTGTTTGTAAGAAAGCCAAATCAAAGGTGATACCTCATGGATTTTATACTCCTTTGCCCATTCGTAATTTCTCTTGGATTGAATTATCTATGGATTTTGTTTTAGGGCTGCCATGCACCAAGAAGGGAAAGGATTCTATTTTTGTGGTCGTTGATAGATTTTCAAAGATGGCTCATTTCATTCCTTGCCACAAGGTTGATGATGCAAGTCATGTGGCTGATTTATTCTTTAAAAAAGTGGTAAGACTTCATGGAATGCCAAGGAGTATTGTTTCGGACCGTGACACTAAGTTCCTTATCCATTTTCGAATAACTTTGTGGAACAAGGTAGGGACAAAGCTCCTATTCTTTACCATTGTCACCCGCAAATAGATGGACAAACCAAGATGGTAAATAGAACTCTCTCTACTCTCCTTAGATCCATCATTAAGAGAAATATTAAATCTTGGGAGGAATGTTTGCCCCATGTTGAATTTTCTTATAATAGGGCAATCTATTCTAATACTCAATTTTTTTCTTTTGAAATTGTTTATGGATTTAATTCTCTAACCCCTCTTGATTTGATTCATTTACCTAATCCCTTTACATTAGTTCATAAGGATGACAAGGCAAAGGTCAAATATGTGAAGAAACTCTATGAACAAGTGAAGGCCCAAATTGAGAAGAAAATAGAGCAATATGCCAAACAAGCCAACAAAGGTAGAAAAAATGTTGTATTTGAAACCAGGAGATTGGGTATGGGTACACATGAGGAAGGAACGGTTTCCCATTCAAAGGAAATCAAAGCTCTAACCTAGAGGAGATAGGTCATTCTAAGTTGTAGAGATAATCAATGATAATACTTATAAAATTGATCTACTCGGTGAGTATAGGATTAGTGCAACATTCTATGTGGCTAACTTAAATCCTTTTTGATGTAGGTGAAAGAAGGAGGGGATGATGAAGACCAAGGAGGACCATCAAGTGGGAAAGGAAAAGTTAAGAAGGAGGATGCTTTAATGGGACTAGGAGGGCTTATGACTAGGTCAAGGTCCAAGAGGGCTAAGGAAGCTTTACAACAAGAGGTGGCCAGCATATTCAATCTCAAGTAAGATAAAGAAGAAGAAGAACCCAAGTTAGTCCAATTAATCCAAATTGAAGAGGACTCCAATTAGGACTTGTGTTTGGCGAGATTTGGGCTTTATAAGTTTGTTAAAGCTCTCTCTATTTGGTTCATTAGGCTAATTAATTGGGGTCTCATATTAAAGCTATTTTTTCTTATTATTTTGTAATTTTCGTATTTTATTTTATTAGAATAAGTTTAGATGTCTTTTGGTCTTCCCTAAGTTAATTTTTGGATTTTAAAGACTTCCTAAGTTAATAAGATGGCCAGTGGGAATTTATTATCATGTTTATGCTTATTTTCTAGGTAATAATGTACATGCACTTATCATTGCACTTTGGTAATTGCATGATAGTGGGAATTTATTCCTTGTATTTCAAGAGTCATTTTAGGACTTTAAGGGTTGCAAACAACTTCAAGCCTATCATATAAAAAGGAAACTCATATACTCCAAAAGGGGATTTTTGGAAGATTAATGAAAGTGGAGGAATTCACCATATTTGAGAGAGTTATTCCGTGCTTTTTGAGTTCTTAGAGAGAACCATAGCTTGAATCTTATCAAAGATTCCTCATACCTTTGTGGTGATTCTATACAAGGCTTATCATTCTCATTCTCTTCAATAGGATTGAGATTGTGGTGCCATTCTTCATCTTTTTGTCTAATTTTATCTTTTAATTTTCTATCTTACTTGTTCTTCACACCACTTCTTACTCTTCTACATCAATCTTTGTTTAATTATCTTCTTTTTGTTTGTTATTGAATTCTGTTACAAGAGAATCAACTCAAGGAAGATCCAAAAATCAGATGTTCTATTCTTGGATCACATCAGAGCGGCAGGGAAGCAGCTCAATCATCTTATCTTATACAAGGTAAGTGCATAGTTAAAAATAAGCTTTTAACTGTATTATATGATTCAGGAGCATCTCACTTTTTCATTTCTTATCATTGTGTGAGGGTGTTAGATTTGCTTATTTTAGATATTCTTTATGATTTGATAGTTTTCATTCCCACGGGAAAACCAGTAACAACTTCTATTGTGGTGTGACTATTGAAAATAGAAATTTCCTTGTAAATCTTATATGCCTACCCCTTATTGATATAGACATTATTTTGGGCATAGACTGGCTATCAGCAAATTATATTATTTTGAATTGTTCCAATAAAACATTAATGTTTATGTTTGAAATTCCTTTCACAAACAACGCTTCTGAATCAATGTACTTGAATGCCATTCAAGTTATCAACTACCTAGTAGAAGAAGCTCAAGGTTATGTTCTCCTCTTTTCTTTGAATTCTAAAAGAGAGCAGAGTTTGAAAAATATACTTGTGGTGAGGGAGTACCCAGAGGTATTCCTAAATGAAATTAATGAACTGCCACCTGAGAGGAAGATTGAATTTACTATAGACTCAGTACCAGGAATTCGCGCAAGTGTGTCCACACCCCCCAAACTGACTTGACGAGGAATCCATTCTCGCGAACAAACACAACCCCTACACACACCTAGGAGCACCCCTTCCTGCATATCCATACAAGACCCGAGTAGGCGGGTCGAGGTCCTACGAGGTACCCACTACTCGGGAGTACCCTCCCAAAAGGAAAAAGATGTGTCTGTCAGGTTCGGTTCGTCTTAGTTGGGTTGGGCGGGTTCGACCAGAAATGCTATGCTTACGCACAAGACTACCCCTCTTCCCGAAAGCTTCGCGGGGACTACTTTACGACGGACGACCGCCCGTAGGGGGTTTACTGCACAAGGCCCCTGCAGAGGAAAAGCTTTATCCCAGCGAATAGAAGATGCTCAGCTCCGCACAACATAGGGATTAGCACGCTTTCGGGAAGAACATAGAATAGTAGAGGATCCAGCATGCGGAACACGGCGATCATTAGAAATTCACGAATTAGAGATGCTGTAATATACTCTTTCCCATAACTTCTCATACCAGACCAACCCACTAAAATACAAATAGGGATAAGAAATGTGGTCAATATCACGAAGAAAAAAGAGAGACCGTCTATACCCAAATTCAAATTGATGTTTTCATAAGGAAGCCATCGAAGGCTTTCCACAAATTGAGATTTGGCCGTAGAAGGATCGAATTGTATCCGAGGAACAGGGGAATACAAAAAAGTAATAAGAGAGGCACACAGACCAATCAATCGTATCGGTCGTATTCTTGAATTTGGAATGAAAAGAGGAAGAATGCTTCCTAGCACGGGACACAGAATAGGACCACTTAGATCAGAATAGCATTCACAGAAATGTTCTAACATAGAGTAGAATCGAACATTGAAGAGATTAGTTGACAACAGTCAAAAGATGGGCGCCTAATTCCAAGACAATAGGGGTCTATCAGTGCAAGTCAGCTGAACACCGTGATTGATGAGTGGGTAGGTGGGTTAGGTGCGCCTCTCGTCCAGTGGGAAGTATTGAGGCGAGTCTCCTCCCCCCTTCCTTTTTCTACTTTTCCTCTCTCCTTTTGCTTGTGCTTCTACCCGGGCTTTTCATTTTTATAGATTTTATAGAGACCCGAGGAAATTTTTCTAAGATTCATTGCTCGATTTTGCATGCTCTGCTCCCAAAATGCAGAGAGACTTTCGAGGGCAGATCCGGGTTGGTCCGGAAAGTCATGGGAGAGGCGGGCTAAGTGAAAGAAAAAAAAAAAAGAATATTAATATAAATGGAGCTATGTCGACTTACGTACGTCTCGTTGACCAAACGATCAGGTATACCACGCCACGTATCATCCCCTCTTTCTATAGAGGAGAGATAAAGAAAAAGAAAAGATATAGCGATCGTGCCGTAAGACCTTGTTCGTTTCTACTTGACGTTATTTTCCTCGGTTTTTTTACATTACATAAGGCCTTTAGTTTAGGGCTTACTTAGCGCTTGCGCTAAGGATCTAATCAGAGTCAAACTTGGATTTGAAAAAAAAACCTTTCCCTTATTAGCCGGAATACAAGTGTACTCCTTGATCTTTAGTAAAGGCGGATTAAGAAAAACATTTTTTTTTTTAATTTAAAAAGTCTCAACGTCCTCGTTGAGAGTCGCTCTGCGAGACGTCCAGTAGTCTCTGACTTGGTCTTCGAATCGTAAGTTTCAGCCCGTTCCCAGCTTGCCTCGCTCTCAGGTTGGCCCTTCTACTTGACTAAGTAGTATTCTACTCGTGCAGTGGGTGTATGGGCTAGCCCATGGTGCGGTCAGCTATGATATCTTACTCTTTTTCTTTCTTAGTAAGTGAATCTACAACATCTGGTGGTGCCCTCGTGGGCTGGGCACGTTCCTCTCTGGGTCGGTCTGGTCTAATCGAAGTCAACTGACTCACACACATGGAATACGGGGTGAGTTTTAACCGAGCTGATCACTTGAGTCATGGTCTATCTCTATAGCACCTTATAGGATATCCCCAGTAGAACTCTCCGAACTTAAGAAACAAGTAGAAGAATTGTTGGACAAAAAGTTTATTCAACCCAATGTCTCACCATGGGGGCCCCCAGTGCTCTCGGTGAAGAAAAAAGATAGCAGTGTGAGATTGTGTGTGGATTATAGGGACTTGAATAAAGTAACATTTAAGAGCAACTATCCATTACCTAGGATAGATGATTTGATGGACCAATTAAGGAGAGTTACAATGTTTTCAAAGATTGACTTAAGGTTAGGATACTATTAAATCAGGGTTAGAGAAAAAGATATTCCTAAGACTGCCTTTAAGACTAGGTATGGGTATTATGAGTACCTTGTAATTTCCTTTGGCCTAACAAATGCACTGTCATTTTTATGGATTATATGAACAAGATTTTTAGATCATACCTTGATAAATTTGTTATTGTCTTTATAGATGATATTCTCATTTATTCAAAGACAACTGAAGAGCATGAAAAATATCTTAGGGTAGTTCTAGAAATCTTGAATAAAAAAAAATTATTTGATAAGTTATCAAAATGTGAGTTCTGGATGAAGGAGGTGCAGTTTCTAGGACACGTGATATCTGGAGATGGGATATCTGTGGATCCCAATAAAATAGAGAAAGTATTGCGAGGGGAGAGACCTACCATCGTAACCGAAATTAGAAGTTTCTTGGGTTTAGCTAGGTGTTACAGGAGGTTCATAAAGGGAATTTCTAAGACAGCCTTGCCTTTAACTAGGTTAACTAGGAAAGGTAGCACTTTTGAGTGGACTCAGGGATGCAAGAATAGTTTCCAAGAATTAAAAGAGAAACTGACCACAACACTTATACTAGTAATTCCAGATCCGCAAGAAAACTTTGAAGTTTATTGTGATGCTATAAAGAATGGGTTAGGTTGTGTGTTGATGCAAAATGGGCAAGTCGATGCTTATGCTTCTAGGCAACTAAGACCCCTTGAAGAAAACTATCCAACCTATGATATAGAACTAGCAGCGGTTGTGATTGCTTTAAAGATTTGGAGGCACTATTTGTATGGAGTCAAGTTTAAGGTCTTTCATGATCATAAAAGTTTGAAATACTTGTTTGATCAGAAATAATTGAATATGAGACAAAGGAGATGGATGGAGTTTTTACAAGATTATGACTTTGAATTAAAGTATCATTCGGATAAGGCCAATGTAATAGCCGATGCACTTAGCAGAAAACTTCTGCTTGTGTCCCAAATGATGATACAAGAAATGGAACTCCTAGAGAACTTTAGGAATTTGAATCTGGCAATGATTGTATTACCACATAGTCTTTGTTTGAAAAGATTAGAAATTCATAATGATATGAGGACTCAAATTAAGGAAGCTTAAGAAGAATATGAAACTTTAAAGCAAATAAGTGAACAGATCCTATTAGGAAAGAAGAAGGAATTTAAAAGGGCTCAAGATGGGACAATTATGTTTAGAAATAGAATTTGCATCCCAAGAGAAGCTAAAATCAAAGAAAAGATTTTAGAAGAAGACTATAAGAGCTATATACCATCCATCCAGGAGTCACAAAAATGTATCAAGACCTCAAGAAGATGTTTTGGTGGTCTAATATGAAAGCGGATGTAGCAGAATATGTGTCTAAATGCCTAGTTTGTCAAAGAGTAAAAATAGAATATCAAAGACCTTCTAGACCTCTATGACCCTTGGAAATTCCAGAGTAGAAATAAGAGAGTATATTAATGGATTTTGTAATGGGATTACCAAGGACCTAGTCAGGCCATAATGCCATTTGGGTTATAGTGGATAGGTTGACAAAGTCTGCACACTTTTTAGCTATAAGAGCTAAGTGGCCATTGGATAAATTAGCCTAACTATATCTTTAAGAAATAATTGGATTAAACGGAATCCCCTCTAATATAATATTACATAGAGACCCTAGGTTCACATTTAGGTTTTGGGGAGCTTTGCAAAAACCTTTTGGAGCAAAGTTGAATTTTAGTACAACCTATCATTCGCAAACAGATGGCCAAATTAAGAGAATCATCCAAACTTTAGAAGACATGCCCAGAGCATGTGTGCTCGAACAACAGGGTAATTGGGATAGGATTTTACCCTCGATAGAATTTGCCTACAATAACAATTACCATATTAGTATAGGAATGACACCTTATGAAGCCTTGTGTGGTAGAAAATATAGATTACCCTTATGTTAGTATGAAACAGGGGAGCAAACTATCCTAGGACCAAAATTAGTACAGCAAACCACAAAGCAAATTAGAATGATCAAATATAGGATGTTAAGAGCACAAAGTAGGTAGAAAAGTTATGCGAATGAGAGAAAAAGACCTTTGGAATTCAAAAAAAAAGAACATGTGTTCCTTAGAGTCACTCCTACTACGGGGAGTTAGTAGAGTCATAAAACAAAAAAAGTTGAATCATCGATTTCTTGGTCCTTTTCAAATTTTGAAAAGAATTGGACCAGTTGCTAATCAAATAGCTCTACTACTTAGTTTGTCAAACCTTTATAATGTCTTTCATGTTTTCCGGCTTCAAAAATATAATCCAGATCCTTCACACATTCTAAAAAATGAATCAGTATAATTAAAAGATGATTTAACGTATGTGGTTAAACTTGTAAGGATCATGGATAGAGTTGTGAAAGAACCCAGAGCGAAACAAATTCTTTTGGTGAAGGAGTTATGGGATGGAGGTGACTCAGAGGAGGCCACATGGGAGCTTGAATCTAACTAGATGCAAAATCAACCAGAGCTTTTTGCATAACGTAATCAAATTTTGAGGACAAATTTTATAAAAATGGGGGAAGAATTGTAATATTCTCTCTAACCTAATACTCTTAATCATGGTTATAGAAACTCAATAATACTTATATAGGTCACTCGTTAATTCTGCTAACTATTTGGATTAGTTTGAGCATAAAATCTATAACATTGAATGTGAGAAATAGCTCATATAAACTTAGATTTTTGCTTAAATAGCTGAGAAGAAAGAAATAAATATAGAATATTTATTTCTAAGTTACAAATAATTGGAATGAGCTATAGTAAATTTTGGAGTCTCAAATGAATTAATTTGGCATTTTCAATGACATTGAGTGAGTGTTTAAAGGTCAAATTAGATAGAAAAGTAGCTTAGAAGATTAAAAGATGATTAGCTAATGTCAAATAGAGGATGAAGATTAATTTGAGAATGAAAATAGATTAAAATGAACATCTGAAAGCTTTGTTTAATTCCATGGGTTTAACTTAACTTAGGAAAGAATAATGAAGCTTAATGACTGATAAAGAAGTATAAGAAAAATTGTTGAATGGTGAAAAAGAGAATAGAATGAAATCTTAGAATTTTCTATAATACTTATGAAAAATAGAAAATTCAGTGCTGGAGGATTAAAGTATTCTTAACAGATATATTATTTCCAGTCAGATTTCATTTTTCTCTCTTATTTTCTTCCTCTATTACCTCACTCTCTCATCCTTATCTCATTGTTGACTTTCTTTTCTCCCACTTTTCTCATTCTCTCCACTCTCTCGTACTTTCGTTACCCAGTAGAAGGAAGAAAAGAAAAGAAAGAAAGGAAGAATCAAAAGGGAAGAAAGAAGCAAGAGGAATAAGAAAAGAAAGAAAAGAAAGGGAAGAAGAAAGTGTCTACAAGTTAGCTAAGGGATTGTTTTCTTAAACTTTTCCTACCTTAACTTGATTTCTTAGAGTTTTGAATGAAAACCTTGATTGAATGATAAGTTTTGAATTATGAAGTTTATGAATTTGGAATAGTATTCTTGTGTTATGTTTGTGAGTTTAAGTTTTTTCCTTTTGGATTTGAAACTCTAAGGATTTGAGATTATGAAAAAGATAAATAAATGGTTTTAAGGCTTACCCCTATTTATTATATCATTTTGTGATTGATTTGGTTGGATATCTAAGAAGTATTTTGTTGTATTTGGTATATATGTGATTAATTTGGGTTGTTTTGGCTTAAAACTCTATTTTTTTGCTGAAAATGCACTGGATAACTGATTGTGGCTAAGGAATAATCGATTATCTGCGTGTAACAGAATATCCTGAGATTGGAATAACCTATTATGGCTAAGGCCTAACTAATTATTAGAGCATCATAGAATGTCACGTTAGGCAATAACCAGTTAGAGTCAAGGCCGTGTGACAGAATGATATAGCAAAGTAATAATCAATTACCCAAGGATGGTAACTGATTACTATCCTTAGGTAATTGGTTATTACTTTGCTATATCATTCTGTCACAGGTGAATAATCGGTTAAGCCTTGACTCTAACCGGTTATTGCCTAACATGACATTCTGTGATGCTCTAATAATCGGCCTTAGCCATAACCAGTTATTCTAATCCCAGGATATTCTGTTACATGTAGATAATCGATAAATTCCTTGGCCATAATCAATTATCTAGTGCATTTTCAACCAAAAAAAATAGAGTTTCAAGCCAGAAAAACCCAAATCAATCACATATATGCCAAATACAACAAAATATTTCATAGATATCTAACCAAATCAATCACAAAATGATATAACAAATATGGGTAAGCCTCAAACCCATTTTTTTTTATCTTTTTCATAATCTAGAATCCTTAGAGTTTCAAATCCAAAAGAAATAAACTTAGACTCGCAAACATAACACAATAATACTATTCCAAATTCAAAAACTTCAAAATTCAAAACTTATCATTCAATCAAGATTTTCATTCAAAACTCTAAGAAATCAAGTTAAGGTAGGAAAAGTTTAAGAAAACAATTCCCTACCTAACTTGTAGACACTTTCTTCTTCTTTTTCTTATCTTTCTTTTCTTCTTCCTCTTGCCTCTTTCGTCCCTTTTGATCCTTCCTTTCTTTCTTTTCTTTTATTCCATCTATTGGGTAACGAGAGTACGAGAGAGTGGAAAGAGTGAGAAAAGTGAGAGAAAAGAAAGTCAACAATGAGATAAGGGTGAGAGTGAAATTGTGGAGTAAGAAAATAAAAGAGAAAAATGAAATTCGACTAGGAAAATTATATCTATTAAGAATACTTTTATCCTCCAATACTAAATTTTTTAACCTTCATAGGTATTATAGAAATTTCTACGATTTTATTCTATTCTCTATTTCATTATTCAACAATTTTTCTTATACTTCTTTATCAGTCACTAAGTTTCATTATTCTTTCCTAGGTTAAGTTAAACCTATGGAATTGAACTAAGAAACTTTCAGATGTCCATGTTAAGCTATTTTCATTCTCAAGTTAATCTTCATCCTCTATTTGACATTAGCTCATAATCTTATAATCTTCTAAGCTACTTTTCTATCTAATTTGGCCTTTAAACATTCACTCAATGTCATTGAAAATGTCAAATTAATTCACTTGAGCCTCCAAAATTTACTATAGCTCATTCTAATCATTCATAACTTAGGAATAAATCTTCTATATTTATTTCTATATTCTCAGCTATTTAAGCAAGAATCTAAGTTTATATGAGCCATTTCTCACATTCAGTATTAGATTTTATGCTCAAACTAATCTAGATAGTTACCAAAATTAACGAGTGACCTATACTAGTATTATTGAGCTTCTATAACTCTGATTAAAACTATTAGGTCAGAGTGAATGATACACACTACACAATATCCTCATTGCCACCCAAATTTGACACCAACTCCCCTACCCACCAACCTCTAAATCAGCACCTTCCTCACTCAAACCTACTGTTTTCTCCACTGATGGCCACCCATTCAAATCATCGATTGAAAATGTGTTCTCGACCTCCATCACCTCCTACCTTGATCATCATATCATAGATCCTTCAGTCCACCTCACTGATCCAGCATTGTAGGTTATTGTGGTTATGTGAGAAAGGTCCTTACTGCCAGACCTGGTTGATCATTCGACGCAGACTAGTGCATCAATCATTCTACATTGCCAACACAGAGCACCAGTTTCCATCCCAACCATGGCCTCGTCCAGTTCTATAGCACTACAAATCGAGGATGATGAGGCTGTGACTCTTGAAGTAGATGAAATCCCCAACTAAGCAAAGACTACGAAAAAGTGCCTCATAGGTAAATTGTTCTCCGACAAATCACAAGTTCATGCCACTATTACTACAACCCTATTCGGGATTTGGAAAAAACAAAAAGGCTTCTATTGCAAAAAGATTGATGATAGGATTTACTGATTCTATTTTGATGAGGAGTTCGATGTGTATATTGTAACGTCCCAAGACTAATACTAGTAGTATATCCAGATTTATACATTAGTAATTAGAATTAGGTACGTCACTTCTACTAAAATATCATCTCTAATAAAATCATTTTCAATATATATAAAAATATGAGCCTGTTGAGGGAAATTTAATATACATATAACTGAAAATTCTGATAATTACAAACTTGTACAATATCTACAAACTAGGTCTTTTAAGGCACAAATATGTACAAATTTGCATAATCCTTTATACAAAAGTATATACAAATCTACAGTCTCCAAAAGTAGACTATGCTCTATACATCCACGTCTTATATCCTACTTTTTAGTGGACTCCTTCCCTACAATTATCATGGAAATGTAAATATATGGGGTGAGAATCATAAAATTCTCAGTAGAATAAATATATAAATCATGTCATCATAATAATTTCAACTGCTTCAGGAAAATCAAATAAATCTCAATTATTGTTATATAGAAAGGTGTCTAATGCCAAAAGGATTTCCTTTCTCTTCCCGAAGCAAAAATCTCAATTTAAATCATTTACCAAAAATCACTTTTATATACATTGTGTATCTCATTACCATATCAGTAAGTCAAAAGATGATAAAATAGGTAGAGAATGAATGTTTATTCTCAACTACTCTGATATGGAGGGAATCATTCATCCTCACACTACCAATCATCTAGGATCACTCCAAGTAGAGAGGGACTTATTCATCCTCAACTACTCTGATAGGGAGAGAATCATTCATCCTCACACTACCAATCATCTAGGATCACTTCAAGTAGAGAGGGAATTATTCATCCTTAACTACTCTAATAGGGAAGGAATCATCATTCCTCACACTACCAATCATCTAGGATCACTTCACGTAGAGAGGGAATTATCCATCCTCAACTACTCTGATAGGGAGGGAATCATCCATCCTCACACTACCAATCATCTAGGATAATCTCACGTAAGGAGAGAAGGAATATCCATCCTCAACCTCAATTACTATAGTAGGGAAAGAATCATCTGTCCTCACACTACCATCCATCTAAGATAATTCTAAGTAAAAGGATCATCTCCTATATCAATCTTTGGCCAAAACAATCAATGGGTTATCTTTTAAAAAAAGAATAGCATCTAAATATATTTCGTCCTTTGAATATATCTAATGCACATTTGTATCATCTTTCTAACTTATCAAGTGCACATTCATAGTAAACATTGTTCTAATTTAAGATCTCATTCAATTTGATTCATATGGTACCATATAAGTCTCTATTTTATGCTCTGTTATTTGAATAGGCTAATCTGGCATTCAAATAGCATCCAATTTCATGGCTTTCTGGAATCTGTTATTCGAATAGTATCAAAATTCTAACATTTTAGAAGAAGTCTATTCGAATAGACTAGGGGTCTATTCGAATAGCAGCTTCAAAATATCAATTTCGTGTATTCTGCCAAAGCCTATTCGAATAAACCAAGGTTTATTAGAATAGCACATACGAAATTGCACCAGTAACATTAGAAAATGCCATTCTTTTCCATTCTTTCATACACCAAATTATTTCAATAATCATATACATCAAACCAAGCTCTAAATCATGTAGTATGACAATAAAAATCAATACTACTTCATTAATAACAACTCTAATGGTTGTGCATATATCTATATTCAAATTTCATTAACTATACTTTCATCAATATCAACTCACTCGTTCATACAATATTCAATAAAACAAGAAGAGAGTATAACATAGTTACACAGCACCCCTACCTCAATTCCTTTATCGAAGTTATGTCTTTCCTTTTTTTGTTTTTCTTTGGTTTTCCTTCGGTTTTCCTTCTTGCCTTTCTTTTTCCTTTTCCTTCTTTCCTTCTCACATTTTCTATCTCTCTCTTTCTCTATGTTTCTCTCTACTCTTTCCTTTTCTTTCTTTATCCTTATCTTTTGTTGCTTTATGTTACGTAAATGACTGAGAAAAAGTGAGAAATGAAAGGCAACAGTCAAGGACGGTGGAGAAAGAAAAAGGGAGATAAGATCAATTGACTTTCATGGCTTAACGAGAGTTTTGTATTTCTTAGGGATACTTTGATCTTTCATAATCGAATTTTCTGACTTTCATAAGTATTATAAAAAGTTCTAAGATTTCTTTTAGTCCTTATTCTCATCATTCCATAATTTTCTATACATTATTAACCATCAGTTAAGCTTTGTTACTCTTCCTTAAGTTAAGTTAAACTTAAGGAATTAAGTTAATATGTTTACAGGTATCTGTCTTAACCTGTATTCATTTTTAAAATATTTTTCATCCTTTACTTAGCATCTTCCCAAAATCTCATAATTTTTCAGGCCACTTTCCTATTTAATTTAGCATTTAAACACTCATTCTATGTTATTAAAAATATTAAATTAACTCAGTTAATTCCTCAAAATTTATCATAACTCATTTTAATTATTTGTGACCTAAAAATAAATTTTATTTATTTATTTTTATTATTTAAATAATTTGTATTAAATTCTAAGTTAATATGAATTATTTTTTACTTTATAAGTTATAGCATCTTACTTAAATTAATTCAGAATAATTTTAAAATTAACAAATAATTAACATAATATTATTAAATTTTAATATTAATTCTTAAAAGTAATAGATTAAAAAAGATATTACATTCATGACCCTGCATAGGTAACCATGGAACAACAAAGGGCAATTATTGGTTCTTAAGCGATGGGAGAAGGGACAAGATATAGCGGCATGTGATTTTGATAATGTTCCTTTCTCGTTCCATGTTTAGGGCCTCTTGGGGGAACTTCGCACTGTAGTGATTGGACAGAAATCTATGTTCCCGAGCAAGATTTGTTCTGGAAACAGGGATGTTCCAAGTCTGGGACAGTCACGGCTCCACCCCCAAGGCAGTAGTACTCATTGATGTGACCAAACCCCGTAGGCGGCGTGTCTACCTTGACACTGAGGATTATGGTAAGGCCTGGGCTGAATTAAAATATGAAAATTTGCTTACCTTTTGCTACTAATATGGCAGGATCGATCATGAGAAACGCGGATGCTCAAAGCAAATCAAAGACGAAATGGAAAACAATGTTTAGTAATACAGTTATAGCCCCTCATTAATGGCTGGCTAATAAGCCAAAGCAATAGAAGAGTCATAAATGGGGCATGAAAAGCCATTTCGCCAACCAAACCATCGTCAGATGCATGCCAAGGGACACAAAACGGTGGTGGACTAAGTCTCTCAATACCTCTCGTCCTTATATGTTACTAAATATATCAATGAAAGCAAATCAACTCAGAACACTAATCCTACACCTACGCAACAATCTGGCCATGTAAATGTGGAGGTGGCTTCTCAAAATGTGATAGCTGACAACACTAACCTCTCTATCCCCAGTTTGAACACTTCAGAGATCCCACTTCTATCCAATAAGGCCACCCGAGTTTGGCAACAAACTTTTCTCAACCCCAAGAGGAAGAACCATCCAACTCAACTCTGTCAACTGATAACCTATATCCAGAGTTACTGAAGTTTAATCTTGGGGGTCACCCTAGTCCACCCTCCAAATCTAAATTGAAAGCCAAGAAGAGTGGTCGCAAGTCTAGGCCTCAACCACAAACCTCCACCTAATCACTGTTCTAATTCTACAAGCTCTCCTAGAAGACCCTGTGGTGAAAAAACAAGTCTTGATAATAATGACCATGGAGAAGGGAACCGTGTCTGTATGGACCTTTCTTAAATCTTCCATCTTTTTGTGCCTGAGGCACTTTTGAGCTATCTTCCAAACTTGTTGGAAGGCTCTTGGGAACGAATGCTTTTATCGTGGACCCTATACTGACCTTACCCATTATAATAAATTTCTAATTTTACAGCAAAGGTTTAGTTTTTATTGTTCTCAAAGTCTTTCAATTATTGGTATTTTTATATCAGTTCTTTATATTTTTTTACTCACAATTTTGGAAAGAAAGCCATACCAAGGGTTTTGTCGGTGGGGAGACGGTTTATGCCAGAACGGGCCAAGCTAGGTTTGCCGGTGTTGGGTCTTTAGCATTACATTCTTCGGCTAAAACAAGAACACTAGGTAAATGACAAGCAGAACCACTTACTGCTCCCATCCCCACCTAGCCACCTCTACCCATAACTCCTTTTTTTTTCCCCTTTCGTAGATCCTTCTCAATAGTATGTGTAACTATTATGAACATCTATACCAAACTTTCATATGGGATTAATCAATTGCATATTTGACAAATTTATAATATTTATCTATTCATCGGAAACATACTTTTCACGCAAGTCCCTCATATTGTGGCATAATCGTTATTAGTTCTGTTCCGGATACTGACCGAAACCCAGAACAGTCAAAAAGAGATTCACTGAAACTCCCTGAACGAAATGTCTGTGGAGTCGGTTCATGGGTAAACTAGTCAGTTTGAAGAATTAAGTCAATATGGTAAAAGGTTAGGAAAATTGGAACATGTCTAGCCTGGGTAACCGAGCTGGCTTATATAGGAACTGTTCCTCGGATTTCTACCGTTTAAGGTCATTTGAATCTCTAACCGGTGTGATCTACGTTATACTTGGTCTTAATGGTATGGAACTATTTTTGAACGTTGGTCATCAAGTCAAGATCCGATGACCGTTGATGGTCCATAATTCGAAACCTCAGGTTTTAGTCTGTCGGGGATGGGATCCGAATACTTAGGTCGGCCCACAAGCAACCAGGTACATAGGCAGTCCGACCAAAATTGGGCCAGAACGGTCCACAGCCCCCCAGCTCGGTCAATCTTTACATTTGACCGAGCTTTCTCTTTCCATTGGTCGGATGAGAGTTCGGCCTACACGGTTTTCAACCGGGTATGTAAGTGGCCCGACAATAATTGGGTCAGTACGGTCCATAGCCCCCCCCAGTTCGGTCAATATTTAGATTTGACCGAGCTTACTTTTTATTGGTTTTGTGAAGATGGGTCCAAACCCTGCAGATTTTTCTTCTAACCAGGCGCTTCGTTATCTGTGTACAAAATTCAAATATAACTTGCCACGTGTCATGCTTTTGTTTATCAAACGTCAGTTATGTCACTTCACCATTAATACGCCTGACTCCATCAAGACCTTTTAAAAAATTTCGACTCTTGATATTCCACCGTTGGATACATCCAACCGTCCTGCTTGAAACTTTTCGTTTTCCTTGATCTTTGATTAGCGGTTTTATTATTGTTTTAAACCTTGCCAAACTATACTTCATTTATTCATTTCTTTATTTCACTTCTCCACTTCTTCTTCTCGACTCCTCCTCTTCTCTGCGTGCTGCCAGTAAACCTCTTCACCCTATTTTTAATCCAGACAATTTTCTCATTCTATGCAAGTGAACATTTCCCATTTTTCTTCACACAGCCTTTCCATCAACACGCACCCTTCCTCTATTCACGCACATTCCAGGTAATCTCTAAAATACAAGCTTGAATTTCCTTTCGTTTTGATATCCGTTTATGAAAGCAAAGGGTGCGTAACTAGGATTTCTATTTTATTCACCTTCTTCCTCAAACAAAATAGGTTAATACAGTATTAGATTTCAACTTTAGTGGAAGATTATTGTCGAGAAATCCTCCAAAAAATAGTTGTTCAGGTCCATACCTTGAAAAAACCCAAAGGAGATCTTAAGGATAGTTTAATTTTACGCACCAAACCAGGATGTCCGATCATCGGGAAAATACATCGGCAGGAGAGGAGTTGATGCCGACCTACGACTGGGTTCACCCAGCAGTTAGCAGATACCGCTCGATTTACAATACGGTCGAGAGCATTAACGTGCTCCGACAACGTGTCTTACTTAGCCGGGATGACGATGAAGGTCGATTTATTTGCCTTCTGTGCCGAAAGGATGAGCTCATATTCATGTTATCGTATGGCGACAATCAAGTCGGTTGGGTGTACATGTACGAAACTTTTTTTAATCGGCTGAATTTAAAGCTACTTTTTACTGATTTCCAGTGTTCGGTACTTGGTCGTCTAAATGTTGCTCCGACCCAACTTCATCCCAATAGTTGAGCCTTTGTAAAAGCTTTCGAAGTTTTGGTGAACTTCCTTGATAGAATCCCCAGCAACTTCCTTGATAGAATCCCCAGCACAGAAGTCTTCTTTTTCTTTTTTCAGTGTAAAGGAGTTGGTAAGAGAGGTTGGGTTTCACTCAATAGCCACCCCCGTAAAAAACTTTTCTCGGCCTTCGATTCATCATATAAGAATTTTAAAAGGCATCATGGTTTGATCGTGACCTCGGATAACTTCACATGTCTTCATTTTTTAATAGAAGACTTTGACCTCAGAACTTTTACCGAGCTTGGCTAACTTTATGGCTTTCTCAATCAGTATCTCGGTTTGAAGCAAAAAAAGAAAATGAAGATGTCGATTATGTTTTGAAAGAGGCATTAAAGTCAAGGGCCAGCTTGAAGACCGAGCTGGTAAGCTTAAAAGAGGAAACGACTAAGCAAAGGATTGTTAGCTTTGAATATGGTCTTGAGCAGGAAAAAACTCATCAACCCTGATGGAGTATTGGACGATCGGTTAGGCAAGCTTGGTCCATTCAAAATCATAATGGACGATCAGATTGTTGATCCACCAGAGAATAAAGATGAAGAAATATGAACTACTTATTTATTTTAAACCTTTGTTTGTTCAGAATAGAACTATTCCAATGATATACTGATTGTCACTATTTTGTTTTTTCGTGCAATCCAAGTATGGTAGGAATTATCTTGTGCACTTTGTAAGTTTTCATTAGTTTTTTAAGCTATCGAGATAAAAAAAATTGGTTACTTAATCGAAAATCGATTAAAACATTAAATTTGAATTAATGAAAAAACCTTAATTAAAAATTTCTTAATCAGGAAACGACTGAGATATCAAGCCAAGATTAGTTGAAAACTTATTTCTTTTGGTCGGTCTGAACGAAAAACTTATTTCTTTCATCAGCTTCGGCCGGTACCGGCTAAAAAGTCGGTGTCTTCCATCAGCTTTGGCTGGCATCGGCTTTGGCCGGCATCAACTGAAAAGTCGGTGTCTTCCATCAGCTTTGGATGACACCGGCTTTGGCCGACATCGACTGAAAAGTCGGTGTCTTCTATCAGTTTTGGCTAGCATCGGCTTTGGTCGACATCGACTGAAAAGTTGGTGTCTTCCATCAGCTTTGGCTGGCATCGGCTTTGGCCGGCATCGACTGAAAAGTCGATGTCTTCCATCAGCTTTGGCCGCCATCGACTGAAAAGTCAGTGTCTTCCATCAGCTTTGGCTAGCATCGGCTCTGGGCCAGCATCGACTCTAGGCCGGTTTGACCAGAGTTTTCAGGGCCTTCATCTGAGCATCGGCTCTGGGCCGGTATCGGGTTTGGGCCGGCATCGGCTCTAGGCCTGTTTGACTCGAGTTTTCGGGGCCTTCATTTGAGCATCGACTCTGGGCCTAGCATCGGTTCTAAGCCAGTTTGACCCGAGTTTTCGAGGCCTTCGTTTGGAATATTTTAAGAATTTGTTAGGGATTTAATCTAACTTATCTTGATCCTGTCATGTGAGTAAATCTGATAATAATATGCAATTGAAATAAATATGACTAAATTTTCACACCTCATAAATTACAATGATACAAGTATTCATTACAAAAATTATTACATATAGATGTAAATGCTAATGTCGTTCGTGGCTATAAAATATCATTAATGTTATGTAATTAATTAATAAATTGATGACAATAAATAGAATTAAAACAATTAAAGCAACATGATATTATAATCAGTTTAATGTTATATAATTATTAATTAATAAATTAATAAATTGAGGACAATAAATAGTATTAAAGAATCTAATTACAATGAATATTATCTAACATATTAATTAATATTAAATCAATGTTTCACAAACAATATGTCGAGCAATCAATTAATAGCCAATTAATTATGTAATATCATGAATGACAATAATTATATAAAATAATAACTAATCAATAGTCAATTAATTCCATAAAATGACAACAATGCATATCAATGTCTTTTACTATCATGTCATATAAGTTCTTTAATTAGGAATAAATAATATATAAAATAATGTATAATTAATAGCCAATTAATTTCATGACAATAATGCACATCAATGACATTTACTATCACGCCATATATATCTCTAATTAGTAATAAAAAACTATAATTCATAAATTAATGACAATCAATATAATATAATTTATTGGAGAATAAATTGCTTTGAATGTCTTGTCTATAACATGCTCTTGTAAGTAATATTTGAATGTGTAACTAACAAATAATCACACATTATTAAAGAGGTATAAATTACAAGAATTAATAATTGAATGCATAACCAATAAATAATTATGTATTTTTAAAAGAATTAATAATTGAATGTGTAATCAACAAATGATTATGTATTATTAAATAGGTATAAATTACAAAAATTAATAAATTTTAATGCTATGATAATTGCTCTATTTGACTCATGAAAAAATCCCAAATTTTACACATGGTAAAAATTAACTATTTAAACAATTTCATGTCTTTGCAATTAATAAAGACACAATTTAGTCAATGAACAAGCAATAGAGCAACAATGTTATGCGGTTATGCCATGAATATAGCAAGCAATAAGGCAATTGTAATATGCTATTAAAATGCATAAAATAAAAACATAAAATAAATGGGTGTGATAATGGCTCTTAGGCAAGTATTAGTACTAACTGATGAGTATATTTTAAAACTAATCATGATATAAAATGGTTAATAGTTAACATATAAATTCTTTTTATAACTAAAAGCCAATTAAAGTACATATATATAGTACTAGAAGAAAATACCAATATTGTACTAGAAGAAAATGCCAATATTGTATATAGTAACCTTTCACGGAAAATTGACTGGACGTAATGTTGCCCTTTGAATAATCAAAGAGTTGAATATCATGTTTAACGTTAATTCACTAGTTCATATTGAAAGAAAACATACAAAATTTAGGTGTAATATGCTGACATTCTCTAAATACATGCATTAGGATCAACTTTAATAGACAACTAAAAGCTATCCTACGCTTTAGATATCAAATATTTTTATCTGTAAGGAACACGATTTGAGTTTAAATAAAAGGATGCAGACACGACAAATAGCAATACATTTCATGCTCATAATCTGGGTATGAATAATTAACAAGTTTTTCCTGATTCAGCCATGCCTCTCTAAATCAGATCCAGTGATGGAAAATAGGAGAGTTTGCAAGACCATACGAATAAAGCATCGATTTTAATCTAAGAATGAGAGAGATGAGAGAGAAATACCTTAGTTTCAAATGTGAATGTGCTCCATTCGTCTTTGAAGAACCATCAAAAGGAATTTGCCAACATCACAAAATGAGTTCTTCGTGGATGAAAATCGCGCTCAAAACAAAGGTAGAGGAAGAAAATCTTTGAGTCTCATGAGCGAGTTGGCCATCCATTACCTCACCAAGGATAGGATTCAATCATCATCGGAGGTGGTGGCAGCAAAGTTACTCATGCATAGACACAAAGTAGAACCTACTGTTCATGAAGGTTGAGCAATCGTGGAGACAGGGTGACCCGATTTGTTATCTTTATTTGTATTTTTTAAGGAGATTGAGTGTTGGGAGATCTTCTTCTTAATGGTGATGTGAAGGTAGAAAATGAAGCGCATCGCTGGAAATGTTGGTGTCAGTGGGTTGACGATAAGCTTGAGCATGGCTTGCTGTTAAATTTGATAGAAGGTTGATGGGGTTCTGGATTCGTGCTTGACGACATCGGGAAAGATGTGGGAGTCGAGGTCCGAGCTTGACGATGGCATATCTTGAGTATGAGGAGCACACCAAGCAAAAATCCAATGATTTTGATTGGAAATGTGTTGAGGTTTGCAGGTTTCGAGATGGTGGGAATCGTTTTACCGGTTCTCATAGACGGCGCCAGACCAGGATGTCCAATCATCCAAAAAATACATCGGTAGGAGAGGAGTCAATGCCGAGCTACGACTAGGTTCACCTAGTGGTTAGCAGATAGCCCTCGATTTACAATACGGTCGAGAGCATTAACGTGCTCCAATAATGTTTCTTACTTAGCCGAGATGATGATGAAGGTCAGTTTATTTGCCTTCCATGCCGAAAGGATGAGCTCGTATTCATGTCATCGTATGGCGACGATCAAGTCGGTTGGGTGTACATATACGAAATCTTTTTTAATCGGATGAATTTAAAGCTACCTTTTACTGATTTCCAGTGTTTGTTACTTGGTCGTCTAAATGTTGCTCCGACCCAAGTTCATCCTAATAGTTGGGCCTTTGTAAAAGCTTTCAAAGTTTTGGTGAACTTCCTTGATAGAATCCCCAGCACAGAAGTCTTCTTTTTCTTTTTTCAGTGTAAAGGAGTTGGTAAAGGAGGTTGCGTTTCACTCAATAACCACCCCCATAAAAAACTTTTCTCGGCCTTCGATTCATCATATAAGAATTTTAAAAGTAAATTTTTTCGAGTTATGACCCGTCACGGCGACATACCCTTCTATGCCGACCGACTTGGGATAGAGAAATTCTCTCTTTATTGGATAACAGAACCGAAATCCATACTGAGTGTTGAATACTGAAGCCTTTTTCCAACCGACCGAGACTTGGTCGACTTCTTGGAAGATTGTCCTGTTCTGGACATTAGTATGTTTGTCAGATTTGGGGATTATCTAGACAAAATTACAAATTTAATGAGTAAGTTTTAAATCTAATGTTATTGACTCATTTTTTAACCTAAACTGACTTTTAACCCTTTGTTCTACTTTTCAGAACCGATGACACCCCGGATCTCAGTTCGACAGTTGAAGAAGTTCGTAAAAAAGAAAGAACTACCGATCGACATGGTTAAAGCAGAAAAAATAGTTTCTGACGTAGAAAAGACTGAAGCCCCAATTTTGGTTGCTGACTCCTCTGAGACCCAATCATAATCATTAGTCTGAAAGAGAAATCAGGAAGAAGGTGACGAAGCAATTGAAGTTTTGAAGGTTCTTACTTCGAAACACCGAACACTAGGTGAGGGCTCTTCTTCTGAGAATCAGGAAACACGAAGTGTGTTTGAGGCACTGAATGGCTTCGATGCTAATGCAAATGGCCCTTCGCTCTGGGCATCTTCTTTTCCCTTCGAGTCCTTCTTGGAAACACAGATCTCTCTGCCAAATGATAAAGAGAGAAAGGATAAGGTCGGTGGGATAGATCTATGCTGATGGACAGAAGTTCAACTACTTCGAGCCAAAAGTGCGATCAGGTCGGTAGAACATAAGCTGGAAGACTCGAAAAGGAAGTTATCTTCCTTCAATTCACTCTACCGAACAGAACTAGAAAAAACTCAATGAGCTCATCAGGAAGAGGTCTCGGCTTTAAAGAAAGAAAATGAAGTCTTAAAGCGAAAAACCTTGCATATCGACGACCTTGAGACATCTCTTGTTTCACTAGAGAATGAAAAGAAAGAGGCCGAAGAAGAACTTTTGAAATTGAAGAAGGCGAAAGAGGATGCTGAGAGACAAAAAATAGAGGTTGACCGAGTCTTGATAGAAGCTTTAAAATCAAAGGATGTCCTCAAGACCGAACTAACAAGTTTAAAAGAAGAAGCAGTCGAGCATAGGATAGCCAGTTTTGAATCCGGTCTTGAACAGGAGAAACTCCTTAACCCCGACGGAGTATTTGATGATCGGCTTGGCGAGCTTGGTCCATTCAAAATTGTAATGGATGGCTGAATTGTTGATCCACCAGAAGATGAAGATGAATGAATAGCATAATTTAACAGCCTTTACTTATGCCTTTTTTTATTTGGAACAAAAGTATTGCAACGTTATTTCCTCTCAGGAATCAATTGTAAAGGATATTTTGTTTTTAATACAATTAACTATGTTAGAAATATCTTGTGTAATCATGTATGTCATTATTTGCCTATGTTATCGAAGTAAACCTTATTTATTTTTTGTATTTTTGGTCAGTCTGAAATACCGATTTAATTCATCGACTTTGGTCGGCATCAGCTGAAAAGCCGGTATCTTCCATTAGCTTTGGCTGGCATCGACTTTGGTCGGCATCGGCTGAAAGGCTGGTATGCATATGTTTAACTAGAATACTTTAATAAATAGTAATACTTTGATAAAAGAAAAGATCCTAAGATGTGTCTCGTTAAAACCTTCCAGGAAAAACCCAGTGGGAAAAAATCATAGTAAGGAAAAAGAGTACAACATCCTTAGTACAAAAAGATTTATCTAAAAAATTTCCTTAAGGAGGTCGAGTTCCAAGATCTAGGAAGAGTTCTTCCGATGAGTTCCCCGATCCTGTAAGCTCCTCCTCCAACAACTTCTACAATTCGAAAAGGCCCTTCTCAGTTGGCCGACATCTTCCCCTTACCTTGTGGTCTCCTGGAGTCTTCTACCCTACGCAAACCAAATCTCCTTGCTGAAAACTTCTCGATCTGACCTTGCGATTATACTTCCTTGACATCCTTGCTTTGACTGCTTCTTCACAAATGTGGGCTACTTCCCTCTCTTCTTCTAACAAATCAAGGTCGGTTTTCCTATGCTCATCGTTTGATTCTTCAGAAAATGTTATCCTCCTGAAGCTCGACTCCCCAACTTAAACTGGAATCATAGCATCGGCTCCATATGTGAGTCAGAACGGTGTTTCTTGGGTCGAGGACTGAGGTGTAGTATGGTACGCCCAAAGAACACTGGGTAATTCTTCTAGCCAGAAACCCTTAGCACGATCTAGTCTCTTCTTGAGTCCTGCCAAAATTATTTTGTTTACAGCTTTAGCTAAACCATTGGTCTGCGGGTGCTCCACCGATGTAAAAACCTGCTTAATTCCATTCTTATAACAAAATGCTTAGAATTTTTTGTCAGTAAACTATGTTCCATTGTCAGACACAATAATAAATGGTAAACCAAACCGGCATATAATATTTTTCTACACAAACCTTTTGACCTTTTCTGATGTTATGCTGGAGAGAGGCTCGGCCTCAATCCACTTCGTAAAGTAGTCAATTGCCACTACAATGCATCTCAATTGCCCTGCTGCGATTGGTAAAGGTCCTAGCAAATCAATTCCCCATCTACAGAACGGTCACGGAGTGTCAAGGTTATGAAGTTCCTCAGGTGGAGCCATGTGCAGACTTGCAAATTTTTGGCACTTTTCACATTTCTGAACATATTTCAAACAATTGAACTTCATAGTAGGCCAATACAATCTAGCACATAAAATTTTTCCTACCAAAGAACGTCCTCCAATATGACTGCCACATACCCCCTCATGAACTTCCTCCATTACCAACATAATCCGATCTCTTTCAACGCATTTTAGTAAAGGCAAAGTGAATCCCCTTTTAAATAAATCTTGACCGATCAAAACATAATAGCTGGCCGATTTCTTAAGCTTTTGAGCCTTCAATTCATCTGTCGATAAGTCGTCATCTTGCAAATATCTAATGATCGACGTCATCCAAGAATCTGGATCAGTATTTATGACAAAAGATTCCTTTACGTCGATGCTCGGACTTTCAATAACTTCCTGAATGACTGATCTATTGTTCCCAGTTCCCTTAGTACTGGCTAGCTTGGATAATAAGTCGACACGTGCATTCTGATCTCTTGGAATGTGCAAAATTTTAAACTCTGCGAATTTTTTGATAATATCCTGCACCTTCAATAAATATTTTGTTAGCTGAGCATCTTTAGTTTGGAATTCACCCCTGACCTGTCTAGTCATCAATTGGGAGTCCGATTTTGTAATCAGTCGGGTTGCTCCCATCTCAGCAGCAAGGGAAAGTCCAGCTAGGAGGGCTTCATACTCTGCCTGATTATTACTCGTTCGAAAGTTGAACCTTAAAGATTGTTTGATCAGAATTTCATTAGGCCCCTCCAATATAATTCCTGCCTCGCTTCCTTTCACATTCAAGGCTCCATTAACAAAAAGATACCAGAGATCATTATTCGAGTCATACGAAGAGGATGAGGATAATTCAACCAGGAAATCAGATAATACCTGTGCCTTGATTAGCCCTCTGGGTTGATACTGGATATCAAATTCAGACAGCTTGACCGACTAAGAGATCATACGACCTACTAATTCTAATTTTCTTAGCACTTGCTTAATAAGTTGGTCGGTCATGACAATTATCCGATGACTCTGGAAATATTGTCGAAGACGTCTTACTATCACCACGAGGGCCAAAGCCATTTTTTCTATCCTTTGATATCTAGTTTCCGGTCATTGCAGCACTTGGCTCACAAAGTAGACTGGACGCTGGTCCTTTCCATCTTCTTTTATCAATACCGAACTCAAAGCTTTATCAAAAATAGATATATAAAGCAATAAAGAGTCACCTTGTTCGAGCCTAGTTAGATTGGTGGTGTGGTTAAGAAATGCTTCAACTCTTCAAACTCCTTTTCGCACTCCTCGATCCATTGAAAATTATTTGGTTTCTTTAGACATTGGAAAAATAGCATAGCTCGATCAGTAGATTTCGACAAAAACCTTGATAAAGCAGCGATTCTCCCCGTCAGTCTCTGAACTTCCTTAATTGATGCAAGGCTCCTCATGTCCATTATAGCTCTACATTTGTTTGGATTGGCCTCAATCCCTATGTTGGTAAGGAGGAAACCGAGGAATTTCCCACCTTGAACACCAAACACATATTTCTCTGGATTCAACTTCATGTTATACTTCCTTAATTGAGCAAAGATTTCTAAGAGATCAGAACAGTGATCTCCGTTGGCCGACATCTTTACCACCATATCATCAACATATACCTTGATGTTTCTACCGATTTGCTCCTGAAATATTTTATTCATTAGCCTCTGGTAGGTCGCCCCAGCATTTTTCAGACCGAAGGCCATAACCCGATAACAGTAATTCCTGAATTCGGTGATAAAAGCCATTTTTTCTTCGTCGTCCCGATGCATCTTAATCTGGTTATATCCTAAATAAGCATCCATAAAACTAAGAAATTGATATCCAGATGTGCCGTCGACCAACCGATCTATGCTAGGTAGAGAGTAGGAGTCCTTTGGACAAGCTTTGTTCAGATCGGTAAAATCTGTGCACATCCTCCATTTCCCTATTGACTTCTTCACCATGACCACGTTAGCCAACCACCACGTGGTATATTCAATCTCCCTTATGAAACCTGCCTCCAACAGCTTTTTGGTCTCCTAAGCAGCAGCCTCCTGCCTTTCAGCTCCAAGCTTTTGCTTTTTCTGGGCAACAGGCTTTATTTTTTGATTTATGGAGAGTTTATGAGTAATTACCTTTGGGTCAATTCCCGGTAAGTCTGCTACGGTCCAAGCGAACACATCAAAATTTTTTATCAACAACCTTTCCAATTCATGCTTGACATCGACCGGAAGATTGGAACCGATGCGTGTTACTTGATTCAGTTTCGGGCCCAAGGATATAATCTGTAAATCTTTGATTGGCTAAGGTCGATCTTGCTCATCACTCCTCGGATCTAATTCGGCCATATTGATGTGCAAAGGTTTGCCTGACGACTCAACTCGGTCGGCCACCTCTTTTTGTTTTGGCTTTAGACTTTCGTTATAACATATCCTTGCCTCTCTCTGATCTGCGTGAACCACACCTATCTCATTTTTGGAAATGGGAAACTTCATTGTTAAATGCGGGGTTGATACCACCGCTCCCAAAGAATTAAGAGAAGGTCTTCCAAGAATAATATTGTATGGAGTATGAGAATCAATAACCAGATATTTAACAGGAATCGTTTTCAAAAGTGTACCTGTTCCAAGAGTCGTTCGGAGTTCAATATATCCTTTCACATTTACCTGTTTTCCTGAGAAACCAACCAGACACCCATCGAAGGGATTTAACTCAGTTTCTAGAATTTGTAACCTACGAAGAGTTGACAAATAAAGTATATCTGCCAAGCTGCCCTGGTCGACCAAGACCCTCCTAATCTAGAAATTTTCGGCAATGATGGAGATCACCATTGGGTCGTCCAAGTTTTCATCGAGACCGGTAAAATCTTTACTGGAAAATAAGATCACTGGGCTTTCTTCATATTGCACCGGAGAAGGATGACTTACAGACATGACAGCTCGGAGGTGTCTTTTCTGAGACAAATTCAAACTCCCTCCTCCAGCAAATCCTCCGGCTATGGTGTCGATCACTCCTCTAATTAAATGATCCCGGGAATCCGAAACAGCAACGATGGTCTTGCTCTTTTCACCCAAGCTTGGGCTCCTCGGTCTGGATTGATTTCTGTCTTTTGTCTCTTTTGCCTCTCTACTACGGCTTCTACGCCGATATATGTACTTCTTGAGATGACTTTCTCGAATGAGTTGCTCGATTCTATCTTTCAATGTAATACGATCCTCTGTTGAGTGCCCATATACCTTATGAAATTTACATCTTTTGCTCTTGTCAACATTCGCTGAGGTCCTTTGTTTTCCTGCGTTCATTGGAATTTGAATCAAGCCAATACTATAGATTTCTCACAAAATTTGATCTTGAGGGGTGTTCAAAGGGGTGTATTTGTCAAAGATAGATCGAACTCTTCCGAATGTCTCCCGTGAACCTCATTTGAACCATTCTGATTAGTGTTATTGCGTGTTATTGAATCGGGCGAATGGAGATATGATGGCTGCTTCTGCTTCCTGTCGTTTCCAAATCAGAAAATTACCGCTCCATCTGCTTTCTCGCAAGGGCTATATCTTCCATGTTTATGTACCCTGTGGATCTATCCCGCAAATCATCAAGGTCCAAAGGGGGTTTTCTGGCCAAGGAATCTGTAAACGGCCCCAGACATAACCCTGCCATGATTGCATGTAAGGACACAGCCGGGCTTAGATCTCTAATTTGAATTGCTTCCTCTCCAAATCTCCGCATAAATTCTTTGAGGGATTCATCTCTTCCCTGTCTTAAGTTGATAAGACTTGCCAAAGTCTTTCGATGTGTCCTACTGGTAGAAAAATGATTAAGAAATTTAATGGAAAATTCAGAAAAGTCATAAATTGAACCTGCTTCGAGGCTTGAGAACCAAAGTAAAGTCAATTTCTTCAACGTTGTCGGGAAGGCCCTACATTTGATCGGATCCGACCTGCTATTTAAAAGCATCATGGAATTAAACATTGTAAGGTGCTCTTGCGGATCGGTCGTCCCATCATACAATTCCATCGTTGGAAGTCAGAAACCTTCCGAGAGTTTGATTGATATTATAAAATCCGAGAATGGATGATCAACAGCTGGAAAAGAATAATTCTTTTGGTTCATCTACAAACGAGCTTCGAGGTCGATTACTCTTGGCTGACTTGAGCGTTGATGGAATTCTCTCGCCACGTCCTCATTAAGTAACCCTTCAACTTCCCTCTCTGGCTCTACTCTCCATTGTTCTTTGTTGTTTATCCGATCAATCTGGTCAATCCGACTGTTAATCTCCTTTATTACTTGCATGAGCATCTCCATTGGACCAAGCTGAGGATCACCTGAATTCTCTCCATTGACAGCGTGGTTCTCATTACTGGCCATAACTGGTCAAAGAAGTGAATTTCTTCTCAGACAATGAAGTTGGTTACTTGTGAGGTAGGAAAAGTTTTACCTAGCCCCACGGTGGGCGCCAAATGTTCCGGATACTAACCGAAACCTAGAACGGTCAAAAAGAGATCCACTGAAACTCCCTGAACGAAATGTTTGTGGAGTCGATTCGTGGGTAAACTAGTCAGTTTGAAGAATTAAGTCAATATGGTAAAAGGCTAGGAAAATTGGAACATGCCCGGCCTGGATAACCGAGTTGGCTTATATAGGAACTATTCCTCAGATTTCTACCGTTTAAGGTCATTTGAATCTCTAACCGGTGTGATCTACGTTATGCTTGGTCTTAATGGTATGGAACCGTTTTTGAACGTTGATCATTAGGTCAAGATCCGATGACCGTTGATGGTCCATAATTCGAAACCTCGGGTTTTAGTCGGTCAGGGATGGGATCTGAATACTTAGGTCGGCCCACAAGTAGCCAGGTACATAGGTAGTCCGACCAAAATTGGACCAAAATGGTCCAAGTTCCTATACAGGTGAAACCAAATATCATCAATTACATGAAAAAAATGGAAGTTTTGTGCAAAAACAGAGATCGAAAGAAACCTTCAAAGCCAGATTTAAACAAAAATGAGCTCCTCCACCACCGTCCTTGCACCGACTATTTGCAGAGTTTACGAGTGGTGGCTGTTTGCTGCATCATCGATCGGGGATGTCTGTTTGTGGGGTTTACGAGTGGAAGGGTTGAATTGTGCACCCCAAATCTTAATCTTCTCTACAAAAATATAGATTAAGTCTACTCAACTTCTTTCAAGTTTCTCACTTAGAGTTGAGTAAAGTCACAATAAACATAATACAATTGAGTAGTGTTACTCATAACTCTGCTCAACTATGGTCAGGATATACAAATCTAATAAAGTAGTTAAAAACTACAAATGGATATGTTCCAGAAATATTCTCTTGAGTTTAAAAACTGATTTGATAACAAATCCAACATATTTGTTTTAAAGTTTTAAGAAACACTTGACTAAAATCCTTTAGAACTTAATTCCACAAACTAGCTTTGATTAACACTTTTGTTTTCCTTTTTTTATTTAAATAGCATGAACATATATGAAACACCTTCAACACAAGTGCAGATAAGAGATAAGAGCAAACATTTTTCAAACCTATTGACTTGGAGTTGAGAAGGATTACAACAAACACAAAATATAGTTGAGTAGGATCGTTGGGCACTCTTCTCAACTTAATCAAGTATGACCAACATATAATACCAACCAGAAACTTTCAATGGGTATATTCCATAAGTATTCTATTGAGTTTAAAAACTGATTTTACCACATTAAGAATGAATGTTGCAAAGATTCAAGAAACTCTTGACATAGATTCTTTATAAGACGCAGTTCTTCAAATTAGTTTCAATCCAAAAAATTATGTTTACCTTTTGAAATCAATTTCAACAAGTATAAAATAACTTCAAAACAAAGTATATAGAAGAGATAAGGGAAGGATAAGCTCAACACCATGATTTATCTAGTTCACCCCTAACCACTTGGGGCTACGTCCAATCCCCAGCTCCTCACCAGGATTTTTTTCACTATAACAAGTAGTCTTTGTACACCACAAGCGCTCTCAAATACAAACCGAGTATTCTTTGTTCACACAACCAATCTTGGCTACAAACTGAGTATTCTTTGTTCACATAGTCACTCCTGGCTACAACCCAAGTATTCTTTTACAATAGCCACTCCTGGCTTCTAAACTTACTTCTCACTGTGGCTAGCACACACCACTAACTGACCAACACTCATCACTATGGTACAAGTATTTAGGATAGATTAAAGGTCTAGGTACCTCTCATAAAACACTCCAAGAGTGTATAAACTAAATACAATACAAGAGAGATGACGGGTAACTCTCGAAAATCACTCAAAAAGTGGATACACACAGTTTAAACTCGAGATCAGACACCTACAACAAGATATTTCACAAGATAGCACTGGTAGGTGGAGAGGAGTAAAGTTAAGTAGAGTGCAGTAGTGAAAATTGTTGGTTTTTTCAAGTTCAACTCCTTTAAGCCTTCATTCTTCATGTTTAGACCTTTTTATAACCTTCCCAAAACTAGAAATTGCATTCCAAACTACCTTGAGGCAAAAAAACAAAACAAAACAAAATGAGCTGTTACTAATGTAGCTTTTTTGTGTGTGGTGTTGGTTTATCTTGTAACGCCATGAGTAGACTGAGTTTGATGAGTCTGCTCAACTCTTGTTACTCAGTCAAACTTCTCTAAACTTTGCAAGTGACACTTTCTAATTTAACATCTGATAGCTATTGAGACTATCAAGTTATATTAATTTGTGATTAAGCCGATTCACTAAATTACTTGTAGTATAAGACACAACCGAGTCGAGTTCTTGGATCACTCTAATTAAGCAATCATATTAAGAAGTTAACAAAGGGAGGGAAAATTGTAGAATTAATTAAACAAAAGTAATTAAAAATTGTAAATAAAATTAAGTAAACAACCAATCCAAAGAAATCAACTAATCTTGAATTTGATCCATCCTTGATCACTAAGAATCCATTTAATTGCTAACCAAGTTCTTGGTCTTAGATCACATCAAGAAGCCTTAAGATGATCCATGAATTCTCTACTAAATAAGTATCTAGAATTTTAATCAAGGTTAAATAAATTAAGCAATCATCTAATCCTAAATTAATCTGAAATCTAGAATTCAATCAAGCTAAACAATCCTACAAACAACTTTGATGTATTGTTTAGTCTATGTAATCCTCATAAAACATATGGTAATTATGAAATTATCACATCAACCTCCAAATCAAATTAAGCAATTCAATTCATATTTAACAAAATCAAAAAAGGTAGAAGAGAAACTTGATTAATAAGTAAAAGAGAAACTCGATTAACAAGTAAAAGAGAAACTTGATTAGCAATTAAATGTAAAACAATCAAAACAAGATCTTAGAATTCAATATCAAAATTATTAATCTCTAGGATTAATTAAAAAGGGTCTAGCACTCCATGGATGGAAGGAAAAGACAAAAAAGAAAGAAACTTAGAGAGAAGGGAGAGGAAGTGCAAGCAAGAGCAGCTAGGAGAAAATTATAATTGAGTTTCGTAATTGCTATTGCTACTTAAATAACTATATCTAAAATTAAAAATCCAAGTTTTCCCGCACCTTAGGATTAATCATCTTCCTCTTAGCTTTAATTGGACACCTAATTTGCATAATTTGGGCTTAGGATGAGAGATTTGTGCCCAAAGCATTATTAATAGCTCTTTGAAGCCATCAGCCAACTTCAAAGGGTGAAAACACCATCAAAACATCACATTTTTTATAAATGGTGTTCATAAGAATTTAAGATTTGTGTCTCAGATTTCAAATAGCACTAGTTTTAAATCCATATAACATCTTCAGCCCAAATTATGACCCAATATTTGCACATCATCCAGGTTCTAATGATAGCATCTCTATTCTGACTTCATGGCCTAATCTGATCCACTAGACATCCAATTCTACCTTTAATCTCCCATCAAAGTTATAGAGATTTCTCTCAAATTTCCTACAAGATAAAATGCATAATTTTTAGATCTCTAAAACTCAAGTTATGCCCAAAATAAAGAAAAAATATAAAATTCTCAATAATGCTAAAAATACAATTAAGCTCAACTTGAACTCAAACTTATAAAATGTGGTCTAAAATAATTAATTAAGCATATAAGAGGTCTAAGAAACTAAATATAAGGGTTAACTAATATATAAAAATTGTGTTTATCAACATCATAGAATGATGAATTGTCCGTGATAAAAGCACTTAGAAAGAGGATCCTTGGAGATGCCTTTTGATCATGGTGCATTTTCTTGGAATTGTGTAAGGTGAGTCTGCTTATCTTCAACTCTACTCAACTAACTTCAGCACTTCTTGATTTATTTTCTCATGTGTAGATGATTTTTTCTTGTTGTTTTCCATGAGAAACCTCGTTCTTCCAGAACTCTTCATCTTTTGATAAGGTCTTGTGAATTATTGAAACTTTATAGTTTGAGATGACCTTGCTCCACTTGTAACTAAGAACCTTTTGAAGTCTTTGTTCTTCTTTGGTTGGTTTTCTCATGCAAAGATGATTTGATCTTATTGTTCCTCATGAAAAAGACTTGCTCTTATATTGTTCTTTACTCATTTGATATGTTCTTGTGATTTCTTCACACTTTATGGCTTGAATTGACCTTGCTCAACTACTAACTTTGAAAACATAGGCCTTGATCACACTTCTCAAGTTTGCTCCAATTCTTCTCAAGTCTTTTGTGACTCTTCTCATTACAATTGGTGATCAACCAGCCATCCACTTGATCTTTCTCATATGTTGAGTATAGGCCTACATATAAACACTTAATAGAATCTCATAAAAACAAAGTTAATACACTTTAACAACGTAAGAGCAATAATGACATATTTTCAATAGTTTGTTAATTAGAATAACTCAATTCAAAGCAGTCATCTAAGGGCTTTGGAGCTTATAGGGTGGTTATGCGACATTCAGCCAGCGAGGTCATTTTTAGTGTTAGTGGGTAAAAATGAAACCTACTAACCTGCTCCAATTTTGAAGACTTGAAGAACCCAAGCTACCACCTTTGCCTTCATTGCCATTGCTTCAACCAGTGAGATTTTCATTTCTGGCACCAATGAGTCTTGCCAAAATGTTAACAGAACAGTGAAGGACTGGTCAAAGAAGGTGGTGGATAAGCTCGTTGGGCATGGTCACCACGACCTTGATGCATGATTTGGAAAGCATAGTGAAAGGAAGTATGAAAGTGTAAATAGTATTATAGGCCTTATTATAAATCAGAAGACTTATCCTTTTACCTCATTAGCAGGTAACAAGTAATGATTTGTAGCCATCCATTTGTTTTTCAATGTACCCAACAGTCTATTCAGACCATCAATGGTCCCTAAATGATAAGGTCCATGTTAAATGAACCCCTTGGGGACATCCCCAGGTTCTTTATCTTGGAACTTTGTTTTCCTCTTTATTATTGGAATAAAATTTGCAATCTTTAGTAGGAAATAAAGGGGAAGTGAATAACCGCAAAAGAGAATATGGAGCCACAAAGGTCTAATATCAAGCCTGAACGAAGCAACCCTCGTGATCAAAAGGGCGGTCTTCAAATTGCAGGTGACTCAAACCTTTTTCCTTCTCAAGGTTTGAACATATATGTTTTCTTAGGTGGACAACTTATGGGGTGGATCTACAATATTCACTTTTTTAGTTATGTCACTGATCTTGTGCTTTCCCTAGAAGATTTTGTGAGCCATCACATTAGAGGTCTTGTTGGGAATTATTTTTTATAATATGGTATGTCTTGGGATAATCTCTGCAAGGGTCTTAGGAAAATTGAGATGCTCAATAACAAGGTCTACCATTCTCCTATCCCATCTACTTGAGTTCTTGCTCCTTTTCAAAGGAATATTAATGTCAACTTGGGTCTCTTAGGATTGTCATCCCAATTTAGGTTTTTTTTCTTTAATTTCGAAAGGCCAATTTTGTATATGATTTTAGTGACTAGAATGGAAGCAAGTCCGGGCATGTTTACATTAGGGTTTGTATGACACTCCCCTAATTAGTATATTTGTGATTTCCCCTTCAATATGGGTATTTGATTTTATGTGATTTACAATCTATGATTTTTTTTTAATTGTTTCCCTATTTTTTTGTTATTTTGGGTTTGAATGATGGTCCAAGGCGGCTAAGGTTTGTGTAACCCTAAAGAAAAAGAAAGAAAAAAGGATGTATAAATTTAAGGCAAATTATAGTTTACCCCCCTCCCCCTTAAGTTTTACTACTTTTCACTTGACCCCCTAAATTTTTTTTGTCACTACACCCCCTAAATTTTTAGTTTAAAGTGAAAATGTTAACTTTAATGTCCCGAAACACTTAAAAAAATCTGAATAGCCATAGTTTTAACCATGGCTAATTAGTCTAAAGTCATGGCTAAATTTGAAATACATGTATCATAGTTATCACACACGTGTTCTGTGTCCACATCTTTGCATTCACCATATTTTGGACTATCTGTGAATCAATGATATAACAGAAATTTTTGCATATAGGTGATAATATTGTCTTTTCATCATTTCACAGCTACTGCATAGGTAACACCTGTACAACAGATAAATGTTATGATGCATGTAAATGATGAAGAAACAGGACCTGCTATCATCTTTTAACACTACCATTTTAACATTGACCAAATCAAAGGAAGTTTCAAGTGTAGAAATGATTGTGAATTGTAATTTACATCTTAGCCACAGTTTAACCATGGCTTTTCTTTATCTTTTTCTGTTTTGGTCTTAAGAATGTTAAAGTTAACAGAATTGAAAGTTTTCACTTTAAATCAAAAGTACAAGGGACTTTAGTGACACAAAAAAAAAGTTTAAGAGGTCGAGCGATAAGTGATGAAACTTAAGAGGGTAAATATAATTTGCCCATAAATTTATATCCATTCTAAAAAAAGAAGCATATTAATTGAACATAACTTTTTTATCAGCTATTTAAAAAAAAATTAAAGATTAATTCTTGCTTTATCTATCACACGAGATAGAACCCCAAAACGGAGTCAAGGGACTTCTGAGTTTGGGATTTTAAGAAACAAAAGAGATATTGTTGTAATAATGTAAGCAGTGAGAAAACTTTTGAATTGATGAATTATTATCTAGGGACAACATCAATGTAGTAAATCAAATCACAGTTTAAAGATACGGTTTTTACTGTTATCAAAGCTAGTGGCACCAAACTATCATCTTGTAAAACTTCAATTGCTGGCTTGTTGCGACCACAATGGTGTATGAAGTCTGCTTGAAAGTTTCTATTCAAATTAGAAGTAATGGGAATTCGAGAGTGGTTAAAGGAAATAACTTGAAGTAGTTGACTAGAATGGGGAAATCAAAGTGAGCATAAGATGATAAGAGAATGAAAAGGGAAGAGTTAATTAGAAATTTGGTCTTTAGAAACGAATAAAGTTCATTTTAAGAGATCATCTTGGGACATGAAGATGGTTAGGTTTTCTAGGTCCCTATTTATTTGATATTGTGTTTTTGGCAAAATACGTATTTTATTTCTTTATCTTTATTTTTAAATTAAAACCATCTTGGTCATTGCTTCTTTTACTAGTATTAAATGAAAGTGTGATGGAAGACTAGATTGATTAATGATTTGAAATATAAGAGATTAAATTGACAAAAATAAAAAATTAAGAATCAAATTAAAAAAAATAAAAATAAGAGACTAAAATGCGTATTTTACCTATTTTTTATGATACATTGATGTAATGATTTTATTAATTCATATTATATGATTTCTCTTTCCATTCACGTGAAATTGTTGCAAGTTTTCCACCATCTTGTTTTACTCATAACAGGCATGTTTTGGCCAAGTATTAATAAAATTTATTTGGTAAACAATAAAAAGTATTTTCATTTCATTTATGATAAATCTTTCCTTTGTAATCTTTAAAGTAGTCAAACTCAAAAGGGGAAAGAAAAACAAAATTGTGAAGACTTCAACTAAATTTGTCTTGTATCAACTAGCGATAGCATTTGATGAAGGTATTTGTCGAGGTTAGTGAACACAATTCCTAATTTTCTTGAATTATTATAATTGAAACATGTAAAGGTTGGTTAGTATTTAAACAGACCCAAAAAGGAAAAAATTGAATCCGAATCCATTACAATTTGATTCAGTAGACGATTGTATATAATTTAGTATTAAAACCAAGTCGAATGATCTCAAATCCAACTTCTCAAAATCCAATTTCAGTAGATGATTGTATATATTTCAGTATTAAAAACAAGTCCAAAGAACCTAGCCTATTTTTGGTTACTTTTTATTTAAGGCTGCATGGGCTAAACTTCGCCATCAATGATATACACTTAAGGAAGGGTTGGATTCATTTGAGAACCCTAATATTAGTTAAAAGCCTTCATTCATTTTTGTCATGTTGGATAGTCAGCAACTCTGATCTAATTTTGCCTTGTAGGGCCTCTCGTCTAGTATCTAAACATCAGACACAGCAAACCAAGCAAGTTGTGGATTTGGGTTAAGTATGTGTAAGCTGACTGATTTTACGGTGCACACCACTCAGTTATGAAGTATGGGTGTATCGTTTAACTTACCTGTTAATAGAAGTCACTTGTGTTAGTAGCTGGTAATGTCTAATAAAAAAATATTGAGTGGGTGATAAATATTATTTTTATATATTAGTTAACTTTCATATTTAGTATTTTAAACTTCTCACATGTTTAATCGATTAGTTTTGACTATCATTTATAAGTTTGGGTTCAAATTATACTTAGTTATATTTTTCTGCATTGTGACAATTTTACACTATTTTTATATTTCGGGTATAACTTGAGTTATAGACATCTGAAAATTATGAATTTTACCTTGTAAGAAAGCTTAAAGGAAGCTCTACAACTTTAATGATAGCTCCAAAGCTAAATCGGATGTCTAGTGAGTCATATTGGGTCTGAAAGTCAGAACAAATGTGTTGTCGCTGGAACTTAGGTAGTGTGTAAAGATTAGGTCGTATCTTGGGTTGTAGGAGTCAGAATGGGCTGAACTGGTTCCATTGGAAAGCTATGACAAAACCCTTCAATTTTCATGAAGACAACTTATCAAAATGCCATTTTGATAGGATTTTTAACACCTGAAGGGAGCTGACGGGATCTAGGAGCTGTTAAATGTGTTTTGGTCATAACTCCTTCATTAGGTGTCCAAATCTTGCAAATTAGGCATCTAATGAAAGCTAATTAGAAGAAGAAACGTCCTAAGCTAGGGGCATACTTGTATTTTCACTTTTAGTGTCTGTTATGTGGGGTTTAGAGCCAGAACCGAGGCTAGGAGGAAACATTTCTCATTTTAGTTTTCATCTTCTCTCTTGTTCTTTTGTCTACTCTCCTCTCCTCTCTTCTCACTTTCTCTAGGTTTTCTTCATTTTTCTATTGTGCGCTCCATTCATGGAGAGCTAAAGCCTTGTAATCAATCTTAGGGATTGAAACACTATTGATGCTTAATGTTGAGACTTTGGTTTGAATGTTTTAATTTCCTTGTTAATCATATTTCTCTCTTCCCTTTCTTTGATTTTGTTACTCCTTGGCTGAGTGCTTAACTTGGTCTTGGTGTTCATATGATGGTTTCATAACTATCATGTATTTAATGGGAATTGCATAAACTGGACAATGCATCAAAGGTATTTGATGAATTGCCTAGCTTACATGAACTCTAGAAATGAGACTGATTTAGGGTTAAATGGATGCTTAATTCATTTTTTGTTGATTAACTGAGGTTAATTTAGGGTTAAATGGATGCTTCATCCATTTTTTATTGATTGACCAAATCCTAGGTGCTTACCTAGCAGAGAGTTCATGTTGGAAGAGGTTTTCACAGAGACTAGGTGATGCATCAAAGGTGTTTGATGAATTGCCTAGCTTAGTCGAATTCTGAGTTTTAGGTTGGTTCAGGGTTGGATGAATGTTAACTTCATCTGACTTTGATTAACCAAATGCTAAATTCTTATCTAGTAAAGAAAGAATTCATCTGTCATCTTAAAGCTTCTTAATGTGACCTAAAACCAAGAATCTGGTTATCTAGTGAATGAATCCTTAGTGGTTAAGGATGGATTAAACTCAACAATTGTTGATTCTCTTGGATTGGTTGTTTACTTAACTTTGTTTATAGTCTTTTAACTACTTTGTTTAATTACTCTTGCAACAAAAACACCCCCCAGTTGCCAACTTCTTAATATAATTGATTAATTCGAATGATTCAAGGTCTTGACCTGAGTGCACCACATACTACAAGTTCTTAGTGAATCGATTAACAAATCTCATTTAATTTAGTAGCCTCGGCATCTATCAAATTTTGACACCGTTGTTAGGAATCATTCTAAGTCAAATCAATCATATTAGGTGTATATTAAACTACTAACCCTTGTTTTGCTTGTTTTAGGTAGTTTTCACCAAAAACCTTCATCCAATGGCATTTTAATAATATTTGTACAAAATTTTGTGCTCGGAATGAGCTAAAAATTAGTCAGTTGAAGAAAAATTGGATTGTCTATAACACCCTAAAACTACAACTGTGTATATTATCCATATACTCAATTAGCATTAGGAATGTCACTTCTACACATAAATCATAAATTAAAGACCTGTATAATAACTAACAACGTATAAATATATAGAGCCTTAGATAAAAAGTAAAGAGAACAAGATATTTTACGCAACTGAAAACTTGCTTTTTACAACGAAAGTACATTATATGTCTGAGATATACAAAAGTACCAAAAGAACAAGTTACGAGTATTTAAGTACAAAACTAAACTAGTAAAATAAGTACATTTCTAGTATATGTAGAAACTATCTAACTAAATCTTCTCTGCACTCCTTTGCTCCTGCTCTGTCCATTCGCGAGATTTACCATAAAAATAAGAAATTGGGGTGAAAATTGAAATTCACAGTAGTAAGTTTCAAAAACATGACATCATAATAAATCCAGCTACTTTAGGAAAAAACCAAGTTACATGTAATAAATAAGTGGAAAGGTGACACAGGCCAAAACTCGATCCTTTCCCTTCCTGAAGTAGACATTCAGTTTAATTAAATAAAACAATTTAATCAATATATAGCAATTCAACTCAATTCAGCATATTCATTTACTTCTATTATAGCGGCAAGCAAATATATTCATCTTTAATCATTGAATATCCTTTAGGTAACCATCAACTTTTCATCAACATAAAACAGGACAATTGCCCATACAATTGTCATTTTATACAATGCATTATGATATATGATTATGCCTAAGGAATGTCCAAAGGTATGCTTATGCAATATTTTTAAAAGATTTTATTTTGAAAAACACATGATATTTGTATATTCTCAGAAAACCTTTGTTCCTTGTATTTGCTCTGAGTATTGGGAAAACCTTTGTTCCAGGTAAAATGAGGTATTGGAAAAACCTTTGTTCCTTGACCTCCCTTAATATCATACACTAGCATTAAGAGCACCTTTGGCTCAAGCCAAATACATGAAAATTGCAAACATCAAGTTTGAAAACCAAAAACATGCAAGAATATTTAAAACCACTCCTTCATTTACCATTCACATAACCAAAATTTTCCTTGCATAATAACGAAACATATCCTTAATCACTATACATATATAAAGTTATGATTCCTTCCTTCAAATACCTCTTTTAGTGTCTCAATACACTTTAATAATCATCTATGAATGATCCCAACGAGTCGGGAGCTCCATTTTAATAAAAACACATTGCTAACAAAATCTAGGAGTGGCGCCTAGGCGTGGCCCTTTGGCGCCTAGGCGCCAAACTCTTTGTCTCGTAGTTTCCTGATGCTGAGCATTGGGCGCCCAGGCGCCATCCCCTATTTTATCATTCCAACCATAATTCATACCCCAAAATTCAGTTCAAGCATAAACCACAATCTCAAATCAATTTATCACTCAATATTCAACTTAACTCATTCATTCATTCATTGATTAAAGAATCAGATGCACACCATAAGAAATCCATTTTTCAACTTGCTATCCATGTGAGCAAATAAACACTTGAAAGATTAAAGTTATCATCCAAGCTTCATATAAACTATAGATAATCTATTTCTAGCCATAGAATTCAAAAACAAACAAGGAATCAAATTCTAATATCATGCCCATTTTGGCTCACCAGACGAAATGAAAAGCAAAGTTTGGTGATGGATGAAAGAAAGCTTTCCCCTACCTCTCTTGCATAGCAAAACTCAAGCCTTGTGTTTGCCTTTTCTTCTTCTATTCTCCTCCTCCTCTTTCTCCTATTTGCTTGCTTCATTTTTATCTTGATTTCTTTTTGCTTTTGGGGTCTCGGTTTCTACTGTAAGAAACGCAGAATGAGGGCCAAAATTTGGTAAAAGTCCTTACTTATAGGATAAGTTTAATGACTCTTTAATATTGGTTGCTAAACTTTTATATCTCTTAGGAACACTTTGATTTTACTAAATCAAGTTTCCTAACTTTTAAAGATATCAAAATAAATTCTAAGATTCACCTAAATTTTAGTTTTACCATTTTCATAATTTTTCATATCTGCTACAAGTCATTCTGGTAGTAAACGCACAATTGGTGTACTTAAAAATACCAAATCAACTCAGTTTGCCTTGAAACTTTAACTACACCTCTAAATTTTCTATATTCATTTCTCTTATCTAAGCAATTTATACTATTTTCCTGAGTTAAAATAGTCATTTTGCATGTTCTGTATTGCGGCAAAGTGTCTAAACTAACTCAAAAAGTCACATGATTACTTGGACATGTTAAACAAATGTTATGGTTAATTTCTATCCATAAACATCACTAACATGTTAAGGAGGATATTACATTTTCCACAAGGCTCACTGTTAGGTCTCCCCTATTTTGGCTTGATTCCATCATTTAGACAGCTTTTCTAATTTTTGAAGATTTTTTATTGCATTTTTGGGTTCCATTTTTGAGTAATTTTTACCTTGTACAAGTACCATAATTTTTAAAAATGTGTAGATAGGGTAACTGTAGTCATTTTGGTAATCGATTAGTGTAACATTTTCCATTGTGTATAACTTGTGTTGTTTGTGTTTCTACCTACTTTTTTGCATGTTGTATGTCTAGGCCTTCTAGTAGTCATTTACTGAACATTGATCCTAACATTGAAAGAGCTTTGCATGCACTTGATAGGGCTCGTAGGTTTAGTGAGAGGATAGTTTTTTATATTGAAAGTAATACTAAAGCTGAAATTAAAACTAAAACTAAACTTGAGACTATAAGCAATCTTGCAACCATGACTGATAACACAGATACTGAAACTAAAATTGGGACTAAAAATAGAAATAATGCAAATATGAGTGATAATGTACATAATAGAACCCTTAAAGAACTAGCAGGTCCTGATGTCAATTATTAGCCTTTATGCATTCAATATCCCAACTTAAATGCTGATTTTGAACTCAAATCTGGATTAATACACTTGCTGCCAAAATTCCATGGTCTTGCAGGTGAAGATCCTCACGAGCATTTGAAGGAGTTTCATATGGTATGTTCCACCATGAAACCACAAGGAATTCTTGAAGAGCACATCAAGCTGTTAGCCTTATCTTTCTCCCTTGTTGATGCAGCCAAAGATTGGCTATATTATCTTCCATCTAGTCTTGTGACAAGTTGGAATGACATGAAGAGGTTGTTCTTGGAGAATTTTTTCCCTGCGTCCAGAGTTGCTGCCATCAGAAAAGATATATGTGGAATAAGACAAAATTCTAGATAGACTCTGCATGAGTGTTGGGAGAGGTTCAAGAAACTATGTGCAAGCTGTCCACACCATTAGATCAGTGATCAACTATTGATTCAGTATATGAGGGATTGTTCCCTATGGACAGAAATATGATTGATGCTGCTAATGGAGGTGCATTAATTAACAAAACCCCAGCTACTGCTAGAGATTTGATTGCAAACATGGCTGCTAACTCCCAACAATTTGGTACTAGGATGATTACTCCCACCAGGGGAGTGAATGAAGTTCATGTGTCTCATGCTACCCAGCAAAGGATAGAGAATAGACTTGATGAGTTGACTTCCTTGGTGAGGCAATTGGCAATGGAGCAAATACCTGTGCATGTGGAGTTTGTGCTTGTCCAACCCATCCCAAAAATGTGTGCCCCACACTCCAAGAAGACAATTCTGCACCACAGGCTTATGCTGCTACAGCAGACATCTTCCCTGGTAAACCTCAACACCAGCAGCCCATATATGATCCATACTCCAGCACTTACAATCCTGATTGGAGGGATTATCCAAATTTTAGATATGGAAATGCAGCACCACCACGACCACAGCAACCATACCAGCCACCAATTAGGCCACACAAGTTTCAGCAAAATTTTGGACCAAGTAGGCAGCAATTCCAGCAACCTGCTAGACAACAGATACCACAGCCACTTGTGCAACAACAAGGTCCTACTCAATCCAAACCTACATTGGAGGACCTAGTCAAGCAAATAGCCACCAACAACATCCAATTCCAACAGAGAACAGAAGCGACCATTCATAATTTGGAATCTCAGATTGAACAGTTGGCTTCTTCATTGAGTCAATTGAAGGCACAAGGCTCAAACTAACTTCCCGCTCAGACAATTCTAAACCCAAAGGGAAATATTAGTGCTATTATGTTGAGAAGTGGCAAGATGGTACAAGACCCTCAACCAGCAAGCAAGCAAGCAGCAGTCAGCAGAGAAAATTGATTCTATAGAAAAATCAGATTCTACAGAAACTGAAACTAAGGCAGACTAGAAATCAGAAGTTAGAAAGAGAAAGAAGAAATCTGATCATGTAGTGTCTCTTCCATTTCCACAAAGAACACTCCAGTCCAAGAAAATGGATGGGGCAGAAAAAGTTAAAGAACTTCTGGAGACCTTCAAGAAAGTGGAAGTGAACATTCCACTGCTAGATGCAATTAAGCAAATTCCGAAGTATGTCAAGTTTCTGAAGGAGCTATGCATGTACAAGAGGAGATTGAAGGGCAATGAAACAGTCAGTATAAGGCAGAATGTTTCAGCTTTCATTCAGTCAATTCCTAAAAAATGCAAGGATCCAAGCACATTTACAATTCCATGCATTATAGGTAATTGCAAGTTTGAGAATGCAATGTTGGATCTTGGAACTTCAATTAATGTGATGCCTGTGTCTGTTTTCAATTCTCTTGGACTTGGACCTTTGCGAGCAACTGGTGTTGTGATTCAGTTAGCAAATAGGAGCAATGCATACCCAGCAGGCTTGGTAGATGATGTTTTAGTGAGAATGGATGAGTTGATTTTTCTAGTTGACTTTTACATTCTAGATCTGGAGGGGGAGTCATCATCCAACGAGGCTCCAATCATTTTAGGGAGGTCATTCCTCAAGACTGCAAGGACGAAAATAGATGTGCATACTAGAACTCCTTCCATGGAGTTTGGAGATATAATAGTGTAGTTCAACATCTTTGATGCAATGAAGCATCCCATAGAAAAGTATTATGTTTTTCATATAGACTGGCTTGATGAATTGGCTGAGGACAATTATGATGAGTTGTGTGCTAAGTTCCTTGATTTAGATGGTTTTGATGATTCTAAATTAGTATGTTCATGTGCTAATTGTGCTGTTAGGTGTGATGTGTGTTTTGGAATTTATGCATATTTGGGAAATAATGAATCTGACTGTACATATTATGCAGCAACTGCTGGTTGTGCAGAAATGCAGTCTGCTGAAGTAGTTCCCACCATTAGATTGCCTCCCTCCATAGTGCAGCCACCCAAATTGGAGTTGAAGCCTCTACTTGCACACCTTAAATATGTATATTTGGAGGATGGTGAGAAGTTGTAAGTGATTGTAGCAAAGGACCTCAATGATGAACAAGAAGAGAAATTACTGCAAATTATGAGGGAGCACAAAAAAGCAATTGGATGGACACTTGCAGACATTCTTAGTATTAGTCCCTCTACGTGCATGCATCGAATATTGCTTAAGGAGGGAGCTAAACTAGTAAGGCAACCCCAAAGAAGACTAACCCCATTGATTCTGGATATGGTGAAGAAAGAGGTGACAAAGTTGTTACAAGTTGGCATCATTTATCACATCTCCGACAGCAAATGGGTGAGCTCGGTGCAAGTTGTTCTAGAGAAATCTGGGGTGACAGTAGTGGCGAATCAGAATAATGAGTTGATTCTTACTAAGGTGCAGAACAGTTGGAGAGTCTGTATTGATTATAGAAAGCTCAACCAAGCCACCCAAAAGGATCATTACCCCCTGCCCTTCATTGATCAGATATTAGAGAGGTTGGCTGGGAAATCGCATTATTGCTTTCTAGATGGCTACACCAGATATTTTCAAATCCATATTGCACCAGAAGATCAAGAGAAGACCACTTTCACATGTCTCTTCGACACTTTTGCGTATAGGCGAATGCCCTTCGGCCTCTACAATACCCCTAACACCTAGCACCTTTCAACGGTGCATAGTAAGCATCTTTTCTGATCTTTTGGAAGAGTGCATGGAGGTGTTCATGGATAATTTTTTTTATTATGGTTCTTCCTTTGATTCATGTTTAGCTAAGGTATTGCATAGGTGCATTGAAATTAACCTTGTTCTAAATTTTGAACCATGTCATTTTATAGTAGAGCAAGACATAGTTTTAGGCCATGTATCTAGCAAGGGCATTGAAGTAGATCCTGCTAAAATAGATGTGATTTCTTCTTTATCTTACCCCACATACATGTAAGAGATTCGTTCTTTTCTTGGTCATGCAGATTTCTAGTGACGCTTCATTAGAGACTCTAGCAAAATAATCCTTCCGCTATCCAACCTCTTGCAAAAGGATGTGGATTTTGACTTTGATGAGAAATGCAAGAAAGCCTTCAACCATTTGAAGCAAGCTCTTACCACCACCCTCATTATCCAGTCACCTGATTGGACACTCCTCTTCGAGTTGACGTGTGATTTCAAACTATGCAGTGGGAGTTGTCTTGGCACAAAGAGTAAGCAAAGTGCCTTATGTAATCTAATATGTTTCAAGGACTTTGGATGCTGCTCAAGTGAATTACACCACTACGAAAAAAGAGCTTTTATCTATTGTTTTTGCATTAGATAAATTTAGATCATATTTACTTGGTTCTAAAGTTTTCGTGTTTTCTGATCATGCAACTTTGAAGTTTCTCCTAAAGAAATCTGAGGCCAAGCCAAGATTAATTCGATGGATGCTACTGCTCCAAGAGTTTGACATCAAGATACGTGACAAGAGTGGAGTAGAGAACTTAGTAGATGACCATTTGAGCCGAATTAAGCAAGCTGCTGACCCCTTTCCCATCCATGACACCTTTCCTAATGAGTAGCTTTTACAGCTGTTATGGTAAATTTCTTGGTTGCTAGTGTCTTGCCTACATATTTTACTAGAGCACAAATTGACAAATTAAAGAGTGAGTCAAAGTATTATGTGTGGGATGATCCATATCTGTGGAAATTCTGTAATGACCAAGTGATTAGAAGATGTGTTCCTAATCATGAATTCCATTCTATTCTTAGCTTTTGCAATGCATTTTCATGTGGAGGGCATTTTGTGCCTTAACATGCTGCTTGGAAAGTATTGGAATCTGGATTATATTGACCAACCCTTTTTCATGATGCATGTGTTTTATAAATCTTGTGAACAATGCCAACGAACGAGAAATATCTCTCGTAGGAATAAGATGCCCCAACAACCTTTGTTGTTTTGTGAAATATTTGATGTTTGGAGTATTGATTTTATAAGCCATTTTCCTGTCTCATTTGATTTTGTTTACATTTTGCTTACTATTAATTATGTGTCTAAATGGGTGGAGGCAAAAGCCACACGAACTGATGATCAAAAGTTGTGGATTTTGTTAGATCAAGCATTTTTTACAGATTTGGCATTCTGAGGGCTATCATCAGTGATCAAGGGTCACACTTCTACAACCGGAATATGGAGACTTTGTTGAAGAAGTATAGAGTCATGCATAAGGTTTCTACACCTTACTATCCCCAAACAAATGAGCAAGTTGAGGTATCAAATAAAGAGATCAAGCAAATCCTTCAGAAAACTGTCAAGCCTAATAGGAAGGATTAGAGCAAGCGACTTGAGGATGTTCTTTGGGCTTACCGAACCACATACAAGACACCACTAAGGATGTCCCCCTACCAGATTATCTTTAGGAATGCATGCCACCTATCGGTGGAGATAGAATATAGAGCATTTTGGACGGTGGAGAGTTACAACATGGACCTTGACCAAGCGGGAGTGGAAAGGAAATTACAATTACAAAAATTGGAGGAAATCTGCTTAGAAGCCTTTGAAAGCTCCAAAATCTACAAGGAGAAGACTATGGTTTTCCATGACAAGAATATTGCAAGGAAAGAATTTGTGGTTGGGAAAAAAGTTATCCTCTACAATTCCTGCCTCAAGCTCATGCCCGGCAAGCTCCGTTCTAGGTGGCTAGGCCCTTTCATGGTCACTAAAGTCTTCCCTTATGGTGCGGTGGAAATCACAAGTGAGGCAACTTACAAAACATTCAAGGTCAATGGACATTTCTTCAAGTCATTCTATGAGAGAGTTGAAGAGAACATAGTGGAGGAGCTCCATTTGTGAGCAGCCATCTACACTTGATAAAGATGTTTCCCCTCTTTCTCTTTTATTTTACTTGTCTTAAATTTATTGATGATATTGATGGTTTGATGATCTTTGAACTTTACATTGAGGACAATGTAAAATTTAAGTGTGGAGGAAGAATTTACATTTTTTTTTCTGTTGTTGTGATTTTTAATCCTACTATTTTTACTGTTTTGTTCTATTTTTTTACTATTTATGTTTTTATATTTGTTGTTTACTAATTTTCTATTTGTAATTCTATTGTTTCTGTTCTATTTTTATTGTTGCTAATTTTATTGCTTTTGCTATTTCTATTTTTTGTTTTTTGTTACTCTTATTGTTTCTATTTTTTGTTTCTGTTTTACATTCTGTTTCTATTTCTATTTGTTTTGTTTTAAACTGTTTTACTGTTTTAAATTCTATTCTAAATTCTATTTTTCTATTTTTTTAAAAGAAAAAAATATTCATAACAAAGTGTGTTTTTAATTGTTTTCAAATGAAACTTTTGAGTTTGTGAAAGTTATGAGCATGTATAAATTGAGATAACATTAGTGAATATATTGTCTCTCATCTTGAGAATAACTACTTTAGTAATAAAATTGAATTGGTAGATTAAGTTTGATATAAACATATCTTGTGAGACTTTGATCCTTTTAATGAATGGATTGGACATTTGTATCATTTTATTCTTTCTTGTGTGATTTGCACTCATGGAATTTGTTACTTCAGAACTTACTTTGATTCTTTTTTAGGCTACATTTTCACATGCAAACATGAATATAATTGAGGCATTCTTCTTGAATTAGCCACTTTAGCCAAATAGTCAACATTGCATATTTTCCCTTAATCCCTTTGAGCTTATTTTATCATTTCTTATTTTTAGTTCATTACATGCCTTAAATGAAAAACAATGTTCTTACCCAACTTTAGGGAATAAGAGAGCATTGACATTATTATTGGATGAGTTCTTGAATAAGTGTAGGGGTATACTAATTGGTATGCAAAATGTCAGTGAAAAAGAAAAGAGCAATCAATTGAATGTTATAAAAAAAATTATGTAAAAAAAGTCAATAACGCAAAAGGAAAAAGAATATGTAAAAGGCATTTACATTACATAGAGTTGGGATAAAACTATCATGCTGATTATTTGGACTCAACCCTAATGCTCTTTTATTCTCTTTGATCTTCAACTTGTCATATTCATATTACTTCCTTCCTTTACTTTAACCCCATTACAACCTTGAATAAAGTATTCTTACTTAACACCTAAAGGGAGCTGACATGATCTAAGAGTTATTAAACGTGTTTTGGCCATAACTCCTTCATTAAGTGTCCAAATCTTACAAATTAGGTGTCCAATTAAAACTAATTGGAAGAGGAAATGTCTTAAGCTAGGGGTATACTTGTATTTTCACTTTTAGTGTCTGTTATGTCGGTTTAGAGCCAAATCCGAGGCTAAGAGGAAATACTTCTCATTTTTAGTTTTCATCTTCTCTCTTGTTCTCTTCTATACTCTCCTCTCCTCTCCTTTCTTCTCACTTTCTTTAGGTTTTCTTCATTTTTCTGTTGTGCTCTCCATTCATAGAGAGCTAAAGTTTTGTAATCAATCCTAGAGATTAAAACACTCTTGATGTTTAATGTTGAGACTTTGGTATGAATGTTTAATTTACTTGTTAATATATTTCTCTCTTCCCTTTGTTTGATTTTGTTACTCCTTGGTTGAGTGACTAACTTAGTCTTGGTGTTTATATGATGGTTGCATAAATATCATGTGTTTAATGGGAATTGCAAAAAGTAGACGATGCATCAAAGGTGTTTAATGAATTGTCTAACTTACATGAACTCTGGAAATGATGTTGATATAGGGTTAAATGGATGCTTAATCCATTTTTCGTTGATTGACCAAGGTTGATTTAGGGTTAAATGGATGTTTCATCCATTTTTCATTGATTGACCAAATCCTAGATACTTACCTAATAGAGAGTTCATGTTGGATGAGGATTTCACAGAGACTAGGTGATGCATCAAAGATGTTTGATGAATTGCCTAGCTTAGTCGAATTCTGAGTTTTAAGTTAGTTTAGGATTAGATGAATGCTAACTTCATCTGACTTTGATTAACCAAATGCTAGATGTTTATCTAATAGAGAATTCATAGGTTATCTTAAGGCTTCTTAATGTGACCTAAAATCAAGGATCTGGTTAGCTAGTGAATGAATCTTTAGTAGTCAATGATAGATTAAACTCAACAGTTGTTAATTCCCTTGGATTGGTTGTTTACTTGACTTTGTTTATAGTCTTTTAACTGCTTTGTTTAATTACTCCTACAACTAACCCCCCCGGTTGCTAACTTCTTAATATAATTGATTAATTGGAATGATCTAAAGGTTCGACCTAGTTGCACCAGATACTACAAGTTCTTGGTGAACCGGTTAACAAATCTCATCTACTTTGGTAGCCTCGGCAATTATCAATGGGACCACTTTTTTCTTTCTTCTTCGTTAGAAACCATAGCTACACCAAACGCCAACAACATCTCTGACACGAAATGTATAGCAACTGACTATATGAAGCAGGCTGACCGCTACCTTCAGAAGCACAAACGGTCAGCCCAACTTTAATTAGGCATAACTTTTTATTCGAGTGCTAGACTCACTATCATTATATATCAACGAAAAGTCCACGAAGAAAGCGTTGATGTGGCAACTGAGGTTGTTTCAGGCCCCAAAAATATTGTTTTAACGCTGTTTTCGACTATTTTTCTACTTTTGCTTAATTTTCATCATTTATTTTTGTAATTTGCGGCTCTAATTAGGGTTTAGTCGCCTTTAAATACCTTTGTTTTGCAGTCCTTATCATCACATTTTTAATAAACAATTTCTCCAAGTTTCTTTCAACCTTGTGTTATTTTTACGCTTTACTCGCTACATTTGTTGGCTTCAAAGAAAGGTTCAATGGCCAGTGGCACAACCAGAGTAGGCAGTGGTTCTCTTGACAATGCTCAGAGGACCGAGACTCCCATGGATCAAGGGGTAGCGTTGAGGGCCTAGGATCAAAGGTTCAATCAGTTTGAGGGACAATTCGATCGATTGGAGGGACGCTTCAATGATCTAATCAACCAGCTTCATGCTCTAGGCATATGCGCAAACAGAGATCGGGATAGCGTTGGTAGACATGCTCGAGATGATACCACTCGTAGACAACCCTTCGACAGACTTGGTCCTACACATAGGTATAGACGCGAGGTCTAACTTGAAGAGTCAAAGGAAGACGAGCAGTACGATAACGAGTCATTGAGAAATAATGAAAATGGGAGATGAGATCATGATAGGGATAACAACGAATTCAAATTGAAGGTAGACATCCTTAATTTTAATGGCAATTTAAATATTGAACAATTTCTGGAATGGTTGGCAGACATAGACAAATTCTTTAAATATATGGACATTTCGGAAGATTAAAGGGTGAAGCTTGTTGCATGTAGGCTAAAAGGTGGAACGTCGACTTGGCAGGAGAGATTGCAGTCCAGAAGGAAACGTAAGGGAAGAACACTAGTGAAGACCTAGCACAGAATGAGGCAGTTGTTGATCAATGATTTTCTGCCCCTAGATTATGAGCAGATCTTGTTTCAATAATATCAAAGGTGCCAACAAAGTTAGAAGTTTGTCCACGAGTATACTGCAAAATTCATGAGGCTAGAAGAGAGGAATGATTTGATGGAGACAGAAGGACTACAGGTGGCGAGATACATAGTGGATTAAAGCCGGTTATTAGGGATAGAATTGGTGTATAGGTGGTGCAATCCATACTAGAAGCGAAGAACATGGCTTTGAGGGCCGAATTAATTTTGCAAGAGAATAGTAGATCAGATTGCTCTCGAAGGACCTATAGTGATGATTTTACAGGCAGCCAGTGATAAGGGCAAAACTATTAATGATAGCCCTACATACATAGATCTTATAAGGAGAAGGCTACGGGAAAACAAAAGGTGCCAGAAGCAAAGGAAGTACCAAAGGCATCGAATCCCTATGCAAAACCAATCCTAAAGAAATGTTTCAAGTGCAATCAACCTGGTCACAGGTCTAGTGACTGTCCACTCAAGAAGATAGTCAATGTGGTGGAACGAGAAGAGGAGCATGACAAGATTGAGTAAGCACCAGATGGGGACGAAGATAAGCTTGAGGGAGAAACCAATGATGATGGATAGAGCTATGTGGTGAGGAAGCTGATGTTGACACCAAAGCAGGAATATCAGACCCAGCTAGAGCTGGCAAAACGGGTTCAACCCGTTCAGTTAACCCACCAACCCGTCATTTTTTGCAGATTAGGTTCAAGAATTGAACCCATATTTTTTTTTCAACCTGCATAACCCGCCCCGCTTAACCCGCAGGTTAAGCGGGGCGGGGGAGGGTTGGCTCGGCGGGTTGACTCTTTTTAAAAAAAAATGATAAGTAATATTATAACTTAAAATTCTTTGATGTTATATAACTTATGTTTGAATATTTAATTAGACTATTTTAAAAATTATATTTTAGATATGTGATTTGTAATTTTTTACCATTATTTTTTTATTGTATTTATTGATTTTTTATATAATTTTTTTTATTTTTTAGGCGAGTTAAGCCGGTTGACCCGCTAACTCATCTACTTTTTCCCAATTTATCTTTTATGCGAGCCAACCCACCTTAAAGCGGGGTGGGTTAGCTCTTCCAACCCATTTCTTAAAACGGGTCAACCCACCCCGCCCCGCATTTTAGCGAGTTGAAGCGGGTCGGGACGAGTTTGCCCATTTTGCCAGCTCTAGACCCAGCGACATCAACCTTTCCGGACCCGGTGCACTATCGCAAATCAGTTGTTTACTGTAATTATCGATAGTGATAGCTGGGAGAATATTATGGGCAAAGATGCCATGGAGAGCTTGGGCCTCAAGACGGAGAAGCATCTCAACCCATACACCATCGATTGGATTAAAGCAGCTAAGAAAATTCAAGTTACCGAACATTGTAAGGTACCTTTTTCTATTGGTAAATACAAGGATCAAGTATATTTTGATATTGTCAATATGGATGCTTGTCACTTGTTGTTAGGTAGACCTTGGCAGTTTGATGTTGCAACTCAACATTATGGGAGGAAGAATACTTATAATCTAGAGAAAGATGGCGTCAAGTTCCATTTACTACCCATGAAAAGAAATTCCAAAACCAAAGCTTCTAAAGTGGATGGGCGGAATTTCTTAACGATCATTCATTCTGGGCATGAGATAGAGGCTGCTATCAAGGAGTCCAAGGAGGTGCACGCCTTAATTTTGAAATAGGTGCTGACAATTGAACAAAGACTAAACAAAGTTGAGTTCCTAGAGACAGTGAAGTCGTTGCTTGAAGAGTTTAGTGAGGTGATGCCAGAAGAAGTGTTTGACGACTTATCCCCCCATGAAGGATATACAACACCAGATAGATTTGAATCCTGGAGCAAGCCTACCGAATTTACCTCATTACAAGATGAACCCGAAGGAGAGTGAGATTCTGAAGACGCAAGTGGAAGAGTTATTGAACAAGGGACATATTCGAGAGAGTATGAGCTCGTGTGTGCCCAGCTATACTAACACCGAAGAAAGATGGGAGTTGGAGGATGTGAGTGAATAGTCCTGCCATCAACAAAATTACAGTTGGCTATCGATTTCTGATTCCCAAGCTGGATGACATGCTTGACAGGTTGCATGGTGCTAAGGTATTTTCGAAGATTGATCTTCATCGTGGGTATCATCATATTCGGATCAAACCTGGTGATGAATGGAAAACAACCTTCAAAACAAAAAAAAAAAGGTTTGTACTAGTATCTGGTGATGCCAATCAGACTGACCAATGCCCCTAGCACGTTTATGAGGTTGATGAATCAAGTATTAAAACCTTTTAATGGCAAGTTTGTGATTGTGTACTTTGATGATATACTTATTTATAGTAAGTCCGAAGATGAACATATATTGCATTTTCGAGAAGTACTAATAGCTTTGCAGAAAAAAAAGTTGTATGTGAATTTGAAGAAATGCAATTTTATGACCAACAAGTTGCTATTCCTAAGTTGTGTGGTCAGTGCATATGGGATCCGGCTGGATGAGGAGAAGGTTCACGCCATTAGAGAATGGCCTACCCCAAAAATAGTAACTGAAGTCAAGAGTTTCCATGGCTTGACAACATTCTACAAGCGCTTTATCAAGAATTTCAGTACTATTGCAGCCCATATTACAAAGTGATTGAAGAAATGGAAGTTTCAGTGGAGTGAAGAAGTTGCTACCACTTTTGCTGTTTTGAAAGAGAAACTATGCACTGCTGTTGTTTTGGCGTTACCAGACTTTTGACACTCTGTTTAAAGTTGAGTATGATGCCAGTGGTGTGGGAATAGGTGTTATTCTTTCTCAAAGGAAGAAACCAGTTGCTTACTTCAGTGAGAAGCTCAGTGACGCTGGACGTAAATGGACCACTTATGACAAAAGTTTTATTTTGTTGTGCATGCTTTGAAGACATGGGAGCATTACTTGGTTGGTCAAGAGTTTATTCTGATTCAAATCGTGATGCTCTAAAATATTTGAATAGCTAGAAACGAATTAGTAAAGACATGCATTTCAAGTGGTCCCAATTCTTAACAGAAATTCCTTTTTAAATTGGTGCACAAAGTCGGGGTACAAAATAAAATAGCAGATACATTGAGCAAGCGTACAAATTTGCTAGTTACTATGCGACAAGAAGTTGTGGGGTTTGATGCAGTATGGGAGTTGTATGAAACTGATGAAGACTTCCGTGATGTTTAGGAGAAATATGCGACTAACCAATCCCTTGAAGATTTCCATATACACGATGGCTTTCTTATGTGAGGTAATCAGCTTTGCATTCCTAAGTCGTCATTGAGAGAGAAGCTGATCAGAGGCTTGCACGGTGTTGGTCTTGCAAGTCACCTAGGCCGAGATAAGACAATTGTTGTTGATGGAGAGAGATTCTATTGGCCCCACTTGAGCAGAGATGTAGCCAGGTTTGTGCAAAGATGTTATATTTCTCAAACTGCTAAGGGGCAATCACAAAATACTAGTTTATATATGCATTTGCCTATTCCAGAAAACATTTGGGAAGATTTATCTATGGATTTTGTCCTAGGTTTGCCCTGAACACAAGGAGGGGTGGATTCTATTTTTGTTGTTGTTGACAAGTTCTCAAAGATGACACACTTTATTCCTTGCAAGAAGACATCATATGCAAATAGAATAGCCAAATTGTTTTTCAAGGAGGTTCTTCATCTGCATCGTGTGCCTAAAACTATCACATCAGATCGGAACAACAAGTTCCTTGGTCATTTCTGGAGGACTTTATAGTTTGATTCATCTTTAAATTACAGCAGCACCGCTCATCCTCAGATAGATGGCCAGACTGAAGTTGAAAATAAGATTCTTGGCAATCTGGTTCGTAGAATTTGTGGAGGCAAGCCAAAGCAGTGGGATCTGGCATTAGCTCAAGCAAAATTTCCTTACAATAGTGTTGCTCACTGTGCCACTGGAAAATCTCCATTCTCTATTGAGTACACAAAGTTGCCGCAACATGCTCTTGATATAATTAAGTTTCCTAAAGCACCAAGAGTTAGTGTAATTGTAGAAACTTAGCCAATTAATGACAGGATATACAGGCTGAGGTAAGGCAGAAGTTTGAACAAGCCAATGCTAGATACAAGCAGAAAACAGGCTTTTGTCGTTGGGGATCAAGTAATGGTCTTTCTGCTAAGGGAGTGATTCCTTGTTGGAAACTACAACAACCTGCAACCTAGGAAGTACGAGCCATACCAGATTCTGAAGAAGATCAATGACAATGCCTATGTTGTTAGATTATCAAATGCTATGAGAATATCCAAAACATTTAATGTGGCGGATATTTATCCATTCCATTCATCAGATGAGCCTTTGTACCCAGATATCCAAAGCAATTTGAGGTCGAGTTTTTCCCAAGTGAAGGGGACTGACGTGAAACATATAGCAACTGACTATATGGAGCGGGTTGACCATCAAAAGCCCAAACGGTCAACCCAACTTTAATTGGGCATAACTTTTGATTAGGGCTTTAGAATCATTATTATTATATATCGACGAAAAGCCCACAAAGAGAGTGTCGACATGGCAACTAGCATTTCAGGCCCTAAAAACGTTGTTTTCGATTATTTTTCTATTTTTGCTTTTTTTTTCATTTTGTAATTTACACCTCTAATTAAGGTTTAGCCATCTTTAAATACATTTTTTTTTTTGCAATCCTTATCATCACATTTTGAATAAACAGTTTCTCCAAGTTTCTTTCAACCTTGTGTTGTTTTTATGCTTTACTCGCTGCATCAATCTCCGCCACATACCGCCTACTTCAACCATAAACACCATAACCTCACCATTTCTAATGCCAAATAACACCAGCAACAACCTCATCACTCTTAAAAATCATACACAGCCAACTTGAAACCCTCATTATGCTTATTTCCATCGAGACCAACCACAGCCCAACCTCTGAATCTCAACCAAGAACCCAATGACACCATGAACCAACGTCCCAAGCACCACATGTCGCGAAAACCACCACAGCCACCAAACTTGTAATCACCATGGCAACCACCTCCACTCACCAAGCAGTTGCGCATAGAGACGCCCTTAACCCAGCTAGCCCAACCATCCCGCCATTCCTCTGTCGCACCTGCCATTCAAAACTAGAATCAGATCCACCACCCCAACCACCAAACCTATAATCACCATGGCAACCACCTTCGCCATCACCGAGTCCAACCTCTGCCTCCATCACCTTCAACCAGTAACGAACCCATCCGAATGCACCATTCGTTGCCTACACCTACAAACTAGTATCATGAACAACCCCCTTCCCACAAACCACCGGTAACTCGTGCCACCTCGACTTCATAGCCAGCCAACCAACCAGAGTTTCAAATCACCATGACTTGCTAGACGCACCACCCAAACCGCACAAACCACCCCTGCGTGCCTTCAAGCCAGCTTCATTCACAAACCGAGCCACCCCACCTTGATGCTTCTCTCCAAGTTTGTTCCTCCATGCTCCGTTAACTTTAGTGGCAGAGCATTTTTAATAATTTTATAATTTTACCGCTTCGATAGGTTTCCAATAAATAACTCCAGTCAATGATCAATTATTAAACATATCCAATAGCTCATAGAAGAAGTATCCTTGCTCCCTGATGACCAGGGAGCGTGTTAGACAATATACTATTCCTGCTTCAAGGTGTGAATGGCATTGAACAATATACTTGCATTAGAAAGGCATTACAGGGATCTCCAAAGAGAAAAAGCACTTGACAAAATCTGTTGAGTTACTTTGAAGTTGAACAAATACCAGAATTACTCAAACATTTTAGATAATATAAGCAAATTCGATAGTAGCAGGTCTCCACCTGAATAATGTGTTAAAAAGTTAACCAAACATTCATCGCTCCTAGTAAACATTTTCAAAGCCTTTCTATCACGGACCAATCTCTATTCTAAAGAGCACCTGTTCAACTTTATTCAAATGAGCCTCACATGCAGATATAATCTTAAACCCAGATATGCATATTCTGTCTAGAGGCCTAAATTACACCATCTATGGTGAAGTCTTAGCATATTAAAATAAAAACGAAGACTTCAACATTCATCAATAGTGGTACAAATCACAGAATAGGCCCTTGGTAATCAAATATTTGGATTATGGTAAAGAAATCTATTATCCAAAAGGCAGCAAAACTCTAACGAAGCACCTTGAAGTCTAAAATGACAAAATATAAATGTAAAAGAATTAAAAACAAAAAGAGAAAAAGAATTCTATTCCCTCAACCCCATGCCTTATGTTAACGCTTCCACTTCTAGTATTTTCCCAAAAGGCATCTTTGAGATTGTGGTTACACGTGCAGAGCCAAGGAGAAGTAGCAACGCCTACAAATGGATCACTCTCAAGGCAGTAATAGTCTTCATCCTTTCACTTATTCTTTTATGAAGGAGACAATCTCCAAAGGAATTTCATTTAAAATAACAAATGTGGGGTCAATACAACCTTTGTTTAAAAAAATGTGTGCTTTCATCGAACAAGTATAATTATGACACAAGAATGGAAATGGTATAAAAAGTCTGAAACATTGCTCATGTATAGCATAGAATGCTAATATAGAAATATCATTACTTGGATAAGTTTTCTATATCTAATTAGCCAAATATACAAAGAACCAATTATATGACAAAAATGATTACCAAACAAAAATACTAAAAACCCTCTGCCATTTAAAGCATTGTATGGGAAAACCTTCAAAAGTTTTAACATTTACATCATTTACATATTTAACAGCTTAGGTAATATATGAACCATCTCATATCATACCATCCCCACCAAACCCTTGCCAAAAAAAAATTGATAAGGTTTTAGGACCAAGAACCTCAACGGAAAATTTTAGACACATAAATACTTGATTGCAATATCGAGCTATATGTCTAGCAACCAAATACTGTTACCAGTTGCACAGCAGGAATCGTAGTGTCATTGTTATCTGCTTGTTATTAATAGCTGCAGCATCAAGATTCTTCTCCAATGTCAATGTAGTATGTATTTGACCTGTGGAAAGAGGACACAAACTAAATATACTAGGAAAGTTCTTTACTATAATCAAAGCCAACAAGCACTTATGAACCGCACCATTTCACAATTAACTGCGCTCAACAGTTGAAAATTCTGCACATGAAGCATTTGCAACATCCTGTGAGCTAAGTATAGCTCCACTCTTCTGTGACAACTACGCTACTCTACTCTGTATGCTACAATCAGGAAACAAGTACAGATTATTGTTGTGGCCCTGCCTACTATGTTACAATATAAATATCACGCAGAAAATTACATAATTGATACATGAATGCTAACATCAAAATAAATTAAACATTTATGACATATCATATACTGTAGTTTCCCAGTTTATTTTTAAAATCTAAACACATCATCATTTAAAACCCTTCACATTGCAAGTTTTAAAAAACTTCCACGCATGCATCCAGCCCATTAAAACCTCCATAGAGACACATCGAGGATCAAATGGAACCAGACAATATTGTAAAGAAGAACAGAGTCCAGGTCACATCAGATCTATTTAGTTGTTTGATTTCCAGGATTAAGGATACTTTCTTAAAACATAAACAAGGCCATATGAGTGAGATCGGATTAAATAAAAACATTTAGGCCGCTAATCAAATCAGAAGATTGCCAGATAGATATAGTACACAAATGTACAGCTGTAAACAACATCTTATTAACTACCATGCTAGCAGTAAAGATTGAATAACAATAAATATATTGTGTCATTTTAACATTTTTTGTCATTTGCTTATTTATGCACTGGCATTGATCATGACAGAAGAGGACTTCAGCACGACAGAAGCGATTTATAAATAAAAAAATAGAAAAAAGAAATTTTATTAAAGAGAGGAATAAGGCATAGCATAAGTAAAATGAAGGAAACGATAAGGTATCCTGTAAAACATCCAAAATCAACAGGGAGAAAACAGAAGAACAAGAGAAAAACTAGGAATACAGCGTGTTCAGAACAATTAAGTGTATCAACTGAGACTTAGGAACCAAAAAAGAGGCTATAAATTTAAAAAGGAGAAGTAAACTACCAATTTCTCCAAATGAGCAGAAACAACCTAGTTACCCACCTATAATCTCATATTGAGAACTTTTCACCACAGATTTGATAGATACCCTCCTATTACTAGAGTCAATATTACGATAAATAAAGGGAAAGGTAGTGGGTTAATGACTCACATGAGCAAGAGAGGTGAGGTAGAAGGGAATATGCATGAGGGATTTGCTTGTAATTGCCTAGACACTTGGCAGCAAGGGATAGAGGAGTGAGGAAGGTGTAAATTCTGTTAGAGAAAATGATTTAAAGCATCGAGAGGGCTAGAGAGAGGTAGGCATGAATTGAGCAAGTTTTGGGGCCTTTGGACCGAGAGGTTTGCAGACCCTCGAAGTTATGCAGTGTTCTATCCTTTTTGTTTTTTTGTGAGTGCGAGAGTGCTAAACCTCTGGTTCTGATCATGTAATTGGGGATTATCCCTATTTTCTGTAATAAAATACTTAGGTTCCTATCAAGATGCTTGAACCAATTAAAAATAATATTATCTAAAATTTAAAATAAAACAATATATCTATCGTTGTTTGTGTTGATGTGTGCACAGAGCCACCTTTCATCGTCGAAGACAACCTCATGTTTATATGTTAACGAAATAGCATCTGATTGTCCCATTTAGATCATGTGTGGAGCAAACATATACACTTCTATCAACTCATTTAAAAAAAAAAGAAAAAGAAAAAGAATAAATTATAGGGTAGGGGAGATTATCATCAATGTATAGCCATTTCATCGTAGTATCGCACAAATAAGGTCTCACAAAACAAAATCAATATATTGTTATAAAAGATGATATGTGAAAAAGTTCGGTGATTTACGTTGTCTTGTACAGTCAAAAAATATTGAAGTTGCTAGAAGTACAGACCCTAGTATCAACAAAATTTTAAGTTCTGAAAGAATTGTTTTAGAAGCATTTAGCTTTATTAATGGCATAAAATGACAGTTAAAAAAAAACTACACCAAATAATTACAATTACAAAATGCATAAAATCCAACAGAGTTCCAGTGTTTTGTTCCTATACATTAATCTGCTAGCTTGTTTAAGCAGAAAGGTAAAGAGAGATATCATGGAATCTAAAGCAATTAGGTAGACATAAACATAGTAATGACATCAACACGTAACAGCCCCAGATACATAAAGGACATACACAGAAAGATTCTGTAATTAGATTCAAGCGCACATTCCAAAATTCCAGAGGAAAAAAAATGACTTCAACAAATCAAAACCATCCTCATCCCACAATTAATACATTGACTTTTATTAAAACATTCTAGAACATCTGTTCAAAAAGTGCACAGTGATTTACAGATAAAACTTAATCTCTCCCCTCTGTCTCTCTCTCTCTCCGTCTCAAATATGTCAAATATTTAGACTTATATTCCTTTTATTATTTCTAATTTAGCCCATAAACAAACAGAAAAGGATGACAATTGACAAGTAAAACCAGTAGTTATGTGCTTGCAAGAAAAACAAACTGCAGAAAAATTAGTATAAATTGTAGGAAAAGGAAATATAGATATTACCGACATGTCCACAATTATTTGCTAAACCAACTGAAAAGCATAACTGAAGTACATTCCTGAGTACTTATAACCACTTGACTACTATAACATTTCGAACATTTATTAGGTGCCTCAGTAAACAGATATTAGGCACAAAAACAAGATACATTTTATTCTCTCATTCTTCATATGGTCTTTCGCTATATGGTATATAATACCTTCTGTGGACGGCAAAAAGAAAAAACAGTTCCATGGTTAGAAGATGTCAGAACTACAACGAACATTCTAATCCCAGAACTAGCAAATGGAAACCCTAACCCTGCAAGAAACATAAAGAATTCTCAGTATCACTATCATATTATTCCTAAATGTAACATCAAATGAGAACTTGAATGCACAGTTTTTGTTGTAAAGGAAATTTAACACATCAAAGAATTCTCTTTTCTTTTCTTTTTTCTCTTGGGTGGGGAACAAGTGGCTTATATTAGCTTGGTGCCTCAATACCAATAATAACAAACAAGAACCATTTGATCAAATATAAACAACACAAGTTTTTTCTTATACATTGGGAATATATTGAAGTTGCTAGAAGCACAGACCATAGTATCAACAAAAATTTAAGTTTTGAAAGAATTCTTTTAGAAGATTTTAGTTTTATTAATGGCATAAACATGACAGTTAGAAAAAACTCTTCACCAAGTAACTACAATTACAAAATGCATAAAATCCAAACTAGTAGCTTAGATTAGCTTGGTGCCTTTGGTACCAATAATAACAATAGCACTGCTATATTACTAGAAGTGAGTTTAGTGAATACATCACGAAGAGATTTTTAACCAAACAGGATGGGTTAAAAAAATAAATGTTATAATTTTGTTCAAAAAAGAAAAATAATTACTGAACTAAATGGCAAAACGCAAAAAATGTGTTTCTCTTCTAAAACCGTTTCACGAATTGGCTGTCGTGATAAACAGCATTTTCCTAATAACAAACAACAACCATTTGATCAAAATACAAACAACAGGAAATTTTTTTTGTCTTTTTCATTTTCTTTTATTCATCAGCCAGGCAGCCAAACAGACAGAAAACTAAAAAGACATCAAAAACAACATTGAAGAAAAAACCTTAAGAGGCGGGTCAGGAACTCGGTACAAATCAGGGGTCACATTACGCAACCACACGCCTGGAAAACACGCCTGCAAAATCAAAACAACAGCTGCATTAACATCCTCAGGAAAACTAAAACAAAACCTAATCATCATCATCATATAATTAGTAGGAAAACAAAAACAAAAGCAAGTTCAACAACCAAATCCGAAGAAAAAAATAAAAAGTTATCAAATAAAAACTTAATTCCTAATCAAATTGAACATTACATCCAGCTGTTTCTGCACAGCCCTTGTTCTCTTCGTAGGCTTCTTGGGTGGCTTGGCCCCAGTCATGCGCAGGAAATCCTCCTCAATCTCTTCCTTCTTAAGAGTCAGCGAGAACATCGGCTTCTTCTGCGCCGCCGCCGCCTTCTCCTCCGGCGCAGCAGCCGCAGCCCGAGCTCGAGCCTGCGCAGGCTTGGGCCTACTCGCCTGCGCCGGCCGTCCACCATTTCTCGATCCTCCCCCGTTATTGACATTCGGAGGAGGCTTTGTCACTTCCTTTCTAGGCCTCAAATTCCAAGTCTTCACAAAATTCCGCTCTTCATCATCCCTCAGACTCCAAGCCTTCACAAAATTCAGGTCTTCATCCTCAAATGAAAGGTCGGCTTCGGGGTCAGTGTCAGCTTCGGCTTCGGCTTCCTCACCATCGGTGGCGTAGCCAGAACCGGAACCAGAACCCTTGTTCCTCTCCGGAAACCGGACAGACATCTTCGATTTCCCTTTCTCACCCACTTTCTTCTCCGAAACCTCAACCGGTTCAACCGGTTTCTCAACACCCTTCCCAACCCCACCATCGTCACTTACCGGCTCGTCCGGGTCGGTATCCCCGGACCCGGGAGAGTTGTTATTTTCGGTCGAGTTCGGCAGGGACGGACCCAAGCGCAGAACAGGGTTGAGACCCGGTTCACCAAGTTCGAAACCCGAACCACTACCAAGTCTGAAACCCGAACCACCACCAAGTCTAAGATCCCAATCACCGAGTTTGTTGTGCGGAGATGGGTTGTGGTGAAGAGGGGAAAGGGGTAGGTGGTGGTTTTCGGGGCTGGTGAGCAAGCGGTTGGGGTTGGAATGGTTCAGGGACCATCTGAGATTGGAAAAAGAGGATAAGTTGTGTTGGAGAGGGTTAGACTTTGCGGAGAAGATGAAAGAACTCATGGGTGGTGGTGGTGATGGTGGTGGAGGTGGTGGGTTTTGTGGTGGCGTTTCAGTCTCGGATACTGAATTGAACACCATGGTCAAAAGGGTATGGGAGGAAGTGGTTTTTGTGAAAGAGAGTGAGAAGAGTGTTCAGTGGAGGATGGATTGAACGGAAGCATAGAGAGATTTGAGAAGAATGAGAGAGTGATATAGTAGAGCTGGAGAGAAAGAGAGTAAGTAAGCAAATGGAGAGAGTGTGTTATTAGCAGTTATGACTCTCAGCAAGTTTGGAAGAAAATCCACATTAGATTTTAGATTTTTCTTTTATGCCCTTTTTTTATTGTAAAGATCATACTAGGTCCACACCCAATGTATCAGAAGTGTAGTGCCAGCTGCACTAGGCATAGAATAATTCACGTCCTTCTAATAAATTTTTTAATTATTAAATAAGAAAAGTATTAATTATTTTTTATATTTTTAAGATATTAAATATATTTTTTATAATTTAATATTTTTATTAAATATTAAAAAATGCATTATAAAAATATTTTAAGAAAATATAATAAAACTCATAAGTATAAATAAATGTAATTCTAAATTTTTTTGACTAATTCTTATATCAATACTCTTAATTACTAAATAAAAAAATATTAAATAATTTTTATATTTAAATACATTAATTACATTTAATTTTTTATTTAATTATTTCTTTATTAAGTATTAGAAAGATAATTAAAAGAACGTTTTAACAAAACTCTAAATAAATATATTTACAAACCTTGTTTATTTTTCAGTTTTCATATCATCAATTTGAAAAATCACAAAGAAATGAGATTTGGCTCCACTATAATTGATGAATTTATTTTAGAGGAAAAAGTAATAAATTATAAATGTTGATAAAAAAATTAGGAAGTTATATTTTAACAACTTATAATTTAGCATACAAGTACATATATTTTGTTACAGAAATTGCGTAAAATCTATGAAGCACTTTATTTATGGATATATCATTACTCATTTTATCATAATCTTAATCGTTGATTTTTACATCAACAGTTATCACTTGTTTTTTTATTTAAAGTGAACCTCTTACTCTAAAACAACTAAATCAAAAGTAAAGATGAGTTGTCTTTTTTTTTTTAATCCATAGATTGATGAGTTGTTAAATTTTTTATTAATTATTGGTTATACATACTTAAGTTCAAGAATTTGAATTGCGACAAGTAGCTGTAGCAATAAGTAACTACAAGGTGGAATTAGAGAGAGAGAGTGGATACATGGGACTCACGGGAGTTCCATCCCAAATCCATGTAGGGAGTGAAGGGGATCCAATTCCTATATCAAAACATTTTATTGTGTGAATAAGGCAAATTGAGATCCATCCTAAATCCATGTAGTGAGTGAAGGGGATCCAACTCCTAGATCAAAACATTTTATTGTGTGAATAAGACAAATTTTAATTAAGGCATGGAGTAGTAGCTATACCTTTGAACTCACTCTTCGCGTAACTAGTCCTTTAGTAAGTTGAAATGTTGTCATGTTTTCTAGCCCAGAAAACAAAGCAACCTAACCCAAAAATCTTTATATCTAAATAAAATAGAACAACCATTTGTATTAGCAACAAAACTCAAGTCCATATTTAATATTCAAGCTCTTGCCCCTAAAATTTTGGGTCAAGTTTCGTTATCAGTGTGAATCAATAACCAATAAATAATTAATAGTTCTATAAGAGTTTGAATACTTTTTGTCCCTTAGCTGTATAGTTTATATTATTTCATTTTTGTGCTATAATTATATTTTGTTTCATCTTTTAAAAACCCACTAAATTTGTTCCAACCATGATTGTGAAAACTAAGTTCCAAAGCTGTATGCTTTTGAAACCCTAACAAACCTCTTAAATGTTAAATGAAATCTAAACTTTATAAATTTGTTTCATTTCATGTTTCAAAGCGTACAACCTAATGTATTAGAAGTTGAGGGAGTTTTTAGAGTAAAATAAATGCTGAAAACATGGCTTACACATTCGACGTGTGGCCAATCAAATTTCAAATTCAGTTCCTTAATTGGGATGGAGGGAGGAACCAACTCCCTCTACTAGGTTCACAAAATTCATATCAATCTCTTTACACACACCTTTCTTTTAAGATTGTTGAGACCGAAATACTTGAGGAATCTCATAATGTGCTAGTGTGTTTGAGTGATTCTGGCAAAATATCATGAAAATGTAGCAAAGTATGAAACAAAAATGGAAATTAAATTGAACTTGAAAATATACTTACAGTATACAGACAACTGCTGATAGTCTACAAGCTGCAAGTTACTCCTATGGTCGAAAGGAAAAACAAGCCTAAACAAGCTAACAAGACTAAGAAAAATTAGGAAAAATAGAAAAAAAAAGCAGTTATTGGTAACTCTCTTTCCTACTGTGGATGAGGAGTGTGGAGTATTCAGAACCCTTAAATGAGTGACTAGGACCACTTATTTATAGCAAAAATTGATAACCACTTCCTCGATCTGACAGTCATGCATTGATTTTATCTTCTTTGTGATTGCACCACCTATGCTTGATGAGTATCATTAGATTTCATTTCTCCACTTAGGCGTACTTGCCATGCAAACTGCTTTTTTAGTTTCATGCGCAAATACCATAAGAAGAGTAACTACCCACTATGTAAATGTGGGTTATCGGCACAACACCAAGTATTCGTATAACTGTCTCTTTCTGGAACGTCATATGTGTGTTTCCTGAGCTCCCTTGATACCTCTTATCAACGACTTCAGTATTGTCGCTATGAATCTTTTTAGACCTTAGTATCAAGGGCTCTTCATATTAGGAGTCTTTATCATCAACATCAATATTGTTGTTATGCACCATTTTATTACCAACTTTATAAGATGATTGTCAACAATTTTATATCACATGTTGACCTCATGGTAACTTCACTTCAGCGTTACCAAAAATCTTCACTCTTGGTAGCTTCAGTACCACCAATAATTCCTTAGATAGCCTCAATACTATCTTTTGTACATAGGTAGCATCAATACCACCTTTCTTTTTAACATGATTCTATGCCTCATGTTGGAATTGAAGCAACTTCAGTATTGCTTCGCTTGGTTGATAGTATCAATATTGTGACATACTCTTTGCTCCAGTCGGTAGCCTATAGAGGAAAAAGTGATAAATTACAAGTGTGTTGATGAAAATTTAAGAAATCAAATTTTAATAACTTAATAATTTATTATACAAGTGCATGTATTTTATAACGTTGCTTGCACAAACATTTTATGCATAGATATTTCACAAAAGCTATATCAACTATTAGATGAGGTGAAAAAATGGACGAGAGAGAAAAAGGAAGGAAAATGAATGATTACAATTAAATTATGTAAAATTTGTGAGGGACTTTAATTATGTATATATCATTACTCATTTTATTATGATCTCAATCGTTGACTTTTGCAACAACGATTATAACTCCTCAGTTTTTTCTTTAAAGTGGACATCTTACTTTATAACAACCAAATCAAAAGAAATGAGATACTCTAGTCTCTATGTCTTCTTTTTGTTTAATTTCCATATATTGATGAGTTGTCAAATTTTTTATCAATTGCTGGTTATACATACTTAAATTCCAGGATTTGGTTCCTCTACAGTAAGTAATTATAGCAATAAGTAATTGCAAGATGGAACTAGAAAGAGAAAGAATGGATATGTGGGATGCACAGGGGATCCATCCTAGATCCATGTAGTAACTACAAGGGATATAAATCCTAAATCCTAACATTTTATTATTTGAAAAAGTGGCAAAATCTAATTAAGGCATGGAGTGCTAGCTACCCCTTTAAACTCACACTCTTCACCTAGAAGTTGAAATGTTGGCATGTTTCCTAGCTTAGAGGGAAAAAAAAAAAAAGAAGCAATCCTACCTAAAAATCTTTATATCTAAATAAAAACATAACAACCATTTATATTAGCGACAAAATTCAGGTCTATATTTAATGTTCAAGCTCTTGTCCCCTAAAATTTTGAGGTTAAGTTTCGCCATCTCTATGAATTAATAACTAGTAAATAATTAACAATTCTATAAGAGTTCCAATACTTTTTGTCTCTTAACTATATAGTTTATACTGTTTCATTTTGGTTCTATAATTATAGTTTGTTTCATCTTCTTAAAATCCATCAAATTAGTTCCAACCATGGTTGTGAAAAGTAAGTTTTAAGGCTTTACACTTTGAAATCCTAAAAAACCTCTTAGATGTTAAATAAGTAAACTTCATAAATTTATTCCACTTCATGTTTCAAAGGGTTAAAAGTGATAAAAGTATGCCATAATGAGAAGATGAAGGAGAAGGGAGAGAAAGGATTGTGAAAGAGAATAGAGGAGTATTCAATGGTTGATGGATTGAATCGAAGCATAAAGAGATTTGAGAGGAATGAGAGTAATATAGTAGAGCTAGAGAGAAAGAAAGCAAAAGGAGAAGGTATGTTATAAGTAGTTATAGCACTTGCAAGTTTGGAAGAAAATCCATATTAGATTTTAAATATTTCTTTTATGCTTTGTTTCTTTCTTAAATCGTAGCAGGTCAAAATCTAGTGTATTAGAAGTTGAAGGTCACGTGTATTAGGTATAAATATATTTGCAAACTTGATTTATTTTCTAATTTTCATCATCACTTTGAATAAGTACAAAGAATTGGTATTTGACTTGCCTAAAGTGAAGAGTTTAGTTTTAGAGCAAAAGTGAGAAGTTATAACCGTTGATTAAAAAAATTAAGGAATTGCATTTTAACAACATAATTTACTATACATGTCCATGTATTTTTTCATGATCTTAGTTGTTGATTTTGCATCAACGGTTACAACTCCTCGCTTTTTCCTTTAAATTAAGCCTCTCACTTTAAAAAAGCCAAATCAAAAAATGCGATACTCTATGTCTTCTTCTTTTCTTTTTAGTATCCATAGATTGATGAGTTATCAAAATTTTTATTGGTTGCTGATTATATATACTTTTTCTTGTTTGGTTTCCTAGGGCATCCTCACACCCTGTGGACATGAAAGTAATCCCTTCGAACATGGAGCTATATGGTTAGGTCCTTCCCACGAGTGCTATCCCTAGGGCTCGAGCTTTTATCTTCCCCTAAGAGCACAAATCACTTACCATTTCTCCTAAATCCTTGTGATTTAATTATTTACATACTAAAATTCAAGGATTTAGATTCCACGCAGTAATTACAGGGGTGTAGTTAGAGAAAAAAAAAGGAAGAGAGCAAGTGGGACCAAGACCCATATATTCTTCCTTTCTCTCTCTAATTGCACCCTTATAGTTACTGCAGGTGATCCAAATCCTAGATTCAGACATTTTATTGTGTGAATAGGTAGAGAGTTTTAGTTAAGACATGGAGTGGTAGCTACCCCCTTGAACTCACACTCTTCAACTAGATAGCCCTTCTTTAAGTTGAGAGACGTTGACATGTTCCCTAGCTCAAAAAACAAAGCAACACTACCCAAAAATTCTTATATCTAAATACAAATAGAACAACCATCTGTATCATTAGAAACAAAGGTCAAGTTTAAATGTAGTGTTCAAACTCTTGCTCCCAAAATTTTGGGTCAAATTATGCCATTGATATGAATCAATAACCAATAAATAATTAACAAGTCTACAATAGTTCAGATACTTTTTGTCCCCAACCTATATAGTTTATATTGAGTTTCATTTTTGTTTTATTATTGTATTTCTTTTAAATCTTTTCAAAATTCACTAAGTTTATTCAAACATTGATTGTTAAAAGTGAGTTTTAAAGCTTTAACACTATGAAACCCTAAAACCTCTTTGGTATTAAATAAAATCTAAACTTCATAAAATTGTTCCATTTCATGTTTATATTGAGTTTCATTTTTGTTTTATAATTGTATTTCTTTTAAATCTTTTCAAAATTCACTAAGTTTATTCCAATCATGGTTGTTAAAAGTGGGTTTTAAAGCTTTAACACTATGAAATCTTAAAACCTCTTTGGTATTAAATAAAATCTAAACTTCCTAAATTTGTTCCATTTCATGTTAATATATGCTTTTATGTTTTAAATTTAAATAAATTAATCTGATTTTATGGGATTTTATTAGGTTTTACGGAGCCTATAATCATTAACTCAATTTGGGAAACAAAATACAACTTGGTTTGGAATTAAACACAAAGTGACTTGATTAGAGCAACAAAAAGTCTAAAACAACTGCTATATTAAAACTTCAAACCACTAAAAGTCTGAAGGTATGAAACAATAAACACAAACACAAAAATATCAAACCAAGCTAGCAACAAGAGTGAATTGAGTGGAATCATACACTCCTAGGAGTTTACATATTATGATTTCTAGTTGTCTCTTTCTTGTTGATTCATTGCTCAAAAATTATTAACAGACATTGTAAATTTATGAAATTTATTAGTACTTAAATTTGACTTAGAATATCAATATATTAATACTTATATGTACATGAATTATCTTTAAATGATATCTTATATAATATGTAGCATCTATGCTTAAATGCTTTGCTTTTACTAGACCCTCAAGCATTTTTTATATAGTAGATATACGTTTTTGACATCCTTGGGCTCAACCACTAACTCTGTTAAATGTACTAATGAGATGTATTTGGTGAGTTTTAGAAATATTTGGGACTAAAATGAAACAAAATAGTTGTGAGATGAAAATGAAACCTAAGGTAAAGTTGATGGGCAAACAGTGAAATTTTGTTTCTAATGAATTTTATACATCATTTTCTTTTTAAAATTTTACATTTGTGTATTAAAAAGAATAATTATACTTCTCATATAACTTGATTAAAAATATATATCTCAACATGCAACTCACCCAACAGTACTGCTAGATATGGTATATCGTGTAGCACCTTATCTTTCAAACCCTTTAAATACTAAGAGTGGAAGAACATAAATAAACAAATAGAGGGGTGGATTAACAATTTTAAATAAAGAAAATGATATCTACTTATTTTTCATTAATAACAATGTGGCTAGTAGAATGTTATTTAATAATTAAAAAATATAGAGCTAATGTGGGTTAGTTTAGCTTGTAAGGATTGAAGTACTTTGCTTGAAAAACTTAAATTCGATTCTCACTATTAAAGATTGTCTTTGTAGGTAATTTATTAATATCATAGTAACCTATTACTAGGACTTGTGGCAAATCCTAATGACCTGACTTTAGAATGGAGTAACCTATCTAACTATCAAATTCTCAAAATATTATTTGGAAATTTCAAAATTTTCATTTAGTATAGATAATTTTATATTAGTCCTCGAAATAGTTAAAAATTATCCTTTAGCCCCCAAGACAAATTTATTAGTTGTAGCCCTATTATGTAGATTTGATCTCTAATTGAAGCATGCAAGCGTGCTACTTTCTTTTAGGGTTCATGAGTCGGATTCAAATTTTCAATTTATTATATGACAATTTAGGAAAAAAAACAAGAAGTATTCTGACTAAGAAAGAAATTATTATTAAAAAAATTTTTGGCTTGAGTGTTTATTTTGTATTTTCCTTTTATTACTCTGGGTGTTGGCCCTATTTTCTTATAGTTTAATTTCAATGTATTTTTAGTCAGTGTAAATTTTTTTATACTATCACTTAATTATGCATTGCTATATAATTAAAAGAACGTTACTTTTAATGTAGTTATTGTAAAAGTCAAAGCCTTTTAATAACAAGACAATACATTATTAACTGATAGTGTAAAAAACTTTCACACTGACACTCCATCAAAATTAAATCCATTTTTAAATTTAATTTTAATGTTGTCGTCAGTGTAAAAAAAAGTATATTATCATTTAATCATATATTATCACGTTATCAAAAAAGTTTGATTCTTACAATAATTACATCAAAAGTCACACTTTTTTTAATAATGTGGCCATGTATGATTAAGTAATAATATTAAAAAAATTTACATTAAATGTGCATCAAAATTATACTCATTAAACAAATAGCACTAATCTAATTTTAAAGCTATTTTTTTTTCCATTTTCAATATTGGGATGAGTTCTCAAACAAGCTCTTAATCAAATAATTAATAAAAACTCAAGTTTAAAATAAAATAGATCAATAAAGTACGAATTGACTTCTAAATATTATAAAATTTTATAGAGTAAATGGTCATTTTGGTCTCCAACTAGTTTAGGCAAGTACACATTTGCTCCTAACTAAAAACAAAATATATGATCCTCAAATTTATGGGCCTGATGGCCATATCCTTCCTTCTATCAACCCATGTTTGTTTAAGTTAACACGCTAGCCTATGTGACACATTAAATGTTGGAGTGGCCTTTCTTTAATTTGATGACATGGTGTCTTGATCTTCTTCCAACAACTCATCCATGTCTAAACCCTAAAAATTATTTGGAAAGAACCCTATGATAAGGCATAGAAGAAATTTGAATCTGCCTCTCTAACCCAACCCCAAACCTTCCACTCACCCCATCCAAAATCCATATGGCCATCGGGATGAGCTCTGACACACAGAACCATAATGTGAATCCAAGGTAAAACATATTGCCACTTACCCCAAACCTACCACCCACCCTTATTTCTTACTTAATGCCATTCACCCCAAACCTAAAGATTGCTTACTATATGCAAATTCTAAGGAAATAGATTACTAACTTAAAAGATTGCACATGCTAGTTAATGAACCTATATGTAAGCTTTGATTTAAGCTTGGAATACAAAGTTATGAACCTAAAGTTTGGAATACAAAACTATGAACCTAATGTAATTTCCTCCCTAACCAGTTAGTTTTAATTAAGGTTGTAGAAGTTTAGTAACTCATGTAGGAGTTATCTGTTAACTTAGATGACCTTTTTAAGTTAGTTAAACTATTTTGCTATAATACAAAGTGTGAAAAGTAGCTAATAATAGCCTAAAGAGTAGCATATGTTACTAGAATGAAGGAAATAAATAAGGAAAATTTATTTCTAGGTCACAAATGAATAGTTTATGATGTAGTTAAATCGTGATATCAAATGCAACACTATGTTGCCTAAGGGACTAGATACCTACCTATAGCAATTCATAACTATTGGATGCTCAATGTCTTCTACTTTCCCATATATGCAATGTGATCATTTCCTCTATGAAATATCTCTACTAGTGTCTCCACATACTTAAAATGGCATATATATGGGATCCTAACAAGTAAGGAAGTTCTATTTCTCAAAATAAACATCCTAAGAAAAACTATTCTGGGCGCTTAGGCGCCCACTACCCAGTGCCTAGGCGCTAGCATGGCAGAAAGCAAGCTCTATTTTCCTGGTCACTGGTGCTCAGGCGCTCCTATCCTAGTGCTCAAGCACCCCACTGGCACTTAGGCGCTCCAACATTGGTGCCTAGGCGCCCAGTGCTCTGCCTCACACAGAATCCATTCTAGGCAGTGGGCGCTTGGGCGGCCAACACCTGGCGCCTAAGCGCTAGTGCACCAGAATGGAATCCTCTGTTCTACTGGTTTTGTAACACCCTAATACGAATTATCATAAAATAAACGAAATATTCTAAAATAAATCGCATTAGAAATGTCACTTCTAGAAAATGCAGAAAATAAAAATTCATAATAACTTACCTAATCATTATAGAGAGCCACAAATGATAAAAAAGTCATATATATAACTACCTCTAACTAACACGCCGTAAAGTATACATAAACTTTTCTAAACAACCAGAAATATATACATATACAAACTGGTTCACAAAGAAACAAAACACTAATCTAAGCCTTCTACTTCTTTTTTTCCTTGCTCTTTCCCTTTTAAGGACTTTACTTGGATTTACATGGAACACACAGGAGTGAGAAATTACAATTTCTCAGTATAAGCATACCAAGACCAGCAGTTAATCATTTATAATAAATAATTCAACAGAGCATCAAAAATACATTTGATATAAAAGAATATCCGATAATCAATAATAACGAAGATTCGCCCATACAATCCTAAGATACTATCGAACGAGCAACCAAACAATCATTCGATTAAGCCATGACAAATGCTCATACAATTGTCAACCATACAATGCTTTATGTTATGAAGTATGATTATGCTTAAACAAAGTCCTAATAATATGATGATGCAATGCAAGTGCAGATTTTAGTTTTTGAAAATATATGCCACTTACTTGTTTCCCAGGAACCGCGTTCCTTTGTATATACTAAGCAAGTTAGGCCTAACAAGTACAAGCCCACTTGGTAATAGGTGAGTACTTTCCTCTCACCAACGTTAAGAGTACTATTACCACCCCCATATCGATAATCCTGACCATACAAGTATAAATCCAAGGAGAATTCGGATTCACACCTCATTCCCAGATCACATGGTTGTGCACACCATTGAGGTTACAATACATAGGAAATAGCAAATGACAAGTTTGAAAAGAAGATATATAGGTTTGCTATCAAAACACACACACTTATCACAAGGTTTACCACAACCAAGTGAAAAGCAAAGACTAGTGATTCAAAGTTTTACCTTAACTTAACACATAAGTAGTAAAACTCATATCACTAGTGTCCTCATATCTAGTATCTTATACCATCACTTCGCCAGTGACTTCAAAGCAACCTCCATTCGCTCAAGGATCTAGATACCAATTTATAGCATTCCATAACACTTGAATGCATAAGATTTCACCAACTTTCATCACAAGGTTTACCTTAACCTAGAGAAAAGGAAATAACTAGAGAGCTTACACTCTTGGCTCAACTCTAATCCATAAAGGAACCAATATAGGTCTCTAATCAATGACGAACCTTAACCTAGGCAAACAAGGAAACATGTTGTAACTATGCATTCCAAACTCAACTTTAACTCTAAAGGAGTAATCTTTGCATAAAGGTAGGCATACCATCTCATTAAGGAAGCCTAAGATGTCCCAACACATCGTCCGTTGACACACTACCACACTTTGGGTGTCTTGAGTCATCTAACTCTGTCCTAAGGATTTCCCATACTTTGGACATCTAAAATTCCCAAGCTTTACATTTATGCAAGTTGATAATTCTCCCTAAGAAATATCTCCAAAAGTGTCTCTTTACACCTAAAAAGACTTGCACAAATATTCCCAACAAGTAAGGAATTAAATTAGCATCACAATGCTAAGATCACAAATTTGTCCTGTATCGACGCCTAAGCGCGTTGAGCACTAATGCCTGGGGGCGTGAACACCATCGCGTGTTCTTTTGGGCAGAGCGTGCCTAAGCGCGCATGAGCTGGGCGCTTGATCACCAAGTGCCCAACAACATTTGCTGCATAATTTTGTAGCAATGGAACACTGTTCCATTGGCACAAACACGAGATTTGATCTCTTCAAATCTGTTTCTTGATTATTTTAAGTCTCAAACAAGTTCACAAACATGATAGAAACATAAAACACCAATTGATTTCACTAAAAATGGATCAAAACACTAAATCACTCATTTAAACCCCTAAAATAAACACTTAGAGCATTTTAGGTCCAAAATGAGAATTTCAAGTTTCTAATCCAAACTCTTAGCATAAACAAGTCATAACCACACTTAGAACTTATCCAAGCAAGAAAATAACTTAAAACACCACTAGAACTCAATTTATTATATTAAACCTCAAATAAGCCTAACATGAAAAATGAGAAAGAATGAAGTTTTGAGCTCAAGAACCCCTACCTCAAGCTCCTTGATGCTGCCTTGTTGCTGCAAATTTGAGCCTCAACTCTTAGCCTTAGGTTTCCCTTTCTTTTTATGCCTCTTGCTTCCCTTTCCTCCACTTGAAACCTCCACTTTCTTTGTTATTTTTGGGGTAGCCGTGAAGTGAAGAGAGAAAAGTGAGAAATATTAGAAACAAAGTCACCAATAAAAGTCCAAGTTAAAGGCTGTAACTGTGGACAGCTTGTGGCTAAGTAATACCATATTAATATTTTTTGATCTGCTAAAAATGCTCAGATTTAGCTAAACTAAGTTTTTCAAGTTCCAACAACTTTGAAATAAATACTAAAATTCATTAAAAAAGTCATTTCACCAATATCATAATTTTTATATCTGTAACTAGTCAATCTGGCATTAAAACACATAACCAGTATGCCTAAAAATACTAAACGAACTCCAATTATTCTCAAACTTTAACCACATCACATAATACACATTTGTGACTTAGAAATAAATTATTCAATATTTATTTCCATTAGTTATGCCATTTAAGCTAATATCTTAGTCATTTTAAGTTACTTTTCACTTTTTGACTTGCACCAAAATACCTAAATTAACTCAGATTGTCACAAAATTAAACAGGCATATTAAACAAGTATTAAACTACCTCTATAACTATTTATAAGTCTAACATGTTGAAGAGGATGTTACCGATTTCTAAACCAGTTTCTAATCTTCTCAACTCATGTTTCAAGTGGTTTCCAACCACTACCATGACTTCTAAACATGATATACATCTCATGTACAATCTCAACTCATTTAAGTATGAATTTATGAACCAAATCACAATCTAAAATACTCATTTCTCAACTCCTAACTCAAGGTGTTTCATGGATATTCCTATGATCAAAACTAACTACCATGCATAGACTAACTCATTACAAGTCCTATCTCAAGTTCTTAATGAGTTCATTCAACTCAAACTCTTGAGAAACCCTTAGAAACCCATTTTCTATCCAAACCTACATGCATCATGCATGAAGAAGGGAGTAGAAAATGAAGAAACTAAATATCAAACACCCCTACCTCACTTGTAGCAAGGATGAACTTCAAGCTCTAGCTTTGCTCTTTGATCTTCCTTGGTTCCTCCACCTTCTTCCTCTTCTTTCTTTCTTTCCCCTTCTTTCTCTCTTCTTTCTCTTTTCTTCTTGCTGCTTGCACTTGAAAAAAGAGAGAAAAAGGTGGAACGGTCAAAGATGGATGCTTAAGCGGTAGGAACCGTGGACTTTAGTAACTTAGGATATTTTTGCTAAAACTCTATATCTTTTATGAATACTTTAATATCAGAGAATCAAGTTTCCTAACTTCCATAGGTATTATAGAAATTCCTTGGATTCATCTCAATCCTATTCTCATCATTTCCATAAACTCTCATATATCTACTAAGTCAATTGGGTTTAAAATACTCACTCAGTGTACTTAAAAATATCAAACTAACTCAGTTTACTCTCAAAATTTAACTACATCACAAACTACTTATTTATTACCTAAAAATAAATTCTCTTTATTTTTTCCATCATTCTAGCAACTTATGCTACTCTTTAGGCTATTATCAGATACTTTCTACACTCTGTGTTATAGTAAAATAACCTAACTAACTTAAAAATGTCATCTAAGTTAACAGATAACTCCTACACAAGTTACTAAACTTCTACAACCTTAATTAAAACTAACTGGTTAGGGAGGATGTGTTACAATATGCAAGATTGCTCAAGCTATTTAATGAACCTAAAGCTTAGAATACAGAACTAGGAAGTATAAAACCTATTTGCATATTCTTAATGTTAACCTGATCAAAAGAATATTGCTAGACTTCCTAAATAATGAATCAACAAAAAGTTATGAACTTAAAGATTTAAAATAAAAATCTATATTCAATCAAACATTAAATATAGAACTATGAAATACATAACCTAAATTAGGGGTGTCCAGCAGGTTGGGTCAACTCATGAACTTATGGGTTTTGACCTAACCCAACCGACAAAATGCAGGTTGGTTCGGGTTGGAAAACACTCCAACTTGTCGGGTGATGGATTTGGAAAGTGTCAACCCTCGTAAACCCAACCCACCCAAGTAGGGTTATTTTTTTTTATAAAAGCCATTTAGCCATAATGACAATTTATGTTATTTTTCTCATGACATTTTTGTATTACTAAATAAGTCTAAGTGTAGGCATTGTGGTCATATTGAGAATGTGACCAAGAAAATAATGATTAAAAACTCATAAAGCATATGATAAACCATTGTAGTGAAAATCTAATTAATCACTTGGATGACAAAGAAAATCTTAAGAAAATTCAGAATGAAGTAAATGATTATGTCAATCCAAATTCTATATGTAATGACATTGACTTCAATTAGCTAATGTGGTTTGTTATTTATAACTTTTAGGACATGTTAGCTTGCCTTATTTTATTTTAGATTTATGTTAACTTGGTAAGACTTATTAAATTTATTTAGCTTGTTTAAATTTATTTTATTTACGTAAAACTAGTTGTGTAACTTTTTATTTTATTTGGGATATATGTTGTTTATAATTAAGATTTGTTATGCATAATGAATTTTTGGTTTTGTATATCAACATTTATTTTACCAGGAATTTTTTGTTTAATATATGTCAGACCCATAAGTTTGACCTAACTCAACCCACTCTTGAGCGAGTCATGTTGGGTCAAGTTGAAGGAAAAAAAATTTTTCAACCCAACCCCTCGATTTAATGAATGGGTCAAGTCAAAAAATTCCCCAAAATCCACTCAACCCATCCAATAAAAACCTTTAACCTAAACCAACAAATAATACGTGTCCAAAACACCAAACCAAAAGAGCAAATGAGAATTGATAGAGAAGAGTAAACTAGAATTCCAAACCATGATATTGTAATAATTCATTCATATTGTCATCATTCATTGATACATTTAAAGAACATCAAACTAATTGTCAGCAAAAAACCATCTATATTAGTTAGCACAAAAACTTTCCCTAAAACAAAAAAAAGTCAGCATTTACATCAAAAACCAAAAGTCCCCACAAAAAACCAAGATTATAGTCAAAGAGTCAAAACAAGCATAAAATACCTAACATCATTTTAGAATGATAGACACGTTCAGGGTTCTCTCCTCTATCCAGCTAGCTTAAATATATTGGTATCTTCTTCCTGTAGGTCTTGCTGCAAGTGAAAAAAGCTCCATCCTTGAGCCAATTTGACTTCTTTATGGTGACTTCTACTTTGCCAAGCTTCACAAAATGTTATCTTCCCATCCTCACCCCTCAAAGCCCATGTTCCAAGATTAGGTAACATGAACTTACGAGAAAACTTCACAAGCACATACTACACACAAAAAGAAAAATAACCTCACCATATGATTTCAATTAGGCAATCTACTGTACAAATATAGAAAGATAGAATCATAAACATACTAGCTTATTTGTAGTAACCTTGCTCCCATTCGGAAACATAGTCATGAAGGAGTCAACAACATTATGATTCTCTACCTCAAAATTGGATGATACATCTATGGTGCCATCTAGATTTGGAGAAGCTACATCTTACCAATCCATGTTTTTATCGATACTTATTAAAAATTTAGAACCACCTAGGTATAACAGGTGGAGCTAACATCAGTCTTGTAGGCCATAGATTTCTCTTAACTAGCTCTATCTAGAATCCCACCTGTTTAGATGGCACATACCCAATGTGTTTCACATTGCTTCTAAGGTCCCTCAAATGGAGAACTAACCCCCAAAAACTTTCCCCAAAACCACACAAAGTCTTCATCAACTTCTTCTTCGCCCTATAAAATTACAAATTCAAATTACTTTACAACATTTAATTTTGATTTATTCTTATAAAAAATTACAACAACAAAAAAAGTTACAACAGGCCCTGGTTCCTGTGTCTACCAAGAAAGGACAAGAAGGAGTACATCATATAGCTCACTACAAAAATAGAATCCAACATCATATAGGTATACTTTTTCATTATTTACAAAAATAGAATCCAACATCCAAAATCCAACATGCAAAATGAAATCACAAATTGAAAATTTTGTAATCATAAATACCATAGAAGATACCATACAAAATACTCAAATATCTTACAAAATACCGAATAAAATACCAAAGGAAAAACCCCATTGAATACCCTATAAAATACCCTAGAAAATACCAAACAAACGGCCATAGAATATACCTTGCAAAATAGCATACAAAATAACCTACAAAATACCCTAGAAAAATGTAAAATGAAAAGGGACCACTATGCATTAAATAAAATGAAAGGATCCACCATTATCAAGAATCTTTCCAACATAGCAACATGCAAAGGGGTGAAATCTTACCTCAAGGCCGAAGTAGTCCTTCCTGCACTCTTCTTTGTTTCTTTGCACTTAGCAACATCAACAATGGGGCCAAGGACTTCAGTGGTCAAGCGTAGTAATGCAAAGGACAAAAATTACAAGCTTTGGTTCTGGTATTTTTGCATGAAAGATGAAAAGGTGCAATTCCTCACCCTAAATGACATCATTTTACTTTTATCTCATACCTGAGATCTATGTCATCAAATGAGATGGGTCTATGTTAGCCACAATCAGGTCGCACTAGCATTTAACGTGCCACATAGGTTAAGGAATTAACTTAAATGAACTAGGGCTAACGAAAGGATGAATATGGCTAATAGGCCCATAAATTTGGGGATCATAGGTGAGTCTATTTTTTTTAATTACAGACTAATGTGCACCCATCAAAATGACTCAAGGGCCAAAATGACCTTTTACTTAATTTTATAAACATAATCTCAATAGTGGAAGTTCTTAATCTAATGATAAATTTTATAAAAGAAATGTTTTTGGTATTGCGGTCAGGTATTGTCTGGGTCAACTTGTGCACACCTTGACTAATCCATCTCTCGATCCAGTAAAAAAAACACATATAAAAGAAATTGTTATATAATATTATTAAAGTGCAAAAATAGTTTTTTACTAGATATATGCTATTTTTGCAAGAAATGATATTCACTTGAAACATTTATAAGTATAGTTTGTATTTGAATGCCTCCTATGTATTTGTATTTGCACAATAATAAACAATTGCATATGTATGTTTGTCTAAAATGGGGAAAAAGTAAAACAGAATAGAAAACCAAGGAAACTCAAGTTTGTGATATTAAAAATAGAAAAATATGGTACGACATGCACAGGCTGTTAAGTAAAGTTGTTTTATTATTAAAGAAAAGGAATACAAACATTTTTGTAGCATAGATTTTCTTTTCTATTGATACTAATTACTCTTTCACCTTCTCTCCAAAAACATCATTGTTGCAAAAAAGAAAATTTTATGATCAACTATAAAAACCCATAAATAGCCTTAAATATAGATAAATGATGCAAACTAAAGTTTTTAAATGTGGTCTATGTCCGTTTGGTTTATGTAACTGGTACTCACCATTGTCTAATATTTCTCCACTTGTCCCGTGATTGGATCATATTCATTTATCTTATTTTTCTTCTTTTTCATTTCCAGTCAGTGTCAATGTTACTTTCTAAGGAAAAACTTTCTGCTTGATCCTAGTAGTATTACATTGCACCATCATAATTCAGGATCTTAAAGCCATCCAATTTTTCCTTTAATTTCTCTCTTCTTTTTTTTCCCTTCCATCATCTATGGCTCACTCTCATTTTTTGAGTTCTTTATTAAACTTTTTCTATGTAAACAACATTTCTCTAAACCTAATATGTGTCATTCCATTTTCTACCAATAGATGCACATTCTATTTGCATTCCTTTCCACTTCCAATTCTTGTCCCAAACCAAATTCTAGGTTATAATACTGCTATTGACCAAAATTGCTTCTTTTTTATTTCATACAAGATTTACCCTTTTAATTACTATATCATAAAAACAAGGTTTACCCCATTTCATATCTTTTCCTAAGATTTTGTCTAGATATTTTTTTTATTAGTGATATAGATTTTTTTTGTACATGTAGGATGGAATAAAGTTTTTTGTATCATTATTTTGATATTTAATGAAAAAATAAAATAAAATTTTATGTCATTTTTTAAACTAGTTCCATCCCTTACTCCTCACTTTAACGAGAAAGAAAATGGAAAAAGTAAAGTGGAATAAATTCACTATTTTTATTCCATTTTATCCTATTATAAAGACTAAATTTACATCTGTGCAATGCATAGGATAATATAATTAATAAAATTAATGAAATAAATGATAAAATAAATTTAAAAATCATTAATCTAAAAAATAATAATAAAAACATTAAGATAATAATTGATTTGATAATATAAAATATAATAATTTTTGGTAACATCTGACTCTACATAGAATTTTTTTTAATCTCGATTCTAGATAGAGTTATTAGTCATTGGGAAAAAATCCAAACAAAAAACACCATTATAATAAGGAATTGCCTTTGTTTTGGCAATCAAAACCCTCAAAAGGTTTTATCTTTGACAAATAAATTTTGACAAGTATTGAATCTAATGAAAAAAATAAAAAGAATCGAATTACACATTAAATAATTATTTTCTATATTTTATTCTATATTTGACTGTGTTAAACAATATAATAAATGAGTTGTTTGTGAAATTATTATTATATAATTAACTGAGAGTAATAAAAACATGTATGATGGATTTGGAGCAAAAAAGTTGTGTTGTGACCATATACATTTCAATTAATAAAATCATGTTGAGAAGAAAATAATAATATGTTGTTAGTTTGATGATAAATAAGGATAGTTTTTTAAGGAAATATTTCTTCAAGGAATTTCATTATTGTTACTGATTGAAAAATAGTTGAAATCAAAACACTTGAATCCTTTGCATCCACATCAGAGTCCTAAAAAAAGGGTTTAGTTTACAACACTTTTATACTCTTTTTTAAGCATTTGTGTAGAACAATGATGTAATTCAAGTAACGTTCCTAGTGTGATAATTAAATTGTTAATAAATTTTTAAATGGCCAATTACTTAAATTTTTTAAACTTTTCTATAAAATATTGAAACACAAGACCTCATTTCTAGTATCATGCATGAACCTGACAATTTCTTCAAAAACCTTGTTCATGGAGCTATCAAAGAATAATAACAAGAACCCAATAAATAATAAAAATCACAATATAGCGCATCACTACTCCAGCAGACCATATTGTTGATTAAAAACAATTGCTCAAAGAGAAAATTGTACTATGAATTTTTTTTCAACAAATGCTGACAATTTTCTAAACCAATGATAAATTAAACTTGGCATCAAGCAAGAGAAAGAGCATTAGAATAAGAATGTGTGACATTACAAAACTTTAAACCGCAGTAAAATTTACAACAATGATGAAAAAGTGAATGAATTAATAGAAAGAATTGTTGAAATAGTACAAAGACTATTTCAAATCATTTTTTCACATTCATCGATTTTTTGAAATGTTGAGTTTGATATACCCTCCTTAAGAAAGCTTATAAGATTCTTCTTCCTATCAATAATCTTAACAACACTATTAGGACAATGGTGCTCTCCTATGTTCCCTGAGGATACCAGACAATGGCACAATCAGGTTATATCATGTAAATATTCTTAACAAAAAAGGTCATTTTGAGATAAGAAATGACAATTCAAGTGTTCAACCTAAGTTAGACCATCTAACTCTTATGGCTTCCCAAACCATATTCTAAATGAACTTTTGTCCACCAAATAACCTCCTATCAATAGAAATTCTGCCAAACTCAAAGTATACATTTTTCCATCTCTTGCAATTAATACTCTAAATCAACTCTTTCTCACATATATAATACAGTTCTAAAAAGATAGGTTAAATTCTATATCCCCATGATTGTTGCACAATTTAAGAATAATACCCTTCATTTTCTACTAGACTCAATAATTCTAGCAATGATATCATTTAGAATAACTCAACAAATTCATGTAATTGTCAAATCAATTCCAAGCTTTGTGTGTGTTGTCACGAAAATGTTCTTCAAAACTCCAAAGTACGCAATATGCAACTGAAAACAGTTATATGTTTCAAGTAAATTATCAATTATCCAATTAAATAAAAAAAAACACAAACAACGAAAAATTAGTTAGGTCAACAACAAAATTAATTAACCTCTCTCCTTCTTTGGTGTGAAATGGCAACCACATTGCTATTTTAGCATTTTCATAATACTCTTCTAATAATTATTGGAGACTTTGATCTAAAAGTAACATGTAGTACTGTAGAGTATTTTCATATAATTATAAAATTTGTAAAGAATATTATTACACTCTAATATGAAGCTTGAAACAAATAAATAATTGGTACCCAAAAATAGAAAAAAAAATGTAAAACGGGTTTTATCCTTGTAGCAAGTAGCAATGCTGAGTTAGGTGCTAAAAAATGTCAAGCCATTACAATTCCAATAATCAAACTATTTGTCATGCCATTCTCCTTTTCATCCACCTCCTTAATAGTGATTATTGAACTTGCAATGATAGCAAACAATAACCATCAAATATTGGACAAAAAAAACCCATGAAATAATAACCAATGAAAAGTTGACACAAACATTGGGCGAAGACGACAACATGCAATAAAAAATGGAAAAGTTATGGTCAGATGAACAGAGAGACGCAAGAGGATGAGAGAATAGTGGTTATCTCGAACATTTGAAAATTAAATATCCTAAAGAGATGAAGATAGTGCATAGAGCTATATTAAATCAACCAATTTTTTTTGAGTTATTTACTAAGATACCCTCACTTTGTCTTTTTAATTTTACTTATAACAAAATGGTTTGAATACTAATTAAGGAGAATCTGGAAGCTGTTCTTTTACGTTAATTACGAAGTTACACTCATTTAAATGTTTTAAGTATTATTTTTCTTATCTCAGTTTTAATTATAATAATAATAATAATAATAATAATAATAATAATAATAATAATATTATTATTATTATTATTATTATTATTATTATTATTATTATTATTATTATTATTATTACTTGAATGATAATATTATTCATTGAAGACAATGAATAATTGATATAATAATGGTTTGAGGCATTTAATTAAATGTACCTAAATGACATTTAATTAGGGAAAAAATTTGAATTTGAATTTTTTATTCTTTTATTATTTAGGTAATTTATTTGAATGTAAATTTTATTAGTGGAAACAAATTAATTAGTTTAGGTAACAAATTAATTATAAATAAATTATTTAATAGTAAATAAATATCATTCATTAAGGGTGAGTTTCCAATTTTAAAAATTTTAATTATATTATAATTAAAATTATTTGAATTTGAATAATAATACTATTCATAAAAGATAATTTTGGTAGATATTTATGGAATATAATGAATAATAATTAATATATTAATTGATTAAGATGATTAATTAGTTAGTTGTACATCAATGTCATGCAATTATGAGAAAAATTTAAATTTGAATTATACTCATTGATATTCTTCTTCTTTTCCTTCTTTTTGGCATTGATGTACATCCATTGTAGAATCTCCCTCGAGTACATGAATTTGGCAATGACCATGGTGAAACCCCAATGGCAGCTTCATGTTCTCCTTTGTCTAAGTCACTGGATCTCGAGCTTACCATCATTGTCTTCTATGTTGACCCAGAAAGTCACTTGCAAATTCTCAACACATAGGTGGTGTGTAGACAAAAGGTTTTGTATTGATTCTGAATGCATCAATTCTCTAGACAAAAAATGTGTAATTATTTGTTTTTAATTTGTGTTTATGGTGTATTATATTTCTTTAATTTATTTATTAAATAATTTTTATATTGTGGCATTTTTTTCACATGTCTCATATTTTCACATTAAATCATACGTGACAAAAAATTATTACATAAGATTATACGTGGCAGAGTATTAAATACTCTAAATGTCACATATCAAACAAATGAAACATTTACTTACTTACAAGATGTAATTGGCTATTATCTCATGAAAATTTTGTTTCGATGATAACAAACTTAAAGATGTTGCAAGATCAAGTTCAAGACTCTCAAGACCTTCAGGATTAGCTTTTTAGGACTTCAATCAAAATATAAAGGTATATAAAGATTCACAATTGCTCAAACTTACATTTCAAAATAAGCACACAAGTTTTCAAGGCTTCAATATGGTTTTTAGTTTCCAAAGAATCAACCATTTCGTGTCCATAAGTTTACAAGATCATATGGAATCAAAGACAACATTTAAAAAGACATAAAACATATTTTTTTAAATGTATTAATCGAATAAGGAGTTCCTTATTCGAATAACATAAGTCACAGATTCCAAATAACCTTTCAGGAAAGGATTTATTCGAATAAACCCTATGTTATTCGAATAAATGATTCAAAATTATTTTGGCACGAATGAGTTATTCGAATAACATAAGTTGTTATTCGAATAACACATTTTTAGGAAACTATTTTATCAAATGGTTATTCGAATAACAGATATGTTATTCGAATAACAAATCTTTCAGAAAACCATTTTGTTAAATGGTTATTCGAATAACAAACCTGTTATTCAAATAACAAGATCTCAGGAAAACAAATATTCGAATGAGTTATTCGAATAACATGAGTGTTATTCGAATAACATGTTTTCCAGAAAGTCATATATTTAAATGATTATTCAAATAACAAAGCTATTATTCGAATAACACATTACAGAGGAAAACACGCTTGTGCTATTTAAAGCCTTATTCGAATAAGGATTCTCTTATTCGAATAAGAGAGCTTTCCAGAAACAGAAATTAACGGATAGTTACGAAGCATTTAATGCTCCAACCACCTCCCAACGGCTCTAAACTTCAATGGATTATAAATACAAGTTGTTGGGCATTTATGAATGTTAGACAATTAATCCAAAAAAACCTTGGTTGAGCATTAAATACGAGTTTCCATCTTTTCTCCATTAATACTTTGTTTTTTAGCGTAAACTGTGAATCCAATATCCATTGAACTTCCATTTGTATCATCTGCTCTTTGAAGAGAGTTTCTACCTATTCAATCTTTGTATAATCTCTAAAGAGGGTGAGGTATCCCTCCAATCTGTAAAATGGTGAGGTATCCCTTGAAAATAGAGGCTCAAGCACAAGGGTGAGGTATCCCTAGGTTTGTTGAGTGCTTCATCTTGTAAAGATTGTCAAGCACCTATTGGAAGCTTGAAGATATAGTGGAAATCTCAAGTGTTTGCTTGAAGAATGGACGTAGATCACAAGTATCGAACCAGGATAAACTATTGTGTTTATTTCTCTAAACCCTTCTCTTTACATTTATGCACTGTTTGATCGTATTGCTTGAATATTGTCTCCTTTGGCTATTATATTTATAAGTGAAAGTGTTCTTCTTGTTTATCCAATCATCTCTATCCATCTAATAGCTTCAACAAAAATTGATTATCGAATGTTTTGTGAAAGATTTGTGAACTAGTTTTACATACTCAATTCACCCCCCTCTTGAGTATTGAGGCCACTTGGTAACAAGTGGTATTAGAGTCAGACTCTTATATAAAGAGCTTAGCAGTTTCAAGAGAAGACATGGCTTTAAATGATTTTTCTAATGAAAGTTCTTCTATAAATAGACCTCCCTTTTTCAATGGGGAATGTTATGCATATTGAAAAGAAAGGATGAAAATTTTTATTGAAGCTATTGACTTAGATGTATGGGACGCCATTGAAAATAGTACTTTTGTACCCACACATACTAAAGATGGTGTGAAAATTAATACACCTAAAAATGAATAGACCGATGAAGATAAAAAGAAGGTTCAATACAATTTGAAATCCAAGAACATCATCACCACATCCTTGGGGTATGATGAATTCTTTAGGGTTCTAGAATAAACACTCTTACTCATGAATATGAATTGTTTAAAATGAACTAATGTGAAAGTATTCAAGAGATGCAAAAGAGATTCAAACATATTGTTAATCATCTTATCTCATTGGGAAAGACATTTCCTAATGAAGATCTTATTAACAAAGTCTTGAGATGTTTGAGCAGGAATTTGTAACCAAAAGTAATGGCTATTACGGAATCAAGAGATTTATCAACAATATCTCTAGTCACCTTATTTGGGAAGCTTCAAGAACATGAGTTGGAGTTAAATAGGCTCAATCAAAATGAAGAGCATGATAAGAAGAAAAAGGAAATTGTACTCAAGGCCACCTCTTCTACAATTGAAGATGATGATGAAGATTGTGAAGAGGATGCAGAAAATCTTGAGCTAAGTGGGGAGAATCTTAGTCTCCTTGTGAGGAAGTTTGGAAGATTCTTAAAGAAGAAGGGATTCCAAAGAAGGCCACACTTTCCTCAAAAGAAGGTTTATCACAAAGGAGAAGGATCCTCTATTCCTCCAAAATGCTATGAATGTGGAAAATCGGGGCACATGAAAATGGAGTGTCCTATGTATCTTAAGAAGATGGAGAAGTTTGAGAAAAAGTCTTCTAAAGAAAAGAAAGGAAGAAAAGCATATATAGCTTGGGAGGACAATGACATAAGCTCTTTCGATAGTTCGGAGAATGAAGAAGTCCATCTTTGTCTCATGGCTTAAGGAGAAGAAAGTGAAGCGAGTGATACCGAGCTAACATCTTCTAACTTAGAATCTCCACCTTCTTATGATGAAGTACAAGATGCTTTTCAAGAATTGTATGATGAATCTATGATGCTCACAAAAATGATTTTATCTTCTAACAAGACAATCTCCTTATTGGTAAACAAAGTTTCTATTTTAAACAAGGAGATTAATAAGCTTAAGATTGAAAATGAAACCTTAGGACTTACTGATGCTAACTCATTGTGCATGACTTGCTCCTCACATGATAACACATCTATATCCTTACATTGCTCATCATGTAAAGCATTTGAGAAAGAAATTGAAGATTTAAACAACATTCTTGCAAAATTTATATTTGGAAGAGATAACATGAATGTGTTGTTAGGGAAACAAAAATGTGTTTTCCAAAAAATCGGTTTGGGATATAATCCAAATAACCATCAAAAGTCTTATAAGAATTTCTTTGTTTCCTCAAATATTTCAAGTAGCCCATTTGTCAAATGTTTTCATTGTGGTAAGAAAGGGCATAATGCATCCACTTGCAATGTTAAAAAGAACATAAACACCAAGGTTGGAATCAAAAGGGTTTGGGTTCCTAAGGGCACCATGCCTAACTCTAATACACAAGGACCCAAGACAATTTGGGTACCAAAGGTTAAAACTTGAATGTGTGTTGTAGGTGTGTTTGAAGACCAAAAACTCAAGTTGGTATATTGATAGTGGTTGCTCCAAGCACATGACCGGGGATGACTCCAAGTTCTTCTCCCTTGCCCCCAAGAAGCATGGTCATGTCACGTATGGTAATAACAACAAAGGGAAGATCCTTAGAATTGGTAAAGTTAGTAAGATCCCTTCTTCATCAATTGATAATGTTTTGCTTGTTGAAGGACTCAAACATAATTTGCTTAGCATTAGTCAATTGTGTGATAAGGGCAATAGAGTTATATTTGATTCTACTTGTTGCATAATTGAGGGGAAAGATGACAAGCAAGTTAAGTTTGTTAGTCATAGGGTCAATAATATATATATGATTAGTCTTGATGACATTTCCTCAAATGATACAAAATACTTTATGAGTAAAGAAAATGATTCATGGTTATGGCATAGGAGAATTGCTCACATTCACATGGATCACTTAAATAAATTAGTTTCAAAAGAACTAGTAATTGGACTTCCAAAGCTTAAATTTAAAAAAAGATAAACTTTGTGATGCATGTCAAAAGGAAAAGCAAGTAAAGGCTTCTTTTAAAGTTAAAAATATTATTTCAACTTCCAGACCTTTACAACTTTTGCACATAGATCTTTTTGGTCCCTCTAGAACTATGAGCTTTGGTGGGAATTACTATGCTTTAGTGATTGTGGATAATTTTTCTAGGTTTACATGGACATTGTTTCTATCTCATAAAAATGATGTTTTTCAATCATTTAAAAAGCTTGTCAAAGTTATCTAAAAAGAAAAAAAAATTTGCATTGCATCCATAAGAAGTGATCATGGTGGAGAATTTAAAAATCATGAATTTGAAATCTTTTATGATGAACATGACATTGAGCATAATTTTTATACCCAAAGAACACCACAACAAAATGGTGTTGTAGAAAGGAAAAATCGATCTTTAGAGGAAATGGCTAGAACTATGCTCAATGAGGCCAACCTTCCTAAGTATTTTTGGGCAGATGCGGTTAACACCGCTTGTTATGTTATGAATAGAGCCCTAATAAGGCCAATTTTAAAGAAAATCCCATATAAATTGTGTAACACCCCTCAATTTAATAACCACGACACAATCATCATTATACCACGATTACTAAATTTTGGCGTGTTACAACTCAAATAACAAGTTTTCCAAATTTAATCATTTTGCATATAAAGAAAATATGAGCCACGAATGAATATTTACACATTCTGTCATTTTAAAAATAAAGTTGGACAAGATATACCTAAGATACAATATATAAGACTGGTTAATTACCTTAAAACATACATATACTCAAAATAGCCCTTATACAGGTAATGCAAAAGAAAATATAAACTACCCACAACAACGCCACGACTAAGGAGTTAGGCACTCCATCAGATCCACTTCGGGATCCTTTCCCTGGTTCATTTGAGGACACAAAAGCAGAACAGTATGCGGTCTCACGGGCAGGCGCCCTCGTAACTGATGCCGCACACTCCTCATCCTCTCTAAGGGTATGAATTAGACCACTCCATAGCTCCTGAATATGTAAGGCAACTCCGGATGCACCGATGTAGTGAGAACCAGGATAGGATCTTCAATCGCAATCCTCTTCACGGTTAAGGTCAGATCCCTAATTATACCATTTACGCTTGCCGACCCAGTCGACTCGCCAACCATTGGCACCCCCGATGAACACAATCCTGAAGAAAAATCAATAGAACCCCTTCTTGTTGCCCTTGTCAAACGCAGGAGATTATGCCAAGTATGGTCTAGGAAATTCAACCTCGTCCCCTTTACAGTCTTTACCCAAAAATCATATAGAACAAGAATAATGCAAACAAGAGGTGAGATATTTTACATCATTACTAACATGGCAGCAGAGGAACATAACACGAATGACAAAGTCATTCCATACATACAGATGTTGCAGATATATTCAAGTTATCAATTTCACACACACACAGATATATATATATATATAATCAGAAGAGCATATCCCACAATATTATAAATATTAACAGCACCATAACAACAGATATCCACCATAGATATATAAATAATAAATTATTTCGCCACAATGTATATGTTGACCATACCATGACAATTATGTGACCTGACCATGCATATGCACAATGCGTACGCTGACCATCCTCATGTACAATGTACTCATTTCCTACTCCATGGAGTTAGACACAAACATCGGAGAGAATGATCAGGAGATATGTCTGTATCGCGGCTGTCGAGGCCTTCAAGTGCTAAAATTCTTAATTTATCAACGTGCACATCATAGCATTATACAAGACATTCTACACAAATCTCGATATAGGACAGTGTCTCATCTGGATCGTCAGTGCATTTGCATCAATCTGTCCCACGAAAAGAAGAGCTACAACTGTCCATTGCGAGGTACCCGCACCCCAACGCCTCCAAGGTCGCATTATGACCCACACTAGTCTATTCGCACCTGCACTAAGGTGTGATTCAACTCTTAGGTAACATGGCCTTAACAATAGTTCAACCACTGTTGTACCATTCCCAATGGTATTGAAACAACTATCCATACAATTGTTCAATACCATTTTCATCAGTGATATTATATAACTGTCCATACGACTACATAGTACCACTGTTATCTGGGTTTTCTCTAATAACCAGTCACATCTGACTTGCTCGTCTATCTGACGTTTCTAGTTATAAAGGTGAACCACATCTGACTACATCGTCCATCTGATGTTTCTTGGCTCAGTACTTCAGTTCTATAATCACAATGTCAATGTATGCTTCAATCATGCTCATCATATCAGACCGTATCAATCAAGCCTCAATGCATATGAATTCAATGCATATATATATATATATATATATATATATATATATATATATATATATATATATATATATATATATATATATATATATATATACATATATAGAATCACAATGATAGCATAACTTATTCAAATTCACATGCCATATAGAGCCCAATCATTCATCCAAAAATATTTGATCCCAATTACGAACCCACCTCAAGTCATTATTAAAACCTCCAAGGTGAACACATACTATTCAAAGTTGCTACGAAAGTTATGCTTCAATTTCATTATGTTCTTATGTTAACTCTCTTAGAATATTTACTTTGAGTTCCTCACAAACCTCCTTATACTCATGTTCTTTCTTTATCCAAACCTCGCTCTAAGTTGTATAATAAAGTTGTATTATTTATCCTTTCCACATTATGAGTTCCTAATTAAATGTATATTCATTTAATTAACTAAGTTCTAACTTGTTAAAAAGTTTCATAATGAGTGCCCAATGAGGCTGTGAGCCTCCAAGGGACTAGAAAAACCAAACAATTCTTTACTACCCTTGATTTCACGGCCATGACCAATTTCATAGCCTGGAGTATACAGCCATGTCAAATTACACGGCCTAGGCCGTGTACTTCTCTGGAAGTGCCTGAAAACGTGTCTAAACTAAAAAGCCCGATTACACGGCCGTGTAATATTACACGGCCTAGGCTGTGTAACACATTATCTTGTGCGTTGAGCTGTGTTTCCAGTAGGGAACATGGCCTGGGCCGTGTAAATCCACATAACTCGTGAATTTACACTAGATTCCAAGAAAATGAGCTTCTCCAAGCTTCCAAATCAAATGGGTACCAATCCATATACATATTTGAGTATTTAGACACATACAAATCCATCAAGATACTCAATAACAAGCATAGAAAATCGTACAACATAATCAAATCATAACATTATCAAAAAAATCACAAACAAAGTGAGAAACCCACAATGGATTCCTCACCATCAACACCAAAGACATTTCCTTACCACCAATATTGGGTGAAGAGGATTATCTCCCTCTTACCTCAAGAGAAGACAAGAAAAGGAACCTTCTTAGTGCTTTTCTTGCAATTTTCATCCAAGACCTCCTAGAAAACCCTAAGATGGTGAAACCCAAGAAATCCAAAATCAAAGCTTGAAAAGGGAGTCCTTCATCACAATGGTGGTCAAGGACCACGAAAATGAGTTGGAAAAATGGAGAAGCTATGATCTTTTACCTTAAAGCTTCAAGCTTTGAGCTTCAATGGTGGAAGAAGATGAAGATGGATTTAGGAGATGACTACCAAGGAGAAAAGCCTTAGGATGATGAGAGGAAGTAAGAAATGGAAGTAGTTTTAGCAAACAAAATGAAGGGATGATTGTGGTGTGTGTGGGTGGTCAGCTATATGGAGAGAAAAGGAGAAGAGAAAAGATGAAGAGAGAACATGAGATAGAGGAGAAAAGAAGAGAGAAGGTGGAGAAAAAAATGTTAGAGAGAGAAAGTGATAGTAAAGGGTTTGAAATTAGAAATGGGAATGATAAGATGAAAAGCCAATTTTTTTTTGGCTCCCAAAGGCCTCATGGCCGTGCAGCTACTTGAGAGAGAGGAGCGAAATTTGCCTCCTAAAGATTAGGGTTGCATATGTTGAATTCCCAAAAAGTAGATATGATTAGACATAATGTGAATTTCATTTAGATAAAATGATAAAGTGATTAGGATTTCTACTACAAGCTATTACCCAATGGATAATTGTTACAGTTCATAAAGCCAGTATACATTGTCCAATAGATAATAGAGCGTTCTGCAGAATTTTATTTAACAGAACGTACTGCGATTTTATTTGTCAGATAAAATCTCAAAAAACAAAAACCTCATAAACTGTGTCCAGCCTCGAGTTTAGTAAGATCCCCCGTCAATGTTTCTACAGTTTAAAGTTTTTCGGCTTCAGGGAAAATATTTTATTTTCCCAGCCTCGCTCAGTGTGCACGTAAATCAAGAAAAATATTAAAATAATCAAATAATTCAGAAAATTCTAGAAAAATTCTCAAAAATTATAAATATTATAAAATGAATACTTATCATGAAATAAGTAATTTTCAGGATGTTACAACTCTCCCTTTCAAAAAGAAATTTCGTCCTTGAAATTTGCATACCTTAGAAACTAGCTCCAATGTTGTGCCTCTAGCATAACATTCCAGATCGTTTATTCTAACGTAATTTCTTTTTTTTTTCCCTTGAATTATTTGCATCCTTTCCTGGGTCATCTTAGCTTTATCCTTTGCTCATTGTACAAGCTCAGGTCCAATCGCAATCCTTTCATTGTCTTGGTGCCAATACAAAGGTGTCTTACATCGCCGTCCATGTAATGTCTTATCTTTAACTCCTTCTAATCAACCAGATATTTCTGACTCTAATGATTTCTGTAGACTTTAAACGTTGCTCCATGTAGAAAATACCTCCATATTCCCAATGCACTACAATTGCTAATTCCGAGTTTGTGTAGAGTAGTCCTTCTCATGTGCTCTCGGTTGTCTAGAAGCATACATTACTATTCGTTCTATTCTAATCAAACACACGTTTCAAACTTCCAATGCGAAGCTACGAAGCATCACTAGGTATCTCAAAAGGTTCATTGAGATTAGGTTGAATCATCACTGGTAAAGTAGTTGAGTGTCTCTTCGATCGTTAAAAATTTTCCCCGTGTACATCGGTCCATACAAAACTTGACTCTCATGCATGAGTTAGATGAGAAGTCTTACCACACTGGAAAAATTTTGCGACGAGTCTCTCGTATTAACCAATTAATCCCATGTAGCTACGAATCTCCGTTACAATCGTCGGTCTTTCTCATTGAAGAACTGCTTCAACTTTCGATGGATTCACAGCAATTCCTTCCCTTGAGATCACGTGACCCAAAAGTTGAATTGCCTCCTACCAGAATTCATACTTAGACAACTTCTCGCATATTTTCTTCTCCTTCTTCAAGATTTGAAGAATCACAACGAGAGGTTTGGTATGTTCCTCTGAATGTTAAGAATAGATCAGAATGTCGCCAATGAGGACAATGACAAATCTGTTTCAATAGGAAAGAAGATCCTATTCACGAAATTGATGAATGCTATCGAAGTGTTCGTTGTACGGAACGACGTTACTAAACACTTGTAGTGCCCATAACACGTCAGAAAAGTTATTTTTAGGAATATCTCCTACCTTCGAGTGAACTCGATGATAACCAGAACGCAAACTGATCGTGGGGATAACAACAGCTTCCTTCAATTAATTTATTAAGCCATTTATCCTCGATCTTAACAGAAAACATCTCATAGGATATGTTCTCTTCTATTTGTACTACACTCAATACAAATTTATCTGATAAAGAATTTGACATGACTCAACAAAATCTTGTAGTGAGCTTCATAGATTTAGATCCAGAAATCTCTGTCCCGAGAAACACTAAAGTTTGATTAGAATAATTTAACAGGACATGGTTGGAAAATAACCAATCCATTTTCAATATTACATCTAATTTGTGAAAAAAGTAAACAAATCATATCAACAGAAAAGATTCCATTTATAACAGGTCATAGGATAATTTAAACAACTTGGCTACCATCAACAAGTTCTTAGTAGCAGAAGTAGAAATAACTTAGTCAAAAAATGACGAAAATACAAATGACCCTAATGGATTCATATAGTCATACGCCATAAAGAAATGGGTTACCACCCCCAGAATTTTACAGTAAAATCACAGGGTCATATATTATAGTACAATCTCCTTCGTTTAGATCTTCAGTCTGAGAGACTTTCGCTCCACTTAAGGAATTAACTCTCCCTTCTTCGTGAGATTTTGAAGTACATACATCTCCAACGGAAGGCTTCGTCCTATGCAAAGCACAATTCCTAGCCACATGTCCTAGCTTTCTGCACTTGAAACAAATTATTCCCTCGATCGTACAATGCCTTGTTAAGTGGCCCTTTCTGCACTTCTTACATTTTGGTAAAGATACCACGGTCGGATTGGATTTACTACCACTCGCACCTCCTTCATGCGTTTGCTGTCATTGTTGCTCCCTCGGTCGTCGTGTATACGATTTTTGCTTATACTGATTGATGTTTCTATTATTCCTCCTTTGGAACCTAGGTAGTCCAGAGTTACCCCAAAATTGACTTTCTTCCATCAAATTCTGAACCTCGACTTCCAATTCCTGCCGCTGTGCGGCCCTCTGATCCTGGCGTGTTGTTACATCTACCATTCTTTGCACTCCTTCGAATGCCGCAATCGTATCATCACCGTCACTCCTCGCATTCACACGCTTACATCTACCTCGAGCCATTGCCTCCCTTCAAGGATAAACAAATCAAAGCATAAGAAAAATCAAAAGCAATTAATTCAAACAATATTATTTCCTTTCAGAAACCAAACGCAAAGAGTCACACAACACAATAAGATAAACCAAACCACTAAACCTAAAAGACTCTAACTTGAGTTCCTTCATTCTGCCTTTTGTGGTGCGATCTTTTGTAAGTCTTTAACTCCCATGCAGCTCTTCGAACCAAACTTACGCCAAATACTCTTTTCCCAAGAAAATCAATTTTCCAAAACCTCTTGGACGTCTCAATCCACAAACCTTACAAGTCCTATTTAACTACCCTTTTTCTAACCCCTTGGCTCAAACAATTCTAGAGGTAACACAACAAGGGTGTAAATGCAAACAAATCCTAAGCAAGTTCAGTTATACCAGTTGAGCTTATTTCTAAAAGAACTTCTATTACCTTAATACGCCTAGGTGAAGTCATAGTTTCCCGTAAACACAGAACATTACATATTGAGTGGGCCAATACTCAATATCATGTAACTATGCAACAGTAGCTACCAACATTCAACCTATAGCAAGACATGCCTTCCTTTCCCAAAAATTTCAATCAAGAGATAAGGAAATGCACAACATATAAAGAAACTTCTAACATGTCTAATCATAGTCAGTCCATACCCCAGCTCAACAAGATGAACTGTGCACTGATACTGTAACATCCCGAAAATTGCTTATTTCATTATAAATAATCATTTTATAATATTTGTGATTTTTGGTGATTTTTGTGAAATTTTTTGGAAACGTTGAATATTTTAATATATTTCTCGTTTTGCGTATGCACTGAGCGGAGCCGGGATAACGAAATGTTCTCCCTGAGGCTGGTAAACCTTGGACTGTCAACGTGTCAACGGGGGATCTTACTAAACCCGAGGTCAGGCATAGTTTGCGAGGTTTGCATTTTTCAAGGTTTTATCTGCTAGATAAAATCGTGGTATCATAAAATTATCGGATGAATAATAAAATATTATTTTCATCACTTGTAATTTTATTCACTGAGAAAATAATTCTACAGCGTAATTGATCATCTATCAGATGTATTTAATTTGGAGACAAGCTTACTATGCACTTCATAGAGAAGCGTGCGAAGCTTCTCAAGGAAGCTTCTTCCAACTATTATTTTATTATTTCTCTCTCCCCCTATTTTGTGCTGCACATTTGAATTAAGGGATCCAATTCATTTTTCATCCACACATTTTCCTCCTCCTGTACGTAGCACTCACTATTCACTCATCTTTCTCTCTTTCCATTTCTCCTTACAGCAGCACCATCCACCCACATTCATATTTTCATCCTCCAAAACCGTCACACTCCTAGCACCATTTCGTGTTTGGAGAAACACCATATCTGAGGGAATCATCTTCAAAGTTCTACATTTTCTTCATCTTCATCTTCTCCACTGTTGAAGCTTAAAGGTTGGAACTTTAAGGTAAAGTCCTTAGCTTTTTCCTCATCTCTTCTCATTTTCGTAACCCACTGTCATTTTGATGACCATGGGTATCCATTTCAACACTTGATTCTGATTTTGGTGAGCTTGAATGTTCAAGGATTTCTTGGGAGTTGAAAACATAATTTCTGACCAAAAAGGAGCAGTTTTTCTTTGTGCTTCTCCAAGGTAAGAGGAAGACACTCCTCCTCAACCTCTCTTAGCATTTAGGAACGTCTGTGATTTGTGTTAAGGGTCTTTCTGCTTTTGTATGTTGTATGGGTTGTATATGTGCTATTTGATTGTTTGAGTTTTGAATGTATATATATATAAATATAACTGGATGTATTGGAATGTGTAATATTGAAGGGAATGAGTTCCGAGTGATTCTCGGATAGTTACGGTGTTGAGCCCAGAATTTGGAAACTTCATGTGGAAACTAGTAATAGTATGAAAACTGGCCAAACTCGTCGAATGCAATACCTTGATCTTTTGGTGATATGTCAAAATCCGTCGAATGAAGACTTCTGACCATTTTCGTCGAATGTTAAAACCCGTCGAGTAAGGACTCATGGCCAAACTTGTCGAATTTAATATCCTAATTACTTAGTGAAATGTGAAAACCCGTCGAGTAAGGACTCATGGCCAAACCTGTCGAATTTAATATCCTAATTACTTAGTGAAATGTGAAAACCCGTCGAGTAAGGACTCATGGCCAAACCTGTCGAATTTAATATCCTAATTACTTAGTGAAATGTGAAAACCCGTTGAGTAAGGACTCATGGCCAAACCTGTCGAATTTAATATCCTAATTACTTAGTGAAATGTTAAAATCCGTCGAGTAAGGACTCATGGCCAAACCTGTCGAATTTGATATCTTGATCACTTAGTGAAATGTTAAAATCCGTCGAGTTTAGACTTCTGACCATTTCCGTCGAATGTCAAAGCCCGTCGAGTCTAGATTTCTGACCACCAAACACAAAGTGAAAATCCGTCGAGTTTAGATCTTTGGTCACTAGACACAATGTCAAAATCCGTCGAGTATGAACCCTGATCATGCCCGTCGAGATTGACCTTCCGACCAAAACCCGTCGAATAGAGTCCCTGGACACTTAGGAGAAACTGTCCCAAAGTCAATAATCGTCGAGTTTGAGAGACAATGCCTGTCGAGTAGATGAATTTCTCCAGACCCGTCGAAATTAGAGATTTCGACGAGTGTTTCGTCGGTTCGACGCTTGGGAGATTTTCTCCAATGTCGACACCTATACCCGTCGAATTGAGGCTTTTGCTGACCTTCTGGAGGGTTCGACAGTTTTGATTTTCGTTCGACAGAACCCCCATCCAATCCGACAGAAATTGATTTCTTGCCAATCCTATTATAAAATGTTTTCCCCATTCCTCCTGTTACATTATTCTTCGTCGAATTCAAAAGTATACCTATCACCCAACACCTAGTAATTGAAATCTGTGACTCAGTTTGTGATTCCGACCGTGTATTTTCCTGGACCCAAAACCTTGGGACTAATAGAGGCATATTGATTAGAAATAAATGGGATGACTAGAAATTACTTAGGGATGCATAAACAGGGAAGAACATGAGAGTGTGAGATTTTGAGATCTTAGAATAACCTTCTAAGGGCATATGAATAAATTACCTAAGAGGATTCAAGTTAACTAAGAGAATTCCTTTAGAGATAAACTCTGTAAGTAAAGCTAAACCTAAGTAAGAATTCATAATACGTTTTAAAATGTATTAATTTATTTAACAACAATATCATGCTATTGTGGGTCCATGTGGGTGACCATTGATTGGGTTAATTCTTACTTGGGCAAATTGTGATGCATGATGGAATAGTATGTAATAATGATCATACATAATTATGCATAGAGTCTGTATGCATTGTGGATAAATCATATGACATGCATTTGAGGCATGATTGACCGAGTTGTCATGAGAAGCATGATTGAGTCATGCATTGCACAAAAGAACGAGAATGTCCGTCGGACTTTGTTAAGGCCGAGTTGCCTAGGAGTTGAATCACACCTTAGTGCGGGTGCGAATAGATACGTGGGGTCCCTGTAGATGACCTTGAGGCGTCGGGCGCGGGCGTCTCGCAGAGGGCAGTGGTAGTTCCTCCGGGACCGTGGAGACAGACCGATACACACGCACCGACGATCCTAACTGGCCACAGTCCTATATCGAGATCTTGTGAGAATGCCGCTGTATAAAGCCTTGTTGCGCAAAATGATTGATTATTTTCTGGAAAGCACTTATTTTTTTATGGCTGACGAGATACTGGCATGTCTCCCTGAATCATTCTCTCTGACTGTTTTGTGTCTAGCTCCATAGAGTAGGATCTTGATTATTGAGGGCACATGTGCATAGTGAGTCCATGAATTATCTAGCATACATTGTTATTATAAGTGGAACTGTTGTATTTCTGACATATCCATATATATATATGATTGCCTGAAACTGTCTGGTTGATTATAAGCTGCTACTAAATGTTTACTACCATTATTGCTTTCATAAATGCTATGTGGGCGCCTTGCTTGTGGTTTGGTTTCTTGATGCTATGACTGGTAATGATGGTAGGATGTCTTACCTCTTTCTTGTACTTTCTTGCTCTACGTTAATTTTTGGTTAAAGACTATAAGTGGGAACGAAGTTGGATTCCTTTGGATTTTATTGGTTTGACCTACTGCATTCGGTGATGCCGTCGCGAAGGGAGCTCTTTTTGGGGTTTGTTCGAATTGTGTTCGCTTTGATACCAAGACCTGTAGAGTCGACTGGATCGACATGCGTATGTGATATGCTGGGGATCTGACTTTAACCATGAAGAGGACTGCGATTGAAGACCTTATCTTGTATTTCTCACTACACCGGTGAGCCCGGAATTGCCTCACGCATTCGGGATATGATGGAGTGCCCAACTCCTTAGTCGTAGATATATTATGGGTAGTTTATATTTTATTTTGCATTACCTATATAAAGTGTATTTTTGAGTACATGTATGCTTTAAAGCAATTATCTAGACTTAAATGTTGTAAATTGAGTACATATTATAATTCATAATTTAACTGGTTGTATATGTAACTACTCATTCGTGGCTCCTATTTTCCTCATATGAGAAATGTTTGATATTTATGGTAAATTTGTTGTTTGAAAATGTTAGCACGCCGACATTTAGTGACTGTGACATAATGACGATTGTGCATTGGTTATTAAATCGAGGGGTGTTGCAGATACCACCTAATGTAACACCCCTCGATTTAATAACCACGGTACAATCGTCATTATACCACGGTCACTAAATTTTGGCGTGTTACAACTCAAATAACAAGTTTTCCAAATTTAATCATTTTGCATATAAAGAAAATATGAGTCACGAATAAATAGTTACATATTCTGTCATTTTAAAAATGCAGTTCGACAAGATATATCCAAGATACAACATATAAGACTAGTTAATTACCTTAAAACATATATATACTCAAAATAGCCCTTATACAGGTAATGCAAAAGAAAATATAAACTACCCACAACAATGCCACGACTAAGGAGTTGGGCACTCCATCGGATCCATTTCGGGATCCTTTCCCCGGTTCATCTGAGGACACAAAAGCAGAACAGTATGCGGTCTCACGGGCAGGCGCCCTCGTAACTGATGCCGCACACTCCTCGTCCTTTCTGAGGGTATGAATTAGATCACTCTATAGCTCCCGAATGCGTAAAGCAACTCCGGATGCACCGATGTAGTGAGAACCAAGATAGGATCTTCAATCGCAGTCCTCTTCACGGTTAAGATCAGATCCCTAATGATACCATTTACGCTCGCCGGCCTAGTCGACTCGTCAAGCATTGGCACCCCCGGTGAACACAATCCTGACAAAAAATCAATAGAACCCCTTCTTGTTGCCCTCGTCAAATGCTGGAGATCATGCCAAGTATGGTCTAGGAAATTCAACCTCGTCCCCTTTACAGTCTTTACCCAAAAATCACATAGAACAAGAATAATATAAGCAAGAGATGAGATATCCTACATCATTACCAACATGGCAGCAGAGGAACATAACACGAATGACGAAGTCATTCCATATATACAGATATTATAGATATATTCAAGTTATCAATTTCACACACACATACACACACATATAACAACAGATATCCACCATAGATATATAAATAATAAATTATGTCGCCACAATGTATATGTTGACCATGCCATGACAATTATATGACCTGACCATGCATATGCACAATGCGTATGCTGACCATCCTCATGTACAATGTACTCATTTCCTACTCCATGGAGCTAGACACAAACATCGGAGAGAATGATCAGGAGATATGTCTGTATCGCAACTGCCAAGGCCTTTAAGTGATAAAATTCTCAATTTATCAACGTGCACATCATGGCATTGTACAAGACATTCTACGTAGATCTCGATATAGGACAGTGTCTCATCCGGATCGTCGATGCATTTACATCGGTCTGCCCCACGGATAGAAGAGCTACAATTGTCCCTTGCGAGGTACCCACACCCCAACGCCCCAAGGTCCTATTATGACCTACACTAGTCTATTCGCACCCGCAGTAAAGTGTGATTCAACTCCTAGGCAACATGGCCTTAACAATAGTTCAACCACCGTTGTACAATTCCCAATGATATTAAAACAACCGTCTATACAATTGTTCAATACCATTTTCATCAGTGATATTATATAACCGTCCATACGACTACATAGTACCACTGTTATCTGGGTTTTCTAGGATAACCAGTCCCATCTGACTCGCTCGTCTATCTGACGTTTTTGGTTATAAAGGTGAACCACATCTGACTAAATCGTTCATCTGATGTTTCTTGGCCTAGTACTTTGGTTCCATAATCACAATGTCAATGTATACTTCAATCATGCTCATCTTGTCAGACTGTATCAATCATGCCTCAATGCATATAAATTCAATATATATATATATATATATATATATATATATATATACATATAGAATCACAATGATAGCATAACTTATTCAAATTCATATGCCATATAGAGCCCAATCATTTATCCAAAAATCTTTGGTCCCAATTACGAACCCACCTCAAGTCATTATTAAAACCTCCAAGGTGAACACATACTATTCAAAGTTGCTACGAAAGTTATGCTTCAATTTCATTATGTTCTTATGTTAACTCTCTTAGAATATTTACTTTGAGTTCCTCACAACCCTCCTTATACTCATGTTCTTTCTTTATCCAAATCTCACTCTAAGTTGTATGATAAGGTTGTATTCTTTATCCTTTCCACATTATAAGTTCCTAATTAAGTGTATATTCATTTAATTAACTAAGTTCTAGCTTGTTAAAAAATCTCATAATGAGTGCCCAATGAGGCTGTGAGCCTCCAAGGGACTAGAAAAATCAAACAATTCTTCACCATCCTTGATTTCACGGCCATGACTAATTTCACGGCCTGAAGTACACAGCCATATCAAATTACACGGCCTAGGCCGTGTACTCCTCTGGAAGTGCCTAAAAACGTGTCTAAACTGAAAAGCCTGATTACACGGCTGTGTAACACCCTGTCTTGTGCGTTGAGCTGTGTTTCCAGTGGGGAACATGGCCTGGGCCGTGTAAATCCACACAGCTTGTGAATTTACACCAGAAACCAGGAAAATGAGCTTCTCCAAGCTTCTAAATCAAACGGGTACCAATCTATATACATATTTGAGCATTTAGACACATACAAATCCATCAAGATACTCAACAACAAGCATAGAAAATCATACAACATAATCAAATCATAACATTATCAAAAAAATCACAAACAAAGTGAGAAACCCATAATGGATTCCTCACCATCAACACCAAAGACATTTTCTCACCCCTAAGATTGGGTGAAGAGGATTATCTCCCTCTTACCTCAAGAGAAGACAAGAAAAGGAACCTTCTTGGTGCTTTTCTTGCAATTTTCGTCCAAGACCTCGAAGAAAATCCTAAGATGGTGAAACTCAAGAAATCCAAAATCAAAGCTTGAAAAGGGAGTTCTTGATCACAATGGTGGTCATGGACCACGAAAATGAGATGGAAAAATGGAGAAGCAATGATCTTTTACCTTAAAGCTTCAAGCTTTGAGCTTCAATGGTGGAAGAAGATGAAGATGGATTTCAAGGATGACTACCAAGGAGAAAAGCCTTAAGATGATGAGAGGAAGTAAGAAATGGAAGTAGTTTTAACAAACAAAATGAAGTGATGATTGTGGTATGTGTGGGTGGTCAGCTGTATGGAGAGAAAAGGAGAAGAGAAAGGATGAAGAGAGAACGTGAGATAGAGGAGAAAAGAAGAGAGAAGGTGGAGAAAAAATGTTAGAGAGAGAAAGTGATAGTAAAGGGTTTGAAATTAGAAATGAGAATGATAAGATGAAAAGCCAATTTTTTTTTGGCTCCCAAAGGCCTTATGGCCGTGCAGCTACTTGAGAGAGAGGAGGGAAATTTGCCTCCAAAAGATTAGGGTTGCACATGTTGAATTCCCAAAAAGTAGATATGATTAGACATAAAGTGGATTTCATTTAGATAAGATGATAAAGTGATTAGATTTCTACTATAAGCTATTACCCAATAGATAATTGTTACAGTTCACAAAGCCAGTATACATTGTCCAATGAATAATAGAGCGTTCTGCATAATTTTATTTAACAAAACGTACTACGATTTTATTTATCAGATAAAATCTCAAAAAACAAAAATCTCATAAATTGTGTCCGGCCTCGGGTTTAGTAAAATCCCCCGTCGACGTTTCTACAGTTCAAAGTTTTTCGGTCTCGGGAAAAATATTTTATTTTTTCAGACTTGCTCAGTGTGCACGTAAATTTAAAAAAATATTAAAATAGTCAAATAATTCAGAAAATTTTAAAAAAATTCTCAAAAATCATAAATATTATAAAATGAATACTTATTATGAAATAAGTAATTTTTGGGATATTACAAATTGTATAAGGGAAGGAAGTCAAATGTGTCACATTTTCATGACTTTGGTTGTAAATGCTTTGTTTTGAATAATGGAGAGGATAACTTAGGGAAGTTTGATGCAAAGTCTGATGAATGAATATTTCTTGGCTATTCTATACATAGTAAGGCCTTTAGAGTTTATAGCGAATGAACTATGACCATTGAAGAGTCCATACATGTTGTTTTTTATGAAACTAATCCAAATAGTTTCGAGAAAGGACTTGGTTGATGATGTTGCAGAATTGTTGGAAAGAACCCACTTGGAAAATGAAGAGAAGGAAACCAAGAAGTAAGAAGAAAAACTCCTTGACTCCTCAAGAGAAGATGACTCACAAGTCATGGACCATCCCAAGGAATGGAGGACATCAAGATATCACTCTCTCAACAAGGTGATAGGTGATGTATCAAAAGGGATAATCACTCGAAACTCTCTTAGAAATACACGTAATCATATGACTTTTGTCTCTCAAGTTGAACCTAAAGACATAAACGAGGCCATTAATGATGAACATTAAATCTTGGCCATTCAAGATGGACTAAACTAATTTGAGAGAAATCAAGTTTGGGAATTAGTTCCAAGGCCTAATGATCATCCCATAATTGGCACCAAATGGGTCTTTAGGAACAAACTTGATGAAACAGGCTTAATTACAAGAAATAAAGTTAGGTTAGTTGCAAAAGGCTATAATCAAGAAGAAGGAATATATTATGAAGAAACATATGCTCCCGTAGCTAGATTAGAAGCCATAAGATTGCTACTTGCATATGTATGCATCATGGATTTCAAACTTTATTAACTGGATTTTAAAAGTGCCTTTTTAAATGGTTTCATACAAGAAGAGGTGTATGTAGAACAACCTCCTGGTTTTGAAATGCCCAACCATGTCTTTAAACTGAAAAGGGCTTTGTATGACTTAAACAAGCTCTTAGAGCTTGATATGAAAGGTTGAGCAAATTCATTTTAGAAAAAGACTTTTCTAGAGGCCAAGTTGATACTACCCTTTTCATAAAGTATAAAATGCATGACATACTTCTAGTTCAAATTTATATTGATAACATTATATTTGGAGCTACTAACAACTCTCTTTGTGAAGAATTCTCAAATATTATGCAAAGTGAGTTTAAGATGTCCATGATGGATGAGCTCAACTTCTTCCTTGGTCTCCAAATCAAGCAAACAAGAGAAGAGACTTTCATAAGCCAATCCAAGTATTGCAAGGAGTTGCTCAAGAAGTTTGGAATGGACAATGCCAAGCATATGGCTACTCCTATGGGCACCTCTTGCTATTTGGACAAGGATAAAGGAGGTAAATCTGTAGAAATTACAAAATATAGAGGTATAATTGGATCACTCCTTTATCTCACTGCAAGTAGGCCTGATATAATGTTTAGTGTATGCATGTGTGCTAGATATCAAGCTAATCCTAAAGAATCACATCTTTGTACTGTAAAACGAATTATGAAATATCTAATAGGCACATCACAAATGGGTTTGTGGTACCCTAAGGGTGCTTCATGTAGCCTTATTGGGTATTCCAATTCTGATTTTACTAGATGCAAAATGGATAGGAAGAGCACTAGTGGGACATGCCACTTGCTTGGAAGCTCACTAGTTTCTTGGCATAGCAAGAAACAAAATAGTGTGGCATTGTCTACAGCTGAAGCTGAATATGTTGCAGCTGGGAGTTATTGTGCTCAAATCCTTTGGATGAAGCAACAACTCTTGGACTATGGTCTTGAGCTTGATCACATCCCAATAAGATGTGATAACACTAGTGCAATCAACTTGTCTAAAAATCCCATTCTGCATTCAAGAATTAAACACATTAAAATTAGGTATCATTTCATAAGAGATCATACTCAGAAAGGTGATTATATGCTTGAATTTGTGGAAACCACTAAACAACTAGCTGATATCTTCACTAAGCCCTTGGCAAAAGAAGTATTCTTTTATATAAGAAATGAACTTGGTATATTGGATCAAACATGCCTGAACTAAATTTTTTGCATGAATTTGCTGCATAATTATGAGTTATTGCTACATAATTTATTGATTGTTAATCTTCTCTAAAATTCATTACTGACTTGAGTGTTGGAAGTTCCCCAAAATTGTTTTGCATGTACTCCATCATGAATAACTATACCAAATTGCTCAAAATCCACAAATGTTCTCAAAGTGGTGAAATCTTTGGTAAAAGTAGTGTTTTTGCATAAACTTGTGTTTTGATTCAAGAACTGGTCAATATCTATGCTTATATGTTGGTTGGAATTAAATTGGCATGTCTTAGAACTAATATGAATGATAGAAAATTGATCATTTACTAATTGATGCGTAAAACTATTTTTCATCAAAAGTTCTATTCGAATAAGAAGCCCATTATTCGAATAAAACCTCACAGTAAAGCCTAGTTAATATTCTAACATGTCTGTATTATTCGAATAAGGATTCCCTTATTCGAATAACACTTCACAGAAAGTGTTGCAACATTCTAATATCAATTGGTTATTCGAATAACCAGTTGGTTATTAGAATAAAGCATGTCAGTGGCAAAAACCATTTCTTTGTTATTCGAATAACAAATTATGTTATTCGAATAAATCCTGACGGAGGCTTTTGGGAAAATCATGTTATTCAAATAGCATATCCTGTTATTCGAATAAAGGGTTATAGAAACCCATGTCTTTTGAGCTACTACACTGTTATTCGAATAACAACATTGTTATTCGAATAACGCTTGGCAGTGAGCCAAGACGCTTCAGGAACCACTTTTTTATTCAAATAACACCATTGTTATTCGAATATCACGCAAATTATATAAAGAATTTCATGCGTCTCTTATATCATTTCATCCATTCTCATTTCCCTCCTCCTCTGCTTTTCTCCTCTTCGAACCATGAACTTCTTCCTTTTCTCTCCAAAAACACCCATATCCAACCATGACTTCTTCTTCCAAACGCCCATGCAGCAAAACCGCTCCCACCAACAACCCAATAGATCTTCGAAGGCTCTCATCAAGCGACGACGATCTAAAACGCTTCAGGGAGAATTTCTGGAATAGGGACATTATTCAACCCAAGTACATGGAATGAGAATTCTTCGAAGCCGATGGAAGATTTGAATTCCTTGATGACCTTACCCATCAGGGTGTGCTAGATCTCTGTAGCTATAAGGACTCCATTTTCTCAGACTTGGTGAAAATGTTCTACTACAACCTGAAGATAGATGGCCCCAACCTCATCTCTGAAGTGAAGGATCAAGAAATTATGATGACTCCCACTGATTGGATGACATTCTTCAAGCTAGAAGCTATGGGTGCTGCTGTGGATCCGGATAGCAGACCTTATGTAAAAGCATACAAAGGAGAGGAAGTTGTGGCGCTACTGGTAAAGCCCAGAACAGTTGGGCCTAAAGTTGGCCTGAAGAGTGGGATGCTGAAAAGCAAATAGAGGCTTCTTCACTACGCGTATGCACACATCCTTGCCCCTCATGAAGGTAACTATACTTATCTGACAGATGATGATATTTTTCTTCCTTGGGTGCTGAAGAAAAATTGGAAGATCAACTGGCCAAATTTCATCGGGAAGTACATGATGAAAGTCAAGAACACCAAAAATTCCGACCTGCCATATGCCCTGCTTATCTCTGCATTTTTGAAGAAATATTCGCTTCTCAGGCAAACTGAATAGGCAGTGGAATTGAACCCCTTCAACATTTTTGGGGAGTTCACTCTGAAGAAAATGAAGATGGTTCCGGATAATGTAGGAGGCCAGGTATATCCTGATGAACTGAGAGAAGATGCAACAGATGAAGACATTCACATTGAAGATGCTCCTACTACTGATGACCCTGTTCCTGCTGATGAGCTTGCTTCTGCTCGTACTCCTGCTCCAGTGACTTTGGAGCGAATTATGACCACTCTACTCGACAATCGTGCTTACATGAAACACACATTTTCTATTCTCTTTGATAGAATAGAAGGTGTTGAATGCGAGATTGCTGCCCTCCGAGTTGCACCTCCTGCCCCTGCACCTGACTCACTTCTTCCTCCACCAGACGCTTACTTTTAGAACGCATAGGCTTTTAGGACTCTAGCTCTTTGTTTTGATGTTTTTGCCTTATACTCTTAGCTGTTTTAAAAATGACTTTGTATATCTTTTTGGCCAAACTTGAAATGAATAAATCAAATGTCACTTGGATTCCTTGCTGTCTTTCTAATTTCTAGCCTATTATTGCATTACATATCTTTGCTGAAACTTGCTCAAATGACTTTTGTATCTGTGTACTTGGTACCACTTCACTTTGCCTATATGTTAGCCTATCTTGCCCTATTTTTTTTATCATGACAAAAGGAGGAGAAAAAGCTAAATTGTTAAATTGAACCTAAAATTGTATTTAAAGAAAATTATATCTGACAATTTTTGGTTTTGGAGATTGTGTTGAGAAAAGATAGATCTGAAAGACTAATCTGAAAAGGATCAAGAGACTCCAAAAGAAAGGGGAAGCTGCGCATGACTCTGATAATTTATGCTCCTCTTACAAACTAGAGGGGGAGTAAGTCTCCTTGATTAACCTTGTGAATTTCAATTTACAAATGAAGATTTTGTTTTGATGATAACAAACTTAAAGATGTTGCAAGATCAAGTTCAAGACCTTCAAGATTAGCTTTTTAGGACTTCAATCAAAATATAAAGGTATATAAAGATTCAAAATTGCTCAAACTTACATTTCAAAATAAGCACACAAGTTTTCAAGGCTTCAAAATGGTTTTTAGTTTCCAAAGAATCAACCATTTCGTGTCCATAAGCTTACAAGATCATATGAAATCAAGGGCAACATTTAAAAAGACATAAAAAAAACATGTTTTTTGCATGTATTATTCGAATAAGGAGTTCCTTATTCGAATAACACAAGTTAGAGATTCCAAATAATCTTTCAGGAAAGGATTTATTCGAATAAGCCCTGTGTTATTCGAATAAATGATTCAAAATTATTTTGGCACGAATGAGTTATTCGAATAACATAAACTGTTATTTGAATAACACATTTTTAGGAAACCATTTTATTAAATGGTTATTCGAATAACAGATATGTTATTCGAATAACAAATCTTTCAGAAAATCATTTTGTTAAATGGTTATTCGAATAACAAACTTGTTATTCGAAAAACAAGATCTCAAGAAAACAAATATTCGAATGAGTTATTCGAATAACATGAGTGTTATTCGAATAACATGTTTTTCAGAAAGCCATATATTTAAATGATTATTCAAACAACAAAGCTGTTATTCGAATAACACATTACAGAGGAAAACACGCTTGTGCTATTTAAAGCATTATTCAAATAAGGATTCTCTTATTCAAATAAGAGAGATTTCCAGAAACAGAAATTAACGGATAGTTACGAAGCATTTAATGCTCCAACCACCTTCCAACGACTCTAAACTTCAATGGATTATATATACAAGTTGTTGAACATTTATGAATGTTAGACAATTAATCCAAAAAAACCTTGGTTGAGCATTAAATACGAGTTTCCATCTTTTCTCCATTAATACTCTATTTTTTAGCGTAAACTGTGAATCCAATACCTATTGAACTTTCATTTGTATCATCTGCTCTTTGAAGAGAGTTTCTACCTATTCAATCTTTGTATAATCTCTAGAGAGGGTGAGGCATCCCTCTAATCTGTAAAAGGGTGAGGTATCCCTTGGAAATAAAGGCTCAAGCACAAGGGTGAGATATCCCAAGGTGTGTTTAGTGCTTCATCTTGTAAAGGTTGTCAAGCACCTGTTGGAAGCTTGAAGATATAGTAGAAATCTCAAGTATTTGCTTGAGGACTGGACGTAGATCACAAGTAGATTGGTGATCGAATCAGGATAAACTATTGTGTTTGTTTCTCTAAATCATTCTCTTTACATTTGTGCACTGTTTGATCGTATTGCTTGAATATTGTCTCCTTTGGCTATTATATTTATAAGTGAAAATGTTCTTCTCATTTATCCAATCATCTCTATCCATCAAATAGTTTCAACAAAAATTGATTATCGAACGTTTTACGAAAGATTTACGAACTAGTTTTACATACTCAATTTACCTTTCTCTTAAGTATTGAGGCCACTTGATAACACAAGAAAGACACATAATAGTATTTTAAGAAATGTATCTTCTTTTTCTATATTATTATTATATTCAAACAAGTGACATCTTTTACTATTTCATTCCATTTTGCTTTTTTGTATTTCTGGTAGTCAATATAAATAATATTATTTACACACATTTATATTTATATTATTTTATATTTATACAATTTTTATCAATTGTAACTTATTTAATTATAATTAATTTTATCTCTTTTTTACACACTCTGATTATAATTCTATTATCTTAGACAAATATAATGTGATATGCTTGATACAAATGTACGCCGAATATTATTGTCGTCAATCCAATCAAGTTCATATATAATTGCTAGCAGGAGTTAGCATTATTGTCGACAATCCAGTCAAGTCCATATATATATATATATATATATATATATATATATATATGAGGAAGCATCAGTTTATATTAGTATAAATTTTTTTTTATATTTATTTTTAATAGTTAATTTTACTTTTATTTAATAATTAAGATTATTTTATTAAAAATAATTATTAGATAAAAGTGAATTTAATAATTAAAAATAAATATAACAAAAAAAAACTTACACTAATGTAAATTAATTTTTTCTATATATATATAATTGCAAGCAGAAGTTAACAGGTATCGTACAAATTATTTAGATACTCTCTTTAATGTGTTTTTACCTTGCAAACGGGCAAGACAGTTGGAAGGAAAGCAATAAAAAAAAAGAGCTCTGCTCCCTAGGATTTTATTCTAAAAGAAAAACTCCTAGAAATGAAAGTTACATAAATTTTTTTATATATTTTTGGAAATGACTTATGTCTATTATTTAAAATTTAAATCACCCTTTTATAACAAAATTTAAATCCATATACCTATATATAAGTTTTTTTTCTAGCAGCTGAAATTATGTAAAAGTAATATAAAATTTATTAAATACTAATTATTGATAGTGGCTTGCCAAATAGTTACATGCAATCTAATATATAATATATGTGCCTTTACTTCTTCTGTCTCCATTTCTTAAATTCAATAATATCCCTCATTTAATTCATATTTATTGCATTAATAAATATTGATTTTTAGATATTTAAACCATTTTCCTTTAGTTTTAGGTTTTTTCCCCACATTTAATGCATATGAATTGTTTTTATATTTTTCATATTAAAATTTTCAGTTATGTCAGAGACACATTCTAGCACATCAATGTGAAACATGGCATCTATCTTACTTTAGATTTAAATCTAATGTCCCATTTTTATGTCTAAACTTCTACATCTAATTGTAAATTATCAACTTAGTAAAAAGAAATCCTCCATTAAAAAAGGAAAGCTAATGCTCATTAAGAGATTTTTTTTTATCGAGCTGTCAATGTTTAATTAGGGGATAGTATTGAGACATGAAAAGCGAATAAAAAATTTGGATACTCTCTCTTTCAAATTTTTTCTTTATTAGACTCTCTTTAGATATTATCTACGTCAGTGCATATTGATTGCATTTATATTTTTTCATATTAAGAAAATTAATTTTCAAATATTTCAATATATTTCCATGTTAGTTTTTGTGTACTTTCATTCATGTTTAGTGTATATTGATTGCATTCATATTTATAATATTAAGAATTTCATTTACATCAATTATATTAAGGGACACACGTTAACACATCAATGTATCATATGACATTCTCTCCCTTAAGTTTTTCATTCTGGACTCTCTTTCTATTATCACTAGTACTAGTAAAGAACCTAGAGCATTGTTCGGTGCACCAAAAAAATACAACTATCAAATTTTATTGGTTAGGACATGTATAAAAAGAGTAATTATCAAATATTATTTGTGCAATGCTTTTATAAAATTTCTCTTCTCTTATGGTGAAAATTTAAGTTAAACTAAAAAATTTCAATTTAGAAAGTATTTACTACAACTTTTTTTCAAAAAAAAATTACATGAGTATTAACTAATAATGGAAGACCGTAAGGTCATATTTTGAATGAAATAAGATACTCTTGTACTTTAATAAATTACTTATAACATTTGAATACAAGTATAAAATAATCAAATATTTCATATAGCATTATGCTATGGAAAAAACTAAATGTCCCCGATGTACTTAGCCTGGCATAATGCTATGGATAAATTTAAATGTGCCGGATGTTCTTAGCCTCGAAAGTGACCGACTAAACGTAAAGGTGGACCTAATCCACAAAGTGGGACCCACTGCCTTTTTTTCACTTGCCCCGGCTCTTCCGGTCTCTCTCTCTCTTGGCTTTGTAGCAACATTTTAATATTAGAAATAATTCTCGTTCACTCAAAATATAAGATACATATATTTATTATATATTCGTATAAAATAAATTTATAAATAAATTAAAAATATTAAAGTATAAAAATTAAATAAATAACATAATTATATTAATAATACTCTTAATTATTTATTTACACATATTTTTTGAGTCAAATCCAGTATTCACTTTATGGGAGTCATTTGAGCAAAAAAAAACTCAAGTGATCCCTGCCCTTTTTTTGGTATAACGTGTACATTGGTGTGTTTGTGTGTGTTCTTTAAGTAAGTGCGTTTTATTGATGTGTATAAGTAATTTTTAATTGAAATTTGTAAAATTTTTCAGATGTACTGCCAAAAGAAATAGGAATACCAAAAGCTTCATTCTCCACATGTTACTTAAAATAAACAAAATTACATATATATATATATATATATATATAATTTGACATTCCTAAACTTTAGCCAAATCATATATTAGTTTTTTTTTTAAGATCTTGAGGTGTTCCCGAATTGATATCCACTTGGGTGTCGGTTTGTCCCTTGCCATAAGATACTTCCAATGAGTGTATTAATATATTTAATATTCGGTATTCTTCTCACCATTTTTGCTCTTTGGATCATCCCCGACTTATTTATTTCAATTTCTTATATTTTTTTCACAAATAGTATATATATATTTTTTTACATTTTTTAATATTATTTATTATATTTATTTTTTTATCACTTTTTTATTTAATCACAATCTTTAAAAAAAATGTAAATAATGATACATTTATTTTTATAAGTGTAAAAGTATCATTATTCTATTTTTTTACGGCTCTTTTGAATGATGCTCTCCATTTTTTTGTTTCCTGTGTTTAGGTTTTGATTTTCTCTCTATTGTAAAAAAGGTAAGTATGTGCTATTTTAGCTATGTCAACCTTCCAAAATTTGCTACATCAATTTTTTTTCCAATTCTTCCTTTCTAGCCACGTCGGCCCTTTGACCTTCAAGGTGCTTAAGGCTTTATCTTCCCTTCGAGCCTCCTTAATATCTCAATTGAATGAGCTAGCTACAATTGTACTTCAATTACATAATTTTATTATTGAACAATTGATTTAGTGGATATTTTTTAATTATTATCAATTAATATCTCTTTGATACACTAATCTCTTCTTATCAAATACATTAGTTTATAATTTTAAGTAACATATGCCAAGATAATAGAAAAGACAATTGTGAAGATTATAAGATTACGGTTGCTGTAAAAAATGAAATTTTATGGATTAAGAATAAGAATAGGAATGAGAATTAATAAATTGGAATGAGAATCTTATTCTATTTTTACAGATTTAGTATGATGTGATATAATATGAAATAAAAAATAATTTTACAGTTTGATGTATAAGATATAATATGGAATAAAATCTAAAGCGATGTAAATGACATAATTATCTTTAATGAGAAAAATAAAAAAATATTTTTTTATTCTATATTATATATAAAATTTGCATTTTTTTTGAAATAATGTTTAAGATTAATTTTTTTATAATAAAAATCATGATAATATTTTTTTTTATCAATTTTGATAATATTATTTTACTCTCCTAAGCAAGAATAGAAGCTTCTGTCGTCTTCTTCAGACACAAGGTGCATGAAGCTTGAAGGCTAAATTTAGGTTAGATGAATTTAAATAGGTTTGGATTAGATAGATTATTGAAATGTAATCTTTGTCAATTTATAAATTGAACAAGAGTATATTAGGTAAAAAATGTAAAATCATATTCCACAAAATATGGAATCTCATTCCCTCCTTTTTTGGAGGAATGAAATTTCACAAATTTGTAGAATATAATTTAGAATATGAATGTCATTCCATATTTATTTTAATTGACAAATGTAAGAATAACCTGATTCCAAGATTAAATGTAGAATGACATTTCATTCATTCACACCAAACATAACATAAGTCATTTTTGAGGATGCTTGTCAAAAGCTTCTTCATGGTCATAACTTGTGTATGTATGTGTTTTATTAGAACAACACAATGCAATGGACAAATTTGTTAAAGAAGCAGAACAATTCAATTCATCAATGAGTGTTAAAAATTCAAGTGTGAGTGAGGAAGTTCCATAATTATAACGAATGGACTAAGTGGGGACCATATACGTGGGAAAACCCATAAACTCATTGTTTTAAAGTTTTAGGTCAAGAAGTGGTGTTAGGCCAACTATTGTAGTTTATCGCTTAGCCCATTGATGAAGATCTCTCCAACTTTTAGGCTCCCCTTCGTTAGCTCCAAAGCCTTTTTGATGAGTGCTTTGTGTTGAGTTTTGATAATTAATAAACTGTGTTGAAAATATATTTACTATTGCTCTCATACTCTTAAAGTGGATTAACTTGGTTTGTGTGAGTTTGTGTTAAGTTTACATATGCAGGCTTATACTTGCTTCTTTAGAAAGATCAAATGGATGGTTGAATGATTACCAATTGTGAAGAGTAGAGTCATAGAGGATATGAGAATATTCAAAGCAGACTTGAGAAGAGTGATCAAGGCCAAAGCATTGTATGAGCAAGGTCAATTCAAGCCACAAGGTGAAAGAAATCACATATTTCAATCAAATCAAGAAGAATTCTGGAATAGCATGACTTTTCATGGAAAACAACAAGGAAAGATCATCTACACACGAGAAAACAAGTCAAGAAAAGTTGAATTCAATTAAGCCGAGTTGAAGATAATCAAAACAGAGGATGAGTAGAATCACAAGGACCCTACTCAAGTTAGTTACCAGACAAAAACAATACGATTGAGCTTAGAATAATTAGAATGTTAAGAATAATAGCTAGTTTATGTCCTTTGAGCCTCAAATCACTCCAAAATCATAATGGCTAGTTGGTGATGCCAGTAAAAGAATCTAAGTATGAAAGTTTAGTGGTTGGACGAGTTGAAATTGATATAACAGTGCTTTCACTTCTGCACCCTACTCAACTCTACTCCTCTTCACCGTGAGAACTTAGCAAATATCTTACTATAGGTTTCTCTCTTGTGCTTGAACTTTGTATATCTACTATTTGAGTGATATTCAGAACTACCCACATTTCATTGTACCTTAAATACTTAAACAATGAGTGGTGAGTGTTGGTGAGTTAGTAAACTGTACAAACCACTACGAGACTTAGTGTCTGAAGTTGAAAGCGGCTAGGTTACAAAGAATAATTATGTATTTAGATGAGAGTGGTTGAGTTGTACAAAGACTACTCAAAATTAATGAAAATTTTTGGTGTAACAATTTGGGACTAGACATAACCTAAGTGATTTAGGGTGAACCAATATAAATTATAAATCGTGGTGTTAAGCTTCTCCCTTCCCAATCTCTTTGATATATATTACTTTGAAGTCATTTTATTAAGTTTGAAACACTTTTCAAAGAGGCAGACCCAACCTTTGGTTGAAACTTCTTATAATTAATAACCTAAATTAAACATGTTTCTCATTTAAAAGTAGGCATTATTACACTTCAAATTATTTAATTTGTGTGTTTTTATGGCATTATTTAGTATCTCGTATTAGATAGAATAATTATTAAATAATTTGTCACTTTGAAGTTTTGAAATAAAGCTTCTTTATTTGCTGTAGGAAAAAAAAAGGGATGTTCATTTACTCTATGAAGCTGAGGGTGTAACGTGAAGTTATTCTCCAGCTCAATGGACCCATGAATGAAAGAGAATAAATAAGTCAAATAACAATGAACGAAGATGCACGGTCAAGGCATGAATGACCAGGGAATAAATGTACATAGGATATGAAAAGCTAGGAAAGCCCAATGACCCATACTAGTTGATTTAATTACTAATATGGGCCCAGACCCATAGTCTTAAAGAAGCGGCTAGTAGAGGTGTCAAAATGAATCGGTCAAACCCAAACCCATAATCTCAAGTAGCGGCTGGTAAAAGTGTTAAAACGGGTCGAATTATTTTTAAGTTACAAGTGATTACAATGAGTTATACTAAATTTCGGACTGGACTGCGTTAGGAGCAGTGCAGGTTGGTAAATTATTGACCCAACCTAATCCTATGCAAGTCATGCGTTGGGCTAGGTTGGCCCATTATCAATCTATTTTTTTTGTTTTTTCTTTAGTTATCAACATTTAAAAGAAATTTATTTTTATGTTTCAATATTTTTTTTTTGTATAGTTTAAATTCCATTAAAAATCAAATAGAATTACTTTTATAAAAAATATTAATTTATATTAAAAAATAAGAACAAAATTTTTATATATCATAAATTATATAAAAATATCTTAATTATAAATTAAATATTAGACTTGCAAACTGAGCCAAAATTAAACCGGCTCACTTGGGCCAAATTCTAATTTTACATCAATTTTTTTTTATCTAATTTTTGCATTTTATCAAGATATTTGAACTATGTATAAGGCTTACCCGTTTTCACAGTCTAGCAGTTGGAATTGAAGAACTGAAGGCATACTAATTGAGAGGTGCACATAGCATACAAGAAACAAAAACTAGAAAGGAAATAAAGAACTGCTGGGCCTACAATCCAAGAAGTCTACTTAAGTCTAAGTCATGTGAAATAGGCATCATAATTGGGCCAGGTTTCTAGAAAATACTAAAAACCCAATTGACTTTATGAACGTGAGTGAGTGTGCGTGGAACAAAGTTAAATGTTAGTGAAACGGTGCACAACAAATTAATCTATTTTTTGTGGAGTTTTGTTAAAGGCATATTTTAAGAATTTAAAAATAAAAATTATTAAATAAAAAATATAAATATTTAATGTTTTAAAAATATAAAAATATTTAATATTTTTTTAAGTAATCCAAATAAATAATAAATATTATTTTTAATCTTTAATATGTATTTTTAGGATATACATTAACATTTTTTTTTTGGTTAAGATAGTGGGCCGCTAGTTAAAGGAAAAAACGTTATAAATTAAAGCCTTGAGCCGCACAAAAGAGGGACTCAAAGTAAGAATTAGAATTGAAGACCACAGCGCACAAAGTAGGGGAGAATACGAGAAAGAAAATTTGAGTTTAGCTAAGATAAGTTTATTGTGTTTTGATATTATGATGTGTTGCTAAACTTTTTGTTTTAAGGGGGTCAGAATTAGGTTCTAAGGGTTACTTGAGCAGGTATGAAATGGTAAGCTCTTCCGCGACACAACTGTGACATCAACGAGCGAGAGGGTGGGTACTTGTAAAAGGTACTTCGATGCTCAAATCAGTAGGTGCGCTAGGAAGGTAATATGCATTAAGAATTAGCTCATACATTTTCTCCCTTACTTACTGTATTTATATGAGCGTTTTTAGGATATGTGGTGTATGAGCATTTAATGCGTGTCAAATGTTACTACTTGGAATCGTGGAGACAGGATTGTGGAATATGTTACCCCTTTGTCCTTATTCTTCTGCCTATACGGGATATGATCAGGACTTGTTCCTGTCGTTATGCCTAGCGTTTAGGTTGCTTCAAGTGTGCTGGACATCTAAGTGCCAGCTTGATAGGTCGGGTTGTTCCAGGTCTATGGGCCTATGACCCGATCCAAAACAGTTGCCCTCAACTAGGCGCTTTGATGTAACAAAAAAGTGTCAAGATACGAGTTTAGCTGATGCAGACAACGCACGATAGACAAAGGGATCCGAGTTGTGGTGTCAACGTTGAATTTCATGATGTTTTTCCTAAAGGGCCGAGGTCTGTGATGCATCACAACAGGCTCCCAAGATTAATGAGCGAGGTCATGATCTGAGTTGGATCGCTCTTCTTATGTCATCATTTCGTTGTCTAGGGTGTGTATAAGTTTCCTGCACGCGTAGTTCATGGGGTCTGTAAAGTCTCTGTATTCACAGCGCCGAGATGGGTTCAACACTCAACCTCAGTGTTCGTTTTACACATAGTAGTTTGCTCGTGTAATTCACTAAAGTGGGTCTAACACTCAATCTTAGGGGGCACGACTTTTGATTGGTTAAGGTATTCAGGAGCCCGCTTCCCTGCTAGGGTCTAGGGTCCATAATCGTAGGTTGATGTTCGACGTGTTCCTCCATAGGTTCTTTGTTGATGATTACTTGATGGAGGGCAGGGAATTTATTACCCTTAGGGATCTGATGTCCTTCCAGCAACCTTTACTCTACGGTTTGTAGCAATCAGTGGTTGCTTAGAAACTGTCGCTTTGAATTTATTGAGAATTTAAACCACTTTAATGACCATAGTAGTTTTCCACTACTTCCCAACCACTCGCTGTCTTGGTGGCCAATCACAGGGAAGGAACAATTAAACGTGGCCTCGAATGTGCAACCATTTCAACTTTTAGGAGCCAATTAGAACATATTATTCCCTTTATAAATATGGAATATTTGCAGTGGGGTTATTACTTGCTTCTTTTGTTTTCTGGCTGTGTTTGAATATGAGCCTTTTCTTGAGAATTACTCCTTTTTATGCTTCTTGTGAGCGTTTGAAGGGTCATGTCCCTTTCTAAGACCATCTTCCTCTTCTTTCCCAAATTCTTAAAGGTGTTCCCTTTTTTCCCTACATATTTTATTGGCAAAGGCTTTTCTCTTTAGGCATAGTGGCACGGTGAGGGCCAAGTAATTGCTCTGTGTGACTTGGTCAATGCTTCTCCAAGCAGTAGAAGCCTTTCTTTTTAGGCGTATGCAGCAGCAAAATTTTATGCTGCTCACGCTAGAAAGGCTTACTGCTTTTGCCCTAATTCTTGTGAGACGTGGAAGGGTTTCACCAATATCCTTGCTCTACTTCCTTGACTATTTTCCATGGTGCTCACTTGCCATACCTTAGGTGTACAGGATTGTTTTGGAGTCGTGGGATTGTGAAGCCTTCTCCTCATATTGACCAAGAAGGGATAGCCGAGTGCATCTTGAGGAACCATTGAGGTGGCCGTGGTCGGTGCTCGATCGTCATCATCATCTTTCTAGGCTACCTTCTTGGCTTCTCTTCAGTAGGCATTCTTGGATAAGTGTAGCTTGTAGGTTCTCCTTGTAAAGTATATGATGTTTGGAGTATGAATAATAACAAATTTCTTTTTAAATATTCTATTTCTCGTTGTTAGCATCTGTCACAAAGATAAGTTTAACTTCTGATCTTGGTGATCGCGTTTTCGCCTTCGGCATATCGAGATGGGTTGGACACTCGATCTCAATGTTTAGCAACTTATTTGAGCGGTTTACCGAGATGGGTCCCACGCTCGATCTCGATAGTCTATTTTTAACAAACATTCATTTTGCTACCCGGGAAGAGTCCAAAGTTCGATATCAGTGGTTGGGTTCATTTACTTTGATGAACACTCATTTTGTCCAGCCAAGATGAGTCCAAAGCTCAATCTCGGTGGTTGGGTTCGTTTACTTTAATGAACACTCGTTTTGCTTGACCAAGATGAGACCGAAGTCCGATCTCGGTAGTCAAGTTTGTTTAGGAATGGTTAGGGTGATTCGGTAGTCTTGTGGTGTGGGATCCACTATCCAAGGCTACGATCAGTTACGCTTAACCATCACAAACCAGGTTAGTTTATAGGTTAAGGTGCGACTTAAAAGGACATGAGTAAAAATCTTTGAATGCTCTGCTTGACCCTAGAGGTGTTCAAGTGGATTCTCTAATTTGACCGTTTTGTAAAATGTCAGAATAACTGATCTTTTCTAGGCCTTGTATGTGATTGGCATTGTCTAAAGTAATGGTTTTGATGATAACAAACAAAGAAAGGAATGAAAATGCAAAGGTAAAGTCCCTAGAAGCTTCAAGTTTAGAATATAAGTCTTAGATCTTGTGTAAAGATATTTGTAGGGTTCACACTAAGCTCATTAATTGGTTTTCTCACTCAACTTAAATAAGTTTTCAAAATCATGATGTACACTTGTGAAAATGGTGTTTAAGTTTGAGCAAAATGGTTTTAGAAAGTTTGAAAAGTTTTTGGGAATCTTTAATTGAAAAACCCTTTGAAAATCTTGTTTTCTTGACAAACCAATAACAGGTTATTACTGTTCATATAACAAGTTATTTTCCAAAACAAAAGCGTGTCAAATTTTTTTAATGGGCCTAACTGATTAGGTCATTACCCTAATTGGTTATTGTGTAAGTCAGGAGCCAATTTCTAAAACTCCTAACTGATTAAGCCATTCCCCTAATCGGTTATTGTGTAAGTCAGGAGCCAATTTCTAAAAGCTCCTAACCGATTAGGGCATTCCCATAATTTGTTATTTGATAAATCAGGAGCTAATTTTTTAGACTCCTAATCAATTAGGACAATCTCCTAATTGGTTATTTGGGCAATCAAAAAACACACCCAACGACTCTATTAAGAGTATTTAATGATACCAACTACCCCCAACGACTCTTAATTGCATTTGGCTATAAATTTAAGTTGTTGGGCATTTATGAAAAGTTAGAAAAATAATATGAAAATCACTCTTAAGCATTGAATACATGTTTTCACTATCCTTTCAATCATACTCTGTTTTTGAGCTTTAAAAGTATGAATCCTTGATACCCATCAGTTTCAACTGTATTATCCACTCTTGAGAGAGTTTTAATTCATCTTTATATTGTTTAATCTGTAAAGAGGGTGAAGTATCCCTCAAAGGATTATAAAGGGTGAGGTATCCCTTGAAAGTAGAGGCTGAAGCACAAAGGGTGAGGTATCCCAGGGTGTTGAGTGCTCAAGTTTGTAAAGGTTTTCAAGCACTTGCTTGAAGCTTAAAGTTATAGTGGAAATCTCTGGTGTTTACTTGAGGACTGGACGTAAGCCACAAGTGGATTGGTGGCTGAACCAGGATAAAGCTTTGTGTTTATTTTCTCTAAACTCTATTATTTACTTTGTGCACTGTTTTATTGAATTATTTGAATTTTATCTCTCTTGACTGATTCACTCATAAGTGAAAGCTCTCTCTCTTCTCTATCTAATCACCTCTAACAAACAATATCTTCTACAAAAATTGATAATCAAAGCTTTTACGAAAGAATTGCAAAAATATTTTTAATACTCAATTCACCCCCTCTTGAGTATTGAGGTCACTTGGTAATAAGCGGTATCTAAGCTAGACTCTTGTGTAAAGAGCTTAGAAGCTTCAAGAGAAGTGATGGCTTCAAATGGTTTTTCTAACGAAGGTTCTTCTATAAATAGACTTCCCTATTTTAATGGTGACAGTTATGTCTATTGGAAAGAAATGATGAATTTTTTTATTGAAACTATTAATATTGGTGTGTGGGATGCCGTTGAAAATAGCACCTTTGTTCCCACACGTATAGTTGATGGTGTAAGAACTAATACACCTAGAAGTGAATGGACCGATGAAGACAAAAAGAAAGTTCAATACAATTTGAGTGCCAAGAACATCATTACCACATCCTTAGGGTATGAAGAATTCTTTAGGGTGTCAAATTGTAAGACTGCCCAAGAAATATGGGATACCCTACAAGTAACTCATGAGGGCACAAGTGAAGTAAAAAGATCAAGAATAAACACTCTCACTTATGAATATGAATTGTTTAGAATGAACTAAGGAGAAAGAATTTAAGAAATGCAAAAGAGATTTACACACATTATAAATCATCTTGCTTCATTGGGAAAGACTTTTCCTAATGAGGATATTATTAACAAAATCTCGAGGTGTTTGAGTAGGAATTGGCAACCCAAGTTGACGACTATTACGAAGTCAAGGAACTTATCAACAATGACATTGGCCACCTTATTCGGGAAGCTCCAAGAGCATAAATTGGAGCTAAATAGGCTCAATCAAAATGAGGCGCATTACAAGAAGTAGAAGGGGATTGCACTCAAATCCACCTCATCTACAATTGAAGATGATGATGAAGATGGTATAGAAAATTTGGAGTTAAATGAGGAGAATCTTAATCTCCTTGTGAGGAAGTTTGGAAGATTCTTAAAGAAGAAGAGATTCCAAAGAAAGGCATATTTTCCTCCCAAGAAGGCCTATCATAAAGGGGAAAGAATCTCATCAACTCCAACATGTTATGAATGCGGTAAACTGGGGCATATGAAGATGGAATGTCCCATATATCTTAAGAAATCAGAGAAGTTTGAGAAGAAACCCCTTAAAGAAAAGAAAGAAGGAGAGCCTACATAGCATGAGAAGATAATGACATGGACTTCTCTGATAGTTCAAAAAATTAAGAAGCTTATCTATGTCTCATGGTTAGAGGTGAAGAAAAAGAAGAAAGTGACACCGAGGAACATCTTCAAACCTAGATTCTTCACCTTCTTATAGTGAATTACAAGATACTTTTCAAGAATTGCATGATGAATCCATGAGGCTCACAAAAATGGTTTTATCCTCTGACAAAATAATCTCTTTATTGATAAACAAAGTTGCCATGTTAAACAAGGAGATTAATGAGATTAAAATTCAAAATGAGACCTTAGGACTTATTGATGCTAACTCATTATGCATGACTTATTTTTTACTTGATAATGCATCCGTTCAATTACCTTGCTCATCATGTAAATCATTTGAAAAGGAGGTTGATGATTTGAAAATACTCATGCAAAATTACTTTTGGAAGAGACAATTTAAATGTGTTACTAGGAAAGCAAAAATGTATTTTTCAAAAAGTCAGTTGGAGATATAATCCAAATAACCATCAAAAGTCTTATAAGAATTTCTTTGCTTCCTCAAGTACATCAAGTAGCCCCTTTATCAAATGCTTTCATTGTAGTAGGAAAGAGCATAGTGCATCAACATGTAATGTAAGAAAAAATATCAACACCAAGGTTGGAATTAAGAAGTTTTGGATTCCTAAAAGCACCATGCCTAAATCTAACACATAAGGACCCAAGAAAATTTGGGTACCAAAGGTTAAAACTTGAATGTGTGTTGTAGGTGTACTTGAAGACCAAGAGCTCAAGTTGGTATCTTGATAGTGGTTGCTCCAAGCACATGATGGGTGACGGCTCCAAATTCTCCTTTCTTGCACCAATGAAGAATGGTTATGTCACATATGGGGACAACAACAAAGAAATGATCCTTGGAGTTAGAAAAGTTCGTAATAATCCTTCTACTTCAATTAAAAATGTCTTGTATATAGAAGGACTCAAACATAACTTGTTTAGCATAAGTCAATTATGTGATAAAGGAAATAGAATTATCTTTTACTTAAATTGTTGCATAATTGAAGGCAAAAATGATAAGCAAGTTAAATTTGTTGGTCATAGAGTTGATAATATATATATGATTAATCTTGATGATATTATCTCTCAAAATGCAAAATGCCTTATGAGTAAAGAGAGTGATTCATGGCTATGGCATAGGAGAATTGCTCACATTCATATGGATCACCTAAACAAACTTGTTTCTAAAGATTTAGTAATTGGTTTACCAAAGCTCAATTTTGAGAAAAATAGACTTTGTGATGCATGTCAAAAGGATAAACAAGTAAATGTCTCTTTCAAAGCAAAAAATGTTATTTCCACTACTAGACCCTTACAACTTTTGCATATGGATCTTTTTGGACCATCAAGACCTATGAGTTTTGGGGGTAATTACTATGCTCTTGTGATTGTGGATGATTACTCTAGATATACATGGACTCTATTCTTTGTTCATAAGAATGATGACTTTCATGCATTTAGAAAACTTGCAAAGGTTATCCAAAATGATAAAAATTGTAGCACTGCATCCATAAGAAATGATCATGGTGGAGAATTTAAAAATCAAGATTTTGAAATATTTTGCAATGAAAATGACATTAAACATTCCTAAGTATTTTTGGGCGGATGCGGTAAGTACCACTTGTTATGTTATGAATAGGGCTTTAATAAGGCCAATTATAAAGAAAATCCCCTATGAACTATACAAATGAAGGAAACCAAATATTTTTCACTTTCATGTCTTTAGTTGCAAATGCTTTATTTTAAACCATGGAAAAGATAACCTAGGCAAGTTTGATGCTAAATCCGATGAAGGAATATTTCTTAGTTATTCTCTTAGTAGTAAATCCTTTAGATTTTATAATAAGAGAACAATGACCATTGAGGAATCAATTCATGTTGCATTTGATGAAACTAACCCAAATGGTTCGAGAAAGGATTTAATTGATAATGTTGTAGAAAGTTTCGCAAAGACTCACTTGGAGAATCAAGAAAAGGAAACCAAGAAGTAAGAAGAAAATTCACTTAATCACCCAAGGTAAGAGGATTCACAAATCATAAACCTTTCTAAGGAATGGAGGATATCAAGATATCATTCTTTTGACAAAGTGATAGGTGATGTATCAAAAAGGAGTAATCACTCGAAACTCTCTTAGAGATGCATGTAACCATATGACTTTTGTCTCTCAAGTTGAATCTAAAGACATAAACGAGACCATTAATGATGAACATTAGATCTTGACCATGTAAGATGAACTAAACCAATTTGAGAGAAATCAAGTTTGGGAATTAGTTTCAAGGCCTAATGATCATCCCATAATTGACACCAAATGGGTCTTTAGGAACAAACTTGATGAAACAGGCTTAATAATAAAAATAAAGCTAGGTTAGTTGCAAAAGGCTATAATCAAGAAGAAGAAATAGATTATGAAGAAACATATGCTCTCGTAACTAGATTAGAAGCCATAAGAATGCTACTTGCATATGCATGCATAATAAATTTCAAACTTTTTCAAATGGATATTAAAAGTGCTTTCTTAAATAGTTTCATACAAGAAGAGATGTATGTGGAACAACCTCCTAGTTTTGAAAATTTTGAACTGCCCAACCATGTCTTTAAATTGAAAAAGGCATTGTATGGCTTAAAACAAGCTCCTAGAGCTTGGTATGAAATGTTGAACAAGTTCCTTTTAGAAAAATGGCTTTTCTAGAGGAAAAGTTGACACTACTCTTTTCATCAAGCATAAAAAGCATGTCATTCTTCTTGTTCAAATATATGTTGATAATATAATATTTGGTGTTACTAATAACTCTCTTTGTAAGGAATTTGCCAATATTATGCAAAATGAATTTGAGATGCCAATGATGGGTGAGCTCAACTTCTTCATTAGTCTCCAAATCAAGCAAACAAGAGAAGAGACTTTCATAAGTCAATCCAAGTATTACAATGAGCTGCTCAAGAAGTTTGAAATGGACAATACCAAGCATATGACTACACCAATGGGCACCTCTTGTTGTTTGGACAAGGATGAAAAAGGTAAATCTGTAGAAATCACAAAATATAGAGGTATGATTGGTTCACTCCTTTATCTTATAGCAAGTAGACCAGATATTATGTTTAGTGTGTGCATGTGTGCTAGATATCAAGCTAATCCTAAAGAATCACACTTATATGCTGTTAAACATATTATGAAATATTTAATAGGCACTTCACAAATGGGTTTGTGGTATCTTAAGGGTGCCTCATGTAGCCTACTTAGTTATTCTGATTCTGATTTTGTTGGATGCAAAGTGGATAAGAAAAGTACTAGTGGGACATGTCACTTGCTTGGAAGCTCACTAGTTTCTTGGCATAGCAAGAAACAAAAAAATGTGGCATTGTCTACAGTTGAACCTGAATATATTGTAGGTGGGAGTTGTTGTGCTCAAATCCTTTGGATGAAACAACAACTTCTAGACTATGGTCTTGAACTTGATCACATCCCTATAATGTGTGATAACACTAGTGCAATCAATTTATCTAAAAATCTCATTTTGCACTCAAGAACTAAATACATTGAAATTAAGCATCATTTTATATGGGATCATGTTCAAAAAGGTAATTGCATGCTTAAGTTTATTGAAAGCACTAAAAAACTACCTGATATCTTCACTAAACCTTTAAATAAAGAAGCATTCTTTTCTATAAGAAGAGAACTTGACATATTGGATCAATTATGCATTTAACTATTACTGCTCAAACTAGTTTGCTGCATAATCTGTCATTGTGCTGCATAAAACTTGTCATTTTACTATTGTGTGATTTTGGTGCAAAACTTGTCATGTTACTACATAATATGCTATATTGCTGCATATTTGGGCTCATTGCATAGTCATCTTGCTTTTAATCACTTTTGAATCCAATACTAACTTGAGCGTCAGAGTTTTCCCTAAGTTTATTTTGCAGGTGCTTGATCTATGCTTAAGTCCCTCAATTTCCTTTAATCATGTTCCCGCTGAAGAAAATTGTTTTCTGGTTCTCTTGAAAAAAAATTCTGTGTTTGAGATGCTTTTATAGTGGTTAGTGTTAATGAAGATGAAACCAAGTTAAGATGGCACAAATTGGTGTTTTAAAGACTGATTTCTTGAAGAATTTTTAATTTTGGAAGTGCAATAATCAGTTAGAAGAAGAAAATAACATGTTATTTGGATTTTTGGAATTAATTTGTCAAGGTGAAGTGCTCTCTCCCAAGCAAAATAACCAATTATGAAGCTTCACTAATCGATTATTGGGGAATTGGAGTATCCTGGTACTGTCTGGAACAAAATAATAACTGATTAGAGCCATTCTCTAACCGGTTATTTGATGACAACAGAGGCCACACTTTTAACACACATAACCGATTACGCAACTCCTCTAGCCGGTTATTGGCCTTCATAACATGCCAACTGAGAACTTCTCTTCATTCATGTGTGCCTCCTCTTCCTCTATTGCCATCTTCTTCTTCTTCTTCTCTTAAGCACCCACTCATACCACCTCACTAAAACACCTTTCCCACTCTAAATCCAACCGAAATCCACCACTAAAACTCATTTTCCATCCCTTTTCACTGATCAAAACTTCCATCTTCTTCCAAAATTTCACCTTCCCTCATATTTTCTCTCTCCTAAACCGAGCCCTAGCCTCCATTTTCAACAATGGCAAGCAGTTCATCTCACCCCAAGCATTCTCGCTCCAAAAATCCTAATGTACCCCTACCAACACCCATTTCACCCACTGACCAAGACTTCTCCACCAGCTTCAACATTGGAAGGTACTTCTCCCACGAAAATCAAATGAAGTCATGCACACTACATTTTCATGTGCGATGGGTTGAAAACTCTTGTCACCACCAACCCCGGGTATTTCTATCTTGAACCCACAAAAGTTTATTTTTGCAATTTAAACATTGTTGGTGGAAATCTAATTTCTGAATTTAAGAGGCATAGAATCATTATGTCACCGAGTCAGTGGACTCCCCTGTTTGGTCTCACTTATTCTGGAGACAAATTTACTGTGAAAAGTCACAGCTCATGGGAGGGATTTGATCGAGAACAAGCTGTAGTAAGCATGCTTCAACTAGGCATTCAAGTGCCAAAAAGATCTTTCACTATTGGCCTTCTGAATCTACAGGATCGTCTTCTTCACTTTGTAGTCACACATATCTTGGTACCAAGGGCGAGCAACTATACCTTGGTTGAAGAAGAAGACATTTTCCTGTTGTGGGCACTTAAAAAATGCATGAAAATTAATTGGTCTCATTACATCATGCATTACATGATAAAAGCTAAGGAAAAGGCAATGATGGATCTTCCTTACACCTTGTTGGTTACTAAAATTCTAGATCAATATAAGGTCAACTTAGAGAACGATGGAGTTATTCACACTATCGGTCCCCACTAGTTTGGAGTAGCCTCTCTACACCACATGCAAGTGAAGAAGGTGAATGATGAATAGGTCTACAGTCATGAACGTGAGGTAGCAGCACAGCAAGGAGGAATTCTCGCTGTCTCTGCTGACGTGCCTATGGAAGAGGCCCCTGCCACCAATGATGGCCGCATCTTGGAAGCCATTGCAAACATGCAAGTTAGTATCAAAGCCCGCATTATAGATCTTAAAACTTATCAAGAACATAGCAACACAATTATCTATGATTGCTTGAGCACTATGGAAGATCGCCTGGATAGGCTTGAGCATCGCTATCCACCACCGGAGGATCATGGGGCTTAGGCATTGAGTACTTATTTCAGTTATAGCTTCTTTATTGTGATTAAAGCTTATCTAACTATAGTAAGTTATCTTTTGGATATGATGTTTATTATCTTAGAATCATGACATGCTTAACTATGATTAGTATGACTTAATTGTTTTTTAAATGAATGAACTGTTAAAATGCTAATATGCTTACAATGTTGCTAGATTATTACTGGATATTTATTACATAGCAATGGTTATGTGCACTATAATACCCTAAATGACATGTTAGACTTGTTTATGTGTTCAAAAGGTAGCATATGGCTTGTTTAGCATGTATGTTTAATTTTGTGAAAATCTGAGTTAGTTTAGGTACTTAGTTGCAACTCGGACTGTGAAAGGTAGTTTAACATGACTCAGATAATAGCATAAATGGCTTAGGAGAGGGAAATAAATATGGATAATTTATTTCTAGGTCAAAAATATGAAGAACAAGTTACAGTTAAAGTTTCAAGGTAAACTAAGCTAGTTTGACATTTTTAGGCATACTGGTTGTCTAATTATAGCTGGTTTGACTAGCAGCAGATATGAAAGTATTAGATAATGTTAAAATGACTTTTTATATGAATCCCAATATTTATTTTAAAGTTGTTGGAAGCTACAAATCTGGATTTAGATAAATTTGAGTGTTTTTAGTAGATCATGATTTTATCAGTTTTGGTCTAAGGGTCATATGAGTCTTTTTAGACCCTCTTTTATAAGCTTTTGTTCACGGCTATTTTTGCTTAAAATACAGAAGCAGAAAATGTGAGAGAAGGAAGAAAGGAAGAGGAAAGAAAGACCAAGCAAAAAGAAGAGAGAAAGAGAAAAGTCAAAGGTTGAGGATCTAATCAAGTTTGATTCGTCAACCTAACCCAACTCCATATGAATATGAGTTTTACTTATATGATTGAGTTTCTTTGATCATTTATGACTTGTTTATAGCATAAATTAAAGTTAGAAGCTTTGAATATCTCATTTGGATCTTAGATTCACAAAATAGGGGTTAGGTCACCTTATAGGTGATTTTGGTGTTTTAATCCAAATTAAGAGGTTCAAGTTTGTGATTGATGGTTCCTATGTATTTAAGAACTGATTAGGGTCTTAGAATCACTTAGAAACTGGTTTGGAATGGTCAAAATTCAAGAAAAGAACTAATGGAACAGTACCACAATTCTGTAGAAGCTGATGCAGTGTTTCTGGTTGAGAAACATGACCTGTGTCCTAAAGCACGCCAGGGGAGGGGGAAGCGTGTCTCTCTCTGCCAATGTGTTTTGTGAACAGTATTCACAGAGCAAGACACGGGGTAGGCCGTGTAATGAGACATGACCTGTGTTTGAGGTTAGAATTTTTAGAAAATGTCATTTTTGATGTTTTCAAGTTCTTGGCTATATGGAATCATTAGTATATGTTTCCTAAAATATGTTTAGGTATAAATAGGGATAGTTTTTAAGGAGAGAATTATACCTAGTATGTATGGGGAATGTTTGGTATTGTTGATTTTATGAATATCCTTTGACAACATTCATGAAGGCCAAGAGAAATCGAAAGGGTGTCTGATAGACTCAATGAAGGAATGACATAACCCTGATAAGTCGATAGTGCCAAGGTCAGAATAGATAAGTAGGGATCCATAAGGTTCTTTGGAATTAGGATTTAAACCGAACTTCTTATGTGCCGGGATATATATGTGATGTGAGGAGATACCTTTATTTGCTACACAATAACACATGAAACCAGTAATTCCTAAGATTTACACTTTTGGTTCTAAGTTGAACTAGATGTATGTATGAGATGTATATTAACTTGGTTTATCTAAATGCAATAGTTAGACCTTGTAGATGATTTAAACATATTTCATTAGTAGCTTTTGTGATTATGTTTATATATGTTATGTATGACTGATTTTGATTACTCATACTGAGATTATAGTTTCTCATCCCGCTGTGTATCATGTAATTCCAGGTGAAACTTCTTCTAAGGGTAAGAAGAAGAAAGGAGCTAAAGATTAGATTAGATTATGTATTATGCTTCAAATTGTTGTACTTATTAGTATTCCTTTTGAAATGTATAGACTTATGTATTACTTCAAGCCTTTGCTAAGGCTAATGATGTATATGTACTTTGATGCATTATGATATAAATATTGTATTTCCGCATTTCATATGGCTCTCTATAGTGTTTCCAATGAACATGATGGATATAGTATATGATTAGTAAGTATGTAGTGCCATTGAAATGCTAAGTATCTCTTTGTATGACGTATATACTGAGATACTGGTATTAGGATGTTACATTTTGGTATAAGAGAAGTTTATCCTATTGAGCCGGGGTATGGACTGACTATGCTTAGACATATAGGAGTTTCTTCTTAGAAATTGTGTTTTTTCTGCTTCATATGTTAAATGTGATGATAGAATTACATGATTTGCCTTTGATTAGTTGTCATTAGATTCTGTTACATGGTTACATGGTATTGAGACTGTAGCTCAATATATGTTATTTTTGTGTGTACAGGAGACTATGGAACCAAATAGCCGATCTAGAGAAGCAGAGAGCTCAGCCCCATTGGGTTTAGATATGGCTGAAGCTGTTATAGTTATGGCCAATGTTATGATTAGAATGCTTGAGAGAATGGAATCAAATCCATCTCAGCAGTCTACACCACCTGGACGCCACTCAAAAGAGGTAACTTAAATTGTTAAAAATCAAAATTTTTTGGACTTGACAGCTTTTCATCAGATGAATCCTCCACCGTGCAGAGGCAAGTACAATCCTTCCAAGGCTAATGTTGAGTCCAAAAATCCGCAAGCGCACGGGTCGACAAGTAATATAAAGGAGAGTTAGAGTATCGTGTCCCAAGGGATTGAATAATTAGAAGAATGTTAAACTTAACCAAAATTCACAAATTTTTATCCAAGCAAACGAAGGAGAATGTGTTGCAATTAAAATAACAATTTAGAGAAACAAAATAAGAAAACACCAAACACCGATTCCACAAGAGAAGATGAGAATGATTAAAGCCTAGGGGTCCCTATTCACTTGCTACTTCAATGAATAATTACAATCAACAAGCACCAATCAATGAAATGATATTTGTTAGCTGATAACCTTCAATAGATAAGAGCCTATGTCTAGGACAATTACCCATGCAAAACCTAGCTAATCCACTGTGTCCATGTGAGTTAACATAAGATTCACTCATTGAGACCAATTATCAAACACTTGCCATGCATGACCAAGAGGTATGTGTCCATCCCCTTAGTTAATCAACACACTCATACAAATAGAATGTAATTGAACATACATCAACCATACCATATCCATATTCACAATACCCTATTTCTAGTTCAATTGGAATATTAAAAACATGCAATTGATGGCTAATCAATAATAAGCACTAAGCATAGATATGGATGAACAAACCTAATTTCATTGAAAGGATACCCAACTAATTACACATTAATCAAATCCATAGCAAGATCCTAGAGAGCCCCTAGATTAGGGTTTAGTTACACATCATGAAAGAGAAGAAAACAATTGAAATAAAATGATCCATCAAGTTACAAATCAAGAGGTAAAGGGAAAGAATAGACAAAAATGGAGAGATTCCAAGCTTGATCTTCTTCCTTGATCTTGATTCTCCCTTGAGTCACCTTTAATCCAAATGGGTTCCTCCTCTTCTCACTTTCTCCCTGGACTTCGTGGTTTTTGTTCCAAAATAGAATCCCCTTTCCCAATCCCCAAATTAGATATTAAAAGCTAATTCTCGTGGATCAGGATGTTTCCCACACCTAGGCTTGACTTTTCCACGCCTAAGCGTGGTTATGAAGCACGTGGTCTCAGGTGCAAACCACGCCTAGGCATCATTTTCCCATGCCTAGGCGTGGGTGTCTCTGTCTGAGTACCCTGAAAACCTGAGAGTTATACGCCTAGGCGTGCCTTTTCCATGCCTAAGCGTGGAGGTCTCTGCTTAGAAATTCCTGCAATGCTGCGAGGATCACACCTAGGCGTGATTTTTACACGCCTAGGTGTGAGTTGGCTGCCCTTGCTTCTCTTTTGCATCCTTCTCCATTTTGAACTCTTCTTTGCTTCCTTATTTTTCCAAGGTCTTTCCTTCTTGAATTTCTACAACAAAAACAATGCTTTAATTCAATAAGCCATAATCCATCTCAATTTCTTAAATACAAGCATTAAAAATTTAATTCTTAAACAATTGAGATACAAAGTTTAAATCATCAAGATCATGTATGAATTGGACCAATGGGTCTTGTAAATTTAAGGAAAGCATGCTCATATACATTCAAAGCCATGTGAAATAACTTCATTTCCCGAAGTTATCACACTCCCAAACCTAAAGTTTTGCTAGTCCTCGAGCAAACTAAACCAAGCAGGAAAGGGAAACACAATCCAATCCAAAGGTCAAGAAATATGAGGCAAATTGAACTAGGGCAATTCCAGCTTCCAATTATCATTCATACCCTCAGAAATCACTTTTCAAACCTCACAACAAAGTCCACACATGCAAGAAATTCTCAACTACCATGCTCACCCTTTTATGCCATTTTTGTGCATGAAAGATTTCCCAAGCTCATGAGTTTAAGACCCTTTCCTAATCATGAAGAGCAATATGGATGAATTATAAAATGCACATGCACTCTCAAAAGAATGTCCTTCATCCCTTTCTCCACTAATGTAGGCAAGACAGAATCAAAGATCATGAGGGTCTTTTAAGCTTGTAATGTAAGGCTAAGGGTAGTGGCTAAGGAATAAGGGAAAGGATTTTTAATCCAAACATCAAACACATAATCAACCACTTCCATTGAATCAAGTCAAGCATGTAGATGCATAAACACAAACCAACTTGAAGAATCAATCTTCTTTATTCCATTTTCTCATCACATAATCAAAAGGGCTTTAATTTACACAACAACCCATTTATTATCTTTCTTTTTTTCTTCTTTTTCTTTTCATCTTTTCTCTTTTTTTTTTAATTTTTTTAATCAAAACCAATTTTTGAATGAAAGCTGGTAATCACAAATATTTTTTTTTTTGGATTAATTCTTAGCATCATACACAACACTATGGCTCAAAACAACAGAAATGCTTAATCATGTGCTCAACAAAGGACCTGTAATGAGGGGAAGAGATTTTTCTTTCACAAGCGTGGTTTAAGAGGGTGGAGAGACTAGGGTTAAAGAAATGAAAATTAGGTCACACACATGCACACTAGGCTTCAAAATGGGTACTAGGGATATCATTCAATCATGGTTAGCTTGAAAAGCTTAATCGGTCCAAATAAGTGCCCTAGTCATTTCATTGAAAACGCATTGCCTAGGATTTCGCCTCAAAAGGGAATCAAACAAGTTTCTAAGATGCAAAATTGACTATACACATGCCAATCATAAATTTCTCCAATCATGCATTTCATTCATATTCCAGAATCCACCATACATGCAATAGAAAATTTCTCTCATACACTAATATAGCAAAAAGTGTAAGCACAAAATTTAAAATTTTTACATATGATTTCCCAAGCAATGAGGCATATCTGTGATCCACACAATCATTGGATAGTCAAATCAAAATTCCAGCATGCATAAGTTCAACTTGCCTCTCAACATACTCATCAATTAAGAGCATAATTCAAGCAGCCCACTAATCCTAATCAAGCACTCTCAGATCCACAAATTTGGAAAAACAAAACAAGACCAAACTAAAATTATTAACAACTAAGATTTAAAGCTTTAACAAAAAGAACTGTTCTAACTTCAATGCAAAAGCAAAGGAATGAGAGAGAAATCCATATATATCAACAAAAACTGATTCAGCAATTAACAGAAAAATTAATAATTCTCCCCCAAACCTAAGTCATGCAGTGTCCCACTGCATACAAAATAAGGAAAGTATCCAATAAGTACAGACAGTGCACTGAAAGTAAAGACCAAAAAACAAAGCAGAAAATAGCATGAAAGCAATAGGCCCTGGTGCCTCAAATAAAGTCATCCTCATCCAACAGGTCATCGCCCTCTGCGCCCATCTCCAGATCATCAGCAGGTGGAGGAGGTGGAAGAGAAGGTGAAGCTGCAACTGGTGGAGCTGCAAAAGGTGGAAAAGCTGGAAAATCATCCATTGGGCGCCCCTGACCTAAGGCCATCTAATGAATGCCCTGGTAAAGCGAACCCAGCATCTCCTGCTGCGTAGTTAGCATCTCCTGCTGCCGATCCAGGCGCTACTCAATGGAGTATGCCCAGGTGGCATCAAAAACTGGAACAGGCTGTGGAACAGGTGCAGGAGCAGGCTCGGGATCTAGAACTGGGGGCTGGACTGGGGCTCGCCTGCGCTTCTCCTGAGTTGTCATAATGGTCTGCACTGCCCGTTCTGTCATGGGAGTCTTCAGCTTCACACGGACTTCAGTGTCCTTCCAAGTCACTTTCGCTTTCCGATATAGCGCACAAATAAGAGAGGGGAAGAACAATGATTTTAGCTTCGATGTGATGCAAAGCTTAAGGTGATCATAAAGAATCTGCGCAGTGTCCACCCGCTGAAGAGTATGGATAGCATATAGCATGTATGTGCGCTCAGGATAAATCTCTGATCTATGCTCCGTAGGTAGCAATGAGGAGCAAACGAAATAGTTCCACGGGCGCAGCTCTTTGCGCAGACTTTCCTGTTTAATGAAACAGATCGAATGATCTGTGTTGCGTTGCACTTGAACAGGAAAGGTAGAATCACAGATGGCTGCTAGTACTGTTTCAAAAGGTGTACCACCATCCTCTTCCGGTAGCTGCAGGGTTTGGTACGTACACACCAGTGGAGGAGGGCCAAGGTGCAAAACCTGGCTGATGCGCTCAACAGAGTAGTTAACAGTCCTCCCTCTGACTTTAGCAGTGGTCTCAGAATGCTTTTCAGCAAATGCATTGGCATAGAATTCCTTGACTATTGCAGCAACTAGTTCTTCCACAGGATGCTTCGCAAAATGTTGCCAGTGGAGCTCCTTAGTGGCACTAGTAATGGCTGGATATCGTACCACATTAAGGTCATGGAATCCCCGCTCAGCGATGATGTTAATCTTCCTCAAATGCTGCTAGAAGTAATCATATGCCTCTTGAGATACGAAAAACTGTGGGTCAAAGATGGGAATTTCCTCAGCATCCTCTGTGTTACTTGGTTCAGCCTTAACAGTTTTGCGCTGTCTCTTTGACATGTTTAGGAACCTGAAAAAGAAGATGGTGCTGGTTATTACCATTTGAACAAAGATTGAGAATAATTTTAATGAAATCACCACTTCCAAGAAGACAGCATGCAATGCAATCAAGCCTAGGCGTGGAACTCTCTGGAAAAAAATTCTTACAGCAGCTGAGACAACCACGCTTAGGCGTGGAAAAGTCAAGCCTAGGCGTGGGACCCTGGATCAAAATTCTGAACAGCAACACCAGAATACCCCACATCCATGCATCAAACACACCCTCCTTATTCTCAAACATCTAAGAAACATCATAGGAATGACATGAACAATCAAAGCCTTAAATTGAAAAATAAACACTAAAAAACAATAAAACAAAATCAAACAAAAATACAAAATAAAAGAAAAATCATGCATAAAATTGTCCTAAGCGAAGAGAAAGGGTTAAGAAATTGGGTTGCCTCCCAACAAGCGCCTTATTTATAGTCCTGGCTGGACTTTGCAGATTGTCAAGATGGAGGAGTCAAGGTGAGTGAGGTTTTGTGCCTCTCCACCTCACCACCTAAGTAGAGCTTGAGCCGTAAGCCATTGACCTTGAACGTTGACTTTGAAACTGGATCCTCTAAGGTTACAGTACCATGGGGAAACACTTCCACCATTACAAATGGACTTGACCATCTGGATTTGAGCTTGCCAGGAAACAGTTTCAACCTTGAGTTGAATAAGAGGACCTTCTGGCCTGACTCAAAGCTTCTTGGGATAATGTGCTTGTCATGCCACCGCTTCACCTTCTCCTTATATAATTTAGCATTCTCATATGCTTGTAAGCGGAATTCCTCTAATGCATTCAGTTGCAACAATCTCTTCTCCCCACAAGCGTTGGAATCCCAATTCAATTGTTTGATTGCCCAATAAGCGAGGTGCTCAAGTTCAACAGGAAGATGGCAAGCCTTACCAAAGACCATTTGATATAGAGACATGCCAAGAGGGGTTTTGTAGGCAGTGCGATAAGTCCATAAAGCGTCATCCAACTTCTTAGACCAATCCTTCCTAGAAGGACTCACAGTTTTTTCAAGAATCCGCTTCAACTTTCTATTAGAAACCTCAGCTTGGCCACTGGATTGTGGATGGTAGGCTGTGGCTACCCTATGCTTCACACCATATTTAGCAAGTAGAGTAGCAAAATGCCTATTGCAGAAATGTGATCCTCCATCACTGATAATGGCTCTAGAGGTCCCAAACCTTGTGAAAATGTTCTTTTTGAGGAAAACAAGAACCACCTTGGAATCACTAGTTGGTAAGGCACAAGCTTCTACCCACTTTGACACATAATCCACCGCCACAAGGATGTAGCGATTACCAAAAGATGATACAAAGGGCCCCATAAAGTCAATGCCCCACACATCAAAGAGCTCCACTTCCAGAATGGAATTCAAGGGCATCTCATTCTTCCTGGAGATATTTCCAGTTCTCTGACATCTATCCCACTTTGCTGCAAATGAGTGGGCATCACGAAACAGAGTTGGCCAATAAAAACTAGATTGCAACACCTTAGCTGCTGTTCGTTCACCCCCATAGTGACCTCCATAAGGTGAAGCATGACAATGCTCAAGTACAGCACTAGTCTCTTCCATAGGAATGCACCTCCAAAGCACCTGATCTGCACCTTGTTTAAAGAGATATGGTTCATCCCAAACATAGTATCTGACATCACGGAGGAATTTCTTCTTCTGCTGATAAGACAATCAATTGGTACCAATCCACTCACAATGTAATTATCAAAATCAACATACCATGGATCTGAACTAGCAATCACAGCAAATAGTTGTTCATCCAGGAATATCTCACAAATCAAAGTTGGGTCCTGTTGATATTTCTCATTTTCCAACCTGGAAAGATGGTCAGCCACCTGATTTTCAGCACCCTTTCAATCTCTAATCTCAAGGTCAAACTCTTGCAGTAATAACACCCAACAAATCAATCTTGGCTTAGCATCCTTTTTGCTCACTAGATACTTGATGGTCGAGTGATCCGTGAAGACAATGACTTTAGTACCAACCAAATAAGCCCAGAATTTGTCAAATACAAAGACAACTGCAAGGAGCTCCTTCTCAGTGGTGGTGTAGTTCAACTGAGCATCAGTGAGTGTTCAGCTCGTATAATAGATGGAATGAAAGATTTTGTTTTTCCTTTGGCCCAATACTGCTCCAATAGCATAATCACTAGCGTCACACATGAGCTCAAATGGTAAAGACCAATCAGGAATGGTAATAATGGGTGCTGAGACAAGTCTCTTCTCAAGCTCCACAAAGGCTTCTATACATGACTCATTAAACTTGAAGGGCACATCTTTTTCTAACAAATTACATAGTGGTTTTGCAAGCTTGGAAAAGTCTTTGATAAATCGTCGATAAAAGCCGGCATGCCCTAGGAAACTCTGAACTCCTTTCACTGAAATTGATGGTGGTAATTTCTCAATCACCTCAATCTTAGCTCTATCCACCTCCATTCCCTTATGTGACACTCTATGGCCAAGTACTATGCCCTCTTGGACCATAAAATGACATTTCTCCCAATTAAGCACCAAACTTATCTCCTCACACCTTTGAAGTACAAGGGCCAAGTTATGGAGACACTCATCAAAGGAATCACCAAATACAGAGAAGTCATCCATAAATATCTCCAAATAGTTCTCCACCATGTCAGTGAAAATAGCCATCATACATCTCTGAAAGGTAGCTGGGGCATTGCATAACCCAAAGGGCATTCTTCTGAAGGCATAAGTACCATATGGACAGGTGAATGTTGTCTTCTCTTGATCATTCGGGGAAATGGCAATCTGGTTGTACCCCGAATACCCATCCAAGAAACAGTAGAAAGCACGTCCTGCCAACCTATCCAGCATCTGATCAATAAATGGTAATGGAAAATGATCCTTCCGAGTTGCAGTGTTAAGCATCCTATAGTCCATGCAAATGCGCCATCTTGTGATAGTCCTGGTGGGAATCAAATCATTATTCTCATTGGCGACCACAGTCATCCCACCCTTCTTAGGCACGCACTGAACTGGGTTCACCCATTTGTTGTCAGAGATAGGGTATATGATACCCGCATCTAGCCACTTAATGATCTCCTTCTTGACCACCTCCTTCATGATAGGATTAAGGCGCCTTTGATGTTCAATTGTTGGCTTATGATCTGCTTCCAGCAATATTTTGTGCATGCATATGGTGGGGCTAATGCCTCTGATATCTGCAATAGACTACCCCAAAGCCCTTTTGTATTCTCTGAGCACTTTGTGCAACTTGGATTCTTGCTCCTCTGACAAATATGAAGAGATAATGACTGGCAATGTGGATGAATCCCCCAAGTATGAATACCTCAAATGATCAGGCAATGACTTGAGCTCTAACGTGGGAGGAGTGATTATAGAGGGTTGGAGAATGGGCTTGTCAGAAGGTATGTTCAACGGTTCAAAGCCTGGTTTCCTGAAACACTTAGCAGACGAGTCAAGCAGTTTAATACATTCCAAAACATCTTCCCTATATCAATGCTCATATATGGATATCAATGATAAAGCAAGAGAATCATCAGTGAAATTAGCATGGAATGCATTATTAACTACTTGATCAATCATACCTATGTAAGAACACTCTTCATGATCATTTGGAAATTTCATGGCCTTGTAAATATTAAAAGTTACCTTCTCATCATTGACTTGCATAGTGAGCTCACCTTTTTGAACATCAATCATAGTCTTACCGGTGGCTAGGAAAGGCCTTCCAAGAATCAAAGGTACATTACGGTCTTCCTCCATGTCTAGGATGATGAAGTTCGCTGGAAAGATGAACTTGTCAACCTTGACCAAGACATCTTCAATGACCCCCTTAGGATAAGTGAGAGATCGGTCGGCTAGTTGCAAGGTAACCGAAGTTGGCTTCACTTCCCCCAAACCTAGCCATTGGAAGATGGATAGAGGCATCAAGTTTATGCTTGCCCCTAGGTCACACAAAGCTTTTCCAAAGAATTAGTTATTAATGGTGCATGGAATGGTGAAGCTCCCTGGATCCTTCAACTTAGGAGGTAGCTTATTTTACAAGATGGCACTGCATTCTTCAGTGAGTGCAACAGTTTCATAATCCCCAAACCTTCTCTTCTTAGACAAGATGTCCTTCATAAACTTCACATAACTAGGCATTTATTCCAAAGCCTCAGCAAATGGTATGTTTATGTGAAGTTTCTTGAAAATATCCAAAAACTTTTGGAATTGAGCATCTAGTTTTTGTTTAGCTAGCCGGTTGGGGAAAGGTGGAGGTAGTGTATAAGGCTTGTCCTTCTTCTTCTTGTCTTCAACCTTCCTCTCTGCTAGCTCTTCATTCTTGTCAACCTCATTGTTCACAACCAATTCATCTTTTACAACTTCAACTTTTTTTTCAAGTAGCTTGGTCTTCACATGTCCTTCAATTTCTTTCCCACTCCTCAGTGTTATAGCCTTGCAATGCTCCTTGGGAAAACCTCCTGGATTGTTGATGGTGTCACTTGGAAAACTCCCTTGAGGCCTACTACTTAAGGCTTGGACAAGTTGGCCAACTTGAGTCTCAAGATTTCTCAAGGAGACCACTTGACCTTGCATCAAAGCATCATGTGAAGCAAGCCTTGAGTCGGTCTTAGTCATGTACTCTTGCTGGCTAGTCATGAACTGAGCAAACATTTTCTCCAAATTGGAAGTTGAAGTTAATGTTGAAGTTTGGGCTTGAAGGGGGCTCTGTTGTTGAAAACCTGGAGGAGCACGGGGAGCTTCCCTAGTCTGATAAGAAGAGGAAGAAGGACCTTGAACTTGTCCACCCCATGAGAGATTAGGATGGTTCTTCCAACTAGGATTATAAGAATTGCCCAAAACATTATTGTGAATTGGCTGACGAAATTGATTTGCATATTGCACACTTTCCAGGCTAGCCGTGCAATTAGCAGTTGAATGAAGGTCCCCACAATGATCACAAATATCAGCTGAATTATTGGCTCCACTTGCTACAGAATTGACTCCCATAGTGTCCAACTTCTTAGAAAGAGCTGCCACTTGAGCTGTAAGCGATGTAAGAGCATCAACTTCATGAATACCTGCTGCTAATCTCTTGGGAGTAACTCTTTCAGCTGGCCACTGATAATTGTTATTAGCTATTTCCTCCAAAAGGTTGTAGGCTGCATCCACGGTCTTGCCCATGAGAGCCCCTCCAGCTGCTGCATCAATTATGGATCGAATGGAGGTTGTTAAGCTGTTGTAGAAGGTATAAACCAACATCCATTTTGCTATGCCATGGTGGGGGCACTTCCTTAGCAACTCCTTGAATCACTCCCATGCCTCATACAAGGTTTCTCCTTCGAATTGTCTGAAGGACAAGATGTCATTTCTATACTTCATTGCTTTCATGGGAGGAAAGAATCGATCCAAGAACTTCTGAGCCAGCTCTTCCCAAGTAGTGATGGAATGTTTAGGTAATGATTGAAGCCATGCCTTGGCCCTATCTCTTAAGGAAAAAGAGAAAAGTCTCAAGTGAGCCGCATCATCAGTCATCCCTTGATGCTTGAAAGTATCACAAATCTCCAAGAAGTTGGCCAAATGAGCATTAGGATCTTCATGGGGAAGATCCGCAAATTACAAATTATTCTGCACCATCTGGATAATAGCAGGCTTGATCTAAAAAGTCTGTTCCTGTACAGCTGGCCTTCTAATGCTAGATCGAATGTCTCTAGCATTTGGAGTGGCATACTCTCTCAAGAGTCTCTCAGCATTCGCTTCTTCTGCCATCTCCGAGTCACTATCTAATTCAAGTGCCTTTCCTTGTACTAGTCGTTCTCTTAGCAATCTACGAAAAGTCCTCTCGATCTCAAGATCGTAAGGAAATCGAGATACACTTTGAGTCATTCGCATACAAGAGCTAAGTACCTGAAAAACAAAACAAAACAACAAAGAAAACTTGAAATAAGAATTGTGAATAATTGTAAGAAATAACACAAAATCTAAACTCAATCCCCGGCAACGGTGCCAAAAACTTGTTGAGTCCGAAAATCCACAAGCGCACGGGTCGACAAGTAATATAAATGAGAGTTAGAGTATCGTGTCCCAAGGGATTGAATAATTAGAAGAATGTTAAACTTAACCAAAATTCACAAATTTTTATCCAAGCAAATGAAGGAGAATGTATTGTAATTAAAATAACAATTTAGAGAAACAAAATAAGAAAACACCAAACACCGATTCCACAAGAGAAGATGAGAATGATTAAAGCCTAGGGGTCCCTATTCACTTGCTACTTCAATGAATAATTACAATCAACAAGCACCAATCAATGAAATGATATTTGTTAGCTGATAACCTTCAATAGATAAGAGTCTATGTCTAGGACAATTACCCATGCAAAACCTAGCTAATCCACTGTGTCCATGTGAGTTAGCATAAGATTCACTCATTGAGACCAATTATCAAACACTTGCCATGCATGACTAAGAGGTATGTGTCCATCCCCTTAGTTAATCAACACACTCATACAAATAGAATGTAATTGAACATACATCAACCATACCATATCCATATTCACAATACCCTATTTCTAGTTCAATTGGAATATTAAAAACATGCAATTGATGGCTAATCAATAACAAGCACTAAGCATAGATATGGATGAACAAACCCAATTTCATTGAAAGGATACCCAACTAATTACACATTAATCAAATCCATAGCAAGATCCTAGAGAGCCCCTAGATTAGGGTTTAGTTACACATCATGAAAGAGAAGAAAACAATTGAAATAAAATGATCCATCAAGTTACAAACCACGAGGTAAAGGGAAAGAATAGACAAAAATGGAGAGATTCCAAGCTTGATCCTCTTCCTTGATCTTGATTCTCCCTTGAGTCACCTTTAATCCAAATGGGTTCCTCCTCTTCTCACTTTCTCCCTGGACTTCGTGGTTTTTGTTCCAAAACAGAATCCCCTCTCCCAATCCCCAAATCAGATATTAAAAGCTAATTCTCGTGGATCAGGATGTTTCCCACGCCTAGGCTTGACTTTTCCACCCCTAAGCGTGGTTATGAAGCACGTGATCTCAGGTGCAAACCACGCCTAGGCATCATTTTCCCATGCCTAGGCGTGGATGTCTCTGTCTGAGAACCCTGAAAACCTGAGAGTTACACGCCTAGGCGTGCCTTTTCCATGCCTAAGCGTGGAGGTCTCTGCTTGGAAATTCCTGCAATGCTGCGAGGATCACGCCTAGGCGTGAGTTGGCTGCCCTTGCTTCTCTTTTGCATCCTTCTCTATTTTGAACTCTTCTTTGCTTTCTTATCTTTCCAAGGTCTTTCCTTCTTGAATTTCTGCAACAAAAACAATGCTTTAATTCAACAAGCCATAATCCATCTCAATTTCTTAAATACAAGCATTAAAAATTGAATTCTTAAACAATTGAGATACAAAGCTTAAATCATCAAGATCATATATGAATTGGACCAATGGGTCTTGTAAATTTAAGGAAAGCATGCTCATATACATTCAAAGCCAAGTGAAATAACTCCATTTCCTGAAGTTATCAGCTAAGGAGTGGCTCAGTGAGATGGAGAAGATTTTTGATGCAATGGTTTGCTCAGAAGAGAAAAAAAGTGATCTTTGCCTCATATATGCTAAAGGGTGAGGCGGAGCATTGGTGAAAAAGTACCAAAAGGATACTTGAAGCAGTTGAAACCCCAATGTCATGGGAAGTCTTCAAGATAGCTTTCTTGGAGAAGTTTTTCCCTTAGACTCTACATGATGATAAGGAAGTGGAGTTTATGGAGTTAAAACAAGGAAACATCTCTATAGGCCAGTATGTGGCCAAGTATGATGAATTAGCAAAGTTCTCTTCTTATTTCTATTATTGCCTAGACGAGAAATGGAGATGTTTGAAATTTAAATCTGGTTTAAAGCAAGAAATCAGAGGTATGGTGAGACCGATGGAGATTAGAGACTTTCTTGCTTTGGTTAACAAATATAGGATTATGGAGTCGGAAGTTAATAGCTCTTTGTTAGAGGAAAGGGCACAAGATGTCTCAAAAAGAAAGAGAAATGACAAGAAGAATAAATAGGGTGCTTCTAAGGCAAGTGACCCTAAAGGAAAAAGTAAGAAGTGGTCTAAGGCACCACGATGCGCTGAATGTGGGAAAGCCCAGGGAGGCAAATGCTTTGCGGGCCAGTCTGTGTGTTATACATATGGGCAGCCGGGGCATTTCTCCAGAGCTTGTCCTCAGAACAAGGAAGATATGTCTACCCCAAAGCCGCTAGCCAAGGTACGAGTTTACACTCTAGGCGGGACAGAGGTGGCCCAGTCTTCCGACCTAATCCAAGGTAAAGGCATAATTCGTGATCATCTTTTAAATGTCATGTATGATTCAGGAGCATCCCACTCCTTTATTTCTTATGATTGTGTAAGGATGTTGGATTTGCCTATGTCAGAGTTACTATATGACTTATCTGTTTCTACACCCACCGGTAAGCCAGTCATAACCTTAAAAGTGTGTCTTGACTGTTGTATAAGAATCGAGGATAGAGTTTGCCCAGTAAACCTTATTTGTTTACCCCTTGTGGATATAGATGTCATTCTTGATATGGATTGGTTGTCATCTAATCACGTGATTTTGAACTGTTCAGATAAAACCCTAATTTTTCTATCCAATGTTCCTACCAGAGTTGTTTCTTCAGAGTCTTCCTATCTCAATACTAATCAGATCAATCACTGTTTGGTAGAAGGAGGTTTAAGATATGTTCTTCTTTCCTCATTAGATGTAGAGGTTGAGCAGAGCCTAGACAGTTTTCTTGTAGTGTGGGAATACCCTAAGGTGTTTCTGAGTGACATAGCTGAGTTGCCACCGGAGAGAGAAATAGAGTTTATTATAGATCTAGTTCTGGGTACAGAACCTATATCTATAGCACCCTATAGGATGGCACCCTTAGAGTTAGCTGAACTCAATAAATAGTTAGGGGAATTATTGGATAAGAAATTCATTAGGCCGAGTGTTTCTTCGTGGGGAGCACCAGTGTTGCTAGTGAAGAAGAAAGATGGTACCATGCGATTGTGTGTTGACTACAGACAATTGAACAAGGTAACCATCAAGAACATGTATCCTTTGTCTAGAATAGATGATCTGATAGATCAGTTAAGAGGAGCTTTAGTGTTTTCCAAGATTGATCTAAGATATGGGTATCATCAAATCAGGGTTAGGGGAGAAGATATCACTAAAACCACTTTTAGAACTAAGTATAGACATTATGAGTATCTTGTGATGTCTTTTGGGTTGACGAATGCTCCAGCAGTGTTTATGGATTATATGAACAAAGTTTTTAGACCTTACCTAGACCAATTTGTAGTAGTGTTTATTAATGACATCCTTATCTATTCGAAGACAAGGGAAGAGCATGAGCAGCATGTAAGGATTATTTTAAGAATCCTAAGGGAGAAGAATCTGTTTACCAAATTGTCAAAGTGTGAGTTTTGGCTAACAGAAGTTAATTTTTTGGGCCATGTTATTTCTAATGGAGGAATTACAGCGGACCCTAGCAAGGTGGAAGCAGTGTTGCAGTGGGAAAGACCCACTACTGTGACAGAGATCAGGAGCTTTATAGGCCTAGCTGGGTACTATAGAAGAGGTTTTTCTCAGTTAGCACTGTCTTTGACTAGGTTGACTAGAAAGGATAGTACTTTTGAGTGGACTCAAGACTATGAGAGTAGCTTCCAAAAGTTAAAGAAGAGGTTGACTACTACACCAGTGTTGGTAATTTCAGATCCCTATAAGGACTTTGAGGTTTTTTGTGACGCTTTAAAGATGGGACTGAGGTGTGTTCTGATGCAGAATAGGAGAGTAGTAGCCTATGCATCAAGGCAGTTAAGGCCACATGAGGAAAACTACCCTACGCATGATTTAGAGTTAGCAGCTATAGTATTTGCCTTAAAGATTTGGAGGCATTATCTCTACGGAGTCCAGTTTGAGGTGTTCAGTAATCATAAAAGTTTAAAGTACTTGTTTGATCAGAAGGAGCTGAACATGAGGTAGAGAAGATTGATCAAATTCTTAAAAGATTATGACTTTAAGTTAAAGTATCATCCGGGTAAGGCCAATGTAGTGGCTGATACACTAAGTAAGAAATCCCTACATGTGTCCCAAATGATGATCCAAAAGAGTGGACTTCTCGAGAGTTTTAGAGATTTGAGTTTAGCGTTGACTGTGATGCCACAAAGTCTCTTTGTGAGTAGAGTGGACATAGTAAATGACCTAAGGGCTCAGATTTTAGAAGCTCAAAAGAAGGATGAAGCTTTAATGGATATTAGTGAATAGATCTTTGTAGGAACCTTAGAGGATTTTGATATGATTGATGATGGAATGATAAAGTTTAGAGACAGGCTTTGTGTTCCAAGAGAGTTAGAGGTTAAAAATAGGATTCTAGAAGAAGCTCACAGTAGTAAATATAATATCCATCCCGGAACCACTAAGATGTACCAAGATCTGAAGAAGATGTTTTGGTGGTCTAGAATGAAGAGAGATATAGCAAAGTGTGTTGCAAGGTGTTTTGTTAGTCAAAAGGTAAAGATTGAACACCAGAAACTAGCAAAACCTTTACAATCTTTAGGGATCCCAGAGTGGCAATGAGAAAAGATTTCTATGGACTTTGTAATGGGTCTACCCAGAACTCAATAAGGTTTTTATGCTGTTTGGGTTATAGTAGATAGATTAACCAAATCTATCCACTTTCTGCCAATGAAAGCTAGCTATCCTCTAGAGAAATTAACTCAGCTTTATCCAAAGGAGATAGTTAAATTACATGGAGTTCCCGTAAGTATAGTTTTAGATAGAGATCCTAGATTTACATCTAGAATCTGGGGAGCCTTGCAAGAGGCTTTTGGGACTAAGTTAAGCTTTAGTACACTTATCACTCGCAAACAGATGGGCAAACAGAGAGGACTATCCAAACCCTTGAAGATATGCTTAGAGCATGTGTTTTAGAACAACAGGGTAGTTGAGACTAGTTCTTACCATTAGCGGAGTTTGCTTATATTAATAATTATCATTCCAGTATAGTTATGGCACCTTATGAGGCTTTGTATGGAAGAAAATGCAGATCACCTCTATGTTGGTATGAAGTAGGTGAGAGAACCATCCTAGGTCCAAAGTTGGTCCAGCAGACCATATAATAAATCAAGATGATTAAGGATAGGTTGGTTACTGATCAGAGTCAGCAAAAGAGTTATGCTGACAAAAGAAGGAGACCTCTTGAGTTTAGTGAGGGAGATCATGTATTCTTAAGAGTTATTCCTACAATAGGGATTGGTAGAGCATTGAAACCTGAAAGTTAAATCCTCGTTTTCTTGGTCCCTACCAAATTCTGAAGAAAGTTGAACCTGTAGCTTACCAGATAGCCCTTCTTCCCAGCTTGTCTAACATCCATGATGTTTTTCATGTATCTCAGTTAAGAAAATATAATCAATCCATTGCATATCATAAAACATGAATCTGTACAGTTAAGATATGATTTGTCTTATGGTATACATCTGGTAAGGATCATGGACAGATGGGTCAAAGAGCTTAGAGGTAAGCAGATTCCTTTGGTGAAGGTTATATGGGGTAGCAATAACACTGAGAAGGCTAATTGGGAGTTAAAGTTCCACTTGCAGCTAGACTACCCAGATTTGTTCCTTTTAGGTGAGCAATTTTGGGGTCAAAATTTTAAAAAGGAGGGGAGAAATGTAATACCCTAAATGGCTTGTTAGACTTGTTTATGTGTTCAAAAGGTAACATATGACTAGTTTAGCATGTATGTTTAATTTTATGATAATCTGAGTTAATTTAGGTATTTAGTTGCAACTCAGACTGTAAAAAGTAACTTAAGATGACTCAGATAATAGTATAAATGGCTTAGGAGAGGGAAATAAATATGGATAATTTATTTCAAGGTCACAAATATGAAGAACAAGTTACAGTTAAAGTTTCAAGGTAATCTGAGCTAGTTTGACATTTTTAAGCGTACTAGTTATCTAATTATAGTTAGTTTGACTAGTAGTAGATATAAAAGTATCAGATAATGTTGAAACGACTTTTTATAGGAATCCCAGTATTTATTTTAAAGTTGTCGGAAGCTGAAAATCTGGATTTAACTAAATCTGAGTGTTTTTAGCAAATCAGGATTTTATCAGTTTTGGCCTAAGGGTCATATGAGTCTTTTAGACCCTCTTATAAGCCTTTGCTCATGACTATTTTTGCTTTAAAAATAGAAGCAGAAAATGTGAGAGAAAGAAAAAAAGGAAGAGGAAAGAAAGACCAAGCAAGAGGAAAAAAGAAAGAGAAAAGCCAAGGGTTGAGGATCTAATCAAGTTTGATTCATCAACCCAGCTCCAAAGGTAGGGTTTTTACGTTCATTTTCACTTCTTTTCACCTTTTTCTCCATTGATGCACTTTGGTACTCAATAAGTCATTTTGTGTTCTTGAGGTATTAGATGAGTTTTACTTATATGATTGAGTTTCTTTGATCATTTATGACTTGTTTATAGCATAAATTGAAGTTAGAAGCTTTAAACATCTCATTTGGATCTTGGATACAAAATAGGGGTTAGGTTACCCTATAGGTGATTTTGGTGTTTTAATCCAAATTAAGAGGTTTAAGTTTGTGATTGATGATTCCTATGTGTTTAAGAACTGATTGGAGTCTTAGAATCACTTAGAAACTGGTTTGGAATGGCAAAAATCTAAGAAAAGAACCAATAGAACAATACTACAGTTCTACAGAAGCTGCTGTAGTGTTTCTGGTTGAGAAACACGACTCGTGTCTAAAAGCACGGGGGGGGGGGGGGGCATGTCTCTCTATGCCAGTGTGTTTTGTGAATAGTATTCACAGAGTAAGACACGGGGTAGGCTGTGTAATGAGACATGGCCCGTGTCTGAGGCCAGAATTTTTAAAAAATGTCATTTTTTATATTTTCAAGTTCTTGACTATATAGAATCATTAGTATATGTTTCCTAAAATATGTTAAGGTACAAATAGAGATAGTTTTCAAGGAGAGAATTATACCTAGTATGTATGGGGAATGTTTGGTAGTGTTGATTTTGTGAATATCCTTTGACAGCATTCATGAAGGCCAAGAGAAATCGAAAGGGTGTCTAATAGACTCAATGGAGGAAGGACATAACCCTGATAAGTCGATAGTGCCAAGGTCAGAAGAGATAAGTAGGGATCCATAAGGTTCTTTGGAATTAAGATTTAGATCGAACTTTTCCATGTGCTAGGATATATGTGTGATGTGAGGAGATACCTCTATTTGCTACACAAAAACACATGAAACTAGTAATTCCTAAGATTTACACTTTTGGTTCTACGTTGAACTAGATGTATGTATGAGATGTATATTAACTTGATTTATCTAAATGCAATAGTTAGACCTTGTAGATGATTTAAATATATTTCATTAGTAGCTTTTGTGATTATGTTTATATATGTTATGTATGACTGGTTTTGATTACTCATACTGAGAATACAATTTCATCTTTTTCTCTCTTTATTTTGCTCGTCACTCAGATGAAAAAATTAGCCTTCAAGGTCAACAGAAGAGTTGTTGCATTTTCTATTACTTTCCAACACCATAATAATCGCGTCGATCTGATATCTATAACTCAAGATATGGTCAAAATACAACAACAAGGTCAGAAGACACAAGTTGAATCCGAATTTGCAACAAATTCCCTTCAATTATCATAATGATTAAATTAATGACTTCTTTAAATAAATAAATCAATAGAATTATTAAGTCACTAAAATCAAATATAATGAGATATAATAATGTCTATTTTTATAAGAAAAGTAGATAAAAATTAGGCTATTATCATAACTCTCAATTGGCTTGTTGCTAGTCCCTAACAATGGAAGCGATACTAAACAAAACTCATAGTGAAAATCATCCTACTTAAAAATATCAGTCATGTATCAGAACACAACCATTGCCACAAAAACTCTACCATCATCAAACTCAAAGTGTGTGAATAATATAGCTACTATGACATTATACTCATTGTCTCTAGATATCACAACTAGAATTCCCATCAGAAAACATCTTTCAACCATATATAATCCTCATAAGAGTCGCACTCAACAATGAAAATTACTCAGAAGTATGGTGTCACTCCTAGAAAGTATATGTGAGTAGAATAGTAGGCAGAAATCAAAACAAATATCTCACATATAAAATGATAGAAAGAACACTGAGAAAATAGAACAAATATCGTTTCATAAAAAAATACTAAAAAAAAACTTTACATCACACCTTAAGATTAATCATTTACATTGAAAGAACCATGCAATCCCATAAGATCAAATAGGATTTTATTAAGCTTGTAATATAGGTAAAGGAAAAATATGAAGGCTAATGAAAATAATGAAAATCAAAAGTGTTTTAAGAATATTTCGAAACTTGATTTCTACACTTTCAACATAATTTTCTTTACCTTTTAAAATCATTTTTTAACTTCTTTTCTCAATTGTTTCCAACTTTGTAGCTTTTGAATTTTTTTTCCTGGCAACGGCGCCAAAATTTGATTACACCCAAAGAATAACACGGTAGTTGTAGCACAGCTTTGGGTGCCTATTTCACAGAGAAACAAATTAAAAGAATTGCACAAGGAACAAAGAAACTAAAGAAAAATATTAAATGATTAATGTTGACAAAGATTATTTTTAAATATAAATTAAAGTAAAGCAAAGTGACTAACGAAAAAAGTACTCAAATTTGACTAATAGTAAAGCATCAAGAATTCCTTGCACAACTATGATATTTTAATTATTTTTAATTCATTGAATAACTCAATTGAGAACTCAATTTCCAAAATTTCCAATTGAAAAGTATAAATTTATAAACTAAAATTAAACCAAATGTAACCCTTTAAAAAATCATTCGCCACTAATACGTAAATTATTATCCCTATTGAGAAAATTCAACGATGATAATATACTCATGGAATGATATTGCAACAAAGAAGTAAATCAATATAGATAAATAATTGATCGAAACATAATCAAAGAACTAAACCATTCAATAGAAAAAGTATGAATGAATTCATAAACAGAATAAATTTTATGATTATTCGGAGAAGAAAATATCAACAATGAATTGAGAATGATAAAACAAAGGAGTTTTAGTAATTGAAAATTAAATACATAAATGAAAAATAAATTGAAAATACCATTTAGTGTGCAAGTTCATCCCTAGCCTTATTTGAGAATTTAATTTTCCATTCTATGATGATAGACAAATAAATTCTAGAGGAAAAACCTCCAAGTATGTTATCTCTATGCATTCTCTCCTTTTCCTCCTCTGTGGCCTCTATTCTCTTTGTCTATTAATAAGAGATTTTACCTAATAAGAGTGCATCTTGCACAAAATCTCCTTATTTGGTTCCCAAATAATAAAAAATATAGATTGGATTTAGGAAACTAAATTTAGGAAACTCAATCTCCTTATTTGGTCTCCAAATAATAAAAAAATATTGATTGAATTTAAGAAACTAATTTTATGAAACTCAATCTCCTTAGTTGGTCTCTAAATAATAAAAAGATATTGATTAGATTTAAGAAACCAATTTTAAGAAACTTAATTTTCTTTTTTTGAAGACTTCCAGATTTTTATCTTTTTCTCTCTTTATTTTGCTCATCACTCAGATGAAAAAATTAGCCTTTGAGGTCAACAGAAAAGTTGTTGCATTTTCTGTTACTTTCCAACGCCATAATAATCGCATCGATCTGATATCTGTAACTCAAGATATTGTCCAAATACAACAACAAAGTTAGAAGATATGAGTTGAATCCGAATTTGCAACAAATTCCCTTCAATTATCACAATGATTAAATTAATGACTTCTTTAAATAAATAAATCAATAGAATTATAAAGTCACTAAAATCAAATATAATGAGATATAATAATGTCTATTTTTATAAGAAAAGTAGACAAAAATTAGGCTATTATCATAATTCTCAATTAGCTTATTGCTAGTCCCTAGCAATGGAAGCAATACTAAACAAAACTCATAGTGAAAATCATCCTACTCAAGAATATAAGTTATGTATCAGAACACCACCATTGCCACAAAAACTTTACCATCATCAAACTCAAAGTGTGTGAATAATATAACTACTATGACATTATACTCTTTGTCTCTAGATATCACAACTAGAATTCCCATTAGAAAAATATCTTTTAACCATATACAATCCTCACAAGAGTTGTACTCAACAATAAAAATCACTTAGAAGTATAGTGTCACTCATAAAAAGTATTTGTGAGTAGAATAGTAGGTAGAAATCAAAATAAATATCTCACATATAAAATTATAGAAAAAACACTGAGAAAATAGAACAAATATCATTTCATGAAACGATGCTAAAAAAAAAATTTTACATCACACCTTAAGATTAGTCATATACATTGGAAGAACCATGCAATCCCATAAGATTAAATAGGATTTTATTAAGCTTGTAATGTAGGTAAAGGAAAACTATGAAGGCTAATGAAAATAATGAAAATCAAAAGTGTTTCAAGAATATTTAAAAGCTTGATTTCTACACTTTCAACATAATTTTCTTTACCTTTATAAATCAATTTTTTTACTTCTTTTCTCAATTGTTTCCAACTTTGTAGCTTTTCAATTTTTTTTCTCGGCAACGGCTCCAAAATTTGATTACACCCAAGGAATAACACGATAGTTGTAGCACAATTTTGGAGTATCGATTTCGCAGAGAAACAAATTAAAAGAATTGCAGAAGGAACAAAGAAACTAAAGAAAAATATTAAATGATTAATGTTGAACAAAGATTAATTTTAAATGTAAATTAAAGTGAAGCAAAGTGACTAACGAAAAAATACTCAAATTTGATGAATTGTAAAGCGTTGGGAATCCCTTGCACAAATATGATATTTTAATTATTTTTAATTCATTGAATTACTCAATTGGGAACTCAATTGAAAAGTATAAATTTATAAACTAAAATTAAATCAAATGTAACCCTTTGAAAAATCATTCGCCACTTTTAGAATACGTAAATTATTATCCCTATTGAGAAAATTCAACAATGACAATATACTCATGGAACGATATTACAACAAAGAAGTAAATCAATATAGATAAATAATTGATCGAAACATAATCATAGAACTAAACCATTCAATAGAAAAAGTATGAATGAATTCATAAACAGAATAAATTTTATGATTATTCGGAGAAGAAAATATCAACAATGAATTGAGAATGATAAAACAAAGGAGTTTTAGTAATTGAAATTAAATACATAAATTAAAAATAAATTGAAAATACCATCTAGTGTGTAAGTTCATCCCTAGCCTTACTTGAGATTTTAGTTCTGCATTCTATGATGATAGACAAATAAATTCTAGAGGAAAAACCTCCAAGGCTGCCGTCTCTACGCGTCCTCTCCTTTTCCTCCTCTATGCCCTCTCTTCTCTTTGTCTATTAATAAGAGATTTTACCTAATAGGAGTGTATCTAGCACAAAATCTCCTTATTTGGTTCCCAAATAAAAAAAAAATATAAATTGGATTTAGGAAACTAAATTTAGGAAATTCAATCTCCTTAATTGGTCTCCAAATAATAAAAAATATTGATTGGATTTAGGAAACTAATTTTATGAAACTCAATCTCCTTAATTGGCCTCCAAATAAGAAAAAGATATTTATTGGATTTAGGAAACAAATTTTAGGAAACTTAATCTTCTTTTATTGAAGACAGTCAGATTTTCATCTATTTCTCTCTTTATTTTTATCATCACTCAAATGACAAAATTAGCCTTCGAGGTTAACATAAGAGTTGTTGCATTTTCTATTAGCTTTCTAACACCATAATAATCGTGTTGATATGATATTTGTAGCTCAAGATATAGTCCAAATACAACAGCAAGGTTAGAAAATACAAGTTGAATCCGAATTTGCAACAAATTCCCTACAATTATCACAATGATTAAATTAATGACTTCTTTAAATAAATAAATCAATAGAATTATAAAGTCACTAAAATCAAATATAATGAGATATAATAATGCCTATTTTTATAAGAAAAATAGATAAAAATTAGTTATTATCAAGATCCATTCCCCATTGGTAGAATGACTATAGGACAGACATCGTTGAGAGCTTTTCAAGAGGTGCTGCATAAATGTCAGAGTGGCGCTAGCATTTGTCACATTTCTACATGTGTTCCATACCGTCAGCTTCTATGGTGGGCTAGTAATATCCTGCCCTCAACGCTTTCCTTGCCAAGGATTTTCCACCAAGGTAGTGGCCTGAGCTTCCTTCATGGATCTCGGCAAAGACATATTCTGCTTCTTTTGGGCTAAGGAACTTGAGGAGGGGAGAAGAGAAACCACGACGATATAGTCGGTTGTTGAGAATAGTGTATCAAGCTAATATACACACCAGTTTCTGGGTTTCTTTTTGGTCCTTAGGTAGCGAGCCACTACAGAGGCTAGCAAGTATAGGAGTTATCCAAGTTTCATCATCTTCCAGTAGAAGGACTTCAGTGTCAATGATATTGGGAGTGTGCAAAGTGTCTTAGATCACATACCTGTTATTGTCTGGGCTCTTTGTACTGACCAACTTGGACAAAATGTTGGCTCTGGAATTTTGCTCCCTTAGGATGTGCTCCACTCTAATACTGTCAAAGTTTTCCATTAGCTTTTTAACCCTGACTAAATACTTCTGTACTAATGGTTCTTTAGTTTGGTATTCCCCTTTTATTTGAGACATTGCTAGTCGTGAGTCACTGCATAAGACTATGTTTCTAGCTCCCATTTCCTTCGCCATATTGATGTCTGCTATATATGCTTCATACTCGGCTCGATTGTTGGACGTGGGGAACTCGAACCTCAACGAATGCTCTAACACGAGGCCAACTTCATTTTTCAACATGACCCCTACTCCACTCCCTTTTGGATTTGAGGATCCATCAATGTAGATGGTCCAGGAATGCAATCTAGGGCGGTCGGAGTCTAGAGTGAGCTCCACCAAGAAGTCAGATAACACCTAAGCCTTTATGGTTGATCCTAGCTCGTATGTAATTCCAAACTTAGAGAGCTCTACTGACTAGGCTATCATTCTCTCCACGAGATCTATCTTATGAAGTATTTGCCTGATTGGCTGGTCTGTCCTTACTATCACTAGGTGACATTGGAAGTATTGCCTTAGCTTTCTTACAGTGATTAAGAGTACCAGAGCCAACTTCTCAAATTTTTGGTAACGGATCTCAGTGCCTTGCAAGACTTTGCTGATGAAGTAGAGCGACCTCTGACCCTTATTTGTTTCCCTTATCAGTACTAAGCTAATTGTCTCGTTGCTGACAAAGAGATAGGTGTACAATGTCTCACTGGGGTCTAGTCTTGTTAGAATAGGTGGAGTGGACAGTGTCTTCTTCATCTCTTGGCATGCGGCCTCACATTCTGTGGTTCATTCAAAGTTATTTCCCTCCTTTAGAGTTTCGAAAAGGGGAAGAGACTTTTGAGTGGCCTTGGCCAAAAATCGTGTGAGGACAGCAACCCAGCCTATCAGTTGTTGCACCTTTTTTATTGACTGGGGGCCGCGCATATTGATCACGGCTTGGCATTTTTTTGGGTTGGCCTCAATACCTCAGTTTGTTAGTAGAAACCCTAGAAGAAAGCTTAGAAATTTTCTAGCCTATACTCCAAAGGCGTATTTTTCTAATTTCAGTCACATGTTGTGCTTCCAAACCTCAGTGAAAACTTCCTCCAATTCTTTAATGTGATCGCCAGTGTCTGCCGTCTTAACTATTATATCATCAATGTATACTTCGAGCATCTTACCATTCTGTCCTTTAAAAACTTTGTTCATTATTTGTTGGAAAGTTGCCTCGACATTCTTGAGTCTAAATGATATGACACAGTAATAGTAGCTCCCCATCTCAGTTATGAAGATAGTCTTGTCTTCGTCTTCGAGATTCATGGCGATTTGATTGTATCCAGAGTAGGCATCCATGAAGGAAAGTAGCTCGAAACCGGACGAGTTATCCACTAACTTGTCAATGTTGGGAAGAAGGTAGGGTTTTTTGGACACACCTTGTTCAAGTCAATGTAATCAACATACATGCGCCTTTGTAGTTCTTTCGAATAAGACCGCGTTAGAGAGACACATAGTGTAAAAGACCTCTCTGATGAACACAACGTCTAGGAGCTCTTTTACTTGTTTTTGGATCACCTCTTACCTTTTAGGTCCCATCTTCCTTTTTCTTTGAGCCACCAGTTTCGCATTCTTCATAATGGAAATTCGGTAGTAGATGAAGTCTAGGTCTAGGCTCGACATGTCTACTGCAATCCAGGCGAACAAATCCTTGTTTTTTAGCAAGTGTTGGTGTATGCCCTAGATGCCAATTTATTTTGACCGTACTTACATACATTGTATTATGCTATTTATTTAATACATGAGGCATTTCATTTATTGTGTTAGTTATTATAAACATAATAAAGTCCTTAGAATAGTAAATTTAATGTCATAGAATATCAAGTGGATGACTTGATCCTGAGATCCTATTGGATATAATCAGAACACTATTCTTAAATGTCTCTAGTCAAGCATTGAGACTAGTATGTGCGTAGACTGATGGCCACATCTCACCGGTCATGGATATGATATATCAAGTCTTCACATGGGTACATATTAAAGTAATGATGTATTGGAATGACCCACCATGAGAATGCTGCGTGGATCGTTACGTGAGTTTCATAAATAGTTCTCAAAGTGACAATGGTATATGTGGTCCTTTAACCTGAAATCACTACGATTCCTACATGAGGAGTTGTATGTTTTAATGCCATCAAACTTCATTGATTTGTCGATTATTTCTATACTTTAAATGCTTTATGATTGATTTAATTGGATTCCATATGTGCTTAATTGTTAACATTTAGCTAAGTTTCTAATATAAAGCTTAATCAGATGCTTATTATGAAACTTTGCTTAAATGTGTTTATTAGCACTTATAATTGAATTATGTCTTTTAGGAAATTTATGAGTGATGGAGTCCATTAGCCTCAAACTAGGCCTGCTATCCACTTGAAGAAAGAGCTAAAGATTCAAGGAGATCAATATCACCTCTTGAAGCAATGAAAAAAAAGTATTTGTAAAGAATCTGGGCTGAAAATGAAGGTGTCAAATTACAGGCTCATGTCAAATTACAAGGCCTGGGCCGTGTCAAATTACAGGGCCTAGACTGTGTCCTTCTCTGACTTGTGAAATACATGGAATTGTGCTGACAGAAAGAAATAGGGCTTGGGCCGTGTCATATGACACGACCCGTGTCGTCGCACCAGAAAGTTAAATTCAAATTCTATTGAGAAATTAGGTATCCAAACTTATAAATAGGGTTTCCTAGAGCCCCTAAAGGATATCTGGACAGAGAGAGTCATTAAGGAAATTGAGGGAAACACAAAGACCAAGAAAGAGAGAGATTCGATTGAGGATTGGAGACTCGGATTCGAGCGATCGAAGATCAATCATTCTCAAACATTGGAAACTAGTTTGATCTTTAGTTTTCTTTTCTTCTTTTATTCTGATCAATGTCTTTCTTTAATTCTTCTTTTGTTTTTGAATTTGGCATATGTGGCTAAACTTCTTGATTGGTTAAGGGAAGATGAAACTCTAGTTTTGATTAGGTGAATCTTGCATATTTCTTTATATCAATATAGTTATGTTTTTATTCATATGATTTTGTTCTTAAATCAATATAAAGGTCTTTATATTCTTGCTAAATTTCAAGAGTGGTAAAACTAGGATTGCTATGCGCGGTTGTGGTGGTAAAACTAGTGAAACATATGATCTAAGTAATTTAATCCTGGTGTGTGATTAGATATTAGTGTGATTGATTTTTTAATTCTTAATGCAACCATTAGGTAGGTGTAAGAGCAGTTGCTTTACAAATAACTAATGGTTAGAGTTTGATTTGAGCGGTTGCTGAATTAAGCAAAACTTAAGGAAAACAAGGGATTTATCTCACAGTCGCATAAGAACATAATTGATCATGTTGGTATAAAAAGTATGTAAGTTAGCATAATCATATAAATCTAGTGGTAGATTCCATCTCTTAACCAATATCTTTAATTTAGTAATTCAATCTGTGTTTAATATTTTTGTTTTAAGTTTAATTTATACTTTTAATTTTAATCAACAAAATCCTCTTTTTACTTTTTACTATTTATTGTTTATCAGAGTTTAATTTAGGAATTGGATTGATAGTGTCAATTGAATTAGTTCTCTGTGGATCAACCCTTGCTTACTACAACTGATTGCAAGATTTTTATATCTTTGGTGGAACTTGACAACTGTTTTTTATATAAATCTTAATCATATTCCACACCACACCAGTCATCTATAACAGGGTGATTATAAATTTAGTAATTGGACATATCGCGAATCATACAGAGGGATGTGATTGATCTAGATGGGATTTATCCCTCCTACATAACAAGAGCGATATCTTTGGGGCCCCTGATTGAGTGAGATTACAGAATGCATGACTATGTTTAAATGAGTCAATATGAGATATTGATCTCATTAGTTATTACTAAGTCTACTCAAGTATCAGGAAACAGAATATTGAACTATACAATAGTGACACATTCCATGCCTTGTGTTCAATCTAGATATTTGGACAAAGGGACTAAATTATACAGAAACATTGGTCATAGAAAAGTTATGTCAAATCACTGACATTCTCATTACTTTGGTAGCAGCGATGTGTTGCTAGATACCGCTCATGTCATCAGAACCTGCAGGGTTACACACATAGAACAAATTATTTTAGAGCAATTAGAATCCAAGTTGGACTAGGATTCTATCGCGGGCTAGATTCATAACAGATGAGTCCAAGGTTGCACTGCTAAACCTACTGTTACTCTCACTCGCATAAGGAAATCACTATTATAAATAGTACTGCTAAAGAGTTGTCAAGGAAATCATATTACAAACCCTAGTTGCACCCTAACAAAAATAGTAAGTGATAAAGTGACAAGTTTCTCTTCTCTTCGCAGCTAGCACTGTGCAGAAGACGCGAGACTCTAAGATCACAGACGTTGGACGTTTATGAGTTTATTCATGTGGACAACGTAGAGGTCCATCGTTGCTGCGGTGCTAGTGATTTGCTTGATCGTTTTTCATTTGGCTTCAAGAGGTAAACTCAAAAAAATAATGTTTCATGGCTTTCTTTTCGCATGGATCCTTAGTGGGAATCCCTTTTTTGCTGTGTTTTTGTTCTCGCATTTCCCGACAGCATGACCTCTGACAAACGGTATTTTCTTCCTGACTGAGTTGCCCCCCAATCTTGGTTACTTTATCTAGTTTGCCACTGAGTTGAAGGGGTTGAAGTTCTTCATCAGGTTAGGGATGTGTATCATGGATCACTTCACGCATGTTCAACTCAGTCAAAAGGATGTTGACGTTCAAATCGTTGCATCGGTCCATGATTTGGGGCCTCTTAGCGATCTTTAGGCTCTCATTGTAGCACTTCCTTGCCATGACTTGATCTCCTTTAATTGTCATGACTCTATCCTGGTGGTCTAGAAACTTCATGGCCAAGTGGGGTGTGAAAATCATGGCCCTAAAAGCAGTGAGTGAGGGGTGACTCAGAATGCATGAAGGCAATCAACTACCAAAAACTTGACCTTGATAGTTTTAGAAAGGGAGTTTTTCCCTAGAGTAAGGTAAGTCTCAATATACCCGACCTGGGTGATCTTGTCCCCTATGAACCCGATCAGCTCGTCGGTGTATGGGATGAGCTCTTCCTTTGATAGTCCTAGCTTGTTGAATAAGTCTAGGAACATTGTGTTGGCTAAGCTTCCCTAATCTATGAACATTCTTTAGACCTCGACGTTTGTAATTATTTCGATGATGACCATAGGGTCATCACAGTCTAGGATAGTATTTCTATAATCCACATCAGAAAACAAGATCGGAGGGGTTCTTCTTGACCCACTTCCTAATTTGGATTATGTGAGGTAGGCCACACTCATCATCGCCCAGAAGGCCCTTTTTATGGTGTTTCCTGACTCATCGCCGCCTGCGAAGCCCCCGAAGAGGGTGTTTATTGCCCAGGTTACTTTGGCATAGTGATGATTTTCTTCTTGAGTCCTGCCTTCCCCTTGATCTCCACTGTACTGTAGCGCGGTTGACCGCTATCCAACCTCTCCAAAGAGTGCCCTTTGTGGACTGAGGTGTTGCCTCTCTGGAACTTTCGAGGAAGGAGGGGGGAGATTCTCTCTAGTGAAAGAAGTCTCTTGCCTATCCTTCCTGGGGTCCGGTTGGGCTGTGACTAGTCTCAAGGCTGGCTCATCAGCAGCATGGTCAGGTGTTGGATGGTGGTTTGAGGACGGGGGGTTGCGCACAATAGAAACGCGATTTAGGTTGGATGAGGTTTGCCTCCTCCTTGTGTAAACCATATTGGCAGTTATAAAGGAAGCATTGATGGTGGTGTTGGGAGTAGAAATTGATCTTTCCCACAGACGACGCCAATATTCAGAATTGGGTTCTAAGGGTTACCTGAGTAGATATGAAATAGTGAGCTCCTTTGTGGTGCAACCGTGACAACAATGAGCGAGGGGTGGGTACCTGCAAAAGACACTTCGACGCTTAAGTCAGTAGGTGCACTAGGAGGGTAATATGCATTGGGAATTTGCTCATACCTTTTCTCCCCTGCTTACTGTATTTATATGAGCATTTTTAGGGTATATGGTGTTTGAGCATTTAGTGCGTGTCGAATGTCGCTACATGGGATCATGGAGACACGATCGTGGAATCCATTACCCCTTTGTCCTTATTCTCCTGCCTATACGGGATATGGTCAGGATTTGTTCCTGTCATTATGACTAGCGTTTAGGCTGCTTCATGCGCGTTGTACGTCTAGGTGCCAACCTGGCGGATCGGCTTGTTCCTAGTCTATAGGCCCATGACCTGGTCTAGAACAAGGATGATAAAATCCTGATTGTTTTGGCATTACTGTGTTGAATTGTTATTATCTAATTTTAGTATTTAAGGCTTATTGATTCTATTTTCTTATTAGATTATACGAATGAATTTTTCGTTGAGTTTAGTTATGTTTTTCTCATGCTTTAAATTTATTTGTGCTATTTGAGTGTCAGGGGTAATTATTGGATATTAGTTGTTATTTCTTGTTAGGGATACATTTGATGATTAATTACTATTAAGTAGGAAAATATAACAATATATTTGATTATTGTTCTTAGTGCTTCATTGACAGATCTTTCGTGAGCACATACTTTGTTACTAGATGTTCATGTGATAAATTATTTGGGTATAATAATTTGACATAGTTAATGTTAAAATTAAAAGTAGGGGATTCCTAACTTTAGTCATCTTGCATCTGGATAAAACCCAATTTATTTACTCGCTTTCATTTAATTTGGTATTTAGTTTAGTTATTTATTTTATTATATTTGCATCTTTAATTTCATAATTGTGCGACTAGATTAGGAAAAAAAATATAATACTTAAAATTTAATTTTAAGTCTATGTAGAATTTACCTCGTACTTGGTCGATTATACTAATGTATGGCTCGTGCACTTGCAAATATTTTTAAGGCTTGAAAAAGTCACAACAACTACATTTTTATCCTTTCAAGTTGTCGCTATTTAAATCTTCCAAATAGTCCTAAATCTGGTGAAGAAACAAGTTTACATATTATATAAAGTATTATGAAGCTTTTCATTGAAATTTTTCACTGGTAATACTCATTGGTTATATCTAAACAAGTTGAGCAGAATGCTCAGTAACTCTACCCAACCACATTTTGTGCTTATTATAACCCTACTCAACTCCCAGTCAATGACTTAAGAAAGACTTAAGTAATGTCACTATGTTTTTGTAGCAAAGTCCAAAATTTGGAGTGCATTATTCAACCCCTTGTCTTGTGCATTTGCTAACTTTAGTTGGTATTAGAGCTAAGCTTCTAAGTTGAGCATACTTAACCGTTTGAGAGGAAAAAGATCTAGAAGGAAGGATGGTAAACCAACAAGGAGGTGGTTTTATAGCCGAAGTAGCTTCTACAAATGAACCACCTACATTTGATGGAAATGATTATTACTATTAGAAGGACTGCATGAGGCTGTTTATAAAATCACAACATATAGATCTATAGGGGATCATAGAAAATGACCCTTATATCCCCCATGAATAGATTTGATGATGGGAGGACAACTGAAAAACCAAGGGATAATTGGACAAAAGAAGCGAAGAACAAGTACACCCTAAATTCCATGAAGCCAAGTTTTTTCAAACTTGTGCACTGAGCAGAAACAAATATGACAAAATAGTTGGATGTAGCACGACCAACGAGATATGAGACACCGTGATGATAGCTCATGAAGGGACAAGCCAAGTCACAAAAGCGAAAGTGAGCATGCATGTACATCAATACGAGTTATTTAAGATGCAAGTGTATGAAATAATAGATGAAAATTTTTCTCAATTTATAGTCATCATAAATGACTTAAAGTCTCTTGAGAAAACATATTCAAACTAAGATAATGTAAGGAAGTTATTGAGATGCTTGCCAAAGATATGGAGGCCCAAGATAACAGCCATTCAAGAGGCAAAAGACTTATCAACTCTACAACTAGATGAGCTACTTGGATCACTCAAAGTTCATGAGAAAAAGCTAGTTGAGATGAACTAGAAATTTTAGACAATGAGGGCAAAGACAACACATAAACATAAAAAAATCCAAATGAAAAAATTATTAATAGAAAATGATAAAAGATTGGTTTATAATTGTTTCCTTTACACTGAATGATTTTTTATTATTAATATTATCAAATATTTCTCTTTCCATGTATGTATGACTTATATTAATAATTAATTACATGAGATGTAGTTCACTACAAGAATTTTATAAATTAACTACCAAAATTAGTTATGAAAAATTTTCGTAGCTAAATTTCGAATACAGGAAGTTAAAAATTTGGTCAAACAAATAGCTACAGATTGGCAACGATTTAGCTACAAAATTTAGTTACGAAAAATTTTGGTAACTAATCTGTAGCAAATTAGCTACGGAATAAAATTCCTTAGCTAAACTTCGAATCATAAAAAAAAAAAATTTATCAAATAAATAACTACAGAATTACTATAATTTAGTTACAAAATTTAATTAAAAAAAATATTTTAAAACTACATAATTACTTTGCTACTAAATTTTTTCGTAACTAAATTTTAATTACATAAAAAAAATTTAAACAAATCAATTTTCTTTAACCTTGTACGCGCAGACTAAACTTTCTCAAATCTCTATTCCCTCCTCCGTCCTTCCCTCCCTCTCATTCTTTCTCTCTCTCCCTCATTCACTCGTTCGTCTCTCTTTCTCGGTCACTCGTCTCTTTCGTTGGATTTGGTCGGTTCTGACCATCTTCTTTCTTTTTTGTTTCTTTGATTCTCACTCACTTTCTCTTTTGTTTCTGTGTTGCTGGAAAACAGAGGAATATGGCAAGAAAAAGAAAAAAAAGGGAAGAAAGAGGGAGAGATAAAGCTTCAAGAATTAAAGGGAACAAAGGAAAACCATGAGGCAGGGGGTTCTTTGCTATTAAGATTAGAATTAGATAATACCATTTTTTTAAAAATTTAAGTCACAGTTTGTTTTGACGAATGAATGAATTTGGAATAATAAATAAATAGATTAAAATTGCGGAGTGGAATCCGGAGAAGGACGTGCTGGCCATGGTTACCGACGACTCAAAGATCTTGCTCCACCGTTTCTATTTGCAACGCTTGTGGACCATTGCCCCATCCCCAGGAAGATGCATAACGTCCTTATGTTGACGTCCTGATGGCAAAGCAATAACTGTTGGACTTGATGATGGAACATTCTCACTCCACGTTGAAGTGGGTACTACTTTTCTTTCTTTGTTCACAACTACAACATATATATATATATATATATATATTTTTTTTTTTTCACATGGTACCCCGAGAAATCAATCTAAAGGGAAAAATGTATTTTTGGAGTAGACTGTTTATTCTGAGTGTGATATACCTGATTAAACAAGCTAATTCATGTTTAGTCTCAAAAATATGATTTTGTTTGTTATATTGACGTCTAGAAAGATTGGTAGCTTTGAGCCTCTTGCTGTGCACTTTTACCATTGTGACATTGTTGGATATATATTTGGGCGATGATTGTGGACCAAAGTTTCTATTTGTTCAAGATTACTTTGATAATAATATATTTGAAATTCGCTAGTCTAACAAGTAAGCAATAAGATGTTCTTCAATCCATGGAAGGAATATCAGTAAAAATCCAAAGATATACTTGAACAGGCTTGTTTTCTGATCTATATTTTTGTTGGTTTTCCTAGGAGGATGAGATAAGGACTTAGAACTGTGTTTTCCTGATACAGAAAGTGGATATGTTCCTTTTGTAATGGTGCTTTTGTCTTTCTATCTATGAGTGGATAAGGTTTATTGTTGATTTTCTTATTGATAGTAATAAAGACATGCATTCTAATTCATAGTGAAGTGAATTCTTGTCTCTGTAGGAATCATGCTCCTTCTGGCCAAATCTTCTTCGTTTCTTTATCTACGATGATGCCATGACATTGTCCTCTGTTCATGTTTTCAAATGCACACCACCTGTTTGATTAAATGCCTTGTAGTGCTATCCCTTCATATTCTCTTAATTGGCCTTTGCTCCACTATCATAATGTGATTAATTGTGCCTTATATTGTTAATGGATTCATATCATTACTGTATCTATGATTTGCCTAATTTTGGAGGAATACGTGTTAAATAATCTCTCTCTTTATTAGCCTTGTCATTTGTCAAGCATAGCTATGTGCATATGCATAAATTAATTCCATGCTTATTATCTTGTTCCTTGACTTCAAATTGGAACAGGAAGTCTATTTAATATACCTCCTCCTTAGGCACACCTTACTGTTAGTTTAATGAGATGCTAATTCATTCAATACCAAGAATTCCTTTTTCCATACATTTCTCATTGTTACACTTTCAAATAATTGATTTTTTTTTATTCTTTTAGAATAATGCCTTCAGTTGCTAGATTTATTTTCACCACAACTATTTTCATAGTTAGGTTTTTGTCCTATTGTGTACTTACACAACTGATCAAGAAGAGGAAAAATAAGAAGGATGGACAAAAAGCAAAGCAGATGCGCGAATTGGCATATCAGGAGATGAAACAGAAAAAAATTAAAGAGGTAGTACTAGTATGTACCTTTGAATCTTTCTTTCTGCCCATACTAATTATTATATATTTTTTCCGAAGTGTATGCTCTTTCGATTCAGTTGGTTTATATACATGATATACGGAAATCGGAAATGTTAGTTTGCATATTAATTTAGTGCTAAAATCATTTTTTTTAAACAAGATTTTGATACTTATAATTTTAATCTCTACAATTTTTCTATTTGAATATTGATCACTGTAGGAACCAATACCTTAATAAGTGGAGATTATAGGAATCAATCCGTCATGAAAAATAGGTATCAATACTTTAATGAACATAAATTATATGAACATAAATAACACACATGGCATTTTCAGTTTGTGTTAAATGGTTCAAAAAGGAAATAAAAGAAAGAAAGGAAAAGCGTCTTAAATTCTACTTCAGCAGGACTAACTAAAACATTTATAAATACAATTTCGAATTGATTTGCTTGTGTACTGAGTATAAAATGAATTTATGTCAGATATTATGTTAAACTAACTTGAAATAGAACTAATTTTTAATTTAAGTGTTGAGTTTTCGATAAATTCAGAAAATATATATTTACCTAATGGTTTCAATCAATTACAAATGATATATTTAAGGTGGCTTCTCATGAGTTACTCTTTTTAAAGTTATATCAAATCATTCAGAAAAATAAGTTATGTTCTTCACATGCAAGGATATTAACTCAAATGTCTAAGGAGTCAATCATCTTTGAAAATTAATTGGTACATACTTCACAGGATTAGCTCAAAGTCTACGTTGTCAGCCATGTTTAAGACCTTTGGACCCTATCAAAGCTGGCATAAAATTCCACTTGCCTAAAGATTTTAACAATAATAAATATAGACAATGATCAAATCTGTTTGGTGTGTGATTTAATTACGTTGTTGTTTTCACATGGAAGAGCATATATTATATTATATTTTATTATGAAAATAACTGACATATAGAAGAGAATCAAAAGAGCTGTGTTGACTTTGGCATCATTGGCAGCTTGGATTTCTCGGGCAATGTGGCAATGTAGAAACCAAGTGGCTATTTAATATGGTATGATGGTTTGCAATTGGATAGCCTCTGATCAGGATTTCCCTTTTCTTGCCTTTGCGGTTTTTCATGTGATGAAATGTGTCTAATAAGGCTCCTTCACTAACTACTACTTTCCTGGTGGCTTCACTGAAAATTTGAAATCTCATTATTTTCAAATCTCAGATTCACTTTACAAACTTGGGTCCTCTCCCCATAGTCCTACCTGCTCCTCTCCCCAGATTCACTTTAAATCGTTGGTGTACATATTGTAAGCTATATATCCAAAGTTTTGCTTTGAGGTTTGCTCAAAAGAAGGAACCTCTTAGAGTCACTATGATATACTGACTTTGATTCCATTTTGAGCAGACTTTCCAGAAATACTCGAAAAAATGGGGAAAGTAAGAAGTACATTTGTCCTTTTTAACTTAAATCCACTTGATGCAATTAGACCAATTATGTAAAGTCATATAATTTACAAGGATTTTTTTAAATTCACTTCATATTATTATAATATATGCTTCTTTGTGTACCCATACTCCTAGTACCTGTGAAGATGGTAACAAGAATATAGTGCATTGTGTTTGTGAGTCTCTGACCAAGAACAAGTTAATGCCAGATTGTAAATCTGTTAGAGTGTGACACATACACTGAAGTCCTGGGTTTGTTTTGTGCTGGACATGTAACAACTGCGGAATAATACGGTCATTGTTAGAATAATAACTAATAGTATTGGGATATTGGAACATAAATATATGCATTGGAAACTACTCATAGTTTAAAGGTTGATAAACCTTCGAGTCAGTTCATGTTCACAAGCCTCTTAACTTGTATAAAATTTTAAATCATAGTGACTAAAGGATATGTTAGCTAAGTTGTTGTATCTATTGTTATGCCCCATAGGTTTTGGTTTATGCCAAATATTAGTTCTTCCATTCAAAATTTCAGTATGCTACAGAGTTAATATCTTTCTGTGATTATAAGGGGATATTAATTTCAAAAAATGTTTCCTTGCAGTTATTTTAGTAGTTCAGGAATTAGTGGTCCAATTCCTTCCACATTTGCTAATCTTAAGAGTCTGGGGACAGTGTAAGATATTGCTAATCATAAGAGCTAACTATATCATGTGTGATACAAATGTAGGAGAATAAGTGGTTTAACTAATAGGAGCTCTGCACTTGCATTTCTAAGGAATATGAAGTATTTGACTCTCTTGTAAGGCCACAACTCTGCTAATGACTCAGTCTGCCAAGTAGATAGAATTCTTGGTCCTTTTTGTTACCAAGTGGCTTTCAGTATTTAAGAGGGGGGTGAATTGAGTTAAAAAAAATTTCCCAAATACTTTTAAAATAAACACAAGTATAGAAGCTATTAAATAAAAGGAGAAATTGCGAGATGAAGAAGAAGAGTTTTAAGAAAAACAAATAAATAAATATGCAATAAAATTAAATTGCGTTAAATAAAGAGATAAAGAGAAGAAGAGCATACACAATATTTATCCTTATTCGGCCACTAATCCACTCGTGGTCTACGTCTAGTCCTCGAAAAATTATCAGAGATTTTTTACTATGTATACAAGTTTCAATAGGTGTTTGTTACCGTTACAAAATAGAGCACTTTTTACACACAAGAAAACTCTACCCTTGTGCTAAATTCTCAGTCTACAGGGATACCTCACCCTTATACTAACCTTTGAGAGATACCTCATCCCCTTTACAATAGAGCAGAAAATAGATGAAAAGAAACTCTCTTTAAGAGTAAATAATACAAATTGAAGTGCTAATAGAGTTAACACAGAATATCTCAAAGTTTTGATTGAAAAGGAACGTAGAAAATATAATTCACGAGTTAGTGCAAGTAGAAAATGATTCAGAATGTTAGGCAAATTTCAGAGAAGACATAAGGTCTCTATTTATAGAGCAATTCAAGAAAATAGCCGTTGGGTGTATTAAAAGCTCGTAAATGAGACAAATATGGCCGTTTATTTCCATATCAGAATCCGTGTTTATTCGAATAATCTCCATGTTATTCGAATAACACGTTTTATAAAAGTTTCGTGAAAACTAGTCTAATATGGGTTATTCGAATAATCTATACGTTATTCGAATAACACTGTTAAAAGCAATGTTCTGAGAAAATAGATTTATTCAAATAATTACTGAGTTATTCGAATAACTCATTTGTGAAAACAGTTCTGAAAAAGCCTTTTATTCGAATAGCTAATGTGCTATTCGAATAACAGTTTAAAAACAAAAGCTCGCAACAAGATTTGATAGACATTATTCGAATAATTTAAATGTTATTCGAATAACAGTTTAAGAAACAGAATCTGCTAGATGGATTTATTCGAATAGAAGGAACATTATTCGAATAAAACTATTAAAAAACAGTTTTAAGATAATTCCAGATTCATTTCAAAAACACTTAAATTCCTTTTTAAAACTAATTAAATATTTTTATCTTATCTTTCAAAACAGTGAGATATTAAAGAGAGTTCCGTACAAAAAGACTCTAAGTCCTAAAGCTATCCTTAAAAGATCTTGGACTTGGTCTTCACATCATCTTCATTTTTGTCTTCATATTTGTTATCATCAAAACCATTCTTCAAAGACATATGTTCAATCACATTCTCCCTCTTTTTGATGATGACAAACTAGCATTGAGAAAAGAATTAGTGCATATAATTGGAATTCACAAAGAGGTATTAAAAGTTTACTCCCCTTCTTTACTTATAAGAGGTAACGTATATCAGAGATGTGCGCAGCTCCCCATTTCATTTAGAATCCAATATCTCTTTTTAATTTTTACCTGTCTTTTCTCAAATAAATTTCTCAAATAAATTCAAATTTTTCTCTCCCTTTTGTCATGAGCAAAAAGGAGGGGTAAGTCCCACAGATAAATATCCAAATATAAGTACAAGGAATAAATTAAATGAAGAATTGTAAATCACATTGTGATAGGCCATAAAAACATCGTTTATTCATTTATTAAAGGTGATGCAAGTACAATGGCAAATAAGTAAAACAGAGCAAAAAAATAAAGATCCTAAGATCTAAAGCTCCTAGAAATAAGCATCCGGTGGCGGGGGCAGAGAATCAGGTGCAGGAGCAAGTGATGCAGCTCGTAAAGCAACAACCTCACGTTTAACACCTTCTATTCTGTAAAAAAGAATAGAGAAGGTGTGTTCCATATAAGCACGATTATCACGCAAGGTAGCCATGATCTGGTCTAAAGTGACTGGAGCAGGGGCAGCAGTAGGTGCATCAGCAGGGGCAACAAGGGCAGCTGGTGCAGTAGGGTCCTCTGGGTCAAACTCATCATCAGCAACCTCATCTGGGTACACCCAGCCTTCATCAGTCTTGATCATCTTCATTTTGCGCAAAGTGTGGGCTCCGAAGACATTGTGATGGGTTAATGCGATGGCGTGCTCAGTCTCCAACACCTAAGGATACTTGCTAAGCAAGGTAGTGATGAGAATGCCATAAGGCAATTCAAATTTTTCCTTGCCCTTGGCCTTCATCATATGCTTCATGATGAACACAGGCCAATTGATTTTATGACCACTCTTCAGGATCCAGAGCATGAAGATGTCATCTTTACCAAGATAGGCATAATTCTCACCACGTGGAGCCAAGATATGTGCATAAGCATAATGCAGGAGCCTGTCTTGGCTTTTCAGCATCCCTCCCTTAAGGCCCTTGTCTGGCAAGGTGAGACTAGGCTTTAGCAAGTTTTCAATTGCCCGATTTCTGTCGAACTCATGAAGGAGAGGGTTGTCATCTTCTTCAATGGGTGTGCCAGCGAACTGCAACCCAAACATTGTCTCCCAGTCCTGTGGAGTGATGATGATGTTCTGATAGCAGACTTCAGAGAGAAGGTCCTGGCTAACAATCACCAGATTGCAGTAGAACATCTTGACCAGAGCAAGGTAGATGACAGCCTGGTGAGAATAGAGCTGTAAAACTCCCTGATTTTGCAGTAGGGTCAGAAAATCGAAGCCTCCGTTCTGCTGGAAAAAGGAGAGCTGAAGGTATTTGGGCTGGACAAGGTTTCGCTCCCAAAAGTGGGTGATGAAGCGGCCACGTTGTTCTTCGTTAGTGGAGAGCCTTCGCAACTCGAGTGGATTGTTGTAGGGGGCATTCTTCGTGCAAGGACGCTTTCCATGAGAGGAAGAGGAGGCCATGGTGATCGAAGGTTTGGAAGAGAGAGAGAGAACAATGGTGGAGGTGAGCAAAGAGATGGTGGCGGCGTGGGAGAGGAGAAAAGAGTTGAGAGAAGAAACAGAGAGAAAAGGAGAATGAAACAGCTTGAACGCGCGGTGTGGGTTTTAAATAGCAGGCCCGAAAATATTCGAATAACCAAGGGGGTTATTCGAATAACCCTTCGTAGAAACTCAAAAGTCATGGGATTCCAGCTAGGGTTTATTCGAATAGTTGAAGATCTATTCAAATAGAGAGGCAGGGAAAGCCAAATGTTGTGGCTTTTTATCAGGTTTTATTCGAATAAAGCTAATGTTATTCGAATAGGGCAGAGAGCAGGCACTAAAAACTGCACAAACGAGTTACATTTTATTCGAATAAGCTAAGCTTTATTCGAATAAAGCTAAAATTATAGCATATAGAAAATTAACATGGAAGTCAGTTTATTCAAATAAGCTAAGCTTTATTCGAATAATACAGAGACCAAAAGAAAAAACTGTAGTTGCTAAATGTCAGTTTATTCGAATAAATGAAATATTATTTGAATAACACTGATACATAACACCATTTTTGAGCAGCTGACTGATTTTTATTCGAATAAACTTAGATTTATTCGAATAAATCTTATTAGAAAAATAGTAAAACACACGTCCAGAAATGAAATTCAATAGAGGAAAACTTACCCAATGATAAAGTACCTACAAAACAAGATTTGAGATATCTCCAACACTCAAGTCAGTAATAATTCAAGAATGGTAAACCCATAATTAAGCAATAATTACAAACATTTATATTTTGGATTGATCAATTATGCCTAATTCTCCTCTAATATAAAAGAATGCTTCTTTTACTAGGGGTTTAGTGAAAATATCTGCAAGTTGCTTAGAAGTTTCAACAAATTCAAGAATGCAATCCGCTTTTTGGACGTGATCTCTGATAAAATGATGTCTTATCTCTATATGCTTTATTCTAGAATGCAAAATGGGATTCTTAGAGAGATTTATTGCGCTAGTGTTGTCACATCTTATCGGGATGTGATCAAGTTGAAGACCATAGTCTAGAAGTTGTTGCTTCATCCATAGAATTTGAGCACAACAACTCCCGGCTGTAACATATTCAGCCTCAACTGTAGACAAAGCCACACTATTTTGTTTCTTGCTATTCCAAGAAACTAAAGAACTACCAAGCAAGTGGCATGTCCCACTAGTACTCTTCCTATCCATTTTGCATCCTGTAAAATCAAAGTCGGAATAGCCTATTAGGCTACATGAAGCACCCTTAGGGTATCACAAGCCCATTTGTGAAGTGCCTATTAGGTACTTCATTATACGTTTAACAGCACTTAGATGAGATTTCTTAGGGTTAGCCTGATATCTAGCACACATGCATACACTAAACATAATATCTGGCCTACTAGTAGTAAGATAGAGGAGAGATCCAATCATACCTCTGTATTTTGTTATTTCTATGAATTTACCTCCTTCATCTTTGTCCAAATAACAAGAAGTGCCCATTAGAGTGGCCATGTGTTTAGCGCTATTCATTTCAAACTTTTTGAGCAGTTCCTTGCAGTATTTGGTTTGACTTATGAAGGTCCCTTCCTTTGTTTATTTGATTTGAAATCCGAGGAAGAAATTAAGCTCTTCCATCATCAACATTTCAAATTCATTTTGCATTGTCTTAACAAATTCATTGCAAAGGGATTCATTAGTAGCACAAAAAATAATATCATCCACATATACTTGTACAAGAAGAATATCATGCCTTTTATTTTTAATAAAAAGGGTAGTATCGACTTTTCCTCTTGAAAAATTATTTTCTAAAAAAAACTTACTTAACCTTTCATACCAAGCTCTAGGAGCTTGTTTTATGCCATACATGACCTTTTTGAGTTTAAAAACATGGTTGGGTAGTTCATGATTTTCAAAACCTGGAGGTTGTTCAACGTATACCTCCTCTTGAATAAAACCATTTAGAAAAGCACTTTTAACATTCATTTGATATAATTTAAAGTCCATGATGCAAATATATGCAAGTAACATTCTAATAACTTCTAATCTAGTTACAGGTACATAGGTTTTTTCATAATCTATTCATTCTTCTTGATTATATCGTTTAGCGATCAACCTAGTTTTGTTTCTTGTTATGAATCCATTTTCATTAAGTTTATTTCTAAAACCCCATTTAGTGCCAATTATAGGATGATTGTTAGGCCTATGAATTAATTCTTAAACTTGATTTCTTTCAAATTGATTTAATTCCTCTTGCATAGTTAAAATCCAATGTTCATCACCAAAAGCTTCAATTATATCTTTAGGTTCAATTTGAGAAATAAAGGCTAAGTGATTACATACATTTCTAAGGGAATTGCGAGTACTTACACCTTTAGACACATCACCTATAATTTGATCAAGAGAATGATATTTTGAAGTCTGTCATTCTTTGGGAAGGTCCAAGACTTGTGAATCCTCTTGTCTTTGCTTATCTTCTTGAGTTTCCTCTTGCTCCTTGACTTCTCTTTCTTTGCTGTCCAAATGTATTTCCGCCAAGATTTATGCAACATTATCAACAAAGTTCTTTCTCGGCCCATTTGGATTAGTTTCGTCAAAGGCAACATGAATAGATTCTGCAATAGTCATAGTTCTTTTTTATAAATATGAAAAGCCTTACTATGATTGGAATAATCAAGAAATATACCCTCATCGGACTTAGCATCAAACTTTTCTAAGTTATCCTTTCCATTATTTAAAACAAAACATTTATATCTAAAAACATGAAAATGTGAAATATTTGACTTTCTTCCCTTGTACAATTCATATGGGGTTTTCTTTAAAATTGACCTTATCAGGGCCCTATTCATCACATAACACGTAATATTAACCGCATTAGCCTAGAAATACTTAGGAAGAGAAGCTTAATTGAGCATAGTTCTCGCCATTTCTTTTAAAGATCGATTTTTTCTTTCTACAACTCTATTTTGTTGTGAAGTTCTAGGAGCAGAAAAATTATATTCAATGCTATGTTCATCACAAAAATTTTCAAAAACATGATTTTCAAACTCACCACCATGGTTACTTCTTATGGATGTAATAGAAAAACTTTTTTCATTTTGGATAACTTTGACAAGTTTCTTAAAGGCTAGAAATGCATCATTTTTATGAGAAAGAAATAAAGTCCATGTGAACCTAGAAAAATCGTCCACAATCACCAAAGCATAGTAATTTCCACCAAAGCTCATAGTTTTAGATGGTCTAAAAAGATCCATGTGCAAAAGTTGTAAGGGTCTAGAAGTTGAAATAACATTTTTAGCTTTAAAAGAGACCTTTACTTGTTTTTCCTTTTGACATGCATCCATAATTTATCTTTTATAAAATTGAGCTTGGGTAGTCCAATTACTAGCTTTTTAGAGATCAACTTTTTTAGATAATCCATGTGAATGTGTGCAATTCTCCTATGCCATAACCATGATTCATCTTCTTTACTTAAAAGACATTTCGCATCATTTGAGGATATATCATCAAGACTAATCATATAAATAGTATTAATTCTATGACCCACAAATTTAACATGCTTATCACTTTTACCTTCGATAATGCAACAATTAGAATAAAAAATTACTCTATTTTTCTTATCACATAATTGGCTAATACTAAGCAAGTTATGTTTTATACCTTCAACAAGCAACACATTATCAATAGAGGAATTAGGATTCTTACCGACTTTGCTGACTCCAAGAATCTTTCCTTTATTGTTATCTCCATAAGTTACATGCCCATGAGTTTTGGGAATAAGGAATGAGAATTTGGAATTGTCTTCGGTCATGTGCTTAGAGCAGCCACTATCGAGATACTAATTTGAGCTCTTGACCTTCAAGCACACCTACAATACAAATTCAAATTTTAACTTTTGGTACCCTAATTTTCTTAGGTCATTGTATGTTAGTTTTAGGTATAGTACTCTTTGAAAAACCTATCTCAGCTTTTTGAAAAATCACTATTTGTTTTCCTAATAAAATATTTAAATTATCCATTCCAAAGGTGAATTTAGAAATTGTATTCTTTAAATTTTCAATTTCTTTTTCAAGCATATGACATGAAGAACAAGATGAAGATGTAGAAGCATGTGAAGAATGAGTGGTGCATGCATCAATAATTCCCAAAGTTTAATTTTTAATTTTTAATTCTTCAATTTCTTTATTTAAAATAAGAATTTGGTTTTCTAAAGACGAAATCATTTTCATAGATGAAGAAATTAATTTTGTGAGCTTTAAAGATTCGTCATGCAATTCTTCAAAGGCATCTTGTAATTCATCGTAAGAAGGCAATAAAGTAGTATTAGAACTTATCTCATTTTTACTTTCTTCTTCTTCTCCTTTGGCCATAAGACATAGATGGGCTTCCTCGCTATCTGAGCTGTCAGTTGAGTTCATATCGTTGTCGTCTCATGCTATGTAGGCTTTTCTTCCTTTTCTTTCCTTGAAGGGTTTCTTTTCAAATTTCTCCATCTTCTTTTGGTAAACTGGGCACTCCATTTTCATGTGACCCGGTTTGTCGCATTCATAGCAAGTTGGAGTTGACGATGCTCCTTCCCCTTTGTGATGAGTTTTCTTTGTGGGAAAATGAAGTCTTCTTTGTTTTCCCTTCTTCTTGAGAAAATTTCCAAATCTTCTAACTAAAAGACTAAGGTTATCTTCATTTACCTCGATGTTTTCTGAGCCTTCTTCATTTTCTTCATCATCATTGTTAATTGTTGAGGAAGTGGCTTTGAGCGCTATCCCCTTTTTCTTTTTATCGTGCTCTTGACTTTGGCTTAATCTGCTTAGTTCCAATTCGTGCTCATGAAGTTTTCCAAAGAGGGTAGCTAGTGTTATTGTCGACAAATCCTTCAATTCTGATATGACTGTTACCTTGGGTTGCCAAATCTTACTTAGATATCTTAGAACTTTGTTAATCAAATCTTCATTAGAAAAACTCTTACCTAATGATTCAAGATGATTTACGATGTGGGTGAATCTCTTTTGCATTTCCTGAATGTTTTCTCCTTGGTTCATTCTGAATAATTCATATTCATGAGTTAGAGAATTAATTCTCGACCTCTTTACTTCACTAGTACCCTCATGGGTAACTTGTAAAGTGTCCCACATTTCTTTAGCAGTTTTGTAATTTGAAATTCTAAAAGACTTATCATATCCCAAGGCAGTGGTAATAATGTTTTTGACTTTTAAATTATGTTTAATTTTTCTTTTATCCTCATCAGACCATTTACTCCTTGGTGTTTCGGTCCTTACACCATCGACCTCATGCGTAGGTATAAATGTGCCGTTTTCGACAGCATCCCACACATCTAGATCAATAGCTTCGATGAAGATTTTCATTCTTTCCTTCCAATATGCATAATCATCCCCATTGAAAAAGGGTGGTCGATTTATGGAAGATCCTTCTGAAAAACTATCTGAAGAAGCCATGTTCTCTTGAAGCTGCTAAGCTCTTTATACAAGAGTCTGTCTTTGATACCACTTATTACCAAGTGGCTTCCAGTACTCAAGAGGGGGGTGAATTGAGTTGAAAAACTTTTTGCAAATACTTTAAAAATAAACACAAGTATAGAAGCTATTAAATAAAAGGAGAAATTGCGAGATGAAAAAGAAGAGCTTTAAGAAAAGCAAATAAATAAATATGCAATAAAATTAAATCGCGTTAAATAAAGAGATAAAGAGAAGAAGAGCAGACACAATATTTATCCTGATTCGACCACTAACCCACTTGTGGTCTACGTCCAGTCCTCGAAAAACTATCTGAGATTTTTCACTATGTATACAAGTTTCAATAGGTGCTTGCTACCATTACAAAATAGAGTACTTTTCACACACAGAGAAACTATACCCTTGTGCTAAAGTCTCAGCCTGCAGGGATGCCTCACCCTTATACAAACCTTTGAGGGATACCTCACCCCCTTTACAATAGAGTAGAAAATAGATGAAAAGAAACTCTTTTTAAGAGTAAATAATACAAATTGAAGTGCTAATAGAGCTCACACAGAATATCTCAAAGTTTTGATCGAAAAGGAGCGTAGAAAATATAATTCACAAGTTAGTGCAAGTAGAAAATGATTCAGAATGTTAGGTAAATTTCAAAGAAGACCCAAGGTCTCTATTTATAGAGCAATTAGCCATTGGGTGTATTAAAAGCTCGTAAATAAGACAAATATGTCTATTTATTTCCATATCAGAATCTGTGTTTATTCGAATAACCTCCATGTTATTTGAATAACACGTTTTATAAAAGCTTCGTGAAAATCAGTCTGATATGGGTTATTCGAATAATCTATACGTTATTCGAATAACACTGTTAAAAGCAATGTTCTGAGAAAACAGATTTATTCAAATAACCACTGAGTTATTCGAATAACTCATTTGTGAAAACAGTTCTGAAAAAGCCTTTTATTCGAATAGCTAATGTGCTATTCGAATAACAATTTAAAAACAAAAGCTTGCAGCAAGATTTGACAGACATTATTCGAATAATTTAAATGCTATTCGAATAACAGTTTAAGGAACAGAATCTGCTGGATGGATTTATTCGAATAGAAGGAACATTATTCGAATAAGACTATTAAAAAATAGTTTTAAGATAATTCCAGATTCATTTCAAAAACACTTAAATTCCTTTGTAAAACTAATTAGATATTTTTATCTTATCTTTCAGTACAATGAGATATTAAAGAGAGCTCCGTACAAAAAGACTTTAAGTCCTAAAGCTATCCTTAAAAGATCTTGGACTTGGTCTTCACATCATCTTCATTTTTGTCTTCATGTTTGTTATCATCAAAACCATTCTTCAAAGACATATGTTCAATCACACTTTTCTTTCCATAATGTAATGTAACAACTTGGTTACAATTGTCAGAGAACTGAGGAATAACAATATTTATGATTCAATTCCATCCTTCATTGGAGAGTTTCAAAATTTGACCCTGTTGTGAGTATCACCTATTTATGTTACTCTTTAGATGCATATCAACTATCAATTAGAATTTGTTTCCTAGAAAAATTGGAGAATGGTATGTTCACATTCCATAGTATGTCTCCAACCTCATTACTAGTTAGCTAAGGGATCCCTTAAGTTTTAGGTACTAATGCTATCAAATTTAAATAATTATAAAGCTGAGTGATTTCTGATTAGAACTATACTTGTTCACAGTTGGCTAAGCTTAAACTTGCTAGTTTACCTTCAGTACTTTTAATGTTTTCCTTTTCAAGTGGCAGAAAGATTCAAATTTCCAGCTTCTTTTTCATAAAGATAAAATTATTGATCTTTTTTTGTTTCTTTGTTTTCAAAAAGAGAAAAACAATTAGATTGTGTTTCTGTCACAAAGCCACATAATTATATATTTAAGCTGATTCTCGCAGGGATTTAAGCTTCAATAATTTCACAGGACAGATTCCAGAATCAATTTTCAATTTGGGTTCACTCTTGTGCTTGTAATATGCAATTCCTAAGTAATTACCATGGGATTCGTAGCATGATTTCATAGATGGTTCAAAGCATGTTTTGTTTTATATGATGACAAGCGTTAATATCAATAAATTATTTTGTTAAAAGGCTTAAAAGAAAATAAGTGAGGCCCACCAATCCTATCTTCATGTGAGTTCTGGCAGCTAGGCTGCTGTTAATAGTAAGTAATTAAAGTCCTACAACTATAGAAAAACATTTTTAAATTATAAAAAAAAAAGATCATTTACTTTTCAATTTGTCTCACCACCTTCTAGGTACCCACACAACACAATACAAGTACATAAGGATTAAAACATAAATCTTCATTCATTATCTTTGTTTCTCTTAATCAATTTTATTGTGCATTTATGACCCCAAATGAAGTAGGTGAGTCGTGAGCAAAAAGATCGTAGCCGTACAACAGGGACTCACCAACTCAGCAAGTTCAATTTGAGGGAGCAGAGTTCCAACCTCCCAGGCACAAGAAACATTTTGCCTTCCTAACTTTATTGTAAGTCTCCATATATTATTTCTTAAGATCTTCATTTATCTAGTATTTTATTAAAACTATGCCTTCAATCTCCTTATGTTTTACTTCTTCTTTTTTAGTTTGGAGTTTTGTTAATTGACCTTTTTTTTTTCTTTTAATTTTTTTTCATTGGTTTAAGTTAATCTCATGTCTTATTATTATTATTATTATTATTATATATATATCTAATGTGCCTACTATCAATTTATACTTTCTAATTATCTTTTTATTTTTGTAATATACTGTTAATTTGATTGATTTTAGTTAATTTAATTTTCTGTTCATTTGTTCTCTAAAGTATACATAATTTGATTGATCATTTAATTTATTTAGTGTTGATTTTTCTTATTTTAACTGTTAATCTTGAGAGGTCTTTTTCAGTTATAAATATTATAAAGAATATACTCAAAAATAAGATAAAAAAATAACTTTTTAACTAATGGTCTAATCACTTGTATGGAGAGAATAATAGCTCAAAAGTTTGATATAAATTTTATCATTAATAAATTTTATGATATGAAAAATCTCATATTCAACTTCATCGAAAATATTATATATTATTCTTTATATTATAATATATATTTTATTAATAAATACTATTATATAATATAATAATATAATAATATGATTTATAACTTTTGACACTTCTACTAAACATTTCCTCAATCCGTCCTGCAATGTGCAGTAACCCGAATCCCCTGTCACCGCCTGCAATGAAGCCGCCATCACTTGCATATAATTCATAGGCCTTGCTCCAGCCGTGCCACCCACCTTCGTTTCCATCAAGCTTCTGCAACGGCGAGGGATAAGCGCACCTCTTTCCTCATCCGCTTACTGAGCCAGCGTCGCACCATCCCGCAGCAAGCCAGCTTCGCGTTTTCAGCCATTGCTTCAGAGGCCATGAACGACACGTGCATCTTCTCTCCCCGTGCGTTGCTCAACCTCTGTTCACACACAACCAGGCCAGTTTTTTTCCCCCTATTCTACTTTCATTTTCCTTAGGTTTATTTCTGGATATTTTCTTTTTTATTATTATTTTAGTTTGAGCAGGTTTTTTTTTTTTTTTTTTTTTTTAAATCAGAACTTGTTTTTTTCATTTCTCACGCATTTTTTTATTATTATTAAGTGGCTCTACCCATGCTCTTCACGCATTTTTACGATTAAGATTAAAAAATATTTTATAACGATTAATATTAATTTTATTAAGTCAGACTCAGCAGCTGCTGGCTCTATTTTCTTGTCCTAATCTGGGCGTGCGATATGCAATTAGGTGATTGTGTTCTGCACTCGCGATATCTCAGGTTCTAAACCATTTATTTGAGTTTTTGTTGGTATTGATTTCCTTTCTGTATAATTTGTTTTGTTAATTTGGGCTTAGCCTCTTAGCCTTGTGTTTCAATTTACTTTGAGGAAAAAATAGGATGAGATCCAAGAAAAGTACACAAAATAAAAATGATAAGAAAAAATATTTTGAGTCTCCTTGTTAATTCAGTAGGTTTTTTTTTTTTTTTAATCTTTTCATAGCTTGGGCTTGTTCTTTTTTCCTTTATTGACATCTAATTTTGAATTTTTTTAGGCATTTGTTTGCGTTTGTCTTTCATTAATTTGGCCTTGTCTCCTTCATCGGATTATGTGGCTTTCATTGTAGGTACATTTCATTTAAGTTAATATCATTCAAATTGGTAAATATCTTCACTTTGATTGTAAATATTTTATTATATTGTTTTATTTGCTTATTTGATTAATGGGGAAAAATGTTTTGAAAATTATTAATTTGTATAATTAACTTAAGGCAATTATTTTTAGACGAGTATATTAGAAGTGATGTGAGATTTAGTTTACCACCTTCGTTGTATACAATTGATTACTGAACTTAACTTAGTTTCTAAAATCAAATTTCTCTTCAAAAGTTTTTTATTTTTTTAAATTTAAATAAAATTAGTTGGGACTCCATTTTGTAAAAAAAAAATTCTACCGATTTATTGCGATTTCAGTAGTGACAGCTAATCTTTGCCCAGTTGGAAAAGAATCAAATAGTAGTGAAGATGACGTATCAAATTCTGAACCTTCTAAACTCTAATATGATGAGTTAGAAAATCCTTTTGAAAATCTCGTGTGACTCATGTAACATCCTCCTTAATCTGTTAGTCTTGAATATGGTTATAGAGGTACTACAACTCTTGCTTGAATTACTCGTTAATTCTAGTAGCTATCTGAAATAGTTTAGGTACTTTGCTATAACACTAAATGTGAAAAATAGTTGTTATTAGCTCAGAAAATAGTATAAATTGCTTAAAAAGATGGAGATAAATATGGTGAATTTATTTATAGATCAATTAAGGACGAAAATAATTTTAGTTAATTTTGGAGGATTAATTGAATTAATTTAGTATTTTTAATAGCATTGAGTGAAAATTTAAGGGCCAGATTAAATAGACAGATATCTTAAAAAATTATGAATTTTTGTGAAGATATCAAGTAAAGAGTGGAGAATTTTCTAGAGATAAATACATATTAAGGCAGGAAGGATACCTGTAAGCATATTAGCTTATTTCGTAGGTTTAGTTTAACTTAAGGAAGAGTAATAGGACTTAAGTGATAATTTTAAGTTTATGAGAAATAAAACAATGATGAGAACAAGATTGAAATGAATCCTAAGATTTTCCATAAAACTTATGGAAGTTAGGAAACTTGAATTTATAAGATCAAAATATTCTTAAGAGATATAATGTTTCAAGCAAAATATATAAACTTAACCTTATTACTCCAACAACTCCACCGCCCTTCTTATTAAGTTTCTTTGACTTTTTTTTTTTTTCATTTTCTCTCTTTCACATTTCCAGTTGAGGGAAAGAAGAGAAGAAAAAAGAAAGAAAAGAAAAGGAAGCAAAGGGAAGAGGAAGAAGCAAGAGAGGAAGAAGAGGAAACCAAGGAAGAAGGAAAGAAGAATCAAGTCTACACATCATCATCTTTGGAAGTCAAGGTAGGGGTGCTTTTTCATTTAGATCTGCCCTTTTCTATTTCTTCTTGGTGCTAGATGCATGCAAGCTTGGATAAAAATGGGCTTTTGAGAGATTTCTCAATGGTTTGAGTTATATGAACTTGAGTTATGTTGTTTTGAGTTGATTCATGCATAGTTGAGGTTGTGAAACTTGTAAACACCCTTATAACATCATATTTATGAGTTTAGTAAAAATAGATTTTTGGGTGATTTGTTTTTTATCATATTTCCATAAGTTGTTGTTGTTTTGAAATGGAGTATGAGAGTTTCATTAGGTTAGAAACCATCTAGGACCTAAGTTTGAGGGTCCAGGTTTGGTTAGAAATTCAATGGAACATAAGAGAAGTTTCTAGTGTTGGGCACCTTGGCGCCTAGAATTTGGCCACTTAATTGCCTATGGCCAAAGAGCACCAGCGTGTAGGGTGCCTAAGCGCCCAAGAAGTGAGCGCCTAAGCACGCAAGGCCATAATGGCCAAGAGTTGAGCGATCAATCGCTCAGAAGTTGGGCGCCAATGACAGATAAGCTTGGGAGTGTTCTATTGTCATAGAGTGCTCAAATGCTGAGAAAGTGAGTGCTTAAGTGCTGAGAAAGTGAGCGCTTAAGCGCTCAATGACAGATTGTTCCCTGCTTTTATTCTAAGGAGATGAAGTTCCCTACTTGTTGGGATATGATATATATGCTTTGTAGAGTAAGTTCAGACACTTTTAAGGATATTTCCGGGAGAGAATATTCACCTAGCATATATATTGCAATGCATGCTTTTGTGTAACCAAAAGTTAAGAATTAACATGAGTATGTTTCTACATTACTCTTGAGCAGTGATGTTACACTTGATATTGCAAAGTAATGAGAAAAACACTTTGTAATAGGATAGTTTACGAAACAAGGTAGTGAGAAAAACACATTGTCATAATAGAGGAGTGAGAAAAACCCTTTTATCAAGGACAGAGGAGTGAGAAAAATATTTTATCAAGTAACATGATAATTACAACTGTATGGGCGGTTTTTTATTGTTGATTAATGTTTAATTAAAAGTCAAATAAACTATAAATATCAATAATTGATTTATCATGATATCATATAGGTATTTATACTACTGAAAATTATGAATTCTCACCCCGTTTGTTGTTTCCATGATAAATCTAGGTCAATATCCTTTCAAGGGAAAGAAATAGAAAGAACAATGGATGCACTAGTTTAGTTTTATTCTATTTTTGTAATGATTACTTTGGATTGTATAAGTTTTCATGTATTGTACTTACGCCCTTTGAGGCTTAGTTTGTATATACAATGTAAAGACTTATATGTTTATGAATTCTCTTTTTCTTTATAATAACTGACATGGTTATTATGAATCTAGCATTATTTGTATAAGTTAGAAGCAATGCACTTAACTCTGTTTACTCGTGTAATTGGCTGATATAATACGGTAAGTGGAGTTAGGATGTTACATTATATATATGCATATACCACTGAGAATTATGAATTCTCATCCCATTTGTTGTTATTTTTCATGATAAATCCAAGTCGAGACTCTTCCAAGGGGAATAAGGTGAAGCGGATAGAATAAATAGTTTTTATTTGCTTTTGAGTAAAGGTTTATATTTTACGCTATGCCCTTTTGAGGCTAATGTTGTATATATAAGATTTTTTCTTCCCCTCTTGGCTCTTTATAATTACGTGTATGGTTATTATGAATCTAAAATGTTGTTTTTACATTAGAATTGATGTGGCTAATACTCTTTACTATGGTATATTCATAATATACTAAGGTACTGGTATTAAGATGTCACAACTCAAACACTATAGCTCAAGAATGTGGTTTTAAAAACAAAACTTTCAAAAGCTTTGAAAGAAAATGAAATCTTGAAAGCTGAGAAGAGTGTTTTGAGTTAAGAAAATGAGAGTCTACTCAAGTTGAATGTTGATTTGATAGCATCAACTAAGCTCAAGTTTGTTAACTCTACTCAACTTTTCTCTCAATCTTCTTCTCAAGTGAATGATGAAATAAACTCATTGAAGAAGAAAGCTGAAGAGTTAAACAACGACATAGCCAAGTTTTTTAATGGCACCAAGAATTTTTAGAAAAAGTTTCTTAGAAGTCAAAGATATACCTTTGAAAAGTTGGCATTGATTATAAGAAATCTTCAAAACAAAAGATGTACATGAACTTTATTCCTGCTAAGAAACCAGAGGTGATGTGTTTATATTGTAACAAGTTTGGCCATAAGGCATCTTCATGTTACTACAAAAACAAATCACCAAAGGTTGTGATGACTAATTCAAGAGGATCCAAGTAAGTTTGGGTACCAAAATATGTGGAATCTTCTCATGCAGTTGTGCTTAATCACAAAAGAAAGAAGCATAGATAGTACCTGGACATCAGATGCTCAAGGCATATGATATGAGATAAAAGCAAATTCATGTCACTTAAAGCCAAGGATGGTGGAAATGTTACCTTTGGTGACAATGGAAAGGCAAAGATTGTGGGTATAGGTAAAGTTGATACGACTAACTTTACTCAAGTTAATGATGTATATTATGTTAAAGGATTAAAACATAATCTTCTTAGTATCAATCAATTCTGTGACAATAGTTATGAAGTAGTGTTTAAACCTATACAATGCATTGTAAGAGAAGCCAACGATGGCAAAACCCTCTTCACTGCCAAAAGAGATAAAAACGTATATAGTGTGGACTTAGAGGATCTTTCTCATCAAAATGTAAAATGTTTTCTTGCTTTAAAAGACGAAAAGTGGGTATAACACAAAAAAATTCATCACATGAACATCAAAATAATTTCAAAATTGGTAAAACATAGCCTTGTTAGAGGTTTTTCGAAAATCAAGTTTGAAAAAGACATGGTGTGTGAACCATGCCAAAAGGGCAAGCAAACAAAGTTAAGTATTCACCTAAAAAATGTTGTCATGACATAGGCCACTTGAGCTACTGGACATTGATCTTTTTGGTCCAACCAAGTCCACAACCTTAGGCAAAAAGAGATATGCTTTTATGATAGTTGATTATTTCTCAAGATTCACATGGGTGCTCTTCTTAAGCCACAAAGTTGATTCTCTAGAGGTTTTCAAAATCTTTTGCAAATGAGTTCAAAATAAAAAATAATTTTGTATCACAGTTAAAAGAAGTGACCATGGAGGAGAGTTTGAAAATTAATTTTTCAAAAGTTTTGTGATGAAAATGGGATAGTACATAATTTTTCTTGTCCAAGTACTCCTCAACAAAATGGAATTGTGAAAAGAAAAAATTGTACTCTTCAAGAAATGGCTAGAAATCTCCTTTATGAGTTTGACCTTCCAAAATACTTTTGGGCTGTGGCAGTCAACACATCATGTTACATTTTGAACCGAGCTCTATAAATCTAAACTTGCTTTTACCATAAAAACATAGAAAGGGGTGATAACAAAAAAATTTCCAGTAATATACATGTATCTCATGACATTCACTAATATAAATTGTATATAAACATAATTGATAACAACATTTTACAATCGTCCATACAACTGTATAATGTATAGAAATCTAACTTATCTCGATATTACACAATCGCCCATACAACTGTATAACATCAACTAAACTTGAAAAATTGCTTAACTCGCTTCAATGCCTAACTTAAGACTTAACTCATCCTAAGGCTCGTGTTAGTAAGTTTACCTCACTTTACTACACTTACATAAGGTTGATCATATTCCTCATGTTACTTGACAAATAGCTTGGCTCACTTCTTTGTCCTAGGTAAAGTGTTGTACAGACACTTACCTCTCACAATTACCTCATTAGAAAAGAGTTTTACTCACTACTTTGCAAGGTTAAGGGGTTTAACTTACTCCCTTAAGTAGGATAATTGTACTATGGCTCCACTTAAACTGGTTTAGGAACCAACTCTTAACTAACATTTCATTTTAAGTAATTCTTAATTTTAGAAAAGTTTAAAAACTCTAACTTGTTCTTATATGCTAAGTGGTTATTCCTTTGTGAAAATTTCCTAAAAGTGTCTTGACACACTTAGGATAACATATATTAATGATCTCATCAATTTAGGAAACTCAAAGTGTCCAAAAAATGGAATTTTCCATCTCTAGAACCAATGCTTAAGCTCCCTCTCTCCAACGCCTAAGCGTTGGCTGAGCAGAGCATTGCTCTATTCTGTCATTGGTGCCTGGGCGCTCAGCACCTGGCGCTGGGGCACTCAATGCCCTGCTACGTGCATCAACTCATTAGGTTGTTCATGCCTAGGCGCTTTGCTTCAAGCACTTGAGCGCTAGTCGCATATAAGCAATTCTGTAGAATTGCTACTACTGTTACATTTGAACAAAGCAGCTTCTAAGCCACCAAAAATGGATCCTATGTGATTTCTAGTATCACCAACAACCTCTAAAATTGTTATAACACTTATATAACTCAATGATTCACTTAAACTTGGATCAATACTCAAAATCACACACCTATTTATTCATTGCTTAAATTCCCACTTTAGGGACTAATTGACCATATCTATAAACCAATTCAATTCTCATGCTCTCATTAATCTGAAATAGCTAATTCCAATAAATGAAATCAAGAATCAAGCAAAGAAAATAGATTTTTACTCTTTAAAACTCATTTTCTCCATCTAATGACCTAACTTTAATCAATAGAATATATGAAGGAAAAGAATGAGTTTTGAAGGTTAGAACCCCTACCTCAAGTTCTTGGTGATGGTGGTTGTGCAACCTTGGCTTTCCCCCTTGATTCCCTCTTCTTCCTCCTCTTTCCTTTCTCTATTTTCTCCCTTTGCCATGACTGCTGTGTTCAACCATGAGAAAGTAAGTGAAATGAGGGCGAAATACTTGAAATATCAAGTATTAAAAGTCAACTAAAGAGGCTGTAACTGTGAATGACTTAAAACTTTATGATATTTCACTGATACTTCCTGATTTGCTAAAAACACTTAGATTTAACTAAATCAAGTTTTTCAGCTTCTAACAACTTTAAAATAAATTCTAAAATTCATTAAAAATGTTATTTCACCATTATCATATTTTTCTATATCTGCTGCTAGTCAATCGACCATTAAATGCACAACTAGTATGCTTAAAAATATCAAACTAACTCTGATTAATTTCAAATTTTAATTACATCCTCTTACACCTATTTGTGACTTAGAAACAAATTTTATAAATTCATCTCCCTTAAATTAGCCATTTATGCTACTATCTGAGTCATTTTAAGCTACTTTTCACACTATGCATTGCAACAAAGTGCCTAAACTAACTCAGCTTATCACAAAAATTAATGTTAAATAAATGTTATGCTACCTTTGTAACTATAAACTAGTCTAACATGCTAAAAAGAGGATGTTACATTTCTCTCCTCCTTTTTAAAATTTTATCCCCAAAATTGTTTACCTCATACAAACAACTATGGGTAATCAAGCTGCATGCAAGACTCTAACTCCCAAATAACCTCCTTTGTGCCTGTTTCATATGACCTTCACTAGAGGAATCTGCTTACCTCTAAGCTCTTTGACCCTTCTATCTACAATCCTCATCGGTTTCACTACGTAAGACAAATCATCTCTTAACTGTATAGATTCATTTCTTATGATGTGTGAAGAATCCAGATTGTACTTTCCGAGTTGGGATACATGAAAGACATCATGAATGTTTGACAAACTAGGTGGAAGAGCTATTTGATAGGCTACAGGTCTGACTCTTTTTAGGATTTGGTAGGGACCAATGAAATAAGGGTTTAACTTTCTAGTTCTCAATGCTCTACTAATTCCAGTTGTAGGAGCGACTCTCAAGAAAACATGTTCACCCTCTTCGAACTCTAGAGGTCTTCTCCTTCTATCAGTATAACTCTTTTGCCTACTCTGGTCTACATCCATCCTATCCCTGATCATTCTAATCTGCTCTGAAGTCTTTTTGTACTAACTCAGGTCCTAGAATAGCTTTCTCTCATACTTCATACTAACATAATGGGGACCTACACTTCCTACCATAAAGTGCCTTATACGATGCTATTCCTATGCTGGTATGATAGTTGTTGTTGTAGGAAAACTCCACTAATGGCAAGAGTCTATCCCAACTACCATATTGATCTAAAACACATGCTCTAAGCATATCCTCTAGGGTCTAGATAGTTCTCTTTGACTGTCCACCTATTTGTGAATGGTATGATGAACTTAGACTGAGCCTAGTCCCAAAGGCCTTTTGCAAAGCTCCCCAAAATTTAGATGTAAATCTAGGATCTCTATTTGAAACTATGCTGAGGGGAATTCCATGCAACCTAACTATCTCCTGTAAGTACAATTGAGCTAATTTCTCTAAGGAATAGTTCATTTTCATTGGCAAAAAGTGGGCAGACTTGGTTTGTCTATCCACTATGACCAAAATTGTATTATATCCTAACTAAGTCCTAGGGAAACCTGTCACAAAATCTATTGTAATGTTATCCTGTTTTCATTAGGAATTGCTAAGGATTGCAGAGGTCTTAAAGGTTTTTGGTGCTCTATCTTAACTTTCTGGCACACCAAGCACCTAGACACAAACTCCGCTATTTCCTTCTTCATTCTTGGCCATCAAAACATCTTACTCATATCATGATACACCTTAGTGGCTCCCGGATGGATGGTGTATCGGCTACAATAAGCTTCCTCTAAACTCTTTTCTTTGATCGCAGAATCTATTGGAAGGCAAAGCCTATCTCTAAACTTAATCATTCCATCATTTGCCATATCAAACTCTATCTGATCTCGTAAGAAGATTTGTTCTCTTATCTTGCCTAGGGTTTCAACCTCACTTTTAGCTTCTAGAATTTGAGCTCTCAGATCACTAACTATGTCTACCTTACTCATAAAGAGACTCTGGGGTGTCACAGTTACACTAAGACTCAAGTCTCTAAACCTCTCAAGAAGCTGACCCTCTTGAACCATCATCTGACACACGTGTAGGGATTTCCTACTTAGTGCATCGGTCACTACATTGGCCTTACCCGGATGATACTTAAGCTCAAATTCATAGTCTTTTAGAAACTCCATCCATCTTCTTTGTCTCATGTTCAACTATTTATGATCAAACAAATATTTTAAACTCTTATGGTCGTTGAACACCTCAAATTGAACTCCATAAAGATAATGTCTCCACATTTTCAAGATAAACACTACGGCTGCTAATTCCAAATCATGGGTGGGATAGTTCTCCTCGTGAGGCCTTAACTGCCTCAATGCATAAGCAACTACTCACCTATGTTGCATCAGAACACACCCTAAACCCATCTTTGAAGCATCACAAAATACCTCAAAGTTCTCCTGTGGATCCGGAATTTCCAAAACTAAGGTAGTAGTTAACTTCATCTTAAGCTTTTGGAAACTATCCTCACACTCTTTAGTCCAAATAAAAGTACCTTTCCTAGTTAATCTAGTCAAGGGTAGTGCTAATTAAGAGAATCCACTAATGAATCTCCTATAGTACCCAGTTAGGCCTATGAAACTTCTGATCTCTGTCACAGTGGTGGGTCTCTCCCACTGCAACACCGTTTCTACCTTACTAGGGTCCACTGAAATCCCTCCTTGAGATATCACATGCCTTAGAAACTGAACTTCTGTAAGCCAAAACTCATACTTTGATAGCTTGACAAACAATTTCTTCTCTCTAAGAATATCTAAAACGGTTCTAACATGCAGCTCATGTTCTTCCATTGTCTGGGGATAGATTAGGATATCATCTATGAACACCACTACAAATTGATCTAGGTAGGGTCTAAAAATCCTATTCATGTAGTCCATGAATACCACCGATGCATTTGTCAACCCAAAGGACATCATAAGGTACTCATAATGTCCATACCTAGTCCTAAAAATAGTTTTTGGAATATCTTCATCCATAACCCTTATCTGGTGATATCTTGACCTTAGGTCAATCTTGGAGAATACTGATGCTCCCCTCAACTGATCCATTAGATCCTTTATCCTAGACAATGGATACTTATTCTTAATGGTTAACATATTCAATTGTCTATAATCTACATATAGTCTCATGGTACCATCTTTCTTTTTCACAAGCAACATAGGTGCTCCCCAAGGAGAAACACTCGACCTAATGATTGTTTCTCTAGCAATTCCTTGATTTGCTTTTTGAGCTCTGCCAGTTCTAGAGGTGCCAATCTATAAGGTGCCATAGAAAAAGGTCCCGTCCCCGGTACTAAATCTATATAAAACTCTATCTCTCTGGTGGATGGTAACTCATCTATGTCTCTTGGGAATACTTCTGAGTACTCCCTCACTATTGGTATATCACCTAGGCTCTGCTCAACCTCTGTGCTGAGAGAGAAAATGAGATTATACCCTTGAGCTCTCTCCTCCAAATAGTGATTCACTTAATTTGCATTGAGATACACTGACTCGGAAGGGTTAACTTTAGTAGATACATCTGACATAAACACTAGGGTTTTATCTGCATAGTTTAAAACTACATGTTAGCGGACAACCAATCCATGCCAAGAATAACATCAATATCTACTAAAGATAAACAGATAAGATTCACAAAGAATATCCTATCCTCTAATTTTATACAACAATCCAAATAAACTTTAGAAGTTGTGACTGAGTTACTGGTGGGAGTGGAAATAGATAAATCAAAAGGAAGGTCTGTCATAGGGAAATCAAGCAATTTCACACAATCACAAGAAATAAAGGAGTGAGATGCTCCCGAATCTTATAAAACAGTTAAAAAGTGATTATAAATTATGCATTTACCTTGAATTAGACTTGAAGACTGAGTCACCTCCTTACCACTCAGAGTATAAACCTTTCCTGCTGCTTGTGGTCTAGGGGTGAAGATAGTTTTCTGCTTCTATGGGCAATCTTTGGACATATGCCCCGGTTGTCCACATGCATAACAAACCAACTGCCCTTCCAAGCAAGGTCTATCTTTGTGCTGTCTCTCACACTTAGGACATTTAAGTCCCCCTACTCCTCCTTGGACCTACTTACCCTTATTCTGTGGGTAACCGGGTATAGGAGTACCCTTCTGATCATCAAACCTCTTCCTCTTTTGGGGTTGTAAACCACCGAATTCCTCTATCTGACACTTGTTCACCAACGATGAAAAGTCTCAAATCTCAAAGGGTATAATAGCCCTCTAGATGTCCTCTCTCAGTCCTTCCTCAAACTTCACACACTTCCACTTCTCATTAGTGTGGAATCTAATGTAGGTTGAGAACTTCAAAAATTCATTGAATTTGGCTACGTACTGACCAATAGACATGCTACCTTGTTCTAGATTCAAGAACTCCATCTCTCTTGCATTGTGCAAATTCTGAGGGAAGAACTTCTCTAGGAAAGATCCCTTGAAGATTTCCCAAGTTACCTGAGTTGTTGAAGCGTCAAGCACCTTTTTTACATCGGTCCACTAATCCTCTGCCTCCCCCTCTAGTATGTCAGAGGCGAAAAGCATTCTCTGTTCATCTGAGCAAGCCATTACTGTGAAAATATTCTCCATTTCCTTGAGCTAATCCTCAGCTCTGACTGGGTCGTACTCACCTCTGTAGGATGATGGAGTAGACTTCCTAAACTCTGAGAGCTCCTAGAAGTTCTGATTCCTTCCAACTAGAGCCTCTTGAACTGGTTGCTCGGGCTAAACTGGTGGTGGTATTGATGGTGGAGGTTGCTAAGCTTCTAACCTCTCCATCATTCTATTTGTAGCTGCTGTCTAATCTTGCATTGCTTTGGCCATTGCCATGAAGGCCTTGGCCATACTAGGACAGTCACCAGATCGCCTAAGAGAAGTCATAGTGTACTGTACACACAACACATTAAATATCGAGTTGATTAGTCTCAATACCATGTAATGGTGTAACATTAGCTAATAACATCCAAAACATAATGCAAGTTAAGCAAACATCTCACAAAAGAGACAAGAAATACACAACACACATTAAAACTACTAACATGCCTACGCATAGTTGGTCCATACTCCGGCTCAACATGATGAATTGCTCTGATGTTATAATGTAACACCCTAATACAATTGTCTCAATATATCTTGTATACCAAGACATAAAGCATTGATCGTGTTACTACTATTCTTACTATCATACTAATCTCATATAATTAAACAATTAAATATGAAGAGCCACGATAAAAGTAGGTTATAAATATATACATCAAAAGCCTCAAAGAGCATAGTGTCAAATATACAACAACAAAACTACCACAAAACTATAACTTAACGTGCATTATACATGAGTTGTTCATACAAAAAAAACTAAAAAGCTATCTAGTCATATTGCTCCTTCTTCAATTGATTTACCCCTTACTAGGATCTAGACTTGCTTTTACCATGAAAACATAGAAATGGGTAAGAACATAAAAATTTTCCGTAATATACATGTATCTCTTGGCATTCACTAATATAAATTGCATATAAACATAATTGATAACAACATTATACAATCGTCCATACAACTGTATAATGTGTAGAAATCTAACCTATCTCAATATTACACAATCGCCCATACAATTGTATAACATCAACTAAACTTGGAAAATTGCTTAACTCGCTTCAATGCCTAACTTAGGACTTAACTCATCCTAAGGCCCATGTTAGTAAGTTTATTTCATTTTACTATACTTACATAAAGTTGATCATATTCCTCATGTTACTTGACAAATAGCTTGACTCACTTCTTTGTCCTAGGTAAAGTGTTCTACAGACACTTACCTCTCACAATTACCTCATTAGCAAAGAGGTTTACTCACTACTTTGCAAGGTTAAAAGGATCAACTCACTTCCTTAAGTAGGATAATTATACTATGGCTCCACTTAAACTGGTGTAGGAACTAACTCTTAACTAACATTTAATTTCAAGCAATTCTTAACTCTAGAAAAGCTTAAAAACTCTAACTTATTCTTATATGCTAAGTGGTTATTTCCTTTGTGAAATTTTCCTAAAAGTGTCTTGACACACTTAGGATAGCATATATTAATGATCCCATCAATTTAGGAAACTCAAAGTGTCCAAAAAATGGAGTTTTCCATCACTAGAACTAGCGCTTAAGCGCCCTCTCTCCAGTGCCTAAGCGCTGCCTAAGCAGAGCATTGCTCTATTCTGTTTTGTCGCTGGCGCTTGGGCACTCAGCACCTGGTGCCTGGGCGCTCAATACCCTGCTACGCGCATCAATACCCTGCTACGTGCATCAACTCACTGGGTTGTGCACGCTTGGGCGCTCAGCTCAACCATTGGTCGCATATCAGCAATTCTGCAGAATTGCTACAATTGTTCCATTGGAACAAAGCAGCTTCCAAGCTACCAAAAATGGATCCTAGGTGATTTCTAGTATCACCAACAACCTCTAAAATTGTTGTAACACTTATACAACTCAATGATTCACTTAAACTTGGATCAATGATCAAAATCACACAACTTGTTCATTGCTTAAATTCCCACTCTAGGGACTAATTGACCATATCTATAGACCAATTTAATTCTCCTGCTCTCATTAATCTAAAATAGTTATTTCCAATCAATGAAAACAATAATCAAGCAAAGAAAACATATTTTTACTCTTTAAAACCCTTTTTCTCCATCTAATGACCTAACTTCAATCAATAGAATAGATGAAGGACTAGAATGAGTTTTAAAGGTTAAAACCCCTACCTCAAGTTCTTGGTGATGGTGGTTGTGCAACTTTGGCTTTCCCCTTTTCTTCCTCTCTTCTTCCTCCTTTTTCCATTCTCTATTTTCTCCCTTTGCTGTGGCTGCTATGTTCAATCATGAGAAAGTGAGTGAAATGAGGGTAAAAGACTTGAAATATCAAGTATTAAAAGTCAACTAAACAGGCTATAACCGTGAATGAATTAAAACGTTATGATATTTCACGGATACTTCCTGATTTGCTAAGAACACTTAAATTTAGTTAAATCAAGTTTTTCAGCTTCCAACAACTTTAAAATAAATACTAAGATTCATTAAAAATGTTATTTCACCATTATCATATTTTTACATATCTGTTATTAGTCAATCTAGCATTAAATGCACAACCAGTATGCCTAAAAATACCAAACTAACTCTAATTAATCTCAAATTTTAACTACATTCTCTTACGCCTATTTGTGACTTAGAAACAAATTCTCTAAATTTATTTCCCTTAAATTGGCCATTTATGCTACTATCTAGGTCATTTTAAGCTACTTTTCACACTCTGAGTTGCAACAAAGTGCCTAAACTAACTCAACTTGTCATAAAAATTAACAGATATGTTAAATAAGTGTTATGCTACCTTTGTAATTATAAACTAGTCTAATATACTAAAAAGAGGATGTTACAGAACTCATAATTGGAGAGACATTTGCCGGTGCAAGAACCAAATCTCACTTCTGAAGCCTTGACAACAACTTTGCATTGCTTTCTCAAATTGAACCCATGAATGTAAAGGAAGCACTTAAAGAAGAAGCTTGGCTAATGGTCATGCAAGAGGACCTGAACCAATTTAAAAGAAGCAATGTTTGGACATTGGTTCCTACACCTAAATATCACACCCTTATTGGCACAAAATGGGTGCAAGAACAAGTTGGATGAAGGAGGCAACATGGTAAGAAGCAAGACAAGATTAATAGCTCAAGGGTAGAATCAACAATAAGGTATTGTCTTTGACGAAACATATGCTCTTGTAACTAGACTTGAAGCCATTAGAATATTGCTTGCCTATGATGCCTTTATAGAATTTAAATTATCTCAAATGGATGTTAAAAGTGCATTTCTTGAATGATTTTTTGAACGAGGAAGTATATGTTCTACAACCACCTGGTTTTGAAAATGAAAAATTTCCTAACCATATGTAACACCCAGATTTTTTGTTTTTCTTGAAATAAATAAGTTTTATAATATTTATGAGTTTTTGTGAATTTTTAAGAATTTTTAATTATTTTGAATATTTTAATAATATTTTAATTATTTTAATATTATTTTTGAACTGTATGCTTGAATTTCATTTTTTTAAATATGTGAGTTTTATAATTTTTATGATTTTTGAGAATTTTTATGAAATTTTCTGAGTTTTTAATTATTTTAATATTATTTCAAGTTGTATGTGTGTTTGAGGCGGGCCCGAAAAAATAAAAATTTTTCTTAGACCAGAAAGTTTCAGACTGTCAAGGTGGAATCGAGAGATCTTACTAAACCCAAAATCGGAAACAGTTGACGGAGATTTTCTTTATTTGAATTTATTATTATTCATTGAGTAATAATAGCAGTAGCTATTATCCATTGGGTAATATTTTCTGGTAAAATATTTACGGATAAATATATAAGAATAAAATATCTTAGAAAAATATCTAAGTTAAAAATATCTTTTAGAAAATATCTAAATAAAAATATCTAAGCAGAAAATATCTAAGTTAAATATCTTAAATATAATCATGAATCATCATTACATAGCTTTATGATCAACCAATATGATTAAGTCAACGTTTATGACTATGACTTTTTAAGAGTAACCAATAGGAAAATAGTTAACAAAAATGGTAACCAATAGGAATCAAGTTAGTAAACATACAACCAATAGAAATAAGTCAAGGAAAATGGCTTGACTTGTCATGGACCAGACAAGCTTGCTAAACAAGCCTTAGACTCCTTCATTGTCTGAACTCTACGGCCAAGCAATTTTGGAGGATAAGAAATCTACACTAAAATGCATTTGGTTACCTTTCTATTAAATATACAAGAAACTACATACAAAAGTTAGTCAACAATGGAAGCTTTTCCTAGAAGCACTCCACGACCATGCACTTGAAGGAGGCAATTTCATGCAATAAATTCACTTGGTCAATTTTAGTGGTTACTCCATTTGCTTCTTACGGCTATGCATGCAAAATGCAAGACAATTCCTACACTTAACATATTCTTGAATTTCTAAACCAATAGAATGTGGTCAACAAAAAAAAATGCTTAGACTAGTTAGCTATGAACTAGATAAAACTAGATGGCATAACTAAGTTAGTCTAAGGTCTAGGTAGTAACTAAATGGAGCAAACTTAGTTTGCTACTCATTAGAGCTCCTAGTTATAAGAATGCTCTAGCATATTCTAGAAGGTTTGGATAATATCTTAAGTAACTAGATAGTTAGCAAAGAAACTAAGGAATCTAACTAAGTTAGCTTAAATTAGTTAGGATTTAATGGAATAAAAATCTAGTTACTTTTTCCATGGAGGCACACGGCCACTTGATGGTTCTAGGGCCTTCATGAACAAGCTTTTCATCTCATGTGATCAAAGCATGATCACTTGGTGACCTTAGCCATGTGCTATCCATGATTGCTAACCAACATCTTTGACTCCATTTCCTTCACTCTCCCACGGCAATGCATAGAGAAAAAGGCTATCCATTTCATTTCTATCTCACTTTGTGACCAAAACCATTCTCTCCATTCTCTTTCTTCCAAACTTAGAAAAAAAAAAAAAGAAACTCCATCTTTTTCCTCCCAAAGAGCTCTCGGTCTCTACCCCAAAATCATCATCCATTCTTCTATAATTTCTTCCAACACCATTTCCTAAGCCTAGACAACATTCTAAACATTTTTCATGTTATAAGTTTTACCTAGTTCATTCATCTAGTACTTGGAAATCAAGCTTGAATTTTCTACTCATAAAGTTTGTTAGGAATTTTCTTTGGAGGCTCACGAAATCCATAGGAGAAGGAACTTGAAGGTTTTGTCTTCATTGAGGTAAGAGGGAGATTAACTTCATCGGCCATATGTGGTGGTGAGGGAATGGATCTGTTTGTGTTTGTGGTAAAAAAATCCATCAGGATTTATTCACTGGAATTGTTTAAGCTTTCTTTACTTGTGAGTGGTATGTTTATAGCTTTCAAAGTATGCTTGAATGTGTGATTATGGACGTATGTTGATTTTTGTATAAACTAAGATGTGATTTACATGATGGAAATTGTATGAAGGTTTCAAAGAACCCTAGAGGCTCACGACCTCCATCACCACCAAGGGAGCAGAATATTTAAAATTGGTTTTCTAATCATTAATTAAGTGATTTAATGATAAGAATTAGATTAAAGGTTTTTGTAAAGATTGATGTGTTAGAAAATAATTAATTATGATTTATGAAACACATAATGTAATTCGGCCAACATGCCAATTTTTAATATCCTAGATCCAAAATTATTTTACTAAGTGTAAACTTAAGGTATTTAATTAATAGGAAAATAATTTGATAGGTTTTTAGACCTAGAAAGAGAATAAACGAATTTTTAGAATTAAATTGGTGTAAATGGGTTATTAAGTAAGATAAAAGTTTAAACTTGAAATTTACAGACGTATAGCTCACCCTTTGGGTTTTGAAGCGCATTAGGAAATTTTGAGCTGTAATATTTCAATTTAATCAAAGAAATGTAATTTTGTGGAAAATAGTAGAAAATACTGATTTTAGTGAGAAAATGTTAAAAATATTATTTAAAGATGATTTTTTAAGGAAATATTGAAATTAGAGTCAAATTTTGATAATCAATTAGAGAAGTTTTAATTTAAGCTTAAAATATGTTAGAAATATTTTACGCGATTGAAAATAAGTAGAAAAACCCTTATGCGATTTAAAAACAACAATTTTTAACTACGTGATTTGAAAACGTAACTGAAGTGTTACGAGATTGTGAAAACATGATAATATTGCTATGCGATTAAGAGGAACAGCGAGTTGGGTTGTAGAACTGACGTATTGTATTTAAGTAGTTATGGTTTAGCATTATGCTTGTGGAATCGAAGTTTTGGACCTGTGTGGATCTTTGGTATTATGTAGTTGTATAAGCGGTTATATAATATCATTGATACTAATGGTATTAGACAATTATATGAGCAGTTGCGTTAATACCATTGGGAACAGTTCAACGGTAGTTTGATTTAATTGAATATGCATTTGAGCATTATATAGCCGGTGGCTGTTGTGGCGTTTTATGCCTAACAGTGAATGAGAACTTACAGGATAGTGGGATCTCTGATAGATCTAGGGGACGTCAGGGCGCGGTGATTCACTTGTTGACCATGTTGTCATATGATATATATATATACTCCTGGCCGTGAACACCGATTGCAATGCACTGACAACCCGACAATACACTATTACTTTTCAAAGTCTGGCGCAGACTATCTTTTAGGGGGGACAGATCTTCTGGGACATTCATCTCTGAATTTGAGTCTAACTCCATGGAGTAGGAACTGGTTGCATTGTGTATAAGGATAGTCAATATACACATCATGCATATGCATAGTCAGCATTTCATACTATCGTGATATAGTATTATTGGGATATAATATGATTGTGGTATTACCATTGTGTCTGCTATTATACTGCAAGTTTATTGGATTATTTATCTATTAAATGTCATGAATATATTTACTGATTTTATATTAATCTATGGATTGTATGTATGGAATGACATTGTTGTTCGTATCGTTTCTTTGCTGCCATAGTGGTATGCGGTGTAGGGGATCTCACCTCTTTGTTGTATTGTTCCATTTGTTTGTATTGTATGGCTACTTTTATAAAGACTGGGATGACGGTAAGAAGAAATCAACTAGATTTCTTTAGACTACAGTTTCTTGAAGGCGCTGTTGCTTGGCATGTTCATTGAGACTCAGAGCATATAGAGTATTGTGGTGGCATTACTTTATCAGTAAGTAGGACTCGCCATGGGGTCATTACTTCATTTTATACAGTTGCTTATGTAGAGGTTATTTTTCCTATCATGGAGTTGTGGAATGAATTTCACGAAACTCTGATGCACTCTTTTTAATTTCAAACAAGTCTACAAATTTGATGCGGGATTAATTATTACATTGCGAACCCAAGTGCAGGTTGTCTCAAGTAATAAAATTCTCGGGAGTCCAAGGTCGATCCACAGGAAATTGTTGAAGATTAATTAAGGTGAAGTGAATATTTTGTTACTACAATTAAAATTATTTACTTGGATAAAAAGATTCACTCTTGGTAAATAAAATAAATGTAATATTAATTCCTTTTATAACTCAATTAGAATCCTCGCAACATGGAGGTTCCAATCAGAAAATACAACATTAAAAGTCCAATTAAAATAATATACGTAATTATATTATGTTTCCTAAAAATATTACCACCACTTATAAATGGGTTAAAGCATTCATTGTGCCAATATTTTGTCTACAACAAATCAAGAACTCCTCTTTACAAAGATGGTTTCTAAATTATAAGAAACAAATTATAATATGTATAATGGTTACTAGAAAATATAAATCATTTAAGCACAAGAGAAGAATAAATCTAACCTTACTTTATTACCAAGAGCTTCACCCTTTCACCCAAGTAAAATGAAACTTAGTTACTCATAGATAAGAAGAAAGAAAGAGAGAAGAAGAAGAAGAAGAAGAAGAAGAAGAACATGACTTTAATTTAGAACAAAGGAAAATTACTACAAGAAAACCTAGTAAAAAAATGGCATCATTTTGGTAACTAACACCTAACATCCTTAATGATCTGCCAATGCCCCCTTTTATAGAGGATTAGAGATACAAAATGACAAGGGGGCTGAGTCATTAGTGGTTGGATGAGTGGAAAATGAGTGGAAAATGCCAAATGACTTTAGGTGAGTGGGAAATTATGGAGATTCCTTGTCTCCAAAATCATGCAGCTTTGAAGTCATTGCATTCGTCATTTTTGAACCAAGTGGCCTTAATGAAAGTTATAGGCCTAGATCTTAGCTTTCAAATGGCTTTAGTTTGATACCAATATCATTTCTCTAACTCCAGATACGTTCAAATTACTGAACACTGCCCAGGCCCAATCACAGCTCCTCTGGTCTAACTTCCAAGCCCAATATCACTTTTAAGGAGTCCGATTCTGGAAAAGTGTTCAACATAAAAGTTGTAGATATTGGTATTAACTATTCAGCATCCAAATTTCAGCCCATTTAACAACCTCTATCCAGAACACTGTAATGAACAGTACACATAGGTTGAGCTGTCAGGAAAAGTACTCTGGTTCTTGCTTTAACCCCAATTTGAGTTATCTACTCGTGTGATTGAGCCTTTGAGGTCTTCATGAAAGTTGTAGAATTCTCTCTTATATTTCAAATTCCACTAGAATCACCTCCAAAGACCACCTACAGCCCAAGATATGACCCAAATATAGAAACAGTGTAAGATATGAATCATGCTGAAAAATTCAATTAAGTTCAATTTGAGTCCAAACTTACAAAACATAATAAAACTCAATCAATTAAGTACATAAAGAGTGTAAATGACTAAGAATGAAAGCTTATTAATGTATCAAATATGTGATCATCAAACTCCCCCACACTTAGTTTTTTGCACTCCTGAGCAAAACACATAAGATTACTCACAAAAAAAAAAAACGAAACAGACTCAAAAGCTAAACACTCTAAAAGACTCAATTTCTAATCATATTTAAAAATGAAGAGCAATCATTCAAGTAATCAAAACATTCATGAGGTAACATATCTTCACTTCTCAAATCAACAAGTAAGGATATTTCAATTGAAAAGCATGAGTCAAGAATGATAGATTTTCACAAGATTCACTCTCAATCCTTCAAGTGTTTAAAAGGTAGGTATTTCACTCAATTCAGCCTATGAAAATTGCACTACCATAAACTTGCTTATCTTCTACTTCTCCACTACTCAAACACATGCACACACAAATCATGAAGACTTTATTCAAGGTTGTAATGGGGTCAAGGTAAAGGAGGAGGTAATATGGATATGACAAGTTAAATACCAGAGAATAAAAGAGCATGAGAGCTGAGTTCAATTAACAAACATGAAAGTTCATCCCAACTCCACCTAATACAAATTCTCTTTACATATTCTTTTCCTTTCCTTTATTGCCTTGTTGACCTTCTTTTTCTTTTTACTTACTTTTTTTTTATTTTTGATTTTTTTGATTTTTTTGATTTTTTTTATTTTTTTTATTTACAAAAAGAACATCATATATACATTTTTTTAACCATTCTGCACACACACCCCCACACTTGTTCAAGAACTCATCGAATGACAAAACTAATGTTCTCTTATTCCCTAAGGTCAAGTAAGAACATGATTTTTCATTTAAGGCACATAATGAGTTCGAAACAAAGAATAGTCAAATATGCTCAAAGGGGTTAAGCAAGGGGAAATAAGTCATTTCTAATGCTTTATGTTAGCAGGAATCAGAGAATTTCCAAGAAGTCATAAGAGTGCTTGATATCATATTGAGACAATATGCTGCTAAACAAGGCTGACCATTTGATTAAAATAGCTATTTCAAGAAAAATGCCTCAATCATATTTATGTATGCATATGAAAATGTAGTCTCAAAAAGAATCAAAGCAAGTTCTAGAGTAACAATTCCATGAGTGAAATTCACACAAGAAAGAAGAGAATGATACAAATGTTCAATCCATTATTCAATAGGCTCAAAATCTCACAAGGCATAATTCTATCATTCTCAGTCCACCAATTCAACATCCATAACCAAGCATGTGAAGTTTAAGAAAGAAGACAATTTACTCAATCATGTAAATTTCCCTGAATTTGAATTGCTACTTCCACACAAACTAGTTACTACCCTAACTAAGATGCGTCTCAAGAGTAAAATTTACTCCTTACTCTGCCATCCTTAACTGGTTTAGTAAGTTACAGACAAAAATATAAACACAACAAACATATTAATACACACACTTCCTAAATTATTTTTTTTGATTTTTTTTTACACAACTATCCTTCCCCCCAACCAGATCACAACATTGTCCTCAATGTTAAAGATAGATAAGTAAAGGATAAAAGATAGTACCTGTTGTTGTAATTACTGAAAAGAAAAATCTCACACAAATTTAAACAAAAAAAAAGTACGATAAATAAAACTAAAGATAAAGGATAGTTATAGATGAAGTGACAGATCACACTCTTGTTCCTTGCTGCCTCCCTTGATGTTGCCTCTCTTGCTGCTACCTACTGACCAATCTATCTGAGCTATTACTGGATCAGGTTCATAAACAAAAACTTCTAATTTATCAATCAACTCATCAACAGTGGAAGCAAAAATAATGAGTCGTCTTACCGAAAGTGTGATGAATTTCTGTTCCACAGCATGGTCAAGAAAATATAACAAAAGATCAAAGAAATTATTAACATTCAGCAAACCTATGGGTTTATGATGGATGTTCAGTTGGGCCCAAGAGACAATTTGAAAAATTTCTTCTAAAGTATCAAAACCACCTGGTAAGGCTATGAATGCATCAGAATTTGCAAGCATTGTCCTCATTCGTTCATCCATGGATGATACTTGAAGCTCCTCCCCAATTGTTTTTCCAGTGATATTCTGTTGAGCTAAAGGTCTAGGAATGATACCTAAAACCTGACTGCCTTTTAAATGAGCAGCAAGTGATACAGCCTTCATTAACCCAATGCTGCCTCCCCCATATACTAAATGAATTTTCCTCGCAGCAAGTGTTCGACCAAGAGTGATTGCTTCGTCTACATACTCTAAACCCTTCCCATAAGTTGACCCACAAAATACACAGATATTGGTAAGTCTACGAACAGAAGAAGAAGAAGCTCCCTCCATTTTACACTGACACTTCCTTTGAATGATTTTGAGTTAAAGGAAAGTGAAGGAAATATAGTGTTTAAACAGGGAAAAGAGTAGAAAAAGTAATGATAGTACCTATATGGGTAGGTTGGCTGTTGTCAGAAAAGTTTGAAATTAAGAAATAATTTTTTTTTGTTTTTTTATTTTTTTGTTATTTTTTTTTTACTTCAAGAAGTCTAGAAACCCCCGAAGGATCCCATCCAAAGGATCGTCTGTCCAAAACCAAAATTCAACAAAATCATACAAAGATAAAATAATAATAACAAATGATTACATACCTTTATGTACAGGTTTCATGGCAGATCTTTATACTGCGCGTCATGAGTGCAGTAATACCAAGATGGCTCAGCCAATTTGGGCATTCTTCTCCCTCCCGCTTGTGGGATATTTTGGATTGAGTTACGACGCCACTAATTAAAGTGCGTAAATCTGACAGCTACCACCAACGACCACAGTCAGTGAGAGGTCGCTGAAGAGCCCATGGCATTAAATCACAGGATCCAGCTCAGAGGCATTGTCACGCGAGAATGCAAACACGGGACGCTTCTTTCTGTCCATCAGCAAGCAGAGCCTTTGGTTAAAACCTGGGAATGCTTGCGCGGCTCTCTACAGAGCATGGCACACGAATCTTATTTACCGACCGGCGTGCGAAGGTCCACCCGAGTCAATGACGGGTGCTGCCACTCCACGCGGGGGCTCTAATCTAATTAAAGACCAAGTACAACCGAAGTTTCACCCTTTTTTTATTCTTTTTTATTTCATTTTTTTTTCTTTTTTTTTTTCTTTTTTTTCTTTTTATTTTTTGAAAAATGTACAAGATAATATATACATGTTGTTGTGATTGTGGCTTACATCTTCCTCTGGTTTCACGTCCAAAAACGGCTTAAACGCCTTCTATGAGTCGAGGATAAGCTTCCCATCCAATTTTTTTATAAATTGGCAAACAGGGTCTTTTTGAGTCAGATTCCCAAGACTATAACGCTCTTGCTCGTCCCTGAAGAGATTCCACAAACTAAGAAGTTCACGCTGCATAATTCCACAAGAATGCGTCTCAAGAGTCAATAAGATATTATCTAATGACTCCTTACTCAGTCCATTCTTAATGAAGAATATTTTATCTTCTCTGTTTACGGAAACCATCCCCAAAGAGCGACATCGCATGTTGCAATTCCATCGTGCACATTTGTAACAAACTTTCATTCTTTTTGCTCTTCTCCTTTTTGAAAATGAACTTTTACCGAGACCAGGCATGTATGGGACAAATGAATCTGAAGATTCACCAGCTAAATGAACCTTTGCTTCGATTATCCAGCGTATATCTTCTGGGATGCCCTTATACATTAACAATCTTAGTCTTTCACACCTAGCTTCATAGACTTTTGTTAGAGCATTTAGAGGGAGAGAAGGAAAATATTTTCTTAGATTTGAGAGAATGACATCCATTTTAAAAGGAGAAGAAATCAGTTATTATGGGAAACTGAAAAACAAACCGACTTGAGAGTCACGGAGTACCATTATCCGCCATTTAACCGGGAACACAAAGAACTGCAAAAGAAAGAAACAACATTAAAATAAATTCTACTCATAACAAGGATTAGAAAGAGAAATGGATTCTACCTCAACAACTTGATGTTCCAGAAATGGTTTGAGTCTTTGTCCATTGACCTTAAATACAATACCATTCCTAGGATTCTCAATGTCTATGGCCCCATAAGAATATACATGTTTGACAATATAAGGACCAATCCACCTAGATCTCAATTTTCCAGGGAATAGGTGAAGACGAGAATTATAATGCAGAACTTTTTGACCAATTTCAAAAGTTTTTCTCAAAATTGATTTGTCATGAAAAGCTTTTGTTCTAGCTTTATAAATCTTTGAGTTTTCATATGCATCATTTCTTAATTCCTCAAGTTCATTCAATTGCAATTTTCTTAACTTGGAAGCATCATCAAGACTTAAGTTGAAAGCTTTAATAGCCCAAAATGCTTTATGCTCTAATTCTATAGGCAAATGACAAGGTTTTCCATAAACTAACCGATAGGGAGACATGCCCAAAGATGTTTTAAAAGCAGTACGATAAGCCCAAAGTGCATCGTTTAGTCTTAAAGACCAATCTTTACGATTTGGTTTAACCGTTTTTTCTAAAATTTGTTTAATCTCCCTATTTGCTAATTCAACTTGTCCACTTGTCTGAGGATGATAAGGGGTTACAATTTTATGGGTAATGCAATATTTCTTCATTAAGGATTCAAATGGTTTATTGCAGAAATGTGTTCCCCCATCACTGATGATAGCTCGAGGAATTCCAAATCGACTCAAAACATTTTCTTTTAAAAATTTTAGAACAGTTTTATGATCATTGTGCCGACATGGAATCGCCTCAATCCATTTTGAGACATAATCAACTGCAACCAAAATGTACACAAATCCAAAAGATGATGGAAATGGACCCATGAAATCAATTTCTCAACAATCAAAAATTTCAATGATAAGGATAGGGTTCAAAGGCATCATATTTCTTTTAGAAATGGATCCCAATTTTTGACAACTTTCACAACTTTTGCAAAAAGTATAACTGTCCTTGAACAAAGTGGGCCAATAAAATCCATACTGCAAGATTTTCACAGCTATTTTCTTTGAAGAAAAATGACCTCCACATGCTTCTGAATGACAAAATTTAATGACACTACTCACCTCATTGTCGGGTACACATCTCCGAAAGATTTGATCAGGATAATATTTGAACAAATATGGGTCATCCAAAAAGAAAATTTTCACCTCAATCAAAAACTTTTTTCTGTCTTGGTGTGTCCACTGAGGCGGCATCTTACCTGTTACAAGAAAATTGACAATGTTAGCAAACCAAGGCATGGAATTGATAGAAAATAAAAATTCATCGGGAAAAGAATCATTCATAGGTGTGCTATCAAAAGATGAGCCTGTTGTCAGCCTTGACAAATGATGTGCAACAACATTTTCGGCTCCTTTCTTGTCTTTTATTATGATGTTAAATTCTTGAAGCAACAAGATCCACTGTATCAACCAAGGTTTAGCATCCTGTTTAGATATTAAATATCTAACAGAGCATGATCAGTGAAAACAACAGTGGATGAACCAATTAAATAAGCCCGAAGTTTGTCCAATGCAAAAATTACAGCAAGTAGTTCTTTTTCAGTAGTGGTGTAATTCATTTGTGCACTATTCAAAGTTCGACTTGCGTAATAAATTACATGAGGCTTACCTTCCTTTCTTTGGCCTAAAATAGCGCCAACAGCAAAATCACTAGCATCACACATCAACTCAAAAGGTAAAGACCAGTCAGGAGATTGCATGATAGGAGCAGAAGTCAAAAGACCGATTAATTTTTCAAAAGATTTTTGAAAATCTTGAGTCCAATCAAATGGTGTATCTTTTGTTAGAAGATTACATAAAGGTCTAGATATGGCACTAAAGTCTTTTACAAATCTTCTGTAAAATCCTACATGTCCTAAAAAGGAACGAACTTCTCTGACTATTTTTGGGAAAGGCAAATGAGCAATTAATTCAACTTTGGCCTTATCAACTTCAATTCCCTTAGAAGATATCACATGACCTAACACTATTCCTGAGGTAACCATGTAATGACATTTTTTCCAATTTAACACAAATCCTTTTTCTTCGCATCTTTTAAGAACTTTTTCCAAATTATCAAGACAATTTTCAAAAGAATTTCCAAAAACTGTCAGATCATCCATGAAAACCTCTAAATAATGCTTAATCATGTCACTGAAAATACTTAGCATGCATCTTTGAAAAGTTGCCGGAGCATTACAAAGACCAAAAGGCATTCTTCTATATGCAAAAGTGCCAAAGGGGCAAGTAAAAGTGGTCTTTTCTTGGTCCTCTAATGCAATTGGTATTTGATTATACCCTGAATAACCATCAAGAAAACAATAGTAGGGATGTCCTGCTACTCTTTCTAGAATCTGATCAAGAAATGGCAAAGGGAAATGGTCTTTCCTAGTGGCTGCATTCAATTTTCTGAAATCAATACACATACGCCAACTAGATGAGACTCGGACAGGTATTAATTCTCATTTTTCATTTTCAACCACTGTTATTCCAGATTTCTTAGGCACAACTTGTGTAGGGCTTACCCATTGGCTATCAGAGATAGGATAGATAATTCCAACATCAAGTAATTTAAGAACTTCAGCTCTAACTACCTCTTTCATATGTGGATTTAATCTTCTTTGAGGTTGTTGAGATGTTTTAGCATTATCCTCTAAATGTATTCTATGTATACAGATTAATGGATTAATGCCTTTTATATCCTTTAATGTCCATCCAATTGCATTTTTATGCCTTTTAAGTACTTCTATCAACTTACCTTCTTGTTCTTTGGTCAAGGATGAGGAAATTACCACTGGAGAGCTTTGTTCTTCTCCCAAAAATGTGTACTTCAACCCATCAGGTAATGGCTTCAGTTCCAGTGTGGGTACTTCTTCATGGGTATCATCATTCATGGATTTTAGCTCTTCGAATCTTGGCTTCCTTCCTTTGTATTCCATTTCCTGTGTACGGTCAAGCAAAGAGCATATTTCAGAAACATCATCATCTAATTATGTAGCTGAATCAAATGAATTAATTAAACAGATTTCTAATAGGTCAGAAGAACTCCTGATTTGAAGATGATCATCTATAATGACTTCAATCCCTTCAATATCTTCCTTTTCATCATAAACTTCTTGTGGTTGCTTGCACATGTTGAAAACATTAAGCTCTAGTGTCATATTTCCAAAAGTTAGCTTCACCACTCCATTTCTGCAATTTATCAAAGCATTAGATGTTACTAAAAATGGGTGACCCAAAATAACAGGAACTGACTGAGAACTATCAACCATAGGTTCAGTTTCCAAGACAATAAAATTCACAGGATATATGAATTTATCAACTTGTACCAACACATCTTCTACTATTCCTTTTAGAATTTTAATTGATCTATCAGCAAGTAGAAGAGTTACAGAAGTTAGTTTTAACTCACCAAGGTTGAGTTCTTTGATAAACCGAATATGGAAGCAAATTAACACTAGCACCAAGATCAAGTAAAGCTCGTTCAATTTTATGTTCACCAATAATGCATGAAACTGTAGGACAACCAGGGTCTTTATATTTCAACTCATTATTGTTTTGAATAATGGAGCTTACCTGTTCAGTTAAAAATGCATTCTTTTTCACATTATGTTTCCTTTTAATAGTGCACAAGTCTTTCAAAAATTTGGCATAACAGGGAATTTGCTTGATAGCATCTAACAGAGGAATATTGACCTTCACTTGTTTAAAGATTTCAAAAATATCACTATTATGATTCACTTTACTTGAATTGTTTAATGTTTGAGGAAATGGGGGTGAAGACGAGGGTTTGATCTCCTTTTGGTTAGGTGGCTTATCAACTCATTCCTCATCTTTGGAAATTGACTCATCATCTTTCTCAAAAAGTTCAGGAATTTGTTTTTCAACAACCTTTCCACTCCTAAGAGTTATCACTGAGTTGACTTGATCTATTTTTTGACTTTCTGAACTACCCTCATTTAGGCTAAACTGACCCTTAGGATTTGGTTGAGGTTGAGAGGGAAACTTTCCTTTCTCATGAATGGCAAGTGCAGAAGAAAGTTTAACAAGAGTGTCTTTTATGTCAATCATGGTTTGATTGTTGTGGTTATTGATGGCTTCTTGTTTTTCCATGAATGCATGCAATGTTCCTTCAAGGTTTTTCCTATATGGTGGGACATAAGGTGCATATCCTTGAGGATTTTGAGAATCTTGCTGTGCCTGAGGAGGTAGTGGTTGCATGAATTGTGGCTGATTGCTATTCCTCCAACTGAAGTTCGGGTGATTTCTCCATCCCGGATTGTATGTATCTGAAAAAGAAGAGGTGAATGGCTTTTTAAAATTAGTCATTGCATTTACTTGCTCATGCACAACTTCTTTAAAAACAGGAAGTTTTGGACATTCATTTGTTGAGTGTCCCAATTCATCACAAATGCCACAAATTTCTTCACTTTACACCGATTTGATTTCTTTTACTTTCCCGAATTCCATGGCTTCAACCTTTCTAGCCAAACTAGCAAACCTTGCATTTAGATCTTCTTCTTGACTAAGATGATATTTTCCTTTACTAAAATTTGCAAGGTTAAATCTAATTGAATTTTCAGAAGGATTAGTACCATGCCAAGATTGAGAATTTTCAGCTAAATGGTCTAAATAGTCTAAAGCTTCTTCAGGTTCTTTATCAAAAAATTCACCATTGCACATTGTTTCCACAAATTGTTTGGTTTCGGGTGTTAACCCTTCATAAAAGAAGCTTATAGTGCGCCATTTTTCAAAACCATGATGTGGGCAAGAATTCAACAAATCTTTAAAACGTTCCCAACTTTGAAAATATGCTTCATTGGAATTTTGGGAAAAATTTTGGATTTGTCTTTTCAAAGCATTGGTTTTATGTGTTGAAATTTTTTTTTTCAAAAACTCACATTGCATTTCTTGCCATGTGCCAATTGATCTTGGTTTCAAAGTGTTAAGCCAAATTTTTGCTTTATCTTTCAAAGAAAAAAGAAATAATTTAAACTTAACAACCTCTTCAGTGCAAATTTGATCATGAAAAGCAGTACATACTTCCTCAAATTCTTTTAGATGTAAATATGAGCTTTCAGATTCTAAACCATGGAAATTAGGAAGTAAAGAAATCATACCTGGCTTGAATCTAAAATTGCTGGCATTGAGTGGAAAGATAAAACATGATGGACTAGAATTTCGAGATAGTTGCAGATACTCACGCATAGTTCGCAACGGTTGATTTTCATGTTCATCATGCACACTTTCGTTTTCAGCCATTGTGCTTAATGTGTGTGATTGTGATTCAAACAAATCAATATGTAAAGTACCTAGATTAACTTTAACCAAATGACCAGAATTTAAATCACGATGCCAATTAAGCATAAACAAGTAACTTACAGTATAAAATAAAATGTACAAGCTAGCAGTATAAATTGTCCATTAAATATTAACAAAGGTGTGGTATAAACCAACTACCAAATAAGTTAATAAGCATAAAAAATTAAAAAGTTAGTATACAGATAAATTAAAATGTTAGAAGCAGAAAAAGTAAAAAGTTAGATAGCTGATAAAGTAAAAAGTTAGATAGTTAGTAAGAGAGTTAGTAAGTTAGTAAACAAAAAAAAAAAATGATAGAAAATAAATACAAAAAATAAAGTACAAAAAAAATAAAAGGGAGAGTTACCCCACTAAGTTAATATGTACAAGAAAATAAAATGGAGAATTACCCCCACTGTATAGAAATTAAAATACAGAAAATAAAGTGCAGAAAGTAAATTTAAAATATGAAAACTGGAGAATCGGCAAGCCGATTTTTTGCTCCAGCGAGAGAGGAGAGAAGAAGAAAGATTATTTCATTAATAATTAAAGATTATAGAGAAATTAGGGAGAGTTTCCCCCACAAGTTAGTATGCACAAAAATTAAAAAGGGAGAGGTTCCCCCACTAGTTAGTATGTTAGTATATATACAAAACTTTTACACTAGAAATTCAGTCTTCAAATCAAGTCCCCGGCAACGGCGCCAAAAACTTGATGCGAGATTAATTGTGGCATTGCGAACCCAAGTGCAGGTTGTCTCAAGTAATAAAATTCTCGGGAGTCCGAGGTCGATCCATAGGGAATTGTTGAAGATTAATTAAGGTGAAGTGAATATTTTATTATTACAATTAAAATTATTTACTTGGGTAAAAAGATTCACTCTTGGTAAATAAAATAAAGGTAAGATTAATTCCTTTTATAACTCAATTAGAATCCTCGCAACATGGAGGTTCTAATCGGAAAATACAACATTAAAAGTCCAATTAAAATAATATATGTAATTATATTATGTTTCCTAAAAATATTACCACCACTTATAAATGGGTTAAAGCATTCATTGTGCCAATATTTTGTCTACAACAAATCAAGAACTCCTCTTTACAAAGATGGTTTCTAAATTATAAGAAATAAATTATAATATGTATAATGGTTACTAGAAAATATAAATCATTTAAGCACAAGAGAAGAATAAATCTAACCTTACTTTATTACCAAGAGCTTCACCCTTTCACCCAAGTAAAATAAAACTTAGTTACTCATAGATAAGAAGAAAGAAAGAGAGAAGAAGAAGAAGAAGAAGAACATGACTTTAATTTAGAACAAAGGAAAATTACTACAAGAAAACCTAGTAACAAAATGGTATCATTTTGGTAACTAACAACTAACATCCTTAATGATCTGCCAAGGCCCCCTTTTATAGAGGATTAGAGATACAAAATGACAAGGGGGCTGAGTCATTAGTGGTTGGATGAGTGGAAAATGCCAAATGACTTTAGGTGAGTGGGAAATTATGGAGATTCCTTGTCTCCGAAATCATGCAGCTCTGAAGTCATTGGATTCATCATTTTTGAACCAAGTGGTCTTCATGAAAGTTATAGGCCTAGATCGTAGCTTTCAAATGGCTTTGGTTTGAGTCCAATATCATTTCTCTAACTCCAGATACGTTCAAATTACTTAACACTGCCCAGGCCCAGTCACAGCTCCTCTGTTCTAACTTCCAAGCCCAATATCACCTTCAAGGAGTCCGATTCTGGAAAAGTGTTCAACATGAAAGTTGTAGATATTGGTCTTAACTATTCAGAATCCAAATTTCAGCCCATTTGACAACCTCTAGCCCGAACACTGTGATGAACAGTACACATAGGTTAAGCTATCAGGAAAAGTACTCTGGTTCTTGCTTCAACCCCAATTTGAGTTATCTACTTGTGTGATTGGGCCTTTGAGGTCTTCATGAAAGTTGTAGAATTCTCTCTTATATTTCAAATGCCACTAGAATCACCTCCAAATACCACCTATAGCGCAAGATATGACCCAAATACAGAAATAGTGTAAGATATGAATCATGCTGAAAAATTCAATTAAGTTCAATTTGAGTCCAAACTTACAAAACATAATAAAACTCAATCAATTAAGTACATAAAGAGTGTAAATGACTAAGAATGAAAGCTTATTAATGTATCAAATATGTGATCATCAAACTCCTAGAGAAAATTTTGATATATCTTTGAGTCAGATTTCTATCCGTCGAGACATTCCCAGTTAGGGAATTTGTCTTCCGAAGAGAACTATTATTCCTAGATGTTATGAACTTGGGCCAGTCTAAGTTAATTACCTTTTGGGGCATGTAAGTATTATGGACATGTATTGTAGTAATTTTTGTTTATATATAAAGTATGTTATTCAATGCTTGTATCTTGTGTACTTCATTAAATAAGTTTATTTTATTCGCGAAAAGAAATTTTGAAACTCGTATAAAGTTGATATTAAATATTTTATAACTTGGGTAATTAATTATAAGAAGTTGGTTTGAAATGTGATACCCTTCGGAGGGGGTGTTACACTATGTGTTCAAACTTTCAAAGGCTCTTTATGGACTTAAGCAAAGTCCAAGAGCTTGGTATAAAAGGTTGTAGCTTTCTGCTTGAAAATGGTTTTACAAGAGGAAAGATTGAAAGTACCTTGTTTAGAAAACATCTAAAGGATGATCTACTCATTGTTCAAATATATGTTCATGATATAGTTTTTGGATTAACTAATGAGCAACTTTTTGGAGAATTTTCTAATCTCATGAAGAGTGAATTTAAGATAAGCATAATTGGGGAATTAAAATTATTCTTTGGCTTGCAAGTTAAACAAGACAAATCTAGTATTTTTATTTATCAAGAAAAATACACCGTGGACTTTCTTAAGAGGTTCAACATCGATAATGCCAACCCAATGTCAAGACTAATGCACCCATCAATTGTAATTGATAAAGATGAGCAAGATAAGGCAGTAAGTGAGAAGCTTTATCGAGGTATGATATGTTCTCTTTTCTATTTAACTACTAGCAAAGTTGACATAGTTTTTAGTGTTGGTTTATGTGCACGTTTCCAAATCCTAAATAGTCTCATCTTAAGGCTATGAAGAGAATCTTTAGATATTTACTTGGTACATCTAACCTTGGTTTGTGGTACAAGGAAAGTTCAAGTTTTGATCTAGTAGGCTATTGTGATGCGAACTTTGCTAGTGATAGAGTAGAAAGGAAGAGTACAAGTGGAAGTTGTCATTTTCTTGGAAAACCCTTAGTGACTTAGTCATCTTGGAAGCAAAGGTCCATTGCACTATCTACAGTCGAAGCATAGTACATGTTAGCAACAAGTTACTGTTCACAATTACTTTGGATCAAGTATCAACAAGTTACTATTCATAATTACTTATTGATGTTTGATCATATTCTAATTTATTGTGACAATACAAGTGCTATAAACCTCTTTGAAAACCCGATACAATATTCAAGATCTAAACATATAAAAGTTAGATACCATTTCATCCACGACTATGTTAAAAAAAAAGGATTTTGAGTTATAGTTTATGGATACTGATCATTAATGGGCAGATATCCTTACCAAACCCTTAATGAAGATAAGTTCACTTTTATAAGGGAAAATATGCATGTGGGTGCTTATAAATGATTGAATGTTGATTTTTTATCTTGTTTGAATAATTATTACATGTTATTAATTGATATTTAACTAGCTACGAGTAAAATGGAATATAAGTTAACTTCTAATGAAAGGGGATTTGAGTAGAGTTGAGTGATAGATGATTAGAATGATGAGCAAAGTCACTCATCCACCTTTCTTATGTCTGATGACTTAGCATCCACCAACAACTATTTTTATAAACATTCAAAATTGCCCAATCCCATTTACTAAACCCCAATGATAATTTTTTTTAAATGCTCTAACAGTAATTTCTTCTTTCTATAAATACCATACTTACCACTCACCATCACTTACTCAAAACTCTTAACCCCTATTTTAAATTTCAAAATCCATCTCACATGCATTTAAAAATTATCCATGTATAGTTGTATGGTCAAGATTAAAAGTTACTTAAAGGTCATGTGACCACTTAAAAATGTCACATGCATTTATGTTTTAATTTTGACCATTCATGTAAGATCCAATGGTCAAGATTCATTCCTATCACCTCTTACAATAAATACTCCTCTCACCAAATATGCTTCATATATATGTATGTGTGTGTGTGTGCAAGATTTATATCTTGACAATACATGCTTTTTCAACAAGCATGTGTCATGATTACTCTGAAAAATTTTGGTCTGGTTTAGTAATATCTTGCAAATTATACTTTAAAGTTGCTTTACTATTTTGCTAATGAGTTTCAATGAGTTGACAAGTTGAGGGGGAGCACTTAACATTGCTCAAGTTTAATGCTCTGACCCTTCTCATCAAAGTAACAGAAATGGTAATATCATTAATCCCTATAAGTTTACTTTATGTTTTCAAACATAATTTATCATCATCAAAATGGGGAGAATGTTAGCACCAGAGCCCTTCTAATGAGTGCTTTGTGGTGAGTTTTGATAATTAACAAACTATGTTGAAAATATATTTATGATAACTCTAAGAAATTGAGTTATTAGTATTCTTTTTGGATAGTTAATTCAATTGTTAGTCTAAGTTTTCCATGGTTTTTAATGGGTTTTATGCCAATTAACAAACTTTGAGCTTACAATTCTTCTTATCTCTAAATTGGTCATGATTTGAGTCATTGATGATTAAACTTGAAATTCTTAACAATCTAAAGATTTTTATGTAAAGTTCTGGTGTTTGCTTTGTAGGATTTGCTAAGATCATGGGCCTCAAGAAGAGGCAAGCAAGAAGGCCAAGAGATTCAATTGGATGAAGAAAGAAGAAAGAAGAAAGAAAGGATTATTGGACCTAGACGTGGTTGTCGTGGCTTATAGAAGTCTCCTAGGACAGAGACCACAACACCTAGATGTGAGGCATGACTCAATCACGCTTAGGTGTGGCGCTAACCACCCTTGTATGAGCATTCACATGCTAGGCATGGTCCAATCACACCTACGCATGGTTACTAACCCAAATTCATTTTTTTTTTTTTGTGTTCTTAAGTCCAATTTATGAGGAGAGACCATTCATTCTATGTTTTAACATCAAACTTAAAGAGAGAAGCTCTGGTTTTGTGAAATATGGATCTAGAGAGAATTTTCACTCATGATTGAAGATCAAGGCTCAAGAAAGAGATGGAGATTTATCTCGCAAGCTCATCATCTATATTTTTTGTTCTTCTATTTTCCTTAATCCTTGTTATCTTTAATGGGTCTCTTTGTAGTGATGGATCCTTTGATTTTCATGGATTTCTAGACTTGTAACTAGAGAATCTCTAGGATTCCATTATGCATATTGGATTATTGTAGATGTTTATGGTTTCTTTTAATGAATGCAACTTTGTTTACCCAATTCTATGTTTAATTGTTACAATTACTTAATCACCAATTGATTTGGGGGTTTTCCTAGAACTGGATATAGGGATAGGAAATTGGGACCATGTTTTGGATAATGCGTGATCAATCTCACTTGCATGGGCTGGGTATGTTGATTTGCCAATGGGAGACACATACCCATTGACTATGCATAGCTTATGTTTGAAACAAGTGGTTAAAGCGTTGAAATCACTCTAATTCACATGCACACATAGTGTTTTAGGTTATGAATGCACAATCAAGTGACCTAGACATAGGTATCTTGAATACAATAGGTTTTAGCTAACAAAATTGGTTCATTAACAATTACTTGTGTAATTTGCATAATCCAAGTGAAGTAGTGGGTGAAGAAAGACTCCTTAAGCTTTTAAACCATTGTTATCTCTTTAGTATTGGCGTGTTGTCTACAGATACTTTTATCACTTGTGATTTTTCTTAGTGTTCTTTATTTCATGTTACTTAAGCCTGAAAAAAAGTAATTAGCTAATCAATAACACGTTCACTCACCCCAATCCCTTGGGACGCAACAGTCTTCACTTACACTCTATTACATGTTCGACCCGTGTACTTTCAGATTACTAACAAGTTTTGGGCACCGTTGACAAGGATTGGCAATAGTGCGTGTGTTACTTTTGGATTAATTATTAGATTCTTGAGTTAAGCTTTTCTTTTCTTGTCCTTTTCAGGTACTTCTTTTTATGCATGCACAGGACTCAAAGTGTTTCTCATTTCCCTTATGATCCTGAGATAGAGAGGACCTTTAGGAGATAGTTAAGGAGTAGAGTTTAGGCACAAGTCCTTAACTTCGATCAAGCTTTAGAAATGGCAGGTGAAGAGAATCATATGAGAACTTTGAGGGACTTTGCAACCCCTCAAGTTTGAGATGTTCGTACTAGCATTCGAAGGGCAACAATCTAAGCACATAACTTTGAGATCAAGCCAATAATCATTCAGATGATACAATTGTCAATATAGTTTACAGATTTACCACATGACTACCTGAATACTTATCTGACAAATTTTCTAGAGCTTTGTGACACCTTCAAGCATAATGGGGCTTTGGAGGACGCAATCTTCTTGTGACACTTTCCTTTCTCCTTGCGAGATCGAGCAAAGAATTGGCTTTAGTCATTACCCCCAGATTCCATCACTACTTGGAATGAGCTTGCAAGCAAATTCTTTGCTTAATTTTTTCGACCCATGAAGGCAATGAAGCTGAGAAATGACATCACTTCATTCAAGTAAATTGATGATAAGACCTTATTTGAAGCATAAGAGCGATTCAAAAACTTGTTCAGGAGGCACCCTCATTATAGAGTCCCTAAATAGATGTTAGTTGATACTTTCTACATTAGTTTGTTGACTCTATCTGCGCTACAATAGATACTGTAGTAGGAGGGGCCCTTATAAGTAAAAATGTTGATATAGCCTACGACTTGTTGGAGGAGATGGCTACTAACAATTATAAGTGGCCAGCGGAGAGAATAACCCTTAGGAGAGTGGCTAGTGCAAATGAGGTTGATACTATTACATTTTTGTCAGCTCAGGTGGTGGCACTTGCTCGGAAGTTGGATCATTTGCGAGTCAAAGTCATTTAGAGTCTGTTTGATACTTGTGACCACTGTGGTGATGCACACTCCACTGTGAGTTGCACAACTAGCTAGGAGAGTGTACAATATGCAAGTTAATTCCACCAATCCAACCACAACAATGACTTTTCCAACACTTATAATCTAGATTTGCAGAACCACCCGAACTTCTCATGGGGTGGAAATGTTCAAGGCCAATCCTTTTCTCAACCCAAGGAACCACCTCTTGTCCCTCTAGGTTTACAAGAAAAGACACTCGACTTAGAGAACATATTTGCACAATTTATTAGCAACCAAGAGGCATTCATGGCTAAGACGGATGCACAGTTTGCCTCCAATGAAGCCATGCTACAATGTCAAGTGGCATCATTGAGGAATTTGGAAACTCAATTGGTCAATTGGCTCATGCCATGAACACTTGTCCCTAAGGGAATCTTCTTAGTGACATTATCCCTCATCCCAAAGGTGACAATAAACGCAATGCATGGCCATAACCCTTCGAAGTGGTAAGGAGCTTAAAGGCAACCATGAAGGACCTTGTGAGCACAAAAATGCATTTTGGGAACACAGAAATGGTGAATGAGAAAAAACTTATTGAGAATGAAAAGAAGTGCAGGAAGAAAGAAGATAAACCGGTTGTCCCACCCCATCCATTTCCCAATTGAGGTGCTAAGGCAAGACTTGACCATGAGTTCTGCAAGTTCTCATCCCAAATGTGACAACAAGGCGCAATGCATGGCTATAACCCTCTGAAGTAGTAAGGAGCTTAAAGGCAACCATGAAGGAGCTTGTGAGCACAAAAATGCATTCTGGGAACAAAGAAATAGTGAATAAGAAAAAGCTTGTTGAGAATGAGAAGGAGTGCAGGAAGAAAGAAGATAAGCTGGTTGTCCCACCCCTTACATTTCCTAACTGAGGTGCTAAGGCAAGACTTGACCATGAGTTCTGCAAGTTCCTTGATATGTTCAAAAAGTTGCATATCAACATTCTTTTCACAGAAGCTCTAGTTCAAATGCCTCAGTACTTCAAATTCATTAAGGAAATCTAGTCAAAGAAGCATAAGTTAGTGGAAGGTGAAATTGTAACATCCCCGATGAGTGTAGTGCCATTTTACTCCACAAACTCCTTCCCAAGCTGCTAGATCCTGGTCGTTTCACTAGTTCATATGCTATTGGTAAGAACTTTTCTTGCAGTGCTCCATATGACCTTGGGGCAAGTATCAATATTATGCCTCTCTTCGTATATGAGCAACTAGGTTTAGGGGACCCTAAGCCCACCTCTACGGTCCTACAACTTGTAAATCACACATATGCATACCCATGGGGTATAGTTAAGGATGTGCTTATCAAGGTTGACAAGTTTATATTCCCCATGGACTTCATTATAATCAATATAGATGAGGATCTGACTATGCCATTGATTTTTGGGAGGCCATTTTTGGCCACTACCAGTGCTTTGATGGATGTGGCGATGGATGACCTAATTCTTTGGTGGATGAAGAGCAAGTTGTCATCAATGTCTTTGAGGGGACGTCAGTTTCTGTGCCTACCCCTGCTGCTGCTATACACACCCTAGGGGCCATAAGAGATGATGTACATATCCAAAAGAATGCTAACTTTCCACTTGGGAAGTGCATTCCTAAGTCCACAATGAGTCACTCATCTAGGGAGCCTTTTTAAGTCAACAAGTCACCTCTGGGGCACCATATGACATTGATGGCACCTCTAAGGATATATATTTGTCGTGGCATGACTCCATACTTTGATCAAGGAAAATGGGCATCATTCGCCTCATAATTGAAGCCACCATGAACTACTCAAGAGCCAAAGTCCAACCAGGTAGGCTTGGCAATAGGGCAGGTTAAGGCGATTTTTTGCTCAACTCAACCCCGCCCTGCACCCTTAAGTATTAAAATCCACACTCATCCCTCAAGAAAAATATATCAAATATTCCGCCCTACCCTGCACTGAAAAATATCTCAAACTAAATTTATACAATAATCGATCACTATCTTAAAATTAATTCATCATCTCATATAAAAATTAAAAATATGTTTAAAATAAGCATTAAACGAATGAAGATAATTAATAAAATTAACTTTATTAATAATTAAACTAATCATAATGTCTATTTATATGTAGGGTGCGATTAAGGACAAGGCGGATTAACCCCAAACCAGAGCTGGATAGGTTTTTAACCCGTCCAAAGCGAGGTGGGTAGCTGATGCGTAGGAATATAATGATTAAAATTTAGATAAAAATCAGTTGTCAGGCCCACCAGAAAATAAAAACCTTATAACTAGTTGTAGTTAGTAAGGGTCGATCCACAGAGAACCAATTCAATGAACACTATTAAACAATTCTTAATTTAAACTCTAATTGACAATAAAAAGTAAAAAGAGGGGTTTTGGAGTTTTGATGAACAATGAACAGCTTCAAAAATAATAACAATAAATAAACTGAAATCAACAATATAAGAAAATTGTTTAAGAGATTGAATCCACCACTAGATTTCTATGATGATGTAAATCCACATATCCTTTTATTCCAACATGCTCAATTATTTTTTTACGCAATTGTGAGAGTAAATCTCTGTTTTCCTTAAGTGTTGGCCAATTCAGCAACCGCTCAAATCAACTCCTAATCATTAATTAGTTATAAAGCAACCGCTCTTACAACTATCCAATAATTGCATTAAGTTTTAGAAAACCAATTACACTAAGATCTAATCACACACCGGGATTAAATTACTTAGAACATATATTTCTCTAGATCTATTACCGCAACCGCGCATAATAAACCCAGATCTACCACTTTTATAACTGGAAAATAGCACAAAGATAATTATACCCACATGAACATCATATATTCCACTAGATCTACTACCGCAACCGCGCATAATAAATCCAGATCTACCACTTTTAAAGTGGGAACAAGTACAAAAACATTCATACCAACAATAGATTCAGAAATATATGAATAAAAACATAACTATATTGAAATAATCAAATATGCAATATTCACAACATCAATACTAGTGGTTTCATCACCCCCTTAACCAAGGGAGGTTTAGTTACACATAGCTAGAAGGAAATCACAAGAAAAACTGAAAAAGATCAACATAAGAAACAAAGTGCAGAAGAAAAACTAAATAGCAAACGAGTTTCTGAAGATTGAGGATGATGGATCTCTGATTGCTCAAACCCGAGACTCCAATCTTTGATCCAAGACTCCCCTCTCCTTCTCCAAGGAGTTGCAGCTGCTCTCCTAGGTCAGAACTCCCCTCAAAACGTGCTAAGGGTGTGAATATATAGGCCCCCAACATAAACTTCTCGCAGAAGTTTATGTTTGATTCCTGTCTGGAGAAATACACGACCGTGTATGCATACACGACCTAAGCCGTGTATGATTATGTGTTAGAGGACCAAAATTTCACTATTTCAATTTCAAAGTCAGAGGAGTACACGGCCTAGGCCGTGTACTCTCACACGGCCGTGTATTTTGGCCCTGTATTCTGACGCAGGCCCTGTATTTTGACTTCTTCATTTTTCGGCCTGGATTCTTCTCAAAAACTCTTCTTTCATTGCTTCAAAGGGAGAAATTGATCTTCATGAATCCATAACCCTTCTTCAAGTGGATGTCAAGCTTGATTTAGGTTAAATGAACTCCACCATTCAAAAGTTTCCTGAAAAGTTCAAGTATTAGTATCTGAGAATACATTTAAGCAAAGTTTCACAATAATATTTCAATTAGAGTTTAATATCAAAAACTAAGCTAAATGATGACAATTAAGCACAAATGGAGTTCAAAGAATCAATTACAAGGTGATTAAAATATAGGAATAATCAACAGATCAATTACCCCCACACTTAGTCTTTTGCACTCCTGGGCAAAAATATACAGTTCAATACAGTTTTACAATAAGCCAAGCAAATGCAGAATAATGAGCAAAGACCTTTATGCATTCAGTTTTCAAAGAATTTAAACAATCAAGAATTCCCTTTCTTAGCAATCCAAGTTGACAAGAAAAATCAATCAAATTTCAGGGTTCAATCAGTATGATAAATCCTCACTGAAATGCTCTCTCACTCAAGTGTTTCAGGCTTGTGTTTTCACTCAACCAACTCATGAGAATATGCTTTACCATAGGCTTGTCAAGCCTCTACTTCTCCACCACTTAGACCACATGCAAACAGAGATCAAAAGGACTTTATTCAGGTTGTAATGGGGTCAGAGTTAAGGTAGGATACATCAAAGATAGACATAGCTAGATCATAGGAATTAGAAGAGCAAAATGGAAAGATATTCAATCATTACACAGAATTTCCCAATAATCTTCAAATTCAAATTCCTATTATGTACCTTATCCTTGTTCTGACTTCTTTTTTTTTTTTAAATATATATATACATATTGCATTCAATTCAACCTAACATTTTGCTAATATGAGATATTTTATACACAGATATAACTAGGCAAAAACATCATGAATCACACTCCCACACTTATTCAAAAGCCACTTTCCAATACAATCCTTAAGCTCTTCTACTCCCTAAGGTAGGGTAGTAAAATGATTTTTTTTTTAAGGTTTAAATTAAGCTTAGATAGAAGGAAATGGGGTCGATTAGGTTCAAAGGGGTTAATCAATGGATAAAATATAAGGATGACTATTTGGCCAGTAGTTGTTTAAAAGAAAAATGCCTTTATCATTTCAAATGCATGTAGTGGTCATTAGCAACTTAAAAGAGAACCAAGACAAGTTCTGAAAAGCACAATAATCATGAGTGGAATCACACAATCAAGGATCCAAAATGGCCTAAAATTAGCCATTTACAACAAGGCCCAAAAAAACTCACTAGGTTTCGATTCATCAATTTCAATTAAACCCTTTAATTTTTTTAGAATTTCACCCGACAAAATTGATAACCAGAAAGTTCATTCAATCATGCTCAGCCCTTTTTTTTTATAGGTCAAATGCTCACTAATCACATCTCTTGAAATCTTATCGGAAACTTTAAAAGGCCAATGAAGAAGTATCACAAGAAGAACAACACCATCAAGATCAAATATACTCACCCCAATACAGTTCAATCAGTTATTCAAACCCCAGGAGAACAATTCAGAATATCAACAGTATTTACAATAGAACATCAAAGTATCCACACCCCCACACTTAAAACAAGCATGGCCCTCAATGCTACACACATCCATAAAAGGAAAAAAATCGACAAAGAGAATGCTACACACATCCAGAAAAGGAAGATAAGCAAAAACAACTATACCACAACCGAAAGCAAAAACAAATCAACTATGAATGAAACCAGCAAATCAATAGTGCAAATCAAATCCCAAATGTACACAATACAAGAGAATGAAAATACAATGGAAACTAAGGACGGTACATTAATGGGGAAATGAGGGGAAATCTACTGCATGCGCCGAAGAATGTCATCCATCTTGCTGTGAAGGGATGCCATACTATGGGTGTTACGCTCCTCCCATGCATGAAATCTATCATCAAGGCTCTAAAGGCGTGCAGTATGGTCTATCCGTAGGGCATCAACATGTGCTATGACATCGTCAAGAGTAGTGGGTCGAGCCTTGGAAGACGGACCAGCCTCAGTAGTAAAACGAGAAGCAGACTCTGGAGGCGCTGAATCATCATCATCAGGCTGTGGTGGAACTGCCCTCGGAATATCCTGGTTACCAGCTCCTACCAAAAATAGCTCCCCATTCCATTTCTCACATAACCCCATGTGAATCAGAGTAGAGCTATCAATGGCAAAAGAGCCCGATACAGGATCCTCAATAATAACATTAGAATCCAACCCAAAGTATTGAGCAATAAGGGTAACAAATCCCCTCACTAAAATTCGGCCAGTTAAAGCAGTCCCTAAATGTTTAAATGAGTTACACAACCAGTATGATCCATTAACAGGCTCCCTATTAATCATGCAATTCAAAAAGAACAATTCAGCTCGACTAATAGTACCTTGACTCTCACCCCTAGCACAAATAGTATTTGCCAACCATTTTTGAATATATCTATGTGCTGGAGACCTAAGTTTGGAAGCTTTGGATTTGCAAGGATCATAATCATTAGAATCAGCTACAGTTAATGCATTCCAAACTCTATCAGGCCTAAAATCACGGGGGAGTTAGTTGTGACCTATGGGGAAGCTAAAAATGGCATTAAATTGGTGGATGTCCAACTCATGGGGAATGTCAAAGATTTCAAAATCAATTTTACCAGGCCATTCTTGTTGATCACAAAGAGGATATAACTTTCTGTCAAAACTCATAATGAATTCTCTAGTCAAAGTATCATAAGTTGGTGCACGCATTCTAGCAAATGTGCCCCAACCTATTCTATCTAACAGTTCAAAAACCTCATCATACAATCCTATTTGATGCAATGTATCCTCATCTAAGAATTTAGTTGGAACAACATCCTTAATTAAGGCGGGATGGACATTTACCTCAGGTGGTGGAGATGGTGCCTGTGGAGGAGATTGAGGTCGAACAAGAGAACTGTCGAATCCTTAACCACTACTTGCATTTTGCTTCACGCGCTTCTTTGGAGGCATTATTGAGTAATTTTAACAAATGGGTACTGCTCACAAAGAGGGGGGTCACGGTGGTGGTGGATACAGGGAAGGAAATGGGGGTTCGTAAAGAATGTATGAAGAAATGGAGTTTATTTAGTGAAAATGGATGAAGAAAAGAAGATTTGGGTTGTGATTTTAAGGTAGAAAGATGAAGAAAAATGAAGGTGGTGGTTATGGAGGATGGTGGGTTCATGTGGGTATTGGAGGAGAGAGAGTGAGTGAAAATTGGTAAGATTTGTGGGTAAGATATGAAAATAATGGAAGAAATGTGAAGGATTTAAGGAATTAGTGAAGAAAATGGGTTTGAATGATGGATTGGAATGGCAGAAATGGAAGATTTGGAGGAGAGAGAGAGGGAAGGGGACAGTGGTTTCGCGGGTGAGGAGAGAGAAATAGCAGAAAGGGGGAAGAAAAGCCCTAAAATGGCTTCTTGGTGAATATACACGGCCGTGTATTAATACACAGCCTATGCCGTGTATGATTCTGTCTCCCCTGCGCATGCTCACATGGCAGTGTGAGGGTACACTGCCTAGGCCGTGTACCTCACTGTTTTGTAACTTTTTTTTTTTTTAAAACTTAACTACATGACCTCCCCTACTCATAAACTCGTGAAAAATGCCTCCCCAAATTGGCTTATTTCACTATGAAATGGATTGGAAACTCTCATGCAATGTTGTTCCTCGAAGAATACTCAAGAAATTAGTTCAAAAGCATAGGTCAGGGTCTTTTAAAGTCAGATTCCCAAGACTAAAAACTCATCATTCTTGAGGGAATGTCAAAAATCTACGAAGTTCATAAGGCACAATTTCATATGAATGCGTCTCAAGAGTATAACTCTTTACTCAATCCATTCATCATGAAATTTAAAATTTAACTTCTCAGTTGAAGGTAATCATCCTCAAAGAACAAGGTTCAGCATTCAGAAGTACAAAACAACAATTTACAAATGAACTAATTCTTATAGTTTCGCTTGGTTTCCACTGTACTTATTCTACACAATTATCAATCAAACAATCCATTCAAACACACAATTAATCAAACCAAACACAAGGTTCTCCAAAGATTCACATGCTCACAATAAAAGAAAAAACATAAAATAAAAGGGTTAAAGAAAGCAAATCTGATTTTCTTGATGATGGGTTGCCTCCCAATAAGCGCTTAGTTTATTGTCCTCAGCCCGACATGATGATACTTTCAATGCTCCTCACATTGTGGAAGGATGAGGGTCATCACTTCCATCTCCACACTGTCAGGAAGTTCATGATATGGTTTGAGACGGTGACCATTGACCTTAAATGCTTTGCCAGAATTTCACTCCTGATCTCAATTGCACTAAAATGAAAGACATTAGTTACTACAAATGGCCCAATCCACTTAGAACGCAGTTTACCTAGAAACAATTTGAGTCTGTAATGGTATAGTAGAACTTTTTGTCCTCTGTGAAAATTTTTTCTAGAAATCAATTGGTCGTGGAATGCCTTAGCTTTAGTCTTATAAATCAGGGCATTCTCGAAGGCCTCATTTCTTAGTTCTTCCAGTTCCTGTCATTGGAACTTCTGTTACTTTTCAGCACCTTCCAATTCTATATTAACTTGTTTAATGGCCCAGTAAGAGCGATGTTGCAGCTCAACGGGCAAATGACAGGGCTTTCCATACACCACCCGAAATGGTGACATGCCAATGGGAGTCTTATAGGCAGTTTTATAAGCCCATAAAGCATCTTCAAGTCGAGTGCTCCAATCCTTTCTTGATGGATTCACTGTCTTTTCAAGGATTGACTTAATCTCCCGGTTAGACACTTCGATTTGCCCATTCGTCTGTGGATGGTAAGGAGTGGAAATTCTGTGCATTACTCCATATTTCTTCAATAGAGCATCAAAGGTTCTGTTGCAGAAATGGGTCCCTTGGTCACTGATGATAGCCCTCGGGGTTCCAAACCTGGAGAAAATATGTGACTTAACAAAATCTGCAATAGTTTTAGAATCATCAGATCGGGTGGCTTTTGCTTCCACCCACTTAGACACATAATCAACAGATAAGAGAATGTATGTGAAACCAAATGAAGGAGGGAATGGTCCCATGAAATCAATACCCCACACATCAAAGACTTCCACAAAAATGATCGGAGTCTGAGGCATTTGATTACGAGGACCAATGTTACCTGTTCTCTGACAGTGGTCACAAGACTTACAAAAGTTGTAAGCGTCTTTGAAAATTATGGGCCAATAGAAACCACTGTCAAGCACTTTGTTGGCTGTCCTTTTGCTGTCAAAGTGTCCTCCACATGCATAGGTGTAGCAAAAGGAGAGGATGGAGTGTGTCTCAGAATCAGGAATGCACCTCCTAATGACTTGATCTGTACAATGCTTCCATAGGTACGGGTCATCCCAGATATAGTATTTACAGTCACTTCTTAATTTATCTCTTTGGGCCTTGTTCAAACCCTCTGGAAAGTCCTTAGTAACCAGGTAGTTAACAATGTCAGCATACCAAGGGATTATGGCCTTGACAGCCATCAAATACTCATCCAGAAAAGTCTCCATGATAGGCATTTCTTCCTCTTCAGTTACCAACCTACTCAAGTGATTAGCGACCAAGTTCTCGCTCCCTTTCTTGTCTTTAATTTCCAAATCAAACTCCTGAAGTAGTAGAATCCAACGGATCAGCCTAGGCTTCGCTTCCTTTTTTGTCAGAAGATACTTCAAAGCTGCATGATCTGAAAACACAATCACTTTAGAACCAATTAGATATGATATAAAATTTTCTAAAGCAAATACAACAGCTAGAAGTTCTTTTTCTGTGGTTGAGTAATTAAGCTGAGCATCATTTAGAGTCCTTGATGCATAGTAAATGGCATAAGGAACCCTATCAACTCGCTGTCCTAAGACAGCTCTTACCGCGAAGTCACTGGCATCACACATTAGTTCAAACGGTAACTCCCAGTTGGGTGGCCTGATGATAGGCGCAACAGTCAACAATTTCTTAAGTTTATTGAAAGCTTCTATACATTTCTCATCAAAGTTGAAATTGACATCTTTTTGAAGAAGTCTGCAAAGGGGCAATAAGACTTTAGAGAAGTCTTTAATGAATCTCCGGTAGAAACTAGCATGACCAATAAAAGAACGAATCTCCCACACACTAGTGGGTGAGGGCAAAGAATGCATGAGCTCTACCTTAGCTTTATCTACTTCAATTCCCCTAGCAGAAATTACATGACCTAACACAATACCTTCGTTCACCATGAAATGACATTTTTCCCAATTCAGTACCAGGTTAGTGTCAATGCATCTTTTAAGAACCAATGTCAAATGATCTAAACAGTTTTCAAAACCATTTCCAAAGACACTAAAGTCATCCATAAAAACCTCAATAATATTTTCAATGTAATCAGAAAATAAACTCATCATGCATCTCTGGAAAGTTCCTGGTGCATTGCAGAGTCCAAAAGGCATTCGCCTATATGCAAAGGTACCAAATGGATAAGTGAATGTAGTCTTGTCTTAGTCTTCTGGAGCTATGGCAATCTGATTATAACCTAAAAAACCATCCAGAAAATAATAATGAGAATGACCAGCTAATCTTTCTAACATTTGATCAATGAAAGGTAAAGGAAAGTGATCTTTTCTAGTGGCGGCATTCAACTTCCTATAATCAATACAAACACGCCACCTTGTCTGCAACCAAGTGGGAATAAGCTCATTTTCAGCATTTCTTACCATAGTAATTCCAGATTTATTTGGTACTACCTGGACTGGGCTTACCCACTTGCTGTCAGAAATAGGGTAGATCACCCCCACACTTAGGAGTTTTAGTATCTCCTTTTTCACAACCTCCATCATGGGAGGATTCAACCTCCTCTGGGGGTCTCTCACAGGTTTAGTATCCTCCTCCATTAAAATTCTGTGCATACAAATGGAGGGACTAATACCCTTGATGTCAGCTATTGTCTAACCAATGGCTGTCTTATGTTTCTGCAAAACAGCCACCAATTTCTCTTCTTGTTCTTGAGTGAGTGACTTTGCAATTATTACTGGAAGAGTGTCCTTCTCTCCCAAGAAGATGTATTTAAGATGATCAGGCAGTACTTTCAGTTCCAATTCAGGTGCCTGCACAACGGAAGGTTGAGGTATATTAGTAGTAATAGGTAAATCAACAAAAGTTACCTCATGCTCTTCTGGAGTGGAAGAGAGCTCTTATAAGGCAGCAACAATTTCATCAATATCTTCATTCCATGGCTCTTCTTCATTCTTCTTCTTTTCCTCCTGTACATCTAAACTATGAGTTAGAATTGTATCAAGAGCATCAAAATGGTCAGTATCAAAAGCTGCAGAAATTAAAGAATCAAAAGGATCAAAAGAATCAATTAATCAAGCAGAGTGCACATCACTTGGATATCTCATAGCTTCAAAAATATTGAATCTAATTAATTCCCCATCAAATTCCATTGTCAGAGTTCTTGAATGCACATCAATTTTTATCCGTGCAGTCTTAAAAAATGGTCTCCCTAACAAGATAGGAGCAGATTTGGGAGAATCATCCTCTTCCATGTCTAAAACATAGAAGTCTGCCAGAAACACTAATTCATTCACCTGCACCAAAACATCTTCAACCACACCTTTTGGGTATGCATTAGATCTATCAGCTAGTTATATAATAACACCAGTAGGTTCCAAAGGACCTAAGTATAAAGATGCATAAATAGAATATGGCATGACATTTATTGATGCACCTAAATCAAGCATTGCCCTTTCAAACCTTGTGTTACCTATAGTGCATGGAATGGTGAATGTGTCAGGGTCCTTACATTTGGTTGAGAGTTTCTTTTTAATTACAGCTGAAACATTTTCTCCCACTTGGACCTTTTCATTTCCTTTTAACTTCCTCTTGTTAGTGCATAATTCTTTTAGAAATTTTGCATATCTAGGTACCTGCTTAATGGCATCTAACAAAGGGATATTAACTTCTACCTTCCTAAAAGTCTCAAGTATTTCTTTTTCTGCTTCTTCTTTCTTGGTTTTAACTAACCTACTAGGAAAAGGAGCTTTAGTAACATATTTAGGAAGGGGTTCAGAATTACTTACTTTAGGGGCTTTGGAATTTTGCCCCTTATCATTTGCTTCTTTAGGTGGTTCATCTTTCTCTTGAATGATTGGTGGAAGAGATGTAGGCTTATCCATTGTCTTTCCGCTTCTCAATGTGACAGCACTAGTATTTTTCCTCGGATTCACTTCTGGCTGTGAGGGTAGTTTCCCTGAAGCTTGGCTTTGAAACTTGTTGAATTCTGTGGACAACTGCCCTATCTGATTCTGTAAGTTATTGATTGCAGTCCTTGTTTCTTGTTTAAAACTTTGTATGGTTCCATTTGTTTCTTGTTGGAACTGCAAATTATTAGTGGCCATTTGTTTCACTAGCTCCTCTAGTGAAGGTTCAGATTGCTTAGGAGCTTGAACTTGCTGCTGTCTCTGAGGGAAATGTGCTTGCCTTTGTTGGAATCCTAGAGGTCCATAAGCTGGAGGTTGATTTTGAGGTTGCTTTGCATAGCTGAAATTAGGATGATCCCTCCAACCCGGATTATATGTGTTTGAGTAGGGGTTGTAATTTTTTGAAAGTCCAAAGATATCGCTATCGCTCTTACCTCCTCATTTGTGTCCTCTTGGAGAGTGGGACACATATCAGTGGGATGTCCAGATGAACAACAGATCCCACAAGCATGAAATAGTGCTTTGCCTGTATCCATTAACCGTTGAACCATAGCAGTCAATTAAGTCATTTATTGCTGTAGACTGGTTGTCTCTACTTCTTTCACTGTTCTCACTCCAGTGTCATTTCTAGAGTAAAACTGTTGAGTATTGGCAGCCATTCTTGATATCAAGTTTCTGGCTTCTTGAGGAGTTTTATCAACCAATGCTCCTCCGCTAGCAGCATCAATCATGTTGCGATCCATCACTTGTAAGCCTTCATAGAAATACTGAATTAAGAGCTGCTCACTTATTTGATGATGAGGGCAGCTGAAGCATAGCTTCTTAAATCTCTCCCAGTAGTCATGGAGTGATTCCCCATGCCTTTGTTGAATACCACAGATTTTTTTTCTGATTGTTGTAACTTTTGAGGCAGGGAAGTATCTGTCTAGGATAGTTCGGGCCATGTCCGGCCATGATTGGATGGATCCAAGTGGCAAGTAGTAAAGCCACTCCTTAGCTGAGCCTTTCAATGAGAATGGAAAAGCTCTCAACTTGACTTGCTCTACATGAATTCCTGCAGGCTTCATGCTAGAACATACCACATGGATTTCCTTCAAGTGCTTGTTGGGGTCCTCTCCGGGTAATCCATTGAAACATGGCAAGAGATGGATTAAGCCAGATTTCAATTCAAATGCCTCTTCATTTTCAAGAATGTCTATGCATAGAAGCTGTTGATCTAGATCTGGAGCACCCAATGCCCTTAAAGTGTTTTCTGCCATTGTCACTTCTTCAGATATTTCAGATGACTCAAATGTCTCTGAATTCGATAGATCAATGTAATGGGCAACTTCAATGTCAGTAATAGTGAGTTGGAAATTAGCTGGATGGAAGGGAAATTGAGGATGTGAGTTGAGTTGATTAATATAGTTCCTCAAATTCTGCAATCCCTCGTCTATCCCTTCAATGGACATCAATACCTACAAAACACTCAAAAAACAAGAATCAAAAACTAAAAATAAAATATAAACAAAAATAAAAATAGAGTAAAAATAGGAAATAAATTAACAGTGTAATTGAAAAATTGGTTCCCCGGCAACGGCGCCAAAATTCTGATGCGTGAGGATATAGTGATTAAAATTTAGATAAAAATCAGTTGTCAGGCCCACCAGAAAATAAAAACCTTACAACTAGTTGTAGTTAGTAAAGGTTGATTCACAGAGAACTAATTCAATGAACACTATTAAACAATTCTCAATTTAAACTTTGATTGACAATAAAAAGTAAAAAAAAGGGGTTTTGGAGTTTTGATGAACAATGAACAACTTCAAAAATAATAACAATAAATAAACTGAAATCAACAATATAAGAAAATTAGTTAATAGATTGAATCCACCACTAGATTTCTATGATGATGTAAATCCACATATCCTTTTATTCCAATATGTTCAATTATGTTTTTACGCAATTGTGAGAGTAAATCTCTGTTTTCCTTAAGTGTTGGCCAATTCAGCAACCGCTCAAATCAACTCCTGATCATTGATTAGTCATAAAGCAACCGCTCTTACAACTATCCAATAATTGCATTAAGTTTTAGAAAACCAATTACACTAAGATCTAATCACACATTGGGATTAAATTACTTAGAACATATATTTCTCTAGATCTATTACCGCAACTGCGCATAATAAACCCAGATCTACCACTTTTATAACTAGCAAATAGCACAAAGATAATTATACCCACATGAACATCATATATTCCGCTAGATCTACTACCACAACCGCGCATAATAAACCCAGATCTGTCACTTTTAAAGTGGGAACAAGTACAAAAACCTTCATACCAACAATAGATTCAAAAATATATGAATAAAAACATAACTGTATTGAAATAATCAAATATGCAAGATTCACAACATCAATACTAGTGGTTTCATCACCCCCCTTAACCAAGGGAGGTTTAGTTACACATAGCTAGAAGGAAATCATAAGAAAAACTAAAAGAGATCAACATAAGAAACAAAGTGCAGAAGAAAAACTAAATAGCAAATGAGTTTCTGAGGATTGAGGATGATGGATCTCTGATTGCTCGAACCCGAGACTCCAATCTTTGATCCAAGACTCCCCTCTCCTTCTCCAAGGAGTTGCAGCTGCTCTCCTAGGTCAGAACTCCCCTCAAAACGTGCTAAGGGTGTGAATATATAGGCCCCCAACATAAACTTCTTGCAGAAGTTTATGTTTGATTCCTGTCTGGAGAAATACACGGCCATGTATGCATACACGGCCTAGGTCGTGTATGATTCTGTGTTAGAGGACCAAAATTTCACTATTTCAATTTCAAAGTCAGAGGAGTACACGGCCTAGGCTGTGTACTCTCACACGACCGTGTATTTTTACGCAGCCTAGGCCCTGTATTCTGACGCAGGCCCTGTATTTTGACTTCTTCATTTTTCGGCCTGGATTCTTCTCAAAAACTCTTCTTTCATTGCTTCAAAGGGAGAAATTGATCTTCATGAATCCATAACCCTTCTTCAAGTAGATGTCAAGCCTGATTTAGGTTAAATGAACTCCGCCATTCAAAAGTTTCCTGAAAAGTTCAAGTATTAGCATCTGAGAATACATTTAAGCAAAGTTTCACAATAATATTCCAATTAGAGTTTGATATCAGAAACTAAGCTAAATGATGACAATTAAGCACAAATGGAGTTCAAAGAATCAATTACAAGGCGATTAAAATATAAGAATAATCAATAGATCAGTACCCACGGGTAAGGTTTAAATTGCCAAGCTTACAAAAATAAGGCATTTCTTGGGAGGCAACCCAAGTTTTCTGCTCTTTCTTTATGTTTTCGTGTGTTTTTGCTTAAGTTTTCATTTTGCAAACTTATGTAGGTTTCATGTGTCATGTGATTTGTGTGAGAAATGCTTGTTTAGATTGTATTTTCATTGTTTTCAGTGCTTTAATAGTGTTTTTAGGATGTCATTACATGTGAGGAAGTACAAAGTGATGGCAGTTAGAAAGAAAGGATTTTGCTTCATAATTATGCAGCAGAGCAACTCATTCTTAAGCATAGGTAAGCATGCCTAGGCATGTTGCTCTTAACCTCTATCTAGCCAATTAACCCAAGAAGGCCACGCCTTGAGCACAAAACAAATTCAACCATACATCACACCTAGGCACGGGTTCCTATACATGAAAAAAAAATGTTATGAATGTAATGCTTTCCTACCCTTGAATTTCAGTTCTCACTACTTGGTATTTTTGTGTAGATCTTTTAGAGCTTGAACCTTAGTCTTGTGCTAAGCTTTGATGCCCTTGCTTCCACCCACTTGGTCCTCACCTTAGGGAGTTTCTTTAGTTTTTATTATTGTCCTTCTTTCATTTTTCTTCTTGTGTTGTTGTTTGTTCAATAATAAGGACACTGTTCCTCTTAGGTTTAAGGGGTGTTTCATTATCTTGAGCCTTTTGGTTCATATTATTCTTTTAGTGGTGTTGTATATGATGCACCTCACTTTTGCTATGCACTTTAGACTTTAATTACTTGATGTTCTAGTTAGATCGTGCATCTTGTTCCTTTTTATTGTCATTTGTGGGCCGAGTTGGCTCATTTTGAGCTTCTATTTGTGCTTACATTGTAGTATTATGAGCTTGGACTAATAGTTTGAAATGAAAGACATGATGATGCATGATCCTATGAGCAATTCAAATGTCAATGACTTAAATGTTTAAAATGACCACCCAGTGATTGAGTGGGGCATAAAATAATCTTGTGAGCAGAAATTGTATACAAGTCTTGTTGCTTGTTGATTCCTTTGAATTCTCTTATTATGCATGAAGTGTTTTCCATAGAGCATATGTAAGTTATTGGAGTTAAATTGTTACTATATATGTAAATGATGACTATAACATGCTTATGTAATGAAGTTTACAAATTACCTGCATTGTTTCAACTCTCTTGATATGAAATCTTGGGTAACAACTCCTAATAGACACCATTTGGCCTAGTTAATTGAACTTGATGCATAATCACCCGAAAAAAATATAAATAATGTAAATAAGGAATGATGGATGGTTTAGTAAGGGGTATAGGGGTGTGATGTATGGAAGAGGCATATGGTCACAACTTTAATACTCTATGATAAGATTTAGTGATGTGTAGAGGAGGTGCACAGTCACTAGTTCAAGTCTCTTACACTCTATATCCTCATCAATTAAATAAAAAGAATTGAAGGAATGAGAACTTGAAAAAGGGTGCGTGTGTGATTGGTTCTTGAAGGAATATTGCTTAAGCTGAATGGAAAGAGAGAAGGAAACAATCTTAAGATTCGCATATCCATGGTTATAATTTTGTTTGCATATAAGTGCCACGATTAGGAAGAGAGTGAGCACATGTGATTTTGGGGAATGACATACATACATGGAGGGCACTTTGGTGTGAAAGCACGTAACATATAATTTATATGAAATTCATATTCAATTAAGTTATAGATTGCTCCTTGAGGTTATGCATGATTCTTGAACTTTGAAATTATTGAATGTAACTTGATCTGGAGATTTTATCATCCATGTCTTTGTGACCATAGTGATATCCTTGCCTAGGCTAAGTTTGCTCAAAGACTAGCAAACATTTGGGTTTGGGGTGTGATAACTCTAAGAAATGAAGTTATTACTTATTTTGTTGGGATGTTAATTCAATTGTTAGTCTAGGTTTTCCAAGGTTTTTAGTGAGTTTTATGCCTAATTTTCAAACTTTGAGCTTACAATTCTTTTTTTCTCTAAATTGGTCATGATTTGGTTCATTGATGATTAAACTTGAAATGCTTAAAAACTAAAAATTTTTATGAAAAGTTTTGGTATTTGTTTTGTAAGATTTACCAAGATCATGGGCCTTAAGAAGAGGCAAGCAAGAGGGCCAAGAGATTCAATTGGATAATGAAAGAATAAATAAAGGATGTTAGGACCAAGGAGCCACACCTTGTCATGGCTATTGCAGCTTGTAAAAGTCTCCTGGGACAAAAACCACCATGCCTAGGTGTGGCTCAATCACGCCTAAGCATGGTGTTAACCACCCTTGTACAAGCTTTCACATGCCTAGAAATGGTTCAATCACCCCAAGACATGGTTAACTAACCCAGATCCGTATTTTTTTTGTATGTGTTCTTAAGTCCAATTTATGAGGAGAGACTATTCATTATGTGTTTTAACCCCAAACTTAGAGAGAGCAAGTCTGATTTTGTGAGACCTGGATCTAGCGAGAGAGGTTCCACTCAAGATTGAAGATGAAGGCTCAAGAAGAAGGAGGAGATTCATCCCCCAAGCTCATCATCTATTATTTTTCTTCTTATTCTTCTTCTCTTTTCCTTAAACTTTGTTATCTTTGAATAGGTCTCTTTGTAGTGATGGATCTTTTGATTTTCATTGATTTCTAAACTTTTAACTAGGGGATCTCTTGGATCCCATTATGGATCTTGAATTTATTGTAAATGTTTATGATTTTTGTTAATGAATGCAATTTTGTTTACCTAATTCTATGTTTAATTGTTATAATTGCTTAATCACCATTGATTTGGGACTTTTCCTAGAATGAGACATAGGGATAGGAAATTGGGACCATTATTTTCAATAATGCATGATCAATCTCACTTGCATTGGCTAGGTGTGTTGATTTTCCAATGGGATAAACACATACATGTTGACCATGCATAGCTTATGTTTGAAATAAGTGCTTAAAGGATTGAAATCACTCTAATTCATATGCACATATAGTGTTTTAGGTAATGAATGCACAATCAAATGACTTAGGCATAGGCATCTTGAATACAATAGGTTTCACCTAATAAAATTAGTTCATTAACAATTACTTGTGTAATTTGCATAATCCACGTGAAGTAGTAGGTGAAGAAAGACCCCCTAAGCTTTTAAACCATCATTAATGATTTACTTATAAAGAAAGACCCCCTAATAGGTGAGTATTACTAATAATTAGTGTTGGTGTGTTGTTTGTAGATGCCTTTATTACTTGTGACTTTTCTTAGTGTAATTTGCATAATCCACGTGACTTAGTAGGTGAAGAAAAACCCCCAAAGCTTTTAAACCATCATTTTAAATAAGCATTACTAACAATTAGTGTTGGTATGTTGTTTGTAGATGCCTTTATTACTTGTGATTTTTCTTAGTGTTCTTAATTTCATGTTATTTAAGCCTAAACAAAATAATTATCTAATTTAAAATGCCTTCACTCACCCTAATCCCTTGGAACACAACACCCTTCAGTCACACTCTATTACTTGTTAGACCCGTTCACTTGCGAATTGCCAACAATTTACTATTGCTCTCATACTTTTAAAGTGGATTAATTTAGTTTATGTGAGTTTGTATTAAGTTTACATATTTTAACCTATGCTCGCTTAATTAGAAAGATCAAATGGATGGCTGACTTATCACCAATTATGAAAAGAAGAGTCACAGAGGACTTGAGAATAGTCAAAATAGATGTGAAAAGAGTGATCAAGGCCAAAGCACCAGATGAGCAAGGTCATTTCAAGCCACAAGGTGAAAGAACTCACATGACTTAATCAAAACAAGAAGAATTTTGGAAGAGCTTGACTTCTCATGGAAAACAACAAGAATAGACCATCTACACATGAGAAAACAAGTCTAGAAGAGTTAAACTAAATTGAGAAAAGTTGAAGATAATCAAAATAGAAGATAAGTAGAGTCACAAGGACCCTAGTCAAGTCAGTTACATGACAAAATAGTACTATTGAGCTCAGAATTATCAAAATGTTTAGAATAACGACTAATTGCTATACTTTGAGCCTCAAACCACTCCAGAATCATAACAACTAGTTAGTGATGCCTATAAAAGGATCCAAGCTTGAAAAATTTGTGGTTGGACAAGCTAAAATTGATATAAGTGTGCTTTCGCCTCTATACCCTACTCAACTCTACTTTTCTTCACCTACTTATGCGAACTTAGTAATTATCTGGTTGTACGTTTCTCTCTTGTACTTGAACTTTGTGTATATACTCTTTGAGTGATTTTCGAGAGCTACCCACATTTCATTGTACCTTAAACACTTAAACCGTAAGTGGTGAGTGTTGGTGAGCTAATAGGTTGTACTAGTCACTATAAGATTTAGTATCTATAGCCAGAAGTAGCTGGAATGCAAAAAATACATGTGTGTTTAGCTAAGAGCAACTGGATTGTACAAAGACTACTCAAAATTAGTGAAAATCTTAGTGTAACAACTGGGGATTAGATGTAGCCCAAGTGGTTGATGGTGAACCAATATAAATCGTGGTGTTAAGCTTTTCTCTTCCATCTCTTTCATATATATTACTCTAAAGTCATTTTGTTAAGTCTGAAACACTTTTCGAAGTGGCAGACCTAACCTTTGGTTAAAACTAATTTGTGAAACTAAGTTTTTATTCTTTCAAGTTGTCACTATTTAAATCTTCCAAAATTTAAATTTTCCAAACAGTTCTATTTCTGTTGAAGAAACAAGTTTACATATCACATAAAGTATTTCTAGAACTTTTCACTGAAAGTTTTTCGCTGGTTATACTCATGGGTTATATTTGACCAAATTAAGCAAGGCCAGCAACTCTACTCAATGACATTATGTGCTTATTATAACTCTACTCATCTCTATGTCAGTGACTTGAGAAAGATATGAGTAAGGTCACTATGTTTTTGCAAGAAAGTCCAAAATTAGGAGTGCACAATTCAAGCCCCATTCTCGAGGAGTGCAAAATTAGGAGTGCATTTTCCTTCCCCCTTGACCGCTCAACAAGTGGTATCAGATCTATTGGTTTAGCTACGCCAAGTATTTGGAGATGGTGATAGGTGCTCGGGTTCGGCTCCAAACCATGTTACAGAGCATTGGCAATAATTGGTTCTGCTTGGTTGGTAATCTTGTGAATACTCAGAATGACTTCCACTCGAGGGGTTTATTGCTTAACTCATTGATGAAGATCTCCCAAGGTTTTGGGCTCCTCCTAACCGCCCAACAATATTGAGAACATCTGATAGCACAAGTTAGTTAGTATCTTTTCCTTATAATATTTCCTTAATATATTCTCTTTTTATCTTTGATCTTTTTTCCCATTGATCTCCTTTTTATTTTTTTCCAATATATCATGGTTACTTAGTTAAAGACTATACTAGTGATGAATAATATCAGATTAATGATTTGAAATACTAATTCACAAAGAGAGATAGAGAGAGATTCCATCAATTTTTTTTCTTCCTAGCCATTTTTATATATTTTTATTTCTAGAACAAATGTAAGTCACCATCATAAAGAGACCTAGGTACAAAACCTTATATCAATATTCAATTTGAATATATTTTTGTTGGACTTAACACTTACCACTAGATCAAAAGTTATTACTATTAGTTATGATGTAACTTTTTTTTTAATTAAGTACACCAACAAGTGTCACAACTTAATTTGACTCTGACCCCACTTGAACCTTGCTAAGGCAATTTGTTGATTCACAACCAACTATTCTAATTTTGTGGTGTGCGCTATTTTAAATATAATTCACTTAAGACTACAACTTTTCTTACTAAATATAATGTATTGTTATACATTTTTTAGTTTTAGAATAACTTATTTTGGTTTAGTGTGTATATCTTTGATCCATGATGGCCTTGGAGTACAAGTGTAAATGAATTGAGGTATTTATGAACTATTCGAGCTCGACTAGTTAAATGCTCGATCGGGCTCGTATGCTTATTTAAACAAACAAGCTCAAGCTTAAACTTGAGCTTGATTATATAAATGAGTCAAGGTCAAGCTTTATATGTAACATCCTAATATTTTCTATCATATAAAAGAATAAAACAAAAGTTATATATATATATATACATCACAGCCTCAAAAGGGCATACTGTTATACGTAACTCAACTCAACTAAACAAATATAAAACATATATAAGCTCAACTCAAAATAGCATCTATACTATGTTAGTCCTCATACATCTTCTTTCCTTTTGAAGAACTTGTACCTAGATTTACATGACAACATAGTCGGGGTGAGAAAACATATCTCAGTAGAAGTATTCTAATACCAGTAATTTATACAATCATACAGATTATTCAACCATAAAGTTAACACTTCAATCACAAAAGTACATAATTGCCCATACAATTGCAAAGTATGATTATGTTATGATTAGCAACCACCCATACTATTGTCATGCTATGTTTAATTATGTCTAATGTGTATATCTATGCAAGTCCTAGGAATGAGTGTAGTTTCAAGATGCCATAAGCCCTTAGACGTATTGAGGATATTACCCACCTCAACTACTCTAGGATATGTTATGATTTATCGGGCATAGTGAGGATATGACTCACCAACACTATCCATCAAAACAAATAGAGAATATTATTCACCTCCACTGGTCAAACAAAGCAAAGAAGATATTACTCACCTCCTTACTCAACAATGTAATAAGGATATTACTTACCTTATTACACGCTGTAACACCCTTGTGGGGATGCCACATTTATGAATGCAATGAAATAAAATAAAATAAAACTCTTACCCAAGTTATAAAACATTTGATACTTATATAAAATTTGTGGAATATATTTTTTTTTCTTTTTATACTTATAACATTAAATAAAGTAACACGAAACACAAGATATAACAAACATAAACTCACCATAATATACATAAGATTCTCTTTTAATACAAACATAATTCACAAACTACAAGTATTTAAATAAAGCAATAAAGAGTTGACACAAAGCTAAAACATAGTACTGCCCAAGTGCATCCCAGTAGATAACAAACCCTCCGATGAATCACCATCCGTCACCTCCAGAATAACCATCGAAAAGTGTGCATCTATGAGATCTCCCAGACTTCGGACACGAGTCCGAGCTGTCGACTCGCTACTCAACTCACTAGGCGCGTGGAAAACTCCCTGCCAATAGCGCCTAATGGTTAAAGGTAACTCTAAATGAAGATAAAGCATAGTAGTGAATATGACCTCCCCGTCATACTCCCTACATAGGGACACAGTCAATCGTCCCACATACGCTACTGTTCCTCGGTCAGCATGCATACGCCACGCCTCGGAACCTCCATGGAACTCCAGCCGCACGAATCGAAGAATCCGGCAAGCGGTGCCATGACCTCAAGATCGTCTTGACGATCGGTATGATCTCGGTTCCTCCTCCTCGTACAAATCGCCCGACCGTTGCTCGTCAGTAGTCCGTACCTCAAGAGGCCGATCCTCCTCTACCTCAAACTCTTTACTAAGTAACACAAGAATATCGAGAAAACATATAGAGAGGTGAGACAATCTACACCATTACCCGCATGGCAATAAAGAAAACGACAGTACAAACAATTATCACAAAAGTACATACCAATACATCATGCATAATATATTAAATAATATATAACAATAATACCTATCACAATATCATGCATAATATATTAAAACAATAAATCATATAATTTATCACAGTTTATAATAAACAGTAAAATGCAGATAATGCATGAACATTAAAATGCAGATGATGAATGATACACACACTGACTCGTTCCTACTCCATGGAGCTAAACACGGATATCTGAGAGAATGATCTCGAATAGAAACTAATAATACTTTATGGCTGCCCAACCAAGCTATTATTACCTTGTCAACACGTCGTGTCTATAGCCCACAAGTCCAAAACATCGTGTAGCAAGATTACACAGTCAAACATCGTGTACCACAGCATAGTACTTAATAGTCCCCTCAAGATCTTGACTAAGAATAGTGCTTGTCAAGATCATTAGTGTGTTGCCTGTTACCACGGCCCGCAGGAGCAACCCACCGTCCGTGTGGAATTCTCCGCACACTAATGCCTCCAAGTTCATAAATGAACCACACTACACTTATCACACCAAATACGGTGTAATTCGCCTCGTCAATCAATCACAAATTATAACTCAAATTAGCACAACACTCTAAACATGAGCTAAAATTACAGAAATACCCCTATTATTCAAATTTTACCATATTTATGAGAAATTACCAAAATACCCCTAGTCACCGAGAAAACAAAGTATAGTACGTCCCACCTGACAGTACTACACTACAAAATGTCTGGGTCCACCACTTTGGCCCGACAGCAAAAACTCACAGTATTGTTCAATCGCGTAGGATTTTTATCGCGTTTTCACAATCTCGACATTTTCACAAACATTTTTAAATCGCGTAAAGATATTTTGACATTTTTAAATGTCGTAAATTGTTTTTGAATCATTTTCTCAATCGCGTAGGATTTTTAATTTATTTTCTTAACCGAATAGCTTAAATTTATCATTTTTAATATGTGAAAAACTATATCTAGCACTTTTAAAATACGTAATGTATTTTCCTTGTGTTCTAAATATAGTATGGAATCTTTGCATTTTATGCGTTTGATTTTAATAAATTTCGGCAGCATTTTGCCTATAAAATCAGTATAAGGTATTTTTAACGTTTTCCTCTAAATATAGTTTATTTTATTTTTACCCAATAATTTCACATTAAAATTTACTAACGCGCTTCAAAATTTATAGTATGAGCCCTACGTTAGTACTTTTCAAGTGTCTGATTTATTTCTTACTTAGACTGAATTTTGCTAAGTTAAAATTTTAGAACAGAATTAATTCCTTTAATTTTCTCAATGATTCTTTGGAATCGATTTTTTTGTTATAAAATAATTATCTAACCTATCTTAGTAAATAAAATGGCATGTTGGCCAAATCAAAATAAAATTGCATTTGGTTATACACTAAATGGCATTTTGGCCACAATTAACTTAAATAATCCATTATTTACCTAGGTTCATTAAATCCTTGATTTAGAAAATTGTGAGAACATTTTGGTCCTCTATTTTTGGTGAGAAGGCCGTGAGCCTCAACTGTGTTCTTTGGAACACTCATGCATTTCGTACATGTTATTCACATCCTACTTAAATAAATACACAATTATAATTACATACAATTATGTAATCACATATAAAACACATACAATATATTTTAAGCCATAATCATGCATAGCAAAAATAATAAAAACTATAATCATGCATAGCAAATTAAAATCACAATTATTAAAGCATTTAAACAATCAAAAACAATAAAATCACAAATAAACTATACAACCGAATCCTTATGGATTCTACACACAAACACAATCCATTTTCTCATCACCACTTAGGGTTGATGAGATTAAATCTCCCTCTTACCTCTTGTAGACAAAACAATCGGTAAGATTCCTTCCTTTCCTCTAAATTTCGTGTGACCTCCAATAAAATTCCTAAAATTCTCAAATAATTAGCAAATACACATACAATATACAAAATAGGGAAACCATGGAACAAACATGGTTAGAAAAATCAGAATTTAAATTTTGAACCATAGAAATCAAACTTACCCTTAAGGAAGTAAGCAAGAAGAGAGATTTTGAGCAAGTTAGAGTAGGAATTTGGGAAAAGTTTGTGAATGAAAGATGCTTAGAATAGTATTTGGGTTCAAGAAATGAGATTGGATAAAATTATGAAGGCTTGGATGTGTATGGGAAGGGGCTGGCCGAACCTTAGAGAGAAAATGAGAGAGAAAAGTTTGCTTGAGTTTCTTGTGTTTTTAGAGAGAGAAGTGAATAGCCAAAATGTGATAAAGATGAAAAACTAAAGTGAAGAGTAAATGAAGAGTGCAACAGCCGTGAGTGGCCTTTAGGTGAGCTTGAGTGAGTGAATTTGCTTGGTAAAAATATCACAAATGTGTTCACACTAGCTAGCACATGGCCTAGTCATGTTGGATCCTTCTTGAACCTTGTAGAACCAAGCCCACTAAGCCTCCTTGCTGCCCAAAAACCGTGCTCCCTCTCCCTCCATAATGTCTTAATTGTCCTCCAATTACACCTAATTATATGTTAGTTAATTAGGCAATTAGTTAGGTTAATTATCCTAACCATTCTTAATTAACATACTACTAATATAACTAATTAATTTAGTAAATATTAACATATATTATAACCTTTAATTAATATTAATATATCTAATTAGTAATTAGATTATAATTAATTCATTACTAAGCTAGTTCACTTAGTATGCTAATTAGGTAATTAGATTAGTTAGATTAAGCTTAATTAAGTTACTAACCATTTTCAAGCCTACAATTGTTGACTAAATCCTAACCCTTGGTTCATCTTTAATTCCTAACCATTGATTAGATCTAGGGTAGATATCACTTGATCAAAAACCTATCATTCTAATCTCACCATTGATTAGATCAATGGCTTAGATTAAAGGCTTCATCATTAAGTCTTCATCCAACGGTCCAAATGAAAACACATGCTCCCTTAGGTGTCCAATTCCTATTGGTTTAGAAAGTCAAGCCTACCTTTGTTGACTTGCTCTCATTGGTTAGAAATTGTACAGATACCAAGAGTTAGCTTGACTGTTTTTCCTACACGCTGGTCCCACAACACTTTTAAAGATCCGTGGTCAAACCGAAGCGATTTTTCTTGTTTTTGAGACAAGAGGTAATCTTGTAATATAAAATAATATTATAAAAATATAAAATTATTTTATTGCACGCTTAAATCCAAAAAATTATGCTATTAATTTATATATCAATCAATTGGGTTTAGTAAGATCCCCACTCCAATTAATTAAAATAAGATTTATCCGGCCAGAAAATTTTTATTTTCTTAGGTCGGAGCAAATCACATACAACAGTCAAGTACACTCACGGAACAGTCAAATTAAATTTACTGCTCACAGAATTCACAAAATAGTACAAATCGGGACTATATTGTAATTATCCCAAAAGTTAGGGTGTTACACACGCAATATAGAGAGGATATTACTCACCCCCAATATGCTTCAAACAATACAAAGAGAATATTACTCACCTCAATGTGCTTCATAAATAATAGAGAGAATATTACTCACCAATCTATTCAACAAATACATAGAGAAGATATTACTCACCAATCTATGCTTCAAACAACACAAAGAGGATATTACTCACCTCAATGTGCTTCACAAACATCTCATGCAAAATAATCACGAATTACCTTCCATAATTAGCATAACAATTAGGGGTGGAAATAGGTCAGGCTGCCCGTCAGGGGCCTATGGCCTGGCCTGTCAAAGGCCTGGCCTGGCCTGGCCCGTTTAGTAAACAAATCAGGCTAAGGCTTTTTTGAAAGCTCGTTTAATTAAAAAGGTCAGGCCTCAGGCTAACTAATAGGCCTTTTAGGCTTGACAGGCTGGCCTGACCTGTTTATTTTATATTATATTATTATAATTATTATAATTATTAATTTATTATAATATATTAAAATATTATAATTATTATAATTTATTTATTATAAATATTAAAATTCAAAGGCTAACCTAAGTTAGCGGAGTGTTTTTTGAAAGCTCGTTTAATTAAAAAGGTCTAGCTTGCCTCGACTTCGTTTAGTAAACAATCAGTGCTAAGGCTAAAAGGCCTTTTAGGCCTCAAAGCCAACTAATAGGCCTTTTAGGCTCGACAGCCGACTGTTTATTTTATATTATATTATTATAATTATTATAATTATTAATTTATTATAATATATTAAAATATTATAATTATTATAATTTATTTATTATAATATATTAAAATTCAAAGAAACCTATTAACCTAAGTTAGAAACCTTTTCTAGAGTGTTTTGCGCCTAGGGGTGGAAAAGGTCAGGCTACCCGTCAGGGGCCTATGGCTGGCCTGTCAAAGGCCTGGCCTGACCTGGCCCGTTTAGTAAATAAATCAGGCTAAGGCTTTTTAAAATCCCGTTTAATTAAAAAGGCCAGGCCTCAGGCCAACTAATAGGCCTTTTAGGCTTGATGTGCCGACCGGCCTGTTTATTTTATATTATATTATTATAATTATTATAATTATTAATTTATTATAATATATTAAAATATTATAATTATTATAATTTATTTATTATAATATATTAAAATTCAAAGAAACCTATTAACCTAAGTTAGAAACCTTTTCTAGAGTGTTCTGCGCCTCTCTCTGCCTCCATCCGTCGTCCGCGAGATCGTTCTGCACTTCTGCGTCTGCGCGACTACGCCTCTGCCAATCCGCCGGTGACTCGCACGGTTGCCTCTCCATCTAGACTCTGCATGGTTGCGCCTCCGCCTCTGCCTCTCCGTCTGCAACTCAGCGCCTCAGCTCCTCCTTACAGGTAACTCAGCTCCTCGCTTTTCCTTATCGATCTACTTCTGTCAATTCTTAATTTTTTATTTTGATTATCGTATTTGAATTCACTCTTGTTATTAGATATATTTGAATTGCGCATTCAATTATAATTTTCAAGTGTTGAACTTTTCTTAGTATTTGGATCTGGGAGTTTTTTTTTTTTAATTTGATGGCCTGGATATGTATGATTTTGATTTTTTGTTCTAGTCAATAATAGCTAGATTAACAGATTGAATCTTAATTGTGCTGGTCGTAAACAACCTCTTCCCCCCATTCTTTGCATAAGCCTAAGCAACTCTCCTGTATCTTCCACCCTTTGCCACAAATAATATGGTTTTAATGGAACCAAGATAATTTTAAGAAATGAAAAATAGGCTTCTGATTCTGAACCTTCTGAACATATATAGAATATAAGTTGCTTGATGCCTATACTATCTTCTTGATAGAGGCTAGTGGAAATAGAATATGGTCATTCCTAAGCAATTAATTAACAATGCCCACAAGGTTTCGTGCATAGTTCAATAATATATGCATGTTTGCCTGTGTTTGCCTATGTTATTATAATATGGTTAACCTACATTTCTGCGCATGGTCATTTTCAACCCTGCTTTTCAAAGAAAACGGCAGAACTACTTTGATTTTAGTTTGTGTTCTTGGAATTGCTAAAGAATTCACTTCTCTTCACTTATAAAGTTTACTTAAATATATTTATTTATATAAGTTCTTATATAATTTATGTTATATATTATGGAATAACCCTAGTTGAATCCTAGTCGACAATGTTTGAGTAATTGCAGTGGCGAAACTTTTTGGCGGAGGTGGCAGCTGCCCTAAGGTTTTGAGTTTTTTATTTTTGCATTTTTACTATTAAACTTCCATCATAGCCAAAACTTGTAAATTTAAACAGTTTATGCAGAAAAAAAAGTTCTCAAACTCATACATTTAAACAGAAAATATTTAATGAAATCCAACACAAATAAAAAAATAGCATTTAAAATATTATTAAGCAAATGGATTAGTTTTATTTGGCTGAACAAATACCATATATGCTCTTGCCTTTTTACTATTATTGTGCAAATTATGTTTGTTACGTTTAATATTGTTGCCTATTTAGAACTATTTAGCTATAATTTAATTAACCTATAATGAAATAGATTTACATGATGTCTTCTCCATTTGAGAGTAATGAAACTATTTCATCTACTCCTGCTCTTGGACCTGTTAATGACACTAATCAAAGTGCACTAATAGTTTCAAGTCAACTTGAAGGCAACAATGAAAAAAGTGTACCAACTGATTTAAGTCACCGTGATCAAGAGGATGAGGATTGTGTCATTAAGAAGAAGAGGCAAAAAACATCAACTGTTTGGAATGATTTTGATGAAGTTGAATTTACTAGAGGTGCGAATAAAGTTGTCTGTAAATATTGTAAGTAAAAGTTATCTATTGGTGGGAAAGGATCTAGCACTAGCCATCTAAGGAGACATGCAGAAAGTTGCAGTCAAAGGAAGTTTCAAATGAGTACACAAAAGAAGCAACAAATCATTCCATTTCAACCTTCAGTTGGAACAAATCAATTTGTGAGTTCCGGTGTTAGGTACTCTAATGAGAAGATGAGGGAAATAATTGCCACTGCTGTTATGGTCCATGAGCATCCTTTTAACATTGTTGAAGATGAAGTTTGGATGTGGGGCTTCCAATATGTAAATTCAGAATTTCAAAAAATGTCTCGTAAAATAGTAAGGACTGATTGTTTAGAAATATATGAAGCAGAGAAGAGAAAATTAAAGGCTTTGTTGAAAAGTGTGGGCAAGATCAGCTTAACTACCGATATGTGGAAATCAAGTCATCAAGTAGCTGAATATATGGTCATAACTGGCCATTTCATTGATGCAGGATGGAAACTTCAAAAGAGAGTTTTGAGTTTTGTGAAAGTGCCTGCTCCAAGGCATGGGATTGATGTGGCTGATGCAATTTCAAGAGTTTGAAAGCATGAGGGATTGAAAACAAAGTGTTTTCAGTATTTGTTGATAATGCTTCTTATAATGACTCATGCCTGAGGAATCTCAAAGATAACTTATCACTGAGCACAAAGTTAGTCCTTGGTGGTGCTTTATTTCATATTAGATGCTGTGCACACACATTAAATCTGTTGGTGCAAAATGGACTTAGTAGGATTAAGGATGTCATTTACAACATTCGTGAAAGTGTGAAGTATATCCACTACAGTGATTCAAGGTTAAAGGTTTTTTGTGATGTGGTTGAACAGAAGCGATTGAAAGAAAGGAAGCTTGTTATTGATTGTCCTACCAGATGGAATTCGACATTTCAAATGTTGTCCAGTGCTTTAAAATTTAAGATTGTCTTTCCAGCTTGCAAAGAAAGAGAGCCGCATTATGATTATGCACTTTCACATGAGGATTGGGAGAAAGTTGAAAAGGTTTGTCAACTTCTAGAAGTGTTTAATCTTGTCACTCATATAATTTTAGGCAGTGCGTATCGTACTGCAAATTTGTATCTCGCAAAAGTATGGAGGGTGAAACAAGTAATTGTTAATACTGCGGAGGATGGAGATCTCTTTATGAGAGAAATGGCTACTCCAATGAAAGTAAAATTTGATAAATATTGGGGGAAAGGCAATTTGTTGATGGCTATTGCAAGTGTTTTGGATCCTAGGTGCAAATTTCATATTGTTGATATATGTTTTCCTTTGATATATAAGCCTGAAGAAGTTGCCATGGAAAACATGAACAAGGTGCGGACTTCATTACAAGAATTATATAATGAGTACGTAACTTTGAGTATGGAAGAGTCATCCTCTAGTGAAGTGAGCACTGCTAGCAGCAACACCTCATCCACGTTTGCTCCTAAATCTTCAATTATCACTGGATTTGATCAAATCATGAGTCTTGTGCGTAAAAAGGAAGCAGTTCCTCCAATGAAATCAGAATTAGATGCTTATCTTGAGGAAGGTGTTTATATTCCTGATGGTGATAGTAACTCCTTTAGTGCCTTGGAGTGGTGGAGGAATAATAACTTAAAGTATAAGATCTTATCAAAGATGGCTGCTGATATACTAGCCATTCCAATCTTAACAGTGGCTTTAGAGTCCACGTTTAGTGCTGGAGGAAGAGTTATTGATGAATATCGTTCAAAGTTGAATGAAGAATCTATTGAAGCACTAATATGCGGTAGGGATTGGCTTCGTAACAAGTATGGATTGAAGAGAAAGGAAAAGGTTTAAACTTTTTTCTTTTGAAATAGTCCTTTTTTATTAAGTTTTGTTAATTTCATTGCTGTTAAATTATTATATGCTCTAATATAAATTTATTATTTTATTTTGAAGGTGTATGAACATGAAGAGATCACCTTGAAGATTTGAACGTGGTTGTTGGTTGTTGCACCTTTATTAAAACATTTTAGGACGTTTTCATGTCTTGTTGGTTGCACTTTATATTGTTAAGTTATTTGTTGTTATTTTGTGTTACTTGTATTGTTGTTGGATATCTATTGTGGACTTGTGTTTTGGTACTGTGTGTTGGTCATTGGTCAATTTGAGGCCTGAGGCCTTTTAGATTTGTGACATGGACCTTATGTTTTTGTTTTTATGTTAATAATTTGAGGCCTGAGGCCTTTTAGATTTGTCTAATTATATTGTTATGTTGTTGGATAATATGAGGCCTAAGGCCTTGTAGATTTGTTATAATTTTGTATTGCTGAATAATTAGGCTGGTTAGACTTATGTTATTAAATTAGAATACTAGATTTTTAATGTAATATCTTTAAAAATCATACGCTTGTTGGCCTATTTAAAGGCTTAGGTACGTTGGCCTGTTTCAAGGCTTAGGCCTGTTAGCCTATTTAAAGGCCTGTTGGCCTATTTAACGATAAGTTTGTTAACCTTTTAAAGGCCTGTTAGCCTATTTAAAAGTAGGCCTGAAAGCCTATTTAAAGGCCTATTTTGCAAGTAGGCTTTTAAATAGGCTTTCAGGCCAAGTCAGGCTAGGCCTTAAAAATTGGCCTGTTATAGGCTCACAAGCCAGGCTCAGGCCTAATATTTAGAATACAGGTTAGGCCTGTTTAAGGCAAAGCCTGGCCTGGCCTGGCTTGTTTCCACCCCTAATCACAATTAATTTATATGCATATCAAACTCATTTCACTCACACACTTCATCAAATATCCTAAAAGAGTCTTACTACTCATTAAGAAACATAAAAGAAGAAATTACACCATTCCCAGGTTCAATTGCATCACACAACAATTTTTGTCCAAAATTGGATATCACGGTTCTACACCTTTAACCCCAAGGGTGCAGAAACTCTATTTTTTCCCTATAAACAAGGGATTTGTAATCGATTACACCTTTATTGTAATCGATTACAACAAAGTCTGAAGCTTGGTAATAGATTACATTGCTCATGTAATTGATTACATCACTTCCAGAACCATGGTAATCAATTACATTAACCTTGTAATCGATTACAACACTTCCAGTGGCTTTTGAATTGATTACATTGACCTTGTAATTGATTACGCAAAGCATAAACTCAGTTCTACAGAATTTTACAGATACGAGTACTGTAATATTAGAACTTACCCCACCTCCAATCACTCAAACTCACATTCCAAATGATTTCTAACCTCAAACAAGTTTCATCTACACATAACAACTCTTCTACAACTTCAATTTCATTCAATTCAACCCTTTTGTGAATCAAAATCCAACATCTAACCTAAACCCCCAAAACTGACCTAAAGGGAATTAAGGCTTCCAAATGATGAAAAATTCATCCTAACACACCTACAATTCAGTTCCTAACTTAACCAAACTAACCACATCAAGATTCAACTCAAGAATCACAAAATCACTCTCAAACCTCTATCTCTTCATTAAGTCCCTCAAGAACCAAACATGAAAGAAATGAATACAAACTATCAAACTAAGCTTCCCCTACCTCAAAGGCCAAAAAAGAAGTTTGAAAGCAGCTCCTCTCCTCTACTAAACTCCTCCTCCTCTTTGTCAGTTGATTCTCCACCTTTGCCTTGCTTATTGCCTTTCCTTTTGTTCCTCCCTACTGTAGCCAAGAAAGAGAAGAGAAAATGAGACAAAATATCTAATTTATGACTTAAATAAGTCAAGGGCAGCAGAAAGAATAAAGGAGGCATGTTCTCTTTTGTCACTTAAGTGACTAGCCAAAAACTCAATCTGTTAAGAACAACTAGATTTCACAAAATCAAGTTTTCTAACTTCCAACAAGCTTAAAATAAATCCTAAGATTCATTAAAAATCTTGTTTCACCATTTCCATAATTTTTCATATCTGCTGAGGGTCAATCCGACAATAAAACACACAACCAGTATGCTTAAAAATACCAAACTAACTTTGATAACTCTTAAACTTTAATCACGTCTACTTCCATACATTTATGACCTAGAAACAAGTTTTTCACACTTATTTCCATTAACTAAGTAGTTTAAGTCAAAACAAGGGCTAAAAATAGCTATATTTCACATATAGTATTATAACAAAGTGATTAAACGTGCTCGGACGATCACAAAATTTTTTGGGTATGACAAACTAGTGTTAGGCTACCTCCGTAACCATATACAAGTCTATCATGACTATCTAGGGTGTTACATTCTCCCCTCATTTTTAGAATTTTGTCCCCAAAATTTAGTTTACCTCATGTATAAAGTCCTAACAACTGACATACAACCACAGATACAACCAAATTTTAAGAAAACAAAGTTACTAAACATGTATAACCATGTACTCACCTTTTCCAAAATTAGGAGATGGTGATGCCTCATCGCCTTGCAGATTGTAGACTCTACCTCAAGAGATTGGTCTAGCATTCGTCCTGTCTTTTTTCTTTCTGAGGATAATTCTTGGCATAGTGTCCCAACTTGCCACACTGAAACATTTGATCTGGTCAACTATACAAACTTTGTCCCTAGGGTACCTGCCACACTTGGTACACTTCTCTTGTCGGTCATCCCTCTAAACATACTGACCTTTCTCTTGTGGGTGACTGGATTTAGCACTATTTTTCCTATATCCACTATCCACCTTCTTCTTTTTTTGAAGGCTTTACAAATTTCGCTCTGCCTGAAGCTGGAGATTATCAGACTCCACAATCCTGCACTTGTTCACGAAGGATGGAAAATCCCTGATTTCTAAAGGTCTCACTGCCCTTCTCACATTCACTCCCAGCCCGAACTCAAACCTGACACACTTCTAGTTCTCATTTGCATTATGTCTAAACTAAGAAGGAAATTTGGATAACTCATGAAATTTTACCTCATATTATCCAACTGTCATGTCCTTTTTATGAAGACTTAGAAATTCCCTTTCGTTATCATCCTACAAACTTTGTGGAAAGTATTTCTCCAAAAATGTCTCCTTGAACACTTCCCATGTGATCAAAGTCCCTATTGTCTCTAGCAGTCTCCTGGTGCTTCGCCACCATTGTTCCTCTTCCCCTCCCAACATGAAGGAAGCAAAGAAAAGCCTTTGCTCTTCGGAGCAAACCATGACCTCATAGATCTTCTCTAACTCGGTCAACCACTCTTCCATTTAACAATATCATAGTCGCCTTTGAACATCAAAGGATTCATCTTTCTAAACTCTGAAATGTCAAGAAAAATATGATTTCTTCTGACTGGTACCTCCTGTACAAGTGGTAGTTCTGGTTGCCAAGGTATCAAACTCTCTAGCACTTTATCAGTCACTGTTGGTTGCTCTGTTTGCTGCCTCATGGCATTGGCCATTATCATCATAGATGCGGCAATCTCTGTACCTTCATTACTAGAGTCCCTATTCTGGCTCCCACGTGGTCGCCCTCGTGCTGCCAGTAGCCCTTGTGCTGCCGAAATTTTCTATAAACACAGAACATTACATATTGAGTTAGCTAGGCTTAATATCATGTAACCGTGCAACAGTAGTTAAGACAGACATGCCAAAGGCAAAACATACAATTTCACTCAAACATCACATGTAAGAGACAAGAAATGCATATCCATCATGACATATACATAAGCATATTCAATCCATACCTCGGCTCAACAGGATGAATTGTTCTGATACCATAATGTAACATCCCAATTTCTACCATATAAAAGAATAATTAATATTGACCATGCTACTACTAACATACAATAACAAAACTAAACCCATATCATTCATACACAATGAGCAAATATGGAGAGCCACGATAACAAAAGTTATATATATATATATACATCACAGCTTCAAAAGGGCATACTGTTATACATTACTCAACTCAACTAAGCAAATATAAAACATACATAAGCTCAGCTCATAATAACATCTATACTATGCTAGTCCTCATATATCTTCTTCTTCCGTTTCGAAAAACTTGTACCTGGATTTACATGGCAACACAATCAGGGTATAATAACTTAAAGTATAAGGTCTTATCAAAGATGGCTGCTGATATACTAGCCATTCCAATCTCAACAGTGGCTTCAGAGTCCACATTTAGTGCTGGAGGAAGAGTTATTGATGAATATCATTCAAAGTTGAATGAAGAATCTATTGAAGCACTAATATGCGGTGGGGATTGGCTTCGTAACAAGTATGGATTGAAGAGAAAGGAAAAGGTTTAAACTTTTTTCTTTTGAAATAGTCCTTTTTTCTTAAGTTTTGTTAATTTCATTGCTATTAAATTATTATATGCTCTAATATAAATTTATTATTTTATTTTGAAGGTGTATGAACATAAAGAGATCATCTTGAAGATTTGAACGTGGTTGTTGGTTGTTGCACCTTTATTAAAACATTTTAGGACGTTTTCATGTCTTGTTGGTTGCACCTTATATTGTTCAGTTATTTGTTTTTATTTTGTGTTACTTATATTGTTGTTGGATATCTATTGTGGACTTGTGTTGTGGTACTGTGTGTTGGTCATTGGTCAATTTGAGGCCTGAGGCCTTTTAGATTTGTGACATGGACCTTATGTTCTTGTTTTTATGTTAATAATTTGAGGCCTGAGGCCTTTTAGATTTGTCTAATTATATTGTTATGTTGTTGGATAATATGAGGCCTGAGGCCTTTTAGATTTGTTATAATTTTGTATTGCTGAATAATTAGGCTGGTTAGACTTATGTTATTAAATTAGAATATTATATTTTTAATGTAATATTTTAAAAATCATACGCTTGTTGGCTTATTTAAAGGCTTAGGTACGTTGGCCTGTTTCAAGGTTTAGGCCTATTAGCCTATTTAAAGGCCTATTGGCCTATTTAACGATAAGTTTGTTAACCTTTTAAAGGCCTGTTGCCCTATTTAAAAGTAGGCCTGAAAGCTTATTTAAAGGCCTATTTTGCAAGTAGGCTTTTAAATAGGCTTTCAGGTCAGGCCAGGCTAGGCCTTAAAAATTGGCCTGTTATAGGCTCACAAGCCAGGCTCAGGCCTAATATTTAGAATACAGGTCAGGCATGTTTAAGGCAAAGCTTAGCCTGGCCTGGCCTATTTCCACCCCTAATCACAATTGATTTATATGCATATCAAACTCATTTCACTCACGCACTTCATCAAATACTCCTAAAAGAGTCTTACTACTCATTAAGAAACATAAAAGAAGAAATTACACCATTCCCAGGTTCAATTGCATCACACAACAATTTCTGTCCAAAATTGGATTTCACGGTTCTACACCTTTAACCCCAAAGGTGCAGAAACTCTATTTTTTCCCCATAAACAAGGGATTTGTAATCGATTACACCTTTATTGTAATCGATTACACCTTTATTGTAATCGATTACAACAAAGTCTGAAGCTTGGTAATAGATTACATTGCTCATGTAATTGATTACATCACTTCCAGAACCATGGTAATCAATTACATTAACCTTGTAATCGATTACAACACTTCCAGTGGCTTTTGAATTGATTACATTGACCTTGTAATTGATTACGTAAAGCATAAACTCAGTTCTACAGAATTTTACAGATACGAGTACTGTTATATTAGAACTTACCCCACCTCTAATCACTCAAACTCACATTCTAAATGATTTCTAACCTCAAACAAGTTTCATCTACACATAACAACTCTTCTACAACTTCAATTTCATTCAATTCAACCCTTTTGTGAATCAAAATCCAACATCTAACCTAAACCCCCAAAACTGACCTAAAGGGAATTAAGGCTTCCAAATGATGAAAAATTCATCCTAACACATTCACAATTCAGTTTCTAACTCAACCAAACTAACCACATCAAGATTCAACTCAAGAATCACAAAATCACTCTCAAACCTCCATCTCTTCATTAAGTCCCTCAAGAACCAAACATGAAAGAAATGAATACAAACTATCAAACTAAGCTTCCCCCTACCTCAAAGGCCAGAAAAGAAGTTTGAAAGCAGCTCCTCTCCTCTATTAAACTCCTCCTCCTCTTTGTTAGTTTATTCTCCACCTTTGCCTTGCTTCTTGCCTTTCCTTTTGTTCTTCCTTGCTGTAGCCAAGAAAGAGAAGAGAAAATGAGACAAAATATCTAATTTGTGACTTAAATAAGTCAAGGGCAGCAGAAAGAATGAAGGAGGCATGTTCTCTTTTGTCACTTAAGTGACTAGCCAAAAACCCAATCTGTTAAGAACAACTAGATTTCACAAAATCAAGTTTTCTAACTTCCAATAAGCTTAAAATAAATCATAAGATTCATTAAAAATCTTGTTTCACCATTTCTATAATTTTTCATATCTGCTGAGGGTCAATCCGACACTAAAACACACAACCATTATGCTTAAAAATACCAAACTAACTTTGATAACTCTTAAACTTTAATCACATCTACTTTCATACATTTGTGGCCTAGAAACAAGTTTTCCACACTTATTTCCATTAACTAAGTAGTTTAAGTCAAAATCAGGGTCAAAAATAGCTATATTTCACATATAGTGTTATAGCAAAGTGACTAAACGTGCTCGGACGATCACAAAATTTTTTGGGTATGACAAACTAGTGTTAGGCTACCTCCGTAACCATATACAAGTCTATCATGACTATCTAGGGTGTTACATTCTCCCCTCATTTTTAGAATTTTGTCCCCTAAATTTAGTTTACGTCATGTATAAAGTCCTAACAACTGACATACAATCACAGATACAACTAAATTTTAAGAAAACAAAGTTACTAAACATGTATAACCATGTACTCACCTTTTCCCAAATCAGAGATGGTGATGCCTCATCGCCTTGCAGATTGTAGACTTTACCTCAAGAGATTGGTTTAGCATTCGTTCTGTCTTTTTTCTTTCTGAGGATAATTCTTGGCATAGTGTCCCAACTTGCCACACTGAAAACACTTGATCTGGTCAACTATACAAACTTTGTCCCTATGGTACCTGCCACACTTGGTACACTTCTCTTGTCGGTCATCCCTCTGAACATACTGACCTTTCTCTTGTGGGTGACTGGATTTAGGACTACTTTTCCTATATCCATTATCCACCTTCTTCTTTTTTTGAAGGCTTTATAAATTTCGCTCTGCCTGAAGCTGGAGATTATCAGACTCCATAATCCTGCACTTGTTCACGAAGGATGGAAAATCCCTGATTTCTAAAGGTCTCACCACCATTCTCACATTCACTCCCAGCCCGGACTCAAACCTGACACACTTCTAGTTCTCATTTGCATTATGTCTAAACTAAGAAGAAAATTTGGACAACTCATGAAATTTTACCTCATATTATCTAACTGTTATGTCCTTTTGATGAAGACTTAGAAATTCTCTTTCTTTATCATCCTACAAACTTTGTGGAAAGCATTTCTCCAAAAAGGTCTCCTTGAACACTTCCAATGTGATCAAAGTCCCTGCTGTCTCTAGTAGTCTCCTGGTGCTCCGCTGCCATTTTTCCTCTTCCCCTCCCAACATGAAGGAAGCAAAGAAAAGTCTTTGCTCTTCGGAGCAAACCATGACCTCATAGATCTTCTCTAACTCGGTCAACCACTCTTCCATTTAACAGGATCATAGTCGCCTTTGAACATCAGAGGATTCATCTTTCTAAACTCTGAAATGTCGAGAAAATTATGATTTCTTCCTATTGGTACCTCCTGTACTAGTGGTAGTTCTGGTTGCCAAGGTATCAAACTCTCTAGTACTCTATCAGTCACTGCTGGTTGCTCTGTTTGCTGCCTCATGGCATTGGCCATTGTCATCATAGATGCGGCAATCTCTATACCTTCATTACTAGAGTCCCTATTCCGGCTCCCACGTGGTCGCCCTCGTGTTGCCAGTCGCCCTCGTGCTGCTGAAATTTCCTGTAAACATAGAACATTACATATTGAGTTAGCTAGGCTTAATATCATGTAACCGTGCAACAGTAGTTAAGACAGACATGCCAAAGGCAAAACATACAATTTCACTCAAACATCACATGTAAGAGACAAGAAATGCATATCCATCATGATATATACATAAGCATATTCAATCCATACCCCGGCTCAACAGGATGAATTGTTCTGATATCATAATGTAACATCCCAATATTTTCTACCATATAAAAGAATAATTAATATTGACCATGCTACTACCAACATACAACAACAAAACTAAACCCATATCATTCATACACAATGAGCAAATATGGAGAGCCACGATAACAAAAATTATATATATATATACATCACAGCTTCAAAAGGGCATACTGTTATACATAACTCAACTCAACTAAGCAAATATAAAACATATATAAGCTCAGCTCATAATAGCATCTATACTATGCTAGTCCTCATACATCTTCTTCTTCCCTTTCGAAAAACTTGTACCTGGATTTACATGGCAACACAATCAGAGTAAGAAAATATATCTCAGTAGAAGTATTCTAATACCAGTAATTTATATAATCATATAAATTATTCAACCATAAAGTTAACACTTCAATCACAGAAGTACACAATTGTCCATACAATTACAAAGTATGATTATGTTATGATTAGCAACTGCTCATACAATTGTTATGCTATGCTTAATTATGTCTAATTTGTATGTCTATGTAAGTCCTAGGAATGAGTGTAGTTTTAAGATGCCATGAGCACTCAGACGTATTGAGGATATTATCCACCTCAACTACTCTAGGATATGTGATGATTTATCAGGCATAGTGACGATATGACTCACCAACATTATCCATCAAAACAAATAGAGGATATTACTCACCTCCACTAGTCAAACAAAATAAAGAGGATATTACTCACCTCCTTACTCAACAATGTAATAAGGATATTACTCATCTTATTACACACAACATAGAGAGGATATTGCTCACCCCATTATGCTTCAAATAACACAAAGAGAATATTACTCACCTCAATGTACATCACAAATAATAGAGAGGATATTACTTACCAATCTATTTAACAAACACATAAAGAGGATATTATTTACCAATCTATGTTTCAAACAACACAAAGAGGATATTACTCACCTCAATGTGCTTCACAAACATCTCATGCAAAACAATCACTAATTACCTTCCATAATTAGTATCACAATTAATTTATATGCATATCAAACTCATTTCACTCACACATTTTATCAAATACTCCTAAAAGAGTCTTACTACTCATTAAGAAACATGAAAGAAGAAATTACACCATTCCCAGGTTCAATTGCATCACACAACAATTTCTATCCAAGATTAAATCTCACGGTTCTACACCTTTAACCCCAAGGGTGCATAAACTCTATTTTTTCCATAAACAGGGGATTTGTAATCGATTACATCACTTTCACAACCCTGGCAATCGATTACATTAACCTTGTAATCGATTACAACACTTCTAGAGGCTTCATAATCAATTACATTGACCTTGTAATTGATTACATAAAGCATAAACTCAGTTCTATAAAATTTTGCAGATGCAGGTATTGTTCCATTAGAACTTACCCCACCTCCAATCACTCAAACTCACATTCCAAGTGATTTCTATCCTCAAACAAGTTTCATCTACTCATAGCAACTCTTATATCACTTTAATTTCATTCAATTCAACCCTTTTGTGAATCAAAATCCAACATCTAACCTAAACCTGTTAGCCATGGCAACCATTACCCAAGAGGGGGGGTGAATTGGGTGATGACTAGTTTTAATGCAACTTTGACAAATTATGCATTTTGAATAACTCAATTAATAAATGCATTGGAATAAGTCAATTTAAATGTACAACTATTGAGGTTACTCAAATACAACTTGGGATATATGATGAACTAAGTGAATAAGCTAGATATCAAGTTGTAACAATCAAAACATCAACATATGCAATAAATAAATATATTCTACCAAATACTTGAATTTAAAGAGTGTAGGGAAGAGAGAATCAAACTCAAGAATTTATCCTGGTTCAGCCACCAACCACTTGTGGCCTACATCCAGTCCTCAAGCTTAACTTGAGATTTTCTTCACTATCTCCTAGACTTTACGGGTGCTAGAAAAACCTTTGTACATACAAGAGCACTCCTCACACCTGGGATACCTCACCCTTGTGCTAGAGCCTCCAATTCTTCAAGCTTCACAGGTGCTTGATGACCTTTACAATGAAGAGCACTCACAACACCTTTGGGATACCTCACCCTTTGTGTTTGAGTCTCACTATAAGGGATACCTCACCCTTTTCTCTCTTGAGGATACCTCACCCTCTTACAATGATTTCAAGATGAAGAGAAAGAATAGAAACTCTCATAAGAGTAGATATACAACTTGAAGAACAAAGTATGGATGATAGAAAACTCTTTCAAGAGTGGATAATACAAGTTGAAGCTCAATGGGTATAAAGGATTTACACACTTAGCTCAAAACAAAGAATTTGGAGAAAAAGATGATGAATTTCGTTTTCAATGTTCAAGGGTAATTTTGAGAATGTTCTCCAACTTGTTTTTGATGCCCAAACACTTTTATTTATAGCCCAATGAGTTTTAGAGCCGTTGGAGGTGTTTAGAAATGATTTTCTATGAAAACTAGCCGTTTATAGCCGTTAGAAACGTTCTGGGCACTTTGTAATCGATTACAAGCTTCATGTAATCGATTACAAGCTTCTGGCACTTTGTAATCGATTACAAGCTTCATGTAATCGATTACAAGCTTTCTGGCACTTTGTAATCGATTACAAGCTTCATGTAATCGATTACAAGCTTTCTCAGCACTTTGTAATCGATTACATACTACTGTGTAATCGATTACACGGCTTGTCGACGTTGTAATCGATTACATGGTTTGTGTAATCGATTCACGCCATTTCTGGTTTTCAAATCCGACTTTAAAAGGTCATAACTTCTTCATTTCTTATCCAATTAAAGCAAATGACCACTCATTGGAAAGCTCTTTGAGTCTATTTTCATATGAAAGAAGTTTCAAAACAAAACTCAAAGTATTTTGAAAGATATGATCAAAATAGTAACCAAAGGTCATATTTTCAAAACTCAAACTTTAATTGGTCATAACTTTTTCGTTTATTATCCGTTTAAAGCAAATGACCAGTCATTGGAAAGATCTTTGAGTCTATTTTCAAATGAGATAAGTTTCAAAGTAAAACTCAAAGTATTTTAAAAGTTATGATCAAAATAGTAAGTATATGTCAGTTTTGCAAAACACAAACTTGACTATTTTTCATAGATTTGAAATACCACCAAGACTAGCTTTCCAAAAATAGTTTGTTGGGCATTTAACATTTTAGAAACACTTATAAATATGTTTAAAACTTGTTTGAGCTTAGTGTGATTCCTTTTTACCTTTACACAAGATCTAAGTCCTATAAGCTAATCTTGAAGATGTTGGACTAGATCTTTTGCCACCATCACTTCTTGATGTAATCCAAGCTTCCAAAGAAAATCTTCTCTTCAAAACTTGTAAATGCTTGGAACATCTTTTCATTTTCATTCTCCTTGAGTTGAGCATAGTTGTGTTCTTTTGCTTTCTTGTTGCAATGCTTACTTTTGGTACTTGGACTATCCTACAAAGTATTACTCACTTAACCAAACATAGTTAGTCCAAATTCATAACTCAATATCTTCATATGCATGATTCATAAATGTATAACTCTAGTTAGTCTAACATGCATACAAGACTTTCATAGACATATCCAATATTAATTCATTTATAACTCATATAAAATATTATTGGATATATTATATGATAAATGTTACATATATCTCATTAAACACATTTATGTAACATGATCAACATTCTTTTGTGATGCATTTGTCATTTATTAAGCACAACTATAAAGCATAAGCATCATTCTTTTTGTCTTGTATTTGTCATCATCAAAACTTAACATATTAATTCATTGGGGCAAACCTATTTCCACAATCTCCCCCTTTTTGATGATGACAAATCACCAAAGAAAAAATATGTTTAGCAATATATAAGGATAGATATTCATGTAAGCATATCAAATAATTAAGCACAAGAACATATTTTTCTTTCCAATTTTCTCTCCCCCTATTTGACATCAACAAAAAGGCTTAGGAAGGAAAGATAATAATTTTCTCTCCCCTTATAGATAAAACTCATGCTGTCAAAGATATGAAACAAGCATGCTTTCAAGATATAAAAGAAGATTATTCATGCAATACTTATCATATTTTGGTATATCAATATTTAGCATATGATAGCAACAAGCTTAAGAAATTATGTCTATCATATAACATTTTGCATACCACATGATAAATAAGTATTACTTGATATCACTTGTTAGGAGTTATAAAATATTCGTGTAAGATCATGGAATTGAGGTTTTCAAATGAAGGATCATACAACTTGTCACATGTCAAGCATTTCTCAATGAAAGAATCAAAAGATATGAAGTTTAAAAATATTTACCTTCTTTCATTGATAGAGGGAAAGAGAATAAGAGAGGATCTTTGTTGACATGTTGATAGTATTAACAATAAAACACTTCATGCCAAACAAGAATATAAGCCAAGAGTTATAAACAATAATTTAAGTGCTAGGCTCCCCCTCAAAATATGCATATTATCAAAAAATAAAATATAATAGTTCAACATAGATATGCATATGTTCTTAGTCAACAAGGATATGGAAGAATGATATGTAAGATAAGTTCCCCCTTATTGAAGCACAAGATAGATAAAGGAAAATATGCATGCCAAGATCATATAAGCACATTACTATAAAGAAAAGCAAGGCATAGATACATATTCTTAATCCCTCAAACAAAATCATTTTAAAAAAAAACTTCTCCCCCTTTCAAAAAGAATTTTATAATAACACATTACATTTTCAAAAGCATTTTAGAAGGGTAGAAGAGATTTATATTGAAATCACATATTCCTTGAGAGTGATCAAATCTAAGTCAAAAGAGTATTTGAAAGTACATATCCTCTTTTTTTACATTAAACAAGAGCCTTGAAAAGATAAAATATATATATATATAATTTTAAACAAGACTTATCTTTTGAAGTATGAAGATTGATCTCTATAGATCATTTCAAAAAATTTATTTAGAAAACTTTCTTAAATACTCTCTCAAAATTTAATAGACATTTCAAAGCAATGTAGAGAGTACTACATTTATAGAACAAATTGAATGATTTCTAAATTTTCAAGACAATTAGGAGATGATAATACTTTTTAAATCTTAAGACAAGTTCAAAAGATTCTCAAGGATATGAAACTTGAAAAGCTTCTTTTTAAAAGGAATATTAATCAAACTAGAAATTCTTTTCAAAACAAGAGCATGATTCTCATAAGTTTATACCACTAAGAACCATAGATCAAGAGAATCATATATATATCAAACATTTACCTTGATGAAATATGCTATAGAGATTAAAACATATATAGAACTAATATCATCCACCCTATATGCAATGACAAAACTAGCAATTTAATGTACAATTAGGCACTTTGTCAATGCTAAGCATACTTCTCATGTAAGGAAAGCATATAATCTTTTAAGATTAATTTATCAACAAGTATCATATAATCCATAGCATATAGAATACCACAATAGTTTAGGGATAGAGATACTTATTGGGTTAGATAGAAAGTGATGCTCCTTTAGAATGTTCTTCATTTATAGGTCCTTGTACTTTCTTCCATTGAGTATTTTATTCCATTGCACTTGAAGAAAGTCTCCTCATGTTCCTCTTCCTTCAACATTTCTCATTTATCCACATATGCTTGACATTTCAATATTTGATGACTATATTTCAAAAGTTCTCAAAAAAAAGGTTAACATCAAATATCATTTAAACTTATTTACAAATATAATTTAGGTTGATATAAAATGTAAAACATGTACCACATTATCAACCATGAATTGTTAGCTCTAAAGAGAACAAAAGAATGATATATGCACTTGAATCCAAAAGCATAGTTTGAGCATTTTCAAGGCAAGATTCAAGTTTATCAAGAAACACATGATCAACATCAAAACTTATATAAGCATTTTGGGACAAACAATGATCATGTAAGGCATGTAATATCAAGTAAGGAATTTTAGTATGTACACATGCTACCAACAACAAGAAATCTCTTATTGTAGTGAAAGAATTGAAAAACCATAGAACTATAACTTTTGAATATTTATGATTCATTTCAAGATATACTTCATTAAAAAAAAAATATTGAAGTTCAAAGATAAGTTCAAGGAACAAAAAAAAATCATTTACTTCTTGTTTTTAAAATATGAACATATCAAGCAATTTCAAACAAGAAGACAAATAACTTCTAACTATCTAATCTCTAAGTAAGCATATAAGCAAATTGAGCATCAAAGAGAAAGGATTAGAACTACTTATGAGCATGTGAAATTTTCATATTTGAATAAGGAGAAATGGTCACAAGCTCAAGAATAAAGATATTGCCATAACATGTCATTCCAAGCAAAATGTGTGCATATCTAACATGTTAGTATATATAAAAATATTTTTAAAATATAGTGCTAGAAAAGCACAACTTAAGGCATGATAAGGCATAAAAACAAATCTTTACTTATCCAACTATCACATGATATACAATTTAAAGTATAAGTAAGGATAAGAGATTGATATCACCAAAAGTGTACTCTTTGAGTTTTTGTAAGTGACTCCAACTTCTATGCCTCAAGGCCCCTTGAGAATGTTGTGGTTCTCCATGTCTTTCTTTTTATGTTTTTCATCATTTTTGGAGAACTTGGACCATTTTAAGTTTTCCCAACCTCAAGTAGCATGGTTGTTTTTCACTTCATTTGCATGCTTGAACTAATGATCACCCTACAACATAATTTAAAGCAATTTCTTTGGTATCCACTAATTTTGGATCCGTAGGGGTTAGTCATTGATCATTAATCCATTATGCTTTTATAGATATCAAATTTTTTATAGTATGTAATTTGAGCATAGCAAATGTAAACAATCAATTACCATTAAGCTCATAGCCAATAATATGCATGCTTTCATGATATATAGACAATTTTGAGTGAAAATGGTCATTCCAGCACTTAAAACCATTTTTAAAGCCTGTGTAATCGATTACAATATGTGTGTAATCGACACAGCCCTCTGGAATCCATGTAATCGATTACATGTTTGGTGTAATCGATTACCAACTTTCTGGGAACCTTGTAATCGATTACAGGGTTGGTGTAATCGATTACATGAGTTCTGGAAACATTGTAATCGATTACATAGTATGTGTAATCGATTACACGCTCTCTGACTTTGCTTGGAACGCTTGGCAGCCTCCATAATCGACAGAGGTCTTGTAATCGATTACAAGCTTCTTTGAATTCAGTTTTTGCACTTCAAACAGTAAGGGTCCGAACTCAAAGCTTTCAAATTAATTCCAAAACTTTCCAAAACAATTCCAAACATCATGTAAGCATAAAACTGACTAGTTCTTGATCCAAAGCTCACATTTATGCAAAAACTACAAATGATGCAGAAAATTATAACTTTATGCAAAGCAAGAGTTATGATTTATCCAATATGCCAAGTTCTAATATATTTTTATCAAATGTGCTACTTCAAACAAGAAGTGAGTTTATCTAGCATATTATCACATGTAAAAATGTATAGAAAATTTAAAGCATAAAAAGCATCCATAGTCATAGAATACCTTATTATCAAGAGATATGCAAGGTGGTGAGTAAAGGATGTAACAATAATACAATCATGTGCTATATATAATATTCAAATTTTATCAAGTACACATGATTCAAATAATCACTTAAGGCCTACAAGGAATATACCTCAAATTCATTGACTTTACAAGTGAATGTGCATAAGAGGTAGAAACTTTTGATACCTTAGCCTTAGTGATCAAGGAAACTCCTTTCCTTACCCATTGCTTCTCTTTTGGTGTTTTGAACTTTGCAAGTTCCACATTTTGTACTTGAGAAGCTTTGGTTGAAGTCATCTTCCTTCTTTGATCAATTAGTCCATCCTTTTGAGAAGTTTTCTGCATAATTGAAACACTAGGAGGACTTTTTGGTACCCACTTTATCTTGGGTCCTTCAATGTTAGTACTAGAACCTTTAAGACCTTTAGGAACCCATACCATATTATTTCTCATATAAGAATTTCTTCTATAATTGCATAAATGAGAAATATGTCCTAAATGACCACAAAAATTGCAAACAATTGAATTTAATGATGACTTGGTCCTTTGAAGATCATTTTTGGAAAACATAAGCCTTTTGTTGTTTTTATATTCTATGTCATTTTTGCCACAAAGCCTTACTTGAATTTCCATGTGAAATAGTATCAATTGCATTCTTATTAACACACATGGATTGTAAGCAAATAGAATCATTAGCTTTGGCAAATTCACAATATAAGTTCTCAACTTGATTTTCTAAATTAATGCATTTTTCACAAGAAGTTGAGGTTTCACATTTTAAAGGCATTTCCTCATCAAGAAAAGCATATTCATTTTTCAAGATATTAATTTCATTTTCAATGGAGGAAATGTTTTCTAAACAAGATGAGTTTTTCTTTTCTAAAAGCAACAAACCATCATGCAATTCATCATATGCACATTTTAGCTCATAGGAAGGACTATAATATAGTTTATCATTATTTACCTCAAAGTCCTTTTTAAGGGAATCACCATCTTCCTCATTGTTGTCCATCCAAGATTCAAGAACATCTTCTTGAGGACATTTTTCAATATTGTCTTCCTTTAGAGGCTTTTGCTCTTCTTGCTCTCTATATACAACTTTTTGCAAGAAATCATTGTTGTTAGCAAGATAAAAATTATCAAGAGCATCCCATATATCTTTAGCATTAGAGCAACTCTTAATTTTAGCATAAGCATCATCATTTAAACCACTTCTCAATATTTGCATTGCTCTAATATTCAATGAAAAACATTTCTTATCATAGTCATTCCAAGTTTGTTTTGATTTGCATGTAAATCCATCAAGCATAATATCCCACAAATCAATATCAATAGATTGCATATAAATTTCCATTCTAGCTTTCCAATAAACGAAATTAGCACCATCAAAGAATGGTGGTTTATTAATTTCAAAACCATTCATTTTGAAAAGCTTTTAATGGTTGCCAAACAAACAAAGATCTTTAACTCCAAGGATAGCTTTTACCGTGAAGCACGAAGCTCGATACCACTTGTTAGCCATGGCAACCATTACCCAAGAGGGGGTGAATTGGGTGATGACTAGTTTTAATGCAACTTTGACAAATTATGCATTTTGAATAACTCAATTAATAAATGCAGCGGAATAAGTCAATTTAAATGTACAACTATTGAGGATTACTCAAATACAACTTGGGATATATGATGAACTAAGTGAATAAGCTAGATATCAAGTTGTAACAATCAAAACATCAACATATGCAATAAATAAATATATTCTACCAAATATCGAATTTAAAGAGTGTAGGGAAGAGAGAATCAAACTCAAGAATTTATCCTGGTTCAGCCACCAACCACTTGTGGCCTACATCCAGTCCTCAAGCTTAACTTGAGATTTTCTTCACTATCTCCTAGACTTTACGGGTGCTAGAAAAACCTTTGTACATACAAGAGCACTCCTCACACCTTGGGATACCTCACCCTTGTGCTAGAGCCTCCAATTCTTCAAGCTTCACAGGTGCTTGATGACCTTTACAATGAAGAGCACTCACAACACCTTTGGGATACCTCACCCTTTGTGTTTGAGTCTCACTATAAGGGATACCTCACCCTTTTCTCTCTTGAGGGATACCTCACCCTCTTACAATGATTTCAAGATGAAGAGAAAGAATAGAAACTCTCATAAGAGTAGATATACAACTTGAAGAACAAAGTATGGATGATAGAAAACTCTTTCAAGAGTGGATAATACAAGTTGAAGCTCAATGGGTATAAAGGATTTACACACTTAGCTCAAAACAAAGAATTTGGAGAAAAAGATGATGAATTTCGTTTTCAATGTTCAAGGGTAATTTTCAGAATGTTCTCCAACTTGTTTTTGATGCCCAAACACTTTTATTTATAGCCCAATGAGTTTTAGAGCCGTTGGAGGTGTTTAGAAATGATTTTCTATGAAAACTAGCCGTTTATAGCCGTTAGAAACGTTCTGGGCACTTTGTAATCGACAAGCTTCATGTAATCGATTACAAGCTTTCTGGGCACTTTGTAATCGATTACAAGCTTCATGTAATCGATTACAAGCTTTCTGGGCACTTTGTAATCGATTACAAGCTTCATGTAATCGATTACAAGCTTTCTGGGCACTTTGTAATCGATTACATACTCTGTGTAATCGATTACACACTTCTGTCGACGTTGTAATCGATTACATGGTTTGTGTAATCGATTACGCCATTCTGGTTTTCAAATCCGACTTTAAAAGGTCATAACTTCTTCATTTCTTATCCAATTAAAGCAAATGACCACTCATTGGAAAGCTCTTTGAGTCTATTTTCATATGAAAGAAGTTTCAAAACAAAACTCAAAGTATTTTGAAAGATATGATCAAAATAGTAACCAAAGGTCATATTTTCAAAACTCAAACTTTAATTGGTCATAACTTTTTCGTTTATTATCCGTTTAAAGCAAATGACCAGTCATTGGAAAGATCTTTGAGTCTATTTTCAAATGAGATAAGTTTCAAAGTAAAACTCAAAGTATTTTAAAAGTTATGATCAAAATAGTAAGTATATGTCAGTTTTGCAAAACACAAACTTGACTATTTTTCATAGATTTGAAATACCACCAAGACTAGCTTTCCAAAAATAGTTTGTTGGGCATTTAACATTTTAGAAACACTTATAAATATGTTTAAAACTTGTTTGAGCTTAGTGTGATTCCTTTTTACCTTTACACAAGATCTAAGTCCTATAAGCTAATCTTGAAGATGTTGGACTAGATCTTTTGCCACCATCACTTCTTGATGTAATCCAAGCTTCCAAAGAAAATCTTCTCTTCAAAACTTGTAAATGCTTGGAACATCTTTTCATTTTCATTCTCCTTGAGTTGAGCATAGTTGTGTTCTTTTGCTTTCTTGTTGCAATGCTTACTTTTGGTACTTGGACTATCCTACAAAGTATTACTCACTTAACCAAACATAGTTAGTCCAAATTCATAACTCAATATCTTCATATGCATGATTCATAAATGTATAACTCTAGTTAGTCTAACATGCATACAAGACTTTCATAGACATATCCAATATTAATTCATTTATAACTCATATAAAATATTATTGGATATATTATATGATAAATGTTACATATATCTCATTAAACACATTTATGTAACATGATCAACATTCTTTTGTGATGCATTTGTCATTTATTAAGCACAACTATAAAGCATAAGCATCATTCTTTTTGTCTTGTATTTGTCATCATCAAAACTTAACATATTAATTCATTGGGGCAAACCTATTTCCACAAAACCCCCAAAATTGACCTAAAGGGAATTAAGGCTTCCAATTGCTGAAAAATTCATCCTAACACATTCACAATTCATTTTCTAACTCAACCAAACTAACCACATCAAGATTCAATTCAAGAATCACAAAATCATTCTCAAACCTCCATCTCTTCATTAAGCCCCTCATGAACCAAACACGAAAGAAATGAACACAAACTATCAAACTAAGCTTCCCCCTACCTCAAGGGTAGAAAAGAAGTTTGAAAGCAACTCATCTCCTCCACTAAACTCCTCCTCCTCTTTGTTGGTTGATTCTCCACCTTTGCCTTGCTTTTTGCCTTTCCTTTTGTTCCTCCTTGCTACAGCCGAGAAAGAGAAGAGAAAATGAGACAAAATATCTCATTTGTGACTTAAATAAGTCAAGGCTAGCAAAAAGAATGAAGGAGCCATGTTCTCCTTTTGTCACTTAAGTGACTAGCCAAAAACTTGATCTGCTAAGAACAACTAGATTTCACCAAATTAAGTTTTCTAACTTCTAATAAGTTTAAAATAAATCTTAAGATTCATTAAAAATCTTGTTTCACCATTTTCATAATTTTCCATATCTACTGAAGGTCAATCCAATAATAAAACACACAATCAGTATGCTTAAAAATGCAAAACTAACTCTGATAACTCTCAAACTTTAATCACGTCTACTTCCACATATTTGTGACCTAGAAACAAGTTCTCCACACTTATTTCCATTAACTAAGCAATTTAAGTCAAAACTAGAGTTAAAAACAATTATATTTCACATATAGTACTACAGTAAAGTGACTAAACGTACTCGGATGGTCACAAAATTTTTCAAGCATGACAAACTAGTGTTAGGCTACCTCCGTAACTATATACAAATCTATCATGACTATCTAGGATGTTACATTATAGGCTTGACATTAAAAGCTCATGAATAGCTTGGGTATATGTGTAACTATATTATTTATTCATTCTATATTGATAGTAAAAATTAAATAGCAAAAAAAAAAATTAAATAAAAAGTATAGATAATAATAATTTATTTGTTACTATTACTAACTAAAAGCTTATATAAGAAAGTTATGAATTTTTTATATAATGGATTATGACTAAAAAAAGCTTTTATTTCTATTTTTAGTTTTTTACTCTATATTCTAGTATAAAGATGTTTATTAAATACTAAATTAATAAACTTAAATATTTTAAAGAAAGATTTGTTGAAAGGAAAAAAAATTAATCAAGGTATAAAAAATGAGTTAAATAAACTAAGCACAAGTTATATATTTTTTAAACTAACTAAATCTAAGCTTTAAATTTGACTCGTTTGAATAAATGAGTCAAGTTTGAGTAATCTCTTTTTTTCACAAGCCTTCAAATGCTTAGCTTGGCTTTACTTGTTTACACCCCTACCTTGGAGTATTTTATTTTGCACATTTAGTATATTTTGTACTAAAGATAAGAGTGATGGTTAAATAATTATGCATGGTTATGATTTTTCATAATTTGAAGGATGATATTTGGAGTCTATTTCCTCAATTCTAGAAAAGTATAATTTACTATGGAATCAAATATTTGTCCCCATTTCCTAACTTTAAATTAAAAACTCGTAACTAAACATGGCAACTACTTCTCTCTTAATTATTATTATTTTTTGCTTAGTTGTTAATTTTTAATTAGGAGGACAAAATTGGTAACAAAAAATGGAAACAAAAGAATTGAGCCCTCTAGCATGTCCCTTGAAAATATAATGGTGAATTGAATTGTTTTATTCTTTTAACAAATTTGTACTTCGCATGAGTGTTATTGTAGTTTTTCTAAAATTTAAAACCCGCAAAGGTGTCAATTTTTGCTTGTGGATATAATTATTAGGAAAAAATCTAATGTGCTCCCTTTAACTTAGGGTCATTTGTACTTTGGTCTCAAAACATAAAAAAACATGTAACTTGATTCTTATACTTTCTAATTGTGCGATTTTATCATTTTGTTTGATTTTACATCAAACTCCAACAAAAATGTCGCATTGAAGTCGTGTAACCATTTTCATAGTAATTTTACCCTTGAGAAATCATGCCCCCAAGTATATAAGGAAACCTTAACAACACCCTAATGCCCTACCCTAACATTACTCTTGCACCACATTTGACCCTAAATCACGGCCTAATCCTATAGGTTTATGAATCATAGCTCGTGGCATTGAAGGAGAGAAAGAAGTTTTGAGTTCATTAAGGGTGTCAATTCAAGCACTCGTTGCTGGCCAAGCTAGTTTGGGCTAAGTATAGTTTGAGCTAGCAAATTGTTATCCTAACCTAACCTTATGCGCGGGCTATGGATTATTTGGGCCAGTCCAATGGCTCGCATTTCCTTCACTTATTCATACAATTAGAGTCTAAACATGTTAATTTCAAATAACTTATTTGATTAACTTATATTAAAAGACAAGTAAATTTGTATTAAAAGATTTTGGATCAATTGTTATCTAAAATGGGTGGATGTTTGTTTTAAAATGGTATTTGAGTAAACTTAAAAAAGAGAAACTTAGTAATTTTCATATTTAAAAATTGATATTTTGGGCTTGTGGACTAGTTTGGCCCACATCGAGCTAACTCATAATTGGTTGGGTTAGAGTGGGCCAAAATTTGCGCCACTAAAAAAAAATGTGTAAATTTTTATAGTTTTAATACGACAATTTTAAGAAACTGATATAATATGTAGTATAATACATCAATTACACACCTACCATATTTTATAAGTAAAAAATGATAATTAAATGTATAAAATAACGATTTCAACTGTCATTATTTTTATTTTAATTTTTAATTTTAAAATATTTTAATGCGTGGTAAATTTTCACTTTCCCTAACGCCCCAAATTCTTCAATTTTCCCCTTTCTCTGAAGCGTAACCCAAGTTATTCAATTTCTCCCCCTCTCTCACTGTAAGCTCCCTCGTCACCCAAATTGAGAAGTGGGAATCGACACTTCTCTCTCTTTGAATCACCAACAGCCACCTAAAACACCACATCCCGCATAACCACCACGCCATCTAAGCCACGAGCCACTATGCTCATCAAACCCATCCACCCACAACCAAACACCAAGAAGCAATGCGCCACCCACAAACAGAGGACCACCTAAACAGCCACCACGGCCTAGCCCCTTCACTGTAACTCACCACCACACCCACTTCACCAACAACACCACCCACTCTACCAAACACAGCCACACAGCAACACCCGTCATTAAACCAACCTGTGACCCTCCACGAACCAGATTCTAGCCACCACTTTGTTGTTGTTTTAGCTTTAGTTATGATATTTCAAAAGTCTATGTCCCACATTGCTTAGTCTTCAAAGTTTTAAAGAATTTATAAATCAATATGTGTTTTGAGCTTTATAAGAAACAAATGAGGTAGTGGGCTCGCGCGCACAAAAATGGGCATGAAGGCTCATGGCCAGTGCAAATCATCGATTTACCCCCACTACGCGTGATATCATAGGCCCGAATCTTTTTGTGAAATATTTATTTAATTTTTGAGCTTACCAGGAAAATGAAATTTTTGAAGAAGTCAAAACTGACTTGGTCGTATTTGACTCAGTCTTCCCAATGTGCAAATCTGTTTTAATGTTCCAATTAGTTTCTAACGTTCCAAATTAGTTTTCAATAACCAAATCCGTTTTCTAACGTTATTATTCCAACATCATTAATTTAACAAACTTAACGTTAATTTCTGTTTTCTAAACAACTCTTTCTTGCCTTCTTTAAATACTATTTTCTGACTATAGTTTTTAATATATACTTTTTTCTCCTCCTGGGTTAACTGCATTTAAATTACTCTGCTGTTCTGCAACCTCGGTTCCTACCAGGACAAGTCTGTTGAATCCTGGGGGATTCGCACACCCGTGCGATAAAATCCTTGAGGACAGTGTCTTTCTACACGCTTCAGGCTATTCCTTTGATCGTGATTTACTACGTTGTCATCTAATCAAATATATAACAATCTCAAGGATTTTATACTATGGCTAGGGGTGGAAACAGGTCAGGTCAGGCCAGGCTTTGCCTTAAATAGACTTGGCCTGTATCCCAATTATAAGGCCTGAGCTTGGCCTATGAGCCTGTAATGGGCCAATTTTTAAGGCCTGGCCTGGCCTGGCCTTTTTAAAAGCCTAGCCTGACCTGAAAGCCTATTTAAAGGCCTACTTTGCAATGAGGCCTTTAAATAGGCTAACAGACCTACCTTTAAATAGGCCAACAGGCCTTTACATAGATTAACAGACTTACCTTTAAATAGGTCAACATGTCTTACATAGGCTAACAGACCTACCTTTAAATAAGTCAATATGCCTTTACATAAACTAACAGGCCTAAGCCTTGAAATAAGCCAACGGGCCTACTCAAAGCCAATAGACCTTTGTTATAATTTAACACTCACCTTCTAATTTTATAGATGCTCACTACTTTCTTACTCTAGTCTTTGGTCGATGTGGGACTTGGAGATAAACCAAGTTGCTCACTTTCTTACTCTAGTCTTTCAAGTCCCACATCGACCAAAGATCAGAGTAAGAAAATAGTAAGCATCTATAAAAGTAAGGGGTGAGTGTTATAGATGTTTCTCACTTTCTTACTCAAATTTTTAGTCGATGTGCGACTTAAAGGTATACCAAGTTGCTCACTTTCTTACTCTAATCTTTCAAGTCCCACTTCGATCAAAGATCAGAGCAAGAAAGTAGTGAATATCTATAAAAGTAAGAGGTAAGTGTTAATTTATTATTTTCATTCTAATAAATATATTACGTTAAATATATTAATAAATATGTTATTTTTATTCTAACTTACTAACTTAAGTTTTAATTATTGACTTTTATTAAAATTTCATTAAAAAATATATTAATATATTATAATAAATTAATAATTATAATTATAATTTATATTTATTATAATAATATATATTATATTATATATAATTAAATAGGTCGTAGGCCTACCAAGCTTAAAAGGCCTATTAGATGGCCTGAGGCCTAACCTTTTTAGTTAATCAGGCTTTTAAAAAAGCCTTGGCCTAGCTTGTTTAGTAAACAGGCTAGGCCAGGCCAGGCCTCAGGCAGGCCAGGCCATAGGCCCCTAAAGGACAGCCTGGCCTATTTCTACCCCTAACTATGGCTGACAACAATGCTGGCAACCAGACTCCCGCTCCCAACAACGGTAACCAGGCTCCTGCTCCTGACAACGGTGACGCTGTTCTTTCACCGCCTCCAGCTCCAGTCACCTACGCAAAGCCATTTCCAGATATCTCAAAAATAGAGCTTTTTAGTGGCTAAAACTTCAAAAGGTGGCAGGAACGGGTTCACACCATCCTCGACATGCACGGAGTCGCTTCTGCACTTACCGAACCCAGACCGCCATCAACAGCCAATCCAAAATTGATTCAGGATTGGACACATGCAAACAAAGTATGCCGTCACACAATTATTAGCACATTTTTTAACGATCTGTTAGATGTGTACTGTTCTTACAAGGATGCGAAGGAGATATGGGACTCCATGACCATAAAGTACACCGCTAAAGATGTCGAGAAGCAAAAATTTGTAATTGGCAACTACTATCACTGGGAGATGACCGAGGACAAAGATATCAAAGTTCATATCAATGAATGCCATAAGCTGTTGGAGGATCTCAAGGCCGAAAACATCACCCTCCCGGACGAATTTGTTGCTGGACTCCTCATCGAGAAGCTGCCTCCATCGTGGAAGGACTACAAGCAACAGCTGAAGCATAAGCGCAAGCAATTGTCACCCTCGGATCTGATCACACACATTATCATTGAAGACACCAACCGAAGAGAGTATCAGGCTACAAGGCCGAAGGCTTTGGCTTCTCGAGCAAATCTAGTTCAAAATAAATCACCGAAAAAAAGGTATGACAATAACAAAAGGTCTTCTGATCACTTTCCTAGAGTTACTAATCCCACTTTCAAAAGGAAAGGTGCTTGCTATGTTTGTGGAAAGCCAGGTTATCATGCTCCTCAATGCAGGCATAGAGTGAGAAACGACAATCCTCCCAAGCCAAAGGTGTGGAAATAGGTTTGCCCCAATGATTTAATATGTTAAGTTTTGATGATAACAAATACAAGAAAAAAAAGAATGATACTTATGCTTTATAGTTGTGCTTAATAAATGACAAATGCATCACAAAAGAATGTTGATCATGTTACATAGATGTGCTTAATAAGATTTATTGTATCATGCATGATTGTGTACTTTATCTAGTTATATCTCACTTAATAATCATGCAATGAGATATATGTAACATTCATCATATAATATATCCAATAATTCTTGATATGAGTTATAAATGAATTAATATTGGATTTGACTTTGTTTAAATGAAAATGTGCAATGTATTCTTTGTTGCATCCTATATTGTGCATATCCATTAGTAATTGATAAATATCTTATTTGGATGTATCTATGAAAGTCTTATATGTATATTAGACTAATTAGAGTTATACATTTATGAATCATGCATATAAAGATATTGAATTATGAATTTGGACTAACTATATTTGTTTTAAGTGAGTAACACTTTGTAGGATAGTTCAAGCACCAAGAGTGAGTATTGCAATAAGAAAGCAAAAGATCACAATTATGCTCAACTCAAGAAGAATGAGAATGATAAGATGTTCCAAGCATTTGCAATATTTGAAGAGAATAATTTTTGAAAGTTTGGATTACATCAAGAATTGATGATGGAAAAAGATCAAGTCCCAAGGTTCTTCAAGAATAGCTTATAGGACTTAGATCTTGTGTAAAGGTAAAAAGAAATCACACTAAGCTCAAACAAGTTTTAAACATATTTTTAAATGTTTCTAAAATGTTTAAATACCTAACAAACTATTTTTGGAAAGTTAGTCTTTGTGGTATTTCAAATCAATGAAAAATAGTCAAGTTTGTGTTTTGTAAAACTAATATATAGTTACTCTTTTGATCATAACTTTCAAACTACTTTGATTTTTGTTGTGAAACTTTTTGCATATGAAAATAGACTCAAATATATTTCCAATGAGTGGTCATTTTCTTAAAACGGATAAGAAACGAAGAAATTATGACCATTTAAAGTTAGCTTTCAAAAACAGTCAAGTTTGAGTTTTGTAAAATTGACCTTTAGTTACTAATTTAATCATATCTTAAAATACTTTGAGTTTTATTCTGAAACATTTTTAATGAAAATAGACTCAAAGATCTTTCCAATGAGTGGTCATTCGCTTTAATCGGATAAGAAATGAAGAAGTTATGACCTTTTAAAGTCAGTTTTCAAAACCAGAAATGATGTAATCGATTACACAAGTCATGTAATCGATTACAACGTTGACAGAAGCCGTGTAATCGATTACAGGAAGTGAGTAATCGATTACAAAGTGCCCAAAAAGCTTGTAATCAATTACATAAAGCTTGTAATCGATTACCAAGTGCCTAGGAACGTTTCTAACAATTATAAACGACTAGTTTTCATAGAAAATCATTATAAAACACTACCAACGGTTATTTTATCACTTGGGCTCTATATATAAGTTTTTTATCATCCATACTTTGTTCTTCAAGTTGTATATCTACTCTTATGAGAGTTTCTATTCTTTCTCTTCACTTTGAAATCATTGTAAGAGGGTGAGGTATCCCTTAAGAGAGAAAAGGGTTAGGTATCCCTTGTAGTGAGACTCAAACACAAAGGGTGAGGTATCCCAAAAGTGTTGTGAGTGCTCTTGATTGTAAAGGTCATCAAGCACCTGTGAAGCTTAAAGAATTGGAGGCTCTAGCACAAGGGTGAGGTATCCCAAGGTGTGAGTTGTGCTCTTGTATGTACAAAGGTTTTCCTAGCACCTGTGAAGTCTAGGAGATAGTGAAGAAAATCTCAAGTTAAGCTTGGGGACTGGATGTAGGCCACAAGTGGTTGGTGGCTGAACCAGGATAAATTCTTGAGTTTGATTCTCTCTTCCCTACACTCTTTAAATTCAGTATTTGGTGAAATATATTTATCCATTGCATATCTTGATGTTTTGATTGTTACAACTTGATATCTAACTTATTCACTTAGTTCATCATATATCCCAAGTTGTATTTGAGTAATCCTCAATAGTTGTACATTTATTAGACTTATTCCGCTACATTTATTAATTGAGTTATTCAAAATGCATAATTTGTGAAAGTTATATTAAAATTTGTAATTACTCAATTCACCCCCCTCTTGGATAATGGTTGTCATGGCTAACAAGTGGTATCAGAGTTTCGTGCTCTGGTAAAAACTTAACAGCTTGGAGTTAAAGATCTTTGTTTGTTTGGCAACCATTACAAGCTTTTCAAAATGGAAGGTTTTGAAATTAATAAACCATCATTCTTTGATGGTGTGAATTTCGTTTATTGGAAAGTTAGAATGGAAATTTATATACAATCTATTGATATTGATTTGTGGAATATTATGCTTGATGGATTTACATGCAAATCAAAACAAACTTAGAATGACTATGATAAGAAATGTTTTTCATTAAACATTAGAGCAATACAAATATTGAGAAGTGATTTACATGATGATGCTTATGCTAAAATTAAGAGTTGCTCTAGTGCTAAAGATATATGGGATATTCTTGATAATATCTATCTTACTAACAATGATTTTTTGTATAAAGTTGTACATAGAGAGCAAGAAGAGCAAAAATCATTGAAGGAATCTTGTTGTGAAAAATATCCTCAAAATGATGCTCAATTTGAAGAGATGGCAAAGCAAAACCAATTGGTATATACTCTTAAAGCTTTGATGCACAACAATGAGGAAGATGGTGATTCCCTTAAAGAGTCACTAGTGTAAAAAATTGTGACAACCTCCCACTTGACTCCAAAGAACCTTGAGGTAAATAATGTATATCTTGATTATGGTCCTTCCTATGATGAGGTACAATGTGCATATGATGAATTATATGATGGTTTGTTGAATTTAGAAAATAAAAATTTATCTTATTTGGAAAACATTTGCTCCATTGAAAATGAAATTGAGATTTTGAAAAATGATTATGCTTTTCTTGATGAGGAAATGCCTTTGAAATGTGAAACCTCAACTTCTTGTAAAAAGTGCATTGATTTAGACAATCAAGTTGATGACATATATTCCAAACTTGCCAAAGCAAATAATTCTAATTGCTTACATTTTATGCTTGTTAATGAGAATAAAATTAATATTATTTCACATAAAAGTTCAAGCAAGGCTTGTGACAAAAATAGTTTAGAATATAAAAACAACAAAAAGCTTAAGTTTTCCAAAAATGATCTTCAAAGGACCAAGCCATCATTAAATTCAATTGTTTGTAATTTTTGTGGTCATCTAGGACATATTTTTCATTTATGCAATTATAGAAGAAATTTTTATATGAGAAATAGTATCGTATGGGTTCCTAAAGACCTTAAATGCCCTAGTACTAACATTGAAGGACCCAAGATGAAGTGGGTACCAAAATGTCCTCCCAGTGTTTCAATTATGCAGAAAACTTCTCAAAAGGATGGACAAATTGGTCAAGTGAAAAAGGAATCATCAAGGGGCATGCTTCCAAAGCCTATTGGTAGAAGTTTTGATCAAAGAAGGAAGATGACTTCAACCAAAGCTTCTCAAGTACAAAATGTGGAACTTGCAAAGATCAAAACGCCAAAAGAGAAGCAATGGGTAAAGAAAAGAGTTTCCTTGATTACCAAGGCCAAGGTATCAAATGTTTTTACCTCTTATGCACATTCACTTAAAAAGACAATGAATATGAGGTATATTCCTTATAGGCCTTAGGTAAATGATAGAATTATGTGCACTTGGTAAAATATGAATATTTTGTTTAGCACATGATTATATTAATTCTTGTTGTACCATAACTCATTAATTTGTTATATATCTTGGTACATGAGATTCTACAATGCCTAGGTATGTTTGCTATGATTTGAATTATCTATATATCATGAAAGTAAGCTTGCTTTTGGTTATGTGCTTAATGGTAATTGATTATTTAATTTATTGTGCTCAAATTATATACTATGGAAAATTTGATATCTATAAAAGCATATTAGATTAATAATCAATGACTAACTCCTATGGATCCAAAACTGGTGGATACTAAAGAAATTACTTTGAATTGTGTTGTAGGGTGACCATTAACTCAAGCATGCAAATGAAGTGAAATACAACAATGCTACTTGATGTTGGGAAAACTTAAAATGGTCCAAGTTCTCCAAAAGTGATGAAAAACATAAAAAGAAAGACATGGAGAACTATAACATTATCAATGGGCCTTGAGACATAGAAGTTGGAGTCACCTACAAAAACTCAAAGAGTACACTTTTAGTGATATCAATCTTTTATTCTTACTTATGCTTTAAATTGAATATCATGTGATATTTGGAGAAGTAGAGAGTTATTTTTACGTGCCTTACATGATTATTATTTGCCCCAAAATACTTATATATATGTTTTGATGATGATCATGTCTTTCTTGACAAACTTGAATCTTACTTTGAAAATGCTTAAACTATGCTTTTGGATTCAAGTGCATATGTTCTTCCTTTATTCTTGTAAGAGCTAACATTGCATGGTTGATAATTTAGTACATGTTTTACATTGTATATCAACCTAAATTATGCTTGTAAATAAGTTTAAATGATATTTGATACTAACCCATGTTTTAGAGAACTTTTGAAATATAGTCATCAAATATTGAAATGTCAAGCATATGTGGATAAATGAGAAATGTTGAAGGAAGAGGAACATGAGGAGACTTTCTTCAAGTGCAATGGAATGGAATACTCAATGGAGGAGAGTATAAACTCAAAGGACCTAAATGAAGAACATTCTAAAGAAGCATCACTCTCTCAATAAGTATCTCTATCCTTAAGCTATTGTGGTATTCTATATGGTATGGATTGTATGATACTTGTTGATAATTTAATCTTAAATGATTAGATGATTTCTTTACATGAAAAGTATGCTTAGCATTGACAAAATGCCTAATTGGATATTAACTTGCTATTTTTGTCATTGCATAAAGGGTGGATGATATTAGTTCTATACATGTTTTGATCCCTATAGCATATTTCATCATGATGAATGTTTGATATCTATGATTCTCTTGATCTATGGTTTCTTAATGGTATAACACCTAAGAGAATCATGCTCTTATTTTGAAAAGAGTTTATGGCTTAACTAAAAAGTTTTTTTTTTAAAAGCAGAATCTGTTATCAAATTTGAAAGAAGCTTTTCAAGTTCCATATCCTTGAAAATTTTTTGAACTTGTCTTAAAAACTTGAAAGTATTTTCACCTCCTAATTGTCTTGAAAATTTGGAAATCATTCGATTTGTGCTATAAATGTAGTATTCTCTTCATTTGTTTTGAAAAGTCTTATTAAATCTTGAGAGAATGCTTAAGAAAGTTTCCAAATAGATCTTTTGAAATGTTCTATAGAATTCATCTTGATACTTTAAAAGATAAACTTTATTCTTCAAAGTATTTTATTTTCTCAAGACTCTTGTTCAATGAAAAAGAGATGAGATTTACTTTCATATGTTCTTTTAACTTGGGTTTGATCATTCTCAAGGAATATGTGGCTTTAATATTAAACCTCTCTACCTTTCTAAAATACTTTTAAAAATATAATATGCTCTTGTAAAATTCTTTTTGAAAGGGAAAGAAGTTTTTAAAATGATTTGTAATTGATAGATTAAGAATATGTATATTTGCCTTGCTTTTCTTTATGATAATATGCTTATATGGTCTTAGCATGCATATTTTCCTTTATCTATCTTGTGCTTTAACAAGGGGGAGCTTATCTTGCTTATCTTACATATCTTTCTTCCATCTCCTTGTTGACTATAAATAAATGCATAACTATGTTAAACTATTATGTTTAATATTTTGATAATATACATATTTTAAGGGGGAGCCTAGTTCTTAAATTGTTATTTATATCCCTTGGCTTATATCATTGTTTGACATGAAGTGCTTTATTGTTAATACTATTAACATATCAGCAAAAATTATCTCTTATTGTCTTTCCCTCTACCCTTCTTGACAACATGAGTTTTATCTATAGGGGGAGAAAATATTATATTTCCTTCCTAAGCCTTTTTGTTGATGTCAAATAGGGGGAGTGAAAATTAGAAAGAAAAATATGTTCTTATACTTATTGCTTGATATGCTTACATGAATATCTATTCTTCTATATTGCTCAACATATTTTTCTTTGGTGATTTATCATCATCAAAAAGGGGGAGATTGTGGAAATAGGTTTACCCCAATGATTTAATATGTTAAGTTTTGATGATGACAAATACAATAAAAAAAAAGAATGATGCTTATGCTTTATAGTTGTGCTTAATAAATGACAAATGCATCACAAAAAAATATTGATCATGTTACATAGATGTGCTTAATAAGATATATTGTATCATGCATGATTGTGTACTTTATCTAGTTATATCTCACTTAATAATCATGCAATGAGATATATGTAACATTCATCATATAATATATCCAATAATTCTTTATATGAGTTATAAATGAATTAATATTGGATTTGACTTTGTTTAAATGAAAATGTGCAATGTATTCTTTGTTGCATCCTATATTGTACATATCCATTAGTAATTGATAAATATCTTATTTAGATGTATCTATGAAAGTCTTATATGCATGTTAGACTAACTAGAGTTATATATTTATGAATCATGCATATGAAGATACTGAATTATGAATTTAGACTAACTATATTTGTTTTAAGTGAGTAACACTTTGTAGGATAGTCTAAGCACCAAGAGTGAGCATTGCAATAAGAAAACAAAAGATCACAATTATGCTCAACTCAAGAAGAATGAAAATGATAAGATGTTCCAAGCATTTGCAATATTTAAAGAGAAGAATTTTTGAAAGTTTGGATTACATCAAGAATTGATGATGGCAAAAGATCAAGTCCCAAGGTTCTTCAAGAATGGACTTAGATCTTGTGTAAAGATAAAAAGGAATCATACTAAGTTCAAACAAGTTTTAAACATATTTTTAAGTGTTTCTAAAATGTTTAAATGCCCAACAAACTATTTTTGGAAAGTTAGTCTTTGTGGTATTTCAAATCTATGAAAAATAGCCAAGTTTGTGTTTTGCAAAACTGATATATAGTTACTCTTTTGATCATAACGTTCAAATTACTTTGATTTTTGTTGTGAAACTTTTTGCATATGAAAATAGACTCAAATATCTTTTTAATGAGTGGTCATTTGCTTAAAACGGATAAGAAACGAAGAAATTATGACTATTTAAAGTAAGCTTTCAAAAACAGTCAAGTTTGAGTTTTGTAAAACTGGCCTTTAGTTACTAATTTGATCATATCTTTCAAAATACTTTGAGTTTTGTTCTGAAACTTTTTTAATATGAAAATAGACTCAGATCTTTCCAATGATTGGTCATTCGCTTTAATCGGATAAGAAATGAAGAAGTTATGACCTTTTAAAGTCAGTTTTCAAAACTAGAAATGATGTAATCGATTACACAAGTCATGTAATCGATTACAACATTGATAGAAGCCGTGTAATCGATTACAGGAAGTGTGTAATCGATTACAAAGTGTCTAGAAAGCTTGTAAGTGATTACATGAAGCTTGTAATTGATTACCAAGTGCCTAGGAACGTTTCTAACGGCTATAAACGGCTAGTTTTCATAGAAAATCATTATAAAACACTACCAATGACTATTTTATTACTTGGGCTCTATATATAAGTGTTGTATGAAGCTTATACACCTTAAGAACACTAGAATTGATCCTTGAAACATCAAAATCATATTTTGAGCTTTAAAGTATGAATCCTTAATACCCATAGAGCTTCAATTTGTATTATCCACTCTTGAGAGAGTTTTCTATCATCCATACTTTGTTCTTCAAGTTGTATATCTACTCTTATGAGAGTTTTTATTCTTTCTCTTCACTTTGAAATCATTGTAAGAGGGTGAGGTATCCCTTAAGAGAGAAAAGGATGAGGTATCCCTTGTAGTGAGACTCAAACACAAAGGGTGGGGTATCCCAAAGGTGTTGTGAGTGCTCTTGATTATAAAGGTCATCAAGCACCTGTGAAGCTTGAAGAATTGGAGGCTCTAACACAAGGGTGAGGTATCCCAAGGTGTGAGGAGTGGTCTTATATGTACAAAGGTTTTCCTAGCACCCGTGAAATTTAGGAGATAGTGAAGAAAATCTCAAGTTAAGCTTGGGGACTGGATGTAGGCCACAAGTGGTTGGTGGCTGAATCAGGATAAATTCTTGAGTTTGATTCACTCTTCCCTACACTCTTTAAATTTAGTATTTAGTGAAATATATTTATCTATTGCATATCTTGATGTTTTGATTGTTACAACTTGATATCTAGCTTATTCACTTAGTTCATCATATATCCCAAGTTGTATTTGAGTAATCCTCAATAGTTGTACATTTATTAGACTTATTCTGCTGCATTTATTAATTAAGTTATTCAAAATACATAATTTGTCAAAGTTGTATTAAAATTTGTAATTACCCAATTCATCCCCCTCTTGGGTAATGGTTGTCATGGCTAACAAAAGGCAAATTTGGCGAAAAGAGATGATATTGTGGCTGCGGTCGTTTCTCAAATTAACATTGTGACCAGTGTGAACAAATGGGTGGTAGACTCTGGTGCTACCAGGCATATTTGTGCGAACAAAGATGCTTTTACCTCCTACACTTCTGTAGGGGATGATGAAGAACTTGTGTATCTTGGAGATTCTCGAACTGCTGCAGTTTCGGGAAAAGGGAAAGTTCTTTTAAAGCTCACATCTGGGAAGACCTTGGCTTTGAATGATGTACTCCATGTGCCTAATATTAGGGCCAATTTGATTTCTGTATCACTGTTGGGAAAAGCTAGGATTAAAATGTCATTCGAATCTGACAAGATAGTAATGACAAAAAATAATGTCTTTGTGGGAAAGGGCTATAGTGATCAAGGACTTTTTGTACTCAGTATTTCTAAAATTATTAATAAAATTACATTTTTTTCTGCTTACTTGATTGATTCTATTGATATGTGGCATGCTAGTTTAGGACATGTTAATATTTCTTATATTAAGAAAATGTGATGTCTTGGTTTAATTTCTGCGACTAGTGATATATGCTTAAATAAATGTGATATTTATATTGAATCTAAGTTAACTAAAAAATCTTATCTTTCAGTACAACAACGTGAATCTGAATTACTTAGTTTAATTCATACCGATCTAGGAGATTTAAAAAATACAATGACTAGAGGTGGTAAAAAATATTATGTAACCTTTATAGATAATTTTTCTAGATACACTAAGGTTTATTTAATTAGAAATAAAGATGAAGCTTTTGAAATGTTTGTTTCCTATAAGGCAGAAGTAGAAAATCAATTAAATAGGAAAATTAAAAGGGTTAGATCCGATAGGGGTGGTGAATATATCTTATTTAATGAATTTTGTGAAAAAGAAGGCATAATACATGAAGTAACTCCCCCTTATTCACCTGAATCTAATGGTGTAACTGAAAGAAAAAATAAAACATTAAAAGAAATGATGAATGCAATGCTAGTTAGTTCCTCAGCACCCGATAACCTTTGGGGAGAAACCTTATTAACTACATGTTTTTTGCAAAATAGGATACCTCATAAGAAAACTGGTAAAACACCTTATGAATTATGGAAAGGTTATATGCCTAATTTAAAATATTTAAAAGTGTGGGGGTGTCTAGCTAAGGTAATGCTTCCTGATCCTAAGAAAAGAAAAATAGGAACCAAAACTTCTGATTGTATGTTTACTGGTTACGCTGAACGTAGTGCTGCTTATAAGTTCCTTGTTTTGCGAAGCGATGTGCTTGATCATAATACAATAATGGAAACTAAAAATATTGAATTTTTAGAACATATATTTCCTTTGAAATCTGGAAATAAACAATCTTTAGAAAATATTTCTTCAGGAATTTATTGTGAAAACTATATGAGGATTTGAGAAGGAGTAAAAGACAAAGAAAAGTGTCATCTTTTGGAAATGATTTTTATACTTATCTTGTTGAAAATGACCCTTTGTCATTTTCTGAAGCTATTTTATCTTCTGATGCTCAATTTTGGAAAGAAGCTATTAAAACCGAAATTGATTCTATTTCAAAATGCAATACTTGGACTTTAGTTGACTTACCTCCTGGAACAAAACCTATTGGTTGCAAATGGATTTTTAAAAGAAAATATAATCCTGATGGTTCGATTGAAAAATACAAAGCTAGATTAGTAGCAAAAGGTTTTACTCAAAAACAAAATATTGATTATTTTGATACCTTTGCTCCTGTGACCAGAATTTTTTCGATTCAGATTTTGATAGTCTTGGCTTCAATTTACAAACTTGTTATTCACCAAATGGATGTTAAAACTGCTTTCTTAAATGGTGATTTGGAAGAAGAAATTTATATGACACAACCTGAAGGATGTGTAATTCGTGGTCAAGAAAATAAAGTTTGTAAACTTCTCAAATCCTTATATGGTTTGAAACAAGCACCAAAATAATAGCATGAAAAATTTAATCAAATATTGATTGATGATGGTTTTACTTCTATTGAAGTTGATAAATGTGTTTACACTAAATTAATGAATGGTGAATGTGTAATCATATGTTTATATGTGGATGACATGCTTATCTTTGGTACTTGTAACGATATTGTGATAAGAACAAAATCTTTTCTCACATCTAAGTTTGATATGAAAGACATGGGTGAAGCAAGTGTAATACTAGGAGCCAAGATCATAAGGAAGGATGATAGTATAACATTATCCCAAGAACATTATGTGGAGAAACTTCTTAGAAAGTTTGGTCATTATGACTTGAAACCAATGAGTACCCCTTATGATTCTAACTCTCAATTAAAAAAGAATAGAGGTGATTCTGTTGCTCAATCTGAGTATGCCCAAATTATTGGAAGTTTATTACATTTAATGAATTTTTCGAGACCAGACATAGCATATGCTGTGAGGAGATTGAGTCGTTATACTCAAAGTCCAAATCAGGATCACTGGGGTGCACTTGTCAGACTCATGAGATATTTGAGAGGTACCATGAACTATGGTATAGTGTATAGTGGATTTTTCGTTGTATTAGAAGGATATAGTGATGCTAACTGGATCTCAGATTCAGATGAGACAAAATCCACTAGTGGTTATGTATTCACACTTGGTGGTGGAGCGATTACTTGGAGATCAGCCAAACAAACTATAATTGCAAAATCCACTATGGAGTCAGAGTTTGTAGCTCTGGAGTTGGCTAGTAGTGAGGCTGAGTGGTTAAAAAACTTCTTGGCAAATATTCCTTTAGGAATAAAACCAACATCGTCAGTGTCAATGCATTGTGATTGTCAAGCGGCAACAGCCATTGCAAAGAATAAGACCTTCAATGGTAAAAATAGACATATACAATTGAGGCATAATGTGATAAAGTAGCTGCTAAAAGATGGAACAATATCAATTGATTATGTGAAGTCAGAAGTGAACTTGGCCGATCCTCTGACAAAGCCTCTTGGGAGGAAACCAATATATGAAACATCGAGGGGAATGTGACTTAAGCCAATTTGAAATTAACAGTGATGGTAACCCAACCTTTGTGATTGGAGATCCCATGAAGAAGGTTCATATGAGTAAAAACAAGTCACTTGTTAGTTCTGCTAGCATTAATAACTTTGTCCCTTCCTATGGTGTGAGATGTGCTATACTGCATTATTGAGAGGATAAGCTTAAAAGCTTTTAATGATTTTCATATCCCTTATGGGTGGTGTATGATTTGCAGCATACACTTGATGAAATCACCTATATGAGTGTCAAGTGGGGCCGCTTGTATGAGATTATGGCATATCTCTAGAGCACTCATGAATTACCAAGCGCGCGTATGGCCTTTTAGCGCAACACAGCAACAACAGCGAGAATTATTGGGGTGTAGTGTGACTGGTAGACCTCTAATGTACACAAAGTATTTTTGGTTCATAGAAGTTTACTTCACCAACTCACTGTATGTTATGTCTTATCCGTCTAGGTCTGGTTCATAGTCCAAAAGACACCAGATTCGATGCATTTACACCCATGGTGTTAACCCAGGAAAAATCTTGTTTTAAAATTTTCTTAAATATTTCTTTAAACTTTTGAAATATGTGGGGGATTGTTGTTGTTTTAGCTTTAGTTATGATATTTCAAAAGTCTATGTCCCACATTGCTTAGTCTTCAGAGTTTTAAAGAGTTTATAAATCAATATGTGTTTTGGGCTTTATAAGAAACAATTGAGGTGATGGGCTCGCGCGCACAAAAATGGGCACGAAGGCTCATGGCCAGTGCAAATCATCGATTTGCTCCCCCTGCGCGTGATATCATGAGGCCCGAATCTTTTTGTGAAATATTTATTTAATTTTTGAGCTTACCAGGAAAATAAAATTTTTGAAGAAGTCAAAACTGACTTGGTCGTATTTGACTTGGTCTTCCCAACGGGCAAATCTGTTTTAACGTTCCAATTAGTTTCTAACATTCCAAATTAGTTTTCAACAACCAGATCCATTTTCTAACGTTATTATTCCAACGTCATTAATTTAACAAACTTAACATTGATTTCTGTTTTCTAAACAGCTCTTTCTTATCTTCTTTAAATACTATTTTCTGACTGTGGTTTTTAATATATACTTTTTTCTCCTCCTGGGTTAACTGCATTTAAATTACTCCGCTGTTCTGCAACCTTGGTTCCTACTGAGATGAGTCTGTTGAATCTTGGGAGATTCATACACTTGTGCGATAAAATCCTTGAGGACAGTGTCTTCCTACACGCCTCAGGCTATTCCTTTGATCGTGATTTACTACGTTGTCATCTAATCAAATATATAACACACTTCACCACCCGAAACCCACACCCATAGCCGCTATTGCCGTCCCCTGTTTTTGCCAGAATCGCGATCTACGCAGCAGCCACGAACCACCGCGTCACTGTAATCTACCTCGCAATACCCAAACCCATGGCAGCTTCCACAACACCGCTATACCCATCACCACCATAGCCTCTGCTCTGCTACCACTAGCAGTGAATACCACTAGTCAGAGCTCCACTAAGTCGTTCTGCCACAGATCCGACGCAGTCCATTGTCGGAGCTCCACCATAGATCCAACGCAGGGGTGCCTTGTCTTCTCTCTCTCGCTCTGGCACATTTCTATTTTTGTGCCTTGTATTCGAGATCCTGGTCAAGTCCTTGCGTTATCTCTCTGCCACAGCTCTATTTTATAGATTTTGAAGATAAACTAAGGATCAAGTTTGTGTTAAATAGTTTTACAGATTTTGGAGATAATAGTTTGCTTGGTCATCATGATAGACTTGTGATGTATTAATTTAAATTTTGAAGAGCTTAGTGGTTTAACAAATGACATCTTTATAGATAATCTGTAATGCTTCTACCTATATGTGATTTCTAATTTTCTTCATTTTTGGCTGAATTATGCCAAGGTCTACCTGTCATTGCTGTTGGTGTTGGGCTTAGCACATTTGACAAAGCACCTGTAAGGATCTCCATACCATCTCCTTTCATCCAACCTTTGCAATATGATACATAAACTGTACCAATTCATTTAAGATTGCTTACTGGACTAGAGATCTTTCATTTTTTTCTGGGGCTTTTTGAATTTCTTAGAAACTTTAGCACATTAAAAAGTTTCTACATTTAGACATTAATAATTACATGCCTATACATGAATGTTTCAGTGTTCAACGCTTGCTTGTTGTCTATCTATATTTTTTCTCAATTTAGCTTGTAAACTTCTTTGGTTATCTATTTGATATTAAATTCCCAGTTCTTTTTGTTCAGGACAAATAATATGTATAGTCACACATCCAAATGAATGAATATAGGGATCAGGTGATCTTCGTGAGTACCTAAGACTGTTTAATTATTCTTTTCTCATAAATTCTCTGTTGCCCTTCTTGCTTATTTGAAATTTTAATCTTAGCCAACAACTACAAAGAAGCATGGACGATACATTGGCACCTGTGTGAAGGTCTTGGATATGACTAGTTTGAAATTTTCAGCACTGAGCGAGGGTATGCCAGTAATTTAGGAAAATTGTTTTTCTTTTCTTCTTGCTTTCTTCATTTTTTAATCATATGAGAGCCCCTTGTAGGATTGAGACTTTATTGTCATCAATGTTAATTGTCATTACAATTGAGGTGTCTCAGTTCTCACTGCTTCCATCTGCTTGATGCTCATATAGTTGACACTTTCTGTTTGACCACCTTCCGTAGCTTTTGACTGCTATATCTACAATAGATGACTTGAACTACCCAAAAAAGACAAACACATATTATATCGTTAATGCGCCATACGTATTCTCATCATGTTGGAAGGTTTGTGCAAGTCTTAATGTTTGAAGAATTTGGCCTACTCCACTTCCTGTCCATAGTTTCAAAAACATCATTCAAAATCCAAAGATTAACAGCTAAAATAATTTTACTTAACAATAACAAATGACAGATTATGTAGATAATGAAAGGAACTTAACTCTATCTCAATAACTTAATTCCTTAAACTTATCAAAATGTAATATAACTGAATTCGGTTACTTTCAACAATTGCTAGTGCTTGATGAAATTAGAGGATGATTTTTTTTGGTTGGTTTTAGATGAATTACGGTAGTTTTAAACAGCTGTTTTATGCAAAAACTAAATTGGGTGATGTTTTTTTTTTGTTGGTTTTAGGTGAATTACGGTAGTCATAATTGTCGTTTTATGCAAAAACAAAACTGCCGCTTTAAACATGACAAAATTGTGGCGGTTAATGGGAAACCGTCATATTATATTGAATGGTGGACATAATTACGACAATTTTGGAAACTGCCATTGAGGTGAAAAATGGTAGTTACAATCGCCATAATTTGCAACAAATAACTGTTGTTTTAAGCCTTTTTTTGTAGTGTGCAAGCCAACATTTTATTAGTGTAGCTTATGTTTCTTATCAGGTTATTCGTGGTAGTTCATCGAGCTCAATCCATTTTGATAGCTCTAGAGTCCACAAAGGACTACCACATCAAAGGTATGCGTTTTGATTTGGTTTTACATCATAATTTGAATTGATTTGTATGTGTATGGTCTTGTTGTTAGGGGTCTTTTATTGTAAATACTTTAATTAAATCTCGATATTGGTTGATTTTTCTTGTATGTATATGTTGATTTGTATAAGTTGATTTCTTGACTAACATTTGAAGAGGCACAACTCACAACAAACCTAACAAATTCCATTTTTGTGGCCATTCACCCCTTGTTCCTCATCTCTCCTTTGCTTATCGCAGGCGCACCTTTGGATTCTTTGAACAATCTAAAATGTTGGTTTCAGAAGGTGTTAGGGAAGGAAGGACAACATGTGATTGGGCTATATGATTACTTAAGGGCAAGATTGGTACAAAAATGGTCACATGAATTCAACGTGACACTTTCCATTAGAGTTTGATGGAAAATCAAATGGAAGGACGAAAGCATACACATTGTCCAAAAATGTTAGTTCGAAATAATTTATCTGATTAACCTGTATTAAAAGAAATAAATTACTTTAAAAAAAGAGAGAAATTTAATAATTTTAATATTTAAAAATTAATATTGCAAGCTTGTAGGCTAGCGCGGCCTATATCCGACCAATTCATAATTGGCTCAAGTTGGACCAAACCAAATTTTATGTGATCCAACATTGTATTAGCTTAGCCTATGTTTTTTATTAGGCTATTTGAGCAGGTCTATTAGAATCGACCCATTTTGATAGTTCTCGAGTCCAAGAAGGACTAACGCATCAAAGGTATGAATTTTGCTTTAGTTTTATGTTATAATTCGAGTTGATTTGTATGTATGTGATCTCAACATTAGGGGTTATTTTTTTACTGTGAATCCTTGAATTAAATCCTAATGTTGGTTGATTTTTCTTGTATGTATATGTTGATTTGTATAAGTTGAATTCTTGACTAACATTTAAGTAGGCAAAACTCTCAATAGACCCAGTAAATTTCATTTTCACAGCCATTCTCTCCTTGTTCCTCATCTCTTCTTTGTTCATTGTAGGCGCATCTTCGGGTTCCTTGAACAATCTGAAATGTTGGTTTCAGAAAGTGTTAGAGAAGGAAGGACAACATGAGCTTGGGTCATATTACTTAAGGGTAAAATTGGTACACAAATGGTCACATGACTTCAACCTGACACTTTCCTTTGGAGTTTGATGAAAAATCAAATGGAGGGATGAAGGCACACACATTGTCTAAAAATGTTAATTCCAAATAATTTATAAGATTAACTTTATATTAAAACACTTAAATTAAATTAATTTGTTTTAAAAGATTTTAGATCAATTGTTACTTAAAATGGATTGGTATTTGTTTTAAAATGCCATTTGACTAAACTTTAAAATGAGAAATTTAATAATTTTAATATTTAAAAATTGATATTTCAGGTTTGTAAGCTAGCCCAGTCCTCATTGGGCCAACTCATAATTGGCCTAGACCGATAGGACCAAATTTTGTGTGAGCTAACATTTTATTAACCCAACCTATGTTTTTATTTGATTATTTGGACTGATCCATTAGAATTAACCATTTTGTCAGCTTTAGAGTCCATCAAGGACTATTGCATCAAAGTTACAAATTTTGCTTTGGTTTTATGTCATAATTTGAGTTGATTTGCATGTATGTAGTCCCGATGTTAGGGCTTTTTCACTGTAACTCTTTGAATTAAATCTCGATGCTAGTTGATTTTGTACATACACCTTCGGGTTCTTTAAACAATCTAAATTGTTAGTTTCAAAAGGTGTTAGGGTAGAAAGGACAACATGTGCTTCGGCCGAGACTACTCAAGGGTAAAATTAGTATAAAAATGGTCACGTAACTTTTGCATGACACTTTTTATTGGAGTTCGAAAAAAAATCAAATGGGAGGAAGAAACCGCACGCGTTAGAAAGTTTAGGAGCACCTTATATGTTTTCGAAGTTTTATGATAAAAGTGTAAATTGGACTTTTCTCCAATTATAATGTTTTAAAGTGATCTTGCATTTCCAAAGGCAAATTTAATAGTGTAAAAGTGAAATATGAACTTTTATTTAAGAAAAATTTGTTAAATAGAAATTGAAATGTTACATGCATAAAAAAATATCTCACATAACCCTTACCATCGATAAATGAGTAGTTAAGATTTTTTCGACGATTGCTTTAAACGCAGCCCAAAGTTTCTCATTCACTCATTTATTGACTATGAGGTACTTTTGGTGCATATATCATTTCTGAAATAAAAAAGCTTAAACAAAAGCATGGCAATAAAGTTGTGTGTGTGTGTTTTTTTTTCCAGTCAAATTTATTTGTATATACGTTTCCCCTTCTCTGATAGTTTAGAATCTTAGATGACAGAATAGTTGTCTTAATTTGAAACATAACACTTCTTGTAGTCTCTCTTACTGTGTCTAGCTAGTTTATTTTCTCAAGACTATTGTGGTGTGTGTTGGGTGGTTTCTTTTCGTTTTCTTCCTGGAATGATGGATTTGAATTCCTTCTTGGTTATGAGGAAAAAGCATGGTGCTCTGTGTCTCTCCTTCCTAAAACACAGTAAATAACACGTAATTTTTTATGTGAGACTCACCCAGTCAGAAAATAAACACACATTTCTCAAATATCACCCAACTCTTCTATAAAAGCAAGGATCCAAATTTGAAATATGTAAAAAATATTAGCTATTTCAATTTGCCTCATTTGGGGCCTAAATTGCTAGTACTTTTTATGCCTAAAATAAACAGCATATCCATTTCAATTATTTTAGGCTAAATTGTCAGTACCTTTTAGCTTAGTTTTTCCAGTTTTAAATACAAAAAGTAGTTGAAACATTCAATTTCCATCGCAGTTAACTGAAAATTTAATTTATTCTATAACTTCAAGGCCTCAACCTCTGAATTTAATATCACTGCAGCAATATAATTATCCCTGCTTTTCTTGTTTTCAAGCCTCTTCCATTCTTTTTCTCCAATTGCTAGTCCATCATGCAGCAACTTATGTTCCTTCAAATGCAACTCTAGGACAAGAATCTTATGAGCCAAATACTGAGATAAATCTAAGTGGAGGAGTTAGTCTTGTTTTGTACACAGGAAATAAGAATTAAACTTCCAACTTCTATAATTACATTACCTCTTACTTACCTGTTTTGGAGAGGGAGGAGGGAAGTGGTCTATATATTTGTATCATTCGGCTATTTCATTTGATGCAGTATATGGGGTTTCAAAATCCAAGAGAACAACCTTAACAATTGTGTTAATTGATGATAATTTCCTCCTTATTTATAGCAAATTTTCCCTCATTTTATTTTCTTCAAATAGCAGTCAAACAAAGTGTATGAGAAAATCATAGACACAGGAAAGCAAGAAATTATTCATATTAACCGAGTTTGGCAAGGACATCATTCAGAGTAGATATAGTCTCAGCATAGTACTTCTCTGCTTCTGGGATGCTCTTAACCTTTGCTGCATGATCCAGCTGTTAAACAAAAACGAAAAGAAAATTAAGAACTTTAACTAGTCTAAACTCTCACAATACTATAAATTGACAAAGAACTATGGGATTATCTCCTTTTCTCCCCTTTATTTTTTTCAACTTACATTGCTGATATCCTGGAAGAGCTTGCCAGTAAGTTCCTTGAGGGATTGCTTCTGGTCCTTAGGTTTTGCAGAGATGACAGTGTTAAGGTCATACCGAAGATACTCGGCCTTCAGACGAAGATCATTCTGAACATATGGCCATGCCTTCTTGTCTATCAACTTCTTGACAGCAACAATGTCCTTGGCTGACTCCTTTGCCCTTTGTGCTGCCTCACTAGGAGACAATGGTTGAATGAAGAACCTTTCTTTCAATGGCAGCAGAAGGTCTCTTGGCTGATCAGAGTTCAGTGTTCCAGCTGCCAAATTCCATAACACACCCATCATGGTTATAATTTTCATCAAATTCCATTCTTTATGTCATTAATAACAATCCCTTTTGTTTTATCTTTTTTCCCCTCTCTTTGCCTCTAACTCATTATAACCAATGAAATTAAAGTCAAACTAAGTTCTACTTCCCCATCAAAAAATTTCTACTCCATTTCTTTTTTCATCTTTCATCGCAACACCCATGACCCATTTTCTGTTTAAAACTTCCTGGGGTACAAAGCTACAATGTCACATGAGTGATTTCCACTTGACAAGAAAGACTTACGCAGTCCACCAGAAGGTGGGGGAGGAGGGCCAACTTTGATGGGCTTGGCATCAGCAAGCACAGCTTGAACAAAAGAGCCAGTGGCCAAACCAGCAGCAACAAGACCAATCACTGCCCTGCGGCTACTCTGTGGCTCAGCTGGCACCTGCTGGGCTCTAACTGTGAGCCCTGAACGTGTTGAGGACACCCTGCTGCTGCTAGGCACGTTCAAGCGGGTTGAGCCACTGAGTTGGAGGCTTCCTTCCAACACAGCCTGAGAGGAACCACGTAAGCCAGCCATTGATGCCATAGCTTGGGCCATTTTCCTGAGTAAGCCTGCTAATTGATTTGTAGAATGTGACAAGAATGAAAGAGAACCCTGAGATATAATTTTATGGCTAAAGTGCTGGTGGATGATGATTGTTGTGTGTGTGATCCAGAGTCATTCGGGAAAGTATACCTTATCTGCCATTTTCCACTTGGATAAGTTGGATATGGTATCAGCCAATCACGGTGGAAGAATTGTGGATGCATAATGACATGCTGGATTGTGTTTCCAGCGTGAACTTTTACCAGTCTGACACGTGGATTGAGATATTATTGAATAATTTTTCTATCCTTTTCATTTTCCATCCATTCTTCATTTTTCACTTCGTTTGTTCAAAAAGCCGAACAAATTGACTAATGTTAAGGTAGTACAATCAATTAATCGAGAGCAAATTTTAGATAAACACTCTCTGTTGTAGACACTCAATTCAACTAATTTTTTTAAGTACTCGGCAATGATTTGAACTCGAGTCGTTGTAAGAAATATGCCATCTTAATTCTTAACCATTATGTAAATCCCATAAATATTAGGATAAACTCTTCTAAAATAGGTTTATATCTAATATAAATAAGTAAAAGGCATTTATTTTTGATTTGTTATAGTACATTAAAATTTTAACTCACCAAATAATCTAAAGTTAAATATATTTTATTTACTTATTTTAAAAATAAATTCACTTTAAAAGTCTTTTTTTAAATGTTAATAGTTTGCATCTTATAATTTTATTTACTTTTAAAATTTTTGTACCAGTTAATGAAATATCATTAGAACTAAATGAATAATAGGCATATACAATGACTCAGCTAAAAAAAAAGTATATACAATGGCTAACGCTATCTTTTCAAACATTGGCATCATTTGTTTTTGAATTTGTCTTTTAACATTCATGTTAACACCAATATGTTAAAATGCTTACGTTTCATAGTTATATAACTCAAATTGAAAGTTGACTCAGATCAGAAAATCAGGTTATTGGGTTAATGATTCGAATAGTCGAATAATAAAACTTAGATGAAGAAGAAAATATTTTTAAAAAATATTATAAAAAGAATTATTGATATAAAATATATTATATTAAAAAATATTAAACAAAAAATACTATACAAAAAAATATTTCTAAATAAACGATAATAATAACTTATTAGTTACATAATAAACTAAAAAATTGAGAATAATATTCAATAAAAACATATGGTCTAACGGTAAAATGTACTTTATGATAAAGATTTTCAAGTATAATGTTCAAATTTTAAAAATTATATTTTTATAAGTTTCAATTAAAAAAAAAGACTAGTCAACTCGACCAAGTGGGTCACCAAGTCACCAAGTCACTCGGGTCAATTCAAGTTTAACCGAGTAGTTGAGGAAATCAGTTCAACAAGTTGATCGGACTAACCTAAACGCAAGTTTTCTGATTCAACCAGTCAAACTGGTCCTAACTGTATAACTATGTCACATTTTAAATGCATGTGTTCCTACTAGGTGTGAGATTACAACCTAAAATCAATTGATATTAAGTAGAGTGGCCCAACAAATATATAAATCGCACTCGAAATATTGAGGTAGACGATGTGAGACTCTTAACAAGTCTAATGAAATAGGCGACAAAGATGGATGACTCTGATACTATGTGAGAATTCAACTTAAAATCAATTGGCATTAAGTGGAGTGACTCAATAAATATATAAACTGCACTCGTAATATTGATGTAACATCCCGATTTTTTTTGTTTTTCTTGAAATAAATAAGTTTTATAATATTTATGAGTTTTTGTGAATTTTTAGGAATTTTTAATTATTTTGATTATTTTAATATTATTTTAATTATTTTAATATTATTTTTGAAATATATGCTTGAACTTTGTTTTTTCTAAATATATATGGGTTTTATAATTTTTATAAAATTTGAAAATTTTTATAGAATTTTCTGAGTTTATGATTATTTTAATATTATTTTGAGCTGTGTGTGTGTTTGAGGCGAACTCAGAAAAATAAAAATTTTTCTTAGATCGAGAAGTTTCGAACTGTCAAGACAGGATCTTACTAAACCCAAAATCGGGAACAGTTGACGAAGATTTTCTGTATCTAAGTTTTCTATTACCCATTGAGTAATAATAGTAGTAGCTATTGTCCATTGAGTAATATCTGCTAGAAAATATCTTGATGGCGATGGGTCAAAGCGATGGATCAATGGTAAGCAGGAAGAAGGCAAATTGGATACTCAAGTTGAAGAGGAGAAATTCAAATTGACTACTCAAACTAGAAGAGAAATCCAATTTGACTACTTAAACTAGAAGGCAAATTCAATTTGGCTACTTATTCTTTCAGGATATTTTGAGCTTGTCTTGTCATTATTTTCTAGAAGCGGTGACTCGCCATGTTCTAGAATGATGACTCACTTAGTAAATATCTAAGAAAAATATCTCAGTAAAATATCTTGGACAAATATCTGAATACAAATATCTTTTTGAAAATATCTGGATGAAAATATCTAAGCAAAAAATGTCTAAGATATTTCTAATCAGAAAATATCTACGCTAAATATCTTAAGTGTAATTATGAAAATAAAAAATATCTAAGCTAAATATCTTAAGAGTAATGATGACCCATCATTGCATAACTTTATGACTAATCAATTATAATCATGATAGTTTATTTAAAAGTCAACAAAAACGGTTGGACTAGTTACTAAGTAACTAGATAAACTAATTAAGTTACCCTAATAGTTTAATTAGTAACTAGATGGAACTAACTAAGTTACTAAATGTTTAGAAAACCCTAACTACACAAAAGATCTAGATTCATCTAGAAAGTATGACAAAGCATGACATATGCAATGACTTAATCAAGTAACTAAATGGTTAGAATGTAACTAGGTACCCTAACTAATTAGTTTAAGTGTAACTAGGAAATTAGAATGAAACCAAACTAGTTTCATTTCTCCATTGAACCACATGGCCATAAGGCCATTCTACCAAGTTCTAGATTCATTTTATGATCAAATGATGACCATTGTGTGACATAAACCATGTGCATCCATGTGAGTCCATGTGCTTATGTTTTGTCTTGCAAAACAAGCCATAGTCTTCCTTTCCTATTGCATCCCACGGCCATGCCTTGCATAATAGGCTATTCCATTTCATTTTCTCATACTTGGTGACAAGAATCCATCATCCTTTCTCTCACTTTCAAGAACACTAAGAACATATACCAAAATACTCCATCCTCATCCTTTCTTGAAGAATTCGGCCACTATCCTCTAAACCTATCTCCAATCTTCCATAATTTTATCTAGCTACATATCTTGAATCCTCTCATAAATCCAAAACACTTTCATGTTGAGAACTTCTCAAAATTCATTCATCTTCATCATCCTATCAAGCCAAAACCACAAAAGCTTTTATCTTTTCTTCTTGAGGAATTCGGCCAAGACCATTGAAGCACCTTCCAAGCTTCAATAATTTCAAACAACCTTAGATCTAGAACCTATACACAATCCTAAGATAATTTGTAGTTGAGATCTTAGCTTAGTTCTATCATCTTCAACCTTGTTCTTCAAGTTGGAGATCAAAAAGTTCTTACCTTTCTTGCCTTGTGAAGCTCACGGCCAACCACCCTAAGACCACCTTCCAAGTTTTTTTAATTTAAACTAATCATACTTCTAGAATCTTCACATCATTCTAAGACTCTTTAGTGTTGAGACTTTGGTCTAAATCCATCATCTTCATGCTTGAATCTTGGATTTAAGTTCTAAGGTTTCAAGGTAAAGGTCTTGAAACTTAACTTCTTATTTGATTCTTAGAATCCTAAGACCATGTTTGATCTATGGTCATCTTAATCAAGCTTTAGATACTAATTTTTATGTGTTTGTTTTGATTCTAAGATCTATTTGGTGGTGAAAGTTTGATAGAAAGAAAGTCCTATAAGGAACTAGGAGGACATCAACCAGGTAAGAGGGAGATTAACTTCATTGGCCATATGTGGCGGTGAAGGAATGAATTATTTGTAATTGTGAGTGAAAAATCCATGTGAGGATTTATTCACTCGATTGTGTGGTTGTTATTTTATGCTTGTTAGATTATATGTGATTGTTTTATTGCTTTGATAAATATGCATGATTTATATATGTGTTTGGTATGCTTATAGTTTTGATAATATACTTACATATGTGATTTTGGAAAGCATGATAATTCCTGTGTAACTTAGGATGTGATTCACATGATGAAAAAAATTGTATGATGGTTCCAAAGAACCTAGAGGCTCACGGCCTCAATACCATTAAGGGAACCAAGAGTTCTAAATTATTTTCCTAATTAAGGATTAAATGATTTTATGACAAGAAATTTAATTAAGTATTTTTCTAAGGAATAAAGTGTTAGAAAATAATTATATATGATTTATGATGATTTATGAAGTATAGTATAAAATTTGGCCAACATGCCATTTTGGTGTTCGAGATCCAAAATTATTTACTAAGTGTAGACTTAGGTATTTAAATGGTAAGAAATCAATTTGGAAAATTTTTAAATCTAAAATGAAAGTAATTAACTTTTTAGAATTAAAATTGGCCTAATTAGGTTATGTACTAAAATAGAAGTTAAAACTTGAAATTTGTTAACGTATAGCTCACTCTCTGGGTTTTGAAGCGCGTTAGGAAATTTTGAGCTGTAATGTCTCAAGTAAATTAAAGAAATACAGTTTTCTAGGAAACAATAGAAAATATTGATTTTAATGAGAATATCTTGGAAATATTATTTTTAAGAAGGATTATTATGGAAATAATGGAAATAAAAATCAAATTTTGATAATAAATAAGAAAAATATTATTTTGAGTTTAGAATATGTTAGAAATAATTTACGCGATTGAAAATACGTAGAAAAAATCTTACGCGATTTAAAATTAGTAATTTTTAGTTATGCGATTTAGAAAATGTTGAAAAATATTTACGTGATTTGAAAACGTAACAGAAGTATTACACAATTGTGAAAATGCGATAATATTGTTACGCGATTGAGGGGAACAGCAAGTTGTGTTGTAGGGCCGACGTTAGTGAAACTGAAGTACTGAACCCGAGTGGATCTTTGGTATTATCGATTGTATGAGCGGGTATATAATATCATAGATACTAATGGTATTAGACAACTGTATGTGCGGTTACGTTAATATCATTGGGAACAGTACAACGGTACTTTGTTTCGATTAAAAGTGCTTTTGAGCATTATACGGTGATACTGCCATGTGACGATGTGTGAATAAGAAATACTGTGTGGTTAATGACAGTATATGTTTGAATCATTTATCATGCATAGAAAAACGTATTCACTTGATTTGTTAGGACGTTTTATGCCTAAAGAATGAACGGGAACTTATAGGATAGTGGATCGGGATAGATCTTGGGGGATGTCAGGGCATGGTGATTCACACGGTGGAGATGTTACCACCCGTGATTATTATATCACGTAATACCCCTGGCCTGTGGACACTGATTGCAACGCACTAGCAGGCCTGACAACCACTATTGCTTTTCATTATCCAGCATAGATTGTCTTTTTGGGGGGGATAGATCTTCTAGGCGTTCATATCTAAATTTGAATCTCCATGGAGTAGGAACTGGTTGCATTGTACATAAAGATGATTATCATACACATCGTGCATATGCATAGTCAGCATTTCATAATGTCGTGATATAGTATTATTGTGATATAACGGGATTGTGGTATTATCAATATGTTTGTTATTATGCTGCAAATGTATTGGATTGTTTATCTATTAAATGTCATGAATATATCTGCTGATTTTACATTAATCATTGAATTGTATGTATGAAATGACATTGTTGTTCGTATCATTGCTTTGCTGCCATATTGGTATGCGATGTAGGGGATCTCACATCTTTGCTATTTTATTCTGTCTGTTTTTATTTTATGTCTACGCCTGTAAAGACTGCAATGGCAGCAAGAAGGAATCAACTAGATTTCTTTAGACTACAGTTTCTTGAAGGCGCTGCTGCTTGGCATGTTTATTGGGACACAGGACACATAGAGTATTGTGGTGACATTACTCTATCAGTAAGTAAGACTCGCTATTGGATCGTTACTTCATACGGTTGCTTATGTAGAGGTTATTTTTCTTATTAGGGAGTTGTGGAATGAATTTCACTATACTCCTAGAGAGAACTTCGATATATCTTTGGGTCAAATTTCTATCCGTCAAGACATTCCCAGCTAGGGAATTTATCTTCTAACAAGGGCTCATATCTTAGGTGTTATGTTTTTTGGTATGTAAAGATAATGAATGAATAGTTGTAGTAAACTCTGTTTATATGAAAAGTATATTTATTCAATTTTTATATTTTGAATTACTTTAATTTCATCAATTGATGTTTTCTACGAAAAAGAAATTTTGAAACCCGTATTTAAATGAGATTAAATGTGTTATAACTTGGGAAATTAATTATTTATAAGGAGTTGGTTTGAAATGTGATACCCTTCGGAGGGGGTGTTACATTAGTTGTTGGTGGGCATGTGTGTCCCGGGGCCGACGAGGGCGGCGAGTGATTGCTGGTGCAATGAAGCACGGACAAGGTGTAACACCCCAAATTTCCTATATCTTAAACTTGATAATTTTGTGATTAACGCAATTTTCTTGTTTAGTAAATTTGATTTGTAAAATTATTTTGAATATCCCATCAGCGTATTTAATCGTTTTGAGTGATTTACTCGTGTCGGGAAAATGATAATTTTGGTAGGAAAAATCTTTCGTATTTATTTCTCTTGATTGTTAATTATTTTTAACAAATCGACTTGATTTTCATCGTTTTCTAATTTTTGTGATTTTATGTGTGATTTTGAATTTCTTTCTATTTGTGGGCCCCACGAGGGGTATGTGGGCCCAGGTGGCCATACGTGGGCCTAGGTGGGTCCCGCAAAGTGAAAAAATTTTCTACGTATAGGAAAATTTGTCCTGTTTAGGCGAGACAGGATCTTACTAAACCTGAATCAGGAAACTTGATTTTAGAAAATTTGTTTTGTCTTATATTTATTTATCGAAAGATAAAAATACGATAAATATATTCTTTTCGTGGGATTTTTAGTAGATAACAATAGAAATTATATTGTTAAGTCAACATTAGTGGTTTAGATATCCACCATTAATTTAATTAATAGTTAAGAAATAAATTTAATAAAGAAGTATAAGATAATCATCATTAATTTAATTAATGGTGTTAGAATAAAATTAGGCAAGCTTCATATCAATCGTAGATTTAATCAACGGTGTAAAATTGATGATATAAGGTGACCATTTACAACCATTAGATTTAGACTAAATCAAAGGTGGAGATTTAGTCTTAAAAAGTGAAGGAGATAATTTATGGCCAATTGGATGAAGAATTAATCAAGGGTGGAGATTTGGTCTTAAAAAGTAGCAAAGACTAATTATGACCATTGGATTAAAAGTAAGAAGAAGCAATCTTGACCCTTAATTTTGGAGATACATCTTATGGTTAGAATTTCAAGTAGGAAGATCTAAATGGCGCAGATTTAGTCTTCTAAAATAAAATAAAAAAAAAATCTACCTAAAATCCTAACCATTGAATTAATCAATGGTAGGAATCTTCACATAATTGCATGAAAAAAAGATGACCATATTATTGCATATAGCAAGGAGGGGACGGTTTTGGCTTGTTAGGAGACAAAGAAAAAGTTTTGATGACTAATAATAGTTACTTTATGTCATTGTTGCTTTATGTCGTTGTTAAAAAGTCTTGATCAATTATGTACTACATTGAATTATTTGCACACTTAGAATGCATGGAGGGGAGGCTACGGTGGTGGACATAGAAAAAAAAAAAGAGTTTGATGAGTATATTATTTTATTATTGATTTCGCTTTTTTCTTAAAAACACAATAACTCCTTAAAAGCTATTTAAGCTAATTTGATTAATCTAATGGCTTAATTAACAAGTTAAGTAAACTAAATTAAATAATCTAATTCTTAATTAAATATCCTAATTTTAATTAGAAATTATAATATATGAAATAATATGTCTAATTAATTAGTTATGTAATTAGAAAATTAGTTAAGATTGATTAGTAATGCTTCAAATAATGCATGAAAAGATGACAAACTTCATGCATGCATGATTAAGAGGGGGCGGTTTTGGAAGCAAGGAAGAAGGGGAGACATGTTCAAGACATGTTGGAGTAGCCTTTTTAGGCCAAGGAAAAAAAAGATGACCAAGTGGAGATTCCATGTGCAATTAATTGGTCATATTTTGAATCAATTATGCCAAATAATCCCCTATCTCTCCATTCTCTCACTCTCACGGCAGCAGCCCCTCTTTGTGCACTCTCAATATTCATTTCAACATTTCTCCAAAATCTAAGTCTTCATTTTCTCTCAAACTCTCAAGAACACCAAGAAGCATTTCTCTTCCTTTTTCTTTCTCTATATTCGGTCAACACTAGAAGCCATGTCTCCAAACTCCTAAAATTTTATCTAAACACATTTCCTAAACCTAAACACCATTCTAAGAACATCTCTAGTTATGAGTTTTTCCAAAATCATTCATCTTGAGCTTCAAATTCAAGCTTCAAGTTTCTATCAAAAATAAAAAATTCAACCTTTGTGCTACAAGAGAAACCATTCGGTCAACCTACCAAAAACCACTCTCCAATATCTTTTAATTTCATCCAACCATAGATCTTGAATCTATATGAGATTCTAAGCAACTTTCATGTTGGAGACTTTCTCTAAATCATCCATCTTCATGGATTTTCTTCAAGGTCAAAGTTCTTGGGTATTTATGGTGAAGTTTACTAATCTTCACTTTTCTTTTGATTTTCAAAGTTTTAAACCATGTTTGATCCATGGTTCCTCTTAATCAAGCTTAGTATACTAATTTCTATGTATTTTGTTTTGAATTTGAGAAGCCCTTGGTGGTGAAGGACTTGGAAAGAGAAGCAAAATCAAGAAGCTTTGAGGATCTTCAAGAGGTAAGAGGAGATCCATCTCACCAACCAATTATGGTGGTGGGAGATGGTCTTATATTTGATGGATTGTGAATTCATGTGAGAATTCCAATCCATGGTCATGTAATAATTAATTGTATGTTTTGTGAGCTTTGATTATTTTCCTATGCCTTGATTATTTTTGTCTATGCTTAATATGCTTTGCATGATTTTATGATCTTGATGATATGCTTATATTATGCATGATGAGTATATGGCATGTTTGTGATATTCAAGATGAAATATATATATGTATGCCATGATATGTGGATGGAAAGAAAATTAATCTTGGTTCCAATGGCCAAGGAAGGATTCGGTTTTGATTACCCTTGATTAGGGTTAATGTTGAAATTTTTCAAGAACAAGGAAATTGAATTTTTATCCCTAGAACAATGAGAATTTTGATCAAGACACCTCAAAATAGGTGTTTACAAATTAATATTCTTATGAAGAATAAAATTGGATGGATTTGAGAAGTATGAAAAATAAACTAAAGGTTTATTTTTTTAAGAAAACATGAACACAAATTTTAGAATGAATTTTTATTGATTCATTTTGTGTAGAAACAAGAAATAGAATTTATTTAAGTTATAAGAAAAATATTTCATGGTACCAATGACCATCTATAAGGTTTTGATAATTTATAAAAATATTTTGATGTTATAAAATACAAGAATTTTCAAATAAGGATTTTGGAAAGGGAATTAAGTGTTATCGATTAAGTGAAGTAGAATTTTCATAAAGAAGATTGAAAGTGTTGAACTTCAAATTATTTTAAAGAGAATCTATTTTTAGAAGTGATTTAGAAATATAAAAAAAGCGTTTGCAAACTTAAATTTACTAACAGAGAATTTATTGAGTTTTGGAAAACGTTAGGAAATTTAAAGTTAAGAAACAATAATTAAATCCACTAAATGTGATTGTGTAAGACTAGATCAATAAAAAGTGATTTTTGAGAAAAATATATTAAGGAATTTCTATTAATTTATTTTGTGTAAAAAGTTTCTAAGTGTTTTACTAAACATGAGTTTTAAATGAAAATAACAATGTTGATTTTAAGGATTTGCAAAGAAAGTGAAAAAGAATTTGAACAAATGGATTTGGTTTTATAACCAGTGGAAATATAATTGATTTAATACAAGAAGTTTGAAAAGGGAATCAGAGTATTTTACTCACTTGAGTAATTAAATTTTGTAAACAAAAATATTTTCAAACTTCAATTTATTTTGAAGAAAGGATTAATTGGAAATGATTTGGAAAAATGGAGAATATAATGGTATTTTGAAAATTTACTAGCATTATGACTTATTTTCAAGTTTGGAAGTACGTTAGAAAATATTAAGTTTTGAAATGATGATGAAAAAGAATTTCTTAAGTAAAAAAGCGTGGAAAAAGCTTTTCTTGAGTAAGAAAATGTGAAAAATGAAATACAAAGTCATAATATTTTGAGAAAGGATGAAATGAAATTTTTGAAGATTGAGAAATATTTTCGTAATAGAATTATGGTGAAAAATTATTTACGTATCTTAAAAGCGTATTGAAAAGGATATTGATTTATTTGAAAGTCCAAATAATGTTTAGAACATTGAGAAATATTTTGAACTCTTTGTTGAAAAATCACTAAGTGATTAAATATTTTTCTGCGATTATGAAAAAAATGGTGGAAAATTGTTATGAGATTTGGAAAGTGTTTTAAATATTTTGAGAATGATAGAAAATGATTTACGTAACTTAAAGGAATGATTTTTTAGTTCTGCGATTTTGAAAATGATGAAAAATCATTACGCGATTTGAGAAGCGTATATTTTTATGCGATTAAGAAAAATGTTGAAAAATTAGTACGTGATTAAAAGGTGCAACGAGAAAAGTTGCGAGTATTTTGAAAATGTAATAAAAATATTTTGAAGTTTTAAAAACGTAACAAGAGTGTTACGGTGTTGAGAAAATGTAAAAGAAGTGTTGTGGAATTGTGAAAACGTAACAGAAACGTTTTGAAAATTGTGAGAACGAAATAGAAATGTTGCACAATTTTGTGAAAAACACAGCGAAAGTGTTTTATAACTATGAAAACATGATAACATGATTTTGTGTTGAAAATATAGTATAATTCTTGTTTAATCGGTGTATGGACAACGTATGAGAGAATGGCGTGTTTTGCCTATGATTGGTATTTGGTGCATTTTATATGCATTGGAAAGAGATGCTTGTATTTGAAATTGATGCATTATATATGCATTGAAAAGATTTGGTAGTTGGGGTTGGACTTACCTTGATATATTCGTGCATTGTACAAATGAAAAGATTTGGCCCGTTGGGGTTGGACTTGCACTGATAAATTCGTGCATTGTATAAAAGATAGCTAAAAGCTATTATGGCCCTTGTGGTTGAAGAGGGAATGAGAATTGATAGTGAGATCTATGATGGATCTTGGGGTGCGTCGAGGCGTAGCGATCGACTAGTGGGACGGTGGCGAGTACCACTGTGCCACCAGCGATGCGATCCGTTACAACGCATTGACGATACCCAACAAGAACACGATTCTTTTCTACTCTTGGAAGATTGTCTTTGGAATAAGGCTGAATTGACGAGCATTCTTCTCGAAATTTGAAAAACCTCCATGGAGTTGTTTTTGAAAAAGCGAGTCTTTGTGCACATGCATAATCGAACATTTATATCGTGTGATATATTAATTGAGGAATATTGGTAATGAGCTATGACAATTGTTTTGAATACTTAGATGATGATGATGATAATTGTTGAGGACATTATTATAATTATTGTTTATGATGATTGAACTGATAAATGATTAAATGATGATAGTTGATTAATGCTTGATAGCATGAATATGGTATGATCTATCGTATGATATTATTGGTGTGTGTTATCTCTGTCTTTGCCATATTGGTATTGGTGTAGGTGATCTCACCTCTTTGTTATGTTATTTTGTTGTGTTTGTCTTGTTAAAATCAAATAATAGAAGGATCGAGTTGTCTTAGACATAACAGGCGATGGATACTCGAGATTGGTGATAATAATAAGGAGTGGACATTCGGGACTTGAAGATGTGCGGTGTTGACAAAGGAACAAATGTCGATGCATCAAGATGGACGAGAAAAAGGAATAAGTATGTTAAAATTTCTCGTTAGTGTTGTACCTTAGTGCTATTAAGTAGGACCCGTCATGGGGTTTACTCTCTTGTAAAAAAAAAGTCTGTTAATTTTATATTTCTCTTTAAATTGTGAAATTTCAAATTATTAATCAGTGTCAGTATTGTATATTAAGCTCTTTAAATATATTGTTTGCAGTATGGCCTATAAATTTTAGTAAGTTTATATTTCTGCGAAAAGAAATTTTGAAACCCATATTTTTTTTATAACTCAAACTTTGTGCAAACTTATTTTCAGATTATGAGTCGGAAGTCAGAAATGTGATGCCTTAGCTAGGGTGTTACATTAGTTAAATAGAAATGTTGCACAAATTTGTGAAAAACACGGCGAAAATGTTTTATAACTATGAAAACATGATAACATGATTTTGTGTTGAAAATACAGTATAATTACTGTTTAATCAGTGTATGGACACTGTATGAGAGAATGACGTGTTTTGCCTATGATTGGTATTTGGTGCATTTTATATGCATTGGAAAGAGATGCTTGTATTTGAAATTGATGCATTATATATGCATTGAAAAGATTTGGCCGTTGGGGTTGGACTTACCTTGATATATTCGTGCATTGTACAAATGAAAAGATTTGGCCCGTTGGGGTTGGACTTGCCTCGATAAATTCGTGCATTGTATAAAAGATAGCTAAAAGCTATTATGGCCCTTGTGGTTGAAGAGGGAATGAAAATTGATAGTGAGATCTATGATGGATCTTGGGGTGCGCGTCGGCGCGGCGGTTGACTAGTGGACGGTGGCGAGTACCCTGTACCCTTTGGCGATGCGATCCGTTGCAACGCATTGACGATACCCGACAAGAACACGATTCTTTTCTACTCTTTGGAAGATTGTCTTTGGAATAATTTGAATTGACGAGCATTCTTCTCGAAATTTGGAAAACCTCCATGGAGTTGTTTTTGAAAAAGCGAGTCTTTGTGCACATGCATAATCGAACATTTATATCTGTGTGATATATTAATTGAGGAATATTGGTAATGAGCTATGACAATTGTTTTGAATACTTAGATGATGATGATGATAATTGTTGAGGACATTATTATAATTATTGTTTATGATGATTGAACCGATAAATGATTAAATGATGATAGTTGATTAATGCGATAGCATGAATATGGTATGATCTATCGTATGATATTATTGGTTGTGTGTTATCTCTGTCTTTGCCATATTGGTATTGGTGTAGGTGATCTCACCTCTTTGTTATGTTATTTTGTTGTGTTTGTCTTGTTAAAATCAAATAATAGAAGGATCGAGTTGTCTTAGACATACAGGCGATGGATACTCGAGATTGGTGATAATAATAAGGAGTGGACATTCGGGACTCGAAGATGTGCGGTGTTGACAAAGGAACGGATGTCGATGCATCAAGATGGACGAGAAAAAGGAATACGTATGTTAAAATTTCTCGTTAGTGTTGTATGCAGTGCTATTAAGTAGGACCGTCATGGGGTTTGCTATTGTAAAAAAAAAAAAGTCTGTTAATTTTATATTTCTCTTTAAATTGTGAAATTTCAAATTATTAATCAGTGTCAGTATTGTATATTAAGCTCTTTAAATATATTGTTTGCAGTATGGCCTATAAATTTTAGTAAGTTTATATTTCTGCGAAAAGAAATTTTGAAACCCATATTTTTTTTATAACTCAAACTTTGTGCAAACTTATTTTCAGATTATGAGTCGGAAGTCAGAAATGTGATGCCTTAGCTAGGGTGTTACATTAGTTGGTAATCAGAGCTAGGGTGTTACACAAGGAGCGGCTTCTGACAGATTTCTAGGCGAAAAGTCGCATGAATGAATTGAATACGCATCGGAATGAGAGGGATTCAGAGACTGTGTAGGTATGAGACTGCATAGTTGAGGTTGGCTTAAAGGAATTGATTTGGCGTAGCCATATCAACAATTTGCAACTTCTTTTCGGGAGCCTAGAACATAAGAACTCCGTGGTTAAGGAGCAGCTGTGGGATGGGTGACCTCCTGGGAAGTTTTCTAGGATGCGCGTGAGTGAGGACAAAGCACGCTGAAAAGACCCGTGTTGATTTGTGGAGACACTCGTCAATCCTGTAGGCAGTCCCGAGACGTTACAGATGGTATCAGAGACGGGACCTCTCCCAGTACGATGTGGTTCGGGGACGAACCAAGCGGAAGTTGGTGGGCATGTGTGTCCCGAGGCTAACGAGGGAGGGGAGTGATCGCCGATGCAATGAAGCACGGACAAGGAGCGGCTTCTGGCAGGCTTCTAGGCGAAAGGTCACTTGAATGAACTGAATACGCACCGGAATGAAAGGAATTCAGAGACTGTGCAGGTATGAGACTGCATAGTTGAGGATGACTTAAAGGAATTGATTTGGCGTAGCCATATCAATAAATTGTAACTTCTTTTCGGGAGCCTAGAACATAAGAATTCCATGGTTAAGCTTGCTTAACCTGGAGCAATTGTGGGATGGGTGACCTCTTAAGAAGTTTCCTAGGATGCGCGTGAGTGAGGACAAAGCACGCTGAAAAGACCTGTGTTGGTTTGTGGAGACACTCGTCAATCCTGTAGGCAGTCCCGAGACGTTACAGATGGTATCAGAGACGGGACCTCTCCCAGTACGATGTGGTTCGGGGACGAACCAAGCGGAAGTTGGTGGGCATGTGTGTCCCGAGGCTAACGAGGGAGGGGAGTGATCGCCGATGCAATGAAGCACGGACAAGGAGCGGCTTCTGGCAGGCTTCTAGGCGAAAGGTCACTTGAATGAACTGAATACGCACCGGAATGAAAGGAATTCAGAGACTGTGCAGGTATGGGACTGCATAGTTGAGGATGACTTAAAGGAATTGATTTGGCGTAGCCATATCAATAAATTGTAACTTCTTTTCGGGAGCCTAGAACATAAGAATTCCATGGTTAAGCTTGCTTAACCTGGAGCAATTGTGGAATGGGTGACCTCTTGAGAAGTTTCCTAGGATGCATGTGAGTGAGGATAAAGTACGCTGAAAAGAGCCGTGTTGGTTTGTGGAGACACTCGTCAATCCTACAGGCAATCTCGAGACTTTACAGATGGTATCAGAGACGGGACCTCTCCCAGTACGATGTGGTTCGGGGACGAACCAAGCGGAAGTTGGTGGGCATGTGTGTCCCGGGGCAGACGAGGGAGGGGAGTGATGACCGATGCAATGAACATAGTTGAGGGTGACTTAAAGGAATTGATTTGATATAGCCATATCAACAAGTTACAACTTCTTTTCGGGAGTTTAGAACATAAGAACTCTATGGTTAAGCGTGCTTAACCTGGAACAATTGTGGGATGAGTGACCTTTTGAGAAGTTTTCTAAGATGCGTGTGAGTGAGGACAAAGCACGTTGAAAAGATCCGTGTTAGTTTGTGGAGATACTCGTCAATCTTATAAGCAATCCCGGGACGTTGCAATTGAGACAAACGATATAAGACTCTTAACACTAAAATTTGTATTTTTATCTTAAATATATATTAAAGATTTACATTTTTGTGATAATCTTATATTAGTTTTGCATGTTGTTAATAAATGGTGTCGTATTTAATATTTTTTAAAAAATTTCTGTATCCGTGTCAGATGGTACTCTTGATCTGTGTCTTATTCATATTTCTTATGAGAAGAGTGGTTCTTAACTATTATCTCAAAATACTTGAAAATAGACAATTCCTAACCGTCTAAACAGGAACGTGATTCTTCATTATAATTATCCGGTCGCGCTATATGTCCACCAAATATACATCCAACTTTTATCCACTGTATCTTTCGTACGTATATTTGTCTCTTTTCATTTTCTGCTTATCTGTATTTTGTTTTCCCTCTTTTCTTCCCTCTATTTCTCATTTCTTTCTTTCTTTCATCTCTGTTACATCTCCCTCTCCTCTGATATTGTCTTACTCACTAGGGCACCCACCCACAGTATTTTAATTCTTGTTCTCGTGTCCTCATTCTCTTTCCCCCATTTTCGGGCATCACTCACTCTCTTCCGTCACTCGACTTTCACACGCACACGTGGGTTCGAGTTTTGTGGATTTTCTACAATTTCGGTAAGTATCCTCTACTTTTCTCCCTATAATGTTTCGTCTTTTACGAGATGGACACTTGCAATTTACGTGAAATGTTGCGTATTATGCTCTCTGTTTGGTGAGTTGTATTTTTGTTGGGTACAAATCCATGAAATCTATTTTTGTTGGTTGTGTGTTGATTAGATAGGTAAATAGGAGAATGCTTGTTGGTTCATTCGTTGGTTTATTTGGTATATTTTGTTTTGTTAGGAGGATTTAAAATGGTTCATATAGCGAGAAATAGTTGGTCCATTGACATGGTTTGTGGTTTGTGGTGAATCTAAAATTAAGCTGGTTAATATGTTTGGAATAAGTGGTTAATCTTCACACGTTTATGGTGAATCCAACAATGACTTTCCAATAGTGGGGGTAATTACTTACAAATGAACTACTAGTGGAGTGGAGTTGGGATGGGTTATGGGCTGGTTCATATAGCAGAAATAGTTAGTCCATTGACATGGTTTGTGGTTTGTGGTGAATCTAAAATTAAGCTGGTTAATATGTTTAGAATAAGTGGTTAATCTTCACACGTTTCTGGTGAGTCCAACAATGACTTTCTAACAGTGGGGGTAATTACTTACAAATGAACTACTAGTGGAGTGGAGTTGGGATGGGTTATGGGTGGTTCATATAGCGAGAAATAGTTGGTCCATTGAGCATCCTTAATTTCTTACCTAAGCGTTGCTATAGAGGTAAAACATATCCTGTTTTAGAAGAGAAAGAGTAATGACATGTTTTGAATCTTTGTTTTTATACACTTTAAAATTGCCACTTAGCCATTTGAGACTTATTTGAGCACACGTGAAAGAAGATTAACATGACTACCATTGTACGCGATTTTATTAACTAGATGATTTCAGGCTATCTTTTTAAGCTTTATTTCATCTCACAAAAGGTTAAGTGTGGCCTTTATAGAAGAGACCCATTCGAATGGGTCTCTATCCTCATTATCTATTGTCATTTGTATGTTTACTTTTCACTGCCATTTCTTAACTTTCATAATAAAATCTAGATGTTGGTGAAATACAAAATATGCTTGTAACATGACATTAGATACTTGATAACTTACAGGTGTGTGTAGCAACCCAAAACTGAAGTTGATGGAGGGTTCAAATAATCTCAATATAGCCGAGGCTGTTGATAATGTAGAAGAAGCATGTGAAAGTGACTTCATTATGAGTGATACGTTGGATGGCGAGTTTGAAAGTTATGAACCAAAACGAGGGATGTTGTTTGCATCAGAAGATGATGTTAAGGAATTTTATAGGAAATATGCTTACCAAAAGGGGTTTGGTATTGTAAATAGAACTTCAAAAAAAGGAGATGATGGTAAGGTAAATTACATTATGCTAGCTTGTTCAAGACAGGGGAAAACATGTGTCAACAATACCAAATACTTTGAAGACACTTCCAACTAGACGGACAAATTGTGAAGCAAAAATTACGGTCAAGAAGATGGGAGATGGACGATGGTTTATCAAGACACTATACTTGAACACTCTCATGAACTTAGCCCAACAAAGGCGAGAATGTTGAGAGTTAACAAGAATCTTAGCATGCACGTGAAGAGAACAATCCAAGTGAATGATGATGTAGGGGTGAGAATACATAAGACAGTTCGGTCTCTTGCTTATGAGGTGGGAGGTTACGAGAACTTATCATTTAATGAGCAAGATGCTAGAAATTATGTCAACAAGGAAAGACGTGCAATTGGCAAGGAAGGTGATGGGAAGGCTTTGAAGAATTATTTTACAAGAATGCAAGAGGAGAATAGTAGTTTTTTCTACGATATAGGCGTTGATGATGATTTTCATGTGCAAAATGTATTTTGGGCGATGCTAGAAGTAGAGCCACCTGAGTCATTTGGAGATGTTGTGACTTTTGACACAACATATTTGACAAATAAATATGATATGCCATTTCTTTGCTTTTGTCGGTGTGAATCATCACGGCCAATCAGTTTTGCTTGGATGTGGTCTAATTTCAACTGAAGACACGGAGTCATTTGTGTGGCTATTTAAATCATGGCTTCGTTGCATGTCAGGTAAGGCACCTGATGGTATTGTCACGGACCAGTGCAGGGCCATGCAAAATGCTATTGAGATAGTCTTTCCAACTACTCGACATAGGTGGTGTCTATGGCATATAATGAAAAAAATTCCTGAGAAGCTGAAAGGTTACATTGAATATAACAATATAAAGAATGCAATTAAAGTAGCTGTTTACGATACCCTAACAGTGGAAGATTTTGAAGAAAAATGGTCTGCATTCATCAAAGAATTTGAGCTAGAAGATAACAATTGGTTGAGTGGTTTGTACATGGAGAGGCATAGATGGGTGCCAATTTTCTTGAAGAAGTATTTTTGGGCAGGGATGTCAACAACACAACGCAGTGAGAGCATACATGCTTTCTTTGACGGATATATCAACTCAAAAACAAGCCTCCAACAATTTGTGAAGCAGTATGATAATGCTCTAAGAAGCAAGGCAGAAAAGGAATTTGAGGCAGATTTCAAGTCAATGGACTCCACCATTCAATGTGGGTCAAACTCACCTATTGAAAGACAGTTTCAATTCGAGTATACCCATGCAAAGTTCGTTGAGGTCCAAGCTGAATTCAGAGGAAGAATGGACTGTTTTGCGTCCATTAAGTGTGTGGAGGGAATGGTTTGTACTTACCATGTGAGGGCGGATATGGTAGTTGGAGGGATAGCAAAGAATGCTATTTTTGAGGTGGTATTTTATCGTGACAATCACGATGTTAGTTGCAATTGCTTGTTGTTTGAGTTTAGGGGAATTATGTGTAGACATTCACTTTGTGTTCTTGGTAATGAGATGGTTCAAGAAGTGTCGTCAAAGTATATTCTACGTAGATGGAGCAAAAACATTAGATGGAGACATGCATACATAAAAAAGCGAGTTACGATGTGACCTTGTTGAAGCCACAAATGCAAAGGTTTGATAAATTATGCAAGCATTTCTATGAGGTGGCTAAAGTTGCTGCAGAGTTTGAGGATCTCACAGAAGATCTCCACCGGGGATTATGTGAATATAAAAGCAAGATGCAATTGATGGCTGCATCTAAGCAAGCTATTAGAACAACATGCAATGGTGATGACCGTCAAAGGAAGTTAACTGCGGGCATTGAAACTGCTAACACTGGCATTCGTAGTCCATTACATGTACCTCGTAAAGGACGGCCACCAAGCAATAGAAAAATGTCAAAAGTTGATCGAGTATTTTCTAATTTGAGAAAAAGGAAGCACCAGCGTCGTCAAACTTTGATAATTGATGTATGCATATATGATTTTGCTAATTATAATTGTATGGGATGTTTTGGTTGTGTATATGTTTTATTTAGACTGATTAGCGTCCCCTTTTATTTGTGCATTAAGTTATTTTATTATGAACATGTAGGAGTGCAATGTTGGAAGCTCGAGTCAGATGGATGGAAAGAAGTTGCGCATAGAGTCATCTATAGAAGTGAGCAGTGTGTGGAGAAGAAAGTGATGATTGTATTGTGGTGTGTCTATACACCAAAACTATTTGTCATGTGTAATCATTGTTGAAATGTTTGTTAAGTTTTAAGCTACTTACATTTGAATTGTCATCTGTTTTAATGAAGGGATGTTTGGTATATTGTTGCTTAATTGTCATATGTGTGACGGTAGCTATTGGGTTTCGCAACTATCACACAACTCATCGGCTGGTTTTTTATCATTATTAGAAAGAATTGATCATGATGTCAGTCAAAGGCCACAAGCATGTCCAACATATGCTGAACAAGTTCATTGTAATTATTGAAATTGACATTTTTATATGTTTTTTTTCCAGGGTTGTCATTGTCAAATGTCATACACCAATTTTATAGTTAGTGGTAATGCAGGCCAATTTGAAGGTACTCAAGTGGGAATCGGTGACATAGTACAAGTCTAGATTTGTATAAATTATATCGGGTAACTTCATGTATATGCTTCAAATTAGCACTAATCTCATCTCTTGTTATTTTGCGGGTTGATTTCTTTTTTTTTTGGTATATAGGATAATTTACATGGTCAAAGTGTCTTGACAAATACCTAGGAGCAAATTGGTGAATCTCATGCTCACACTTGTGATGCATATATGATTTTGCCTACGGTAATTTTTGTGGCAATCATGAAAATAGATCTTAGTGGATCATCGGGAACCCACTTAGATAGTTTTTTTGTTCTTTTAAGTGGATTGTTTACGTGCTATAGTTATTTATGATTCACATGTAATGTGTATAGAATACATGTAATTACACGTAGAGGGGAGGATGTATATATTTTCTTAGGGTGAATGGTAGGAATGTATCATTGCAATGCCACCATATTAGTGATGTACTAAATGGCTCTTTTGTAATTCAGGTGTATTTTTTGTGTATTTTTACTTGCAACTTTAAGAATAATTGAAGTTAAAAGAAATATAAAATCTACCCCCACCATTAGGAACTGAATTTTTGGATTATCCAAATGGTGAGGGGAATTTTTGGACATATGTAATGTTGTTTTTACCATGTTGCGGGTAGATTTGCGAGAAAACCATGGAAAAATGGGTGAAACTCATGTATTTGGCGAGTTCAAATATAAGTGGTTAATAAACTACGCATAAGTGGTTAATATGAACAAATTTCCAAGCGAAGGTGGGAAGCGGTTAGACACGAATCAGGTGGAGTGGACTAGTGTAATGTTATTTTTGCCATCTTTGGAGGTAGATTTGCGAGAAAACCATTGAAAAATGGGTGAAATTCATATATTTGGTGAGTTCAAATATAAGTGGTTAATACACTATGAATAAGTGGTTAATAAGAACAAGTTTGTGGTTAATATGAACAAATTCCCAACTGAAGGTGAGTGGTTAGACACGAATCCTTTGGTGGAGTGGACTAGTGTAATGTTGTTTTTGCCATGTTGGAGGTAGATTTGCGAGAAAACCATTGAAAAATAGGTGAAATTCATGTATTTGGTGAGTTCAAATATAAGTGGTTAATACACTATGAATAAGTGGTTAATAAGAACAAGTTTGTGGTTAATATGAACAAATTTCCAACTGAAGGTGAGAAACTGGTTAGACACGAATCACTGGTGGAGTGGACTAGTGTAATGTTGTTTTTGCCATGTTGGAGGTAGATTTGCAGAAAACCATTGAAAAATGGGTGAAATTCATGTATTTGGTGAGTTCAAATATAAGTGGTTAATACACTATGAATAAGTGGTTAATAAGAACAAGTTTGTAGTTAATATGAACAAATTTCCAACTGAAGGTGGGAAACTAGTTAGACACGAATCACTGGTGGAGTGGACTAGTGTAATGTTGTTTTTGCCATGTTGGAGGTAGATCTGTAGAAAACCATTGAAAAATGGGTGAAACTCATGTATTTGGTGAGTTAAAAAATAAGTGGTTAATACACTATGAATAAGTGGTTAATAAGAACAAGTATCTGGTTAATATGAACAAATGTCCAACTGAAGGTGGGAAAGTGGTTAGACACGAATCTGGTGGAGTGGACTAGTGTAATGTTGTTTTTGCCATGTTGGAGGTAGATCTGCAGAAAACCATTGAAAAATGGGTGAAACTCATGTATTTGGTGAGTTCAAAAATAAGTGGTTAATACACTATGAATAAGTGGTTAATAAGAACAAGTATCTGGTTAATATGAACAAATGTCCAAGCTGAAGGTGGAAAGCGGTTAGACACGAATCACTAGTGCGAGTGGACTAGTGTAATGTTGTTTTTGCCATGTTGGAGTTAGATTTGCGAGAAAATCATTGAAAAAAATGGTGAATCTCATGTATTTGGTGAGTTACAAAAATAAGTGGTTAATACAATATGAATAAGTGGTTAATATGAACGAGTTTCTGGTTAATCATTGGATTAGTTCCCAATAATGGGGGCAGACTATTTAGGAATGAAGTACTAGCAAAAGTTTACACTTGTAATGTTGTTTTGAACACATTGGGTGTATATTATCAAAAAACCATGGACAAAGCACAAATCTCAAAGGCATCTATCCAATTATCATCAAAACGCTATCTATACAAAAAGTGGCTTATATAAGATACAATTCCAAATCAGTGGATAACTGTACATAGGGCCAAGCTAAATAGTGTAGAATAAAATTTACAAATCAAGACAACAACTCCATGGCATTTGCAGCTCTCAAAACTTCTTCTCTGCACTCGTTCTTTGGATGCAAGACCCAGCCACATAATAAGTCACATCGCATTTGTGTGACTTCTCCCTACACCAAGATAGTACGAATAAATAAAAATTCTAACATAATGTAATTGTTGAATCAAAAAACAAAATAATTAATTTGCTCACCACTTCCCATTCGGGCATAGTCTTGTCCCCAAACATCTTGTATCCATCCCACAACTCCATGTACTTGATAACGTAAATGCCACAATCATCCCTATTTCAATGACATACAAGCACAAGGGAATAAATTAAACATATATGCCTCAACATAACAATTAATATTTGTTGAGAAATGCAACCGTACTCACGAGTTGCATTGTCGAGCAAGTCAACCTCCACTAGGTCTAAATGATTATCATTCGTCAGGTTGGACTAAGTATCTGCAACAATTCTTCAAACCGGCGCTTCTACAAATTCAAAGTACAATTCAAAGTCAAATCATACGGCACAACTAATACACTATCAATACAATGACATTAGAGGAGTGTGATACCGTCAGAACGTCCAGCCTAGCTTTTTCAGTGTCAATATGATTGCCCATTGAATCCAACACATACAACCTTTTAAATTTCGGCTGCAACACATAACACCACCAATGGCCGTCAAACACGACTGGAGCGAATATCTACATGAAAAAAATGCGTACAAGTTCATTAAATGTGTTCCTTGTAATATGTCATGAATGCATGAAACTTGAACAAAGTAATGGAAATCCAATTTAACTGATAAAACTCTGAAATTTTATGAGTACCTAGATCTTTCTCATATCTTTCCAATTCCACAAACCTTGCCTCATTTGGATAAATGTAGCCAAAGTTATGCAACATTTTGCGAGAGGCCAAAACAGAGCATTCTCTGTTTTACTCATTTCTGACCTAACTTTAAATTAAATCTGGGAACAAACTACATGTGGGAAAATTCTGAAATTTTTACCACATGAAGCCTCATGTCTTAGTTTTCAAATGGCACTGGTTTCATGTCCATACGACATCGGAGCAAGAAATTATGCAATCTGGTTTACTGACTGCCAGAATACATTTTTCTGCAGAATCTGCCGTGGATTCAAACAGAAACTGGTATTGATTGGCTTGCTCTAAAATTCTGAAATTTTTAACACATGAAGCCTTATGTCTTAGCTTTCAAATGGATCTAGAATCAGGTCATTCCGATATCGGTAGCTCGAGTTATGCAGCAAACATCGCTGACTGCTCACTGGATTCTGCAGAATTCTGCAGAATCCGAAAATGGTTCCTTTGAAACAATTCTCAATTTCAATCATTCAAGATCATTTTCTATGTGATTTTAAGTTCCTAACTAGTTCATTAACACTTAGGAAACATTAATCACTAACTTAAGAACCATATACAACCCTAACATGATTTTCTAGGGTATTACATAATATGCTTACATAAAGTATTTCTATTCCTCAAATGGCTTTTTATGTTACATAGTTATTTGATAATGTAGACATATGATAGTGATGTGCATTATAGTTAGAACATAAAGTCTTACGTGGTATTAAGAAATTAAATCACTAGACACAATGATACTAGATAAATGATGGGTTTAACCCCAGATGTTGCCCAATAAAGTGTATGCAGACCAAACACATGTAATTTTTGACACATAATGATTAAAAGTTACCAAGTTGCACTTGAGTGATGTCATATCCCACTTCGGCGTGAGGCATGAAGTCGTTGATACTTCGCCAGGGCACGTGTGGCGAACGATTTGAAAGCTCGCTCCAGTCCACTTTTCACCAAATCCTAAATTTTTTAAATAACCAACAATAAGTTAAGGTTGACATTGTCAATATGCATATAGTGCTAAGTTAATTGAGCATGTTGTTGTTACCATGAACGTGGGACAAAACATGTGACGAGTCCTTATTCGTGATCGATCAATTTCATCTCCCACAAAAACCCTTGTAGCCAACATAATAACTGAAAGAGTGAATTAAGAAAGGTCCTTATATGTGAACCGACACAATTAAGTACGTGTGATATATATAATCTTAATTATGAGTTGAATGTCATTCGATCTTACCATATTGCTGACCCACCCCCTTGGTTTCATGCAAGAGGCGTACGCAATGGTAGGAAGCGATCGTATAGTTTGACCACCGCCCTACACCGCAACCCAAAACAAAATGTTTAAATACAATCACAAAACAAATTGCACGATGCTAAAATTACATAAGATGCAAATGACAAATGTTAGACCAAGTAAAATCGGTCTTAAACGTATCAAGCATGTCATGATGGTAATTCAAAAATTTACGTGGAATTGTGGTCCTCTTTTTTAAGCACTCGGTGCAATAAGTAAAAAGTTAGTGCACGGATTCGTTTTCTTCGCTTATTCTTCTGCAGTTTAGTGTAAGGAGTTCGGGTGCTTTTCCCAAGCACACGGTTCCTGGGCTGAGCCTTAACCCGAGTGCAAATGTTGGAGTCGGGGTTCTTTTTGATTGGGTTCATGTGTGTACCAGGGTAGCCAACGGGTGCTCTGGAGGGATGGCATGTGCGGCGGATGTCGATCACTCGGCTTACCACCTTCACCGAATCCGTAGAAAGGAGTGCTCGCTACATCCAATGATTGAGTACCTTGGTCGGGTTACGGGACTGCCTATAAGACAACGTGAAGGTGGAGGCAGCGATTGATGTAACAATTGTTGTTTGATTGTGCTCATTTCCGTTCCGAGCAATCCGTTTCTTCACGCACATTATCGGCAACCACGAGAAACGTCCTCCATATCAAATAGCCTCGGCCGCCGATGCCCAACACTTAACAACTGCACAGGTGCTATTGCTTCCCTAACTATGTCAATCTGGTTCTCTTCGCTCGATGCAACCAAATCTTCAGTTACCTACATGTCAGTAACCACCAGATACGTAGTTAAGTAGTATGGTGAAAATGGACTACTATGGTTAAATAACATAAATTTTTGAAATACAAAATCATTTTGATACAAATGTCGCAGCAATACAAACATTGTTTAAAAGTTGCAGGCTACCTTATTTTTTTCGAACGTTGTTCGCACTTTCTCCTCCCTCGCCCTAAACACGCGCCAGTTCAAGAAACGTGGGAAGCATTGAGCACTTATCACAGTTGATGTGGGGCATAACGACAGGTGTTCAAAAGCCCAAACCTTGAAGAAAATCAGATGTACGGTATCAGAATGATGCAACAGGAAAATAACAAAAACAAAACTACCACATTGCATGAAACAATTATAACAACCAGGAAATAATAAAACATGTACCTGAAGAAGTGCAACACATCCCGTTAAATGGACTTGGCAGATATTTTTACCCTCGTGCACTGCACGTGCTACTCGTGTCAAGTCATCCACCAAAAAATCGTACACTGCCAACCCCCAGCTATACTTATCGAGGGAGTCCAAATCATCTAACAGGTGTGCGAAGACGGAATGCACGTTGACACCTGTAACGGGAAAGTAGAACTCCGCGAAAGCAAGCAGGATGTAAAGTCGACAAAAATTATCGACTTCATTGACCCCTACATGGTGATACAACTCAGCCCAAATTGTGCCAATGGTTATATCGCCCCCCTTAAATAAGGACAAAGTTCGGCCCACTCCATCGTCACGTGGGGTTGTTCTTTCCCCAGCAATCCGCAATCCAAGTGTCAAGCACACGTCTAATGGACTGAAAGGGATAACCCCACCTCTGACTCGAAATCCCCATCTCTTTCAATCCATCTAGACGCTAACTCCCACAACAAGACACAATTGATTTCTAAATTTTTAGGCATACATAGTAGTGATTTGAATGGGGTAGACTCGACGCGGGACTTCTGCACATCCGTCAAAGTGCTATTCGCGTCAAGCAACAACCGTGGTGTGCAAACATGCCTCACTCGCACTTTTGCATTATGAGAACATATTAGTCAACATATGCGCATAGCCAAACACGTATATGATTTAACCAAGTTGGTTACTTGATTGATCTTTGGACAAATCACGCCTCCGTGTTGCCGTGATTTGTCCATGTAAGTATTCTGCATATACGAGAAGACAAAGAATGAATTTTCACCGGTTCAAAGACGATTAAAAGCACAAATGAATAATCAATCGTATTGGTCACAACTCATAGACATGCACCAACTTCATCATTTGAACCAATTGTGTCATTTAAAATTCCTTAAGCCTAAGGAACAACAAATTAAAAACTTATATAAATCATTTAAATGCGGAACACACTATTTGCATCGATATAGGAAATTATAGATGAGGAAGATGAGAAGTTACAAAATCTCAAGCAGGAATGGGAGATGTCATACATTTACTGTTGTTCTGACCTTGAAAGAATTAAATGAATACAATTCAAGCGGTGGGTATATTGTTAATGAGCTATGGAACTTCAAGGAAAAAGGAAAGTTACACTGAAAGAGGTTATCAGTTATATTGTGGATCATATCTCTTTTTCATTCAACCAAATACACACTACTACCATAGTATATCAACAACGAGTCTAACAAAAAAAACCACATACATCATTATCTCTATGTTCAATTCACTCCATTCAAATAGACATTTTCTCAAATCGATTATAAGCACACACACTTATTTGCATTTCACAAGTCTCAAATTTAAGAACAACAGTGGTTATTACAAACTAACACCAAGCTAGATTTCTACAATAATATCAGAATTCTTTAGTAGTTTCTAGTCTAATTGATCGAGTTCTAACAGTTTCCGCCCACCCTTTAGAAATTTTTTTGGATTAACCAGAAACTTGTTCATATTAACCACTTATTCATAATGTATTAACCACCTAATTTTGAACTCAACAAATCCATGAGATACACCACTTTTTATATGGTTTTCTACTAATCTGCTCACATATTGTTAAAAACAACATTACAGTGATTCGTTTCTAACTAGTTTTCTCCTACCATTTGGAATTTTTTAGATTAACGAGAAACTTGTTCATATTAACGAGTTATTCATAGTGTATTAAACACTTAATTTTGAACTCACCAAATTCATGAGATTCACCACTTTTTCCATGATTTTCTACCAATCTACTCCCAACTTAGTAAAAACAATGTTCCAAATGTCCACTTCACTCTTGATTCTTTTCTAACTAGTTTCCCCCACTATTTGAAATTTTTTGGGCTTAACGAGAAACTTGTTCATATTAACAGTTATTCATAGTGTATTAACCACTTAATTTTGAACTCACCAAATCCATGAGATTCACCCCTTTTTTCATAGTTTTACGCAATCTACTCCTACTTAGTAAAAACAATATTTCACACGTCCACTCCACTATTAATTGGTTTGTAACTAGATTCCCCTCCACTCTTTGAAACTTTTTTTGGATTAACTAGAAACATGTTCATATTAACCCCTTATTTGTAGTGTATTAACCACTTATGGACAAGATTATTTCTCAGCACATTCGAGTTAATCAATAATAATAATCAAACAAATAAATCCCCCAACATTCCTTTATGACAGAATTAATCACAAACCAAAAAAATTCCCCAACTCCTCATCCATTTATTGTCAATTTCAAAGCTAATAAGCATACTATCTACCATTAATCACACATCAAATTCCAACCCATGAAATAAAAAAGGTCACAACATTAATATATAAAAAATACCGCTAAAGGTTATGCCAAACAATACATTAGAAACACATTTTTAAATGCATACTTGAAAAGAAAATACCATCAACTTCACAGTCATTACTAAAACTTATACATCAACTTCACAGTCATTACTAAAATACCATCATCTACAAATACCATCAACTTCACAGTCATTACTAAAAAGAAAATACAATTATGCGAGGCATATTGATCAATGACATCACTTACTTCAAAAGCACATAATCTAGACTCAACTTACAAACCACCAATGACCCTTGTAAAGAACATACCACAACTTATACATTTTCATATTACGAACAAGAAACAAGACAATTTGTAATCAAGTTCAAAAATTTAGTTCACTTAACGAAGAGGAGCATACAAGAACCAAGAGTGGCAAGACAATGAAACTCAACCCAGACATTTTGTCAAGCAAATTATTCCAATTCTAGTACAAACAAGACCATCAAATTCATTTAGAAGCAAATCATATTGTCATGGATCTTGAACCAAAATTATTGTGCCTCATATTTAAAATAAAAAAATGGAGACATAGCAGAACTTAAACACAAAACATCAAAGATTTAGATTCATCCAGATTGCACTCAACCTCTATCATTTGCAATCAAACACCCACAAAAATAATGTGTATTAGCCATTCAAAAGATAAAAAAAAAAAAATATATAATGCGAGAAGATATGCAAACATACCAAAACATGTTGGAAACCTTCAAACTCAAAATAACAAAGTAAAGGCATGTGCTTCATAATTTATGGGTTATAAAGTTGATCAAAACAATATATAAAACATAACGGCAAATATAACGATACATAAATCGTGGAATAACAATAAATCTCATGCATCTTGTTATTAAACCTCAAGAGAAGAACAAACTAAACTCAGAGCCCATATTCTGAACATTCATAATCATGTTGTCGAGGCTAGAAATTAACTCAAGATTCAGGTAGTACCAAGAATTCCAAATTCAAAAGTATCATTGAGGAAGTCATACTCAAATTAACTTGACACTAAATCAAATTAACAAGCGCACTTATTAAATCAATCAACACTACTTTATAATATCAATACCAAAGGGTTATAGCAATTAGAAAATATAATCGGTGGGTATCATATGAGTATCTTGGAAGATCATAATATGGATCGTATGGTAGGAAAAGAAAAGTTACGCCATTGAGTATATCATAAAACATAAATCAAGTTTATGTAGAAAAAAAAAAGCATATGAAAGAAGAAACTTACAATCTAGCACAGTTTGCTAACAAACCAAATGACCTTGGTAGATCTCTGTGAAATTATTATATGAAAGGTCCCTGAAGAAAGGAAAGCATCCTTTATGAGGTTCTATACAATGAAATTTGAACAAAACAGTCAAAGCATCTGCATTTTTATTGTATAACTTTCTCACAACTCAACCATTAATTATATTTTAAAACAATCTCAAAGCATAGTTTTCGGTCATGCCCTTAAAATCAAATTGAAAGGTAGTCCTTTAATATGCATTTCCGAATGAAAGAAAAAAGTTCATTCACATATCTCAACCAAACTCCCATCCCTACACAATTTCCAAGATGCATTAATCTCAGTTTCAAGGTTTTGCCTTGTGTAAACCAAAAAATGAAAGGAAGTATAAATCATGCAAGTGCCCTAGTGAATAAGTTTGATAACTAATCACAGTAAAAGTCGAGCTTTAAGCTACGGACTCCACCGAAACAAAAAGGATTAGAAGAACAATCCATAGTCCACAATACAACACATTTAGGTAGTCTCGGTTCACCCCTTTAAACCCACATTTCGGGTTCTTCTAAAAATAAAAAAATAAAAAAGAATAAAATGCAATGGAGGCTTCTCCTTACTGACCTCCTTCAAATCCTAAGTTAGAAAATGTCGAGAGAACAAAACTCCATCCATTTGTCAGTTTAACAAAAAATTTCAGTATCACATACGAAAAAGAAAATCATCGGATGATGATCTAAACTCGATTTGTACAACATTTTGAGAAACAAAAACTCAAAAACATAAAAGAAAAGATTTTTCAAACTCGGTTCAAGTATCCATCATTAATTTTTCAAAAGAAAATATTTTTAAGAATAAAAAAGATGAAGTAAACCATAGTCATGAGTTATAAGAGATGAAATAAGAAGAAAATGAGAGGGCTTTTATCTCCTCTTACCTTGAGAAGGCGTGGTCGACTAGAGTGAGAAAGTAGAATAAGGTTGATGAAGAAATGAAGAGTCTTACTTCCAGTTAGTGAGGTTGGAACCTAGATATTTTGTAGTCTTTAAAAAATCTGATAAAGAAATAAAGAAATGAGATGAGAAGGAGACGAGGGAGAGGGGGAGCCGAGATTGAGAAGGGGAGATGAGGGGGACGAGATTCGAGAGGGGAGACAAGGGAGAGGAGGAGACGAGATTGAGAGGGAGAGACCAGATTGAGAGGAATTGAGAGTGAAATGGAAAAGAAAAAACCAAATGAGAAGCGGGAAATGAAATGGAAAATGTTGGAGGCATACGGATGACTCAGCAAATATACATACGGTGAATATACGTTGGACGTATTTCGTTGGACGTAAACCGTTTTCCATAATTATCTAGTGATTTTAATGATTTCGTGCTTCTAGATAGCCTTCACAATAGGAGTGAAGAGAAAACTTGATGACATTTATTTCAAAAAACTATTCATTCATCCAAAAAAAAAGAAGAAAAATATTCTATTTAAAAGCAGTAAATAATTTTTATTTAGCATAATATCATCACTAAAAATTCACATAGTACTTTCTAATTATTATGCAGTATTTGGTTGTAAGATCAAAAACTCATGTCAAAAGAACAATTATTAAACTGTCATACATTTGTGTCTTCTCATATACAGATGAAGAATAAGATGGATGGAGTTGAATAAGACCATTTGGTTTGATGAAGACAATTTCTTCTTTAGAACAGAAAATTATGAAGGAAGAATCAAATCCTTCATCCATTTACTTTTATTTGTCTTTTTAGAAAAGTTTTTTTTATTAAATTTTATCAGTCTTTTTAAAAAACCAATGAATCATTAATTATTTTTTTATTTAACTTTATCCTTAATATAAATAATTAAATAAGCAAGAGAAAAAATTAATAAAATAATAATAATATTTTAAATATTTTAATGAAGAGTAATTGAATCAAATACAATTATTTTTGTTTATAATTAAGACTATTTAATAACTATTTAAATTTTTTTGTATAACTACCTTAAAATACATATAGAAGTATTATTCCTTGGATCGTTAGTTGAGAGGCATAAAGGATTAAATCCCTTCAAATAAGAAATAAAGATTTTGATTGGAATATGAATCACACGAAGGATCCCTCAACTATTAAAGGGTTCATAGAACGAATCACACTTCTACCACTAAACTATATTGCTGCAATGCAATTATCGTATATAAATGGACCTTTTGTCGATCAAGGGAATCAGTTGTAATGAAGAGTAAATTGGTAAGGTTGCCTGCTTCAACATTGTGATTGATGATCCCAAGTGATGTTTTCTATTGCCTGATCGGAAATTCTTATATATACTTGGAGGAAGTTCTTATATAGACTTGGAGGAAGAATTTTTCTTCCTCCAAATGAATCTTATACAATACAAATTATGATGTGACTAATAAAATTAGTAGAGTCCTCATAAAATGAATGGCTGAGATAATTTGTAGCAGAAGAAAATTCTTCCCGAGGAGGATAGAATTTCTCATTGCGTGGTGACCTCATTTCCTGTGATTTGACAACAAGGATGCAATTGTTTGTAATAGTAAAGAAATGCAAGCCGGAAGTGCAGTTGAGCAGGTGCAAGCTTCTGAGCTAGTGACACTACAATAATTTTATAAATTTATTATAATTTATAATTAATTTAGTTATAAAAATTTATTGTAATTAATTTGTAATTAATTAGTTACGAATTAATTATAAAATAAATTTTTATAGTTAAATTTTAAATAGACAAATGAACAAATTTTATTAAATAAATAATTATAAAATAATTATAATTTAACTACAAAATGTAGTTACAAAAATTTTTAATTACGAATTAGTTACGAAATAAATTTTTTAACTAAATTTTGAATACACAAAGAAAAAAAAAAAGCAAATAACTATAAAATAACTATCATTTAACTATAAAATTTAACTAAAAAATCTTATTTTGTAACTAATTCATAATTAATTAATTACGATTAACAACAAAATATTTCCGTAATTAAATTTTAATTGTATAACAAAAATAACTTTACCAAATCGGATACCCCTCTTTACGCGCCCAGCCCCTCCCTCCCACAACACTTTACCGAGCTCAAATTCTCCCTCCCCTCCCTCCCTCTTTACGGAGCTCTTGCTGCAACAACTGCTCCACTCCCACACCATCTCTTTCGACCACACAGAACCCCACACCACGTCGTCCACCCAAAGACCCACCACTGTCTCCCCAGCCGCACAGATCTACAACACCCATCCATTTTCCCTGCCTCTGCCACCACACAGAACCCATCCAGCCACTTCAACTCGAGACCACCAGCCAGACCATCACAAGCACTGTCAGATCCGTGAGCCACCACGTCCTGGTCTCTCTCAAACTCTACCTTTTCCTCCTATCAACCTCATCTCTTCTTCTCGCACTTCGCACTTCTCTCTCGTTCTCACTTTGCTATTTTCTCTCTTCTTTTCCATTTTTCTAGCTTCCATAGCCCTGTCTTGTTGATCTTGTTGATTTTCGTACTTGATTTCTTGTTTGTGATTTTGTTGTTGATTTTTCTTGTTAATTTTCTTATAGATTTTGTGACTGAGCAAAGGTAATTTTGGATAACTTATTTCAGCCATCCTATTGCCAAGAAGAACAAGATCTTGACCTTAATATCATTGCTCAGGCTTGATTCACAACTTCTTCTTCTCTATATGCTTTTCTTCTCTCTTGCATATGCTTTTACAAATTGGAAAATTTTCCAAATTGGGTTTCATCATGATTTCTTGTTAGAGTTCAATGTATGCAAATTTTGGATTTCTTTTCACTTTAACTAGATCTGCAACTATTAAATATGATGTTGAGTGTGAACTTGCTGATTTGTGAAGTTAAGGGTCTCAAATAACAGTAGAAAGTCACTATTCTATTTGTGCATATAAATTTATGGACGCATTAGACATTTCTGGACCCAGATAAGCTATACAAAATCTTGTGCAGTTATTTATTTTAAGATCATTGTTTAGTGTTCAAAAGATAATTTTACTTCTGTCATTTACTATCACTAGTACTTTTTTAATAGTGGCTTCGGTGGAGTGCAACTCTTAAATCAACTTAATAGCACGATTTTGTATGCCTCACAACTCTACTGTCCATGTTGGAGCAGTCCACTTTAGTTTTTAGGTGTGGTTCTGTCTCATTTCCATCTATGAATTTTGCAGCATTATAGAGAATTAATGCCCATATCAGTGTTCATGGCTTGAGGCAGTGCTTGGTCCTACAACTTTTTTTTTGGTACAGGTCCTACAACTTAATTATAGGGTATTGTCATCATTGGTTAAAAAGAAAAAAACAAGTGGGAGAAAGATTACTAAATCAGGGTAATGCACGAGTTAATGTTGGTCATTAAAGTAGAATGATTTAAGAATTTTAAGCTAGTCATTAATCATTGATGGTTAATTGCTTGTTTTGCAGGAGCTTGAGAACAATTCAATTTGCATATTTCATTGTCTGGGACTACATATTTTGAGTTTTACTAATTTTCTGCTAATAGAGAAAAGTGGATTGCTAGTTATTAGAAAAACGGGGGAAAGAGTACAGTTTTAGCTATTGCTACTGTTTTATCATCTTTTTTTTCCGTGTCTGATCGGTCCTGCTTTCTATTTTGTACCTTGATTACTTTTTCTTTTCTTTGTTTTGAAGTACATCTCTTGACTATAATGTTGAAAGGCTAATTAATAAATTCTGTTTGTTTACTTACCCGATTGGCTTGAAATTGAGGATGGGAGTCTGACAAATCTAGTTTACCTCTATTTGAATATCATATTTCTATTTTGGTCCTTAGTTTCTTTGGTTAAACATCTATTTCTCATTGAATTTATATGTTGCTTGGGTTGTGGAAGTATGGCCATAGACTCAAACATCCTTGGTGAATCTTAGTTTATGGCTAGGTCAACAAGTTCTCTAGTCATTCTGCATTTTCTGGTATTGTTAAAAGTGAGTATTTGGGTTTGGGATATACTCTATGTATATCTATCTCCGTGTAGCATTTTCTAAATATTAGTTACTGTTGGTCATTATAGACTATGATTGGATTGGTCCTTTCTTTATAAATGAGTGTGTTTCTCCTCGTTTATAATATTAATTTAGATTAACTTCATAATAATTATGGAATTACTAAGCATTTAGCAACACAATAGCCATGAAATAACTACGGAATTGCTATGAAAAATAGTTAGAAAATAATTACGAAATTGTTATAGATTTAGCAACACAATAGTTACGGATTTGTTACAAACTTGCTATAGATTGTTAAAAATTAGCTACAAAATTAGTTATGAAATATTTTGTAGCTAATTAACTACGGAAACGAATGAAGTTCTGAATGAAAATTAACTATAGATTAGTTTCGGATTAACTATGAAAATTTAAAAATTAACTATGAAAATTTAAAAATTAACTATGGATTAGCTACAGAAATTTTTGATAACTAATTAATTATGAGAATTTGACTATGAAAAAATCTGAAACTATTCTGTAGTTAAATGAATTAGCTACAAATTAGTTATGGATTTTTTTATAATAAATTGATTAATTTCTTGGAATGTGAGGCACATAAACAAATTTGAGACACAAATATTTCCTTCCAGGTCCTACACAGAAAAAATAACTTTGATAATCTTAATCATTTTTAATAACATCACTTTTCACATCATATAAAATTGATTAATGAAGTATAAATTCGTGATTAATGATATATAGAAATTAATTAATGAGTATATAAAAAATTAGTTAATAAAAAATAAAAAATAATTATTGACATATATAAATTAGTTATGAAATCAAGTTAAAAGAATTATATATTTGTATATATTTATTAATTAATAATTTATATTTTATTAATTAATTTTTATGTGATATTAAAAAAAATATAAATGGCTAACATTTAACTATTATGCCTTATGACAACGAGGCTCTTGTACTGGATTGGTAAAAAGCAGTATATACACATGGGCCCCCCGTCTGCTGCTACTATTTCTTTGAGTTTCACATGATATAGAAAGCTTAGTAAAGTATCACAAGACATCCTTTAACGGTCAGCACTCGGCAGGCAGAAGTATCCTTTAACATTTGACTAGGTGTTTTCTGTTTAATCATAAATCTTCTGAACAGAGCAGGCCTGATGGCAGAAGATGATTTCTATATTATGCCTCATTTTGGTTCATTTTGTGTCAGGCAGAACATAATACATAGAAAATAGGTTTTGACAAAGGTTAGCGAGATAATATTTTTAAGATTGAAGAATATTTGTAGCCATTCATTAACTAAATTTTTGCTCACGGTCTTATATATCATGCCTATTAGTTTCAAAATATTTACTATTTGCACTAATTAATTAGTAAATAAATAAGTTCAAGAAAAATTAAATCTGTTCATGCAACAAGCATATCATTTCATATTGACTAAGCTTACGTTTGATGTATCGTATAAAGAAGATATGATAGTATAAATTAATATTATTATGTTTTATTTAATATTTGATGTATTCAATTGATAGTATAATAAAATCAGGTCAAGTCATTTTATCTTATTCTAAGCTGATAATTCTATTCCTTTTCTTAGTACATGATAAGACTTGATAGGATTTCTATTCTAATCTTATCATCAACTTTATTTTTATCACTCATCTCTCTTGATCTTCCACCACCACCATCATCACCACCACCACCGTCGTCGCCGCGGTCGTCGCTACCACCACCATCGCCGTCGTCATCATCGTCGTCGTCGTCGCCACAACCACCATCACGCCATCGCCACCATCACCACCGCCGTCGCCACCACCACCGTCGTCGCGCCACCGCCACCACTACCACCCCCACCCACCACCGCTATCGCCACCACCGACACCACCACCACCACCACTACACCAGTTGTCGCCACCACCACCACCACTGCTGTGTGTTTTAGTTGCAGAGTTACATAGGACTTTTTATTATTATTTTTTAATTATTTTAACTTTTATGCTAAAAGATATTTTAGTCTAAAAAAAAGTTATACAATCAGTTAATTTATCTTTTTGTTATCAAACAAAAGATAAGATTATGTCTTATCCTATTAATTATACTATCATATTTTATACTATCCTATCATCGTATATTATACTATATTATCATGTGTACCAAACGTAACCTAAATATATAATACCTGCATGCGTAAAATCTCTCCAATCTCTTGCACAAATGGAAACTCTCGTGTCAAGTAGGCTCAGGGACCTTGATTTCAAGAAATATGGTAACCCTTGTCCATTTCAAACTTGTCATACATATAATTAAATAATTTTCTCAAAAAATATGTGGAAACCCTTTGAAATATTTAATTTATTTTTTATTTATTCATTAGTTGTTGTAAAACTTTTTATACTATTAATATAAAAAAAATTACACATTATTTTAGTAAATAAGATTGTATACTTCTAATAAAAGTTTTTAACATGTTCTTAAATTGATAATTCTATATGATTAATTGATAATATTAAAATCTTTTAAACTGATCAAAACTAAATATTTATTTAAAAGTATACTATATAATGCATGTTCGAATTAGCTTATTTTGCACTATATATATATAAAGCCTTTCAACCAACTAGCTTATTTTCCAAATCCTAGCAATTCATGATACAGAATTACAACAATCCATGCTAGTTTCTACTTTCATACAACAAAACAGAGCTTCAACCATCCTCAGTCACATTCCAAAGAAGCCAAGAACTTTCGAGGTTGAACAGTTTACTCTCACCAATGAATAAGATAAAACTATGAAACAGGGAAGGATCAAGAGAATTAAGATGCAATGAATTAACGTTGAACAGAAAGAGAAAATTAAGAAACAGACAACGGGTTTGGTGTCGTCCAAATACGCGAGCAAAAAAGATATGGAATTGGAAATGAGGAAAAAAGAAAGAAAGTGCTAGGCCCACAGATGCAATAAAGACAAGATGAGAAATATTAAGAATCTTTATGTTAATGGGTTACAATATTTATATGGAAGTTAGTGGAAGAACATAAGTCATGAGATAATCAACTTGTTAATGGGCTGTAGCATTTATGTGTTAGCTAGTGGGAGTAGAGAGAATCAAGAAGGGTTGCAATTGGCATTTACCTAAAGGGGTTATGGCAAATGAATAGATAGTTAGTGGAAAGAATAAATAAGAAAATGGAGAAGGAGAGAAAGCGTCTAATCATTTTGAGTAAGGAATTAGAGCCTTTGGATAGGGAAGTTAGTAGACCTTCAAAGATCTACAGGTGTTCTATCAATATCTCTATATTTTCCTTTTCTCTATATTTTTCGTTTCTATTCTCTTCTTCCTTAGTTGTAAAGATTTTCTCTTGAATTGATATCTACTGATATCAATATTAGTGACCATACACAAAGAATTATTCAATAAAATTACTGTTATATTTTTGGATTCCTATCAATTGGTATTAGAGCTCCTGGTCTAGGAGCTGTGGATATTGAATTCAACGAAGATGGTTCCATTGTTTGAAGGAGATGAAGCTTACTGGTGGCTGATCAATGTCGAGCAGTACTTCAATGCGATGGGAACACCCGAGGCAGAGAAGCTACCAGAGGCAGTAAAGGGTTTGAGAGGTTGTGCTCTTACTTGGTGGCTTTGGTAGAGATTGAGCAACCCTCAGGCGACTTGGGTAGCATTCATGATGACAGTGCTCAAGCGATTCCATCCCGAGTATGATCTAGATATATCGATTTTTGTCAGGTATGAGGAATTGGAACTGAGATTCGAATTGTTGGAGTCAGGAGATGGGAGTGCAAAGACCATTTGCAATGTTCCGGGAATGACTATTCTAGAATAAAAAACACAGGAGTAGGAGGTTGAGGTTGAGATTGAGAAGGAAGAGGAATTCTAGAAGGAGGTTGTTACTATGAAGGAAGCCTTTCCTTTGGGTCACTTGATCGAAGCCCAATCATAGCTCCAAATCTTGAGCATGCTTTCACCATAGTGGGAGAAATTGGACTGCTATCCAGCAGCCAGAGGGTCATTCACTGCTGTGCAGTCGGAGTATATGGTTATTTTGCAAGAAGGTAGGATGAGGAAGCCCCACTCTATAGGTCATGCGATGGGAGAACAGTGGGAGAAAGAGCTTGCAATGAAAACAGAATTCAGGCTTCAAGCCATCCAGAAAAACCTCCACTACCACCGGAACCACCAGACTTGGACTCTTCCATATAGGCGGATAGGTCAGCTTCTGCGACTGAGTTCAGAATCTCGTATACACCGGCCAAGCTTCCATCATTGAAGCCACCAAACCAACGGACTCGAATCCCCGCTCGGTAGTCGCTAGGACACTTGTAGTGAAGGTGCGGACAGTGATGACGGCTACACCACAATCTCACACTAGAAGCATGGTGCTGGGGTTGGAGATGGATGGAAGTGCAAAATTGGAAGGCCACTAATTAGGATACTATCTTGACCTAATAGGTCAAGCCCAACTCACTAATAAAGGGAAGTGGGTAATGAGGAAGAAAGGCATGAGTCTGATCTTAGAAAAAAGGAAATGCTTCAAAGGGAAATCGGGCATATTGGGTCACTTTACTATACGTTAAGCCATGGCCCAACCTATATACTAAAATTGAACAAAATGGAACTGAAGATTCCAGCAGGGGATATACAAGCAATTGCAATGACCATGGGTCTAATGAGCTAAACCTGTTGGATTATAATGAACCTAGGTGTGTGCATATTAAGAAGCTGAGATTTTATGGGCGGAATCTACTGATGCAATAATTCATCTTTGAGCTTGGAATATGTGCCACTTAAGTGGTTACTATTTCAGAAAGATGGCTGATACTCTTGCAGTAATGGTGGCTCAGCATGAGTTAATTGAGAGTTTTCAATTTGGGCTAGATTGGTGGGAGAGAACTTATACCCCAAGAATAGTAATTGATTCTGACACAAAAAGGTTGGTTATCTTCATCAGTGTGATATACAGAGCTGGAGAGTTAGAGGTTGGTCTCAAAATAAAAAAAACTTTGGAAATATCATATGTGAATCACTAGTGGAATGCACTGGTTCCCACAGTGCGCAATCTGACATGGTTTTAACACTAAAATTCTGTATCGCACTTCCCACAGAGGTGACTTTCTGCCAAAAAAGGGAATTCATAGCTGAGATTGAGTTACCCTACTTTATGGGTGGCTTAATAGATTTAACTCCTAAGTTAGTTTATGTGCAAAAGTATGGCATTTTGCACCAAGGTTTGCTAGCAACTGCATACTTTTGTTCCTTGGTGTCTTTTGTTGTGGGTATTGGCAAAGGTCAGTGGGAACATCAATTGGTCATTATGCTTCATGCAATGGGACCTTGGTAGGAGTTTTCTTTCAACCATTACAGGATCCTCACTAAATCATCACCTTGAGGACAAGGTGAATCTTTTGGGAGGAAGTATTGTTAGGCCCATAGGTGCAATAAGGATAAGATGGAAAATATTGAGAATCTTTATGTTAATGGGCTGCACATTTATATGGTCATGAGATAATCAATATGTTAATGGGTTGCAGCATTTATGTAGCAGCTAGTGGGAGTGGACACAATAAAGAGGGGCAACACTTAGCATTTACCTAAGGGAGTTATGGAAAATGAATTAACAGTTAATGGAGAGAATAAATATGGAAGTGGAGGAGGAGAGAAGGTTCCAACCATTTTGAGTAAGGAATTAGTGCCTTTGGGCAGGGAGGTTAGCAGGCCCTCAAAGATCTGTAGGTGTTTCTATCAATATCTCTATATTTTCATTTTCTCTATATTTTTCGTTTCTGTTCTCTTCTTCCTTAATTATAAAGATTTTCTCTTGAACTGATATCCACTGATATTAATATTAGTGACGATACACAAAGAATTATTCAATAAAATTATTGTTATATTTTTGGGTTCTTATTAGAAAGCGTGACCAACAGTGATGATTGTGAATCCTAAGCCTTAATTCTCTCAAGAAAACTATGAGATTGAAACCTAAGCCTCCACTAGCTTAGTCTAGTCATAAATAATTTGTGCAAATATGAGTTCTAAAAGATAAATATAAATAGTGAACAGTATCGACAAGCCCGTTTTAGAAGTCAACTTATCAAGGATGTCTCATGTCTGCAGGATAGTCACTCCAACTCCCTAGCCACAAACTCAATCACCTTCACCACATTCTTAGAATATATATATATATATATATATATATATTTTAATTTTGCCAAATTTCTACATGTTCATTAGGGAAATACTATTAGCCATGACAACCATCACCCAAGAGGAAGGTGAATTGGGTTATCACAAACTTTTAAGATAATATTAAAAAATTAAGCATTTTGAAGCACTCAATTAATAGATGCAGTAGAACATGCATAAATTAAGTTAATATAGAATATAAAGAGTGTAGGGAAAAGAGAATCAAACTCAAGAATTTATCCTGGTTCAGCCACCAACTACTTGTGGCCTATATCCAGTCCCCAAGCTTAATTTGAGATTTTCTTCACTATCTCCTAGACTTCACGGGTGTTAGGAAAACTTTTGTACAAGCAAAAACACTCCTCACATCTTGGGATACCTCACCCTTATGCTAAAGCCTTCAACTCTTCAAGTTTTATAGTTGTTTGAAAAACCTTTATATTTAATAATACTCACAACATCTTTAGGATACCTCACCCTTTATGTTTGAGCCTCACTACAAAGGATACCTCATAATTTTCTCTCTTGAGGGATACCTCACCCTCTTATAATGATTTTAAGATGAAGATTAGAAACTCTCACAAGAGTAGATATACAACTTGAAGAACAAATGAATAGAAAGATTTTGCAATAAAGAGTTCAAAATATGATTTTGATTATTCAAGGATCAAATCAAGTGTTCAAAAGTTGTAAAAGTTTCAAACATCACTTATATATAAAGCCTAAGTGATAAAATAGTCATTGGTAGTGTTTAGAAATGATTTTTTATGAAAACAAATCATTTAGTCGTTGGGACAACATTCTGACGTGTTTTAATCGAATAACAAATCTCTTATTCAAATAAGCTAAGTGGATAAATAATTATTGCACTTTGGTTTTGAAAACTGACTTTAAATGATAATAACTTCTTTATTTTTCATCCGTTTAAAGCAAATGACCACTCATTGGAAAGATTTTTGAGTCTATTTTCAAATGAAATAAGTTTTAGAACAAAACTCAAAGTGTTTTGAAAGTTATGATCAAAATAGTAATTAAAAACCAGCTTTTCAAAACTCAAACTTAACTATTTTTCATAGTTTTGAACTACTACCATGACTAGCCTTTCAAAACATGTTTCTTGGGCATTTTAGTATGTAAGAACCATTTATAAAGATTTAAAAATATATTTGAGTCATTTTCTTGTAAAACCTCTACCTTTATATAGGAGAAAGTCTAAAAGGAAAATATATCAATTCTAGTCCTTAGAATTCTTGATGTAATCCAAACTTCCACAAATTTATTCTCTTCAAATCTTACAAATGCTTAGAATATCTTATCATTCTCATTCTTCTTGAGTTGAGTTTAATTGTGATATTTTTTTTTTGTTGTAATGCACACTCTTGGTACTTAGACTATCCTACAAAATATTGCTCACTTAAACAAACATAGTTATCTCAATTCATAATTTAATATCTTCATATGCATGATTCATAAATGTATAATTCTAGTTAGTCTAACATGCATATAATAAAACTTTCATAGACACATCCAACTAAGACATTTATCAATTACTAATAGATATGCTGTATATAAGATACAACAAAGAACACTTTGCATATTTTCATTTAAATAGAGCCAGATCTAATATTAATTTAATACAATTCATATAACATATTATTTGATATATTCTATATTTTTTGTATAAAGAATATGCATGATTCTTATATGAAATATAACAAGATGGAGTACATGATCATGTATGATCCAATATAATCTATTAAACACATCTATGTAGCATAAATATTATTATTTTTATCTTGTATTTATCATCATCAAACATATTAAACTATTAAGACAAACTTATTTCTACAAACACATTACTTCTCTTCCAACTTGCTACTTCACCTCCCCCCTCTATTTTCCTTTATGGTGTCGCATGTCAATTAGAATCTGTGTAGAATGTTCGACTGATCTTCATCTTTAGTCAATTTCTCCCAAAGCCACAATCCAAAAATGTAGATCCAATCTAGGCATGTCCATAATTGTGAAATTTTGTAATATCTCAACGAGTATAACTTAAAACTACTCTAGGATGCAAGATATTTACCCGAATAACACTAATATCATAAATAAATGTTCGATAAGGAAATAGTAGGTGAGAAATACTCGTTAGAAATTTTAACTAGCATGCACAACAATTAATATCTAATAGCCATTGAAAGTATGACCATTGAAGACAAAACAGAATCATTTTGAATTATGGGGTGAGCTCTATAATTGCAATCTAAGGGTAAAATTTACACTCGGGAAGAACTTATTTGATCACATGCAGCAAAACAGCAAACCCAAACAACTTACAAAATTTCCAAAATTCCAGTGACAGTAGTTTTACAAAATTTCAACACAATTACATAGCCTTTTTTCCCCGTAATTCCCAACAAATTAAGAAGAACCAGTACTCCATTTAATGCTAAAGATAAGCCTCAATTCTCAAACTGCCTTCAAATTTCATTTAAACTCAACAAATGTGAAATTCCTAAAACAATTTCCAACCATCAACAGAAATATAAGCACACCCTAAACATAAAAACAACCACAGAATTTTAATTTTAATTTATGGAAATCCAAATAGATAAAACACATAGGGGAATCAGAGATTTGTACCTCACGATCTTGCATCCGACATCATGATGAGAGAAAAATGGATCACAACCAAAGGATCATCTTTTAGTTGAATAGGTCAACTCGAGAGGTTGAAGGAGGATCAATTGCCAATGAGAGCCTTGATTGTGTGGATCTTTTAGAAAGAGACTTTGTTGAAAGAGTCAAAGAAAAAAGAAATATGACTGATTCAGAGGCAAAAATGTAGAAATAGAAAATGCATAAGTGTGGATGAGTTATATATGAGCTGCCAGGAATATGGTTTGCCAGCACTGAGCTAAGCCTCTGGTAACAAGGGAATGAGAGACTCCCAAAGAAAACCACGGAAGGCCACAGGCTTCTCTTTAATGTCAACAAAGGATTGCAGTATCAGTTTTGCAATAAGGTTAGTAGGATTACAAGAAACCACCAAGCTACCTGCTCTACTAGTTAGCTTGGTCAATGGAGTGCAGTATTATTTTTAAGTAAAAAAGGGGGCATCATTCTCCAACATCTCAAGGAGAGTGAGTGTAATATACAAAAATATATAAATAAATAAATTAAACCAAAGAAAAAAAAAATCAAATGCTCAAAACTTATCCTCAGCTCAAGTTTCCACGTTAGTAGGCTGCGCTACCATAAAAGACAGTCACAGCACCACCATTACCCAAGGCCCATCATAGATAGTAACACATTCACCATTTCCATTAATGCTGGACAACCTCAAGAACGAGAAACCCAAAACAAATAACTACTCAACTCAAACGTCTTGTGTTTCTTCTCATAATTAAACGCTTAACATGGCTTATTCAAGGACTTTACACCAATTACTCTGCCACTTATACAGGTGCTCAATTGATCAATTCTCATATAACTTACATAACTTTTTTAAACATTAATTGGGAGAACAAAAATTGAAATACTAATAATCACCAGAATAAGATTTTTATCATCATGAATAAAATTTTTGCAAAAGAAATATTCCAACAATATTCCAGGAAATAAACACTCCTGAATCAACAGTGATAAACACTGCAGCATATTTCAGTGTGGCATATACTGGCTCAAGTCAATTCCAAACTGATTTTTTGTGGAACTTCTACAAAATTCTCATATAAAAAGTTAATACACAATATGTTTGCTACATAAACTGTATTAAAAAAATGGTAAAACAAGACCCTACCCAAGGCCAAAACATTAGAAGAGCTAGTAATGGTTCTATGAAGTTTCAGAAATCTAGAAACAGAAAGGCTAGGCACACAGATACTTGCATTCAGTTGTATGACTCTTCTTCTCTAGAGAAAAATTATTGCAAAATATGCAGGTCAAGATTGCTCTGATATAACATGCAGCAGTGTTATAATTCCTTTGAACTGCATCTAATATTCTAATATTATTTGCCATCATCTCATTTCTTATCACTTTTCATACTGATATTTATACAGAACTTGGTAACTTGGAAGTATTTGGGAACGATAAGATGGTCTTCTATAAAAGAGTTTCTTTGATTTTCCAGCTTTTATATTTTGGGTCCATCAATATGGGTTACATAACAGTAGGTAACCCTCTCCCATCGCAAAGCCCCACCTTGCCAGGTGAAGGATGGATTTGATCTCATGTCCTTGCAGTCACTACAAAGGAATTCATCAAAATTTGATTTCACAGTTTTGCTACAACAAAATAACCATAAAATGAAAATTACAAAGTCATGCCATAATTTCTTCTGTGCCTTTTTGAACAACTCTTTAGATAATAGATAAACAATGAATCTTCATGAGGAAAGGAAATAAATCCTAGTGAAAAGCCATGCAAAAGAAGCGAAAAATACTATTCACAAGCAACATTAACATCCAACAATAATGCACTTGTCATCTAAATTCGGCAACAAAGGCGGCAAGAGAGGGACAGAAACAGATACTTTAATAATACATATTAATGCTTAAAACAAATGTTCCCATCCAATCCACCTCCTCACAATGGCGGAACTTCACTAAAACATTTGCTCGGGCAAAAATGATAGGATCTAACAAGGTGGATAACTTTAAAATAAAAATAATGTGATATAGTAACTCTTAAGAAGGATGGCAGTTACTTAAACAAATTGAAACCTGAAAATTTATGGACTCTCGTAGTTTTTTAATATCACTTCCAGCAAGATTCAAATACCTTCGATATTTAAAATAAGTAATTGATGAAAGCAACTTTTTTAAGTGCTCTCAAATTAAGAATAAAATCTTAATATATGAGATGAAGACAAGAAGTTATAAAAGGAAATGTCCTAAAGCTTTCAACTAGGTGCAAAGAACCCACTCGGTTTACTCTTTGCTGGATAATCAATAGTGAGATGGTATATTCTTTTAAAATGCTCAATTGATCTCTCATTATTTATATGCAGAACACATCCCTCATAGGTTTTAAAGAAATAATAATAATAATCTTGGAAGGGGGGGGGGGGGGAGCTGCCCTCTTGACCCTAAAGAAGATCCGCCATTGCCACCTCAATAGATATATAATTAGGAAATACTTATATGGATCTTCCTCAGGTGAGAGAAGTGTTTATTGTGAGAGATGAGAGGAGTGAATCTTGACTATTAGATCTTTCATGAATGGTCAAGATTAGAACATAAATGCATATGACATTTTAAAGTGGTCACATGACCTTCAAGTAACTTTTAATCTTGACCATCTATATATGATTGTATGGTCAAGATTTACTCCTCTCACCCTCTCACAATAAAAACTCCTCTCACTAAATATGTCCCCTACTTATATTGTTAGTTTGTTACTATTAGCGAGTATTTTGGGTAAAAATTAAGATAATATGATCTTGTATATTCAGACTTGGTAAAACCTTAGGATATGTTTGGATGGAGGGTTTTGAAGGAAAAGAAAAGAGAAGACTTATTTTTCATTTCTAAATTAAGATAATTATACAATGTCTATAAAAACGAATAATGGATAATTGAAAGATTATATGATCATCTTTCATTTTATTCCTTCATTTTTAAAAAAAAATTAAATATAAAGTGTTTACTCAAAATAAACAATAAGCCCTCCCTTTGCTTAACTTCTTACAAAAAACAGCTTTTCACCCACAAGTTCTCCTTGCAGCATTTTGATTATATGTTTTTCTTAATACAAAATTAAGATAATCCAAACATGTACTAAGTCCAGGATCTTAATGTCTGAGAAGCTTTTAGATTGTAATAGAATTCTATATATAGGTGTCTCTTCTCATCTATCTAGCCATTTAGTACCCCAATATGAGCCACCCTTTGGCTTTTACCATCTTACAAATACTCAGATATGTGATTCCAAGAGGTTTTATCCTTCATCATGACAGCACTCAATAATTTCTTAACTTTTTATCATATATACAATTTTAAATAAAAATAGGAAAAACAAGTTCATGAATATCAAAACAATGAAGTCACATACAAAGTACAAATGCTTACAAAAGGTCAACCTATCATACCTCTGATATAATCACTATGAAGAAGCATAACTAAAGGTTCACAGAATTTGTGGTTTCTTTCTCTCAGAACTGAGATCAGGTCATAGGAAATGAAGTAATGCAAGATAGGATATTTGCAGATCATTCTTGATGTCTCACTGTCATTGCAAAGCAAATAGATCTCTGTCACAAGTTTTCCAACAATATCCTAAAGGTTTGTCTTCAACTCCAAAATATATGAAGTAACCAAGTTTAAGAATCTGTACAAAATCATTTGGAAAAATTGCTGGAGTTAATTCACAATAGTAAAATACATGGTCATCATACTAGCAATTTGCTGGTATAGAATTGCTCAAACCAATGTTTAGGAGCAGCTGGGTGAATTTTAAAAGCCCGAGCAACAAAATTCTTGTCACTGGTTGCAATCATGCTCGCAATGGAATAGTTTTTGGTAGACAGACCCTTTTCTATAACCCACATATGGAATCTGTACCTAGGCTTAATGCGGTTCTCTAAGTGAAAACATAAGAATGCTGGAAAATTGTCCAAAAGCTCTACGGAGTTTCCCATTTCCTGACACAGGAAATTAATCTTTTGCTCTATAATTTCATGGTTTTGGCTAAGAATCTTAGGTCGAATTGTGATCATCTTACAGAGCTTCGAGAATTCAATCCCTGAATGTAGAAGGCAATCAAATCTTTTCTGTAACTCACTACTAGTTCCATGCAAGTGAGTTAAGATATTCATGGTCAAAGCATTTTCTCCAAAGCCCAAGGCATGCAAGAAATTTAATTTATTCATATTGTGACTCAGGGTTCTTGAAACACGAATTGTCTCTAAACCACATCGATAACCTTTATCTTGGTCTTCATTGGGATAGCTTGTGATATAACTCACTAACAACTGATGATTTCCACCCTTGACTTTATTAAAGAACCACTCATTTAAACCCAAAGCCCTCATTACATTAGGCAGATTAGCCATTTTTGTTGTTCCCAACACATGAGCATAATTCCACCTGACGTCCTCAAGATCTTTGGAGCTCAGGCCAAAGTGTTTCAACAGCTTCAATACATTAATCACCGGCAATTCCAAATTAAGATTCAACAATCCTGAGCACTGTAGAATCAACCGAGTTACTTCCTCCTTTCTGACACCAAACCTACAAAAATACTCTGCTTTTTGAAACAACTCGTCTTCTCCATGCTCAAGAATGACATTTTTATTCCTTCCAATAAGCTCTCCTATCTTACCCTTCCCACCATTCAAATCGTAAAACACCCGAATCTTCCTACACACCTCATGCCAAGAATCCACATTACCCTCAACAGACCCTGCCATATCAAAATCCAAAAAAACCAACTTCAGATCAGCAAACAACCCATCAATCTCAGCATCCAATTGGCCTTCCTCACCAAAAACAAAAGGGAAAGCCAAACATATCCCAATGACTTGAACATTACAAAAACCATATCTTTTGAACCCACAAAGCCTACCCTTCAACTCAACCACACTCCTCCTAAATACAGAACTACTCTCCATATACAACAAACCAAGCTTATCCCAGGGAAACCCAAATTCAGAGAGTGCACAAGCAGCATCCAGAAGAGACCCATCTTCAGAAAAGAAGAACTTGTTAGGAGGCAACAACCCAGGAACCTGAGTGTAGTGTATGCCAATGCTTTCAAAGAAAAACTCAAATTCATTGATGGGGTTGTACCTGAGGAACTTGTCAAGGTTCTTGGAGAAATCTGAGGCTGAGAATCCCACTTTGGCAATGAGATTGGAGAGGGAGAGAAGGGAGTTCTTGGCAATCAGGTCAGCGTAGGGATAGGGGAGGCACCTGGTGGCGTGGAGGTAGTCAGTGAGGGCCTGCTGGGCTTGGGTCACAGCAAGGTTCTTGTACTTGGAAGGGATTTTTAAGAGCCTAGGGAGGATTGTGGTTGGGCTGGTAGAGACATGGCGGTGGAGTAATAATGTGGTGAACAAGTTGGAGAACATGATGATTGAGTGCCCGTGGTGGGTTTCTTCTTCTCTGCATAATGGTATGGCTTAACTGTCTGAGGTTAGTGTTCAATATTTTAGATTTTAGGGTTTTAGTACTTTAGGCATGATGTGAGTGGGTTGGGTTAGGTGAGTTTAGTAATATTTTTTGACCTGACCCACTCATCAGAGTAGTGAGTTGGGTTAGATTGAAAGATTTTTTTGTTCAATTTGACCTAATATGACCCGCTCAAGAGTGAGTTGGGTTAGGTCGAACTCGTGAGTCCGACATATTTTTTTTTAAATTTTTTTTAAAACAAAGTTGAAATACAAAATCTAAAAAATTAATATCATATGTCTCAATTTCAAATAAACTAAACATAATAAGTCAACAAGTACATAACAAATTAACAACTAACAAGTCTTACTAAGTCTAAAATAAATTAAATAAAGCTGGTCATAATTTAAATAACAAATTAGTCTAATTAATCGAAGTCAGTTTCATCACGTATGTCTAGGGGTACACATTTACCCGACCCGACCCGACGAACCGGACAACTCGACCCAATTCAACTTAATTGGTTCGGGTTGGTTCGGGTAATCGGGTCCGTTCGGGTAAAACCCGACTAACCCGTCCATTAATTGGTTCGGGTGACGGGTCTAATGAGCCAACCCGATGACCCGACCCGATGACCTGATTACCCGATTAAAACGACGTCGTTTTGCCTAATCCGGCCACTTAAGGTAGACAACCCGACCAACCCGATTACCCAACCCGCGAACCCGATTACCCAACCCGCGAACCCGACCAAATCGACTGACCCGATTACCCAACCCGAACCAACCCGATTCTAATCGGGTTGGTTCGGTTCGGGTTACTTAATTTTTTTTTTCATAACCCGACCCGACTGGACCCGACCTCACCTAGTTGGTTTGGATTTTTTTTACCCCCAAACCCGACCCAACTCGACCCGTGATCACCCCTACGCATGTCATATGCATTGAAATAATCATTGACTTCACTTTTTATTTTTTTCATATATTCTTTATCATCTAAACAATCTATTAACTTTTCAACACAACTGTCACTTAGATGCATCGAGAGTTTTATGAACTTATTTTCTTTGTTCACTTTGAGAGTGACACCACAATGTCTATAGTTAAACTTGATTGGAACAATAGAAAAATGAGGATAAAGCATCCTAAAATGCCACCATGGGTATTTAGGATCTATTGACATCTCATAGAACTCGGCACGACGGCGTGCCTTCCTTTCCTCCTTGGTTTGCATAATCAACAAGACAATTGTCAAATTATATACAAATTTAAACTCAAATATGAAATAATAAGTTCATAAGAATTAGAAAGTCAACCATTAAACCGCAAACAGCTAAAAGAATCAATTTTTAAGACCCACAATTTCTTCTCTAACAGCTGACATATCTAACATACCAAAAAAGTATTAACAATTAGTAATAAACAATTAGTAATTCATTAAACAAATTGAATGAGTTCTATATAACACACTATCAGCTTCAAGCTTCTCAATCTCATCCATCTGATCTAGTAAATCAATGGTTTTCTTAGGATTCCTCAACCAATTTTGAGCACAAATTAATGCCTCAACAGTGGTGGGTTGCAAAGAGCTACGAAAAGGGTCAAGAACTCGTCCTCTAGTACTAAATGCTGACTCAGATGAAAATGTAGAAACAGAAATTGCTAAGATATCCTTAGCAATGAATGAAAGAACACGATACTTCTTAGTCTTTCCTCTCCACCATGTCAAAATATCAAAGCCATCAACATCATCCTCCACATCATCGTCCTTGTACCTCTCAAGCTCATTCTTTTTTACCGCATGTTATTTTTTCTTCACTTTCAATCTAAACTCGAATTTATAACTATCATTATCATCTTCAATATCATCATCAAGTGTAGACGAAGGAACATCGGATGGCATGCAACTAGAATTACTAGCATCAAGAGGAATAAGATGCATTTGTTGATAATGTTCAAACAATGTCCTCATAACATCGTCCAACCTCTTCATAATTTTCACACTTAATTCCAAGTCATACATCTTTTCTAGGCAAAACTCAACATAATCCATTTTATACCTTGGATCAAGGACAATAACCACAAGCAATAAGTAATTTAGAAGACTATCAATGTCATCCCAATATTTATCTAACTTCATTTTCATAGAAATGACCATCTCCTTCAAAATTGGATCCTTCCCTCCAATCAACTTCTTTATAAACTTATTGATGTCACACAATTTATGAAAAAAAGTATTTGAAGTAACATGCAATGATCCAAAAAAAATAAGAGTAGCATCATAAAAAACCTTCAAAAACTTAATAAACACACGAGCACGCAACCAATCATATGATGTTAGAGTTTCTCCTTCAATGATCTCAAAAGAAGGCTCTTCATATTCATAGCGAGCAAATGCTTTCTCATACTTCTCAGTAGCATCTAACATTAAATAGGTTGAGTTCCACCTAGTTGGCAGATCAAGACACAACCCTTGCCTACACTCTAGTTTGACATCTACCACACAGCTTAGGAAAGAGGCTTTTTTTGAGAGAGAAGATTTCACAAATTTGCATGTATTTCTAATCTTAAGGATTAAAGAATCTATTTCCTTCATTCCTTCATTGACAATCAAATTAAGAATATGAGCACAACACCTTAAATACATGAACTCTCCCATCAAGATGGTTGTACCATTCCAATCACTTAACTTATTTTTCAAATAAGCTATAGTCACATTATTAGGACTAGCATTATCAACCATGACTGTGCAAACCTTTTCAATCCCCCAATCTCTAATGCATTTTTCTAAAATCTTTCCTATGGTCTCACCTTTGTGATCACTTACAATAAAAAAAACCCCTAATATCTTCTTATTCAAATGTCATCCATCATTAATATAATGAGCAATCATACACGTGTGATGTGAATACTTGGGTAACAAAGTCCCAAAAAACCCAACAACAATATTTAATCAACCCTGGAAAGCTATAATAGGTTTGCAGAAGCAAAACTTAGACCCGTTGTTTATAGAGAATCAAGAACCTAAGTTATAAAAAGATAAACACCACAAGGAAGGATCCTTGATAAGTTTGAGAAGAAGTTCTCAGAAGAACTTAAGAGAAAATAACCTCAAAGGTATTTCAATTGATCAAAAGATATCCTCTTTTACAACTCCAAAGAAGGCCTTTTATAAGTGACTAGACCTTAAAATAAACGAAAATACAACAAAAATAGAGAAATATGAAAGGTCCTTAAAATATGACATAAAATAATATGAAAATAACAAAATAAATTGAAAAGAACACTTAGTTATACTTAATTATGACTAAGTGGGTGCAACTTTTAATGACATTAAATGCAATTCTTTGAATGAGAGCTTCCACTAGCTTTAACCTTTCATTGAATTTGGATTAGATCAAATAACCCTTTTGAATGCTCTTCAACTCCTTTATTTTCCACTAAGCCTTGAATCTGCCCATTAACTTCTTGGTTTTGCCACTAAGTCTTGAATAAGTCCATTTAATGTCTCTTTGAACCTTCTTGCTCTTGTTCTTGTAATTGGACTGGTTGGAAGGCCCAATGGGTCACTTGAAGCTGAATTGTTTACATCATTTCCTCCTTCCTCAAAAAGATTAGTCCTCGAATCTTCATCGCCTACATCAAATGGAGTAAGATCAAATACATTAAAGGTAGTACTAACACTATACTCACCAGGAAGATCTAATTTATAGGCATTATCATTGATCCTCTTAAGGACTTGGAAAGGGCCATCTCCTCTTGATTGTAATTTCGATTGTCTCTTTACTGGAAACCTTTCCTTCCTCATGTGAACCCAAACCCATTCACCAGGTTGGAAAATGACCTTCTTCCTTCCTTTGTTTGCTTTCGATGTTGTCTTTGCATTGGATTTCTTAATCTGCTACTTTACATTTTCATGCAATTCGCACACAAACTCAGCTTTTTTTCCTTCCAGCTAGATTATCCCTTTCTTGCACAGGTAAAGGTATTAAATCCAAAGGAATCAGTGGATTAAAACTATAAACAATTTCAAATGGAGAATAACCTATAACTGTGTGGACATATCGATTATATGCAAACTTAATAAATGGCAAGCACTCTTCCTATGACTTCAAATTTTTGGAGATGAGAGCACGCAACAACTGGGTTAAAGTTCTATTCACAACTTCTGTTTGCCCATCTGTTTGTGGGTGACATGTAGTAGAAAAGAGCAATTTGGTTTCCATTTCCCCCCATAAAACCCTCCAAAATTGGCTAAGAAATTTAACATCTCTATCAGATACAATGCTTTTTGGAACTGCATGTAATCTAACAACTTCATTAAAAAACAAATCAGCTATGGATATAGTATCAGCAGTTTTGTTACATGCAATGAAATGTGCCATTTTAGAAAACCGATCTACTATTACAAAGATGCAATCTTTCCCTTTATTAGACCTAAGCAGTCCAAAAACAAAATCCATGGATAAATCAACCCAAGGTTCACTAAGTACAGGCAAAGGAGTGTAAAGACCATGAGGCATAACTCTAGATTTGGCCTTTCTACATTGAATGCATCTAGAACAAATTCTTTCTACATCTCTTTTTGTTTTAAGCCAAAAGAAATGTTCATGCAACACATCCAAGGTTTTTGGAACACCAAAATGTCTCATTAAACCACCCCCATGTGCTTCCCTCACAAGTAATTCTCGTATGAAAAAAGATGGAATGCAAAGCTTATTATCCTTAAACAAAAAATCATCATTTCTATAAAACTTTCCAAAATAACCTTTCTCACATGCAACATACACATTGCCAAAGTCATTATCACTTGTATACAACTCGTTCACATACTCAAAACCAAGTAATTTTACAATAAGAGTAGAAAGAAGAGCATACCTTCTAGATAGTGCATTAGCCACTATGTTTTCTTTGCCTTGCTTGTACTTGGTAACATAGGGAAATGTCTCAATGTATTCCATCCATTTGGTATGTCTCCTATTTAACTTGCCTTGTCCCTTTAGGTACTTCAAGGACTCATGGTCTGTGTGAATAACAAACTCTTTGAACCAAAGATAATGTTGCCAAGTCTCCAATGCCCTCACCAAAGCATATAGCTCTTGTCATAGATGGGGTAATTCAAAGCTGCCCCATTGAGCTTTTCACTGAAATAAGCAATTGGTTTGTTCTCTTGCATAAGAACGGCTCCAATACCTACACTTCAGGCATCACACTCAATTTCAAAGGTTTTAGCAAAATTAGGTAATGCTAATAAATGAGCTGCACATAGCTGATGTGGATTAAAAGTTGCAAACCCAAGTGCAGGTTGTTTCAAGTAATAAATTCTCGAGAGTTTGAGGTCGATCCACAGGGAATTGATGAAGAAAAATTTATTTGACGTAAGGAAAATATTTTGTCACAACAATAAAAGTGATAAAACTTGGTCACAAATAAAAAAAATTTAATTGGGTTAGGAGATCCACTCTTGGTAAAAAAAAATAAGGACAAGATTAATTCTTTTTATAACTCAATTAGAATCCACACATAATGGAAGTTCCAATCGAAAAATACAACAATCAAAGTTCATTAAAAATTATATACATAATTATATTATGATTCCTTTAATTATTTATTAACACTACCACTTATAAATGGGCTCAAGCATTCATTGTACCAATTTCTTGTCTACAATGAATCAAGATCTTCATTTTACAAGGAGAGTTTCTAAATTAATTGGAAACAAAATACAATACGTATAATGACCACTTGAAAATATATCATTTAAGCACAAGAAAGAAATGAATTTAACCTTATTTCATTACCAAGAATTTTACCCTTTCACCCAAGTAAAATAAAATTTAGTTACTCATAGACAAGAAGAAAGAAAGAGAGAAGAAGAAGAAGAAGAACATGACTTCAATTTAGAATAAAGGAAAATTATAATAAGATAATCAAACAATACAATAGCATAATTTTGATATCTAACACCAAGACTCTAAATGATCAGCCAATGCTCCATTTTATAGAGGATTAGGGATACAAAATGACAAGGAGACTGATACATGAGTGGGTGGATGAGTGGAAAATGAGTGAAAAATGTCAAATGACTTTTGATGAGTGAAAAATTATGGAGATTTTTTGTCTCCGAAATCATTCAGTTCTGAAGTCATTGAATGCGTCATAATCTCACTAAGTGGTCTTCATAAAAATTGTAGGCCTGGAACTTAACTTTCAAATTCCACAGAATCACCTCAAAAGGTCACCTACAGCCCGAGATATGGCCCAATTACTGCATAGTATTCAGGCCTGATTACAGCTCCTCTGTTTTGACTTCCAAGCCCAATATGACCTCTAAAGAGTCCCATTTGAGTCTTGTGTTATCATGAAAGTTGTAGATATAGGTCTTAACTTGCATATACCAAAATTTTAGCCTAATCCAGATCTTACAGCCCGAGTTATGCTCTGATTACTACATACTATTCAGGTTTCAATCACAAAACTCGTATTCTGAATTCCAAGCCCAATTAGTTCCACTAGATTTCCAATTTTCACTTAAAGCTATTCATGAGAGTTATAGAGCTCTCTCTTATCTTTCCTACAAGGTAAAATACATAATTATTAGACATCTAGAACTTAAGATATGGCCAAAATACAGAAACAGTATAAGACGTAAATCTTGCTGAAAAAATAAATTAAGTCCAATTTGAGTCCAAACTTACAGAATATAACCAAACTTAATCAATTAAGTATATGGAGAGTGTAAATGACTAAAAATAAGGGCTTATTAATGTATAAAATATATGATCATCAAATTCTCTCACACTTAACTTTTTGCACTCCTAGGCAAAACACATAAGACCAAAACTAAAAAAAATGAAACAGACTCAAAAGCTAAACTCTAAAAGACTTAATTTCTAATAATATTTAAGAATGAAGAGCAACCAATTATTCAAGTAATCAAAATATTTATGAGGTAACTTTTCTTCATATCTCAAACCAACAAGCAAGGAAATTTCAATTGAAAAGCATGAGTCAAAAATGATAGATCTTCACAGGATTCACTCTCAATCCCTCAAGTGTTTAAAACGTAGGTATTTCACTCAATTCAACCTATGAGAAATTGCACTACCATAAGCTTGTTTATCTTCTACTTCTCCACTACTCAGAACACATGCACACACAAATCATGAGGACTTTATTCAAGGCTGTAATGGGATCAAGGTAAAAGAGAAGGTAATATGGATATGACAAGTTAAATACCAAACAGAATAAAAGAACATGAAAGCTGAGTTCAATTAACAAGCATGAAAGTTCATCCCAATTCTACCTAATATAAATTCCCTTTACATGTTTTTTTCCTTTCCTTTATTGCATTGTTGGCCCTTCTTTACACTTTTTTTTGTTTTTTTTACAAGATGAACATAATATATATATTTAAATAATTTTTTTTCAACCATTTTGCACACACACCCCCACACTTGTTCAAGAATTCATCCAATGACAAAGCTAATGTTCTCTTATTCCCTAAGGCCAGGTAAGAACATGATTTTTCATTTAAGGCACATAATGAGTTCAAAACAAAGAATGGTCAAATAAGCTCAAAGGGATTAAGCAAGGGGAAATAGGTCATTTCCAATGTCTTATGTTGGCAGAAATCAGAGAATTTTCAAGAAGCCATAAGAGTGCTTGATATCATATTGAAACAATATGCGACTAAGCCAGGTTGCTTATTTGTGCGCCAATCATTCTAAGTTATTTGGTTAAAGTAGCTATTTCAAGAAAAATGTCTCAATCATGTTTACGTATGCATGTAAAAATGTAGTATCAAAAAGAATCAAAACAAGTTTTAAAGTAACAATTCTATGAGTGAAAATCACACAAGAAAGAAGAGAATGTTACAAATATTCAATTCATTCATCAATAGGCTCAAAATATCATAAAACATAATTCTATCATTCTCAATCTACCAATTCAACATCCATAACCAAGCATGTGATTTTTAAGAAAGAAGACAATTTACTCAATCAAGCAAATTTTCCTGAATTTGAATTGCTACTTCCACACAAACTAATTATCTACCCAATTACTCCTTACTCTGCCACCAATTTTGATGCGTCTCAAGAGTAAATATTTACTCCTTACTCTGTCATCCCTAATTACTTTTGTTGTTAATAAATTACTGATAAACATATAAATACAACAAACATATTAATAAACACATTTTCTAACTTTTTTTAGTTTTTTTTTATAACCATCCCCCCCAACCAGATCATAACATTATCCTCAATATCAAAACATAGATAGGTAAAGGATAGAAGATATTACCTGTTGCTGCAATTACTGAAAAGAAAAAACTTACACAAATTAAAACAGAAACAAAGTACGACAAATAAAACTAAAGATAAAGAAAAGTTATAAATGAAGTGCCAGATCACACTCTTGTTCCTTGTTGCCTCCCTTGCTGTTGCCTTCTGACCAATCTATCTGAGCTATTACTGGTTCAGGTTCATAAACAAAAGCTTGTAATTTATCAATTAATTCATCAACAGTAGAAGCAAATATAAGGAGTCGTCTTGCCGAAGGTGTGATAAAGCTCTGTTCCACAACGTGGTCAACAAAAAAATAACAAATTATCAAAGAAATTATTAACATTCAACAAACCTATGGGTTTATGGTGGATGTTCAATTAGACCCAAGAGATAATTTGAAAAACTTCTTCCAAAGTATCAAAACCACCCGGTAAGGCAATGAATGCATCAGAGTTTTCATGCATTGTCCTCATTCGTCCATGCATAGATTGTTGGGAATTGCGGTTACATCACGCAGCGGAAAAATTAGGATTCCCACTGAGGATCCATACGAAAAGTCATAATCTGAGTTTTTTAAATTATTTACCTCTTGAAGCGTGATCAAAAGGAAGGACGTGAATCACCAACACAATAATAGAAACGATGTCTCTGCGGAATCCACACGAACAGACTCACGAACGTCTAACATTCGCAAAGAGAAGTCTCACGTCTCTCACACAGTGCTAGCTGCGAAGAGAAGAGAAGAAACCTGTCGCTCTCTCACTTATTTTTCTGTAGGTGCGGCTAGGGTTCTGAAATTGTGTCTCTTAGCAGCCCCTTAGCAGTACTATTTATAATAGTTACTGCCTTAAGTGAGTGTGAGCAGCAGCAAGGTAAGCTGTGCAACCCTAGACTCATCTGTTATAAGTCTGACCCATATTTGAATCCAAGTCCAACTTAGATCCATTGCTCCAATTTTAGTCTGCTCTATGTGTGTGACCCTGCAGGTTCTCATTACGTTAGTAGTAATATTAAAATCTCATTTTAATATTACAAGCAGTGAGCGGTATCTAGCAACACATCGCTGTTACCCAAGTAATAAGAATGTCAATGATTTGACATAACTTTTCCATGACCAATGTTTCCGTGTTGTTTAGTCCCTTTGTCAAGATATCTAGATTGAACACTAGGCATGGAATGCGTCACCCTTGTATAGTCCAATCATTCGTTTCCTGATACTAGAGTAGACTTTATAACAACAAATAAAATTAATATCTCATATTGACTCATTTGAGAATGGCCATGCATTTCGTAGTCTCACTCAATCACGGGGCCCGAAGATATCATTCCTGTTATATAGGAGTGACAAATCCTGTCTAGGTCACTCACATCCCTCTGCATGATTTGTGGTATATCCAATAACCAACTTTATAATCACCTTGTTGTAGATGACGTTTGATGGTATTAAAACACACAACTCCTCATATAGGAATCGTAATGATTTCAGGTCAAAGGACCACAGACACCATTGTCACTATGAGAATCGCTTATGACACTCACGTAACGATCCATGTAGCGTTCTCATGGTGGGTCAGTCCAATACATTATTACTCTAATATGTACCTATGTGAAGACTTGATATCTCATATCCATGACCCGTGAGATATGGTCATCAGTCTATGCACATACTAATCTCAATGTATTATTATTGTCCTAATTAACAATAATACTTGACTAGGGACATTTAAGAATAGTGTTATAACCAAAAGGATCTCATGATCAAGTCATCCACTCGATAACTTATGGCATCAAACTTACTATTCTAAGGACTTTATTATATTTATCAAAAAAGAACACAATAAATGAAATGCCTCATATATTAAAATAAGCATAATAGAATGTATGTAAATACAGATAAATGTATCAGCGTCTAGGGCATACAGCAACATAGATGATACTTGAATTTCCAACCTAATTGTCTTTCCAATGATGTTCCTTCGAGTTAAAGGTTCAAGAATGAGACCCAAAACTTAACGACCTCTTAGATGTGTAAAAAGTGATACAGCCCTCATTAACCCAATGTTACCTCCCCCATATACTACACGAATGTTCATCGCAGCAAGTGTTCTACCAACAGTGCTTACTGCGTTTACAAACTCTAAACCCTTCTCATAACTTGTCCCCTAAAATACATAGATACTGGTAAATCTACGAATTGAAGAAGAAGCTCCCTCCATTTCTACACTCATACTCTCTTTGAATGATTATGAGTTGCAGGAAAGTGAAGAAAATGAAGTGTTTAAATAGGAAAGAGAATAGAAAAAGTAATAATAGCTCCTATATGGGTAGGTTGATTGTTATCAAAAAAGTTTCAATTAAAAAAACTTTTTTATTTATTTATTTTAGACTTCAAGAAAACCATCAGGGTAAAGAAGTCTAGAAACCCCTGAAGGACCTCGCTTAAAGGATCGTCTGTCTAAAACCAAAATACAACAAAATCATACAAAGATAAAATAATAATAACAAATGATGATATACGTTTATGTACAGGTTTCATGGCGTATCTTTATACTGCTCGTCATGAGTGCAGTAATACCAAGACGGCTCAGTCAATCTGGGAATTCTTCTCCCTCCCGCTTGTGGGATATTTTGGATTGAGTTACGACGCAACTAATTAAAGTGTGTAAATCTGACAACCATCACCAACGACCATAGCCAGTGAGAGGTCGCTGGAGAGCCCATGGCATTAAATCACAGGATCCAGCTCAAAGGCATTGTCACGCGAGAATGCAAGCACGAGACGCTTTTATCAGTCCATCAGCAAGCAGAGCCTACGGTTGAAACCTGAGAATGCTTGCGTGGCTCTCTACAGAGCATGGCACACGAACCTTATTTACGGACCGGCGTGCGAAGGTCCACCTGAGTCAATGATGGGTTTGCCACTGACAAGGGCTCCTAATCTAATTAAAGACCAAGTACAACCGAAGTTTTATCCTCCTTTTTTTATTTCATTTTTTTATTTTCTTTTATTTTCTATTTTTTTCTATTTTTTTCTTTTGGAGATGTACAAGATAATATATACAAGTTGTTGCGATTGTGGCTCACATCTTCCTCTAGTTTTACGTCCAGTAACGGCTTAAACACCTTCTATGAGTCAAGGATAAGCTTCCCATCCAATTTTCTTATAAATTGGCAAATAAGGTCTCTTTGAGTCAGATTCCCAAGACTGTAACACTCTTACTCGTCCTTGAAGAAATTCCACAAACTAAAATGTTCACGCTACACATATCCACAAGAATGCGTCTCAAGAGTTAATAAAATATTATCTAATGACTCCTTACTCAGTCCATTCTTAATGAAGAAAATTTTATCTTCTCTGTTTATGGAAACCATTCCCAAAGAACAACATCACGTATTACAATTCTATCATGCACATTTGTATCAAACTTTTATTCTTTTTGCTCTTCTCCTTTTTGAATACGAACTTTTACCGAAACTCAACATGTATGGGACAAATGAATCTGAAGATTCACCAGCTAAACGAACATTTGCTTTGATTATCTAGCATATATCTTCTGGGATTCCCTTGTGCATTAATAGTCTCAGTCTTTCACACCTAACTTTATAGATTTTGGTTAGAACATTTTTAAGAACATAAGGGAAATGCTTTCTTAGATTTGAGAGAATGACATCCATTTTGAAGGAGAAGGAATCAATTATTATGAGAAACTGAAAAATAAATCGACTTGAGAGTCACGGAGTACCGTTATCGACCACTTAACTGGGAACACAAAGAACTGCAAAAAGAAAGAAACAAAATTAAAATAAATTCTACTCATAACAAGGATTAGAAAGGGAGATGGATTCTACCTCAACAACTTGATGTTCCAGAAATAATTTGAGTTTTTGTCCATTGACCTTAAATACATTGTCATTCCTATGGTTCTCAATGTCTATGGCCCCATGAGGATACACATGTTTGACAATAAAAGGACCAGTCCACCTAGATCTCAATTTTCTAGGGAATAGGTGAAGACAAGAATTATAAAGCAGAACTTTTTGACAATTTCAAAAGATTTTCTCAAAATTAATTTGTCATGAAAAGTTTTTGTTCTAACTTTATAAATCATTGAGTTTTGATATGCATCATTTATCAATTCTTCAAGTTCATTTAATTACAATTTACATAACTTGGAAGCATCATCAAGATTTAAATTAAAAGCTTTAATGGCCCAAAATACTTTATGCTCTAATTCTATAGGCAAGTGACAAGGTTTTTCATAGACTAACCGATAGGGTGACATGCCTAAAGATGTTTTAAAAGTAGTACGATAAGCCCAAAGTGCATCGTTTAATCTTAAAGACCAGTCTTTACGATTTGGGTTAACCATTTTTTCCCAAATTTGTTTAATCACCCTATTTGCTAATTCTGCTTATCCACTTGTCTGAGGGTGATAAGGGGTAGCAATTTTGTGTGTGATGTCATATTTATTCATTAAAGATTCAAATGGTTTATTGCAAAAATATTTTCCCCCATCACTAATGATAGCTCGAGGGATTCCAAATCGACTCAAAACATTTTCTTTTAAAAATTTTAGAACAATTTTGTGATCATTATGTCGACATGGAATCGCCTCAATCCATTTTGAGACATAATCAACTGCAACCAAAATATACACAAATCCAAATGATGATGGAAATGGACCTATGAAATCAATTCTCCAACAATAAAAAATTTCAATGACAATGATAGGGTTCAAAGGCATCATGTCTCGTTTAGAAATGGACCCCAATTTTTGACAATTTTTAGAACTTTTGCTGTCCTTAAATAAAGTGGGCCAATAAAATCCACACTGCAAGATTTTCGTAGCTATTTTCTTTGAAGAAAAATGACCTCCACATGCTTCTAAATGACAAAATTTAATGACGCTACTTACCTCACTGTCAGGTACATATTTCCGAAAGATTTGATTAGGATAATATTTGAACAAATATGGGTCATCCCAATAGAAAATTTTCACCTCAATCAATTTTTTTTTCTGTCTTAGTGCGTCCATTGGGGTGGCATCTTACCTGTTACAAAAAAAATTGACAATGTTAGCAAACCAAGGTATAGAATTGACAGAAAATAAAAATTCATCGGAAAAAGAATCATTGATGGGTGTGTTATCAAAAGATGAGCCTGTTGTAAGTTTGGACAAATGATATACAACAACATTTTCGGCTCTTTTCTTGTCTTTTATTGTGATGTTGAATTCTTGAAGCAACAAGATCCACCGTATCAACCCAGGTTTGGCATCCTGCTTAGACATTAAATATCTAACAGCAGCATGATCAGTGAAAATAATAGTGGAAGAACTAATTAAATAAGCTCAAAATTTGTCCAATACAAAAATTACAGCAAGTAGTTCTTTTTTAGTAGTGGTGTAATTCATTTGTGCACTATTCAAAGTTCGACTTGCGTAATAAATTACATGAGGCTTGCCTTCCTTTGTCTGTCCTAAAACAACACCAACAGCAAAATTACTAGCACACACATCAACTCAAAAGACAAAGACCAATCAGGGGATTGCATAATAGGAGTAGATGTCAGAAGATTGATTAATTTTTCAAATGATTTTTGACAATCTTGGGTCTAATCAAATAATGCATCTTTTGTTAGAAGATTACATAATGGTCTAGATATGACACTAAAGTCCTTCACGAATCTTGTGTCAAATACTGCATGTCCTAAAAAGGAACGAACTGCTCTGACTATTTTTGGAGAAGGCAAATGAACAATTAATTCAACTTTAACCTTATCAACTTCAATTCCCTTAGAAGATATCACATGACCTAATACTATTCCTGATGTAACCATGTAATGACATTTTTCCCAATTTAACACAAATCCTTTTTCTTCGCATCTTTTAAGAACTTTTTCCAAATTATTAAGACAATTTTCAAAAGAATTTCTAAAAACTATCAGGTCATCCATGAAAACCTCTAAATAATGCTCAATCATGTCATTGAAAATACTTAGCATGCATCTTTGAAAAGTTATCGGAGCATTACAAAGACCAAAAGACATTCTTCTATATGCAAAAGTGCCAAAGAGGCAAGTAAAAATGGTCTTTTCTTGGTCCTCTAATGCAATTGGTATTTGATTATACGCTGAATAACCATAAAAAAATACTAGTAGGGATGTCCTGCTACTCTTTCCAAAATTTGATCAAGAAATGGTACGAAAAAATGATCTTTCCTAGTGGCTGTATTCAATTTTCTAAAATCAATACACATACGCCAACTAGATGAGACTCAGGTAGGTATAATTCACCTTTTTTCATTTTCAACCACTATTTTTTCAGATTTCTTAGGCACAACTTGTGTAGGGCTTATCCACTGACTATCAGAGATAGGATAGATAATTCCAACATCAAGTAATTTAAGAATTTCAACTCTAACTACCTCTTTCATGTGTGGATTTAATCTTCTTTGAGGTTGTTGAGATGCTTTAGCATTATCCTCTAAATATATTCTATGTATACAAATTAATGAATTAATGCTTTTTATGTCTTTTAATGTCTATCCAATTGCACTTTTATACATTTTAAGTACTTCTATCAATATACCTTCTTGTTCTTTGGTCAGGGATGAGGAAATTATCACTGGAAAACTTTGTTCTTCTCCCAAAAATGTGTACTTTAACCCAGTAGGTAATGGTTTTAGTTCCAGTGTGGGTACTTCTTCATGGGTATCATCATTCATGGTTTTTAGCTCTTCAAATCTCGACTTTCATCCTTTGTATTCCATTACCTGTGTACAGTCAAGCAAAGAGCACATTTTAGAAACATCATCATCTAATTGTGTAGCTGAATCAAATGAATTAATTAAACAAATTTCTAATGGGTCAACAGAACTCCTGGTTTGAAGATGATCATCAATAATGGCCTTAATCCTTTCAATTTCTTCCTTTCCATCATAAACTTCCTATGGTTGCTTGCACATGTTGAAAACATTATGCTCCAGTGTCATATTTCCAAATGTTAACTTCACCACTCCATTTCTGCAATTTATCAAAGCATTAGATATTGCTAAAAATGGGCGACCTAAAATAATAGGAATTAACTTGCTACTATTTTTCATAGGTTCAGTTTTCAAGACAATAAAATCCATAGGATATATGAATTTATCAACTTGTACCAACACATCTTCCACTATTCATTTTAGAATTTTAATTAATCTATTGGCAAGTAGAAGAGTTACAGAAGTTGGCTTTAACTCACCTAGGTTGAGTTGCTGATAAACTGAATATGAAAGCAAATTAACACTAGCACCAAGATCAAGTGAAGCTTATTTAATTTTATGTTCACCAATAATGAATGAAACTGTAGGATAACTAGGGTCTTTATATTTCAACGCATTATTGTTTTGAATAATGAAACTTACCTATTCAGTCAAAAATGCATTCTTTTTCACATTATATTTCCTTTTAACAGTGCACAAGTCTTTCAAAAATTTGGCATAAGAAGAAATTTGTTTGATAGCATCTAACAGAGGAATATTGACCTTCACTTGTTTAAGGATTTCAAAAATGTCACTGTTATGGTTCACTTTACTTGAATTGTTTAATGCTTGAGGATGTGGGGGTGAAGGCAAGGGTTTGGTCTCCTTTTAGCTAGGTGGCTTATCAACGTCTTCCTTATCTTTGGGACTTGATTCATCATCTTTCTCACAAGGTTTAAGAATTTATTTTTCAACAACCTTTCCACTTCTAAGAGCTATCACTGACTTGACTTGATCTATTTGTTGGCTTTCTGAACTACCCTCATTTAGGCTGTACTGACCCTTGGGATTTGGTTGAGGTTGAGAAGGAAACTTTCTTTTCTCGTGAATGGCGAGTGCAGAAGAAAGTTTAGCAAGAGTGTTTTTTATGTCAATCATGGCTTGAGTGTTTTGGTTATTAATGGCCTCTTGCTTTTCCATGAATGCATGCAATGTTCCTTCAAGGTTTTTCCTATATGGTGGGATATAAGGTGCATATCCTTGAGAATTTTAAGAGTCTTGCTATGCCTGAGGAGGTGGTGGTTGCATAAATTGTGCCTAATTGTTGGTCCTCCAACTGAAGTTTGGGTAATTTCTCCATCCTAGATTGTATGTATCTGAAAAAGAAGAAGTGAATTGGTTTTTAAAATTGTTCATTGCATTTACTTGCTCATGCACAACTTCTTTAAAAACAAAAATTTTTGGACATTCATTTGTTGAGTGTCCCAATTCATCACAAATGTTACAAATTTTTTCATTTTACATATATTTAATTTCTTTTACTTTTCCCGATTCCATGGCTTCAACCTTTCTAGCCAAACTAGCAAACCTAGCATTTAAATCTTCTTCTTGACTAAGATGATATTTTCCTTTACTAGCATTTGTAAGGTTATATCTAATTGAATTTTCAGAATGATTAGTACTATGCCAAGATTAAGAATTTTCAGCCAAATGGTCTAAATAGTCTAAAGCTTCTTCAGGTTCTTTATCAAGAAACTCATAATTGCACATTGTTTCTACAATTTGTTTAGTTTCGGGTGTTAACCTTTCATAAAAGATGCTTATAGTGCGCCATTTTTTGAAACCATGATGTGGACAAGAATTCAACAAATCTTTAAAACATTCCCAACTTTGAAAATAAGCTTCATTTGAATTTTGGGAAAAATTTTGGATTTGTCTTTTCAAAGCATTGGTTTTATGTGTTGGAAAAAATTTCTTTAAAAACTCACCTAGCATTTCTTACTATGTGCCAATTGATCTTGGTTTCAAAGTGTTATGTTAAGTTTTTGCTTTATCTTTCAAAGAAAAAGGAAACAATTTAAGCTTAACAATCTCTTCAATGTAAGTTTGATCATTAAAAGCAATACATACTTACTCAAATTCTTTTAGATGTAAATATGGACTTTCAGATTCTAAACCATGGAAATTAGGAAGTAAAGAAATCATACCTAACTTGAATCTAAAATTGTTAGCATTGAGTGGAAAGATAAAACATGATGGACTAGAATTTCGAGATGGTTACAAATACTCACACATGATTCGCAATAGTTGATTTTCATATTCATCATGCACACTTTCATTTTTCAGCCATTGTGTTTGATATGTATGATTATGATTCAAACAAATTAATATGTAAAGTACTAAGAATTAACTTTAACCAAATGACCAGAACTTAAATCATGATACCAATTAAGCATAAACAAGTGACATAAAATAGAAAAGAAAATGAACAAGCTGGTGGTATAAATCGTCCATTAAATATTAACTAAGATGTGGTATAAACTAGCCACCAAATAAATATTAATAAAGGTATGGTATAAACTAACCACCAAATAAGTTAATAAATAGATAAATTAAAAGTTAGTATGCAAATAAATTAAAATGTTAGAAGCACGTAAACTAAAATGTTAGAAGCAGGTAAAATAAAAAGTTAGATAGCTGATAAAGTAAAAAGTTATATAGTTTGTAAGTTAGTAAGCAAGAAAATTAAAAGGTTAGTAAGTTAGAAAGTTAGAAATAAAATACAGAAAGTAAAATACAAAAAATAAAGTACAGAATGTAAATTACAGAAAATAAAGTGCAGAAATTAAATTTAAAATATGAAAACTAGAGAATCGGCAAGCCAATTTTTTGCTTTGGCGAGAGAGAAGAGAAGAAGAAAGATTATTTCATTAATGATTAAAAATTACAGAGAGATAAAAGAGAGTTTCGTCACTAAGTTAGTACATTAGTAAGTACAAAGAAAAAAAAAAAACTAAGAGTAGAAAATATATATATATATATATATATATATATATATATATATATATATATATATATATATATATATATATATATATATATATATAAGATCCACAAGAAAAAATATAAATATATTTATACAAAATATTTACACCATAAAATTGTTCTTCAAATCAAGTCCCACGGAAAAAATATAAATATATATATATAAAATATTTACACCATAAAATTGTTCTTCAAATCAAGTCCCCAGCAACAGTGCCAAAAACTTGATGCAGATTAAAAGTTACAAACCCAAGTGCAGGTTATTTCAAGTAATAAATTCTCAAGAGTCTGAGGTCGATCCACAGAGAATTAATGAAAAAAATTTAATTGACGTAAGGAAAATATTTTGTCACAACAATAAAAGTGATAAAACTTGGTCACAAATAAAAAAGATTTACTTGGGTTAGGACATCCACTCTTGGTAAATAAAATAGGGACATGATTAATTTTTTTTATAACTCAATTAGAATCCACAAATAATGGAGGTTCCAATCGAAAAATATAACAATCAAAGTTCATTAAAAATTATATACGTAATTATATTATGATTTCTTTAATTATTTATTAACACCACCACTTATAAATGGGGTTAAGCATTCATTGTGCCAACCTCTTGTCTAGAATGAATCAAAATCTCCACTTTACAAGGAGGGTTTTTAAATTGATTGGAAACAAAGTATAATACGTATAATGACCACTTGAAAATATATCATTTAAGCACAAAAAAGAAATGAATCTGACCTTATTTCATTACCAAGAGCTTCACCCTTTCACATAAGTAAAATGAAACTTAGTTACTCAAAGAGAGAAGAAGAAGAAGAAGAAGAAGAAGAAGAAGAAGAAGAAGAAGAAGAAGAAGAAGAAGAAGAAGAAAAAGAAAAAGAAAGAAAGAAAGAAAGAAAGAGAGGAAAACATGACTTCAATTTAGAACAAAGGAAAATTACAACAAGATAATCAAACAATACAATAGCTTAATCTTGATATCTAACACCAAGACTCTAAACCAAGAAGAAGAAGAAGAAGAAGATGATGATGATGATGATGATGACTTCAATTTAGAACAAAGGAAAATTACAATAAGATAATCAAACAATACAATAGCTTGATCTTGATATCTAATACCAAGACTCTAAATGATTAGCCAAGGCTCCCTTTTATAGAGGATTAGGGATACAAAATGATAAGGGGGCTGATTCATGAGTGGGTGGATGAGTGAAAAATGAGTGGAAAATGCTAAATGACTTTTGATGAGTGAAAAATTATGGAGATTCTTTATCTTCGAAATCATTTAGTTCTGAAGTTATTGAATGCGTTATAATCTCACCAAGTAGTCTTCATAAAAGTTGTAGGCCTAGATCTTAGCTTTCAAATGCCACCAGAATCACCTCAAAAGGCCACCTACATGTCGAGATATAGTCCAATTACTGCACAGTATTCAGGCCCAGTTATAGCTCCTCTGTTCTGACTTCCAAGCCCAATATGACCTCTAAGGAGTCTGATTTGAGTCTTGTGTTCTTCATGAAAGTTGTAGATATGGTCTTAAATTACAGAAACCAAAATTTAAGCCCAATCTAGATCTTACATCCCAAGTTATGCTATGATTACTGCATATTATTCAGATTCCAATCACAAAACTCGTATTGAGACTTCCAAGCCCAATTAGTTCCACTAGATATCCGATTTTAACCTAGAACTCTCATGAAAGTTGTATAGCTCTCTCTTATCTTTTCTAAAAGGTAACATACATAATTATTAGACATCTAGAACTCAAGATATGGCTAAAAAATAGAAATAGTGTAAGACATAAATCTTGCTGAAAATATTAATTAGGTCCAATTTGAGTCCAAACTTACGTGACATAACCAAACTTAATCAATTAAGTACATGAAGAGTGTAAATAATTAAAAATGAGGGCTTATTAATGTATAAAATATGTGATCATCAATAGCTTATTTTTAAGCTCATTGAAAGCAAACTCTTGCTCTTTTCCCCACTTAAAACCAACATTTTTCTTTACAATTTCAGTAAGAGGTGTAGCAATTGTGCTAAAGTCCTTTACAAACCTCCTATAGAAACTTGCTAAACCATGGAAACTTCTTACCTTGGTGATGGTTTTAGGTGTGGGCCAATCTTTGATTGCCTTAACATTTTCTTCATCTGCCTCAATGCCCTGTGCACTAACAACATATCCAAGAAAAACTATTTTTTCGATGCAAAAACCATATTTTTTAAGATTGGCATATAATTTTTCAAGTTTCAAAACTTCCAACACACTCTTCAAATGTTCAATATGATTATCCAAACTTTTACTATAAATCAGAATGTCATCAAAGTAAGTAATAACAAATTTTCCTATGAATGCATGCAACACATGATTCATTAACCTCATGAACGTGCTAGGTGCATTTGTGAGCCCAAATGACATGACCAACCATTCATACAATCCATGCTTTGTTTTGAAAGTAGTTTTCCACTCATCTCCCTCTTTCATTCTTATTTGGTGATAACCACTTTTCAAATCAATTTTTGAAAAAATAACAGATCCTTGCAACTCATACAACTTATCATCTAGCCTAGGAATGGGATGTCTATACGTTACCATGATGTTGTTGATAGCTCTACAATCTATACACATTCTCTAAGAGCCATCTTTCTTAGGTACAAGTATGACTGGTACTGCACACGGACTCAAGCTTTCTCTTACCTATCCTCTAGCAAGCAAATGCTCAACTTGCTTTTGAATCTCTTTTGTCTCCTCTGGGTTAGTTCTATAAGCTAGTCTGTTAGGAAAAGAAGCATTAGGAATAAAGTCTATTTAATGCTCAATGCCTCTGAGTGGTGGTAATCCAATAAGAGCTTCTTTTGGAAAGACATTGTCATATTCCTACAACAAAGAAACACAAACACTTGGAAGAGATTTTTTAAGTTCGTTAGTGATGAGACAGGCTTCTTTGTACAAGAGTACAAACATTGGCCTTTTTCCTAAGAGAGCATTCCTCACTTCACTTCCTTTTGCATAAAAGTTCACCCTTTTTTTTTTACTTTTTATCTTCACTTTCCTTATTTTTCTTTTCTTCTTTTCACTTTCTTTTCACTCTCTTTTTCCTTTGAACTCCCTCCACTATTTTTTTCTTTCTCTTTCTCTCTCTCTCTCGCTCTCTCTCTTTATGAAGCTTTAATTGATCTTCGTGCATTTGCGCTAGAGTCAATGGAGCAAGTGTAATGGATTTTCCATCTTTAACAAACGAGTACCTATTCTTAAAGTTATCATGAATGACTTTTCTATCATACTGCTAAGGCCTCCCCAACAAAATATGCCCTGTTTGCATACGTACCACATCACATAGAACTTCATCAGTATATTTGCCAATAAAAAAAGTGATCATGACTTGCTTGTTAACCTTCACTTCATCACAATCATTCAACCATTGTAACTTGTATGGTCTAGGGTGTTTTCTTGTTGACAAGTTCAATTTCTCAACCAAGGTAGCGCTAGCAACATTTGTACAACTACCTCCATCTATGATCATACTATATACCTTATTTTGGATATGGCATTTAGTATGGAAATGTTCTCCCTTTGCTGGTCATCAATTGATGCCACCATATAATAGCATAGTCAGTAAATTCAATAACTGCTAGCTTTACCTTCTTTTCCTTAGTGTAGTTGTGACATTCAAAAATCAGTTCGATCTTCTTCTCCCACTCTAGATAGGCTTTAAGATCATTCCTTCCTTGAAATGAAGGAATCTTGATCTTAATGTTGTCAAGATTGCCATCACTTTGTCTTCCTCTATGAGCATTTCTTCTATGAAATCTTTCTCTTCTGGTTCTGAAATTTTCCCTTGAGAATTTAGATCCTCCATCATGTTCTCCATCCATTGAGAATTCAGATTCTCTATCACTTGGATTGGTTTCTCTTCTATTAGGCTCTCTTGAATTTTGTCTCCCTCGCAGGCTTTGAATCTCTTCAACTTGCCTGTCCATTCTATCCCCCATGTTTTCAAGAACTATATTCAATCTCTTAAATTGTTGTTGCATAGCTTGCAAAACTAAGGGATTATCTTCCTTTCCTGTATTAGAAGTCATGATCTTTCACAGAAAATGTTAGTAACAAATAGATAGGACCTCACAATAATTCCTCACGTGTATGCACTCAATCACACACACTTGTGTTTCACACTTATATTGGCTTCTTTTTTTTTTTTTTGAACATCTTGCCTTTTACCTCTCAAATTTCCTCTCCTTAATTCTTAAAAGAACTACAACAACTTAGTCAAGGAAATTCCAAAAATAGATTGGCAAAATAGTAAGAGTAACCCAGTTCACTATATGGTGATAGGATAGGTAAAAGAGATATATGTAAAAGACACTTAGAACAATTGTATTAAAATTGATAGGAGCTTAGAATCAAAGGGAATATATTTAGATTTTTTTTTAAATACTAAACTGCAAAGCTCTTTTTTTTCACCTTTTTTTTTTTGCACGTTCAATTTTTTTTGCATTTTTTTTGTTGCATAGCACCTCTTTTTTTCTTTTTTTTTGTTTTTTGTTTAATATCAATTGAAAAAATTGAAATAAGATAATAGAGTCTCAATAGAAGATGAATGGATAATGAAGTAAAAGAAAAAAAAAAGATGATAAGGATCAAAGAGACGTAGACAACACAAAAATGAAAAATCACAAAAAGGAAACAAAACAACAAGAATACAAATTGATAATCAAACCTGTATAGAGACAATCTCTGGTACCAAATTGATGTGATCCCTTGGGTAACAAAGTCCCAAAAAACTCAACAACAATATTTGATTAGCCCTGGAAAGCTATAACAGGTTTGCAGAAGCAAAACTTAGACCTGTTGATTATAGAGAATCAAGAACCTAAGCTATAAAAAAATAAACGCCATAAGGAAGGATCCTTGATCAGTTTGAGAAGAAGTTCTCAAAAGAAATTGAGAGAAAAAAAACCTCAAAGGTATTTCAATTGATCAAAAGATATCCCCTTTTACAACTCCAAAGAAGGCCTTTTATAGACTCATAAGTGACCAGGCCTTAAAATAAACAAAAATAGAGAAATATGAAAGGTCCCTAAAGTATGATATAAAATAATACAAAAATAAAAAAATAAATTGAAAAAAGTACTTAGTTACACTTAATTATGACTAAGTGGGTGCAACTTTTAATGACATTAAATGCAATTCTTTGAATGGGAGCTTCCACTAGCTTTAGCCTTTCATTGAATCTAGATTAGATTAACTAATCCTCTTGAATGCTCTTTAACTCATTTATTTTTCACTAAGCCTTGAATCTACCTATTAACTCCTTGGTTTGCCACTAAGTCTTGAATAAGTCCATTTAATGTCTCTTTGAACCTTCTTGCTCTTGTTCTTGTAATTGGACCAGTTGGAAGGCCCAATAGGTCACTTGAAGCTCAATTGTTAGCATCAACATGTAATTCAAGTTTTGAATTGATGTCCAAGTATTAATGGTAAGTGAAACCATTTGAGAATTAGATGATAAAATAGACTTCAACTTTGCTTTCTCAAACACATACAATTGCATAACATCTCTACCAACAGTTTGTCTAGAAGGAACTTAGAATTGGAGTTGTATAACTTAAGCAAAACTTTTGAAGTCTTCATTTTTAACAAATTTAAATGAAAGCTCATCAATGATAATCATTTTAGCAAGTGCAATCTTACACTCTTCTTGATTAAAAGATAACACCTTGAGTTTTGCACTAATATCATTTTCTTCTTCACATTTCTTTAGAAATCCAAGAGTTTTTTTGCCTCTTGTCAACATGTATATTGGGGCTTTTCTTACACATTGACAAGTGCCTAGACAAATTAGTTGTGCCATGATTTCTAGAATCACGTGCATATATTTCCTACAATAATTGCATTCAGCTTTTTCACTATTGTCTTTTTTGGTAAAATGTTCCCACACATGTGAACTTGGTCTTACTGACTTTTTTAGAAGTATGAATACCTCTTTACTAGCAGATGATCCTCCTCCTTGTTCAGTAGCTAAATGCTCAACATGCTGGGAAGGTTGCACACAACTTGGGAGTGTAAGAGTACTTCCAATTCGCTCTCCACTAGTTAGTGATTCATGAAGATTTAGTTGCCATTCATCATTCATTTTTTGTCATCAATAAGTAAATAAACATCATAAAATAAGAATATGTGGGTGGGTCGGGTCCTTTGTCTGTTCTAGTTCCCCAACCTATTTATATTAGGTATCCACCCTACATTGCCACCCTATTTGCTGCTTTTATTGCTTGTAGGATTATAACATTTATTGGAATTGGAATTTTCATTTAATTTAAACCTAAAAGATAGAGAAAATTCAAAAATTGAAGTCCCTTATTTGTATGATTGACCACATCGAAGCCTTTGTTTGTGTGGACAGATTCGTATGGTGTTTGTTATGGTAAATCACTAAATCTTATTTAGAATTCCTCAAACAGAAAGAAATCCTTGTATATAGTCCAATTTGGGAATCAATGGCTCCTTCTAAGGTTTCTTAGCAATTTTAATAGGATCAAAACTTATATAAAAAATAAATAGCTAACACAGAGAATTCAATATAGCAAACCCAACAAGAAGTAAGGCAAAACATTGCGAAATGAATTAAAACAAAAATTGTATACATGTATGAGCTTGATCATGTGATCTTTGATGATTAAAGGGGCTGCTTCGCTTGGAGGAGGCAACAAAGACAGGAACCACAACAACATCGTGAGGTGAGGGCGTCATTTGGCTGAAGGCGACGACGTCGTAAGGTAAGGACGTATGAGCTAAAAGCGATGGTGTCATGAGGTGAGGTGAGGGCGTCGTTGGACTGGTTGCACAAACACTGGATTAGCCGTGACAGTGACATTGGCTACGCAAATGAACGACTATGGCTATGATGGTGACACTGGGTGGGCAAACGTGTGGATCTCCATTCTCCAGTCTTACAATCATTGATTTGTGTGTGGTGGTGTCTGGGAGTGCAAGCTAGTGAGCTACTTCAAAGCAAAGGAAAAGAAAACTGTCGGTGGTGAGTGAGGAAAGTTACTTACTATTGCTGGTTGCTGGTCACCTTGGCCTCTTTTGCAATTTCATGCTTCTTAGTTGTAGCTTTTTAACTTTTTCAGTTTTCAAACCTAAATTTGATGAAAAAGAAAGTTGGGTCGGACAAGTTACTTTTTAAATTTGATGAGAAAAAGAAAGTAACTTTTTTCAAAAAGTTACTTCCAAGCTTTTTAACATTTTTAGTTTTCAGATTTTAACTTTTGCACGACCACTTTTTACTATAAAAAAATGATGGGTAGGTCAGGTTATGCGGGTTAGACAAGTTCCAATCTATTACCAGACCTATATACTGCGGGTTGAAATATTTTCAACCCAACTCAACCTGCGAACCCAACCCAACCCATATTTTGTCCAGTAGGTTTGATCGAAACCTGCGAGTTCACGAGTTGGCTTTACCCACTGGACACCCCTAACTTTAGGTATGTTTGGGAGTTTTAATGTGGGTGGAAACAAGTGACTTATAATGAAATAAAATGAAAAAGTAAAGAATTGAATGAAATGGAATGAAACAGGTCACTCCATTGTTTGGTTGTTTAATAAGTTTAATGAGGGAGAGAGGGGAATTCATGGAATCTCTTCCTTGACCGCCCCATTTTAGGAAAATTAAATTCTTAAGTACTCCTGGAGTATTACGCTAGGCAAATCTATACCCATTCAAATCTAATTTAAAAATATTTAAATTTTAATCTAACTGGCTGTGTAGTTATGAATGACCATGTGTTACAATTTTATTGGAGTAGAGGAATACTCTAGGAGTGTGGAAGAATCTCTCCCCAATTCGGAGGGACAAAAAATTGAAGCTTTGAGTAATAAAGGAGAGACAAGGAATCCTCACCTTGCTAATTCACTTTGTCCTTTTAAATCACTCACAAACACACTTTTAGTAAAATTAGCCTTTTCATTCCTTGTCACTCCGTCCCTTGCTTAGGCTATGTTTGGATTGGTGGAATGGAGGGGAATGAAATGAGATGCTTTACCATTATTTAGATTGTGTAAAACATGGTTGAATGGAATGGAAGATGGTGGGATGAATCTCATTCCATTCCATCAAAAAGCCCCATTTTCCTTCCAACCCCCCCCCAATTTGGGGGTATGAGATGGAACCACCATTTTTTTATTGTTATAATTATAAAATTACAAAGTTGTCCTCTTATTACCCTAAGAAGTGAATATGTTGCCTCTTTTATCTTCTCTATTGTTGCCTCATCTCTGCTATTGCCTCTCTCCATAACATTTTTTGCTTTTTCCTTAGCAAGGTAAGCCATTGTTCCTCGTCTTCTTGTTATCCCCAAAGTCAAGGCCCAACGAAGCAAACCCAATTGGGAATTTTTGACAGTGAAACCAAATGGCTCTGTTAAAGTCATTCAAAATCCTTTGGAAACCCAAATTCCCTTTACCTCCGAATTTCAAGTTGAGAGAAGCAGGCGCAGCGTGCTTTTCTAACCCCTGCACTGTATAATTACAAGAAATTAGACATAACAGAAGACTGGGATGAACATGTATATTTTGAGCCCAAGTTGAGAAACCTGGAATCAAATGCAAAGCGACCAATTTGGGATCAAAAATCAAGGACTAGATTGTGTTCTTGTTGAACACTCATTGGATGATGCATGGTTGTTTCTTTTGAGGATTATCTATTAATATCTGAGAACGACAGTTTGGTTTTGGTTTTGCGTAATAAATTTAGTGTGTTTGAAATAAGGATATATGATAATAATAAAGTTATAACTCTTACTGTTCCGTTCACTTCTCAAATAATGAAATGGTAACTTTATTCTATTCCATCCTAAAATATCCAAATAATGGAATGATAAGTTTATTCCATCCTATCACATTCCATTTCATTCTATCCCATCCCATCACATTTCATTCCACCCCACCCCAATCCAAACATAACCTTAGGGTATATTTAGAAGGATGGAAATGGAGGGAGTGACAGCAAATGGAATGGCCAAACTTGAAAAAAAAATGTGTTTGAAAGTTATTTAATAGGAAGGAGTGAAATGGCAAGAAAAGAACATCTCAATGCCTCACATTTTCATTCCCCTAAATTGAGGGGTCAATAAGAGAATGACATGATCCATCATTAAACTTATTAAATATCCAAACAATGGGATGACATATTTTATTTCATTTCATTCCTTGTCATTTCATTCCATTCCATTATAAGTTACTCCATTCCCTCCTCTATAAAACTCCCAAACATAGCCTAGTGTTTAGCTAACACCTTGAAGAAAATGCATCATGTGGAATTTTTTTTAAAATAATATTTTAGTCCTATTTTGGTCCTAATAGTTTTTTCTTTCGATATTTGTCATAATGTTTTTACTCATTTGAGCTTTAGTCCCTAATGTTAAAATATCAATTTTTTTCACTCATTTGAATTTTAGTCCCTATAATTTTTTTCAATAAAATATTGGTCCCTATTTTTTTTTTCATGAAGGATTAGTCTATATAATTTTTACTTATTAAGATATTAGTCCTTGAAGGACCAAAACCCAAATGAGTGAAAATAGAGAAACTAAAAAAGAAAGAAAGTATAGAAACCAAAATTCAAATAGGTAAAAACTAAATGAACTAAAATCTTATTAAACTTTTTCATTTTTTAGTAAAACTTTCTTTTAGAATTTTAGTCCTTGAAAGATACATGTTATCAACTTGGTCTTTCAGGTGTTAACTTTATTAGTTTAGTGAGAAAAAGACCATTAGAAGCGCATGTTTGAAGAGTTGATTAGGTGGAAGATAGCTCAATAATTAGAAGTAAAGGAAGATTAAACAAAAATTCTAAGTGAAACCATTAGAAAAGATTTATATTTAAATGTTCTCTTTGAAGATTTAGTTTTTGACAAAACACAATAACATCGTTTGATTTGTAACATCCTCTTTTTTGTTTGCACTATTAAGAAATATTGTATAATAATTAATTTGAGGCTAAGAAATTTATAAATTACTAAAAGAATTTTAATCCCAATTATTGTTTGATTTTATTTGTTTTTGTAATTGTCAATTCTGTGTGTTTGCATGATAGCTTAAGAATAAAATTACTAGAAATATTATTTGGATTATATAATTTAAATAGACAATGTAGGCAATAATCATAATAGAATTAAATTCTATAAGTGTCCTAAAATTAGAAGAAATAAATATAAGTAATTTATTCTATTTAAAAGAGATAATTAAATTAAAATAAATTAGATTAGAAAATCATGGGATTACTTTAACTATTAATAAATTTAAATTTAGGGCTTCAAACAAAAAAATTAAATTTAGGACTTAAATTATTATATAAACTCATAATTAATTTAGGACAAAATTGTGAGCATTAGAAATTAGAAAGTTAATCACAAAATAATAGTTAAGGGGTCATGATTATACAAGGACCAAAAAGATTTCATACAAAAATAGGCTAGGCACCTATCTATAATATAAGGTCTTATTGGTTAAGAAAAATCATGCATTATGATTTCTAAAATAAAAAGCTAACATAAAATTATAACTTAGCAACTATACCTACTACCTACCATAACTAAGATTTAAAGCCAATAACCTTATTGGTTCCAAGCTGAAGTTGGCAGTAACACAGGAATGAGGGTTGAATAGTATAATTTAAAAAAAAATCAACATTCTCACAAATTTCTCAAGTGTTTCAAGCTTGAAGGTGAGAAGGTTCATAACTCAAGCAGATAGTCAGTGAGAAAGTTCAAGTTAAGAAAGTGAATACTAGTGAGAATGTTCTGAAAATGTTCTACAAGTTGAGAAAAAGGAACTTTCACACAACTAGTAAAATATCTTAAAGACTAATTTTCATGTTTATATTCAGTAAATGCTCTTTTATTGAAGTACTTAGAAACTAAGAAAATGAATAAATAACTAAAGAAGGTTTGTTATCAAATTTACTGTGAAAGATTAACTTGTGTTTCTTTTTAAATGCTTATCAAAAAAATTGATTTGCAAGACACAAGTTTAATTTCCTTTGAATAAAAACTCAATTAGAACTTAAAAACTTTTTGAGTTGCCCTTAGAAATAGATTGTGTTAATGAAAAAGCTTCCAATGATGTCCAATATCCCCTTTTTTTCCAATTTTTTTTGAATTATTATTTTTATATAGAAGTGTGCTTTTTTAGAAATGTCATCCAATTTGTATAGATTTTTCATTGCTATAGTTCGATGTGAAAGACATTTTTTCTATAAATGAAAACAAATTGTTCTTTAATTATCCATATATCTTACAATCTTAATTCCATTCCCCTTTTCTTTTTATGTTTTCTATCTTCTATTTAAATTAAAAACATTGAATATTATAACCCTTTTTCAAAAATTTTCCAAACATAGATATCAATAATTTAAAAGTCAGTTCAGATTCAGTCTTGGTTGAAATAACTATAAAAGGTTCAGAAAATAAGTCTTAAAGAACTGAATGAGTAGACTGAAGAAAAGTAACAGCACACTAGAGATTTAATATTAGTTCACCCCAGATCTATGTGGATTACTTTTAATACCTAGCTTTCATTAGGATTTTCACTAAGATGAGTTTAGTTTTTTCTTCTTTTTTTGCACAACCCAACCTCTCCAAGCTAATGATACAAGTATTCTTTGTCCACAACCTCTTTACGCTAATGTCACGAAACTTGGTGATTTACATAACCCATTAGCTCGCCATTGCACTTCAGTAACTAATATACAAATATAGAAGTTTTTCTTTACTAGGTAGCTCTAAAAAACACTCACGGAGTAGATACACATGGATTTACAGAGCTAATAACACACTTACTGTAGATTTTAGCTAACATCAAAATAAGTAGGTAGAGATGAGAATGTTCAGTTCGTATGATCATTGTTGAATAGGCGTTCAAGGTTCATCTATATCAAATCTTTAGGCTTTGATCATTTTATAGGCTTCAAGAATATAGATGTTGAAGTACTTTAATAGTAACTGTCCTTTACTTGGTAGGTATCCACTATTCTTGTCCTTTCTGATGAGTCAGCATATGTGTTTCAAGTATCAATTAGTGAGAAGGTTCATCTAGACTTCCTCACAAGCAACCTTCTCACCATACTTTTTTACCCAACTTTCTCATTGAAAATTCTCATTACCTGAAGAACTTCGATATTCTTTTCTTCAAAAACACCATAACTTGAAAATATCCTTTGATGATTTAGATGGTTATAATTGCTCTTTGATTACTAATTTGTCCTTGAATATGGTTCTATGGAAACTCTTCATCTTTCTAATCTCCAGTAGAACTTTCTCATGTTCATCAATATCCTTTTTAAGTGTTCCATAAACTTTCTCAAGTCAAAAATTGAGCTTCTTAGGTCTCTCTAATCACCCAGAAACGCTATTTTACGCAAAGTTCAGTCTTGCATATGTTAGAATAACAAAAAGAACTCCACAAAAAAATATGTTAATCCATTCTATATACTAAGAGCAGTGATATTCAATTTTCAACATAGTTAGTTATCATCAAAACATAATATGCACTACTAAGCACAAAAGGGCTTTCGAGCTTACACAAGCTCCCCACGCTACTAGCATATACACATAGGTCACTAACTAAGCAAGAAAAGAAGTGTGTGTGTGTGTGTGTGTGTGTGTGAGTGAGAGTGAGAGAGAGAGAGAAAAGGACCAATGGAGTGGAAAAAAAGAAACAATATCAAGAGAAAATAAGGAAAAACTTGGAGGAGGGCAGGAAGTGGAGGAAGCCAAGATGGAGAAGCTCCTTGCATGGTGAACTTCAAGTACTTGGTTGGTCTAGCCATAGTTTAGGAGAATGTGTACTTTATCAAGTTCTAACCATCTCTACGAATTACATCTGCAACCATCACCTATCCACACTCTTCACCGAGCTTATAAGCAAAAGGTAGGGTGAAGAATTTCACTCTAAACTCTCATCATTTCTCTTATTACAACTTGGATTAATTCTGGCTTGTTGATGTAAATGGTGTTAAGAAATGACCTTGCATGTGGTAATGGGGAAGGGCATGGTATCAGGATTCAATGAATATATGTGAAGACACCAACTGAAGTTGGCTGTAACATAAGAAAGGGTTGAATTGTGTTGCTTTTTCCTTAAAATTTCAGCCTTCTCACAACTTTCTCAAGTTTATCAGACTTGGAGGTGAGAAGGTTAATTTAAGACCCAATAGTTAGGGAAGAGAGTTTAACAATGTATGAGGAGAAGGTTTAACAGAATAAGGTGAGAGAGTTCATAAGAGAGTCTACTGGTTCAATTAAAATAATCCCTCTCATAGTTTCAGTATTAATAGTAGAAGCTTCTCAAGGTAATCTTTTAAAACACTAACACTTTATATTTGAAAAACCTTTCTTAACAGCATGAATAACTTCCAGAAAACACAGAATCAAACCTTAGATGAGTATGTTTTTGTTGAGTTCACTTTAACATAAATATTACCAAAGTTCTTAAAACAAAAACTCAGATTTTCTTAAGTATAGGATCAGGGTGAATCAAAAGAGTTAGAGTGAGGGAAGAGAAGCAAGACACAAAGAGTTATACTGGTTCACCCCTGAACCACTTGGGTCTATGTCCAATACCTTACAAATACTAGGATTTTCACTATAATGAGTGTTTTTTTCTTACCAAGCCTCTTCAAGCTCTTACATTGAGTATTTTTTCCCCTTAACCTCTTCAGGCACGAAACAACAAGCTTAAATAAACTTCTAGGCGGTTTGAACAACCCACAATCTCACTACCAACACTCAGTAATCTAAGTCAGGTTTAAGGTGATTAATATAAGTAGATAGGTCTTAAAATCACTCAAGGAATGTATTAATACAGTTTAGCAAGACCTACAACACACCTACTAAGGTCTTGAGAACTTAAGAACAAAGTAGGTAAAGGTGAGAGAGTTGTTCTTCGTATACTCAACTTGATTGTGGCTCAAATCATTAACCCTCTCTTTTTCAAACTTGGGACCTTTTATAGCCTGCGAAATATAGTTGTTGGAAATTTCCATTGTTTACTTGTCCTTCTTATGGCAGGTAATCGTTATTTTGTTTTGTGTGTTGAGTTAGCATAAGTCATCTATGTGCTTGCCTAGGTGAGAACGTTCTCGCCTAGGTGAGAACGTTCTCGTGAGGAACTCTCTTATAAACCTTCTCAGCTAACCTTCTTAAGCTTGATCTTTCATAGATCTTCTTGTCCTTTGATTCCACCATCAGTTTCATGTTTCTTCTTGATATCTTGGATGGTGATAACTTCATTCTGATCTTTGATTTGCTCTTGGATTGGTGCTCGTGGAGGTTCTTCATGTTTCTGAACTTTCTCATAATCTTTTCAGGATAAACTTTTTCATGTTTTTCAAGAACTTTCTCAAGATGCACTTGAACTCTCTCAAGTCTGAATTTGATTTTCTTATCCCTTTTCTAATCATCCAAAAAGCTTCCTTACTTTTAATTTAGTCCTGAAAAAGTTATTACTAATGATAAAACTCCACAGTGATCATGTTAACACAATTAAAATACTTAAGAAAAAATATTCTTAATTTTCAATGTAGTTGTTATCATCAAAGCATAATTTGCAATCTTAGGTACAAAAGAATTTGGAGCTTGCGCCAACATGTTTTGATTTCTTGTATCTCATAGTTTTATTTTTAAAAAAATATTTAAATTGATTATTTGAACTTGTTGTTAGTTTTTTGAAGCTTGGTTACATTTTTCTGATTGAAGGAGGTCTCGATTTTGGTGGGGACCGAGTGTTAGAAAGAGCGGATCCAAAATACCAAGGAGATATGAAATAATGGACTAAAATAAGGAAAATGACAGTAACTTGGACACCATGTCTTAGCCCAAAACCTTGAGGCAGAAAAATCTTCACGATAAAATATTAATGAGTACAGTGTTCGCTCTTTTGCTTACCACAAGTGCATGGGTCGCACTTGTAATATAGTCAAGAGTCAGATATCATTCCTACGAGGAATATGCTAATCTCAAAAGTCAAGTATTAATCAATAGTTTAGTTAATACTATCTAAGCACATTCAATTTATAAAAAGTTGTTTAAAAATAACTATAAAGACTAAAAAGCAGTAAATCTAAGTTAAAGATGTTAATTAAAGAATAGGACATCTGTATCACCCTGAAAACTGTTTATTTCATCATAGATAATTATTTTATAATATTTATGAATTTTGAGAATTTTTCTAGAATTTTTTGGAAACGTCGAATATTTTAATATATTCCTCATTTTGCATGCACACTGAGCAGAGTCAGTAAAACACCCTAGAAATTATTTGTTTAATCATGAATAGTTTTTTTTAATATTTATGATTTTTGAAAATTTTTGTGGATTTTTCTAGAAACGTCGAATATCTTAGTAAATTCCTCGTTTTACGTGTGCGCTAAGTCGAGCCGGGAAAACGAAATGTTTTCCTTGAGACTGGTAAATCTTGAACTATGGATGTGTCGATGGGAGATCTTACTAAACCCGAGGTTGGGCACAATTTACGAGGTTTGCATTTTTTGAGGTTTTATCTGATAAATAAAATCTCTGTACGCATTGTTAATTAAAATTTTGTGATACGCTCTATTATTCATTGGATAATTAATACTGGCCTTGTGCACTGTAATAATTATCTATTGGGTAATAACTTATAGTAAAATCCTAATTACCCTATTATTTTAACTATTAAATCACATTATCTAATCTAAAGGCAATCTCCTTTATGTCTAATCACATCTCCTTTATTGAAAAAAACTCCCAAGCTTCTCAAAGAAGCTTCATCCTCTCTCTCCTCCCCCCCACACCCACACGGCTGCTGCACCTTCTAGGGAGCCAAATTTGTGCTTCATTTAATTATTCAATCTATTCTAATTTCAAAAAGAAAACCCTAAAAGTTATCTCACTTTTCTATTCACTTCTCTCTCTACCTTCATCTTCCTTTTATTTTTCTCCTTCTTCTCTCTAGCCATACCTCATGGACAACCCCTCTCTCAAGCCTCAACCATCACAAAATTTTTAACCAAATACATTTTCTTAATCTCCTTCATCATCTAAACACATATCTAGTTGGTGATTTCTTGAAAAGGTTTCATCTTCACCATCTTCTTCTTCAAGCTTCAAGCTTTTGGGTAAGGTTCTTGATTCCTCACCCTTTTCTCTTCATTTTCGCGTTCAAGGTCTTCTTGATGACCATTGATCCATTCTTTTTCAAGTTTTCTTGTTAATTTAATGAAGTTGTAATTTTTAGGGTTCTTGGAGGTGTGAATCCAAAAATTGCAAGGAGCTTCAAGGGAGTTCCATTACTTGTTTTCTTCTCTTTGGTAAGAGGAAGATACTCCTCCTCAACCTCTATTGGTAGTAAGGAACCTTGTGTTGTGATTGGTTGTGAGAAACCCTAGTAGGGTTACTCTCTTTGTTTGTATGATTTGTATGATTTCATATTATTTTTAATTTATTTAAGTTATTTGATTGATTGGTTATGTATATTGATGTACTTGGATGGATTGGAAAACTTAAAATGGAAGGAAATGACCTAGATTTCCCTCTAGGAGGCTCACGGTTTTGGGGCCCAAAAATTAGGTTTCTTGATGAATAATCATAATAAGTGGAAGACATAGCTAATCAAGTGTACAATATGAAATTAATGGAATAAAAAATTTGGGTACTTAATCCCCTAGGGAGGCCACAGCCTCTAGGACTATTTAGGGCTTGATTATGTAACTTTAGGTAATCTTGGAACTTAAATAATCAAGTGATTAATTTATTGGTAATAGGGTGGAAAAATTGGTAAATTGGAAGATTAGAAAATAGTTTGGAATTCATAAATTGAAAAGAACCAAGAATGAAATTTATCAAAAGACTTAGGGTAATTTTAATTAAAGAAAGAACAAGAGAGTGTGAGACTTTGAGACCCTTAGAATGATTTTCTAAGTGTGTGTGTGAATAAATTATAATAGAGAACTCAAATAATCAAGAGAATTCCTCTAGAGACGAACTTTGTAAGAAATGCTACGTTTAAGTAAGAATTCATAATAAACCTTGAAAGTGTATTATTTCATTTAAACTCTGATAATATGATATTGTGAGTCCATGTGAGGGACCAATGATGTATTAATACTTACTTTGACCAATTGAGGCATATTGTGGAAAAGTATGTGATGATAAACATACAAGGTTATGCATTGAGTCATCATGCATTGTGAAAGTCCGTTGGACTGTTGTTAAGGCCTAGTTGCCTAGGAGATTAAACACATCTTTATGCATGTGCGAGTAGATTAGTGTAGGTCATTTTGTTGACCTTGGGGACATCGGGGTGCGGGTACCTCGCAATGGACATGTGGTAGCTCTTCTGTTCGTGGGGCTGACCGATGCAAATGCACCGATGATCTGGACTGAGACACTGTCCTATATCGTGATCTAGTGTAGAATGTCTGTCTAATGCCTTGATGTGCACATGGATAAACTGATGAGTTATAGCACTTTGGCCGCGACAGCTAAGTTGCAGACATGTCTCCTGATCTTTCTCTCTGACTGTTTGTGTCTAGCTCCATAGAGTAAGATTTTGACATTGTACGCATGTGCATAGTGAGCCCATATATTATCTATAACACCCCAAATTCTGGCTATGTTAATAGTAATAGAAGAATTACACTGTTTTATATTTTTTGTGTGTTATAAAAATCATCTGTCTGTTCTGAGATCATTTTTGATCATTTTGTGTGATTTGCTCCGAGTCAAGAAAATAATAATTTTCTGACCGAGAAAAATCTTATTTTAATTAATTGGAGCTGGGGGATCTTACTAAACCCAACTCTGATTGATATATATATTAATCTTATAATTTTTAGGATTTAACTGTGTAATAAATTAATTTTATATTATTATAATATTATTTTATTCAGCAGTACCTACCGTCTTAAAAACAATAGAAAGACTATTTGTGGACCCGAAAAAGTTCGCGGGACCCACGTTTAATGTAACAGTCAATGATTCTGATTGGACAGAAATGTAAACCAATAAGAACAAGTCAAAATAGGTGGCTTGACTTTTCTTAAACTAATGAAAATGAGTCAAACAAAGAAGCATAGACTTCTTTGTGAACCATTAGATTGTAAAGCTTGTTGTAGAAGCTTTGATCTTAACCGTTGATCTGAACAATGGTGAAAAAAAATGAAACTTGACAAAATCACTAAGTATTAATCTGTCGAGTGAAGATGCTCATATTCGTCGAATTGGACCTTCTGAAACAATGCCAAAATCCGTCGAAATTGGATCTTTTAAGACAATGTCATATTCGTCGAATTTGAACTTTTGTTCAAATTTGTCGAATTTGATCTTCTGACTATTTAGTACCATGTTAAAATCCGTCGAGTGAAAATGTTATAATCCGTCGAGTAAAAATGTTAAAATTGTTAGTCATGGCAACCATTACCCAAGAGGGGGGTGAATTGGGTATAAAAACTTTTTCACAAAAGCTCTTAAAATAAACACAAATATTTAAGCTATTAAAATAAAAGCACAGAAGGAACATGATGAAGAAAAGAAACTTTAAGAACAGTGGAAAGTAATAAATAAATGTGCAATAATATAAATTGCATAAAATAAAGAGATAAAGAGAAGAAGAGCAAGCACGATATTTATCCTGGTTCAACCACCAACCACTTGTGGTCTACGTCCAGTCCCCGAAACACAGTTTGAGATTTTTCACTATATGTACAAGCTTCAATAGGTGCTTGCAACCGTTACATGAAAGAGCACTTTTCACACACAGGGAAACTCTACCCTTGTGCTAAAGTCTCAGCCTGCAGGGATACCTCACCCTTATACAAACCTTGAGGGATACCTCACCCTCGATACAGATTATCAGAAAAATAGAGATGAAGAGAAACTTTCAAACAGAGTATGTAATACAAGTTGAAGTGCTAATAGAGCTCTCACAGAAATATCTCAAAGTTTTTAAGTAAGAAGAGCGTAGAAAATAGTTTTCACAAAGACAGAGTAATCAGAAGATAGTTCAGAATAATGGGCAATCAAAAACGTGACCCAGGCTTGCTATTTATAGGGAAAACTAGGTTAATCAGCCGTTGGGTGTAATTAATGTCATTTAAAACAAAATTGAAAGCTATCTGTTTCCATTTTCGTAAACAAAGATTCGTGTTTATTCGAATAAAGCAACATCTTATTCGAATAATACTCAATGTGAAAAGCTCATCTGAAAAGGGTTATTCGAATAACCAACCTGTTATTCGAATAACTCTGTTAAAATCAGAGTTTCACAAAACCAAAGGTTATTCGAATGGCGGCTCGAGTTATTCGAATAACGTAATTGAAAAAGAAGTTCAGACAAAAAGCGTTTATTCGAATAACATATGAGTTATTCGAATAACTCATTTCAACACGGGTTTCGAAAACTTAGTTATTCAAATAAACGAAGGTTTATTCGAATAGCCACTTTAAAATCAATTTTTGTTAAGAAGTTTATTCGGATAAAAAAAGTTTTTTTCGAATAAATCGGGCCAAAAACTGTTTTTAAAAAGAGAGTTTTAAGAGACCCTGAGTTTGTTTCTAAACAGATTTTTTTTATCTTTTCTTTCAAAAACAAGGAGATATTAATGTGAGCTCCGTACAATAGATCCTAAGTCCTAATGCTAAACAACTATAAGTTTGGACTTGGTCTATGACATGACTTTGATGTTTATCAATACCTTCATGAAATAGGCATTCACATTCTCCTTTGTGTTGAGCTTAATTGAGATCTTTTGCTTTCTTGTTGCAAGCTCACTCTTGGTACTTGGACTATCTTACAAAGTATCACTCACTTAAACAAGCATAGTTAGTCCAAAAACATAATTTAATATCTTCATATGCATGAATCATAAATATATAGCTTTAGTTAGTTTAACATGTATATAAGACATTCATAGACACATCCAAATAAGATATTTATTAAATATTAATGGATATGCTCTATATAGAATGCAACAAAGAGTATAAGCAAGATATTCTTTTTGTCTTGTATTTGTCATCATCAAAACTTAACATATAAAACCATTTGGGGCAAACTTATTTCCACAAAAATCCGTCGAGTGAAAATGTTAAAATCTGTCGTGTGAGGATGTTCATGTCCGTTGAGTAAGAATGTTAATTTCCATCGAGTGAGGATGCCAATGTCCGTCGAAATAGAATGATAATGTTCGTCGAGTTATGATACTAATGACTGTAGAATAAGAATTTCTAACCATTCAGTAAAGAAACTTCTCTAAATGTCAAAATTCGTCGAATTTGAATTTCTGACCGTATGGTATTTTTGTTGGTTCGACAATTGGAAGATTTCTTCAACGTTAACACTCGTCCGACGAATTAGGAATTCTGTTGACCTTTTAAGTTCATTCGACAGTTTTTGATCTCCGTTCGACAGGATCACCATTCGACAGAATTCTTATCCGACAGAACTTGATTTTTGGCCATACTTGGGAAATAATGTTCTCTCATCATACAGTATTCCATTATGTTATTTTTGTCAAAAATTTCCTTTAAAACTCACGACCATGCAGCAGCTTGGAAGGGGGGTTCTATAAGGTTCTTGAATAATCCAATAACCTTGAAAGTCAAATGAATGACATCAGCCATGTGCATTCAGAATAGGATATTTTACTTCAAGTAAATCCTAAATTTATCTAAGTTTATCCCACGGCAGCAGCACTCATAATTTCACTCTCACAGAATTACTTTTTCTCTCTCATAAAAAAATATCCATCTTTTCTCTCAAAAATCCTACGAACCGAAGCATCAGTTTTTCTTTCTTTTCTCTTTATTGGTTCGGCCAAGCACCCTACAGACACCATCCATCACCTATAATTTTCATTCTCACCACTTCCTAAAGCTAAACAACATTCTAAACAATTTCCATGTAGAAAGTTTTCCCAAAATCACATCCTAAGTACTTCAAAATCCCACTTCTAGCTTACTTTCTTGGAAGTAAACTTTGGTTTTTATGGTTTAAATTTATGTTCATAATTTTCTAAGCCATGTTTGTTCCATGGTTTGTTATTATTGAGCTTTGTTTGTGATTTTATGAATTATTTTAGAATTGTTAGGAATTGTTGTGAGCCATACGAAAATTAAGGAGAAAGAGGAGAGCTTAAAAAGCTTGTCTTCAAGAGGTAAGAGGGAGATTTAACCTCACCAACCAAGTTGTGGTGGTGTGGGGATGGTTTTGTATGGTGAAAAATCCATAAGGGTTCTTCACCGATTATTTGATTGTTTGTGTTATGTTTGATTGTATTTTTATGCTCGCATGTGTGATAAAATGCTTAAAGCTTTGATATTATGCATGTACGTAGAATTATGAAAGCATGAGAATGTATGTGTAATTCTAGGTTGTGAACATATGATGAATCGATTGTATGAGTACTCCAAAGAGTACAGAGGCTTACAGGTATACTATGGAAAAAGGACCAAAGTCCTTACACTGAGGAATTTAAAATGAGAACTGAGCGATTTAAATGAATTTGGGAAAAATTTGAGTATAGTAAAGTAAAATGATTTTTATGGGTAGTAAGGAAAAGAAATAATGATTTTTGAAAAATAATACCATTTATTGATTTTTAGAGGAATTATACCACAAATTTTTATAAAAGAGGGTCTAAATTACAAATTTTATCAAAATGAGGGGCCATTGTATAAATATTATTTTTAGAGGGGTCATATTACAAATATTATTTTTAGAGGGGGCAAATTACAAATATTTTATAAAAGAGGGATGATTTTGTAAATATTAATTTTTGAAGAACTAATATGTAAATATGAGTTTTTGAGGGACTAGTGTGCAACTATGGAAAATAAAGTGAATTTTAGTATTAAATGATAAAAATAGTGTTTTCGGATTTAAAAAATTGATACACGATTGGAAAGGTCAATAGAAATGAGTCGTAATTGAGAAAACGTGGAAATCTGACTACGCGATTAAAATATAGTAATTATACTGTTAGATTATTGTATGGACCCGATTATGTGATATGAAATTGAAATGTGAATAGTGCATGATACATGCATTGGAAAGGTCCGATGGATTGTATGAGGTTAGTTGCCTAGGAGAGACTACATCTCCTGAGTGGGTCCGATATGCGTAGTGTAAGTCACTTATTGACCTTGGGGGCATTGGGGTGCGGGTTGCCTATAATGGGCAGTTGGTAGCTCTTCTGTACCGTGGGTTAGACCGACGCAACACACCAATGATCCGGAAAGAGACACTATTCCTAATCATGATCTGATAAAGACTGTCGCGTATATGCTAGATGTGCAAGATTGAGCATGTGATCCGAGGCATGTCGGTACCGATAAATCTTTTCGATCACTCTCTCCGACCTGAGTTGTAGCTCCATGGAGTAGGGAATTGAGTTTGTGTGCATACATATAATGATAGAGGGTATTATCGTAATTCCTGTTTATGATAATTCATTTATTGGTTATTTGATGACTGATAATAGCATGATTATGATTATTGGGTATTACATGTTTTGTGATGATAATGATGTTAGTGTTATAATGATAATTATGGTATGATAGTTGTGTGAGATATTGTATGTGTTTATCTTCATTGCTACCATATTGGTATTGGCGTAGGTGATCTCACCTCTTTATATGCATGTTCTGTATTATGTTTATAATTGTTAAGACGTCGAGCAAGAGATAAAGCGAGAAGTTGAGGAGGAGCAGACTCCTGCTGAGGACGTAGAGTTTTGAAGTGATGGAGATGCCTAGTTTCCTTGGCTACCTGAAGCTGACATTTATTGGAGGAGATGAGGCATGGACTGTAGATCTAGAGAGAGAAAGAGTATCTATTATATGGGAGACCTAAATATTAGATTGAGTAGGCTACATTTAGGACACCCTTACTTTTTCTGTTAATGTTTATGTACAACTAGAGTTTCCAATATCTATTAGGCAGTATTGGGAGCTTACTATCGTACTCCTAGTACGGTTAGTATTGTGTTGTCTGCTCGGACACCTGTCCGTAGGACTGCACCTCATGATGGATTCCTGTATGCTGAGGAATCTGAAGAGGACCCGTCTGAGGGTTCTGCTGTCTAGTAGGATTTGGGCTATGTGTTAGTTTTAAAGTTTAAAGCTTAAATATTTTGGAAGTCTGGTTTGTAAAATAACAAAGTATGACAATGCTATGGCTTGTGTATGTATATATATGATGTAAATTATTTATGACAATGTTGTTATGTTTTTATTTTCTGTTGAGTTTATCTTATTATCATTAAGAAATTTTATAACTCGTATTTAAAGTACAAGCACGATTTTAATTGAAGGGTAATTTAGTAATTAAGTAATAATAAATGTGGCACCCTAAGGTGGGTGTTACATTATCTGGCATTTAATCATTATTATGATTGGAATTGTTGTATTACTGATGTATAATTGCCTGGAACTGCTTAATTATTTATCACTACTATTCGATGCTTATCATTATTACTGTTGAAATGCTACGTGGGCGCTTTGCGCCATTTTGTTTCTTATTACCATAATTGGTAATGATGGTAGGATATCTTACCTCTTTCCTGTGTTTCTATTATTCCTGCCCGTTTATAAATATGTCTCATCGAAGACGTCGACAAGGAGGCTGAAGCTCATGAATTCCCCGGCTTCTGGCCCAACCGTGACTAGCACCTGCTGTTGGATCATGGCGGCACGCCCATGCAGATTTTTAGGTTATGTGCGTTTGACCTTCCTCGGAGGGTCAGACTGCTAGCACATCAACCTAAATTTCGATCGCTGTATCTATGAGGGGGACGTATCAATTTCTCTGGCTTGGGGGCGTCATGATCCGCCCCTTTTCACTTGCAACGTCAGTTTACGTTTGGAGTTTTACTTGCCCATCAGGGAGATGTGAGGTGATCGTTATTACACCCCACAGGAGGATTCTTTTGTCTCCACTGCTCGAGCCCCAGCTCGTAACTCGGTGGCTCCAATGGAGGTTTCCTCAGATGAGGAAGACCTTGAGGAGGAACCTGAGGAGGATCTTGACACGATTCCTTCTCCTCTTAGGGATTGATGCTATTGATAGTCACTGATGGCTATCAGTGTTTATTTTGGGGGCCTGATGTAACATCCCGAAAATTCTTTATTTTATTATAAATAATCATTTTATAATATCTACGATTTTTAGGAATTTTTGTGAATTTTTCTAGAAATGATGAATATTTTAATATATTCCTCATTTTACGTGTGCACTAAGCAGAGCCAGGAAAATAAAATATTTTCCCTGAGACTGGTAAACCTTGAACTGTCAATGCGTCGACGGGGGATCTTACTAAACCTGAGGCCGAGCACAATTTATGAGGTTTGCATTTTTTGAGATTTTATCTGCTAGATAAAATTGCTGTATCATAAAATTATCTGATGAATAATAAAATATTATTTTCATCAGTTGTAACTTTCATTCATTGAGAAAATAATTCTAACAGTGTAATTAAATCATCTGTCAAATGTACTTAATTGAGGAGATAAATTTACTATGCACTTTATCGAGAAGCGCACGAAGCTTATCAAGGAAGCTTCAAGGAAACTTCTAGGAAGCTTCCTTCCCAGCCACTATTCACTCTCTCTCCTCCCATTTTTGTGCAGCACGTTTGACTATAGGGGGGAGCATATTTCACTTTCTTTCTCACATTTCCCCTCCTCCCAATACGCAGCTACTATTCACTCATCTTTCTCTCTTCTCTTTCACCCCACAGCAGCAACACCACCCATCCACACCTCCATTTTGTTCTTCAAACCGTCACAATCCTAGCACCATTCTGAGTTGGAGGACCACCATCATTGAGGAAATCATCTTCAAAGTTCTGCATTCTCTTCATCTTCATTCTCTTCTACTTTGAAGCTTAAAGGTTGAAGCTTTTAGGTAAAGCTCTCAACTTTCTTCTCCTTTCTCTCCATTTTCGTGTTCCATGGTCACATTGGTGACTATGGATGCCATTTCCAATCGTTGCTCTTGATTTTTATGGATTTGAACACCAAGGTTTGGTGGTGGTGAAGAACCGGATTTCAAGGACAAAAAGGAGCTTGCTTTCCTTGTTCTTCTCTAAGGTAAGAGGAAGACACTCCTCCTCAACCTTTTTTAGCATTTAGGGACGTTGTTTGTGATTGGTACTGAGAGTCATCTTTGTTTGCATGCTGTTGGTGATGTATATATGCTAGTTGATTGTTTTGTGTGTTTTGATATATTTGTATGTACTGGAATGTATAATCTGGAAGGAACACCGTCGGGCTGGCTCTCGGATGGCCACGCTTTGAGACTAAAATTTTGGGATTCTTGGTAAGAAATTGTAATAACTTGAGTTTCTGACCATTAAGTGAAATGTTAAAATTCGTCGAGTATGAACTCTTGGCCAAACCCGTCGAATTTGATATCTTGATCACTTAGTAAAATGTTAAAATCCATCGAGTATGAACTCTTGGCCAAACCTGTCGAATTTGATATCTTGATCACTTAGTAAAATGTTAAAATCCGTCGAGTATGAACTCCTGGCCAAACCCGTCAAATTTGATATCTTGATCACTTAGTAAAATATTAAAATCCGTCGAATATGAACTCCTGGCCAAACCCGTCAAATTTGATATCTTGATCACTTAGTAAAATGTTAAAATCCATCGAGTATGAACTCCTGGCCAAACCCGTCGAAATTGATATCCTGATCATTTAGAAATGTTAAAACCTGTCGAGTTAGAATGACAGATCCGTCGAATTAGAGTTTCTGACCAGTGTTTTCGTCGGTTCGACACTTGGGAGATTTCTCCAACGTCGACACCCATGTCCGTTGAATTAGGACTTCTGCTGATCTTCTGGAATAATTCGACAGTTTTGATCTCCGTTCGACAGAACCTCCATCCGACAGAAATTGATTTTTAGCCAATCTTGTTACAAAATGTTCCCCCATCTTTTATCCTTCTGCCATGTCATTTTTCGTCGAATGGTAGCCTCAATTTTTCACCAAATACCTTGTCTCTGTCGAATTCAACAGTATAGTTTATCACCCAACACCTAGCAATTAATTTCGTGGCTTTGCTGGTGATTCCGGCCGTGTATCTTCCTAGACTTAAAACCTTTGGATTAATAAAAGCATATTAATCATAAATAATTGGATGACTAGAAATTAATTAGGGATTCATAAACAGGGAAGAACATGAGTATGGGTGAGCTTGTGAGGCACATAATGAATTTAATGGTTGATTTCTATCATGATTTTGAATGGGATTGTGGTTACCCTTAAAATGTGCTATTGGTTTGATGTGGATTTGTGAATGGGTTCAAAACTTGTGGATAAATCATATGACATGCATTTGAAGCATGATTGATCGAGTTGTCATGAGAAGCATGATTGAGTCATGCATTGCACAAAAAGAAAGAAAACGTCCGTTGGACTTTGTTAAGGCCGAGTTGCCTAGGAGATGATCACACCTTAGTGCGGGTGCGAATAGACAAGTGGGGTCCTGTAGTTGGCCTTGAGGGCGTCGGGGCGCGGGTGTCGCGCAGAGGGCAGTGGTAGCCCCTCTAGACCGTGGGATAAACCGATGCAAACGCACCGACGATCCTGACTGGCCACAGTCCTATATCGAGATCTTGTGAGAATGCCACTGTATAAAGCCTTGACGCGCAAAATGATTGATTATTTTCTGAAAAGCATTTATTTTATGGCTGACGAGATACTGGCATGTCTCCCTGATCATTCTCTCTGACTATTTTGTGTCTAGCTCCATCGAGTAGGATCTTGATTATTAAGGGCACATGTGCATAGTGAGTCCATGAATTATCTGGAATACATTGTTATTATAATTAGAACTGTTGTACTTTTGATATGTCTATATATATATATATATATGACTGCCTGGAACTGTTCGGTTGATTGTAAATGCTACTAAATGTTTATTACCATTATTGCTGTCATAAATGCTACGTGGGCGCTTTGCGCCATTTGGTTTCTTGATGCTATGATTGGTAATGATGGTAGGATGTCTTACCTCTTTCTTGTACTTTTCCTGCTCTATGTCAATTTTTGGTTAAAGATTGTAAGTGGGAACGAGGTTGTATTCTTTTGGATTTTCTTGGTTTGACCTACCGTATCCGGTGATGTCGTCGCGAAGGGAGTTCTATTGGGTTCGTTCGAATTGTGTTCGCTGGTGGTGCCAAGACCTAGCGAGTCGACTGGACCGACAAGCGTATGCGACATGCTGGGGGTCTGACTTTGACCATGAAGAGGACTGCGATTGAAGACCTTATCCTGTATTTCTCACTACACCGGTGAGCCCGGAGTTGCCTCACGCATTCGGGATTCGATGGAGTGCCCAACTCCTTAGTCGTAGATATATTATGGGTAGTTTATATTTTATTTTGCATTACCTATATAAAGTGTATTTTGGGTATATGTATGTTTTAAGATGATTATCCAGTCTTACATATTGAAATTCGAGAACATATTATAATTCATAATTTAACTGGTTGTATATGTAACTACTCATTCGTGGCTCCTATTTTCCTCATATGCGAAATGATTAATATTTTTGTAAAGTTTTTTATTTGACAATGTTAGCACGCCAAAATTTAGTGACCATGACGTAATGACGATTGTGCATTGGTTATTAAATCGAGGGGTGTTACATTAAGGTGGTATCAGAGCTCAGTTCATCCTGTTGAGCCGGGGTATTAACTGACTATGCTTAGACATGTTAGAAGTTTTTGTACGTTGTGTACTTCCTTGTCTCTTGATTGAGATGTTAGGAAAGGAAGGCATAGCTTGCCATAGGTTGAGTGTTGGTAGCTACTGTTACACGGTTACGTGACATTGAGTACTGGCCCACTCAATGTGTAATATTCTGTGTCTACAGGAAACTATGACTTCACCTAGGCATATTAAGGTAATAGGAGTTCTTTAGAAAGAAGCTCAGCTAAGATGACTGAACTTGCTTAGGATTTGTTTGCATTTATACCCTTGTTGTGTTACCTCTAGAATTATTTGAGCCTATAGGTTAGAAAAAGGGTAGTAAAATAAGACTTGCAAGGTTAGTGGACTGAGGTGTCCAAGAGGTTTTCGAAAATTGATTCTCTTTGGAAAGGAGTATCTGGCATAAGTTTGGTTCGAGGAGTTGCATAGGAGTCAAAGACTTACTGGAGATCGCGCCGCGGAAGGCAGAATGAAGGAGCTCAAGTTATAGTCTTTTGAGTTTGTCTTGATTGGGTTATGTGACTTTTGTGCTTGGTTTCCAAAAAGAGACAATATTGTTTGGAATGAATGCTTTTGATTTTCCCTTATTATTTGACTTGTTTGTTCTTGAAGGAAGACAATGACTCGAGGTAAATATAAGCGCGTGAACGCAGGGAGTGACAATGATGACACGACTGCGGCAACCGAAGAAATACAAAGAATGGTTAATGTAACTACACGCCAAGATCAGAGAGCCACACAACAGCAGGAATTGGAAGTTGAGGTTCAAAATTTGAAGGAAGAAAGTCGATTTTGGGGTAACTCTGGATTACCGAAGTTCCAAAGGAGGAACCGTGGAAAGGCCAATTAGTTTAAGCAGAAACCGTATACACTACGACCAAAGGAGCAGCAGCGACATCAAATGCATCATGGTGGTGCGAGTGGTAGTAAGTCCAATCCAACTGTGGTACCGTTATCAGGGTGTAAGAAGTGCGGAAAGGACCACTTCACGAGGGACTGTAAGATCGAAGGAAGAATTTGTTTCAAGTGCGGAAAGCAAGGACATGTGTGGAGAGATTGTGCTTTACATGAGACAAAGCCTCCATATGCGATCAAAAGGGCAATCTGCTTCAAGTGTGGAAAGGACCATTTAACCAAGGATTGTATGAATGGTGGGATAATTTGTTTCAAATGCAGAGAGCTAGGACATGTGGCTAAGAACTGTACTTCGCAAAGGACGAAGCCTTTTGTTGGTAATGCATGCACTTCACAATCTTACGAAGAAAGGAGAGTTAATTTCTCAAGTCGAGTAGAAACGTCCAAGACTGACGGCCTAAGCGAGGAAGCTTGTACTACGATGGATGACCCTGTGACTGTGCTGTATAATTCCGAGGGTAACCCGTTTCTTTATGACGTATGAATGTATGGATCCAATAGGGATGTTCATACCTTCGTTATCTTTTGACTAAGTTATTTCTATTTTGGCTGCTAAGAACTTGTTGATGGTAGCCAAGTTGTTTAAATTATCCTACGACCTGTTGAAGACTGAATCTTTTGGTGATCTGATTCGTTTACTTTTTTTGCAAATTAGATGTAATGTTAACGAAAGGATTGGTTATCTTTCAACCATATGCTGTTGAAATGTTCCAATTAAATTCTAAGAGTTCATTTCTGGAGTTGAGTTGTTTGTGTATTTACTTTTTTTCGACTCAAATGATACTATTCTCGTTTATAAACCTGCCCTTGTTACAACTAGTTTATTTAAAAACTATCCTATTATTGTTAGAAATTAGAACCCTTTTTCCAATTTAATCATCTACTCTCTTCATGAATAGGCTTGATCTCAGGAAGGAGATTAATCATTTTCTAAACGGGTCTCATCATTCAATTCCAATGGAAACTTAGTGTTTCCTGAGGTAGAAATTTCCTAGATGTGAATCAATGAAACTCACTCCGAAGTTTTATTGTATTGTATCATACTCTTCGTTAGGCGGGTCCAGTGGTAAATCAAGTGACTTCCCTATTTTTCTTTCTAACCTTTTATAACGTTTCTAGTATGCTTCGATTGAGTAGATGTATTCCTGAATCTGAACCATAACAATGCGCCAAGTGTAGTACAATTAGGTGAGAACTTACCCTATGAGACATTTGTTCGAATCAAGGAAAGAAGGTTTGGCAAATTAATTGAATGACGCCGCTATTTTCTCCAAGATCAACTTGTATTCTGGACTATCATCGAGTTCGCTCAAAGATTTGTCATTGCCCTTGTTGGCGACATTCTGATCTATTCTTGACGTTTAGAGGGACGTACCAAATCTCTCGGAGTGATTCATAAAATCCTGAAGAAGAAGAAGAAGAAGTTATGTGCAAACATATCTAAGTACGAATTCTAGTTGGAGGCAGTTCAGCCTTTGGGTTACGCGATCTCAAGGGAAGGAATTGTTGTGAACCCATCGGAACTCGAAACAATTTTTGGGAAGGATGGACAATCGTAACGAAGATTCGTAGCTATATAGGGATAGCCAGTTAATACGGGAGACTCGTCGCAGAATTTTCCAAGTGGCAAGACTTCTCATCTAACTCATGTATGAGGGTCAAGTTTTGTATGGATTGATGTATACGAGGGAAATTTTCAAAAATTGAAAAGACACTTGATTTCTTCGCTAAAGATGATTCTGCCCAAATCCTAATGGACTCTTTGGGATGCCTAGTGATGCTTCGCATTGGAAGTTGAGAACGTACGCTTGATCAGAGTTAGCTTTGTAGTTGCATTGAAGGTCTAGAAGCATTTTCTACAAGGAGAAATTCTCAATGCCTATGGTAATCTTAAGAGCCAAAGGTATTTTGGTCTATTAGAATGAATTGAATGTAAGGCAGAGATGATGATTAGAAGTTCCAAACGATTTTGATTTTTGTTTTGGTATAATCTCAGAAGAGGCGAATGTCGTAGAGGACGCCTTAGGAAGAAAATACGTTTAGTTGTCTACTACAGTGAGCAAGAAGAGTAAGTTCAATAGAGCCACTCAGTGATGTACAATTGTTTAGGGAGTTGGCTGTTAGATGGCTGAAGACTCAAGGAGCGTAGAATCTTTTGTTGATCGGCCTATGACGTCAACACGTTTTTGCTCGTTAATATAAGATGCTTAGTGGAAGGAAGCAACCTTATTGCTTGTGATTTGGATTGATGCAACTGAAGATACAACACGAGAACTAGGAGACGAAATGAAAGAAACAAAGTCGTGTTTGTTCTAAGATATGATGAATTTCGAGGACGAAATTCCTTTTTAGAAGGGAAATGTTGTAACATCCCGAAAATTCTTTATTTTATTATAAATAATCATTTTATAATATCTATGATTTTTAGGAATTTTTGTGGATTTTTCTGGAAATGATGAATATTTTAATATATTTCTCATTTTACGTGTACACAAAGCGGAGCCGGGAAAATAAAATATTTTCCCTGAGGCTGGTAAACCTTGAACTGTCAATGCGTCAATGGGAGATCTTACTAAACCCGAGGTCGGGCACAATTTACGAGGTTTACATTTTTTGAGATTTTATCTGCTAGATAAAATCGCTGTATCATAAAATTATTTGATAAATAATAAAATATTATTTTCATCAGTTGTAACTTTCATTCACTGAGAAAATAATTCTAACAGTGTAATTAAATCATCTGTCAAATGTACTTAATTGAGGAGACAAGTTTACTATGCACTTTATCGAGAAGAGCACGAAGCTTCTCAAGGAAGCTTCAATTAAACTTCTAGGAAGCTTCCTTCCCAGCCACTATTCACTTTCTTTCCTCCCATTTTTGTGCAGCACGTTTGACTATAGGGGGGAGCATATTTCACTTTCTTTCTCACATTTCCCCTCCTCCCAATACGCAGCTACTATTCACTCATCTTTCTCTCTTCTCTTTCACCCCACAGCAGCAACACCACCCACCCACACCTCCATTTTGTTCTTCAAACCGTCACAATCCTAGCACCATTCTGTGTTGGAGGACCACCATCATTGAGGAAATCATCTTCAAAGTTCTGCATTCTCTTCATCTTCATTCTCTTCTACTTTGAAGCTTAAAGGTTGAAGCTTTAAGGTAAAGCTCTCAACTTTCTTCTCCTTTCTCCCCATTTTCGTGTTCCATGGTCACATTGGTGACTATGGATGCCATTTCCAATCGTTGCTCTTGATTTTTATGGATTTGAACACCAAGGTTTGGTGGTGGTGAAGAACCGGATTTCAAGGACAAAAAGGAGCTTGCTTTCCTTGTTCTTCTCTAAGGTAAGAGGAAGACACTCCTCCTCAACCTCTTTTAACATTTAGGGATGTTGTTTGTGATTGGTACTGAGAGTCATCTTTGTTTGCATGCTGTTGGTGATGTATATATGCTAGTTGATTGTTTTGTGTGTTTTGATATATCTGTATGTACTGGAACGTATAATCTGGAAGGAACACCGTCGGGCTGGCTCTCGGATGGCCACGCTTTGAGACTAAAATTTTGGGATTCTTGGTAAGAAATTGTAATAACTTGAGTTTCTGACCATTAAGTGAAATGTTAAAATTCGTCGAGTATGAACTCTTGGCCAAACCCGTCGAATTTGATATCTTGATCACTTAGTAAAATGTTAAAATCCGTCGAGTATGAACTCTTGGCCAAACCTGTCGAATTTGATATCTTGATCACTTAGTAAAATGTTAAAATCCGTCGAGTATGAACTCCTGGCCAAACCCGTCAAATTTGATATCTTGATCACTTAGTAAAATATTAAAATACGTCGAGTATGAACTCCTGGCCAAACCCGTCGAAATTGATATCCTGATCATTTAGAAATGTTAAAACCTGTCGAGTTAGAATGACAGATCCGTCGAATTAGAGTTTCTGACCAGTGTTTTCGTCGGTTCGACACTTGGGAGATTTCTCCAACGTCGACACCCATGTCCGTTGAATTAGGACTTCTGCTGATCTTTTGGAATAATTCGACAGTTTTGATCTCCGTTCGACAGAACCTCCATCCAACAAAAATTGATTTTTAGCCAATCTTGTTATAAAATGTTCCCCCATCTTTTATCCTTCTGCCATGTCATTTTTCATCGAATGGTAGCCTCAATTTTTCACCAAATACCTTGTCTCTGTCGAATTCAACAGTATAGTTTATCACCCAACACCTAGCAATTAATTTCGTGGCTTTGCTGGTGATTCCGGCCGTGTATCTTCCTAGACTTAAAACCTTTGGATTAATAAAAAGCATATTAATCATAAATAATTGGATGACTAGAAATTAATTAGGGATTCATAAACAGGGAAGAACATGAGTATGGGTGAGCTTGTGAGGCACATAATGAATTTAATGGTTGATTTCTATCATGATTTTGAATGGGATTGTGGTTACCCTTAAAATGTGCTATTGGTTTGATGTGGATTTGTGAATGGGTTCAAAACTTGTGGATAAATCATATGACATGCATTTGAAGCATGATTGATCGAGTTGTCATGAGAAGCATGATTGAGTCATGCATTGCACAAAAAGAAAGAAAACGTCCGTTGGACTTTGTTAAGGCCGAGTTGCCTAGGAGATGATCACACCTTAGTGCGGGTGCGAATAGACAAGTGGGGTCCTGTAGTTGGCCTTGAGGGCGTCGGGGCGCGGGTGTCGCGCAGAGGGCAGTGGTATCCCCTCTGGACCGTGGGATAAACCGATGCAAACGCACCGACGATCCTGACTGGCCACAGTCCTATATCGAGATCTTGTGAGAATGCCGCTGTATAAAGCCTTGACGCACAAAATGATTGATTATTTTTTGAAAAGCACTTATTTTATGGCTGACGAGATACTGGCATGTCTCCCTGATCATTCTCTCCGACTATTTTGTGTCTAGCTCCATCGAGTAGGATCTTGATTATTAAGGGCACATGTGCATAGTGAGTCCATGAATTATCTGGCATACATTGTTATTATAATTAGAACTGTTGTACTTTTGATATGTCTATATATATATATATATATGACTGCCTGGAACTGTTTGGTTGATTGTAACTGCTACTAAATGTTTATTACCATTATTACTGTCATAAATGCTACGTGGGCGCTTTGCGCCGTTTGGTTTCTTGATGCTATGATTGGTAATGATGGTAGGATGTCTTACCTCTTTCTTGTACTTTTCCTTCTCTATGTCAATTTTTGGTTAAAGACTGTAAGTGGGAACGAGGTTGGATTCTTTTGGATTTTCTTGGTTTGACTTACTGTATCCGCTGATGTCGTCGCAAAGGGAGTTCTATTGGGTTCGTTCGAATTGTGTTCACTGGTGGTGCCAAGACCTGGCGAGTCGACTAGACCAACAAGCGTATGCGACATGCTGGGGGTCCGACTTTGACCATGAAGAGGACTGCGATTGAAGACCTTATCCTGTATTTCTCACTACACCGGTGAGCCCGGAGTTGCCTCACGCATTCGGGATTTGATGGAGTGCCCAACTCCTTAGTCGTAGATATATTATGGGTAGTTTATATTTTATTTTGCATTACCTATATAAAGTGTATTTTGGGTATATGTATGTTTTAAGATGATTATCCAGTCTTACATGCTGTAATTCGAGAACATATTATAATTCATAATTTAATTGGTTGTATATGTAACTACTTATTCGTGGCTCTTATTTTCCTCATATGCGAAATGATTAATATTTTTGTAAAGTTTGTTATTTGATAATGTTAGCACACCGAAATTTAGTGACCATGACGTAATGACGATTGTGCATTGGTTATTAAATGGAGGGGTGTTACACCTGATATGTCATTATTTTGGTGGACTGTATATTTATGATCTCTTGGGGCATATATGTATAATTTTGCTTTTTATATACCAGATGCTGTAATCAAACAAGTTTAATATAATGATATATCATTGTACATGTATGTTGGTTTGATGTATGCTTTACTTCTATTTTACTCTTTATTGTAAATATGCCTTATCACTTTTTTTATTAATTATAACAAAAAAAAATACTCGCTAATTTAATTACACGAATATAACCAAGTAAATTTATATTTATACAACGAACCGGATCTTAACTTATATTTTCATTTTTCGCATTGTAAATGACAATGTGACGTTCTCCCCCAAAAATGAGTGTTATATTAAGTTGCTATCAGAGCCCCGATTTATGTTTCTTTGGGTCTTGTGATTGAGTCTGTCTTGTTTATGCTGTGTGAATCTCTGTATTGGTATTCTGAGTGAATACATCTAACCTTCCATGTGTTTTTCAACTAACCTGAATTGAGAAAGCAAGATGGCACGAGGTGGAGACATGGCAGCTGCTATAGAGGCAATGCAAAGGATGATTGAAGTCATAGCACAATAGACTGAACGAGCTACTCAACAACAAGAGAGGACTGCTCAACAGCTCGAAGTTACTGCTGACGCTCAAAACTTAGTGGAGTTTCGTCGCCACAATCCTTCCCAATTCAAAGGAGAGTTCGATCCGGATAAAGCCAGTCTATGGATCAAAGAGCTAGAGAAAGTCTTCCGAGGCATGAATTGCGCTGAGAATAAGAATGTGACTTATGCTACCTTTATGTTGGTTGGCAATGCTGAGGACTGGTGGTATGGGGCACAAAGAATACTGGAGGCTGAAAATTGTGAAATCACTTGGGATTTATTCAAGGATAAATTCTTGGATAAGTACTTTCCCGTGAGTGCGAGGCACGCGAAGGAGATAGAGTTTCTCAACCTAAGGCAGGGGAACATGACTATTAGTGAATATGCAGCGAGATTTGAAAACTTGTCAAAGTTTTCAACATACTTTCAGCACCAACCGAGTGAAACCTGGAAGTGTCGAAAGTTTACAGAAGGACTGAGATATGAAGTGAAGAAAGCTATTATCAAGCTAAAAATCAATGAGTTCTCGGAGCTGCTAGATACGTGCTGCGAAGTGGAAACTCTGGAGTAAGCTAGAGATACAAGGAGCAGGAACTTTGGACCTACAAGGTTCCAAAAGGGCGGTGGCAACAGTTCTAATCGCTTCCAAAAGAAGCCCTATTCCCGGCCAACTGGAAACCAGCAACAGATAATGGGTGGAAGTTCTGGTGGAGGTTCTACTGGGAACCGGACTGGCCAAAATATGACATATCCTTCAAAATTCCTAAAGTGTGGGAATAATCATCCCATGAGGGATTGCACTATAAAGGAGATTATTTATTTCCGATGTGGCAAGCCTGGCCACGTGTCCCGAGACTGCAACCAAGCGAAGGCTGAACCTTTACTCAATGCTACAAGGGCCAACAAACCACAAGCAGGAGGATGGGTCTATACCATGAGCGGAGCCAAAGCCTCCAAGTCAGAAGACTTGATTCAAGGAGAAGGCACTATAGAAGGTAACCTTTTGATTATACTGTATGACTCTGGGGCAACCCATTCTTTCATATCTTATGACTGTATGCTATGATTTGGTTTACCAGTGTCTACTTACCTTTTGATCTGACTGTTTCTACCCCCACTGATAAACCGGTAGTTACTACCAAAGTCTGTTTAAATTGTCCATTGATTGTTGAAGGTCGAACCTTTTCTGTCGATTTGATCTGTTTACCCCTTTCTCAGCTAGATATAATTTTAGGGATGGACTGCTTATCCTCCAACCATGTTCTATTAGATTGTTCAAGAAAAACCATAGTTTTCCCTGTGGATGAGGATTTTAGATACTTGACGACCAACCAAGTTCAAGCTTTCTTGAAAGAAGGAGCTCACGGATACATGCTACTGTCTTCTTTGAAAATCGAGAGTGAAGTTAATGCGAGCACAATTCCAGTGGTGATGAATTTCCCAAAGTCTTTCCTGAGGATGTACCTGGTTTACTACCGGTGCGAGAAATAGAATCTGCTATTGACCTTATACCGGGAGCTGGTCCCATGTCTATAGCACCTTATAGGATGTCGCCAGTGGAATTGATTGAACTTAAGGAGCAGCTAGAGGAGCTTTTGGAAAAGCAATTCGTTAGACCAAGTATGTCACCTTGGGAAGCACCAGTACTGCTAGTTCGAAAGAGGGACGGTTCATCAAGGTTATGCGTGGACTATAGACAGCTAAATAAAGTGACAATCAAGAATAAATATCCACTCCCAAGAATTAATGACTTAATGGACCAACTGAAGGGAGCAGCGATGTTTTCAAAAATTGACCTACGATCTGGGTATCATCATATATGAGTGAAGACGGAGGATATACCCAAGACTGCTTTTCGTACCCGATACAGCTATTATGAGTACCTCGTGATGCCGTTTGGCGTGACGAATGCACCTGCTATCTTTATGGACTACATGAACTAAATATTTCATCCTTACTTGGACAGATTCGTTGTGGTCTTCATTGATGACATCCTGATATACTCTCAAAATCAGGAGGATCATGCTGAACACCTCAGTATAGTTCTCCAGATTTTGAAGGAGAAAGAACTGTATGCCAAACTGTCAAAATGTGAATTTTGGCTGGAAGAAGTTAAGTTTTTGGGTCATGTAATCTCGAAGGAAGGGACTGCAGTGGATCCATCAAAAGTGGAGGTAGTGCTATAATGGGAAAGGCCTAAGTCAGTGATGGAGATTCGTAACTTCGTGGGATTGGCTGGATATTACCAGAGGTTCATTGAGGGATTTTCTGAAATCGCGGGACCTCTTACTCAACTTACGAGGAAGAACTAGGCTTTTGAGTGGACCAACAGCTGTGAACAGAGTTTTCAAGAGTTGAAGAGATGGCTAACTACCTCGCCAGTGTTAGTGCTACCTGATCCGAATGAGCCCTTCGAGGTGTAGTGTGACGCTTCATACTAAGGACTAGGATCTGTGCTTATGCAACATGGAAGAGTGGTGGCGTATGCTTGATAACTCTACAAATGTAGAGTTAAATGATCACTAATTGTGTTAATTTGTGTTAGTTTCCTTATATTTTCTTGATATATTGAGCTTGAAGTTAATTTTGTAGGAGCTTTAGTGGAGTTGAAACCTATTGAGAACTCTTTTGATCAATATGAACAAGTTTTAATGAATTATTTTTGGAATTAGTAATCACTTAATTTTCATGCTTGATAGGTGGTTAAATTCCATGGTTCATGAAGAATTGGAGAAAAGGAAGAGTATGAAAGCTCAAGAAAGATAATTGAATTGAGGGAACAACATAAGGGACCTAAGAAGTCAAGTATTGGGTGCATTCTGAAGAAGAAAATGGCTTTTAAATGAAAACCACAGGAGGCCGTGGCCTCCTGCGATGTGTACCTCCAAACTGAGAAACTATGCCTCGGCATCCTGGCAGGATGCCTCGGCCTCCTGCAAGAATGCTTCCCAAACTGACATACTATGTCACGGCCTTGGAGAGGGATGCCGCGGCCTCCTGTGGTTTTCATTTAAAAGCCATTTTCTTCTTCAAAATGCACCCAATACTTGACTTCTTAGGTCCCTTATGTTGTTTCCTCAATTCAATTATCTTTGTTGAGCTTTCACACTCTTCCTTTTCTCCAATTCTTCATGAACCATGGAATTTAACCACCTATCAAGCATGAAAATTAAGTGATTACTAATTCCAAAAATAATTCATTAAAACTTGTTCATATTGATCAAAAGAGTTCTCAATAGGTTTCAACTCCACTAAAGCTCCTACAAAATTAACTTCAAGCTCAATATATCAAGAAAATATGAGGAAACTAACACAAATTAACACAATTAGTGATCATTTAACTCTACATTTATAGAGTTATCACACCCCCAAACTTAGAATTTTGCTAGTCCTCGAGCAAAACAAAAACAAAACAAAATAAAACAAACTAAAAGTCAAAACATACTCAAATATGGCAATACCAAGTATTAAAAATCATTCATATCCTCATAAATTGCTTCACAATCTAATTTCAAAGTGTTATACATGAACAATCCAATTGCCACATTGTCTCTCACATGCAACTCTCATGCACAAATGACTTTCCAAAAACATGAATGAAAGACACAATCTCTTCATAAAGTACAAACCCAGATAGGTTCATAAAACTGCGAGTGCACATCAATCCCACATCCATAAGGTTGTTTTTCACTTCTCTCTCCACTAATGTAAACAACACACAACCAAGGATCAAAAGAGACTTTACAAAGCTTGTAATGAAAGGCCAAGGTTATGAGTTAAGAAAGAAGTGGTAGGATAATGAAAACAAAAGTTGAGATACAAAATCATGCAAATTTCATAATTCAAGCCTTAAAATACTGAACAAGTGCAAAACGGAGCATAAGAAACAACGCAACATTCACTTTTTTTTTTCTTCTTTCTTTTTTTTCTTTTTCTTTTTTAAGAACCTCTACTCCCAAACTTATTTTTTTGCAATACTTTGGGTAGGCTTTTTTTTTCTTTTTGAATTTTCTTTTCTTCTTCTTCAAAATTTTTCAGCTCCATAAAACTTCATGCACAAAAATAATGAAGACTTGAATAATAAAATAAAACAGGATATGCACTCAACAAAGGTTATATAAGAGATGAATTTTTTTATATGGGTATGGAAAAAGGAAAATGTGGGTAAAAGAAAAGAAATAGAGGCCAAACAATAACAAGGCTGCAAAAGGGACCTAAGGATATACTGTGTTTATAGGTTGGCTTGAAAGGCTCAAACGGTCTAAAGAATGCCCTTATCATTTCCTTAATCATGCACTGCCTAGGATTTCGCCTCAAAAGAGAATCAAACAACTTCTAGATGCAAAATATCCATACACAAGCAATCTCATAAACTTTCTCTAAGCCTGACATCATTGCAAAATCCAAGGTCTATCAATCATAAAGATGAGAAGAACATCCATACACAATCGAAATAGTGGAGAAGAATGTAACTCACGAATTCTCATGTGATATCTCATGAAATCAGATAAATCCATAATTCAAACAATCATTGGATATTCAATTCAATACACCAACATGCACAGAATGACTCAAAACACAAAAGGGGTGATAATGACAAAATAAAATCAATAAAGACTGGATGAAAATAATGCAAGAAAGGAAAGAAAAACTCTTTTTGACGACCGACAACTATATACATCCCCCTACAAATGCTCCGAATTCAGGGAGGCACCTAAGCCGACTCAACATCACCTTCAAAACAAAAACATAAAAAAAAGAAATAACAAAATAAAATAAAAAACAAAAGAGAAAAAGAGAGAAAATTTGGGTTGCTTCCCAAAAAGCACTTATTTAACGTCATTAGCTCGACGTTGCATTTTATTCAATTAAGGTGGCTTGAAACAAGAGAAATAGGATGACATTTTTCTCTTATCAGCTCTTTGCCTCCATACTCTGTCATTGCCTTTGAAATCCCCAAAAGTGTTAGGAACTTGACTTGAACCAGGTTGTTCGGAATACACCTTAGCATGGAAAATCTCATCAGGCCATGGAGGTCTCAATTTTTCAATATATAAGGGATTAACTTGCAGTGAACCATGGATAATGGGAGGATCTTTTTCTGTACCAGTAATCTCACGGAGAGAAGGACCTTTTCCTTTTCATCAATAATTTTAGAAGTGGGAGAGTCAACAATAATGGACGAAGAACAGTTCTTACCATCCAACCCCTTTTTAAATATACTTTGAATGTAATTAACAGGGGTATAAAGATTTGATGTTAGGGCAGACTTATTAAAAACATTTATAGTCACTTGATCTCCATCCACCCTCAAAATAAGCTCTCCTCTAGGGACATCAATCAGCGCTCCTGATGTTGCTAGGAATGGTCTCCCAAGAATGAGCGGGATATCAGCATCCTCATCTATATCCAAAACAATGAAATCCGAGGGGAATATGAATTTATCAACTTTTACAAGCACATCCTCTATAATTCCCCTAGGAAAAGCATATGATCTATCCACCAATTGGAGAGTGACTGATGTAGGCTTAGCTTCTCCTAATCCCAACTTTTGAAAAATAGACAATGACATCAAATTAATACTTGCACCTAAGTCACATAATGCCTTACCAAAGAAATGGCTCCCAATATTGCACGGAATAGTGAAGCTTCTAGGGTCTTTTAGCTTAGGAGGTAGCTTATTTTGAATGATAGCACTACATTCCTCCGTCAATGCAACCGTCTCAAGCTCAACTAACCTTCTTTTCTTGGATAGGATGTCCTTCATAAATTTCACATAACTTGGCATTTGCTCTAATGCTTCCGCAAATGGTATGTTGATGTGAAGTTTCTTGAATACCTCTAAAAATTTCTTGAATTGAGACTCATCCTTGTATTTCTGCAACCTTTGAGGAAACGGAGGAGGTGGAGGAGGTTGGGGTGTAGATTGAACTTCTTCTTGAACTTGCTTTTCTTTCTCCTGTTCCTTTTGAGGCTTCTTTTGAAAGGTGAGAGCCTTTTCTGGATTAGCAACCACTGTCTTACCACTTCTAAGAGTGATTGCATTATAATTCTATCTATTCTCTTATTTCGGATTAGGCTCTGTGTTACTAGGAAGATTGCCAGGTGGACAGTTGTTTAAAGCTGCCACCAATTGGCCCACTTGATTCTCCAAATTTCGAAGAGAGGCTGCTTGGCTTTGGATCACCGCATCATTCTTGGTCATATATTGCATGAATGTATCTTCTAAAGATGGCCTTTTCTCTTGTTGAGGAGCATTGTTTGTTGATTAAAACCCGGAGGAGGCCTTTGAGCTCTTGATGAAGAGGCATTCTGATTCTGATTCCAGGCAAAATTAGGGTGATTCCGCCATCCTGGGTTATAAGTGTTGGAATATGGACTATTTTTCGGTTGATTAAAGCGTCCAACAAAATTCACAGCCTCAGAATTCATATTACACTACTTAGAAGAATGTGCATCTCCATAAAAATGGCATGTAACAAAGGGACTCTATCACTCTGCTGAGATTTTACACCCAAACCATCAAACTTCTGTGAAAGTGCAAAAATCTGAGCACTTAAAGCTGTGAGAGCATCAACCTCAAAGACTCCAGCAGTTTTTCTTGGATCCTATCTCTCTGAAGGCCACTGAATATTGTTGGATGCCATCATATCCAACAGATTAAATGCTTAGTCTTCAGATTTTCTCATAAGTGCCCCACCTGCTGCTGCATCAATGGTAGTTCTCAATGGCCCGTTCAAAGCAGTATAAAATATATGCACCTAGAGCCACTTATTAATACCATGATGAGGGCATTTGCGAAGAAGATCTTTATATCGCTCCCAAGCTTCATAGAGTGACTCAGATTCATACTGAGAAAAACAAAAAGTCTCTTTCCTGATTTGAGCTGTCTTGGAGGGGGGAAAGAACCTCTCCAAGAACTTATGAGCCAATTCATCCCAAGTAGTGATAGATCCCTCAGTTAAAGAATGAAGCCAACTCTTGGCTTTGTTGCGCAATGAGAAGGGAAATAATCTCAACTGAATAGCATCTTCAAAAAGTCCATTATGTTTGAAAGTATCATAAATTTCAAGAAAATTCCTGACATGATCGTTCGGATCCTCATTGGGCAAACCACAAAATTGGACGGATATCTAGATCATTTGAATAATGGCTGGCTTGATTTCAAAGTTGTTAGCCTAAATAGCTGGCCTCCAAATGCTAGAGTTAAGATCTTGATCTTGAGGGATAGCATAATCCCTCAAGGATTTTGGATTTCATTCTTCTGCCATTGGTGATAGATTACTCGCTGCCTCTTGTCGTTCTCTTCTAATCTGTCTAAGAGTTCTCTCTATTTTTGGATCAAAATCAACAAGTTCAAGGCTTCGGGTACATCGCATGCAACCACGAAGAGTACCTGAAAAATAGAAGAGTTCCAATAGAACAATTAAGCAAAATGAGAAATGAAAAATCTTTAACAAAAGTAACAAGTCTGAATTATTAGTAAAGTGATTCACGAACTAATATTAGCAAGAAAAATTAGCAATTAGTCCCCGGCAACGGCGCCAAAAACTTGATGAGACTTTTTGTGCAAGTATACACGTCGTTCAAGTAATAAAGTGAAAAGTACGAGTCGATCCAATGAGGACTAGAACTAATTTTCTAACTAAGTATTAGTATAGAAAGCTTTACTAATATCCAAACAACAGTAAATTAAGGTGTAAAGAATAAAAACTTAGAGTAACCTAACTTGAAACAACAAATAACACGTAATAATATTAACTAAATATCAAATTTCCACAATGGTAAAAACCTAGGATTGTAACCTTTCTTGATATTTCACTTAGTTTAAATCATACCCATTAGCCCACTCAATGTTACTTGAAGAATTAATCTAGAACTCTAGTGTAAACATACCCCTCTCCCGATGGCAATATGACCTTTCCCTCTTAATCAACATATAATATCCCTATTAGAGTCAATTAACAAAGAAGCATTATATCGAACAAGTTCTATGCAAGATTACACAAGGTCCTAAGCATATCCCTATGTCTTAAAACAAAACCCCCAATTCAACCTTTGAGTTGGAAGTTCAAGTGTCACCTATTCTAGCTCTAGATTCAATTTCCCTTTTCCAAGTTCAAATCAAATCCAAATATCTATCAATTGGTGGCCAAACAATCAATAACATAAAGCATAAGAATGGATAAAAACTTCTCATAACATTGAAATGGGTAAACAAACATTAAATAAACCAAGTTATATATCAATAGAAGTTACAATCCTAGAAATGAATTTAGATCATGTTCAATATTTGGAGACAATCAATTAAGTCAAATAATACATCCATCAAAGCCATAACACAGAAAAATGAGAAAACCATAAAGAAACCCAAGAGAAATGATGAAGAAGATGAAGGACAAGCTAGCTCCAATGGTGAATTACAAGCAACTCTTCAAGAATCTACTTGTTGCCCAAACTCCAAATCAAACTTCCTAGGTTTCTCTAAGTGTTCTGCGGTTGCCAAGGCTCCAAGAATGTCCAGAGAATGTTTTTCCCCGAATCCCCCACAAAATGGCTACATTCTTCATTAAAAAACCCTCTTTTTGGAGCCAAAACGACGTAGCAGAATTTTAATAGGATGCCACGGCCTCCTGGAAGTGTGCCACAGCCTCCTGCGACGTGTGCCTCCAAACTGAGAAACTATGCCTCGGCATCCTGGCAGGATGCCTCGGCCTCCTGCAAGAATGCTTCCCAAACTGACATACTATGTCGCAACCTTGGAGAGGCATGCCGCGGCCTCCTGTGGTTTTCATTTAAAAGCCATTTTCTTCTTCAGAATGCACCCAACACTTGACTTCTTTGGTCCCTTATGTTGTTCCCTCAATTCAATTATCTTTCTTGAGCTTTCACACTCTTCCTTTTCTCCAATTCTTCATGAACCATGGAATTTAACCACCTATCAAGCATGAAAATTAAGTGATTACTAATTCAAAAAATAATTCATTAAAACTTGTTCATATTGATCAAAAGAGTTCTCAATAGGTTTCAACTCCACTAAAGCTCCTACAAAATTAACTTCAAGCTCAATATATCTAGAAAATATGAGGAAACTAACACAAATTAACACAATTAGTGATCATTTAACTCTATATTTGTAGAGTTATCACTGCTTCAAGGCAATTGTGAGTGCATGAGAAGAACTACCCAATGCACGACTTGGAATTAGCGGCTGTGGTTTTCGCTTTGAAGATATAGAGGCATTTCCTCTATGGAGCGACGTTCAACATTTTTAGTGATCACAAAAGCTTGAAGTATTTGTATGATCAAAAGGAGTTGAACATGAGGCAGCGGAGGTGGCTAGAGTTCTTGAAAGACTATGATTTTTAACTTCTGTATCACCCCAGCAAGGCAAACGTCATGGTAGACGCCTTGAGTAGGAAGATGATCAGTATATCAGCCATGATGATTAAAGAAAAAGATTTGATAAAGCAGTTCAGGGATGTTTGGTCTTTTATGGAATTAGAACCAGAAAAAATTCGCATGAATATGGTTACTATGTCAAGTGAATTGATGGAAGACATACAGGAAAAACAGAGGGTTGACAAGTTCTTTAAGAAGAGAGAAAGCTAATGAAGCAAGGCAACGAAACAGTATTTGCGGAAGGAACTGACGAAATTCTGAGATTCTGAGGTAGAGTCTGTATTCCCCGTGACCAAGAGTTTCGAGAGTATATTCTCGACCATGCTCACACAAGCCAGCTGAATATGCATCCAGGCATAACAAAAATGTATCAAGACTTGAAAAAGTTATTTTGGTGGCATGGAATGAAGAGTGACGTCACTAGACGTGTATCGACTTGTTTGGTGTGTTAGAAAGCTAAAGTGGAAATCAAAGACCCATAGGATTGCTGCAACCATTGTCTATCCTTGAATGGAAGTGGGACAACATTGCAATGGATTTTGTGGTGGGTTTGCCAAGGACAAGAAAAGGACATGATTCGATTTGGGTAATTGTGGACCGACTCACGAAATCAGTGTATTTCCTCCCAATCAACATAAGGTATAACCTGGAGAAATTGACCCAGCTGTATATTAGAGAAATTGTTAGACTGCATGGTGTGCCTACAAGTATTGTTTCGGATAGGGATCTAAGATTCACTTCAAAGTTCTGGCAGAGTTTACAAGAATCATTAGGGACAAAGTTGCGTTTAAGTTCTGCTTATCACCCACAAACCGATGGCCAATCGGAGAGGACGATCCAATCATTAGAAGATTTGCTTAGAGCTTGCACCATAGAATAGACTGGAAGTTGGGATAACATTCTACCATTGATAGAATTCACCTACAACAACAGTTATCATTCAAGCATAGGGATGGCACCCTATGAGGCTCTGTATGGACGGTGGTGTTGGACACCTTTATGTTGGTACCAAGACGGCGAGCGCCTCACTATTGGACCAGATGTTATACAGCAGACGACTGAAAAAGTTAAGATGATTCAAGAGAAGATGAGGATGGCTCAGAGCTGACAAAAGAGTTATGCAGACAAAAGAAGAAAGCCTCTTGAGTTTGAGGAAGGCGAACATGTATTTTTGAAAGTCACACCTACGACTGGGGTGGGCCGGGCCTTGAAATCTAGAAAACTTACTCCAAAATTTCTTGGACCATACTAGATTATTCGTCGAGTAGGTCCAGTAGCCTATCAAATAGCCTTACCCCCTTTCCTCTCAAACATTCACAATGTCTTCCATATGTCACAACTGCAAAAATACATTCCTGACCTAAGTCATGTCATAGCACCAGATACAGTACAATTAAAAGAGAACTTAACCTATGAGGCACCTCCTGTAAGAATTAAGGATAGAAGGATAAAGCAACTAAGAAGCAAGGAGATCTTATTAGTAAAAGTAATCTGGAATGAAACGACTGGAGATGCAACATGGGAGCTGGAAGACAAGATGAAGGAGCAACACCCACAACTATTCTAAGGTATGAAAATTTAGAGGATGAAATTTCTTTTTAGAATGGGAGAGTTGTAATACCCCAAAAATTATTTATTTCATCATAGATAATCATTTTATAATATTTATGATTATTGGGAATTTTTCTGGAATTTTTTGGAAACGTCGAATATTTTAATATATTTCTCATTTTGCATGCACACTAAGTAGAGTCATTGAAATACCCTAGAAATTGTTTGTTTCATCATGAATAGTCTTTTTATAATATTTGTGATTTTTGAGAATTTTTGTGGATTTTTTTGGAAACGTTAAATATCTTAGTATATTCCTCGTTTTGCATACGCGTTGAGCGGAACCGAGAAAGCGAAATGTTTTCCCTGAGGCTGGTAAACCTTGAACTATGGATGTGTCGACAGGGGATCTTACTAAACCCGAGATTGGGCATAATTTACGAGGTTTACATTTTTTTAGATTTTATCTAATAAATAAAATCTCTGTACGCATTGTTAATTAAAATTTTGTGATACACTCTATTATTCATTAGATAATTAATACTGGCCTTGTGCACTGTAATAATTATCCATTGGGTAATAACTTGTAGTAAAATCCTAATTATCCTATTATTTTAACTATTAAATCACATAATCTTATCTAAATGCAATCTTCTTTATGTCTAATCACATCTCCTTTATTGAAAAAAACTCCCAAGCTTCTCAAAGAAGCTTCATCCTCTCTCTCTCCCCCCACACCCACACACTTTTGCTGCACCTTCTAGGGAGCCAAATTTGTGCTTCATTTAATTATTCAATCTATTCTAATTTCAAAAAGAAAACCCTAAAAGCTATCTCACTTTTCTATTCACTTCTCTCTCTACCTTCATCTTCCTTTTATTTTTCTCCTCCTTTTCTCTAGCCACACCTCACGGGCAGCCCCTCTCTCAAGCCTCAACCATCACAAAAATTTTAACCAAATACATTTTCTTAATCTCCTTCATCATCTAAACACATCTCTAGTTGGTGATTTCTTGAAAAGGTTTCATCTTCACCATCTTCTTCTTCAAGCTTCAAGCTTTTGGGTAAGGTTCTTGATTCCTCACCCTTTTCTCTTCATTTTCGTGTTCAAGTCTTCTTGATGACCGTTGATCCATTCTTTTTCAAGTTTTCTTGTTGATTTAATGAAGTTGTAATTTTTACGATTCTTGGAGGTGTGAATCCGAAAATTGCAAGGAGCTTCAAGGGAGTTCCATTACTTGTTTTCTTCTCTTTGGTAAGAGGAAGATACTCCTCCTCAACCTCTATTGGTAGTGAGGAACCCTGTATTGTGATTGGTTATGAGAAACCCTAGTAGGGTTACTCTCTTTGTTTGTATGATTTGTATGATTTCATATTGTTTTTAACTTGTTTAAGTTATTTGATTGATTGGTTATGTATATTGATGTATTTGGATGGATTGGAAAACTTAAAATGGAAGGAAATGACCTAGATTTTCCTCTAGGAGGCTCACGATTTTAGGGCCCAAAAATTAGGGTTCTTGATGAACAATCATAACAAGTGGAAGACATAGCTAATCAAGTGTACAATATGAAATTAATGGAATGAAAAATTTGGGTACTTAATCCCCTAGGGAGGCCACGGCCTCTAGGACCATTTAGGGCTTGATTATGTAACTTTAGGTAATCTTGGAACTTAAATAATCAAGTGATTAATTTATTGGTAATAGGGTGGAAAAATTGGTAAATTGGAAGATTAGAAAATAATTTGGGATTCATAAATTGGAAAGAACCAAGAATAAAATTTATCATAAGACTTAGGGTAATTTTAATTAAAGAAAGAACAAGAGAGTGTGAGACTTTAAGACCCTTAGAATAATTTTCTAAGTGTGTGTGAATAAATTACAATAGAGAACTCAAATAATCAAGAGAATTCCTCTAGAGATGAACTTTGTAAGAAATGCTACATTTAAGTAAGAATTCATAATAAACCTTGAAAGTGTATTATTTCATTTAAACTCTGATAATATGATATTGTGGGTCCATGTGAGGGACTAATGATGTGTTGATACTTACTTTGGCCAATTGAGGCATATTGTGGAAAAGTATGTGATGATAAACATATATGGTTAAGCATTGAGTCATTATGCATTGTGAAAGTCAGTTGGAATGTTGTTAAGGCCATGTTGCCTAGGAGATTGAACATACCTTTGTGCGGGTGTGAGTAGACTAGTGTAGGTCATTTTGTTGACCTTGGGGACGTCGGGGTGCAGGTACCTCGCAATGGATAGTTGGTAGCTCTTCTGTCCGTGGGGCAGACCAATGCAAACGCACTGATGATTCAGATCGAGATATTGTCCTATATCGTGATCTAGTGTAGAATGTCTGTGCAATGCCTTGATGTGCACGTGGATAAACTGATGAGTTATAGCACTTTGGCCGTGGCAGTCGAGTTGCAGACATGTCTCTTGATCTTTCTCTCTGATTGTTTGTGTCTAGCTCCATGGAGTAGGATTTTGACATTGTACGCATGTGCATAGTGAGTCCATATATTATCTGGCATTTAATCCTTATTATGATTGGAACTATTGTATTACTGATGTATAACTTCCTGGAACTGCTTAATTATTTATCACTGCTATTCGATGCTTATCATTATTACTGCTGAAATGCTACGTGGGCGCTTTGCGCCATTTTGTTTCTTATTGCCATAATTGGTAATGATAGTAGGATATCTTACCTCTTTCTTGAGTTTCTATTATTCTTGCCCGTTTATAAATATGTCTCATCGAAGACGTCGGCAAGGAGGGTGAAGCTCACGAATTCCCTGGCTTCTGGCCCAACCGCAACTAGCACCTGCTGTTGGATCATGGCAGCACGCCCACGTAGATTTTTAGGTTATGTGCGTTTGACGTTCCTCGGAGGGCCAGACTGCTGGCACATCAACCTAAATTTCGATCGCTGTATCTACGAGGGGGACGTGTCGATTTCTCTGGCTTGGGGGCATCATGATCTGCCCATTTTCACTTGCAGCGTTAGTTTACGTTTGGAGTTTTACTTGCCCATCAGAGAAATGTGGGGTGATCGTTATTACACCCCACAAGAGGATTCTTTTGTCTCCACTGCTCGAGCCCCAGCCCGTAACTCGGTGGCTCCAATGGAGGTTTCCTCGGATGAGGAAGACCCTGAGGAGGATCTTGACACAGTTCCTTCTCCTCTTAGGGATTGATGCTATTGATAGCCACTAATGGCTATCAGTGTTTATTTTGGGGGCCTGATGTGTCATTATTTTGGTGGGCTGTATATTTATGATCTCTTGAGGTATATATGTATAATTTTGCTTTTTTTATACCAGGCGCTGTAATCAAACAATTTTAATATAATGATATATCATTGTACATGTATGTTGGTTTGATGTATGCTTTACTTCTGTTTTACTCTTCATTGTAAATATGCCTTATCATTATTTTTATTAATTATAATAAAAAAATACTCGCTAATTTAATTACATGAATATAACCAAGTAAATTTATATTTATACAACGAATCGGGTCTTAAATTATATTTTCATTTTTCGCATTGTAAATGACAATGTGACGCCCCCCCCCCCCCCAAAAAAATAAAGGCGTTACAAAATCCTTCTTCACCTCCTACTTCAATTGATAACATGCAATCCTTATGAGTAACATAAACAAAATGATTAGGTTAGCTTAAGAATCTAACTTAGTTAAAAGCCTATGTTTAGGTCAATCAACCATATTTCATTTACCTAATTTCCTATGTTTCCATGAGAACTAATGCAAAATCCATTCATTAAGATCTATTCTTAATCAGTTACTACGCATAACTAAAAGGTATATTTCTATCCCATTAGTGAATCAACTTATCCAAGCCAATTGAATGAAATTGAACATGCATCAACCATACATAAGATCTCAAATCCAAATTCCTATGTCTAAGTTCATTAGATTTCAACAAATCACTTAAAAGTTGATCAAACAATCAAAAGCATTAAGATCTATATGATTGAACAAAACCAAGTCATGTATATAAACTCAAAGGATTACAAAATCATTCAATATCTATAGGAGGATCCAAAGAAAACCCTATACACAGCTTAGTTAGCCATGAAACACGAAACACGAAAATACAAGTATATTCAACATGTTCATGAATATGAAAAAGAGAGAAAGATGAAAGGAAAGGAAGAAAGCTCAATAGATGTGATCTTATATGTTTGAATCATCCTCCATGTAGAAGATGACCTCCAACCTTGGCTTCGCTAGCTTTCTCTAGGTCTCAAACACCAAAACCTAGCAGCTGTGTTCGAAAATAATCAAAAGCTGCTGTGAAAACTGATAAAATAGTATTTATAGGCTTAACTCTACTCTTCACACGCTCGAAATTAACCACATCACGCCGCAGCGTGTATATAAATTAGGTTACTATGTCATAGCGTTGAATCCATTTGCGCCACGACGCTCTAGCCTCGGGTCCTATGTACTAAAGTAAGGGATGCACCACACTACGACATTGACATGCTTGCGCCGTGACATTGAATGCAGACCTTTACACTTGGCTTTCTTGTAACACCCTTGTGGGGATGCCACATTTATGAATGTAATGAAATAAAATAAAATAAAACTCTTACCCAAGTTATAAAACATTTGATACTTATATAAAATTTGCGGAATATTTTTTTTTCTTTTTATAATTATAACATTAAATAAAGTAACACGAAACACAAGATATAACAAACATAAACTCACCATAATATACATATGATTCTCTTTTAGTACAAACTTAATTTACAACTACATGTATTTAATAAAACAGTAAAGATTTGACACAAAGCTAAAACATAATACTGCCCAAGTGCATCCCAGTAGATAACAAACCCTCCGATGAATCACCATCCGTCACCTCCAGAATAACCATCGAAAAGTGTGCATCTATGAGATCTCCCAGCACTTCGGACACGAGTCCGAGCTGTCGACTCGCTACTCAACTCACTAGGCGCGTGAAAAACTCCCTGCCAATAGCGCCTAATGGTTAAAGGTAACTCTAAATGAAGATAAAGCATAGTAGTGAATATGACCTCCCCGTCGATGATCAATCGTCCCACATACGCCATCGTCCTCGGTCGGCATGCATACGCCATGCCTCGGAACCTCCATGGAACTCCGGTCGCACGAACCCGAAGAATGGCGGTGCCATGACCTCAAGATCGTCTTGACGATCGGTATGATCTCTTGGTTCCTCCTCCTCGTATAAATCGCCTCGTTTTGCTCGTCAGTGGTTGTACCTCAAGAGGTGATCCTCCTCTACCTCAAACTCTTTACTAAGTAACACAAGTAATATCGAGAAAACATATAGAGAGGTGAGACAATCTACACCATTACCCGCATGGCAATAAAGAAAACGACAAGTACAAACAATTATCACAACAGTACATATATTAAGCAATATACAACAATAATACATAACACAATATCATGCATAATATATTAAAGCAATAAACCATTGATTATAATAAAAGTAATATGCAGATAATGCATGAACATTAAAATGCAGATGATGAATGATACACACACTGACTCGTTCCTACTCCATGGAGCTAAACACGGATATCTGAGAGAATGATCCGAATAGAAACTAATAATACTTTATGGCTGTACCAAGCTATTGCACTTGTCAACACGTCGTGTCTATAGCCCACAGTCCAAAACATCGTGTAGCGATTACACATCCAAACATCGTGTACCACGGGCATAGTACTTAATAGTCCCCTCAAGATCTTGACTAAGAATAGTGCTTGTCAAGATCATTAGTGTGTTGCTAGTTACCACGGCCCAGAGGAGCAACCCATTTGTCCGCATGTGGAATTCTCCGCACACTAATGCCTCCAAGTTCATAAATGAACCACACTACGCTTATCACACCAAATACGGTGTAATTCGCCTCGTCAATCAATCACCAATTATAACCTAAATTGGCACAACACCCTAAACATGAGCTAAAATTACGAAATACCCCTATTATCCAAATTTTACCATATTTTACGAGAAATTACCAAAATACCCCTAGTCACCAAAAAACAAAGTATAGTACGTCCCCTTTGACAAGATTTACACTATAACATGTCTGGGTCCACCACTTTGGCCCGACAGCAAAACTTACAGTATTGTTCAATCGCGTAGGATTTTTATCGCGTTTTCACAATCTCGACGTTTTCACAAATGTTTTTAAATCGCGTAAAGATATTTTGACGTTTTTAAACATCGTAAAATTGTTTTTGAATCATTTTCTCAATCGTGTAGGATTTTTAATTCATTTTCTTAACCGAATAGCTTAAAATTGTTATTTTTAATATGTGTAAAACTATATCTAGTACTTTTAAAATACGTAATGTATTTCCCTTGTGTTCTAAATATAGTATGGAATCTTTTCATTTTATGCGTTTGATTTTAATAAATTTCGGCAGCATTTTGCCTATAAAATCAGTATAAGGTATTTTTAACGTTTTCCTCTAAATATAGTTTATTTTATTTTTACCCTATAATTTCACTTTAAAATTTACTAACGCGCTTCAAAATTTATAGTATGAGCTCTACGTTAGTACTTTTTAAGTGTATGATTAATTTCTTACTTAAACTAAATTTCGCTAAGTTAAAATTCTAGAACGTAATTAATTCCTTTGATTTTCTCAATGATTCTTTGAATCGATTTATGTTATAAAATAATTATCTAACCTATCTTAGTAAATAAAATGGCATGTTGGCGAATCAAAGTAAAATGGCATTTAATTATACACTAAATGGCATTTTGGCCACAATTAACCTAAACCATTTTTAACTTTGATTATTTTACTTAGATTCCTTGAATCGGTTATTTAGAAAATTCTTGAGAACATTTTGGTTCTCCAAGCGTGAGCCTCATAGTGTGTTCTTTGGAACACTCATGCATTCAACATGTTATTCACATCCTACTTAAATAAATACATAATTATAATTACATACAATTATGTAATCACATATAAAATACATACAATATATTTTAAGCCATCATCATGCATAGCAAAAATAATAAAAACTATAATCATGCATAGCAAATTAAAATCACAATTATTAAAGCATTTTAAACAATAAAAAATAATAAAATCACAAATAAACCATACAACCGAATCCTTATGGATTCTACACACAAACACAATCCATTTTCTCATCACCACTTAGGGTTGATGAGATTAAATCTCCTCTTACCTCTTGTAGACAAAACAATCGGTAAGATTCCTTCCTTTCCTCCAAATTTCGTGTGACCACCAATAAAATTCCTAAAATTCTCAAATAATTAGCAAATACACATACAAGGTACAAAATAGGAAAACCATGGAACAAACATGGTTAGAAAAATCAGAATTTAAATTTTGAACCATAGAAATCAAACTTACCCTTAAGGAAGTAAGCAAGAAGTGAGATTTTGAGCAAGTTAGAGTAGGAATTTGGGAAAAGTTTGTGAATGAAAGATGCTTAGAATGGTATTTGGGTTCAAGAAATGTGATGATCTAAAATTATGAAGGCCTTGGTGTGGTTGGATGAGGGCTGGAAAAAGAGAGAAAATGGAAGAGAAATGTTTGCTTGAGCTTTTGATATTTTAGAGAGAGAAGTGAATAGCCAAAATGTGATAAAGATGAAAAACTAAAGTGAAGAGTAAATGAAGAGTGCAGCAGCCGTGAGTGGCCTTTAGGTGAGCTTGAGTGAGTGAATTTGCTTGGTAAAAATATCACAAATGTGTTCACACTAGCTAGACATGGCCTAGTCATGTTGGATCCTTCTTGAACCTTGTAGAACCAAGCCCACTAAGCCTCCTTGCTGCCCAAAAACCGTGCTCACTCTCCCCTCCATAATGTCTTAATTGTCCTCCAATTACACCTAATTATATGTTAGTTAATTAGGCAATTAGTTAGGTTAATTATCTAACCATTCTTAATTAACATACTACTAATATAACTAATTAATTTAGTATATATTAACATATATTATAACCTTTAATTAATATTAATATATCTAATTAGTAGTTAGATTATAATTAATTCATAACTAAGCTAGTTCACTTAGTATGCTAATTAAGTAATTAGATTAGTTTAATTAAGCTTAATTAGGTTACTAACCATTTTCAAGCCTACTATTGTTGACTAAATCCTAACCCTTGGTTCATCTTTAATTCCTAACCATTGATTAGATCTAGGGTAGATATCACTTGATCAAAAACCTATCATTCTAATCTCACCATTGATTAGATCAATGGCTTAGATTAAAGGCTTCATCATTAAGTCTTCATCCAACAGTCAAATGAAAACACATGCTCCCTTAGGTGTCCAATTCCTATTGGTTTAGAAAGTCAAGCCTACCTTTGTTGACTTGCTCTCATTGGTTAGAAATTGTACAGTCTATGATTGACTGCTTTTTCCTACACGCGGGTCCCATGACTTTTAAAGATGTGGTCAAACCAAAGCAGATTTTTCTTGCTTTTTTGAGTAAGGGTAATATAAAATAATATTATAAAAATATAAAATTATTTTACGCTTAAATCGAAAAATTACGCTATTAATTTATATATCAATCAATTGGGTTTAGTAAGATCCCCCAGACTCCAATTAATTAAAATAAGATTTATCCGACCAGAAAATTTTTATTTTCTTAGGTCGGAGCAAATCACATACAACATTCAAGTACACTCACGGAATAGTCAAATTAAATTTACTGCTCACAGAATTCACAAAACAATACAAATCGGGACTATATTGTAATTATCCCAAAAGTTAGGGTGTTACATTTCTCATGGGCTTCTTGGTCCAATGCTAGTCCAAATTCTTCATATTTATGCTTGATTGGAGCCCTTCCTGTAATAGAGAAATCACCACTTTAATAGCAATTACAAATATACTCAATTTCTCAAAAATTTGGAAATATTTTCTAAAACCATAATGGAAGTCATCAAGATTAAATCAGATGAATATGATGCTAAAGTCTTCTATTCATGCATAAAAACAAGGACTAAGTAATCAATATAGCACAGATATAGGGCACAAATAATTATATTTTGTGAAGTTATCATACAACAAAGAGTCTCCAACAAGAATGATCTCACAAAAACGGCTTCTACTCACTATCATAAAGTGGAAATCACCAAAATTAATAATGCTTAAAGACCCACAAAAGGGTAAAACAACCTAACCAAAAGAGATGAGGTAATAAAATTCTGAGTGTACTAGACAAATGCTCACAGTGTTAAGAACAACATACTGAAAAATCACATAAAATAGAGCACGACCAAGTACCCGATAAATACCATAAAGTGAGCAAAACTCCTCTCTTTCTCTATGTTAATGGTGCTAGACTATAAAAGTGAGAAAAATGCTAAAATTGAAACCCTTTCTCCTCCTTTTATAATGTCACTCACGTGACTTAAGATTAAAAAAAGCAAACTTTCTCTTTTTGTTTTTTTTTCTTTACTTCTCCAAGCACGTCACGTGTTTCATAAAACACGCACTCTTTTATTTTGTTTTTTTAATTGATGTTGGCCCTAATTGAGGAGGACCCACACAACAAACTCCCCCTCTGACTCAAGTGGAGGCAAAAGTCAAACTGACAATAAAATGACAAGCTTCAAACTTTCCCTTTAGTAGAGTCTTCGTCAACATATATGAACTGTCATCATCTGTGTGAATCTTCTCAAGCTCTAGCAACTTAGAGTCTAGAACATCTCATATCCAATGATACCGCATATCAATATACTTAGATCTACCATGGAAAGTAGGATTTTTGCCAAGATGGATAGCACTCTGACTATTATAAAATAAAATATATCTCTGCTAAGAAAAACTAAGTTCTTGCACAAACTTCTTCAACAACAGTTCAGCAAAGCCAATCATTATGATAAACTCATAAGCAAATAAGCATTCAAAATAGTAAGGCAAAACAACAAATGAGTTCACAAAGGCAAAAAATATTTTATTTCATTGATCAATTTAGCTAAAACAAATCAGCCAATTACATTTACTAATTTCTTGTTAGACATGAATCAAGAGAATCATAGATATCAAACATTCATCTTAATGAAATATGCTATAGGGATCAAAGCATGTATAAGACTAACATCATCCACGCTATATACAATGACAAAATTAGTAAGTTAATATCTAATTAAGCACTTTGTTAATGCTAAGAATACTTCTCATGTAAGAAAAGTATCTAATCATTTATGATCAATTTATTAACAAGTATCATATAGTCCATAGCATATAAAATACGACAATAGCTTGGGAAAAAAGATACTTATTGAGAGAGTGATACTTCTTTAGAATGTTCTTCATTTATTGGTCCTTTGAGTTTGTGCTTTCTTCTATTGAATATTCCATTCCATTACACTTGAAGAAAGTCTCCTCATGTCCCTCTTCATTCAACTCTTCTCATTTATCCATATATGCTTGACATTTCAATATTTGATGACTATATTTGAAGCACATAAAGACACTTGCAAAGTTAACTCTAAACGTTCTCTAAAACATAGGTTAGCATCAAATATCATTTAAGCTTATTTACAAGCATAATTTAGGTTGATATATAATGTAAAACATGTACCACATTATCAACCATGCAATGTTAACTCCAACAAGAATAAAGGAAGAACATATGCACTTGAATCCAAAAATATAGTTTAAGCATTTTCAAAGCAAGATTAAAGTTTATTAAGAAACATATGATCATCATCAAAATTTATATAGGCATTTTAGGAAAACAATGATCATGTAAGGCATGTAATATCAAGTAAGAAATTCTAGTATGCATACATGATTCAAGAACAAAAAAGTCCTTTATTGTAATGCAAGAATTGAAAAACTATGGAACTATAACTTTTGAAACCATTTATAATTCATTTCAAGATATACTTCATTAAAAAAAACATTGAAGATCCAAGACAAGTTCAAGGCACAAAATGAATTATTTACTTCTTATTTTCAAGATATGAACATATCAAGCAATTTCAAATAAGAAGACATATGACTTTTGAGCATGTGAATTTCCATATTTGAACAAAGAGAATTAGTCACAAACTCAAAAACAAAGATATTACTATAAAACATATCATTTCAAATAAGGTGTGTACATATCTAGCATGTTAGCATATGTGAAGAAACTTTTTTAAGACACAATGCTAGAAAAGCACAACTTAAGGCATGTTAATGTATAAAACAAGTCTCTACTTCTCCAAATATCACATGATATTCAATTTAAAGCATAAGTAATGATAAGAGATTGATATCACCAAAAGTATATTCTTTGAGTTTTTTGTAAGTGATTCCAACTTCTAAGCTTCAAAACTTCATGAGGGAATGGGTATTGGTGAGAGTTGAGAGGAATAAGATGAACATAGAGTTTGAGCTTCGTGAAGAATGAGGAAGGGTCACAGTTTTTCTATTTTAAGTGGCTCAATAATCGGTTAGTGAAGTGTAGTAACTAATTATTGTATGGAGAATCAGAAATGGGCGGCCACAGATTAAGCAAATAATATGTTGGGTGTTTTAGTTAACCAGTTATGTGTGTGAAGAGCAGAGGTGGGTGGCCACGGGTTGAGTGAATAACCGATTAGAGATTGTATGTAACCGATTACCCTGTTTTGATTTAAAGAGCCATAGTCACTGTCTTCTTTAATAATAGGTTAGGGATGGATGGGTAATCGATTATTTGGTGAGGACAAAGACTTCCCAATTGTTGTATGTTGGTGTAATTGGTTAAGGGACAATTCTTAACTGGTTATTCTATTCCCAGAAAATACTATGTGAGCTCATAACTGATTATGGGGAGATGATAACCGATTATTTGACTTGGCAGAGAGCACTAAATAGCTACAATATGAGTCAGAACACTTCCAACAAACAAATAACTGATTATTTGCTCCTTATGACTGGTTATTTCAACACCAAAACCAGAAATTCTTCAGAACTCAACCTTTATAATACAACCTCATGTCTTCTTAAAGATTATCTTAGCTTTGCCTCATTTTCCATTTCTTTTAAAATGCCAATCAACCCACTAACAGAATTGAACTTTAAAAAGTACCAAAAATAACTTTTCCACAACAGGAACTTTAGATTTGAAGCACAAGCCCAAGCTTCTTGGAGACAAGGAAAGAGACTTGGAGTATTTTCTGATCTTGTGCTTATAGTAGCCAATTTCATGATACCAAAGTCAACTTTTGGCCTTCAAGCACACCTACAACATACTTCAATTTTTGGCTTTTGGTACCCAAATTTTCTTGGATCCTTGTGTGTTAATTTTAGGTAAGGTGTCTTTGGGGGCCCAAATTATTTTAGTCTCAACCTTGGTGTTCAAGTTCTTCCTAACATTGCATGTAGAGGCACTATGCCCTTTCCTCCCATAATAAAAGCATTTGATGAATGAGCTACTTGATGTACTTGAGGAAACAAAGAGATTCTTGAGAAGCTTTTGTTGGTTATTGGGATTATACCTTAAACCAGCCTTTTGAAAAATGCATCTTTGTTTCCCTAACAATACATTTTAGTTATCTCTTCCAAAGGTAAATATTGAAAGTGTGTTTTTTAAATCCTCAATCTCAATTTCAAATGTTTTACATGATGAGAAAGATGAGGGTGTGGGTGCATTATCATGTGAAGAGCATATTATGCATGAAGAATTTGCATCAATCAACCCAAGAGTTTCATTTTCTAATTTCAATTCCTCAATTTCTTTGTTTAAAGTAGAAATTTGATTTTCAAATGAGAAAATTTTTTTCTTTGATCATGAAATCATTTTTGCAAGCCTCATAGATTCGTTATGTAATTCTTCAAATGCATTTTACAATTCATCATAGGAAGGGGAAGAGTTTGATTCAGAATTTGAGGATGTTACCTCTATGTCATCTTCATCTTCCTCTTCTCCTCTAGCCATGAAACATAAATTGGCTTTCTCACTGTCCGAGCTATCGGTTGAATTCATGTCATTATCATCCCAAGCTATGTAGGCGCTTCTTTCTTTTTTCTCCCTTGAGGACTTTTTCTCATACTTTTCCACTTTACTTTGATAAATAGGGCACTCCATCTTCATGTGTCCCAATTCTCCACTTTCATAGCATTTAGGAGTGGATGAGATTCTTTTCCCTTTGTGATAGACATTCTTTTGGGGAAAGGGAAGTCTTCTTTGAGCTCCATTCTTCTTAAAGAATCTTTCAAATTTCTTTACTAGTAGAGCAAGATTCTCCTTATTTATTTCTAAGCTATCTTCATCATCATCATCATCATCATCATTAATCATGGAGGAAGTGGCCTTGAGAGCTATTCTTTTCTTTTTCTTGTCTAGCTCCTCATTTTGTTTGAGCCTATTCAACTCTAATTCATGTTCGTGAAGCTTGCCAAAAAGTGTGGCTAGGGTCATGGTTGAGAGATTTCTTGACTCCACAATAGCCGTCACTTTAGGTTGTCAATGCCTGCTCAAACATCTCAACACTTCATTAATAAGATCTTCATTAGGAAAAGTTTTTCCCAATAACGCAAGATGATTTGCAATATATGTGAATCTTTTTTGCATTTCTTGAATGCTTTCACCTCGATTCATTCTAAAAAGCTCATACTCATGAGTGAGAGCATTAATTCTTGATCTTTTCATTTCACTAGTACCCTTATAGGTTACTTGTAAAATGTCCCACATTTCTTGGGCAGATTTACAATTTGAGACTCTAAAGAATTCATCATACCCCAAAACTATAGTAATGATGTTTTTGGCTATCAAATTGTATTGGACCTTCTTCTTATCATTATTGGTCCATTCACTTCTTAGTGTATTAACTCTTACACCATTTACAACTTGTGTGGGGATAAAAGGACCATTTTCAACAGCATCCCACACATCTAAGTCAATAGCTTCAATAAAAATTTTCATTCTTTCTTTCCAATAAGCATACCCATCCCCATTGAAAAATGGAGGTCTATAGAGAGAAGAACTTTTTGAAAAATCATTTGAAGAGGCCATCACTTTCTCTTGAAGCTGCTAAACTCTTTACACAATAGCCTAACTCTGATACCACTTCTTACCAAGTGGCCTCAATACTCAAGAGGGGATGAATTGAGTATGTAAAAAACTTTTCATAAATCTTTTCATAAAACACTTGATTACCAATTACCGTTGAAGTTATTGATTGATTGAAGTGAATAGATAAATGAGATTGATTACTTCACTCACAAATAAATAAATAAACCAAAGCAGAGAGTATTCAAGTAAGCAAATAAATTTAAAGCACAAAGTAAAGAGATAGAGTTGAGAAGATCAAACACAAGATTTATCCTAGTTCAGCCACCAAACCACTTGCGGCCTACGTCCAGTCCTCAAGCAATCACCCGAGATTTTCAACTATGTCTTCAAGCTTTAACAAGTGCTTGACAACCTTTATAATTGAGAGCACTCAACACACCTTGGAATACCTCACCCTTGTGCTTGAGCCTTACACATGAATACCTCACCCTTTACAACTTTTGAGGGATACCTCACCCTTTTTTCAACCAAGTGATACCTCACCCTTTTCTCTAGAGGGATACCTCACCCTCTTTACAACTAAGGAATACCTCACCCTTTTTCTCTAGATGGATACCTCACTCTCTTTATAGGAAATCAAAGTGTATAAGAAAGATAAACTCTCAAAAGAGTGGATAATACAAATTGAAACTCCATGGGTATCAAAGATTCACACTTAAGCTCAAAATAGAGGTTTTTGAGAAATGGGAGTAAAATACGAATGTAATGCTCAAGAAACATGTTCAAATGAATTGCCAACTTTTCTTTGATGCTCAAACACTTTTATTTATAGCCCAAAGCAATTTAGAGCTGTTGGGGTGGTTGGCAATATTTAATGCCCTGAAAATAGCCGTTGAACGAACTTTAACTCTTTTCTAAATAACAAGCCTAATTGGTTATCTAAGCTCTATAATCGGTTAAGAGCTCTTTAAAACCAATACAGATGCTTTTATTTTAGTGAATAACCGATGAGAGCAAGTCTCTAATCGGTTAGGCCCTGTTTTGAAATAAATACAAATACTTCTGTTAAATGCAATAACTGATTAGACCAAACCTCTAATCGGTTAGGCTTTTCTTGAAATCAATACAAATGTTTCTTATTGAATGCAGTAACCGATTAGACTAAACCTCTAATTGGTTAGGCCCTGTTTTGAAACAAATACAAATGCTTTTGTTTAAGTAAATAACCGATTAGACAATACACTTAATCGGTTAGGCATTTAAGAAATAAAGAGTCAATGCCTCTGACTTATCAATCTAACCAATTAAGAGCTATTCCTAAGGAGTTAGGGGCCTTAGAAATTGGCCCTTGACTTGTCAATTAACAAGTTACATATTTTGCCTAATTGGTTAGGTCTTTTAAAACACAAATTGGCGTGTTTCTGTTTTGACACTTAATCTATTAGGTAAATAGTGATAATTTGTTGTTGTTTTGAAAAGAAGACAAGATTTCCAAGGGGTTTTTCAAAAAAGCTTTTTAACCTTTCTAAAAACTATTTGTTCAAACTAAACTATAATTTTCATAAATGAAAAGTATGATTTTGCAAAGCCATTTTAAGAAAGCCAATTAATGAGCTTAGAGTGAATCCTAAAATACTTTTACACAAGATCTAAGACCTATATGCTAATCTTTGAGTTCCTTCAGACTTGATCATTGTGTTTCCATTTCTTTCTTGTTTGATGTCATCAAAACTATTGCTTTAGTCAATACCAATCACATAATGTACATTCTAGTGTTGTGTAAGAAATCATGTATTTTTTGGGCAAAGTGTTCTTTGTTGTATTCTATATAGAACATATCTATTAGTAATTAATAAATATCTTATTTGGATGTGTCTATGAGAGTCTTATATGCTTATAAGATTAATTGGAGTTATATATTTACGAATCATACATATGAAGATATTGAATTATGAATTTAGACTAATTATGTTAGTTTTAAGTGAGCAATACTTTGCAGGATAGTCCAAGTACCAAGAGTGAGCATGGCAACGAGAAAGTAAAAGATCTTAATTATGCTCAACTCAAGAAGAATGAGAATGATAAGATGTTCTAAGAATTTGCAAGACTTAAAGAGAAGAAATTTTTGAAAGTTTGGATTACATCAAGAAGCCTAAGGACTAGAATTTGTATAGTTTTCTTTTAGGCTTTCTCCTATATAAAGATAAAGGTTTTACAAGAAAAGAGCTCAAATATGTTTTTAAATCTTTATAAATGGTTTTTACATGATAAAATGCCTAACAAACATGATTTGAAAACTAGTCATCATGCTAGTCCAAAACTATGAAAAAATAGTCAAGTTTGAGTTTTGAAAAGCTAACTTTTAGTTACTATTTTAATTATAACTTTTAAAATACTTTGATTTTTGTTCTTAAACTTGTTGCATATGAAAATAGACTCAAATATCTTTTCAATGATGGTCATTTGCTTAAAACGAATGAGAAATGAAGAAGTTATAGGTGTTTAAAGTCTTTTTTCAAATATCAAAATGACTGTAATCGATTATGTGGTCATTGTAATCGATTACATTATTCTTGGACGCCCAAAAATGCTTGTAATCGATTACCAATAGGTTAAAATTGATTACCAACAATACAAAAGGTCTGTAATCAATTACCAACCCATTGTAATCGATTACCACACATCAGAGTATGCTTCTAACAACTATAAACGACTAGTTTTCATAAGAAAATATTTCTAAACACCACCAACGGTTAAATTATCAATTGAGCTTTATATATAAGTGAAGATTGAAGCATTTACATCTCTAGAAACACTTGGACACTTGATTTAACATTTGAATCATCAAAATCATATTTTAAGCTCTTCATTGTCAAAATCTCTCTATCTCATGAGTTCTTCAAGTTGTATATCCACTTTTTGAAAGAGTTTATATTGTAATCTTCATTTTAATAACTTCTAGAGGGTGGAGAGTCCCTCAAGTGATATCAAGGGTAAGGTTTACCTTGGAGTGAAGTGTGTGAGACTTATACATAAAGGGTGGAGGAACCCAAAGGTGTAATAAAAGTGCTCACAGTTTGTAAAAATTTTTCAAGCACATATGAAACTTGAAGAGTTTGAGGTTCTAGCACAAGGGTGGAGGATCCCAAAATGTGAGGAGTGCTCTTGTTTGTACAAAGGTTTTCCAACTACCCGTGAAGTCTAGGAGATAGTGAAGAAAATCTCAACTTAAACTTGGGGACTGGATGTAGGCCACAAGTGGTTGGTGGTTAAACCAGGATAATTTCTTGAGTTTGATTCTCTCTTTTCTACACTTTTTAATTTTCATATTTGTTGCACTATAACTATTTATTATGTATCTTGTCAAATTAGTACTTAGATGTTAATAACTTAATATCTAGCTTGTTTACTTTTTTTTTCTTTAAATCCAAGTTTTAATTGTGTGATCTATAATAATTATACCTTTGTTATGCATGTTTCACTGCATTTATTACTTGAGTGCTTCAAAATACTTAATTTCTTAATGTAGTTTTAAAAATTTGTAACCACTCAATTTACTTCCCCTTTTAAGAAATGGTTGCCATTGCTAACAAATGCCTATGTGTACAAACATCCAGCAGTCTTTACTAGTCAGACAATCCAGACAAGTACGTACATACATGTTCAGAAAAAGATAGGCATCTACATCTAGATATATCAATACAAGTACAAAACTATACACAATCAAAATAAGATCTATAGATTCCTATCTACCAATCCTACCTTACGTCTTCTTGTTCTACATCATAAACCCTCTGGGATCATCTCCATGGGCAATCAGGGTATATATGATGTCAATTCGGATCATTCCTAGAAGGGAGTAAGTGTTAGTCTAAAAAGGAGTACACCTACTTTCCCTCCACAAACTCAAAGAAAATACTAAGTATAGGCATGGTCTGTAGATTCTCTCTAACCTTATGGACCTAATCAGGGTTATAGAAGCTCAATAATGCTGATAAAGATCACTAGTTAATTTTGGTAATTATTTTGATTAGTTTGAGCATAAATCTATAACACTGAATATGAGAAAAAGCTCCTATAGACTTGGATTTTGATGGAAAAAGCTAAGAAAATAGAAATAAAGAAGAAATATTTATTTCTAAACTGTGAATAATTAAAATGGATATATGAAAGTTTCTTAATTCAGTTCCATAGGTTTAATTTAAGCTAGGAAAAGAATAATGAAACTTAGATACTGGCAACGCAGTATAATGAAAATAGTGGGAAGATAAAATAGAAAATAGAATAAAATCCTATAATTTTTTATGATACCTATGAAGGTTAGAAAATTTATTTCTGAGAGATTAAAGTGTTCTTAACAGATAAAAGGTTATCAGTTGGATTTCTTTTTTGGAAACATCCCCCACGTCCTTCACTATTTCTTTATGTGTAAACCCACCTAATATGATGACTTTTGTTGACATTTTCCCTCATTTTTTCCGCTCTTTCACGCTTCCATCTCTCACTCACCCCATTCTTTCACTTTTCATTCTCATTCTCTCCATTCTCTCTTATTTTCACGCACCAGCAGAGGAGAGAAATAAGAACCAGAAAAGCAAGAAAGCAACATGGGAAGAAGAAAGATGAAGTAGCCAAGGAAGGAAAAAGGGAAAAAGGAAATAAGAAAGTGACTAGTTGAGGTAAGGTTTTCCTTAAAACTCTTCCTAACATGTTTGGTTTTCTTAGAGTTTTCAAAGAGAACTTGATTGAATGATGAGTTTTGAAACTTGATTTTCAAATGATGTGAGTATAGAACTAAGTTTACTTCTTGCTCTTGAAATAATGATGATTTGAGCTTGTGAAAATTGTAAACTTTTGAGTTAAGCTTTTACCCATGCTTTCCATGTTGTTTTGTGATGGATTTGAAGTTGTGTTGGTGAAGTTCCTTGTTGTTTTTATGAACTATGGGATGGTTTAGGGTATTCTATCTTTTATCCTCTGTTTTTAAGCTAGAAAATTTCCAGATAACCGATTATCGATAAGTCAAAATCGATTATCAGCAAGGAAATGTTACTTCCCAGTCCTCAATAATCGATTATGGCCATGCTTAACCAGTTATTAAGGTAAGGCAAAGAACCACGTTAGGCCATAACCGATTAGAGCTGATGCCTAACCGATTATTCCTTCGTGGCAGAGAGCTTTAGACTCCAATAACCGATTACCCAGAATGGGGTAATTGATTATGGGACTTAGAATTTGAGTTGTGGGAAGTCCATAACCAGTTACCCAGTAGTGGTAACCGATTATGGAACACAAAATTTGGCTTTTTAGCCAGTGATAATCAATTAGCAAATGATGCTAATCAATTATCTTGCTTAAAAACATAATCCAAGCTTGGTGAATGAGCAAGGAACTTTAAGACACTTGAGTTTATGAATGATTGGCTATGACATGCTTTACCCTATGATGTGAGATAACATGATTGATCGTTATGATGCATATTTGATGAAAATTTGAGGCTTTGTGGCATGATGTGAGATTATGAGATGAACATCCTAGGGCATGATTGATTTGATATTCATGCATGATATTATTATATGAGATGATATGATGAGATTGGTTGTTGAGATAATCAACTTAGAAAATGATTAATTTTTCATGAGTAACTCATTATCTAGGAGTGAGACTTGGAAATAGTGGTTGAGGATGGATATTTCCTTACCACCTAAGAGATTGAGGTTGATGACGGATAATTCCCTCTCTCTTTACCTAAGCTCTCCCTGGATGAAATGCAGTGGAGGACGGATAATTCCCTCTCTACTTGAGGTATTCCTGGATTAGAGATAGTGCGAGGAAGGATGATACCCTTCCTATCAAAGTAATTGAGGATGAACAATTCCCTCACTACTCACAACTCTGGAATGAGGACAAATAATTCTCTCATAAGTTGTGGATTTATGTAGGTTACTCGGAGTAACTCTGTGTGGCAAATAGATCGTCCTAAATAGGTTGAAGTGCACTAACCTAAAAGCAGACTACTACTAAGTGGATGGTATTATGAGGATGAATAATTCCCTCCATACCACTTTGATAAAATGATGATTGATGATTTATTGATGATTGATGATAATGATTGATAGATGAACATTATGAGATAGCTTATTGCATAAGTTTATATTGAATGAATTTTCTAAATATGATTTGAGACTTTTAATAAGATTTGACGATTTGATGATTGATTTGATTACTAAAAAGGTTTTTTATAATGATATAAAATGAACCTCTGTTTCAGGAAGAGAAATGACCTATTTTGGCTTTAGCCACCTTTCTAATAATAATATACTAATGATTTGAAATGATTTCCCCCTTAACAGTTGGAATGATTATGATGACATATTTTTGTAAATATTACTAAGAAGTACAAAATTCTCACCCTATTTCTTTGATTCCATAATGATTCCAAGTAGTCCTCGTACATATCATAGAGGCGAAGAAGGACTTGACCTTTTGGATCGTTTATCTTTTTTTTATTATACTTATGTACAAGATTGTATTTGATTTTGGGCCTTAAGGGCAAATGATGTACCTTGATGTATTTTTATGTACACTTTGTATAAATCACCATTTTATTAATATGTATTATGTACTTCTGCTTCAGGCTCATACTTTGGTATATTACATATGCTTTTTCTTATGGAAAATTTGATATTGATCTAATTGACGTGCTCTAATATGAGTGCTAATACATAATTCTGGATATATCATTAGTATTAATATTAGGATGTTACATGGTCAGGGTCTGGAATATTATGGAAAATAATAGGGGTGAGAATTATAACAATTCTCAGTAAACTACATGAATAATGTCACCATAATTGTTCCAATTGCCTCGAATTAAAAAAAAATAGTTAATAGGTATAAATTATCACAAGGCAAAGGTTCATTTTTAGTCAGTTTTCTTCATATGATCAAAATTACATAAAATCAGTAGTAATAAAGACCATCTATGCAGTATGAAATACAATGCTTATGAGTCTAGCTATTCAATCAACTTTTTTGTTATTCCGCTTTTTTTCTTTCTTGTGAGCAACCTTTGTCCTCTAAGGGGGAACGATCCACCTCCATAAGGTAATCTACTTATCATACATGAGCTAACCTACTCTCAGTAGTCGTATGTGCTACACAGAACCTATCCCTAACAAGGTAAATTGTTTTCCTTGCTCTCTATGGTAAGGTAAACCTTACTCTCTTATTGGGAAAGCATACTTTCTATGAGCAGTTGTATAGTGCACATCATTTCACAATTCATAATCATAATTGCTACTCAGAGCATTATATGGCATTGACAACAGTTCTTAGTTCATCAAAACAATGTAACAATGTAACAACTAGTATAGGGTATAAATAAACATTTAAAATAGTTATGGTCACCAACATGTAACTTCATGCACGTACTCAAAGACTCGCTAAGTTAACTTGGTGACCATGTAACCTAACATTATTACCCTTAACTTTTAAAACTACATTATCATTATCTTATAATCCCTATGAAGTCATAATCTCAGGGATCAACTTGACACTCATTTCTCAATAGTCGCAGACCCAATCATCAGTAGTTAACTTTATGAAACTTATCATTTATCATTAAGAGTCTAATTAACCTTTAAGGTATTTAATTTCTCGTCTTAGGGTTAGGGGCAACCCCAGTAATCAAGTGCAACTCGAGTCATCTGATCACCTAGCCAATTCAAGGGCAAAGGGCACTAAGCCTTGGTCGTGGCCTCCACCCCCAAGTCTTCCTTAATCATATCTTGTGGTGGCCTTCCTTGGCCACCACCACCGTGGCTGGCCTCCTTTAAGTGGTAGCCACTACCCTTAAAACCTTAACTAATTAAAGTCATCATAATCAAGTCCTTACCAAACCCATTTTATGGTGGCTATCCGCGGCCACCACCTTTCCACCACCGTGGTTGGCAGCCTTTAGGTGGCGGCCACCACCTCCAAAACCCAATAAAACCTAAGTCCCCTTCAAACCCCCAACAACCATAGCTATGTACTGGCCAACCCAAGGCCACGACCACCATAACCTCCACCCCTGGCCACTTCTAGGTGGTGGCTAACACCTCCTCAATTCCAATCTCACCTTAAAACACTCCTACTCATGGAATCATCCACCTTGTGGCCAAAAGGAACACCAAGGTCGTGGCTGCAGCCTCCATGGCCTTTCCATTGCCAAAATAGCCACTAACTCAACCCAAAATCATCAAACAACTTCAGTTAAGGCAAGAACAAGGAAGAAAAAGGATCAACAACCCTTACCTAGGTTCCAAGAGCTCGTGGTGATTGGTGGATGGTGGTGGTTGGTAGTGCAACTTGAAGGGGATGAAGAAGGTGAGATGGGATGGTCTTTCCTCACTTGGTCGAAGCTCAGTTCAATGGCAACACTCACATGCAGCTCCTCTAGGCATAATGGCTCCTCCTTCCTTAAGCTCGTTGCCAGGGCTGGCAATGAACTAAACCAACTTGAGATTAGTTCGAGACTCGGTTTGTTAATTAGCTCGATAAACTTGGCTCATGAACTAAATTAACTGAGCTTGAGTTCAAAATTAAGCTTATTAAATAAATATGTTGAACTTGAGCTAAGTGCTGCTCAACTCATTTAGATCATGAACTGACTAATATATATATATATATATATATATATGTGTGTGTGTGTGTGTGTGTGTGTGTGTGTGTGTGTGTGTGTGTGTGTGTGTGTATGTGTGTGTGTGTGTGTGTGTGTATTCAATAATATAATTTAAGTATAAAATAATTATGAGAAAATTGATTAGTTGAACTGAGTTATGAACTAAGCTAATGAACTAGGTTCACGAGATAATATGATTCAGTTGGTTTATATTGTCTCATTTTGACATTTGGTTCACATAATTCGAGCTCACGAGCCGAACCGAACAGTTCATGAGCTTGGTTCAAATCGAGTTTGAGCTACAAAAATGGTTCATATCAAACTCGAGTTGAGTTTTGAGACAAACCATTTCTTATCAAGTCAAGTCAAGCTAAACCAGATTTGGCTCTCATTTCCATCCCTACTCGTCTCTCTCCCTTCTCTTTTACTCTCTCAATTCTTTCTTTCTCTTACTACAAGTTGTGTTGTGTTGTGTTGTGTGTGTGTGTGTGTGTGTAAATGAGAGGTGAGAGGAAGAGTGTGTGTTAAGTGTTAGATGGTGGTGAGGCAGTAAGTGTAGGGGAGATGAGGGAGTGTGTGTTGTGTGGGTGAATGGCCATGGAAGGTGGCCTAGGTAACTTAAGTGCTAAGTTATCATCACAGGAACTAGTTTAGGAACATATCGAGTAATTCTGAGTCTCAGGTTGTGTTTTAAGTAGGTTTAGCTACCCTAGATTATGTAATTGCCTTAGATTGCATTAAGGTTCTCTAAAAACTCCATGCAAATCTTATAACTCTTATGCACTAATCCTAACTACTAAAAATTGCACCAAAGAGCTCTAAGTTCTTCCTATTGCATGCAATTTAATAAGTTTAGTGTCAAATCACTTTTAAAACCTCATAATTACTCTAAAAGCCCCTAAGCCACTAGAAATAGAGTTTAGTGCTTATTGGTCTTGCATGAAATTCTATTGGCCATTTCATAATCATTACTTTTAATTAATATAATAATAATATTATATCTAATTAATCCTTAATTAATCTAATTATATCATTGATCTTTGTTTAATATAATAGGATATTCTAATTACTTAAACTAATTATTTACTTAATTTAATTAGTTTATTTACTAATTAATTTCTAATTAGTTTAATATCATTTTATATAATTCCCTATTATTCACAAAAGCTAATTTATATCCTTTTAATTATAAATAATTTATTTATAATTGTTCTAACTAATTTCTATAATTTAGTAATTTATTCTCAAATTTCTAATATTTTTCTGGAATCATTCTAATAAATTTTTATAGATAGCTTGCTAAGTTATTTGCCTACAAGCGCATACAATAATGACATGCACATAAAAACATACGAATATATTAATAGCAGCTGAGTAGCTCTGTAAGCAGGCTAGAAGGGAGGATATTAGGAAATCATCTCTAAATAATAAACCTATCTTACTTTATAAGTAAGCAAGTTCTCTATGCTGGAGATACAGAAAATGTTTGATTAGAAAAATAAAATATAATAGAGTGAGTTTTACAACTCAGTGAATACAAGGGTACTCAAGTGCCACTAACCAAAAATAATACAAGTATATTTTATACAGATACTAAGGATTACGTATCAGAAATGTATTCTAATGCTTTTACTTGATATTCCATCAAATATTATTGAATTCACACTCTAATTGGAAATACTTTCTCTTAGGAAATCCTTCTTTAAGGAATATCATATTTATAAGGAATTCCTCTTTTGGAATTCCTTTCATTTTAAATATCTCTTTCTTATAAGAATATTCTCAAGCTCTACTAGAAGATCATTTATTTACATATATACATTTCAAATCTTTAGTCCCAAATATTTTCGGTCGGGCATCAGTCAACCATTTTCATAGCCCCAAGTATTTTTGTTTGGGCATCAGGTACACATAAGTCTCATGATCATATAATAATTTCATTATTTGATTACCATCATACCATGGTATGCCAAAGGTTCTTTCTAGTGTCTTTGATATTCCAAAATATACTTTTAATATTATCATCACAATTCATGTATTTCATCATAAAAGTAAATACTCAAAATTAAAAATTAAATAAACATAACTATAAATACTCAAAATATACGTTATAACCAATATTCAATTCAATATACCAAAATATATTCAGTTAACTATAGAGAAATATATAACAACCATATACATAATAAATTAACATGAGAATTTAGAAATTTTAGTTCACAATTCATAATTCATGCTACATATAAATATTTCATAATATAAATAATGACAAAATTATTACTGTAAACTTTCAAGAAAATTTAATTAAAAAAGAGTGATACTAGGGTAGTAACCCAAAAGTGTTCCAGGTACTCACACTGCGAAGATCCTTGCTTGAAAAATTGTTAGTATGGTATCCAAGTACCTTTTCTAGTATTGGTTAATATTTCTATCTAGTGAAAATATCAAGAATGATATAATCTAGATTGATGATCCTTGTTCAAAGCTTTTAAGAAGACTAATATGATAAAATAAAAATAATCTAAATCTTACAAACTTGATTTATCAAAGCTTCACTAGAAAGTAAAACAAAGGTTTTATTTTGAGAGAAAATGGCTTCTAAGAGTTGAAGGTAAAATATTAGCTTCATGGAGAAATCATGTGAGAGGCTGGTGTACACTTCGAATGGCTTCAGTGGTATATATAGTCCATCCATCAATTTTGCATTAATGCCAAACTTCTTTTTATTTGAAGCAATGTTTCATGAAGTCTTGAAAACGTAATAAAGGTGGATCAAAATCTTGTTGGATTGTTGAAATAGTGCATGCACATCTTTCAAGCTTTAAATCTTCAAGCAATAAAAATCAAGCATGTGTTTCTTATACACAACAAGGAGCAAACACAACAAGCTTGTAATCAATGAAAATATTCATTTCAAAAGCTTGCTTCTACATAGAGTTTAGGTGCTCTATTCATAGAGCATGCCAATATTTATTTTCTCCTGTGAAAGTTGAACTTGCAATAGAAGCTCCTTCAAACACATTGGACATTTGTCCATTCTTTTACTAGTAAATCACGACAAGGCATGTAACAACCACCTCCATATATCATTAATGAAATTACTAAGGCATGTGAAATTATTCAACCTAAATGCATAATAAAATGCTTCGGTGCGAAAAGAAAAGAAAAAACCTAGCCACTTATTCTAGCATATATTTATTGCATTGTCTAAATTGGTTCACCCAGAATCCCTACTAGATCATAACAAAATCAAACTTCTTGTATCATTGCCTCAAGGCTTGTTTCAATCCATACAAACTTTTCTTCAACCTGCAGACATAATTCTCTTTACCCTTCACCACAAACCCTTAGGTTGTTCCATGTTAATCTCCTCCTCCAAATCACCATGATGGAAAGCAAATTTCACACCCATATGCTCAGCCTCTAAGTCAAATCTAGTTGCTAAATCAAGAACAATTCGGATGGAAGATATTTTAATAACAGGAGAGAAAATCTCATTAAAATCACTTCTTCTTCTTTTTTTACGATAGCCTTTGATGACTAATCTAACTTTGTATCATAGAATAGAAGCATTCTCTTTGGTCTTTAACCTATAAACCAACTAATTTTGAAAAGTTTTCCTGCCTTTTGGTAACTTGACCAACTTAAAAGCATGATTAACAAGCAAAGATTTTATTTCTTCATCTTTTTTGGTTGGGTTGCTTTACCCTTTTGTGGGTCTTTAAGCATTGTTGCTTTTGGTGATTTCCACTTTTTGATATTAGGTAGAAGCCTTTTCTATGAGATCCTTTTTGTTGGAGACTTTTTGTTGTACTTATTGATATTTCGTAATGGAGATTTTTCTGGAATAGGTCCTGTGGTTTTTGTCCCTTACATTGGGATTTCCCACATTAATAATTTTTGTGTGTTCTCCTTTGCCTATTTTATATTTTGTTTGGCATATTTTTGGATTGCCATATATTTTGCTTTTCATAGGTTATTTTGAGCGAGAAAGGTTTTATTTTTGCCCACTATTTGTGTTGATGCTTTTATTGTGTGCACATCTATTTCCCAACAGTTGGTATCAGAGCCGCTAGGTTTAGTTTGGGCAAGTATCTTTATCAAGGTTATTGGTGTCTTCATGGTTTGATGCCACCATTAGAGAAATGAGCTAACTTTAGGGTAAGACGATTGATTTATTACTCTACTCGAGGGTGTGTGTCCTTTGTGTGTGGTGTCTCAATGTATGGACTTGCACTTGATGGGGAGATTATTAAGAATTCAACTGAGTTCCAAGCCTTGCATTGTTTAGGAATGGATAAAGTGATGACTTAATAAGTGCAATGATCTATAAACCTACTACCTAAAGGTTTTAGGTTGAGACATGATGTCCAGTCTGCTGTTATTTTTCTTCTTTAAGTCTATTATTTTAGATCTTCTTGGTATTTTGGGCTCCTTTCTTTCTAACAAATGGTATCAAGAGCTAATTATTTTTTCCTGCAAGTTTGCTTCATTGAATTGTGGAGCCTAATTATGGTAGAATGATTAGTTGAATGACACGAATTACCACAAGTGGAAAAGAAAGATGAAAGATATACTCTTTGTGAAAAGGTTACATTTACCAGTGTTTGCTACTTAGAAACTTGAGAATAAATCTGATGAAGACTGGGCTTTTGTGCATGATATGATTTGTGGTTTTATTCGGCAATAGGTAGGCGATAATGTTTTGAATCATATTGCCTATGATTCACATGCCAGAACTTTATGGGACAAGCTTGAAACCTTGTATACCTCTAAATTTAGGAACAACAAATTGTTTTTGCTTAAACAAGCTATGAATTTGAGGTATAAGGAAGGTACTTCTATCTCTTATCACTTGAGTGAATTTCAAGGTGCTTTGACTAATTATCTGGCATGGGTGTTAAATTTGAAGATAAGATTTCGGGACTTTAGTTGCACAATACTCTACCTGATTCTTGGGAAAATCTTCGTGTGACTTTGACTAGTTTTGCTCCTGTTGGTGTAATGATTATGGATTATGTAAAATATATTATTTTGGATGAAGAAGTCCAACGATGAACTCACCAGGGGTCCTCTTCACAGTTAGAGGTTTTGGTTACTTAAAACAGGTGGAGAAGTAAAGACTGTGATCAAGGAAAAGGCAATAAAGGTAAAGTAAGCATAGAAAAAAATCAAGGTCTAAGTATAAAAATTATGAATGCTCCTATTATGGTAGAAAGGGCCATCTTCAAAAGTTTTGCTTTTAATTAAAGAAGGAGAACATTGTGTGCACATCCCTTTCCCAACAACGAGGCTCACTCACCATGAATCCAACCATAGTTGCTATGTTATGTGACCAAATGGATTGAATCATGTCTCCCATAGAAGAAAATGAAATTTATGTGTACCAAATTTGTGGGTTTGGTCTCCGTACAGTAAGGGGTGGTTGGGGTTTACTCTTTCTTTTTATTGTTAGTTGAGTTTATATGCTAAGATGAGCAACACCTTGTAGATCATCTAATTCTTGGGGCTGCAATTGGGTTAAACATGACATAAAAGTAATAAAATAGGGTTTAGGATTATTAAGGATTAGAATTAATCATTGAGATCTTATTAAATGGTTACTGCTCTGTTTGATGAAGATTTCAATATATTTATACTTGTCTTGGATGCTAAAATTGGTTAAAAATTATGGGATATAGGTTGTTATGGTGTTCTCGATTTCCTGGTGCTTCAAGTACTAAATTGTTGCTGGTTTTCAAAGTAACTTACGAGAACTATGGTTGACATATTGTAATTAAGTTCATGATGCACAAATGCATGGTTTCATTGTTTAAATTTAATAGAAAATGGTATAAGTATATGTATTACTATAGATTGGCCAAATGTTGTGTGTATGAAAGTGATGTATGTGGTCATTAAATTAGCCTAAGTGATGGCGAATTGTTGCTTCCCTATTATGAGTGAATCCTTAATGCATATATATCACATAATTTAATTGAAATTGGTAATGAAAGGGACATACCATGCCTTGTTAGGACCAAAATGGTTATGCAACTATGAGCCAAATTTAGTGGCTAAGTTGAGTTAGAACCCTATAAGTGCATATTGCCCTATTTCCCTTATATTTTGATTTGGCAAGTTAAATGTTAACTCTCCAATTTAATATAGGAAAGCAAGGTTTAAGCCTAAGCAACTGAGGGTCATGGTTGTGACCATGACTAGTCAATGATCAAAGCACTTAAACGCCAATAGGTTAAGTAATTGAATCATACTATGATGGATCCTTTAAAAGATTGGAGTTGGACCTAAATTCTTGTAAGTAGTTGCTTACTATTTCTCTAAAGAAGTATAAAGCCATTTAACCTCTCCAATGTTTTAATTACATTAAATGCTTAAATACATATATATTGTGACTCTTATGTAAGAAGTTCATGACTCTTATCATGACTTCATGAAATGATTTAACCAAATGCCATGATATTATGTGTAGAAGTTTTGATAAGGATATCATACATAGGACTTAATGTCAAATGCCATGATTTAACCAAATCTCATATATAATGGATCCTCAGTGAGGGAGATGATATCATAGAATGCATAATGATACCCCATATGACTTAACTCCCCAGAGAAAGAAAGGATAGGCAAGAACGCAAGAGATGCCTTGGCCATAAGTATATGAGAGCTCTCAAACAAATTTATAAGGGATTATGCATATATGATAAAGAAATAAAGCATGGTGAAAGGCATGGACAAGTAACTAGCTAAAAGGAATGAATGTTATCTGCATTGCATATTTATATAAATATATACATTGTGGTGTATGTGAAAAATAAAATGATTTTCTGTAACTTGATACAGCTGGAAGCACCATGAGGTTTTCACTTGTTTTATTTTAAAATTTACTATTGAGAATTCATTTTCAAATTATCACCCCATATCGTTGTGTTTCTAAAGACATGTGACTTACCCACTGACTAATATGTCGTTGTTCATTGTCTTCATGGAGGTGAAGTACGAGTGGACTTTCTCACCAGAGACTGGGAGCTCCACCTTTTATCTAAGAGTCTCCATCAACACTACAACTACTACCTGTAGATCATGACCTAGTCTGTGGGGGTTTTATTTTAAGATGAACACCCTGAGGGCTTTCTGATATGGCCACATAATTTTTTATATGTATATATAAATAGTTGTAGGGTGGGTGTCATCTTTTGGTTATGATGCCTATGTCTATTAGAACTTACTACTTGAGCACTATTTGACTATAAACACATATTAACTAATAAATGCATACACAAGTATTTTGTGAAAATGTGTTTATGCTTGTGTATTTAAAAAAAACAAACAGGCCAATGGTTTTAAACTTAAGATTTATAAGTTAGAAGGTCCTTCCAATAGGGGCTAAAAAATTCATTTTAGTTAGATGTTAGAAACTAAGTTCTTAGGATGAGGCGAGACCATAAATTTTTGATTGGTTGGCTTAGGGAAGATAACAAAATATAACCTTAAAACCATTGAGAGAGGGGTAACAAATAATTAAATTAACATGAGAGTACAAACAAATAAAAGGAAAAAAATTGTGATAGTTTTGAAGTTGACAATGACACGAGAAGGGGGTTGAATATTTGTGTCCTCCTTTTCTTCAATATTCCTGAAAATGTCAACATTCTCACAACTTTCTCAAGTTGTTTAAACTTAGAATGAAAATATTTAAATCTTAAGCAGATTGTTAGTGAAAAGGTTCAAATATAGAGGATAAATACCTGTGAAAAGGTTTTGAAAAGATTTAAAGAGTTGAATCAAGAAGGAAATTTCTCACTCTAGTCAAATACTTCAAAAGCAATTTAAGATTACTTTAATCACCCTTAAATCTTTTATAAACACTGATTTTGATTCAACAATAAAGTTTGAGCTATATATAAAGAGAGGTTTTGCAGCTAATTCACTAAACAATCTTTTTCTTATAAATGTCTAATTGAATCAGTTTTGTGAAGACCAAAAATAAGATTAGTTTTAGTTTAGAGAAAACAATTATTTAAGTTAAAAGAACTAAGAGATAGAAAATTTGTTTAAGAGGATAAGAGCAGAAAAAATGAACACCATAATTTATACTAGTTCACCCCAAAATCACATGGGCTATGTCCAATACCTAGCTTTCACTAGGATTTTCACTATGTTGAGTGTTATTTGAAAACTAAGCCTCTCCAACCTAAAACACAAGTATTATTTGCACCATAGCCTCTTCAAGCTAACACCAGAAAATTAAAGAGACTTGCACAACCCACAAGCTCGCTTTCACACACTAAGAATCAATACAGTAAGATATGGTGTTTTCAAGTGTTGAGTAACTCTCGAAAACACTCAAGAAATGGATACACTTCAATTTACAGAGCTGATAACACACCTACTAAAGATTGAACTAAGTTTGGTACAGGTAGGCAAAAATGAAAAGGTTCAGTTCGTATGAGCATTGTTGTATAGGTGTTCAAAGTTCATAACCTTCAAATTTTTAAGCTTAAATCCTTTTATATACTTCAAAAACATAGCTATTGTGACTCTAAAATGGCAACTATCCTTGTTTGGTAGGTATCCATTGAAGTTGTCCTTTTTTGATGAGTCAACACACTTTAATGTCAGTTAGTGAAAAGAGTCATCCTAAATTTTCTCACGGCCAATCTTCTCAACTAACTTTCTCATTGCATGTTATACTTTAATCTTCTAAGCTTCATTGATAACAACACTTGATGATTTTTCTTGGTGTAATGGTTATTTTATCATAATTTGATCCCGAGACTTGTTTTTTGAAAGATCTTTACTTTTATGGTGTTTTGTTGAACTTTATCAAGATAATCTTAGAGTGAACTTTTTCACATTCATCTAGATCTTTCTCAAGTGCACTTTGAACTTTCTCAAGTTGACATGATCTTCTTAGATCACATTAGTCAACCAAAAATCTTCTTGCTTATTGAGTTAAGTCTTGCATATGATAAATTAATAAAAATAATTCATAGAAAACATGCCAATCCATTCAAAATATTAAGAGCAATATTTCTCAATTTTTAACATAGTTAGTTATCATCAAAACATGATAGGCAACATTACACACAAAAAGGTTTTGGAGCTTACAAGTTCTGGCTTACTTAGCATCCTGCCTTAAGAAACCTTAAGCAGAATAACGTAAGCAGGGGCATTATATGCCCTCTTACACGTGATAAGGTTTGGCGTTCTCCACTTTTACCTAGAATAAGTTGGCCGAAGGTTCAAAGCAACTCACAGTGGAGTAGGGGAATTCTAGTTGGAGGTGTTGTCGATGGTTTGTCAGAGTTGGGACTTTGGTTCATAATGGGGGTCTCAATTTTTAGGTTCAGTGGCTCCATTTGGGTTGGTGGTTTGTGGTTGAGGTTAAAGAGGTTCATAAAGGTTGGGACTTGCGGGTCACAATAGAGGTGGCTGGGTAGTTGGCGTGGAGGAGCGATTTAACTAGGCATTGGGTGAAGCTGCTCTGGTAGTGAGTGGCGTGGTGGTTGTATTACGAGTGTGGTGGGACGTCTAGGTTCGGTGGCTTATGGTGGAGGTCGGTAACTCACTTTGGTGCGAAATAGGGAGGAAAGTGGTCTTTTGTGGTGGTTAGTTAATGTGAATGGGGGTTGATAAGGTGGTGGAATGGGTATATGTTGGTAGGCCACTAGGTTTGTTGTGGTGGTTCAATGTGAGATTGGATTATTGTAATCTATTCCTGGGTTGTTATGATTGTTTCGTTTGAATGTGTTTGAAGGTATTTGGGTTGAAACATGGTGTTTAAGTTACTTTGGCGGGAACTTTGGCCACTGGGTTTGTGTTGCTATAGTTGGGGTTTAGTGGAAGAGGATGGGAGATTTGTTGAATGGTTGAGTCTGTGGAATATTTAGTGTGACTGAAGGTGTTTGTGATTTTGTGTGAATGGAATAAACTACAAAATGTTAATGGGTTGCTATTGGTGGTGATTTGATGAAGGAAGCTAGAGTTTATGGTCATTTCCATCGACAGTGGTGGAAATATCAGGTGAGGGGGTTTTGTTGTGCTTACTGATTTTTAAGGGAGGTTTTTGTTGTGTTTAGTGATTTTTAATAGTGAGGGTAAAAAGGAAAAATCACTCCTTACATAAATGGCTACTAACACATTACTCATAAGGGAGGTCCATTTAGGTGTGCAAATTAGAGGGTATTGAGTGTAATTAAGGCAAATCTCAAGAGACGTTAGTATAATTTTCCCTTTAAATTATAGAGACTTAATTACAAATTTTGAACAATAGAAATTTATATAAGTTCTTATAAATGGTATAAGTACATGCAAAGTAATTTGACCTATGAATAACTATTAAAATTCAAATTTCTAAACAGTTATGAGTTATAGTGATAAATACAAAGAACTATCTTATTTTTAATTATAATTTATATTAAATTAATATGTATGTCCCTGTGCTCTTTAGAAGTTTTTAAATAAGTCTGTATAGTTTCAAAACTATAAATGGGTTCTATAGTTTTAAAAACTTTTTTAATGGGGTCCTTGAATTCAATACATCGTTAGTTCCCTTCAAGGACCCAATTTAAGAAATTTCTAAAACTATAAGGATATTCATTTATATTTTTTAAACTATAAGAATCTATTTAAAAATTCTCCAAAAATATACACATTTATATATTAATTTGAGCTATAATTTATTAACAGATATGACAATTTTAAATGTTCTCTCCAACTTCCAAAATTATTTTCCTTGAATTGAAGGTAAGTAGGAAGAGTGCATTTTATTTATTTATTTATTGGTGCAAGAAATTTTAGGAGGAGCAGAGATTGTCCTATTCCAAGATCAAGGCATGACAGTAACCTCAGTATTAACTTGTAGTAGTATAGTTAACCCCAAATCTTTTTAATGATGTTGTTCAATCCTATCGGTTAAGTTAACCTTTATTGGCAGCGTATTTTAAATAAAATAAAAAAGATTCTAATTTTGGCCACTTTAATGCCTAAATAAAGGAAAGATAGTTCTCTCTCTCTCTCTCTCTCTCTCTCTCTCTCTCTCTCTCTCTCTCTCTCTCTTTAAAAAACTAAACATCTAAATAAAAGAAAGTGAATACTTCCTATGGCCTAAGCTAATTAAACATCTAAATGAAATAAGGTTCAATTATCTTTGTTAGCAATTTCCTTTTAGAAGAAAACATGTATATCCTTATTGAGGCCTATAGCATATCCTAACTTTAGAATGTAATATTATTACGATTGTAATTAGTCAGTGTGAGTTTGTAATTAGTTACTAGTAGTTAAATAAATAATTGGTTAGCAAGTGTTGTGGTTAAATTTGTCCAACCCTCCCCTATTGTATGTTTTTTAGTCTCTGGCGAACGGGATGACCACTTGCAAAGCCACTCCAATGGTTAAGTCAGTAAGGGAGCCAAAGAAGAACTAGCAGTAAGAAAAATAAGGCTTTTTTATTTTTTAATTTTTTTTGGGTAAGGTCTAGAACCATCCAATGGGCTTAGCAGAGGGCCTCCCTAGTGAGGCCCCTAGATGGCCCACTAATAAGGCGAGGGGGGTGGAGGATAGGGGAAGGTAAATTGGGTTGAAGAGCATTTGCGGGGATCTAACCCTGCTACTCTATTTGCATGTCCCTAGTTTTTACCAATTGAACTACCAACATGGGATGAAAAATTAGAATTAAGACTTATCTAGTTCGTTCTCCCTCTCCCCTTATGGGTGGTGTTTTGTCTATATATATGAATAGTGAGGCTAGACAACCTAAGACTGATAAATTTATGGCCAATGAAGTTAGCCTAGTTGTGCCAATGATGATGGGACATTAGGATCCCATCAAGGTCATGCCGTAGTCATTCCTAGTGGGTCTTAAGGGGTGGTTGGGCATGAGTAGGCTCATGGAATTAGTTATTACCCCCACCAACTAAGTAGGCTCTAATTGGGAGAAATCTAGGCCATGGTTACTAGGGCCACTAGCCAAGGCCATTGGGCCTTTATACACATTTATCCAACACAGTTAGTATTGATTGCTTGTATATAAAAAAATTAGAGTCCCAAATAAGTCATTAGAAGATTCATTTTGAGAAATAATATTAAGAGTCTTACTGGATAGAGAATTAGGTTCTTTAGAACTGGCCATTCCAACTACTTGATTCTCTTTAGATATCTTCTTATTCTTCGAAACATTTTTATGTAAAAAAAAAAGAGAGTAAAACCCCTTTTTAATTTATGAAAATACACTCATTACAATTCCTAATAATTTAGTTCCCCCATTGAAAAGATGATGTGGCAGCATAATATTCAAATATTGAAGGTTTTTATTCAAGTATTTTAATATACTTTTAATATTTGAATATTAATTTTTGAATATGGGATTGTGATTTCAAATATTTGAAGTTTACTTTTAAATATTTGAATACTAGTTTTAGTCTAAAACCAAATGATGGCATAAATTATTGAGAATTTGGATTTTGGGATATTAGAACAATAATAACAATAACAACTAAAACATTTTCTCACTAGATAAAGTTGACTACATTTCACACATGCAAAGAGTGGAAGAAATTATATTTGTGCCATTATGAATCACATGACATGCATGTGATCTGTAATCTATTAGTGAAACTGATGATTTGTCAGCTACAGAGGTGGCGGTGAAACGAGATAAAATTTAAGGGAGGTCTATGTAATTTATAAACAAGGGGTATTATGTATAATTAAGACAAACCTTATGGAGGTCAAAGTAATTTTTCCTAATTTAAAATAAAATAATTAAGCCCCTATAATGCTAAATGATAGGGTGGCTTTTTTTTTTTCATTTTTGTTATTGTGACCTAATTATAAATTCTAAAACATAACGACTTATTTAAATTTTCTCAAAAAACATAAAGACATATAAAGTAATTTAACCTTATTTGTATTTAATTATACAATATTACAACCTACCAATAATCCCCACTAGATTATATAGATTTAAACCATCAATTAGTAAAATGAATTTATTTATAATGAGGCAACTAATGTACTTAGATTAAACCACTATTCCTAAAATTAGAAAAATACAATTTATATATAATATTTATCAATTTTCTCAAGAATTTAAATAACTGTGTACTTTTATGGCCATATTTCCATCATGGATCCATGAATATTTTACAAAAGAAAATTTAAATCTTTGTTTAGAAGTGGCATGTGGGCACCACTTCTATATTTTTGTAAGTGGAGTTTCCTTGATTTTCTATTGTAGTACTGATAAGTCTATATTTTATAATCTTAAATCAGATAAATTATGGTGATTTGCTTGTATTTATTGATGAATTTTAGATAGATCCTTATCATTATCTTCGTTTTTGCATATTGAATGAGATTTATCACATTTGGATTGAAAGAAGGTCAAGACACTGCGTTTTTAGAGCAAAAGAAGATTATTTTGGCTTAGACAGGCCCTGTGTTAACTCAGAAGCGATTGAGGAATTAGACACGGCCCTGTCTAACTTGAAAAATATCTCTGACTAAGAGACATGGCTGTGTCTCTAGGAGACACGACCATGTCTCCCTTATAGTGATTTTACGTGATTTCAAACTCACACGGCCGTGTCGAGCTTAGACACGACCATGTGAGGCTTCCTGTGTGTAAAAATGTAGTTTTTGCCCCAAATATTATAAATAGAAGAAAATCCCTAAACCTGAAGACAACTTTTGCGACAGCAGACTTTGGAGAGATAGTTTAGAAGAGAGGATTGTCACGAATCCTTGGAAGACGGTTACAAAGAGAGGACGACATTCTTAAAGGCTTGAAGATCACAATCTCCATTAAAGGGGTTTTGATTTCTCTTCCTCCTAATTTTTTCCCTTTCTTCAGGTTTTTCTTTTCATGGATTTGTATTATAATTTGGGATTATTTGTATTGAACATGAGTAGCTAATCTCATAGCTAGGGCTATGGAGGATATTATTTTCCTAATTAATTAATTTTCAATTCAAATTTAATTAAGGTAATTTCTTTTGGGTTTATTGTATTGCTTCAATTCTTGTCAATATTTGATCACTTTTGGCATGCTTTAATTCATTGTTTGATTGGTGACCATCTGCAATCAATGAGTGAAACTATATAATAAACTCAGGATTAGATTGGTGAATGACCAAACATCAATTTATTCTACTAATTGAATTGACGATTATATTTCTTCATCCCTTGAATTGGGGTTTAATGCATTCCCAGTTAATTCAATTAAATGACCAAATAGGTGAACAATTTAGGTATAAAATATTGTTTATCCATGACCATTGGGACTCAATAGCAATTAAGAGAATATTGACAAAAGAATTACCTTACATAATAAATGAATAAAAATATGATTAATTAGATTTAAGTGAACCTTGCGTCCTAGTTTTCCTTTAATTGATTTATCTCTACTTTGTTTAATTGTCTGTCATTCTTCTTTATTTGTTTTCTAATTTTATTTTGAGTTTCTCTTTACACTTACGATTGTTTAAATAATCAAGGGTTTACCAAATCTAATAATTACCTCTTATTCCTCATGGGATCGTCAACTGAGACTCAAATCTTATATTACTATACAATATAGTACACTTGCTGTTAGTGTATTTTATACGTGTCAAGTTTTTGGTGCCATTGTAGGGGAATAAGTTTGGTAATATTAGAGGTAAAAAGCTCTAGTTAATTTAGATAAACTTTTATTTTATTTTTATTTTTATTTTCATTTGTCACTTCATCTCCCTGCTTATATTTCTTGTTTATGCTTCCTTATTCTCAATCTCCTAATTTGACATTTAATCTAGAAATTGAGAAAATAGCTTGCATGTTAAGAAAGCAATCTAATATTGAAGTTGTGGTTGGAGAAGATATAAGGAGGATGAAAAGACAGACAATTGAGGGGAATCATGAAGAACGAGCTACCCCAGCGGACAATGCTTGAATATTTCATGCCCATGGTTAGAGGATACGAAGGGAGCATTACAAGACCAGTTGTGGCAGCCAATAACTTTGAGATCAAATCAGCATTGATCTCCATGATTCAAACTTTTGTTCAGTTTAGTGGATTTAATTAACATCTTGTCGGGTTCTTACAGTTGTGTGACACCATCAAGTATAATGAGGTGACAAAAGATGCAATCCTATTGCGACTCTTTTCTTTCTCTCTTAGGGAGAGAGCGAGTCAATGGTTAACGTCACTACTAAGGGGTTCCATCACCATATGGGATCAGTTGACACAACAATTTTTGGCTAAGTATTTTCCTCGTTCTAAATCTGCTAAGTTAAGGAATGATATTTCTTCTTTTGTGCAGTTTGATTTGGATACTCTTTATGAAGCTTGGGAATGTCTTTAAGAGTTGATAAGAAGATGTTCACATCACGGATTACCCGTATGGAAGCAGGAAAACACTTTTTACAATGTTTTGTCGCTTGCCAGCCGTTCACTCATTGATGCTGCCGCTGGAGGTACAATATGGAGGAAAATATCAACTGAAATCCATGGATTGATTAAAGAAATGGCACTTCACATTTATGATTAGAAAAATGAGCACCAGGTGCCTAAGAAACAAGTTGGTGTGCATGTTGTTGACTTCTCTACTGCCATTTTGAGTCAATTGAAAGCATTGACAAAGAAGGTTGAGACTCTGATAGTGACAAATAGTGTAGCCCCACCAATCATATGTGAAGCATATGGCGGACAGGGACATAATAGTGCAAACTGTCAAGTTGGTAGTCCCTTTGCCCCTGATCCTGAATGAGTAAATTTTGTTAGTAATTTCAACCGGCCGTAGTATGATCCATATTCCAAGACGTACAGTCCCGGTTGGAGAGACCACGTAAATTTCAAATGGGCAAATCAACAGGATAATCAACAGAGTCATTAGAGAGCTATGCAACTACCCCCAGGTTTCCAAGCAACTAAAGAGAAGCAAAGTTTTGAAAACTTTGTAATGAAATACATTCAGAATTCAGAGGCCCGAATGAAAAGAATGGAAACTTAGATTAGCCAATTAGCTACATTGATGTCAGAAAGGACACCGAAAACATTTCCTGGTACTACTAAGCCTAATTTGAAGGAACAAGTCAATGCAATTACCTTGACAAGTGGCAAGGAACTTGAAGAGCTCCCCAAGAAAAAGGAGAAGGAAATGCAGGAGCATGGAGATACTCTTGATGAGTCAGTCAATATGGGAAACAAGAAGGCAAGTGAAGCACCTTCCATCGTACATTTAAGTGAGCCATAGAAGCCCTCTATTCCATTCCCTCAAAGGCTCAAGAACACTAAGCCAGACACGCAATTTGCTAAATACTCGGGGATGTTTAAGAAATTACAAATTAACATTCTGTTTGTTGAAGCCATCTTCTAAATGCCCAAGTATGCAAAATTCTTGAAGGAAATACTTACAAATAAGCGCAAGGTTGAGGAATTTGATATGGTAAAGCTAAATGAAGAGTGCTCTATTTTTCTCTTGAAGAAGCTACCACCAAAATTAAAAGATCTAGGGAGTTTCATTATTCATTTCTCAATTGGTAACTCTTATTTTGAGAAAGCATTATGTGATTTAGGTGCTAGTATTAATTTAATATTTTTTTTTGTTTTTAAGAAATTAGGGATGCAAGAGCCAAAGCCCACTAACATTTTACTACAGCTGGCCGATAGATCCATCACTTACCCTCATGGTGTATTGGAAGATGTTTTTGTGAAGGTGGACAAATTCATTTTTTCAGCTGACTTCATTGTGTTGGACATGGAGGAGGACTCAGAGATCCAAATCATACTTGGGCGCCCATTCCTCGCCATTGGAAATACTATGATTAATGTCCGTCAAGGGAAGTTGACCTTGCGATTTAATGATGAGGAAGTAGTTTTTAATGTTTTTAATTTTGTCAAAACTTCTAGTTCCTTTGATTTAAGTAATTGCATAGCTGCTATTGATATTGTGGAAAGTACTGTCTCTTCATATATTTTAGGAAGCTGCTACTGATGATGTGCCCGACATGCCTCTCAAGCAACGTGAGTTTAAGATTGGAGATAAAATTCTTGTCTATAACTCATGTATACGTCTCGCTCCCAGTAAGTTGTAGTCAAAATGATATGGACCATATGAGGTTGTTCGAGTCTTATCGTGTAGTGCGCTTGAGGTGAAGAAAGAAAGCTAACAACCATTCAAGATAAATAGCCAAAGAGCAAAACATTATGAAGAATGAGTGGGGACCGAGCACCACTCTATCGGCATCACCTAAGCATGACACCATCCCATAATCAACCTAATAACTATAACTTAGCGCTTCATAGGAAGCAACTTGTGTTTCTATCCTTGCATTTGGTTTTTTAATTTTTGTTTTATTTTTCGCATAATTAAAAAAAAGTATTGACACCTTTTGTTTTTCTTGTGTAGTTTTCGATAACATGTCGTCACTCAGTTAGATTAGATGTTTGAGCTCATGGATACACGTATTTCCCAGGTTCTATCTTCCCCACCTTCTTCGTGATTTTGTGTTTAATTTTCAAGGAAGTTTCATTATCCTTTGTTCTATTATTTTTATTATTTTTACACATTGAGAACAATGTTCATCTTAAGTGTGGGGGGTGCTCTTAAAATTTTTGTGAAGTCGATGAACATTTGAGTATTACTAGTAACCAAGTAGGAATTGATAGTAATCAAGCAGGAATTGTGTATTAATTGCTTGAATTAATACTGAGCTGATAGAAATATGTTTAAGAAGGAAATTCATTACTCATGAGTTGATTTTGTGCGAAGCAATCTTTTTCAATTAAGTAAAGTGAAATTTAGCATCTTATTTTAAAACTAGTCATGTCTGCTTACATTTATTCTTTCATTAACTTAGTCAGAAAGTGAGTTTTGAGCTTTAATGATTGGATTTTTCATAAATAAAATCCTATTTTTCTTCTAGAGTGAGTTTTTTCTTGATTGATGTGCGTTAGAACTTGCTTTGATATCTTGTTGAGACTTTAATAGTTCACATACATACTGAAACATGATTAAGGCAATTACGCTTAATTCTTTCTTGACTTTCAGAGTTGCATTAAAAAATAATCTCTTAGTTGCCTCAGTTAAGCCTGAAATTGATTTCTTTAGATATCTAATTGAATAATTAGGTTGGATTCATTGATTATTTTGAGCATAACAGAGTAACTAACGTGTTAATTAAAAAGTCATTAAGGGTACCCTTATTTATCTTTTTCCTACCTTTCATTATTCCCCTTGGCCTTGTTACAACCAAAGGAAGCTCTTTTGATTCTTGTGATGTATGTGAACTTGGAAGTGAAGATGAGATTGATAACCAAGCTTATGATATTGCATTTATTAAGAGGAACTAGAGTAATCTCTTTGTCCTTAAACACTTAAGCGATGGAAAGATGAGTGACCTCAACTGGTTGGTAAGGAGAAAAGATGCAAGCTAGACCCAAGCCTCTAATTGTATTAAGTGTTAAATGATCTTGCTAGGTCGGATTTAATTGTTGAACTTGATTAAATTCTTAAATTGTGGAATTTTCCTTTATTCATGTTTTTGGATGCTGAGTTTAATCTTGTTTTTGATTCATATTCTTTGTTTGAGGACAAGCATAGCTTAAGTGTGGGGGGTTGATAAGCCTATATTTTATAACCTTAAATCAGATAAATTATGACGATTTACTGGGGTTTATTGATGAATTTTAGATGGATCCTTATCATTGTCTTCTTTTTTATATATTGAATGGGATTTATCACATTTGGAATGGAACCAGGAGAAGACACCACATTTTTAGAGCAAAAGAAGATTATTTTAGCTTAGACAAGGCCCTGTGTCAACTCAGAAGCGATTGAGAAGTTAGACACGACGCTGTCTAACTTAAAAAAACGTGATTGAGGAGTCAGACACGGCCTTGTCTAACTTGAAAAACATCTCTAACTAAGAAACATGGTCGTGTCTCCCTTACAGTGATTTTACACGATTTTAAGCTCACACGACTGTGTCGAGCTTAAACACGACTGTGTGAGGCTTCCTGTGCATAAAAACACAATTTTTTCCCCAAATATTATAAATAGAAACAAATCCCTAAACCTGAAGATAATTTTTGCGATGACAGACTTTGGAGAGATAGTTCAGAAGAGAGGATTGCCATGAATCATTAGAAGATGGCTACAAAGAGAGGACGACATTCTTGAAAGCTTGAAAATCACAATCTCCGTTAAAGGGGCTTTGATTTCTCTTCCTCTTAGTTTTCCCATTTCTTCAGGTTTTTCTTTCCATAGATTTGTATTATGATTTGGGATTATTTGTATTGAACATGAGTAGCTAATCCCATAGCTAGGGTTATAGGGGATATTGTTTTCCTAATTAATTAATTTTCAATTCGAATTTAATTAAGATAATTTCTTTTGGGTTTATTATATTGCTTCAATTCTTGTCAAGACTTGATCACTTTTGGCATGCTTTAATTCATTATTTGACCGGTGACCATCCGCAATTAATGAATGGAACTATATAATAAATATAAGATTTGATTAGTGAATGACCAAACATCAATTTATTCTACCAATTGAATTGACGATTATGTTAGCTCATCTCTTGAATTAAGGCTTAATGCATTTCTAGTTAATTCAACTAAATGACCAAATAGGTGAATAATTTAGGAATAGAATATTATTTATCCATGACCATTAGGACTCAATAGCAATTGAGAGAATATTGGTAAGAGAATTACCTTACATCATAAATGAATAAAAATCTGATTAATTGGATTCAAGTAAACATTGCATCCTAGTTTCCCTGTAATTGATTTATCTCTACTTTGTTTAATTGTCCATCATTCTTCTTTATTTTTTTTCTAATTTTATTTTGAGTTTCTCTTTACACTTACGATTATTTAAATAACCAAGAGTTTAGCGAATCTAATAATTACCTCTTATTCCTCATGGGATCGACAACTGGGACTCAAGTCCTATATTATTATACGATAGAGTACACTTGCTCTTAGTGTATTTTAGGCATATCACATAGATATTAATCAAGTATTAAATCATAACAAATTCTAAGAAATAAATTGATTTGGCTCATACAAAGGGAGGAATTCATGTTAGAAAAATTAATGACTGAGATCTTTTTATTTTTCCTTTAAAGTTAAACCCTCATTTTACAGAAACCAAATTCAAAATAAAAGCTATCAAGTTGCTTTGTGCTAGACAATGGGGGGTTTAAGCTAAGTGAATGAATATAAAGAAAAGAAAAATGTGTGAACCAGTGACCTTCTATTCATAGAGGGAAAGGGATTTCGTCTCCTTTGCTCTAATTGGCCAACATGGGGCAGGATCCTCTCCATTGAGGAATTGCCACATGTCCGACAGAATCCCTTGGGATTAGGGTTTGTAACTTTTGCAAGGGTTGTATGGTGTGCTCTCTGTAGGTAGGCTCAGATCTAACAAATGCCTTGGTGGTATTGGGCTAGGGCATGGGCCTGAAAGGGGCAATACGGTCCACAAGCCTCCCAACTTGGAGCGAGTTGATGCCCAAGCATTTGAGTTGTACGTGCTTGATTCACTTGTATGTGTTCATTACAATTTTGGTTTTACGGGGTAAAGGGGTGCACAATATGGAAGTTTGGTTTAGAGGGTTGAGGGAGTATAGTGGGGAGTCCGAGCTTTCAGAGTTGAGAGGGTGTAGTAGGGAGTCCAGGCTTTAGGAGTTGGGAAGTGTAGTGGGGATTCTGGGCTTTAAGTGTTTAGCAGGGTGTAGTGGGGAGTCCGAGCTTTAGAAGTTAAGGCGGTCTTCTGGCTTGAAGGATGAGGCCCTGTTGGTCGCCTAGGGCTGTGATGTGGGTTTGGCTCGAGATCTCATTGGTGGTCCATGGCCTCATTAATGGCCTAGAGCTTCATATGTAGGTTTGTTCATTGGCAGCCCCATCTCATTTGTGGTCAAAGCCTCCTTCATTGCCCAAAGCCTCGGGGGACTATTGAAGGAAGATTTGTTGGCGGGTTGGGGGCTCCAATTCGTTTCTTTAGTAGCCTTCTGTTGGCCTTCACCCTCCTTCGTATACATGGGCGCAAGGTTTCATGTAACATCCTAATTCAATTTACAATAGTAAATTCAAAATATACATACGTAAATAGAATTAAGCACGTTACTTCTAACTTTTAAACATCACAAAAGCTTTTAACAATATATGTCAAAATATATAGAGTTAAAAATAGAGCCTCGTAAAGAAAGTAATCAAATGAAAGTATTCGAAATATTCAACATAAATACACGTTTGGAAATTTTGAATCATTTACTGAGATAGTAAGTATAAATACAAACTAAGCCTTCATGGCATATACACAACATACATAGGTCGAAAATAAACATTCTACTCTAAACTACCAGCTTCACTCCCTTTCCTTGGAAGGATTTCAATTTCGGTCTGTAATTATCATGGAAACAAACAAAGGGATGAGAATTCGAAAATTCTCAGTAGACAAAACAGAATCATTCAAAATACAATTCCATAATAAATACATAAAATAACAAATCGAATGATATTATGTGTGGATGCTCATGAAATGATAAATGTTAATATTTATGAAATATATTATGTTGATGTTTATGAAATGATAAGTGTTAATGCTTATGAAATGTATTATGATGATATTTATGAAATATCATGTTCTTCGACAAAAGACTTTTTTTGCTCCTTTGACCTTAGTAAAGTGCTTTTATCGCTCCTTTATTCTTGGCAAAGTGTTTTTATTACTCTTCTATTGAATACTTTATCTTTTGACAAAAAGGATTTTCTTGCTCCTTTGACTTGACAAGGGGTTTTTCTTACTCCTTTGTTTTATGATATGTTATGCAAATGTCATGATATTCTAAAATTCTATTATTCGAGTAGCTCTCTAGCTTTTTCGAATAACATTTCCTTTTTCGATCATAATTGAAAATATACTAGTCAAATAACTCTCATAGTATATTTGATTAGCCTTGAAGTCATGTCAATCGAATAGCTCTCTTTGTTTATTCGGTTAACCTCAAACTTACCATTTTGAAATGGTCTATTCGAATAGCTCTCTTAGTTTATTCGATCAACATAAAAAATATGTCATTCTGAACTATTCTAATAGCTATCGTAATATTTTGATTAATTTCAAAATTATACCAAATCGAATAGCACACTTAGTCTACTGAATTAGCACTAGTAGTATTCCTTTATGAATTACGTTGATCGAATAGCTCTCCTAGACTATTCAATTAGCCTTAAAATCATGCATTTGAATTGCTCACTTGGTTTACTCAATTTATCATTGAAATTATGCAAATTCGAATAGCTGACACATTAAAAATATGAAACAATTTGTAATATTCTATTTGAATTGCCCCTTGACCTATTCGAACAGAACACTGCAGAAATACATTCTAGAACTTCAGAATAACTATTTCCCTATTCATTTCATTTCTATGCCAATCCCTTTTACTACAAGCATCTATTTATACCATAAATCATGTAGTAAAATATTGGAAAATCACCAATAACAAGTTCTGGTAGTTGTATTCATGCATATACATGTCCATGAAAATATTTGCTTAAGTTTCATAACACATATCTCTTATTACATTCAATCATGATTTTTCTTTGAGTATCATGAAGAACTCGATTTTGTCCATTCTTTGCCAGTTTTTATTAACAAAGAATGATAAAGCACAGAAAACAAACACAACAACCCCCTACCTCAGTTCCCTATGAATGGAGTTTGATTCTTTATCCTGTTCTTCCTTTGGTTCTTACTTCTTCCTCTTCTTTCTTCTTTCGATTTGGTTTCTCTTTTCTCCTATTTCTTTTCTTTCTTTCTTCTCTGTTTCCTCTTTTCGTTTCTATCTCTAACTTTTCTTCTCTTTTCTACTACTAACAGCCATGTGAAATGAGAGAAAGTGAGAGATATACGTGCACAAAGTCAAAGATGGTGGGAAAGGTGGAATTAAAATAATATATTTGACATTGGGTAACTTTGAAAGTTTTATACCTCTTAAAGATATTTTAGTCTTCTGTATTAACCAAACTGCCATTCTGACTCATATTAGTATTAATGCACTTCTATAACCAAATTAAAACTAATAGGTTAGGGAGGATGTTACACTTCGTTTGTTAGTTGGGTTGAAGGCCTTGGCAAGGGTCTTGCTGATTATTTGTTGTTGCGATGAGTTGTTATTTTTTCAAGATGTTTATGCATGGCGAGAAAGGTTTCATCATCTAAGTAGTGATTATTATGCCTAAATCGTTTATAATGTTTATAAGTAAAGAACCTCAGATCCATTGTTCTCCTCTTTTTGTTGGTATATTCCTACTTCTTGGTGTTACCCCTATTTACAAGTGTCGGGTGGGTTGCTTAAGATGCTCCTAGGTTTCCCCGTAGTGGTGGATAATTATAGCTATTGCCTCTTATTGGCTATCTTGGGATGATGTAAATAATGGGAAGGGATACTACTTTTATTTCTTTGACCATTATAAGAAGCATATATTTTAATTTTCCTAACTGCTGCTTTAACCTTCCTTAATTGAGCTTCCTTGACCATTGCTCTCTTCTTCATCTTATCTCTTCTCCTTCTTCTTTTTTAAACTGATGGTTGTGTCGTCCTTCCAAATAGTTTATTTGAGCTAGCCCATTTTTTCGTCTGGATTTTGGCTTGGGGGGTAGTATTCTGGGCTTCCCTGTTTTGTGCCTTGGGGCTATTTCTCTGATCTTCAGAATTGCTGCGATACCGCCCTTCCGAGAGATGACTTTTAGTGGTAGCATGATGAGATTTACCCTATGTTTGGCTGTTTTTTCATTAATGGAACGGAACGGAACGGAATAAGTGGGGATGAAACGAAAAGGAAAGGAAAGTAATAGAACATAGTTTCCGTTCTCTTTGTTTGAAAGTTTCATTAATGGAATGGAATGGAACTTCATTACCCATGTATTCCTCCCATTCCACCTCAATTTTGAGGAGAACAAAAGTTAGGCATTTGAGGGGAAGAGGAGAGAAATGATTTTTCATGTATTTCGTTCTCTTCCCATATATTTTAAAACGCCTAAACAAGAAAAATTATTTTCGCTCCCCTCATTTCCTTTCCGTTCTCCTCATTACCTATCATCCAAATATAGTATTACTACATAAAAATTTCTTGGGTTTTGTGTTTGGACCACATGTCATGTTGTTTGTGGGTGTTGCTTTATTTGGGATTTGAATTATGATGATTTGGCACGGTTGCCCTTGTTCACCTTGCTGGGGCTTGTTAGTTGTCGTTGGATTGTTGCAGTTTTAATCTTGGCTATTGTTAGTGGGCTTGGGCTGGTAACCGCTAAGTGTTTCTGTCTCTTCATTTTTCACCATTGGATATGGCCTTTTGTTTTCTACCGTTGGATTCGTTTTGAGAAATGGTTTAGTTGCTTAAAAAAGGTGTTGGGATGGCTTACTTGACGTTGTTTGCCTTTCTTCGTGTTTTCTTCCCGTTCTTCTCTGCGCATTTCTCTTTCACTCTTTGGTGTTGACTTATTTCTAGAAGAAAATTTTCTTCCTTGCCTCTCCCTTTGCTTTTCTAGGTACTTGCTCATTTCTTCTTTTCTTTTGTGATTTTTTAATTCCTGCATCTTTTCACCCGCTCCCCCTCTTCCCTTTGTTTTTCCCTTTCCACTGTTTGTTCCAGGGTGGGTACGTTTTTCATTCAAGCTCTTTTCTTTGCATTCCTTTTTTCTTCCTTTAATTCTTCCTTTTCGTTTTAGGGAGGGGAATAGTTCTATGGAAGTTTTGTCGGGGGTGAGTATGTGAGTAAAATTAGCGGTGGGGGTGATGTTTCAGCTGGTGGTGGGAGTGAGGACAGTGTGTCGTCCTTAGAGATCGTGGGGGGGGGGGGGAGGCTACGCCCTGGTATGCCAGAGGTCAGGCAAGCACCAGGGGCAATGGATCAAGGATCGGCTTCACGTTAAGAAAAAAGTGGGGTCAGGCTTTTGTTGACTAAAAGGTTAAATCAAATTCGGAAGAGTAGGGAGGCCCGTGTGGTTTCGCAGTTGCGGCATGTCGCTAGGCTACAAGGGCATTTGGATTTTGACCGCCCTTCAAGGGCGAGGCCCTCGGGCTCTTCTGATAGTTTGTTAGGTGATAGTCTAAGTTCTTCCTCCAAGACGATGGTCGATTGAGCAGGCCCTGACTTTCCCGTGATGGGCTTGACGATCAATACACCATCCTTCCATGCAACGTAGACGAGAGGGTTTACATGGGTTCTGCACTGGAGTCTCATAGTCAATTGTTTTATATGTATGAGACGTTTTTCCGGTGACTGTGATTGACTTTGTCTTTTACAAATCTTCAACAAGCTATTTTAAGCATCTTGGATATAGCTCTGACCCAGTTTCATCCCAATGATGCGTCTTTCTCCAGGCTTTTGAGCTACTATGTGCTGCCTTAGATATAGAGCCTTCGTGCCATATCTTCTACTTTTTCTAGACTTTCCACCCTTCAAAAAAAAAAAACCTATTTGGTTCTCCTTCACCAACAACCGAGATCGAAAAATGTTGGATTTTTTTACCAATCTTATAAAGGTTTCAAAGACCGCTTCTTTATGGTGTACCCCAGGGATGCAGTGCTCCATCATTTTCATGGAGACTGAGCCAACTCCAAGTTTCTGTTTTACTGGGTTCCCTACAGAGGGAGTGCTCCCACCCCTAATAAACATTTATTTTTCAAGTGCAATTAGAGGGATATAGCTAGGTTTAAAGGGCCGGATATCCTTATGTCAGCTCATATTTTGAGTTTGGAGGGTAACTTGGAGGGCTTATGAGCTTACATTCGTGAGTGTCTAATGTTGATTTGCTTGCTTACTTATTTATGCTTAATTGTTTGTATGGTTAAGTATGTGTAGTAACTCGGTTCTTTGTTCATTTCAGGTTCTCGTTCTAGTCGTCAAGCCGACCCGGGTGCTGATCTTTGTTTGATGGGGAAACCATACTATAACCCCTGCGCCTTGGCAAACGAAGCCGGGAGGGCAAAGAAGAGAGCCTCCGAGGTGGCAGCTTTGGTGAGTCCTACTATCTCTGAGTCTGAGGTGCAGCCTCTTCGCAAGAGGCGAAAGGTTAATTAGGGATCAGGCTCTACCCCTCCTCCAACAGCTGCAACAGCAACCTGTCCTCCACGGCAACGCTTGGGGATAGAGATGGTTATCAAGGGCATTGAAGATGTGGCGGATTTTGACCCTCCAAAGATCATCTGTCCTTCAAGAGGTATTGTACGTCCTTTATTTTGTTAGCTTTCAATTTCCTTGCCCTTGCTTTTTAAATCATTTGCTTTTGAACCTATTTTTCTTAAGAGAAGGTACCGAGGGGGCCTCTTTGTTGACTTATATTTGAGGACAAGTATTCAAAGTTTTCTGGCAAGCTGCGAGAGTATGACTCCAAGAAGGCAAAGGAGATGGAGGAACTAGTTATACATCATAACGCTCAGCAGGAGGAGCTCAAGAAGAAGTTCACAAAGGTGGAGGAATGGATTTAAGCTTGCCAAGCCTCAAAGCTTAATGGAGAGCCTCCGAAAGCGTGCTAAGGATGCTGAAAAGAATTACACCGCCCCTTGCGAAGCGGGTCCAGAACTTGGAAAATGAGTTGGATACCTCTCAAAACCTTCATGCCGCTATTGTAAAGTGTCTAGAGGATGAGGTGCAAAGCTACAAAAATGGTTGTGTAAATCAATACAAGTCTAGATTTCGCTGCTCCCTGAAGCTTTCCAGGTTTCGAAATCTCGATCTTGACCTCACGGGCTTCGGCATTCGGAAAAATATGGTGGAGGGCGAGAGCAAGGGTTTAGATGATGAAAAGGACGGTTAGTGGGAGGCAAGGGGACCGTGACTCCGGCTTCCAAAGACCTAGGGAATGCCCTAGCTTAAGATGTAATATTTTTTGTGTGGGTTTGAGGCCCCTTTTGATTATGGCACCATGTCGCCTTTTCCTTCGAACTTATTTTCTTTCCAGTAATTTATATACTTTATGTTCGCCTTTATTTCTTAGTTATCTTCTATTCTGATGCTTTATTTGTTGGGCGACCTTTTGAGATTGTATTGATTCTTGCCTTTATTTTATTATTTATAGTTGTGTTGTGTTCCGAATTTTCCTTTTTGTTGGGTCGTCGTTTGGGTAGCCTCCCCTTGGGGGGACTTGACCGCGAGGTCGGTGGGGTGCAAGATTTTTGTATCGCACGGAGGGGCCAAGGTTTTAACACTTGAAACATGTCCGAGATTGAACATGGCCCACAAGACCAGGGGGCCGCAGGGGTTTTTATGTTGTAGGGAGGGGCCAAGGTTTTAAGACCTAAAGCCTATCTAGGGCTAAACCTGACCCTCAAAACCAGCGAGGCACAAGAGTTTTATATCGCCCAGAGGGGATAGGGTTTTAAGACATGATGTAGAATTGTATTTGCTCTAATAGTTTAAAGTGTTAAGTTTTGATGATGACAAATATATTACAAAATACTTATCTAAAAAAGTAACTCTAAATACCTCCTAGGTGATTCGAGTACCAACCATTTCTAGAATCCTCTCAGCTTCAACTCAACAGCTTTCAGCTTCGCCTACTAACTCACAAGAAGCAAGGTCACCTTCTAACCATCAGTGCCCGCTATGACCTCAAAGATCTCTTCCATCATATGAAGTCATCTTTCAGCTCTGACCGAATCATACTCCCCCTTGGAGAACAAAGGAGTAACTCTAATGAACTTTGAGAAACACTGATCTCTCAAAAGTTCCTCATCCTCCCGCAACTTACTAAGCGAGTCCTTTTCTATCTATTCTAACACTCTTCTATTAATGGCAGTATGCTCTCTCAAAACAGCAGTCATTTCTCTAAGAGTTCTGGTTATCTCCTCCATTACCAATCTCTTAGTCTTCTAGGTTCGCCTTGTAGTTGTCATAATTTTCTGTACACACAGAACATTACATATTGAGTTAGGTAGGCTCAATATCATGTAACTGTGTGATAATAGCCAATAGCATCCATACCTAAGGTTAGTCATGCAATTCTATTTGCATATCTCATAAAGAGATAAAAGAATGCATAACATTCTACTAAAGTGCTACTCATGCCTAAGCACAGTCAGTCCATACCCCGGCTCAGTAGGATGAATTACTCTAATACCAAAATATAACATCCTAATACAAATATCTAAATATATCCTAGATATATCAAGATATATAAAGATAACTAGTACTAGAGACGTCACTTCTACATATTACATACTAACATATATCTATAATCACAACTGAGTAATTATATAAAGCCTTGAGAGATTGCAGAAAACTTAAACCATACATATATATATATATACACACACACAACATTAGCCACAAAGGGGCATATTGCAATACATACAACTTAAAAACTTACAAAGCAAATATAAACTTATACATAAGCTTTATCTACTAAAGCATATAAAACTAAACTAGTCTTCTTGCTTCATCTTCTTTCCTTAGCAGGATCAGTACCTGGATTTACATGGAAGAACAACTGCTCATTCCGAGAACCTGAACGCTCTATGTAAGCTGCTATGGTAGGGAGGAAGAACTGTAACCTCACACTACCTGTAACCCTTGGCTCTTGTTCAGGAATAACATGTCCCCAAAGGAACTTCTGATTCTATCCTTTCTGGCCAAACGATAGTACATATATTGTACACATCTTAGGTTACCATACATTGGAAGAGCAAGCAAAAACACACATTCTTAGGAATCCTGGCTTCTTGTATAATCCTATGGTAAAGAAAGGGAAAGCTCATCCTCGCAATAGACGTACCCTGACACTATCAAGAAGTTCAGGTTTCATCCTTACTCAAAAGAGTGTCTCTCGGATTTTCCACTTATCTCACTTGGCCTTAATGATATACACATCAAAGCATACTTACAAGGAATAACCCTACCAGACCATTCCCCTTGCATTGATCTAAACACCACCTCATCACTCATTACCTTTTAAGTGATCTTTATGCAACACTAAGTTGCTAAGGTGTTAGATACTTATCTATGGCAAACTATTACTCTTAGTTGCACTAAGGTTCTTAGCTTTCACATACATACTAGATTAACTAACTAGTGTGTGAAAAGCGTAGTGTTATGTTTACCTCTTACAAAAACACCACATTAACGTTCCTATAGACTCAACTCATCCTAGTGAAAGAGTCTATCTTAGCTAATGCTTTATTCCAACCTTGTTTAAGGAAACAAATGAGCATTTCTCTAGAGCTTTGCATATCCAACTACTCTCATGGATATGACAAGCTTACTAGTCTCAACTCATTCTTTTATGTATTCTACAATGCACAAGGTCTCACTTAACTAGGGACTTGGTACATAAACATTCCCTCTTAGGAACTAAATACACAACCATGTCTCCACTCAAGTGACTCTAACTCAGGGGTGGTTCTCACTCGCAACTCTTTGTTGCTTAAAGTTCTAGGTACCTTCCTAAGGTGATCCACTACTCTTTGATATCCTAAGGTTCATACCTTCCTTATCCTTACTAGAGTGAACACCACAATTCATCCTAGTATACTTGTATCAAATGCACCATCTCATCACATCTTGAGTGACATCTAATGCAACACTAAGTTGCCTAAGGTGCTACATCTTTACCTATGGCAATCCTTCACTTTAGGATGCTCAAAGGCTTAAGTTTTCTCATACTTACTAGGTGATACTTTTCCTCTTGAAAATATCCCTATTTGTGTCCTCACACATTTTAGGAAATATATATAAATGATTCCATCTAGTTAGAAGCTTCAAAACATAAAAAATGACATTTTGGCAAATTCTAGGGCTTCACGCTGCGACACAAGACTGGGCACAACGCGGTGCCCTAGTCTCGAGTTTCAGTTCCTCAGTAGGCTGAGAGCAGCACGCCATGGCACACCGCTACGCACTATGAACATTCAATCTCACGCCTCGGCGTTACCTTCTCACGGCGCGACGCGCCTTGTAAAAACTAGGTTCTGTAAAATTTTTACAGAATTGGGGACTGTTCCCATGGTTTTTTTCTCACTTCCAATCATCCAAGATTAGTTTCCTGGTGATTTTTAGCACCAATCTAAGCCCCTAAACTTGTTGTAACTCTTTTACAACCTATGAATTCACTTAGGCATAGATTTAGGTCTAAAACCACATAACTCCAACCATTATCCGAATTCCTAATCTATGAATCCTAATGGTTGATCTTGAACCATAAATGGTCATCTTACATTTATTAAGCTTAAACTATCCTAACCTAGTCCTTAGAATCAAGAACCAAGTCAATAATCTAAATTTGGCTATCCAAACCCCTATTTCTATTCATAGAAAACCTAGGTTCATTCAAGATGAACTAAGGAGAAAGATGAGTAGAAACCCTTTACCTCTTAATGTAGATGAAGATCTTCAATCTTTGATCCTCTTCCTTGATCTTCCTCTCCTCTTTCTCCTTCTCCTTCTTCTTCTTCTTCCTTTTTCTCTCTATTCTCTTTGTTTTTTTTCTTCTCTGTTTATAGTCTTCAGTCGAGGGAAAGGAAAGAAATAGGAAGGAAAAACTAAACTTAAGTTTCTGTGCTGAAACTCATATCTGCTAAGGACACCTGAATTATGCTAATTCAAGTTTTTTAACTTTCAACAACTTTAGAGTAAATACTAAGATTCATCTAAATTGTTATTTCACCTTTATTCTGTTTTTCCATATCTGCTGCTAGTCATTCGGTATTAAAACACATAATCAATATGTTTAAAAATATCAAATTAACTCCTATTATCTTGAAACTTTAACTATATCTTACTTAGCCCATTTGTGACCTACAAACAAGTTATCTATACCTGTTTCCCTCAACTTAGTAATTTATGCTATTATCTGAGTCATTTTAAACTACTTTTCAACTTCTATGTTGCAACAAAGTACCTAAACGAACTCAAATTGTCACAAAACTTCACTGGCATGTTAAACAAGTTATATGCTACCTTTGTAATCATATACAAGCCTAATCATATTACTAAAGGTATTACAGGAAGGAAGAGGAAAGGAGCAAGAGAGCTAACGGTAAGGCCAAACTTGATCATTCACCATCACAAGGAGCTTGAGGTAGGGGATTCTAACCTTAAACTTCATCATTTTCCTCCATTTTTCTCTATAGTTGAAGTTAGGTCACATGAATAGTAAAAAATGGATTTGTTAAGCAAATCTGTGTTCTTGGCTTGGTTTATAGTTCCAAGTGTTTAGTTAGGGTGTTTATAGCTTGTTGGATGCATAGTAACTGGTTTATGCTTAGTTGATGTCCATGGGCCACCTTGAAGAACAAGTTAGTAAAAGGAATTCTATTTGCTTGATTAAGTTTAAATCCATGAATGATGAGTTGAATTAGTGTTCAATAATTCTTATATGATTAGAGACCATGAGTAGGTTTGGAAAACACTTAGAATCAAATATTGGAAGGTTAAAAATAGATTTGGAACCAATGGAACAATGGCTCAGTTTCTGCAGAATTTTATGCTACAGAGTCACGCCTAGGCGTAGGATTGCCATGCCAAGTTGTGGACTAAGATTTTTCAGTCCAGGACCGACCAGAGAGTATAGCGCCTAGGCATGACAAGTTCATGCCTAGGCATGAGACAGGGCACCACTCACGCCTAGGCATGGGAAAGTGGCGCCTAGGTGTGGGTTCCAAGAATTTTCAAGAATATTATTCTTGATGTTTTGAGGTTCCCTGCTAGCTGAGATCATATATATATGCTTTCTTAAGTGTATTAAGACACTTTTAAGGATATTTCATAAAGAGAATAACCACCTAGCATCTAAGAATAAGTTTGAGTTTTCTAAGCTTTTCTAGAATTAAGAATTACTTGAAATGGAATACTAGTTAGGAGTTGGTTCCTTTATTTGTTAGAATTGAATCATAGTACAATTATCCGAATTAAGGGAGTAAGACAGACCACTTAACCTTGCAAAACAGTGAGTAAAGCTCTTTGTTAAGGAGGTAATTGTGAGAGGTAAGTGTCTATACAGCACTTTACTTAAGACAAAGTAGTGAGCCAAACTATTTGTCAAGTAACATGAGGAATATGATCAATCTTACGTAAGTGTAGTAAAGTGAGTTAAACTTACTAACACAAGCCTTAGGATGAGGTAAGTCCTAAGTTAGGCATTGAAGTGAGTTAAGTAATTTGCCAAGTTTAGTTAATGTTATACAGTTGTATGGGCAATTGTGTAATATTGAGATAGATTAATTTTCTATACATTATACAGTTGTATGGGCGATTGTATAATATTGTTATCAATTGTGTTTTTATGCAACTTATATTAATGAATGTCATGAGATACATGTATATTACTGAGAATTTTTATGTTCTCACCTCTTTCTATATTTCCATGGTAAAAGCGGGTCTAGACTCTAATAAAGGGGTAAAGTAGCTGAAACATAAGCAACAATACTAGATTAGTTATTTTTAGTTTTTGTTGTATGGACAACTCGTGTATATTTTACTTTGAGTTGTTGTTCTATTGTTGTATATATATAACACTATGCCCTTTGAGGCTTTTGATGTATATATTTATGACCTACTTTTATCGTGGCTCTCCATATTTAATTGTTTAATTATATGTGATTAGTATGATATTATGAATAGAAGTAACACGATTAATGCTTTTTATCTTTAAATATGAGATATATCGAGATAGTTGTATTAGGGTGTTACAAAATATATCTAATAATACTTTATATGAGTTATAATGAACAAATATCGAATATGTCTCGCGTGAACGAATATATGCATGATACATGTTCTGGTGTTTTATACTTAGAAATCATGCATATTTTGTAAAGTGATGTATGTTACATACTTTATAAAACATATCTAGTAGAAATTGATAAACGTCTTAAATGGATATGTGTCTATATGAGTCTTATATGCATGTTAGATTAACTAAAGTTATATATTATTGATTCATGCATATTATATGAATTGTGAATTTGAACTAACTATATTTTTCAAGTGAGTTATGCCTTGTAGGATACTCCAAGTACTAAGAGTGAGCATTGATCAAGAAAATGAAAGATCCTAATTATGCTCAACCCAAGAAGAAGGAAAATAAAGAAAATATTCAAGATTTTGGAAGAATTGAATATAAGAATTATTGAAAGCTTGGATTGCATAAAGAAGCCTAAGGATAAGATTTGATATATTTTCTCTTTTAAGTTTTTTTCCTATGTAAAAATAGAGGTTTTACAAGAAGATGGCTCAAATAAGTTTTTCAACATTCACAAATGTTTTTAAACATGTTAAGATGCCCAACAAATAAGTTTTTAAAAGCTAGTTTTGATGGTAATTCAAAACTATGAAAAATAGTTAAGTTTGAGTTTTGAAAACTAACATTTGATCATTAATTTGATTATATCTCTAAAAGCACTTTGAGTATAGATTTCAAGCTATTTCATATGAAAATAGACTCAAAGAGCTTTCCAACAAATGACCATTTGCTTAAATCGGATGAGAAACGAAGAAGTTATTACCATTTAAAATTAGTTTTTGAGTGCAATAATCAATTATCCATAAGTAATAATCAATTATTCTGTTCGTCAAAAAGTTGGAAGTGAACGAAGAACAAAATAATCGACTATCCACTTCAATAATTGATTATTACATGTCAAATAATTTATTATCCACATAAATAATTAATTATTTTTTATGTCAGAAAGCATTCTAACAACTAGTAATGACTAATTTTCATGGTAAATCATTTCTTAACACTACCAACAACTATTTTATCACTTGGGATCTATAAATAAGTGAAGATTGAATCTTTTAAAACTCTTGAATATTTGATTTAATATTTGAATCATCAAAATCATATTTTGAGCTCTTCATCGCAAAATTCTTCTATTCCTTTGTTCTTCAAGTTATATATCTACTCTTTGAGATAGTGTATCTTGTAATCTTTGATGTAAAAACTTGTAAGAGGGTGGAGATTCCCTCAAGTAAGATTAAGGGTGAGGTATCCCTATAGAAAGATCGAGTGTGAGGTATCTCTCAAGGTTTGTACACAAAGGGTGAGGTATTCCTTTATTGAAAAGAGAAATCATAAGTAGGTGAGGCATACTTCTAAGTTTATGATGAGGGTGAGGTATCCCTTTAGTTGTGAGGCTCAAACACTAAGGATGAGGTATCCTAAGAGTGTGAGGAGTTCTCTTCTTTGTAAAGGATTATCAAGCACCTAGTTGAAACTTTAAGATAGTGAAGAAAATCTCAAGTTAAATTTAGGGACTGAATGTAGGTCACAAGTGGTTGGTGGCTGAACCAGGATAAATTTTTGAGTTTGATTTTCTCTTCCCTACACTCTTTAATTTCAATATTTGGTGCAGTATATTTATTTATTGCATATCTTGTCATCTTGTTGATGTTTTGATTTTAAGAACTTGATATTTTATTTGCTTGGTTTATCCTATAACCCAAGTTATATTTGAGTAATCTATAATAGTTGTATCTTTGTTAGACTTATTCTGTTGCATGTGTTGATTGAGTATATCAAAATGTATAATTTCTCAAAGTTGCTTTAAAAATTTGTGATCACCCAATTTGAACCCAAAAAAGTTGCCCCTAAGTCATTTTAATCAATATAAATTTAAAGCGTAAGTCAGTTTTAACATAAGATAAGGTAAAGACAAAATAAAATGAACAAAACAACATGAAGCAAAATATTATGGATGCAAAAGACAAGTTGTGAATGAAGTGCTGGTAATCAGAGGGCCTTGCTCTAAGCTTGTTAACTATAGTACTTCTTGAGGATTGTTGTGTTCCATGCTCTTAGGATTGGTTTCCCGCTTAGTTCCTCTAACTTGTAAGCTCCCTTGCCTACCGTCCTAGTGACATAGAAGAAGCTTTCCTAGTTAAGCGCTAGCTTCTCCCCTCCCAAGTTCTTTATTTGTTCTCCGACCTCCTTGAGTACTAGGTCTCCAAGTTGGAACTTCCTTGCCATGACCTTTTTGTTGTACCTGGCTGTTGCACGCTGCTTTACTGCTGCTTCTTTAATATGCGCCACCTCTATGTCTTCCACCACCAAGTCCAAGTCTTCACTCCTTGCCTCCTCATTGGCTTTTTCAGTGAGACTCTAGCACTGAAGCCTTCACTCTTCGACTTTTATGGGAATCATTGCTTTTGCCCCATAAGTGAGGCAGAAAGGTGTTTCCGTAGTAGTGGATTGAGTCATTGTGTCGTATGCCCATAATACTTTGGGGAGCTCATCGAGCCATTTTCCCTTCTCTTTCTCCAACAGCTTCTTTAAACTTACTAAAATCACATTGTTTGCTAATTCTGCTCACCTGTTCATCTGTAGATGTTCCACCAATGCAAATTGTTGTTTGATCTCCAAGTCTTTGTAGAACTCTTTGAATTTTTATCCGTGAACCATGCCATTATTTGTAACTATGGCATAAGGCAGTCTATACCTACAAAATATATTTTCCCATACAAATCTTTTACTTTTTCAGATGTAGTTTTGGCGAAAGGCTCGGCCTCTATCCACTTAGTGAAGTAGTCTACGATCACAATTAGAAACTTCACTTGCACATGTGTTGTGGAAAAGGGTCCAAGATGTCTATTTCCCACTTACAGAATGGCCAGGGGATAATGGATGTGTACAGTTCTTCCGATGGGGCCTGGTGCAAGTTGTCGAACCTCTAGCACTGGCCACACTTCCTAACATAGGCTAGACAATCTTTCTTCATTGTGGGCTAGTAATAGCCTGCTTTTAAGATCTTCATAGCTAATAATGTTTCGCCTAAATGCTAGCCACATACCCCTTCGTGAACTTCAACCATCACATATCTAATTCTTGTTGTGCTAACACATTTAAGCAGAGGGGTTAAGAACCCCCTTTTGTACAATTGATCATTTACCAAGGTGTAAAACGATGTTGATTTCTTGACCTTCTTTGCTTCTTCTACTTCTTATGGAAGGATTCTTTCTTCTAGGTATTGGATGATTGGATAGGTCGGTTCGCTCATGATGGCTAAGATCAATTGTGTATCAATGAGTGGCTTGTGAATGGTTTCATGCACCACCGACCTATTATTACCCAGTCCTTTGGTGCTGGCGAGCTTTGATAGGAGGTCTGCTATTGAGTTTTGTGCTCTAAGGATGTGTTCTATATTAAATGACTTGAATTTTCATAATAAGGCCTTAAATCGCTCTAGATATCTTTCCAGTTGTAGATCCTTCATTTAATACCCCCCCTTTCACTTATTGCACAGTTGAGAATCACTTTTGGCTATTCGTAGCTCCACTTCCATCTCCCTTGTTAACTCCATTCCAGCTATGAAGGCTTCGTAGTCCACCTAGTTATTAATGGTTTTGTACTTAAACTTCAATTACTGCTCCACTGCCAACCCATTTGGACCTTCCAAAATCACACCTGCCTTACTCCCTTTTTGGTTGGACACTCCAACCATGAAAAAGAACTAGTTGGGTTCCTCCTTTACCTAAGGTCCCATTTTATCGCATAATTCCAACAAGAAATTATCTAGATTTGTGATTTAATGGCCCCCCTATATTTGTATATAATCCCATATTTTAACAACTCTATAGACCAAGTGATCATCCTTCTTGCAAGTTTCGGCTTCCTAAGGACCTGCTTGATTGGTTGGTTGGTCTTTACAACTACCTGGTAACTCTAGAAGTAGGGTCGGAGCCTCCTTTCCATGGTTAAGAGCGCCAACACCATCCTTTCAGTCTTCTAATACCTATGGTCAGCTCCCTAAAGGACTCTACTTATAAAGTAAACTAGTTTTTGCACTTTCCTAACCTCTCTCACAAGCACAGAGCTTGTGGCCAGGTCCGACACTGCTAGGTACAAGTATAAAGTTTCACTGGGCTCTGGCCTTGTTAGAACCTGTGGTGATGACAAACATTCCTTCAGCCTAATAAAGGCCTGCTCACATTCCTCTATCCACTCTAACTTTTCTGACTTTTTAAGATATTTGAAGAATGGCATGGCTCGTTCCGCTATTATTGCTAGAAATCTGGAAAGTGTCACTATTCTTCTAGAGAGGCATTGCATGTCTTTAATACATGAAAGGTTAGGCATGTCTAGGATTGCCTAGCATTTGTCCAGGTTTGCCTCTATTCCTCTGTCTGTTAACATGAATATAAGAAATTTCCCTGCCTGAACTCTAAATGTGCACTTTTCCTGGTTTAACCTCATGTTGTACTTTCTTAGCTAGCTGAAAATATCCCTTAGACTGGAGCAATGATTTCTCTTCTTCTCCATCCTTGCCATCTTGTCATCCACATATACCTCCATCACTTTTTTTATTTGGTCTTGGAAAACCTTGTCCATCAGTCTCTAATATGTTAGCCGACGTTTTTCAAGTTGAATAGCATTAACTTGTAATAGTAGTTCATTCCTTCGGTGATGAATTCCATTTTCTCTTCATCATCTAGGAGTATTCAGATTTGATTATACTCGGAATATACATCCATGAATCTCAAGGCTCCAACAACCAGCTTGTTAATATTTTGGGGGGGGGGTATGAGTCTTTGAGGCATGCTTTGTTTAAATTTGTGAAGTCCATGCACATCCTCCATTTTGTGTACTTTACCTCCCAGATGAAACCAGCGTCTGCCAAGCGTTTGACTTCGTCAGTTACAGCCTTCTGTTTTTCCTTCCCCACTTTTCTTTTATTTTGTGAAACCAGCTTGGCCTTCGAATCTAATGCGAGCCTATAATGCATAAAGTTTGGGTCAATGCTCAGCATGTTGGTGGCCACCCATATGAATAAATATGCATTCTCTTATATGAGCTTCACTATGCTTTGAGCCAAGTCCTCCGAGACATTTGCCCCAACCTTGGCTACTTGATCCAGCTTAGGTCCTAGCTGAACTTGGATGATTTCACCTTGTGGCCGAGGCCTTGCCTCTCTTAACTCCTCTCTAGGGTCTAACTCTGCCATGTGTATCCCATAGCACTCTCATTTCCTGTTATGCCCCTCTTTTTATCCTGTTTCTCTAGCCTTGGCCTTTCTTCATTGGCCCGAGTTGAGTTAACTCCAGGCTTTAAGTTATTGTAGCACTGACTTCATTCGAGTTAGTCTACGGGAATGGTTTAGACCTGTGTGTTTGACACCAAAAACTTCATGGTGAGATAAAGTGGAGACTATCGCACTGAGCTTGTTCAAGGAAGAGTGCCCCAAGATGACATTGTATGGTGCCTAGCAATCAACGACCAAGTATTTGATTGAGATTGTTTTTACTCCTACAAATAAGGCCTGTAGCTCTATGTATCCTTTTATTGCCACCTATTCTCTTGTGAGCTCGACCAGGTTACTTTAGAAGGGTAGTAGCTCGCTTTCTAGAATTCAGAGTTGCCAGAAGCATTATGAGTAAATAGTGTCTATCAAGCTTCCCTGGTCCACTAATACTCTTCTTACCTCAAAGTTGGCCATTACTGTTGTGATTACCATGGCATCAAATTGATTTCTGTCCACCCCATCGCCTGGTGAGAGAAAGATATTGTTCGGCCTGATGCCTCGTGGCAATGAACCACTAGAGTGGGGTTTCTGATGGCCATCACTGACTTTATACTCCTTAGGTGTCGCTTTTTTTACTAAGGCTAAATCGCCGCCTCTTGCAAATCCTCCTGATATGGTATTGATGACTCTGAGGATTTGGCCTTGAACCTGTTGTGCTGCCTTTTTAATGGTCACCTGCCCTGTTGGGCTACTTTCTTCTAGGGCAGGAAGTTATCTCTGACCTTGATTACTGTCAGTGGATTCCCATTGCGTCCGCCTTTCTCTTTCTAGGTATCATTTTCTAGCTAGGTCCTCCATTATGTCCTTAAGGGTCTGGCACTTCTCTATCGTGTGTCCACATGACCAGTGGAGCTCACACCTTTTTCTCTTGTCAATGTTTGGTCCTTTGAATGCTGAGGCTATTGGGAATTTTACAAGGCCAATGTTGAATATATCCTTTAGGATCTCTTCTCTCTTGATAGCCAAGGGCGTGCAACATTATGGGAAGTGGGGTGTTCATTCTCGGGGTATTGCCATTCTTCCGGGCTGGATTGGGGGGCCTCTAGGGAATGTTTGTATTTCATTTCTCCGTTTTGTTCCTCAGGGTTCACTGTTGGGAAGAAAATGGGCCTCTTATTAATATACCAATTTCTCGCTTTGCCGGCTCCATTGGAACTTAAGGGTCGGGATTAGGCAGGCTTTACTCAGTCAACTGTCTTGTAGAAACTACTTCCTCCATATTAATGTATCGTACCGCTCTTGCACATAGGTCATCAAGGTCAGCTTAAGGTCTCTTGGCTAGGGAGTCGACAAAAAGGTTGGATTGAATCCCTGCTATTATGGCATAAAGGGCGATGGTTGGGCTTAGGTCATGTATTTGGATAGCTTCTCGGTTGAAACGACCCATAAACTCTTTTAGAGACTCGCAAGGGTTATGTCTTAGGTTGATGAGGTTGGTGGTGGTCTTTTGGTGGGCTTTGTTTATGGAAAAGTGGATAACGAAACTGTGGGCTAGCGTGGAAAAGTCGTGGATGGATCAAGGGTAGTGTGGAAAGCCAAAGTAAGGCAGTGTGCTTAAGGGTGCTTAAGAAGGCTCAACAGCGTATTGGGTCAAATTCTCCTACTAGCAGCGTTGCTGAATTAAAGGCCTCAAGGTGTTCTTGTGGGTCGTTGGACCCGTCATACATCTCCATGAAAGATGGAAGTTGAAAGTTCGGAGGTAGGGGTGTGGACATAATGAAATCAGAGAATAGGTGGGTGGCGGCATATTGGTTGTGGTTTGTTCCTTCATTTGCAGGCTGCAACGTGAACCTACAAGCTTTTCTCCTCTTCACCGTTGTTAGCTTCTACCTCCTCCTCTTGGCAGCGATTATCCCTTACTACCTCTTCCTGATGGGGATTGTTCCTATTTTTGAGCTTTGTGATACTTTGCTCCAAGCAACGTATCACTTCTTGGGGGTCTAGTGGTGGCGGGGGTTATTGTTTCTAGTCTTGGTTTCTGTTGCCTGTGGTGGTGTTGTGGGTGTTATGGACAGCTCCCTAACCATGGGTTCTGGCCATGGTGTCAGACAGTAGATAGAGGGGGTGGAAAACGTTTTATGCGCTCCCCACAAATGGCACCAGATGTTCCATGCTAGACAATGGGAGTCTAAGCTAAGTGAATGAACATATAGAAAAGAAAAATGTGTGAACCAGTGGCCTCCTATTCATAAGGGTAAGAGGGTTTCGTCTCCTTTGTTGTGATTGGCTAGCACGGGGCAAGATCATCTCTATTGGGGAGTTGCCATGTGTCTGACGGGATCCCTAAGGATAAGGGTTTGTGCCTTTTGTAAGGGTTGTCGGACATGCTCTATGCAGCTGAGCCCAGATCTATCCAATGCCTTGGTAGTATTCAGCGGAGGTACGTGCCTGAGAGGGCCATACAGTCCAAAAGAACTGATTTTTAAAGGGTTCAATCATGTAAATTAAAGAGTTATATCTTATCGTAAGTTTCTCCAAATTAATTAAACTCGTAAGATTTGCCATACTCCTACCCATGTCATATTACTGTGAAATCGGCCAATCCAACCTAGACTTGCACATGTGCGGTACTTGAAGATTTTCTCAAGATGAAAATGATGGGCTCGAGCTTGATAGTAAGCAGGCTATTTTCTGCAATAAACATTTAAGAGAAAAAAAAATTAAGCTAATGAAAATTCATATATCCACTATTATCTATTAAATTAAAATACATTTACTTAAAAGTGATTTAATTACTTATTATATTCTTTTTTGAAGAATGACATGTGTCATTATATATCATTCTTAACTTCACGTTTTACAAATTTTAAATTTAAATTTTTTAATTTAATTATATATATCATCTTTTTTAACTTTAAATATATTTTATTTTTTAATTTATAACTTTTTAAATTCTAGCTAAATTCAAAAAACTTTTGAAATACACGAGATTACAAATTTTGAATAAAGGCAACGTCATATTTCACACATTCATAATAGTGAAAACTCTATCAGATTATAAATTCATATTGAAATCATTGATTGATATATCAAAAAGGGAATAAAATTTGCTAATATAGCCCGTTTGGTCTCATTTGTGTTCCGCCTTCGTTGATCCACAAGTTAAACATGGCAGCAAGTTTAAGCCCACAATTAAACTAGCAGCAAGAATAAAGCCCAACCCACTTATTTTAGTGGGTCAAATGTGCTATCTAACAAGCCTCGACTCACTTTTGGTGGTGCTACCTAGGGATATCTAGTGAATTGGATCAACTTACAAATTTACGGATTTCGATTAAATCAAACTCATAAAATACGGGTTGAGCTGGGCTTGCGGATTGAGTTGGGTTGAAAAATGTTTCAACCTGCAGTGTGTGGGTCAGATAGATGATACTTTTCTTAGTAAAAAGTCGTTTAGATAATAAAGAGTACATGAAAAAATATAGAAAGTGAAGTCAATGATTATGTCAATACATATGACATGCGTGATGACACTGACTTCGATTAGTTAGACTAATTTATTATTTGAGTTATGACTAGCTTTGTTTAGTTTATTCCAGATTTAGTAAGAATTGTTAATTGTTATTTTGTTATGCATTTATTGACTTATGATGTTTAGTTTATTTGAAATTGATACCTATTATGTTTGAGGAAGGTCAATTGAGACTTATTATATTAATTTGTTAGATTGAGACCTGTTATGTTTGAAATTGAGACTTATGGTGTTAATTTGTTAGATTGAGACATATTATATTTGAGATTGAGACTTATGATATTAAATTGTTAGATTTTGTATTTTGACTTTCTTTTTTAGGAAATATTTTATATATAAAAAAAAAGATTTTGAACTAACGAGTTCAACCCAAGAGTGGGTCGATTTAGCTAGGGTTGAACGAAAAAATCTCATCAACTCAACTCACTGCTCTAGTGAGCGAGTCGGATCCAAAAATGCTGCTGAACCCAGTCTACTCAACAGACACCCTTAGTGCTACGAACTATAAGGTCAGTGTAATATAGGGTAAAAATGAGAGTGAAAATTTCATGAATTAGTTTTTAATACAATTTTATTAATAAAATTGATCCATGACAATAGGGGCAGATCATGGTTATAGTTGAGATGGCTATGGTCCCTCTAAATTTTTTGGAAATAATACATTTACATGTATTTTATTTTTGAAAAAAAAAAAAAACCTTTACAAACTTTTAACTTAGACTCTCCATTGATGTGTTAGTTCTTCTTGACACCCTAAGATAGGGGCACCGCTACATGTATGTCTAAGGAGGCTTAAGCCCCTCATCCCTGTTAAATTTTTTAAAGAATTCCATATTTTTAAGATTTTTTTATTTACTTAAGGATGACCTCCCCTCAAACCATGTTTTTATGAGTCTAGCTCTACCCCTGCCTTCAGAAAAACTCCCTAGCTCCACCGGGTCGTTTTATGCTGAACCCTCTAGTCAAAGGTCCAATGATGGACCTTTGACTTTATCTATGATAATAGGTTTATAAAATTTACAATAAAGGAAAAATTATATATTATTCTTAAATCCTTAAACTCTATGTATTTCCATATTAAATTTTGTTTCATTTATTATTATTTTCACTTTTACCCTTTGTCTTCTTCCTTCAATTCCCTCTGTAAATTTTTCAACTGTGGTCGCTGGCGAATGATGGATTCCGACGACATTGAGTGTTGTCGATCTAGATGGCAGTGGGCGTTGTAGATCTGGGCTTTGCAGATCCAGGCCTTGCTATTTACAGAAGTATAGCAGATCTTGATGGAGAGCTTTGGATGATGGTGGCCAGATTCAAAGGTCTTTGAGGAAAATTACATGTTTGAAGTTTGAACACAGTGAACCTCCACCGCGAACCTCGTCACCAGCCAAGCCATCTCCACAGCGAGTCGCGCAGCTCCGCTCCCTCTACGAACCAGATCCGCTCCAGAGCCATCGTCTTCCGCCGTCCAAGCCACCGCGCCACGCACGACGTCGCACCCAAGACCACCCCATCGCGCCTCCGCCCAGATCTACGTCGCGCCTTTGCCCAGATCTCCCCTTCTCAAACCTGTCGTGCCTCACCATCTCCGGCGATGCAGCAGCAGCTCCGACGAGTGCGACGCAGCACCATCTCCAGTAGCAACTCCGACGAAAGATGGGTCACCGACGATCTGAGTTGTTGTGTATGGTGGTTGCAGGTTGCTTAAGGATGGTGGTAGGTGGTGGGTGGTGGTTTTCTGATTTTGATGGGGAAAGGTTGAAATTCTGTGGTTGGTAGTTGGTGACTCAAAAAATGAAAAATGATTGGAACTTTTTTGCAATTATTTGTTTTACAAATTAACACTTTTGATGTACTAGTTTATAATATTAAATTTCTTTTACTTACCTATTCAAAATGTTACTGGTAATTGATCACAACTGTCCATTTATTTTTCTATTCATCTAACAGTTATAATTAAAAGGTTCATCCGTGGACCTCATTTAAAGAGGTCCATGTTAAACGCTCCCAGCTCCACCCCTCCATGACAGCCCCATTTTAATTCCCTCAACAAAATGACCCTAAGCATGTTTGTTTTACATTTTACTCATCGCAGCATGTCATTCTATGCATGGAGGACGGTTCAGATTTATCGGGGCACAAATCCCAAATCCGTTCAAAGGAAGGAAGAATTTCTTCCTTTTTTTTTTTTTTTTTTTCTTTTTGAATGCCCACTGACATAGACCAAGCAATTTCTGGTATTCCAAGAAAGGTAACTAGTCGCATGAATAGATGGTTGATGCGGCCTCCTTTATTATCTGAAATATAAAAAAAAAAAAATAGCTTTTGATCTAGATCCCCGTAGTGCTCCTGGTGATGATGGCTTTACTGGCCTATTTTTGAGAACATATTGGGATATAGTTGGGGAAGAAATCCATCAGGCAGTAGCAAATTTCTTCAGAATTTCAATCACACCATCATCTCTCATATTCCCATGATAAAAAATGCACAAAAAATGTTACTGGTGAGACCAATCAATTTGTGTACATTCATATATAAAATATTTTCTAAAGTCTTAGTGGGACGATTGCAGTGTATAATGGATAAAATCATCTCTCAAAACTAGGGAGCTTTTAGTGAAGGGCGTTATATTACAGATAGCATTTTGATAGCTCACGAGGTAATGCACTAATTAAAAACAAAAAATTCTAGTAATAATTATGATTTAGCGCTTAAACTCGATATGAGAAAAGCGAATGACATGGTGGAATGACTATCTAAAAAATAATATGTTGGCTATGGGCTTTGCTTCAAACTTTGTTAAATTAATCATGCAATATGTATTTAGTGTCTTATATTCAGTGTCATCCAGAGGTGAAAATTTTGGTTATTTTAAACCTTGTAGAGGGTGTAGACAAGGAGGCCCACTCTCTCCATATCTCTTTCTCATATGTTCAGAAGGTTTCACCTTCCTATTACATAAGTTGGAGACTCAGAACAATTTTACAGGGGTAAAAATTAGCAGAAGTCCTCCTGTCACTTCATTATTATTTCCTGATGACTATTTATTTTTTTGTCGAGCTTACTTGAGCCATGTGCAGATTGTAGGTGATTTGTTGAACAAATATGAAACTATCAGTAGGCAAAAAATCAACTTTGGCAAATCTACCATATTTTTCTCAAAGAACACTCCCCACAGGCTACGATCCTCTCTAGTACAATCTATTCATATCAGATCCATTGGTGCCCACGATAAATATTTAGGCTTCCCCTCTGTTGTGAACAGGTCAAAGAAGGAGACTTTTGATTTCATCATACAGAAAAGTATGGAATAAAGTCAGTGGATGGAAGCACAATATTCTTTCTCATGCAGGTAAAGCCACTCTAATTAAATTTGTTCTTTCAGCTATTCCTATTTATGTCATAGCATGCTTTCGAATCCCAGATGGAGTTTGCAATCAAATCCAAAAAATTATTCATCAACTTTGGTGGGGTAAGGGGGTTAATCGTGATGGTATTCACTGATTAAATTGGAATTTCTTGTGCAAAAGCAGAAACCGAGGTGGACTTGGATTTAATTGCTGAGCAAGGATGACGATTAGCAACACAAAGTTACTGCTATATAAAGTATTCAAAGACAAATATTTCCCTTATTCTAATTTCTTGAATGCAGGATTGGGGAATAACCCATCTTGGGCTTGGAAAAGTATTTTACAGGGGAGGAAAGTGTTGCAGAAAGAAGTTAGATGGGCTGCGGGGAATGAAACTACATTGGATATCTTTGGGAATCCATGGCTTCCTATTAAGTCCCCATTTGCTATCTATGGTCATACCACTTATCCAGGAATCCACAATTGATTTTATCTTTAATGGATCATGATGTAAAAATGTGGAAGACTATAAGAAATTTTTATATATACTTAAATCTGCATATAAATCTTGTGAGATAAAAAAAAGTAATTCATCTATAAAGTACTTTTCAAGTGATTCATAATAAAAGAATTCAAGTAACACTATTAAGTATTTTTGTGGGTACAACATTAATAGGTTTTTAAATAATTAAGTGACATCAAAGCTACATTAAAAAGTGTAAAATCCAAAACCTAAAAGGAAAAAAAGTTAAAATGGATACAAGCAAACGTCAAACAATTTTGTTATTCATTTAACTTTTATATTTTAATTTTTTTAATTCATTTATAAACTCATTTTATATTCCATAAAAATATTACAATCACGTATAATTTAATTTAAATATATTTCTCATACATATATACAATAAACACCCGTCCACTATATTTGAAGTGGACAAGAATCATTTTCCAACATCGAAATAGGTGTATCAAGTACTTCCCGCAACCAGTGTATTGTCCCATGAACAATAAAACTTGGAGAAGCTGAGCAGTCACCGCAATGCATGATGGGCAATAGGCTCTTTGCAAGGTAATTTTATGCTATACTAGACTTCTATAATTCCAAGCAAAAAAAAAAAAACCACACATAACACATTTAAGTATTAATTTTAGTAATAGAAAAGATATTTTTGGTGTTTTAAAAAAGTAATAATATTTTTTATTGAGAGATTTTGAAAGTAAGCGTTGAGGTAACTTTAGAATCTTTCATTCTTCCTCTTTATAGGAGTTGATGTGGTACTTCTATGATGAGAAATTTTTAGGTTATGTGAGAGTCCTATATTTACTCCACTAACATAATACATGGACATCATAATGATATATATACTAAATTTTAAATTAAATTTGTAAACAAAAATTAAATTAAATTTCAACTTTGAGAATATTTTCTATGTACTTAAGAATCTTTTCCTTAGTAGTATCGAGACTAGGATAAGTTGTTAAATATTAATTAATTATTATTTTGTAATAAATATTTAAAAATATATTAAGATATTTGACAACTCATTTTAAATATTTAACAACTCATCTTAAGCATTGATATTAAAATAAGTAATGTTATATTTTTTAACAAATCTTACAAAATCTTTCCAATTACATAGAACAAAAAATATTAAATAAAAAAGTGAAAATATTTAATACTTTATTCTTTAAAAAAGTTAGTAGAATCATTAATATAACTAGATTTTGAGGTAAATTAAGAATTACATGATAAAAATAAAAATAAAAAAATTCATTAAATAAAATATATGTAACAATTCATCAAGAAAAATAATATTTATAAGTTTAGTTTAAAAATACATAATATTTTTATAAAATTATTTCACTCTAATATAAATACTAAATAATTTAAATATAAATGTTATAAAATACAACCTATATGCATGAAGAAAAATTATAATATAAACAAAATTTGCATCTTTTAAATGCATAATTTAATCTAATAATTTTATAAAATTATATTTTAATATTTTAATTTTACTAAAAATTACACATAAATTAATTTAATTTATTTTCATGAAACCCGAGAGAAATAAATCAAGTGATAAGATATTTAGAACTCAGCTAGATATACACTTGTGAAGAAGGAAAACTCCTATACCCTAAGCAAATATTGTTACCAAGTGGCCTCAAACTCAAGAGGAGGAGTGAATTGAGTTTATAAAATATTTTCGCAAATCTTTTGTAAAAGGTTTGTTTATTAATTTTTATTGACGCTATTGAATGATTGAAGTGAATAGATAAATGAGATTGAATACTTCACTCACAAATTAAATAAGCCAAGATAGAATAACATTCAAACAGGCATATAAAATAAATGCACAAATGTAAAGAGATGAGTTTAGAAGATCAAACACATGGTTTATCCTGATTCAGCCACCAATCCACTTGTGGCTTACGTCCAGTCATCAAGTAATCGCTAGAGATTTTTCACTATATCTTCAAGTTTCAACAGGTGCTTGACAACCTTTACAATTGAAAGCACTCAACACACTTTGGGATATCTCACCCTTATGCTTGAGCCTCAAATAGGGATACCTCACCCTTTACAATTTTTGAGAGATGCCTCACCTTCAAGGGATACCTCACTCTTTTCTCTAGAATGATACCTCACCCTCTATCCAACTAAGGGATGCCTCACCCTTTTCTCTAGATGGATACCTCACCCTCTCTTTTACAGATTATACAAAGTGTAGAAGATAAAAACTCTCTTAAAGAGTAGATAATACAAATTGAAGTTCTATGGGTATCAAGGAATCACAAACTTATAGCTCAAAACAGGGTTGGGAGAAAAAAATGATGAAACACGAATTTAATGCTTAAGGATGATTTTCAAATTATTCTTCAACCTTTTTTAAACGCCCAAACACTTGTACTTATAGCCCATTAATATTTAGAGCCGTTGGGGAGAATTTAGAGCCGTTGGAATGTGTTTTTCTGGTTGCCCAGATAACCGGTTAGGACATTGTCCTAATCGGTTAGGAGCTTCAAAACTTTGCTCCTGACATTCAGAATAATCGGTTAGACAATGAGCCTAATCGGTTAGACTTCTTTTTAAAAGCCTTTCACGTGTGTTTTAAAAACACTACTAACCGGTTAGGAAAACTTCCTAATCGGTTAGGAGGTCTTATAAAAGCATGAAAAATGCACTTTAAAAGGTCATAATAATCGGTTAGGTGAAATGCCTAATTAGTTAGGAGTTTTAGAAACTTGAAAAATGCTCCTGATATTCATAATAATCGGTTAGGCCAATTGCCTAATCAGTTAGGAGCATTTAGAACGTAAAAATGGCTCCTAACAGGGTGAATAATCGGTTAGAGAAAATTCCTAATCGGTTATTGTACTCTAGTTTTGAAAACTAACTTTAAAAGGTCATAACTTCTTCGTTTCTTATCCAATTTAAGCAAATGACCACTCATTGGAAAGATCTTTGAGTCTATTTTCAAATGAAATAAGTTTCAGAACAAAACTCAAAGTATTTTGAAAGATATGATCAAAAGAGTAACTAAAATTCAGTTTTACAAAACACAAACTTGACTATTTTTCATAGAAATGAACTACCACCATGATTAGCTTTTCAAAACTTGTTTGTTGGGTATTTTAACATGTGAAAAATTATTTGAAAATATTTGAAAATATATTTGAGCTTAGTGTGATTCCTTTTTACCTTTACACATGATCTAGACCCTATATGCTAATCTTGAATATTCTTGGAGCTTGATTAATACATTTCCATTCCTTTCTTGTTTGTTATCATCAAAACCATTCCATTATTCAATGCTAATTACATTATCCCTATTTTTGATGATGACAAACATCCATTGAAAAAAGAATTAGTTCAAATAAATTAGAATTCACAAAATGTGTATTAGAGACTTACTCCCCCTCTATTTTTCAAGAGGTGATTAGATCAGAGATTGCACAGTTTCTCCTTAATTTTGGAATCTCAATATCATTGAATTTGTACCTTATTATTTACCTTTTCTCAATGACTCATAAAATTCTCCCCCTTTTGTCATGATCAAAAAGATATATAATATATAGATTTTGACAAAGAGAGAAGTTATTTGCAATAATACCATGTTTATAGAAAATGAAAATATTCTAGATTAATATTGAACAATGGTATCATCAAAACATGAATGTATTGCCATAATATATCATCAATATCATAATGTTCACGACAAGAACATAAACTGACCATAAACAGAGTTAGGTAGCATGTCTCATGATAGTAGCAACACAGAGCAAAACAGAGTTATATTGACTCCAAACCTATTGATAAAGTAAAAAGGATCCAAACTCAAGTCCCATGATCCTCCAAAAAGTGGCACTCAAGTTTGTCCAGACGATCTTCATTGTTTGCAGGGGCGTTCTCCATAGGAGCATCAGGACCTTCAGCTGCTGCTTCTTGTCCTCTTCCATAAACCCAAGCATCATTAATTTTCTTGAATTGCATTCGGTTGAAATTGGCTTTCCCAAATTTGTTTCCAACAAGCTCAACTACATTTTCTTCTTGCAGAAAATTAGCTTCTCTATCATAATGGTCCATGATTTTTGGTTGGATTTGGAGTGTTAGAGGTGTTTGAGTGAAGGAAGATGACAATGGATGAGTAAGGCTCGTGAAAGATGAAGGGAGGTCACGGTTTTTGTGTTTTGAAGAGCATAATAATCAGTTAGGGGGTTCTAACTAACCGATTAGAGCATTTTGGTAACCGATTAGAGTGAGAAGAATTCATATGGGTGGCCACAGTTTAAGTGAATAACCGATTAGAGACAGAAGCTAATCGATTATCTTTGTTGTGAAAATAATAATGTAAGGCTATGTAAGTGTGAATAATCAATTAGGACATGGAGTAATCGGTTAGAGTGAAGAGAAATAAAATGAGAAGCTCATGAGTTGGGATAATAACTTGTTATGGAAGAGAGCTAATCGATTAGCTCGTGGGAAATGAGGAAAATGAATTAGAGCATTTGTGGGGAGTGAAAAGGGGATATTGGGTAACCAGTTAGATAGTTGCTCTAACCGGTTATTGGGCTTTGGCAGAGAGCACCAAACAACCAGGAACATGTCATAACCGATTATAAGCTTGGCATAATCGGTTATTTTGGCTTAACAGAGAGTATTTCAAACGTCCCAGACTTTTCCACAGTTTTCATAACAGGTTAGATGCTTTTCATAACAGATTATGACCTTCTTGCAACTAATTATTTCTAAAAAAAAACCAGAAAATTTTTAAGAATGCATTCTTTAATATATCAACAGCTTATACCATCCTAAAGGAGTTACTTGACTTGGCCTCATTTCCATCACCTCTAAATACCTTAAATATAGCTCAAAAATTGATTATGCTTCTTTGAAGGAGCTTGAATCCAATTTCTTCAGTAAGAACTTGAGATTGAATGATTGAGGGACTTGAGCATGGATCAAGTACCTGCAAAACAAACTTGGGGGAAAGTCCGACGCTCAAGTCAGTATAGGATTCAAAAAATGATTTAAAATAAGATAGTTATGCATGGAGTTCAATAGTGCAGCAAACTATCAAATTATGCTACAGAGTGATAAGTTATGCATCAAAAAGACATATCATGCAATAAATGACAGATTATGCAACTAAATATCATATTATGCAGTAGCATGACAAATTATGCAATAAAGTATCATATTATGACAAGTTATGTAGCAAAATTACTCATTATGCAAAAAAATTACATATTATGCAGTAAAATGATGAATTATGCAGCAAATTAGATGCATGATTAATCAAATATCTCGAGTTCAAAGATATTAATATTATACATGCCATTTCGCACAAAAAGCATATTCATTTAGCATATTTAAGACATGTAGAGATATTTTTCAAGATGCTAAACTAGTAAAGCATAGAGTAAGTCTTCACTTAACCAAAGAATGTAAGGTCAAGCTTCTTAGAGACAAGGAGGGCAGCTTGAAGTATTCTCTGAACTTGTGCTTATAGTAGTCATTTTCAAGATATCATAGTGAATTCTTGGCCTTTCAAGCATACTTACAACACACTTCAATTTTTGACTTTTGGTACCCAAATTTTCTTCAGTCCTTGTGTGTTAATTTTAAGCAAGGTACCTTTGGGGACCCAAATCATTTTAGTCCCAACCTTGGTGTTCAAATTCTTTCTAACATTGCATGTAGAGGCACTATGCCCTTTCCTCCCACAATGAAAACATTTGATGAAGGGGCTACTTGATGTGCTTGAGGAAACAAAGAAATTCTTGAGAAACTTTTGTTAGTTATTAGGATTATACCCTAAATCAGCCTTTTGAAAAACACATCTTTGTTTCCCTAACAATACATTCAAGTTATCTCTTCCAAAGGTAAATTTTCAAAAAGTGTTTTTCAAATCCTCAATCTCAATTTCTAATGCTTTACATGATAAGCAAGATGAGGATGTGAGTGCATTATCTTGTGAAGAGCATGTTATGCATGAAGAATTTGCTTCAATCAACCCAAGAGTTTTATTTTCTAATTTCAATTCCTCAATTTCTTTGTTTAAAGCAGAAATTTAATTTTCAAATGAGGAAATTGTTTTCTTTGAACATGAAATCATTTTTGCAAGCCTCATAAATTCATTATGCAATTCTTCAAATGCTTCTTGCAATTCATCATAGGAAGGGGAAGAGTTTGATTCTGAATTTGAGGATGTTACCTCAATGTCATCTTCATCTTCATCTTCTCCTCTATCCATGAAACATAGATTGGCTTTCTCATTATCCGAGCTATCAGTTGAATCCATGTCATTATCATCCCAAGCTATGTAGGCTCTTCTTTCTTTCTTCTCCTTTGAGAGCCTCTTCTTATACTTTTTTACTTTCTTTTGATAAATTGGGCACTCCATCTTCATGTGACCCAATTCTCCATATTCATAGCATTTAGGAGTGGATGAGATTCCTTCCCCTTTGTGATAGACATTCTTTGAGGGAAATGAATGTCTTCTTTGAGCTTCATTCTTTTTGAAGAATCTTCCAAACTTCTTTACTAGAAGGTTGAGATTCTCCTTATTAATCTCCAAGTCATCTCCATCATCTTCATCATCATCATTAATTATGGAGGAGGTGGCTTTGAGAGCAATCTCCTTTTTTTTGTTGTCAAGCTCTTCATTTTGTTTGAGTCTATTCAACTCCAATTCATGTTCTTGGAGTTTGCCAAAAAGTGTGGCTAAGGTCATTGTTGCAAGATTTCTTGATTCCGAGATAGCCGTCATCGTAAGTTGTCAATCCCTGCTCAAACATCTTAAAACCTTGTGAATAAGATCTTCATTAGAAAATGTCTTTCTTAATGAAGTTAAATGATTAACAATATATGTAAAATGTATTTACATTTCTTGAATGCTTTCAACTTGGTTCATCCGAAAGAGCTCATACTCATGAGTGAGAGTATTTATCCTTGATCTTTTCACTTCACTAGTACCCTCATGGGTTACTTGTAAAGTGTCTAATATTTCTTGGATAGATTTACAATTTAAGACTCTAAAAATTCATCATACCCCAAGGCTGTGGTAATGATGTTTTTGGCTATCAAATTGTATTAGACATTCTTCTTATCATCATTTGTCCATTTACTTCTTGGTGTATTAACTCTTACACTATTTACAACTTGTGTGGGGACAAAAAGACCATTTTCAATAACATCCCACACATCTAAGTCAATAGCTTTAATAAAAATTTTCATTCATTCTTTCTAATAAGCATACTCATTCCCATTGAAAAAGGGAGGTCTATAGAGAGAAGAACTTTCGGAAAAATCATTTGAAGAGGCCATCACTTTCTCTTGAAGCTGTTAAGCTCTTTACACAAGAACCTAACTCTGTTACCACTTGTTACTAAGTGGCCTCAAACTCAAGAGGAGATTGAATTGAGTTTATAAAATATTTTCACAAATCTTTCGTAAAACGTTTGTTTATCAATTTTTATTGAAGCTATTAGATGATTAAAGTGGATGGATAAATGAGATTGAATACTTCACTCACAAATTAAACAAGCAAGATAGAATAACATTCAAGCAAGCATATAAAATAAATGCACAAATGTAAAGAGATGAGTTTAGAAGATCAAACACATGATTTATCCTGGTTCAGCCACCAATACACTTGTGGCCTACGTCCAGTCCTCAAGCAACCGCTAGAGATTTTTCACTATATCTTAAAACTTCAACAGATGCTTGACAACCTTTACAATTGAGAGCACTCAACACACTTTAGGATACCTCACCCTTATGCTTGAGCCTCAAATAGGGATACCTCACCCTTTACAACTTTTGAGGGATGCCTCACCCTTTTCTCTAGAAGGATACCTCACCCTCTATCCAACTAAGGGATACCTCACCTTTTTCTCTAGAGGGATACATCACCCACTCTTTTACAGAGTATACATAATGTAGAAGATAGAAACTCTCTCAAAGAGTAGATAATACAAATTGAAGTTCTACGGGTATCAAGGAATCATAAACTTATAACTCAAAATAGGGGTTGGGAGAAAAAGATGATGAAACACGAATTTAATGCTCAATGATGATTTTTAGATTGTTCTCCAATATTTTTTAGATGCCTAAACACTTGTACTTATAGCCCATTAATATTTAGAGCTGTCGGGGAAAGTTTAGAGTCGTTGGAATGTGTTTTCTAGTTGCCCAGATAACCGGTTAGGACACTGTCCTAATCGATTAGGAGCTTCAAAACTTTGCTCCAGACATTCAGAGTAACCGGTTAGGCAATGAGCTTAATCGGTTAAGCTTCTTTTTAAAAGCCTTTCACATGTGTTTTAAAAACACTACTAACCGGTTAGGAGAACTTCCTAATCGGTTAGGAGGTCTTATAAAAGCATGAAAAATGCACTTTTCTTTTATACTAACCAATTAGGTGAAATGCCTAATCGGTTAGGAGCTTTAGAAACTTGAAAATGCTCCTGATATTCATAATAATTGGTTAGGCCAATTGCCTAATCGGTTAGGAGCATTTACAACGTGAAAATGGCTCCTGACAGGGTGAATAATCAGTTAGGGAAAATCCCTAATCAGTTATTACACTATGGTTTTGAAAACTAACTTTAAAAGATCATAATTTCTTCATTTCTTATCCATTTTAAGCGAATGACATTGGAAAGATCTTTGAGTCTATTTTCAAATGAAACAAGTTTCAGAACAAAACTCAAAGTATTTTGAAAGATATGATCAAAAGAGTAACCAAAGGTCAGTTTTGCAAAACACAAACTTGGCTATTTTTCATAGAAATGAACTACCACCATGATTGGCTTTTCAAAACTTGTTTGTTGGGCATTTTGGCATGTGAAAAACCATTTGTAAATATTTGAAAACATATTTGAGCTTAGTGTGATTCTTTTTTACCTTTACATATGATCTAGACCCTATATGCTAATCTTGAATATTCTTGGAGCTTGATCAATGCATTTCCATTCCTTTCTTGTTTGTTATCATCAAAATCTTTTCATTAGTCAATGCCAATTACATATATAGTCTCAAAACTAAAAAGTGTGAGGAAATATTATAAAACCTAAAACAATGTTTAGTTAAACTCTCATTTTTTGCTAGTTTATTTTGCATCTTTTTTTATCATTTCGTTTGTATTTTTTCTTCTTTCTTTACCTATGTAATTTTTAATATTATATTTTTCTTTTTTCAAAGAGTTTTACATCGGCATTCTAGCATATTAAGTTTTCACTATTTGAATATGTAGTATCTTTATCTAAATTTTTTAGAATTCTAGGCCATACATCTTCTTTTTAATTATTTGCATTTTTTATTCTTTCTTTATCTATGTAATTTTCAATATTATTTTTTTAAAGAGTTTACATTTGCAATCTATTTTATTAGTTTTTAGTGTTTAAATATGTGTCATCCACATATACAAACATGCCTACGATATATTAAAAATAAAATAAAAAACTACATGGCATATAAAAAGATGGACTATTTGACATATGATAAAAAATTAAAATATATCTTATCAATTAGAAATAACACATGATAGAATATAAAATTCATATGCATATGCATCTTTCAGAAGCACAGGTAACACATGCAGCTTGAAATACCTTAGACTAATACATATGCATCTTTCAAAAGCACATGAGGAATATCAAATTCTCCTATAAGGCCAGTGAGGAATACCAAATTCATGAAAAGAGGAAAAGTAAAATTCTCCTACGTACATCCTTAAAAATTTGATGAAAAAGTTTATTAATGAGTAAAATTTTTAGGGTGTTAATATTTTACTTTTATGTTGGAATAGGGCCTAACTATTCTTTGCTAAAAAAGAAATGGAGATTTGATCAAGCACAGTCACTCACTCAAATTGGCTCCAGTCAATGCCTTCTAATCCTGAAATAATCCTCTTCTAGTTTGTTCTTTTTACTTATTTGACTGTTTGTGTAATGTTTTGTTCTTTTCATTTAGGTTTTTAATTGTGTTATGTGCTGATTGAATTTTTTATTTTAATTTCATTATTTGATTTTTGTATATGTGACAATTTTTTGTCACATGTCACATGTCACATGTTGCCATTTTATATTACATATGACAAAAAATAGCTACATAACATATAACAAAATATTAATTATTTTATTTGTCATATGTTAAACAAGTAATGCACTTACTTGTTAATAGAGAAGACACACAATTTTTTAAGTCATGTATCTTTCTTTTTTATATTATTTTATTATTATTATTATTATTATTATTATTATTATTATTATTATTATTATTATTGATTGGTGATTGATTAATATAGTACAAAGTTTTATAATTATTAAAAAATATTTTATTAACAAGTGTCCTAAGATCACTTGTTAATGAATAAAAAATAAAAAAATATTAATGAAGCATAAAGTATTTTAATTTTTTATTTTAATAATTATTTTATTTTATATTTAAAACTTTCTATTTATGTTTCTTACACCAATGCCTTAAAAGCAATAGTTAGCACATCTCATAAAAATACTTCATCTATTTCAAAATATCTATTGTTTAAGGGTTTTGCAAAAAAATTAAGAAAATTATTAAATAAAAATCATTTTAAAGAAATATAATATGTAACACCCACCGTAGGGTATCACATTTATGTTACTTAATTACCAAATTACCCCCTCCTTATATAGTATGCTTTGAAATGTAAATACGAGTTGTAAAATTTCTTAATATTAATAAGATAAATTTAGCAAAAAATAAAAATATTACAACATCATCACAAATAATTTACATAATATACACATAAGTCTTAGTACTGTCATACATAAATATTTACAGACTAGGTTCTCAAAGTATTTGAACATTATTTAAAACTAGCATACTGCCCAAGTACTACTAAACAGCAGAACCCTCAGACGGGTCCTCCTCAGATTCTTCAGCAGGTAGGAATCCGACTTGAAGTGAAATCCTACGGACAGGTATCCGTGCAGACGATACGATACTAATCTCACTAGGAGTACGGTAGTAAGTTCCCCAATACTGCCTAATGGACAATGGAAACTCTAAGTGTACATTAATATTTACACTGAAATAAGAGTTCCCTCGATAAAGTCTACTTAAGATAATCTTCAAGTCTCCTATATAGTAAATGTTGATACCCAATTTTGTCCATAATTCTTTTATTTTTGTTACTTAATCAAGGTATGAACACTCAATTTTGTCCATAAAGTTTATTTCTAAACCTTGAAAAAATGAATCAAAATCTAAAAAACATAAAATGAAAAAAATGAAAAAAGTTGAAAAACTAAAGTATCTAAGTCCCACATTGGAGAAGCCATGCTTCTTCCCCCTTCCCTCCTCCTATATAGGGGTGGTTCTCATTTGTTTTGGATACATCCAAAAATTTTCACACTTGGGCTTAATACTAAGTATAGAGCCCGAGAACCTTAGTATTTTTTTTACTTGGACTTAATACTAAGTATAAGAGCCCGAGACTTTAGTAAAAAAAATTTTTTCCTCCATGCTAGTGGATTGCTTTTCAAGGTTCGATTTGAAGAGAACGCGTGAGGCTCTGTATAGAATTCTTTGAGCATAGCATTTTTATACGTCTTGGAGGTAAGCTTGCTCTTTCTTTCTTTTTTTTTTGGTTTGTTTGTATTTTTTATTTATTTTTACCTTTTTAAATTTTTTTTTTATCTTTCATCTGGGTTTAAGTAAAAAAATAAATTTGGGCCTTTTTTTTTTTTTTTTTTTGCTTGCTTGGGCTTGAGATATTTTATTTCTTTTAAGAAAAAGAGTTTTGAAATTTGTAATTAGGCCTTTTAAGAAAAAATCTAAAAATATATAAAAAAGAGAAAAATTAAAAAAAAAATAAAAAATGAAAAAAAATGTTAAAGGATAAAAATAAATAAATTTTTTTCGTTATTGTGTTTAATTTGGTTTTTATGTTATTTTATTGTATTTACTTGACTCATGATATGATAATGTGTTGTTTGTGTAGCTACTTAGTTGTCATTGTGCATGCCTTAAAATAAAAAATAAAATAAAAATATTTTAATCCATGCAATGACCAATGATGATGATTGAATAGCGGATGCTATCTTCAATGTCATTTAGATCATAAGGATTTATTGAGTAGCCTGGTGTTAACTTGAACCTCGTGCAAGAATGGATTTGTTTTCAAACAAAATCCCTTTTCAAAAATTTCTTTCTTAATTAAAATCAATCAACCCACAATTATTTTCTAAAGAACTACGTGACTTTGAGTTTCCCATTGCACCAGGAGATACGTAGGAGCAGAAATTCATTTCTGTCAAGCCAGAAAATAAATTTTCACAATTTGGTTATTCCTTTTCTTTCTTTTAAAATAAAAAATAGTTATAAAGTCTTTTTCTAAAAAAGGGTAAAAATAAATATATTTAAGATTATTAAATTTTGCACAACTAACATAAGGTACCGTTCCTAGAATAGGCAGTGTAGGGTGCTAACACCTTCCTTACCTGTAATCGACTCCCGAATTCAAACTCATTTTCTAAAAGACCAGTTTTCCTATTTTAAGGGTTTTTTCTAATGTTTTCCCGATTTAAATAAACATCAGTGGCGACTCCATTGATTTTCAAAATCAAATATTTTCGGTTATCCCGTCGCGATCCCGGTTGCGACAGCTGGCGACTCCACTGGGGATACTTAGAGAGTCAGGCCTGTTGTTATTAGTTGTGCAAATTTTTAATAATATTTTATTTATTTATTTTACCCTCTTTGTCTTTGTTTTTGTTTTCTTATTTGTTTGTAAATGTATTTTATTTAGTACTTTTATGTAAGTATCTGATAGCATTATTTCATGTATATTGTGACTTGTATATATATTTTGTACTTAATTGTTAAAACCCTAAGATAGACGATTTCTGGCTGGCTGTTGTATATATATTTTGCAGGTTGGGATATTTTTGTCTTTTAAGTTTTTGTACAGATTTTTTATGCTCCTTCACACACGTCACTAATCACTTACCTCACACACTTTTTGGGCTCTATACTCGAGTGTGTGCGAACCCGAGGAGTATGAGGGGTCTCGACTTTTGTTATTGAGGAGCCTTGTGCTCACTTGACATTTGTTGAGACACCACTCAGATTGTTACCGGTATCATGGACTAGTCATATTAAGAGGATTCATCCCTACTTGTGATTAATTCATGAATTAGATCCTTATCTTTCGAGATGGGGGCAATCTGGGAACCATGACTTTTTTAGAAGTTCAGATCTGTCCTGAAAAATCTTGCACTGATAGGTTGAACATAATGACCTTGAAAATTAGAGTCATCCAGCTTCTTAGATTACATCTGATTAGGACACAAAGGGAGCGTTCTTTTTCTTTATCTGTCTATTCCTCATGTCCTCCATCATTACATTCTTTTTGACAAAAAAAATTCAACAAAAAAATGATACATCATATAGCATTTTCATTCCTAGCATTTTTTTTTTCATTATTCATCTATGTCTCATGTCATTCATTCTTGCTTTAAAAAAAAAAGATATATCATTTTGCATTTTCATTACATTCTTAGCATTCATAAAAAAGAAAAAAAAATATCATTTTATATTTTCATGACAATCCTAGCATCAAAAAAGTAAAAAAAAAAAAAATATCATCTTGCATTTTCATAACATTCCTAACAAAAAAAAAACATCATCCTGTATTTTCATAGCATTCTTAGCATTCAAAAACAAAAGAAAAATATATATTATCTTGCATTTTCATAGCATTCTTAGCATAAAAAAAAGAGATACATTATCTTGCATTTGCATTACATCCCCATAAAAAATATCATCTTGCATTTTCATCGCATTCCTAACTCTAAAAAAAGAAAAGAAAGAAAAAGATACATCATTTTGCATTACCATGACATTCATAACATTCTTTTTAAAAATAAAAAAAATAAAAAATTTCATTTGCATAATACTTTGCATGCATGCATGTTGCCAATTTTGTTCAATCAATGTTGATAATTACATATTCACATTATGTTTCACCAAGCGAAAAAGTGGGCACTATAACGAAAAAATTGCTTCCGCGACACCCTTACAGGACTCGTTCTCAGGCAAGGATCATGGACAAAATAGAACGAACTCAAAAGCTAAAGGATGAAGTGAATCAACTCAGAGAACAAGTGTCCAAGATGATGGAGATGTTACAGTCCATAGAAAATAGAATGAGCACAAATGGGAATCCCTCAGTGGCAAACGAGAGACATCTGACCACACCTCCTCACCTGTCTGGTTTCTCTCCAACCCTTTTGCAATACCAAGGCTTCAATCCTCAAGGAGTTGTGATGCCAATCACTACTCAACCCTCAGTCACCAGTTCTCAAGAAATCCAAGTGCCACCCTTCCCTCCTTATGGCTTCCATCCCAGCTATGTACCATCATTAACCACCAATCCCCTTGGTAATAGCATGCTAGCAGTGACACCAAATTCAAACCTGCTGAACAATACCCAAACTCAAGTCACCCAGCTGAATGTCAATGAAATCCCGCCAATACAACACCCATTTCTTCCTTTTATCCCATCATATGGCTTCCCTTCCAGCTTTGTACCACCACGGGTTGCCAATTCCCTTGACAGTGGCATGCCTGCTTCAAACTCATTGAGCACAACCCAACCATATGCCCATTACCCAGGTACCAGTGGAACCCCACTAATGCAACATTTTGTCACCACTTTTATGCCTCAATACCCATTGAGTTCTTTTGTTGAAAATCCTCAGTTCAAAGAGAGATGGGAAACTTTGGAAGAAAAATTACGGGTCATTGAAAGAGCTGGTTGTTATGGCCTCAAGGATGCTACTGAACTTTGTCTTGTCCCTGATGTTGTCATTCCCCCAAAGTTTAAGGTCCCAGATTTTGATAAATATAAGGGGACTACTTGCCCAAATAATCACTTGACAATGTACATTCGCAAGATGGCTTCACAAGCTCATGACAACAAGTTGTTAATCCATTTCTTCCAATACATTCTAACTGGGGCAGCTTTGAATTGGTACACACATCTTGAGCGTGCCCATATAAGGAGTTTCAAGGATTTAGCTGATGCCTTTGTAAAGCAATATAAGTACAACATGGACATGGCACCAGATAGAATGCAATTACGAAGCATGTCTAAGAAAGATGCTGAGACCTTCAAGGAATATGCTGAGAGGTGGAGGGAAATAGCTGCACAAGTAGAACCCTCTTTGTCAGAAAAAGAGATGGTTGCTATGTTCACTGATACACTGTACACGCCATTCTATGATCATATGATTAGAAATGTCTCGTCAAATTTTTCTGATATCGTGATAATTGGTGAAAGGATTGAAAATGAAATGAAAAAAGGAAGATTGCATCAAATGAATGATGGACAAGCAAGTATGGATAAATGTTGAACCGACTAAGGGTGGACTTCAGGTCAAATGAGTTAAATAGGGTTTCAGGAAAACTCATGGATGACAACGATTACCTAAACAGTAATTCACCAAGCGTTGTCAGAGGTTTCTACACATGCCCATCTGTAATAGGAGTGAATGCTTATAATGGTCGATCAGGGGCAACCTTAAAAAGTTCAACAAAGTGGTGATTTATTTTTCTAAAGAATGAACCATACCTCGGAGTCCTCCAGCACTAGAAAATTTCTGAGCGACTGGTATTCTGATTTGTTTACCAAGTTGTTACCATGAATGATGATTTAATTGTACTGACGTCATACTTGTTCAATCATTAAAACCATTCGAGTTTTTGAACTTATGTAAACTTTCCTGAAGCATTAATGTAATGGATTTGTGTGGATCTCAACATATCTTGTTTCCTTTTCCTATGTGTTTGGCACTTATGTTCTTGTCAGATATTTCTTATCATACTTTTCTTCCCTTTACTTGATTTCTTTTGGTTCGGATCCCATAAGACTCTCATTCAGAAGAAAAATTTGTGGTCATGAAGCCTGTGTGTGCAGGTGTTCTTTGCCAAAAAAAAACAAAAAAAATGAAAAAAGAAAAAGAAAATAAAGGGAGCAAATAAATAATCACTTGGTGTGTATTATCCTTTTGTTTCTAAATTAAAATTTTTGAAAATGGGCAATCAAAATTTAAAATAAAGATTGACCATCTTTCTCTATCTCTCACAAGAATTCATCTTTTCATTATCCATTGTTATCCCATTTTGAACTTGAAGGTTTTCTTCAATAAACCCTGAACAAGGATCACTTCTATACTAGAGAAAAACACAAAACCAATGATGATTATCATGGTGACTATTTTGAAGCATAAAAAAGGAAAAAAGAAGAAAAGGTGAAAAGGGCAAAAAGTAAAAGCAAAAAAATTGATTGACAAAGTTTAAGTTTGGAAAAAAAAATGGAGAATAATAAGAGAAAAGTGTGCTTGAAAGCGCAAAGGCAATTGACAAAGTTTAAGTTTGAACAAAGATCCTTGGTCCTACTTAACCTTTAAACACTTGTGTGAGCCTTATATTTTTCTTTTCATAACCCCTAACCTTGGCCACATTACAAGCCTTAAAAGGTCCAATCTGATCAATGAGTGATTGCCTTTATTTTCACAAGTTTTAATTTCGAGACAAAAGGTTATGATCTAGTTCATTGCTCCAAAAAAAAAAGCTCGTTAGGCTGAAAACCCGCAAGGGCAGTCTAAAAAAAAAGGCAAAAAAAAAAAAGAAGATAAGACAAAAAAGAGTGACTTACATTAGGGCAAGTTTTTACCCTGTTCAAGCTGGCCCTACACTGGGGCAATTCTTTAGCTCGATTTGGCCTGCACTGAGGCAAATTTTTTGGTTCAATCTGGCTCTACTTTAAGGCAAGTCTTTACCCTTTTCAATTTGGCTCTAAACTGGGGCAGTTTGCTTTGTTTTATTTGGCCTTTCACTGGGGCAAAAATTTTATTCTCAAGTTCCCCACTGAGACAATTTTTGTTGTCAAATGGCCCATAATGGGGCATTTTGTTCTCAAATGACATATCCTGAGTCAAATTCATTTGATACCATACATGAGGGTAGATTTTTGTAGATACCTGATAAAACAATGGTCATGGTGCCCAGTTTTCGAGTAAGGATCAATCACACCCAAGCTGGGGCAAAAAAAAAAAAACCTCTTGGCTTTCGTACTATTCCACTTCTTGTGTCTTTATCCTTTATAAATGTCCTTTGTGTCAAAAAGCTTCTCAGTTAGCAAATATCTTTTCTGTTGTACTTTTGAATCCATGCATATCTGGTACATGATGCTTCAGGTTGAGTGAACATAAGCACAATAGTACAATTTAACCATCTAATGGTAATCTCTTATTGAACAACTCTAGCCAAAGGAGTTCTAGAGTTTCAATCAATGAAGGGAATGACATCCTCAATGGATAACTCAGATTAAAGTGTGTCCGGTGGAAATAGGAACCTTTAGGGAAAGAGAGTCACAAGCTTCCACTAAGTCATATCTAATGAAGACGAATTTGAACAAGATGAGATTGATAATGATTCCCTTGAATACGGGTTTGGTTAGTTTCCAAGAAGCGTTTGGTTCAAAACTTTGGCAAAAACAAAAAGGAGTTTTTCTCAAGTACATTCACTTCTTCGACTCGTGGCTCATTGTAGGCTCAAGGCCCACTGCATAAAGTTTTTTGGCTCGGGACCATTTAAGTGTAGATGTGAAAAGAAAGAATGACCAGACAAATCATAAAGCAAATCAACGAATTTCGACCTTGATCCTGCTGTGAGGAAAAGTCCTTAAGGGTTGCGGAATCAAAGCTCTGATGTGCAAAAATAAAAAATAAAAAAACAAAAAAAAAATTGCTTACTCAATTTGTTCATGAGAATCTCTAAAGTAAGGCATCCATTGCATCATGCATTATATTTGGCATCATATGCACTGTCCTCAAGCATCACATCCATTGTATCATCATGCGTCCATTACATCATGCATCACCTCTAGCATCACATGAATTGTCATCTAGTATCACATTCATTGTATCCATTGCATAATGCACCATCTCTGGCATCATATGCATTTACAAAGTCAACAACTTTTCAATTCACAGGGCCTTATGCCCATTGCCTTTTCCTTTTTGGGTCCTCGCACCCATCGCTTTCACAGCAAGTCAGGGCCTTGTGCCCATTGCCTTTAAGTTTTCTGTCTAGCTTCGACGGGCACCCTACCCCGCAAGCGCTTTACCTTTAAGTTTTCTGTCCAGTTTCGACGGGCACCCTACCCCGCAAGCTTTTTGTCTTTTCTGCTTTTAAGTTTTCTGTCAAGCTTCAGCGAATACCCAACTCCCCAAGCTTTGTGCCTTTTTCGTTTCCTATCAAGCTTCAGTGGATACCCGACTCCGTAAGCTTTTTACCTTTTTGCCTGTAAGCTTCAGCGGATACCCGACTCCATAAGTTTTTTTCTTTTCTGTTAAGCTTCAGCGGATACCCGACTCCGCAAGCTTTTTATCTTTTTTGCTTTTAAGTTTTCTGTCAAGCTTCAGCGGATACCCGACTCCGTAAGCTTTTCTCCCTTCTGTTAAGCTTTAGCGGATACCCGACTCTGTAAGCTTTTTACCTTTTTGCCTGTAAGCTTCAGCGGATACCCGACTCCGTAAGCTTTTTACCCTTTTGCCTGTAAGCTCCAGCGGATACCCGACTCCGCAAGCTTTGTGCCTTTTCCGTTTTAAGTTTTCTGTCAAATTTCAGCAGATATCTGACTCCGCAAGCTTTGTACCTTTTCTATTTTAAGTTCTGTCAAGCTTCAGCGGATACCCGACTCCGCAAGCTTTGTGCCTTTTCTGTTTTAAGTTTTCTGTCAAGCTTCAGTGGATACCCAACTCCGCAAGTTTTGTACCTTTTCTGTTTTAAGTTTTCTGTCAAGTTTCAGCAGATACCCGACTCCGCAAGCTTTGTGCCTATTTTGTTTTAAGTTTTTTGTCAAGTTTCAACGGATACCCGACTCCGCAAGCTTTATTCCTTTTCTGTTTTCAAGTTTCAGCAGGATACCTGACTCCGCAAGCTTTTTACCTTTCCTATTTTTATTTTTGTTTCATTTTACATCAATCTACACAAAAAAAAGAAAAATCAAATTTTCATGGACAAAATTGAATCAATTCCTTTTCTTTTCATTTAATTTAAATGTAAAGCAAAGGGGGTAACTGTTGATACCCAATTTTGTCCATAATTTTTTTATTTTTGATACTTAATCAATGTATGAACACTCAATTTTGTCCATAAAGTTTATTTCTAAACCTTGAAAAAATGAATCAAAATCTAAAAAAATAAAATGAAAAAAATGAAAAAAGTTGAAAAACTAAAGTATCTAAGTCCTACATTAGAGAAGTCATGCTTCTTCCCCCTCCCCTCCTCCTATATAGGGGTGGTTCTCATTTGTTTTGGACACATCCAAAAATTTTCACACTTGGGCTTAATACTAAGTATAGAGCCTGAGAACCTTAGTATTTTTTTTTACTTGGGCTTAATATTAAGTATAAGAGCCCGAGACTTTAGTAAAAAAATTTTTTTCCTCCATGCTAGTGGATTGCTTTTCAAGGTTCGATTTGAAGAGAACGCCTGAGGCTCTGTGCAGAATTCTTTGAGCATAGCATTTTTATACGTCTTGGAGGTAAGCTTGCTCTTTCTTTCTTTATTTTTGGTTTGTTTGTATTTTTTATTTATTTTTACCTTTTTTAATTTTATTTTTATCTTTCATCTGGGTTTAAGTAAAAAAATAAATTTGGGCCTTCTTTTTTTTTTTTTTTGCTTGCTTGGGCTTGAGATATTTTATTTCTTTTAAGAAAAAGAGTTTTGAAATTTGTAATTAGGCCTTTTAAGAAAAAATCTAAAAATATATAAAAAAGAGAAAAATTAAAAAAAAATAAAAAATGAAAAAAATGTTAAAGGATAAAAATAAATAATTTTTTTTTCGTTATTGTGTTTAATTTGGTTTTTATGTTATTTTATTATATTTACTTGACTCATGATATGATAATGTGTTATTTGTGTAGCTACTTAGTTGTCATTGTGCATGCCTTAAAATAAAAAATAAAATAAAATTTTTTTAATTCATGCAATGACCAATGATGATGATTGAATAGCGGATGCTATCTTCAATGTCGTTTGGATCATAAGGGTTTATTGAGTAGCCTGGTGCTAACTTGAACCTCGTGCAAGAATGGATTTGTTTTCAAACAAAATCCCTTTTCAAAAATTTCTTTCTTAATTAAAATCAATCAACCCACAATCATTTTCTAAAGAATTACGTGACTTTGAGTTCCCCATTGCACCAGGGGATACGTAGGAGCAGAAATTCATTTCTGTCAAGCCAGAAAATAAATTTTCACAATTTGGTTATTCCTTTTCTTTCTTTTAAAATAAAAAATAGTTATAAAGTCTTTTTCTAAAAAAGGGTAAAAATAAATATATTTGAGATTATTAAATTTTACACAACTAACATAAGGTACCATTCCTGGAATGGGCAGTGTAGGGTGCTAACACCTTCCTTACCTGTAATCGACTCCCGAATTCAAACTCATTTTCTAAAAGACCAATTTTCCTATTTTAAGGGTTTTTTCTAATGTTTTCCCGATTTAAATAAACATTAGTGGCGACTCCATTGATTTTCAAAATCAAATATTTTCAGTTGTCCCGTCGCGATCCCGGTTGCGATAGTAAATACACGCTCTATCTAGGTCAATATATCACGCTTCCGGACCTCCACGAAACTGCAACCTCATATACTCTAGGAAACTGGGCATCGCCATCTTCTCAAAATTTAGCTTCCTCCACAAAAATTTGCTCCTCTTCACCTTCTTGTTCAATTTCTTGCTCAATGTCTTTACAAATATAAATACAATACAAAATAGGCATACAAAGAGGTGAGATCACCTACGCCAATACCAACATGGTAGCATAGAGATAACACATACAATATACCATACAGATACATCATACCATAATTACTATTATGCCATCAACATTATTTATCATCATAATAGAGGTAATAAACAATAATTACGATCATGCCCTCAATAATATCCAAATATTCAACAATTCAATTATCATAAACAATAATTACGATAATGCGCTCAGAAATTTCCAAATATTCAATAGGTCAAATATCACATCGATATCAATACTCAATAATTATGCATATGCACACAGACTCAATTTCCTACTCCATGGAGCTAAAACTCAAGTCGGAGAGAGTGATCGAAAAGATCTGTCTGTACCAACATGCCTCAGACCACGTGCCACAATTCTCATATGTATTGGCACATCTAGCATATACACTATAGCCTTTATCAGATCTTGATTAAGAATAGTGTCTCGATCAAGATCATCGATATGTTGCATCGGTCAAACCCACGGTACAGAAGAGCTACCAACTGCCCATTGTAGGCAACCCGCACCCCAATGCCCCCAAGGTCAACAAGTGACTTACACTACGCATATCGCACCCACTCAAAAGGTGTATTCTCTCCTAGGCAATTAGCCTTATCCAGTCCATCGGACTTTTTCAATGCATATACAATGCACCATTCTCATTTCAAATTTATCATCTTATATTCAGGGTTCAAATTCATCATCTCATATTTAGGGTTCAAACATTTGCCCAATAGTATCTTTACTGTATTTTCATCGCGTAATCATATTTTCGTGTTTTCTCAATTGCGTAACATTTCTGTCACACTTTCAAATCACATATTGATTTTTCAACCTTCCAAAAATTTCATTTCAACCTTAGTTTCATTATTTACATATTAGTCCTTCTATAACATAATAATTACTTAACAGCCATTCTTCAAATAATATTTGCAATAAAATCCATTTTTAAAGAATATTTTCAATATAGTTCCTCTAAAAATCAATATTTTCAATATAGTCCCTCTAAAAATCAGTATTTCTACTATTTTCCAAAAAATTATATTTCTTACAGTTACTTGAGATGTTACAGCTCAAAATTTCCTAACGCACTTCAAAATCCAGAGGGTGAGCTATGCGTCAGTAAATTTCAAGTTACCAATGTATTCTCCTTAATTCTCAAAATAATTCTAAAAATTAGTCCTCTTTAAAATAAATTGAGGTTCAAACACTTTCAACCTCTCTTTTCCATTCATATACGAAAATTCCATTTTTCAAGTGACAAAATACTTTGTTTCCATTTCTTTAATCCTTGTACTTAATTAATCATACTTCCACTTTGAAATCACATTGTCTCACAAAACCAAGGCAATACAAGCCTTCAAAAACCATGGTACATGGCCATTGAAACCATTATACATTTTTCCTTCTAAATCAACTAAGTTCCATTCATGGTTTTACACAAACAAAACCATTAAAATTCCTCCACAAAACCGTGAACAATATGTCTTTGAAACCAATCCATCTTTTCTTTTTCCTTTCCTTTCTACTCATTCAATTTTACCATTCATGAAAATTTTAGTTTGGAAACACCTATTTTGAGGTGTTGAGGCCGAAATCCTCATGGTCTTTGGAACCAAAAATTTATTTTCCTTTCATCATCAAATCATGCATATATGTATATACTCATCATATCATATAATCAAGTATACCTTAAAGCAATAAAAATCACATAAAGCATACAAACACAAATAAATAATTTAAAGCACATAAACACTCACACATAATTACACAACCAAGGATATGAATCCTCACATGGATTCACCATTCATCAAATACAAAATTCATCTCTCACCACCATACTTAGTTGGTGAGATGGATCTCCCTCTTACTTCTTGAAGAACCTCCCAAGCTCCTTGGTTTGCTCCTTGAATAAGTGATTCACCACCAAAAGCTTCTCAAACACAAAATAAAACACAAGTTTATTAGCATATTAAGCTTGAACAAGGAGAACCATGGATCAAACATGGCTTAGAACATGAAAATAAGACAAGTAGTGAAGTTTCCTTACACTTCACCTCAAAAACCTAGAACTTGATCTTGAAGAAAGTCCTTGAAGATGAAAGATTTAGAGCTTGGACTTAACTACAAAGGTTCTTGGATTGATGTAAGGATGTAAGATATGTGGTTAGTTAAAATTATAGAGTGATGGAAGGTATTTTGGAGTGGTTGGCCGAAACACTCATGAAGGGAGAGAAGAGAAAAATTTTTGAATGCTTTAGGATTTTGGAGAAGATGAAGTGGTCTTGAAAAATTCCTATGGCCTTAAGCATCACAAAAACCGTCCCCCCTCTAATACACTCAATGTGCAGCAAATTTTCATTAGCCACCATTTTGGGCATTGTTAGCCATTGATTAGATCAATGGTTTACATTAATGTAGCTTCTAAGTATAGCTTCTATATTGATAAGACCAAATCTAGGCCATTGGATCCTTCTCCTTGAAATCCTAGCCATTAGATGTAACTCCAAAATGAAGGGTCAAGATCTCCTCTTCATACTTTACATCTAATGGTCACAAATGATCATAGCCACTTTATAAGACCAAATCTCCATCATTGATTAAATCAATGGTGGATATTCAAAGGCTTCAACATTAAGCTTGCTTCCTATTGGTTTGTCATAAAGTCGTCATAACCATTAATGTTGACTAAGTAGTACAATATTTATTTTTATCTGCTATTATTATACGGACACAGTTAATTATAGTTTTTATCGCCCGATAATTAAATACAGTACAAAACACAATAAAAGAAAATTTTCAAAACTATTTTCAGTTTTGGGTTTAGTAAGATCCCCCGTCTCCGTCTCAACAGTACAGAATTTTTTGGCTCCAGAAAAATTTTCACTTTTCCGACCTCGCTTGGGCCCACATACAACCCCCGAGCCCACAAATAGCCCAGAATAATATTAAAATAATCAAAAAAATATAAAATCTCATAATAATCCACAAAATCATAAAAATTATAAAACTTATGAAAATCAAATTAGATTAGCAAAAAGAATTAAGAATCAACAGTAATAAATAAATTACTGTAGATTTTCCCTGGCCTGAAAATTATTATTTTCCTAACACAGAGTAAATCACACAAAACGATCAAATATATTCACGGAATACTCAAAATAATTTTACAGTACACAGAAATCATTAAACAATAGAATTTTGTTATTACTATCAAATAGTTAGAAAGTTTGGGGTGTTACAACTCTCCCCCTCTAAAAAGAAGTTTCGTCCTCGAAACTTGACTTCACACCCTCAAAATAAATATGGATATTGCTCTTTTATCTTATCTTCTAGCTCCCATGTAGCTTCACCACTTACATCATTCCAAACTACTTTAACCAATGAAATTTCCTTACCTCGAAGTTATTTTGTCCTTGGATCTTCAATCTTGACTAGAAACGTTTCATAGGTTAAATTTTTCTTCAGTTGTATGGTGTTTGGTTCGATAACATGCGTAGGATCATAAATATATTTTCATAGTTGTGATACGTGAAATACATTGTGAAGATTTGATAGTAAAGGTAGTAATGCAATCTGATGAGCTACCGGACCTACCCAACGGAGTATCTGATACAACCCGATAAACTTTGGAGTGAGTTTTCTTAACTTAATCACTTATCCAACTCCAGTCATAGGTGTTACACGTAGAAACACACGGTCACCTTCTTCAAACTCAAGCGGTCTTCGTCTTTTATCAGCATAACTCTTTTGTCGTATCTGAGTTATCCTCATCTTGTCTTGAATCATCTTCACTTTCTCAGTTGTCTGTTGTACAAATTCTGGCCCTACAACAGCACTTTCACCATCATGATACCAACATAATGGCGTTCTGCATCGTCTCCCATACAATGCCTCATAGGGTGCCATCCCTATGCTTGAATGAAAACTATTGCTGTATGTAAACTCTATTAATGACAAAATTTCATCCCAACAAACCAGTTTGTTCTAGAACACAAGCTCTCAACAAGTCCTCTAATGACTGAATCGTCCTTTCTGACTAGCCATCTGTTTGTGGATGGTAAGCAGAACTCAGACGTAACTTTGTTCCCATCACTTCTTGCAAACTATTCCAAAATCTCGATGTAAATCGTGGATCTCGATAAAAAATAATATTAGATGGTACACCATGAAGTCTAACAATTTCATTGATGTACACTTGGGCCAAATTTTCCATTGAGTACTTAATATTAATCGGTAAAAAGTGCACCGACTTTGTAAGCTGATCAATAATTACCCAGATAGAATCGTGACCTTTCCGAGTCTTTGGTAGTCCTATTACGAAATACATTACTATGTCATCCCATTTCTATTCAGGAATAGGCAAAGGTTGTAACATTCCCGATGGTCTTTGGTGTTCCACCTCAGCCTTCTGACAAACTAAACAGGATGATACATATTCAGTGACATCCTTCTTCATTCCTTGCCACCAATATAGCTGTTTCAAATCTTGATACATCTTTGTAGCTCCTGGATGCATACTCAACTTACTCCTATGGGCTTCATCCAAAATCATTTTCCTAAGTTCTGGATCATTTGGCACACAAACTCTTCCTTAAAACTTCAAAATTCCATCAGCACCTTCGCTAAATTCTAATACTGATCCTTGGCTGCTTGCTTCCTTTGCTTCATGCAAATACTGGTCACTGTTTTGTCCCACTCGTATTCTATCCATTAAATCCTTTGAAATGGTGATCATTTTTAAACACATCTTCCCCGATGTCAATTTCACAGGCAAACGCATATCCCAAAATTCTTCTATCAATTCCTTCTCCTTAATCATCATAACAGAAGCATTAAGCATTTTCCTACTTAAAGCATCCGCTACAACATTCGCCTTTCTGGGATGATACTGTAACTGAAAGTCATAGTCCTTCAGAAACTCTAGCCAACGCCTTTGTCTCATGTTCAAATCTTTTTAGTCAAACAGATACTTCAAACTTTTATGATCACTAAAGACAGTAAACGTTGCTCCATAAAGAAAATTTCTTCACACTTTCAACACAAATACTACAGCTGCCAACTCCAAATCATGAGTTAGATAATTCCTCTCATGCACTTTTAACTGTCTCGATGCATACACTACAACCTTACGGTTCTGCATAAGTACACAACCCAATCCTTGGTACAAAGCATCACAATATACTTCGAAAGGTTCATTCGGATCAAGTAGAATCAAAATCGGTGAACTAGTCAGTCATCTTTTCAACTCCTAAAAACTTTCTTCGCATGCATCAGTCCATACAAACGGTTGATTCTTTCATGTAAGTTAGGTAAGAGGTTCTACTATTTTCAAAAACCCCTCAATAAACCGTCGATAGTACTCGGCTAATCCAATAAAACTATGGATCTCTAATATAGTTTTCGGCCTTTCCCATTCAATAATTATTTCCACTTTTGAAGCATCAACTTCAATTCCTTCCTCCGATATGACATGTCCCAAAAATTGAACTTCACTTAACCAAAATTCACATTTAGACAACTTGACATACAACTTATTCTCCTTCAGAATCTGGAGAACCACTTTGAAATGCTCAGCATGTTCCTCCTGACTTCGAGAATAAATCAAAATGTCATCAATAAAGACAACAACAAACTTATCCAAGTACGAACAAAAAATCCTATTCATAAAGTCCATGAATATGGCAGGTACATTAGTCACACCAAACAACATCACTTGATATTCATAATGCCCATAACGTGTTCGAAACATAATTTTGGGAATATCCTCCACTTTCACATGTATCTGGTGATAACCAGAACGTAAGTCAATCTTGAAAAATATTGCAGCTCCTTGCAATTGATCCATTAAATCATTGATTCTTGGAAGTGGATATTTATTCTTAATCGTAATCTTGTTCAACTGTCGGTAGTCTACACATAGACGAGAAGTCTCATCCTTCTTCTTTACCAATAATACTGGAGCTCCCCATGGTGATACACTTGGTCTCACAAATTGTTTTTCCAATAAATCCTCCAACTGTTTCTTAAGCTCTGCCAACTCTACTGGTGACATCCTGTAAGGCGCTATAGATATAGGTCCAGCTCTAGGTACTAAATCAATAGAAAACTCAATTTCTCTTTCCGGCAGTAGTCCAGGTATATCTTAAGGAAATACTTCAGAAAATTCTTTAATTACAAAAATATCCTTCAATACATCTTCACACTGAACCTCCAAAGAAAATATCAATAAGTACCCCTGATCTCCTTCCTTCAAACAAGCTTTTCCTTGAGTAGCCGTTAGGAATCTAGAATCCTTAACCTCGGGAAAAACTAACGTCTTACTGGAATAGTCTATCAGGATATGGTTAGAAGACAACCAATCCATTCCTAAGATTACATTAATCTTGGAAAGAGGCAAACAAATCAAGTCCACATAAAAGATTCCATCCCTAACACATACAGGGCAATTCAAACATACTTTTGTAGTTATCACAGGCTTATCAGTAGGAATAGCAACACCCAAATCATAAGGCAATGTAGCCATAGTCAATCCCAACCGCTCCACACAATCACATGCAATGAAAGAATATGTTGCTCCCGAATCATATAACACTGTTAAAGGATTACCTTCGATGGTACACTCTTCCATAATCAAGTCCTCATATTTCACGGCTTCTTCCCCGCTCATGGTATACACTCGACCACCCACCTGTGGCCTCACAGTACGAACACTCCTCACCGATGGTTCTGCCTTCAACTGATCACACTCTCTGGAGAAATGTCCAGACTTTCCACATCTATAACAGATAACTCCTTTATGTTGACAATCTTTGGTAAGATGATCTTTCCCATACTTGAAACATTTAAGTATAGAGGTTCCAGCTTAACTCGCCTTACTGCCACTAGAACTTCCTCTAAAAGATTGCTGTCGATTCTGACCTCCTTCCAGTTTGGTATACGGTTTCTGCTGATAACGGTTGCCACCGCTACCTTTTCCTCTTTGGAACAGCATAGGTCCAAAGTTCCTATTCCTTGCCTCATGTTGACGATCAATTTCTTCAACCTTTCGACATTTGTCCAACAATACTGGAAGCTAGTCAATGTCCAAGGTTGTTACAGCTCGCTTAATGTCAAATTTCAACCCCTCTTCAAATTTTTTGCACTTCCATTCCTCATCCAAGTGCATCTGAAAATACCTAGAAAACTTAGACAAGCTTTCGAATTTTCCAGCATATTCACTTATGGACATCACCCCTTGCCTCAAACTAAGAAATTCCATCTCCTTAGCATGACGAACACTAGTTGAAAAATACTTCCCCAAAAATTTCTGCTTAAAGAGCTGCCACATCACAACTCTTCCTTTAGCTTGAATCAATCTTCGGACTCCTGCCCACCAAGCTTCTCCATCTCCTACTAACACAAAAGTTACAAAAGTAAGCTTCCGCTCATCGGTACAACCCATACCTTCAAATATCTTTTCTAGTTCTTTGATCCACAGATCAACTTTCTCTGGGTCAAATTCTCCATTAAACTTCGGTGGATTGTTTCTACGAAACTTTGACAAACTTTGAGCATCCTCAGTTGCTCTTTGATTTTGCTGTACAACGACATCAGCCATCCGTTGCATTGCTACTATAGCTGCAGCCATATTTTGGTTATCGTCGCCAACATTTTCAAATCCTGCTCTAGTATTCACGCGTCCTCTTCCTTGTCCAGCCATTACGTTTTCTCAAATTAGACTGAACAACACAAAGAAGAGTGAAAGTCAATCTTCAAACAATATTGTTTTCTTTCAGAAAACAAACACAGAGAATCACACAACTTAAACAAGACAGAGCTAACCACAAACCCAAAAAGACTCTAACTTGGGCTCTGATACCAACTAATGTAACACCCACCGTAGGGTATCATATTTATTTACTTAATTACCAAATTACCCCCTCATTATATAGTATGCTTTGAAATGTAAATACGAGTTGTAAAATTTCTTAATATTAATAAGATAAACTTAGCGGAAAATAAAAATAATACACATCATCATAAATAATTTACATCATATACACATAAGTCTTAGTACTGTCAAACTTAAATATTTACAGACCAGGTTCTCAAAGTATTTGAACATTATTTAAAATTAGCATACTACCCAAGTACTACTAAACAGCAGAATCCTCAGACAGGTCCTCCTCAGATTCCTCAGTAGGTAGGAATTCGATTTGAAGCAAAGTCCTATGGACAGGTGTCCGCGCAGATGACACGATACTATTCTCACTAGGAGTACAGTAGTAAGTTCCCTAGTACTGCCTAATGGACAACAGAAACTCTAAGTGTACATTAATATTTACACTAAAATAAGGGTTCCCTCGATAAAGTCTACTTAGGATATTCTTCAAGTCTCCTATATAGTAAATACACGCTCTATCTAGGTCAACATGCCACGCTTCCAGACCTCCACGAAACTGCAACCTCATATACCCTAGAAAACTGGGCATCGCCATCTTCTCAAAATTCAGCTTCCTCCACAAAAATATACTCCTCTTCACCTTCTTGTTCAATTCCTTGCTCAACGTCTTTACAAATATAAATACAATACAAAATAGGCATACAAAGAGGTGAGATTACCTACGCCAATACTAACATGGTAGTATAGAGATAACACATACAATATACCATACAGATACATCATACCATAATTATGATTATGCCATCAACATTATTTATCATCACAATAGAGGTAATAAACAATAATTATGATCATGCCCTCAATAATATCTAAATATTCAACAATTCAATTATCATAAATAATAATTACGATAATGCCCTCAGTAATTTTCAAATATTCAATAGGTCAAATATCACATCGATATCAATACTCAATAATTATGCATGTGCACACAGACTCAATTTCCTACTCCATGGGGCTAAAACTTATGTTGGAGAGAGTGATCGAAAAGATCTGTGTAACACCCTCCTTAGGGTATCACATTTCTGACTCCCGACTCATAATCTGAAAAGAAGTTCGCACAAAGTTTGAGTTATAAAAGATGAGTTTCAAAATTTCTTCTTTATTGAAACGTAAATTTAATGAAAATATTAGGTAATATTGAAAATTATATTTCAACTATTCATTATGCAATATTGACACCAATTAATATCACAATTTAAAGAGAAATATAAAATTAACAGACTTATTTTTTTTTAACAGTAGCAAACCCCATGACGGGTCCTACTTAATAGCACGGTACAACACTAACATTAAATCTTAACATACTCGTTCCTTCTCTTGTATCAACTTGATGCATCAGAACTTTACTCCTTGTCTACCCGGCACATCTTCGAAACTTGAGACAGTCACTTTTCAATATTTTTATCAATCTTTGAGTATCTACCACTCGTTATGTCTAAGACAACTCATTCCTTCTACTGTATAATTTTAACAATACAGACAAAGCAAAACAATATAACAAAGAGGTGAGATCCCCTACACCAATACCAACATGGCAAGACAGTGAGAGATAACACAAACAGCAATATCATACAGATAGATCATACCATAATCATGCTATCAGCATTAATCAACTATCATTATCTAATCATTTATCAGTTCAATCATCATCCAAGTACTCAAAACAATTGTCATAACCAATATTCCTCAATTAATATATCACACAGATATAAATGCTCAGATTTATGCATATGCACAAAGACTCAGTTTATCAAAAACAACTCCATAGAGGTTTTCAAAATTTCAAGAAGAATGCTCTGGTTAATTGTCAGCCTTAGCCCAAAGACAATCTCACAGTCATTGAAAAGAATCGTGTTCTTGTCGGGTATCGTCAATGCGTTGCAACGGACTGCATCGCCAAGTGGCACACGGTGACTCGCTAACCGTCCACCTGGGTCGACCGCCGCTACTCGACGCCCCAAGATCCATCATAGACCTCACTATCAATTCTCATTCCCTCTTCAACCACAAGGGCCATAATAGCTATTAGCTATATTTTATATAATGCACGAATATATCAGTGCAAGTCCAACCCCAAAGGGCCAAATCTTTTCAATTTCATTTGTTCAATGTAATCATATGCTTCAACGCATATTTTTCCAATGCACGTATAATGCACCAAATCCAATCACAGACATATCTTTCCAATGCATGTATAATGCACCAAATGCTCATCACAGGCAAAACATGTCATTTTCTCACACAGCATCCATATACTGGTTCTACAGTATTTATATTGTATTTTCAACAGGAAAATCATATTATCACATTTTCATAGTTATAAAACAATTTCATCGTGTTTTCACAAAATTGCGCAACATTTTCATTTCATTTTCACAATTCCAAAATGTTTCTGTTACATTTTCACAATTCCAAAATGTTTAATACCATAACACTTCTTTTACATTTTCACAATACCGTAACACTCTTGTTACGTTTTTAAAATTCTAAAATATTTTTATTACGTTTTCAAAATACTGTAACTCTTCTGTTGCACCTTTAAATCACGTATTAAATTTTTTCAAAATTTTTCTCAATCGCATAAAAATATACGTTTCTCAAATTGCGTAATGATTTTCCATCATTTTCAAAATCGCATAACTTAAAAATCATTCTTTTAAGTTGCGTAAATCATTTTCCATCATTCTCAAAATATTTAAAACACTTTCCAAATCACATAAGATTTTCTGTCATTTTCACAATTACATAAAAATATTCTATCATTATTTAATCACGTAGTGATTTTTCAATAATATTTTCAATAGTGTAAAATATTTAAACGCTTTCCAAATCGCGTAGAAATATTTTAACATTTTTCAAATCGCGTAGAAATACGTTAATATTTTTCAAATCTCGTACAAATATTTTACTGTATTTAAAATCATTTTTAAGATACGTAAAATATTTTTCAACATTTTACAATTACGTAAAATATTCCTCAATATTCCAAACATTATTTTGGACTTAAATAAATCAATATTAATTTCAACACATTCTTCAAATTGCGTAGCTTAAAAATCACATTTTTAATATACGTAAAACATTTTTCATCACAATTTCATTACAAAAATATTTTTTAACCTTCGAAAATTCCTTTTTAACTTTTCTTAAAATAATATAACTTTGTATTTTATTTTTCATATTTTCCTTATTCAAGAAAATCTTTTTTCACATTTCTTAATTCAAGAAATCCTTTTCCAAAATATAATTCACAAAATCACTTTTTCATTGATATAAATCAACGTTTCAAAACTTAACATTTTCTAACGTACTTCAAAACTCAAAATAAGTTATATGTTAGTAGATTTTCATAACACCACTATATTCTTCATTTTCTCAAATCATTTCCAAACACAACCTTCTTCAAAATAAATTGAAGTTCGAAAACATTTTCGTTTACAAAAACTTAATTTCTCAAGTGATTAAAATGCTTTGATTCTCTTTTCAAATTCCTTGTATTAAATCAATTATATTTCTACTTGAATAATTACTTTGTTTCATCAAAATCTAGGCATTATAAGCCTTCAAAAATGTGGACATGACTATTGAAAATTATCAAAATATTTTTTCTTCTAAATTGATATGGTTTTACACAAACAAAACCATTAAAATTTTATTTTCAAAACCGAAGTACCGATGGTTATAAAAACCAAACCCGTTTGTTCAAATCCTTTTTCACTTTCTTTACAAATCCTTTTTTTTTTTTTTTACTTTCTTTGCAAATCCTTGTTCACTTTCTTTGCAAATCCTTAAAATCAATGTTTGCCTGTTTCATTCAAAACTCATATTTAGAAAAACACTTAGGATCTTTTTACACAAAATAAATCAATAAAAATTCCTCAAAGACCGTATTCTTGTTCTCTTGAAAAATAAACCCTTTGTTTATTTTTCATACTCTTCAAATCATCCATTTTTATTTTTCATGAAAATATTAATTTGTGAACACCTATTTTGAGGTGTCTCGGCCAAAATTCTCATTGTCCTAAGGACCCAAAAATCAATTCTCTTGTTCTTGAAAAATTTTAACATGAATCCTAATCAAGGGCATTAAAAACTGAACCCTCTCCTTTGGCTATTAAAAATTAAATTCCTTTTCATCACCACATCATGACATACACATATATATATATTTCATCATAAATACTATAAGCATGCCATATACTTATCATGCATAATATAAGCATATCATCAAAGCCATAAAATTATACAAAGCATATCAAGCATAAGCAAATAAATCAAAGCTCATAAACACACATAATTTATTACATAACCATGGATTGGAATCCTCACATGGATTCACCATCCATCAAATATAAGACCATCTCTCACCACCATACTTGGTTGGTGAGATGGATCTCCCTCTTACCTCTTGAAGATCCTCAAAAACTTCTTGATTTGCTTCTTTTTCCAAGTCCTTCACCACCAAAGGCTTCTCAAATACAAAACAAAATACATAGAAATTAGTATACTAAACTTGATTAAGAGGAACCATGGATCAAACATGGTTTAGAACATGAAAAAGAGAGAAGAAATGAAGTTTCCTTACACTTCACCTCAAAAATCCAATAACTTTGATTTTGAAGAAAGTCCATGAAGATGAATGATTTAGAGAAAGTCTCCAACATGAAAGTTGCTTAGAATATCATGTAGATTCAAGATCTATGGTTGGATTAAATTAAACAAACTTGAAGGGTAGTCTTAGGGTGGTTGACCGAATTCATCACAAGAAGGAAAACATAAGCTTTTTGATCTTTAACTTGAAGGACAAGGTTGTAGATGATAGAATTTTGAGAAGTTCCTAACATGAAAGTGTTTTGGATTGATGAGAGGACTCAAGATATGTAGCTAGATAAAATTATGGAAGATTGGAAGTGGTTCTATGGGTGGTGACCGAATAACTCAAGAAAGGAAGAAGGTGAAGTTCATGGTGTTGTTCTTGGTGTTCTTGACAAATTGGAAGAGAGAGAAGAGAAAGAATGGTCTTTGTGTTACTAAGTGTGATAAAAAATAAAAATAAAGGGCTGAATTGAAGTGGGCAGCCGTAGGAGTGAAAGAATGGAGAGATAAAAATTTATTTAGCATAATTGAATGCTTTCACATGTATGCACATGGTCTTCACGTGGTCTAAGTCACTAAATGCCATCCATTGGTCATAAAAGTCCATTCAAGAACCTTGGAGAAGCTCTCCAAGCTGCATGACCGTGTGGCTCTTCATAGGATTAGGGGCTTAATTGTTTTCAATTAAAACCTAATTGTATGCTAATTAATTAGTTAATTAATTACGTCTAGTTTCCTAATTTCACTTAATTAACATTCTAACTATATAACTAATTAATTAAACATATTATGGCATATATCATAGTCTCTAAATAAAATTAGGACATTTAATTAGTAATTAGATTATCACTAATTAATAATTAGATTAGTTCACTTAGCTTGTTAATTAGGTCATTAGATTAGCCAAATTAGGATTAATTAGTTACTAATCAAATTCAAGCTACTATTGTTGACTTCATCTTTTTCTTTGGCCTAAAAAGCCTATTCAAAGTTGTCTCCTTAGATTGTCCTAGAAAATTACTTGGCCGTGCACTCCTAAAGAATTATTGGGTGGTCATTTTTCTTACTTGCAAGCTTACCTTGCTTACTATTGGTGGCTACTTTCTTTGACTACTCCTAATTGGTTCATGACTTGACTTTGACTTCCTCCACACTTGTTTCTATTGGTTCATTTTAATTACTTATTTACACTTTAATTAAATAATTAATTCATCTAGTTTCTATTAAACTAGTTTAGTTAGGATTTCTAATTATATTTTAATTATTTAATTACATTCTTATGGTCATGTCATATTTCTAGATAATTAAATATTTATCTAGCTTCTTGAAAAATGAATCAATAATGACCAAGACAACATATAATTGATGTCTTGAAACTTGGCTAAGCTATTAAGCCACCAAAACTGTGCCCCCCTCCAAGCATTCTCCTAAGGAAGCAAACAAATCAATAATGGTTAAGAATGATGTAATATTGACCATGACAAGTAATAATGGTCATCAAATCACCTTTAGCTCCAAAATACTATAAAAATCGTCCCCTCCTTGCATTATGCATGCAATAATATTGTCATCTTTTTCAAGCCATTATTTGAAGCATTCCTAGCCATTGATTAATTCAATGGTTAGGATTTAGGTAGACTTTTGATTTTTAGAAGACTCAATTTAGGCCATTGGATCTTTCTCCTTTAAATCCTAGCCATTAGATGTGTCTCCAAAATAAAGGGTCAAGATTACTCCTTCTTACTTTTAATCCAAGGATTATAATTAGTCATAGTTTTTTTTTTTTTTGAAGACCAAATCTCCACCATTGATTAAATCCAAATCCAATGGTCATAAATGATCCTTGTTACTTTATAAGACTAAATCTCCACCCTTGATCAATTCTAAATCCAATGGTTGTAAATGATCATAGCCACTTTATATAACCAATTTTACACCGTTGATTAAATTTACGGTTGATATTGAAGCCTTCTTAACTAAGTTTATTCTCACACCATTGATTAAATCAATGGTGATTATCTAATGCTTCTTTATTAAGTTTGTTTCTTAACCGTTGATTAAATCAATGGTTAATATTCAAACTAAGTATTCTCATCCAAGGGTACAAATCAAGTCAAACCTTCTTTGTTGACTACGCAGTATAATTTTTATTATTTTTATCTGCTATAACCCTACAAATAATATTTTTACTGTATTTTTATCACCTAATAAATAAATACAGTACAAAATATAGTAAATTTTTTTTCTAAAACTGTTTCCGAATTCAGGTTTAGTAAGATCCCATGTCTCCCTCTAAACAATACAAATTTTTCTATGCGTAGAAATTTTTTTCATTTTGCGGGACTCACCTGAGCCCACGTATGGCCACTTGGGCCCACATACACCCCCTGGGCCCACAAACAGAAAAAAATTCATAATCATTCACAAAAATCACAAATATTAGAAAACACACAAATAACAAATCAGATCACGTAAAATAATTAAAACCTAACGGTAAAAATTAAATTACGTAAAGTTTTATCCGGCCCCAAAATTTTTATTTTCTTGACACGGAGTAAATCACTCAAAACGATCAAATACACTGACAGAATAATCAAAATAATTTTACAGTATTCAGAAATTACTAAACAGTAAAATTCTGTTAATTGTCAAAATTACTGTTTAAGAGATAGAAAATTTTGGGGTGTTACAATCTGTCTGTACCAACATGCCTCAGACCACGTGCCACAATTCTCATATGTATTAGCACATCTAGCATATACACTACAACCTTTATCATATCTTGATTAAGAATAGTGTCTCAGTCAGGATCATCGGTGTGTTGCATCGAACAAACCCACAGTACAGAAGAGCTACCAACTGCCCATTGTAGGCAACCCGCACCCCAATGCCCCCAAGGTCAACAAGTGACTTACACTACGCATATCGCACTCACTCAAGAAGTGTATTCTCTCCTAGGCAATTAGCCTTATCCAGTCTATCGGACTTTTCCAATGCATGTACAATGCACCATTCTCATTTCAAATTTATCATCTCATATTCAGGGTTCAAATTCATCATCTCATATTCAAGGTTCAAACATTTGCCCAATAGTATCTTTATTGTATTTTCATCGTGTCATAATATTTTCGTGTTTTCTCAATCGCGTAACATTTCTATCACACTTTCAAATCACATATTGATTTTTCAACCTTCCAAGATTTTCATTATTTGCATATTAGTCCTTCCATAACATAATAATTACATAATAGCCCTTCTTCAAATAATATTTGCAATAAAGTCCATTTTTAATCAATATTTTTAATATAGTCCCTCTAAAAATCAGTAATTCTACTGTTTCCTAGAAAATTGTATTTGTTACAGTTACTTGAGATATTACAGTTCAAAATTTTCTAACGCGCTTCAAAACCCAGAGGGTGAGCTATGTGTCAGTAAATTTCAAGTTACCTATGTATTCTCCTTAATTCTCTAAACAATTCTAAAAATTAGTCCTCTTTAAAATAAATTGAGGTTCAAACACTTTCAACCTCTCTTTTCCATTCATATACGAAAATTCCATTTTTCAAGTGACAAAACACTTTGTTTCCATTTCTTTAATCCTTGTACTTAATCAATCATACTTCCACTTTGAAATCACATTGTCTCACAAAACCAAGGCAATACAAGCCTTCAAAAACCATGGTACATGGCCATTGAAACCATTATACATTTTTCCTTCTAAATCAACTAAGTTCCATTCATGGTTTTACACAAACAAAACCATTAAAATTCCTCCACAAAACCGTGAATAATATGTCTTTGAAACCAATCCATCTTTTCTTTTTCCTTTCCTTTCTACTCATTCAATTTTACCATTCATAAAAATTTTAGTTTGGAAACACCTATTTTGAGGAGTTGAGGCCGAAATCCTCATGGTCTTTGGAACCAAAAATTTATTTTCCTTTCATCATCAAATCATGTATATATGTATATATTCATCATATCATATAATCAAGCATACCTTAAAGCAATAGAAATCACATAAAACATGCAAACACAAATAAATAATTTAAAGCACATAGACACTCACATATAATTACACAACCAAGGATATGAATCCTCACATGGATTCACCATCCATCAAATACAAAATTCATCTCTTACCACCATACTTGGTTGGTGAGATGGATCTCCCTCTTACCTCTTGAAGAACCTCCCAAGCTCCTTGGTTTGCTCCTTGAATAAGTGATTCACCACCAAAAGCTTCTCATACACAAAATAAAACACAAGTTTATTAGCATATTAAGCTTGAACAAGGAGAACCATGGATCAAACATGACTTAGAACATTAAAATAAGACAAGTAGTGAAGTTTCCTTACACTTCACCTCAAAAATCTAGAACTTGATCTTGAAGAAAGTCCTTGAAGATGAAAGATTTAGAGCTTGGACTTAACTACAAAGGTTCTTGGATTGATGTAAGGATGCAAGATATGTAGTTAGTTAAAATTATAGAGTGATGAAAGGTATTTTGGAGTGCTTGGCTGAAACACTCATGAAGGGAGAGAAGAGAAATTTTTTTGAATGCTTTAGGATTTTGGAGAAGATGAAGTGGTCTTGAAAAATTCCTATGGCCTTAAGCATCACAAAAACCGTCCCCCCCTTTAATACACTCAATGTGCAGTAAATTTTCACTAGCCACCATTTTGGGCATTGTTAGCCATTGATTAGATCAATGGTTTACATTAATGTAGCTTCTAAGTATAGCTTTTATATTGATAAGACCAAATCAGTCATTGGATCCTTCTCCTGAAATCCTAGCCATTAGATGTAACTCCAAAATGAAGGGTCAAGATCTCCTCTTCATACTTTACATCTAATGGTCACAAAATCATATACCACTTGTGAAGGACCAAATCTCCATCCTTGATTAAATCAATGGTAGATATTCAAATGCTTCAACATTAAGCTTACTTCCTATTGGTCCGTCATAAAGTCGTTATAACCACTAATGTTGACTAAGTAATACAATATTTATTTTTATCTGCTATTACCATACAGACACAGTTAATTATAGTTTTTATCGCCCGATAATTAAATACAGTATAAAACACAGTAAAAGAAAATTTTCAAAATTGTTTCCGGTTTCGGGTTTAGTAAGATCCTCCGTCCTCGTCTCAACAGTACAGAATTTTTTGGTTCCAAAAAAAATTTTACTTTTCTGGCCCCGCCTGGGCCCACATACAGTGAGCCCACAAACAGCCCAAAATAATATGAAAATAATCAGAAAAATATAAAAATCTCATAATAATCTACAAAATCATAAAAATTATAAAACTTATGAAAATCAGATCAAATTAACAAAAAGAATTAAGAATCAATAGTAATAAATAAATTACTGAATTTTCTCTAGCCCGAAAATTATTATTTTCCTAGCACGGAGTAAATTACACAAAACGATCAAATATATTCACGGAATACTCAAAATAATTTTACAGTACACAAAAATTACTCAACAGTAAAATTCTATTATTATTGTCAAATAGTTAAAAAGTTTGGGGTGTTACATAGTACATTTAATTAAATTATCCTCTATAATAAAGTATACAAAATTAACACTTCATTAATGCTCTCTCTCATTTTATTTAGTAGATATACTAAAAAACAAAGATATAGTTAAAAAAATAATACCTTCTTAATATTCGAAATTGAAAAATAAAATAAAAATTTATACTCTAAAACAATAAATATTATCAAACAAATGAGAGAATTGAGTATGAGATTAATAAAACACACAAAATTATCACTTCATTAATGCTCTTTTCTCATTTTATTTAATGGAAATACCAAGAGATAAGAATAAAGTTAAAAAATAGTTAATAATTTCTTAATATTCTAAAGTGATAAATACATTAAAACAAAATATATTCTCTTAAATAATAAATATTTTCAAACGAGTAAAGTAATTAAGTATGGGAGTAATTAGCCTCTTTAATAATCTTTATACTCCTAATTGTTTGTAAGAAGGGGAAAGTGAACCCATACGAGCGTTGGTCAAGTAGTAAGAAGCTTGAGTCTTAATGAAATGAACTTTTTTTTTTTTTTTTTTTGGTTCGAATCCCGCTTGGAGGACACTTTATACGAAGGAACATCGTCATTGCACCAATTACCAAGTGCGAATATTTGGTCGTAGTTTAAGGATTTTATTAATAAGTGTATTAAAATATTTGTTAAAAAAATTAGATAAAATTAAATAAAAATTTATTTTTTTTAATTTTTAATATATTTAATATCTTATTTTTACTTAAAAATTTTATTGTGATTTTCTTGATAAATGTTTATAATATACTTATTAACAAAATTGTTTAAAAAAAAAGGAGAGAGTGGATTGCACGCGTGAAGATTGCGCTGTGATGGATGCATTGGTTAAAAAGAGAAGGAGACTTAGGAAAGTATCCAATGATTGTAGAGAGACTGCGTGTTTAGTTATGGAGCGACAAAGTGACACGCACGAGTGCAATCATGGGACCATGTGTTGCCACGTGTCCAACATCACATGCTGCTGCACCACATCACAACGCATGCATGCTCCACACGTGACCCTCATCTCACTTTCTCGCTTGTCTCTTCCAACTCTAACCCATAACACATTTTTTTTAAATATAGTTTTGTTAGAAACTTTCTACTTCATACATTCAAATTAATTTGTTATAAATGTAAATTTATGTAAATTATATTAAAAATATATATTTTTATTAATATAATTATGTTACAAAGTTAATTTGCATGTTTAAAAATTTTCATTCAATTTTTTTCATTTCTTACCTCACTCCACGTGTGACAACAGACAAAATATCAATACTGAGTAATAATTTTGCTAAAAAGAAGTTGTATGAAGTTTTATAATTATTATTAAATTTAAATTTTATTAAATAAAATTTGAAAATATTAAGAATTGCATTTCTCTATTTGGATTTAAGTTTTAAACTTCTTAATATATTTTCAATTAAAATGTTATTTTGTTCACACTTATATATTTATTAACGTTTCAGTAGATTTCAATTAGTTACACTTTGAAAAACAAAAAACAAAAAAACAATTAGTTACTTTTTTAATTAGTTTACATCTTTATGTTCTCGTCAAAAATAATAAAAAGTTTGCATCTTTATGTTGAGACAGTCTATTACCATTTTTTGTATCTATTATCATTTATGTTCTAATAATTTTTTATTAAATGAATTATTTTGAGTCATTAATCAAAATAAGATTAAAAGTCATTTAATTAAAAAATAATTGAATAAAATGTTATCAAGTGACCTCAATATTCAAGAGGAGATGTGAATTGAGTTTATAAAATATTTTTACAAATCTTTCGTAAAATACTTATTTATCAATTTTCGTTGAAACTATTGATTGATAGAGATGAATAGATAAAGAAGATTAAATACTTTCACTCACAATTGAATCAACCAAAACAGAGAGTATTCAAGCATGCATATAAAATAAACACAAATGTAAAAGAGTTGAGTTTAGAAGATCAAACGCAAGATTTATCCTGGTTCAACCACCAATCCACTTGTGGCCTACGTCCAGTCCTCAAGCAATTACTCGAGATTTTCTACTAAATCTCCAAGTTTCAACATGTGCTTGCAACCTTTACACAATAGAGCACTTACCACACCTTAGGATATCTCACCCTTTGTGCTTGAACCTCAACTTCAAGGGATGCCTTACCTTTTATAATTTAGAGGGATACCACACATTCTTTACAAAGAATTGAAGTGTATACAAGATGAAACTCTCACAAGAGTAGTTAATACAAATTGAAGTCCTATAATGCTCTTCAAGAATATATCAAGTAATTTGCAAAAACATAGCAATAAGGGTTTGAAAGATTGATTCTCGGATTAGAATGATAGAAATATGTTTCAAGTTGTTGGTTAGTCATTAATGATGACCCAAGACATGTATTTATACTATTTTTTATCAAAGGATTCGTTGGGTGCATTAAAGGGTAGCATTAAATGCTAAGAAAATAGTTGTTGGCTATTGTCAGACTTGATGTAATCGATTACATAGTCTATATAATCGATTACATGACTCTTAGAACGTGTTCTTGGCTTTCTGGATAAGATGTAAAGGATTACAACTTCAATGGAATCAATTACAGAGCCTCTGTCAGACTTATAATCAATTACAACCTTAATGTAATTGATTACAAGGCTTCTGCCAGACTTGTAATCGATTACAAGACCTTTGTTTGACTTGTAATTGATTACAACATGTGTAATCGATTACAATGGCCCTTAAACTTATTTTTCAAGTTCAATTAAGTTTGGTGGCAATAATTTCCAACTTAGAAAAACCTGGATTTGTTACGATGTAAACTTGATTTACAAAATCCAAGATTAAAATCAACATTTCTATAAAAATATGAACTTTGAACTTAAAGTTGATTTAAAAAGATCTTTCAAAAACCATTTGAGATAGTTGAGATATATTGAGAGCATTTTATATTGATATTCTAAGTCATATAAACTATACCAAATATACCTCTTTGAACTTGGTCTTCATCTTGACTTTATTATTATCAAAAACTTCATTGATATGCTCTATGACATATGTAATCACATTCTCCCCCTTTTTGATGATGTCAAAATAACATAGGAAAAAGATAGTAGCATTTGTATTTATATGTCAGAGATTTAAGTGCAACTCTCTCCCGAAGTTTATGCATGAAATAAGATGAATAATTTGCATGTGAAAACTCCTTCGTACTCATGCAAGGTGTAATCTCTCTAATCTCTCCCCCATTGGCATTATCAAAAAGACATAAGCATTCAATTTTTCCTCAATAATACCAATAAAATTTCAGCAGCATTTCAGTATGATTCAGTCATGCACATTGTTAGCACAACAACAGAGGATCACAGAGTATAACTACTTCAGCACATATCAATATCAGAGTATAATCAACAAACCAATAGCAAATCCATCAAATGATCAGATTATATAGTCATTAATTCCAAAATATCCAGAGTCATATACAAAATAAAAATAAAGACTACTAATGGTTAGGCAAAATATTATGAAAGAACAAACCATCAAGACTAAGTCCCATGTTACTTTGTCGCCTTGCTGTCACTGTCAGTATCTGCTACCACATCAGCAAGATCCACATCATAGTCATCCGTGTCAAGATCGTCCTTAAATTCAAGAATCTCCTCATCATCATCAGCATTAGCATTGGAAGGACCAACAAAGGAGATGGGAGCAGGAGGTGTAGCAGAGGAGGTGGGAGCACTGACATCTTTCCTCGGTACATATCCAGGTCCCTCTAGAAAAGATCGGATGGAAGCCAACTCTAGTCCTTGATGATCTACCTTTTGCTCAAGGCGCTCCATCCCAGTTCGCAAGCTACGCATTTCCTGAAGCAATAGTTCCAAAGTGGCTGTGGGAGCAGGCTGTGGTTGGTCCTCATCCTCATCAGCATCCTTAGCCCTCCCATGAAGGAGATAGTACTATTTATTGTCAACTTTCCTCAGTTGAAGCTTGTGTAGAGTATGCACACCAATGGACTGTGGCCCTTTTTGGAATTGGTATCCTTTATCTCCCCAGACAAAGGGATATAGAAGTGCTCTAGAATAGCTATTACTAGCATGGCATATGGAGAGCAAGTGTTTTCTTTCGGGCTTCCAACATGTGTTGGATAACATAATAGGCCCAGTTGATTGGCCGGTCAGTGTTCATTGCCCATAGAGTCACCACGTCATCCTTGAACACTTGTGAGTAGTTTCCTCCCCTAGGAACCAATTCCCTAGCCACAAGGTAATGCAATACCCTGTTCTCCATAGTTAGCCCAGTAGCCATTACCCTCTTTTTATCCTTAGGAATACTTGTTACCAAGTGGCCCCAATACTCAAGAGGCGAGATGAATTGAGTATATAAAAAATTTTCACAAATCTTTTACAAAACACTTAATTATTAATTTTTGTTGAAGCTATTAATTAATTGAAGTGAATAGATAGATGTGATTGATCACTTCACTCACAAATAAATAAGCCAAGATAGAAAGTATTCAAGCAAGCATGTAAAATTAAAGCACAAATGTAAATAGATGAGTTTAGAATATCAAACACAAGATTTATCCTAGTTCAACCACCAATCTACTTGTGGCCTACGTCCAGTCCTCAAGCAATCACCAGAGATTTTTCACTATGTCTTTAAGCTTCAATAGGTGCTTGACAACCTTTACAATTGAGAGCACTCAACACACCCTAAGATACCTCGCCCTTATGCTTGACGTGACACCCCTCGATTTAATAGCCATGGCACAATCGTCATTATACCACGGATACTAAATTTTGGCGTGCTACAACTTTCAAATAATATTTATCCAAATTAACCCTTTTGTGCATATACAGAAAATATGAGCCACGAATGAAATAACAAATAGGCCGTCGTTAGCACATATAATTCATCAAGATAAAATCAAAATATAGTTCATAGGACTAGATAATTAATTTAAAGCATACATAGCGCGACGTATTTCATGTACCGCTCAAAATAAAATACATTAAGTTGGACTTTAAAATACAGGTATACTCAAATTACACCTTAAAATAAATAATTCAGAAGGAAACATAAACTACCCATAAAGACATTCGCATCTAAGGAGTTGGGTATTCTATCGGATCCACCTCAGGATCCTCTCCCGGCTCGTCTGAAGATATAAGGACAGGACTGAGTGCGGTCCCACAGGTAAGTGCCCTAGCAGCCGATGCCATGGAATCCTCGTCCTCTCTAGGGGTGTGAATCGGATCACCCCAAAGCTCCTGGATAGGCAAGGCAAACTCCAGATGTACCGACGTAGTAAGTGTCAGGACAGGATCTCCATCGCGGGTCCTCCTAACGGTCAAGATCAGGTCTCCAACATATCGTATACGCTGTCCAGCCCAGTCGACTCGTCATGCATTGGCGCCACCAGTGAATACAATCCTAACGAAACCGATAGAACCCCTTCTTGACGACATCCTCGAAAGCAGGTGATCAATACCCAGTAAAGTCTAGGAAAAACAATCTCGTCCTCTCTACAGTCTTTAACCAAATATCACATAGAACAATAACAGTGCAAGCAAGAGGTGGGATATCTAACTCCATTACCAATTATGGTAATAAGAAACACAACGAAAAATAGTAATGCCTTTCACATATAACAATATTAAGTACAGGCAGATAACATCATGTCAATACAGGAATATTGCAGAATAATAAACATAATCATATTATCACGGAGATATCACAAGTCAACAAGCATAATTACATTTTCAATCGAAAAATGATTCCACAATGTATATCGCAATATATGAATATTAACCATGCCGTGATAGTATGTATGATGACCATGCATATTCACAATGCATATGCTAACCATTCTCATGTACAATGTACTCATTTCCTACTCCGTTGAGCTAGACTCAAGTTTTCAGAGATGAACGTCCCAGAAGATCTGTCCCCCTAAATAGACAGTCTACGCCGAGCCACGAAAAGCAATAATGGTTTGTCAGGCTGCCAGTGCGTTGCAATAGTGTTCACGGCCAAGGGTACAATGTGATAGCATAATCACGAGTGAAACACCGTGCCCTGACCCCCTCAAAGGACTCATACATTGCCCCCACTATCCTGTAAGTTCTCGTTCACTCCTAGGCATAAAACACCATAACTGTATAATGCTCAAACGCATATCCAATGAAATCAAATCACATCAGACTCAATAGTCTATCAGATGATTCCAAGGTCTAATTCGTCAGCCCAATAGCACAATGATGCCAATGCATGTTCTCTCAAAGTATCTTAATTATAAAAATTCAAGAATCATACATTTTAAGATTATAAACCAAAATAGTCATCACTAGATTTTGGGTCCCACTCATGGGTCCATTAACAAAGTCGTCATTCATAATCAATTTAAGACTTACAATTGTCTCATAAAGTTTTATCATTGTTCTTCTCTTTGTCCTTAATAAGATTCATTTAATTAAATGTCTTATGATTCTCAAAGTCTCACTTACACTCTTAATTCTTGTTTCTCTTATTCAATTAGTCCTTAATTAATACATTATACTTTTAGGCACATTATGAAATTTACGCTTAACTTTCTATACCCTTATTAATAAGTTCCCCTCACATTATTCTTTTTATCTTTATTATTTTAATTATACAAGTTCACCATTAAATTATAGACAAAGTTGCATTAGAGTAATTTAAATTGAGATATTCAAGGTTCTTACTTATAACCATGATATTCCTTTGAATAGAAATTATTCTAAGTTTTATGACACAATTCCATTTTTAGATCATTTTCATTTTATGAATTCTTAATAAATTCTAATTGTTCAATTTATTTGAGTTTCACTTTGATTTAGTATTTCTTACGAAATTCTTCTCTAGGGAAATTATTTTAATTATTTAGTTCCATATTTTAAGTTTGATTACATTCATTTAGAAAATTATTCCAAGTCTCACACATTCTTATTCACTTTCTTGAGTCCAAAGATCCCCTTTAAGTTATCAAATTTGTTCCCTTCCATCTCATTATTAACCATTTAAATCACTTGATTAATTCAATTTCTAAGTTGTAAAAAGTTACATGGTTGAGCCCTAATAAGCTCTTGAGGCCGTGAGCCTCCCTAAAATTAGGAACCCCAATTTTTTTTTCATTCATTACATGTTACTCCTTTAATTAATCATGTCTTCAACTAGTTACAAATTTTCACTAAGAACACCCTATTTGGGGCTTGAGGCTATGAGCCTCTTAGAAGAGAGCAAGGATTAATTCGCTTCCATTTAAGTTTTCAATCCATACCAATCAAACCAAGAGCACCAATGTACATATAAAATCAACCAAGCAACCTAAACAAATTAAAAACAACACATACTCATAAAAGTCATGCAACAAAGAGAATAAACCTAGCAAGAGTTTCTCACAACCAATCACAAAGAATCAAGTTTCCTACTACCAAGAGAGGTTGAAGAGGATTATCTCCCTCTTACCTAGAGAAGAAAACAAGCAATCGAACTCCCTTGAAGCTCCTTGCAATTTTCGGATTCACATTTCCAAGAACCCTAAAATTACAACTTCATTAAATCAACAATAAAACTTGAAAAAGAATGGATCAATGGTCATCAAGAAGACATTGAACACGAAAATGAAGAGAAAAAGGTGAGGAACCAAAAACCTTACCCAAAAGCTTAAAGCTTGAAGCTTGAAGAAGAAGATGGTGAAGATGAAATCTTTTCAAGAAATCACCAACTAGAGATGTGTTTAGATGATGGAGGAGATTAAGAAAATGTGTTTAGTTGAAAATTTTGTGATGGTTGGGGCTTGAGAGAGGGGCTGGCCATGAGGCTCCTAGAGAGAAGGAGGAGAAAGTTTGAGAAAGATGAAGGTAGAGAGAGAAGTTGATAGTAGAAAGTGAAAGATGCTTTAGGATTTGAAATTGGAAAGTAATGATTTAATTAATTAAAGTGTAATTTGGGCTCCAAATTAAAGCATTCAGCCATGTGGTGAGAGGAGAGAATGGAGGGAAAGTGGTCACTTGCTTTTAGGGTTAGCATGTGGGAAATTGCAAAAGGTAGATATGATTAGACATAAAGTAGATTACATTAGGATAAAATAATATGATTTAGTAATTAAATAATAAGATGATTAGGATTTTACTACAAGTTATTACTCAATGGATAATTGTTGTAGTACACAAACCAATAATAATTATCCATCGAATAATAGAGCGTACTGTAAAATTTTATTTAACAGTGCATATAAAGATTTTATTTATTAGATAAAACTTTGAAAAACGTAAACTTCGTAAACTTTGCCCGACCTTGGTTTAGTAAGATCTCCCGTCGATGCTTTCACAGTTCAAGATTTACCAGTCTCAGGGAAAAAATTTCGTTTTTTCGGCTCTGCTCAGCGCGCATGTAAAACGAGGAATATAGTAAAATATTCGACGTTTCCTGAAAAATCCACAAAAATTTTCAAAAATAAAAAATATTGGAAAATGACTATTCATCATGAAACAAACAATTTTCGGAGTGTTACACTGACTCTGCACAGTGTACACATAAAATGAGAAATATATTAAAATATTCGACGTTTCAGGAAAAATCCTGAAAAATTCCTAAAAATCTCAAATATTATAAAACGACTATTTATGATGAATGAGATAATTTTCGGGATGTTATAACTCTCCCCTTCAAAAAGAAATTTCGTCTTCGAAATTTGATCTATCTTAGAATACACATGGATATGGTTCATTGTAGAATGTTTCCAGATCTTCAGCGCAATCCCCACGGCTAACTTTGAGTTTTTGTGTAGAGTAACTCTCTTTATATGCTTTCAGTCATCTTGAAGCACACGCTGCTACTCCTCTTATCTGCACAAGCTCATGTTCCACAATCTAATGCAAGGCATCTATGGGTATCTCAAAATGTTCGTTGAGATTAGGCAGAATCATCACTAGTAAAGTAGTTGAGTGTTTATTCAACCCTTGAAAATTTCCCCTATATGCATCGATCCACACAAAATTTGACTCTCTCATATGAGTTAGATGTGAAGTCTTGCCACATTGGAAAATTCTACGATGAATCTCCCGTGTTAACCAACTAATTCCATCTGGCTATAAATCTCTATTACGGTCGTCGGTCTTTCTCGTTGAAGAACTACTTCGACTTTCGACGGATCCATAGCAACTCCTTCCTTTGAGATCACATGACCCAAAAGTTGAATTACCTCGAACCAGAATTCGCACTTGGATAACTTCATGCATAAATTTTTCTTCTTCCTCAGAACTTGAAGAACAACAAGGTATGCTTAGTATATTCAGCGTGGTTCCTCCGAACTTCAAGAACATATCAAATGTCATCAACAAGGAAAAGAGAGATTCTATTAAGGTAATCGACGAATATTATCGAAGTGTTTATTACACGGAACGCCATTATGAAATACTCGTAGTGCCCATAACGTGTCTGAAAAGTCATCTTGAAAACATTATTCTACGAACTTGATAATAGTCCAGAACACAAACTGATCTTGGAGAAAACAGCGACGTCCTGCAATTGATTTGTCAAACCATCTTTCCTTGATCCGAACAAAAAGTCTCATAGGGTAAATTCTCACCTAATTGTGCTGCACTTGGCACAATGTTATGGTTCAAATTCAGGAACACATTTCCTTAATCGAAGTATACTAGAAACATTATAATGATCAGAAAGAAAAGTAGGGAAGTCATTTGGTTTACTACCGGACCCTTCCGATGAAGAATTTGGCAGGGTTTAATAAAATTTAGGAATGAGTGTCATGGATTCAAATCTAGGAAATTTCTATCTCAAGAGACGTTATGTTTCTGTTGGAACAGAATGACGAGACATGGTTAGAAAACATCCAATCCCCTTTCTGAGATCAAGCCTATTTATGAAGAAAGCAAATAACTAAATTGGCAAAAAGGGTTTCAATTTCTAACAACAATAGGATAGTTTTAAACAAACTTGTGTAATGAGAGCAGGCTTGTAAACTAGAATAGCAATGTTCGGGTCGAAAGGAAGTAAATACACAGACAATCCAATCCTAAAAATAAACTCTTAAATTTTCATTGTAATATTTCAACAGGATATGGTTGGAAGATAACCAATCAATTTTCAGTATTATATCTAATTCGTGAAAGGAGTAAACAAATTAGATCAACAGAAGGATTCAGTCCTTAACAAGTCATAGAAATAATTTAAACGACTTGGCTACCATCAGCAAGTTCTTAGTAGCAGAAATAGAAATAACTTAGTCAAAAAGTGTCAGAGGTACATACGACCCTAACATACTCATACAGTCATGCATCATAAAGGAATGGGTTATCCCCAGAATTATACAATGAAGTCATAGGGTCATCTACTATAGTACAATCTCCCTCGTTTAGATCGTCAGTCTGAGATGCCTTTTCTCTACTTGGAAAATTGATTCTCCCTCTTTCGAGAGATTTTGAAGCACAAACATCTTCAATGGAAGGTGTTGTCCTTTGCGAAATATAATTCCTAGCCACATGTCCTGGCTTCCAACACTTGAAACAAATTACTCCTTTGATCGTATAGTCCCTCGTTAAGTGGTCCTTTCTACACTTCTTACATTTCGATAAAGGTACCGATTTGGATTTACTACCACTCGCACCTCCTTTATACATTCGTGGTTGCTGTTACCCCTTTGGTCGTCGCAAATACAGTTTCCACTTAAACTGATTGATTATTCTATTATTCCTCATTTGGAACTTAGGTAGTACAGAGTTACCTAAAAATTGACTTTCTCCCAACAAAATTTGAACCTCAACTTCCAATTCTTGTTGCTGTGCGGCGCTCTAATTCGCTTGCACTGTTACACCAGTCATTCCTTGCATTGCTTCGGCTGCCATAGTCGTACCATCATCGTCATTCCCCGCATTCATACGCTTATGTCTATTCCGAGCCATTGTCTTCCTTCAAGGGCAAACAAAATCAAAACATAAGGAAAATCAAAAGTAATCAATCCAAACATTATTGTCTCATTTCGGAAACCAAACACAAAGAGTCACACAACCCAACAAGATAAACCCAAAAGACTCTAACTTGAATTCCTTCATTCTGCCTTCTACAGCGCGATCTTCCACAAGTCTTTAACTTCCAGGCAGCTCCTCGAACCATACTTATGCCAGATATTCTTCTCCTAATAGAATTCATTCCTCCCAAAACGTCTTGGACACTTCAGTCCACAAATCTTACAAGTCTGATTTAACTACCCATTTCTAACCCATTGGCTCAAACAATTCTAGAGGTAACACAACAAGGGTATAAATGCAAGTAAACCCTACACAAGTTCAGTCATACCAGCTGAACTTCTTACTAAGAGAACTTCTATTTGCTTAATATGCCTAGGTGAAGTCATAGTTTTTCGTCCACACAGAACATTACACATTGAGTGGGCTAATACTCAATATCATGTAACTATGCAACAGTAGCTAATAACATTCAACCTATGGCAAGCCATGCCTTCCTTTCCCAAACATATCTATCAAGAGACAAGGAAGTGCACAACATACTAAGAAACTTCTAACATGTCTAAGCATAGTCAGTCCATACCCCGGCTCAACTGGATGAACTGAGCTCTGATACCACCTAATTATGACACCCCTCGATTTAATAGCCATGGCACAATCGTCATTATACCACAGATACTAAATTTTGGCATGCTACAACTTTCAAATAATATTTATCCAAATTAACCCTTTTGTGCATATACAAAAAATATGAGCCACGAATGAAATAATAAATAGGCCGTCGTTAGCACATATAATTCATCAAGCCAAAATCAAAATACAGTTCATAGGACTAGATAATTAATTTAAAGCATACATAGCGCAGCGTATTTCACGTACCACTCAAAATAAAATACATCAAGTTGGGCTTTAAAATGTAGGTATACTCAAATTACACCTTAAAATAAATAATACAGAAGGAAACATAAACTACCCATAAGGACATCCACATCTAAGGAGTTGGGTACTCCATCGGACCCATCTCGGGATCCTCTCCCGGCTCATATGAAGATATAAGGACAGGACCGAGTGCAGTCCCACGGGCAGGTGCCTTAGCAGCCGATGCCATGGAATCCTCGTCCTCTCTAGGGGTGTGAATCGGATCACCCCATAGCTCCTGGATAGGCAAGGCGAACTCCAGATGTATCGATGTAGTAAGTGTCAGGACAGGATCTCCATTGCGAGTCCTCCTTACAGTCAAGATCAGGTCTCCAACATATCGCATACACTGTCCAGCCCAGTCGAGTCGCCACGCATTGGCTCCACTAGTGAATACAATCCTAACGAAATCTATAGAACCCCTTCTTGATGACATCCTCAAAAGTAGGTGATCAATACCCAGTAAAGTCTAGGAAAAACAATCTCGTCCCCTCTACAGTCTTTAACCAAATATCATATAGAACAATAACAGTGCAAGCAAGAGGTGAGATATCCAACTCTATTACCAATTATGGCAGTTAGAAACACAACGAAAGATAGTAATGCCTTTCACATATAACAATATTAAGTACAAGCAGATAACATCATGTCAATACAGGAATATTACATAATAATAAACATAATCATATTATCATGGAGATATCACAAGTCAACAAGTATAATTACATTTTCAATCGAAAAATGATTCCACAATGTACATCACAATATATGAATATTAACCATGCCGTGAGAGTATGTATAATGACCATGCATATTCACAATGCGTATACTGACCATTCTCATGTACAATGTACTCATTTCCTACTCCATGGAGCTAGACTCAAGTTTTCAGAGATGAACGTCCCAGAAGATCTGTCCCCCCTAAATAGACAGTCTACGTCGGGATACGAAAAGCAATAGTGGTTTGTCAAGCTGCCAGTGCGTTGCAATAGTGTTCACAGCCAGGGGTACAATGTGATAGCATAATCACGAGTGAAACACCGCGCCCTGACCCCCCTTAAAGGACTCATACAATACCCCCATTATCCTGTAAGTTCTCGTTCACTCCTAGGCATAAAACGCCATAACTGTATAATGCTCAAATGCATATCCAATGAAATCAAATCACATCAGACTCAATAGTCTATCAGATGTTTCCAGGGTCTAGTTCGTCGGCCCAATAGCACAATGATGTCAATGCATGTTCTCTCAGAGTATCTTATTTATACAAATTCAAGAATCATACATTTTAAGATTATAAACCAAAATAGTCATCACTAGATTTTGGGTCCCACTCATGGGCCCGTTAACAAAGTCGTCATTCATAATCAATTTAAGACTTACAATTGTCTCATAAAGTTTTATCATTGTTCTTCTCTTTGTCCTTAATAAGATTCATTTAATTAAATGTCTTATGATTCTCAAAGTCTTACTTACACTCTTAATTCTTGTTTCTCTTATTCAATTAGTCCTCAATTAATACATTATACTTTTAGGCACATTATGAAATTTACGCTTAACTTTCTATACCCTTATTAATAAGTTCCCCTCACATTATTCTTTTTATCTTTATTATTTTAATTATACAAGTTCACCATTAAATTATAAACAAAGTTGCATTAGAGTAATTTAAATTGAGATATTCAAGGTTCTTACTTATAACTATGATATTCCTTTGAATAGAAATTATTCTAAGTTTTATGACACAATTCTATTTTTAGATCATTTTCATTTTATGAATTCCTAATAAATTCTAATTGTTCAATTTATTTGAGTTTCACTTTGATTTAGTATTCCTTATGAAATTCTTCTCCAGGGCAATTATTTTAATTATTTAGTTCCATATTTTAAGTTTGGTTACATTCATTTAGAAAATTATTCCAAGTCTCACATATTCTTATTCACTTTCTTGAGTCCAAAGATCCCCTTTAAGTTATCAAATTTGTTCCCTTCCATCTCATTATTAACCATTTAAATCACTTGATTAATTCAATTTCTAAGTTGTAAAAAGTTACATGGTTGAGCCCTAATAAGCTCTTGAGGCCGTGAGCTTCCCTAAAATTAGGACCCAAATTTTCTTTCCATTCATTGCATGTTACTCCCTTAATTAATCATGTCTTTAACTAGTTACAAATTTTCACCAAGAACACCCCATTTGGGGTTTGAGGTCGTGAGCCTCTTAGAAGAGAGCAAGGATTAATTCGCTTCCATTTAAGTTTCCAATCCATACCAATCAAACCAAGAGCACCAATGTACATATAAAATTAACCAATCAACCCAAACAAATTAAAAACAACACATACTCATGAAAGTCATGCAACAAAGAGAATAACCCTAGCAAGGGTTTCTCACAACCAATCACAAAATCAAGTTTCCTACTACCAAGAGAGGTTGAAGAGGATTATCTCCTTCTTACTTAGAGAAAAAAACAAGCAATGGAACTCCCTTGAAGCTCCTTGCAATTTTCGGATTCACACCTCTAAGAACCCTAAAATTACAACTTCATTAAATCAACAAGAAAACTTGAAAAAGAATGGATCAATGGTCATCAAGAAGAACTTGAACATGAAAATGAAGAGAAAAGGGTGAGGAGCCAAGAATCTTACCCAAAAGCTTGAAGCTTGAAGCTTGAAGAAGAAGATGGTGAAGATGAGATCTTTTCAAGAAATTACCAACTAGAGATGTGTTTAGATGATGGAGGAGATTAAGAAAGTGTGTTTAGTTAAAAATTTTGTGATGGTTGGGGCTTGAGAGAGGGGCTGGTCGTGAGGCTCCTAGAGAGAAGGAGGAGAAAATTTGAGAAAGATGAAGGTAGAGAGAGAAGTTGACAGTAGAAAGTGAAAGGTGCTTTAGGGTTTGAAATTGGAAAGTAATGATTTAATTAATTAAAGTGTAATTTGGACTCCAAATTGAAGCATTCAGCCGTGTGGTGAGAGGAGAGAATGGAGGGAAAGTGGTCACTTGCTTTTAGGGTTAGCATGTGGGAAATTACAAAAAGTAGATATGATTAGACATAAAGTAGATTACATTAGGATAAGATAATGTGATTTAGTAATTAAATAATAAGGTGGTTAGGATTTTACTACAATTTATTATCCAATGGATAATTGTTGTAGTACACAATCCAGTAATAATTATCCATCGAATAATAGAGTGTACTGCAAAATTTTATTTAACAGTGCGTATAGAGATTTTATTTATCAGATAAAACTTCAAAAAATGTAAACATCGTAAACTATGCCCGGCCTTGGGTTTAGTAAGATCTCCCGTCGACGCTTTCACAGTTCAAGGTTTACCAGCCTCAGGGAAAACATTTCGTTTTCCCGGCTCCGCTCAGTGCGCACGTAAAACGAAGAATATAGTAAAATATTTGACATTTCCAGAAAAATTCATAAAAATTCTCAAAAATCACAAATATTAAAAAATGACTATTCATTACACTGACTTTGCACAATGTACCCGTAAAACGAGGGTATATTAAAATATTCGACGTTTCAGGAAAAATCCTGAAAAATTCTTAAAAATCTCAAATATTATAAAATGACTATTTATAATGAATGAGATAATTTTTGGGATGTTACACTTGAGCCTCAAACAGGGATACCTCACCCTTTACAACCTTTGAGGGATACCTCACGCTCTTTACAATCTTTGAGAGATACTCCACTCTCTAATGGATACCTCACCTTTTACAATTTTTGAGAGATACTTCACTCTCTAAGGGATACCTCACGCTTTACTCTAGAAGGATACCTCACCCTCTTCACAGAGAATGAATGGAAACTCTCTCAAAGAGTAAATAATACAAATTAAAGCTCTATGGGTATCAAGGATTCACACTTAAGCTCAAAACAAAGGTTTAGAGAAAATGATAGTGAATGCACAAGAAACTTGTTCAGATTGATTGCCAAACTTTCTTAGATGCCCAAACAATTTCATTTATAACGCAAAGCATTTTAGAGCCGTTGGGGATGGTTAGGAGACATTAAATACTAAAATAGAGCTGTTGGAAATCTATTCTGGTTCGCAAGTAACCATTTCCTAACTGATTACAAGAAGTGTCTAATCGGTTAGGAGCTTTAATTCTTGGCTTCTAGAAAATAGAATAACCAGTTAGGAGCATTTCCTAATCAGTTAGGACCTTAAATATTTGACTTCTATGAAATGGAGTAACCGGTTAGGAAATATGTGTAATCAGTTAGGAGCTTGAAAGAGAACATGAAAAATGCTCCTAATTTTTACACTAATCGATTAGGTGAATTGCCTAATCGGTTAGGAACTTTTAAAATATGAAAAATACTCCTAATATTCACAATAACCGGTTAGGTGAATTGCCTAATCAGTTAGGAACTTTTAGAACATGAAAAACGCTCTTGACTTGGTGAATAATCGGTTAGGGAAAATCCCTAATCGGTTATTACACTCTAGTTTTGAAAACTGATTTTAAATGGCCATAACTTCTTCGTTTCTTATCCGTTTAAAGCAAATGACCATTCATTGGAAAGATATTTGAGTCTATTTTCATATGAAATATGTTTTAGAACAAAACTCAAAGTATTTTAAAAGATATGATCAAAAGAGTAACTAAAGGTCAGTTTTACAAAACACAAACTTGACTATTTTTCATAGATTTGAATTACCACCAAGACTAACTTTCCAAAATATGTTTTTTGGGCAATTTGGCATGTGAAAAACTATTTTTAAATATTTGAAAACATATTTGAGCTTAGTGAGATTCCTTAAATACCTTAACACATGATCTAAGTCCTATAAGCTAAACTTGAAGAGTCTTGAGACTTGATTTTTGCACTTCTATTCCTTTCTTGTTTATTATAATCAAAACCATTGCTTTAGTCAATGCTAATTATATTCTCTCCCTTTTTGATGATGACAAACAACCATTGAGAAAAGAGTTAGTTCAAATAAATTGGAATTCACAAAAGGATAGAGACTTACTCCCCCTCTATTTTTCAAGAGGTGATTAGATCAGAGATGCACAACTCCCCCTTAATTTTAGAATCCCAAGATCATTGAATTTGCATCTTTTTCTTTTTACATTTTCTCAATAACTCATAAACTTCTCCCCCTTTTGTCATGATAAAAAAGATATACAATAAAGAGATTTTGACAAAGAAAGTGTTAGCCATGGCAACCATCACCCAAGAGGGGGTGAATTTGGTGATTACAAATTTTTAAAGCACCTTTAAGAAATTATACATTTAGACATTTTCAATCAACATATGCAACAGAATAAGTTTGACAAAAGTACAACTATTAGATATTTCACAAAAACTACCTAGGCTATAGGATAAATCAAGCAAATAACCTAGATATCAAATTCAACTCAAGCATATATAATTAAGGCACAAATGTAAAGGAGATAGAGTTGAGAAAAGAAAACACAAGGATTTATCTTGATTCAGCCACCTCTTGTGACCTACATCCAGTCCTCAAGTGAACCACCCGAGATTTTTCACTAAACCTTCAAGCTTGAACGGGTACTTGATAACCTTTACAAATTTGAGCACTCAACACACCTTGGGATACCTTACCCTTTATGCTTGGGCCTCTACTTTCAAGGGATACCTGTACCTCACCCTCTCTTTTACATTTTATACAAAGTATAGATGATAAGAAAGTCTCTCAAGAGTGGATAATACAAATTGAAGCACTATGGGTACCAATGATTTACACTTTGAAGCTCAAAATATGATTTTGATGATTCAAGAATCAAATCAAGTGTTCAAGAGTTGTTAAAGCTTCAAAAATCACTTATATATAGAGCCCAAGTGATAAAATAGTCGTTGGTGTTTAGAAATGATTTTCTTATGAAAACTAGCCTTTATAGCCATTGGAAACATTTTTGGGTACTTGGTAATCGATTACATGGATGTTGTAATCGATTTCATGGCTTCTGCCAGAGTTGTGATCGATTACAAGATTTGTGTAATCAATTACATCACTTCTGGTTTTGAAAACTGAATTTAAAAGGTCATAACTTCTTCATTTCTTATCCGATTAAAATAAATAACTACTCATTAGAAAGATCTTTGAGTCTATTTTCACATGAAATAAGTTTCACAACAAAAATCAAAGTATTTTGAAAATTATAATCAAAAGAGTAACTAAAGGTCAGCTTTTCAAAACTCAAATTTGACTATTTTTGAAAACTAACTTTAAATGGTCATAATTTCTTCATTTATTATCCGTTTAAAGCAAATGACCACTCATTGGAAATATCTTTGAGTCTATATTCATATGCAATAATTTTCACAATAGAACTCATAGTATTTTAAAAGTTATGATCAAAATAGTAACTAAATGTCAGTTTTGTAAAACACAAACTTAGCTATTTTTCATAGGTTTGAACTACCACCAAGACTAACTTTTCAAAAACAGTTTGTTGGGCATTTAAACATGTAAGAAACACTTTTAAAGATCTTAAAACATATTTGAGCTTTGTGTGATTCCTTTTTATCTTTACACAAGATCTAAGTCCTATAAGCTATTCTTGAAGAATCTTGGGACTTGATCTTTTGCCATCATCAATTCTTGATGTAATCTAAGCTTCCAAAAATTTCTTCTCTTCAAATCTTATAAATGCTTGGAACATCTTATCATTCTCATTCTTCTTGAGTTGAGCATAATTGTGATCTTTTGCTTTCTTGTTGCAATGTTTATTCTTAGTACTTGGACTATCCTACAAAGTATTACTCACTTAAAACAATCATAATTAGTCCAAATTCACAACTCAATATCTTCATATGCATGATTCATAAATGTATAACTCTAGTTAGTCTAACATGCATATAAAACTTTCATAGACACATCCAAATAAGATATTTATCAATTACTAATAGATATTCTCTATATAGGATGCAACAAAGAACACTTTGCATATTTTTATTTAAATAGAGTCAAATCTAATATTAATTTAATATAACTTATATGACACATTATTAGATATATTCTATAAAAGATGCTATAAAGAATATGCATGATTCTTATATGAAATATAATAAGATGGAGTACATGATCATGCATGATCCAATATAATCTATTAAACACATCTATGTAGCATAAGCATCATTCTTTTTATCTTGTATTTGTTATCATCAAAACTTAACATATTAAACCATTGGGGCAAAGACAATTCTACAGAAAGAGGTAACAATATAACCTTATCCACAAAACCATTGCCATTCAACAAATATTCAATAATAATTCAGCAACAATATAACCAGATTAGCAGTATATTCATGTCAACAGTTCATTTAAGAAAAATCCATTTCAAAATAAGCATAGTTAAGCAAGCTAAGATAATAAGCATCATGTTTAAGAGATAAATCTACCATGGTTAGATTGTAAAACATAATGATATAGAAAAAAAATATTAGCTAAAGGATGTGATTCATGCCTAAGCCCTATCTTTTTTGTTTTGTGGAGGTGGAAGGTGACGCTCAATGCTGTCCAAGTGGTCATAGATGAATCCAATGCTATGCTCCTTATAAGCTTAAAGATTCGCAATCTGGGCTTGAATGCTTGCTAGGGTAGCTAGGATGTGGTCTTCATAGGTGGCTAGAGCCTCTTCCCTAACAATATTAGTAGGGATAGTAGGAAGTTCTTCTCCTTGTGGGGCTATATCATGCCCAGCACTATAAACCCAGGCACCATTAACCATCTTGATATGCATTCGATTTTTAGTGGCCTTACCAAACTTGTGGTGACTAGTAAGATGAATGATTAAGGCTTACTCCATTTCAAACAACATCATTTCTAACATACCCTTCCCAGTCTTTGTGACTATTCTCTGTAAGAATTGATCCAGCATGATTCAAACCAAAATACAAAGCCCATTCATTGGGTATTACTATAATCCTATGCCTTTTGAGTTCAGACACCAAATTCATTCCAGATATACTCATATTGCAGTAAAAGGCTTTAGTGAGCTTGAGGGAGTGGGTGTAAGTGGGCGTGAGAGGAAGAAGATGAAAATGGAGATGGATGGGTGCGTGAATGGTGAACAAGGTTACTGGGAGGTATTTAATTTGGAGTGGTTGAGGAGTTTGAGGGAGTGGGTGTTAGTGGATGTGAGAGGAAGAAGATGACAATGGAGGTTTTGGGACGTGAATGATGAGGGGAGGTCACAGTTTTTTGTGTTTTATGGAGTGCAATAATCGGTTAGGTCCATTGGGTAACCGGTTATTATGAGAAGAATTCACATAGGTGGCCACAGTTTGAGTGAATAATCGGTTAGGAGGTGAGGCTAATTGGTTATTCTTGTTTTGGAGCAAAAATGGGAGGCCTCTGTGAGCTGGAATAATCGGTTAGGAGGTGAGGCTAACGTGTTATTTTCGTTTTGGAACAAAAATTGGAGGCCTCTGTGAGCTGGAATAATCGGTTAGGAGGAAGATGGTAATCGATAAGGGGGAAGAAAAAATAGCTAAGTGGCTCTCGGTCAGCCACAATAACCAATTAGGACTTGTGCCTAATTGGTTATTTTCGTGCTCCACATCAAAGTTTTGCCAAGGCTCCTAACAAATTATTTTTATGATTCACAATAGATTAAGCCTTTGTTTGCTTCAATAACAGATTAGGAAATGGTCCTAATTACTTATTTGTGATCTCCAAGAATTTCAAAATACCTTCATAATTGGTTAGAGAGGTCTTGTAATTAGTTATCTTCATGGATTAAAAGAGCATCATCCTCTGACTTTGTGAATAACAGGTTAGGTACTTCTTCTAACTAGTTAATTGCCTTGACAAAAAGTATTATTACTCATCCAAGGAGTCAATAATTGATTGCTTTCTTCCCATAACAGATTAACAAAATCTCTTAATCGGTTAATATGTCCTGACAGAAAAAAGTTTCACTATACCATACTCATTCCAATTTCAAAACCAGCACCTTTCTCATCTAGTTATTTCACTTCCAAAACCAGAAATTCAAGATTTAATCCCTTAAAACACAAACTTATTCCATCTTGAGGATCATCATGGCTTTGCCTTATTTTTCATTCTCTCAAACCACCATAAATGCAGCTCATAAGCTGATTTCTCTTCTTTAAAAGTACCAAGAAGCAATTTTTCTTCATTAAGAACTTGAGATTGGGAATGTTGAGGGAACTTAAGCATGGATCAAGCACCTGCAAATAATCTTAGGGAAAACTTCGACGCTCAAGTCAGTATTGGATTCATAAACAATTTAAAGTAAAAGTATTATGTAATGAATCAGATTATGCAGCAAAGAGACAGATTATGCACCAGAGAGACAGATTACGCAACTAAACATCACATTATGCAATATCATGACAAATTATGCAACAAAGTGATGAATTATGCAGCAAAATATCATATTATGTAGCAACATTCTAAGTTCAAAGATGTTTTCATCAAATATGCTATTTCAAATAAGAAGTGAACTTATCTAGCATATTATCACATGTAGAGAAATTTTCAAGATATAAAACTAGAAAAGTACTTATTTAAAGTAAGTTAAAGCATAAAACAAGTCTTCACTTATTTAAATGTTGCAAGTCCAAGCTTCTTGGAGACAATGGAGAGAACTTGGAGTATTTTCTGATCTTGTGCTTGCAGCCGCCACTTTTGAGATTCTAAAGTCCGTTCTTGACCTTCAAGCACACCTACAACACACTTCAAGTTTTGGCTTTTGGTACTCAAATTTTCTTAGGTCCTTGTGTGTTAACTTTTGGTAAAGTGCCTTTGGGAGCCCAAACCATTTTAGTCCCAACCTTAGTGTTCAAGTTTTTCCTAACATTGCATGTAAAAGCATTATGCCATTTCCTCCCACAATGAAAACATTTGATGAAAGGGCTACTTGATGTACTTGAGGAAACAAAGAAATTCTTGAGAAACTTTTGTTGGTTATTAGGATTATACCCTAAACCAGCCTTTTGAAAAATATATCTTTGTTTCCTTAATAATACATTCAAGTTATCTCTTCCAAAGGTAAATTTTGAAAGAATGTTTTTCAAATCCTCAATCTCAATTTTAAATATTTTACATGATGAGTAAGATGAGGGTGTGAATGCATTATCATGTGAAGAGCATGTTATGCATGAAGAATTTGTATCAATCAACCCAAGAGTTTCATTTTATAATTTCAATTCCTCAATTTCTTTGTTTAAAGTAGAAATTTGATTTTCAAATGAAGAAATTGTTTTCTTTGAACATGAAATCATTTTTGCATTCATTATATAATTCTTCAAATACATCTTGCAATTCATCATAGGAAGAAGAAGAGTTTGATTCAGAATTTGAGGATGTTACCTCCATGTCATCTTCATTTTCCTCTTCTCCTCTAGCCATGAAACATAGATTGACTTTCTCATTGTCAGAGCTATCAGTTGAATCTATGTCATTATCATCCCAAGCTATGTAGGTTCTTCTTTCTTTCTTCTCCTTTGAGGATCTTTTGTCATATTTTTCTACTTTACTTTGATAAATTGGGCATTCCATCTTCATGTGATCCAATTCTCCACATTCATAACATTTAGGAGTGGATGAGGTTCCTTCCCCTTTGTGATAGATATTATTTTGGGGGAAAGAGAGGTCTTCTTTGAGCTTTATTCTTCTTGAAGAATCTTCTAAATTTCTTTACTAGTAGAGCAAGATTCTCCTCATTTATTTCCAAACCATCTTCATCATGTTCATCATCATCATCATCAATAATCATAGAGCAAATGGCCTTGAGAGCTATTCCTTTCTTTTTCTTGTTTAGCTCCTCATTTTGGTTGACTCTATTCAACTTCAATTCATGCTCTTGAAGCTTTCCAAAAAGTGTGGCTAGGGTCATGGTTGAGAGATTTCTTGACTCCGCAATAGCCGTCACTTTAGGTTGCCAATGCCTGTTCAAACATCTCAACACTTTGTTAATAAGATCTTCATTAGGAAAAGTCTTTCCCAATGAAACAAGATGATTTGTAATATGTGTGAACTATTTTTACATTTCTTGAATGCTTTCACCTTGGTTCATTCTAAAAAGCTCATACTCATGAGTGAAAGTATTAATCCTTGATCTTTTCGCTTCACTAGTACCCTCATGGGTTACTTATAAAGTGTCCCACATTTCTTGGGCAAATTTACAATTTGAGACTCTAAAGAATTCATCATACCCCAAGGCTGTGGTAATGATGTTTTTGGCTATCAAATTGTGTTGGACCTTCTTCTTATCATCATTGGTTCATTCACTTCTTGGTGTATTAACTCTTACACCATTTACAACTTGTGTGGGGACAAAAGGACCATTTTCAATAGCATCCCACATATCTAAGTCAATAGCTTCAATAAAAAATTTCATTCTTCCTTTCTAATAAGCATATCCATCCCCATTGAAAAAGGGAGGTCTATAGAGAGAAGAATTTTTGGAAAAACCATTTAAAGAGGCCACCACTTTCTCTTGAAGTTGCTAAGCTCTTTACACAAGATCCTAGCTCTGATACCACTTGTTACCAAGTAGCCTCAATACTTAAGAGGGGGTGAATTGAGTATATAAAAACTTTTCACAAATCTTTCACAAAACACTTGATTATTAATTTTTGTTGAAGCTATTAATTAATTAAAGTGAATAGATAAATGTGATTGATCACGTCACTCATAAATAAATAAGCTAAGATAGAAAGTATTCAAGCAAGCATGTAAAATTAAAGCACAAATGTAAAGATATGAGTTTAGAATATCAAACACAAAATTTATCCTGGTTCAGCTACCAATCCACTTGTAGCCTTCGTCCAGTCCTCAAGCAACCACCCGAGATTTTTCACTATGTCTTCAAGCTTCAACAGGTGCTTGACAACCTTTAAAATTGAGAGAACTCAACACACCTTAGGATATCTCACCCTTGTGCTTGAGCCTCAAACAGGGATATCTCACCCTTTACAACCTTTGAGGGATACCTCACCCTTTTTACAATCTTTAAGAGATACCTCACTCTCTAAGAGATACCTCACCCTTTATAATTTTTGAGAGATACCTCACTCTCTAAGGGATACCTCATCCTTTACCCTAGAGGGATACCTTACCCTCTTCACAGATAATCAAACAAAGTTTATATGAATAGAAACTCCCTCGAAGAGTAGATAATACAAATTGAAGCTCTATGGGTATCAAGGATTCTTACTTAAGCTCAAAACAGAGGTTTGGAGAAAATGATAGTGAAACACGAATTTAGTGCACAAGAAACTTATTCAGATTGATTGCCAACCTTTCTTAGATACCCAAACAATTTCATTTATAGCCCAAAGCATTTTAGAGTCGTTGGTGGTGGTTAGGAGACATTAAATGCCAAAATAGAGCCGTTGGAAATCTGTTCTGATTCGCAAGTAACCATTTCCTAATCGATTACAAGAAGTGTCTAATCAGTTAGGGGCTTTAATTCTTGGCTTTTGTAACATAAAATAACCGATTAGGAGCATTTCCTAATCGGTTAGGACCGTAAATATTTGACTTCTGTGAAATGAAATAATCAATTAGGAAATATGTATAATCGGTTAGGAGCTTGAAAGAGAACATGAAAAATGCTCCTAATTTTTACACTAACTAATTAGGTGAATTGCCTAATCGGTTAGGAGCTTTTAAAACATGAAAAATGCTCCTAATATTCACAATAATCGGTTAGGTGAATTACCTAATTGGTTAGGAGCTTTTAGAACATGAAAAACGCTCCTGACTTGGTAAATAATCGGCTAGGGAAAATTCCTAATCGGTTATTGCACTCTAGTTTTGAAAATTGAATTTAAATGGTCATAACTTCTTCATTTCTTATCCGTTTAAAGTAAATAATCACTCATTGAAAAGATCTTTGAGTCTATTTTCATATGTTTCATAATAAAACTCAAAGTATTTTGAAAGATATAATCAAAAGAGTAACTAAATGTCAGTTTTACAAAACACAAACTTGACTATTTTTCATAGATTTGAATTACCACTAAGACTAACTTTTCAAAACATATTTGTTGGGCAATTTGGCATGTGAAAAATCATTTGTAAATATTTGAAAACATATTTGAGCTTAGTGAGATTCCTTAAATACCTTAACACATGATCTAAGTCCTATAAGCTAAACTTGAAGAGCCTTGGGACTTGATCTTTGCTCTTCCATTCCTTTCTTGTTTGTTATCATCAAAACCATTACTTTAGTTAATACCTTAACCATTTATGAGTCATTGAGAAAAGGTAAAAAGAAAAAAGTGTAAATTCAATGATTTTGAGATTTCAAAATTAAGGGGGAGCTGTACATCTCTGATCCAATCACCTCTTGAAAAATAGAGGGTGAGAAGTCTCTATCCTTTTGTGAGTTCTAGTTTATTTGAACTAACCTTTTTCTCAATGGATGTTTGTCATCATAAAAAAGGGGGAGAATGTGATTAGCATTAGCAATGACAATGGTTTTGATGATAACAAATAAGAGAAGTGATGGTTGTGCAAAGATCAAGTCCCAAGATTCTTCAAGTATAGTTTATAGGACTTAGATCTTATGTTAAGGATAATAGGAATCACACTAGCTTATGTTTTGTTTCCGTTCAACTTTGATCTATTTGCAAAATCATGTTTTATGTTGATCATGTTTGAGCAAAATGTTTTTAGAAAGGATGAAAAGAAAACCATGTTTCATACTTGTGAAAATACTCTTCAAGTATGTGGAAAATGTTTTTAGAAAGGTTGAAAATGACTTGGGAAAGTTTGGATATGAAATCCTTTAGAAATCTTGTATTCTTGGTGAACCAATAACAGATTAGGTGTTTTGTATAATAGATTATGTGAGAATAATAACTGATTATGTGATTTCAAATAACAGATTATTTGAAATCCATAACAGGTTATTCACCTTGGCAGGAACGTTCCCTCTTAGTTTTTTTAAATGTTCCTAATCAATTATGGGTGCCAAATAATCTGTTATTTTCATGCTATAGTGTTTCCTGATGAAACAAATAATCTGTTAGGAAAAATCGATAATCTATTATGAGAAACCAAATAATCTATTATTGGAAACCAATACTCTGTTATTTGGGATAGCAGAAAACATTTCCCAACGGCTTTTTTGGAGCATTTAATGCCCCCAACAACCACCAACGGCTCTAAATTGATTTGAGCTATAAACAAAAGTATTTGGGCATTAAAGAAAGGTTGGAGAACAATCTAAAAAACATACTTGAGCATTAAATTTGTATTTCATCATCATTTTCTCAAAACCCCTATTCTTGAGCTAAGTTTGTGATTCTTTGATTCCATAAGCTTCAAGTTGTATTGTCTACTCTTTGAGAGAGTTTCTATTCATATAAACTTTGTTTGATTCTCTGTGAAGAGGGTGAGGTATCCCTCTAGAGTAAAAGGTGAGGTATCCCTTAGAGAGTGAGGTATCTCTCAAAAATTATAAAAGGTGAGGTATCCCTTAGAGAGTGAGGTATCTCTCAAAGATTGTAAAGAGGGTGAGGTATCCCTCAAAATTTGTAAAGGGTAAGGTATCCCTGTTTGAGGCTCAAGCACAAGAGTGAGGTATCCCAAGGTGTGTTGAGTGCTCTCAATTGTAAAAGTTGTCAAGCACCTGTTGAAACTTGAAGACATAGTGAAAAATCTTAGGTGATTGCTTGAGGATTGGACGTAGGCCACAAGTGGATTGATGGCTGAATCAGGATAAATCTTGTGTTTGATCTTCTAAACTCATCTCTTTACATTTGTGCTTTAATCTTATATGCTTACTTGAATACTTTCTATCTTGGCTTATTCATTTATTTGTGAGTGAAATAATCAATCTCATTTATCTATTCAATTCAATCAATCAATAGCTTCAACGAAAATTGGTAATCAAGTGTTTTACGAAAAGATTTGTGAAAAAATTTTACATACTCAATTCACCCTCCCTCTTGAGTATTGAGATGACTTGGAAATAGGAATATCATAGCCCGATTTTATCAAGGAAGTCAAGACAGCCTTATATTCATAGTCATATCCCCAAACATTCTCACATCCATAGAAATTCTCACCATCAAAATTCAGTTGTGTTAGTCTATACTAGAGATCCTTAGCGACTCTTATTTGTTTCTTTTTTACTTCAGATATCAGGCAGTCATCTTCATACTTTAAATTGGTATAAAAGACTTTGACTAAATCAAGATATATGTCTTTCTTGATGCTCAAAAAATCTAGCAGTCCTAGTCTTTCTATCATCCTAAAAATTTCCAAGGGCTCACTAAAGCAAAAATCCTTTGTGAAATACCTGGGGGAGATGATCTTTCGTAGTTGAAAAATTTTCTGGAAGTGCTCAACCTTCTTGGCAGTGCCAAAGTGTTGGGTGAGGTCCATCCCTGAAATGGTGAGTGGAGGAGTGCTGGAAGATGTTCCTATGTTGGCCCCTATTCTTACTCTCTTAGTGCGCTTGGAGGATTCTGTCGTTGTAGAGGAAGGAGAGAAAATGAATGGTGAGAAGGTGGAGGGAAGGTGTTTGCATGGTGTTTGGTGGTGGAGGAAGGTGAAAAACTAGTGAGAAAGTGGTGGGCTTTGTGTGCCTGGGCTTAGAGAGAGAAAATATATATGAGAGGAAATAGGGCAAGAATTTTTGGGGATTTTTGCAAGAAATTAGTTTGGGAGTTTGGTGGAGAGGAGAAATCCAAGTAAAATGGAGGTGGAATGGTGTGATTTGGGCAAAAATTGAGAGAGAAAGAGTGAAATTTTGGAGAGGGTTTCTTGAGGCTAGAGAGAGAAAGGAAGAGTTGCAGGCCAAAAATTATTGTTCACACGTCTGAGACCTTTTAAAAACCCATTTGTAATTGATTACATTGGGGTGTAATCAATTACACATAGTTTGAGTTCCTTGAAATCGATTACAAGGTTGGTTTCTGGAATGATTGTAATTGATTACATGGTATGTGTAATCGATTACAAGCATTTTGACTTTGCTTGTAATGCTTGGTAGAGTCTGTGTAATCGATTACAAGGCTCCTGTAATCGATTATAAGCCTGCTGAACTTGATTTTCTCATTTCAAATTGCAGAAGACTTGTGCCAAAACCATCAAAATACTTCTAAAACTTCCCAAACTAAATCCAAACATCATGTAGGCATAAAAACTAACTAGTTCTTGATCCAAAATATATGTTCTTGCAAAATCATCACCTTGGTCAAGGATCAAACCACTTTAACAGGATTGGTGAGAGTTGAGCTATTTGGAGGACTTAGTCATGATGGAGTACTTGCAAAACAAACTTATGGGAGCCTCCAGCGCTCAAGTCAGTATTGGATTCAAAAATGATTAAAACAAGGTAATTGTGCAGCAGAATAACATATTATGCAGTAAATTTACTTACTTATGCAGCAAATTATAATATTATCAAACAAATGACAGATTATGCAGCAAATTTACCAACTTATGCATCAAATTATAGCATTATGCAGCAAATGACAGATTATGCAACAACATGATAAATTATACAGAAAATGACACATTGTGCGGCAAATTAGATGCATGATTGATCTAATATGTCAAGTTCACTTCTTATATAAAAGAATGCTTCTTTATTAAAATTCTCGGTAAAGATATTAGCTAATTGTTTAGTGGTTTCAACAAACTTAAGCATGCAATCACCTTTTTGAATATTATCTCTTATGAAATGATGTCTTATTTCTATGTGCTTTGTTCTTGAGTGCAAAATGAAATTTTTAGACAAATTGATTATACTAGTGTTAACACACCTTATAGGAATGTGATCAAGCTCAAGACCATAGTCTATAAGTTGTTGCTTCATCCAAAGGACTTAAGCAGAACAACTCTCAATTGCAACATATTCAGCTTCAGCTGTAGATAATGTCACACTATTTTGTTTCTTGCTATGCCTAGAAACTAGTGAGCTTCTAAGCAAGTGGCATGTCCCACTAGTGCTCTTCTTATTCATTTTTCATCTAGTGAAATCAAAATCGGAATAACCAATTAAACTACATGAGGCACCCTCAGGGTATCACAAGCCCATTTGTGAAGTGCCTATTAGATATTTTATAATTCTTTTTATAGCACTTAGGTGTGATTTTTTAGGAATTGCTTGAAATCTAACACACATGCACACACTAAACATAATATCAGGCCTACTTGTTGAAAGATAAATGAGTGAGCTAATCATACCTCTATATTTTGAGATTTCTACAGATTTACCTTCTTCATCCTTGTCCAAATAACAAGAAGTGCCCATTGGTGTAGCTATATGCTTGGCATTGTCCATTCCAAACTTCTTGAGCAGCTCCTTGTAATAATTAGATTGACTTATGAAAGTCTCATTCCTTGTTTGCTTGATTTGAACACCAAGGAAGAAGTTGAGCTCACTCATCATAGACATCTCAAACTCATTTTGTATAATATTGGCAAATTCGTTACATAGAGAGTTATTAGTAGCACCAAATATTATATCATCAACATAAATTTGAATAAGAAGTATGTCATGCATTTTATGCTTGATGAAAAGAGTAATGTCAACCTTTCCTCTAAAAAAAGCCATTTTCTGAAAGGAACTTGTTCAACCTTTCATACTAAGCTCTAAGAGCTTGTTTTAAGCCATATAACGCCTTTTTCAATTTAAGAACATGATTGGGCAATTCAAAATTTTTAAAACCAGGAGGTTGTTTCATATACACATCTTCTTGTATAAAATCATTTAAGAAAGCACTTTTGACATCCATTTGATAAAGCTTAAAATCTATGATACATGCATATGCAAGTAGCATTCTTATGACTTCTAGTCTAGCAACGGGAGCATATGTTTCTTCATAGTCTATGCCTTCTTCTTGATTATAACATTTAGCAACAAGCCTAGTTTTGTTTCTTATTATTAAGCCTGTTTCATCAAGTTTATTCCTAAAGACCCATTTGGTGTCAATTATGGGATGTTCATTGGGCCTTGAAACTAATTCTCAAACTTGATTTCTCTCAAATTGGTTTAGTTCATCTTGCATGACCAAGATCCAATGTTCATCATTAATGGCCACATTTATATCTTTAGGTTTAACTTGAAAGACAAAAGCCATATGGTTATATGTATATCTAAGAGAGTTTCGAGTGATTACCCCTTTTGATACATTACCTATCACCTTGTCAAGAGGATGATATCTTGATATCCTCCATTCCTTGGGAAGGTGCATGATTTGTGAATCCTATTAGCTGGGGTGATCAAATGAGCTTTCTTCTTACTTCTTGGCTTCTTTCTCTTGATTCTCCAAGTGAGTTCTTAATAAGATTTTTGCAACATCATCAACCAAATCCTTTCTCGGACCATTTGGGTTAGTTTCATCAAATGCAAAATGAATTGAATCCATAATGATCATTGTTCTCTTATTATAAACTCTAAATGATTTACTACTAAGAGAGTAACCAAGAAATATTCCCTCATCGGATTTAGCATCAAACTTTCCTAGGTTATCTCTTTCATTGTTTAAAATAAAACATTTACAACTAAAGACATAAAAGTGAAAAATGTTTAGTTTCCTTTCTTTGTATAGTTCATATGGGGTTTTCTTTAAAATTGACTTTATTAAAACCCTATTCATAATATAACAAGCGGTACTAATCGCATCTGCACAAAAATACTTAGGAAGATTTATTTCATTGTGCATAGTTCTTGCTAACTCTTCTAAAGATCTATTTTTCCTTTTAACCACTCTATTTTGTTGTGGAGTTCTAGGAGCAAAAAAATTATCTTCAATGCCATATTCATTACAAAATATTTCAAATTCTTGGTTTTTAAATTCCCTACTATGATCACTTCTTATGGATACAATGCTACAATTTTTTCTCATTTTGAATAACATTTGCAAGTTTCCTAAATGCGTGAAAGACATCATTCTTATGAGTAAGGAATAGAGTCCATGTATATTTAGAGTAATCATCCACAATCACCAATGCATAGTAATTACCCCCAAAGCTTATAATTCTTGATGGTCCAAAAATATCCATATGCAAAAGTTGTAAAGGTCTAGTAGTAGAAATAACATTTTTAGCTTTGAAAGAGATCTTTACTTGTTTACCCTTTTGACATGCATCACAAAGTTTATTCTCAAAATTGAGCTTTGGTAGACTAATTACTAAATCTTTAGAAACAAGTTTGTTTAGGTGATCCATATGAATGTGGGCAATTCTCCTATGCCATAGCCATGAATCACTCTCTTTACTCATAAGACATCTTGCATTTTGAGAGGTAATATCATCAAGATTAATCATATATATGTTATCAATTCTATGACCAACAAACTTAACTTGCTTATTTCTCCTCTTATATAAAAGAAAATTTCTTTTGCTAAAGGTTTTGTAAAGATATTAGTTAATTATTTTGATGTTTCCACAAATTCAAGCACACAATCCCCCTTTTTGTACATGATCTCTTATAAAGTGGTGCCTAATTTTAATATGCTTAGTCCTAGAGAGCAAGATTGAGTTCTTAGTTAAATTGATTGCATTAGTATGGTCACATCTTATACGGATGTGATCAAGCTGAAGTCCATAGTTCAGAAGTTGTTACTTCATTCAAAGGATTTGAGTACAACAACTTTTGACTGTAGCATACTTAACTTCAGCCATAGACAATGTCACACTATTTTGTTTCTTACTATGTCAAGAAACTAAAGAGCTTCCAAGCAAGTGATATGTCCCATTAGTACTTTTCCTATCCATTTTGCATCTGGCAAAGTCAAAATCGAAATAATCAAACAAACTACATGAGGCACCCTTAGGGTACCACAAGCCTATTTGTGTAGTGTTAATAAGATATTTCATTATTCTTTTTACAACACTTAGATCAGATTCTTTAGGACAAACTTGATATCTAGCATACGTGTACACACTAAACATTATATCCGGTTTACTTGCGGTAAGGCAAAGGAGTGAGCTAATCATACCTCTATATTTAGTGATTTCTATGGGTTTACCTCCTTCATCCTTGTCCATATAGCAAGAGGTGCTCATTGGTCTAGCCATTTGTTTAGCATTGTCCATCCAAACTTCTTGAACAACTCCTTGCAATACTTGGTTTGACTAATAAATGTTCCATCCTTTATTTGCTTGATTTGAAGTCCAAGGAAGAAGTTAATCTCACCAATTATAGATATTTTAAATTCACTTTGCATAATACTATAAAACTCCTTATACAAAGATTTATTAGTAGCACTAAACATAATATCATCAACATAAATTTATACAAGGAGAATGTAATGTTTTTTGTTTTTAATAAAAAGTGTTGTGTAAACTTTGCCTCTTGAAAAACTTTTTTTTCTAAAAGAAACTTACTCAACCTTTCATACCAACCTCTAGGAGCATGTTTTAAGCCATACAAGTCATTTTTCAATTTGAAAACATGGTTAGATAGATCATAACTTTCAAAAGTAAGAAGTTGTTCCACGTACACTTTTTCTTGAATAAAACTATTTAGAAAAGCACTTTTTACATCCATTTGGCAAAGCTTGAAATCTATGATGCAAGCAAATGCAAGTAACATTCTAATAGCTTCTAATCTAACAATGGGAGCATATATATCTTCATAATTAATTCATTCTTCTTGATTATAACCTTTAGCAACAAGCCAAACTTTATTTCTTATTATTATATCTGTTTCATCAAGTTTGTTCCTAAAAATCCATTTTGTGCCAATTATTGGATGATCATTGGGCCTTGAAACAAGTTCCCAAACTTGATTCCTTTCAAACTGATTTAATTCTTTTTGCATTGCTAAGATCCAATGTTCATCAATAATAGTTTCATTTAGGTCTTTAGGTTCAATTTGAGAAACAAAGGCCATATGATTGCATGCATCTCTAAGAGAGTTTCGAGTTGTTATCCCTTTTGATACATCACCAATTACTTTGTCAAGAGGATGATATCTTGAAGTCCTCCATTCCTTGGGAAGATCCATGACTTGTGATTCTTCATGTCTTGGGAGATCAACTTGACTTTCTTCTTGCTTCTTTGTTTCTTTCTTCTTGTCCTCCAAGTGTGTTTTGGCCAAAATTTCTACAATATCATTAACAAATTCCTTTCTTGGTCCATTGCGATTAATCTCATCAAAAGCAACATGCATGGACTCCTCTATAGTCTTAGTTATTTTGTTATAGACTCTAAAAGCTTTACTATGACTAGAATAGTTAAGAAATATACCCTCATTCAATTTTGCATCAAATTTGCCTAAGTTATCATTTCCATTATTTAACACAAAACACTTGCATCCAAAGGCATGAAGGAGTGAGATATTTAGTTTTCCTCCTTTGTATAATTCATAGAGGTTTTCTTTAAAATTGCCATTATTAGGGTCCTGTTCATTATATAACAAGCAATACTTACTGCATTTGTCCAAAAATACTTAGGAATGTTAGATTCATTGAGCATAGTTTTAGCCATTTCTTCCAAAGATCTATTTTTCTTTTCTACAACTCCATTTTGTTGTGGAGTTCTAAGGGCTGAAAAATTATGCTCAATGTCATTTTCATTACAAAAGGTTTCAAACTTTTTATTTTCAAACTTTCCATAATGATTACTTCTAATAGATGCAACATTAAAACTTTTTCCATTTTGAATAACTTTGACAAGTTTTCTAAAAGCTTGAAAAGCATAATTTTTATGAAATAAAAACAATGTCCATGTGAACCTAGAATAATCATCCACAATCACTAGTGCATAGTAATTCCTACCAAACTCATAGTTCTTGAGGGTCCAAAAAGATCAATGTGTAAAAATTGTATAGGTCTAGAGGTTGAAACAACATTTTTTTGCTTTAAAAGAGACCTTTACTTGTTTTTGCTTTTGACGTGCATCACATAACTTATTTTTTTCAAATTTGAGCTTAGGTTATCCAATTACTAGCTCCTCAGAAACTAACTTATTCAAGTGATCCATATGAATATGTGCAATTCTTCTATGCCAAAGCCATGAATCATCTTCTTTACTCATAAGACATTTTGCAACTTTGAGGATATATCATTAAGACTAATCATGTATATGTTAGTAACTCTATGACTAACAAACTTAACTTACTTGTCATCTGCTCCTTCAATTATCCAACAATTTGAATCAAATATAACTTTATTCCCTTTGTCACATAATTGACTAATGCTAAATAAGTTATGTTTAAAGTCCTTCAACAAGCAAATCATTATTAATAGAGGAGGAAAAGATTTTACCAACCACTACAAGAAATTAATGAATTTGCTAGAAAAAAATATGTAGCTAATCCACAATCCCTATCTAATTAATTTAGGTATGAAATAACTATGGATTGGTCCGTAGTCAAATTCTCATCGCTAATTAGCTACCAAAAATTTTTGTAGCTAATTCTTACATTTTTGTAACTAATCCGAAGCTAATCTATAGCTAATTTTCATTCAAATCTTCCTTTGTTTCTGTCACAAATTAGCTACAAAATATCTGTAGCTAATTTCATAGCTAAATTTTAACAATTCGTAGCAAGTTTGTAGCAAATCATAACTAGATCAAAACCAAACGTCCGTAGTTGTTGCACAGCAAATTCATAGCTATTGTATTACTAAATTGCTAGCAATTCCGTAGTTATTCCCTAGCTATTGTGTTGCTAAATCGCTAGTAATTCCCTAGCTATTTTTAAGCTAACTAGGATTAATTTTATAATGACAATTATTATATTTTAAAATTATATTTGTATAAATATTTCGATCCAAACAGAAAAATCCAGCAAATAAGTTGTGCAAAGCAACAAAATATCATAATTGCATTAGTAAGTTTAAAACATGTTCTACAACGAAAGCATAGCTAATCAATAAGTCTAAGTTAAGGCAAATAGTTCAAAACAAGTTCTACAATAAAGAAAAGCATAACTAATCAATTCAAGGTAATGTCATCATCATCAATAAAGCACATCCAATCAATCCAAGCTAGCCGCCATCATCATCATTAGTAAGCTCAACTAATCAATCTAGGTTAGCCCCAACATCATCATCATCAACTTCACGATCCTCCCCAACTGCGTTGCCTTGTGATGGTGCCTGCGACACACCACTTCCTACTTTGGAGCCAACAATACTATATAGGATGGGCTCGAACATAGACACCAACTGCATCTGGACAAAGAAAGTCATCACTTCATTAACAGTTTCCTTTGTGGCTTCCTATGTTGGAGTAGTACTGGAGGAACCAACAACCTGTGAGGATGTAGCAGAGCTAGATCTGTGAATGCCAATATCTAAGATGTGATCATGCCATGGACCCATCTCTTCTTGTTGGGACCTATCACCTCCAACCACACCTCCTGATCAGCCATAGGATGCATTGAAGAGTCTTTTCCATACTTGTCTAACATTGTGGTGTCATAAGAGTCTTGAAACGAAAATAGAAAACTTTATCAAAACAATCAACAACTTAACAAATATGATTGGTTTTAATTTTAAAGACACCTAAAATGATGTTCTTTAAGCGCTGAGTGACATATTATCCATTTTTCCTCTTATGAACACGATCATAAAAATCTCTGAAAGGGACCGGACGCTTTAGCTCTGCCTCCTATAATCAACATCTATTAGAATATATAATAAAATGTGAATACAATTGAAACACCTTAGTCAAAAAAGAAATACCTTGCATTATTTATTCCACTTAATGCTCAAGTAGTAGAAAAACTTCATTTCCTACATGAATTTGAAGCAAAGTGTAATGACATATATGTATTTAGGTGTGAAATTAAAGCTACCTATTTTACTTCAAACCATTACTAATTCTTGGATTCAGTGAAGAACCTTCACATTTTTCAAAAATAAAAGGGTTCACTAAAGGTTAGGCATAACATCTTTAGTAATTTGTAAGTAAGGCACCTCCTGCAAGAAACCTTAGTTTCAAACAGGAAGTAGTACCAATCAAGAAGTCCTAAAATTCTAAAATCTTTACTATAAGAAACCTTGTGTTTTATTTATGAAATGGGACCAACCTCATGCAATTTAGATTCATACAGTAAAATATATAGCATAAAACATACAAGCTGTCAAAACCTTAATCACTTGTACTATAATTATACAATAGTATAAGATTGAATTATTAGGATGTTGCAACAATCATATAAGAAATTCTATATTACCATTGATTGAATTTAGAGTCAGCACCAGATTGCAACTCATGAAGAACCGTATGATTTGTAAACCAAAAGGGAAATAATTCTAAGATAGTTCAAAAAAGAAATAAGTATAAACAGTTATCTAATGGTTTAGTTGATTTATGAATATCACATGGTCCTGAAATAATTTTTCCATAGGGACCCTAAAATGCCATTTTTTATTAGCATTTATATCACACATCAAATAAATACATCAATAATGGTTTGGCCGAGGGTGTGGAGAGGGGGGGGGGGGGAGGAGAAAATAATGGTGTTAATGTTATTATTGACTAGACGAAATGATTACCCTACGAGGTTTGCAAGGGAGATCCCATCACTGTTCCCCTTTGCCTTCTATGGTTCCTTTCCCATTAAGAGTCATTTGTTTAAGTCTATAAAACACAAGCCATTGATTGTGGCTATATGCTTCAGGCCAAGAATCTGGTCCAACTGGCCATCAGAGTACCATCCACCTATTCACATTTTTTTGAGCCTTTTTAGTGCGCTATATAGGAAAGGAAATTCAAATTCTTCATGTTTGTTTATTTATAGGAAAAAAAATAAAAGATGTGATGAACTAGGAAATTCAATAAGCATTCTTACTTGAAATACTAGTCTTGGCTTACATGGACCGAAAAAAGATAGTTGAAGTGATCTTAAAACAGTAATTTTCTAGAGCAATAACCCCATTCTCCACTACATAAGCTGCTTTGCATGCTGCCCTAAATGCAGTTGTGTCATCAGTTGAACCATCTCCAACTGCCCCAATGGACCTTACATAAAAAATGCAGTCTGAAGGGGAATCCCCAAGACCATTTGGATAAGAGTCAGGGGATAATAAGAGAATTGGAAGAGGGTGAAGGGTCATTTGGATATTGTACTCAAACACGTACAACACGAGAAATACTTGTGTAGATTAACACTTCGTTATTTTTAATATAAAATAATTATATGATACAAAAATCTATATAATTATTTAAGTATTTATTAATTTAGTCTATACAATTGTATAAACAAGATCTATATAAGTATTTCTTTTACAACACTTGGTTTTTCAATCCATTTTGATGGAAGGTAGAGACAGTAGCCCATAAACCATTGGCCTACAGTTGTTGTCATCTTTCAGGATTATATTGAGTATTGACTTTTATAGTCATGTCACACAGTTTGACGTTATTCCTTTCATTGACATATTTTGCATTGTTGCTTCATTCATAATAGCCAAAACTTAATTATTTACTACTTTACTACATGCAACAAGACATGGAAATACCTCTTTGAGATCAACCCATTCAAAGTCTCATTTTCGTTATTAGAATCATAAACCAAAGCATGCCGGACCTACAAAGAATAAAAATCCATTAAGGTTGGCTAAAAATTTTCTGACACATTTTAAAGATACTCTAATAACATGGTGCCTTGCACTTCCAGGTTCATGGCATAAACATCGTATTAAGCATTGTTGTACCATTTGGGTGAGTGGGGATGGCTTCATATATTCTCAAAGAGGTTGTAGACATTAAAGACACATTCTATCTTAAATGAAACACAAATAAATAAGTTTGCATGTCTGTCATTTTCTGTAACCAATTGAAATGGTATTTTACATGACAAAGAATTAGACTTGTCCACCTAATTTAAATGTCAACCAACCCAATGAAAATTCAAAGAATGAGGCATTTACCTTATAATATAGACGTAAAATAATCAAGGATTTTGAAAGCTATTGTGACCTAAATATACCTTGGCAGGGTCGTATTTAGTAATGATTGATGAACCTCCAAAAACTCATGTTTTTACAGTTCAAAATCTTGGTTTTCATCATCTTCTAATCCTTTTTTTATTGAGCTTTGTTCTCAAATTTAATTATGTTTTTATTGTCTTAAACATTGTTCTTATTACTTGTTTTAATTATTTTTGATAAGTGATTACACATGGAAGAATACTGGACACTTGAACAAGGAAGAAAAGTTGAAACTGACATTCTGGAGGTCCAGCGCCTGAGCGCCCAGAAGTCAGTGCTCAGGCGCCCACATGGAAAAACAGAGCATCAACTTTTTGGTGTCCTAGCACCTAGGCGCTTGGAAGTCAGCATTTGAGTACATGAATGTTACGTAGACAAAGCCTCTGGACGTCCAACACCTGGGCGCCCAGAAGCCAGTGCCTAGGTGTTGGACATTATAACAACCACGTCTCTTTATCTGTAAATATAAAAGTTGCACCCTTTGGCAAATGGAATTCAGCAGCCGTCAGAGAGAGAAATGATGACACAAACCCTAATTTGGCGTGAGTGCATCCAGGCTTGAAGATTAGGGATTTTCTTCAATCTTCCCACCTATTTTCCATGGAGTTTATCAAATTCTTCTCCTTGTTTTCTTCTTCCTCCATGTGTAACTAAACTTCTTTTGTTAGGGTGATGATGAATCTTGTTCTTGCATGATGTAAACTTGATTTTGTGTTTAATTTAAGTTTCTATTTCATGATTTATGTGTTTATCTTTTCTCTGAATGCTTTCCTAAACTTGATCAATTTGGGAATGATTTTAGGATTTATGTATGATTTGAAAAAATTGTGCATGAACTTAGAACTTATGATGAACACCATAATTTCTGCAATCGCTAGGAATAGACATTTCAGGTTATGTGATCTTTCTTTTTATTCTCCCATTTTTTATAAAGCCTTCTTTATTTGGGATTATACTATGGGATTGGTTAACTCAAAGTAGTGTGAAGAGGATTAATATACCAAGAAATTGGATATTGATTAATTTTGAAAATTTGATCATGAATCATGGAAAAAACTTAATTAAACTAATATTTGAATTCACATCAAAAGAGTTCAAGTGAAATTTAAACCCTAACACTTTAACATCATTGTTTTCCAACCTTTGTTTAATTGATTTGTTTTATCTTATTAATTTTAAATATTTTATTGTTAGTATTTTCTTTTATTTATATGTTTATTAACTCTTTTTTTTATAGCTTAAATGGTATCGATTTAATGAATTTAGTAATTGACAACATAATCCTCGTGGAAACGATACTCTTACTCATTTTTTATTACTTTTACGATTTGGTGCACTTGTCAAATATCACAATAAGTTTTTAGCATCGTTGCCGGAGATTATTGATTGTTAATATTAAAAAGTAGTTTGAAAGACACTAATTTAGACACTTATTTTTGTCATTTAATTTTATTTTTCTTTATTTAATTGTATTTTTAATTTATTTTTCTTTAATTCACTCTTGTTTGCTTATTTGTTTATGCGAGGTACTGTGGATCCAAAAGAATTACTTTTTGATCCAATGATTGTGAAAAACAACAAGAGCAAACAGAAGGGCAGGAAGAGAAAGAAATGAGATTTGAAAAAGAAAATATGGCTGAAACTAATGAATAATGAAGACATACTTTGGAAGATTATGCAACTCTGTCTGCTAAAAGGGTTGCAACTAGTATAGTGCGACCTATAATACAGGCCAATAATTTTGAGATTAAACTAGATCTTCTACAGCTAGTGCAATATGATCAATTTGGGGGTAATCAATTAGAAGACCCCAATTTACATATCACTAATTTCTTGCAGCTGTGCGACACCATCAAATACAATGAAGCAAGTGATTATGCCATTAGGCTAAGGCTTTTCCCATTTTCTCTAAGGGATAAGGCTAAGAGCTGGCTACAAGCCCAACCACAAGGAAGCATCACTACTTGGGATGACCTAGTTAGCAAGTTCTTCACTCGATATTTTCCTCTGTCAATGTAAAGATGAGGAGTGAATTAGTATATTTTACTCAAAATCAAGGGGAATCTCTATACGAAGCGTGGGAAAGATTTAAGGAATTATTGAGAAAATGTCATCATTATGCTTTTTAAGTCTGGAAACAAGTTCAGATATTTTATAATGACTTGAATCATTCCACAAGGGCTATGGTTGATGCATATGCAAGTGGATCTCTTAACACTAAAACTCCTGAAGAGGCTAAAAAATTATTCGAAATAATGGCTACTAATGAATATCAGATGCCTAACAAAAGAGCAGTGGTTAAACTAGGAGTTATGGAGCTTGGCACCTTTCATGCCATACTTGCGCAAAATAAGAGTCTTTCGCAACAAATCACCAACCTCATAAAGCAAATTGGTAATATGCAGGTAAGTTCGGTTAACCATCAAGTTTTAACTAGCGATTTCTGCTGGGGTAATCATGCTAATGGTGAATGCGAGGCAAGCAACTCAAGTGTTATTTCTCAAGAGCAAGTCAATTACATGGGTAATCCTTCAAGACCCCAAGGTAATCCGTACTCAAACACATACAATCCAGGGTAGAGGAATCATTCCAATTTCTCTTGGAATAATCAAATGGTACCATTGAATGCTCAACCAGAGAAAAATATCTCCTCTTGAGATTGCACTTGAAAATTTTTCTCAACAAACATCCTTTTTTATGCAATAGACTTCCACTTTTATGCAGGAAACAAAGGCCAATTTTCAAAATCAAGAGGCAGCTATTCGAAGTCTTGAAAATCAAGTGGGGCAGATAGCAGGACAACTCATAGAGAGACCTCAAAGCAACCTACCTAGTGAAACTGTGGTCAATCGAAAGAAGCATTGTAAAGTAATCACTTTGAGAAGTGGCAAAACTTTGGAAGGACAAGTGAAAGAAGCACCTAGCTCGTCAGGAATTAGGAAAAAGAAAAATGATGTTTCTATTGAAGATGTCTTAATTCAAGATGGCAAGCAAGAAGAAAAGGTTAAGGAGGAACAACCAAAAGAGAAACAACCAAAAGTGTAGAGAAAGAAGAAGGATCATGAGCAGAACACAGTATTTGAACCATCACCATATGCCAAGATCCTATTCCTACAAAGATCAAAGATGGAGAATCAAGAGAGACAATTCTCGAAGTTCTTAGATTTATTCAAGTAGTTACAAATAAACAACCCTTTTGCTGAAGTACTTGAGCAAATGCCATCATATGCTAAGTTTATGAAGGACTTACTATCAAAGAAGAGGAAACTCAAGGAAAATGAAACAATGATGCTAATAGAGGAGTGTAGTGCCATAATTCAGAGGAAACTGCCACCTAAATTAAAAGATCTAGGTAGTTTCACCATCCCTTGCACTATTGGAAAGCTGACTATTAGGAAAACTTTATGTGATCTTGGGGCAAACATAACTCTCATGCCGATATCTATGATGTATAAACTAGAAATTGAAAAAGTCAAATCAACAATGATCTCTCTTAAATTACTTGATTAGTCTGTCAAACATCCTTAAGGTATAGTTGAAGATATGTTAGTAAAAGTGGATAAGTTCATTTTTCCAATAAATTTTGTGGTCCTAGATATGGAAGAAGATGCAGACATCCCTCTCATTTCGGGCAGGCCTTTCTTAGCAACTGGAAGAACATTGATTGATGTGCAGCAAGGCGAGCTTATGTTAAGAGTACATATGAGAAGGTCACCTTTAGTGTTTTTGAGGCAATAAAACATCCTATGGAGGAAGAATAATGCCTTAGGGTGGATATGATTGACTCTTTGGTTGATAAAACATTAGAGCAGAGTCATCCAGCTTCTCTACTTGAATCAGTGTTGGTTAATACTAAAGCCTCAGTGGATGATGATGAAGAGGCAACGTCAGAGATACTTGAGTGCATAGCCAATTAGGAAGCTTTTCCATTGAGTAAACCCTCATTTTAGTCCCTGAAATTGTATGCATCGGTCACATTCATCACTGACTTTAGGAATTAGTCATATTAGTCCCTAAAACTGTAATTTATCAGTCAAATTAGTCCTTATGTGAGGACTAATATGACTAGTCATAAAGACCAATTTAATTGACAAATTACAGTTTCAGGGACTAATATGACTAATTCCTAATGTCAAGGATTAATGTGACCGGTACATACAATTTCAGGGACTAAGATGAAGGTTTAATCCTTTTTCATTTTTCCCTTGTTCAAACTTGCAGAATGAAGAAAGAAGATACAGATAAGGAGGAACTACCAAAGCTCGAATTGAATCCGCTTCCCTCTAATCTCAAACATGCTTTTCTTGGTGAGTAAAACACTTTTCCAATAATTGTGAATGTTGAGCTTAGTTTTGAAGAAGAAGAGAAGCTTTTTAGGGTCTTGAGAGAACATAAATCGGCTATTGGGTGGATTACTAACGATCTTAAAGGCATTAATTCCATAATTTGCATGCATAAGATCTTAATGGAAGATTACTACAAGCCAATGATTCAACTGCAAAGGAGATTGAACCCCACCATGAAAGAAGTAATGAGAAAGGAGGTGATGAAGCTCTATAATACAAGTATTATTTATCCTATCTCAGACAATTCATGGGTAAGTTCAGTCCAAGTTGTTTCGAAGAAATGGGGGATAATGGTGATAGCTAATGACAAAAATGAAACTCATTTCCACAAGTACAGTCATTGGATGGAGAATGTGCATCGACTACAGGAAGCTCAACAATGGGTTAAGGAATGATCACTTTCCCTTCCCATTCATGATCAGATGGTAGAGAGATTAGTATGTCACACCTATTATTACTTTTTAGATTGCTATTTCGGTTATAATCAGATCTTGGTGGTACCCAAGGATTAGGAGAAGACTGCTTTCACTTGTCCATATAGTATTTTTGCATACCGAAGGATGCCTTTCACATTGTGCAATGCTCCAGTAACTTTTCAAAGGAGTATGCTTTCAATTTTTGCTGATATGATTGAAAAGTTTGTTGAGATTTTTATGGATGATTTTTCTGTATTTGGATATTCTTTTGATACTTGTCTTTCTAATCTTTCTTTGGTTTTGAAAAGATGCCAAGAAACTGATGCGTGAAATTCGCAAGTGTACGATTTCGTTGTCAAGTAATAAAAAGATCGAATCCACAGGGACTGAGTCTATGAATACTAATTAATTAATTAATTCAATTAAATTAAACAAAAGAGAATGTGATTGTTTATTAAGAATAACGTAGTAACAAAATAATTAAATAAAAATCAAGAAAATAGAATTTAGAACAAAAACAGCAAGTTATCAAGAAGGGGGTTTTCAGATTTAAGAAAGCTTCCAAGATTGGGGTACCACAATGATACAAGACAAATCCTAATTGACAACCCTTTTATTAAATCTGAAATTCAATTGAAGGTGATTACCCAAAATTAGTTAATGTTCTCTTTCAAGATACAAGATCCGTGCCCAATTAAACCAATTCCTACTTTCGTGGTAATTGAATTTAAATTGAACCCATTACGCTTTGTGGTAATTCATTGATTCCTCGAAAGGCTAAAACTACTCTCGTGATTTAGACCTTAAGTTCAATTCTAATGGTTCCAACACTTAGGTTCACCTCTCAGTACGTCCCTAAATGCCTATGAGATGCAAATAAGTGGCCAACAAATTCACATGAATAAAAGCAATAAGAATTGAATCAATGAACAATCAAGATTAATAAAAAGGGAAAACAACGTCAATTAATCATTATCAATGTATCAAAGGGCATCGCCCAATCCTAAAAACAAAAGTAACTACTCAGACATAGAGAAGAAGGAAACAGAAATCAAACTTAAAAACATCCCAAACCTGTAACAATGGAAGAAGAAGAAGAAGGATGAAGAAACCAAGCCTCCTTTGTGCCTCCTTTAGAACTAGGTTTTAATCAAAGCTAGAATACCCTAATTACAATCAGAACATCTATTTATAGGCTAGGGCTTCTATGGGCTAAAAGCCCCCAAAAGAAATAAAAATAGAAAAACTAAAATTCTGCTGCGCTGCGAACCACGGCAGTGGTGGCCACCACGGCTAGGCCGTGGTCAGTTCTGGACTCAGGATTGTTAAGCTGTCTCTCAACCACGGCCGTGGTGGCCACCACGGCCAGGCCGTGTTTGAGTCTGTTTCAGTTTTCTGCATTTTCTTGATTCCCTCGAATCATGGCCGTGGTAGAGACCACGGGCAGGCCGTGGATCCCTCTGGAATGACCTTTTTTGCACCTTTATTGCTATCCATTAAGCTCCAACTTCAAACATGCAAACATTTCATTCAATCCAAGGCCAATTCAACATTAATCCTGCACAAGAACACCAGAAACACGATAGTTATCCGAACTAAGGAAAAAACAAACCAAAAGGGAAACTAAAATCCCTAAAATGCCTAAGAATGCATGCAAAACAAGAACAAAACATGATGTTATTTCACACACATCAAATCCCCCCAAGCTTAAGACTTTGCTTGTCCTCAAGCAAAAATTAAAGCCAAACCAAGAAGTGGGATCAAATGAAAATAATGAATGTGGAACCCGAGAAAACAATATCCAAGCAATAGGCTAAGGCAAACAAAGAATTTGAAAGGTAATCAAAATCAAGTCCAATTAGAGGCTAAATTCTAAGAAATTATGCATCCTCACTGATTGAATTAAGTTCACTCCACTAACCACACTCAAAGTGTTTAAGGGTGAAAACAATACGCTCAAAATCCTTCAAAGAAAATGCACTTTCATATGCTTGATAAGAAACCAAATTTTCACTAATAATCAGCATGCATGCAAGAATCAAAAGGTCTTTCAAAAGTTGTAATGGGGCCATGAGAATGATGTTAGGTAAGGTAGAGAAAGGAAGGTATACACAAAGGGTTCATCAAAATTTTCAATAAGCACCAGAAATACAATAAAACATAAATGGAGCAAAGGTAATTCATTTTTGTTTTCAATCAAACACATAACTCCACAATTCCAAACATTTTTTTTCTTTACTTTTCTTCCCTTTCTTTCTCTTAATCCTTTTCAACCTTTTATCTCATGATTTTCTCTTCTTCTTTTTTTCACTTGAGAAAGGGAAAGGTAAAAAATATATGATTCCCAACACAACTTCACAACTTTTAAACCCAATTCGCTCCATTTAATATTCTAAATGATAACCAACAATGTTTTAGCATAGGTATCATGAAAACAAGTATGCAATAGGCTCAAAATGGGCAACTAGAGGATGAAAGTGTAACAATTTCAGAAGGCCAGAAAAATACCTAAAATGCCTTAATCACATTCAAGCATGCAACCAAAAATTTCACCTCAAAAAGGTTTCAAATCAAGTTCTAGAGCACATGATCAATGAGGAATATCACTCAACACAAAGAATGGGAACAAAAATCATATAGTGTATACATCCCATATAGGCTCAAAACTCACATTTAGATGTTTAAAAATTCAATGAGAAGCACAAATTCAGAGAACATTATGCTAATTATCAACTATCAAAAGATCACCTCTACTATCAATTAAAACAATGCCTGTTGCCAACTACATGAATCAACAAATTGGGTTCCAAATCAATATTATCTCAAAATCCTCAAAAGAGAGGGGCACAAGTTCAACCAAAAACCCAAGAGATATGATGGTGTGAAAATGCAACATGAAAATACAATGCAAAACAAGACATGAGAATGCATGAAACTAATGAGAATGAAAATAAGAAAAATGAAAATGAAAATACCCCCCAAGCTTAGAACTTACATTGTCCCCAATGTAAAAATCTATAACAAGAGAAGGGAGAAAAGAAAAGAACTCACTGCGATGGTGGAAAATCTTCTGGTGTTCAATCCATGGCCATGGAATTTTCCATGGGTTTGGTGTGGAACCTTCTGACTTTACTCTTCTTCTAATTTGAGCTTCAAAAAGGGTCAAACCTAAACAAGATCCATGAGATAAAGATCAAACAACAATCTAACACGCAAAATTAAAAGAAAAAGATGAAATAAAATAGAAAAACAAGAAAACATGGGTTGCCTCCCAAGAAGTGCTTGTTTAAAGTCATTAGCTTGACATTGGTCTGATTTCTGTGCTCAGGTGACGTCAACGGAGTAGTGCTCAGTCTTTACTCCTTCAAAGTGTTTCACTCTCTGGCCATTTATCATGAAAGGCTTATGGCCTTCTTTCTTCACCTCAAGCACACCGTAGGATAAAACTCGAACAATCTCATATGATCCAAACCATTTTGACCATAACTTACTAGGACAGAAACGTAGAAGTGAGTTATTAACAATGACTTTATCCCAGATTTTAAATTCACGCTTCTCGTCACACTTGTCACTATGCTTCTTAGGTCCTTCCTTGCAGGGCATAGCATCAGTCACTGATTCCTGTATACCTGAAAGCACAACACTATCCACAACATTAGTAGCATCAATGCGATTACATGAATTTAAGGAATTAGAATTATTTTTAGATTTAAAAACATCAAAAACTACTTCCTCATCATTCAATCGCAAAGTCAATTTTCCTTCATAGACATCAATGATCGCCCTTCCAGTGGCAAGGAATGGACGCCCAAGTATGATCGACATTGTAGCATCAGCTTCCATGTCAAGCATAATAAAATCCACCGGCATGTAAAACTTACCAACCTTAATAGGAACATCCTCCAAGATGCCTATGGGGTACTTGACAGACCGATCCGCTAATTGAAGTGAGATAGTTGTGGGTTTCAGCTCACCCACTTCTAACTTCTTACACACAGAAAGGGGCATAAGACTGACATTAGCCCCCAAGTCACATAGAGCTTTATCAAAATTCGTGTTACCAATCAAACAGGGAATAGAGAAGCTACCAGGATCTTTGAGTTTAGGAGGCAACTTATTTTGAATTAAAGCGCTACACTCCTCAGTTAACGCTACGGTCTCATACTCATCTAGCTTTCTCTTATTAGACAAAATGTCCTTAAGAAATTTAGCATAGATAGGCATTTGTTGCAACGCCTCAGTGAAGGGTACATTAATGTACAACTTCTTAAGGACCTCAAGAAACTTCCCAAACTGCTTATCTAGCTTGGCCTTGGCCAATCTTTGAGGGAAGGGCACCGGGGGTTGGTAAGGTTTTGGGGGTACATACTTAGACACTTTCTCATTTGTTTCCTCCTCACCTAAGGGCTGTGTCTTAGTCTCTTTTTCCTTAGTCCCCTCATCTTTGTTACTCTCCCCCTTACCCTTGGGATTCTCTAACTTCTTTCCATTCCTCAAACTCACAGCCTTACAATGTTCATTCCCTGGGTTTATTTCTGGTTGACCAGGAAACTTACCTTGTTGCCTATGTGAAGTGCTCGCTTGGTGGGCAATCTGGGTTTCCAACATCTTATTATGAATGGCCAAATTGTCAACCTTAGCTGACAACTCTCTAATGGCCTCACTAACAACTTGACCATAGTGCCTAAACTCTTCATTTTGCTTGGTTTGACTCTCTACAAAATTTTCAAGGAGAGTTTCGAGTTTAGACTTCTGTACCTGGGGGAATCCAATAGAGGGTTGAGCACTACCTTGTCCAGCTTGATTTTGATTGTTTCGATAGGAGAAGTTGGGATGAGACCTCCAACCGGGGTTGTAAGTTTGGGAATATGGATCATTCCTCCCCTTTTGGTTGAAGTTGTGGAAATTGTGGTAGGATTCCACTTGCTCCACCGGTGCACCATGTGAGGATCCTATTCCAACTTGGCATTCAGCACCAATATGTCCCTGTGCTCCACAAATCTCACAAAAATTGTTAGAGGCACCTATGGCATTTACATGAGCTTTCTCAAGCATGTCAAAATGTTTATTCAAAGAATCAAACTTTGATATAATTAAATCAACACCATCTACCTCAAACTTACCTCCCGAGAGCTTTCTAGGGTTGTTACCTCTTTCATTGGCCCATTGGTGATGATTCAAAGCAACACTCTCAATAATCTCATAAGCCTCTGTCAGCCTTCTGTTCATCAAAGCTCCACCAGCTGCGGAGTCAAGAGACACCTTCGAAGAATATTCCAAACCATTGTAAAAGGTATGGACAATCAACCACTTCTCTAGTCCATGATGCGGGCAAGCTTCCAATAGCCCCTTGTATCTATCCCAAGCTTCTGATAATGATTCTCCGTCTCTTTGAAAAAAGTTTGTTATTTGAGTTCTAAGATGTGCAGTCTTGGAAGGAGGAAAGAACTTATTCAAGAATGCTTGCTCCAATTGATTCCATGTGGTTAATGTATTAGTGGGTACCGATTTCAACCAAGCTCTAGCCTTGTCCCTTAATGATAATGGAAACAATCGGAGGCGAATGGCATCAACTGAGGCACCTTCAATTTTGTGAGTCTCACAGAATTCTAAGAACATCTCCACATAATCATTTGGGTCCTTTGATGGTAAACCTCCAAATTGGTTTTGCCTTATCATAGAAAGTAAGGCAGGAGGTATGGTGAAGTGCCTGACTTCAATGTTTGGCCGAGCAATTCCAGATCGCAAACCCCGAGCATTAGGGGCTGCATATTCTTTCAATGGTTTATTGTCTTCAGCTGCTGCTATGGCAAGTGGTGGTTCAGATATTTCCCTTACTCTTTGCCTTTGTTGTCTTCTCCTTCTACGTAAAGTTCTTTCAATTTCAGGATCTGCTTCAATAAGAGTCCCAGAACGTCTAGTACTTTGCATAAACTAGAGAAATTACCTGCAGAGAGTCAAAGAGAAAACAAGAACGTAATAACCAAATAAAAGAAAAAGGTTTAAAATAATTAAATTAAAAATTAAATTAATATTCAAGAAAAACACAGTCCCCGACAACGGCGCCAAAAACTTGATGCGTGAAATCCGCAAGTGTACGGTTTCATCGTCAAGTAATAAAAAGATCGAATCCACAGGGACTGAATCTATGAATACCAATTAATTAATTAATTCAATTAAATTAAACAAAAGAGAGTGTGATTGTTTATTAAGAATAATGTAGTAACAAAATAATTAAATAAAAATCAAGAAAATAGAATTTAGAACAAAAATAGCAAGTTATCAAGAAGGGAGTTTTCAGATTTAAGAAAGCTTCCAAGATTGGGGTACCACAATGATACAAGACAAATCCTAATTGACAACCTTTTTATTAAATCTGAAATTCAATTGAAGGTGAATTATCCAAAATTAGTTAATGTTCTCTTTCAAGATACAAGATCCGTGCCCAATTAAACCAATTCCTACTTTCGTGGTAATTGAATTTAAATTGAACCCATTACTCTTTGTGGTAATTCATTGATTCCTCGAAAGGCTAAAACTACTCTTGTGATTTAGACCTTAAGTTTAATTCTAATGGTTTCAACACTTAGGTTCACCTCTCAGTACGTCCCTAAATGCCTATGAGATGCAAATAAGTGGCCAACAAATTCACATGAATAAAAGTAATAAGAATTGAATCAATGAACAATCAAGATTAATAAAAGGGAAAAACAACGTCAATTAATCATTATCAATGTATCAAAGGGCATTGCCCAATCCTAGAAACAAAAGTAACTACTCAGACATAGAGAGGAAGGAAACAGAAATCAAACTTAAAAACATCCCAAACCCGTAACAATGGAAGAAGAAGAAGAAGGATGAAGAAACCAAGCCTCCTTTGTGCCTCCTTTAGAACTAGGTTTTAATCAAAGCTAGAATACCCTAATTGCAATCAGAACATCTATTTATAAGCTAGGGCTTCTATGGGCTAAAAGCCCCCAAAAGAAATAAAAATAGAAAAACTAAAATTCTGCTGCGCTGCGAACCACGGCCGTGGTGGCCACCACGGCCAGGCCGTGGTCAGTTCTGGACTCAAGATTGTTAAGCTGTCTCTCAACCATGGCCGTGGTGGCCACCATAGCCAGGCCGTGGTTGAGTCTGTTTCAGTTTTCTGCATTTTCTTGATTCCCTCGAACCATGGCTGTGGTAGAGACCACGGGCAGGCCGTGGATCCCTCTGGAATGGCCTTTTTTGCACCTTTATTGCTATCCATTAAGCTCCAACTTCAAATATGCAAACATTCCATTCAATCCAAGGCCAATTCAACATTAATCCTGCACAAGAACACCAGAAACATGGCAGTTATCCGAACTAAGGGAAAAACAAACCAAAAGGGAAACTAAAATCCCTAAAATGCCTAAGAATGCATGAACAAAACATGATGTTGTTTCACACACATCAGAAACTAACTTGGTGTTAAATTGGGAGAAATGCCATTTTATGGTGCAAGAAGGAATTGTTTTAGTACATCGCATTTCTTCGAGGGGTATTGAATTGGATCAGACAAAAGTAGAGATTATTGAGAAATTACCCCCTCCTACTAATGTCAAAGGAGTAAAGAGTTTCCTTGGGCATGCTGGATTTTACTGGAGATTCATAAAAGATTTCTCCAAGATCACCAAACCATTATGCCATTTGCTTGTGAAAGATGCACCATTTGGTTTTTATGATGGCTGTTTAAATGCATTTAATGTTCTAAAGAGCAAGCTCATTTCTGCTCCCATAATTGTTGCTCCTGACTAGAATTTACCTTTTGAATTAATGTGTGATGCAAGTGATTTTGTTGTGGGTGTTATTTTAGGACTGAGAAAAGATAAAGTTTTGCATGTCATTTATTATGCAAGTAAAGTTTTAAATGATTCACAACTTAACTATGCAACCACAAAAAAATTACTTATTATAGTTTTTGCATTTGATAAATTTTGTTCTTATTTAGTTGGATCAAGAGCTATTGTTTATATTGATCATTCAGCTTTAAAATATCCCTTGAGTAAACAAGATGCAAAGCCTAGACTCATTAGATGGATTTTGCTTTTATAGGAGTTTGATTTGGAGATTCGAGACAAGAAAGGAAGAGAAAATTTGGTAGCTGACCACTTGTCAAGAATCACTCAAGAAGGAGGCTCAGAAGAAGAACAAGTGCCAATTAAGGAAGAGTTCCCAGATGAATAATTGTTTGCTTTACAAATGCTCCCTTGGTATGTAGATTTTGCAAACTACAACGCCGTTAGACCCATCCCATCAGAATTAACATGGTAATAGAGAAAAAAGTTTTTACATGATGTCAGGTATTATGTTTAGGATAAACCATTTCTCTATAAAAGATGTGCTGATGGTATGTTGAGGAGGTGTGTTTTGGATGAAGAAGTACTAAGCTTTCTCTGGCACTATCATGGTTCTGACTATGGAGGTTATTTCAAAGGTAATAAAACAGCGGCAAAGGTAGTACAATGTGGTTTCTATTGGCCTACCTTATTTAAAGATGCTCATAAATTTGTTGAAAGCTGTGACAAGTGCCAAAGAGTTGGCAACATCTCTAGAAAGCACGAAATGCCACTTAACAACATCCTGGAAGTGGATTCATTTGATGTCTAGGGAATTGATTTTATGGGCCCATTTCCTTCCTTATTTTCTAATCAATTTATATGGGTAGCTGTTGATTATGTGTCCAAATGGGTGGAGGCCATTGCCACACCAACTAATGATGCTAAGGTGGTTGTCAAATTCATTAAAAAGAACATTTTCACTAGATTTGGCATCCCTAGGGCAATAATTAGTGATGGTGGGAAACATTTTTGTAATAGGCAATTTGAGGCCATTTTAAGCACATTTGGTGTTAAGCATAAGGTGGCTACTCTCTATCATCCCTAGTTAAATGGTCAAGTAGAGGTTTCTAATAAGGAATTGAAAAAGCATATTAGAAAAGACTATTAATACCTCTAGGAAGGATTGTTCACTTAAGTTAGATGATGCATTATGGGTATACAAGACTGCATTTAAGACTCCCATTGGTATGTTCCCATATAGGCTAGTCTTTGGTAAATCTTGCCATCTCCCTATGAAACTTGAATATACAATTTTTTGGGCAATTAAATTCTTGAATTTTGATGTAAAACCAGCAAGTGAGAAAAAATTGCTACAGATGAATGAAATGGACGAATTAAAAAATAAAGCCTACGATAATGCTCATCTATACAAGGAAAGAACAAAAATATGGCATGATAGAAAGATTACCTCGAGACAATTTGAACCAGGTCAGCAAGTGTTATTATTTAACTCAAGATTGAAGTTGTTTCTAAGTAAACTAAAATCCAAGTGGTCGGGCCCATTCAGAGTCAAGGAAGTTTCTCCCTTTAGAGCAATCGAAGTTGTAGAACCTCATTCGGGAGGAAGCTTTGAGGTCAATGGCCATAGATTAAAGCACTACTGGGGAGGAAAATTTGATCAATAAAAGTCCTCTCAGGTACTTAGCCAACCTAATTGATAATAGGCAATGTCGAGCTAATGACGTTAAACAAGCGCTTTTTAGGAGGCAACCCAAATTTCTTTTCCCTTTTATTTTACTCTATTTCATGGTTTTTAATTTAGTTGTTTTGATTATGTGTTTTGTCTTTTTGTTTAGTGTTTGTGTAGTTTATCCTTTCAAATTTGAGTTGATTGTTTTGGTGAGTTACTTAGCGTAAAATTGGTCTACAAAAAAAAATGGAGTTAGTTGGTGTTATTTCGTCCCTACCACACCAACACTCAAGGGTTGGCTTTTGGGCGCCCAGGCGTCCATAACTCAGAGGGAAACTAGTTTTTTGCCACCTAATCCCTCAGGCGCCTGTGAACCAAAAAGAAGGGAGCAATTCTCTGCCTCCCCAACACTCAGGCGCTCATTTATAGCACCTAAGCGTTCCTTGCCTGCTAAATAATAATAAAAAAAAGTCAATGCTCAAGCGTTGGGAAGCCAATGCCCAGGCGCTCGAGTGCCAGAAAGATTTTAAACAGTGCTGGTAACCCAATGCTCAAGCATTCTATCCACCTCTCACTCTTTGTCCCTCTTTCCCAACTCAAGCACCAGCCTTGTATCCTTACTCCACTCATGTCCAAGCCTGTTCTAACACTTCCTCAAGCATCTTAATCTAGTTTTATTCTTTATTTCACCTGTCTTCCTCTTCCATTCATCACTCAAGGGAGGATTTGCCACCATTAGAGCATTACCAAGTGCGTCCCACAAAGACCCACAACCTTTTCCTACTTTCTTTGCTTAATTTCTTCACTCATTGAGGTAAATTCATCCATCCTAGGACCCTTTTTCTTGTTATGTTATGTTAATTTGGTTGATTTTGAAAACTGACGTTTTAGGGTTCATGAATTGGGAATTTTGGGGGAAATTGGGCAAAATTAATGAGTTTTATTGGTATAATTCATGAATAATTATTGCTTGGGAGTAATTGATGAGTAAAATTGAGGATTTTGACAATGATGTAACGTCCTCCGAAGGGTGTCACATTTAAGACTAATACTAATATAACTTACCCAAGTTGTAAAAGAATTAATCTTGTAAAAACATTATATTCAAAATTTCATTTACGGATAACTAAAAATAAATAAATCCAATAAATACAATATGTAACAGAATAAAACTCACCATAATATACATAGATACTGAAACCTTGTTCACAAATAATTTACATAAATATATTACACTCCAAAAGATAAATATGTACAACATATACGCCAAAACATAAACTATTTAACTAGAACTTTTAAAGACTAAGAATTTGGGCCCTCAGAAGGATCCTCCTCCTCCTCAGTATCATCAAAGAACCCTAGCGGATACATCCTACGCCAGGCTGGTGTCCTAGCAGATGACACCATTGAACCCTCTTGTGGAGTATAGACACTATCACCCCAAAGTGTAACACCCACCTTAGGATGCCACATTTATGTTACATGATTACCAAATTAACCTTATTTAGATAACGTAAGTTGTAAGGAAAATACGAAATTCAAAATTTCCTCATAACAAGAAAATAAACTTAGCAAAAAATAAAACATCACAGTATCAATACAAATAATTTAAAATCATTATACATATCCAAGTCTCTAGTTATACATATAAAATTTTCTAATACTATCATACTATAAATATTACAAACTAGTCACTCCAAAAAGTTTAAACGTTATTACATCATATATATATATAAGCCTCTAGTACTGTCGTACTTAAATATTTTACAAATTAAACTTCCAAATTATTTAAACTATTATACTGCCCAAGTCCTACTAGACAGCAGAACCCTTAGACGGGTCCTCCTCAGATTCCACAGTATATAGGAATCTGTCAAGACGTGTAGTCCTACGGACAAGTGTCCGAGCAGACGACACAATACTAACTGTGCATCTCCCTTTCTTCAAAACTCGACGTCCTCACCGGGGAATTTGCTCCTCCTCGGTTCTCGCTCTATCTCGGCTCAACGTCTGGCCGGTGAACATAATATAAATACAGACAACGAGATAGCGAGAACACGAGAAAGAGGTAAGACATCCTACCTCATTACCAATTATAGCACGCTAGAAACAAAACGGCGCCACGCGCCCAAGTAGCAATTTAGAAACAACATATTTGAATAATAAGCAGTAATTCCATCGATAAGCAAATAAACAGTTCCAGACAGATAATCATTGCAGTAATGAACAGATAGATCACGATATGGAAAACAGATAATAACGACAGCATATATGTATGTATATATATATATCATGACTCACATGCATGTTCTCTCAAATTCCTACTCCATGGAGCTACAACTCAAATCGGAGAGAATGATTGAAAAGATCTGTCGGCACCAACATGCTTCAGACCACGTGCTCAATTTCTGCACATCTAGCACATGCACGACAGTCTTTATCAAATCATGATTAGGAATAGTGTCTCGGTCCGGATCATTGGTGTGTTGCATCGGTCTAACCCACGGTACAGAAGAGCTACCAACTGTCCATTGTAGGCAACCCGCACCCCAATGCCCCCAAGGTCAACAAGTGACCTACACTACGCTTATCGCACCCACTCAGGAGGTGTAATCTCTCCTAGGCAACTCGGCCTTACCACAGTCCACAAGGACAATCACAATGCATATGACACTATGCATGCGCATGTATGATCCACATTCTCATACAATTCCATAATATGCCACATTAGGCCAATATAAGCATCAATATTCAAATGGTCACTCACATGGACCCATAACATCATAAAACAAGGATCAAATCAATTGATGCATCATTAGGTTCATGTTCAAAATAAATTCTTAGAATCAATTTGACATTCCAATGTAATTCAAATTCCTCATAACTTGCATTTTAATTTAAGCTCTTAAGCCACACACTCTCATGTTCTTTGCTTACTTAGAATTACCTTAAGTCTTGTAATAATTTTTCTCTTAGTCTCTTTAAAATTTATGAAGCATTGATTATATTAAATTCTTCCAACTTATTAATTTTCTATTTTATCACATAGGTTTCTAATTACCTCATTTATTATGCTTCTAATTACCTAATTTATTATGCTTCTAATTTACCAAAATCACATACTTAAACTCAAATATGCCTTAGAGACCGTGGCCTCACAATGGCTCCAATTTCAAATCTTTTCAAGTCATCATCCTATTTAATATCCCCCTAGTTCTTTAAATTGTTCATTTAATAAATTAACTCACCAATAGCCTAAATTCTTGGCCTCAAAACCGTATCCATCACATAGGCTTCAACTCTAATTCTTTTTCTTTCCTTAATTCCACCTTATTACTTGATTAATTCTAGTCTCAAGCTTGTTACACTTTAACTACAATTTTATCCAATTTTTCACCCCAAAACCGTGGCTTTTCAAGGAGTTCCTGGTTACCATTTTCTTTGCATTATTTTGATCTTCCTTTACTCAACATACCTAGCACTATTATTGACACAATGTCAACCAAAATTCTGCTCTTAAAACAGCCCAAAAACCGTGACACTCACCAAGGTCCAACAACCAGAATTTTGTCCACTTGGATTAACCTTAACTACTTGATTTAATTAGCCTTGCATTGGTCAAAATTTAAGCATCATTTCCCTTCATTTTCCAGCCCAAAACAGCCCCAAAACAGCCCCAAAACCGTGACACATTCAAAGGTTCAAGAACCAGAATTTTTTTTTTTTTTTTTTGCAAGCAATCATGGATTTCAATCACAAAATTACATGAATAATTAACCACTCAATCAACTACTCAAAGCTAAATTAAGATAACATTCAAGAAATCAATTTCAAGCAAATTCAAGAACAACCACCATGTGGTTTTTCTTCCAAAAATCAAGCACAAGATCCCTAGTTGCTAAAGAGGTTGAGAAGGATTAATCTTCCTCTTACCAAGAAGAAGAACCAAGAACACTCTAAGAACCCCTTTTGATTTTCGGATTTTGGCCCCAAAAACCCTAGAAAATGCAACATGAATTAGAACAAGGAAATGGTGTGAAAATGAAGAAGAGAATAGCTATAAAATCAAGGTGAAATTAGAAAACGAAAATGGAGTGAAATTCTGAAATTTTTCAGCCATGGAAGCTTACTTTCAAAGCTTGAAAAGAGGTTGAAGATGATGGCTTTCTTGAAAACTCCAAGCACAAATGTTGAAGAGAATGAATAGGAGATTAAGAAAGTGTGATCAAGTATGATTTTTTTTTTTTTTTGTGATGGTTGGAGGATTGGGAGAGTGAGCACCGTGAGGTGAGTGGAAGAGAAAAGAAAGAAATGTTGAAGAAAAAAGTAGAAGAGAAAGACGTAAATGAAGAAGAAATAAGCTTTTGATGATATATTACAATATGTAATATTTGGTTTATTAAAACCAATCAATTCTCCTTGTCCAAGCAGCCCACGTGAGAGAAAAAGAATGAGTGGTCGAATTTTGGCTTCCAAAGGAAGCTAAATGAGTGAGTCAAAGCTTGGGTCAAAGATTATCATGAAAGCTTGGAATAAAATACTATAAAATTTGAATTAAAGTGATTTAATTTGATACAATGTGAATTACATTAAAATAATGTAATAGTATTTTTATCACACACTATTATCCAATAGATAATAGTTACAATTGACAGTCGAGTATTTAATTAATTTGACAGATGAATTTTTCGCTATACTGATTTATTTTATCTGCTAGAATTTCTCAAAAAATGGTGCAAACCTCGTAAACTGTGTCAAGTCTCGGGTTTAGTAAGATCCCCCGTCGACTTATCCATAGTCCACGATTCATAGAGAAAATATCACATTTTCTCAGTTCCGCGTAGTACTCACGCAAAACGAGGAATACAGTAAAATACTCGACGTTTCCGGAAAATTCCCAGAAAATTCTCAAAAATTGCAAATATTGTAAAACGATTATTCGTCATGTTATTTTTCACTTTTGGAAGTATTACAGTCGTTTTCACGACTCTGCTCAATATTCATGCAAAACGAGGAATATATTAAAATATTCATCATTCCCGGATAATTCTAAAAAAAATTCACATAAATCACAAATATTAGAAAATAACTATTCGTAATTAAAATTTTCCAACTTTAGAAGCGTTACTGTCGTTTTGCCAACTCTGCCCCGTGTGCACGTAAAACGAGAAATATATTAAAATATTCTTCGTTCTCGAGAAAAATCCGAGAAAAATTCCGAGAAAATCCCAAATATTATAAAATGATCATTTATCCTGAAACTTTAAATTTTCGGGATGTTACAATACTCCCCCTCTAAAATAAAGTTTCGTCCTCGAAACTTGACATACAATTAACACAGAAACGGATATTGCTCTCTAATCTTTTCTTCCAACTCCCATGTGGCCTCACCACTTATATCATTCCAAACTACTTTAACTAAAGCAATGTCTTTTCCTCGAAGCTGCTTTATCCTTCGATCTTCAATCTTTACTGGAACTGTCTCATAGGTCAAGTTCTCCTTTAATTGTACAATGTCTGGTTCAATCACGTGAGTTGGATCTGAAATATATTTCCGTAGTTGTGATACGTGAAATACATTATGAAGATTCGATAAAAAACGGTGGTAGTGCAATCGATAAGCTACCGAACCTATCCGATTTAAGTATCGATACGGTCAATAAACTTTGGAGTGAGCTTCCTTGACTTGATTACTCGTCAACTCCGGTCATAGGCGTCACACGTAAAAATACATGGTCACCTTCTTCAAATTCAAGTGGTCTTCGTCTTTTATCGCATAGCTCTTTTGCCACGTCCGATTTGTCCTCATCTTGTCTTGGATCATCTTTACCTTCTCAGTTATCTGTTGCACAAGCTCAGGTCCTACCACAGTACTTTCACCATCCTGGTACCAACACAATGGTGTCCTACATCTTCTCCCATATAAAGCTTCATAGGGTGCCATCCCAATACTCGAATGGAAACTATTGTTGTAGGTGAATTCTATCAATGGTAGAAATTCATCCCAACAACCAGTTTGCTCTAGAACACAAGCCCTTAATAAGTCCTCCAACGACTGAATTGTTCTTTCCGATTGACCATCAGTTTGTGGATGGTAAGCAGAACTCAAATTTAGATTTGTCCCCATCGCTTCTTGTAGACTAGTCCAAAATCTTGATGTGAATCGCGGATCTCGATCAGAAATTATACTGGATGGTATACCATGAAGTCTAACAATTTCATTGATGTATATCTGAGCCAACTTCTCCATTGAGTACTTAATATTAATCGGTAGAAAGTGCGCCGACTTTGTGAGCCGATCAATAATTACCCATATAGAGTCGTGACCCTTCCGAGTTCTTGGTAGCCCCGTGACGAGATCCATTGCTATGTCATCCCATTTCCACTCAGGAATAGGCAAAGGTTGCAACATTCCTGATGGCCGTTGATGTTCTACCTTGGCCTTCTGACAAGTCAAACATGATGATACATATTCTGCGACATCCCTCTTCATTCCTTGCCACCAATACAACTGCTTCAAATCTTGGTACATCTTCGTGGCTCCTGGATGCATACTCAACTTGCTTCTATGAGCTTCATTCAAAATCAATTTCCTAAGTTCTGGATCATTTGGCACGCAAACTCTCCCTTTGAACTTCAAAATTCCATCAACACCTTCACTGAATTCTAATTCTGCTCCTTGACTTCTTGCTTCTTTTGCTTCTTGCAGATATTGATCACTATTCTGTCCTTCTCGTATTTTATTCATCAGTTCATTCGAGATGGTGATCATATTCAAACACATCTTCCCGGTGTCAACTTCACAGACAATCGCATATCTCGAAATTCTTCTATCAATTCCTTCTCCTTCATCATCATAACGAAGCATTAAGCAATTTTCTACTCAAAGCATCCGCTACGACATTCGCTTTTCCAGGATGATATTGCAAGCGAAAGTCATAATCTTTCGAAATTCGAGCCAACGCCTTTGTCTCATGTTCAACTCTTTTCGGTCGAACGAGATACTTCAAACTTTTATGATCACTATACACAGTGAACATTGCCCCATATAGAAAATGTCTCCATACCTTCAACGCAAACACCACTGCTGCTAACTCCAAGTCATGAGTCGGATAGTTCCTCTCATGCACTTTCAACTGCCTCGACGCATATGCCACGACCTTACGATTCTGCATAAGTACACAACCCAATCCTTGATAAGAAGCATCACAGTACACTTCAAAAGATTCGTTCGGATCAGGTAGAATCAACACTGGTGAAGTAGTCAGTCGTCGTTTCAACTCCTGAAAACTTTCCTCGCATGCATCAGTCCACACGAACGGTTGATTCTTTCGTGTAAGTTGGGTAAGAGGTCCTGCAATCTTCGAAAATCCTTCTATAAATCGCCGATAGTAACCGGCCAATCCGATGAAACTACGGATCTCCGATACAGTCTTCGGTCTTTCCCACTCAACAACTGTCTCTACCTTCGAAGCATCAACTTCAACTCCATCTGTCGATATGACATGCCCCAAGAATTGTACTTCGCTCAACCAAAATTCGCATTTGGACAACTTGGCATATAGTTTATTTTCCTTCAAAATCTGGAGAACCACTCTGAGGTGTTCAGCATGTTCCTCCTGACTTCGAGAATAAATTAAGATGTCATCAATAAAGACAATAATAAACTTATCCAAGTATGAACGGAAAAGTCTGTTCATGAAGTCCATAAATATTGCAGGTGCATTAGTCACACCAAAAGGCATCACTTGGTACTCATAATGCCCGTATCGAGTCCGGAATGCAGTCTTCGGAATATCCTCCACCTTTACACGTATTTGGTGATAACCAGAACGTAAGTCAATCTTAGAAAATATAGTGGCTCCTCGCAATTGATCCAGCAGATCATCAATTCTCGGAAGGGGATACTTATTCTTGATTGTAATCTTATTCAACTGTCGATAGTCCACACATAGCCGAGAAGTCCCATCCTTCTTCTTTACCAACAACACTGGAGCTCCCCAAGGTGATACACTTGGTCTCACAAATTGCTTCTCCAACAAATCTTCCAACTGCTTCTTCAATTCGGCCAACTCTACTGGTGACATTCTGTAAGGTGCCATAGATATAGGTCCAGCTCCAGGTACCAAATCAATAGAGAATTCAATCTCCCTTTCCGGTGGTAATCCCGGTATATCTTCAGGAAACACTTCGGGAAATTCATTCACTACAAAGATATCCTTCAGAACATCTTCACAGTGAATTTCCAAAGAAGATATCAACAAGTATCCTAGGTCTCCTTCCTTTAAACAAGCTTCCACTTGAGTAGCCGTTAAGAATTTAGAATCCTTAACCTCAGGGAAAACTAACGTCTTACTCGAACAGTCAATCAGAATATGGTTAGAGGATAACCAATCCATTCCTAAGATTACATTAATCTTAGAAAGAGGCAAACATATCAAATCCACATGAAAGACTCTATCTCTAACACAAACAGGGCAATTCAAGCATACTTTTGTAGTTATCACAGGTTTATCAGTAGGAGTAACCACAGTCAAATCATATGGCAATGTAGTCACAGTCAATCCCAAACGTTCCACACAATCACATGCAATGAAAGAATGTGTTGCTCCTGAATCGTATAACACTGTTAAAGGGTTACCTTTAATGGCACATTCCTCCATTATCAAATCTTCAGATTTAGCGGCTTCCTCCCCGCTCATCGTATATACTCGACCACTACTTTGTGGTCTTGTCAAGACGAACATTGCTCACCGATGGCTCGCCTTCAAGCGATCACAATCTCCGGAAAGATGTCCGGGTTTCCCACATCTAAAACAGATCACCCCTTATACCGATGATCTCTAGTAAGATGTCCTTTCCCACACTTAAAACATTTAAGTGCGAAGTTCCGATTGAGGCCGCCTTACTACCACTTGAACTTCCCCAACCGATTGTTGTCGATTCGACTTCTTCTTTGGTTTAGTGTAGGGCTTTTGTTGATAACGATTGCCACCGCTACCTCCGATACCTCTTCCCCTTTGGAACCGTGTTGGCCCAAAATGTTTAGTCCTTGCCGCCCGCTGGTTGTCGATCTCCTCAATCTTACGGCACTTGTCCAATAACACTGGAAACTGATCAATATCCACCGTCGCTAAAGCTCTCTTGATGTCAAGTCTCAATCCTTCTTCGAATTTCCTACACTTCCATTCCTCATCCGGATGCATCTGGAAGTACCTCGAAAACTTAGACAAGCTATCGAACCTTGCTGCGTACTCGCTCACAGTCATTGCTCCTTGCCTCAGACTAAGAAACTCCATCTCCTTAGCATGTCGCACACTCGCTGGAAAATACTTTGCCAAAAACTCCTGTCTAAAGAGCTGCCATGTTACAACTCTTCCTTCAGCTTCAATTAATCTTTGAGCTCCTGCCCACCAGGCCTCTCCATCACCAACTAGCACAAACGTCGCAAAAGTAAGTTTTTGCTCATCAGTACATCCCATACCATTAAATATCTTCTCTAATTCCTTAATCCACAGATCAGCCTTCTCTGGATCAAACTCTCCATGAAACTTAGGCGGATTATTCCTTCTAAATTCTGACAAGCTATGAGTATCGTCAGTTGCCCTCTGATTCTGTTGTACAACAACTTCAGCGATCCTTTGTATTTGCTATAGCTGACCATATTCTGATTGTCATTGCCGGCGTTCTCATTTTTCGCTCTAGTATTAACACGCCCTCTTCCTCGTCCAGCCATTTAGTCTTTTTCAAGTCAACTGGACAACCCAAATAATAATTGAAATCAATCTTCTAGTAATATGATTTCCTTTCCGACAAACAAACACAGAGAAACACGCAACTTAAACAAGACAGACCTAACCACAAACCCAAAAGACTCTAACTTGGGCTCTGATACCAACTAATGTAACACCCACCTTAGGATGCCACATTTATGTTACATGATTACCAAATTAACCTTATTTAGATAACGTAAGTTGTAAGGAAAATACGAAATTCAAAATTTCCTCATAACAAGAAAATAAACTTAGCGAGAAAATAAAACATCACAAGATCAATACAAATAATTTAAAATCATTATACATATCCAAGTCTCTAGTTATACATATAAAATTTTCTAATACTATCATACTATAAATATTACAAACTAGTCACTCCAAAAAGTTTAAATGTTATTACATCATATATATATATAAGCCTCTAGTACTGTCGTACTTAAATATTTTACAAATTAAACTTCCAAATTATTTAAACTATTATACCGCCTAAGTCCTACTAGACAATGAGAACCCTTAGACGGGTCCTCCTCGATTCCACAGTATATAGGAATCTGTCAAGACGTGTAGTCCTACGGACAAGTGTCCGAGCAGACGACACAATACTAACTGTGCATCTCCCTTTCTTCAAAACTCGACGTCCTCACCAGGAATTTGCTCCTCCTCAGTTCCTCGCTCTATCTCGGCTCAACGTCTTCGGCTTCGGTGAACGTAATATAAATACAGACAACGAGATAGCAGAACACAGAAAGAGGTAAGACATCCTACCTCATTACCAATTATAGCACGCTAGAAACAAAACGGCGCCACGCGCCCAAGTAGCAATTTAGAAACAACATATTTGAATAATAAGCAGTAATTCCATCGATAAGCAAATAAACAGTTCCAGACAGATAATCATTGCAGTAATGAACAGATAGATCACGATATGGAAAACAGATAATAACGACAGCATATATGTATGTATATATATATATCATGACTCACATGCATGTTCTCTCAAATTCCTACTCCATGGAGCTACAACTCAAATCGGAGAGAATGATTGAAAAGATCTGTCGGCACCAACATGCTTCAGACCACGTGCTCAATTTCTGCACATCTAGCACATGCACGACAGTCTTTATCAAATCATGATTAGGGATAGTGTCTCGGTCCGGATCATTGGTGTGTTGCATCGGTCTAACCCACGGTACAGAAGAGCTACCAACTGTCCATTGTAGGCAACCCGCACCCCAATGCCCCCAAGGTCAACAAGTGACCTACACTACGCTTATCGCACCCACTCAGGAGGTGTAATCTCTCCTAGGCAACTCGGCCTTACCACAGTCCACAAGGACAATCACAATGCAAAGGACACTATGCATGCGCATGTATGATCCACATTCTCATACAATTCCATAATATGCCACATTAGGCCAATATAAGCATCAATATTCAAATGGTCACTCACATGGACCCATAACATCATAAAACAAGGATCAAATCAATTGATGCATCATTAGGTTCATGTTCAAAATAAATTCTTAGAATCAATTTGACATTCCAATGTAATTCAAATTCCTCATAACTTGCATTTTAATTTAAGCTCTTAAGCCACACACTCTCATGTTCTTTGCTTACTTAGAATTACCTTAAGTCTTGTAATAATTTTTCTCTTAGTCTCTTTAAAATTTATGAAGCATTGATTATATTAAATTCTTCCAACTTATTAATTTTCTATTTTATCACATAGGTTTCTAATTACCTCATTTATTATGCTTCTAATTACCTAATTTATTATGCTTCTAATTTACCAAAATCACATACTTAAACTCAAATATGCCTTAGAGACCGTGGCCTCACAATGGCTCCAATTTCAAATCTTTTCAAGTCATCATCCTATTTAATATCCCCCTAGTTCTTTAAATTGTTCATTTAATAAATTAACTCACCAATAGCCTAAATTCTTGGCCTCAAAACCGTATCCATCACATAGGCTTCAACTCTAATTCTTTTTCTTTCCTTAATTCCACCTTATTACTTGATTAATTCTAGTCTCAAGCTTGTTACACTTTAACTACAATTTTATCCAATTTTTCACCCCAAAACCGTGGCATTTCAAGGAGTTCCTGGTTACCATTTTCTTTGCATTATTTTGATCTTCCTTTACTCAACATACCTAGCACTATTATTGACACAATGTCAACCAAAATTCTGCTCTTAAAATAGCCCAAAAACCGTGACACTCACCAAGGTCCAACAACCAGAATTTTGTCCACTTGGATTAACCTTAACTACTTGATTTAATTAGCCTTGCATTGGTCAAAATTTAAGCATTATTTCCCTTCATTTTCCAGCCCAAAACAGCCCCAAAATCGTGACACATTCAAAGGTTCAGCAACCAGAATTTTTTTTTTTTTTTGCAAGCAATCATGGATTTCAATCACAAAATTACATGAATAATTAACCACTCAATCAACTACTCAAAGCTAAATTAAGATAACATTCAAGAAATCAATTTCAAGCAAATTCAAGAACAACCACCATGTGGTTTTTCTTCCAAAAATCAAGCACAAGATCCCTAGTTGCTAAAGAGGTTGAGAAGGATTAATCTTCCTCTTACCAAGAAAAAGAACCAAGAACACTCCAAGAACCCCTTTTGATTTTCGGATTTTGGCCCCAAAAACCCTAGAAAATGCAACATGAATTAGAACAAGGAAATGGTGTGAAAATGAAGAAGAGAATAGCTATAAAATCAAGGTGAAATTAGAAAACGAAAATGGAGTGAAATTTGAAATTTTTCAGCCATGGAAGCTTACCTTCAAAGCTTGAAAAGAGGTTGAAGATGATGGCTTTCTTGAAAACTCCAAGCACAAATGTTGAAGAGAATGAATAGGAGATTAAGAAAGTGTGATCAAGTATGATTTTTTTTTTTTTTTGTGATGGTTGGAGGATTGGGAGAGTGAGCAGCCGTGAGGTGAGTGGAAGAGAAAAGAAAGAAATGTTGAAGAAAAAAGTAGAAGAGAAAGACGTAAATGAAGAAGAAATAAGCTTTTGATGATATATTACAATATGTAATATTTGGTTTATTAAAACCAATCAATTCTCCTTGTCCAAGCAGCAGCCCACGTGAGAGAAAAAGAATGAGTGGTCAATTTTGGCTTCCAAAGGAAGCTAAATGAGTGAGTCAAAGCTTGGGTCAAAGATTATCATGAAAGCTTGGAATAAAATACTATAAAATTTGAATTAAAGTGATTTAATTTGATACAATGTGAATTACATTAAAATAATGTAATAGTATTTTTATCACACACTATTATCCAATAGATAATAGTTACAATTGATAAGTCAAGTATTTAATTAATTTGATGATGAATTTTTCGCTATATTGATTTATTTTATCTGCTAGAATTTCTCAAAAAATGGTGCAAACCTCGTAAACTGTGTCAAGTCTCGGGTTTAGTAAGATCCCCCGTCGACTTATCCATAGTCCACGATTCATAGAGAAAATATCGCATTTTCTCAGTTCCGCGTAGTACTCACGCAAAACGAGGAATACAGTAAAATACTCGACGTTTCCGGAAAATTCCCAGAAAATTCTCAAAAATTGCAAATATTGTAAAACGATTATTCGTCATGTTATTTTTCACTTTTGGAAGCATTACAGTCGTTTTCACGACTCTGCTCAATATTCATGCAAAACGAGGAATATATTAAAATATTCATCATTCCCGGATAATTCTAAAAAAATTCACATAAATCACAAATATTAGAAAATAACTATTCGTAATTAAAATTTTCCAACTTTAGAAGCGTTACATCGTCGTTTTGCCAACTCGCCCGTGTGCACGTAAAACGAGAAATATATTAAAATATTCTTCGTTCTCAGAAAAATCCAGAAAAATTCCAGAAAATCCCAAATATTATAAAATGATCATTTATCCTGAAACTTTAAATTTTCAGGATGTTACAGTGGGCATGTGGCGTCCCGGGGCCGACGAGGGCGGGGAGTGATCGCCGGTGCAATGAAGCACGGACAAGGAGCGGCTCCTGGCAGGCTTCTAGGCGAAGGGTCTGCATGAATGAACTGAATACGCACCAGGAATGAGAGGGATTCGAGGCGTGCAGGTATGGGACTGCATAGTTGAGGATGGCTTAAAGGAATTGATTTGGTGTAGCCATATCATCAAGTTGCAACTTCTTTTCGGGAGCCTAGAACATAAGAACTCCATGGTTAAGCGTGCTTAACCTGGAGCAATTGTGGGATGGGTGACCTCCTGGGAAGTTTCCTAGGATGCGTGTGAGTGAGGACAAAGTACGCTGAAAAGACCCGTGTTGGTTTGTGGAGACACTTATCAATCCTGTAGGCAGTCCCGGGTCGTTACACAAAGCTCTCGAATAGGCATCGAGAACTCCAAACGAACAGATACATTCATTGACATAACTGGAACCCCATCCCTAGTTCCACTTAGATTCAGAGTCAAATCCTTGATATACACAAAACGTTCATTACTCAAATAAAACATCCACACATCAATTCCCTCATAGAACTGTACTCTAACAAAACTAGGCACCTGAAGCCTTGCAGCCATAAAAGTAAACAAAGGAAAACTATCACGGATGGAAAACAAAATTTCCTGCTTCTTCATCTCCACGATCTTTATTAAACATACACAACAAAGTAAAATAACATAACAAAGAGGTGAGATCCTCTACATTAATACCAACATGGCAGTATGGAAAATGACAGTAAAAAAAAAATATACAGATACAATATGAACACATCGAATCATGTTATCACATCACAGATAATATATTAGATAACTTAATTGTCACATCAATATGCAAACCCACTATGCATATGTACACAAACCAATTCCTACTCCATGGATCTAATCATAATTTCAGAGAGAAGGATCAGGAGTACATGTTTGTATATCGTCATCCCCAAATCATGTGCTAAGACATCATATCAAAAAGTGCAAAATGGCTTATACAAGACACTCTCAACCAACCACGAAAAGAGTAGCAACTCTATCGAGATCGTCAGTGCGTTTGCATCAGATACCACGGCGCAGAGGTGCTACCATCTGGCCACATATGACATTCCGCGCCCTGACGTCTCCAAGATCAATAACTGATCGTAATTATGCAATTCTCACTTGCACAAAGGTGTAAATTCATCTCCTAGGCAACTTATCTTTACTAATAAAGCTTACACACTTTTCAATGCATGATGTATGATCCAAAATACACATACAATCATCATTATCACTATTTTTCACAAACACAGCCATCACTTGGCAGTATTACTTTTCAACACAACTGGGTCCACCACAATAGCCCGACAGAAACTATTGTTATTTCCAATCGCATGAACATTTTCTCAATTTTGGCCTTATTACAATATTTTCTCACTAAAAATTCTTTAAGTAGTATTTTCTACTATTTCACACAAAATTACATTCCTTTGATTTAATTTAGATATTACAGCTCAAAATTTTCTAACACTCTTCAAAATCCAAATAGTGAGCTATACGTCAGTAAATTTTAAGTTTTAAATTTTATCTTACCTCATAACCCAACTACACCAAATTAATTCTAAAAATTAGTTCATTTTCCTTTTTATTTCTAAAAAAACTCATTAAATTGAGTTCTCATTACTTAATTACCTAAGTCTATACTTAAGAAAATGAATTTGGATCTAGAATATTAAATCTTGGCATATTGGTCAAAAATCCAATTTGTGCTTCATAAATGATATTTATTTATTTTCTATCTCATTGTTCTTTGTAAAAACCTTTAATTCAATTTCTTGTCATTAAATCACTTAATCCTTTGTTAGTAAAATAATTTTAGAACATTTTGCTCCCAAAATTTGATGTTGAGGCCGTGAGCCTCTAGGGTTCTTTGGAACCTTCATATACTTCCTCATCATGTAAATCACATCCTACTATATACCATAATCAACATACTTTCATATTTACATATTCAAGTATATTTTCAAAGCTATAAAGCATACCAGTCAAAACCATCACAAATAATAAAAACTTAAACAATCAAGTGAATAAATCCTTATGGATTTTTCACCACAAACAATTCTATTTCCTCACCACCAACACATGATTGATGAGGTTAATCTCTCTCTTACATCAAGGAAGACAAAAACCTTTCTTGTTTGGCCTCCTATGGATTTCATGAATCACCCCAAGAAAAGCCTAACAAACTTAAACCAAACTAAAGTCACAAACAAAGCTTGAAAAATAAGAAATCATGGATCAATCATGGTTTAGAAACTCAAGAATTAAACTTAGGAACAAGAAACATGAATTTTACCTTGTAGAGTAGAAAACCTTAACTTGGATTCAAGGTAGTAAATGGAAAAACTAGGCTAGGTTCATAACATGAAAAGGTCTTAGAATACTATATAGGTAAGGAAAATGAGATTGAATGAAATTATGGAAACTTGGATGATGGTTTGGAGGGATTTGGCCGTGAGCTTCATGAAGAAGGAGTTGAGAGGTTTTTGTTTGTTCATAGAAGAGAGAGAATGGAAAGAAAGGCTTTAAGTCACAAAGTGTGATAGAAATGAAATAGAAATATCCTATTTCTCTATGTGTTTGCCGTGGAGTGTTTCACAAAGGGAGTCAAAGACTTAGCTACCAAGTTTATGAGTAGCACATGGCTTAGGTCATTAGTTGGTCACACTTTGGTCACTCTAATTTCTATTGGTTAAACCTTAAGAGCATTCAAGTGAATCATGCACTCTAGAAGGCACAAGAACACTCCTTGGCTGTGTAGCTCAATGGAGTAAGCTAACCAAGTTTTGATTCAATTTGTTTCCAAATATACTTAGTTTAGGTAGTTAGTTTATCTAGTTTCATGACTAGTTTTCAAGCCATTTTTGTTGACCAATTTCCATTGGTTTGCATTAAGCACCAAGCCTTCTAATTAGTTTACGAAAAAGCAAGTCAACAAAGACTTTTCCAAGTCTATTGTCTACTGGATAAAAGCTACAAAAATTATTACCCAATGGACAGAAGCTACTACTCACAAGTCAGTAGGTGTTGTCCAATGGATAATAAAATACGTATAATTTTTTTATTTGACAGATAAATCCTAAAAATTAAAAGATTAAGAACCGTGACTCTCGAATTTGGGTTTAGTAAGCTCCCCCAGGTCGGAATAATTCATCGAAGATTTTCCCCGACCCAAAAATTTTTATTTTCCTGACTCGGAGTAAATCATACACAAAGATCAAAAACAGTCACAGATCAGTCAAAATAAATTTACAGTGCACAGAAGCCACAAAACAATAGAATCAAGCATGTACTGAAAAATAGGAAATTTTGGGGTGTTACAAGATACCATTTGTAACGTCCCGAGACTGCCTGTAAGATCGATGAGTGTTCCCACAAACCAACACGGGTCTTTTCAGCGTGCTTTGTCCTCACTCACACGCATCCTAGGAAACTTCCCAGGAGGTCACCTATCCCACAAGTGCTCCAAGTCGAGCACGCTTAACTATGGAGTACTTATGTTCTTGGCTCCCAAAAAAAAGATGCATTTTGTTGATATGGGCGGCGCTAATCAATTCGTTTAAGCCATCCTCAACTATGCAGTCCCATACCTGCACAGTCTCTGGATCCCTCTCATTTCGGTGTGTATTCAGTTCATTCATGTGTCCCTCTGCCTAGAAGCCTGCCAGGAGAGAAATTGATATGGTTCGATGAATTTGGTAGCCAGCTCTTTAAGTTGAATAATTCAACCGACAGATCTAATAGAGTATGGATGGTTGGAAAATAATCAATCCATTTTTAAGATTATATCTATTTTGAAATAGATAAACAAACCAAATCAATATAAAAGATTTAGTATTCGATAGACATAAGATAGTTTAAGCAACTTGAATATTAACGATAGGTTTTTGGTAAGAGAAATAGAAATAACTAGATCAAAGATAACAAAGGCACATATAACATATAATTGATTCACACAATCATATACCATAAAGAATGGGTTGCCCCCAGAATTATGCGGTATGGTTAAAGGATTACCTCCTGTGATACCATCTCCCTTGCTTAGAGGTCTTCAGCTCAGAACACTCCTGTTCCATTCGGGGTATCGACTCTCCCTACTACCTGAGATTTTGAAATATGTACGTTACCCATAGAAAACTTCGTTTTTGGTGGAACACGATCTCTGGAAATGTGTCCAGGCTTTCCGCACTTGAAACAAATTATTTCCTTGAACATACAATCCTTCATTAAGTGACCTCTTCCACATCTCTTACAAAATAGTAAAGACGTCACGGTCTGACTGAATTTACTATTACAAGCACCTTCTTCTCACATTTGCTGCTACTTCTGATTTCCTGGTGATTGTAAATACGTTTTTTGCTGAAATCGATTTACTTTCCTATTATTCCTCCTTTGGAATGCCTAGGTTCCAAGGTTATAAGATCTGGTATTTCAAGACTGATTCTCTTCTATCAGATCCTAAACCTCAACCTCCAGTTCCTGCTGTTCAGCGATCCTCTGTTCCTGTTGTACTGTCACGTCAGTTATACTCCGCATTGCTCCCGTAATTGTAACCGTATTATTAGTGTCACGTTCTGCTTCCACACGCGTACGTATACCACAAGCCATTTCCTTTCTTTCAAGACTGACAAATCAAAATACAATGGAAACCAGATGTAGCTATTTCAAACAACATTGTTTCCTTTCGGAAATCAAATACACAGAGAACACAACACAAGCAAAATAGGCCTAACCACAAACCCCAAAAAACTCAAACCGTGCTCTAATACCAACTGATGTAACACCCTCCATAGGGCATCACATTTCCGACTACAAGCTCATAATCTGAAAATGATTTCATAAAAGGTTTGAGTTATAAAACATGAGATTTAAAATTTATTTTCGTGAAAACATAAACTTACTAAAATTTATAGGTAATACTGAAGAATAGATTTAAACTGATTAATATACATTACTGACACCACATAATATTTAACAATTATTTAGGAAACATAAAACTTACAGACTCAATTCTAAACAGTAGCAAACCCCATTACGGGTCCTACTCAATAGCACGATAAAATACTAACGAGAAAAACTCAACATACTTATTCCGTCTTGTATCTCTCTTGATGCGTCATATATCTGTCCATCCTCAAAACTGCACACCAACCAATCCGGGGTGGTCACTCCTTGATGTTATCACCAAACTCAGAATATTTGCCTCCAGTCACGTCTAAGAAACTTATTCCATCTACTATATATAATTTTAACAACATAAGCACAACAAAACAATATAACAAAGAGGTGAGATCCCCTTTCATCAATACCAAAGTGGTAACAAGGAATGATACAAATGACAAGGTCATTCCACACGCACAGATATCACAGTTTCATTTATGTTATCAATTCATCACAATTCGCTATCAATTTATCATACTACGTTATCAATTCATCATACTTCGTTATCATTTCATCACAATTCTAGTAAACATATATCTCAGTTAAATCACGAGTACTAATCTCATCATAATAGATATCCTCAATATATAAAATTATGATGTCACATCATATAAACATTTCTCATGCCACAACAATATGTGTTCTGACTTATGTGTATGCATACTAGACTAATTTTCCCACTTCATGGAGGTTTTCATAATTTTGAGAAGAATGTTCTGGTTAATTGTCCAGTCTTAGCCCACAGACAATCTCCAATCGTTCTGGTTAATTATCCAGTCTTCGAAAAGAATCTGTTAGCCATGGCAACCATTACCCAAGAGGGGGGTGAATTGGGTGATGACTAGTTTTGATGCAACTTTGACAAATTATGCATTTTAAATCACTCAATTAATAAATGCAGCGGAATATGCACAATAAATGTACAACTATTATAAATTACTCAACTACAACATGAGATATAGGATAAATCAAGCAAATAAGCTAAATATCAAGTTTAACTTAAGCATATATAATTAAGGTGCAAATGTAAAGAGATAGAGTTGAGAAAAGCAAACACAATGATTTATCCTGATTCAGTCACCAACCACTTGTGGCCTACGTCCAGTCCTTAAGTGAACCACCCGTGATTTTTCTACTAAACCTTCAAGCTTGAATGGGTGCTTGAAAACCTTTACAAAGTGGAGCACTCAACACACCTTGGGATGCCTCACCCTTTGTGCTTGAGCCTCAAACAGGGATACCTCACCCTTTACAACTTTTGAAGGATGCTTCACCCTCAAGGGATACCTCACCCTTTACAATCTTTGAGAGATACCCCACTCTCTAAGGGATACCTCACCCTTTACTCTAGAGGGATACCTTACCCTCTCAAAATAGAGATTATACAAAGATATAGATGAATGGAAACTCTCTCAAAGAGTAGATAATACAAATTGAAGAACAAAGTATGGATGATAAAAACTCTCTCAAGAGTGAATAATACAAATTGAAGCACTATGGGTATAAAGGCTTCACACTTTAAAGTTCAAAATATGATTTTGATGTTTCAAGGATCAAGTATAGTGTTCTTATGTTTCTTGAGTTGTAAATACTTCAAATATCACTTATATGTAGAGCCCAAGTGATAAAATAGCTGTTGGTAGTGTTTTATAATGATTTTCTATGAAAACTAGCCGTTTATAGTCGTTAGAAACGTTCCTGGGCACTTGGTAATCGATTACAAGCTTCATGTAATCGATTACAAGCTTTCTGGATACTTTGTAATCGATTACATACTTTGTGTAATCGATTACATGGCTTCTGTCAACATTGTAATCGATTACATGACTTGTGTAATCGATTACACCATTTCTGGTTTTGAAAACTGACTTTAAAAGGTCATAACGTCTTCATTTCTTATCCGATTAAAGCGAATGACCACTCATTGGAAAGATATTTGAGTCTATTTTCATATGAAAGTTTCATAACAAAACTCAAAGTATTTTGAAAGATATGATCAAAATAGTAACCAAAGGTCATATTTTCAAAACTCAAACTTTAATTGGTCATAACTTTTTCGTTTCCTATCCGTTTAAAGCAAATAACCACTCATTAGAAAGACATTTGAGTCTATTTTCATAAGAAGTAGTTTCAAAACAAAAATCAAAGTAGTTTGAAAGTTATGATTAAAAGAGTAACTAAATGTCAGTTTTGTAAAACACAAACTTAGCTATTTTTCATAGATTTGAAATACCACCAAGACTAGCTTTCCAAAAATAGTTTGTTGGGAATTTTAGAATGTAAGAAACACTTTTAAAGATGTTAAAACATATTTTGAGCTTAGTATAAATCTCATTTACCTTTACACAAGATCTAAGTCCTATAAGCTATTCTTGAAGATGTTGGACTAGATCTTTTGCCACCATCACTTCTTGATGTAATCCAAGCTTCCAAAGAAAATCTTCTTTTCAAGACTTGCAAATGCTTGGAACATCTTTTCATTTTCATTCTCCTTAAATTGAGCATAGTTGTGATTTTTTGCTTTCTTGTTGCAATGTTCACTCTTGGTACTTGGACTATCCTATAAAGTATTACTCACTTAAAACAAATATAGTTAGTCTAAATTAATAATTCAATATCTTCATATACATAATTCATAAATGTATAACTCTAGTTAGTCTAACATGTATATAAGACTTTCATAGACACATCCAAATAATATATGTATCAATTACTAATGGATATGCACAATATAGGATGCAACAAAGAACACATTGCACATTTTCATTTAAACAAAGTTAAATCCAATATTAATTCATTTATAACTCATATAAAGCATTATTGGATATATTATATGATGAATGTTACATATATCTCATTGCATGATTATTAAGTGAGATATAACTAGATAAAGTACACAATCATGCATGATACAATATATCTCATTAAGTACATCTATGTAACATGATCAATATTCTTTTGTGATGCATTTGTCATTTATTAAGCACAACTATAAAGTATAAGCATAATTCTTTTTGTTTTGTATTTGTCATCATCAAAACCTAACATATTAAACCATTGGGGCAAACCTATTTCCACAATCTCCCCCTTTTTGATGATGACAAATCACCAAAGAAAAATATCTTGAGCAATATAGAATTATTGATACTCATGTAAGCATATCAAGTAATAAGCACAAGAACATATTTTTATGTAAGCATATCAAGCAATAAGCATAAGAACATATTTTTTTTTCTAATTTTTACTCCCCCTATTTGACATCAACAAAAAGGCTTAGGAAGGAAATATAATATTTTCTCCCCCTATAGATAAAACTCATGTTGTCAAGAAGGGTAGGATCTTCTCAATGAAAGAATCAAAAAATATGAAGTTTAAGAGAGTTTACCTTCTTTCATTGATAGAGGGAAAGACAATAAGAGATGATCTTTGTTGACATGTTGATAGTATTAACGATAAAGCACTTTATGTCAAATAAGGATGTAAGCCAAGAGATATAAGCAACAATTTAAGAACTAGGCTCCCCCTCAAAATATGCATATTATCAAAATATCAAACATAATAGTTTAACATAGTTATGCATATGTTCTTAGTCAATAAGGATATGGAAGAAGGATATGTAAGATAAGCTCCCCCTTATTGAAGCACAAGATAGATAAAGGGAAATATGCATGTCAAGACCATATAAGCACATTACCATAAAGAAAAGTAAGACATAGATACATATTCTTAATCCCTCAAACAAAATCATTTTAAAAACTTCTCCCCCATTCAAAAAGAATTTTATAATAACACATCACATTTCCAAAAGTATTTTAGAATGGTAGGCAGGTTTTATATTGAAACCACATATTCCTTGAGAGTGATCAAATCCAAGTTAAAGGAACATTTGAAAGTACATATCCTCTTTTTCTCGTTAAACAAAAGCCTTGAAAAGATAAAATACTATTGAAGAACAAGACTTATCTTTTAAAGTATTAAGATGATCTCTATAGAACATTTCAAAAGATTTATTTAGAAACTTTCTTAAATATTCTCTCAAGATTTAATAAAACATTTCAAAGCAACAAAGAGAATACTACATTTATAGCACAAATCGAATGATTTCTAAATTTTCAAGACAATTAGGAGGTGAAAATACTTTCAAGTTCTTAAGACAAATTCAAAAGATTCTCAAGGATATGGAACTTGAAAAACTTCTTTCAAATATAAAAGAGATTTTACTTCTTTAAAAAAAACTTTTTAATCAAACCAAAAATTCTTTTCAAAACAAGAGTATGATTCTCATAAGAGTTATATCACTAAGAAACCATAGATCAAGAGAATCATAAATATCAAACATTCACCTTTATGAAATATGTTATAGGGATCAAAGCATGTACATAACTAATATCATTCACCCTATATGCAATGACAAAACTAGTAATTTAATGTCCAATTAGGCACTTTGTCAATGCTAAGCCTACTTTTCATATAAGGAAAGCATATAAACTTTTAAGATCAATTTATCAACAAGTATCATATAATCCATAGCATATAGAATACCACAATAGTTTAGGGATAGAGATACTTATTGGGTTAGATAAAAAGTGATGCTCCTTTAGAATATTCTTCATTTATAGGTCTTTGTACTTTCTTCCATTGAGTATTTCATTCCATTGCACTTGAAGAAAGTCTCCTCATGTTCCTCTTCCTTCAACATTTCTCATTTATCCACATATGCTTGACATTTCAATATTTGATGACTATATTTCAAAAGTTCTCTAAAACATGAGTTAGCATCAAATATCATTTAAACTTATTTACAGACATAATTTAGGTTGATATACAATATAAAACATATACCACATTATCAACCATGCAATATTAGCTCTTACAAGAATAAAGGAAGAACATATGCACTTGAATCCAAAAGCATAGTTTAAACATTTTCAAAACAAGATTCAAGTTTGTCAAGAAAGACATGATCATCATCAAAATATATATAAGCATTTTGGGACAAATAATGATCATGTAAGACATATAAAAATAACTCTCTACTTCACCAAATATCACATGATATTCAATTTAAAGTATAGGTAAGGATAAGAGATTAATATCACCAAAAGTGTACTCTTTGAGTTTTTGTAGGTGACCCCAACTTCTATGCCTCAAGGCCCCTTGAGAATGTTGTGGTTCCTCATGTCTTTCTTTTTATGTTTTTCACCACTTTTGGAGAACTTGGACCATTTTAAGTTTTCCTAACCTCAAGTAGCATGATTGTATTTCACTTCATTTGCATGCTTGAGCTAACGGTCACCCTACAACACAATTCAAAGTAATTTCTTTGGTATCCACCAATTTTGGATCCATAGGGGTTAGTCATTAATTATTAATTCATTATGCTCTCATAAATTTTTTTTTCCATAGTATGTAAATTGAACACAACAAATTAAATAATCAATTACCATTAAGCACATAACCAAAAGCAAGCTTACTTTAATGATATATAGATAATTCAAATCATAGCAAGCATACCTAGGCATTGTAGAATCTCATGTACCAAGATATATAACAAATCAATGAGCTATGTTACAATAAGAATTAATATAATCATGTGCTAAACAAAATATTCATATTTTACCAAGTGCACATGATTCTATCATTTACCTAGGGCCTACAAGGAATATACCTCATATTCATTGTCTTTTTAAGTAAATGTGCATAAGAGGTAAAAACATTTGATACCTTGGCTTGGTAATCAAGGAAACTCTTTTCTTTACCCGTTGCTTCTCTTTTGGTATTTTGACCTTTGCAAGTTTTACATTTTGTACTTGAGAAGCTTTGATTGAAGTAATCTTCCTTCTTTGATCAAAACTTCTACCAATGGGCTTTGGAAACATTCCCCTTGATGATTCCTTTTTCACTTGACCAATTTGTCCATCCTTTAGAGAAGATTTCGCATAATTGAAACACTAGGAGGATATTTTGGTACCCACTTCATCTTGGGTCCTTGAATGTTAGTACTAGAGCCTTTATGATTTTTAGGAACCCAAACCATGTTATTTCTCATATAAGAATTTCTTCTATAATTGCACAAATGAGAAATATGTCCTAGATGACCACAAAAATTACAAACAAGTGAATTTAATGATGACTTAGTCCTTTGAAGATCATTTTTGAAAAACTTGAGCCTTTAGTTGTTATTACATTCTATGTTATTTTTGCCACAAGCCTTACTTAAATTTTCATGTGAAATAACATCAATTGCATTCTTATTAACACACATGGATTGTAAGCAAATAGAATCATTAGCTTTGACAAATTCAAAAGATAAGTTCTCAACTTAATTTTCTAAATCAATGCATTTTTCACAGGAAGTTGAGGTTTCAAATTTCAAAGGCATTTCCTAATTGAGAAAAGCATATTCATTTTTCAAAGTCTCAATTTCAATTTCAATAGAGGAAATATTTTCCAAACAAGATGAGTTTTTCTTTTCTAAATTCAACAAGTCATCATATAAGTCATCATATGCATATTTTAGCTCATCATAGGAAGGACTATAATCTAGTTTAGCATTATTTACCTCAAAGTCCTTTTTAAGGGAATCACCATCTTCCTTATTGTTGTCCATCCAAGATTCAAGAACATCTTCTTGAGGACATTTTTCAATATTGTCTTCTTTTAGAGGCTTTTGCTCTTCTTGCTCTCTATATACAACTTTTTACAATAAATCATTGTTAGCAAGATAAAAATAATCAAGAGCATCCCATATATCTTTAGCACTAGAGCAACTCTTAATTTTAGCATAAGTATCATCATTTAAACCATTTCTCAAGATTTGCATTACTCTAATGTTCAAGGAAAAACATTTCCTATCATAGGCATTCCAAGATTGTTTTGATTTACAAGTAAATCCATCAAGCATAATATCCTACAAATCAAGATCAATAGATTGCATATAAATTTCCATTTTAGCTTTCCAATAAATGAAATTCACACCATCAAAGAATGGTGGATTATTAATTTCAAAACAATTCATTTTGAAAAGCTTTCAATGGTTGCCAAACAAATAAGGATCTTTAACTCCAAGCTGTTCAGCTTTTACCAGAGCACGAAGCTCTGATACCACTTGTTAGCCATGGCAACCATTACCCAAGAGGGGGGGTGAATTGGGTGATGACTAGTTTTGATGCAACTTTAACAAATTATGCATTTTAAATCACTCAATTAATAAATGCAGTGAAATATGCACAATAAATGTACAACTATTATAAATTATTCAACTACAACTTGAGATATAGGATAAATTAAGCAAATAAGCTAAATATCAAGTTCAACTCAAGCATATATAATTAAGGTGCAAATGTAAAGAGATAGAGTTAAGAAAAGCAAACACAATGATTCATCCTGGTTCAGCCACTAACCACTTGTGGCCTACGTCCAGTCCTCAAGTGAACCACCCGAGATTTTTCCACTAAACCTTCAAGCTTGAATGGGTGCTTGAAAACCTTTACAAAGTGGAGCACTCAACACACCTTGGGATGTCTCACCCTTTATGCTTGAGCCTCAAACAGGGATACCTCACCCTTTACAACTTTTGAAGGATGCCTCACCCTCAAGGGATACCTCACCTTTTACAATCTTTGAGAGATACCTCACTCTCTGAGGGATACCTCACCCTTTACTCTAGAGGGATACCTCACCCTCTCAAAATAGAGATTATACAAAGATATAGATGAATGGAAACTCTCTCAAAGAGTAGATAATACAAATTGAAGAACGAAGTATGGATGATAGAAACTCTCTCAAGAGTGGATAATACAAATTGAAGCACTATGGGTATAAAGGCTTCACACTTTAAAGTTCAAAATATGATTTTGATGTTTCAAGGATCAAGTATAGTGTTCTTATATTTCTTGAGTTTTAAATACTTCAAATATCACTTATATATAGAGCCCAAGTGATAAAATAGTTGTTGGTAGTGTTTTATAATGATTTTCTATGAAAACTAGCCGTTTATAGCCGTTAGAAACGTTCCTGGGCACTTGGTAATCGATTACAAGCTTCATGTAATCGATTACAAGCTTTCTGGACACTTTGTAATTGATTACATACTTTGTGTAATCGATTACATGACTTGTGTAATCGATTACACCATTTCTGGTTTTGAAAACTGACTTTAAAAGGTCATAACTTCTTCATTTCTTATCCGATTAAAGCGAATGACCACTCATTGGAAAGATATTTGGGTCTATTTTCATATAAAAATTCATAACAAAACTCAAAGTATTTTGAAAGATATGATCAAAATAGTAACCAAAGGTCATATTTTTAAAACTTAAACTTTAATTGGTCATAACTTTTTCGTTTCCTATCCGTTTAAAGCAAATGACCACTCATTAGAAAGATATTTGAGTCTATTTTCATATGAAATAAGTTTCAAAACAAAACTCAAAGTAGTTTGAAAGTTATGATTAAAAGAGTAACTAAATGTCAGTTTTGTAAGACACAAACTTGGCTATTTTTCATAGATTTGAAATACCACCAAGACTAGCTTTCCAAAAATAGTTTGTTGGGCATTTTAGAAGGTAAGAAACACTTTTAAAGATGTTAAAACATATTTTGAGCTTAGTATAAATCTCATTTACTTTTACACAAGATCTAAGTCCTATAAGCTATTCTTGAAGATGTTGAACTAGATCTTTTGCCACCATCACTTCTTGATGTAATCCAAGCTTCCAAAGAAAATCTTCTTTTCAAGACTTGCAAATGCTTGGAACATCTTTTCATTTTCATTCTCCTTAAGTTGAGCATAGTTGTGATCTTTTGCTTTCTTGTTACAATGTTCACTCTTGATACTTGGACTATCCTATAAAGTATTACTCACTTAAAACAAACATAGTTAGTCCAAATTAATAATTTAATATCTTCATATGCATGATTCATAAATGTATAACTCTAGTTACTCTAAGATGTATATAAGACTTTCATAGACACATCCAAATAATATATTTATTAATTACTAATGGATATGCACAATATAGGATGCAACAAAGAACACATTGCACATTTTCATTTAAACAAAGTTAAATCCAACATTAATTCATTTATAACTCATATAAAGCATTATTAGATATATTATATGATGAATGTTACATATATCTCATTGCATGATTATTAAGTGAGATATAACAAGATAAAGTACACAATCATGCATGATACAATATATCTCATTAAGCACATCTATGTAACATGATCAACATTCTTTTGTGATGCATTTGTCATTTATTAAGCACAACTATAAAGTATAAGCATCATTCCTTTTGTTTTGTATTTGTCATCATCAAAACCTAACATATTAAACCATTGGGGCAAACCTATTTCCACAGAATTGTGTTCTTGTCGGGTATCATCAATGCGTTGCAACAGATTGCATCACCACGTGACACAAGGTACTTGCCTCTGCCCACTGGATCGACTACCGCGCCTTGACGCCCCCAAGATCCATCATAGATCCCACTTTTCAATTCTCATTCCCTCTTCAACCACAAGGGCCATAATAGCTATCAGTTATATTCCGTTCAATGCATAAATATCTCAAAGCAAGTTCTGTTTAATGCACAAATAACTCAATGCATGTCTCAATTTCATCATATGCCTCAACCCATATCTTTCAATTTCATCATTAAAAAGGTTCCCTTTCAATACATCCGTTCTTTATAGTATCTTTACTATATTTTCAACTGCGTATCATTTTTAACACGTTTTCACAATTGCATAACACTTTTGTTACATTTTCAAATCTCATAACCATTTTCCATCGTTTTTCAACTTCGTAAAATATTTCTCAATATTCCAAACATCATTTTGGATTTTCAAAACTTAATACCATTTCCAACTTCATTTTCCACGTATTCTTCATTTAAAAATCTTCTACATAATATTTTTCATTATTCCCACTCAAAATCAATATTCCTTCAAAATCAATTATTCCAACTTAAAATTTCCTAACGCGCCTCAAACCCAACGGGTGAGCTATAAGTTAGTAAATTTCACGTCATCAACGTATTCTCCATAATTCAAAATCAATTCTAAAATCAGTCTTCTTCAAAATAAGTAGAGGTTCAAACACTTCCATCCTCTCTTTTTCTTTCATCAACGAAATTTTCATCTCTCAAGTGACAAAGTATTTCTCTTCTATTTCTTAAATCCTTTTATAAATTTCTTGTACTAAATCAATTAATTTTTCATTTCTAAATCAAAGTTTTACATAAAGTAAAACCATTTCAAACTCACAAAACCATAACCACATGGTCATTGAAACCATCATATTTTTCTTTTCCTTTTTCTTTCTAATCATCTAATTTTATCATTCATGAAACTCTTAATTTACCAATCCTTGACATATTAGCCGAAAATTATAAATACCTTCATCATAAAAATCTTTGTTCATTTCCTTGTCCACTTTCTTTGCAAATCCTCAAAATCATCAACTTATTACCCCTTTATCTAAAACTCATAATTAGTAAAATATTTAGAATCTTTTGCTCCCAAAAATTAATTTGAGGCCGTGTGTCTCCATGGTTCTTTGGAACCAACATATTTTCCTTTGTCATAGAATTCACATCTTAAAACATACACAATTCATCATGCATCATAAACACATACTAAAGCATGTTATCAAAGCAATAAACATCTCAATCACCAAACAACCATAAATATGGAAAGCTCTTAAACAAACAAGTGAAATAATCTTTACGGATTTTTCACTACACACACATCCATTCCTCACCACCAACACATGGTTGATGAAGGTAATCTCCCTCTTACCTCTTGGAGAAACCTCCAAAGCTCATTGTTTTGCTTCTTGTACAAGTCATTCACCACCAAAAGCTTTCTTAAAAATCAAAGTAAACATACATAATCAATATCTAAGGCTTGAATAAGAAAACCATGGATCAAAACATGGTTTAGAACTTTAAATATAAGATCTAGAAAAGAATATCAAGAACTTCACCTTTAACCCTTCAAACTTAGATCTTAGGAAAAGTACTTGAAGATGGATGATTTAGAGAAAGTCTTCAACATGAAAGTTACTTAGAATAAGGTAAGACTTCAAGAAACAAGGTTGGTTGAAATTATTGAAGAGTGGACGTATGAACTAGGCCTTTTGGCCGTGAGCTTGGGGAAGAAAAAGGAGAGAAAATTTGTGAAGCTTTGGCTTAGGAAATGTTAAAGATGATTAATGAAATTAAATGAACACTTTCCTATAGCCATTTAGTATTCAAAACCGTGGCCTTCCCCCTATGTACACTTAGGAGTTGTCCAAATACATTAGCCATCATTTTAGACTTCAAGAGCCATTGATTAAATCAATGGTTGATGTTTGGTAGAAGCTTCCAAGTGATATGATCAAATCTAAGCCATTGGATCTCTTCTCCATGAAATCCTAGCCATAAGATGCATCTTCAAAAATGGAGGGTCAAGATCTTCTCTACTCACTTTCCATCCAATGGTCACAAATGGTCCAGCCATTTTGTGAGACCAATCTCCACCGTAGATTAAATCAACGGTGGATATCCAAAGCCTTTCTAACTAAGTTTACTCCCACCCCATTGATTGAATCTAAGGTTGATATCATAAGCTTCTTGATCAAGATTGTTTGCACACCATTGATTAGATCAACAATGAGGATCTAAGGCTTTTCCATCAAGTTTTCATCTAACGGTTCCTAACAAAGTCCAGCCACTATGTTTGACCAATTCCTATTGGTTGTCATAAAGCTTAGTAATAATGGTTCATCATTACTCTTAGATATTTAATGTAGATATTTTCAGTTTTCATGATTATACTTGAGATATTTTATTAAAATATTTTCTCGGTAGATATTTATTCTTAGATATTTACTAGGTGAGTCGTCATAGAATTTTCTAGAATAGCTGAGTCAATATGGTGAGTCGTAGTGCTGAGTCACTAGCTGAGTCATCAAGATATTTTTCTAATAGATATTACCCAATGGATAACAGCTACTGCTATTATTACACAATGGATAATAGAAAACTCAGATATAGAAAATCACTGTCGACTGTTCCTGGTTTCGGGTTTAGTAAGATCCCCCAATCCCGCCTTAACAGTTGGGAACTTTTCGATTCAGAAATTTTTTTTTATTTTTCCAAACCCGCCTCGGGTCCACCCCGGGCCCACACACAACTCAAAATAATACTAAAATAATCAAAAACTCATAAATTTCTACAAAAAATCACAAAAATCATAAAAATTATAAAACTCATATATTTTCAGAAAAAATGAAATTCGGACATACAATTTTCAAGATAATATTAAAATATTAAAATAATATTAAAATATTTAAAATAATTAAAAATTTCCAAAAATTCACAAAAACTCTTAAATATTATAAAACTCATTTATTTCAAGAAAAATAAAAAATCAGGGTGTTACAACTCTCCCCCTCTAAAAAGAATTTTGTCCTCGAAATTCGTAGTAGTTTTCTGAACCAAAAATGGATACTACTATTTTATCTTATTTTTCAGTCCTCACATTGTTTCTCTGTTTACATCATTCCAAATTACTTTGACCAACAAAATTTTTTCGTCTCATGTTTAACTTCTCCTGATCAAACAGATATCTCAGACTCCTATGATTACTGAAGACGTTAAATGTTACTCCATAAAGAAAGTGTCTCATACTTCTAATACAAACACAGCGGCTACCAACCCCCATTCATGTGTAGAATAGTTTTTCTCATGTAACTTCAATTTCCTTGAAACATACGCTACAACTCTTCTATTCTGCATAAGCACACATCTTAAATTCTGATGTGACGCATCACAGTACACTTCCTATGGTTCACTGGGATTAGACAAAACTAATCCCAGAGAAGTAGTCAAACACATTTTTAACTCCTAAAAATTCTTCTTGTATGCATCAGTCCATACAAACGCTTAATTTTTTCTGGTAAGCTGGGTGAGAAGTCTTGCGATCCTGGAAAATCTCTCAATAAATTTTTTTTCGGTAGTAATTGACCAATTCTACAAAACTATGGATTTTTGTTACTGTCTTTGATTTTCCCTTTTGAAGAACTGTTTCAACCTTTAACGGATCAATCGCAATCCCTTCCTTAGAATCACGTGACCCAAAAACTGAACTTCATCTAACTAGGACTCACATTTCACAACTCAGTATATTATTGCTTCCTTTTCTTGCCTTTACTCTTAACAGGAAGTGTCTCACCAATCAAGTTCTCTTTTAACAGCACTGTATCTGATACTATGACATGAATTTGAATAGGAATATCCTTTCTTGCAATTTGTGATATATGAAAGAACATTATGAAAGTTAGAAAGAAAAGGTAGTGAAACTATCCGATATGGTACCAAACATATCCAATAAAGAATTTGATGTTGCCCGATTTTTAAGAATGGGTTTTTTTTTGGGACACCAAAATTTTACTAAAACAATCTACAGGAGATGGTGGGAAGATAACTAATCCGTTTCAAAGATCACGTCTATTTATGAAAGAAATAAATAGATCAATCTAAAAAAAAAATTTGATCTGTAGCAATAATAGGATAATTTGAATAACTTGAGTAGCATGATAGGCTAGTAATAGAAACAGAAGTAAACAAATCAGAAGGTTAAGAAAACACAGATAACTCTAATCAACCCACATATTCAAGTAACCATAAAAGAATGGATTGAATCAAGGATATAATTTTGCAATTGCGACACATGAACAATATTATGGACGTATAGAAAGAAAATATAGTGAAGTTCTAATATGTTATCGGACCTATCCAACAGAGAAATTGATATGGTCCGATGAATTTGGTAGCCAGCTCTTTAAGTTGAATAATTTAACCGACAGATCTAATAGAGTATGGATGGTTGGAAAATAATCAATCCATTTTTAAGATTATATCTATTTTGAAATGGATAAACAAATCAAATCAACAGAAAAGATTTAGTCTTCGATAAACATAAGATAGTTTAAGCAACTTGAATATCAACGATAGGTTTTTGGTAAGAGAAATAGAAATAACTAGATCAAAGATAACGAAGGCACATATAACATATAATTGATTCACACAATCATATGCCATAAAGAATGGGTTGCCCCCAGAATTATGTAGTATGGTTAAAGGATTACCTCCTGTGATACCATCTCCCTTGCTTAAAGGTCTTTAGCTCGGACCACTCCTGTTCCATTCGGGGTATCGACTCTTCCTACTACCTGAGATTTTGAAATATGTACGTTACCCATAGAAAACTTCGTTTTTGGTGGAACACGATCTCTGGAAATGTGTCCAGGCTTTCTGCACTTGAAACAAATTATTTCATTGAATGTACAATCCTTCATTAAGTGACCTCTTCCACATCTCTTACAAAATAGTAAAGACGTCACAGTCTGATTGAATTTACTATTACAAGCACTTTCTCCTCACATTTCTTATTGCTTCTGATTTCCTGGTGATCGTAAATACGTTTTTTTGCTAAAATCGATTTACCTTCCTATTATTCCTCCTTTGGAATGCCCAGGTCCTAAGGTTATGAGATCTGGTATGTCAAGACTGATTCTCTTTTATCAGATCCTAAACCTCAACCTCCACTTCCTATTGTTCAGCGATCCTCTGTTCCTGCTGTATTGTCACGTCAGTTATCCCCCGTATTGCTCCCGTAGTTGCAACTGTATTATTAGTGTCACGTTCTGCTTCCACACGCGTACGCATACCACGAGCCATTTCCTTTCTTCGAAGACGAACAAATCAAAATACAATGGAAATCAGATGTAACCATTTCAAACAACATTGTTTCCTTTCGGAAATCAAACACACAGAGAACACAACACAAGCAAAATAGACTAACCACAAACCCCAAAAAACTCAAATCGTGCTCTGATACCAACTAATGTAACACCCTCCATAGGGCATCACATTTCTGACTACAAGCTTATAATCTGAAAATGATTTCATAAAAGGTTTGAGTTATAAAACATGGGATTTAAAATTTCTTTTTGCGAAAACATAAACTTACTAAAATTTATAGGTAATACTGAAGAATAGATTTAAACTGATTAATATACATTATTGACACCACATAATATTTAACAATTATTTAGGAAACATAAAACTTACAGACTCAATTCTAAATAGTAGCAAACCCCATGACGGGTCCTACTCAATAGCACGGTAAAATACTAACGAGAAAAAGTCAACATACTTATTTCGTCTTGTATCTCTCTTGATGCATCATATATCTGTCCATCCTCAAAACTACACACCAACCAATCCGAGGTGGTCACTCCTCGATGTTATCACCAAACTCAGAATATTTGCCTCCAGTCATGTCTAAGAAACTTTTTCCATCTACTATATATAATTTTAATAACATAAGCACAACAAAACAATATAACAAAGAGGTGAGATCCCCTTTCATCAATACCAAAGTGGTAACAAGGAATGATACAAATGACAAGGTTATTCCACACGCACAGATATCACAGTTTCATTCATGTTATCAATTCATCACAATTTCCTATCAATTTATCATACTGCGTTATCAATTCATCATACTTCATTATCATTTCATCACAATTCCAGTAAACATATATCTTAGTTAAATCACCAATACCAATTTTATCATAACAAATATCCTTAATATATAAAATGATGATGTCACATCATATAAACATTTCTCATACCACAACAATATGTGTTCTGACTCATGTGTATGCATACTAGACCAATTTCCCACTTCATGGAGGTTTTCATAATTTCAAGAAGAATGCTCTGGTTAATTGTTCAGCCTTAGCCCACAGACAATCTCCAGTCGTTCTGGTTAATTGTCCAGCCTTAGCCCACAGACAATCTCCAGTCTTCGAAAAAAATCGTGTTCTTGTCGGGTATCGTCAATGCGTTGCAACGGATTGCATCACCACGTGGCACAAGGTACTTGCCTTTGCCCACTGGATCGACTACCGCGTCTTGACGCCCCCAAGATCCATCATAGATCTCACTTTTCAATTCTCATTCCCTCTTCAACCACAAGAGCCATAATAGCTATTAGTTATATTCCGTTCAATGCACAAATATCTCAAAGCAAGTTCTGTTTAATGCACAAATAACTCAATGCATGTCTCAATTTCATCATATGCCTCAATGCATATCTTTCAATTTCATCATTAAAAAGGTTCCCTTTCAGTACATCTGTTCTTTACAGTATCTTTACTGTATTTTCAATCGTATCATTTTTAAAGTGTTTTCACAATCGCATAACACTTTTGTTACATTTTCAAATCTCATAACCATTTTCTATCGTTTTTCAACTTCGTAAAATATTTCTCAATATTCCAAACATCGTTTTGGATTTTCAAAACTTAATACCATTTCCAACTTTATTTTCCATGTATTCTTCACTTAAAAATCTTCTACATAATATTTTTCATTATTTGCACTCAAAATCAATATTCCTTCAAAATTAATTATTCCAACTTAAAATTTCCTAACCTCAAACCCAACGGGTGAGCTATACGTTAGTAAATTTCAAGTCACCAATGTATTCTCCATAATTCTAAATCAATTCTAAAATCAGTCCTCTCCAAATTAAGTAGAGGTTCAAACACTTTCAACCTCTCTTTTTCTTTCATCAATGAAATTTTCATCTCTCAAGTGACAAAGTATTTCTCTTCTATTTCTTAAATCCTTTTATAAATTCCTTGTACTAAATCAATTAACTTTTCATTTCTAAATCAAAGTTTTACATAAAGTAAAACCATTTCAAACTTACAAAACCATAACCACATGGTCATTGAAACCATCATATTTTTCTTTTCCTTTTTCTTTCTAATCATCCAATTTTATCATTCATGAAACTCTTAATTTACCAATCCTTGACATATTAGCCGAAAATTATAAATACCTTCATCATAAAAATCTTTGTTCATTTCCTTGTCCACTTTCTTTGTAAATCTTCAAAATCATCAACTTATTATCCTTTTATCTAAAACTCATAATTAGTAAAATACTTAGAATCTTTTGCTCCCAAAAATTAATTTGAGGCCGTGTGCCTCCATGGTTCTTTGGAACCAACATATTTTCCTTTGTCATGTAATTCACATCTTAAAACATACACAATTCATCATGCATCATAAACACATACTAAAGCATGTTATCAAAGCAATAAACATCTCAATCACCAAACAACCATAAATATGGAAAGCTCTTAAACAAACAAGTGAAATAATCCTTATGGATTTTTCACTACACACACATCCATTCCTCACCACCAACACATGGTTGATGAGGGTAATCTCCCTCTTACCTCTTGGAGAAACCTCCAAAGCTCCTTGTTTTTCTTCTTGTACAAGTCCTTCACCACCAAAAGCATTCTTAAAAATCAAAGTAAACATACATAATCAATATCTAAGGCTTGAATAAGAAAACCATGGATCAAAATATGGTTTAGAACTTTAAATATAAGATCTAGAAAAGAATATCAAGAACTTCACCTTTTACCCTTCAAACTTAGATCTTAGGAAAAGTACTTGAAGATAAATGATTTAGAGAAAGTTTTCAACATGAAAGTTGCTTAGAATAAGGTAAGAATTCAAGAAACAAGATTGGTTGAAATTATTGAAGAGTGGAGGTATGAACTAGGCCTCTTGGCCGTGAGCTTGGGGAAGAAAAAGGAGAGAAAATTTGTGAAGCTTTGGCTTAGGAAATGTTAAAGATGATTAATGAAATTAAATGAACACTTTCCTATAGCCATTTAGTATTCAAAACCGTGGCCTTCCCCCCATGTAAACTTAGGAGTTGTCCAAATACATTAGCCATCATTTTAGACTTCAAGAGCCATTGATTAAATCAATGGTTGACGTTTGGTAGAAGCTTCCAAGTGATATGATCAAATCTAAGCCATTGGATCTCTTCTCCATGAAATCCTAGCCATAAGATGCATCTTCAAAAATGGAAGGTCAAGATCTTCTCTACTCACTTTCCATCCAATGGTCACAAATGGTCCAGCCATATTGTGAGACTAATCTCCACCGTAGATTAAATCAACGGTGGATATCCAAAGCCTTCCTAACTAAGTTTACTCCCACCCCGTTGATTGAATCTAAGGTTGATATCATAAGCTTCTTGATCAAGATTGTTTGCACATCATTGATTAGATCAACGATGAGGATCTAAGGCTTTTCCATCAAGTTTTCATCCAACGGTTCCTTACAAAGTCCAACCACTATGTTTGACCAATTCCTGTTGGTTGTCATAAAGCTTAGTAATAATGGTTGTTCATTACTCTTAGATATTTAACTTAGATATTTTCAGTTTTCATGATTATACTTGAGATATTTTATTAATATATTTTCCTAGTAGATATTTATTCTTAGATATTTACTAGGTGAGTCGTCATAGAATTTTCTAGAATAGCTGAGTCAATATGGTGAGTCGTAATGCTGAGCCACTAGTTGAGTCATCAAGATATTTTTCTAACAGATATTACCCAATGGATAACAGCTACTGCTATTATTACACAATGCATAATAGAAAACTCAGATATAGAAAATCCCTGTCAACTGTTCTCGATTTCGGGTTTAGTAAGATCCCCCGATCCCGCTTTCATAGTCGGGAACTTTTCGGTTCAGGAAAATTTTTTATTTTTCCGAACCTGCCTCGGGTCCACCCTAGGCCCACACACAACTCAAAATAATACTAAAATAATCAAAATCTCAGAAAATCCTGCAAAAATTCACAAAAATCATAAAAATTATAAAACTCATATATTTTCAGAAAAGATGAAATTCGAACATACAATTTTTAAGATAATATTAAAATATCAAAATAATATTAAAATATTCAAAATAATTAAAAATTCCCAAAAATTCACGAAAACTTTTAAATATTATAAAACTCATCAAGAAAGATGAAAAATCGAGGTGTTACAATTTATATTTAAGCATCAGGAGGCCAGCTGTACAAGCCAATAACTTTGAAATTAAGCTGGCCATCATCCAAATGATTCAAGCATCAGTGCAATTTGGATGTTTGCCTAGTGATGACCCTAATGCACACCTTTCCAACTTCCTGGAGATTTGTGACACTTTTTGGCATAATGAAATCTCTGAAGATGCCATCAGATTGAGGCTATTCCTATTTTCTCTTAGGGACAAGGCCAAGAGTTGCCTTAACTCTTTACGGGCATAGTCCATCACAACATGGGACAATCTAGCCCACAAGTTCCTTGCCAAATATTTCCCTCTGGAGAAAATAGCAAAGATGCGCAATGATATCACCTCTTTTGTGCAATATGACTCAGAGTCGCTATATGAAGCTTGGGATAAATATAAAGATCTCATTCGAAGATGCCCTCACCATGGCATTCCGAAGTGGTTGCAAGTTCAAACTTTCTACAATGGGCTATTAGGTAATATCACAGCAACTATTGATGCAGTAGAAGATGGCACTCTCATGAGTAAATCTATTGATGCCGCCTATTATCTTCTTAAGGAAATGGCCACCAACAACTACCAATGGCCTTTGGAGAGGTTCACACCTAAAGGAGTGGCAAGTGTGTATGATGTTGACACCCTTACTTCATTTTCTGCTCAAGTTACCGCCCTATCTAAGAAGCTTGATAATATAGGAGCTAATACCACTCAAATCCTTTTTGTCTTGTGTGATCATTGTGAAGAAGCATATGCAAGTGACAAGTGCCCAACAGTTATGGAAAGTGCTCAATATGCAGGGAATTTTAGACAAAATAACAACAATCCATATTCAAGCAACTATAATTCAGGATGGCGGAACCACCCTAATCTCTCATGGGGCAACAATCAAGGATCTTCTTGTTCTTCTAAACAAGTACCAAATTACCCTCCCAAGTTTCATCCTCAAGCTCGAATATCGGTTCAAAAAAGAAGTCATCATTAGAGGAGATGTTCATGCAATTCATAGGGAAGACGGATTCCTATATGTCTAAGACTGATGCTCACCTTGCCAAGAATAATGTCATCTTGCAAAGCCAAAATGCTTGTTTGAGAAATTTAGAGACCCAAATCAGTCAATTGGCTAACGCTCTGAACAACAGGCCCCAAGACACTTTGCCTAACAACACTTGATGCGTGAAATCCGCAAGTGTACGACTTCGTCGTCAAGTAATAAAAAGATAGAATCCACAGGGACTGTGTCTATGAATACCAATTAATTAATTAATTCAATTCAATTAAACAAAAGGGATAAAATTATTGATTGATAAGAATATAGTAACCAAGCAATTAAGTAAATAATTATTAAAGTGCAAAATTAAGAACAAAAACAACAATTTATCAAGAAAGATATTCAGATTTAAGAAAGCTTCCAAGATTGGGATACCACAATGATACAAGATAAATCTTAATTGACAACCCTTTTATTAAATCTGAAATTCAATTGAAGGTAAATTACCCAAAATTAGTTAATGTTCTCTTTCAAGATACAAGATCCGTGCCCAATTAAACCAATTCCTACTTTCGTGGTAATTGAATTTAAATTGAACCCATTATGCTTTGTGCTAATTCATTGATTCCTCGAAAGGCTAAAACTACTCTCATGATTTAGACCTTAAGTTCAATTCTAATGGTTCCAACACTTAGGTTCACCTCTCAGTACGTCCCTAAATGCCTATAAGATGCAAATAAGTGGCCAACAAATTCACATGAATAAAAGCAATAAGAATTGAATCAATGAACAATCAAGATTAATAAAAGGGAAAAACAACGTCAATTAATCATTATCAATGTATCAAAGGGCATTTGCCAATCCTAGAAACAAAAGTAACTACTCAGACATAGAGAAGAAGGAAACAGAAATCAAACTTAAAAACATCCCAAACCCGTAACAATGGAAGAAGAAGAAGAAGGATCAAGAACCCAAGCCTCCTTCAAGCCTCCTTTAGAACTAGGTTTCAATCCAAGCTAGCCTCCCCTAATAGCAATCAGAACATCTATTTATAGCCTAGGGCTTCTATGGGCTAAAAACCCCCAAAAGAAATAAAAACAAAAAAACAAAAAATTCTGCTGGCTTCAAACCATGGCCGTGGTGTGCACCACTGCCAGGCCGTGGTTGAGTCTGCTTCAAATTTCTTCAATTTCCTGGTTCCCACGAACCATGGCCATGGTAGAGACCACCCCCAAGCCGTGGTTGGGTATGTTTGTCCTCTTTTTTAGCGCATTTACCCCTAATTCAATATCACTTCAGCTTAGCTCCATTCCAGCTCTTTAAACTTCAATTTGCCTCATTCCTGCATTACAACACATGCCAAACTGCAGTTATCCGAACTAAAAGAAAAATGAATGATTGAATGAACAAATATGCATAAAAGACTATAAAAATGCATGCAAAACATATGCAAAATGTGATGTGGAATCACACACATCAAATTACCCCAAGCTTAAGATTTTGCTTGTCCTCAAGCAATCACTAAGACCAAATAAAGATCAAAACTTTGAAAATATGACTATGAATGTGGAACCCGAAGAACAACGAATCCAAGTAATAGGCATAAACATTCAACAAGTGTAGAGATGATCAATGTCCAGTTCAATTAGAAGCTTAGGTTCCCTAATTTCATGCTTCCCATCAATTGGGGTCACTCATCTAATCGCTCTCAAAGTGTGTAAGGGTGAAGAAACATCACTCAAGCTCCTCAAAAAGCACTTTCATGAACTTGATAGGAAACCAAATCTTCACTAATAATCAGCATGCAAGTAAGAATCAAAAGGTCTTTCAAGGGTTGTAATGGGGCCACGGGAATGATTTTTGGTAGGATAAAGAAAGGAAAGTATGCACAAAGGGTTAGCAAAATTTCTAATACAAGAAACCCTCTAGAACATAAATGAAGCAAAGGTATTCTTCAATCAAGAGCATAGCTTCACATTTCCAAACAATTTTCTCCTTTCTTTTCCTTCTTTTTCAGGCTTTAATCTCAAATTTTTTTTTCTCTTTTCCTTTTTTTTGTTTTTTTTTATTTTTTTTAGAAGACTCAAAAACATATAATTCTAAGCACAAGCTTCAAACCGAATTTTTGCTCCATTTAACATTCTGGATGGTTACCGACGGTGTATCATCATAGGTATCAAGGAAATCAATTATGCAATAGGCTCAAGATGGGCAACTAGTGGATAAAAAATGTGACAATAATTTCAAAAGGCCAGAAAAATACCTAAGATGTCTTAATCACATTCAAGCATGCAACCAAAAATTTCGCCTCAAAATGGTTTCAAATCAAGTTCTAAAGCACTAAATCCAAGAGTACAGAATTTCACTCAACAGAAAAGAGGGGTTAATATCAATGTAAAGCACATACCCCTTATTAGGCTCAATTTTCACCTTTAGTAGCAAAATCAATGAAAAGCACAAAAATAGAGAACCTTACGCTAATCATTGCTATCAAAAGATCAACCCTTGCAAATAGCCTATCACAGGAATAACAATATGGGTTCCAAATTCACTTTTCTTTTAAATTGGCATGAAGTTCATACACGAGGATGCATGGGTAACAAGATGGTGTGATCATGCAAAAGAATGCAATATGCAATATGAAAAAGCATGAAAACCCTAAATGCAACTAAGTATGCAGCATGAAAACATGAAAATAAATATCCCACCCCAAGCTTAAGATTCACATTGTCCCCAATGTAAATTATCAAGTCAGAGAGAGAAGAAAAAGGAATGGACTCACTGCGGTGGAAAGTGGTGTTGGCTCATATGCCAGTCATACATGGCGCGGATCATGGTCTCCATGCTCTGTCCCTGTTGCTGGAGTTGCTCCATCAGCACTCTCTGCTGAGCCTGCTCTGACCGGATGTGTGCCTGGTCGGCTCGGATGAGTGCCTGCTCAGCCTGAATAGCATCTAAGGAAGTGTAGATCCGAGCAAAAGCATCATCAGAAGTACCTGCAGAAGAGGAAGAAGGCCTAGATGGCCGACCCTGTGGTGGTGGGCGAATAGGTTACTGAACGTTAAGTGGTTCAGGCTCATCCACTACCGGCACACGCCAGTTTGCTGGGTTTCAGATGGTGATTGTATCAGAGTTAGGAAGGGGTAAAGGGTGCTGCCAGTCAGGAATAACTAAGCAATAGGAATCGTCCTCTCTAACAATCATCTTTATAGCCATACAGGCTGTAAGATCAATTCTATTTCACCCTTCGGCTTCCACAAATCCGTCTAAGTCATACTCAAGATGGTGGGCTATTGCAGTGACAAGCCCACCAATGACTATGGAACCATCCGCCTTCCTAGCAACTTTTAGTAAGTGCCTAATCATGTGGGACCCTATGTCCAGGTGTACACTGTGCAACATACCCCATAAGAAAAGGAGTTCGTCCTGACGGACAGCTCCATTGCTATCTCCACGACCGAATATGGTGTTAGCCATAATGCGGTGGAGATAGCGAAAACAAGGGTTGACTAAGGTTGTGGCCTTAGCTTTGGACGAATCATAGCTACCTCCACCCATACTTATTTAACTCCAGAATCTCCCAACATTAAACTCTCTAGGAAGCCGCCTTTCCCCACCCACAGGCAAGGAGAAAATGGAGTTAAACTCCTCTAAATTCATGACATGGTCAGCATTAAACAGCCGGAAAGTGATTCGGCCTTCGGCACACCCCTCCCCTTGTAAAACATTGGCCTCAAGAGAGCTCAAGAACTCCAATGTAGGCCCAATAAGCGTAACATAACGGGTGCGAGCAAAGGTGCTCCACCCTATATTCTCCAGCATCCAGTTTATATCATCAGTCAGTCCTAAGGTGTCAAGAACTTGGTCATCTAGGTACCTAGTGTTCACTATTTTTCTTTTGACTAGCACATTGTACCTATCCCTTTGTTCTCTATTCTTAAACTCAATACCGTAGGGGTTAGAGTCAGAAGAATTACCTCTTGAAGATGCTCCTCGTGCTCTGGAGGATGAAGATTGATCCCCTCTTTGCCTTTTGCTAGCCATAGGAACTTTCAATTGCAAGGTAAAACAAGGAATGCTGAGATTTTCGAAATTAGGGGGGTAGGGTTTTCCAAAATTGGGGATTTTGGATTCGTGTGAAAACTGGAGAGTTTGATGTGTGGGTTATGTTTGGGGAGGTTTGGAATGACGGAAAGATGAAGAAAATGGGTGTTTAAGGTAAGGAAATGGTAATGTAGAAGAGGTGAGAGGTTTGAAGTTTTGGTTATGGAGGATGATGATGGAGAAGAATGAAGAAGAAGAAGTAAAAATGGAGTTGGTGGGTTGATTTTGGGGGTGGAATTTGAAAGGTGGAGGGTTATTTGTGAGAGAAAAAGTGAGAAATGGAGGTTGATGTGTATAGCAATGGAGGTGGGGGAAGGAGGAAGAAGAAGAAGTGGGAGGGAAATGAGGGAAAGATTGGTGCGTAGGTGTTAAAAAAAACACTCCAGACACGAACCACGGTCGTTATGGGAACCACGGCCAGGCCGTGGTCAATTCTATTTTTTGCATCTTTCCATTTTTTTTTTCAGACCAGGAACCACGACCGTGGTAGACACCACGGCCATGATGGGCACCACGGCCAGGCCGCGGTTGGTTCTGGAATTGGTTTTTTTTTTTTTTGGTGGCAAGAGCTAAATTATGGTTGTGGTACATACCACATCCTAACCGTTGTTCCCTCTGGACTTGGAATTTGAAGCTTTGAAGTCCCCAAAGAGGTTCAACTTGAAATACACTCATCAGTAAGTGTTCATTGACCTGCAACTTTGTTAAATTTATCCAAATAACAAATGCAAAAACATAAAGAAAAAGAAATTTTGCAATGGAAGAGAACTTGGGTTGCTTCCCAAGAAGCGCTTGTTTAAAGTCATTAGCTTGACTTTGGTCTGATTTCTGTGCTCAAGTGACGTCAATGGAGTAGTGCTCAGTCCCCACTCCTTCAAAGTGTTTCACTCTCTGACCATTTATCATGAAAGGCTTATTACCTTCTTTCTTCACCTCAAGCACACCGTAGGATAAAACTCGAACAATCTCATATGGTCCAGACCATTTCGACCATAACTTACTAGGACAGAAACGTAGAAGTGAGTTATTTACAAGGACTTTATCCTCGATTTTAAATTCACGCTTCTCGTCACACTTGTCACTATGCTTCTTAGGTTCTTCTTTGCAGGGCATAGCATCAGTCACTGATTCCTGTATACCTGAAAGCACAATACTATCCACAACTTTAGTAGCATCAATGCGATCACATGAATTTAAGGAATTAGAATTTTTTTCAGAATTAAAAACATCAAAAACTACTTCCTCATCATTCAATCGCAAAGTCAGTTTTCCTTTATGGATATCAATGATCGCCCGTCCAGTGGCAAGGAATGGGCGCCCAAGTATGATCGGCATTGTAGCATCAGCTTCCATATCAAGCACAAAAAAATCCACAGGCATATAAAATTTACCTACCTTAATGGGAACATCCTCCAAGATGCCTACGGGGTACTTGACTGACCGATCCACCAATTGAAGAGAGATAGTTGTGGGTTTCAGCTCACCCACTTCCAACTTTTTACACACAGAAAGGGGCATAAGACTAACACTAGCCCCCAAATCACACAGAGCTTTATCAAAACTAGTATTCCCAATCAAGCAAGGAATAGAGAAGCCACCAGGATCTTTGAGTTTAGAAGGCAACTTATTTTGAATTAAAGCGCTACACTCCTCAGTTAACGCTACGGTCTCATACTCCTCTAGCTTTCTCTTATTAGACAAAATGTCCTTAAGAAATTTAGCATAGTTAGGCATTTGTTGCAACACCTCAGTGAAGGGTACATTAATGTACAACTTCTTAAGGACCTCAAGAAACTTCCCAAACTGCTTATCTAGCTTGGCCTTAGCCAATCTTTGAGGGAAGGGAACCGGGGGTTGCTAAGGTTCAGGGGGTACATACTTAGACACTTTTTCATTTGTTTCCTCCTCACCTAAGGGCTATGTCTTAGTCTCTTTTTCCTCAGTCCCCTCATCTTTGTCACTCTCCCCCTTACCCTTGGGATTCTCTAACTTCTCTCCACTCCTCAAACTCACAGCCTTACAATATTCATTCCCTGGGTTTATTTCTGGTTGACCAGGAAACTTACCTTGTTGCCTATGTGAAGTGCTCGCTTGGTGGGCAATCTGGGTTTCTAACATCTTATTATGAATGGCCAAATTGTCAACCTTAGCTGACAACTCTCTAATGGCCTCAGTAACAACTTGACCATGGTGCCTAAACTCTTCATTTTGCTTGGTTTAACTCTGTACAAAATTTTCAAGGAGAGTTTTGAGTTTAGACTTTTGTACCTGGGGGAAACCAATAGAGGGTTGAGCACTACCTTGTCCAGCTTGATTTTGATTATTTCGATAGGAGAAGTTAGGATGAGACCTCCAACTGGGGTTATAAGTTTGGGAATATGGATCATTCCTCCCCTTTTGGTTGAAGTCATGGAAATTGTGGTAGGATTCCACTTGCTCCACTGGTGCACCATGTGAGTATCCTATTCCAACTTGGCATTCAGCACCAATATGTCCCTGTGCTCCACAAATCTCACAAAAATTGTTAGAGACACCTATGGCATTTACATGAGCTTTCTCAAGCATGTCAAAACATTTATTCAAAGAATCAAACTTTGACATAATGAAATCAACACCATCTACCTCAAACTTACCTCCCGAGAGCTTTCTAGGGTTGTTACCTCTTTCACTGGCCCATTGGTGATGATTCGAAGCAACACTCTCAATAATCTCATAAGCCTCTGTCAGCCTTCTGTTCATCAAAGCTCCACCAGCTGCAGAGTCAAGAGACACCTTCGAAGAATATTCCAAACCATTGTAAAAGGTGTGGACAATCAACCACTTCTCTAGTCCATGATGCGGGCAAGCTTCCAACAGCCCCTTGTATCTATCCCAAGCTTCTGATAATGATTCTCCGTCTCTTTGAACAAAGCTTGTTATTTGAGTTCTAAGATATGCAGTCTTAGAAGGAGGAAAGAACTTATTCAAGAATGCTTGCTCCAATTGATTCCATGTGGTTAATGTATCGGTGGGTACCGATTTCAACCAAGCTCTAGCCTTGTCCCTTAATGATAATGGAAACAATCGGAGGCGAATGGCATCAACTGAGGTACCTTCAATTTTGAGAGTCTCACAAAATTCTAAGAACATCTCCACATGATCATTTGGGTCCTCCAAGGGTAATCCTCCAAACTGGTTCTGCCTTATCATAGAAAGTAAGGCAGGAGGTATGGTGAAGTACCTGGCTTCAATGTCTGGCCGAGCAATTCCAGATCGCAAACCCCGAGCATTAGGGGCTGCATACTCCTTTAAAGGTTTATTATCTTTAGCTGCTGCCATGATAAGTGTTGGTTCAGATATTTCCTTTACTCTTTGCCTTTGTTGTCTTCTCCTTTGATGCAAGGTTCTTTCAATTTGAGGATTTGCTTCAATAAGAGTCCTGAAATGTCTAGCACTTCGCATTAACCAGAGAAATTACTTGCAGAGAGTCAAAGAGAAAACAAGAACGTAATAATATGGTAAAAATAAAAAGGTTTAAAATAATTAAATTAAAAATTAAACTGATATTCAAGAAAAACACAATCCCCGGCAACGGCCCCAAAAACTTGATGCGTGAAATTCGCAAGTGTACGGTTTCGTCGTCAAGTAATAAAAAGATCGAATCCACAGGGACTGCGTCTATGAATACCAATTAATTAATTAATTCAATTAAATTAAACAAAAGGGATAAAACTGCTGATTGATAAGAATATAGTAACCAAGCAATTAAGTAAATAATTATTAAAGTGCAAAATTAAGAACAAAAACAGCAATTTATCAAGAAAGATATTCAGATTTAAGAAAGCTTCCAAGATTGGGATACCACAATGATACAAGATAAATCCTAATTGATAACCCTTTTATTAAATCTGAAATTCAATTGAAGGTAAATTACCCAAAATTAGTTAATGTTCTCTTTCAAGATACAAGATCCGTGCGTTAAACTAATTCCTACTTTCGTGGTAATTGAATTTAAATTGAATCCATTATGCTTTGTGCTAATTCATTGATTCCTCGAAAGGCTAAAACTACTCTCCTGATTTAGACCTTAAGTTCAATTCTAATGGTTTCAACACTTAGGTTCACCTCTCAGTACGTCTCTAAATGCCTATGAGATGCAAATAAGTGGCCAACAAATTCACATGAATAAAAGTAATAAGAATTGAATCAATGAACAATCAAGATTAATAAAAGGGGAAAACAACGTCAATTAATCATTATCAATGTATCAAAGGGCATTGCCCAATTTTAGAAACAAAAGTAACTACTCAGACATAGAGAAGAAGGAAACAGAAATCAAACTTAAAAACATCCCAAACCCATAACAATGGAAGAAGAAGAAGAAGGATCAAGAACCCAAGCCTCCTTCGAGCCTCCTTTAGAACTAGGTTTCAATCCAAGCTAGCCTCCCCTAATAGCAATCAGAACATCTATTTATAGCCTAGGGCTTCTATGGGCTAAAAACCCCCCAAAAGAAATAAAAACAGAAAAACAAAAAATTCTGCTGGCTTCAAACCACGGCCGTGGTGTGCACCACGGCCAGGCCGTGGTTGAGTCTGCTTCAAATTTCTTCAATTTCCTGGTTCCCACGAACCATGGCCGTGGTAGAGACCACCCCTAAGCCGTGGTTGGGTCTGTTTGTCCTCTTTTTTAGCGCACCTACCCCTAATTCAATATCACTTCAGCTTAGCTCCATTCCAACTCTTTAAACTTCAATTTGCCTCATTCCTGCATTGCAACACATGCCAAACCGCAGTTATCTGAACTAAAAGAAAAACGAATGATTGAATGAACAAATATGCATAAAAGACTATAAAAATGCATGCAAAACATATGCAAAATGTGATGTGGAATCACACACATCAACACTCAAAGCAATCCAAAAGGTGATCATAAAAAGCATTGTCAAGCTATCTCCCTTAGAAGTGGCAGGGTTCTTGACCAAAGCCCTTTGACAATAGATGAAGAGACCTCAATGAAAGATGATAAGGGAGATGTAGGTAAAATGACAGTTCAAGAAAAGAAAAGTGGTGACAAGGAGGTCGACCAAGGAAAAGAAGAAAAAAGGTTTGTACCTTCTATTCCTTTCCCTAATAGATTTGTAAAGCAGAAGCTTGATCACCAATTCTAGAAGTTTCTAGAAGTTTTCAAAAAGTTACATACTAACATACCATTTACGAAAGCTTTAGAGCAAATGCCAAGCTATGTGAAATTCATGAAAGATATCTTATCGAAGAAGAGAAGGCTTGGTGAGTTCGAGACTGTTACTCTTACAAAGGAATGTATTGCTACCTTGCAAAACAAATTTCCTCCCAAGATCAAGGATCTCGGAAGCTTCACCATCCTTTGCACCATTATTAAGAAATTTTGTGGTTGGACATTATGTGATTTGGGGGCTAATATAAATCTCATGCCCTTTTCAATATACCAAATACTTCGTTTGGGGGAAGCTAAGCACACATCAATTATCTTGCAACTTGCGGACTGGACCTTGACCTATTCATGGGGAATAATTGTAGATGTCCTTGTTAAAGTGGATAAATTCATATTTCTAGTAGATTTCATCATTCTTGATATGAAGGAAGATAGAGATGTCTCTGTCATTCTTGGAAGACCATTCCTTGTAACTGGGAGAACTCTCATTGATGTTCAAAAAGGGGAGTTCACCATGAGAGTGCAAGATCAAGAGGTAGCCTTTAATATTTTCAAAGCAATGAAATATTTGTGAGATCTTAAAGAATGCTCTTTTGTGAATGTGCTTAATGGGATGATATCTAATGTATTTTGTACAAGTATCCCATGTGGCCCTTTTGAAACTTCTTTGATGTCTACATGTGAAAGGGAAGATGAGGAATTGAGAGAGCTCATGAAATTATTGGATACTTCACCTAGATGGAATAGAAATCCCAAGTTTGAGTCATTGGATCTTTCTAGCAGAGTGGTTACTTCATTCAAACCATCTGTTGAGGAACCTCCAATCTTGGAACACAAACCTTTGCCTTCACATTTGCGCTATGCTTATCTTAGTGACAAAGCTACTTTTTCTGTTATCATTTTATCATCTTTCTCTCAAGAACAAGAAGATAAGGTACTTAGAGTACTTCATGAATATAAGTTAGCTTTGGGATGGTCCATTGCCGATATTTGGGGTATTAGCCCCTCTATTTGCATGTACAAAATCTTACTTGAAGAAGGTAGTAAGCCGTTAGTTAAGCATCAGAGGAGGTTGAACCCTATCATGAAAGAAGTCGTGAAGAAAGATGTTATTAAATGGCTAGATGTTGGTATCATTTACCCCATTTTCGATAGTTCATGGGTAAGTCCGGTTCAATGTGTGCCAAAGAACGAAAGGATGATTGTGGTGTCAAATACAAATAATGAGCTCATTCCTACTAGAACGGTGACCGGGTGGAGAATTTGCATGGATTATAGGAAGTTGAATAACGCTACAAGGAAAGATCATTTTCCATTGCCATTCATTGATCAAATGCTTGATAGATTAGTTGGGAAGGAAATCTATTATTGTTTAGATGGTTATTCCGACTACAATCAAATAGCCATTGCTCTAGAGGATCAAGAGAAAACTACATTTACTTGTCCTTATGTCACTTTTGCATTTCAACAAATGTCATTTGGGCTCTGTAATGCTCCAGCCACCTTTCAAAAATGCATGATGACCATTTTTACCGATATGGTGGACAATTGGCTTGAAGTATTCATGGATGATTTCTCAGTATTTGGTGATTCATTCGATGGCTGTTTGCATAATCTCGCCCATGTACTTAAAAGATGTAAAGAAACCAACTTTGTCTTGAACTGGGAAAAGTGCCACTTCATGGTAAAAGAAGGCATTATGCTTGGACACCTGATCTCTAGCAAAGGAATTGAAGTAGACAAAGCCAAGATAGAGTTAATTGAAAAACTTTCACCTCCTACTTCAGTGAATAACATTAGAAGTTTTCTTGGTCATGCTGGATTCTATCAGCGCTTTATCAAAGATTTTTCTAAGATCTCAAAGCCTTTTTGCAATTTACTTGAAAAAAATGTACAATTCAAATTTGATGACGATTGTATGCATGCATTTCTCGAATTAAAAAAGAGATTGATCTTTGCCCCCATTATTGTCACCCCAAATTGGAATCTTCCTTTTGTATTAATGTGTGACGCTAGTGATTATACGGTTCGAGCTGTTTTGGGTCAAAATAAAGAGAGAATTTTCCATTCTATCTACTATGCTAGTAAGACTCTCTCGGATGCTCAATTGAATTACACAACCACCGAGAAAGAATTACTAATAGTGGTTTTTGCATTTGATAAGTTTTGTCTGTATCTTGTTGGTACAAAGGTTGTTGTTTATACAGATCACTCAGCCATTAAGTATCTTATCAGTAAGAAGGATGCAAAAACATGTTTGATTCGATGGATACTTTTACTCCAGGAATTTGACTTAGAAATCCATGATAGACAATGGGCAAAAAATCAAGTAGCGGATCACTTATCGAGATTGGAAGGTGAGTCAAGCCAAGGTAATTCAATATTGATCAATGAGTCATTTCTTGATAAGCAACTCTTTCTTGTGAATCACCATGAGTTTCCCTGGTATGCTGATTATGTCAACTATATTATAAGCGGTGTTCTACCATCTAATTTTAATCACCAACAAAAGAAAAAGTTCATGCATGATGTTAGGTTTTATTTATGGGATGAGCCTTATCTCTTCAGGCAGTATACTGATCATATAATCAGAAAATGTGTGCCCTTGGAGGAAACTAAGGATATCTTTAACCAATGTTATGCCTCCCCCTATGGTGGCCATTTTGGTGGAGAAAGAACAGCCGCCAAGGTCTTACAAGCGGGATTTTATTGGCCTTCTTTGTTTAAAGATGCTGCTTCTTTCGTGATTAGATGTGATAGATGACAAAGAATAAGTAACATCTCTAAATGAAACAAAATACCATTGAACATCATGTTGGAAGGTGAGTTGTTTGATGTATGGGGGATAGATTTCATGGGGCCATTTATACCGTCCTTCATTCTACTATATATCCTGGTGGCAGTTGATTACGTGTCCAAATGGGTTGAAGCAGTAGCCTTGCCTACGAACAACTCTAAAGTGGTGGTGCATTTTCTCAAGAAGAACATTTTTACTCACTTTGGCACCCCAAGAGTAATTATTAGTGATAAAGGTTCTCACTTCTACAATAAGCATTTTCAAGAGCTCTTGGGGAAGTATGGGGTCACTCACAGGATTGCCACAGCTTACCATCCACAAACAAGTGGCTAAGTAGAAATTTCTAATCATGAAATTAAGAGAATCTTGGAAAAAACTGTGTGCCCTTCGAGAAAGGATTGGTCCAAGAGGTTGAAAGATGTTTTATGGGCTTATTGCACTACTTTCATAACTCCTATTGGCATGTCTGCGTATAACCTTGTGTTTGGAAAAGCTTGTCACTTGCCTGTCGAGTTAGAACACCATGCCTACTGGGCTATCAAAAACCTCAATTTTGATCTTCAAGCCACAAGTGAAAAATGACTTCTCTAGTTGAATGAGTTGGACAAATTTCACCTTCAAGCTTACAAGAATGCTAAGCTTTACAAGGAAAAGTTTAAAAAGATGGCATGATAAGCATATTATTGAAAAAAAAATTGAGCTAGGTCAACAAGTCTTGTTGTATAACTCAAGGCTCAAATTGTTCCCTGCAAAGTTGAAGCCAAGATGGTCGAGGTCGTTCGTGGTGCTTAAAGTGTTTTCTCATGGAGCTGTTGAGATTGCTCCACCAAATTCCTCATCAAGTTTCAAGGTGAATGGGCAAAAACTAAAGCATTAATAGGGAGGAGAGGTAACTCGACAAAAGTCCTCCATCACCTTGGTTGAACATTGAAGATTCAGAGAAAGTCCAACCCAGGACTATAAACGGGGCACTTCTTGGGAGGTAACCCAAGTCTTATACCCTATCTGGATTTTGCTTTATTTTGCTTTTACATTCATAGTGTAGTTATCTATCTTCTTTTGATTTTGTTGGGTATTTGATTTTTTTTTTGTATTTTAGTCTGAGTTTATGTTTTTGGTAAGCGTGTGGGCTGTGATGGTGGTTACATATTTTATATCAGTAAAATGTGTGATCACATGTAAAATTTTGGCCACAACAGGAGTGCCACGGCTCTAAAAGAGAGGTGTCACGACTTTCAACTCTTGGGTTGTAAAGACTGAGAATATAGAGAGTGAAAGGTTGCGGCTTCAACACTTTTTGTTATGCGGCTGCACATTCAACAAATCTTATGTCGTGGCTTTGAATTCCAATTGTGTCGTGGCTTCATTTTCACGTTCCGTATGGCCGCAGCATTCAAACTTTCCATTTGAAATTCGAATTCCAATTGTGGCTCGGCTCACTCCTGTAACACCCTCAGTAACATGTTAGGCTTGTAAATGGGTTACAAAGGAAGCCTAATACTTGCTTAACATGTCAGTTTAGTTGTAACAAACTGAGTTAGTTTAGGCACTTAGTTGCAATTCAAAAGTTGAAAAATAGCCTAAAATGACTTAGAAAATAGCTTTAAAGGCTAAGTTAAAGGAAACAAGTATGGATAAGTTGTTTTTAGGTCACAAATGAGCTAAATAAGGTATAGTCAAAATTTGAGAAGAATCATAGTCAGTTTGGTATTTTTAAGCATCCTGGTTGTGTGTTTTAATACCGATTAACTAGCAGCAAATATGAAAAAATAAAATAAAGGTGAAACAACAATTTAGATGAATCCTTGTAATTATTCTAAAGTTGTTAGAAGTTAAAAAACTTGAATTAGTGTGATTCGAGTGTCCTTAGCAGATATAAGTTTTAGTGTAGAAACTTAAGTTACCCTTTTTCTCTTTATTTCTCTTTTCTCTCCACGACCAAAAGAAGCAGAAACAGAGAAAGAAAGAAACGAAAGGGAAAAAGAGAGAAAGGAGAAAAGGTAAGGGAGGGGAAGAGGAAGAGAAGAAGAAGGACCTAAGGAAGATCAAGAGCAAGATCAAGAGACTCCAAGATTGATCATCACCAAGCGGTAGGGGAGTCCTAACCATCTTTTCCCTTTTTGTTTCTCTTGAAGAAAGTTAGGGTCTATGAAAGGGGAAATGGCATTTGGAGTGTAAAATCCTAGTTCTTAGCTTGATTCTTAATTCTAAGGATTAAGTTAAGATAGTTCTAACTTATTGAGTGCTATATGGCCATTTATGGCTTAAGTTAATCCATTTTTGGTTCATGAGGAACTTAGAAAAATAGATTAGAGTTTTTGTGGTTTTTAGCCTAAATCTATGCCTAAGTGAGTTAATAGGTTGTGTGAAAGTTACAACAAGTTTAGGGGCCTAAATTAGTGTTAGAAATCACAAGAAATCTGATCTTGAATGATTGGAAATGACCAAAGTCCTAAAAGGACAGCATTCAGATTTTGCAGAATCCAGTTTCTGTAACTCACGTCGAGGCGTGGGTAAGTCACGTCGAGGCGTGAGAGAGGTCGAGAGCAGAACATCGCAACGTGAGAAGGTTGCACCGAGGCATGACTGAGACCGAGAGCTGTGCGTCATGGCTTGAGAAGTGTGCACTGAGGCATGAGCTCCAGAATCATTCAAGAACTGTATTCTTGATGTTTTGAATTCCCTATTAGTTGAGATTATTTATATATGATTCCTTAAGAGTATTAAGACACTTTTGTGGATACTTCACAAAGGAAATAACCACTTGGCATATAAGAATAAGAGAAGTCCTAAGCTAGGCAGTGGACTAAGAGAAGTCCTAAGCTAGGCGGTGGGCTAAGAGAAGTCCTAAGCTAGGCGGTGGACTAAGAGAAGTCCTAAACTAGGCAGTGGACTAAGAGAAGTCCTAAGCTAGGCGGTGGACTAAGAGAAGTCCTAAGTTAGGCGGTGGACTAAGAGAAGTCCTAAACTAGGCAGTGGACTAGAGAAGTCCTAAGCTAGGCGGTGGACTAAGAGATATCCATGCTAGGCTGTGGATGAGCATATTCTATGCTAGGCAAAGGATGAATTAAGTTCTAGGCTAGGCACAGAATGAGATATGATGTTATGAAAGTAGTACATGGAACAGTCCACTCATTATTATATACGATGTGCAGGTAGTGCACTCACTGTTGTGAGATGGAACAGTTCACACAAATAAGAAAAAGAGAATGCATTTCCTAAGAAAAGCTAAGGTAAGTATATAAGTAAGGTGTTGGATTATGAGATTGCTAGACGAATGATTACATAGAGTCAGAATATGAACATTCTAGTGGTTATAAGTAAAGACTCATTACCAATTGCAATCAATGATCCAATGCTACTAATGTTATTCATTATAAGATGATATTTGTATAGTACTTATATCATGTTAATGAATACTCAGACTAAAGAAGTTAGTACAATATGCCTACTTTAAAGAGTAAAAAGAAGGCATGAGAAAACTTTTGATATTTTACAATTATGAAGACATTTGTTTAATATCGATAGTAAATTTATGAATTGTAGTTTATAAATGTACTTTTGTGTGTATTTGTTTTTATACCAAGAGATATATGTTATCACTGAGAATTTTTATATTCTCACTCCGTCATGTTTCATGGTTAGCAAATCAAGACCCTACAAGTGGGTAAGAAGATAAAGAAAATAGAAGGACTAGAAGAGTTTAGTTTCTATGTTCTAGTTCAAAGCTTATGTAACTTATTTATATTTTTTTTTAGGATGCAAAAAAATAAAGTTGTATGTATAATATTTATGTGTATGACTTAAACTATGGCTCTCCATTATTATTTATTTAAATGTTATGGATTAGTTTATGTATAAGTTAGAAGTAGCATGATTGATATTGTTCATCGAGGTATATATCTAATATACTAGGGTATCGGTATTAGGTTGTTATAACTCCCACCCATATATTGCTAACTTCACTGAGCCGGTCCCCTCATTTTCTTATTTTTTTTCTTTCCAGCTTCCTTAGCTTCTCTCTTTCTCTCTTCCTTGGTTTCTCTTCTTCAACCCTCCCCATTTTATTCCTTTCTTGCTGTCACTCATCTTCTAGTTATACAAAGGACAGGCTACGGTGTGTGAGCTTTCATTAACAAGCCTGTGGTTGTGTGCTTTTAGTGTCTCATTCGTCCATTCTTGTAGTTTTCTTAGTAAGTGTTATTCTTTTTCTCTTTGCTATTTCTTCCTAAAAGGTTATGTTTAGTTATTGAAATGTTTGTCGTTCTTTGTGGATTTCTCACCCACATACCTTGGGCCATGGAGGCTATCTAGTTTTCTAGAAAAAAAAATACATATGGCATTTATTTGACTTGATTCATTTGCAACCATATACATTGATGCAAGCATGTCACTTGCCTGCTTAGGTGTTTGATTGTGCCGATTTTGACTTAGTCTTAGTTATGACTAATTGTGTCAATTTTCATTGGATGTTTGCTTTGCAAACAGCATGCTTTATATCTTATGAATTAATCTACAATAGAACACTTTGGCAACTGTAAATGTGCTTTTATTGTGCCTTTCATGTTAATTAAAAAAAATCTATTTCGTGTTGGTATTAGAATACATCTCCCATTTGCATAGTGACCTATTTACTATATTCATGTTTGTGACTCATTCATGCAAAGTGTTGTGATCTGATGAACGTTTTTCGCCATATCTGCAATTACTTTTTGATATTTTAATTTTCATTATTCTTATGATCTTCATTGGCAGGCTTAATGGCACATAAGCACAATAGCTCCCAAGGGTGATCCTCTTTTGATCATCACCGGTTTGTTTCGGCAAAAGCCTAAGCGCGTCATGAACAATCTTTGGTCTCAAAGATCTTAATTCTGGAGTGGGGTTTAATTTTCCTAAGCAAGTCCATGCATTCCATGCTACTGTAGCCATCACCACTGAGAGACATTATGTGATCGCCCTGAAGCTGGCGTAATTCCATTGGTTAGGGAGTTCTATGCTAATGCAGCATTCCATGAGGATAGCATAGTATATGTCCACGGGCGGCGAGTATCTTTTCAGCCGGCTATTATTACAACAATCTATGCTTTACCCAATCCCCTTGTAGTGTGTGACTACCTACGTTTTGTCAGTGGTGATATTCATATGGAGGCTTTGACCAACCGACTCAATGTGCCGAGTACACAGTGGAAGATGAAAAGTGATCATCATATCTCAGTTCCTTGATTATCTTTGCATATCAAAGTAAAAGCTTGGTAACATTTTATCACCTGTCGCCTCTTCCCTACCACTCATTTGTCAGATGTTCCTACGGTGAGGACTTTTCTTCTGTATCCTATTATGGAACACTGCCAGATTGATGTTGGTTAGTTGATCAGCACCCAGATCATTGCAACTGCCAATCCACACCAGCAGGGTCTATGGTTCCCCTCCCTAGTCATTGCTCTATGTCAGAGGGCTGGTGTCACATGGTCATCAACTGAGGACTTGATTCACCCCAAAATGGACCTAAATGAGTTAGTTTTGACTTAATTAGCCAATCTAGATGAGGCACCAGCCTGCCCTCCTCAGCCGCGCCCCCCAAGACGTGCATCGCGGTCTACCTCAGACTGCCTGGACCACATCGAGCAGCAGCTTGCACGACTATCTACGACCACGCAAGTCCAATTTGATTGCACAGTGTCAGTGATGCGCTTTCAGGCCGAGCACAGCGGAGCGCCTATGGATCATTTCCCATTTATATGCCCCCGCCAGCTGAAGTCGATCGTGAGGATGCAGCTGACTGATGTCCATCCTTAGGGCTGTTTCTATCCCTGTTCGCTATTTAATTTCAATTATGTCCAACATTGGGGACAATGTTGTCTTTAGGTTTGGGGGTGTTGTTGCATACCAGTGCATGTTTTGTGTGCTTAATTGAGATATTTGATATGTCTGATGCATGTATTTCCAATGTGCAATAAATGTTAAATGTTAATGTGGCTGACTTAATCTATGATATATATATGCTTATGGATTAATTGTTGATTCTGGAAAAAGATGCATGCCATTTGAAATTTAGTTGAGCCTTAATGTTTCTTTAATATGTAAATACATTTTCCTTTACATGATTATGAATCCTAGACTAACAATAGCTGTGCCTATCTAAAGGAAGCTGTGACTTGCCTTTTTATGATGAAGACTTAATTTTTGAAAGAGTGTTTAATTCTCTCTTGAGGTGAAATCCTAGGCTATGCATGCTTGATAAAATGATTAGGGTATTCTTTGGATTAATTGAGCCTTTCAAGCCTACCTATGTATGCAAGAATATCCCTAGTACCCATTTTGAGCCTTGTGAATGTGTTGGCCTTTATGTTTTATTCTTTACCCACATCATCCTTACCTTGTAGCCCTCAATTACAGTTTATCCACCATTTTCTATGTTGGAAACATAACTTGTAAATGCTTAATTGAGTCAAAAGAAACAATAGTGCACTACCATAGGCATGTTTTTGAACCCAACATATTTATAGTTTGAAACGAAGAAAATGATGAAAAGAAGGAAAGTAAGAGCAAGAAAAAGTTTGAAATGATGGAAAGTTGTAATCCTCTAAAAAAAACCTTATGCTAATTGTACCTTGTGCTAATTGTTGTTTGGCTTAATTAGGTCATTTGAAGACTGAGTGTCCCAATGTTTGTTTTATCCTTCCTTTCATTTCTTTACCCATTACCCTGGCCTTACACTATAAGCTTGAAAGACCCTCTTAATCATTAATCATGCTTGGTTCTACATTAGTGGAGAGAGAGCTGAAGGATATTTTTAAGGGAATCTGAGATGGAGTTGCTTGGGTATCATCATGAGTTTTCTTAGATGTGCATGCTAGAGTTAGGAAAGGTCCCATAATCATATGTTGGGAAATCTTTTACATAAAAATTGAAGCATGACAGCGTAAGCTAAAGATTAGATGGCATGCCTGCTTGACATTGAATCAATTTTGAACCATTGAATATGAGATTTAGCATGATGCAACATCATCATAAGCATTTTGGAATCAAAATTTTTGAGATATGATTATGGATATATAGAAGCTTGATGTTGAAAATGAGAAATTAAGGCAATTATGTTTTGTTTTGCTCAGGACTAGCAAAATCGTAGGTTTGGGGGTGTGATAACTCTGTGAAATAGAGTTATTACTTAAGCATTTCCTTGTACATTCATAAGCTAGATCCTTGAGTTACACCTTGATTTCATTCAATTCTTGATAAAAAGTGTATAGGAAATACTTACTCATACATCTTTATAAATTTAAATACACACTTGCTTCTTCTATGAATATTTGACTAATTTGGTATTTGCTTACTTCCAGGAGCTTGCAAATAGGCAAGAGGGAGCTAAAGGGAACAAGATGGATGAAGACATGAGTTTGTAAAGAAGCAAGGGGGAGATTTGTGCCTCAGTGACACAACCTAACAAAGTGTCGCGACTACACACACATTTTATGCCTTAGAACACTCATTTGTGTTGTGACACTTCCTCACTTTTGTGTCGCGACACTTCTTCAATTTTATGTCCTAGCTTCTTGAAAATATGTGTCGTGGGTCTTGCTTCTTTGTGCACAGTTTCCTGATTTCCCGAGAGTTTTGTGTCTTGGCTCTCACCATTTTATGTCGCAGCTTCCCCTGGGCACATGATAACGTGCGTATTTAAGCTCCCTTGATGCATTTGGACTGGAATTTTTCATCTGCTAGTCAATTTTAAAAGGTTTTAGAGAGAGAAGCTTTGGTTTTTGAAAGGTTTTACCTAGAGAGAGAAGCAGAGGATTGGTGAAGATTTAGAGGAGTTTGAAGAACCTCTATTCATCCATCAAGACACATAGTTCTTCCCTTCATCTTCTCCTTATTTGCATGATGAATTTGTTGTTCTCTCTTATGATTGATTCCTTTGTAACCATGATGTTCTGATTCTCTTTTCTAGGGTTTTAACGAATTTTATTAAGTAATTTGAATTGATTGTAATCATTTCCTACTCTTGTGATGATATTAGTTATGGTTTTCTAATTCTATGCTTAATGCTCTTATTTGATTGGCTATCATTTGTGATGTTTTGTTGAACCCATTGAACTAGACATGGGGATTTGGATGTTGGACAATGGAATTAGATTATACATGCTCAATTAAATTCAATTGTATGGATGAGTTGATTAGCCAATATGATAGAAATATACCTATTGGTCATGCATAGCAATTGTTTGATGTTTGTTCTCAATGCATGGAACTTTGTCAATTCACATAGAAATATAATGTTTTGATAAGGGTCTATAGGTTTACAAGGTCATCGAAAGAGGTTTATAAATGTTTAAACATGTTGGCTAACATAACCAATTTATGATCAAGAGTAATGAAAGGTTTGCATGCAGTCGAATGAAATAATAAGTGAAGTTAGACTCTAGATGTCCAAACCATTGTTTCTTCTCTTTTTATTTTTATCTTGTTTTAGAATTGTTACTTTATTTTGTTCTATCATTTAATTACTTAAATCAATTTGATTACTTAGAATAGAGAGTAAGTAGTAATTGGTTAATACTTAGCATAAATTTTAATATAATCTTCATAGGAACGATACTTGAATACTCATTTTTATTACTTGTCGACATGTGTGCTTGCGTAGTCTAGCAAAATGAACAACACTAGGCGTGGGTGGATGGCACCTAGGCACCACTTCTAGCCTTAGAGAAGGAGTTTTGTTTGATGAAATGGATCTTTCTATTGGTGTGGATCCTTCTTGTATGCTTCTTAATGAGTGATGAGACTCTAATAGGGCATTTAATGAAGTGTTTATGCAATGAATGTAAATTAATTGATATGTTAGTTATTGAGATATTTAGCATCATTGTTGTTCATACTTGAGATGATAGATGTAATTCAATTGGTATGCTATCTATTGTGGTAATTAACATCATTGTATTTCATGCTTATGGTTATGAATGTAAACCATGAGACATGCTAGTTATTATAGTAATTGGCATCATTTTTTTTCATAACTATGTCAATGAGGATGAGGTCATCACTATTGGTGATCAAATATGATTTTGAATGAGAAGGTAACCAACCCTTCCTACCATAGTGATCTTTGTTGAAGACCGCGTAGTTGATGAGTTCACTACCCGGAGATAAGACTTTTGGAACTGGGTTGTAGTGCTTGTTCAAGGCTTATGGAACCGGGTTCCTTTGCTTTGTTCAAGGCTCATGCATATCATACATTTCCAAAGTGGCTGAGGATGAGGTCCTTCGCTAAGTTTGAGGAAATCATGACATTATCCATATTTATTTTTAGGCTATTGCATAGGTATGAACATGAGGCATAATTTGGCATAGCATGGAAATTGTGTTACCAAGTGGCCTCAAAACTCAAGAAATGGGTGAATTGAGTTTTAAAGATATTTTCGCAATTCTTTTGCAAAAGCCTTGATTATCAATTTCGTTGAAGCTATTGTTTGTTAGAGATGAATGGATAGAGGAGATGGAGACTTTTCACTCTTAATGAATCAATGAAGAGAGATTTAATTCAGATAATGCAATAAAACAGTGCACAAAGTAAAGAGTAGAGTTTAGAGAAAATAAACACAAACCTTTATCTTAGTTCAGCCACCAATCTACTTGTGTTTTACGTTCAGTCCTCAAGTAAACACCTGAGATTTTCACTATAACTTCAAGCTTTAAACAGGTCTTGATAACCTTTACAAACTTAAGCACTCAACACCTTAGGATACCTCACCATTTGTGCTTGAGCCTCTACTTTCAAGGGATGCCTCACCCTTTACAATTCTTTGAGAGATACCTCACCCTCTTTATAGATTAAACAAGATATAGAAGAATTAAAACTCAATCTCTAGAGTGGATAATACAAATTGAAGTTTATGGGTATCAAAGATTCACACTTTTAAAGCTAAAAAACATAGTATGATTGAAAGAATATTAAAATCAAGTAGTCAATGCTTAGGAATGATTTTCAGATTGTTTCTCTTACTTTTCATAAATGCCCAATAATTAAATTTATAGCCAAGAGCAATTAAGAGCCGTTAGACGTAGTTGGAAACATTAAATGCTCTTAATAGAGCCATTGTGCATATGTTCTGGTTGCCCAGATAACCAATTAGGAAGTTTCTCCTAATCGGTTAGGAGTCAAAAATTGACTCCAGATTCATTTCCTAACCGATCACAAGAAGTGCCTAATCGATTAGGAGCTTTAATTTTTAGCTCCTGACATTCACAATAACTGATTAGAGGGAGTTCCTAATCGATTACGAGCTTATAATTTTGGCTCTTGTGATTCTCAATAACCGATTAGAGGGAGTTCCTAATTGGTTTAGAGCTTAGAATTTTGGCTCATGTTATTCTCAATAGATGATTAGAGGGAGCTTCTAATCGGTTAGGAGCTTAGAAAAAATAGCTTTGATGCGCTCCTGCATTGGCAATTTTAACCTGTTTATTAGTTTATCAAGAAAGCAAGATTACTAAAGGTTTTTCAAAACCATTTTGGTTAAACTTAAATACCATTTTAACAAATATAAATCCTGATTTTGCAAACATATTTAAGTTGAGTAAGAAATCAATTTATGAGCTTTGTGTGAATCCTACAACTACCTTTACATAAGAACTAAGACTCATATTCTAATCTTAAAGCTCTTTGGGACATGTCCTTTGCATTTTCCTTCCTTTCTTTGTTTGTTATCATTAAAATCGTTGCTTTAGTCAATGCCAATCATATTCTCTCCCATTTTGATGATGACAAACAACTATTGAGAAAAGGTTAGTTCAAATAATTATTGGAATTCATAAAATAATTTAGAGACTTACTCTCCCTCTATTATTCAAGAGGTGATTAAATCAGAGATGCACAACTCTCCCTTTGTTTTGGAATCCTAAGACCATTGAAAATATACCTTCTACTATTTTACCTCTTTTCTCAAAACCAAAAAACTTCTCCCCCTTTTGTCATGATCAAAAAAAAAAATAGAGAGGGTGCTCATAATCATTGCTATGTAACAGATAACCAGTAATAATTCATCAATAATGTAAGTATATTTCAGTAATCCATTCATAAAAAGAAATATCAAGTTATACTAATCATAGTTGAGCATGTCATGATTCTAAGATAATAAACATCATGTTCAAAAGATAGCTTTAATTAAGATAAAGAAATGATAACTAAAATAAGTACTCCATACTTAAGCCCCATGATCCTCTGGTGCTAGGTAGCGACGCTCAAGCCTATCCAGGCGATCTTCCACAGCGCTCAAACGATCATAAATTATTGTGTTGTTGTGTTCTTGATAAGTTTTAAGATCTGCAATGCGAGCTTCGATACTAATTTTCATGTTTGCAATGGCTTCCAAGATGCGGTCATCATTGGTGGCAGGGGCCTCTTCCATAGGCTCGTCAGCAGGGGCAGCAGGAATTTCTCCTTGCTGTGCTGCTGCCTCATGTCCACGACCATAGATCCATTCACCATTCACTTTCTTCACTTGCATACAGTTTAGAGAGGCAACTCCAAACTTATGGGGACCGATAGTGTGAATGACTCCATCATCCTCTAAGCTGACCTTATACTAATCTAAAATTTTAGTAACCAACAAGGCGTAAGGAAGATCCATCATTGCCTTTTCCTTAGCTTTTATCATGTAAAGCATGATGTAATAAGGTCAATTGATCTTCAGATGTCTTTTAAGTGCCCATATCAAGAAAATGTCTTCTTCTTCAACCAAGGCATAGTTGCTTGCCCTTGGTACTAAGATATGTGTGACTACGAAGTGAGGAAGACAATCTTGCAAATTCAGAAAGCCAGTAGTGAAAGATCCTTTTGACACTTGAATTCCTAGTTGAAGTATACTTGCTACTGCTTGGTCTCGATCAAATCCCACCCATGAGTTATGATTTTCCACAGGGAGTTTATCTCCAGAATAAGTGAGACTAAACAAGGGAATCCACTGACTCAGTGACACAATGATTCTATGCCTCTTAAATTCAGAAACTAGATTTCCACTAACAATGTTTAAATTACAGAAATAAACTTTTGTGGGTTCAAGAGAGAAGTACCCGGGGTTGGTGGTAACAAGAGTTTTCAGCCCATGGAATTCTAAGAGCTCTGTGAGGAATGTGAATCCTTCTTTGACAAAGAAGTCCCAGTCCATGTACTTGGGCTGAATGAGGCGTCACACATGAAAATGCAGTGTGTATGCCTTCATTTGATTTTTGTGGGAGAAGTACCTTCTAATGTTGAGGCTAATGGAGAAATCTTGGTCAGTGGGTGAAGTGGGTGTTGGTCGAGGTACATTAGGATTTTTGGAGTGAGAACGCTTGTGGTAAGATGAACTACTTGTCATGGTTGAAAATAGAGGCGAGGGCTCGGTTGAGGAGAGAGAAAGTGAGAGGGAAAGTGAAATTTTGGAAGATGATGGAAGTTTTGATCGGTAGAAAGTGATGGAAAGTGATGAAAAATGAGTTTTAGTGGTGGATTTTGGTTGGATTTGGAGTGGGAGAGGTGTTTGAGTGAGTAGGTGCTTGAGGAAGAAGATGACAATGGAGGAAAGCAGGGTTGATACATAAAGGAGGGTCACGGTTGGGAGTGTTTTTGAGGTCCAATAATTGGTTACAGGGGTTTTTGTAACCGGTGACCAAGTGGCCTCTAACCAATTAGAGAATGCCTCTAATCGGTTAGTATCTAATTGCAAAGAGTTCCAGGAAACTCTAATTCTCCACTAATCGATTAGTGAAGCCTCCTAACTGATTATTTTGCTTGGCAGAGAGCCCTTTTCCTTGACAAAATAATTTCAAAACCCAAATAACAGATTGTTTTCTTCTTCTAACTGATTATTGCACTTCCAAAATTAGAAATTCTTTAAGAAATCAATCCTTAAAACATCAGTTTATTCCATCTTAACTTGGTTTCCTTTTTATCAACACTAACCACTTCAAGAGCATCTTAAACACATATTTTTTCTTCTTCAAGAAAACCAGAAAACAATTTTCTTCAGCAGGAGCATGATTAAGGTAAATTGGGGGACTTGAGCATGGATCAAGCACCTACAAAAAAAAATTTGAGCGACACTCAAACACTCACATTAGTATTGGATTCAAGATAAGATGCAAGAAAATTATGCAAAGAATATTATGCAGTAAGATTGTTCATTATGCAAAAAAAAAAAAATTGTGCAGCAAGAGTTTAGATGCATGATTGGTCTAATATGCCAAGTTCACTTCTTATGTAAAAGAATGCTTCTTTGTTTAATGGTTTAGTGAAGATGTCAGCTAGTTGTTTAGTGGTTTCAACAAATTCAAGCATGCAATCCCTTTTTTTAACATGATCCCTTAGGAAATGGTGTCTTATCTCTATGTGTTTTGTTCTTGAGTGCAAAATAAGATTTTTAGACAAATTAATTGCACTAGTGTTGTCATACCTTATAGGGATGTGATCAAGTTCAATATCATAGTCTAGAAATTGTTGCTTCATCCAAAGGATTTGAGCACAACAGCTCCCAGCTGCAACATATTCAACTTCAGCTGTAGACAATGCCACAATATTTTGTTTCTTACTATGCCAAGAAACTAGTGAGCTTCCAAGCAAATGGCATATCTCACTAGTGCTCTTCATATCCATTTTGCATCCAACAAAATCAGAATCGGAATAACTAATTATACTACATGAGGTGTAATGCCCCTTTTTGGGAGGGAACATCACATTGTCAATTACAATGCGAAAATAAAATCATATAAGTTAAGACCCGGTTCCTTTTAATATAATATATATATTTACTTGATTATAGTTATTTAGTTAAATTGGCGAATATTTTTTTCTTTTGTTATAATAGCAATAATTAATAACCACGGTGACGGAACATCAAAGGAAACAAAGAATAAAAGTAGAAGTAAAGCATACATGGAATTAACATTGCATCTTTATATATATATATATATATATATATATATATATATATATATATATATATATATATATATATATTTATCAAACTATTTAGTTACAAAGCCTGGTATACCAAAAAGCAAACTATACCTGCCCCCAAAGGATTATACATACACATCCCCACGGTATCAGAAAATATATAGCCCACTACAGTCAAAACATCAGGCCCCCAAAATAAAATACTGGTAGCCCTCAGTAGCTACAAGTAATATCAGTCCCTCAAATGAGAAGGAATCGTGTCAGGATCCTCCGCGAGGTCGTCCTCAGGGACCTCCTCAGGGTCTTCCTCATCAGAGGAAACCACCATAAGAGCCACAGAGCTACGGGACGGGGTCTGAGCTGTGGAATCAAAAGAGTCTTCCCGCGGGGTGTAGTAGCGGTCACCCTACATCTCCCGAATAGGAAAATGAAATTCCAGACGTAGGCTGATACAGCAGGTGAAAATTGGTGGCTCGCGATGCCTCCAGGCCAAAGCTAACGACACGTCCCCCAAGTAGGTGCAACGCTCATAATCAAAATTGATGTGCTAGCACTCTGGCCCTCCTAGGAAGGTCAGGCGCACATAACCCAGAAATCCACTTGGGTGTGCCACCATGATCTGACACTAGACGCTAATCTCGATCAGGCCAAAAGCCGGGGAAGTCAGGAGCTTCGCCTTCCTTATCGTCGTCTTCGATAGAACACAATATACAGATAGGAAATAATAGAAAGATATGGAAGAGGTAAGACATCCTACCGTCATTACCAATTATAGCAACAAGAAACAAAACGGCGCAAAGCACCCACATAGCATTTCCAAATAATAATCATAAGCATTAAATAGCATAAATAAACAAATAAGTAGTTCCAAGCAGTCATATATATAACAGTAAGACAACAATTCCAAATTATAATAATCTTGAATGTCAGATAATGCATGGACTCACTATGCACATGCATACAAAGTCAAAATCCTACTCCATGGAGTTAGACACAAAATAGTCGGAGAGAATGATCAGGAGGTATGCCTGTATTCTTGGCTGCCGAGGCCCTCAAGTGCTATAATTCTCAATTTATCCACGTGAACATCATGGCATTTTACAAGGCATTCTACACAGATCACGATATAGGACTGTGCCACGGTCAGGATCGTCAGCGCGTGTGTATCGGTTTATCCCACGGTCTAGAGAAGCTACCACTGCCCCTTATGAGACGCTCGTGCCCCGACGCCCTCAAGGTCAACTACAAGACCACATATGTCTATTCGCACCCGCACATAGGTGTAATTCAACTCCTAGGCTAAAGGCCTTAACAAAGTCCAACGGACATCCACAATGCATAAAGACTCCATGCATAATCAGGTATGATCATTATTATATACTATTCCATCATATGCCCCAATTGGCCAAAGCAAGAATCAATCACCATCATTGGTCACTCACATGGACCCACAATAACATAATATTGTCATTAAATAAATTTATACATTTTTAAAGTGTATTATGAATTCTTTCTTAGGTTTAGCTTTTCTTACAAAGTTTGTCTCTAAAGGAATTCTCTTAATTAATTAAATTTTCTTAAGTAATTTATTCACATACACTTAGAAGGTTATTTTAAGATCTCAAAGTCTTACACTCTCTTGTTCTTACCTTAATTAAATTATCCCAAGTCTTATGAAAATTCCATTCTTAGTTCTTTAAAGTTTATGAATCTCAAAGTATAATTTAATTCTCCAATTTGCTAATTCATGCATCCTATTACCATTAATTTAATCACTAGATATGAGGTGATAAATTATAATTTTGGATTTGACGAAGAAATGTCTCTAGTGTACAATTAAGGCTGTCTTTCGACGAAAAATAACCTAACAAAATGATGGAAGATGTCAGCCATAAAGGGGATTTGGTGACAGAAATGGCTGGGTTACAATTCGACAGAATGGCCAAAAATCCATTTCTGTCGAATGAAGATTCTGTCAAATGAAGATAAAAAATGGTCGAATATACTAGAAGGTCAGCAGAAATCCTAATTCGACGGATATCAACATTCTAACTTGGCGGATATTTACATCTTAACTCAACGGATATTGACATTGCACTAAATGGTCAGAAGATCAAAATCGACGGAATAGTCAGAAGATCAAATTCGACGGATATGGTCAGAAGATCAAATTCGACGGATATTGACATTATACTAAATGGTCAGAAGATCAAATTCGACGGATGTTGACATTGGAGAAGTTTCTCTACTAAGTGGTCAGAAATTCTAACTTGATGGATATTGACATCATAACTCGACAGATATTGACATTGTGCTGAATGGTCAGACGATCAAATTCGACAGATATTGATATTGTACTAAATGGTCAGAAGTTCAAATTGTTACAATTTTTCACAAAGAATCCCCAAATTTTGGGCTCAAAACCGTGGCCATCCGAGAACCAATCCGACGTCATTTCCTTCCATGTTATACATTCCAATCCATTCAGATACATTAATATACACAAAAACATTCTAATAGCATAACACATTATAAACAACATGCAAACAAAGGATGACCCTCAATAGGGTTTCCTCACAAACAATCACAGACAACGTTTTTAAATGCTAATAGAGGTTGAGGAGGAGTGTCTTCCTCTTACCTGAGAGAAGCACAAAGAAAGGATGCTCCTTTTTGCTTAGAAACTTCGTTCTTCACCACCACCAAAACCTTAGATGTTCAAATCCACAAAACCAAGGTCAAAGAGTGGAAATGGCATCCATAGTCACCAATGTGACCATGGAACACGAAAATGAGGAGAAAAGGAGAAGAAAGTTGAGAGCTTTACCTTAAAACTTGAAGCTTTGGTGTTGGGCTGCCAACTACGAAAATGGAGGAGAAAGGAGGAGTTTCACAAAGAGGAAAGCTTGAGGATGGAGAGGGGAAACAATGGTTTAAGTTTGGCTTGGGCAAGGGAAGCTTGAAAATCAACAATGGTGTTTGTGGGTGTGTAGCTGTATGGAGAAGAGAGGAAGAGAGTGAGAGGAAGAGAGAAAGACCAGCGTGAATGAGAGGAAATGGGAGAATGAAAATGTAATATCCCTCTAGCCAACTGTGCAGCACCAAAAAGGAGGAGAGAGAAAAGTGGTTGGGAAGGAAACTTCCTAGAAACTTCCCTCTAAGCTTCCTTGAGAAGCTTTGCGCGCTTCTCGATAAAGTACATAGTAATCTTATCTTCTTAATTAAATACATCCGATAGATGATTAATTGCACTGTTAGAATTATTTTCTCAGTGAATAAAAGTTACAGCTGATGAAAATAATATTTTATTATTCATCAGATGATTTTATGATACAGTGATTTTATTCATCAGATAAAATCTCATAAAACGTAAACCTCGCAAACTGTGTCCAGCCTCGGATTTAGTAAGATCCCCCGTCGACATTTCCACAGTCCAAAGTTTACCAGTCTCAGGAAAAATATTTCGTTTTCCCGACTCCGCTCAGTGGGCACGTAAAATGAAAAATATATTAAAATATTCTTCATTTTCAAAAAAATCCAAAAAAAAATTTAAAAATCATAAATATTATAAAATAACTATTTATAATGAAATAATTAATTTTTGGAATGTTACAACACTCCCCTTCTAAAAAGGAATTTCGTCCTCGAAATTTGGTCTATCTTAGAATAACTGTGGGTGTTGCTCCTTCATCTTGTCTTCCAGCTCCCAATACTAGGTCGATAGCAAACTCTATCTCTCGAGCCAGTGGTAAACCAGGTACATCCTTAGGAAAGACTTCGGGAAACTCATTCACCATTGGAATGGTGTTCACATTAATATCACTCTCGACTTCTAAAGAAAACAGTAGCGTGTATCCGTGAGCTCCTTCTTTCAAGAGAGCTTAAACTTGGTTGGCCGTTAAAAATCTAGAATCCTCACCTATGGGAAAAACTATGATTTTTCTTGAACAGTCTAGTAGAACATGGTTGGAAGACAACCAGTCCATCCCTGAGATTACATCTAGCTGAGAAAGGGTTAAACAGATCAGATCGACAGAAAAGATCCGACCTTCAATAATCAATGGGCAATTTAAACAGACTTTGGTAGTAACTACCGGTTTATCAGTCAGGGTAAAAATAGTTAAGTCAAAAAGTAAGGTAGACACTAGTAAACCAAGTCTTTGCACACAGTCATATGATATGAAAGAATGGGTTGTCACAGAATCATGCAGTACAGTTAAGAGGTTACCTTCTATGGTGCCTTACCTTTGAATTAAGTCCTCGGATTCGGAGGCTTCAGCTCCGCTCATCATATAAACTCGTCCTCCAGCTTGAGGGTTCTTGGCTTTTGCAGCATTCATTGAAGGTTCAACCTTCGCTTGATTGCAGTCTCTGTAGGTATGTCCAGGTTTCCTGCATCTGAAGCAGATGGTTCCCTTTATAGTACAGTCCCTTGTAAGATGGTCTTTTCCACACTTCATGCATTTGGAGGGGTACGCCACATTCTGGCCAGTTCGGTTCCCAGTAGAACCTCCACCTGAGCCTCCATCCATGGTTTGTTGCTGATTTCCCATTAGTCGGGAATACAGCTTCTTTTGGAAGTGGTTAGAACTGCTACCGCCGTCTCTTTGGAACCTCGTAGGCCCAAAGTTTCTTTCCTCATATCTCTAGATTGCTCTAGAGCCTCTACGTCACAGCAAGTGTCTAGCAGTTCTGAGAACTCATTGATCTTCAAGGTGATTACAGCCTTCTTCACCTCGTACCTCAATCCTTCCATGAATCTTCAGCATTTCCATGCTTCATTTGGTTGATTCTGAAAGTATGGTGAAAACTGAGACAAGTTTTTGAATCTGGCCGCATACTCATTAACGGTCATATTGCCTTGTCGTAAGTTGAGAAATTCTGATTCCTTTGCGTGTCTTGCACTTGCAGGAAAATACTTATCCAAGAATTTCTCCTTGAATAAGCCCCAAGTAATCTCGCGGCTTGCAGCTTCCAGCATTCTCTGCACTCTATTCCACTAGTTTTCAGCGTTGCCTACCAGCATAAAAGTAGCATAGTTCACCTTCTTGTGCTCAGCGCAATTCATTCCTCGAAAGACTTTTTCTAACTCCTTGATCCACAGACTAGCCTTGTCCGGATCAAATTCTCCTTTGAATTGAGGAGGGTTGTGGCGTCGAAACTCCGCCAAGCTCTGAGAATCTGCAGTAGCCTCGAGCTGTTGAGCAGCTCGTTCTTGTTGTTGTGCAACTCTCTCTTGTTACTGAGCAGCTTGTTCGGTTTGTTGTGCGACGACCTCAGCCATCCTTTGCATTACTGCTATTGCCGCTGCCATGTCTTCCCTTCGCGCCATCTTACTTTCTTAGATCGGATTAACTGAAAACACAGAAAAGTCAGTTGCATTCACTAGGGATACCAAACAATACACTTTTACGTATACTATTCAGAGAACACACAGCACAAACAAGACAGACTCAATCACAAGACCCAAAGAAATATAAACCGGGGTCTCTGATACCAACTTAATGTAACACCCCTTTTTGGGATGGAACGTCACATTATCAATTACAATGCAGAAATAAAATCATATAAGTTAAGACTCAGTTCCTTTTAATATAATATATATATATTTACTTGATTATAGTTATGTAGTTAAATTGGCGAATATTTTTTTCTTTTGTTATAATAGCAATAATTAATAACCACGATGACGGAACATCAATGTAAACAAAGAATAAAAGTAGAAGTAAAGCATACATAGGAATTAACATTGCATCTTTTATATATATATATATATATATATATATATATATATATATATTTATCAAACTGTTTGGTTACAAAGCCTGGTATACCAAAAAGTAAAACTATACCTGCCCCCAAAGGATTATACATACACATCCCCACGGTATCAGAAAATATACAGCCCACTACAGTCAAAACATCAGGCCCCCAAAATAAAATACTGGTAGCCCTCAGTAGCTACAAGTAATATCAGTCCCTCAAATGAGGAGGAATCGTGTCAGGATCCTTTTCAGGATCCTCTGTGAGGTCGTCCTCAGGGACCTCCTCAGGGTCTTCCTCATCAGAGGAAACAACCATAGGAGCCACAGAGCTACGGGACGGGGCCCAAGCTGTGGAATCAAAAGAGTCTTCCTGCGGGGTGTAGTAGCGGTCACCCCACATCTCCCGTATAGGAAAATGAAATTCCAGACGTAGGCTAATACAGCAGGTGAAAATCGGTGGCTCACGACGCCTCTAGGCCAAAGCTAATGACACGTCCCCCAAGTAGACGCAGCGCTCAGAATCAAAATTGATGTGCCAGCACTCTGGCCCTCCTAAGAAGGTCAGGCGCACATAACCCAGAAATCCACTCTGGTGTGCCACCATGATCCGACACTAGACGCTAATCTCGATCAGGCCAAAAGCCGGGAAAGTCAGGAGTTTCACCTTCCTTGTCGTCGTCTTCGATAGAACACAATATACAGATGGGAAATAATAGAAAGATAGGAAAGAGGTAAGACATCCTACCGTCATTACCAATTATAGCAACAAGAAACAAAATAGCGCAAAGCGCCCACATAGTATTTCCAAATAATAATCATAAGCATAAAATAGCAGAAATAAACAAATAAGCAATTCTAGGCAGTTATATAGATAATAGTAAGACAACAATTCCAAATTATAATAATCATGAATGTCAGATAATGCATGGACTCACTATGCACATGCATACAAAGTCAAAATCCTACTCCATGGAGCTAAACAGAAAATAGTCTGAGGGAACGATCAGGAGGTATGCCTGTATTCTTGGCTGCCGAGGCCCTCAAGTGCTATAATTCTCAATTTATCCACATGCACATCATGGCATTTTACAAGTCATTCTACACAGATCACGATATAGGACTGTGCCATGGTCAGGATTGTCGGCGCGTGTGTATCAGTTTATCCCACGGTCCAGAAGGGCTACCACTGCCCCTTGTGAGACGCCCGCGCCCCGACGCCCTCAAGGTCAACTACAGGACCACACATGTCTATTCGCACCCGCACATAGGTGTAATTCAACTCCTAGGCTAAAGGCCTTAACAATGTCCAACGGACATCCACAATGCATAAAGACTCTATGCATAATCAGGTATGATCATTATTACATACTATTCCATCATATGCCCCAATTGGCCAAAGCAAGAATCAATCACCATCATTGATCACTCACATGGACCCACAATAACATAATATTGTCATTAAATAAATTTATACATTTTTAAAGTGTATTATGAATTCTTGCTTAGGTTTGGCTTTTCTTACAAAGTTTGTCTCTAAAGGAATTCTCTTAATTAATTAAATTCTCTTAGGTAATTTATTCACATACACTTAGAAGGTTATTCTAAGATCTCAAAGTCTCATATTCTCTTGTTCTTACCCTAATTAAATTATCCAAGTCTTATGAAAATTCCATTCTTGGTTCTTTAAAGTTTATGAATCTCAAAGTATAATTTAATTCTCCAATTTGCTAATTCATGCATCCTATTACCATTAATTTAATCACTAGATGTGAGGTGATAAATTATAATTTTGGATTCAACGAAGAAATGTCTCCAGTGTACAATTGAGGCTGCCTTTCGACGAAAAATAACCTGACAGAATGATGGAAGATGTCAGCCATAAAGGGGATTTGGTGACGGAAATGGCTGGGTTATAATTCGACAGAATGGCCAAAAATCAATTTCTGTCGAATGAAGATACTGTCGAATGAAGATCAAAAATGGTCGAATATACTAGAAGGTCAACAGAAATCCTAATTCGACGGACATCAACATTCTAACTCGGCGGATATTTTCATCCTAACTCGGCGGATATTTACATTGCACTAAATGGTCAGAAGATCAAAATCGACGGAATGGTCAGAAGATCAAATTCGACGAATATGGTCAAAAGATCAAATTCGATGGATATTGACATTATACTAAATGGTCAGAAGATCAAATTCGACGGATGTTGACATTGGAGAAGTTTCTCTACTAAGTGGTCAGAAATTCTAACTCGACGGATATTGACATCCTAACTCGATGGATATTGGCATTGTGCTGAATGGTCAGAAGATCATATTCGACGGATATTGACATTGTACTAAATGGTCAGAAGTTCAAATTGTTACAATTGTTCACAAAGAATCCCTAAATTTTGGGCTCAAAACCGTGGCCATCCGAGAACCAATCCGACGTCATTTCCTTCCATGTTATACATTCCAATCCATTTAGATACATCAATATACACAAAAATAATCTAATAGCACAACACATTATAAACAACATGCAAACAAAGGATGACCTTCAATAGGGTTTCCTCACAAACAATCACAGACAACGTTTCTAAATGCTAATAGAGGTTGAGGAAGAGTGTCTTCCTCTTACCTGAGAGAAGCACAAAGAAAGGATGCTCCTTTTTGCTTAGAAACTTCGTTCTTCACCACCACCAAAACCTTGGATGTTCAAATCCACAAAACCAAGGTCAAAGAGTGGAAATGGCATCCATAGTCACCAATATGACCATGGAACACGAAAATGGGGAGAAAAAGAGAAGAAAGTTGAGAGCTTTACCTTAAAACTTGAAGCTTTGGTGTTGGGCTGCCAACTACGAAAATGGAGGAGAAAGGAGGAGTTTCACAAAGAGGAAAGTTTGAGGATGGCGAGGGGAAACAATGGTTTAAGTTTGGCTTGGGCAAGGGAAGCTTGAAAATCAACAATGGTGTTTGTGGGTGTGTAGTCGTATGGAGAAGAGAGGAAGAGGGTGAGAGGAAGAGAGAAAGACCAGCGTGAATGAGCGGAAATAGGAGAATAAAAATGTAATATCCCTCTAGCCAACCGTGCAGCACTAAAAAGGAGGAGAGAGAAAAGTGGTTAGGAAGAAAACTTCCTAGAAACTTCCCTCAAAGCTTCCTTGAGAAGCTTCGCGCGCTTCTCGATAAAGTATATAGTAAACTTGTCTTCTTAATTAAATACATCCGAAAGATGATTAATTACACTGTTAGAATTATTTTCTCAGTGAATAAAAGTTACAGCTGATGAAAATAATATTTTATTATTCATCAGATGATTTTATGATACAGTGATTTTATTCATCAGACAAAATCTCGTAAAACATAAACCTCACAAACTGTGTACAGCCTCGGGTTTAGTAAGATCTCCCGTCGACGTTTCCACAGTCCAAAGTTTACCAGCCTCAGGGAAAATATTTTGTTTTCTCGGCTCGGCTCAGTGGACACGCAAAACGAAGAATATATTAAAATATTCATCATTTCCAGAAAAATCCAAAAAAATTCTCAAAAATCATAAATATTATAAAATAACTATTTATAATGAAATAATTAATTTTTGGGATGTTACATGAGGCACCTTTAAGGTACCAGAAACCCATTTGTGAAGTGCCTATTAGATATTTCATAATCTTTTTTACAGTACTTAGGTGTGATTCTTTGGGATTTGCTTGAAATCTATCACACATGCACACACTAAACATAATATCAAGCCTACTAGCTATAAGATAAAGGAGTGAGCCAATCATACCTCTATATTTTGTGATTTCTGTAGATTTACCTCCTTCATCTTTGTCCAAATAACAATAAGTGCCCATTGGTGTAGTCATATGCTTAGTATTGTTCATTCCAAATTTATTGAGTAGCTCCTTGCAATACTTGAATTGACTTATGAAGGTCCCATCCCTTGTTTGCTCGATTTAGAGACCAAGGAAGAAGTTGAGCTCACCCATCATTGACATTTCAAATTTATTTTGCATAATATTGGTAAATTCCATACAAAGAGAGTTGTTAGTAGCACTAAATATTCTATCATCAACATATATTTGGACAAGAAGAATGTCATGCTTTTTATACTTGATGAAAAGAGTAATGTCAAACTTTCCTCTAGAAAAGCCTTTTTTCTAAAAGGAACTTTCTCAACCTTTCATACCAAGCTCTAGGGGCTTGTTTTAAGGCATATAAGGTTTTTTTCAATTTAAAGACATGGTTGGCCAATTCAAAGTTTTCAAAATCAGGAGGTTGTTTCATATACACTTCTTTTTGTATAAAACCATTCAAGAAAGCACTTTTAACATCCATTTGAAAAAGTTTAAAATCCATGATGCATGCATATGCAAGTAGCATTCTTATGGCCTCTAATCTAGCTACGGGAGTATAAGTTTCTTCATAATATATTCATTCTTGATTATAGCCTTTTCCAACTAACCAAGATTTATTTCTTATTATTAAGCCCGTTTCATCAAGTTTGTTCTTAAAGACCTATTTGGTGCCAATTATAGGATGATCATTGGGCATTGAAACTAATTCCCAAACATGATTTCTCTCAAATTAGTTTAGTTTTTCTTGCATGATCAAGATCCAATGTTCATAATTAATGGCCTCATTTATGTTTTTAAGTTCAACTTGAGAGACAAAAGTCATATGGTTACATGCATCTCTAAGAGAGTTTCGAGTGATTACCCCTTTTGATACATCACCTATCACTTTGTCAAGAGGATGATATCTTGACATCCTCCATTCCTTGGGAAGGTCCATGATTTGTGAATCCTCTTGCCTTTGGGGGTCAAATGAGCTTTCTTATTGCTTTTTGGCTTCTTTTTCTTGGTTCTCCAAGTGAGTCTTTGCTAAACTTTCTGCAATATCATCAACCAAATCCTTTCTCAGATCATTTGGGTTAGTTTCATCAACTGCAACATGAATTGATTCATCAATGGTCATTGTTCTTTTATTATAAATTCTAAAGGATTTACTACTAAGAGAATAACTAAGAAATATTCTCTCATCGGATTTAGCATCAAACTTGCCTAGGTTATCTTTTCTATTATTTAAAACAAAGCATTTACAACTAACGACATGAAAGTGGGAGATGTTCGGTTTCCTTCCTTTATATAGTTCATAGGGGGTTTTCTTTAAAATTGGCCTTATCAAAATCCTATTCATAACATAACAAGCGGTACTTACTGCATCCACCCAAAAATACTTAGGAATGTTTGTTTCATTGAGCATAGTTCTTGCTAACTCCTCTAAAGATCTATTCTTCCTTTTAACTACTTCATTTTGTTGTAGAGTTCTAGAAGCAGAAAAATTATACTCAATGTCATTTTCATTGCAAAACATTTCAAATTCTTGATTTTTAAATTCCCCACATGATCACTTCTTATAGATGCAGTGCTACAATTTCTCTCGTTTTGGATAACCTTTGCAAGTTTTCTAAATGCATTAAATGCATCATTCTTATGAGTAAGGAATAGGGTCCATGTATATCTAGAATAATCATTCACAATCACAAGAGTATAGTAATTACCCCCCAAAGCTCATAGTTCTTGATGACCCAAAAAGATCCATATACAAAAGTTGTAAGAATCTAGTAGTAGAAATAACATTTTTAGCTTTGAAAGAGACCTTTACTTGTTTACCCTTTTGACATGCATCACAAAGTCTATTTTTCTCAAAATTGAGCTTTGGTAAACCAATTACTAAATCTTTAGAAACAAGTTTATTTAGATGACCCATATGAATGTGAGCAATGCTTCTATGCCATAACCATGAATCATTCTCGTTGCTCATAAGACATTTTGCATTTTGAGAGGTAATATCATCAAGATTAATCATGTATATGTTATCAACCCTATGACTAACAAACTTAACTTGTTTATCATTTTTACCTTCAATTATGCAACAATTTGAGTCAAAGATAATTCTATTTCCTTTATCACATAATTGACTTATGCTAAGCAAGTTATGTTTGAGTCCTTCTATATACAAGACATTTTTAATTGAAGTAGAAGGATTCTTACTGACTTTTCCAATTCCAAGGATCCTTTCTTTGTTGTTGTCCCCATATGTGACATGCCCATGCTTCTTTGGTGCAAGGAAGGAGAACTTGGATCCATCACCCGTCATGTACTTAGAGTAACCACTATCAATATACCAACTTGAGCTTTTGGTCTTCAAGTACACCTACAACACACATTCAAGTTTTAACCTTTGGTACCCAAATTCTTTTGGATCCTTGTGTGTTAGCATTGGGCAATGTGCCCTTAGGAACCTAAACCCTCTTAGTTCCAACCTTAGTGTTAATGTTCTTTCTTACATTATATGTTAATGTACTATGCTCTTTCTTACCACAATGAAAACATTTGATAAATGAGCTACTTGATGTACTTGAGGAGGAAAAGGAATTCTTATAAGACTTTTTGTTAGTTATTTGGATTATATCTCAAACCAACTTTTTGAAAAACACATTTTTGTTTCCTTAGTAACACATTTAAATTGTCCTTTCCAAAGGTAAATTTTGAAAAAGTATTTTTCAAATTCTCAACCTCCTTTTCAAATGATTTACATGCTGAGTAAGGTAATTGAATGGATGCATTATCAAGTGAAGAGCACGTCATGCATAATGAGTTAGCATTAATAAGTCCAAAGGTTTCATTTTTAATTTTAAGTTCATTAATTTCCTTGTTCGACATAGAGACTTTATTTACTAATAAGAAAATTATTTTATTTAAAGATAAAATCATTTTTGTGAGCCTTAAGGATTCATTATGCAATTCTTGAAAATCATCTTGTAATTCACTATAGGAAAGTGAAGAGTCCAAGTTAGAAGATGTTACCTCGATGTCACTCTCATCTCCTTCTTCTCCTTGAGCCATGAGACATAGATGAGCTTCTTCATTTTCTAAGCTATCAATAGAATCCATGTCATTGTCCTCTCATGCTATATGAGCCCTCCTTCCTTTCCTCTCTTTAGAAGGTTTTTTCTCAAATTTTTTCATCTTCTTAAGGTATATAGGACATTTCATCTTCACGTGTCCTGGTTTTCTACATTCATAGCATATTGGAGGGGTTGAGGTTCCTTCCCTTTTGTGATAGGTCTTCTTTTGAGGAAAAAGTGGTCTTCTTTGAAATTCTTTCTTCTTGAGAAATCTTCTAAATTTTCTTATAAGGAGACTAAGATTCTCCTCACTTAGCTCTAGGTTTTCTCTACCATCTTCATTATCATCTTGAATTTTGGAAGAGGTGACTGTGAGTGTAATTCCCTTTTTTTCTTTTTGTCATGCTCCTCATTTTGATTGAGTCTATTTAGGTCTAATTCATACTTTTGGAGCTTCCCGAACAAGGTGACTAATGTCATTGTTGATAGTTCCTTGACTCCACAATAGTCATCACTTTGAGTTATTAATTCCTACTCAAACACCTCAAGACTTTGTTAATAAGATACTCATTAGGAAAAGTTTTTCCCAATGAAGCAAGATGATTTATAATATATGTGAATCTTTTTTGCATTTCTTGAATGCTTTCTCCTTGATTCATTTTAAACAATTCATATTCATGAGTGAGAGTGTTTATTCTTAATCTTTTTACCTCACTCGTGCCCTCATGGTTTACTTGTAGAGTATCCCACATTTCTTGGACGATCTTACAATTTGACACCCTAAAGAATTCATTATACCCCAAGGATGTGGTAATGATGTTCTTGGCTCTCAAGTTGTATTGAACCTTCTTTTTGTCTTCATCCGTCCATTCACTTCTAAGTGTGTTCGTTTCTACACCATCAACTATATATTTGGGAACAAAGGCGCTATTTTCAATGGCATTCCACACATCAATATCAATATAAAAAATTTCATTCTTTCTTTTCAATAGGCATAACCATCATCATTGAAATAGGGAGGTCGATTTATAGAAGAATCTTCGTTAGAAAAGCCATTTGAAACCATCACTTCTCTTGAAGCTGCTAAGCTCTTTACACAAGAGTCTAACTCTGATACCACTTGTTACCAAGTGGCCTCAAAACTCAAGAGGGGGGTGAATTGAGTTTTAAAGATATTTTTGCAATTCTTTCACAAAAGCCTTGATTATCAATTTTCGTTGAAGCTATTGTTTGTTAGAGATGAATGGATAGAGAAGATAGAGACTTTTCACTCTTAAATGAATCAACAAAGAGAGATAGAATTCAGATAATGCAATAAAATAGTGCACAAAGTAAAAAGTAGAGTTTAGAGAAAATAAACACAAAGTTTTATCTTGGTTCAGCCACCAATCCACTTGTGGCTTACGTCTAGTCCTCAAGTAAACACTCGAGATTTTCACTATAAATTCAAGTTTCAAACAGGTGCTTGACAACATTTACAAACTTGAGCACTCAACATCTTGAGATACGTCACCCTTTGTGCTTGAGACTCTACTTTCAAGGGATGCCTCACCCTTTACAATTCTTTGAGGGATACCTCACCCTCTTTATAGATAAGACAAGATATAGAAGAATTGAAAATCTCTCTCTAGAGTGGATAATACAAATTGAAGCTTATGGGTACTAAAGATTCACACTTTTAAAGCTCAAAAATAAAGTATGATTGAAGGGATATTAAAATTAAGTATTCAATGCTTAAGAATGATTTTCATATTGTTTCTTTTACTTTTCATAAATGCCCAAAACCTTAAATTTATAGCCAAGAGCAATTAAGAGTTGTTGGGGGTAGTTAGAAATATTAAATGCTCTTAATAGAGTTGTTGTGCGTATGTTCTAGTTGCCCAGATAACCAATTAGGAAGTTTCTCCTAATTGGTTAAGAGTCAAAAATTGACTCCAGATTCATTTCGTAACTGATTACAAGAAGTTCCTAATCAGTTAGGAGCTTTAATTTTTGGCTCCTGATATTCACAATAACCAATTAGAAGGAGTTCCTAATCGGTTAGGAGCTTAGAATTTTGGCTCCCGTGATTCTCAATAACCGATTAGAGGGAGTTTCTAATCGGTTAGGAGCATAGAAAAAATAGCTTTGATGCGCTCCTGTTTTGGCAATTTTAACATGTTTGTTAGTTTGTCAAGAAAGTAAGATTACTAAAGGTTTTTCAAAACCATTTTGTTTAAACTTAAATACCATTTTAACAAATATAAATCCTGATTTTGTAAACATATTTAAGTTGAGTAAGAAATCAATTTATGAGCTTAGTGTGAATCCTACAACTACATTTACATAAGAACTAAGACTCATATTCTAAACTTGAAGCTCTTTGGGACATGTCCTTTGCATTTTCCTTTCTTTCTTTGTTTGTTATCATCAAAATCATTGTTTTAGTCAATGTCAATCACAAATTGTATGGGCGGTTACTAATCAAAACATATTCATGCATGGCAATTGTATGAGCAGTTGCTTATTTATGATATTGTGATGATGTTTGTGAGTATTTTGTGGAAATGAGTTTTCTATACAAACTTATAAAATGAGAATCTATTTCGGGAAGAGAATTGAAGTGGTTTTAGCTTTTGCCACCTTTCTAGTTTATATGTGTATGTGAATTGAGTTTAGAATTGCGTTTTTTTCCCAAAATAGCTGGAATGATTGTACTGGCATGTTTTATGGATATAACTACTAAGAATATGTGATTCTCACCCTGTATGTGTGTTTCCATGATGATTCCAGAGAAGAGGACTTATGGAAATTAAAGTGCAGGAAGGAGCTGGGAGAGCTTAGTTTAGTTTATTTTTATAGTTAATTTTGGGAACATGTATATTTTGTGCCTTGAGAGGCTTTCCTTATGAATATTGTACATATTTTGTATTTATGAGAAATATAGACATTATGTATGTAATCTTTCGTTTGTGACTCATATTTTCTATATAGATGGTTTTGTTAAATTAGAAAATATTTTGTTGTAGCTAGAACCATGCCTAGATCTAATTATCATGGTATAATACAGATTATACTATTGTTATTAAATTTGGGATGTAACACATAGCATCGGTAGATAGCATAAGATCTACTTACTCTTCTTTTCATGGTAGAAAATTCAAAATGTAATAAACATCAGCAAGAATGGTTGGGAAATGATTTGTAATATCATTTCTTCGAGCAAGGAACACATCAATTGCTACAAAATCTACTAAGTCTTCATTACTCGGGAAGAGGGTGCTGCCATCAATGGTGAGGGTTAGCACATCTATAAAGGTACTCTAGTCTTCAACCTCGATTAGGTAGCGCATATGCTCTTCTAAATATTTCCTTGGAAACCCCTCTATTCATTTCTTATTTTGTTTTTCCTTTTGCAGATCTTTTACATGAATTTTCAAGACATCTACTATGGTTGGCATGGATGCATAGCAGCCCATATATTAGTATGACTTTTCTTTTTCAAAAGGTAAGCCCAAGATCTGCTCGAATTCCTCTAAGGTGGGGGCCAGTTGAAAATATTTAAATATGAAACTTGACTTGAGTGTTGGAGTCCCTTTGCAAGTACTAACCACCTCTATTTCAACACGCTCTGCTGCTGTTCAAGGAGGGAAACTGATGAAGACCAAGGAGGACCATTAAGTGTGAAAAGAAGAGTTAAGAAGGAGGATGTTTTAATTGGGCTAGGAGGGCCTATGACTAGGTCAAGGTCCAAGAAGGCTAAGGAAGCTTTACAACAAGAGGTGGCCAACATATTCAATCTCAAGCAAGATAAAGAAGAAGAAGAACCCAAGTTGATCCAATTAATCCAAATTGAAGAGGACTCTAATTAGGACTTATGTTTGGCGAGATTTAGGCTGGTTCATTCGGCCAATTAATTGGGGTCTCATATGAAAGCCATTTTTTCTTATTATTTTATAATTTTCATATTTTATTTTGTTGGAATAAGTTCATATGTCCTTTGGTTTTCCTTAAGTTAGTTTTTAGACTTTAAAGACTTCCTAAGTCATTATGATGATAATAGGAATTTATTCAGTTATTATGATGATTGTGTGAATTTATTCAGTCATTATGATGATAGTGGGAAGTTATCCCTCGTATTTCAAGAGTCATTTTAGGACTTTAAGGGCTGCAAACAGCTTCAAGCTTAGCCTATAAATAGGGAACTCATGTACTCCAAAAGGGGATTTTTAGAAGATTAATAAAAAGTGGAGGAATTCACCATATTTGAGAGAACCATTTTCGTGCCTCTTGGGTTCTTAAAGAGAACCATAGCTTGAATCATATCAAAGGTTCCTCATACCTTTGTGGCGATTCTTCACAAGGCTTATCATTCTCTTTTCTCTTCAATAGGATTGAGATTGTGGCACCATTCTTCATCTTCTTGTCTAATTCCATTTTTTTAATTTTCTATCTTACTTGTTCTTCACACCACTTCTTCTTCTACATCAATCTTTGTTTAATTTTCTTCTTTTTGTTTGTTGTTGAATTCGGTTACAAGAAAACTAACTCAAGGAAGATCTGAAAATCATATATTCCATTCATGGATTATATCATGTGGTATCAAAGCTAGGATCCTAGAGTAGGGTTATGATCTTATGTTCTTTCAATTTAACACTTATTCTTGATTTATGTTCTAAGTTTGATCCATTTTGATCTTGTTGATTTTGATATTTTGATGCTTATGCATTAGATAGCACCTTCCTTGACTATTTGATCTTGTTAACACTTCTTCAACTTGTATGGGGTTGTTTGTGTTAAAAAAGAAGAAGAAGAAAAAACAAGCATGAATACCAAAAGTTTAAAGAAATATAGCAGCAGATTTTTCGCCCCTATTACATATTTAGAGTATTGTAGTCTTCTTGAATATTAACATTTGCTTAGTGGACTTTGGTGCTATAATTCTCCTTTTCTAATTTGATCATTTCTACTCTACATTTATTCTTGTTTCTTGTCTTGATCAACTCCTATTTGAGTGTGCTTTGTTTCTTTATAGCTTTTCTTGTTTGTCTTTTTGGGCTCCTTGGTTTTGTCTAAGAGTATTTCATATTTCATTGACCTCTTGAGTGTTTAGACTTTGTGTGAATTGTTTACATTGTGTGTGAGTACTTTTGTGTTGATTGGCTTGTGATTCACTTTAATGGCTTGTAAAGAGGACTTGAGTGGGAAAAGGTAAGAGAGGTTGTTATATAGAAGCCATGATGTGTGTAAACACGAGGGAACTACAATTCTAAGAGGAAAACACGTGAGAAGAGTGAGTAAGGACCTTGTTTTATTGTGTTCACTAACTTGTTGATTTTGTACAATGTTTAAGGAAGGAGATCCAAGTGGAAGTCCCCCCTTCCCCAAGGACAGCCGCAATGACATTCCAAATGCTAGCCCTAACAAGACATTTGGAAAGGCTTCTTCAAAGGCAAAATGATGAAATCCATGAGATGATTAACAGGTTAGAGAAGGATAGAACTTCCAACCATGATGAAGAATCCCATGAATCCGAAAGAGAAAGGAGAGATGGTAAGAGGCAAGGAGGGAGAAGGAGGCATGAGATGAGAGATAGAGAAAATGAGAGAGGTGAAAGGGGAGAAAGGCTTGGGGGTATGAATATCAAAATTCCTTCCTTCCAAGGGAAGAGTGATTTGGAAGCATATCTTGAGTGGGAGATGAAAACTGAGCAAATCTTCTTATGCCATGACTACAATGAAAAGAAGAAAGTGAAGGTGTCTGCACTTGAGTTCATGGATTATGCATTGATTTAGTGGGATCAAGTTCAAAAAGTAAGGGCAAGATATAGAGAGCATCTTATTATTACTTGGGATGAAATGAAGACTTTGATGAGGAGGAGGTTTGCACCTTCTTATTATAATAGGGAGCTACACAATAAGTTACAAAGACTCTCTCAAGGGAGTAGGAGTGTGGAAGAGTATTTCAAAGAGATGGGGGTTGCCTTGATAAGAGCCAACATTATTGAAGAAAGGGAGGCAACCATGGCTCGGTTCCTTCATGGTCTCAATCGAGACATTAGTGATATTATGGAGTTGCAACATTATGTTAAGCTTGAAAACTTAGTGCATCAAGTCATGAAGGTGGAGCAACAACTCAAGAGGAATGTTACTTTGAAGAAGGCTTCTTCCAACTTCAACATAACAAGTTGGAAGGACAAGCAAAAGAAGGAGGGATCCTCTTCTAGTCCAAAGGAACTCGTGGCTGGCCCTAAGGCCACCATGCCTACTACTTCCACTTCATCTTCTACTTCTAAAAATAAGAACATTAAATGCTTCAAGTGTTTGGGAAGGGGATACATAGCTTCTCAAAGCCCAAATAAGAAAATAATTGTGATGAGGGACAATGGGAGCATCACTAGTGAATCTTCTTCTATTTCATCAAGTGATGAGGAAAGTGATTGTGAGCCTATTCCACAAGAGTAAGACTTATTGATGGTAAGAAGATTGTTGGGGAGTCAAGCTAAAGAAAAGGATGAAAGCCAAAGAGAAAATATTTTTCGCACAAGATGCCTCATTCAAGGGAAGGTGTGCTCTTTGATCATTGATAGGAGAAGTTGTACCAATCTTGCAAGTACTAGATTGGTGACCAAACTCAACCTAAAGACTACTCCGCACCCGTGGCCTTATAAGCTCCAATGGTTAAGTGAGGATGGTGAGTTGTTAGTGAACCAACAAGTATTGGTAAGCTTCTCAATTGGTAAATATAATGATGAAGTCCTATATGACGTTGTTCCCATGGAGGCCGGCTATATTTTACTTGGAAGGCCTTGGAAAATTGATAGACATGTTACTCATTATGATTTCACTAACAAGTTCTCTTTTGTACATAATGCTCTTAAGGTCATACTTATACCATTATCTCCAAGAGAGGTTTGTGAGGATTAAGTGAAGTTGAAAATAAAGAGAGAACAAGAGAGAAAAGACTTGAGAGAAAAAGAGGAGGATCTTTAAAAAAATAAAAATTCCACTTTTAAGGAAAAAATTCAAAAGAAAAAGGGAAAAGAAGGAAAGAAAAAGAAAAAGAAAAAATTTGAGAGTTTCTTTGCAAAAGAAAATGAGGTGAAGAGAGCATTGTTTGCAAGGCAACCTATGTATGTTTTCTTATACAATGATGCTTACTTGAATTCTAATGCTAACCCTTTGCCTAGTGATGTTGAACCTATTTTGCAGGAATCTAAAGATTTGTTCCCAAAAGAAATACCCCACGGCTTGCCGTTAATGAGAGGAATAGAACACCATATAGACTTCATTCTGGGTGCTTCTCTACCCAATAGGCCATCCTATAGAAGCAATCCTCAAGAAACAAAAGAGATCCAAAAACAAGTGGAGGAGTTAATGCAAACAGATGGACAAACTGAGGTGGTAAATAGAACTCTCTACTCTCCTTAGATCCATCATTAAGAGGAATATTAAATCTTGGGAGGAATGTTTGCCTCATGTTGAATTTGCTTACAATAGGACAGTCCATTCTACTACCCAAATTTCTCCTTTTGAAATTGTTTATGGATTTAATCCTCTAACCTTTCTTAATTTGATTCCTTTACCTAACCCCTCTACATTAGTTCATAAGGATGGTAAGGTAAAGGCCGAATATGTGAAGAAACTCCATGAACAAGTGAAGGCCCAAATTGGGAAGAAAATGGAGCAATATGCCAAACAAGCCAACAAAGGTAGAAAATGGGTTGTATTTGATCCAGGTGATTGGGTGTGGGTACACATGAGGAAGGAACGGTTTCCCATTTGAAGGAAATCAAAGCTCCAACCTAGAGGAGAAGGGTCATTCCAAGTTGTAGAGAGAATCAATGATAATGCTTATAAAATTGATCTACCCGGTAAGTATGGAATTAGTGCAACATTCAATGTGGCTGACTTAAGTCTTTTTGATGTAGGTGATGAAGCACCAAATTCATGGACGAATTAACTTAAAGAATGAGGGGATGATGAAGACCAAGGAGGACCATCAAGTGGGAAAGGAAGAGCTAAGAAGGAGGATGTTTTAATTCGGCTAGGAGGGCCTATGACTAGGTCAAGGTCCAAGAGGGCTAAGAAAGCTTTACTGTAATACTCCTCGATTTAATAACCATAGCATAATCGTCATTATACCGCGGTCACTAAATTTCTGGTGTGCTACAACTTCTTCATAATACTTTTCCAAATTTTAATATTTTTTTTCATATATATAAAGGAAGTATGAGCCACGGATGTAATAATAAATATGCCGTCATTAGCACATATAATTCAACAAGCCAAAATCAAAATTTAGTTCATAGGACTAGATAATTAATTTAAAACATACATAGCATGACACATTTCTCATACCACTCATAATGAAATACATCAAGATTTACTTCAAAATACAAACATATTAGAATACACCATAATATAATTAATGCAGAAGAAAACATAAACTATCCATAACGACATCCACGTCTAAGGAGTTGGGTACTCCATCGGATCCACCTCGGGATCCTCCCCCCAGGTCGTCTGAAGATATAAGGACAGGACTGAGTGCGGTCCCGCGGGCAGGTGCCCTAGCAGCTGATGCCATGGAATCCTCGTCCTCTCTAGGGGTATGAATCGGATCACCCCATAACTCCTGAATAGGCAAGGCGAACTCCAAATGTACCGAAGTAGTAAATGTCAGGACAAGATCTCCATCACGGGTCCTCCTTATGGTCAAGATTAAGTCTCCAACATATCGTACACGCTGGCCAACCCAGTCGACTCGCCACACATTGGCGCCACTGGTAAACACAATCCTAACGAAACAATGGAGCCCCCCTTCATGACGACATCCTCAAAAGAAGGAGATCAATTCCAAGTAAAGTTTAGAAAAGAACAATCTCGTCCCCTCTACAGTCTTTAACCAAAATAGCACGTAGAACAAGAACAATGCAAGAAAGAGGTGAGATATCCTACTTCATTACCAATTATGGCAGTAAAAAATATAAACGACGTAGGACGCCCACATAGCATAACAAAATAATAAACAGTATCAAGAAGTAGATATTAAACAGTTTAACAGTTTCAGGCAGTATATCATCAATAAGATAGCAAATCCAATTATCACATAAATTAAATGCTAAATAATGTAATGACTCACTATGCACATATGCATAATATCAAAATCCTACTCCATGGAGCTAGACACAAACATTGGAGTGAATGATCAGGGAGACATGCCAGTATCTCATCCGCCTAGGATCAAGTGCTTCCAGAAATCATAATCATCAATATTGTGCGATGAGTTTCTATACAGCGGCATTCTCACAAGATCGCGATATAGGACAGTGCCCAGTCAAGATCGTCAGTGCGTTTGTATCGGTTTGTTCCATGGTCCAGCGGGGCTACCGACTGCCCGCTATGAGACGCTCGCGCCCCGACTCCCTTAAGGTCAATAGCAGGACCCACACTAGTCTATTCGCACCCGCACTAAGGTGTGATTCAACTCCTAAGCAACATGACCTTGACAATTAGTTCATTGGACTTTCACAATGCATAATGACTCTATGCATATATCATGTATGTTTATCATTACATACTTTTTCACAATATGCCTCAATTGGCCAAAGTAAGCATCCGCACATCATTGGTCCCTCACATGGACCCACAATAATTATTATTAAGTCCTTAAATAATGCATTACACCTTTAGGATACATTATGGAATTACGCCTAAATTTCTACATTCTTCTTAATAAGTTTCTCTTTTTGAGAAATGTTATCACATTAATCCTTTAATCATTATTATTTTAATTACATAAGTTCATCATTAAATTTTAAACATAATTCCTTTAGATTGATTTAAATTGAGTTATTTGTCATTCTTACTTGCACTCATGATCTTACTTTAATTAAAATTTATTCCAAGTCTTTGGATAAAACTTCATTCTTGGTTCTTTCCATTTTATGAGATCCTAATTAATTCCTAATTAATCATTTAATTAAGTTTCACTTCAATTTAATTTTTCTTATGAAATTCCTTTCATTATTAGGTTCTTACTTTAAACCTAATCATATTCACTTAAAGAATTATTTCTAACTCTTAGCAATGCCTCACATATCCTTATTTGTTCTTAAAGTCCAAAGAATTCCTTTAGGTTACTAAATTTATTTCCTTCCATTACATAATCCTCTTATTTATTTACTTGATTAATTAAATGTCATAGTTGTATGAAATCATATGATTGAGCCATTTTTAGCCATGAAGGCCGTGAGCCTCTCTAGGTTTTGGGGTTTAAATTTTTATTCCATTAATCACATATTATACACTTGGTTAGCTAAGTCTTTCACTTGTTATAAATTTTTCACCAAGAACCCCAATTTAGGGCCCCAAAAACCGTGAGCCTCATGGAAGAGGACCAAGTCATTTTTGCTTCCAAATCAAGATTCCAATTCATCCAAACACATACATATACATAATCAATCAATCAAATAACTTAAACAAATTAGAAACAATATGAAATCATACTAATCATACAAACAAAGAATAACCCCCAATAGGGTTTTCTCACAAACAATCACAAAATTAAGCTTCCTACTACCAAGAGAGGTTAAAGAGGATTATCTCCCTCTTACCTAGAGGAGAAAACAAACAATAGAACTCCCTTGAAAAGCTCCCTTGAATTTTCGGATTTCACCAACACCAAAACCCTAGGGCATCAAATTTTCACAAGAATCACAATCAAAGCTTGAAAAGGGCATCCATGGTCACCATAGTGACCATGGATCACGAAAATGAAGAGAAAGGGGTGAGGAATCAAGAACCTTACCCGAAAGCTTGAAGCTTTGTCTTGGATGACAATGGAGGAAAAGTTAGTTTTTGAAGAAAACCTTTCAAATAGAAGTTGTAGAGGAGGTTGAGAGGAGTATAGGAATGGTGTTTGTGAAGAGAAAAGTGAAGAAAAATGGTGGAGGAGGGGCTGCAATTTCGTAGCTATAGAGGAGGGTAGAGAGAAGGAGGAGAAAATGTTAGAGAGAGAAGTTGATAGGAGAAAAAGATGGTGACTTTTTGCTTTTGAAATTAAAATTGAATTGCCTAATTAAATGAAGCACAATATTGGGCTCCAATTGGGGCTGCTGCTGCCGTGGAGAGTGGGAGGGGGAGAGAGAGAAAATAAAGCTTCTTTGAGAAGCTTGGGTGCATTTTCAATAAAGGAGATGTGATTAGACATAAAGGAGATTACCTTTGGATAAGATAATATGATTTAGTAGTTAAATAATAAGGTGGTTAGGATTTTACTACAAGCTATTACCCAATGGATAATTGTTGTAGTACACAAGCCAGTATTAATTATCTAATCGATAATAAAGTGTACTGCAAAGTTTTATTTAACAGTACGTACAGAGATTTTATTTATCAGATAAAACCTCAAAAAATGTAAACTTTATAAACTGTGTCCGGCCTCGGGTTTAGTAAGATCCCCCGTCGACGCTTCCACAGTTCAAGGTTTACCAGCCTTAGGAAAAATATTTTGTTTTCCCGGCTCTACTCAGCGCACACGCAAAATGAAGAATATACTAAAATATTCGACGTTTCCAAAAAAATCCACAAAAATTTTCAAAAATCACAAATATTGGAAAATGACTATTCTTCATGAAACAAACAATTTTCCGGAGTGTTCTTCTGACTCTGTGCAGTGTGTACGCAAAACGAGAAATATATTAAAATATTCAACATTTCAGAAAAATTTTCAAAAATCACAAATATTGAAAAATGACTATTCGTAATGAAACAAACAATTTTTTGGAGTGTTACACTGACTCTGTGCAGTGTGCACGTAAAACAAGAAATATATTAAAATATTCAGCGATTCCAAAAAATTCTAAATTTTTTTCAAAATTCACAAATATTAGGAAATGACTATTCATGATGAAACAAACAATTTCTAAGGTGTTACATCGACTCTGCTCAGTGTGCACGTAAAACAAAAAATATATTAAAATATTCAACATTTTCAAAAAGATACAGAAAATTTCTCAAAAATCACAAATATTATAAAATGACTATTTGTGATGAAACAAATAATTTTTATAGTATCACACTGACTCTGTGCAGTGTGCACGTAAAATGAAAAATATATTAAAATATTCATCATCTCTGGAAAAATTTAGAAAAATTTCTAAAAATCTCAAATATTATAAAACAACTATTTATGATGAATGAGATAATTTTCGGGATGTTACAACTCTCCCCTTCAAAAAGAAATTTCGTCCTTGAAATTTGATATATCTTAGAATACACGTGGATATGGTTCCTTGTAGAATGTTTCCAGATTTTCAGCGCAATCCCAATGGCTAACTTTGAGTTTTTGTGCAGAGTAACTCCCTTCATATGCCTTCAGTTGTCTTGAAGCACACGCTACTACACCTCCTATCTGCTCAAGCTCGCGTTCCAAAATCTAACGTAAGGCATCAATGGGTATCTCAAAATGTTCATTGAGATTAGGCAGATTCATCTCTGGTAAAGTAGTTGAATGTTTCTTTAACCCTTAAAAAATTTCCTTCGTATGCATCGGTCCACACAAATTTTGACTCTCTCGTATGAGTTAGATGAGAAGTCCTGCCACATTGGAAAAATTCTGCGACGAGTCTCCCGTATTAACCTACTAATTCCATCTGGCTACGAATCTTTATTACGGTCATTGGTCTTTCTCATCAAAGAACTGTTTCAACTCTCGATGGATCCACAGCAACTCTTTCCTTTGAGATCATGTGACCCAAAAGTTGAATTGTCTCTAACCAGAATTTGCACTTGAACAACTTCACGCATATCTTCTTCTCCTTTTTAGGATTTGAAGAATCACAATGAAAGGTTCGGTACACTCCTCTGAGCGTTAAGAATATATCAGAATGTCACCAATAAAGACAACGACAATTTTGTTTTCAACAGGGAAGAAAATCCCATTCACGAAATCAATGAATGTTACTGACGTGTTCGTTGCACTAAACGACGTTACGCAAACACTCGTAGTGCCCATAACGTGCCCGAAAAGTCATCTTGGAAACATTATTCTACCTTCAAATGAACTCGATGATAGTCCAGAACACAAGCTGATCTTGGAGAAAACAGTGGCTTCCTTCGATTGATCTATCAAACTAATTAACCTTGACATTAGCAAGAATTGTCTCACAGGTCAATTCTCATGTAATCGTGTTGCATTCGACACTATGGTTTGAGTTGAGTTCAGGAACATCTTTTCTCAATCGAAGTACACTAGAAGCATTATAAGGGTTAGAAGGAAAAGATAATAAAGCCACTTAGTATACTATCAGGCTCATCCGGCGTAGAACGTGACATGATGCGATAAGATTTAGGAATGAGTTTCATGGGTTCAAATCCAGGAACCTCCGCTTCAAGAAACACTAATGTTCTATTGGAATAAAATGGCGAGGTATGGTCAGAAAATAACCAATCCCTTTTCTGAGGTCAAGTCTATATAAGAAAAGGCTAATAATTACATTAGTAGAAAGGTTTCAGTTTCTAACGATAATAAGATAGTTTAAACAAACTTTGTGTATTAACGACAAACTTAGAAATGATAAGGACAGTACCCAAATCAAAAGGAAACAAATTCACAGATAATTCCAAATTCTAAAAACGAGCTCTTGAAATCTCATTGGGAATAGTTTTACAGGATATGGTTAGGAGATAACCATTCACTTTTTTTTTAGACCAAATTTGCGAAAGAAGTAAACAATTGAAATCAACAAAAAGATTCAGCCTTTAACAGGTCGTAGGATAATTTAAACGACTTGGCTATCAAAAATATGTGATTACCATGCAACACTGAGTTTTGATGATAACAAATATGGAGATGATGAGATCATGAGAAGATCAAGTCTAAGGCGTTCAAGCTTAGCTTTAGGACTTAGGATCTTTATTGTACAGAGCTTTCATAGGATATCTCAGTGTTTTAGTCAAAAGATCTAAAAACATGTTTTCTCACAAACCAAATTAAAGTTCTTAAAGGTGTTTATAACGTTTTCAAACAGAAGCATTCGAATAAACTTAAAATCATTTGAATACTGTCCTCTGAAAAAGTCTCTTCAAACGTGGTTTTTAATAAGGTATTCGAATACTCCTTTGAGGCATTCGAATACAACGTGTTTTTATAGAGGTATTCGAATACCATGTAAGGCATTCGAATACACCCTTTCAAAAGGCTTTAATAAACGTGTTTTCAGCTAAAGGCATTCGAATATCGTGATATGGTATTCGAATAACATGGGTATGTTTTGTTGTTTTATACACTGATATAAAAGGTATTCGAATACCTTATAACGGCATTCGAATACTTCAAGTTTAAACTATTTTTATATATATATAACAATGGTATTCGAATACCACAGTATTGTATTCGAATATCCCACGTTTTTCAGCTTCTGTTTTTGAAATTGATACGCAACAGATTTATGCATTAATTATGTAATCAATTTCTCCAGCGAAATTTTTTGATCAGAGGCTCTATAAATAGAGACCTCCCTCACGGCTGCAAAAGCACGAATCCTTATTTCTTATTTTCTGAACTGTGCTAAAATATTGTTTGCATACTTCCTCTTTTTTTCTCTCTGTACTCTTTTGGTAAAATTCTGAGATATTGTTAGAGAGCTCTATAGTGCTTCAATTTGTATTACTTACTCTGAGTGAGAGTTTCTCTTCATCTATTTCCTGATATTTTGTATCGAGGGTGAGGTATCCCTCAAGGTTTGTATAAGGGTGAGGTATCCCTGCAGGCTGAGACTTTAGCACAAGGGTATAGTGTCCCTGTGTGTGAAAATAGCTCTATTTTGTAACGGTAGCAAGCACCTATTGAAGCTTGTATACTTAGTGAAAAATCTCGACTTTCGAGGACTAGACGTAGACCACAAGTGGGTTAGTGGTCGAACCAGGATAAATACTATACCTGCTTCTCTTTTCCCTAATCTCTTTATTTTAAGCAATTTATTTTATTGCACATTTATTTTACGCTGTTCTTTATTGTTTATTCTCTTCTTCTCATTCTTTCTGTGCATTTATTTATTAAGCTTTTGATATTTGTTTTAATTAAAAAGAGGTTTTGCGAAAAAGTTTTTATACTCAATTCACCCCCCCTCTTGAGTACTGGAAGTCACTTGGTAACAAAATAGGTTCTTGGTAGCCAAAGCAAAAATGACCTAGGCAAAAGATGACAAAGACACAAATGATCCTAATAGACTCATACAATCACATGTCACCAGGAAATGAGTTATCCCTAGAATTATACAATGGAATCACAAGGTTATCCACTGTAGCACAGTCCCCTTCTTCATTTCGGTCTTCAGTCTGGGTGGAGGAATTAACTCTCCCTTGTTCATGAGATTTTGAGGTGCATACATCTCCAACGGAATGCTTTGTCCTATGCAAGGTACAATTTCTCACCACATGTCCTGGCTTTCCACACTTGAAACATATTATTCCTTCGATCGTATAGTCCTTTGTTAAGTGGTCCTTTCCACACTTGAAGCAGATTACCCTCTTGATCTTACATTCCCTCGTTGAGCGATCTTTTCCATACTTCTTACACGTCTGTAAATGTGTCACGGGATGACTAGGTCTACCACCACTAGCATTACCCCCAATTGGTTGCTGTCGTCGTTGATTCCCTAGTGGTCACGAGTACAATTTTCACTTGAACTGATTGATCATTCTATTATTCCTCTTTTGCAACTCAGGCAGTTCAGAGTTACTCCAAAGCTGACTTTCTCCCAACAAATTCTGAACCTCGACTTCCAACTCCTGTTGCTGTGCGGTACTCTGATTCGGTTGTACTGTTATGCCAGCCATTCCCTGCATTGCTTCCATAGTCGCATCCACTCCTTTGTTGTTGCGTTCCACATTCCTACACATACGTCTTCCGTGAGCCATTGTCTTCCTTCGAAAACAGACCGTCAATTACAATGGAAACAAGAAGTAACCATTTTAGACAATATTGTCTCCTTTCGAAAACCAAACACAACGAGTCACACAACACAACAAGGGTGAAAATGCAAAAAAATCCAAAACAAGTTCAATCATACCAGCTGAGTTTCTCGCCAAAGGAACTTCTATTTACTTAATACACCTAGGTGAAGTCATAGTTTTCCGTCCACACAGAACATTACACATTGAGTGGGCCGATACTCAATATCATGTAACTATGCAGCAGTAGCTACCATCATTCAACCTATGGCAAGTCATGCCTTCCTTTCCCAAACATCTCTATCAAGAGACAAGGAAGTGCACGACACACTAAGAGCTTCTAACATGTCTAAGCATAGTCAGTCTATACCCTAGTTCAACAGGATGAACTGAGCTCTGATACCACCTAATGTAACACCCCTCGATTTAATAACCATGGCACAATCGTCATTATACCGCGGTCACTAAATTTCTGGCGTGCTACAACTTCTTCATAATACTTTTTCAAATTTGAATATTTTTTTTTCATATATATAAAGGAAATATGAGCCACGGATGTAATAATAAATATGTCGTCATTAGCACATATAATTCAACAAGCCAAAATCAAAATTCAGTTCGTAGGACTAGATAATTAAAGTAAAACATACATAGCACGACACATTTCTCATACCACTCATAATGAAATACATCAAGATTTACTTCAAAACGCAAACATATTAAAATACACCATAACATAATTAATGCAGAAGAAAACATAAACTACCCATAACGACATCCACGTCTAAGGAGTTGGGTACTCCATTGGATCCACCTAGGGATCCTCCCCCCGAGTCGTCTGAAGATATAAGGACAGGACCGAGTGCGGTCCCGCGGGCAGGTGCCCTAGCAGCTGATGCCATGGAATCCTCGTCCTCTCTAGGGATATGAATCGGATCACCCCATAACTCCTGAATAGGTAAGGTGAACTCTAAATATACCGAAGTAGTAAGTGTCAGGACAGGATCTCCATCGCGGTTCCTCCTTATGGTCAAGATCAAGTCTCCAACATATCGTACACGCTGGCCAACCCAGTCGACTCGCCACGCATTGGCGCCACCGGTAAACACAATCCTAATGAAACCAATGGAGCCTCTTCGTGACGACACCCTTAAAAGCAGGAGATCAATGCCAAGTAAAGTCTAGAAAAGAACAATCTCGTCCCCTCTACAGTCTTTAACCAAAATAGCATGTAGAACAAGAACAGTGCAAGAAAGAGGTGAGATATCCTACTTCATTACCAATTATGGCAGTAAGAAACATAAACGACGTAGGACGCCCACATAGCATAACAAAATAATAAACAGTATCAAGAAGTAGATATTAAACAGTTTAACAGTTTCACGCAGTATATCATCAATAAGATAGCAGATCCAATTATCATATAAATTAAAAGCCAAATAATGTATTGACTCACTATGCACATGTACATAATATTAAAATCCTACTCCATGGAGCAAGACACAAACATCGGAGTGAATGATCAGGGAGACATGCCAATATCTCGTCCGCCTAGGACCAAGTGCTTCCAGAAATCATAATCAACAATATTGCGTGATGAGGCTCTATACAACGGCATTCTCACAAGATCGCGATATAGGATAGTGCCCGGTCAGGATTGTCGGTGCGTTTGAATCAGTTTGTTCCATAGTCCAGCGGGCCTACTGACTACCCACTGTGAGACGCTTGCACCCCGACGCCCTCAAGGTCAACAGCAGGACCCACACTAGTCTATTCGCACCCGTACTAAGGTGTGATTCAACTCCTAGGCAACATGGTCTTGACAAATAGTCCATTGGACTTTCACAATGCATGATGACTCTATGCATATATCATGTATGTTTATCATTACATACTTTTTCACAATATGTCTCAATTGGCCAAAGTAAGCATCCACACATCATTGGTCCCTCACATGGACCCACAATAATTATTATTAAGTCCTTAAATAATGCATTACACCTTTAGGATACATTATGGAATTACGCCTAAATTTCTACATTCTTCTTAATAAGCTTCTCTTTTTGAGAAATTCTATCACATTATTCATTTAATCATTATTATTTTAATTACATAAGTTCATCATTAAATTTTAAACATAATTCCCTTAGAATGATTTAAATTGAGTTATTTGTCATTCTTACTTGCACTCATGATCTTACTTTAATTAAAATTTATTCTAAGTCTTTGGATAAAACTTCATTCTTGGTTTTTTCCATTTTATGAGATCCTAATTAATTCCTAATTAATCATTTAATTAAGTTTCACTTCAATTTAATTTTTCTTATGAAATTCCTTTCATTATTAGGTTCTTACTTTAAACCTAGTCATATTCACTTAAAGAATTATTTCTAACTCTTACCAATGCCTCACACATCCTTATTTGTTCTTAAAGTCCAAAGAATTCCTTTAGGTTACTAAATTTATTTCCTTCCATTACATAATCCTCTTATTTATTTACTTGATTAATTAAATGTCATAGTTGTATGAAATCATATGATTGAGTCATTTTTAGCCATGAAGGCCGTGAGCCTCTCTAGGTTTTGGGGTTTAAATTTTTATTCCATTAATCACATATTATACACTTGGTTAGCTAAGTCTTCCACTTGTTATAAATTTTTCACCAAGAACCCCAATTTAGGGCCCCAAAAACCATGAGCCTCATGGAGGAGGACCAAGTCATTTTTGCTTCCAAATCAAGATTCCAATCCATCCAAACACATACATATACATAATCAATCAAGCAAATAACTTAAACAAATTAGAAACAATATGGAATCATACTAATCATACAAACAAAGAATAACTCCCAATAGGGTTTTCTCACAAACAATCACAAAATTAAGCTTCCTACTACCAAGAGAGGTTGAATAGGATTATCTCCCTCTTACCTAGAGGAGAAAACAAACAATGGAACTCCCTTGAAAAGCTCCCTTGAATTTTTGGATTTCACCAACACCAAAACCCTATGGCATCAAATTTCCACAAGAATCACAATCAAAACTTGAAAAAGACATCCATGGTTACCATAGTGACCATGGATCACGAAATGAAGAGAAAGGGGTGAAGAATCATGAACCTTACCCAAAAGCTTGAAGCTTTGTCTTGGATGACATTGGAGGAAAAGTTAGTTTTTGAAGAAAACCTTTCAAATAGAAGTTGTAGAGGAGGTTGAGAGGAGTATAGGAATGGTGTTTGTGAAGAGAAAAGTGAAGAAAAATGGTGGAGGAGGGGCTGCAATTTCATAGCTATGGAGGAGGGTAAAGAGAAGGAGGAGAAAATGTTAGAGAGAGAAGTTGATAGGAGAAAAAGATGGTGACTTTTTGCTTTTGAAATTATATTTGAATTGCCTAATTAAATGAAGCACAATATTGAGCTCCAATTGGGGCTGCTGCTGCCGTGGAGAGTGGGAGGGGGAGAGAGAGAAAATGAAGCTTCTTTGAGAAGCTTGGGTGCATTTTCAATAAAGGAGATGTGATTAGACATAAAGGAGATTACCTTTGGATAAGATAATGTGATGTAGTAGTTAAATAATTAGGTGGTTAGGATTTTACTACAAGCTATTACCCAATGGATAATTGTTGTAGTACACAAGCCAGTATTAATTATCCAACCGATAATAAAGCGTACTGCAAAGTTTTATTTAACAGTGCATACAGAGATTTTATTTATCAGATAAAACCTTGAAAAATATAAACTTTGTAAACTGTGCCCGGCCTCGGGTTTAGTAAGATCCTCCGTCGACACTTCCACAGTTCAAGGTTTACCAGCCTCAAGGAAAATACTTTGTTTTCCTGGCTCCACTCAGTGCGCATGTAAAACGAGAAATATACTAAAATATTTAACATTTTCAGAAAAATTCACAAAAATTCTCAAAAATCACAAATATTAGAAAATGACTATTCTTCATGAAACAAACAATTTTTCGGAGTGTTACGCTGACTCTGTGCAGTGTATACGTAAAACAAGAAATATATTAAAATATTCAACATTTTCGAAAAATTCCAGAAAAATTCTCAAAAATCAAAAATATTAGGAAATGACTATTCGTTATGAAACAAATAATTTTCCGGAGTGTTACACTGACTTTGTACAGTGTGCATGCAAAACGAAAAGTATATTAAAATATTTAGCGTTTCTAAAAAATTCCAGAAAAATTTTCAAAAATCAAAAATATTAGGAAATACCTATTCATGATGAAACAAATAATTTTCGAGATGTTACACTGACTCTGCTTAGTGTGCACGTAAAATAAAAAATATATTAAAATATTCAATATTTTCAAAAAAATACAAAAAATTTCTCAAAAATCACAAATATTATAAAATGACTATTTGTGATGAAACAAATAATTTTCGTAGTGCACAAATAAGTTAATATTATAAAAATAATTTTTGCATTTTATTTTGTTGGAATAAGTTCATATGTCCTTTGGTTTTCCATAAATTAGTTTTTGGGTTTTAGAGACTTCCTAAGTTATTATGATGATAATGGGAATTTATTCAGTCATTATGATGATAGTGAAAATTTATTCAATCATTATGATGATAATGAAAAGTTATCCCTTGTATTTCAAGAGTCATTTTAGGACTTTAAGGGCTGCAAACAACTTCAAGCTTAGCCTATAAATAGGGAACTCGTGTACTCCAAAAGGGGATTTTTGGAAGATTAATAAAAAGTGGAGGAATTCACCATATTTGAGAGAACCATTTTTGTGCCTATTGGGTTCTTTAGAGAGAATCATAGCTTGAATCTTATCAAAGGTTCCTCATACATTTATGGCGATTCTTCACAAGGCTTATCATTCTCTTTTCTCTTCAATAGGATTGAGATTGTGGCGCCATTCTTTATCTTCTTGTCTAATTCCATTTTTTTAATTTTCTATATTACTTGTTCTTCACACCACTTCTTCTTCTTCTACATCAATCTTTGTTTAATTTTCTTCTTTTTGTTTGTTGTTGAATTTGGTTACAAGAGAACCAACTCAAGGAAAATCTGAAAATCATATGTTCCATTTATGGATCATATCAGAAACACACATACGTACCTACACAGGTAAACCTCAATATCCACCATTGAACATTGGTGTCGTCTATGGGAATCTTTAAATTCCTATTCCTACCTAAGCATAGTAAGCATAAGACAGAAGTCAAAGAGAGGAGAAGCTGTGCGTGCCCCTGCAGGCGCGAGCTCCAGCGGTGCCCCATCACCCTCACCCTGTCGCACCACCACACGATCACCGCATGGCCCAGAATCAACCAGTTGCTAAAACCTCTGCCGTGAAGAACCAGGAGCCCAACACTAGGCACCCGCGCGATGAGAAAGAAACCTTACTTTCTGATGAAAGCCCACACCCATCGCGCAGGACCTCTGTGAGGGATCGACTTGGTCCTCGCATGGATGGAGCTAATTCTGACAATCATGGGCCCAGAATTTTGGTGTATCAGCGCCTAGGACCCAAGAACAATGATGCAGACGATCGCGTGTCCTTCCCAAAGGGCACGATTCAATCTAACATGTCCAGAGCCTATTTGCTGGACTTAGTGTGACAACAAGCAGCAGTGCTGGAGGAGCAATGTCACAAAATAGAAAATCTAGAGTGATTTATCCATGAGGGTCAATCCGAATCACACCAAGATGACGGAAGAGGGAATGCAGTCAATAGCTAAGGAAGAATGCTACATGTTGACATTGTAACATCCTTGAAAAAGTAAAAATTTGAATAACCAACCAGTTATTCGAATAAGGCTTCTATTATTTGAATAAACAGGTTATTGTAGTGAATTATACGAATAACTAATAGGCTATTCGAATAAAGGCATATGTTGAGCAAAAAGTAAAGGAGGAAATAAGTCACCTTATTTGAATAGAATTTCTCCTATTCATATTAATAGACTGTTGAGTGCATATATAGTTGTGAAAGAATGAGTTATTCAAATAAGCAAATCGTTATTCAAATAAATAACTAGAAAATACCATAGTTAGCTGTGTTAGCACATGAGTCATTCGAATAAGGCTACTGTTATTCGAATAAAGTGATCAATATCAGAATAAATGGGAGACACGTTCCACTGTAACAAAGAATGGAAGCTTAGTTTTTAGTTAGTTTCTTCAATTGGGTTTTCTTTATTTGGTCTTGAATTTCTATGGTTCCAGTGGAACTAAACGAATGAATGATTCTAGTGAAACTAAATGAATGAGGTAGGTTATCACCAATAGATGTCAAAGAAGAAGACTTGGGAGACTTGGAAGAAGACTTAGAATTTTGGAGGAACAAGTGTCACATAAGTGATGAAAATGAAAGGTGAAAAGATTAAGCTAAACACGATGGAAAATTCTAAAAAGGAACAAGTGTTCAAAATATTAATTATGGGTGAAGTAAGCGTATGATGTCAGTAAGACAATTGTCAAAAGAAAAATGGAAATTGGAAGAAAAACCTCAAGGCTTCTTTAAAAAGCCATTGGAGGCTTCTCGAAGAAGTCATTGGAAAGAGATATCTCAAGGCTTCTTGAAGAAGCCATTGGGAAGAAATATCTCAAGGCTTCTTGAAGAAGCCATTGGAGACTTCCTGAATAAGCTATTGGAAGAAAAATATCAAGGCTTCTTCAAGAAGCCATTGTGAGTTAAGCACGGTGAGATAAGCATGCTGACAAGTGTCAAGCAACGGGATTAAGACTTAAAAAAAATCTTGAAGCTTATTGAATAAGCCACACCATGAAGAAGCAATGATCGTAAGAAATAAAATAGGAAGGAAAAGATAGTGATCGACAGCCAAAAATAAGCATATGAAGTCAGCAAGTATAGGTGGCAAGAGGAGATACTCTTGGAAGACTTGGATTTTGAAATAATAATTACAAGAGAAATGTGTCAAGCTTGAAGCCATAGCAACGATTAGTAGCAATATGTGGATTTGAAGTAATGGAACAAATGGCAAGCAAGCACATATGGTATAGCACAGTTGAGACAAGTGTCCAACAATTTAATAAGGGATGACATAGGCTTATGAAATCAGCATGAACATGTGTTAAGGAATGAATGGAATAGAAGGAAGGAACTAAGTTAAATACGTAGAAGTTGCAGAAGAGAATTCTGAAAATAAGACTAGATATTTTGAAGATTTATTCACGGAATGACATCAAATCTCTCCAACCTCATACGTTGCATCATTCTAAACGTAAGATAAGAGCTATTGTTGCTCTATAAATATGTCCCTCCTTTCCTCATTTCAGCAAGACAACACACTCACCTATCTCACAAAAACACAAGCTCTGTTTTCAGCCACCATAACTCATCCATCTTCACCCACTCCCTCACTTGATCCAAATTCTGTAAAATAGGTAGGGAATTACAAAAATACCACCCTTTCTTCTTTGTTTCTTCCAACCATACCTTCTAGTCCATCCCTTTGCATCCATTCACATTGCTTTGGTTTTAATTTAATGTAACAATGACATTACAGAAGTCTGGAAAGTGATTTTTGCAACACCTTGCATAGTCTTGATAGATTTGTATATGGTTACGGAGGTAGCCTAATATTAGTTTGTCATGCCTGTGAAATTTTGTGACTATCTGAGCACGTTTAGTCACTTTGCTATAACTCTATATGTAAAATATAGTTGTTTTCAGCCCCGTTTTTGGCTTAAACTACTCAGTTAATGGAGATAAGTGTGGAGAACTTGTTTCTAGGTCCAAAATGTGTGGAAGTAGATGTACTTAAAGTTTGAGAATTATCGGGGTTAGTTCAGCATTTTTAAGCATACTGGTTGTGTGTTTTAGTGTCAGTTTCACCCCTAACTGATATGGAGATATCATTTTTTGGTGAAACAATATTTTTAATGAATCTTAAGATTTTTTTTAATCTTGTTGGAAGTTAGAAAACTTGGTTTGGTAATAACTAATCATTCTTAACTATTCAGGTGAATAGTAGTCACATAAGTGACCTAATAGAGGGGCACGATTGGTATCTCTTTTGTGGCCTATTTAAGGCTGAAATGAGGAGTTAAACTAATTCACATTTTCTTCTCTCACGGCTGCCTTACAAAAAACAAGGGAGAAGGGATTTCAAAGCTTTAAGGAAGGAGGATCTTCATCAAAGCAAGGGAAGGAGCTGAACTTTTCAGATGAGCTGTTAATCGATTTTGTTTCTGGAAATTGAGGTAGGGGAAATCTATTTTTCTTGCTTGTTTTCATTCTCTTCTTTTGGTTCAAGAGAAGCTAGAAGAGGAAATGATGGTTGCGAGGTGATTTGATGTTTTATAAGTTGAATCTTGATGTGGTTAGTATGGTTGAGTTAGAAACTGATTTGTAGATGTGTCTAGATGAATTTTTTCATCTTTTGGAGCCCTAAATCCCTACTAGGTTAGATTTTGGGGGGTTTAGGTTGAATATTGGTTATTGATTCAAAAGTGTTGAATTAAATGAAATTAAGGTGGATCAAAGGTTACTATGTATAGTTGAACCTTGTTTGAGGTTAGAAAATCACTTGGAAGTGATTTTGTGTGATTATAAGATCACTTGTTCCCAATGGAACAGTGATCATTTTTGCAAAATTCTGTAGAAATTGTTTCTAGTTTGAGAGTGCCTAAGTGTTGAATTGTTGGTCGTCTAGGCGCCCAGAGCCCAGGAAGAACTAGTTATGCGTGTAGCGCACCTAGGCACTGGTTTCGAAGCGCCTGAGCGCCCAATGTTGGACAGAACATAACAAAGCCATTGTTTTGGGAAATAGAAAGGGATCACTTGTGTGATACTTTCTTTTATGCTTCTTAATGAGTGCTGAGACACTAGTAAAAGTATTTAATGAAGATGTGAATGGTTTTAATCATAATAATTTGTAATGCTAATTATAAGTGTTAATTAGTAATGCTGATATACTTGATTGTATGTGTTGCCTTATTGAAAAGTGTGTGCCCCGTAGATATGAGTGATTGCTTTTCGGTAGGTGTGAGCCCCGTAGATGTGGGTGTGCCCTGTAGATGTGGGTGATCTATATTTAGGCAAGGTGGATTGTATCCTTCCTATTATAAAATTTTGAGGATGGATTTCCTTGTTCATTATCGATAACTGTGCAGTTGATGGACTTCACTACCTAGGGGTAAATAGATTTTCTATATGATAATGATGTTGCTGGATGGACTTCCAGTGCTTGTTCAAGGTTATGGTTGTGACTTCCATCACTTTGTTCAAGTTTCATGTATTCATAACATTACCATGGAATTATGAGTTCTTGAATATGGTATCATGCATTATTCATTTTCATACTTAGGAATCTGCATAGACATAAACATTAAACATAACTTAGCATAACATGGTGATTGTATGGGCGGTTGCTTTCATAACATTAATCATGCATTGTAATTGTATGGACGATTGCGTGTCTCTGAGATGGAGATGTTGTTGTTGCTTCTGTGATTGAAGTGTTAACATAATAATTTTTAAATATTATCCGTTTGTACATATATATGTATATATGCTGGTATTGGAATATTTCTATTGAGATATGTTTTTCTTACCCCAATTGTGTTGCTATGTAAATCCAGGTTCGAGTTCTTTGAAAAAGAAGAAGAAGATGTATGACGATTAGCATAATATAGATGTTGTTTTTGAGCTAAGCATATATGTGTTTTATATTTGCTTAGTTGTTTTGAGTTATGTATAACGATATGCCCTTGAGGCTATGGTGTATATATATAACTTTTGCTATCGTAGCTCTTCATATTTACTCATTGTGTATGAAAGATATAGGTTATACGTTGATGTATGTTAGCAGTAGCAGGGTCAATATTGGGTTGTTCATTTATATGACGACATATTTGGGTAATAAATATTGGGTTGTTACAATTTTTGACCCCTTTATTTGAATAACACTGATGTTATTCGAATAAAGTTTGCTAAAATATTTCAAATATTGTTTTCTTGAGTGATTTATTCAAATAAAATTTATTTATTTGAATAAAACTTAACAGAAAACTTTCAGTGCTGTTTTTTAACAGATTTATTCTAATAAAAATTATGTTATTCGAATAAAAGTATTACTCTGATAAAATTTTTGTTATTCTAATTAAACTTGACAGGATGCTATAAATGAGTTTTTGAAGAGATTTATTCGAATAAACTTTATGTTATTCGAATAACCTTACTTCAAGAAGCCAATTTTGGACAAAAAAGTCATTTTCTTTATCAATTTTTTTATATGTTTCATCATTTTAAAGTCTTAATTATTGTTCTGTGTATTGAGCAAGGTTAATTTTGATTCTTTAAAAGTGTTCCTATTTCCTTACAATATTTACACTATGATAATATCTATTGTGATACAATTTATTTTATGGAGAAAATATTTTTGTAATATCATCTCATGGATAAAAATAAATCAATGTGCAAAAAAGAATTATTACAGCAATGATGAGAGGATTAAGGATACCTTAATCAAATTTATTATTGTGACCATGATGAGAGGATTAAGAGATGCTTTAATCATTTATAATGATTGTGGTCATGATGAGATGATTAAGGGACGTCTTAATTAAAATTATTGTGGTCATGATGAGAGCATTGGAGGATGCCCTAATGAAAAGAAAGATGTGCTATTTAGTTAAGAGTATTAAAATGGGATAATGCTAATATAGATTATGATTTAAACAGAGATGAGGATTTTTTTTAAAAAAATGATGAAAGGTTACTTATATTTTTAATATGGAATTTGTTATACTAAATAATAAAGAAAAGTTACAATTATTTTTAACATGAAAATTATTTTTTATACTCTTTTAATTTCTTACAGATATTCTTATTCCTTCATTCAGATAATTATTTCTTACAGAGATTCATATTCCTTCATTTCAGATAATTATTCTTTTTATCACTATATTGAGATACTCACTCTTTCTTTGAGTTTCTTACTTACTTATTCATTTATTTTTGAGTTATTGATTTTTATCTTGAATTATTTACTCATTTTTCTTATGTTATTTACTCTCTTCAAATTTTATTTTTGAATTATTGATTTTTTTATTTATTATTTTTGGACTCTTAGATATGGTCTTAGAAAGAAAGAATGGTAAAGAGTGGAATATGTATAATTGTTTTTGCTCTTTCCTATTGAGATTATATCTCACCCCTTTATGGTGTAATATTTTAGATATCAACAACTGAAAGAATTCTGGTAGATTTTCGTATAGAACGAGTTTATAGGCCAAAGCTTGGAGATTTTATTAATATTTGTAAATAGTAGCACCTTAAGAAGGTTTTTGTAAGCCTCTCTTTTGGAATAAAAGGTACCTAATTTAGATATGTTTGTATGTATTAACTAACTCTAGAAGGGTGTAAGCACTCAAAACTATGTAATTCACTGTGTTTATGAACCAATAGTAATGTTAGAAGTTGTTAGTAACGTGCTATCCTAATTAGAGTTAAAATACTATAATACTATAATAAGTAAAATAATTAAAATTAGAGTAGGACGTTACAGGCGCTGGAATGTCCAATGTTATTAATAACAACCTAGAACCCGACAATTAGAAGCAATCCTTCTCAGCCCAATTGATGGAGCATAAAGTTCCTAGAAACTTCAAGTTTTCAGCCAACATGAAACTCTACGATGGGACTACAGACCCTCAAGAACACATAGATATCTATGTTCAATCTATGCACTTCCATGGGGGATTCTCACAATTACTATGCCGCACCTTCCCCTTTCCTTAAAGAAGGCGACCCTCAGATGGTTTGTAACCTTGCCACCAAGATCCATCATCAATAGGTAGGGCCTCAGATAGCGGTTCTTGCTGCACTACACCACTAGTAAGAAGCAACCTAGATATATTGAATCTATCTCTAAAATTTGCCAAGGACAAGACAAGACCCTTTGCGAGTACCTCGATAAGAGGATTTCTCTCCACTATGTTAAGAGCGGCCTCTGAACTGACTCCTAGTTTTTCAATCTTTGCCAAAGAAAAAGCTAGAGAATATGGAAGAATTTCAAGAATGGTCTCAGAAGTACATAAACTTGGAAGAGATTACTAAAGCTAAGAGGAGCCTAGAGAAGGGTGAGTCCTCTCACCAGAAAAGCAACCGGAATTCTTTTCTGGTGTGTGAAATCCGCAAGTGTACGGTTTCATCGTCAAGTAATAAAAAGATCAAATCCACAGGGACTGTGTCTATGAATACTAATTAATTAATTAATTCAATTAAATTAAACAAAGGGGATAAAATTGTTGATTGATGAGATCTTAATAACTAAGCAATTAAATAAATAAATTTCAAAGTTCAAAATTGAGAACAAAAATAGCAAGTTATTAAGAAAAGTTTTTCAAATTCAAGAAAGCTTCCAAGATTGGGGTAACCACAATGATACAAGACAAATTCTAATTGACAATCATTTTATTAAAATTAAAATTCAATTGAAGGTGAATTACCCTAAATTAGTTAATGTTCTTTCTTAAGAGATAAGAACCGTGCCCAATTAAACTAATTCCTACTCTCGTGATAATTGAATTTAAATTAAACTCATTACGCTTTATGGTAATTCATTGAATCCTCGAAAGGCTAAACCAACTCTCATGATTTAGACCTTAAGTTCAATTCTTATGGTTCCAACACCTAGGTTCACCTCTCAGTACATCCCTAGATATCTATGAGATGCAAATATGTGGCCAGTAAATTCATATCAATAAGCGCAATAAGGATCGAATCATAAAACATTCAAGCTTAATAAAGGGGGTAAACAAAGTCAATTAATCATCATCAATGTATCAAAGGGCATTGCCCAATCCTAGAAATAGAGAACTACTCAGACATGAAGAAGAAGAAATAAGAAAACAATTTAAAGAACATCCAAACCCGTAACTAAGAGAGAAGAGAGGAGAAAGATGAAGATCAAGAGCCTTCAAACGTGCCTCCTTCAAACAGAATTGGGACCCCAAGATTGTATTCAGAACATCTATTTATACCCCTAGAGTTTTAATTGGCTAAAAGCCCTAAAAGAAATAAAAAATAAAACTTAAAAATTGATGCGTACTACGATCCACGGCCGTGGATCATTCCACGGGCTGGCCGTGGATCTCTCTGCCACATGACCATTCTGCCTCAGCTTGAATTCCACGGTCGTGGAATATTCCACGGCCTGGTCGTGGAACTCTTTGGAGTTTCTCTTTTACTTCTTCAAGCTGCTACTCGATCCATGGCCATGGGGAATTCTACAAGCAGGCCATGGATCTCTCTGGAGTGAGCTTTCTGCCCTTGTTTGCTATCCGTAAAGCTCCAACTTCAATCATGCAAGCTTTCCATCTATTTCAAGGCCAATTGAGCGCCAATCCTGCACAACAACACCATAAATACCGCAGTTATCCGAATTAAAGGAAAAACAAATAAAAAGAGAAACTAAAATGCCTAAAAATGCATGCAAAACAAGAACAAAATATGATGTTGTTTCACACACATCTAATCCCCCCAAGCTTAAGATTTTGCTTGTCCCCAAGCAATAACTAAGGTCAAACCAAGAAATGGGATCAAGAGACAATAATGAATGAGGAACCTGAGAAAACATCCAACTAAGCAATAGACAAAGGCAAACCAATAATTAGAGAGGTAATCAAAATCAAGTCCAATTAGAGGCTAAAGTTCTCAGAAATCATGCTCCTCGCTAAATTAGGTTCACTCTACTAATCACACTCAAAGTGTTTAAAGGTGAAGACAATGCGCTCAAGATTCCTCAAAGAAAAAGCACTTCCATAAGCTTGATAAGAAACTAAATTTTCACTAACAATCTGCATGCATGCAAGAATCAAAAGGTCTTTCAAGGGTTATAATGGGGCCATGGGAATAATGTTCGGTAGGATAAAGAAAGGAAGATATGCACAAAGGGCTAACAAAATTTTCAATAAGCATAAGAAATCCAATAGAACATAAATGAAGCAAAGGCATTTTTCAATCAAAAGCATAATGTAACACCCCTCGATTTAATATCCATAGCACAATCGTCATTATACCACGGATACTAAATTTTGGCGTGTTACGATTTTCAAACAATATTTATCCAATTTAAACCATTGTGAATATACATAAAATATGAGCCACGGATGCAATAATAAATAGGCCATCATTAGCACATATAATTCAACAAGCCAAAATCAAAATACAGTTCATATGACTAGATAATTAATTTAAAACATACATAGCATGGCGCATTTCACATACCGCTCAAAATAAAATACATCAAGTTTGACTTCAGAATGCAGGTATACACAAATTACACCTTAATATAAGTAATGCAGAACGGAACATAAACTACCCATAAAGCATCCATGTCTAAGGAGTTGGGCACTCCATCGGATCCACCTCGGGATCCTCTCCCGACTCGTCTGAAGATATAAGGACAGGACTGAGTGCGGTCCCACGGGCAGGTGCCCTAGCAGCTGATGCCATGGAATCCTCGTCCTTTCTAGGGGTGTGAATCGGATCACCCCATAGCTCCTGGATAGGCCAGGCGAACTCCAGATGTACCGAAGTAGTAAATGTTAGGACAGGATCTCCATCGCGGGTCCTCCTTACGGTCAAGATTAGGTCTCTAACATATCGTATACGCTGTCCAACCCAATCGACACGCCACGCATTGGCACCACCGGTGAATACAATCCTAACGATCCCAATGGAACCTCTTCTTGATGACATCCTCGAAAGCAAGAGATCAATACCCAGTAAAGTCTAGGAAAAACAATCTCGTCCCCTCTACAGTCTTTAACCAAATATCACATAGAACAAGAACAGTACAAGAAAGAGGTGAGACATCCAACTTCATTACCAATTATGGCAGTAAGAAACATAAACGGCGTAGGACGCCCACATAGCATAACAAAAAGAATAAACAGTATCAAGAAGCAGATATTAATCAGTTTAACAGTTTCAGGCAATATATCATCAATAAGATAGCAGATCCAATTATCATATAAATTAAATGTCAAGTAATGTATTGACTCACTATGCTCATGTACATGATATCAAATTTCTATTCCATGGAGCTAGACACAAACATCGGAGAGAATGATTAGGGAGACATGCCAGTATCTCGTCCGCCTAGGACTAAGTGCTTTCAGAACTCATAATCAACAATTTTGCGCAATAAGGCTCTATACAGCGGCATTCTCACAAGATCGCGATATAGGACAGTGTCTCGGTCAGGATCGTCGGTGCGTTTGCATCGGTCTGTCTCACGGTCCAGAGGGGCTACCAACTGCCCACTGTGAGACGCCCACGCCCCGACGCCCCCAAGGTCAACAGCAGGACCTACACTAGTCTATTTGCACCAGCACTAAGGTGTGATTCAACTCCTAGGCAACATAGCCTTGACAAATAGTTTATCGGACTTCAACGACGCATGATGACCCAATGCATATATCATGTATATTCATCAATAATATACTTTCAATAACATGCCACAATTTTGGCTAAGGTAAGCATCAACATATTCTTGATCTCACTCATGGATCTACAAATAAATATTATTAAATTATTAAATAATACATTACACCTTTAGGATACATTATGGAATTATGCCTAACTTTCTACATTCTTCTTAATAAGCTTCTCTTTTAGGAGAATTCTCTCACATTATTCATTTGATCATTACTATTTGAATTAATGAAGTCCATCATTAAATTTTAAACTTAGTTTCCTTAGAATGATTTAAATTGAATCATTTGTCATTCTTACTTGCACTCATGGTCTTACTTTAATTAAAATTTATTCTAAGTCTTTGGATAAAACTTCATTCTTGGTTCTTTTCATTTTGAGATCCTAATTAATTCATAATTATCCAATTAATTAAGTTTTACTTCAATTTAATATTTCTTATGAAATTCTTCTCTAGAGGGATTCTCTTGATTATTTAGTCTCATATTTTAATTTTATTTATATTCATTTAGAAAATTATTCTAGGTCTCACACATCCTTATTCACTTTCTTAAGTCCAAAAATTTCCTTTAGGTTATTAAATTGATTTCCTCCCATCTCATTGTCAACCCCTTAATCACTTGATTAATTAAATCTCAAAGTTGTGAAAAGTCACATGGTTGAGCCCTAAATGGCTCTTGAGGTTGTGGCCTCTCCCAAGTTAGGAACTCTAAATTTTCATTCACTTTATTACATATTATACTCTTAATGAATCATGTCTTCAACTAGTTACAATTCTTCACCAAGAACACCTCATTTGGGGCTTGAGGCCGTGAGCCTCTTAGGAGGGAACAAGGGTTATTTTGCTTCCATTTAAGTTTCCAATCCATACCAATCAAACCAAGAACACCGATGTATATATAAACTCAAACAAATAACTCAAACAAATTAAAAATAATATGTAATCATACAAATCATACAAACAAAGAGAGTAACCCTAGCTAGGGTTTCTTACAACCAATCACAAAAACAAAGTTCCTTACTATCAATATAGGTTGAGGAGGAGTATCTCCCTCTTACCTAGAGGAGAAAACAAGCAATGGAACTCCATTGAATGTTCCAAGTGAAATTCGGATTCCACCTCCAAGAACCCTAAAAATTACAACTTCTTTAAATCAACAAGAAAACTTGAAAAAGAATGGATCAATGGTCATCAAGAAGACCTTGAACACGAAAATGAAGAGAAAAGGGTGAGGAACTAAGAACTTTACCCAAAAGCTTGAAGCTTGAAGCTTGAAGAAGAAGATGGTGAAGATGAAACCTTTTCAAGAAATCACCAACTAGAGATGTGTTTAGAATGTAGAGGAGATTAAGAAAATGTGTTTAGATGAAATTTTTGTGATGGTTGAGGCTTGAGAATAGGGCTAGCCGTGAGCTCACTCTAGAGAGAAGGAGGAGAAATTTTTCTTGTTGAGAGAAAATGGAGGTAGAGAGATAAAGTGATAGTTGAAAATGAATGTGATGCTTTTAGGGTTTTTGAAATTGGAATAGGTAAATTAATTAAGTAAAAGTGAAACTTTTGGGCTCCAAAATGGGGCTACTACCGTGTTGGGGAGAGGGAGGGGAGAGAAGTGTGTTTGGCTTCTTTGAGAAGCTTGTAGCTTTTTCCAATAAAGAGAATTTGATTAGACATAAAGGATCACCTTTGGATAAGATAATGTGATTTAGTAATTAAATAATAAGGTGGTTAGGATTTTACTACAAGCTATTACCCAATGGATAATTATTATAGTACACAAGCCAGTATTAATTATCCATCGGATAATAGAGCGTATTGCAAAATTTTATTTAACAGTGCGTACAGATATTTTATTTATCAGATAAAATCTTGAAAAATGTAAACTTTGTAAACTGTGCCCGGCCTCGAGTTTAGTAAGATCCCCCTTCGACGCTTCCACAGTTTAAGGTTTACCAGTCTCAGGGAAAACATTTCATTTTCCCGGCTCTGCTCAGTGTGCACGTAAAACGAGAAATATACTAAAATATTTGACATTTTCAGAAAAATTTACAAAAATTTTTAAAAATAAAAAAAAATAGAAAATGATTATTCATCATAAAACAAATAATTTTCAGAGTGTTACACTGACTCTGTGCAGTGTATACGTAAAAGGAGAAATATATTAAAATATTTATCGTTTCCGAAAAATACAAATTTTTTTTTAAAATCACAAATATTATAAAATGACTATTTGTGATGAAACAAATAATTTTCGGAGTGTTACACTGACTCTGTGCAGTGTGCATACAAATGAGAAATATATTAAAATATTCATCATTTCCGAAAAAATACAAAAAATTTTTCAAAAATCATAAATATTATAAAATGACTATTTGTGATGAAACAAATAATTTTTGGAGCGTCATACCGGTTCTAGTCAGTGTGCACGTAAAATGAAAAATATATTAAAATATTCGACGTCTCAGGAAAAATCCTGAAAAATTCTTAAAAATCTCAAAGATTATAAAACTACTATTTATGACAAAATAGATAATTTTCGGGATGTTACACATAACTCCAAATTTCCAAGCATTTTCTTCCTTACTTTTCCTTCTTCTCTTTCTCTTCTTTTTCAAGCTTTCTTCTCATGATTTTCTTTATTTTCTTTATTTTTTCTTTCCCTTTATATTTTTTTCTTTTCTTTTTTCATTTGAGAATGAGAAAGGTCAAAAACATATGATTCCCAACACAACTTTACATAACTTTCAAACCCAATTTGCTCCATTTAATATTCTAAATGATTACCGATAATATATCATCATAGGCATCAAGAAAAATAATTATGCAATAGGCTCAAAATGGGCAACTAGTGGATGAAAGTGTGACAATTATTTCAGAAGGCCAAAAAAATATCTAAGATGCCTTAATCACATTCAAGCATGCAAACAAAAATTTCGTCTCAAAATGGTTTCAAATCAAGTTTTAGAGCACAAAATCAATGAGAAATTATCACTCAACACAAAGAATGAGAGCAAAAATCATATAGTGCATAAATCTCATATAGGCTCAAAACTCGCATTTAGAGGTTTAAAAATCAATGAGAAGCACAAATTCAGAGAACATATGTTAATTATCAACTATCAAGAGATCGCCTCTATTATAAATTAAAACAATGTCTGTTGCCTACCTCAAGAATCAATAAATTGGGTTCCAAATCAATACCATCTCAAAATCCTCAAAAGAGAGGGGCACAAGCTCAACCAAAAAGCCAAGAGATATGATGGTGTGAAAATATAACATGAAGATGTAATGCAAATTAAGACATGAAAATACATGAAACTAATGATCTATACTAATGATCTACAATGAAAATGAAAATACTCCCCCCAAGGTTAGAACTTACATTGTCCCCAATGTAAAAATCTATAACTAGAGAAGGGAGAAAAGAAAAGAACTCACTGCGGTGGTGGAAAAAGGTGCTGACTCATATGCCAACTATGGATGGCCTGGACCATGCTCACCATACTTTGAATCGTGCCCTCCAAGGCCTGCAGGCGGCCATCAGTAGCCTAACCCTGCTGACGAAGCTCCTCTAGCATGTGGCACTACTGCACTTGCTCAGCATGAAGTCCCTCCAGAGAGGTATAAATCTGTGTGAGAGCATCCTCCAAAGGACCTACAAAAGAAGAAAAAGAAGGACGAGAGGTGCCTACCCTTGGTGGAGGGCGAAGGGGGCGCTAAACATCAATTAGTTCATTTGTTGCATTCCCAGGTGTGCGCCAATTTTCATGGTTGCGCACAGTGATAGCAAGAGGGTTAGGAAGGGGTAGGGGGTGAGCTCTATTGTTCAAGCAGAGGCAGTAAATTTCATCCTCTTTGACAATCATCTTAATATCTAAATAAGACTCTAGATCAATCCTAGAGTTACCTCTAACTGCCTCCAGACCATCCAAGTCATACTCAAAGAAATGGGCTATCACTGTGATAAGCCGACCTACAACAATGGTCCCTAATTGGGCTCTACCCACCTGAAGCAGATGCCTAGCAAGAAAAGATCCTGTGTCCATTTTGACATCATTAAGAATGGCCCACATAAAAGTAAGCTCGTCAGCACGGACATTACCATCACTATCCCCATGCCCAAATAAAGTATGAGCCATGATACGGTGGAGATAGCGGAGGCAAGGATTGGGCATAAATGATGCCTTACAATTTGAGGAATCATATGTGCTGGATCTATGAAAGATATTAGCCCAAAAAGAAATTGCTGAAAAATCATATGGGTGCTTCCTTTCCCCCCAGCAGGAAACCCAAAGATTTCATTAAATTCTACCAAGTTTAGGCAGTGGTCATTATTGAATAGCCAGAAAGTGATCCAGCCTTCAATGCAGCCCTCCCCCTGAATAATTTGAGCCTCAATAGAACTAAGAAACTCTAGTATAAGCTCAATGTATATGGGGTATTTTAAATTCAAAAAATAAGTCCACCCTTCCCTTTCAAGCATCTAATCAAAGTCATCTTGCAAGCCTAAGGTATCTAGGACTACATCATCCATATACTTAGTGCTAACAATCCTTCTATTCACAAGCACATTGTACCGATCCCTCTGCTCATTATTCTTAAAGTTAAAATCATAGGGATTGGGGGAATTAACTCTTGGAGCATCAGTGCCTCTTCCCCGTGTCCTTGAGCTTGAAGCAGCTTCTCCCCTCTGACGCTTATTCTTCATTTTGCTTAACCATACTACACACCAACAACACAGCAAAACCCCCCCCCTTTTTTTCAGAGCAAGTCACGAAATTGGGGTAAAGTTACCAAATTTGAAGGAATGAGTGGTTGGGTAGAGGTTAGGGAGGTTAGAAATGGTAGAAAAATGGAAGAAAAAGGTGGTTTGTGGAGTAAAGGAGTGGTTTTGAAGGTTTGGGCATGGTGGGTATAAAGGTTGACGATGGAGAGGGAAGAAGGAGAAGGAGGAATAATGGAGGTGAAAAAGAAGGTTTGAGAGTGTGGATTTAGATGGTTTATGTGTGATTGTGAGGGAAAGGAAGAGTAATGGAGGTTTGGGGTAATGGGTATGGAAGTTGAAGGAGAGAAGAAGGAGAAGAAGCAAAGAGGGAAGTGGTGAAATGAAAAAAGGAAGGGAAAGCCGTGGATTTTAAAAATTAGGCAGCAACGAACCACGGCCGTGTGGGATTCCACGGTCAGGCCGTGGACGTTCCTAACTTTGCCCCTCTTTTTTTTTTTACCTAAATTCTACGGCTATGGTTTGATCCACGACCAAGCCGTGGAAGTCTCTGACTTTTTTTAAAAAAAAAAAAACTGAAATCCACGGCCATGTGAGATTCCACGGCCAGGCCGTGGAATTCTCTGACTTTGATATTTTCCTCTAGTTTTCATTCCATGGCCATGGAATTTTCCATAGGCTGGGTGTGGAACTTTCTGACTTCACTCTCCTTCTAAATTTAGCTTCAAAAAGGGTCAAACCTAGACAAAATCCATGAGACAAACATCAAACCAACAATCCAACACACAAAATCAAAAGAAAAAGAAAAAAGGAAATAAAAAGGAAAAACAAGAAAACTTGGGTTGCCTCTCAAGAAGCGCTTGTATAAAGTCATTAGCTCGACTCCTGTTCATTCATCCTTCTGTAGTTGGGTCATGGAGGGCAATGTTCATCCTCTTCTCAAGTTGCTCCTCCGCCAGATAATGCTTTAATCTCTGACCATTAACCTTGAAAGTCCCTCGCTCTTCATTCCAAACCTCTACGGCACCATAGGGAAACACTTTCTTCACCAGAAATGGCCCAGACCACCTTGACTTAAGCTTTCTGGGAAAGAATTTCAATCTAGAATTAAAAGAAGCACCAGTTCTCCTTCATGAAACTCTCTAGAAGAATATGCTTGTCATGCCACCTCTTGGTTCTTTCTTTGTATGACTTGGCAGTCTCATAAGCATCCAATCTCAGCTCATCAAGCTCATGAAGTTGAAGCTTTCTCTTTTCTCCTGCCGCTTTCAAATCAAAATTTAAAAGCTTGATAGCCTATAAGGTTTTATGTTCAAGCTCAACGAGTAGATGGCAGGGCTTCCCATAAATCAATCGAAACGGTGTCATCCCAATAGGAGTCTTGTAAGTAGTGCGGTAAGCCCAAAGAGCATCATCAAGCTTCAATGACCAATCCTTTCTTAATCTAGACACAGTTTTCTCCAAAATACTCTTTAGCTCTCGATTAGACACCTCCACTTGGCCAGAAATCTGAGTGTGGTAAGGTGTAGCAACCTTATGAGTGACTCCATATTTCTTCAAGAAGTTCTCAAAATGTCTCTCGATGAAGTGTGAACCTCCATCACCAATCACAGCCCTAGGAACTCCAAACCTCGGAAAGATGATCTTTTTGAATAGCTTGATCACGGTCTTCGCATCACTTGTTGGGGATGGAATGGCCTCCACCCACTTAGATACATAATCAACTGCTACAAGAATAAATTTATTGTTGCAAAAGGATGGAAAAGGGCCCATGTAGTCAACTCCCCAAACATCAAAGATCTTTACCTCAAGAATAGTGTTCATAGGCATCTCATGTCTTTTAGAGATACTTCCAGCTCTTTGACATGGATCACATGATAACACAAAATTTCAAGCATCTCTAAAAATATGAGGCCAAAAGAAACCAGACTGAAGAACTTTGGTTGCTGTCTTGGAGGCATTAGCATGTCCTCCATAAGATGCGGAATGACAACAACTCAATATACTCGGAGCCTCTTCCTCGGAGACACACCTCCTATAAATACCATCAGCACGCCTCCGGTATATGTATGGGTTATCCCACACAAAATTTTTCAGATTGGAGAAGAATTTCTTCTTCTGCTGATAATTAAGCTCAGGAGGTAAAACCTTGCTAACCAAGTAGTTTGTATAGTCAGCATACCAAGGAGCATTCTCTGCAGAAATTGCAAATAATTGCTCATCAAGGAAGGAATCATCAATAGGTAATTCGCTCTTCCCAATTACCAGTTGCTCAAGCCTTGATAAATGATCTGCCACTTGATTCTCCGTCCCTTTTCTATCCAGAATCTCCAAATCAAACTCTTGTAGAAGAAGAATCCAACGGATAAGTCGAGGCTTTGCTTCCTTCTTGCTCATAAGATACCTAAGTGCTGAATGGTCAGTGTACACAGTCACCTTCAAACCCAATAGATAGGACCTGAACTTCTCAAAAGCAAAGACTACCGCTAGCAATTCTTTCTCTATAATAGCATAGTTTGCTTGAGTTCCATCAAGTATCTTGCTAGCATAGTAAATTGCATGCACTTTCTTGTCTTTTCTTTGCCCCAACACAGCTCCTACGGCATAGTCACTAGCATCACACATGACCTCGAAGGGTAGATTCCAATCCGATGTTTGTAAAATGGGAGCGGTGATCAAACCTTCTTTCAACCTGCAAAAGGCATTCAAATAGTCACTATCAAAATTAAATGGAACATCTTTTACTAAGAGATTAGACAAAGGTTTAGCAATTTTTGAAAAATCTCTAATAAATCTCCAATAAAAATCGGCATGTCCCAAGAAACTTCGCACTCCCTTCACATTCACCGGTGGAGGCAATTTCTCAATCACTTCAATTTTTATCTTATCCACCTCAATTCTTTTTCCAGAAACTAAATGTCTAAGCACTATGCCCTCTTGTACCATAAAATGGCACTTCTCCCAATTCAAGACAAGATTTACTTCTTCACATCTCTGCAAAATCTTAGACAAATTAGACAAACAATCATCAAAGTTAGTTCCATATACTGAAAAATCATTCATAAAAACTTCCATGATATTTTCAATAAATTCAAAAAATATTGCAGTCATGCATCTTTGGAAAGTAGCAGGGGCATTACATAAACCAAATGTCATTCTCCTATAGGCAAAAGTGCCATAAGGGCAAGTAAATGTGGTCTTTTCCTGGTCACTAGGATGGATAGGGATTTGGTGGAATCCCGAATAGCCATCTAAGTAACAAAAATATGTATACCTAGTTAGCCTCTCAAGCATTTAATCAATGAAGGGAAGGGGAAAATGATCTTTCCTAGTTGTATTATTCAACTTTCTATAATCAATGCACATCCTCCAACCTGTGACTGTCCTAGTGGGAATTAATTGATTTTTCTCATTTTCAATTACAGTCATCCCCCCTTTCTTAGGAACTATATGCACAGGACTAACCTATTCACTGTCAGAAATTGGGTAAATTACCCCAGCGTTAAGCAATTTAAGAACTTCTTTTTTAACAACCTCTTTCATATTAGGATTCAACCTACATTGATGCTCAACAGAGGGTTTATGGTCAGGTTCCATCAAAATTCTATGCATGCAAAAGGAAGGATTTATGCCTTTAATATCATCAAGAGTATATCCTGTGACCTTTCTATGCATCCTAAAAGCTCTAAGCAATTTCTCAGTCTCTAACTCATTCAAGCTAGCACTAACAATGACAGGATAAGAAGAGTTCGGACCAAGAAACTCATACCTAAGAGTGGAAGGAAGAGTTTTAAGTTCTACCTTAAGAGCATTTTCCTCTTCCCAATCTTCAGACTTAGGCTTTGGCTCAAGCTTTTCCACTTTGGCTTTGTAAGGAGGAATTTTCAAAGTTGCCTCCAAAAAGCTGACATACTCGGCTTCCTCACCTCCAGAATCAAATGAGCCGCCCCCAACCAAGCATCTTTCCAATGGATCTTCAAAAAGCATTTTGGTGGATTCTTTTTTTACCACCTAGTGCAATAAATCAATCCTGCAACAAGAGTCCTCAAAAGAAGGTTGTTTAATAGATTTAGAAAGATCAAACTCAACCTTATTATCACCAACAGTTAAAAACAATTTGCCATTCTTAACATCAATTATAGCACTAGCAGTAGCTAAGAAAAGCCTACCAAGAATAATGAAAATTTGGGAATCCTCCTCCATTTCAAGCACAACAAAATTAGCAGATATGAAAAACTTACCTACTCTAATAGGAACATCCTCCAAGATGCCTACAGGGTACTTGACGGATCGATCCGCTAACTGAAGTGAAATAGTTGTGGGTTTTAACTCACCCACCTCTAACTTCTTACATACAGAAAGAGGCATAAGACTAACACTAGCCCCCAAATCACACAGAGCTTTATCAAAATTTGTGTTGCTAATCAAACAGGGAATAGAGAAGCTACCTGGATCTTTTAGCTTATGAGGCAATTTATTTTAAATTAAAGCACTACACTCCTCAGTTAAAGCTATTGTCTCATATTCTTCTAACTTTCTCTTATTAGACAAAATGTCCTTAAGAAACTTAGCATAGGTAGGCACTTGTTTCATCGCCTCAGTGAAAGGTACGTTAATGTACAATTTCTTAAGGACATCTATGAACTTCCCAAATTGCCTATCTAGCTTGGCCTTAGCCAATCTTTGAGAGAAGGGAACTGGGGGTTGGTATGGTTCAGGGGTATATACTTAGACACCTTCTCAGTAGTTTCCTCTTCTTCTAAGGGTTGTGTCTTAGTCTCATTTGCCTCAATTCCCTTATCTTTGTCACTCTCCCTTTTACCCTTGGGATCCTCTAATTTCTTGCCACTTCTCAAACTCACAGCCTTACAGTATTCATTACCTGGATTTATTTCAGGTTGATCAGGAAACTTACCCTGTTGCCTTTGTGAAGTGCCTGCTTGTTGGGCAATCTGAGTTTCCAACATCTTATTATGAATGGCCAAATTGTCAACCTTAGCTGACAACTCTCTAATGGCCTCAGTCACAACTTGCCCATATTACCTAAACTTCTCATTTTGCTTAGATTGACTCTCAACAAATTCTCAAGAAGAGATTCAAGTCTAGATTTTTGTACCTGTTGGAATCCAAAGAAGGGTTTAGCACTACCTTACCCAGCTTGGTATTGACTATTCCAGAAGGAGAAGTTAAGATGTGACCTCCAACCGGGGTTATAAGTTTGAGAATATGGATCATTCCTCCTCTTTTGGTTGAAGTTATAAAAATTATGGCATGATTCCACTTGCTCCACCATGCACCTTGTGAAGAGCCAATCCCAACTTGGCATTCGGCACCAATGTGTCCCTTGCTCCACAAATCTCACAAAAAATGTTAGAAGCACCTATGACATTAACATGAGTTTTCTCAAGCATGTCAAAACGTTTATTCAAAGAATCAAATTTTGGTTGTAGTATAGTGGTGAGTATTCCCGCATGTCACGCGGGTGACCCGGGTTCGTTCCTCGGTAACGGCGCCAAAAACTTAGTGTGTGAAATTCGTAAATGTACGGTTTCATCGTCAAGTAATAAAAAGATCGAATCCACAGGGACTGTGTCTATGAATATCAATTAATTAATTAATTCAATTCAATTAAACAAAGGGGATAAAATTGTTGATTGATGAGATCTTAATAACCAAGCAATTAAATAAATAAATTTTAAAGTGCAAAATTGAGAACAGAAATAGCAAGTTATTAAGAAAGGTTTTTCAGATTCAAGAAAGCTTCCAAGATTGGGGTAACCACAATGATACAAGACAAATTCTAATTGGCAACCATTTTATTAAAATTAAAATTCAATTGAAGGTGAATACCCTAAATTAGTTAATGTTCTTTCTCAAGAGATAAGAACCATGCCCAATTAAACCAATTCCTACTCTCGTGGTAATTGAATTTAAATTAAACTCATTACGCTTTATGGTAATTCATTGAATCCTCGAAAGGCTAAACCTACTCTCATGATTTAGACCTTAAGTTCAATTCTTATGGTTCCAACACCTAGGTTCACCTCTCAGTACGTCCCTAGATATCTATGAGATGCAAATATGTGGCCAGCAAATTCATATGAATAAGCGCAATAAGGATTGAATTAAAGAATATTCAAGATTAATAAAAGAGGTAAACAAAGTTAATTAATCATCATCAATGTATCAAAGGGTATTGCCCAATCCTAGAAACAAAGAGAACTACTCAGACATGGAGAAGAAGAAACAAGAAAACAACATAAAGAACATCTAAACCCGTAACTAAGAGAGAAAAGAGGAGAAAGATGAAGATCAAGAGCCTCCAAACGTGCCTCCTTTAAACAGAATTGGGACCACAAAACTATACTCAGAACATCTATTTATACCCCTAGAGTTTTAATTGGCTAAAGGCCCCAAAAGAAATAAAAAAATAAAACTTAAAAACTGATGCGTACTGTGATCCACGGCCGTGGATCATTCCACGGGCTGGCCGTGGATCTCTCTGCCACATGACCATTCTGCCTCAACTTGAATTCCACGGCTGTGGAACTCTCTGGAGTTTCTCTTTTGCTTCTTCAAGCTGTTACTCGATCCATGGCCGTGGGGAATTCCACAGGTAGGCCGTGGATCTCTCTGGTGTGAGCTTTTTGCCCCTGTTTGCTATCCGTAAAGCTCCAACTTCAATCATGCAAGCTTTCCATCCATTTCAAGGCCAATTGAGAACCAATCCTGCACAACAACACCACAAATATTGCAGTTATCCGAACTAAAGGAAAAACAAATAAAAAGAGAAACTAAAATGCCTAAAATGTCTAAAAATGCATGCAAAATAAGAACAAAATATGATGTTGTTTCACACACATCACTCTCAGCCCTGGAACTCCTCTAAGGACGATCTACCCTAGACCAAATACTCATCCTATAACCCTCTGAACATTCCACGAGCAACGATTCTGAAGGAAGTATTTTAGACCGAGTTCTGGGATATCAAGAGGCCACCCCCTTTGAAGAAATATGCACAAAAGGATCATACAAAACATTGTTCATAGCACAAGGGCTATGGCCATGACACAGTAGATTACTTTTAACTTCGTGATGCCATTGAGTCCCTAATTAAGGCAGGACGGTTGAATCAGTATATCAGTCATGTCCAAAATAAGGGATGCTGTGGAGGACGGAACGAAAGAAAATGCAGTCCAAGTCTTAGGTGGAGCCCATCTTTGTACTGAAGGAGGAGATCTTGGATTTCGCCTCAATGTAATACTAACAACCAGCAAGATTGGAACCAGGACACTACCTTATATGACAATGATGGTTGCCTTGCCCAAGTCAACCGAACCATCAACAATATCGTTGGTGGTTTCGCGAGTGGCGGGTCATCCAACAGCACCCAAAAGAAAGCACTCAGGATGAAGTATTGAGCGTCTCCCATTCCGCACCCAAATCACGGGCCAGAGATCGGAAGGAACCCCTTATCTCCTTTTTAGACAAAGATTATGGTGAGATTATCCCAAAGCATGATGAGCTGCTGTTATCTCTGGGATAACTTCTAATGTTGAGATCCGGTAAATTTTTATAGAACAAGGTAGTTCAGCTAATATTATGTTCGTGAAGTTGTACGATAAGCTGGAGTTTCCAAACTCAGAGCTGATCCCCTACAATAGTGAGCTCACCGGTTTTATTAGTGAAAAAAACACTCTAGTAGGGTATGTTTGAGACTTACCTGACCCTGGGGAGCAGCAAGCTCTTCAGGACTGTTAAGGTCAAGTTTCTGGTCGTGAACTACCCCTCAGCATATAATATCATCTTGGGTCATCCTACGCTGAATGCACTTGGCACCGTAGTGTCTACCACCCACTTGGCCATGAAATTCCTTAACAAAAATAATGAGGTTGTCACGGTTAAATGGGACCAGATCGTGGTGCGCAAATGTTACAATGAAAGCCTCAAAATAATGAGGTTGTTGAGGCTAATTGAATGTACTATAATAGCTATTCAACTAGCAAGTTTTCAACTGTGTTCAAAAGAGGCAAAGTGAGTATATAGTTATTTTATAGCCGTAGTTTAGAGAATAATCGAACAAACCAGAGGAGTTATTTGACTAGCATATGTTTCGATTGTGATCGAAAAGATAAGTGAGATACTTTAAAGGTAAAACCCAAAGTGGTATTTTTAGTGCTATTCAAAAAGGCTAGAGATACTACTCAGATAACCAAGTTCAGAGTTATCATTAACATCTCATAAACATCATAGCACGGCTTAGAGTGGTCAGCACTCAGCCTAGGTCAAAGGAGTAACAAAAACCCTTTGCGAGATCAATAGAGGAGTAAGAAAAATCCTCAGTCAGATCAGAGGATAACCTCAACCAGGTCAAAGGAGCAAGAAAAGCCCTTTGCAAGAATCATGACATTGCATAAACCTCATCATAATCCATTATATCATCATCCACATTCATCATTTCAATGAGCATCCATACACAATTTTATTTGAAATGTTATCTTGTGAATTTATTATATAGTTGTATGTTAAATGATTCTCTTTATTAGTAAGTTGCTGAGAATTTTTGAATTCTCACCCCTTTTGTATGTTTGTATATTTATTTACAGATTGAAATCAAGATCATTCCAAGGAAGGGAAATGAAGTAGTAGTAGTTTTGACTAGAGTAGTCTTCTTTGTTTTGAATATATGTATGTAGGCCATGAAGACCCAGTTGTATTCGAACAAAGTACTTATGTACAAAGTATATAAATTTCATATTACAGTAAATCAAAATTTTCAGATGTGTTATGTATAGAATTTGAATATTTTACTTCGATTACTTCTTTTTGAGGCTTTCAGTTCAAATACTTGTATAACTTTGTAGTACCAATGAGATTTGTTTTCAAAAATCAGTAGTAACATTCTAATCAGATTTATGTAAGTATATTCTTGAATGTATTGTAATAAATCAGACTAGGATGTTACACTATGGTATCAGAGTAGTTCATCCTATTGATCCAGGGTATGGACGGATTATGATTTTAGGCATGTTTCGATATTCCTGTTTCGTCTTGTGCATTTTCTTGTATCTCGAAGTGATATATGAATATAATTGCATGACAACTTTAAGTATGAATATTATTAGCTACTATTACATTGTTACATGATATTGAGACTGATCAACTCAATATGTATTGTTCTGTGTGTATAGGAAATTTTGGCTTCACCTAGGTGAATGAGATGGAACGTGAACTCTTTGAATAAGGACCTAACTGATAGGTCTGGGATATTCATAGAGATGACAGCTACTATGAGAGAGTAAACTGCTGTCACAAATAGGGTTTTAGAAAGAATAGAAGCAAATGCACCAGTTAGTAATGCAGCAGAAGTAAGAAATCAGAATTTTCATGACTTATCTGAGTTTAGAAAGGTGAATCCTCCATCATTTCGAGGAGAGTACAATCCAATAAAATTTGAAGAATGGTTGAGTGAAAAAGAGAAAGTTTTTTAGGTGATGGATTGTACGGATAAAAAAAAAAAAATTCCTCTTATATGTTAGTAGGGAAGGAGCATTGGTGGAGGAATGTTAGGAGGATGTCGAAAGCAGCAGGAACTCAAATTTTATGGGAAGTATTTAGGACGGTCTTTTTGGAAAAGTATTTTCCAAAGAACTTACAAGATGATAAGGAAATAGAATTTCTAAAGTTAGAATAGTTATGTCTGTAACCCAGTATATGACTAAGTTCGAGGAGTTATTGAAGTTCTCATCCTACTTTAGATATAACTCGGATGAAAAGTGGAAATGTGTGAAGTTTGAGTCCGATTTGAGAGATGATATTAAGAAGGCAATAAGGGCCTTGGAGATTAGAGATTTTTTTCTTTAGTAAACAAGTGCAGAATTATGGAAAGTTTTGATAGCAATCCGCAAGTGGAGCAACAGTCACAGGGTTTTCACAAGAGGAAGAGAGGAGATGATATGTACAAGAAGGGTGCTTCTCGACCTAGTTCTTCTCAAGATAAAGGCAAGCAAGTTCAGGCAAAATCGAAGAGGTTAAGATGTGATAGATGTGGGAGACAGCATGGTAGCAGACCTTGTCTAGTAGGCCAATCAGTATGTTACTTTTGCGGCCAACCAAGGCACTATGCAAAGGAGTGTCCACAGAAGCAGGGAGCAGCACCTGGCCTCAAACCTCTAGTTAAAGGAAGAGTCTACACTCTGAGTGGTAAAGAGGCAGCCCAATCTCCCGATCTTATACAAGGTAAGTGCATAGTTAAAAATGATCTCTTAATTGTATTATATGATTCAAGAGCATCTCACTCCTTTATTTCATATGAATGTGTGAAGAGATTAGATTTACCTATGTCTAAGTTTCCCCATGTTTTATCTGTGTCTACACTAACAGGAAAACCAGTCATAACTTCCTTTGTTTGTAGGGATTGTTGTGCGAGAATAGAAGATATGATTTTCTCTGTGAATCTTATCTATTTACCTCTTCTTGACATTGACATCATTCTAGGTATGGATTGGTTATCATTGAACCATGTTGTTTTGAATTGTTCAGATAAAACTTTGATGTTTATGTCTGATAATTCCTCTATGCCTGTTTCTTTCAAGTCTTTGTTGTTGAGTGCTAAACAAGTTAACAATTGCTTAGTAGAAGGGGTCGAGGATATGTTCTCATTTTCTCCTCAAATATCAAAGTTAAGCAAGACTTAGGAAATATACATATGGTAAGAGATTATCCAGAAGTGTTTCCTAGGGAAGTTGTTGAGTTGCCACCCAAGAGAAAGATAGAGTTCACCATAAACCTAATAGTACCTTATAGAATAACACCTTTAGAGATGGCGGAACTTAAGAAATAAATAGAAGACTTGTTAGATAAACAATTCATTAGGCCTAACATTTCACCATTGGGGGCACCGGTTTTGTTAGTAAAGAAAAAGGATGGTAGTATGAGATTGTGTGTAGATTATAAACAGCTGAATAAGGTAACCATTAAGAATAAGTACACATTGCCAAGAATAGATGATCTGATGGATCAACTAAGAGGAGCTTTGGTTTTCTCAAAAATTGATCTAAGGTCTAGGTATCTTCAAATAAGATTTAGGGAAGAAGATATCCCTAAGACTGCTTTTAGAACTAGGTATGGACATTATGAGTACCTTGTGATGTCCTTTGGGTTAACCAATGCACCTGTTGTGTTCATGGATTACATGAACCAAAATTTTAGACTTTATCTAGACAATTTTATTGTTATTTTTATAGATGATATCCTTGTCTATTCGAAGATAATGGAAGAACAAGAGCAGCATGTTAGGATAGCTTTAGAAATTCTTATAGAGAAGAAATTGTTTGCTAAATTAGCTAAGTGTGAGTTTTGGTTGCAAGAAGCATGGTTTCTCAAGGAGGAATATCAGTAGACCCTAGTAAGATTGAGGCAGTGTTGTAATGGCAAAGACCAATCACTATGATTGAGATTAGAAGCTTTGTAGGCCTGGCTGGGTACTATCAAAGGTTTATTAAGGAATTCTCTCAGATAGCTCTACCCTTAACTAAATTAACTAGGAAAAGTAATTCTTTTGTTCAGACACAAGAGTGTGAAGTTAGTTTTCTAGAATTAAAGCAGTGGTTAACCACTACACTTGTCTTGGTAGTTCCAAATCCACTAGAGGACTTTGAAGTATATTGTGATGCTTCAAAGAATGGGTTAGGGTGTGTTCTTATGCAAAATAGGAAAGTAATTGCCTATGCCTCTAGACAGTTGAGGCCACATGAAGGGAATTATCTTACCTATGACTTAGAGTTAGCAACTATAGTGTTTGCCTTGAAAGTCTAGAGACACTATCTTTATGGGGTTTAGTTTGAGGTGCTCAGTGATCATAAAATTTTAAAATACTTGTTTGATCAGAAAAAACTGAACATGAGACAAAGGAGAATGATGGAATTCTTGAAGGACTATGACTTCGAGTTGAGATACCAACCAGGTAAGGCCAATGTAATGGTTGATGCACTTAGTAAGAAATTCCTACATGTGTCCTAAATGATGGTTCGAGAATATGAACATTTAGAGAGTTTTAGGAACTTGAGTCTTGCAGTGATTGTGTCACCACATAGTCTTTGTATGAGTAGAGTAAACATAGTTAGTGACTTGAGAACCCAAATCTTAGAATCTCAAGAGAAATATAAGACTTTACAAAAAGTAAATGAGCAAATTCTCTTAGGAAACCAAACATAATTTAGTAAAGCAGATGACAGGATGATAAAGTTTACAGATAAACTTTGTATTCCTAAAGAATATGAAATTAAAGAAAGGATCCTAGACGAAGCTCAAAAGAGTAGATATACCATCCATCTTGGAGCCACAAAGATGTATCAAGATTTTAGAAAGTTATTTTGGTGGCCTAAGATGAAAATCGAAATAGTAGAATATGAGTCCAAATGTTTGATATGTCAAAAAGTTAAGACAGAGCACCAAAAACTTTCAGGACCACTACAAACTTTAAGAATCCCTAAGTGGAAATGAGAGTGCATTACAATGGATTTTGTGATAGGGTTACCCAAACTCAGCCAAGGTATGATGCCATTTGGGTTATAGTGGATAAATTAACAAAATATGCTTAGTTTTTTCCAATTAGAGCTAACTTTTCTTTGGATAGACTAGCTTAGTTATACTTGTAAGAAATTATTAGATTGCATGGAATCTCCATAAGTATAGTATTAGATAGAGATCCTAGATTCACATCTAGATTTTAAGGAGCCTTACAACAGGCTTTTGGGACAAAGCTAAACTTTAGTACAGCTTACCACTCGCAGACAAATAAGCAATCCAAGGGGATTATCCAAACCCTAGAAGATATGCTTCGAGCTTTCATACTCAACCAAAAGGGTAGTTGGGATAGATTCCTCCTTTTAGTAGAATTTGCCTACAACAATAGCTACCACACCAGCATAGGTATGACACCATATGAAGCATTGTATGGTAGGAAATGTAAATCACTTCTATGTTGGTATGAGGTAGGAAAGTGAACCATCTTAGGTCCTAAGTTAGTGTAGCAGACCACAGAACAGATAAAGATGATCAAAAAGAGATTGGTCACTTCTCAAAGTAGGCAGAAAAGCTATGTTGATAAGAGAAAGAGATCTCTAGAGTTTGAAGAAAGAGAACATGTTTTTCTGATAGTCACTCCTACTATAGGAGTTAGTAGAGCTTTGCAAACCAAAAAGTTAAACCCACGGTTTCTTGGTCCTTACCAAATCATGAGAATAGTTGGACCCATAGCCTATCAGATAGTCCTTCCCCCTAATCTATCCAACCTTCATAATGTCTTCCATGTTTCTCAACTTAGGAAATACAACCCAGATTCTTCACACATTATTGAAATTGAATCAATACAATTAAAAGATGATTTAACTTATATGGTTAAACTTGTGAGGATCGTGGACAGAGGAGTCCAAGAACTTAGGGGAAGACAGATTCCTTTAGTAAAGGTTCTATGGGATGGCATTAGCACAGAGAAGACTACTTAGGAGTTAGAGTCCCACATAAGATAAGACCATCCTGAACTCTTTACATGAGGTAAGAAATTTTGAGGGCAAAATTTTAAAAAGGAGGGAAGAAATGTAACATCCTCCCTAATACATTAGTTTTTAATTTGGTTATAGAATTGCTATAATGCTAATTAAAATAGTGAATGGCATATAGTAGTTTAGTTAGTGTAAGACACTAAAATATCTTAAGAGATATTATGTTTGTTAGAGCTACCTCAAAAGTCAAAGAGATACTTCTTGTTTCTTCTTTTCCTCCACCGTCTTTAACTTGTGTATGTATATATTCCCTCTTTTCACGCTGTTGTTATCAGCAGAAATGAGAAGGAAAGTAAGAAATAGAAATAGAAAGAAAAAATAGAGAAGAAAGAAAAGAATCAGAAAAGAGAAAGTTGATTAGAAAAGAAGAGGAAGAAGTAAGAACTAAGTGCAGAACAAGCAACAAAATTGAACTTCAATATACAAAAAACTGAGGTAGGGGTTGTTGTGTTTGTTTTCTGTGTTTATCATTCTTTGTTCATGAAAAACTGACAAAGGATGAACAGAATCGAGTTCTTCATGATACTCAAAGTAAAATCATGATTAAGTGAAGTTGAGTTATGTTTTCTAAGCTTATATATGCATATTTGTGTATGTATATATATGTCTGTGTGTGTCTGTGTGTGTGTGTCTGTGTGTCTGTGTGTGTGTGTGAAAACATTTATCAGAGTTTGATGTTGAGTTTCCAATACTTTTCTACATAAGTTATGAATCGTTAGATACTTGTGGATTAAAGGAATTGGTATAGAAGTGAAAGAGCAAGAAAGTTATGATTCTGAGGTTTCCAGATCATTTTTCTGCAGTATTCTTTTTGAATAAGACCAAGTAGTGATTCGAATAGAATAGTACAAATTGTTACAGATTTATGGTATCAGTTAGTCAAATTTGCATGATTTCAGAGATAAACCAAGTATACTAAGTAAGCAAATTTCGAATGGCGTGGTCCTTGAGGCTAATCGAATAGACTAGCAGAGCTATTCAATCGGCATAAAGCGGAAAGACATGATAGTGTTAATCGGATAGACTAAGTGCATGTTTGGTAGAGATTCTCAATAGCTTTTTTTGGGAAAAAAGCTGTTTGAATAGTGTTTAATCATGTTTGGTAAAATTAGCTTCAGCTTTTACACGAAATTCAATATAAAATAAAAGCTTTTTAAAGCTGATTTTTATAATGCTGAAGATTGAAACTTATGATTTTAGCTTATAGATTATTCCTTACATTTTGATATGTAAATACCATTTTGTCCTCAATCAAATAATTTTTTTAATCATTCTATACCTATTTTAGTAATTTAATACATAAAAGCGATTCTTTTTTATATCATCCAAACGAATTAGATTAACTTAAAATCGCTTTACAGCTAATGCATCCAAACATAAAAATGAATCAATTATAATCGATTATAACAAAAAGCTTTTATACAATAATCGATTACTAAGCATAATCAAATTTTTGCAGCTATCCCAAACACACCCTAAGTGTATTATTCGATTCAGTGTGTTTTCGATAGTAATCGAAATACTATCAAGTAGTTCAAAATGATATACTTTCGATTTTGATTGAATAGACTAAAAGCTATTCGCATAGACCATTTCAGAATGGTAAGTTAGGCTAATCGCGTAGACTAAGAGAGTTGTTCGATTGGCAAGAATTCGAGGCTAATTAAATGTACTATAGTAGTTATTCGACTAGCAAGTTTTCAATTGTGTTTGAAAGAGGCAAAGTGAGTAGATAGTTATTCTATAGCCATAGTTTCGAGAATAATCGAACAAACCAGAGGAGTTATTTGACTAGCATATGTTTCAATTGTGATAAAAAAAATAAGTGAGATACTTTAAAGGTAAAACCCAAAGTGGTTTTTTTAGTGCCATTCGAAAAGGCTAGAGATGTTATTCGGATAACCAAGTTCAAAGTTATCATTAACATCTCATAAACATCATAGCATGGCTTAGAGTGGTCAGCACTCAGCCTAGGTCAAAGGATTAAGAAAAACCCTTTGCGAGATCGGTAGAGGAGTAAGAAAAATCATCAGCCAGATCAGAGGATAACCTCAACTAGGTCAAAGGAGCAAGAAAAGCCCTTTGCGAGAATCATGACATTGCATAAACCTCATCATAATCTATTTCATCATCATCCACATTCATTATTTCGATGAGCATCATACACAATTTTATTCGAAATGTTATCTTGTGAGTTTATTATATAGTTATATGTTGAATGATTCTGTCTGTTAGTAAGCTGCTGAGAATTTTTGAATTCTCACCCCTTTTGTATGTTTGTATGTTTGTTTACAGATCGAAATCAAGATCATTCCAAGGAAGGGAAATAAAGTAGTAGTAGTTTCGACTAGAGTCGTCTTCCTCATTTTGAATATATGTATATAGGCCATGAAGGCCCAATTGTATTCGAACAAAGTACTTATGTACAAAGTATATAAATTCTATATTACAATAAATTGAATTTTTCAGATATGTTCTGTATAGAATTCGAATACTCTACTTCAATTACTTCTTTTTGAGGCTTTAATTTCAATTACTTGTATAACTTTGTAATGTCGTACCAATGAAATTTGTTTTCAAAAATTACTAGTAACATTCTAATCAGATTTATTTAAGTATATTCTTGAATGTATTGTAATAAATCAGGCTAGGATGTTACAGGGGCAACGTGACGAGGTTGAGCATATTTTTACATAAAGAGAATTGGACCCGTTCTAGTGAAGGGAGTAGACAATGTAAAATAGAACATCCAAAAAAGGAAACTTTTTATTATTCACATTTCATACATCATCAACTTTACAAGAAGGACCTATAAGCTATGCTTATTCAGGAGTGGCCACTTAAAGGAAGCCAAGAAAGTAGCATGCAGAGATGATGATGACTGATCAAGCATTGACCACGGCCACCTCAACGGTTCCTCAAGATGCAAGCACCCACTCCTCCCTCTTGAGAAACATGAGCAAAATGCTTCACAATGTCACACATCCAGCTGCACACATGTGCACCCATAGCATAGCTAGTGCCTTCGGTAATAATCAAGAAGGCGGAGTAAGGAGAGCGGTGAAACCCCTCCATGCCTCATAGGGGCTACCACAGAGTTAACAAATCCTTCAGGCAAGCATAGGAAGGTTGCACACTCTTGTGTACGCCTAGAAGGAAAGGCTTCTGACGCCCAGAGACGTGTCGACCAAGCCACACAAAGCAGTTACTTGGCCCTCACCACGCCATTATGTCTGGAGAGAAAGGCCTCCACCAGAAAAACATGCAAGGATAAAGGGAACACCTTTAAGAATTTGGGAAAGAAATGGAAAATGATTTTAGAAAGAGACATGGCTCTCAACACACTCACAAGAAGCTGAACAGGGACCATTCTCTAGAAAAGAGCCACTCTCAAGGATAACCAGAAAATAGAGAAACAAGTGATAACCTTGCTACAAGCATTCCCTATTTATAAAGGGAGTTATGCGTTACGATTGACTTCTATAATGGCAAATCAATCGCACATTCGAAGCCACTTTTAATTGTTCCTCCCCTGTGATTGGTCATGTAGGCAGCGGGCAGTTGGGAAACGAAGCAGAAAACTGCTATCCTCATTAAAGCGATTTTAGTTCCTAATAAATTCAAAGTAAAGGTTCTCAAACAAGCACAGACTGCTACAAACCGTTGAATAAAGACTAGTAAAAGGACATCAAGTCCTTAAGAGTAAAAGTCCTTACCCCCTTTAGGAAACACTAAACAGACCCCGTGAACTAAATTTAGGGGTAACTTATGGCATACCCCGGATAACAGAATGATGACATAAGCAAAGCGATCCAATTCAGATCTCAGCCTTACTCATTAACCCCAGGAGCATACTATGATATATCATGGACCTCGGCCTTTTGGAAGAAACATCACGAGATTCGGCGTCAATACTAACTCGAATCCCTTTGTCTATTGCATGTCATGTGCTCCTATCAAACTCAGATACCTTAAAACTTAGTTGTCTCATCTAAGCGCCAAACTGGGGATAACTGTTTTGGATCATGATCTGGCACACTAGTCCCATGGGTCAACCTGGAGTGCATCCATCCGGAGTCCGCTGTTAACACCCCAGCGAGAATTCACTCGTGGCGCACTGTTGAGATCCTAGCATAATGGATGTCGGATTACAGTATTGGGTAGCAACAACATTATCGTGAGATTTACGTAGTGGATAAATCCTACAATTATCTGTAACTACCAATCACGATCTTGCGTAATAGTAGTGCCAATAACCGCATTTGACTGCTCATAATCAATATTCTAATTTTATAAGGATCCTCAGCAACAATCAAGGGAATGCGTTTCCCTACTCACCATCTATCAATACCAGGCTCAATCACCTTTAACAAGTAACTATTACTCTTTTGCTTAAATCCTAATTGTGCACAGTCTAACTTGAGCATTAGAGTCCCTTTGCAGGTACCAACCACCATCATTTCAACACGCTCCACTGTTACTCAAGGAGGAAAACACTCATACGTTACCTACACAGGTAAACCTCAATATCCATTACTGACTCAAGTTCTTGGTGTGAGTTCCTAATGCATGACTCTAGTTCTTAGTGCGTGACTCGAGTTCCTGATGCGTTATCTTGGTGAGTGACTCGAGTCACGCCAGCACCAAGTAGTGCAAGTTCTTGGTAAGGAGGTTAAAATTTGGTAACTTTGTTAGGAGATCCTAGTGCAAGTCACGCAAGTACCAAGTACCATCCCAAGCACCAACAAGCAAGGTTGAGTTACAAGCTTCAATTTTCCCTCAAAACATGATTCGTTGCATCCCCTAAGCCTTTTGGAAGGTTTAAGGGAGAAGGCTACTTATCATCCATGTTGTTGAATTTTTCACTTATTCCCTATTTCACTAAAAAAAATCACTAAAAATCAAACCTTGGTGAAATGTTATGAAATTTGGAGGACATAGAAATCAAAGGTAGGCCTTAATTTTGGTGAGAAAAGTGAGAGAAATTGAGAATGGTCATAAGAAGATGATGATATTAGTCTTATTCTAAAAAGGGGAAACTATAGCACCAAAAAATTGTAAAAATTATGAAGTTAAGAAATGAAATTAATTAAGAGTATAAATAAACTGATAGTAGTATAAAAAGCATAAATAAAAAGTTTAGTTTCTTAAAGTGAAATCCCTTAAGAATAATACTGTAGTTGAAAAAAATATAAGTTTAAAGTAGTTACAAGTCAATGTGAGTAGATAAATAGGATTATCAATAACCCACATTTGTTTATGAGAAATTTACAGAAATAAATTTTATGTCTATGTAAATTTATGAAGAATAATGTTAAACACATATATTTACAAAAATATTATTCTATATTTATGTACTTTTTATTATTTGATTATAACTAATCTTACTTTATTTTTTTATATTTACTCTGATTTTATTAGTTCACACAAATATAAAGTGATATAATTTTAGGTGTGCATTAGAAAAAGCTTTTTTAAAATGAATTTATCTATAAAATTAGTAAATAATGATGTATTAACTATTAATTTAATTTAAAATGTATCGTAATCTTAGCCTATTATTTATTGTAAAATTTGTCTTAGACAAATCTCGATTCTAGTTGTTACTCTAGGAATGGAATATCCTCCTCTCAAATACTTAGTGATTTATGAATTGGAAGAATATCATAAACTTACTTCAAATTAAATAAGAAATATGCAATGAATGTAAATCAAAGAGACAATAAATGAAAAGTAAGTGGATACTTGAAATTCGAATAATATAAGTAAACTAAAAGTAATAAATATAAATATTAATCGAACATGACAATGAAATCAATAAAAGCATATAAAGCAAGCAAGTAAACGAAGCATGTAAAGAAAACATACAAAGGAATTAAACTTGCATAAGAGGGTGTTTGGAATATAAAAAAATGAGAAATAATTTAATTTATAAATTAAATTTAATTAAATTTTATGGTTTAAATGTTAAAAAATAGAAAATGATTTAATTTTTAAAATCTTATGGCTTTTATTTTTTTATTTTATAAATTCTATCAAATTTGATAGAATTTGTTAGAATTTGATTTGATTTGATTTGAAATAAAAAGACTATTTTACTTTTAATAATTATCTCTAACTACTTTTCATGAAAGTTAAAATATAAAATAATAAAATTAAATTAAAATAATTCTCATTTTAATGAATTTCAAATACAAAATTTAATTTCTAAATCAATTTAATTTTTTTTAAAAGTTCTAAATACAAAATTTAATTTCTAAATCAAATCAAATCATTTCTCAATTTTATTCATTTCAAATACAACCTAAAGATAAATTCAAATGACTTCTAAATAGAAGTAAGTAAAAGAAAATAAGTAAAGAAAAAAAATTAACTTAATAGAATAAATGAAAAAAAATTGGTATTAGAATAGATAAATTTAACTTAACTGAAAAGAACACAAGTAAATTAAAGTAATTAAATAAAGGCAATAAATATGCAAAAAGCAAATTGACATAAAAGTAAAGAAAGTGAAACAAAAGAAATCAAATAAGAACCACTCAATCAAGGAATGGATAGAAGTTTACAATAAATGTAAGAAATTGCTTTAGAATTGTATTGAAATATAAGGATTATAGAAATAATATATAGTGAAATATATATTTAATTAATGTAATTTATTTGTGAGTGTCAAAATGACTTTTGATGTGTTTGATATGTGTGCAAATATTTTCTAATTATCCTAATGTCTTCACCTCCTTTAAATATTTATAAACAATGAAAATAATTATCATTTTAATAAGATTAGAATAAATATTGTTAACAAGATTAATTTTTTAATCTAACAATAATAATTATATTATCTTAATATTATAAACTTAACTATTAAAAACTTCTTACATTCAAGTTCAAACACTTAAATTTGAATTCAAATTAAGTATAACTGCGTTAAATTTGTGTTTATACACATTGAACCCGAAAACGTCCTTTGCAATCTTAAAAGTTTTGCTTAGTGCTCACTTCCTTGTGCTCTTCCATTTCTGATATAACTTCGAATGGTCTTTTATCCATTTCATCGAAATTTGCCTTGATAATGTTTTGGATTACATGTGAATATACAAACCATAATTTGAGTAAAAATTGAACTAGCTAGATTTTATATAATAACCAAATTTTAAGTTTATTACTTAGATTAATAAAAAATGTTCAAATAACAATTTTTATTTCTTTTTTAGATCGAATTTTTTTATTTTATATTAATATTTATTAAAATTTAATATTAAATACATATTTATTAAATCATTTTAAATAAATCTTGTCCATGTACATCAACCATTTTCTTTCATAAAACTAACAATTTACCCTCTTCTCATAACCCCACTGGCCCCCACCCACTGCTGCACTCGTTGGACTCGTGAGTTGGCGCTGGCATGCCTTGGAAAAGCCACGTCACTACGGGACCCCCCTTCACAAATCACTTAAAGTGGGACCCACCTTGAATGATGGCACATGAAAATCTCTCTTATCATCATGATATGACGAGGTCATGATTCCAGGCGCGCTCAACACCAAAGCGCGTGGAATCAAACACACTTTCTCTCTTTCTCCACTCTCTTCTCTCCTGGTTCTATAGTCAACAGTCAACGAGCGAAAAAACCGTTTTTCTTTCTCAACAGAACACAGAAGAATAAGAAAAAGATGACGATGAATGAATTATAATATACGAATAATATTATTTATATCACATAATTCAAATAATTTATATTATTATTATTTATTTATTTTTAATTCATTAATATTAAAGATGTATAATTCTTTATATAAATTGTGACATTATATGTTAACATAAAAAGAATTATGTTATCAGAGTCAAATAAAAAATGTGTCATAAAAAATATAAAAATAAATTTTATTATAATTATTTTTATATTTTATCTCTCGTAACATAACTTTTTATGTTAATTATTAATAAGAAAAGATCTAATGTATACTCACATAAAAAGGCACAACAGGAGCGAACATATAAAAAAATCGTAATTAATTTATGTAAATTGTAAATTATCCATGCAACAAACATTGCTCCAAAAAATAATTTTTAAAATCAAACGATATTTTAACCGTTCTACACTAGTGTTTCAAGTTTCTAACCCGATCATGGTAAAAAAGTAACTACAATTGGACTTTGATGAATCCAAAAGCAGAGACCGCAAAGAGAGAGCTTAGAGCTGAACTTCAAAACCTAAGAAGGTAGTCATTTTATGTGATGATTGAACCAGTTGGGCACTCTGACACAAGTCATCATTAACTCTACACCTATTCACTTTCTCTCTCTATCTAGTATCTATATAAAGAGTCCCATCTATCCTCCAGCCTTTTACTGTTCTGCAAAAAGCTAAAGTCTGAGACACCCACTGCCACGAAAGCTCACCCCATTTTCTCACCCCACTCCCTTCCTATTACCATTTTGTTCGTTTCCCACTCTCCAAACACATTCTCTTGTTTTTCTCAGAAAGAAAGAGAAGAAAAAAATGGGTGAGAAAGATGATGGCTTGAGGTTGGGTTTGAGCTTGAGCTTGGGATGTGGAGAAAATGCAAATAATCAACCTCCTCTGGAAGTGAATCTCATGCACAAATCTCCTCAATCGGTTCCGAAACAAAGGGGTTCCTTGAATAACTTCTTTCAATTTCCAGGTATGTGATTTTCCTTCATCTCTTTTTTTTTTTTCAAATTTTTGGGTTTTAGATTCGTCCAAAATGTTTAATTTTTTCCATAAAAAAATCATTTCTTTTTTTTCGTTTTTCTTTCAAAGTTTTGGTTAAAACTTAAAACCCATTTCCCATTTTTCCTTTGAAAACCTTCTTTGATGACTAGATGCCCTTCAATATCCTTGTTAATTACACAACTGCCACTAACTAACTCACGTGCACTTCACGTGGCAGATCGGAGCTCCGAGGCGAGGTTGTTCCTCCGTGGAATAGACGTGAACTCAGCGCCACTGTTGACGGCGGCGGCGGCAGTCTGCGACGAAGAGAATGGGGTTTCGTCGCCGAACAGCACCATATCGAGCATCAGCGGGAAGCGGAGCGAGAGAGAAGCTAACGGAGACGAGAACGACGCTGCCGAGAGGGCCTCGTGTTCTCGAGGCGGAAGCGAAGACGATGACGGCAGCGGCTGCGGCGGCGACGGCGACGGCGACACTTCGAGGAAGAAGTTGAGGTTGTCGAAGGAACAGTCCATGGTGCTGGAAGAAACCTTCAAGGAGCACAACACCCTGAACCCGGTGAGTGATAGTGGCGTTTATGTAATTCAATTGCAGGGTAAGGGCTATTTGGGATTTCATGCTAGTGGTAATTTGTTTATTTTGAGGTTGTCTTTTGTTCTTAGATTAGGCTTTTTGAAAAATATTATTTTTTGAACCGTTATTCAATGGCACTTGGCATTTGTACTTAAAATTGTTTTAATTTTAACTTTATTATTATTATTATTATTTGGATATATAATTATTATTATTATTTGTAGAAACAAAAGCAAGCATTGGCAAAGCAGTTGAATCTGAGGCCTAGACAAGTGGAGGTGTGGTTTCAGAACAGAAGAGCAAGGTGAGGTTTCTCATCTATGGCTAAGCTGCTTCTTCTCAGGGGTAATATTGACATTCTCCGTATGAACTAGAGTATTAAATGTGAATATTTTGTGGCATTGTTTATTATTACGTTAACCCTTTAAGTTGTCTGTAACATACCCCACTGTGTTTGAATCTATTTTTAAAGGGTTTTGTTGTTCCTCATCAATGTTATACTTCATACTGTTGAGAAAGCAACCAAAGCAACTTCAAGCACTGCTCCAACATCAATAATGGGATTGATCCATTTGAGAGTGATAAATAACGCAACTTTTATAAGTCATAAAAGATATAAAGTTGCACATGATTTTGATAAAAATAATAATAAATAAACAGCCATGTTTAAATATCAAACACGTGGCTACACGTGTATGCACAGGCCCACGCACAGGCACAAAAATGTAAAAGGGATTTGCTAGAAAACAAGCGCTCGAGGTTTCTAGCCTTTGGATGACTCTATTTATATTGAGATTTGCGTTATGAATCACAAATAATGACAAATAAAAAAAAATGCTATCACTGCTGTTGCTTGACCGTTTAGGCACAAACAACGCTCGAGCTTACAGCAGCAATACCCTTGTAACAAACATGTAGTAATCTAGCAATGATGGGTTTGCAAGTCAAAATTTCGAGCTTTGGAATCTTTCGAGTTTGCATGTTTATTCGTATTTCATGAGTTTTTGATAATCTAGCAATCATAAATACTTGATTTCCTGCAATACATTGAGAAATTGATAAACTAACGTGTGAAGTGCAACAAAGATTGTTGTGGCTCTTTGTGATTTGAGCACTTTTTGTGTTACTTTATCTTCTATTGTGTCATGGAAGAAAGAAAGTGATGTCAATGCTTTTGGTTCAATTAATGCAGGACCAAGTTGAAGCAGACTGAAGTGGATTGTGAATACTTGAAGAGATGCTGTGAGAATCTAACTGAAGAGAATAGGAGGTTGCAAAAGGAAGTGCAAGAGCTTAGGGCATTGAAATTATCCCCACAGCTCTACATGCACATGAACCCTCCCACCACTCTTACAATGTGCCCTTCATGTGAGCGTGTTGCTGTCTCATCTGCATCCTCCTCCTCGTCAGCCGCCATGCCCTCTGGCCCGGCTCCAGCTAATTGCAACCCATTGGGCCCTAACATCCAGGGGCCAGTGCCTATCAACCCTTGGGCTGCAATGTCAATCCAACACCGGCCGTTTGGCGGCCCAACTTCCCAGCCATAATTGTTCACTCCTGGTCCTGGAAATAGGGTGAAAGTTCAGGATGGAGACAATGGCATTTTAGTTGCTTGACAGAAATGAATCAATGCAATAGGACAGAGTGTTGGCTTACTAGGACACAAGACTTTGGTTAACTCTTCAGTCTAGGCTTATTTTATTTTGGGCCTAGATAGAACATGTTTTAGTCAACTTTAGGATCTGTAAAGTGTGGACATGTTAAAGTAGGTTGTGTTTCCGTATGCTGAATAGTTTTTGTTAGACTTGAAAAGATGAAAAAGAGAATCCGAATCTGTTTTAATTTTTCTCATGGGATTTGTGATACCACTTGCTGAGAAAAGGTCGGATTTTGTGCAGATTGGTGCGGGGACAAATTAAGGGGATTCCCATGAAGGGATGACTGTGGTCTCAATTACAAATAATTGTCTCTCTTTTGTTCTGATTCCCATGGTCTATACTTGAACGTGGGGTTAGGTGAGTCAGATTGTGGGACTCAACTTTTGGCTACTTCTGTGCTTCATTCTCCTTTAAATGTGGATTACCAATACCATTTAGCAAGAGCTGACAGCAAGTAAACAAAGGTAAATGGTTGCGCACTAGTGACAGTGGTTGCATCACATGTGCTTTTGAAAGTTTAAGTTTCAAAGGGAAGTAACAAGCACAATGAAAAGTAGCATGGGCCATGACTGCATTTTGCATTTTGGAACATTTGCCAATCTTGTCTTTTGAATGTCTCTTTTCTGAAAATTGGTTTTATTTTTTAGTTCATTCTTAATATTATGTTTTCATTATTAAATTTATATGCTAAGAGTTTATCTATATTGCCGCTGCTGTGTTTGATTTGGTCCAGATTTTAACAAAAGTACTGTCCCTTGACCTTTTATTTCCTGGTCGATTCGGTTTCACTCATTTTCTTGCTAAATCATATTAACTCAATTGATAAAAAAAAGAGGTTACAGGTGCTTGATTTTGAGTTGAATTCTTTGGGTTCTGCCAATTGTCAATTAACAGGCACTTAAAGGGATAAAAAAAATGAAAACAGTTTAGTTTGACTTTTGTGAAAAAATTATACAAAATTGTTCTGTTATAAGAAAAAATTATTTAATGACGAATATAATCCTTGCATACGAAAGTGAATTAATGTTTGCACAGAATAGGAAATTATAGTTGACAGAAGAGGCTGGAGAGGTTGAGTGCTATCCTCAGCCTGCAAGCTTGTTGCAAGTTAATCACAAAATTGTGTATAAATAGAAACATTTACATTTCACTGAATAAGTTACAACTCTTTGATGTTTTACAATCCTTACAATATATTGAGTGACTTAATCTCTTAAGGCACTATTCTTTCTCTAAAAATGACATGTATATCTTTTTTTTAATTTTAAATTCAAATTATCTTTTTAATTAATTATGTATACTTTTTATAATTTTAAATATTTTTTCTCTTTTAATCTATATTTCTTTCATATTTTACCTCGATAAATTATTTATGCATTTTTTAATTTTAAACATTTTTTATTTTAATTTATATTTATTTAGATGTTAGCTAAATTTTAAAACCTTGTGCAATATACAGGATTCTTGCTGGTAGTTATAAATTTGTCAATTGCGAGTAGTAGTCAAAATTATATGCTTTCTAAAAAAATTACAAGAATTTATACCAAAATATAAAATTATACCTTTTTTTTTATAGCAAATAGTGTTAGTCTGATACATATTTTTGAACGTTAAAAAAAGCCTGAATAATAGTTGTATTTGATATACAGGTTGGGTTATTGGCCCACATATATGTCTATAACACTTCACTTTTGAACTTAATTTTCTATACTACACTTAATTAAATAAACAGAATTTTTCGGTTATCAAAGTTATTCTTATACTGTCACCTCTCTAATTATTGACAATTATTGGCTGAGGATTTTTTATTATTATTTTAATATAATTTAACTATTAACATATTAATAACATTATAATATTACTTTAACCTATACTACAGTTAGAAAAAAAACAAAAAAATTAACTATTATTCATTAACAACACATTAAATTATAATTTATGTATTTGATTTCTCTTAATAAAAGTATAACTATATTTTATCTTGAAACGACTGTAGCTCCATTTATATAAAGTTTATAAGTAAAAAAGATAAACTTGCAAGTTTTATATACGACCGGTATAAATTTGTGCACTGTAGTAATGCAAAGTAATAGTCAATACTATATTCTTTCTTTAAATATTTACAGGAATTTATATCAAAATAAACAACAACTAAGTCTTTTCTACTAAGTGGAGTCGATTACATGGATCAAACAATACTATTATACTTTATCATAAATTAAGTCTTCAGAAATATAAAAATTTATACCAAAATATTAAAAAAAAAAAAAAGTTTATACCTTTTTTAGAAAATACTGTAAGTAACCTACCTATACACATTTGTTAACATTAAACAAGGCTGAATAATAGTTATCTTTGAAATGCATCATTTACAGTCAATGGTCACATTATCAAAGGCAAACTTAAATGCTGCCAATTATGCATGTCATGAATGGAACTCGAGCTGATGGGCATTTTTAGACATTTTCTAGTTTTGTTTCCTTGGCTTTTGCCACTTTGCCCACCTCATCCCAAAAAAGACCCAAATACTAGATTGATCGAGTCCCTGTCTCATGAACTAATGAGTTCTCATAATTGACATGTTGATTTTTATTAAAGTTATCCATTAGTAATATATGCTTCACAATTATAATGATGCTTTACAGTAACCCCAAAAAAGCTAGGGTGAATTAATTTGTTTTAGACCTAGTACACAATTGGATAATACCGGGGCTGTGGAGGAAAAAGTTGGCCACAGGCTTCAAATTTCATTTTAAAGTTCTCCTTTTGGTATGAGTTTTAGTTTCTGCATCGTCATGCATCACATCCTATTTGGTTGAATGTATTACACTCAAAATATACAAGAATGTCTCCTCTAAAAGCAATTCAGATCACAGCAGATCAAAGGCCAGTAGGCAGATTATTATTATTTTTTCCTATTCCAATGAAATATACTAGTTTCAAATTTCAATGATCCTAACTCGTGAGCAATTAAGAACCTGAGAGGCTGAACTTCAACCTCAATTTACATCCAGAAATTGGGCACAATTGATAGTTGAGCCAAGTAAAAAGAAGCAGACTCCCAAATTGTCCCAATTGGACTCAGACATAATGATATAATTGAGTGAAGCTACCCAAAAATATTAAATACGCAATACCCACTTCTCCTTTTTGTAAGCATAAAATACACGTCTAAATCTTTCCAAAATTACACATCCAAAAGCAATTCAATAATAGAAGATTTGTTTTTTTGATATGACAATAACTGTAGATTTGTTATCTCATGTTAATTAAATTTTCATGAAATCTCAACATAACATTTAACTACAATTATATAGCAGTAATTAAACAAAGGAAAAAAAGGATGAGGAAAGATATGAAATTAAACGAAAGAACTGAAAAGAGTTTGTCCATATATATATTGAGGATAAATTGGAGACAAATTATTAGGTTACAAACTCCCTAAATGTTTAAGATATTTCTCAAAAGTCTTGAATAGTTAAAAATTCACTTTGAATTGTAAACAATTTCAAAATAGGAAAACAAGAGAAATGAATCCAAAATTCAATATTTATATATTTTCCTGATATTTCACTACATTGATTGCTGTAGTATTGCAAACACATATAAGAGAACTCAAAACAACAAAGGAGAACAAAAAATTCCAAGTAAAAAGGTAGTCCAGAAATCAAACTGTATTTACAGTATCAGTCAGGAAACGTAAAATGCAACCCAATCCTGCTCTCTCTGTCAATTTTTCATGAATCCGAAGACACTGGTCGCATGTGGGACGATCTCCAGTAGCTAATCCTCTATACAAGTACCTATGACGAATAACAACCTCTTAGGACATAAAATGGTGGTGGAAGAATCAAACCTGAAATATCATTATTATCTACTATAGTAACTAAACTATTATAAAAAGAAATTCCTCATTTAGTGTCTATTTTTAACTTTCTTAAAAATCCAAATGCCTACAACTAAAAAGTAAAGAGAAAATTGTTATTTCAAATAAATCAGAGATCCACCACTTACACAGTTCCAACTTTTAAATAACTTTTTCAAATTTTGTTCAAACATATCACAGCTTTCGAGTCACGATTTTGTTCAGAAATTAAAAAATAAAAAAATTTCATGGCATCATATAATTAAATAAAGTTACTTTTTCCTTATCGTCTACCTTGTCTAGTTATATTAGAAAGAGTGCACTTACTGTAATCCAAACTATGCTAATCAAATTGAAGTTTTCATCACTACTTCACTACCAACGTTTTAGCACTGTGATTAAGGAGTAGGCATTGGCACAACATAGACCTCGTCACACTGGTCGTTCACGTTCAATCTTATACAGAGGTCTCAGGTCTAAAATATGACCTTTTATGTCTTAAAAGTAACTAATACTAAACTCAGGCATGATATGAAATGTAAATATATATATATATATATATATATGCATATTTCTTTCTAGTGTGCATATGTATGCTATTCTTGAATATAATTCAAGTTTGCAATGTTCAACTATGATTTTCTTATACTAATTTCTCAACACAATTGAGTCTTGCAAGTTGCAAAAAAAAAAAAAAAAGGTTCTTTTTGACCTCGTTTCTCTAAGTATCTTTTAGAAGTTTCCAGCCGAGTGTCACCTAATGAGACTGCCTCTTTACATTCTCCTTGGAGCATGAAAACGACACACAGGGAGAGGTCTTGCAAGAATATAAATAACATGCATATGTTGCAGCGAACAAGTTCTGAGTTATCAGGTAAGATTTCTCCAAGCACCTCAGAAATTTTAAGCATTGTCTAATTCGGAAATATTCCCTCTTTAAAGGCAAGGTAACATAATTCATAAGGGTCAGTCTCTTTTTCATATACGTCAACGTGTAGGTTACAGGGGTATTTAAAATGAATAAAATATTTGTTAATTTTTTAAGCCCCCATCTTTTAAAAATGGGCATACATGGGACATAATTAAATATCCTCTTGGACGGTAGTATTGGATGGTGGTGTTGGACGGTGGCCTCTTGGTCTTGTTCTCACAGTTTTTAGTGTAGATATTATTTTTAATATTCTATTAATTTGTTGCTTATTTTCTAGAGATTAGTTTTTAATGTACAGCAACTGCCTTTATATATAATCTTCATTGTAAACATTCTGATTTGATGAGCAATAATATACAGTGTTCATATTCTTCAAATTCTGAGATGGTATCAAAGCAATTCCGATCTGGGACCATCTCTGTTTTCCACTGAACCTTTTTTTCGATCGGCCTTCATTGCCAACCAATCTCTGTTTTTTGCCTTCATTGCCCTTTTCTTTTGGCCTTCATCACCCTAAACAGTACCCAAATAGTACCCAGAAACCCAAACAGTCGGCCTTCATTGCCAACCAAGGCCTTCATAGTCATCCTTCCGTCCAAGTAAGGTCACAAGGTGTCTCAGAAACCTCCAACCGGCCATCCACCTGAGCACCATAGCCAGAGACCTTGTAACGCACCGCCACACGCATTTGGAGTTCTCAGCGCGTGGGAGTCACGCACCACCTTTCGATCACCGGAGAGCGACGTTGTTGGTTCCGTTCAACTCGTCGGCGACCTCTGCTTCTGTTTCAGTGGTCGGAACTCCAGTCCAAAGCTGTTTGGATAGTGGGTTCACCTTCCTGTCTTGACTCTGTTACTCCAGTAGTTCTGTTTTGTCTCTCACGATGTCAACTGAAGGTGAGGTTTCAAATGTCTCTCTACACAGTCTTGAAAAGCCCTCAGGTACTTGTTCTTTAAGTTGTTCACGTAAGTTACCTTTTTCTGTTAGATTCAATGTCTCGGGTACAATTTTTGCCAACTCCTGGATTATGGATTCAGGAGCTATAGACCATATGACCAACAACCCCACCATATTTTCCACCTATTCTCCATGCCCAAGCAGTAAAAAAATATTCATAGCTGATAATTTCTTGGCCACTGTAGCCGGTGTAGAAGTCCAACTAAGCCCCCTAGTGACCTTAAAAAATGTCCTTCATGTCCCAAAATTGTCCACAAATCTGATTTCTGTTCAAAAATTAATTAAAGATATATCTTGCAAAATAATTTTTTACAATGATCATTGTGTTTTTCAGGATAAGGATTAGGGGAAGATGATTGAACGTGCTAGGGAGCAGGATGGTCTCTACCACCTTGAAGCACCTTGTCAGGTAAACAGGACCAAGAGCGGACTTGGACACCCATATTCTTTTACTTCAGAACTTCTTTCAACCAAAAAAGACAAAATTTGGCTTGTTCATCGTAGATTAGGCCATCCATCCTTTTTATTGTTAAGAGTCTTTTTCCTTCTTTGTTTAAAGGTCTTGATGTTGAACAATTTCATTGTGAAGTATGTGAACTTGTCAAACATAAACGTGTCAATTTTTCAATTAGTAATACAAGGAGTTCTATTTCTTTTTCTCTTATTCACAGTGATGTTTTGGGTCCCTCTTCCATTCCTAGTGTCTTTGGGGCAAGATGGTTTGTGTCTTTTATTGATGACTATACACGTGTTACCTGGATTTTTCTGCTCAAACACCAGTCTGATATTAGTACTGTTCTCCCAAATTTTTGTTCCATGATTAAAAATCAATTTGGAGTAGGTATTAAACAATTCAGGTCCAATAATGCTAAGGACTATTTTAATCAAACTCTTATGAATTTTTTCCAGAAAGAAAGAATAATTCATGAATCATCCTGTGTGCATACCCCGCAACAAAATGGGTTAATAGAGCGAAAAAACGATCATCTTCTTGAAAAAATCTGAGCCCTATTGTTTCAAAGAAATGTCCCTAAGTCATTCTGGAGGAAAGCTGTTCTAACAGCTACTCATATTATAAATCGCTTGCCCACTAAAGTGTTGGTGTTCAAGTCAAGAGTCCTATGGAGGTCCTCTCCACCTTTTATCTTGATCTACACACTTCCAATAATCTTGTCATATTTTTAGATGTGTATCTTTTGTCCATGTTCACAGTCCAAACAGGGGGAAACTTGATTCGAGGGCTCTAAAATGTATCTTTGTGGGCTATTCTTCGACCCAAAAAGGGTACAAGTGTTATCACCCTCCAACTAGAAAACTCTATGTCTCCAGGGATGTTACATTCAGTGAAGAAGAGCCCTATTTTTCCCGTCCTTATCTTCAGGGGGAGAAGTCAATGAAGGAAGATAAGGAAGATTTCCTACTTGGCTTGTCCTTACTTCCTGTGTCTAATAGTCCTTCTCATGACCTTCCTGTTATCCCTAATCCTTCTCCTGAAGTCACTGTTGAACCTGTGTCTAAACTTGTGTCCAAAACCATTCCTAACCCAGTGGCTAAGTCTGCTCTTGAGAATGTAAGATATGGCAAAGACAAGGTGTTCACAAGATGGTTGTTCCTGAACCTGTGCAGGCCCAAGAGTCTAACTTGGAGCCTTCGAATGAGGTAATAATATCTAACCCTTTATTGCAAGATGAAATTGAAATTCATTTGGATAGTAATGATCAAATTCTTCCTATAGCCATTAGAAAAGAAACCAGAAAGTGCACAAAATGGCCACTATACCCTCTTTCACACTTCTTATCCTTTGAGAATTTTTCACCATCCTATAAAGCCTTCCTTATAAGCCTAAATACCATTGTCATCCCTACCACCCTACCCGAGGCCTTGTCCAATGGAAAATGAAAATAAGCCATGAATGAGGAGATGAAAGCATTGGAAAAGAATAAAACCTGGGAGCTAGTGCAGTTACCGGCAAGAAAGAAAATTGTGAGCTGTAAATGGGTGTATACTGTGAAATATAGAACAAATGAATCCACAGAGAGGTATAAGGAACGATTAGTTGTCAAATGGTATACCCAAACTTATGGAATTGATTACCAGGAGACTTTCGCACCAGTTGCAAAGATGAACACAATTTGGGTATTATTGGCATTGGCAGCTAATTATGGTTGGGATTTACAGCAGTTTGATGTCAAGAATGCGTTCTTACATGGAGATCTCGAAGAAGAAGTCTACATGGAGGTCCCACTAGGATATGGGAGGAATTTGCATGCTAATACTGTAAGTTGAAAAAGGCTTTATATGGCCTCAAGCAATCATCGCGAGCGTGGTTTGGAAGGTTTGTTAGAATTATGTTGGCTATGGGGTACAAACAAAGCCATGGGAATCACACACTGTTTGTTAAACACTCTCTTTCAGGGTGAGTCACAGCTCTCTTGGTGTATGTTGATGATATAACAGTAACAGGAAATGATGCTAAGGAGAAACATATTCTGAGTCAGTGCTTAGCCAAGGAACTGGACATTAAAGCATTAGGAATTGGAATTGAGGTTTTTCATTCTAGGAAAGGTATATTCATCTCTCAACAAAAGTATGTTATCGATCTCCTAAAAGACAGGGTCATACAGTATGTAAACCGGCAAGTACTCCTATAGATCCCAATATGAAACTTGGACAGGCAGAAGAAGATGCTGCAGTTGACAGAGAAATGTATCAACATCTGGTGGGAAGACTTATTTATCTATCTCACATACGGCCGAATATTGCATATGCAATTAGTGTGATCAGCCAATTCATGCACAGTCCAAAAGAATCTCATTTGCAGGCAGCATATCGAATATTATAGTACCTTAAGGGAACACTAGGAAAAAGCATTTTATTTAAGAGAAATGGAGGTGTGGTACTTGAGGCATATACTGATACGAATTATGCTGGATCCTCAGTGGACAAAAGATCAACTACAGGATATTGCACTTTTCTTGGTGGAAATCTGGTGACTTAGAGAAGTAAAAAACAGAATGTGGTAGCACGATCTAATGCGGAGGCAGAATTCAAAGTTATGGCTCAAGGTGTGTGTTACTGTAGTTGAAGATTATTCTTGAAGATCTAAAGATAAGTGGGATGGTTCGATGAGACTTTATTGTGATAACAAGTCTGCAATCAGCATAGCTCATAATCTGGTACAGCATGATCAAACAAAGCATATTGAGGTTGACAGACAATTTATCAAAGAAAAACTAGAGAGTGGTTTAATTTGTACACCCTATGTATCTACACAAGGTTAGCTTGCTAAAGTACTTACAGAAGGGTTAAATAGTCCAACATTTCAGACGATTGTATCCAAGCTGGGAATGGAGAATGCATATTCACCAGCTTGAAGGGGAATGCTAGACTGTAGTGTTGGACAGTGGTGTTGGACGGTAGCCTCTTGGTCTTGTTCCCACGATTTTTAGTGTAGATATTGTTTTCAGTGTTCTATTAATTTGTTGCTTATTTTCTAGGGACTAGTTTTTAATGTACAACAGCTACCTCTATATATAATCTTCATTGTAAATATTCTAATTTGATGAGCAATAATATACAATATTCATATTCTTCAAATTCTGAGATCCCAACCCCAAGAATTCAAGACAATGTTTACAAAATAAGGTTATGTTTGATGCACATGATAGTATAGTATAAGATAAGATGATAAGATAGTATAAGGTATGATAGTATAATTAATAGGATAAGACATAATCCTATCTTTTGTTTGATAACAAAAGGATAAATTAGCTGATTGTATAATATATTTTTTTAAGACCAAAATATCCTTTAGTATAAAAATTAAAATAATTAAAAAATAATAATAAAAAAACTTTATGGTGGTGGTGGTGGTGGTGGTGGTGGTGATGGTAGTGGTGGGTGGTGGTGGCGGCGGCGGTGGTGGTGGTGGTGGTGGAGGGGTGACGGCGGTGGTGATGGTGGTGGCGGCGGTGGTGGAGGTGGTGGCGGTAATGGTGGTGGTGGCGGCGGCGGCGGCGGTGGTGGTGACGGCGGTGGTGGAGGTGGTGGTGGTGGTGGTGGTGGTGGTGGTGGTGGTGGTGGTGGCGGCGGCGGTGGTGGTGGTGGCGGCGGCGGTGGCGGTGGTGATGGTGGCGGCGGCGGTGGTGGTGGTGGTGGTGGTGGTGGTGGTGGTGGCGGGCGGTCGATGGTGGTGGTGGTGGTGGTGGTGGTGATGGTGGTGGTGGTGGTGGTGGTGGTGGTGGTGGCGGTGGTGGTGGTGGCGGCGGCGGTGCGATGGTGGCGGTGGTGGTGGTGGTGGTGGTGGTGATGGCGGTGGTGGCGGTGGTGATGGTGATGGTGGTGGTGGTGGTGGTGGCGGTGGTGGCGCAAGGGAGAGGAATGATAAAAATGAAATTGAGGATAAGATTGGAATAGAAATTCTATCATGTCTTATCATGTACTAGAGGAGAAGATAGAGTTATCACCTTAAAATAGGATAAAATGACTTGACCTGATTTTATTATACTATCAGTTGAATGCACCAAACATTGAATAAGACCTGATAGTATTAGCTTATACTATCATGTCTTCGTTATATGATGCACCAAACATAGCCTAATACTCTAGATTCCTAACTAAAAACACCCATCATGTCAAGCTCATCAAGCTGGCCATCCCTGAGACCAGGACTGTGAAGAGAGTGAAAGATAGCTAACACAAGACTCCAAATTAAAAACCAACTTTGATAATGTAAGCCAAAACCTCTCATTAAAGTCTTCACTTGAAGAATTACATCTTAATGTCAAGAATAATTGATAATTGCTTTGAATTAACAGCACCTGCAAACAGCAAATTTTACCCTATAGGAAACTGAATGAGAGAATGATTTAACCTATAGGAGACTGAAATTGAATGATTTTACCCTATAAGAAGGTCTTTGAAGATATGTGGGAGAAGAAAAGGTTGGTGTTGCAAGAATTGGATGCCTTGGGTAGGTTGGCTGCTGAGAATGGACTATCTGGTGTACAGCAAGCTTAAAAAGATTCGTATTGAAATGGGCTAAAAAGGGGTATGCTAATTCTACTTCATTTCACAAGGTGGCTAGTGGAAGGAGAAAGAGAAGTCTGATTAAGGAAATGGAGATAAATAAAAATATGGTGGAAAGAGATTTAGAGTCTATTGCTATGGAGATCAATACCAGTTTAAATCTCTCTATTCTGAGGTGATGCCTTCCCTTCCTTTTATTGAAGGGTTGTACTGGTGTCCTGTTGCTGCGGATAAGGCTATGATGCTACCCTTTTAAAGAAGAGGTGTGGAGGGCTGTTTGGGATCTTAATAGTGAGAAGGCTCCTAGGCCAGATGGGTTTATCATAGCCATTTTTGGAGAATTATTGGGATATAGTGAAGGGAGATTTGTTAAGGGTTTTTCATGAGTTCTATATCAATGGTAAGATTGGTATTGACATGAATTCTGTTTTTATTACTTCGGTTCCTGAAAAAGATCATTCTGTTAAGGTGAAGGATTTTAGACCTATCAGATTGGTCACTAGTGTGAATAAGATCAAAATGAAGCTTCGTTATCCTTCACTCGAAGCATTTTTGTTGAGGATAGGAATATTCTAGATGCAGCTCTTGTGCTAATAAGGTTGTAGAGGATATTAGACATAGGAAAGACAGATTTACTTTCCAAGTTGGACTTCCACCTTTAGTTATGGTTAATGGTCGACCTAGAAGCTAGAACTTGGTTTTGAGGTAGCAGGTGTTTGACAAGTTGACCCTATATTGCCTTTCTTGTTCACGGTGGTGATGAATGTTTTCAGTCATTTGCTAAAGAAAGGTTGGGAGCGAGGTTCTGTTAGAGGTCTTTTGGAGGGATCGGAGAGAGGAGGTATCCCTTTCGTAGTGTGCAGAAAATACTGTTCTTTTTCTTCCAGAAGACACATTTTCAGAAATGTCTTGTCTTTGTTGAAGGTTTTAGAGACTGTATATGGTCTGCATATTAATCTGGCTAAGAATGGTCTAATTGGTATTAACGTTAATAACAGGGTTTTGACTGGTTGTGAGATTCTACAATGGCCTTTGGATTGTCTAAGGGTTCCAGTAGGAGGCAATCCTTGTGTAACTTCCTTTTGGGATCATGTTGTGCACGGCAAAATATTTCCAAAGGACTTAACTATTGGAAGGGAGCTTTCTTTTTCCTGGGTGGGAAAATCTAAGGAATGGTTGCCTGGTAACCTTATCCATTATATGTCTCTTTTTAAAATTCATGTGGGGGTGGCTCAAAATTATGAGTCACTTTTTGTGGTCAGGCGCTGCCAAGCAGGAGATTCTAGGAGGGATCATCTAGTGAACTGGAAGATATGTTGTACACCGATGAAGAAGGGTGGTAAGCCTAGGGAATTTGGTGTCTAAAAATATTGCCTCAATGGCTAAATGGCTATGGCGCTTCCCTTCGAAAGCTCATTCTCCATGGCATAGGGTGAAAAGTAGTAACTATGAGCTTCATCAGAATGGGTGAGATGTCAAGCTTGGGATTTTGCTACTCATGTGAGCCCAGGAAATTCATTTCGTAGGTAGACCCCTTTCTTTATCCTTATCTCTCATTTGGTTTTCTACTGATGGGTGATGGGTCCATTTCTTGGAAGTTCCACCTTTGGAAGTTCCACCTTTTTTTGGAACCTTAACAGTTGAGAGACTTCTTAGTTTCTTTGCTGGGTATTGTTGATACTGCCTTTCTAATAATGCTCGTGCCTGGGCTTTAGATCCTTCAGGATATCTTACCTACAAGTCCTTTTTTCAGTTTCTTATTTCTAATCCTTCTCCATAAAATACAGCATTAACTGATTCTTTTTGGAAGGTTAAAGCTCCCTCTACAGATAAGGCGTTTGTTTGGACAGCGATGCTTAATAGGATAATGGATTACCCAAATAATTTGTTATAAATAAGCAGACTTCATAAGGCCCTTTCTCCTGATGTGTGTCACATGCTTCAAATGTTATGAAACGAATAGTCACCTCTTTTTGTGTTATGAGGTAGCTTGGTAGCTTTGTAGTAAGCTGTTTGGAGATTTTTGGATATGGCCGCCTAATTTTAAAGTCGTTTTCTCTATAAGTTATAAAGGTTTTGGGAGTAGAAAGGGTAGTGAAGTGCTTTAGCGTTGTGCTCTTTTCACAAGGTCAAAGTGTTGAAAACTATGTAAATAGTGTTTAAATTCATTGTATAGGCTAACCAAATCATGTAATTATTGTAATTAGGATTTGTAATCTTTGTATTTATTGTAATAGGTCTATATAATTCAGCCTCCATTGTGTAATTCAAACACACGGTTTCACAAGGTTTCACAATCTTTATGCTTCTCTTTTCTCTATCTCAACATGGGTATCACTATCTAGAGCCTAAAGAGAGGCCATCCTAAAACCGTGGTGAACTCACTGCCCACTAGTGAAAAATTTTCCGGCCAACCATGTTTCACCTCAGGTTTGCTGATTTCCCTCTGTTGTGTCCTCTTTCAGGCAGATAACCTCTCGTCAGCCCCTGTCTGCTGCCAACTGCCATCGTCTGGCAAATTTTCAATGACCTTTCCGGTCGGCGACCCCATCACTGGACTCGCCTCCTCCTACTCAGTCACCTCCTAAAGACATAGCTCCAGATCTCTGGCGACACGCTTTCACGTGCCACCTCAAGCCTCAACGCACAGCTTCATGTGCAGCACTTCCGACGGCGCATGTTGCCTCGTCTCCGTTCACGCCTTCTCTCGTCGTGGTTGCCATCCCATTTTCGGCCAAATCCCAACCACTACGACCTCAACTGATCACCTGAGCATCTCTGTCTCTCTCCCAAAATTATTTTGGTACTTTTTCGACCAGATCCCGATTACCACGACCTCAACCGCTCACATGAGCATCTCTGTCTCTTTCCCGGATTTGTTCAGGTACCTTGTGCTTCTGCTTTTGGAACTTTGTATTATGATCTATGACCCCCACTGCTCCGACGAACACTATTGACTCCTCTGCCCAGCCAAGACCATCTCGGGCTGACTATGCAGATTTTTTTCAATGGTTGACACAATGTCAGTCCTTTGGTTCCTTTGCTCCAACGGCTGCCTATGCCGGCTTTCTGAAGTGGTTTGAACAACGTCAGTCCTCCAATTCCACTGCCTCTGTTGCACATATTGGTACTACATTTGCTTGTCTCTCTTGTTCCCTATCCACTGCTACTTGGATTCTTGATTCTAGTGCGACTGACCACATTTCTGGTAACAAGACTCTCTTCTCCAAACTTTCTCACAATGGTTATTTGCTTACTATCACTTTAGCAAATGGTTCCAAGTCACAATCCCAAGGGATCGACACTACCCATCTCCTCCCTTCACTTTCAGTAGACTCTGTACTTTATGTTCTTGGGTCTCCTTTTAATTTGCTTTTCATTAGTCGCTTAAACTCAGTCTCTTGATTGAATGATTACCTTTACTAAAGACTCTGTCGTTATGCAGGACTAGAGTTCGAGAAGGATACTTGGCACCGAATATGAGTTTCATGGCCTCTACCAACTCTCCAACCCCTCTTGTATTTGCGTTGTCAAGGATTCCCCTCTCATCATCCATGCACAATTGGGTCATCATAGCCTTCTCAAACTACAAAAATTGGTGCCCAACCTCTCTAAGTTGTCGAGTCTCCTTTGTGAGTCATATCAACTAGGAAAACACACTCGTAGTCCGTTTCCCAGTAGAGTCAATAGTCGAGCGTCATCTCCTTTTGCTTTAATACATTCTTATGTTTGGGGTCCTAGTCGTACTGTTTCTACTCTAGGGTCCAGATATTTTGTTACTTTCATTGATGATTACTCTCGTTACACTTGGTTATTTTTTATGCAAAATTGGTCAGAGTTGTTTTCAATATTTCAGAACTTTTATCATGAAATTAAAACTCAATTTGGTGTTCCTATTCGTAGTTTGTGTAGTGACAATGCTCGTGAGTATTTGTCTCAACCATTTCAATCCTTTATGGCTTCTCATGGCATTCTTCACCAAATCTCTTATTCTCATACCCCTCAACAAAATAAGGTTCTTGAATGCAAAAACAGACATCTTGTAGAAACAACTCGAACCCTTTTACTTAATAGTAATGCTCCTTTTCGCTTCTGGGGCGATGCAGTTCTTACTGCTTGTTATCTGATTAACCGCATGCCCTCCTCTATGCTTGATCACCAGGTCCCTCACTCTATTTTATTTCCCCATCGACCTCTGCATTCCCTACCACCTCGTATATTCGGATCTACCTATTTTGTCCATAATCTCACTTCTAGTCTTGATAAACTTTCTACCCGATCTATTAAGTGTGTTTTTCTTGGTTACACTCAGTCCCAAAAGGTTTATCATTGTTTTTCCCCTGAACTCCGACATTATCTCGTATCGTCTGATGTTACCTTCTTTGAGTTTGTTCCCTTATTCCAGTCTCTTTCCTCGACTCTTGAACCTATCTCTAAAGTCTTACCTGTTCCTCTTCCTCTTATCGTTGTTGAGTTAGATACACCCCAGACCACCATGTCGAGGAACCCACCACTACTATTTGCCCCTTCCAGGTCTATCATCGTCGACCACAGCCACCTCCATTGCCCCTACCTCCACTAGAGGTTGCAAAGGTCAATGCGGACACTCCTCCGACACCAATTCCTTTACCAGCTTAAACTACCTCCTGAGCCTGACCTTCGCATTGCTCTCCGAAAAGGTACATGGTCTACTCGTAACCCTTCTCCTCACTATGTTACTTTGAGTTATCATGGCCTATCTTCTTCGCATTATGTTTATCTTTCTTCCTTGTCTTTTGTGTCTATTCCTAAATCTCCAGGTGACGTTTTATCCCAACTTGGGTGTAGACAAGCTATGATCGATGAGATGTGTGTCCTTCAGAGCACTAGTACTTGGGAACTTGTTCCTCTTCCTCCCGAGAAGTCTGTTGTAGGTTATCGGTGGATTTATACGATCAAGGTTGGCCTTGATGACAAGATTGATTGCTGCAATCAAGCTTGGCCTTGATGACAAGATTGATCGCTGCAAGGCTCGTCTGGTGGCAAAAGGATATACCCATATTTTTGGCTTGGATTATGGGAACACTTTCTTGCCAGTGACAAAGATGGCTTTGGTTCAACTTTTTCTGTCTATGGTTGCTATTCGCCACTAGCCCCTTCATTAGCTAGACATCAAGAATGCTTTTCTCCATGGTGATCTCGCAAAAGAGGTTTACATAGAGCAAGCCCCAGGGTTTGTTGCTGAGGGGGAGTTTTCACAAATCTCTGTATAGCCTTAAACAGTCTCCTAGGGCTTGGTTTGGCCGATTTAGCACTGTAGCTCAGCAGTTCGGTATGACACGAAGTGAGGCTAACCACTATGTCTTCTATCGCCATTCAGTTCAAGGGTGTATTTATTTGATTGTGTATGTCGACGACATTGTTATCACTGGTAGTGATCACCATGGCATAATTCAGGTAAAACAATATCTTGGTCATCACTTTCAGACCAAAGACCTTGGCAAACTTTGATACTTCTTGGGAATAGAAGTGGCACAATCCAAGGATGGTATAGTAATTTCACAGAGGAAGTATGCCACGGACATTCTTGAGGTCTATTGAATGCAAAGCCTATTGATACTCTCATGGATCCGAATGCTAAACTTCTACCAAATTAGAAGGAGCCACTTTTGGATCCAGGAAGATACAGAAGATTAGTTGGAAAACTGAACTATTTCACTGTTACCCATCTTGAAATCTCCTTTGCAGTTAGTGTGGCAAGTCAGTTTCTACATTCACCTTGTCATGAACATTGGGATGCACTGATTCGCATCCTTTAGTATATTAAAGGAGCTCCAGGAAGAGGCCTTGTCTATGAAGATAAGGGTTACATTCAGATTGTTGGATACTCAGAGGCTGATTGGGCAAGTTCTCCCAATGATAGAAGATCCACTTCTGGGTATTGTGTATTCGTCGGGGGTAATCTGATATCCTGAAAGAGTAAGAAACAAAATGTGGTCGCAAGATCAAGTGCCGAAGCAGAATATCAAGTCATGGTCTCAGCTACTTGTGAATATATTTGGTTAAAACAACTACTTAAAGGACTTCAATTTGGGGAGATTATGCAAATGACACTCATTTGTGATAATCAAGCTGCATTGCATATCGTCTCTAATCCAGTATTTCATGAGAGGACCAAACATATTGAAATAGATTGTCATTTTATTAGAGAAAAGATTCTATCTAAAGACATCACCACTAGCTTCATCAATTCAAATGATCAACTTGCGAATGTTTTCACTAAGTCTTTTAGAGGTTCTCGGATAAGCTATATTTGTAACAAACTTGGTGCATATGACCTATATACTCCAACTTGAGGGAGAGTGTTGAAAACTACGTAAAAAGTGTTTAAATTCATTGTATATGCTAACCAAATCATGTAATTATGATAATTATGATTTGTAATCTTTGTATTTTTTATAATAGGTTTATATAATTCAGCCTCCGTTGTGTAATTCAAACACACGGTTTCACAATCCTTGTGCTTCTCTTTTCTCTATCCCAACATAAAGTATTGTCATTAATAGGCAATTAGGCATAGATTGCAAAAAGAAATATCAGGTCTAAGACACTGAGCATTCGAAAAAGAACTTCTTGAGGCATTTAGAATTCATGTGTCCTAGCACGAGCATGGAAGATACCTAATAATTCTTCAAGTATGAAGACTAGTGGTTTGGTATATGGTTTAGAACACAGGATATAATAGATGCTTTACAGGAATCAGATATCTGAGGAGAATAGCTATAGCATACTGATCTAAAAGGTGGGAAATTCTACAAGTTTGTATGATCGACATCAACTACAAGAAATTTATACTTCAAGTATGAAGACTAGTGGTTTGGTATATGGTTTAGAACACAGAGGATGTAATGGATGCTTTACAGGAATCAGATATCTAAGGAGAATAGCTATAGCATACTGATCTAAAAAGGGGGAAATTCTACAAGCTTGTATGATCGACATCAACTACAAGAAATTTATACTTGAAATTTTATAAAATCACAAACCATTTTGCAAGAATTTTAGAGTTGGCCATGATGACGGTTGACAAAAGAACTATTGAACAAGTGAGAATGATGTTGAAGGGATACACACAACCATGTTGTTCCTAAGCAGACAACTTTCTTCCTTCATGTTGACATATGATTAGTAAGGGATCCTATAATTGTGAGTTTTAACAGATAGAATAGACCTCATGCAGATCAAGTTATTCATAACTGTTTGATAGTTCATTTTGCATAACTAAGGAGAAAATACTATAGCCAACAAGTCTCCTCTAATCTGTGGCTGTATCAATTTGTACGGGGAAGTATAAGTTCAAGCTTGAACATAAATCTGTAAATAACATTTAACTGAGATTGATATAAACATTTGGCATTGTTGTAAGTTAGTAGTAAATTCAAATTCTTGTACTCAATTGATAGAATTTAAGTGTAGATTCATTGAAAGTGCTTAAATACCCTAGTTTTTGACATCTAACAATTGTTTCACTGCACATGGAAATTTGAGACATCAAACACCCAGGCATACAAAACCAGGGAACATGATGGCAGAGGGGTACATAAACTGCATATATCAAATTGCTCCTTCCAAAGTTATAATCAACATACAACAAGTATCTAAATACTCTTAAAAGATTTCAAAGCATGCTAATACACAAATACGCAAAGATCATTGTCTTAAAAATTTGTGTGCAAAGCCCAGCTAAGATTCTGTAACTTAGTTCTTACATGATTTGATTTATCAATTATAATTGAAGCATGAGAGGGAACAAAATGATGGAGGACAGAAGCAAAAGGGATAAGAAAAAGGAGGGCTAAGTATCATTCCAGCAAACAATCGAGGAATTACAAGTTGAAATTCTAGAATTCACTAAAAGAAACAAGGAAAATTCTTGGAATAATATTCGTAAGTGAAAATATAAGGAGGCCTTTGGTTTGTTTTCTATTTTCATTTTTAGTTTATATGTTTTCATTATTAATTACAAAAATGTCATCATGTTTTCACGTTGTTTCTTGTTTTCAAAGTTTTGTGAAGAAAATGGTGAAAACAATAACTTTGTAAAGGAAATTGTGAAAATAACTTTTTATTGTTTTCACCATTTCCTTCACAAAACTTTGAAAACAGGAAACAAGGTGAAAACAAGGTGGCATTTTGTAAATATTAATGAAAAGTTGAAAACATATCAACTGAAAATGAAAATAAAAAACAAAGCAAATTTCCCCTAAGGTGCATCTTGTTTCACACAAAGCAAGCTCTTATAAGCATACTAGAAACTGATTGGCAAGTAAACAATCTTCCAAAACTTTCCTAATCTATACAGCATCCTAATAGGACTGTAATTCTATCATAGTTACCTTAAAATTGTCTAAAATAACCCAATAAAATCTCTGATAATATTCACTACGAAAATGACAGGAAATTTCCTCTGTCCTACTTTAAAAAAATATGAATGTCAGAATGCTTCACAAGAATTTGGACAAAGACCCCATGGGTATTCCAGAACAAAAAATTGTTGAATACAGAATTGTTACAACAGGGAAGATTAAAATACTGTCTTTTCCCTCCTAATTTAATAACTCATTAAGTTCCCACACCATATTAACATCACTTAGAATGCTATTCACATCTACATTATGAGTTTGCCAACATATTATCATTCCATTTCTGAAAAACTATACTAACAAATTATTTATATTTATTTCTGTTCCATATTCCAATTTCTAGCTGTAATTGTCCTGGTGTAGCACATATCATGCCAGGAAGTCTAAGTTTAGCATCATAATATATATACCGGTTTCCTCCTACAGCATGAAAAGGGGGAAGCAACACATAGTTTTTACATTTCAATAAGCCCATTGTAATGCTTTATTCTTCCCAATTAAGATTTCTATATCACAATGCATATCATGATAAGAAAAGCGAAGGCAAATTGGAAAACACTTGTGCATTACGTCTCTACAGGTGAAAATGCAGGGAAACCAAACTACAATGATCACTAACTATAAACCTTAGAATGTTACCATCATCCAAGCAAATTTTATTCTAAAAGAATGAGAAGCTATCCAAGATAAAACTGACATGTAAAAATGAATTCAAACAAGATACTTCACCACTCACTTCATTAGAATATCATAGTACTCAGGATCCAAGGAAGAAAGCATTCCATCCACATCCTTTATAGCCATTATAGCTCTATGCACTACAATCCAATGTGCCGACTGCCCAAAAAGGAAAAAAAGCCAAGATACATTAAAAAAAATGTTGTGATTTCAATAAATTAGAAAACTTCAATTGCAACAAAACAACAACAATAACAACCAAGCCTTTTCCCACTAGGTGAGGTCGACTACATGGATCAAACGACGCCATTATACCCTATCATAAACCAAGTTTTCAGATATGTTATTCAGATCTAAATCTTTTTTAATCGTTTCACCTATAGTCTTTCTTGGTCTTCCTCTACTTCTAGCTATTGGACTATTATCTACCTGATCTACTCTTCTTACAGGAACTTCTAAGGGTCTTCTCCTTACATGTCCAAACCACCTAAGGCGAGATTCTGCCATCTTTTCCACAATAAGTGCTACCCCTACTTTCCCTCTAATGTATTCATTCTTAATCCTATCTTGTCTTGTATGGCCACACATCCAGCGCAACATCCTCATCTCCGCAACACTGATCTTATGCTCTTGTTGGCTTTTTACCACCCAACATTCAGTACCATACAACATCGCAGGCCTTATAGCTGTGCGGTAAAATTTACCCTTAAACTTGAGAGGCACTTTTCTATCACAAATAACTCCTGAAGCACTCCTCCATTTCATCCATCCAGCTTGAATCCTATGGTTTACATCTCCCTCTATCTCTCCATCATTTTGTATGATAGATCCAAGGTACCTAAATTGTGTGACTTGTGGTATTGTATTATCTCCAATTTTCACCGCTAAGCTAGCATTAACACGTCTTTTACTGAACTTACATTCCATATACTCTGTCTTGCTCCTACTTAGACGAAGGTCATGTTCTTCCAAAGTTCGTCTCCATAGCTCTAACTTCTCATTTGTTTCCTCTTTCGATTCTCCAACTAAAACTATATCATCTGCAAAAAGCATGCATTGTGGCACCGGCTCTTGGATATGCGCAGTAAGCACATCCAAGACCAGGGTAAAAAGATATGGACTCAAAGCTGACCCTTGGTGCAGTCCTATAGTTATATGGAAATCTTCTGTGGCCCCACTCTGTGTTCTTACACTAGTTTTAGCCCCATCATACATATCTTGGATTGCTCGAATATAGGCGATACGAACTCATTTCTTCTCCAAAGTCTTTCACAAGACCTCTATCGGTACCCTATCATAGGCTTTTTCCAGATCAATGAAAATCATGTGTAGGTCTTTTTGTTTCCTCCAATACCTCTCCATTAATCTTCGTAGAAGATAGATTGCTTCCATGGTTGACCTCCCAGGCATAAAGCCAAATTGATTCTCTGAAATATGAGTCTCTTGTCTTAATCTCCGTTCAATTACTCTTTCTCATAACTTCATGGTATGACTCATGAGCTTAATTCCTCTGTAATTTGCACAGTTTTGTATATCTCCATTATTCTTATAAATAGGGATTAACGTGCTTCTCCTCCATTCGTTTGGCATTTTCTTAGACCTCATAATCTTGTTAAACAGCTTTGTGATCCAACTTATACCTTTCTCTCCTAGGCACTTCCATACCTCAATAGGTATATTATCTGGTTCGACCGCTTTTCTATTATCCATCCTCTTTAATGCTTCTTTTACCTCAAACTCTCTGATTCTACAACAACAACAACAACAACAACAACAACCAAGCCTTTTCCCACTAGGTGGGGTCGGCTACATGGATCAAACGACGCCATTGTGCCCTATCATAAACCAAGTTTTCAGAGATGCTATTCAGATCTAAATCTTTTTTAATCGTTTCACCTATAGTCTTTCTTGGTCTTCCTCTACTTCTAGCTATTGGGCTATTATCTACCTGATCTACTCTTCTTACAGGGGCTTCTAAGGGTCTTCTCCTTACATGTCCAAACCACCTAAGGCGAGATTCTCCCATCTTTTCCACAATAGGTGCTACCCTACTTTCCCTTTAATGCATTCATTTCTAATCCTATCTAGTCTTGTATGGCCACACATCCAACGCAACATCCTCATCTCCGCAACACTGATCTTATGCTCTTGTTGGTTTTTTATCGCCCAACATTCAGGACCATACAACATCGCAGCCTTATAGTATGTGCGGTAAAATTTACCCTTAAGCTTGAGAGGTACTTTTCTATCACAAATAACTCCGAAGCCCTCCTCCATTTCATCCATCCACTTGAATCCTATGGTTTACATCTCCTCTATCTCTCCATCATTTTGTATGATAGATCCAAGGTACCTAAATTGTGTGACTTGTGGTATTGTATGATCTCCAATTTTCACCGCTAAGCTATCATTAACACGCCTCTTACTGAACTTACATTCCATATACTCCGTCTTACTCCTACTTAGACGAAGGCCATGTTTTTCCAAAGTTTGTCTCCATAGCTCTAGCTTTTCATTTGTTTCCTCTCTCGACTCTCCATACTCCGTCTCTGATTCTACGATAAAAGATTTTATTTTGGTCCTCCTCTCTAGTGTTTAGAATGTCCGAGTCCCCTAATGTCCCATGTTCCTCATTAAATAACTTGTGAAAATAACCCTTCCATCAATCCTTAATGTCTTGTTCCGTAACCAAGACTTTACCATCTTCATCCTTAATGCATTTCACTTGATCCAAGTCTCTTGTCTTCCTTTCCCTACTTTTAGCAAGCCTGTAGATATTTCTTTCTCCGTCTTTGGTGCCCAACGATTGATATAGCCCGTTGAGCGCTTTAGTTTTCGCCTCGCTCACCGCCTTCTTAGTATCTCTTTTAGTTGCTTTATATTTTTCTCAATTTTCATCATTTTTACATACATGCCAAGCTTTATAACATTCCATTTTAACCTTAACCTTATCTTGTACACTAGTGTCCTACCACCAAGATTCTTTATCCTTGAGTCCGAAGCCTCTTGATTCACCGAGTGTCTCTTTTGCTACCTTTCTAATCCCTTCAGCCATCTCGTCCCACATATCATTAGCACTCCCTTGTACTTCTCAAATTTTTTCCTCCATAATCCTCCTCTGAAAGAACATTTGTTTTTCTCCCTTTAATTGCCATCATTTGATCATTGGCTCTCTGTCTCGATAATTTTTTCTTACTCTCATCTTGACCCGTACATCCATAACCAAAACCCTGTGTTGGGTAGTCAAGCTCTCTCCAGGGATGACTTTGCAGTCCATGCAAAGCTTTCTATCAGATTTCCTTATTAAAAAGAAATCAATTTGAGAGCAAGAACTCCCGCTTCTATATGTGATCAGATGCTCTTCCCGCTTCCTAAAACAAGTGTTAGCTATTGTAAAATCAAACGCTACCGAAAAATCTAAGATCGCTTTGCCCTCTGCATTAGCTACTCCTAGACCATAACCCCCATGCAAACCCTCATACCCCTTAGATTTGCTCCCCACATGACCATTTAGGTCCCTTCCTAGAAATTTTTTCTCCTAATGGTATTCCCTGAATTAAACCTTCTAAATCCTCCCAAAATTTAATCTTATAGTGCTCGTCTAGCCCTACTTGGGGTGCATACGCACTAATAACATTAAAAGTCTCCTGTTCCACAACAAACGTCAAGGCTATGATCCTATCTCCGAGCCTTCTCACATCCACAACCATATTCTTCCAATTCTTATCTACTATTATACCTACCCCATTTCTAGATTTTACCTTACCAGTGTACCAAAGCTTAAAACCCGAAGAGTCGAGTTCCTTAGCCTTTTCTCCAACCCACTTAGTTTCTTGTAGGCACATAAAATTAATCCTCCTCCGAAAAGTCAATTGCAACAAAACTCTAAAGAAAAAAAAAATACTAGTCTGTTTTGCTAGTTGAAAATAGCTTACTGAAAATAAAATAATAAAACACTATTTCAGTTCCTCAACAACCCAAATCAAATATAAGCACAAAATAATATTAAAGTACCAATTTTTTATAAAAATATAAAAAACAGTAAAAGAGAGACAAAAGGTAAAGGAAAACCTTGCAACGCTCATCACCAGTCATGGCATGCGTGCCTTCAAGTGCAGTTTTCAGGGCTTCCACGGGTTTATACCTGAAATTGCATCAAAGACAAGATTTTTTTGTTTTTGTTTTTTCTTTCAGCATTTGATTCATCATAAAACAAATGATTTTTGTGCATCCAATGTATAATAAAGAGGAAGAAAAAAAGGAAGAGTGTATCGTTACTGTTTGAGTAAGCTTTCGATCTTGCGGGATTTGTGTTCAATTCTGGTAATAATGGCCTCTGCATTATCTGCTTCAACGAACCCTCCTGCTCCTGCCATAATATATCTTCTTTTTATTATCAGTCCCTTTTCTTGAGTTGGAACTTTCCCGAGAAAATGTGTTTTTCTCTTTTCCCCAAACAAGGTGAAACCCAAGTGCGGTGGATCTCACGATGGCAGCACGAGTAGCAGCTCTCTTCTTCTTATTCGAGTCTTCGTGGAACTGCCCCGTTGGGGTGGGACCCTATATGCAGTGGAGTCGCGTGTTGGTAACGAAAGATGAATAACAAAATGAAAAAACAAAAAAAAGTAAAAGAAAATATACCTTAATTAATTCATGTACTATATATATATTTGGTGAAAGAAATATTTATTTTAAAAAATTAAAAAAATAATTTTTGATTATTAAATTATATATAAATAATTAAAATTAGAATATAAATATATGTTATTTTTTTAAATAATTACATAACTTTTAAATAATTTTTAATCATATGATCATTCATATATATATATATATATATATATATATATGTGTGTGTGTGTATATATATAGTGATATCATGGTGAGAAAAATGTTTATTGTAAGAGGTGAGATGAGTGAATGTTGACTATTAGATCTTACATGAAGGGTTAAGATTAGAATACAAAATGCATGTAATTTTTTTAAGTGGTAAATAACATTGTGTAATAGACCTAGTAATTAAAGATGAAAGATTTAGTTTTATAGTCTTAATAGATTCAGGTGCAAATATAAATTGTGTTCAAGAAAAATTAATTTCGACTAAGTATTATGAAAAAACTACAGAATCTTTAAGTAGTGCATCGGGAAATAAGTTATTAATAAGATATAAACTAAACAATGCTAAGATATGTAAGAATAAGATTTGTTACAAAACAACATTTTCATTAGTTAAGAACATCTTTGAACAAATAATCTTGAACAAATAATCTTAAGAACTCCTTTGCTCTCATTATTATATCCATTCTCTGTAACAAAAAAGGACTAATTACTAAAGTTTTAGAAAAAAAATTTGTTTTAAATTTATTAAGTCTCCTCAAATAAAAGAGTTAAATATAGTCCAAGAATCGTTAATCTCTAAAGTAAATTTAATAGAGAATAAAACTAAACACATCAATATGTTAACTAAAGAAGTTCAATATAAAAGAATTCAAGAACAAATTGATAAATCTCATATTAAAGAAAAGATAAAAAATTTACAAGAAAAATTTGAGAAAAAAGTTTGTAGTGAATTTCTAAATGCTGTTAAAGAAAGAAAAAAAGTATGTAATCACCCTCCCATACGAAGAAGGATTTAAAGAGAGCAACATCCCAACAAAAGCACGGCCAATACAAATGAATCAACAATATCTAGAATATTGTAATAAAGAAATTTAAGAATACTTAGATAAGAATTTGATAAGACCCAGTAAATTACCCAGGAGTTGTGCAGGATTTTATGTTATGAACATATCTGAAATAGAAAGAGGTGTTCCAAGACTAGTAATTAATTATAAATCCTTAAACAAGCTTCTAAGATGGATAAGATATTTGATTTCTAATAAGAAAGATTTGGTAAGTAAAGTTCATCAGGCTAACATATTCTCAAAATTTGATATGAAATCAGGATACTATCAAATTGAGGTCACCGAAGAAGATAGGTACAAGACAACTTTTGTAGTCCCTTTTGGTCATTATGAATGGAATGTAATGCCTCAAGGTCTAAAGAATGCTCCTTCAGAATTTTAGAATATTATGAACACTATTCTGAATCCGTATTCAAAATTTACTATAGTATATCTAGATGATGTTTTGGCATTCAGTAACTCAATCGATCAACACTTTAATCATTTAGAATTTTTCTTTAATGTTATTAAAGAAAATGGATTAGTAATTTCAGTTAAGAAAATGAAGTTATTTCAAACTAAGACGAGGTTCTTAGGATTCGAAATCAATCAGGGTACCATCGTTCCTATAGAAAGATCTATAGAATTTGCAGATAAGATTCCTGATGAGTTAAAAGATAAGAATAAACTTCAAAGATTCTTAGGCTGTGTTAATTATGTGGCAGAATATTAGGGTAATCTGTACTCCTTTATTTAGGAGACTAAGAAAGGATCCTCCTGCATGGGATGAGAATATGACTCATGCTGTCCAACGAGTAAAAAAGTTAGTCAAAACAATTCCTTGTCTAGGCCTCCCTGATCCTCAAGCTTCCCTTATAGTTGAAACAGATGCCTCTGATTTTGGGTATGGAATAGTGTTAAAGCAGATTTTCTAAGAGTCATCCAAAGAACAAGTTGTTAAGTATCATTTTGGTATTTAGCAACTGGCTTAACAAAAGTATAGTACTGTTAAGAAAGAAATTTTGGCTATAGTGCTAAGTATTACAAAATTTCAAGATGATTTGTTCAACAAAAGGTTTTTACTAAAAATTGATTGTAAAGCTACTCCTTCAATTATTCAAAAGGATGTTAAGAATTTGGTTTCAAAACAAAATTTTGCTAGATGGCAAGCATTGTTATCCTGCTTTGATTTTGATGTTCAACACATTAAAGAAAAAGATAATTATTTTTCTAATTTTCTAACTAGAGAATTTTTGCAGGGCTATAATGGCCACTAGCTCCTCATCGAAATCAAAGGCTAAGAAAATCACTTTCGATAAGTACATACAAATCACTGCTGATAAGGACACCAAGTTAAGTACACGGTCATCTGCCTCCGTTAAAGGGTCATCCACCCTTGCCGTTGTTCCTACTCCACTTCATTCAATTAGACCTTCATCATCCACTCAAAATAGGTTTGCACTGTTAAGCTACTCACAAACCATAACTAGTATTCCTATCAAAACTCCTCAGAAAGCCAAACAGATATTTCCGCCTCCAACCAATTCTCCTACCACGAAGAATGTAAGTCTATTAAGAAAAATATTTTTGAACCTTTAGTCACTCTAGAACCAAGATTTTATTCTCTGCAGTCCTCACCCCTGGAAATTGCCCAGAATATACTTCCTAAGGACTTTCACTTTGTTCCTCAAGATTCTCTTAAAAAGAATAGAATTTTTTATGAGATCATTTTAGTGGACACTAAGTCAATCGAATTAGATCATTATTATAGTACTACTAATTCAGATTATATTGATTTTTCAAAAGTTAAGATCATTAAGATACTCAGCCCAAGTGATTGGAATCAGGAGCTTCATACTCCAAAGTCTTTCTCCATTAAATTTGATCCTCAGACTTATACTTGTTGGGATTATCAACAAGCTTGGTACAAGTTTATGTTGATTGGGCCTTATTCACACTCATGGTTCTTCTGGTTTCAAAAAGGAATTAAGCATTTTCTTTCTTGGTTAGCAAACTGGATGCTTATCACAGGACCATTTCTGGAAAACTTACCACAAGAAACTAAAGACTCTTATAATTTGTTTACTGAAAAGATAGATTTTCCACAGGGAGCTAGGTTATTACACTTTTACGCTACTTTTGGAATTGCTTGGATCAATGTCTGGGATTATAATTTCTTTAATAAAAATTAAGTTCAACATCCTCAATGGACTGCCCGTGAGTTTAATGTGAAGTGGTGGCCTAGTTTTAACATGAAGTTGGTAAGCACTGAAGCTATAAATCAATGGTGTATTACTAATCCTACTTTGGTAAAGAAAAATCAAAAGAAGCCTATAAAGTTCGAACAACTCAAAGAACAGCTCCTTCGGGATTTAGCAAATGCCTCATCAGAAAAAGAACTGTTACTCAAAATGAATACTTCAATGTCTACCTCAGGATCCTCACCTCGGCAAAGTACTCCCCCTAGTGAAGCAAGTGATAATGATGAACTCCTTAATTAAGATGATTATTATGGGGTGGATCTTTCTGAATTATAAGGACCCACCAAGATAATTATTTAGATTCTTCATCATGACAGGAAAAGAAAAAGAGAAAAGCTGAATGAGATTCTGTCAAATCTTTTGTCTTTGTCTCCCACACTTGTCTCCCTCTTAGATCAGCATCATTGCGGATTTCAATTGTTTAGAATCCGGTTCCTCAATTATGTGGATTTCAACCAGTTTCAAATCCGAAAAGTTCCTCAGCTTCTTCAATATATAAGCAATAGCTCCTCATTTGTGAAGACATTGGGTTTTTATCAGAGAGTTTCAGTTTTAAACTTTGTAAAAATACCTTGTATCATTATTCTCTTTGTATTTGCTCCTATTTGATTTTTACTTGTAACATTTGGAACTTAGACGTTTAATCAAGATCTTTAATATTTGTAGTTGGATCATCAATGACATTTCTATCTTCAAATTGTACATCAGGATAGGTAGGTCTTGGATAATAATTCTTAGTTGTTGGAAGAGGAGCATTTCGTCTTATCTTATTAAAATGAAGATTTAGAAGTTCTTTTTCTAATTCTTCAACTTTTTGTAAAGTTTGTACTCTAGGTGTTGATGTTCCTATTGTTAGTTGTTCTAATTTTTTCTTAATTTCTTCTATAGAATTATATTATTTTAGTCCAAAGTGTATATTTTTTAAATCAGATTCAAGAACATTAATTACCTTATAAATAGGTATTTTAGGATCTAGATTTTTATTAATATTTTGAGCTAATACATTTTCTTTAAGTTTGTCATTTCTTTCACTTATCTGATTTTCTATTCTTTCCAAGGTTTTAGACATGGTGTGAAGCATTTGATTTGAATAATTAAGTCGTTGATGAACTTTATTACAATCTCCTTTTTCTATAGGTAAATTATGTGCTCTTGAAGCTATTGCTTTAAAGGGCGTAGCTCCAACTTCTATCCCTTCTTTAGTTGTTATTTTTACTATTTCTAAAGGAGGATATTAGGAAATTATTATATTGTCTTGTTCTGTTTTCCACGAAGTTGTTATTTTAGTGTTTACTAGAACTTCAGAGATTCTTAGATAAGGATTTTCAATATTATTCTCTTGGTAGTACTTTTCAAATCAATCAAAGAAATATATGTTAATCTGATGTTTTGTTAAGAAAGAATAAAATTCTTCCCTAAACTTATCAGTTTGTTCTTTACTGAAAGTTTTAAAATACCAAACTTTCTTATCCTTATTATAATTAGCTTCAAAGTCATTACTTATCCATTTCTTATCTATTTCAAAAGGTTCATTTCTAGTAATTGTATTAATTACCTGGGATCTAATGAGTGAGAATTCTGGAGATTCTTGATATATAGCTTGAGGAACATTAGGTTCAAAATTAACTCCTGCTAAATTTATATTGATTGATGAACCATCTAAGCATTCCTATTCTTATACTGGATCCGTCTTGAACTATTGATTTTATTCTAGTATTTCTAATCAGTTGAGGGGATATAATGTCTAGAAATACCAAATCCTCAGGAATTCTTGACAATATTTCATTATGAGTTAACCTTTGAGGGGTTAATATTGAAGATTTCTTAAGATTTGCTTCCATGATTACCATTTCATGTCTTGGAGATTATCTTAATGCTTTAAAATTTTGATTTTCATACGAGACTTTATAATGAATCCTATAAAGTACTGACATATGAGGAACACCTTCTTGAAAAACATCATCTAAAATCTTAACATTTAATTCTAAAGCTTGCTTAGTCAGATAATGATCTAGAGGCATGATATAATTAGGATAAAAATTAAAAAATACTGGACCATCATGCAAATTTGATTCTAAAATTGCAATTATCGTATTATGAAGTTTTCTTAACCTATTATCTCTTAACAAAATTAGAACAAGATTATCAACTCCTAATCTATGTTGCCCTTTTGCAACTACTTGTATTAGTCCTAAATAAATAAATTTATATCATTCTCTAACATGTTGATCTATTATTTAGTCTGGAAGTAAACTAGTTGATTCACAAGGTTTTTCTAAAATATGAGTAGCTTCATATGTATGAATCGAATCTTTAGGCTTAAATAGAAAAGTACTTGTCTTATAGATTTCTTTAGGAGAAACATAAGGTATTGACCAATTTTGAAGATTATTTTCTATGGTTGCTATTTCTAATTCATTTTTTAAGTGATCACATAACTTTTAAGAAACTTTTAATTTTGATCATCTGTGTATGGTTGTATGGTCAATATTCACTTCTCTCACCCTTTCACAATAAACACTCCCCTTACTAAATATGTCATATATATATATATATATATAATAAAATAAATTTTGTATATCTTGACTAATTCTACCCTACTTTATCTTTGAAAATGCATGTTAATACTTATGTTGAGCCGATGCGCATACGATCCTGCCCCGAATGGTATCAGAGCCTCGTTAAGAGGTTCTGAATAGTAAAAAACGTAAGGAAGGAAGAAGGACTTAGCGTTGGTCAGCCCTGGTCGGTACGTTGGTCAGCCCGTGGGTAAGCCAGAAAAGGCTGTGTAGGGTGGTCTCGTGCATGCAGTGGTGGTCCCGGTAAGAGAATTCCTTCAGTATGTCTAGACTATTTAGGACTCTTAGTGATCTCTCTCACTTTAGTGGTAGAGCATCGTCAGGCATAGGTTCTTCTAAGTATCATAGTGCCTCTTCTAAGCTAAACGTAGATCAAGATTTAGTTCAAGATAAGGAACTTCAAATAGCAAATATAGAAAATAATTTACAAAACTGGGCAATACCTTATGTACCTCCTAAGGAAATATATAAAACTAGTGCATCTTTCTTTAAACCTAAGGATCAAATACATATGTTTGAAGCTACTCATGTATTAGAAAAAACTTGCGAATCCATAAGCTTGTTAAGTACAAAACTAATTGATCAACATCTGAAAGATAATTACAAGTTTATACATATAGGATTAATACAAGTAGCAGCCAAAGGACAACATAGACTAGGAATTGATAATCCTGTCTTAATTTTGTTAAGGGATAAAAGACTTAAAAAATTACAAGATCAAATTACTGCAGTCTTGGAATCCAACTTACATGATGGACCCGTATTTTTTAACTGTTATCCTAATTATACAATGCCTTTAGAAGATCATATGACTAAGCAAGCTTTAGAACTTAATGTTAAAATATTAGAAGACATATTTCAAGAAGGTGCTAAACACATGTCAGTATTGTTTCGGATTCATTATAAAGTATCTTATGAAGATCAAAACTTTAAAGCTTTAAGACAATCACCTAAGCATGAAACCATAATCATGGAAGCTAATCTTCAAAAATCATCGATACTAACTCCAAAGAGATTAACTCATGAAGAGATAATTAATAGAATTCCAGAAGATTGGGTATTCTCGGAAGTGATTCCACCTCAGCCAATAAGAAATACTAGAATTAAATCAATAATTCAAGATGGTTCTAGCATAAGGATAGGAATGTTAAGATCTAACTCTCCAATAATAAGCATGCCTTCTTCAAGAAATTCAGTAGATGGATCCTCAATAAAATTAACCGGTGTGAATTTTAATCCAAATATACCCCAACCACTTTATCAACAAAGTAATAAATCTGATTCTCCAGAATATTCTCCAACTAGATCCCAGGTAATTAATATGTTAACTAAGAATGATCTCTTTGAAATTGATAAACCTTGGATAAGAACTGATTTCGAAGCTTCCTATAATCAAGATAAACGACAATGGTATTTTAGTACTTTTACTAAAGAACAAACCTTTAAGTATAGAGAATTGTTTTATGAATATTTACAAAACAATCAAATTAATTTATATTTCTTTGATTGGTTTGAAGGTTACTGTTCCCAAAATGGGATTTATAATCCATTTCTCTCATCTTTAAGTATTAATACTAATACAAAAGTTCATACAGTTTGGAAAACTGTTCACGATCCCATTATTTCGGAGTTTTCCCCTTTAGAAACTATAAAGGTGCAAACTAAGGAAGGAATAGAAGTAGATGTAACCCCTTTTAAGGCAATTCCTGCTAAGAATTTAACCTCTCCCATAGAAAAGAATGATCTCAATAAACTTCATCAACAATTAAATTACTCAAATCAAACCCTTCATAATATAACAAAATCTTTGGAACGAATAGATAATCAAGTAAGCAAAGACTACTCGTCGGTACAAAGTACAAATCTAGATCCTAATAGACCTATCTATAAGATAGTTAATGTGCCTGAAGAAGGATTAAAAAATATAAAACTTTCTAAGTCAGAAAACTCCTTAGAAGAAATAAAGAAAAAATTAGAATTACTAACTAATCCTTCCTCATCATCATCAGCTGCTAAGATTTTAACTTTAGAAAAAATTGAAGAATTAGAACAAGAACTATTAAATTTAAGAATAGATGAATCAAAAATTAATAAACTAAAATCCCCAATGCCAGTTTCTACCACTAGAAATTATTACTCTAGGCCTACATACCCAGATGTCCAATTCGAAGAATGGGCTTTTCAAGACTCAGTATCCTTTTCAGGAGAAGCCCTTAATGAATGGAATATAGATGGGCTAGGTGAACAGCAAATTTTAGATACTATTCAACAAATGACCATGGCCGCAACGGCCCATAAAGGGAAAAACAATTCGGATAAAACTACTGCTTCTTTAATAGTATTAGGCTTTACAGGCCAACTTAAAGGATGGTGGGACAATTGTCTCTCCAAAGCTGAAAAAGATTTAATAATAAATGCAGTAAAAGTAGAAGCAGATGGCCAATCAAAGGAAGATGCGGTGACTACCCTATTGTATACAATAACTAAGCATTTTATAGGTGAACCTTTAAAATTTCAAGAAAGAATAACTAATCAAATTGTTAATTTATATTGTCCAACCATGTCAGACTATAGATGGTATAAGGATATGTTTTTAAGTAAATTATACTTAAGAAGTGATGTATCAGCTGATTATTGGAAAGAAAGGTTTATAGCTGGTCTTCCAAAATTATTTGCCGAAAAAGTCAAAGTAATGATTCAAAACCAAAATTCAGGACAAATTCCTTATAGTCTCCTTACTTTTGGACAAATATCTAATTATATAATAGAAACAGGACTTCAAGTATGTTTAGACTTAAAACTTCAACATAAACTTAAGAATGAAGCAAAAAATTGTAGAAAAGAATTAGGTTCTTTCTGTTCACAACGGGGTATAGAAGGAATTAAAGCCCCAAGTAAGCAACAAAAGCCATCTTATAAGTACATTTCTAAAAAACCCAGAAAATCAAGTAGATATTATAAGAAAACTCATAAGAATGAAGCTTCTACTTCACAAATAAAAAGCAAAGGTAAACCTAAGCAAAAAGAAACTTATAAAGGAAAGAAACATATAGTTTGCTATAAATGTGGAAGAATAGGGCATTATAAAAAAGATTGTAAAGTTAAACAAAGAATAAATAATCTACAAATAGATAAGGATTTAAAAGACTCTTTATTAACTATTTTATTAAATGATTCCGAAGCATCCGAAACTGAATATTCATCTACAGATGAAGAAATAATTAACCAGCTAAGAAACTCTTCGTCAGAATAGGAAGAAGATACTAATTCAGATAATTCTATAAAAGAAGGTCCTCAGATATGTCATTGTTCTACATGTACTAAAACTATAAATGTAATCACTAGAGAACAAGCTTCTTCATTATTAAGCCTTACAGAACACATGGAAGAATCATCGGCTAAACAAGAATTTATTCTGCAAATAAAAGAATTTCTGGATCAAAAGAAAGAAGAAAAAGAAATTGAGAAAATAGATATAAAAGAAGTGTTAAATAGATTTAAGAAAACTCCTAATAATGAAGTAACATTAAAAGACTTGCAACAAGAAATAAAAGAATTAAAGAATGAAATTACAATTTTAAAGGAGAAAGATACTGAATTAGAATTTAAAATGTTAAACTTACAAGCCCAAATTATAATACAAAAAGAAAAAGAAACCTCTCAGGTAAGTAACGGAGATGATCCTTATATTAATCTACTCACTCAAATAATTGTGCATAAGTGGCATTGTTCAATTGAATTACTTATTAAAGGAGAAAGATTTAACTTAATAGCTTTAATAGACTCTGGAGCAGATATGAATTGTATTCAAGAAGGATTAATACCCATTAAATATTATGATAAAACAACTGAATCATTAAGTAGTGCTTCAGGAAATAAAATGCAAATTAAGTATAAACTAAATAATGCTAAAATATGTAAAAATAAAGTATGTTATAAAACCTCCTTTTTATTAGTAAAAAACATATCAGAACAAATGATTTTAGGAACTCCTTTTCTTACTCTATTATATCCTTTCTCAGTAACTGAACAAGGACTAGTTACTCATGCTTTCGAAAAAGAAATATGTTTTGAATTTACTAAACCTCCAAATATTAAAGAGATAAATTAAATAAAAGGATCTTTAATAGAAAATAAAATTAAGCAGGTGAATTTGTTAAGTAAAGAAATTCAATTTAAAAGAATTGAAGAACAAATTAAAAATCCTAATATTCAATTAAAAATAAAACTTCTCCAAGAAAAATTTGAAAAAGAAGTGTGTAGTAACTTTCCTACATATTTTAAGGACCGTAAAAATATGTAATTACTCTACCATATGTAGACGATTTTGAAGAAATAAATATTCCTACTAAAGCAAGGCCAATACAAATGAATCAACAGTATATCGAATATTGTAAAAAAGAAATTCAAGAATATTTAGATAAGAAATTAATCAGGCCAAGTAAATCTCAGTGGAGTTGTGCAGGATTCTATGTTATGAATGCCTTCGAAATAGAAAGAGGAGCTCCCAGATTAGTAATTAATTATAAACCCTTAAATAAAGTTTTAAAATGGATAAGATACCCTATTCCCAATAAAAAGGATTTAGTTGACCGTGTTCATCAAGCTAAAGTATTTTCAAAATTCGATATGAAATCTGAATACTATCAAATAGAAATAGCAGAATCTGATAGGTATAAAACTGTCTTCGTAGTACCCTTTGGTCATTATGAATGGAATGTAATGCCTCAAGGACTTAAGAATGCCCCTTCTGAATTTCAAAATATTATGAACTCCATATTAAATCCTTATACTAAGTTTACTCTAGTATACTTAGATGATGTATTAATATTTAGTAATACTATTGAACAACATTTCACTCATTTAGAAATCTTTTTTACCTTAATCAAAGAAAATGGCTTAGTAATATCAGCTAAGAAAATGAAATTATTCCAAACCAAGATAAGATTTTTAGGATTTGAAATTAATCAGGGAACTATAATACCCATTGAAAGATCAATAGAATTTGCTAATAAATTTCCTGATGAAATCAAAGATAAAAATACTCTACAACGCTTTTTAGAATGTGTTAATTATATAGCCGATTTTATTCCTAATATAAGAATCATCTGTGCTCCGCTCTTTAGAAGATTAAGAAAAAATCCTCCTTGTTGGAATGATGAAATGACCCAAACTGTAAAGAAAATCAAAGTTTTAGCAAAGTCTATCCCTTGTTTAGGACTTCCAGATCCTCAAGCCTCTTTAATAGTTGAAACAGATGCATCCGAATTAGGATATGGTGGGATCCTTAAACAGGTTCTAGGACAGTCTTCCCATGAACAAGTTGTTAGATATCATTCAGGATCATGACAACCGGCTCAACAAAGGTATAGTACTGTTAAGAAAGAAAAAACTTCTCTTCATCTCTCTCTTTTGTATCTTTTGTATCCATATTCCCTTCTCTCTAAAAATCCCAGTGTATTCTACGCAAGTGTTGTAAAAGAAGTATTGTGTATCAAAGTTGTAAGTATTTGTATTTTAATAAAATAAATTTTGCATATCTTGACTAATTCTACCCTACTTTATCTTTGAAAATGCATGTTAATACTTATGTTAATAAAATAAGTATGCGCATCGGCTCAACATAAGTATTAACATGCATTTTCAAAGATAAAGTAGGGTAGAATTAGTCAAGATATACAAAATTTATTTTATTAAAATACAAATACTTATAACTTTGATACACAATACTTCTTTTACAACACTTGCGTAGAATACACTGGGGTTTTTAGAGAGAAGGGAATATGGATACAAAAGATACAAAAGAGAGAGATGAAGAGAAGTTTTTTCTTTCTTAATAGTACTATACCTTTGTTGAGCCGGTTGCCATGATCCTGAATGATATCTAACAACTTGTTCATGGGAAGACTGTCCTAGAACCTGTTTAAGGATCCCACCATATTCTAATTCGGATGCATCTGTTTCAACTATTAAAGAGGCTTGAGGATCTGGAAGTCCTAAACAAGGGATAGACTTTGCTAAAACTTTGATTTTCTTTATAGTTTGGGTCATTTCATCATTCCAACGAGGAGGATTTTTTCTTAATCTTCTAAAGAGCGGAGCACAGATGATTCTTATATTAGGAATAAAATCGGCTATATAATTAACACATTCTAAAAAGCGTTGTAGAGTATTTTTATCTTTGATTTCATCAGGAAATTTATTAGCAAATTCTATTGATCTTTCAATGGGTATTATAGTTCCCTGATTAATTTCAAATCCTAAAAATCTTATCTTGGTTTGGAATAATTTCATTTTCTTAGCTGATATTACTAAGCCATTTTCTTTGATTAAGGTAAAAAAGATTTCTAAATGAGTGAAATGTTGTTCAATAGTATTACTAAATATTAATACATCATCTAAGTATACTATAGTAAACTTAGTATAAGGATTTAATATGGAATTCATAATATTTTGAAATTCAGAAGGGGCATTCTTAAGTCCTTGAGGCATTACGTTCCATTCATAATGACCAAAGGGTACTACGAAGGCAGTTTTATACCTATCAGATTCTGCTATTTCTATTTGATAGTATCCAGATTTCATATCGAATTTTGAAAATACTTTAGCTTGATGAACACGGTCAACTAAATCCTTTTTATTGGGAATAGGGTATCTTATCCATTTTAAAACTTTATTTAAGGATTTATAAATAATTACTAATCTGGGAGCTCCTCTTTCTATTTCGGAGGCATTCATAACATAGAATCCTGCACAACTCCACTGAGATTTACTTGGCCTGATTAATTTCTTATCTAAATATTTTTGAATTTCTTTTTTACAATATTCGATATACTGTTGATTCATTTGTATTTGACCTTGCTTTAGTAGGAATATTTATTTCTTCAAAATCGTCTACATATGGTAGAGTAATTACATATTTTTTACGGTCCTTAAAATCTGTAGGAAAGTTACTACACACTTCTTTTTCAAATTTTTCTTGGAGAAGTTTTATTTTTAATTGAATATTAGGATTTTTAATTTGTTCTTCAATTCTTTTAAATTGAATTTCTTTACTTAACAAATTCACCTGCTTAATTTTATTTTCTATTAAAGATCCTTTTATTAAATTTATCTCTTTAATATTTGGAGGTTTAGTAAATTCAAAACATATTTCTTTTTCGAAAGCATGAGTAACTAGTCCTTGTTCAGTTACTGAGAAAGGATATAATAGAGTAAGAAAAGGAGTTCCTAAAATCATTTGTTCTGATATGTTCTTTACTAATAAAAAGGAGGTTTTATAATATACTTTATTTTTACATATTTTAGCATTATTTAGTTTATACTTAATTTGCATTTTATTTCCTGAAGCACTACTTAATGATTCAGTTGTTTTATCATAATATTTAGTGGGTATTAATCCTTCTTGAATACAATTCATATCTGCTCCAGAGTCTATTAAAGCTATTAAGTTAAATCTTTCTCCTTTAATAAGTAATTCAATTGAACAATGCCACTTATGCACAATTATTTGAGTGAGTAGATTAATATAAGGATCATCTCCGTTACTTACCTGAGAGGTTTCTTTTACTTTTTGTATTATACTTTGGGCTTGTAAGTTTAACATTTTAAATTCTAATTCAGTATCTTTCTCCTTTAAAATTGTAATTTCATTCTTTAATTCTTTTATTTCTTGTTGCAAGTCTTTTAATGTTACTTCATTATTAGGAGTTTTCTTAAATCTATTTAACACTTCTTTTATATCTATTTTCTCAATTTCTTTTTCTTCTTTCTTTTGATCGAAATTCTTTTATTTGCAGAATAAATTCTTGTTTAGCCGATGATTCTTCCATGTGTTCTATAAGGCTTAATAATGAAGAAGCTTGTTCTCTAGTGATTACATTTATAGTTTTAGTACATGTAGAACAATGACATATCTGAGGACCTTCTTTTATAGAATTATCTGAATTAGTATCTTCTTCCTCTTCTGACGAAGAGTTTCTTAGCTGGTTAATTATTTCTTCATCTGTAGATGAATATTCAGTTTCGGATGCTTCGGAATCATTTAATAAAATAGTTAATAAAGAGTCTTTTAAATCCTTATCTATTTGTAGATTATTTATTCTTTGTTTAACTTTACAATCTTTTTTATAATGCCCTATTCTTCCACATTTATAGCAAACTATATGTTTCTTTCCTTTATAAGTTTCTTTTTGCTTAGGTTTACCTTTGCTTTTTATTTGTGAAGTAGAAGCTTCATTCTTATGAATTTTCTTATAATATCTACTTGATTTTCTGGGTTTTTTAGAAATGTACTTATGAGATGGCTTTTGTTGCTTACTTGGGGCTTTAATTCCTTCTATACCCCGTTGTGAACAGAAAGAACCTAATTCTTTTCTACAATTTTTTGCTTCATTCTTAAGTTTATGTTGAAATTTTAAGTCTAAACCTACTTGAAGTCCTGTTTCTATTATATAATTAGATATTTGTCCAAAAGTAAGGAGACTATAAGGAATTTGTCCTGAATTTTGGTTTTGAATCATTACTTTGACTTTTTCGATAAATAATTTTGGAAGACCAGCTATAAACATTTCTTTCCAATAATCAGCTGATGCATCACTTCTTAAGTATAATTTACTTAAAAACATATCCTTATACCATCTATAGTCTGACATGGTTGGACAATATAAATTAACAATTTGATTAGTTATTCTTTCTTGAAATTTTAAAGGTTCACCTATAAAATGCTTAGTTATTGTATACAATAGGGTAGTCACTGCATCTTCCTTTGATTGGCCATCTGCTTCTACTTTTACTACATTTATTATTAAATCTTTTTCAGCTTGGGAGAGACAATTATCCCACCATCCTTTAAGTTGGCCTGTAAAGCCTAATACTATTAAAGAAGCAGTAGTTTCATCCGAATTGTTTTTCCCTTTATGGGCCGTTGCGGCCATGGTCATTTGTTGAATAGTATCTAAAATTTGTTGTTCACCTAGCCCATCTATATTCCATTCATTAAGGGCTTCTCCTGAAAAGGATACTGAGTCTTGAAAAGCCCGTTCTTCGAATTGGACATCTGGATATGTAGGCTTAGAGTAATAATTTCTAGTGGTAGAAACTGGCATTGGGGATTTTAGTTTATTAATTTTTGATTCATCTATTCTTAAATTTAATAGTTCTTGTTCTAATTCTTCAATTTTTTCTAAAGTTAAAATCTTAGGAGCTGATGATGATGAGAAAGGATTAGTTAGTAATTCTAATTTTTTCTTTATTTCTTCTAAGGAGTTTTCTGACTTAGAAAGTTTTATATTTTTTAATCCTTCTTCAGGCACATTAACTATCTTATAGATAGGTCTATTAGGATCTAGATTTGTACTTTGTACCGACGAGTAGTCTTTGCTTACTTGATTATCTATTCGTTCCAAAGATTTTGTTATATTATGAAGGGTTTGATTTGAGTAATTTAATTGTTGATGAAGTTTATTGAGATCATTCTTTTCTATGGGAGAGGTTAAATTCTTAGCAGGAATTGCCTTAAAAGGGGTTGCATATATATATATATATATTGAGTTTATGAATTAATTAATATATATAATAAAATTACTTTAAAATGAGTTTATTTTTAAAGTGAGTAAATAAATGTATATTTATCATTAAATTATAGTAAATTAAGATATTAATGTACTTAAGATTAAATTAAGGGTGAATACACTTTTATTTATTCACTTTACACTATGTTTGGATGATAGGTAATGAGGGAAACGGAAAGGGAATGAAGGGAATGGAAATAACTTCCCTTATTTAGAAGTTTTAAAATACATAGGAAGGGAACAGAACACATGGAGAATTATTTTTCCCATCTTGCCCTCAAATGTTCAACTTTTGTTCCCCCCAAAATTGAGGTAGAATGGGAGAAAACATAGGTAATGAAGTTCCGTTCCGTTCCGTTAATGAAATTTCCAAACAAAGAGAATGGAAACTATGTTCCATTTCTTTCATTTCCTTTCCGCTCCATCCTCACCTATTTCGTTCTGTTCCATTAATGAAAAAACATCCAAACACAGGATTAGAAACAAACTCTTTAAATGAGCTTTTTCTCATACTTGAATTTGTCCTATGGGACATTAAGTATGTGTTTAGATTATCTTATTTTGCATTCAAAATAACTTATTAAAAGCTCATTGAGAGAACTTTTGAAAAATAAGTGACTATTTCCCTAGAAATAATCTAATTCAAGCATGCATTAAGTTGATACACTAAAGATTTTTAGCATTAATTAATTTAGAAATGGTTTAAATAAGTTTTTGGTTGATGAAAATATAGCACTTTTTACTTTTGGTCTCTCTAAAATCTTTACTTTGGTTTTAATCTCGCTAATATATATATTATTTTAGTTCCTGCCGCTAGTTAATCCTCCGTTAAGTACTTACGTAACAAACAGAAAATTAAAAAAAAATAGAGGGACCAAAACTAAAGAACAAATTTTAGAGAGACCAAAACTAAAAAGTGTTATATTTTTAGAGACCAAAAACATATTTAAGCCTTTAGAAATAATGCTATACACATTTATACACATATTACTTTAAATCTACTTTGTTTTTATCACATGATTGTACTTGGTTCCACTTTATTTTTTGCATATTCACACTCTAATTTTGTCACATTCCCAAATGTATGTGAGGTAATATGCATCATATTGATGTACACCAAGCATATACTTTTGAAATGAAGAAAGGTTTAATGTGAGGTAATATGCACCATACTAATATACACCATATTAAATTTTTCTTAGTACTTAAAATAAGGAAGTTGAATTGAACCAATTTCACTCAGATTTGAAATGAGGGTAAGGACCAATTTCATACACTTTTGAAATTACAAGGACACAAACTGTAACAAAAACTTTTTAGAGATCAAAACTAAAAATTGATATATTTAGAGGGACCAAAAGTATATTAAAGTTGTGTAGAAAATGTATAAAAAATAATTAAAAATTAGGTTAAATTATTCTTTTGATTCCTACAGTTTCATTAAATTTTTAAATAGGTTCCTATAGTTTAAAAGTTTCAAATTAGGTCTTCATACTTTTAAATTTTTTAAATAGGTCCTTATATTTTAAATAAGTTTTTAATTAGATCTCTACTAATTGTAAAAAATTTTAATTAAGTCTTTAAAACTTGTAAGAACAACACAAAATGACTTACAAATGATTGTAAATATTCATTAATAAAGTCTAATGGTTATCTGTCATTAGAGATCTATTTACAAATTTTTAGAAATATAAAAATTGTATTAAAAACTTTAAACTGTAAGAATCTATTTAAAAATTCAATAAAATTATAGAAACCGAACCAGTTATCTAACCTAAAAATAAAAAACAACTATTAAATAAACGCTTAATTGCATTATTTTTTTATATAGTTTATCATTCAATAAAAACCTAAATAAAGAATATAAGCATTAACAGGTGCACTCGTTCTTTTAATATGAAAAGAATTATTTAATAATAAAAATTATGACATACCTAAAATAATATATTTAATAAAAATTGACTTTTGATCTTCTTACGAAAAGATAAAAAAATAAAATAGAAGTAAACGTTGACTAAAATGGCAAAGGAAACAATCAAAGAGTCGTAAGAGAAGATATTTTGAATATTTTCAATCCTAAGAAAGAATGCACTGTACAATTAAAATCTTAAATTTTAAATTTCTAATAATAAATTGCATTTATTTAATTTTATCATATTTTTATATGGAGATTTTATCCCATCGATATATATATATAGGACATATTTAATGAGAGAAGTTTTTATTGTAAGAGGGTGAGAAGAGTAAATTTTGACCATACAATCATACATGGATAGTCAATATTAAAAGTTACTTAAATGTCATGTGACCACTTAAAAATGTCACATACATTTATTTCTAATCTTGACCATTCATGAAAGATCTAATGGTCAAGATTCACTCCTCTCACCTCTCACAATAAACACTTATCTCACCAGATACACTCTTTATATATATATATATATATATATATATATATATATATATATATATATATAATTTTGTGTAAAATTCTTAATCTTGTAAAACATAAATATAAAAATATCTAAATATTATAAAAAATATATATATATATATATATATATGAAAAAAAAATTGAAAATATATATTATAATAGAAAGGGTGAGGCTAGTCCAAATCAAAACGAAAAGAGATCTAAATACAGGAGGGTTCACTGTGTCTTGCTTGGTGGAAGACGAACATAGTGGGGAGGAGGAGGACATTGTGGAAGCTTAAGAAACATGGAAGCTGGGAAAAAAAGTTGGTTTGGTGGCTTCAAATGAAGAAGAAACAATCCTAGCTATCCTAAATGCTAGGAAAACGACGAAGAAAGGGAGTAGGAAAGCTTCAAAGAGGAGGGAGCCAAGGGAGAGGCTTTGAGCTCTCTGGATTCAGGTGTGTCTTTTCTATTTTAGTTATGCAAATACTGTGCTGGAACATTAGATGAATTGGGGGGAGGGGAAATGTGTTGCTGTGAAAACAATAGTGTCTGAAAAAAAAATCTTATTTTTGGGTCTTGTAGAAACAAAACAATCTTCCACTTCTGATCAAAAAATCCAAAGTCTCTGGGGTATGATTGACCATGTTTGGTGTTTTGTGGATGCTATGAATGGAGGAGGAGGTCTAATCTGTGTTTGGATGAAAGAGTTTTTTAAGCAAATAAATATCTTCAAAGGTCAAAGATGGATTTGTGTGGAAGGTATTTTATTTGATAAAAATTTTCATTGTGCTATTCTGTTGGTTTATGGTCCTCATAGTCATAGTGAAAGAAACATAATTTGGCAAGAACTGCTAAACCTTAAACAAGTGGTAGTGGTTCCTATGCTTATTATGGGTGACTTTAATGAGGTTCTCTTGCCTGAAGAAAGGAAAAAGGGATGTGTTATGTCTCCAAGTATCATAAATTTTGCTGAGTGGGTTCAAAATATGGGACTCGTAGATTTACCTCCCATTAGAAGGAAATTCACTTGGTTTAGAGGAAGATCATAGAGTAAACTAGACAAAATTTTTGTTGATAATGAATGGCTGGTTATTTTTTAGAATCTAAAATTGTGGGGGCTAAGAAGATCATTCTCGGATCACTCGCCTTTGTTGCTTGAATCATAAAATATAAACTGGGGACCAAAGCCCTTCAGATCGTTGGATGTATGGTTTTCTCACAAGGATTTCACTAAAATGGTAGAGTTAGAATGGAAGAATCTAGGCGATGCATCTATTGTCAAAAAATTGAAGGGTCTGAAGGCTCGTATAAGAAAATGGAATAAGGAAATTTTGGTCATATTGATGAATCTATTAATTGCATGGAGAAAGGATTATCCAGAATTGACCTTTTGACTGAGGTTATAAATCTTGATGAAGTTGATGAGGCTAGGAGGAAGACCCTCTTAAGTTAATTGGACATGTGGTATAGAAGAAAAGAAGAGTTTTGGAGGCAATTATCTTGAGATAGATTCTTTAAGGAGTCAGATAAAAATACAAATTTTTTTCATGTCATGGCTACCACTTGAAGAAGGAAAAAACATATTCTTAATTTGAAGGTGGGAAGGAGAGTCTTTCAAGACACGAAGAATATCAAAAAAGAGGCAAGAAAGTTCTTTAAGAATTTATATAAATAGGACCTACTACCACATATTGAACTTCAAGAAGGTATGCTTCCTTGTATTGCTTGGGACCAAGCTTTGTCTCTTAAAGTTACGCCATCTTTGGAGGAGATAAAAAATGCTATTTGGTGTTGTGATCCTACAAAATCACTCATTATGATGGTTTCAATTTAAAATATATAAAAAGTATGTGGAGTGTAATCGGGGACAAATTTTCTAATTTTATTCTTGAGTTCTTTTCTTTGGGCTCCTTTCCAAAAAAGGTAAATATGACTTGGGTGGCTTTGATTCCAAAATGGAGGGTGCAAGCAGTATGTCCGATTATAGGCCTATCAGTATGGTTGGTTGTATTTACAAGGTAATTGCCAAAATATTAGCTACACGAATGAAAAAGATTATGCCAAGTTTAGTGGGCGAGTCACAAACAACTTTTGTTAATGGGAGGCAGATCCTTGATGGGGCACTTATTGCGAGTGAAGCGGTCCACTGCTTTAAAAAGCATAAGATTTCTGCAGTGCTTATGAAACTTGATTTTCAAAAAGCATATGACTCAGTTAGATCGAGCTTTGTGGATCATGTTTTGAAACTTATGGGTTTTGGGGAAAAATGGAGAAGATGGGTGTCTCAATGTATTTCAACAGTCTCTATGTCAGTCTTGGTTAATGGTTCACCAATAATGCCTTTTAATATGGAGCGTGGATTAAGACAAGGAGACCCTTTATCTCCTTTCTCATTTGTCCTAATTGCAGAGGTTTTAAATCGGATGGTTTGTAGAGCTAAGGAAATTGGTTTGATTGAAGGTGTTTGCATTGGAAAAGATAATATTGAACTGTCTCATCTCCAGTTTGCAGATGATACGATTGTGTTTTGCCCCTCTAAAGAACAAATCATTGTAAACTATAGAAGATTGTTGGATTGCTTCGGGGTCATGTCTGGGCTAAAAATAAACTATTCAAAATCTACCTTTATTCCTTTCTCATGCTCGCAGCAGCGGATTGAAGATGTGAGTAGCAATATAAATAGCTCAGTTGTGTCATTGCCAATTAAATATTTGGGAATCCCTCTTGGGTCAAGTTCGAGGAAGATTGACACTTGGAGGCCAGTGCTGGATAGGATCGAAAAAAAGCTTGCATCTTGGAAGGCAAGGCTTCTATCCAGGTCAGGTATACTTGTTTTAATTAAGTCAGTACTTAATAATCTCCCTTTTTATTATCTCGATCTCTTCAGAATTCCATCAATTGTGGTTAAAAAAATAATTAGGATCCAAAGTAGATTTTTTTGGAGTGGTGATATTAATAAAAGAGGTCTTCCTCTTATTAAGTGGAGTGTAATTTAGAAACCCAAAAGTTTGGGAGGTCTTGGTGTGGGTGACATGGTTATCAAAAATGCTACTTTGCTATTTAAGTGGTGGTGGCACTTTTTTGCTGAGAATAAACCCTTATGGAAAAGGATTGTGTGCTCTAAATATAGTTTGGTTTTGGATAGGCCGCTTGTTGATCAAAGGATAAGTTCTAGAGAGGGTCCTTGGGCTGATATTTACAAGTTTTTAAATTTTGGAAAAGAAATTAATAATATAATTCAACATGATTTTTGGATGAAGGTGGGAAATGGATTGAAATCTATGTTTTGGGTCAAGTGGATTGGCGAAAGGAGTCTTAAAGATAAAAGGCTTTATGTTATTTCGTTGTAAAAAAAAAGGTAATTACGGAGTTTGGAGTGTGGGATGGAGTTGTTTGGAGATGGAACTTTCTTTGGAGGCATGTTTTATTTGTTTGGGAGTTACAAGTACATAATGAGCTGAATATATTATTATATCAGGCTTCTTTTAATAGGGAGATACAAGACAAGCTTTTTTGGAAGTTTGATTCTAAAGGTACTTTCTCGGTTAAAACTTTCTTATTTGCTGATGCCTCTTTGTCTAGTTCGATGTATCTTTCTAGTAACAATACAAAAGGTGTTTTTGGTAAGGTCTTGCTACCCCAAGGACTAAACTACTTGTTTGGTTTGTGTTGTTGGGAAGATTAAACACGAAAGACCACCTTAAGAAGCTCAACTTGATTCAGGAAGGTGACAATGGGTGTCCTTTTGTTGTTTAGAGATTGAAAGTATTGATCATCTTTTCTTCAATTGTGTTTTCTCTTGGAAGTTATGGTGCTCCTATCTAGAGTGGTAGGGCTTTCACTGGTCTTCTCCACTTGATTCACGCACATTCTTTGATTCGTGAGTGGATATTGGTTTGAGTGGTTTTAAAAAAAAGATGTGGGTGTCTTTATTTTTTGTTGTTATTTGAACTATTTGACAATCTAGAAACTGGTTAGTGTTTTATAAAATTGAACCAAATTGAAAGTAGGTTCACACTCAAGTTAAAATGAGGCTAGGGTATTGGACTAAGGAGTAGTGTTCTAATTTTCCATTCTCCCCATAGCTTTTGGTATCTAATTTGCAGGAAGTTAGAAGATGAAAGTCTTCTGGCTCAATAATACAGTGGGGTGCAAGAAGTTAATGATCAAGAATGGTAGTTTTTTTATGTTTCTTGCTCTGTTTTTTTTAGTACGTTATTTTTTCTCTTATTTCTAGTACTCTTGTTTATTGTAAGTTCTTGTTCCTCTTGTTGGGGAGAATCTTTTGAGCTTTGAATCTTTTGATATTTATAAAAAAAATTGAAAATATAATTGACAAATTTAGTTTCATAATAATAAATAATATTAAATTAATCTTATTATCTTTCTATGTAAATTTTTTATTGAACTTGATATTAAAGTTTTTAAATATTATATATCGATATACACATCCTAATAAAGATGATTATTTAAAAGATATAATTAATAGAATTTTCAAAGAATAAATTACATTTCAAATAATTTTATTATGTTTTCTTCTAGAGAATTGAACCTGGTATATATTTTAATATATTGTCATACAAAATTTATCAATCCCGTTCAATGTACGTAAAATATTTTTAAATATTATAGAACACAAACAACTTTTTATGAGACAGCATAATTTACTTATTTAAACTAAATAAATAAATAATTATAATTAAATAAATCCTTAGAAATATCAAACTTTTATGAACTATATATATATAAGAAGGATAATTTTAATGAGTAAAGTGACACATTTCGACATTAGATTAGCCTTTGTTAAGAAAAATTATATTTTAATAAAAAATATTTTAATGATGTAAAAGAAGTAATATCGCAAAAAATAAAATAAAATAAAATAAAGGAATTAATATCCCAAATATGAATATAAATTCTGATTGATTATAAAATATTCATATTAAATATTGGATAACATTTAAATTTAATAAAAAATAGTCAATTTAAGAAAAATTGATATTGATTGATTGAAAAATCAATATTGATGTCCCAATTATGAATATTTTAATATGAATATTTATTATAAAATATTGATATTTGATATTAGCAAGCATATTGATATATTGTTGTATTTTTTTTGATAATTAATTAATTAAAAAATCAATTTAAGATTCAATTTAAATTGGAATGATAATTTGTTTGAGTTATAAATTATTTAAAGCAAAATCACAAAACCACACAAGCATAAACACATATGGTAAGCTATATCGAAGGTGTTGTGTCAAGTAAACTTAATTGGAAGATCAAAATTCAAATTACATCAATATGCTCATTATTCTAATACATGATGCTTGCCATGTGTAGGCAAGAAAATTTTACAAGGATGAAAATTTTGGTCCACTGCAAAGTCCACGTAGCTCCTTTGTATGGGTTGAGACCCTATGTTATTATAAGCACACGATGGCACGTGAGATGGTGCTTCATGGATGGGGTTACGGGTTGCAATGCGAGATAGGGATTTGAAACTAATCTCAGTGGGGGTTGTGATAGGTGTCCGTAATTTGTGGGCAACAACGTTCAATAAAATTGAGTGCATTAAGCGAAGTAGCTGTGAATCACGGTTTCCACGACCGTAATTGCGGCGAAAGCAACTTAAATTAAAAAGATTTTGGAGTCATCATCAATTTTCTTTTTTAAAAAAAATTGACAAAATTTAAAAAATTGTCTATGTTTAAAAATTCAGATTTAAAAATCTAATTTTGTATAGAAAAGGATGGAGATTTAACTCCATAGCGCTCCTAATATACTCATCCTAAGACGGTTACATTAAAATAATTGTGTAACTATTTAAAATCTTTAAATATATTTTTACCCCTTTTAGTAAAATAAGATAAAATAAAATACGAACTATTAGATTAAGTAAAATTAAAATTTGGCTTGACTTGCGTGACTATGTATCCCCTGGTGTAATAAAAAACTTAAAGTCATGTAGTTCTTTGAAAAAAAAATAATTGTAAGTTGGTTGTTTTTAATTTTAAAAATATTTTTATTTTAAATTTTTTTATGTTTAGAAAAAAAATCAAATCATCAAGTTGTCACAACTTAGATGATTCCAAGAGTTACAGAATTAACAAACTATCACAGCTTAGATAATCTCGTTTTATTAAAAATAAACTTTCATTCGTAAAATCAGTGCAAGATCACTATTTAAAACAAAAAAGAATAATGTAATAAACGTACCAATAAAAATAAAAAAAAATAAAATTCGGTAAGTCAACAAAAGAAAAGAAAACATTTTTTTATTATCATTATTTTTTTATGATTTTTGTTTGTATCTTCAATCACTCTAACTTTAGCCCAAGTTATTTAATTTCTTATTCCCAAAACTTAAAAAAAAAAAAAATTCAAAGCACCCCATGATTTGACCCAGGTAAAAAGTCAACCCAACCAAACTAAGTCCAAAGCAACAAACTTAAAATTAAACTAAATAAAAACAAAAAGAGATAAATAAATAATAAAAATGAAAAAAATGAAACCAGATAAAAAAGGATTGGCTCTCATTCAAAGAGATCAGCAACACAAGAAGAGTAACAGAAAATAGAGGGGACACGTTGGATGGCCCTCAACTACAACAGACGGTCGACAACGCGATCTAGGCAGCACTGCTCACAGTGGAGGACTGTGACACAAGGGGGGTTGGTCCGACGCGATTCTGGGTCGATTGGTATGCAGTAGAGGCTCGCGTGAAGGATATGGCAGCTTTGGATGGTGGTTATGGTATGGATTAGTGCGGTGGGAGTTGCGATGCAAATCTTGGAAGACCTGTGACAGGGTGGTCTTGGCTCACGATGGTGTGTGGCTGGAAGAAGGTTGATACGGTTCTGGCGTGGAGGCGCGACGCAGATCTTGGCAGTGGTCGTAGTGGCTCACGAATCTAGTGGTCTCGTTTTTGGCGATTCTGGTTTGGAGCATGGTATAGGAGTGCGAGCAAGGGGACATGACGCATCACAGGTGAAGCCTGACAGGAGCTAGGTTGCTGTGGCGGCAAAGACTGATTACAATTGGAGCGTCATGACGATGGCATGGAGCGGTAGCCGTTGGCTTAGAAGGGTCGCGACTGTTCTAGGGGTTAAGGTGTGATGGTGGTGTGGGTTTTGATGATGGTGGTTTGTGTTTGAACTTAGTGATAGGTTGTTGATTCACTAGCCTGATGTATGTGAGGTTGATTCAATGGTGGCAGGTTTGGTATGGGTTGTTGTGTGGGTTTTGATGGTTAAAGAGGTGGCTGTGGTTAGGTGTTTAAGATGATTTGGATGTGGCCTTGCTAGGCATGAAAGTAAAGGCTTCTAGTGTGTGTTGATGATTGTCAGTGTGATAGTGAGCATGATGCTATGATGGATATGTATGGTCAGGTTTGTGCTTGAAATTTAAGGCATGGAATAAGGAAATTTTGGTGGAGTTTATGTAACCAGGATGGATGCATGATGTTGTTTGTGAATGGTGGTTGAAGGTTTTCATGTGGAGACAGAGCAGAATGGCATAAGGTTGAGATGGTGGGGCTGTTTGAGTGTGTTTTGGTGGTTGTGATGAAGGTCGTGTCTTGATGGGTTGTTGGCTGTGTCCGTATGGATCTGTTGCTTGGGTATTTGTAGAGTTGAATCCTTGTTTTCTCTGTCAATCCCCCTCATATTATGTTCCACAATCCTTGATTTGTTGGTGATTGGAAGCAAAAATGAAAAAACAAATCTTGTAAGATGCTTCAATCAAAACAAAAAAGGAAACTTACCATTTGAAAGGGGTAAAAGAGGCACAAATTGAGTGCTTTGATTGCTTGTGTCTTGGTCTTAAATGTTGATGGATGACTAGGGTTCTTGTTGGAGGAGGCTAGGGTATGGAGGGGAAAGAGGAGATTGGTTTGGGTGGATCTAGGTTATAGGTGGAGGATCTGGGTTTGTTTAGACCCAGAATGCAAGCCATAAAGAGATTTGGGCCTGAATTGTGTCTGTTTTGATAGGATTGAGTCCTTTTCCTTTTATTTTCATAATGCTATATTTATTTTTTTTGGTTTATTATTTTTATTATTTCTTTATGTGTGTGTGTGTATAGATATATATATATATATATATATATATATATATATATATATATATATATATATATATATATATATATATATATATTAGTGGACTTGGGCTTTGTAATTATAATTTTTGAATTTTTATATTTTTTCATTTTATGAATTTCTTTAATGACCCGGATAAAATCGAGTGTCCACAATTGTCCCTCTTTACTTGTTGCTTACAAGATAATATGCATAACCATAATTTTTGTATTATCGTTGTAAGAAACGAGTAAAGACATGAACTCAAATTTTGTTTGGGAATGCATAGGACAATATAGATTGACAAAGTAAAGATGCTAATTGAAAACCAGTGAGCCCAATTGTAGATTTATGAGCTATCACAGTGTCGTTAATCCTACCAAGATGAAGCTCAGCATAGAGACTTCACCGCCTTGTCAACAAGCTGTCACAACTCAATTGACGTTTCTTAATTAAAAAGAGTTTATTAAAAATAGGAACTTAAATGACATTAGGTGATCTTATGACCTGAAATTTAAAAGACAGCGGGATTGACCCAAAATTTAAATGACAGTGACTGACTTGGCTTAGAATTTAAAAGACATTGGGCTTCTATGTCCTAAAATTTAAATGGCATTAGGCTTTTATGTCTCAAAATTTAAAAGACAGTGGGCTTCTGTGTCCCAAAATTTAAAAGACATTAGGCTTGGCTCGAAATTTAAAAGACATTGAATTTTTGTGTCCCAAAATTTAAAAGTTAGTGGGCTACTATGTCCCAAAATTTAAAAGACATTGGGCTTTTGTGTCTAGAAATTTAAAAGACAGTGGACTACTGTGTCCTAAAATTTAAAAGACTGTGGGCACTATTTCCCAAAATTTAAAAGACAGTGGGCTACTGTGTCCTAAAATTTAGAAGGTAGTAGGCTTCTGTGTCCCGAAATTTAAAAGACATTGGGATTCTATGTCCCAAAATTTAAAAGATAGTGGGTTACTGTGTCCCAAATTTTAAAAGATAGTGAGCTTTTGTGTCCCAAAATTTAAAAGACAATGAGTTTCTGTGTTCCAAAATTTAAAAGACATTGGGCTTATGTTCCCAAAATTTAAAAATAGTGGGCTTCAGTGTCCCAAAATTTAAATGATAGTGAGCTTCTGTGTCCCAAAATTTAAAATACAGTGGGCTACTGTGTCTCAAAATTTAAAAGACAGTAGGTTTTTGTGTCTCAAAATTTAAAAGACATTGGGCTTCTATGTTCCAAAATTTAAAAGACATTGGCTTCTATGTCCCGAAATTTAAAAGACATTGGGCTTCTGTGTCTCGAAACAAAGCAAAATAGGCCTCTGAGCCTAAAAACTTTATGTAGTAGGCCTTGAGAAGCAGCTTAGTTAATTTAGAAGAATTTTAAAAAGGTGAAGCTCTATGTCACATTAGAGACATCACCCATCGATTACCAATGATGGAATATTTAAAAGCAATAGGCCATGAGCCTTGAAGACTAAAAGAACTAGGCCTTCGAGCCCCTAAAACTAAACGAGTTAGGCCTCTGAGCCAAATGATTGAATGTAATGGGCCTTGAGCCAGAAAGTTGAACACAATGGGCCATGAGCCTAAAAAAACTTTATGCATTGGATCTCAAGACTGTCACGGCTTAGTTAATCCTTTTAAATTTTGCAAGGTTAAGTTCAGCGTCACACTGGAGATATCACCCATAGAATTTAAGATCATTGCAAACCTACTGAATATGGGATTATAAACCTTGAAAAGGAAAAAAATGACTTATGAGTCAACTAGACATGGACTCACAATTCACGAGGGGAGAATATTTGAACCAAATAGTGACTTTGAAAAGCTTCAACCAACTAAACCCTTGTTCGCGTATATTCGCCCTTTGGACTTGATAGCTTTGATCCTACTTACCCATCCTTTCTCTCCTCCTCCTTCTTCTTTCTCTTTTTTTTTTCTTTTTCTCATCATATTTTCCTCTTTTCCACTCTTATCTCTCCTTTTGAGAAATGAGATCATCATCCTTTGTTGCGAACCCTTGCTTGGAGCTACTAAGTCCTTGCGTGAAAATTCTTCCCCAGTATTTGTTCCTTGATTTCCCTTTAATTGATTTCTTGCAACAATTTACTAAGTAACCATTGTCTCTGATGCTTCTGTCATTTTTAACTCTGTTCTTGGGAATTTTGCCCCAGTATGGTCATTTGAGAATAAAATTGCCCCAGTGTAAGCCATTTGAATTCCAACTTGCCCTAGTATAAGTCATTCCAATTTGTCTCAGTGTAAGCCTTTCGGTGAGTTCCAAACAAACTCTTGATATGTGCCCTAAATTTTGCTTAGACCGCCCTTTGCGGGTTTTCAGTCCAATTGGCTCTTTCTTCTCTTTTTTTTTCATACTTTGTTTGTTCTTTTATAGTGAACCTGGGCGTAAAAGCCAAAGACATCACTTTCACAAGCTGTTGCAACTTATTCACTTTTGATTATGATAATAGATTGAAAACATCATGTCAATATATTTTACTTGCATACTCGATGCTAACTGCTTCCTCAAAAAATTTTGATCCATCAAATTTGGGTGCGGGCTCTTGCAAACTAGAGCTTATTAACTTGAATCAATTTCCTTGGGATCTTCAAACTTTGGGTATCTTTACTTCTGAGTTTGCTCATTAGGCACATAGTCATTCTTTTTTTTTCTAGCATTGCGGATTGCATATGGGATAGGTCTAGTTTTCGTCCCTCGATTGAAACTTCTAACTCATTCTTAATCTAACTTATAAAGTGGAGGATTGCCATTAAATTATTAAATCAATGATACTAAATTTATATTCCCTTTTATCAAAGCATTTTATAATCAACATGCATGATTTCACAGGCATGAAAAAAAAGAAATGAAACAAAGAATAACATAATAAAGAAAGAAAAATAAGAAAAATGTTTCCATTGATTTGAATGTTCACAAGCACATAAAGGCACTGAAAGAGATGAATAGTACAAAGGATGATACGAAGACAAAATGAAAGGTAATTGCCTCGGTTAGGATTCCTTCATTATAGCCATTAACTGTCAGTGACATGAAATCTCTTCCATTGATCGTTGTTTAAATTTTTCCTAGTTTAGGACCGAATTGAATGGAATAGAAACTTGTTCCAGTGTAAGTCAAATTGAATCATGGAAAAGAAAAAAATTGCCCTAGTTTAGAGTTGAATAAGATAGGGTAGAAACTTGTTCGAGTGTAGTGCCAAATTGAACTAAAAGATTTGCCCTAGTGTAGGGCTAGAAAGTACCTCCTCCTCCTTTTTTTCTTCTTTTTTTATTTTATATAGGAACAAGGAATTAAAAATTCGAAAGAGCACGGACCTTTTGTCTCAAAATTAAAGTTAACGAAAATGACAACAACCCTTAATTGATCAGAATAGACTTTTTGAGGCTTGTAACATGGCCAAATTAAGGGTTATGAAAGGAAAGATATAAAGCTCAAACAAGTGTTTAAGGGTTGAATGAGACCAAGGATATTTAATAAGCTTCGTCAATTGCCTTTGGCATTATCAAAAAGCACTAATTCTTTTCCCTTTCCAGTTCATCATTTGCTTTTGCTATGAATCATTTCACTTTTCATCATTTTCTTCTTCTTTTCCTTTTCCTTTTCTTTTTTTTTCTTTTTTCCCTATTTTTTCACATATATCATTATTTTTTACTTTGTGCTAACCCTTAGTGTAGGGGTGATCCTTGTCCAAGGTTCTTTAAAAAAAAAATTCAAACTCAAAAGAGGTAACAAAGGATAATAAAGATGATGAAATTTTGTAAAGGATAGAGAAAGATGATCAATGTTCATTTTCAAATCATAATTTCTTATTTTCAAAATTTTAATTTTGGGACAAAAAGATAGTGCACACCAAGTGATTACTTATTTACTCCATTTTATTTATTTATTTATTTATTACAAAAGACACCTACACACGTGGACTTTATGACTACTGACATCTACCAAACCAAGGATTTCCAAGAATTGGAGTCTAATATGGTCCAAATACAAGGAAGACACTTTGAATAAACGAGAGAAAATAAAATGATAAGAAAGACAACAATGTATGCTAAAATCCATGCAAATTTATTACATTAATGCTTCAAGAAAGTTAACATAAGTTCAGCATCATAAAAGTCTAAGATAACATCACAACTAAATAATTACTTTATGGTAATCACATCAAGTGATGCTTCAGATTGCCAATAGTTCAGAGGTTTCGAGTTGCTGGAGGGCAATTGGTATAGACAGGATGGGTTGGGATATATGGACACGGCGAGGGAACATTGTTGATTTGGTATGATATTTGGTAAGTTGAAGGAGCAGGTGGAGGCACTTGATAAGAAGGGTAAAGATTTAGGTTACATGGAGGGGCTCGGTAGGCAAGGTAAAATGGTGGATAGCGCGGGGTTGTGAAGGTTGTTAGTTTTGCATGTAGTCCACTTCTGGCTCCTTTTTCTTAGGAAGAAACTCCTTCTTGAAACCACTTTCATTATTACCAGTTGACAATTTGCCAGCTTTTACTAGAGTTTCAATCCTCTCTCCGGCAGTTATTAATTTATCAAAGTCTAGATAAGTAGCACCCACCATTGTTTCAATATAGGAAGCTCCCAAAGTCCCCAGATAATATAAGCACATTTTTTTAATGTAAACGGTGGCTGAACTTGTGCTGCGAGAGCTCTCTACCTTTGGGCATACTGCTTGAAGGTTTCCTCATTTTTCTTTTGTAATGTTCCCAACTATACCAGAGTTAGGACTGTATTTAGGTTGAACCGATACTATCCCATAAATAGGTTTGCCCAGTCATCCTAAGAAGAGATTTTGGAAAGGTCCTGTTGGATACACCATTCCAAAGCGATCCCAGTCAAACTTTCATAAAAGAAGTTGACAAGGAACTTCCAATCCTTTGACCAAATTGACATTTTGGTAATGTATATTTTCAGGTGGAAAAAGGGAGTTGGTGCTCCTATCATATTTGTCGAATTCTGGAACCTTAAAGTCCTTTGGGATGACAATGTTAGCATTAGGGCATAACTCTTTTATCCTAAGGGGACCGTAGGTGCTAGAACCCTCGATTGTTTTGATTTGTTCTTCCATCCTTTCCATCCATTCTTCCTTCATCTTATCATTTTGAATTGCTGCATGACCAATCCTAGTAGGAAATCCTGTTGAAACTAGGATGGACACATGTAGTTGTTTCCATGTAAATTTAGCGTTACCATGAACCTCATTACGAGTATCCTTCAACGAATGATACCCTTTTCTGATAAGAATCAGTAGTAGTGCAGTATTCGAGGTTCTTCCCACAAAAGACATCTCGGAGGTGACCCTGGGGTTTGCCCTCGTGGAAGTGATAGTTGGCCGGCACAAATATGCCCCAGTCACTTCTATGCCCCCAGCTGTCCCAATCAAGGTGAGGTCTCCCTCATGACTAACAAAATTTCCTCTATTATTCTCTGAGACTCTGTCACTTCATCCATCCTCCCTTTCATCTCATTGGCTTCCATACTCAGATTTCTTCCTTCATTCTCATTACTACAAGGCTCGCTCAAACCCTTGTGTTGAGAACTTGGGTTTGGTTGGCGTCTTCTTTCCTTGGCCGCGCAATGGTTCTGAATCTCCCTATGAACAGTCAAACTACAATCTATTAAAAACAACCTTGATTGTTATCAATTTGTTAAAGGACCGTTATTAGTTTTTTCTGAGTGGACATAAGTGAGTATCTTAGATCTTTGTTTGTCATGACCGTTCCTTAGAATGTCTTGTTCAAAAGTATTAAGTCTCAAGTGAAATTTTCAAGGTCGTATCCTTATGATCTAATCCTATAATTCTTTCCATCAATGATACTTACTGTCAAACCTTGATTGAGTTTTAACGGTTTCCTAACAAATCTTCCTGAGGAATGGCAAAGAAAAATGGTGCAAAGATGCAAAGTAATTTTTTTAGAGAATTTTATTTCAATATATAGGATGAATGCAATGATGGATAAATAGTTGGTCCTTTAATAATGATTTGTCCTCCCTTTTTTTGTAAAAAAAACTTTTCTCTTTTTTTTATCTAATAAAAAAACTTTTCTTTAAGAAGGGTACGATTATGGCTTATCACCTTAATGGACTACACTACTTATGATGTATATGTACGAATAGAGATTATGATATAGATAAATCTAAAGATAACAAAAAGTATGCTCCCTATGTGCTTTGATGAGATTGCCTTAAACTTGTGGATTTCTATCCTAAGCACCTATAAGTTTTTTAATTTGTGAAAACTTTTGTCAGGTGGCTCTACTATTCTAAAGGCTTCTAGAGCTAAGTCTCATTTCAGAATGTTGACCACAAACAGTAGGTAAACCACTAGGTGTGGGACATTCGTGAAAAAGACATACTTTAGATGAGGCTTTCATGATAACTAAATAGGATGTACATCTAAAATGGCTACCACTACGCAACTTCTACTTAACTTAGGCTTCACTCAGACCTGTGTATATAGCCCCACTCAAATGTGTGTAACAAACGTGTAGGTGTAACGGGTGTAGGGAGTGTACAAATCTTTATAATCCTAAAAACTACCCACATCCTGCTAAACAAAGCAAACACAACACAAATTCCAAAAGTTTCTCTACCCTACGGTTTGCATAATAAAATAATTAACACTATAAATAAAATAATTAACAAACAATTAAAGGTAAGATGACAAAAATTTGTACAACTAACTTATATGGGCTTGACCCTCTGACCATCCCCAATGGAGTCGCCATCTGTCGCAACCGTAATCGCGGAAAAAGCAACTAAAATTAAAAAGATTTTGGAGTTGCCACCAATTTTACTTTTTTTATTAGAAAAAAATGGAAAACCTAAGAAAAATGGTTTACGTTCAAAAATTCAGATTCGGGAGTCTAATTATACATAGGGGAGGGTGGAGACTTAACTCCATAACACTCCTAATACATCCGCCCTAAGACGGTTACCTTAAGATAATTGTGCAACTATTTAAAATTTTTAAATATTTATTATACCCCTTTTAGTAAAATAAGATAAAATAAAATAAGAACTACTAGATTAAGTAAAATTAATTTTTGGCTTGACTTGTGAGCCTACATATCCCCTGGTGTAATGAAATACTCAAAGTCATGTAGTTCTTTAGAAAAAAATAATTGTGGGTTGGTTGTTTTTAATTTTTAAAAGATTTTTATTTTAAAAATTTATTTGATTTTTTTTATGTTTAGAAAAAAAAAATTGAATCATCAAGTTGTCACAACTTAGATGATTCTAAGAGTTACGGAATTAACAAGTTGTCATAACTTAGATAAAATCGTTTTATTAAAAAAAACTTTCATTCGTAAAATTAGTGCAAGATCACTATTTAAAACAAAGATGAATAATGTAATAAACGTACTAATAAAAATAAAAAAATAAAATCCGTTAAGTCAACAAAAGAAAGTAAAACATTTTTTATTATCATTATTTTTTTATGATTTTTGTTTGTATCTTAAATCACTCTAACTTTAGCCCAAGTTATTTAATTTCTTGTCCCCAAAACTTAAAAAAAAAAATTCAAAGCACCCCATGATCTGACCTCGTTAAAAAGTCAACAACCCAACCAAAATAAGTCCAAAGCAACAAACTTAAAATTAAACTAAATAAAAACGAAAAAGAGATAAATAAATAGAAAAAAAAAAGAAAAAAATGAAATCAAACAAAGAAGGATTGGCTCTCATTCAAAGAGATTAGTAGCACAAGAAGAGTAACAGAAACAGAGTGGACACGTTGGACGGACCTCAAAGGCAATAGATGGCTGGCGATGCGATATGGGCAAATTGGTACACAGTAGAGGCTTGCGCAAAAGATGTGATGACTTTGGACGGTGGTTCTGATACGGTTCAGCGCGATGGGAGTTGCGACTGGGCAGACCTGCGACAGGGTGGTCCTGGGCTCGCAGTGGTGTGTGATTGAATGAAGGTTGAAATGGTTCTGGGGTGGAGGCGCGACGCAGATCTGGGTAGTGGTTGTAGTGATGCATAGTGGCTCGTGAATCTGGTGGTCGCGTTTCTGGACATTCTGGTTTGGAGCATGGCAGAGGAGTACGAGCAAGGGGACATGACGCATCGCTGGTGAAGGCTGACAAGAGCTGGGTTGCTATGGCAGTAGAGACTGATTACAATTGGAGCGTCACGATAGCAGCATGGAGCGGTAGCCATTGATTGAGAAGGGTGGCGGCTATTCTAGAGGTTGAGGTGTGATGGTGGCGTGGCTTTTGATGATGGTGGTTTAAGTTTGAGGTTAGTGATAGGTTGTTGATTCACTAGCTTGGTGTATGTGAGGCTGTTTCAATGGTGGCAGGTTTGGTATGGGTTGCTGTGTGGGTTTTGATGGTGAAAGAGGTGGTTGCAATTAGGTGTTTAAGATGGTTCAGACGTGGCCTTGCTGGGCATGAAAGTAGAGGCTTCTGGTGTGTGTTGATGGCTGTCAATATGATGATGAGCATGATGCTATGATGGATATGTATGGTCAGGTTTGTGCTCGAAATTTAAGGCATGGAATAAGGAAAATTTGGTGGAGTTTATGCAACCAGGATGGATGCGCGATGCTATTTGTGAATGGTGGTTGAAGGTTTTCATGTGGAGGCAGAGCAGCAAGGCATGGGGTTGAGATGGTGGGGCTGTTTGAGTGTGTTTCGGTGGCTATGATGAAGGTCGTTTCTTGATGGGTTGTTGGCTGTGTCCGTATGGATCTATTGATTAGGTATTTGTAGAGTTGAATCCTTGTCTTCTCTGTCAATCCCCCTCAAATTGTGTTCCACAATCCTTGATTTGCTAGTGATTGGAAGCAAAAATGAAAAAAACAAATCTTGTAAGATGTTTCAATCAAAATAAAAAAGGAAACTTACCATTTGAAAGAGGTACAAGAGGCACAAATTGAGTGCTTTGATTGCTTGTGTAACACCCACCGTAGGATGTCACATTTATGTTACTTTATTACCCAAAATACCCTCAATAGTCATAAAATGGGATGTTATGATAAAAAATACGAGTTGTAAATTTTTTCTTTCTTTCTTCATGGATAACAATAAAATAGACTTAGCGGAAAATAAAACTATTATACAACAACCTCACACATAATTTACATCATATACATATTACACAAGTACTGTCAAGCTTATTTATTATAGACCATGTCTCGGAACAATAAATACACTTAAATAATTACACACATAGTTTATATCAGAATTCAAACTTGCCCAAGTTTAACTAAGTAGAAGACCCCTCAGACGGGTCCTCCTCGGGTTCCTCAGCAGGTAGGAATCCGTTATGACGAGTAGCCCTACGGACAGGTGTCTGGGCTGACGATACTATACTGATTTCCATTGGGACATAATTTCTAGTATCCCAATGTCGCCTGATATGCAAAGGAAATTCAATATGAACAAAGATAGTCACACAGAAAAATGGATCTCCACGAAAAGCAGTCTACTAATACTAATGATTAGGTACCCCTCGTAAATAAGTCCTCGCTCATCGGGACTTGTCCTTCATTCTCCAGCTCCTCGTGAAATTGTAGACGTACATATCCGAAGCGGCTCTTGACGTCATACTTGTCGAGTCGCATTCCTTGATGTGAGAAGTAGTTCCTCTTCTCCTTCTTGTACTGTTTCTTTCTCAACGTCTTCACTTAATTATAAATACAATATACAAATATACATACAAAGAGGTGAGATCACCTACGCCAATACCGGCATGATAGCACAGAGATAATACAAACAACATATCATGCAAAAAGATCATATCATGATCACAATTATGCCATCATCATAGTGTAAAATAATAATTACCATCATGCCACTATCACTGTTTAAATCACAAAATAATTACAGTAACACCATCATATAGATATAGATGCTCAGTTTCATGCATGCGCACATAGACTCAATGTCCTACTCCATGGAGCTAATACTCAAGTCGGAGAAATTGATCGAAAAGATCTGCTGGTACCACGTGCTTCAGACCAAGTGCTATAATTATATCTTGCACATCTAGCACATACACGACAGTCTTTGTCAGATCTCGATTAAGAATAGTGTCTCGGTCCGGATCATCGGTGTGTTGCATCGGTCTAACTCATGGTACAGAAGAGCTACCAACTGCCCATTGCGAGCAACCCGCACCCCGCACCCCGATGCCCCCAAGGTCAACAAGTTACCTACACTACGCGTATCGCACCCACTCAATAGGTGTACGTTTCTCCTAGGCAATTAGCCATATACAGTCCATCGGACCTTTTTCAATGTATGTGTAATGCACCAATTACCAACCAAAGGTAAATCACATAATTTCTCATACAAAGTTCAAATACTATTTTACATTCGTAAAATGGATTTATGCCAATTATAGGCAAATTGCTCAATTTCTTGTACAGTATTCACATATTGATTTTTAACTATAAAGTTTATTGTATAATTAACAACAACCTTATATTATTGTATTTTTCTCATTCAAAAAATATTTTTGTCACGTTTTTACGGTCACGTAATATTTTATTATGTAAACAACGATTTGTAACATTTCTATTACGTTTAAAAATCACATGACTATTTTCTACTGTATTCTAAAATGCGTAAAAATATTCTTTCATTTTTAAATCGCATAGCGATTTTTCTACAACATTTCGATCGTGTAAAATATTTAAACGCTTTAAAAATTAAGTAGAAATATTTTAACATTTTTCAAATCGCTTAATTTAAAAATTACGTTTTTGAGTTACGTAAATCGTTTTTCACTATTTTTACCATTCGTAAAATATTTCTTAACTTTAAAATATTATTTTGGACTTTTCTTATAATAATATAATTTCTTACTTTATTTTCTTCCTATTCCTAGTAAAAAAAAATTCTTTTCCGTAATATATTTCCTCAAAATCACTTTTTATTGATTTAATTTTACAAAATCACATTTAGTTGATTTAATTACTATTTCTAATTTTAAATTTCCTAACATTTTCCAAAACCCAATAAATAAATTCTACGTTAGTAAATTTAAGTTACAAACATTTTCTTTTATATTTCTAAATCACTTCTAAAAATTAATTCTCTTTAAAATAATTTAAAGTTCAACACCTTCAATCTCCCTTTTTCTTTTATTTATGAAAATTCCACTTGATAATACTTTAATTCCCTTTTCAAAAATCCTTATTGGAAAATTCTTATATTTTATAACATCAAAACATTTTTCTAAATTATCAAAACCTTATAGATGGCCATTGAACCATGAAATATTTTTCTTCTAACTTAAATAAATTCCATTCTTGTTTCTACACAAAATAAATTCATGAAAACTCAACTCCAAAAATCGTGTGCATTCTCTTTACAAAATAAACTCTTTTGTTTATTTTCTTTACTTCTCAAATCATTCAATTTTATTATTTATGAAAATATAATTTTGTGAACACCAAATTGGTTGATGTCTTATCCGAAATTTACTTTAGTTCAAGGACTAAAAATGAACTCCATAGTTCTTGAAAAATTTCAATAATAACTTTAGTCTTGGAAGTTCAAAACCGTGACCTCCTCCATGACCTTTGGAGCCAAAATTTTGCTTATTTCAACATACATCCATCATAATATATTCAACATATATCATCATGCATATTATAAGCATACCATATAAACAAATAAAAATCATACTAAGCATGCATACACAAGTAAATCATACAAAGCATATCAAGCATAGACAAAAATAATCAAAGCACATAACACACATAACTTATTACATGACCATGGATATGAATCCTCACATGGATTCACCATCCATCAAATATAAAACTATCTCTCACCACCATACTTGGTTGGTGAGATGGATCTCCCTCTTACCTCATGAAGAACTATCAAAAAAGCTTGTTGCTTTGTGTTTTGAACAAGATCTCCACCAACACAAGTTCTTAAACATGAAATAAATACAAGAAAATTAGTATATCAAGCTTGAATAAGAAGAACCATGGGTCAAACATGGTTTAGAACATGAAAAAGAAAAGAATAAATGAAGTTTCCTTACACTTCACTAACAAAAACTCTAGAACTTAATCTTAGTAAAATTCCTTCAAGATGGAAGATTTAGAGAAAGTCTTCAACATGAAAGTTGTTTAGAATAAGGTAAGGATTCAAGAAACTAAGTTGTATGAAATTAAAGAGTGATGGAGGAGAGAATTAGAGTGCTTGGCCAAATGGTCTTCTTTTGGGAGGGAGAATGGAGTTTTCTTTGGTTTGTTCTTGAAGCTTAAGTGGAAAAGGTGAAGAAGTGATAATATGAAGTGTAGAAATGAATTTTCTTGGTCTTCCAAGGTGATATTGCCGTAGCATGCATTGGAGAGAAGTGTAAAGTGAAGTTTGAAAAACATGATCATTAATGATCAATAGGAAATAGTCTTGACACTTGGCTATTGTCTTCATCCTTTTCTTTGGCCTAAAAAGCCTATACAAAATTGTCTCCTTTCTTCCTTGCTTCTCCAAACCGTGCCCCCCTCTTCATGCACTCCAAATGTGACAAATTTCATAACCATCACTTTAAGCCATCCTAACCATTGATTAAAAGAATGGTTTGGATTAAAAATAGTTACTAGGTTTAGGTTATAGATGGAAGACTTTATTTGAGCCATTGGATCATTTTTGGCTTGCAATCCTAATCATTGAATGTGTCTCCAAAATGAAGGGTCAAGATTACACCTTCAAACTTTACATCCAATGGTCCAAAATGGTTGTAGTCATTTTTTAATGACCAATTCTCCACCATTGATCTAAATCCAAATCCAATGGTCATTAATGATCCATCTCCACCATTGATTAATTTTACATCCAAGGGTTGATAATGGTCATAGTCATTTATAAGACTAAATCTCTACCCTTGATTTAATTTCCATCCAACGGTTATAATTGATCCTATTTACTTTTAAGATCAAATCTCTACCGTTGATTAAATTAAGATTAAATCTCCAATGGTAATTAAATCGATGGTGGATATCCAAACCACCAATATTACTTAACAGTATAGAATTTTATTTTTTTATCTGTTATAACCTCATGAAAGAATATATTTACTGTATTTTTATCATTCGATAATTAAATACAGTACAAAATACAGTAAATTTTTTTTCTAAAACTGTTTCCAAATTCAGGTTTAGTAAGATCCCCTGTCTCCATTTAAACAGTACAAATTTTTCTATACGTAGAAAAATTTTCACTTTGCGGGACCCACTTGGGCCTATGTATGGCCACTTGGGCCCACATACACCTCGTGGGGCCCACAAACAGTAAAAATTTCAAAATCACACATAATATCACAAAAATTAGAAAATTCACAAATATCAAATCAGATTACGTAAATTAATTAAGACTAAACAGTAAAAATTAAATTACGTAAATTTTTTCGGCCCAAAAATTATTATTTTCCTGACACGGAACAAATTACTCAAAATGATCAAATATACAGATGGAATATTCAAAATAATTTTACAGTACACAGAAATCACTAAACAGTAGAATTCTGTTAACTGTCAAAATTACTATTTAATAAATAGAAAGTTTGGGGTGTTACAACTCTCCCCCTCTAACAAAAGTTTCGTCCTCGAAACTTGATGAACTTGATTTCACATCCTCAGAATAAATAGGGATACTGTTCTTTTATCTTTTCTTCTAGTTCCCATGTAGCTTCCCCGCTTATATCATCCCAAATAATTTTAACCAATGAAATTTCCTTTCCTCAAAGTTGCTTTGTCTTTCGATCCTCAATCTTTACTGGAAAAGTTTCATAGGTTAAATTTTCCTTCACTATCTTGTAATGCGGCTTGATAACATGAGTAGGATCAGAAATATATTTCCATAGTTGTGATACGTGAAATACATTGTGAAGATTTGACAGAAAAGGTGGTAATGTAATATGATATGCCACCGGACCTACCCGACGTAAAATCTGATATGGTCCGATAAACTTTGGAGTGAGCTTCTTGGACTTAAGCACTCGTCCAACACCCGTCATAGGCGTCACTCGCAAAAATACATGGTCACCTTCTTCAAACTCAAGAGATTTTCTCCTTTTATCAGTATAGTTCTTTTGTCGAGTTTGACTCATTCTCATTTTATCTTGAATCATCTTCACTTTCTCAGTTGTCTGTTGAACAATCTCTAGTCCTAACATAACACTCTCACCGTTATGATACCAACACAACGGTGTTCTGCATCGCCTCCCATATAATGCCTCATAGGGTGCCATCCCTATACTTGAATGGAAACTGTTATTGTATGTGAATTCTATCAATGGTAAGAATTCATCCCAGCCTCCAGTTTGCTCCAGCACACAAGCTCTCAATAAATCTTCTAGAAACTGAATTATTCTTTCTGACTGACCATCTGTTTGTGGATGGTAAGCAGAACTTAGACGTAGCTTTGTTCCCATCGCTTCTTGCAAACTATTCCAAAATCTCGACGTAAACCTTGGATCTCGATCTGAAATAATACTGGATGGTATACCATGAAGTCTAACAATTTCACTGATGTACACTTGAGCCAAATTTTCCATTAAGTATTTAATATTAATTGGCAAAAAGTGCACTGACTTAGTAAGCCGATCAATAATTACCCAAATGGCATCATGACCCTTCTGAGCTTTGGTAGTCCCGTCACAAAATCCATTGCTATGTCATCCCATTTCCATTCGGGAATAAGCAAAGGTTGCAACATTCCCGATGGTCTTTGATGTTCCACCTTAGCCTTCTGACAGACTAAACAGGATGATACATACTCTGCAACATCTTTCTTCATTCCTTACCACCAATATAATTGTTTTAAATCTTGGTACATCTTTGTGGCTCCTGGATGCATACTCAGTTTACTCCTGTGAGCTTCATCCAAAATCAATCTCCTAAGATCTAGATCATTAGGCACACAAACTCTTCCTTGAAACTTCAAAATTCCCTTAGCACCTTCGCTAAACTCCAACACTGCTCCTTGGCTCTTTGTTTCTTTTGCTTCTTGCAAATACTGATCACTGTTTTGTCCTTCACAGATTCTATCCATCAAATTATTTGAAATGGTGATCATGTTTAAACGCATCTTGCCTGGCGTCAATTTCACTGATAATCGCATATCCCGAAATTCTTCTATCAACTCCTTCTCTTTGATCATCATAACAGAAGCACTAAGTATTTTTCTACTCAACGCATCCGCTACGACATTCGCCTTTCCGGGATGATACTACAATTGAAAATCATAATCCTTCAGAAACTCTAACCAATGCATTTGTCTCATGTTTAACTCTTTCTGGTCAAACAAATATTTTAAACTTTTATGATCACTAAAAACAGTGAATGATGCTCCATAGAGAAAATGTCTCCACACCTTCAACGCAAATACCACAGCTGCTAACTCCAAGTCATGAGTCAGATAATTCCTCTTATGATTTTTCAATTGCCTTAAAGCATAAGCCACCACCTTACAATTCTGCATAAGTACACAACCCAATCCTTGGTACGAAGCATCACAATACACTTCGAAAGGTTCGTTTGGATCAGGTAGAATCAATACCGGTGAAGTAGTTAATCGTCTTTTCAATTCCTGGAAACTTTCTTCACATGCGTCAGTCCACACGAATAGCTGATTCTTTCGTGTAAGTTGGGTAAGAGGTCCTGTAATCTTCGAAAACCCCTTAATGAACCGTCTATAATAACTAGCTAATCCGATAAAACTACAGATTTCTGTCACAGTCTTTGGTCTTTCCCACTCCAAAACTATCTTCACCTTGGAAGCATCAACTTTAATTCCTTCTTTTGATATCACGTGTCCCGAAAATTGGACTTCATTCAACCAAAATTCACATTTGGATAACTTGGCATATAACTTATTCTCCTTCAAAATTTGAAGAACCACCCTGAGATGTTCAGCATGTTCCTCCTGACTTCGAGAATAGATCAAAATGTCATCGATAAAGACGACAACAAACTTATCCAAGTATGAACAAAAAATTCTATTCATGAAATCCATGAATATAGCTGGTGCATTTGTTACACCGAATGACATCACAAGATATTCGTAATGCCCATAGCGCGTCCGGAATACAGTCTTGGGAATATCCTTCACTTTCACACGTATTTGGTGATTTATGATCATATATTTGATACATTAATAAGCCTTCATTTTTAGTCATTTACACTCTCCATGTACTTAATTGATTGATTTTGATTATGTTTTGTAAGTTTGGATTCAAATTGGACTTAATTGAATTTTTCAGCATAATTTACATCTTACGTTGTTTCTGTTTTGGGCTATATCTTGGGATGTAGGTGGTCAAATGAGGTGAATCTAATGACATTTGAAAGATAAGAGAGAGTTCTATAACTTTCATGAAGACTTCAAAGGCCCAATCACACGAGTAGATAACTCAAATTGGGGTTGAAGCAAGAACCAGAGTACTTTTCCTGATAGCTTAACCTATGTATACTGTTCATCACCGTTTTCAGGCTAGATGTTGTCAAATGGGCTGAAATTTGGATGCTGAATAGTTAAGACCCATATCTACAACTTTCATGTTAAACACTTTTCCATAATCAGACTTCTTGAAGGTGATATTGGGCTTGGAAGTCAGAACAGAGGAGCTGTGACTGGGCTTGGGCAGTGTGCAGTAATTTGAACGTATCTGGAGTTATAGAAATGATATTGAACTCAAACTAAAGCCATTTGAAAGCTAAGATCTAGGCCTACAATTTCATGAGGACCACTTGGTTCAAAAATGACAAATGCAATGACTTCAGAGCTGCATGATTTCAGAGATAAGGAATCTCCATAATTTTTTACTCACCAAAAGTCATTTGCCATTTTCCACTCATTTTCTACTCATCCACCCACTAATGACTCAGCCCCCTTGTCATTTTGTATCTCTAATCCTCTATAAAAGGAGGCCTTGGCAGATCATTGAGGGTGTTAGGTGTTAGTTACCAAAATGATGTCATTTTGTTACTAGGCTTTCTTGTAGTAATTTTCCTTTGTTCTAAATTAAAGTCATGTTCTTCTTCTTCTACTTCTCTCTTTCTTTCTTCTTATCTATGAGTAACTAAGTTTCATTTTACTTGGGTAAAAGGGTGAAGCTCTTGGTAATAAAGTAAAGTTAGATTTATTTTTCTCTTGTGCTTAAATGATTTATATTTTCTAGTAACCATTATACGTATTATAATTTGTTTCTTATAATTTAGAAACTATCTTTGTAAAAGGAGTTCTTGATTTGTTGTAGACAAAATATTGACACAATGAATGCTTTAACCTATTTATAAGTGGTGGTAATATTTTTAGGAAACACAATATAATTACGTATATTATTTTAAATAGACTTTTAATGTTGTATTTTTCGATTGGAACCTCCATGTTGCGAGGATTCTAATTGAGTTATAAAAGAAATTAATCTTACCTTTACTTTATTTACCAAGAGTAGATTTTTTAACTCAAGTAAATAATTTTTACTATAGTAATAAAATATTTACTTCACCTTAATTAATCTTTAACAATTCCCTGTGGATCGACCTCGGGCTCCCGATAAATTTATTACTTGAGACAACCTGCACTTGGGTTCGCAAAGCAACAATTAATCCCGCATCAAGTTTGTAGACTTGTTTGAAACTAAAAATTGTGCATCAAGTTTTTGGCGCCGTTGCCGGGGAACTTGATTTGAAGACTGAATTTCTGGTGTAAAAATTTTGTATATATACTAACATACTAACTAGTGGGGGAACCTCTCCCTTTTTAATTTATGTGCATACTAACTTGTGGGGGAACCTCTCCCTAATTTCTCTATAATATTTAATCATTAATGAAATAATCTTTCTTCTTTTCTCCTCTCTCGCTAGAGCAAAAAATTGGCTTGCCGATTCTCCAGTTTTCATATTTTAAATTTACTTTTTGCACTTTATTTTCTGTATTTTAATTTCTGTATAGTGGGGGTAATTCTCCCTTTTATTTTCTTGTACATATTAACTTAGTAGGGGTAACTCTCCCTTTTTTTTTTTTTTCTGTACTTTATTTTTTGTTTTTATTTTTTGTCATTTTTTGTTATTTATTTTTTTCTGTCATTTTTTTTTTTTGTTTACTAACTTACTAACTCTCTTACTAACTATCTAACTTTTTACTTTATCAGCTATCTAACTTTTTACTTTTTCTGCTTCTAACATTTTAATTTATCTGTATACTAACTTTTTAATTTTTATGTTTTTTAACTTATTTGGTGGTTGGTTTATACCACACCTTTATTAATATTTAATGGAAGATTTATACTGCTAGCTTGTATATTTTATTTTATACTGTAAGTTACTTGTTTATGCTTAATTGATATCATGATTTAAATTTTGGTCATTTGGTTAGAGTTAATCCAGGTACTTTACATATTGATTTGTTTGAATCACAATCACACACATTAAGCACAATGGCTGAAAACGAAAGTGTGCATGATCAACATGAAAATCAACTATTACGAACCATGCGTGAGTATTTGCAACCATCTCGAAATTCTAGTCCATCATGTTTTATCTTTATACTTAATGGCAACAATTTTAGATTCAAGTCAGGTATGATTTCTTTACTTCCTAATTTCCATGGTTTAGAATCTGAAAGCCCATATTTACAACTAAAAGAATTTGAGGAAGTATGTACTGCTTTTCATGATCAAACTTGCACTGAAGAGGTTGTTAAGCTTAAATTATTTCCTTTTTCTTTGAAAGATAAAGCAAAAACTTGGCTTAACACTTTGAAACCAAGATCAATTGGCACATGGCAAGAAATGCAAGGTGAGTTTTTGAAGAAATTTTTTCCAACACATAAAACCAATGCTTTGAAAAGACAAATCCAAAATTTTTTCCAAAATTCCAATGAAGCATATTTTCAAAGTTGGGAACGTTTTAAAGATTTGTTGAATTCTTGCCCACATCATGGTTTTGAAAAATGGCACACTATAAGCTTCTTTTATGAAGGGTTAACACCTGAAACTAAACAATTTGTGGAAACAATGTGCAATGGTGAATTTCTTGATAAAGAACCACGAAGAAGCTTTAGACTATTTAGACCATTTGGTGAAAATTCTCAATCTTGGCATGGTACTAATCCTTCGAAAATTCAATTAGATTTAACCTTGCAAATGCTGGTAAAGAAAAATATCATCTTAGTCAAGAAGAAGATCTAAATGCAAGGTTTGCTAGTTTGGCTAGAAAGGTTGAAGCCATGGAATCCGGGAAAGTAAAAGAAATTAAATCTGTGCAAAATGAAGAAATTTGTGGCATTTGTGATGAATTGGGACACTCAACAAATGAATGTCCAAAACTTCCTGTTTTTAAAAAAGTTATGCATGAGCAAGTAAATGCAATGAATAATTTTAAAAAGCCATTCACTTCTTCTTTTTCAGATACATACAATCCGGGATGGAGAAATCACCCGAACTTCAGTTGGAGGAATAGCAACCAGCCACAATTCATGTAACCACCACCTCCTCAGGCACAGCAAGATTCTCAAAATCCTCAAGGATATGCACCCTATGTCCCACCATATAGGAAAAACCTTGAAGGAATATTGCATGCATTCATGGAAAAATAAGAGGCCATCAATAGCCAAAACAATCAAGCCATGATTGACATAAAAGACACTCTTACTAAACTTTCTTCTACACTTGCCATTCATGAGAAAGGAAAGTTTCCCTCTCAACCTCAACCAAATCCCAATGGTCAGTTTAGCCTAAATGAGGGTAGTTCAGAAAGTCAAAAAATAGATCAAGTCAACTCAGTGATAACTCTTAGGAGTGGAAAGGTTGTTGAAAAATAAATTCCTGAACTTTTTGAGAAAGATGATGAGTCAATTTCCAAAGATGAGGAAGGAGTTGATAAGCCATCTAGCCAAAAGGAGATCAAACCCTCGTCTTCACCCCCATTTCCTCAAGCATTAAACAATTCAAGTAAAGTGAATCATAACAGTGACATTTTTGAAATCTTTAAACAAGTGAATGTCAATATTCCTCTGTTAGATGCTATCAAGCAGATTCCTTATTATGCTAAATTTTTGAAAGACTTGTACACTGTTAAAAGGAAACATAATGTGAAAAAGAATGCATTTTTGACTGAACTAGTAAGCTCCATTATTCAAAACAATAATGAGTTGAAATATAAAGACCCTGGTTGTCGTACAGTTTCATGCATTATTGGTGAACATAAAATTGAACGAGCTTTACTTGATCTTGGTGCTAGTGTTAATTTGCTTTCATATTCAGTTTATCAGCAACTCAACCTTGGTGAGTTAAAGCTAACTTTTGTAACTCTTCTACTTGCTGATAAATCAATTAAAATTCTAAAAGGAATAGTAGAAGATGTGTTGGTACAAGTTGATAAATTCATATATCCTGTGGATTTTATTATCTTGGAAACTGAACCTATGGTTGATAGTTCTAAGTCAGTTCCTGTTATTCTAGGTCGCCCATTTTTAGAAACATCTAATGCTTTGATAAATTGCAGAAATGGAGTGGTAAAGCTAACTTTTGGAAATATGACACTGGAGCTTAATGTTTTCAACATGTGCAAGCAACCACATGAAGTTTATGATGAAAAGGAAGAGATTGAAGGGATTGAGGCCATTATAGATGATCATCTTCAAATCAGGAGTTCTTCTGACCCATTAGAAATCTGTTTAATTAATTCATTTGATTCAGCTACACAATTAGATGATGATGTTTCTGAAATATGCTCTTTGCTTGACTGTACACAGGAAATGGAATATAAAGGAAGGAAGCCAAGATTCGAAGAGCTAAAATCCATGAATGATGATACCCATAAAGAAGTACCCACACTGGAATTGAAGTCATTACTTGATGGGTCGAAGTACACATTTTTGGGAGAAGAACAAAGCTCTCCAGTGGTAATTTCCTCATCCCTGACCAAAGAACAAGAAGGTAAATTGATAGAAGTACTTAAAAGGCATAAAAGTGCAATTGGATGGACATTAAAGGATATAAAAGGCATTAATCCATTAATCTGTACACATAGAATACATTTAGAGGATAATGCTAAAACATCTCAACAATCTCAAAGAAGATTAAATCCACACATAAAAGAGGTAGTTAGAGCTGAAGTTCTTAAATTACTTGATGTTGGAATTATCTATCCTATCTCTGATAGCCAGTGGGTAAGCCCTACACAAGTTGTGCCTAAGAAATCTGGAATAACAGTGGTTGAAAATGAAAAAGGAGAATTAATACCTAGTCGAGTCTCATCTAGTTGGCGTATGTGTATTGATTTCAGAAAATTGAATGCAGCCACTAGGAAAGACCATTTTTCACTGCCATTTCTTGATCAGATTCTGGAAAGAGTAGCAAGACATCCCTACTATTGTTTTCTTGATGGTTATTCAGGGTATAATCAAATACCAATTGCATTAGAGGATCAAGAAAAGACCACTTTTACTTGTCCCTTTGGCACTTTTGCATATAGAAGAATGCCTTTTGGTCTTTGTAATGCTCCGACAACTTTTCAAAGATGCATGCTAAGTATTTTCAGTGACATGATTGAGCATTATTTAGAGGTTTTCATGGATGATCTGACAGTTTTTAGAAATTCTTTTGAAAATTATCTTGATAATTTGGAAAAAGTTCTTAAAAGATGTGAAGAAAAAGGATTTGTGTTAAATTGGGAAAAATGTCATTACATGGTTACCTCAGGAATAGTATTAGGTCATGTGATATCTTCTAAAGGAATTGAAGTTGATAAGGCCAAAGTTGAATTAATTACTCATTTGCCTTTCCCAAAAACAGTCAGAGAAGTTCGTTCCTTTTTAGGACATGCAGGATTTTACAGAAGATTTGTAAAGGACTTTAGTGTCATATCTAGACCTTTATGTAATCTTCTAACAAAAGATATAACATTTGATTGGACTCAAGATTGTCAAAAATCTTTTGAAAAATTAATCGGTCTTTTGACTTCTGCTCCTATCATGCAATCTCTGGATTTGGTCTTTGCCTTTTGAGTTGATGTGTGATGCTAGTGATTTTCTTTGTTGTGCTTGTTTTAGGCCAAAGAAAGGAAGGTAAGCCTCATGTAATTTATTACGCAAGTCAAACTTTAAATAGTGCACAAATGAATTACACCACTACTGAAAAAGAACTACTTGCTGTAATTTTTGCATTGGACAAATTTTGAGCTTACTTAATTGGTTCGATCTCATTGTTGTTTTCACTTGATCATCTTTCTTTGTTAGATATTTAATGTCTAAACAGGATGCCAAACCTAGGTTGATACGGTGGATCTTGTTGCTTCAAGAATTTAACATCACAATAAAAGACAAGAAATGAGTCAAAAATGTTGTTGCAGATCATTTGTTAAGACTGACAACAGGCTCATCTTTTGATAGCACACCTATCAATGATTCTTTTCCTAATGAATTTTTATTTTCTGTCAATTCCATGCCTTGGTTTGCTAACATTGTCAATTTCCTTGTAACAAGTAAGATGCCGCCTCAGTGGACACACCAAGACAGAAAAAAGTTTTTGATTGAGGTGAAAATTTTCTTTTGGGATGACCCATATTTGTTCAAATATTGTCCTGATCAAATCTTTCAGAGATGTGTACCCGACAATGAGGTAAGTAGTGTCATTAAATTTTGTCATTCAGAAGCATGTGGAGGTCATTTTTCTTCAAAGAAAATAGCTGTGAAAATCTTGCAGTGTGGATTTTATTGGCCCACTTTATTCAAGGACAGTTATACTTTTTGCAAAAGTTGTGAAAGTTGTCAAAAATTGGGGTCCATTTCTAAAAGAAATATGATGCCTTTGAACCCTATCCTTGTCATTGAAATTTTTGATTGTTGGGGAATTGATTTCATGGGTCCATTTCAATCATCTTTTGGATTTGTGTACATTTTGGTTGCAGTTGATTATGTCTCAAAATGGATTGAGGCGATTCTATGTTGGCACAATGATCATAAAACTGTTCTAAAATTTTTAAAAGAAAATATTTTGGGTCGATTTGGAATTCCTCGAGCTATCATCAGTGATGGGGGAACATATTTTTGAAATAAATCATTTGAATCCTTAATGAAGAAATATTGCATTACTCATAAAATTGCAATCCCTTATCATCTTCAGACAAGTGGACAAGTTGAATTGGCAAATAGGGAGATTAAACAAATTTTAGAAAAAATGGTTAACCCAAATCGTAAAGATTGGTCTTTAAGACTAAACGATGCACTTTGGGCTTACCGTACTGCTTTTAAAACATCTTTAGGCATGTCTCCCTATCGGTTAGTTTATGGAAGACCTTGTCATTTGCCTGTAGAATTGGAGCATAAAGCATTTTGGGCCATTAAAGCTTTCAACTTAAGTCTTGATGATGCTTCCAAGTTACGCAAATTGCAATTGAATGAACTTGAGGAATTAAGAAATGATGCATATGAAAACTCAAAGATTTATAAAGCTAGAACAAAAGCTTTTCATGACAAATCAATTTTGAGAAAAACTTTTGAAATTGGTCAAAAAGTTCTGCTTTATAATTCTCGTCTTCATCTATTCCCTGGAAAATTGAGATCTAGGTGGATTGGTCTTTATATTGTCAAACATGTGTATTCTTATGGGGCCATAGACATTGAGAATCCTAGGAATGGTATTGTATTTAAGGTCAATGGACAAAGACTCAAACCATTTTTGGAACATCAAGTTGTTGAGGTAGAATCCATTTCTCTTTCTAATCCTTGTTATGAGTAGAATTTATTTTAATGTTGTTTCTTTCTTTTTGCGATTCTTTGTGTTCCTAGGTTAAATGGCGGATAAGCGTACTTCGTGACTCTCAAGTCGGTTTGTTTTTCAGTTTCCATAATAATTGATTTCTTCTTCCTTTTAAAATGGATGTCATTCTCTCAAATCTAAGAAAACATTTTCCTTCTCTCCCTCTAAATGCTCTAACAAAAGTCTATGAAGTTAGGTGTGAAAGATTGAGATTGTTAATGTATAAGGGCATCCCAAAAGACATACGCTGGATAATTGAAGCAAAGGTTCGTTTAGCTGGTGAATCTTCAGATTCATTTGTCCCATACATGCCTGGTCTCGGTAAAAGTTCATTTTCAAAAAGGAGAAGAGCAAAAAGAATAAAAGTTTGTTACAAGTGTGCACGATGGAATTGCAACACGCGATGTCACTCTTTGGGGATGGTTTCCGTAAACAGAGAAGATAAAATATTCTTCATCAAGAATGGACTGAGTAAGGAGTCATTAGATAATATCTTATTGACTCTTGAGACGCATTCTTGTGGAATTGTGCAGCGTGAACTTCTTAGTTTGTGGAATCTCTTCAGGGACGAGCAAGAGCGTTACAGTCTTGGGAATCTGACTCAAAAAGACCCTGTTTGCCAATTTATAAGAAAATTGGATGGGAAGCTTATCCTCGACTCATAGAAGGCGTTTAAGTCGTTTCTGGACGTGAAACCAGAGGAAGATGTGAGCCACAATCACAACAACATGTATATACTATCTTGTATATCTTAAAAAAAATAGAAAAAAAAGAAAAGAAAAAAAAAAAAAAAAAAAAAAAAAAAAAAAAAAAAGAAAAAAAAAAAAAAAATGAAAATAAAATGAAAAAAAAAAAAAAATTAAATTAAATAAAAAAATGGCGAAACTTCGGTTGTACTTGGTCTTTAATTAGATTAGGAGCCCCTGCCAGTGGAGTGGCAGACCTGTCATTGACTTGGGTGGACCTTCGCACGGTAAATAAGGTTCGTGTGTCATGCTCTGTAGAGAGCCGCGCAAGCATTCCCAAGTTTTAACCAAAGGCTCTGCTTGCTGATGGACAGAAAGAAGCGTCCCGTGTTTGCATTCTCGCGTGACAATGCCTCTGAGCTGGATCCTGTGATTTAATGCCATGGGCTCTCCAGCGACCTCTCACTGGCTGTGGTCACTGGTCGTCGTATTCAGATTTTCTCTCTTTAACTAGAGGGACGATGCATAGGCTGGGATATCCCACAAGCGGGAGGGAGAAGAATGCCTAGATTGGCTGAGCCGTCTTGGTATTACTGCACTCATGACGCGCAGTATAAAGATCTGCCATGAAACCTGTACATAAAGGTATGTAATCATTTGTTATTATTATTTTATCTTTGTATGATTTTGTTGAATTTTGGTTTTGGACAGACGATCCTTTGGATGGGATCCTTCGGGGGTTTCTAGACTTCTTTACCCTGATGGTTTTCTTGAAGTCAAAAAAAAAAAAAACAAAAAAAAACAAAAAAAAATAAAACAAAACAAAATTATTATTATTATTTTTTAAATTTTCAAACTTTTCTGACACTAGCCAACCTACCTGTATAGGAGCTATTATTACTTTTTCTATTCTCTTCCCTATTTAAATACTCCATTTTCTTCACTTTCCTGCAACTCATAATCATTCAAAGAGAGTGTGAGTGTAGAAATGGAGGAGCTTCTTCTTACGTTCGTAGATTTGTCAAGATTCTGTGTATTTTGTGGGACAAGTTATGGGAAGAGTTTAGAGTTTGTAAACACGAAACACCTTGTTGGTAGAACACTTGCTGCGAGGAATATTCGTGTAGTATATGGGGAGGTTGCCTTGGGTTAATGGAAATTTGTATCACTTTTCTGCATTTATAAGAGGTGGTCAAGTTTTAGGTGTCATTCTGAACCTTTAACTCGAAGGAACACCGTTGGAAAGACAATTGAATTTGGAAATTCAAGTATCATCTATGCATGGACGAATGAAGGCAATGCTTGAAAACTCGATGCATTCATTGCCTTACACGATGGTTTTGGTACTTTGGAAGAAATTTTCAAATTGTCTCTTGGGCCCAACCGAACATCCACCATAAACCCGTAGGTTTGTTGAATGTTAATAATTTCTTTGATAATTTGTTATCTTTTGTTGACCATCTTTGTGGAAAGTAAATTTGTCACACCTTCTGCAAGATGACTCCTTATCTCTGCTTCCACTGTTGATGAGTTGATTGATAAATTAGAAGCTTTTTTTTATGAACCTGATCCAGTAACAGCTCAGATAGATTGATCTGAAGGACGCGGTGAAGGAAGTGGTGAGGGAAGCAAAATGAAAAGAAAGTCAGCCAAGACACTCTAACTATTTAAAAAATTATAAGCTTTAGTTTTATTTATCATACTTTGTTTCTGTTTAAATTTGTATGAGGTTTTTCTTTTTAGTAATTGCAGCAATAGGTAATATATTCTATCCTTTACCTATCTATGTTTTGACATTGAGGACAATGTTGTGATTTGGTTGGGGAGAAGGATGATTGTAAAAAAGAAAACCCAAAAAAAAAATTAGGAAGTGTATTTGTTAATATGTTTATTGTGTTTATATTAAAAAAAACTAAAAAAATAGGAGTGTGTTTGTTGTGTTTGTCATCAATTTATTAACAACAAAAGTAATTAGGGATGGCAGAGTAAAGAGTAAATTATTTACTCTTAAGACGCATCAAAAATTGGTGGCAGAGTAAGGAGTAATTGGGGTAGTAACTAGTTTGTGTGGAAGTAGCAATTCAAATTCAGGGAAATTTGCATGATTGAGTAAATTGTCTTCTTTCTTAAAATTCACATGCTTGGTTATGGATGTTGAATTGGTGAACTGAGAATGATAGAATTATGTCTTGTGAGATTTTGAGCCTATTGATGAATAGATTGAACATTTGTACCATTCTTTTCTTTATTGTGTGAATTTCACTCATGGAATTGTTACTCTAGAACTTGCTTTGATTCTTTTTGAGACTACATTTTCATATGCATACATAAATATGATTGAGGCATTTTTCTTGAAATAGCTACTTTAATCAAATAGCCAGCCTTGTTTAGCAGCATGTTGTCTCAATATGATATTAAGCACTCCTATGACTTCTTGGAAATTCTCTAATTCCTGCCAACATAAAGCATTAGAAATGACCTATTTCCCCTTGCTTAACCCCTTTCAGCTTATTTGACTATTCTTTGTTTCAAACTCATTATGTGCCTTAAATAAAAAATCATGTTCTTAGTTGACCTTAGGGAATAAGAGAACATTAGTTTTGTCATTCGATGAGTTCTTGAACAAGTGTGGGGGTGTGTGTGTAGAATGGTTAAAAAAATGTATATATGATGTTCTTTTTGTAAAAAAAATAATCAAAAATCAATCAAAAAAAATGTAAAAAGAAGAGAGTCAACAAGGTAATAAAGGAAAGGAAAAGAATATGTAAAGGGAATTTATATTAGGTGGAGTTAGGATGAACTTTCATGCTTGTTAATTGAACTCAGCTCTCATGTTCTTTTATTCTCTGGTGTTTAACTTGTCATATCCATATTACCTCCTCCTTTACCTTGACCCCATTACAACCTTGAATAAAGTTCTCATGATTTATGTGTGCATATGTTCTGAGTAGTGGAGAAGTAGAAGATAAGCAAGCTTATGGTAGTGCAATTTTCATGGGTTGAATTGAGTGAAATACTTACCTTTTAAACACTTGAGGGATTGAGAGTGAATGTTGTGAAAATCTATCATTCTTAACTCATGCTTTTCAATTGAAATATCCTTGCTTGTTGATTTGAGAAGTGAAGATATGTTACCTCATGAATATTTTGATTACTTGAATGATTAATTGCTCTTCATTTTTAAATATTATTAGAAATTGAGTCTTTTAGAGTGTTTAGCTTTTGAGTCTGTTTCGTTTTGTTTTTAGTTTTGGTCTTGTGTTTTGCCCAGGAGTGCAAAAAGCTAAGTGTGGGAGAATTTGATGATCACATATTTGATACATTAATAAGCCTTCATTTTTAGTCATTTACACTCTTCATGTACTTAATTGATTGATTTTGATTATGTTTTGTAAGTTTGGATTCAAATTGGACTTAATTGAATTTTTTAGCATAATTTACGTCTTACGTTATTTCTGTATTTGGGCTATATCTTGGGATGTAGGCAGTTAAATGAGGTAAATATGATGGCATTTGAAAGATAAGAGAGAGTTCTATAACTTTCATGAAGACTTCAAAGGCCCAATCACATGAGTAGATAACTCAAATTGGGGTTGAAGCAAGAACCAGAGTGCTTTTCCTGACAGCTTAACCTACATGTACTGTTCATCATAGTTTTCGGGATAGAGGTTGTCAAATAGGCTGAAATTTGGATGTGGAATATTTAAGACCCATATCTACAACTTTCATGTTGAACACTTTTCTATAATCGGACTCCTTGAAGGTGATATTGGGCTTGGAAGTCAGAACAGAGGAGCTGTGACTAGGCCTGGGCAGTGTGCAGTAATTTGAACGTATCTGGAGTTATAGAAATGATATTGGACTCAAACTAAAGCCATTTGAAAGCTAAGATCTAGTCCTACAACTTTTATGAAGACCACTTGGTTCAAAAATGATGAATACAATGACTTTAGAGCTGCATGATTTTGGAGACAAGGAATCTCCATAATTTTCCACTCACCAAAAGTTATTTGGCATTTTTCACTCATCCACCCACTAATGACTCAGACCCCTTGTCATTTTGTATCTCTAATCCTCTATAAAAGGAGGCCTTGGCACATCATTGAGGGTGTTAGGTGTTAGTTACCAAAATGATGTCATTTTATTACTAGGCTTTCTTGTAGTAATTTTCCTTTGTTCTAAATTAAAGTCATGTTCTTCTTCTTCTACTTCTCTCTTTCTTTCTTCTTATCTATGAGTAACTAAGTTTCATTTTACTTGAGTGAAAGAGTGAAGTTCTTGGTAATAAAGTAAGGTTAGATTTATGTTTCTCTTGTGCTTAAATGATTTATATTTTCTAGTAACCATTATACGTATTATAATTTGTTTCCTATAATTTAGAAACCATCTTTGTAAATAGGAGTTCTTGATTTGTTATAGATAAAATATTGGCACAATAAATGCTTTAACCCATTTATAAGTGGTAGTAATATTTTTAGGAAACATAATATAATTACGTATATTATTTTAAATGGACTTTTAATGTTATATTTTTCAATTGGAACCTCCATGTTGCGAGGATTCTAATTGAGTTATAAAAGATATTAATCTTACCTTTACTTTATTTACTAAGAGTGGATCTTCTAACTCAAGTAAATAATTTTTACCATAGTAACAAAATATTTACTTCATCTTAATTAATCTTCAACAATTCCCTGTGGATCGACCTCGGACTCCCGAGAAATTTATTACTTGAGACAACCTGCACTTGGGTTCGCAAAGCAACAATTAATCCCGCATCAAGTTTGTAGACTTGATTAAAACTAAAAATTGTGTATCAGTGATACCCAGAACGTAGATCAATTTTAGAAAATATTGCGGCTCCTCGCAACTGATCCATTAGATCATCTATCCTTGGAAGTGGATATTTATTCTTAATAGTGATTTTGTTTAATTGCCAATAATCTACACATAGACGTGAAGTCCCATCTGTCTTCTTAACTAATAAAACTGGAGCTCCCCAAGGTGACACACTTGGTCTCACAAATTGTTTTTCCAATAAATCCTCAGAGCTATTTCTTCAGTTCGGCTAATTCTACCGGCGACATCCGATAGGGCGCTATAGATATCGGTCCAGCTCCAGGTACAAGATCAATGACAAACTCGATTTCCCTTACCGGTGGTAGTCCTGGTATATCTTCAGGAAACACTTCAGGAAATTCGTTAACCACGAAAATATCCTTCCAAAGAAGATAATAACAAATACCCACGATCTCTTTCTTTCAGACAAGCTTCCACTTGAATAGCTGTTAGGAATCTAGAATCCTTAGCCTCAGGAAATACTAATATCTTATTCGAACAATCAATTAGGATATGGTTAGAAGACAACCAATCCATTCCCAAGATTACATTAATCTTGGAAAGAGGAAAACAGATCAAGTTCACATAAAAGATTCTATCCCTAACACAGACAGGACAATTTAGGCATACTGTTGATGTAACTACAGACTTATCAGTAGGAGTAGCAACACCCAGATCATATGGCAATGCAGTCACAGTCAATCCCAAACGCTCAACACAATCACATGCAATGAAAGAATGTGTTGCTCCTGAATCATAGAGTATGGTTAAAGGATTACCTTCAATAGTACCCTCCTCCATTATCAAGTCCTCAGATTTAGCAGCTTCTTCTCCGCTCATTGTATAGACACGACCACCTGCCTGTGGCCTTGCAGTTCAAACATTTCCCACAGAGGATTCCTTCTTTATCTGATCACAGTCTTTGGAGAAATGACCATGCTGTCCATACTTAAAACAAACAACCTCCTTATGTTGACAATCCTTCGTGAGATGATCCTTCCCACATTTGAAACATCGAATAGGAGTCCCAGCTTGACTTGCCTTATTACCGCTAGAACTTCCTCCCACAAATTGCTTCTTGGTCTGACTTCCTGTCGGTTTCACATACGGCTTTTGCTGAAAACGATTTGCTTGATTATTCTTCCCTTTTTGGAACCTTACAGGTCCAAAATTCTTATTTCTTGCCGCACGTTAATGATCAATCTCTTCAACTTTACGACATTTTTCAATCAAAGTTGGAAATTGATTAATCTCCAACATCGATACAGCTCTCTTAATATCCAGCTTTAATCCTTCTTTAAATTTCCTGCATTTCCAGCCCTCATCTGGATTCATCTGCAAATATCTTGAAAACTGAGACAGACTTTCAAATTTTGCTGCATACTCACTTACGGACATTAATTCTTGTCGTAAGCTCAGAAACTCCATTTCCTTCATATGCCTCACACTTGCTGGAAAATATTTCTCCAGAAATTTTTGCTTAAAAAGTTACCATGTCACCATCCTTCCTTCGGCTTCCAATGTTTTCTAGCTCCTGCCCACCATCGTTCACCATCTCCTACCAGCATAAAGGTTGCCAACGTAAGCTTCCGTTCATCAGCACATCCTATACCATCAAATATCTTTTCAAGTTCTTGGATCCAAAGTTCAGCTTTCTCTGGATCAAACTCTCCACGAAATTTTGGTGGATTATTCCTTCGAAACTCGACAACCGTGCACATTTTCATTGCCCGTTGATTTTGTTGTGCAACCACTTCCGCCGTTCTTCTGCATTTTTACTACGATTTTGCAATCATGTTCAAATTATCATTCCCATTAAGTTCCATATCGTGCTATTATTTCCACGTCCACATCCTCGCCCAGTCATTACTTTCTCTACTCAAACTGGACAATACAAAGAAAGTAAGGTCAATCTTCAAACAATATTGTTTCTTTTCAGAAAACAATAACAGAGAATCACACATCACAAATAAGACAGACCTAACCACAACCCCAAAAGACTCTAACTTGGGCTCTGATACCAACTAATGTAACACCCACCATAGGGTGTCACATTTATGTTACTTTATTACCCAAAATACCCTCAATAGTCATAAAATGGGATGTTGTGATAAAAAATACGAGTTGTAAAATTTTTTTTCTTTCTACATGGATAACAATAAAATAGACTTAGCGGAAAATAAAACTATTATACAACAACCTCACACATAATTTACATCATATACATATTACACAAGTACTGTCAGGCTTATTTATTACAGACCATGTCTCGGAACAATAAACACACTTAAATAATTACACACATAGTTTATATCAGAATTCAAACTTGCCCAAGTTTAACTAAGTAGAAGACCCCTCAGACGGGTCGTCCTCGGGTTCCTCAGCAGGTAGGAATCCGTTATGATGACTAGCCCTACGGACAGGTGTCCGGGCTGACGATACTATGATGATTTCTGTTGGGACATAATTTTTAGTATCCCAATGTCGCCAGATATGCAAAGGAAATTCAACATGAACAAAGATAGTCGCACAGAAAAATGGATCTCCACGAAACAGTCTACTAATACTAACAGTCAGGTACCCCTCGTAAATAAGTCCTCGCACATCAGGACTTGTCCTCCATTCTCCAGCTCCTCCATGAAATTGTAGACGTACATATCCGAAGAAACTGGCTCTTGACATCATACTGTCAGAATTTTGTATTCCCTGATGTGAGAAGTAGTTCCTCTTCTCCTTCTTGTACCGTTTCTTTCTCAACGTCTTCACCCAATTATAAATACAATATACAGATATACATACAAAGAGGTGAGATCACCTACGCCAATACCAGCATGATAGCACAGAGATAATACAAACAACATATCATGCAAAAATATCATATCATGATCACAATTATGCCATCATCATAGTGTAAAATAATAATTACCATCATGCCACTATCACTGTTTAAATCACAAAATAATTACAGTAACACCATCATATAGATATAGATGCTCAGTTTCATGCATGCGCACATAGACTCAATGTCCTACTCCATGGAGCTAATACTCAAGTCGGAGAAATTGATCGAAAAGATCTCTGTTGGTACCACGTGCTTCAGACCAAGTGCTATAATTATATCTTGCACATCTAGCACATACGACGACATTCTTTTGTCGATCTCGATTAAGAATAGTGTCTCGGTCCGGATCATCGGTGTGTTGCATCGGTCTAACTCACGGTACAGAAGAGCTACCAACTGCCTATTGTGAGCAACCCGCACCCCGATGCCCCCAAGGTCAACAAGTGACCTACACTACGCGTATCGCACCCACTCAAGAGGTGTACGTTTCTCCTAGGCAATTAGTCATATACAGTCCATCGGACCTTTTTCAATGTATGTGTAATGCACCAATTACCAACCAAAGGTAAATCACATAATTTCTCATACAAAGTTCAAATACTATTTTACGTTCGTAAAATGGATTTATGCCAATTATAGGCAAATTGCTTAATTTCTTGTACAGTATTCACATATTGATTTTTAACTGTAAAGTTTGCTGTATAATTAACAACAACCTTATATTATTACATTTTTCTCATTCGAAAGATATTTTTGTCACGTTTTTATGGTCACGTAATATTTTATTATATAAACAACGATTTGTAACATTTCTATTACGTTTAAAAATTGCGTGACAATTTTCTACTGTATTCTAAAATGCGTAAAAATATTCTTTCATTTTTAAATCGCATAGCGATTTTTCTACAACATTTCGATCGTGTAAAATATTTAAATGCTTTAAAAATTATGTAGAAATATTTTAACGCTTTTCAAATTGCGTAATTTAAAAATTATGTTTTTGAGTTACGTAAATCATTTTTCACCATTTTTACCCTTCGTAAAATATTTCTTAACTTTAAAATATTATTTTGGACTTTTCTTACAATAATATAATTTCTTACTTTATTTTCTTCCTATTCTTAGTCAAAAAAAATTCTTTTCCGTAATATATTTCCTCAAAATCACTTTTTATTAATTTAATTTTACAAAATCACATTTAGTTGATTTAATTACTATTTTTAATTTTAAATTTCCTAACATTTTCCAAAACCCAATAAATAAATTCTACGTTAGTAAATTTAAGTTACAAACGTTTTCTTTTATATTTCTAAATCACTTCTAAAAATTAATTCTCTTTAAAATAATTTAAAGTTCAACACCTTCAATCTCCTTTTTTCTTTTATTTATGAAAATTCCACTTGATAACACTTTAATTCCCTTTTAAAAAATCATTATTGAAAAATTCTTATATTTTATAACATCAAAACATTTTTCTAAATTATCAAAACCTTATAGATGACCATTGGAACCATGAAATATTTTTCTTCTAACTTAAATAAATTCCATTCTTGTTTCTATACAAAATAAATTCATGAAAACTCAACTCCAAAAATCGTGTGCATTCTCTTTACAAAACAAACTCTTTTGTTTATTTTCTTTACTTCTCAAATCATTCAATTTTATTATTTATGAAAATATAATTTTGTGAACACCAAATTGGTTGATGTCTTATTCGAAATTTACTTTAGTTCCAGGACTAAAAATGAACTCCATAGTTCTTGAAAAATTTCAATAATAACTTTAGTCTTGGAAGTTCAAAATCGTGACCTCCTCCATGGCCTTTGGAGCCAAAATTTTGCTTATTTCAACATACATCCATCATAATATATTCAACATATATCATCATGCATATTATAAGCATACCATATAAACAAATAAAAATCATACTAAGCATGCATACACAAGTAAATCATACAAAGCATATCAAGCATAGACAAAAATAATCAAAGCACATAACACACATAACTTATTACATGACCATGGATATGAATCCTCACATGGATTCACCATCCACCAAATATAAAACTATCTCTCACCACCATGCTTGGTTGGTGAGATAGATCTCCCTCTTACCTCTTGAAGAACTACCAAAAAAGCTTGTTGCTTTGTGTTTTGAACAAGATCTCCACCAACACAAGTTCTTAAACATGAAACAAATACAAGAAAATTAGTATATCAAGCTTGAATAAGAAGAACCATGGGTCAAACATGGTTTAGAACATGAAAAAGAAAAGAATAAATGAAGTTCCTTACACTTTACCAACAAAAACTCTAGAACTTGATCTTAGTAAAAGTCCTTCAAGATGGAAGATTTAGAGAAAGTCTTCAACATGAAAGTTGTTTAGAATAAGGTAAGGATTCAAGAAACTAGGTTGTATGAAATTAAAGAGTGATGGAGGAGAGAATTAGAGTGCTTGGCCGAATGGTCTTCTTTTGGGAGGGAGAATGGAGTTTTCTTTGGTTTGTTCTTGAAGCTTAAGTGGAAAAGGTGAAGAAGTGATAATATGAAGTGTAGAAATGAATTTTCTTGGTCTTACAAAGTGATATTGTCGTAGCATATATTGGAGAGAAGTGTAAAGTGAAGTTTGAAAAACATGATCATTAATGATCAATAGGAAATGGTCTTGACACTTGGCTATTGTCTTCATCCTTTTCTTTGGCCTAAAAAGCCTATACAAAATTGTCTCCCTTCTTCCTTGCTTCTCCAAACCGTCCCCCCTCTTCATGCACTCCAAATGTGACAAATTTCATAACCATCACTTTAAGCCATCCTAGCCATTGATTAAAATAATGGTTTGGATTAAAAATAGTTACTAGGTTTAGGTTATAGATGGAAGACTTTATTTGAGCCATTGGATCATTTTTGGCTTGCAATCCTAATCATTGAATGTGCCTCCAAAATGAAGGGTCAAGATTACATCTTTAAACTTTACATCCAAGGGTCCAAAATGGTTGTAGTCATTTTTTGATGACCAATTCTCCACCATTGATCTAAATCCAAATCCAATGGTCATTAATGATCCATCTTCACCATTGATTAATTTTACATCCAAGGGTTGATAATGGTCATAGTCATTTATAAGACTAAATCTCTACCCTTGATTTAATTTCCATCCAACGGTTATAATTGATCCTATTTACTTTTAAGATCAAATCTCCACCGTTGATTAAATCAAGATTAAATCTCCAACGGTAATTAAATCGATGGTGGATATCTAAACCACCAATATTGACTTAACAGTATAAAATTTTATTTTTTTATCTGTTATAACCTCATGAAAGAATATATTTACTATATTTTTATCATTCGATAATTAAATACAGTACAAAATACAGTAAAGGAAATTTTTCTAAAACTGTTTCCGAATTCAGGTTTAGTAAGATCCCCTGTCTCCGTCTAAACAGTACAAATTTTTCTATACGTAGAAAAATTTTCACTTTGCGGGACCCACCTGGGCCCATGTATGGCCACTTGGGCCCACATACACCTCGTGAGGCCCACAAACAGTAAAAGTTTCAAAATTACAAATAAAATCACAAAAATTAGAAAATTCACAAATATCAAATCAGATTACGTAAATTAATTAAGACTAAATAGTAAAAATTTAATTACGTAAATTTTTTTCTGGCCCAAAAATTATTATTTTCCTGACACGGAACAAATTACTCAAAATGATCAAATATACAGACGGAATATTCAAAATAATTTTACAGTACACAGAAATCACGAAACAGTAGAATTCTGTTAACTGTTAAAATTACTATTTAAAAAATAGAAAGTTTGGGGTGTTACAGCTTGCGTCTAGGTCTTAAATGCTGATGGATGGCTAGGATTCTTGTTGGAGGATGCTAGGATATGGAGGGGAAGGAGGAGATTAGTTTGGGTGGATCTGAGTTATGGGTGGAGGATCTGGGTCTGCTTAGGCCCAGAACGCAAGCCATAAAGAGATTTAGGCCTAACATGTGTCTGTTCTGATTAGATTGGGTCCTTTTCCTTTTTATTTTATTTTCATAACTCCTTATTTATTTTTTTGCTTTATTATTTTTTATTTTTATTATTTTTTATTTTTATATATATATGTATATGTGTGTGTGTGCGTGTGTGTGTGTGTGTGTGTGTGTGTATATATTAGTGGACTTAGGCTTTGTAATTACAATTTTTGAATTTCTATATTTTTTCATTTTCTGAATTTCTTTAATGATCTAGACAAAATTGAGTGTGTAACATCCTAAATACTAATACTAATGACATATCTGATTTATGCATCAATAATTAGAATTTGGTACATTACTTCGAATATCATCAATTTTTCAAAGCACTAATTTGAATGAATATCAAAATATGAGCCTTTCGCAGAAGCATTTTGTACATATATCAAAAAATGAAGTTTATACAAATTGTACATCATTGTACCTCATATACATAATTTGCCTAATGGCACAAAATCAGTATAACTACTTTCTCAATATCTAAACAAAGGGACTAATCTAATTCTTCTTGCCGAAACTCCATTTTGCTTGATCACCTGGATCCTGCCTGGAATTATCATGAAAATCATAGAAGTAGGGGGTGAGAATCATAAAATTCTCAGTAGTTTATAAAAATCATGTCATCATAATAATTTCAACTATTTTGGAGGAAAATCCATTTTTCAAGAGATAATCATTATTCAATAGAAAGGTGGCCAAATGTCAAATCAAGTCATTTCTCTTCCCGAAATAGAGGTTCATTTTATCATTATGAAAATCATGTAGTTCATCAAATCATCGATCAATTTATCAAATCTCATGTGTTCAAATCAAGATTCATATCATCCAATCTTGAGTCACTAAATCATAAAATCATTTTATGAAATCTCAAGTCATTAACTCATTAGGTCTTACATCATGACTCTTATCATGAAACCGTGTGTCATCAAATCTTAAATCATTTTATCAAATTCATATGAAAACTCATCTATATTATTGATTATCAAAATCATATCAAGAAATCTTATTTCTCAAGGTTCACATCTCAAATCATCAGGACACATGTATCATCTCAAATTAAATGGTATGGAGGGAATGTCCATCCTCACATTATTAATCACTTGGTAGTAGTCTATTTTTCAGGTTGGTACACTTTAACCCATTCATGATGGTACGTTGTCACACAGAACTACTCTGAAGCCTAAGAAACCCAAATCAATCCACAACTTATGAGGGAATTATCTTTCCCCATTCCAAAGTTATGAGTAGAGAGGGAACACAACTTATGAGAGAATTATCTGTCCTCATTCTAGAGTTGTGAGTAGAGAGAGGATTATCCGTCCTCAACTACTTTGATAGGGAGGGTATCATCCATCCTCACACTATCCCCTTAACTACTTAGATAGGGAGGTTATCTTTCGTCCTCACACTATCTAGAATCCATGAATGCCTCAAGTAGAGAGAGAATTATTCATCCTCAACTACATTCTATCTAGGGAGAGCTCAAGTAAAGAGGAAGAGAATTATTCGTCCCCAGCCTCAATACTCAAGTGGTAAGGAAATATCCATCTTCAACCACCATTTCTAAGCCTCCTCCTAGGACCAAGGATACCCTAGAGAATGGGTCACCCATATAAATCAAATCTCATTTTGAGTCATTCATCAAGTCATCAAGCATGCAATAAGATGCATATGAAGATTTCTCTTATCATCAATACTCAAATCTATCATTCGATCTCAGTTGATGCAAAGCATCATAAAAATAATTTCACTAATCATCAATCTCATATGATTCAATATCATCATGAAATCATTTCTCAAATCATCATAAAAGTCATTTCTCAAATCATCAATCTCATTTGATTCAATCATGTCATGGAATCATTTTTTCAAATTTGTTTGGATGCATAATCTTTTCATAATCTAGTGAATTACAATCATTCAATTCAAGGTTTAAGGTTTGTATTTAGGTTACATGGGATAAAGAACTCTGTTTCCATCATTTTCAGATAAAAATTCTCAAATCAGGGGTCTTGTGGTAATCAATTACAAGCCTGGCAGAAGCCATGTAATGGATTACAACAGGATGTAATCGATTACATGTAATGGATTACAACATGATGTAATCGATTACATCTGGCCCAAAAACACATTTCACAGCTCCAGAAGCTTGGTAATTGATTGTAAGGCCTATGTAATTGATTACCATGCAAAAATTTGTAAAAAATAGAGCTTTTAAACCATCCTAACCCAAACCAAAGCATTAAACATCAACAACAACATCAAATCTTCACAAATATGCATCCAAATCACTCATAAACATAAAATCTCAACATGGGTACAAACCTCATTTTCCAAATCTTAAAACTCATAAAATCTCAACATGGGTACAAACCTCATTTTCCAAATCTTAAAACTCATCAAGAGTTAAATCAAGAATCAAGTTTTCAAATAATCATCAACACAAAATCATCTTTTCCATTTCAAAATCATCATTCAAATCTCAAGTTTTCAAAACTTTGGAAAACAAAGAAATAGTATAAACGATGAAAGAAACCCCTTACCTCAACTTGGAGCTTTAATATTCTTTTCCTTCCTATCTTCTTCCTCTTGATCTTTCTTTCTCCTTGATTCTCCTTTCTTCCTCCTTGATCTTTCTTCCTTTCCTCCCCCTTTTCTTCTTTCTTTTGGAAGTAGCCAAAAAATGTGTGTGTGTGTGAGAGAGAAACGAGAGTGAAAGCGTGAAGAGAGAGGGAAAAAGGAGAAAATGAAGGTGAGAGGCGGTGGAGGAAAAGAAAGAAAGAGGAAAGGTGAAATCCCATTGGAAACATTTTGTCTGCTAAAGACACTTTAATCTTTCATAAATAAATTTTCTAATCTTCATAGGTATTATAAAAAATTCTAGGATTTCCTTTATTTCCCAATTTTATATTTTCATATATCTCATTATACACCTTTACCTGACACTAAGCTTTACTATTCATCCCTAGGTTAAATTAAACCTTAGGGAATTGAACTAGGAAGCTTTCAAGTGTTCACTTTAATCTATTTTCACTATCTCATTAATCTTCATCCACTATTTGACATTTGCTCATAATCTCATGATTTTTTGAGCTACTTGTCTGTTCAGTTTGGTCTTTGAAAACTATCTAAGTGTTATTAAAAATTTCAAACTAATTCATTTGGTCTTCCAGAATTTGGTACAACTCCTTCCAATCCTTTATGACTTAGAAATAAATGTTCCATATTTATTTCTATTTTCTCAGCTATTTAGACCAATTTTTGAGCTATTTCACAACTTCAGTGTTATAGATTTATGCTCAAATCAATCCCAAATCTTTATAAAAATTATCAAATAACTTCTATCAATTTTTATTGAGCTACTATAACCCTGATTAAGTCCATTGGGTTGAAAAGAATGTTACAGAGTGTTCACAACGATTCTGTGTGAGGTGGTTTATAGGGTATGACTGATTTTTTTGAAATTCACCTAACGTGACTATGAGTAGTGAGAGGGATGAGTTACCTGGATTAGAAGTTGTTGAGGTTTTTATTTATCTGGAGTAATTTATATGAATAAGGATGATGTGTGCAATGATTATTCACCAGCTTGAAGGAGTGGTCATCTGGTACAGAAAGTATGTGGGTGTGTGTTTGTTTATAGATTTTGGGTTTGTTGGATGATTTATTCATCTGCGATGGTTCGAGGTCTAAGTCGATTATGTACTTTCCTTAATTTAGCATGAATTTAGTGATTATACTTGGCTTCTAGGTTGTTCTTTTCCTGCTCATAAATTTGAATTTGTTGTACTGCTCTTGGGTTGAACTTAATTTATGTTTTTTTTTAAATTTGATTTTTCGTTCTATATATATAGGTTGTTGTTATACGATTGTTGCATAACTTCCTTGTCTTCTATTATGTTTCTTAGTTTGTGTTATTTTCATGGCTCCTCAAATTGATCCCTTGGATAAAATTACTCTTGATCGTTAGGCTTGGAGGATTAGTGCTTGTATTGTGTGCATGTGGCTCTTACCTAACTATACTAACCCTGCTATGCATTCTTCAATGAAGATAGTTTTAATGGATCGATTTGTAAGAATTATAAATTTCTATATTTGTATTATGTTTCTTCCTCTAACTATGTGGAGTCCTTTTCCATTTATATTTGTTTTTATAAGTTGTATATGGGTTTGTTATTATAGATAAGTGATTTTGTTTTTGTGTGTTATGGGGTTGTAAGATTCACGCAACAGTGAAGAGAATATTCTACAAATTTATGCTAAGTTTGGTTAAGGGTGGTGTGTACTAGTTTGTGTAATATCCTAATACAGATATCTAGACATATCCTAGATATACAGAGATATATGAAGATAATTAGTACTAGAGACGTCACTTCTACATACTACATACTAACATATATTCATAATTACAACTGAGTAATTATAGAAAGTCTTGAGAGATTGCGAAAAAACTTAAACTTATACATATATATATACAACACTTGCCACATAAGGGCATATTGTAATACATACTACTTAAAACATACAAAGCAAATATAAACTTATACATAAGTTTTGTCTACTACATCATATAAAACTATATTAGTCTTCATGCTTTACCTTCATTCCCTTAACAGGGTCTGTACCTCTGTACCTGGATTTACATGGAAGAACAACTGGGATGAGAATTACAATTCTCAGTAAAAATAATTCCAATACCAGCTAGCTATAACATTGTATAACAAATATATCAATTGCTATAACTACTAATATAGGAGTTTCCTCCACTAATCCTCATAACTACATACTACGAAGTAGTGTGATCTAAACCGATAGCCTACATACCGTTAAACACAAACAACTGCCTAAACAACTGTAAATATCAACAGCAATAGACAATGCCCATACAACTATCTGTAAATACAATGAGTATGATATGTAGTATGATTATGCTCATGAAAGATCCTAAAGATATGCTCATGCAATGCTTTGTTTTAAAATACATGTAAAGATTTATTTTGAAAACTAAGAAGATCATTAGGAATTAGTTCAGTATATGATACGTGGCGATTGAGGTATTTCCTCATATCCCACATATCTTGGCACATGAGAAGTTCGATCTAAATCCTAATTCTGAAGAACCTTTTGGACCCTTCTTATCTCTTCTAGCCTCAGCATTAATGAAATATCAGGGTTATGTCCTTCTTCCATTGAGTCTATCAGACACCCTTCAATCTCTCTTGGCCTTCATGAGTGCACATCAAAGGATATTTTCTAAGATCAATACTATTAGACCATTTCCATTTACATACATATATACTTATATCTAAACACAACCTCATCACTTATAACTCTTAAGTGAATCCTATGCAACACTATGTTGCTGAAGTGTTAGATACTCACCTATGGCAAACCATTAGTCTTGGTTGCACTAAGGTTCTTACTCTTCACATACAAACTAAATTAACTAACTAGTGTGTGAAAAACATAGTGTTATGTTTATCTCTTACATAAACACCATCTGAACTTTCCTATAGACTCAACTCATCTTAGTGAAAGAGCCTATCTTAGCTAATGTCTCATTCAACCTTGCTTAAGGAAACAAATGAGCATTCCACTATAACTTTGCATACTCAATGAATGTAACAAGCTTACAAGTCAACATTCATCCTATTGTGTATTCTTCACAATCTTATCTCCACTCAAGTGAATCTAACTCAAAGTGGTTCTTACTTACAACTATTTGTTGCTTAAGGTTCTAGGTACTTTTCAAAGGTAATCCATTACTCTTGGATATCCTAAGACTCATATCTTCCTTATCCTTACTAGAGTGAACTCTATAATCCATTCTAGTTTACTTGTCTCCATTGCACTATCTCATCACATTGTGAGTGATATCTAACGTAACACTAGGTTGCCTAAGGTACTATATCCTTACCTAGAGCAAACCATCTCTTTTGGATGCTCAAAGCCTAAGCTTTCTCATTCATTCTAGGTGGTAATTTCTCTCTTGAAAATATCCCTATTTGTGTCTTAACACACTTTAGGAAACATATACTAATGATCCTATCTAGTCGATAGCTTCAAAACATCATTAATGACATTTTTAGCCATTCTGGGCCTCAAGCCGTGGCATTGACCAAGACACATCGCGGCGCCAAAGCCTCGAGTCTCAATACTGGGTGTAACAGCACTCTCACGCTGTGGCATTGCGTACTCACGCTGCGGCATAAGCAGCAAATTCAACCCCACGCCGCAACATTGAGTTCTCACGCTGCGACATTCATAATAGAGACTAGATTCTGCAGAACTGTGGCACTGTTCCATTTATTATTTTCATGGATTTTGGCCATTCTAACTTAGTTTCTAAGTGATTCTAAGTTCCATATCAGTTCTTAAATACACAGGAATCATCAATCACAAACTTAAACCTCTTAATTTAGATTATGGATCAAAATCACACATATAATGACCTAAACCCTCTTTTGGGAAATTCATTGTCCAATTCTTAAATCTATGGATCCTAATAATTGATCTTGAGCCATAAGTGACTATCTTATGCTCATTAAGCTCAAACTAACTTAACCTAATCCTTGGAATCAAGAACTAAGCTAAGAACATGGATTTGGCTCTCCAAACCTCTATTTCCATTCAAAACTCCAAACCTTATTCATAAGAATCAAATAGAAGAATTATTTATAGAAACCCCTTACCTCTTGAAGAAGATAAAGATCTTGAAGCTTGAACTTGATCCTTGATCTTCCTTTCCTCCTTCTCCTTCTTCCTCTTCCTTTCTCCCCTTTTTTCTCTTCTCTTCCTTCGTTTTCTCTTCTCTATTTCTGTTGAGAGAATGAGAAATAAATAGGAAAACAACATAAGTTCCTGTGCTGGAACTTATATCTGCTAAGGACACCCGAATTATACTAATTCAAGTTTTTTAGCTTCCAACAAATTTAGAATAAATCATAAGATTCATCTAAATTATTGTTTCACCATTTTCATGATTTTTCATATTTGTTGATAGTCAATCCAGTATTAAAAGCACAACCAGTATACCTAAAAATACCAAACTAACTCAGATTCTCTTGAAACTTTAACTACATTTTACCTAGCTCATTTGTGACTTAGAAATAAACCCTCTATGATTATTTCCCTTCACTTAGCAGCTTTTGCTATTATCTGAGTCATTTTAAGCTACTTTTCAACTTCATTGTTGCAACTAAGTGCCTAAACGAACTCAACTTGTCACAAAATTGAACTAGCATGTTAAGCAAATTATATGCTACCATTTGAACACATAAACAAGTCTAACATGTTACTAAGGGTATTACAGTTTGCCTATTTTAGTGTTGCTCCAAATGCTAGCTTTTCTAAGACCACAAAGCATGAGTACTGACTTATATTCCAATTCAAAACCACTGTGAAGCCTTGTGAATTTGTGATGATACCTTTACATGGCTTGGCATTAATTCCTTTGGAGGAAGTTATCCATACTAAACCTGAATCCCCTTTCTTAGTTGGTAATTTGTGTTTGAAACTCAAGGCTTTCTATCAACCACTAATTAGTAACTAGTCGTTTTATTCATATAATATATTGTTTACTGATAGTTTTCTCCTTGAAGATGTGATTAGGTTGCTATCAAGAGTTGGGACTGAGAAATTATATAAAAGAGATGGCAAGATAATTGAGATGATCATAATTGAAATTTATGTGGTAGGGTAAGGAGGTATCTCTTCATGTGTGTTCTATTTTTATAAATGGGTTTCGTGTATTCAAATGATAAGATATTCATGTCATTTTATTTATGAAACATATGTTGCAATTTTTTAACATTGTGAAGATCAAGTGTGCTTTTTTTGGTAGCTATGAGGATGAGGTTAATGGGTTTATTGATTATGGTAATCTTAACTAGCCTGTTGTTGCAATTTAGTTTGCAAAAGTGAAGAGTTTTAAAGGTTTATAAGTAAAAGGGTATTTTAGTCCCTTACTTTTGTTTCTTTTTTCAAATTGGCTCCAAATCATTTTTTTTTTGTCAACTTAGTCACTTACAATGTGATTTTTTCATTAGGGTTTCATCACCACCTTAAAGGAAGTGGTAGAGTATCACTAATGGCGATGACATGACAATGATATGACTAGCACCAATCATTGACATGTCATCACTTCTGTTAGAGAGTAACGATACCATAATAGAAGGACCACATTGAAAACGATTTGTAAGATAAGTGATCAAATTGATAAAAAAAAAATAACATGGAACCACTTGTTTTTTAAAAATAAAGATAAGGGACCAAAATGTTTATTTTGCTTAAAGGTTTATATTATTATTCCTATTATTGATGTCAATCTTTAGTTAAATCAATTATTATTAGTTAGTGTTTTATTAAGTTGACATTATGTGATACCATGAAAGATTGTCATCCAAAATGTCATGTATACAACTAGAATTTTCTTTAATCCAAACATAGCAAAAGCAAATGCCATCAGGAGCCAATAAGGATTATTTCAAATTTATTTTATTTTTGAGTTTATTGGAAAAGTGCTAAATGTGATGACTGTTATTTGTATAGGATGATTGAGAATAATGTCATGTATGCTACTAGAATTTTCTTTAATCCAAACATAGCAAAAGCAAATGCCATCAGGAGCCAATAAGGATAATTTCAATTTTTTTTTTGAGTTTATTGGAAAAGTACTAAATGTGATGACTGTTATTTGTATAGGATGATTGAGAATAATGTGGTTAGTTCCCAAAATATAATTGTGTTGAATGATACAACATAATACTCAATTGAGGGTGACTTCTTAAAGGTCAATCCTAGGAAGACAGATCAACAACTGATTGATTGTAATGAGGTTATCGTTTTTATTAGTAGCATACCTTTGTTCTTCTATACACGGTAAAGAACTAATTTACAATGTTAGTTTTGCTTATTATTGATACAAGGTGGGTTTAATGGGGATTTTTTCAAGATGTGTTTTATATTGTATTGGTTACTAACAAAGAAATCATCAAAGATGAGGACTGGTTTTAACCTATCTGCAGATACAATAGGGTTGTCATCCTTGATTGGATGTATTATTATTTTTAATTTTTTTTTATATTTTTCATTTTCTCATTCTTTTTAACATTTTAAATTATTATTATTATTTTACTCTCTTTTTTAACTTTTACCAATTTTTTAAATATAATAATAATAATAATAATAATAATAATAATTATTATTATTATTATTATTATAGGAAGCGTATCTAGTGAGAGAAGTGTTTATTGTAAGAGGTGAGATGAGTGAATCTTGACCATTGGATTTTACATGAATAGTCAAGATTATAACATAAATGCATGTGATTTTTTTAAGTGGTTATATGACCTTTAAGTAACTTTTAATCTTGACCATCCATGTATGATTGTATGGTCAAGATTTACTCATCTCACTCTCTCACAATAAAAACTCCCCATCACTAGATAAACCCCCTATATATGTATAGAGGGAGCGTATTAGGTGAAATGAGTGTTTATTGTAAGAGGTGAGAAGAGTGAATCTTGATTATTGGATCTTACATGAATGGTCAAGATTAAAACATAAATGCATGTGACTTTTTTAAGTGGTTACATGACTTTTAAGTAACTTTTAATCTTGACCATCCATATATGATTGTATGATTAAGATATACTCCTCTCATCCTCTCATAAAAAAAACTCCTCTCACTAGATTTATATTAGTGCAAAAACTCCTCTAACAAGGTTAATTATTAATGAATTAGGAGTGAATGTCATTGGTGCAAAAATAGTTTCAAAAAATAGCAATGGGGACAAGGTTTATATTCCTTGGTTGACTTTAATACCATTTGATGCAGAAATACCTTTAAAAATTGAAAGGAGACAATTTCCATTAATATTATGTTTTGCTATGGCTATCAACAAGAGCCAATGTCAAACCCTATCTCATGTTGGATTTTTTTTATCAAGACCTGCATTTTCACATCATTAGTTCTATGTTGCTGTTTTGAGGGTTAAATTAAGGCTTGACACAAAATATTGATTTGTGATGATAATGGTGAACTTTGTCAATCAACAAAAAATGTAGTTTAAAAAGAAGTAATGTAACTCCCTCTAGCCTACAGTCCACCTGAACCACATCAGGACAAACTAAATAGAATAAAGTTCATCACAACTAAACATTTTATTCACTTGAGACTATTTTAAACTGAATCCATTGGTTATAAAATCATCTTGTATTTCATATTTATTCTTCCTTTGCGTTAGTTAACTCAATCTCTTAGAAACTTACCATTCATTTTATCTTATGGTTATTAGTTTTTTAGCTCTCATACTGAGCTAAGTTGAAAGCCCTCTAATAATGTGCAATAGTAAATCGTTCGCTAATGAGTATAATAGTTCTTTTTGAGCGAGTCCTTCAAGGTAGAACTCTAACTCAGTGCACTAATTCATATCCATAACAATCAAGTAAACTAACATTCATGTAGATTTTCATTTTCATATTCATATATGTAACACCCCAAACTTTCTATATATTAAATAAGTAATTTTAACAGTTAGCAGAATTCTACTGTTTAGTGATTTCTGTGCACTGTAAAATTATTTTAAATATTCCGTCTGCATATTTGACCATTTTGAGTGATTTGTTCTGTGTCAGGAAAATAATAATTTTCAGGGCAGAAAAATTTACGTAATTTAATTTTTACTGCTTAGTCAAAATTAATTTACATAATCTGTTTGGATATTTGTGAATTTTCTAATTTTTATGATTTTATGTGTAATTTTGAAATTTTTACGGCTTGTGGGCCCCACGAGATGTATGTGGGCCCAGGTAGCCATACGTAGGCCCAAGTGGGTCCCGCAAAGTAAAAATTTTTCTACGCATAGAAAAATTTGTACTGTTTAGACGGAAACAGGGGATCTTACTAAACCTGAATCCGAAAACATTTTTAGAAAATTTCTTTTACCGTATTTTTACTGTATTTATTTACCGTGATGGTAAAAATACAGTAAATGTATATTTTGTGGGGTTACAGTGAATCAAAATAATATTCTATATTATTTAGTTAATATTGGTGGATTGGATATCCACCATTAATTTAATTAACATTGGAGATTTAATCTTGATTTAATCAACGGTGGAGATTTAATCTTAAAAATAAATAGGATTAATTATAACCATTGGATGGAAAATTAAATCAAGGGTGGAGATTTAGTCTTGTAAAATAACTTTGACCATTATGAACCCTTGGATGAAGATTAAATCAATGGTTGAGATGGACCATTAATTGGATTTGAATTAATGGTGTAGATTTAGTCAACAAAAATTTACTACAACCATTTTGGACCCTTGGATGTAAAGTTTGAAGGTGTAATCTTGACCCTCCATTTTGAAGACTCATCTAAGGACTAGGAATTAAAGGAGAAAGATCCAATACCAAAAGAAGTCTTCCATCTACAACCTGAACCTAATGGCTATTTTAATCCAAACCATCCTTTTAATCAAGGGCTAGGATGGCTTAGGAAAGATGACCATGCAAATTAATCACATGTTGCATGCAAGGAGAAGGGGGACGGTTTTGCATGCATTTTGGAGAGGAGACAAAGCAAGATAGGCTTTTTTAGTAGGAAAAAGATGAAGACAATTGCCAAATGTCTGACCATTTCCTATTGATCATTAATGCTTATGTTCTTCAAACTTCACTTTACATTTCTCTCTCCTATGCATGCTACGGCTATGCAGCCCATTTAGAGACAAAATAACTCATTTCCTCACTTCACATTCTCACTTCATCATTCCTTCTCATTTTCACCTAAGTGCCAAGAAGAAAAACCAAAGAAAACACCATCTTTCTCTCCTACAAGGCCATTCGGCCAAGCTCTCCAAATTCATTTCCATCACTCTTTAATTTCATACAATCAAGTTTATTAAATCCTCACCTTGTTCTAAACAACTTTCTTGTTGAGAATTTTCTCAAATTCTTACATCTTGAAGGACTTTTTCTAAGATCAAGCTTAAGGATTCTTGAAGTGAAGAGTAAGGAAAACTTCATTTCTTCTTTCATTTTCCATGATTCTAACCATGTTTGATCCATGGTTCTTCTTGTTTAAGCTTGATGTACAAATTTTCTTGTGTTTATTTCATGTCTAAGAAAGTTGTGTTGGTGGAGATCTTGTTCAAATTTCAAGCAAGGAGCTCTTGTGGTTCTTCAAGAGGTAAGAGAGAGATTTATCTCACCAACCAAGCATGGTGGTGAGAGATGGTTATATTTGATGGATGATGAATCCATGTGAGGATTCATATCCATGGTCATGTAATAAATTATTTGTGTTATGTGTTTTTAATTATTTTGTTTATGCTTGATATGCTTTGCATGAATTAATTGTGTATGCATGTTTAGTATGATTTTTACTTGTTTATATGGTATGCTTATAATATGCATAATGATATATGTTAAATATATTATGATGGATGTATGTTGAAATAAGTAAAATTTTGGCTCCAATGGCCAAAAGAGAGGTTCGGTTTTGATGCCCAAAATTAGGGTTCATGTTGAAAATTTTTCAAGAACAAGGAAATTGATTTTTAGGTCCCTAGAACAATAAGATTTTTGGCCAAAACACCTCAAATTAGGTGTTCACCAAATTAATATTTTCATGAATAATAAAATTTTATGATTTGAGAAGTAAATGAAATAAACAAAAGGATTTTGGTTTTTGCAAAAGAGAATGCACACATTTTCTTTTTAGTTATGTTGATATTAATTAATTTTGCGTAGAAACAAAAATGTAATTCATTTAAGTTATAAGAAAAATCCTTCATGGTTCCAATGGCCATTTTTAAGGTCTTGATAATTTAGAAAAAAATGTTTTGATATTATAAAATATAAGAATTTTCAAAATAAGGATTTTGAAAAGAGAATTAAAGTGTTGTCAAGTGAAATTTTCATAAATAAAAGAAAAAGGGAGATTGAAGGTGCTAAACTTCAAATTGTTTTCAAGGAGAATTAATTTTTGAAAGTGATTTAGAAATATAAAAGAAAACGTTTGTAACTTAAATTTACTAAGTAGAATTTATTTATTGGGTTTTGGAAAACGTTATGAAATTTAAAATTAGAAATAGTAATTAAATCAACTAAATGTGATTTTGTAAAATTAAATCAATAAAAAATGATGTTTAGAAAATATATTATGGAAAAGAATTTTTTAAGAATCGGAAGAAAATAAAGTAAGAAATTATATTAAGAAAAGTCCAAAATAATATTTTAAAGTTAAGAAATATTTTACGAAGGGTAAAAATGGTGAAAAAAGGATTTATGTAACTCAAAAACGTAATTTTTAAATTATGCGATTTGAAAGATGTTAAAATATTTCTACACAAATTTTAAAGCGTTTAAATATTTTACACGATCAAAATGTTGTAGAAAAATTGCTATGCAATTTAAAAATTAAAGAATATTTTTATGCATTTTAAAATATAGTAGAAAATTGTTACGTAATAGAAATGTTACAAATCGTTGTTTACGTAATAAAATATTACGTGACCATAAAAATATGACAAAAATATTTTATGAATGAGAAAAATGCAATAATATAAGGTTCTTTTGTTAATTATACAATAAACTTTACAGTTAAAAATCAGTATGTGAATACTGTACAAGAAATTGGGCAATTTGCTTATAATTGACATGAATCCATTTTATGAACGTAAAATAGTATTTGAACTTTGTATTAGAAATTATGTGATTTACCTTTGGTTGGTAATTGGTGCATTACACATGCATTGAAAATGGTCCGATGGACTGGATATGACTAATTGCCTAGGAGAAACGTACACCTCTTAAGTGGGTGCGATACGCGTAGTGTAGGTCACTTGTGGACCTTGGGGGCATCGGGGTGCGGGTTGCTCACAATGGGCAGTTGGTAGCTCTTCTACACCATGGGTTAGACCGATGCAACACACCGGTGGTCCGGATCGAGACACTATTCTTAATCGAGATCTGACAAAGACTGTTGTGTATGTGCTAGATGTGCAAGATATAATTATAAGCACTTGGTCTGAAGCACGAAATACCAGCAGCTCTTTTCGATCAATTTCTCCGACTTGAGTATTAGCTCCATGGAGTAGGATATTGAGTCTATGTGCGCATGCATGAAACTGAGCATCTATATCTATATGATGGTGTTGCTGTAATTGTTGTATGATTTAAACAGTGATAGTGGCATAATGATAATTATTATTTTGCACTATGATAATGGTATAATTGTGATCATGATATGATATTTTTGCATGATGTGTTGTTTGTATTATCTCTGTACTATCATGCTTGTATTGGTGTAGATAATCTCACCTCTTTGTGTGTATATTTGCATATTTTATTTTTAATTGACTAAAGACGTTGAGAAAGAACCAGTACAAGAAGCAGAAGAAGAATTACTTCTCACGTCTGGGAACGCGGAATTTTGATAAGATGACATCAAGACCCGGTTTCTTTGGTTGCGTGAGGTTGCAGTTCCATGGTGGATCTGAAGCATGGAGGACTAGTTCTGATGAGAGAGGACTAATTTACGAAGGAGAATTGACGGTCTTTATAAGTAGAGATTATCGTAGGAACCCGTTTCTTACTGCAACTATCTTTGTTCATATTGAGTTTCCTTTGCACATTAGGCGACATTGGGACACTAGGTATTATGTCCCAACAGAGATTAGCATCGTTCGTCTGCTTTCGAACACTGTCCGTAGGCCTTCACATCATAACGGATTCCTATCTGCCGAGGAATCGAGGAGGACACGTTTGAGGGTTCTCGTCGCTTAAATAGACTTGGACGAGTCTAAAACTCTATTATAAACAAGTCCGTAATATTATTTTAAGTGTGCCATTTACTTTTGGAAGGTGGTCTCGTATTCTAAATAATGTTCTGATATTGTCTATGTAAAATACGTATGATGTATGATTATGTGTGAGTTTGATATGATCTTTTATTTTCTGCTAAGTTTATTTTGCGAAAACAAAAGAAAAATAAAAAAAAATTTTACGACCCGTAATTTTATGACTACATTACATTATTATAACTTGGGGTAATTCGGTAATAATAACGTATACATGTGATACCCTACGGTGGGTGGTACAATATACATACAAAGTAACATAAACATAAGTACATCCATAGGCATTAGTACCTATGGCCCACAGTCCAAGTACATCCCAAGGCTAGTCCACAGTCCAACAAGTTCTATATACATGCCAAAGTACAAATAGATGTCTAAGATCCTAATATGTCAATACATCTGCAAAATATAATACATACAAAATAGATCCTTTAGACGCCTATCTCAAAAGAAAACACACCAAGGTATCAATTTAGGTCTCTGCCCACTACACTGGCGAAATCATCATATGAACTCGAATGATACCATACGTGGTGTAGGTGTTGGTATCCGCAGAGTAGATCCAACCCCCATTTATTAGCTCATAGTAGATACTAATCAAAGGCATGGTTACTAAATCTATTGCTCAAAATCTGGAATATCATGGAAATGTCAGGGTGAGAATTTTAAGAATTCTCAGTAGTACTAACAATCAATAGGGCGTCATCATGATAGTTCTAGTTGCCTCAGGTTATAAAAAAGTTAACAATTTCGTGGTTGAAACCAAAATAGTTATTAATCCCGAAGCATAGGTTCATTTTATCAATAACTACTCATAATACATATTTAACAGGATGTCCATATCACAATAATATAAATGCATATATGAATGCAATGTTTAGTAAATCCATATGTTATTTTCAATATCTTATACTTTGTCCTCTTATCTCTTGAAGAAAGTACATTATCCTCCATTAATCTTTAGGAAAGGAATCACTCGTCCTTAATTTTGGAAATAATTTGTATGTCAGACATGAGCTAGCTCACTCTCAGTAGCCATACATCGCTACATAGAACCTATCCCTAGTAAGGTGATTTACTTATTCCTTGCTTCTAGTAAGGCAATCCTTACCTAATTTCTGGGAAAACATACATTTACATTTACAATTTCATAATGCATGATGCAATCACAATGTATTTCAATTCTTTGCGTCTCAGAGCACATCATATCAATCTCAATAGTTTAATAATTACATATTCAATGATAAAATCCAAGCATCACAAATACATATGCATTCAGAAGGTTCAAGTTACCAACATTCAACTCAATGCATATACTCAATGACCTAAGGCAACCAAGACACATATCATTATCAATCATAGCTCCTAAAATTAGAATTAAGAGCACCTAAAGGCCATAGCCTCCCACAACAACCAAGCACCAATTTAAGTTAACAAAACCATATAACTTTCAATTAACATAAACTAATCAAGTAATTATCCAAACTTATTCTTTGTTCTTCCTCCATTACACCCTGGCCCTCCATGACCAAGTCTTATCTGCTCATCACATGGCCAATCGCAGCCACCACCCAGCCACCACCACCATCCCCTGGCTACCAAAGGAGGCGGCCACCACGAAGGGAGGTGAAACCCTCTATAAACTCTTCTCCCTCTTTCATGGAGTGGCCAAGTCATGGCCCTAAGTCTAGCCCACCACCTAGCTAAGGCCAAAACCCGCGATCTCCATGCTTCCAAATCGCCGCCATGGTTCACAAAACCACCATATAGAAGTAAAAAAGAAGATGAGAAGATGAATGGTTACCTCATGCCAAGCTTTGCAGTGGAGGAAGGGTGGAGGAAAAATGAAAGTTAGTGAACGGAGGAAATAAGGAATGTGTGATGAAGAGCTTGAGGTGGTGATCATTTTCCTCAACTGGAGCAAGGTGGATTGAAGCCTTTGAAGCCACCATGCAAATCCGGAAGCTTGCGGTGGAGAGAGTTTTCTTTCTTCTTCTATGGTGTCTCCTCTCCAAGTCATCTCAATGTTTTGCTAAGTGAGGGTGATTTACCGTGTGAGTGAGTGAGGGAGTGGTGAGTTAGTGGTAAGTGATTTTAAGTGGAGGGGTAGGGATTTAGGTAGGGTTTAGCTATTTTAAGTTATGCAATTATCACCTATGTATACCCTAGACCATATTAGGGTTCATTTAAAATTCCTTGTAAACCTTATAATCATTGTGCATTAACCCTAACCATTAAAATTACACCTTAGTGTCCTACCTTTTCCTTGCATGATTCTTAATTGGTTTAAGGTTAAATCAATTTCTAAATCAAATAATCACTTTAATTCCTAAGCCAAAAGGGATTTTAGTTAGGTGCTTTTTATAATCTTGCATGAATTTCTATTGGTTGCTAGGTAATCATTACAATTATTTCTTTCAATAATATAATATAAGCTTAAATAAATTCTTAACCAACTCATGCATTTTTATTGTCTTTCACATATAATTATAAAAATTACTATATTTATTTATATTAATTATTTACCTATTTAATTTATTTTTATATGTTAATTACATAATTGTTAATTTATAAACTAATTAATTTAATCACTTCTTAATTCTTGAATTAGCTTAATTTATCTTAATCATATAAATATTAATTTATAATTAATATACTTAATTTTATATCTTAAACACTTAAATTCTAACTTATAAATAATATACTTAATTATTCACAAATTTCTAAAATTATTTTAGTTAGTCTTAAGAGTTACCTTGTCCACTAAATTACTGATAACAAATACGTAGAAATCATAACATCCACGTATAACCATAATAGAAAGATGAGTAAGAAACATGCATAATATATAAATAAATCTTAAATTGATAATTGATAAATAGATCTTAAATGTATCTCTACTAAATGAGTTAAATGTGAAAAGTCATTAATGAGTTAAATGCGATTATCTATGTAAATTCATTAGTCGTATCTCCATTGTTCATAAAGAACCCAAACAAATGGGAGGATTGACAATAATTCAAACAGATGACTAAGTATTCAAGTTGGAATATATGATACACTTGAAAGCTAAATGAACATAATCTTTGTTTCTGTTTTTTACCTATATATGAAACATGATACTAACATAAGGCATTTTGCAGAAATTGAGAAAAAATAAAAATTGCTCACTTAAATAATCTAAAAACGTTCCAAGATCTCACAATTACTCTATTCCCTAGGCCCTGTCGCAATCGTCGTTGTGGCGGGAAGGCAATGCAAAAATTTTTAAAACAAAATATTTAGAGAGAGTTGTCTCCAAATTTATTTGATTTGAGAAAAATTGAAAAATTATTTTTAAAACTTTAGAAAATCAGTCTTAAAAAATAAAGTTAGGTTTGAGAGTCGGTTATGTATAGAGAATGGTAGGAATTAAATCTTATTACACTCTTAAAATATTTGTCTAAAGACGATTACCTTTAAAATTAATTGTGTGAATTAAATAATTTAAGCATATTAAATTTACCTCATAAAATAAATAAAGGCAGGTATCAATAATCACAATATTTACAAATCAAGAAAATATAAATCACAATATTTACAAGTAAAATAAAAATAAATCATGAACCAATATATTTGCACGACAAAGAAACATAAAAATAAAATTTAAAACTAAATTAGAAAAATTTAATTTTGATCTGTGTAGGAAAGAATTTATGCTTCTATGCATCCTTTAGTATAATGAAAAATTTAAAGTCACGTAATTTTTTATAAAATATTATAAATTAATTAATTTTAATTAATAAAAAAAACTTATAATGATTAAAGCAAGTTGTTAACAAATGATTAATTTAACCAAAAGTAACATGTCAACTACCACAACAATTAATAATGGATTACATTAAAGCAATATGCCAATGTTATAACCGTCCAAGCAACAAACCCGACAATACAATAAAATCACAAAATAAACCGAATTCTATTCAAACCAACCCATAAACTTATTTATTTTATTATTATTTTAAGTACTTTATGTATTTTTCAATTTTTTATATTTTTTATTTTCTCATTCTTTTTAGCATTTTAAATTATTATTATTATTATTATTATTACTATTATTATTATTTTACTCTTTTTTTAACTTTTACCAGTTTTTAAATATTTTTATAATTTTTGTTCCTTTTTATATATATATATATATATATATATATATATATATATATATATATGAGACATATCTAGTGAGAGAAGTTTTTATTGTGAGCGGGTGAGATGAGTAAATATTGACCATACAACCATACATAGATGATCAAAATTAAAAGTTACTTAAAGGTCATATGACCACTTAAAAAAGTCACATGCATTTATATTCTAATCTTGACCATTCATGAAAGATCCAATAGTTAAGATTCACTACTCTCACCTCTCACAATAAACACTCATCTCACCTGAGTAACATCCTATATATATATATAGGATCATACTCAGTGAAATGAGTGTTTATTGTGAGAGGTGAGAGTAGTATATATATATATATATATATGATCTTACTCAGGTGAGATGAGTGTTTATTATGAGAGGTGAGAGTAGTGAATCTTGACTATTGGATCTTTCATGAATGATCAGGATTAGAATATAAATGTATGTGACTTTTTTAAGTGGTCACATGACCTTCAAGTAACTTTTAATTTTGACCATCCATGTATGATTGTATGATCAAGATTTACACCTCTCACCCTCTCACAATAAAAACTCATCTCACTAGATATGTTCCCTATATATATATATATATATAGGAAGCGTATCGAGTGAAATGAGAGTTTATTGTAAGAGGTGAGAGGAGTGAATTTTGATCATTAAATCTTACATAAATAATCAAAATTAAAACATAAATGCATGCGACTTTTTTAAGTAGTCACATGACCTTTAAGTAATTTTTAATCTTGATTGTCCATGTATAGTTGTATTGGTGCTCTATGGTTGTGGTTTTGTGATGATGGTAAGTCTGATTTATGTTTAGGGGTAGAATGAGATTAAGTGTAATTTTAAGGTGGTTTTATGTGAAGAATTAGCAATTATAATGAGCTTTATGAAAGTATTTCACAAAATTGATCCAACAGAGATACTCAAGCATTAAACAATCACAAGCTTAAACACCAAAGAATTTATACAGAAGCTTTTAGATCAGATATCATATATTCAAATCCAAATAATTAATGCATAAACACAGAAAGAAATTAGAAGGGCCTACTTGGAATTCAAATGCCTGAGAGTATTCTTTCTTCTCCCCTTTGCTTTCTGTTAGCAACATCCATCCAAGAAGCCAAGAGAAGAGCGCCCCCACCCCCCTTTTTTCTCTTCTTCTATTGATTTCTATTGTTGCATGCTACAACTAGAAGGTATAGTCAAGAAACGGAGATAGCAAGGCATAAGTGTGTCCTTTTTCCTTGCAAACAAACTTTCCCCCTATCCTAATTACTTGCAAGTGTGAGTTAACTTATGGGTTTGTCATTTGGTTGGGAAGAAAAAATTTTGGTTGAGACTCCATTAGATTCTAACTAGAAGTTGAGAAGTTGAGTTGTTGAAATTTTGTGAATTCGGGCATGAGTTTAGTTGATGAGCCATGGATCTTAGATAAAGAATAATTAATTTATTATTTTTTGTCACAATTAATAATTAATAAAAAACTATTAAAACAAATTTTATTTAATATTCATTATATTATTTTATTTTTTTGACTCGGTCAAAATTGAGTGCTGACAGACCCTAACACCAATGATATAACTTCAATAAACTCAATATCAACTTAAAGATTAGAAACATTTTAAGCTCTGTCACATTTAAACCACTGCAGAAGAGCATAATTGATCCAATGTTAAGAGAAAATTATTAACAAAACATAGACTGTTGTCAGTGGCTGTCATGTTGGCATAAGAAAATTATTAGATGTTAAAAATATACCATACCAGCATAGGGAAATTGACATAGATAATCTGAGGTTACAGGGGGCACTTTCATATAAAACCACTCCTCATAGAAAATTAACTGAGAAGGGTTAGAAGACATTAAGGTGCCATTCACCTATTTATTTGCTTATGAAATTTTGGGAGCTTGGTAAATTGATATAGGAGTTAAAAAAAGGATCTGACCCCTTGATTGTTCGACACAACTTGTTCATGGAGAAGTAGAAAAAGAAAAATGGAGAGAAATAAAATAGAGATGATAGAGTTAGAGAGAGAACAATTAACCAAAGAACAATTAAATCAAAATAATAAACCTGCAAATTGTCATTTCAAACATATTCAGATGTTGGCTCACAATGTTATGCTATCACACCTCTTGGAGACAGTAATAGCACTTAAGTTCTATAAACCATTATGCCTCAAACTGATGCTATTATCATCAACACCCTATATCTATAGTCAACAATAGAAAAAAATCAATTTCCTAAAGTTGCTAATGTTAACATCTATGAAGTAAACAATCATGATAGGCTAAACAAAGTGTTAACCTTACTACAGCTTACGATTGATCTAGATAAAGCAGCACCCAAACTACTTTGACAGAAATAGATATTTTCTTCATCAAGTTACAGTGAATAGAGTTACTACTTTCATTATTTCATTTAAATCTAAGGGAAAAAATTGGTAAATTATATGAAACTTTAACTAAATTATATACTTTTACTAAATTTTAACAATAATTTTTTTGTGAACCTTTGCCAGAGATTTGGTGCAAAAATATGGGCATTTATGGCACATGTGAGTGTATGACAAATAATATTGTGAAACTTGTGAACATATAAATCAAAATATAGTGCTGTAAAAAAAAAGGAAAACAGAGAATAGAAAAGAATGTATTCAATGTAAAGTTAAGCATCCCCCTTAACAATAGGCAAACTAATATAAATGGTTTAGTTTTATTTCCTTGACAGCCTACTTCCTTAAGAAGAGCCAGTCATTTATCTCACACACATAAAGAGAAGAATTAATGAAGCTTTTTTTAGAGAGAAATATTTTTAAGAGAGACATCCGATAAGAAATCTTTACACAAACCAACAGCCTTCTAAGGACAATGACATGAAAAAAATATACCATATTCTTATTTGGTCGTGTTTCAACTAAAGGAATTGTTTTTGTCAGATTGAGAAAAAAATCAATCTTTACATTAAAAGATAAAAGATATTTACACAAGACTGGGTTAAAAAATAGGGGCAGAAAAAAAGAGGGCATTCTTACCTATACATACAGATAGGGATGTCAAAATGAGCTAAATCTGATGAGCCGACCCAAATAACCCGACAAAATGGATAGGCTGAACTAGTAAAATGTCAATCAGAAACTTACATGACCTGAATGAGCTGACCAGACGCTCGTTTTTTTAACATTACATAAAGCTAAATGGGTTGGACTGAACTAGTAAAATACTAATCCGAAACTTACATGACCCGAATGGACTGACCCGAAAATGACCCGAACCCGAATGGACCAACCCGACCCGTTTTGACACCCCTACATACAGATAGTAGTAATAAGTAGAAGCAACCCAAATGTTTCCCAAATATAGTTCATATGACACTCCAAATGTGATGTCCCCTAGCTTAAATAATTCACCTTAACTACGTTCGGGCGAATCAAATAAGGAAAGATTCATAACAGAGTAACGTCTTATTATTTGAGTCTATACTAAGCTTTCATTGTTTAATAAACTATCTTGTATTTTAGATTTATTCTTTCCTCGGGATTAATAATTTAATCTCGTGTAAATAATACCTTTCATTTTTATTTTGTATTTATTAGTTATTCAACTCTCATAGTGAGTTGGGCCAAAAGTCCTTAGATAACGTGCAATGGCTAATCATCTACTTCCGGTTACATCTATTCTTTCTAAGTGAGTTCTTCAAGGTAGAACTTTAACTCAGTATATCAATCTGCATTAATGAAAAGGTAATATGACAGTTATTAAAGTCCTCATATCCACATTCATATACAAACTACATAATATAAACATACAGTCTATCCATATGCATCTGTACCTATGACCCACAGTCCAAGTACATGTCAATACAAGTCCACAGTCAGATAAGTCCTATACACATATCAAAGTGTAGGTAGGCGTTTGACATCCTAATGTATTAATACAGGTCCAAAATATAATAGATCTAAAATAAGATCCTATAGACGCCTATCTCAAAATGAAAATCACAAACAAAACCTCCACCCACCATCTATCAACTCGTAATATATGCTAATCAAAGGCATAGCTACTTAGTCTTTTGTCCAAAATCTAGAATATCATGGAAATGTGGAGGTGAGAATTTTAAGAATTCTCAATAATACTAACAATCAATAGAATGTCATCATGATAGTTTTAGCTACCTCATGTTATAGAAAAGAGTTAATAGATATATGGCACGAGCCAAAACAATTTATAATTCTCGATGCACATGTTCATTTTAATTATAACTAGTCATAATACAGATATAGCATAATATCAACAATTCCATAAAAGGGAATGCAAATGTCAATGCAATGCTTAATAAACTGCTCTTTAATTAATGTCATCTTATACTTTATCCCCTTATCTCTTGAGGAAAGTACATTATCCTCCATGTCGTTTTAAGGAGGGAATTACTTATCTTCAACCTCTAGTAATAGTCTGCCTGTCAGATATGAGCTAGCTCACTCTCAGTAACCGTACATCGCTACACATAACCTATCCCTAACAAAGTAATTTACTCATTTGTTGCTTCCCGTAAGGCAATCCTTACCTAATCTTTGGGAAAAACTTATCTTTACATTTATATTTTCATGAGCATTATTATGCAAAATTCAACTGCAATACATTCAAAATCATAGCTTCTCAACAATGCTCAATCTCATCATATGCGTAGTCAATATCAAATTCCATGCATTGCGATGTACATACTCATTCATGAACATCAAGTTGCCAATAATCAATTCAACACATATATCCAATGACCTAATAAGGTAACTTCGCAAACAAGTAATACATCATTACTTAATCAACATTATAACTCATAATTGAGGTGATTGGCATCTAACCACCCTTCTTGGCTTTCCTTGGCTACTAAGGCTGAGACCTCCTTCCCATCAACAACCCATCCATTTCAACATCAAAAGTGATTAAAGATTAAATTTAAGAGCATTACCACATAATTAGCAATAGCACCTCATGGCCATTAGGCCGCAGCCTCCACCATAAACCACCATCCAATTTAGGTTTTCAACAACACATATAAGTCAATTAACAATCATTAAACAACTAATTAACAATCAATCAAGTAATTAACTCAAAATTAACCCTTGTTCCTTTCTCATGAACCTTTATTGTATTTTCTATCCAGTACCAAAAAGCATCTATTTTTTTTTAATTTAACCTCTTTATTTTAGTTAAAAAAATTTCACCTCTTATTTTATCTAATCATGAGGACAAACTTTCTACTAGCGCGTGTTGGTCTGAGTAAAAGAAGTTCGAATCCCTTAAGCATGTAATCTTAGGTTCGATTCAAGAATTTATGTATATAGAAATAACACTGTTAAGAGGGATACTTGCTTAGACACTTGATCGTATTCCAAAAAAAAATAGTTTTTTATGTACTAAGCGGGGATACTCTGAAAAGAAATAAAAAATTAGGACAGACTTTCTACTTTTAATTGTCATCTAATCTTCATTATGCTAAATTTCCATTTTCTGTTTTTTTTTGTTCAATAAATATTTTTATTACTAATTTTCAGAGATTTTTTCCTCTGTTACTATTACTTACCTCATTCAAATCGAAACCAACATTCTAATGATGTAGAATTCAAACCAAGACAAGGTTAACTACGTCATTCAAATCAAACGGTCTACTAAAATTATAATATAATGATACCTTCTCTTGTCTCTTGCTTGCCTTCAAAGTCTTCTATTCTTTGTTCCTATTTTCACAAAATCCAAATCCAAGCACTGTGAACAAGCTTACCCTGTTCAGCAATGGCGAATTCGAGTCCATACACCCAACCCCATTTCCCATTTTCCAAGTTCAACTCACAGATTCCACCAAAACCCTTCAACCAAGGTAAGTCTTACTATGACATCCTCTTTAAATCTCTCTTCTTTGCACTGTTTGTCATTGTTCTTCCGCTGTCCCCTTCACATGCTCCTGAGTTTATTAACCAAACCATATTCACTAAGTTATGGGAGTTTCTTCACCTTCTCTTCATTGGCATTGCTGTGGCATATGGTTTGCTTAGTAGAAGGAATGTAGAAGGTGACGTAGAATTAGAAACTGACTCTAGTATTGACACTACACTTGGTTATGTCTCTAGAATGTTTCCTGTTTCATCGAATTTCAGCCACGAGTGTGAAAATCCATGTGGGTCTGATGAGAATAGGATGATGCATTGTTGGAATTCAATGTACTTTGAAGGGGTGCTAGGGGTTGTGTGCTCCAACTGAAGTGGAAGTGCTATTATGGATGCACAGTGCAAACCCCAATTCCCCATTTCCAAGGATAATTTCAGTGATTTGGTTAGATATGATGGAAGCAATGTGGTTCAAGCTTGGAATTTAGAGTACTATTATAGTGAGGCAGTGGTTGTTGTGGCTTAACCATACAATACAAATGGTGACTGTGCTGAGGTTATTGGTCATAAACCTCTAGGACTACCCATTCGGAGTCTAAGGCCAGTTTCAAGAGAAGTAGATAGTCCTGAATACACTAATGAAAGTGGTTCTAGTTCAGGTTCAAGGGGCTCATCTAAGAGCTCAGATAAGAGTAGTGTTGTAATATATGTTGTAATATATTAGCTTTAATATCAGATATGTACAGATACGTTTTTTATTCTTGCTTTTATTAGGGCGGATATTTCTCCCTTTTTTTAGGATAGCAATTAATAGCATTAGTCTATATATATTGTAACCTTCTCTGTACAGATGAATTAAGGAATAATATTCAGATATTCAAATATTCCTCCTTTCTATATGGTATCGCAGCCTAAGGCGTTTCCTAGGGCTTGCCTTGTTTTTTTTTTTTTCTTCCGCCGAGCAAATTTATTGTCGCCTTCCGCCGAGAGCAAACCTTATTGCTGCCTCCCTTTGCAACCTTCTTGCTGCCTTAGTTTCAAACCTCCACCCGCCACCTGTCTGCGCCGTTTTTGGCCTCACCGCCCCGCCGGGACCGCTTGTCGGCGTTTTTCCGGCCTCCACAGAAAAGCCCACCCCAAACCGTGCCGCCACGCGCCGCCACGCGCCTCCAACGCGCCGCCGCCCTGTACGCGCGTGAGAGCCACGCGCCGCCCTCCACGCCTCCGTTCACCGCGCGACCAACGCCGTTCGGATCGTCGGCTCCTCCCCGTGCCTTTTGCTTATTTTCGAGGTCCACCCAAGATGTCTACGTGGACACCCAGTCCTCCGCCATCACTACGCCCCTCCGGTTGTCGTTCCAACGCCTCCCATTGCCGTTCCAAAGCACTAAATCCTCATGATCTTCCGGTTTACACTCTTCTTATCATATCAATGGTAAGAATTATCTCCAATGGGCCCGGTGTTATTCGCACCACTCTCAAGGGTCGTCGAAGTTGTCGCACATTGTAGGAGATCCTCCGCAGCCAATTTCGGCATTTGGGATGATGAAGATTCGTTGATTATGACTTGGCTATGGAACTCTATGACACCGATATCGGTAAGAATTGTATGTTTTTTACCTCGCACGTGAAATTTGGGATAGTTTGGGTAAAACTTATTCTATGAAACAAGATATTGTCACTGTTATGAATTAGAAAATACAATTTTTAATACCAAGCAAGGATCTCTTTTCGTCACCGATTATTATGGTACTCGAATGGTTTATGGATTGAGTGGATCAAAACCAGGATTTAAAAATGAAATGCAAGTGAGGATTCTCGCTACTTTAGCCAAGTTTATTGAGCGTGGACGGGTCTTTAAGTTTTCTCTCGGGTTGAATGCTTGAATATGATCCTATTCGGGTTCAGATTTTGGGTAAGGACAAGCTTCCTTCTCTCTCCGTGGTGTTCTACACAGTTAGGGGGGAAGAGAGTCGTCGGGCAGTCATGTTGAATACTGGTAATTCCGGTGATGGTTCTGCTTTGGCCACTGGTAAAGGTCCTATTGGTGGGTTATCATCTGAAAAGCCTGGCTCATCCTCTTGGAAGTCGTCCGCCAAACGTGACGAGCGCTGGTGTCCTTTTTGCAAGAAGTCTGGGCACACTAAGGACAATTGTTTTAAACTCCATGGCAGAGATAAGGTTCTTGGACGCTCCGGGGTTTTAAAGGCAAATCAACAAAGGCAAGTTAATCAAACAAAGTGTCCGATTTGGTTATTGAGGGTGAAGAGGTCTCTCGCACCACCGTCTCTGGGGGAGGCAATTCGCGCTTAGTAAAGCCGAGTTGGATCGTTTGCGCACTCTCTTGGATTCTATGAGTAAGCCTTCGGCACTTGTTCTCTAACTATGACCTGTAAGAATTTCAGCTTCTTTTTCTTTTAATGTTTCTAGTACCGTATCCGAGGATCTCTCGGATTATTGACTCTGGTGCTACTGATCATATGACCCCTTATCCCTCATATTTCTCCACTTACTCTAAATTATCTGGTAAGCATCACATCATTGTTGCTAGTGGATCCCATGTTCCTGTTTTAGGATGTGGTACTATTTCACTTCACCCTTCCCTTCCTTTACATAATGTGCTTCATGTCCCCCATTTGTCTAATAACCTCATTTCTATTCATAAGCTTACCACAGATTTAAACTGTACAGTGACCTTCTTTCCCTCTCATTGTGTGTTTCAGGATCTTACCACGGGGAGGACAATTGGGGTTGCTAAGGAACAGGGAGGGTTATATGTTCTACACCGGCTTCACGGTCATACTAGTCCGACGATGTCCACATCCAATCATGCGACAAGTTCGATTCTCCTGCATCTCAGATATGGCTTCATCACAAACGCCTTGGTCATCCTCCTTTCAGTCTTCTTAGGTCTTTATTTCTGCAATTGTTTAAAAATGAGTCTGTTGAGTCTTTTCTTTGTGATGTTTGTCAATTTGCGAAACACCATCGCACAACGTTTTCTCCAAATAATAATAAAAGTATTGAACCTTTTGATCTTATTCATTCTGATGTGTGGGGACCTTCCTCTAATTCTAATATATCGGGTGCAAAATGGTTTGTTTCATTTATTGATGACTACACTAGGGTCACATGGATCTTTCTTATGAAAGATAAATCTGAAGTGTTTCAAATATTCTCGAATTTCTATCGCATGGTTCAAACCCAGTTTGGAAAATCCATAAAACTAAGTTCATGATCCGATAATGGCAAGGAATATGTGAATCACCATTTTACAAATTTCCATAAAGACCATGGTGTGTTACATGAATTAACTTGTGTTGATACTCCCCAACAAAATGGGGTTGCGTAAAGAAAGAACCGTCATCTCCTAGAAATTGCCGAGCTCTTTTATTCCAAATGTCTCGTCCCTAAGTCTTATGGGGGGAAGAAGTCTTAACTGCCGCATACTTGATAAACAGATTGCCCTCCGTGTCTTGGATGGTCTTAGTCCTGTGCAAGTCATGACTTCCTTCTTCCCTTCCATCCCTACCATGAAGAATCTACCGTGTCGTGTCTTTGGCTGTGTTGCCTTTGTTCATGTCCATAGTCAATATCGTGGTAAGTTAGATCCTCGGGCTGTCAAATGTATCTTCATAGGGTATGCACCAGACAAAAAAGGGTACAAATGTTATCATCCTCAAAGTCGTCGTGTCTATGTCTCCATGGATGTTACTTTTCATGAGTCCGAGTCTTTTCACCTTCGTCCTTAGCTTCAGGGGGAGAGTGGTCAAGAAGCTGAGTCCCTTGAGTCATCTTTTGTTCCTTTTTTGGTTGAATCGATTGAGTCTTCTATCCCTCCTCTAATAAAGGATGTCACATCATCGTCTGGAACTTCAGAGACACCTAAAGAATCAGTATCTGTTCCTATAGATCGCTACAAGCAGGTGTATTATCAGAAAAAACCCAACCTGGTCCAACAAGAATTTTCGTCGTCCGAACCGAGGTAAGCATTCCGATTCGAACCTTTGAATAGTTCTTTACATGATATTTGTGAACCTAACCACGATGACTTGCCAATAGCTTTAAGAAAAGCCGAAGAACTTGTGCAAAATACCCCATATCTCGGTTTATGTCCACTAAAAACCTATCGACAAAGATCGTAGTTTTATTTCAAAGAATTGATTCTATCGAGTCCCCACTTCAAGATAAGAAGCATTAATGAATAAGAATTGGGTTCAAGCCATGCATGAAGAAATGAGTGCTTTAAACAAGAATGAGACCGGGAAATTGTTGAGAATCGAAGGACAAAAGGATAGTTGGGTGTAGATGGATTTACAGTGAAATATCGACCGATGGTACTCTAGACCGGACAAAGCAAGGTGGTTGCAAAAGGGTACACTCGGACATATGGGATTGATTATGAGGAAACATTTGCTCCCATAGCAAAGATGAACACAAATCGGGATCATTCTCTCCTTGGCGCAAAGACACTTTGGATGGGACTTGCACCAATTCGATGTTAAAAATGCTTTTCTCCATGGGAATTTGGAAGAGGAAGTGTATATGGACATCCCACCAGATATGGACCTACCGGTGGAGGGAATATGGTATGCAAGTTAAGGAAGGCCTTATATGGACTCAAGCGTCTCCTCGTGCTTGGTTTGGGAGGTTCACCAATGCTATGGTGTCCTTAGGTTATAGGCAGAGCCGGGGAGATCATACCCTCTTTATAAAACATTCCAAAGAAGGCAAGCTTACACTTCTTCCGGTTTATGTTGATGACATGATCATTCTTTGGTGATGATGAGGTTGAGAAACAGGTCCTAAAAGAAAAATTAGTCTACGTTTGAAATGAAGGACTTGGGGAAGCTGAAGTACTTCCTTGGGATAAAGGTTGCCTATTCCAATCAAGGCATCTTTATTTCCCAAAGGAAATATGTCCTAGATCTTCTTAAGGAAACAGGGAAGCTAGGTTGCAAAACCAAGGGGCACCTATTGAACAAAATCACAGGATTGGAAACAATGAGGAGAGCCCAAGGGTGGATAAGGCACAGTATCAGAGACTTGTGGGAAAACTGATATATTTGTCTCACACCAGACCTGACATAGCCTATGCTGTCAGTGTGGTTAGCCAGTTCATGCATGATCCTCGTGAGAGACATATGCTAGCTGTGAATAGAATTCTTCAGTATTTGAAGACAAGCCCGGGAAGAGGACTTCTATTTCGGAAAGAACAAACATTGACCATTGAAACCTATACAGATGCAGATTATGCCGGGTCAGTTGTCGACAGGCGGTCTACCTCAGGTTACTGTATGTTTTTAGGAGGAAACTTGGTGACTTGGAGAAGTAAGAAACAAAATGTGGTTGCAAGGTCAAGTGCAGAGGCTGAATTTCGGGCTATGGCACAAGGAATTTGCGAACTGTTATGGATGAGAATCATACTCGATGATCTCAGAATAAAGTATGAAGCTCCTATGAGGTTATTGTGTGATAACAAGTCGGCAATCAGCATTGCTCACAACCCGGTTCATGATCGGACAAAGCATATAGAGATTGATCGCCATTTCATCAAGGAAAAATTAGATGATGGCCTTATAACTACAAGTACGTCCCTTCGAGCACCAATTAAGATGTCTTCACCAAGGGCTTCTCACGGAGCGATTTCATAGTCTTACTTGCAAGCTAGGAATGATTGATATTCACTCACCACTTGAGGGGGAGTGTTGTAATATATGTTGTAATATATTAGCTTTAATATCAGATATGTACAGATACGTTTTTTATTCTTGCTTTTATTAGGGCGGATATTTCTCCCTTTTTTTTAGGATAGCAATTAATAGCATTAGTCTATATATATTGTAACCTTCTCTGTACAGATGAATTAAGGAATAATATTCAGATATTCAAATATTCCTCCTTTCTATAAGTAGAGATAGGGAATTTGAGGATCTGAGTCCTTTCAATTTGGAACAAAAAAATAATGATGCTGCTGGATCAGCTTCCCCAATTCCCTGGCGTTCAAGGCCTAGGAGAAAGGAAAAGGAAGGCAGACATGGTAATGTTACCTGTCCTTCACATTTTAGGCCTCTTTCAGTTGATGAAACTAAATTTGAATCACTGAGTTCACGGTCTTTACAGTCTACAACATCTTTCTCTTCCCACACAAGTATTTATTCTTCCTTGCATTCGGTCTCATCAGATAATATGCATTTCCAAGAGGAAGATGTGGAACAAAAGACAACTTCCTATGGCCCTCCTTCAGAAAATATGCACTCCCAAGAGGAAGATGTGGGACAAAAGAAGGCTTCCTATGTTCCTCCTTTAGAAAATTTGAACTTCCAAGAGGAAGATTTCAAAAAGAAGACGACTTCGGGGTATTCTTCAATATATGGAAAGATGGAAACTAAAGGAAAATATACTTCTGTTTCTCGTCCTTCACATTTCAGGCCAATGTCAGTTGATGAAACTCATTTTGAACCACTCAGTTCACAGTCTTTCCAGTCTATGGGATCTTTCTCATCTCAGATGAGTTTATGTTCTTCCTTAGACTCTACTTCATCAGAAAATATGAACTTGCAGAAGGAAGATTTAGTGGCAAAGCAGAGTTCTCATGGGTCTTCTTCAGGTCCACCATCACCATCAGCAAGAAGGAATGAAGAAACTTCATTGCAACCAATTCATTTTCGAGGATATAGTATTGACTCCTTGCTCCATGATAATGTGGAGAGTAATATGTCTTCTTATTCAAACTCACCATCACCTCCAGCTAGAAGGGATGAAGAAGTTTCATTACAAGCATTTCATTCTCGTGGATATGGTATTGACTCCTTGCTCCAGGATGGCGTGAAGAGTAATCTGTTTTCTTCTTCAAGTTCACCATCACTTCCAGCTAGAAGGAAAAAAGAAACTTCATTACAACCATTTTATTCTCGTGGATACAGTATTGACTCCTTGCTTCAGTATGATATGAAGAATAATCTGAAAAATGACTTGAGGGGTTTAAATGGGATTGGAGGTGAGAATCCACCAGGCAACAAAATGTCAAGTTTGCATTTTTTGTATTCAAATTCAGAAAAATCAGCAAGCCTAGCAAAAGCGCCATCAAAGGAAAAATTGGTTAGAACAAGAAGAGCCAGTGGACTGACGTCAGGGACAACGAGAACAGGAGAAATATGTAGCAAGCAAACTGATGAAAAGGTTGAAGAAAAGCCTGATAATGTTGAATCAGTATAGATTAGAAAAGATAAAATGAGAAGTGTAGGACCTGATCTTATATTGAGAGGCCTCAGTAAGGAAAATCCGGGTGCTTATTGTCCTAAGCTTGAGGTTACATTTTCCAATCATCATATGAGAGGTAAGCAAGAACCTTCCAAGAATGTGTCTAAAGAAGAGTTAAATATTGGGCTTGAGCGCTTTCAGGTCAGCTCAGATGAAGCTAGGGTGTCTGAATGTGTCAATCAATCAGGGCTGGATTCTGAAGTTGATAAGAAAGCTAGTGAGTTTATAGCCAATTTCAAAGAACAGATTGGGCTTCAGAGAATGGCATCAATTGAAAGATCAAAAGGGCAAAGAACCACTGGAAACTATATTAGGTGATATGTAAACTTTTGCAGTTCCAATAGTTTCTAACTAGATGAATATGAATTCATCAGAGGTCATATAATATTCTATTTCATCTAGCTTTCTCCATTCTGGAAGACTGGAAGATTTGATTTTTCTTGCATATGCTTTCGTATAACAGTGAAGTTCAAATTGTTACATTGTGGCAGCAGGTCTTCCATCTATTTTTTCACATACAACAAAAACATTTCTGGATATTCCTTTCAGTGCTGCAGAGTCCTCCTCAAGTTAAATTTAGCATTTATATTTTTGTCTCTGCAACACAATTAGGACATACATACATACATACATATATATATATATATATATATTCCAATAATTATAGGACTGCATCAAGGGTCAACTTTGAGTCTATATCTTTTTATTTTGGTCTTGAATGTATTTACTGCGCATATCTAAGAGTCGGTGTCACAATGCATGCTTTTTACAGATGATATAATATTAGTTGGAGAGTTGAGAGAGGAAACAAATGGGAAGTTAGAGCTATGGAGACGAGCTTTGGAAGAACATGACTTTCGTCTAAGAAAGAGTAAGATGGAGTATATGAAATATAAGTTCAGTAAGAAGCGTGTTAATGCTAACTTAGCGATGAAAATTAGAGATCATACCATACCACAATTAATACAGTTTAGGTATCTTGGATCTATCATACAAAATGACAGAGAGATAGAGGGAGATGTAAATCATAGGATTCAAGCTGGATGGATGAAACAGAGGAGTGCTTCAGGAGTTATTTGTGATAGAAAAATACCTTTCAAGCTTAAGGGTAAATTTTACCGCATAGCTATAAGACCTGCGATGTTGTATGGTACTGAATGTTGGACAGTAAAAAGCCATCAAGAGCATAAGATTAGTGTCACAGAGATGAGGATGTTGCACTGAATGTGTGACTATATAATACAAAATAAGATTAGGAATAAATGCATTAGAGAGAAAGTAGGGGTAGCACCTATTGTGGAAAAGATGGGAGAATCTCGCCTTAGGTGATTTGAACATATAAGGAAAAGACCTTTAGAAGTCTCTGTAAGAAGAGTAGATCAGGTGGAGTGTAACACCCTAAAAAACATGTTAGTCTTGTATATAAATACAGAGGTAGCCTAATACCTACTTAAAGTATCTGTTTAATTTTGTGACTTTTTGAGTATGTTTAGTCACTTTACTGTAATACTATTTGTGAGAAATAACTGTTATTAGCCTAAAAAATGACTTAAACTACTCAGTTAGTGAAAATAAATGTGGAGACTTTATTTCTAAGTCACAAATGTGTGAACTGTGCTACAGTTAAAATCTGAGGATAATCGGAGTTAGTTTGGTATTTTTAAGCATACTGTGTGTGTGTTTTAATATCGAATTGGCTAGTCACAGATATGAAAAAATGTGATAATGGTGCAACAAGATTTTTAATGAATCTTAAGATTTATTTTAAGTCTGTTGGAAGTTAGGAATCTGGATTCGATGGAATCTGAGTGTTCTTAGTAGATCAGGATTTTTGGTACTTTTTGGTAATTTGCTATAAGAAGCCAATTGTAACTTCTTTCTTCATTTTTCTTTCACGGCAGGGAGAGGAAAACAGAAATAGAGAAGAGAAAAGGGAACCAAGGAAGGGAAGAAGAGAAGGAAGAGGGAGGATTCAAGTGGAGGCTTGGTTTCATCTTCAAGATCTTCATCTTTCCTGCACAAGAGGTAGGGGTTCTTGCTCTCATCTCCCAACTCTCATCTTTGCTATTATCTTGTCATGCTTGGGATATGTTTGAAATAGGTGAAAATGGGATTTTATGAGTTTCTTGAGGGTTTGAGTTAGTTGAACACCTTGGGAACTTGGATTAGAACTTGTAATGAGTTAGATTAAGCATGGTGGCTATATTAATCCCTAAGAATATCTATGTAATGCTTTGTGGTGGAAAGTGAGAAATAGGTATTTGGGAGATGAGTTTTGATTCTTGAAGCTCAATTGAGGTTTGAAAGGTCAATAAGAGATTGATGAGTTGAGTTTGTGTTTAATGATTCTAACATGTTTAGAGACCATGATTAGAGTTAGAAAACACTTAAAATCCATGTTTGTGTGGTTGGAAATAGATTTAGGGCCATTGGAATAGTGGTTCGTATTTTGTAGAATTTTCTGCAGAATGGTCACGCCTAGGTGCAGCCTGGCCAAGCCTAGGCGTGGACTGATCAGTTTTCAGTCTTGAGCAGACAGAGAGCACCACGCCTAGGCGTGGTAAAACTAAGCCTAGGCGTAAGTCAGCCAAGCCTAGACGTGGTAAAACCAAGCCTAGGCGTGAGTCAACCAAGCTTAGGCGTGGAAATGTCAAGCCTAGGCACGAGTTCTAGAATTTTGCAAGAATTGTATTCTTGATGTTTTGGACTTCCCTAAGTGTTGGGATCACTCATATATGCCTTTTAAAGTGTGTTGAGGCATTAATGGAGGTAATTCTTGGAGAGAATGACCACCTAGCATATATGAGAAGTTTGGAAAACCCTTAGGCACCCAAGGTAATGGGATTTGCCTTAGGATGAGATTGGAGAACATTTAGGCATCCAAAGTGTGGAAAATACCTTATGATAGACTTGTGAGACCCTAGACAACCATAGTGAGATGGAGTGTCAAGGGGTAATGTCTTTGGAATACCTTAGGCTTCCATTATGTGATGGAATGCCATAGGGTAGTCTTGGGAATCTTGAGCATCCAAATGTGTTGGAATGTAACAAAGAAGTGTTTAGAACCTTGTTCAACATGAGGTTGACTTTGGAATCACTTGTGAAGTGATGGTGTGAGGTTCTAGATACAAGAGTATCAGTGTTGAGACACAACTAGTGGTACTTCTTGGAGAGAATAACCATTTATCTTAGGTGAAGGGTTTTGAGTACTAGAGTCATGAATAGGTTCCTTTTTGGGATAGAGTTGAACCTGATAATCATGTATTCTAGTTAGAGCTTTTCACTTGGAATGGTATGCCTTCCCTTATGCATAGTTTACTCCTTTAGAATTAAAGTTGAGTTTAAGATGCATAGTTGGTGTATGCCCTCTTATTCTTAAAGGTTGAACTTGAGGATATGTTAGAAACATGGATTAGTTCCTTTATGTGATAGAGTTGAGCCAATAGTGCATGTTTGCTAGCAATAGTTATTTCACTTGGTTAGGGTGAACTTTGTGATAAAATTTGTCAAACCTTAGGCATCCTTTGAGAAGTTGAATGTCTTAGGTCAATACCTATACCCTTGAGCAACAGGAAGTTGCCTTGTAAATCACTTGTGAAGTGATGAAGTGGGGTGTTAGGTATGGTAAGCTAAGTGTGCTTGGCTTGTTGGTTATGTTATCATGCATAGATTGCTCCTTTGAGAGAAAAGTAGAGCCAAAGATGCATGGATGACATTTTACTCCCTTGTGAGATGAGGCTGAGGTATAGGAAGTATTAGAAACATGACTTTGCTCCTGAAGTAGTAAGTGAGCTTGGTTAGGAAGTTTGCTAGTTTTTCTTAGTCACTTGGTTGGTAAGGACCTAGTGATGTTTAAATGCATTTGTGAAATACATTGCATATCTTATTTTTAAACTTGCTATGTCTTGTTTCCTATGTATTGTAACCTTAGATGGTGAGCACAACTATATGACCTGAGAATGAGGTGTTGGATCCGAATTCTCCTTGCGAGTTTGCTTGTATGGTCAGGGTTACCGGTATGGGGTGGTAGTAGTACTCTTACTGTGGTAAGAGGAAGGAATCCACTTATTACCAAGTAGTGTCAGGGCTTAATTGCTTATCCTACTCAGTATATACAAGGGAACAGAAGGTTCCTAGGAAACAAGTCAGTGACATGTGTTTTCTAAAACTAAAATCTGCATTTGCATTGCATCATTATATTAGTAGGACTTTGTGTGAGCATAACCATACATCATATCATAAAGCATTGCATTTGTTGGCCGCTGTGACTTTGTGTGAGCATAACCATACATCATATCATAAAGTATTGCATTTGTTGGCCACTGTATGGGCACTTGCCTTGCTTGTTAATGATATCTTACGATTGTATGAGCAATTGTTTGATATCATTGATTGTTCGATTTTAGGGTGAGATAAGATTATAGCTTGCCTTGTGAATGTTACATAAGATATGTATATATTTCGATAGTGTTTGAGCAGGGGCTCCATTATCTGTTGCAGGCTTAATCTTATGCGCTCAGTTAGTTATTTGTTGTTAAATAATTAACTGCTGGTTTTGAAATTGCATATACTAAGAAATTGTGATTTCTCACCCCAAATTGTGTTTCTATGTAAATCTAGGTACAGGTAAGCGAAGCAGAAGAAGTAGAAGAACTAGTGTAGTTTTATTTTGTTTTTTGAAATGAATATGTTGTATATTTATTATCTGCTACCTTGAGTTTTGTAAAAGTTATGTATTACAGTTTGCCTTGAGAGACTGATGATGTATATATATGGCTTCTTATTGTTCAGGCTCCCCATATTTATTTATTTGAACGAATGATATGGGTTTAGTTTGTTGTTTAGGTTAAAAGTAGCATTGCTAATACTGCTTATCCAGGTGTATGTGTGATATACTAAGTTACCGGTATTAGGATGTTACATGGAGAATAGTCTAATAGTTAGAGGTAGAAGAAGACAAAAAAAGATTATAGATGAAACGATTAAAAAAAATTTAGATTTGAATAATATTTTTGAAAACTTAATTTTGATGAAAGCCACAATAACATCGTTTGATTCATGAAATCGATCTCACCTAATGGGAAAAGACTTTATTGTTGATTTATATATATATATATATATATTATATATATATATATATATATATATATATATATTTGAGACGTTGATTGCCTTACAATCTCGATAAGGCTTATCTTGATATATTTCGGTCTCAGTTCTGAGGTACTCTGTTTTTATTGAATGCTATAAAATTATAAATAATATTCATATAACAACGCCGAATGCACAGAAATGATTGATTTTGCATGGGCAGTAAAGTTGTTTTGAAGTATATTAATAACTGAAGATAATGGAATCATTCAATTCCTAACCATTTGGTCCTACCAAATATCAAGGCACAATGATTAATAAGAATATTGAGACCGACATATGTTGTTTTAATGCTTCCACTCTCAACACTACACTAGCATAGTCTTTTTTTTTTTTTTCAATAACGTGTTACGCAAGTGCTTACATCACATTTTTCCTTAATAACTTTCAAGCATTAATTCCTTTCCTCATTTAAAAATATCTAGCCAAGAACCAGTGTTACCCGTATGTATTTAAATTATTTTTAACTACTTAAAAGTTATATTGAATAAGGGAAAGCCTTCCATCTTTAAGAAGACTTTGCCCATGATTTTATGTGGTTATTATCAAGTCATATGGGTTTGGTTATAGATAATATTAACATGTGATAATGAGACTTTGGTAGCAGGAAGGTTGAAGGTTGGTATGTGCAGCTTGAGGTTGGTTGCGTGTGGATGATGGTGAAAGTTTGTAGATTTTATCCACATTCAGGCCTCGATGAAGCATTGCCCTCGTGTTCAGTGACTTCACCTCGAAATGCAAGGCAATTAATTCAAGGGAAACGTTATATGCTTGCATAATTGAGGCATGGAAATTAAATTATTGTGATAAAAGGGACACAAAGAACATTTGACAATTTTAAATGGGTGGAGGGCGTGGAGAGGATAGTGGAACCTATGTGTGAAATCAGGGGAGTCATACCATTGGCAACTGTAAGCTAATCTAGGCCATCATAAGCACCTTTGATGGAGAGGTTGGCTAAATCATTGGTAATGTAGTGGGAGGATGCTCCATAATCAAGAAGCCACGAGGAGTCTTGATTAGTAACCGTGGTGGCCATGTTTGCATATGAGGCATTGGGCTTTGGAGGATAGCCATTTATTTGGCAGCAGTTTTTGACAGTGTGGTCACGTTTATCACAAAATTGACAGAGTACTGGGCTATAGGTTATGGTAGTCGTCTTTGTGAGAGCAGCTTGTTGAATAAACTGGATAAACATAAGCAATCATCTTTGTGGTAGTACATTGGATGAACATCCCATAGTCAACAAGTTTGTCAAAGAGATCATCGAATGAAATAGAGGATTCCGAAGTATGCATAGAGGTAATGAATTCACGGAACCCTGTTTCTGGGCCATTATGGCATAGATGACAAGGTCAAGGTCTTCCATTGGATAACCAAAAAGGGCAAGCTCATCAACAATGCTTTTAATGAAGCGTAGGTAGTTAGTGATAGGGGAGTTGCCCTTTTGTGATTGAGTTGAGGTGTTCCTTAAGTGACATGATGCGAGATCGAGATCTGTTGGCATACGCACGTTGCAGTTTGGTCTAAGCTTCAACAGAAGTTTCAGTTGAGAACATGACAGCATGGGTATCGGCTTCACAAGAGCCCAGAATGGTTAAAAAAAAAAAGCGTTGATCTTGTCGCACATAGTATGAGTGAGCTGGGTTGGGAGTAGCATTTTCGTGCCTTCACCAATTGCCCACTAATTCGTGGCCAACAAGGAGAGATTGCAGTTGCTTATGCCATTTCGAGTAATTCTTGTCATTAACAATGGAGAGGTGTTGGGTGGTACTGGGGGCCATTGGATCGCTGGTGCATGCTAAGCCAAAGACTTTAAGGGTATGTTTGGATAGCGAAATTGAATTAAAATTAAAATATAATTTTAATTTTAATTTTTTAAAATTATATTAATAAAAAATTTTAAATTTTATGTTTAAAATTGTCAAAGAATTAATATAAAAAATTATAATTTTAAATTTAATTATAATATTATTATTTAAAAGTATGATCTAAAATATTAAAAAATTATTTATAAAAATTAAAATTAATAAAAATATTTTATATAATAATATTTTTATAATATAATATTCATTTTTTTCATAAATTTTTTGTTTACAAATTTGTTTTAGAAAATAAATAAATTATTATTATAATAATTTTTATATAAATATAAAAAACATTTATATAAATATAGAATTTCAATAAATATGTTTGTTCATAAATAAATATATAGAAAAAGAGATTAATTTTTAAGTTATGAAATTAATAATTCTTAAGATATAAGTTAAGAATTGAAAAAGATTTAATTTAATTATTTTTTAATTTTATAAAACTAGTTTATGAAATTATAATTCTAATTTTAAATGATATTTTAAATATAAAAATTAAAATTAAAAATTTAATTTTAATTTTAAATTTTAATTTCATATTCAATTTTAGGATTCAATCAGATATTAAGAGAAATGATGAATATTACGAAAACAATTTCGTGAAATGAGTACGAATGAGAGTTTAAATGATTCATTTTTTGTCTTTTCAAAACTTTTGATTTTAAAATTTTAACTAAAATAAAAAAGCAGAATGCAGCTAATTGGATGCCACGTCCTTATTTGTGATCCATTTCACGAAATTCATTCGTGATATATAGCATTCCTCGACTTCTAATACCATATAAAGGTTTGGAAGAATGATACTTTTTGTATTACGTTACAAAATAATTGTTACTATATATATATATAGGAGAGATCAAATTATATCAATATAAGTCAAAGTCATTCTTACACTATTAAATAATATTTTATCAAATAATTTTTTTACTAAATCTACTATTGAATTAAAAATTTCTATCGTATAGATCATATCTATAAAATTTTACATTAATATATATATATATATATATATATATATATTAAGTATAAAAAAGTAGAAATGTCTAAATAAATCAACTTGTTGCAAGTCAAATCAATATTGGGTTGGATCGGGTTAAGTCAAAATTGTTGTATGCTAGCAATTTGTTAGTCTTGCCTAGTCTTAAGTGGGTCACAAGTTGGGTGGACTAATTCACTGTCGAATTATCTCTTTTTTTTTTAAAAAAAAATCTTATATTTTTAACACTTAAAAAGTTTTCTTATATTTCATCATTTTACACACACACACACACACACACATATATATATATATATATATATATATATATATATATATATATATATATATATATATTTTGCATAGTTTAAATCTCATTTATCATAAAACAAAATATATATATATATATTGCATAGTTTAAATCCCATTTATCATAAAACCAAATAGATTTTGTAATACAAATGTTAATTTATATTAGAAAAATAAGGGTAAAACCCTTTACATATCATATAAATTATTAATAAAATAATTAAAGATTAGGCCAATGGGTTGGTCCGGCTCACTGCGAGCCAGCTGAAGTCATGCCAAAATGCATTTGGGCTTAAGTTTTCTCAACCTAACCCATATATTTTTTTTGAGTTATTCGGATTAGTCCATTAAATTCGGACTATTTTGACACCCTTAATAAAAAGTTTATGGTGAAGGGAAGTTCTTCCCATTCTAAAGCTAAGGTAAACTACCAACAGGAGATTCTTGGATTTGAACTCAAGTCATGCAATGATCATGAGTGGAAGATCGGCTAAGTGAGCTAACTCAATTGGTGTTACAATATTTATTTACAACAAGTTGTCGTTGAGGATGATTTTAAAATCAAACTCAAGCTAAATTTATAAAATCAATAATGCTATACACACACGGCCGTTGCTATTATACACCGCCTCATGTTATGGTGTATGATACACCTTGAAAATGACCCATGATAACACGTTAAATCTGGTTATTCATTATTATATTTTAACCCAAAAAATTTGTTATATTACATTTTTGGCCTTCCTTCATCATCTTCTTGCAGAACCACCACGGAAGACGCCGGCGCAATCGCCACGCCACCGCGACCACCCCCCCACTGTCCTTCCAGTCGGCCTTTGAACCACTGTCCTTCCCCCAACCACCACCACCTACCTTGGATCTGGTTTGGTCAGTGCCCTTTGTATTGTTGCTCTGTTCAACCCTTAACTGGCAACCGTCGCTATGGATTGCAAACCCAACTTCTGTCTCCGCCGCGGCCGGCAACCGTCGTTGTGGACTGCAAACCCAACTTCTCTGTTGCGTTCGACCTGTCCTTCCATGGAATCAACTTCGCACTGCCTCTGTCGAACTCACGCCACCATCGCCGTACCACAACCACCACAGATCTACCACCAGACCCAGTCACGAACTCAGATCTGGACGAATCGAGTCTAGATCTAGCCGAATCGAGCCTAGATCTGGCCGAATCAAGAGAGGCAAGGGGGGAAGTAGTGGAAGGGAGGGTGGGTGGGTGGTGGTGCACCCTGCATCTGTCATCCTCAACCGAACCAGAACCACTGTCTCCCTATGTTAACCTCAAACCAATCACCGTCAACCGGAGCCACCAGATGCTCCGCTTGCCTCACCAATCACCAACCACGTATCACCTCGTCGCCCTTAAGGTAGTCTACGGCGACTCCGACCTGGCGGTCACCTTGACACCCACGCGTCGCAGAACACTACTCCATCGTCCGCGACTTGATGGCAGTTCTGACTCATGGTAATTGCTGCTCTGCTTGTGATGGTGCTACCGGTGAATTCTCTGGCGAAATGAAGAGAGAGAGAGAGAGAGGAGCTGAGGAGATGGATAAGGATTTTTTTGCAAATTTCAGAAATGGGAGAGAGAAATGAACAATAGATAAAAGACCTCCCTTTCAGGTTTCAAGTAAATGATCTCTACCTTTAATTTGATTTAATATTATATCAATGGTTTAAATTTTAAAGTGTATGATACACCCTCCTTTGGAGGGTGTATATTAGACGGGACCATATACACACACTTCACCTCACATCCACACAATTTTCATCATCTAATTATAGTTGAGCTCATCTTGATCTCTACACACAAAATTTAATTCTGCTATCTAAGCATATGTGAGCGCATTAATGATGTATAATTACTAATTAGCAATTTTTTTTAAAAAAAAATGTAAATCAAAGTCAAGCATTTGTGGACTTAATTGCACAATATTAACAATGTTATAATATTAATTCAGCATGAGAAAATCAATCATAAGGCTCTTATGATGTCGACTCGTCTTTGACACAAATAACACTAGCATAGTTTTTTCTTTTCCTCTTAAATAGGAACATGTTATGCAAGTGCTTACATCATCAATTTTCCATGACTTGTCTTTGACTTGTCTAATGAGAAAATAATTAGCATAGGTTTTCTTTGTATGAAATTTTTAACTACTTTTTTTATAGTATGAAAAATCTTACTTTATATTATTGAACATGTGTCATACTAATTTTTTAGCCTATCATTATCTTTTTAATAATGCATAACAAATTTTTTTTCTTGTTTTGAATACTTAAGAATTTCTCTTCCTTTCCTCAGGTAAAAAAACTATATATACTAGTAGGCATATGTATTTTTTTTACCAAAATAAAAACATATATATTTTTATATTTTAAAATTGTCCAAAGCTTGAAAGGCAAATGTCCAAAAGTTGGGATTGGAGTTTACTTTAGATTTTATGGTCACTTAAAGATGTTAGAAAAATGTTTCTCGTACAACGAAATATTCCAACTTATTTTCACCGTATACCACTTTCATCAGACTAACCGATTAGGAACAGTTCCTAATCGGTTAGGGACATTAGAAATTGGTCTAGTACTAATCGATTGTCTAGAAATTTATACTGATTAACCACTTAGACATAACTGATTAACCACTTAGATTGGAGCAGAGCCAAGCAATAAGATTCTCCATTTTTTTCAATATTTTGTATTCAAAACATCATTACACATGTTTATCCACCTAGTGCTTCATTCCTAACTAGTCAATCCCATTTTTGGGAACTCTTTTAGTGAATATCCAGAAACCTGTACTGATTAACCACTTAGACATAACTGATTAACCACTTAGATTGGAGTCTCACAATGCTCTAATCGGTTATCCATCATGCTCTAATCGGTTAGCCCAATCATTCTAACCGATTCTCCAAAAACCTATACTGATTAACCACTTAGACGTAACTAATTAACCACTTAGACATAACGTCTCACAATGCTCTAATCGGTTACCCATCATACTCTAATTGGTTAGCCCAATCATTCTAACTGATTCTCCAGAAACCTATACTGATTAACCACTTGGACGTAACTGATTAATCACTTAGACATAACGTCTCACAATGCTCTAATCGGTTATCCATCATGCTTTAATTGGTTAGCCCAATCATTATAACTGATTCTCTAAAAACCTATACTGATTAACCACTTAGACGTAACTGATTAACCACTTAGACCACTGGTTTATACATTAGAAATAAGTGGTTAATCTATATCAGTTTCTGGTGAATTCAAGAAACGGGAAATGAAAAATTTGAAATAAAAATATTGACATATGGTGGACAATAGTTGGATGTATTTTTGATGGACAAATAGCACGACCGAAGATGTTAGGAGAAAGAAGTCATGGGTATAAACAGGAAATCCAAGGAATGAAAATAGAATAGAAGAGGAAATGGTAAAGGAAAATACTATTTACTACGAATGAGTTTCGTAAAAACACACATGACTTAGTTTAAACAAAGGCGGATGTTATGATGCACTCTCTTATCTTTGGGTGTATCATATACCTTTGAATTTACTTGCAATAACAAGTTTTTTTGTTTGTTTCAGGTTACTTTTTTTTTGGTTTATTTTACAAACGGCCGGCCACCTCCGGTCGGCTACGGTGGCCGACCATCGGTAGCCACCTCTGGTCGACCACCCTTGGCGACCTTTAGCTGGCCACCGGCGGCTAACTCCAACCGGCCTCCTCCGAGCAGCTACTGTTCATTTTTTTTAAAATTACACAATTGTGTAAATAATATCGGTTAAAATTGTACCACCATATATTTTTTCATAAATAACTATGTATACTGAAAACTTTATAGATTTTAACTGATAATATTTACACATAATAATATAATTTTCTTTGTGTGAGTGTGTAAGGGGTTTTTAAAAAAAAAATATATATATTTTTAAGCGATAATATTATCAAATTTTAAGCGATAAAAAAATATTACCTCTTAAAAATTTTAAGCGATAATATTTATACAATTATATAATTTAAAAAAAAACTAGAGGTGGTTGGTGGTGGCGACGATTCTTCGAAGCCGTGATGTACGATGGCTTGCAAGCGATGTACTGTACTTCTTGATCGACGACACTGGTGGTGGTAATATGTAAAAAAAAATACACAACTATAAAAAAAATAAAAACTAAAAAAAAGGAAAACTTGCTTAGCAGGTTTTTAGTACTTGATCTAAGCCATTAATATTTTTTATAATTAAATCAATAACTTAGATCAAGTGGTGCATCATACACTCTCTTTTTGAGGGTGTATATTAGACACAACCTTAAACAAATGCCGTTTTAAATTCTCTTTTTTCTTGTTTGGTGTTTAAAATACATGGTAGAGAAATGGGTGGTTAAAAATATGCCTAGTTATTCGTAATAATTTTAATATTCTTATACAAATAGTACATATACATCTTTTTATATTTCATTTAATATTATTTATTATACTTTTTTTTATTTTTCTCTCTCTTAATCACACACTCTTAAAAAAAGTATATATATAAAGATATAAGATCATCATTTTTCCCATCGTAAATCTGTTTATGAAACAGTTTTTGTACGGTATAGCACTGCTAAATAGTAAAACATTCCTCTTTTCAAATTCAAATAGATAGAAACAGATTAGATGAAATAGGAGGGAAAAGAAATTGAGAAAGAGGATGAGAAAACACAGTAAACGAAGTGTGATTGGAACTTCTTCAAATATCTGTTAGGCTGGTCAACCAAGCCATTTGAAATTTTAGATACAAAAGGAATGAAGATGAGTATCTTTTCAATTTCTTGTATGTTTTTCCTTACATCCTTCATTTTACATAGAGGAGGAAATTTTGTGTGTATGGAATTAGAAAGGAGGAGCAGCTTCCTACCCAATTCAGCTTTTCATCCTACATGGAGGTTTCGGGAAGACAAAGGAAATAATAGCTAGAAGCTTTCTCAATCAAGCTTTTTCCTCTTATCACTTTTGTCTTTCTCACCTGATACGTTGGGCTTTTTGGAGAAGCAAAGCTCAATGAGAAATTCATGGACAACAAAAGCTTCACGTGACACCAACCAAAGAAATAAGAAATCAAGAGAAAATTAAAAAACTCACACAACACGTGTCAAACGCCAAAAACAACAATGTTGCCACCTTCATAAGCGAGTACGTTGCAAGAGTGTTCCACTCGCAGGAAAAAGGGTTATATTTCTTAACAAAACGTGGATTAATTCCTTTCCTCATTTAAAAATATATATTAACAATGTCACAAAATTATTTTAGCAAGAGAAAATCACTTATGAGACTTTGATGAGGTTGACTTGTCTTTGCCACCAATAACACTAGCATAGGTTTTTTTATTATTATTTAGTAACATATTATGGAAGTGCTTACATTATGAGTTGTCTATGAGAAAAACATTAGCATAGGTTTTCTCTGCGTGAAATTCTAGGTGTTTTTGGTGTATGTATGTCATATTTGTTGGAATAATTTTATGTAAATTAGTATAAATTATATTACAATTTTATAAAATGTAACATCCATCAGTATTTTATTATAATTTAATAATACTGATAAAATATTACATACTATGTTTATTATTTCTTATTTAATAAAGTACATGCTATGATTTATTATGTAACTAAATTGAATTAATTCTTAAACCAATTAAGTTGAAATTATTTGTAATTGTAAAACTATAAAACACACGTATCAATAAAGTATAATTCTAATAAAATACAAATAGAAAATTTTAGTAACACACTAGCTACATTTATATTTTTTACATCAGGTGTGCAGTACATTTATCTAGATTATTTATAAACCCCAAAAAGGTACAAAATTACAAAAAGAAGATATCTACAATGTCTGGATAATCAATTCTGGTCAGTACACATCAGTCAGCGAAGCACACCTAATATGCAACCATGTCAGCTATATACACTATAAACAACTACATCATACAAGTAGTGTCAGTCTGAATCACACCCAATATGCAACCATGTTAGCTATATACACTATAAACAACTACATCATACAAGTAGTGTCAGTCTGAATCATGCATGATGAAATAGTGAATATGGATGATGTCTATTACCAAACGAAGTTCTTCGGGTAGTAGGGTGAAACACAAAATAAGCATCAATATTAATCAACAGAGTTATGCGTACCATCTTGATTCTCTAAACATAACAGATAAGGGGTGAGATTTTATAATTCTCAGTAAGAAAATCACACAATTAAGAAAATCATTTATTTTAAACTATGATATGTCTAGCTGCATTCACTGCAGAAAATACTTTTTTTATATAAAACATCATACATAATTATATAATAGTACTTTAGAATTAATTTCTAAATATAATCAAACATATTATCACAACTTAACCATAACATTAATATAGAACCGTTTCACATTTCATTATACATTTTATTATTATTATTATTATTATTATTATTATTATTATTATTATTATTATTATTATTATTATTATTATTATTTTCTTCTTACTCACAATGACCGTTATCCTAGTAAAGATCTCATACTTTCTAGGGTGTCTCCTAACTTAAATGGATCTGACCCAATGTAAGACTTCCCATTAAGTTCCACTTAACCCGAGGACAAATCTTAAAGATTCTTCTTAGCCCATGAACTACCTAAATAGGTTCTAGAAGTCAAGACTTTCTACTAAGATTCCTCTTAGCCCAAGGACACATCTCAAAGATTCCTCTTAGCCCAAGGACACATCTTAATAGACTTATAATCATTACATTCTTTTCTTCTTATAACATTGATGTCACGTCTTTAGGCTAAATGCCAATTAATAAAATGGCATAACCTTAAGTATCATTCTTTCACATAAGCAACATCAATAATTCATAACTTGTGAATTATTCATAACAAATTCTATTACTTAATCATAATGTGTATCATTAACATAATTCACTTGATCATCTTTTGTGGCATCAACCACTTAGTCACAATTCCAACAACAAAATAATCTATATTTTTATAATTACAATAATAAAATGCTATATAATTCATCAACAAGCAAATTTAATTCTAGTTCACATGCTTGGCCGAATTCATCATCATGTGGGAATTAAGATTTTCTTCTCATTCTAATAATTTTTTAGACCATTTCTACCATCAAGAGTTTATTTCTAACATCAATTTCATTTTAAATAAAAGATTAGACCAAAATTTCCAAATTGAATTGGATGAAACCCTAGTTCTTAGATCTTTGTCTTTTGACCATATTTTCACACAATTAACATAATTCATATGATTCTTCCTTCATTAATAACCTCATCCTTCACTAATCTTCCATTGAATCTCAATCAAAACTCAAGAACACAACATGAAGTCTTACTAACCTAAGGTTCCAACCCAATAAAATAATCATAAACAAGGCTTCTTGGATTCAAAGGCATGATGAAGAAGCATATTACCACTTTTAAAACAAGGAAAATTCAAGAAAGTTTGGAGAAAAGTATGATTCCCTACCTCAAAGTTAGATGGAACTAAGATGAAAAAGATGATGCTCTTGGCTTAATCACTTAGTGGATGGACTTGAGAAACCTTGATTCTTCTTTTTCTTGGTGTCTTTCCTTTTTCTCAAATTTTTTATTCTCTTCTCCTCTCCTCCCTTGCTTGGCCGAAACCTCTAGCTCTCCTTGGAGTGTTCATCTTTTTTCCTTTTCAATTCTTTTTTCATTTATATTTTCTAGCCATCCAATTACAAGTGTGCCAAGTGGTCCTTCTTCAAGTTTCTAACCAATGGGAAGCCAACCAAATGTCTAGCTTCTCATTGATTCTTGATTAAATCATGATGACTTAGTTACTTTAACTAAATTAACCTAACTAAGTTAACAATTTGGTTACATGGACTGACTGAACGAATTAGCATAATTACTTTGGGTTTTAGAGTTTTATTTTTTTCTCAATTTCTCTAAATTTCCATTTAACATACCTTGTAAATATTTTTTACAATTTCCAGCGTTCTAGAAAATCTTCTATCAGTCCTTTGGACTCACTGTATAAAAATAATTTAATTTATACACAAAAATTTTTAATTTCATGTACGTCCTTGTTATCAATTTAATAAATTACATGTATATCTTATGAGTACAAAACTCAAATTAAATATGTCATCATATATATATATATATATATATATATGAATTTAATCTAGAAGGGATATTACATAAAACACATTAATTAGATGTTAAAATTATTAGAGAATGTTGTTTAACATAAATTGTAATCAATATTGTTGTTGAGCCTGTCGTTATTAAGCATTGTTCATAATTGAGTTTTGTTTATGTGCCTTATATATGAGCTTACCGTGATGGGTAAGTTTAGCCCATTCTGTTGTTTTATATATACAGTGAGAGGTCAATATTCCTACCACCCTAGTATGACATTTGCCTCATTGAAACTAACATGTGAGCAAACTACCGTAGAATAGGAATAACTTCTCTCCCCACTATTTGAGATCATAATCATGACAACCTCATTATCTCATGTCACAACCATCCTGAAGGGCGTCGTGCTGGGAGAAGGCAACCAAAAAAGTTAGGAGTCGCCATCAATTGCTTTATCCATTTAAAAACGGAATGGTGCAATTGGATACCTATAAAAAAAATATGATCTACGTTCTATAATTTAGGTTCGTGGATTGATTACGAGTAGAGAAGATATTAACACCATACACTGTCCATTCAATAAAAAGTTACCTATTTTATTTAATATTATCTGCTAAATTAATTAAGTTGGTCCTAATTATTTATTTGTAAAAAAAAAATGTTTTATTATTTTTTAATTTTTGCATGTCCCATTTTGTCGGCTTATTATTAAGAATGATAAATGACTATGACAAGAAATGGGTGGCTATTAGCCATTATTTTATGGAACAAATTTAAATCCTGCAACATGTGGTAAGAAAGTGGTAAACTAAAATTTTAACTTTTAAATATTTTTTGAAAAATAAATTGTCACGTAAAAATTAATTAAAAAAAATTCTTAACAACAAAATATGATTTTAGAATTAAAGAGGTCAAATTAATTTGAAAAAAAATATCTTTTAGAAAATGTGATTTTCAAAATGGCTTTTCAAAAGGCTTTTGTAAAATAAAATTTAATTCACCACAATCAAAAGTTAGGAATATATGAACTTGCTCACATCAATTTATTATTTTTATTATAAAAAAATTATTTATTTAATTGTTGAGATCGGACCTTGCCAATGCTTATGGAAAAATTCAATAAAATGACCTCAAGAGTATTAGGTAGAGTTTTATTGATCGCACTTTGATCATCTCCCAAAATTTCCATCATTGTTCAAATTTTAAGGTTTTGGTTTATTGTATAAAAGACAAAGTAATGTATGTAAAAGAATGATAAAAGTTGATGCTTGGAATAAATTTTTATTAGAGATCATCTAAGGCTCTACTAGTGCTTTTGGCAAAACTTAAGAGATGCTCCTTACATCCAAAACGTCAAAATTTCAGGACTTCGACTAATTTTAAGTATTCTCTCATCAGAACTTTATTCATAATTAAACGTTGATTTAATATATAATTACACCATTGTGAAAAAAATGAAGATAAATAAATAAATAAATAAAAGGTACAAAAGATCAATATGCAACAATATAATTAAATTTCTGAAACTAGTCGAAACCACAAAACTCACACAAGTAGTAAAAACATGAGAAAGAATTATTAAATGATAAAAACACAATAATAAAGTAAGCCCAAATAAATGAGTTAAAGAAAATAGATTAAAAGAGGAATATGATAAACAAAAGAGGAATACCATTTTGAAGTGGATTCAGAGGTGTACTTAAGATAAACACGTCGTGATAGTTTCCTCTTTGCACAGCAGCAGCAGAGCATTTTGAAATAGGGGGTTGGTACCTACAAAGGAACTTCAACGCTCAAGTCAGGCTGTGCATAAGTACGGTTTATGCAGATAGTGATAAGTTACCTGTGAAGGTGAATAAGCATGACATGTATAGAGGTTGGAGAGATACACTCCTGTAATAATCGTAGGAAGATATACGTTCCCTCGTTAGTTGCAGTGGATCCCTATAATATCAGAATGTTGGTACTGCATGATAATCACATATTTGATACATTAATAAACCCTCATTTTTAGTCATTTACACTCTCTATGTACTTAATTGATTGAGCTTGGTTATGTTTTGTAAGTTTGAACTCAAATTGGATTTATTTAATTTTTTTAGCAAGATTTATGTCTTACACTATTTCTGTATTTTGGCCATATCTTGAGTTCTAGATGTCTAATAATTATGTATTTTACCTTGTAGGAAATATAAGAGAGAGCTCTACAACTTTCATGAAGAGCTTTAGGCCAAAATCAGACATCTAGTAGAGCTAATTAGTCTTGAAAGTCAGAACATGGGTTTTATGATTGGAACCTGAATAGTGTACAGTAATCAGAGCATAACTTGGGCTGTAAGAACTTAATTGGGCTGAAATTTTGGCATCTACAAGTTAAGACTCATATCTACAACTTTCATGAAGACACAAGACTCATTTCGGATTTTTTAGAGGTCATATTGGGCTTCCAAGTCAAAATAGAGGAACTATAGCTGGGCCTGAGCAGTGTGCAGTGATTGGATCATATCTTGAGCTGTAGGAATGCTTTTGGGCTCAAACTAATGGAATTTGAAAGCTAAGATCCAGGACTACAATTTTAATGAAGACTACTTGGTGAGAATCTGATGAATGTAATGAGTTCAGCACTGAATGATTTCAGAGACAAAGAATTTCAATAATTTTTCACTCATCAAAAGTCATTTGGCATTTTTCACTCATTTTCCACTCATCCACCCACTCATGAATTAGCCCCCTTGTCATTTTGTATCAATAATCCTCTATAAAAGGAAGCCTTGACTGATCATTTAGGAATCTGGGGGTGAGATATCAAGATCATGCTATTATGTTGTTTGATTACATTTTGTAGTTTTCTTTTGTTCTAAATTGAAGTTATGTTCTTCTTCTTCTTCTTCTCTCTTTCTTTCTTCTTGTCTATGAGTAACTAATTTTCATTTTACTTGGGTGAAAGGGTGAAGCTTTTGGTAATAAGTTAAGGTTAGATTAATTTCTTTCTTGTGCTTAAATAATATATTTTTAAGTGGTCATTATACGTGTTCTATTTTATTTTCAATCAATTTAGAAACCCTCCTTGTAAAGTGAAGATCTTGATTCGTTGTAGACAAGAGGTTAACACAATGAATGCTTGAGCCCATTTATAAGTGGTGGTGTTAATAGATGATTAAAGGAATCATAATATAATTATGTATATAATTTTTAATGAACTTTGAATGTTGTATTTTTTGATTGGAACCTCCATTATGTGTGGATTCTAATTGAGTTATAAAAAGAATTAATCTTATCCTTAATTTATTTACCAAGAGTGGATCTCCTAACCCAAGTAAGTTTTTTTTATTTGTGACTAAGTTTTATCACTTTTATTGTTGTGACAAAATATTTACTTTATGTCAAAGAATTTTTCTTCATCAATTCCCTGTGGATCGACCTCGGACTCCCGATAATTTATTACTTGAAACAACCTGCACTTAGGTTTGTAACTTTTAATCCGCATTAAGTTTTTGATGCCGTTGCCGGGGACTTGATTTGAAAAATAAATTTATAGTGTAAATATTATATATATATATATATTTTTTCTTTAGATCTTTTATATATATATATATATATATATATATATATATATATATATATCTATATTCTACTCTTTTAATTTTTTTCTTTGTACTTACTAACGTACTAACTTAGTGGGGAAACTCTTCCTTATCTCTCTGTAATCTTTAATTATTAATGAAATAATCTTTCTTCTTCTCTTTCTCTTCGCCGGATCAAAAAATCGGCTTTCCGATTCTCTCGATTTTCATATTTTAAATTTACTTTCTACACTTTACTTTCTCGTATTTTATTTTCTCGTATTTTACATTCTCGCACTTTATTTTCGTACTTTATTTTTTGTATTTTATTTCTAACTTTCTAACCTACAAACCTTTTAATTTTTTTTTACTAACTTACTAACTATCTAACTCTCTTACTAACTATCTAACTTTTTACTTTACCTGCTTACTAACATTTTAATTTATCTGCTTACTAACTTTTCAATTTATCAGCTTATTAACTTATTTGGTGGTTAGTTTATACCAAATCCTTGTTAATATATTTATTTACTACGTGTTAATATATATTTGGTGGCTGGTGTATACCACATCTTTGTTAATATATTTAACGGCAAGTTTATACCACCTACTTGTACATTGTCTTTTCTATTTTAAGTTACTTGTTTATGCTTAATTGGTATCGTGATTCAAATTCTGGTCATTTGGTTAAAATTAATCCTGGTACTTTATATATTAATTTGTCTGAATCACAATCACACACATTAAACACAATGGCTGAAAATGAAAGTGTGCATGATGAATATGAAAATCAACCATTGCGAACCATGCATGAGTATTTGCAACCATATCGAAGTTCTAGTTCATCATGTTTTATCTTTCCACTCAATGCTAACAATTTTAAATTCAAGCCAGGTATGATTTCATTACTTCCTAATTTCCATGATATAGAATCTGAAAGCCCATATTTACATCTAAAAGAATTTAAAGAAGTATGTATCACTTTTAATGACCAAACTTGCACTGAAGAGATTGTTAAGCTTAAATTGTTTCCTTTTTCTTTGAAAGATAAAGTAAAAACTTGGCTTAATGCTTTGAAATCAAGATCAATTAGTACATGGCAAGAAATGCAAGGTAAGTTTTTAAAGAAAATTTTTCCAACGCATAAAACCAATGCTATGAAAAGACGAGTCCAATTTTTTTTCCAAAATTCAAATGAAGCATATTTTCAAAGTTAGTAACATTTTAAAGATTTGTTAAATTCTTGCCCACATCATGGTTTTGAAAAACTATAAGCTTCTTTTATGAGGGGTTAACACCCGAAACCAAACAATTTGTGGAAACAATGTGCAATGGTGAGTTTCTTGATAAAGAACCTAAAAAAACTTTAGACTCTTTAGACCATTTGACTGAAAATTCTCAATCTTGGCATGGTACTAATCCTTCTGAAAATTCAATTAGATATAACCTTGCAAATGCTAGTAAAGAAAAAGATCTAAATGCTAGGTTTGCTAGTTTGGCTAAAAAGGCTAAAGCCATGGAATCATGGAAAGTAAAAGAAATCAAATCTGTGCAAAATGAAGAAATTTGTAGCATTTATGATGAACTAGGACACTCAACAAATGAATGTCCAAAATTTTCTGTTTTTAAAGAGGTTGTGCATAAGCAAGTAAATGCAATGAACAATTTTAAAAAGCCATTTACTTCTTCTTTTTCATATACATACAATCCGGGATGGAGAAATTACCTGAACTTCAGTTGGAGAACCAACAATCAGGCACAATTTATGCAACCACCACCTCCTCAGGCACAACAGGACTCTCAAAATTCTCAAGGATATGCACCTTATGTCCCATTATATAGGAAAAACCTTGAAGGAACATTGCATGCATTCATGGAAAAGCAAGAAGTCATTAATAACCAAAACACTCAAGCCATGATTGACATAAAAGACACTTTTGCTAAACTTTCTTCTGCACTCGCCATTCACGAGAAAGGAAAGTTTCCCTCTCAACCTTAACCGAATCCCAAGGATCAGTACAACTTAAATGAGGGTAGTTCAGAAAGCCAACAAATAGATCAAGTCAAGTCAGTGATAGCTCTTAGGAGTGGAAATGTTGTTGAAAAATAAATTCTTGAACCTTGTAAGAAAAATAATGAGTCAAATCCCAAAGATGAGGAATGAGTTGATAAGTCACCTAACCAAAAGGAAACCAAACCTTCGCCTTCACCCCTATATCCTCTAGCATTAAACAATTCAAGTAAATTGAACTATAACAGTGATATTTTTGAAATCTTTAAACAAGTGAAGGTCAATATTCCTCTGTTAGATGCTATCAAATAGATCCCTTGTTATGCCAAATTTTTGAAGGACTTGTGCATTGTTAAAAGGAAACATAATGTAAAAAAGAATGCTTTTTTGACTGAACAAGTAAGCTCCATTCTTCAAAACAATAATGAGTTGAAATATAAAGACCCTGGTTGTCCTACAGTTTCATGCATTATTGGAGAACATAAAATTGAACGAGCTTTACTTGATCTTAGTGCTAGTGTTAATTTGCTTCCATATTCAGTTTATTAGCAACTTAACCTGAATAAGTTAAAACCGACTTCTGTAACTCTTCTACTTACTGATAGATCAATTAAAATCTCAAAAGGAGTAGTGACAGATGTGTTGGTACAAGTTGATAAATTCATATATCCTGTGGATATTATTATCTTGGAAACTGAACCTATAGTTGATAATTCTAAGTCAATTCCTGTTATCTTAGGTCGCCTATTTTTAGCAACATCCAATGCTTTGATTAATTGTAGAAATGGAGTGGTGAAGCTAACGTTTGAAAATATGACACTGGAGCTTAATGTTTTCAACATGTGCAAGCAACCACAGGAAGTCTATGATGACAAGGAAGAAATTGAAGGGATTGAGGCCATTATAGATGATCATCTTCAAATCAGGAGTTCTTTTGACCTATTAGAAATTTTTTTAACTAATTCCTTTGATTTAGGTACACAATTAGATGATGATATTTTTGAAGTATGCTCTTTACTTGGCTGTTCACAGGTAATGGAATACAAAGGATGAAAGCCGAGATTCGAAGAGCTAAAACCCATGAATGAAAATATTTATGAAGAAGTACCCACACTAGAACTAAAGCCATTACCTGATGGGTTGAAGTACACATTTTTGGGAGAAGAACAAAACTTTCCAGTGGTAGTTTCCTTATCTTTTACCAAAGAACAAGAAGGTATGTTGATAGAAGTACTTAAAATGCATAAAAGTGCAATTGGATGGACATTAAAGGATATAAAAGACATTAATCCATTAATTTGTACACATAGAATACATTTAGAGGATAATGCTAAAATATCTCAACAACCTCAAAGAAGATTAAATCCACACATGAAAGAGGTAGTTAGAGCTGAAGTTATTAAATTACTTGATGTTGGAATTATCTATCATATCTCTGATAGCCAGTGGGTAAGCCCTACACAAGTTGTGCCCAAGAAATCTGGAATAACAGTGGTTGAAAATGAAAAAGGAAAATTAATACCTACCCGAGTCTCATCCAGTTAGCGTATGTGTATTGATTTTAGAAAATTGAATGCAGCCACTAGAAAAGATCATTTCCCTTTGCCATTTCTTGATCAGATTCTAGAAAGAGTAGTAGGACATCCCTACTATTATTTTCTTGATGGTTATTTAGGGTATAATCAAATACCAATTGCATTAGAGGATCAAGAAAAGATCACTTTTACGTGCCCCTTTGGCACTTTTGCATATAGAAGCATGTCTTTTGGTCTTTGTAATGCTCCGATAACTTTTCAAAAATGTATGCTATGTATTTTCAGTGAAATGATTGAGCATTATTTAGAGGTTTTCATGGATGACCTGATAGTTTTTGAAAATTCTTTTGAAAATTATCTTGATAATTTAGAAAAGTTCTTAAAAGATGTAAAGAAAAAGGATTTGTGTTAAACTGAGAAAAATGTCATTACATGGTTACCTCAGGAATAGTATTAGGTCATGTGATATATTCTAAGGGAATTGAAGTTGATAAGGTTAAAGTTGAATTAATTGCTCATTTGCCTTCCCTAAAAATAGTCAGAGAAGTTTGTTCCTTTTTAGGACATGCAGGATTTTACAGAAGATTCATTAAGGACTTTAGTGCCATATCTAGACCATTATGTATTCTTTTGACAAAAGATGCACCATTTGATTGGACCTAAGATTGTCAAAAATCTTTTAAAAAATTAATCAATCTTCTGACATCTGCTTCTATTATGCAATCCCCTGATTGGTCTTTGTCTTTTGAGTTAATGTGTGATGCTAGTGATTTTGCTGTTGGCACTATTTTAGGCCAAAGAAAAGAAGGTAAGCCTCATGTAATTTATTACGCAAGTTGAACTTTGAATAGTGCTCAAATGAATTACACTACTACTGAAAAAGAACTACTTGCTGTAATATTTGCATTGGATAAATTTTGAGCTTATTTAATTGGTTCTTCTACTGTTGTTTTCACTGATCATGCTACTGTTAGATATTTAATGTCTAAGTAGGATGCCAAACCTAGGTTGATACAGTGGGTCTTGTTGCTTCAAGAATTCAACATCACAATAAAAGACAAGAAAGGAGCCGAAAATGTTGTTGCAGATCATTTGTCTAGACTTTCAACAAGCTCATCTTTTGATAGCACACCTATCAATGATTCTTTTCTCGATGAATTTTTATTTTCTGTCAATTCCATGCCTTAGTTTGCTAACATTGTCAATTTTCTTGTAACAGGTAAGATGCCGCCTCAATGGACACACCAAGACAGAAATTTTTTTTTTGATTGAGGTGAAATTTTTTTATTGAATTGACCCATATTTGTTTAAATATTGTCCTGATCAAATCTTTTGGAGATGCATACCCAACAATGAGGTAGGTAATGTCATTAAATTTTGTCATTCAGAAGCATGTGAGGGTCATTTTTCTTCAAAGAAAACAGCTGTGAAAATCTTACAGTATAAATTTTATTGGCCTACTTTATTTAAAGACAACTATTTTTTTTATAAAAATTGTGAAAATTGTCAGAAATTGGGGTCCATTTCTAAACGAGACATGATGCCTCTGAATCCTATCATTGTCATTGAAATTTTTGATTGTTGGGGAATTAATTTCATCGGTCCATTTCCATCATCATTTGGATTTATGTATATTTTAGTTGTAGTTGATTATGTCTCAAAATGGATTGAGGTGATTCCATGTTGACACAATGATCATAAAACTGTTCTTAAATTTTTAAAAGAAAATGTTTTGAGTCGATTTGGAATCCCTCGAGCTATCATCAGTGATGAGGGAACATATTTTTACAATAAACTATTTGAATTTTTAATAAAGAAATATGGCATTACACACAAAATTGTCACCCCTTATCACCCTCAGACAAGTGGACAAGTAGAATTAGCAAATAGGGAGATTAAACAAATTCTAGAAAAAATGGTTAACCCAAATTGTAAAGATTGGTCTTTAAGATTAAACGATGCGCTTTGGGCTTACCGTACTGCTTTCAAAACATCTTTAGGCATGTCACTCTATCGGTTAGTCTATGGAAAACCTTGTCACTTTCCTATAGAATTGGAGCATAAAGCATTTTAGGCCATTAAAACTTTCAACATAAATCTTGATGATGCTTCCAAATTATGCAAATTACAATTAAATGAACTTGAGGAATTGAGAAATGATGCATATGAAAACTCAAAAATTTATAAAGCTAGAACAAAAGTTTTTCATGACAAATCAATTTTGAAAAAATCTTTTGAAATTAGTCAAAAAGTTCTGCTTTATGATTCTCGTCTTCACCTATTCCCTGGAAAATTGAGATCTAGGTGAACTGATCCTTTTATTGTCAAACATGTGTATCCTCATGGGGCCATAGACATTAAGAACCCTAGGAATGGTAATGTATTTAAGGTCAATGGAAAAAGACTCAAACCATTTCTGGAACATCAAGTTGTTGAGGTAGAATCCGTCTCCCTTTCTAATCCTTGTTATGAGTAGAATTTATTTTAATTTTGTTTCTTTCTTTTTGAAGTTCTTTGTGTTTCTAGTTAAGTGACGGATAATGGTACTCCGTGACTCTCAAGTCGGTTTGTTTTTCAGTTTCCCATAATAACTGACTCATTCTCCTTTTAAAATGGATGTCATTCTCTCAAATCAAAGAAAGCATTTCCTTTCTCTCCCTCTAAATGCTCTAAAAAAAAATCTACAAAGCTAGGTGTGAAAAACTGAGATTGTTAATGTATAAGGGCATCCCAGAAGATATACGCTGGATAATCGAAGCAAAAGTTCGTGTAGCTGGTGAATCTTTAGATTTATTTGTCCCATATATGCCAGATCTCGGTAAAAGTTCGCATTTAAAAAGGAGAAGAGCAAAACGAATGAAAGTTTATTACAAGTGTGCGAGATGGAATTGTAACACGCGATGTCGTTCTTTGGGAATGGTTTCCGCAAACAGAGAAAATAAAATATTCTTCATTAAGAATGAGTTGAGTAAGGAGTCATTAGATAATATCTTATTGACTCTTGAGATGCATTCTTATGGATATGTGCGGCGTGAACTTCTTAGTTTGTGGAATCTCTTCAGGAACGAGTAAGAGCGTTACAATCTTAGGAATCTGACTCAAAAAGACCATGTTTTTCAATTTATAAGAAAATTGGATGAGAAGCTTATCCTCGACTCATAGAAGGCGTTTAGGCCGTTACTGGACGTAAAACCAGAGGAAGATGTGGGCCACAATCGCAATAACTTGTATATATTATCTTGTACATCTTCTTAAAAAAAAAAAAAAAAAAAAAGAAAAAAAAGAAAAAAAAAGAAAAGAATAAAAAAGAGGGTGAAACTTCGGTTGTACTTGGTCTTTAATTAGATTAGGAGCCCCTGCCAGTGGCAGACCCGTCATTGACTCAGGTGGACCTTCGCACGCTAGTCCGTAAATAAGGTTCGTGTGTCATGCTCTATAGAGAGCCACGCAAGCATTCCTAGGTTTCAACCATAGGCTCTGCTTGCTGATGGACAGATAGAAGCATCCTGTGCTTGCATTCTCGTGTGACAAATGCATCTGGGCTGAATCCGGTGATTTAATGCCATGGGCTCTCCAGCGACCTCTCACTGGCTGTGATCGTTGGTGGTAGTTGTCAGATTTACACACTTTAATTAGTTGCGTCATAGCTCAATCCAAAATATTCCACAAGCGAGAGGCAGAAGAATTCCCAGAGCCATTGTGGTATTACTGCATTCATGACGAGCAGTATAAAGATATTCCATGAAACCTGTACATAAAAGTATGTTATCATTTGTTATTATTATTTTATCTTTGTATGATTTTGTTGTATTTTAGTTTTGGACAGACGATCCTTTGGGCGGGATCCTTCAGGGGTTTCTAGACTTCTTTACCCTGATGGTTTTTTTGAAGTCTAAAAATAATAATAAAAAATAAATAAAAATAGAAAAAATAGAAAAAATAAATTTTTTTCTTAAATTCAAATTTTTTTGACAATAGCCAACCTACCCATACAGGAGCTATTATTACTTTTTCTGTTTTCTTCCCTATTTAAACACTTCATTTTCTTCACTTTCCTACAACTCAGAATCATTCAAAAAGAGTGTGAGTGTAGAAATGGAGGGAGCTTCTTCTTCGATTCATAGATTTACCAGTATCTATGTATTTTGTGGGACAAGTTATGGAAAGGGTTTAGAGTTTGTAAACGCAGCAAGCACTGTTGGTAGAACACTTGCTGCCAGAAACATTCATGTAGTATATGGGGAGGTAGCATTAGGTTAATAGGGGCTATATCACTTTCTACACATATAAGAGGTGGTCAATTTTTAAGTATCATTCTTGAACCTTTAACTCGAAGGAACATCATTGGAAAGACAATTGGGCTGGAACTTCAAGTATCATCTATGAATGGATGAATGAAGGCAATGCTTGAAAACTTTGATGCATTCATTGCCTTACCGAGTGGTTTTGGTACTTTGGAAGAAGTTTTTCAAAATATCTCTTGGGCCCAACTGGACATCCACCATAAACCCATAGGTTTGTTGAATGTTAATAATTTCTTTGATAATTTGTTATCTTTTGTTGACCATGCTGTAGAACAGAAATTTATCACACATTCGGCAAGATGATTCCTTATCTCTGCTTCCACTGTTGATAAGTTGATTGATGAATTAGAAGCTTTTGTTTATAACCCTAATCTAGTAACAGCTCAGATAGATTAGTCAGAAGGAAGCGGTGAGGGAAGCAATATGAAAAGCAAGCCAGATTAGACACTCCAACTATTTAAATAATTATAAGCTTTGATTTTATTTATTGTACTTTGTTTCTGTTTAAATTTGTGTCAGGTCTCTCTTTTTAGTAATTGCTACAACAGGTAATGTCTTTTATCCTTTACTCATCTATATTTTAATATTGTAGACAATGTTGTGATCTAGTTGGGGGGGAAGGATAGTTGTTTAAAAAAAAATTAAGAAGTATGATATGATTGTCAGTAACTTACTAACCAGTTAAGGATGACAGAGTAAGGAGTAAATTATGCTCTTGAGACGCATCTTAGTTGGGGAGTATGTTTATTGATATGATTGTCAGAAACCTACTCACAGTAAAACCAGTTTAGGATGGTAGAGTAAGGAGTAAATTTTACTCTTGAGACACATCTTAGTTGGGATAGTAACTAGTTTGTGTGGAAGTAGCAATTCAAATTCAGAAAAATTTGCATGATTGAGTAAATTGTCTTCTTTCTTAAAAATCACATGCTTGGTTATAGATGTTGAATTGGTGGACTAAGAATAATAGAATTATGCCTTGTGAGATTTTGAGCCTATTGATGAATGGATTGAATATTTGTACCATTCTCTTCTTTCTTGTGTGATTTTCACTCATGGAATTGTTACTGTAGAACTTGCTTTGATTCTTTTTGAGACTACATTTTCACATGTATACATAATCATGATTGAGACATTTTTCTTGAAATAGCTACTTTAACCAAATAGCCAAGAATGATTAGCACACAAATAGGCAGCCTTGCTCAGCAGCATATTGTCTCAATATGATATCAAACACGCTTATGGCTTCTTGGAAATGCTCTGATTCCTGCCAACGTAAGGCATTGGAAATTGCCTATTTCCCCTTGCTTAACCCCTTTGAGCTTATTTGACCATTCTTTGTTTCAAACTCATCATGTGCCTTAAATGAAAAACCATGTTCTTACCCGGCCTTAGGGAATAAGAGAACATTAGCTTTATCATTAGATGAGTTCTTGAACAGGTGTAGGTGTGTATATGTAGAATGGTTGAAATTTTTTTTGTTTAAATGTATATATTATGTTCATCTTGTAAAAAAAATAAAATAAGAAAAACAACAAAAAAATGTGTAAACAAGGGTCAATAAGGAAATAAAGGAAAAGAAAAGAATATGTAAAGGGAATTTGTATTAAGTAGAGTTGGGATGAACTTTCATACTTATTAATTGAACTCAGCTCTTATACTCTTTTATTATCTTTGGTATTTAATTTGTCATATCCTTATCACCTTCTCCTTTACCTTGACTCCATACAACCTTGAATAAAGTCCTTATGATTTGTGTATGCATGTGTTCTGAGTAGTGGAGAAGTAGAAGATAAGCAAGCTTATGGTAGTGCAATTTTCATGGGTTGAATTGGGTGAAATACCTACCTTTTAAACACTTGAGGGATTAAGAGTGAATTTTGTGAGGTTCTATCATTCTTGACTCATGCTTTTTAATTGAAATTTCCTTGCTTGTTGGTTTGAGATGTGAAGAAACATTACCTCATAAATGTTTTGATCCCTTGAATGATTGGTTGCTCTTCATTCTTAAATATTATTAGAAATTGAGTCTTTTAGAGTATTTAACTTTTAAGTCTGTGTCGTTTTTTCCCTAGTTTTGGTCCTATATGTTTTGCCCAAGAGTGCAAAAAGATAAGTTTAGGGCAATTTGATAATCACATATTTGATACATTAATAAACCCTCATTTTTAGTCATTTACACTCTCCATGTACTTAATTGATTGAACTTGATTATGTTTTGTAAGTTTGAACTCAAAGTGGACTTAATTGATTTTTTTCAGCAAGATTTATGTCATACACTATTTCTGTATTTTGGCCATATCTTGAGTTCTAGATGTCTAATAATTATGTATTTTACTTTGTAGGAAATATAAGAGAGAGCTCTACAACTTTCATGAGAGCTTTAGGTCAAAATCAGACATCTAGTGGAGCTAATTGGTCTTGGAAGTCAGAACATAGGTTTTGTGATTGGAACCTGAATAGTGTACAGTAATCAAAGCATAACTTGGGCTATAAGAACTTAATTAGGCTGAAATTTTGGTATCTACAAGTTAAGACCCATATCTACAACTTTCATGAAGAACATAAGACTCATTTCGAATTTCTTAGAGGTCATATTGGGCTTCCAAATTAGAATAGAGGAACTGTAGTTGGGCCTGAGTAGTGTGCAATGATTAGATCATATCTTGAGCTGTAGGAATGTTTTGGGCTCAAACTAACGACATTTGAAAACTAAGATCCAGTCCTACAACTTTTATGAAGACCACTTGGTGAGAATCTGACGAATGTAATGAGTTCAGCACTGAATGATTTCAGAGACAAAGAATCTTAATAATTTTTCACTCATCAAAAGTCATTTGGCATTTTCCACTCATTTTCCACTCATCCACCCACTCATGAATTAGCCCCTTGTCATTTTGTATTAATAATCCTCTATAAAAGGGAGCCTATACTGATTATTTAGGTATTTGGGGGTGAGATATCAAGATCATGCTATTGTGTTGTTTGATTATTTTGTTGTAGTTTTCTTTTGTTCTAAATTGAAGTTATGTTCTTCCTCTTCTTCTTCTCTCTTTCTTTTTTCTTGTCTATGAGTAACTAATTTTCATTTTACTTAGGTGAAAGGGTGAAGCTTTTGGTAATAAGTTAAGGTTAGATTAATTTCTTTCTTGTGCTTAAATGATATATTTTCAAGCGGTCATTATACGTGTTGTATTTTATTTTCAATTAATTTAGAAACCCTCCTTGTAAAGTGGAGATCTTGATTCATTATAGACAAGAGTTTGGCTCAATGAATGTTTGAGCCCATTTATAAGTGGTGATGTTAATAGATGATTAAATGAATCATAATATAATTACGTATATAATTTTTAATAAACTTTGAATGTTATATTTTTCGATTGGAACCTCCATTATGTGTGGATTCTAATTAAGTTATAAAAAGAATTAATCTTGTCTTTAATTTATTTACCAAGAGTGGATCTCCTAACCTAAGTAATTTTTTTTTATTTGTGACTAAGTTTTATCTCTTTTATTGTTGTGACAAAATATTTACTTTACGTCAAAGAATTTTTCTTCATCAATTCCTTGTAGATCAACCTCGGACTCTCGAGAATTTATTACTTGAAACAACCTGCACTTGAGCTTGTAACTTTTAATCTGCATCACTGCAAAAATGGGCAGTCAAAGGCGGTTATGAGTGCAATTATTCCACAAGATCATAATTAACAATAACAAATAATATCAGAATTTATCAATTGCGCACATCTCACGGTAATGTTGCTACTACCCAATGCCATGGTTTGACAAGCATAGAGTCGGGATCTCATCTGCGTGCCATAAGAGAATCCCTATTGAGGGCATCAATGACGGACTCTAGCGTACTGCATGCCGGTTCGACTCATGGAACATGATCCCGGATTACGGTTCAGAACAGTTGACCCTAACTTGGTGCTTAGATGAAACAACTGAGTGTCAAGGTACTAAGTTTGATAAGGACACACGACGCACAGTAGACAAAGGGATCCAAGTTAATCAATGTTAGATCTCACGATGTGCTTGATAAACACAATTTTTATACATTAGTTAACCCTCATATTTGGTCTTTTGGACCTCTTATATGCTTAATTGATTGGTTTTGGCCGCAATTTATAAGTTTGGGCTCAAATTGGGCTTAATTGATTTTTCTAGCATTATTAGTATTTTATACTATTTCTATATTTTGACCATATCTTGAGTTCTAAATATCTAATAATTATGAATTTTACTTGTAGGAAAGCTGAGAGAAAGCTCTACAACTTTTATGAAGAGCTTGAAGTCTTAATAGGATGTCTAGTGGAACAAATTGGGCTTGAAAGTTAGAACTCAAGTTCTATCGCATAACCCGAGTAGTGTGCACTAATTGGTCCATAACTTAGGCTGCAGTGCGATATGGACTGAAACTGGTGGAATTAGAAAGCTTACACACAAATTTCAAACTCTTATGAAGACCACAAATTGAAACTATAACGTTTTGATGGCGTTTCACCCCTGTGAAGTTGGATGATGGGATCAAAGATTTGTTAAGAGTGAATTGGGCATAACTCTCTCATCTTAAACCTAATTGAAGTGATTCTAGTGGCCAATGAAAGCTAAGAGGCCAAAAATTAACTTTAACCTAGGGGTAAATTAGTATTCTTAATTTTGAATTCAGTTATTTTGTTATAAAGAGGGGATCCGAGATAGAGAAAAACCCTATCCGTTTTACTTGATTCTTCTTCCTAGAGTTTTCTCCCTTCTCTTTAGATTTTCATCTTATTCTCTTCTTTTTCTAAGTTCTTCCCTCCGATTCATGGAGGGTAGAGCCTTTAATCGATATAAGAGATTGACATTCTTGATGATTAATCTTGAGATTTTGTTTTAATCGTTTACATTCATTCATTAATCAAGTTTATCTTATTCTTCTTCTTTTGTTTAAATTCTGATTTAATGCTTAATTTGATTGAGATTTGCATATGTTAATTGCGTAATTACCATGTGCCAAAAGAGATGAATTCAGAGGTTAAATAATGCATTTAAAGGTGTTTGATGAATTGTTTAGCTTAGTTGGATTTGGTTTTTAAGTTAATTTGGATTTTGGATGGATGCTTAATTTGTCTAACATCAATTAATTGAATTCTGGAAGCGTTTCTAGTAGAAGATCTATGGATCATTAAGAGGCATCTTGATGTGATTTACGACCAAGGATTTGGTTGATAATTGAATGGATCTATAGTGATCAATCATAGATTAAAATCAATATCGGTTAATTCTCTTGGATTAGTTGTTTCTTAATTTTGTTTTCTCCATTAATTGCTTTCTATTTTTACGTTTTTAATCTTGCAAACTCCTCCCCCTTGTTTACTAACCCCTTAATTTGATTTCATGATCATAATTAGAGTGATCTGTGGGCTCGACCCGATGTTACCTTATATTACAAGTTATTTTGGTAAATTGGTTATAAATTGATTTAAATTTGGTAGCCTCAGCAGTTATCAGTTCTCCAAAGGGCCAAGGTCCGTTATGCATTATAGTTTGCCTCCAAGGTTGATGTGTAAGACCGGGATCCACGATGGATCACTCTGCTTACGTTGTCATTCTGTCATCCGAGTTATATATTTTGTTTCCCCCATGTATGGTTCACGGGGTCCTCATCTTTTCTTACAGTTTTTACTCTGCAATTTATGACAGTCTGAACTTATTTAGGAAACTATTAATTTGACTTTATTGGGAGTTAAAGGTCCTTTAAAAGGAGATAGCAGTTTCATGCTATTTTCTAACTGCCCGCTACTCTTGTGACCAATTAGAGTGAGGGAGCATTAAAACGTGGCTTCCAACGTGCAATCAGTTCACTTTTTTAGGAGCCAATCAGAATGCTTCGTTCTTTTTATAAATAGGGAATATTTGTATTGAGATTGACATTCCTTTTGTTCTATGGCTTTGCTTGAGGATGATTTCTTTTCAGTGAGTGATTTCTCTCCCATTTCTTTATGCGCGTGGAGAGTTTTGCTTCTATCTGAAACCATTTTCTTATTTTTCTCAAAATCTTTAAATGTATTTGCTTTTTTTACAGCCAATCTCTCCAATGAAGGCCTTTCTTTCTCGGTGTAATGGCTTGGTGAGGACCAAGTAACTACCTGACGTGGACTGGCCAACATACATTTAGGCAATAGAAGCCTTTCTCTCCTATCGTACGTGGGAGTGTGTAACCTTTCTGTGCGAACCGGGGGGACTCGCTGCTTTTGTGTAGTATTTTTGTGATGCATAGAGGTGTTCTGCACCCTGTCCTCCTCCTTTCCCGACTGTTTTGGAGGCACTTAGCCAGGTGCTTCCATAGTTTCTTTTCCTAAGTACAATTGGATATGCAAGAGGGCTCTAAGGGTGGAATAATCTCTTGGAGCAACTCAGAGTGATTTGAAGCAACTTGGCGTGATTGTGAAGCCTGCTATAGTTTAGGTGAAATAATCTTTTGATGCGGAGCATTCTCACATTGGCTAGCAAGGAAGAGGTGGGTGTTAGTGTCTGGAAGAACCTTGGAGGTGGCAGTGACTGATGGCTGTCATCATCAATGTAAAGCCCCTTTTTGAGAGGGAAACGTCACACCATCAATTACAATGCGAAAAACAAAAATATAAATTAAGACCCAGTTCATTATATATTAGATAAATTTGCTTAGTTGTGATCGTATAAATAAACTTGGTGAATTTCTTTTTTTTGTTATAAAATAATATTAAAATATAGTGACGAGACGTAGTTACAGCAAAGAGTAATATAAAAGTAAACCATACATTCGAACAACATACATATATATATAATTATATCAAACTTATTTAGTTACAACACCTGATGTACAAAAAGCAAAACTATGCATGCCTCAAAAGATTATACATGTACAGCCCACCAAAAGATAAGACATCAAGTCCCAAAAAGAAAACAGATGGCCATCAGTAGCCATCAACAATGTCAGCCCCTAAGAAGAAAGAAAAGGAACCATAGCTGGGTCCTCCTCAGGGTCTTCCTCATCGGAGGAAACCCTCATTGGAGCCACTGAATTACGGGTGGGGGCTCAGGAAGTAGAAAGGAATGAATCCTCCTGTGGGGAGTAGTAATGCTCTCCTCACATGTCACGAATGGGTAGATAAAACTCTAAGTATAAACGAACACTACAGGTAAAGATGGGTGGATCATAACGGCCCCAAGCTAGAGACACCGTGATAACTCTTAGAAATAAGAGTTATTACTATCCTTTTAGCTTAGTCATTTTCTCTTGTTTTGATCAATTTAAGAGAAGAACTTCAAGTTTTATTTGATTGAGTAAATATCTGTGTTTAATCTGATTAATCTCAAAAAGCTGTAAATTCTGATCTGTTATTGATGAAGGTTTGATTTAATTTTGAGCAGGTCTTAAAGGTGTAAATTGTTGAAGGAAATGCACTGGATGTTTTGGAATACTACAGCTTTGGAAGAGAGAGTCACTATGAGATAAAATCATTTCCAGCTCAGCTCTTGGCCACTAGAATACAAAATACCTACTGTACTGTGCTTAAAAGGAAGAGAGAGAATATAATGCAGCAGATGAGTGTACTCGAGAATTGGGCCAAGAAATATTTTAATATTTGACTTTGTAAAGGCCCAAAAAGTGAAGCATGAGAGAGAGTGTAACCCTATTTTTGGGGGCTAGTACAAAAGGAGAGGGTGACTTTTGTACTGAGGCATCTTGGTGGGGAGCTGTGTAGGAGCCGTCAGTTGTTGGTCATCTCGTAGCTTCTTTGTTTTACGAAGGATGCCTTTAATTTTCATTTCTTTTGCTTGCTTTGTCTTCAAGCTCATTATGAGCTAAATTCTTTTAGTTAGGATTTTATGAATTTGTAATTTGTACTGAAGGGTAATCCAATGTTATGGATGTTATTCATTTTCTTCTTTTCTGTTTTAATGCCTAATTTCTATTTAGCCTGATCAACTAATCTGAAATATCAACTAATTTCGTTTGGAAAAACCAAGTTAGTGGATTTGATTAGAAGATAAAGACAAAATAGTTAATTGGAAAATTAATTGTGTTGAATGAGCTAGGAATAGCCTTCAAGTCTTTAATAGCTAGACGTACTTCTATGACCACTGAAGGAAATTAATTTGAACTTAGGAATAAGACGCTTTTAATGAACTCAGTGTTTACTGCTGGAAAGCAAAATTTATTGTGGGCTAAATGCTGTAGCATCCTGAAGCATATATTACCCTGAAGTTAAGAATTACAAAGGATTAAAATCCTAACTGTTTCCATCTCTGTTTTAAAACACTTCATTTATAGTTTTTATTAATCCCTTACATTTATTACTTCCTGTCTGATACCTCATTACTCCATTTACTTTACTTGCTTAAAAACTTCTCTTTATTTATTACATTAAATAGGAAAGGTTAATTCTAGAATTTGTATTCAATACAATTAAATCCTCGTGGGAACGATCTTTACTCACACTTTATTACTTGTTTGACTGTGTACACTTGCACATCTTAAGAATCCAACACACCGTCACGTCTCCCAGATAAACACAGCGATCCGAAGCCAAGTTAATATGCCAGCAGTCCAGACCTCCGAGGAAAGTCAGTCGTACATATCCCACAAAGCCTTGCGGACGGGTCGTCATGATCAAAGCAGGCACTAGTCAAAGTTAGGCCAAAAACTAGGGAACTCGTGTACTTCCCCTTCTTCACTGACGTCTTCAGAGAAACATACAGATAGACAGAGCAGTAGAAATAAAAAAAAGAGGTGAGACATCCTACATTCAGTACTAATTATGACAGTGAAGAAACAGAACTGCGTAGGACGCCCGCATAGCATTACAAGAATAATAGACAATATCAAGAAATAAATATTAAACAACTCAATAAATTCAGGCAGTTATAACATCAATAATAAAACAATCTCATTTATCATATGAATTAAATGCCAAATAATATATTGACTCACTATGCCTATGCATATGATATCAAAATCCTACTCCATGGAGCTAGACACAAACATCGGAGAGAAAAGATCAGCAGACATGTCTGTAACTCGGCTGCTGCAGCCAAAGTGCTATAAATTATCAATTTATCAATGTGCACATCAAGACATTGTACAAGACATGCATCACTAGATCGTAATATAAGACAGTGTCTTGGTCCGGATCATTGGTGCGTTTGCATCGGTCTATCCCACGGCCAAGAAGAGTTACCAACTGACCATTGTGGAACACCCGCACCCCGACGCCCCCAAGGTCAATAGTATGACCTACACTAGTCTACTTGTACCCGCACAAAGGTTTGTTTCAATCTCCTAGGCAACATGACCTTAACAACAGTCCATTGGACTTTCACAATGCATGATGACTCAATGCACATTCATGTATATTCAACAATAATATGCTTTTCCATAACGTGTCACAATTTGACTAAGATAAGAATCAACACATTCTTGGTCACACTCATGGACCCACAATAAATATTATTAAGTCCTCAAATAAGATATTACACTTTTAGGATTCATTATGGAATTATGCCTTAATCTTCTACATTCTTCTCAATAAGTTTATCTTAAGATAATTTAATTTGAGTTATTAAACATCTTACTTACACTCATGTCCTCCTTTTTTATTTAGATTTATTCTAAGTTTTAGGATAAGATCTCATTCTTGATTCTTTCCATTTTATGAATCCATAATTACTTCCTAATCATCCAATTAATTAAGTTTTACTTTAATTTAGCATTTCTTATGAAATTCTTTTTTAGAGGAATTCACTTGATTATTAAGTTCCTTACTTTAAGTTTATTCATACTCATTTAGAAACTTATTCTAAGATTCTCCAAGTCTTACACACTCTTGTTCTTTAATTAGGTCTAAAGATTCACTTTTAGGTTATCAATTAAATTTATCTACATCACATTGTTATCTACTTAACACTTGATTAATTAAAATCCAAGGTTACATAAAATTACATGATTGAGCCCTACAATTAAATTTATCTACATCACATTGTTATCTACTTAACACTTGATTAATTAAAATCCAAGGTTACATAAAATTACATGATTGAGCCCTACAATGGCCCTAGAGGCCATGGGCCTCCTAAGGGTAGAAACCCTAAATTTTCCTTTACTTCATTACATTTTAATCACTTGATTAGTTATGTTACCAACTTGATACATAATTTCAACCATGAACACCCTATTTCAAGGGTGTGGCCGTGAGCCTCATGGAGGGGCGCAAGGAACTCTTGCTTCCATTTCATTTCTCTAATCCATTCAAACTAATCCAAGATCATCAATGTACATTTACATTCAACCAAATAGATTAAACAAAGTAAAATCAACACATACCCATAAAAATCATACACCAAAGAGAGTAACCCTAACTAGGATTTCTCACAACCAACACAAAAATCAAGTCTCCCACTACCAATAGAGGTTGAAGTGGACAATCTCCCTCTTACTTAAGGGGAAAATAAGGAAAGAACTCCTTTGAAGTTCCATGATGAGTTTCGGCCAAGCCCACCAAAAACCCTAGAAATCACAACTCAACAAATCAACACCAAGGCTAAGAATGGATCAATGGTCATGGTGATAGCCATGAAAATGAAAATGAAGAAGAGAAGATGAGAAATCAAGAATATTACCTATAAGTCTCAACTTTGAAGCTTGAAGAAGATGATGAAGATGGAAGCTTTTCAAGTAGATTCAAACTAGAAAGATGGTTAGAATGTGATAGAGATTAAGGAAATATGGTTGTTAGAAATTTTTGTAATCTTTGGATGGCATGGAAGGGTGTGTCCATTTGGTGTGGTAGAGAGAAGGAGGAGAAACTTGAGAGAAAAAGAGAGAAGGAAAATGTAGAGAGAGAAGTTGATAGTAAGAAAAATGATTTCAAAAATTAGAATTGAAAGTAATAAAGTGTAAAACAAACTTTTGGCTCCAAAAAGGCCTTCATGGCCATGTAGAAGAGAGAGAGAGTGAAGGAGTTGGCTTCTCAAACAAGCCAATAGGAAATTTCTAGGAAGCTTCCTCCAAAGCTTCTTCAAGAAGCCAAAATTTACCTTTTTGAAAAGTCAATGATGATGTCATTAAGATGATGTCACTTAAAGTGAATACTTTAAAAAATATGATTAACACTCTACTAGAGCTATTATCCAGTGAACAAAAGTTACAGTTAATAAAAATAGTATTTATTGTTCATCGGATAACTTCACGGTACAACGATTTTATTTATTAGATAAAATATCAAAAAACGTAAACATCGTAAACTATGCCCAGTCTCGGGTTTAGTAAGATCCCTCGTCGACCTTTTCACAATTCAACGTTTACCATCATTGGGAAAAATATTTCATTTTCTCAGCTCCGCTCAGTGCGCACGTGAAACAAGAAATATATTAAAATATTTGATATTTCTGAAAAAATCTACAAAAATTTTAAAAAATCATAAATATTAGAAAATGACTATTTATAATGAAACAAATAATTTTTGAGGTGTTACATTGACTCTGCTCAGTGTGCACGTAAAATGAAAAATATATTAAAATATTTGACATTTCTAAAAAAATCCAGAAAAATTCTCAAAAATCAGAAATATTATAAAATGACTATTTATGATAAAATAATTAATTCTAGGGGTGCTACAACTCTCCCCTTCTAAAAAGAAATTCCTTCCTTGAAATTTTCATAGTTTAGAATAGTTGTGGGTGTTGCTCTTTCATCTTGTCTTCCAATTCCCATCGTTTCGTTCCAGATCACTTTTACTAATGAGATTTCCTTTCCTCTGAGTCACTTTATTCTCCTATCTTCAATCCTTACAGGAGGTGTCTCATAGGTTAAGTTCTCTTTCAATTGTACTGTGTCCTATGTTATGACATGGTTCGGGTCAGGAATATATTTTCGTAGTTGTGACACATGAAAGACATTGTGAAGGTGATGATCACATGTTTTATACATTAATAACCCTTCATTTTTATTCATTTACACTCTCCATGTACTTAATTGATTGAGTTTGGTTATGGTTTGTAAGTTTGGACTCTAATTGGACTTAATTGAATTTTTTAGCATAATTTATGTCTTACACTATTTCTTTATTTGGGCTATATCTTGGGATGTAGGTGGCCAAATGAGGTGATTCTAGTGGCATTTGAAAGATAAGAGAGAGATATACAACTTTCATGAAGACCTTAAAGGTCCAATCACACGAGTCGATAACTCAAATTGGGGTTAAAGCAAGAACTAGAGTGCTGTTCCTGATAGCTTGACCTATGTGTACTGTTCATGCCATATTTTGGGATAAAGGCTGTAAAATAGGCTAAAATTTTGATGCTGAATAATTGAGACCTATATCTACAACTTTCATGTTGAATACTTTTCAAGAATTGGAGGTCTAGTAGGTGATATTGGGCTTAAAATTCATAACAGAGGTGTTGGAACTGGGCTTGAATACTCTACAGTAATTGGCCCATATCTTAGGCTATAGGTAGCCAAATGAGGTGATTCTGATGTCCATTTTGAATCCAAAATCAAGCCCTACAACTTTGATGAAAGTCACATTTGCTTATTCTGACACAATCAATGACTTCAGAGCTAAATAATTTCGAAGATAAGGAATCTCTATAATTTTCCACTCACCAAAAGTCATTTGGCATTTTTCACTTATTTTCCACTCATCCACTCACTAATGACTCAGCCCCCTTGTCATTTTGTATCTCTAATCCTCTATAAAAGGGAGCCTTAGTAGATCATTGAAGGTGTTAGGTGTTAGGTAGCAAAATGATGCTAGTTTGTTATTCTTCTTCTTGTAGTAATTTTCCTTTTGTTCTTCTTCTTCTTCTTCTTCTTCTTCTTCTTCTTCTTCTTCTTCTTCTTCTTCTTCTTCTTCTTCTCTTTCTTTCTTCTTTATTCTTATCTATGAGTACCTAAGTTTCATTTTCCTTGGGTGAAAGGGTGAAGCTCTTGGTAATAAATTAAGGTTAGATTTATTCCTTTCTTGTACTTAAATGATTTATTTTTTAAGCAGTCATTATACGTATTGTATTTTATTTCTAATCAATTTAGAAACCCTCATTGTAAAGTGGAGTTCTTAATTTGTTGTAGACAAGAGATTGGCACAATGAATGCTTGAACCCATTTACAAGTATTGGTGTTAGAAACTCTCCTTATAAAGTGGAGATCTTGATTTGTTGTAGACAATATTTTGGCACAGTGAATGCTTGATCCCATTTATGAGTGGTGGTATTAATAGATGATTAAAGGATGCATAATATAATTATGTATATAATTTTTAATGAACTTTGAATGATGTATCTTCCGATTGAAACCTCCGTTATGTGTAAATTTTAATTGAGTTATAAAAGAATTAATCTTATCCTTAATTTATTTACCAAGAGTAGATCTCCTAGCCCAAACAATTTCTTTTTATTTGTGAGCAAGTTTTATCACTTTTATTATTGTAACAAAATATTTTCCTTACATCAAATAAATTTTTCTTTATCAATTCCTTGTGGATCGACCTCGGACTCCTGAGAATTTATTACTTGAAACAACCTGCACTTGGATTTGTAACTTTTAATCCCGCATCAAGTTTTTGGCGCCGTTACCGGGAACTTGATTTGAAGAACAAATTTATGGTGTAAATATTTTGTGTATATACTCTACTCTTTTAATTTTTTTTGTACTTACTAACGTACTAACTTAGTGGGAGAAACTCTCCCTAATTTCTCTGTAATCTTTAATCATTAATGAAAAAATCTTTCTTCTTCTCTTCTCTCTCGCTAGAGCAAAAAATCGGCTTTGCTGATTCTCTGGTTTTCATATTTTAAATTTACTTTTTGCACTTTATTTTTTGTACTTTAATTTCTGTACTTTACTTTTTGTGTTTTATTTCTAACTTTCTAACTTACTAACCTACTAACCTTTTTAATTTTCTTGCTTACTAACTTACTAACTATCTAACTTTTTACTTTATTTGCTTTTAACATTTTAATTTATCTGCATACTAACTTTTTAATTTTTCTGCTTATTAACTTATTTGGTGGTTGGTTTATACCACACATTTGTTAATATATATTTGGTGGCTGGTTTATACCATATCTTTGTTAATATTTAATGGACGATTTATACTGCTAGCTTGTACATTTTATTTTATATTTTAAGTTATTTGTTTATGCTTAATTGGTATCGTGATTTAAATTCTGGTCATTTAGTTAAAGTTAATCCTAGTACTTTACATATTGATTTGTCTGAATCACAATCACACACATTAAACACAATGGCTGAAAATGAAAGTGTGCATGATGAACATGAAAATCAACTATCGCGAACCATGCATGAGTATTTGCAATCATCTCGAAATTCTAGTCCATCATGTTTTATCTTTCCACTCAATGCTAACAATTTTATATTCAAGTCAGGTATGATTTCTTTACTTCCTAATTTTCATGGTTTAGAATTTGAAAACCCATATTTACATCTAATAGAATTTGAGGAAGTATGTACCGCTTTTCATGATCAAACTTGCACTGAAGGGTTGTTAAGCTTAAATTGTTTCCTTTTTCTTTGAAAGATAAAGCAAAAACTTAGCTTAACACTTTGAAATCAAGATCAATTGGCTCATGGCAAGAAATGTAAGGTGAGTTTTTAAAGAAATTTTTTCCAACACATAAAACCAATGCTTTGAAAAGACAAATCCAAATTTTTTTCCAAAACTCAAATGAAGCATATTTTTAAAGTTGGGAATGTTTTAAAGATTTGTTGAATTTTTGCCCACATCATGGTTTTGAAAAATGACGCACTATAAACTTCTTTTAAGTAGGGTTAACACCTAAAACCAAGTAATTTGTGGAAACAATGTACAATGATGAGTTTCTTGATAAAGAACCTGAAGAAGCTTTAGACTATTTAGACCATTTGGCTGAAAATTCTCAATCATGGCATGGTATTAATCCTTCTGAAAATTCAATTAGATCCAACCTTGTAAGTGCTAGTAAAGGAAAATATCACCTTAGTCAAGAAGAAGATTTAAATGCTAGGTTCGCCAGTTTGGCTAGAATGGTTAAAGCCATGGAATCAGGGAAAGTAAAAGAAATCAAATCTGTACAAAATGAAGAAATTTGTAGCATTTGTGATGAATTGGGACACTCAACAAATGAATGTCCAAAAATTTCTATTTTTAAAGAAGTTGTGCATGAGCAAGTAAATGCAATGAACAATTTTAAAAAGCCATTCACTTCTTTTTTTTTTAGATACATACAATCCGAGATGGAGAAATCACCCGAACTTCAGTTGGAGGACCAATAATCAGGCACCATTTATGCAACCACCACCTCCTCAAGCACAGCATGACTCTCAAAATTCTCAAGGATATGCACCCTATGTCCCACCATATAGGAAAAACCTTGAAGGAACATTGCATGCATTCATGGAAAAGTAAGAGGCTATTAACAACCAAAACACTCAAGCCATGATTGATATAAAAGACACTCTTGCTAAACTTTCTTCTGCACTTGCCATTCACGAGAAAGGAAAATTTCTTTCTCAACCTTAACCAAATCCCAAGAGTCAGTATAGCCTAAATGAGGGTAGTTTAGAAAGCCAACAAATAGATCAAGTCCAGTCAATGATAACTCTTAGGAGTGGAAAGGTTATTGAAAAATAAATTCCTGAACCTTGTGAGAAAAATGATGAGTCAAGTCTTAAAGATGAGGAAGGAGTTGATAAGCCACCTAGCCAAAAGGAGACCAAACCTTCGCCTTCACCCCCATATCCTCTGGCATTAAATAATTCAAGTAAATTGAACCATAACAGTGATATTTTTGCAATCTTTAAACAAGTGAAGGTCAATATTCCTCTGTTAGATGCTATCAAATAAATCCCTTGTTATGCCAAATTTTTGAAGGACTTGTGCACTGTTAAAAGGAAACATAATGTAAAAAGAATGCTTTTTTGACTGAACAAGTAAGCTCCATTCTTCAAAACAATAATGAGTTGAAATATAAAGACCCTGGTTGTCCTACAGTTTCATGCATTATTGGAGAACATAAAATTGAACGAGTTTTACTTGATCTTGATGTTAGTGCTAATTTGCTTCCATATTCAGTTTATCAGCAACTTAACCTGAATGAGTTAAAACTGACTTCTGTAACTTTTCTACTTGCTGATAGATCAATTAAAATCCCGAAAGGAATAGTGGAAGATGTGTTGGTACAAGTTGATAACTTCATATATCCTGTGAATTTTATTGTCTTAAAAACTGAACCTATGGTTGATAGTTCTAAGTCAATTCTTGTTATTTTAGGTCGCCCATTTTAGCTACATCTAATGCTTTGATAAATTACAGAAATGGAGTGGTGAAGCTAACATTTGAAAAGATAACACTAGAGCTTAATGTTTTCAACATGTGCAAGCAACCGCAAGAAGTTTATGATGAAAAGGAAGAAATTGAAGGGATTGAGGCCATTATAGATGATCATCTTCAAATCTGGAGTTCTTCTGACCCATTAGAAATTTGTTTAATTAATTCCTTTGATTCAGGTACACAATTAGATGATGATATTTCTGAAGTATATTCTTTACTCGATTGTTCATAAGAAATGGAGTACAAAGGATGGAAGCAAAGATTCGAAGAGATAAAACCCATGAATGATGATACCCAAGAAGAAGTACCCATACTAGAACTAAAGCCATTACCTGATGGGTTGAAGTGCACATTTTTGGGAGAAGAACAAAGCTTTACAGTGATGCCAAACCTAAGTTGATACGGTGGATCTTGTTGTTTCAAGAATTCAACATCACAATAAAAGACAAGAAAGGAGCCAAAAATATTGTTGCAGATCATTTGTCCAGACTTACAACATGCTCATCTTTTGATAGCACACCTACCAATGATTCTTTTCTCGATGAATTTTTATTTTTTTGTCAATTTCATGCCTTGGTTTGCTAACATTGTCAGTTTTCTTGTAACAGGTATGATGCCGCCTCAATGGACGCACCAAGACAGAAAAAAGTTTTTGATTGAGGTGAAAAATTTCTATTGGGATGACCCATATTTGTTCAAATATTGTCCTGATTAAATCTTTTGGAGATGTGTACCTGACAATGAGGTAAGTAGTGTCATTAAATTTTATCATTCAGAAACATGTGGAGGTCATTTTTCTTCAAAGAAAACAGCTGTGAAAATCTTGCAGTGTGGATTTTATTGGCCCACATTATTTAAGGATAACTATATTTTTTACAAAAGTTGTGAAAGTTGTCAAAAATTGAGTTCCATTTCTAAAAGAGACATGATGCCTTTGAACTCTATCATTGTCATTGAAATTTTTGATTGTTGGAGAATTGATTTCATGGGTCCATTTTCATCATCATTTGGATTTGTGTATATTTTGGTTGCAGTTGATTATGTCTCAAAATGGATTGAGGCGATTCCATGTCGACACAATGATCACAAAATTGTTTTGAAATTTTTAAAAGAAAATGTTTTGAGTCGATTTGGAATCCCTCAAGCTATCATCAGTGATGGGGGAAAACATTTTTGTAATAAACCATTTGAATCTTTAATGAAGAAATATGGCATCACACACAAAATTGCTACCCCTTATCACCCTCAGACAAGTGGACAAGTAGAATTAGCAAATAGGGAGATTAAATAAATTTTGGAAAAAACGGTTAACCCAAATCGTAAAGATTGGTCTTTAAGATTAAATGATGCACTTTGGGCTTACCGTACTGCTTTCAAAATATTTTTAGGCATGTCACCCTATCAGTTAGTCTATGGAAAACCTTGTCACTTGCCTGTAGAACTGGAACATAAAGCATTTTGGGCCATTAAAGCTTTCAACTTAAGTCTTGATGATGCTTCCAAGTTACACAAATTGCAATTGAATGAACTTGAGGAATTGAGAAATGATGCATATGAAAACTCAAAGATTTATAAAGTTAGAACAAAAGCTTTTCATGACAAATCAATTTTGAAAAAATATTTTGAAATTAGTCAAAAAGTTCTGCTTTATAATTCTCGTCTTCACTTATTCCCTGAAAAATTGAGATCTAGGTGGATTGACCTTTTTATTGTCAAATATGTATATTCTTATGGGGCCATAGACATTGAGAACTCTAGGAATGGTAATGTATTTAAGGTCAATGGATAAAGACTCAAACCATTCCTGGAACATCAAGTTGTTGAGGTAGAATCTATCTCCCTTTCTAATCCTTGTTATGAGTAGAATTTATTTTAATTTTGTTTCTTTCTTTTTGCAGTTCTTTGTGTTCCCAGTTAAGTGGTGGATAACAGTACTCCGTGACTCTCAAGTCGGTTTGTTTTTCAGTTTCCCATAATAACTGATTTCTTCTCCTTTTAAAATAGATGTCATTATCTCAAATCTAGGAAAGCATTTCCCTTCTCTCCCTCTAAATGCTCTAACAAAATTCTATGAAGCTAGGTGTGAAAGACTGAGACTGTTAATGTACAAGGGCATTCCAAAAGATATACGCTGGATAATCGAAGCAAAGGTTTGTTTAGCTAGTGAATCTTCAGATTCATTTGTCCCATACATGCCTGGTCTCAGTAAAAGTTTATTTTCAAAAAAGAGAAGAGCAAAAAGAATGCAAGTTTATTACAAGTATGCACGATGGAATTGTAACACGCGATGTTGCTCTTTGGGGATGGTTTCCCTAAACAGAGAAGATAAAATATTCTTCACTAAGAATGGACTGAGTAAGGAGTCATTAGATAATATCTTATTAACTCTTGAGACGCATTCTTGTGGAGTTGTGTAGCGTGAACTTCTTAGTTTATGAAATCTCTTCAGGGACGAGCAAGAGCATTATAGTCTTGGGAATCTGACTCAAAAAGACCATGTTTGCCAATTTATAAGAAAATTGGATGGGAGGCTTATCCTTAGCTCATAGAAGGCGTTTAAGCTGTTTCTAGATGTGAAACCAGAGGAAGATGTGAGCCACCATCACAACAACTTGTATATATTATCTTGTACATCTTCAAAAAAAAGAGAAAAAAAAAAAAAAAAAGAAAAAAAGAAAAAAAGAAATAAAAGAAATAAAAAAAAAAAAAAAGCGAAACTTCGGTTGTACTTGGTCTTTAATTAGATTAGGAACCCTTGCCAGCGTCAGTCCCGTCATTGACTCGGGTGGACCATTGCACGTCGGTCCAGAAATAAGGTTCGTGTGCCATGCTCTGTAGAGAGCCGCACTCCACAACCCAATGTTCACCATCTAGGCACTGTGGAGTTGATGGACAGATAGAAGCATCCCACTTTGGTTATTAGTGAGAAGTAACCCGCGGCTGCCAAAGCGTATGAGGCATTTGAGCTTGATCCTCTCTTTTATTAGAAGGGGCTCTTAGCGCCCTGGGATGGAGCATTCTGGATCTTGGACATTGCGAGTTTCAAATTTTAGCATCTTTGTTGATGTTACGAACCCAAGTGTGAGCTCTCCAGGTTCTAGACCCAGGATGGAAACCCATGATGGTTTCTTCATTCTCTTTTCTTCAAATAAGCGGGAGGGAGAAGAATTCCAAGATTAGCTGAGTCGTCTTGGTATTACTGCACTCATGACGCGCAGTATAAAGATCTGCCATGAAACCTGTACATAAAGGTATGTAATCATTTGTTATTATTATTTTATCTTTGTATGATTTTGTTGAATTTTGGTTTTGGATAGACGATCATTTGAACCGGGTCCTTCAGGAGTTTCTAGACTTCTTTACCCTGATGGTTTTCTTAAAGTCTAAAAAAAATAAAAAAATAAAAAAGAAAAAAAAAAGTTTCTTAAATTCAAACTTTTTTGAGAACAGCCAACCTACCCATATAGGTGCTATCATTACTTTTTCTATTCTTTTCCCTATTTAACTATATTTCCTTCACTTTCCTTCAACTCAAAATCATTCAAAGGGAGTGTGAGTGTAAAATGGAGGGAGCTTCTTTTTATTTTGTTCGTAGACTTACCAATATCTGTGTATTTTGTGGGTCAACTTATGGGAAGGGTTTAGAGTATGTAGACGCAATAATCACTCTTGGTCGAACACTTGCTGCGAGGAAAAATCATTTAGTATATGGGGGAGGTAGCATTGGGTTAATGAAGGCTGTATCACTTGCTACACATTTAAGAGGCAGTCAGGTTTTAGGTATCATTCCTAGACCTTTAGCTCGACAGAATATCACTGGAAAAATAATTGGGGAGGAGCTTCAAGTATCATCTATGGATGACGAATGAGGACAATGCTTGCAAACTCTGATGCATTCATAGCCTTACCGGGTGGTTTTGGTACTTCGGAAGAAAATTTTCAAATTGTCTATTGGGCCCAACTGAACATCCACCATAAACCCATAAGTTTGTTGAATGTTAATAATTTCTTTGATCTTTTGTTATATTTTCTTGACCATGCTGTGGAACAGAAATTCATCACACTTTCGGCAAGACGACTCCTTATTTTTGCTTCCACTGTTGATAAGTTAATTGATAAATTAGAAGCTTTTATTTATGAACCTGATTTAATAACAGCTTAGATAGATTGGTCCGAAGGAAGCGGTGAGGGAAGCAGAATGAAAAGAAAGCCAGCCAAGATACTCCAATTATTTAAAAAATTACAAGCTTTGGTTTTATTTATCGTACTTTGTTTCTGTTTAAATTTGTGTGAGGTTTCTCTATTCAGTAATTGCAACAACAGGTATTATCTTCTGTTCTTTACCTTTCTATATTTTAACATTGAGGGCAATGTTGTGATCTGGTTAGGGGAAAGATAGTTGTGTAAAAAAAAAGAGATTAAAAAAAACTTTAAAAAAATTTAAGAAGTGTATTTATTAATATGTTTGTCGTGTTTACTAACAGCTAAACTAATTAAGGATGACAGAGTAAGAGTAAATTTTGCTATGGAGGTAATTTTACTCTTGAGACGCATCTAGATTGGGGTAGACAACTAGTTTGTGTGGAAGTAGCAATTCAAATTCAGGAAAATTTGCATGATTGAGTTAATTGTCTTCTTTCTTAAAGATCACATGCTTGGTTATGGATGATGAATTGGTGGATTGAGAATGATAGAATTATGCCTTCTGAGATTTTGAGCTTATTGATGAATAGATTGAACATTTGTACCATTCTTTTCTTTCTTGTGTGAATTTCACTCATGGAATTGTTGCTCTAGAACTTGCTTTGATTCTTTTTGAGACTACATTTTTATATGCATACATAAATATGATTGAGGCATTTTTCTTGAATTAGTTACTTTAATCAAATAGCCAGCCTTGCTTAGCAGCATATTGTTTCAATATGATATCAAGCACTCTTATGACTTCTTGGAAATTCTCTGATTCCTGCCAACGTAAAGCATTGGAAATGACCTATTTCCCCTTACTTAACCTCTTTGAGCTTATTTGACCATTCTTTGTTTCGAACTCATTTTGTGCCTTAAATGAAAAAACTATGTTCTTACCTGGCCTTAGGGAATAAAAGAACATTAGCTTTGTCATTGGATGAGTTCTTGAATAAGCGTAGGGGTGTGTGTAGAATGGTTAAAAAAATGTATACATGATATTCTTTTTGTAAAAATAAAAAATAAAAAAAAATCAAAAATAAAAAAAACAATGTAAAAAGAAAAAGAGAGTCAACAAGACAATAAAGGAAAGGAAAAGAATATGTAAATGAAATTTGTATTAGGTGGAGTTGGGATGAACTTTCATGCTTATTAATTGAACTCAGCTTTTATGCTCTTTTATTCTCTTTGGTATTTAACTTGTCATATCTATATTACCTTCTCCTTTACCTTGACCCTATTACAACCTTGAATAAAGTCCTTATGATTTGTGTGTGCATGTATTCTGAGTAGTGGAGAAGTAGAAGATAAGCAAGCTTATGGTAGTGCAATTTCTCATGAGTTGAATTGAGAGAAATACCTACATTTTAAACACTTGAGGGATTGAGAGTTGAATCCTATGAAGATCTATAATTCTTGACTCATTCTTTTCAATTAAAATATCCTTGCTTGTTGATTTGAGATGTGAAGATATGTTACCTCATGAATATTTTGATTACTTGAATGATTGATTGCTCTTCATTTTTAAATATTATTAGAAATTGAGTCTTTTAGAGTGTTTAGCTTTTGAGTCTGTTTCGTTTTTTTTTTGAGTGGTCTTATGTATTTTGCTCAAGAGTACAAAAAGCTAAGTGTAGGAGAATTTGATGATCACATGTTTTATACATTAATAACCCTTCATTTTTATTCATTTACACTCTCCATGTACTTAATTGATTGAGTTTGGTTATGTTTTGTAAGTTTGGACTCAAATTGGACTTAATTAAATTTTTTAGCATAATTTACGTCTTTCACTATTTCTTTATTTGGGCTATATCTTGGGATGTAGGTCGCCAAACGAGGTAATTCTAGTGGAATTTAAAAGATAAGAGAGAGATATACAACTTTTATGAAGACCTCAAAGGCCTAATCACACGAGTAGATAACTCAAATTGGGGTTGAAGCAAGAACTAGAGTGCTGTTCCTGACAACTTGACCTATGTGTATTATTCATACCATATTTTGGGCTGGAGGCTGTAAAATAGGTTGAAAGTTTGATGCTGAATAGTTGAGACCTATATCTACAACTTTGATGTTAAACACTTTTCAAGAATCGGAGGTCTAGTAGGTGATATTGGGCTTGAAAGTCAGAATAGAGGTGCTGGAACTGGGCTTGAACACTCTGCAGTAATTGGCCCATATATTGGGCTATATGTGACCAAATGAGGTGATTATAGTATCCATTTTGAAGCCAAGATCAAGCCCTACAACTTTGATGAAAATCACATTTGCTCATTTTGACGTAATCAATGACTTCAGGGCTAAATGATTTCGAAGACAAGGAATCTTTATAATTTTCCACTCACCAAAAGTCATTTGGCATTTTTCACTCATTTTCCACTCATCCACTCACCAATGACTCAACTCCCTTGTCATTTTCTATCTCTAATCCTCTATAAAAGGGAGCCTTAGCAGATCATTGAAGGTGTTAGGTGTGAGGTAGCAAAATGATGCTAGTTTGTTATTAGGTTTTCTTGTAGTAATTTTCCTTTGTTCTAAATTGAAGTCATGTTCTTCTTCTTCTTCTTTTCTCTTTCTTTCTTCTTATCTATGAGTAACTAAGTTTCATTTTGCTTGGGTGAAAGGATAAAACTCTTAGTAATAAAGTAAGGTTAGATTTATTCTTTTCTTGTACTTAAATGATTTATTTTTCAAGCAGTCATTATACGTATTGTATTTTGTTTCCAATCAATTTAGAAACCTTCCTTGTAAAGTGGAGTTCTTGATTTGTTGTAGACAAGAGATTGACACAATGAATGCTTGAACCCATTTACAAGTGTTGGTGTTAGAAACTCTCCTTATAAAGTAGAGATCTTGATTTGTTATAAATAATATTTTGGCACAGTAAATGCTTGATCCCATTTATGAGTAGTGGTATTAATAGATGATTAAAGAATGCATAATATAATTATGTATATAATTTTTAATGAGCTTTGAACGATGTATCTTCCGATTGAAACTTCGTTATGTGTAGATTCTAATTGAGTTATAAAAGAATCAATCTTATCCTTAATTTATTTACCAAGAGTGGATCTCCTAGCCCAAGCAATTCCTTTTTATTTGTGACCAAGTTTTATCACTTTTATTGTTGTAACAAAATATTTTCCTTACGTCAAATAAATTTTTCTTCATCAATTCCTTGTGGATCGACCTCAAACTCCCGAGAATTTATTACTTGAAATAACCCGCACTTGGGTTTGTAACTTTTAATCCCGCATCAGAAGGTTTGAAAGAAAAGGTGGTAAGGCTATTTGGTAAGCTACTGGACTTATCCGGTGAAGAATTTGGTAAGGTCCAAGAAATTTGGGAGTAAGTTTTCTAGATTTTAGAACTCGGTCGACCCTATTCGTCGGTGTGACTTTCAAAAACATATGCTCGCCTTCCTCAAACTCAAGACGCTTTCTTCTCTTGTCCGTATAGCTCTTCTGCCGACTTTGAGCCATCATCATCTTTTCTTGAATCATCTTGACTTTCTCAGTCATTTGTTGTATAATATCAAGTCCAATAGTAAGGCGCTCTCCGTCTTGGTACAAACACAAAGGTGTTCGGCACCGTCGTCCATATAGAGTTTCATAGGGTGCCATCCCTATGCTTGAATGAAAACTGTTGTTATAGGTGAACTCCACCAATGGTAAAACTTTATCCCAACTTCCAGTCTGTTCTAAAGTGTAACCTCTAAGCAAATCCTCCAATGATTAGATCATCCTTTCCGATTGCCCATCGATTTGTGGATGGTAAGCATAACTCAGTTGTCACTTTGTTCCTAACGTTTCTTGTAAACTTTACCAAAACTTAGAAGTGAACCTTGGATCTCTGTCAGAAACAATACTGGTAGGCACACCATGTAGCCTAACGATCTCACTAATGTATAGCTGAGTCAACTTCTCCATGTTGTACCTTATGTTGATTAGGAGGTAATGTGCTGACTTCATGAGTCGATCAACAATTACCCATATTGAATCATAACTCTTTCTGGTCTTCGGCAATCCAACCACAAAGTCCATCGCAATACTATCCCACTTCCATTCGGGAATAGATAGGGGTTGTAACATTCCTGATGGTCTTTGGTGTTCAACCTTCGCTTTCTGGCAAACCAGACAAGACGATACGTATCTGGAAACATCACTCTTCATTCCGTGCCACCAAAACAGTCGTTTCAGGTCTTGATACATCTTTGTTATTCCCAGATGCATACTCAACTTGCTTGTGTAAGCGTGTTTCAGGATATACTTTCTAAGCTCTTGATCCCTAGGTATACATACTCTACCTCTAAATCTCAGATTTCCATCAGTTTCTTCCTCAAATGTTGTCAAACTGCCTTGCTTCATTAGCTCCCTTTCCTCTTGCAGAAACTTGTCAACTTTTTATTTTTCCCGGATATCTTCCATTAACTCGCTTGAGATAGTGACCATGTTCATACGAATCTTTCCCAGTGCTAATTCTTTAAAGGACCATACATCCCTGAATTGCTCTATCAAATCCTTCTCCTTGATCATCATGGCAGAAATACTGAGCATCTTCCTACTCAAAGCGTTTGCCATGACGCTTACCTTTCTAGGGTGATACAGAAGTCAAAAATCACAGTCCTTAAGAAATTCCAACCATCTTCGCTGTCTCATATTCAATTCCTTTTGATCATATAGATACTTCAAGCTCTTGTGGTCCTTAAAGACGTTGAACATCGCTCCATAAAGGAAATGTCTCCATATCTTCAAAGCGAATACCATAGCTGCTAACTCCAAGTCGTGCGTTGGATAGTTCTTCTTATGCACTCCCAACTGCCTCGAAGCGTAAGTCACCACTTTTCCATTTTGCATAAGTACACATCCTAATTCTTGGTGTGAAGCATCACAATATACTTCGAAGGGTTCACTTGGATCAGGTAGAACTAGTACTGGTGAAGTAGATAGTTGTCTTTTTAATTCTTGAAAACTTCTTTCGCAAGCATCAGTCCACTCAAAGGCTTGATTCTTTCTTGTGAGCTGAGTGAGAGGCCTTGCTATTTTGGAGAATCCTTCAATGAACCTCCGATAGTATCCAGTCAATCCCACAAAGCTTTGGATTTTTGTCACTGTCTTTGGTCGTTCCCACTATAGTACTGCTTCACTTTTGACGGATCTACTGCAATCCCTTCATTCGAGATCACATGGCCCAAAAACTTGACTTCGTCTAGCCAAAATTCACACTTCAACAATTTGGCGTACAACTTTTTCTCCTTCAGAATCTGGAGAATTATACTGAGGTGTTTAGCATGATCCTCTTGATTTTGAGAGTAGATCAGGATGTCATCAATGAAGACAACAACGAATCTGTCTAAGTAAGGATGAAAGATTCTGTTCATGTAGTCCATGAATATGGCAAGTGCATTTGTTACACCAAATGACATCACAAGGTACTCGTAATGACTGTAGCCTTTACTCGAATCTGATGGTAGCACGATCGTAGATCGATATTAGAGAACACTGCCGCTCCTTTCAGTTAATCCATTAAGTTGTCTATCCTCGAAAGTGGATACTTATTCTTGATTGTGACCTTATTCAGTTGGCGATAGTCCACAGACAATCGAGAAGTACCATCCTTCTTTCGGACTAGCAACACCAGTGCTCCCCATGGTGACACACTGGGTCTAACGAACTGCTTTTCTAGGAGTCCTTCCAACTACTTCTTAAGTTCTGCTAACTCTGATGGTGACATTCTGTAAGGCGCTATAGATACAGGACCAGATCCAAGTACAAGATCAATAGTGAATTCTATCTCCCACTCCAGCGGTAGACTAGGTACATCATTAGGAAGGATTTTGAGGAACTCGTTAACCACTGGAATTGCATTCACATTGGCCTCGCTCTCAACTTTTAAGGAAGATAATAGCATGTATCCCTGAGCTCATTCTTTCAAGAAAGCTTGAACTTGGTTGGCTGTCAAAAATCTAGAATCCTTATCCATAGGGAAAACTATGGTTTTACTAGAACAATCTAATAGGATATGGTTAGAAGACAACCAATCCATTCCTAAAATTACGTCTAACTGGGAAAGAGGTAAGCAGATCAAATCAACAGAAAATATTCAACCCTCAACAATTAAAGGATAATTTAAACAAACTTTGGTGGTCACAATAGGTTTAGCAGTGGGGGTAGAAACAGTCAAGTCAAACGGTAAGGAAGACATAGGTAAACCAAGTCATTGCACACAGTCATAAGAAATGAAAAAGTGGGTTGCCCCAGAGTCATACAGTATAGTCAAAAGATTACCTTCTATGGTACCTTCGCCTTGTATTAGATCTTTGGATTTGGAGGCTTCTGCTTCGCTCATGGTGTAGACTCTGCCCCCTGCTTGCGGTTTTACGGCTTGTGCAACGTTAACCGAAGGCTTCGCCTTTGCTTGATTGCAATCTCTAGAGACATGTCCAAGTTTCCCACATCAGAAATAGATGATTCCTTTGATGGTGTAGTCTCTCATTGCGTGATCCTTCCCGCACTTTAAACATTTTGAAGGAAATGCCATATTCGGTCCAGCTCGATTTCCACCAGAACCTCTACTGGGACCTCCACCAGGTGTCTGCTACTGATTTCCCGATGGTTGGGAATAAGGTTTCTTCTGAAAATGGTTTGCAGCATTGCCTCCTCCTCTTTGGAACCTAGTAAGTCTAAAGTTACGATTTCTTGTGTCCTGAGCTTGATCCAGATCTTCCACCCTGCGACACATATCTAACAGCTCCGCAAACTGGTTAATCCTTAAGGTGATGGCTGCTCTTTTCACTTCGTGCCTCAGTCCTTCCTCAAATTTTTGACACTTCCACATCTCGTCCAGCTGGTGCTGGAAACATGTTGAAAATTTTGACAAGCTTTTAAACCTTGTGGCATACTCACTGACAGTTAAGTTCCCTTGCCTCAAGCTAAGGAACTCTATCTCTTTTGTATGCCTTGCGCTTGCGGGGAAATATTTCTCCAAGAATTTATTCTTAAATACTTCCTACATGATTGCGCGACCTTCAACTTCTGCCAATCTCTATGCCCCGTTCCACCATTCTTCAGTATCCCTAATTAGCATAAAAACAACATAAGTTACCTTCTTGTCATTAGCACAGTTCATGCCTCTGAAAATCTTCTCCAGCTCCTTGATCCAAAGACTAGCTTTCTCCAGATCAAATTGCCCTTTAAATTGAGGAGGGTTGTTACGATGAAACTCCGCCAAATTTTATGCATCGGCTGTAGCTTCTAGCTATTGAGCAGCTCTCTCAGTTTGCTGGGCAATAACTTCAGCCATCAGTTGCATCGCTTCAATCGCTACAGCCATATCTCCACCTCGTACCATTCCGCTCTTTCAAGTAAGACTAACTGAAAAACACAGGGGAGAATTGGATGTATCCTTTCGGAATACCAAACACAGAGAATCACACCGCACAAACAAGTCAGACCTAACCACAAAGACCCAAAGAAAACATAAACTGGGGCTCTGATACCAACTAATGTAACGCCCCTTTTTGAGAGGGAAAAGTCACACCATCAATTACAATGCGAAAAATAAAAATATAAATTAAGATCCGGTTCATTATATATTAGATAAATTTGCTTAGTTCTGATCATATAAATAAACTTGGCAAATTTTTTTTTGGTTATAAAATAATATTAAAATCTAGTGACGAGACGTAGTTACAGTAAAGAGTAATATAAAAGTAAACCATACATTCGAACAACATACATATATATATAATCATATCAAACTTGTATAGTTACAACACCTGATGTACAAAAAGCAAAACTATGCATGCCCCAAAAGATTATATATGTACAGCCCACCAAAAGATAAGACATTAAGTCCCAAAAAGAAAATAGATGGCCATCAGTAGCCATCAATAGTATCAGCCCCTAAGAAGAAAGAGAAGGAACCATAGCTGGGTCCTCCTCAGGGTCTTCCTCATCAAGGAACCCTGATTGGAGCCACCGAATGACGGAGGAGGGGGGGCTCGGGCAGTAGAGAGGAATGAATCCTCCTATAGGGAGTAGTAACACTCTCCCCACATGTCACGAATAGGCAGATAAAACTCTAAGTTTAAATGAACACTACAGGTAAAGATGGGCGGATGATATGTGAATTCCGCAAGTGTATGGTTTCGTCGTCAAGTAATAAAAGATCGAATCCACAGAGACTGTGTCTATGAATACCAGTTAATTAATTAATCAATTAAATTAAACAAAGGAGATAAAATTGTTGATTGATGAGATCTTAATAACCAAGCAATTAAATAAATAAATTTCAAAGTACAAAATTAAGAATAAAAATAGCAAGTTATTAAGAAAGTTTTTTCAAATTCAAGAGAGTTTCCAAGATTGGGGTAACCACAATGATACAAGACAAATCCTAATTGACAACCTTTTTATTAAAATTGAAATTCAATTAAAGGTGAATTACCCTAAATTAGTTAATGTTCTTTCTCAAGAGACAAGAACCGTGCCCAATTAAACCAATTCCTACTCTCATGGTAATTGAATTTAAATTGAACCCATTATGCTTTATGGTACTTCATTAAGTCCTCGAAAGGCTAAACCTATTCTCGTGATTTAGACCTTAAGTTCAATTCTTATAGTTCCAACACCTAGGTTCACCTCTCAGTACGTCCTTAGATATCTATGAGATGTAAATATGTGGCCCGCAAATTCAGATGAATAAGTGCAATAAGGATTGAATCAAAGAACATTCAAGATTAATAAAAGGGTAAACAAAGTCAATTAATCATCATTAATGTATCAAAGGGCATTGCCCAATCCTAGAATAAAAAAAAACTAGTCAGACATGGAGAAGAAGAAACAAGAAATCAGATTCAAGAACATCCAAACCCGTAATCAAAGAGAGAAGAGAGAAGAAAGATAAAGATCAAGAGCCTCCAAGTGTGCCTCTTTCAAACTAAATTGGAACCCTTAAATTGTATTCAGAACATCTATAAATAACCCTAGGGTTTCAACTGGTCCAAGCCCATAAAAAGAAATAAAAACAAAACTTAAAATCTGACTCGTACTGCGATCCACGACCGTGGATCATTCCACGGGCTAGCCGTGGAACTTGCTGACTGAATTCCACGGTCGTGGATCATTACACGCCCAGGCTGTAGAATTCTCTAGAAAATCACTTTTGCTTCTTCACGCAGCTGCTCGATCCATGGCTGTGGGAAATTCCACGGGCAGGCCGTAGATCTCTCCGGAGTGAGCTTTTTGCACCTTTCAGCTATCTGTAAAGCTCCAACTTCAATAATGCAAGCTTTCCAGTCATTTCAAGGCCAATTGAGTACCAATCCTGCACAACAACACCACAAACACTGCAGTTATCCAAACTAAAGGAAAAATAAATAAAAAGAGAAACTAAAATGCCTAAAAATGCCTAAAAATGCATGCAAAACAAGACTAAGATATGATGTTGTTTCACATACATCAAATCCCCCAAGCTTAAGATTTTGCTTGTCCCTAAGTAATAACTAATGCTAAACCAAGAAGTGGGATCAAGAGACAATAATGAATGAGGAACCCGAGAAAACATCCAACTAAGCAATAGGCAAAGGCAAACAAGAATTAGAGAGATAATCAAAATCAAGTCCAACTTGAGGCTAAAGTTCTCAGAAATCATGCTCCTCACTAAATTAGGTTCACTCTACAAACCACACTCAAAGTGTTTAAAGGTGAAGACAATGCGCTCAAGATTCTTCAAAGAAAAAACACTTCCATAAGCTTGATAAGAAACTAAATTTTCACTAACAATCTACATGCATGCAAGAATCAAAAGGTCTTTCAAGGGTTATAATGGGGCCATGGGAATAATGTTAGGTAGGGTAAAGAAAGGAAGGTATACACAAAGGGCTAACAAAATTTTTAATAAGCACAAGAAATCCACTAGAACATAAATGGAGCAAAGACATTTTTCAATCAAAAGCATAACTCCACATTTCCAAGCATTTTCTTCCTTACTTTTCCTTATTCTCTTTCTCTTCTTTTTCAAGCTTTCATCTCATGATTTTTTTTATTTGCTCTTTTTTTTCATTTGAGAAAGAGAAGGGTCAAAAACATATGATTTCTAACACAACTTTCAAACCCAATTCGCTCCATTTAATATTCTAAATAATTACTGACAATGTATCATCATAGGCATCAAGAAAAACAATTATGCAATAGGCTCAAAATGGGCAACTAGTGGATAAAAATGTGACAATTATTTCAGAACACCAGAAAAATACCTAAGATGCCTTAATCACATTCAAGCATGCAAACAAAAATTTGGCCTCAAAATGGTTTCAAATCAAGTTCTAGAGCACAAAATCAATGAGGAATTATCACTCAACACAAAGAATGAGAGCAAAAATCATATAGTGCATAAATCCTATATAGGCTCAAAACTCACATTTAGAGGTTAAAAAATAAATGAAAAGCACAAATTCAGAGAACATATGCTAATTATCAATTATCAAGAAATTACCTCTACTGTCAATTAAAATAATGTTTGTTGCCTACCACAAGAATCAACAAATTGGGTTCTAAATCAATACCATCTCAAAATCCTCAAAAGAGAGTGGCACAAAATTCAACCAAAAAGCCGAGAGATATGATGGTGTGAAAATGCAATAAGAAGATGCAATGCAATATGAGACATGAGAATGCATAAAACTAATGATCTACAATGAAAAAAAAATGAAAATAAAATACCCCCTAAGCTTAGAACTTATATTGTCCCCAATGTAAAAATCTATAACTAGAGAAGGGAGAAAAGAAAAGGACTCACTATGGTGGTGGGAAATCTTTTGGTGTTTAATCCATGGCCATGGAATTTTCCATGGTTTGGGTGTGGAACTTTCTGACTTCACTCTCCTTCTAATTTGAGCTTCAAAAAAAGTCAAACCTAAATAAGATCCATGAGATAAAGATCAAACCAACAATCCAACACAAAAAATCAAAAGAGAAAGACAAAATTAAAAGAAAAAAAAACAAAGAAACTTGGGTTGCCTCCCAAGAAGCACTTGTTTAAAGTCATTAGCTCGACTTTGGTCTGGTTTCTGTGCTCAGGTGATGTCAACGGAGTAGTGCTTAGTCCCCACTCCTTCAAAGTATTTCACTCTCTGGCCATTTATCATGAAAGACTGATGGCCTTCTTTCTTCACCTCAAGCACACCGTAGGATAAAACTCGAACAATCTCATATGGTCCTGACCATTTCGACCATAACTTATTAGGACAGAAACGTAAAAGCGAGTTATTGACAAGAACTTTATCCCCAAGTTTAAATTTACGCTTCTTGACACACTTGTCATTCTGCTTCTTAGGTCCTTTCTTGAAGGGCTTGGACTTCTTAAATTTTGTGGTACCCTTTGGCAAGGTCTTTTCTAGCATAGCATCAGTCACTGATTCCTGCACACCTGAAAGCATAACACCATCCATAACATTAGTAGCATCTATGCGATGACATGAATTTAAGGAATTAGAATTATTTTCAGAATTAAAAACATCAAAAACTACTTCCTCATCATTCAATCACAAAGTTAATTTCCCTTCGTGAATATCAATGATCGCCTTTATAGTGGCAAGGAATGGACGCCCAAGTATGATCGGTATTTTAGCATCAGCTTCCATGTCAAGCACAACAAAATCCACCGGCATATAAAACTTACCAACCTTAATAGGAACATCCTCCAAGATGCCTACGGGGTACTTGACGGACCAATCTGCCAATTAAAGTGAGATAGTTGTGGGTTTTAGTTCACCCACCTCCAACTTCTTACACACAAAAATGGGCATAAGACTAACACTAGCTCCCAAATCATAGAGAGTTTTATCAAAATTTGTGTTACCAGTCAAACAAGGAATAGAGAAGCTACCTGGATCTTTTAGCTTAGGAGGTGATTTATTTTGAATTAAAGCACTATACTTCTCAGTTAAAACTATTGTCTCATATTCTTCGAGCTTTCTCTTATTAGACAAAATGTCCTTAAGAAACTTAGCATAGGTAGGCATTTGTTTCAACGCTTCAGTGAAGGGTACATTAATGTACAATTTCTTAAGGACCTCTAGGAATTTCCAAAACTACCTATCTAACTCGGCCTTAGCCAATCTTTAAGGGAAAGGAACTGGGGGTTAGTATGGTTTAGGGGGTACATACTTAGACACATTCTCAGTAGTTTCCTCTTATTCTAAGGGTGGTGTCTCAGTCTCTTTATCCTCAATTCTCTTATCTTTTTCACTTTCCCCCTTACCCGTGGAATCCTCTAATTTCTTTCCATTCCTCAAACTCACAGCTTTACAATGTTCATTGTCTGGGTTCATTTCAGGTTGACCAACAAACTTACCTTGTTACCTATATAAAGTGCTTGCTTGTTGGGCAATCTGGGTTTCCAACATCATATTATGAATGACCAAATTGTCAACCTTAGCTGATAACTTTTTAATGGCTTCAGTCACAACTTGCCTATGTTGCCTAAACTTCTCATTTTGCTTAGACTGACTCTCAACAAAATTCTCAAGAAGAGACTCAAGTCTAGATTTTTGTACCTGTGGGATTCCAGAAGAGGGTTTAGCATTACCTTACCCAGCTTGGTACTAACTATTTCGGTAAGAGAAGTTAGGATGTGATCTCCAACCGGGGTTGTAAGTTTGAGAATCCGGATCATTCCTCCCCTTTTGGTTGAAGTCATGAAAATTATGGCATGATTCCACTTGCTCCACTGGTGCACCTTGTGAGGAGCCAATTCCAACTTGGCATTCGACACCTATGTGTCCCTGTGCTTCGCAAATCTCACAAAAATTGTTAGAAGCACCTATTGCATTAACATGAGCTTTTTCAAGCATGTCAAAATGTTTATTCAAAGAATCAAATTTTGACATGATTAAATCAACACCGTCTACCTCAAACTTACCTCCCGAGAGTTTTCTTGGGTTATGGCCTCTTTCATTGGCCCATTAGTGATGATTTGCAGCAACACTCTTAATAATCTCATAAGCTTCTGTGAGCCTTCTATTCATCAAAGCTCCACCAGCTGCGGAGTCAAGAGACATCTTCGAAGAATATTCTAGCCCATTATAGAAGGTGTGGACGATCAACCATTTTTCTAACCCATGGTGTGGGCAGGCTTCCAGCAAAGCCTTATATCTGTCCCAAGCTTATGACAATGACTCTCCATCTTTCTGAACAAAGCTTGTGATTTGGGTCCTTAGATGAGCAGTCTTGGAAGGTGGAAAGAATTTGTCCAAGAAGGCTTGCTCCAATTGGTCCCAAGTAGTTATTGTCTCAGTGGGAACAGACTTCAACTAAGCTCTAGCTCTATCTCTCAATGATAATGGAAACAGGCGGAGATGAATAGCATCAACAGAGGCGCCTTCAATCTTAAGAGTCTCACAGAACTCCAAGAACATATCCACATGATTATTCTAGTCCTCTGATGGCAATCCTCCAAACTGGTTCTACCTTATCATAGAAAGTAGGGCAGGAGGTATGGTGAAGTGTCTAGCTTCAATGTCTGGCCGAGCAATTCCAGATCGCAAACCCCGAGAATTAGGGGCTGCATACTCTTTTAGCAGTCTATTATCCTCAGCTTCAACCATGACAAGTGTTGGTTCAGGTATTTCTCTTACTCTTTGCCTTTGTTGTCTTCTCCTTCTACGAAGAGTTCTTTCAATTTCAGGATCTGCTTTAATAAGAGTCCCAGAACATCTAGTTTTTTGCATAAATAAGAGAAACTTGTAGAGAGTCAAAGAGAAATCAAGAACGTAAGAATATGACAAAAAGAAGAATTTTTTTTAAATAATTAAATTAAAAATTAAACTGATATTCAAGAAAAAACACAGTCCCCGGTAACGACGCCAAAAACTTGATGTGTGAAATCCGCAAGTGTACGATTTCGTCGTGAAGTAATAAAAGATTGAATCCACAGGGACTGTGTCTATAAATACCAGTTAATTAATTAATTCAATTCAATTAAACAAAAGAGATAAAATTGTTGATTGATGAGATCTTAATAACCAAGCAATTAAATAAATAAATTTCAAAGTGTAAAATTGAGAACAAAAATAGCAAGTTATTAAGAAAGGTTTTTCAAATTCAAGAGAACTTCCAAGATTAGGGTAACCACAATGATACAAGACAAATCCTAATTGACAACCCTTTTATTAAAATTGAAATTCAATTGAAGGTGAATTACCCTAAATTAGTTAATGTTCTTTTTCAAGAGACAAGAACCGTGCCCAATTAAACCAATTCCTACTCTCATGATAATTGAATTTAAATTGAACCCATTATGCTTTATGGTAATTCATTAAGTCCTCGAAAGGCTAAACCTACTTTCGTAATTTAGACATTAAGTTCAATTCTTATAGTTCTAACACCTAGGTTCACCTCTCAGTACGTCCCTAGATATCTATGAGATGCAAATATGTGGCCAGCAAATTCACATGAATAAGCGCAATCATAATTGAATCAAAGAACATTCAAGATTAATAAAAGGGGTAAACAAATTCAATTAATCATCATCAATGTATCAAAGGGCATTGCCCAATCCTAGAAACAAAAGAAACTACTTAGACATAGAGAAGAAGAAACAAGAAATCAAATTCAAAAACATCCAAACCCGTAATCAAAGAGAGAAGAGAGGAGAAAGATGAAGATCAAGAGCCTCCAAGTGTGCCTCCTTCAAACCAAATTGGAACCCTCAAATTGTATTCAGAACATCTATAAATAACCCTAGGGTTTCAACTGGTCCAAGGCCATAAAAAGAAATAAAAACAAAACTTAAAATCTGACTCGTACTGTGATCCATGACCGTGGATCATTCTACAGGTTGGCCGTAGAACTTGCTGACTGAATTCCACGGCCGTGGATCATTCGACGGCCAAGCCGTGGAATTCTCTGGAAAATCACTTTTGTTTCTTCACGCAGCTGCTCGATCCATGGCTGTAGAAAATTTCACGGGCAGGCCGTGGATCTCTCTAGAGTGAGCTTTTTACACCTTTTTGTAATCCGTAAAGCTCTAACTTCAATAATGCAAGCTTTCCATTCATTTCAAGGCCAATTGAGCATCAATCCTGCACAACAACACCACAAACACTGTAGTTATCCGAACTAAAGGAAAAACAAATAAAAAGAGAAACTAAAATGCCTAAAAATGCATGCAAAACAAGACTAAAATATGATGTTGTTTCACACACATCAGCGGATTATAACGCCCCCAAGCTAGAGACATTGTCACATTTCCCAGATAAACACAGCGATCCGAAGCCAGGTTGATATACCAGTAGTCCGGACCTCCGAGGAAAGTCAATCGCATATATCCCAAAAAGCCTTGCAGTCAGGCCGTCATGATCAAAGCAGGCGCTAGTCAAAGTTGGGCCAAAAACCAGGGAACTCGTGTACTTCCCCCTCTTCACTGATGTCTTTAGAGAAACATACAGATAGACAGAACAATAGAAATACAGAAAAGAGGTGAGACATCCTACATTCAGTACCAATTATGGCAGTGAAGAAATAGAACAGTGTAGGACGCCCGTATAGCATTACAGGAATAATAGACAGTATCAAGAAATAAATATTAAATAGCTCAATAAATTCAGGCAGTTATAACATCAATAATATAACAATCTCATTCATCATATGAATTAAATGCCAAATAATATATTGACTCACTATGCACATGCATATGATATCAAAATCCTACTCCATGGAACTAGACATAAACATCGGAGAGAAAAGATCATGAGACATGTCTGTAACTTGGCTGCTGCGGCCAAAGTGCTATAAATTATCAATTTATCAACGTGCACATCAAGGCATTGTACAAGACATTCATCACTAGATCGCGATATAGGATAGTGTCTCGGTCCGGATTGTCGGTGCATTTGCATCGGTCTATCCTACAGCCAAGAAGAGCTACCAACTGACCATTGTGGAACACCCGCACCCCGACGCCCCCAAGGTCAACAGTATGACCTACACTAGTCTACTTGCACCCGTACAAAGGTATGTTTCAATCTCCTAGGCAACATGGCCTTAACAACAGTCCATCAGGCTTTTACAATGCATGATGACTCAATGTACATTCATGTATATTCAACAATAATATGCTTTTCCATAACGTGCCATAATTTGATTAAGATAAGCATCAACACATTCTTGGTCCCACTCATGGACCCACAATAAATATTATTAAGTCCTCAAATAAGACATTACACTTTTAGGATTCATTATGGAATTATGCCTTAATCTTCTACATTCTTCTCAATAAGTTTCTCTTAAGATAATTTAATTTGAGTTATTAAACATTTTACTTACACTCATGTCCTCCCTTTTTATTTAGATTTATTCTAAGTTTTAGGATAAGATCTCATTCTTGATTCTTTCCATTTTATGAATCCCTAATTACTTCCTAATCATCCAATTAATTAAGTTTCACTTTAGTTTAGCATTTCTTGTGAAATTCTTTTCTAGAGGAATTCTTTTGATTATTAAGTTCCTTACTTTAAGTTTATTCATACTCGCTTAGAAAATTATTCTAAGGTTCTCCAAGTTTTACACACTCTTGTTCTTTAATTAGGTCCAAAGATTCACTTTTAGGTTATCAATGAAATTTCTCTACATCACATTGTTATCTACTTAACACTTGATTAATTAAAATCCAAGGTTACATAAAATTACATGATTGAGTCCTACAATGGCCCTAGAGGCCGTGGGCCTCCTAAGGGTAGAAACCTTAAATTTTCCTTTACTTCATTACATTTTAATCACTTGATTAGTTATGTTACTAACTTGATACATAATTTCAACCATGAACACCCTATTTCAAGGGTGTGGCCATGAGCCTCATAGAGGGGAGCAAGGAACTCTTGCTTCTATTCCATTTCTCCAATCCATCCAAACCAATCCAAGATCATCAATGTACATTTACATTCAACCAAATAGATTAAACAAAGTAAAATTAACACATACCCATAAAAATCATACATCAAAGAGAGTAACTCTAACTAGGGTTTCTCACAACCAACACAAAAATCAAGTCTCTCACTACCAATAGAGGTTGAAGTGGACAATCTCCCTCTTACCTAAGGAGAAAACAAGAACAGAACTCCCTTGAAGTTCCTTGATGAATTTCGGCCAAGCCCACCAAAAACCCTAGAAATCACAACTCAACAAATCAACACCAAGGCTTGAAAAGAATGGATCAATGATCATGGTGATGGCTATGAAAACGAAAATGAAGAAGAGAAGATGAGAGATCAAGAATATTACCTAAAAGTCTCAACTTTGAAGCTTGAAGAAGAAGATGAAGATGAAAGCTTTTCAAGTAGATTCAAACTAGAAAGGTGTTTGGAATGTGGTGGAGATTAAGAAAATATGGTTGTTAGAAATTTTTGTAATGTTTGGAGGGCATGGAAGGGTGTGTCCATGTGGAGTGGTAAAGAGAAGGAGGAGAAACTTGAGAGAAAAAGAGAGAAGGAAAATGTAGAGAGAGAAGTTGATAGTAAGAAAAATGATTTCAAAAATTAGAATTAAAAGTAATATAGTGTAAAACAAACTTTTGGCTCCAAAAAGGCCTTCATGGCCGTGTAGAAGAGAGAGAGAGAGTGAAGGAGTTTGGCTTCTCAAACAAGCCAATAGGAAATTTCTAAGAAGCTTTCTCCAAAGTTTCTTCAAGAAGTCAAAATTTACCTTTTTGAAAAGTCAACGATGATGTCATCAAGATGATGTCACTTAAAATGAATACTCTAGAAAAGATGATATTAGAGCTATTATCCAGTGAATAAAAGTTACAATTTATAAAAATAGTATTTATTGTTCATCGGATAACTTCATGATACAGTGATTTTATTTATCAGATAAAATCTCAAGAAGCGTAAATCTCGTAAACTGTGCCCAACCTCGGGTTTAGTAAGATCCTCCGTCGACGTTTTCATAATTCAAAGTTTACCATCATTGGGGAAAATATTTCATTTTCTCGACTCCGCTCAGTGTGCACATGAAACAAGAAATATATTAAAATATTTAACATTTCTGAAAATATTTACAAAAATTTTAAAAAATTACAAATATTAAAAAATGACTATTTATAATGAAACAAATAATTTTTGGGGTGTTACCTTGATTACATTCGGTGTGCATATAAAATGAGAAATATATTAAAATATTTGACGTTTCCAGAAAAATTCAGAAAAATTATAAAAAATCATAAATATTATAAAATGACTATTTATGATGAAACAACTAATTTTTGGGGTATTACAATCAACACTATCCTAGCTTTCTTCTTGGCTCTTTCTAGTAGGCGTTCTTGACTCTTTTTTTTTGTCTTGAAAGGACTTTTATGTATTCCTTTTTGTTAGAGCTGATGATGTATGGAATGTGAATAATAATAAAATTTCTTTTTCTAAATCTTGTATCTTCTGTTTTTCATTTTCGTTCTCCGTCTTTTCTTTTTCTCCGGGGATGAGTCCAATGCTCATATTGTAATGACGTCATGTTGCCCCCAGCTTGGTGCTTGGCTAGTATAGGGAAGTAGCAAGATAAAACTCAATGCCCCCGAGTGACGGTATTCATGCTTTACATGAAGCCATGGTCTGTGTTATCCCATAGGGTTAAGAGCTCTAATTTGGGGACATTTTTAAGTCATGACATTCATGGAAGTACCGTTGTTAGGGCAGAGTCCACGCGTCAGTTGACCATAAGTGGACATTCCGGGTGTAGCCAGAGTCCATAGAAAAAATTCGGGGCTCGTAGAAAAATTCTGGACTCAATTGTAGAGGTTGTGTGGCATTTGGTTTGCCATGCAACTGTCCTTTCAACTACTTTGACAATTGTGGGGTTCACATGACATGCTTCAATTGGATAGTCGTGCTTAGTGGTTTGAAATCTGATGAGCCAAGATAGAATTTCCCCTTAATTGTTTGGCCGCTATAAATATGGGTTAATAGTGCCTTTTTCTGTGCTTTACTATTTCATTCTAGAAATCTAGTGACCTAAGGTGATTTCTGGTGGCTTTTCCCGATGAAGAAGTGTAGTTTTGAGTAGTTAACAACGATTCACTGAAGTTTCAACCTTTCTCTTCATCTAGTCTTTCTATTTTTCAAAGGTATGCCCTCTTCTACCTTCTATTTTTGCCATTCATAGAGTCATAAAGTGATTTTGCTTCATCATTTTGGTGTGTATTCCCTTCTCCGCTTAGTAAAATGAGTTGAGATACCCTTTTGTAGGGTCCCTTTAACTGCGTCGCTCGGTGAAGCATCTTCTCTGCTATGCTGTGAGCGATGGAGGTGTCCATCTAAGGCTCAAGTCTCGGTAGGTGCAGAGGTCGGTATCCATAGTGGATGCAGGTGCGAACTTCTGATTTCTTTCCTGGTCCGCCTCCTTCCATGTCTGAATCTGTAGGTTGATTGATTCTGACAATTAGTCACCAGACTTTGTGGGTGTTTCCAAGGATTTAATGGCTAGGAGATGAGTAGCAGGCCTCGGATGTCGGCCGAAGAAGGCCCCATAGTGATTGTCTGTGGTGTGAGGTGGGTGTATCCGTGGGTTAGGGACGATGCCTACGATCAAGTGTCCATCTTTCAACCCGGGGAAGAGCTCGAAAAACTTAAAGGCTACTTGATGCTAAAGGAGGAAGGTACGAGAGATCACGAATTCGAGATTCTATCCCTAGAAGACGAGAGAGTGTGCTAATCCCGGGAGGCGAGTACACACTACATGTTCTTGTACGAGGATATCTTCTTTTGGCAGGACTTCGAATTCCTTTTAACAATTTTTAGATTGCGGTCCTCCATACTCTTAACATGGCACCAACCCAGCTTTATCCCAACAACTGGGGAAACATACTTGCCTTTGAAAGGCTTTGCTGGTTAATCGGACTATGGTACTCGGCGAAGATATTCTTCTATCACTTTACCTGGTGGATTCCTCAAGGCGGAGGGGGGGCACTCAAAAGAACTAGCTCATGATCCTATTAAGACCCAGTCGGAAGATCTTTCAGGTTTTCCAAGATAGTTATAAGAACTTCAAGGAGAAGTACTTCAAGCTAATGGCAGCACCAAGGGTTCATCCTTTCTTCCTGGACGCTGAAGGGGATCTAAAGTTTCACCTGTACTAGAGCCAGATGGCGTGGAGTACTCCCATTGGGTTGATTGAACGGGAGAAGCCCGACCTTGACCGGGGTGAAACTGAGTGCGTCAACTTCCTAAGTATGTGGGCTCAGGAAGTGGGCCTCATTTGTTGTAAGGACGTGCTGGATGCCCCTGATGATGTAACTCTCTGGGCCATTCTAGGTAGCGTAGGCCGTGGTCTATATTTTTTTTTGAATGTAGTAACTATTTTATATATATTTTTTGTTATCTAACTCTTGCTTTGTTTTGCAGTAAGTTTGGCTACTATGGCATCCAGAAATGCTCTTACCACCCTTGAGGCCCTAAGAGCTAGGAGTGCAGCTGGCCCTTCCAACGCTTCCATCATCGTTGCTCTGGCCCCTTCGGCCCTCCAATTTTAGATCCAGTGATTGAGGTGGGCCCAATTCAACTAGAAGAGTCTTCTACGTAGCCACTCCAAAGGTGGAAGAGGAGGACTATTGTGGATGGCAGGGCGGATGATCGAGGGAAGAGGGCGGCTGTTAATACAGACGATGAGGGCCCAATTAGTTTGTACATGAACAACTTGGAGCTGGGCACTTCATCGATTTCAATCTCCTAGACAAAAAATTCGTGGACCGTATTGCTCAAAACAATACGCCAGAGCTCCTATCAGCGTTTCAGACTTACGGCCTCCGCCTTGTTACTGAAGCTCATTTCATGTAGAGATGCTATGTAGAGTATAATGAGCAGATGGCAGAGGAGGAGAGGATGTAACATCTTAATACCAATATCCTAGTATATCAGGAATATATTCGGATAAGTAGTATTAGTCATGCTACTTCTAACTTAAATATTAATCTAAACCATAAGATTTATACAAATAATTATGGAGAGCCATAACTAAAATGGTTATATATATATACATCATTAGCCTTAAAGGGTAAAGTGTTATACATACAACTTTTTACAAACTCAAAGCAAATATAAAGAATTATATAAGCTTTGTACTAAAAGAAATAAAACTAAACTAGTCTTTATACTTCTTCTTCTTCCCCTTTGAAGGGCTTCCACCTGGATTTACATGGCAACACAGCGGGGTAAGAATTAAAAAAATTTCAATAAAAGTATACCAATAGCAGCCATACATAACATAATAAACATAATCTCAACACATGCTAAATAAGATATGTTTAAATTCTCTACAAGGTTTAACTTTAGTGACTAAAGAAACCAAGTTAACTAACATATATACAGACAAACTTAATTCATTTAAGAACCAAGCTATTCTTCTAGGAACTCTGGCTTCTTGTATTATCTTGTAGTAGGAAGGGAAAGCTCATCCGCACACTACTTGTAACCTTGGCACTATGGATAAGAATAACTAATTCCCTTCCTCTGGCCAAATGATTGTGCACATCATATAAAGTTACGCACATAAGAAAAATACTATTAGTCCATCCTAGCATACATACATCTATTATACTACATCATCACAACTTAAGTGACATCTATGCAGCACTAAGTTGTTAAAGGTGATAGATATACCTAGGACAATCACTACTCTTAGTTGCACCAAGGTCCATACATTTCATGTACATACTAAAGGGTCACTCACTTCAAGAAATACCTTTACTAGTATCTTAAACATTACCTATGTTAATCCATTACTCTTGGATGTACAAGGTTCTATTCTTTTACACATGTACTAAGTAGATATTTTCTTCTTAAAATATCTCTAATAGTGTCTTAACTTATACTAAAAGGCATGTATAAAAGATTGCTACAAGTAAAAACTCCAATTCCTTCATATAAAAGTCCTAGATATATTCTGGTCCTGCTGCCTAGGCGCCAGCCTTCCAACACCTAGGTGCTGGTATGGCAGGGACATTGCCCTATTTTTCTGCTCTTTTGGCGCTTAAGCACCCCTCACTTGGCGCTTAGGTGCCCTACTGGCAGCATCAGAAAAACTAATTCTGGGCAGTAGGCGCCTAGGCACCCAACTCTGGCGCCTAGGCGCCAGTTGCGCTACCTACTGCTAAATTGGTTCTGGTCCTCTAGTGCCTAGGTACCCAACTTTGGCGCTTAGGTGCCAGTGCACCAAAAACAGATTCTTCGTTTCTCTGGTTTTTAAACCAATTTCTATGACTCCAATCATGGGTTTTAAGTGGTTTCCAATCACAACCATGGTCCCTAAACATTTCTAAACATCTTATAACTCTCATGTACTTTCTTAACTCTAAAGAACATGAATTCATGGATAAGGACTAAACCTCTAAATACCCATTTCTCAAATTCATCCTCAAAGGTTCAAAAGGACTTGTCTAAGTTTACAACTCATAAACATACCTTGGACAAGTCATAAACAACCATTGAAGATAGAATCAACATATAGAAACCATCATAAACTTCTCAAAACTCATTTTCATTCCATCATGCATACTTCTCAAGAAAAAGATGGAGATGGAAAAAGATATACACATGAACACAAACACCCCCACCTCTTGAAAATGAAACACAAACCTTGGCCTTGCCTTTCTCCTTCTTGCTCCTTTCCTCTTCTTCTTTTCCTTCTTTCTTTCTTTTTCTTTTCTCTTCTGTTTTCTCATGTCTTTGCCACTACCTTTCTGCTACCAAAATCGTGTGGGAGGAGAGAAAGAAAACATAGAAAGTCAAAAGAAATAGGATAGGAATATGTGAAACTAAGGGCACTTGAATTTATGTGCTGAAACTTCATATATCTTAGGAATACTTTAATCTTACTAAATCAAGTTTCCTAACTTCCAAAGATATTGAAATAAAACCTGTAATTCACCTAAATCCTATTTTTATAATTTTCACAACTTTCCATATATTTAACTCATTAATCTAGTATTAAAACACTCAACTAGTGTACTTAAAAATACCAAACTGACTCAGTTTACCTTCAAACTTTAACTACATCCTCGTTCACCTATTTGTGACCTAAAAATAAAATCTCTTCATTTATTTCCCTCAACTAAGCAACTTATGCCACTATTTGAGTCATTTTAAGCTACTTTTCATATTCTGTGTTGCAGTAAAGTGCCTAAACTAATTCAGTTTGTCATAAAATTAAACAGATATGTCAAGCAAGTATTATGATACCTTTATGATCATATACAAGTCTAACATGTTGAAAAGAGGATGTTATAGAGGACATCCCAAGAGGAGGGAAATCGGGCTCTCGAGGCCAAAGAGGAGGCTGAAAAGACCAAAAGTGATGCTGAGGCAAAGGCCAGGGAACTGGAGATGAAGTTGGTGGTCTTGGAGGGCAATCAAAAAAAAGAGAAGGTCGGTTCAGTGGAGGCTAGGAGGGAAATTTCTTACCTCCTTGCTTAGGGTGAAAACCTTCATACTGAGAACTAGGGCCTCCGAACTGAAATGACATAGTTGTAAGAGGACACTCAACAGTTGATTATACTTTGCACAAATATCAATGGGGAGTAGTTCCAAAATGCGGTCAACCAAGTTTAGCTCTTCAACCCTGGGGTGGCCTTACCATTGGATGCATTGGACCCCAAAAGGGTGGTACGAGACAACCATCTTGTGCTTACAAGTCTTGCTCAGGACGACCAACGTGTCGTCGTGGCTCCAGCTGCCACTATCTCGGATCCGGACGTTGTCAAAAGCATAGGAAATGTAGCATAGATGACCTCTTATTTTTGCCCTTGCGAGGGGCATTTTATTTTTGTTGAAACAATTACCTTGATTATTAGGGTGCTTTAATTTATTTCCTTTGCTTTTATTGTTTGTCGTATTACGTATCTTATCCATGGTCCGCATTGGGTCCAACACTCGTTATAAACGTGCACTTGGTAACCTCTCAAAGGACACAAGATAATTTTAATTGAATCAAAACCTTGGTCTAGAGTCCAATGTCCAAAATATTAAGCATTCAGAATTCCACTTGACTTAGGCAAAATTTAAAATCAAGACCTTAGTCCGGGGTCCAACGCCCAAAATGTTTCGGCACTCGGAATCCTACTTGACTTAGGTAAAATTTTAAGGTGATCTGTATCGTGGTCTTTAATGTTTACATCTAGTGCAAAAAATAGTGTAGGCAATTTTTGCCTTCAAAACTTGTTTAACACAAGACATTATCGGTAGGTACCTAATGGCGGGGTATGGACTCACAGATCATCATAATCCATTTTGCTAATTAATTTCACAACCACAAAATGGTCATAACCAAGTGTAGAGGATTGAGTATGGAGCCATAATTAGCAACCAAAATACTCACACGAGTTTTTGGGCTATTCCTCTTAACCTGGACTCTTTAAGAAGCCTTGGATCCCCTTGGGAATAGGCTCTAGATGTTCTCAAGGCATTTTCTAGCTTGAGGGTCTTTTAAGTTTGTTGGAATCTAGATCCCATAAGGAACGAGTTTTGTGGACATTTTCAAGGTAGAGTATGACTTGAGGGTCCTTTGAGACTTTAAATAATACAAGACGATATATGAATAACTCTATTTTATTGATAGATCAAAGAACTAAAGTTCGTACATAGTATGTAATTACCAAAATTGGGGTAGACCAAACAAAGCAAACTAAAAGACTAGGCCTTAAGGGGCACTTAGCTATAGTACTTTCTAAGTTTGTCCACATTCCAATAGTTCTTGATCGGCTTGCTTGTTAATATCTCTAAGGTGTAAGCTCCTTTGCTAGTGCTGATCACAATGCGGTAGGGGCCTTCTCAATTAGGGGCTAACTTCTCTTGGCAGGCATTCCTACCTCTAATGTCCGCTCTCTGGAGTACTAAGTCTCCTGGTTGGAACTTCCTCGGAACAACCTTCAAGTTAGCCGTTGTTCTCTATTTGATGGCAGAGTCGCATATATGGGCAACGCACCTTCTTTCATCCAGGAAATCCAAGTCTTCCCTAATTAGTCTGGGGTTACTGTCAAGTGAAAACTGTTGGAGATGCTAGCTCAATTCCCCGATCTCCACCAGGATCATAGTCTTACACCCATAAGTGAGTTTAAAGGGAGTTTTACTTATTGTAAAGTAAGGCGTAGTTCGGTAGTCCTAGATGACATTTTCTAGTTGTTCAACCCAGTCTCCCTTAGCTTTATCCAACCTTCTTTTGATTCCCCAGACAATAACCCGGTTGGCGGCTTCAACTTGTCCATTTGTCCTAGGGTTCTCGATGGAATTGCAGTGATGCTTGATCTTTAGCTTGGCGAGTAGTTCTTTGTAAGTAACTTTTATCTTGGAACTGGGTCCCATTATCCGTCATAATGGACTTCAAAACCCCAAACCTAGTGATGATGTGGTTCCAAGTGAACGTTTGAATCCTAGCAGAGGTGATCATGATAAGAGGTTATGCTTTGATCCACTTAGTAAAATAATCCACTGCCACCACTAAGTATTTCAGTTATCCAAGTGCCTAGGGGAATTGACCCAGAATATCCATACCCTATCTATAGAATGACCAAGGTACAGACATCGTGGATAGTTCCTTTGGGGGAGTATGATAATGGTCCAAGTTACGTTGACATTTGTCACAAACCCGAACATGTGCAAGGGAGTCAGCTTCCATTGTAGGCCAATAATATCTGGCCATGAGTGCTTTCAAAACTAAGGTTTTGTCTCCTAAGTGATGTCTACAGCTCCCTTCATAGACATCAGCCAGTACATATTCTATAACAACCCAATATTTGCCATCTAATTATATCGTCATATAAAAGAATAACTCAATACTAGTCATGCTACTTCTAACATACATCAACAACTAACCCATACCATTCATACATCATGAGTAAATATGGAGAGACACGATGACCAAAAGATATATATACATCACTGCCCTCAAGGCGCATTGTAATACATAACTTTTTCAATAACGAAACTAGCATATTATACAAGCTTTTTAACCAAAAAGTATATAACTATACTAATCTTCGTCCATCTTCTCCTTCCCTTTTGAGGAACTAGCACCTGGATTTACATGGCAACATAATCGGGGTAAAAAAAACATATCTCAGTAGAAGCATTCTAATACCAGCATATAAGCATATACCAACAGATAATATACTCAATTATTAACTAAACACTTTAATCACAGAAGCAAACGACATCTCCATCTCAGAGACACACAATTGCCCATACAACTGTAATGTATGAATATGTCATGATAGCAACCGCTCATATAATCGCCATACTATGCCAATTTTATGACTAATGCCAATGCCTATGTAATAATCCTAAACATGTAATGCAAAATTTATGAAACCATTTACAAGAACCCATTTCTATGGTAATGTCATGAAATGCATGAACCTTGAATAAAACAAAGGAACCTAGTTCCATAAGCTCTGAACAAGCACTAGAAACCCAGTTCTAGCAAAACCACGGGGTGTGAGGGAAAGACCATCCTCAACTCATTACTATGATCGGGAAGGAATGTTACCTCTTCACTTACAATCATGTATGATCACCCTCTCCGGGTAGTGAAGTCTCATCAATTATACGGTCTTCAACAACAATCATATTTGATCAGAACAATGATCTCTGTGATGGGAAGGATTAGTTACCTACTCGTTCAAAATCACATTAGACCATCTATAATGAGGACTCACCCTTATCCACATAGATAAAGAACAACAATAATACCAATTACTACAATAACTAACATGTCAATTGATTCACATTCCTAACTACCAACATGAACGACAATGATGTTAAATACTACAATATATAACATACCAATTGATTTATATTCACTCTATTTCCACTTTATATAATACTTATATTAGAGTCTCCACACTCTTTAGGGAACATATGCCAATGATCCCATTAAGCCAAGAACTTGAAAAACATCAAAAATGACATTTTGAAAGATGTTGGCTCAAACACGGCCCGTGTCAAATGACACGGCCCACCCCGTGTCCTACACTATGAACACTGTTCACAAAAACCCCTGGTAGAGAGGGACGCGGCCCACCCCGTGTCTTACGACACGGGCCGTGTCGTCCGACCAGAAGCACTCTACAACACATGGTACTATTCCATTGATTTTCTCCTTGGATTTTGGCCATTCCAATCCAGTTTTTCAGTGATTCTAAGACCCCCAATAGGTTCTCAAACACATAGGAAATCATTAAGCACAACTTAAATCTCTTAAACTACTTTGATTTCACTCAAAACTAAAGATCATGGATTGACATCCATTTCAAAACCCAAAACCCCAATTTTCCATTCAAAAGGAATTTGAAACATACAAGGGTAGGAAATCCATTTCTATACACCCAATTACTCAAAAACAACCCATCATGAAGTTTTATAACAAGATTCAAGCCTAAACAACCAAAACAACTCAAAACCTAAAATCACTCATCAAGCCATAACTCAATAACAAGATGGAGAAAGTAGGAAAAAGAGTTTAAGAACAAGGTTCCCCCTACCTCAATTCCCAGAAATGAAATCGGTTAACCTTTCCTCTGCAAAGCTAAGTTCCTTATCTTGTTTTGATGAATATCCTCCTCCCTTGGTACATTGATTCTCCTTCTCTTTAGTTTTTCCTGTGCAGCCGTGAGAAGAAGAAAAGAAAATGAGAATTACTTCATATTTTGGCCTTAAATAGGCCTCAAACAACAACAGGGTCGTGCCTTCTAATTTTGGTCACTTAAGTGACCAAAATTCACTCAAACAGTTAAGAACACTTAGTTATCACCAAACCAAGTTTCCTAACTTCCAACAAGTTTAAAACAAATCCTAAGATTCATTAAAAATCTTATTACACCATTTTCACACTTTTCTATATCTACTGGGGGTTAATCCGGCACCAAAACACACAACAATATGCTTAAAAATGTCAAACTAAATTCGATAATTCTCAAACTTTAACTACATCTACTTCCATACACTTGTGGCCTAGAAATAATTTTTCCATACTTATTTCCACAAACTAAGCAATTTAAGTCAAAATCGACGCTGAAAACAACTATATTTAACACATAGAGTTGCAGCAAAGTGACTAAACGTGCTCAGATGGTCACAAAACTTTACAAACATGATAATCAAGTATTAGGATACCTCTGTAACCTTATACAAGTCTATCACATTTTCACGGGTGTTACATTACTCCCCCCTTTTAAAAAATTTTAACCCAAAAATTTGGTTTACTTATGGTAAGAAGCCCTAACAACTTACACAAAATAACAGGTATAACCAAACCTTAAGAAAACAAAATTTCACAACAAGTACAACCATGTACTCACATTTTCCTGAACTATAGGCTGGTATAGCCTTCACATTCTGTATATTGTATACTCTCCCCAGTCTTTCCTCTGACTTTGCCTCCTTTCTTGGAGGACAATTCCTTGCAAAATGGCTCAGCTAGCCACACTTATAATATGTTACCTAATCAACTACACAAGCTTTACCTCTCTGGTGCCTACCACATCTAGCACACAACTGCTTGCGACTATCCTTCTGTTCTTGGTTTCCTCTGTCTTTTTGGTCTCTATGTTGTGGAGCACTCCCCTTTGATCTACTTTCTGAACTCTTCTTCTTGTGGGATTCTTGTGATCGATGCTCATATTGTGGTCTAAAACTCAAGGGTTCAACAACCCTATATTTGTTCACCAAGGATGGGTAATCTATGATCTCAAAAGGTTTCACCAACCTCCTCATGCTCTCCCTCAGCCCAGTTTCAAACTTCATACACTTCCAACTGTCATTTGGATTATACTGGAGTGAAGAAAAAAACTTGGACAGTTCCTCAAATTTCACTACATATTGACCAACCGTCATGTTTCCTTGCTGCAACTATAGAAACTCCACCTCTCTTTCTTCTTACATAGGTTATGGAAAGTATTTCTCCAAAAAGACAACTTTAAATATTTCCTAAGAAACTTGGGTCCCAGCTACTTCCATCAGTCTCTTCGTACTGTTGCACCAGTGCTCAGCTTCTCTTTTCAGCATATACACTGCAAAAGACATCTTCTTCTCCTCTGAACGTCTCATAGCTATGAAAATATTCTCTAACTCAGTTATCCATTCCTCATCCCTTTCTAGGTCATAATCTTCTCTGAACGATGGTGGACTTGTCTTTCGAAAAGGTCATGAAAGTCCTGGTTCCTCTCCTCCTGTACCTCACGCCTAGGTGGTGGTACCAGTGGTGGTGTAGGCTGTGTTTGATTGGCCTCTAGCCTCTCAAGCACCCTAACAGTTGTAGTTGCCTGCTCCCTCATTGCTGTAGCATTCGTAGTCATCTGTTCACACATTGCTTCGGCCATTACCATCATGGCCTCAGCCATCCCCAAACCCTCATTCTCAAGGTTTCGATTCCTGCTTCCATGCAGTCGTCCCCTTGCTGCAGGTTGCCCTCGTGCTGCCATAGTTTCCTGTAAGCATAGAACAATCCATATTGAATTAGCTAGACTCAATATCATGTAACTGTGTCACAGTAACTAAAGCAAACATCTCAAAGGCAAAACATATAATTCTACTCAAACAGTCACATATAAAAGATAAGAAATGCATAACCAACACGAAACATGCCTAAGCATAGCCAGTCCACACCCCGGCTCAACAGGATGAACTGCTCTGATACCAAAATGTAACAGCCCAATATTTACTATCCAATTATATCATCATATAAAAGAATAACCTAATACTAGTCATGCTACTTCTAACATACATCAACAACTAACCCATAACATTCATACATCATGAGTAAATATAGAGAGCCACGATGACCAAAAGATACATATACATCACTGCCCTCAAGGCACATTTTAATACATAACTTTTTCAACAATGAAACTTGCATATTATACAAGCTTTTTAACTAAAAAGTATATAACTATACTAATCTTCGTCCATCTTCTCCTTCCCTTTTGAGGAACTAGCACCTGGATTTACATGGCAACATAATTGAGGTGAAAAAATATATCTCAGTAGAAGCATTCCAATACCAGTATATAAACATATATCAACAGATAATATACTCAATTATCAACTAAACACATCAATCACAGAAGCAAACAATATCTCCATCTCAGAGACACGCAATTGCCTATACAACTGCAATGCATGAATATGTCATGATAGCAACCGCCTATACAATCTCCATGCTATACCAATTTTATGACTAATGCCAATGCCTATCCAATAATCCTAAACATGTAATGCAAAATGTATGAAACCATTTACAAGAACCCAGTTCTATGGTAATGTCATGAAATGCATGAACCTTGAACAAAACAAAGGAACCCGGTTCCATAAGCTCTGAACAAGCACTGGAAACCCAGTTCCAGCAAAACCACGGGGTGTGAGGGAAAGACCATCCTTAACTCATTACTATGATCGGGAAAGAATGTTACCTTTTCACTTACAATCATGTATAATCACCCTCTCTGGGAAGTGAAGTCTCATCAACTACACGATCTTCAACAACGATCATATTTGATCAGAACAATGATCTTTGTGATGGGAAGGATTAGTTACCTACTCATTCAAAATCACATTAGACCATCTATAATGAGGACTCACCCTCATCAACATAGATAAAGAACAACAATAATGCCAATTACTACAATAACTATCATGTCAATTGATTCACATTCCTAACTACTAACATGAACGATAATGATGTTGAATACTACAATATATAACATACCAATTGATTTACATTCACTCTATTTCCACTTTATATAATACTCATATTAGAGTCTTCACACTCTTTAGGGAACATATGCTAATGATCCCATTAGGCTAAGAACTTGAAAAACATAAAAAATGACATTTTGAAAGATATTGGCTCAAACACGGCCCGTGTCCTACACTGTGAACACTGTTCACAAAAACCCTTGGTAGAGGGGGACATGGCCTACCCTGTGTCGCCCAACCAGAAGCACTCTGCAGCATATGGTACTGTTCCATTAGTTTTCTCCTTGGATTTTGGCCATTCCAATCCAGTTTTTGAGTGATTCTAAGACCCCAATAAGTTCTCAAACACATAGGAAATCATTAATCACAATTCAAATCTCTTAAACCACTTTGATTTCACTCAAAATCAAAGATCATGGATTAACATCCATTTCAAAACCTAAAACCCCAATTTTTCATTCAAAAGGAATTTGAGACATACAAGGGTAGGTAATCCATTTCCATACATCCAACTACTCAAAAACAAGCCATCATCAAGTTCTATAACAAGATTCAAGGCCAAACAACCAAAACAACTCAAAACCTAAAATCACTCATCAAGCCATAACTCAATAACAAGATGGAGAAAGTAGGAAAAAGAGTTTAAGAACAAGGTTCCCCTTACCTCTCCCAGAAATGAAATTGGTTAACCTTTCCTCCGCAAAGCTAAGCTTCTTCTCTTATTTTGATGAAGATCCTCCTCCATTAGTACCTTGATTCTCCTTCTCTCTAGTTTTCACTGTGCAGCCATGAGAAGAAGAAAAGAAAATGAGAATTACTTCCCATTTTGGCCTTAAATAGGCCTCAAATAACAACAGGGATGTGCCCTCTAATTTTGGTCACTTAAGTGACCAAAATTCACTCGAACAATTAAGAACGCTTATTTATCACCAAACCAAGTTTCCTAACTTCCAACAAGTTTAAAAAAAATCCTAAGATTCATTAAAAATCTTGTTACACCATTTTCACACTTTTCCATATCTGCTGGAGGTCAATCCGGCACCAAAACACACAACTAGTATGCTTAAAAATGCCAAACTAACTCCGATAATTCTCAAACTTTAACCACATCTACTTCCACACACTTGTGACCTAGAAACATGTTTTTCATACTTATTTCTACAAACTAAGCAATTTAAGTCAAAATCGAGGCTGAAAACAGCTATATTTAACACATAAAGTTGCAGTAAAGTGACTAAACGTGCTTAGATGGTCACAAAAGTTCACAGACATGATAATCAAGTATTAGGCTACCTTTGTAACTTTATACAAGTCTATCACATTTTCACAAGTGCTATATATTCTACTTCTTTTGGCGTAAGGCATTTAAGAATAGGTGAAGAGAACCCACGTCAGTACAACTGCCCATCGTAGATGGTGTACCTGACTATAGTTCTGATCAATTTAGAGGCTTCCTTTAGATCATCGAGCCTGGCTCTTGACTATAAATATTTCATGATTAGGGTAATCCAAGTACACTCTTGTTCTTCTACCTGAAAAATGGTTGAACCCATGATGGAAGGTTGAGAGAGGGTTGCTTAGATCACAGAACGATAGTTGCCCGGGCTTTTAGTGCTAGTCAGTTTTGACAAGAGGTCAGCCTTGGAGTTATTCTTCTTAGGTATATGCTCAATTTTGGCATCCTGGAAGCTTTTGATGAGCTCTTGGACCTTGACTAGGCTTCTCTGAAGGAAGGGTTCCTTGGCTTGATAGTCATCCTGGATTTGGGAGGTCAAAAGTCAGTAGTCACTGCAAAGTGTGATCTTAGTTGCTCCCACGTCCTTGGTCATTACCAGTCTGACAATACATGCTTCATACTCTGCCTGATTGTTGGAGGTTGGGAACTTGAAGTTCAGGGAGTTCTTTACTATCACTCTTTCAGAATTTTCCAAAATTACCCTGGCACCATTTCCCTTGGGGTTCGAGGATCTATCAACAAATATGGTCCAAGAGATCCCTGCGGGGTCGTCGGGGTCCGATGTGAGATCTACTAGAAAGTCATAGAGCTCCTGAGCTTTTATTACAAGTCGAGGCTCATATGCGATTCCGAACTCAGAAAGCTCAATGGACCAAGCAATCATTCTCCCTGCTAAGTTTGGCTTGTGCAGCACCTAGCAGATAGCTTAGTCCATTCTCACCACCATGGGGTGGCACTGAAAGTAGTGCTTGAGTCCACTCAAAATCCTTCCCTTTTTTGAGCAGTCTGAGTAAGGGAAGGGATTTGTGAGCAGCTTTAGCAAGGAAACGTATGAGGGCCGCGATTCGGCCTGTCAGCTGCTTCACTTCTTTGACACTCTAAGGGCTATGCAATTTGAGCACCGCTTGACATTTATATGGGTTAGCCTCTATTCTGCAGTGAGTTAGCATGAAGCCCAAAAACTTGTCTACCTGGACCCCGAAGGTGTACTTCTCCGGATTAAGCCTCATATTGTGCTTCCAGAGTTGTGTAAACACCTCTTCGAGGTCTGTACTTGTAGGATTTTCACTATCATGTCGTCAATGTAAACCTCCAGCATCTTCCTCCACTTGGTCTTCAAAGACCTTGTTCATCATCTTCTAGTAGATGGCTCCTATATTTTTTAGACCAAAGGGCATAACCCTGTAGCAGTAGCTCGCCCTGTCAGTGATGAAGGTTGTTTTATCTTCATCCTGGGGTATATTGGGATCTGGTTGTACCCAGAGTATATGTCCATGAATGACAACAAATGGAAGTCTGAGGAGCTATCAACCAATTTATCCATATTGGGAAGTGGGTACGAATCTTTGGGATAAGCCTTGCTTAGGTCCGTATAGTCAATGCATATCCTCCACTTCCCATTTAACTTCTTCACCAAGACCACATTAGACATCCATGTGGTGTAACGTACTTTCCTGATGAAGCCAACACTGAGCAACTCCTTCACTTGTTCTTTAATAACCTGCTACCTTTCTGGACTAACTTTTCTTTTCTTCTGGGAGACCGGCCTAGCATCCTCCTTGATAGACAGGCGATGGCAGATGGAGGCGGGGTCAAGCCCAGGAATGTCGGAGGACGTCCAGGTAAAGAGATCTTTATTTTTATGCAAAAACTCTATTAGTTGGTGCTTCTCTTCTTCTTCTAAGCTTGCTTTGATCTTGTTGACCTACTTTGGCTTGACACCAAGTTGGAGAGGTTGTAGTTCACCCTCCGGCTGGGGTCTGGTATCCTGGATTTCTTCTTGGACATCTAGCTCGGTCATAAGGATGTTGACCTGATCCAGAACCAAGCTAGATGTTGTAGATTTTGCTTTCTTGGGTACCCTACAAATTTGAAGGCTCTCGTTATAGCATTTTCGGGCCGTAATTTGGTTGCCTTGACTGTGACCACCTCGTCACTTTTGTTGAGAAACTTCATAATTAGGTGGGAAGTTGACACCACGGAGCCAAAAGCATTCAAGGCGGGGTGGCCTAAGATGATGTTGTAGGCTGAGGGATAGTTCACGACTAGAAACCTGACCTTGACGGTTCTAAAGAGTTTAGGGGACCCGAGTGTCAAGTGGGTCTTATAGTACCCTACCGAGGTGATCTTCTCACCAGTGAACCCTGTAAGCTCCCCATCATAAGGAGTTAGCTCCATGCACGAAAGTTCTAACTTCTAGTAAAGGTCTATAAACATGTTGTCTGTTGAATTCCCTTGGTCCATGAAAATATGTCAGACTTCGGTATTGGAAATAATTCCCGAGGTAGCCAGTGGGTCATCATGACCAAGAATAATTTCATTGTAGTCCTCATTTGAAAAAGGCGATGTGAGGTGCCTTTGATCTGTTAATAATTTCAGCTCTTAAATGTTCTTTGTTTGATCTAATTGGATTCCAAATGTGCTTAATTGTTGACATTTAGCCAAGTTTCTAATTTAGAGTTGTCTTTGGATGTTTATTGTGAAACTATGCTTAAATGTGGTTATAAACACTCATAAACGTATTGTGATTTTCAGGAGATTTATGAGTGATGGGGTCCACTGGTATTGAAACATTGAGAAGAGAGTTAAAAGACTCAAGGGAATCAGTATCAACCCCTAGAAGCAAAGGAAGACAAGCATTCATGAAGAATCAAGGTTGGATTTGAAGAAAGTGATCAACACGGCCCGTGTCAAAGTACACGGGGTAGGCTGTGTACTCTTCTGACTCTGAAGACTAGAAGATTTTGGACAACACGGCCTGTGTCAAATGACACGGGGTAGGCCGTGTACTTCTCTGACTTCACGAGGAAGAGTCAATTTCAAGCCTTGATCGAGAACACGGCCCGTGTCAAATGACACGGGGTGGGCCGTGTTCTTCTCTGACTTTGGAATAGCTGGAAATTTGTTATCAGAATCAGACATGGGTTGGGCTGTGTAATATGACACGGCCCGTGTCATCGGCCCAGAAGTTTAATTTCGTGTTTTAATGCTAAATTAGGTTCCCAAACTTATAAATAGGGTTGCTTAGAGTCCCTAAGGGAGGTCTGAACGGAGGGAGCCATCAAGAAAACGGAAAGAAACACAAAGACCAAGAAAGGGAAGGATTCAATTGAGGATTGGAGACTCGGATTCAAGCGATTAAAGATCAATCACTCTCAAGCCTTGGAAACTAGTTTGATCTTTAGTTTTTCTTTTCTTCTTTTGTTCTGAACAATGTTTTCTTTTAATTCTTCTTCTGTTTTTGAATTTGCCATGTATGGCTAAACTTCTTGATTAGTTAAGGGAAGATGAAACTCTAGTTTTGATTATGTGAATCTTACATACTCTTTATATCAATACAATTATGTTTTTATTCATATGTTTTTATTCTTAAATCAATATAAAGGTTTTTATATTCTTGCCAAACTTCGAGAGTGGTAAAACTAGGATTGCTATCTTGTGATTTGTGGTGGTATGACTAGTGAGATATATGATCTAAGCAATTTAATCCCAGTGTGTGATTAGACCTTAGTGTGATTGGTTTTCTAATTTTTAATACAATCATTAGGGAGGTGTAAGAGTGGTTGCTGAATTAAGCGAAACTTAAGGGAAGACATGGAATTTATCTCACAATCACATAAGAATATAATTGATCATGTTGGTATAAAAGGTATGTAAGTTGGCATAATCATATAAATCTAGTGGTAGATTCCATCTCTTAACCAATATCTTTAACTTGATAATTCAATTTGTGTTTATTGCTTTGGTTTAAGTGTAATTTCTTTTGTTACTTTTAATTAACAAAACTCTCCTTTTAATTTTACTATTTATTTTTCATCAGAGTTTAATTTAGGAATTAGATTGATAGTGTTAATTAAATTGGTTCTCTGTGGATCGACCCTTGCTTACTACAACTGGTTGCAAGGTTTTTATATATTTGATGGAACTTGGCAACTATTTTTTATATTTATTTTTAATCACATTCCACACCACACCAAATTTTTGATTTTTGGTGCCGTTGCCGGGGAACTAATTTTTCAATTGCGCTATTAATTTGTTTCCTATTTTATCTCTATTTTTTATTTTAATTTTAATAGTTTCAATTGTTCTCTTCAACTATCTTGCAGGTGTTCATGTCCGGTGAAGAGGTGAACGAGCAATTGAGGAATTTAAGGCATTACTTTGAACAAATTAGCTCACAATTCACACCTGCTGACATTGAAGCTGCCCGTCACATAGATCTTTCCAGTTCTGCGACATGTGAGATATCTGAGCCACCTGAAGAAGAAGTGATGGCAGAAAATACATTAAGGATGTTGGGTGCTCCGGACTTAGACCAACAACCTCTGTGCATAGAATTCCTGAGAATGAGGAGGCATTTGAGTTGAAATCTAGTCTAATCCATCTTTTGCCATCTTTCAATGGACTAGCTAGAGAAGATCCTAACAAACATCTGAAGGAAATCCATGTTGTGTGTTCTAGCATGAAGCCTGCGGGAATTTCAGTGGAGCAAGTCAAGCTGAGGGCTTTTCCGTTTTCTCTGAAGGATTCTGCAAAGAAGTGGCTGTACTACTTGCCGCTCGGATCCATTCAGACATGGCAGGACATGGCTCGGGCTTTCCTAGATAGATATTTCCCTACATCAAAGGCCGTAACCATTAGAAAAGAAATTTGCGGCATTCAATAAAGACATGGGGAATCACTTCATGAGTACTGGGAGAGATTTAAGAGATTGTGTGCTAGCTGCCCTCAGCATCAAATCAGTGAACAGCTTTTGATACAATACTTTTATGAAGGTTTGCTAGTGATGGACCGCAACATGATTGATGCTGCCAGTGGAGGAGCCTTGGTTGATAAGACTCCTCGAGAAACTAGAAACTTGATATCTAGAATGGCTGCGAACACTCAACAATTCTTCACTCAAAATGATACAGGAGTGAGAACGGTTAAAGAGGCTGACACTACTAGTTTGTAGCATCAAATGACCCAGTTGACTGCCATGGTTCAGAAGCTGATGGACAATGGGAAAACACCAGTACAGGCATGTGAGATTTGTTGCTCTTCAGGACATCCCACTATATGTGTTCCACTTTGCAAGAGGACACAAATGAAGAGGCCAAGGCAGTGGGGGGATTTTCTGGTCCATCCAAAAATTAAAACCCCTACTCTAACACATATAATCCGGGGTGGAGAGATCATCCAAACTTTAGCTATGCAAAGCAGCCCCAAGCTCAAGCTCAACCTCAAGCCTATGGGCCTCTAGGGTTTAGCAAAGACAAGCACCCTTTCCTCCGAGGCAACCACAAGTTCAAGCTCCTAGGCAACCTGAGCCTTCGTTGGAAGAACTAATGAGGCAAATGGCCACCAGTAATATTCAGTTTCAGCAAGAAACAAGGGCCACTATCAATACCTTGCAAAACCAAGTGGGACAGTTGGCCACTGAGATCAACAAGGTGCAGAGTCAGATTTCTGGGAAACTCCCCTCGCAGCCAGAGGTGAACCCAAGAGAAAATGCTAGTGCTGTCACCTTGCGTTGTGGAAAGACACTTGACGGACCCACATCTTCCCCAGTCACTAAAGACAAAGCTCAAAATCCTAAGGAGGTAGATGAGGAGGGGATTAATTCTAAGACCCCTAAGGTAAGTGTTTCTGACCCACTTCCTAAATATGTCACTAAGGCCCCTTTTCCGAGTAGGTTAGTTAAAAATAATAAAGAAGAAGCGGATAAAGAGATCTTAGAGACTTTTAGGAAAGTTGAAGTCAACATTCGTCTGTTAGATGCCATAAAGCAAGTGCCTAGATATGCTAAATTCTTAAAAGAGTTATGCGCTAACAAAAGGAAGTTGAAAGGTAATGAACGGGTTCAAGTGGGAGCAAATGTTTCAGTTGTTTTTAATAAGAAACTCCCAACTAAATGTAAGGATCCTAGCACATTCACTATACCATGCACTATCGGTAATGCCAGGTTTGAGAGGGCCATGCTAGATTTAGGTGCATCTATTAATGTCATGCCCTTTTCTATTTAAGCATATTTACATCTAGGACCTTTAGAACCTACTAGAGTTATCATTCAAATGGCAGACAGGTCTAATGCATACCCTAAGGAGGTTGTTGAAGATGTTTTGGTGCAGGTAAATGAACTGGTGTTTCCGACAGATTTCTATGTGCTGGACATAGAGGAGGACAAATCTCCCAACTCTACTCCTATTCTATTGGGGAGGCCTTTCCTAAAGACTGCCCGAACTAAAATTGATGTGCACTCAGGAACATTGACTATGGAATTTGATGGAGAGTTGATTAGATTCAACATCTTCGAAGCCATGAGATACCCGAGCGATGTGCACTCTGCTTATGTTATTGATTCTTTTAATGTTTTTGAATCTTTAATTTCTACTATTTTTTAGTCTGATCAATTTGATGTTCTTGATACAATTATGACTCGCAGTTTAGATTTTCAGGATTCAAAGAAGGATGACCAAGGAGAGCCATGGAGCGAGGAGATTAATGAAGTGGTGGCAGCCTTGCATACACTCTCTTCCACCTCAGAAGGGCATGAGGTATCGTATGTTGAGTTACCTTTGACCACTGATGTACCTAAACCTTCTGTTATGCAGGCACCAGAGCTGGAATTGAAGGAATTGCCCTCCCATTTGAAATATATTTTTCTGGGAGAGAAGGAGACACTCCCGGTAATAATTACTAAATCCCTCACCAAAGAGCAAGAGGAGAGTTTGATTTCTGTGTTGAAAGAACACAAGACAGCCATCGGGTGGACTATTGTGGATATCAAAGGTATTAGCCCTTCTATTTGTATGCATCGAATCTTAATGGAGGAGGGGGCTAAGCCAGTGAGAGAACCACAAAGGAGGTTGAATCCCCCGATGATGGATGTTGTGAAGAAAGAGATACTGAAGCTCCTAAGTGTGGGGGTCATATACCCCATTTCTGACAGCAAGTGGGTAAGCTCGGTCTAGGTAGTACCAAAGAAATTTGGCATTACTGTGGTAAGAAATGCTAAGAATGAGCTTATTCCCACTAGATTACAGACAGGGTGGCGTGTTTATATAGACTATAGAAAATTGAATGCTGCCATCAGAAAAGACCACTTCCCTTTACCTTTTATTGATAAAATGTTAGAGAGGTTGGTTGGTCATTCTCATTATTGTTTCTTAGATGGATTTTCAGGTTATAACCAGATTGCTATCGCTCCGGAAGATCAGGACAAGACCACTTTCACTTATCCTTTTAGCACCTTTGCTTATAGGCGAATGCCTTTTGGACTTTGCAATGCGCCAGGAACCTTTCAGAGATGTATGGTGAGTCTTTTTTATGATTACATAGAAAACATAATTGAGGTCTTCATGGATGATTTTAGTGTATTTGGGAATGGTTTTGAGAAGTGCTTGGAACATTTGACTTTGATTTTAAAGAGATGCATTGACACTAACCTTGTTTTAAATTGGGAAAAATGTCATTTCATGGTAGAAGAAGGTATTGTGTTAGGTCATGTAATCTCTGCTAGGGGCATTGAAGTTAATAAAGCTAACGTAGAACTTGTGCGTTCATTACCCCCGCCCACCAGTGTGCAGGACATTCGTTCTTCTCTTGGTCATGCAGGTTTCTATCGGCGCTTTATCAAAGACTTCTCCAAGATATCAGCACCCCTCTGCACACTTCTCCAAAAAGATGTGCCATTTTAATTTAATAAGAAGTGTATGAAGGCTTTCATTACACTTAAGGAGTTGATGACTGAGGCACCTATCATTAGGCCACCAAATTGGGAGCTTCTGTTCGAATTAATGTATGATGCGAGTGACTTTGTGGTAGGGGCTGTCTTAGGACAGCGAGTTGATAGGGTTCCTTATGTTATTTACTATGCATCAAGGACCCTAAATGATGCTCAATGAATTATTCTACAACTGAGAAAGAACTTCTTCTTTGTTGTTTTTGCTTTAGAGAAATTTAGATCATATTTAATTGGCTCTAAAGTAATTATTTTTTCTGATCATGCAGCATTGAAGTACCTACTGGCAAAGAAGGAGGCGAAGCCAAGATTACTCCAATGAATTCTGTTGCTCCAAGAGTTCAACTTGGAGATTAAAGATAAAAAAAGGAGCGAAAACTTGGTGGCAGACCATTTGAGCAGATTGGTGACTGAAGAGGAGGACATACCTATTCAAGAGAGCTTTTCGGATGAGAAATTAATGGCTATCGCAACCACTATTCTGTGGTATGCTGATATTGCCAATTATTTGGCCATCAAGGACTTTCTGGAAAGCCTGAACAAGGCACAACGAGATAAGCTGAGGAGTGATTGCAAGTACTATATTTGGGATGATCCTTACCTTTGGAAGCATTGCGCAGATCAAGTGATTCGAAGATGTATCCCGGATTCAGAGACTCACTCCGTTCTCTCTTTTTGCCATACCTATGCTTGTGGAGGACATTTCGGCATGAAGAGGACATCCAACAAAGTACTTGACAGTGGTTTTTACTGGCCTACCATCTTTAAGGATGCTTATAATTTCTGTAAGTCATGTGACCGCTGTCAAAGAACAGGTAATATTGGTCCACGAAATCAAATGCCTCAAACTCCAATAATCTTTGTGGAAGTCTTTGATGTTTGGGGCATTGACTTCATGGGACCATTTCCTCCTTCTTTTGGTTTCTCCTATATTCTTTTAGCTGTGGATTATGTTTCAAAATGGGTGGAAGCTAAAGCCACTAAATCTGATGATTCTAAGACTGTTGTGGATTTTGTGAAGTCCTTTATTTTTTCTAGGTTTGGCACTCCCAGAGCCATCATTAGTGACCAAGGTACACATTTTTGCAACAGAATCTTTGAAGCCCTGTTGAAGAAATATGGGGTGGTGCACCAGATCTCTACTCCTTATCATCCTCAGACGAATGGCCAGACTGAGGTATCCAATCGGGAGATCAAGTCTATCCTTGAAAAAACTGTGAATCCCACACGCAAGGATTGGAGTACTAGACTTGCTGATGTCTTGTGGGCTTATCAGACTGCATACAAGACCCTATTGGCATGTCCCCATTCCGATTGGTTTATGGGAAGCCCTGTCACCGCCAGTAGAGAGTGGAACATCGATCTTACTGGGCTATCAAACAAGTTAACTTGCACTTGGAAGGTGCTGGCAAGCAGAGAAAACTCCAAATTCAGGAGTTGGAAGAATGGAGGAATGAGGCCTTTGAGAGTGCCCTCATTTACAAGGCCAAAACCAAAGCATTTCATGATCAAATGATCTCTAGGAAAAGCTTTCACCAAGGCCAAAGAGTGTTGCTGTACCAATCCAGACTCAAATTATTCCCAAGTAAGTTACGTTCTAAATGGATTGGCCCATTTGTAGTAACTATTGTTTCTCCTTCTGGTGCAGTAGAGATCATGAACTAGGCCTTTGGGAAGACATTCAAGGTCAATGGGCACCGTCTCAAGCCTTACCATGAACTTCCGGAGAATGCAAAAGTTGAAGACATGCCTCTTCTCCATCCATCTTATGAAGAATCCTGAGGAGCATCACAATGTCTGGCTGAGGACAATAAACCAAGCGCTTATTGGGAGGCAACCCAATCAGATTTGCTTTCTTTTTCCTTTCTGTTTTGCGTTGTTTAAGTTTCTTAGTTTAGCCTATTTTTAAGTGTTTCTTGCTTGATGATACCTGTCTCCTTGCTGATATTTGTGTTTTGACTTGCTCAGTTTTAGTTTGATTGCTTGAGTTCATGGTTTGTTGAGTGCATGCAGTCCTGAGGAACAGTTTAGAGTGCTTCTTGTAAGTCAGCAGACTACACGGGGTGGGCCGTGTCACATGACACGGCCCGTGTCCTCATGACAGCACCCCAATTACTGCAGAAAAATACACGGGGTGGGCCGTGTCACATGACACGGCCTGTGTTTTCGAGGATAGGACGTTTGGTGATGATTCCAGAGAGGTACACGGGTATGGCCGTGTCACATGACACGGCCCGTGTTGTCTTGCGCAGCTGATTACTAAGACAGAGGAGTACACGGGGTGGGCCGTGTTATATAACACGGCCCGTGTACTCGTGGCAGTGCCTCACTTAAACCCTGATTTAGGGTTTTCTGCCCCAATTTCCCCTTCTCCTCTTCTTCTTCTCTGCGCAGCCACCACCCTCTCCCCCTCCAATATCTTCTTACCCACACCCACCACCATTCACCACCATTCTCCACCATTCTCCACCTTTCTTCACCATTTTCCACCATTCTCACCTCCCTCTCTCCCCACACGCATTTCTTACCATTCACCACCAAACCACCACCAAACTTTCTCATTGTTCTTCCCCTTTCCACTAATTTCTCCCTGTTCCTCCTTCCCTCCTCCACGGTCCCATCCCATTTCTTTTCTTTTTCTTCATTTCTTCTACTTCTTCCAATGATGGGTCCTAAAAAGCGTGTCAAGACCACCGCTGCTTCTTGTTCGCTCCATCCCCATCTTACTAACTCTAGGCGTGCTCGGTCTCCATCACCCCCGCGTGAGCCCTCACCCCCTCAGGTGCCAGTCAACCCTATCGACAGAAAGGTAGTGGTTCCCACTCGCTTTTTAGATGTAGATACCCTTAGGGCTATAGGGTTATATGATGAGGTGTTTGCTTTATTGGAAAGGATTGGTTGGGTTGATTTTACACTGTTACAGAGGCCTACTTTCACTGAGTTAACTAGGGAGTTTATTTCTAGTTTTAATCGTAAGCTTTATCCTCTGTCTGGTCAAACCAGATGGCCTGGTGAAATCACCTTTAGGTTGCTCGGTAATTCTCATTCTGTTGATATTCATGTGTTTAGAGCTGTTTTTGCTGAGGGGGAAAATATGTTACCTCGTGATTTTAATGCTAATCGTGTGTGGTCTGCCCTCACTGTGCCTGGGTCTGATGACTATGATCCTAAGATGTCTAAGGCTTCTAGGCTTAGGTCCCCTGCCCATCGCTATATTCAGAAATGATTAGCTAATACTCTTTGTGGTAGGGGGAAAGTCAGGGGACGATTAGCCGTTCTGAGTTATTTTTCTTGCACTGCATGCTTGAGGGAGTTCCTGTTAATGGAGGGTATTGGCTCTGTAATCAGTTTCACCACGTAGGGACCACTCTAGTGGCCGCATTGTGATAGGGGTATGTGACCGCCATTGCTGATCATTTTGATTATTTGCATCTGTTGGAGGAGGTACCGGTTCAGGGTCCCATTGCTATTGATGGGGCTATTTTAGTATCTATGAAGCTCTGCACTCATTTAAATGGTGTTCTCGTCTTGCTTGGCGCTGATGGAGCTGCCTTGCCTAGGGCTGATCAGGCCCCTGAGCCGCATGAGGATATTACCGTCTCCCCTCCTCTCGAGTTTGCTGATAATATGGGCCCTTCCACTCAACCTGGCGCAGCTTCCTATGATGCTATTTTAGCCCGTATTGACTGCTTGGAACTGGACCATGCTGCTCGCTTCCAGTGCTTAGAGGACCGTTTTCAGGCTCTGGAAGTTGCGCGTGATCAGAGGATGGATGCCATTGATGGCAAGCTTGATCTTCTGCTTCAGCGTTTTTCATATCCCCCTCCCCCATCTTGATGTATTTTCATTATCTTTTGAGGCTGTTTCCTTCATTTTGCTGGCTTAATGAACATTGTTTTGTTTACTATTGATTTCTCTTTTGTATTTGACTGAGTTTCCTGATGCCAGACTCAATTCTTCGCATATACTTTGCTTATTAATTTGGATTCCTTTTATATGTTGTGTATGCTTTGACATTGAGGACACTGTCTATTTTAAGTGTGGGGGGAAGTTTGGGTTTGACCTTAATTGCACATTCTATTTTTAATGGCATATCTGGTGCATGTCTTTCTAACTGGTTTTTAGAGTATGTTGAGCAATGAGCAAGTGATTGATTTTTATTGACAGGTTTTTAAGCCTAAAGGAGTTAACTTTCTTGATTCTAAACTTGCACTGAGAGGTTTTGAAAATTGAAAGGGTTTTGAGAATATGATAAAATTGGGACCTAGTGAGTTTTTGGGCCTTGATGTGAATGACTAATTTTAAGTCATTTCTGTTCTTTGTTGTGTGAATCCACTTGTGATTATATGCTTTTCAGAACTTGATTTGACCCTCTTTTAAATTACAAATGATCACTGCACATTTTTGAGATGATAAAGGCATTTCTTTCTTTCACCATTATGCCACAAAGACTATCCTTGTATTTTGATCCATTGTTTCACCCCTTTGAGTCTGAATGATTTCCTTTCTTTTTATTATAGCTCAATACAAGCCTAATAGTGAAAAACCATTACTACACTACCTTAGGGAGTAGAAAAGCTTAATAATTATGTTGGGAATTATGTTTGAATAAGTGTGGGGGTGATTACACTGTTGCCTAGTTTTGATTAAAAGAAACTTTGAAAAAAAGGGGGCTCTCAAGGAGAAAAGAAAAAAAAAGAAAAAAAAAGAGATTGATAAGTTGGTTGATGAATGGAGAAAGTCAAGCAAAAGATGAAGATGGATTGAAAAGTGCTGGGGTAATTGTGCAAAAGTGTTTGATTTTTATATTCCCCTTTGCTCTTCTATTTCCGATGGTTTAACTTTGTTTATCCTTGATATATCTTACCTTGACCTTGACCCCATTACAACCTGATTAAAGACCTTTTGATCTTCATGTGCATGTGATTTAGGTGGTGGAGAAGTAGAGGCTTGTCAAGCCTATGATAGGGCATGTTTTCATGAGTTGGTTGAGAGTAAATACAAGCCTAAAATACTTGAGTGAAAGAGAGTACATCAGTGAGGATTTATCATGTTGACTTAACCCTGATATTGGATTGACCTGGCTTGCTGATTTGGATTGTTGAGAGAGGAAATTCCTGAATGCTTAGATTCCTTGAAATGACTGATGTGTGTAGATCTTTACTCATTGTTCAGTACTTTTATTATTTTTTTAGGAAGCATGTGCTTGATCTTATGTTTTTGTCCAGGAGAGCAAAAGGTTAAGTGTGGGGGTATTTGATCTGTTAATAATTTCAGCTCTTAAATGTTCTTTGTTTGATCTAATTGGATTCCAAATGTGCTTAATTGTTGACATTTAGCCAAGTTTCTAATTTAGAGTTGTCTTTGGATGTTTATTGTGAAACTATGCTTAAATGTAGTTATAAACACTCATAAATGTATTGTGATTTTTAGGAGATTTATGAGTGCTGGAGTCCACTGGTATTGAAACATTGAGAAGAGAGTTAAAAGACTCAAGGGAATCAGTATCAACCCCTAGAAGCAAAGGAAGACAAGCATTCATGAAGAATCAAGGTTGGATTTGAAGAAAGTGATTAACACAGCCCGTGTCAAAGTACACGAGGTAGGCCGTGTACTTTTCTGACTTTGAAGACTAGAAGATTTTGGACAACACGGCCCGTGTCAAATGACACGGGGTAGGCCGTGTACTTCTCTGACTTCACGAGGAAGAGTCAATTTCAAGCCTTGACCAGGAACACGGCCCGTGTCAAATGACACGGGGTGGGCCGTGTTCTTCTCTAACTTTGGAATAGCTGGAAATCTGTTATCAGAATCAGACACGGGTTGGGCCGTGTAATATGACACGGCCCGTGTCATCGGCCCAGAAGTTTAATTTCGTGTTTTAATGCTAAATTAGGTTCTCAAACCTATAAATAGGGTTGCTTAGAGTCTCTAAGGGAGGTCTGAACAGAGGGAGCCGTCAAGAAAACGGAAAGAAACACAAAGACCAAGAAGGGGAAGGATTCGATTGAGGATTGGAGACTCGGATTCGAGCGATCAAAGATCAATCACTCTCAAGCCTTGAAAACTAGTTTGATCTTTAGTTTTTCTTTTCTTCTTTTTGTTCTGAACAATGTTTTCTTTTAATTCTTCTTCTGTTTTTGAATTTGCCATGTGTGGCTAAACTTCTTGATTGGTTAAGGGAAGATGAAACTCTAGTTTTGATTATGTGAATCTTGCATACCTCTTTATATCAATACAATTATGTTTTTATTCATATGTTTCTATTCTTAAATCAATATAAAGGTTTTTATATTCTTGCCAAACTTCGAGAGTGGTAAAACTAGGATTGCTATGCGCGGTTGCGGTGGTATGACTAGTGAGATATATGATCTATGCAATTTAATCCCGGTGTGTGATTAGACCTTAGTGTGATTGGTTTTCTAATTTTTAATGCAATCATTAGGGAGGTGTAAGAGCGGTTGCTTTACAAATAACTAATGGTTAGGGTTTGATTTGAGCGATTGCTGAATTAAGCGAAACTTAAGGGAAGACATGGGATTTATCTCACAATCACATAAGAACATAATTGATCATGTTTGTATAAAAGGTATGTAAGTTGGCATAATCATATAAATCTAGTGGTGGATTCCATCTCTTAACCAATATCTTTAACTTGATAATTCAATTTGTGTTTACTACTTTGGTTTAAGTTTAATTTCTTTTGTTAGTTTTAATTAACAAAACTCCCCTTTTAATTTTACTGTTTATTTTTCATCAGAGTTTAATTTAGGAATTAGATTGATAGTGTTAATTGAATTGGTTCTCTGTGGATCGACCCTTGCTTACTACAACTAGTTGCAAGGTTTTTGTGTATTTGGTGGAACTTGGCAACTGTTTTTGATATTTATTTTTAATCACATTCCACACCACACCAGCCTTCCATTCTCCGGTCCATAACTTAGGCTTGGAGTGAGAGACACTCAATACTGCCATCCTGGGGGCTTTCTTCCAAGCACCATTGAGCGAACCACCACCAGTGAACCCACCTGCAATAATGTTGATGGTGTTGTTGGGCTGGGCATGGAAGTTGTCATCAGACGGAGCATCCCTATTCCTGTCCTGCAAGTCATTTGCATCACGACAAGGTGGACTCCAAGATCTTCTCCTGGGGCTCTGGGTCCTTCTTCTTTGGCATGGAGACGGGCTTTGTTAAGGGCTGCGTCTCCTTTCTCTCCACCCTCTGCGGTGTTCATCGACTTGAGCATGACTGATATATTGTTCTTGTTGTCCTGCTCTAATCAAGAACTCAATGGCATCGTGGAGTTGGTAACAGTCTTCAGTTTCATGGCTATAGCTTTTATGCCATGTACAATGTTTAGAGCGATCTTTCTGCTTATGCTTCTTTAAAGGGGGAGGCCTCTTGATGTCCTAGAACTCTGTCTATAACAATTCTCTCAAGATTATTTCTCGCGGGGTATTTAGATGAGTATAATTGGAGTATTTGCCCCGGGATGGACTGTCCTTAGAGGGGTTCTGGGACCGTGAGGAGTTATGGTTAACTTTTTAGTGAAAGGACTCATCCTTTTCTAAACTCTTCTAGGCCTCAGTTGCCTCCTTAAGGTTTACATGCTTCTGGGACCATTTTCGAAATTCTTCCATGGTCTCCAATTTTTTCTTTGCCAAAGATACAAAAAACTCAAAACTGTCTCGGAGTCCACTTCAGGCATAATGGAGAGCAATTCTATCATCAAAGTTTTCCACGTTAATACAAGTCGTGCTGAACCTTTTAACGTACTCGCGAAGAGGCTCATTGCGCCCTTGGCGAATCTTGGATAAAGATTCACTAGACCTTGGTTGTTCCTTATTAGTGGTGTATTGGAGCAAGAAACACTGTCTAAGGTCTGGCCAGTCGATGACAGATTATCGTGGCAAAGTAATGAACCATTTGAGGGTTCCCTTAACAACATTGGATATTCTAGCGTTAGCATGTAGTCTCCTCTGGTTGTTATCCGTGTTTCGCCTTTCATTTTGATGTTGCATTATAGGCTGACCTTCATGCGCAGACCATCCTAAATCCTCTAATCTATGGTATTGCTCTTCCAACATCACCATATGTTGTTGCACCATATCCTAGAATTGGTTTCTGTACATGCGGGATTGAGTCAAGTGTTCTGGACAAGGCACCCGATCGTCAGCTACATCGTTCATGGGTCCAAGGCGTTGGTGCACCGAAATTCTAGACCTATGAACGTCAAAATTAACCCCTTGCATGCGGATTTCAAGTCTTTCCCTCATAGGAACCCTGTGCGATGGGTGGAGGCTCTTGTCAGAAAGCAAGGTTTCATGCCTATCGCGTAGAGGCTCTGCGTTGGGTGTCTGGTTTCTTGTAGCAGAGACTTCAATAATTGGTGGTGGAATCGGGTGGGGAGGATGTTGCGCCACAAGTCCTTAGCCTGTAGAGGTTAGCGCAGCGTTTCTTCTTCTCGAGTTTTGCCTCGTGTTCACCATGGTTGAGTTAGAATAGAAATTTATGGTTCCCCATAGACGATGCCAATGTTCTGAAGTTGATTCTGAGGAGTACTTGAGATAGGCACGTCGTAGTAGTTTCCTCCTTGCGCAACAACAGTAGAGCGTGTTGAAAAAGGGGGGTTGGTACTTGCAAAGGGACTTCAACGCTCAAGTCAAGTTATGTACAAGTAGGGTTTATGCAGAGAGTGATAAGTTACTTATGAAGATGAATAAGCCTGGTATTTATAGAAGTTGGAGAGATACGCTCCCGTAATAGTTGCAGAAAGAGATATGTTCTCTTGTTAGTTGCAGTGGATCCCTATAATATCGGAATGTTGATACTGCAATCATGGGCAATCAAAGGCGGTTATGAGTGTTATTATTCTCAAGATCATGATTGGAAATAACAGATATTCTCAAGATTTATCCATTACGCAGATCTCGCAGTAATGTTGCTGATACACAATGTCATGATCCGACATGCATAGAGCCGGGATCTCATTTGTGTGCCATAAGTGAATTCCTGTTGAGGACGTCAATGACAGACTAAGACGTACTGCGTGCTGGGTCGACTCATGGGACATGATCCCAAATCACAGTCCTGAACAAATACATATGCCTCATAGGAAGCCTTGGCTTTTGGCAAAAGAAGTTATATAATCTGTACATTTATATATCAAATTAGATTTTATATCCGTGCGATGCGTGAGTTTGTAATATATGTAATATTCTATTCTTATGGTATTCATCATTCTAAATTTATGAACAACAATGACTTATCTTACTTAAATTATTATACACATCAATTAATAGAGTATTAAAATTTGCTTAATTTCTTTTTTTAGTCCTTTTAAACTCTTTTCTTCTCATACTTTCACACAAGTTTGTAATATATAATGTTTATAGTATTAATCATTTAAAGTTTATGAATAATAATATTAAACTGATTGGACTTATTTAGATTATTATACATATAAATAAATACAATACTAAAATTTTCTTTAACACTTTAATTTATAAAGTTTTCCTATATATTATATTTATCTTTTAGCATGTTAATAGTAACAATATATATTGAAAAATGAAAAAACCTTAAGCCTGTAAAAATAACAACATAAATTATATTTACCTACTTTCACAAAATAATTGAGTCATAATATGTGCTCCAAATTTGTGTTAATAATCAATAAAAAAAATATCAAACCCAAAAAAAGTTGTTATAATTTTATACTTGCATTAAAGTGATATAGTTTTCTTCACATTCTATTCCCATTCTTACATTTTAAACTCTTATTTTTACATAAATTCTTAAACTCTTAAATAAAAAGAATATTCATTTTTTTTTATCATTTTTCCTTCTATTCTCTCGTCACCTCTTATCAAAATAAAGACACAATTTTTAGGCATTTTAAGAACTTAACACAGTTTTTAACTTATAATATAAGCTTCAAATTTGTGAAAATCTAACAAAATTTATTAAATTTTATACTCGCATTATAAAGAGATAGTTTTCCTCACATTCCTATCCTATTTTTATATCTTAAACTCTTATTTTTACAAAAAAAAAATTTAAATTCTTAAATAAGGAGAATATTCTTTTTTTTTTTTTCATTTTTTATTTTATTCTCTCATCACCTCTTAATAAAATAGACATAGTAGTTGGGCATATTCGGAGTTTAACATAATTCTTAACTCATAATATAGTTTTCAAATTTATTATTGATTCATACCTAGGTGTAATTTAAGAGGTAAATGGTAAAATTATTTTTCTTTATTTTTCTGATGAATTGTTTCTTCTTTAATTAGATAATATAAAAATACTATTTAAAAGACCATCAATTAAATTTATTAAATTTGAGTATATATACAAGTATATATTAATTACTTCAACAATTATTAATTATGATTATTAAATTTAAGTCATTAATACATCTCTCAAACTCAAGTCAATTTTACTAGAGAGAGAGAGAGAGAGAGAGAGAGAGAGATTTGTAATTGATGGATCAACATTCCAACCATGCTGTGAACTAAGTGTGCAAATTCGTTCTTTATTTCCAAAGCAATTGTTTGATCACTTTTCATTGGGCCATATGGTCACTAACGGAGAAAAAATGAGTGGCTTGCCACTGCCACATGCTAATTCATGCTATTCCAAAACTCCAATTTTTAAAATTGATTTTTCTACAGCAAAAGAATGAGCACACATAACAGGATCACAAATCAATAAATACGATGCGTTTGAGCTTCTGAGATTGTCGGTGTACCTGAAGATTTGGTAGAGGTCGAAGCATAGAACTCTCCGAAACAAAGTTTTTTACACCCAGTCTAACTGTTATTTTCCTCTTTTTGCTGTTTGCTAAAAAATTCGTGTATTCATGTCTTTGGTGTCCTTTTATTTATAAGTTAAGTGATGCTTTAATTACTTAGTGAAAAAAGAATCACTAATTTTTTTCATTTTTATTGCTTGTAGATTATGCCCCAATTAAAGAATAATCTCAAGTGATTTGGGATTTGATTTAATAATGTTAAAAATCTTAACATATATTTTATCTTAAAATAACATCTTTCCTAGTTATCTTTTTATTTTAAATCTAGATATATTTGGGTTAAAAAATTTCAATATTCTGTCTCCTTTTTGCTTTTATATAATTAAAATCATATTTTCTTAATTATTGTCTGTCGCAACCGTCCCGAAGGGCGCCGCAAAAATAAAAATAGGGAGGAAAGGACCACCGGGGTGTTGGGAGTCGTCACCAATCGCTTTATCCATTAAATGGAATGGTGCAATTGGACACCTAAAAGATAGTCTGCATTTCAGAGTTCATGGTTCGGGGGTTGATTACGAGTAGGGAAGGTGTTAGACTCTACACCGTCTATTCTAAAACAGTTACATATTTAATCTAATATTATTTGTAATATTAATTAAATTGGTCCTTTATTAATTAAAAGAAAAGAATTTTTTTAATTTTTTTATTTTGACATGTCCCATTTTGTCAAGCATAACATCGAAAACGATAAATGACTAAGACAAGCAATGGTGGCTAAATATTTATTATTTTGAAACAAATTCTAAGTCTACAACATATTATATAAAAGTGGTGAATCAAAATTTTATTTTTTGAAGAGAAGTAATTTTTAAAATAAATGGCCAAATAAAATATTATTTCAATGAATAAATTTTAATTCAAAGAAACTTGTTTGAGGTAAGAGAATGTTTTTTTTTAAAAGTAAATGGCCAAATAAAATCTCATTTATAATAATAAAAAAATTAGGCACAATGAGATTTTTGTAGTAATTTCAAAAAAATAAATTAAAAAAAATAAAAAAGTTTTCATAAAAAGTAAAACTTTAATTCACCACAATCATGATATTGAAGCGTATGAAATTGTTCACTTTTATTTGAATATTTTATTTTACAAAAAGAAAAGTTTTATTTGGGTTTATTAAAAAAAATGTATTTTAATTTACATAATTATTTTAATTTTTATGTGGGGATTAGACATCGCCATGCGCTTCCAAGCAAAATCTAATATAAAGCCTCAAGATTATCGAGAAGAGTGTAATCGATCGGCGCTCGATCCTTTCCCAATTTTTCGTCATAGGCCAGTTTTAAATTATCTAATTTATAATAATTAAATTAAAGTTACATATCAACCTCATAATAATAATAATAAAATAATAATATATAAAAAATGTATTAAATACAAACAATGTAAACCCCAAATTAGTAAATATAAATCAATCCAAATAAATAAATAAAAACAGGCCCAAACTAAAAAAAAAAAAAAAAGAGGGGCCCAAATGAAAAAAAAAAGAAGAGGGAGGCCCAAACTTAACCAAATTGAGCCCACAAGGAAAGAAAGAAAGAGAAAAAAAAAAGTTAAGCAGCAAATAAGAAGAACTTCAGTATCAGATTAAAAGCATTATGAAAAGAAAGAAGAAAAAGGGGAGGGGGAAAAGAAACTCACGGTGGTGCAGCACGGGGGTGGCCTCGGTACAAGATCCGGTTGGGCGGTTGAGTGGCGAGTCAGACGGCGCGGCTGGGTGAGGCGCGTACGACGCGGGGCGGCGACGTTGCGGGATTCGCGGCTGGACGGGGCCGGTGCAGCGGCGGGTCTGGGTGAACGGTGCGGTGCGGGCGACGGAGCGTACGACGCGCGGGTTGCGGGGGGCTGGTGAGGCTCGTGGCTAGGCAGTGCTCGGATCTGAGCGGGGTGGCGACGCATTGCGGGGACGGTGGGTTGTGGCGGGCCTCTTGTTTGTTTTCTATTTTCTTTTTTTTTTTTGTGGTGGAATTTGAGAGTAAAATGTGGTGAAAGGTGAAGAAGAAAGATGGTTTTAGGAAGGTGATGAATAGTAGTGGTTATGGGTTTGTGAAGGTGAAGGAATAAGTGTGGGGTGGATGCTGGAAAATGATGAATGCTTTGTTTTTGGATGAGGAGAAATGGTGAGTTATGAATGGTGGCTGTAAGTGGAAGCTGAATATGAAGATGAATGAACGAAAATTGGAGATGGGAGTGAGCAGTATTTTTTTGGGACCACTGAAGTGTGATTTTCAGTTTATGATTTTTCCTTTCTTCCGAATGATCCTCCCTTTTTTCTGAACGCTTCTCCTTTTTATTCTTGCCTTGTGGTTCCATTCACAATTGATTTGCACTAATTTTCATTCAATTTGCAATGATTGGAATACAAATGGGAAAGAAAACTAACAAAAGTTTTTAATCCAATTTAGTGTAGCTATTTGTGGAGGCTAGGAAATTTGTGCTTGAGTTGGAAGGGGAAAAGGGAAGGGTTGAGATGGAAAATGGGTTATGGGTTAAAAATGAAAATGGGTTACGGGTTGAGATGGAAATTGGGTTGGGTTGACAGTAGTGACAATTTTTTTTTTTTTTTTCTTTTTTTTTAAAGAAAGGAATTAAATTAAATAAAAATAAAAATAAATAAATAAAAATGGATAAAATTGGGTATCAACATTGTCAAAGATTCAATTAAATAATTTTTTAATGAAAAACTTCAAAAAATCTTCTTGTATTATACGCGATGTGTATTTTGATCATGTTATTTTAAAAATATACAAAATAAACCTGTTACTTTACGAATTGTGCATGGTGCTATAAAATGGTAACAAATATTGAATTTTGAATGGAAATGTGCATGTGCAACGCACATGTACATCTCAAGCTTTGAGTGACAAATGTTGTCTAATTTTTGCACATGGGGAGTTCTTCTTCTTCCTCTCACCCAATTCTAAATCCTTGAACTCCATAACTCATCTGTCTGAACAACATTGAACAACGATTGAGTAGCAATTAAGGGAGCAAAAGCGTCCATTGTTTAAATATGATTTCAATTAAATATCGGTGGAGAACAAGACCGAACCGACCAGTTCCGAACCATAGATTCGCCAGCTCGATGAGAGCACCACGAACACTTTGTTACCAATAATGGGTGATGATGGTAAGGTAATGTATAAGATGGCCAATGATTGCCTATACAGTCCAATTATTGCTCCTCAAATCGAAATCACGATTTCGATGGCACGCATAATTTCTCCCTTTATGACAGGAATTCAATTTGTAGGATTGAGGAAATGAGGGAAATGAGAAATTAGGGTAAGTTTTGAGGGCAAAATTAGGGCAAGTTAGCAAGATTGAGGAAATGAGGGAATATCCCCTAATTACCCTCAACAACAATTGGAATTCGTTTGGCAACTACAGCTTGGGACGTGCACGTGAATCACATATGCTCATTTCCATCCAAAATTTAAAGTCTATTACCATTTTGTAGCACTGTACACAATTCACAAAGTAATGGGTCCATTTTGCATATTTTTAAAGTAACATGACTAAAGTGTACATCACGCCAAGTACAGGGTTTTTTTGAAATTTTTCCTTTTCTAATTCAATCAATTAATTTTCAATCAAATCAATTAAATAAACTTTTAATCAATCCTCTAAATCTCAATCAAATATTTCCCAACTGTGACATTCTTCCTTTAATAATAAGAAATACATGTTAAAATTAAGTAACAATGAATCTTGACACTTCGATTGAGTTAGTGAATTTTGGGCTCTGACATAAAAAATTAGTTTCGACTTTGAGAATTTATTTTGGGCCATAAAACCATTTCTTTCTAAAGACCAATTTTTATTTATTTCTTATTTATATTTAAATTCCTGGACAAAAATGGGTGCTGAGAATAACCCATATTGCTTGCTATTTCGATTAGAAAGGTCAAGCAAAGTAAAAGGCAAACAATTTGTAAAAAGAAAATGAACAAACAATTCAAAATACGAGGATCAATAGTTAATTTGAAGTCAGAAATAAAAAAGTTCAAACTCTCAGAACAAGCTAAGGGAAATGGCTGACTATTCGAACTCAGAAGTCAACAGGTTCAAATACCCACAGATAAAGAAAACCAATAGGCAGTTTGAACCCAGGAATCATCAGATCCATATACCCAGAAAGTAAAGCAATCAACTGGTTATTCGAACCCAGAAATCAACAAATTCAAATAACCAGAATGTAAAGAAAATCAACTGGTTATTCAAAACCCAACAATCAACAAGTTCAAATAACTAAAGATGATAAAGAAAACTAACAAGTTATTCGAATTTAGAAATCAACAGATTCAAATAACAAGAAAATCAATAGATTGTTCAAACTTAGAAATCAACAAGTTCGACTATTTGAAATAAAAAGGAAATTAACAGGTGATTCGAACTCAGGAATCAATAAGTTCGAAAACCCAAAACTATCAAATTAGACAGCTCAAGACCTAGCAACAATATCGGGTTATTCAAAAACTCAAAAATTAATAGACTAGACAACTCAAGGTCTAGTAACAAGCGAGTAATTCAAAATCCAAAAAATGAAAGGCTTGGTAACACAAGGCCAAGCAACAAACATTGGGCTATTCAAAAGCCTAGAATCTAACAAACTAGACAACTCAAAGCCTAACATAAAAACTAGGCGACTCAAGGCCTAATAACAAACATCGAGTTGTTCAAAAACTTGAAATATGCAAACTAGACTTTTCAAAAGTCTAGTAAAAGATCATCAAGTTGTTCAAAAACTTGAAATATGCAAACTAGACTATTCAAAAGCCTAGTAATAGATCACTGAGTTATTCAAAAACTCAAAATCTGGAAACTAGACCGTTCAAAGGCCTAGTAATATGATTATCGAGTTAGTCAAAAACTCGAAATATACAAACCATTGCTATTTAAAAACATGATAATATGGCATCAAATTATTTAAAAACCATTGTAGATATGATGCTTTGATGCTAATGCGGTTATTAAGGAGGTAAAAGATTAATGTTAGTATGCTGGTTTTCATGTGTTCAAGCAAGTGATAAATAATGGAAAATGGATGGGAGTTACGTAAAGGACAAAAGATAAAGATGAGAAAAATAAACAAAGTTATACGTGTAAAAAAAAAAAAAAGTGCATTAATTAATAACAAAGGAGAGAAGAATAAAATTTCAAAGGAAAAACAAATAAAAAATAAATAAATTAAAAAAATATAAAATAAAGTACAAAATACAAAGAACAAAAATAAGAATGCTTAGAATCTTATTTGAAGTGTTTAAATTTAATTTACTTTGTTTATATTTACTTTGCCCAATGACATTTCTATCTTTTTGTTTTGTTAATTTTAGAATATTATTACTTGATTATCATAGTGCATGTTTCGTTTTTTTTTGGGTGGTTAAAAAATGTTAATTTCATAATTATTAAAAAGTTTTTTTTTTTAAAATCTTTTAATTCACGTAACAATCTATGACGTTGATTGTATGATTTATCATTCTTAAGTGTCGTATGAATTGTAAGGATTTATTATATAGCCTTATTATCTTGAACCTTGTGCAAGAGTGAATACATTTTTAAATAAAATTTCTTTTCAAGAAAATCTTTTCTTAAATTAAAATCAACTAACCAACAATCATTTTCTAGAAAATTACATTGGTTTTGAACTTCTCATTGCACTCAAGGAATACGTAGGTCGAAAGTCAAGCCAAAATGTCTTTTTTTCTTAATAAATGAGTTTGTTTTGTTTGTTAAAAGAGGTGAAACAAATATTGTTAAGGTTATTAATAAAATTTGTACAATCATTTTAGGATAACCGTCTTAGGACAAGTGTATCAGGGGTGCTGTAGGATTTAGTTTCCACCATTCTCTATGCACATTCGACTTGGTTTCAAAGGTTTTTTTTTTTAAAAAGTTTTCTAACTTTTCCTAATTTAAATAAAGTTGGTGGCGACTCCATTTTCTTAAAACTTTTATTTTTCGCTGCTCTCGTCACAATATCAGTCACGACACATAATGAGTTTGAATTAGACTATGTACAAACTTGCGTTGTGGCACAATGTTGACTTCTAAAAATTGAAAACCATTAGAGATGGGAAATATAATTTCTCAAAGCTTTCATTCACTTTTTTTTTAAAATAAATGCAATAATGGATACGAAAAAAAAAGGAGAAAAAGATTTTTTTCAGGAAAAGAATAAAATCATGTAAAAATGCAACTTAACATCCATTTGAAAAATAAACAAATGAAATGCGAAAAGTCAATGGTGGAAATAATTCCATAATGTGTCCTGTGAAAGGATAAACCTAGGCTTGACACTATCCTGAAAGATAAGTCCCATAAAGCATGGTGGTTTAAGGGTCATTCTAATAAGTGAAGGCTTGAGTTCTATGACCCCTAATAGATAAAAGGTTCCAAAATTGTCCTTACTGTCGCTAACACTATGGCTAGCAAGGGTCCCTAATCCTCGCCCATCATAGGCTACAATCAAAAAGGATTCAATTTGAGTGAGGAGATTTCGTGGGCCTATACGAAGACTGAAGGTCTCTCAAGGCAATACTGCTTAACCCTCCATCTAAGCCTACAAGATATTGAGCTCAGGTATAAAGCTTGTGTGTGAAGTGTAGTGCATAGTGTGTGAGAAAGAATGCACAAACCATTTTAATCACAAAGTATAATCACAAAACTCATAAACATCACATGAAACATAAAGCACAAACATAACAAAAAGTAGCAGATAACAATAAATTAAATTTAAGGCTTAACCATCTACTATCTTTAATGGAGTCACCAACTGTCACAATCATCCTGAAGGGTGTCGCGTTGGAGAAGGCAACCAAAAAAATGTTAGGAGTCACCACTAATTGCTTTATCCATTTAAAAATGGAATGGTGCAATTGAAAACCTATAAAAAATATGATATGTGTTCTAGAGTTTAGGTTCGAGAGTTGATTATGAGTAGGAAAGATATTAGCACCTTACATCATTCGTTCAATAAACGGTTACCTATTTAATTTAATATTATCTGCTAAATAAATTAAGTTGGTCCTAATTATTTATTTGCAAAAAAAAAGGTTTTATTACTTTTATTTTTCACATGTCTCATTTTATCGGCATATTATCAAGAATGATAAATGACTCTAATAGAGAATGTGTGGCTAAATAGTCATTGTTTTATGGAATAAATTTAAACCCCGCAACATGTGATAAGAAAGTGGTGAACTAAAATTTTAACTTAAAAAAAAATATTTCAAAAAATGAATTGTCATGTAAAAATTAATTTTAATTTTTTTTAACAAAATATGGATTTGGAATTAAAGAAGTCAAATTAATTTAAAAAATATATATGTATTAAAAAATGTGATTTTTAAAATGGCTTTTCAAAAGGCTTTTGTAAAATAAATTTAATTCATCACAATTAAAAGTTAGGGATATATGAACTTGCTCACATCAATTTATAATTTTTACTATAAAAATATTTATTTAATTGTTGAGATCGGACCTCGTCAATGCTTCTAGAAAAATTCAATAAAATGGCCTCAAGAGTATTAGGTAAAGTTTTATTGATTGCACTTTGATCGTTTCTCAATTTTTCTATCATCAGCCAAGTTTTAAGATTTTGATTTATTGTATAAAAGTCAAAGTAGTGTATGTAAAAGAATGATAAAAATTGATGCTTGGAATAAGTTTTTATTAGAGATCATCTAAGGCCCCACCAACGCTTCTGGCAAAACCTAAAAGATGCTCCTCACATCTAGAAAGCCAAAACTTTGCCATCACTTCAACTAATTTTACGTATTCCTTTGTCAGAACTTTATTCATAATTAAACTATGATATAATATTATTTATCGTAAATTTTTGTCAAAGAACAAATTCGATTCCGAATCTCGATTCGGGCAAAGGAATCACTTTTCTTTAGAGATTCTAAGTACTTAGACTAATTTTTATTTAAGAAAATCAAGAATGATTTCGAGTATCGTCAAAAATATAAGTATTGTAATGTTGTAATTGACTTAGCAAAAAAATAGAAAATAAGTGGAGCAATAAAAGTGTAAAGAAAAGAACTTACTTTGAAAGTTTAAAGATTGCTTTAAAGTAAAGAAAACAGTTGAAAGAAAATAACTAACTAGCATCAAATGTAAAGAACAGGGTAGTAAAGTGTAACAAAGTAAACTCAACAGGCAATGTAAAATACAGAAAGATAAAGAGCAAGAATTGAAAGAAAGCAATGTAAAAGCAATAAAAGTAAAGTAAAGGAACAAGAACGTAAATTTGTAGAAAAAGTAAAGAAAAAAAGTAAAGGAAAGCAAGAAAAGAACTCAAATGATCTCAGAAGAATCACTTAATCAGGAATAGAAGAGAGTTTGCAAAAAAATAGAAGACTGAAAGTATAAATGGAATGGAATTTAAACTTGCAATGAAAGTGTAAATGATACAAAAATGAAACAGGATGGAAACATACTTGACTAGACTTGTGTGCTTTGCTCGAGAATGTCAAAGTGACATGAGAGCGTGATTACAAGTGTTTGTGAGTATTGAATTTTTAACCCCTAAATGTTTCCATTGTTTCGATATTTATAGAATTCCTAAGTAACTACCCTTTCTACAGGATCTTGACATATGTCTAAAACAAAGAAAACTGCCTAATGATTATCAGTAATCCTTGTGAAGTAACTGTAAAATCTTTGTCAACAACCTCGTACTACAAGTAACTGTCTAATCATTGTCAGCAACCCTTATACTATCTAGATCTTATAGTTATAATTGTTTCTAACTTCTATTTCAAATTCTAATTATTTTGTATGAATTCAAATTTGAATCTTCAAACAGTTGTTGGCTTCTAATCGAGACCCCTGCTTCTGTCTTCAGAAATTTACAAGTGTAGTTACTCCTTAAGTATCAGTTTTTGAGACCAACTTGAAATCACCATTTTCGATATGAAATCGAAATTACTATTTTTGATGTCAAATAGAAATTACCATTTTGATAACTTCAAGTCTTTACTATAATTTCGACTCTAATAAAAGTAGAGTACGTGCATGTTCATGACTTAGTGAATTTTATTTATACTAAGCTTGTGAATTTTATTTATACTAAGCTTTACAATATACTCTCAAAATTGTCTTAAATTGAAAAGTATTATTTTTATACTAACAACTACCCCCTAATATTTATTCACGAAGTATGAGAGATAAGTAATTATTGTTTCGAGCATTACTTTTAGATCAAACTTGACTTAGAGCCTCAAATTGCTTTATATCAATTTCTTATAAGCAGATAAGGAAATGTTAGAAGGTAAAAACATTTAAATTTTAATTTATAATTTAAATTACTTTTAACCACTGCATGGCCACTCCCTCATTAACCAACTGTCCTAACTTTTGGGCAACCACAATGCCAATGATGACTTTTATTGATAAAACTGCTGAAGTTATGTTAGCATTAATGAGGGAAATGTGCTTTTCCTTTTCTCTTTCCCCCTTATTTTTTTATTGGTCTTTGGATTTCAAGTAGGAACTTTCTGTTGGTGTATGCCCTAGAGACCGATATATTTTAATAGTACTTATATACATTGTATTATACTATTTTTTAATATATGAAGCACTTCATTTATTATGTTATTTATGATAAACATAATAAAGTATTTAGAATAGTAAGTTTGATGTCATAGGACATCAAGTGGATAATTTGATCGTGAGATCCTATTGGATAAAATTAGAACACTATTCTTAAATGTCTCTAGTCAAGTATTATTGTTAATTAAGATAACAATAATACATTGAGACTAGTATGTGCGTAGACTGATGGCCACATCTTACGGGTCATGGATATGAGATATTAAGTCTTCACATAGGTACAAATTAGAGTAATGATGTACAGGACTGACCTGCCATGAGAATGCTACATGAATCATTACGTGAGTGTCATAAGCGATTCTCATAGTGACAATGGTGTATGTGATCCTTTGACCTGAAATCACTACGATTCCTATATGAGGATTTATGTGTTTTAATGCCATCAAACGTCATCTATAACAAGGTGATTATAAAGTTGGTTATTGAACATACCGCGAATCATGCAGAGAGATGTGAGTGACCTAGATAGGATTTGTTACACCTACATAACAGTAGCAATATCTTTGCCCCCCTGATTGAATAAGACTACGAAATGCATGGTCATGCTCAAATGAGTCAATATGAGATGTTGATCTCATTTGTTGATACAAAGTCTACTCGAGTATCAGGAAACAAATGATTGAACTATACAAGGGTGATGTATTCCATGCCTTGTGTTCAATCTAGATATCTTGACAAATGGACTAAACTAACAGAAATAATGGTCACAAAAAGGTTATGTCAAATCACTGACATTCTCATTACTTGGGTAGCAGCGATGTATTGCTAAATATTGCTCACTACTTGTAATATTAAAATGAGATTTTAATATTACAGCTAACGTTATGAGAACCTATAGGGTCACACACATAGAGCAGACTAAATTAGAGCAATAAGAATCCAAGTTGGACTGGGATTCAATTGTGGGCCAAACTCATAACAGACGAGTCTAGGGTTACACAGCTTACCTTGTTGCTACTCTCACTCACTTTAAGAAGCAACTATTATAGATATCACTGCTAAGGGGGCTGTCAAGGCACACATAACAAAACCTAGCCGTACCTACAGAAACATTGAGCGATAGAGTGACAAGTTTCTCTTCTTTTTGCAGCTAGTACTGTGTCAGAGATGTGGGACTCCTTTTTACAGACGTTAGACGTTCGTGAGTCTGTTCGTGTGGATACCGCAGAGACATCATTGTTGTTACGATGTTGGTGATTCACGTTGTTTGTTTTTTCATCTCGCTTTAAAAGGTAAACTCGAAAACACGGATTATGGTCTCTTTTCGCATGGATCCTTAGTGTGAATTTTTATTTTTCCACTGCGTGATGTATCTGCAATTCCCAGCACTTTCCCACCAATCTACAAGGGAAACTACACCTGTGACTTCGAGGAGGTTCAAGACTCTAACTCCTTCTCCTCGAAGGGATTCAATCCTTTCCCCAAGCGCGCTTACACCTGGGCCTGAAGCATCTCCTACCTTAAGTGCCCGCTTTGATGGACTCTTCGATGTTGAGATCCAAATTGAAAGAGAGGCAAACACTGGACTCCAGTGACTAGAGCTCCTCAAGACGCTCTTATTGAAGCTACTGTTTAGGTTTGACATTGTTTCTTAAGTTATCAATTCGATCTTGATTTTCTCAATTTGTTCTAACTTCATTCCTTTCGATTGTTGTAGGAAAATATCTTTCCCTAACCTGAACCAGAGGCACCCGCTATCAAAGCCGATGTTCATGTTTGGCACTGTTTCTCAAGTCATTGAACTTAATATTTTTTACAATTGCTTTAACAAAATCTTTTCAATGGTATAGGAAAACACCACCCCTCAACCTAAAACGAATATCCTAACTGTCAAAGCTGACCCTCCAACTTCAGTCGAAGCTATGCAAGAACTTGATGAAGTTGAAATTACCCAACAACCAGCATCAAACAAAGTTCCTTCCCAGCCTTAGCAATCAGTCAAAGTAGCTAAAGTGAACTTTGATGAGGAAGCAGATACCATCAATATAAATGAAGATGATGATGAGGATGATCCTCTTAAATGAATCGAAGACGTTCTATCTAGGAGAACCTCCTTATCTTCGAAGTCTCATCCCTCAACTGTGCACTCTGAGGTCGAATCTAGAGTATCTATTCTTCCCAACTTCTGAAAAAGGTTGCTACTTTACTAAGTCATGGGATGGATCAATTCATGGCTAATGAAGATACTAAACAGAAGATGGTTAGCCTCCTAAAACAACTTAATCAAAACAAACAACTGGATTCCAATACTCAGCAAGCTCTTTGAGATCTCAAAAGTTTATTAGAGGACTTAATGAACAAGCTTCCTGTAATGCCCCCTTTGTCAGGAGGAGGACGTCACACCAAACATACGAAACTAAAAAAAAATATACACTAAGACTCAGTTTATATACATATAGGCGGTAATCTATTCATTTATAAATCATTAGCAACTTGACAATTTCTCTTTTATATATATAAATATATTCTTTTTTTTTAACAAGCGAAAAATAAAGACTTAACAAAAATTAACGTGAATATCAAACCATACTTTTATACAGAGGATGCATAACATAAGTATCTAGATACACCAACAGTTTTAGAAAAAGAAAACAGAAGCTTTACATGTCCAAAAAGATATATCCAGACAGTCACCATGGCTACAAAATGTATCATGCCCCCAAAAAATTACTGAGAAGGAGCCTCAGAGGGGTCCTCCTCAGGTTCCTCCTTAGGATCCTCCTCAGAAGAGGAAATCCTTAAAGGAGCAACAGATTCACGAGCAGGAGCTCGTGTAGAGGATAGGAACGAATCCTCGTGTGGAGTATACTCGCGATCAACCCACACTACACATATCGGTATGTAGAACTCCAGTGATATAACAACATCAAAAGAGAAAATAGATGGATCATAACGACCCCAAGCCAAAGATACATTCATATCTCCCACGTAGACGAAGCGCTCGGTGATCAAGTCGATGTACCAATAGTCAATGCCTCCGTGGAACCTCAGTCTGGCATACCCTAGAAAACCTCATCGGGATGCCATGACAAGCAAAAAACTAAACTGACCAAAATCCAGGAAACTCAAGCTCTTCCTTGCCTCGGTCTTTAAAGAAGCATAGACATAAGCAAAATATCAAAGTAAAGAGGTGAGATATCCAACATCATTATCAATTATGATAGTAAGAAATAGAAATGGCAGATGATGTCATACAACACAGCAAAAACAAAAGCAGTATCAAGATTCCAAAAATAATCAGTTTAATAATCCAGACAATCATAATATCAGTAAAGTAAACAGTTACATATCATATATTTTCATGCGTGTATGCTATATAAACATGTTGACCGACCATGAACATGTACAAGGTACCAAAATCCTACTCCATGGAGCTAAACACAAATTCAGAGAGAATGATTCAGGAGACATGTCTGTATCTCGTCAGCCTCAAATCAAGTGCTTCAACATTAACAATTTGCGTAACTTGGCTTATACAAGACATTCTTCACAAGATCGCAATATAGGACAGTGTCTCGGTCCAGATCGTCGGTGCGTTTGCGTCGGTCTATCTAGGAGTGGAAACAGGCCAGGCCAGGCTTTGGCTTAAATAGGTCTGACCTGTATCTCAATTATAAAGCCTGAGACTGGCCTGTGAGCCTATAATAGGCTAATTTTTAAGGGCTGCCTTGGCCTTTTTAAAAGCCTGGCCTAACCTAAAAACCTAATTAAAGCCCTACTTTGCAATGAGGCCTTTAAATAGGTTAACATGCATACTTTTAAATAGGTCAACAGACCTTTACATAGGCTAACAGACTTAAGCCTTGAAATAAGTCAACATATCTTACATAGACTAATAGACCTACCTTTAAATAAGTCAATATGTCTTTACATAGACTAACAGACCTAAGCCTTGAAATAAGTCAATGGGCCTACTCAAAACTAATAGGCCTTTGTTATAATTTAACACTCGCCTTCTAATTTTATAGATGTTCACTACTTTCTTACTCTAGTCTTTGGTCGATGTGGAACTTGGAGATATACCAAGTTGCTCACTTTCTTACTCTAGTCTTTCAAGTCCCACATCGGCCAAAAATCAGATTAAGAAAGTAGTGAGCATCTATAAAAGTAGGGAGTGAGTATTAACTTATTATTTTCATTCTAATAAATATATTACATTAAATATATTAATAAATATGTTATTTCTATTCTAACTTACTAACTTAAGTTTTAGTTATTGACTTTTATTAAAATTTAATTAAAAATATATTAATATATTATAATAAATTAATAATTATAATTATAATTTATAATTATTATAATAATATATATTATATTATATATAATTAAATAGGTCAAGCCGACCTGCCAAGCTTAAAAGGCCTATTAGATAGCCTGAGACCTAACCTTTTTAGTTAAACAGACTTTTAAAAAAGCCTTGACCTAGCTTGTTTAGTAAACAGGCTAAGTCAGGCCAGGCCATAGGTCCCTGACGGGCAGCCTGACCTATTTCCACCCCTAGGTCTATCCCACGATACAGAAAAGCTACTAACTACCCATTGTGAGATACCTGCACCCCGACGCCCCCAAGGTCAACAAGTGACCTACACTAGTCTACTCGCACCCGCACTATGGTGTGATTCATCTCCTAGACATAAAGCCTTAAAAAAAACATAGTCCACCGGACTTTCAAAATGCATGTTGACTCAATGCATATATACATATATATTCAATAATAGCATAACCTTTCCATAACCACATGCCATAAATGGCCGAAACAATATCACTTAGCTTTGGTCCCATTCTTGGACTCACAACAATTCATTATTCAAATTTTTATTTTCGCAAGCATACTTTCAAGGTTCGATACAAAATTATGCTTCAACATCAACACTTTTCCTACTAAGCCTCTCTAGGGAAATCCTTTAGTATTTTTTTCACCTAATCTTTGCTACTCCAATTAAACAAGTCCTTCTCTTAGTTCTACACATAACTCACTTAGAGTAATTATTTCAAGTTTTCTCACAACTTCACTTACACTCATGTTCTTTTCATTTTATGAATCCCTAATCAACATCTAATCCTCTAATTAATTAAGTTTCCATCCTACACAAAATTTCACCATTTTATACTCTATGGCCATGAGCCCTAAAGGCTAGGAACCTAAAATTTTCTTCATTCCAATCATCATTAAATACTAAATTAGCTAGTCCCCAAAATTATTACAAAGTTTTAAATTTTGGACACCCCATTTATAGGGCATGGTTGTGAGCCTCAAACACAAGGGCAAGGAGTCCCTATTTTTTTCCATACATGATTCCAATCAATCCAATACCATCAAAATATACACTAGTAAGCAAACAAAAATCATACAAAGTAAAACCAACACAAAAATCATCAAGTATCACCAAAATCATACAACAAAGTGAGTAACCCACACATGGATTCCTCACTATCAACACAAAAATGAGTTCCTTACCACCATAAAAGGTTGAAGAGGATGATCTCCCTCTTACCTAAGAAGATAACAAGAAAAAGAGCTCCCTTTATGCCTCTTGAAATTCGTCCAACTCCTCCACCAAAACCCTAGGATGATCAAACTCACATAATAAACAACCAAAGCTTGAAAAGAGGAGTCCTTGATCACCAAGGTGACCAAGAATCATGAAAATGAAGGAAAGAAAATAGAAAGTCAAGAACTTTACCTCAAACCTTCAAGTTTAGGGCTTTATGGAAGAAGATGAAGATGGAAGAATCAAGTGATGGTCACAAAAGGAAAAAGCTTCTAGGTGATGAGTAGATGCAAGAAATAAGGTTAGTTGAGCAAGTAAGCATGGATGGCCATCAATGGTGGTGCTTGGCTGTGAGAGTAAGGAGAGAAAATGGAGATGAGAGCTTTAGGAGGTGATTCTAATAAGAAAAGGTCTTCAAACAAGATATAGTGTCAAGCAATGTGATTGCTTGAAATTAAACAAGCATGGAGGGTGAAGGAAGGGGGTGTGGCTGTGAGGTTGGAGAGGAGAGGAAGAAGAGAAAAATGTGATAGAAAAGTGAGAGAAAAGAAAAGTTGAGAGAGAAAGAAAATTGAGAGAGAAAATGATAGAAACTTTTGAAAATAGAAAAAAGTGAAAAGATAACAATTTGTGTCATCTTTTCCCTCCTCATAGCCGTGGAGTCTCCAAGGGAGGAGAGAGGAAAATTGGCTTCCTTGAGAAGCTTGATACAAAGCTTCCTTGAGAAGCTTTGTCCACTTTTTGGAAAAAGCCAAGGATGTTGTCACTTTGATGATGTCATCTTGGTGATGTCATTAAAGTGTTTTCTAGAAAAGATGACTAACATTCTACTAAAACTATTACCCAGTAGACAAAAGTTACAGTTAACAAAACTAATATTTATTGTCTAATGGATAATAAAACGTACTGCAATTTTATTTATCAGATCAAATCTCGAAAAACAAAATTTCATAAACTGTGTCCGGCCTCGAGTTTAGTAAGATCCCCCATCACCGTTTCCACAATCTAAGGTTTTTCGGCCTCGGAGAAAATATTTTATTTTTTCGGCCTTGCTCAATATGCACACAAATCGAAAAATATATTAAAATAATCAAACAATTCAAATAATTTTAAAAAAATCCACAAAAATCACAAATATTATAAAATGAATATATATCATGAAACAAGCAATTTTTAGGGTGTTACACTTCCTACATTCGAAAAAGCCATAACTGATCGCCAATAACTCTAGGATAAGAAAACCCATATGATGAAAGAGGTATCCAATGCCAAGAAGTGACACTCAAAGCTTTTAACTATTGTTTTGACTACTCAACAATGTATAAACCAGAACGAGGAAAAGATTGTTGAGCTCGAAAGCCAATTATAAGAGCTCAAACAGTAACATGAAGAGCTTCGAGCTACTATTGGTGATTTCACAACCCAAGAACAAGAGCTGAAACAGGATTATTAGAAATGGGCTATCGAAAGCAGGGATGCAGTGCTAGCAATTGAGACATCAACTCCTGCTTTTGAACTAGCTTCGACAGAGAAGAAGAAGGTAGCGAAGACTTGGGATCTCTACAATCAAAGTTTCAATGTCTTTGATTTTATTTTATTTTGAATGTATGCCTTTATTCAAAATTGTAATGACAATTTTTTGTTTACAATGAAATGTTTATTTCATGAATTGTTAGTCTACAATGTTTTAAATATTTACCATTTATTGAAGTAATTTTCTCATTAGAACTAACATTCATAATCGAATAAGCGTTTCCAGAAAAAACTTTTTCGGTTCGATATGACCTCTTCCAATTTGGAGACCATTTACCAAATAACTTTGATCTTTTCTCCATGGGTAAAATAACCTTCCAAACTAAATCACCTAACTTAAACTCTTTTTTCTTGACTCAAAGATCATAGAATTTTGTAATTCTTTCTTTTTGTCAAATCAAATTTTCAAGAGCAATTAACCTTTTTTCATCTAAGTGATTTAATTCATTAAACATCGAATCCCAATAATCTTGTGTTGGGATTTCATCTTGACGTTGCAATCTAATTGATTGAAGATTAATTTCAATTGACAAAACTACTTCATGACCATATACCAAATGATATGATGTAGTCCCAGTTGCCTCCTTAGGAGAATTTCGATAAGCCCACAGAACTTGGCTTAATGTTTTATGCTAAGTTCTTGGCTTTCGACCAACATGCTTTTTATTAATCCAATTAGAATTTTATTAGCTGCCTCAACTTGCCTATTAGCTTGAGCATAATATGGTGTCGAAGTAATCAATTTAATACCCCTCGATTTAATAAATTCAGTTATATATTGATTAGTAAAAACAGTCCCTTGATTAGTTGTTAAAGTTTGAGGATTAACAAACTTGTAAATGATGTTTTCTTCTATAAAATTTATAATATCTTGTTGAGTAACATCTTTTAATGGAATTGCTTCAACCCACTTTGTAAAATAATCAATGACAACTAATAAATACTTATATCCTTTAAAAGATAGAGGATGAATCCATCCTATCAGATCAAGTGTCCATCATCGAAATGGTCAAGGTTTAAGAATCAAATATAAATCACCAGTTGGAACATACTGAATGTTCCCATGATTTTGACATTCTTCATAAGACTTAGCATAAGAATTACAATTCATAGCCATTGTAGGCCAATACACCCTATGCCTGAGGATAACCTATTTCATTTTCTCACTAGCCTGATGAGCACACAAATACCTTCATGCACTTCTACCAAGGCTATGTATGCTTCCTTTGCACTTAAATACGTAAATAAATTTTCATCTACTGACTTCTTATAAAGTGAATAACCTATTATAACATAGTGTAGGACTCTGTGTTTTATTTTGCTTTCAACTGATGAGCTTGGGTTCTTTAAATAATTAATAATTGGCTTTCTCTAGTTAGAATCATTTATATCTTTGCTTGAACATATTTCTAAGTTCTCGAATGGATACAATTTTTCTTTTATTTCGATTAACTTAGCTAATGTCTCGCTCAAAACCTTGTAACCTAAAGCTATTTGAGCAAGTTCATTAGCTTCATAACTATCTTCTCTTGGAATATGTTGCATTATAACCTCATTGAATTCACATAATAGTCTTGCTTCAAAAGCAAAATATCTGAATAGATTTTGGTTAATGCATTTATATTCTTGAGTCAATTATTTAATGACTAACTGGGAGTCACCCAAAACTTTGATATTTTTGGCTTTATTAATGTCTGTAAGCTAGCTATCAAAGTTTCATATTCTGCTTCATTATTCAAACATTCATGTTTTAATTTGAATAGAAACTTAGTTGGGATTCTAATAGTTGAAATAATTAAAAACTCAAGACCAACACCTCCACTGTGTTTCGAACCATCGAAATACAACTTCCATGGTTTTAATCTCACATAGTTAATATCATTTTCTTCGATGTCAACACAAGTATGGTCAATCAGAAAATCTGCCAATACTTGGCCTTTCATGGCATATATTTCAAAAAAAAAAATCAATTAAAGCAAGAGTCCATTTTCCTACTCTACCATGCAAGATAGACTTAGATAACATGTACTTTATTATATCTGTCTTTGAGATCACAAGTACATCATGTGGCTTTACATGATACTTTAACTTAGTGCGGGAGAAATACAAGGCTAAACATAGCTTTTTAACTGCACTATATCTAGTCTAAGCATCTATCAAAACTCTATTAAGATAGTATATGGCTCTTTCGACTCCATTTTCATCTTCTTGGGCCAGCATACACCTAATGGTTTCTTTTGATGCTGAGATGTATAACTTCAAAGGACGTCCTAACATTGGAGGCGTCATCATTGGAGGATTGGCCAAACAGTGCTTAATTTTTTCAGCCTTTTGGTGCTCTTTCTCCGATCGAATCTCTTCTTCAGCTTTGAGCTTCAAGAGTGAGGAGAAAATTTTAGTCTTTCTAGACAGATTCGAAATGAATCTTCTCAAAAAGTTAATCTTTCCCAGTAAAAACTGAAGCTACTTCTTATCTGAAGGAGGTGATGTGTCAAGTATAGCATTAGGTTTGTTCTAATCAACCTCTACTCCTTACTTTTGGACCAAGAATCCAATAAAGTTCCCTGCAAAAACATCAAAAGCACATTTAATATGATTCATTTTTAATCCATGATTTCTTATTAGAAGATAGAGGAGCTTGTTTGAAGCCTAAGGAAGAATCATCATATATACAATCCAAGTTGGTACCTTCTACCGTACCAAATTTTTCACCCATATAGGATGAAATTCTAGCCAATTGACTCAAAATTGCACTTTTAGTAATGTAATTATCAGCCATATAGGCTGACATATGAGCCAACTGGCTCTCATGTGTCATTTAAATTATAACTTAAGGTCGAATCAACTTAGCCTAAAACATTAAACAGATGCTTATAGGCCCTGGCATCAGTATTACAAACTTGAAGTCGAATCAAATCGGTCTTTGGTATCAGGGAGAAGCCTGTAGGAGTCAGGGCCACCATCTCAACTCCTTTGCTATCCAGAGCTGCAGAATCCCAAATGTAGAAGGGCTTGACACCAAGAACATAAATTTGTAGGTCTGCATTGCTCTGTTGGTTCTAACACATAGTGTCATAAGCTTCGACCATCTCTAACTCCCCTAGCTGATTCTACAAGAACATCTTCTGGTGGACAGTCGAAAGGACAGCGCCCACTGCATGGATCCACTCCCTTCCAAGCAGTAAATTGTAGCTGGCTTTTGAGGGCACTACAATGAAGAAGGTGAACCTTGTGACTGAGGCCACCTTAATGTCCAGAGTTATTGCTCCCTCAGAGGTCGAAGATTTGCTAAATTTCTTTAGTAGACTCTTTGGCATGAGGTTTATAGCTACACCCTCATTGACTAAGACCTTTCTTACCAGCTTTCCATTTACTACTACCTTAATGAAGAGAGAGCACAAATAGTTCTTCATCTTTGCAGTGGGAAATTGAAGACTTCCGAATTCTCCCTAACTTCAATAGTATCCTCTTTGATCAAATACCATCCTGACTCCTTAGAGTCATCCTTGAAATCTTCTTCAGATTCCACAGCTTCATTTCTTGTGGCAGCAAAGTTATATGGGAGTAAGGATGCCACATTCACTCCAAAGATAGAATTGATATCATCCTTAAAGCCAAATTCAAAGGAATTTATAATTGCATCCTCGTCCATAGGACTAAGAGGTTTTCCTTTCTTACTATCTTAACTAGTGGTCCTTTCACCACCTCAGAGTATGGCCTTTGTTGGGCCATTACTTGTTGTTTTTGCTGTCTCAACCTCTAGGCTTTGCGCTAGTGGGTCTTTGACATATATGGGTTTAAGCCTTTGGTCGAAGCCTTTCCTGCACTTCGTACCTAAGTGTTGGGCTTTATATTCCCAGCAATGGGATATTGCATCCCTAACTTGAACTTATGTCATTTTGGTTTAGTTTGAGAAGTTTTCTAGGCTTGAGGACTATTCCTAAACCATTATTGATTAGGAGTCACATTGGTAGGTGGCAGCCTCTGTTAGAAGTTTCACCCATCACCAAAGAGTTATGGTTTGTGGGTTGGTTGTTGATCTGAATAGAGCCTCCTATGAGAGCTTTCTTTCTCTACCTCTACTTCATGGTAGCCTAGTAAGACTTGACAGCCAATTTATCAAAAACAGCACTACACTTGGGACAAAGGGATACCTCCTTCTCTCATTCTTTTTTCCTTAGAAGGAATTCCACTAAAGTCTCCCTAGCCTTGGGGTAGACTTCTTCCTTGTTAGCCTCAAAGGTATCGAGGTCATACTCAGTGTTGGCAACAGGGCCAGTTTCCTACACTACCTCAACCATGCTGGCTTGAGCAAAGCTCACTGACTCTATATAGCTGGCATTGACTTCGAATAGATCCATGTCAATCTTCATATCTTTCTATTTGTGATCAAACTTCAATCTCCCCTCTTTGATTTTTTTGTATAAGATCCCTGAAATGAATACAGTTATTAGTCAAATGATCATACCTATTATGGTATTTACAGTATTTTCAACCTTTATCTCTTTAACAGAAGGGATTTTATGACCATCAGGAAGTTTGATTTACTTAATTATAATAAAACATCAAAGATTTGATCAGCCTTAGTTATGTCAAAAGCATATGATGGCCTATTAGGAGACTTTACTTTATCTTTAGTTCGATTAGGCATTAAAGATGAACAAGTATAGGGAGGAGCATATTTTAACTCTGCAATATTAACCTCATTTTTCTCATCATATTTAGCCTCATCAATTTCGACAAAGGCGACTCTGTTATCTTTCAACTGTGTAAAATATTTCTCTTGCCTATCAGGGTTTCGACATAAGCAAATTTCTTTCTTCTGAGATGTTTTTTGACTCTTTTTCTTGAGTTTTAATTGCTCATTTTGTCTTACCTTATCAGCAAGTTAAGATATATCTAATAGCTATTGATTTATTAGTTTCTTTTTAATGGAGTAGTCTAAACCACCAGCAACCATTTTGACCACTTCAGATTCTGGATTAATTGTAAAGCACCTAGCTTTCATTTGCCTAAATCATGCTAAGTAGTCATCAATGGATTTTCCATTGCCTCTCCTCATGTTAAATAAATCCATGAGATTTACCTTAGCCTCTTCTCTAAAGAACTAATCATGAAAATTTCTTTCAAGTTGGTTCCAAGAGTGAATGGAATTTGGTGGGAGAGTTGTAAACCAAGTAAAGGCATTATTGGTTAAAGAACAGGGGAAATACTTCATTTTTAAGTGTTTATTAGTAGCTATAACCCTTGGTTTAATTGTGTATCGAGCAATGTGTTCTACTGTGGATTCTCCACTTTCACCAACAAACTTAGTTAAAATTTTAGGGGTTTTGCACCCTCTAGGTAATTCTTCCTATTAGAGAAGGATGATACAAAGTAAGGTCGGTTTGCATATTGAAACCAAACCTATTTAGCACTTGTTCAACCACTTGGTTAATATTTTGATACCCCCCAAGATTCTTTAGCCTAATCTTTTCTAGGAGGTTATCATCATTTTGCTTTTGATTAACCAATCGCAGACCTTCATTGAGGCCAAGTAGATTTTCTCTTGGATGATTCTCCTCAATTGGGTTATTAATATTTGGATTGTTCACCAATTAAGTATTATTTTGGTAGATTGGCTTAGTGTTTCCCCTTTGATTGCCTAAAGATTCTTTTGGGTTACCAAAGACATCAACCATCCTACTCATTTGCCTAGCCAACATTGTGTAAGTATTATTGGTTGACTCTATGAGTGGGGTTATAATAGTGGTCATTTACTGAGTTAGCATATGGATAATCTCATGGTTACTTTCATCAATCTGTTGCTTGATATTATTCATACTTGTGTTCATATTCCTTGAAGGAATAAAAGACATACCCTTGGGCAAATTAGGAAAAACTGGTGTTCCCATATTCAGCCTATCAGTTTGAATTACAGTAGTCCCTGCTTCTTAGCCATTAGCACTTACCATTTGGTTTTTTAGTGAAACATTGGGTATTGAACTTGTATATGTGACCTGGGTAGTGCCTATGTTTTGTGTAATGTTTTGGGGTGTAAAACTAGGAGGCAACCCATACAAGGGTACTGTCCTATTCATCCCAAGAATTTTGTTTCCCAAGTTGGAAACAAGGATCCCTGTGATTTCACTGACCACAGGATCCAAGGCTTATGGTGTAACATCCTCTCTAACTAGTTAGTCTTAATTATGGTTATAAGAGTTCAGTAACTCTTGTAAGAGTTACTTGTTAACTTAGATAACTATTTTAAGATAGTCAAGTTATTTTGCTATAACACTGAATGTGGAAAGTAGCTGATAATAGCCCAAAGAGAAACATAAATTGCTTAGATGAGAGAAATAAATATAGAGGATTTATTTCCAGGTTTCAAATAAATAAATAGTAAAGTGGTTAATTTTGGAGAATTAATTGAGACAGTTTAGTATTTTTAGTAACACTGAGTAAGTGTATAAGGGTTAGATTAAATAGGCAGATATCTTGGAAAATTACGACAATTTGTGAAGATATCAAGTAAAGAATAAATAATTTTCTAGTAATGAGAACATGTTAAGATGAATACCTTTTATTAGTTTATTCTCTTAGGTTTAATGTAACCTAAGAAAGAGTAATAGAACTTCAATGATAGTTTTAGGTATATGAAAGAATATGAAATGATGAAAATAGGATTGAGATGAATCCTAAGATTTTTCATAACACTTATGGAAGTTAGGAAACTTGGATCAGTAAGATCAAAGTATTCCTAAGAGATATAAAGTTTCTAGCTAAATATCAAGTCCATCCTTATCTCTCCACTGCCCTTCACCTTCAGCCTTTATCTTTGACTTTCTTTCATTTTCTCTCATTTCTCACGTAATGGCCATCAAAAAGGGAAGAAAAGAGAAAAAGGAAAGGAAGGAAAGAAGAAAAAAAGGAAATGAAGAAGGAAGAGGAGGAGAAACCAAGGAAGAACAAGAGGAAAGCTTAAGCATCAATCTCACCACTAGAGGTAGGGGAGTTTGGTTTTGCCTATCTCTTTCCCTGTCTACTTCTTAATGTTTAGTGCATGATTAGTTTAGTGGAAATTGGTTTGAGAGGGATTCAATAGTTTTTATGTGTTAAATCTTGTCTTCAATGGTTGAAATGACTATTTATGACTCATTCTATGTATGCTTGTGAGTTGTGAACTTAGAGATGTCCATATGAACCCTTGAGATTGAAGTTGAGAAATGGGTATTGAAGGTTTAGTTTATGTTCATGAACTCGTGCTCTAATGAGTTGAGAAAGTGCATGAGAGTTATAAGTTGTTTAAAGACCATGTTTGTGGTTGAAAACCATTTAGTATCTGTGTTTGAGGGTCTAAGTGGAGTTAGAAACTCAATGAAATAGAGTATGGAGACTCTGATGTGAGGTGATTAAGCGCCCAAAACTTGGCCACTTAAGCACTCAAGTCCAGAGAGGAAAATTAAATAGGGCGCTCAAGCTCCCAAAAATGGAGCGTCTAAGTGCCTAAGGCCAGAGAAGAAAATGGGTTAAGTGCCTAAGTGCCCAGAAGGTGGGCGCCTAAGCACGCTAGTCCAGAGAGTTCTAGAGTTGAACGATTAAGTGCTCAGAAGATGGGTGCCTAAGCGCCTAATAACAAAAGAAACTGGGGATGTTTGCTGTCATAGAGGGCCTAAGCGCTGAGAAAGTGAGCACTTAAGCACCTATGTATAGAACTTCCTAGGCTCTTCATGTTGAGGAATTGGGGTTCCTTACTTGTAGAGATCTTTTATGCATGCTACTTAGTGTAAGTTAAGACACTATTAGAGATATTTCATGAAAGAACTAATTGCCTAGTATATGTGTAAAAGATTAACCCTTTGTGCATCTAATGGTTGTGGATTGCCATAGGTAGGTGTTTAGTCCCTTGAGTAACATGGTGTAGCATGTGATATCACTTGGGATGTGATGACATGGGAACTAGATGCAAGTATATTGAGTTGAATATAACACTGCATAATTTCACACACTTGTTATTCCTATGTATTTGTAACCTTATATGATGTGCACAATCATTTGGCCAAAGGAGAGTAGGTATGTCCAAACATTCTTTGAATGAGGACTAGTTCTAGACTCTCAGAACGTGCATGCTGATAGGGCCAGGGTTACTAATTTTATAAGGTGGTATCAGTACGCTCACTGTTGTGAGGAGAATAGTCCACATGTAACCAAGTAATGTTAAGTGGTCATTGCCCTACTACCCAAAGAAATACACTACTAGAAATTTCTGATTTAGAGACAAAATTTTTTTTGTCTCTAATAGAGACGAAAACAAAGACGAAATTGATGAATTAGAGAGGAAAAATAAAATTTAAAATTTAAAATTTAGAGATGGAATTTAGAGACTGAAATGATCTATCTCAGAATTTTTCGTCTCTAATTCCATCTCTATTTAGTTAATTTAAAGTTAAATATACTTAGAGATGGATATTAGAGAATTTATCTGCCTCATATTTTTCTATCTCTAACTCCGTCTCTATTCGGTCAATGTGATGTTTTAAAAAGTCAAATATGTGTAGAGACAGAATTTAGAGACGAAATTTATCTGTTTCTAAATTTTTCATCTCTAATTCCGTCTCTATTCGATCAATGTGATGTTTTAAAAAGTCAAATTATGTAGAGACAGAATTTATCCATCTCTAAACTTTTCATCTCTAATTCTGTCTCTGAATTTATCAAACAAATAGCTATAATTCATAATTTTTTTTACCAAATCATTCCTCTTTAATCCTTATGCATGCCACCCCCTCCCTCCCTCCCTCCCACCTTCCCAAATTCTCTTTAATCCATTTTTAGATCTCTCATTCTCCTCATTATCCATTCCCTCCCTCCCTCCCTCCCTCTCATTCTCATCTCTCATCAACAAAACAACACACATCTCCACCACAACCTGACCTCATATCGCAAAATCCTCTCTCCCCTTTCCGCTACTGGCCTCATCCCGTTGCACATAAGCTTGGGACCACGTTCTGCAGCTGCCACCATCATTCCATGCTCAGCTTATATCACCTCAGCCTGCGACTTTGCCACTGCGTCCACCTCCTACTGCCACCGTCAGCCTCGCTACTACTAGTCCCCTTACCGAGGTTGAGGTAGGGAAGATTGCAATTGGTTAGGTTTTTGGTTAAGTCCCCTATGCACTTTCCCTCAACAACCTCAAGCTTGCTTATTCCTCCTCCTTGTCTAGTAGGAGGAGGTCTTACACCTGCAGGGCCATCTACAACCCCAAGGTTTTGGTCAATGAGGAAGGTCAACCCCAAACCCTCGATTATAGAGTCTTCTTCCTCAACAAATTTGGCAAGAATGTTATTTTCTTATCTCTTTCTCTCTCTTTCTCTTTTTCTCTCTCTCTCTCTCTCTCTTTTTGGGTCAAATTATTTTATTATTATTATTGAATGGGCATCGAAATCAAATTTCTAAGCTTTTCTGAGTGTTGTGCTGCTGGGTTTTGCTTAGAACTAGAAAAATGTAATGTTGGGCCTTCAAAGTTTCTTCCCTTTTGTATCATTCAGTTCTGTATTTCACGAAACACAAACTAGTTAATTAAAAATGTAGGGGATAAGGGAGAGTAATGGAAAGAGGAAAGTTACCTTTGTTAGGGTTTGATTGAAATGTTTTGGAGTGGTGGATGTGGCTTCTGTGTATGATTATTTAAAACGACATTGAGCATGGAACTAAAAAGTAAAGATTTTCATTTCCTGAGCATTTGCTTGTTGTTTGATCCAAGTATTAGAAGTAAATAAATTCTTAAATGCTGCAGATAACTAAGGAAAAAGGGGGGGAGCTATTTACTTTAGCTGTGCTTATATGTCTAGGAGAGTAATGTCTATTTTAATAGTTGTGTTTTCTTAGATGGATCAATAGCTTGTTAAGTTGTTACGAGATAGCTTATTTTGCTATACTTCTAAGGCTGATTAAGATATTATGTTTCATGTGTGTTTATTTTCCCATTTTGTTATACTTTTCTATTACTTTTATTAAAGAAATGAAGGGTACATTCTAAGTAAGTGGTTACTTTCTGCATGTTTCAATCTTTACTCAGGAGTTAGATTTGCTTAATATTTTGTAAGCTAGGAACTGTGGAATTACCTAATAAGACTGAATATACAATAAGATATTGGTATAGAAAATCGGCTTTGAACTTGCGCAAGCAAAGCCCTTTTTTCCCTAAGTGTCAACTGTCAAGTGTCGTGCTTGTTGTAGATATAAGGGACATCCATAGTAATTTTTTCTGTCATTGAAGTAATTTGTTTCCAAGTCATATAATTTCCCTCAGTTTATTATTATTGTTTAATAAATGGCTCTTTGTTGTTCTAGTCTCTGCTATGGAGGTGAGATTCTCCCATGTCCCTTAAATAACTAATTTTGAAAGTATTTATTATATAAAAAAAATTGATGCTAGAATTCTCTTAATGATAATTAGCTTGCTAATTATCATTAGCAAATGCTTGTCTATTGGCATTTTATCAAAGATTTTTGAAGTAATAATGGATTGGAATGTAGAGGTTATTGTGTAAATTAAAATCAGTTTAATTATATTGTTGAATTGGATGAAACAGAGTTAAATTTGAAGCTTCAGAGTTTATCTGCCAATCAAAGTGAAGTTAATGATTACTGGAGGAAGTACTGGTCTAAGTTATCATCTTAATTTGATATAAAAGTAAAATGGGTTTGTCTTAGAAGTACTGGTCGGAATCATGTAATCCTCCCATTTAGTTGTGGCTATTGCATAATGGGTTTGTCTTAGAAAAACACAGACATGCTGATATACTATAATGGTCTTCATTGTTGAGTTTTTCTTAATTCCTTCCTTTTTGTGCAGTGCTTTTGAGGTGCATCAGTTGTGTTTGGACGTGGATCAAGGAGGAGTGATAACACCAAATATTATGATACACTTGGTGTTTCAAAAACTGCTAGTGAAGATGAACTCAAGAAGGCCTATAGAAAAGCAACAATGAAGAACCATCCAGATAAATGTGGAGATCCTGAGAAGGTAAACATCATGGTCACTTCATTGCATTTTAATTATACTATACAAATGTCATTGCTCTTCTAGTAGGATCAATGTTTATAATCTGACTTCTGCTTGACTATATACTTTAATTATGTTACTCATAGTACACTTTCTTTTTATACTTATATTTTATAGGAAAAAATAAGAGGGAGAAACATATCTCCCCTTTTATTTCTCTCCATTTTTTATAAAAAAAATGTATATAAAGTGTAGTGACATTCTAGTTCACAACAGTATTACTTGAAGACAAGTGGCTGCTGTTGGAGGCTATGACCATAGCGAGTTAGTGACAGGCTTATCTCTTGCCTTTTCAATCATATATAGTTTATAGTCTCTATAGACAGAGTACACACTAAGTTCTAATGACTTCCACTTCAGTAGTTGGTTTCTCCTTCTTCCCATTCCTTTATCTGATCCTTTTAATAACATTCTCATGTAGTCTAGCCACTACCTTAGGCAAGGGGTTTACATTGGAGGAGGCTACTGTGCATGATCTCTAACTTGCTTTCCAAAGAAACCAATTAACCTCTAGGAAACTAGTTGAGTTCTACCTCAAAAAAATCCACAAGCTAAACCCAATTCTCAAAGGGGTCTTGAAGGTGAACCCAGCTGCACTAGCACAAGCTGACAGAGCTGACAAAGAGAGAAGGGCTAAGGCACTAGGGTCTTTTTCTGGGTTGCATGGAATACCTATTTTGCTTAAGGATAATATTACAACTAAGGATAAGTTGAACACCACTACAGGCTCTGTTCTCTCTGTGCTCATGTTTGGGATTTGTGGATGTCCTTCATGTTTCTATTGCTTTGTTACTATTATTAGCTCTAGTTACTTTTAACTATTGACTCAAATTTGAGATTATTTGCTTTGTATTTGAACATGTGTTTGTTTCTTATGAAGATGGACGCCTTGTTGAAGGTAAGGGTGTAGGGAGAAAAGTGATAGACAAAGTGCAGGAAACTTATGATTCTAAGTTAAACGGAAAGGACTTTACCTATGATGGTGAAAAACTTTGTTCACGATTGGCTCTCTTGCTTGAAACAAGCTTGAATTTCAAGTTGTTCTAGAGGATGTCACATCAAACAAGTTAAAATGCGTGTGATTATTGTTAATTCTCCATATTGGTTTATGTATTATTATTCCAGCATTGTAACTTCTTTCTTTTATTTTTTATAGAAATAATGGAAACTGCAGCCTTGATGGTCATAGAAGTCCAAATGAGAGTGACAGGAAGAGGATGCGATGCCCCAATCGTGCCAAGACATTTAAAGTTGAGATTAGCTTTGCTGCAAAGATTCCAATGCAAGCCATTTCTAATGCTTTACGTGGGTAGGAATCAGAGAATTTCTAAGAAGTCATAAGAGTGCTCGATATCATATTGAGGCAACATGCTACTAAGCAGTGCGTAAATTACTATTTCTTTTTGTTCCTTTATTTTTGTTGAGTGATAATATTATTTTAATATCTTTTTGTCTTTATGGTGTTTTACAATGCCAATATCTTCTCTTGAAAAGCTAGAGCAGGACATCAATGTGAATTGAGGCCAATCAGATTCTTGTCCATGCAAAAACAATTTCTTAGTTGCTAACATATTTTTGGGAATAAAATGGTAGCATGATTTTTTTTTATTTAACTTTGAGTGACATTACTTGTAATTGTATAAGTTAGAGAGAAGTCTACTTGCAAAATATAATAGCAATTAATGGTATATATAAGATATTGTAACTATTTTATATACTTTCAATATTTTGATATCTTTTATAATTACTTAGATAATTATAATGATTGATGATTTATTGTGATTTTTGGTAAATTTTGATTTTGGATAATTATATGCATAGGAAAATAGAATTTTTTTTTATAAAATAAAAGCGTCTAGTTGTGGCAAATCCCAACTAGATGCTTAATTTTTTAATATTTTTTAAAATATTATAGACTGATTTACAGACGAAAAAATTCGTCTCTAATTTAGAGACGGAAATAGAGATAGAATTTTTTCGTCTCTAATTAAAGAACTGAAATGAATCTTATAACTAAATAGCGACTGAATTTTAAAATTTAGAGACGAAAAAAACTCATCTCTAAATTAGAGATGGAATTAAATTTTTCGTCTCTAAATTAGAGATAGAATTAAATTTTCTGTCTCTAACAATCAGAGATGTCACTTTTAGAGATGGATCAATTTTCGTCTCTAATTCCGTCTCTAAATTGAAAATTTCTAGTAGTGATACAAGGAACCGAGCTCCTGGAAATAGTTAAGTTTCATGACATTACACAAACACTATCATAGCACATTTCATAAGCATAATATTAAAACATACCCTAGGCATAATCATACGACATAACACAAGCATTTGCATTTCAAAGACAATTGTATGGACGATTGTCTTATCTTTGGTCTGAGATAAGTTATAGATTATATATTTGCTTAGTGAACTTTTACATAAGGAGAATATGTGAACATTCTAGTGATATTGAGTAGAGATTCAATGTCAAGGTGAAATCATAATCTATTATTAGTTAGTTTATTGATTATAAGTGTTTAATTATGTAGTAATTGAACATTCTGTCTCGGGAAGAGAAAGGAACATTTTTTGGCTTTTGCCACCTTTCTAGAATATGAGTTAAGTTTATAACTAGTTTTTTCCCGATGTAGTTGGAGTTAGCACGATGACATGTTTTTATAAACTATTACTAAGAATTGTGAATTCTCACCTCGTTTGCTTGTTTCCATGTTAAATCTAGGTAGAGGCTTTTCCAAGGAGAAGAACAAAGAAGCGAATAGAGTAGTAGTTTTTATTTAATTTTGAACAAAGCTTGTATAATATTATATTTGTTTTGGTTTGTATAAGGTTTATGTATTACACTATGCCCTTTTGAGACTGATGTTGTTTATATATGAACTTTTCTTTCTCTCTTGGCTCTTTATAATAACATGTAAGATTATTATGAATTTAGAAAGTTGGTTTTTATTTAGAAGTGAGATGACTAATACTATATACTATTTTATATTCAATATATACTAAGGTATCTGGTATTAGGATGTTACATGTGGCAAAGTTGCAGACATTATGGTGTCTCTACTGTCATTTGCTCCATTGTTCCCTGTCTGAGGGCTTTGAGCATTGTGTAATGTATTGTCAGACATTGTTGGCACTATTTTTCCATTTCTTAATCGCATAAACAACTAAAAGGTTCTTCTAAACACCAGTTTTTTGACTAAGTCTCATTGAGTGTGCCAATTTGTTTATGGTAAACTTTTGTCAAAGGATAAATTTGATTTTGGATCTCAATTCAGGAAATGGAATCACTTCCTCTAGGAATTCTCTAGTACTTAGACTGATTTTTATTTAAGAAAACCAAGAATGATTTTGAGTATCTCACACTGATATGTGAATCGAAAATATAAGTATTGCAATGTTGTAATTGACTTAGTAATGAAAGTGTAAAGAAAAGAACTTGTTTTGAAAGTTTAAAGATTGCTTTAAAGAAAATAAAATAGTTGAAAGAAAACAATTAACTACCATCAAATGTAAAGAAGAGGGTAGTAAAGTGTAACAAAGTAAGCTCAAGAGGCAATGTAAAATGTAGAAAGATAAAGAATAAGAATTGAAAGAAAGCAATGTAAAAGCAATAAAAGTAAAGTTGCAGATATGTAAAGGAACAAGAACGTAAATTTGCAGAAAAAGTAAAGAAAACAAGTAAAGGAAAGTAATAAAAGAAAGCATATGATCTCAAAAGAATCACTTGATCAAGAGTAGAAGAGAGTTTGCAAGAAAGTAGAAGACTGAAAGTATAAATGGAATATAATTTAAACTTGCATTGAGAGTGTAAATGATATAGAAATGAAACAGGATGGAAACATACTTGACTAAACTTGTGTGCTTTGCTCGAGAATGTCAGAGTGACGTGAGAGCATGATTACAAGTGTTTATGAGTATTGAATTTCCAACTCCTAAACGTTTCCATCCTTTCGGTATTTACGAAATTCCTAAGTAAACTATTATTTCTACAAGATCTTGACATGTGTCTAAAATAAAGAAAATTGCCTAATGATTATCGATGATCCTTGTGAAGTAACTATCATATCTTTGTCAACAATCCTCATATTACAAGTAACTGCCTAATCTTTGTCAACAATCCTTGTATTATCTGAATCTTACACTTATAACTACTTCTAACTTCTATTTCAAATTCAAATTCTTTTGTATGAATTCAAATTTGAATCTTCAAACAGTTGTCGGCTTCTGATCAAGACTCCTGCTTCTATCTTTAGAAATTTACAAGTGTAGTTACTCCTTAAGTATCAGTTTTCGAGACCAACTTGAAATCACCCTTTCTAATATAAAATCAAAATTATTATTTCTGATGTCAAATCGAAATTACGATTTTAATAACTTTAAGTCTTTATTACAATTTTGACTCTATTAAAGGTCGAGTATATGCATGTTCATGACTTAGTGAATTTCATTCATACTAAGATTTAAAATATACTCTCAAAATTATCTTAAATCGAAAAGTGTTATTTTTATACTAACAAATATATAATTACACCATTGTGAAAAAAAATGAAGATAAATAAATAAATAAATAAAAGTTACAAAAGATTAATAATTAAGCAACAATATAATTAAATTTCTTAAGCTAATCGAAACCACAAAGCTCACACAAGTTAGTAAAAACAAGAGAAAGAATTATTAAATGATAAAAACACAATAATAAAGTAAGCCCAAATAAATGAGTTAAAGAAAATAAATTAAAAATATGATAAACAAAAGGGGAATACACATGCCTGACAGGAATCCTTGGCTTTTTCCGAAAAGGAGTTATACAATTAGCCCATTTATATATCAAATAGAGATTTGTAATTGATGGATGAACATTCCAACCATGCTGTGAACCAATCGTGCAAATTCATTCTTTATTTTCAAAGCAATTGTTTGCTCTCTTTTCATTGGGCCATATGGTCACTAACTAAGAAAAAATGAGTGGCTTGCCACTACCACGTGCTAATTCATGCTATCCAAAACTCCAATTTTTAAAATTGATTTTTCTACAACAAAAGAGTGAGCACACATAACAAGATCACAAATCAATAAATATGATGCGTTTGAGCTTTTGAGATTGTCGGTGTTCCGGAAGATTTGGTAGAGGTCGAAGAAGCAGACAAATCTCCAAAACAAAGTTTTTTACACCCTCTCAAACTGTGTTATTCTCTCAGCCTCTCTTTTCGTTGTTTGCTCAAAAATTCGTGTATTCATATCTCTTTAGTGCCTTCTTATTTATAGTTCAAGTAATGTCTCAATTACTTAATGAGAAAGAATCATTAATTTTTTTTATTATTTGAAGATTATAAGTCAATTAAAGAGTAATCTCAAATGATTTAAAATTTGATTTAATAATATTAAAAATCTCAACATATATTTTATCCTAAAATAATATCTTTTTTATTATATTTTTATTTTAAATCTAATATATTTGGATTCAAAAAATTCAATATTCTTTCCCTTTTTTGCTTTTATATAATCAAAACCATATTTTTCATTTATTGTCAACGATTTAATTAAATAATTTTCTAATCAATCAATTAATTAAATAAAATTTGAATCAGTCAATCCTCTAATTCTCAATCAAATCTTTTTCAATTGTGTCATTCTTTCTTTAAGAATAAGAAATACATGTTAAAATTGAGGTCCAATGAATCTAGTCACTTCCATTGAGGTAGTGAATTTTGAACTCTGACATCAAAAATTAGTTTGGACTTTGAGAATTTATTTTGAGTTGTAAAACCTTGTTTTTCTAAAGACAAATTTTTATTTGTTTTTTATTTTTATTTAAATGCCTGGACAAAAATTGGTGCTGGCATCTCATTTCCAAGTAATCCTAATTACTTGAATCTATATTGTATTATACATACCATAAATTAAGATTAAATTGATTCAAAGAATTTTGGTTAATTTAATTTTTAGTTTGTCTCAAAATTCTTACAATTGGTATTAGAGTCAATGGTTCATCTAAGTCGAGTATTTGAAGACGGCGGTTGGTGCTTGGGTTTGGCCCAAACCCATGTTGTGAAACACATTAACAAGACTTGGGTCTTTGTTGGTAACTCTGTGAATACTCGGAATCACTTCTGCTTGAGGGGGGAGAATCTTAGAGATTCAAATGTAATTATTGAAGTTCCCCATTGGTAAAGAATGAGTTAAGTGAAAAGTATATAAGTGAGAAGAGTCATAAACTCATTACTTTAAGGTTTTGGGTTAAGATGTAACATCAGACTTACTATTGTGATTTTTCGCTTAGCCCATTAATGAAGATCTCCTTAGCTTTTGGGCTCCCCCTATGGTCTAACAAGTAGTATCAGAGCCGATGGTTCGTCTGGGCCGAGTATTTGAAAACGATGGTTGGTGCTCAAGTTTGGCCCAAACTCATGTTGTGGAGCACATTGACAAGATTGAGTCTTGGTTGATAACCTCATGAATACTCGGAATCGCTTCCTCTTAAGGTGGAGCAACATACTAATATTAGGGCTCACAGAATGTTAAAAATTCAAGTGTGAATGTTGAAATCTCACATTAGTAAAGAATGAATTAAATTAAGAGTATATAAGTGTGAAGACCCATAAATTTATTGCCTTAAAGTTTTGGGTTAAAATGTGATATCAAACTCACTATTATGATTTTACTATTATAATTTTTTACTTAACTCATTAATTGAGATATCCTTACTTTTGGGCTCCCCTGACTACCTAACAATATTAGCTTTGTGGATCATTATTATTTCTCATTTTAATTATATTTTTAATAATATAATTGATATATAGAACAAATTTAATGATATTAAACAATTTTTTATTTTATTTTAAGAACACCTAAAAATCTCTCTTTATTTTAATAGTGCCATGCTTACACCACTTTTTCCCTTACTCAACTAACATTCATATATTAATTACTTACCTCTTACTTGTATATGAGAAAAGCACTGGCACTGGCACAAGTTTTCTTTATGTGAAATTAACTGGTGTTGAAATAAAAATATATATATATATTTTATATTATTAAAAGTGTATTATGTCAATTTTATAAGTTATTACTATCTTTTACTTTAATTATATTTTATAATTCTATAGTTAATATGGAACATATTTAATAATATAATTTTTTTTTCTTATTTTAAAAACACATAAAAATTTCTATTTATTTTAATGTTATGTAAGTGCTTGCATCACGTTTTCCCGTACTCAACAAACATCTGTATATTAATTCTTTTCCTCTAATAAAAAACATATATAAGTGCTTACATCACTCTTTCCCCAACTCAATTTCCCTTACTCAACTAACATCTGTATACTGTATATTAATTCCTTTTCTCTGGTAAAAAAAATATATATATAAGTGCTTACATCACTCTTTCCCCAACTCAATTTCCCTTACTCAACTATCTGTATATTAATTCCTTTCCTCTGGTAAAAAAAATATAAGTGCTTACATCATTCTTTCCCCAATTCAACGAACATTACATTAATTCCTTTCCTCGTTTAATCTATCTTAGAGATCATGTGAACTTGAGAAAAATTTCACTATCTTTTGTCGAAAAATGATAAATTTATATTAATTTTTTTACATTTTTTCATACCATCTTTTTTAAGAAAAAAAAGATAAAAAATAGTATATTAATTTTATTTTATTTTATTATCTAAAATAGAACTTATGTATGAATGATATAATAAAAATAGTTTATAAAAATGATAGTTGTTTTCTGTCTACTATACAAAATAGTAGTAATAACTGGTTAGTGCCATGCCTTGAAGGGCAAGGCATTCACTTATTATAAAGAGTCCGTTTACAATACTCCACCAAGCCAACAGAGTTTTGATACTCCTTGTAGTTTACCTGGTATCACCAGTTGTTGAGCTACTTCTGTGTATTTTAATTATAGTCGTTGATCTTTTATTGTTATTACCAAGGTTCTAAATTACGGTCCGCATCACTTGATGCGGCCGCAATATTGCCGTTGCGGCCTATGCCGTAACAGCATCAGGCCGCAATTGCGCTGTAATCCAAAATCACGTGAATCAGCTGCAACGTAACGGTGTTGCGACCGCAACGTAACAGTGCTACAGCGGCAACAGGCCGCAACCGCCGTTCAATTTTTTTGTTCAAAACAAAGATGTCAGAATGACTCAAAAGAAAAAAGAAGAAGAGGAAGGGGCTGGGAAGCAGAGAGGAAGAGGGGTGGGGGCGCCCGGAAGAGATGGGTTGCAGCCGTGGGTGGGGCGCACACGCAGAAGAGTAGGTTGCAGCCGTGGGTGGGGGGCGCACGCAAAACAGTGGGTTGTAGCCGTAGGTGAAGGGGCGCGCGCAGAAGAGTGAGTTGCAGCCGTTGTGAGATTGAGATGGAGATGGAGATGGAGATGGAGAAAGTGAGAAACAAAGAAATGGAGATGGAAAGTGGAGACAAAAAGACCGAGTTCTATGAGTGAAAGGAAGGAGGATTTGGGGAAAGGTAGGGAGAATTGGGGAAAGGAAGAAAAACTTGGGGCTGGGACGCTGGGTATACAGGAGGGGAAATTGGGCTTGGGTTTGAGAGGAATTTGGGGGCAGATGGGGCCATGTGGGGAAATTGGGGAAAATTGGAAAAAAAATTTGAGGAAAAGAGTGGGAAAAATTGAGGAAGAGGGAAATTGAAAAAAAAATTGTGAACAAATTGAAAATTTTGATAATAGTGTGTTAAAATTGAATTAAGAATAGTTATAATTAATTAGTAGCTTATATTAAGGGTTTAAAATTAAAGTTAATTATTGATGAGGTATTAAAAATATGAAATATTTTCATAAAATTTATTCGAAACTTAATTAAGTTTATATATTATTTAGTTTCTTACTTTCTTATACTTTATATGCCTAAATAAAACTTTAAAAGACTTATTAATAATTATGATAACAATAATTATGTTATTTTGGTTATGAATTCAGTTTCAATTATTCTTTAAGATGGTAAAATTTTTTATCAAATGAGTAAAAGTCTATAAAACATTATAAATAAAGACATATGAAGAGTTAAAATAATTATAGATTTTTTTTTATATATTTTGTGCAAGTTTAAAAAAAATTCACGTCGCAACGACCGCAATTCGCATTGCAGCAGTCGCAATGCCCGCAATCGCAGCGACCACAACCGTAACTGCAACCGCGACCACATCCGCAATTTAAAACCATGGTTATTACCAATGCAGCAAAGATGAACCAGCAACTTGGTCTCCTAGGGTCACTCCAACGAGGAGGTCCTGTGGGTTGGAATAGATGGAGGGGTTTGGCTCTATGCTCATATGTTGATTCAATAACAAAGTAGGGGCTTGATGGAAGTCTGTAATGAGGTTTTAGCTTCGATGCAGAGGTGCGAGGCCATTAGTGGTGGCGAAGGTGGCTGGCGACATAACCCCATCTGTGTTCGTCCATGGCCGATGTTGCACTACACGAGAGGTCATTAGTCGTGGCATTGTATTGTATTGTGTAATAGGATGCATTTCAATTAATGGAATGTTAGTACAGGTGGAGAGCTTTGTTAATTAAGTGAATATGAAAAGAGTGCCTGGTGTATTGATATTGGCCATGGAAATGCTATTCCAATGCTGAGGTGTTCTATGCACAAGGGAAATCAACATCAACATTTGATTACAAATTTGGTGCAACAGATAGAACTTCTCCATTACAAATCTTCTCTAGTAATGGAGTCTTTCATGTAAATCCAACACCATTAGCAGTGCTCATATGAATGAAGCAATTCACCGAGGTATCAGGTTGCCAATCAACAATGACAACCATTAATCTGAATTCATCTCAAATCAATGCTTAAAATAGCAATGACTATACATACTTCCTTGACCACAGGGACTATTCTAAAACAACCCTATTATAAAATCATCCTCAAGAGTGAATTTTCAGTCAGTTCCAAATTAATATCATATCATGGAGAAAACACATCCATTGCCATGGTTCAATGCCCTGGACTGAGCCATTTGATCCCACTTGTTGAGTTTGCCAAGCGACTGGTTGAGCAACACCATGAGTTCCATGTCACATTCCTCATCCCCACGCTTGGCTCTCCCTCCTCTTCTATGATTACCATCCTGAATGCCCTCCCTCCAAATATAGAAAACCCCATCCTGATTCCAAAATGTCTCAACAATATGTCATAATATGAATAAATAATACTATGCAAATAATAATAATAATAATAATAATAATAATAATAATAATAATAATAATAATATGATGATGATGATGATGATGATGATGATGATCTCACTAATGATGATGATGATGATCTCACTAATGATGATGATGATGATGATGATATAGCAACGACAATAATAACAACATAATTGCTTAAGGTCTCGAGACATAAAATGAGGTCACAATATAATCACAAAAGAAACTCTCACTAACCCAAAACATCAAAAGACTTCACTATACCCATATGGGTCACATGATCAATAAAACTTTGATAGCTAAACCTTTGATAGGGGATCTGTAATCATAAGTTATGTGGGGATATACTTGACATGAGTTTGAAACTCCTAAATCTTCTTTCTAACAAACATATACTTTGTATCAAAAGCTTTGAGTGCTTAAAGCTCTTATTGATTTAAGAGAAGGACATTACGACAAAGTTATCATAATACATAGTAAGAGACCTGAAAATACTCTTCACAATACGAAATTTAGTAATCAAATTTTTCTATCATACCACTTGACACATAGTCTTATAACAAGCTATATACTCTGCCTTCAAAGTGGAAGTAGCTATGAGTGTCTGTTTAACAATTTTCAAAAGAAATAGTTCCTCCTATCAGCATAAAGATATACCCTGATGTGGACTTATGGTCATCTGGATAACCACCATAATCAGAATATCACAATAGTCTATCACCTCAAGGTGATCCAATCTCCTATAGGTAAGCATAATCTTTGATACCCTATAGATACTTCATAACTCGTTTTGTAGCCTGCCAATGAGCTACACACCAAGTTTGCTCAAGTATCTCCCAAGTACACTAACAGCGAAAGCAATATTAGGACATGTATAAACTTGAGTATACATAAGGCTACTAACAACGGAAGCATATGTGACATTTTCAATTTTAGTAACATCTTTATCATTTTGAGGACATTGAGTATTAGAAAGTCTTTCACCCTTTTGAATAGGTACAGCACAAGGATTATAAGATTTCATATTAAATCTATTCAGAATCTTTTCAATATAAACTTTCTGAGACAAGCGAAAAGTATCATGAGATCTATCATGGTGAATCTCAATGCCCAATACAAAAGAGGCATCGCCAAGATCTTTCATATCAAAGTGCGTTATCAACATCTGCTTAGTCTTATACAGAAAATCAACATCATTACTAGCCAATAATATATCATCAACATATGAAACAAGAATAATGAATCTGTTCCCACTAAACTTCAAATAAATGCATTGGTCAACAATATTTTCTTTAAATCCAAGAGAGCTAGCAATATAATAAAATTTCAAGTACCAATGCTTGGAAGCCTATTTCAATTCATAAATGGATCTTCTCAATTTATATATCATATGATCTTTACCATCTTCAATAAAATCATCGGGTTGATCCATATACACATCCTTAGAAGATATAATTCAAAAGCATTGGTACTTGGAAGATTGGTGAGAAGATTGAAGAAAATTCTCAATCTTCAAGTCTGGATGCACCCACACCAAATTAGGATTTGTGTCGTCGCTTCTCTCTCTGATGGCTGCTGAATTGTGTGTCAAATTGACGTAAATTTTCTATTTATAGACATAAAAATGTGTCTGTCTACGCATCCAATGCCTAGGCGCTGGATTCTAGGTGCTTAGGCGCCCAAAACGTAAACCAAAATTGCGCTGCGTAATGTGTTGCACACTCAGGCACTGCCTTCTCAACGCCTAGGCACTAGGACACCAGAGATAATATTCACATTTTGCCATGCTAGTGCTCAAGGGTTGGCTCTCGGGCGTTTGGGCGCTAGAACATCAAAGTGTTTTTTTCAATTTTTCCTTTCTTGTGCAAGTGTTTGGTCTTCTTCTATATATATTTACCTATAAAAAAAATACGTAATAAGAGCATAATTTAAAATAATAAAAATATAATAAAACTTGATAACAAAGCTCAATTAAAAGAATTAAAAGATGATGAAAACTTAGAATTTAAACTGTAAAAATATGAATTTTTAAAGATTCGTTAACTAGCTCCGGACAAAAAGTGAGTAAAGAGAAGACTAGGATTTATTTTTCCAAAAATGTCATTCACACTAGACCCCAAGAAATGTCTGATGCTTTTGGGTTCTCTTTGACAAATGACCTTGACAAGTATCTGCGTATTCCTCTTCTTAATAAAAGGGTGTCTAGAGGTACTTTTAGTTATATTATAAATAAAGTTATGCAAAAACTTTCTTGTTGGAAGGCTAATTCATTGTCCATGGCTGGAAGTCTTACTCTTTGCAAATCTGTTGTTTCTTCGGTTCCTACTTATTCCATGTAGACAGCCCTCCTCTCCCAGTTTCGGTTTGTGATGAAGTTGATAAAAGTTGTCAAAGTTTCCTTTCGGGTAACACGATAGAGCAGAAAAAAATTCATCTTGTTAACTAGTTTCAAGTCTGTACTCCTAAGAATACAGGTGGTTTGGGATTACGGCATGCCAAAACAAAAGAACATAGCTTTTATGGCTAAGGCTGGGTGGGCTCTTATTCACCAAAAGGATGAGTTGTGGGTTAGAGTTCTCAGAAGTCGAAATAGTTGTGGGGAAGACCTCTTAACTGTGGTATATAGAAACGTCATGGTTCATGTAACCTTTGCAAAGGTATTTGTCATGCTTGGGAACATGTTGAAAAAAATGTGATTTGGAGGTTAGGTGATGGTAAATCCATTTGCTTTTGGAGTGACCCTTGGGTTCCAAAACTTGGACCTCTAAAATAGTATTCAATGGATTATTTTGAGGATGTTGATCGTCAATTGCGGGTGGCCCATTTTGTCACTCCTTCTGGAGCTTGGGATTGGAACATTTTCAAAGGCTACTTCCTCAGAATATTTGTGCTAAACTGGTAGGTATTAAACCTCCTTCTGAAGCTGGGGTAACTGATGTTGTAGCTTGGGAGCCGACTCATGATGGATCTTTCAGTGTTAGTTCAGCTTATCATTTCATCAATGACTCTTCTGCCTCCCACCCTGATCCTCTCTTTCGTTTAATACGGAGATGGAAAGGTGTGGAAAGAGTGAAGACTTTCCTTTGGTTAGTTGCTAACAATAGCCTCGTCACCAATGAAAATTGTTTCCACCGTCATATAGCTCTAGATCCCAGCTGTTGCAGGTGCAATTCTATGGCGAGGGAAACTATTTTGCACACCATTAGAGATTGTCCAGCCCTGGGTTTGTTTTGGCGCAAGTTAGTAAATCCCTTGGAATGGGAGAATTTCTTTAATATGAACCTTTGGGATTGGATGACTTCTAATCTTTCTAGTAGAAGGATGTTTAGTGGATATGATTGGGTTACTATTTTTGCTATTGCTATGCATTTCTTATGATCTATCCGGAATGAGAATGTTTTAGATAATCTTAACAACACTCCCTCAGAATTATTGCAACGCTTCTGGGCTCGTGTTCATGGTTACCTTGGTAGATGAGTCTACTCGATCCAAATCTACGGTGAGAACAAAGAGCTTATCCTATATTACTTGGCAGCTTCCAAATGCTGATTGGGTGAAGGCCAATAGTGATGGGTCTGTGTTGGCTTCTTCGTTTACATCTTGTGGTGGCATAATTAGAGATGCTTCGAGAGCTGTCCTTGGGGGTTTTGTTGCAAATCTGGGATGGACCTCCATCACAATTGTTGAATTATGGGGGGTTTATAATGCTTTGGATCTTGCTTGGAGATTGGGTTGTCGCAAGGTTTGCAAGGAACTGGATTCTTATTGTGCTATAAACCTTATCAAAACTTAGAGATAGGAAGCACCCTGCGTTTTCCTTAGCTAACAACATCAGTGTTATTCTCTAAGAGAGTGGGAAGTCGATCTTTACCATATTTATAGAGAGGCTAATCGGGCAGTTGACTGTATTGCCAATTGTGGTCATATCCAAGGTCGTGGAACAAGTTACTTTACATATCCTCCTCCTTGTGTTGTTCAAATTCTAATGGTGGACTTGCTGGGAGTTGCTACTCCTAGGTTTGTTTCTTAGGCTTGATTTCTGTTGGGCATCTTGGTATGCCTCGATGTTAAAAATAATAGAGTAATGCTCAATCCTACGAAAAGATTTTCGTGAAACGTAATACGAAAGCAGAAAAATAATGTATTGTGTGTGCGTTTTATCAGGTAAGAGTGGGTGTTTTTTTTTTTTTTCATTTTATTTCAGTTTGTTTAAGTTTGCTATGCGCTTGAATTGTTTGCCACCTCATTCGTGAAAGAAGCACGAAGACTTCTTCGTGTAATATAGCATTACTCAAAATAATAATAAAAGAAGAGTGAAGAACCTTATTTGAAACTTTTAAACCAATGGATTTAACTCGCATATCGCTATTGTTTTTTCTTATTTAATTTAAATTATACTATTCACGCTTACTTATCTCCTAATTTCAATGAACAATTTTGAGGCTTAAATGAATAAGGAAGGGAATAGAACACGATCATTTAACGTAGGAGAAAAAACTACTTGAGGTGCATTTATAATTCTAGTTTACATTTATTGAGTTGTATTTTTTAATTTTTCTTTTGTTATAAATTAAAATAAAATGTTTTTGAAGGTTAGAATTATATACAATTTCGTGAAAACTATAGAGGATCCGGATTCTAAAGGAATAAATCCCTTTTCATGTTCTTCCTTAAAAGTCTTTCAAATAAGTTATTGAGTCACTTTTCTGTTATCTTTCCTAGTCTTATCCATAAATTAGAGTTTTAAAGATGGGTAAATTACACTTTACTGTCCTTTAATTTAACGCTTTTTCAACTTTACTCTCTTAAACTTTTCTTTTATGTCATTAAACCCCCTAAAGTTTGGGTTAAAGTGAAAAACGTTAAATTCCATTTATTTTAACACCTCATGGCTTCACAAAAAAGAAAATAAAATTGAACAGCTACAGTTTTAACCGTGGTTTATTAGCTTAAAATCGTGACTAACTTGTAAATTACCCCTTGTTGATATAAAAATAATATATTTTTTTTGACTCAGGCATTTTTTATGTATAATCGAATACTTTGAGAAACTTATACAATTCAATAAGATCGAGGATAGGGTTTTCGAAATAACGTATTCGATTTACCAAAAATGGTAATTTCAATTCGGTATCAAGATGACTTCGAATTGGAGTTAACAGTTGAAACTATCAAATGATAGTTTTGGTTTGATATTATTAAACAAATTGTTTTCGAAATAACGTATTTAATTTATCAAAAATGGTAATTTCGATTCGGTATCAAGATGACTTCGAGTTGGAGTTAACAGTTGAAACTATCAAATGATAGTTTCGGTTTGATATTAGAAATAATATTTTGGAGACTTTGAATATGATACGAATATTGAGATTTTAAAAGTAGCTACACTTAGCAAATTCTTGAAAGATAGAGGAGTTCGACCAAGATGGAAAACCAGAAAGTGGTTGAAGAATCAAGTTTGAATTCAAAAAGAAAGATTTTTGAATTTAAATTAGAAGTTAACAGCGGTTGTAGATGTTAGATCAAGACAACTTAAGGATTAATGGTTAAGATTAAGCAGTTACTTGTAGTACGAGGATCGCTGACAAGGATTTGGTGGTTATTAAACAAAGATTACCAATCACTTAGTAGTTATCTTTGTTTTAGACACATGGCAAGATCTTGTAAAAAGGGTAGTTACTTAGGAAGTCTATAAATACTGAGAGAATGGAAACATTTAGGGGTTGAAAATTCATTACTCACAAATACTTGTAAACTCATGCTCTCACGTCCATTGACATTTCGAGCAAATTCAGCACGCAAGTCTAGTCTAGTATGTTTTCATCCACTTTCATTTCTGTGCAATTTATCAATTCAATGCAAGTTTATCTTCAATTCATTTAATTTTAGTCATTTTACTTTATTGCAACTCTTTTCTACTCCTGATCAAGTGTTCTTCCGATATCATTTGATTTCTTTTAATTATTTTCTTTACTTTATTATAAAAAATTTTTCTACTCCGGATCAAGTGTTCTTCCGAGATCATTTGATTTCTTTTAATTGCTTTCTTTACTTTATTGCAAAATTCTTTTCTACTCCTGATCAAATGCTCTTTTGGGATCATTTGATTTTTTTAAAATTGCTTTCTTTACTTTTTTACAATTTACATACTTATATTTACTATTCATTGCATGTAGTTTAAACTGTTTTACTCTCTATTCTTTACTCAGTATTTTACACTACTCAAATCACGTATAAACATTCGATTTTGAATTTACATAATCTTTTGAACTTTGAAATCATCATTTACATCTTTTTAAGATATTAGCTTAGACTAGAATCCCAAGAGGAAGCGATTCCCTTCCCCGAATTGAGATCGAGAATCAAACTTTGTCAAGAGACAAAGGGTTTACCTTAGTCTAATTAGTTATTGTCGAAAATTTTGGTAAACAAATTGGCACGCCCGGTGGGACAGGTCAATTAAGATCTTAAGGGATTTTGAAGTTTATGCGTTTAAGAAGTGGTAGAATATTGCTAAATATGTCTGAGAATACATCTTTGAATGCTTAGAACCCTCAAGTAGGGAATAATGGAGGCAATAATAGTAGAGATACTATAGTCTCTTCACCACTGTGCCTTAGAGCCCATGAATAGTGAAGTCACAAGAGCCCTTGTTTCAAGTTCAGAAACTAGAACTCTTGGGGTAAATGCAACTGCACCTTTGTTTGGGTTGCCTCCTGGGTTTACTCCCCAGAATGTCACGCACAACATAGGTACTGCCCAGGCCACATATACAAGTCTTATACCAAATGTTTCATTAAGAAATCAAATGGTAAATATTAGTGGCCAAATTATAGGAACAAGTACCAATCGAACTGATAGGCAAAATATGGGAATACCAATATTCCCTAACATGCCCAGATATATGTCTTCGATCCCTTCAGGGAACACGAATACAGCTTTAAATAATATCAGGCAACAGATTGATGAAAGTAATCATGAGATGGTTCATATGTTGACTCAGCAGATGACTACTATTATAACTCCTCTCATCGAATCAACTAATAATACCTACACCACATTGGCTAGACAAATGGGTAGGATTGCAGAGGTTTCTGTAGGTAATCAAAGGGTAGACAATCAACCTGTGCCTCAAGAGAACACCCAGTTAGTGAATAATCCCAATATTAACAATGCAGTTGAGGACAACCAGTTTAGGGAAATTCCACATGGCTCAAATATAGGATTTCGTATAGTCAATCAAAATCAAGATGCTGATAACCTTCTAGAAAGGATTAGACTTAATAATCTTGGGGGGCAATAGAATATTAATCAGGCAGTTGAATAAGTGCTTAATAGATATGAATTTAATGTGGGATATGTGAATAGACCCTATTTTGTGTCAGCTTTCCCTGAGTTTATCCAACAAGCAGAATTGCCTAGAGGATGGAAGGCACCTAAGATTTCTAATAAATTTGCTGGGGAAAGTGGAGAATCAATGGTAGAACACATTGCTCAATTTACAATCAAAGCAACAGATGTAGCAGCAAATGAATATCTGAAGATAAAATATTTCCCTAGCTCTCTAACTAAAAATGCTTTTACTTAGTTTACTACTTTCCCACCAAATTCGATTCACTCTTGGAACCAGTTGGAAAGAAATTTCCACGATCAGTTCTTTAGAGGAGAGACAAAAGTAAGTCTCGTGGATTTGTTTAATATTAGAAGAGGACATGAGGAGTCAATAGATGGTTACTTGGCTAGGTTTAGGCATATGAAGGCTAGGTGTTTTACTGTCATTCCTGAGTCTGAGGTAGTAAAAATGATTGTTGGTAGTTTAGACTATTCCATTCGAAAGAAATTAGTTAACTAGCAAATCCTTGACATGTCTTAACTTGCTGATAAAGTAAGACAAATTAAACAATTGAAACTCGAAAAAAAAACTTAGGAGAAATTTAAGAAAAGAAAAAATTGCTTATGTCGAAACTCTTGATAGCAAGGATAAGTATGGTAAGCAATCGAAAGACAATAAAGTAGCCTATGTCGAAATCGACGAAAATGAAGATGACGAGGATAATGAGATTAATATAGCAGAATTAAAATATGGCCCTCCTTATACTTACTCATCTTTAATGCCTAATCGAACAAAGGACAATATGAAGTCCTCCAATAGGTTAACTTATGCTTTGGATATTTCGAAGGCTAATTTAATTTTTGATGTCTTGTTAAAAGATAAACAAATTAAACTTCCAGATGGACATAAAATCCCTTCACTAGAAGAAATAAATGGTCGAAAATATTGCAAGTATCATAATAGATATGGACATTTGACTAACAACTGTATATGTTTTAGGGATTTAATTCAAAAAAGCATTATGGAAGGAAGACTAAAATTCGAGAATAAGAAGAACATGAAAGTGGATGTGGATCCATTCCAAGTAAATGCTAGTTATATCGAGCCAACGGGCTTCACTAAAGTCAATATGGTCGAGGTAGGAGAATCCTCTCCTGACCTCAATGATCATGGCCTTGATGTATTCGAGGCCACAGAGGAAGAAGTTTTCCCCAAGGCTGGGGAAACTCTGGTCGAATTCCTCCTAAGGAAGAAAGAAGGGGAGAAGGAAGTCTCTCTCTGCCCCAGATGTAGTGTTGTCTTCGACAGGTTGGCTGCCAAGTCTTACCAAGCAGCCTTGAAGTAGAAGCAGAATGAGAAGACCATTACAGGAGCTTTCATCAGTATTAATAATCAGTCAACAAACCACATTGTCGTGGTAATGCAGGGATTTGAGGATTCCAGGAAGGGGAAGATGAGGGTTCCCCCCGTAAATGTGGCCCTTAATCAATGGGTCAAGAACAGTTCACGACCTCACCATTTTCAAAACAAGTCGTACTGGCCAAAACTTGAACATGGGATAAGTCCTTTTAACAGGAAACCAAACACATGGTTTCGAGGAGAAAGTTTGAACCCAAACCAGGGTTTGACCCCATATATGTCGAAGTCTCAATGGCACAAGGCGCAGAAGATGTGACAATAGCAGCTAAACAATGGCTAAGTTGCAATAGTAACAAAGGTCATTTGCCTAGGTGGTTCGAGGACCGCCTTTGAAAGCAGAAAAACAAAAGCCTCCAAGTCCAATGGATGAGGACGTTATTATAGATTCATTCGAATCTGGGTTTAAAGATGATCTCGACACAATTTTTAGTGTCAATATTGTCTCTTCTTCCTTACAACTTTGCTGTTTCAGGTGATCAAGAAGTAAACCAGGAAGAAGATTTCAAAGATGATTTAGAAGAGACCAGTTGGTATATGGTCGAAGAAGATACAGTCGAAGTGATGGAAAATTCGGTAGTCTTCAATACTCCCTTCCATGACATGAAGAGCCATCTTCGCCCACTTTTTATCAAGGCAATAGTAAATGGTAAATTAGTAGGTAAGGTATTGATAGATGGAGGAGCTGCCATTAATCTTTTTCCAAAGAATTTACTGAAAAAATTTGGAAAGTCAGAGGTTGATTTGTTGCCTCATAATATGGTGGTAACAGATTTTAATGGCAGATCCTCCACGTCAAAAGGGGCTATTGTTCTCGATGTCAAAGTAACTTCAGTAACGAGGTCAACTTTGTTCATAGTGGTCCCTTCGAAGGCCGGTTACAATCTGCTTTTGGGTAGGGAGTGAATTCATGTTGTTGGTGTTGTTCCTTCGATTGTCCATCAGAAGATGTTCCTGTGGAATCAAGTTGGGGAACTCGAGATGGTTGAAGCTAATGACACCCTTTGCCATGTCAATCAGAACCATGCAGATTTACAAATATATATGTCTCGTGTTCGACCATTCTCTATGTGGGATTCAACAACTTTCGATAGAAAATGAGTTGAAATGGTGGCTCTTAGCCCCAACAGGTTTCTCTGTTATTCCAAAAGCTGATTCATTTCAGCTTCAAAATTGTAATGACTCTAGGGCGTACAGACGCCTATTTAATATTTCAGGTCAAGTATATTCGGCCTTAAGTTGTAATAATGGAACTTAAAAGCCATATGGCTATAATCTTAGCCTATATGGCTGAAAATCTCATAGAAAGTGCAATTTCGAGTCAGATGACTCGAATCTCAGCTTATATGGCTGAGAAATTTGGTACTTAGATTGTATTTATGATGATTCCCCTTTAGGATTCGAACAGACTCCTCTACCTGAGATTAAGAGAGTAGAGGTACAAGATCCTTTAGAGGAAATAAATTTAGGAAATGATGTAATAAATAAGCCTACTTTCATAAGTAGTTTAATAAATTCTAATTTCAAGTACAAGTTGATTCATCTGCTCGAAGAGTATAAAGATTGCTTCACATGAGATTATGAGGAAATTCCTGGGCTCAGTCGAGAGTTAGTGGAGCACAGACTACCAATTCGAGCAGGACAAAGACCAATTAAACAAGCACCAAGAAGGTTTGCCCCTGAAGTGGTATTAAAAATTAAGGGGGAAATCGAAAGATTACTAAAGGCTAAGTTTATTTGAACTGCCAGGTATGTTAACTAGATTTCTAATGTTGTTCCTGTTATAGAAAAGAATGGTAAGTTAAGAGTATGCATTGATTTTCAAAATTTAAATTCTACTACTCCTAAAGATGAATATCCTATGCCTATTGCTGACATGTTGATTGATTCAGCTTCAGGTCATGAAATTTTAAGTTTTTAGGACAGTTATTCTGGGAATAACCAAATTTACATTATAGAAGAGGATGTGGCGAAAACAACATTTCGATGTCCAAGATCAATTGGCACCTTCGAATGGGTAGTCATGCCCTTTGGATTAAAAAATGCTGGGGCCAGATATCAAAGAGCTATGAATACTATTTTCCATGATATCATTGGTAAATTCATGGAAGTTTACATTTATGATGTGGTGATAAAATCGAAATCAGAACAAGAGCTTCTTTCGAATTTGAAGCAATCATTCAAAAGGACGAGAAAACATGGGTTGAAAATGAATCCTATTAAATATGCTTTTGGTGTTTCTGCAGGAAATTTCCTGGGATTCTTGGTTTAGAAAAAAGGAGTAGCGGTAGATCGGAACAAAGCAAAAGCTATTCTAGAAGCATCACCTCCTTCGAATAATAAGCAGCTCTAGTCTTTACTAGGAAAAATAAATTTTTTAAGAAGATTCATTTTGAATTTATCTGGAAAAACCAAGGTTTTCTCTTCACTTTTGAAACTCAAAGCTGAAGAAGAGTTTCGTTGGGAAAAGGAACATCAAGCGGTTTTCAATCAAATCAAGCAGTATTTGGCTAATCCTCTAATAATGACACCTCTAGTGCCTGGATGTCCCTTGAAGTTGTATATTTCAGCATCAAATGAAACGATTGGGTGTATGCTAGCACAGGAAGATGAGAATGGAATCGAAAGAGCTATCTATTATCTTAATAGAGTTTTAGACGATGCTGAAACAAGAGATAGTGCAATTGAGAAATTATGCTTAGCCTTGTACTTTTCTTGCACTAAATTAAAATATTATGTAAAGCCACATGATGTACTTGTTGTTTCGAAAACTAATTTAATAAAGTATATACTGACCAAACCTATCTTGCATGGTAGAGTAGGAAAATGAGCTCTTGCTTTAACAGAATTTTCTTTAAAGTATGTACCACAAAAGGCCGTGAAAGGCCAAGTGTTGGCAGATTTTTTGATTGACCACCCCTTGTGTTGTCGTCGAAGAAAAAGATATTGTCTACGTTGGTCTAAAACCGTGAAAATTATATTTTAACGGATCAAAACATGCTGGAGGTGTGGGACTTGGAGTTTTAATCATATCACCAGTTGGGATTCCAACTAAATTTTTATTCGAATTAAAATATGAATGTTCGAATAACGAAGTAGAGTATGAAGCTTTAATAGCTGGTTTACAAACTTTAATTTCACACAAGGCCAGAATTATTAAAGTTTTTGGTGATTCTCAGCTAGTCATTAAGCAATTGACTCGAGAATATAAATGTGTTAATCACAATTTATTCAAGTACTTTGCTTTTGCAGCAAGGTTATTGAGTGAATTCGATGAAGTAATTTTGCAACATATTCCAAGAGAAGAAAATTTTGAAGCCAATGAGCTTGCTCAAATGGCTTCAGGTTACAAGATTTTGACTACTCTTTTGGTTAAGTTAATCAAAATTAGAGAAAAATTACATCCGTTCGAGAGTATAGAAGTATGTCTGCTCGAGGATATTGATGAACGAATAGAGAAAGCTAATTATTAATTATTTACAAAACCCAAATATATCAGTCGAAAGAAAATTAAAATATAAAGCTCTATATTATGTTATAATGGGAGATTCACTTTATAAAAAGTCAGTGGATGAAAATTTATTGACATGTTTGAGTGAAAAAGAAGCATATATAGCCTTGGCAGAAGTACATGAAGGTATTTGTGGTGCTCACCAAGCTGGTGAGAAAATGAAATGGGTATTACGCAGACAGAGGGTTTATTGGCCTGCAATGGTAAAGGATTGTCACTTATATGCTAAGTTATGTGAGGAATGTCAAAGGCATGGAAACATTCAGCATGTTCCTACAAATGATTTACATTCGATTATAAAACCATGGCCGTTTCGAGGATGGGCTCTCGATTTAATAGGCCAGATTCATCCACCATCTTCTAAAGGGCACAAGTATATTTTAGTTGCCATTGATTATTTTACGAAGTGGGTTGAGGCGATTCCTTTAAAAGATGTTACTCAGCAAGAGATTATTAACTTCATCGAAGAAAATATTATTTATAGATTTGGTATTCCTCAAACTCTAACTACTGCCCAAGGTACTGTGTTTACGGGTCATTTTATTAGTGAGTTTGTTAAGACTAGGAATATCAAACTACTCACCTCGACCCCTTATCACCCGCAAGCCAATGGCCAGGTCAAAGCAGTTAATAAGATTTTAATCAGTTGAATTAAGAAACATGTGGGTTGAAAGCCAAGAAGTTGGCATGAGACTTTAAGCCAAGTTTTATGGGCTTATCAAAATTCTCCTAAGGAAGCTGTTGGTACAACGCCATATCATTTAGTTTATGGTCATTATGTCGTTTTACCAATTGAAATCAATCTTTAGTCAGTTAGGTTACAACGTCAAGATGAAATTCCTACCCAAGATTATTGGGATTTGATGTTTGATGAACTAAATCAATTAGATAAAGAAAGAATAATTGATCTGGAGAATTTGATTCGACAAAAAAAAAAGAATTGTAAAATTTTATGATCTTCGAGTCAAAAGAAAAGAGTTTGCTTTAGATGATTTAGTGTGGAGGGTTATTTTACCTATGGAGAAGAAATCGAAGTTATTTGGAAAATGGTCACCTAATTGGGAAGGGCCATATCGAATCAAAAAGGTTTATTTTGGCAATGCATATTTGATTAGAAATATATTGTCAAATGAAAAGATTACTTTAATAAATGGTAAGTATTTGAAGGTATATAGGCCAACCATTCATGAAATTAAGATCTTGTAGAAATTATAGTTTTGAATTAAAACAAAACGAAACTTAAAATTGTCATTACAAAAATAGATATGCAAAGTTTATTGAAGCCTTGCAAATAAAGAAGCCCAAACGTCTAAAATCCTAGCCTTCTCCTTATAAGATACCTCGAGGGAAGGTGCTAAATCTTGAATAGCCCGTTTCACCTGATTACCTTCATTGTTCAATTGGTGATAGTCCTTGTTGAGGGTTCATTCTTGATTTGCACAATCTTCAGCAAGGGCTCAAAGTTCACCTTGTTCTTCTTCAAGCAATCGAAGTTCTTCCTTAAGCTCAGCAATTCTTTCTTCGTTCTGATTAATATTTTGCTGAGTTGATGAAAGAACAGAGGAGAATTTTGAACGTTTTCTTTTGACCTTAGCAACAGTTATCATCAGTTGTTTCTTCTTTTCGACTAATGCTTAATTATTGGTGATAATTTCATCAATACTAAGAAGTTTGGTTAGCAAATCATTTGTGAGGTTAGTTAATTCTTGGACCACTGATTGGGTATTTGAATCTAAAAGATGTTTGCTTTGGTTCAGTTGGTCAAGAAGGCAAGACAATTTTTCCCTGTTGTCTTGGGCAGTCATGATTTGGTCTACCCCAAGGTTGGAAAGATCAATCAGTTCTCTTAAAAGTTGGGGGGCAGATATGCTTTGAACTTCAACTTCAGAATAGGCTGTAGAATAAAGGGATTTCAACGACAGAGATCATTTGGATAAAATTTCTTTCAATCATTTCTGAATGTCATTTTCATCCTCGTCGTCATCAATGCATATAGTCTCTACTTTTTCCTCAAAAGAAATCTCAGCTTGTAGTGATTGAACTTTGGCGGAAGCAGAAGGAATAACCTTAGAGACTTGGATGGCTTCAATCGAGATAGGAGCTTCGATATCAGCAGGAGTGGTAGCTTTAGAAGGAGAATTGGTTTCCTACAATTTGAGAAAATTATATCAATCTATGAAAGGTTTTGATCTGAGTATAATAAAAGTTTAAATTAAATTGATTGTAAACCTATGGATTTGTCTCGATCAAAGGAACTGTGGATTTGAGTCCACTTTCTGAGGCAGTAATTACCTGAAAAATGTGGGGTAAGGTTAGGATAATTCAAAATAAGTAAAGTATTGGATAAAGTCAATTCAGTAATTAGACCTCAGCATTTGTTTCGAGGAGGATGTCTTGAGCTTTAGTGTTGGGGGCTTTTTCGGTTTGGATCTCAGTTTCGAGCATCTCGTCGAAGCGAGGGCTTAAACTCGAAGATGCTTCTGGCCCAGAGATGGGTTGGTTTGGAAGGAGATTCGAATCCCTTGGAGGGGAAGAGATAAGAGAAGGTGTCCTGAATCTTCTTGAGGATATTGGAGTAGATTCCCTATATTCTTTAGGAGACGAATCCTAATGGCAAGGAAACATAGCATTAATAGTTTTTAAGATTTCGAGTGTTGAGATAATATAAATAAGACTCACAATTGAAGGGTTAGCCCTTTGAGTGTCAGCTGATAATCCTGCACTTTTCGAAGTAACGGGTTCTTCATCCTCTTTTGAGGGTTCATCAGAACTTTCAAAAAGGACAATTTGTGCCTGCTTCGATATAACGTGCTTTATACGTCCAGATCTTTTTGGGTCTTCAGCAATTGTTTTTTCCTAAAAAGATAGAAAGGATTACAAATAGGCCTGATATGAAATATACATGTATATATAATCATAATAAGGGTCCTTTATCCTGATTTAAGGGGGTGAAGTTATTTCGATCACCTTCTTTTTTCCAAGTACCTTTGAAGGTCTTGGAGGGGGGTTTTTCTATGGTTGGGATGAGGAAGTCGTCCCTGTAGTTTTCGACTTAGTTTTCTGAATTTTGCTTGGCCTTTGGGGTTCATATTCCCAGTCTTTGCTTTTAGCTTCCATTATTTTGCTCCTTTTTGAAACTGCATTATACAAAGTTTAAAGATAATGGTTAAAATGCTGATAAAGGATATAAAGATAAGGGACTTAAGACTTTACCATATGGTGGATATTTTATTACTCGAGTGTGTCCATAAATTGGAACTTGGCAGGTGTCTAAATAACAGTTGGTAAAGGTTACTTCTCGTTTCTTCGAATCCTTAACAACACCCAACGCTTCACCTTTGGGGTCTAGATATCGATTGGCCATACCAAAGGGAGCATTAGGAAGTGAAGGAAACTTTAGTAGGGTTTCGAATCTTTTAAATGAAGCCAAGGGATTTGAAACCAGCGCACCAATGAAACGAGCATAACATAATTGATGATGCTCTGCTTTCTTGTGTTTTAGGACTTGTTCTGCCTCTCGAACCACCAGTCTTAAGTTTCAAGGGTTATATTTGACTTTGAAGAATTTTTCAAATCTAGAAATTTCCTTAAGGTGCATACCTTTCGATTTCTTGCTAGCCACTTCTGTCTGCACAGATGAAAATGAATTAGTAAATCATTGGAAGCACTCTTCAATTATAAGCTTCTTGGAAAAGTAATATTTTCTCCACCAAATTTTGAATCCCTGGGTCGAGTAGAATGATGGAGCGTATTTGAAGGGATTGAAACCTTCTCTCCTTGTAATATTTTGCTTCAAAAAGCGTTTGTATTGTGCCAGATCCCTAGCTTTAGACTCACATATTTGATGTTCATCTTTTAGAGAGATTGGAGCGGGGATACATTGAGAAAACCCAAGTTATCTTGAAGCACAAGAAGGAAGGTAGAGTTGAAGGCTGAAGTCATTCGATTTGGTAAGACTAAGATATAAGATTTGGGTAGTTAAGGTATAAGATCATATTTCTAAATTTTTTTATTGTGCCCCAGGAGTGTCATAGAAAAATGGTTCTCGAAACCATTTTGGACCACAGTTACGGAGAGCAAAGGGGGAGAAATCGAAATTGTTAGATTGAGATTGGTGGTGCATTTTCATGAATAATGAGAAGAAAAATTTAAAATCTTTGATTTCATTGCCTGGCTGCTAGGCATAGTGAAATTGAGACAATCAAGGACCTTCGATTTTTGTGTAATTGGTGGCTGAACTGGAACTTTGCAGGTATGGTTTGAAGATGGCATTTAGCCAGAGTTGTAATAACCAGAAGGGACCTCCAAGGTTAGTAAGAGGTTTATCATTTGATCAAAGAAGATTTATTACTTCTATCATGGAAGAGTATAATTAAGCAAGGATCAATTTGCTCAAACAAAGAGGAACACCCTCATAGAGAAGGATGGCTAATGGAAGAAGAGATTTTGGAATCTGAAGTGATTTAGTGCAAAAAAACAAAGGCACTAAGCCAGAATATTAGGAATGCTACATGTTATTCATCAGAAACTTCCATGGTGCCGAGATAATTATTCTGAATAAAGGCAGTATAGGTGAACTTTGAGAAGTTAGCCTCGATGGAAGTTCTAGGACTCGAGGTGCTCTTGGTTATTCTTCTAACAAGTTTAAGGCCAATAATGGCTGCCACGTCTCAAAAGGGTTGGGGTTAGCATCCCATAAGGGATGTGAAAAGAATTTGTGGATCTGTTCTAGAAAAAGAAGGAACTAGTAAGCATAGGGGCATTATATTCAATACATTCCCTACTTAGTTGGATAAAATCAAAAATATTAATTGATTTCAGATGGATTTTTTGGTTTTTTTTATACGATTTAACCAATGCAGATAAAGAGGTCTGGTATGGTTACTAACAGGTGGTGAGCTTCGAAATACTTTTGGGAAATGATTGAAGAAATCAGTTTTGAGAGAAGGCTGGAAAGTAGCTATTGTCTCTCCTTGGATGCAAGGGAAAAAGGACTAAATGTTGGAATACTCTTGCTCAGGAAAGGTTGGACCTAGAAATGCAAACCTATCAGTACCAATGGTAAAAGGGATCATTACCTGGGATTTCCAGAGTTCGGAATGGTCTGTGGAAGATCAGGAGCGTAAAAAATCCCATCTTTCATCACTGGAACATTTACAATGGTAGTATCAGGTAAAACTCTTGTTTCTTGTGATTCAGAACTTGAGTGTGAGACTTAGTTGGAAGAAGCAGTTTTGTTAGAAGAAGAGGCCATTGTTAATGGAAGATTTGAGCTTTAAAGAGGAAAAGATGAGGACACAGTCTGATAAGAGGGGTTAAGGTTCAGAAATGGCAGAAATGGGCAAAGAAAAATAACCCAAAAATCGTGAAGAAAAAGAAGTAAAAAAAGCAATTTCTCACGGTATAAATAGGAATTTTTAAGGTAGAAGAAAGAGAAAATCAACAGTAAACTCATTTAATGGTGACGTGATGGAGTATGGATGAAGCCGTTTTTATCCATTAAAAGCCATCATTAGGCTTTGTAACTCCCTAGAAAGTGGAGGTGGTCAGTTAATGGGGAATGGCCACATAGTGACAGTTTATGTGTGTGAAGATTTAAATATCAAAATTATAGGTTTTGTCGCCTGACTTTTCAGTTGCTTTGTCTTTTGTTAAGCAAAATAGGCAAAATTCCAAGTAAAATTCCTGTTCAGTAGTAATCGAAGGAAATATTCAAAAAGTTAAAATATTTATCTCTTATACTTCGAGAATAAATATTGGGGGACATCTGTTGATATAAAAATAACTTTTTTTTTCAACTTAGGCATTTTTTATGCATAGTCGAATACTTTGAGAAACTTATACAATTCAATAAGATCGAGGATAAGGTTTTCGAAATAACATATTCGATTTACCAAAAATGGTAATTTTGATTCAGTATCAAGATGACTTCGAATTGGAGTTAATAGTTGAAACTATCAAATGATAGTTTTGGTTTGATATTATTAAACAAATTATTTTTGAAATAACGTATTCGATTTACCAAAAATGGTAATTTTGATTCGGTATCAAGATGACTTCGAATTGGAGTTAACAGTTGAAACTATCAAATGATAGTTTCGGTTTGATATTAGAAATAATATTTTGGAGACTTCGAATATGATTCGAACATTGAGATTTTAAAAGTAGCTACACTTTGCAAATTCTTGAAGGATAGAGGAGTTCGACCAATATGGAAAACCAGAAAGTGGTTGAAGAATCAAGTTTGAATTCAAAAAGAAAGATTTTTGAATTTAAATTAGAAGTTAACAGTGGTTGCAGATGTTAGATCAAGACAACTTAAGGATTAATAGTTAAAATTAAGTAGTTACTTGTAGTACGAGGATCGTTTACAAGGATTTGGTGGTTATTAAATAAAGATTACCAATCATTTAGTAGTTATATTTGTTTTAGACACATGGCAAGATCTTGTAAAAATGGTAGTTACTTAAGAAGTCTATAAATACCAAGAGGATAGAAACGTTTAGGGGTTGGAAATTCATTACTCACAAACACTTGTAAACTCACGCTCTCACGTCCATTGACATTTCGAGCAGACAGCATGCAGGTCTAGTCTAGTATGTTTTCATTCACCTTCATTTCTATACAATTTATCAATTCAATGCAAGTTTATCTCCAATTCATTTAATTTCAGTCATTTTACTTTATTGCAACTCTTTTCTACTCCTGATCAAGTATTCTTCCGAGATCATTTCATTTCTTTTAGTTGCTTTCTTTACTTTATTACAAAATTCTTTTCTACTCCTGATCAAGTGTTCTTTCGAGATCATTTGATTTCTTTTAATTACTTTCTTTACTTTATTGCAAAATTCTTTTCTACTCCTGATCAAATGTTCTTTTGGGATCATTTGATTTCTTTTTAATTGCTTTCTTTACTTTCTTGCAATTTACATACTTATATTTACTATTCATTGCATGTATTTTAAACTGTTTTACTCTATATTTTTACTCAGTATTTTACACTAATCAAATCACATATAAACATTCGATTTTGAATTTACATAATCTTCTGAACTTTGAAATAATCATTTACATCCTTTTAAGATATTAGCTTAGACCAAAATCCTAAGAGGAAGTGATTCCCTTCTCCGAATTGAGATCGAGAATCAAACTTTGTCAAGAGACAAAGGGTTTACCTTAGTCTAATTAGTTATTGTTGAAAATTTTGATAAACATCCCTAAATATTTTTTTTATCACGAAACCTCCAACAAAGTTGTAGACAAATAACACTTATGGAGCAACTGTGATGTATGCAAATGATAAAGAGATAGGACATGTTATCACTAATATGCAAAGAATTCTACTATCACTGACTCGCACACAAACTGTAATATGGTGAATACAGAGGTGTGGACATATAACATCTGTGCTCTAGCTATAACATCTCAATACTAATACTCTAGTATATCCAAAATATACATAAGTAAATAGGATTAGACACATTACTTCTAACATACATACAACATACTACTTCAATAATAACTAAACATGTTATTATATAGATCCTTGCTAGGGAAATCTAACATACATATAACTGACATTCTCTTTGATACAAGGTTGTACCAACATTGTACAAAATATATACAAGATAGGCCTTTAAGGTTCAAACTCTTATAATCTATTTACATTTCCTTGTACAAACGTAGAGATAATACTACTCCATGTTCATATTCTTCATCTCATTATGTATTTATATGGTGCATAATGTTCCACTTCTTAAGTGAACTTAGTACATAACTCATCATTTTACAAATGAACTAAATGCATATTGTATCCATCAATAAGTCATATTCTAAATGCATAAGAGGTTACCCCATAAGTAACTAATGCACACATTCATCATTGCATAAGTATACAAAATGCTCATTCTTAGGTTATGTCACTTTTCTTAGTGAAAACCTTTAAATCTCATCATTATGTATACTTTGAAATCTCAAATTCCTTAAAACAGAGCACTGCTAATCAAATAGCCTCTGTTTCTATTTAATTAGAGCACATTTAAAATAGCATTCTGGATATTGTTATTTAAATAACCCCTCATGCTATTCGAATAGCAACTGGTTACCCTTCGTTTCCACATCTTACTATTCAAATAGCCTTAGCTGCTATTCGAATAATAGCTAGTTTTCCTCAACAAAACCAATTTCATTTCCATTTTTCTGTTATTCTTGCTAAATTCCATACCCACAAAACCATTATATTCATGTATTCAAATTAAACACCATGTAGTAAAGCCATAAACAATCAATACATGGTATTCCATGCATCATCACAATCAAACTATAATGGTTTTGAACATAGATATAAACATATCCATACTTGAATCCTAACAAGTACACAAATATTTCCATCTCAACACAAAGAGTTATTGAGCAACTCTCTTTCAATCCATCCATACAAAGTTCAAGAAACAAAGAAGGATGGAGAGTAGTAGAGATATACAACAACCCCTATCTCAACTCCTTATGGATGGTGATGGTATGCTATTGTTCTTTTTTCCTTTCCTTGGTTCTTTCTTGTTTTCCTTCTTCTTCTCCTGCTCCTTTCTCTTCTTTTTTTTCTCTTCTTTCTTTGCTACTTCCAAACTGTGTGAGAGAGAGTGTGTGAGATAAGAATGAAAGAAAGACAAAGAACATGAAGATAGGGGCAATGGAAATATTGGAGAGATAAGAACGTTGGACTTTTATGCACAAATGAAAGTGTTGTATCACTTAGGGACACTTTGATCTTTCATTACTGAATCTTCTAACTTTCATAAGAGTTATAGAAAATTCTAAAGCTTCATTTAGTCCTTAAACTCATTTTTTTAACAACTTTTTATATACTATTAACTGTCACTTAAGCTTTATTACTCTTCCTTAAGTTAAGTTAAACCTAAGTGTTCTAGAGTAAATTCAGAGGGTACTTGGGATAGACACGTATGTGATGGACTCCTTCTGTAACACCCCCTCCGGGGGGTATCACATTCATACCAACTCTTTATAATTAATTAATTTTCCAAGTTATAAAATATTTAATATCACTTAAATACGGGTTTCAAAATTTCTTTTTTTGCAGATAACAGAAACTTTACTGAATTAGAAAAACACAAAATATAATAACTAAATAAAATACATCTCTCGCATATAATATAGATTCGTAACATTTTCATTACATAAAACTTATACTCTAAGCAATATTTAATTACCACATAAAAACTCGACTTGGCCCACGCCAAAACACCTGGAGAGTAAGGTTCTGAACTTGCTCCTCTCCTGGATCCTCTAAGGGCACATTCCCTAGTCGGGACGTGTCTCTTTGGATAGGAATCTGAGTAGTTGACTCCGTAGAGTCTTCACTAGGCAAACGATAAGCAATTTCCCACAGTTCTACAATAGGCATTGAAAACTCTACATGTACACAAGCATTATATGTAATAGTAGGGTTTTCACGGTAGGTATCACTCTGGGATAGAGTCATATCTCCTATATAACTAAAACGTTGAGTATCTGTATCAATATGCCAGGCATCAATGCCGTCGTGGAACTGCGCTTGCATATAATCAGAGAAATTCCTCCTTGTAGCCATTGCAAATTGATCTAATAAAACCAGTCCAACTCAAACCTAAGCAATCCAATCTCGTCCCTCTTACTGTCTTTACCAAACATAACCATAAAACATAACAGACAAACAATACAGCAAAAAGGTGAGATCTACATCGCATACCAATATGGCAGCAAAGAAACGACAGACATACCAATACCATACAGCATATAGTCCATTTAATCAACAGATATATTCATGATAGTTATCAAATAAATAATCCAATAAACTTGCAGCATAATATCAGGAATAATAATAGTACCACTATAATATCATACCTCAACAATATTATATCACAACAGCGTAAATGCTGACTATGCATATACACAATGCAACCAGTTCCTACTCCATGGAGCTAGACTCAAAGTTTGAGATAAACGTCAGAAGATCTGTCCTCCCCTAAAAGACAGTCTATGCTGGATCATGAAGAGAAATAGTGTTTGTCAGGTAGCCCGTGCATTGCAACCGGTGTTCACGGCCAGAGGTATATATATATAAAGTGATAACATCATCACATAATCATTCATAATAACATAATCACGAAGTGAATCACCGCACCTTGGGGTCCCTTAAGACACATCCAACCATCCCACCATTCTAGTTCTCGTTCACTCCTTAGGCATAACATCATGTCCATCAAACTAAGCGAATACGCTTTTCTATGTATGATAAATGATTCAAACATACACTGTCATTAAACACATAGTATTTCTTATTCACACGCTGTCACATGGCAGTATCACTATATAATGCTCAATAGCATATCAAAGTACCGTTGTACTGTTTCCAATGATATTAACGCAATCGCCCATATAATTGTCTAATACCATTAGTATCAATGATATTATGTAACCACCCATGCAACTACATAATACCAAAGATCCACTTGGGTCCAATACTTCAGTTTCACAAATTACTTGGTTCAATACGTTGGCCCTACAGCAAAACTCATTGTTCCTCTCAATCGCGTAGCAATATTTTCACATTTTCACAATCGCGTAACACTTCTGTTACATTTTCAAATTGCATAAAGATTTTCCAATGTTTTCTAAATCGCATAAATATTTTATCACATTTTCTTAATAGCGTAACCAAAAATTACTATTTTTAAGTCGCGTAAAAGTTTTTCTGCATATTTTCAATTGCGTAAAATATTTCTAACATATTTTAAGCTCAACATAAGATTTTTCTTATTTATTATCAAAATTTGATTTTATTTTCATTATTTCCATAATAATCCCTCTTAAAATAATATTTCCAAGATATTCTCATTAAAATCAATATTTTCTATTGTTTCCCAGAAAATTGTATTTCTTTAATTTACTTGAGATATTACAGCTCAAAATTTCCTAACGCGCTTCAAAACCCAAAGGGTGAGCTATACGTTAACAAATTTCAAGTTTTAACTTTTATTTTACTACATAAATTAATTAGGCCAATTTTATTTCTAAAAAGTAAATTACTTTCATTTTTGATTCAAAAACTTACCAAATTGATTTCTTATCATTTAAACACCTAAGATTACACTTAGTAAAATAATTTTAGATCTTGAACATCAAAATGGCATCATGGCCGAATTTCACACTATGCTTCACAAATCATATATAATTATTTTCTAACACTTTATTCTTTATAAAAATACTTAATTAAATTTCTTGTCATAAAATCACTTAGTCCTTAATTAGGAAAATAATTTAGAATACTTAGTCCCCCTGGTGATGTTGAGCCCGTGAGCCTTTAGGTTCTTTGGAACCATCATACAATTTCCATCATGTGAACCACATCCTACTTTACACAAGAATCATCATGCTTTATAAATCACATATTAGCATACTATCAAAGCTATAAGCATACCAAACACATATACAAATCATGCATACTTATCAAAGCAATAAAATAATCACACAATATAATCCAATTAACATTAACCAAAAATCACACAATCGAGTGAATAAATCCTCACATGGATTTTCTACTCACAAACACAAAAAATTTCATTCCTTCACCACCACATATAGCCAATGAGGTTAATCTCCCTCTTACCTAGTTGATGACCTCCTAGCTCCTCGTAGGATTCTCCTTGTATCAAACATTCACCACCTAGTAAATCTTAGAATCAAAACAACACATAAAAATTAGTATCTAAGGCTTAACTAAGATGACCATAGATCAAACATGGCCTTAGGATTCTAAGAATCAAATAAGAAGTTAAGTTTTAAGACCTTTACCTTGAAACCTTAGAACTTAAATCTAAGATTCAAGCACGAAGATGATGGATTTAGACCAAAGTCTCAACATCAAAGAGTCTTAGAATGATGTGAGGATTCAAGATATGTAGCTAGATAAAATTATGGAATATTAGAGGTAAAACTAGAGAGTGAGGCCGTGAACTCTCTTGACTGGATAAGGTAGGAACTTTTTGATCTTCAACTTGAAGAACAAGGTTGAAGATGATAGAACTAGGCTAAGATCTCAACTACAAAGTATCTTAGGATTGTGTATAGGTTCTAGATCTAAGGTTATTTGAAATTATTGAAGCTTGGAAGGTGCTTCAATGGGTTTGACCGTGAGGTTCCTTGGAGAGAAAAGGAGAGAACTTTTTGGTTGTTCTTGGTGTTCTTGGATGAGAGAGAAAAGATGATAGACTTTTTCTTCACAACTTTTTGGTTGTTCTTGGTGTTCTTGGATGAGAGAGAAAAGATGATAGACTTTTTCTTCACAAAGTGCTATAGAAATGAAATAGAATTTCCTATTCTCTAGCTTATGGCCGTGGAGTGTTATTGAGAGGAAAGGAGAGAGATTTTGATGTTAAGCTTTTATGAAAAAGTGCTAAGATAGAAAAGATGATGGAAATGAAATGAAAAGCCTTATTTCCTAGTGCATGGTCGTGTAATCACTTGGATATCTAACTAGGTTTTGTTTCCAACTAGATTCTAGTTATACTTAGCTTAGATAGTTAATTCATCTAGTTACATCTAAACTAATTTAGTTAGGGCATTTAGTTACATTCTAACTATTTAGTTACTTGATTAAGTCATTGCATAGGTCATGATTCTAGAAACTCTAGATATTTTTCTAGTAACTAAAGACTCTAAGTATTAGCAAACTAGATTAGCTCTATTTAGTTACTACTTAGTCTATTAGAGTAACTAAGTTAGATTATCTAGTTACTTAGCTAACTAGTCTAACCATTTTTGTTGACTTTTTAATAAACTATCATGATTCTAATTGATTAGTCATTAATATATGTAATGATGGTTCATCATTATTCTTAAGATATTTAGCTTAGATATTTTCAGTTTTCATGATTACACTTAAGATATTTAGCGTAGATATTTTCTGATTAGAAATATCTTAGATATTTTCACCTAGATATTTGTCTAAGATATTTTCCTAAGATATTTTATCGTTAGATATTTACTAGGTGAGTCATCATAGAATTTTCTAGAATAGCTGAGTCAGCATGGTGAGTTGTAGTGCTGAGTCACCAGCTGAGTCATCAAGAGAAGCTTCTGGAATGTGTGACTCATCGTGACAAGTCACTGGGTGAGTCAGCATTCCACATCCTTCTAGAATATGGCGAGTCACCATTCTAGAATATGGCAAATCATCGCTTCTAGAAAAAGAATGGCAAGACAAGTTTAAAATATCTTGAAAGAGTAAGTAGTCAAATTGAATTTGTCTTCTAGCTTGAGTAGTCAATTTGAATTTCTCCTCTTCAAGTTGAGAATCCAATTTGCCTTCTTCCTGCTTACCATTGGCCCATCGCTTTGACTCATCGCCATCAAGATATTTTCTAACAGATATTACCCAATGGACAATAACTACTGCTATTATTACATAATGGATAATAGAAAACTTATATACAGAAAATCTCTGTCAATTGTTCCCAGATTCGAATTTAGTAAAATCCCCTAATCCCGCTTTGACAGTCCGAAACTTTTTGGTCCAAGAAAATTTTTTATTTTTTCGGGCCCGCCTCGAGTACACATACAACTTAGAATAATATTGAAGTAATTATAGACTTAGAAAATTTCACAAAAATTCTAAAAAATCATAAAAATTATAAAACTCGTATATTTTTAGAAAAAACGAGTTCAGGAATATATTTCAAAAATAATATTAAAATAATCAAAATAATATTAAAATATTCAAAATAATTAAAAATTCTCAAAAATTCACAAAAACTCATAAATATTATAAAACGTATTTATTTTCAAGAAAAACAAAAAATCAGAGTGTTACACCTTTGATGCACGATTGTTACCAAGCGCGTTGAACTAGAGGGTGGGTACCTGCAAAGGGACTCCAACGCTCAAGTCAGGATATGCACCAATTGGGTCAATGCTATGGGAGAATTCATACTTGATTTAGGTGACTTAACTTGATATTTATAGAGGTTGGATTGATATATTCTCTTGATGAAGAGATACATTCCCATTATAATTGCAAGAAAAGATACGTTCCTTATTTAGTTATAGATAATCCCTATATTACCGCAATATTGATATGGTAGTTACAGTGCTATTATTCCATAAGATCATGATTGTCAATTAAATCTTGCAGTAATATTGTTACTATCCAAAATTGAGATCTCATTATAAGCTGACTCTGCCGGAGATGTGTAGCCTTGGACTTCTGCTGGTACGTGTACCAAGCTGGACTACATATTGAGAGCCCAGGTTACGGTCCAAAATAGTTGCCCCCAGCTTGGCGCTTAAGTGGAACAGTTAAGTGTCAAGATTTTGAATTTGAGAAGAACCTGTGGCGCTCAATAGACAAAAATTCATTTAGGCCGAGGTCCATTATTATAGAGTACCTCCAGAGTTGGCATACAACACCATCCCGTCATCTGAGGTATATCATTTGCCCCCGTATATGATTTCACAAGGTTTTTTGACTTTTTTCTCATTCTTCAACAGTACCGAGCTTTCTTAGGAAACTATTGCCTTGACTTTATCGGGAATTAAAAATCCATTAAAGGGACATTAATTCTATGTTATTTCTCAACTACCCACTTACCTCGCAACCAATAAAAAATGAGGAGCATTAAGAATGTAGTTCATCTTGTATGATCAGTTCACCTTTTTAGGGACCAATCATAGTACTTCATTGTATCTATAAAATAGGGAATGTTTGCGTTAGGGATGGCATTCCTTTTGCTACATTCTTCTCTTCTTGCCAATATGTTTTAGAGTGTAACCTTTCATGGCTTTCTTCTTATTTTGTTCAAATTCAAAGAGGGTTTTGCCCCCTGCGAAGGTCATCTTCTTGCTTTTTCCAAAATCTGTGAGGATGTTCTCCTTTTCTTTGCAAATGGTTTTTCCAATGGGGACTTTTCTTTCTCAGCGTAGCAATAGTAGGCATTTTTCTTTCCTTGCGTACGAGGGAGTATTTGAAACACACTCTGCTGCTGGGAAAATTTGTGACACTTGTCGTGTTGGGCGAACCTACTCGAAGAAACAGAGCCTACACTTCTCCTCCTTTCTGAGAACTTAGTAGGTGATTCATCCTGAGCTTTGCTAGTTTTCAAATAAGCAGGAGGGACTATTGAAGAAGCTCCACAATTTGAGGAAACTTGGGGTGATCATGAAGCTTGTGGAATGATCTTCTTCATGAAAGGTTGCTCATCGTCCAACGAAGGAAAAAGCCGATGCTCTTTCCTTATACATTTCATGTCTCAATATTTTCTTTTCCCTCTTTTTCAGATATAAGACGATGTATGGAATGAGAACAAATTAATAAAAATTCTTATATTATGAACTTTATATTGTGCCTGCTTTCCTTCTCTCCTTTTTTACCAATGTTCGCATTTTTTTCTTTTTGCCGGGGTAAGTCCAATGCTTATTCCGGCACAACATTGCGATGCACCTGGCTTGGTGCTTGGTTTAAGAAAGTGGCAGGCTTCAAGTCTCTAGTCTGTGGTTCTAGTACTTTGTCACTATAATAACTGTGGTCCAAACTGATAACCCCACACAAAATAGACATCTCGGTTAAAATCGGGGTACATGGGAAGAATTCGTACTTAACCTTCAGAAGTTGTGTGACGTTTGAGTTGCTGCACAACTATCTTTTCAACTACTTTAAGAACTGTAAGGGCCATGTGGCGCGTTTTCACTAGGGGGACGTGCATAGTGTTTTGCGTGCCATGATGAACATTCTTTTGAAAATTGGGTCGTAAAGACAACAATGCCCCCTAATCACTTAGCCTTTATAAATAGGGGTTTAGGGATGTATTGTCTTCGCCTTACTGTTTCTAAACATCTTTCTAAGAACTTTGTGCAATAGTGAAGCATGGACTTCAGGTGGTTCTCAACCATTTCCATCCCCAGCAACCAAAAGCTTCTCTTACACGGTATCTCGCTTTCTCTTTTCTTCATTACTATTTTCCCATTTTTAGTCGCTTCTACTGTGATTGAGTAATTAAGTGGTTACGGGATCCTCACTGGAGTGCGTTTCTATTCTCCAATTCATGAAGTTTATTTAGAACCTCCAACCCTCTTCACATGGTTCTATCCTCTTGGAACACCATTTTTGCCATGGTAGGCGTGGCGAAGGTGTCCTTCTAAAGTTTCAGGCTTTGGAGGGAAATGAGGTCGGTGTGTAGGTGTGGACCGTTTCATTCACCCTTCACCTTGTCTGAATATCTGATTTGAATGATGCTGACAATTACTTACCGGCCTCTTTGGGTGTTCTCAGGATCCTCATGGCCAAAGGTAGAAGGGGAGCTAGAGCCCGAGTACCGGTTGCCGAGGCTCATGAAGCGGCTGAGGAGGACTCAATCTGGATCTGGCATGGTTTGGGGCTAGTATACCTATGGGTAACAGAGAATTCCAAGTTTTATGCCTGGAGTGGAACTAGAGGGTTTTCTCTTCTAGGGAGGCGGGTTCGCACTTCATGTTTCTCTATGAACCCCTCTTTGTTAAATTAGGGCTTCGGTTACCTTTTACAGAATTCCAGACCGCGGTCCTTCAGGCCTTGCGCACGGCCCCTACCCTGATCCATCCTAATGGCTAAGGTTACATCATCGCTTTTGAGAGGTTCTGTTGGATAATGGGGCTGTGGTATTCAACCAATGCCTTTTTCTATTTTTATACCTGGATAAACCCTCAAGGTTCAGTGAGGCAGAAAAATTGGCTCATAATTCGATCAAGATCCGGTCGTAAATCCTTTGATGCTTTTCAAGATAGTTTCAAGGGATTTAAGGCTATATTCTTTAAGCTGATGGCAGCGAAGGGGTTTCATCCCTTTTTTCTGAAAGACAACGGGAAGCCAAAGTTCCCATTATACTGGAGTGAAGATTCTTGGTGTTTTCCCACCATGTTGCTTGAATAAAAGAGAAAGACCTTACTCCGGATGAGGTCGACTGTGTTAAGTTTATAACCTGGTATTCCAAAGAACACGAGTTTATCAAAATCAAAGACGTTCTTCATAAATTTCTATACTTCACAATTTTGTTTGTCTGACTTCCATCTTGCTCCATTGTCTTATTTCAGTAAGCAACATGGCGTCAACACCTTCTCTTGTAGCCTTGCAAGCCTCGAGATCATGGAGGAAAGGAGCGGGATCCACTAGTGTCCCTACGACAGTCGTTCTAGCATCCTTAAGCTAGGGTGTTGTAATTGAAAAGACACCCGAAAGCATCGGACTCCTTAACTCAAAATCTTCAAGGTAGGAAAAGGAGGGCTATTAAGAGCTCTGTTGACCGAGGTAAGGGAGGAGCTCTGGAGGATGATAATGAAGAAAGGGCGGACCCTTTGCCTGTTATCCTAGGGCAGTCTGATGTCGGGCCGTTTATAGATGGACGGTTACTAAGCAACGAAGTGATGGGCTATATCTCTGAACAGAATATGGCACAAACCCTGACCAAGCTCCAAACTTTTACACTTCGGGTCACCACAGAAATCTGCTATATTGAAAGGTCCATCAAGGCAACCGGTAAGAAGATGGCGGATGAAATCAAGAAGAAAGATGAAGAGGCTACTCAAAAACTGACTGCGGCTCTTAAGCTGAATGAGGACGCTCAAGCACGGATTACCGAGCTAGAGGCAGCATTGGGTTCCTTCGACTTGGCCAAAAAGGCACTCGAGGCAAAGGGTCTTCAAGCCGACAATACCATCAGCACCCTCCAAGCTCGAATAATTCAATTAGAAAAAAATGTGGAGGAGCTAGACACCATTTCGAGAAACATTGATGGGGAGCAGTTCCAGAATGTCATAGCCCAAATTCAGCATTTTAACCCCAGTATCATTCTTACCTTGGAAGACCTCAATTCGAAAAAAGTCTTTCACGATAATCAACTTGTTTGGGCAAAGGACCTTGCTCGAGCCGAGTCCGGTGTCGACCCATATGCTGCTTCGGCTCCAGTAGGATAGGAAGCTGAAACTTAGTTCTTTTCCTTTTTCTTCTTCTTTGCCCCCTGCATGGGATTTTTTGTTTTGTAATGACAATTGCCCCGCAAAGGAGTTTTAAATTGACTTTTTGTTTTTAGTGAATGCTTTACCTTGCAAATTAATTTTCTTTCTGTGGTCCGTTTTAGGTCCAATGCCTAATATAGAATTTATAATTACCATTTTGTGGACTTAGGAAATTATTTTCTTATTGGGGAGTCCATGGTCCAGGATCCCACACCCATAATAACGAGTGCATGGCATTCCACTTGATTAGGTAAAAATGACGCCTTAGTCCATGGTCCAATGCCTGTCATAACCAAGCATTTTGGAATTTAAGACTTAGGCAAAAATAACATCCTAATCCATAATCCAAGGCTCATAATATCGAGCATTCAGAATCTATATATTTAGTCAAATATAACACCTTAATCTATAATCCTAGGCTCATAGTACCGAGCATTCAGAATCCTTAGATTTAGGCAAATATAACACTTTAATTCATAATTGAAGGCTTATAGTACCGAGCATTCAGAATCTTTGGATTTAGGCAAGTATAACACCTTAGCTAAGGGTTTGTCATCCAAGAAAATTTAGAGCATATGATCCCTCCTGCCTTAGGTATAATTATCAATAGACCTTACTCGGGGTCCTTTACTATCCGTAAGGATTTTTTAGGATCCCACCTAACTTAAGTATAAAGGGAGGAGCACGGATGTTGAATCCGCACTGCTTCCTGATTTCTTGAACTTCAGATGGTCAATGCCAAGTATCGAGGATGGGTATTGACCCTACAACTTATTACCAAAGCTTGGTGTGTTAACCCTCTTGACCTGGACTTGTTAATGTACCTCATATGAAAAATAATGTCTGAGTAACTCTGATTTATTGATAATTTTGGGGGATAAAAGTCCATACAGAGTATAGAATTCAACATTGGGACAGATTAAACATTAGTTTACTAAAGGACTAGGCCGTCATGGGCATCTAGCTATAGTATTTTCAAAGTTTATCCGCATTCTAATAATTCTTGATTGGAGTACCTGTTAACGTCTCCAATGTGTAAGCTCCTTTACCAGTGCTGACAATAACACGATAGGGGCCTTCCTAGTTAGGGGCCAATTTCCCTTGGGAGGCATTTTCTGTAACACCCTCACATTTCCGACTCCCGACTCATAATCTGAGAAGAAGTTCGCACAAAGTTTGAGTTATAAAATATGGGTTTCAAAATTTCTTCTTTATTGAAACGTAAATTTACTGAAAATATTAGGTAATATTGAAAATCATATTTCAACTATTCATTATGCAATATTGACACCAATTAATATCACAATTTAAAGAGAAATATAAAATTAACAGACTTATTTTTTTTAACAATAGCAAACCCCATGACGAGTCCTACTTAATAGCACAGTACAACACTAATGAGAAACTTTAACATACTTATTCCTTTTTCTGTCCATCTTGATGCATCAGACATCTGTTCCTTTGTCAACACTGCACACCTTCGAGTCCTGAATGTCCACTCCTTATTGTTGTCACCAATCTCAAAATATCCATTGCCCGTTAAGTCTAAGACAACTCGATTCTTCTATTATTTGATTTTAACAGTACAGACACAGCAAAACAGCATAACAAAGAGGTGAGATCACCTACACCATTACCAACATGGCAGTACAGAGATAACACAAACAGCATATCATACAGATAGATCATACCATAATCATGCTATCAGCATTAATCAACTATCATCATCTAATCATTTATCAGTTCAATCATCATCTAAGTACTCAAAACAATTATCATAGCTAACATTCCTCAATTAATATATCATACAGATATAAATGCTCAGATTTATGCATATACATAAAGACTCAGTTTATCAAAAACAACTCCAAGGAGGTTTTCACAATTTCGAGAAGAATGCTCTGCTTAATTGTCAGCCTTAGCCCAAAGACAATCTCCCAGTCGTTGAAAAGAATCGTGTTCTTGTCGGGTTTTGTCAATGCGTTGCAACGGACTGCATCACCAAATGGCACAGGGTACTCGCCAACTGTCCACTGGTCGATCGCCGCGCCTCGACACCCCCAAGATCCATCATAGACCTCACTATCAATTCTCATTCCCTCTTCAACCACAAGGGCCATAATAGCTATTAGCTATTTTTATACAATGCACGAATATATCAGTGTAAGTCCAACCCCAAAGGGCCAAATCTTTTCAATTTCATTTGTTCAATGTAATCATATGTTTCAACGCATATTTTTTCAATGCGCGTATAATGCACCAAATCCAATCACAAACAAAACATGTCATTTTCTCACACAAAGATCCATATATCTTTGGTTCTACAAGATTTATCTTTGTATTTTCAACAGGAAAATCATATTATCACATTTTCATAGTTATAAAACATTTTCATCGTGTTTTCACAAAATTGCGCAACATTTCCATTTCATTTTCACAATTCCAAAACGTTTCTGTTATATTTTCATAATACCATAACACTCTTGTTACGTTTTTAAAATTCCAAAACGTTTTTGTTATATTTTCACAATACCGTAACACTCTTGTTACGTTTTTAAAATTCCAAAACATTTTTATTACGTTTTTAAAATACTGTAACTCTTCTGTTACACCTTTAAATCACGTATTAAATTTTTTAACATTTTTTTCAATCGCATAAAATATACGTTTCTCAAATTGCGTAATGATTTTCCATCGTTTTCAAAATTGCGTAACTTAAAAATTATTCTTTTAAGTTGCGTAAATCATTTTCCATCATTCTCAAAATATTTAAAACACTTTCCAAATCACATAAGATTTTCTGTCATTTTCACAATTACGTAAAAATATTCTATCCCTTTTAAATCACATAGTGATTTTTTAACAATAGTTCAAATCACGTAAAAATATTCTCTCATTATTGAATCACGTAGTGATTTTTCAATAATATTTTCAATAGTGCAAAATATTTAAACGCTTTCCAAATCGCGTAGAAATATTTTAACATTTTTCAAATCGCGTAGAAATACGTTAACATTTTTCAAATCTCGTAGAAATATTTTACTGTATTTCAAATCATTTTTAAGATATGTAAAATATTTTTCAACATTTTACAATTACGTAAAATATTCCTCAATATTCCAAACATTATTTTGGACTTAAATAAATCAATATTAATTTCAACACGTTCTTCAAATTGCGTAGCTTAAAAATCACATTTTTAAGATACGCAAAACATTTTTCATCACAATTTCATTACAGAAAATATTTCTTAACCTTCGAAAATTCCTTTTTAACTTTTCTCAAAATAATATAACTTTGTATTTTATTTTTCATATTTTTCTTATTCAAGAAAATCTTTTTCCACATTTCTTAATTCAAGAAATCCTTTTCCAAAAATATAATTCACAAAATCACTTTTTCATTGATATAAATCAACATTTCAAAACTTAACATTTTCTAACGTACTTCAAAACTCAAAAATAAGTTATACGTTAGTAGATTTTCATAATACCACTATATTCTTCATTTTTCTCAAATCATTTTCAAACACAACCTTCTTCAAAATAAATTGAAGTTTGAAAACCTTTTCGTTTACGAAAACTTAATTTCTCAAGTGATTAAAATGCTCTGATTCCCTTTTCAAATTTCTTGTATTAAATCAATTATATTTCCACTTGAAAAATTACTTTGTTTCATCAAAATCTAGGCATTACAAGCCTTCAAAAACGTGGACGTGACTATTAAAAATTATCAAAACATTTTTCCTTCTAAATTGATATGGTTTTACACAAACAAAACCATTAAATTTTTATTTTCAAAACCGAAACACCGATGGTTATAAAAACCAAACCCATTTGTTCAAATTCATTTTTACTTTCTTTGCAAATCTTTTTCACTTTCTTTGCAAATCCTTAAAATCTACGTTTACATGTTTCATTCAAAACTCATGTTTAGAAAAATACTCAGGATCTTTGTACACAAAATAAATAAATGAAAATTCTTCAAAAACCGTGTTCTTGTTCTCTTGAAAAATAAACCCTTTATTTATTTTCCATACTCTTCAAATCATCTATTTTCATCCTTCATGAAATTATTAATTTATGAACACCTATTTAGAGGTGTCTTGGCCGAAATTCACTAAGTTCTAGGGACCAAAAATTAATTCCCTTATTCTTGAAAAATCTCAACATGAACTCTAATTTTTTTAGGAGCTCAAAACCGTAGCCTCCCCCTTGGCCTTTGGAGCCAAAAATCAATTTCCTTTCCACCATCATATCATGGCATACATATACATATTTAAATATATATCACAAACATGCCATAATCAAAGCAATAAATCATGCAAATCATACCAAACATAGGCAAATAATCAAAGCACATAAACACCCACAAATAATTACATGATCATGGATATGAATCCTCACAGGGATTCACCATCCATCAAATATAAAACCATCTCTTACTACCATACTTGGTTGGTGAGATGGATCTCCCTCTTACTTTTAATCCAAGGATTATAATTAGTCATAGCCTTTTTAGAAGACCAAATCTCCACCATTGATTAAATCCAAATCCAATGGTCATATTTGGTCCTTGTTACTTTATAAGACTAAATCTCCACCATAGATTAAATCTAAATCCAATGGTTATAAATGGTCTCTGTCACTTTTCAAGACCAATTCTACACCGTTGATTAAATCGACGGTTGATATCAAAGCCTTCCTAACCAAGTTTATTCCCACACCATTGATTAAATCAATGGTGATTATCCAATGCTTCTTTATTAAGTTTGTTTCTTAATCGTTGATTAAATCAATGGTTAATCTTCAAACTAAGTATTCTCATCCAAGGGTACAAATCAAGTCAAGCCCTTTTTGTTGACTACGCAATATAATTTTTATTATTTTTATCTGCTATAATCCTACAAATAATATTTTTACTGTATTTTTATCACCTGATAAATAAATACAGTACAAAACACAGTAAAAAAAAATTATAAAAACTATTTCCAGATTCAGGTTTAGTAAGATCCCCTGTCTCCGTCTAAACAGTACAAATTTTTCTATCCGTAAAAAAAATTTTACTTTGCGGGACCCACCTGGGCCCACATACACCCCCTGGGCCCACAAACAGTAAAAATTTTCATAATCACACATAAAATCACAAAAATTAGAAAACTCACAAATATTAATTCAGATTACGTAAAATAATTAAGACTTAACGGTAAAAATTAAATTACGTAAAGTTTTTTTTGACTCAAAAATTTTTATTTTCCTGTCACGGAGTAAATCACTCAAAACGATCAAATACGCTGACGGAATAAACAAAATAATTTTACAGTATCTAGAAATTACTAAACAGTAAAATTTTGTTAACTGTCAAAATTACTGTTTAAGAGATATAAAATTTTGGCGTGTAACATTTTCCCCCTGATATCCGCTCTCTTGAGCACCAGATCTCCTGGTTGGAAACTCCTAGGGATGAATTTTTAGTTGTATCTAGTCATTGCCCTTTGCTTAAGGGCAACATCGCGTATGTGGGTCACACGTCTTCTTTCTTCGATTAGATCTAGGTCTTCCCTAATCAAGTCAAGGTTGTCGTCCTCTAAAAACTGTTGGTTGCGCAAGCTTGGTTTGCCTATCTCTACCGAGATCATGGCTTCACACACGTAGGTAAGTTTGAAGGGAGTTTCACCCGTGGTAGAGTGGGGTGTGGTTCGGTAGGCCCAGAGAACATGATCAAGCTGCTCGGCCTAATTTTTCTTAGCTTTGTCCAATCTCCTTTTAATTCCATATTCAATAATCCTGTTGGCTGCTTCGTCCTGTCCATTAGTTCTGGGGTTCTCCACGGAACTACAATGGTGCTTTATTTTTAAGCCTGCCAGTAGTTCTTCAAAGCCCTTATCCTTAAACTGGGTTTCATTGTCCATTACAACAGACTCCAGAATTCCAAGCCTAGTGATAATGTGGCGCCAAGTAAACTTCTGAATCCATGTCGAAGTGATTGTGACCAAAGGTTCTGCCTTAATCCACTTCATAAAATAATCCACTGTTACCACCAAGTACTTTAATTGACCTGGGGCCTGAGGAAATGGGGCCAGGATGTCCATACCCCATCCATAGAAAGGCAAAGGTACCGACATTGTGGATAACTCTTCCGAGGGAGCCTGGTAATGATCTGAGTGACGTTGACACTTATCACAGATTCAGACATGTATATGAGAATCAGCTTCCATCGTTGGCTAATAATACCCTCCCTTTAGTGCTTTTAGGGCTAAGGCTTTGCCTCCTAAATGATGTCCGCAACTTCCCTTATGAATCTTGACTAGGACATATTCAACTTCTTTCAGAGTGAGGCATTTAAGAAGGGGTGATGAAAAACCACAACGGTATAACCGTCCATCATAGACGGTGTATCTTACGGCTGTCTTGACTAACTTAGAAGCTTCTTTGGGATTTGAAGGTACAACCCCAGACTGCAAGTATTCCATGACAGGGGCGATCCAAGACAGCTCTGATAATCACATATTTTATACATTAATAAACCCTAATTTTTAGTTATTTACACTCTCCATGTACTTAATTGATTGAGTTTGGTTATGTTTTGTAAGTTTCGACTCAAATTGGATTTAATTGATATTTTTAGCATGATTTATGTTTTACACTATTTCTGTATTTTGGCCATATCTTAAGTTCTAAATGTCTAATAATTATATATCTTACCTTGTAGAAAAGATAAGAGAGAACTCTACAACTTTCATGAAGAACTCTAGGTCAAAGTCAGACATATAGTGGAACTAATTGGGCTTGGAAGTCAGAATATGAGTTTTGTGATTGGAACCTAAATAATGTATAGTAATCAGAGCATAACTCGGGCTGTAAGATCTAGATTAGGCTAAAATTTTGGTATTTGCAAGTTAAGACCCATATCTAAAACTTTTATGAAGAACACAAGACTCAATTCGGACTCCTTGGAGGTCATATTGGGCTTGAAAGTCAAAATGTCTTCACACTGTGCAGTAATTGGGCCATATCTTGGGCTGTAGGTGGTCTTTTAAGGTGATTCTGGTGGCATTTGAAAGCTAAGATCCAAGGCTACAACTTTAATGAAGACCACATTTCAATATTCTGATGCATTCAATGACTTTAGAACTGAATGATTTCAAAGACAAAGAATCTCCATAATTTTCCACTCATCAAAAGTCATTTGGAATTTTCCACTCATCCACCCACTCATGAATCAGCCTCCTTGTCATTTTGTATCCCTAATCCTCTATAAAAGGGAGCCTTGGCTGATCATTTAAGAGTCTTGGTCTTAGAGGCCAAGATCATGTTATTGTGTTGTTTGTTTATCTTGTTGTAATTTTTTTTTTGTTCCAAATTGAAGTTATGTTCAACTTCTTCTTCTCTCTTCATTTCTTCTTGTCTATGAGTAACTAAGTTTTATTTTACTTGGATGAAAGGGTGAAGCTCTTGGTAATGAAATAAGGTTATATTTATTTCTTTCTTGTGCTTAAATGATATATTTTCAAGTAGTCATTATACGTGTTGTATTTTGTTTTCAATCAATTTAGAAACCCTCCTTGTAAAGTAGAGATCTTGATTTGTTGTAGACAAGATTTTAGCATAATGAATGCTTGATCCCATTTATGAGTGGTGGTGTTAATAAATGATTAAATGAATCATAATATAATTACGTATATAATTTTTAATGAACTTTGAATGTTGTATTTTCCTATTGGAACCTCCATTATATGTGGATTTTAATTGAGTTATAAAAAGAATTAATCTTGTCCTTATTTTATTTACTAAGAGTGGATCTCCTAATCCAAGTAAGTCTTTTTTATTTGTGACTAAGTTTTATTACTTTTATTATTGTGACAAAATATTTACTTTACGTCAAAGAATTTTTTTTCATCAATTCCTCGTGGATCGACCTCGGACTCCCGAGAATTTATTACTAGAAACAACCTGCACTTGGGTTTACAACTTTTAATCCGCATCAGGCTCCTTCTCCTCTATTTGAAATACGGCATACTCTATGATGGAAGGCTGAGAGAGGATTTCTTGGATCACTGACTGGTTGTTACCGGGGCCTTTAGTATTGGCTAGCTTAGACAAAAGGTCTGCTCTAGAGTTTTGTTCTCTTGGAATGTGCTCAACCTTTGTCTCTTGAAAATTCTTAAGGAGTTCTTGTACTTTGACTAAGTATCTCTGCAAGAGAGGTTCCTTAGCTTGATATTCACCTCGGATCTGGGAGGTTACAAGGTGGGAGTCACTACAGAGTGTGATCCTGGTTGCCCCCATGTCCTTGGCCATTACTAACTCGGCAATACACGCCCTATATTTAGCCTGGTTGTTCGAGGTTGGGAATTCGAATTTTAGGGAATGCTCTAATGTCAGTCCCTCTGAGTTTTCTAGAATTACCCCGGTGACACTCCCCTTGGGGTTCGAGGATCCGTCAACCAAGATGGTCCAAGAGACTCTTTTTGGGTTGCTGGGGTCCGATGTGAGTTCTGCTAAGAAATCAGATAATGCTTGAGCCTTTATTGTAAGCCATGGTTCATATATGATCCCAAACTCAGAGAATTCAATTGACCAGGCAATCATTCTTCCAGCCAAATCTAGCTTGTGTAATACCTGGCGGATGGACTGGTCCGGTCCGTTCTAACTACCCACTTGATTCTCAAAGACTCTGTTCATCATCCTTTGATAGGTGGCTCCTGCATTCTTCAGGCTAAAGGGCATAACCCTATAGCTGTAGCTCGCCCTATCGGTGATAAAGGCGATTTTATCCTCGTCTCCGGGATACATGGGAATTTGGTTGTACTCGAAATATGCATCCATGAACGACAGCCACCTGAAACTTGAGGAACTGTCCACCAATTTATCCACATTGGGGAGTAGGTATAGATCCTTGGGACAAGCATTGTTCAGATCTGTATAGTCCACATACATTCTCCACTTCCCATTGGATTTCTTGACCAAGACCACGTTGGATAGCCATGTGGTATAAGAGATTTCCTTGATGAAGTTGCCGCTCAGTAACTCCTTAATATATTCTTCAATGACCTGTTGTCTTTCTAGGCTGACCTTTCTTTTCTTCTATGCTACTAGTTTCACACCTTCTCTAATGGATAGGCGGTGACAGATGAAGCTGGGATCGAGTCCCGGCATGTCAAAGGATGTCCAAACGAAAAGGTCTTTATTCTTCAGCAAGAGTTCTATCATTTGTTATTTTTCTTTTTCTTCTAAATGTGCTCCAATCTTGGTAACCTGATCCAGCTTGGCTCCAAGTTGGAGAGGTTGCAACTCACCCTCTAGCTGGGGTCTGGTACCACAGGTTTCTTCCCTAACATCCAGTTCAGTCATAAGTATGTTGACCTGGTCCAAAACTGGGCTAGAGTGGCAGGATTTCTATTTTTGGGGATTCTATGAATTTTTAGGCTCTCATTGTAACATTTTTTGATAGCCACTTAGTCTCCTTTAATCATTGTTCTTATTCAGAAATTTCATCACGAGGTGAGTAGTGGAAACCACGGCACTGAGAGCATTTAGAGAGGGATGGCCTAAGATAATGTTTTAAGCCGAAGGGCAGTCCACAACCAAAAACCTTACTTTGACCGTTTTGAAGAGTTTAGAAGATCCCAAAGTCAGGTGGGTTCGTAATAATCTACTGGGGTAATCTTTTCACCTGTGAAACCTGTCAGTTCCCCATCGTGAGGAGTCAAATCCGATGGCGATAGTTCTAGCTTCTGATAGAGGTCCAGGAACATAATATCTGCTGAACTTCCTTGATTTATGAAAATTCAGCGAACCTCGACATTAGATATTATTCCTGAGATGAAGAGTGGATCATCGTGTTCCGGGATAATTCCACCGTAGTCCTCATCCAAAAATATGATAGAAGGCATTTTTCTTTCAGCAATCTACATTCTAGGTTTGGAATGGGATACACTAAACACCGCCATCCTCAGAGCTTTTTTTCGGGCTCCATTTGATGACCCTCCACTAGTGAGGCCACCTGCAATAGTGCTAATCATTCTGTTTGGCTCAAAACGTCGGTCACCGTTGTCATCAGCGGGAGCGTCCCTGCTCCTATCCTACCGGTCATTATTATCTCAACGAGGTGGAGTGTGGGATCTTCTCCTAGGACTTCAAGTCCTTCTTCTTCTGCGATGAGGGGATGGGCTTCGTCGAGGACTGCGCTTGTTGTCTCTGCGCTTATTACGATGCTCTTCACTTTGAACTCGGAGGATATATTGTTGCAGTCGTCTGGCCTTAATTAAGAATTCGATGGCATCACGGAGTTGGTAGTAATCTTTCGTATCATGCCCATAACCTTTATGCCATGTGCAATGCTTAGAATGGTCTTTCTGCTTGTGTTTCTTAATGGGGGTGGTCTTTGTATATTCTGAAACTCAGTGTGCATTACTTCCCTCAAGATTATTTTTCGTGTGGTATTCAGTGGAGTATAAACGAAGTATCCAGCCCGGGGTGGACTATCTTTGGAAGACCAGGGCCTTGAGGAATTACGGTTAGGCTTCCAGTGAGAGGGTTCACCTTTGTCCCACCTCCTCTGGTCCACTATTGCTTCCTTTAGGTCCACGTACTTTTGGGATCGCCTCTGAAACTCACTTAGGTTCTCTGGTTTCTTTTTAACCAAGGAAGCAAAGAACTTAGAACCTACCCAAAGCCCACTTCTAGCATAGTGAATGGTTATTCTGTCATCAAAGTTTTCTACGTTAGTGCATGCCGCCATGAAATGCCTAACGTAATCGAGGAAGGGCTCATCCCTCCCTTGGCAGAGCTTTGCTAGGGATTCAATAGATTTGGGTTGTTCCTTGCTGGTGGTGTATTGGAGTAGAAAACGTTGTTTAAGATCCGGCCAATCAACCACGGACCTTCGTAGTAAGCTTGAAAACCATTTAAGGGCTCCCTTTTTCAAATAAAGAGGAAATGCACGACATAACAGCTCCATAGATCCTCTGTGGAAGTAAAGGGACTGCTCATAGGCATTAATATGCCCCTGGGGGTCCGTGGTTCCATCATAAATCTCCAAGTTTGCTAGAAATTTAAAATTCCTGGGAACGTAGTATTCCATAAGTTGATCAGAAAAAGGATGCTCCTCGAACCTGCGGTTCGGATTGTCATTTGGGATATTGACCACTAAAGCATTGGCATGTGCCCTTCTTTGATTGTTTCCCACACTAAGATTTTTGTCACGACAGTGAAGCCTGGGTCGGTTTTCTAGCATGGCCCGTTGCATGTCTTCCAACCTCTGATATTATTCGTTCATCATAGCCATATGCTGTTGCATCATGTCTTGGAATTGACGTTGGGATGCCTAGGACTGATTCATGCATTGAGAGTGAGACGCACGATTGCTAATTTCATCATTAGGCATTCCCAAACGTTGATGAACTAGGATTCTGCACTCTCGGGGATTAGGGTTGCCTCCTGGTGCTGGGATTCCAAGTCTATCTCTCGCAGAAATCCTATGCGATGGGTTTGGGCTTTCGTCGAAAATCGAGGTAGGGTGCCCATCGCGTTGGTTTTCTACATTAAGTGCCTAGTTTCTCACAGCGGAGGTTTCAGCAACAGGTGGTAGAGCAGGGAGAGGAGGGCGTTAGGCTATAGGGTCCCGCCTTTGGTTGGTTAAGGTTTGTCCAACGTCTCTCCTTAAATTTTGTCTCGTGTTCACCATGATTGGAGTGAGATTGTAAGTTTCTCGTTCCCCACAGACGGTGCTAATGTTTTGAAGTAAATTCAGAGGGTACCTGGGATAGGCACGTATGTGATGGACTCCTTCGATGCATGAATGTTACCAAGCGCGTTGAACCAGGGGGTGGGTACCTGCAAAGGGACTCCAACGCTCAAGTCAGGATGTGCACCAATTGGGTCAATGCTATAGGAGAATTCATACCTGATTTGGGTGACTTAGCCTGATATTTATAGCGGTTGGGTTGATATGTTCTCTTGATGAAGAGATACATTCCCATTATAATTGCAGAAGAAGATATGTTCCTTATTTAGTTATAGAGAATCCCTATATTATCGCAATACTGGTATGGCAGTTACAGTGCTATTATTCCATAAGATCATAATTGGCAATTAGGAGATTTATCCATTGTGCAGATCTTACGATAATACTATTACCATCCAAAATCGGGATCTCATTATAAGCTGTCTCTGCTGGAGACATGTAGGCTTGGACTTCTGCTAGTACGTGTACCGAGCTAGACTACATATTGAGAGCCCAGGTTACGGTCCAGAACACTAAGGAATTAAACTAATAGGCTCACAGGTATTGCCTTAACTTGTATTCATTTCCAGAAAAAATCTTCATCCTCTACGTGACATTTCCACGAATTCTCATAATTTTTTAAGCTACATGCCTATTTAATTTGGTCGTTAAATATTTGTCATGTGTTATTAAAAATGTCAAACTAGCTCAGATAATTTTTCAAAAGTAACCACATCTCATCTTATTTATTTGTGATTTAGGAATAAATTTTTTATATTTATTTCTATCATCTAAGCAATTTATGCCAACTTCTGAAATTATTATAAATTATTCTTCACATTCAGTGTTATAGTAATATAGTCCAACTAACTCATAAGGTCACAAGAATTAACAGGTAACCCATACAAGTGCTACTGAACTCTTATAACCATGCTTAAGACTAATAGGTTAGAAATGATGTTACACTATTTGTAATTCATGTAAATGATGAAGGAACATTTTCTACTATAACTAAGCCAGAGAGGATCTGCTATCACTAATCCATAGATACTTATGCTATCAGTGGCCCTCGGACAAGGTGTAATATAGTAAACTCAAAGATGTGGACACATAACACTTGTACAGTAGTTGTGATGTAAGCAAATGATAAAGAGACATAATTTGCTATTACTCTGTAACACCACCTTTTCAAGACAAAACCAACGGAGATTTCAAGTGTAGAGACGGTGATGAATTATAATTTATAATTTAACCACAATTTTAAACAAATTATCCACAATTAAAACCATAGCTATTCAATTTTTTTATTTTGATAAAGCCATAGGATGTTAAAGTGAACAAATTTTAACGTTTTCCACTTTTAACTCAAATTTCAAGAGGGTTTAGTAACAAAAATAAAAATAAGGGAAAAATTGAAAAACTTTAATCCACAGGTGTAACGTATAATTTACCCTTAAAAAATTAAGCAATGTAATAATAGTTGTTTCTTTGCCACTCTTGTAAAAAAAAAATTATAGCTCATAATTGGTTTATGCGTCAGGTAGGATCAAAATACTAAAATAGGCAACCTTCTCACCCCATATTTTTTTACCAATAATAATAATAATAATAATAATAATAATAATAATAATAATAGCTGTTAATTTTTTTTTAACTCGAAACATGCTGGGGAAAGAAGAAAAAGGATTTAAGTTTTCTTTATTTTTTAATAATAAACAGAAAAAAATTAATCATGGTTAGATATTATTTTTTCTAATTTTTATATAAAGATTTAAAATATTATGTATAATAATTATTGTGATGAAACTTATAATTAGGTGTCACAATTTAAATAAAATGAGTATGGTACTATGTAGCGCTATAGGATCATCTAATAATTTGTCAGGGTGATATAATGCATAGGATATTTCACTTTTACCGGCAAACAGAGCGGATAACATAAGAGCAACAGGAAACAGCTATTTTGTGCTTCAGCTCTGGTCTGGTCTAGATGGTCATGCTACTACTCGTATCTTCACGTCCCTCTCTCTCACTCATGCCATCTTTTGCCTGTAAGTCTCTCTCTCTCTCTCTCTCTCTCTGACAAACCCCAGAGACACATTCTCAAGGGATTAAATTTGAGAACTTTTTGGTTGTGGGGTATTGCTTTTACTTCCTGGGATGAAATCAGAATCCTGGGTTTGAATGGCAGCTTCATAGCTTTCTATGTTTAAGCACCAGAATCTAGAAATTTTGATATCTCTGTTGTGTGATTAAAATTTAAGAAGTTGAGCAAACTTTATTGGTTTTGTACTTCTTGTTGAAATTAAAGTAAACAAGGTTGTAGCTCAATTGGTACCGGCCCAAGTATTCAAGATTTGGGTGTGATGTTTTGATATCTGGACTCTGGTCGATTCGATCCTCCACCAGGCCACCTTTCCCTTTCCCCTACCCAGGTGCTTGCACCTCCTATATAAAAAAAAAAAGAAAAAAGGTTGATATATGATAGCTGCCAAAATAAGGAGGAAAAGTATAATTTAATATAAATAAGCTAGACCTTTGAGCTACTTGGAACTGACGTTGTTGCTGTAAGTTTAATGATTTGGCAACAAATTAGAGGATGGAAGTTGTTGCCAGTACTTCTTAACTAAAAAGCTTTTACTTTTCTGGCAGTAAACTTTCCTTGTGCTGTGCAAGGAACTATCTTTTCTCAAAGGAAACTATTAACACATGGATGCACAGATCAGAAATCAAAGGATTACCTGTAAGAGTGACCTGTAGATTGACAATCTTTTGCAAAATTTCTTGAATGGATTATCTTAGTAGCCTCCTGGGTTGCTTATGATTACTATTATATGTATGGACAGAGTGCAGGATAATTGCATATTACATTCTGAGAAAGCATTAAGGAGGGAACTTATCTTTTCTGTTTTGGTCTCAACTGGTGTTTTTCCAACTTTATCCTCTTATGGGAAGACAATGAGTAAGAATCCATATGATGAAAAACGCTTGCTACAACAAAATAGACGGATACAGAAAGAAAACAATGCACCTGAGGACTTCCCAAATTTTATTAGAGAAGGTAACAATTTATTGTTTTTCCATTTCTTTAAAGATCTACTGGTGTGATTTAGCTATATGCTTTCCTCGCTGTAATGTCTGATCTTACATCTGTTTTTCTTACATGATTATTCTACTTTCTAAGTTCAGTAAGAAAAATTCTATTATTTTTCACCCTGTGATCTCTCTGGTCAGTGGTCACAGTTGTGTTCATTAACTGAAATTCAGTGTGAAAAATTTAGGAGCCTAGTGTTAAATTTGTTTATTGTGAACCTCCTGGATATATGTTTGGATATAATGGTCTGATTTATTGATATACATTTCAGGTTTTGAAGTTAAAGTAATATCATCTGATAACTATGTAAAGCGTGATTCAGGGCTCATATACCAAGATTTTGAAGTTGGTAAAGGTGATTGCCCAAAGGATGGTCAGCAGGTTTTTCTTTTATTTTCTTTCCAATCTGCTACTTCTTTAATTTAATCTTAAGCTCTGAAGCATGGGTACCGGTACCCGGTACGTACCAGGTATGGGTACGCGATGGGTACGCGTTCCGGTACGTACCCAAATTTTTTTTTTTTTGAATTTGGGTACGGCTCCTCAGTGGCTGGGTACGACTCGGTGCGGCTTGGTGCAGCTTGGGGCGGCTCCTCATCGGCTGGGTACGGCTTGGCCCATTTTTTTGCCCAAAACACAGTTGAACCCTACCCGATTTCAGCTCCTTTTTCTCTCATTTACGACCTTTTCTGAACCCATTCAACCTCATTCTCTCCTCAAAACCTGATTGCAACGAAGCTGCTCTCACTTGCTGGTCCTGATTCGAAGTGTCTGGCTCCTTGCTGGACCTGTGAATTCGAAGATGGTTGCTGCTGGGTGGTTCGAAGCTGGTTGTGGGTGACATGGTGGGGTTTGAAGGTGGCAGACGAAGGTTGGTTTGAAGCTGGTTGTTCTGTTTCCATCTTTTGATTCTGCTCTGTTCGAACTTCTTTTCTTTGTTTCTGTTCTGGTTCGAAAATGTCAAGTGGGGCTGGTGACGTTTGAGGCATTTTGCTTCAGTCCGTTCTTAAGTTCTTTTCTATAATTCTATGTTTTATGTTGAAATTTGTGTGCTTTAATTTTTATGCTATGTTGTCATATTTTATTGTGTGAGATTTTAGTTTACTATACACACATACATATATATATATATATTATTTTTTATTATATATATATATGACGTACCCGTACCCTAGTTTTTTGAAAATTTTCGTACCCCGTACCCGTATCCGTACCAGGTACCGGTACCGTACCCGTACCCGTGCAACGTAGATCTTAAGTTATTGGTTTGGCAGAAGCACTCTCCAAATTTATTATGCAATGAGCATCAGAATGAAAACTAGAATTGTCCCTTTGTAATCTTTTGCAACTGGCTACGCCTCTAATTATGATTAAAGAATGGAAAGAAGTATATTTTGATTTGATCTTAAAACATTTGCTATATGTTAAGGAAAGCATTGAGGCTATTATTTGGGCTGCATCACCAATTGCATGACTAATTTGTTTCAAGGGATAACTTGAGTTTGTTGAGATGGGGAAAAATGGAATATGATGTTTGAGTGTTTTGATTGGAGAGGTAATATAATTTTCTGAAATCAAGAGCAAGATGCCAGAGAGCTAGAAAAATGTCGTGAAGACTTTTCCTCTTGGTTTGCTTTGAAACCTGGTTTTACTATGAGTGTCTTCTTTTTGGAGTTTTTACTTTTTAGATATTTTAAAATAGAGTCTAAAATAATCAAGGTTTTGGTGTCATTTACTCATTTTTACTTCCACATGCGTGGTAAAAAACAACTTTAGAAGTCTCTTTTATTGAATAATTTCTTATCAATAGCAAGTAAGGAAAACACAAAGGGAATACCAGAATGAAATAGTAGCTTCTCCACTTGTTGATGTATGTGCATCAAACAGTTTGTCTTTGTATAATAAACCAAAGCTGTCCAGCTATGATTCAATTCCATTGACAAAAGAGTAAATTCTTCATCACTTTGGGTACAAGGAAATTGTTTAGCCAATCAGCCTAAATTTTCACTTTGGCAAGAGCATCAAAGATACTTGTATTAAGAGAATGACTTCTTGATGCTGCTAAGTTATTCTTTAGCATTTTATGTTAGATTTTGTTTTGACTGTTTTTGATAGAGCCCTCCTCCATTCTATTTCCTCCAAGGATTTTTGCAGGAAATTGATAGGAACTGGTTTTACTGAGAAAGAAACAATGGAGTCTAGCTCCTTAAAGTAGGGAAAACCCCTCTTGATTACATTGAAAAATAGAAAACAAAACAAAGACAGCTGTAGATCTTCGAGGGTCTGCTTCCTCCCTGTCCAAAGGCCCCTATTCTTTACTCAAATGACTGGATGCCTTCTCCCTTTCTCCATTTCCCTATTTATTCTCTCCACTAAGTGCCAATTTATTTGCCATAACCCCTTAGTTAAATGCTAATTGCTGCCCCTCTTTATACTCTCAACTTCCACTAGCTGCCACATAAATGCTACAACCCACTAACATATTGAATACCCCATGACCTTTGCTCTTCCCTCTAATTGTGTGATTTCAAGGGACAGATTCCCTGCTTTTTCTCCTACCATTCTTAAAGTACACCCTTGTCATGGGTGGATACCTATCAGAAATTGTTGTACATCTGCATCCTTGGCATCTTCCTCTTGGTGAAATTAACAAACGATAGTATGGTTTTTCTGTTATTTATGTTTTTTGAGTGTAGTTGAAAGAAACTCCCCATCAAATGTAAATATTTTATGTTCTTAACATTGTTTTATCATCCATCCATATTGGGGTCATAGACTTTATCATTTGCCAGTCCGGTGAGGTGATTAGTTGACAGTGGCCAGTATTATACTCCCTCAGTTCCTAAATAATAGTCGTTTAAGGTTTAAGCACACTAATTAAGAAACTCATTAAATAACCTAAATTTTAGGAAGAAAAATTGATATTTGATAACATTGCCCTTGAGAAGATAAGAAGCAATTAATATGAGAGAGAAAAAAGTTTGTTAGTGGAGATAGCAATAAATATGGGGCAAAATTGAAAACAAGCAATAAATATTTTCTTGATTATGTAAAAATGACAAATAATTTGGAACAAAATATGTTTTGAAAAGTGACTATTATTTAAGATCGGAGGGAGTAGCTTTTTAAACTATCTCAAAAATATCATTTTCAGCAAAACTGCAACTTTTAGGCACTAGGCACTAGGATTTAAAACTTGACTTTAATACACATTACATTCACTAATTTGCTTATTATCTGATTATATATCATGCTGTGCAGGTCACTTTTCACTATGTTGGCTATAACGAATCTGGCCGTCGCATTGACAGCACTTATTTGCAGGGTTCTCCTGCCAGAATCCGCATGGGTACTAATGCATTGGTTCCAGGTTAAAACTTTAAGATTTAGTACTATTAGTTTTCCTTACAAACTGTATGACAGAAAGTATTCATCCTTTGCCTGCTTTAAGTCTTTACCCAAAATAACTGAAAAGGGGAGAAAAAAAGTTCAGACAGCAGTGAGAAAAATACATTTTATGATGCAGGATTTGAAGAAGGAATTAGAGACATGAGACCAGGTGGGAAGAGAAGAATCATTATTCCCCCTGAACTTGGACCACCGGTTTGTTCCTACATCTCTCATTTTCTTTCATCTCCTTTCTAACTTATTTTTGAGTCTTCCGATATTGTTTGATTTTGACTGCTTAGAACTTGGTGTATGCTAATGTCAAAGAAATTTGCCTTGTGTTTCACACACACAAAATTATCATATATTACAATTTACAGCAATAAAGGCACATAAATTGACTGACACTTGGTTGGATCTAGTTAGGACAAAATAAAACTGTTAAAAATGATGAAATAATCTCTTTGACTTTGGTATATACAAACTCCCAGTGTCTTAAAAATAAAAAAGGCACAGTTAAGGTGTCAATAGAGTTATGTTGAAAATCATTATCTTATCTATTTTCTGTCAATAATTATTGCTTCTTTAGTTTATATCTGATTTCTTTGTATTAGATAAATGTAATATATAGCAGTTGCAGAATGGATTCTAGATTTCTCTTTCAGCAATGGCCAGTACATTGTTAGAATCAGAATGCTTACACTTCTTGCCCCCAATCGCCCATGAGGAGCTTGTTATGACCAATCATGATTTTTCCCTTAAGTGGGTGTAATTTTGATCTTCTACAGCACCAAATGCACAGACCAATAACTTTTCGAGTCTATCTCTACTCTCACACCTGCAGAAGAAATTTTGGCAGAATATTATAGTCTATTACATTGATCCAGCTTACTCTTTTGTGATAACTAATCAGAACTAATATTATGTGATTCAATAACCCGTTGAACTCACCAAAAATAAAATAAAATAAAACTAACCTGTTGGAACCTATCACTAGGCAGATTGAAGCTTTTTCTTTTTTTTGGAGAGGAGGGGAGGGGAGGGGGGGGGGGGGCAGCATGAGAAAACTTTATTTCAATATTATGTCCAAATTGCAGTAACATATAGGTTTCAATCCTAAGCACCTCTTAATAATAGTTCATCATTCTTACTAATCTTTTAAGTTACAGTTCTTGCGACTGCACTGAACTTCTCTATGAAACATGATTCCAAAGTAAATAATCTCTCCTGAGTAGCATGCCTGATGTTCTGTGTTCTGCAGGTAGGACCTTCAACCTTTTTCAGCTCAAAACAGTTCGAAGTTTTTGATGTTGAATTATTAAGCATACAAAACTGCAAAAGAAGGACCATAGCCTTTTACTCTGATGTCGTATGCAATTGAGACAAGGCTGCCATTTGAGCTGTCCGAGGCATGACCACTAACCATATTATAATGTTTTATGTTTTATCCTTTACTAGTGTAAAATTTTTTAAATATTATTTAATCATGTATTCACACATTATTAAGAGTTTCGCTATGATAACAATTATATGATAAATTTTACACACAAGTCTTATTATACCACTTACAATTTGAACGAAGTTGAAGTTAAATATTCAAAATTTCAAATATTAGTTTCTCAACTTCTTACTAGTTAGTCGTTAACATGAATTAGAAGCAACTGACTCAGTTAATAAAATGATTATTTTTAATTGTACAAAAAAATGATTATTTTTAATATATGGTTATTGTTCCATCCTTGGATTTTGGGCCCCTAAAGACCAAGTTTGTTAGCAGGTATAGGGCCACTGTTATCCCTACACAGGGCGCAATTCAAGCTGATCCAATGAGGCACCGACTAATATGCCCATGTGGGCCCATGCTATAAGAACCCTTTAGGGCACAAACTTCTCTGCATACTGTCAACGACAGGAGGACCCCCTTTATAAATAACAACATTAAAGATGTTGGTAAGCATATTTTCCTACCCATAACAAACCCTAACTCACTACACTGACTTAAGCATTGAAGTGTCTTTATAGGTACCCAACCCCCTATTTTCAAGACCTCCAAGCTTGAAAGACGCTTAGCAGGAACCTAGTTCTGGCCCAGCAAGCCCAATAGCCCTAGACAAAACATTGGTGATGTCTGTGGGAATCTGGTAAACGACCATTCCCACCATTCCACCATGGTTATTACATGAAAGCGCATGGCGACGAATTAGGAGCAGAAAGGCGGAGCTGAACCCTTTGTCACACAGTAGGCTAGTCGCATCCCAACGACTTTGTTTCATCATTCAAAGAGTGGACCAATCCACTCCACAACACCAAACTTCCACCCTAGCTCAATAAGCTCCTTCCCCAGTTGTGTAGGATCGGCAAGCACCAAGCTTGCCTCCCATCAACCAACAGTTGTATGCCATGCTCAATCGTCAGCAAGACCAACTTACGGAAATCTTATAAGCCCTAAATGGAAATTGGGAATGTGTGGCTGAGAATGATTAAGGGGTAGGCGTGGGTCGCGGAGCTCGGGAGCTAGCACAACCACATGTTGTGGAACAACCTCGCTCCCACCGTGAACAGCAAAGAAAGCACAAGCCTTCCACCGCCTCTGGCCTCGTACACCAATGTGGGGGCCATTAGCCTTCAGCCACCCATTCTTCAACTTCATTATGGGAGTATAGTTACCAAAAGGCTTTAAGCCCTCCGATATAGAGGCCTACGATGGGTCTACGAACCCCCAAGAGCACCTGGACATCTTCATGGCCATCATGCTACTCACGAGGGGAACCGACCCCATATGATGTTGAGCCTTCCTGTACACGCTAAAGAAGGTTGCCCATAAGTGGTTTATGACCTTACCAACACGGTTGATAAACAACTTTAATGAGTTAGCACAGGGCTTCCTTACTTATTTTGCAACGAGTAAGACTCAGCCTAGAACCACGCAAAAGCTTGTTCAATATTAGACAGGGGAAGGATGAAACCCTCTGCGATTACATGCATAGGTTCAACAGAGCTTGTCTTGAGGTCTGTGATTTCAATCGCGATGCCGCTATGCCTCTATGCATGCAATCATAAGGGGATTTAAGCATGGAGGGCTCACAAAGTCACTGGCCAAGAAGAGCCCGAAGATGCTTGAGGAGCTAAAGTAGTGCTCCGAGAAATATATAAACTTGGAGGAGACTTTGAAAGATATGAATGAAGCTCACAAAGAGTGTGACAGACTACGAAAGAAGGAGAAGGAGCCCGAGGTCAAGGGCCTAAAGAACAATCCGAGGGAGCCACCATGGGAAAAGTTTGATGACTATACCCTACTCCGAGTACCTAGAAGTAGAATTTTGTAAGAAGTCTACTCCACAAACCTCAACGACCTCCCAAAGCCTAAGCAATTGTGGCCACGAGGATGGGTTGATAAAAGCAAGTATTGTAATTACCACCACGCGTACGAGCACACAACAAAGGATTGCCTGGAAGCCTTTAAAATTATATCCAAGGCTCTAGGGGTAGTGGCTCTCGACGTTACTAGAGGAAAGAAGAAAGGGGAAGTCCCATCCTATGTAAGGTCCCAATACTAGTACTAATGACATATTCAAAATTATACATTAGTAAATAGAATTAAGCACGTCACTTCTAAACTAATATCATTTTCTGTAAAAATATTTATAATATATATATAGGATCTTACTCAGGTGAGAGGAATGTTTATTGTGAGAGGTGAGAGGAGTGAATCTTGACCATTGGATCTTACATGAATGGTCAATATTAGAACATAAATGCATGTGACTTTTTTAAGTGGTCACATGACATTCAAGTAACTTTTAATCTTGATCATCCATGTATGGTTATATGGTCAAGATTTACTCCTCTCACCCTCTCACAATAAAAACTCCTCTTATATATATATATATATATATATATATAAGTATGAGCCCGATGAGGGAACATAATATAAATATATTGAGAATGGTCATTATACAAAATTGTACATCATAATATATTAGTTACAAAATATGCCTCTAAGGCATTACTCATACTGTTTATGTACATAAATTTCTTAATCAAAAATGAAATCTATCTAATCCACGTCCATTTTCTTCGTCTCTTTGCTACATAATTCTTTCCTAGAATTATTATGAAAATATAATACAAAAGCGGTGAAAAATCTTAAAATTTCTCAATAGGTCAAGTTCATAAAACGTGTCATCACAATAATTCTAACTATTTCAGGGAAAAATCATTCAATACTTAAAATATGAGGTAGAAAGGTGGCAGAGAGCCAAAACAAGTCTTTTATCTCCCCGAAACAGAATTTCAATTATTAAGCATTTACAAAAATCATTTTCATAAATAATCTATATCTCATTATCATGTCAATAAATCCAAGGATGATATGCTCAAACTTATATAAATCTAATCATTCAATTGCCAATCATCATATATCATATCTCAACTCATACTACCTTGATATAAGGGAATCATTGTAACATCTCAATATTGCTATCTCGATATATCAAACATATATAAGAATAATCAATACTAGTCATGCTACTTCAACATCACATCATAAACTAAACCCATAACATTTATGTAAATAATTATGGAGAGCCACAATATCAAAAGTTATATATACATCAATGCCTCATGGGCATATTGTAATACATAAACTTTCATAACAACTAGATCTAGTATAATATATATATATACAAGCTTTGTCTACAAAAAGCATATAAGTTATACTAGTCTTCATACATCTTCTGCTTTCTTTTTGAGGAACTCGCACTTGGATTTACATGGCAACACAAACGAGGTGAGAAATCACAATTCTCAGTAGAAGTATTCCAAAACTAGTATTTTATATATTCATAAAGAATACATATCTATTAAATTTACACTTCAATCATATAAGTACACAACATAACATCTCCATCTCAGAGATACGCAATCGTCTATACAATTGCAATGTCATGAGTTCATGTAATGGAGGCAACCGCCCATACAATTGTCATGTTATGCCAAATTATATCTAGTGTTTATGCCTATGAAATATCCTAAGCACGAGATGAATAATGTTATGATACGAAGTCCATGGAAATGTCATGATATGCATGAGTCCTGAATAAAGTAATAGAAATCACATCCATAACCTTGAACAAGCACTGAAACTATTTCTAGCAGTTTTCTCTCTGGATAGTGAAATCCATCAACTACTCGGTCTTCAACATCACAGAGGAAATCCATCATCCCCGGGTTGTGAAATCAATCAACTACATGGTCTTTATCAACAAGGAAGTTCATCCTCAATTCATAAGGAAATCTATCCTCAATTCACAAGGAAATCCATCCTCAAAGATGTAGAGAGGATATTACTCACCTCAACTACTCAACAAACATAGAGAAGATATTACCCACCTCAAATATGTTTCACAAACATCTCATGCAATACAATTACTATTTACTTCCCATAATTATCTTCATAATTGATTTATATGCATTTCAAGTTCATTCACAAACACTTCATCAAATACTTTTAAAAGTACCTTAACACTCTTAAAAGAGCATGCATGAGTGATTCCAACATTTAGGGAAGCTCATTTCCTCAAAATTAGAAATTTGACATTTTTAACTGGGCGCCAGCTTCCCACCGTCTGGGCGCCGAGGAGGCAGAGACTCTGCTCTGTTCTTCCCAGTGGTCAGCGCTCAGGCGCTCTTACAAGGGCACTTCATTTAACACAATTCCTAAATATCTCATAAACATTACGATATCAAATACAATTCAACAACTATTTAATAATTATCAAATTCTTAAGACATCTTTATGATCTTCACTGATATTATTTTAGTGAAGGATTATCGCATCTTTAATCTAGATTTATGAGTAGAGAGGGAATGTCGCATCCTCATACTACTCTAATAGGGAGGGTATCATCCTTCCTCATACTATCAATCATCTCATTTTAAGTAAAGAGGGAATGTCCATCCTCAACTACTTTGATAGGGAGGAAATCATCCTTCCTCACACTATTAATCATCTAGGGTAAAAAGGGAATCATCCTTTCTCACGCTACCCTTCATCTAAGATAGAGAGGGAATCATCCTTCCTCACATTGTCTTTCATTTAAGATATGGAGGAAATCACCCTTCCTCACACTATCTTTCATCTATGATAGGAGGAAATCATCCCCTATATCAATCTTCAACCAAATCACTCAATAGGTTATCCTTTCAAAAAGGGGAAAAGCATCTCAATATATTTTGTCATATTTCTCATTAATTCTTTGGTGCTTTACTTCTCAAGTAACTAAGTACATTGAAATATTAATTCTCAACTCAATGATTGTACATTGTTAATGTTCATCATAAACTAAATATAAGTCATTCTTATTGCATAAGCACAATGAATACATAATGATATCAATCCTTCATAAGTATACTTATATGTATTTACATCTTAACATAACTTTATATGTGCTTTACCTCACATCACACAACATGGAATGAAACTATATTAAGCTAAGGACTTTGTTTTCACTCAATAAAATCACATGGAAGCTTCTACCTTTTGGGTGATTTAGCGCCCAAAAACTGAGCTATGGCCTTGGTAGAGTTCCATTCTGCCACTGATCAATTAATCGGTCAGCTTCTGGGCGACTAATCGCCCAGTGGCAGAATGCCCAGAAACCATTTTCTGAGTTGATAACTCATTCTCATTTTTCATAATCTACTTCTAAAGGATTTCTACACCAAAACATGGCCTCAAAGCATATAAAAATCATATATGTTCTTCTCAACATCATCAACACCCATTTTATAAATCTCAAGTATATGACACTTTTACATATTCAAAAGTCCAGAATTTAATACCAAACATATGTCAATTCTTGAATACCGAATCTTCAACTTCTTTTTAAGTTTACTAACACAATATGTATCAATCATGCATATATTCTTGTTGTCTCAAACTAATCCAAGCTCAAAACCATAAACATGTTCATAAACATTCCTTTAAGTTCTTCAACCAAATCTCTAATAACAAGTTTTCCATACAACCTTTGAAGAATCTAAAGAGAATAAGATGAAGAGAAGGAACAAAGTAACAACCCCTACCTCAATCCAAACTTCTTGATACTTGCTTCCTCTTCTTTTATTTTTCTTTCCTTTCTTCCTTTTGCTGCTTGTTGTCTTCTTCTTCCCTTGGTTTACTTCCTTTCTTTTCTCTCTTTTCTACTCTACGTTTCACTCTTCTCTATCTCTCCTTCTCCTTCTATTTTCTTATTTTCTCTTCTCTCTTGGCTGCTCCTGAACCATGGATAAGGATGAGGGAAAAGTGAGATGAGTGAAAAGTCAAAATTTATATAAAGATGAAGGGAGAGAGGCGGTGGAGAGTGAGGAAAAAGATAAGGATGGAATATTGTGCTGAAACTTCTGTATCTATTGGGAATACTTTAATCTTCCAAAGCTAAGTTTTTAACTTCCATAAGTGTTATAGAAAATTTTAGGACTTCACTTAATCCTCATATCCATGATTCCATAATTTTCTATGCACCACTATTTATCAGTTAAACTTAAACTCCATTACTCTTCCTTAAGTTAGGTTAAACTTAAAAATTAAGGAAATAGACTTATTGATATTCACTTTAATTGGTATTCCTTACCAAAATATTTTTCATCTTCTATTTGATATCTCTACAAAATTTTATGGTTTTGTGAACAACTTAACTGTCTAATTAGGCATGTAAACACTCATTCAGTATCATTAAAAATATCAAATTAATTCATTTGATGCTTCAAAAATTACTATAACTCATTCTATAATCTACTCTAATTTTATTATTATTATTATTATTATTATTATTATTATTATTATTATTAGTTCCATTTAAAAATATCTTAAATTAGAATATTACGTTACATAACAAACTACTAACATTCTCATTAGATTATATGATATTTTACATCAGGGATTAAATCCCTTCAAAAGTTAGATTACACAACATAACACTTACAAAGTTAGGCATTAGGCACCATTTAAACAAAACTAGGCTTTTACAAAAGCCTTCAAGGTGCCACTATTGATACTATTTATATTTTTATATATTTACAATATATTCTCTTTTTCCTTTAACTACTCATCAAAGAGTAGTATAATCAGAAACAGATCCCCAAAAGTGACTGTAAAGGCATAATCTCCAAGGTTAGGCATGTAACACCCTAAAAATTCTGACTTTAGGGTAAATGACAATTATGTCTCCAATGTACTGTTTTATGCTTGTCTGTATAAAATGTTATTTTTGTTTTATTTTTTTTAGAGCGAAGGAGTTTAGTAAACTCAATTCGAAAGACACTGCTCGAATATTTTAATTTTTAGAATTTAACTCGTGCGATAAAATAATTTTCAGTATTATTTTATTACTCAGTATAAAACTTGACAGTGGACCCGATACTATATGTGTGGGACCCACGTATAAATAAAGTAAACAATAAGGAAATTAGGAATTTTGGACCAATGGGAACAAGACACCTAGAAGTCAAATTAATAAAGCTAAGTCAACAAAAATGGCTAAGCTAGTTAGATTAGAACTAGAATATTTAATTTAGTTAGTATAGTTACCTTAGAACCTAACTAAATTAATTACTACAACCTTAGTGTAACTAAATAGTGATAACTAGATAGTAATCTAGTTAGGCCTAACTAACTAGAATCCTAAACTAATTAAGTTAACCTAATGTAACTTGAAGTAACTAATTAATTTAATATGTAACTAAACCTACATTTAAATATATAACTAATTAGTTGGAAGAAACAAATTTAATTGGCTTTTTAAATGGGGAATTCGGCCAAGCTATAAGAGCCACCGAGAAAGCTCTAGATGAATGCTTATTCATGCCATGATTCATCACCCATCAACCAATAAGAAACAAGCTTATCTTATAAGACCAAATCCTAGCCTTTGAACCATTGGATGGCCTAGATTCATTCTTGAATTTTAACACATGCATTTAGACTTTTTCCTACTCACTTCTACGGCTAACACTCCAACAATTAACCAAATAATTCCCTTCCTTCTCTCTTTGTTTCACCGTCCACCATTAGTGCTCCAAGAACTCATTCGGTCAAGCTCCAAAATATATCACCCTTTCACCCAAAATTTTCTTTTTCTTACTTTTCTACTTCAAAACCTTACTATAAGACTATCTCTAGTTGGAAGCTTCTTCTATTTCTTCCATTTTCAAGCTTGAAGACCACCTTTGAGAATCCATCTTCAAAGGTAAAACCCTTTTGTTTTTCAATTTTATTTTTATTTCTAAACCTCTAAGCCATGATTGAACCATGGTATAGTTCCTTTTTCTAGTAATAGCCTTTATAAAATTTTATTTATTTTCCTAGGACTCTAAGGAGGCAAAACCGAAATCACAAGGGAGAGGAAAAGAAGAAATTTTCATCATTTTAGGTAAGAGGAAGACCAAAATTTAATTAAATTAAAGTGTTATTAAGAAATTAAGGTTTGATTGAATTTGTAAAATCCATAAGGATTCCTTTATGTGTGGATTTTTATAGCTTTTATTAATTGTTTAAGCTTTGATGTATTGTATATATTATACATTGTATATGTTTTACATTGTATGTGTTAGATTAGTGTTAGAAATGCATGAGCATTCCAAAGAGTGCAAACCCTAGGTTCGGTCACATTACTGAATGGGAAGAATCAAAGTATTTTACAATGTTGTTAATGAATACTAAGTATATTTAGAAACTAATTTGAGTATTGTTAGTATTTATAAAGAATACATAATAATATAAAATATTTTACCGTAATTAGGAAAAATATTTTTAATGGTCTCAAATGATTTAATAATTATTTTTATAGTTTAGAAGTATTTATATGAGTAAATCTGACGAGAAAATGATTTAAAAATTTACGCGATTGAGAAAACAGCAAAATGTATTTACGCGATTTGAAAATGTGATGTACATTGTGAAAACGGCAAGATTTCTGAAAACAAAATAAAATTTCTACGCGATTGATGAAAACAATGAGTTTCTGTCGGCCAAAGCGGTGGACCCGGATGTGTGGACTGTACAAGTGCGCCAAGTGGGAGCGTACTGTATTTGAAGATTTTTGCCATGGAGGGCATTTTCGTAATTATTTTTGTCATAGAGGACAATTACGTGATTATTTTGCCATTGAGGGAATTTTTGTAAATAAATTAAGTTGGAGGGTATTTTCGTAAATAATTAAAGTTTGAAGTGTATTTTTGAACTTATTCAAAGTTTGATGGCATTTTTGTAAATAATAGAAGTTAAGGGCGCATTTTTGTAAATAATGAAGATTTAATGGTATTTCAGTAAATAATTGGAAATTTATGGCACTTATATAAATAATTGAAACCCGAGGTATTTTGGTAATTACGCATCTGTTCATGCATTGAGTCATGCCAAATTCGAAATTTGGTGATTTGATTGACGAGATGAATAACATCGTGTTGTCGATGTGATAGGCATAGTGTGTTCATTTTCTCGATATGAACTTGGAGTTCATAGTGTGCACTATTCCATACGTGGACGTGGAGGTAGCTCCTCTCGGGCTGGTGGTGCGTGATGACACACTTATGTTCTCGACGAGCACTAACCTTAATCAAGTTTTGAGAGGACTATCGACCGCTGTAGTACACAATTGATTGATGTGTGTCGGGTTGTGTGCTATGCCACTATTGTTATATTTATTTTCGTGGGCTATAGACACAAAGTATTGACAAGGCAATAGCAATCACAACGATCGCCTATAGACACAAAGTTTTGACAAGGCAATAATGGTCGGGGTAGCCAAAGCTATAGACACAAAGTATTGACAAGGCAATAATTTGGATTGGTTGGCAAGATACTAATAGAAGTCTCATCTCATTCTCTCTGATATCTGAGTATGTGTTGTAGCTCCATGGAGTAGGAATGAGTCACTTTATACTTTGTCATATTCATTTTAAATTCATTATATTGTGTGATGAGTATTTTGAACTGTTATGGGATTTATGTACATTATGGATTTTATTTATGTTAATGTTGTATTATTATTCCATATGTGATATTTATTGGTTATTTTAAGTTGTCTTACCTCTCTATTTGTTGTATATATTGTTTGTTTTGTTTGTTGTATGTATATATATATATATTTAGACTATGAAGAAGGGGTTGAAGAACCAGAGTTGGGCAGTGAGAACATAGCAGAGGAAGAACTACGATCCCCAGATTTTCAGTCCGAAGACCCGAAGCCTTAGATCATCTCTAGTGTTAGTACTGATAGGGTGAGATGTCGACCCCGGATTTTTGGGTTTTATCGCTTGGAATTCCACTGAGGAGCGGACGGTTGGCGCATCTATGGTGAACGTAATGTTGTCGCTTATACTGGGATTATTACTATGTCTTTGCGACCGCAGTCTCAGATTCCGTCCCGCTTTTGTATCGATTTCTATGTTCGCTAGAACTACCATTAGGAGTTCGCCGTCACCGGAACGGTCTATTTCGGACTCCCTATGAGTTTAGTGTTGTGTCTTCGCTAGAACACCTGCTGTTCGGACCCCTAACTATATTCCGGTCCACAGAGCACCTAGAGTTCCTGCTCACAGGTCCTCTGGGAGGCGTCATGTATTTATGTCATTGGAGGAATCATCTGGGAATGTTTCTCCAAGTGACTAAAAATGTATGACGTGCACTTGGGTTTGTTATCCTTTCTGATGCTGGGTTGTAAATATAAACTTTTCATGCTTTCTTTTGCTGGGTTGTAAATATAAACTTTTCATGCTTTCTTTTCTCTTTTGGTATGTATTTTATTTGGGTTTGTAAATTATGTGTAAATTATTTGTACAACTTAGGAAAACAAAACTTATGTAAATTTTTGTATATTAGTATCTGATGGATATGTTTATGGATATAATGTATATTGTACAGGGGTGTGCTGATATTATCTATGTATGTGTGTATAAGAATAATTTTTTTTTAGGGTGAAATATCTTGAGGATATAACTTTTATGTTTTCGAAACAAAGTAAGTGCACAGGTTTTATTACTTATTTATATCAAAACCTTATAATTTAATTATTCTCGTTAATCGTTATTTTATTTTAATAACAAATGTGACACCCCCACAAGAGTGTTACATTAGTTGGTATCAGAGCCCAAGTTAGAGTCTTTTGGGTTTGTGGGTAGGTTTACCTTATTTGTACTGTGTAAATCTTTGATCTAGAGCCCAAGTTAGAATCCTTAGGAATTGTAGTTTGGTCTGTTTGTGCTTGTATTGTGTGAATTCTCTGTGATTTATTTCCGAAAGGAAGAATCTAACTTTTATGTTTTATGTGATTAAAGAAAGAAAATGTCTGGAAGAAGAGGAAGACATGCGGATATTCCTAGAGAAGTGGATCCTATAGTAAGATGGGCCGCAGAGGCTATGCAAATGGATGGCGTAGGCAATGATTCAGCAGAGAACAGAGAGCAAACTCAACAACAAGAAGTTATCATGCGGATGCCTAAATTTATCGAATTTAGGCGTAGTAACCCGCCACGCTTTAGAGGCGAGCTTAATCCCGAGAAAGCAAATTTATGGATACAGGAGCTGGAGAAGATATTTGAAGGGATGGGATGCCCAGATGACAAAAAGGTAACGTATGCTACCTATATGTTAAGAGGAGATGGAGAAAGTTGGTGGAAAGGAACCCGCCGGTTGTTGCAAGTTGAAGGCACTGTAATAACTTGGGAAGTGTTTTCTACTAGGTTTATGGACAAGTATTTTCCTACAAAGTGCTCGATATGCTAAGGAAAGAGAATTTCTTGGTCTACGTCAAGGAAATATGACAGTTCCCGAGTATGCATCTAAATTTGAGAGTTTGTCTCAATTCTCAGATTATGCTCAAACCAGGCCAAATGATGAATGGCGATGTAGGAAGTTTGAAGCAGGACTACGAGTGGAGTTAAGACAAGGAGTATTGCCTTTGAGAATGACTCAATTCCATGCTCTGGTAGATACATGTGCACAATTGGAGGAATTGGAATCGTTAAAGGATCCCAAAACTCGTAATTTTGGACCAATGAGGTTTCAGAGGGGAGGTAGCAATCATAACAATCGGTTCCAACGGAAGCCATACTCGAGACCACCGGGAAACCAATTTCAACGACCCCGGTTGGAGGAAGCTCGCTAGTACTATTCCTAGTCGAAAGCGGCGTTTGTACCAACTTGTTTTAAGTGTGGGAAGAAAGGCCATGTTTCTTCGATTGTCCAATTAAAGGAACAATTTGTTTTAATTGTCGGCAACCTGGACATTTCTCTAAGGATTGTCCTCGCTTGGAAAAGAAACCGCGTTGAAGACTGCTCGGGGCAAATCACCAAGATCCGGGAGGACGAGTCTATACTATGACAGAACCGAAGTTTCTCACCGACAATCTTATTCAAGGGGAAGGAATCATAGGAGGTAAGCTTTTGACTGCCTTGTATGATTCAAAGCAACGCATTCTTTTATTGCCTATAGTTGTGTTAAGAAGTTGAAACTGCCTCGTATCTTCTTTGAATTTTCCATTAGTTGTTTCTACACCAACTACTAAGCCTGTGGTTACATCCAAAATATGTTTGGATTGTCCTGTTGTTGTGAAGGACCGTATGTTTATAGTCAACTTGATTTGTTTACCTCTAGTGGGGATAGATGTGATATTAGGAATGGATTGGTTGTCTTCTAACCATATCCTGATAGACTGTGCAATTAAAGCTATAGTTTTTCCAAAGGAAGAGAACTCTGGATTTTTGACTGCTGTTAAAGCTAAGTCATTGCTGAGAAATGGAGCGAGGGGATTTGTATTATTATCTTCTCTAAAAGTTGAGAATGAGAAAGATATACGTGCAATTCCCGTTGTTAATGAATTTCCGGAAGTCTTTCCAGATGATGTACCTGGTTTGGCGCGTAAAGAGAAATCGAATTTGCTATCGATTTGGTACCAGAACAGGTCCTATTTCGATTGCACCATATCGAATGTCACCAGCTGAATTGATAGAGTTGAAAAAGCAATTAGAAGAATTATTGGAAAAGCAATTTGTGCGACCAAGTGTTTCACCATGGGGAGCACCAGTGCTTCTAGTCAAGAAGAAGGATGGAACTTCTCGACTGTGTGGATTATCGTCATTGAATAAGGTCACTATAAAGAATAAATATCCACTCCCACGGATTGATGATTTGATGGATCATTGAAGGGAGCGTAAGTATTTTCTAAAATAGATCCGAGATCGTGTTACCATCGATTCGTGTTAAGATGGAAGATGTACCTAAAAAACCTTCCGAACTCGATATGGACATTATGAATATCAAGTTATGCCTTTTGGAGTGACTAATGCTCCTGCTATATTCATGGATTATATGAATAGAATTTTTCGTCCGTACCTTGATAGATTTGTTGTTGTCTTTATAGATGACATTTTAATCTATTCTCGGTCTAAAGAAGAGCATGCCGAACATCTCGGTATAGTTCTTCAAGTTTTGAAGGACAAGCAATTGTATGCAAAGTTGGCTAAATGTGAATTTTGGTTGGAAAAAGTGCAATTTTTAGGTCACGTAATTTCTAAGGAGGGTATTGCAAAGTGGATCCATCCAAGATAGAAACTATTCTCGCAATGGGAGAGACCTAAAACAAAGGATGTAAGTTCGAAGTTTTGTTGGATTGGCGGGTACTATCGAAGATTCATAAAAGGTTTTTCAAAATTGTGGACCACTTACACAACTTACCAGAAGAATCAAGCTTTTGAATGGACGGATGAACGTGAATCCAGTTTTCAAGAGTTGAAGAGAAAGCTAACAACCTCACCAGTGTTGATCTTACCGATTCTAGTAGATCTTTTGAGGTGTATTGTGACGCTTCATACCAAGGGTTAGGATGCGTGCTAATGCAAGATCGAATGTGGTGGCGTATGCTTCGAGGCAATTAAAGGTTCATGAGAGAAATTACCCAACTCATGATTTGGAATTAGCAAATGTGGTGTTTGCATTAAAGATATGGAGGCATTATTTGTATGGGCTATATTCAATGTCTTTAGTGATCATAAGAGTTTGAAATACTTGTTTGATCGAAAGAATTGAATATGAGGCAGAGGCGATGGTTGGAATTTCTCAAGGATTATGATTTTCAACTCCAATATCATCCAGGAAAAGCTAATGTGGTAGCAGATGCCCTGAGTAGAAAAGTACTTAGTGTTTCTACAATGATGATAAAGGAAGAGGAGTTACTCAATGAGTTCAGAAATTTAGAAGTATCAATGGAATTAGTGCCTGGGAAGATTTGTGTGGGTAGAATGGTAATTTTAAATGACTTGCTTAATATAATTCGAGATAAACAGGAGGAGGATGTGTTTTTGCAAAATGAAAGAGAACTGCTAAAGCAAGGTCACAGGCAACAAAGTGGAAGAGGATCGATGGAATTTTAAGATTTCAAGGAAGAGTTTGTATACCCGACAATGCTGAATTAAAGACGGCAATATTGGATGAAGCCCATACTAGTAATTTAAGTTTGCATCCAGGAATGACCAAGATGTATCAAGACTTGAAGAGATTGTTTTGGTGGCCAAGGATGAAAAGAGACGTAGCGGAACGTGTGGCGTCTTGTTTAATTTGTCAGAAAGCGAAAGTGGAACATCAGAGGCCAGCTGGAATGTTACAACCACTTTCTATTCCAGAATGGAAATGGGACAGTATTTCTATGGATTTTGTTACTGGGTTGCCAAGAACGAGAAAAGGATATGACTCAATATGGGTTATTGTTGATAGGCTCACAAAGTCAGCTCATTTCCTGCCTATTAATATTAAGTATTCGTTGGAAAGATTAGCCCAAATCTATATCAATGAGATTGTTAGATTGCATGGGGTACCTATTTCCATAATTTCTGATAGAGATCCAAGGTTTACATCAAGGTTTTGGCCAAATCTACAAAAAGCAATGGGAACTAAGCTACATTTGAGCTCTGCTTATCATCCACAGACTGATGGTCAGACTGAAAGAACTATACAATCTTTGAAAGATTTGTTACGTGCTTGTGTGTTGGAGCAACAAGGGAGTTGGGATGAATTTTTATCTTTGATAGAATTCACCTACAATAATAGTTTTCACGCAAGTATAGGGATGGCACCCTATGAAGCATGGTATGGACGACGATGCCGAACACCTTTGTGTTGGTATCAAGATGGTGAAAGTATGACTATTGGGCCAGAATTAGTACAACAAACTACAGAGAAAGTAAAAATGATTCAAGAGAAGATGCGAACTACACAGAGTAGGCAAAAGAGTTATGCAGATAAAAGAAGGTGACCATTGGAATTTGAAGAAGGCGAGCATGTATTTTTGAGGGTGACTCCTACGACTGGTATTGGAAGAGTTATCAAATCCAAGAAGCTTACACCTAAGTTTATTGGACCTTATCAGATTATCCGTAGGATAGGTCCTGTCGCTTATCAAGTTGCCTTACCGCCGTTTTTGTCTAATCGCATAATGTGTTTCATGTGTCCCAATTAAAGAAATATATTCCAGATCCGACACATGTGATACAACCCGATGAAGTACATTGAAGGAAAATTTGACGTCTACGAAACATTCCCCGTAAGGATTGAAGACAGAAAAGTGAAGCGACTCGAGGAAAGATGATTGAAAGTGGTCAAAGTTATATGGAACGATGTGACCAGGAGATGCTACATGGGAATTGGAAGATAAAATAAGGGAACAATATCCTCAATTATTTTAGGTATGACAAATTTCGAAGACGAAATTTTTGTTTGTTGGGAGAGTTGTAACACCCTAAAAATTTCGACTTTAGGGTAAATGACAATTATGTCCCCAATGTACTGTTTTATGCTTGTCTCCGTATAAAATGTTATTTTTGTTTTATTTTTTTTAGAGCGAAGGAGTTTAGTAAACTCAATTTCGAAAGACACTGCTCGAATATTTTAATTTTTAGAATTTAATCGTGCGATAAAATAATTTTCAAGATTATTTTATTACTCAAGATAAAACTTGACAAATGGACCCGATACTATATGTGTGGGACCCACGTATAAATAAAGTAAACAATAAGGAAATTAGGAATTTTGGACCAATGGGAACAAGACACCTAGAAGTCAAATTAATAAAGCTAAGTCAACAAAAATGGCTAAGCTAGTTAGATTAGAACTAGAATATTTAATTTAGTTAGTATAGTTACCTTAGAACCTAACTAAATTAATTACTACAACCTTAGTGTAACTAAATAGTGATAACTAGATAGTAATCTAGTTAGGCCTAACTAACTAGAATCCTAAACTAATTAAGTTAACCTAATGTAACTTGAAGTAACTAATTAATTTAATATGTAACTAAACCTACATTTAAATATATAACTAATTAGTTGGAAGAAACAAATTTAATTGGCTTTTTAAATGGGGAATTCGGCCAAGCTATAAGAGCCACCGAGAAAGCTCTAGATGAATGCTTATTCATGCCATGATTCATCACCCATCAACCAATAAGAAACAAGCTTATCTTGTAAGACCAAATCCTAGCCTTTGAACCATTGGATGGCCTAGATTCATTCTTGAATTTTAACACATGCATTTAGACTTTTTCCTACTCACTTCTACGGCTAACACTCCAACAATTAACCAAATAATTCCCTTCCTTCTCTCTTTGTTTCACCGTCCACCATTAGTGCTCCAAGAACTCATTCGGTCAAGCTCCAAAATATATCACCCTTTCACCCAAAATTTTCTTTTTCTTACTTTTCTACTTCAAAACCTTACTATAAGACTATCTCTAGTTGGAAGCTTCTTCTATTTCTTCCATTTTCAAGCTTGAAGACCACCTTTGAGAATCCATCTTCAAAGGTAAAACCTTTTGTTTTTCAATTTTATTTTTATTTCTAAACCTCTAAGCCATGATTGAACCATGGTATAGTTCCTTTTTCTAGTAATAGCCTTTATAAAATTTTATTTATTTTCCTAGGACTCTAAGGAGGCAAAACCGAAATCACAAGGGAGAGGAAAAGAAGAAATTTTCATCATTTTAGGTAAGAGGAAGACCAAAATTTAATTAAATTAAAGTGTTATTAAGAAATTAAGGTTTGATTGAATTTGTAAAATCCATAAGGATTCCTTTATGTGTGGATTTTTATAGCTTTTATTAATTGTTTAAGCTTTGATGTATTGTATATATTATACATTGTATATGTTTTACATTGTATGTGTTAGATTAGTGTTAGAAATACATGAGCATTCCAAAGAGTGCAAACCCTAGGTTCGGTCACATTACTGAATGGGAAGAATCAAAGTATTTTACAATGTTGTTAATGAATACTAAGTATATTTAGAAACTAATTTGAGTATTGTTAGTATTTATAAAGAATACATAATAATATAAAATATTTTACCGTAATTAGGAAAAATATTTTTAATGGTTTCAAATGATTTAATAATTATTTTTATAGTTTAGAAGTATTTATATGAGTAACTGACGAGAAAATGATTTAAAAATTTACGCGATTGAGAAAATAGCAAAATGTATTTACGCTGATTTGAAAATGTGATGTACATTGTGAAAACGGCAAGATGGCAAGATTTTTGAAAACAAAATAAAATTTCTACGCGATTGATGAAAACAATGAAGTTTCTGTCGGCCAAAGTGGTGGACCCGGATGTGTGGATTGCAAGTGCGCCAAGTGGGAGCGCATCAGTATTTGAAGATTTTTGCCATGGAGGGCATTTTCGTAATTATTTTTGTCATAGAGGACAATTACGTGATTATTTTGCCATTGAGGGAATTTTTGTAAATAAATTAAGTTGGAGGGTATTTTCGTAAATAATTAAAGTTTGAAGTGTATTTTTGAACTTATTCAAAGTTTGATGGCATTTTTGTAAATAATAGAAGTTAAGGGCGTTTTTGTAAATAATGAAGATTTAATGGTATTTCGTAAATAATTGGAAATTTATGGCACTTATATAAATAATTGAAACCCGAGGGTATTTTGGTAATTACGCATCCTGTTCATGCATTGAGTCATGCCAAATTCGAAATTTGGTGATTTGATTGACGAGATGAATAACATCGTGTTGTCGATGTGATAGGCATAGTGTGTTCATTTTTCGATATGAACTTGGAGTTCATAGTGTGCACTATTCCATACGTGGACAGGAGGTAGCTCCTTCGGGCCGTGGTGCGTGATGACACACTTATGTTCTCGACGAGCACTAACCTTAATCAAGTTTTGAGAGGACTATCGATCGCTCGTAGTACACAATTGATTGATGTGTGTCCGGGTTGTGTGCTATGCCACTATTGTTATATTTATTTTCGTGGGCTATAGACACAAAGTATTGACAATCTGCAATAGCAATCACAACGATCACTATAGACACAAAGTTTTGACAAGGCAATAGTTGGTCGGGGTAGCCAAAGCTATAGACACAAAGTATTGACAAGGCAATATTTGGATTGGTCAAGCAAGATTAATAGAAGTCTCATCTCATTCTCTCTGATATCTGAGTATGTGTTGTAGCTCCATGGAGTAGGAATGAGTCACTTTATACTTTGTCATATTCATTTTAAATTCATTATATTGTGTGATGAGTATTTTGAATTATGGGATTTATGTACATTATGGATTTTATTTATGTTAATGTTGTATTATTATTCCATATGTGATATTTATTGGTTATTTTAAGTTGTCTTACCTCTCTATTTGTTGTATATATTGTTTGTTTTGTTTGTTGTATGTATATATATATATATTTAGACTATGAAGAAGGGGTTGAAGAACCAGAGTTGGGCAGTGAGAACATAGCAGAGGAAGAACTACGATCCCCAGATTTTCAGTCCGAAGACCCGAAGCCTTAGATCATCTCTAGTGTTAGTACTGATAGGGTGAGATGTCGACACCCGGATTTTTGGGTTTTATCAGTTTGGAATTCCACGGAGGAGCGGACAGTTGGCGCATCTATGGTGAACGTAATGTTGTCGCTTATACGGGATTATTACTATGTCTTTGCGACCGAGTCCATTCCGTCCCGTTTTTGTATCGATTTCTATGTTCGGTTAGAACTACCATTAGGAGTTCGCCGTCACCGGAACGGTCTATTTCGGACTCCCTATGAGTTTAGTGTTGTGTCTTCTCGCTAGAACACCCGCCGTTCGGACCCCTAACTATATTCCGGTCCACAGAGCACCTAGAGTTCCTGCTCACAGGTCCTCTGGGAGGCGTCATGTATTTATGTCATTGGAGGAATCATCTGGGAATGTTTCTCCAAGTGACTAAAAATGTATGACGTGCACTTGGGTTTGTTATCCTTTCTGATGCTGGGTTGTAAATATAAACTTTTCATGCTTTCTTTTGCTGGGTTGTAAATATAAACTTTTCATGCTTTCTTTTTCTTTTGGTATGTATTTTATTTGGGTTTGTAAATTATGTGTAAATTATTTGTACAACTTAGGAAAACAAAACTTATGTAAATTTTTGTATATTAGTATCCGATGGATATGTTTATGGATATAATGTATATGTAATGTATATTGGGTGTGTCTTGATATTATCTATGTATGTGTGTATAAGAATAATTTTTTTTTTTAGGGTGAAATATCTTGAGGATATAACTTTTATGTTTTCGAAACAAAGTAAGTGTACAGGTTTTATTACTTATTTATATCAAAACCTTATAATTTAATTATTCTCGTTAATCGTTATTTTATTTTAATAACAAATGTGACACCCCCACAAGAGTGTTACAAGGCATGTAAACTTGTTCCACTTAGAAAACAACAAAACTCTGACTGTTGGCATTTTCTGAAATATTACACCACAAAAGAAATGAGATAAAAATCTCTGTAGGAAAATGTAAAAACATGTAATATAAATTTACCATCCATTATTTACTAATTTTTATTTCTAAAATCATAACTGTAAGTCCAAAAATTAAATTAGTAAATTAAGTTAGAAATAAATGACATAATAAAATAAATATTTAGTTTAAGATAAAATTAACTCGGTAAAGTAAAAATAAATAACTAAATAATTTCATATGAAAACTTAAAATCTTCTTTTCATTTTTTCTTCATTATCCCATTTCAATACTTTTCATCAAATGTGTCTCTTTCTCTTCATCAGGGTGTCCCTCAATACTCTCATCATTACCACAATAATTTGATTAGGGTGTCCTCCACTCTTCTCATCATGACCATAATCATTAAAAATGATTAAGGCATCCCTTGATCCTCTCATCATGGCCACAATAATCTGACCAAGGCGTCTCTTGATCCTCTCATCATGGTCACAATAATATCTTTAATTGATTAAGGCGTCTCTTAATCTTCTCATCAAGGTCGCAATAATAATCTATTTGCACATTGATTCTTTTTATCCATGGGATAATATGTCTCTTAAAACTTTTCCATAAAATTTTCCTTTTGATATGTATAATAACTAAATTTAGTAAAAATATCTTGATGAATAATATAAATATAGTAACAAACATTAAATTAGTATAATAGAAATATTTATGAAAATAAAATAACAGAAATTAAATTAGTATAATAGAAATATAATATAGATAAGTAACAAGTGTTAAAATAATTAATATAATATAATTATTATGGTATAATAACAAAACGGACGTAACTAAGTCATATAGATATCCAAAATGGAATTGAATAATCATGAGTTACGTTTAAAAAAATGAGTTACATTGAAAAACTTTTGAAATTATGTTTATTCGAATAATTAGAGATTATATTCAAATAAGACCTCTTGAAATTCATCTTGTATGTGTTATTCGAATACTTTGAGGTTTATTAGAATAAACCAATTGAAATATAGTTTTTGACATGCTTTTGAGGGAGTTTATTCAAATGATCTTAGCAGCTATTCGAATAATTGGTTGAACAGCAAGGTATAAAATTAGATATTACATTGTTATAGTAGTATAAAAATAGAACATTTACGTTAGTAAGAAAATAGAGCATAATGGATTGAATGCCAAGGTCTAAGAATCAGATATAATATTGTTGCTTTAGTAAAAAAAAAATAGAGCATTTGCATCAGTAAAAAAAATAGAACATAATGGATTGAACAGCAGAGTATAAGAATCAAATATAACATTGTTGCATCTATGGATTTATGGACTGGAAGATATGAAAATAGAAATAAAAGGGTAAGGAAAGGAGTTTTTGTCATTTCCTACTTATTCTTTCATAATTTGGCTTTGGGTAATGTAGTTGAAGATAGTGGGGTTGGAGGTGTAGAAAAATAGAGGATGTTTGGGTGTTGCTTGGTTGGTGGTTTGTTGACGAGATTGAGAGGCTGGAGGGGTATTTATAGAGCCTAACTTGAGCTTGCTTTCATTAGATGGTGATGTAGGAATGATACAAAAGTGGTTTGTTGGCAAAACAGGTTTCATTCCTTCATTCCTGTAATCATTTCCTTAACACTTGGCTTCCATTACACTATGCCTCATCACCTTGAATCTAGAGTTTTCTGAGGTTGATTCGTTCGTTGCTAGCCATTTGTTTCAATTAATTATTACCATGCTTCCTTAATGACACTTGGGCAAATTTAACTCACCTTCATTGAATGAGCAGCACACTTGTTTACGTAGGAATGTGCATGGTTCCTTTGTTCCAATCATTTTCTAACACTTGTCATTCACAATCATTGTTTCCCAATCACAACTTAACGGCTCCTCCTACCAATCATTGTTTCAAAGTCTTCCAAGAGTCCTCTTACTGCCACTTGTCTCTGAATAACCTCACTTTGCTTACTTCATCATCTAGTTCTATTGCAACTAATTGTTCTGATCATTCTTGAAGAAAAGAAATTAAAGCTGCAACATGTTGTATTATTTTTTTGATTCTTATTTGAATAAAATTCTTTTTATTCGAATAGGGGTCTAATTTAACATTACCCATTTATTCGAATAGCAGGGACATTATTCGAATAAAATGACTTACTCACAATTGGCACAACAGGCTTTTATAACTCATTGGTTATTTGAATAATAGCTCTATATTGTTTTATTTTATAAGTTGTTCTTTATTATCTCATGTTTATTTATTAGGGATGTTACATTCTTCCCCTCTTATAAAAATTTTGTCCTTAAAATTTCGTTTACCTGCTAAAAGAGTTTTGGATATTTTTGCTTACAAGTCTTCCTCTGCTTCCCAAGTAGTTTCTTCCATATCTTGTACTTGCCATAGTACTTTAACCATAGGAATGGCTTTATTCCTTAACTGTTTATAAATTTTGTCTATTATTTACACAGGTTGTACCTCATATGTTAAATTATCTCTTAACTGTATTGATTTTGTCTCAATGATGTGTGAAGAATTAGGACAATACTTCCGGAGTTGAGACATATGAAATACATCATGTAGGTTTGATAAGTTAGGGGGTAAAGCAATTTGGTAAGCTAGGGTACCGATTCTTTTAAGGATTTGGAAAGGTCCGATATATCTGGGACTTAGTTTCTTTGTCTTTAAGGATCAACCAATACCAATTGTTAGGGTGACTCAGAGGAATACATGCTCTCCTTCTTGGAATTCTCATGGTTTTCTCCTTTGATCTGCATAACTCTTCTGTCGACTTTAAGCTGCAAGCATTCTTTCCCTAATTAATTTTATTTGGTCTGAGGTTTGTTGTACTAAATCGAGTCCTATTAAATTTCTTTCTCTAGTTTCAAACCAACATAAAGGAGATCTACATTTTCTTCCATATAATGCTTCATATGGGGCCATAACAATACTAGCTTGATAACTATTGTTATAGGCAAATTCTATTAATGGTAGATAATTATCCCAATTTCCTTTGAAATCCAAAACACAGGCTCTAAGCATGTCCTCTAAGGTTTGGATTGTCCATTTAGTCTGTCCATTAGTCTGGGGATGATAAGATGTACTAAATGATAACTTGGTCCCAAAGGCTACCTGTAATGATTCCTTAAATCTAGAGGTAAACCTTGGGTAATACTATGGTAGTTGGTGTACCATGAAGTCTCACGATTTCCTTAATATACAATTAAGCTAATTTATTTAATGGATAATTGATCCTAATGGGTAGAAAATGTGCGGACTTAGTTATTCTATCTATAATTACCCATATGGCATCATATCCTAAGTTAGTTCTTGGTAAACTTACAACAAAATCCATAGAAATGCTTTCTCATTTCCATTCTAGGATTTCTAAGGGTTATAATAAACCTGAAGGTTTCTGATGTTCTATCTTAATTTTTTGACATATCAAGCACTGAGATACATACTTAACTATATCGGATTTCATCCCAGGCCACCAAAATTGACTTTTAAGGTCATGATACATTTTATTAATTCCTGGGTGAATAGTATATTTGCTCTTATGGGCTTCTTCTAGAATTTCTTTCTTTAGACTAAGGTTATTAGGTAAGCATAATCTGTTTCTGTACATAATTATCTCATTATCCACTGAATTAAAATCTGGGTGTTTTCCTTCAAGTACCTCTTTCTTAAGAGTTTGCAAAAACTTATCTTCTTTTTGTGCCTCCTTGATTTTTGTCCTTAAATTACAAGTAATCTTAAGGCACTTAAACTTATCTTATTTAGTTCAAAGGTTACTGAAAGATATAAGTTACTAAAATTTTCTATTAAATCCATTTCCTAAATCATCATATATGACATATGGAGGGATTTCTTACTTAAAGTATCAGCTACTATATTTGCTTTACTTGGATGGTACTAAATTTCCATATCATAATCTTTAAGAAATTAAATCCACTTTCTTTGCCTCATATTTAATTCTTTTTTATCAAATAAATATTTTAAACTCTTATGATCAGTATACACCTCAAATTTTACTCCATATAAATAATGTCTCTAAAATTTCAGGGCAAATACTACGATTGCTAATTCCAAATCATGTGTTTGGTAATTTTTCTCATGTGGCCTTAGTTGTCTAGAGGCATAAGCTATGAAGCACGAAAACGGACACGGACACGGGACACGGCACGGACACTGGGACACACCAAATTCAAAAATTTTAGGACACAGACACGGCATGGACACGGCATATATATATATATATATATATACTTTTGATTATAAACATTCCAAATACAACTCCTCAATGACAACACAAACATCTTCGTTTATAACTAAAAAAGAAACCAATAATAATTAAAAATTGAACCACCAGACTAAAGTGAAACTCACTTGAAACTTGAACCATTAGCACACAGTGAATAAAATGTATTGAGGGAGAACAGAAGATTTTTCTTGAGGGTGGGTCGGGTGATATTGAGCTTATGGGCCGTGATATTAGTACACTGCCACATAGTAATTTTTTTTAAAAATTTTAATGGGCTGTGTCAAATATGTGTCCGCGGCGTGTCCGAGATGTGTCCTAACCATGTTTGAGCCGTTTCTGATTCAAATAATAATAATTTTTTTAATTGGACACACTCGGACACGTGAGACACGCGTGTCGTGTGCGTGTCGAAGTGTATTTATGTCGGACACGTGTCCGACACGTGGACATGCCAGTAAAATGGCGTGTCCGTGCTTTCTAGGCATAAGTTACTACCTTCCCCTCTTGCATTGACACACATCCTAATCCCTTTTTAGAAGCATCACTATAAATTACAAAATGTCCTAAAGGATCAAGGATTACTAAAATAGGAGCAGTAGTGAGTTTTTTCTTTAGTTCTTGAAAACTTTTCTCACATTCCTTAGTCCATACAAAAGGAGTTCCTTTTCTAGTCAATCTAGTTAATGACAAAGCTGTTTGTGAAAATCCTTTTATGAACTTACGGTAATATCCAGCTAATCCCATGAAACTTTTTATCTCAATTATGGTCTTTGGTTGTTCCCAATGCATAACTGCTTCCACTTTACTAGGGTCTACGGCAACTCCATCTTGATTTACCACATGTCCTAGGAATTTTATTTCTCTCATCCAAAATTCACATTTTTTCCAATTTTGCATATAACTATTTTTCTTTCAAAGTTTCTAATACTATTCTCAAATGCATTTCATGCTCTACTTATGTCATAATAGAACATAAGTACATAGAACATATTTACAAAACCACTGCATATCTATAGGAACAAAGCAATGGTTAAAACTAGTAAATAATTCTATGCTACATCAACAATTGCACTTCTACTCTTTGGAATGATCTTGCTCTGGAATTATCATGGAAATAAGAGATACAAGGGGTGAGAATTCTAAAATCCTCAGTAAGTATACACATAACATGTCATCATAATAATTCCATCTGCTTCGAAGAAATAAGTCATAATTATAAATAATACATAGAAATGTTGCTAAAGCCAAAAAGAGTTTCCTTTCTCTTCTCGAGGCAGAAATTCCATTATTATCATTGAACAATATTCAGTAATTATATCTAAATCCAACACATCACCAATAGATAATAGAATACCTTAACAATATCAATTATAAGTCATATCTCATTATCACTGGAATATTTACATTCTCTCATATTGCAAACATTCATTAACAATTCCATTATCTATATAATTAACATATTCATGATAATGTGATAGTGTTCAATCATGTGTAAATCTCTTACTAGTGTTCATTTATCACCATCTTTCTAAGCATATTCCTAGGAACCTTGTTCCTTATATCACTTGGTAGGGAGGGAATGTTACCTCCTCACACTATCGGTAATCCTGACTATATCTAATGAGAAAACAAATGAGAAAACTAATGAGAAGTCCCATATTAAGAATTTAGGATCACCTTCCCCATCGAGGTTCATCTCTTGAAATTCATATCTGTGATAAGGAAACGAATGAGAAATCTTATTTCAAAAATTTAATATTACCTTCCTTATCGAGGTTCATTTCCTGAAATTCTCTGGCCAAAATATTGTGCACATCATACTAAAGGTTACAATACTAAGGGAATAACAAGTATGAATCACCTAATCAAGGATTATATCCAATGTCTTTTAGCTTGAGCACATTCTTATCAGTTCAATTCTAGCTCAACTTTAACAATTTAAAGGAGCAAATCATCATTCAATATTCATTACTAGGCTCAACTTTACTTTTATAAAGGAGCAAAACATTTTCTAGTACACCTTATAAGCATAACAAGTGTACAATCTCAACTATCCCATCATATAGACATATCTAGTGCACTACATTATCACTCCACTAATTTACCAAGTGCACATTCATAATATATGTAACACCCTAACTCTAGATATCATAGTATATTCATAATATACACAAATAAACAGAGTTAAGCAAGTTACTTCTAGCTGATGAACAATAATCATAATCCACAATAACATACATGTCATTATAGAGAGCCTTAAAAGAATAAAGATACATGTTTATACAATATTAGCCTCAAAAGGGCAAATTATAATATATAACACCTTTGTACATCACAAAGCAAATATAAACATATTACAAGCTTTGCCAAAAAGAAACTAGTTATCTAGTCCATTTGTTTCTTCTTCTTCTTTCCCTTAGAAAGGTCTTGACCTGGATTTACATGAAAATACAACGAGGTGAGAATTCATAATTCTCAGTAATAGTATTCCATAATCGATCATAACATTATAAACACAATCTTAACAAATAAGAAGTAAGATATGTTTTAAAAGCCCTTCCATGACTCATCTTTAGTAACTAAAGGAGCCAAACTAAGTAAACATTCGTGGATCAATAATAGAACCAAGCTAAACTCATTTTTATGGTCCATAAAAGGAAACCAAGCTAATTTCATTTCCATGGCTCATTAAAGGACCAAGCTTATTTTATTACCATGGTTTATTAAAGAACCAAGCTCATTTCATTACCATGGCTCATTAAAGAACCAAGCTTATTTAACTAGTATCCAATACATCACATTATCAGCTCGTAAGTGAAATAGACATACAACTCAATACATCACTTTGCAAGCACCTAAATGGTTGTCCCCTTAAACAACTAATGTACAAAGTGCTTATTCCTAGGTTAAATCACTCTTCCTAGTGAAAACCTTTGAAAACTCATCACTTAGTACTCTTCGGAATATATAATTCCTCAAAAAGAAACACCTGGATCAGTCTATTAGCACCCACTTTCTCAGTGCTTAGGTGCCTGATGACAGCAAACCTCCCCTGTTTTATCTATCATTGGGCGCTTATGCACCCAGAGTCTGAGCGCTTAATCGCTCAGCTCCAGAACTCTCTGGACTTGTGCACTTAGGCGCTCACTTCTTGGGCGCTTGAGTGCCCAACACATTTCTTCTCTCTAGACTTAGGTGCTTAAGTGGCCAACTTTTGGGTGCTTAATCGCTCAACGTCAAAGTCTCCTACTCTGTTCCATTGAGTCTCTAACTTCACTAGACCCTCAATCATAGGTTCTAAGTGGTTTTCAACCCCAAACATGGCCTCTAAACATACTAGGATCATCATGCACTCTTTCAACCCATCTAGCATGGAATCATGAACAAGATTTAAAGATCTACACTCCTATTTTTCAACTTTTAACTCAAGCATTCAAATGAGTGTTTCTAAGTCCTCAATCAACAACAATGCATAGATTAAGCCACAAACAATCCCAACTCAGTCATAGGAACAAAGAACCAATCAAAGGAACCATATTTGCCTCAAAAACCCATTTTATATCCACTCAAACAAGCATAAAACAACTAGTTGGTGAAGTAAAAGATGAGGTTAAGGAAACAAGCTCCCCTACCTCAAGTAGTCTGGATGATCTTCAAACCTTTGATTTGCCTTTGGTCCTCCTTTTTCCTTCCTTTTTTCCTTCCTGCTTCCTTTCATCTTCTTTCCTTTTCTTTTCCTTTCTCTCCTTTTTCTCTGTTTTTCCTGTGATTAAAAATTAAGATCAAAATCAATTGTCAAGTTCCACCAAAAATATAAAAACCTTATAACCAGTTGTAGTTAGCAAGGGTTGATCCACAGAGAACTAATTCAATTAACACTATAAATCAATTCCTAAATTAAACTATAAAGAACAAATAACAGTAAAATGGGATTTTGTTTTTTAAAACTAAGAATAGAAATTGAATCTAAAACAACAGCAATAAACACGATTTGAATTACCAATTTAAAGGGATTAGTCAAGAGATGGAATCCACCATTAGATTTATATGATAATGCTAACCTACATATCCTTATCCTAACATGATCAATTAAGTCTTTATGCAATTGTGAGATTAATTATCGATTTTCCTTAGATTTTGGTTAATTTAGAAATCACTCAAATTAATCTCTAATCACTAGTTAGTTATAAATCAACCGCTCTTATATTTACCTAATAATAGCATTAAGATTTTGAAAACTAATCACACTAAGGTCCAATTACACACTGGAATTGAATTACTTAGATCATATATCTCACTAGTCCTACCATCGCAACCGTGCATAGCAATCCTAGTTTTACCACTTTCGAAATTAGCAAAGAATATAAAGACTTTTATATTAAATTAAGATTAGAAACATATGAATAAAAACACAACTATATTGAGATAAAGAAGTATGTAGGATTCACAAAATCAAAACTAAGGTTTCATCTTCCCTTAACCAAATAAGAAACTTAGCCACGCATGACGAATTCAAAATCAAAAGAAAAACGAAAGAAAAATATTGTCAAGAATACAAGTGTGAAAGAAAACTGAAGATCAAACTAGTTTCCAATGATTGAGGTTGATTGATCGTCGATGGTTCGAACTCGAATCTCTAATCTTTGATCGAATCCCCCTCTCTCTTGTTCTTCGTATTCTCCTCAATTCCTTGGCAGCTTCCAGCCTAAACTCACCGCTTTTGAAACTCTAAGCAATCCTATTTATAACTTTGGATACCTAGCTCCTCATCCAAACTCAAAACTAATTTCCTGATATGCAGGCACGAGCTGTGTCTTATTACACTAATTTCCTTAGGTTTTGGTTAATTTAGAAACCGCTCAAATTAATCTCTAATCACTAGTTAGTTATAAAATAACCGCTCTTATATCTACCTAATAATAGCATTAATATTTCAAAAATCAATCACACTAAGGTCCAATCACGCACTGGGATTGAATTACTTAGATCATATATCTCACTAGTCCTACCACCGCAACCGTGCATAGCAATCCTAGTTTTACCACTTTCGAAATTAGCAAAGAATATAAAGACCTTTATATTAAATTAAGATAAGAAACATATGAATAAAGACACAACTGTATTGAGATAAAGAAGTATGTAGGATTCACAAAATCAAAACTAAGGTTTCATCTTCTCTTAACCAAATAAGAAACTTAGCCCACACATGACGAATTCAAAATCAAAAGAAAAACGAAAGAAAAACATTGTCAAGAATACAAGTGCGAAAGAAAACTGAAGATCAAACTAGTTTCCAATGATTGAGGTTGATTGATTGTCGATGGTTCGAACCCAAATCTCCAATCTTTGATCGAATCCCCCTCTCTCTTGTTCTTCGTATTCTCCTCAATTCCTTGGTAGCTTCCAGCCTAGACTCACCGCTTTTGGAACTCTAAGCAATCCTATTTATAACTTTGGATACCTAGCTCCTCATCCAAACTCAAAACTAATTTCCTGATATGCAGGCACGGGTTGTGTCTTATTACACTAATTTCCTTAGGTTTTGGTTAATTTAGAAATTGCTCAAATTAATCTCTAATCACTAGTTAGTTATAAAGTAATCGCTCTTATATCTACTTAATGATATCATTAATATTTAGAAAACCGATCACACTAAGGTCCAATCACACACCGGGATTGAATTACTTAGATCATATATCTTACTAGTCCTACCACCGCAACCGCGCATAGCAATCCAAGTTTTACCACTTTCGAAATTGGCAAAGAATATAAAGACCTTTATATTAAATTAAGATCAGAAACATATGAATAAAAATACAACTGTATTGAGATAAAGAAGTATGTAGGATTCACAAAATCAAAACTAAGGTTTCATTTTCCCTTAACCAAATAAGAAACTTATCCATGCATGGTGAATTCAAAATCAAAATAAAAAAGAAAGAAAAACATTTTCAAAAATACAAGTGCGAAAGAAACTTGAAGATCAAACTAGTTTCCAATGATTGAGGTTGATTGATCTTTGATGGTTCAAACCCAAATCTCCAATCTTTGATCGAATCCCTCTCTCTCTTGTTCTTTGTATTCTCCTCAGTTCCTTAACAGCTTCCAGCCCAGACTCACCTCTTTTGGAACCCTAAGCAATCATATTTATAACTTTGGATACTTAGCCCCACATCCAAACTCAAAACTAATTTCCTGATACGCAGACACGGGCTATGTCTGATTACACGCCCCCAATGTTTGAGTCTGCCAACGTAAGTTCCACAGAATTGGAAGTCAGAGAGAAACATGGCCTACCCCGTGTCTTAAGACACGAGCCGCATATTCAAAAAGGGATCCAATTTGTGATGCTAGAGAAAGACACGGCCCCCTTGTGTCTAGGGACACGGGTCTGTCACTTAATTTCTTCATATTCAGCCCTGATTCTTCACATATTGTTTCTCCCTTTGCTTCTAAGGGTGATGTTGATCTCCTTGAGTCTTTAGCTCTTTACTAAAGTGGATAGCAAGCTTGGTTTGATGCTAATGGACTTTGTCACTCAAAAATCTTCTAAAAAACACAATGTAATTATGAGTGCTTATAAACACACTTAAGCATAGTTTCACAATAATGATCCAATTAATCTTCATATCTAGAAACTTAGCTAAAAGTTGACAATTAAGCATATATGGAGTTCAATTAGATCAAAGACAAGGCATTCAAGATATATAAATAATCAACAGATTAGTGGGAGTGAGGAAAGTCAAAGAAATTGGCTAAGAGAGAAAAAGAGACAATGGAAGCTAAAGGAAAAAGGTAGGAACTTAAGATATTTAGCTAGAACTTTATATCTGTTAAGAACACTTTGATTTTACAAAAATTAAGTTTCCTAACTTCCATAAGCATTATAGAAAATACTAGGATTCATCTCAATCCTAGTTTCATCTTTTCCATAAATTTTCATATATCAGTCAAGTTAATCTAATATTAAAACACTCAATCAGTGTACTCAAAAATACCAAACTAACCCAGTTTATCCTTAAACTATAATTACATCATATTTCATATATTTGTGACCTAGAAATAAATTCTTCATATTTTCCTTTTACTAAGCAATTTATGTCATTATCTGAGGAGTCATTTTAAGTTACTTTTCACATTCAATGTTGTAGCAAAGTGCCTAATTTAACTCAAAATGTCACAAAACTGAACAGGCATATCATGCAAGTATTATGATACCTCTGTAACCATATATAAGTCTAATAGGTCAAAGAGGATGTTACAATATAAGTTACTTCATTTAGTGAACTCAATCAATTCTCTTCATATTGTACAATATGAAACACCATTTACTCAAAACAAGGGTATGATAATCGATTATCGTGGTTTGGTAATTGATTATCAACTACAAATGTTCTTATTTTATAATTGGAAAATCGATTAGCACTTTGCTCTAATCGATTATCACCATCCAACAGTGGCATTCTATAAGTTCATAATCGATTAGCACCCATGGATAATCGATTATTGCTCACAAACATGTGATTCTGGTTTAGCATAATCAATTAGCACCCTTGGTCTAATCGATTATCACTCAAAATCCTGGTATTCTAGAAGTTGATAATTGATTAGTGTAACACCCCGATTTTTTGGTTTTCTTGATATAAATACATTTTATAATATTTGTGAATTTTTGAGAATTTTTAAGTATTTTGATTATTTTAATATTATTTTAATTATTTTAATATTATTTTTGAATTATATGCCCGAATTTCACTTTTTTTGAAAATATGAGTTTTATAATTTTTATGATTTTTGGAAATTTTTGTGAAATTTTCTAAGTTTGTGATTATTTTAATATTATTTTGAGATATGTGTGGGCCTGGGGAGGACCCGAGGAGGGCCCAAAAAAATAAAAAATTTTCCTGAATCAGAAAGTTTCGGACTGTTAAGGCGGCATCGGGGGATCTTGCTAAACCCGAAATCGGGAACAGTTGACAGGAATTTTCTTTATCTGAGTTTTCTATTATCCATTGAGTAATAATAGCAGTAACTATTGTCCATTGAGTAATATCTGCTAAAAAATATCTTGACGGCGATGACTCAAAGTGATGGACCAATGGCAAGCAGGAAGAAGTCCAAATGGATACTTAACTTGAAGAGGAGAAATTCAAATTGACTACTCGAGCTAGAAGACAAATTCAATTTGGCTACTTACTCTTTCAAGGTATTTTAAGCTTGTCTTGTCATTCTTTTTCTAGAAACTTGTAGAAACAATGACTTACCTAGTAAAATATCTACGGATAAATATCTAAGGATAAAATATCTAACGAAAATATCTCAGTAAAATATCTCAGAAAAATATCTACGTAAAATATCTAGATGAAAATATCTTTTGAAAAATATCTGAATGAAAATATCTAAGTGAAAATATCTAAGCAGAAAATATCTAAGCTAAATATCTTAAGTGTAATCATGAACTATCATTACATAGATTAATGTCTAACCAATAAGAATCAAACTTGTTTATTGAAAAGTCAACAAAAATGGCTAGGTTAGTTTGTTAAGTAACTAAATAATCTCACTTAGTTTCTCTAATAGCCTTGGAACAAACTAAGTTAACTAATACTTAGAATCTATAGTTATAAGAAAATATCTAAATTCTTCTAGAATGCATGATCTAATCAAGTAACTAGATAGTTAGCTATGTAACTAAATGACCTAACTAAGTTAGCTTAAGTGAACTAACTATCTAAACTAGATGTAATTAGAAACTAATTCAAATCAAAACTAAGTTAGCTTTCCATTGAGCCACACGGTTACTAGGCTATTCTAGCATGTTCTTGAATGATCTTTTATGACCAATAGGTGACCATTTGATGACCTATGTCATGTGAAGCCATGTGAGACCATGTGATAGTTTTCTATCTTGCTAAACAAGCTTCTATCTCTCCATTCACTTAGCTACACGGCCAAGGCTTAGAGAAATAGGATATTCACTTTCATTTCTAATACTTTGTGACCATAAACTTCTATCATCTTTTCTCTCTCATCCAAGAACACCAAGAACAACCAAAACGTTCTCTCACTTTCTCTCCAAAGAACCTCATGGCCATGACCCATAGAAACACCCCCAATCTTCCATAATTCTATCCAATCCTATTTTCTAAACCTAGACACAATTCGAAGATACTTTGTAGTTGAGATCTTAGCCTAAATCATCCATCTTCAATCTTGTTTTTCAAGTTGAAGATCAAAAAGTTCCTACCTTGTCCATCCAAGGAAGCTCACGGTCAACTACCCAAAAATCATCTTCCAAATTTGTTTAATTCAATCCAACCTCACTTCTTGAATCCTCACATCATTCTAAGACTCTTTGATGTTGAGACTTTAGTCTAAATCAATCATCTTCAAGCTTAATTCTTGGATTTAAGTTTTAGAGTTTCAAGGTAAAGATCTTGAAACTTGATTTCTTACTTGATTATTGGAATCCTAAGACCATGTTTGATCTATGGTCATCTTAATCAAGCCTTAGATACTAATTTTTATGTGTTTGTTTTAATTCTAAGGTCTACTTAGTGACGAAAAATTGATACAAAGAGAGTGTTACAAGGAGCTTAGGAAGCTACACACCAGGTAAGAGGGAAATTAACCTCATCGGTCATATGTGGTGGTGAAGGAATGGATTGTTTGTGTTTGTGAGTGAAAAATCCATGTGAGGATTTATTCACTCGATTGTGTGGTTATTGATTTATGTTTACTTGATTATGCTTTTTTATATGATGTGATATTATGCATGGAATTGTTATGGTTGATTTTTGGATATATGTGATGATATGTGATTTTGATAGTATGTATGAAATGTTTATGGTTTAGTTTTGATGATTGATATATGTTGTATACCATAAATCACATGAGAAAGCAAAGAATTTTGATTCCAATGACCAATTGATGGCTCACGGCCTCAACTTTACCAAGGGAGTCAAGTGTTCTAAATTATTTTCCTAAATATGAATTAAATGATTTAATGATAAGGAATTAGATTAAGAGTTTTTGTAAAGAATAAAGTGATAGAAAATAATTAAATGTGATTTGAGAAACCTATAGTGAAATTTCAGCCAACATGCCATTTTTAATGTCTTAGATCCAAAATTATTATACTAAGTGTAAACTTAGGTATTTGATTAATAGGAAAATAATTTGATAGGTTTTTAGACCTAGAAAGAAAGTAAACAAATTTTTAAAATTAAATTAGTGTAAATAAGTTATTAAGTAAGATAAAAGTTAAAACTTGAAATTTACTGACGTATAGCTCACCCTTTGGGTTTTGAAGCGCGTTAGAAAATTTTGAGCAGTAATATTCCAAGTTAATTAAAGAAATGTTATTTTGTGAAAAATAATAGAAAATATTATTTATAGTGAGAAAATGTTGGAACTGTTACTTATTGATGAATTATTAAAGAAATATTGGAATTAAAGTCAGATTTTGATATTAAATGAGAAAAGTTTTAATTTGAGCTTAAAACATGTTAGAAATATTTTACGCGATTGAAAATACGTAGAAAAACTCTTATGTAATTTAAAAATAGTAATTTTTAGCTACGCGATTGAGAAAACGATTTAAAATCTTTACGCGATTGAGAAAATGTTGAAAAATCATTACGCGATTTGAAAACATAACTAAAGTATTACGCGAATGTGAAAATGCGGTAATATTGCTACGCGATTGAGAGGAACAACGAGTTATGCTGTAGAGCCGACGTACTATACCCAAGTGGTTTATGTTTTTAGCATTGTGCTTGTGGGACCGAAGTTCTGGACCCGAATGGGTCTTTGGTATTATGTAGTTGTATGAGCGGTTATATAATATCATTGATACTAGTGGTATTGGACAATTGTATGGGCAGTTGTTTTAATAACATTGGGAACGGTACAACAGTAGTTTGATATGCATTTGAGCATTATACAGCCGGTGGCTGTTGTGGCGTTTTATGCCTAAAGGGTGAACGAGAATTCGTAGAAATAAGTGGATCTGGACCAGATCTTGGGGGATGTCAGGGCGCGGAGATTCACTTTGTGATTATGCTATCACTATATATATATATATATATACCCCTGGCCGTGATCAACTGACTGCAATGCACTGGTAGCCCGACAACTACTATTTCTTTTCTTTATCCGGCGTTAGACTGTCTTTTAGGGGGGACAGATTTTCTGGAACGTTCATCTCTAAATTTGAATTTAGCTCCATAGAGTAGGAATTGGTTGCATTGTGCATGAGGATGGTCAGTATACACATCGTGCATATACATAGTCAGCATTTTATAATGTCGTGATATAGTATTATTGTGATATAATATGATTATGGTATTATCATTATGCCTGATATTGTGTTGCAAGTTTATTGGATTGTTTGTCTATTAAATGTCATGAATATATCTGCTAGTTTTATTTTAATCTATGGATTGTATGTATGGAACGACATTGTTGTTGGTGTCGTTTCATTGCTGCCATATTGATATGCGATGTAGGGGATCTCACCTCTTTGCTGTATTGTTTGTCTGTTATGTTTTATGGTTATGTTTGGTAAAGACTGTAAGAGGGACGAGGTCGGATTGTCTAGGGTTGAGCTGGATTGACTTTGTTTGATCGATTTGCAATGATGACAAGGAGGGATCAACTAGATTTCTTTAGACTACAGTTTCTTGAAGTTTCTGCTACTTGGCGTGTTTATTGGGACTCAGAGCATATAGAGTATTATGGTGACATTACTTTATCAGTAAGTAGGACTCGCCATGGGATCATTACTTCGTTTTATACAGTTGCTTATGTAGAGGTTATTTTTCCTGTCAAGGAGTTGTGGAATGAATTTCACTATACTCCTAGAGAGAATTTTGATATATCTTTGGGTCGGATTTCTATCCGTCGAGATATTCCCAGTTAGAGAATTTGTCTTCTAAAGATAACTTTTGTTCCTAGATGTTGTGAACTTGGGCCAGTCTAGGTTAATTACATTTTGGAGTATGTAAGTATTATGGACGTGTGGTTATAGTAAATTTTGTTTCTATGTAAAGTATGTTATTCAATTCTTATATCTTGTGTTTTTCTAATACAGTGAAGTTTATGTTATCTGCGAAAAGAAATTTTGAAACCCGTATTTTAATAATATTAAAATTTTATAACTTGGGTAAATGAATTATAAAGAAGTTGGTTTGAAATGTGATACCTTAAGGTGAGTGTTACATTAGTTGGTATCAGAGCCCAAGTTAGAGTCTTTTGAGTTTGTGGGTAGGTTTGTCTTGTTTGTGCTGTGTGTTTCTTTGACACAAAACATAGAGATATGTTGTTTGGTTTCCGAAATGAGACAATGTTGTTTGAAATGGTTACGTTTGGTCTCATTGTGTTTTGGTTTATTTGTCTTTGAAGAAAGACAATGGATCACAGTAGACGTAAGCATGTGGATGCGAGATGAGAGGATGATCGTATGGTCGCAGCTAGAAGTGTAATGCAGAGGACGATTGACATCGCGGCACAACAGAGTTAGAAGATCGTTCAGCAATAGGAACTGATAATCGAACTTCAGAACTTGTTAGAGTTAGAACAGTCTCAGAATGTGAGAAACTGTAACTTTGGACCAACTAGGATCCAAAAGGGAAGGAAGTGTAAGGTAAATCAATTTAAGCAAAAGCCATATATACAACCACCGAGGAAGCAACAACGAACAAATGGAGGAAATACTAGTGGCAACAAATTTGGTCAGATCGTGGCATCGTCGCCAAAATGCTTCAAATGCGGAAAGGCTCATTTGACAAAGGAATGTACGATTAAATGAATTATTTATTTCAGATGCGGGAAGCCCGGACATATTTCTAGAGGCTGTACACAATCAAAGATGGAACCTTCCGTTAGTGATGCAAGTGCGACAAGATCTCAAGTAGAAGAAAGAGTCAATACAAAGAGTGGAATGGAAGCGTTCAAATATAAAAATTTAAGAACAAGGAAGCTGTGCCATAGAGAGTAATCCTAAAACTGTACTGTATAATTCCCAAGGTAACCCATTCTTTTATGGTCTATGATTATGTGAACCATTTAGGTTATCTGTGTTTCTATTTCCTTTTAACTTGAAATAGTGCTACTTCAACTTCTAAACTTGTTATCATTACTCAAACCTGTTTAAAACTATCCTATTATTCTTTGAGATTAGAACTTTTCTGTTGATTTGGTTTGTCTACTTCTTTCATAAATAGATTAAGTAAATCGATTTGAGTTATCCGTGTCTTTGTTATCGTTTGATCTGAGTATTTCTACTCTTCTTGTTAAATTTGTTGTTTATACTCAAGTTTTCTAACTTTACCCTATATCTATTAAAGATCAAATCTCTTCTGTTGATTTGATTTGCTTATCTAAAATCACATCTATTTGAGTTCATGAATTTGTGAAAGGATTGGTTATCTTCCAACATATCCTGTTATATTGTTTCAATAAAACTTTAGTGTTTTCCTAGACTGAGATTTTTGGATTTGAATCCAGAAAGTTCATTTCTAAATTCATTGGACCATATCAAATTCTTTGTTGGATAGATCTGGTAATCTACCAAATAGCCTTATCACTTTTCTTTCTAACTTTCACAGTGTCTTCCATGTATTTCAACTGAGAAAATATATTCTTGATCTAACCCATGTCACAGTACCAAATACAGTACAATTAAAAGAGAATTTGATTTATAAGACATTTTCTGTTAAGATAAAGGATAGGCGGGTGGAACAACTAAGAGAAATTTCTTTGGTGAAGATAATCTGAAATGATGTGATGGGAGATACAACATGGGAACTAGAAGATCAAATGAAGGGCATCATTGTTTTCTTCAAGATCGATTTGTATGCTGATTATCATCAGATTTGCGTGAAAGTAGAAGATGTTCCAAGCCATATTTGTCATTGTCCTTGTTTGCGATATCCTGATCTATTCTTGAAGTCCAGAGGAACATGCTGAACATCTCAATGCAGTTCTTCAATTTCTGAAGAAGAAGAAGGAGTTGTACGTGAAGCTGTCCAAGTGCGAATTCTGGTAAAGGAAGTTCAACTTTTGGATTAAGGTCGCGCATTAATGTAAAATAGAAAATTGTGACGTATACTTCAAGGCAGTGGAACGTGCATGAGAAGAATTATCCGATTCACATTTTGAAATTTACGATAGTCGTTTTTGTGTTGAAAATTTGGAGACGTTTTCTTTATGGATCAACCTATAGTGTCTACATCAATTACAAGAGCTTGGAGTACCTGTCCGATCAAAAGACAATAGTTAGAATTTTTGGAAAGACTACGATTTTTAACTTCAGTATTATTCTGGAAAGGCGAATGTCGTGGCGGATGCCTTAAGTAGAAAATGTACTTAGTATATCTGCTAGGATGGTTAAGGAGAATTTGTTTGAACACGATTACTGATTCGAATATTTTAATAGAGAAAATTTGAGAGAAGCAGAAAGGTGAATGCTACATGCAAGCTTGAAACAAGATAAATACGTAATATCCTCTTTCGTTTTAAACATATAAGAGAAATTTCGAGGATGAAATTCTTTTTAGAGGGGGAGAGTTGTAACACCCCGATTTTTCATTTTTCTTGATATAAATACGTTTTATAATATTTGTAAATTTTTGTGAATTTTTAGGAATTTTGATTATTTTAATATTATTTTGATTATTTTTGAATTGTATGCTCGAATTTCACTTTTTCTGAAAATATCAGTTTTATAATTTTTATGATTTTTGAAAAATTTTATGGAATTTTTTGAGTTTGTGAATATTTTAATATTATTTTGACACATGTATGGGCCCGGGGAGGACCCGAGGCGGGCCCAAAAAAATAAAAAAAAATTCTAAACCAGAAAGTTTCAGACTGTCAAGGCGGCATCGGAGGATCTTACTAAACTTGAAACCGGGAACAGTTGATAGAAATTTTCTTTATCTGAGTTTTTTATTATCCATTGAGTAATAATAACAGTAGTTATTGTCCATTGGGTAATATCTGCTGAAAAATATCTTGACGACGATGACTCAAAGTGATGGACCAATGGCAAGCAGGAAGAAGTCAAAATGGATACTCAACTTGAAGAGGAGAAATTCAAATTGACTACTCGAGCTTGAAGACAAATTCAATTTGGCTTCTTACTCTTTCAAGATATTTTAAGCTTGTCTTATCATTCTTTTTCTAGAAACTTGTAGAAATAATGACTTACCTAGTAAAATATCTACAGATAAATATCTAAGGATAAAATATCTAATTGAAAATATCTCAATAAAATATCTCAGAAAAATATCTACGTAAAATATCTAGATGAAAATATCTTTTGAAAAATATCTGAATAAAAATATCTAAGTAAAAATATTTAAGCTAAATATCTTAAGGGTAATCATGAACCATCATTACATAGATTAATGTCTAACCAATAAGAATCAAACTTGTTTATTGAAAAGTCAACAAAAATGGCTAGGTTAGTTTGTTAAGTAACTAAATAATCTCACTTAGTTTCTCTAATAGCCTAATTAGTAACTAAGTGGAACAAACTAAGTTAACTAATACTTAGAATCTATAGTTATAAGAAAATATCTAAATTCTTCTAGAATGCATGATCTAATCAAGTAACTAGATAGTTAGCTATGTAACTAAATGACCTAACTAAGTTAGCTTAAGTGAACTAACTATCTAAACTAAATGTAATTAGAAACTAATTCAAATTAAAACTAAGTTAGCTTTCCATTGAGCCACACGGTTACTAGGCTATTCTAGCATGTTCTTGAATGATCTTTTATGACCAATAGGTGACCACTTGATGACCTATGCCATGTGAAGCCATGTGAGACCATGTGATAGTTTTCTATCTTGCTAAACAAGCTTCTATCTCTCCATTCACTCACCTACACGGCCAAGGCTTAGAGAAACAGGATATTCACTTTCATTTCTAATACTTTGTGACCATAAACTTCTATCATCTTTTCTCTCTCATCCAAGAACAACCAAATAGTTCTCTCACTTTCTCTCCAAAGAACCTCACAGCCATGACCTATAGAAACACATCCAATCTTCCATAATTCTATCCAATCCTATTTTCTAAACCTAGACACAATTCTAAGATACTTTGTAGTTGATATCTTAGCCTAAATCATCCATCTTCAATCTTGTTTTTCAAGTTGAAGATCAAAAAGTTCCTACCTTGTCCATCCAAGGAAGCTCATGGACAACTAACCAAAAACCATCTTCCAATTTTGTTTAATTCAATCCAACCTCACTTCTTGAATCCTCACATCATTCTAAGACTATTTGATGTTGAGACTTTAGTCTAAATCAATCATCTTCAAGCTTAATTCTTGGATTTAAGTTCTAGAGTTTCAAGGTAAAGATCTTGAAACTTGATTTCTTACTTGATTATTGGAATCCTAAGACCATGTTTGATCTATGGTCATCTTAATCAAGCCTTAGATACTAATTTTTTTGTGTTTGTTTTAATTCTAAGATCCACTTGGTGATGAAAGATTAATACAAATAGAGTGTTACAATGAGCTTAGGAAGCTACACACCAGGTAAGAGGGAGATTAACCTCATCGACCATATGTGGTTGTGAAGGAATGAGTTGTTTGTGTTTGTGAGTGGAAAATCCATGTGAGGATTTATTCACTCGATTGTGTGGTTATTGGTTTATATTTGCTTGATTATGCTTTTTTATATGATGTGATATTATGCATGGAATTGTTATGGTTGATTTTTGGATATATGTGAAGATATGTGATTTTGATAGTATGTATGAAATGTTTATGGTTTAGTTTTGATGATTGATATATGTTGCATACCATAAATCACATGAGAAAGGAAAGGATTTTGATTCCAATGACCAATTGATGGCTCACGGCCTCAACCTTACCAAGGGAGTCAAGTGTTCTAAATTATTTTCCTAAATATGAATTAAATGATTTAATGATAAGAAATTAGATTAAGAGTTTTTGTAAAGAATAAAGTGATAGAAAATAATTAAATATGATTTGAGAAACCTATAGTGAAATTTCAGCCAACATGCCATTTTTAATGTCTTAGATCCAAAATTATTTTACTAAGTGTAAACTTAGGTATTTGTGATTAATAAGAAAATAATTTGATAGGTTTTTAGACCTAGAAAGAAAGTAAACGAATTTTTAAAATTAAATTAGTGTAAATAAGTTATTAAGTAAAATAAAAGTTAAAACTTGAAATTTACTGACGTATATCTCACCCTTTGGGTTTTGAAGCGCGTTAGGAAATTTTGATCAGTAATATTCTAAGTTAATTAAAGAAATGTTATTTTGTGAAAAATAGTGGAAAATATTATTTATAGTGAGAAAATGTTGAAACTGTTACTTATTGATGAATTATTAAAGAAGTATTGGAATTAAAGTTGGATTTTGATATTAAATGAGAAAAGTTTTAATTTGAGCTTAAAATATGTTAGAAATATTTTATGCGATTGAAAATACGTAAAAACAATGATTTTTAGCTACGCGATTGAGAAAACGTTGAAAAATCATTACGCGATTTGAAAACGTAACTAAAGTGTTATGCAAATGTGAAAACGTGATAATATTGCTACGCAATTGAGAGGAACAGCGAGTTATGCTGTAGTGCCAACGTACTATACCCAAGTGGTTTATGTTTTTAGCATTGTGCTTGTGGAACCGAAGTTCTGGACCCGAATGGATCTTTGGTATTATGTAATTATATGGGCAGTTATATAATATCATTGATACTAGTGGTATTGGACAATTGTATGGGCAATTGTTTTAATATCATTGGGAACGATACAATGGTAGTTTGATATGCATTTGAGCGTTATACAGCCAGTGGCTGTTGTGGCGTTTTATGCCTAAAGAGTGAATAGGAATTCATAAAAATAGGTGGATCTGGATCAGATCTTAGGGGATGTCAGGGCACGGTGATTCACTTTGTGATTATGCTATCACAATATATATATATATATATATATATACCCCTGGCCGTGATCAACCGACTGCAACGCACTGGCAGCCCGACAACTACTATTTCTTTTCTTTATCCGGTATTAGACTGTCTTTAGGGGGGACAGATCTTCTGAAACGTTCATCTCTGAATTTGAATCGAGCTCCATGGAGTAAGAATTAGTTGCATTGTGCATGAGGATGGTCAGCATGCACATCATGCATATACATAGTCAGCATTTCATAATGTCGTGATATAGTATTATTGTGATATAATATGATTATGGTATTATCATTATGCCTGATATTGTGTTGCAAGTTTATTGGATTGTTTGTCTATTAAATGTCATGAATATATCTGCTAGTTTTATTTTAATATATGAATTGTATATATGGAACGACATTGTTGTTCGTGTCATTTCTTTGCTGCCATATTGGTATGCAATGTAGGGGATCTCACCTTTTTGATGTATTGTTTGTCCATTATGTTTTATGGTTATGTTTGGTAAAGACTGTAAGAGGGACGAGGTCGGATTATCTAGGGTTGAGCTGGATTGACTTTGTTTGATCGATTTGCGATGACAACAAGGAGGGATCAACTAGATTTCTTTAGACTACAGTTTCTTGAAGGTGCTGCTACTTGGCCTATTTATTGGGACTCAGAGCATATAGAGTATTGTGGTGACATTACTTTATCAGTAAGTAGGACTCGCCATGGGGTCATTACTTCATTTTATATGATTGCTTATGTAGAGGTTATTTTTCCTATCAGGGAGTTGTGGAATGAATTTCACTATACTCCTAGAGAGAATTTCGATATATCTTTGGGTCGGATTTCTATCCATCGAGATATTCCCAGTTAGGAAATTTGTGTTCTGAAGAGAACTTTTGTTCCTAGATGTTGTGAACTTGGGCCAGTCTAGGTTAATTACGTTTTGGAGTATGTAAGTATTATGGACGTGTGGTTATAGTAAATTTTGTTTGTATGCAAAGTATGTTATTCAATTCTTATATCTTGTGTTTTTCTAACTCAGTAAAGTTTTGTTATCCGCGAAAAAAAATTTTGAAACCCGTATTTTAATAATATTAAATATTTTTTAACTTGGGTAAAGGAATTATAAAGAAGTTAGTTTGAAATGTGATACCCTAAGATGGGTGTGCATATATGTCTCGGGGCTGACGAGGGCGGGGAGTGATCGCCGGTGCAATGAAGCACGGACAAGGAGCGGCTTCTGGCAGACTTCTAGGCGAAGGGTTGCATGAATGAACTGAATACGCACCGGAATGAGAGGGATTCAGAGACTGTGCAGGTATGGGATTGCATAGTTGAAGACGGCTTAAAGGAATTGATTTGGCGTAGCCATATCAACAAGTTGCAACTTTTTTTCGGGAGCCTAGAACATAAGAACTCCATGGTTAAGCGTGCTTGACCTGGAGCAATTGTGGAATGGGTGACCTACTGGGAAGTTTCCTAGGATGCGTGTGAGTGAGGACAAAAGCACGCTGAAAAGACCCATGTGGGTTTGTGGAGACACTCGTCAATCCTGCAGGCAATCCCGGGACGTTACAAATGGTATCAGAGACGGGACCTCTCTCAGTACGGTGTGGTTTGGGGATGAACCAAGTGGAAGTTGGTGGGCATATGTGTCCTGGGGCCAATGAGGGCGGGGAGTGATCGCCAGTGCAATGAAGCATGGACAAGGAGCAGCTACTGGCAGACTTCTAGACGAAGGGTCGTATGAATGAACTGAATACGCATCAGAATAAGAAGGATTCAGAGACTGTGCAGGTATGAGACTGCATAGTTGAGAATAGCTTAAAGGAATTGATTTGGCGTAGCTATATCAACAAGTTGCAATTTCTTTTCGGGAGCCTAGAACATAAGAACTCCATGGTTAAGCCTGGAGCAATTGTGGGATGGGTGACCTCTTGGGAAGTTTCCTAGGATGTGTGTGAGTGAGGACAAAAGCATGCTGAAAAGACTTGTGTTGGTTTGTGGAGACACTCGTCAATCCTACAGGTAGTCCTGGGACGTTACAATTATCACCTTTGCTCTAATCAATTATCACTTGCGAATACAGAGTTTCTGGGCATGGATAATCGATTATCACTTGTTGATTATCGATTATTTGGTGCATTTCAAACCAGAAAACAGCTCTAACTTAGCAACTTCCATTTCTATCTATCCATTCTATCAACATATCATCAAAACTTTATCATATATCATTCAAACTATAATTCAAGTAATATTTGAATAAGAATCATTTTCCATAGAATGTTATTTATATCATATATCACAAACTCTTAAGGTTTTATACACACACACACACACACACACACTTAAAACTCATCAATCTCATATATATACAACCAATTCATTATAGAAAATCATAAGCAACCAACTCAACCATAAAGAATTTAAGAAGCAAGGAAAGATAGAGAGCATGATAGAGATACACAACAACCCTTACCTATACTCCTTTGTTAAATGTGTTCCTCTTCTTGTTCTCCTTTTTGTTTTCTTTCTTCATTCTTCTTCCTTCTTTCTTTTCTTTCTTCTTGTTTTGTTATTTCTTTTCTTTCTTATCTCTGTCTTTTCTCCATTCTCTTTTCTCTTTTTCCTCTACTGTCAACTGAGTAAATGAAGAGAAAATGAGTAATATGAAGGTGGCAAAGTCAAAGACAGTGGAGGAATTGGAGGGATACGGTTGTTTGACTTTCATGGGTAAATGGAAATGTTGTATCTCTTAGGGATACTTTGATCTTCTATTGATGAGTTTTCTATTTTCCATAAGTGTTCAGAAAAATACTAGGACTTCATTTAATTTATATACTCATCATTTAATGATTATCTTTATATACCAATAACAGTCACTAAGCTATATTACTCTTCTTGTGTTGTTAGAAATACCAAACTAATTCAGTCAATTCTCAGAAATTTACCACAACTTATTCTAAGTATTTGTGACCTAGAAATCAATTTTTCATATTTATTTCTATCATCTAAGCAATTTATGCTAAGTTCTGAGCTATTACGAGCTATTTTTCACTTCTAGTATTATAACATTATACTTTAACTAGCTTAGAAAATCACTAAAATTAACAGGTAACTCATACAAGTGTTATTGAGTTTCTATAACATTAATTTAGGCTAATAGGTTAGGGAGAATGTTACAGTGAATTGCGGCTTTGACCAGATTCGTCTCTAAGCTTGCTTAGAAAGCTCTCCCCTTTTTCAAACTTCCGAAGAAGGGCAAAGACTTCGAGTGGAATTTGAAGCACGAAGAATCTTTTCAAAACTTGAAGAATTCCCTCGCCACACCTTATATCCTAACCATACCAATGGAAGGAGAAATTATGTTTCTATACTTCTCGGTGTTAGCAAAAGCAGTAATCTCATTTTTAGTTTCAAGAAATATTCGAGGACCCAAAAACCAATTTATTTTGCCAGAAAAGTTCTGCAGGGCCCCGAGGTTCGCTATCAGAAAATCGAGAAGTTGGCTTTCGATCTGCTCATATCAGCCAAAAGATTACAATGATATTTCTAGTTCCATTGCGTAGTAAGGACGAACTAACCTATTCGGCAAGTACTATATAAGTCAGAGCTAGCAGGATGAATGATAGCCAAGTCTGTAGAACTATCGAAGTTTGGACTAAGTTACGAACCAAGGCAAGCAATCAAAGCTCAGGCTCTCTCCAACTTTGTAGCGGAGTTCCCTCACTCTCCAGAACTCAACAAGGACGGAAAATAGACAATATATGTGGATGGAGCATTGAACCCTAAGGGCAGTGGAACTGGAATAATTTTGGAAAAGGCCAATGGGGTTACCCTCAAGCAATCATTGAGATTTGAATCTCCTATTTCAAATGACCAGGCAGAATATGAAGTTATGGTTGTAGGACTCTTTATGGCCAAAGACCTCGAAGCATCCAAAGCCCGAGTGTTCAGTGACTCCTAGTTGGTTAATTTGCAAGTTCTAGGAGAATACCAAGCAAAGGATCTCCAATTACAAAGGTATTTGTTAAAATTAAAAATGCTTATGGAGGCTTTTACAGATGTAAACATGGACCACATTCCCAAATAGCATAATTCTAGGGCAAATATCTTGTCTAAATTGGCCAATACAAAAGGCCCTAGGAGGTCTGTAATTCAAGAGAATTTGTCTGTTCCCAGCATCTCGAAAGGAAATCAAGTTATGGCTATCTCGGACTACAATAGTTGGATGAAGCCCTATTATCGCCTATCTCTAGGATGGTGAACTCCCCACCGACCAATTCGAGGCCAAGAAGATAACTAGAAAGGCGGTGTGGTGGTTGATTTTTTATGACAAATTTTATTGCAAGGGCTTCTCCCTCCCATTGCTGAAGTGGTTTACCTCGAAGATACCCAGTATGTATTAGCTAAAATTCACAAGGGGTATTGTGGCCAACAGTTAGGAAGAAAGGCCTTGGCAAGGAAAGCCCTGCGAGCAGGATATTTCTGGCCCACCATGGCGAAGGACGCTTTGTCCTATGAACAAAGTTGTGATAAATGCCAAAAACATACTGACATCTAGAATGCACCCCCAAGGAACTATCCACTTGTCGGTTCCATGGCCATTTTGCAAAAGGGGGCTAGATTTATTGGGACCCTTCCCCCAAGCTCTTGGGTAATTAAAATACTTGACAGTCTCCATCAACTACTTCACAAAATGAATAGAAGCATAACCCTTAGCTACCATCACTACAAAAAGGATCAAAAAGTTCCTAAAGAAGCTTATATTTAGGTTCGAAATTCCCGAATCCATCCCAGTTCACGGATAAGAAGTTTAAGGATATGTGAGTCGGCCTGAAGATCAAGCAACACTTCACCTCAGTGGAACATCCTCAAACCAATGGCCAAGTCGAGGCTACTAATGGGGTAGTCTTACGAGGACTTAAAAGGAGGCCTGAAGATGCTAAAAGCAAGTGGACGGAGCAACTCAGACATGTCTTATAGGCATATCAGACGACACTCCATTCAACCACGAGGGAGACTCCGTTCAAATTCACGTATGGGTGCAAAGTTATGATCCCTGTAGAAATTAGAGAGCCTAGCTAGAGAAGGGAGCACTTCTCCGAGGAGAATAATGACAATTCTGTGAGAGAGGAACTCAACCTGAATGAGGAAAATCGTAACATGGCCCATATCAGGGAAGTTGCCTTCAAACTTTAAACTACCTCAAGATACAATAGGAAAGTGTTCTTACGACGATTTAAGGAAGGAGACATCGTTCTCAGGAAAGTGATATCAGAGGACGAAACACGAAAGATGGAAAGCTTGCAGCTAACTAGGAAGGCCCTTATTGGATCACAGAAGTCCTAGATAAAGGAGCCTACAAGATCATTGAACTATATGGGAAGGGACTTCCCCGAGCCTAGAATGTTGTTAACCTCAAAATATACTACAGTTGATCTAAGGAACTTTAGTTTGTATTTCTTCCTTTTCTAAGCCTTGTAAAGAGAATGTTTTTGTTAATGAAAAGAGGAAATTCAACAAGCACTATGCTCATTCCCAATTCCCCTAAAGTAATGAAAAGCCAAGTATGGAATATCGGATCTTAACTTAGGTAGAATGCTAAAGGGACGTTGGATCCCTAAAGCATAACCAAAAAGCCAAGTATGAGAGCACGGATCTCAACTTAGGCAGAATGCTAAAGGGACATTGAATCCCTAATGTATAACAAAAAACCAAGTATGAGAGCACGGATCTCAACTTAGGTAGAATGCTAAAGGGACGTTGGATCTCTAAAGCATAACAAAAAAGCCAAGTATGAGAGCATGGATCTTAACTTAGGCAAAATGCTAAAAAGACGTTGGATCCCTAACGCATAATAAAAACCAAATATCGGACCATGGATCTCGACTTAGGCAGAATTCTAAAAGGGCGATAGACCCCCCTAAAATAACAAAAAGACGCGTGTCTAGAATCATGAATTTTGGACTCAGGCAGTTCAGCAAGGGATGTTGGATCCCAAAGAAAATAAAATGACTATAGGTGTCATTTCTGTCTTGGGAAAAAACAACAAAGATGTAGGATGTTTTAAAAGTCAAATTTATCATTATTCAGATTCTAAACATCAACAATCTTACAAGGAGAACGCCTAAGCTAATCCTATGCAAAGAGTGCATGCTCGAAACAGTCAAGGATAGACCCCAAATGCTTTAGACCATGGGGAGTAGAAACATATATAATAAAGGCAGAGAGTAACATTAGGAAACAGAATAAAAATTACCAAGGCCCCAAGTTCAGGTAGAAAATTATTCTTACAAAACAAAAGCCCACACGGGCCAAAAATAACTTAAAGAAAGTGTTGAGAGAGAGAAAAAAAAAAGACATAAACTGAATAGTGTATTTCTACTACACAACGGAGGCTGAATATATACTCAATAGGTAATAAATAATTACACAATTTACATGATGTGGAACTAATAGTTGTACTACTAATTACACCTAATTACATATGTTTCCAACAATTTTCAACATTCCCCCTCAAGCTGGAGCATATAGATCATATGCACCAAGCTTGTTACACAAATAACTTATTCATGGACCTCTCAGGGAATTGATGAAGACATCTGCTAGCTGATTATTTGAGTTGACAAAGTTTGTGGTTATGTTTCTTGATAGAATCTTTTTCCCTGATGAAATGACACTTGACCTCAATATGTTTGGTCCTTTCATAGAACATTGCATTGAAAGCTATATGCAAAATAGTTTGATTGTCATATATGAGTGTCATTTTCATAACCTTACCAAATTAAAGTTCTTTGAGGAGTTGTTTCAACCAAATGAGTTCACAAGTGACTGAGGCCATACCTTGGTATTCTACTTCGACACTAGATCTTGCAACTACATTTTGCTTCTTACTTTTTTAGGAAACTAGGCTGCCTCTAATGAGTACACAATACCCTAAAGTGGATCGTCTGTCAGTAGGAGAACCTGCCTAGTTAGCATATGGGTATCCAACGACATAAGTATGTCCCTTATCTTCATAGATGAGGCCTCTTCTGGGACCTCCCTTAATATATTTAAGGATTTGTATCACTGCATCCCAATAGCCCTCACAAGGAGAGTTTAGGAATTGGCTAACCACACTGACTGCAAAAAGAGATGTCTAACCAAGTAACATTGAGGTAGTTTAACTTCCCAACCAATCTCCTATACTTTCCCAGATCCGATAGAGGTTCCCCCTGATTTGGTAGGAGTTTGGCATTTGGATCCATGGGAGTATCAACCGGCTTGGCATTCAACAATCTTGTTTCTTCAAGGATATCCATAGCATACTTTCTTTGAGACATCACTATACCATCCTTGGATTGAGCTACCTCAACACCAAAGAAATATCAAAGTTTGCCCAAGTCTTTGGTCTGAAAGTGAAGAGAAAGATATTGTTTTACCTTATATATGCCATGGTGGTCATTTCCAGTGATGACAATGTCGTCAACATACACGACCAGATAAATGCAGCCTTAGGTTATGTGGTGATAGAACACAGAATGATTTGCTTCACACTGAATCACACTAAATTATTGAATCACAGTGTTGAATCATCCGAACCAGGTTCTAGGAGACTGTTTGAGACTATAAAGATACCTGTGGAGATGACATACTAGGCTAAAAGACTCCCCCAGAGCAACAAATCCAGGATTTTACTCCAAATATACCTCTTCTTCTATATCACCATGCAGGAATGCATTTTTAATGTCAAGTTGATGAAGAGGCTAGTGCCGAATGGCAGCCATGGACAAAAGCAACAAGACAGAGGCTATTTTAGCCACAGGAGAAAAAGTATCCCCATAATCTAAACTGAAGATCTGTGCTTACTCTTTTGCCATAAGACGGGCTTTGAGACGATCAATTTTACCATTAGGACCCATCTTGACTGTATAGATCCATCGATAGCCAACAATAGATTTCCCTAGAAGAAAAGTAACCAGTTCCCAAGTACTAGTGTTGTGAAGCGCACTCATTTCATCAACCATTGTTTGTCTCCATCGGGATGGGATAAGGTTTCATTTGGAGATTTAGGGATGGAAACAGAAGACAAGGAAGAAAGACAAGCAAGATGCAAGGAAGACAGACGGTGATAACTCAAAGCAATAAAATGAGAAGAATTACGAGTAGACTGGATACTTTTTTGAAAGGCAATAGGAAGATTAGAGTCATCTAGTAGTGCTGGAGCTAGTAAAGGAGTTAGTTCTAGGGAAGAGTTCACAATGACCTCAGCAGCAGTATCTGGAGGAGGGACAAGGGGCACTGGAGGTTATGGTCAGTGGTGATAGGTGCGGGAGAAGCGGTCAATGGCACTGGGATCTATATGGGTAGTGGTTGGGGCAGTTCAGACTCGATAATGATAGGGACAAGAGGAACCAGAAGGACTGTAGAGATTGACTTAAGATTTGAAGGAGACGACTCAAAGAAGGGTATAGACTCGAAGAAAGTAACATCAGTCGAGATAAGGTAACGTCGTAGAGTAGGAGAATAACAACGATAACCTTTTTGGGACCGAGTGTAACCAAGGAAGACATACTTGAGGGATTGGGTCGTGAGTTTGTCTAGACTAGGAAAGAGATTATGGACAAAACAAGTGGATCCGAAGACATAAGGCAGAAGAGAATGAAGAGGCTGATGGGGAAACAAGATAGAATGATAGACCTGGTTATCAAGCACAGAGGATGGCATGCGATTGATAAGGTAGCATACAGTAAGGACAACATTACCCCAAAAATGAAAAGGAACCTGACTATGGAGTAAGAGGGTCCGAGTTGTTTCAATAAGGTGTCTATTTTTACATTCAACTACCCCATCTTGTTGAGGTGTATGGGCACAAGATGTTTGGTGAAAAATGCCATGAGAAGCCATAAAGGTCTGAAATTGATGAGATAAGTATTCACGGGCATTATCACTGCACAGAGTACGAATAGGAACACCAAACTGAGTTTTAATTTCTTCATAAAACTTTTGAAATATGAAAAATAACTCAGACCTATTTTGCATTAAAAATAACCAAGTACATCTAGAATAATCATCAATAAAGGAAACAAAGTACTTTAACCCTAAAGTAGAAATAGTATGACTAGGACCTCATACATCATAATGAACTAGGACAAAAAGAGACACAGTGCGAGTACCGAAACAATCAGGAAATGGACTACAAGTATGTTTCCCTAACTGACACGACTCACAAGGAAGACTTGATAACTTGGAGAGGCTCGGCACCATTCTCTGTAGTTTGGTAAGGCTAGGATGACCCAACTGAGCATGGATGGTAGGAGGAGAATACGTGGCAGAGCAAACACGAGAAGGGTTAGAGAGTTGGTGTAGGCCATTGGACTCACATCTTACGCTAATCATCCGTCCCGAACTCCAGTCTTGCAAAAGAACAAAATCTTTAGTGAAAGTAATAGAACAATCAAGAGAACGGGTTAAATGACTAATGGAAAGTATATTAAAAGGACATCTAGGGATATAAAGAACCAAATCAACAGTGATGGAAGGGAGGGGATTAGCAGTGTCAATCCCTTGAGATTATCTGGGAACCATTTGCTGAAGTAACCATAGGCAAATAACCATAAGTAGAGAGTTGAGAGAAAAAAAGCTTTATTGCCAGAAATGTGGTCGGATGCACCAGAGTCAAGAACTCAAGGGCCAAGGGATGGTGATTAAGAGAGACAAGCATATGAATTGTCGATGTGCGCAACAGAAATAGTGGAACTAGTGTGGAAATAAGTTTTTCCCAATAGTTTAATATGTTAAGTTTTGATGATGACAAATACAAGACAAAAAAATGATGTTTATGCTACATAGATGTGCTTAATAGATTATATTGGGTCATGCATGATCATGTACTCCATCTTGTTATATTTCATATAAGAATCATGCATATTCTTTATAACATCTTTTATAGAATATATGCAATAATGTATCATATAAGTTGTATTAAATTAATATTGGATTTGACTCTATTTAAATAAAAATATGCAAAGTATTTTTTTTTTTTTTTTGCATCCTATATAGAGCATATCTATTAGTAATTGATAAATGTCTTATTTGAATGTGCTTATGAAAGTCTTATATGCATGTTAGACTAATTAGAGTTATACATTTATGAATCATGCATATGAATATATTAAATTATGAATTTAGACTAACTATGTTTCTTTAAGTGAGCAATACTTTGTAGGATAGTCCAAGTTCCAAAAATGAGCATGTAACATCCTGAATTTAATAACTATAGTAATTAGATTCAGGCCTGCTACTTACTACAACTAAACATTTTTTATATATATATCATAACCATGTATATAGAAAATATGAGTCACGAATGAATGAATATATTTATTACACAACATCTATATTTCTCATAAATACGATAAATACATAATCAAAAGAAACTACAAAGCTACTCTAAGCTAAGCACTTCAAGCTCCCGCTTGTCTTCACTTTCCATAAGTCTTCCTCCCTGGAATCATCATGGAAACACACATAAGGGGTGAGAATCACATATTCTCACTAGATAAAATCTATAAACTATGCCATCACAATCATTCCAGTCATTTTGAGGAAAAATACATTTCTAAACTCAAGTCTCATTCATAATAAGCTAGAAAGGTAGCAAAAACCAAAATCATGTCCTTTCTCTTCCCGAAATAGATTCTCATTTTAACAAGTTTGTATAAAATTTCATTTATCAGAAACGGTTTTCAAGTGATCAACACACTCATGAAAACATCATTTCCATCGTAGAGACATCAAAGCATCATCTTCATCTCAGAGACACAACAACAACATATTCATCCCAAAGATACATAAAACAACATCTCCATCACAAAGATACATAATCACCCATACAATTGCAATGTCATGAGTTTACATGACATGGTTGCAACTGCCCATACAATTGCCATGCAATGCCAAATTATGTCTAATGTTTATGCCTATGCAACAACTTAAGTATAAAATAAGTAATGTTATGATACCAAATCCATGGCAATGTCATGATTTGCATGAATCCTGAACAAAGCAATAGAAATCAGATCCATGACCTTGAACAAGCACTGGAACCCAGTTCCAGCAATTTTCTCTCCAGGTAGTGAAATCCATCAACTACTCGGTCTTCAACATCATAGAGGAAATCCATTCTCCCCAGGTAGTGCAATCCATCAACTACACGGTCTTTATCAACAAGGACATCCATCCTCAAAGACGTAGAGAGGATATTACTTACCTCAACTACTCAACAAACATAGAGAGGATATTACCCACCTCAAATATATTCCACAAACATCTCATGCAATACAATTATTAATTACTTTCCATAATTAACTCCATAATTAATTTATATGCATTTCAAGTTCATTCACAAACACTTTATCAAATACTTCTAAAAGTACCTTAACACTCTTAAAAGAGCATACATGAGTGATTCCAACATTTAGGGAAGCTCATATCCTCAAAAAAATAAATTTGACATTCTCTAGGCGGCAGCTTCCCACCGTCTGGGCGCCGAGGAGGCAGAGACTCCGCTTTGTTCTTCCCAGTGGTCAACGCTCATGCACTCTTACAAGGGCACTTAGGCGTCGTCTGCACAGCATCATGTGAAAATTCTCTGAGCAGTGGGTGCTCAGGCACTCCACTCACAAGGCCTAGGCGCCGGTCGCCCAGAACAGAATCTGTAAAATTTTGCAGATGGGGTTATTGTTCCATTAATGAACAAACCCCCCTTCCAATCACTCAAATCTTGAATCCAAGTGATTTCAAACACCTCACAAGGTTCATAAACTCATTTTAACTCTCAACACCACTTTTAATTCACTCCACATAAATCAAAGAACCAAATCATCAACCTTAAACCCTAAAGCTCAACTTCTATCTTAAGAAAAACCAAAGGTGTTTAAGTGATGAAAACTCATCATCAAGCATCAAACAACCTAAAATCATGCTATTCTTAAGTTCCACAATAAGATCCAAGCATAAAACATCAAAGAACAACACTAAAAAAATTAATTTCCCCTCATCAAACCACCTCATGGATAGGATGAAGAAGATGAAAAGAAAGTGTTAAAAACAAGGTTTCCCCCTATCTCAAGGTCTTGAAGATGGCCAAGGATGGATCCAAGCTCTCCAATCCTTGTTTGCCTCTTGGTTTCCTTCTTCTTCTCTTCCTCTTTCTCCTTTTTTCTTTCCTTTCTCTCTTTTCTCTTTTCTTTCTTCGATTTTCTGTTCCTTTCTCTGTCGTGAGAAATATCCAAAAGAAGAAGTCCAATTTGACTTCTTATAGGCAACCACTAAAGTGGTACCTAAACTCCCAATCTGTTAAGAATACTTAGATTTCACCAAATCCAGTTTTCTAACTTCCAACAAGTTTAAAATAAATCCTAAAATTCATAAAAAAACTTATTTCACCATTTCCATAATTTTTCATATATGCTAGTAGCCAATCTGGCATTAAAACACATAACCAGTATACTTAAAAATGTCAAACTAACTCCAATTAATCTCAGATTTTAACTGTAGCACATTTCACACATTTGTGACCTAAAAATAAATTCTTCACATTTATTTCCATGAATTAAGCAGTTTAAGCCATTTTTGGAGCTAATAACAACTATATTTCATACAGTATTACAGCAAAGTGACTAAACTTACTCAGATGGCCACAAAACTTAACAGACATGAAAAATAAGTATTAGGCTACCTCTGTAACTATATACAAGTTTATCATGTTTTCACAGGTGTTACAGAGCATTGCAACAAGAAAGCAAAAGATCACAATTATGCTAAACTCAAGAAGAATGAGAATGATAAGATGTTCCAAGCATTTGTAAGATTTGAAGAGAAGAAATTTTTAGAAGCGTGGATTACATCAATAAGCTGAAGGATTAAAATTGATATATTTTCCTTTTAGGATTTCTCCTATGTAAAGATAAAGGTTTTACAAAAGAGCTCAAATATGTTTTTAAATCTTTACAAATGGTTCTTACATGTTAAAATGTCCAACAAACATGTTTTGAAAAGCTAGTCATGGTGGTAGTTCAAAACTATAAAAAATAGTCAAGTTTGAGTTTTGAAAAGCTGACTTTTGGTTATTATTTTGATCATAACTTTTAAAATATTTTGAGTTTAGTTGTGAAACTTGTTGTATATGAAAATAGACTCAAATATATTTCCAATGAGTGGTCATTTGCTTTAAATGGATAAAAAATGAAGAAGTTATGATCATTTAAATTTAGTTTTCGAAACCAAAGAGCAACAATCGATTACATAAGCCTTGTAATTGATTACCACTCTAGAAAAGGCTATGTAATCAATTATATCTTGCCCAGAAAGCCCAGAACGTATTCTAAGAGCCATGTAATCGATTACCACGAGTCTGAAACATTCCCAATGACTATAAATGGCTAGTTTTCATACGAAATCATTTTTAAACACTACCAACTATTTTACCACTTGGGCTCTATATATAAGTGTTGTTTGAAGCTTTTACAACTCTTGAACACTTGATTTGATCATTGAGTCATCAAAATCATATTTTGAGCTCTTTATTGCAAAATCCTTCTATTCCTTTATTCTTCAAGTTGTATATCTACTCTTGTAAGAGTTTCTAATCTTTCTTTTCATCTTAATATCATTGTAAGAGGGTGAGATATCCTTCAAGAGAGAAAATGGTGAGGTATCCCTTAAAGTAAGGATCAAATACAAAAGGTGAAGTATCCCAAAGGTGTTGTGAGTTCTCTTGAATGTAAAGGTTTTTCAAGCACCTGTGAAGCTTGAAGAGTTGGAGGCTCTAGCACAAGGGTGAGGTATCCTAAGGTGTGAGGAGTGCTCTTGCTTGTACAAAAGTTTTCCTAGCACTCGTAAATTCTAGGAGATAGTGAAAAAAATCTCAAGTTAAGATTGGGGACTAGATGTAGGACATAAGTGGTTAGTGGCTGAACTAGAATAAATTCTTGAGTTTGATTCTCTCTTCACTACACTCTTTAATTTCAATATTTGGTGCGACATATTTATTTATTGTATATCTTGTCACCTTAATGTTTTGATTTTAAGAACTTAATATCTAACTTATTTGCTTGATTTATCCTATAACTTAAGTTATATTTGAGTAATCTATAATAGTTATATCTTTGTTAGACTTATTTCGCTGCATGTGTTGATTGAGTATATCAAAATATATAATTTCTCAAAGTTGCTATAAAAATTTGTGATCGCCCAATTCATCCCCCTCTCGGGTGATGGTTGCCATGACTAATAACCAGAAGACTGACGCTGCTAAAACCATTTTAAAAAATCTGCATAATCATCCGAGAGGCTCTAGGTTGTTCAGAAGGCTCAAGAGTGTCTGATTGAGTAGTTTGTGCAACATTAGCAGTATGGGGAAGACGGCCATGTAAAGTACAACATTTATTAATGGTGTGACCCAAGTGATGACAATGATCACATTTCGGATAAGGCTTAGAACCTGAGTGTCCCCCACGGGAACAGCCATGACTGTTGGTCTGAGAGACAAGGGCAGAGGTGTCACTGGTGATAGGAGCAACAAGAGAATCAGGATTGTGCTTAACTAGAACCCGAAGCAAGGTAGAACATGTCGCAAAAAGAGTAAGAACAGTAGGAGATCCCAAAATCTGATCAAGAATGGTAGAGTAATCTACGGGTAAACCATAAAGGCCCAAGAGCATGAAGAAGGTGTTCTGTTATTCAAGTTCCTTTGCCAGGGTATCTGTCGGAGGCGACAGTTCATTGAAATCATGGAGAGCACCATGAAGTTTGCCCAAGTAGGCGGACATAGGGCCATCAAACCTCCTCAGGGCAATAAGACTCATAAGATCATGACAAACCTCGTATAGTCGCTAAGTGTCATTGGTGTATAGGACCTTAGCCTGCGCCCAAACTGATTCACATGTCAAATGAACCCGAAAAATCTGCTTCAAAGAGGAGTGGATAGTGGACTTAAGCACACTGCATAATTGAGCATCAATCTTTTTCCACTTGGGATGATCGGCCTCAGGCACAGAATCAACCTTGGTACTGAGATGATCCTCGTACCCTTGACCAGTAAACCAAAGTTTAACGTCGGAGGCCCATGAATCATAATTAATGCCATCCAATTTGTTAGTGGAGAGATAGGCACTGATATAATTAGTGAAAACACCAGGTTCCACCTTTGGAGCATCTGTAGGGCTCAAGGAAGCCATGGATCATATTACAAATAACCAAAAAATGCAACCAACAGTACCTGAAATAGATACGAGTTAGTGTACAACACGTCTTAAGGCTACGATTAGGGAGGTGGACGATTGGGCTCAATAGAGTAGAGGTCGACAAGCATGATGGGACAAACGACGGCCAAAAAGTGGCTAGGCACGTTTTCACACACGACTGGAGAGAGGCGCATGAGAGCTAATTGCAGCCCACTAAACTTGCGCGTGCAAGCGTGTGGTTGGTCCTGCACTTCGAGGATTGGGCCGAGCAAAGGGTGGCGCTCCGGCGGCGGCCAGAAAAGACGTTGGTGGTGGCGGCGGCGGCAAGGGCTATGACTTGCCGGAATGAGACACGACAGAGGATATCTGATACCCAGAGTAATGACACAGGTGGCTGGAAAAAAAATTTGGCATCGGGGGTCCTCCAGGTAAGCATGGTTCTAGGGTTGCCTTTCTCTAGGCTCTAGATACCATGTTGAGAAAGAGAAAAAAAAATAAAGACATGAACTGAACTGTGTTTTAACTACACAACTCATGCTGAATATATACTCAATAGGCAATAAATAATTACACAATTTACATGATGTGAGACTAAAAGTTGTACTACTAATTACACCTAATTACATATGTTTCCGACAGTTTCCAACAGAAAGCAAAAAGAAAAAAGAAGGAGATCTAAGCGACAAGTGGATCGTTCTCTGCTTGCTCTCCTTCGTCCTCGTCTTGACATCAGAGCTCCTCAGTATTATCTAGGTCAGGTTTTTCTTATTCTCCCTCGTCCTTATCCTCTAGCACCATGGGAACAACTTTTTCATCTACCACAATGCTCATATAATCTACCCTTGGAAACTTGGTAATCTCGGGATAGATAGAGGAGAGTTGAGCCAAAGCATTTTAAAAGATGCCTTCGTAGAGTTGCTCCAATTATTTAAGTACTTCAACTTTTCTGCCTTCAGCAACTCTTTCTTTTGCTCCCAGGACTCAGCCTCTGTTTCCAGTGCTTTCACACAGTCTTCCAGCTTCATCTTCTCTGAAGTCAAGCTTTTGACAATCTCATCTAGGTCCTTAGCCTTTAATCTAAGTTCATCCGCTCACTCCTTTAAGTTGGCATATCACGTCTGGTCTACGCTCTTCTACCCAGCAAGTGTTTGCACCTTGTTCTTGGCCTGAATAACCCATTTCTCTATGCTCTCTCCTAAATAGCCCATTTTGAATAACATGGTCCTCAAGGCTAATTGAATAGACTAAAAGAACTATTCGATTGGCATAGTTCAGGTAGATAGACCATCTTTAATCGGGTAGACTAAGTGTGCTATTCGATTAAGTAAGATTTCGATGTTAATCGAAATATGATGTTAGCCTTCTAGCAGTAGTTCAAAATGACATATTTTCGAAGGTGATCGAATAGATGGAGAACTATTCGAATAGGCCATTACAGAATGGTATGTTAAGCTAACCGAGTAGACAAAGGGAGTTATTCGTTTGGCAAGAATTCAAGGTTAATCAAGTATACTATAAGAGTTATTTGATTAGTATAGTTTTGATTAGTCGAAATAGGCAAGGAAAAGCTTATTTTCAATTGATCGAAAAAGGCAGAATGATGCTTTTAGTGCTATTCAAGAGAATAGTTGTAACACCCCAAATTTTAGACTATGTTATAAAACTGACAGAATTACACTGTTTTGTGTTTTCTGTGCAATATAAAAATAATTTGATTATTCCGATACTATTTTTTATTGTTTTGTGTGATTTGCTCTGGGTCAGGAAAATAATAATTTTCAGGCCGGAGAAATTATTATTTTAATTAATTAGAACTGGGGGATCTTACTAAACCCAATTCTGATTGATATATATATTAATCTTATAATTTTTAGGATTTAAGCGTGCAATAAAATAATTTTATATTATTATAATATTATTTTATTCAACAAGATACTCTATTGTCTCAAAAATAGTAGAAAAATTATTTGTGGACGAAAAAGTTCGTGGGACCCACGTTTAGTGTAGATCAATGATTCATTTGGATGAAATCTAAACCAATAGGAATTAGTCAAAATAGGTGGCTTGATTTTTTAAACCAATTAGAATGAGTCAACGAAAGAAGCATAGACTTTATTTAGGACCGTTGGATGAAAAGCATAATTTAGATGCTTTTGATCTTAACCGTTGATCCGATCAATGGTGCAAAATGAATCTAGATAAAATCACTAAGCAATATCCACCTTAGATTACATCAAGGGCTAGGAATTAAAGTTAAAATCAAGGGTTGAGATTAAGTCAAACTTAGTGGCTTGGACTTTAGTGTGAACCGTTGGATGAAGACTTAGTTAGGAAGCCTTTAACCTTAGCCGTTGATCTAATCAATGGTGAGATTAGAATGCTAGTTTTATGACTAATTCATATCTACCTTAGATCTAATCTATGGTTAGGAATTAAAGATGAATCAATGGTTAGAATTAAGTCAAAAATAGTAGGCTTGAATTTGGTTAGTAGCTAATTAAGCGTAATTTGACTAATCTAAATACCTAATTAGCAAACTAAGTGAACTAGTATAGTTCTTAATTAATTATGATCTAAATATTAATTAGATATCTTAATATTGATTAAAGGTTATAATATATGTTAAACTAATTGGTTATGTAATTGGAAAATTAATTAAGATTGGTTAGGAAACTAAACCAAATTAACTAGTGAATTGATTAGCAATTAATTAGACTTAAATTGGAAACAATTAAGCTCCTAAATTCCTAAAGGGCTGCACGGTTTTGGGAAGCTTGGAGGCTTGGATGGCTTGGTTCTACTAGCTTCTTGAACCCTCCAAATTGTCATAAACCATGTGCACCACCATGTGCATGCAATTGGATATTTATCTTGCAAAATCAAACACTCAACCTCACACACACAAGCTCACACGGGCAGCCCCTTGCTTTTATTCTTCACTTTTATTTCACACTTATCACATTTAAGCTATTCATTTTCTCTCCAAAAATACCAAGAAGCTGTAACACCCTTTCTGGGGATGTCACATTTATGATGCAGAAAATAAAAATAAATAAAATCCTAACCCAAGTTGTAAAAACATTTTGATACTTAAATAATAATTGTAGTATATATATATTTTTTCCTTTTATAATTATAACATTAAATAAAATAACACGGAACACAAAATATAAGAAATATAAACTCACCATAATATACATGTGATTTTCCTTTAGTACACGCATAATTCACATCTACAAGCATTTGACAAAATAGTAAAAGACAACATAAAACTAAGACATAGTATTGCCCAAGTGCGCCTCAGAGCTCTCTAATCCTCTGATGGATCATCCTCAGAAAGATCCTCGTAATTCAGAGCTCTGGATGTCCCATAGTTCTAGGTCCCATAGTACTACGGACACGAGTACGAGCGATTGACTCGCCATCGAGCTCACTAGGCGCATGGAAAACTCCCTGCCAATAACGCCTAATGGCCAAAGGTAACTCTAAATGTAAATAAAGCATAGTAGTGAATATGACCTCCCCGTCATACTCCCTACATAGGAACACAGTCAATCGTCCCACATAAGCTACTGTCCCTCGATCCATATGCATACACCACGCCTCGGAACCCCCGTGAAACTCCAGTCTCACGAACCCGAAGAATCCTGGCAGTGCCATGATCTCAAGATCAGTCTTGACGATCAGCGTGATCAACCGGTTCCTCCTCCTCGTATAAGTCGCCCGACCGTTACTCGTCAGGGTACTGTACCTCAAGAGGCTGATCCTCCTCTACCTCAAACTCTTTACGGAGATAATATAGTAATATCGAGAAAACATATAGAGAGGTGAGACAATCTACACCATTACCCGCATGGCAATAAAGAAAACGACAATACAAACAAATATTCCAACAGCACATACCAACATTTCATACATAATATAACAAAGTAATACATATTAAAATAACACATACCATTATATTATGCATACTATATTAAAGCAATAAATATTAAAATAACACATATCATACATAATATATTAAAACAGTACATCATATATTTTATCACAGAATATGGTAAGCCGTAAAGTGCAGATGATGCATGAACAAGTAAAATGCGGTAATGCATGAACACACATCGATTCGTTCCTACTCCATGGAGCTAAACACGATATCGAGGGAATGATCCGAATAGAAACTAATAATACTTTATGGCTGCCCAACCAAACTATTGCTTTGTCAAACGTCGTGTCTATAGCCCTGATCCAAAACATCGTGTAGCAGTACACAGTCCAAATATCGTGTACCACAGGCATAGTACTTATTAATCTCCTCAAGATCTCGATTAAGAATAGTGCTTGTCAAGATCATTAGTGTGTTGCCCGTTACCACGGCCCAGAGGTGCTACCACTGTCCACATATGGGATCCTCCGCACATTAATGCCTCCAAGTTCATAAATGAACCACACTACGCTTATCATACCAATTACGGTGCAATCCGCCTCATCAATCAATCACCAATTATAACCCAAATTGGCACAACACTCTAAGTATGATCTAAAATTACAAAAATACCCTTATTATCCAAATTTTACCATAATTACAAAAAATTACCAAAATGCCCTTAGTCACAAAATAACAGAGTATAATACGTCCCACCTGACAGTACTACACTATAATATGTCTGGGTCCACCACTTTGGCCCGACAGCAAAACTCACAGTATTGTCCAATCGCGTAGGAATTTTATCGCATTTTCACAATCTCATCGTTTTCACAAACATTTTTAAATCGCGTAAATATATTTTGACATTTTTTTTAAACATCGCAAAAATCTTTTTAAATCATTTTCTTAACCGAATAGCTTATAATTGTTATTTTCAATATGTGTAAAACTATATCTAGTATATTTAAAATACGTAGAATATTTTTCTTGTGTTCTAAATATAGTATGGAATCTCTTCATTTTATTAAATCGATTTTAGTAAATTTGTGACATTTTGCCTATAAAATCAGTATAAGGTATTTTTAACGTTTTCCTCTAAATATAGTTTATTTTATTTTTACCCAATAATTTCACTTTGAAACTTACTAATGCGCTTCAAAATTTATGGAATGAGCTCTACGTTAGTATTTTTCAAGTGTCTGACTAATTTCTTACTTAAACTAAATTCTGCTAAATTAAAATTCTAGGACAGAATTAATTCCTTTGATTTTCTCAATGATTCTTTGGAATCAATTTATAAATTTATGTTATAAAACAATTACATAACCTATCTTAACAATTAAAATGGCATGTTGGCCAAATCAAAATAAAATGGCATTTAATTATACACTAAAATGGCATATTGGCCACAATTAACTTAAATCAACTTTAATTTGATTATTTTACCTAGATTCCTTAAATCAGTAATTTAGAAAATTCTTGAGAACATTTTGGTTCTCTGTTTTGATGTAAGGTAGTGAGCCTCATAATGTGTTCTTTGGAACACTCATGCAAATCGTACATGTTATTCACATCCTACTTTAATAAGTATACAATTATAAACACATGCAATTATATAATCACATACAATATATTTTAAAACCATAAATATGCATAGCAAAAATAATATAACTATAATCATGCATTAGCAAAATAAATCACAAATAAGAAAGCATTTAAACAATCACAAAGATAATAAAACCATAAACAATCACACAATAATAATACAAACAATAAAACAATCACACAAATGAATCCTTATGGATTCTACACACACATACAAATCCATTTTCTCATCACCACTTAGGGTTGATGAGATTAAATCTCCCTCTTACCTCTTGTAGACAAATTAATCGGTTTGTTCTCCTCCTTTCCTCTAAATTTCGTACAAGCTCCAAAACAATTCCTAAAATTCTTAAACAATTAGTAAAAACACATACAAGGTACAAAATAGAGAAACCATGGAACAAACATGGTTAGAAAAATTAAATTTTCAGTTTTGAACCATAAAAATCAAACTTACCCTTAAGTAAGTCAGCAAGAAGTGGAATTTTAGGCAAGATAGAGTAGGAATTTGGGAAAAGTTTGTGAATGAAAGATGCTTAGAATGGTATTTGGGTTCAAGAAATAAGGTGAGATAAAATTATGAAAGCTTGGGTGTGCATGTATGTATGGTGGCTGGCGAATTTAGAGAGAGAAAATGGAGAGAAGTGTTCTTGAGTTTTTGGTGTTTTTAGAGAGAGAAATGGATAGTTAAAATGTGATAAGTGTGAAAAACAAAGTGAAAGGTGAATAGATAGGGCAGCAGCTGTGTGAGTGCCTTGTGGGAGGTTGAGTGATCAATTTTGCAAGTAAAAATATTACCAAGTGTTCACACTAGGTGCACATGGCTTTGTCATGTTGGATCCTTCATGAACCATGTAGAACCAAGCCACCTCCAAGCCCACTTGTTGCTGCCAAAACCGTGCTCTCTCTCCTCTCCTTAGTGTCTTAATTGTCCTCCAATTACACCTAATTATATGTTAGTTAATTAGGCAATTAGTTAGGTTAATTATCCTAACCATTCTTAATTAACATACTAACAACATAACTAATTAATTTAGTATATATTAACATATATTATATCCTTTAATTTATATTAATATATCTAACTAGTATTTAGATTATAATTAATTCATAACTAAGTTAGTTCACTTAGTATGCTAATTAAGTAATTAGATTAGTTGAATTAAGCTTAATTAGGTTACTAACCATTTTCAAGCCTACAATTGTTGACTTAATCCTAACCCTTGGTTCATCTTTAATCCTTAGCCCTAGATTAGATCTAAGGTAGATATCACTTGGTCATAAACCTATCATTCTAATCTCACCATTGATTAGATCAATGGCTTAGATTAAAGGCTTCATCATTAAGTCTTCATCCAACGGTCCAAATGGAAACACATGCCTCCTTAGGTGTCCAATTCCTATTGGTTTAGAAAGTCAAGCCTACTTTGGTTGACTTGCTCTCATTGGTTAGAAATTATCCAGTCAGCACAGTTGACTGTTTTTCCTAAACGTGGGTCCCACAACACTTTTAAAGATCTGTGGTCAAATCGAAGCAGATTTTTACTATGTTTTTGAGACAGTAGGTATTGTATTATAAAATAATATTATAAAAATATAAAATTATTTTATTGCACAATTAAATCCAAAAATTACGAGATTAATATATATATATCAATCAGAATTGGGTTTAGTAAGATCCCCCAGCTCCAATTAATTAAAATAAGATTTTTTCGGCCAGAAAATTATTATTTCCCTAGGTCGGAGCAAATCACATACAACAGTCAAGTACACTTACAAAACAGTCAAATTAAATTTACTGCTTACAGAATTCACAAAACAGTACATTTCGGGACTATATTGTAATTATCCCAAAAGTTGGGGTGTTACAACTCTCCCCCACTAATAAGAATTTCATCCCCAAAATTCATTATACATCAAAACAATTGAGAGCATTGCTCCCTCATCCTATCTTCTAGCTCCCATGTAGCTCCACCACTACATCGTTCTAAACTAGTTTAACTAATGCGATCTCCCTTCCTCGAAGTTGCTTTGTCCTTCGATTCTTCAATCTTGGCTAAAAACGTCTCATAGGCTAGATTCTTCTTCAATTGTATAGTGTCTGATTCAATGACGTGAGTCGGATTAGAAATATATTTCCGTAGTTGTGATACGTAAAATACATCACGAAGGTTCGATAAGAATGGTGGTAGTGAAATCTGATAAAATATCGGATCTATCGATGAAATATCTAACATGGCCCGATACTTCAGAGTGAGTTTCCTCGACTTAATTGCTCGTCTAACTTCAGTCATAGGTATCACATGTAGAAATACATGATCACCTTCTTCAAATCCAAGCGGTCTCTGTCTTTTATCAGCATAACTCTTTTGTCGCGTCTGAGTCATCTTCATCTTGTCTCGAATTGTCTTCACTTTCTTAGTTATCTGCTGCACAAACTCGGATCCTACAATATTACCTTTACCAACATGATACCAACACAACGGTGTTCTACAGCGTCTCCCATATATTGCCTTATAGGTTGTCATTCCTATACTCGAATGAAACTATCGTTGTATATGAATTCTATCAATGGTAGAAATTCATCTTAACAAGTCCTTTGAAAAATTCTAACTATCGTCTCTTCCTTATATCCAAGCCGCTCTTGATTGAACAGGTACTTCAAGCCTTTGAAATTTTCATAGACTTTATAGGAAAGAAAATATCTTCAGGTTTTCCTTGCAAAACAACTATCGCGTATCCTAAAACGTATCTCGAACAATTCTTCTCATGCACGTCCCACTGTCTTGAAGTATACGCCACCACCTTCCTATTCGATGTCCACACTCAATCTAAATCCACGAGTTGAACTGCTTCTAACAGAATTTTGCATTTGACTAATTTCACAAATAACTCCTTCTCCTTCTTCTTCAGAAATTGAAGAATTGCATTGAGATCTTCAACATGTTCCTTTAAACTTTGAGAATAGGTCAAAATATTACCAATAATGACAAATTTGCCTAGATGAGAAAGAAATAACCTATTTATATTGTTCGTAAACACCGCCAAAATATTTCTTACATCGTACGGTAGTACTAAATATACATAGTTCCTGCAACGCATCTGAAAAACTGTCTTGGAACATTCTCTACCTTTACTCGAATCTGATAATAACCAGCACACAAGTCGATCTTGGAGCAAACAGCGAGTTTCTTCATTTGATCTTCTAGTTCCCTTGTCATCACATCATTCTAGATTTCCTTCATCAAGAGAATTTGTTCGATTTGCTCATTTTTAATCTTAACAAAAGATGTCTCATAGATCAAGTTTTCTTCTAATTGTACTGTATTTGGTACTATAACATAAGTTGGATCAAGAATAATCCTCCTTAATGGAAATACATGAAAGATACTATGAAGGTTATAAGGAAAAGTAATAAGACTATTCAATAGGTTACTAGATTAGTCCAACAAAGAATTTGAGATGGTCTAATAGATTTCAAAATGAACATAGTCCAATAATTTTAAAAATGAACTTTCTGGATTCAAATCCAAAAATCTCAGTCAAAGAAATATTAAATTGCATTCCAACAATCTAGTAGGATATAGTTGGAAAATAACCAATCCATTTAAAAGTCAGGATTTCAGATAGATGTAATTTTAGATAAACAAATCAAATCAACAAAAGATTTGATATTCGATAGATATAGGGTAGAATTAGAAAACTTGAGTACAAACAACAAGTTTAATCAAAAAGAGTATAAAATAGTCAGATCATGCCATAACAAAGACACAAATAGATTCAAATTGATTTACTTAGTCTATTTGAGAAAGAAATAGACAAACTCGATCAATAAAAAGTTTCAAACTCTAATAATAATTGGGTAGTTTTAAACAGGCTCAAATAGTAATAGCAAGTTTAGGAGTTGAAGTAACTTTATGAAAATGAGTAGAACACAGATAACTCCAAAAGATTTGCATAATCACAGATCACAAAAGAATGAGTTACCTCATGAATTATACAGCACAGTTTTAAGATTACTCTCTATGGCACGACTTTCTCGCTTCTTAAGTTTTTGTATTTGAATGTTCTTATTACACTCTTTGCACCAACTCTTTCTTCCTTTTAAGATTTTGAAGCATGTGTATTACTAACGGAAGTTTCCATTTTCAGCTGGTCACACTTTTTGAATAAGTGTTCAGGCTTTCCACACTTTAAGTACTTCTTTGGTGATGCCACAGTCTGACCAAAATTGTTGCCACTCGTACTTCTTCTCTTTATTCATTGTTGCTTCCCCGATGATTGTACATACGACTTTCGCTGAAAACGATTGACCTTACGCTTCCTTCTACTTTGAATTATCAAAGATTCTAAGTTACAGCTCCTCGCATCCGATGGCTGCTCCAAACCTAATGAGTTATGAAGTTCGGTTATCAGTTCCTGCTGCTAAGCGAACATTTGTCTCTTTTGTACTACTACTTCAATCGCCTTGTGCATCATGCTTCTAGCTATAGCTATACGATCTTCATCACGTTGCACGTCCACACGCTCATGTTCATAACGTTCCATTATCTTTCTTCAAAGATAAACAGAATCAACACACAACAAACTAAACGTAGCGATTTCGCATAAAATCGTTTCCTTTCAGAAACCGAAACATATCTCTGGGTTCAATATCAGAGATTCACACAGCACAAACAAGACAAACCTACCCACAAACCCAAAAGACTCTAACTTGGGCTCTGATACCAACTAATGTAACACCCTTTCTGGGGATGTCACATTTATGATGCAAAAAATAAAAATAAATAAAATCCTTACCCAAGTTGTAAAAACATTTTGATACTTAAATAATAATTGTGGTATATATATATTTTTTCCTTTTATAATTATAACATTAAATAAAATAACACGGAACACAAAATATAAGAAACATAAACTCACCATAATATACATGTGATTTTCCTTTAATACACGCATAATTCACATCTACAAGCATTTGACAAAACAGTAAAAGACAACATAAAACTAAGACATAGTATTGCCCAAGTGCGCCTCGAGCTCTCTAATCCTCCGATGGATCATCCTCAGAAAGATCCTCGTAATTCGAGCTCTGGATGTCCCATAGTTCTAGGTCCCATAGTACTACGGACACGAGTCCGAGCAGTTGACTCGCTACTGAGCTCACTAGGCGCATGGAAAACTCCCTGCCAATAATGCCTAATGGTCAAAGGTAACTCTAAATGTAAATAAAGCATAGTAGTGAATATGACCTCCCCGTCATACTCCCTACATAGGGACACAGTCAATAGTCCCACATAAGCTACTGTCCCTCGGTCCACATGCATACGCCACGCCTCGGAACCCCCGTGAAACTCCAGTCTCACGAACCCAAAGAATCCTGGCAGTGCCATGATCTCAAGATCAGTCTTGACGATCAGCGTGATCAACTGGTTCCTCCTCCTTGTATAAGTCGCCCGACTGTTGCTCGTCAGGGTACTGTACCTCAAGAGGTTGATCCTCCTCTACCTCAAACTCTTTACGAAGATAATATAGTAATATCGAGAAAACATATAGAGAGGTGAGACAATCTACACCATTACCCGCATGGCAATAAAGAAAACGACAATACAAACAAATATTCCAACAGCACATACCAACATTTCATACATAATATAACAAAGTAATACATATTAAAATAACACATACCATTATATTATGCATACTATATTAAAGCAATAAATATTAAAATAACACATATCATACATAATATATTAAAACAATACATCATATATTTTATCACGAGAATATGGTAAGCGTAAAGTGAGATGATGCATGAACAAGTAAAATGCGGGTAATGCATGAACACACACCGACTCGTTCCTACTCCATGGAGCTAAACACGGATATCCGAGGGAATGATCCGAATAGAAACTAATAATACTTTATGGCTGCCCAACCAAACTATTGCCTTGTCAAACATCGTGTCTATAGCCCACAGTCAAAACATCGTGTAGTAAAAGACACAGATCCAAACATCGTGTACCACAGGCATAGTACTTATTAATCTCCTCAAGATCTCGATTAAGAATAGTGCTTATAAAGATCATTAGTGTGTTGCCCGTTACCATGGCCCAGAGGTGCTACCACTGTCCACATATGGGATCCTCCGCACACTAATGCCTCCAAGTTCATAAATGAACCACACTACGCTTATCACACCAATTACGGTGTAATCCGCCTCATCAATCAATCACCAATTATAACCCAAATTGGCACAACACTCTAAGTATGATCTAAAATTACAAAAATACCCTTATTATCCAAATTTTACCATAATTACAAAAAATTACCAAAATGCCCTTAGTCACAAAATAACAGAGTATAGTACGTCCCACCTGACAGTACTACATTATAATATGTCTGGGTCCACCACTTTGGCCCGACAGCAAAACTCACAGTATTGTCCAATCGCGTAGGAATTTTATCGCGTTTTCACAATCTCGTCATTTTCACAAACGTTTTTAAATCGCGTAAATATATTTTGACATTTTTTTTAAACATCGCAAAAATCTTTTTAAATCATTTTCTTAACCGAATAGCTTATAATTGTTATTTTCAATATGTGTAAAACTATATCTAGTATATTTAAAATACGTAGAATATTCTTCTTGTGTTCTAAATATAGTATGGAATCTCTTCATTTTATTCGTCTGATTTTAGTAAATTTCGGCAGCATTTTGCCTATAAAATCAGTATAAGATATTTTTAACATTTTCCTCTAAATATAGTTTATTTTATTTTTACCCAATAATTTCACTTTGAAACTTACTAACGCGCTTCAAAATTTATGGAATGAGCTCTACATTTGTATTTTTCAAGTGTCTGACTAATTTCTTACTTAAACTAAATTCTGCTAAATTAAAATTCTAGGACAGAATTAATTCCTTTGATTTTCTCAATGATTCTTTGGAATCAATTTATAAATTTATGTTATAAAACAATTACATAACCTATCTTAACAATTAAAATGGCATGTTGGCCAAATCAAAATAAAATGGCATTTAATTATACACTAAAATGGCATATTGGCCACAATTAACTTAAATCAACTTTAATTTGATTATTTTACCTAGATTCCTTAAATCAGTAATTTAGAAAATTGCTGAGAACATTTTGGTTCTCTGTTTTGATGTAAGGCCGTGAGCCTCATAATGTGTTCTTTGGAACACTCATGCAAATCGTACATGTTATTCACATCCTACTTTAATAAGTATACAATTATAAACACATGCAATTATATAATCACATACAATATATTTTAAAACCATAAATATGCATAGCAAAAATAATAAAACTATAATCATGCATTAGCAAAATAAATCACAAATAAGAAAGCATTTAAACAATCACAAAGATAATAAAACCATAAACAATCACACAATAATAATACAAACAATAAAACAATCACACAAATGAATCCTTATGGATTCTACACACACATACAAATCCATTTTCTCATCACCACTTAGGGTTGATGAGATTAAATCTCCCTCTTACCTCTTGTAGACAAATTAATCGATTTGTTCTCCTCCTTTCCTCTAAATTTCGTACAAGCTCCAAAACAATTCCTAAAATTCTTAAACAATTAGTAGAAACACATACAAGGTACAAAATAGAGAAACCATGGAACAAACATGGTTAGAAAAATTAAATTTTCAGTTTTGAACCATAGAAATCAAACTTACCCTTAAGTAAGTAAGTAAGAAGTGGAATTTTAGGCAAGATAGTGTAGGAATTTGGGAAAAGTTTGTGAATGAAAGATGCTTAGAATGGTATTTGGGTTCAAGAAATAAGGTGAGATAAAATTATGAAAGCTTGGGTGTGCATGTATGGTGGCTGGCCGAATTTAGAGAGAGAAAATGGGAGAGAAGTGTTCTTGAGTTTTTGGTGTTTTTAGAGAGAGAAATGGATAGTTAAAATGTGATAAGTGTGAAAAACAAAGTGAAAGGTGAATAGATAGGGCAGCAGCCGTGTGAGTGCCTTGTGGGAGGTTGAGTGATCCATTTTGCATGTAAAAATATCACCAAGTGTTCACACTAGGTGCACATGGCTTTGTCATGTTGGATCCTTCATGAACCATGTAGAACCAAGCCACCTCCAAGCCCACTTGTTGCTGCCAAAACCGTGCTCTCTCTCCTCTCCTTAATGTCTTAATTGTCCTCCAATTACACCTAATTATATGTTAGTTAATTAGGCAATTAGTTAGGTTAATTATCCTAACCATTCTTAATTAACATACTAACAACATAACTAGTTAATTTAGTATATATTAACATATATTATATCCTTTAATTTATATTAATATATCTAATTAGTATTTAGATTATAATTAATTCATAACTAAGTTAGTTCACTTAGTATGCTAATTAAGTAATTAGATTAGTTGAATTAAGCTTAATTAGGTTACTAACCATTTTCAAGCCTACAATTGTTGACTTAATCCTAACCCTTGGTTCATCTTTAATCCTTAGCCCTAGATTAGATCTAAGGTAGATATCACTTGGTCATAAACCTATCATTCTAATCTCACCATTGATTAGATCAATGGCTTAGATTAAAGGCTTCATCATTAAGTCTTCATCCAACGGTCCAAATGGAAACACATACCTCCTTAGGTGTCCAATTCCTTTTGGTTTAGAAAGTCAAGCCTACTTTGGTTGACTTGCTCTCATTGGTTAGAAATTATCCAGTCAGCACAGTTGACTGTTTTTCCTAAACGTGGGTCCCACAAGACTTTTAAAGATACGTGGTCAAATCGAAAGCTGATTTTTACTATTTTTGAGACATTAGGATCTTGTATTATAAAATAATATTATAAAAATATAAAATTATTTTATTTACGAGTTAAATCCAAAAAATTACGAGATTAATATATATATCAATCAATTGGGTTTAGTAAGATCCCCCAGCTCCAATTAATTAAAATAAGATTTTTCCGGCCAGAAAATTATTATTTTCCTAGGTCGGAGCAAATCACATACAACAGTCAAGTACACTCACGAAACAGTCAAATTAAATTTACTGCTCACAGAATTTACAAAACAGTACATTTCGGGACTATATTGTAATTATCCCAAAAGTTGGGGTGTTACAGAAGCCATACACACTTTTTCTTCCATTTTCTTCTCTCTATTCGGCCATACACACTACTCACACAACCAAACCTCTATAATTTTATCTCATCATATTTCCTAAACCCAAATCACATTCTAAACACTTTTTATTCACAAAGTTTTTCCAAAAAACTACTCTAACTTGTCCAAAATCCAACCTTTTGCTTACTTACTTAAGGGTAAGTCTTGATTCTATGGTTCAAAATTAGATTTTTAATTTTTTTAACCATGATTGTTCCATGGTTTTTCAATATTAAACCTTGTTTGTGTTTTTACTAATTGTTTAAGAATTTTAGGGATTTGTTTGGGTGATTGCACAAATTTGAAGGAAAGGAGGAGAACTAACCGATTAAATTGTCTTCAAGAGGTCAGAGGGAGATTTAACCTCACCAACCAAGTTTTGGTGGTGTGGGGATGATTTTGTACGGTGGAAAAATCCATAAGAGTTCTTCACCGATTGTTTGATGCTATTTGATTGTGTTTGTGTTGTGTATGATTGTGTTTTTGTGCTTGTATGTGTGATATTATATCTATTGCTTTGATATATGTTTGTATGTATGAAATTGTGTGCATGAAAATGTATGAGTAAAGTAAGATGTGAATAATATGATGAACCGATTTTATGAGAGCTCCAAAGAGCTTGAGGCTTACGGCCATACTAGGCTAGGAAGGACCAAAGTCCTGAAAATGAGAGATTCAATTGAAAATGAAGGATTTAAATGAAAAAGAAATGAATTTGAACAAGTTTGAAGGTTGTGAAAAAATAATCAGATATAATTAAACTGATGAATTAAAATGAGAATTGAGGGATTTAAATGAATTTGGGACGAATTCGAGTATAGCAAAGTAAAATGATTTTTGGGAAAATGAATTGTTATAAATATAATTTTTAGAGGGTCAATATTGTAATTTTTGTTTTTAAAAGGGGCCATATTGTAATTATGATTTTTAGAGGGGCAATATTATAATTTTCATTTTTAAAAGGGGCCATATTGTAATTATAATTTTTAGAGGGGCAATATTGTAATTATGATTTTTAGAGGGGCAAAATAGTAATTTTCATTTTAATAGGGCCATATTATAAATAACAATTTTTGAGGGCCTAAAACATAAATATTATGTTTTGGAGGGACTATTTTGGAAATATGAATTTTATGAGAGATTATTTGTAAATATGAATTTTATGAGAGACTATTTTGTAAATATGAATTTTATGAGAGACTATTTCGTAAATATGAATTTTACGATGGACTATTTTGTAAATGTGAATTTTATGAAGGACTGTTGTGAAAATATTATTTAAATGAGGATTATAAAGCAAATATTATGTTTCGAGGGGTTATTATGCATATATGAAAAATGAAGTTGAATTTTGGTGTTAAATGAGGAAAATAGTATTTTTGATTTAAAACGTGTGAAAAATATTTTACACGATTGAGAAACGATGAAAAATTGATACGTGATTGAGAAAGTGCAAAAAATATGGTTTCGCGATGAAATTACAGTAATGACACTGTTGGGCCAATATGAGGACCCCGAACTTGAGATAAAGAAAATTTAATTGAGAATATGATAGAATGAATTGAAGTGAGAATGGTGCATTTGTATATGCATTGAAAAGGTCCGATGGACCTGGATAAGGTTATTTGCCTAGGAAGGAGAGAATGCACCTCACGAGTGGGTGCGATATGCGTAGTGTAGGTCTTTCGTTGACCTTGGGGGCATTGGGGTGCGGGTTGCCTACAATGTGCGGTTGGTAGCTCTTACGTACATGGGTTAGACCGATATAACACACCAATGATCCGGACCGAGACACTATCCGTAATCAAGATTTGATAAAGACCGGTGCATATGCTAGATGTGCAAAAATTGAGCACGTGGTTCGAGGCATGTAGTGCGATGACAGATCTTTACGATCACTCTTTCGATCCGAGTTGTAGCTCCATGGAGTAGGAAATTGAGTCTAGGTGAATATGCAGAGATACTGAGAGTATTATCGTAATTATTATTTATGATAATTGAATTATTGAATAATTGAATGTTGATAAGGACATGATCGTAATTATGGCTTATTGTATGAATTATGAGGATAAATGATATTGTTGGCATAAGTGTAATTCTGTATGATGTGTTGATATGAGATATGATATGTGTTAGATAAATGATAATGGTGACATAATTGTAATAATGTATGATGTGTTGGTATGAGAATTTGTATGTGTTTATCTTCATTGCTACCATACTGGTATTGGCGTAGGTGATCACACCTCTTTGTATGTCTATTCTATATTGTCTTTATAATTTTAAAGACGTTGAGCGAGAACTTGAGCAAGAAGCTGAGGAAGAGCAGATTCTGGTAGAGGACACTAAGTTTTGAAGTGATGGAGGAGTCTCGTCTCCTTGTGTATATAAGATTGAGTAGACTACATCTTGGACATTAGTGTGAATATTAATATTTAGAGTTCCCATTGTTAATTAGACAGTATTGGGAAGTATACTATCGCACTCTGAGTGCGATTAGTATAGTGTCGTCTGTGCGGATACCTATCCGTAGGACTTCGCGTCAAGTCGGACTTCTATCGTCTGAGGAGTCTGAAGAGGACCCGTCTAAAGGTTTTGCTGTGTAGTAATACTTGGACAGTATGTTAGTTTAAATTAAAGTTTAAATATTTTGAGAGTCTAGTTTGTAAATATTAAAATATGACAATACAATGATTTGTGTACATACGATGTAAATAATTTATGACAATGTTGTTATGTTTTTATTTTCAGCTAAGTTTATCTTACTATCATCAAGATATTTTATAACTCGTATTTACATCACAAAGCACGATTTTCCAATGAAGGGGTAATTTGGTAATTGAGTAACACGAAGTGTGACGCCCTAAGGAGGGTGTTACAATAGTTTAGGGTCCTTATAGTTAGCCTTAAGTGGAACAAAGTTGCAAGGTTCTCACAAGAGTAATTGAGAGGATGATAGGTTTATGAAGTGTGCTTCTAAACCTAGTCATCCCCAAGATAAAAACCAGTTAAGCTGCAGCTCAACTGGTGAAAAGCGTCCACCTTGAATGGAGTAAAAGGCTTGGTTGCAGGTTTGATTCCTAGGGAAGGGCTGCAGACCGAAGGTGGGATTTGAACGTTGTGTCCAATGCCAGACAATACCTGAGTAGATGTTAATGGCCCCCTAGGAGTAGAGGGAGACTATTACATAGACATGAGTGAGCTTAAGTACAAGTGAAGGGACCAAAGTGTGATAAATGTGGAAGTTAACATGGGGGCAGACCTAGTTAAGTTATTCAGATGGTATGTTATACTTATGGCTAACCAGAACACTTTTAAATAAGTGTACACAAAAGCAGGGAGTAGTTCCTAACCTCAAAGTTCAAGTTAAAGTGAGAGTTTATACTCTAAGTAGTAAGGAGGTGGCTTAGACTTCTGATCTCATATGAGATAAAAACATAGTTAAAGATGATCTCTAAGTTTTAGTATATAATTCAAGAGTATCCTCACTCCTTGATTTCATATGAGTATAGAAAGGGATCAAATTTATCTACGCTTGAGTTTCCACATGTTTTATGCTTGTCTACACCAATAGGAAAGCTAGTCACAACTTCCTTAGTAAGTTTGGATGGTTGTGCAAAGTTGAAGGTAAGATTTTCTTTATGGATCTTATCAGTTTATCTTTCCTTAACATGGACGTTAGACTAGACATGGTTTTGGATTAATCAGATTGGACATTGAGGTTTATATCTGATGATTCTTTTGTGCCTATTTCTTTTGAGTCCATGTTTTGATAGTTAAACAAGTGAACAACTCCTTAGTAGAGGAGGCTTAAGGAATCATTCTCCTTTTTCTCCTCGAATGCGGAAGTTAAGTAAGTCTTAGGAAATATATCTATGATAAGAAGACATTCAGAGGCATTTCTTATGAAAGTAATTGAGTACCACCTAAGAGAGAAATAGAACTCTTTATAAGTATGGTACAAGTTAAGCTAGTAGATGGCTTTGAGGTGTTTTGTGATCATATGAGTTTGCAACACTTGTTTGATCAAAAGAAGCTACACATGAGGCAAAGATAATGGATGAAATGCTAAGCAGAACTCGGTTGTGATGAAAGGATCGCGACTTTGAGTTATAGTATTATCCGGGTAAAGCCAATGCAATGGCTCATGCACTAGGTAGGAAGTCCTACATGTATCCCCGATGACGGTCCAAGAGAGTGAATGTAACGCTCTGATTTTCTTTTCTTTTTTTATCTGTGATTTCTGTGATGTTGTGAATTTTTGTAATTTTTGTGAATTTTTTGGATTTTTATGAATTATTTTGATTATTTTAATATTATTTTTGAAAAATTTTGGACTATTGAAACGGGACTGGGAGATCTTACTAAACCCAAAATCGGAGACAGTTTTTGAAATTTTCATTGTCTGAGATTCTATCCGACAAATAAAATTTTGGGTACGCTCTATTATCTATTGGACAATAAATACTGATTTTGTTAACTGTAACTTTTGTCCATTGGATAATAACTTTTAGTAAAGATCTAGTAAATTGTTTATATCTAGTCATCTTTTTCTAGAGGCTTCTCTTGATGACATCATCCATGTGACATCACCCACATGACATCACCTTTTGACTTTTTGGGCCAATAAGAAGGAAACTTCCTAAGGAAGCTTTGAGGAAGCTTGTTGGAGAAGCTTTGGACACCCTCCCAAAGGAGGAAGTGCACGGCCAAGGGGAGCCAAAGAGGCTTCTAGAGTAAACTTCATTATACTCATTTTATTATTTTCTTTTCATCTCTCATCAACCAAAAAGCTACACACCTTTTCTTTCTCACTTTTTCTCTCATTTCCTCTCCACCAAGCTCACGGCCACACCCCCAATACCCACTCTTCAATCTTCTTTAATTTCAATCATCCACATTTCTTGAATCCAAACTTCATTCTAAGACACTTTGGTGTTGTGATCTTGACCTTGTTCATCCATTTTCAAGTGCTTCTTCAAGTTAGGGCTTGAAAGCTTTCAAGGTGAAATTCCTCCATCTTTATTCTTCTTTTCATTTTTGTTCTTTCTAAGACCATGATTTTGACCCATGGTCATTCTTTCCAAGCCTTAGATGTTGATCTTTTTATATGTTATTTTTGTTTTCAAGAGCCTCTTGGAAGAGAAAGTTTGATTCAAAAAGGCACCCAAGAAGTGGTTGGTCATCATATAAGGTAAGAGGGAGATTACTCTCATCAAGCTTTCATGGTGGTGAGAAATGAATTGTTGTATTGAAAGTGAAGAACCCATGTGAGGGTTGTTCACTTGGTTGTATGGATTTTGGTGGTTTAGTACTTATTGGCTTTGTATGATCTCATAGCTTGATGTTATGTAAAACCTTGGTCGAGTGGGAATTTTGGTGATTAAAACATATTATATGCTTGGAATCTTGTTGATGAGGATAAAAATCTAGAGGCCCAAGGACCTTAGGGCTCACGGCCAAGAGACTCTAAATAGGGTATCCAAGACAAAACTTTTGTGTTGATTTGGAACTTAGATGCTTAGGTGAAAAAGGAATTAGATTAAGGATTTACAATAATGAATGAGTGATAAAACAAAATTTAGTCATTTATAAGAGAGGGATTTCAGCCTTTGAGTGAAAAAATATGCTTGAGAGAGAGATAATAAAAACTTTAGGTACTTTTAGGGTTTAGGGGAAAAGAAAAGAATCTATGAAATTAAGACAATATGGTTCTTTCTTTTTTATATTCTTCGTGAAAAATATTAGGAGGTATTGCCTAGAGGAGCCTAGCTAGAAGAGTTTTGTAATCAAAGTTAATTTCTATAGTAATCCTTGAAAGTTTCAAATATTAAGCCCAATAGTGAAATAAAATTTTACATGTTAGAAAAATTTGTGATAATGTTTCATGTAATTTAAAAATGCTGATTCCTGAATTTGCGCGATAAAGATACCTTGTGACTGAATATAACAACAGTGTGCTGTCGGATTCTCGAATGGGACTTGGAGATGTTTATGACTGGCTTGACTCATGAGCAGCTCATGTTTATGGAAAATCATAATATTAATATGTGTGCATGCATTGAGTCTTTGATTATGTATTGTACCGATGGTGTCGGTTGAGGCTTTTGGCCTAGGAGTTGAGTTACACCTTAGTGCGGGTGCGAATTGTGTAGTGCGGTTTACTTGTTGAACTTGGAGGCGTCGGGGCGCGGGTATCCCACAAGTGGCCAGTTGGTAGCTCCACTGGGCTGTGGTGACTGAGCAACGCACCGACGATCTCGACCAAGTACTATTCTATTCACGATCTTGTGTGTGTAGACTGTCTTGTATAAGCCATGTTGCGCAAATTGAGAAGCTATAGCATTTGACTTGAGGCTGACGAGATACAAACATGTCTTCTAGATCATTCTCTCCGAAATCATTTTTAGCTCCATGGAGTAGGAATTAGTCCATTGTACATATGCATAGTCTGTCTACATATCATTGTGATATTTTATATCTGCTGAATTATCTGATACTTAATGCCATAACTGCAATTACTGTTCTTTATTGTTTTTATGATGCCATGTTGGTATTGATGTAGGAAATTTTACCTCTCTGTTATGTTATTTTGTTTTATGTGTATCGGTTGATAAAGACTAAAAGGAAGACGAAGAAGATTGCAGCTTTCTTGTTGTTTCGTTTTCTGTGATGGCGTCTAGAAGAGAGTCTGTTGGTTTTGTCAAAGTTTAGTTCCATGCAGGTACGAATGCTTGGTGTATCGACTGGGATACTGAACGAGTTAGATATGTAGGAGATGTAACCTTGTCTGTTCATAGGACCCGCGATGGGGATCCTTTCTTTTCTCTTGATGTCTCGGTGCGTCTGGAGTTTGTTATGCCTGTTAGGGAGTTGTAAGGTGATTTGCATTACATCCCGAGAGAAGATCAAGACTCTATGGTGTCATCTGCTAGAACACTTGTCCACGAGCTCTTGCCTCGGCTAAGGGATCTGTCTGGTGAAGGGTCCGAGGAGGAGGACCCGATGGAGGATCCAGATGGAGGATTCGATGGAGTCTGTTGGTTTTGTCAGAGTTCAGTTTCATAGAGGTACGAATGCTTGGTGTATCGACTGGGATAGTGAACGAGTTAGATATGTAGCAGATGTAACCCTGTCTGTTCGTAGGACCCGCGATAGGGATCCTTTCTTTTCTCTTGACGTCTCGGTGCGTCTGGAGTTTGTTATGCCTATTAGGGAGTTGTGGGGTGATTTGCATTACATCCCGAGAGAGGATCAGGACTCTATGGTGTCATCTGCTAGACCACCTGTTCATGAGCTCTTGCCCCGGCTGAGGGATCTATCTGGTGAAGGGTCTGAGGAGGAGGACCTGATGGAGGATCCGACGGAGGATCTAGTGGAGGACCCTACTCCCTAGGCATATGGACTTGGGCTAATTTATGTTTTGTCAAATGGTTGTATATGTCCTTTGAGTACAAACCTTGTGTATTTTGGGTGGAGTATGATCCATGCCGCTTATATGTATATATTCTTTTTGGTGTGTACTATTCAGTAATTACATCCTGTGCTGTTTATGTTTCATTTAAGTTTATGCCTTTGAAAAAGAAAATTTGACATTCGTATTTTACAAGATCGAACCTTTTTCGCATTTTGTTAAGTTTCTGATGTTTAGTGTGTAAATGTGGCACCCTAAGGAGGGTGTTATAGTGAACCTCTTGAGAGTTTCCAAAATTTGATTCTTGTAGTGACTATGATGTCATATAATTTTATAGTAAGCAGAGTGGGCAAAGTAGTGACTTAAAGACTCATATTTTAGAAACTCATAAGGAGGATGAAACTCTAAGGGACATTAGTGAGCAGATTCTCTTAGGAACCCAAAAAGATGTTGTTATGACTGAAGATGGAATGATGAAGTTTAGATGTAAACTTTGTGTTCCAAGAGAGTCGAGCATCAGAAAAGGATTCCAGAAGAAGCTCACAAGAGAAGGTATACCATCCGTCTAGAGGCTATTAAGATGTACCAAGATCTTCGGATAATGTTTTGGTAACCTAGAATGAGAAGGACATATAGAGTCCACGTACCTTTTTTCCAGAAGATAGTATAGGCTGAAGTTGGCACTAAAGAAACTAGTTGGGAGTTGGAGTCCTATATACAGTAAGTTTACCCAGAGTTGGGGTAAGAAGGAAGCAATTTTGAGTATAAAATTTTAAAAAGGATGAAAGAAATGTAACACTCTCAATAACATGTTAGACTTGTAAACAGGTTACAAAGGTAGCCTAATACTTACTTAATATGTCAATTCAGTTTTGTGAAAAACTGAGTTAGTTTAGGCACTTAGTTGTAACATAGAAGTTAAAAAGTAGCCTAAAATGGCTCAGAAAATGGCTTTAAAGGCCAAGTTGAGGGAAACAAGTATGGATAACTTATTTCTAGGTCATAAATGAGTTAAGTATGATACAGTAAAAATTTGAGAGCAATCAGAGTTCGTTTGGTATTTTTAAGCACACTAGTTGTGCTTTTAATGTCTGATTGAACCCTAGTAGATATGAATAAATAGGATAAAGGTAAGACAAAAATTTAGATGAATCCCAGGATTTATTCTAAAGTTGTTAAAAGTTGAAAAACTTGAATTAGTGTGATTTAAGTGTCCTTAACAGATATAGGTTTCAGTACTGAAACTTAAGTTTCCAAGTTTGCCATTTTCTCCTTATTTTCTCTCCACTCTCTCACGAAGCCCCAATAGAAACAGAGAAAGAAAGAAACGAAGGGGAGAAAGAGAGAAAGGAGAAGAAAGAAAGGAGGAGGAGAGGAAGAGAAGAGCAAAGGAAGATCAAGAAGATTAAGAGGCTTCAAGATCTTCATCCAATCAAGAGGTAGGGGATTTCTATTCTTTTACCCTTTTTGTTGTTTTAAATGGGGTTAGGGATTTTGAATGAAAAAAGAGATTTGGAGAGTCAAATCCTAGTTCTTAGCTTGATTCTTAATTCCAAGGATTAAGTTAGGTTAGTTTCAGTTTAATTAGTGTTAGATGGTCATTTGTGGCTCAACCCAAACCATGTTGGTTCATAGATGAAGAATTGATAAATGCTTGGGGTTAGTGTGTTTTGGAACCTAAATCAATGCACAAGTCAATCCATAGGTTGTAATTGAGTTACAACAAGTTTAGGGGCATAGATAGGTGTTAGAAATCACTAAGAAACCAATTATAGATAATTGAAAGTAAGATTGGAACCATGAAACCATATCACAATTCTGCAGATTTGCTTCTAGTTAAGAGACACGGCCCGTATCCGAAGACACGGGGGGAGTTGTCCCTCTCTGCCAGTTGAAATTCGTGAATAGTACTCACAAAGCAAGACACAGGGGGGCTGTGTAATCAGACACGGGGGGCCTTGTAATCAGACATGACCCATGTCTGAGGCCAAAATATTCAAAAATGTCATTTTTTGATGTTTTGAAGCTATGGACTAGATGAGATCATTAGCATATGTTTCCTAAAGTGTGTTAAGGCACAAATAGGGATATTTTCAAGAAGGAAATTATCACCTAGAATGAATGAGAAAGCTTAGGCTTTGAGCATCTAAAAGTGAAGGATTGCCGTAGGTAAGAACATAGCACCTTAGGTAACCTAGTGTTGCATTAGATATCACTTAAGATGTGATGAGATGGTGCAATAGGAACCTTAAGCAACATAGAGTTGGCTCCTCTATGGGTTGAACCTAGAGTTGGCTCCCCTATGGGTTGAACCTAGAGTTAGTTCCCTTAATGAGGTTGAATCCTAGCAAGAATTGGTTCCCTTAATGAGGTTGAACCCTAGCAAGAATTGGTTCCCTTAATGAGGATGAACCCTAACAAGACTTGGTTCCTTTACTTATTAAAGTTGAACTTAGTAAAACATGGATCCCTTATTAATTAAGGTTGAACCATAGTTGTGATAAGTTAAGTTCTATGCTAGGCTATGGACGAGATAGTCCTATGTTAGGCTAAGGATCAGTATACTCTATACTGGGTTACGGATGAGCATATCCTATGTCATGCTAAGGATAAGTAAGTAATATGTCAGATGAAGGAATTATGTTCCTAGAAAGAGTTAAGCTGCATATATTAGCTTAGTGAAGAATTATATAGTCGTTAGATGAATGTTTACATAAAGTTAGAATATGAACGTTCTAGTGGTAGTGAGTATAGTCTCACTTACCTAGTGCAACTGTTAATTCAATGTTCATAGCGTTATTCATTATAAGGTGACATTGGTATAGTACTTATATCACTATAATGAATAACTAGACCACAAAAAAAAGTTAGTACAATATATTTAGTTTTCAAAGGATATTTATTCAGTATAAATACTTTTGGTACTGGTATTGGTTACTCATACTGAGAATTTTATTTCTCACCCCGCTGTGTTTCCATGTAAATCCAGGTCAAGGCCCTATAAGAGGGTAAGAAGATGAAGGGAAAAGTGTCGAATAAGTTTGCCCTAAATGGTTTTATATGTTAAGTTTTGATGATGACAAATACAAGACAAATAGAATGATGCTTATGCTTGATAAATGTGCTTAATGTGATATATTGTATCATGCATGATATGTACCTTATCTAGTTATATTTTACTTAATAATCATGCAATATGATATATGTAACATTCATCATATAATATATCCAATAATGCTTTATATGAGTTATAAATGAATTAATATTGAATTTGACCTTTGTGCAATGTGTTCTATTGCATCCTACATAGAGCATATCTATTAATAATTGTTAAATGACTTATTTGGATATGTCTATGAAAGTTTTATATGCATGTTAAACTAACTAAAGCTATATATTTATGAATCATGCATATGAAGACATTGAATTATGTTTTTGGACTAATTATGCTTGTTTAAGTAAGCAATACTTTACAGGATAGTCCAAATACCAAGGGTGAGCTTGTAACAAGAAAGAAATAGATATCTATTAAGCTCAACACAAGGAGAATGCGACTAAGCATATATCTTTGAAGAATGTTTTTAATGATAACAAAAATGAAGACAAAATGAAGATGATGGGAAGATCAAGTCCAAGATCTTTAAATGATAGCTTTAGGACTTAGAGTCTCTTTGTTCGAGGATCTCTTTGGATATCTCCTAGTGCATTAAGATAAAACAAAAATGCTTTCTTAAACTTATACCAAAACTGTTTTGATCTTGAAAATAACTTAAAAATGTTTTGGTGTTTTTGATAAACTTTCTGGGATGTTTTTCAAGTCTTTATAAATGTTTTATAAATTGAGTTATTCGAATAACTCATTGGTTATTCGAATAAAGCTTTGTTTTTTAGCTGCTGCGTAAATCTGTTTTAAAGTGTTATTCGAATAACACTCCTGTTATTCGAATAAAAGCTTTCCAAAATAGCTTGTTTTATATCAGCTATTCGAATAACTTTTTAGTTATTCAAATAGAACATTTTCCCAGAAATCTGCCTTAACGAATGTTATTCGAATAAACTTAGAGTTATTCGAATAACCAGTTTTCTAAATGTTTTCTTAGTGGCAGAGTTATTCGAATAACACGAAAGTTATTCGAATAACCAGTTTCAGAAATGTTTTTAAAAGAACGTGTTATTCGAATAGCCAAAGGCTTATTCGAATAAACATGGTAAACACAGTTCCGAAAATAGAAACTAACGGACTTATTTTCATATTAATCATGGAATTAATTTCTACAACAGCTATTTTCTATCTAGCTCTATAAATAGAGACTGTGGGTCTCATATGAAGCAGCCCAGCTATCTGTTTAATTTGCGCTTGCTCTGAAAAATGTAATTTACAATTTACGCCTATTTTCTATGCTCTTTTTGCTGAAACTTTGAGATATCCTTTGAGAGCCTCTTAGCACTTCAATTTGTATTATTTACTCTGAGTGAGAGTTTCTATCCATCTATATTTCTGTTCTACTATATTGAGGGTGAGGTATCCTTCAAGATTTGTATAAGGGTGAGGTATCCCTTCAAGGTTTTGTATAAGGGTGAGGTATCCTGCAGTGAGACTTTAGTACAAGGGTTGAGTTTCCCGTGTGTGAAAAGTGCTCATTTGTGTAAAGGTTGCAAGCACCTATTGAAGCTTGTATACATAGTGAAAAATCTCGAAGCGTGTTTCGGGGATTTGGACGTAGACCACAAGTGGTTGGTGGTCGAACCGGGATAAATATCGTGCCTGCTTCTTCTTCTCTTTATCTCTTTATTTTATGTAATTTTATTTTATTGCACATTTACTTTCCATTTGTTCTTAAAGTTTCTTTTCTTCATCACGTTCATTCGTGCTTTTATTTAAATAGCTTAAATATTTGTGTTTATTTTAAGAGCATTTGTGAAAAAGTTTTTATACCCAATTCACCCCCCCTCTTGGGTAATGGTTGCTATGACTAACAAGTGGTATCAGAGTTTCGTGCTCTGGTGAAAGCTTAACCCTTAGAGTTAAAGATCCTTATCTGTTGGCAACCTTGAAAGTTTTTTTTAAAATGGAAGGTTTTGAAATTGATAAACCACCATTCTTTGATGGTGTGCATTTTTTTTATTGGAAAGTTAGAATAGAGTTTTATATGCAATCTATTGATTTGGATTTATGGGATATTGTGCTAAATGGATTTACTTACAAATCAAAACAAACTGGGAATAGTTTTGACAAAAAATGTTTTTCTTTAAACATTAGAACTAAGCAAATTCTGAGAAGTAGTTTGAATGATGATGCTTGTAACACCCCAAATTTCCTATATCTTAAAATAATTTTTGAGTTAATGTAATTTTCTTGTTTAGTAAATTATCATTTGTAAAATTATTTTGAATATCCCATCAGCGTATTTAATCGCTTTCTTTTGAGTGATTTACTCGTGTCGGGAAAATGATAATTTTTGCCGTAGGAAAAATCTTTTCGTATTTATTTCTCTTGATTGTTAATTATTTTTAACAATCTGACTTGATTTTCATAGGTTTTCTAATTTTTGTGATTTTATGTGTGTTTTGAATTTCTTTCTGTTTGTGGGCCCCACGATTTAGGTATGTGGGCCAGTGGCCATACGTGGGCCAAGGTGGGTCCAAGAAAGTGAAAATTTTTTCTACGTATAGAAAAATTTGTCTTTGTTTAGACGGAGACAGGATCTTACTAAAACCTGAATCGGAAACGATTTTAGAAAATTTGTTTTGTACTTATATTTATTTATCGAAAGATAAAAATACAGTAAATATATTCTTTCGTGGGATTTTTAGTAGATAACAATAGAAATTATATTGTTAAGTCAACATTAGTGGTTTAGATATTCACCATTAATTTAATTAATAGTTAAGAAATAAATTTAATAAAGAAGTATAAGATAATCATCATTAATTTAATTAATGGTGTTAGAATAAAATTAGGCAAGCTTCAATATCAATCGTAGATTTAATCAATGGTGTAAAATTGATGATATAAAGTGACCATTTACAACCATTAGATTTAGACTAAATCAAAGGTGGAGATTTAGTCTTAAAAAGTGAAGGAGACCATTTATGACCATTGGATGAAGAATTAATCAAGGGTGGAGATTTGGTCTTAAAAAGTAGCAAAGACTAATTATGACCATTGGATTAAAAGTAAGAAGAAGCAATCTTGACCCTTAATTTTGGAGATACATCTTATGGTTAGAATTTCAAGTAGGAAGATCTAATGGCCTAGATTTAGTCTTCTAAAATAAAATAAAAAAAAATCTACCTAAAATCCTAACCATTGAATTAATCAATGGCTAGGAATGCTTCACATAATTGCATGGAAAAAGATGACCATATTATTGCATGCATAATGGGGGGGACGGTTGGAGCATGCTTGGACAAGGAGGAGACAAAGCTAACATAGCCTTTTTAGGCCAAAGAAAAGTTGAAGACCATTATTTGCCTATCTTGGTCAATTTTCATCATTCATTATTTTTTTCAAAAGAAAAATATATTTTCTTCTTTCTCCCCATGCAAAGCTACGACTACCACTCCCAAAATGCAGCATCCTTCTTTTTATTTTATCACACTTAACTCATTTTCTCTCTTCTCTCTCTTCCAATTTGTCAAGAACACCAAGAACACCAAGAACAACACCATTTTCTTTCCTTCCTTGAACCATTCGGTCACCACCCATGGAACCATTTCTAATCTACCATAATTTTATCTAGCTACATATCTTGAATCCTCTCATCAATCCAAAACACTTTCATGTTGGGGATTTTCTCTAAATCATTCATCTTCATCACTTAACCAAGCCAAGAATACAAAACAACCATTTTCTTCCTTTTCTCTCCATAGATTCGGTCAAGCAGCCCAAAAACACCATCCATCACTTTTAATTTCATCCAACTTGATTTTCTAAACCTAAACACCATTCTAAGAACATCTCTAGTTATGAGTTTTTCCAAAATCATTCATCTTGAGCTTCAAATCCAAGCTTCAAGTTTCTATCAAAAATCAAAAATTCAACCTTTGTGCTACAAGAGAAACTATTCGGTCAACCTACCAAAAACCACTCTCCAATATCTTTTAATTTCATCCAACCATAGATCTTGAATCTACATGATATTCTAAACAACTTTCATGTTGGAGATTTTCTCTAAATCCTCCATCTTCATGGATTTTCTTCAAGGTCAAAGTTCTTGGGTATTTATGGTGAAGTTTACTAATCTTCACTTTTCTTTTGATTTTCAAAGTTTTAAACCATGTTTGATCCATGGTTCCTCTTAATCAAGCTTAGTATACTAATTTCTATGTATTTTGTTTTGAATTTGAGAAGCCTTTGGTGGTGAAGGACTTGGAAAGAGAAGCAAAATCAAGAAGCTTTGAGGATCTTCAAGAGGTAAGAGGGGGATCTATCTCACCAACCAAATATGGTGGTGAGAGATGGTTGTATATTTGATGGATGTTGAATCCATGTGAGGATTCATATCCATGGTCTTGTAATTAATTTGTGGTTGTTTATGTGTTTTAATTATTTGCCTATGCTTGGTATGCTTACACATGAGTTTATGATTTCGATGGTATGCTTATACTATGTATGATTTATTGCTTTTAATTATGGCATGCTTGTGATATATATATGATTATATATATATGTATGTCATGACTTGATGATGGAAAGAAAATCAATTTTTGGTTCCAATGACCAAGGAGATGACTACGGTTTTGGCACCCAAGGTTAGGGTTCCATGTTGAAATTTTTCAAGAACAAGGAAATTAAATTTTGATCTTTAGAACAATGAGAATTTCGGCCAAGACACCTCAAAATAGGTGTTTACAAATTAATATGTTTTGGAAGAAAAAAATTGGATTGATTTTAGGAATATGGAAAATGAACTAAAGGTTTATTTTTTTAAGAAAACATGAACACAAAATTTAGAATGAAATTTTATTGATTTATTTTGTGTAGAAACAAGAATGAAATTTATTTAAGTTAGAAGAAAAATATTTCATGGTTCCAATGGCCATCTATAAGGTTTTGATAAATTAGAAAAATATTTTACGTATCTTTAAATTAATATGAAGAATGAAAATGAATTGAAGAGTATAGAAAAATAAACAAAGGGTTTGTTTTTCAAGAAAAACAAGAATACGGTCTTTGAGGAATTTTATTAATTTATTTTGTAAAAAAAAAAAAAAGAAAGATCCTAAGTGTTTTACTAAACATGAGTTTTAAATGAAAATGACAATGTTGATTTCAAGGACTTGCAAAGAAAGTGAAAAATAAAAATGGGCAAATGATTTGATTTCGAAGACTATAAGTCTTAAGTTTTGTAAAGGATTTTTAATGATTTTGTTTGTGTAAAACCATATCAATTTAGAAGGAAAAATGTTTTGATGGTTTCAATAGTCATGTCCACGTTTTTGAAGGCTTGTAATGCCTTGATTTTTATGAACAAAGTGATTCTCCAAGTGGAAATATAATTAATTTAATATAAGAAAATTGAAAAGGGAATCAGAGTATTTTAGCACTTGAGAAATGAATTTTTATGTAAATAGAAAAGAGAGGTTGCAAGTGAGTCTCAATTTGTTTTAAAAAGAATTTATTAAATCCCGTTAGATTTTTTGGAAAGCATTAGTAATTTTTAAAGTTAGAAACATTGATTTAATTCAATGGAATTGTGAATTTGTGAAATATACTATGAAAAAGGATTTCTTGAAATTAAGATTGATTTATTTAAGTCCAAAATAATGTTTGGAATATTGAGGAATTTGGAAATGGAATTAGAGCATTTATCACTTGAAAAATTAAGTTTTTGTAAACGAAAATATTTTTGAACTTCAATTTATTTTGAAGAAGGTTGTGTTTGGAAATGATTTGAGAAAAATGAAGAATATAGTAGTATTATGAAAATCTACTAACGTATAACTTATTTTTGAGTTTTGAAAGCACGTTAGAAAATGCTAAGTTTTGAAACGTTGATTTATATCAATGAAAAAGTGAATTTGTGAATTATATTTTGGAAAAGGATTTCTTGAGTAAAGAAAGGTGGAAAAAACATTTTTTTGAGTAAAGAAAATGTGTTAAATAAAGTATAAAGTTATATTATTTTGAGAAAAGTGGAAATGGAATTTTTGAAGAAATGAGAAACATTTTCTAAAATGGAATTGTGGTGAAAAATAATTATTTACGTATCTTAAAAATGTAATTTTTAAAGCACGTGATTTGAAATATAGTAAAATATTTCCAAGTGTTTGGAAATACTGATAAAATATTTTTATGCGATTTGAAATATGATAAAATATTACTACGCGATTGGAGATGCGTTGAAACATTTTAAGTGATTTGAATTACGTTTAAATATTTCACGTAATTTGAATTGTTGAAAAATCACTATGTCATTTAAAAATGATAGAATATTTTTACGGTATTGTGAAAATATAACGAAATATTTTAATTTTGAAAACGTAATGTAAGTATTACGATATTTTGAAAATGTAACGAAACATTTTGGAATTGTGAAAACATAATGAAAATGTTGCGTAATCTTGTGAGAATATGGCGAAAGTGTTTTATAACTATGAAAACATGATAACATGATTTTGTATTGAAAATGCAAAGATAATTATGTTTAACCAAATTGTATGGACACCTTGTGTATGAGAGAGTGACTTGTTTTGCCTATGATTGGTATTTGGTGCATTTTATATGCATTGGAAAGAGATGCCCGTATTTGAATTTGGTGCATTATACATGCATTGAAAAGATTTGGCGTTGGGGTTGGACTTGCACTGATATACTTGTGCATTGTACAAATGAAATTGAAAAGATTTGGCTCAGTTGGGGTTGGACTTACTGATATACTTGTGCATTGTACAAATGAAATTGAAAAGATTTGGCCCGTTGGGGTTGAACTTGCACTGATAAATTCGTGCATTGTATAAAAGATAGCTAATAGCTATTATGGCCCTTGTGGTTGAAGAGGGAATGAGAATTGATAGTGAGGTCTATGATGGATCTTGGGGGTGTTGAGGCGCGACGGTCGACCAGTGGACAACTGGCAAGTGCCCTGTGCCACTTGGCGATGCAGTCCGTTGCAACGCATTGACGATACCCGACAAGAACACGATTCTTTTCTACTACTGGAAGATTGTCTTTGGAATAAGGCTGAATTGACCAGAGCATTCTTCTCGAAATTTGGAAAACCTCCATGGAGTTGTTTTTGAAAAATCGAGTCTTTGTACACATGCATAATCTGAACATTTATATCGTGTGATATATTAATTAAGGAATATTGGTAATGAGCTATGACAATTGTTTTGAATACTTAGATGATGATGATAATAATTGTTGAGGACATTATTATAATTATTGTTTATGATGATTGAACCTGATAAATGATTAAATGATGATAGTTGATTAATGCGATAGCATGAATATGGTATGATCTATCGTATGATATTATTGGCGTGTGTTATCTCTGTCATTGCCATATTGGTATTGGTGTAGGTGATCTCACCTCTTTGTTATGTTATTTTGTTGTGTTTGTACTGTTAAAATCAAATAATAGAAGGATCGAGTTGTCTTAGACATAACGGGCGATGGATACTCTGAGATTGGTGACAACAATAAGGAGTGGACATTCGGGACTCGAAGGTGTGCAGTGTTGGCAAAGAAACGGATGTCGATGTATCAAGATGGACGAGAAAAAGGAATAAGTATGTTAAAGTTTCTCGTTAGTGTTGTACCGTGCTATTAAGTAGGACCGTCATGGGGTTTGCTAATCAAAAAAAAAAATCATTAATTTTATATTTCTCTTTAAATTGTGAAATTTCAAATTATTAATCAGTGTCAATATTGTATATTAAGCTCTTTAAATATATTGTTTGCAGTATGACCTATAAATTTTAGTAAGTTTATATTTCCGCGAAAAGAAATTTTGAAACCCATATTTTTTTTATAACTCAAACTTTGTGCAAACTTATTTTCAGATTATGAGTCGGAAGTCAGAAATGTGATGCCTTAGCTAGGGTGTTACATTAGTTGGTAATCAGAGCTAGGGTGTTACAATGCTTATGCTAAAATTAAAAATTACTCTAGTGCTAAAGATATATGGGATACTCTTGATGATATCTATCTTGCTAACAATACTATTATGCATAAAGTTGTATATAGAAAGCAAGAAGAGCAAAAGTCATTGAAGGAAGCTTATCATGAAAAATATCCTCAAAGAGATGCTCAAACTATTGAAGGGAGCCAAATGCCTCTTGGTGACGATGGTGCTCAATTTGAAGAAGAGGTAAAGTAAAATAAAATTGATGATGAAGAAGGTGATTCTCTTAAAGAGTCAAGTGTGCTAGAAATTGAAACTACTTCCTATATGGCTAAAAAGGACTTTGAGGTAAATAATTCTAAATTATATTATAATCCTTTCTATGATGAGTTGCAAAGAGCATATAATGAATTGTATGATGGTTTGTTGAATTTAGAAAAGAAAAACTTATCTTGTTTGGAAAACATTTCCTATATTGAAAATGAAATTGAGACTTTAAAAAATAAATATATTTTTCTTAATGAGAAAATGCCTTTGAAATATGAAACCTCATCTTCTTGTGAAAAATGCATTGATTTAAAAAATCAAGTTGAGAACTTATATTCCGAATTTGCCAAAGCTAATGATTGTAATTGCTTAAATTCTATACTTGTTAATGAGAATAAAATTAGTGTTATTCCATGTGAAAATTCAAGTAAGGCTTATAGAAAAAATAATTTAAAATATAATAATAATAATAAAATGCTTAAGTTTTTCAAAAATGATATTCAAAGGATCAAGCCATCATTAAATTCAATTGTTTGTTATTTTTGTGGTCATCTAGGACATATTTCTCATTTATGCAATTATAGAAGAAATCATTATATGAGAAATTGTATAGTATGAGTTCCTAAAAATCCTAAAGGCCCTAATACTAACATTCAAGGACCCAAAATGAAGTGGGTACCAAAGTGTCCTCCTAGTGTTTCAACTGTGCAGAAAATTTCTCAAAAGGATGGACTTATTGGTCAAAGGAAAGAGGAATCATCACGAAGAGCGCTTCCAAAGCCCAATGAAAGATATTTTAGTCAAAGAAGGAAGATGACTTCAATCAAAGTTTCTCAAGTACAAAATGTAGAACTTGCAAAGTTCAAAACACCAAAAGAGAAGCAATGGGTAAAAAAAAGCATTTCCTTGATTGCCAAGGCCAAGGTATCAAAAGTTTTTACCTCTTATGCATATTCACTTAAAAATGATAATAATGAATATGAGGTATATTCCTTGTAGGCCTTAGGTAGAGGATAGAATCATGTGTACTTGATAAAATTTGAATATTATGTTTAACACATGATTATATTGATTCTTATTATATCATAGTTCATTAATTTGTTATATATCTTGGTACATAAGGGTCTATAATGCTTATGTATACTTTATATGCTTTAAAACTGTCTATATATCATGAAAGTAGGCATGCTATCAACTATGTGCTTAATGGTATTTAATTATTTAATTTATTGTGCTCAGCTTACATATTATGAAAAAATTGATCTTTATGATAGCATAATAAATTAATATTCAAAAACTAACACACAAGGACCCAAGAAAATTTAGGTACCAAAAGTCAAAAGTTGAAGTGTGTTGTAGGTGTGCTTGAAGGCCAAGAGCTGACTTTGGCATCTTGAAAGTGGCTGCTCCAAGTACAAAGACCAGAAATAATTTCAAGCTCTCTTCCTTGTCTACGTGAAGTTTGGACTTACAATTTTTGGATAAGTGAAAACTTTTATTATGCTTTTCTAGCCTTATAATTTGAAAATATTTCTACATGTTAATATGCTAGATAAAGTATAATTCTGGTTTGAAATGACATGTCGAATGATAATATCATTGAGCTTGAGTTTTATCTCTCTTGAATCTTTAAATCATATGAATATATGCTTTGTCTTGAATTCTGAACGTATGTCTTATTGTGCTTCTTGATAATTTTATTCGAATAAATATAAGCTCATTCGAAGAAAGTTCTTTAAAGCTGGTCAAAGTTTGCATTGAATATCATCTTTATTCGAATAACATGAAGTTTATTCGAATAAACTGACTCCTATGTCAGTTCTGTTTTCGTTGTTATCTCTGTCTATTCGAATAAATCTCAGATCATTCGAATAAGCAGAAGCTTGTTTCATCAGTCTCTTTTGACCGATCTCTGTCTATTCGAATAAATCTATTTCTATTCGAATAATCAGAGGTTTAGTTGATCAGTCTTGACTGATTTCTCTCTGTTTATTCGAATAACCCTTAGGTTATTCGAATAAATCCTGTTAAACGGCCAAAATATTTGGCCGTCGCAGATCCTCTATTCGAATAGGATCTTCCTCTTATTCGAATAAACTCATTTTTTAAACAAAAGGTTCTTCTACGTTTTGTTAATATATGTTGAATCCCTTTTAAAAATACAAATGCTTAATCAAAAGTAATTCACTATTCTTTTTTATGAACATATGAAATTGCTTAATTGATCATGAAATATCTTTTGCCCTTGTGAACTCATTTATTATTTTGAATGCTTATTTGCTTATGAGTTTGGCATAATGACTAACCTCTATGGATCCAAAATTGATGGATACCAATGAAAGTACTTTGAATTATTTTGTAGGGTGTCAACTACCTCAAGCAGACATTTAAATGCAATAAGTTCGTTCAACTTGAGGATAGTAAAGTTTAAAAGGACTCAACTTTTTGAAAGGGGTGCAAAGAATTTCTATTCCCTCATGAAAACTTGAAGCTTAGAAGTTGGAGTCACCTACAAAACCTCAAAGAGTACACTTTTGGTGATATCAATCCTTATTTATGCTTTAAATTTGATATCATATGATATATGGAGAAGTAGAGAGTTGCGTTATACCTTTACATACCTTACATAATAATTATTTGCCTAAAAATGCCTAAATAAGTTTTGATGATGATCATATGTTTCTTGATAAACTTGAATCATGTCTTAAAATGCTTAAACTATTCTTTTTGGATTCAAGTGCATATGTGTTTCATGCATTCTTGTTAGAGATAATATTGCATGGTTGATAATGTGATACATGCTTTAAATTATATATCAACCTGAATTATGCTTATAAATGGCTTACATGATATTTGATGCTAACCTATGTTTTAGAAGACTTTTAAAGTTAGTTTTGCAAGTCTCTCTATGTGTTTCAAATATAGCCATCAGATTTTTACATACAAGCATATGTGGATAAACGAGAAAAGTTGAATGGAAGTCAAATGAAAAGGAAGATAAAGAAGCATTTCTTCAAGTGAAATGGAATGGAATACTCAATGGAAGAAAGCTCAAACTCAAAGGACAAATAAACGAAGAACATTCTAAATAAGTATCACTCTTTATCTAAATCAATAAGTATCTTTATCCCTTAACTCTTGTGATATTTTATATGGTATGGATCATATGATACTTGTTGAAAAATTGATCTTCAATGATTATATGCTTTCTTTACATGAGAAGTATGTTTAGCATTGACAAAGTGCCTAATTGGATATTTAACTTGCTATTTTGTCATTGCATTTAGGGTGAATGATATTAGTTCTATACATGCTTTGATCCCTATAGCATATTTTATCAAGGAGATGTACATATGCTCTTTTGACTTAGATTGATATGTCTTAATGAATATTTTTTATAAAATATTTCTACCCTTCTAAAATGCTTTTGAAAATATAACGTGCTCTTGTAAAATTCTTCTTGAAAGGGGGAGAAGTTTTAAAATGGCTTTTTTGTTTGAGGATTTAAGAAAATGTATATTTGCCTTGCTTTTCTTTAAGATAATGTGCTTACATGGTCTTCACATACATATTTTCTTTATCTATTATTTTGATAATATGCATATTTTGAGGGGGAGCCTAGCCCCTAACTTGTTGTTTATATTTTTTTGGCTTACATCCTTGTTTGATTACATAAAGTGTTTTACTGCTATTATATGCGAAATATTGACATACAAAAATATGACAAACATTGCATGAATAATCCTCTATATCTTGAAAGCATACTTAATTCATCTCGCTATTCTTGAATCATATGTAGAATCTAAGAGGGAGAAAATATTATTTTCTAAGCCTTTTTGTTGATGTCAAATAAGGGGAGTAAAAATTGGAAAGAAAAATATATTCTTATGCTTAGTATTTGATATGCTTACATGAATATTCATTCTTGTATATTGCTCAACATATTTTTCCTTAGTGATTTGTCATCATCAAAAAGGGGGAGATTGTGGAATAAGTTTGCCCCAAATGGTTTTATATGTTAAGTTTTGATGATGACAAATACAAGACAAATAGAATGATGCTTATGCTTGAAAAATGTGCTTAATGTGATATATTGTATCATGCATGATATGTACCTTATCTAGTTATATTTTACTTAATAATCATGCAATATGATATATGTAACATTCATCATATAGTATATCTAATAATGCTTTATATGAGTTATAAATGAATTAATATTGGATTTGACCTTTGTGCAATGTGTTCTGTTACATCCTACATAGAACATATCTATTAATAATTGTTAAATGACTTATTTGGATATGTCTATGAAAGTTTTATATGCATGTTAAACTAACTAAAGCTATATATTTATGAATCATGCATATAAAGACATTAAATTATGTCTTTGGACTAATTATGCTTGTTTAAGTGAGCAATACTTTACAGGATAGTCCAAATACCAAGGGTGAGCTTGCAACAATAAAGAAATAGATATCTATTAAGCTCAACACAAGGAGAATGCGACTAAGCATATATCTTTGAAGAATGTTTTTAATGATAACAAACATGAAGACAAAATGAAGATGATGGGAAGATCAAGTCCAAGATCTTTAAATGATAGCTTTAGGACTTAGAGTCTCTTTGTTCGAGAATCTCTTTGGATATCTCCTAGTGCATTAAGATAAAACAAAAATGCTTTCTTAAACTTATACCAAAACTGTTTTGATCTTGAAAATAACTTAAAAATGTTTTGGTGTTTTTGATAAACTTTCTGGGATGTTTTTCAAGCCTTTATAAATGTTTTATAAATTGAGTTATTCGAATAACTCATTGGTTATTCGAATAAAGCTTTGTTTTTTAGCTGCTGCGTAAATGTTTTAAAGTGTTATTCGAATAACACTCCTGTTATTCGAATAACACTCCTGTTATTCGAATAAAAGCTTTCCGAAATAGCTTGTTTTATATCAACTATTCGAATAACTCTTCAGTTATTCGAATAGAACCTTTTCCCAGAAATCTGCCTTAACAAATGTTATTCGAATAAACTTAGAGTTATTCGAATAACCAGTTTTCTAAATGTTTTCTTAGTGGCAGAGTTATTTGAATAACACGAAAGTTATTCGAATAACCAGTTTCAGAAATGTTTTTAAAAGAATGTGTTATTCGAATAGCCAAAGGCTTATTCGAATAAACACGGTAAACACAGTTCCAAAAATAGAAACTAACGGACATATTTTCATATTAATCATGGAATTAATTTCTACAACGGCTATTTTCTATCAGGCTCTATAAATAGAGACTGTGGGTCTCATCTGAAGCAGCTTAGCTATCTGTTTAATTTGCGCTTGCTCTGAAAAATGTAATTTACAATTTACGCCTATTTTTTGTGCTCTTTTTGCTGAAACTTTAAGATATCCTTTGAGAGCCTCTTAGCACTTCAATTTGTATTATTTACTCTGAGTGAGAGTTTCTATCCATCTATATTTCTGTTCTACTATATTGAGGGTGAGGTATCCTTCAAGATTTCAAGGTTTGTATCCATTCAAGGTTTGTATAAGGGTGAGGTATCCCTGCAGGCTGAGACTTTAGCACAAGGGTTGAGTTTCCCTTTGTGTGAAAAGTGCTCATTTGTGTAAAGGTTGCAAGCACCTATTGAAGCTTGTATACATAGTGAAAAATCTCGAACTGTGTTTCGGGGACTGGACGTAGACCACAAGTGGTTGGTGGTCGAACCAAGATAAATATTGTGCCTGCTCTTCTTCTCTTTATCTCTTTATTTTATGTAATTTTATTTTATTACACATTTACTTTCCGCTGTTCTTAAAGTTTCTTTTCTTCATCACGTTCCTTCTGTGCTTTTATTTAAATAGCTTAAATATTTGTGTTTATTTTAAGAGCATTTGTGAAAAAGTTTTTATACCCAATTCACCCCCCCTCTTGGATAATGGTTGCCATGACTAACAAAAAGAAGAACCAGTGTAGTATAGTTTTTATGTTTTCAGTTTAAAGCTTATGTAATTTAATTTATATTTGCTTTTAAGATGTAAAAAGTTGTATGTATAATACTTATATGTATGACTTTTAGATATGACTCTTCATAATTATTTATTTAAATGTTATGGATTAGTTAAAGATTAAGTTAGAAGTAGCATGATTGACACTATTTATCCAGGTATATGTTAGATATACTAGGGTACAGGTATTAAGGACGTTACAGCCGGCCAACCTTCGCACCCTGGAATCAGCCCTTATGGCTTGAGAGTCAGCATTAGATGACTTGGCCCCCGAAGTGGAAGAACTCCCCAACTTGCTTTTGTTTTTCCTCTGCACCTTCATTAGTTCTCTTATGCCCCTAGAGTCCACCATGCTATGTGCAATGAAGAGAAAATGGTGTTAAGACAATGACAATGAAAACAATTGAAAAATAAACATAAAATATCCAAGACGAGTGGCGGCACCTATCTCAAACTTACTAAGGTAACCTTCAACCTCCTAGGGACTCCAATTAATCAACTTCGAGCATTAGAAGTTTTCAACCTTCTTAGTCACATCGACAAAGTAGTTGAAGGTCGCTTGTTTAGCCACGCTCATTTTTTCCCACTTTGTTTAAAGTGTCACCTTGTACTTAAAACGCTTATTCCAATTCAAAGGAAAGAGCAGCCTACCCTCTTCATCAATGAAGAATGGAGTATGACCATCAACACCCTAGAGCTTGAAGAATCCATCCTTGAAATTCAATGTATGACTTGTCATACAATTCGAAGCATTTCCTATGCATATGGTTCTGGATGGTGATCTAGGCCGGTTTACTCCCTCTGGTTGAACCCAAGATATCGAACATATAAAAAAAGAGATTAATGTTGGGCTCCACTTTGAAGTGGTGACACACAATCTCGAAAGATCGTATGTACATCCAACTATTCGGGAGAAGTTGAGAAGGAGCAAACTCAATCGGGTTCAGCACATCCACACAAAACTCGGATAACATAATCTTCAAGTCGAGCCTCATAAAGAAAGTCTCGTACATGTATGTATAGGGGGTCCGGGCCACAGAAAATTGCAAATTCGCTTATCCTCATCACAGGGCTCCATTAGGTAATCCCTCTCTGATGGGCCCCCAATATGTCAAAAACATATAGGTGCGGAGGTCCGCAATCTCCTTGTGCGAGTCAAAGCAAGAAGCGATCTCTTGGGATTCTTCGTGAACCAAGGGAAACTTGTTAGAAACTGGGGGCACGATTCGGCAACTCGAGCCCTAGCTCTACCTATGGTATCAGAGTCCGGCTAGTTTTGTGCCTACAGAGGCAGAAGACTCATTAGAATCGCTGCTCATAGGCCCCATAAGCGTATGCAAGACCCTCTCCACATTGGAGGTCGAACGACGCCCAGGGTTGATCTCCCTAAGCCTCTTTTTCAACCACTTCGAGGACTTGGTCTGCCTCCGCACCTCGGAAGTGAAAAGCACCCCCAAGGACCCTTCTTCGTTGCGAGCAGCGTGATGGCGATGGTGGCTGCTCTAGAACCTCCAGAGAAGTACCCACTTCCCCCTCATCCCTTAATATTCTGATTACTAAAAAGAAACTGAAAAGGAATGTAAAGAGAAGAAATGGTACATTTTGAAGGGAGAGGAGGAGCAATGCAGAAAGAGGATGCTACAGGAAAATAGTGAGTCGTCGTGAAAATAACCCAAGAACCCTTTGAGTAACTAGAAGTTCTCCTGAGAGATGGAAGAAAAGGAGCGACAAAACAGTAATAAGAGTGGGGAAAATGGTACAATTATCCATGACCCACTATTTATGGAGAGATGCTCAATAACTGCCACCCACCAACAGGGGCAAGTTAGTCCTTGGCCTACAATTCGAAATTATGATGAGGCGTGTAATCCCAAGCCTAAGGTCACATGCGGATCAGTCAACTAGTGACACGTGGCTAAAAGGCTGCCAAAGTGCAGATGAAGGGACATGCATACAGTAGGTGAAGCATTTCAAGCAAGCCACAATCACTACAGTTTGAAGCACAGACCTCAGAGCACGTGCCTTACTTGAACCTTGCACAATCTGTCCAATACATGTACAACAAAGGGCTCAAAATGAAACCACATCAGAGCATGGCACCCCGATAACCATCAAGGCACCAACCTTGGGGCATTGTTCCATCCTGGGGTTTTAGGCCCCTAAAGACCAATCCTATTGACAATTACAGGGCCACCTCTATCCCTACACAAAGGGGGTAATTCGAGTTAGTCGAATGAGGCACCGACAAATACGCCCATGTGGGCCCATGCTGTAAGAATCCTTTAGGGCACAAACTTTCCTACACACTGCCAATGACAGGAGGACCGCCTCTATAAATAATAACATTAAGGATGTTGGTAAGCATCTTTTCCTACCCATAACACAACCTAACTCACTACACTGACTTGAGCATTGGAGTATCTTTGTAGGTACCTAACCCCCTATTTCCAAGACCTCCAAGCTTGAAGGACACTTAGTAGGAACCTAGTTCTGGCCCAGCAAGCCTAGTAGCCCTATACAAAATAGTTGTCATGCAATTATCTGTATTAATCACTTATCAATTAAACTAATTAGTTGTTTTCAGCTAGCTAAAGCAAACCAACATTTAGTTAATTGAACTTAACTTTAAGTAAAGCATTTGGTAGTATGAATAACACCCAAATTACCTAGTAATTGTCAAGGACAAATCATGCATACAAGAAGTAATGTGCATCAAGAAGTAGGGGAAGTACATTATAAGTTCAATATATGAATACATCATCATGTGTATCATATATATAGAATGAGAATAAACTTTAATGACAATTATTGTTTGCTGTTGCTTCTTTTCTTTTGTACACACCCATATCTTTGGTTAAGAGTGGAGCCATCTACAATGCTCTATTTTAGTGTTGGAGCATCATACTCCACCCAAAATTACCTATAACAGGAGGTTGTCCTCGGTTTCCTAATTTTTTTATAAGAAAATAATGATTTTTTTTAGCCTTATATTTTTGGATTTTACCTATTAGTCCTTTTTTCTTTCTTTCGTTCTTTCATCATTGTTTGAAACCTTGAACCATGATCCCGATTTAAAGAAACGTTTTTCACTGATTTCCTCATCCACGACCCCAATTTTACTTGAACCTAGAACAGAACAGAAAGTTGGGTATGCAGTGAAGATTAACTAGTGGTTGTTAGTGGAAGATAAAAGAGCAAGACACAAAAAGCATCGCAACGCCTCTGCTAGAAATCAAATCCTGTGCAATAGCAAGGAGTTAATCCCCTGATTCCAAAGCTTAGAAATAGTAAAATGAAGAGCACATTGATTTTGGAAGACAGATGTACCCACAAATTGATGGAGAGTGAGTGAGATAGAACCATAAACATTGGAGCATAAAGCTAGATAAGGATGGAAAGCAAGTCGATTTCCCAATTGCTAAGCTTACAAACTACTGAGAAAAAAAAAAAAAAAACACACACACACACATATAACAACAACACACTAGTTTTGGAAGACAATTTTCAAGTTTCAATGTTTGGCTGGATTTTAGATGTTTAAGTCACAGTGTGCAATTCTATTTGGTTCTGGTTTTGTTCGCATATAGCAATGGTAATTACCCATGATGATGGACTTCAAATCGTTTACTTGAATCCTCCGGGCTGTAGTGCCGGTATCCATGGTTGTAGTGTGGGGCTCTGAGAATAAGGACCAACTTGCAAACGTCCAATATAAATTTTGATATTCTTTGGACTAAACTTGTAATTAATAAAGAGACCTGTAATCCAAGTTACAAATAATGTAATCCAACCATTGGTTTTGTTATTATAAAATCAATGGTCTTGGATTAATGGAGCATCCATGCTCCATACCTCACCCAGAGCATAGTAGACGTCTCCGTTAAGAGTATCATGCATTTCTTTCAATATATGAAATTTGTTAAATCTTCCTAAACATTTAAGAAAAAGATCATACACTCTCTTTAAAAGTGTATACAAAAAGAATGTCAAATTTAATGAAAAAAAATGATAAAAAAAATAAGTATGATAAATAATATTAAAAGAAACGTACAAAAAAAATGTATGCACTGTTACTAATAAGAATATTAAAACTAAATCATTTAACAACTTGTTTGGGCCTTTCTTTGCTCATAATATAATGAAGACAAATGTATCACATGCCCTTATCTTGATTGTACTGGAAACTTTTGCTTGCTATCATTCAGAAGTAGTTTTGATATTTCAACCGCTTTAAGATTTTAACCTGGTCTAGTCTCTTAAAATCTAAATCTTATTGGCAATTTAGAGTATAAACTTAGTGCTAGAGGATGGAAATTGACCATGGACATCCATCAAAGAGAACCAGAGTCATAGAAGCAAAACGAAAAACCGAATTACATAGGTATCTTTAATATGAAGAGAGAATAATAAGACAAAAATGATTCCTCCAAGACCATTTATACTGGAAGGACTGGATTGATATATATCACTTTCCATAGAAAGAATAGATGACATGAGAACTGAAGGTACCCCTTGGGCCTGCTTCAAATATAAAACAAACATGAATTGTATTTACAATTAATCAATCATGTATAACACATACACAAAGGCAGGATGCTACCAGAGGATTCGCACAAAGTCAGATCCTTAAGTTCGTTAGAGGTGGTTAGAGGAGTGCAGGTCCTGCAGGACTAACTAGCAAAGCAGCAATAGCCGTAGGTGGTTAAGCATACATGTATTTCTGCCTTCAAAATCAGATGAAGATAAGTTAAGCATGCTTGAACATCTTCATGCTGAGCCAGCGGAAGTACACAGCAACCACAACTATAGGGAGAGTCAATGGCACTAAGAAGCAGTAGTACCTATGATATTTAGTCAAACAAAAATCAGGAAAACGATGGGTTTAGATTTTTTTTTCTCAGGGAGAGGTAATCGTAATAGCAATATTAACGATGATAAGAATAAATTTTTATAAAAGAAATTATAATAACAATAATAAAGTATTTGTTCCTACAATGATTTTAATTGCTAGATCGTCAAGTGCATGAACCTTTTTTTTTCTACAGTTGCCTAGAGTCCCAAAGAGGGTGATGTTTTGGTGGTGGTAGACCATGAGGAAAAGTGGAAAACCTAGCTTAGGACATTAATTGGTAGAATAATGCTAAATACACACTTACAAATAACATCATCTCACATCTACATAATTTTTAGCATTCGATCACAGTTGATCCTACCTTATTTTCTGCATACCTACACTTTGATTTTACCACGTAGGCAGGTGTGAGAGATGTGAGGGATTTAGTGATGTGTGGGAAGCATTTTCCTAATCAGTATTATGCCTATAGCATTTACATCAATTTATACCCAAGTTTGAAGCATCTTATACCCTTAAGAAAGAACGAATCACCTAGGAGGCTAGGACAAACGTCAATGTGAGAATTCTTGAAAAGCCAAGCCAAGCCAACATGTTGGACCAAGAGGGAAGTGGTATGACTTGATTAACTACTTGTCATTAACCGCTTTCCTCCTGATCTCCAACATGTTTGTTGGCTCCCTGGCTTGGTCATTTCTCCAACATTTTGGCATAAAACATCACAAAAGGGGACATTTTACACACACAGCTTTTTCCATAGCCCAGGTGACCAGGCCTCACATGGTCAGTCAGTGTCATATCTGTCCATCTCAAGTCACCTCACATAGCACCCGACACCCACTCTTACATATCTATCAGCATATCAGTCTCCTTTCTAAGTTAGACTTCACCCATAACATCTCATTCCTCAGAAACTCACTCATAGAGTAACCCATGGCACTCTCTTCTTCCTCACCTCCGCCCACTAGACTTCTCCTTACTCCCTCAAGGCACAACATCTCATTCCTAACAAACTCGCTCATAGAGTAACCCAGGACCTTGAAACAAATAACCATATAGTTTCATAGTGACAATTGAGACTTCTAAGAGTTTGAATAATATGACAGCTGTATATTATTGCTTAAACTGAATGTTTACAAGGAGATAAAATATATAGGGAGTTGTACATTAAACTAGTCCCTAGAAAACAAGCCAATCAAGCCTAGAAAATAAGCAACAATAAAGCACTAAAAACGTCTACAAAAAAAACATGAAAACGTGGAACAAGAGGCCACCGTCCAACATAGTTTTCCACTCTCCCTCAAGCTGGTGAATATGCATTCTCCATTCCCATCTTAGATACAATCATATGAAATACTGGACTACTCAACTCTTTTGTAAGTACATCAGTAAGATGACCTTGCGTAGTAGACACATAGGGTGTACAGATTAAACCACTCTCTAGTTTTTCTTTGATAAAATATCTGTCAACCTCAATATGCTTTGATTGATCATGCTATACCGGATCGCAAACTTTTTATCATAATAAAGTCTCATCGGACCATCCCACTTGATCTTCAGATCTTCAAGAATAATCTTTAATCATAGTAGTTCACACACACCATGAGTCATAGTTCTGAATTCTGCCTCTGCACTAGATCATGCTACCACATTATGTTTTTTACTTCTCCAAGTCACCAGATTTCCACCAAGAAAAGTGCAATATCCTATAGTTGATCTTCTGTCCACTGGTGATCCAGCATAATCAGCATCAATGTATGCGTCAAGTACCACACCTTCATTTCTCTTAAATAAAATGCCTTTTCCTGGTGTTCCCTTAAGGTACTGTAATACTCGATATGCTGCTTGCAAATGAGATTCTTTTGGACTGTGCATGAATTGGCTAATCACACTTATTGCATATGTTATATCCAATTATGTGTGGGATAGATAAATAAGTCTTCCCACCAGACGCTGACACATTTCTCTATCAACTGCAGCATCTTCCTCTGCCTGTTCAAGTTTCATATTGGGATCCATAGGAGTACTTGCCAATTTGCATGTTGTATGACCTGTTTCTTTTAAGAGATCCATAACATACTTTTGTTAGGAGATGAATATACCTTGCCAGAATGAGTAACCTCTATTCCAAGAAAGTATTTCAACCTTCCTAATGCTTTAATTTCTAGCTCCTAGGCTAAGCACTGACTTAGAATGTGTTTCTCCTCAGCATCATCTCCTATTACTACTATGTCATCAACATATACCAAGAGAGTTGTGACTTCCCCTGGAGGAGTGTTTAACAAATAGTGTGTGATCCCCTTGGCTTTGTTTGTACCCCATAGCCAACATAATTCTGGCAAACCTTTCTGTAAAAATCAGAGGAAATCCTCTTGTATTTCCTTGAATTAGAATAATTACAAGCAGCGGTATATATAGAAGTAAAACTAACACTAATCTAGGAGCCTTAATGAGAGGAGTAAAGTCCTCTTCCTAAAAATCAATAAAAAACAGAATAAAAGGATTTGATAAACATGGAATCCCTTAAAGAATAAAACAATAAAGGACTACAACTAGCAGTCCATAAATAGAAGGATTAGCCAATTATGGCTGACCCTATAAATTAGGAATCGTAATTCCTATTATCAAGAATTGATATCCAACACTCCCCCTCAAGCTGGGTGGTAGATGTCAATCATGCTCATCTTGGATCTTAGGTTCTCATAATTCAGGCTAGCAAGAGCTTTAGTCAAAATATCTGCTGTTTGATGACAAGAGGGGATGTGATCAAGTCTGATGACCCCATCAGCAATTTTTTCTTTTATGAAGTGTCAGTCAATCTCAACATATTTAGTTCTGTCGTGATGAACAAGGTTCTTAGCAATACTAATAGAAGCTTTGTTATCACATAAGACTTTCATAGTATGGTCTGAAGAAATACCAAGTTCCTTGAGTATCCTTTGCAACCATATTCCTTCACAAACACCATGGGCCATAGCCCTGAATTCTGCTTCAGCACTGCTTCTTGCTTCTCCAAGTAACCAAGTTACCCCACACATATGTGCAATACCCAGTAGTGGATTTCTGGTCAGTTATTGATCCTTCCCAGTCTGCATCAGTAAATACTTCAACATCTCTGTTGGGATTCTTTTTGAAATGGAGTCCTCTACCAGGGGTCTTTTTAAGATACTGTAGAATTCTATTTACAGCCTTCATATGATTCTCAGTAGGATTGTTCATAAAGCGACTTACCATACTCACAGAGAACCCAATATCTAGTCTAGTATGAGTCAAATAAATCAATTTCCCTACCAATCTCTGGTACTTGTCTCTATTGGTTGGAGGACTTTCTTCTTCTGCTCCAATTTTTCCTGTTGGTTCCATTAGAGTGTCTGCGAGTTTTCATTTCAACATACTTGTTTCCCACAGTAGGTCAAGTGTATACTTCCTCTGAGACACGGAGATTCCATCTTTGGAGCAAGCCACTTCCATCTCGAGGAAGTACCTGAGAAGGCCTAAGTCCTTGACTTCGAACTCCTTTGCCAAAGAGCTCTTGAGATGTTCTGTCTCTTCATGATCATCACTTGTGATTATGATGTCATTATGAATAATGTTATTTTTCCTTCCACCGAGTGTTTGACAAACATAATATGATCTGTCTAGCACTGGATGTACCCATATTTCTTCCCCACTCGAGTCAGTCTATCAAACCAAGCATGGGGTGACTGCTTAAGACCATAGAGTGACTTCCGAAGTCTACACACTTAGCTGGAAGTTTCTAGTTTTTCCAGTCCAGGAGGAATTTTCATATAGACTTCCTCTTCTAATTCACCATTAAGAAATGCAGTTTTTAAATCTAGTTGGTGGAGGCCAATCCAGATTTACTGCCAAGGATAGGATAACTCGGACAGAATTAAGTTTTGCCACTGGGGCAAATGTTTCCTCATAATCGACTCCATAGGATTGAGTGAGTCCTTTTGCAACTAACCGAGCTTTATACTTGTTCACACTCTCATCAGTGTTATATTTGACTGAGAAAATCCACTTGCGCCCAACTGGTTTCTTTCCTTCTGGTAACATCACAAATTCCCAAGTACCATTCCTTTCTAATGCATAGACTTCATCTTCTATAGCAGCCTTCCATTCTGGTTGTTTAAGGGCCTCTTGGACATCCCTTGGTATCTGCACACTATCTAGAACAGTGACAAAAGCCTTGTACTCCTGTGATAGTTTTCCATAAGATACATAGTTGCTAATATGATGTTGAGTGCATGATCTCACTCCTTTTCTTAAGGCAATTGGTTGATAGAGATCATGAACTGCTGGGCAAGAATTATCAAATTATGTATTAGACATGGAACAAGGGATTATGTTACCTGGATGTGCTTCCGTGGACTCTAGATCCTAGGCAAATTCTAGGCTTTGCCTTGGGAATGGACAGATTTCTGCCTCCCTTTGAGATTTATGTCTCCTTGAGTACACCAGTAAATTCTTATCAGCTTGTGTAGTGAGAGAAGAGGTTGGATCAATAGGAAAAGGTTCTTCCACTTGAGTTTGGATGGTTGTAGGTAAGGGTTCAGCCACTTGATTTTGAGTAGGTGAGGGTATTATGAGTATATTGGGCGCCTCAGTTTCCCAAAGTTGGGATTCTGTAATTGTCCTCTCCCCCTAAATGTTAACTTTGGGATAGTAAGGTTGATTCTCAAAAAGTCACATCCATGGAGTGGTAGAATTTTCTGGTGGCAGGGGAATAGCATTTGTAGCCTTTTTGGTTTGGTGAGTATCGAAGAAATATGCATTTCACAGATTTTGGGTCTAATTTGCTGCGGTTAGGCTGGTGGTCATGAACAAAAACAATGCATCCAAAAACTTTCAAGGATATGGATGTTAAGAGACGGATGTTTGGGTAGATAGACAACAAGGAAGAGCATGGGGTGTTGAAGGCAAGAGCTTTGGAAGGCATTCTGTTGATTAGGTAGGCTGTAGAAAAGACAGCTTCACCCCAAAAATGGTTTGGTACATTTGTGGCTATCATGAGAGACCTAGTCACCACCATTAGGTGTTAGTTTTTCCTCTCAGCAATCCCATTTTGCTGAGGGGTATCTACACATGAACTTTGATGGATAATTCCATTTTTCTGAAGATGGGACCTGAGAATGGTGTTATAATATTCCCTAACATTGTCAATTCAAAGAACTTTGATTTTGGCCTAAAATTGGTTGTGAACCATGTTATGGAAGTTTTCAAAAATTTGTCCCACTTCTGATTTTTCTTTCATAAGAAATACCCAAGTAACTCGTGTGTGGTCATCAATAAATGTGACTAACCATCTAGAGCCAGTTATGTTGTTGACTCTAGAGGGTCCCCATACATCACTATGAAATAATGAGAAAGGATGAGATGGTTAATATGGTTTGGCAGGATAAGAGTTACGAGTATGCTTGGATAATTGACAAACTTCACACTAAAAGAATTTAGAATTTTTATTGAATAATGAAGGGAACAATTTTTTAAGGTAGACAAAGTTGGGGTGGCCTAAGCGGTAATGCCATAACATAATAGAATCCTCTTTACTACCACTAAGGGAAGTGACTACAGAAGCATGATTATTTGGTTTCCTCTTGGAGTCATCAACTCATAGGAAGTAGAGTCCTACACATTCTTCAACATTGCCAATCCTCTTCCCCGAATCCAAAGCCTAAAATTCACACATGTAAGGTAGGAATTTAGTAGCACAATTAAGGTCCTTAGTCAATTTGATTATGGACAGTAAGTTACAGTCTAGTTTAGGGACATAGAGAATAGAGTTAAGAGTGATATCCTGTGATACAACAACTAAACCTGTACCAGCCACCTTAGAGAGTGTTCCATCTGCAATTCGAACTATTAAATTGTTGTGACATGGTGAGTATTTTTCAAAAACAGTGATGTCCCAAGTCATATGATCTAAAGCTCCTGAGTCTACTATCCATGAATTGTTCTCCCTTGACTAACATTAAGTGCACTTAGGAAATTACCTTTCCGTGCTACAGATGTTGTACTATTACTAGTGCCAGTGTTCTGTGGACTTTGTTGCAGTAGTTTCTACAGCATCTCCATCTGCTCCTTGCTGAAAGGACTTGTTTCTGGTGCAATGGTCATCTTGTCAACTTTAGGTTTACTGATAGTGGTTGTATTGCCATGATTTTCCCTTCCTTGGAATGGCTTCATATCTGCTAGTCTTCCATGGAGTACCCAGTAAATTTCCCTAGTGTGGCCTGTTTTTCTACAGTGATCACACCAAGGTCGTGATTTTTTTTTGTTGGTGATTGGACTGGCTTGACAGATGTCCTCTGTTGCCAGGGCTGAACTCTCATGGTTGAGGGATAATGTTGGGCCTACCATCATAATTTTCCTTCTGCTTTCCTCCCTTCTTACCTCTGAGAACACTTCACGAACACTTGGAAGAGGTTTATTTCTAAGGATCCTCCCACATACTTCATCAAGGTCCTTGTTAAGTCCAAGAAGGAATTTGTAGATCTGGTCTTTCTCCATAAGTTTCTTGTACTGTTTGTTGTCTTCAGAACACTGCCACTCCACTTCCTCATAGATGTCAAGTTGCTGCCAGTAGCGAGTGAGAGTGGTGAAGTATGTGGTGACAATAGAGTCTCCTTGTCACAGATCATGGAGGAGACTTTTGATTTCGAATATTGCCGAGGTATTATCCACATTTCAGTAGGTTTCTCTGGCTGCATCCCATATCTCCTTTGCAGGGTTGTAATACATGAAATTTTCTCCAATTTCATTGATCATTGAGTTCAACAGCCACGACATCACTAGGTTGTTCTCAAGATTCCACTTCTAGCTGCTGGGATCATTCTTTTCCGGCTATTTGGCATCACCAGTGATGTATTCTTCCTTTCCCCTTCCTTGGAGGAAGATTCGGACAGAGCGCACCCATTGGATATAGTTCTGATCATTGAGTTTGTGGCCAGTGATAGGGAGAATGGTAACTCCGGTCAGGCTGGTGGTGTTAGAGTTGCTAGCCTCCGATTTAAGTACCACAGCGGTATCCCATTTGTCATCCATGGATAAACGGTGGCTTTGGATTCAATCGTGGTTCAGATCGATCTCTGATACCATGTAAAAATCAGAGGAAATCCTCTTGTATTTCCTTGAATTAGAATAAATACAAGAAGCGGTATATATAGAAGTAAAACTAACACTAATCTAGGGCCTTAATGAGAGGAGTAAAGTCCTCTTCCTAAAAATCGATAAAAAATAGAATAAAAGGGATTTGATATACATGGAATCCTGTAAAGAATAAAACAATAAAGGACTACAGCTAGCAGTCCATAAATAGAAGGATTTACCAATTATGGCTGACCCTGTAAATTAGGAATTGTAATTCCTATTAATCAGGAATCGATATCCAACACTTTCAAACCAAGCTTGTGGTGATTGCCTGAGGCCATAGAAGGCCTTTTCCAATTTACACATAGTAATAGCATGCAAATTCTTCCTATATCCTAGTGGGACCTCCATGTAGACTTCTTCGAGATCTCCATGCAAGAAAACAGTCTTGACATCAAACTACTATAAATCTCAACCATAATTAGCTACCAATGCCAATAATACCCGAATTGTGTTCATCTTTGCAACTGGTACAAAAGTCTCCTGGTAACCAATTCTATAAGTTTAGGTATACCCTTTGGCAACTAATCGTACCTTATACCTCTCTATGGATCCATCTGCTCTATATTTCACATTATACACCCATTCACAGCCCACAATTTTCTTACCTACCGTTAACTGCACTAGCTCCCAGGTTTTATTCTTTTCCAATGCCTCCATCTCCTCATTCATGACTTGTTTCCATTTTTCATTAGACAAGGCCTCGGGTAGGGTGGTAGGGTTGGCAATCGTATTTAGGCTAATAAGGAAGGCTTTATGGAATGGTGAAAAATTCTCAAAGGACAAGAAGGGTGCAAGAGGGTATAGTGGTCGTTTTGTGCACTCTCTAGTTCCTTTTCTGATGGCTATAGGAAGATTTAGGTCACTACTATTCACATGAAATTCAGTTTCATCTTGCAATGAAGGGTTAGAAACTAATACCTCATTCGAAGGCTCCGAGTTGGACTCTCGGGCCTGCACAGGTTCAGGAACAGTCATCTTCCTTCTTGTGAACACCATGCCTTTGCCATACCTCACATTTTCAAGAGCAAACTCAGCTATTGGGCCAGGAATGGTTTTGGACACAGGTTCAGCAGTGATATCAGGAGGAGGATTAGAGATAACAGGAAGGTCATGAGAACGACCATTAGACACAAGAAGTAAGGATAAGTCAAGCAGGAAATCTTCCTTATCTTTCCTCATTGACTTCTCCCCCTGAAGATAAGGATGGGAAAAATAGGGCTCCTCTTCACAAAATGTAACATCCATGGAGACATAGAATTTCCTGGATGGAGGGTGATTACACTTGTATCTTTTCTAGGTCGAAGAATAGCCCATAAAGATACATTTTAGAGCCCTCAGATCGAGTTTCCCCCTGTTTGGACTGTGAACATGGACAAATGATACACATCCAAAAATCTTATGGACAAGATTATTAGAAGTTTGTAGATCATGATAGAAAGTGTAGAGGACATCCATCGGACTCTTGAATCCTAGGACTTTAGTGGGCAAGCGATTTATAAAATGAGTAGCTGTCAGAATAGCTTCCCCCCAAGAAGACTTAGGGACATTTCTCTAAAATAGTAAGGCTCGGGTTTTTTCAAGAAGATGACCGTTTTTCCGCTTTGCTAACCCGTTTTGTTATGGGGTATGAACACAAGATGATTCATGGATTATTCCTTCTTTATGGAAATAATGCATAGGTGTCTGATTAAAATAATCCTTAGCATTATCGGACCTGAATCGCTTAATACCCACCCCAAATTGATTTTTATTCATGGAACAAAAATTTGGGAAAACAGTACTAATATCAGACTTATGTTTGAGCAGAAAAATCCAGTAACCTAAGTATAATCATCAATAAAAGACACAAACCATCTTACCCCAAAGACATCAGGAATGGAAGAGGGACCCACCCCAAACATCACTGTGAATAAGAGAAAAAGGGACAGAACTTCTTATATTACTAATTGGAAAATTGACACGCTTATATTTGGCAAGTTCACATACATCACAATGAAATTGTTCAACATCAAGACCTTTAAATAAAGAAGGAAAAAGACTCTTAACAATCAAAAAGGATGGATGGCCCAATCTATGGTGAACAAGCCAAATTTTGTCTTTATTGGTTGAAAGAAGTTCTGAGGTAAAGGAATATGGGTGTCCAAGTCTGCCCTTGGTCCTGTTTAACTGACAAGGTGCTTCAAGGAGGTCATCGTGCTCCCTAGCACGTCCAATCATCTTCCCGAATCCTTGTCCTGAAAAACACAATGATCTTTGTAAAATCTTTAATTAATTTCTGAATAGAAACTAGATTTGTGGACAATTTAGGGACATGAAAGACATCTTTTAAGGTCACTATGGGGTTTAGTTGGACATTTCCTATACTGGTCACAGTGGTCAAGGAACCATCAACTGTGGATATTTTCTTACTGCTTGGGCATGGAAAATAGGTGGAAAATATAGTGGGGTTGTTGGTCATATGGTTTGTGGCTCCTAAATCCATAATCTAGGAGTTGGTTAAATCCAACGGAAAAAGATAACTTACCTAAATAAGTCAAAGAACAAATACCTAAGGGCTTTTCAAGGCTGTGTAAAAGTGATCTCACCCGCTCAATTTCCTCTGGATTGAAATTGTTAGGTGCTAGTTGGCTTTCTAACACTGTAGCAACATTGGCTTTCCCACTATTACGTGATTGTTTCCCTTTCTGCCACCACTCTCGACTTGAAGGCTTACCATCAAGCTGCCAACACTGTTCACGGGTTGACGTGGCTTATTACAGTAAGTGCACCACAAGTCATCCTGGTTCTGACCCTTTGACTGACTGGGTTTTTCTCCTTCCAAGGAGAATATCTTCTCCACCTTTGCTTCTGACTTGTTGGAACCACGAGCCACCATGACCGAAGTTTCACTGATTTTTTGTTCAAGCATCAACTCTCTCCTACTTTCCTCACTCTGAATGATGGACATAACCTCATTAAAGGAGGGAACTATAGATTTGCCAAGAATCTGAATCCTCACCTGATCAAATTCCGAATTTAGCCCAACAAGGAAGTCATAAACTCAGTCTTGCTCAACAAACTCCTTTAGCAATGTTGCATCCTCAGAACACTTAGTTTTGATCACTCTATAGTGGTCTAACTCTAGCCACTGATTTCAGTTGATTGGCATATTCAGTGACAGACTTGTCTCCCTGTTTTGCAGCCAGTGTCTTTACCTTAACCTCGTAAACTTAAGCGGCATCTCTGGATTTGGTATAAGTTTGCTCAATCGCATCCCATATGTCCTTTGCAAAGTTCAAAAACATGCAGGTGTCACTGATGTTCGGAGTCATTGAATTCCACAACCATGCCATAATCGTTGAGTCTTCTTCATCCTATGCTTCAAACTTGGGATCACTTGGCTTAGGTCCAGTACCCATGAGATGACTCAGCTTTCCTTTTCCTTTCAATATGGTGCGAACCAGTTGTGACCACTTAAGGTAATTTTTTCTGTTCAGCCTATATGCAAATTGAATGTTCTACAGTTCACAAAGAGTTTGGGATCGAGCATCATCCACTGATTGAGTGGCATTGGAAACCTCACCTTCGGTTGACATCATGAGACAAAACAAAACCGTTGGAGTAATAAAGTCGAAAACAAAATCGTAAAAGACATCGGAGAAGATAAACCCACAATCCAAACAGCTTGGGACTAGAGTTCTGACCACTGAAACAGAAGCAGGGTCGCCGGCGAGTTGAACGAAGCCAACGGCATTGCTTTTCAGTGACAGGAAGTGAAGAGGTTTTCCTTAAGCCTCTTGAATTCGGACCTAATTAGGACTAGAACAAACAGAATTTGGAAGATGAAATTGAAAGTAAGAATAAAGAAAGAAAAGAACTGATTTTTGTCCGATTTTAGGAAGCATTCATATCTCACGCTATAGACATCATAATTAAGTGATTCTAAAATGAGGTGAAAGATCTCTTTTTGAATCACGAATTAGACTCAAGAATCACCAAAAAAGAGTACGTATAACTTGAGATATGAGTGCGAGAAATTTGAGACGAAAATTGAGAAAAATGCGAAATTGAGAGAAAGAACTAGATACGAAATTGATGAAAAGAAATAAGATAAGAATGGCGCCACAAACCTAGTTTGATAAGCCAAGAAGGATCGCCACAAGAATTGGTTAATTCTTGATAAGATCAAATGATGCAAGGAAGAACCCTAGCAGAGCAAAACTCTCAGTTTTGTGTAAATTCGCAAAATGTCTGTATATCATGGTGAGCTTTTCTATCAAACTGCCATGGTCTCCCAAGAAGCAAATGACTAGCTTCCATTGGAACCACATCACACAAAATTTTATCTTTATATTTTCTAATAGAAAACTCAATCTCCACTTGCTTATCCACCCTCAATTCTCCCTCCTCACTCAACCATTGTAACTTGTATGGTCTAGGATGGGGTTTAGTTTCCAAATTCAATTTTGTCACCAACCTAGTACTTGCTACATTGGTACAACTCCCTCCATCAATGATTAAGGAACACAGTTTGCCTTGGATAAGACATCTAGTATGAAAAATATTTTCTCTTTGACTTTCCTCACCCTCTTTGGCTAATCCTCCTAACATTCTCCTCACAATGAACAAATCTCCTTCAGGAATCTCCTCTTCTTCCTCTCTCTCTTCCTCACTTGAGGATTCAGTTTGGGAACTCTCACTAGTGATTTCTCCATTATCTTTTAACACCAGAACCTTCTTGGTTGGGCATTCAGATGCAATGTGCCCCCTACCCAAACATTTGAAAAACTTTATGTCTCTAGACCGAGACTTGTTTGCCATTTCTTTGCCCTTGTTTTGGGTTGGGTTTGGGGCTATGGTGGGGATCCTAGAAGATGAGGTACCCTCCTTCTTGAACCTATCCTTCCATCTAGAGTTATCATAGTTTGATACACTCTTTCTCACACTTTTTCTTTTTAGTTGTTGTTCCACTTTCTTGGCATGGTGAACTAAGTCCTCCATTTCTACATAATTTTGAAGCTCAACAACATCTCTTATATCTCCATTCAGCCCATTAAGGAATCTAGCCATGGTAACCTCCCTTTCCTTCCTCTACATTGGCTCGGATCATGGCTATTTCAAGGTCTTTGTAGAACTCATCTACACTCTTACTCCCTTGGGTCATTCTTTGGAGTTTATTGAGAAGCTCTCTATGATAGTAGGATGGAACATACCTCCTTCTCAACACTCTTTTTAACTCCTCCCAACTCTCTAACATAAGCTCTCCATACCTCCTCCTCTCCTTTTGGAATTGATCCCACCAAACTAAGGCATAGTCAGTGAATTCCAAGGTAGCTAGCTTGACCTTCCTCTCCTCATTTAGGTCGTGGCATGAGAAAATTTGTTCTACCTTCATCTCCCACTCAATATAGGCTTCAGGATCACTTTTTCCTTTAAATGGTGGTATGATAACTTTCACAACCTCCTCTCGGTTTCTCCTTTGTTCTCCCTCATGTTCTCTCTTTTCATGCCTCTCATGTCTCCTCCTATCTCTATGTTGGTCATTCTCCCCATTCTGGTTGTGGTTTTCTAAAGTTTCAAGCCTCTCATAAATTCCCTTCGTATGCTCCCTCAACACCTCATTCATCCTTTGAGTTAAGGCATCTAACAATAACCTATGCTCCCTAGTAGGGGATGGAGGTCCCACTCTTTCAACCATAGATAGATTTGAGGTAAAGAAGTCATCTCCAAAACTATTTCACTCAAAGTGTTTCACACAAATTTGGCTTTTAAGCTAATGTATCTCTCTTGCCTTTTTCCATTCTTTCTCTTGCTTAAAGTTCTTACTAGAATCAATCAATCTATTTCAAGAATCACTTTTCCAAGGCGATCAGAATTTGAAGAAATAACACAAGTAGCAAAGCACAAATTTTACTGCTAACACTCAAGAAAGACAGAAACATGAATGATTATCAAGAAATAGGATAAACAAGACACTTTTGATTTTTTTTTTTTTTGGACAGCAAAGTAACAAAACAACAAAGGATTACGATGTATGGATACTAACACAATTTAGAAGCACAAAGACACACAAATAAACAATGAAACTAGGAAGAAGCTTAGAATCACCAATTTAAGTCCTCTATGGTCCAAATACTCCAATTTTTTTTTTGAATGTGTATATATTGCAGACTTCTAAATCACAAGGTGTAGCAACCAAATAAGGAAAATTAGCAAACAATTAAAGTAATTCCACTCTAATTTTTTTTCTCCAAAAATTTAGCAATTCTCTCAATTAGAAATTAGATGTTGACTTTACCAAATAGGCAGCTTTTGCAGCAACCAAATTTGATCCTCCAAACCCTTATTCGGCACCTCCAATCAGCCACCATATCTCACGCTACAGAACTCCAATTTGAGTGATTCCAAAACGAGGTGAAAGTTCACGTTCTGGGACACAATTTTGACTCAAGAATAATCGAAATTAGATATGTAAAACACGAGATATGATCGATAAGCCCAAACAGCCACTCCACACCTCCCAAACAGCGTCCAAAACTAGCCCTAGTGACTAGCTTTGATACCAAATGATGAGGTTTTCCTTAAGCCTCTTGAATTTGGACCTAACTAGAATTAGAACAAACAGAAATTGGAAGATGAAATTGAAAGGAAGAATAAAGAAAGAAAAGAACTGATTCTGTCCGTTTTTAAAAAGCATTCATATCTCACGCTATAGACATCGGAATTGCATGATTCTAAAACGAGGTGAAAGATCTCTTTCTGAAACACGATTTAGACTCAAGAATCACCGAAAAAGAGTACGTATAACTTGAGATATGAGTGTGAGAAATTTGAGACGAAAACTGAGGAAATTGCGAAATTAGAAGGAAGAACGAGATACGAAATTGATGAAAAGAAATAAGATAAGAATGGCGCCACAAACCAAGTTTGATAAGCCAAGAAGGATCGCCACAAGAATTGGTTAAATCTTGATAAGATCAAATGATGCAAGGAAGAACCCTAGCAGAGCAAAACTCTCAGTTTTGTGTAAATTCCCAAAATGTGTGTCCATCATGGTGAGCTTTTCTATCAAACTGTCATGGTCTCCCAAGAAGCAAATGACTAGCTTCCATTGGAACCACATCACACAAAATTGATCTATCTATGGCTGAAAGAGAGGGACCTCCATCCCCTACTAGGGAGCATAGGTTATTGTTAGATGCCTTAACTCAAAGGATGAATGAGGTGTTGAGGGAGCATACGGAGGGAATTTATGAGGCGCTTGAAACTTCAGAAAACCAAAACCAGAATGGGGAGAATGACCAACATAGAGATAGGAGGAGACATGAGAGACATGAAAGGAGAGAACATGAGGGAGAACAAAGAAGAAACCGAGAGGAAGTTGTGAAAATTACCATACCACCATTTAAAGAAAAAAGTGATCCTGAAGCCTATATTGAGTGGGAGATGAAGGTAGAACAAATTTTCTCATGCCACAACCTAAATGAGGTGAGGAAGGTCAAGCTAGCTACCTTGGAATTCACTGACTATGCCTTAGTTTGGTGGGATCAATTCCAAAAGGAGAGGAGGAGGTATGGAGAGCCTATGTTAGAGAGTTGGGAGGAGTTAAAAGGAGTGTTGAGAAAGAGGTATGTTCCATCCCACTATCATAGAGAGCTTCTCAATAAACTCCAAAGAATGACCCAAGGGAGTAAAAGTGTAGATGAGTTCTACAAAGACCTTGAAATAGCCATGATACGAGCCAATGTAGAGGAAGGAAAGGGAGGTTACCATGGCTAGATTCCTTAATGGGCTGGATGGAGATATAAGAGATGTTGTTGAGCTTCAAAATTATGTAGAAATGGAGGACTTAGTTCACCATGCCAAGAAAGTGGAACAACAACTAAAAAGAAAAAGTGTGAGAAAGAGTGTATCAAACTATGATAACTCTAGATGGAAGGATAGGTTCAAGAAGGAGGGTACCTCATCTTCTAGGATCCCCACCATAGCCCCAAACCCAACCCAAAACAAGGGCAAAGAAATGGCAAACAAGTCTCGGTCTAGAGACAAAGTTTTTCAAATGTTTGGGTAGGGGGCACATTGCATCTGAATGCCCAACCAAGAAGGTTATGGTGTTAAAAGATATTGGAGAAAACACTAGTGAGAGTTCCCAAACTGAATCCTCAATTGAGGAAGAGAGAGAGGAAGAGGAGGAGATTCCTGAAGGAGATTTGTTCATTGTGAGGAGAATGTTAGGAGGATTAGCCAAAGAGGGTGAGGAAAGTCAAAGAGAAAATATTTTCCATACTAGATGTCTTATCTAAGGCAAACTGTGTTCCTTAATCATTGATGGAGGGAGTTGTACCAATGTAGCAAGTACTAGGTTGGTGACAAAAATGAATTTGGAAACTAAACCCCATCCTAGACCATACAAGTTACAATGGTTGAGTGAAGAGGGAGAATTGAGGGTGGATAAGCAAGTGGAGATTGAGTTTTCTATTGAAAAATATAAAGATAAAATTTTGTGTGATGTGGTTCCAATGGAAGCTAGTCATTTGCTTCTTGGGAGATCATGGCAGTTTGATAGAAAAGCTCACCATGATATACAGACATTTTGGAAATTTACACAAAACTGAGAGTTTTGCTCTGCTAGGGTTTTTCCTTGCATCATTTGATCTTATCAAGAATTAACCAATTCTTGTGGCGATCCTTCTTGGCTTATCAAACTAGGTTTGTGGCGCCATTCTTATCTTATTTCTTTTCATCAATTTCGTATCTAGTTCTTTCTCTCAATTTCGCATTTTTCTCAATCTTCGTCTCAAATTTCTTGCACTCATATCTCAAGTTATACGTACTCTTTTTCGGTGATTCTTGAGTCTAATTCGTGTTTCAGAAAGAGATCTTTCACCTCGTTTTAGAATCACTCAATTCTGATGTCTATAGCATGAAATATGGATGCTTCCTAAAAACGGACAAAAATCAGTTCTTTTCTTTCTTTATTCTTCCTTTCAATTTCATCTTTCAAATTCTGTTTGTTCTTAGTCCTAATTAGGTCCGAATTCAAAAGGCTTAAGGAAAACCTCATCAGGAAGGTAGCATGTGACCTCCATGGGCCGAGAACTTCAAGCGCGTGTGTCGGCGCGTGACAAGGCCTTTGGCGGTGGCACTCAGTGGGATGGCCGGTCGGAGGTCTCTGAGACACCTCGTGGCCTTACTTTGACGGAAGATCGACTATGAAGGACTTGGTTGGGTTTCAGGTCCAAGGTCTGGTTGGCAATGAAGGCCAATTGTGAGGAAGGGATTGTTTGGGTTTCTAGGTGTTTGGGGGCGATGAAGGCCAGCAAAGAAAAAGGTTCAGCGGAAAAATAGAGATTGGTTGGCGATGAAGGCCGACCAGAAAAAAGGGCTCAGTGGAAAATAGAGGCAATCCCAAATCGAAACTGCTCTAATACCATCTTAGAGTTTGAATAATATGATAGCTGTATATTATTGCTTAAACTGAATGTTCACAAGGAGGTAAAATCTATAGGGAGTTATACATTAAACTAGTCCCTAGAAAACAAGCTAATCAAACCTAGAAAATAAGCAACAATAAAGCATTAAAAACAACGTCTACAAAAAAACATGAAAACGTGGAACAAGAAGCCACCGTCCAACACGGTTTTCCACAAGACTTGACTGAACCACCTCCTGGAAAGGACAGTCTCCTTGCTGCTGATAGCTTTGGTATAGCCTTCTGTAGGCCTTAGTCTTTTTTTCCCTCTTTCATTTGTGCTCAAAAAAAAAATGTAAAAACAGTTTTTTTTTCTACCCTCAAAGCTGTATAAATCGAGCAGAATCACTTGAAATAGGGTTTTGACAAAAGTTGTTTATAAAGTATTACCCACAATTGACAAGTAGATATCGTCAAAGTTTCCAGATACACAATATGACAAGAATATAACCCGTTTCATTTGTATAATTGAGTAATTAGCAGATGATAATCTGAATCAAGTAAATCAGAATTTTTTCAGCCTTCTGGTTGTAGCATGAATGGCATGTCTATATGATACACCCACTATCAGTAAATTTAAAAAAAATAAAAATCTATTATGGAACATATTGCAATTTCAAGGCCTTATGTTTTGTACTTCATATTATTCCCTTTCCAAAAATCAACAAATATGCTAAAAAATCATTGACTAGAAATAAGAAAATTGTATTTGTATATCAATATTATGATTGATTACCAGTCATTTTGCATAGCGGATATTACTGCAATATTTGAAGGCGGCAGAAGCTTGGAAATAACTGCAGTAAATAAGTACCCAACGAAGAAAACAGAGCCAATTGACACGAACAACCATCCCCAAAATTTTCTCTCATCATATGAAGCCAACTGACAGGACCTCCAAGTACAGAAGCTCATAGAATCAGGTAGATGCCAACCTTGACCAGAATCAACACCTCTGAAGGAACTAAAAAAAATTAAAAATTAGAGCTTTGAATTATAAGTCAAATGATTTTAAATAATAAAATACAAAATCCCTTCCTTCTCAAACAGAACTTAAAAATCTGCGTGTCACAACCCACTAAAGGAATCATAACTGATGCCCAGGCTATCACTAAAATCAAGTTTAGTCTGGCAACAAGAAGGATTCCAAACTACCAATTTTTTTACACAAAACTGGTATTATATAAAATCATTTTTACCAAAAGTTCGGCACAGTTTCATCTGAAACTCCATCATTTCCCAAAATAAATCATCTAGCAAATAATCCAGAAATTTGCAAAAAGTTCATTACTATCCAGGGCCTATCATAGGCTTACAACAGGGATACCAAAATTCAATTTACAAAAAAAAAAAATCCAAACCAACATCCCTATAGCCAGACTCTGGAACCAGGGACAAGACATACCAAAAACAACTGCTGGGATGAACAGCAATTCCCAGCTAGCTCAGTCAGCAATATACAAACCTTAAAAGAGAGAGAGAGAGAGAGAGAGAGAGAGAAGAAGATGATGGGGTGATTCATATATACTCAGTGAGGGCATAAAATACGCAATGAACAAGAAGGGTAAGCAAGAATCACACACAAGTAATATTTTTTTTCACAAAGCATTAGTATATGTAATTTTTTAACAAGTTTACTTGAAAATCAATCATTCAAAAATCGTACACAAGTAATATAATAATGCTTTGTGAAAGAGAAGGGTAAGCAATGAACAAGAAGGGTAAGCAAGAATCTCACACAAGTAATATTTTTTTTCACAAAGCATTAGTATATGCAATTTTTTAACAAGTTTACTTGTGTTGAAAACGTGTAAATATATTTTGTATTTATGTAGTTTCCTTGTATAGGCTAATCAAATCATTACAGTAATCTTCGTATTTATTTGTATTTATTGTCATAGTTCTATATAATCAACTCTCCATCATGTAGTTGAGACACGGTTTCATAATCTTTATGCTTCTATTTTCTCTCTTTTAACATGGTATCTAGAGCCTAAACAGAGGCAATCCTAGAACCGTGCACACTAGGTGGGTCCACTGCCCTTCGGTGAAATTTTTTTTCCGACCAACCGTGTTTCCATTCCGATTTGCCGGCCTTTCTCCTTTGCTGTGACGTCTTTCTGGCCTCTTTTCTCCCTTTTCCGACCAGCAACCACACCACTGGCATCGTCTCCCTCCGATCGGGCCAACCCCAGAAGCCCGGCTCCAACGCCCCAAGGACGCGCCCCCATGCGCCGCCCATAGCTGCTGCCAAACAGCCACCGCACGACCCGTTTTCCAGCATGTGACGACGAGTCTGGCCACCGCTCCTCTCACCTGACTCGTCTCCGCCTCCTCTACATCGATCTTCCATCAGACATCTCTGTCTCCTTGTTTCCTTGCGTTGGGAGTTTCAGGTACCTTGTGGTTTCAATTTTTGCACTGTGTATTCTAACCCATGGCTAGTTCTACCTCCCCATATGGCTCTAAAGACAATCCAAAGGCTGAGCCTCCAGTTTTCACGAGTTACCTATGCCCCTCTCTCCGCTGATGAATTAGATAACAGCAACTATGATACATGGGCTTCAGACGTCAAGTTGTGGCTTGAGGGTCAAGGATATGAAGACCACCTCACCACAAAACTTGCCTCTGTGCTTGCAAAAGAACAACCTAGGTGGAAGAAGATTGATAAACAGTTGTACGTTGTCATCAAGTCCACCATTCACTCGTCCCTCAAGCAAATCTTCAGTGCTTAAACAACTTGTGCCTCTGTTTGGGAGCAGACCAAGGTTCTTTACACTAATGACACTCAGCGGCTATATGGGGTTTGTCACAATCTCATAAGTGTTATTGCTCCTCGGTAATTTGATGGACCTTATGTCTGCTTACTTGGGAAAGGTTCATGGTGCTCTCCATGATTTCAATGAGTTGCTACCCCCTGCGGCTACCCCAGCGAAAGAGCTGGAGCAACGCAACACCTTCTTCATGCTTATGGCCTTGTATGGTTTGCCTCTGGAATATTCTGCCAACCGTAATCAGATTTTAGGTTCGCCTACTATCCCTACTTTGTCCTCTGCTTGGTCTACTTTGCTCCGGGTCCCAGCTAAGCACCCCTCTAATTCTGTCCTGGCCTCAGCTCCAGTTGATACTTCTGCCCTTGTCTCCCAAAGTGTCAATCGTGGTCGTTCTCGCACTGGCACCTCGAGTAAGCCTCATCCGAAGTGTACATTTTGTAACAAGTTGGATCATACAGAAGATAGATGTTGGACCAAACATGGCCATCCTCCACAGGCAGCCAATGTTGCCCAAGCTGCTGTACCTGATTTACCTGAGCCTTCTGCACCACCGACCTCATCTCTGACTACCTATGCAGACTTTCTGAAATGGTTTGAGCAACAACAGGCTTCTACCTCTACTGCATCTGTTGAGCACACTAGTAATGCATTTGCTTGTCTCTCTCAATCACCACCCTTAGGTCCTTGGATCTTTGACTCTGGTGCATCTGACCATATCTCTGGTAATAAGCGTCTTTTCTCCAAACTTTCTAACTCTGGCTATTTACTTATGATTACTTTAGCAAACGGTTCCCAAACACAGCCCCAAGGGATTGGAATTGTCCATCTCCTCCCTTCTTTATCTGTTGATTCAATTCTTTATGTCCCTGGATGTATTTTTAATTTACTGTCCATTAGTCGTTTGACACGTTCTTTAGATTGTCGCATTAGTTTCACTAAAGACTTTGTCATTTTGTAAGACTGGAGTTCGGGACGGATGATTGGCGTCGGATGTGAGTCTAATGGCCTTTACCAGCTCTCTGCCACCTCTCATGTGTGCTCTGTTACGGATTCCCCTCTCACCATCCATGCTTAATTGGATCATCCTAGCCTTGCCAAACTACAGCAAATGGTGCCAAACTTTTCTAAGTTATCTAGTTTACCCTGTAAGTCGTGTCAACTTGGGAAACACACCCGTAGTCCGTCTCCCGATAGAGAGTGTCATCGAGCTGCGTCTCCTTTTGCTTTAGTGCATTATGATATTTGGGGTCCTAGTCGTGTTGAGTCTACTTTTGGGTCCAAATACTTTGTTACTTTCATTGATGATTATTCTCGGTGTACTTGGTTATTTTTAATGAAAAACAACTCAAAGTTGTTTTCAATTTTTCAAACCTTTTATCATGAAATAAAAACTCAATTTCGTGTTCCAATTCGTATTTTGCATAGTGACAATGCCCGTGAATTTTTATCTCAAAATTTTCAAACTTTTATGGCATCTAATGGCATTCTTCACCAAACATCTTGTGACTATACCCCTCAACAAAATGAGGTTGCTGAGCGCAAAAATAGACATCTTATTAAAACAACTCGGACCCTTTTGCATCATGGTCGTGTTCCCTTCCGTTTTTGGGGCGATGCGGTTCTCACTGCATGCTATTTGATTAATCGTATGCCCTCTTCTGTGCTTGACAACCAGGTATCCCATTCTGTTTTGTTCCCTCACCAACCCCTCCATTCTCTTCCGCCTCGTGTCTTCGAGTCAACATGTTTTGTCTATAATGTCACTCCAGGTCTTGACAAACTGTCTGCTCGCTCCATCAAATGTGTTTTTTTCGGTTACCTTCGGTCTCAAAAGGGTTATCGGTGTTTTTCACCCACTCTTAAGCATTATCTAGTCTCTACCGATGTCACATTCTTCGAGTCTGTTCCTTTCTTTGAGTCTCTTGACCTGCCACTTACACCCATTACTGAGGTCCTCCCTATTTTTCCTCCTCTTGTCCCAGTTTACCCTGCTCCACCACCACCTTCCCCTGTTGATGCCCCGGTCCCTACTACTTGCCCCATCCAGGTCTATCATTGTCGACCACAGCCACCACCTCTGCCGCCACCACCTCTGCCGCCACCACCATCAGAGATTGTAAAGAGGCCCCCGTGGACTCTCCTCCGGCACCAACTCCTTTACTAGTTCCGGCATTGCCTCCCGCGCCAGACCTTCCCATTGCACTTCGAAAAGGTATACGATCTACTCGTAACCCTTCTCCTCACTATGTTACTCTAAGTTACCATCGCCTCTCTTCATTGCATTATGCTTGTCTTTCCACCTTGTCTTCTGTGTCTATTCCTAAATCTCTAAGTGAAGCTTTATCCCATCCTAGGTGGTGACAAGCAATGATTGATGAAATGTGTGCACTTCAGAGCAGTGGTACTTGGGAGCTTGTTTCTCTTCCTCCTGGGAAGTCTGTTGTAGGTTGCCGATGGATTTATATGGTCAAGGTTGGCCCTGATGGCACTCTTGATCTCCTAAAGGCTCGTTTTGTGGCAAAAGGGTATAGTCAAATATTTGGTTTGGATTATGGGGACACTCTCACCAGTGGTGAAGATGGCTTCTGTTTGGCTTTTTCTGTCTATGGCCGCTATTCGCCACTAGCCCCTTCATCAGCTGGACCTCAAGAATGCTTTTCTCCATGGTGATCAGGAAGAAGAAGTCTACATGGAGCAACCTCCAGGGTTTGTTACTCAAGGGGAGTCTTTTGGCCTTGTTTGTCGTCTACACAAGTCCTTGTATGGTCTCAAACAATCTCCTCAAGCTTGGTTTGGTCGATTTAGTACTTTTGTTCAGCAGTTTGGTATGACTCGCAGTGAGGCTGACCACTCTGTCATCTATCGCCATACAATCCGAGGCTGTATCTATTTGATTGTGTATGTAGACGACATTGTCATAACAGGCAGCGATCACCAAGGTATAACTTAGATAAAACAGCACCTCTGTCATCACTTTCAGACCAAAGATCTTGACAAACTTCGTTATTTCTAGGGAATTAAAGTGGCACAATCTAAGAATGGCATAGTTATCTCACAAAGGAAGTATGCTATGGACATTCTTGAGGAAACAGGACTATTGAATGCAAAGCCAGTTGACACCCTTATGGATCCCAATGTTAGACTTTTACCGGATTAGGGGGAGCCACTTTCAGACCCAGGAAGATATAGACGATTGGTTGGAAAACTTAACTATCTTACTGTTACCCGTCCAGATATCTCCTTTGCGGTGAGTGTAGTAAACCAATTTCTAAACTCACCTTGTGCAGGACATTGAGATGCAGTGATTCGTATTCTCAGACATATTAAGGGAGCTCCAGGAAAAGGCCTTGTCTATGAAGACAAAGGACACACTCAGATTATTGGATACTCAGATGTTGATTAGATAGGTTCTCCTACTGATAGGAGATCCACTTCTGGTTATTGTGTATCCATTGGGGGTAATATGATATCCTCGAAGAGTAAGAAACAAAATGTGATTGCAAGATCAAGTGCCAAAGCAAAATATCAAGCCATGGCCTCAGCTACTTGCGAGCTCATTTGATTAAAACAACTTCTTAAAGAGTTTCAGTTTGGAAACGTGATGCAAATGACTCTTATTTGTGATAACCAAGCTGCATTGCATATTGCTTCCAATCCAGTGTTTCATGAGAGGACTAAACACAATGAGATAGACTGTCACTTTATTAGATAGAAGATCTCGTCTGGAAACATCACCACTAGCTTTTTCAATTCAAATGATCAACTGACAAATGTTTTTACTAAGTCTTTGAGAGGTCCTCGAATAAACTATATTTGTAACAAGCTTGGTGCATATGACTTATATGCTCCAGCTTGAGGGGGATTGTCGAAAACGTGTAAATATATTTTGTAATTATGTAGTTTCCTTGTATAGGCTAATCAAATCATAACAGTAATCTTTGTATTTATTGTCATAGTTCTATACAATCAGCTCTCCGTCATGTAGTTGAGACACGCGGTTTCACAATCTTTATGCTTCTGTTTTCTCTCTTTTAACAACTTGAAAATCAATCATTCAAAAATCATAGTCCGTATTGGTGTCACCTAAAGAACATCTCACACCAGCCTCACCTCCTCCTGGGGCCTCACCAGATCAGCCAGGGGGCCTCACCTTCTCTCAGCTCACACAAGATAACCTCACCACACAGGCGGCCTCATCTCCTCCTAGCTTACACACACAAGTCATCAGACAAGGGCCATACCCCACCTAGCAATAATTACCCACATGTGCAACCAGGGGCCATGCCACCCTGGCTTCAATCCAAGTCTCCATAAATAACTAAGTGCACATACACAAGTTAACCCTGCTAACAGTTACAGATTTCTAAGCAGGAGCCAATCATGAACATATTTAATTCAATAATGAATTCTAACCCATAAAGCACCTTTAAATCATAAAATTCTAAAATTTTCTCACAAATGACATAGCAATCCATAAATTGATAAAATCAGCATCATCAATAACTCTAAACAGTCTCATCATAAAAATTAATGGATCAGGGTCCTCTCATGTTAGGGGCTAACATGACACTCTCATGTTCACAGAATCCTAGCTTTTAGCTATCCACTAAAAACACACCTATGGTTTAAATTACGACATATCAGCATTTAATAAAAGTCAAAACAGACCGTTTAACTTTACCATCTAAACTTTTTTTTTTCAGCCTATTATGTGATAAACTTCTCTCTTTCCAGACTCACATTTGGCGCTTTGCCCATTTATTCTGCTTCCAACCTGCAAACTTATTTTATTTTATTGCCACACATTTGCAGGTAAATGAATGATTTATACATATTTCTTACATTATTATAAAGACTTTCCATGCATGGGAGACTATTGGAAGCAAGGAATACATTCATTAATTGATTGGTAGGACCATGATGCTCTATGTGCTTGGATGTGTTTTTCCCAAATTAAATTAAATTAATATCAAAATGGTAAACTCATCAAATATTCAACATGAAGTAATGCTGTTTAAACAACTATCTTACCTCAAACTGTGCACAGCCCCTTCAGAGCAATTGTGGAAGGTTATTGTTTTGACAATTGATAATTTGCTTAGGCAGTATCTCAAATTATGTTGACACATATTGAACAGTACATCACTGTAGCCATTCGTCTTAATGCGTGAACACTTGTGATTTCAGCCGCTGGCGGAATGGTGTATCCAAGACAAACCCCCCTAGATACTACAAACTGCACCCAAAACAAACCTTTTTTCAAGCAACCCAGAAAACCCAATTGAACCAAACACCAATTAACCGCGCAGAGATTACAAATCAAAATCAAACAGAAACGGAGTTAAAAACTACCGGAGACCATTAATAATTGAAGTTTTTACAAATTGAATTAAAGACCACAACCCAAACTGGATAATAGAGGAAAAAAAAAGTAGAGAGTCTTATAGAAAGAACAAACCTGAAGATGATACTCAACGGCAGAAACAAATAAGAAACCAAAAGTAACTGCCTCAGTCAGTTGACCTTGACGGTGGAAAGGAAGAAGAAGATATAAGCATTTAAGCAAGGAAGGAAGAACAGGAAAAAAAGTAATAATAATAATAATAATAAAGGGAAACAGTGAGTTTTGAGGATTTTATTTTTTTACCTTTAGTTTTGAGCTTTAGTAAAATACTGAAGTGTAATAATTTAATCTTATAGATGTATTTTTAGTAATTTAAAGGCTAAAATCTCTGAATACGAGAAATCACATTAGTACATATCGTGAGAAGATCTTAATCCAAAATTAGGGTAATACTCTAACAATCCTTTTTTTTAGTATGATATTGATCAAATTTATAAAATTTTGAATGATTATTAATTTATTATAAAATCAAAATTTAATAAATACTTAACAATTCACTTCGTACCATATTCATCAGAAGTGGAAGAAATACAACTAAATCATATTCAAATTAGGATTCATTTTGAATGGGAAAACCAATTTTTTTGAAAAGGCTAAAATCTCTGAGTACGAGAAGTCAAGTTAGTACATATCATGAGAAGATCTTAATCCAAAATTAAGGTAATACTCTAATAATCATTTTTTTTGGTATGATATCAATCAAATTTATAAAATTTGGAATGATTATTAATTTATTATAAAATCAAAATTTAATAAATACTTAACAATTCTCTTCGTACCATATTCATCAGAAGTGGAAGAAATAAACCTAAATCATATTCAAACTAAGACTCATTTTGAATGGGAAAAACCAATTTTTTGGAAAGGGCTTGTATTCTATTAAAAAAATGCTATGAGGTGAGTTATCCACTCACATGGAAGAGATTTTCGGTCAGTCACCTCCTGCAACAGGCTTAGGCAATCCGATGGTTCCACTTATTTCTACAATTCAACAACACAATAGAAATTTAGAATTAGTTATGGATATTTCAGTCCATATTGGATCAAAACCCCTACATTCCTAGCTAAATTTCGGCATCTAACTTGACTACCATTGGATAGATTTTGGATTTATGCAATAAACTGTAGTTTTAGACCAAGAAATTACCTCTCTAAAAGTCAAGGGATGGAAGACTGGAATTATAGGTCTTAACTATTAAATTGACACCCAAACTACCCTGTAACTCTTACCATGTGTGCTAGGGAAAAGCTACTAGTTCTTCAAGGGAAGAGAGAAAATCTACAAAAGGAAAGAGAGAATCTACTGGAAAATACTAAATCGGCTAAATGATCTTTCTTACTTGCAATTATTATTTCAACTATTACATTTATAGTGACTCAAAATATTCTAGTGCTATTTAGAATTTCACAATATGCAACTAACTCATAACAAACTCATACACACATACATTGTCCTCACTTCCTAATTCTGCCATTCACATACTCATTCCCATAACCCCATTCCTATCATTTCCACCCCTCATGACACACACCTAGTCCTCATGGTGTAGATGAAAATATGCAAGGTGGAAGTTTGAAAAAAATGTTATATACCCCATTCCAATAAGGACTCTGTCAGCACATCAAGAGTGAATGGTTTGTGAGCTGTAATGAAATTCATGACCCACGCATAGTACCCACACATGACCTATATCACCTTGTAAAGAATAACTGCTCATTGACCTTCTTGACACCACGATAGATGGATTGGAAGCAGCACTAGCACAAGCACTATAGGCTAAGCACCAAATCAAAGACACCAAATTAGAGAGAGGATTTGAGTCAGAGAACATGAAGCATCCAAATATCACCACCAGCTCGTAAAGCTTCATAGTCCCATTTGGGTGTGACAGCAGGTAAACTCCCAAAAGAGTACAAGCCACAAATTCAGAAAACCCCAAGTAATCTCCACCATGAACCGAGGAACCAAGGGCGTCGTTCTTGCCAGCAAGAGTGACTCATTACCCCAAAGAAACGGAATCCAGAATTGACTATTGTTCGAGTGATTGGGTAGAGTGGATATTATGATTTCTTTTGGCTTCTTGGTTTATTCAAGTTCTTCCTATGAGTTGTGGCTATTCGCAAACACCAAATTCAGGTGCATCATTCAATCTCATCCCTCATCTGACACTTCCATTCTCTTGGTTTGTGTGGTTTGCTCTCTGTTTGACATGCACTAGTCACTACTTAGTGCAATAATTTTCCTCTAATTCACAAGATTCCTGAAGACAATCCTGTTCTTGGCTACTTGCCTACTTGGATGCTGGTATCTTGATTTAACCATACGGTCTCTTCATCATTTGTCACATTCATCAGATAAAAGCAACAGTTGAATTGGGATTTGTTTTCCTACTTTTCGGTACTGGCTTGGAGGTGCTTCTTTACTTGGTTGGCATTGGATTCTTGGTTAGCATTGTATCAGGTGTAGCTACATTTTTCAGCACCCAGCAGTCAAGTCCACCAACAAAGAACTTGTTTCCTTGGCTTGCTGGAGGGTGTGTAATAGGAGCGACCTGGAGCTACATTTCAGCACGGGAATTGGTGAGATTGTTGGTTTCACCTGGTTGCATATGTGAAGTTAATCCTTCAATAATGGGGTTAATAATTCTTGGTAGGGAAAAATTACTTGGGGATTTAGAGACATGTCTATCAATGGCTTATTGGCTTTAAATGGTGGATCAGAAGATCCATATCTATGGGCAACATCTGCACTTATGATGGTTGGATTGGTTTGTGCATTTGTGGTTTTGATGAGCAGAGATATGAAGCTAGATGCACTCTTAGGAGGGAGGCTTGAAATGAGTCCTCATTGGCATCGGTATTTTGTGGGGCCAATTCATTTACAGTCTGTTATGGTGCTCACCAGGTGTGGCTACTGGTGTTGTCAGCGTTTCCACTGTTGATTCTATGGCTGTGGTAATAGCTACCATTACTAAATCTAAAACCAAGACAAGAGCAACCAAGATCTGTGCCAAAAATTAAAGAAAGACTCCAGCGTCAGATTTGCTCTATGGAGCCTCGCATCCAAGCAGCACGTAATGGCTCAAATGTGGTGGTTTTGGGGGTGGTCGCAATTTTCCATTGCACTGGATCATCTTGGATCGATGAAAGTGGTGCCAGAGGAGATATGGGTAGTTGGCATCATCAGTCTCGATGGTTGGACATTCACCAGCCATTGCATCATCATCGAACGCGATTATGATACTTTGCCCACTCTTGATTGTGTTGCCCCCATGGCTTGTTTGGTTCCACTCCACTCCTCAAGAACATTTTTCTTGCCAGTCGATTCTTGGATGGCTACAACGGATTCTCCAACTGGAATAACTGGGGTAAGCATGGAAGGATCAGGGGTTTGTAAACTGCAAGGTACTAAGGGTGTGTTTGGGAGTTTGGAGGAAAAGGAAAGGGAAGGGTCAAAAGGGAAGGAAGGGGAAGGAAGGGAAGGAGAATGGGGGATTTATCCTTCCCCTTGTTTGGGAGTCAAATATATGAGGGGGAAGAAAATGGAGGGTTTAAGATATGCTTTTACAATTTTACCCTTTATTAAAAAACTAATATAATTAACATATTTCATAAATAATATTAATTTGAAAACTCTAAAAATTATTTATATATTTTTTATCATCTAAAAATATAATTTTCTCTCTAAAAATTTTCTCTCTCTACAAAATATTTTCTCTCTAAAAAATTCTCTCTCAATTTTTTCTCTCTAAAAACATTTTCTCTCTCAATTTTTTCTATCTAAAAATTTCTCTCAAATTTCTTTTCTCTCTAAAATTCTCTCACTCAATTTTTTTCTCTCTAAAAATATTTTCTCTATTAATTTTTCTCTCTCTAAAAAAACTTTCTCTTTGAAAATCTTTCTCCCTCAAAAAAAAAATTATTTAAAAAATTTAAATATCTCCTCTATAAAAAAATTCTCTCTAAAATTTATTCTCTCTCTTAAAAAACTTTCCGTCTCTAAAAAGCTCTCTTAAAATCAATTTATCTTTTAATCATATTACTAACATGTATTGCATCCTTCGTTTGTTAAGGAGGCTCAAAGAGTAGTGCCCATGCCTATTTTATATTCTAATTTATCTTTTTCATTTGCTGAACTCACCCTATCACGATTCTAATAATCTATGTACCACATATATAGTTTAAATTAAAAGTAACTCATCTCAGAATAAATAACTAGACAAAATAAAAGAAAAACTCGCATAGGAGATTCTTATATTGCACTTAAATACAATTATAAATATAAGCCTACAAAAGTGCTATCACCAACAAATACATTTCTACACTCTGATGTTCCTTGTTAGTTGTTAGTCACTCACTTCTATCTAACAAAATCCAAAGAGCTCTTCTTCCAAGAAAAAAAGTAGAACCCAGTAGAAGATGAAAGGAAAACAGGATAACCCAGAGTGGGATTTATATTATGAAAGAATATAAGCTACAAGCTCAAAGGTTCTCAAAAATATGCATGCTACTGGACACTCAATTTTTCTCTCTCTAAAATTCTCTCACTCAAATTTCTCTCTAAAAACATTTTCTTTATCAAATTTTTTCTCTCTAAAAAAAATTTCTCTTTGAAAATCTCTCTCTCTCTAAAAAAAGTTCTTCTCTAAAAAATTTAAAATATTTCCTCTCTATAAAGTGTAAGTAGTGATTCTAGTTTTGATCATTACGTCATCTTCATCTTGAGTTTCTACTTCAAGGTCAGAGGATGGGAAGCCAACACAAAGAAGTTCATAACCCTGAATTGCAACATAGTTTCACACACTTGTCCAGCACAGCAATAATAGTAGATAGCAGAATTTTACTAGAATATATATATATATACAGGTACTGTATGTTGTGATCATATTCTCCTATTTCTGATTGGAAAGTGAATAGCTTCCTCACAGTTGTTTATAGCCGAAGAAAGGACAGCAAATGGCATCAAAGTAGCTAGCCACAGACTTGAAAGTATTCTTCTATGTTGTACACATATGAAATTGATCCAATGAATTGGTACATATAAAGATAAAATTAATGATTCAAGCTTGGAATTAAAAAAAAAAAAATCATTATCATAGACTAAAAGAAAAGATAGTTATACATGCCTTCTCTTTCAATTCGACAGATATCCCTTAGATATCCCTGATGCCTTTGGTTGTCTAATCTGTCCAGTCTTTACATGCACTCGTACAAGGAGCAACCTGCCATAAAAAAGATTCAAAGAAGCAATCAATAATTCAATATCAGGAAGTTAGCAATAGCATCACAGTCACAGACTAACAAATTTCAATCTGCATTGCATGATCTACAAAGGCAAGCTCTTACAATAGTAAAACAATGACTAAGAATTCAACAAGAGCTTGAGACCATGATAATAGGATAAATGGTTAGTAGAAGGTAGTAGTATGTTATGATGCACGATAATAGGATCCAAAAATTCAAGGATCCATCTTATTAACAGTGTTTCTGCAGTTGGTGAGATATGGCATCAATGATCCCAAGGACAGTATAGAACTATATAACTAGCATCATAGGAGTGGCTGAGACAACAAGAATAGCAATTCTAATAATAGTAGTGATACTGATTGGCAGTTAGCCCTTGCTACTTGCTACAATGGAAATGCTTAATGGCTGTTTGTTGACTTTGGTCCCAAATTCAATAATAGTAGTGCTACTTGTAACACCCTAATCTTATTACTGTAATATATCCACAAAATAATTACAGGTAAACAGTGTTAGGCGCGTCACTTCTTTTCCTAACAAACAAAATTCAAGATTTATAATAACCATACAAGTTATTATAAGAGCCATGAGGGAGAGAAAAGATCATATATACAAATATACAAACTCTATACGTTATAAAGTACCAACTAAGCCTCATAAGGGCATAAGTACCATACACAACGTTATACTACCCAATGCAATGTAAACAACTACAAGCATTGGTCCAAAAGCAAATAAAACTATTCTAGTCTATCCGCTTCTTTTTCTTCCTCTTGGAAATGTTTTGACCTGGATTTTATCATGGAAACAACAAACGGGGTAAGAATTTACAATCCTCAGTAATAATGTTACAAAATATGACATCATATAATTACCAATCACAATGAATAAACTTACTAACAATATATTATAGTTGCAACAAGTAATTGAGACACTACTCCATGTCAATAGAACATCCACATACTCTTTATGTAAACATTCACTAATGCCAATCCATAATCTACATTCATAACTAAACTCATTTCAATGACAAACAATTGCCCATACAATTGTAGAATATCATATTCCTTGGCAAAGTGTTTTTCTCACCCCTTTGCCCAGCAAAGAGTTTTTCTCACTTCTTTGCCCCTGGTAGAGTGTTTTTCTCACTTCTCTACTAAGACAAGGTGCTTTGCTCACTTCCCTTGCCTCACTAATCCATCCTTGACAAAGTGTTTTTCTCACTACTTTGTAACATCAAGGTGTTTTTCTCACTCCCCTATTTTAGGATAGATTATGTTGTGGCTTAACTACATCAAGTAAAGGAGCCATTCTTGGCAAACATCCCACTTTAGCCCAACTTTATAAACTAAAGGAACATTTCTCTAAAAACATGCATCTCTAGCTCAATTTCAACCATAAAAGAGCAATTCACGCACAAAGAGAAGTAAATGATTTTAAACAATCTCATTATACCTGCCTCTAGTACACAATATTATCACATGACAAGTGACCTTAAGTGCAACATCATTAAACTAGAAGCACACCTATGTCAATCCATACCATTGGATGCACAAATGCTTATCATTTGACATAAATGCTACGAGATTATTTCATTCATAAAATATCCCCATGTCTTAACTCACACTAAAAAGCATGCATAAATGATCCCAAAAAATAGGGAACTCAATTTTCTCAAAAAGAAAAACATGGCTCATTCTCTCCTTGGGCGCTTGATCGCTCATTTTTCCAGCGCTTAAGCATTCCATGACAGTAAAACCCTCCCAGTTTTTTTTGTCATTGGGCGCTTAGTCGCTCAACTTTTGAGCGTTCAATCACTCAATACTTTGGCTCTCTGCCCATGAGCGATTAAACGCTCACCTCTTGGGCGCTTAGGCAACCAACACGCTTCTGCTCTCTGGCCTTGGGCGTTTAAGCGCCCAACTTCTGGTTCCCAGTAGCAGACTTCTCATGCCCTGTTCCATTGAATTTCTAACCAAGCTTGGACCCCCAAAAACATATCCTAAGTGGTTTTCAACCTCATACATGGTCTCTAAACATGCTAAATCTCTTATGCACAAACTCAAATCATCAAACCATGGATTCATGAACAAAGATCAAATCTCCAATACCCATTTTGTGTCTTCATCATCAATGAGTCATATGGATATACCTAAGTTCAAAACTCACAACCACGTATTGAATAATTCATAAACAACCCAATTCCAACCATTAAAGACAAAAACCAAGCAAGAAATCCACATATACCTCTCAAACTCATTATTATCCAAATAGGCATGCACCAAGCATCAAAAGGATATAGAGAGGGAAAGAGTTATGCAAGAACAAACACCCCTACCTCAAGTCTCTAAAGGTTGATGCTCAAGTCTTGATCCTCTTACTCTTCTTTAGTTCTTCCTCTCCTTCTTCCTTTACTCTTCTTTCTTTCCCTTTTCTCTTGTTTCTACTACCAATCATGTGAGATAAGAGAAAACGGAAAGAAAAGTAAAAGATGAAGGCTAAGGATGGTGGAAACAAAGGGGAGATAAGGATAGGTTAAGATATTTAGCTGGAAACAATATATCTCTTAGGAATACTTTGATCTTACAAAACCAAGTTTCCTAACTTCAACAGGTGTTATAATAAGTCCTAGGATTCATCTCAATCCTAGTTTAATTATTCCATAACTTTCCACACACCTAAAACTATCACTTAAGTCCTATTACTCTGTCTCAGGTTAAATTAAACCTAAGGAAATAAGTTAATAGACTTACAAGTATCTGCCTTAACCTGTACCTATTACCAGAAAATTCTCCATCCTTTACTTGATGTCTTTACAAATTTTCATAATTTAACAAGATATCTGTCTATTAAATCTGACTTTTAAACACTCACTCAGTGTTATTAAAAATATCAAACAAAGTCAATTAATTCTCCAAAATTAATTACTACTAGTTTCAACCACATGTGACCTAGAAATAAATTCCTCATATTTATTTTCCTCATCTAAGCAGTTTATGACATTCTCTGAGCTAATAATAGCTATTTTCACATTCAGTGTTATAGCAAAATACTTAAACTAACTCAGAAGGTCACCAAGTTTAACAGGCATGTCATGCAAGTATTATGATACCTCTATAATCATATACAAGACTAACATGTTACGGAGGATGTTACTTGCTATAATGGCTTTTAGGCCCCAAATTCAAGGAAAAAAGAATTCTTTCTGAGTTGATGGTTAATTTTATGATGTTGTTGAGGTTCGGCAGAACAGTTACATAGAAATGATACATCTTTTAAGCTAGGAGTTGGTTGTGGTTTGTTATATCTGATTGCAGCTAGTAAAAACGAGCTTGGCAAGATGGTTGAGTTGATGAAAGAAATGGAAATGCTCCTTCAAAATGTGAAAGAGGAACTGCAAAGTAATATGAAGTGTGCATGTGAACAGAGAATTAACCTATCAGCAAATATTGTTGTAAAAGGCACCAAGATCAGCAACTGCATCTTGCTTCAGCATTGAAATAACATTTGCTCTGAGGTTGTCGCATCTAGACACTGACATTGTTTTTAAATTAGCTACTTCAGCATGTAATCTATGTTCAATTTCCTTTTTCTGGGAAGCGAAGAACTATCAGGACAGGGATTAATAACAAACATAAGCAATGGTAATCGACAATGTTTATGCAAACATAAGCATGCTGCTGCTACAGCAGCCATTCCAACTCAAAAAATTATTACGCAAATTGAAAACAGGGGTTTGGTGCAGTAGAAATTAAGAGAGAAAAACGAAAATCCATAACTAGAAGGATATTTAATCCTATAGAAAATCCATAATTAAAAAGCTTAACTATAAATACACGCAGAATGTAAACTTAATTTATTGATCAATATAAGACTAGGATATGGTAATAAAGAACAATAATGAATTTATGTAAAGAAACACATCATTTTTATATTGATGCCACAAACAAAGAAAAGAAAATTCACTACAAAAGAGCAGTGACTCTCCAAAACTTCCAAATTCTTTAACTAGAATTCGTGGACTTTTTTTTCCAATATCAAATGCCGATTTTATTAATTATAAGGCATCAGCAACCAGTACATCAAAGAGAAAGCCAGGTTGTCCCTTATTCACAAATAACTTGAAGACGTTAATTTACCAAACTGAGCAAGCCTATCTGCCTGGGTATTTGCGACCCTTCAAAGTTCGAACTAGATCCTCCAATGCTGAAACTGAGCAATCATCTGCATAATATAGTATTAGTGCCATAATTAATTTTACAGTATCATGAAATCATAACTCACTCCATTATTCAACTATAGCAAGATCAATAAATTCAGATGCACAATACATTGTAATTGTGGAAAAGGTGAGTTTCTTAGAGGTAATTTGGTTTATTCAAATTCCTAATTTCACTGACCAATTAAACCATGCTACTTTGAAGCGTTCCATAGTTCCCCAATGGAGAAAGATAAGTTTTGATACAAGAACAAGTAGTTCTGTTTAGCATGCAATATTTCAGCGGCTTACTGAGTAGATAATTGAATGATATAGAAATAATTAAAAACAAAAAACAAAAAAATGTAATAATCAAAAACGAAAATGTAAGATTCTAAAAAACAAAAACAAAAAACAAAAACAAAAACAAAATCAAGGGTTCAGGTAGAAAAAGGAAATCGATGAAGACGCAGATCAAGGGTTCTTGTATCAAGGGTTCAAACCAGAAAGATGAAGACGCAGAAGCCAGCGATGGCACGAGCGGTAAGGTTTCGTTCCAACTCGCAGCGAATTGGTCCCAAGCAAGCAACGTAGCGAGTAGCGAGTAGCGATCTTGAAGCCCGAAGCCTGAAGGTGTCACCAATTGACCAATTCGTTGTGAATTGTGATGGGGTTATGGTTCATAATGTGATTTGGGGTTTGGGTTCATAAGTTTTGAGAAGGACGAGAGTTTTCATGGTGAAAACTAAGAAGAGATTGAAAATAAGAAAAATATAATTTTCAGATTTTAGTAAAGGCACGTATGATAATTTATTTATTTTAGTAAAGGCAGACATAAAAATTTATTTATTTTTCCTCTAAAAACCTCTTAATTTGAGATAATTATGAAATTTAAAGTTTTAAAAATTGAACTGATTATTAAATTAGTGAAAAAACTAATTTATAGTTTAATGATTAAATGTTGAATCAATATATATATATATATATATATATATATATATATATATATATATATATATATAATATTTTAATGTTTTAAGTTTTTTTTACTAATTTAAAACTATAATATTATTTTATTAATATAAAAATATTATTAATTGATATTATAATACATAAAATATTGAATTAAATAAATAAAATGAAAGTAAAAGTATTTAATAAAATACTTTATAATATTATTAATTAAAAATTGAATTATTAATTTATTATAATAATTAAAATATATCTTAATATTATTATATTATATAAATATAAATATGTAAATGTTATATATTAAATATCCAAAATTAGAATGCAATATATTATAAAAGGAGACAGAACTTAATTTCATTTTTTTATATCTATTACATCTATTTTACCAATCAAGTTATGATATATGTGTATTTTTTAAAAAAAAAGAGTATGAGAGAGAATATTAATAAATACATGTCATAATTTGATTGGTAAAATAAATATAATATGGATATAAAAAAATTGACATAAATTTTATCCTATAAAAGGTGAACATTGACATTAGCATTAGTTGGTGACATAATGGTAAATTATTTCCTTGCAAAACCTGGGATGCTTTGAGACTTGGCTTTGGAATTTTGGACATTTTATCATGAAGTGATCAAACCGTGATTGGTCTTTTGATCGATTCATCTTTGATTTGACTAATAGAAGTTGGTTTTTTCAACACATCGATATAAGTAGCATGACTTCGATCAACCAATGGACATTCCTCCTAAGGAGGGCTTTTGAAAGATCTACCAAAAATCTATTATTCCATCCTCTCATTTTTTAAAATTGCCAAATAAGGGGAAGGTTTATTCCAAACTTTTTCCTTTCCTTCTGTAACGTTCTCGGGACTGCCTGTAGGATTGACGAGTTTTTCCACAAATCAATACGGGTCTTTTCAGCATGCTTTTTGTCCTCACTTACACGCATCCTAAGAAATTTCGTAGGAGGTCACCCATCCCACTATTGCTCTAGGTCAAGTACGCTTAACCATAGAGTTCTTATGTTCTAGGCTCCCAAAAAGAAGTTACAACTTGTTGATATAGTTACGCCAAATCAATTCCTTTAAGTCATCCTCAACTATGCAGTTTCATACTTGCACAGTCTCTGAATCCCTCTCATTCTGGTGCGTATTCAGTTCATTCATGCGACCCTTCGCCTAAAAGCTTGCCAAAAGCTGCTCCTTGTCCGTGCTTCATTACACCGGCGATCACTTCCCGCCCTCGTCGACCCCAGGACACACATGTCCACCAACTTCCGCTTGGTTCATCCCTGAACCACACTGTACTGGGAGAGGTCCCGGCTCTGATACCATTTGTAACGTCCCCGAGACTGCCTGTATGATTGACGAGTGTCTCCACAAACTAACACGGGTCTTTTCAGCATGCTTTTTGTCCTCACTCACACGCATCCTAGGAAACTTCCCAAAAGGTCACCCATCCCACAATTGCTCCAGGTCAAGCACGCTTAACCATGGAGTTCTTATGTTCTAGGCTCCCGAAAAAAAGTTGCAACTTGTTGATATGGCTACGCCAAATTAATTCCTTTAAGTCATCCTCAACTATGCAGTCTCATACCTGCACAGTCTCTGAATCCCTCTCATTCCGGTGCGTATTTAGTTTATTCATGCGACCCTTCGCCTAGAAGCCTGCCAGAAGCCACTTCTTGTCCGTGCTTCATTACACCGGCAATCACTTCCCGCCCTCGTCGGCCCCGGGACACACATGCAAGTTGTAACACCCCGATTTTTTATTTTTCTTGAAATAAATGAGTTTTATAATATTTATGATTTTTTGTGAATTTTTTAGAATTTTTAATTATTTTGAATATTTTAATTTTATTTTGATTATTTTAATATTATTTTTGAAATATATGTCTGAATTTAGTTTTTTATGAAAATATGTGATTTTTATAATTTTTATAATTTTTGAAAATTTTTGTAGATTTTTCTGAGTCTGTGATTATTTTAATATTATTCTAAGCTGTATGTGTGCTTGAGAAGGACCCGGAAAAATAAAAAAAAATTCTGGACCAAAAAGTTTCTAACTGTCAAGTCGGGATCGAGAGATCTTACTAAACCCGAAACCGAGAACAGTTGACTGAGATTTTCTATATCTGAGTTTTCTATTATCCATTGTGTAATAATAGCAGTAGTTATTGTCCATTGGGTAATATTTGCTAGAAAATATCTTGAACAAGCTTAGAGGGGAAGCCTTTGGATCTCCACCCTTGATCTAATCAATAGTGGTGATGAGTCCAACTTAGTGGCTTGGACTTTCCATGAACCAATAGGAATTTAGTCTTCCTTGATGAACTAATAAGAAACAAGTTTAGAAGTAGTCAAAGAAAATGGCCACCAATAGGAAGCTAGTCTCATAAAGTGGCTTGACTCAAGATTTTTGTGCCTTTTCTTAGAGCGTCTCACGGCCATGCATTGAAGAATAGGCTAATTCATTTCATTTCTATCACCTTTCTATTAATTAATAAAGTAACCAAGAAATAGTCAATAATAGTGGCTTTGACCTTTTTGGTGCTACACCATTGGATGAACAAGTTAGAAGGTGAAAACTTTGACTACTCTTTTTGTTTGGAGGAAGCTAGGCCAAGGTACAAAATGGAAGGGTTCAAAGGCTTAATTTTCATGCCTATCACTTGTAGTAAATATCTATGTCTCCTAAAATATTTACATGAAATGTCAATGCAAAAATATCTCATTCCTCTCTCTCCATGCACCACACGGCCATAAGGCCTTCTACCATATTCTTGAATGGTCTTTTATGACTAATTGATGACTCCAAGATGACATATGTCATGTGATTGCATGTGATATTTTTTAATCTTGTTAAACAAGTCATAATTCTCCTACACACTTAACTCCACGGCAATCACTTGATGGAATAACATTTTTTCATTTCATTTCCTATCATTTTTGTAGTTTAACCGTCCTCTCCATTCTCTTTCATCCAAAGAAAACCAAAAACTTCATCCTTGCTCTTCTTTGAAAGCTCACGGCCTCCACTCACCAAACCAACCTCCTCACTTCTATAATTTCATCTAACCTTACTTTCTAAACCCAAATATCATTCTAAACACTTTTCCTTTAGTGAGTTTTGTCCAAATCTCTCTCTAAGTGCTTCAAAAATCAAGTTTTAGTTTCCTATATCAAAGGTAATTTCTTGAATCTTTGATTCTAAGTTGAATTTCTAATTTTCTATATCATGATTGATCCATCGTTTTTTGTTTTCAAGCTTTGTTTATGACTTTTAGATTTGTTTAAGATTTCATAGAATTTTTCTTGGTGCCACACGAATTCAAGTGGAAGGAGAGGCTTGAAGTTTGTTGTCTTCCTTAAGGTAAAAGGGAGATTAACCTCATCGGCTATATGTGGTGGTGAGGGAATGGACTTGGTTGTGTTTGTGGTGAAAAATCCCTTAAGGGATTTATTCACTTGTTTGTGTATGTTCATGTGTTCTATGTTCTATGATATGTGATTTTATTGTTTATTAATTATGCATGATTTTATTGCTTGAATAATTTTATGAGATGGTATGATATTGCTTAAATTGTGATTAAATGTTTAACATGATTTTTATTGCTTTAATAATAAGCATGAACATGTCATAGTATAATTATTATGAATGATATGTTGAGTATAATAAAAATCATGTGGAAAGGAAAATTATTTTGGTTACAATGAAGTAAGAAGCTCACGGTTTTCATGAGGATTTTGGAATAAACCAATTGAAAATATTTTACGAAGTGTGGATTTTAAATGGTTATGTAACAAGTAATTGGATTAAGAAGTTTTACAAAGAGAAATGAAATAGGAAATGATTCAATATTTGATAATGGAATATAAGTTGATTTTCGGCCAACATGCCATTTTGATGTTTAAGATTCAAAATTATTTTACTAAGTGTAGACTTAGGTGTTTAAATGATAAGAAATCAATTTGGTAGATTTTTGGATCTAAAATGAAGTAATTAATTTTTAGAATTAAAATTTAGCCTAATTAAGCTATATAGTAAAATAAAAGCCAATACTTGAAATATACTGACGTATAACTCACCCTATGGGTTTTGAAGCGCGTTATGAAATTTAGAGCTGTAATATCTCAAGTAAATTAAAGAAATACAATTTTCTGGGAAACAATAGAAATATTGATTTTTAAGGGGACTATATTGAAAATATTCTTTAAATAGGGACTATACTGAAAATATTTTTAAAAAAAGGACTATTTTAGAAATATTATTTGAAGAGGGACTTTTATGTAAATATTATTTTATAAAAGGACTATTATGTAAATAATGAAAATAAGGTTAATTTGTGATATTAAATGAGAAAAATCTCATTTTGGACTTAAAATATATTAGAAATATTTTACGCAATTGAAAATATGTAGAAAAACCCTTACGTGATTTAAAAATAGTAATTTTTAGCTATGCGATTAAGAAAACGTTTTAAAATCTTTACGCGATTGAGAAAATATTGAAAAATCATTACGCAATTTGAAAACGTAATAGAAGTGTTACGCGATTGTGAAAATGTGAAATATTGTTACGCGATTGAAAGGAACAACGAGTTGTGCCGTAGGGCCGATATATTTAATCAAGTGATTTGTAATTGTGGAAACTAGAGTATTGGACCTGAGTGGATCTTTGATATTATTGATTGTATGGGCGGTTATATAATATCATAGATACTAATGGTATTGGACAACTGTATGTGCATATGCAGTTGTGTTAATATCATTGAGAATAGTACAATGGTACCTTGTTTTGAACAAAAGTGTTTTTGAACATTATATGGTGATACTGTCATATGACGACATGTGAATAAGAAATATCGTGTGATCAATGACAGTATATGATTGAATCATTTATCATGCATAGAAAAGCGTGTCATGGCGTTTTATGCCTAAGGAGTGGACGAGAACTTACAGGATAGTGGGAGGGATCCTGGGGACGTCAGGGCGCGGTGATTCACTTATTGACATTGAGTTAATTGACATTGAGTCATATATATATATACCCTTGACCGTGAACACCGATTGTAACGCACTGACATCTCGACAAACATTATTACTTTTCATTATTTAGCATAGACTGTCTTTTTAGGGAGGACAAATCTTCTGGGTGTCCATCTCTGAATTTGAGTAAACTTCATGGAGTAGAAACTAGTTACATTGTGCATAGTCGGCATTTAATACTGTCATGGTATAATATCATTACGATATAATATGATTGTGATATTATTATTATATTTGGTATTATGTTGCGAGTTTATTAGATGGTTTATTTGCTAAATGTCATAAATATATATGTTAATTTTATATAAATCTGTTGATTGTATGTATGGAACGACATTGTTCATATCATTTCTTTGCTGCCATATTTGTATGCGATGTAGGGGATCTCAACTATTTGTTGTTTTATTCTATCTGTTTCTATTTTATGTTTACGTCTGTAAAGACTGAAATGGCGACAAGGAGGGGTCAGCTAGGTTTATTTAGACTATAATTTCTTGAAGGTGTTGAGGCTTGGTGTGTCCATTGGGACTTAGAGTATATAGAGTATTGCAGCGACATTTCTTTATCCGCTAGTAGGACTCGACATGGGGCTATTACTACATCTTTTACAGTTGCTTATGCAGAGTTTGTTTTATCCATCAGGGAGTTGTGGAATGACTTTCGTTATACTCCTAGAGGAGACTTCGATTTATCATTGGCTCGGATTTTTATCCGTCGAGACATTCCTAGCTAGAGAATTTGTCTTCTAACAAGGGCTCATATTTTAGGTGTTATGTTTTTGGGTATGTAAAGATAATGAATGTATAATTATTGTAAACTCTGTTTATATGAAAAGTATATTATTCAGTTATTACATTTTGAGTTACTTTAATTTGATCAATTAATGTTTTCTGCAAAAAAAAAAAGAAAAAAAAGTTTTGAAACCCATATTTAAATAAGATTAAATATTTTATAACTTGGGATATTAATTAATTATCATTAGGTATAAATGTGATACCCTTCTGAGGGGGTGTTTTACCTTCCTTTTCCTCCTAAAACCCACTTTCAAATACACCATAAAAGTTACATTTGAATTGGTGGAATAAAATAGAATGGAGGAAAATTGAATAAAAAGGTATTAGTTATTTTTCTTTTGGTTTTGTTAAATTATGATAGAATGGAATAGAAGGTGATGGAATATATTTCATCCCATTAATACCTCCACTTTCCTTCCCTCTTAATTTGGGAGGAATGGAATTGAACCAATTTATTACTAGCTAATATAATTATTAAATTACTCTTTTATCCTTTACTAGTTAAACAAGTATAGAGAACAATCCTCTTGTTTCCATGGTCATCTTTGAACTGTTGCCTTGTGTTCCTGTGGGTGGGTGTGTTTATGCTGGACCATTCGGTCAAAGGTCCAGTGATACTAGACCTTTGACTTTATCTCCGTTAATAAGTTTTTTTAAATTTTACATGAATATCATTACACTATCTATATTTGCACATGGGCCCTATCACCTCCTACCCACCACTTCTGCCACCGTCAACCACCCTAAACAACACCCCAAAATTGCAGTTCACAGACCAAATACCACGTCCTACGTCGTCCAATCTCCATGGCCACTGAACCAGCCACCTCCAACCTACCACCTTTACTGCCAACCCCCTAAGCATTAGGACACCACCACTACTCCAGCAACCACTGGCGACCAACCACCATCCAGTACATGTAAGCCACTTGTAAACCACTACACCTCAACTTGAAACAGCCACAACCGCAATGCCCTGCAAGCTAAATTTACAACCACGTCAGACCCGAGCCCTTGAACTCCACTGCGCCACCAAACCACCCCAACCATAAAGCCGCCACGCACTCCAGTGACCAACCACCGAGAGTCGCGATCCTCCACCCACGCGCCTCAACCAATGTCAGTCGCGCCTCAAAACCAAATGACTTACGTCGCACCCAGCAACCACCACCAACCAAACCACCGACAAGCCCAGATCGCACCTCTGTCTCGACCCATGACCACTGCCCCACACTGAGACACCAATCCAGCACCGAACCTGCAACCTAACCCAAACGACCCACCTCGATCCACAAGATCCAGTCGCCTTTCACCCAAACTAGACTAGAACTACCAAACCACAGCCACTGGCCGCCCAGTCTGTGTTTCTCTTTTGACTCCCTAGATTCGGAACCTTCACTGGAGTCGATGATTGGCTCGAGGCCACACGTTTCTCTTTTGACTCCACCTTCCTCCTATACACGGGCTGATCCGGAACCTTTGGTATGCTTTCAAGTCATGGAGATGCAGAAGTCGTGGTGTGCCAATGGTAAAGCAACCCGAAGGAGAGATGGAGGAGGGTAGGGATTCAGTTGTGATGCTGGTGTAGATAAGGGATTATTTTGTAAATAGTTTTTGCAACGCCCCTTTTCGGAAGGGACCGTCACATTGTCAATTACAACGCAGAAATAAAATTGTGTAAGTTAAGACCCGGTTCATTTTAATAATATATATGTATTTACTTGAATTATAGTTGGGTATTTAAATTGGCGAGTATTTTTTTTTGTATGTTATAATAGCAATAATTAATAATGACAATAATTAACGACCATAGTGACAAAACATAAATGGAAATAAAGGATAAAGACAGGAATAAAGCGTACATTGGAGATTAACGTTTCATATTCATATATATATATAATTATCAAACTGTTTAGTTACAAGCCTGGTATACCAAAAAGCAAAAACTACACCTGCCCCCAAAGGATTATACATACATATCCCACGGTATCAGAATATACAGCCCACTACAGACAAAACATCAGGCCCCCAAAGTAAAATACTGGTAGCCCTCAATAGCTATAAGTAAAGTCAGTCCCTCAAGTGAGGAGGAACCGTGTCAGAATCCTCTTCAGGATCCTCCTCGGGGTCGTCCTCAGGGACTTCCTCGGGATCTTCCTCAAGATCTTCCTCGTCAGAGGAAATCACCATAGGAATAGCAGAGTTACGGGATGGGGCCCGAGCCGTGGAATGAAAAGAGTCTTCCCACAGGGTGTAATAACGATCACCCCACATCTCACGTATAGGAAAATGAAATTCCAGACGTAGGCTAACGTAGCAGGTGAAAACAGGCGGCTCATGGCGCCTCCAGGCTAGAGATAACGATACATCCCCCAAGTAAATGCAACGCTCAGAGCCAAAGTTGATGTGCCAACACTCTGGCCCTCCTAAGAAGGTCAGGCGCACATCTCCCAGAAATCTGTGCGTGCGTGTCTCCATATTCTTCAGCAGTCGCTAGTCTAAGTGAGGCCAAAAGCCGGGGAAGTCAGGAGCTTCGGCTTCCTTGCAGTCGTCTTCGAAGGGACGCAATATACAGATAAGCAATAATAGAAAGACAGGAAAGAGGTAAGACATCCTACCATCATTACTAATTATAGCATCAAGAAACAAAATGGCGCAAAGCACCCACATAGCAGTTTTGACAGCAATAATGGAAATAAACATTTAGTAGCAGTTATGATCAACCAAGCAGTTCCAAGCAGTCATATATATATCAGAAATACAACAGTTCTAATTATAATAATAATGAATGCAAATAATGCATGGACCCACTGTGCACATATATACAATAGTCAAAATCCTACTCCATGGAGCTAGATACAAAACAGTCAGAGATAACAATCAGAAGGTATGTCTGTATTCTTGGCTGCCCAGATCTTCAAGTGCTATAATTCTCAAATTATCATCGTGCACATCATGGCATTTTACAAGACATTCTACACAGATCTCGATATAGGACAGCGTCTCGGTCCGGATCGTCAGTGTGTTTGCATCGATCTGCCCCACGGACAGAGAGCTACCAACTGTCCATTGCGAGGTACCCGCACCCTGACGCCCCCAAGGTCAACAAGTAACTTACACTTGTCTATTCGCACCCGCACAAAGGTGTGGTTCAACTCTTAGGCTACCGGCCTTAACCAAGTCCAATGGACAATCTCTTTCTTTTTGTTCAATGCATGACTCAATCATGCTTCAAATGTATGTCATATCATTTAACAACAAGATTTGATCCCCTTCACGGATCCACGACAAGCCAATAGCACATTTTAAGGATAACCACAATTCCATTCAAAGGCAAAGTAAAAGTCAATCATTAAGTTCATTATGTTCTTCACGACCTTACCCATACTCATGTTCTTTCTGTACTCAAACTTCTCACTAGTTGTAAGGTATGCTCACGTTCCTTATTTTTCCCTGTTTATGAATCCCTAATTAGTTTCTAGTCATCCAATTATTTATGATTAATATGCTTTTATTAGTCCAAAGCCTTGAGTCCAGGAAATTACACGGCTGGAATCACCAGCAAAGCCACAAATTTAATTGCTAGGTGTCGGGTGATAAACTATACTTGTGAATTCGACGGAGACAATGTATTTAGTGAAAAATTGAGGCTGCCATTCGACGAAAAGTGACTTGGCATACGGATGAAAGATGGGAGAACATTATATAACAAGATTGGCAGAAAATCTATTCCTGTCGAATGGAGGTTCTGTCGAACGGAAATCAAAACTGTCGAATTTTCCAGAAGGTCAGCAGAAGTCCTAATTCGATGGATGAGTGTCAACATTGGAGAAATCTTCCAAATGTCGAACTGACGAAAACCCTATGGTCAGAAAACTCTAATCCGACGGATCTGGAGAAGTTCCTCCACTAAATGATCAGAAACTCTACTCGACAGACATTGACATTCTACTCGATGAATATTGACTTTGAGGAAGTTTCTGTTAAACGGACGAAAAATCTACTCGACGGACATATCACTCGACAGATGTTGACATTCAAACTTGACGGATTTGACATTGGAGAAGTTTCTCTCCTAAGTGGTCAGAAACTCTACTCGACGGATTTGTCACTCTAACTCGACTGATTTGGCATTGGAGAAGTTTCTCTCCTAAGTGGTTAGAAACTCTACTCGACGGGTTTGGCCTAAAGATAAATTTCGACGGATTTGGCATTGGAGAAGTTTCTCTCCTAAGTGGTCAGAAACTCTACTGGACGGGTTTGGCCTAAAGATAAATTTCGACGGCATGGTCAGGAGTTCATACTCGATGATTTTGACACTGGACTAAATGATCGGAGATCAAGTTCGTCGGCACACGGTGAAGTTCAACTTGTTACTATTTTTCACATAAAATCTCCAAACTTCTGGGCTCAAAACCATGACCATCCATATTATACGTTCCACTTCATTCAGACGTATCAAAACACACAAAAACAATCAAATAGCACACATACATCACAAATATCATGCAAACAAGAATGACCCCCAATACCAATCACAGACGACGTTCCTAAATGCTAAAAGAGGTTGAAGAGGAGTGTCTTCCTCTTACCTTAAAGAAGCACAAAGAAATGTTGCTCCTTTTTGGTCAGAATTTCGTGTTCAGCTTCTTGGAAATCCTTGAACATTTAAACTTGCAAAATCAGAACCAAATATTGAAATGGATACCCATGGTCACCAAAATGACAGTGGGTTACGAAAATGAGAAGAGGGGAAGAAAAAGCTGAGAGCTTTACCTTAAAGCTCCAACCTTTAAGCTTCAAAGGTGGAAAGGATGAAGATGGAGAGAATGGTGATCTTTGAAGATGACTTCCTCAACGATGGTGGTCCTCCAAACACAAAGATGGTGCTAGGAGTGTGACGGTTTTTGAAGATGAAATGGAGGTGTTGGTGGTAATGAGGTTGCTGCTGTAGAGTGAAAGAGAAAAGGGAGAAAGATGAGTGAACAGTGAGCTGCGTACAGGGAGGAGGGGAAATGTGTGAAAGAAAATGAAATAGGCTCCCCCCTATAGTCAAACGTGCTGCACAAAAATGGGAGGAGAGAGAAAAAGTGGTTGGAGGAAGCTTCCTTGAGAAGCTTCACGCGCCTCTCGATAAAGTGCATAGTAAGCTTATCTCCTTGATTAAATACATCTGACTGATGATTAATTACACTGTTAGAATTATTTTCTCAGTGAATAAAAGTTACAGTTAATGAAAATAATATTTTATTAGTCATCAGATAATTTTATGACACAGCATTTTATCTAACAGATAAAACCTCGAAAAATGCAAACCTCGCAAACTGTGCCCGGCTTCGGGTTTAGTAAGATCTCCCGCCGACACGTTGACAGTTCAAGGTTTACCAGCCTTAGGGAAAACATTTCGTTATCCCGGCTCCGCTCAGTGCGCACGCAAAACGAAGAACATATTAAAATATTCATCATTTCTAGAAAAATCCACAAAAATTCCTAAAAATCATAAATATTATAAAATAATTATTTATAATGAAATAAAGAATTTTTGGGATGTTACAGTTTTGCACATAATATTATTTCTTTTGGGGATCATTATGTAATAATAAATTTTAAAAAGTTACCTGATTATCAGGTAACTAGTGATGAATTATAACCATTCATTTAATTTTCAATGCATCCAATGGCCTATTAAACAAGGATCATGGATGGTCCCTAAATGGCAATGTCTATGTTAAATGGACCCGTGTTCATGTATTTATATGCTTTTTATACTACTAATATGCTTTATGTTGTATGACATTATGACACTTGGTATAAATTAGTAATATGCAAATATAACTATAGCCAAAACTTTTATACCTCAATCAAATATAATTAGACATACAAATTAGGCATCAAAATGAAAGTATGAAGGCAAACTTTTATACCTATAGCTTAGCTAAATGTACCCTTGACAAAGCCAATTGCAATTTGTAGATTCCATAGGTAATTATATAATCAAGATTGAGATTAATGGAAAATATATTATTTAACATTTGTTATGAACAATATTTTTAAGAAAAATATTGATATAATCAATAGATAATTCAATTAATAATATTTAAAGTCATTTTTTAAGTAAAAATAATTTAAATTTAATGTGTTTGAAATAAGGGTAACATGAGAATAAAAAATTTATAACTTTTACTATTTCATTCACTTTTCAAACAATGTAATTGAAATTTTTCTCCAGTTCATAATAAAATATCCAAACAATGATATGGTAAGTTTATTCCATCACATTCTATTTCATTCCATTCTATCCCACTTCATTCCTTTCCGCTTCACTCATCATTAGATATCCAAACAAAGCCTAAAGAAATAGTGGGGGAAGCATTAAAAATGCCTAGCATGATAAGTCTAAAATGAAAGCATCAAATTGTCAAGGAAAAGCTATGAGTTTTACCAAAAAAAGAGGAAAAATCTACAAAAGATAGAGAAGATTTGCAAAGAAAAAGAATTGTATTTGTAACATCCCTAAAAATAATAATAATAAATAACAATAGGTACATAAAAAATATCTACGTGAAATATTTTAAAAATAAGGGATTAAGTAAGAAAATAAATATCTCACATAAACTAAGTATCGAATAAGGTGTTATCTTACCTTACATACCTACTTAAAAAAATATATATATATAATAATAAAGAAGAAACAAAATTTCAAAAAAAAAGTGAAATGACATTAAAGATTAGATAAGATATGGATTCTCTGCACAATTAATGTATGAGATATAAAAAAATTAAATTAAAGTGACGTGAATGCAAAAGATGAGAGACATTAGAATCTGCACAATTAATGCAAGATAAGGATAAATAATATAAAATGAAAAGTGATGAATGAAGCACGTAAAGCAAGAGAAGATATTTCAACCTTTTAAGGGTCTATGAAAAAGACTCCATTCTTCAGCAAAGTAACAGAGAGCTTCAATGGAAAAAAAAAAGAGAGCTTTGTTTTGCAGAAACTTTTTTTTTTTGATCTGGTAAGGGAAATGAAAAACTTTTTTCCTTTTGACAATATTCCTCTTGCTTTAATCTTTGATTCTATGAGTTTTACAAGTTTTCAATATTTTCTTTATTTCAACTCATTGATGGCCAAAACTTTCAAATCTGATTCTGACTTTGTGAACCGATGTAGGGGGCTTTAAATAGGGATGAATTCTTTGGGACGTTGATTATTTGGTTGATTGTTGAACTTACTTTTTGCTCTACACCACTAAAAATTTATTTGCACTATTTTTTTCTATTATTCTGCTTTTATTTTTTGTTATTGCTATTCGGTTTAACACTATTTTGTTCTTCTTATTATTCTAAATAATAATATTGTTATTATTCTACTTTTAGTTCTCTATTCTTGTTATTATTCAAAGGTGAGAGAGCTTTTGCTTTCTATTATTGCTATGTGAGAGAGATTTAACGTGACATTATTCTTTATCCTGTTCTTGTTATTATTCAAAGGTGAGAGAGCTTTTATTTTCTGTTATTGCTATGTGAGAGAGCTTTAACGTGACATTATTCTCTATCATGTTCTTGTTATTATTCAAAAGTGTGAGAGCTTTTATTTTCTATTATTACTATTCGGTTTAACACTGATTTGTTCTTGTTATTATTCAAAATAATAATATTGTCATTATTCTACTTTTATTCTCTGTTCTTGTTATCCTCAGCTCTCATTGCTTCTGCACTAATTTTTTCTGTTTAATATCATTTTTTTACTCTCATTTTTGTTAGAAAAATAATAGAGTTTGTTTGAAAATGAAGTTCGCTACTAATTTTTACTAATGAATCATGTATGTTCTTGGAGGGTCTCGGCCAAGAAAGAAGAAACATGCGAAATTTTTTAAAAATTTTGTTTTTATGGAAACATGATAAAACTTTTATTAGATAAAAGAATTATATCCCTAAGGTACCAAGATCAAATGTGCAAGCTTATGGCCATGAGAAAAAATTCTTAGGGGATGCCCTGAGTAAATATGAGATCATACAATGTGATGTGCACATGAGTGATCAAAAGAAAGAGTAATTTGAGATTAAAATCCTAAAATGATGGTACAATAATTAAAAAGGGGATGAGATAATCTCAAGAATAAAGCACAGTTCCTTTTAAATTGATGATTATTTAATATTGATTTTTTATTTAATTTTTTTTAATACAAACTATTTTAGAAAGACTTATGAATTTTAGATTATAGCTTGATGGAAAATTGAGAAAAAGGGAAGTAATAAAACTATTTTCCATACACGTGACGACTGAAATATCATTAGTTAAAATTGTTATTATTTTTCTTACCTCTACTGAGATTTATTTCACTTATTTGACGTGATATTTCAAATAATGTTGATCGTAAGAATCCTTGTTGACTTTCGAGTTAAGCAAACTTATATGTCAGAGTTTGGGGACTACATTTTTACAGTTACTATGGGGGCCCTGTTCCTTATCATTCTACTATTTGATGAATAGAAATAAATAACAATATTTTGTAAATATGTAAAATGAAAAAAAAAATTTGTAGTGGCACCTTGAAGGCTTTAGTGAGTCTCGTTTTGAGAAAATAAGTGTCTAACTGAAAATTATGTTATGTATGTACTAACTATCAACTTTTGAAGGGTCTAACCTTTTTGGATGTAAAATAATACTAATGACTGTGTTATGTAAAGTACCTTTAACTATTTTGAAACATTCTAAAGTAATATAAAATTAACATAAAACGTTACAATATTGACTAGATGATCTTTCTTACTTGCATTCATCATTCCAATTATTACATTTATAGTAACTCATAGAATATTCTAATGCTCTTTAGAATTTCACAATATGTAACTAACTCAAAACAAACTCATATGCACATATGTCATCTTTACTTCCAAATTTTTTCATTCACATACTCATTAGGGTAAATACTACTAAACTAGAACCTCTAAAAAAACTAAACTAAGGATTCAGGCCCTCTGAAGGATCCTCCTCCTCTACGTCGTCAAAGAACCCAGGCAGGTACATCGGTCGCCTGACAGGGATTCTAGCTGAAGACACTACAGAGCCCTCCCGTGGGGTATAAACAGTACCACCCCAGAGTTCTCGTATTGGCATTGAGAACTCAAGACGCACAGACGAATGTTAAGTCAAAACGGGAGTCCCACCATAGGTTCCACTTAGGTTTAAAGTTAAGTCCCGAGTGTAAACAAAACGTTCATTATCTAAATCAAATTTCTAAGCATCAGTTCCATCGTGGAACTGTACTCGGACAAAACCCAGCACTTGGCGCCTTCCCGCCATTTAAACAAACAAAGAAAACTGTCACTGATGAAAAGTAGAATTTCTGGCTTCCTCGTCTCCTCGGTCTTTATCAAACATACACAATAAAACAGATATAACACAGTAAAGAGGTGAGATCTCCTATATCAATACTAATATGACAGTATAGAAAATGACAGTAGATATACCGATATAATAATAACACATAAAGTTATATTATTGCATCATAGATAATATATCATATAAGCATAATTATCATATCAATATGCTGACTAACTACGCATATGCACAACGACCAATTTCTACTCCATGGAGCTAATCACAATTTCGGAGAGAAAGATAGGGAGTACATGTCTGTATATCGTCAGCCTCAAATCATGTGCCAATATATTATATCGATGTGCACAACATAACTCATACAAGGCACTCTCAACTAATCATGAAAAGAGTAGCAACTCCGTCAAGATCGTCAGTGTATTTGTATAGGATACCACAGCACAGAAGTGCTACCATCTGGCCACATATAACAATCCACACCCCGACGTCCCCAAGATCATTGAAGATCGTAACTATGTAATTCTCACCAGCACGAAGGTGTAAATTCAATCTCCTAGGCGTATTGCCTTAACCAATTAAGCTGACATGCTTTTCAATGCATGATGTATGATTAAAATACACATACAATTAACATTCTCACAGTATTTCACATACACACGCCATCTCTTAGTGGTATCACTGTTCAACATAACTGGGCCCACCCCAATAGCCCGATAGCAAACTGCTGTTATTTCCAATCGCGTAAACATTTTATCGCATTTTTAAATCGTGTAAGGATTTTTAAACATTTTCTCAATCTGATAGCTTAAAAATCACTATTTTGAAAACAAGTGACGTTTCTCTAATATTTTTCACATAGAATAATTATTTTGGCTTTATTTACAATATTTTTACTATTACAAATTCTTTAAGTAGCATTTTTCATTATTTCTCACAAAATTACACTAAACTTATTCTAAAAATTAGTTTACTTTCTTTTTATGTCTAAAAACCTATTAAATAAATTTCCTATTAATTAAATATCTAAGTCTACACTTAGTAAAATAATTTTGGATCTAGAATATCAAAAATAGGCATGTTGGCCAAGCTACACTGTATGCTTCATAGATCATATTTAATCATTTTCTATCACCTTATTTTTTGCAAAAACCTTTAATCCAATTTGTTATCCTTAAATCATTTAATCCATAATTAGGAAAATAATTTAAAACATTTTGCTCCCTTGATGGTGTTGAGGCCGTGAGCCTCCATAGGTTCTTTGGAACCTTCATACTCATCCTCATCATATAAATCACATCATGCCATATACAATAATCAACATGATTCTATAATCACATATTGAAGCATATAATCAAAGCCATAAATCATACCAACCAAAAATCATCACAAACAAAAGCAAGCTTAAACCACATAGGTGAATAAATCCTTATGAAATTTTCACCATAAACAAGTCATTCCCTCACCACCAACACTTGGTTGATGAGGTTAATCCCCCTCTTACCTCAAGGAAGACAAAATCCTTCAAGTTGCTTTTCCTAGGAATTTTCGTGAGCCTCCAAAGAAGAACCCTAACAAGCTTAAATCAAGACAAAGTCATAAACTAAGCTTGAAAAAGAGAAACCATGGATCAATCATAGCTTAGAAACTCAAGAATCAATTTAGGACCTAGAAACCAAGATTTTACCTTTAGGAGTAGAAAACTCTAGCTTGATTTTAAAGCACTAAATGGATGAACTAGGTGAAACTTACAACATGAAAGTTGTTTAGAATCTTGTCTAAGTTAAGAAAATGGTGTTGGATGAAATTATAAGAGATTGGATGTTGGTGTTGGATGTGGAGGCCGAGAGCTTCTCAAGAGGGAGAGAATGGAGTTTCTTTGTTGTTCTTGGATGAGAGAGAATGAAGTGAAGAGTTTATGTCACAAAGTGATATTAATGAAGTGAAATATCCAATTTACTTGAGCTTGGCCGTGGAGTGCATAGGATAGGAAGGTTAAAACTTACTCAACAAGATAAAAACTAAGCACATGGTTTCACATAACTTATGTCATTAAGTGATCACTCCTTGGTCACATTAGATGATTAACTTGTTCATGAAAATCCTAGTAGCACTAGGTGGCCATGGAGCACATAGAGAAAAGGTAACTAAGTTTTGATTCATTTAGTTCCAAGTTACACTTAAGCTAACTTAGTCAGTTCACTTAGTTACATAGCTAACTATTTAGTTACAAGGCTTAGGTCATGCATTGGTCACACTAGATGAATTATGCATTTTAGAAGGCTCTAGAATCTCCTTGAAACCGTGGAGCTCTAAGGAGTAGCAAACTAAATTTACTCCATTTAGTTACTACTTAGGCTTTAGGTTAACTTAGTTAGATTACTTAGTTTCTTGGCTAACTAGTCTGGCCATTATTGTTGACCGCATCCTATTAGCTTAGAAAAATCAAGCCATTAACATTAACCAATTCCTATTGGTTCACCAAATTGTGAGTCACAAAGACTTTTCCTAGTCTATTGTCCAACGGACAAAAGATACAAGATATATTACCCAATGGGCAGAAGCTACTGCTCGTAAATCAGTAGATACTGTCCAACAGATAATAAAATGTGAAATCTTTTTATTTCACCGATAAATTCCAAAAATTAAAAGATCGGGTAATGTATATCTCAGATTCGGGTTTAGTAAGCTCCTCCGGCTCTGAATAAATCGTCAAAGATTTTCCCCGACCCGAAAATTATTATTTTCCTGACTTGGAGAAAATCACACTCAAAGATCAAAAGCAATCACAGAATAGTCAAAATAAATTTACAGTACACATAAATCACAAAATAGTACAATTTAGACATTATTGAGAAATAGTAAATTTTGGGGTGTTACAACTCTCCCCCACTAAAAAGAATTTTGTCCCCAAAATTTATCGTGCCTTAGAACAATTAAGGATATTATTCCCTCATCTTATCTTTCATCTCCCGCGTAGCATCTCCTGTTGTTTCATTCCAGATCACTTTTACTAATGAAATCTCCTTCCCTCTGAGTTGCTTCACCCTTCTGTCTTCAATCTTAACAGGAAGTGTCTCATAAGTCAAATTTTCTTTCAATTGTACCTCATCGGGCTGAATGACATGGGTTGAATCGGGAATATATTTTCTCAACTGGGATACATGGAACACATTATGAAGATTGGTGAGAAAGGGTGGTAAAGCTATCTGGTAAGCCACTGGACCTATTTGACGAAGAATTTGTTAGGGTCCAATGAATTTAGGAGTGAGTTTTCTGGATTTTATAACCCTTCCGACACCAGTCGTGGGTGTGACTCGCAAAAACACATGCTCACCTTCCTTAAATTCAAAAGGTCTTCTTCTTTTATCAGCATAGTTTTTCTGTCTACTCTGAGTTGCCCTAATTTTTTCTTGAATTATTTTCACCTTCTCCGTCGTTTGTTGCACCATTTCAGGTCCTACGGTCATACTCTCTCCATCATGATACCAACACAAAGGTGTTCAGCACCATAGTCCGTATAGCGCTTCATAGGGTGCCATTCCTATACTTGAGTGAAAACTGTTATTATAGGTGAATTCTATTAAAGGCAAGAATTCATCCCAACTCCCTGTTTATTCCAATACACAAGCTCTTAGTAGATCTTCTAACGACTAGATAGTCCTCTCAGTTTGACCATTAGTTTGCGGATGGTAAGTAGAACTCAAACGAAGTTTAGTCCCCATTGCCTTGTGTAGACTTTGCCAGAACCTTGATGTAAACCTTGGATCTCTATCAGAAATGATACTAGAGGGTACACCATGAAGTCTAATGATTTCACCAATGTACACCTGGGTCAACTGTTCCATTGAATACTTGATATTGATTGGCAAGAAGTGAACAAACTTCGTAAGCTGATCAACAACGACCCATATAGAATCATGACCTTTCTTAGTCTTTGGCAATCCAGCAACAAAATCCATTGCAATACTATCCTATTTCCATTCTGGAATAGTTAGGGGTTGTAGCATACCTGCTGGTCTTTGATGTTCAACCTTTACGTTTTGACACACAAGACAAGATGACACGTGCTCAGTAACATATCTCTTCATTCCAGGCCACCAAAATAATCACTTCAGGTCTTGATACATCTTGGTCATTCCGAGATGTATACTTAACCTACTGGTGTGAGCTTTATTGAGAATCGCCTTCCTAAACTCGGGATCATTGGGTATACAGATCCTACCTTTGAACTTTAAGACCCCGTCAGATCCATCCTTAACCGTTGCCATATGACCTTGCTTCAAGAATTCCCCCTCGTTTTGCAAAACTGATCATCTTCCTACTTTTCTCAGATTTCTTCCAGCAAATCATTCAAAATAGTGACCATATTCAAATGAATTCTTCTTGGTGCTAATTCTATCGATAGCCACATATCTCTAAATTGCTCTATCAATTTTTTCTCTTTGATCATCATAGCAGAAACACTAATCATCTTCCTACTTAAAGCATCTGCCACAACATTCGCCTTTCTAGGATGATATTGAAGCTGAAAGTCATAATCCTTTAGAAATTCTAACCATCTTCTCTACCTCATGTTCAACTCCTTCTGATCAAACAAATACTTCAAACTTTTGTGATCATTGAAAACGTTGAATGTAGCTCCATACAGAAAATGTCTCCAAATTTTTAATGCAAAAACAACTGTGGCTAGTTCCAAATCATGCGTTGGGTAATTCTTTTCATGTACCTTCAGTTGTCTTGAAGCATACGCTACAACTTTTCTATTCTACATCAGTACACATGCTAAACCTTGATAAGAAGCATCACAGTATACCTTAAAAGACTCATTTGAATCCAGTAAAATCAACACTGGTGTAGTAGTCAACCTTTTCTTTAACTCTTAGAAACTCTTTTCGCACGTATCTGTCCAGACAAAAGCTTGATTCTTCCTCATGAGTTGTGTAAGAGGTCCGACTATCTTGGAAAAACCTTCAATAAACCTCCGATAATATCCGACTAATCCAACAAAACTCCGAATCTCAGTTACTGTCCTTGGCCTTTCCCACTGAAGAACTGTCTCCACCTTTGCTGGATCCACCGCAATTCCTTCCTTGAAAATCACGTGACCCAAAAACTGAACTTCTTCCAACCAGAACTCACATTTTGATAACTTTGCATACAATTTCTTCTCCTTTAAAATTTGGAGAGCTATACCGAGATGTTCAGCATGCTCTTCCTGACTTTGAGAATAGATCAGGATGTCATCAGTAAAAACAACGACAAATCTATCTAGATATGGATGAAAGATCCTATTCATGTAATCCATGAATATCGCAGGAGCATTCGTCACTCCAAACGGCATCACAAGATACTCATAGTGCCCGTAGCACGTTTGAAAAGCTGTCTTAAGTATATCCTCTACCTTAACACGAATTTGATGATAACCTGATCGCAGATCCATCTTAGAGAAAATAGTTGCTCCTTTCAATTGGTCAATCAAATCATCAATCCTTGGAAGTGGATACTTATTCTTTATCGTAACTTTATTCAACTGGCGGTAGTCCACACACAAACGTGAAGATCCATCCTTCTTTTTGACTAACAACACTGGAACTCTCTACAGTGAAACACTAGGTCTTACAAATTATTTTTCCAACAGTTCCTCCAATTGCTTTTTTAACTCTGCTAATTCTGACAGTGACATCTGGTACGGTGCAATCAAAATAGGACCCATTCCTGGTACAAGATCGATAAAAAACTCTATCTCTCTTTTGGGTGGTAATCCGGGTACCTCATCAGGAAAAACTTTAGGAAATTCATTTACAACAGAAATAACATTCACATCCTTCTCACTCTTGACTCCTAAAGAAGATAGCGGCATGTATCCTTGGGCTCCATCCCTCAATAAAGATTTGACTTGTTTGGCAGCCAAAAATCCAAAAACCTCATTCTCAGGAAATATTAAGGTCTTTTTAGAACAGTCTAACATGATATGGTTAAAAGATAACCAATCCATTCCTAAGATTATATCAATATTGGTAAGTGGCAAACAAATTAAATCAACAGAAAAAGCTCGATTATTGATAGTAACAGGGTAATTTAGGCATATTTTAGAAGTACTAACAGGTTTAGCAGTAGGTGTAGAAATAATCAATTGAAAGTTCAGAGAAGACATAGACAATCCCAAACGATCCACATAATCATATACAAGAAATGAATGAGTTGCACCCAAATCATATAGTACAGTTAAAAGATTACCTGATATGACACTTTCTCCCTTGATAAGATCTTCAAATTGAGAGGCCTCAGCTCCGCTTATCGTATATACTCGTCCTCCAGCTTGTGGCTTAGCAGTATAAACGTTGCTTATCGAAGGTTCCACTTTCGCTTAATCACAGTCCCTCAAGATATGACCAGGCTTTCCACATCTAAAGCAAATTATTCCCCTGATCGTGCAGTCCTTTGTCATATGGCCCTTTTCACACTTTAAACACCACATTGGGGGTGCCACAGTCTGACCAAAACGATTGCTACTAGAACCTCCTCCACGTGGCTGTTGTTGTTGCTGTTGGCTTCTTGACGATCGGGAATATGGTTTCCGCTGAAATCGGTTGTTGTTATTGCTTCCTCCCCTTTGGAACCTAGATAGTCTAAAGTTACGACTCCTTGTATCTCGTGATGGCTCTAATTCTTCAAGTCTGCAACACATATCCATCAATGATGAGAACTGGTTCATTCACATTGGCAGTACCCCTTTCTTCAATTCAACTCTTAAACCTTCCTCAAACTTGCGGCATTTCCAAACCTCATCTGGCTAGATCTGGAGATACCATGAGAACTTCGACAAGCTCTCAAACTTCGCAGCATACTCGTTAACCGTCATCCCACCTTGTCATAACCCAAGGAATTCCATCTCCTTGGCATGCCTTGCACTTTCCGAAAAATACTTTTCCAGAAATGCATCACAAAATATCTCCCACGTAATTTCCCGTCCTTCTGCTTGTAGTACTCTCTGAGTTGCTTTCCACCAATTTTCACCATCTCCCATCAACATAAATATGGCATAAGTCACTTTGCGGTCGTCCGTACATCCTATTCCTTCAAAAATCTTTTCCAGCTCTTGGATCTACAAACTTGCCTTCTCCGGATCAAACTCACCTCTAAAATGTGGCTGATTATTTTGACGAAACTTAGACAAATTCTGGGCTTCTGTGTTTTCTGCATGTTGTTGAGCAGCTCTTTGGTTCTGCTGCACAATGACATCTACCATCCTTCGCATCGCACCAGCCGCTGCAACCATGCTTTCGTGATCTCGTTCATTATCCACGCTTGCACTGCTTCCTCGAGCCATTTTACTCCTTTGAAATTAAACTAAACAATGCAAAATCAAAGTCAAATTGCAATCACTTCAAACAATATTTGTCTCCTTGTGGAGACCAAACACAGAGAATCACACAACACAAGCAAACAGACCTAACCCCAAAAACCCAAAAAACTATAACCGGGGCTCTGATACCAACTAATGTAACGCCCTTTGAAGGGTGTCACATTTAAGACTAATCTTAATATAACTTACCCAAGTTGTAAAAGAATTAATCTTGTAAAAACATTAATTTTAAAATTTCATTTTGAATAATTTAAAATAAATAAAATAAATAAATAAATAAAAATCATAAGTAAAATTTGTAATCGAAATAAATACACCAAAATATACATAGGTATTTCAAACCGTGTTCCTAAATAATTTACCCAAATAATTTACATAAATATACTTACTCCCAAAAGATAAAATATACAATATGTACATCAAAACATAACTACTAAACCAAAACCTCTAAAAAAAAATTGAACTAAGGATTCGGGCCCTCTGAAGGATCCTCCTCCTCTACGTCGTCAAAGAACCCAGGCGGGTACATCGGTCGTTTGACAAGGGTTCTAGCTAAAGACACTACAGAGTCCTCCCGTGGGGTATAAACAGTACCACCCTAGAGTTCCCGTATTGGCATTGAGAACTAAAGACGCACAGATGCATGTAGAGTCAAAACGGGATTCCCATCACGGGTTCCACTCAGGTTTGAAGTTAAGTCCCCGGTGTAAACAAAAACGTTCATTATCTAAATCAAATTTCCAAGCGTCATTTCCATCGTGGAACTATACTCGGACAAAACCCAGCACTTGGTGCCTTGCCGCTGTTAAAAATCAAAACAAATTCGACAAGTGCACCGAATCGCAACAAGTAATATAATGATGAGAAAAGAGATATCATCTCTACAGGGATTGTAATTGTTTATCAAAGCAAAAGAAAAGATTGTTTCTACTTGAACTGAAAATAAACTTTAGTAACTTGGAATGTATTAGTTTTTAAACAAGTATAAGTGGAATGAATTAAAACAGAACAATTAACAAATTAAAGAATATTTTTGAATTTTTAAGGAGAAGAAAGTCTATCGAGAAAAGCGGCTAGGGTCCGAATCCCATAGTTTACCCTCTTATGCTACTGAATTACTCTTAATACAAGTAATAATCATGCATTTGAAGTTCCAATCAACAAATTAGACTTAGATTAATTCCTTGATTCAAAGTCCCTTTAACCCAAAATACAACTTCCAATTCCTTAGGTAGTTGTTAATTCAGATTAAGCATTAATGACAATGATTTCGTGAAACACATAATTATAGTGATATATTCCTATATTCAATCATAATCATGCAAACCCAACTTAATTCCAGAATTACAACCAATTTTCCAATTAGAAGAAATACCCAAAATCAAATCAATAATGATAAAGTATTGATTAGCATTAAGCAAAGAGTAGGATGATCAAATACACGAAATTAACTTGTATTGAAATAGTAAACAGATTACATGAGAGTTTCCACTATGTTCATCTGACCCTAACTCAAAAAGATTTAGCTACTCATAATGAAAAGAGAAGAGATGAGAGAAATCAAACAAATGGAAGAAGGAGAAGCCATTGATTCTTCAAGGTATTGTTCCTAAGCTTGAATCATCAATGGAAGTGGAAGAAAATGAAACCCTAGCAGAGCTATGGGTAAAAACCCCAATATTTTAAAGTTCAGAAGAAGAACAAAAAGAAAGACCCATAAAAATTGTTTCGTCTAGATTTTTAAAATTGGCTGGATAACGGGCGATGGCTCATCATCGCCTTGCGATGGCCCGTGCTCACAACAAGACCCACAGCAGCATCAAAAGTCCTTCCATCTAGCCATCGCCTCGCGATGGAAGACTCTCGCCTCACAATGGCGCGACTGGAACGAAGCCTATAATCCTTTCATTCATCTTCTCGCCTCGCGATGGAGAACTGTCGCCTCGCGATAGTGCGACTGGAAGCTTCGCTTTGCGATACTTTTTCATCGCCAGGTGACGGACTAAGTGAGCAACTCTTTCTCTTTCTTCTGAGTTAAATCCAAACCTGTTTCAATCAAAAATTTAAATCTCATTAACCAATGAACACAAAAACCTATAATACTAAAAAACAATGAAAACTTAACTAAATTCTACCTAAATTCTTTAAAATTCTAAAACTAATTTCACCTAAAAACTTACTTGTGCTGGAGATTTAATAGCCGCCATTCAAACAAACAAAGAAAACTATCACTGATGGAAAGTAGAATTTCCGGCTTCCTCGTCTCCTCGGTCTTCATCAAACATACACAATAAAACATATATAACACAGTAAAGAGGTGAAATCCCCTACATCAATACCAGTATGGCAGTATAGAAAATGATAGTAGATATACAGATATAATAACAACACATAAAGTTATATTATCGCATCACAGATAATATATCAGATAAGCATAATTATCATATCAATATGTTGACCAACTATGCATACGCACAACGACCAATTCCTACTCCATGGAGCTAATCACAATTTCGAAAAGAAAGATAGGGAGTATATGTTTGTATATCGTCAGCCTCAAATCATGTGCCAATATATTATATCAATGTGCGCAATATGGCTTATACAAGACACTTTCAACTAATCACGAAAAGAGTAGTAACTCTGTCAAGATCGTCGGTGTGTTTGCATAGGATACCACGACACAGAGGTGCTAACATCTGGCCACATATGACAATCCACACCCTGACGTCTCCAAGATCACTAAATATTATAACTATGCAATTCTCACCAGCACGAAGGTGTAAATTCAATCTCCTAGGCGTATTGCCTTAACCAATTAAGCTGACATGTTTTTCAATACATGATGTATGATTCAAATACATCTGCAATTAACATTTTCACAGTATTTCACATACACACGCCATCTCTTGGTGGTATCACTGTTCAACCTAATTGGGCCCACCACAATAGCCCGACAGTAAACTGCTATTATTTCCAATCGCGTAAACATTTTATCGCATTTTCAAATTGCGTAAGGATTTTTAAACATTTTCTCAATCTGATAGCTTAAAAATCACTATTTTGAAAACAAATGACGTTTCTCTAATATTTTTCATATAAAATAATTATTTTGGCTTTATTTACAATATTTTTACTATTAAAAATTCTTTAAGTAGCATTTTTCATTATTTCTCACAAAATTACACTAAACTTATTCTAAAAATTAGTTTACTTTATTTTTATGTCAAAAAACCTATTAAATTAATTTCCCATTAATTAAATATCTTAGTCTATATTTAGTAAAATAATTTTGGATCTAGAATATTAAAAATAGGCATGTTGGCTAAACTACACTATATGCTTTATAGATCATATTTAATTATTTTTTATCGCATTATTCTTTGCAAAAACCTTTAATCTAATTTCTTATCATTAAATCATTTAATCCGTGATTAGGAAAATAATTTAAAACATTTTGCTCCCTTGATGGTGTTGACGCCGTGAGCCTCCATAGGTTCTTTGGAACCTTCATACTCATCCTCATCACATAAATCACATCATGCCATATACAATAATCAACATGCTTCCATAATAACATATTCAAGCATATAATCAAAGCCATAAATCATACCAACCAAAAATCATCACAAATAAAGCAAGCTTAAACCACACAGGTGAATAAATCCTTATGAATTTTTCACCACAAACAAGCCATTCCCTCACCACCAACACTTGGTTGGTGAGGTTAATCTTCCTCTTACCTCAGGAAAGACAAAATCCTTCAAATTGCTTCTCCTAGGAATTTTCGTGAGTCTCCAAAGAAGAACCCTAACAAGCTTAAACCAAGACAAAGTCATAAATTAAGGTTGAAAAAGAGAAACCATGGATCAATCATGGCTTAGAAACTCAAGAATCAATTTAGAACCAAGAAACCAAGATTTTACCTTTAGGAGTAGAAAACTCTAGTTTGATTTTAAAGTACCAAATGGATGAACTAGGTGAAACTTACAACATGAAAAATGTTTAGAATCTTGTCTAGGTTAAGAAAATGGTGTTGGATGAAATTATAGGAGATTGGATGTTGGTGTTGGATGTGGAGGCCGAGAGCTTCTCAAGAGGGAGAGAATGAAGTTTCTTTGTTGTTCTTGGATGAGAGAGAATGAAGTGAAGAGTTTATGTCACAAAGTGATATTAATGAAGTGAAATATCCAATTTACTTGAGCTTGGCCGTGGAGTGCATAGGATAGGAAGGTTAAAACTTATTCAACAAGATAAAAACTAAGCACATGGTTTCACATAGCTTATGTCATTAAGTGATCACTCCTTGGTCACATTAGATGATTAACTTGTTCATGAACATCCTAGTAGCACTAGGTGGCTGTGGAGCACATGGAGAAAAGGTAACTAAGTTTTGATTCATTTAGTTCCTGGTTACACTTAAGCTAACTTAGTCAATTCACTTAGTTACATGGCTAACTATTTAGTTACAAGGCTTAGGTCATGCATTGGTCACACTAGATGAATCATGCATTCTAGAAGGCTCTAGAATCTCCTTGAAACCGTGGAGCTCTAAGGAGTAGCAAACTAAATTTGCTCCATTTAGTTACTACTTAGGCTTTAGGTTAACTTAGTTAGATTACTTAGTTTCTTGGCTAACTAGTCTAGCCATTATTGTTGACCACATCCTATTAGCTTAGAAAATTCAAGCTATTAGCATTAATCAATTCCTATTGGTTCACCAAATTGTGAGTCACAAAGACTTTTCCTAGTGTATTGTCCAACGGACAAAAAATTCAAGATCTATTACCCAATGGGCAGAAGCTACTGCTCGTAAATCAGTAGATACTGTCCAACAGATAATAAAACGTGAAATATTTTTATTTCACCGATAAATTTCAAAAAATAAAAGATCGGGTAACGTATCTCTCGGATTTGGGTTTAGTAAGCTCCCCCGACTCCGAATAAATCGTCAAAGATTTTCTCCCGTCCAAAAATTATTATTTTCTTGATTCGGAGAAAATTACACACAAAAATCAAAAACAGTCACAGAACAGTTAAAATAAATTTATAGCACACAGAAATCACAAAATAGTATAATTCAGACATTATTGAAAAATAGTAAATTTTAGGGTGTCACAGGACGAGTGATTCCATGTTTCAAGGAATCAAATTTAAATTTATTATCCTAACTTATCCTTATTTATTATATAAAATGAAAATATTACTCTTGTTTAAGTTTGTAACACCCCAAATTTTAGACTATGTTGCAAGAGCTGACAGAATCACACTACTCTGTGTTTTCTGTGCATTATAAAAATAATTTGATTATTCTGATACTATTTGTGATTATTTTGTGTGATTTGCTCTGGTCAAGAAAATAATAATTTTCGAAGCCGGGGAAATTCTTGTCGATTATTTAGAGACGGAGGATCTTACTTAACCCGAATCGAGTAACACGTAAAATAATCTATTAATTTTTAGAATTTATCTCGTAAAATAATTCTATTTTATTGATAAATATATGTTGCTTGATGCATAGCTATTATTGCTATGAATTATTTTGACCCGGTATAGTTTAATTTGCCATTATACTCAACCGACTAAAATTATGGAATTCCCAATTCGACCAAAATTCTAGAATTCTAATTCGACCAAAATTCTGGAAATCCCAATCCGACAGAAGTTCCTCAACATTTTCCCAAATGGTTTTCATTTCAAAACCTGTTTCGACAAACCGAATTCGATAATTTCTTTTGAGAATAGATTCTTGTCGATACTGACTTCATTTCAAGCCTATTCCGACAGACAAAGCTCGACAGTTTTATGAATATACTCCTGTCGATAGACTCGGTCTTTCTCAAGCCTTACAGGGATCCAAAAGATCAATCTCACGTAACTCATTCGACAATCCAAGATTTTTGAAGGTCTTGACATCGACAGAATTTGGACAAGATCCAAACACTTGAAGAAATTTTCCTAACATTTTGATTCCGTCGGATTTAATTAATAAGACTACATGTAAGCATATGCTAATGGTGAGTTGAATCCGACACCTTCAGAGCATTTTCCCGACAACATCAATCGGTAGTTCGACAAAACCCAAAATACCTCAAGATTGGATGAAACTAATTCTCAATTCTTGAATCGAAATCAAAGATTTTGGTCAGCATTGTTATGGCTGTCTCTTCCGACAAAGACCATCTATTCCGACCAAGATCATCTTTCCGACAGAAGACCATCTATTCAAAACATGGGAGAAGTCCTCAGGTTCGACAAATCGATGGACGTTCGGTTAGCAAAGAATCAGTTAAAGAACAATATGGTTCTCCTTTTCCCTCAATCTTGTCGGACGATTTTGTAATCAAAATGAAGATGATCTGCTATGTAATCGACCTAACGATCATAAATAGTACTACTATTCGTTGTCGAACACTATTTTATGTCAAAGGTTGCTCATTGTTGGACAAACACTTATCGTTGAATTTTATCTTCAGACCATTTAGGACAATGTTAATATCTGTTGAATTTGATCCTCTGATCATTTAAGACAATGTCATATCCATTGAATTTGGACTTCTATCCAAATACGTCGAATTTCATCTTTTTACTATTTGGTACCATGTTAAAATCTGTCGAATTGGATCTTTTAATTATTAGGTACCAAGTTAAAATCTGTCGAGTGAGATGCTAGTATCAGTTGAGTTAGAATGTCAATTTCCGTTGAGTGGGGATACCAATGTCCGTCGAATTTGAATGATAATGTTCATCGAATTATGGTGCTAACGACCGTCGAGTAAGAATTCCTGATTTCAGTAGAAAAACTTCTCTAATGTCAAAATCCGTCGAATTTGATCTTCTGACCATATAGTATTTTGTCGATTCGACAATTGGAAGATTTCTTCAACGTTAACACCCTTCCGACGAATTAGGATTCTGTTGACCTTTTAAGTTCATTCGACAATTTTGATCTTCGTTCGACAGAATTCCCATCCGACAGAACTTGATATTTAGCCATTCTTGGAAAATAACGTTTTCCCATTTTAAATCATTCTGTCAGGTTGATTTTCATCGAAAATTACCCTTGAAACTCACTGCCATGCAGCAGCTTGGAGGAGGCTCTATATGATTCTTGAACAATCCAAAAGCCTTGAAAGTCAAGTGGATGACGTAAGCCATGTGGAATAGCAGGTGCACTCAGAGAATGACGTAAGCATCATTAGTGGTGGAACATTCAAGAGCTTGTGACAAGGCTTGGATTAGCCAATGGAAGACAAGCTTGGTGATCAAGTTTTAATCTTGACCCTTGGTGAATTCTAAGGCTTGGATGAAGTCTTGGAGAGTCAAACAAAGTGGCTTCTTTCCATTTAGATTCTACAGCAATTCACCCTTGGTGAAATCTTACAATTAGCTATTTCATTTTATATTCATTTTTTTCCTCTCAAATGCATTTATGGCCATGCATTTGAATAAAAGTCAATTTACCTATTTAAATATATTTGGCCACGGTTTTCAAAGAGCTTGGAGAGCTTTCTCCAAGGTTCTTGAACCCTCTATGTGGACCCCTACATGACCAAGCCATGTGCACTTGAATTATTAGACTTTTGTTCAAGTAAATCCATTCATTTGGCCTTGGACTTCTACTAGTGAAAAAGCAGAAGAGCTCTCTCCATTTCATCCTCACAAATTCACCTTCTCTCACCCAAAGACTTCACTCCATTTTCTCTCAAAATGGTTTACGGCCATGCATAGTCAAAGTCTTCATTTTTTCTCCAAAATTCTCCAAATAGCAAAAGCTCTCAAATTTCCTTCTTCTTTTCTTCTCCAACCTCACGGCCTTCCACCCTCTTTTCATCAATCACTCTTTATAATTCTAAACTACCTTATTTCTTGCTTTCCTACTTCATTTCAAGACATTTTGTAGTTAAAACCTAAGCCTAAATCATCTATTTTTTTTATCTTGTTCTTTCTCAAGTTTTAAAGCTCTTGGTGGAGGGAGTTTTTGAAAAGCATACAAGCATTGGAGGTTCTTCAAGAGGTAAGAGGGAGGGAGTTTTGGTGGTGTTGGTTGTGTCTGGTGAAAAACCCTAAGGGTTTATTCACTTATTGTTTAATTACTTCTTTAGTTGTGATTGAAGAAGAGCTCAGTTTAAACAAGAGCTTTGGAGGGAGTTCTTGAAGAAGACATATAAGAGCTTTGGAGGTTCTTCAAGAGAAGGAGATTTAACCTCACCAACCAAGTTTTGGTGGTGTGGAGATGGTTGTGAAACGGTGAAAAACCCTAAGGGTTTATTCACTTATTGTTTAATTACTTCTTTAGTTGTGATTGTGTTGTTGGTGATTTTATGTTTGTGATTGTGGTGTTTATGGCTTTGAAATTATGATTGCATGTATGATAATATGCTTATTGTTTTGATAAATGTTGGTATGTATGAAACTGAATGCATGTAAGTGTATGTATAAATTAGGATGTGAATAATATGATGGATTAAACTGAGAATTTAGAATTTGAAAGAAAAGGAATTGAATTTGGAAGAGTTGAATACAGCAAGATGAAATGATTTTGGAGAAACAATACAGATTATGATTTTATAGGAGCAATATTGTAATTTTTGTTTAATGGGGACATGTTGTAACTATTGATTTTTGAATGGTTATATTGTAAATATGATTTTTATAAGGGACTATTTAGTAAATATGATTTTTGAGGGACTATTTCATAAATATAATTTGTATGAGAAACTATTTCGTAAATGTGATTTTATGAAGGACTATTTCATCAATAGGATTTTTATGAGGGACTATGTTGTAAATTATGAATTTTATGAAAGATTATTTCGTAAAAAGGAATTTTATGAAAAACCATTTTGTAAAAATGAATTTTTGAGGGACTATTTTATAAATATGAATTTTATGAGGGATGATTTCGTAAAATATGAATTTTTCAAGGGACTATTTCGTAAATGTGACTTTTATGAGGAACTGTTGTAAAAATATTATTTGGATGATGATTATTATGCAAATATGAAAAATGAAGTTGAGTTTTGGTGTTAACTGAGGAAACTAGTATTCTTAATTTAAAATGTGTGAAAAGTATTTTACGTGATTGAGAAATGATGAAAAATTGATACGTGATTTGAGAAAATGCGAAAAATGTGGTTTCGCGATGAAATTATAGTAATAATATTGTTGGGCCTATATGAGGACCCCGAATATGAGATAAAGAAAATTGAATTGAGAAGATGAGAGAATGAATTGAAGCGAGAAAGGTGCATTTGAATGTGCATTGAAAAAGTCCGAGGAAATTTGAATAAGATTGATTGCCGAAAGAAGGAAAGAACACACCTCCCGAGTGGGTTCGATGTGTGTAGTGTAGGTCACTCGTTGACCTTGGGGGCATCGGGGTGCGGGTTGCCTACAATGGACAGAATAAAGCTTCTGTACCGTAGGTTAGACCGATACAACACACCGATGATCCGGACCGAGACACTATCCATAATCGAGATCTGATAAAGATTGTGATGCATATGCTAGATGTGCAAATGCTAAATGAGCAAATGCTAAATGAGCAAATGCTAAATGAGCAAAGAGAATGAGCACGTGGTCTGAGGCATGTTGTGCAAACAGATTCTTTTCGATCACTCTTTTCGACCTGAGTTTTAGCTCCATGGAGTAGGAAAATTGAGTCTAGGTACATGAGTCTAGATGCATATACAGAGATACTGAGGGTATTATCATAATTATTGATTTTGATAATTGAATTATTGAATAAGTGAATATTGATAAGGACATGGATGTAATTATGAATTATTGTATGAATTATGATGATAAATGATGTGTGTTAGATAAATGATATTGATGATATAATTGTAAATATGTATGATGTATGGTATGAGAATTTGTATGTGTTTATCTTCATTGCTACCATACTGGTATTGGCGTAGGTGATCTCACCTCTTTGTCTGTCTATTTCTGTATTATATTTATAATTGTAAAGAGATTGAGCAAGACGTTGAGTGAGAATGCAAGGAAGATCAGATATTCGAGAAGGAAGTTGAGTTCTAAAGAGATGGAGATGTTGAGTTTTCGTAAGGTTTATGGGAACCGGAGGCATAGTGCATCGAACTTGCTGAAAAATGTATTTCTCACATAAACAAGTAATAGGAGCTTACTACCGTACTCCTGGTACGATTAGTATTGTATATTTTGTGTCAAATTGGATTCCTCCCTGTTGAGGAGTCTGAGGAGGACCCGTTTGAGGGTTCTACATGTTTAGAGTTACTTGGGCATTATGTAATTTAATTAATGTGTAAATATTTTTAGAGTCCAATTTGTAAATATTAAAGTGTGACAGTACTACGACTTATGTATATATAATGTAAAATTTTATTGTAATGATGCTGTAATGTTTTAACTTCCGTTAAGTTTATCTTACTATCACCAAGAAATTTTACAACTCGTATTTATATTACAAGCACGATTCATAACGAAGGGGTGATATGATAATTGAGTAACACGAAGTGTGACGCCCTAAGGAGGGTGTTACATTAGGTGGTATCAGAGCCCAAGTTAGAGTCTTTTGGGTTTGTGGGTAGGCTTGTCTTGTTTGTGCTGTGTGAATCTCTGATGTTGAACACAGAGATATGTTTTCGTTTCCGAAAGGAGACGATGTTTTGTGAAATAGTTACGTTTAGTTCATCGTGTTTTGATTTTATTTATCTTTGAAGAAAGGTAATGGAACGAAGCGAACATGAGCATGAGGATGCGAGACGTGATGAAGATCGTATAGCTGCAGCTAGAAGTGTAATGCAAAAGATGATTGAAGTAGCAGTACAACAGAGACAGATGATCACTCAACAGCAGGAACTGATAATCGAACTTCACAGCTTACTAGGATTGGAGCAGCCATCAGATGTGAGAAGCTGTAACTTAGAACCTTCGATAATCCAAGATGGAAGGAAGCGTAAAGTCGATCATGTTCAGCAAAAGTCGTATGCACGACCATTGGGGAAGCAACAACGAGCAAAGAGGGGGAGTACTAGTGATAACGATTTTGGTCAGACTGTGGCATCATCACTGAAATGTTTCAAGTGTGGGAAAAAGCATCTTACCAAAGATTGTCAGCATAAAAGGGTTATTTGTTATCGATGTGGGAAGCCTGGACATTTCTCCAGAGATTGTGATCAATTGAAGATGGGAGTTTCCATTAGTGATGCACGTATTTCAAAATCTCAAGAAGAAGAAGAAGAAAGAGCTGGTGCAAAGAGTGTAGTGAGAACGTTCAAATACAAAACTTAACGAGCGAGGAAGTTGTGCCATAGAGGGTAGTCTTAAAATTGTGCTGTATAATCCATAAGGTAACCCAGTCTCTTGTGATCTATGACTGTGTAAAATCTTTTTAGGTTATCTGTGTTTTGTTCTTTTCATAATACTACTTCAACTTCTAAACTTGTTATTACTACTCGAGTCTGTCTGAAACTACCCTATTATTATTGGAGTTTGAAACTTTTCTGTTGATCTGGTTTATCTATTTCTTGTTCAAATAGACTGAGTGAATTAATTCGACTTATCCGTGTCTTTGTTATAATGTGATCAGAGTATTTCTACTCTTCTTGTTAAACTTGTTGTTTATACTCAAGTTTTCTAACTTTATCCTATACCTATTGAATATCAAATCTTTTCTGTTGATTTGATTTGTTTATCTAAAATTACATCTATTTGAGAATCTGACTTTATAAATGGATTGGTTATTTTCCAACCATATCCTACTAGATTGATACAAGGTAACCTTAGTGTTTCCTTGATCTAAGATTTTTGGATTTGAATCCAGAAAGTTCATTTCTAAAATTTTTGGACTATGTTCATTTCGAAATCTATTAGACCATTTCAAATTCTTGTTGGACTAATCTAGTAACCTATTGAATAGTCTTATTATTTTTCCTTATGACTTTAAAATTGTCTTTCATGTATCTCAATTAAGAAAGAGTTATGCGTAAAACTAGTCGAATGCAAGTTCTGTTAGAAGTTCAACTTGTGAATTTAGATTGAGTGTTAAGATAAAATAGAAAGATGGTGACGTATACTTCAAGGCAGTGGAACATACATGAGAAGAATCATTCGATTTATATTTTAGAATATGTGATAGTTGTTTTGTCACAAAAATTTGAAGATATGTTCTTTCCTATAAAGTCTACCATAATTTCAAGGGTTTGAAGTACCTGTACAATCAAGAGGGGCTAGGATATAAGGAAAAGACGGTAGATAGAATTTTCAAAGGATTTGTTGAGAGCTTGTGTTCTAGAATAAGCTGGTTGTTGGGGTGAATTTCTACCATTGATAGAATTCACATACAACAATAGTTTTCGTTCGAATATAGGGTACCTACCCTATGAGGCATTGTATGGGTGACGATGTAGAACATCATTGTGTTAGCATCATGATGTTGAAAGTACAGAGGTAGGACCAGAAATTGTGCAGCAAACTACTGAGAAAGTAAAGACGATCTAAGGCAAAATAAGGACAACTCAGACACGACAAAAGAGTTATGAAGATAAAAGACGAAGACCGCTTGAATTTGAAGAAGGTGACCATGTGTCTCTACGTGTGACACCTATGACAAGAGATGGACAAGTGATTAAGTCGAGGAAACCCACTCCGAAGTTTATTAGACAGTATCGGATACTCTGTTGGACATCGTACAAATGAAGGAAAATTCAACCTACGAGACGTTTCTAGTCAAGATTGAAGATCAAAGGACAAAGTAACTTCGAGATAATGAAATCGCATTGGTTACAGTGGTTTGGAACAATATACGTGGTGAAGCAACATGGGAATTAGAAGATAAGATAAGAGAGTAGTATCCATTTTTATTTTAAGTGTGTCAAGTTTCGAGGACGAAACTTATTTTAGAGGGGGAGAGTTGTAACACCCCAAATTTTAGACTATGTTGCAAGAGCTGACAGAATCACACTACTCTGTGTTTTCTGTGCATTATAAAAATAATTTGATTATTCTGATACTATTTGTGATTATTTTGTGTGATTTGCTCCTGGTCAAGAAAATAATAATTTTGGCCGGGGAAAATTCTTGTCGATTATTTAGAGACGGGGATCTTACTTAACCCAATCTGAGTAATACAGAAAATAATCTATTAATTTTTAGAATTTATCTATAAAATAATTCTATTTTTCGATAAATATATGTTGCTTGATGCATAGTTTGTTATTGCTATGAATTATTTTGACCCAGTATAGTTTAATTTGCCATTATACTCAACCGACCAAAATTATGGAATTCCCAATTCGACCAAAATTGGAATTCTAATTCGACCAAAATTGAAATCCCAATCCGATGAAGTTCCTCAACATTTTCCCAAATGGTTTTCATTTCAAAACCTGTTTCGACAAACCGAATTCGACAATTTCTTTTGAGAATAGATTCTTGTCGATACTGACTTCATTTCAAGCCTATTCCGACAGACAAAGCTCGACAGTTTTATGAATATACTCCTGTCGATATACTCGGTCTTTCTCAAGCCTTACAGGGATCCAAAAGATCAATCTCACGTAACTCATTCGACAATCCAAGATTTTTGAAGGTCTTGACATCGACAGAATTTGGACAAGATCCAAACACTTGAAGAAATTTTCCTAACATTTTGATTCCGTCGGATTTAATTAATAAGACTACATGTAAGCATATGCTAATGGTGAGTTGAATCCGACACCTTCAGAGCATTTTCCCGACAACATCAATCGGTAGTTCGACAAAACCCAAAATACCTCAAGACTGGATGAAACTGATTCTCAATTCTTGAATCAGAAATCAAAGATTTTGGCTATTATGGTTGTCTCTTCCGACAAAGACCATCTATTCCGACCAAGATCATCTTTCCGACAGAAGACCATCTATTCAAAACATGGGAGAAGTCCTCAGGTTCGACAAAGCGATGGACGTTCGGTTAGCAAAGAATCAGTTAAAGAACAATATGGTTCTCCTTTTCCCTCAATCTTGTCGGACGATTTTGTAAATCAAAATGAAGATGACTGCTATGTAATCGACCTAACTGATCATAAATAGTACTACTATTCGTTGTCGAACACTATTTTATGTCGAAGGTTGCTCATTGTTGGACAAACACTTATCGTCGAATTTTATCTTCAGACCATTTAGGACAATGTTAATATCTGTCGAATTTGATCCTCTGATCATTTAAGACAATGTCATATCCATCGAATTTGGACTTTTATCCAAATACGTCGAATTTCATCTTTTTACTATTTGGTACCATGTTAAAATCCGTCGAATTGGATCTTTTAATTATTAGGTACCAAGTTAAAATCTGTTGAGTGAGATGCTAGTATCAGTTGAGTTAGAATGTCAATTTCCGTCGAGTGGGGATACCAATGTCCATCGAATTTGAATGATAATGTTCGTCGAATTATAGTGCTAACGACCGTCGAGTAAGAATTCCTGATTTCAGTAGAAAAACTTCTCTAATGTTAAAATCCGTCGAATTTGATCTTCTGACCATATAGTATTTCGTCGATTCGATAATTGGAAGATTTCTTCAATGTTAACAACCGTCCGACGAATTAGGATTCTGTTGACCTTTTAAGTTCATTCGACAATTTTGATCTTCGTTCGATAGAATTCTCATCCCAGTAACTTGATATTTAGCCATTCTTGGAAAATAACGTTCTCCCATTTTACATCATTCTGTCAGGTTGATTTTCATCGAAAATTACCCTTGAAACTCACCGCCATGCAGCAGCTTGGAGGAGGTTCTACATGATTCTTGAACAATCCAAAAGCCTTGAAAGTCAAGTGGATGACATAAGCCATGTGGAATAGCAGGTGCACTCAGAGAATGACGTAAGCATCATTAGTGGTGGAACATTCAAGAGCTTGTGACAAGGCTTGGATTAGCTAATGGAAGACAAGCTTGGTGATCAAGTTTTAATCTTGACCCTTGGTGAATTCTAAGGCTTGGATGAAGTCTTGGAGAGTCAAACAAAGTGGCTTCTTTCCATTTAGCTTCTACAGCAATTCACCCTTGGTGAAATCTTACAATTAGCTATTTCATTTTATATTCATTTTTTCCTCTCAAATGCATTTACGGCCATGCATTTGAATAAAAGTCAATTTACCTATTTAAATATATTTGGCCACGGTTTTCAAGACTTGGAGAGCTTTCTCCAAGGTTCTTGAACCCTCTATGTGGACCCCTACATGACCAAGCCATGTGCACTTGAATTATTAGACTTTTGTTCAAGTAAATCCATTCATTTGGCCTTGGACTTCTACTACAGAAAAACAAGAAGCAAGACTCCTCTCCATTTCATCCTCACAAATTCACCTTCTCTCACCCAAAGACTTCACTCCATTTTCTCTCAAAATGGTTTATGGCCATGCATAGTCAAAGTCTTCATTTTTTTCTCCAAAATTCTCCAAATAGCAAAAGCTCTCAAATTTCCTTCTTCTTTTCTTCTCCAACCTCACGGCCTTCCACCCTCTTTTCATCAATCATTCTTCTATAATTCTAAACTACCTTATTTCTTGCTTTCCTACTTCATTTCAAGACATTTTGTAGTTAAAACCTAAGCCTAAATCATCTATTTTTTTTATCTTGTTCTTTAAAGCTCAAGTTTAAAGCCTTGAAGAAGCTCTTGGTGGAGGGAGTTTGCTTGAAGAAGACATACAAGGAGCTTTGGAGGTTCTTCAAGAGGTAAGAGGGAGATTTAACCTCACTAACCAAGTTTTGGTGGTGTGGAGATGGTTTGTGTCGGTGAAAAACCCTAAGGGTTTATTCACTTATTGTTTAATTACTTCTTTAGTTGTGATTGTGTTGTTGGTGATTTTATGTTTGTGATTGTGGTGTTTATGGCTTTGAAATTATGATTGCATGTATGATAATATGCTTATTGTTTTGATAAATGTTGGTATGTATGAAACTGAATGCATGTAAGTGTATGTATAAATTAGGATGTGAATAATATGATGGATTAAACTGAGAATTTAGAATTTGAAAGAAAAGGAATTGAATTTGGAAGAGTTGAATACAGCAAGATGAAATGATTTTGGAGAAACAATACAGATTATGATTTTATAGGAGCAATATTGTAATTTTTGTTTAATGGGACATGTTGTAACTATTGATTTTTGAATGTTATATTGTAAATATGATTTTTATAAGGGACTATTTAGTAAATATGATTTTTGAGGGACTATTTCATAAATATAATTTGTATGAGAAACTATTTCGTAAATGTGATTTTATGAAGGATTATTTCGTCAATAGGATTTTTATGAGGGACTATGTTGTAAATTATGAATTTTATGAAAGATTATTTCGTAAAAGGAATTTTATGAAAAACCATTTTGTAAAAATGAATTTTTGAGGGACTATTTTGTAAATATGAATTTTATGAGGGATGATTTCGTAAAATATGAATTTTTCAAGGGACTATTTCGTAAATGTGACTTTTATGAGGAACTGTTATAAAAATATTATTTGGATGAGGATTATTATGCAAATATGAAAAATGAAGTTGAGTTTTGGTGTTAACTGAGGAAACTAGTATTCTTAATTTAAAATGTGTGAAAAGTATTTTACGTGATTGAGAAATGATGAAAAATTGATACGTGATTTGAGAAAATGCGAAAAATATGGTTTCGCGATGAAATTACAGTAATAATATTGTTGGGCCTATATGAGGACCCCGAATATGAGATAAAGAAAATTGAATTGAGAAGATGAGAGAATGAATTGAACTGAGAAAGGTGCATTTGAATGTGCATTGAAAAAGTCCGAGGGGCTGAATAAGATTGATTGCCGAAAGAAGGAAAGAACACACCTCCTGAGTGGGTGCGATGTGCGTAGTGTAGGTCACTCGTTGACCTTGGGGGCATCGGGGTGCGGGTTGCCTACAATGGACAGAGAATAAAGCTTCTATACCGTAGGTTAGACCGATGCAACACACCGATGATCCGGACCGAGACACTATCCATAATCGAGATCTGATAAAGACTGTGATGCATATGCTAGATGTGCAAATGCTAAATGAGCAAATGCTAAATGAGCAAAGAGAATGAGCACGTGGTCTGAGGCATGTTGTGCGGTGACAGATTCTTTTCGATCACTCTTTCCGACCCGAGTTTTAGCTCCATGGAGTAGGAAAATTGAGTCTAGGTACATGAGTCTAGATGCATATACGAGATATTGAGGGTATTATCATAATTATTGATTTTGATAATTGAATTATTGAATAAGTGAATATTGATAAGGACATGGATGTAATTATGAATTATTGTATGAATTATGATGATAAATGATGTGTGTTAGATAAATGATATTGATGATATAATTGTAAATATGTATGATGTATGGTATGAGAATTTGTATGTGTTTATCTTCATTGCTACCATACTGGTATTGGCGTAGGTGATCTCACCTCTTTGTCTGTCTATTTCTGTATTATATTTATAATTGTAAAGAGATTGAGCAAGACGTTGAGTGAGAATGCAAGGAAGATCAGATTTTCGAGAAGGAAGTTGAGTTCTAAAGAGATGGAGATGTTGAGTTTTCGTAAGGTTTATGGGAACCGGAGGCATAGTACATCGAACTTGCTAAAAAATGTATTTCTCACATAAACAGTAATAGGGAGCTTACTACCGTACTCCTGGTACGGTTAGTATTGTATATTTTGTGTCAAATTGGATTCCTCCCTGTTGAGGAGTCTGAGGAGGACCCGTTTGAGGGTTCTACATGTTTAGAGTTACTTGGGCATTATGTAATTTAATTAATGTGTAAATATTTTTAGAGTCCAATTTGTAAATATTAAAGTGTGACAGTACTACGACTTATGTATATATAATGTAAAATTTTATTGTAATGATGCTGTAATGTTTTAACTTCCGTTAAGTTTATCTTACTATCACCAAGAAATTTTACAACTCGTATTTATATTACAAGCACGATTCATAACGAAGGGGTGATATGATAATTGAGTAACACGAAGTGTGACGCCCTAAGGAGGGTGTTACATTAGGTGGTATCAGAGCCCAAGTTAGAGTCTTTTGGGTTTGTGGGTAGGCTTGTCTTGTTTGTGCTGTGTGAATCTCTGATGTTGAACACAGAGATATGTTTTCGTTTCCGAAAGGAGACGATGTTTTGTGAAATAGTTACGTTTAGTTCATCGTGTTTTGATTTTATTTATCTTTGAAGAAAGATAATGGAACGAAGCGAACATGAGCATGAGGATGCGAGACGTGATGAAGATCGTATAGCTGCAGCTAGAAGTGTAATGCAAAAGATGATTGAAGTAGCAGTACAATAGAGACAGATGATCACTCAACAGCAGGAACTGATAATCGAACTTCACAGCTTACTAGGATTGGAGCAGCCATCAGATGTGAGAAGCTGTAACTTAGAACCTTCGATAATCCAAGATGGAAGGAAGCGTAAAGTTGATCGTGTTCAGCAAAAGTCGTATGCACGACCATTGGGGAAGCAACAACAAGCAAAGATGGGGAGTACTAGTGATAACGATTTTGGTCAGACTGTGGCATCATCACTGAAATGTTTCAAGTGTGGGAAAAAGCATCTTACCAAAGATTGTCAGCATAAAAGGGTTATTTGTTATCGATGTGGGAAGCCTGGACATTTCTCCAGAGATTGTGATCAATTGAAGATGGGAGTTTCCATTAGTGATGCACATATTTTAAAATCTCAAGAAGAAGAAGAAGAAAGAGCTTGTGCAAAGAGTGTAGTGAGAACGTTCAAATACAAAACTTAACGAGCGAGGAAGTTGTGCCATAGAGGGTAGTCTTAAAATTGTGCTGTATAATCCATAAGGTAACCCAGTCTCTTGTGATCTATGACTGTGTAAAATCTTTTTAGGTTATCAGTGTTTTGTTCTTTTCATAATACTACTTCAACTTCTAAACTTGTTATTACTACTCGAGTCTATCTGAAACTACCCTATTATTATTAGAGTTTGAAACTTTTCTGTTGATCTGGTTTATCTATTTCTTGTTCAAATAGACTGAGTGAATTAATTTAACTTATCCGTGTCTTTGTTATAATGTGATTAGAGTATTTCTACTCTTCTTGTTAAACTTGTTGTTTATACTCAAGTTTTCTAACTTTATCCTATACCTATTGAATATCAAATCTTTTCTGTTGATTTGATTTGTTTATCTAAAATTACATTTATTTGAGAATCTGACTTTATAAATGGATTGGTTATTTTCCAACCATATCCTACTAGATTGATACAAGGTAACCTTAGTGTTTCCTTGACCTGAGATTTTTGGATTTGAATCCAGAAAGTTCATTTCTAAAATTTTTGGACTATGTTCATTTCGAAATCTATTAGACCATTTCAAATTCTTGTTGGACTAATCTAGTAACCTATTGAATAGTCTTATTATTTTTCCTTATGACTTTAAAATTGTCTTTCATGTATCTCAATTAAGAAAGAGTTATGCGTAAAACTAGTCGAATGCAAGTTCTGTTAGAAGTTCAACTTGTGAATTTAGATTTAGTGTTAAGATAAAATAGAAAGATGGTGACGTATATTTCAAGGCAGTGGAACATACATGAGAAGAATCATTCGATTTACATTTTAGAATATGCGATAGTTGTTTTGTCACTAAAATTTGAAGATATGTTCTTTCCTATAAAGTCTACCATAATTTCAAGGGTTTGAAGTACCTGTACAATCAAGAGGGGCTAGGATATAAGGAAAAGACGGTAGATAGAATTTTCAAAGGATTTGTTGAGAGCTTGTGTTCTAGAATAAGCTGGTTGTTGGGGTGAATTTCTACCATTGATAGAATTCACATACAACAATAGTTTTCGTTCGAATATAGGGTACCTACCCTATGAGGCATTGTATGGGTGACGATGTAGAACATCATTGTGTTAGCATCATGATGTTGAAAGTACAGAGGTAGGACCAGAAATTGTGCAGCAAACTACTGAGAAAGTAAAGACGATCTAAGGCAAAATAAGGATAACTCAGACACGACAAAAGAGTTATGAAAATAAAAGACGAAGACCGCTTGAATTTGAAGAAGGTGACCATGTGTCTCTACGTGTGACACCTATGACAAGAGATGGACAAGTGATTAAGTCGAGGAAACCCACTCCGAAGTTTATTAGACAGTATCGGATACTCTGTTGGACATCGTACAAATGAAGGAAAATTCAACCTACGAGACGTTTCTAGTCAAGATTGAAGATCAAAGGACAAAGTAACTTCGAGATAATGAAATCGCATTGGTTACAGTGGTTTGGAACAATATACGTGGTGAAGCAACATGGGAATTAGAAGATAAGATAAGAGAGTAGTATCCATTTTTATTTTAAGTGTGTCAAGTTTCGGGGACGAAACTTATTTTAGAGGAGGAGAGTTGTAACACCCCAAATTTTAGACTATGTTGCAAGAGTTGTAATCACACTACTCGTGTTTTCTCGTGCATTATAAAAATAATTTGATTATTCGATACTATTTGTGATTATTTTGTGTGATTTGCTCTGGTCAAGAAAATAATAATTTTCGGTAGAAAATTCTTGTCTCGATTATTTAGAGACGGGGATCTTACTTAACCCCAATCGAGTAACACAGTAAAAGAATCTATTAATTTTTAGAATTTATCCGTAAAATAATTCTATTTTTGATAAATATATGTTGCTTGATGCATAGTGTTATTGCTATGAATTATTTTGACCCTAAGATAGTTTAATTTGCCATTATACTCAACCGACCAAAATTATGGAATTCCCAATTCGACCAAAATTCTGGAATTCTAATTCGACCAAAATTCTGGAAATCCCAATCCGACAGAAGTTCCTCAACATTTTCCCAAATGGTTTTCATTTCAAAACCTGTTTCGACAAACCGAATTCGATAATTTCTTTTGAGAATAGATTCTTGTCGATACTGACTTCATTTCAAGCCTATTCCGACAGACAAAGCTCGACAGTTTATGAATATACTCTGTCGATAGACTCGGTCTTTCTCAAGCCTTACAGGATCCAAAAGATCAATCTCACGTAACTCATTCGACAATCCAAGATTTTTGAAGGTCTTGACATCGACAGAATTTGGACAAGATCCAAACACTTGAAGAAATTTTTCTAACATTTTGATCCCGTCGGATTTAATTAATAAGACTACATGTAAGCATATGCTAATGGTGAGTTGAATCCGACACCTTCAGAGCATTTTCCCGACAACATCAATCGGTAGTTCGACAAAACCCAAAATACCTCAAGACTGGATGAAACTGATTCTCAATTCTTGAATCAGAAATCAAAGATTTTGGCTGTTATGGCTGTCTCTTCCGACAAAGACCATCTATTCCGACCAAGACCATCTTTCCGACAGAAGACCATCTATTCAAAACATGGGAGAAGTCCTCAGGTTCGACAAAGCGATGGACGTTCTGTTAGCAAAGAATCAGTTAAGAACAATATGGTTCTCCTTTTCCCTCAATCTTGTCGGACGATTTTGTAAATCAAAATGAAGATGACTGCTATGTAATCGACCTAACTGATCATAAATAGTACTACTATTCGTTGTCGAACACTATTTTATGTCGAAGGTTGCTCATTGTTGGACAAACACTTATCGTCGAATTTTATCTTCAGACCATTTAGGACAATGTTAATATCTGTTGAATTTGATCCTCTGATCATTTAAGACAATGTCATATCCATCGAATTTGGACTTTTATCCAAATACGTCGAATTTCATCTTTTTACTATTTGGTACCATGTTAAAATCTGTCGAATTGGATCTTTTAATTATTAGGTACCAAGTTAAAATCTGTCGAGTGAGATGCTAGTATCAGTTGAGTTAGAATGTCAATTTCCGTCGAGTGGGGATACCAATGTCCGTCGAATTTGAATGATAATGTTCGTCGAATTATGGTGCTAACGACCGTCGAGTAAGAATTCCTGATTTCAGTAGAAAAACTTCTTTAATGTCAAAATCCGTCGAATTTGATCTTCTGACCATATAGTATTTCGTCGATTCGACAATTGGAAGATTTCTTCAACGTTAACACCCGTCCGACGAATTAGGATTCTGTTGACCTTTTAAGTTCATTCGACAATTTTGATCTTCGTTCGAGTAATTCCCATCCGACAGAACTTGATATTTAGCCATTCTTGGAAAATAACATTCTCCCATTTTACATCATTCTATCAGGTTGATTTTCGTCAAAAATTACCCTTGAAACTCACCGCCATGCAGCAGCTTGGAGGAGGTTCTACATGATTCTTGAACAATCCAAAAACCTTGAAAGTCAAGTGGATGACATAAGCCATGTGGAATAGCAGGTGCACTCAGAGAATGACGTAAGCATCATTAGTGGTGGAACATTCAAGAGCTTGTGACAAGGCTTGGATTAGCCAATGGAAGACAAGCTTGGTGATCAAGTTTTAATCTTGACCCTTGGTGAATTCTAAGGCTTGGATGAAGTCTTGGGGAGTCAAACAAAGTGGCTTCTTTCCATTTAGCTTCTACAGCAATTCACCCTTGGTGAAATCTTACAATTAGCTATTTCATTTTATATTCATTTTTTTCCTCTCAAATGCATTTACGGCCATGCATTTGAATAAAAGCCAATTTACCTATTTAAATATATTTGGCCACGATTTTCAAAGCAGCTTGGAGAGCTTTCTCCAAGGTTCTTGAACCCTCTTTGTGGACCCCTACATGACCAAGCCATGTGCACTTGAATTATTAGACTTTTGTTCAAGTAAATCCATTCATTTGGCCTTGGACTTCTATGGCAGAAAACAACAGCAGCTCCTCTCCATTTCATCCTCACAAATTCACCTTCTCTCACCCAAAGACTTCACTCCATTTTCTCTCAAAATGGTTTACGGCCATGCATAGTCAAAGTCTTCATTTTTTCTCCAAAATTCTCCAAATAGCAAAAGCTCTCAAATTTCCTTCTTCTTTTCTTCTCCAACCTCACGGCCTTCCAGCCTCTTTTCATTAATCACTCTTCTATAATTCTAAACTACCGTATTTCTTGCTTTCCTACTTCATTTCAAGACATTTTGTAGTTAAAACCTAAGCCTAAATCATCTATTTTTTTATCTTGTTCTTTAAAGCTCAAGTTTAAAGCCTTGAAGAAGCTCTTGGTGGAGGGAGTTTGCTTGAAGAAGACATACAAGGAGCTTTGGAGGTTCTTCAAGAGGTAAGAGGGAGATTTAACCTCACCAACCAAGTTTTGGTGGTGTGGAGATGGTTGTGTCTGGTGAAAAACCCCTAAGGGTTTATTCACTTATTGTTTAATTACTTCTTTAGTTGTGATTGTGTTGTTGGTGATTTTATGTTTGTGATTGTGGTGTTTATGGCTTTGAAATTATGATTGCATGTATGATAATATGCTTATTATTTTGATAAATGTTGGTATGTATGAAACTGAATGCATGTAAGTGTATGTATAAATTAGGATGTGAATAATATGATGGATTAAACTGAGAATTTAGAATTTAAAGAAAAGGAATTGAATTTGGAAGAGTTGAATACAGCAAGATGAAATGATTTTGGAGAAACAATACAGATTATGATTTTATAGGAGCAATATTATAATTTTTGTTTAATGGGGACATGTTGTAACTATTGATTTTTGAATGGTTATATTGTAAATATGATTTTTATAAGGGACTATTTAGTAAATATGATTTTTGAGGGACTATTTCATAAATATAATTTGTATGAGAAACTATTTCGTAAATGTGATTTTATGAAGGACTATTTCGTCAATAGGATTTTTATGAGGGACTATGTTGTAAATTATGAATTTTATGAAAGATTATTTCGTAAAAAGGAATTTTATGAAAAATCATTTTGTAAAAATGAATTTTTGAGGGACTATTTTGTAAATATGAATTTTATGAGGGATGATTTCGTAAAATATGAATTTTTCAAGGGACTATTTCGTAAATGTGACTTTTATGAGGAACTGTTGTAAAAATATTATTTGGATGAGGATTATTATGCAAATATGAAAAATGAAGTTGAGTTTTGGTGTTAACTGAGGAAACTAGTATTCTTAATTTAAAATGTGTGAAAAGTATTTTACGTGATTGAGAAATGATGAAAAATTGATACGTGATTTGAGAAAATGCGAAAAATGTGGTTTCGCGATGAAATTACAGTAATAATATTGTTGGGCCTATATGAGGACCCCGAATATGAGATAAAGAAAATTGAATTGAGAAGATGAGAGAATGAATTGAACTGAGAAAGGTGCATTTGAATGTGCATTGAAAAAGTCCGAAATTTGAATAAGATTGATTGCCGAAAGAAGGAAAGAACACACCTCCTGAGTGGGTGCGATGTGCGTAGTGTAGGTCACTCGTTGACCTTGGGGGCATCGGGGTGCGGGTTGCCTATAATGGACAGAGAATAAAGCTTCTGTACCGTAGGTTAGACCGATGCAACACACCGATGATCCGGACCGAGACACTATCCATAATCGAGATTTGATAAAGACTGTGATGCATATGCTAGATGTGCAAATGCTAAATGAGCAAATGCTAAATGAGCAAATGCTAAATGAGCAAAGAGAATGAGCACGTGGTCTGAGGCATGTTGTGCAGACAGATTCTTTTCGATCACTCTTTTCGACCTAGTTTTAGCTCCATGGAGTAGGAAAATTGAGTCTAGGTACATGAGTCTAGATGCATATACGAGAGATACTGAGGGTATTATCATAATTATTGATTTTGATAATTGAATTATTGAATAAGTGAATATTGATAAGGACATGGACATAATTATGAATTATTGTATGAATTTTGATGATAAATGATGTGTGTTAGATAAATGATATTGATGATATAATTGTAAATATGTATGATGTATGGTATGAGAATTTGTATGTGTTTATCTTCATTGCTACCATACTGGTATTGGCGTAGGTGATCTCACCTCTTTGTCTGTCTATTTCTGTATTATATTTATAATTGTAAAGAGATTGAGCAAGACGTTGAGTGAGAATGCAAGGAAGATTAGATTTTCGAGAAGGAAGTTGAGTTCTAAAGAGATGGAGATGTTGAGTTTTCGTAAGGTTTATGGGAACCGGAGGCATAGTGCATCGAACTTGCTGAAAAATGTATTTCTCACATAAACAGTAATAGGGAGCTTACTACCGTACTCCTGGTACGGTTAGTATTGTATATTTTGTGTCAAATTGGATTCCTCCCTGTTGAGGAGTCTGAGGAGGACCCGTTTGAGGGTTCTACATGTTTAGAGTTACTTGGGCATTATGTAATTTAATTAATGTGTAAATATTTTTAGAGTCCAATTTGTAAATATTAAAGTGTGACAGTACTACGACTTATGTATATATAATGTAAAATTTTATTGTAATGATGCTGTAATGTTTTAACTTCCGTTAAGTTTATCTTACTATCACCAAGAAATTTTACAACTCGTATTTATATTACAAGCACGATTCATAACGAAGGGGTGATATGATAATTGAGTAACACGAAGTGTGACGCCCTAAGGAGGGTGTTACAAAGTTTAACCTATTTCTTTTATAATTTTTTTCTTCTTATGATTGTTCTATGGGTAAGTGATATTTATATAAGAAAGATATTTTTTTTTTATAATTTTGAGTACTCGTCATAATAGTTGGTAGTAAAAATATCTCTAGATTGCAAAAAGTATAATATAGATATGTGAGAGAGTCAAACTCAAAAGAATCTAATATTATAATTTTTTCACAATTATCTTGATATTTGAAGAAACTAATATATATATATATATATATATATATATAATAAGTGAAACAAAATTATTTTTCAAATTCACAAAAATATTATGAAAAATATATGAAATATATTATTCAAAAAATATGCATTTTTTATGTCACATGACATAAGAATATTAATTCGTATTACATATATAAGATAAACATGAAGGTTATTTAAGTCATTTGAATAATTTTTTATTCCATTCCATATATTAGATCCATTTATACCAATCAATAGAATGGCTTGGAAACCATTATATTTTGAATGCTATTAAACTGCAAATTTCGAATGATCATTTCATTTTTATTCCATTCTGATTCCATGAAATATATATTCTATGAACCGAATGAGACAATAAATGAAAGTTAAAGAAAATGAAAGGAAAGAAGAGAATTAGGAGAAGAAAAATCTGGGGGAATGAGAAGGTTTTATTATTATTTATTATTGATTTGGGTGTTGAAATTCTTAAAATACCCTCAAATGTGTATGTATCTATGTTACTATTATGTCACTATTTATACTATTATAAAGGACATTCTTCACTTTAATGTCTAATTTGTGTTTTTGTAAAACTACTGTTATTAATTATCATTTAAAAATTTAAAAATAAATATAAAAGAGGATAAAATAATAATTACTTGTTATAACTTAATGAAAGATATAAAAATAAATACTAAAAAGATAAGATAATGAATACACCTTATTATCTATTTTAATATTTAAAGATAAATATAAAAAGAGTATTCAAACAATCTTCATCATTATTTATTTTTTATCTTAACGAGAAAAATGTGATTTGATCAACATTGCCAAAAAAGATGGCTTATTATTATAAACAAAATTTAGAAATGGCTTTCATTAGCTGTAGTATGTTTGAGAAACACATCAAATATGCATCTCCTATAAGTTAGGAGTGTTCGAGGGTTGGATTTGGTCAGATTGATTTTAAGGGAAAATGCAAGTTGATCCAATTTAGTTGGTTTTCTTTTGTCACTTGCTCTAAGTTTCTAGTATTTTCTACACGATATATGTCTTAATACGCATTGTCTCCTCAGGCAGTACGCCACTTCATTCACTCTACTCAAAATTTCTTTTTCTTTGACTTTGTGTTTGATTTGTGTTTCATCCTAATTATCTCCCTGAGACTCCTTGAAATAAAACTTGTGAAGTATAAAACATGATTTGACATATTTACGTAACTCCTAATTATTTATTCCTTATCATAAGATTATTCATGATACTAATTAATTTTTATTTTATTTAATTTTCATACTTAGAGTATTAAAAAAAATATTACGTTGATTCCTAATATGGCTATGGTGCGCTAACCATATAAGCAAGGCAAACAGTAAAAACTTCATATAATATCATAATAATCTAATATATCAAGTGGGTTCATAACATTAGATACATGAGGCCAACTTTAAGAAATTAAATTTTACTGAATTTTATGTCTACGATACGTTGCTACTCAAACCACAAGAAGACTAGTCGTCACAAAATATGATCATTAGGATTTCTCATCAGAGGCACAGTAACTATCGTAAGGGCCACGCTAGCAAGGGGCCACAATTGGGCCGATCAAGGTGGGCCACTTATGTTGGGTCTAAATCGGGGATTTCGGTCTAGAACAATTACCACTAGCTCGACACTCTAATGTGATAGCGGAGTGTAGAGGTTCTCCTAATAGAAGCTAACAAGAGCATTAGATGTCCCCATGCATAGGTATCCATTTTGGGGCATTAAATTCGGGATCCATTTTATGGCAGGGTTTGTTGTGCTAAAGTCTGAGATCCTAGATGAAGGATGCTTTGCATAATTTCCCCCCAACAAGGGGTGTCTTTCTAGGATACACAATGTGGAGTTTCAATACTCGCGCTGCCAGGGACAATGGCGTTCGTGCCAGTGTCCAATTGAAGGGTATATAATTTCCACTGGGATTCAACATCTATCGTTGCGTACAACAACTTTAGTTATAAAGATCCTAACTTGTGCTATGATTCATGGTGTTGGGATGTCAAACATTTGAGTGAATAGATCTATTGTAATTTGTGATCCAGCATTAAGGGTGACATCGACTATTTGGGATATGGTGTTATGTGTTTCAAGAGCAATCAACACTTGGCTTACTCGTGACACTTCGTCTGGGGTTGAGATCGCCTCGCCTATTATTGACAACTTTTGGAGGACACATGGCGTTTGATGGGTGGACGTCATTGTTTGGTTTTTGCGTCGCCATCATTTCAAATGGTGTGAAATGACAAGCATACCCTTGTCATGATAATGGCAGTTGGGATGCTTGCGCCTTTATAAATAGGGATGTGGGATGAAAATCTTCCCCACTTGCTATCTTCAGACTCTCTTTGAGATTTGTTGGTGACAAGAGTGATTTTCAGTGGCATTCTCGTGGTGGTTCAGTGGCGATTGCAGCAGTGTTAGTTGCAAAGTCTTTTTCTTTCATTTTCTCCACCTTTCCTTCGTTCTTAAGGTACTTCACTATCCCTTGCTCCCTGTTTTCCTTTTGTTTACTAAAAATAGCAAGAGTTAGACATATTGGGACCAATGGGGAGGAGGGAAGCTCTCTGGAAATCTTATTATAGGCCCCACTGCCACCACGCATGAGAGGCAGCGGCATTCCCAAAAGGGTAGCAACCCTATTAGGGCATAGAGGCCGAGATCCTGGGTCAAGGCCCAGGATATGATCTTGGAAAGGATGGAGGCCATGCGAAGAGCATTAAAGCTCAAACTAGTTTACCCTACTTTCGAGATCATGGCAAAGTTAGAACACTTAGGTTTTCATTCTATTCATGTTTTGACGCTGAGAGCTCAAGCTCTGTGGATATTTCTTCCAGGATTTGAGATAGTAAGATAGGAATGAGGAAGGTGGTCATGGTGGACCCAAGTGAGTATCCACTACCTAGGGACAACAACCTTTACCGGGGGTGGACCAAGAAGTTTTGGGTATACCCTCCTGGATAGGCACGGCAGAGAAGGCGACTGAAAAGAAGGAGTATCACCAGCTCATAGAGGAGGGGTTTTGTGATGATGAATTTATGATATTGCCCCCAAGAAATCAAGAACGGGTGTGTTCAACCTAGACCGCGGGTTCAAATCACTTCATGTATCTATATGAGACACTTTTCTTGCGTCTCAGGGTTTGGCTTCCTTTCTTTGAGTTTGAGATTGGAGTGCTGAGGCACTTGCAAGTGGTGTATACTTAACTTCATCTAAGCAGTTAGGGGTTTGTTCGTGCGTATGAGTTGCTTTGTCGTTATCTCAAGCTTTCATACACAGTGTCGACATTCTTCTACTTGTTCTCCTAGGTTAAACTTTTTGGGATGGATCATACCGAAGGGTGGATAACTTTGAGGGCCCATGCCATGCAGAAGGTATTCGAACCTTACCAAGAGTAGTACAAGAAGTTCAAAAGGGGTTTCTTTTGACTTGAGGCGGCTTTGGGTATGCGGCCATTTTTCCTAACACCGGAAAAAGAGCCAACGATTTCCCTATATTAAACCCAAAAGGCTTGGAAAAAGACACTGGAATAACTTGAGACCAAGGCAGAAGACCATATGGCAAATGAGGTGGATGTAATCTTATTCATTGTTGGATGGGCCAACACAAAGAGCTACATTCACTATATTGATATCATTGATATGATCGAGGTAGATCTCAAGGTTGTCTTGAGTATGATGGTGTGTTATTATTCATCATTAGTGTCTTTATCGCTTTCTTACTCTTTTAGTGAGTTTTTATAAGTATAACTAATATCTTTTCGTTCTTTGTTTTATAGAGAGTATGGCCCCGGCGAAAGAACTTGCAGAGCTACAACAGAGGTTGGCAGCTCAAAGGAGGCACAACTAGGATGCTGGTCCAAGCGATAGAGCAGCATACTCAGAACCTTTGATCCAAGTCAACAAGCCCAGTTCGGAGTCCTCTAGGTAGTTAATCTGGCTTCAAAGTTAGAAGAGGAAAGGGGAGGCAATGTGATCTGGCCAAAGTAGACTAAAGAAGACAGTCGTTCCTAGAGGATCAGAGATCGACCTCACCGTTGGTCGAGACGATGAAGCACCTGCCAAGACTCCTATTTGTTTTCTGCCTTCTTCAGTGTGGAACCCTGCCTTTGAGCCTAGGGATGCCATTGACTAGAAATTTCTCACCTTGGGAGACATTGACATTCTGATGGAGGTGGACCTTCTTCAACAATTTCAGGCTGCAAGGGTCTGGTGTCTTTAGAACGCCTCATTCTTCTGATTCCTAGAAATTACAGCAATGTAGATGGAAAAGGTCTAGGAGTTGGAAAGGGAAGTGGACATTCTCCAAGGCGAGAATACCTAACTTGAGGAGAAGAAGCAGGCTGAGGCCAAGAATGTAAAGGAGGTTGAGAAGAGAGCCAAGTTGGCTGAGGACAATGTCACTAAACTTAGTTTGTGTTTAGAAACGTAGTTTTCTATGAGGGCTTGTTTCCTATGTCATCAAATTCCACTCATGACTCTCTTATAAATGATTTTAGTTCTCCAACTATTTCTTTCTAAATAATGATCTTTCAACAGATTCCATCTCTCTTTCAGTTATACTAACCTCCACAGAATAATCTTCTCATTCTTCTTATCCTTTTGCTCATATTCCTCCTCACATTGTCCTAGAATCATTCTCTAAGTCTCTTGATCCCTAGCATAACTCAGCACCTTCTTACTTGTCATTAGACATTCCACCAGGACTAGAAGGCAACCCACCTACCTATAAGATTACTATTGTAATTTGGCAAGTTTTCAACTTACTAATCCACTAGGAAAAGGTAATTTCTGATTAGGAGGTAGGACAATGAGGAGCTGCACATTCATTTCTAATCAATAAAAAAGTGTTTTCTGATCTGCAATTCACTTCATTGTATCAAATTAGTTCCTTATATTTAGTCAAGTATTTAAAGTAGTCCTTTAAGGTTGTATTGATTATTTTAAAATTGTCATATAAGCTTGTATTACTATTTTCAATTAGTCTTATAAACATTATTCTGTTTTTAGGGTTTGATACTGACATTCGATGAGTTGCTACCACGTGTGGATCACAATTCATAGGTTTTGTGTGAGATACCTGTGCAACAATTTTAGGAAGAAGTTTCCTAATGCATACTTGAAAAAATTGACGTGGAAGGATACCAAGGCAACTTATCTTCATGCTTGGGAAAAAGGATATGAAAGAAATTAAAGTTGTGAAGGAAGCTACATACATGCATCTTATAGTTATCTGATGATCATATATTTAATACATTAATAAGCCTTCATTTTTAGTCATTTACACTCTCCATGTACTTAATTGATTGAGTTTGATTATGTTTTGTAAGTTTGGACTCAAATTGGACTTAATTGAATTTTTCAGCATAATTTATGTCTTACATTATTTCTGTATTTGGGCTATATCTTGGGATGTAGATGGCTAAATAAGGTGAATCTGATGGTATTTTAAAGATAAAAGAGAGCTCTATAACTTTCATGAAGACCTCAAAGGCCCAATCATACGAGTAGATAACTCAAATTGGGGTTGAAGCAAGAACTAGAGTGCTGTTCCTGATAGCTTAACCTATGTGTACTGTTCATGACAAATTTCAGGCTAGAGGTTGTAAAATGGGCTGAAATTTTGATGCTGAATAGTTGAAACCTATATATACAACTTTCATGTTGAACACTTTTCCAGAATCTGAGGCCTAATGGGTGATATTGGGCTTGCAATTCAGAATAGAGGAGCTGTGACTGGGCCTGAGCAGTGTATAGTAATTTGAACGTATCTGGAGTTATAGAAATGATATTGGACTCAAACTAAAGCCATTTAAAATCTAAGATCCAGGCTTACAACTTTGTTGAAGATCATATTTGCTCATTCTAACGCATTCAATAACTTCAGAGCTAAATGATTTCGGAGATAAGGAATCTCCATAATTTTCCACTCACCAAAAGTCATTTGACATTTTCCACTCATTTTCCACTCATCCACTCACTAATGACTCAACCCCCTTGTCATTTTGTCTCTCTAATCCTCTATAAAAGGGGGCCTTAGAAGATCATTGAAGGTGTTAAGTGTTAGGTACCAAAATGATGCTAGTTTGTTACTAGGTTTTCTTATTGTAATTTTCCTTTGTTCTAAATTGAAGTCATGTTCTTTTTCTTCTCTCTTTCTTTCTTCTTATCTATGAGTAACTAAGTTTCATTTTGCTTGGGTAAAAGAGTGAAGTTCTTGGTAATGAAATAAGGTTAGATTAATTTCTCTCTTGTGCTTAAATGATATATTTTCAAGTGGTCATTATACGTATTATATTTTGTTTCCAATTAATTCAAAAACCCTCCTTGTAAAGTGGAGTTCTTGGTTTGTTGTAGACAAGAGATTGACACAATGAATGCTTTAACTCATTTACAAGTGGTGGTGCTAGAAACTCTCCTTATAAAGTGGAGATCTTGATTTGTTGTAGACAAGATTTTGGCACAATGAATGCTTGATCCCATTTATGAGTGGTAGTGTTAATAAGTGATTAAAGGAATCATAATATAATTATGTATATGATTTTTAATGAACTTTGAACGTTGTATTTTCTGATTGGAACCTCCGTTATGTATGGATTCTAATTGAGTTATAAAAGAATTAATCTTGTCCTTAATTTATTTACCAAGAGTGGATCTCCTAACCCAAGCAATTCCTTTTTACTTATGAATAATTTTATTTATCATCTTTATTGTTGTAACAAAATATTTAGTTTACTTTAATTAATTTTTCTTCATCAAGTCTCTGTGGTTCGACCTCGGACTCACCAAGAATTTATTACTTGAGATAACCTGTACTTGGGTTTGCAACTCTTAAATCCACATCATTATCCCATCTATATTTTGGAGCAAATATAGGTTTGATAAGTGTGATGCTCTATTGAATAACATGTGTGAGAAATTTTAACTCAATTATCTTAGATACTCGAGAAAAGTCAATTGTAACGTTACTAAAGGATATTAGGGCATATTTGATGCAAAGAGAAGAAGATAATAGGTGAAAATAAATATGAAGTTAGAGGAACAAGAGAGAAGTATATGGTTCACTTAACCACACATGAATTTAGTTGTAGGAAATGGATGCTAACTGGAACTCCTTACCCTCATGCCATTAGTTGTATAAACTATACTTATTATAGAAAAGATGCCTATATTGTTGTTAACTAACTCTTAACCCCACCAATGGACCAAATTTATGGTCAAACACTCTTTATGATGATGTCCTGCCACCACCATATAGAAAACCAAGAGGAAGGTCAAAGAAAAATAGAAGAAAAGATGTCGATGAGCAGCAAAACAGTTAGAGAAATCTATCAAGGAAAGTATAAGTGTAGAAAGGTCACAAGTGTGGGCTTATGGGACATACTAGAAGTTCTTGTAAGGCATTTACATGTTTTAACAAACTTCAAATTATATATCATGTCCTTTAATTACATATCATAACATTTACCTTTTTCTGTTAGGATAGACAACCACCACGTTCAGTATAACAATCCACTAATACAGAACAACCAAGTTCAGAACAATAATGCGCCAATCCAACTTAGGCATAAACTAAAGATATAAATTTGGTTATTGTCTTCTATTATTCTAAATGACAATGAAATTCATGTCTTTCAACTATTTTCGATAAGTGTCAAAGAGAGGTAAAGTGTCTAGCCAATCACATGGTAGTTAGCCATCTCAAGCTTCAAGCCAACCATCACAGTGCAACTCAAGCTTAACTCAGCCTGCAACTCAACCATGTCAAATTTTTAGCCAACCTATAGGCATCAGGAGACTAAAGATTATTGCTAAAAGGGCAATGAGAGATTGGGATATATAATTTGTGGATGATATGTATTATCTTAAGTTCCATTTTGAGATGTATCAAAATAGCTTATGGTTGCTTTTGTTGCTCTTGATATGTAATCCTGATTTTAGGCTCCATTTTGAGATGTAAAATACAACTTAAGGTCCACTTTTACATTTTGTGTTAATTAACTTATGCTTTTTTGGTGTGTAAGGCAAAGACCTTTATATCATAATTATGGAAATGATATTATAGGATATAAATTGTAGTTAATTTTGTTCAAACCAATTTGGTTGTTTCTAAGTTTTTAAATGTCATTCAATTTGTACATAGTTTCACTATTAGTCTAGCATCATAGTTGTAAACATGTCACTCTTGGAGGAATCAAAAGGGAATTTCAATATATTTATCATTCCATATATAATGTTTCAATACAATAAAAACTAGCCCCAACCACATTGTTGGTCACCCAAAATGGAACTCACTTTACAAGAATCTAACTAAACATACTACTTTCCTAAGTTTACTTAATCCCAAAATCATAACATATACTTCACAAATATGTTAAACTCTTCTTGCACTTGCAACCATTTTTCATCCAAAGATATATGTTGTAAGAAGTGTAAAGATCCACGAAACAACCCCTTAAGCCACAAGCTTCCTATTCATCATTTCAACATATGTCAATTTTGCTTGTAGGTTTCTAATTCTCTTCCTCAGCCTCATAAGCTGTGTGATGTTAGACTATTGTGGAGAATATGGCCAAGCAAAAAAAAAAAAAATCACACAGGTCTCCAACTTGGAAAGAAAAACCCACAATGCCATTACTAATATATTCAAAACCTAGCTGAGAAATGAGGATTTCAATAAGCTTAATATCACAAACCAGTAGTTTATGCAACCCCAGAACCTTTGACCTGGGTTTCATGTATAAGCTCCAAAGCCCTTCAGAAGCATCTAAACTTACTGAAGTTCTTTAGAACTTTTTGAGTTTTGATGATTAACAAACTTAAATTTAGAATTTTATATTACTAGTATTTTATTTAAGTTTATCAACGTATAGCTTAGAAGGCTCCTAAACTATCAACGCTAATTTTAGTGAATAACTTAAGATTCACTTTAAAGAAGTCTCAACAAGATTAAATTCTTCAGGCAAAATCATTGGGAATGGACTAAGTACGAAAGAGGACTTAAGAAGCACAATTGCTTCTCAAAATGAAAATCAAGTTAAGTCCATCAAAAGACAACTTTCAAAAGTCAAGTCTATCATAAGACAAGATTCAAAGATAACTCTTTCAGAAGAAAATGTTTAAAAGACACCTTCATTAGAAGACTAAAGTATCATAAGAAATAATTATCAATAGAAACAATCTCTCTGAAGCATACAACATCCAGAAATATAACAAAAGTAAAAGTCAAAAAGCCTCACAAGTTTGAGATTTTCTGTCTAATGCTGGAAAAAGATAAAAATCATTAAGGAAAAGCTGACTGACTGTTACAGGACAAAAAAATGGTAACGTAGCTTAGAACAGTAACTGTTGGAGTCTCAAATGGCTAGTTTCTGAAGCACTATAAATTGAAGAAGCCTAAAAGTTTGAAGGCATGAAGCGAACTGTTATTCTACCAAACTTTTGAACGCTCAATCTTGCTTCTGAAAAAAGTTTCTATGCTGACACCATATTCTGATCACTTGTTTAGAAGAAAAACTTATTCTCTTTTATAATTGCTTATATCCACTTTTTGAGTGTTAGAGAATATAGAATCTCACTCTCATCTCTGTATTCAATTACTTAAATCCACTTTTTGAGTGTTGAGAGATATACAAACCTAAATATTCTCTTTATAACCTAATCCGTTAGTGATTTGAGTGAGAGTCTAGTTTGAAGATGCTAGAGTGGAACAAAGACTACTTGTAATATACCTTGGAGAAGTTAAGGTGAAAAAAAGAATACTCGTGGCAATATAAAATCCTGATTTTTGACTAGGGACTGGACTTAGGTAGTTGGTTTGGCTGAACTAGTATAAATTTCTGTGTAATCTCTTTTGAACTCTATCTCTTAGCTTTTTATTTGTTAAACTTTGTTTTTTAACATGTCCTTTTGATAACAAAAACTATTTTTAAACTTCAAGAGATCTAAATTTCTAACTTTTCTTTGTTCTAAATTCAGTTTCCTACAAGCTATATTTCTGAACAACTTTGCTTTTGATATTGACTATGATTTATCAAAGTTGAGAAAACTTGAGAAGTTTTTAAGTGCGCAGAAAACATTCAGAAATTAGATGCACAATTCAACCTCTATTCTTGTGTTGTTACCATTTTCAGTTGGTATTAGAGTTCAGCCTCTGGGTTAAGTGCCTTAACAAGCGAAGAGGAAAATGGCAAATCAGAATCTCTACATCATTGAAGGATAATGCATCAATCGTCCTCCTACTTTTACTGGAGAAGACTATCACTATTGGAGTGATAGAATGAGACTCTTCATAGAGTCCACTCATTATGATCTATAGGATATCATAGAAAATGGTCCTTTTACTCCAATGCGTATATTAGAAAATGGAACAACTAGTCCTACACCAAGGGAACAATGGACAAAAGCAGAAAGAAATAGAGTTTAGATGAACTCAAAGGTAAAATACTTTCTTACATGTGCACTTAGTAAGAGTGTATATGATAAGATCATATCAAGTGATACTATTAAAGAAATATGAGATAGACTTTAGATGTTTCATGAAGGCACAAATCAAGTCAAAGAAACTAAAATCAATATGATTGTTCACTAGTACTAGTTGTTCAAAATACTTGATCATGAGACAATTGATGATATGTTCATTAGATACATGTATATCATCAATCAACCAAAAGCTATAGGAAGAATCTAATCAAACCAGGAAATGGTCAGAAAAGTACTGAAAAGCTTACCCAATGTCTAGAGACCTAAGGCAATAGTTATTCAAGAGGCCAAGGATCTGAACACCTTGAGTCTTGATAAGCTGATAAGTTTCCTAAAGACCCATGAACAAGAATTAGCTAATGCTAATGAAAATGTTGGGAGAAAGGGCAAATCTATTGCTCTTAAAGCTAGTTTGAAGAGTGCTTCTCAGAACTCATCTCTTAAAGCTTCAGAAGACTCAGAAGAAGATGAAGATGAAGAATCTGATTTAGAAGACGAAGATGATGAAATATCAATGCTATCTCGTAAAGTGGCTCAAATATGGAAGAGAAGAGCAAGGACCAAGAAAGGATTCTTTCAAAAGAAAGATTAGAAGGGAGACTCAAGCAATCCAAACAAAAGTCAAATCATTTGTTATGAATGCAAAAAGCTTGTACACATTAGAATCTAGTGTCCTTAGCTAAAAAAGGCATCCAAGAAGTTCGGAAAGAAGAATGCTATGATGGATACATGGGAAGACCTAGATGATGACTCATCAGATGTTAAAATAGAAAAAGGTGAAACAACTTTTGTATGATGGAAAATACTGACATCGAGGAAGAGGTATTAGATTCTAAACTCTTTATGTTATATGATGAGTTGTAAGATGCTTTCTATGAACTTTTATGTAATACTTAACTACTCTCATCAAAGTATTCCTCTCTCAAGAAATTTTTTCTGAAATTATCAAAAGATTTTGATCTTTTGAAACTTGACAATGACAAATTGAGACATGAGAATAATGAACTAAAAAAGGAAATTAGTCATATTAAGACATGTATGGAACTCAACAATGAGAACACCTTTGATAAATCATCTCATGTATCAATTTCTGAGGTTAATAACTTGAAAGAGAAAGTGAAAGAACTTTCTGATGACCTAGTTAAGTTTGTAAGTAGAAAAAAGAACTTCGATATGATGTTGGGCAGTTAGAGATGTGCTTTTGATAAAGCTGGTTTAGGTTACAACAAGTTCAAATCTTGAAAGTTATACAAAATTCTGTTTATCAAAGCTTCTGATAAGAAAACATGCTCCTTCTGAAACAAACTCAGTCATACTTCTAATATCTATTTTTTGAAATACAAAAGTGAAAGAAAAGTTAGGGAAAAGAAGAAAACTAACCCTAGAGGACCCAAGAAAATATGGGTACCTAAGCATAAGATAACTATGCTTGCAGATGTGTCTGAGAATTGTTCAGAAATGACAGAAATAGTATTTGGACAGTGGTTGTTCAAGGCACATGACTGGATACCAATCCATGTTTCTGACACTTAAAGGGAAGGATGGAGGATTAGTCACTTTTATAGATAATTCTTAATCTAAGATCATTGGCATAGGTAATATTGGTAAGGAATCCTATCTCATCATCAATTATGTACTTTTGGTTGAAGGGTTAAAACATAACCTTCTGAGCATTAGTCAATTTTATGACAAAGGTTACAAAGTTATATTTGAACCTTCTCAAAGTATAGTAAAGGATCCCATGTCTGATAAAGTCCTTTTTACTGCCAAGAGGTATTATGACACCTATATAATGTATCTAGATGACCACTCAAATCAAAATGTAAAGTGTTTAGCTTCTTTTAAAGATGAGAAGTGGTTGTGGCATAAAAGGCTTGGTCATGTCAACATTAAAAATATTTCAAAACTTTCGAGAAACAACTTGGTCAAGGGCTTGCCCAAGATTAGTTTTGAAAAAGATTTCTTTTGTGAAGCTTGCCAAAGGCGAAAATAGACCAAAGCTTCTTTTCAAGTAAAAAATGTTGTTCCAACCACAAGACTTATTGAACTCTTACATGTTGATTTATTTGGACCAACTAGAACCTCTTGGGTGGTAAGAGATATAGCTTTGTCATTGGGGATGACATCTCTACATTCACATGAATGTTATTCCTAAGCTACAAGGATGAATCTTGTGAGGCCTTTAATAACTATTACAAGAAAATACAAAATGAAAAAGGTTTTTGCACAACTGCCATCAAAAGTGATCATGGAGGAGAGTTGGAAAATCAAGATTTTAGAGAATTTTGTGATGAAAATAAAAATTTATCATAACTTCTCTTTTCCTAGAATACCTCAATAGAATGGTGTTGCAGAGAGAAAGAACAAATCCTTACAAGAAATGACAAGGACTCTCCTTTGTTATAGTGGCTTACCTAAATGCTTTTGGGCAAAAGTTGTAAACACTTCGTGCTATGTTCAGAACCAAGTTTTTATAAGGCCAATCATAAAGAAAACACCATATGAATTGTGGAAGGGTAGGAAACCCAACATATCATATTTTCATACTTTTGGATCTAAATGCTTCATCTTGAACAATAAGGATCAACTTGGTAAATTTGATTCTAAGGTGGATAAAGGCATATTTCTTAGTTACTCAACTTCTTCTAAATCCTATAGAATTTACAACATAGGAACTCTCATTGTTGAAGAATCTATGCATGTTTCTTTTAATGATGCTAACCATTCTTTTGAGTTTAAAGTTTTTAATCTAGGAAAGGAACTCAAGAACATCACTCTGAAAGATACTTTGAAGCTAGTTTCTGATCTACCCACTCCAAAGAAGGAATTTCATGACTCTACTGACAATCCTTCTGATGACCATCAGAAGACTCCATTTGGAAGCAACATTAGAAGTCATACTCAGATGCCAAGAGAATGGAGATATCTCATGTAATGGCCAAAGAATAACTACATCACTATACACATGCTTATATTGAAGTAATTAAGCTTATGCTCTTCATATGTCACTATCTAATCCCTTTATCCCCTAAGTTAAATTATCACCTCTTTATGTATTATTTCATCTTTATTTGTTTCCTAAGCCTGTTGAGGGGATTTTTAGCTCATTTTGATAAGCAAGGTCATTTGCCTTCAAGATCACTAATCTAAGTTCTTGATTACCAATCTGGTATTAAGTTCATTTAGTGCAAGTAAGTTCTCATTGGAAGAACTCTAGCATTTGATTCCACACTATGTAAATTACATTCATAGTTCAAAATACTATTTGATAAGCATACTGAAGCTAATTCATCATTATATATTGTAATATCAAATGTGCAAGCATTAGTACTTACATTACATCACTATTCATTTTGGCCTTAGGCCCATACATGCATACAAAATAAAATAAAGTTAAGGACATCATTACCCTGTACAGTCCCACTACATAATACTAAGAGTCAGAGTCAAAGTCATCTCTACAAGCAAATTGATAGGCATATCTACATCTAATATACATCCAAGCACAAATGTGGTATACAAAAATAATTAAAAAGAATCACATCCTGCACTATGCCTATCACAAAAAGTAAGATAAGGTAGCAGCAATCTATTAAAAGAGAGTGAAGTTAGAGGTGAGGAAAGAGGATGATAACCCTAGAAGAATAATGCATATACAACCTCACATTCATGTAAACTGTATAGGCACCAGTCTCGGGGTCATACACCCACTAGCTCCCAGTAATTCTAACATACAGTGTGTCATCATGATAGTTCCAACTAATTCTGGGTTTTCATAATAGTTTATAGAAAATTCTTAATATGATGGCAGAAGCCAAAACAAATTATTATCCCTAAGGCAGAGGTTCATTTTAATAATTTATATTAGCATATCAAGGCATGACAACTACCCAAAAAATTCATAAAACATAAACAGAGCAACTAGAAATCATACAGAAATAAACAGAACTATGGCAGAACATTCAAACGCTTCACAAAATAGAACTTTTACAGATAACTCAAAATACTAACAGTCAATAAAAAAATATTAGCAGAGTATGGTAGTAATTTACATATACTGACAGATGTTTTATATGTTATACAAATGCAGTGCAATGCCTTTTTAATTGCCTTACAATGATCATTTTATTCATTATCTGTCCATAATCTCATTCCCCGGACTTATGTATTTTTCAATAAGTAGGGAGTCTCATGCTCAACCTACACTTGGCGATAGTCTGCTTATCAGGCCTGGACTCATCCTATGTATGACAGTACTTCGTCGCATAACACTATCCCTAGTAACGATGGCCTCACCTATAAGTTACTTTCATAAGGGAATCACACATAAGGATCATCCTTAGGTACGAAGATCATTTCTACATCTTTTAATTATTGAGCACTTAAGGATGCACTTTTCCATTATAATTCAATTTTGGCTCACTTTCAACAATTTAAAGGAGTATATCAATTTCAGTGCATCTTCAAATCATAGTAAACTTTACAATTCAACTACCATGCACAATGAGAGTAATGTATATATCACAAAAATAATTTCAAAGCATAAAGCATGGCTCTAGGCTAAATCAACCAATATCATGACTTTTCAGCATATTAATTATCAATCACAATGACTTCACAAATACTTGATCAAGTTCTAAGGCATTCCATATCTATTGCATTTTTGCCGAATCGTTCATCAACAAGTAATTTAAAACAACATAGACATTGATAATGGTGCTTCATTGCCCACGACCAAGCACCTTAATTCATATCAAAATTCATGTTTGAAACCTTCTTTCCAACACCAAGTCTTATTTAATTTATGAATCTTGCTTACTAAAATTTAGACTCACATTACTATAATTCCCTTAACTTACAATTAAGCACTCTACTTACTTCCAATTGGTTTAGGCTAGGCTCAACTAACTCAATTACTCATAATTAAATTACAATTAGAGACCCTAGTTATCAAATTAAGTTTAGCAACCTAAGTATAAGTCATGGCCTATGTATTGGTTCAAATCCAATTTTATCCAATTCAACTCATTTTACCAATCCAAATTAAGTCCATTCCTTACCAATTATTTTACACTCTTCCAATTTCATCCTAATTATCACAAATTATTATTTTTCCTCCTCTCTTAACCCTTGGCCAAGCCTTCCATTGATCACCTAACCATTCATTAATTTCAACTTAACCCAAAATAGCTTAATTTGATTTAGTTCAATCAAGTATGTGTAACCAAGAGGCATTAAAATATAACTTGTTCAATTACATCCTCAAACCCTCATGAACCTGAGACCTCCATCCTAATCCATTCAACCAATTGATCATTAAACTAACTCAATTTCTTGATTTTAATCAACAACAACAAGATACCTTCATAAAAATCAATCCCTTGGTGCAAGAGCCCACCATAACCCGTGACCATGGTTTCACAAATTCAACATGCAAACTCTTAATCTCAATTAATCAAGTCCACAAACTTAAGAATTCAAGAGAGAATGGAGTGAACTCCTCTAATCTTACCCTCACCCACCAAACCCCGATAGCACCTCGGTAGGCCAACCATCAAGATTTCAATCCAATTGCAACATATATGGTCAAATACCGATAGAGCAAGCATAAGAAAGAAGTGAAAGAGTCAAGAACCCCTACTTGGTCTCCTTGAGCTCACGGGTTGATGGAAGAAGAGGTGGTGAAGTGGATTTGTTTGAGAATCAAATCAGCGGATAAGCAAGAGGGAGAGGTAAGGAGCAACTTTGTCTTCTTAAGCAACTTGAGTTGAGCTTCAGAACTAGCTCATACAAGAGCTTGAATCTTAGCTTTCATAGCTACCCTTGGTCGCATCCTTCACCAAGAGTGAAGAGAGAATGAAATCTTTGCGTTGTGTGTGGGGTGAGATGGGGTTGGGTGAGAGAGAAGTAAGGGTGAAACAACTTATTAGCTAAGTTATTGGGTCCAAGGGCGGTGCAATTAAGTTTCCTAGCTCCTAGGAAGATTTTGATCTTAAACCTTATGATTCTAGCTTCCTAATATGTTTTAGAAATGCATAAGATTAGTTTAGGATCTTAGTTTAGGTCATTTGATATCAATTAGGTCTTAATTCTTACCAATATATTGTTAACTTAGTGTGTAAGTAACCCTCATGCATGCAATTTCATTGGTTTAAGTCCTATCAAGTATTAATCCACTCAAGTTTAAGACTTGATGGCAATCCAATAGAAATTAACCTAAGTGCTTCTCCTTCCCTTGCATGAATGAAATCTAAGTGGTCAAGAGGTAATGATGACTTTAATTCTTTTATTATAAATACATTTCTAAGCCTAGATAATTAATATAATCTATTCCTTTTCATTTTCTTAAGTCATAAAGGAATTATAAAATTTCCATCATCATCCAAATAAACTCCTCAATTTATAAAATTATTTTCATAATTTTATTATATTTATTCTAATTTCTACAATATTTTTAAGTTAAGAAAAATTACTAAAATTATTATATCTAATTATTTGGGCCATCAGAATTTATTATAACTCACTTTATTTATTCGTACCTTAATTGTAATTTTTTTATATTTATTTCTATTGATTTACAAATTTCAATTATTATTCAAGTTAATTTAAGATTAAATTACGCTCTGCATAATTATCATCACACAAAAATTAGCACAGGCATGCACAAAAATAAATAAGCAAGTTAGGCAATTAATCTAATTATTATTATATTGTCTATATAAGTAAATTGGAGCAGATGATGTTACATCTCACATCTCATCCAAAAGACCAAATCATTGGAGAACCTTATCAAGATGTGAGAACCAAATCTTCATTTAGAAACAACGTGAACATGACTTCCATCTCACAAATCGAACCAAAAGAAATAGACAAAGCTCTTCAAGATGAAAGTAGGATAGAAGTCATACAAGAAGAACTAAATCAGTTAGAAAGAAACAAAGTCTAGACATTGGTTCCTGAACCTGAAGATCATACGATAATTGGAACTCGCTAAGTGTTTAGTAACAAGCTCAATGAATCACGAAATATAATCAGAAACAAAGCAAGGTTTGTAGCTCAGGGTTACAATTAGTAGGAAGGTATTGATTTCGATGAAACTTTTGCTCCTATTGCTAGACTTGAAGCTATCAGAATCTTACTTGCTTATGCTACTTAAAAAGGTTTTATTTTATATCAAATGGATGTAAAATATGCTTTTCTGAATGGTTACATTTCTAAAGAAGTTTATGTAAAACAACCCCCTAGTTTCAAAGATGAAAAATATCCTAATCATGTCTTTAAACTCTCAAAAGTTTTATATGATTTAAAGTAAGCTCCTCGAACTTGGTATGAGAGGCTTAGCTCTTTTCTTTTGAAAAAACAATTTTGTAAAAGGCAAAATTGATACAACTCTGTCTACAAAACATCATAAGATTGATTTCTTGCTTGTTCAGATTTATGTGGATGATATTATTTTTGGATATATTAATGAACTTCTGTGCAATAAATTTTCCGAGCTTATGCAAGAAGAATTTGAAATCAACATGATGGGAGAGTTAAAATTCTTCTTGGGATTTGAAATCAAGTAACAAAATAATGGAGTCCTAATCTATCAAGAAAAATATACTAAGAATCTTCTCAGAATATTCAAAATGGACTCAACAAAGAAGATGAGTAGGCCTATGCATCCCTCTCAAGTTCTAAACTCAGACGAGAAAGGTAAACCTGTTAGTGAAAAACTATATAGAGGTATGATAGGCTCAGTTATGTACCTAACTGCTAGTAGATAAGACATTCAATTAAGTGTTAGAATATATGCTAGATTTCAAGCTAATCCTAAATAATCACATTTACAAGTTGTGAAGAGAATCTTTGGATATTTAATTGGAACATCTAATCTTGGTCTTTGGTATGAGAAGTGTACAAATCTTGATCTCATAGGCTATTGAGATGCTAACTTTGCTGGAGATCGTGTTGAAGGGGAAAGCACCAGTGGTTGTCGTAGCTTTCTTGGAAAGACATTATTCACTTAGTCAAACAGAAAGCAATATTCAATTGCCTTATCAACTATTGAAGCTGAATATTTCTCTGCATCAAATTGCTACTCTAAACTTCAATGGATTAAACATCAATCAGAGAACTACAACCTTCAGTATACAAAAATATTCATAATGGATTACTAGGCCCAATAAGGTAGGCCCAAATGCCATAAAAAATGTGACTTATTTCCCTCGTGTAGGGAATTATCTCAAAGAGGGCCAATCACAAGCCAACAAATAAGGCTAGGATACTACCAAGGAACCTCCCCTATGGAACTAATATTGACAAAAATGCCTCTGCTTAATGCTTAGTCCCCAAGACATTCCTCTCTATAAATAACTATAGTACCATGCTCATTACACTCACCTTACACCTTCACTTGCTTGAGAGTTGGAGTGTTTTACAGGTATCCAACCCTCCTTTTCCCAACATTTCAAGCTAGAAGAAGATTACTACAGTGAACTAGTTTTGGTCCAAGGAGCCTAAATATCCAGAACAGAACATTGGCGTCATTTGTGAGAATTTTGGTAAACTGATATTCCCTCACCTTTACCATGGCCAACACGTAAAAAAGAATTGCCACAAATAAAGAACAAAGAGATGGAGCACAGGCCTCAGTGATGGCCAGCGAGCCTCATGATAAGCCTACCTTTTCGCAACACCTCTGCTCTATTGTTCAACGAGTAGAACCAAACATGCAGGAGTAGTGTGCTTCCTCTTTGGTTCTACAAGAGGTGAGGGCAACAAACTCGTCACCCACTAACCAAGAACTCCTGACTAGGTTCAACGAGCAACAAAAATAACTTACAAAGATATTCCGTGTGCTAAACCGAAATTGGGAATGAGTGGTTGAAAATGATGCTGAAGATAGCATAGATCACAAAGCACAAAATGTTGAACAGCCCCGCGCTGAGAGGCAGGTCCGTGCTGACCGAGAACTATAAAGAAGGTAGGAGCCTTCTGTTGCTTCTGGCCCTTCGCACCAGCAAGGGGCCTATTATAGTTTCAACAACTCATTCTCCAACTTCATAATAGAAGTACAACTCCCTAAAGGCTTCAAACCACCAGCTATCAAGGCATATGACTGGTCTATAGTCCCCTAAGAGCACCTAGACGTCTGTATGGCCTCCATGCTATTCACAGGGGGATTTGACAACGTTAAATGTAGCGCCTTCCCGTCCACCTTGAAGAAGGCAACTCAGAAATGGTTCACTTCTCTTCTCCCTCGTTCTATCAACTACTTTAAGGAACTAGCACAGAGTTTTCCTACTCACTTTACCACAAGTAAGACTCGGTCTAAAACCACTCAGAGTTTGTTTAGCATTGGGAAAGGGAAGGAAGAAACACTCCATGATTACATGCATAGGTTTAACTAGGCATTCCTAGAGGTCCAAGATATAACATCCTAATACCAATATCTCAGTATATACCTTATACAAAGAGATACTTAGCATTACAATGTCACTACATACATACTAATCATATACTAGTATCCACAATGTTCATTGGAAACACTATAGAGAGCCATATGAAATACAGAAATACAATAATTATACCATAATGCATCAAAGTACACATACATCATTAGCCTTAACAAAAGCTTGAAGTATTCCATAACTCTATCCATTTCAAAAGGAATACTAATAAGTACAACAATTGAAACATAATACATAATCTAATCTAATTTTTAACTTCTTTCTTCTTCTTACCCTTGGAAGAATGCTTCACCTGGAATTATATGATACATAGTGCAGTGAGAAACTACATTCTAAGTATGAGTAAACAAAGCCAGACATACATACATAGCATAAATAAATATAATCTCAATATCTACTAAGAAAATATGTTTAAAGCATCTACAAGGTCTAACTATTGCATTTAGATAAGCCAAGTTAACATGCATCTCATACATACATCTAGTTCAACTTAGAACCAAAAACATACATCTTAGGAATTACCGGTTTCATGTGTTATTTTGTGGCAAATAGAGGTATCTCCTCACATTACACATATCCTGACACATGAAAAGTTCGGTCTAAATCATGATTCCGAAGAACCTTATGGACCCCTACTTATCTCTTATGGCCTTGGCACTATCGAAATATCAGGGTTATGTCATTCCTCAATTGAGTCTATCAGACACCCTTCAATCTCCCTTGGATTTCATGAATAACATCAAAGGATACTTACAAAATCAACACTACCAATCTTTCCCATACATACTAGGTATAATTCTCTTCTTGAAAATTATGCCTATTTGTACCTTAACACACCTAAGGAAATATATACTAATGATCCCATCTAGTCCAGAACTTCAAAACATCAAAATTGACATTTTTAAGGTTCTTGGTACTCACACTACGGCACTAACTTGGGCACGCCACAATGCCTAAGCCACGAGTTTTAGTACTGATGCAGCATCTCCTTCACGTCGTGGCACGACGTTCTTCACGCTGCGGCGCGTGCTACAAAAATTGGCCTCACGCTGCGGCATAACCTTCTCACGCCGCGCCACTTAAGCCAATTCATCCTCACGCCTCGGCACGACGTCTCTTACGCTGCAGTGTTCATAGCAGAACCCAAGTTCTGCATAATTCTGCAGAACATAGTACTATTCCATTAGTCATTTACTCAATTTTTGGCCATTCCAAATAAGTTTCTAAGTGATTATAAGTCCCTAATCAGTTCATTAACAAATAGGAATCATCAATCACCAACTTAAACCTCTTAATTTATATTAATGCACCAAAATCAACCTAAGGTGACCTAACCCCTAATTTGGGATTCAAAGGCCTAAATGACAAATTCTAAGTTTCTATCTCAAAATTATGCTTTAAACCAGTCATAAATGACCAAAGAAATTCAATCATGCAATCAAAACACATCAAACAACTCTAGAACTCAATTTGGCCTATTAAGCAACCTAATTGCGTAAATAGAGAAAAGAGTAACAAGAAATGAATTTGATCATAGAAACCTCTACCTTTGACAGTTGAGTAGAGATTCAAGCTTAGCTGAATCTTAAACCTTAACTTTTCCTTTGGCTTTCCTCTTTCTCTCTTCCTCCTCCTTAGCCTTTTCTTCTCCTTCTTTCCTTTCTCTTGGCAACTTTTTTATTTCTGCTTTTTGAAACAAGTTGGCCGTGAGAGAGGCTTTAAAAAGGGGAAATTAAAGACTCATATGGCCTTTAGGCCAAAACTGATAAAATCCCGATATGCTAAAAACACTCAGATTTAACTAAATCCAGATTTTCAGCTTCCAATAACTTTAAAATAAATACTAAAATTCATATAAAAAGTCATTTCAACATTATATGATATTTTCATATCTGCTGCTAGTTAAACCGGCTATAATTAGACAACCAGTATGCCTAAAAATGCCAAACTAGCTCAATTTACCTTGAAACTTTAACTGTAACTTGTTATATATACATTTGTGACCCAAAAATAAATTATCCATATTTATTTCTCTCTCCTAATCAATTTATGTTATTATCTGAGCCATTTTAAGCTACTTTTCATAGTCCGGGTTGCAACTAAGTACCTAAATTAACTCAAATTATCACAAAAATAAACATACATGCTAAACAAGTTATATGCTACCTTTTGAACACATAAACAAATCTAACATGCCATTTAGGGTATTACATTTCTCCCCTCTTTTTAAAAATATTGACCCCAAAATTGCTCACCTAAAAAGAACAAATCTAGATAGTCTTGCTGCATGTGGGACTCTAACTCCTAAGTAGCTTCCTCTATGTCATTGCCATCCCATATAACCTTCACTAGAGGAATTTGCTTACCTCTAAGCTCTTTGACCCCTCTATGCACGATCATTATCGGATGTATCTCATAAGATAGATCTTCTCTTAACTGTACAGATTCATGTTCTATGATATGCAATGGATCTGGATTATACTTTCTCAACTGAGATACATGAAAAATATTATGAACGTTAGACAAACTGGGATGAAGGGCTATCTAGTAAGTTACGAGTCCAACTTTCTTTAGAATTTGGTAAGGACCACGGAAACAAGGATTTAACTTTTGGGTTTTTAATGCTCTACTAATCCCTGTTGTAGGAGTAACTCTTAAGAATACATGATCTCCCTCTCTAAGCTTAAGAGGTCTCTTTCTCTTGTTAGCATAACTCTTTTTCTAACTCTGAGCAGTAACCAACCTATCGTTAATCATCTTAATTTGCTTTGTGGTCTGCTGGACTAACTCTGGACCTAGGATGGTTCTCTCACCTACTTCATACCAACATAAAGGTGATCTACATTTTCTTCCATACAAAGTCTCATAAGGTGTCATACTTATGCTGGAATGGTAACTATTTTTATAAGCAAACTCCGCTAAGGGTAAAAACTGGTCCCAACTACCCTATTATTCTAAAACACATGCTCTAAGTATATCTTCAAGGGTTTGGATAGTCCTCTTTGTTTGCCCATCTGTTTGTAGGTGATAAGTTGTACTAAGGCTTAACTTAGTCTCAAAAGCCTCCTGCAAGGTTCCCCAGAATCTAGATGTAAATCTAAGATCTTTACCTAAAACTATACTGATGGGGACTCTGTGCAACTTAACTATTTCCTTTAGATAAAGCTGAGTTAATTTCTCTAGAGGATAGCTAGCTTTCATTAGCAGAAAGTGGGCAGATTTGGTTAATCTATCCACTATAATCCAAACAACATCAAAACCTTAATGAGTCTTGGGTAAACCCATTACAAAATCCATAGAAATCTTCTCCCATTTCCACTCTGGGATTCCTAAAGATTGTAAAAGTCCTGCTAGCTTCTGGTGCTCAATCTTCATCTTTTGATAAACTAAACACCTTGCGATATACTCTGCTATGTTTCTTTTCATTCCAGTCCACCAAAACATTTTCTTCAGATCTTGGTACATCTTAGTGGTTTCGGGATGGATGGTATACGTACTGCTATGAGCTTCTTCTAGAATCCTATCTTTGACCTCTGACTCTCTTGAAACACAAAGTCTATCTCTAAACTTTATCATCCTATTATCAGCTGTATCAAAATCCTCTAAGGTTCTTAAAAGGATTTGCTTACAAATATCCAATAGAGCTTCATCCTCCTTTTGAGCTTCTAAAATCTGAGCCTTTAGGTCATTCACTATGTCCACTCTACTCACAAAGAAACTATGTGGCATCACAGTCATCGCTAAACTCAAATCTTTGAAACTCTTGAGAAGTTCACTCTCTTGGATCATCATTCGGGACATATGTAGGGAATTCCTACTTAGTGCATTAGCCACTACATTAACCTTACCCGGATGATACTTTAACTCAAAGTCATAATCCTTTAAGAATTCCATCCATCTTCTGTGCCTCATGTTCAGCTCCTTCTGATCAAACAAGTACTTTAAACTCTTATGATCACTGAATACCTCAAACTGGACTCAATAGAGATAATGCCTCCAAATCATATGTAGGGTAGTTTTCCTTATGTGGCCTTAACTGCCTTGATGCATAGGCAACTACTCTCCTATTCTGCATCAGAACACACCCTAGTCTCATCTTTGAAGCGTCATAAAAGACCTCAAAATCCTCATGGGGATCTGGAATTACCAACACTGGCGTAGTAGTCAACCTCTTTTTTAACTCTTGGAAGCTATTCTCACAGTCCTGAGTCCACTCAAAAGTATACCTTTTCTAGTCAACCTAGTCAAAGGTAGCGCTAATTGAGAAAAACCCTTGATGAACCTTCTATAGTACCCAACTAGGCCTATAAAGCTCATAATCTTGGTCACAGTGGTGGGTCTTTCCCACTGCAACACTGCTTCTACCTTGCTAGGGTCCACTCCAATTCCTCCATTAGAAATAACATGGCCCAAAAATTGAACTTTCGTTAGCCAAAACTCACACTTGGACAATTTGGTGAACAATTTCTTCTCCTTTAGGATATCTAAAACAATCCTTACATGCTACTCATGCTCTTCCCTTGTCTTTGAATAGATAAGGATGTCATCAATAAACACTATCACAAATTAGTATAGGTAAGGTCTAAAAACTCTATTCATATAATCCATAAACATTACTGGTGTAACGCCCTGATTTTCTTTTGTTTTTGGTTTATCTGTGATTTTTGTGATGTTATGAATTTTTGTGAATTATTGGACTTATTTTGATTATTTTAATATTATTTTAGACTGTATGTGTATTTGAGATGAGCCCAAAAAATAAAAAATTTTCGAGGCTAGAAAATTTTGGACTATTGAAACGGGGCTGGGGGATCTTACTTAACCTAAAACTGGAAACAGTTTTCAAAATTTTCTTTGTCTAAGATTTTATCTAACTAATAAAATTTGGGTACGTTCTATTATCTGTTAGACAATAGATACCGTTCTTGTTAACTGTAACTTTTGTTCATTGGATAATAGCTTTTAATAAAGATCTAGTAGATGGTTCTAGATATAAGCTTAGTCACCTAATTTTTCGGGGCTAGAAAATTTTGGACTGTTGAAATGGGGTTAGGGGATCTTACTAAACCTAAAATTGGAGACAGTTTTTGAAGTTTTCTTTGTCTAAGATTTTATCTAACCAGTAAAATTTGGGTATGTTCTATTATCCGTTGGATAATAGATACTGACCTTGTTAACTGTAACTTTTGTCCATTGGATAATAACTTTTAGTAAAAATCTAGTAGATGGTTCTAGATATAAGCCTAGTAACCTTTTTCTAGATGTTCTCTTGATGACATCACCCATGTGACATCACCCACATGACATCACCATTTGACTTTTCTCTTTTAGACCAATAGGAAGAAACCTTCCTAAGCAAGCTTGGAAGGAAGCTTCTCAAACAAGCTTAGAGGCAAGCTTCCTAAGGAAGCTTTGAGTGAAACTTCTTGGAGAAGCCTTGTCCTTTTTTCCTTTTTGTCCTTGATGTCCCACGACCATACACTTTTGGAGAGCCAAGAATTAGTTTTGCTTCTTCATTATTCACCTACCATCTTTTCATGAAACAAGAACACAAAACCTTCTCTCACTTTTTCTCTTTTAGCTCACGCCCAAAACACCCAAAACATCACCCAATATTCTATAATTCAAGATAATCTTAGATCTTGAATCTATACATCATTCTAAGACACTTTTGTGTGGAGATCAATCTTTAGTTCACCTATCTTCATGTATTTCTTCAAGTTTTTCCTCAAATCTCAAGTTCAAGAGTTTTAAGGTAAAGTTCTTGAATCTTCTTTCTTGTTTTGTTTTTGAGAAACCTTCTACCCAAAACTCTCTTTTTCTCTCCTTGGTTAGTCATGGCCAACACCTCTTCTTCACCTTTCAATCTTAATCAATTCCAACCAACCTCATTTCTTGAATCCAAACACCTTTTTGAGATACTTTGTTGTTGTGAGTTTATTCAAAATTATCCATCTTCAATCTCTTTCTCAAAGCTTGAAGTTTGAAGGCTCTAGGTGAAGTTTCTTACCTTCATTTCTAAGTTTTCTTCTCATGTTCTTGGCCATAATCTTGATTCATGGTCATCTTGTTTCAAGCCTTAGATGTTAATGCTTGTATGTTTGTTTTGTTTTAAAGATCTCTTTGGAGATAGAAGCTTTTTCAAGAGGATATCTGTAACACCCCCTTTTTCGGGAGGAGGACGTCACACCAAACATATGAAACTCAAAAAAACATATTAAGGACATACACTAAGACCCAGTTTATATACATATAGGCTGTAATCTATTTATTTATAAATCATACAACAACTTGGCAATTTATCTTTATATATATATATATATATATTCTCTTTTTTTTGTAAGCAAAAAACATAAACTTAGCGGAACTCACCATGAGTATCAAACCATACTTTTATACAAAAGATACATAACATAAGTGTCAAGGTACACCAGCAGTTTTAGCAAAAGAAAATAGAAGCTTTACATGCCCAAAAATATGTACACAGTGACAGCCACCAAGGCTACAAAAAGTATCATGCCCCCAACAAACTACTGAGAATGAGCCTCAGAGGGGTCCTCCTCAGGTTCCTCCTCAGAAGAGGAAATCCTTACAGGAGCAACAGATTCATGAGCAGGAGCTCGTGTAAAGGATAGGAATGAATCCTCGTGTGGAGTATACTCACGATCACCCCACACCTTGCGTATCGGCATATAGAACTCCAGCGATACAACAACATCAAAAGAGAAAACAGGAGGATCATAACGACCCCAAGCCAAAGATACAGTCACATCTCCCATGCAGATGAAGCGCTCGGTGATCAAGTCGACATGCCAATAGTCAATGCCTCTGTGGAACCTCAACCTGGCATACTCTAGAAAACCTCGTCAGGACACCATGTCAAGCAGAAGACTAACTCGCCTCAAAACCAGGAAACTCAGGCTTTTCCTCGCCTTGGACTTTTAAGAAGCATAGATATAAACAGAATAGCAGAATACAAAAAAGAGGTGAGATATTCAACATCAATACTAGTTATGGCAGTAAAGAACCAGAAACGGCGTAGGACATCGTACAACATGGCAAACATAATAAACAACATCAGGATTCAGATGATAAGTAATTTGATAATACAGATAGTCATAACATCATTAAAAGAAACAGTTCCATAATCATATATATTTATGCTGGATAAATATGTCAACAGACTATACACATGCACAAGGTACCCGAAATCTTACTCCGTGGAGCTAGACATAATATAAGAGAGAATGATCAAGGAGACATGCTTGTATCTCATTGCTGCGGAATTAAAGGTTAAGTTGCAAACCCAAGTGCAGGTTATCTCAAGTAATAAATTTCTCGGGAGTCTGAGGTTGATCCACAGGGAATTGATGAAGAAAAATTTATTTGACATAAGGAAAATATTTTGTTACAATAATAAAGGTGATAAAAACTTAGTCACAAATAAAAAAGAATTGCTTGGGCTAGGAGATTCACTCTTGGTAAATAAATTAAGGACAAGATTAATTCTTTTATAACTCAATTAGAATCCACACATAACGGAGGTTCCAATCGAAAAATACAACGTTCAAAGTTCATTAAAAATTATATACGTAATTATATTATGATTCTTTTAATCATCTATTAACACCACCACTCATAAATGGGATCAAGCATTCATTGTGCCAAAATCTTGTGTACAACAAATCAAGATCTCCACTTTATAAGGAGAGTTTCTAGCACCACCACTTGTAAATGGGTTAAAGCATTCATTATACCAATCTCTTGTCTACAACAAATCAAGAACTCCACTTTACAAGGAGGGTTTTTAAATTAATTGGAAACAAAATATAATACGTATAATGACCACTTGAAAATATATCATTTAAGCACAAGAGAGAAATTAATCTAACCTTATTTCATTACCAAGAGATTCACTCTTTCACCCAAGCAAAATAAAACTTAGTTACTCATAGATAAGAAGAAAGAAAGAGAGAAGAAGAAGAAGAAGAACATTACTTCAATTTAGAACAAAGGAAAATTACTACAAGAAAACCTAGTAACAAACTAGCATCATTTTGGTACCTAACACCTAACCCCCTTAATGATCTGTTAAGGCCCCCTTTTATAGAGGATTAGAGATACAAAATGACAAGGTGGTGAGTCATTAGTGGGTGGATGAGTGGAAAATGAGTGGAAAATGCCAAATGACTTTTGGTGAGTGGAAAATTATGGAGATTCCTTGTCTCTAAAATCATTTAGCTCTGAAGTCACTGAATGCGTCAGAATGAGCAAATATAATCTTCATTAAAGTTATAGGGCTAGATCTTAGCTTTCAAATGGCTTTAGTTTGAGTCCAATTTCATTTCTATAACTCCAGATATGTTCAAATTACTGCACACTACTTAGGCCCAGTCACAGCTCCTCTATTCTGAATTGCAAGCCCAATATCACCCATTAGGTCTCAGATTCTAGAAAAGTGTTCAACATGAAAGTTGTAGATATAGGTCTTAACTATTCGGCATCAAAATTTTATCCCATTTGACAACCTCTAGCCCAACATTTGGCATGAACAGTACACATAGGTCAAGCTATCAGGAACAGCACTCTAGTTCTTGCTTCAACCCCAATTTGAGTTATCTACTCGTGTGATTGGGCCTTTGTGGTCTTCATGAAAGTTATAGAGATCTCTCTTATCTTTAAAATGCCACCAGATTCACCTCATTTGTCCACCTACATCCCACGATATAGCCTAAATACAGAAATAATGTAAGACGTAAATTATGCTGAAAAATTCAATTAAGTCCAATTTGAGTCCAAACTTACAAAACATAATCAAATTTAATCAATTAAGTACATGGAGAGTGTAAATGACTAAAAATGAAGGCTTATTAATGTATCAAATATGTGATCATCAAATTCTCCTACACTTAGCTTTTTGCACTCCTGGGCAAAACACACAAGACTAAAACTAAAAAAAAAAATGAAATAGACTCAAAAGTTTAACACTCTAAAAGACTTACTTTCTAATAATATTTAAAAATGAAGAGTAACTAATCATTCAAGTAATCAAAACATTCATGAGGTAACATATCTTCACATCTTAAACCAACAAGCAAGGAAACTTCAATTGAAAAACATGAGTCAAGAATGATAGATCTTCATCGGATTCACTCTCAATCCCTCAAGTGTTTAAAAGGTAGGTATTTCACTCAATTCAACCCTTGAAAATTATACTACCATAAGCTTGCTTATCTTCTACTTCTCTACTACTCAGAACACATGCACACACAAATCATGAGGACTTTATTTAAGGTTGTAATAGGGTCAAGGTAAAGGAGAAGGTAATATGGATATGATAAGTTAAATACCAAAAAGAATAAAAGAGCATGAAAGCTGAGTTCAATTAACAAGCATGAAAGTTCATCCCAACTCCACCTAATACAAATTCCCTTTACATATTCTTTTCATTTCCTTTATTGCCTTGTTGACCCTCTTTTTCTTTTTACATTTTTTTTATTTTTAATTTTTTTTTATTTTTTTTTTATTATTATTATTATTATTTTTTTACAGAAAGAACATCATAAATACATTTTTTTTAACCATTCTGCACACACACCCCCACACTTGTTCAAGAACTCATCGAATGACAAAGTTAATGTTCTCTTATTCCCTAAGGTCAGGTAAGAATATGATTTTTCATTTAAGGCACATAATGAGTTCGAAACAAAGAATGGTCAAATAAGCTCAAAGGGGTTAAGCAAAGGAAAATAGGCCATTTCCAATGCTTTACGTTGACAGGAATCAGAGAATTTTCAAGAAGTCATAAGAGTGCTTGATATCATATTAAGACAATATGCTGCTAAGCAAGGCTGACTATTTAATTAAAGTAGCTATTTTAAGAAAAATGCCTCAATCATATTTATGTATGCATATGAAAATGTAGTCTAAAAAAGAATCAAAGCAAGTTCTAGAATAACAATTCCATGAGTGAAATTCTCACAAGAAAGAAGAGAATGGTACAAATGTTCAATCCATTCATCAATAGGCTCAAAATCTCACAAGGCATAATTCTATCAATCTCAGTCCACCAATTCAACATCCATAACTAAGCATGTGATTTTTAAGAAAGAAGACAATTAACTCAATCATGCAAATTTTCCTGAATTTGAATTGCTACTTTCACACAAATTAGTTGTCTACCCCAACTAAGATGTGTCTCAAGAGTAAAATTTACTCCTTACTCTGCCATCCTTAATTGGTTTAGTAAATTATTGATAAACATATAAACACAACAAACATATTAATACACACACTTCTTAATTTTTTTTTGGTTTTTTTATTTTATTTTTTTTACACAACTATCCTTCCCCCTAATCAGATCACAACATTGTCCTCAATGTCAAAGATAGATAGGTAAAGGATAGAAGATAGTACCTGTTGTTGCAATTACTGAAAAGAGAAACCTCACACAAATTTAAAACAGAAACAAAGTACGATAAATAAAACCAAAGCTTGTAATTATTTAAATAGTTGGAGTGTTTTGGCTGACTTTCTTTTCATTCTGCTTCCCTCACCGCTTCCTTCGGACCAATCTATCTGAGCTGTTACTGGATCAGGTTCATAAACAAAAGCTTCTAATTTATCAATCAACTCATCAACAGTGAAAGCAGAGATAATGAGTCGTCTTGTTAAAGGTGTGACAAATTTCTGTTCCACAGCATGGTCAACAAAAGATAACAAATTATCAAAGAAATTATTAACATTCAACAAACCTATGGGTTTATGGTGGATGTTCAGTTGGGCCCAAGAGACAATTTGAAAGACTTCTTCTAAAGTACCGAAATCACTAGGTAAGGCAATGAATGCATCAGAGTTTTCAAGCATTGCCTTCATTCATTCATGCATAGATGATACTTGAATTTCCAGTCCCATTGTCTTTCCAACGATGTTCCTTCAAGTTAAAGGTTCAGGAATGACATCTAAAACTTGACTACCTCTTACAAATGTAGAAAGTGATACAGCCCCCATTAACCCAAGGCAACCTCCCCCATATACTACACGAATGTTCCTCGCAGTAAGTGTTCTACCAACAGTGCTTGCTGCGTTTACAAACTCTAAACTCTTCCCATAACTTGTCCCACAAAATACACAGATACTGACAAAACTACGAACAGAACAAGAAGCTCCTTCCATTTTTACACTCACACTCTCTTTGAATGATTATGAGTTGCAGGAAAGTGAAGAAAATGGAGTGTTTAAATAGGGAAGAGAATAGAAAAAGTAATAATGGCTCCTATATGGGTAGGTTGGCTATTGTCAGAAAACTTTGAAATTAAGAAACACAGTTTTTATTTTTATTTTTATTTTTATTTTTATTTTTGCTTGTTTGTTTGTTTGTTTTTTTACTTCAAGAAAATCATTAGGGTAAAGAAGTTTAGAAACCCCCGAAAGACCTCATCCAAAGGATCATCTGTCCAAAACTAAAATTTAACAAAATCATACAAAAATAATAATAACAAATGATTACATACCTTTATGTACAGGTTTTATGGCGTATCTTTATACTACGCATCATGAGTGCAGTAATACCAAGACGGCTCAACCAATCTGGGCATTCTTCTCCCTCCCGCTTGTGGGATAACCCAGCCTATGCATCATTCCTCTAGTTAAAGAGAGAAAATCTGAATACGACGACCAGTGACCACAGCCAGTGAGAGGTCGCTGAAGAGCCCATAACATTAAATCACAAGATCCAGCTCAGAGGCATTGTCACGCGAGAATACAAACACGGGACGCTTCTTTCTGTCTATCAGCAAGCAGAGCCTATGGTTAAAACCTGGGAATACTTGCGCGGCTCTCTACTGAGCATGGCACATGAACCTTATTTACCGACTGGTGTGCGAAGGTCCACCCGAGTCAATGACGGGTCTGCCACTGGCAGGGGCTCCTAATCTAATTAAAGACCAAGTACAATCGAAGTTTTGCCCTCTTTTTTTTTTTATTTTTTATTCTTTTTTATTCATTTTTTCTTTTTTTTTTTTTTTTTTGAAAATGTACAAGATAATATATACATTGTGATTGTGGCTCACATCTTCCTCTGGTTTTACGTCCAGTAAGGGCTTGAACACCTTCTATGAGTCGAGGATAAGCTTCCCATCCAATTTTCTTATAATTGGCAAATAGGGTCTTTTTGAGTCAAATTCCCAAGACTATAACGCTCTTGCTCGTCCTTGAAGAGATTTCACAAACTAAGAAGTTAACGCTGCACAACTCCACAAGAATGCGTCTTAAGAGTCAATAAGATATTATCTAATAACTCCTTACTCAGTCCATTCTTAATGAAGAATATTTTATCTTCTCTGTTTACGGAAACCATCCCCAAAGAGCGACATCGCGTGTTACAATTCCATCGTGTACACTTGTAACAAACTTGCATTCTTTTTACTCTTCTCCTTTTTGAAAATAAACTTTTACCGAGACCAGGCATGTATGGGACAAATGAATCTGAAGATTCACTAACTAAATGAACCTTTGCTTCAATTATCCAGTGTATATCTTTTGGGATGCCCTTGTACATTAACAGTCTCAGTTTTTCACACCTAACTTTGTAGATTTTGGTTAGAGACTTTTTAGGAACAGAAGGGAAATGCTTTCTTAGATTTGAGAGAATGACATCCATTTTGAAGGAGAAGGAATCAGTTATTATGGGAAACTGAAAGACAAACCGACTTGAGAGTCACGGAGTACCGTTATTCGCCATTTAATCGGGAACTGCAAAAAGAAAGAAACAAACTTAAAATAAATTCTACTCATAATAAGGATTAGAAAGGGAGATGAATTCTACCTCAGTAACTTGATGTTCCAGAAATGGTTTGAGTCTTTGTCCATTGACCTTTAAAACATTACCATTCCTAAGATTCTCAATGTCTATGGCCCCATAATGATACACATGTTTGACAATAAAGGGACTAATCCACCTAGATCTCAATTTTCCAGGGAATAGGTGAAGACGAGAATTATAAATCAAAACTTTTTGACCAATTTCAAAAGATTTTCTCAAAATTGATTTGTCATGAAAAGCTTTTCTTCTAGCTTTATAAATTTTTGAGTTTTCATATGCATCATTTCTCAATTCCTCAAGTTCATTCAATTGCAATTTGCGTAACTTGGAAGCATCATCAAGATTTGAGTTGAAAGCTTTAATGACCCAAAATGTTTTATGTTCCAATTCTACAGGCAAGTGACAAGGTTTTCCATAGACTAATCGATAGGGTGCCATGCCTAAAGATGTTTTGAAAGTAGTACGGTAAGCCCAAAGTGCATCGTTTAGTTTTAAAGACCAATCTTTACGATTTGGGTTAACCATTTTTTCCAAAATTTGTTTAATCTCGCTATTTGCTAACTCTACCTGTCCATTGTTTGAGGGTGATAAGGGGTAGCAATTTTGTGTGTGATGTCATATTTCTTCATTAAAGATTCAAATGGTTTATTCCAAAAATGTTTTTCCCCATCACTGATGATAGCTTGAGGGATTCCAAATCGACTTAAAACATTTTCTTTTAAAAATTTCAACACAGTTTTGTGATCATTGTGTTGACATGGAATCGCCTCAATCCATTTTGAGACATAATCAACTGCAACCAAAATATACACAAATCCAAATGATGATGGAAATGGACCTATGAAATCAATTCCCCAACAATCAAAAATTTCAATGACAATGATAAGGTTCAAAGGCATCATGTCTCTTTTAGAAATGGAACCCAATTTCTGACAACTTTCACAACTTTTACAAAAAATATAGCTATCCTTAAATAATGTGGGCCAATAAAATCCACACTGCAAGATTTTTGCAGCTGTTTTCTTTGAAGAAAAATGACCTCCACATGCTTCTGAATGACAAAATTTAATGACACTACTTACCTCACTGTCGGGTACACATCTCTAAAAGATTTGATCAGGACAATATTTGAACAAATATGGGTCATCCCAATAGAAAATTTTCACCTCAATCAAAAACTTTTTTCTGTCTTGGTGCGTCCATTGAGGCGACATCTTACTTGTTACAAGAAAATTGACAATGTTAGCAAACTAAGGCATGGAATTGATAGAAAATAAAAATTCATCAGGAAAAGAATCATTGATAGGTGTGCTATCAAAAGATGAGCCTGTTGTAAGTCTGGATAAATGATCTGCAACAACATTTTCGGCTCCTTTCTTATCTTTTATTGTGATGTTGAATTCTTGAAGTAACAAGATTCACCATATCAACCTAGGTTTGGCAACCTGCTTAGACATTAAATATCTAACAGCAGCATGATCAGTGAAAATAATAGTGGAAGAACTAATTAAATAAGCTCAAAATTTTTCCAATGCAAAAATTACAGCAAGTAGTTCTTTTTCAATAGTGGTGTAATTCATTTGTGCACTATTCAAAGTTCAACTTGCGTAATAAATTATATGAGATTTACCTTCCTTTCTTTGTCCTAAAACAGCATCAACAGCAAAATCACTAGCATCACACATTAACTCAAAAGGCAAAGACCAGTCAGGAGATTGCATGATAGGAGCAGAAGTCAAAAGACCGATTAATTTTTTAAAAGATTTCTGACAATCTTGGTTCCAATTAAATGGTGCATCTTTTGTTAGAAGATTACATAAAGGTCTAGATATGGCACTAAAGTCCTTTACGAATCTTCTGTAAAATCCTGCATGTCCTAAAAAGGAATGAACTTCTCTGACTGTTTTTGGAGAAAGCAAATGAGTAATTAATTCAACTTTGGCCTTATCAACTTCAATTCCCTTAGAAGATATCACATGACCTAACACTATTCCTGAGGTAACCATGTAATGACATTTTTCCCAATTTAACACAAATCCTTTTTCTTTGCATCTTTGAAGAACTTTTTCCAAATTATCAATACAATTTTCAAAAGAATTTCCAAAAACTATCAGATCATTCATGAAAACCTCTAAATAATGCTCAATCATGTCACTGAAAATACTTAACATGCATCTTTGAAAAGTTACCGGAGCATTACAAAGACCAAAAGACATTCTTTTATATGCAAAAGTGCCAAAGGGGCAAGTAAAAGTGGTATTTTCTTAATCCTCCAATGCAATTGATATTTGATTATACCCTGAATAACCATCAAGAAAACAATAGTAGGGATGTCCTGCTACTCTTTCTAGAATCTGATCAAGAAATGGCAAAGGGAAATGATCTTTCCTAGTAGCTGCATTCAATTTTCTGAAATCAATACACATACGCCAACTAGATAAGACTCGGGTAGGTATTAATTCTCCTTTTTCATTTTCAACTACTATTATTCCATATTTCTTAGGCACAACTTGTGTAAGGCTTACCCACTGGCTATCAGAGATAGGATAGATAATTCCAACATCAAGTAATTTAAGAACTTCAGCTCTAACTACCTCTTTTATATGTGGATTTAATCTTCTTTGAGGTTGTTGAGATGTTTTAGCATTATCCTCTAAATGTATTCTATGTGTACAAATTAATAGATTAATGCCTTTTATGTTCTTTAATGTCCATCCAATTACACTTTTATGCCTTTTAAGTACTTCTATTAACATACCTTCTTGTTCTTTGGTCAGGAATAAGGAAATTACCACTAGAAAGCTTTGTTCTTCTCCCAAAAATGTGTACTTTAACCCAGCAGGTAATAGCTTTGGTTCCAGTGTGGGTACTTCTTCATAGGTATCATTATTCATGGGTTTTAGCTCTTCGAATATTGGCTTCCTTCCATTGTATTCCATTTCCTGTGTACAGTCAAGCAAAGAGCATATTTTAGAAACATCATCATCTAATTATGTAACTGAATTAAATGAATTAATTAAACAAATTTCTAATGGGTCAGAAGAACTCCTAGTTTGAAGATGATCATCTATAATGGCCTCAATCCTTTCAATTTTTTCCTTTTCATCATAAACTTCATATGGTTGCTTGCACATGTTGAAAACATTAAGCTCCAATGTCATATTTCCAAAAGTTAGCTTCAGTACTCCATTTCTGCAATTTATCAAAGCATTAGATATTGCTAAAAATGGGCGACCTAGAATAACAGGAACTGACTTAGAACTATCAACCAAAGGTTCAGTTTCCAAGACAATAAAATCCACAGGATATATGAATTTATCAACTTGTACTAACACATCTTCCACTATTCCTTTTGAGATTTTAATTGATCTATCAGCATGTAGAAGAGTTACAGAAGTTGGTTTTAACTCACCAAGGTTGAGTTGCTGATAAACTGAATATGAAAGCAAATTAACACTAGCACCAAGATCAAGTAAAGCTTGTTCAATTTTATGTTCACCAATAATGCATGAAAGTGTAGGACAACCAAGGTCTTTATATTTCAACTCATTATTGTTTTGAATAATGGAGCTTACCTGTTCAGTCAAAAATGCATTCTTTTTCACATTATGTTTCCTTTTAATAGTGCACAAGTCTTTCAAAAATTTGGCATAACAAGGAATCTGCTTGATAGCATCTAACAGAGGAATATTGACCTTCACTTGTTTAAAGATTTCAAAAATGTCACTGTTATGATTCACTTTACTTGAATTGTTTAATGCTTGAGAAAATGAGGGTGAAGACGAGGGTTTGATCTCCTTTTGACTAGGTGGCTTATCAACTTCTTCCTCATCTTTGGGACTTGACTCATTATTTTTCTCACAAGGTTCAGGAATTTGTTTTTCAACAACCTTTCCACTCCTAAGAGTTATCACTGAGTTGACTTGATCTATTTTTTGACTTTCTGAACTACCCTCATTTAGGCTGTAATAACCTTTAGGATTTGGCTGAGGTTGAGAGGGAAACTTTCCTTTCTCATGAATGGCAAGTGTAGAAGAAAGTTTAGCAAGAGTGTCTTTTATGTCAATCATGGCTTGAGTGTTTTGGTTATTGATGGCCTCTTATTTTTCCATGAATGCATGCAATGTTCCTTCAAGGTTTTTCTTATATGGTGAGACATAGGGTGCATATCCTTAAGGATTTTGAGAATCTTGCTGTGCCTGAGGAGGTGGTGGTTACATGAATTGTGCCTGATTATTGGTCCTCCAACTGAAGTTCGGGTGATTTTTCCATCCCGGATTATATGTATCTGAAAAAGAAGAAGTGAATGGCTTTTTAAAATTATTTATTGCATTTACTTGCTCATGCACAACTTCTTTAAAAACAGGAATTTTTGGACATTCATTTGTTGAGTGTCCCAATTCATCACAAATGCTACAAATTTTTTCATTTTGCACAGATTTGATTTCTTTTACTTTCCCTGATTCTATGGCTTCAACCTTTCTAGCCAAACTAGCAAACCTAGCATTTAAATCTTCTTCTTGACTAAGATGATATTTTCCTTTACTAGCATTTGCAAGGTTTGATCTAATTGAATTTTTAGAAGGATTAGTACCATGCCAAGATTGAGAATTTTCAGCCAAATGGTCTAAATAGTCTAAAGCTTCTTCAAGTTCTTTATCAAGAAACTCACCATTGCACATTATTTCTACAAATTGTTTAGTTTCGGGTGTTAACCCTTCATAAAAGAAGCTTATAGTGCACCATTTTTCAAAACCATGATGTGGGCAAGAATTCAACAAATCTTTAAAACGTTCCCAACTTTGAAAATATGCTTCATTTGAATTTTGGGAAAAATTTTGGATTTGTCTTTTCAAAGCATTGGTTTTGTGTGTTGGAAAAAATTTCTTTAAAAACTCACCTTTCATTTCTTGTCATGTGCTAATTGACCTTGGTTTCAAAGTGTTAAGCCAAGCTTTTGCTTTATCTTTTAAAGAAAAAGGAAACAATTTAAGATTAATAACCTCTTCAGTGCAAGTTTGATCATGAAAAGTGGTACATACTTCCTCAAATTCTTTTAGATGTAAGTATGGGCTTTCAGATTCTAAACCATGGAAATTAGGAAGTAAAGAAATCATACCTGGCTTGAATCTAAAATTGTTAGCATTGAGTGGAAAGATAAAACATGATGAACTAGAATTTCGAGATGGTTGCAAATACTCACGCATGGTTCGCAACGGTTGATTTTCATGTTCATCATGCACACTTTCATTTTTAGCCATTGTGTTTGATGTGTGTGATTGTGATTCAGACAAATCAATATGTAAAGTACTAGGATTAACTTTAATCAAACGACCAGAATTTAAATCACGATACCAATTAAGTATAAATAAGTAACTTAAAATATAAAATAAAATGTACAAGCTAGCAGTATAAACCGTCCATTAAATATTAACAAATGTGTGGTATAAACTAACCACTAAATAAGTTAATAAGCAGAAAAATTAAAAAGTTAGTATGTGGATAAATTAAAAAGTTAGAAGCAAGTAAAGTAAAAAGTTAGATAGCTGATAAAGTAAGAAGTTAGATAATTAGTAAGAGAGTTAGTAAGTTAGTAAACAAAAAAAATAAATGAAAGAAAATAAAGTATAGAAAATATTATACAAAAAATAAAGTGCAAAAAGTAAATTTAAAATATGAAAACCAGAGAATCAATAAGCTGATTTTTTGCTCCGGCGAGAGAGAAGAGAAGAAGAAAGATTATTTCATTAATGATTAAAGATTACAGAGAAATTAGGGAGAGTTTCCCCCACTAAGTAAAGTACAGAAAAAAATAAAAGGGAAATGTTCCCCCACTAAGTTAGTACGTTAGTAAGTACAAAGAAAAAAAAATTAAATGAGTAGAATATATATACAAAATATTTACACCATAAATTTGTTCTTCAAATCAAGTCCCCGGCAATGGTGCCAAAAACTTGATGCGGAATTAAAGGTTAAGTTGCAAACCCAAGTGCAGGTTATCTCAAGTAATAAATTTCTAGGGAGTCCGAGGTCGATCTACAGGGAATTGATAAAGAAAAATTTATTTAACGTAACGAAAATATTTTATTACAATAATAAAGGTGATAAAAACTTGGTCACAAATAAAAAGGAATTGATTGGGCTAGGAGATCCACTCTTGGTAAATAAATTAAGGACAAGATTAATTCTTTTATAACTCAATTAGAATCCACATATAACGGAGGTTCCAATTGAAAAATACAACATTCAAAGTTCATTAAAAATTATATACGTAATTATATTATAATTCTTTTAATCATCTATTAACACCACCACTCATAAATGGGATCAAGCATTCATTGTGCCAAAATCTTATCTACAACAAATCAAGATCTCCACTTTATAAAGAGAGTTTCTAGCACAACCACTTGTAAATGGGTTAAAGCATTCATTGTGTCAATCTCTTGTCTACAACAAATCAAGAACTCCATTTTACAAGGAGGGTTTTTAAATTAATTGGAAACAAAATATAATACGTATAATGACTACTTGAAAATATATCATTTAAGCACAAGAGAAAAATTAATCTAACCTTATTTCATTACCAAGAGCTTTACTCTTTCACCCAAGCAAAATAAAACTTAGTTACTCATAGATAAGAAGAAAGAAAGAGAGCAGAAGAAGAAGAAGAACATTACTTCAATTTAGAACAAAGGAAAATTACTACAAGAAAACTTAGTAACAAACTAGCATCATTTTGGTACCTAACACCTAACCCCCTCAATGATCTATCAAGGCCCCCTTTTATAGAGGATTAGAGATACAAAATGACAAGGGAGTGAGTCATTAGTGGGTGGATGAGTGGAAAATGAGTGGAAAATGCCAAATGACTTTTGGTGAGTGGAAAATTATGGAGAATCCTTGTGTTCGAAATCATTTAGCTCTGAAGTCATTGAATGCGTCAGAATGAGCAAATATGATCTTCATCAAAGTTGTAGGTGCAACGCCCCTTTTCGGATGGGAACGTCACATTGTCAATTACAATGCGGAAATAAAAATTATATGAGTTAAGACCCGGTTCATTTTAATAATACGTATATGTACTCGATTATAGTTGGGTATTTAAATTGGTGAGTATATTATATATATATATATATATATTTTGTTGTTGTTATAACAATCATAATTAATAACCATGTTGACAAAGCATAAATGGGACAAGGAATGAAACAGAAGTAAAACATACATAGGAATTAACGTTGCATCATTATATGTATATATATATATCAAACTGTTTAGTCACAAAGCCTGGTACATCAAAAAGCCAAAACTATACCTGCCCCCAAAGGATTATACATAAGTATCCCCACGGTATCAGAATATACAGCCCACTATAGACAAAACATCAGGCCCCCAAAATAAAATACTGGTAGCCCTTAGTAGCTACAAGTCAAGTCAGTCCTTCAAGTGAGGAGGAATCGAGTCAGGATCCTTTTCAGGATCCTCTTCGGGGTCGTCCTCAGGAACTTCTTCGGGATCTTCCTCAGGATCTTCTTCGTCAGAGGAAATCACCATAGGAATCGCAGAGTCACGGGACGGGGCCCGAGCTGTGGAACGAAAAGAGTCTTCCCGTAGAGTGAAATAATGGTCACCCCACATCTCGCGTATCGGTAGTTGAAATTCCAAACGTAAACTAATACAGCAGGTGAAGACAGGCGGCTCGTGGCGTCTCCAGGCTAGAGATATCGATACATCCTCCGTATAGACGCAACGCTCAGAACCATAGTTGATGTACCAGTACTCTGGCCCTCCCAAGAAAGTCAGGCGCACATCTCCCAAAAATCTCTGCGTGCGTGGCTCCATATTCTTCTGCAGTCGCTCAGTCGAGATGAGGCCAAAAACCAGGGAAGTCGGGAGCTTCCGGTTCCTTGCAGTTATCTTCTATGGAACGCAGTATACGGACAAAACAGTAATGGAAAGACAGATAAGAGGTAAGACATCCTACCATCATTACCAATTATAGCATCGAGAAACCAAACGGCGCAAAGCACCCACATAGCATTTATGACAGCAATAATGGTAATAAACATTCAATAGCAATTATGATCAACCAAATAGTTCCAGGCAGTCGTATACATATAGATATATCAGAAGTATAACAGGTCCAATTATAATAACAATGTATGCCAAATAAATGGACTCACTATGCACACGTGCCCTTAATAACCAAAATCCTACTCCATGGAGCTAGACACAAAACAGTCGGAGAGAACGATCAGGAGGTACGTCTGTATTCCTTGGCTGCCCAGGCCCTCAAGTGCTATAATTCTCAAATTATCATCGTGCACATCATGGCATTTTACAAGACATTCTACACAGATCTCAATATAGGACAACGTCTCGGTCTGGATCGTCAGTGTGTTTGCATCGGTCTGCCCCACGGACAGAGAGCTACCAACTGCCCATTGCGAGGTACCCGCACCCTGACGCCCCCAAGGTCAACGAGTGACCTACACTTATCTATTCGCACCCGCACAAAGGTGTGGTTCAACTCCTAGGCTACCGGCCTTAACCAAGTCCAACGGACAATCTCTTTCTTTTTGTTCAATGCATGACACAATCATACTCTTCATGACCGACTAGGTCCATCATACTTCAAATGCATGTCATATCATTTAACAACAAGAATTGATCCCATTCACGGATCCACAACAAGCCAATAGTACATTTTAAGGATAACCACAATTTCCATTCATAGTCATGATAGAAGTCAACCATTAAATTCATTATGTGCCTCACAAGCTCACCCATACTCATGTTCTTTCCTGTTTATGAATCCCTAATTAATTTCTAGTCATCCAATTATTTATGATTTATGTGCTTTTATTAATCCAAAGGTTTTGAGTCCAAGAAGATACACTACGTAATCACCAACAAAGTCACAGATTTAATTACTAGGTATTGGGTGATAAACTATACTTGTGAATTGACGGAGACAATGTATTTAGTGGAGGATTGAGGCTGCCACTGACGAAAAATAACAAGGCGAAGGATGAAAGATGGGAGAACATTTTATAACAAGATTGGATAAAAATCAATTTCGTTTCGGATGGAGGGTCGAACGAACGAGATCAAAACTGTCAGAATTTTTCCAGAAGGTCAGCAGAAATCCTAATCTGACGGATGTGGGTGTCAACATTGGAGAAACCCCCCAAGGTCGAACCAACGAAAAACACTGGTCAGAAACTATAATTTGACGGATCTTGACATTCTACTCAACGAATATTAACTTTGGGAAGCTTCTGTTAAACGGACAGAAAATCTACTCGACGGGTATGTCTCTCGATGGGTATTGGCATTCTAACTCGATGAATATGTCACTCGATGGATGTGGTCATTCAAATTCGACAGATTTTGCATTGGAGGAGTTTCTCTCCTAAGTGGTCAGAAACTCTAATTCGACGGGTTTTGCCAGAAGATTAATTTCGATGGACATGGTCAGGAGTTCATACTCGACGGATTTTAACATTTTACTAAGTGATCAAGACATCAAATTCGACGGGTTTGGCCAGGAGTTCACACTCTACGAATTTTAACATTTCACTAGATGATTAGGATATCATATTCGACGGGTTTGGCCAGGAGTTCATACTCGACGGATTTTAACATTTTACTAAGTGATCAAGACATCAAATTTGACGGGTTTGGCCAGGAGTTCACACTCGATGGATTTTAACATTTCACTAGATGATTAGGATATCATATTCGACGGGTTTGGCCAGGAGTTCATACTCGACGGGTTTTAACATTTCACTAAGTGATCAAGACATCAAATTCGACGGGTTTGGCTAGGAGTTCACACTCGACGGATTTTAACATTTCACTAGATGATTAGGATATCATATTCGACGGGTTTGGCCAGGAGTTCATACTATTACTAGTTTTCACATGAAATTTCCAAATTTCTGGGCTCAACACCGTGACCATCTGAGAACCAATCGGAAGTCATTCCCTTCCATATTACACGTTCCAATACATCCAGATATATATCAAAACACACAAATAATCAAATAACACACATACAATACAAACAACATTCAAAAACAGAACGACCCTCAACACCAATCACAGACGTTCCTAAATGCTAAAATAGGTTGAGAAGGGGTATCTTCCTCTTACCTTAGAGAAGCACAAAGAAAGGTTGCTCCTTTTTGGTCAGGATTTCATTTTCAGCTTCCAAGAAATCCTTAAACATTTAAACTTGCAAAATCAGGACCCAATATTGAAATGAATACCCATGGTCATCAAAATGACAGTGGGTTACGAAAATGAGAAGAGAGGAAGAAAAAGCTAAGAGCTTTACCTTAAAGCTCCAACCTTTAAGCTTCAAATACGTAAGAGAATGAAGATGGAGGAAATGCAGAACTTTGAAGATGATTTCCTCAATGATGGTGGTCCTCCAAACACAAAATGGTGCAAGGGGTGTGACGTTTTTTGAAGAACAAAATGGAGGTGTGGGTGGACGGTGTTGCTGCTGTGGGGTGAAAGAGAAGAGAGAAGGATCAGTGAATAGTAGCTGCGTATTGGGAGGAGGGGAAATGTCAGGAAGAAAATGAATTAGACCCCCTTAATTCAAACATGCTGCACAAAATGGGAGGAGAGAGAAATAATAAAAATAATGGTTGGAGGAAGCTTCCTTGAGAAGCTTCGCGCGCTCCTCGATAAAGTACATAGTAAGCTTGTCTCCAAATTAAATACATCTGACAGATGATTAATTACACTGTGGAATTATTTTCTCAGTGAATAAAACTTACAATTGATGAAAATAATATTTTATTATTCATCAGATAATTTTATGATACCGCAATTTTATTTAACAGATAAAACCTTGAAAAATGCAAATCTGGCAAACTGTGCCCGGTCTTGGGTTTAGTAAGATCCTCCGTTGACACGTTGACAGTTCAAAGTTTACCAGCCTCAAGCAAAATATTCTATTTTCCCCAGCTCCGCTCAGTGTACACGTAAAACGAAGAATATATTAAAATATTCATCATTTCCAGAAAAATCCACAAAAATTCCTAAAAAATCATAAATATTATAAAATGATCATTTATAATGAAATAAAGAATTTTTGGGATGTTATAGTAGGGCTGGATCTTAGCTTTCAAATGGCTTTAGTTTGAGTCCAGTATCATTTCTATAACTCCAGATATGTTTAAATTACTGCACACTACTTAGGCCCAGTCACAGCTCCTCTGTTCTGACTTGTAAGCCCAATATCACCCATTAGGCCTCAGATTCTAGAAAAGTGTTCAACATAAAAGTTGTCGATATAGGTCTCAAATATTCAGCATCAAAATGTCAGCCCATTTGACAACCTCTAGCCCTAAATTTTGCATGAACAGTATACATAGGTCAAGCTGTCAGGAACAACACTCTAGTTCTTGCTTTAACCCCAATTTGAGTTATCTACTCCTATGATTGGGCCTTTGAGGTCTTCATGAAAGTTATAGAGCTCTCTCTTATCTTTAAAATGCCACTAGATTCACCTCATTTGGCCACCTAAATCCCAAGATATAGCCCAAATACAGAAATTATGTAAGATGTAAATTATGCTAAAAAATTCAATTAAGTCCAATTTGAGTCTAAACTTACAAAACATAATCAAACTCAATCAGTTAAGTACATGGAGAGTATAAATGACTAAAAATGAAGGCTTATTAATGTATCAAATATGTGATCATCACTCATCAGCCTCAAATTAAGGGCTTTCAATATCAACAAATTGTGCAACATGACTTACACAAGGTATTCTTCACAAGATCGCGATATAGGACAGTGTCTCAGTCCGGATCATTGGTACATTTGCATCGGTCTATCCCACAGTACAGAGGAGCTACCAACTGTCCATTGTGAGATACCTGCACCCCGATGCCCCCAAGATCAACAAGTGACCTACACTAGTCTATTCTCACCCGCACGTAGGTGTGGTTCATCTCCTAGGCATGCAGCCTTACAAACAGAGTCCAACGAACTTTCACAATGCATGATGACTCGATGCACATGTATACAGATATTCAATAATAGTATGACTTATCCATGATTACACGTCACATTAGGCCCAATCAATTATCAATAATCCTTAGTCCCACTTATGGACCCATAACAAGTGATTGTCCAAATCTCAAGGGTGAAAACATACTTTTTAAAGTTTGATATGAAAGTTGCGCCTCAATTTCATTATTATTTTCTATTAACCTCTCTAGGGAAATTCTCTAATATTTTTCATTCAATCCTTATTACTTTTAATTAAATAAGTTGTTTCCTTTGTTTTAGACCAAACTCATTTGGAATAATCATTTTAAGTTTCTCAAAACCTAACTCACACTCATGTTCTTTCTTTGGCCCAAAAATCACTCTAGGCTATAGGATAAAGTTTTGTTCTTTATTATTTCCATATTATGAATTCCTAATTAATTGTCTACTTATTTAATTAACTAAGTTTTAACTTGATACAAAAGTCTCACATTGAGTGCCCAATGAGGTCGTGAGCCTCCAAGGGACTAGAAGTCCAACATTTTTCATCACCTCTCTAACCACTCATCATTTAATTACTTAAGTCCCAAATTAGTACAAAAGTTCCATCTTGGACCCATCAAAGGACCTCTTGGCCGTGAGCCTCTAAATAAAAGGGGTAAGAATCCTTTGCTTTTCATACATACATCCAAGCATTCAAGGCATTCTAAATCCATCAAGTTCCACAATAGCAAGTATTAAAGTCATACAATACAACTAATCATAACATTACCAAAAATCACACAACAAAGTGAGCAACCCACACATGGATTTCTCACCATCAACACAAAAACGTGTTCCTCACCACCATGATAGGTTGAAGAGGATGATCTCCCTCTTACCTAAAGAGACGACAAAAGAAAGCAAGCTCCTTGATGCTTCCTTGCAATTTTCGTCTATCACCACCAATGAAACCCTAGGATAATCAAACTCACACAATCAACAACCTAAGCTTGAAAAGAGGAGTCCTTGATCACAAAGGTGACCAAGGATTATGAAAATGAGAAGAGAAAAGATGAAAATCAAGAACTTTACTTTAAAGCTTCAAGTTTTAGGGCTTGGTAGAAAGTGATGAAGATGGAAGAATCAAGAGATGATCACTAAAGAGAAAAGCTTCTATATGACAAGGATATTCAAAAACCAACATTGGTTGGAGGGAACAAAGATGGATGGCCAAAATGTTGTGTATGGCCGTGAGAATGGATAGGAAAAGTGGAGAAGAGGAAGTGTGTGAGAGAAAGGAGAAAATGAGAGAATGAAAAGTGAAACTTTATTTGAAATGAAAAAATGATGGGTAAGTGAAAAAGATGAAAATTTTTGGTCATCTTTACCCCCCAAATTACCGTGGTGTCACAAGGAGGAGAGAGGAAAGATGAAGCTTCCTAGAGAAGCTTAGTATAAGACTTCCTTGAGAAGTTTCACACTCCTTTTGAAAAAGTCAAAGATGATGTCATGGTGATGATGTCATCTTGATAATGTCATTAAAATGCTCTTTAGAAAAGATGACTAACACTCTACTAAAACTATTATCCAGTGGACAAATGTTACAGTTAGCAAAAACTGTATTTATCGTCCAATGGATAATAAAACGTTATCGCGATTTTATTTATCAAATAAAATCTCAAAAAATGAAAACTTCGTAAACTATGTTCGGCATCAGGTTTAGTAAGATCCCCCATCGATGTTTCCATAATCCAAAGTTTTCCAGCCTCAGGGAAAATATTTTATTTTCCCAGCCCTGCTCAGTGTGCACGTAAATTAAAGAATATATTAAAATAATCAGACAATTCAAATAATTTTAGAAAAATTCACAAAAATCACAAATATTATCAAATGAATATATATAATGAAACAAGCAATTTTCGGGGTGTTACAACATCAAGAAGCTTAGGGAGCATCAATCTAAGGTAAGAGGGAAATTAATCTCATCAACCACTTATGGTGGTGAAGAACGAATTGTTTGGAGGTGATAAATTCATGTGAGGATTTATTCACCATAATTGTATGATTTTGTGATTTGTGGTTGTATTCTCTATTTGATTTTATTATTTTGATATTATGCATAAACTTGGTATAGTAGATTTATGATGCTTAAAGTATGTTGTATGATATAAGTTGTGTTGAAAGGAAGATAATTTTTGGTCCTAAAGACCAAGAGGCTCATGGCCTTTATGGCCACAAATGGGTAAACCTATGCAAAAAAAGGTTTATTAAATGCTAACCTAGGTGATTAATGATAAGAAATTTAATTAAGAATTTACAAAATAAAAATGGGAATGAACAAATTTTATTATCAATTAAAAAGGTGATTTTCGGCCATGGTATTTGATAATAGGATGGAGAAGTAATTTGGAGACTTAAAGTATTTTATTTAAGATGATTTTTGATAAGTTAAATGGAAAAGATTTTTATTTAGAGTTGGAATAATGAAAGTTTTGGAAAGAATATTAGAAAATATTACTTAGAGGATTAGGGGATTAAGTTAGGATTAAAGGATTTATAAGTTAAAAAGAAAATGAATACGATTTTATAATTTAAGGAGTGATAACTTTTGGCTACATCAATGGAAATAATTTTTAAGGATAGTTTAGAATTTCAAATATTTTAATTTAAAGAAGTTTTATTTAGAGTAATGAATAAAGAGTGATTTTCGGCCTTAGTATGAAAATGAAGCTAGAATGATATTTTAAAAATTAAAGTATCTTATTTAATAAGGGTAATAGAGAAGGATTATTGTAGTATCTTGATTTAAATGAAAATAAATCTAAGTTTTTGTGGAAAATGTTTGGAAATATTATTTGGAGGAAGTTTAGTGAGAAACTGTTGGAATTAAAGTCTGATTTTTTTTTTTTATATTAAGTGAGGAAAGTTTTAAATTGAGCTTAGAAAATTGAGAAAATATTTTAAATGATTAAAAATATGTAGAAAAACTCTTTTTTAATTTAAAAATGATGATTTTTAGCTATGCAATTAAGAAAATGTTTTAAAATCTTTATGTGATTGAGAAATACAGTATTTTGCTATCAGGCTAATGTATTGGACTCGAATATATCAACGTATGGTTGTAGCCGGTAAAGGCTTGTGATATGCATTGAGTCATTGATCATGCATTATTTGTCAGACGGTGTCTGTTAAGACTATTGTTACCTAGGAGTTGAATTACACCTTCATGCGGGTGCGAATTGCGTAGTGAAGGTCTATGAACGTCCTTGGGGGCGTCGGGGTGAGGTAATTCCATAGGTGGCTACCTGAATAACGCTACTGTGCCATGGTTTTCGATGCAAATGCACCGACGATCCCGATAAGATACTATTCCTATTCCTGATCTGGCGTAGAATATCTTGTATAAGCCCTGATGCGTACATTGATACTTTGTATAGCACTTGACTTGAGGCTGATGATATGCAGACATATCTTCTGGATCATTCTTTCCGAAATTGTGTTTAACTCCATGGAGTAAGAAATGGGTGCATTGTGCATAAGAATAGTCAGTATACACATTGTGCATGTGCATAGTCAGTGTACATATTGTTGTGGCATAGTCAGTATACTTATTTTGGGGTATGGTTAGTATTCATATAATGTGATATATATATCGTTAAATTATCTGCTAGTTGATAACATGATGATACCCGTTGTTCTGTGATATTGCTGGATATGAATGGCATTATTGTCATTGTTATTTCTTGCTGCCATACTGGTATTAATGTAGGGGATCTCACCTCTTTTTATTATTGTTCTGTCTGTTTCTGTTTTATGCTTATGTCTGTGAAGACTGCGATAGTGGCCAGGAGGGATCTGCTAGGTTTTGTTAGACAATATTTTCTCAAAGGTGCTGATGCTTGGCGTGTCCATTGGGACACAGAGCATATAGAGTATTGTGGTGACATTACTTTATCCGTAAGTAGGACCTGCGATGGGGTCACTACCTTTTCTTTTATTGCTGTATATGTAAAGTTTGTTATACCTATCAGGGAGTTGTGGAATGATCTTCACTATACTCCTAAGGAAGACTTTGAGATATTTTCTGCTCGAATTTCTATCCGTCGAGACATTTCCGGCTAGGGGATTTGTCTCCTGAGGAGGACTCTTCTCATTAGGTGTTGTGAATTTGGGCTAGTTTAGGTTAGTTATGTTGGATGTTTTATGTTTTTGGAATGTAAGTATGATGTACTTATGGTTGTAGTAAACTATGTTTATATGTAAAGTATATTATTCAGTTCTTATGTCTTGTGTTTTTATAATTCGGTAAGTTTATGTTATTCACGAAAAAGAAACTTTTGAAACTCGTATTTTATAATATCAAATATTTTATAACTTAGGTAAAGAATTAAAAATGAGTTAGCTTGAAAGGTAACACCCTTCAGAGGAGGGTGTTACAGCTGGAGCATTCGTCAACCCAAAGGACATCACAAGATACTCATAATGCCCATACCTAATTCTAAAGGCGGTCTTAGGGATATCCTCTCCCTTAACTCTGATTTGATGATACCCAGATCTTAGATCAATCTTGGAAAACACTGAAGCTTCTCTTAACTAATCCATCAGATCATCTATTCTAGGCAAAGGATACTTGTTCTTGATGGTCACCTTGTTCAACTGTCTGTAGTCAACGCACAACTGCATGGTACCATCTTTCTTCTTCACTAGCAACACTGGTGCTCCTCACGAAGAAACACTTGGCCTAATGAATTGCTTATCCAACAACTCCTCTAACTAGTTCTTGAGTTCAGCCAACTCTAAGGGTGCCATCCTATAGGGTACTATAGATATAGGTCATGTACCCAGCACTAAATCTGTAGAAACTCTATTTCTCTCTCCGGTGGCAACTCAGCTATATCACTTGAAAACACCTCAGGGTATTCCCTCGCCATAGGTAAATTGTCTAGGCTCTCCTCAATCTCTACATCTAATAAGGAAAGAAGAACATATCCTAGAGCTCCTTCTACCAAACAGTGATTGACCTGGTTAGCATTGAGATAGGTAGACTCCGAAGAAACAACTCTGGTAGGAACATCGGATAAAAAAACTAGAGATTTATTTGAATAGTTCAAAACCATGTGATTGGATGACAACCAATCAATACCAAGAATGACATCAATGTCCATAAGGGGTAAACAAATAAGGTTTACAAGGAAAACTCTATCCTCGATTCTTATACAACAGTCAGGACACATTTTTGAAGTTATGATTGGTTTAGCGGTGGGTGTGGAAACAGATAAGTTATATGTTAACTCTAATATAGGCAAATCCAAATCCTTACACAATTATAAGAAATAAAGGAGTGGGATGCTCCTGAATCATACATGACATTTAAAAGATGATTATGAATTATGCCTTTACCTTGGATTAGGTTGAAAGACTGGGCCACCTCTGTTCCGCCTAGAGTGTAAACTCATCCCTTGACTAGCGGCTTTGGGGTAGGTGCATCTTCCTTGTTCTGAGGACAAGCTCTGGAGAAATGCCCCAGTTACCTGCATGTATAAGACACATACTGGCCCGCGAAGCACTTGCCTCCATGTGCCTTCCCACATTCAATGCATTGTGGTGCCTTAGACTACTTCTTGCTTTTCCATTTTTGGTTACTTTCCTTAGAAGTACCCTGTTTGCTTCTATCGTCCCCTCTCTTTCTTTTTGGGATGTTTTGTGCCTTTTTCTTTAATAAATAGTTGTTAACTTCTGACTCCATAATCCTACATTTGTTAACCAAAGCAGGAAAATCTCTAATCTCCATTGGTGTCACCATACCCCTGATCTCCTTCCTCAAACTATATTCAAATTTCAAACATCTCTATTTCTCATCCGGGTGATAACAGAAATGATAAGAGAATTTTTCCAATTCATCATACTTGGCCACATACTGGCCTATAGACAAGTTTCCTTGTTTTAACTCCATAAACTCCACTTCCTTGTCATCATGTAGAGTCTGTGGGAAAAACTTCTCTAGGAAAGCTATCTTGAAGACTTCCCATGACATCGGGGTGTCAGCTGCTTCAAGTACCCTTTTGGTACCTTTCCACCAATGCTCTGCCTCACCTTTCAGCACATATGAGGCAAAGATCACTTTTTGTTCTTCTGAGCAAACCATTGCATAAAAAATCTTCTCCATCTCACTAAGCCACTCTTCAGTCTTTGCAGGATTGTACTCGCCTCTGTACAGTGGAGGCTTCATCTGACGGAAGGCTGTAAAGTCCAGGAAATTCTAATTCCTTCTGACTTGAGTTGCCTCTTGCGAGTGGCGATTAGGTGGTGTAAACTGCTGAGATAGATTTGATTCCATTCTCTCAAGCATCATAGTCATAACACTGGTTATAACTATTACAGCTTCAACCATATCTGGACCTGGTGGGGCCGAGCTCTCTGCTTCTCTAAATCGCCTATTTGGTTCCATAGTTTCCTGTACACACAAAAACAACATATATTGAGCTGCAGTCTCAATACCATGTAACCGTGTAACATAATCTAGTAACAACCAATCTAAGGCGAATCATGCAATTTTATCATCACATTTAACATATGAAGCAAGAAAAGCACAATTTCTAAGAAAGAACTCCTATATGCCTAAGCATTGTTAGTCCATACCTCGGCTCAACAGGATAAACTGCTCTGATACCATAATGTAATATCCTAATACTAATATCTCAGTATATACCTTATACAAAGAGATACTTAGCATTACAATGTCACTATATACATACTAACCATACACTAATATCCATAATGTTCGTTGAAAATACTATAAAGAGCCATATGAAATGCAGAAATAAAATAATTATACCATAATGCATCAAAGTACATATACATCATTAGCCTTAGCAAAGACTTGAAATATTCCATAACTCTATACATTTCAAAAGGAATAATAATAAGTACAACAATTGAAACATAATACATAATCTAATCTAATCTTTAACTTCTTTCTTCTTCTTACCCTTGGAAGAATGTTTCACTTGGAATTACATGATACACAGTACGGTAAGAAACTACATTCTCAATATGAGTAATCAAAATCAGACATACATGCATAGCATAAATAAACATAATCTCAACATCTACTAAGAAAATATGTTTAAAGTGTATACAAGGTCTAACTATTGCATTTAGATAAGCCAAGATAACATACATCTCATACATACATCTAGTTCAATTCAGAACCAAAAACGTACATCTTAGGAATTATTGGTTTCATGTGTTATTTTGCGGTAAATAGAGGTATCTCCTCACATTACACATATCCTGGCACATGAGAAGTTCGGTCTAAATCCTAATTCCGAAGAACCTTATGGACCCCTACTTATCTCTTCTGGTCTTGGCACTATCGAAATATCAGGGTTATGTCCTTCCTTAATTGAGTCTATCAGACACCCTTCAATATCCCTTGGCCTTCATGAATAACATCAAATGATACTCACAAAATCAACACTACCAATCTTTCTCATACATACTAGTTATAATTCTCTTCTTGAAAATTATGCCTATTTGTACGTTAACACACCTTAGGAAACATATACTAATGATCCCATCTAGTCCAGAATTTCAAAATAACAAAATTGACATTTTTAAGGTTCTTGGTACTCACGCCACCGCACTAACTTGGGCATGCCGCGGCGCCTAAGCCATGAGTTTTAGTACTGATGCAGCATCTCCTTCACATCGCGGCATCACATTCTTCACGCCGCGGAGCGTGCTACAAAAATTGGCCTCACACTGCGGCGTAACCTTCTCACGCTGTGGCACTCAAACCAATTCATCCTCACGCCGCGACACTGTGTCTATCTCACTGCGACGTTCATAGCAGAACCTAGGTTCTACATAATTCTACAGAAGGCGATACTATTCCTGTTACCAAGTGGCCTCAAACTCAAGAGGGGGTGAATTGAGTTTATAAAATATTTTGGCAAATCTTTCTTAAAACGTTTGTTTATCAATTTTCGTTGAAGCTATTGGATAATTGAAGTGAATAGATAAATGAGATTGAATACTTCACTCACAAATTAAATAAGCCAAGATGAATAACATTCAAGCAAGCATATAAAATAAATGCACAAATGTAAAGAGATAGGGTTGAGAGAATCAAACACAAGGATTTATCCTGGTTCAGCCACCCTTTGTGACCTACGTCCAGTCCTCAAGCGAACCACTCCAGATTTTTCACTAAACTTCAAGCTTGAACGGGTACTTGAAAACCTTTACAGATTGGAGCACTCAACAACACCTTGGGATACTTCACCCTTGTGCTTTGAGCCTCAAAACAAGGATGCCTCACCCTATACAACCTTTGAGGGATACCTCACCCCCTTTACACCTTTGAAGGATACCTCACCTTCTTCTCAACAAGGGATACCTCACCCTTTTTCAATAGAGGGATACCTCACCCTCTTTACACAATAAACAAAGTGTTTGAATGATAAAAACTCTCTTAAAGAGTAGATTAATACAAATTGAAGCTCTAACAATGCCCCTTTTGAATATCTCAAGTTTTCTCACAAAAATAGGGCAAAAACATTTTTCAGGATTGATTCTCGTATATGAGTGTTAGATTGATGTTCTAAATTGAAGTTCAACCCTTAATGAAGACCCAAGACAAGTATTTATAAGTTATATAAAGAAAGGAGCCGTTGGGGGTGATAAAGCCAAGCATTTAATGCAGTTAAAATAGCCGTTGGACTCTGTCAAATTGCGTGTAATCGATTACACAACAAATGTAATTGATTACATTATTGTTCCAACGTGTTCTTAGTTTTCTGAGTTCTATGTAATCGATTACATTCTTGGTGTAATCGATTACATGGCTTCTGACTTGCTTTGTAATCGATTACAATATCCATGTAATCGATTACATGACTTCTGTTTTGCTGTGTAATCGATTACAATATCCATGTAATCGATTACATAACTCTTTGAACGTGTTCTTGCCTTTCTGGGCTCATTTTAATCAATTACATTACTGGTGTAATCCATTACAAGACCTCTGACTTGTGTGTAATTGATTACATGAACCATGTAATCGATTACCACCTCTCTGTTTAGCTTGTAATCGATTACAAAACACGTGTAATCGATTACCTCGGCCTTTGAACACATTTTTCAAGTCCAATTAAGCTTGTAAGCCATTTCTAACACCTCAAGACATTTGATTAAACATAAATCCTTTCATGAGTGTTAAATCTAAGATTGAAAATAATGTTTCTTTGAAAAATAAGTTTAGCTTTGAATTTTCACACTTATTTTGGAAATGATATTTGGAAAACCATTTGAGAATTATTGAGATACTTAAAGGGCATTTTACATTGATATTCTAAGACCTATATCTAATATACCTCTTTTGATCTTGATCTTTATCTTTTGATCTTGGTCTTCTCTTTTAATCTTGATCTTTATCTTTGGCTTTGTTATCATCAAAAACCCATTTGACATGCTTCAAGACATAAGCATTCACAGTTCCATTGGTTATTTACTCAATTTTTGGCCATTCCAAATCAGTTTCTAAGTGATTATAAGTCCCTAATCAGTTCACTAACACATGGAAATCATCAATCACTAACTTAAACCTTTTAATTTGGATTAATGCACCAAAATCAACCTAGGGTGAACTAACCCCTAATTTGGGATTCAAAGTCCTAAGTGACAAATTCTAAGTTTTTATCTCTGAATTATACTTTGAACAAGTCACAAATGACCAAAGAAACTCAATCATGCAATCAAAACACATAAAACAACTTTAGAACTCAATTTGGCCTATTAAGCAACCTAATTGCACAAATAGAGAAAAGAATAACAAGAAATGAATTTGATCACAGAAACCCCTACCTTTGACAGCTGAGTAGAGATTCAATCTTAGTTGGATCTCGAACCTTAACTTTTCCTTTGGCTTTCCTCTTTCTCTCTTCCTCCTTCTTAGCCTTTTCTTCTCCTTCTTTCCTTTCTCTTGGAAACTTTTCTATTTCTACTTTTTGAAACAAGTTGGCCGTGAAAGAGGCTTTAAAAAGGGGAAATTAAAGACTCATATGGCCTTTAGGCCAAAATTGATAAAATCCTAATCTGCTAAAAACACTTAAATTTAGCTAAATCCAGATTTTCAGCTTCCAACAACTTTAAAATAAATACTAAGATTCATATAAAAAGTCGTTTCAACATTATATGATATTTTCATATTTGCTGTTAGTTAAACCGGTAATAATTAGACAACCAATATGCCTAAAAATGTCAAACTAGCTCAGTTTACCTTGAAACTTTAACTGTAACTTGTTATATATATATTTGTGACTTAGAAATAAATTATCCATATTTATTTCTCTCTCCTAATCTATTTATGCTATTATCTGAGCTATTTTAAACTACTTTTCACAGTCCGAGTTGCAACTAAGTACCTAAATTAACTCAGATTGTCACAAAAATAAACATACATGCTAAGCAAGTCATATACTACCTTTTGAATACATAAACAAGTCTAACATACCATTTAGGGTATTACACCAGACTTTAACCATAATGCCGCCATGCATGCAATTATTGGCAGACTCAAGCATGGCAACTTCACCAAATTACTGGGGTAAGAAAAGCTTGTAAAGCTCAAGGAATTAAAGCAGCGCTCTGAGAAGTACATCAACATGGAGGAAGTCCTCAAGGCCAAAAATAAGGCATAGAAGGATGTATTCGGACCTCAAAGGAAAGATAAAGAGCCTGAATCTAAAGGTCCCAAGAACAACCATAGGGGGCCACCTTAGGGAAAGTTTGATTAGTACACCCCCTCAGGGTGCCCTAGAGTACGATCCTGAAGGAGGTGTATTCTATCGACTTTAGTGACCTTCCAAAGCCAAGAACCCTCAGAACGTGTGGGTGGGTAAACAAGTTCAAGGTTTGCAACTACCATTATGCTTATGGCCACAATACAGATGAGTGTGTAGACCTCCGTGATGCCATAATGACCTTGATACAACATGGGCGCTGTAGAAATATGTCGAGGGGTCTAGAGGAACCAGACCCCAATGCTATAAAATGTGATATGACAAGAGAAGGACCCCGAGTCCACGCTGCCGAACTCTAACCCCTGATGGTAGGTCCCCACCACAGGAGCCACCTAGGCATTGGAGGACTGACTCACCATAAAGGGAACTAAGGTGGAACAAGGAAGTCAAGATCTCAGAGGTGGGCAAACAAGATCAGCTCAAAAGTGGCACCTAAGGGCGGTTCTCAGTGTGGCATCACGCTCTATCACAAAAAAAGAGTCAGGATCTCAGACCCTGATGATTAACTTTACAGATGAAGACGAAGAGGAAGTCATCCCGAGAGGCGATGACCCTATGGTGATCACCATAAAAATGATCAATGTTAGAGTAAAGAGGGTCTTTGTAGACCAAGGAAGCTCAACTGATATATGGGCAGACAAGATTAGCTTGAAAGAGGCACCTAAGGGTGGTTCTTAGTGTGACATCACACCCTTTCACGAAAAGAGGGTCAGGATCTCGGACCCCAATGATCAACTTTACAGATGAGGACAGTGAGGGAGTAATCTCGGCAGGTGATGACCCTATGGTGATCATCACAAAAATGATCAATGTCAGGGTTAAAAAGGTCTTTGTAGACTAAGGAAGTTTTGTTGATATACTGTTCATGGAGTGTTTTAGGAATATGGGCACCCCCACCTCCAACCTTAAACCCTTTATATAGACCTCGTGTGTTTCTAAGGGGAAAAGGTTAGGCTTAAGGGTTATATTGAGCTATTTGTAACACTAGGAGAAGAGTCCTTACACAAAATGGTGAGAATGAAGTTTCTAGTGGTGGACTGCCCTTCAACTTACAATGTCATCACTAAAAGGCCATCTTTGAATGCATTGGGTGCTATAATCTCCACACAACACTTGGCCATGAAGTTCTTGATGGAAGATAGATAGGTGGCCACTATAAAAGCTGATCAAGCAGCGATAAGAAGCTGCTACAACACAAGCGGATAGAGGACCCTGCCAACTCGGGGGAAAAATAAACAACCTGTGATGATGACCGAACTCGATGTCCACGATGACATGAAAGAAACTAGGCCGCAACCAGAAGGCCAGTTGTTGAACGTCTAATTTAGACCTTGCTTTGATCATCTTACCAAGATCAGAGCCTACTTATCGAAAGAAGAGCATAGAAAACTGACTGACTGACTTCCTACAACAGAACAAAGACCATTTTGCCTGGACATCGGCAAACATGCCTGGCCTCGACCCCAATTTCATCTGCCACTAGTTATCTGTCTCCCCTAATGCCACACTAATGGCCCAGAGGAAAAGGAAAGTGGGCCTGGAGCGTTAGAAGGCTATAAAGGAACAAGTGAAGGAACTCTTAAAAGCTGGATTAATCAGGGAAGTATCCTACACCACATGGCTCTCAAATGTTGTTTTAGTTAAAAGATCCTCTAGGAAATATCGCATGTGTGTGAACTACACAGACCTTAACAAAGCCTACCTAAAGGATCCTTACACATTACTTTACATCGATAAGTTGATCTTCTAGTTATCAGTTTCTGTCCTTCATAGATTCTTACTTTGGATACAATCAAATTCTCATGCATTCGAAAGATGAAGAGAAGACAACCTTCATTAATGAAAATGCTAGTTGCTATTATAAGGTGATGCCCTTCAGGCTCAAGAACGTCAGGGCCACCTATCAGTGCATGATTAATAAGGTATTTGAAAAATAAAGTGGCAAGGTAATGGAAGTTTACATTCATGATATGATTTTAAATACTTTAAGCTTGAGGGACCACATAGCTAACCTCACAGAAGTATTCTCATAGTTAAGGAAACATAATATGAGGTTTAATCCAGGGATATGCGCATTCAAGGTCCAAGTAAAGAAAATTTTGGGCTTCATGCTAACCAACAAGGGGATAGAAGCCAATCCTGACAAATGCCACACCAACATTAGTATGCAAAGCCCAAACTCCCTGAAAGAGATTTAATAGTTAACAAGTCGGATCGTGTCGCTGATGAGGTTTGTCTCCAAATCTTCTCAGAAAGCTCTGCCCGTTTTCAAACTCCTAAAGAAAGGAAAAGACTTTGAATGGATAACAGAGTGCAAGGAAGCTTTCAAAGCTTAAAAACTACACTGGCCACCCCACCCATCATTACCACGCCAGACATCGGAGAAACCCTCTTCCTTTACTTGTTAGTAGCAGATGAAGTAGTGAGTTCGGTTCTCATAATGGAAGCACATGAATGCCAAAAATTGGTGTATTTTGTCAACAAAGTACTACAAGGCCCTACGTTCTAGTACCAAAAAATTAAGAAATTGGCTTTCGTCCTCCTCGTTTCAGCTCAAAGGCTAAGGCAATATTTCTAGTGCCAGCCTATTGTCATGAGAATAGACCAGCCAATCAAGAAAGTCCTCCATAAACCTAAGCTGGAGGGTCAGATGATCGCTTGGTCTAAGGAGTTATCAGAGTTTGGAATAGGATACGAGCCTTGCCAAGCCATTAAGGCACAGGCTCTATTCGACTTCTTGGTAAAGTTCACACATCCACCAACATTTAAAAGCGAGGGAGAATGGACCATCTATGTTGATGGAGCTTCTAACCCAAAGAGAAACAAAACTGGAATAATTCTGGAAAATGCTAATGGGGTCATGCTTGAATAGTCTCTCAAGTTTGAGTTCCCAACCTCAAATAATTAAGCGAAGTACGAGGCTATGATAGTAGAGCTCCTTGTGGCCAAAGACCTGGGAGCAAGGAAGTTGAAGCTCTACAATGACTCCCAGTTAGTTACCTCCTAGGTGTTGGAGGACTACCAAGCCAATGACCCTCAACTATAGAAATATTTATCAAAGATGAAGAAATTAATGAAAGGTTTCTTGGAAGTGAAACTGGACCATATCAGTAAAGAACAAAATTCTAGGGCAAACATCCTATCCAAAATAGCAAGCACCATAGGCCTTAGGAATAACAAGTATATGATTCAAGAATCATTGCCCAAGCCTAGCTTCTTAGAAGAGGATCATGTCATAGCCATATCGGGTGACTCCATCTGGATGAAGCCCATTATTGCCTGCCTTAAAGATGGGGAGCTCCTAGCAGATTAATCAGAAGCCAAGAAGGTTATAAGGAAGGCGGCTTGGTAAATAATTTTTGTCGACAAGCTTTATCGCAGAGGTTTCTCCTTTCCGTTGCTTAAGTGCCTCATCCCTGAGGAGACTCAATACATCCATGTAGAAATCCACGAGGGTTATTGCATCCAACACTTAGGGGGAATAGCCTTAGCATAAAAGGCTCTGTGTGCTGGGTACTTTTGGCCAACGATGTCAGAGGACGCTATATTCTACATGCAAAACTGATACAAATGCCAGAAGTTCACAAACATCCAAAGTGAACCCCTGGAAGAACTTTCCACCATCTCCTTACCGTGGCCTTTTTGCAGGTGGGGTCTATATATGTTAAGACCGTTCCCCCAAGCCTTGGGCTAAGTAAAGTACCTAGTAGTAGTAGTAGACTACTTTATGAAGTGGATTGAGGCGGAACCTTTGGCTATAATTATTGCGAAAAGAGTCAAGAAGTTTTTCAAAAGGCTCATCTTTAGGTTTGAAATCCCCAAGTCTATTGTTATGAACAACGGAACACAGTTCGTAAATAAGAAGTTTTAAGAGATGTGCTCCGTCCTTAAAATAAAGCAATATTTCACCTTAGTGAAATATGCCCAAGCTAATGGCCAGGCAGAAACTGCTAATAGGGTGATCTTCCAAGGATTGAAAAGGAGGTTAGAAGATGCCAAAGGTGAGTGGACTGAGCAGTTGGGTCACGTCTTATAGGCATATCAGATAACCAAATAGTCAGCTACAGGGGAAACGCTATTCAAGCTCATCTATGGGTGCGAAGCGATGATTCTAGTCGAGATTGGGGAGCCAAGCTAGAGGAGGGAAGATTTCTCCAAAGAATCCAACGATGGATCTCTAAAAGATTAGCTCAACTTGAGTGAGGAACAATAGAGCATGGCCCACATCAAAGAAGTTATGTACCTTCAAGCTTTGAACTGCCTTGAGGTATAACAAACGGGTCTCCCCCAACGTTTTCAGGTGGGAGACCTCATCCTTAAGAAGGACAATATCGAAGGTCATAACACAAAAGACAAGAAGTTAGTTGTGAATTGGTATGGACCTTACTGGGTGATAAAAGTCCTCGAAAAGGGAGCTTACAAGATTGCTGACCTTTTAAGGAATGAGCTACCTAGAACTTGGAATTCCATGAACTTGAAGAGATATTACAGTTAGACAAACCAATTAGATTTTATGACTCTGCTCTTTTGGTTTTTGAAAAAAGTATTTGGATAAATGAAATAAGGCAATTTAGTGATACTTCATATCCCTCTCTCAATTCGAAGTCCTAAAATAATTTTTAAAGAGACATTGGATCTCTAAAGCATCATTAAATTACAAGAGTGGGAGCATAGATCCTAGCTCGTTATGAGACCTCGGATCTTACCTTGAACAAATTTTTAAAAGGACATTAGATTCCTAAAGCATCGTTAAATTACAAGCATAGGACCACAAATCCCAACTCGTTAAGGGATCATGGACCTCACCTTGAAAAAATTACTAAAGGAACATTGGATCCCTAAAGCATCATTAAATTACAGGAATGGGACCATGGATCCCAACTCATTATGGGACCTTGGATTCCACCTTGAACGAATTGCTAAAGGGACCTTGGATCCCTAAAGCATCATTAAATTACAAGCGTGGGACCATAGATCCCACCTTGAAGGAATTGCTAAAGGGACATTGGATCCCTAAAGTATTATTAAATTACAAGCGTGGGACCACAGATCCTAACTCGTTATGGGACCTTGGATGCCACCTTGAACGAATTGCTAAAGGGACATTGGATCCCTAAAGCATCATTAAGTTACAAGTGTAGGACCACGAATCCCAACTTATTATAGAACCACAGATCCCACCTTGAACGAATTGCTAAAGGGACATTGGACGTGTAAATCATCATCAAATTACAAGCATGGGACCACAGATCCTAACTTATTATAGGACCACGAATCCTACCTTGAACAAATTACTAAAAGGATGTTGGATCCCTAAAGCTTCATTAAATTACAAGTGTGGGACCACGAATCCTAACTCATTATGGGACCACGAATCCCTTCTTAGACAAATTGCTAAAGGGATGTTGGATCCATAAAGCTTCATTAAATTATAAGCGTGGGACCATGAATCCTAACTTCTTATGAGACCATGGATCCCACCTTGAATAGTTTGCTAAAGGGACGTTAGATCCCTAAAACATCTTAAATCTGCAAGTGTAGGACATTGGACCCCAACTCCTTATGCGACATCGGAGCCCACCTCTAACGAGCTATCGAAAAAGACGTTGGATCTCTAGACATTTCAAAATTTCCCAACTATGGGATTTCAAATTTTCCCACAAAAGGCGTTGAACCTCAGAAGGCAGGGAAACAAATAAAGGCAATAAAGAAGGAAAATGTAACATCCTCAATAACTTATTAGCTTTAATGATTGTTATAGTAGTTTATTAACCCTTGTGTGAGTTACCTATTAGTTCTGTTAATTTTTTGAGTTAATTTGGGCATATAATGTTATAACACAAGACATGAAAAATAGCTCAGAACTTAGCATGAACTACTTAGATGATGAAAATAAAAATGAAAATTTTATTTCTAGGTTACAAATAATTAGAATAAGTTGTGGTAATTTCTGAGGAATCAAACAAATTAGCTTGTCATTTTTAATAAATAGAATGAGTGTTTAAAGGCCAAAATTAAATAGGAAGGTAGCTCAAAAAATCATGAGATTTTCTGGAGATGTCAAATAGAGGATGAAAATTATTTTAGGAATGACTACAGGTTAAGGCATATACCTGTAAGCATATAAGTTTAAATCCTTAGGTTTTTCTTAACTAAGAAAGAGTAATAGAGTCTAATGGTTGTCAATGGTGTATATAGATAGATATTAAATGATGAGTATAGAAACTGAATAAAGTCTCAGAATTTTCTATAATACCTATGTAAGTTAGAAAACTCATAAAAAAAGATCAAAGTATCCTTAAGAGATACATCACTTCCACTTAACCATAAAAATCTTCATCCTTATCTTTTTTCTTTCTCTCCACTGTCTTATCTCTTCTTCACACTCACTCTTCTCACTTTCTTACTTTCTCACTTTTCTCATTTCACTCTCTCATACGACCAAAACACAAAGAAATAAAGAACAAAGACAAAATCAAAAAGGACCACCATCATTAGGCAACAAGAAGGAGGAACAAAAAAAAAGAAGAGGAAAGAAATACCATCACCAAGGGAGTTAAGGTAGGGGTTTGAACTTCTTTATCTTATTCTTCCTCTACTTCTTTCCTAAATCTTGTATTAGGGATTGGATTGAATATGGTTATTGTGAGTTGTATGTTGGATTGATGGTAAATATATGGTTGATGGACTTGCGAGTATTTATGAGATTCTATGAATTTGTGGTTGATGATATTGGTCTTAATGGAACTTGGTATGATGACAACTCAAGACTTTGATTTAGTTTTGATTGGAAATGATAGTTTTGATAATAGTTTTGATTTAGTTTTGATTTGTTTTACAACCTTGAGGTTATATGTGTAACATCAATTGCAACATCCTCCCTAACCTATTAATATTAAGAATTAATATAGAAGCTTATTAATATTTGTGCTAATTATTTGTTTATTTTGGTAATTTTCTGAGTTAGTTTAGGTATGATGCTTTAACCTAAGATATGGATAGTAACTCATATTAGCTTAGAATTTAGCACAAATTACTTAGATGAGAGAAATAAATAAGAAAAATTTATTTCTAAGTCACAAATAATTGAAATAAGTTATGGTCAATTTTGAGGAATTAACTGATTTAATTTGGTATTTTTAATAATATAGAATGAGTGTTTAAATGCCACATTAAATAGAAAAGTGATCTAGAAAATTATGAGATTTTGAGAAGATGTCAAGTAGAGGAAGGAGAATATTTTAGAAATAGTTACAAGTTAAGGCAGATACCTGTGAGCCTATTAGTTTTATTCCTTAGGTTTGCCTTAACTTAAGGAAGACTAACAAAGCTTAAGTGATAGTTAACAGTGTATAGAAAATTATCAAATGATGAGAATAGAGACTAAAAGAAGTCCTAAAATTTTCTATAACACTCATGAAAGTTAGAAAACTTAGGTATAGAAGATTAAAATATCCTTAAGAGATAAATTCTTCACATCAAAAACCTTGTCCTTATTCTTATCTTCGTTCCCTCGGCAGAAGATAAGAACAAAAATAAAGAAAGAGAAATAGAAAGGGAAAGAAAGGAAAAATAGAGAGGAAGAGAAAGAGAGAAAACGTAATGGTAAGGACAATGTTTTTCTCTCTTTCTCTTCCTCTCTATTTTTCCTTTCTTTCTTTCCCTTTCCATTTCTCTTTCTTCCTTTTTGTTCTTATCTTCTTCCAAGGGAAAGAAGATAAGGATAAAGACAAGGTATTTGATGTGAAAATTTTATCTCTTAAGGATATTTTAATCTTTCATACCTAAGTTTTTTAATTTCTATAAGTGTTAAAGAAAATTTTAGGACTTCTTTTAACCTCTATTCTTATCATTCCATAATTTTTTATACACTGGTAACTATCACATAAGCTTTATTACTCTTCCTTAAGTTAAGGCAAACCAAAAGAATTAAACTAATGGACTCACAAGTATTTGCCTTAACCTGTAACCATTTCCAAAATATTATTCATCCTCTACTTAGCATATTCCCAAAATCTCATAACTTTTTGGGTCACTTTCCCATTTAATTTGACATTTAAACACTCATTTTGTATTATTAAAAATACCAAATTAACTCAATTAATTTCTCAAAATTCACCACAACTCATTCAAACTATTTGTGACATAGAAATAAGTTTTCCTCATTTATTTCTCTCATCTAAGTAATTTGTGATAAATTCTAAGCTAATATGAGCTATTTTTCATATCTTGGGTTATAGTATCATACCTAAATCAACTCAAAAAATTACCAAAATCAACAGATAATTAGCACAAATATTAATAAGCTTCTATATTAATTCGTAAGACTAATAAGTTAGGGAAGATCTTACAATAAAAAATTTATCTCTTCAGGATACTTCAATCTTCCATACCCAAGTTTTCTAACTTTCAAAAGTGTTATAGAAATTTTAGGACTTCTTTTAGTCCTTATTCTCATCATTCCATAATTTTCTATACATTGTTAACTATCACTTAAGATTTATTACTCTTCCTTAAGTTAAGGCAAGCTTAAGGAATTAAACTAATAGGCTCACAGGTATCTGTCGTAACCTGTAACCATTTCCAAAATATGCTTCATCCTCTACTTTGTTAGCCATGACAACCATCACCCAAGAGGGGATGGTCAATTAGGTGATTGCAAAGTTTTACAACATTAAGAAATTAAGATTTTTGAAGCACTCAATTAATAAATGAAGTAGAACATGCATAACAAATGTACAATAAATATAGATTACTCAAATACAACTTGGATTATAGGATAAATTAAGCAAATAAGCTAGATATCAAGTTCTTAGAATCAAAACATCAAGATGACAAGATATGCAATAAATAAATACACTGCACCAAATACTGAAATTAAAGAGTGTAGGGAAGAGAGAATCAAACTCAAGAATTTATTCTGCTTCATTCACCAACCACTTGTGACCTACATCCAGTTCCCAAGCTTAACTTGAGATTTTTTTCACTATCACCTAGACTTCACTGGTGCTAGGAAAACCTTTACAACTGAGAGCACTCAACACACCTTAGGATGCCTCACCCTTTGTGCTTGAGCCTCACCCTTACAATTTTTTTAGGGATATCTCACCCTTTTTACAAAAAATCAAAGTATAGAAAAATGGAAAACTCTCACAAGAGTAGATAATACAAATTGAAGTTCTATGAAACTCTCAAAGATATCTCAAGTTTTTTTGACAAAAACAGAGCACAAAGATTGAATGAAATGATTAACAGATTAAAAGCTTGAGAAATGTTTTTCAGAATGTTAGTTGTATGTAAAAGATGTCCCAAAGGCTTGTATTTATAGTATTCTAAGAAAAAGAGCTATTAGGGGGTATTTATTTCACGCATTAAATGTTCTGAAACTAGCCGTTGCTGGTTTAAGACTCGTGATGATCGATTACCAAGATATGATAATCGATTACCAAGCTTTTAAAATGTGTTCTGAGCTTTCTAGGCAAGTGGTAATCGATTACCAAGCTTCTGTGAATAGTGGTAATCGATTACCAAGCTTCTGACTTTTGAAAAACAAGTTCCCGCATGTCTGTAATCTATTACCAGGCCTTGGTAATTGATTACCAGCTTCCAAAAAAGCTATTAATTGATTACTAAGCCATTGAGTGAGATAACAATAATCCTAGAACCTATTTTGAGCCCAAATCAGCTTGGCAAACATTTCCAACTTAGAACACTTGGATTTTTCAAAGATACAAACTTGATTTTCATTATCCAAGGTTAAAATATCATTTGGTTAAAAAAATACCCACCAACTAAAATAATTTTCAAGAGAAACTCTTTTATGAACATTATAAAACATTTTGAGATATCTATAAACTTCTCATATAAAGACTCTAAGTCCTATAAACTATACCATTTAAGTTTCCTTTAGACTTGGTCTTTGGCTTGACTTTGTTACCATCAAAACCTTCATGATCTTCATGACATAAGCATTTACATTCTCCCCCTTTTTTATTATGACAAACCAACACAGGTAAAGAGTAGCATTTATATATATATATATATAAGAGATTTAAAGTGCAACTCTCCCCCTTTCTCATGCAATTCATACTCTTCCCCTTTTGCATTATTAAAAAGATATAACCATTCAAAACAAATATAAGCATTCAATATTATCAACTCATATATATATAATTAGCTTCACCAAAACAGATTAACCAATAGCATGCCAAATACAAATATTCAACAAGCGCTTCATCAATAATGTAACATCCATACTCCTATTACCATACTATATCAGCTAAATTCAAGGATAAATAGAGTTAGGTGCATTGCTTCTAACTTATACACGTCATACTAGATTCATAATAACCATGTTTGCTATTATAAGAAGCCACGAGGGAAACTAAAGCTTCTAAACATATAGAACTTTACATTAATTGTACAAGCTAAGCCTCAAAAGGGCTTAAGTACAATACGTTAACTTACACAACCCAAGCTGTTATCATAAATACAAGTGTTGAACAAAAGCAAATAAAACTAAACTACTTTATCTACTTCTTTTTCTTTCCCTTGGGAGAATCATGACTTGTATTTATCATAAAAATAACAAACGAGGTGAGAATTCACAAAAAACAAATCCATGAACTACATTCATAACTATTCTCTTTTCTGTGATAAATAATTGTCTATACAATCGTAAAATATCATTTCCATTGACAAAGTGTTTTTCTCACCTCTTTGCTCATTACAGAGTTTTACTTACTCCTTTGCCCTTAGTAGAGTGTGTCTCTCACTCCTCTACTACCTTTGGTAGAGTGTTTTTCTCACTTCTCTACTATAACAAGGTGCTTTTCTTACTCCCTTATCTTAGAATAGACCATGTTTGTGACTCAACTTTGACAAATAAAGGAGCCGCTCACAATCTATGCTATATTGATTCATCTTTAACCAATAAAGGAATAAAGCATACTTGACATACTTCTTAAACCAGAGCAAGTGTACAACTAACTAAATGCACAAATATAACATTTCTTAAGTATATAAAGCACACACTCATGGCATAAGTCATTTCTTGTTGTGAGCTTAACCAAAACTATTCATGTTTCATGGTATAGAACTCCATTAATCTAAAACAGAGATATACTAATCATTTGTCAAGGTTTAGTGTTCATTTAACACTGAAATTATGTGTTTTTATGATAGGATAATCGATTAGTACTAATCTCTAATCGATTATCAGCTGCAATCAATGGCGTTTTATATGTTCATAATCGATTACCCACTCTGGCTAATCAGTTATGACCAATTAACTTGCATTCTTGAATAAACAATAATCGATTAGCCCTTTAGTGTAACTGATTATTAGCAACATAGCTATCTAGAATAACTAAATAATCGGTTAGCCTCTATTGGCTAATCAGTTATATGGTTTATAAGATCATCTGCCAGACACCAATAATCGATTAGCCCTTTTGCATAACTGGTTATCTGGTTATCATGATCCTTTAGAAGACTAGAACAGACTAATAATTGGCTATCCCCCTTGGATAATCAATCATTTGGATATAATGAACCAGAAAAATCGAGCTAAGACACAATTGCTACCAAACCTTTCAATCTTTCCATCAACTTATTATGTAAACTTAACTTACACACAAGTTATACTATTATACAAGTGAAAAATCACCATAAATCAAATGCGCGTGTTCTCAACAAAACCAAATAGGTTTAACAACAAAACCAAACCATACAACCCTTAGTTTCATTCCATGTTTACCAAGTTTCAAGTTTACTCATAACTCCAACCCATAAACAAATCATAACTACAAGATCTAAACTTTACTAACTTATACCATAAACCTAAAACAAAGTAATGGTAACAAAAGAAAAGAGTGAAGCAAACCTTAACTGCTTGAAGATGGTAGGCTATGGATGTTCATTGCTTTTCTTTCTTTTCCCCTTCCTCTTCCTTTCTTCCTTTTCCCTTTCTTTCTTTTTCTTTTCTTTCTCTATTTCCTCAGCTGCTCATATGTGAGAGTGAGAGAGTGAAAAGTGAGATAAGAATGAAAGAAAGGTTAGAAAGTGAATGAAATAGTGACATAGACAGTGGATAAGAAAGAAAAGAAGAATATCTTGTGACTTTGGTAACTAACTGGAAGTATTGTATCTCTTAAAGATACTTTAATTTTCCATTATCGAGTCTTTCAACTTTAAATAGTGTTATAAAAAATTATAGGATTCATTTCATTCCTAGATTCAACATCTCATAATTTTCCACAAACTATTAACTATCTGCCTATTTAATATGGCTCTTAAACACTCACTCAGTGTTATAAGATATACTAAACTAACTCAGATAATTCTCAAAACTTACTCACTTCACGACTTACTTATTTGTGACTTAGAAATAAATTCTCCAAATTTATTTTCCTTATCCAAGCAGTTTATGGCATTTTCCTGAGCTAATAATAGTTATTTTTCACATTCAGTGATACAGCAAAGTGCCTACACTGACTCAGAAGGTCACCAAATTTAATAAGCAGCATTATATCCAAAGACAGAGTATCCAAAAATAACATATACAAAATTTGCTAAAATCAATCATGCGAGTCAAAAGTAACATAAGCTAAGATAAATAACATCATGTCCGAAAGATAACCTACGATGGTTAGATGAGCATTAAAGATCATAACCACTAAGAAGCCAACACAGTTCAAAATAACCTAAAACATAAAAATATAGCTAAAACAAAGTTAGATTATCTAAAAGTTATGATCCATGCCTAAGCCTTATCATCCTCCGTTGGTGGAAGGCGATGCTTAATCCTATCCAAGTGGTCAAAGATAGCCATTGCTATGCTCCTCATAGACCCAAAAGTTCGTAAGCTGGGCTTGAAGACTTGCAATGGCAGCTTAAATCTGGTCTTCATTCGCAGTAGGGGCCTCTTCCATGACCACATCAGCAGGGGCAGCGGGCACTCCTCCTTCTGGTGTCACTGCTTCATGCCCAACATCATAGACCCAAACACCATTTTCTTTCTTCATTTTCATACAGTTGGGAATGGACTTTGTGAACTTGTTGTGACTAGCGAGACATATAACTCCTTCATCACTCAAGCTCAACTTGTATTGATTGAGAATCCTAGCAATGATCATGGCATAAGGGAGGTCCATCATGAGCTTTCTTTTTACCTTCATCATATAATGCATGATTCTATTTCATGGCCCAAAGCAAGAAGATGTCTTCTTCCTCAAGCAGGGCATAGTTATTTGCTCTAGGAACTAGGATGTGTGCCAAGACATAATGAAGAAGACGATCCTCATAATTCAGAATCCCAGTAATGAAGGACCCTTTCAGAATCTCAATGCCCAGTTTAATCATGCTCCGGACAGTCATTGTTGTATCATATCCTTCCCAATTTTTGTGACTTTCTTCCGTCAAAGCTTGCCCAAAATGAGTTAGACTAAAAAGATGAGTCCAATCACAAGGTTTCACAATGATTCTGTGCCTTTTGATCTCAGTGACCAAATTTTCTTCACTTATAACCAGATTGCAAAACAAAAAAAAAACTTTAGTGGGGTCAAGATAATACTCACAATGGGTGGTGACGAGGCTCTCAACCCATGGTACTCCAAGAACTCAGTAAGAAAAGTGAACTCTTCTTTAACAAAGTAATCACAGTCATGTATTTGGGTTGAATCAAGTAGCAAGCTTGAAACTCAAGGAGATATTTGTTCATTTGAGCCACATGGGAGAAGTACCTTCTGGGGTCCAAGCTTAGAGGAAGATTCAGGTCAAAGGTTGGGGTAGGAACTTGTTTAGTAACAGAGGGATTCTTGGTTTATGACTTCTTTGGGTGAAAGCTGCTGGTCATAGTGGAAAAAAGAGTTTTAGGGCGCGGTTTAGAAGAGAGAAAAAGATGAAAAAGTGGAATTTTTGGAAGAATTTCTAGGTTTTAATCAGTGGAAAGTGATAGGTTTGAATGGAAAGAGTGTTTAAATGGTGGATTTTAGTTTGATTTGAGGTGGGTGAAGTGTTTGAGAGAGTGGGGTGAGAGGATGGTTGAGAGGAAGAAGATGAAGATGATGAAAAGGGGGCATGCGTATAACATGAAGTCACGTTTTTTTGGAACACGTGAATAATCGATTACACCATATAGGTAATCGATTATTTGTATTTCTCCTGGAGTAGTTTTGGCTTCAATAATCAATTATGACCCTTTAGTAATCGATTATTTTTGTTTTAAAGGAGAAAAACACCATTCTGACTTGCTTGAATAATTGATTATGCATTTCTTCTAACTGATTATCGGACCTTCTCAAAAACACTTCAGGACACCACCAAGAGCAAATAATAGGTTATTTGCATACCATAACATATTATTTTAGCATCAGAAACAATTTTTTCTTAGGAAATTAGCTCTTTAAACAAAACCTCATGTCTTCTAGAAGATTATTTTAGCTTGGCCTCATTTCCCCATCCACTCTAAACATCAAATAATAAGTTATTTGAGCCTAATAACATATTATTCTTCATCAAAAACACCAGAAAATATTTTTTAGCAGCAGGAACTTAAGATTTGAAATTGGGGGACTTAAACATGGATCAAGTATCTACAAAAAAAATTAGGGGAAACTCTGATGACTCAAGTTAGTAAAGGATTTATAACATAAATACCAAGATAAAATATATCTAACACAAGCATTCATTCAAAGACATGATTGATCAAAAACTCAAGCTCAAGGATATTAACAATAAATATTTCATTTCAAACATGGAGTATACTTTATCTAGCATGCTAACATGTAGAAACATTTTCAAGGCATAAAGCTAGAAAAGCATAACACAAGTCTTCATTTATCCAAGGATTGCAAGTCCAAGCTTCATGGAGACAAGGAAGAGAGCTTGGAATTATTTTTGATTTTGTGCTTGCAGCAACTTCTTTCAAGATATCACAATCAGCTCTTGGTCTTTAAGTACACCTATAACACACTTCAATTTTTGGCTTTTGGTACCCAAATTTTCTTGGGTCCTTGTGCATTAGTCCTTATTATTAATTCATTATACTCTCATAAAGATTAATATTTTTTAGAGTATGTAAATTAAGCACAACAAGTTAAATAATTAATTACCATTAAGCACATAGCCAATAGCATGCTTACTTTCATGATATATAGACAATTCAAAACATAGCAAGCATACCTAGGCATTATAGAACCTTATGTACCAAGATATATAACAAATTAATTAGCTATGGTACAATAAGAATGAACATAATCATGTTCTAAACATATTATTCAAATTTTACTAAGTACACATGATTCTATCAATCACTTAAGGCCTACAAGGAATATACCTCAAATTCATTGACTTTTCAAGTGAATATGCATAAGACGTAAAGGCTTTTGATACCTTGGCTTTGGTAATTAAGGAATATTGCTTATCTTTTGGAGTCTTGAACTTTACAAGTTCTACATTTTGTACTTGAGAAGCTTTGGTTGAAGTCATATTCATTCTTTGACCAAAACTTTTACTATTGGGCTTTGGAAGCATTTTCCTTTATGATTCCTCTTTCCTTTGACCAATTAGTCTATCCTTTTGAGAAAATTTCTGTATAATTGAAACAATAGGAGGACATTTTAGTACACAATTCATCTTGGGTGCTTGAATGTTAGTACTAGGCCCTTTAAGATCTTTAGGAACTTATATCATACTATTTCTCATATAAGAATTTCTTCTATAATTGCATAAATGAAAAATATGTCCTAAATGACCACAAAAATTGTAAACAATTGAATTTAATGATGAATTAGTCCTTTGAAGATCATCTTTGGAAAACTTAAGCCTTTTGTTGTTATTACATTCTATACTATTTTTGTCATAAAGCTTGCTTGAATTTTTATGTGGAATAGCATTAATTTTATTCTTATTAACAAGCATAAAATGTAAGCAATTTGAATCTTTAGCTTTGGTGAATTCGGAATATAAGTTCTCAACTTGATTTTCTAAATCAATGTACTTTTCACAAGAAGTTGAGGTTTCACATTTCAAAGACATTTTCTCATCAAGAAAAGTATATTCATTTTTCAAAGTCTCAATTTCATTTTCAATGGAGGAAATGTTTTTCAAACAAAATAAGTTTTTTCTTTTCTAAATTCAATAAACCATCATACAATTCATCATATGCACATTGTAGCTTTTAATAGGAAGGACTATCATCTAGTTTAACATTATTTAACTTAAAGTCTATTTTAGCCATATAGGAAGTAATCTCAATTTCTAGCATACTTGGCTCTTTAAGGGAATTACCATTTTCTCATTGTTGTCCATTAAGGATTCAAGAACATCTTCCTTCTCAATTTTGTTTTGCTTTGTCTATTCTTCAAATTGAGCACCATCATCACCAAGAGGTATTTGGCTCCTTTCAATAGTTTGAACATCTTTTTGAGGATATTTTTTCATGATAAGCTTTCTTCAATGACTTTTGCTCTTCTTGCTTTTTATATACAACTTTATACACAAAATCATTGTTAGCAATATAAAGAGTATCAAGGGTGTCCAAAATTTCTTTGGGACTAGAGCAATTCTTAATTCTAGCTTAAACATTATCATTCAAACTACTTATCAAGATTTGCATTACTCTAATGTTCAAGGAAAAATATTTCTTGTCATAAGTACTTTAAGTTTGTTTTGATTTGCAAGTAAATCTATCAAGCACAATATCCCACAAATCAAGATTAATAGATTGCATATAAAATTTCATTCTAACTTTCCAATAAACAAAATGCACACCATCAAAGAAGATGGTTTATCAATTTCAAAACTTTCCATTTTGAAAAACTTTCAATGGTTGCTAATAAACAAGGATCTTTAACTATAAGTAGTTAAACTTTCAACAAAACACGAAGTTCTGATACCACTTGTTAGCCATGGCAATCATCACCCAAGAGGGGGGTGAATTTGGTGATTGCAAATTTTTACAACAACATTAAGAAATTAAGATTTTTGAAACACTCAATTAACAAATGAAGCATAACATACATAAACAAATGTACAACAAATATAGATTACTCAAATAAAACTTGAATTATAGGATAAATCAAGCAAATAAGCTAGATATCAAGTTCTTAGAATCAAAACATTAAGATGACAAGATATGCAATAAATAAATATACTACACTAAATATTGAAATTAAAGAGTGTAAGGAAGAGAGAATCAAACTCAAGAATTTATCCTAATTTAGACACTAACCACTTGTGGCCTACATCTAATCTCCAAGCTTAACTTGAGATTTTCTTCACCATGACCTAGACTTCACGAGTGCTAGGAAAACCTTTACAATTGAGAGCACTTAACACACCTTGGGATGCCTCACTCTTTGTGCTTGAGCCTCAACAACAAAGGATGCTTCACCCTTACAATTCTTTGAGGGATAGCTCACCCTATTTATAGAAAATCAAACACCCTATTTACAGAAAATCAAAGTATAGATGAATGGAAAACTCTCACAAAAGTAGATAATACAAACTGAAGTTCTATGAAGCTTTCAAAGATATCTCAAGTTTTTTGACAAAAATGGAGCACAAAGATTGAATGAAATGATTCACAGATTAAAAGCTTGAGAAATTTTTTTTAGAATATTGGTTGTATGTAAAAAATGTCCCAAAGACTTGTATTTATAGTATTCTAAGAAAAAGAGTTGTTGGGGGGTATTTATTTCATGCATTGAATGCTCTGAAACTAGTCATTGTTGGTTCAGACTTATGGTAATCGATTACCAAGCTTTTAAAATGTGTTATGTGAATTCTGGGCAAGTGGTAATCGATTATCAGGCTTTGATAATCGATTACCAAGCTTCTATGAATAGTGGAAATTGATTGCCAAGTCTTGGTAATCGATTACCAAGCTTTTAACATTTGAAAAATAGGTTTCCGTGTGTCTATAATCGATTACTCGATTACCAAGCTTCTGACATTTGAAAAACAGGTTCCCGCATATCTGTAATCGATTACCAGGCCTTAGTAATTGATTACCAACTTCCAAAAAAGATTTTAATTGATTACTAAGCCATTGAATGATATTACAATCATCCTAGAGCCTATTTTTGAGCTTAAATCAGCTTGGTAAACATTTCCAACTTAGAACACTTGGATTTTTCAAAGATACAAACTTGATTTTCATGATCCAAGGTTAAAATATCATTTGGTTAAAAAACTACCCACCAACTAAAATAATTTTCAAAAGAAATTCTTTTAAGAACATTATAAAACATTTTGAGATATCTAGAAAACTTATCACATAAAGACCTAAAGTCCTATGAATCATACTATTTAAGCTTCCTTTGGACTTGGTCTTTGGCTCGACTTTGTTATTATCAAAACCTTCATTATCTTCATGACATAAGCATTCACATACTTGGCATCTTCCCAAAATCTCATAATTTTTCAAGTCACTTTCCTATTTAATTTGGCATTCAAACACTCATTCTGTGTCATTAAAAATACCAAATTAACTAAGTTAATTTCTCAATATTCACCACAACTCATTCCAACTATTTGTGACCTAGAAATAAACTTTCCTTATTTATTTCCCTCATCTAAGCAATTTGTGCTAAATTTTGAGCTAAAATGAGTTATTTTTCAGATCCTGAGTTATAGCATCATACCTAAACCAACTCAGAAAATTACCGAAATCAACAGTCATCACAAATATTAATAAGCTTCTATATTAATTCTTAAGACTAATAGGTTAGGGAAGATATTACAATATGTGATCTTATCATGTTTAGGAACCATTTTCTGGTGTTGAAACCATCTGATACTTCAGTAATCGATTACCAGTTTAAAAAGGTTGTTGTTGAGTAATCTGCTACTGGGCAATTAATCGATGAAAAAGTGACTAGTTAATCGGTCATTGGCAGAAAAGAAAATGGTTTGAGCGATTGATATTTCAAAAAGTGACTGATCAATCAATCAAGGATAGCAAAACTAGTGGGTTTTCTGCTAATGTTGGGCGATTACAGGAACATACCTATAACTGGTAATCTTGGTAATTAACTACCAAATCTCTATTTTAAGAGAATGGCTTGTGGTAATCGAATACCAAGTATGGTAATCAATTACTAATCCCCTGATTTGAGAAAACATAGTTCTCTACTCTTTGGGGGCTAAGTGGATATATCTATATTATGTGGTATGATTAGATTGAATTAAGTTCACTAAATAAGTTGACTTATGCTTTTGATATTTTGCACTTAGTATACTTGAGAAATGATGATGGTGTGCACTTGAGGTGCTTATGAAATGATGATATTATGAACTTTTGGTACTTATGAAGTAATGATAATGTGTATATGTTATACTTATGAGATGAATTATAATGCACTGAAAATTGATATGCTCCATTAGAATGCTAAAGTTTAGCTAGTAATTGAATGAGAATGTAAAGTTCATGTTTAAGTGCTCATTAATTTAAAAGATATTGGACATGATCCTCGTACCTGAGGTGATCCTAGATGTTTGGTAGATTGAGGAGGTGATATGCCCTCTCTCTACCTATGATCCTGGTAGATTGAGGAGGTAAAATACCCTCTCTACCTATGATCCTAGATAGGTATCCTTTGGAAATGACAATGATCCTTTGAATATCTTAGTTTGGATATGATTTAGGAAATGACGGTGATCATAGATAGGTATCCTTTGGAAATGACAGTTATCCTAAATCTAGATCTAGGAAATGACGATGATCCTAGATAGGTATCCCTTGGAAATGACAGTGATCCTTTGGATATGATTTAGGAAATGATGGTGATCTTAAATCTAGATTTAGGAATTAATGGTGATCCTAGATAGGTATCCCTTGGAAATGACGGTGATCTTTTGGATATCTTAGTTTGGATATGATTTAGGAAATGATGGTGATCCTAAATATGGTTTGGATATGATTTAGGAAATGATGGTGATCCTAAATATAGTTCTAGGAAATAACTCTGTGATCCTATATATATATATATATATATATATATATATATATATATATATATATATATATAGCTAGAGTTATCCGAAATAGTATTGTATAATGGTAGACTACTACGTATAGGTTGTGTGAATTGGTTTGATAATTCGACTATAACTGAGTGTTTGGTAGTGTGAGGATGCGATATTCCCTCCCTACTTATTTATCTATAAGGACATTGGTCTTAGGAATATGTTTAGAAAGATGATAAAGTAATGAGTGCTAAAGAAGGATTTATTCATGTTGAGCATTTTCACATCATCTTGAAGATGTTATTTATATAAATATATTTGATAATGAATGTTTGCATCATGATAGAATGTTAATATTCTAGTGATTGTAAGTTATAGTCTATACTTGATATATTCTTGATGGAATCTATGATTTATTACTGATATGTTAAAAACTAGTTATATTATTTGAGTTTATGTTGATGATCAATGATTAAAAATTGAACTTCTACCTCGGTAAGAGAAAGGAACCATTTTGGCATTTGCTAACTTTCTTTGAAATACTTATAAATTGATTTGATTTTCCCAAAGCAGTTGAAATTATTATGATGACACATGTTTGTTAGATATACTAGGAATTTCTAGAATTCTCACCCCCTTCTATCTTTTCTTTCCATGATAATTCTACCACGTGATTCACCTACAGAGTAAAGATGTAGAAGATGATGTAGTATAGTGTTGCTTATCTTTTATGATCACTGCCATGTATTTATATTTATGCAATGGCTTGTATGTACATATGCCTATGAAGGCTTGATATGTATAACTTAAATACTGTTATAGAGAATTGATGTACTGGTTGTATGTGATACTAATGCCAGTATTATTTATACATGTTATATATATAATATTGTGTATCGTAGGTACATGTTCATACTTTTGATTAGTATATGAAAATATATATGGTATTCGACTAGGTTAATATGCAAGTTCTTATATTTCTAACAAATGGACTCCAAGGACACTAAAGCAATAACCCTCACAAGGCTCAAGTAAGAAATAAAATCAGTATAATAGATTACCAAGGAAAATAAAAGTTTAGTTGTGATGTGCCTAAGTCTAAGTACTTCAGTGTAGTCCAAATATACTAGGAGTATTAGTCTTGGGATATTATAGAAAACAGTATAGGATCTGAAAGACAAAGTATTATAAAGGCCTCCAAGTTTGGCAAAAGGAGCATGTTCATACAAAAATAACAAAACCCACACAGGGGCCAAAACAACAAAAGAAAAGAAAAAGACTTCAAGTTGGGGTTGTTTCGTTCTTGCCAGTAACTCCTTCAGCTAGTTGAGTAGGCTGATATGGTATCTCGGCATTTGCAGTGACATCCTCCTCGAACTGGTCGTCGTTTGTACCCATTTGGTCACCTTTTTCTTCATCATCTGATGAGTCGCTAACCACCACAATTTGACTGTCGTCCATTGCACTCAAGTAGTCCATCCTCAGGAATTCTTTGATCTCCGAATAGAGGACGGAGACCTGTGTCAGGGCGTTCTTAAAGGACCTCTCTGTCATAGCCTTCTAGCTAGCTAGATACTGGTCCCACTCAGTAACTTGCTTTGCCACCAACTCTCCAGAGGCCCCACCTCTACCTTCCACGAGATAAACCTTCTCTTTTTTGAGATCCGAGATCCTAGTCTCAAGACTTACTTTTTTAGCTTTCAGGTTTTCAATTTGAGTATTCAGCTCTTTTTCCTAAGCCTCGAATGCCTTCAGCTTGATGTTAGAGTCCATGGCCTTTGTCCTCTACCTTTCACAGCTGTTGTGGGCCTTGAGATGCTAGGCAGAGACAGTCTAAACCTGGTTCTCCATCTCGATCACTTTCTCCTCCGCCTCCTTCTGATTGGCCTCCAGCTTAGCATTTTTTTCTTGGAGGATCTTATTGCCCGACTCTAGGATGAACATATTCTTAGTATCAAGCCTTATCTCCAAGTACTGCAACATAGAGGCTGACTAATATTGGGTCTTATGCATGTGGAGGAAGAGCTCAGAAGGCGACATGGAGCTCACCACCTTGATATCCTTCTCCCTCTGGAAAAAGACATCAGAATGCCCTTGGATGTTAAAATCCTTGCCCTAGACAGAGGCAGAGTTTGACTAGGCAGTAGAGGTCAAATCCACAATAGGGCCTTTGAATTGGCTTGAAGACTCGTGGATGTCCTCCGAAATGGGGATCATGGTGGTAGCAGCCTCCATTTTGCTTTTCTTGATAGCCTTCCTTAAAGCCCAGATATTATCTATGTCTATCATACTATCTACAAAATAAAAAATAAGGGGTATAAACTCCCAAAAGAAGGACAAGCAAAAAGCTGAAAAAGTAATAAAATTATAAATACATAAATTAAAGGGTTCGGAGAACAGTGTATCTAATACTAAACTTACTCAAATATCCCTTGACCTCCTTGGGAGACCAAGTTATTAGTTTGGCGCACTCAAAGTTCTCAAACCTATTGGTGGCGGCCATGAAGAAATTGTAGGCAGCCTGCTCCACCTCCAACATCCCTTTGTACTTAGTTTGTACTTTCTGCTTGTGCATAAAACTTTTATTCCAATATAAGTGGATACAGAGCTTGTGATCCTATCCAATGAAGAACGGAGGTTAGGACTAGTCACCCCGAAGCTTGAAATATGTCTCTTTGAACTCTTTGTACGATTCATCATACAACTCAAAGCATTTTTGCTCGACGTGGTTCCGTAATGTGATCTAGGTTAGTTTGTCTCCCCCGGTTGACCCTAACATGTAGAAAAAAAAGAAGAGGTCGGTGATTGGCTCCACTTCGAAATGCCGACATACGATCTTGAATAATCTAATTGTGAACACCCAATTTTGACCAGACTAAAAAAAAAAAGAAAAAAATAATAATAAAAATAAAAAATAAAATAATAAAAAACCAACAAAAAAATAATAAAAAATAAAAATAATAATATAAAAAAATAAAAAAAATAAAAGAAAAAAGCTCATATTCCAACACACACATTTGAATTTCACGTAATAAAGAAAGGGATGGGGAGCTCAATAAAGAAAAGAAGGAGTGATTGATGCAAAAGAAAAAAAAGAGAAGAAAGGGTCAGCAGAAAAAAATAAAAAAGAGAGAATTTTGATACAAAAAGGAGGATTTTAGGGAGATTTGTTGGGAGAAAGATGAAAATTTGAAGGAAGCTGCCAAACTCCCAGACGGTGAGCAATCATCACATCCATCATCAACAACAACTCTTCCCTCCAAAATGTGAAGGATCCCTCCATAAATGCCTCTGCCATCATTTTCTTCCGAGGCTTGACAACCCATTCCTTCAAAACTTCTGCCAACCCCTAACCATCTTCTGCCACTCTCAACTTTCATTATCACCATCTTCAACCTTCATCCCTGCACCATTTTTTTTTTACGTGAATCCTCCTCTCCTCTGCCACCATCCTTCTCCAACCAAATAAACCCAGCAGCCACCCTCCCATCCAACACCACTGAGTCAACTCAGTGAGCCATATCATCTTCCCACCATAGCCTCCAAAACTACCTTGCACCTTCAACTTCTCATCATTTTCATCATCAACCAAACTCCATCCCCAACCCAAAACCATGAACCCCACCAAACCGTAGCAGCCACCACGTGAAGCCAGCAAACGTTCACCACCTCATTTTGACAACCCCACAAAATCCATCCTCTTCAACCGACCGTCGGACCGCACAGAAGCCATCAGCCTCCCAACCACCGTCGAATCCATCCTCTTCAACCGACCGTCGAACTGCACAAAGCCCACCTTCACCTCTAACTCGACCGTCGGACTCCTGCCCACCTTCACCTCTAACTCGACCGTCGGACTCCTGAATCCCTCTATACCCGACCGTCGAACTAACAACCATCATACCCCACCGACTGTCGAACCTATCCAAACCTCCACTGTCGAACCATACCATTGTGACCCTCGACCAACCTCACCGAACCTCAGGTCCCTCCCAACCGACCGTCGGATCCCAAATCCTTCCACTGTGACCTTCTCCTACCTTCAACCTCTCGAGCCCAACTAGATCCCCTCAACCGACAGACGAACCCCAGATCCCTTTAACCGACAATCAAACCTCAGGACCGTCGAATCCCAAATTCCATCATATCCGAATGTCGAAGCACCCAATCTCCCTAAACCGACCGTCGAACCTCACCAACGCCAGTTACCATCCTCTCACCGACCGACCCAAGATCCCTCCCAACCGACCGTCGAATTCCAAATCCTTCCCAACCGACCGTCGGATCAGATACCAAATCCTTCAATCGACCGACTGTCGTCTGATACTGTCGAACTCAATCAACTAAATTCCATCACATTCGACCGTCGGACCCCAAAAGCAAGACCATCTACATTCTCCAATTCCGACCGTCGAATCGTGAGCTCCACTCCTCTCACCGACAAGCCATCCAAACCTTCACACCATCAACTAAACTCCATCACATTCGACCGTTGGACCCCAAAAAGCAAAACCCCCTACATTCTCCAATTCGACCGTCGAACCGTAAGCTCCACTCCCCTCATCGACCTTCAATCTTCCAAATCCAAATAAATCCATTTTTCCACCGACCGTCGAACCTCAGAGGCCAGCTCTCGACCGTCGGACCACAGGAACCCGTTCTCGACCTTCAGAGGCAATTCCCGACCGTCGAACATCAGAAGTCAGCCTCCCGACCGTCGAATCTCAAGGTCCAAACCCCTCCCCAAACGTCCCCTGGTGCGTGCTGTTATTGTTGTCAAAGTCTCCAACTTTTATCTCTTTAAATTGAATTGTGATTGTCTTTTGGGTGTGTGAGGTTGAATCACGTGGACTGCTGTCCATAATGATGCATTTTGGTAAGAAGGGAGAAGGGTAAAAAAAGTTAAAAAATAATAAACAAAGAAATAATTAAAAAGTTTTTTAAAAAAAAAAGGAATAAAAATGGGTTACCCGAAAGGATACTTGCTAACCCTTATATTTTGTAAACATCGAGTTGACAAACTTGATGATTTACATTTTTTTTTTAGTTAAATCGCTAATTGATAATCTTAAATAAAAATTTCGTAACAAACTCGATAATCAAGTGGGTGACGTCTCTAGCGTGACGCGAGCTTCACCTATTTAATCCTTAATTTGAATAATTGAGCCGCGACGGCTTGTTAATTCAAATTTCAAAAATAAATTCAATTAAAATCAACCAATCCACACTTATTTTATAAAGAACTACGTAACTTTGAGTTCCCATTGCACCGGGGATACGTAGGAGCAGTAATTTCATTTGTCAAGCCCAAATTAAATTTTCATAATTTTGTGGTTTCGCTTTTGTAAATAGTTATAATGCTTTTTGTAAAAAGGGGTAAAATAAATATTTCAAAGGATTATTAAGAATTTGCACAATTAATCCAAGGTACCGTCTTAGGACGGGTGCGTTAGGGGTGCAGTGGGATTAAGTTTCCACCCTTCCCTAAGCATAACCGACTCCCGAATCCAATCTGGTTCCAAAGACCATTTCCAAATAAAAGGTTTTCCAATTTTTCCTAAGTTGAAAATAAAATTGGTGGCGACTTCATTTTTTCATTTTCATTTTCTAAAATCCTTTCGAGTTGCTATTTCCCCGCCGCGATCCCGGTCGCGACAGATGGCGACTCCACTGGGGATATTTGGAGAGTCAAGCCTGTTGTTGTTAGTTGTGCAAATTGTTAATAATTTTTATTTATTTATTTTACCCTTTTTATCTTCATTTTTGTTTTCTTTTTGTTTGTAAATGGATTTTATTTATTTTTGTTTTATGTAAATATCGATAGCATTATCTTATGTATATTGTTACTTGTATATATTTGTGCATAATTGTTGAAACCTTAGGATAGATGATTCTTCTGCTGGCTATTGTATATATGTTTTTGCAGGTTGGGGGTAGTTTCTTTTTAAATTTTTGTACAGGTTTTGTACGCTCCCAAAGACCCCATCGCACCTACACGTAAAGCACACACAATCGAGTGGGGCCCTATACCCGGTCCGAGTGAAGCCTAAGATAAGTAGAGGTTGCGTAGTGGTAGCCATTTTGGATGTACTTCTGTTTGGTTATCGCAAAACCTCATCTAGAGTGCGCCTTTTCATGAATGTCCCACACCTAGTTGGTTTACCCACTATTTCATGGTCAACATTCTGAAATAGGACTTGGCTCTAGAGACCTTTAAAACAGAAAAGCCACCCTATGGAAGTTATCATGAACCAGAAAGACTCTTAGATCCTTAGGATGGAATTCCCAAGTTTAAGGCAACCTCATTAGGACACAAAGGGAGCGTACTTCTTCTTTCCTCATGCCATCCATTCTTGAAAAAAAAAACTAAAAACAAATACATTTTCTTACATTCTTAAAAAAAAAAAAATCATCTTGCATTTTTATAACCTTAAAAAAAAAAAACTTGCATTTTCATGACATTGCATAAAGAAAATCATGCATTCTTAGCATTCAAAAAAAAAATCATGCATTTCCATGACACTCCAAGCATTCTTAAAAAAAATAAATCAAAAAAATCATGCATTTTCATGCCATCCTTAGCATTTAAAAAATAATAAAAAATAAATCAGGTATTTTCATAAAAAAATTTTCGTGCATGGCATCTTTAGCATTCTAAAAAAAAATATAAAATAAAAAAAATAAATCATGCATTTCATGCATTTGAAAAGAAAATGTTTTCATTTCATTCATCTCATCTTATGCATGACATTCCTTGTATGATGTTACCGTGTTCGGCAACTATTGCACGACTAAGGAAAGAAGACACCACCTCAAACAGTTTCAAGAACTTCCAGAGAATGCAGAAATGGAGGTGATGAACCTTCTCCATCCGCATTATGAATAAAAAAAAAAGAAAAAAAGACAGCTATGTACCCGACAATGAAGTAGGTAGTGCCATTAAATTTTATCGGGAGCATGTGGAGACAACAACTGCGAAAATCTTGCAGTATGGATTTTATTGGCCTTCTTTATTCAAGGTCTGTTACACCTTTTGCAAAAGTTGCGGAAATTGGTCAATAAAGTTTTGCTTTAAGATTCTCATCCGCACCTACTCCTTAGAAAATTGAGATCTAGGAGGCGCGTTTCTTTTGTTGTCAAACACGTGTATCTTGTGGGGCCATAGACATTGAGAATCCTAGGAATGGTAATGCGCTTAAAGTTAATGGACCAAGACTCAACCATTTTCTGGAACATCAAGTTGTTGAGTTCTCTCGTGTTCTGTTAAATGGCGGATAACGGTACTCCGTGACTCTCAAGTCGGTTTGTTTTTCGTTTCCCATAATAACCGATTTCTTCTTCTTTCAAAATGGATGTCATTCTCTCAAATTTAAAAAATATTTTCCTTCTCTCCTCTAAATGCTCTAACAAAAGTCTATGAAGCTAGGTGTGAAAGACCGAGATTGTTAATGTATAAGGGCATCCCGAAGATATACGGATAATCGAAGCAAAGGTTCGTTTAGTGGTGAATCTTCGATTCATTTGTCCCATACATGCCCGGTCTCGGTAAAAGTTCATTTTCAAAAATGAGAAGAGCAAAAAGAATGAAAGTTTGTTACAAGTGTGCACGATGGAATTGCAACACGCGATGTCACTCTTTGGGGATGGTTTCGTAAATAGAGAAGATAAAATATTCTTCATCAAGAATGGATTGAGTAAGGAGTCATTAGATAATATCTTATTAACTCTTGAGACGCATTCTTGTGGAGTTGTGCAGCGTGAACTTCTTAGTTTGTGGAATCTCTTCAAGGACGAGCAAGAGCATTACAGTCTTGGGAATCTGACTCAAAAAGACCCTGTTTGCCAATTTATAAGAAAATTGGATGAGAAGCTTATCCTCGACTCATAGAAGGCGTTTAAGCCGTTTCTGGACGTGAAACCAGAGGAAGATGGGAGCCACAATCACAACAACATGTATATATTATCTTTCAAAAAAAATGAAAAAATGAAAAAAAACAAATGAAAAAAATGAAAAGAGGGCGAAACTTCGGTTGTACTTGGTCTTTAATTAGATTAGGAGCCCCGCCAGTGGAGTGGCAGACCCGTCATTGACTCGGGTGGACCTTCGCACGCCGGTCGGTAAATAAGGTTCGTGTGCCATGCTCTCAGAGAGCCGCGCAAGCATTCCTGTGTTTTAACCAAAGGCTCGTCGCGCCGATGGACGTAAAGAAGCGTCCCGTGTTTGCATTCTCGCGTGACAATGCCTCTGAGCTGAATCCTGTGGATTTAATGCCATGGGCTCTTCAACGACCTCTCACTGGCTGTGGTCGTTGGTGGTAGCTGTCAGATTTACGCACTTTAATTAGTGGCGTCATAGCTCAATCCAAAATATCCCACAAGCGGGAGGGAGAAGAATGCTCAGATTGGCTGAGCCGTCTTGGTATTACTGCACTCATGACGCGCAGTATAAAGATCTGCCACGAAACCTGTACATAAAGGTATGTAATCATTTGTTATTATCTTTGTATGATTTTGTTGATTTTTAGTTTTGGACAGACGATCTTTTAGATGGGATCCTTCGGGGGTTTCTAGACTTCTTTACCCTGATGATTTTCTTGAAAAAAAAGTTAAAAAAAAAACACAAAAAAAAAAGATTTTATGTTTCTTAAATTCAACCTTTTCTGACAACAGCCGACCTACCCTTCTAGGTGCAATTATTTCCCTTTCCATTCTTTTTCTTATTTAAACACTTCATCTTCTCCTTCATCTTCAACTCAGAAACACTCAAAGAGAAGAAGGGTATAGAATGGGGCCTGCTATTCGTAACCTAAAAAATGTCTGTGTTTTTTGTGGGTCGAGTTATGGGAAGGGATTAGATTTTGTAAACGCAGCTAGCACTCTTGGTCGAGCACTTGCTGCGAGGAATATTCATCTTGTATATGGGGGAGGTTGTCGTGGGTTAATGAGGGTGTTTCACTCTTGTTCTTATAGGAGGCAGTCAGGTTTTAGGTGTTATTCCTAAACCTTTAGCTGAAAGTAACATCACTGGCAAGACAGTTGGAGAAGAAATTCAGGTAACATCCATGCATGGACGCATGAAAATAATGATTGACAATTCTGATGCATTTCTTGTCTTACCAGGTGGTTTTGGTACTTTGGAAGAAATTTTTCAAATTGTCTCTTGGGCTGAACTGAACATCCACCATAAACCCATTGGTTTGTTGAATGTTAATAATTTCTTTGACCTTTTGTTATTTTTTCTTGACAAAGCTGTGGAACAGAAATTTATCACTCCTTCGGCAAGACAACTTCTTATCTCTGCCTCCACTATTGATGAGCTCATGGATAAATTGGAAGCTTTTGAGTATGTACCTGATAAGGTATTGACTCAGATAGATTGGTCAATAGGAAGCAGCGAAAGAAGTAACAAGAAAAGCAAGCCAGATCTGACACTTTCTCTTTAATCGGTTTGATTTTATTGTACTTTATTTCTGTTTAAATTTGTGTCTGCTTTCTCCAACAGGTAATTTATTCTATCCTTTACTCATTTATATTTTAACATTAAGGACAATGTTATGATCTGGCTGGAGGGAAGGATGGTTGTGTAAAAAAAAAAAAACAACAACAAAAAAAAAACCAAAAAATTCAAAAAAGTGTGTTTGTTAATATGTTTGTTGTGTTTGTCATCAATTAACAACAAAAGTAAATAGGGATGGCAGAGTAAGGAGTAATCTTTATCTTGAGACGCATCTTAATTGGTGACAGAGTAAGGAGTAGTAGGGTAGTAATTAATTAGTATTAAATTGTGGAAGTACTTAAGTTTTATTATCTGATTTCTTTTTAGGGTCAGATGCAGCACTGACAGTGTGCTTCTTTTCTGCTTGGCGTGGATTCACTTCTTATCAGGGTCAGATGTGGCACTGACAATGTGCTTCTTTTCTGCTTGGCGTGGATTCACTTCTTATTAGGGTTTGATGTGGCACTGACTGTGTGCTTCAGTTCTGCTTGGCGTTGATTCACTTCTTATCGTGGTCGATGCAAAGACTTGACCGTGTGCTTCTTTTTCTCGGGCGTTGATTCACTTCTTATCGGTTGTTTTGCTCTTTTCTATATCTCTTTCACGTTGAGGACAATGTTATGATCTGGTTGGGGGGAAGGATCGTTGTGTGCCTAAATATAAAAAAAAACAAAAAAAAACAAAACAAAAAAAAATAAAAAAAAGTGTGTGTATGTACTAATAAAGTGTGTTTGTCAGTAATTTTCTAAACCAGTTAAGGATAGTAGAGTAGGGAGTAAATTTTACTCTTGAGACGCATTTTAGTTGGGGTAGATAACTAGTTTGTGTGGAAGTAGCAATTGAAATTCAGGAAAATTTGCATGATTGAGTAAATTGTCTTCTTTCTTAAAAATCATATGTTTGGTTATGGATGTTGAATTGGTGGACTGAGAATGATAGAACTATATCTTGTGAGATCTTGAGCCTAATGGATGGATTCAACATTTATGCCATTCTCTTCTTTCTGGTGTGATTTTCACTCATGATAATGATCACTCTAGAACTTGCTTTGATTCTTTTTGAGGCTACGTTTCACTTGCATGCATGAACATGATTGAGGCTATCTTTCTTAGCCAGTTTAACCAAATAGCCAACCTTGTTTTTAATATGATATCAAGCACTCTTTTGACTTCTTGAAAATTTTTTGATTCTTGCCAACCTTGCATATTTCCCCTTGCTTAACCCCTTTGAGCTTATTTGACCATTCTTTGTTTCTAACTCATTACGTGCCTTAAATGAAAAATCATGTTCTTACCCAACCTTAGGGAATAAGAGAGCATTGACTTTGTTATTTGACGAGTTCTTGAACAAGTGTGGGGGTGCATGTGCAGATTGGTTATATAAAAAAAAAGAAAAAGAAAATATGTTTCTATAAAAAAAAAAAAAAAGAGAGAGAGCTGATTATTGCTACAATCAAAAGAATGCACCATGTGATATATTCATACCTAGAATGAGGGTGGATGATTGGAAATAACAGGAATAGAAGGAGAATGTTCAAGCCTAAAGGAATTCAATCTACCAATTGATCTTTAACGAAACATTAGTTAGATATTGGTCATTGTCCTGTATGAAAAAAAAAAAACTAAGAAAATCTTGGGAAAGTTAGACTGAATGTTCTCAAACATCTTCTCCACTCTAACTGTATCATAATGCTCTTCTATTCTCTTTGGTATTTAACTTGACATATCCATATTACTTCTACCTTGACCTTGACCTCACCACAACCTTGAATAAAGTCCTTATGATTTGTGTATACATGTGTTCTGAGTAGTGAAGAAGTAGAAAATAAGCAAGCATATGGTAGTGCAATTTTCATGGGTCGAATTGAGTGAAATACCTACCTTTTAAACACTTGAGAGATTGAGAGTAAATTCTGTGAGGATCTATCATTCTTTACTCATGTTTTTCAATTGAAGTATCCTTGCTTATTGATTTGAGATGTGAAGATATGTTACCTCATGAATGTTTTAATTACTTGAATTATTAATTGATCTTCATTCTTAAATATTATTAGAAATTGAGTCTTTTAGAATGTTTAACTTTTGAGTTAGTTTTTTTTCTGTTTTGCCCGAGGACGTGCAAAAGAGTAAGTGTGGGGGGTGTTTGATAATTAATGATGTCCAGTTGTCGAATCTTGACTCAAGCGAAAAAAAAATCTTTTGATTTTCTTGTGTCTTTAACCGTTGTAAATAATATCCTTTCTGTAGTCAAACTTCTAAGAACAATCTGGAAGTTGTTCGTTTCTTTCCTGTTGTACTTTTTGAATTCATGAGTGTCTGTGACATAATGCTTCAGGTAAAGTGACCATGAGTACAACACCATGATTTGACCATCTAATGGTAATTGCTTATTGACCAATTCAGATCGAAGAGATCTTGGAAATCCCAATTGATGGAAGAGGAGGTACCCAAAAAAAAAATAACAAAAAAGCAAAAAAAAAAAATGAAAAAAGAGCCCGTTAGTCTGAAAACCTGAAAGGTCGGTCTAAACAAAGTTAGGGCAAATGAATGGGCAAAATCTCAGAGGAAGTTGGCCTGAAACACCTTGAAGGGTGCACCCAAATGGGGCAATTTTTGAATTGCGTGTGATCACTACACAAGGGCAGTTTTGTTTGCATTTAGTCGGCCATACTTGGGGCAAAATTTTTGAAGGATTAAGGAGAAGCTATGTGTTGAAGGAAGTAGCAAACACGGTACAAGGATTTTGAGTTATCAAGCGGTTGCGAGGAATCAACTAAATGAGAGACAAGGTTAAACACTGGGGCAAAATTTTCTCTCAAGGAATCATCAAGCAATGGTTCATCCCATTTCTTGAAAGGAGAGTTGAAAGTAAAAAAACAAAGAAAAAGAAGGAAAGGAGAAGAAAAAGGAAAGAACCGAAGGGTCTAAGGAAGAAAAGCATGTGAATAAAGTTTGAGTGGTCAAAGCTTTCCAAAGTCATCCTTGGTTCAAATGTTTTTAAATAAAATTTAGAAAATAAGAAAAAAAAAAAAAGAAAGCAAAAGAAAAAAAAAAAAAAAAAAAGAAAAAAAAAAAAAAAAAAAAGAGAAAAAGAAAAAAAAGAGAAAAAAAAGAAGAAGAAAAATCCTGTTTTTCTCGGGACTCGATTGCCCATTGTCTTTTAAAATTTTGGGACGCTAGATTGCCCATTGTCTTTTAAATTAGGGACTTAGTTGCCCATTGTCTTTTAAATTTGGGACTCGGTGGCCCATTGTCATTTAAATTTCGGGACTCGATTGCCCATTGTCTTTTAAAATTAGGAGCCTTGATTGCCCATTGTCTTTTAAAATTTAAAAAAAAAAAAGAAAAAGAAAGCAAAAAAAAAAAGAAAGAAAAAAAAAAGAGAAAAAAGAGAAAAGCAAAGGAAAAACAAAGAAGAGAAAATGAAAAAAAAAAATCTTTTTGATTAAGATGCTTATTCCATTGTCATTTAAATTCTGGGACTCAGTTGCCCATTGTCTTTTAAATTCCGGGACTCAGTGGCCCATTGTCTTTTAAAATTTCGGGACGCAGTTGCCCATTGTCATTTAAATTTTGGGACGCAGTTGCCCATTGTCATTTAAATTTCGGGACTCAGTTGCCCATTGTCTTTTAAATTTCGGGACTCAGTTGCCCATTGTCCTTTAAGTTTCCGGGACTCAGTTGCCCTTTGTCTTTTTTACTTTCTGTTGAGCGCATCGGCTCCATGCATTTCAATTTCTGTCTTTTACTTTTGAGTGCATCGGCTCCTGTCATTTACTTTTTGAGCACATCGGCTCCTGTCTTTTAATTCCTGTCATTTACTTTCGAGCGCATCGACTCATGTCTTTTATTTTTGAGCGCATCGGCTCCTGTCATTTACTTTTTGAGCGCATCGGCTCCTGTCTTTTAATTCCTGTCATTTACTTTCGAGCGCATCGGCTCATGTCTTTTATTTTTGAGCGCATCGGCTCCTGTCATTTACTTTTGAGCGCATCGGCTCCTGTCTTTTAATTCCTGTCATTTACTTTCGAGCGCATCGGCTCATGTCTTTTATTTTCGAGCACATCGGCTCCTGTCTTTTACTTTTGAGCGCATCGGCTCCTGTCTTTTAATTCTTGTCTTTTAATTTCGAGCGCATCGGCTCCTGTCTTTTAATTCCTGTCTTTTATTTTTTAGCGCATCGGCTCCTGTCATTTACTTTTTGAGTGCATCGGATCCTATCTTCTAATTCTTGTCTTTTGAGCGCATCGGCTCCTGTCTTTTAATTCCTGAGCGCATCAGCTCCATGCATTCCATGCATTTCATTTTCTGTTGAGCGCATTAGCTCCATGCATTCCATGCATTATTAATTCCTGCCATTTACTTTTTGAGCGCATCGGCTCCTGTCTTTTAATTCCTGTCTTTTAATTTCGAGCGCATCGGCTCCTGTCTTTTAATTCCTGTCTTTTAATTCCTGAGCGCATCGGCTCCTGTCTTTTAATTCTTGTCTTTTAATTTCGAGCGCATTGGCTCCTGTCTTTTAATTCCTGTCTTTTGAGTGCATCGGCTCTTGTCTTTTAATTCCTGAGCGCATCGGCTCCATGCATTCCATGTATTTCATTTTCTGTTGAGCGCATTGGCTCCATGCATTCCATGCATTTTTAATTCCTGTCTTTTAATTCCTGAGCTCATCGGCTCCATGCATTACATGCTTTTTACTTTCTGTTGAGTGCACCCGCTCCATGCATTCCATGCATTTTAAATTCCTGTCAATTTCTGTTGAGCGCATCGGCTCCATGCATTTTAAATTCTGTTGAGCGCATCGGCTCCCTGCATTTTAATTCCTGTTGAGCGCATCGGCTCCTTGCATTTTACTTTCTGTTGAGCGCATCGGCTCCATGCATTTTATATTCTGTTGAGCGCATCGGCTCCCTGCATTTTAATTTTCTGTCAATTCTTTTGAGCGCATCAGCTCCATGAATTTTAATTTTTGAGCGTTTTGACGCTTTACATGTTATTTCTCGCATTTGTTTTATATTTTGTGCTTTGCCGGACAAAATTGGAGTTCATGTCTTTACTCGTTCCTTACGACGATAATAAGAAGACCACAATTTTCTTATTATCTAATAAGAAACAAGTAAAAGAGGGCAATCAGAACACCTAATTTTGACCTGGGACTAAAAATAATAATAAAAATAAAAAATAAAATAAGAAAAAACCAACAAAAAAATAATAAAAAATAAAAATAATAATATAAAAAATAAAAAAAAATAAAAGAAAAAAAACTCATATTCCAAAGACACACACATTTGAATTTCACGTAATAAAGAAAGGGATGGGGAGCTCAATAAAGAAAAGAAGGAGTGATTGACTTAAAAAAAAAAAAAAAAGAGAAGAAAGGGTCAGCAGAAAAAAATAAAAAAGAGAGAATTTTGATACAAAAAGGAGGATTTTAGGGAGATTTGTTGGGAGAAAGATGAAAATTTGAAGGAAGCTGCCAAACTCCCAGACGGTGAGCAATCATCACATCCATCATCAACAACAACTCTTCCCTCCAAAATGTGAAGGATCCCTCCATAAATGCCTCTGCCATCATTTTCTTCCGAGGCTTGACAACCCATTCCTTCAAAACTTCTGCCAACCCCTAACCATCTTCTGCCACTCTCAACTTTCATTATCACCATCTTCAACCTTCATCCCTGCACCATTTTTTTTTACGTGAATCCTCCTCTCCTCTGCCACCATCCTTCTCCAACCAAATAAACCCAGAAGCCACCCTCCCATCCAACACCACTGAGTCAACTCAGTGAGCCATATCATCTTCCCACCATAGCCTCCAAAACTACCTTGCACCTTCAACTTCTCATCATTTTCATCATCAACCAAACTCCATCCCCAACCCAAAACCATGAACCCCACCAAACCGTAGCAGCCACCACGTGAAGCCAGCAAACGTTCACCACCTCATTTTGACAACCCCACAAAATCCATCCTCTTCAACCGACCGTCGGACCGCACAGAAGCCATCAACCTCCCAACCGACCGTCGAATCCATCCTCTTCAACCGACCGTCGAACTGCACAAAGCCCACCTTCACCTCTAACTCGACCGTCGGACTCCTGAATCCCTCTATACCCGACCGTCGAACTAACAACCATCATACCCCACCGACTGTCGAACCTATCCAAACCTCCACTGTCGAACCATACCATTGTGACCCTCGACCAACCTCACCGAACCTCAGGTCCCTCTCAACCGACCGTCGAATCCCAAATCCTTCCACTGTGACCTTCTCCTACCTTCAACCTCTCGAGCCCAACTAGATCCCCTCAACCGACAGACGAACCCCAGATCCCTTTAACCGACAATCGAACCTCAGGACCGTCGAATCCCAAATTCCATCATATCCGACTGTCGAAGCACCCAGTCTCCCTAAACCGACCGTCGAACCTCACCAACGCCAGTTATCATCCTCTCACCGACCGACCCAAGATCCCTCCCAACCGACCGTCGAATTCCAAATCCTTCCCAACCGACCGTCGGATCAGATACCAAATCCTTCAACCGACCGACTGTCGGATACTGTCTAACTCAATCAACTAAATTCCATCACATTCGACCGTCGGACCCCAAAAGCAAGACCATCTACATTCTCCAATTCGACCGTCGAATCGTGAGCTCCACTCCTCTCACCGACAAGCCATCCAAACCTTCACACCATCAACTAAACTCCATCACATTCGACCGTCGGACCCCAAAAAGCAAAACCCCCTACATTCTCCAATTCGACCGTCGAACCGTAAGCTCCACTCCCCTCATCGACCTTCAATCTTCCAAACCCAAATAAATCCATTTTTCCACCGACCGTCGAACCTCAGAGGCCAGCTCTCGACCGTCGGACCACAGGAACCAGTTCTCGACCTTCAGAGGCAATTCCCGACCGTCGAACATCAGAAGTCAGCCTCCCGACCGTCGAATCTCAGGGTCCAAACCCCTCCCCAAACGTCCCCTGGTGCGTGCTGTTATTGTTGTCAAATTCTCCAACTTTTATCTCTTTAAATTGAATTGTGATTGTCTTTTGGGTGTGTGAGGTTGAATCACGTGGACTGCTGTCCATAATGATGCATTTTGGTAAGAAGGGAGAAGGGTAAAAAAGTTAAAAAATAATAAACAAAGAAATAATTAAAAAGTTTTTTAAAAAAAGGGAATAAAAATGGGTTACCTGAGTTGCGACAGCTTGCTAACCCTTATATTTTGTAAACATCTGAGTTGCGACAGCTTGATGATTTACATTTTTTTTTAGTTAAATCGCTAATTGATAATCTTAAATAAAAATTTCGTAACAAACTCGATAATCAGTGGGTGACGTCTCTAGCGTGACGCGAGCTTCACCTATTTAATCCTTAATTTGAATAACTGAGCCGCGACGGCTTGTTAATTCAAATTTCAAAAATAAATTCAATTAAAATCAACCAATCCACACTTATTTTATAAAGAACTACGTAACTTTGAGTTCCCCATTGCACCAGGGGATACGTAGGAGCAGAATTTCATTTCTGTCAAGCCCAAATTAAATTTTCATAATTTTGTGGTTTCGCTTTTGTAAATAGTTATAATGCTTTTGTAAAAAGGGGTAAAATAAATATTTCAAAGGATTATTAAGAATTTGCACAATTAATCCAAGGTACCGTCTTAGGACGGGTGCGTTAGGGGTGCAGTGGGATTAAGTTTCCACCCTTCCCTAAGCATAACCGACTCCCGAATCCAATCTGGTTCCAAAGACCATTTCCAAATAAAAGGTTTTCCAATTTTTCCTAAGTTGAAAATAAAATTGGTGGCGACTCCATTTTTCCATTTTCATTTTCTAAAATCCTTTCAAGTTGCTATTTCCCCGCCGCGATCCCGGTCGCGACACTAATATAAGCCTAGTTGTTGGGATAAAGTATGATGGAGCATCCTAGATGCGATTTAAGACATCCATGTAGAATTTTCAGAACTAGACTTAGATGATGAGTCTCATAGAGATTATCTCATACATGTAAGTGTACACAGGGCCCACCCTTGGGAGACTACAAATACGTTCATGCAAGGTTGCACGAGGTACTTGCCCTCTGATGCCCCATCATCGATAAATTGTATATAATTAACAATAGAGTTTAGTAGTGCTTTCGTGGGTGTCAATCAAGGACATTGGAGCTTGGAAGGTACCTACAGAGGGTGAAGAGCTATCAGTCATACTGTTCATGGGACCAAGTAACTTTTCCAAGTCCGCCGCAATCTTGGAAAAAGGGCAAAGCCCCTAGAGAATATTCCTTATCCCAGAACCCCCTACAGCCTCTTTACTATGAGCACGGAGCCTAGCATTTTGAGGAGGCCACTTCCCCTTAGGGGCAAAAGCACTCCTTGGGGCCTTCCTTCATCGTGTATAATGCGACGGAGACAGTGGCTGCTCTAAAACCTTTAGAGAAAACCCTTTTTCTTTTTTTCTCCCCAACATCCTAATTCTAACCATAGAAATAGAGAGAGATTGGAGAAGGAGCGAAAGAGGGTACCTTGAGGAGGAAGAGGAGGAGCTATGAGAAAGAGGGGCAACCTATGCAAAGCAACGAGCCGTCATGGTTATGGCATTTGAAGGCTTAGGAATAAAGAGAAAACCACTAGAGAAGAAAGAAAAACACTTTGGAAACATTTAAAAATGTGAAATGATGCATAATGGGACTAAGATCCCTTCTTCTCCTATTTATAGGGGGTGAACGCGGTAACTGCCACCCACTAATGGAGGGAAAATTGTTCAAACACGTTAAATTCAAATAATGACAAGGCGCGTAACCCCAAGCCACCTGCTACACATGTGCGAATCGTTGTCCGCCACATGGCCAAAAGATTGCCCATTCGCAAGTGAAAAGACGTTTGAGCAGCAACTGAAGCATTTTGGACAAGCCAATGGTCATGCCCTTGTGAGATCTCAGTTTCCCCACATCAGAACACGATCACGGGGATCTAAGGTCCCTAACCTTGGCGGATACTTTAAGGCTCACGTGTGGTCCATACATAGGGAGAACCCTGTGGTGCCAAACTCCCTTCTATGACATCGTTTGAGCGTAACCTTGCTCGATCATAGTCGATACGACCTCGGCCTAGAATCCAATGACTTCGGAGCTTAGAGCTTTGACAGACATAAAAACCTCAACTTGGATGCAATGATCCATACTGGATTACTAGGCCCAATAAGGCAGGCCCAAAGGCTATAAGAGATGTGACTCATTACCCTTATGCAAGAAATTATCTCAAAGAGGGCCAATCACAAGCCAACAGAAAAGGCTAGGATACTACTAAGGAACCTCCCTTATGACACTAATAATGTCCAAAATGCCCCTGCTCAATACTTAATCCCCAAGATATTTTTCTCTAGAAATAGCTACAATACCATAAGGGAAAGGATCATTTCCCACTCATTGCACTCACCTTGCATCCTTACTGACTTAAGTGTTGGAGTGCTTTGTAAGTATCCAACCCCCTTTCTCCAACATTTCAAGCTAGAAGAAGGTTGTTGCAGTGAGCTAGTTCTAGCCTAAGGAGCTCAAATATCCAAGACAGAATGCCTATATTCTGTGATAATACTTCTGCTATAAATCTGGTTAAGAATCCCATTCAACATTCTAAGTCAAAGTATATAAATAGTAAACATCATTTTATTTGGGATCATATTTAAAAAGGTAATTTTGAACTTAAGTTTGTGATCATTGAAGAACAATGGGCTAATATCTATACCAAACGACTTTCAGAAGATAGATTTTGCTTAATTAGAAATCATATTAACATGGTTTGCATCTGAACATATTGTATATTGCATAAGTCTTTGTCAGATAGAATCTTGCTTAGAAAGATGGAAATCATAAATAAGCTGTGAAATTTGCAATTATCAGAAGTTATGTTAGAAGCTACAATTAGAAGTGTTCTTCATAAGTTGTCCCAAAAGTTCATTCAGAAGTTACTAACAAAAATCGAGTGACAAGTTTGTTGAGAAAATCAAGGAAAAGTTACTATTGCTGACTCTGTTGCCCAATGGTAATATAGCCATTATTGATCAGTAAATATGATAAAATCGTTTAGGCATCAGCTTCTCTCTTCAATGGATACTTTTTACCTTCTATATAAAACCCCAAATAGTGAACTAGAAAATCATTATTCCACTATCTCAAACCAAAACTTTTCTCTCTTCTCTCAAGTTCTCAATCGTTTTTACCTTCTCAAGCTCATAAATCACCAAGTACTTACCTAACCATGAAGAAATTAGGACATATGATCAATGCTCTGCCATAAAAAAAGAAAAAAGTACTAGATCAAGTTCCACTCTGTTGGGAATTTTTGCGGATACATCACGCAGCGGAAAACAAGGATTCCCACCGAGGATCCATGCGAAAAAGCCATAATCCGAGTTTTTAAAAGATTTACCTCTTGAAGCGTGAATCACCAACACCGTAATAGAAATAATGTCTCTGTGGTATCCACACGAACAGACTCACGAACGTCCAACGTCCGCAAAGAGGAGCTTCACGTCTCTCACATAGTGCTAGCTGCGAAGAGAAGAGAAGAAACCTGTCGCTCACTCACTCACTTTTCTATAGGTGCGGCTAGGGTTCAGAAATTATTTATCTTAACAGCCCCTTAGCAGTACTACTTATAATAGTGACTGCCTTAAGTGAGTGTGAGCAGCAACAAGGTAAGCTGTGTAACCCTAGACCCATCTGTTATGAGTCTGGCCCATATTTGAATCCGAGTCCAACTTGGATCCATTGCTCTAATTTTAGTCTGCTCTATGTGTGTGACCCTGCAGATTCTTATTACGTTGGCAGTAATATTAAAATCCTATTTTAATATTACAAGCAGTGAGCGGTATCTAACAACACATCACTACTACTCAAGTAAAAAGAATGTCAGTGATTTGACATAATCTTTCCGTGACTAATATTTCTGTGTTGTTTAGTCCTTTTGTCAAGATATCTAGATTGAACACAAGACATGGAATGCGTCACCCTTGTATAGTCCAATCATTGGTTTCCTGATACTTGAGTAGACTTTGTAACAACAAATAAGATCAATATCTCATATTGACTCATTTGAGCATGGCCATGCATTTCGCAGTCTCACTTAATCAGGGGCCCCGAAGATATCGCTCCTGTTATGTAGGAGTGGCAAATCCTATCTAGGTCACTCACATCCCTCTGCATGATTCACGGTATGTCCAATAACCAACTTTATAATCACCTTGTTACAGATGATGTTTGATGGCATTAAAACACACAACTCCTCATGTAGGAATCGTAGTAATTTCAGGTCAAAGGACCACAAACACCATTGTCACTATGAGAATCGCTTATGACACTCACGTAACGATCCATGTAGCGTTCTCATGGTAGGTCAGTCCAGTACATCATTACTCTAATATGTACTCATGTGAAGACTTGATATCTCATATCCATGACCCGTGAGATATGGTCATCAGTCTATGCACATACTAGTCCCAATGTATTATTGTTGTCCTAATTAACAATAATACTTGACTAGGGACATTTAAGAATAGTGTTGTAACCAAAAGGATCTCACGATCAAGTCATCCACTTGATGTCCTATGGCATCAAACTTACTATTCTAAGTACTTTATTATGTTTACCAAAAAAGAACACAATAAATGAAATGCCTCATATATAAAAATAGCATAATAGAATGTATGTAAATACAAAAAATGTATTGGCCTCTAGGGCATACACCAACACACTCCTCCACTCAAGAAACCTAAAAAAGATGTCGAATCCGAAGACTTATCACTTGAACTTTCTACCTGACTCTTCTCTAATCCTATCATTCAATCAAAATATGATACCATGTTCAAAGAAAGACTTGTTATTCTAGGGAGATCAGTAGATCATGAAAAGATGGTGGCTGATGGAATGGATGTAAGGGAGATCACAACTTTCATCATTGGAGAAAGTTTTTGAAAATCAGAGAACTCATTTACCCCAGATTAGTACAAGCTTTCTATGTTACCACTATTATTAGCGATGATCCTCTTGAGATCAGAAACAATATCAAAGGAGTTGACATTATTCTTGATAAAGAGACTCTTACGAAGATCACCAAGGTGAAGAATCAGGGAGAATGAATCTATATACAGAAAAAGTGGTGGGAAAACTATGGTGCTAACTATCAAGATGTGTTGTCATCTATTCTTATAAACCTTGATGAGAAGACAATCATCTCGAAGAAGCTAAATCAAATTTCAAGATTCCTGCACTTTCTTATTAAGCACATTGTGCTTCCCAGGGCTAGAAGTCTTGAAGTCGTCTCAGAAGTTGATCTAATGGTGTTGTACCATCTGAAAGAGAAAAAGTTGTTGAACTTTCATCATCTATTCTTCATTTTATGATGGAAGCTCTGCCAACCAAGAAAACTATTGGATTGCCTTACGACGTGTTTTTTACTAAAGTGTTTCAACACTTTGGACTGAGTCTTGAACGAGAAAAAACTCTGGATGTTGGACCAGAGTTCTCTCACAAAAATTTGACTGTAATGAGGATAAAGTTGAATCCTCATAAGGAGTAGAACAAACAAGAAAGAGGAAAACTAGAAGAAGCACTTAAGTCTACTATTGATCGACCCGAAAAAAGAAGGAAGAAGAAAGAAGATGTTGCAGTTGCTACTAAACAGAAGGTTGTTGCTCTAAAGCCCTTTATCTAGAAGAAGGAGGAGGAATAAAGATAAGAAAAAGAAATAAAAAATTGAAGCTATTGAAGAGTTAGAAAAAGAAAAAGAAGTTGAACCAAAAAAGAGAAGAAAACTGTAGAAGAAGAAATTATTGAATTCTCTAATGAAGAAATAATAAGCCGAACAGAAGAATTGAAAGCTGAGAAAGGAACAAAAAAGAAATAGAAAAAAAAGAAGAAACAAAAAAGAAGAAGTGAAGAAAAAGAAGAAGAAAATGAGGAAGAAAAAGAAAAACAAAGAAAAGGAAAAGAAGTAGCAGAAAAAGAAGCAAAACTAATAGAAGAAGATGATGAAGAGAACATTACTGGAGAAGTTGTGAAGATTGATGTTGCAATTGAAATAAGGAGAAAAGAAGAAGAAAAGGGGGCTGCTAGCTCAAGAATCTTCAACTTTGGACTTTTTTCCATACCAGAAGAAAGTGATACGATCATTAAAGTAGTTACTAGTGAGCTTGCAAAGCTTTACGGACCTGCTACTAAAGAAAACCCCTTTCCCATCATCAAAATCACATAAGGTTCTATACCAGCTGCTCATCTTATTTCAAAAGTTGACAGAATCATTCTAGTATCTAAAAAGGCTCCATCAACTTCTTCAAAACCTAAACCTTCTGAAGAAGAGTGGACAAAAGAAGGCCCATATGAAGAAAAGCCTTCGGATCCAATATCCCCATTCTCTGAGAAAAGCAAAGATGAACTCTGTACTCGTCTAACTATGGGAAAACCTCTCTTTAATTAGTCTGCGCCCCAATGAACATAACCTCTTCCAGAAACTCACACCACTTTTGTTGAACATACTAAGGTTCTTGAATTCAGTTTAGATGGAAAAATTGTTAACAATCAGGAAAGGGTTGCTGGTGCTGAAGATGATATTTTCCTTCAAAAGTCTATGGAATCAAAAAGAGTTTCTCAACTTCAAGCTACACCTTTGTCCAGAGCCATCACTCTCTATTTTACATTGCATCCTAGCTATTGGCAAGAGAAGAAACTTGAATTTGTTGAAGATCGTCTGAACACCTTATCCAATAAAGTTCAACATATGCGAATTGAGGTTCAGATTGGACTAGCTGAAGTCAATTCTAACTTTCTACCTTCCTACAGAAGTTTGTTCGCTTTGAAGACAAGTGGCTTAAAAAATTTGAAGATGTTGTGCTTCCAAAAGACTTAGAGAAAAAGGATAGACCCTTCTAATCTATATCTTTTCTGAGCACTCCATGATGACATATTTTCTTACCCCATCTTTTTGATGATGCCAAAAATAGGAGAAAAATATTGAGACTTTAATGCATAAGTTTACCAGAAGCATTTTAACTTTTAAGACTTATATTGCATTCGTACTCATCTTTTGTACCCCTGTTAGAAAATTTATATGATCATGTATGAATGTTGAATTTGAATTCATAATTTTTCTGATCTTATACTTATCTTTCTAATCTAACACTTGTCTTTTTAATCTGATGTTAGTTCTAATTCCTTAATTCAAAATTCTTTAAATTCTTGTTTTTGTTTAAAAGATCTAAGTCTAGATTGTCATCACAAAAAAGGGAAAGATTGTAAGTTTCAAAGCCCTTCAGAAGCATATAAACTTACTAAAGTTCTTTAGAACTTTCTGAATTTTGATGATTAATAAACTTAAACTTAGAATCTTATGTTACTAATATTTCATCTAAGTGTATTAAAGTATAGCTAAGAAGACTCTTAGACTATCAACGCTAATTTCAGTGAACAACTTAAGATTCACTTTGAAGAAGTCTCAACAAGATCAAAGTCTTCATGCAAAATAAATAAGAATGGACTAAGTATAAAAAAAGACTTAAGCAGCACACTTGCTTCAATTGCCATGGTGGTGCTTAACGGTGGTTCTTCACAATGGATTTGGTTCTGACCTCCGATCGATGGTGACAATGAACAAAGTTTTGGTGTGGTGGTGGTGTCCATCTTCTTGTCGCCATTGAAGCTTTAGTCCAACGACTTCTGTTCTGGTCCTTTATGACTTTGATTTGTCGATTTTTTTGCTCGATCTACCTAGGTGTGCTTATTTCATTTTGTACTGTTTGGTTCTCCTCTAGCGTTCTTCTCCCTTGCTTGTGGTTTAGATTTTCTAGTGCGTCGTTGCTAACGTGTGGCAGTGCTTCTTTTTTTGCCATGATGGTGCTTGAAACCCAGATCGTTGTTCTCTGTCAACAGCCCAGATCATTGTTCTCTTGCCATGGTTGATCTCTACTTTCAGACTTTTGCTACCACTTCTCAATTTGAAAAATCAGAGCCACACCTTTGACAAATACCTCATGCCCCATTATCGGACACCAAGGCATGGTGGAGGAAGAGAAAAAAGTGGAAAAAGCAGCCACGAATAGAGGGATTGGAGATGAAGGTGAGGGAAAAGGAAAATAATAATGTAAATAATAATAATAAACATGTTTTCAAATCTACGAAAAATTTAAAGTGAAAATTATTTTTTGAAAATAAAAATAAGGAATAAAAACTAAAAATGTTTTTGAAAACCAAACGCAACCTAAGAAATCATATTTTTTTTAAATATGTGGAAAATATATTAAATTAGCTATTATTTATACTATCACATAAAGTTGAAGTGTTATTTTAATGACAAACTTAAGCTTAATGTCCAATGCATCAATGGGTCTCCTGAGATTAGGATCTTTTATAGTTTTTTTCATAAATTTTTTATAGAGAATCTCAACCATCAAAACTGATTTTTTGTATAATAAAATATTAAAGGCAAACTAAGGTTTTTAATTATGAGCTGTCAGAACAAGAACTACAATTGCAGTTCATTTAAGAACTATAGTGATCTTGGTCTGGCCTTTTGTAAGCTATCTTAATTCTTGATGTTTGAAACTAACTATTTTAGGAATTAATTTAATTTATAAAAAAATATTTTGTTTGGGAAATTTTAAAGTTGGAACTAATTTGATTTGATTTGATTTTTAATTTAAGTTGTGTGTATTTGCCTATTTGGACATCCACTCAAATTTGGTTAAATTAGAGCGAATTTATTTGATTTTAGTGTGACTTGAATTGACTATCTTACCTTTCTTTATTTGTTAATTCTACATATTCTGATTAAGTGCTGGAAAGTAAAAAAAAAAAAATTGGTTTTTGAGAGTATCTTTATACTTTTTTAGTATGAGATTAATCTCAATAGGTACAATGCAATACATTTAGCCAATCATCATAAGTAACGTCTCTAACTAGGGGTGTTCGAGGGTTGAGTTGGGTGAGTTCAGTAGCGTTTTTGGACCTGATCTGCTCACCAGAATAGTGGGTAAGGTCGAAGAGATTTTTTCGCTCAATCCGACCTGACCTGACCCGACCCGCTCAAGAGTGTGTTGGGTTGGGTCGAACTTGTAGGTCCGACATGTTTGTTTATTTTAAAAAAAACTCTTGAAAAAATGTCAAAATATAAAATCTAACAAATCAACATCATAAGTCTTAATCTCAAATAAACTAAACATCATAAGTCAATAAGTGTATAATAAATTAACAACTAACAAGTCTTACTAAATCTGGAATAAATTAAACAAAGTTAGTCATAACTCAAATAACAAATTAGTCTAACCAATCGAAGTCAGTGTCATTACACATGTCATATATATTGACATAACCATCAACTTCACTCTCTATTTTTTCCATATACTTTTTACCATATAAACGATCCATTGGTTTTTCAACACAACTGTCACTTAAAAGCATCGAGAGTCTTATGAACTTATTTTCTCTGTTCACTTTGAGAGTGACACTACAATACTTGCACTTAAACTTGATTGGAACAATAGAAAAATCAGGAAAAGCATCCTAAAATGTCACCATGGGTATTTAAGATCCATAAACATATTATAGAACTCTGCATAATGGCGTGCCCTCCTTTCCTCCTTGATCTGCACAATCAATAAGACAACTGTCAATACTCATACAAATTTAAACTTAACAATGAAATAATAAGTTTATAAGAATTAGAAAGCTAACCATTAAACTGCAAACAACTAAAAGAATCAATGTTTAAGACCCACAATTTCTTCTCTAACAGTTGACATATCTAACATACCAAAAAAGTAATAATAATTAGTAATAGACAATTAGTAATTCATTAAATAAATTGAATGAGTTTTTATATAACACACTACCAGCTTCAAGCTTCTCAATCTCATCCATTTGAGCCCGTAATTCAATGGGTTTCTTAAGAGTCTTCAACCAATTTTGAGCACAAATCAATGCTCAATAGTGGTGGGTTGCAAAGAGCTATGAAAAGGGTCAAGAACTCGCCCTCCAGTACTAAATACTGACTCAGATGAAACTGTAGAAATAGTAATTGCTAAGATATTCTTAGCAATGAATGAAAGAAAATGATAGTTCTTTGTTTTTCCTCTCCACCATGTCAGAATATTAAAACCATCAACATCATCCTCCTTGTACCTCTCAAGCTCATTCTTTTTTATTGCATGTTATTTTTTCTTCACTTTCAATCTAAACTCAGATTTATAACTATAATTATCATCTTCAATATCATCATCAAGTATAGAGGAAGGAACATCGGATGACATGCAACTAGAATCACTAGCATAAAGAGGAATATGATGCATTTGTTGATAATGTTCAAACAATGTCCTCATAACATTTTCCAACCTCTTCATAATTTTCACACTCAATTCCAAGCCATACATCTTTTCCAAGTAAAACTTAACATAATCCATTTTATACTTTGGATCAAGGACAATAGCCACAAGCAATAAGTAATTTGGAGGACCATCAACGTCATCTCAATATTTATCTAACTTCATTTTCTTGAAAATGGACATCTCCTTCAAAATTGGATCATTCCCTCTAATCCACTTCTTTATAAACTTAATGATGTCACAAAATTTATGGAAGAAAGTATTTGAAGTAACATGCAATGATCCAAAAAAAGTAAAAGTAGCATAATAAAAAACCTTCAAAAACTTAATAAACACACGAGCACGCAACCAATCATATGATGTTGGAGTTCCTCAGTCAATGATCTCAAAAGAAGGCTCTTCATATTTATAGCGAGCAAATGCTTTCTCATAGTTCTCAACAGCATCAAACATTAAATAGGTTGAGTTCCACCTAGTTGGCACATTAAGACACAACCCTTGCTTACACTCTAGTTTGACATCTACCACACACCTTAGGAAAAAGGCTTTTCTTGAGGGAGAAGATTTCAAAAATTTGTATGCATTTCTAATCCTAAGGATTGAAGAATATATTTCCTTCAATCCTTCATTGACAATCACACACATAATGAGGCTATAGCCACATTATTAGGACTAGCATTATCAACCGTGACCGTGTAAACCTTTTCAATCTCCCAATCTCTAATGCATTTTTCTAAAGTATTTCCTATGGTCTCACATTTGTGATCACTTACAATAAAAAAACTCTAATATCTTCTTATTCAAATGTCATCCATCATCAATATAATGAGCAGTCACACACATGTAATTCAAGTTTTGAATTGATGTCCAAGTGTCAGTGGTGAGTGAAACCATTTGAGAATTAGATGATAAAATAGACTTCAAATTTGCTTTCTCAAACACATACAATTGTATAGCATATCTACCAACAGTTTGTCTAGAAGGAACTTGGAATTGAAGTTGTATAACTTGAGCAAAACTTTTAAAGCCTTCATTTTCAACAAATTTAAATGAAAGCTCATTAATGATAATTATTTTATCAAGTGCAATCCTACACTCTTCTTGATTAAAAGACAACACCTTGAGTTTTGCATTACCATCATTTTCTTCACATTTCTTTAGAAATCCAAGAGTTTTTTTTCCTCTTGTCAATATGTATATTGGGCTTTTCTTACACATTGACAAGTGCCTAGACAAATTAGCCATGCCATGATTTCTAGAACTACATGCATTTATTTTTCCACAATAATTGCATTCAGCTTTTTCACCATTATCTTTTTTGGTAAAATGTTTGATAACTGCCTAAAAAGCAGTTATTGATGTCTTATCTTTGTGCTAGAAAGAATGCTTAGTCCTTGTCTATGATGCATATTTAGAAGGTTTTATGCTTATATTTGTCATATTCTAATTCTGGTACCTTCCTGTGTGTTATTTAGCAAACTGTGCGTATTTGATATGAGATTAAGTGGATTTGTATTTGTTACTGATTTGGTGTTTTCTCTATATTAGGAAGGGTTTCAAACAAGCTCAAATGTAGAGGACTTGGACAAAAAGAGGAAGAGAAAGCCAAATCTGTATTTCAGCAGGCAACGTCGCGACGTGGGCATTAGAGCACCGTGACGTGGTGCATCCTCTGCTTCAATACAAATACCCGAGGCTAGAGCGCTGCGACATTGAGAGTGGACGCCTCGGGCATTGGTGACCTAAATGTATGTGCGCCGCGACGTGGCACGTTTAGCGCCGTGGCGTCCCCTATTTTTCTGCTCCTATAAATAACTTTTATTAGATTTTAAGAAAAGAGAATTTTTATGTTTTAGTTAGTTTAGAGAAGCTGCGGCTAGGGTTACGATTTTGGAGGCTGAGGAGGCCAAAGGAGTGAAGGTTGGAGGCCATCTTCCTTAGGGAAGATGATTCAAGCATCAAAGAACCAAATCTAAGAGTTTCCTTCCTTCTCCTTTCTCTATTTTCTCTTCCTTATCTTTGAGCATGGTTTTTGTGTTGTAATTTCGTGTTCAATGATTAGTTGAGCTGTATTTAGAGATTACTTTGGATTTTTGTATGAATATTGATGATTTTGTAATCTTTTAAGTATATATTGATGTTTAGTTATATTCAATCATATAGTTCTTAATGCTTTTGAAGGTTTGATAAGCTTTTGATTAATTTGTTAAAGTTTGATGAACCTAGTCATAGGAATTTGGATTTTAGATCTAATGTATGATTGATGCATGTTTGATGAATTCAATTGGCTTGGATAAGTTGATTCGCTAACTGGATAGAAATATACATTTTAGTCATGTATAGTGTGTGATTAAGAATAAATCATTCAAGAGCGGAGTTTGCACTAGTTCTTATGGAAACATAGTGAATTGGGTAAATGAAACTATGGTTGATTGACCTAGACATAGGCTTTTAACTAAATCAGATTCTCAAGCTAACTTAACAATTCATTGATGTTGCTTATAAGGATTACATGTTATTAGTATGAAATAGGAGGTGAATAAGAATTCCCTAGATCTCTAAACCTTATCTTTATTGCTTTATAGTTTAGATTTAGTTTATTTACGTTTTCTCTATTTTTATATTCTTGAATAGAATTAGTTAAGCTATTGGTTGGTACTTAGCTATGGAAGCCAATGTCCTCGTGGGAACGAACTTTGTTTATCATTGTATTACTTGAATGACCCATGCACTTGCGGTACACAAATGGTCTAATAAGTTTTTAGCGCTGTTGCCGGGGATATGGTTTAATTCTATATAGCTAATATCAATAATGAGTTTAGTTAGTTCTAATTCAAGTTGTATATAATCTATGTTAATTTAAGTCTCTTTCTGTTATTATTTTAGTTTTAATAAAGAAGCTGGATGATCCCAATCATATGAGGCCCTTGAGGGAATTCGCGACTCCTGGAAAGGATAACCTTGGATCAAGTTTCATGAAGACTACTCATCCGCAACAATTTCATTTTGGTGACAAAGTCCTGCCAGGACTTTAAACTAGGTCCTTCTTGGGGAGGAAACCTTAAGTTTATGTTTATATATTGCATTTACTTTATGCATTTGTATATTAGTATGTATATGTTTATGTTTATGTTATATGTGTTAGAATGTTGTTTTGTTAGTATGTTAATTGGTAATATATATATATGTATACATATATATATATATATATATATATATATATGTATATATATATATATATGTATACATATATATATGTATGTATATATATATATATATATATATATATATATGTATATATAAAGTATGTTAGGTTAGTAGTTTATAGCTTTTGTTAGTTGTAATGTCTTAATTATGTTAGTTTTTGTTTGTTTAAATAAGTTAGTTCTTGTTTATGTTAATTTATATATAGCTTAGTATGTTAAATATGTTAGTTTTATGATTTTGATTATTTTTAAGTTTTAAGTACGTTTTAGGTATTGAATATGTTAGGAGGTAGATTTTGTAGTTTTAATATATTTTTATTGTACATTTTGTAAAATAGCTTTTTGGATAAGTTTTGTTGCTGCTGGAGACCACATTGATCCATTTCAAGCAGCAAAACTGTGTTTGCTGCTAAAATATGCAGTCTGACCTCTCACGCCACGGCGCACCAGACTTAACGCTACGGCGCTAGTGAGATTTTGCTACAGAATTCTGCAGACGAGCCCAATGCCGCGACGTTGGCATGGTAATGCCACGTCGTTGTGCTCTGTTTTATACATATTTGCTTTATTTTTTATGTATTTTCATATTCTATATGCGTAGTTTTACAATATGCTTAATTTGGATAGTTTGGGTCCTAATGTGCCAATGAAAGTGAAGACTTTGTCTCACTTTGGTTTGGGGGAGTATCATTATGTGCTTTGATTATAATGAACTATTTGAATGCATGTGATGATATTTTCTTGATGCATAGTCACTATGTTTTCATGATTTTCTTTTACTTTGGCTATTACTAATGGATTTGAAAAGGAAGTTTCAATTTTTAATATTATGCAAATGATGTTATGCATGTTGAATTGAGAAAGTTGAATTTATTTGAATGCATGATGTGTTGCAAAGATGCTGGTGTTGTAATGGTTGTTTCATTAATCTGAAAGGTTGCTATTTGCCCCCTTTGTAGTGAAACCTTATGTGATCTTGAAGTATGGGAAACAGTTTAGTCATTTTTTATGCATGATTTACATTCCATTTAGATGCAAGTGTAACTTTGAAAATAATAAGAGTGCATGTTTAGAGAATATTTATGGATGTACATGTAGAGTTTTGATTATTCTAGAAATTCTTTTTGAACTCTCTTGAGGCGAAATCCTAAGTTGTGTATTATTGAGGAAATGATTAGGGCATTGTTTAGACCGATTGAGCTTTTCAAGCTTACCCTGAATGATTTTATCATAGGTCCCCTTTTGAAGCCTTATATTGTTTGGCCTTATTTGTTTTTCTACCACCATTGTGTTCGTTAACCTGTTAATCATTCTATTACATGTGAAAGCATTGCATTTTCTTCCTACCCTTATTGTTTGTTGAGTTCATAATATGTTATTTCTTGAAGTGAATCTTGTGATTAGAGGTGTTAATGAATATTCAATACAAAATGAGCCTGAAGGAACCAAATGCAGTCAAGAAAAAAATAGCATTGCTTTGAAGAAAAAAACAACAAAAAGAGAAAAAAATTAAAAAAAAAAGAAATGAGAAAGAAAAAGAAAAGCAAGGCATATGAAAAGTAAAGTGTGAAAAGCATCAGAATGGTTCTGGCGAGTTTTCTACATTCACTATTGAATACCCTACGAAAATCATGTGGTGGCTCAAGTCTTGAAATAATATGTTTATGTTTCTCAATGTTTGTATTGTATCCTTTCCCTTTGTTCTTTCACCCATTACCATTGGCCTAACATTACAAGCTATGAAAGTCCCTCTTGATCCTCAATCTTGCGTGATTTACATTAGTGGAGAGAGAGTTGAATTACAATTTTGTAGATTCTGTGATTCATATGCATGTATGCTTATAAATTTATTTGGATGTGTATGACTTGACTAGTAGAAGTTTATCTTGCATGTTTGTGGTAAATGTGAATTGCATGAAAGGCAGCTGGATTATGAGCATGTGAAGGATTGTGTATGTGTGAAGTTGGTTTTGGGGCATTTGCGCTTTTTAAGGACTGATGCAATCCTTATACACTAGTAGTTGTGGTTTGAAAAGAAGAAAAGAAAAATTGAAATTTGATAAATGTTGAATGAAAATTGAGTGTGAATTGTTAAGTGGTTTACTTAGTCCTAGTTTGATTTGCTCGAGGACTAGCAAAATTTTAAGTTTGGGGGTGTGATAACTGCCCAAAAAGCAGTTATTGATGCCCTATCTCTATGCTAGAAAGAATACTTAGTCCTTATCTATGATGTATATTTAGAAGGTTTTATGCTTATATTTATCATATTCTAATTCTGGTACCTTCCTGTATGTTATTTAGAAAACTGTGCGTATTTGATATGAGACTAAGTGGATTTGTATTTGTTACTGATTTGGTGTTTTCTCTATATTAGGAAGGGTTTCAAACAAGCTCAAATGTGGAGGACTTGGACAAAAAGAGGAAGAGAAAGCCAAATCTGCATCTCAGCAGGCAATGCCGCGACGTGGGCATTAGAGCACCGTGACGTGGTGCATCCCTTGCTTTAGTACAAAGACCCGAGGCTAGAGTGCCGCGACGTTGAGAGTGGACGCCTTGGGCGTTGGTGACCTAAATGTACGCGTGTCGCAACATGGCATGTTTAGCACCGCAGCGTCCCCTATTTTTCTACGCCTATAAATAGCTTTTATTAGATTTTAGGAAAAGAGAGTTTTTATGTTTTAGTTAGTTTAGAGAAGCTACGACTAGGGTTACGATTTTGGAGGCTGAGGAGGCCAAAGGAGTGAAGGTTGGAGGCCATCTTCCTTAGGGAAGATGATTCAAGCATCAAAGAGCCAAATCCAAGAGTTTCCTTCCTTCTCCTTTCTCTCTTTTGTCTTCCTTATCTTTTGAGTATGGTTTTTGTGTTGTAATTTCGTGTTCAATGATTAGTTGTGCTGTATTTAGGGATTACTTTGGATCCTTGTATAAATATTGATGATTTTGTAATCTTTTAAGTATATATTGATGTTTAGTTATGTTCAATCATATGGTTCTTAATGCTTTTGAAGGTTTGATCAGCTTTTGATTAATTTGTTGAAGTTTAATGAACCTAGACATAGGAATTTGGATTTTAGATCTAATGTATGATTGATGCATGTTTGATGAATTCAATTGGCTTGGATAAGTTGATTCGCTAACTGGATAGAAATATACCTTTTAGCCATGTATAGTGTGTGATTGAGAATAAATCGTTCAAGAGTGGAGTTTACACTAGTTCGCATGAAAACATAGTGAATTGAGTAAATGAAACTATGGTTGATTGACCTAGACATAGACTTTTAGCTAAATTAGATTCTCAAGCTAATTTAACAAGTCATTGATGTTGCTTATAAGGATTACATGTCATTAGTATGAAATAGGAGGTGAATAAGGATTCCCTAGATCTCTAAACCTTATCTTTATTGCTTTGTAGTTTAGATTTAGTTTATTTACGCTTTCTCTATTTTTATATTCTTGAATAGAATTAGTTATGCTATTGGTTGGTACTTAGCTATAGAAGCCAATGTCCTCATGGGAACGAACTTTGTTTATCACTGTATTACTTGAATGACCCGTGCACTTGCGGTACACAAATAGTCTAACAATGTTCTCACACATGTGAACTTGGTCTTACAAACCTTTTTAGAAGTATGAATACCTATTTACCAGCAGATGGTCCTCCTCCTTGTTCAGTAGCTAAACTCTTAACATGCTAGGAATGTTGCATACAAGTTGGGGGTGTAGGAGTACTTCCAATTTACTCTCCACCAATTAATGATTCATCAAGATTTTGTTGTCATTCATCAGTCATTTTTGTCATCAATAAGTAAATAAATATCATAAAATAAGAATATGTGGGTGAGTTGGTTCCTTTCTCTATTCCGGTTCCCTAACCCATTTACATTAGGTTTCCACCCTACATTGCCACCCTATTTGTAGCTTTTATTGCTTGCAGGATTATAACATTTATTGGAATTAGAATTTTCATTTAATTCAAACCTAAAAGATAGAAAAAATTCAAAAACTGAATTCCCTGATTTGTATGATTGACCATATCGAAGCCTTTGTTTGTGTGGACATATTCGTATCGTGTTTGCTATGGTAAATCTTATTTACAGTTCCTCAAACAAAAAGAAATCCTTTTATGTAGTCCAATTTGGGAATCCATCGCTCTTTCTAAGGTGAAAATCCTAGTAGGATCAAAATTTATATAAAAAATAAATAGCTAACATAGAGAATTCAATAGATCAAACCCAACGAGACGCAATGCAAAGCACTACAAAACAAATTGAAAAAGAATTGTATACCTGTATGAGCTTGATCACAATCTAATTGCTCGATTCCAGTGCAGGTTGAACGTATGAACTGAAGTTACAACCTTCTGTCGGTTAGGGATCGTGTAATGATTGAGGGGGCTGCTTCGCTTGGAGGATGAAGTGGCCAGAGAAGGCAACAAAGACAAGAACCACAACGGTGAAAAAAGAGGCAGAGAAGGGTGGGGGCGTCGTTTGGTTATGACAGTGACGTTGTGGCTGTGACAGCGTTGTGAGGTGAGAGCGTCATTTGGCTGTGATGGTGACACTATGGCTACGTAAACACTAGACTTGAAATCTAATGGGAGAAGGAGAGCGATGCAAAAGAGTTGGGACTGGGGTCTGGGAGACTAGAACGAATGGCTGCAGTGCTACACATTAGGCAAAGGCCCTAATTTTTTTCATACAAGCAAAACACACTTGGGCCACTTTTTACTCAAAAAAAAAATGGTAGGTGGGTTGGGTTGTGCGGGTTGGACATGTTCCAACCCGTTACCCAACCCATACACTGCGGGTTGAAATATTTCTAAATTAACTTAACCCGCGAACCCAACTTAATTCGTATCCAGTCGGTTGGGTCGAAACCTGCGAGTTCGCGGATTGACCCAACTCGCTGGACACCCCTATCTCTAACTATTGTTAAGGTATTCCAAACATGAAAATTGATTTATAGATTAATTTAATTAGTTTCAAACATGAAAATTGATCAAATCAAATGATTGCAATTTTAATGATACCAAACACAACCTTTCTATTTTATTTGTGTAGAATCGAAAATCTACCCACATTTAGTTAGATTTGGGTGAATTTGATTTTATTTTTTGTTTAGATTATTTAAATTAATATTTTTGTCCTTATTAATTAAGTTGTAAAGGTAATAAAATAAATTATTAATGTAAAATTACTTTTTTTTGTCAACAGTTGACTTCTCTAGAGTTTAAACTTTAGTTTTTAGAAAGACAGCTTACTTAACACTGCACCCAAGTATTATTAGTTAACTAGTGTATTTACCTGTGTGATGTACGGGTTTGTGAAAAGCTTAAAATGTATATTTTCTTTATTAAAGTTAAGAAATTAATTTTTTATATAAAAAAGAACATATAAATATAATATATTAATTTAAATATAATATAAATTGATACTGACTGAAATCTATTAAAGAAGTTTCGTAAATAAATGGTAATTAATGTTCATATTCAACGAGAGTAAACATGTATATTCAAAAACATTCTTCACAATTTGCATACATGAAGACAATGTTTTGAGCATGATAATATCATTTATATAATCTGAATTAAATAGTGAACATATGAAGACTCCACATTTAGAATCATGAAGAAATATCAACGTATGAGTTTGTCAAGTGTTTAGAATGCATATTTTTAAAATTAATATAAAAAATTAATTTAATGATATTAAATGTAAGTATATACATATTTAATTAATTAAATTTTTAATTAATTATAAGTATTACACCTAAAGAACTAATTCAGAATCACTTATATAGTCATCATCCGTACAATGCAAAGGCTTGTTGTCACCCATGAGATGCATGGAAAATACTAGAAAGGGATAAATAATATAAAATTATAAAACAATTGAATAAAAATATAAATAAAACTAATTACTTCACATTTTTCTTATGAAACTACTTCTATTGTTAGATATACATAACTAATTTGAGTTACACCTTAAAGTTGCTTATGAATAAGATGAGTAGTATTTCATTAACTTTATTTACATCTTGATTGAATATAAGTTTCATATTTCAAATATTTCTTGCCATGTATTATTTTCCATTAAGCCATTTTTTGTGTTTTATATAATATAATAAATATTTTTAAATTAATATAAAAAATAATTTAAAATCATATTAGTAAATGTGCATATATACATATTTAATTAATTAATTTTTTTATTAGTCATTAATATTACATCTGAAGAAATAATTCATAATGACTTATTAGTCATCACCCATGTGATGCATGAAAAATAGTGAAAAAGGGTAAATAATGAAAAATTATAAAACAACTAAATAAAATTATAAAAAGTAATTACTTCACTATTTTTTTTTTTGAAATCACTTCTATTATTGCATACACAGAATTTTAATAAATTTTGAGGTACACCTTAAAGTTTCTTATGAAAAATATGAGCAGTATTTTATAAGTTTTATTTTTCAAATATTTCTTACTACATATAATTTTTCACTAAGTTAACACTTGTATTTTATATAATATAATAGATGTTTTTAAATTAATATAAATAATAGATATTTTTAAATTAGTATAAAAATAATTTAGTCATATTAGTAAATGTACATATATACATATTTAATTAATTATTTTTCATTAGTCATTAGTATTACATTCGAAGAAGTAATTCAGAATGACTTATTAATCATCACCTGTGTAATGTACAGGTTTGTTATCACCCGTGCAATGTATGAAAAATATTGAAAATGGTAAATAATGAAAAATTATAAATACAACTAATTACTTCACTTTTTTTTAATGAAACCACTTCTATTATTGGATGCACACAATTTTAATAAATTTTCAGCTATGCCTTAGGTTACGTTTGACACACATGATAGTATAAGACTTAATAGTATAAGATAATAGGATCTACTGATAGTATAAAAGACTTGATTAGCTCTTTTACAATCAGACATTTGGTGCTTAATAGTATAAGAATCCTGATAGTATAATAGTTATTTACTATGACTATAATACCCTTTATGATAAAAAAATTGGAAAGGGAGATCACAACTAAGGGTGCTCACGGGTTCGGTCCGACCCGCGAACCCGACCAACCCAACCCAACCCGATATAATATATCCAGGTTGGTTAGGGTAAGCGGGTATGTTCGGGTCAAACCCAATGAACCCATCCATTTATTGGTTCGGGTGACGGGTTCAGTGAACCAACCCGATTACTGGACCCGATGACTCAATGACCCGATGACCTGAAAAAATAATGCTGTTTTGGGTAAAATTATATACCTTGTTTTCTTTTCTACTTCTCATTTCTCATTTCACTTTTCACCCATGCACCCGAAGCCGTTAGCCTCACACTCACTCTCTGCATCTGCAAAAACAAAATCCCCAAATCCTTGACCCTAAGCGGCATCGCCACCATCCACGTCTGCCCCTCCTCAATCTCCAGCTCTTAGCCCTTTCTCACCGTCCACCTCTGCTTTTTTTTCGTGACCAGATCTTGCAAGATCTGAACAGATCTGAGTAGATCTTTGACGACTTGGGTGGCTATACGTTGGCTGCTGAGCAGATCTGCAGGATCGTGGTGGGTGGCTTTGTGTTGGTGGCTCGACGCGGATGGAAGGGAGCGACAGAGGACAATGGCCAACTGCGATTTTGAAGATGTGGCAGACGAGGATATTGGTGCAAGCTGCGATGGAACTGGCCCAAGCGACGACGAAGTTGGCGCGAGCGGCAATGGAGCTGGGCAGTCCTTCACTCTAGCAGTGTCGAGGAGGTGATGAATGGGTGCCACGATGACGGCGTGAGGAAGACAGATATTGAGGTTGTGAGACTCTTCGCTCTAGCTGCTTGGCTGCTTTTTGAGTTTGATAAAGCCGGTGGTGACTGGTGAGGGCTGAGGCGGGGTAGCCAGCCAGCCACGGTGGTGAACGAGATGGAGTTAGGGAGAGTGATTGAGTCAGAGATGAGAGCTAAAGAGAATAAGTTACTAGGGTTGCATCCCTAATTCTAGATAGGGTTGAGGACCCCCATTATTTTTTATTTTTTAATTTTAAATTAATATTTTGACAAAAAAATTAAATTAATATAAAAATTTGACCAACCTGATTATCCAAAAAAATTTCCTCAAACCCAATCCAACCTAACCTGACCTCACCTAATTGGTTTGGATTTTTTCCCCTAAACTCGAACCAACCCGACCCGTGATCACCCCTAATCACAACCCCACTTGTGCAGAACCTTGTGGCCAAGCACATCATGTTTCTCAGAAAGCCATGACTTAAGGGTAATCCTTTGGTCCAAAGCACCATTTGAGAGCAGAATGATGGTCCTGAATCGTGGGTACCCATCCAAAACTCGGCATAAGGCTTCTCTGGATCGAATTGGGACCCAGAATTGAGAGAGAAGAGCCTTGCAACCTCGTAGTCACGACCTGGGAGACCTCAATCGTAGTTCTTGATGGAGCAATGGAGCCTTTGAAGCTTCTGCGACTTGGTTGCATCATCCTCCAAAATCACTGCGGGGAGGTTAAAGTCCTTCACTTTGTCCCATAACTTTGGAACCGTGATCACGAGCTTGGGGTTGGAATCATTCACCTAGTTGGAAGCTTATGCAGCAATGTAGGTTGGGTTGACGGTGGAGGCGATAGCGCCGATGGCGATGACGGCGAGGAAGCAGACGAGGTAGCGGATGGCATTGGGGGAAAAGAAGAGGACAACATTATTTTTGGTGATGCCGAGGTGGAGGAAAGCGTGGCACACGTGACTATAGAACAATTTGATTTCTGGGTACAAAAGTGGAGGGTAGCGGTGGAAGGTAAATCCTATCAGGTTATATCAGTGGGTCATGAGGAGGATACTGTTATACTATTAGAGTGGGATAAAAAGCTTTGACTGTATTTGACTATCCTATCAAGTGGACATACCAAACATCTGATAAAACCTAATAATATTAACTTATACTATTAGGTTCTCCTTATACGATGCACCAAATATAGTCTTAAAATCTTATGAAAAATATGAGTTACTAATATTTCATTAACTTAATTCACATCTTGATTAAATATAAGTTTCATATTTTAAGTATTTATTGTCACATAACATTTCTCATTAAGACATCGCTTGTGTTTTATATAATATAATAGATAAATACATTAAAAAATTAAAATTAGAATAAATTTTTAATTACAAAAGAAAGAAGATATAGATGAAAGAGGAATGCATAGCCATTGGTCATTTAGGAAGGCTGAAATTTTGGAAGAAAATTGAGTTAAAAATATGATGTCACATAGCAATTTCAACTAAGGCATCACTTGTGTTTTATATAATATATAATATAATAAATGAATACATTAAAAATAATTAAAATTAGAATAATTTTTTAATTATAAAAGAAAGAGGAATACATAGGCATTGGTTATTTAGTTAAGCTGAACTTTTGGAAAAAAAAAATTAAGTTAAGAATATAATGCAACATAACATTTTCAACTAAGGCATCACATGTATTTTATATAATAGATAATTTATAAGTACATAAAAAAATTTAAAATTAGAACAATTTTTCAATTACAATAGAAAGAGGTTATGAAATAGAGAGAATGAACATGCATTGTCATTTAAGGAGGCTAAAATTTTAGAAGCAAATTGAGTAAAAAAATGATGTCATGTAGCATTTTTATCTAAGACATTTATTATGTATCATATAATAAAATAGATCAATTCAATTTCAATTAGAATACGAATTTTTTAATTAATTAAAAATTAATTTAACAATAAAAGTAAATGCACATACATAGTTATTTAATTAATTAAATTTTATTTTTTTATTAATTATTACTATTACATCTTAAGAAACATTTTAGAATGGAAAAGATAAAAAACACTATGTATTCTGAAATCTGATAAGAATCCATTACTACAGATAATTTGTTAGTATATGACTTACTATCATGTCAGCTTTATTAATTCCAGAAAGAAATGTTTATGTCAGCACCAAAGAATCAAAACCATGAACCAATTATCAAAGTGCTATCACTATATAAGAGATGTTTAACGAGGGTATTGTAAATTCATGGGTTGCAACATCAAACGATTGATATAACCAAAAGCATTAGTTTTTACTCTACCAAAAATAATAGCTGTAATCAAATCGGTGTGCTTGGAGCAGGGCTAGAAAGCAAAAGGCCTCGTTTTTAGTGAGTAGCATTAAAAGCATCGACTTTCTTTGTTCTGTTAGCGAAGCTTTTTTATTTGTTCTTACATAGCACATAATCTCAAGGAAAAATTATACTAATCTCTTTTGAGGTTTGTTTTAATTATACTTGATTCTCTTCTAATTTTAGAAATTACACTGGCCTCCCTTATCGTTGACGGGATTAAGTGACGCTACATGAGAATGTATAATCTCAATTTTACTCTCTTTATTCCTTCCTTTCCTATTACGCAACATTCTCTCAAATTTCTCCCAAATTGAAACACTAGTGTAATAACACCCACCCACTGAAGGGGGAAACAGATAACACTGAAGGGGGGGGGGAACCACCGGACCACTGCACCACTTTTGCTTTATTTCCGATTTGGAATTTGGGACCACAACATCGTGATTATTCTACTGGTAAGCATTTTAGGTTTGCTTCTTTGGTTTTCTTCTACGGTTTTCTTCTTCTGTTTGCTTCTTGGGTTTGCTTCTTCGGTATGCATTTGAGTTGATTTTTACAGTTATTGCTTTTGTTGTTAGGAATCAATGGTGAATCTGAAGTATGTTGTACTAGTCCCTGGAACTCACGTCCTACTTCTTCATTTTGTGGGCAAGGGTGGAGAACCTAAACAACTTACAGATGTTGATCCTGACCTATATTTATTGTTTGACCTCTATCAAGACGTGAAAGCGATGAACAACGTATTGACATTGAACAAGGTAAAGGATTCAATCTCTACTACCTTCTTAGAGATGGTGTTCAAAGGAAAGAAATTAAGACTGATGGTGATGTTATGAATATGTTGAGTTTATACAAAAACTCTATATACATTCATGTGTATGCTTCTGTTGAGTTTGCCAATGTCTTAGAGAATGAACTTGTTAATATGATAGAGATTGAACCTTTTAATGTAATAGAGAATAGACCTGCTAATGTTGTCATAGAGAATGAACATGCTAATGGTGAATTAGGAAATGGACATTCTATAGATCCTATAATGCGTGAGGAAGTTAATCCAATGCTTGAGGAAGAAAATGTAGTGCCTAAGGAAGAAAATGTAGTGTTTGAGGAAGTTAATCCTATAATGCGTGAGGAAGTTAATCCAATGCCTAATGATGAACTACATATGGAGGTTGTGATAAGTGATTCTGATGAAGAATGGAACCAAATGGCTGGACATGAGTAGAGCAAAAGTGAAAGAAGAAAGGAGAGTGACTCTAACTCAGTAGTGGAAGAAGAAAAACAAAATAGAAATAGTAGTGATGAATTAAGTGACTATGAGGAGAGGTATCCAAATTTTGGCCATGTGAGGTCTGTGTTAGTCATGGCAACCATTACCCAAGAGGGGGTGAATTGGGTAATTATTAATTTTAATGCAACTTTAACAAATTATGCAATTTGAATAACTCAATTAATAAGTGCAGCGGAACATGCATAGCAAATGTACAACTATTAAGGATTACTCAAATATAACTTGGGATATATGATGATTCAAGTGAATAAGCTAAATATCAAGTTGTAAGAATCAAAACATCAAGATATGCAATAGATAAATATATATCACCAAATATTGAAATTAAAGAGTGTAGGGAAGAGAAAATCAAACTCAAGAATTTATCCTGGTTCAGCCACCAACCACTTGTGGCCTACATCCAGTCCCCAAGCTTAACTTGAGATTTTCTTCATTATCTCCTAGACTTCACGGGTGCTAGGAAAACCTTTGTACAAATAAGAGCACTCCTTACACCTTGGGATACCTCACCCTTGTGCTAGAGCCTCCAATTCTTCAAGCTTTATGGGTGCTTGATGACCTTTACAAATTTGAGCACTCAACACACCTTGGGATACCTCACCCTTTGTGTTTGAGCCTCTATACTTCCAAGGGATACCTCACCCTTACAATTTTGAGGGATACCTCACCCTCTCTTTTAGATAATACAAGGATAGAATTGATAGAAACTCTCTCAAGAGTAGATAATACAAATTGAAGCACTATGGGTATCAAGGATTCACACACTTATGGCTCAAAACAGAGTTTTGGAGAAATATAGAGTGAAAAACGAATTTAATGCTCAAGAGTAATTTTCATATTGTTCTCCAACTTTTCTATGATACCCAAACACTTATATTTATAGCCCATTAATATTTAGAGTCGTTGGGTATAGATTGGAAATGAATTATTATGAAAACTAGCCATTTTATGACCGTTGGGAACGTTTCTGATCAAGTGTTATTCGAATAAGAACTCTGTTATTCGAATAAATATTGTGTTATTCGAATAACACATGTGTTATTCGAATAAATCCAGTTATAGCACACCAGGAAGTGTTTTCTGAAACTTGTTATTCGAATAAGGCTTTGGTTATTCGAATAACATGTTATGTTATTCGAATAAATCTTCAAAAACACGTTCTGGACGTTTTCTAAGTTGTGTTATTCAAATAACACTTTGATTATTTGAATAAATCTTCAAAAAACATGTTCTGGACGTTTTCTCGGGTGTGTTATTCGAATAAGAACTCTATTATTCGAATAAATCTTGTGTTATTCGAATAACACATGTGTTATTCGAATAAATCACTCTAGTTTTGAAAAATGACTTTAAATGTTCATAACTTCTTCGTTTCTTATCTGTTTTAAGCAAATGACCACTCATTGGAAAGATCTTTGAGTCTATTTTCATATGAGATAAGTTTCAGAGCAAAAATCAAAGTATTTTAAAAGATATGATTAAAAGAGTAACCAAAGTTCAATTTTACAAAACACAAACTTTGCTATTTTTCATAGAAATGATCTACCATCATGACTAGCTTTCCAAAAATAGTTTGTTGGGCATTTAAACATTTTAGAAACATTTTTAAAGATGTTAAAACATATTTTGAGCTTAGTGTGAATCCCATTTACCTTTACACAAGATCTAAGTCTTATAAGTTATTCTTGGAGATATTGGACTAGATCTTTTGCCACCATCACTTCTTGATATAATTCAAGCTTCCAAAAATTCATTCTCTTCAAATCTTGCAAATGCTTGGAACACCTTTATCATTTTCATTCTTCTTGAGTAGATCATAGTTGTAATCTTTTACTTTCTTATTGCAATGCTCACTCTTAGTACTTGGACTATCCTACAAAGTATTGCTCACTTAACCAAATATAGTTAGTCCAAATTCATAACTCAATATCTTCATATGCATGATTCATAAATGTATAACTCTAGTTAGTCTAACATGTATACAAGACTTTCATAGACATATCCAATATTAATTCATTTATAACTCATATAAAATATTATTGGATATATTATATGATGAATGTTACATATACCTCATTGCATGATTATTAAGTGAAATATAACTAAATAAAGTACATAATCATATATAATATAATATATCTCATTAAACACATTTATGTAACATGATCAATATTCTTTTGTGATGCATTTGTTATCTATAAAGCACAAGTATAAAGCATAAGCATCATTCTTTTTGTTTTGTATTTGTCATCATCAAAACTTAACATATTAAACCATTGAAGCAAACCTATTTCCACAGTCTGATGAAGATATGGTAGGTATTTATATTGATAGAGGTATGACAGGAAAGCTATTTACTCATGCAGCTAGTGGGAAGGTGAAATTGGAGAAGGTTTTACTGTTTCAGGATGTTTATACATTTAGGGAAACTCTTAAGGACTTTATAATATAAGAAGGGTTTGAGATTGTCAAGCTTAAGAATTAAAAGTCTAGGGTAACAGCAATGTGTGCTGTTGAGGGGTGTTCTTGGCGCATTCATGCCTCCCCAACACCAGATAGAATGACCTACAAGATTAAAACCTACAATCCAACTCATACTTGCATAAGAACAACTAAGAATTCTAATAACACGTCTACTTGGATTACTCGGAAATTAGAATCTAAGCTAGTTGTTGACCCTCAAATGAGCTATGCTAGTATGAAGGTTGAATTGTTGGATCAGTATAGTGTAGAACTAAGTAATGTCATGCAATTATACCATGCAAGAAGGAGGGTGCGAGAAGCTAATGAGGGCAATCGTGCAGAATCATAAAGAAGCTACCATGTTGGGTTGTGCTTACAAAGGAAACAAATCTTGGAAGTCTCATAAATATGGAGTTGGAACCTAGGATAAACCAAAACCCTCAGTTCAAGAGATGTTTATCTACCTTGATGCAATGAAGAAGGGTTTTGTGAAAGGTTGCAGGCCTTAATTTGGAATTGATGGCTGTCACCTCAAGGGTCCTTATGGAGGAGTTCTACTGTCTGTCATAGCTATTGATGCTAACAAATGAATGTTCCCAATTGTTTTTGCTATGGTGGAAGTAGAATGCATTAGTTCTTGGAAGTTTTTCTTGAACCTCCTTCTTGATGTATTAGCATTTGTCCTTGGGTGGGAAGAGGACCCTTTGACTATAATGTCAGACATACAGAAGGTACAAATTACTTGTCTAAAATGTTTTGTGAGTTTTATTTTTTATATGGTTTATGCTTCTGACTTATGCTTTCTTTTTGTTATGTGTAGTTTAGATGGGGTTGTGGTAGAGTGCTTTCCTGGTGCCAAACATAGGTAGTGTTACTACAACGTATCATGTTTATTCATTGAAATATGTTAAGTAGTATTAGGTTTTGCAACTAGTTTTCATTTTGCCATGATTGTATATGTAACCTATGCTAATTGGTTATAGGTATTGTTGTAACCATTTGTTAAACAATTTCAAGTTGAATTATAGAACCCTGATGCTTTCAACTCAGTATTGGACTGTTGCAAAAGCATACAATGAATTTGTATTTCAGAAGTATTAGACACAAATTAGAAAAGTTAGCAGTGAGGCTACAGATTGGCAACTAGCTTCTGAGAGGCCCAAACAGATGTGGGCTAGGCACATTGTAGATCTTGCATGCAAATCTGACCACATTACTAACAATGCGTTTGAGTCTTTCAATAGTTGGGTAGGGGATGATAGGAAGAAGACTATCCTAAGGTTGGTTGAGTCATTGACTACTAGAAGAATGGGAAGGCCTCAAAGGAGGTATATGAAGGGTTGTAGCTTTCAATATATGATAACTCCTAGGATTAGAAATGTTGTGGACAGAACAATGCAAGATAGTAGGGTTTATAGAGTCATTTATGAAGAGGATGATGGATTCTCTACATTTGTGGTGAATCTTAGGACTAGATCATGTGGGTGCATGTATTGGGACTTATGTGGTTTGCCCTGTAATCATACTTGTGCATGCATAGCCTACAAATGAGTTAATGTGGGGAAGCATTGTGACCACTATTACTCCACTAGAATGTATTTTAAGACATATGAAGATTTTGTTCATCCCATGTAGAAACTAGATGAGAGGAATAGATGTGGATATAGCCTATTGGATCCACCTAAGCTTAAAAGGCTACCTCGCAGGCCAAAGAGGAGCAGAAAGTGAGGTCTTAATGAAGGTAGAGCTGGACATAATGATGCAAAAAGGTCCAGCACAGTGAGGTGTAGCACTTGCAAAAAGTTTGGCCATAACAAACTTAGTTGTCAAAAAGCAAAAATTACTAAGATAAAAGTATGATTTGTTGAATCTGTTTTCTAATTGTGACTTGTACTTTCTAAGTTGGTTTATTAATACTGCATTTAAGAAGCAACTTGCAACTATTGCTACAGATGGTGGTCCAAATGCTAGTCAAAATTTTGCTAGGAATTTAAGTGCACCAAAAGCTACACAAGCTTTAGTTATGTCTTTAGGTCAAGTTGGTAAGAAAAAGGTATGAATTGCTGATTTTTTTCTTTCTTCTTATGACTTATACTTATTAACAATGTGTTTTAATATTGTATTTTAGAAGCAACTTGAAGCTGCTGCTATAGATGGTGGTCCAAATGCTATTCAAACTTATACTGGGAATTCAAGTGCACCAAATGCTACTCAAGCTTCAGTTGTGACTTCAAGTCAAGGTGGTAGGGAAAAGGTATGTGAGTGGTACCTATCTTTAGTCAAATTTGGATATTGAGTCATTTTTAGTTACTACTTTAGTATTACTATGCAGAAACAACAGAGGGCAGGTGCAAGTGCTAGTCAAGGACCAACAAAGGATAGTTAAGCTACTACAGCAGGGGCAAGTACAAGTGGAAGTCAAGCTACTCAAGGTGCAACAAGGGCTTCGGTACTAATGCCAAACAAGGTGGAACAAGGGCTTTAGTTGCAACTAATGCTAGTCAAGATGTACCTCACACTTCAATTCCAACAAGTGCAAGTCAGAGTGGGAGGAAGAAGCTTCAACTTAAGAGGAAAAGGCAAGGAGTAGCACAATAGCTTGAAGGATAAGGATTCTAGTTTTTTCGGATACTAGACAGTGCATAGGTTTTTTTGTTATTGGACATATTTTAGAGATTATGGAAGTACATATTTTGGACATAGTAGCAGTACATAGTTGGGTTATAGTGGTAGTACATAGTTAGAAAAATTGGTATTTTGGGTATAGGATGATGTACTTGACAGTTTCTTTTTTGGGATGCTGTCATTTAAATTGCATAGTGGTAAAATTTCACATTTTGGATATATGATGTACTTGGCAGTACATATTTTTTGAGATATTTCCTTTAGGGATATTAGTTGCCTAATGATGGAGTTGTGTCCATTTTTTTTAGTCCAACATGTGTTGTGCAGTACTTTGACCTTTGTAATTATGCATATGTTGGCATTATGTAATAATGTGCAACACCCCTCAATTTAATAACCATGGCACAATCGTCATTATATCACGGTTACTAAATTTCGGCGTGCTAACATTGTCAAATAACAAACTTTACAAATATATTAATTATTTCGCATATGAGGAAAATAGGAGCCACGAATGAATATTACATATACAACTAATTAAAATATGAATTATAGAATGTACTCAATTTACAACCTTTAAGTCTGGATAATCACCTTAAAACATACACATACCCAAAATACATTTTTATATAGGTAATGCAAAATAAAATATCAACTACCCACACCCTATCTACAACTAAGGAGTTGGGCACTCCATCGAATCCCGAATGCGTGAGGCAACTCCGGGCTCACCGGTGTAGTGAGAAATACAGGATAAGGTCTTCAATCGCAGTCCTCTTCATGGTCAAAGTCAGATCCTCAGCATGTTAAATACGTCTTGTCGGTCCAATCGACTCGCTGCGCGTTGACACCACAAGTGAACACAATTCGAATGAACCCAATAGAACTCCCTTTGCGACGACATCACCGGATACAGTGGGTCAAACCAAGAAAATCCAAAAGAATCCAACCTCGTTCCCACTTACAGTCTTTAACCAAAAATTGGCATAGAGCAAGAAAAGTACAAGAAAGAGGTAAGACATCCTACCATCATTACCAATTATAGCATCGAGAAACCAAACGGCGCAAAGCGCCCACATAGTATTTATGACAGCAATAATGATAATAAACATTCCATAGCAATTATGATCAACTAAACAGTTCCAGGCAGTCATATACATATAGATATATCAGAAGTACAACAGTTCCAATTATAATAACAATGTATGTCAGATAATTCATGGACTCACTATGCACATGTGCCCTCAATAGTCAAAATCCTACTCCATGGAGCTAGACACAAAACAGTCGGAGGGAACGATCAGGAGGTATGTCTGTATTCTTGGCTGCCTAGGCCCTCAAGTGCTAAAAATTCTCAATTTATCATTTTGTACAACATGGCATTTTACAAGACATTCTACACAGATCTCGACATAGGACAGTGTCTCGGTCCGGATCGTCAGTGTGTTTGCATCGGTCTGCCCCACAGACAGAGAGCTACCAGCTGCCCATTGTGAGGTACCCGCACCCTGACGCCCCCAAGGTCAACAAGTAACCTACACTTGTCTATTCGCACCGCACAAATGTGTAAGTTCAACTCCTAGGCTACCGGCCTTAACCAAGTCCAATGGACAATATCTTTCTTTTTGTTCAATGCATGACACAATCATACTCTTCATGACCAACTAGGTCCATCATGCTTCAAATGCATGTCATATCATTTATCACAAGATCTGATCCCATTCACGGGTATACAACAATCCAATAGTACATTTTAAGGACATTCACAATTTCCATTTCATAGTCATGATAAAAGTCAACCATTAAATTCATTATGTGCCTCAAAAGCTCACTCATACTCAAGTTCTTCCCTATTTATGAATCCGTACTTAATCTCTAATCATCCAATCATTTATGATTTATGTACTTTTATTAATCCAAGGGTTTTGAATCCAGGAAGATACATGGCCAGAATCACCAACAACATCACAGATTTAATTGCTAGGTATGGGGTGATAAACCATGGTTGTGAATTCGACAGATATTATGCATTTAGTGGAAAATTGAGGCTGCTATTCGACGAAGACTAACATGGCAGAATGATGAAAAATGGGAGAACATTTTATAACAAGAGTGGATAAAAACCAATTTCTGTCGGATGGGGGTTCTGTTGAACAGAGGTCAGAACTGTCGAATTCTTTTCGGAAGGTCAGCAGAAGTCCAATTCGACGAATGTGGGTGTCGACGTTGGAGAAATCTCCCAAGTGTCGAACCGATGAAAACACTGTGGTCAGAACTCTAATTCAACGGGTCTTGACGTTCTACTCGACGAATATTAACTTTGGGTAGCTTCTGATAAATGGACAGAAGATCCACTCGACAGGTATGTCTCTCAATGGGTATTGGCATTCTAACTCGATGAATATTAACTTTGGGAAGCTTCTGATAAATGGACAGAAGATCCACTCGACAGGTATGTCTCAATGGTTATTGGCATTCTAACTCAACGAACATTAACTTTGGGAAGCTTCTGATAAATGGACAGAAGATCCACTCGACAGGTATGTCTCAATGGTTATTGGCATTCTAACTCGACGAATATTTCACTCGACAGGTGTGGTCATTCAAATTCGACGGATTTTGCATTGGAGGAGTTTCTCTCCTAAGTGGTCAGGAGTTCATACTCGATGGATATTCGACGGGCATGGCCAGGGGTTCATACTCGACAGGTTTTGACTTTACTGAGTGATCATGACATCACATTCGACGGGTATGGCCAGAAGTTCATACTCGACAGATTTTGATAATGCACTAAATGATCAGAAATCAAATTCGACAGGCATCACATTTGACGGGTTTGGCCAGGGGTTCCTACACGATAGGTTTTGACATTGCACTAAATGACCAGGAATCAAATTCGACGGGCATCACATTCGACGGGCTTGGCCAGGGGTTCCTACACGACAGGTTTTGACATTTCACTTAATGATCAGAAATCAAGTCATTACCACTTCTCACCAATAATCCCAAAATATTAGTCTCAAGGCGTGGCCATCCGAGAGCCAGCCCGACAGCGTTCCTTTTAGATTATACGTTCCAGACATATATATCAAATCACACAACAATCAAATAGCATATACAAATACATCACCAGCAGCATTCAAACAGAGATGAATCACAGTGCCAATCACAAACAACGTCCCTAAATGCTAAAAGAGGTTGAGGAGGAGTGTCTTCCTCTTACCTGGGAGAAGCACAAAGAAAGGTTGCTCCTTTTGGTCAGAAGTTACATTTTCAGCTTCCAGGAGATCCTTGAACATTCAAACTTACCAAAATCAGAATCAAGTATTGAAATGGATACCCATGGTCATCAAAATGACTGTGGGTTACGAAAATGAGAGGAGATGAGGAAAAAGCTAAAAGCTTTACCTTAAAGTTCCAACCTTTAAGCTTCAACAGTGGAGAAAAATGAAGATGAAGAAAATGTAGAACTTTGAAGATGATTTCCTCAATGATGGTGGTTCTCCAAACACGAAATGGTGCTAGGAGTGTGACGTTTTGGAAGATAAAAATACAAATGTGGGTGGATGGTGTGCTGCTGTGGAGTGAAATGAAAAGAGAGAAAGATGAGTGAATAGTGAGTGCTGCGTACAGGAGGAGGAAAATGTGAGAATGAAAAATGAATTAGACCCCCTTAATTTCAAACGTGCAGCACAAATTTGGGAGGAGAGAGAAATGATAAAATAATAGTTGGAGGAAGCTTCCTTGAGAAGCTTCGCACGCTCCTCGATAAAGTACATAGTAAGCTTGTCTCCAAATTAAATACATCTGACAGATGATTAATTACACTGTGGAATTATTTTCTCGGTGAATAAAATTTACAATTGATGAAAATAATATTTTATTATTCATCAGATGATTTTATGATACTGAAATTTTATTTAACAGACAAAACCTCAAAAAATATAAACCTCGTAAACTGTGCCCAGCCTCGGGTTTAGTAAGATCCCCCGTTGACACGTTGACAGTTCAAAGTTTACCAGCCTCAGGGAAAATATTCTAGTTTCCCCGGCTCCGCTCAATGTACACGCAAAATGAAGAATATATTAAAATATTCATCATTTTCAGAAAAATCCACAAAAATTCCTAAAAATCATAAATATTATAAAATGATCGTTTATAATAAAATAAAGAATTTTCGAGATGTTACATAATACACTTTGAAGTGATGAAATATAATGATATTTTGCAAAATTATATTCCAGTACCTGTTGTAGTGGACATTATATGTTGGAATTTATTATGTTAGTCCCATTAAAGAAAAGAAATGTACAATACTATTTCAATACCATGTCTCATCAACACCATATCATTTCAATGCCAAAATTTGATTTGTCTTTAAAGGATTAATTTTTACATAACTGCTACTCCTTCTAAGGAGAGTTTACATCACACTTCACTCATCTAAATCATACACAATTAAGACCCTACTTACTTGCATACCTAAGTACACCATACCACTACTTCACTTCAACATTTACAATAAATCCTAAAACAACAAACACTAAAGACATTACAATGGAAACCAAGACCAGTAACTTCAAGGAATCAAGTGAGACTTAAATCAATATCAATTGCTCCTTAACCTTGCACAACTCTCTCTCATTCTCACTATTCTGCTTTGCTCCTCCTTGGTTGATTTCTAGTATTTCTTCACTAAAGCCATCATTGTGATAAGGCAGTACTTGGACAATATTGGCATGTTAGCATTGGTTGGAATGCACTATTGGAAGAACTCATATTCCCTATCTCTACAGCAGTAAAACAATCTAATTGGATTACTTATAGTACCTGAAACTTGGATTTTTGCCTTTTTCCCACAAATACAAGACTTATTGTAGTATCTCAGCCCCAAATCCCCACCTCCACTTTCACTAACACTTAAAGGCATTGTAAAACTAACCAGAAAACCAAGAATGAAATATCATAAACAAGTTTGGCATTTTATCAAACACATACTATGCAATGACTTTTTTTACATCAAAGCTAACAAAAGGAGGAAGAATATGAATGAAATTAGATGAGAGTTGTTAAAGAATGCCTTACTATGTCGAATAAACACCAAAGTCTCGATGGGTCCCCACAACTCCAACTTGGCGAAGCATCAACTCCTCCACACTGCAAAACCTTCTGCCTATCAAAGAAGATGACCAACAGTAGAGGCAGGGGCAACATTATAGAGGTGAAGGCTATAACACCCTCAGCAACATGTTAAGCATATAAACAGGTTACAAAGGTAGCCTAATACTTGCTTAACATGTCAGTTCAGTTTTGTGACAAACTGAGTTAGTTTAGGCACTTTGCTGTAACTCAGAAGGTGAAAAATAGCCTAAAATAACTCAAAAATGGCTTTAAAGGCAAAGTTCAGAGAAACAGGACTGAATAACTTGTTTCTAGGTCACAAATGAGTTAAGTAAGATGTAGTTAAATTTTGATAGCAGTCAGAGTCAATTTGGTATTTTTAAGTATACTGGTTGTGTGTTTTAATATCGATTGACTAGCAGCAGATATGGAAAAATAGGATAAAGGTGAAACAAAAATATAGATGAATCCCAAGATTTATTCTAAAGTTGTTGGAAGTTAAAAAACTTGAATTAGTGTGATTTAAGTGTCCTTAGCAGATATAAGTTTCAGTGTAGAAACTTAAGTTATCCCATTTTCTCCTTATTTCTCTTTTCTCCCACGAGCCCTAAGTAGAAACAAAAACGGAGAAAGAAATAAACGAAGAGAGAAAAGGAGAAAGCAGAAAAGGAAGATAAGAAGAAGGAAGGAAGATCAAGATAAAGAGGCTTCAAGATCTTCATCCAATGACATAAGGTAGGGGATTTCTATTCATTTTCTCCTTTTATTCATTTTGATTGAACATAGGGTTTTATGAGTAGAAAAAGGGATTTAAAGAGTCAAATCCTAGTTCTTAGCTTGATTCTTGATTCTAAGGATTAAGTTAGGTTAGTTTCATCTCAATGAGTGCTAGATGACCATGTATGTCTCAACACAAACCATGTAGGTTCATAGATGAGGAATTGATAAATGGTTGGGGTTACTGTGATTTGGAACCTAAATCTTTACCCAAGTGAATCCATAGGTTGTAATTGAGTTACAACAAGCTTAAGGGCAAAGATGGGTGCTAGAAATCACTAAGAAACTAATTATAGATGATTGGAAATAGATTGGAACCACAGAACCGTATCACGGTTCTGCAGATATGCTACTGGTTGAGAGACACGGTCCATGTCTGAAGACACGGGGGTGGCCGTGTCCCTTTCTGCCAGAGGAATTTCATGAATAGTATTCACAGAGCAGGACACGGGGTAGGCCATGTAGTAAGACACGACCCGTGTCTGATGACACAGGGGAGGCCGTGTAAGGTGACATGGCTCGTGTTTGAGGCCAGAATCTTAAAAAATATCATTTTTTGATATTTTGAGGTTATGGACTAGATGGGATCATTAGTAGATGTTTCCTAAAGTGTATTAAGGCACAAATGGGAATATTTTCAAGAGGGAAATGATCACCTAGAAATGGCTCCCCTATGGGTTAAACCTAGGGTTGGCTCCCCTATGGGTTGAACTTAGAGATGATTCCCTTATGGGTTGAACCTAAAGTTAGCTCCCCTATAGGTTGAACCTAGAGATGGCTCTCCTATAGGTTGAACCTAGAGTTGGCTCCCCTATGGATTGAACCTATAGATGGCTCCCCAATAGGTTGAACCTAGAGTTGGCTCCCCTATGGGTTGAACCTAGAAATGGCTCCCCTATAGGTTGAACTTAAAGTTGGCTCCCCGATGGGTTGAACCTAAAGTTGGCTCCTCTATGAGTTGAACCTAGAGTTAGCTCCCCTATGGGTTGAACCTAGAGTTGTCTCCCCTATGGGTTGAACCTAGAGATAGCTCCCCTATGGGTTGAACCTAGAGTTGGCTCTCCTATGGGTTGAACCAAGAGATGGCTCCCCAATGGGTTGAACTTAGAGATGGCTCTCCTATGGTTTGAACCTAATATTTGGTTCCCTTAATGAGGTTGAACCCTAGAACCTGGTTCCCTTAATAAGGTAAAACCCTAACAAGACTCGGTTCCCTTAATGAGGTTGAACCCTAGCAGGACTTGGTTCCTTTATTTATTAAACTTGAACCTAGTAAAACATGGATCCCTTATTAATTATGGTTGAACCATAGTTGTGATAAGTTAAGTCCTATGCTAGGCCATGGACGAGATAGTCCTATATTAAGCTAAGGGTTAGTATACCCTATGCTAGGCTAAAGATGAGCATATCCTATACCATGCTAAGGATAAGTGAGTAATATGCCAGATGAAGGAATTTTGTTCCTAGAAAGAGTTAAGCTGCATGTATTAGCTTAGTGAAGAATTATATAGTTGTTTGATGAATGTTTACATAAAGTTAGAATGTTAAAGTTCTAGTGGTAGTGAGTATAGTCTCACTTACCTAGTGCAACTGTTAATTCACTGTTCATAGCGTTATTCATTATAAGGTGATATTTGTATAGTACTTATACCACAATAATGAATAACTAGACCAGAAAAGTTAGTACAATATATTTAGTTTTGAAAAGACATTTATTCAGTACAAATGCTTTAGTAATGGCATTGGTTACTCATACTAAGAATTTTATTTCTCACCCCACTGTGTTTCCATATAAACCCAAGTCAAGGCCCTTCAAGAAGGTTTGAAGATAAATATATAGAAGATGTTAGTTATGTTTTTAATTCAAAGCTTATGTATTAATTTATATTTGCTTTGAGAATGTAAAAAATGTATGTATAACGTTGTATATATGTATGACTTTTAGTTATGGCTCTCCACAATTATTTATTTAAATGTTATGGATTAGCTGAAGTATAAGTTAGAAGTAGCATGATTAGTACTGTTTATCTAGGTATATGTCAATTATACTAGGGTACCAGTATTAGGATATTACATTATGGTATCAGAGCAGTTCATCTTGTGAGCCAGGGAATGGACTGACTAAGTTTAGCCAAGTTTAGAGTTTTTCGCTAAGTATTGTGCATTGCTTGTCCCATATACGGGGTATGTGGATAGGATTGCATGATAGGCCTTAGGTTGAATGTTAATGGTCATTGTCATACATAGTGTGTTTGGGGAACCATTACTTCACCAAGGCAAACTAGAAAGAGCAAGAATTCTTCTTGTGAAGATTCAGCTAAAATAGCTAAAAAAGTTTTGAGATATGGCAACTGCTAAGAGGAAGTAGATTGCTATCGCTAGCAAAGTTTCAGAAAGGATGGAAGTAATTTCATCTCAGCAGCTAGTACCACTAGTAAAGTCAGTATATAGAATAGTGGTAGCAAAAGATCGAAGCTCCCCAAATCTCTCAAAGTTTAGCAAGGTCAATCCTACATCCTGTAAGGGTAAGTAAGACCCATTGAGAGTAGGCATAAGTGGTTTAAGAGAACAGAGAAAATCTTCACAGTTAAGATCTGTTCAGATGACCTAAGAGTTTTAGTTGTCTCCTATATATTAAAAAGGGAGGCAGAGTTTTGGTGAGCAAAATACCAAGGAGATAAAGTTCTTAAGACCTGAAAAGGTGGCAAGTTAGTAGGCCTGTATATGGCTAAGTTTGAATAAGTAAGCGATAAGTATAGAGTAAGCTACATAATTGAACTTTAACCCATAGAACTCGGAGTTAAGGGGTTGTGGTGTTCATTTTTTTGTACTTATCATTCTTTGTTTGTGAAGACTGATGAAGAATGGATAGTATCGAGTTCTTCATGATACTCAAAGTAAAATCATGAATAAGTGAAGTTGAGTCCCAATCCTTTTCTACGTGAGTTATGGTGTCGTTAAATACTTTTAGAATAAAGGAAGGATTGGTAGAGAAGTGAAAGAGTAAGAAAGTCGTTGTTCTGGAAGTTTTCAGTTTGTTCTCCTGCAATATTCTTTTCGAATCAGATCAAAGTGGTAGTTCAAATAGAATAAATAGTATCAGGTTTTTAGGGCATCAGTTATTCAAAATTGCAAGATCTCAGTAGTGAGCCAAAGTTTACTAAGTAGACAAATTTCAAATAGCATAGTCGTCAAGGCTAATTGAATAGACTAAGAGTGCTATTCGATTGGCATAATTCAGGAAGATGGACTAGTGTTAATCAAATAGACTAAGTGCGCTATTCAATTAAGTAAGATTCAATTTTAATCGAAATATGATGTTAGCTTTCAAGCAGTAGTTCGGAATGACATACTTTCAAAGGTGATTGAATAAACGGAGAACTATTCAAATAGGCTATTACAGAATGGTATGTTAAGCTAACTGAGTAGATAAAGGAAGCTATTCATTTGGCAAGAGTTCAAGGTTAATCGAGTATACTATAAAAGTTATTCAATTAGCATAGTTTTGATTAGTCAAAATAGGTAAAAAGAGGCTTATTTTTTATTGATCGAAAAAGGTAGAATGGTGCTGTTAGTGCCAATCAAAGAGAATGTTGATGTTCCCTACAGCTAACCTCAAGTGGAACCGAAGTTGAAAGGTTCTCACAAAAGAAAGTGAGAGGATGATAGGTATATAAAGTGTGCTTCTAGACCTAGTTATCCTCAAGATAAAGACCAGTTAAGCTACATCTCAATTGGTGAAAGACGATTCCTTCGGGAATGTAAAGGGCCTTGGTGTCGTAAGTTCGATCCCTAGGAAGTGTTGCAGACCGAAGTTAGGGATTGAATGGTGTGCGCATTGCCTGAGAATACCGAGTAGTGTCTAGCTTGGGGTTAGCCCCGGGGACAGCCAAGAGGAGGGCTGTTACATAAAAGACGGGAATTGAATTTTCGTGCCAATGCTAGATAGTACCCTAGTAGATGTAGCGGCACCCTAGAAATAGTGGGTGGCCGTTACATTAAAAAGTGAAGGGACCAGAGTTTGATAGATATGGGAGTTCACATGGGGGCAGACCTAGTTAAGTTTTTCAGATAGTAAGTTATACTTATGACTAACCGGAACACTTTTAAATAAGTGTACATAAAAGCAAGGAGTAGTGCCTAACCTCAAAGTTCAAGTTAAAGTAAGAGTTTATACTCTGAATAGTAAGGAGGCGGCCCAAACTCCCAATCTCATTTGAGGTAAGAACATAATTAAAGATGATCTCTAAGTTTTAGTATGTGATTCGGGAGTATCCCCACTCCATGATTTCATATGAGAGTAGAAAAAGATCAGATTTAGCTATGTTTGAGTTTTCCCATGTTTCATCCTTGTCTACACTAACAGGAAAGCTAGTCATAACTTCCCTAGTAAGTTTGGATTGTTGTGAAAAGATAGAAGGTAAGATTTCCTGTGTGAATCTTATTTGTTTATCTTTCCTTAACATAGATGTTAGACTAGACATGGTTTTGGATTAATCAGATTGGACATTGAGGTTTATATCTGATGATTCTTCTGTGTCTATTTCTTTCGAGTCCATGTTTTGAGAGTTAAACAAGTGAACAACTCCTTAGTAGATGAGGCTTAAGGATTCATTCTCTTTTTTCTCCTCGAATGCGGAAGTTAAGTAAGTCTTAGGAAATATATCTGTGATAAGAAGATATCCAGAGGTATTTCCTAAGAAAGTAATCGAGTACCACCAAGAAAGAAGTAGAATTCTTTATAGGTATGGTACAAGTTATGTTAGCTGAGGTGTCTAGCGATCGTATAAGTCTGCAACACTTATTTGATCAGAAGAAGCTAAACATGAAGTAGAGATGATGGATGGAATGCTAAGCAGAACTCGGTTGTGATGAAAGGATCGTGACTTCGAGTTATAGTATCAGTCGGGTTAAGCCAATACAGTGGTTGATGCACTAAGTAGGAAAGTCCTACATGCATCCTCGATGATGGTTAGAGAGAGTGAACTTCTTAAGAGTTTCAGAAATTTGAATCTCGTAGTGACTATGATGCCACATAATTTTATAGTAAGCAGAGTAGGCATAGTAGTGACTTAAGGACTCAGATTTTAGAAAATCACGAGGAAGATGAAGTTCTAAGGGACATTAGTGAGAAGATCCTCTAAGGAACCCAAAAGGATGTTATTATGATTAAGGATGGAATGACGAAATTTAGAGGTAAACTTTGTGTTCCAAGAGAGTCGAGCATCAGAGAAAGGATTCCAGAGGAAGCTCACAAGAGAAGGTATACCATCCGTCTAGAGGTTACTAAGATGTACCAAGATCTTCAGATAATGTTTTGGTAACCTAGAATGAGAAGCACATAGTAGAGTCCAGGTGCCTTTTTTCTAGAAGATAGTATAGGGTGAAGTTGGCACTAAAGAAACTAGTTGGGAGTTGGAGTCCCATATATAGTAAGTTTACCCATAGTTGGGGTAAAAAGGAAGTAATTTTGAGGACAAAATTTTAAAAAGAAAGGGAGAAATGTAGCACCCTCATCAACATGTTAGGCATGTAAATAGATTATAAAGGTAGCCTAATACTTGCTTAACATGTCAGTTTAGTTTTGTGACAAACTGAGTTAGTTTAGGCACTTTGTTGCAACCCAAAAGGTGAAAATTAGCCTAAAATAACTCAGAAAATGGCTTTAATGGCAAAGTTGATAGAAACAGGAATGAATAACCTGTTTCTAGGTCACAAATGAGTTAAATAAGATGTAGTTAAATTTTGAGAGCAATCATAGTCAGTTTGGTATTTTTAAGCATACTGGTTGTGTGTTTTAATATTGATTGACTAGCAGCAGATATGAAAAAATAGGATAAAGGTGAAACAAAAATTTAGATGAATCCCAGGATTTATTCTAAAGTTGTTGGAAGTTAGAAAACTTGAATTAGTATGATTCAAGTGTCCTTAGCATATGTAAGTTTCAGTGTAGAAACTTAAGTTATCCCCTTTTCTCTTTATTTCTCTTTTCTCCTACGAGCCCTAAGCAGAAACAGAAATCGAGAAAGAAAGAAATGAATGGAGAAAGAGAGAAAAGAGAAAAGGAAGAGAAGAAGGAAGGAAGATCAAGATCAAGAGGCTTCAAGATCTTCATCCAATGACATGAGGTAGGGGATTTCTATTCATTTTCTCCTTTATTAATTTTGATTGAACATAGGGTTTTATGAGTAGAAAAAGGGATTTGAAGAGTCAAATCCTAGTTCTTAGCTTGATTCTTAATTCCAAGGATTAAGTTAGGTTAATTTCAGCTCAATGAGTGCTAGATGACCATGTATGTCTCAACCCAAACCATATAGGTTCATAGATGAGGAATTAATAAATGGTTGGGGTTAATGTGATTTGGAACCTAAATCTTTGCCCAAGTGAATCTATAACACCCCGATTTTTCATTTTTCTTGAAATAAATGAGTTTTATAATATTTATGAGTTTTTGTGAATTTTTAAGAATTTTTAATTATTTTGAATATTTTAATATTATTTTTGAAATATATGCTCGAACTTCATTTTTTTAATATATATGAGTTTTATAATTTTTATGATTTTTGAGATTTTTTGTGGAATTTTCCGAGTCTGAGATTATTTTAATATTATTTTAAGCTGTACACGTGCTTGCGGCGGACCCGGAAAAATAAAAAAATTTACTAGACCAGAAAGTTTCAAACTATCAAGGCGGGATCGAGGGATCTTACTAAACCTGAAATTGGGAACAGTTGATAGAGATTTTCTATATCTAAGTTTTCTATTACCCATTGTGTAATAATAGCAGTAGTTATTGTTCATTGGGTAATATTTGCTAGAAAATATCTTGATGGCGATGAGTCAAAGCGATGGACCAATGGTGAGCAGGAAGAAGGCAAATTGGATACTCAACTTCAAGAGGAGAAATTCAAATTGACCACTTAAGCTAGAAGACAAATTCAATTTGACTACTTACTCTTTCAAGATATTTTAAGCTTGTCTTGTCATTCTTTTTCTAGAAACAATGACTCAGATGTTTTATAAAATGTTACCAAGTGGCCTCAAACTCAAGAGGGGGGTGAATTGAGTTTATGAAATATTTTCGCAAATCTTTCGTAAAACGTTTGTTTATCAATTTTCGTTGAAGCTATTGGATAATTAAAGTGAATAGACAAATAAGATTGAATACTTCACTCACAAATTAAACAAGCCAAGATGAATAACATTCAAGCAAGTATATAAAATAAATGCACAAATGTAAAGACATAGGGTCGAGAGAATCAAATATAAGGATTTATCCTGGTTCAGCCACCCCTTGTGTCCTACGTCCAGTTCTCAAGCGAACCACTCGAGATTTTTCACTAAACTTCAAGTTTGAACGGGTGCTTGAAAACCTTTACAGATTGGAGCACTCAACAACACATTGGGATACCTCACCCTTGTGCTTTGAGCCTCAAAACAAGGATGCCTCACCCTATACAATCTTTGAGGGATACCTCACCCTCTTTACACTTTTGAAGGATACCTCACCTCCTATTCAACAAGGGATACCTCACCCTTTTTCACTAGAGGGATACCTCACCCTTTTTACAGAATAAACAAAGTGTTTGAATGATAGAAACTCTCTCAAAAAGTAGATTGATACAAATTGAAGCTCTAGCAATGCCCCTTTTGAATATCTCAAGTTTTCTCACAAAAATTGGGTAAAAACATTTTTAGAATTTGATTCTCGTATATAAGTGTTAGATTAATGTTCTGAATTGAAGGTTAGCCATTAATGAAGCCCCAAGGCAAGTATTTATAAGTTATTAGAAGAAAGGAGCCGTTGGGTGTAACACCCCAAATTCTGGCTATGTTAATAGTAATAGCAGAATTACACTGTTTTATATTTTCTGTGTTATAAAAATAATCTGTCTGTTCTGAGATCATTTTTGATCATTTTGTGTGATTTGCTTCGAGTCAAGAAAATAATAATTTTCTGACCGGAAATAATCTTATTTTAATTAATTGGAGCTGGGGGATCTTACTAAACCCAACTCTGATTGATATATACATTAATCTTATAATTTTTAGGATTTAACTGTGTAATAAAATAATTTTATATTATTATAATATTATTTTATTCAGCAGTACCTACTGTCTTAAAAACAGTAGAAAGACTATTTGTGGACCCGAAAAAGTTCACGGGACCCACGTTTAATGTAACAGTCAACGATTCTGACTGGACAGAAATCTAAACCAGTAAGAACAAGTCAAAATAGGTGGCTTGACTTTTCTTAAACCAATGAAAATGAGTCAAACAAAGAAGCATAGACTTCTTTGTGAACCATTAGATTGTAAAGCTTGTTGTAGAAGCTTTGATCTTAACCGTTGATTTGAACAATGGTGAAAAAAAATGAAACTTGACAAAAACCACTAAGTAATATCCGTCGAGTGAAGATGCTCATATTCGTCGAATTGGACCTTCTGAAACAATGCTAAAATCTGTCGAAATTGGATCTTTTAAGACAATGTCATATTCGTCGAATTTGAACTTCTGTTCAAATTTGTCGAATTTGATCTTCTGACTATTTAGTACCATGTCAAAATCCGTTGAATACGATCTTCTGAGATAATGCTCGTGTTCGTCGAGTGAAAATGTTAAAATCCATTGAGTGAAAATGTTATAATCCGTCGAGTGAAAATGTTAAAATCCGTCGAGTGAAAATGTTAAAATCTGTCGAGTGAGGATGCTCATGTCCGTTGAGTAAGAATGTTGATTTCCGTCGAGTGAGGATGCCAATGTTCGTCAAAATAGAATGATAATGTTCGTTGAGTTATGATGCTAATGACCATCGAATAAGAATTTCTAACTATTCAGTAAAGAAACTTCTCTAAATGTCAAAATTCGTCGAATTTGAATTTCTGACCGTATGGTATTTTTGTTGGTTCGACAATTGGAAGATTTCTTCAACGTTAACACCCATCTGACGAATTAGGAATTCTGTTGACCTTTTAAGTTCATTCGACAGTTTTTGATCTCCGTTCGACAGAATCACCATTTGACAGAATTCTTATCCGACAGAACTTGATTTTTGGCCATACTTGGGAAATAATGTTCTCTCATCATACAGTATTCCATTATGTTATTTTTGTCAAAAATTTCCTTTGAAACGTCGGCCATGCAGCAACTTGGAGGGAGTTCTACGAGGTTCTTGAACAATCCTATAACCTTGAAAGTCAAATGAATGACATCAGCCATGTGCATTCAGAATAGGATATTTTACTTCAAGTAAATCCTAAATTTATCTAAGTTTATCCCACGACAGCAGCACTCATAATTTCACTCTCACAGAATTACATTTTCTCTCTCATCAAAAAACATCCATATTTTCTCTCAAAAATCCTACGAACCGAAGCATCAGTTTTTCTTTCTTTTCTCTTTATTGGTTCGGCCAAGCACCCTACAGACACCATCCATCACCTATAATTTTCATTCTCACCACTTCCTAAAGCTAAACAACATTCTAAACACTTTCCATGTAGAAAGTTTTCCCAAAATCACATCCTAAGTACTTCAAAATCCCACTTCTAGCTTACTTTCTTGGAGGTAAACTTTGGTTTTTATGGTTTAAATTTATGTTCATAATTTTCTAAGCCATGTTTATTCCATGGTTTGTTATTATTAAGCTTTGTTTGTGATTTTACTAATTATCTTAGAATTGTTAGGAATTGTTGTGAGCCATACAAAAATTAAGGAGAAAAAGGAGAGCTTAAAAAGCTTGTCTTCAAGAGGTAAGAGGGAGATTTAACCTCACCAACCAAGTTGTGGTGGTGTGGGGATGGTTTTGTACGGTGAAAAATCCATAAGGGTTCTTCACCGATTATTTGATTGTGTTTGTGTTATGTTTGATTGTATTTTTATGCTCGCATGTGTGATAAAATGCTTAAAGCTTTGATATTATGCATGTATGTAGAATTATGAAAGCATGAGAATGTATGTGTAATTCTAGGTTGTGAACATATGATGAATCGATTGTATGAGTACTCCAAAGAGTACAGAGGCTTACGGCTATACTATGGAAAAAGGACCAAAGTCCTTACACTGAGGAATTTAAAATGAGAACTGAGCGATTTAAATGAATTTGGGAAAATTTTGAGTATAGTAAAGTAAAATGATTTTTATGGGTAGTAAGGAAAAGAAATAATGATTTTTGAAAAATAATACCATTTACTGATTTTTAGAGGAATTATACTGCAAATTTTTGTAAAAGAAGGACTAAATTACAAATTTTATCAAAATGAGGGGCCATTGTATAAATATTATTTTTAGAGGGGTCATATTACAAATATTATTTTTAGAGGGGGCAAATTACAAATATTTTATAAAAGAGGGATGATTTTGTAAATATTAATTTTTGAGGGACTAATATATAAATATGAGTTTTTGAGGGACTAGTGTGCAACTATGGAAAATAAAGTGAATTTTAGTATTAAATGATAAAAATAGTGTTTTCAGATTTGAAAATATTGAAAAATTGATACACGATTGGAAAGGTCGACAGAAATGAATCGCAATTGAGAAAACGCAGAAATCTGACTATGCGATTAAAATATAGTAATTATACTGTTAGATTATTATATGGACCCGATTATGTGATATGAAATAGAAATATGAATAGTGCATGATACATGCATTGGAAAGGTCCGATGGACTGTATGAGGCTAGTTGCCTAGGAGAGACTACACCTCCTGAGTGGGTGCGATATGCGTAGTGTAAGTCACTTGTTGACCTTGGGGGCATTGGGGCGCGGGTTGCCTACAATGGACAGTTGGTAGCTCTTCTGTACCGTGGGTTAGACCGACGCAACACACCAATGATCCGGACCGAGACACTATTCCTAATCATGATCTGATAAAGACTGTCGCATATATGCTAGATGTGCAAGATTGAGCACGTGATCCGAGGCATGTTTGTACCAACAAATCTTTTCGATCACTCTCTCCGACCTGAGTTATAGCTCCATGGAGTAGAGAATTGAGTCTGTGTGCATACATATAATGATAGAGGGTATTATCGTAATTCCTGTTTATGATAATTCATTTATTGGTTATTTGATTACTGATAATGGCATGATTATGATTATTGTGTATTACATGTTTTGTGATGATAATGATGTTAGTGGTATAATGATAATTATGGTATGATAGTTGTGTGAGATATTGTATGTGTTTATCTTCATTGCTACCATACTGGTATTGGCGTAGGTGATCTCACCTCTTTATATGCATGTTATGTATTATGTTTATAATTGTTAAGACGTCGAGCAAGAGATAGAGCGAGAAGTTGAGGAGGAGCAGACTCCTGCTGAGGACGTAGAGTTTTGAAGAGATGGAGATGCCTAGTTTCCTTGGCTACCGAAGTGACATTTATTGGAGGAGATGAGGCATGGACTGTAGATCTAGAGAGAGAAAGTATCTATTATATGGGAGACCTAAATATTAGATTGAGTAGGCTACATTTAGGACACCTTACTTTTTTCTGTTAATGTTTATGTACAACTAGAGTTTCCAATATCTATTAGGCAAGTATTGGGGAGCTTATTATCGTACTCTAGTATAGTTAGTATTGTGTCGTATGCTCGGACGCTTTGTCAAGAGGGATCGCACCTCATGATGGATTCTCGTATCTTTGAGGAATCTGAGGAGGACCTGTCTGAGGGTTCTGCTGTCTAGTAGGATTTGGGCTATGTGTTAGTTTTAAAGTTTAAAGCTTAAATATTTTGGAAGTCTGGTTTGTAAAATAACAAAGTATGAAAATGCTATGGCTTGTGTATGTATATATATGATGTAAATTATCTGTGACAATGTTGTTATGTTTTTATTTTCTGTTGAGTTTATCTTATTATCATTAAGAAATTTTATAACTCGTATTTAAAGTACAAGTATGATTTTAATTGAAGGGTAATTTGGTAATTAAGTAACAATAAATGTGGCACCCTAAGGTGGGTGTTACATTAGTTGGTATCAGAGCCCAAGTTAGAGTTTTTTGGGTTTGTGGTTAGGTCTGTCTTGTTTAAGTTGTGTGATTCTCTGTAATTATTTTCCGAAAGAAAAACAATATTGTTTGAAGACTGACCCTCACTTTTCTTTGTGTTGTTCAGTCTGATTGATAGAATACGAAATGGCAGGATGCGGAAGAGGAGGCATGAATGCGAGGGTAGCAGCAGGAAATGCTGGTGACGACAATCAGAATATGGCTGCAGTTGTAGCAGCAATACAACGAATGGCCGAGGTTGTTGCACAGCAAAATCAAAGAGCACATGATGATGCTTAGTGTAATCGATTACCAGCTTAGTGTAATCGATTACAAGGCCTCTGTTTGTTATGTAATTGATTACAAAGATATTGTAATCGATTACAAACATATTGTAATCGATTACCTTGGCTTTTGAACATATTTTTCAAGTCCAATTGAGTATGTAAGCCATTTCTAACACTTAGATAATTGGATTAAACATAAATGCCTTCATGAATATTGAATCCAAGATTAAAAACAACATTTCTTGGGAAAAACATCTTTAACTTTGAGTTTACAAGCTGATTTTGAAAACGATATTTGGAAAACCATTTGAGAATCATTGAGATACTTAAAGGGCATTTTACATTAATATTCTAAGACCTATATCTAATATACATCTTTTGATCTTAGTCTTTTCTTTTGATATTGATCTTCATCTTTGGCTTTGTTATCATCAAAAACTCATTTGATATGCTTCAAGACATATGCATTCACATAAAATTCTATGATAACTCACCTAGTAAATATCTAGGAATAAATATATAGCAGGAAAATATCTTAGCAAAATATCTACATAAAATATCTAGATAAAAATATCTTTTGAAAAATATCTGAATAAAAATATCTAAGCTAAATATCTTAAGGGTAATCATGAACCATCATTACATAGCTTAATTATCAACTAATAAGATTTAGTCAATAATAGTGGCATAGACTTTATTGTGAACCGTTGGATGGAAACTTGATGAAGAAGCCTTTGATCATCACCATTGATCTAATCAATGGTGTGAGAGCAAACTTGATAAGGAAGTTTAGCATATCTACCTTAAATTAAATCAATGGTTAGGAGAGGAAGTCAATATTAATGGCTAGATTAGTTAGTTAAGTGACTAGAAAAATTAACTTAGTTACTCTAAAAGCCTAACTAGTAACTAGATGTAGCTAACTTAGTTACTAAATATTTAGAAGCTAGTTACTAAATAAATATCTAAGTCATCTATAAACATGACTTAAGCATGACTTATACAATGACTTAAGCAAGTAACGAACTAGTTAGAATGTAACTAAATAACCTAATCTAGTTAGTTTACTATCTAATTAAGATGTAACTAAAACCTAGTTAGAAACAAACCTAGTTAGTTTCCCTATTAGGCCACACGTCCACATGGCCATTCCACCATGTTCTAGGTTCATCTAAATGACTACTTGATGACTATTGTGTGACCTAAGCCACGTGCTTTACATGTGAACTCAAGATGATAACTCTATCATCATAAATAATCCTTGATAATTCCTACACATTAACCACACGGCTACTCACTTCAACATAAGCCATCCATTTGCATTTTTATCATACTTTGTGACAAGCTTTCATCATCTTTTTCTCTCAAAGTTTAAGAACACAAGAACACTTCTTCTTCTTTGAGGTTTCGGCCTCACTACCAAAATCCCACCTCCACACTTCTATAATTTCACCTCTTCATACTTTCTAAACCCAAACCTCATTCTAAACACTTTTCCTTTAGTAAGTTTTGTCTAAATCTCTCTCTAAGTGCTTCAAAAATCAAGTTTTGATTTCCTACATCAAAGGTAATTTCTTGAATATTTGATTCTAAGTTAGATTTTTTATTTTCTAGACCATGATTGATCCATGGTTTATTGTTTTCAAGCTTTGATTATGACTTTTAGAATTGTTTAAGATTGATTAGGGTTTGCTTTAGGCCACACGAAATCAAGAGGAGAAGAAGCTTGAAGTTTGTTGTCTTCATTGAGGTAAGAGGGAGATTAACCTTATCAACCAAGTGTTGGTGGTGAGGGAATGGCTTGATTGTGGTGAAAAATCCATAAGGATTTATTCACTTGCTTGTTTAAGCTCTCTTTGTTTGTGCTTATTATGTTTATAGTTTTGAAATTATGTTTGTATATGTGTTGGTATGATTATAGCTTTGATAATATGCTTGTATGTATGAATTATAAAGCATGCAAATTTATGTGTAATTTAGGATATGAATAATATGATGAATTATAAAAGGGGACTAAGGGTCCTAAATTATTTTCTTAATTGAGGATTAAAGGATTTTGTGATAAGAAATTTAATTAAGTGAGTTTATAATGATTAAAGTATTAGAAAATGATTTATATATGAATTTTGAAACACTATATGAATTCGGCCAACATGCCAATTTTTGATGATCAAGATCCAAAATTATTTTACTAAGTGTAAACTGGTGTGGTGTAGAATATGATTAAAAATTAATATAAAAAACAGTTACCAAGTTTCACTAAAAATATAAAAACCTTGTAACCAGTTGTAGTAAGCAAGGGTCGATCCACAGAGAACCAATTCAATTGACACTATCAATCCAATTCCTAAATTAAACTCTGATGAACAATAAAACAGTAAAAAGTAAAAAGGAGGGTTTTGTTAATTAAAACAAACAAAAGAAATTAACCTTAAACCAAAACAGTAAACACAAATTGAATTACCAAGTTAAAGATATTGGTTAAGAGATGGAATCCACCACTAGATTTATATGATTATGCTAACTTACATACTCTTTATACTAACATAATCAATTATGTTCTTATATGATTGTGAGATAAATTCCTTGTCTTCCTTAAGTTTCGCTTAATTTAGCAACCGCTCAAATCAAACCCTAACCATTAGTTATTTATAAAGCAACCGCTCTTACACCTACCTAATGATTGCATTAAGAATTAGAAAACCAATCACACTAAGATCTAATCACACACCGGGATTAAATTACTTAGATCATATGTCTCACTAGTCATACCACCGCAACTGCGCATAGCAATCCTAGTTTTACTACTCTCGAAGTTTGGCAAGAATATAAAGACCTTTATATTGATTTAAGAACATAAACATATGAATAAAAACATAATTGTATTGATATAAAGAAGTATGCAAGATTCACATAATCAAAACTAGAGTTTCATCTTCCCTTAACCAATCAAGGAGTTTAGCCACATATGGCAAATTCAAAAACAGAAGAAGAATTAAAGAAAAACATTGTTCAGAACAAAAGAAGAAAAGAAAAACTAAAGATCAAACTAGTTTCCAAGGCTTGAGAGTGATTGATCTTTGATCGCTCGAATCTGAGTCTCCAATCCTTAATCGAATCCTTCCCCTTCTTGGTCTTTGTGTTTTCCTCAGTTTCCTTGACGGCTCTCAGTTCAGATCTCCTTTAGGGGCTTTAAGCAACCCTATTCATAGATTTGGATACCTAATTTAGAATTAAAATACGAATTTAACTTTCTGGTGCGATGACACGGGCCATTTCATATAACACGGCCCAACCCGTGTCTGAATCTGGTGACAAAATTCTAACTAATTTCAAAGTCAGAGAAGAACACGGCCCAACCCGTATCATTTGACATGGGCCGTGTCGCATGACATGGCCCGTGTTGTCCAAAAATAGGATTTGACCTGTCTTGAAATAGTCAGAGGAGTACACGGCCCACCCCGTGTCATATAACACGGGCCGTGTCACTCACTTTCTTCAAATCCAACCTTGATTCTTCATAAAATGCCCTTCTTCCTTTGCTTCTAAGGGTAAAACTGTTCTTCTTCAGTATTCATCTCTCTCCTCAAATGGTCATCAAGCTCGGTTCAATGCTAATGGACTTAAACACTCAAAGATATCCTAAAAAGCATAATTCATGTATGAGTGTTTATAACCACATCTAAGCATAATTTCAAAATAAACATCCAATTAAGCTCTAAATCAGAAACTTAGCTAAATGTCAACAATTAAGCACATATGGAGTCCAATTAGATCAAACAAAAGCCATTTAAGAACTGAAATTATTAACAGATCATAAACTTAGGTGTTTTAATAGTAAGAACTCAATTTGGTAAGTTTAGGAATTTAAAATGAAAGTAATTTAATTTTTAGAACTAAAATTAGCCTAATTAAGCTATGTAGTGAAATAAAAGTGAATACTTGAAATTTTCTAACGTATAGCTCACCTTATGGGTTTTGAAGCGCATTAAGAAATTTTGAGCTGTAATATCCCAAGTAAATTAAAGAAACACAATTTTCTGAGAAATAGTAGAAATACTAATTTTTAGAGGGACTATATTGAAAATATTATTTAAAGAGGGACTATATTGAAAATATTCTTTATAGATGGACTATATTGGAAATATTATTTAAAGAAGGACTATTTTAGAAATATTATTTAAAAAGGGACTATTATGTAAATATTATTTATGGAGGGACTATTATGTAAATAATGGAAATAAAGTCAAATTTTGAAATTAAATAATAAAAATCTTATTTTGAGTTTAAAATAGGATAGAAATAATTTACATAATTGAAAATAAGCAGAAAAACTTTTACCCGACTCAAAAATAGTAATTTTTGGCTATGCGATTGAGAAAATGCAATAAAATGTCGACGCGATTTAGAAAATGATGAAAAATCTTTACGCGGTTTGAAAACGTAACAAAAGTGTTACGCGATTGTGAAAATGCAAGGATATCACTACGCGATTAAGTGGAACAGTGAGTTTTGCTGTAGGGCCGAGGTATTGGACCTGAGTGGATTATTGGTATTATATAATTGTATGAGCGGTTATATAATATCATTGATACTAATGGCATTAGACAATTGTATGGGCGGTTGATTTAATACCATTGGGAACGGTTCAACGGTGATTGACCCGATTATATTGAATATCGCTAAGTAACGGTGTGTGAATATGAAATACTATGTGATTAATGACAGCATATGTATTTGAATCATATATCATGCATAGAAAAGCGTATTCGCTTATTAATTAAGGTTATATGCCTAGGAGATTGATTTACACCTAAAATGCGGGTGCGAGTAGACAAGTGCAGGTCATTTGTTGACCTTGGGGGCGTCGAGGTGCGGGTACCTCACAATAGATGATTGGTAGCTCTTCTGTCCGTAGGGCAGACTGATGCAAACGCACCGATGATCCGGACTGAAACAATGTCTTATATCATGATCTAATGTAGAATGTCTTGTCCAATGTCTGATGTACATTATAATAAATTGATAAATTATAGCACTTTTGGCCACGGCAGCCGAGTAACAGACATATCTTCTGGATCTTCTCTCCAAAATTGTGTATTAACTTCATAGAGTAGGACTGAGTCTCTGTGTATATGCATTATTGGTCAGCATCTTGACATGATGATTATAATTTTCTGATATTTTATATGTGGTACATTAGTTTATCTGTAAGATGATAATGTGATTCACTGTGAAATTATAATATGATTTAATATATTGATATTATATCTGTTTGACTGCTATCATTTTCTATACTGCCATATTAGTATTGATGTAGGGGATCTCACCTCTTTGCTGTATTTTTTTGTTATATTTTTACATTTATGTATGTTCGATAAAGACTGTAAGAAGGACGAGGTTAGATCGCTTAGGTCTATGTTGCTTGACTTTGTTTGATCAGTCTGCAATAGCTACAAGGAGGGATTTCTCTGATTATATTCAAGCACAGTTCGAGGGCATTGATGCCTCGCATGTCGACTCAAATACTCAACGTTTTAGTTATATAGGAGAGGTGACTCTATCCCAGAGTGATACCTACCATGGAAACCCTACTATTACATATAATGCTGCTTGTGTACATGTAGAGTTTTCCATGCCTATTGTAGAACTATGGGACATGGCTCACCGTTTGCCTCGTGAAGGCTCTACGGAGTCAACTACTCGGACTCCTATCCAAATAGACACTTCCTGACCAGAGAATGTGCCTTTAGAGGATCCGGAAGAGGATCAAGTTCAGAACCTTACTCTCCAGGTGTTTTGGCTTGGGCCAGGTCAAGTTTTTATGTGGTAATTAAATATTGCTTAGAGTATATAAGTTTTATGTAATGAAGAAGCTACGAATTTATGTTATATGTGAGAAATGTATTTTATTCAGTTTTTATATTTTGTGTTTTTCTAATTTAATAAAGTTTCTGTTATCCGTGAAAAAGAAATTTTGAAACCCGTAGTAAGTTAACATTAAATATTTTATAACTTGGGTAATTAATTATAAAGAGTTAGTCTAAAATGTGATACCCTTCGGAGAGGGTGTTACATTAGTTGGTATCAGAGCCCAAGTTAGAGTCTTGTGGGTTTGTGGGTAGGTTTGTCTTGTTTGTGCTATGTGAATCTCTGACACTGAACACAGAGATATTGTTTGGTTTTCGAAAGGAGACGATGTTGTTTGAAATGTTTACGTTTAGATTCTTAGAATTTTGATTTGTCTATTTTTGAAGAAAAGGAAATGGCTCGCGGTAGACGTAAGCATGTGGACGCGAGACTTGACAATGAACATATGGTCGCAGCTAGGAGTGTAATGCAGAGGATGACTAAAGTAGCGGTACAACAGAGTCAGAAGATCGTTCAGCTGTTGAAACTGATAATCGAACTTCAGAACTTGTTAGAGTTGAATCAATTTTAGAATACAAGACCCCGTAACTTTGGACCAACTAGGTTCCAAAAAGGAAGGAAACGTAAGGTTAATCGTTTTCAGCAAAAGCTGAATACATGATCACCGGGGAAGCAACAACAAAATGGAGGAAGTACTAGCAACAATCGTTTTGGTCAGACTATGGCATCGTTGCCAAAATGCTTCAAGTGTGGAAAGGACCACTTAACGAAAGAGTGTACGATCAGAGGAATTATTTGTTTCAGATGTGGGAAGCCCGGACACATTTCCAAAGATTGTACACAATCGGAGGTGGAGCTTTCTGTTAGTAATGCACCTATTTCAAAATCTCAAGCTAAAGAAAGAGTCAATACAAAGAGCGGAATGGAAGCGTTCAAATATAAGGACTTAAGGAATAAGGAAGTTGTACCATAGAAAGTGATCCTAAAATTGTGCTGTATAATTTGCAAGGTAACCCATTCTTTTGTTGTCTATGACTGTGTGAACTATTTGGGTTATCTGTATTTTTGTTTCCTTTTGACTTTGCTACTTCAACTTTTAAACTTGTTATCATCACTCAGCCTGTTTAAAACTATCCTATTACTATTTTCGATTGGAACTTGTCTGTTGATTTGGTTTGTCTATTTCTCTCACAAATAGACTGAGTAAATCGATTTGGGTTATGCATGATGCACTTATTATCTTTTGATTTGAATATTTCTACCCATGTTGCTAAACCTGTTATTGTTATTCCAGTGTGATTAATCTACCTATTTCTATCAAAGATTGAATCTTTTCTGTTGGTTTGATGTGTTTCTTTAAAATTCACATCTATTTGAGTTCATGACTTTATAAATGGATTGGTTATCTTCCAACCATATCCTAATAGATTATTTCAATAAAATCTTAGCGTTTCTTGAGATTGAGATTTTTGGATTTGAATCCAAAAAATTCATTTCTAAATTCATTGGGTCAGGTTTATTTCTAAAATTTATTGGACTATATCAAATTCTTTGTTGGATAAATTCGGTAATCTACCAAATAGCCTTGTTACTTTCTTTCTAACCTTCATAGTGTCTTCCATGAATCCTAATTGAGAAAATATATTCTTGACTCAAACCATGTCATGGTACCAAATACAATACAATTAGAAGAAAACTTGATCTACGAGACATTTCTGTTAAGATTAAGAATAGGCAAGTGAAACAACTTACCTTGGAGAAGGAAAAATTTGGAACAATGTGACGGAAAATACAACATGGTAACTAGAAGACCAAATGAAAGGAGTCACCATATTTTTTCAAGATCGATTTGCATGCTGGTTATTATCAGATTCGTGTGAAAGTAGAGGATATTCCAAGATAGTTTTTCGGACGCATTATAGGCACTATGAGTATTTAGTAATACCATTCAGGGTAAATAATGTTTTTATGATATTCATGAATTATATGAATAGGATTTTTTGTCCCTATTTAGACAGATTTTTCGTTGTTTTAGTTAGCAATATTCTGATCTATTCTTGAAATCTGGAGGAACGTGTTGAATAACTCAATGCAGTTCTTCAATTTCTGAAGATGAAGAAGGAGTTATATGCAAAACTATCCAATTGCTAATTCTGTTAGTGGAAATTCAACTTGTGGATTTAGGTTGAGTGTTGAGATTAAATAGAAAGGTTGTGGCGTATACTTCAAGGCAGTGGACAGTGCATGAGAAGAATTATTTGATTCACGTTTTGGGATATGCGATAGTCATTTTGTGAGGAAAATCTAAAGACATTTTCTTTCCTACAATGTTTATAATAATTTCAAGAGCCTGGGATATCTGTTCAATCAAGAAGGGCTTGAATACGAGGAAGAAACGATAGTTAGAATTTTCAAAGGACTACGATTTTCAACTTCAATGTCATTCCGAAAGGCGAATGTCGTGGCGAATGCCTTAAGTAGAAAACGTATTTAGTATATTTTCTATGATGATTAAGGAGAATCTATTTGACTACAATTATTATTCGAATAATCTGATGGAGGAAATCCAAGTAAAGCAGGAGGATCATCTGAAACGACATAACTGGAGATGCTACGTGGAAATTGAAGACAAAATAAAGGAGTAATATCCTTTTTGTTTTTGTATGTAAGATAAATTTCGAGGACAAAATTTTTTTAGAGGGGGAGAGTTGTAACACCCCGATTTTTCATTTTTCTTGAAATAAATGAGTTTTATAATATTTATGAGTTTTTGGGAATTTTTGGGAATTTTTAATTATTTTAAATATTTTAATATTATTTTGATTATTTTGATATTATTTTTGAAATATATGCCCAAACTTCATTTTTTCTGAATATATATGAGTTTTATAATTTTTATGATTTTTAGAATTTTTGTGGAATTTTCTAAGTTTGAGATTATTTTAATATTATTTTAAGTTGTACATATGCTTGAGGCAGTCCAGGAAAAATTTTAGCGGGCCCGAAAAGATAAAAAAATTTTCTGAACCAGAAAATTTTAGACTGTCAAGGCGGGATCGGAGGATCCTACTCAACCCAAAACTGGGAACAGTTGACAGAGATTTTCTGTATCTAATATTTCTATTACCCATTGTGTAATAATAGCAGTAGCTATTGTCTATTGGGTAATATTTGCTAGAAAATATCTTGATGGCGATGAGTCAAAGCGATGGACCAATGGTGAGCAGGAAGAAAGCAAATTGGATACTCAACTTGAAGAGGAGAAATTCAAATTGACTACTTAAGCTAGAAGACAAATTCAATTTGACTACATACTCTTTCAAGATATTTTAAGCTTGTCTTGTCATTCTTTTTCTAGAAACAATGACTCAGCTGTTCTAGGAAATTCTATGATAACTCACCTAGTAAATATCTAGGAATAAATATATAGCAAGAAAATATCTTAGCAAAATATCTAAGTAAAATATCTAGATAAAAATATCTTTTGAAAAATATCTGAATAAAAATATCTAAGCTAAATATCTTAAGGATAATCATGAACCATCATTACATAGCTTAATTATCAACCAATAAGATTTAGTCAACAATAGTAGCATAGACTTTATTGTGAACCGTTGGATGGAAACTTGATAAAGAAGCCTTTGATCATCACCATTGATCTAATCAATGGTGTGAGAGCAAACTTGATAAGGAAGTTTAGCATATCTACCTTAGATTAAATCAATGGTTAGGAGATGAAGTCAATATTAATGGTTAGATTAGTTAGTTAAGTAACTAGAAAAATTAACTTAGTTACTCTAAAAGCCTAACTAGTAACTAGATGTAGCTAACTTAGTTACTAAATATTTAGAAGCTAGTTACAAAATACATATCTAAGTCATCTACAAACATGACTTAAGCATGACTTTTACAATGACTTAAGCAAGCAACTAACTAGTTAGAATGTAACTAAATAACCTAATCTAGTTAGTTTACTATCTAATTAAGATGTAACTAAAACCTAGTTAGAAACAAACCTAGTTAGTTTCCCTATTAGGCCACACGGCCACATGACCATTCCACCATGTTCTAGGTTCATCTAAATGACTACTTGATGACTATTGTGTGACCTAAGCCATGTGCTTTGCATGTGAACTCAAGATGATAATTCTATCATCATAATTAATCCTTGATATTTCCTACACACTAACCACACGGCTACTCACTTCAACATAAGCCATCCATTTGCATTTTTATCACACTTTGTGACAAGCTTTCATTATCTTTTTCTCTCAAAGTTCAAGAACACAAGAACACTTCTTCTTTGAGGTTTCGGCCTCACTACCAAAATCCCTCCTCCACACTTCTATAATTTCATCTCTTCATACTTTCTAAACCTAAACCTCATTCTAAACACTTTTCCTTTAGTGAGTTTTGTCTAAATCTCTCTCGAAGTGCTTCAAAAATCAAGCTTTGGTTTCCCACATCAAAGGTAATTTCTTGAATCTTTGATTCTAAGTTGGATTTTTTATTTTCTAGACCATGATTGATCCATGGTTTATTGTTTTCAAGCTTTGATTATGACTTTTAGAATTGTTTAAGATTGATTAGGGTTTTCTTTGGGCCACACGAAATCAAGAGGAGAAGAAGCTTGAAGTTTGTTATCTTCATTGAGGTTAGAGGGAGATTAACCTCGTCAACCAAGTGTTGGTGGTAAGGGAATGACTTGTTTGTGGTGAAAAATTCATAAGGATTTATTCACTTGCTTGTTTAAGCTCTCTTTGTTTGTGCTTATTATGTTTATAGTTTTGAAATTATGTTTGCATATGTGTTGGTATGATTATAGCTTTGATAATATGCTTGTATGTGTGAATTATAAAGTATGCAAATTTATGTGTAATTTAGGATGTGAATAAAATGATGAGAAAAATTATATAAAGGCCCCAAAGAGCCTAGAGGCACATGGCCTCATCACCAAAAAAGGGACTAAGGATCCTAAATTATTTTCCTAATTGAGGATTAAAGGATTTTGTGACAAGAAATTTAATTAAGTGAGTTTATAAGGATTAAAGTGTTAGAAAATGATTTATATATGAATTTTGAAACACTATATGAATTCGGCCAACATGCCAATTTTTTATGATCAAGATCCAAAATTATTTTACTAAGTGTAAACTTAGGTGTTTTAATAGTAAGAACTCAATTTGGTAAGTTTACGAATTTAAAATGAAAGTAACTTAATTTTTAGAACTAAAATTGGCCTAATTAAGCTATGTAGTGAAATAAAAGTGAATACTTGAAATTTTCTAACGTATAGCTCACCTTATGGGTTTTGAAGCGCGTTAGGAAATTTTGAGCTGTAATATCCCAAGTAAATTAGAGAAACACAATTTTATGAGAAATGGTAGCAATACTAATTTTTAGAGGGACTATATTGAAAATATTATTTAAAGAGGGACTATATTGAAAATATTCTTTATAGATGGACTATATTGGAAATATTATTTAAAGAATGACTATTTTAGAAATATTATTTAAAGAGTGACTATTATGTAAATATTATTTATGGAGGGACTATTATGTAAATAATGGAAATAAAGTCAAATTTTGAAATTAAATAAGAAAAATCTTATTTTGAGTTTAAAATAGGATAGAAATAATTTACATAATTGAAAATATGCAGAAAAACTTTTATTCGACTCAAAAATAGTAATTTTTGGCTACGCGATTGAGAAAATGCAATAAAATGTCTACGCAATTTAGAAAACGATGAAAAATCTTTATGCGATTTGAAAACATAACAAAAGTGTTACGCGATTATGAAAATGCGAGGATATTGCTACGCGATTAAGTGGAACAGTGAGTTTTGCTATAGGGCCGAGGTATTGAACCCGAGTGGATCATTGGTATTATATAATTGTATAAGCAATTATATAATATCATTGATACTAATGGCATTAGAAATTGTGTGGGCGGTTGATTTAATACCATTGGAAACAGTTCAACAGTGATTGACCCGATTATGTTGAATATCGCCAGGTAACGGTGTGTGAATATGAAATACTGTGTGATTAATGATAGTATGTGTATTTGAATCATACATCATGCATAGAAAAGCGTATTCGCTTATTGATTAAGGCTATATGCCTAGGAGATTGATTTACACCTAAAGTGCGGGTGCGAGTAGACAAGTGTAGGTCACTCGTTGACCTTGGGGGCGTCGGGGTGCGGGTACCTCACAATAGATGGTTGGTAGCTCTTTTGTCCATGGGGCAGACCGATGCAAACGCACTGATGATCCAGACTGAGACATTGTCCTATATCGTGATCTAATGTAGAATGTCTTATCCAATGCCTGATGTACATTATGATAAATTGATAAATTATAGCACTTTTGGCCACGACAACCGAGTGACAAACATATCTTCTGGATCTTCTCTCCGAAATTGTGTATTAGCTCAATGGAGTAGGACTGAGTCTCTGTGCATATGCATTATTGGTCAGTATCTTGACATGATGATTATAATTATCCGATATTTTATATGTGGTACGATAGTTTATCTGTGAGATGATAATATGATTCACTGTGAAATTATAATATGATTTAATATATTGATATTATATCTATTTGACTGCTGTCATTTTCTATACTGCCATACTGGTATTGATGTAGGGGATCTCACCTCTTTGTTATATTGTTTGTCTGTTATGTTTTTATGTTTATGTATGTTCGATAAAGACTGTAAGAAGGACGAGGTTGGATCGCTTAGGTCTGTGTTACTTGACTTTTTTCGATCAGTCTGCAATTGCTGCAAGGAGGGATTTCTCTGATTATATGCAAGTACAGTTCCACGAGGGCATTGATGTCTGGCATATCGAATCAGATACTCAACATTTTAGTTATATAGGTGAGGTGACTCTATCCCAGAGTGACACCTACCATGGAAACCCTACTATTACATATAATGCTGCTTGTGTACATGTAGAGTTTTCCATGCTATTGTAGAACTATGGGACATGGCTCATTGTTTGCCTAGTGAAGACTCTACGGAGTCAACTGCTCGGACTCCTGTCCAAAAAGACACTTCCCGACCAGAGAATGTGCCTTTAGAGGATTTGGAAGAGGATTCGGTTCAGAACCTTACTCTCCAGGTGTTTTGGCTTGGGCCAGGTCAAGTTTTTATGTGGAAATTAAATATTACTTAGAGTATATAAGTTTTATGTAATGAAGATGCTACGAATTTATGTTATATGCGAGAGATGTATTTTATTCAATTTTTATATTTTGTGTTTTTCTAATTTAATAAAGTTTCTGTTATCCTCGAAAAAGAAATTTTGAAACCCGTATTAAGTTAACATTAAATATTTTATAACTTAGGTAATTAATTATAAAGTGTTAGTCTGAAATGTGATACCCTTCAGAGGGGGTGTTACAGAATCCATAGGTTGTAATTGAGTTACAACAAGTTTAAGGGCATAGATGGGTGTCAGAAATCAACAAGAAACCAATTATAGATGATTGGAAATAGATTGGAACCATAGAACCGTATCACGGTTCTGTAGATTTGCTTTTGGTTGAGAGACACAGCCCGTGTCTAAAGACACGAGGGTGGCTGTGTCCCTCTCTGCCAGAGGAATTTCGTGAATAGTGTTCACAGAGCAGGACACGGGGTAGGCCACGTAGTAAGACATGGCCCGTGTTTGATGACACGAGGGAGGCCGTGTAAAGTGACATGGCCCGTGTTTGAAGCCAGAATTTTAAAAAATGTCATTTTTTGATATTTTGAGGTTATGGACTAGATGGGATCATTAGTAGACGTTTCCTAAAGTGTGTTAAGGCACAAATGAGAATATTTTCAAGAGGGAAATGATCACCTAGAAATGGCTCCCCTATGGGTTGAACCTAAAGTTGGCTCCCCAATAGGTTGAACCTAGAGTTGGCTCCCGTATGGGTTGAACCTAGAGTTGGTTCCCGTATGGGTTGAACCTAGAGTTGGCTCCCCTATGGGTTGAACCTAGACATGGCTCTCCAATAGGGTGAACCTAGAGTTTGCTCCCCTATGGGTTGAACCTAGAGATGGCTACCCAATGGGTTGAACCTAAAGTTGGCTCCCCAATAGGTTGAACCTAGAGTTAGCTCCCCTATAGGTTGAACCTAGAGTTGGCTCCCCTATGGGTTGAACCTTGAGATGGCTCCCCTATGGGTTGAACCTAGAGTTGGCTCCCCTATTAGTTGAACCTAGAGATGGCTCCCCAATTGGTTGAACTTAGAGATAGCTCCCCTATGGGTTGAATCTAGTAACTGGTTCCCTTATTGAGGTTGAGCCCTGGTATCTAGTTCCCTTAATAAGGTAGAACCCTAGCAAGACTTGGTTCCCTTAATAAGGTTGACCCCTAGCAGGACTTGGTTCTTTTATTTATTAAACTTGAACCTAGTAAAACATCGATCCCTTCTTAATTAAGGTTGAACCATAGTTGTGATAAGTTAAGTCCTATACTAGGCCATGGGCGAGATAGTCCTATATTAAGCTAAGGGTTAGTATACCCTATGCTAGGTTAAAGATGAGCATATCCTATGCCATGCTAAGGATAAGTGAGTACTATGCCAGATGAAGGAATTTTGTTCCTAGAAAGAGTTAAGATGCATGTATTAGCTTAGTGAAGAATTATATAGTTGTTAGATGAATGTTTACATAAAGTTAGAATGTGAACATTCTAGTGGTAGTGAGTATAGTCTCACTTACCTAGTGTAACTGTTAATTCAATGTTCATAGCGTTAATCATTATAAGGCGATATTTGTATAGTACTTATACCATGATAATGAATAACTAGACCAGAAAAGTTAGTACAATATATTTAGTTTTCAAAAGACATTTATTCAGTACAAATGCTTTAGTAATGCTATTGGTTACTCATACTGAGAATTTTATTTCTCACCCTATTGTGTTTCCATATAAATACAGGTCAAGGCCCTTCAAGAAGGTTTGAAGATGAAGATATAGAAAAGTTTAGTTATGTTTTTAATTCAAAGCTTATGTATTAATTTATATTTGCTTTGAGAATGTAAAAGTTGTATGTATAACGTTGTATATATGTATGACTTTTAGTTATGGCTCTCTATAATTATTTATTTTAATGTTATGGATTAGTTGAAGTATAAGTTAGAAGTAGCATGATTAATACTGCTTATCCAGGTATATGCCAATTATACTAGGGTACCGGTATTAGGATGTTACAAAGGCCAATAGGAAGGCCAATTTTGTCCATCACTAATCAAAATAATAGCAAAAAATTACATGTTTGCCATTATGAATCACGTGGATCTCATGTGATGATGTTGTCGTTAGATGAGCTAATGGTCCGTTACACCAAAAGGGCCTAACTGCAACATGAAAAAAATATATAAGGGAGTCGAGTGTAATTATAGCAAATGTCAGGAGAGGTCAGTGTAATTTTTCCTAATCTTAAATATTAGCAATAGCAAACATCCTTTCCCTGTATGTATGGTTGTTCATGTTTCCTACCGCCTATGATAAGAAACAAAAGAATGAGAAGTAGAATGAAATACAAAAGAGACATACAGAGATAGAGAGAGTCAAATCAACACGTTTTAGTATATTCATATATGCATGGTTCTACCAAGCATCCTCCAAACTTACATGCATATGAAGGCTTTGCTAATTATTCTGTCACAGAGGTATCAAAGGAAACAAAAAAATTCTTTGAGGTATCAACATTTGCAAGAAAAGAACTAAACAATGCAAGTCTTGCCAAGTTCTAATTAGATTTAAAAGAATCATTATAAAGCATTCACTAAATAGATTTTATGAAAAATTAAGACACGTGACTCCAAATCTACACACATGCACATGTTCAGCATGTTTACCACAAAATTAGAGATAAAACATTTGCTTGGTTCATTAATAATCTTATAGAATTTCTTCAAAGTCAAACATTTACTACCACTTATTTATCTCTTTAGCAGAATCTTCCTTTTCTTAAAAATTCAATCCTTAGTCTTATCATTTTCCAGGAATTGTAATACAATTACCATCAGAAAATATCAAATCTATAAAGCTAATTATATCATTTTAATGCCAAATAGACCTTTATTTAGTGCAGTTTTCTATTACCATGGAAATGTAATTAGAAATTAGTACTGATTTTGATAATCACTGTGAACATCCCATTTTGACTGGGTCATGTTAAGTTTTTTTGAAAAATTTTGAAAAAAGATGGAGGGGAAAAAAGTAGCTCAATTCTCAATTTTCATGACCTAACTTCCAAGTCTAATTCTTGACCCAATAAGAGCCTCAAAGCCCAATGAATATTAAAATTAAAAAATAAGAAAAATAAGAAAAATAAGGATTTGTTGTTAATGAGAAATCATGATAAGGGGTATGCTTTTAAAAAGAAATCATGATTTGATTTTCTTAAAAAATAATTGAAAGATGTGCTTTTAGTGAGGAATCGTGATTTGATACTCTTAAAAAATAAATTCAAGATTTAAAAAGAAAGACTCGAAATAAGCGATTATGATAGTTCAATTAAAAAGAAAAATAAGGATATGCTTTTAATGAGAAATCATGATTTGATATTCTTAAAAAATAAGAGATATGCTTTTAATAAAAAATCATGATTTGATTTTCTTAAAAAATAATTGAAGGATATTCTACTCTTAAAAAATAAATTCAAGATTTAAAAGAAAAGATTCAAAAAAAGAGATTGTGATGGTTCAATAAAAAGAAAAAGGGGGAACGTGTTTTAAATGCGAGATCATGATTTAAATTTCTTAAAATAAATAAATCATGAAATAATTTAGGAGGCTAATTTTGTTGAGAGTTTTTGTGATCAATTATCATTTAATGGATTGATATTTACATGAGAATTAAGGTTTAATAATCGCCTATAAATAGAACCTTTACCCATTCACAAGGAAACAATTACACACAATTACATACAAGAGGAGAGCTAGCCACGTGAAGAGTTAGAATTAGAGGTAGAGATTAGGAGAAAGTAAGAGATGTGTAACTAAATAGAAGTCCTTGATTTTTTTTATTGCCAACAGATACGTATTCTCTTACCATACATTATTCAAGCTTATGTTGGATTAGATGCTGGTGAAGTTGATTTTATGTGCTATAGTATTCCAGTTATATGTTATAATTATGATGTTAAATGCATTTTGATATTTGCTTGGTCTCAGTTGAATTTTGTTTTTTTGTTTTTTTTCAACCAAAAGCTTTATATATATAAATATATATTATATATATATATATATATATATATATATATATCTTTTACTTCTTCAACATGAGCTACTATAATTAACTCACACACATACAAGCACTCTTCACAACGCTATATCACATTCATTCTTTTTGTTCCCATGTGACTTTAGATTCTTGGGAATTAAATTGAGTTTGAATTAATAGGATAAAGTCTATTCCTATTTTCTATCAATTCAGGCTACATGACATGTTTATGTATTATTGGTGCGTATTTTAATTGATTATCAAATGTTGTATTGAAAATTAAATGACTTGTGACAACTTGTTGATCTAAAAAATTTGAATTTTTTTTAAGTGTTATTTGAATTATAACCGTTTACTAGTGATATCTCAAGTGTGAAGTTGAGGTGAAGCTGAGCTTCACCTTTCAAGAATTAATTGAATTAATTGAGTCATAATAGCATGTTAATTCAAATTTTAAAAATTAATTTTTTTAAAAAAATAAAAAAGACAATTTTTTTAAAATAATTAAAATAAACTAACAATTTTTTTTAAAGAACGAGATGATTTTGAATTCCTTATTGCACCCAGAGATATGTAAGAGCAGAATCTCTATTATGTCAAACCAAAATCAAATTTTCATAACTTATCTGTTAATTTCTTTTCTATCTTTTAAAAAGAGGTAAAATAAATATTTCTAAAGATTATCAATTTTTTTTGCACAATTAACTAAGGTAACCGTTATAGCACGTATATATTAAGGGTATTGTGGGATTAAGTTTTCACCCTTCACTATGCATAATCGACTCCTGAATCTAATATATTTTAAAAGACCAATTTTTCCTAAAACAAAAAAGTTTTCTAATTTTTCCCTGACTTAAAAAAATTGGTAGTGACTCCATTTTATTTCTTAACAATTTATTTTTCGCCACTCCCGCCACGATCTAAGTCATGACAGTTGACGACTCCATTGGGGACACTTGAGAGTCAAGCCTTTGTAACTTGGTTGTGTAAATATTGTGACATTTATATGTTTGTTTTGTCCTTTTTTGCTTTTGTTCTTTTTTTTGTTTTAATTGTTTATTGATTATTTTAACTATAATTTTATTTTCTATGCAAACCTTAGGATAGAGAATTTTTTGAAATTTGTTTTGCGTTTGTTTTATTTTGCAGGATGTGGGCAATCCTCAGGATTATGAAGGTTTGTATACTCCCTACACCCATTGCACTTACACGTTTATCACACATATTTGAGTGGAGCCCTATACCCGAGTCTGAGTGAAGCTTAAGTTAGGTAGAAGTTGCTTAGTGGTAGCCATTTTGGATGTACATCCTGTTTGGTTATCGCGAAAGCCTCATCTAGAGTGTGCCTTTTTCATGAATGTCTCACACCTAATAGTTTACTTGTTGTTTATGGTCAACACTCTAAAATGGGACTTAACTCTAGAGGCCTTTAGAATAGTAGAACCACCCAATGAAAGTTCTCACGAATCAAAAAGACCTATAGATTCTTAAGATATAATTCCTCAAATTTAAGGCAATCCCTTAGGCACAAAGGAAGTGCACTTTTTTCATCATCTTTAGACTTATCCATATCATAATCTTTATTCGTATATATATATCATAAATAGTGTGGTCCATTAATGTAATAAGTCATAATTGTACCCCTCTTAAAGAAAAGTTTTTTTGCTCAGATAAAAAAAAAAAGAGAAAAGTGTTTTTTAACAAAAAAGGGGGGACAATTCACTATTAAAGGACCAATTATTTATCCATCATTGCATTCATCCTATATATTGAAATATATTTTTTTAAAAATCATACTTTGCATCCTTGCTTCTTTGCCATACTTTAATCTATTTGCGAATAGATTTGAACTCAAATAAAGTTCGCTTAGAGTAATTAAGCTTTATTATTAAAAATAATTTTTTCTACTTTATATATAATATAATTAATAAAATTATGGAACTTAAAACAAGTTTGAGCTAAGGCAAAGACTTTATTAGCCTTACCTTAGAGCCAACCATGCTGAAATTGCTATCCGTTTCATCTTCTATAAAGAAGGTAAAAAAAAAAACAAAGTCGATATCACAATTGAAGTTTTTGCACACATACATAATTATGAAGTTGGCTTCAATTATGCAAATGAAATGACCGAGTTGAAAGGAGTTTTGGGTTGAAAATACAAGATAATGTTGAATGAGAAATCAGGTTCCTTGAATATTTGGGAATTGGGACAACTCTAACTCGGAGGCATCTCTTATATCGTCATGGTTGAAATTGGCCTATAAAAGATTTGAACCATTGCTCGTCCTCAGAAAACGCAGATCACACAAACCCGAGCCTACGAGACTAGGTTACAAACTAGGCTGCAAGCGATGTTGAACTCGGAAAGAAATTTGGATCAAGAGATGAATGAAATAAAGGGAAGAATCAATGCGATGGCAGAAGGACAATCAAGGGTCGAAGATTTACTGAGACAGTTAACTGAGACCCTTAGAGTAACAAATGGAGCCTCTGCCATCACTGGAGTAAATGCAAACAGCAATGCAAATGAAATGGATGATTCTATGAATGGAAAACCTGAAGGGGAGAATAACAATGCAGAAGTCACTCATGAGCAGCCAGTGAAAATATTCCTAAACAGCAACTCAGAAAAAGAAAAAGTAAGAGATGAATTGACAAGAAAGATGCATGAACAAATTAAAGCCATTCAAGGCCTTAACATGTATGGCTTGATGGGAATCGATGAACTGTGCTTGGAGTTTGAAGTTAATATCCCTAAGGACTTCAAAATTTTGGATTTCTCAAAGTACGATGGAAACACCACTATCTTTTATATTTTGAGCCAAGTCCACTGTCTTTTAAATTCAGGGCCAAGCCCACTATTTTTTAAATTTTTGGTCAAACCCACTGTCTTTTAGACTTCAAGCTTTAGCTTTTCCAATGTTTTTAAATTTCAGGCGTTGGCTCTATCTAATGTTTTTAAATTTTGAGCTTTAACCTTGCCCAATGTTTTTAAATTTCAGGCCTTAGCTCTATCCAATGTTTTTAAATTATTGTTTTTAAATTTTGAGCTTTTATGTTCCTGCCTTACCAAAAAAAAGTTGTTGTTTCCTGCATCTTTGTATGTTTGCTTTGTTTCATGCATTCCCGGACAAAATGCGTGTTCATTTTCTTTACTTGTTCCTTACTATGATCACATGAAGAATTATGGTTCTTTATGTCTTCTAATAAGAAATAAGTAAAGCGGGGCAATTGTGAATATCCCATTTTGACCGGGTCATGTTAAGTTTTTCTGAAAAATTTTTATAAAAGGTGGAGGGAAAATAAAGTAGCTTAATTCTCAATTCTCATGACCCAACTTCTAAATCCAATTCTTGACCGAACAAGAGCCTCAAAGCCCAATGAATATTAAAATTAAAAAAAGAGAAAAAAAAGAAAAATATGAATATACTTTTAATGAGAAATCATGATAAAGAATATTCTTTTAATAAGAAATTATGATTTGATTTTCTTAAAAAATAACTGAAGAATGTGCTTTTTAGTGAGGAATTATGATTTGATACTCTTAAAAAATAAATTCAAGATTTAAAAGGAAAGACTCGAAATAAGAGATTGTGATAGTTTAATTAAAAAGAAAAATAGGGATATGCTTTTAATGAGAAATAATGATTTGATATTCTTGAAAAATAAGGGATATGCTTTTAATAAGAAATCATGATTTGATTTTCTTAAAAAATAATTGAAGCATGTACTACTCTTAAAAAATAAATTCAAGATTTCAAAGGAAAGATTTGGAATAAGATATTGTGATGGTTCAATAAAAAGGAAAAGGGGGAATGTGTTTTAAATGAGAGATCATGATTCAATTTTCTTAAAATAAATAAATCATGGAATAATTTAGGAGGGTAATTTTGTTGAGAGTTGTTGTGATCAAATATCATTTAATAGATTGATATTTACATGGGAATTAAGGTTTAATAATCACCTATAAATAAAACCTTTACCCATTCACAATAGGACAATTACACACAATTACATACAAGAGGTGAGCTTGCCGTGTGAAGAGTTAGACTTAGAGGTAGAGATTAGGACAAAGTAAGAGGTGTGTGCGGGTTAACTAAATAGAAGTCCCTAATTTCTTTTATTGCCAACAAGTACATTCTCTTACAATACATTATTTAACCTTGTGTTGGATTAGATGCTGGTGAAGTTAATTTTATGTGCTACGGTATTCCAGTGATATGTTATAATTATGATGCTGAATGCATTTTGATATTTGCTTGGTCTCAGTTGAATTTTGTTTTTATTTTTCAACCAAAAGCTTTATATATGTGTATGTGTATGTGTGTGTGTTTTAACTCCTTTTAACTCTTCAACATGTGCTACTACAATTAACTCACACACGTACAAGCAGTCTTCACTACGCTATATCACATTCATCCTTTTTGTTCTCATGTGACTATGGATTCTTGGGAATTAAATTGAGTTTGAATTAATAGGATAAAGTTTGTTCCTATTTTTCTATCAATTCGAGCTATATGGCATGCTTATGTATTATTGGTGTGTATTTTAATTGACTATCAAATGTTGCACTGAAAATTAAATGAGTTGCGACAACTTGTTGATCTAAAAAATTTGAATTTTTTTAAGTGTTATTTGAATTATAACCATTTACGCGTGATATCTCAAGCGTGACACTGAGCTTCACCTTTCAAGAATTAATTGAATTAACTGAGTTGTGATAGCTTGTTAATTCAAATTTTAAAAATTAAATATTTTTTTAAATAAAAAAGACATTTTTTAAAAAAATAATTAAAACTAACTAACCAACAAATATTTTTTAAAGAACGACGTGGCTTTGAATTCCTTATTGCACTTGGGCATATGTAGGAGCAAAATCTCTATTCTGTCAAACCAATTTTTTTTTTTTGCATGATTAAGGTAACTGTTTTCACACAAATGCATTAGGGGTGCAGTGAGATTAAGTTTCCACCCTTTCCTATGCATAATCGACTCCCAAATCCAGTCAATTTTAAAAGACTAGTTTTTCCTAAAATAAAAAGTTTTCCAATTTTCCTTAACTTGAATAAAATTGATGGTAACTCCATTTCATTTCTTAACAATTTAATTTTCACCGCTCCGACCAGGATCCCAGTTGTGACAATCACAAACAAGAAGATGTTTGCAAGATCAAGTCTAAGATCTTTCAAGACTAGTTATAGGACCTAAATCTCATGTAAAGGTAAAAAAAGGTTCACATTAAGTTCTAAATCCGTTTTTCAAAAACCTAAGATAACACTTAATGAATCTATGTGTTTTTAAGTTGTTAAAAATGCTTTTAGAAACAAGTGAAATGGCTTTTTAAGTGTTTGAAAGTGTTTTGGAACATTTGGATGCATTTGGCTTATATTGGCTAAGTTTCTTAATATTGTTTGAAGCCAAATAATTGATAATAAGCTTGCCATAATAGCTTATCTGGCCTCGACATAATGCCCTGTTTTGGATTTTAAGCCAAATGAGCGATTATAGGGATAACCATAATCGATAAGTAAAAGTCAGAATGCCATGATTTTTAATCTTTCAAGCAATAATTGATTATTGCATGACAATAATCGATTATTGAGTTATAAAGGCTATTTTGCACTTCTTTTATTAAAAAGTAATAATAGATTATGGCTAACCAATAATCGATTATTGGTGTTACAAAAACATATTGTTTTGTGCTATCTCACAAATAATCGATTATGGGCTTCCAATAATTGATTATTTGGGTTTTTAAAATCAGTAATAACGGTTAGTAGCTCGCATTAAATGCTACCAACTCACTCCCAATGACTCTTTAATGACTTGGAATTTAAATACAAAGCATTGGGGACTCAAGTGAAGTTGGATATCTCTCTGAAAAACCTTGAGAATTTATTATGAACTTTAACAGCCCTCATTCATATTGCTCTACTTTAACAACCTCTTAGACTTCAATTTTTATTATCCACTCTTGTGAGAGTTTCTATTCCTTTTCTTCATCTGAATTCCTTTGTAAAAGGGTAAGGCATCCCATAAAAGAGAAAAGGTGAGGTATCCCTTGTTGTGAGACTCAAACACAAAGAGTAAGGTATCCTAAAGGTGTTGTGAGTGCACTTGGATGTAAAAGTTATAAGCACCTATTGAAACTTGTAGTTTAGTAGAAAATTCTTGAGTGTATCACTTGACAACTAGACATAGGTCACAAAGAATGGCTGAACCGGCATAAATCTTGTGTTCGCTTCTCTTTACTCTATCTTTTTTATATTTGAGCTTTCTTTGATATATGCCTTCTTGAATACTTTGCCTCTTAGCTGGTTTCTTGGTGTGAAAAGTGTTCATCTTCATCTATTTACTCATCTCTAACAATTAATAGCTTCAACAAAAATTGATAAACAAGTGTTTTTTTTTTAAGTTTGCAAAAATCTTTTACAAATTCAATTCACCCCTTTTCTTGAGTTTGAAGCCACTTGGTTACAAGTGGTATCAGAGACCAACTCTTGTGTAAAAAGCTTAACAACTTCAAGAAGAGAAATGTCTTCTTCAAATCCTTTTTCATCAGAGGGTGATTCCATCAATAGACCCCCTATTTCAATGGTGATGGATATGCTTATTGGAAAGAAATAATGAAATTTTTCACTGAAGCTATTGATTTAGATGTGTGGGATGCTGTAGAAAATGGTCTTTTTATCCCTATACATCTTTTTAATGGTGTAAGAGTTAATACACCTAGAAGTGAATGGACCGATGAGGATAAGAAAAAGGTGTAATACAATTTAAGAACCAAAAATATCATCACCACAGTCTTGGGGTATGATGAATTCTTTAGGATCTCAAATTATAAAACAACCTAAGAGATGTGGAACACTTTTCAAGTCACCCATAAGGGTAGTAATGACGTGAAGAGGTCAAGAATTAGCACTCTCACACATGAATATGAGCTTTTTAGAATAAATCAAGGTGAAAGCATTCAAGAAATGCAAAAGAGATTCATTTATATTGTTAATCATCTTGCTTCATTGGGAAAAAACATTTCCTAATGAAGATCTTGATAACAAAGTTTTGAGATGTTTGAATAGGCATTGGCAACCAAAGGTGATGACTACTGCGGAATCAAGGAATATCTCTACCATGACCCTAGCCACACTCTTTGGAAAGATTCAAGAGCATAAATTGGAGTTAAATAGACTCAATCAACATGAGGAGCTTGACAAGAAGAAGAATGGAATTGCTCTCAAGGTCACCTCCTCTATACTTGATGATGAAGATGAAGATTATGGAGATATCTTGGAGAGTGTTGAGCTTAATGAGGAGAACCTTAGCCTTCTTGTGAAGAAGTTTGAGAAATTCCTCAAGAAAAAGGGAAATCAAAGAAGTCCTCTTTTCTCTCTGAAGAAGACTCATCACAAAGGGGAAGGAACTTCATCCACTCTTACATGCTATGAATATGGAAAGTCAGGATACATGAAGATGAAGTATCCTATCTACCAAAAGAAAGTGGAGAAGTTTGAGAAGAGACCTTCAAAGGACAAGAAAGGAATGATGACAATGATATGGACTCAACGGATAGCTCTGACACTAAGGAAGCTCACCTTTGTCTCATGACTAGAAGAAAAGAGGAAGATGAAGATAACATGGAGGTAGTATCCTTAAACCTTGACTCTTCCTCTTCTTATAATGAATTGCAAGATGCTTTTAAAGAATTGCATGATGAATCCATGAGGCTTACTAAACTTATTTCTTCTTCCAAGAAAACTATTTTCTCACTAGAAAAAAATCTCCATCTTCAACAAGGAAATTGAGGAACTTAAGATTGAAAATGAAACTCTTGGATTGATTAATGCTAATTCTTCATGCATGACTTGCTCTTCTCATGAGAATGCATTTACATTATCTTCTTGCCCTTCATGTAAAGCTTTTGAAAAAGAGATTGAGGACTTGAAAAATACCCTCTCTAAATTTACCCTTAGAAGGGACAATTTGAATATATTGCTTGAAAAACAAATATGTGTCTTTGAAAAGGCCGATTTGGGGTATAATCTCAAAAACCAATAAAAGCTCTATAAGAACTTCTTTGTTCCATCAATCATATCAAGTAGTCATTTCATAAAATGTTTTTATTGTGGAAAGAAAGGACATAGTGCATCTACATCCAATACAAGAAAGAACGCCAAAGTAGGCACTAGGATGGTTTGGATTCCCAAGGGCACCTTGCCCAAAACTAACATACAAGGATCCAAGAAAATTTAGGTACCAAAGGTTAAAAGTTAAATATGTGTTGTAGGTGTGCTTGAAGGCCAAGAGCTCATATTAGTATTTTGATAGTGGTTGCTCCAAGTACATGACCAAGGATGACTCCAAGTTCTCTTTCCTAGTCCCCAAGAAGTATGGACATGTAACCTATGGAAACAACAATAAAGGAAAGATTCTTGGTATTGGTAAAGTTGGTAAAATTCCTTCCTCCTCTATTGATAATGTTTTGCTAGTTGAAGAACTCAAACATAACTTGCTTAGTGTTAGTCAATTATGTGACAAAGAGACTAAAGTTATATTTGATTCAAATTATTCAATAATTGAAGGTGTAGATGGCAAGCAAGTTAAGTTTGTTGGTCATAGAGTGAATGACATATACATGATTAGTGTTGACATTATATCGTCAAATGTTGCAAAATGTCTATAAGTAAAGAAGATGATTCATGCCTTTAGCAAAGAAGAAATGCACTCACTCACATGGATCACTTGAATAAGTTGTCACTAAGGAGCTAGTAATTGGACCACCTAAGCTCAAATTTGTATTTGACTATGCTCAATGAAGTTTGGTTTTGATGATAACAAATATGAAGATAATAAGAAGACCAAGTCCAAGAATTTCAAGATTAGCTTTAGGACTTATAGTCTCTTTGTACGAGGATCTTTTTGGATATCTCATGGTTTTACAAGATAAAACAAAAACATTTTCTTAAACCTTTTCCAAAACTGTATTTGATCTTAAAAACAACTTAACAAGTTTTGGTGTTTTTGAAAAACCATCTGGGCTACTTTTTTAAGTATTTACACATGTTTCAGAAACAGAGTTATTCGAATAACGTTTTAAATTTACTACTCTGCGCCTCTATTGTTAAAAATGTTATTCGAATAACACTCCTGTTATTCAAATAAAATCTTTCAAATGGCTTGTTTTCATATAAGCTATTCGAATAACTCTTGAGTTATTCGAATAGACCAGCTTTCAAGAAATTCTTTTAAAAGTAGTATTATTAGAATAACTGATGAGTTATTCGAATAACCATATTCAAAACTGATTCTTTTAAAACGTGTTATTCGAATAAATGAATGTTTATTCGAATAAACACGAATCCTGTTTTAGAAAGAAACAGCCATATTTCGTATTTATTACGTGAATTAATTATCACAACAGCTATTTTCTCCTACGACTCTATAAATGAAGACCGTGGGTCTCTTTAGTTTCTTGCCCAGCTATCTGATTAATTTTACGCTTACTTTGAAAATGTGATTTACAATTTTAACATATTTTCTGTGCTCTTTTTGCTAAAACTTTGAGATATTCTTAGAGAGCCTCTTAGCGCTTCAAGTTGTAATATTTACTCTGTGTGAGAGTTTCTCTTCATCTATATTTTGCTCTTCTATATTAAGGGTGAGGCATCCCTCAAGGTACAAGGGTGAGGTATCCCTGCAAGCTAAGGTCTTAGCACAAGGGTAGAGTTTCCCTGTGTGTGAAAAGTGCTCTTTCGTGTAACGATTGCAAGCACCTATTGAAGCTTGTACACATAGTAAAAAATCTCGGATAATTTTTTGAGGACTAGACGTAGGCCACAAGTGGTTTAGTGGTTGAATCAGGATAAATATTGTGCCTGCCTTTCTCTTCTCTATCTCTTTATTTTTGTAATTTAATATGATTACATATTTATTTATTTGTTGTTCTTAAAGTTTTTCTTCTTCCTCTCGTAAATTCTCTTTATTTATTAAGCAGCTTCAATATTTGTCTTTATTTTAAAAGTATTTGTGAAAAGTTTTTATACTCAATTCACCCCCTCTTGAGTACTGGAGTCACTTGGTAACAAGTGGTATCAGAGCTAGACTCTTGTTTAAAGAGCTTAGCAGCTTCAAGAGAACATAGCTTCCTCAAATGGCTTTTCAAAGGGATCTTCCATAAACTGACCACCTTTTTTCAATGGGGATGGTTATGCCTATTGGAAGGAAAGAATGAAAATCTTCATCGAAACTATTGATCTCGATGTGTGAGATGCTGTCAAAAATGACGCATTTATACCTACAAAAGAGGTCGATGGTGTTAAAACTGAGACACCAAGAAGTGATTAGTCTGATGAGGACAAAAGAAAACTTTAACACAATTTAAAAGCCAAAAACATCATTACCATTACCTTGGGGTATGATGAATTTTTCAGAATTTCAAATTGTAAAACTGCTAAAGAAATATGGGACACTTTACAAGTCACCCATGAGGGTACTAGTGAAGTAAAGAGGTCGAGAATAAATTCTCTTACTCGTGAATATGAATTATTCAGAATGAACCAAGAAGAAAGCATTCAGGAAATATAAAAGAGGTTTACCCTCATTGTTAATCACCTTGCATCATTAGGAAAGAATTTTCTAACGAAGATTTGATTAACAAAGTTTTGAGATGTCTGAGCAAGATTTGGCTACCCAAAGTGATAGCCATATCAAAATCAAGGGATTTGTCAACAATAACATTAGCTACCCTCTTTGGCAAACTTTATGAACACGAGCTGGAGCTAAGCAGGTTAAACCAAAGTGAAGAAAATGACAAGAAGAAAAAGGGCATCGCACTGAAAGCTACCTCCTCCAATATTGATAATGAAGATGAAAATGATGGAGATGAAGCGGACAACCTTAAGCTGAATAAAGAGAACCTCAGTTTCCTAGTGAAGAAATTTAGAAGGTTTCTCAAAAAGAAAGGAACACAAAGAAGACAGCCTTTTCCCCATAAAAAGACTCATCACAAAAGGGAAGGAGCATCGTCAACTCCAACTTACTACGTGTGCGGAAAACCGGGCCACATGAAGATGAAATGCCTAATTTATCAGAAGAAATTGGAGAAAGTTGAAAAGAAGCCCTTCAAGGACAGAAAAGGGAGAAGAGCCTACATAACTTGGGATGACAATGATATGGACTCCCTGATAGTTCAGATAGCGAAGAAGCCTATCTATGTCTTATGGCCAAAGAAGAAGAAGAAGAAAGTAACAATGAGGTAAGTTCTAGTTTAGACTTATTACCTTCTTATGATGAATTACAAAATGCTTTTGAAGAATTACATGAAGAATCAGTAAAACTAACAAAATTAATTTCTTCTTCTAAGAAAATGATTTCTTCTCTAGAAAATCAAATTCTTGCTTTAAACAAAGAAATTGAAGAATTAAAAATTGAAAATGAAGCATTAGGATTATTTTATGCTTGTACAATTTGCTCTTCACATGTTTCAACTTCTTCATCTTGTTCATCATGTCAAATTCTCGAAAAAGAAATTGAAAACTTAAAGAACACATTTTCTAAATTCATTTTTGGAAGAAATAACTTAAATATCTTGTTAGGAAAATAAAGAGCTATTTTTCAAAAAGCTGGGATAGGTTACAACCCCAAAAATCAACATAAATTTTATAAAAATTTCTTTGTGCATTCAAGTACTTCTAATAGTCCTTTTATTAAATTTTTTTACTGTAGAAAGAAAGGTTACAGTGTGTCAACATGCAGTGCTAGGAAAAATATAAATATAAAGAGTGGAACAAAAATAGTTTGGGTTCCCAATGGCACTATTCCTAAAACTAACACTCAAGGACCCAAGAAAATTTGGGTATCAAAAGTTAAAAATTAAACATGTATTGTAGGTGTGCTTGAAGGCCGGGAGCTCAAATTGGTATCTCGATAGCGACTGCTCCAAGCACATGACTGAAGATGACTCTAAGTTCACATCTATTGTTCCCAAGAATCATGGACATGTTACATATGGTGATAACAACAAAGGAAAGATTCTGGGAATCGACAAAGTTGGTAAGAGTCCTAACTCTTCAATAGATAATGTATTGCTTGTTGAAGGACTCAAACATAACTTATTTAGTATTAGCCAATTATGTGATAAAGAAAATACAATAATTTTTTATTCAAATTATTGCATAATTAAAGATAAAAGTGATAAGCATGTTAAGTTCATTGGTCATAGAGTTAATAACATTTATATGATTAGCCTTGATGATATATCCTCAAATGATGCGAAATGTCTTTTAAGTAAGAATGATGATTCATGGTTATGGCATAGAAGAATTGCACATATTCACATGGATCACCTAAAAAAGTTGATCTCTAAAGAGCTAGTAATTGGACTACCCAAGCTCAATTTTATAAAAGATAAATTATGTGATGCATATCAAAAGGGAAAACAAGTAAATGTTTCTTTTAAAGCAAAAAATGTAGTTTCAACTTCTAGACCTTTACAACTTTTGCACATGGATCTTTTTGGACCATCTAGAACTATGAGATTTGATGAGAATTACTATGCTTTAGTGATTGCAGACGATTTTTCTAGGTTCACATGGACTTTATTTCTTTCAAATAAAAATGATGCATTTCTAGCTTTTAAAAGACTTTCCAAAGTTATCCAAAACAAAAAAAGGTTTTTTAATTTCTTCTATAAGAAATGACTATGGTGGTGAATTTGAAAACTATGTTTTTGAAACCTTTTGTGATGAACATGGCATTGAGCATAATTTTTCTACCCTTAGAACTCCACAACAAAATGGAGTTTTAGAAAGGAAAAATCGATCTTTAGAAAAAATGGTGAAAACTATGCTCAATGAGGCTGCTCTTCCTAAGTATTTTTGGGCTGACGCTGTAAGTACAGCTTGTTATGTAATAAACAGGGCCCTTATAAGGCCAATTTTAAAGAAAACCCCATATGAATTATACAAGAGAAGAAAGCCAAATGTCTCACATTTTCATGTTTTTGGTTACAAATGTTTCTTTCTGAACAATAGAAAGGATAACCTAGGCAAGTTTGATGCTAAGTCTAATGAGGGTATATTTCTTGGTTATTCTAATCATAACAAAGCTTTTAGAATTTATAATAAGAGAACTACGTCTGTTGAAGAATTCATTCATGTTGCATTTAATGAAACTAACCCAAATGAATTGAGAAAGGATCTTGTTGTTAATGATGTTACAGAAGCTTTGGCAAAAATCCACTTGGATGATAAGGAGATAGAAGAAAGGAAGCAAGAAGAAAGTCAAGAGGAAACACCAATTCAACAAAATTCACAAGCCATGGACCTTCCCAAGGAATGACGAATTTCAAGATACCATCAACTTGAGCAAGTAATAGGTAATGTGTCCAAAGGTGTAAGTACTTGAAACTTAATTAGAAATGCATCTAACCATATGGCTTTCGTTTCTCAAATTAAACCTAAAGACTTAAATGAAACCTTTGATGATGAACATTGGATCTTGGCAATGCAAGAAGAGTTAAATCAATTTGAAAGAAACCAAGTATGGGAATTGGTTGCAAGGCCCAATGATCATTCAATTATAAGCACCAAATGGGTCTTTAGGAAGAAGCTTGATAAGGCTGGCCTAAAAATAAGAAATAAAGCTAGGCTTGTAGCTAAAGAATATAATCAAGAGGAATGAATAGATTATAAAGAAACCTATGCACCTGTAGCTAGACTAGAAGCTATTAGAAGGTTACTTGCTTATGCTTGCATCATGGATTTTAAGTTATATCAAATGGATGTTAAAAGCGTATTTCTAAATGACTTTATTCAAGAGGAGGTATATGTTGAATAACCTTCAGGTTTTGAAAATCATGAACTACCCAACCATGTTTTCAAACTTAAAAAGGCTTTATATGGTTTAAAACAAGCTCCTAGAGCTTGGTATGAAAGGTAGAGTAAGTTTCTTTTGGAAAATGATTTTTCAAGAGGCAAAGTTGATACAACTCTTTTTATTAAAAATAAAAAGCATGACATCCTCCTTGTTCAAGTCTATGTAGATGATATTATATTCGGTGCTACTAATGAGTCTCTATGCAAAGATTTTTCTAATATCACACAAAGCGAATTTGAGATGTCCATGATGGGAGAGCTTAACTTTTTCCTTGGACTTCAAATCAAACAAACAAGGAGTGGAATTGCAATGAGCACCTCTTGCTACTTAAACAAGGATGAGGCAAGTAAATATGTTGAAATCACTAAATATAGAGGTATAATTGGATCCCTTCTTTATTTCACTGCTAGTAGGGCTGATATCATGTTTAGCGTATGCATGTGTGCTAGATATCAAGCTAATTCTAAAGAATCGCACTTAAGTGCAGTAAAACATATTATGAAATATCTTGGTGGCACTTCACAAGTGGGCTTGTGGTACCCTAAAGGTGCCACTTGTAGTCTTGTTAGTTATTCTGACTCCGATTTCGCTAGTTGCAAATTGGATAGGAAAAACACTAGTGGAACATGCCACTTGCTTGGGAGTTCCTTAGTTTCTTGACATAACAAGAAACAAAACAGTGTGGCTTTATCCACCGCTGAGGCTGAATATGTTGCAACTGGAAGTTGTTATGCCAAAATCTTATGGATGAAGCAACAACTTCTAGAGGTCTTTAGCTTGATCACTTCCCTATAAGATGTGACAATACTAGTGCAATCAACTTGACTAAGAACCCCATTATGCATTCAAGATCAAAACACATTGAGAAAAGACACAATTTCATAAGGGATCATGCTCAAAAAGGTGATTGTGTTTTAGAATTTATTAAAAAAACTAATCAACTTACTGATATTTTCACAAAACCTTTGCCTAAAAACACCTTCTTCCATTTAGGAAGAGAACTTGGAATTCTAGATCAATCTTGCATATAGTGGTTATATTTATTGATCTATTATTGGATTATTAAACTTGATTTCTACTGATTTGAGCATTGGAGATATCTTTAAATTCTCTTTTTACAGGTAAAATATCATGAGGTAAGTCTCTAAATCTGAAATTGCATCATCTAAACATGCTTTTCTTGTTTTCTGATAGGTTTATTCGAATAAACCTGTAGCTATTCGAATAAACATCATCAGCTATTGAAATAGAAGGGTTGTATATTAGTGTTATTCGAATAAACCTCCATTTATTCGAATAAACTGACTTAAGCAACTACAGTTTTTAATTTCTCATATCTGTCTCATTCAAATAACTCTAATGTTATTCAAATATATGTGTTAAATGTGCTTTTATCTTCATATTTTATTCGAATAAACAGTACTCTATTCGAATAAACCTGAAGTGGTTTCTCTATTCCTATGTTTTATCTTTTCTGCCTTATTCAAATAACTCATTAGTTATTCGAATGAAAGCCTCATTAAGGCACTCATTCTGTTTTGGTTATTCGAATAGCACATGGCCTCATTTGAATAAAAGCTTAGCAGGAGTCTCCATTAAGAACCAGTTATTCCAATAAACTCAGAGTTATTCAAATAACTTGTGGCTGAAATGCCACGACCGTTGATTTCCACAGTGTTTTATTCAAATAACACCCCTATTATTCGAATAAACACGAGAGGTCTATAAATTCTCGCAATGCCTTTCAAACATCTTTCTACCTGATATCTATCAGTTTCCTATCAGTTTTCTCCTTTCTCTCTCTCTGTTCTACGTGCCTCTCTCCTCTTCTACCACTATCACCTTTGCCTCTCTCTATATCTCTCTACCCTTCTCACCGTAACCATCATCCCACTATGGCATCCTCTTCTTCACGTGCCAAGTGCCCACGTATGAAGACAGCCCCCTACAACAATCCTTTAGATCTTCGAAGGCTATCCTCAAACCAAGAGGAATTGGGTCACTTTGTTACGCATTTTTGAGAGCGTAACCTCGTGTACTTGTAGTACATGGACCTCAACTTCTTCCAGAACGAAGGCGGTTTTGACTTCCTTAACTTTCTGGACACATAAGGTGTTCTTCATTTCTGCTCATACTAAGCCCCTCTTTACCCATACTTAGTAAAGATGTTCTACTGTAATATGAAAATTTTTGGTGAGGACTTTCATTCTGATGTTTCTGATCAGCACATGGTCATCACTCCCAGTGATTGGCAATAGATGTTTAGGTTGCAATCCATTGGGCATAACCTTGATGATGATATTGAAGCTCTGGATCAAGAGTACAAGAAGCTTCAAGCCATTGAAGACCTGCTGAAACCTGGCTTGGCCTTGCCTCCTAAGTGAGTCAAGGGAGGTATGATGAAGAGCCAAGATAGGCTCTTACATTATGCCTTTGCTCACATCTTAGCACCTCAGGGAGGCAACTACGCCTACTGGAGTGAGGACGACATCTTCATGTTGTGGCTCATCAAGAAAGGATACTAGGTGAATTGGCCTGCCTTTGTCATGAAGCATATGATGAAGGCAAAGGGCAAAGAACAGTCTGATTTGCCCTATGGTTTGATCATCTCTGCTTTCCTAGGCAAGTACCCTCAAGTTGTGGAAACTGAGCGGGTGACAAAGCTGACCCACCATCATGTTTTTGGGTCCTTTACCCTGAACAAAATGAAGATGGTTAAGGCTTCTGATGGCTGGGTATACCTTGATGAAGTTGAAGATGAAGACCAAAAAGATGTCCCTGCTGCCCCTGCTGCTGATGCACCTGCTCCAGCTCCTGTTGCTCCTGATCCAGTTACCTTGGATCAAATCATGGCAGCCTTGCAGGACAATAGGGCCTACATGGAGAACACATTTTCTATTCTGTTTGACAGGATAAAAGGTGTAGAACGTGAGCAAGTTGCCTTTTGCTCTTTGCTGACCCGACGAGCACCTGACTCCCCTCCTCCGCCACCAGATGCCTACTTTTAGGCTTTGCTTTGCTTTGTTTTTATTGTTTGTTTCTTGTTGTATTTGTTTTGTCCTAGTTGTATATGAAGTTGGAAATTTAATATAAATGACATTGATGTTTTGATCATGTTATCCGTTTCTATGCTTTTGAATTTATATGCATATTATATGTTTGTCATGCCTATTACATGTTTTTTGGCCTTGATCCCCTATGCTTTTTGATCATGCCAAATGGAGAGAAAAATAAAAATAGGTACTTCTTGAGAAAAGTCAGATAAAAATAAACCAGCTATTAGATTCCAAAAATTCCAAATGTAAAGTGAAGCTACGCACATCTGATATTTAAAACACCTCTTATGAAAAAAAAGGGTATTTGTCATCATAAAAAAAGGGGAGAATATATTTGACTTTGCTCAATGAAGTTTTGTTTTGATGATAACAAACATGAAGATAATAAGAAGACCAAGTCCAAGAATTTCAAGATTAGCTTTAGGACTTAGAGTCTCTTTGTACGAGGATATTTTTGGATATCTTATGGTTTTACAAGATAAAACAAAAATCATTTCTTAAACCTTTTCCAAAACTCTATTTGATCTTGAAAATAACTTAACAAGTTTTGGTGTTTTTGAAAAACCATCTAGGTTGTTTTTTTAAGTATTTACACATGTTTCAGAAATAGAGTTACTCAAATAACTCATAAGTTATTCGAATAATGTTTTAAATTTGCTGCTGCGCACTTCTGTTGTAAAAAATGTTATTCGAATAACACTTTTGTTATTCGAATAAAATCTTTCAGAATGGCTTGTTTTCATATAAGCTATTCGAATAACTCTTGAGTTATTCGAATAGACCAGCTTTCCAGAAATTCTTTTAAAAGTAGTATTATTCGAATAACTGATGAGTTATTCGAATAACCATATTCAAAACTGATTCTTTTAAAATGTGTTATTCGAATAACTGAATGTTTATTCGAATAAACATGAATCCTGTTTTAGAAAGAAACGACCATATTTTGTATTTATTATGTGAATTAATTGTCACAACGGCTATTTTCTCCTACGACTTTATAAATAGGGACCGTGGGTCTCTTCTGTTTCTTGCCTAACTATCTGATTAATTTTACGCTTGCTTTGAAAATGTGATTTACAATTTTAACATATTTTCTGTGATCTTTTTGCTAAAACTTTGAGATATCCTTAGAGAGTCTCTTAGCACTTCAAGTTGTAATATTTACTCTGTATGAGAGTTTCTCTTCATCTATATTCTGCTCTTTTGTATCGAGGGTGAGGCATCTATCAAGGTTTGTATAAGGGTGAGGTATCCCTACAGGCTGAGGCTTTAGCACAAGGGCAGAGTTTCCTTGTGTGTGAAAAGTGCTCTTTCGTGTAACGGTTGCAAGCACCTATTGAAGCTTATACACATAATAAAAAATCTCGGATAATTTTTTGAGGACTGGACGTAGGCCACAAGTGGTTTAGTGGTTGAACCAGGATAAATATTGTGCATGCTTTTCTCTTCTCTATCTCTTTATTTCTGCAGTTTAATATTATTGCATATTTATTTATTTGCTATTCTTAAAGCTTTTCTTCTTCCTCTTGTAATTTCTCTTTATTTATTAAGCTACTTCAATATTTGTCTTTATTTTAAAAGTATTTACGAAAAGTTTTTATACTCAATTCACCCCCTCTTGAGTACTAGAGCCACTTGGTAACAAAATTTGAAAGAGATAAATTATGTGATGCATGTTACAAGAGAAAATAAGTAAAGGTCTCTTTTAAAACAAAAAAATATTGTTTCTACCTCTAGACCTTTACAACTTTTGCATATGGATCTTTTTGGACCCTCAAGAGTTATGAGCTTTATTGAGAATTACTATGCACTTGTGATTGTGGATGATTATTCTAAATTCACATAGACATTATTTTTTTCTCATAAAAATGATGCTTTTCAATTTTTTAGAAAATTTTCCAAAGTTATTCAAAATGCAAAGAGTTCTAACATTGCATTTATTAGAAGTGGTCATGGTGGAGAGTTTGAAAATCTAGAGTTTGAAACCTTTTTTTTAATGAAAATGACATTGAACATACTTTTTCAACCCCTAGAACTTTATAACAAAATGAATTTGTAGAAAGGAAAAATATATCTTTAGAAGAAATGGTTAGAACTATGCTCAATGAATCTAACTTTCCTAAGTATTTTTGGGTGGATACGGTAAGTATCGCTTGTTATATAATGGATAGGGTCCTAATAAGGCCAAATTTAAAGAAAACTCCCTATGAATTATACAAAGGAAGGAAACTAAATATCTCTCACCTTCATGTCTTTGGATGCAAATGTTTTGTTTTAAATAATGGAAAAGATATCTTAGGAAAGTTTGATGCAAAATCAGACGAGGGTATATTTCTTAGCTATTCTAGTCATAGTAAAGCTTTTAGAGTCTATAATGAAAAAACTATGACCAAAGAAGATTTCATACATGTTGCTTTTGATGAGACTAATCCTAATGGACCGAGAAAGGAATTTATTGATGATGTTACAAAATTTTTGGCTAAAACATACTTGGAAGACAAGGAGAAGGAAGTAAAGAAGTAAAAAGAAAGTTAAGTTGATCCCCCAAGACAAGAGGAATCATAAGTCATGGATCTTCCTAAGGAATGGAGGACTTCCAGATATCATCATCTTGACAAAGTGGTGATGTACCAAAAGAGGTAACAACTCAAAACTCTCTTAGATATGCATGCAATCACATGGCCTTTGTTTCTCAAATTGAATTTAAAGATTTAAATAAAGCTATTAAATATGAACATTGGATATGTTGGTGTATGCCCTAGAGGCTGATACATTTGCCTGTATTTACATACATTCTATTATGTTTATTTTAATATATGAGGCATTTCATTTATTGTGTTCTTTTTAATAAATATAATAAAGTCCTTAGAATAGTAAGTTTGATGTCATAGGATATCAAGTGGATGACTTGATCGTGAGATCTTTTTTGGTTAGAACACTATTCTTAAATGTCCCTAGTCAAGTATTATTGTTAACTAGGACAATAATAATGCATTGAGACTAGTATGTGCACAGACTGATGACCACATCTCACGGGTCATGGATATGAGATATCAAGTCTTCACATGGGTACATATTAGAGTAATGATGTACTGGACTGACCCGCCATGAGAATGTTACATGGATCGTTACGTGAGTGTCATAAGTGATTCTCATAGTGACAATGGTGTCTGTGGTCCTTTGACCTGAAATCACTAAGATTCCTACATGAGGAGTTATGTGTTTTAATGCCATTAAACATCATCTGTAACAAGGTGATTATAAAGTTAGTTATTGGACATACCGCAAATCATACAGAGGGATGTGAGTGACCTAGATAGGATTTGTCACTCCTACATAATAGGAGCGATATCTTCGGGGCCCCTGATTGAGTGAGACTGTGAAATGCATGACCATGCTCAAATAAGTCAATATGATATATTGATTTCATTTGTTATTACAAAGTCTACTCGAGTATCAGGAAATGAAAGATTGGACTATACAAGGGTGACGCATTCCATGCCTTGTGTTCAATCTAGATATCTTGACAAATAGAATAAATGACATGGAAACATTGGTCACGGAAAGGTTATGTCAAATCACTGACATTCTTATTACTTGGGTAACAGCAATGTGTTGCTAGATACCGCTCACTGCTTGTAATATTAAAATGAAATTTTAATATTACTGTCAATATAATGAGAACCTGTAGGGTCACACATATAGAGCAGACTAAAATTGGAGCAATGGATCCAAGTTGGACTCAGATTCAAATATAGGCCAAACTCATAATAGATGAGTTTAGGGTTGCACAACTTACCTTGCTGCTGCTCACACTCACTTAAGACAGTCACTATTATAAATAGTACTGCTAAGGGGCTGCTACGAGACACATATTTCAGAACCCTAGCCGCACCTACAGAAACAGTGAGTGAGAGAGCGATAGGTTTCTTCTATTCTCTTCGCAGCTAGCACTATGTGAGAGACGTGAGGCTCCTCTTTGCGTACGTTGGACATTCGTGAGTCTATTCGTGTGGATACCGCAGAGACATCGTTACTATTACGGTGTTGGTGATTCACATCCTTCCTTTTGATCCCGCTTCAAGAGGTAAATATTTTAAAACTCGGATAATGGCTTTTCGCATGGATCCTTGGTGGGAATCCTATTTTTTCACTACGTGATGTATCCGCAATTTCCAACAGTGGTATCAGAGCGTCTTGCAAAACCATGATTCGGTTTTCAATTTTCATTTTGCATGAGATAACATGTTTGCCATTCTTGCTTTTGATGAAAGATGTGATCTTTAATATGTCATTTCAGAAAAACGAGTGAAACCCCTTTGCGAAAACATATTCTGTTTTATGTGTTGTATACAAAACTAAGATGTTGTTTTCAAAAACCCATGAAGATGTTCATATGTTCTGTGAAAACCATTTTGTTTGAGATGTATATTTTTGCGAAACTTTCTGGTATGTATATGATACGTACAACGTTTTGGAATCCTTATTCTCAATGCGCGGTGCAAGGGTTTAGGAAACCTTGTTCTTGGTTTGTGGCAGCTCGGAGTTGCTAGGCATGTTGAGAACTGCTGAGCAAAACATAAACAAAGGCAAAGGAAAGGCCATAATGATGGTCCAAAAGAATAAGGGCAAGAAACAATAGAAAAAGCCCAGGGACAACTGGAAGGGCAAGGGTAAGGATAAGTCCAAGCCCAGCACTTCTGGCTTGAAACTAGTGGGTAGAGTGGCTAAGGAAGGTACATGCTTCCACCGTAGTCAAACCGGACATTAGAAGAGGAACTGTGCCAAGTTCCTAGAGGAGCTCAAAAAGAAGAAGGGAAGTGAGACTTCCACTTTAGGTATTTTTGTTATTGAAGTCAATTTATTTACTTCTGCATCATGGGTATTAGATACTGGATGTGGATCTCACATTTGTGTAAATGTGCAGGATCTAAAGAGCAGTAGACCATTGACAAAGGGCGAAGTTGACCTACGAGTGAGAAATGGAGAAAAGGTTGCTACATTAGCTGTAGGGACTTATTTATTATCTTTGCCCACTGGGCTTGTAATAGAGTTAGAGAACTACTATTTTGTGCCTGCTATTAGCAGGAATATCATTTCTGTTTCTTGTTTGGACAAGAAAGGTTTTTCTTTTATTATAAGGGACAAATGTTATTCCATTTATATGAATGATATTTTTTATGGTAGTGCACAATTGAGTAATAGACTTTATGTTCTTGATCTCGAAACGCCCGTCTATAACATAAATACAAAGAGGTTTAAATCAAACGACCTGAACCCAACTTTTCTCTAGCATTGTTGTTTAGGCCATATAAATGAGAAATGCTCCTCCAAACTCCATAAAGATGGATTCTTGGACTCGTTTGATTTCGAATCATATGAGATATGTGAATCTTGTTTATTGGGGAAGATGACAAAGGCCCCATTCACTGGACAAGGTGAAAGGACTAGTGATCTTTTAGGCCTCATACATAGTGATGTATGTAGGCCACTAAACACACTAGCTAGAGGCGGTTTTCAATACTTTATTACATTTACTGATGATTTCAGTAGATATGGATTTGTATATCTTATGAAGCACAAATCAGAATCTTTTGAAAAGTTCAAAGAATTCAAGAATGAAGTACAAAACCAACTTGGAAATAGTATTAAAATCCTTTGATCAGATCGAGGAGGAGAATACTTAAGCCAACAGTTTGATGATCATCTGAAAGAGTGTGGGATAATATCTCAACTCACTCCACCAGGAACACCACAATGGAATGGTGTCTCTGAAAGGAGGAACCGGACCTTATTGGACATAGTCTGATCCATGATAAGTCATGCAGACCTTCTAAGCTCCTTCTGGGGACATGCTCTGTTAACAGCAGCTTTCACACTTAATCGTGTTCTATCCAAGATGGTTCAAAAGGCACCATATGAGATATGGACTGGGAGACGACCCAGTATATCTTTCTTGAAGATTTGGGGCTGCGAAGCTTATGTGAAATGTCAAGTTTCTGATAAGCTTGGACCTAAATCAAATAAATGCTTCTTTGTGGGGTATCCAAAGGAAACCAAGGGATACTTTTTCTATAATCCTACCGAGGGCAAAGTGTTTGTCGCACGGACTGTTGTATTTCTAGAAAAATATTTTATCTCCAAAGGAATCAGTGGGAGGAAAGTAGAACTTGAAGAAGTTCAAGTTTCACAAAGCAGCAATGAACCAATGGTGGAAATAGAGCAGCCTCCACAAAATGTTATGGAACAGCAACCTGCTCTAGTAGCATAAGACCTGCGTAGGTCTAATAGGATACATCATCAACTAGAGAGATATGGATTTCTCATGACCCAACAAGGTGACGTATTACTCATGGATCAAGGTGAGCCTGTGACTTACCAGGAAGCCATTATTGGCCCAGAATCTAAGAAATAGCTTGAAGCCATGAGATTTGAAATAGATTCCATGTATGCCAACCAGGTATGGACCTTGGTTGACCCACCTGAAGGGATAAAAGCCATTGGGTGCAAGTGGGTTTTCAAGAAGAAAACTGACATGGATGGTAATGTGCATACCTTTAAGGCACGATTGGTGGCTAAAGGTTTCAAACAAATTCATAGTGTAGACTATGATGAGACTTTTTCCCTAGTTGCGATGCTTAAATCCGTTCGGATCTTGCTTGCTATTGCAGCATACCATGATTATGAAATCTGGTAAATGGATGTCAAAACTGCTTTCCTTAATGGAAATCTTCTCGAGGATGTGTACATGACACAACCTGAGGGTTTTGCCACTCCAAAGGATGCTAGAAAAGTTTACAAGTTACAACGATCTATTTATGGATTGAAGCAAGCTTCCAGAAGCTGGAATCTTCATTTTGATGATATAATAAAATAGTTTGGTTTCATCAAGAATGAAGAAGAATCTTGTGTCTACAAGAAGGTTAGTGGGAGCACTATTGTCTTTCTGGTATTGTATGTAGATGACATACTACTTATCAAAAATGATATCCCTATCCTACAGTCCGTAAAGACTTGGTTGGGGAACTGCTTCTCTATGAAGGACTTGGGCGAAGCCACCTATTTGTTAGGTATCAGGATCTATAGAGATAGATCACTGAGATTACTTGGCCTAAGTCAGAGTACATACATAGACAAAGTGTTAAGACGGTTTAACATGTATGAATCCAAGAAAGGACTCTTGCCTATGTCGCATGGTATAAGCCTATCTAAGGCTTAATCCCCTTCCACCCAGGATGAGAGGGATCGCATGAGCAAGATTCCATATGCATCTGCAATTAGATCTATCATGTATGCCATGTTATGTACTTAACCAAACATCTCGTATGCTTTGAACATGACGAGCAGGTACCAGTCTGATCTCGGTGAGAGTCACTGGATTACTATCAAGAACATCCTTAAGTACTTGAGAAGGACTAAGGATTCGTTCTTGGTATATGGAGGCGAGGAAGAGCTAGTTGTAAAGGATTACACTGATGCTAGCTTCCAAACTTATAAGGACGACTCCAGATTGCAATCGGGTTATGTTTTTTGCCCAAATTATGGGGCTATGAGCTGGAAGAGCTCAAAGCAGGAGACAGTCACCGATTCTACCACAGAGGCTGAGTATATTGCTGCCTCCAATGCAGCAAAGGAAGCCATTTGGATCAGGAATTTCATTGCTGAACTTGGCGCTATTCCTAGTATTGTGGACCCAGCGGACCTCTATTATGATAATAATGGAGCCATTGAACAAGCTAAGGAGCCTACATCTCACCAGCGATCCAAACATATGCTTAGGCGCTTCCATCTCATTCGAGAGATCATCGATAGAGGAGATGTGAAGATATGCAGAGTACCAACAGATGATAACATTGCTGATCCACTAACGAAGCCTCTTGCACAACAGAAGCATGAGGGTCACACTAGGTCTTTAGGCATAAGACATATGCCTGATTGGCTCTAGTACAAGGGAGAGATTGTTGGTGTATGCCCTAGAGGCTGATACATTTTCCTGTATTTACATACATTCTATTATGCTTATTTTAATATATGAGCCAGTTCATTTATTGTGTTCTTTTTTAATAAACATAATAAAGTCCTTAGAATAGTAATTTTGATACCATAGGACATCAAGTGGATGACTTGATCGTGAGATCCTTTTTGGTTAGAACACTATTCTTAAATGTCCCTAGTCAAGTATTATTGTTAACTAGGACAACAATAATGCATTGAGACTAGTATGTGCATAGACTGATGACCATATCTCACGGATCATAGATATGAGATATGAAGTCTTCACATGGGTACATATTAGAGTAATGATGTACTAGACTGACCCGCCATGAGAACGTTACATGGATCGTTACGTGAGTATTATAAGCAATTCTCATAGTGACAATGGTGTCTGTGGTCCTTTGACCTGAAATAACTACAATTCCTACATGAGGAGTTGTGTGTTTTAATGCCATCAAACGTCATCTGTAACAAGGCGATTATAAAGTTAGTTATTGGATATACCGCAAATCATGCAGAGGGATGTGAGAGACCTAGATGAGATTTGTCACTCCTACATAACAGGAGCGATATCTTCGGGCCCCCTGATTGAGTGAGACTACGAAATGCATGGCCATGCTCAAATAAGTCAATATGAGATATTGATTTCATTTGTTATTACAAAGTCTACTCGAGTATCAGGAAACGAAAGATTAGACTATACAAGGGTGACGCATTCCATGCCTTGTGTTCAATCTAGATATCTTGACAAAAAGACTAAACGATATGGAAACATTGGTCACGGAAAGGTTATGTCAAATCACTGACATTCTTATTACTTGGATAGCAGCGATGTGTTGCTAGATACCACTCACTGCTTGTAATATTAAAATGAAATTTTAATATTACTGCCAACATAATGAGAACCTGTAAGGTCACACACATAGAGCAGACTAAAATTAGAGCAATGGATCCAAGTTGGACTCTGATTCAAATATGGGCCAGACTCATAACAGATGAGTCTAGGGTTGCACAGTTTACCTTGCTGCTGCTCATACTCACTTAAGGCAGTCACTATTATAAATAGTACTGCTAAGGGGCTGCTAAGAGACATATATTTCAGAACCCTAATCGCACCTACAGAAACAGTGAGTGAGAGAGCGACAGGTTTCTTCTATTCTCTTCGCAGCTAGCATTGTGTGAGAGACGTGAGACTCCTCTTTGCGGACGTTGGACGTTTGTGAGTCTGTTCATGTGGATACCGCAGAGACATCGTTACTATTATGGTGTTGGTGATTCACGTCCTTCCTTTTGATCGCGCTTCAAGAGGTAAATATTTTAAAACTCGGATTATGGCTTTTAGCATGGATCCTTGGTGGGAATCCTATTTTTTCACTGCGTGATGTATCCACAATTCCCAACAGGATATTGGTCATGCACGAAGAGTTAAATCAATTTGAAAGGAATCAAGTTTGGGAACTTGTTCTTAGGCCCAATGATCATCCAATAATTAGTACAAAATTGGTTTTTAGGAACAAACTTGATGAAATAGGGATAATAATAAGAAATAAAGCTAGACTTGTTGTTAAATGTTATAATCAAGAAGAATGAATTGATTATGAAGAAACTTATGCTCTCGTTGCTAGATTAGAAACTATTAGAATGTTGCTTATTTTTGCTTGCATCATGGATTGTAAGATTTACCAAATGGATGTAAAAAGTGCTTTTTTGAATAGTTTTATTCAAGAAGAATAGCATGTATATGGAACAACCTCCTGGTTTTGAAAGTTATGAGCTGCCTAACCATGTTTTCAAATTGAAAAAGGCCTTGTGTAACTTAAAACAAACTCCTAGGGCTTGGTATGAAATGTTGAGTAAGTTCCTTTTAGAAAAAGATTTTCCAAGAGGCAAGGTTAACATAACACTTTTTATTAAAAACAAAATGCATGACATTCTCCTTGTGTAAATTTATGTTGATAGTATTATATTTAGTGCTACTAATGAATCCTTGTGTAAGGAGTTTGCTAGTTTTATGCAAAATTGAATTTGAAATGTCAATAATGGGTGAAGGACTTCAAATCAACCAAATAAAGGATGGAACATTCATAAGTCAAACCAAGTATTACAAGGAGTTGCTTAAGAAGTTTGGAATGGACAATACTAAAGAAATGACTACCTCAATGAGCACATCTTACTCATAGAAATCACTAAATATAGAGGTGTGATTGACTCACTCCTTTACTTTACTTCAAGTAGACCAGATATAATGTTTAGTGTATGTATGTGTGCTAGATATCAAGCTTGTCCTAAAGAATCTCACATAAGTGCTGTAAAAAGAAAAATGAAATATCTTGTTGGCACAACACAAATGGGCTTGTGGTACCCCAAGGGTGCTTCATGTAGTTTAATTGGTTATTCTGATTCTGACTTTGCCAGATGCAAGGTGGATAAGAAAAGTACTAATGAGACATGTCACTTGCTTGGAAGCTCTTTAGTTTCTTGGTATAGCAAGAAATAAAATAGTGTGACATCGTCTATGACTGAAATTGAGTATGTTGTAGTCGAAAGTTATTGTGCTCAAATCCTTTGGATAAAGCAACAGCTTCTAAATTATGGACTCCAGCTTGATCACATCTCTATAAGATATGATAATACTAGTGCAATCAATTTAACTAAGAACCCAATCTTGCACTCTAGGATTAAGCATATTGAAATTAGGCACTATTTTATAAGAGATCATATACAAAAAGAGCTTGTGTGCTTGAATTTGTGGAAACACCAAAACAACTAGCTGATATCTTTACAAAACCTTTGTCAAAAGAAAGTTTCTTTTATATAAGAGGAGAACTAGGAATAGTTGACCAATCATGCATTTGATTGAATGCTTGTGCTTGATGCATTTTCTTTAAATTATTCATTTAAATCCATTACTGACTTCAGCATTGGAGGTTTCCCTAAATTTGTTTTGTAGGTACTTAATTCATGACTAAGTCTCTCAATTTCAAAATGATTAGTTGTACCTGTTGCATATAAGTTTCTGATGTCTCTGGTGCTCAATAATTGATTATTGGATGAAGATATTCGAGTATCAGTGTCACGACAATTCAGATTTGTGTTTTTCAATTAAGAATAATCGATTATCTTGGGTAGATAATCAACTATATTAGGTAGATAATCAATTATCATCAAATCAAAAGGCTCAGAAGTGTTTTTTTATCAATAATAATTGGGTATGGAAGGGCCATAATCGATTATCATCATGATAGAAGCTCTACATATTCAAGAAATAATCGATTATGAGAAGGTCATAATCAATTATCTAAGTTTTTCAGATTCCATGAAACACTCAATTAATCAATCATTGAAGCTCAATAATTACTTATTTGTGGGTCTATATCATTTTTTGCAGCACCTTCCTCCTCATTTCAAAAAGCCTTATTCTCTCTCTTCACCCTCTTCTCCTTCCTCTCTCTAAAACCTAACCTCCTCCACCCTCAAAACCACCTCAATCCACTACCAAACACCCAAAATCAGCCACCTAAACTCCACCCCTACATAAAATGTGTCCCATCTCCTCCTTCCCACTCCATTTTCCCCAAAATTTCCACCAAAAACCCCATTTCCCTCACCAACCCGTGACCCAACCTCCATTGATGGCCTCCAGCTCTCACCCAAAGTGAGCCCGCACCAAGAATGGTCTTGGGGATGTCAATCCCATTAACCCTTTGGATCTTAGGTGGCTGATCTCTAACAACTCCCAGATGAACAGCTTCAAGTGCCACTATCTAATGAGGAACTTGGTCCAATCCAAGTACATGGACATTGATTTCTTCCATAGAGAAGGCTTCCAATTCATTCACCTCCTTGAGCACTAGCGGATTCTGCAACTTTGCATTCACCACCAGAAGTTCTATCCTGATTTGATTAAGGTATTCTATTGCAACCTTTGGATTGTCAATGAGGATTTGGTGATTGAAGTAAAGGGGCACAAGATTATGGTAAAACCCTGTGATTGGTTGGATATATTTAAGCTGCATTATGCTAGGAAAATGTTCTTTGAGAACAATTACAAGGTTTGGGAAGGCTACAACCGAACCACAATGATCTAATCAATGATCAAACCGGTTATGTAGTCCCTGGAGGTTCCTTCACAACTAGAAAGCTTACAAGTTAGGACTACCAGTTGCATTATGCTTAGAGGTTGCATATTAACTGGCCCTACTTTATCATGCATCACATGATAAAGGTGCAAAATAAGAACAACATGGATCTCCCCTATGCTTTTCTCACTTCCAAAATTCTTAAGAAATACCCTGCCATTGCAGAAATTGAGGAAGCAACCAAGGTTACTGGCCATAATAAGTTTGGCTTGAGTACTCTCAACCATATGCGCAGAAGAAGAAACATAGGCTGTGGACGTTGTAACATCCCAAGATTTTTAATACCTTAATATGTGATCTTAAGAATTCTAAGACTAGCTTATTCAAAGAATTAGGTTTACATTAAGACTTAGTAGCTAGCAAAGCCTATATTTAATTTGAGGTGGATGTTTTTAATTTAATTAAGGTTTCTCAAATAAAACCTAAGGTCACGGCAATGACCTAGAAGACCAACCTTTGATTTCATAATCACAAGACACTTTGTAAAGCATTGGAAATGATTTTTATTCAGTTATAGCTATTTGGTAGCAAATTGAAGAAAAACATGCATGCAATAGGACAAATGGTAATAAGCATGCATAAGGTTAACTGTTAATTCTTAAGTAAAGAAGGATTTAAGAAAGTGATCACAACTTAGCAAATAAAATTAGAGTAACCAAGAAACTAGCACATAAAGTAAGGTAATTAGTCAATTAAGCAAGCATTAGAGATAAAAATAAGATGATACATGGCTACAAAAAAAAAAAAAGAGCAAGATTGACACATGGATGTCATGCACACAAGGCAACACATACTTGTCAAGAAAAGGAAGCATATTCTCTCAATTTTCAAGAGAAAGCCACGGCAATGGACACTTGTAGGGCTGCATGCTCACTTCCAAGCCAAGTGTGCAACATGCACACTCCCCTTCATACAACTTGCCATGGCTAAGCCACTTGTGGCAGCTCCAAGATGACTTTCACATGCTCAAGGACAAGTGGGCTATTGCATGTGTCCTAAATCATGCAAGTTGACACCTCTTTGGTCATCACAAGATGCTAACGCCAAGTGTGCTGTATGCACTCCTTCAAAGCAAGCAAAATGGCACACATCACCCATTAAAACTGCTCCAAACACAGCAAGGACAAGTGGCCAGCAACATGCATTCTCTCAAAGCTTTCACATGACACCTACCCAAGCCATTCAAGGAGATAAGACAAATGTGCAGCATGCATACTCTTTCACATGCAGAATGACACCTTTCCAAAAGGTATGTTGAGTACCAAGATAAGTGTGCAAGAATGTACACTTCCCTTCATGCAAAGTGCAACAACCCCAAGGCACTTGTGCAGCTCCATGAAGAGCAATTTGACACCTTTCTCACAACCAAGATATTTGTCAGGCTGCATGCTTCCCATCTTATGCAAAGTGACAACCAAGCCTAAATTAAATCATTCCTAGTCTACCATGAAAAGGGGCAGCCGAGACACTTCTTTCACTTCACCTCCCATTATTCCTTTCATTTCGTGATTGGAGAGACATTGAGATGTCTTCCTATCCATCCTTTCAAGTCATCATCCATGGATACTCATCTTATTCCTTCCAAAGCCACATCAAGCCTAAAACCTACCCTAGCCCCTTAGCAATGATGGTAGCCACGGTTCTGCCTTGAAGAAGGGAGATCATGTAACACCCCAAATTTCCTATATCTTAAACAGTAATTTTGACAATTAACAGAATTTTACTGTTTAGTAAATTCTGAGCGCTGTAAAATTATTTTGAATATCCCATCAGCGTATTTAATCGTTTTGAGTGATTTACTCCGTGTCAGGAAAATGATAATTTTCGGGCTGGGGAAAATCTTTCTGTATTTATTTCTCTTGATTGTTAATTATTTTTAACAATCTGACTTGATTTTCATACGTTTTCTAATTTTTATAATTTTATGTGTGATTTTGAATTTCTTTCTATTTGTGGGCCCCACGAGGGGTATGTGGGCCCGTGTGGCCACACGTGGGCCTGGTGGGTCCCAATAAAAGTGAAAAATTTTTCTACGTATAGAAAAATTTGTCTTGTTTAGACGGAGACAGGGGATCTTACTAAACCCGAATCAGGAAACAGATTTTAGAAAATTTGTTTTGTATCTTGTATTTATTTATCAAAAGATAAAAATACAAGTAAATATATTCTTTCGTGGGATTTTTAGTAGATAACAATAGAAATTATATTGTTAAGTCAACATTGGTGGTTTAGATATCCACCATTAATTTAATTAATAGTTAAGAAATAAATTTAATAAAGAAGTATAAGATAATCACCATTAATTTAATTAATGGTGTTAGAATAAAATTAGGCAAGCTTCAATATCAACCGTAGATTTAATCAATGGTGTAAAATTGATGATATAAGGTGACCATTTACAACCATTAGATTTAGACTAAATCAAAGGTGGAGATTTAGTCTTAAAAAGTGAAGGAGACCATTTATGACCATTGGATGAAGAATTAATCAAGGGTGAAGATTTGGTCTTAAAAAGTAGCAAAGACTAATTATGACCATTGGATTAAAAGTAAGAAGAAGTAATCTTGACCCTTAATTTTTGGAGACACATCTAATGGCTATAATTTAAAGGAAAAAGATCCAATGGCTTAGATTTGGTCTTCTAAAAATAAAAATCTATCTAAATCCTAACCATTGAATTAATCAATGGCTAGAATTGCTTCACATAATTGCATGGAAAAAGATGACCATATTATTGCATGCATAATGCAAGGGGGGACGGTTGGACAAGAAACAAAGGAGGGGAAACATGTTTAAGACATGTTGGAGTAGCCTTTTTAGGCCAAAGAAAAAGTTTGAAGACTTTAATTGGATGCCTTGACCAATTATTAGTCATTTTTCTAAAACCAAATTATTTCCTTCCTTTCTCTCCATGCAAGGCTACGGTTTCCACTCCAAATGCAGCATCCTTCTTTTCATTTTATCACACTTAACTCATTTTCTCTCTTCTCTCTCTTCCAATTTGTCAAGAACACCAAGAACACCAAGAACAACACCATTTTCTTTCCTTCCTTGAACCATTCGGTCACCACCCATGGAACCATTTCTAATCTACCATAATTTTATCTAGTTACATATCTTGAATCCTCTCATCAATCCAAAACACTTTCATGTTGGGGATTTTCTCTAAATCATTCATCTTCATCACTTAACCAAGCCAAGAACACAAAACAACCATTTTCTTCCTTTTCTCTCCATAGATTCGGTCAAGCAGCCCAAAAACACCATCCATCACTTTTAATTTCATCCAACTTGATTTTCTAAACCTAAACACCATTCTAAGAACATCTCTAGTTATGAGTTTTTCCAAAATCATTCATCTTGAGCTTCAAATCCAAGCTTCAAGTTTCTATCAAAAATCAAAAATTCAACCTTTGTGCTACAAGAGAAACTATTCTGTCAACCTACCAAAAACTACTCTCCAATATCTTTTAATTTCATCCAACCATAGATCTTGAATCTACATGATATTCTAAACAACTTTCATGTTGGAGATTTTCTCTAAATCCTCTATCTTCATGGATTTTCTTCAAGGTCAAAGTTCTTGGGTATTTATGGTGAAGTTTACTAATCTTCACTTTTCTTTTGATTTTCAAAGTTTTAAACCATGTTTGATCCATGGTTCCTCTTAATCAAGCTTAGTATACTAATTTCTATGTATTTTGTTTTGAATTTGAGAAGCCTTTGGTGGTGAAGGACTTGGAAAGAGAAGCAAAATCAAGAAGCTTTGAGGATCTTCAAGAGGTAAGAGGGGGATCTATCTCACCAACCAAATATGGTGGTGAGAGATGGTTGTATATTTGATGGATGTTGAATCCATGTGAGGATTCATATCCATGGTCTTGTAATTAATTTGTGGTTGTTTATATGTTTTAATTATTTGCCTATGCTTGGTATGCTTTGCATGAGTTTATGATTTCGATGGTATGCTTATACTATGTATGATTTATTGCTTTTAATTATGGCATGCTTGTGATATATATATGATTATATATATATGTATGTCATGACTTGATGATGGAAAGAAAATCAATTTTTGGTTCCAATGACCAAGGAGATGACTACGGTTTTGGCACCCAAGGTTAGGGTTCCATGTTGAAATTTTTCAAGAACAAGGAAATTAAATTTTGATCTTTAGAACAATGAGAATTTCGGCCAAGACACCTCAAAATAGGTGTTTACAAATTAATATGTTTTGGAAGAAAAAAATTGGATTGATTTTAGGAATATGGAAAATGAACTAAAGGTTTATTTTTTTTAAGAAAACATGAACACAAAATTTAGAATGAAATTTTATTGATTTATTTTGTGTAGAAACAAGAATGAAATTTATTTAAGTTAGAAGAAAAATATTTCATGGTTCCAATGGCCATCTATAAGGTTTTGATAAATTAGAAAAATATTTTACGTATCTTTAAATTAATATGAAGAATGAAAATGAATTGAAGAGTATAGAAAAATAAACAAAGGGTTTGTTTTTCAAGAAAAACAAGAATACGGTCTTTGAGAAATTTTATTAATTTATTTTGTAAAAAAAAAAAAAAAAGATCCTAAGTGTTTTACTAAACATGAGTTTTAAATGAAAATGACAATGTTGATTTCAAGGACTTGCAAAGAAAGTGAAAAATAAAAATGGGCAAATGATTTGATTTCGAAGACTATAAGTCTTAAGTTTTGTAAAGGATTTTTAATGATTTTGTTTGTGTAAAACCATATCAATTTAGAAGGAAAAATGTTTTGATGGTTTCAATAGTCATGTCCACGTTTTTGAAGGCTTGTAATGCCTTGATTTTTATGAACAAAGTGATTCTCCAAGTGGAAATATAATTAATTTAATATAAGAAAATTGAAAAGGAAATCGAGTATTTTAGCACTTGAGAAATGAATTTTTATGTAAATAGAAAAGAGAGGTTGCAAGTGAGCCTCAATTTGTTTTAAAAAGAATTTATTAAATCCGTTAGATTTTTTGGAAAGCATTAGTAATTTTTAAAGTTAGAAACATTGATTTAATTCAATGGAATTGTGAATTTGTGAAATATACTATGAAAAAGGATTTCTTGAAATTAAGATTGATTTATTTAAGTCCAAAATAATGTTTGGAATATTGAGGAATTTGGAAATGGAATTAGAGCATTTATCACTTGAAAAATTAAGTTTTTGTAAACGAAAATATTTTTGAACTTCAATTTATTTTGAAGAAGGTTGTGTTTGGAAATAATTTGAGAAAAATGAAGAATATAGTAGTATTATGAAAATCTACTAACGTATAACTTATTTTTGAGTTTTGAAGTACGTTAGAAAATGCTAAGTTTTGAAACGTTGATTTATATCAATGAAAAAGTGAATTTGTGAATTATATTTTGGAAAAGGATTTCTTGAGTAAAGAAAGGTGGAAAAAACATTTTCTTGAGTAAAGAAAATGTGTTAAATAAAGTATAAAGTGATATTATTTTGAGAAAAGTGGAAATGGAATTTTTGAAGAAATGAGAAACATTTTCTAAAATGGAATTGTGGTGAAAAATAATTATTTACGTATCTTAAAAATGTAATTTTTAAAGTACGTGATTTGAAATATAGTAAAATATTTCCAAGTGTTTGGAAATACAGTAAAATATTTTTATGCGATTTGAAATATGATAAAATATTACTACGCGATTGGAGATGCGTTGAAACATTTTAAGTGATTTGAATTACGTTTAAATATTTCACGTAATTTGAACTACTGTTGAAAAATCACTATGTCATTTAAAAATGATAGAATATTTTTACGGTATTGTGAAAATATAACAGAAATGTTTCAGAATTTTGAAAACGTAACAGAAGTATTACGATATTTTGAAAATGTAACAGAAACATTTTGGAATTGTGAAAACATAATGAAAATGTTGCGCAATCTTGTGAGAATACGGCGAAAGTGTTTTATAACTATGAAAACATGATAACATGATTTTGTATTGAAAATACAGTATAATTACTGTTTAACCAGTGTATGGACACTGTATGAGAGAGTGACTTGTTTTGCCTATGATTGGTATTTGGTGCATTTTATATGCATTGGAAAGAGATGCCCGTATTTGAATTTGGTGCATTATACATGCATTGAAAAGATTTGGCCCGTTGGGGTTGGACTTGCACTGATATACTTATGCATTGTACAAATGAAATTGAAAAGATTTGGCGGTTGGGGTTGGACTTACTGATATACTTGTGCATTGTACAAATGAAATTGAAAAGATTTGGCCCGTTGGGGTTGAACTTGCACTGATAAATTCGTGCATTGTATAAAAGATAGCTAATAGCTATTATGGCCCTTGTGGTTGAAGAGGGAATGAGAATTGATAGTGAGGTCTATGATGGATCTTGGGGGCGTCGAGGCGCGGCGGTCGACTGGATGGAAACCGGTAAGTACCCCTGTGCCACTTGCCGATGCAATCCGTTGCAACGCATTGACGATACCCGACAAGAACACGATTCTTTTCTACTACCTGGAAGATTGTCTTTGGAATAAGGCTGAATTGACCGAGCATTCTTCTCGAAATTTGGAAAACCTCCATGGAGTTGTTTTTGAAAAAGCGAGTCTTTATGCACATGCATAATCTAAACATTTATATCGTGTGATATATTAATTGAGGAATATTGGTAATGAGCTATGACAATTGTTTTGAATACTTAGATGATGATGATGATAATTGTTGAGGACATTATTATAATTATTGTTTATGATGATTGAACCTGATAAATGATTAAATGATGATAGTTGATTAATGCCGATAGCATGAATATGGTATGATCTATCGTATGATATTATTGGTCGTGTGTTATCTCTGTCTTTGCCATATTGGTATTGGTGTAGGTGATCTCACCTCTTTGTTATGTTATTTTGTTGTGTTTGTACTTGTTAAAATCAAATAATAGAAGGATCGAGTTGTCTTAGACATAACAGGCGATGGATACTCACGAGATTGGTGATAATAATAAGGAGTGGACATTCAGGACTCGAAGATGTGCAGTGTTGACAAAGGAACAGATGTCTGATGCATCAAGATGGACAGAAAAAGGAATAAGTATGTTAAAGTTTCTCGTTAGTGTTGTACCGTGCTATTAAGTAGGACCCGTCATGGGGTTTGCTACTGTAAAAAAAAAAGTCTGTTAATTTTATATTTCTCTTTAAATTGTGAAATTTCAAATTATTAATCGAAGGTCGTATTGTATATTAAGCTCTTTAAATATATTGTTTGCAGTATGACCTATAAATTTTAGTAAGTTTATATTTCCGTGAAAAGAAATTTTGAAACCCATATTTTTTTTATAACTCAAACTTTGTGCAAACTTATTTTCAGATTATAAGTCGGAAGTCAGAAATGTGATGCCTTAGCTAGGGTGTTACATTAGTTGGTAATCAGAGCTAGGGTGTTACATTAGTTGGTATCAGAGCACGGTTTGAGTCTTTTGGGGTTTGTGGTTAGGTCTATGTTGCTTGTGTTTTTACGTGATATTGTTTTCGAAAGGAAACAATGTTATTTATAATTGATATCGATCCATTGTATTTCGATCCGCACGCCTTGAGAAAAAGAAAATGGCTCGTGATAGTTGTACCTGTGTGGAAGTGGAACATGTTACTAGTAATGCAGTTATAGCTACAAAAGCATTGTGGAAGAATGATTGGTGTGACAAGACAACAGGAACAGAGGATCGCTGAACGGTGGGAATTGGAAGTTGAAGTTCGAGAATCTGATGAAAGAGAATCAGTCTTGGAAGAATTGTAATTTTGGCACCTGATATTTCTTCTTAGGAATATTGGGAAAGTGATTGATTTTGATGGAAAATGTATTTTCGACCATTGAAAAACCAGAAGCAGTAAGTGATGTGGAAAGGACCATTGAGGAAACCAAAAGAAGTAAAAGATGTGAAAGAAAGTGTTTAATGAAGTATAGTATGTCAGGAAAACAACTTATGAAAAGTTTAGACACATTTTTTTTTAGAGATTGTGTTTCATTGAAAACAAAGTTTTCTGTTAATAAAAATCTCTGATAGTGGGGAAAGTTGTTACTCTGAATGGAACGGGAGTGTTCCGAGCTGAAGACTTAAACAATAGAGATCATGTCATTGGAGCTAATGCTATAAACTATCTGTATATACTGGGGTAACCTATTCTTTATGACATATGATTGAGTAGATCAATTATATGTTAGAGTTATTCGTAATCCTCTGATTTATTTATTTCTAATTCTTTATGACATATGATTGTGTAGATCAATTGTATTATTTGGTATCATGTGTCTTCGTTATCCTTTACCTTGTTTACTTCTATACCTATTCGTAGCCTATCAAACTACTTGTATTATTCAAATTATTGTTATGGATCAAATTTTTGTATTAGTTTAATCTATTTATTTCTTTCATAAACAGATACGATCTTTGAAAAACAAATTGGTTATTTTCCAACCATATCCTATGAGATTGTCTCAATAAAGTGTTAGTATTCCGAGAAAAGTTCATTCACGAAAAATCGAGACAAAATCAAATTCTTGTTGAATATGTTTGGTAACATATTTGATCGTCTTGCTATCTTTCAAAATGTTCTTTCATATATTGCATTTGCATGAAAGAATATGTTACAAGAAAGGATATTCCTAACCATGTCATAGTATCGGAGTGACGCAACGGAAGCGTGGTGGGTTATTCATCTTGTGGAGAAGTTTGTCAATGGGAAAAGTTGAAACGGTAATGAAAAAAATTTTTGGATCATAAGACTTCTCACTTAGCTTATCAGAAAGTGAAGTGATACAAGAATAAGGAAGTTTTACGTGATACGTTATAGTTGTTGGTATCAAAGCTATGGAGATACTTTCTTTCTGGAGTAACATACAATATCTTCCGTAATTATAAGAGTATTGAGATGTCTGTTTGATCAGTAGAAGGGAACAAGAAATAAATGACTTTCATTGGATAAAATCATTTGGAATGACGTAAGAGGTGAAACTACGTGAAATTTGGAATAAAAGAATAGGAGAAGGATATCCATATTTATTTCGTGGGTGTGAAATCATGTTCATCAAATTTCGAGGACGAAATTTCTTTTTTAGAGGGGAGAATTGTAACACCCCAAATTTCCTATATCTTAAACAAGTAATTTTAACGATTAATGTAATTTTCTTGTTTAGTAAATTTTGCTGTAAAATTATTTTGAATATCCCATCAGCGTATTTAATCGTTTTGAGTGATTTACTCCATGTCGGAAAATGATAATTTTCGAGTAGGAAAAATCTTTCGTATTTATTTCTCTTTATTGTTAATTATTTTTAACAATCGACTTGATTTTCATACGTTTTCTAATTTTTATGATTTTATGTGTGATTTTGAATTTCTTTCTATTTGTGGGCCCCACGAGGGGTATGTGGGCCCGGGTGGCCATACGTGGGCCCAGGTGGGTCCCGCAAAGTGAAAAATTTTTCTACGTATAGAAAAATTTGTACTGTTTAGACGGAGACAGGGGATCTTACTAAACCTGAATCAGAAACAATTTTAGAAAATTTGTTTTATACTATATTTATTTATCAAAAGATAAAAATACAGTAAATATATTCTTTCGTGGGATTTTTAGTAGATAACAATAGAAATTATATTGTTAAGTCAACATTGGTGGTTTAGATATCCACCATTAATTTAATTAATAGTTAAGAAATAAATTTAATAAAGAAGTATAAGATAATCACCATTAATTTAATTAATGGTGTTAGAATAAAATTAGGCAAGCTTCAATATCAATCGTAGATTTAATCAATGGTGTAAAATTGATGATATAAGGTGACCATTTACAACCATTAGATTTAGACTAAATCAAAGGTGGAGATTTAGTCTTAAAAAGTGAAGGAGACCATTTATGACCATTGGATGAAGAATTAATCAAGGGTGAAGATTTGGTCTTAAAAAGTAGCAAAGACTAATTATGACCATTGGATTAAAAGTAAGAAGAAGTAATCTTGACCCTTAATTTTTGGAGACACATCTAATGGCTATAATTTAAAGGAAAAAGATCCAATGGCTTAGATTTGGTCTTCTAAAAATAAAAATCTATCTAAATCCTAACCATTGAATTAATCAATGGCTAGAATTGCTTCACATAATTGCATGGAAAAAGATGACCATATTATTGCATGCATAATGCAAGGGGGGGGACGGTTGGACAAGAAACAAAGGAGGGGAAACATGTTTAAGACATGTTGGAGTAGCCTTTTTAGGCCAAAGAAAAAGTTTGAAGACTTTAATTGGATGCCTTGACCAATTATTAGTCATTTTTCTAAAACCAAATTATTTCCTTCCTTTCTCTCCATGCAAGGCTACGGTTTCCACTCCAAATGCAGCATCCTTCTTTTCATTTTATCACACTTAACTCATTTTTCTCTTCTTCTCTCTCTTCCAATTTGTCAAGAACACCAAGAACACCAAGAACAACACCATTTTCTTTCCTTCCTTGAACCATTCGGTCACCACCCATGGAACCATTTCTAATCTACCATAATTTTATCTAGATACATATCTTGAATCCTCTCATCAATCCAAAACACTTTCATGTTGGGGATTTTCTCTAAATCATTCATCTTCATCACTTAACCAAGCCAAGAACACAAAACAACCATTTTCTTCCTTTTCTCTCCATAGATTCGGTCAAGCAGCCCAAAAACACCATCCATCACTTTTAATTTCATCCAACTTGATTTTCTAAACCTAAACACCATTCTAAGAACATCTCTAGTTATGAGTTTTTCCAAAATCATTCATCTTGAGCTTCAAATCCAAGCTTCAAGTTTCTATCAAAAATCAAAAATTCAACCTTTGTGCTACAAGAGAAACTATTCTGTCAACCTACCAAAAACCACTCTCCAATATCTTTTAATTTCATCCAATCATAGATCTTGAATCTACATGATATTCTAAACAACTTTCATGTTGGAGATTTTCTCTAAATCCTCCATCTTCATGGATTTTCTTCAAGGTCAAAGTTCTTGGGTATTTATGGTGAAGTTTACTAATCTTCACTTTTCTTTTGATTTTCAAAGTTTTAAACCATGTTTGATCCATGGTTCCTCTTAATCAAGCTTAGTATACTAATTTCTATGTATTTTGTTTTGAATTTGAGAAGCCTTTGGTGGTGAAGGACTTGGAAAGAGAAGCAAAATCAAGAAGCTTTGAGGATCTTCAAGAGGTAAGAGGGGATCTATCTCACCAACCAAATATGGTGGTGAGAGATGGTTGTATATTTGATGGATGTTGAATCCATGTGAGGATTCATATCCATGGTCTTGTAATTAATTTGTGGTTGTTTATGTGTTTTAATTATTTGCCTATGCTTGGTATGCTTTGCATGAGTTTATGATTTCGATGGTATGCTTATACTATGTATGATTTATTGCTTTTAATTATGGCATGCTTGTGATATATATATGATTATATATATATGTATGTCATGACTTGATGATGGAAAGAAAATCAATTTTTGGTTCCAATGACCAAGGAGATGACTACGGTTTTGGCACCCAAGGTTAGGGTTCCATGTTGAAATTTTTCAAGAACAAGAAAATTAAATTTTGATCTTTAGAACAATGAGAATTTCGGCCAAGACACCTCAAAATAGGTGTTTACAAATTAATATGTTTTGGAAGAAAAAATTGGATTGATTTTAGGAATATGGAAAATGAACTAAAGGTTTATTTTTTTAAGAAAACATGAACACAAAATTTAGAATGAAATTTTATTGATTTATTTTGTGTAGAAACAAGAATGAAATTTATTTAAGTTAGAAGAAAAATATTTCATGGTTCCAATGGCCATCTATAAGGTTTTGATAAATTAGAAAAATATTTTACGTATCTTTAAATTAATATGAAGAATGAAAATGAATTAAAGAGTATAGAAAAATAAACAAAGGGTTTGTTTTTCAAGAAAAACAAGAATACGGTCTTTGAGGAATTTTATTAATTTATTTTGTAAAAAAAAAAAAAAAGATCCTAAGTGTTTTACTAAACATGAGTTTTAAATGAAAATGACAATGTTGATTTCAAGGACTTGCAAAGAAAGTGAAAAATAAAAATGGGCAAATGATTTGATTTCGAAGACTATAAGTCTTAAGTTTTGTAAAGGATTTTTAATGATTTTGTTTGTGTAAAACCATATCAATTTAGAAGGAAAAATGTTTTGATGGTTTCAATAGTCATGTCCACGTTTTTGAAGGCTTGTAATGCCTTAATTTTTATGAACAAAGTGATTCTCCAAGTGGAAATATAATTAATTTAATATAAGAAAATTGAAAAGGAATCGAGTATTTTAGCACTTGAGAAATGAATTTTTATGTAAATAGAAAAGAGAGGTTGCAAGTGAGTCTCAATTTGTTTTAAAAAGAATTTATTAAATCCCGTTAGATTTTTTGGAAAGCATTAGTAATTTTTAAAGTTAGAAACATTGATTTAATTCAATGGAATTGTGAATTTGTGAAATATACTATGAAAAAGGATTTCTTGAAATTAAGATTGATTTATTTAAGTCCAAAATAATGTTTGGAATATTGAGGAATTTGGAAATGGAATTAGAGCATTTATCACTTGAAAAATTAAGTTTTTGTAAACGAAAATATTTTTGAACTTCAATTTATTTTGAAGAAGGTTGTGTTTGGAAATGATTTGAGAAAAATGAAGAATATAGTAGTATTATGAAAATCTACTAACGTATAACTTATTTTTGAGTTTTGAAGTACGTTAGAAAATGCTAAGTTTTGAAACGTTGATTTATATCAATGAAAAAGTGAATTTGTGAATTATATTTTGGAAAATGATTTCTTGAGTAAAGAAAGGTGGAAAAAACATTTTCTTGAGTAAAGAAAATGTGTTAAATAAAGTATAAAGTTATATTATTTTGAGAAAAGTGGAAATGGAATTTTTGAAGAAATGAGAAACATTTTCTAAAATGGAATTGTGGTGAAAAATAATTATTTACGTATCTTAAAAATGTAATTTTTAAAGCACGTGATTTGAAATATAGTAAAATATTTCCAAGTGTTTGGAAATACAAAGTAAAATATTTTTATGTGATTTGAAATATGATAAAATATTACTACGCGATTGGAGATGCGTTGAAACATTTTAAGTGATTTGAATTACATTTAAATATTTCACGTAATTTGAACTATCTTGTTGAAAAATCACTATGTCATTTAAAAATGATAGAATATTTTTACGGTATTGTGAAAATATAATGAAATGTTTTAATTTTGAAAGCGTAATGAAGTATTACGATATTTTGAAAATGTAACAGAAATATTTTGGAATTGTGAAAACCTAATGAAAATGTTGCGCAATCTTGTGAGAATATGGCGACAGTGTTTTATAACTATGAAAACATGATAACATGATTTTGTATTGAAAATACAGTATAATTACTGTTTAACCAATGTATGGACACTGTATGAGAGAGTGACTTATTTTGCCTATGATTGGTATTTGTTGCATTTTATATGCATTGGAAAGAGATGCCCGTATTTGAATTTGGTGCATTATACATGCATTGAAAAGATTTGGCCCGTTGGGGTTGGACTTGCACTGATATACTTGTGCATTGTACAAATGAAATTGAAAAGATTTGGCCTGTTGGGGTTGGACTTGCACTGATATACTTGTGCATTGTACAAATGAAATTGAAAAGATTTGGCCCGTTGAGGTTGAACTTGCACTGATAAATTCGTGCATTGTATAAAAGATAGTTAATAGCTATTATGGCCCTTGTGGTTGAAGAGGGAATGAGAATTGATAGTGAGGTCTATGATGGATCTTGGGGGCGTCGAGGCGCGGCGGTCGACCAGTGGACAGCTGGCAAGTACCCTGTGCCACTTGGCGATGCAGTCCGTTGCAATGCATTGACGATACCCGACAAGAACACGATTCTTTTCTACTACTGGAAGATTGTCTTTGGAATAAGGCTGAATTGACCAGAGCATTCTTCTCGAAATTTGGAAAACCTCTATGGAGTTGTTTTTGAAAAACTGAGTCTTTATGCACATGCATAATCGAACATTTATATCTGTGTGATATATTAATTGAGGAATATTGGTAATGAGCTATGACAATTGTTTTGAATACTTAGATGATGATGATGATAATTGTTGAGGACATTATTATAATTATTGTTTATGATGATTGAACTGATAAATGATTAAATGATGATAGTTGATTAATACGATAGCATGAATATGGTATGATCTATCGTATGATATTATTGGTACGTGTATTATCTCTGTCTTTGCCATATTGGTATTGGTGTAGGTGATCTCACCTCTTTGTTATGTTATTTTGTTGTGTTTGTACTGTTAAAATCAAATAATAGAAGGATCGAGTTGTCTTAGACATAACGGGCGATGGATACTCTGAGATTGGTGATAATAATAAGGAGTGGACATTCAGGACTCGAAGATGTGCAGTGTTGACAAAGGAACAGATGTCTGATGCATCAAGATGGCAGAAAAAGGAATAAGTATGTTAAAGTTTCTCGTTAGTGTTGTACCGTGCCATTAAGTAGGACCCGTCATGGGGTTTGCTACTGTAAAAAAAAGTCTGTTAATTTTATATTTCTCTTTAAATTGTGAAATTTCAAATTATTAATCAGTGTCAGTATTGTATATTAAGCTCTTTAAATATATTGTTTGCAGTATGACCTATAAATTTTAGTAAGTTTATATTTCCGCGAAAAGAAATTTTGAAACCCATATTTTTTTATAACTCAAACTTTGTGCAAACTTATTTTCAGATTATGAGTCGGAAGTCAGAAATGTGATGCCTTAGCTAGGGTGTTACATTAGTTGGTAATCAGAGCTAGGGTGTTACAGATCATGATAAGGGATGTGATATTAAGGAGCTTAAGGCTTCTCAAGCAACTCTTGGGCAGCATATGTTTTAAGTTTGAACCAATCCCAAACCGCAACTCTCCTAGAGATCCATCTACTTTTCCTTTCCCTCTACCTCTCATCATCTCATTCTTCTTTGTTCATGATCCCTTGAAGGCTAAAGATCAACATCCTCTCGGCCAAAAAGGAAAACCAAGGTAGGAAAAATGGGGGCAATCTTTGTTACATCTCTTCTTCAACTTGTAACTTCGTCTATTCTTTTTCTAATTCCATTTCTTCTTTTCTTCTTTTTGTACAACTTCTATTTTGTTTTGATTACTAACCGTGTTGTGTTTCTATTATAAAATCAATTAGCACTCATGATATGAACTTATTTTCATGATTGGATAAACAATTTTCAAGAAACACTATGTTGTCCAACCTTGATTTTATACTAATTTGATTAATCTACACTCTCATGTTAAAAGAAATTTGAAGTAAAAATAAGAAGATACTTTTAAGACTAAGATATAGGTAATGTATTCTTTGAACTTGGACTTTCATTAACTTAGTTACCTATGCTTGATTATGGAGTCACTGAATGGTTTGAATTTAGTTACCTATGCTTGATTATGGAGTTATTGAATTGTTTGAACTTAGTTACCTATGCTTGCTTGGAAATGCATTGGACTTAGTCACCTATGCTTGAATATGGAATTTTGCATGACCTATACTGGATTTGGAGTTCTTGAACTTGAATATTATGATTTGGATTAAACATGAGGACCATTGGACATGATTATGGATAGGTCCTGAGCCTTATAAACTTTTGAACTCTTTGACATGATATTTTGATGATGGCCGAGGGCCTTGAGACTTGTTGGAGTCCTTGGTAAATGTTTAATTCTAAGATAAAACAAGTTAAAACTTTAAAGAAACAGTTCCTTGGGATAAGTAGACACGTAGATTTGTGTGGAGTAGATTGGGAGGGTACCGCAACCTTGTGGGAGTAACATGCCATTGTGACTTCACGGGTTAGGGTAAGACATGGAAATGATATACTAGCCGTATAAGATCGTGTCCAGAAATGGTGCTACATCCGACAGACCCTTTTTCTCCAAGACGATTTGGAGAGCATGCAAGAGGAAGCATGTGTACTCTCGTCCGCTCACTTTCCCAGTGGAGCACTCCATGGAGTAAGAGCAAGAGTAATCAGTAAAAGACTTCTAAACTCTATACTTGCTTCTCTCATTTTTGCATGTCTTAGTTATTTCAGTTACCATTTGTTATATTAATCTTTATCGTGTTTGTATCGCTATAAACTACCTTATAATGCTTATGATGTAACTATAATCTTGGATGTTCACACATATGCATTTAATTTCTCTTTATCCTTGTTATTCTCTACTTTTTGCTTTATCTTGTAGCGAAGATGTTTTTAAAAGGTAAAGGAAAATGTTTTGGGAATCAAAATTTTCCAAAGGAAAAATTATTTACTCATTAACAAGAAGATTATTTTCTTTAAAAATTGATTCCTCTGAAATATCATTAGTTCTGTTTTTACTATTTTTCCTTCTGAGAAATTGGTTTCTCACCCCCTTGATATATTCGTGGTATTTCAGACCCTTAGATATGAGTTCTACAGTGATTTGGCTCGATGAAGGATGACAACAATATGACCAGAAAGTACAGCTCTTTACCTTCGAGGGGCAGGTCACCATCCAAGTACAGGTGTCCACCCACTCGGAGTATGGGACGGTCACGATAATCGGCCATTTCACACTTCATCTTGTTATGCCTCCTTGGTGATTCCCCTGATGCACCTTTTTCACCACCCTGTTTCCACTAGTTCCATGTTTGATTCCTCCCCTATATACTACTTGAAAGGAGGAATAATTTTATGATAACAGTTTTAGTTTTTCTTTTTTCTGTTGGCTGTAGTTGACCCTCTGAGGTCAAATTTTGTTTTTGGGAAGACTGTAATCTTAACTACAACTGTTGAACCACTAATGCAAGTTTCTTGTTAATGATATTAGTTTCTTCGTCTTAAATATTCATTTGTTTAATTCATATTCATTTAGCTGTTTGAAAGCTTTAAATTCTAAGAGTCTCTAGTAATAACTGTTATCATTTTTATTTATCTTCAAAAAGGAAACCAAGATAGATGAAAACAAGATATTTAAGACTTTGCGTATTGTAGTTGAGTTAGGTCGTTACAGTTGTTTTTGGTATCAGAGCAGTTCGTCCTGACACAACCTTGGGTATAGTCTGACTAGTGCTTATGAGGATTCAAGGTAAGAATTGGGTAATATTTAGCAATATAGTGATAAAAGCTACTTTTCTATGTAGTAATTAATGGCAAGGGGAAACGCCACCCAAAATATGGAGAACCTGGTTGGAACAATTAGAGACATGGCCAACGCCATGCAAGCACAGACGGAAAGTACCAACAAAATTTTGGAATAGCTACAAGAGAATCAAAATGCAAATGCAGCTGAGCCTCCACGAGGGAGAGATGAATACTATGGGCTAACAGAATTCAGAAATGCCAAACCCTCATCTTTCCGAGGCAATCCTGATCTTATTAAGGTTGAATTATGGATAAAAGAGATGGAAAGGATATTTAGGGTCATGGACTGTAATGACGCCCAAAAGGTACTTTTTGCTACATATATGTTTGTAAGTGAAGCAGAACATTGGTGGAACAGTACGCGCAAACTGGTGGAAGTGGATGAGACTCCGATCTCTTGGGAAATGTTTAAAACCACCATTTTCAACAAGTATTTTCCAGAAAATCTTCGAGAGCTAGAGTTTTTATGCCTAGAGCAAGGGGGCATGACCATAGGTCAGTATATGTCTAAATTTGAAGAGTTGTCTAAATTCTCTGCTTATTACACACATCATCTTGATGAGAAATGGAAGTGCATTAAGTTTGAAGCTGGTTTACGCCCTGAAATTCTGAAAACTGTGGGGCCAATGGAGATCTGTGATTTTACGACACTCGTTAATAAGTGTCAAATTATAGAAGGGTATAACGCCCGAGCTGAGCCACCTCAGACGAATTCTTACCAACAGGAAAGGAAACTCATTTCTAAGTAGGGAAACAAAAATGTTAGGTTTAAAGCTTCCCAGGAAAGAAACTGCCCACACCAACCACAAAGGTATGGACCACCATATGGAAAGTGTGGCAAAAGTCACAGAGGAAGACCTTGTCATACATGTTACAAATGTGGAGAAATGGGACACTACTGGTACAACTGTCCACGTTTTTAGAGAAATGCTGCTACTCCCTCCAACCCCAAACCTAGGACCACTGGAAGAGTCTTTACCCTTAGTAGCGAAGAAGCGGCGAAGTCAAATGATCTCATATATGGTAAGTGCAAAATTAACAGAAATGTTTTAAATGTGTTATTTGATTCAGGAGCTACTTATTATTTTATCTGTTGTGACAGTGTGAAACAATTACTGTTACCTGTGTCTTCTTTACCCTATGACCTAATTGTGTTTACTCCTACCCATAAATCTGTGTTGACTTCCCAAATTTGTTTAAATTGTTCGGCTGAAATTGAAGACAGGAAATTCACTCAAGATTTTTTCTGTTTACCTTTAAGTCATCTTGACATCATTCTGGGGATAGATTGGCTCTCCAAGAATAAGGTAATCCTAAATTGTTTTGATAAGACTATTGTTTTCCAGTCTCTCTTTCTTTCTTCACCCGCTTCTCCTTCTTGTACTGGACCACTGGAGGAAATCAAAGAATGCATGTTTTTCTCTTCATCTGTTGTGGAGTCTGAATAATCTTTAAATGATATTTCTGTGGTAAGGGATTATCCTGATGTATTCCCAAATGACATTCTAGGATTACCACCTAAGCGTGAGATAGAATTTAGTATAGATTTGGTACTTGGAACAGGTCCTATTTCCATAGCACACTATAGGATGTCGCTTATGGAACTGAGTGAATTAAAAAGACATTTAGAAGAGTTGTAAGAAAAATAATTCATTTGTCCAAGTGTATCACCCTAGGGATCTCCAGTTCCTTTGGTTAAGAAGAAAGACGATAGTATGAGATTGTGCATAGATTACCGCTAATTAAACAAAGTGACCATCAAGAATAAATACCCATTACCTAGGATTGATGATTTAATTGACTAGTTGAGGGGAGCTTCCGTATTTTCAAAAATAGATCTTAGGTCTGGATATCATCAGATTAGGGTGGAATCGGAAGATATTCCTAAGACTGCCTTTAGAATTAGGTATGGACATTATGAATTTCAAGTGATGCCCTTTGGTCTTACAAATGCACCAGCAATTTTTATGGATTATATGAATAGAATCTTTAGGCCTTATCTTGATCATTTTGTTGTGGTGTTTATAGATGACATTTTGATTTACTCTAGAACTATAGAAGAACATGCCCAACATCTTAGGATCGTGCTTGAGGTTCTTAGGAAAAAGAAATTGTATGCCAAACTATCGAAGTGAGAATTTTGGCTGAAGGAAGTGAAATTCTTAGGACATGTGGTATCACAGGTAGGAATTTCAGTGGATCCAAGTAAAATAGAGGCTGTGGTGCTGTGGGAACAACTTAAGACTGTTACTGAAGTTAGAAGCTTTGTAGGATTGGCTGGATACTATCGGAGGTTTATTAAGGGATTTTTCCAATTAGCTTTACCTTTTACTAGATTGACTACGAAAGGAAAACCCTTTGAATGGACCCCTAGTTGTGAGAAGAGTTTCCAAGAATTGAAGAGTAGACTTACCACCACTCTAGTATTAGTGCTTCCTGACCCACAAGGACCCTTTGAAGTGTATTATGATGCATCTAAGCTTGGATTGGGATGTGTACTAATTCAAAATAAAGGAGTAGTTACCTACAACTCTAGACAGTTACGACCCCATGAGGAAAATTACCCCACCCATAATCTAGAATTAGCAGCTGTAGTTTTTGCTTTGAAAGTGTGAAGACATTACCTTTATGGAGTAAGATTTGAGGTTTATAATGATCATAAGAGCTTGAAATATTTATTTGATAAAAAAGAATTGAATATGAGGCAACGTAGATGGATGGAACTTTTGAAGGATTACGATTTTGAACTAAAATACCACCCTGGAAAGGCAAACGTGGTAGCAGATGCCCTAAGAAGAAGTCTTTACATATGGCTACCCTTATGGTGTGAGAGATGAAGCTTCTTGAGGATTTTAGAGACTTAGGATTTTCTGTAAAGCCCACTCCTGATAGCTTAAGGTTGAATGCTGTGACTATAGAAAAAAATTTGTTTCAGGAAATAATAGAAGCTCAACAAGAATTTGTCTCTTTAGAACCTATTAGGAAGCAGATCCAGGAGAACATTTCATCAACGTTTAGTCAAACATCAGAAGGAATGCTTAAGTTTGATGATAGACTATGCATACCTAATAAATTGGAATTGAGGCAGAAGATCTTGGAAGAAGCCCATAGAAGTAAGTTCACTATTCTCCCAATGCGATAAGATGTATAGGGATCTTAAGAAAAGATTTTGGTGGCCTAAGCTGAAAACAGACATAGCAAGGTATGTGGCTTAATGTTTGGCTTGTCAAAAAGTGAAAATAGAACATCAGAAGCCTTCAGGCCCTCTTCAACCCTTAAGTATCCCAGAATGGAAGTGGGATAAGATTACCATGGATTTTGTGATGGGATTACCTAGGACACCCCTAGGTCATGATTCAATCTGGGTTATAGTAGACTGACTTACCAAGAGTGCTCACTTTCTACCTGTTAGGTCAAACTATTCCCTGGAAAGGTTAGCACGACTCTATGTTCAAGAGATAGTAAGGTTGTATGGTATACCTTGTAGCATTACATCAGATAGAGACCCCCGTTTTACCTCTAGATTTTGGGGTGCGCTTCAAAAATCTTTTGGGACTACAATTCAGCTTAGTACGACCTATCACCCCCAAATAGATGGATAATCTGAAAGAATTATACAAACTTTGGAAAATATGTTATGAGCTTGTATTCTTGAATAGGGAGGAGTTTGGGATAGGCATTTACCATTAGTGGAATATGCCTACAATAATAGTTTTCACTCCAGCACAAGAATGACCCCTTACGAGGTCCTATATGAGAGGGAATGTAGATCACCCTTTTGCTAGTTTGAAATTGGAGAAAGATCTCTGCTGGGACCAAAATTGGTACAACAGACAACAAAACAAATCAGGATAATTCAAGAGAAATTGAAGACTGCTCAGAGTCGACAAAAGAGTTATACCGATCGAAGAAGAAAACCCCTAGAATTCCAAGAAGAGGAACGTGTCTTCATTAGAATATCTTCTATGACTGGACTTCGCGAAGTAAATAAGCTAAGCCCTCGATTTTTGGGTCCGTATCAGATCTTAAATCGAATAGGACCAGTTGCTTACTGTATCGCTCTACCACCGCAACTTTCCAACCTTCATAATGTATTCCATGTTTCAAAACTCTGAAAATACATTCCCGATTCTTCTCATGTGCTGACCCTAGAATCTGTAACACTTAAAGAAAAACTATCTTATGAAATTCGCCCAGTACGAATCATTGACAGTCGTGGAAAGCAGCTTTGAGGTAAACGATTCCCCTAGTTAAGGTGTTATGGGATGAAGAGGATGTTCAAGAAGCCACATGGGAGCTAGAAGCAACAATGAAGAAAGAATACCCTTATTTATTTCAAGGTACGTAAAATTTTGAGGGTAAAATTTTTTGTTAGTAGGGGAGAATGTAACATCCTAAGATTTTTAATACCTTAATATGTGATCTTAAGAATTCTTAGACTAGCTTATTCAAAGAATTAGGTTTACGTTAAGACTTAGTAGCTAGCAAAGCCAAGATTTAATTTGAGATGGAAGTTTTTAATTTAATTAAGGTTTCTCAAATAAAACCTAAGGTCATGGCAATGACCTAGAAGACCAGCCTTTGATTTCATAATCACAAGAAACTTTATAAAGCATTAGAAAGGATTTTTATTAAGTTGTGGCTATTTGGTATTAAATTGAAGAAAAATGTGCATGCAATAGGACAAATAGCAATAAACATGCATAAGGTTAAGTTTTAATTCTTTAGTAAAGAAAGATTTAAGAAAGTGATCACAACTTAGCAAATAAAATAAGAGTAACCAAGAAACTAGCACATAAAGTAAGGTAATTAGTAAATTAAGCAAGCATTAGAGATAAAAATAAGATGATACACAGCTACAAAAAAAAAAAGGAGCAAGATTGACACATGGATGTCATGCACACAAGGCAACACACACTTGTCAAGAAAAGGAAGTAAATTCTCTCAATTTTCAAGAGAAAGCCATGGTAATGGACACTTGTAAGGCTACATGCTCACTTCCAAGAAAAGTGTGCAACATGCACACTCCCTTTCATGCAACATGCCACGGCCAAGCCACTTGTGACAGCTCTAAGATGACTTTCACATGCTCAAGGAAAAGTGGGCTGCTGCATGTGTCCTAAATCATGCAAGTTGACACCTCTTTGGTCATCACAAGATGCTAATGCCAAGTATGCTGCATGCACTCCTTCAAGGCATGCAAAATGCTACATCATCACCCATGGAAACCACTCCAAACATGACAAGTACAAGTGGCTAGCAACATACATTCTCTCAAAGCTTTCACACGACACCTACCCAAGCCATTCAAGGAGATGAGACAAATGTGCAGCATGCACACTCTTTCACATGCAGAATGACACATTTCTAAAAGTTATGTTGAGTACCAAGACAAGTGTGCAAGCATGCACACTTCATTCCATGCAAAGTGCCACGACCCCAAGGCACTTGTGCAGCTCCATGAAGAGCAATTTGACACCTTTCTCATGGCCAAGACATTTGTGAGGCTACATGCTTCCCATCTCATGCAAAGTGACAACCAAGCCTAGATGAAATAATTCCTAGTTTACCATGAAAGGGGGCTACTGAGACACTTCTTTCACTTCACCTCCCATCCTTCCTTTCATTTCATGATTTGAGAGACATTGAGATGTCTCCCCATCCATCCTTTCAAGTCATCGTCCATGGATACTCATCTTATTCTTTCCAAAGCCACATTAAGCCTAAAGCCTTCCCTAGCCCCTTAGCAATGATGGCAGCCACAGTTTTGCCTAGAAGAAGGGAGATCATGATAAGGGATGTGATATTAAAGAGCTTGAGGCTTCTCAAGTAACTCTTGGGCAGCATATGTTTTAAGCTTGAACCATCCCAAACCGCAACACTCCTAGAGATCCACCTACTTTTTTTTCGCTCTACCTCTCATCATCTCATTCTTCTTTGTTTGTGATCCCTTAAAGGCGAAAGATCAACACCCTCTCGGCCAAGAAGGAAAACCAAGGTAGGAAAAATGGGGGCAATCTTCTTTACATCTCTTCTTCAACTTGTAACTTCATCCTTTCTCTTTCTAATTCCATTTCTTCTTTTCTTCTTTTAGGACAACTTCTGTTTTGTTTTGATTACCAACTTATCAATTTTTTACATTACTAACCGTGTTGTGTTTCTATTATAAAATCAATTAGAATTCATGATATGAACTTATTTTCATGATTGGATAAACAATTTTCAAGAAACATTATGTTGTCCAACCTTGATTTTATACTAATTTGATTAATCTACACTCTCACGTTAAAAGATATTTGAAGTGGAAATAAGAAGATGCTTTTAAGACTAAGATATGGTTAATGTACTCTTTGAACTTGGAATTTCGTGAACTTAGTTACCTATGCTTGATTATGGAGTCATTGAATGGTTTGAACTTAGTTACCTATGCTTGATTATGGAGTAATTGAATTGTTTGGACTAAGTTACCTATGCTTTGCTTGGAAATGCATTGGACTTAGTCACCTATGCTTGAATATGAATTTTGTATGACTTATGCTTGACTTAGAGTTCTTGAACTTGAATATTATGATTTGGATCAAACATGAGGACCATTGGACATGATTATGGATGGGTCGTGAGCCCTATGAACTTTTGAACTCTTTGACATGATATTTTGATGATGGCCGAGGGCCTTGAGACTTGTTGAAGTCCTTAGTAAATGTTTAATTCTAAGATAAAACAAGTTAAAACTTTAAAGAAATAGTTCCTTGGGATAAATAGATACGTAGATTTGTGGGGTGTAAATTGGGAGGGTACCGCAACCCTGTGGGAATTACATGCCATTGTGACTTCACGAGTTCAGGTAGGACATGGAAATAATACACTAGCCATATAAGATTGCGTCTGGAAATGGCGTTACATCTGACAGACCCTTTTTCTCCAAGATGATTTGGAGAGCATGCAAGAGGAAGCATGTGTACTCTCGTCCATTAGCTTTCCCAGTGGAGCACTCCATGGAGTAAGAGCAAGAGTAATCAATAAAAGACTTCTAAACTCTATTCTTGCTTCTCTCATTTTTGCATGTCTCAGTTATTTCAGTTACCATTTGTTATATTGATCTTTGTCATGTTTCTATTACTATGAACTGCCTTATAATGCTTGTGATTTAACTATAATCTTGGATGTTCACATATATGCATTTAATTTATCTTGATCCTTGTTATTCTCTAACTTTTGCTTTATCTTGTAGAGAAGACGTTTTTAAAAGGTAAAGGAAAATGTTTTGGGAATCAGAATTTTCCAAAGGCAGAATTACTTACTCATTAACAAGAAGATTATTTTCTTTAAAAATTGATTCCCCTGAAATATCATTAGTTCTGTTTTTACTATTTGTCCTTCTGAGAAATTGGTTTCTCACCCCTTTGATATATTCGTGGTATTTCAGACCCTTAGATATGAGTTCTATAGTGATTTGGCTCGATGAAGGATGACAACAATATGAACAGGAAGTACAGCTCTTTACCTTTGAGGGGCAGGTCACCATCCAAGTACATGTGTCCACCCACTCGGAGTATGGGACGATCACGATAACCGGCCATTTCACACTTCAGCTGGTTATGCCTCCTTAGTGATTCCTCTGATGCACCTTTTCCACCACCCTGTTTCCACTAGTTCCATGTTTGATTCCTCCCCTATGTACTACTTGAAGGAAGGATCAATTTTATGATAACAGTTTTAGTTTCTTTTTTTTTATGATGGTTGTAGTTGACCCTCTAAGGTCAAATTTTGTTTTTGGGAAGACTGTAACCTTAACCATGATTGTTGAACCACTAATGCAAGTTTCTTGTTAATGATATTAGTTTCTTCATCTTAAATATTCATTTGTTTAACTCATAATCGTTTAACTGTTTCAAAGCTTTAAATTCTAAGAATCTCTAGTAATAACTATTATTAATTTTATTTATCTTCAAAAAGGAAACCAAGATAGATGAAAATAAGATATTTAAGACTTTGCATATTGTAGTTGAGTTAGGTCATTACACTTGTTTTTGGTATCAGAGCAGTTCATCCTGACACAGCCTTGGGTATAGTCTGACTAGTGCTTATGAGGATTCAAGGTAAGAATTGGGTTATATTTAGCAATATAGTGACAAAAGCTACTTTTCTATGTAGTAATTAATGGCAAGGGGAAACACCACCCAAAATATGGAGAACCTGGTGGGAACAATTTGAGACATGGCCAACGCCATGCAAGCACAGGCGGAAAGTACCAACAGAATTCTGGAACAGCTACAAGAGATTCAAAATGCAAATGCAGCTAAGCCTCCACGAGGGAGAGATGAATACTACGGGCTAACAGAACTCAGAAAGGCCAAACCTTAATCTTTCCGAGGCAATCCTAATCTTATTAAGGTTAAATTATGGATAAAAGAGATGGAAAGGATATTTAGGGTCATGAACTGTAATGACACCCAAAAAGTACTTTTTGCTACATATACGTTTGTAGGTGAAGCAGAACATTGGTGGAACAGTACCCGCAGACTGGTGGAAGTGGATGAGACTCCGATCTCTTGGGAAATGTTTAAAGCCACATTTTTCAATAAGTATTTTCTAGAAAATCTGAGGAATGCTCGAGAGCTAGAGTTTCTACGCCTAAAGCAAGAGGGCATGACCATAGGTCAGTATGTGTCTAAATTTGAAGAGTTGTCTAAATTCTCTAATTATTACACACATCATCCTGATGATAAATGGAAGTGCATTAAGTTTAAAGTTAGTTTGTGCCCTGAAATTCTGAAAGCTGCGGGGCCAATGGAGATTTGTGACTTTACAACACTCGTTATAAGTGCCAAATTATAGAAGGGTATAATGCCCGAGCTGAGCCACCTCAGATGAATTCTTACCAACAGAAAAGGAAATTCATTTCTAAGCAAGGAAACAAAAATATTAGGTTTAAGCCTTCCCAGGAAAGAAACCGCCCACACCAACCACAGGGGTATGGACCACCATGTGGAAAGTGTGGCAAAAGTCATAGAGGAAGACCTTGTCATACATGTTACGAATGTGGAGAAATGGGACACGACCGGTACAACTGTCCACGTCTTTAGAGAAATGTTGCTACTCCCTCCAACCCCAAACCTAAGACCACTGGAAAAGTCTTTACCCTTAGTGGCGAAGAAGCAGCGAAGTCAAATGATCTCCTATAGGGTAAGTGCAAAATTAACGAAAATGTTTTAAATGTGTTATTTGATTCAGGAGCTACTCATTATTTTATCTCTTGTGACTGTGTGAAACAATTACTATTACCTATGTCTTCTTTACCCTATGACCTAATTGTGTCTACTCCTACCCATAAATCTGTGTTAACTTCCTAAGTTTATTTAAATTGTTCTGTTGAAATCGTAGACAGGAAATTCACTTAAGATTTTTCCTATTTACCTTTAAGTCATCTTGACATCATTCTGGGGATGGATTGGCTCTCCAAGAATAAGGTACTCCTAAATTGTTCTGATAGGACTATTATTTTCCAATCTCTTTTTCTTTCTTCACCCCCTTCTCCTTCTTGTACTAGACCACTAGAGGAAATCGAAGAATACATGTTTTTCTCTTCATCTGTTGTGGAGTCTGAATAATCTTTAAATGATATTTCCATGGTAAGGGATTATCCTGATGTATTCCCAAATAACATTCTAGGATTACCACCTGAGCATGAGATAGAATTTGGTATAGATTTGGTACCTGGAACAGGTCCTATTTCCATAGCACCCTATAGGATTTCGCTCATGGAACTAAGTGAATTAAAGAGACATTTAGAAGAGTTGTTAGAAAAATAATTCATTCGTCCAAGTGTATCACCTTGGGGATTTCCTATTCCTTTGGTTAAGAAGAAAGATGGTAGTATGAGGTTGTGCATAGATTACCACTAATTAAACAAAAGGACCATCAAGAATAAATACTCATTACCTAGGATTGATGATTTAATTGACCAGTTGAGGGGAGCTTCCATATTTTTAAAAATAGATCTTAGGTCTGGATATCATCAGATTAGGGTAAAATCGAAAGATATTCCTAAGACTGCCTTTAGAATTAGGTATGGACATTATGAATTTCAAGTGATGCCCTTTGGTCTTACAAATGCACCAGCAATTTTTATGGTTTATATGAATAGAATCTTTAGGCCTTATTTGATCATTTTATTATGGTGTTTATAGATGACATTTTGATTTACTCTAGAACTATGGAAGAACATACCCAACATCTTAGGATCGTGCTTGAGGTTCTTAGGAAAATGAAACTGTATGCTAAGCTATCTAAGTATGAATTTTGGCTGAAGGAAGTGAAATTCTTAGGACATGTGGTATCACAGGCAGGAATTTTAGTGGATCCAAGTAAAATAGAGGCTGTGGTGTAGTGGGAACAGCCTAAGACTGTTGCTGAAGTTAGAAGCTTTGTAGGATTAGCTGGGTACTATTGGAGGTTTATTAAAGGACTTTCCCAATTAGCTTTACCTTTGACTAGATTGACTACGAAAGGAAAACCCTTTGAATGGACCCCTAGTTGTGGGAAGAGTTTCCAAGAATTGAAGAGTAGACTTACCACCACTCTAGTATTAGTGCTTCCTAACCCACAAGGACCCTTTGAAGTGTACTGGGATGCATCTAAGCTTGGATTAGGATGTGTACTAATGCAAAATAAATGAGTAGTTGCCTATGCCTCTAGACAGTTACGACCCCACGAGGAAAATTACCCCACCCATGATCTAGAATTAGCAGCTGTAGTTTTTACTTTGAAAGTATGGAGACATTACCTTTATGGAGTCAGATTTGAGATTTATAGTAATCATAAGAGGTTGAAATATTTATTTGATAAAAAAAAATTGAATGAGGCAACGTAGATGGATGGAATTTTTGAAGGATTACGATTTTGAACTAAAATACCACCCTGGAAAGGCAAACATGGTAGCAGATGCCCTAAGCAGAAAGTCTTTACATATGGCTACCGTTATGGTGCGAGAGATGAAGCTTCTTGAGGATTTTAGAGACTTAGGATTTTTTGTAGAGCCCACTCCTGATAGCTTAAGGTTGAATGTTGTGACTATAGAAAAAATTTGTTTCAGGAAATAATAGAAGCTCAACGAGAAGATGTCTCTTTAGAACCTATTAGGAAGTAGATCCAGGAGAACATTTCATCAAGGTTTAGTCAAACATCAGAAGGAATGCTTAAGTTTGATGATAGACTGTGCATACCTAATAAATTGGAATTGAGGTAAAAAGATCTTAGAAGAAGCCCATAGAAGTAAGTTCACCATTCACCCCGGTGCGAATAAGATGTATAGGGATCTTAAGAAAAGATTTTGGTGGCCTAAGCTGAAAACAAACATAGCAAGGTATGTGGCTTAATGTTTGGCTTGTCAAAAAGTGAAAATAGAACACCAGAAGCCTTCAGGACCCCTTCAACCCTTAAGTATCCTAGAATAGAAGTGGGGTAAGATTACCATGGATTTTGTGATGGGATTACTTAGGACAGCCCTAGGTCATGATTCAATCTGGGTTATAGTAGACCGACTTACCAAGAGTGCTCAATTTCTACCTGTCAGGTCAAACTATTCCATGGAAAGGTTAGCACGACTTTATGTTCAAGAGATAGTAAGGTTGCATGGTATACCTTGTAGCATTACATTAGATAGAGACTCCCGTTTTACCTTTAGATTTTGGGGTGTGCTTCAAAAATCTTTTGGGACTAGAATTCAGCTTAGTACGACCTATCACCCCCAAACAGATGGACAATCTGAAAGAACTATACAAACTTTGGAAGATATGTTACGAGCTTATATTCTTGAACAGGGAGGAGTTTGGGATAAGCATTTACCATTTGTGGAATTTGCCTACAGTAATAGTTTTCACTCGAGCATAGGAATGGCCCCTTATGAGGCCCTATATAGAAGGAAATGTAGATCACCCTTTTGCTGGTATGAAATTGGAGAAAGATCTCTGTTAGGACTAGAATTGGTACAACAGACAATGGAACAAATCAGGATAATTAAAGAGAAATTGAAGACTGCTCAGAGTCAACAAAAAAGTTATGCCGATCGAAGAAGAAAACCCCTAGCATTCCAAGAAGAGGAACATGTCTTCATTAGAATATCTCCTCTGACTAGACTCCGCGTTTTGAAAGTAAATAAGCTAAGCCCTCGATTTTTAGGTTCGTATTAGATCTTAAATCGGATAGGACTAGTTGCTTACCATATTGCCCTACCACCGTAACTTTTCAACCTTCATAATGTATTCCATGTTTCAAAACTCTGAAAATACATTCTCGATTCTTCTCATGTGCTGACCCCAGAATCTTTAACACTTAAAGAAAAATTATCTTATATAATTCACCCAGTACGAATCATTGACAATCGTGGAAAGCAGCTTCGAGGTAAGATGATTCCCCTGTTAAGGTGTTATAGGAAGGAATGAATGTTCAAGAAGCCACATGAGAGCTAGAAGCAACAATGAAGAAAGAATACCCTCATTTATTTCAAGGTATGTAAAATTTTGAGGGCAAAATTTTTTGTTAGTAGAGGAGAATGTAACATCCCAAGATTTTTAATACCTTAATGTGTGATCTTAAGAATTCCCAGACTAGCTTATTTAAAGAATTAGGTTTACATCAAGACTTAGTAGCTAGCAAAGCCAATATTTAAATTGAGATGGAAGTTTTTAATTTAATTAAGGTTTCTCAAATAAACCCTAAGGTCACAGCAATGACCTAGAAGACTAACCTTTGATTTCATAATCACAAGACACTTTGTAAAGCATTGGAAAGGATTTTTATTAAGTTGTGGCTATTTGGTATCAAATTGAAGAAAAATGTGCATGCAATAGGACAAATGGCAATAAGCATGCAAAAGGTTAAGTGTTAATTCTTTAGTAAAGAAGGATTTAAAAAAGTGATCACAACTTAGCAAATAAAATTAGAGTAACAAAGAAACTAGCACATAAAGTAAGGTAATTAGTAAACTAAGCAAGCATTAAAGATAAAAATAGATGACACACGACCACAAAAAAACAATGAGCAAGATTGTCACATGGATGTCATGCACACAAGGCAATACACACTTGTCAAGAAAAAGAAGCAAATTTTCTCAATTTTCAAGAGAAAGCCACGACAATGGACACTTGTAGGGCTGTATGCTCACTTCCAAGCCAACTGTGCAACATCCATACTCCCTTTCATGCAACATACCACAGCCAAGCCACTTGTGGCAGCTCCAAGATGACTTTCACATGCTCAAGGACAAGTGGGCTACTGCACGTGTCCTAAATCATGCAAGTTGACACCTCTTTGGTCATCATAAGATGCTAACGCCAAGTGTGTTATATGCACTCCTTCAAGGCATGCAAAATGCCACGCCATCACCCATGGAAACCACTCCAAACACGGCAAGGACAAGTGGCCAGCAACATATATTCTCTCAAAGCTTTCACACAACACCTACCCAAGCCATTCAAGGAGATGAGACAAATGTGCAGCATGCACACTCTTTCACATGCAGAATGACACATTTCCAAAAGCTATGTTGACTACCAAGACAAGTGTGCAAGCATGCATACTTCCCTCCATGCAAAGTGCCACGACCCCAAGACACTTGTGCAACTCCATGAAGAGCAATTTGACACCTTTCTCATGGCCAGGACATTTGTGAGGCTGCATGCTTCCCATCTCATGCAAAGTGACAACCAAGCCTAGATAAAATAATTCCTAGTCTACCATGAAAGGGGGCTGCCGAGACACTTCTTTCACTTCACCTCCCATCCTTCCTTTCATTTCGTGAATTGAGAGACATTGAGATGTCTCCCTATCCATCCTTTCAAGTCATCATCCGTGGATACTCATCTTATTTCTGCCAAAGCCACATCAAGCCTAAAGCCTATCCTAGCCCTTAGCAATGATAGCAGCCACGGTTCTGCCTAGAAGAAGGGATATCATGATAAAGGATGTGATATTAAAAAGCTTGAGGCTTCTCAAGCAACTCTTGGGCAGCATATGTTTTAAGCTTGAACCAATCCCAAACCGCAACACTGCTAGAGATCCACCTACTTTTCTTTCCGCTCTACCTCTCATCATCTCATTCTTCTTTGTTCGTGATCCTTTGAAGGTTAAAGATCCACACCCTCTCGGCCAAGAAAGGAAACCAAGGTAAGAAAAATGGGGGCAATCTTCTTTACATCTCTTCTTCAACTTGTAACTTGATCCTTTCTCTTTCTAATTCCAATTCTTCTTTTCTTCTTTTAGGACAACTTCTATTTTGTTTTGATTACTAACTTATCAATGTTTTACATTACTAACCGTGTTGTGTTTCTATTATAAAATCAATTAGAACTCATGATATGAACTTATTTTCATGATTGGATAAACAATTTTCAAGAAACACTATGTTGTCCAAACTTGATTTTATACTAATTTGATTAATCTACACTCTCACGTTAAAAGATATTTGAAGTGGAAATAAGAAGATACTTTTAAGACTAAGATATGGGTAATGTATTCTTTGAACTTGGAATTTCATGAACTTAGTTACCTATGCTTGATTATAAAGTCATTGAATGGTTTGAACTTAGTTACCTATGCTTGATTATGGAGTTATTGAATTATTTGAACTTAGTTACCTATGCTTTGCTTGGAAATGCATTGAACTTAGTCACCTATGCTTGAATATGGAATTTTGAACCTATGTATGACCTATGCTTGATTTGTAGTTCTTGAACTTAAATATATGATTTGGATTAAACATGAGGACCATTGGACATGATTGTGGATGGGTCGAGAGCCATATGAACTTTTGAACTCTTTGACATGATATTTTGATGAAGGCCGGGGACCTTGCGACTTGTTGGAGTTCTTGGTAAATGTTTAATTCTAAGATAAAAACAAGTTAAAACTTTAAAGAAACAGTTCCTTAGGATAAGCAGACACGTAGATTTGTGGGGAGTAGATTGGAAGGGTACCGCAACCCTGTGGGAGTAACATGCCATTGTGACTTCACAGGTCCGAGTAGGACATGGAATTGATATACTAGCCATGTAAGATCATGTCTGAAAATGGTGTTACATCCTATAGACCCTTTTTCTCTAAGACAATTTGGAGAGCATGCAAGAGGAAGCATGTGTACTCTCGTCTACCTGTTTTCCCAGTGGAGCACTCCATGGAGTAAGAGCAAGAGTAATCAGTAAAAGACTCTCAAACTCTATACTTGCTTCTCTTGTTTTTGCATGTCTTAGTTATCTCGGTTACCATTTGTTATATTGATTTTTATCATGTTTGTATTCCTATGAACTGCCTTATAATGCTTGTGATGTAACTATAATCTTAGATGTTCACACATATGCATTTAATTTCTCTTGATCCTTGTTATTCTCTAACCTTTGCTTTATCTTGTAGAGAAGACATTTTTAAAAGGTAAAGGAAAATGTTTTGGGAATCAAAATTTTCCAAAGGCAGAATTATTTACTCATTAACAAGAAGACTATTTTCTTTAAAAATCGATTCCCCTGAAATATCATTAGTTCTATTTTTACTATTTTTCCTACTGAGAAATTGGTTTCTCACCCCCTTGATATATTCGTGGTATTTCAGACCCTTAGATATGAGTTCTATATTGATTTGGCTCAATGAAAGATGGCAACAATATGACCCGAAAGTACAGCTCTTTACCTTTGAGGGGCAGGTCACCATCCAAGTACAGGTGTCCACCCACCCGGAGTATGGGACGGTGATGATAACCGGCTATTTCACACTTCGGCTTGTTATGTCTCCTTGGTGATCCCCCTGATGCGCCTTTTCCGCCACCTTGTTTCCACTAATTCCATGTTTGATTCCTCCCCTATGTACTACTTGAAGGGAGGAATAATTTTATGATAACAGTTTCAGTTTCTCTTTTTTATGGCAGCTGTAGTTGGCCCTCTGAGGTCAAATTTTGTTTTTGGGAAGATTGTAACCTTAACCACGAATGTTGAACCACTAATGCAAGTTTCTTATTAATGATATTAGTTTCTTCATCTTAAATATTCATTTGTTTAATTCATAATCGTTTAGTTGTTTGAAAGCTTTAAATTTTAAGAGTCTCTAGTAATAACTGCTATCAATTTTATTTATCTTCAAAAAAGAAATCATGATAGATGAAAACATGATATTTAAGACTTTACGTGCTATAGTTGAGTTAGGTCGTTACAGACATATGGAGAGGGTAAAGCCGAGGATGAAGTTGAAGCTGCAATAGGAGATGATGATGTTGAGAATGAGGATGAGGCTACCCCTGCTGATATGGATATACCGGCTACTTCACCTGCTCATGATGACCGGGTCTTGACCGCGGTTGCTGATCTTTAAGCTTACATGAAACATAGTTTTTGGATTATATATGACCATCTTGATGCTATTGAGCACTTCCACCACCACCATCAGAGGACCATGGGGCTTAGTCATTGGATGTTTAGTCTGACCTTGATGCTATTTGACTTTGTTTTTAGTCATTTATTTTACTTTCATTTGAACTCAGATAGTTATGTTTAGCATATAGTTGAGCATATACTTTTGGATATGCATAACCTTTTGATGGATATTAAATATAATAATGTTGATATTTTCCTGAATATCTTATTTTCAATGGTTTTTGCTTTATTCTCTCTCTTGCAGATCTTTTTTGTTATGACACAAGGGGGGAGAAAGGTACTTACTTCTTGGTTCTTGGTAATGAGAAAAGAAAGGTAAAATTAAAACAAAAAAAAATGATCTTGGGATTCCAAAATTAAGGAGGAGCTGTGCATCTCTGATTTAATCACCTCTTACAACATAGAGGGGGAGTAAGACTCTATATCACTCTTTGTGAATTCCTATTTATTTTTAAAACTAACTCTTTTCTTAATAGTTTTCGTCATCGTCAAAAATGAGGAGAATGTAATTAGCAATTCGCAATGGTTTTGATGATCACAAATAAGAAGATGTTTGCAAGATTAAGTCTAAGATCCTTCAAGACTAGTTATAGAACTTAGATCTCATGTAAAGGTAAAAAAAGGTTCACACTAAGCTCTAAATCTATTTTCCAAAAACCCAAGAGAACATTTAATGAATCAATGTGTTTTCAAGTTGTTAAAAATGCTTTTAGAATTAAGTGAAATGGCTTTTAAGTGTTTGAAAGTATTTTGGAACATTTGAATGCATTTGGTTTATATTGGCTAAGTTTCTTAATGTTGTTTGAAGCCAAATAATTGATTATGACCTTACCATAATCGATTATTTGGGCTCAACATAATGCTCTGTTTTAGGTTTTAAGTCAAATAATCGATTATGGGAATAATCATAATCAATTAGTAAAAGTCAAAATGCCATGATTTTTTATCTTTCAAGTAATAATCAATTATTGCTCGACAATAATTGATTATTAAGTTATAAAGTCTATTTCGCACCTCTTTTATTTAAAGGAAATGATCGATTATGGCTAACCAATAATTGATATAATCAATTATTGGTGTTACAGAAACTTACTATTTTGTGTTATCTCACAAATAATCTATTATAGGCTTCCAATAATCGATTATCTAGATTTCAAAAATCAGTAATAACAGCTAGTAGCTCACATTACATGCTACGAACTCACTCTCAATGGCTCTTTAATGGCTTGGGCTTTAAATACAAAGCATTGGGGACTCAAGTGAAGTTGAATATCTTTCTAAAAAACCTTCTTAAGCATGTATTACAAACTTTAACAGTCTTAATTCATATTACTCTATTTTTTAGCTTAAAGTGTAATCATCTTGCTACCTCTTGGACTTCAATTTGTATTATTCACTCTTGTGAGAGTTTCTATTATTTTTCTTCATCTAAATTCCTTTTATAAGAGGGTGAGGTATCCCTCAAGAGAGAAAAGTGTGAGGTATCCCTTGTTGTGAAGCTTAAACACAAAGGGTGAGATATCTCAAAAGTGTTATGAGTACTCTTGGATGTAAAAGTTGCAAGCACCTGTCAAAACTTGAAGTTTAGTGGAAAAATCTCGGGTGTATCACTTGAGGACTAGACGTAAGTCACAAGGAGTGGTTGAACTAGTATATATCTTGTGTTTGCTTCTTTTTACTCTATCTCTTTTATATTTAAGCCTTGTTTGATATATGCCTTCTTGAATACTTTACCTCTTAACTGGTTTCTTAGTGTGAAAAATGTTCATCCTTATCTATCTTGTAACATCCCAAGTTTAATAACAACAGTATAATTTGTATTATACCACAGAAATTAGATCAAGGCATGCTATTTACTACTAAAACATTTCTAACATAATATAACAATGTCATATATAGAAAATATAAGCCACGAACGAAAGATTATACATAACATTTGTATTTCTCATAAATACAAAAATATGTACAATGTTTACAACTAGGCCCCTCAAGGCACAAAATATACATGTTTTCAAAAAGAAACATAAAGCAACACTATACTAAGTCTTCCAGTTCCTATTTTGTCTTCACTTTCCATAAGTCTTCTTCCCTGTAATCATTATGGAAACATGCACATGGGATGAGAATCATATATTCTCAATAGTTTCTCAATAAAACATGGCATCACAATCATTCCAACTATTTCGGGGAAAAATATCAAGTAAAAGCACAAATTCTCTAAAAGGTGACAAAAGCCAAATAAATTTCCTTTCTCTTCCCGAAATAGAATCTCATTTATAAGTTTGTATAGAAAACTCATTTTTCACATACACAACTCACAAATCATTATCTCAAAGATCAGAAATTGCCCATACAATTGTTATATCATGATTGTGTAATGATTAGCAACCACCTATACAATTGTCATGCTACGCCAAATTATGCCTTATGTTTATACATATGCAATAACCTAAGTATGTAATGAGTAATGTTATGATACCATTTACAGGAACCCAGTTCCATGGTAATGCCATGATATGCATGAATCCTGAACAAAGCAATGGAACTCGGTTCCATATACCTTGAACAAGCACTAGAACTCAGTTCCAGTAGTCTTTTCCAATAGTAAGGAATCCCTTCTCAAAGTCATCGGAAGTAGTGAGGAAATCTCTCACCTCAAACACTATGAAAATCCTCGTTTCATGCAATTCCAAGAGTAAAGAAGAAACAACCATCTTCAACTACTCTACAATAGGAATGAGCTGCCTGTCCTCATGCTATTAAGATTTAGAAGCACCTCCAGTAGTAAAGAATCCCTCCTCAACTACCTTCCATTTAGAATAACATCTAACAAAGAGGAAAGATCTGCCTCAATTACCAAAATAATGAGGGAGAAGAAGTCCATCCTCTGCTTATCACTATGATAGGGAGGAGTTGTTCCTCCTCACCTACCATAAATTATTCTCAAATGTAAGATCACATCCTTCAACAATCACAAACATGTAAAACAATGATGCTAATTACCACAATAACTAACATACCAATTGATTTGCATTTATACCATTAACACTTCATTAAATATCCTTATTAGAGTTCTCATCACTCCTTAAGAAGCATATAATAAAGATCTACACAAGTTTAACACTTCATATTCACCAAGTCAAAATCTGGACTGGGCGTTCAGGTGCTCAATCTTAGGTGCTCAGGCGCTCCACATTGGGCACTTAAGTGCTCGGGTGGTAGAGAGCCTCCTTTCTTGGCGCCCAAGCACTCATCGCGCGCTTAGGCATCGCACCATGGGTGCTTAGGCGCTCCTCGCGTAGTAGAATGTTGTTATTTGTCTAGGCACTGGGCGCTTGAGCGCCTAACTCTTAGCACCTAGGCGCTGACGCCTAGAAACCAAATTTTGCATAACAGTTATGAACATCCAATTTTGTCCAGGGCATTGCAACCCTTTTGTTTAGAAATAAAAAAAATATGAAAATAATAAAAATAATAATAATAATAATAAAATAAAAATAAAAAAGAGAAAAAATGATAAGAAGATGACCTAAACTTTCTTGAGCTTAACCCAACTTTTCTCCAACTACCCACATTGAGGTCAAACTAATTTTTGACCCATCAAATATGGATCAACCCAGATCTATCACCTCCACCCAACCTATCCCCCTACTTGTAGCCAAACCCTAGCTACCATCACCCTAAAAATATAATTTTCCCCTATAAATTCCTAAGTAAGTAGCAAGCAAAAGAGGAGTAGCCTTAACACTTCATACTCTATCATCACCCTACGACACAAACTCATCACCTCACCCCCACCATATTCCACTCCATCACCTCACCCCCACCATCGTCCACTCCATCACCTCACCTTCACTATAAAAAACACAACATCCTTCTCTATCCTCCAGAACCTTCACATCTCCACCTCCCTTCAACCTCAAGACCCTTCGGTGAACCACTTAACCCTCCAACCTCACTTATCTACAACATCTTCCGTAGCCATTCTTCCATAACCACCTTCAACCCTCCATAAACTCTTGACCTTCACCCATTGCCCAACCTTCACCCTAACCTCCATAACCACCTCACCTTCACCAATGGCCCAACCTTCACCCCAACCTCCATAACCACCTCAACTTCACTAATACCCTCACCACCATAATCGTGACCTTCCTCTTATCACCATCTTCACTAACACAAAGAACCGTGAGACCTCCATAACCACTACCTTCTTCTTCAACCTTTCACCAACATCACACCCACTTCACCACCAAAACACCCATTTCACCACCCATCAAGAACCACCCATAGCCTTTATTTCACCCCACACACGTCCATAACGAGCAACACCTCTGTTTCTCACCCTTGCCACACTCAACACAAGACCTATTGCACCACCCAACTGTCACCCATGTTGTACCATGAATCAACGCCCCAGCCACACGCCATCCACCTAAAAAACATCCTGAACACGAAACAACCACCCTTTCCTAAGTAACCATTGTGCCAGAACCGAGCTCTCCTAGCTGCAACCTCCATCGCACCAAGCAGCAGCCCAATGCACTAGATTCGCGGCATCTCTTCCAGCCGAACCGCATCGCAAACGGAGATCTACGGTGGCCGTGTTGCTACCACCTGGTCACTGCGCCACCACTGTGAGCAGATCAAGATCTATTACGCCTCCATCCCTACAACTCAGATCTGCGTATACATCGAACCAATAGCCACCGTGTTGTGTAACACCCTGGAAAACATGTTAGGCTTGTACATAAATATAGAGGTAGCCTAATACCTGCTTAACATGTCTGTACAATTTTGTGACTTTCTGAGCATGTTTAGACACTTTGCTGTAACACTATTTGTGAGAAATAGCTGTTATTAGCCCTGAAAATGGCTTAAAGTGCTCGGTTAGTGGAAATAAATGTGGAGACTTTATTTCTAGGTCACAAATGTGTGAACTGTGCTACAGTTAAAATTTAAGCATAATCGAAACCTTAAGGAAACCCTTAAGGAGAATAGGTTATTTTTCAAGCTATCTAAATGTGAGTTCTGGCTTTCACAAGTGTGATGTTGGGACATGTGATATCTCAGTGTAGGATTTCTGTGGACCCAAGCAAAGTTGATGTAGTGTTGCAGTGGGTGAAACCCACTATTGTGATCAAGATCAAAAGCTTCATAGGCCTAGCAGGGTACTATAGAAGGTTCATAAATGGTTTTTCTCAATTAGTGCTACCCTTGACTAGTGTGACTAGGAAAGGTAGTGTTATTGAGTGGACTCCGGTTATGAGAATAATTTCCAAGAGTTATTTTTGAGGTGAACTACTGCACTGGTGTTGGTAATTCTAGATCTTTTGGAGAACTTAGAGGTATGTTGTGATACTTTAAAGATGGGCTTAGGGTGTGTTTTGATGCAACATAAGAGTGATCTTGCCTATGCATCGAGGCAATTGAGGCCTCTTGAGGAGAACAACCCTACTCATTATCAGGAGTTAGCTGCAGTAGAGTTTGCTTTAAAAGTTTGGAGATATTTCTTATATGGAGTTAAAGTATCATCCGGGTAAGGCCAATGCGATGGCTGATGCACTAAGTAGGAATCCCTATACGTGTCCCTGATGATGATCCAGGGGAGTGAACTTCTTAAGAGTTTTAGGGACAAGAGCCTTTCAGTAACTGTGTTGCCACATAGTCTTAGTATGAGTTAAGTGGACATGGTGAGTGACTTGCGGACTCAGATCCTAGAAGCTCAAAAGGAAGATGAGACTCTTAGGGTTATAAGTGGTCGAATCTTTTAGGGGATCCTAAAGGGTTTGATATGGAGGGATGATGGGAATGAGGAATATGTTTCTACACCTAGTTATCCATAAGGTGAAGACGAAGATAGGGAAAGTGTTTCTACATCTAGTTCTTCAGAAGACAATGAAGATAAGCGAGTTCAAGTGGAAACCTTAGAGCCTGAGTGCCTGGTGTGTGGAAAGCCACTTGGTGTTATACCTTGTGTGGTTTGCTTTATGAGTGGTCGACTGAAGCATTATGCTAAGAGGTGTTCACAGATGGCAGGGAGTTAAGCCTGATCCAAAGTCACAAGCTTCAGGAAGGGTGTATACTCCAGTCAGAACAGCAGAGGCTTTATCTTCCGACCTTATGCAAGGTATTCTTTTGTGTTTGCCATTTATTGGAAACCGATAAGGATAATCTTGTAGATGTTATGCAAACTGAGTTGTTAGTTTGTGTTTAAGTTTAGTAAGGTATCATGAAGGAAAGATGTGATCCTTTCGAGTGTGATATCATTTATGATATGTGATAATCTAAATTTTGGGGACAAAATTCTTAAAATGAGGGGAGTAATGTAACACCCTAGAAAACATGTTAGGCATGTACATTTATATAGAGGTAGCCTAATACTTGCTTAACATGTCTGTACAATTTTGTGACTTTTTGAGCATGTTTAATCACTTTGCTGTAACACTATTTGTGAGAAATAGCTATTATTAGCCTTGGAAATGACTTAAACTACTCAGTTAGTGGAAATAAATGTGGAGACTTTATTTCTAGGTCACAAATGTGTGAACTGTGGTACAGTTAAAATCTGAGGATAATCGAAGTCTATTTGGTATTTTTAAGCATACTGTGTGTGTGTTTTAATACCGAATTGACTAGTCACAGATATGGAAAATGATGGTTTTGGTGCAACAAGATTTTTGATGATTCCCAATATTTATTTTAAACTTATTGTCTTTAAGAAAATTGAATTTGGAGAAATCTAAATGTTCTTAGCAGATCAGGAATATCACTTGGTCACTTAAGTGACCAAACCTTTCACGGTTCTGTGCCCTTATATTGGTTTTCCTTTATATTCCTTCATTTTGTCACTGTGTCTCATTTCTCTCTCATGGTTGAAAATAGAAACAGAGGAGAAAGAAGAGCAAGGAGCAAAAAAGGAAAGGAAGAAAAGGAAATCAAGAAGGAAAGGCAAGCTTGTGATCATCTAATCATCATCTCCATCTTTGCTGCTCAAGGTAGGGGATCTTGAGCCTTTAAACACCTTTTCTTCCATTTTCACCATTGTTGCACAACTGATGCATAATATGTCAATTTGGTTTCTAGAGGTGTTTGAAGTGTATTTCTTGTTTGGATGAGTTTTTTTGGTTGTTTATGACTTGTTCATGGATTGAGTTTGAGTTAGAAACTTAGAACTTGTCATTTGGACCTTTGAACCCCAAAAATGAGAAAGTTAGGTCATGGATGAGGGATTTGGTCTTTGGATCCAAATTGGAGGTTTTTGTTTGTGATTAATGATTCCTAAGTGTTAATGAACTTGTTAGGGACCTTAAATTACCTAGAAACTACTTTGGAGTGGCCAAAATTCAGAACTTGTTCCAAAGGAACAATACTCGAATTCTATAGAATTCAGTCTGTGCTGTAGACACAGGCTGTGTTTGAGGACACGGGACATGTTTCTTTCTGTAATGAGAATTAGCTCTTGTGGTCTTTATGAAAGTTGTATCTCTTTCTCTCATCTTTCCAATGCCACTAGAATCATCTCGGTTCGACCATCGTAGCTCAAGTTATGCTCATTTTATTGTGCAAAGGTCAAAGGTTAAGATTGAACAAGATGCATTTTTGGTTAGGAAATGCATGATGTTTTGGCATTTTATAAGGCTAGGAGCCTTAGAGAAACCTTAGATAACCATATTGAGGTGAAGTATTAAGGGGTAATGTGTTAGAACACCTTAGGCTTCCATAATGTGGTGGAATGCCTTAGGGTAGTCTTGGGAACCTTGAGCATCCAAGTGTGCGGAAGTTTTTAGAACCTTGTTCAACATGAAGTTGACTTTGGATTCGCTTGTGAAGTGATGGTGTGGGATCTAGATACAAGACCATTAGGGTTGAGATACAACTAGTGATAGTTCTTGGAGAGAATAACCACTTACCTTATGCGAAGGGATTTGATTACTAGAGACATGAATAGGTTCGTTTATGTGATAGAGTTGAGTCAGGGGATCATGTATTCTAGTTAGAGCTTTTCACTTGGTTAGTGTGAATTTTGTGATAGGATTTGTGAAACCTTAGGCATCCTTTGAGAAGTAGTATGTCGTAAGTCAATACTTAGAACCTTGAGCAACATAAGGTTGCCTTGTGAATCACTTGTGAATTGATGAAGTGAGGTATTAGGTATTGTAAGTAAAGTGTGCTTGGCTTGTTGGTTATGTTATCATGCATAGGTTGCTTCTTTGTGTGGAAAGTAGAGTCGGAGATGCATGAATGACATTTTACTCCCTTGTGAGACGAGGTTGAGTTAAATGGCATGTGTTTTCTAAAACTAAAATCTGCAATAGCATTGCATAATCATTTTATTAAGATCTTGTGTGAGCATAACCATACATCATATCGTAAAGCATTGTATTTGTTGGCCACTGTATGGGCAATTGCCTTACTTATTTGATGGTTACTTGTTGATGATATCTTACGATTGTATGGGAAATTGTTGGATATCATTGATTGTTCGATATTAGCATGAGATAGAATTATAGCTTGCCTTATGAATGTTACATAGAGTGTGTATATATTCAGATAGTGTTTGAGCGTAGGCTCAATTATCTGTTGCAAGCTTAATCTTATGCGCTCAGTTAGCTATTTATTGTTAAATAATTAACTGTTGATTTTGGAATTGCATATACTGAGAAATTATGATTTCTCATCCCGATTGTGTTTCCATATAAATCTAGGTACAGGTAAGAGAAGCAGAAGGAGCAGAAGAACTAGCGTAGTTTATTTTATTTCTTGCAATAAATATGTTGTATATTTATTTCCTACTACCTAGAGTTTGTAAAAGTTATGTATTACAATCTTCCTTCGAGAGGCTAATGATGTATATATATAGCTTTTTGTTGTCCAGGCTCTCTATATTTACTCATTGTATATAAATGATATGGGTTTAGTTGGTTGCGATAGGTTAAAAGTGACATAGGGGGTACTGTGTGCCTTGTATATGTGAGATATATCAGGTTCTAGGTACTAGGATGTTACATTATGGTATCAGAGAAGTTCATTCTGTTGAGCCGAGGTATGGACTTATCATGTTGAGGCATGTTTATGAGTTCCTATGTGGGTTGTTATGCATTTCTTCATCTCTTGTGGGAGATGTGTGATAGAACTGCATGACTTGCTTTTGGTATGACTGTTTTAGCTACTGTTACACAATTACATGATATTGGGATTAGCTACCCCAATAGGTATTGTTCTGTGTGTACAGGAAACTATGGCGTCTCCAAGGCGAACCCATGGAAATAGGAATTTAGCTTGTGAAGGCCCGGACTTGGTTGGAGCCTTTATAGCTATAGCAGATGCTTTGAAGGAGCATGAACCACATCTGAGGATAGTGTTGGAAACCCTTAAGGAGAATAGGTTGTTTTTCAAGTTATCTAAATGTGAGCTCTAGCTTTCACAAGTATGATGTTGGGACATATGATATCTCAGTGTAGGATTTCTGTGGACCCAAGCAAAGTTGATGCAGTGTTGCAATGAGAGAAACCCACCATTGTGACGAGATCAGAAGCTCCATAGGGCTAGCAGGGTACTATAGAAGGTTCATAAAGGGTTTTTCTCAGTTAGCGCTACCCTTGACTAGTGTGACTGTGAAAGGTAGTGCTATTGAGTGGACTCCAGTTGTAAGAATAGTTTCCAAGAGTTATTTTTTAGGTGAACTACTGCACCAGTGTTGGTAATTCTGGATCTTTTGGAGAACTTTGAGGTATGTTGTGATACTTTAAAGATGGGTTTAGGGTGTGTTTTGATGCAACATAGGAGAGTTGTTGCCTATGCATCAAGGCAGTTGAGGCTTCTTGAGGAGAACAACCCTACTCATGATCAGGAGTTAGCTGCAGTAGTGTTTGCTTTAAAAGTTTGGAGACATTTCTTAAATGGAATTAAAGTATCATCCGAGTAAGTGTAACACCCTCGGTTGGGTATTGCATTTCAGACCCACTCTTACCTTTTTCTAAAACTTTATTTTATTTTTAAAACTTTACCCAAGTCATAATTAAAATTTAATATTATAAAATACGGGCTTTAAAATTCTTTTTTACGAATAACATAAACTTAACAGAACATAAAAAAAATCAAGATATAGAGAACTAAATAAAACATTCCACACACACACACACACACACACACACACACACACACACACACACATATATATATATATATATACATAAGGAATTGAATAAAACATAAGTACTTAAGACTTACATACCAAAAGGACGTAAAAACAACTTAACATAACAAACTTAAATTGGCCCAAGTTCATTACACCTAAGGGAAGGGTCTTCCACTGGATTTTCCTCCAGATCCTCCTCAGGATCCTCACTAGACAAATTCCCTAGCCAGGGAATGTCTCGACGAAGGGGAGTTCGAGCAGAAGATATCACGAAATCCTCTCTAGTAGAATAGTGAATATCACCCCACAAACCTTTAAAGGCATATGAAACTATAGATAAACTGTAGCACTAAAAGAAAAAGTAGTGACCCCATGGCGGGTCCTACTCAAGGATAGAGTAATGTCTCCAAAATACTCTATACGCTCCATATCCAAATGGACGCGGTAGGCATCAGTGCCTCCATGGAACTGGACTCTCACGTAACCCAGCAGATCTCTCCTCGGTACCATCGCAGTCTTCAAAGAGCATAAACATAAAACAGAACAGGCAAAACAAAACATAAAGAGGTGAGATCCCCTACATCACATACCAGAATGGCAGCAAGAAACAATATTAACAATAAAGTCACAGAGTATAGAATTAACAGTTACATACATGATATTTATCAGCAGATAATTCAACAATATAAATATATTACCACAAAATATTTATTGACTATACAAATGCACAATGAACTGACACCTACTCCATGGAGCTAAAACCACCAAACATTAGAGAGAATAATCGGGGAGTCATGTCTGTATATCATTATCCTCAAATCAAGTGCTTTCAAATATATCAGTGTACGCATCATAGCTTATACAAGACATTCTACACTGGATCGGGAAAAAGGAATAGTGTCTCATCGAGATCGTCGGTACATTGCACAATCACCACGGCCTAGTAGAGCTACTAACTGGCCACTTGTGGGATACCTGTGCCCCGACGCCTCCTAAGTTATTCATAGACCTTCACTATGCAATTTGCACCCTTACAAAGGTATAATTCATCTCTTAAGCATATAGCCTTAACAACAAAGTCACTATGAATTTCATAATGCATGATCACATGACATGATAAAATCAATAACCATTAACAGCATCAATTCCATAAAAACAAGCCACCACTAGGCTAAGCCATCAACTGATATCTCCGGGTCCAGTATGTCGGCCCGACAGTAAAACTATTATTTTTCTCAAAACGTGAAGCATTCTCACTGTTTTATCACAAACGCGTAACATTTTTTTGTTACGTCACAAAACCTCGTAACATCTTTACACCGTTTTCCAATCGCGTGAACATTTTAAAATATTTTCCTTTACTTTTGCTAAAAACTTACTTAAATAAAACATTTTAAATTCTAATCATCCTTCAAAACTTATTTCCATTATCAAAAATTAATTCTTTTTAAATAACAAAACTTTGTTCATCTTCTTTTTAATTTGTGAATTCTTAAATCCTATTCTAGTTCCCTAATCATCTATGTTTTCAATTAATAAAACATTTTTGCCTTGAAATACCCTATTTTAGGCTACATGGTCGTGAGCCTTAGCATTCTTTGGAACCAAAAACTTGTCTTTCACACATGATTCAAAGCATGTAAAGCATTTAATTATCAATTCTTGCAATAGCAATTTCAAGCATACCATAAAAATCACATAATCACATATAGCCAAAACAACACAAATCACAAAATACACACAACCAAGTGAATAAATCCTCATATGGATCTTTCACCAACAAAACACAAAGTTCGTTCCTCACCACCAAGATGGTTGATAAGGTTAATCTCCTTCTTACCTTAGATGATGATCAAAGCTTCTTGATGTCCTCTTGAAAAGCTTCTCCTTCCAAAAAGATTCTTAAAACAAAACAAACATTCAAGCATCAACATCTAGGGCTTAAAACAAGATGACCATGAATCAAGATTATGGCCAAGAACTTAGAAGAAAACTCAGAAATGAAGATAAGAAACTTCACCTAGAACCTTCAAACTTTAAGCTTTGAGAAAGAAATTGAAGATGGATGATTTTGAAGAAACTCATAATAACAAAGTGTCTCAAAAAGGTGTTTAGATTCAAGAAGTGAGGTTGGTTAGAATTGATCGTTGAAGGGTGGTTCTTGGGTGATGGCCGTGGCTCACAAGGAGAGAAAACGAAGAGAGTTTTAATAGAAGGTTTCTCAAAAACAAAACAAGAAAAGCTTAAGAAACTAATTTTGGTCACAAAGCTTCTCCAAGAAGCTCCCTTGATCGTGGGCCATCAAGGGCGTTTTAGGCAAGGCTTCTCCTACAAGATTCACTCCAAGCTTGTTTAGGAAGCTTTCCTCCAAGCTTGTTTAGGAAGCTTTCTTCCAAGCTTGTCTAGGAAGCTTTGTTCCCATTGGCTCAAAAACAAGTGAGTCATGAAAAGAAAAGATAAAAGGTTATGACTAGGTTCATGACTAGTCATTTAACTAGATATTTATCGGTAGCTATTACCTAATGGACAAAGGTTACTGCTAGCAAAATCAGTATTTATTGTCCAATGGATAATAAGACGTACCTAGATTTTATCAGTCAGATAAAATCTCAAAAAAGAAAAATTTTGAAATTCATTCCCGGCTTCAGGTTTAGTAATCTCCCCCAGCCCCGCGGGAATAGTCTAAATTTTTCTTGCCTCAAAAAATTTTTATTTTTCCGGCACCGCCTCAAACACACAAAAGCTTAAGAAAAACAATAAAATAAAGCAAATAATTCACAAAAGTCACAAAAATCATATAAAAACACGAAAACTCATATATCAGAGAAAGAAAGGAAATTTGGGGTGTTACAACTCTTCCCCTCAAAAAGGAATTTCGTCTCCGAAATTATCATACCTTAGAACAACTGTGGATATTGCTCTTTCATTTTGTCTTCTAGTTCCCATGTCGTATCTCCAGTCACATCGTTCCAGATTACCTTTACTAAGACAATTTCTTTTCCTCTGAGTTGATTTACTCTCCTATTTTCAATCTTAACAAGAAGTGTCTCATAAGTTAAGTTCTCTTTTAATTGTACTGTATCAAGTGCTATGACATGGTTTGGATCAGGAATATATTTTCGCAATTGCGACACATAGAAGACATTATGAAGGTTAGAAAGAAAAGGTGGTAAAGCTATTTGGTTTGCTACCAGACCAATCCGACGAAGAATTTGATATGGTCCGATGAATTTAGGAGTGAATTTTCTAGATTTAATAACCCAGCTGACCCCAGTCGTGGGTGTGACTCTCAAAAACACATGTTCACCTTCCTTAAACTCAAAGGGTCTTCTCCTCTTGTCGGCATAACTCTTCTATCGACTCTAAGTTTTTCGTATTTTTTCCTGGATCACCTTAACTTTTTCTGTAGTTTGTTGTACAAGTTCGAGTCCTAACATAAGATTTTCCCCATCCTGGTACTAGTACAAAGGCATTCTACACCGTCATCTATACAAAGCCTTATAGGGTGCCATCCTTATGCTTAAGTGGAAACTATAGTTATAGGTGAATTCTATCAGAGGTAAGAATTCATCCTAACTCCCAGCTTGTTCCAAAACACAAGCTCTTAATAGATCTTCCAATGACTGAACTGTCCTCTCTGATTGACTATCTATTTGCGAATGATAAGCAGAACTTAAATGAAGTTTTGTCCCCATAGCTTCTTATAGACTCTACCAAAACCTTGACATAAACCTTGGATCTTGATCAGAAATAATACTAGAAGGTACACCATGCAGTCTAACAATTTCAACAATATACACTTGAGTTAATCTCTCCATTGAATACCTTATATTGATGGGCAAGAACTGTGTTGACTTCATAAGCCGATCAATAATCACCTACATGGAATCATGACCCTTTCGAGTCTTTGGCAGTCTAACAACAAAGTCCATTGCAATGTCATCCTATTTTCATTCTGGAGTAGCCAGAGGTTGTAACATCCTTGAAGGTTTCTGATACTCAACTTTAGCTTTCTGACAAGCTAGACAAGATGCTACATACTTGGCTACGTCCTTCTTCATTCCTTACCACTAATATAACTGCTTCAAATCCCGATACATCTTGGTCGCTCCTAGATGCATACTCAACTTACTCTTGTGGGCTTCGTTAAGAATCAAACTTCTAAGCTCTGAATTACTTGGTATACAAACTCTATCTCTGAATCTCAGAATTCCATTTGGCGCTTCCTTAAATTCTGACACAGCGCCTTACTTCACTAGCTCCCTTTCATCTTGCAAGTATTGATCATTTCTTTGTTTATCTTGAATTTCTTCCATAAATCCATTTGAAATAGTAAACATATTTAAGCAAAGTCTTCCCAGTGCTGATTCCACAGATAACCGCATATCCCTGAATTGTTCTATCAATTCTCTTTCATTGATCATCATAGTAGAGACACTAAGTATCTTCCTACTCAAAGCATCTGCTACTACGTTCGCTTTTTCGGGATGATACTGAAGTTAGAAATCATAATCTTTCAAAAACTCTAACCACCTCCTCTGCCTCATATTCAACTCCTTTTGGTCAAACAGATACTTCAGACTCTTATGATCACTGAAAACATTGAATGTTACTCCATACAGAAAATGTTTCCAAATCTTCAATGCAAACACAACAGCAGCTAACTCCAAATCATGAGTAGGGCAGTTCTTCTCATGCGTTTTCAACTATCTCGAGGCATATGCCACTACCTTTCTGTTCTGCATAAGTACACAACCTAAACCCTAGTGCGAAGCATCATAATATACTTCAAAATTTTCATTGGGATTAGGTAAAACCAGTATTGGGGAAGTAGTCAATCGTCTCTTTAACTCTTGAAAACTCTCTTCACATGCATCAGTCCATGCAAAAGCTTAATTCTTTCTCGTAAGTTGAGTAAGAGGTCCTGCTATCTTGGAAAATCCCTAGATAAATTTTCAAAAATAACTAGCTAACCCCACAAAACTATGAATTTCTGTTACAGTCTTTAGCCTTTCCCATTTAAGAACTATTTCAACTTTCAACGGATCCATTACGATTCCTTCCTTTGAAATTACATGCCCCAAAAATTGAACTTCCTCCAACCAAAACTCGCACTTTGACAACTTGGTGTACAACTACTTCTCCTTCAGAATTTGGAGAACCACATTGAGATGTTCAGCATGTTCCTCCTGACTTCGAGAATATATCAAGATGTCGTCAATAAAGACAATGACAAGTCTATCTAGATAAGGACGAAAGATCCTATTCATGTAATCCATGAATATTGTAGGAGTGTTCGTTACTTCGAACGGCATCACTAGGTATTCATAATGCCCATAGCGTGTCTGAAACGCCGTCTTGGGAATATCCTTAACCTTTACACGAATCTAGTGATAAGCAGAATATAAGTCAATCTTAGAGAAAACAACGGCTCCCTTCAGTTGATCCATCAAATCATCTATTCTCGGAAGTGGATACTTATTCTTGATCATGATCTTGTTCAATTGGCGATAATCCACACATAAGCGAGAAGTTTCATCCTTCTTCTTAACCAATAGCACTGGAGCTCCCCATGGTGATACACTAGGTCTCACAAACTGCTTTTCCAACAGCTCTTCTAAATGCTTCTTTAGATCAGCTAACTCTAATAGTGACATCCAGTATGGTGCCATGGATATAAGGCCAGATCCTGGTACAAGATTGATAGAAAATTCTATCTCTCGTTTCGGCGCTAGTTTGGGTATCTCATCAAGAAAAACTTCAAGAAACTCATTCACCTCACCCTTGACCTCCAAGGAAAGCAATAACATGTATCCTTAAGCTCCTTCCCGCAAAGAAGCTTCAACTTGGTTGGCCGTCAAAAATTCAGAAATCTCAATTTTAGGGAATACTAAGGTTTTATTAGAGCAATCTAATAGGATATGGTTAGAAGATAACTAATCCATTCCTAAGATCACGTCTTGGGAAAGGGGTAAACAAATCAAATCAATAGAAAAATTCTGATCTCTAATAGTAATAGGACAGTTTAAGCAGACTTGAGAAGTAATAACAGGCTTAGCAGTAGGAGTAGTAATTATCAAGTCAAAAGGTAAAGAAGACACAGACAATCCTAGTTAATCCACACAGTCATAGGCAATAAAAGAATGGGTTATCCTGAGTCAAACAATATAGTTAAAGGCTTACCTCCTATGGCATAATCTCCCTTGATCAAATTTTTAGATTGGGAGGCTTCTGCTCCACTCATGGTGTAGACTCTCCCTCCTGCTTGAGATCTTGATGCACGCACATTGTTAACGGAAGGCTCCATCTTTGATTGAGTGCAGTCTTTAGAAATGTGTCTAGGCTTCCCGTATCTGAAACAGATTATCCCCTTGATCACACACTCTCTTGTCAAGTGATCCTTCCCATGCTTCAAACATTTTGGTGAAGATGCCTTAGTCTGACCGAAACTACTGCCACTAGAACCTCCTCCAACTGATTATTGTTGCTGTTGATTCCCTAGTGGCCGCGAATACAATTTTCAGTTGAATCGGTTAACATTACTATTACCCCCCTTTGGAACTAAGATGGTCCAAAGTTACGGGGTCTCGTATCCTGAGACTAATCCAACTCTTCAATCTGGTGACACTTGTCCAACAAATATGGGAATTGCTTAATTCCCAAAGGCAGCACTGCTCGCTTCAGATCATGCTTCAAACTTTCTTCGAACTTCCGACACTTCCATTCCTCATCAGGCTGGACCTAAAAGTACCCTGAGAACTTTGATAGGCTTTCAAACCTAGCAATATACTCACTGATGGTCATTCCCCCTTACTTCAGCCTAAGGAACTCCATCTCCTTGGCGTGCCTTATACTAGCTAGAAAATACTTCTCCAGAAACTTGCCCCGAAAGACTTCCCATGTGATAAACCGTTGAGTTCTTGCCAACCAGTCCTCACCATCTCCAACGAGTATGAAAGTAGCATAAGCTACTTTCCTTTCATCCGTGCATCTCATACCTCTAAAGATCTTCCCAACTCCTTGATCCAAAGATCCACTTTCTTTAGATCAAACTCACCTTTTAAACTGTGGCGGATTGTTGCGGCGAAACTCTGACAAATTCTAAGTCTCAACTGTTACTTCCTGCTGTTGAGCAGCCCTCTCATTCTGTTATACTATTACATCAGTCATCCTCTGTAATGCTTCTGCAGTTGTAGCAATACTCTCACTGTCGCTTTCCGTGTCCATATGCGCACCTCTACCATGAGCCATTACCTTTCTTCAATGATAGACCAAATAGAACACAACAAAAACTAAGCATAGCCATTCAAGCAACATTTTTTCCTTTCGAAAACCAAACACAGAGAAACAGACAGCATAAATAAGACAGACCTAACCACAAACCCGACAGATAAAACTTGGCTCTGATACTAACTAATGTAATACCCTCGCTTGGGTATTACATTTTAGATTAACTCTTACCTTTTTCTAAAACTTTATTTTATTTTTAAAACTTTACCCAAGTCATAATTAAGATTTAATATTATAAAATACGGGCTTTAAAATTCTTTTTCGCGGATAACATAAACTTAATAGAACATAAAAAAACTCAAGATATAGAGAACTGAATAAAACATTCCACACACACACACATATATATATACACACACATAAGGAATTGAATAAAACATAAGTACTTAAGACTTGCATACCAAAAGGACGTAAAAACAACTTAACGTAACAAACTTAAACTGGCCCAAGTTCATTACACCTAAGGGAAGGGTCTTCTACTGGATCCTCCTCAGGATCCTCACTAGACAAATTCCCTATCCAGGGAATGTCTTGACGAAGGGGAGTCTGAGTAGAAGATATCTTGGAATCCTCCTTAGGAGAATAATGAAAATCACCCCATAAATCCCTTAAAGGCATATGAAACTCTAGATAAACTGTAGCACTAAAAGAAAAAGTAGTGACCCCATGGAGGGTCCTACTCAAGGATAGAGTAATGTCTCCAAAATACTCTATACGCTCCGTATCCAAACAGATGTGCCAGACATCAGTGCCTCCATGGAACTGGACTCTCACGTAACCTTGCAGATCTCTCTTTACCGCCATCATAGTCTTCAAAGAGCATAAACATAAAACAGAACAGGCAGAACAAAACATAAAGAAGTGAGATTCCCTACATCATATACCAGAATGGCAGCAAGAAACAGTAATAACAATAAAGTCACAGAGTACAAAATTAAACAGTTATAGATATGATATTTATCAGCAGATAATTCAACAATACAAATATATCATCACAAAATGTTTACTAACTATGCAAATGCACAATAAACTGACACCTACTCCATAGAGCTAAAACCAAACATCGGAGAGAACGATCGAGGAGTCATGTCTGTATATCATTAGCCTCAAATCAAATGCTTTCAAATATATCAACGTACGCATCATGACTTATACAAGACATTCTACACCGGATCGCGAATAGGAATAGTTTCTCGTTGAGATCATCGGTGCATTGCACAATCACCATGGCCCAGTAGAGCTACTAACTGGCCACTTGTGGTATACCCGCGCCTCGACACCTCCTAGGTCATTCATAGACCTTCACTACGTAATTCGCACCCGCACAAAGGTGTAATTTATCTCCTAGGCATACAACCTTAACAACAAAGTCACCACAACTTTCACAATGCATGATCACATGACATGATAAAATCAATGACCATTAACAGCATAAATTCCATGAAAAACAAGCCACCACTGGGCTAAGCCATCAACTGATATCTCCGGGTCCAATACGTCAGCCCGATAGTTAAACTACTATTTTTCTCAAAACATGAAGCATTCTTACTATTTTATCACAAACGCATAACATTTTTTTGTTACGTCACAAAACCTCATAACATCTTTACATCATTTTCCAATCGCGTGAACATTTTAAAACATTTTCCTTTACTTTTGCTAAAAACTTAAATAAAACATTTTAAATTCCAATCATCCTTCAAAACTTATTTCCATTATCAAGAATTAATTCTTTTTAAATAACAAAACTTTGTTCATCTTCTTTTTAATTTTTGAATTCTTAAATCCTATTCTAGTTCTCTAATCGTGTAAGTTTTCAATTAATAAAACATTTTTGCCTTGAAATACCCTATTTTAGGCTACATGGTCGTGAGCCCTAGCATTCTTTGGAACCAAAAACTTGTCTTTCACACATGATTCAAAGCATGTAAAGCATTTCAATCATCAATTCTTGCAATAGTAATTTCAGGCATACCATAAAAATCACATAATCACGTATAGCCAAACAAACACAAATCACAAAATACACACAACCAAGTGAATAAATCCTCACATGGATCTTTCACTAACAAAACACAAAGTTTGTTCCTCACCACCAAGATGGTTGATGAGCTTAATCTCCCTCTTACCTTAGATGATAATCAAAGCTCCTTGATGTCCTCTTGAAAAAGGTTCTCCTTCCAAAAAGATCCTTAAAACAAAACAAACATACAAGCATCAACATCTGGGGCTTGAAACAAGATGACCATGAATCAAGATTATGGCTAAGAACTTGAGAAGAAAACTTAGAAATGAAGATAAGAAACTTCACCTAGAACCTTCAAACTTTAAGCTTTGAAAAAGAGATTGGATGCATGATTTTGAAGAAACTCACAACAACAAAGTGTCTCAAAAAGGTATTTAGATTCAAAAAGTGCGATTAGTTAGAATTGATCAAAATTGAAGGGTGGTTCTTGGGTGATGGTCGTGGCTCACAAGGAGAGAAAAAGGAAAGAGTTTTTATTGAAGATTTCTCAAAAACAAAACAAGAAAAACTTAAGAAACTAATTTTGGTCACAAAGCTTCTCCAAGAAGCTCCCTTGGCTGTGGGCCATCAATGGCATTTTGGGCAAGGCATCTCCTACAAGATTCACTCCAAGCTTGTTTAGGAAGCTTTCCTCTAAGCTTGTTTAGGAAGTTTTCTTCCAAGCTTGTATAGGAAGCTTTCTTCCAAGCTTGTCTTGGAAGCTTTGTTCTCATTAGCTCAAAAACAAGTGAGTCATGAAAAGAAAAAATAAAAGGTTATGACTAGGTTCATGACTAGTCATCTAACCAGATATTTATTGGTAGCTATTACCCAATGAACAAAGGTTATTGCTAGCAAAACCAATAATTATTGTCCAATGGATAATAGGACATACCTAGATTTTATCAGTCAGATAAAATCTCAGAAAAGAAAAATTTTGAAATCCGTTCCCAGCTTCGGGTTTAGTAAGCACCTTCGGCCCTGCGTGAATAGTCAAAAAATTTTCGGCCCCGAAATTTTTTTATTTTTTTGGTACCGCCTCAAACACATAGAAGCTTAAGAAAAATAATAAAATAATCAAAATAAAGCAAACAATTCACAAAAGTCACAAAAATCATATAAAAACATGAAAACTCATATATCAAAGAAAGAAAGGAAATTCAGGGTGTTACTGTTGGTGTATGCCCTAGAGGCCAATACATTTTCTGTATTTACATACATTCTATTATGCTATGTTATATATGAGGCATTTCATTTATTGTGTTCTTTTTTATAAACATAATAAAGTCCTTAGAATAGTAAGTTTGATGCCATAGGATATCAAGTGGATGACTTGATCGTGAGATCCTTTTGGTTACAACACTATTCTTAAATGTCCCTAGTCAAGTATTATTGTTAATTAGGACAACAATAATACATTGAGACTAGTATGTGCATAGACTGATGACTATATCTCACGGGTCATGGATATGAGATATCAAGTCTTCACATTGGTACATATTAGAGTAATGATGTACTGGACTGACCCACCATGAGAACGTTACATGGATCGTTACATGAGTGTCATAAGCGATTCTCATAGTGACAATGGTGTTTGTGGTCCTTTGACCTGAAATCACTATGATTCCTACATGAGGAGCTGTGTGTTTTAATGCCATCAAACGTCATCTGTAACAAGGTGATTATAAAGTTGGTTATTGGACATATCGCGAATCATGTAGAGGGATGTGAGTGACCTAGATGGGATTTGTCACTCCTACATAACAGGAGCGATATCTTCGGGCCCCCTGATTGAGTGAGACTGCGAAATGCATGGCCATGCTCAAATGAGTCAATATGAGATATTGATCTCATTTGTTGTTACAAAGTTTACTCGAGTATTAGGAAACCAATGATTGGACTATACAAGGGTGACGCATTCCATACCTTGTGTTCAATCTAGATATCTTGACAAAGGGACTAAACGACATGAAAACATTGGTCACGGAAAGGTTATGTCAAATCACTGACATTCTTATTACTTGGGTAGCGACGATGTGTTGCTAGATACCACTCACTGCTTGTAATATTAAAATAAGCATTTTAATATTACTGCCAACGTAATAAGAACCTGCAGGGTCACACACATAGAGCAGACTAAAATTGGAGCAATGGATCCAAGTTGGACTCGGATTCAAATATGGGCCAGACTCATAACAGATGAGTCTAGGGTTGCACAGCTTACCTTGCTGCTGCTCACACTCACTTAAGGCAGTCACTATTATAAATAGTACTGCTTAAGGGCTACAAAGATAGACAATTCAGAACCCTAGCCGCACCTACAGAAAAGTGAGTAAGAGAGCGATAGGTTTCTTCTCTTCTCTTCGCAGCTAGCACTATGTGAGAGACGTGAGGCTTCTTTTTGCGGATGTTGGACATTCATGAGTCTGTTCGTGTGGATACCGTAGAGACATCATTTTTATTACGGTGTTGGTGATTCACGCTTCAATAGGTAAATCATTTAAAAAAACTCAGATTATGGCTTTTTTGCATGGATCCTCGGTGGGAATCCCTGTTTTTCACTACGTGTTGTTTCCGCTAAAATTCCCAATAATGGTATCAGAGCATCTTGCGAAACCATGATTCGGTTTTCTATTTTCGTTTACATGAGAGAACATGTTTTCTATTCTTATTTTTGACAAAAGATATGATCTTTAATATGTTATTTTTGAAAACCGTATGAAACCCTTTGCGAAAACATATTTTGTTTCTTGTGTTGTATGCAAAATCGTGATGTTGTTTTCAAAAACCTATGAAGATTTTCATATGTTTTGTGAAAACCGTTTTGTTTTAAGATGTATGTTTTTGCGAAGCTTTCTTGTATGTATGTGATACGTACAACGTTATGGAATCCTTATTCATAATGCGCGGCGCAAGGGTTTGGGAAACCTTGATCTTGGTTTGCGGCAGCAGGGGTTATGGAATCCTTGTTTCTGCACAAGAGGCGCGGCGCAAGGGGTTTTGGAAACCCTATTCTTGTTTTGCGGTAGCAGCATCAAGTATTGATGTTGTTGAATGATGACGCCAGAGGTTCAAGTGTTGAACGGCAGCGGGACCCCCGTGCTACCGTTGCATAGTGTGTTATTTGAAAGTGCAATATTATTTATCCTTTTATAACTCACGAAAAATAATTATGTATTATTGTTATGAGTTTATATGTTCTTTGTGATGCATGGTGCATGGTTATGGCCTTAGTCCTGTTTTTATGCCTTTTGGTTTTAATAAATATGACCTGCGTGTCGTGCCTTTCTCTCTACATTCTGATTGTACATTCTCTTCTCACCTAACTCCCCTCGAATGTAAAAGATGTTTCTATATAATGTAATTATGATGTGGAGGCAAGAAGACGGCATCAAGTGAGGACGTTGATGGGAGATGCTTGGTGAAGCTGGTTTAGTTAATGCTACTCTCTTAGGGGCCATAACCATATCACTTTTATTATATGCTTTTATGTATGAGATGCATGGATAATGTTTATGGTATGATAAACAGTTTAATAAATGGCAAGATCTAGTAATAATAATAATAATAATTCCCTCAAAGCAAATATTAAGTCACTATGTGATGCCTTCCAATGTGTGGCACTCGTCAAGACTAGTATCGATCAAGTGCAGGTCTGCCAAAGCAGGATGCCTTTATCTATATTAGTAAGACGCGATGGGATAAAGGTAATATCCAACTGCCAACCATTGAGTCTGACTTAACTAGGCCATTTCAATAGGATTGAAGGCTTAGAGGCATGAAGTTGGGCTTTGGTCCATTAGATGGACTTGAATAAGTGTTATTCACCTAAATATCCAAGAGTTACATGTGATGTAATTGGAAAGTGTTTCCTACCTAAATAACTGAATTTTGGGTGATCACCAAAGTCGACTCAAAACTAGGTGAAATATGGATCTTGGCCCACTAGGAAATCTTACGATGGGATTTTTCGAGTCAATCCGAGGGTCATTGACTTGAATAAAATAGTGGGAGGCATATTTAATTAAAAGACCTCATTAAATATATTTATGGCAAGATACTTATATTTTGTATATTTCTGTTAATAGATTACCATGGCAACAAACACATCGGGTACTTTATCATTGCGATCCATCCTTGAGAAGGACAAGTTGTCCAGGAACAATTTTCTAGACAGTACAGAATTTGAGGATTGTCCTCAAGCAAGAGAAAAAGCTGTATGTTTTGGAACAGCCTATTCCTAAGCCACCTGCTGTTAATGCCCCTAGAACTAAAAGAGATGCTTATAAGAAGCATCAAGATGATGCCTTGGACATCGGATGTCTAATGCTGGCCACCATGAACTCTGAGCTCCAAAAGCAACATGAGAACATGGATGCATACGATATGATCGTACACCTTAAGAAGCTCTATCAAGAGCAGGCCAGGCATAAGATATTCGAGGTCTCTAAAGCACTGTTTCAGTGCAAGCTGGTAGAAGGAAGCCCTGTTGGTGCTCATGTACTCAAGATGATTGGATACATTGAAAACCTAGACAGACTCGATTTTCCTTTGGGCCAAGAGTTGGCCACTGACTTAGTCCTACAATCGTTGCCGGAAAGTTTTAGTCAATTTGTCATGAACTACAACATGAATGAGATTGATAAATCACTACCAGAGCTGCTAGGCATGTTGAGAATTGCTGAGTAGAACATTAACAAAGGCAAAGGGAAGGCCATAATGATGGTCCAAAAGAATAAGGGCAAGAAACAGCAGAAAAAGCCCAAGGACAACTGGAAGGGCGAGGGCAAGGATAAGTCCAAGCCCAGCACTTCTGGCTTAAAACCAGTGGGTGGAGTGGCTATGGAAGGTACATGCTTCCACTGTGGTCAAACCGGACATTGGAAGAGGAACTGTGCCAAGTTCCTGGAGGAGCTCAAAAAGAAGAAGGGAAGTGAGACTTCCACTTCAGATATTTTTGTTATTGAAGTCAATTTATCTACTTCTGCATCATGGGTATTAGATACTGGATGTGGATCTCACATTTGTGTAAATGTGTAGGATCTAAAAGCAAGTAGACCATTGACGAAGGGCGAAGTCAACCTACGAGTGGGAAATGGAGCGAAGGTTCTTTGCATTAGCTGTAGGGACTTATTTATTATCTTTGCCCACTAGGCTTGTAATAGAGTTAGAGAACTACTATTTTGTGCCTGCTATTAGTAGGAATATCATTTCTATTTCTTGTTTGGATAAGAAAGGTTTTTCTTTTATTATAAAGGACAAGTGTTGTTCAATTTATATGAATGATATTTTTTATAGTAGTGCACAATTGAGTAATGGACTTTATGTACTTGATCTCGAAACGCCCATCTATAACATAAATACAAAGAGGTTTAAATCAAATGATTTGAACCCAACTTTTCTCTGGCATTGTCATTTGGGCCACATAAATGAGAAACGCATCTCTAAACTCCATAAAGATGGATTCTTGGACTCGTTTGATTTCGAATCATATGAGACATATGAATCTTGTTTATTGGGGAAGATGACAAAGGCCCCATTCACTGGACAAGGTGAAAGGGCTAGTGATCTTTTAGGCCTTATACATAGTGATGTATGTGGGCCACTAAACACACTCGCTAGGGGCGATTTTCAATACTTCATTACATTTACTGATGATTACAGTAGATATGGATTTGTATATCTTATGAAGCACAAATTAGAATCCTTTGAAAAGTTCAAAGAATTCAAGAATGAAGTACAAAACCAACTTGGCAAGAGTATTAAAATCCTTCGATCAGATCGAGGAGGAGAATACTTAAGCCAACAGTTTGATAATCATTTGAAAGAGTGTGGAATAATATCTCAACTCACTCCACCAGGAACACCACAATGGAATGGTGTCTCTGAAAGGAGGAACCGGACCTTGTTAGACATGGTCCAATCTATGATGAGTCATGCAAACCTTCCAGGCTCCTTCTAGGGACATGCTCTGTTAACAGCAGCTTTCACACTTAACCGTGTTCTATCTAAGATGGTTCAAAAGACACCATATGAGATATGGACTGGGAGACGGCCCAGTATGTCTTTCTTGAAGATTTAGGGCTGCGAAGCTTATGTGAAACGTTAAGTTTCTGATAAGCTTGGACCTAAATCAAATAAATGCTTCTTTGTGGGGTATCCAAAGGAAACCAAGGGATACTTTTTTCTATAATCCTACCAAGGGCAAAGTGTTTGTCGCATGGACAGCTGTGTTTCTAGAAAAGGAGTTTATCTCCAAAAGAACCAGTGGGAGAAAAGTAAAACTTGAAGAAGTTCAAGTTTCATAAAGCAGCAATGAACCAATGGTGGAAATAGAGTAGCCTCCACAAAATGTTGTGGAATAGCAACCTGCTCTAGTAGCACAAGACCTGCGTAGGTCTAACAAGATACGTCATCAACTAGAGAGATATGGATTTCTCATGACCCAACAAGGTGACGTATTGCTCATAGATTAAGATGAGCCTGTGACTTACCATGAAGCCATTATTGGCCCAGAATCTGAGAAATGGCTTGAGGCCATGAGATCTAAAATGGATTCTATGTATGCCAACCAGGTATGGACCTTGGTTGACCCACCTGAAGGGGTAAAACCCATTGGGTGCAAGTGGGTTTTCAAGAAGAAAACTGACATGGATGGTAATGTGCATACCTTTAAGGCGCGATTGGTGGCTAAAGGTTTCAAACAAATTCATGGTGTAGACTATGATGAGACTTTTTCCCCAATTGCGATGCTTAAATCCGTTCGGATCTTTGCTTGTCATTGTAAAGATACCATGATTATGAAATCGGCAAATGGACGTCAAAGCGCTTTCCTTAATGGAAATCTTCTCGAAGATGTGTACATGACACAACCTGAGGGTTTTGCCACTCCAGAGGATGCTAGAAAGTATGCAAGTTGCAACGATCTATTTATGGATTGAAGCAAGCTTCCAGAAGCTAGAATCTTCATTTTGATGATACAATAAAACAGTTTGGTTTCATCAAGAATGAAGAAGAATCTTGTGTCTACAAGAAGGTTAGTGGGAGCACTATTGTCTTTCTGGTATTGTATGTAGATGACATACTACTTATTGAAAATGACATCCCTACCCTACAGTTCGTAAAGACTTGGCTAGGGAACTGCTTCTTTATGAAGGACTTGGGCGAAGCCACCTATGTATTAGGTATCATGATCTATAGAAATAGATCACTGAGACTACTTGGCCTAAGTCAGAGTACATACATAGACAAAGTGTTAAGACGATTTAACATGCATGAATCCAAGAAAGGACTCTTGCCTATGTCACATGGTGTAAGCCTATCTAAGGCTCAATCCTCTTCCACCCAGGATGAGAGGGATCGCATGAGTAAGATTCCATATGCATCTGCAATTGGATCTATCATGTATGCCATGTTATGTACTCGACCAGACATCTCGTATGCTTTGAGCATGACGAGTAGGTACCAGTCTGATCCCGGTGAGAGTCACTGGACTGCTATCAAGAACATCCTTAAGTACTTGAGAAAGACTAAGGATTCGTTCTTAGTATATGGAGGCGAGGAAGAGCTAGTTGTAAAAGGTTACATTAATGCTAGCTTCCAAATCGATAAGGACGACTCCAGATCGCAATCGGGTTATGTTTTTTGCCTAAATGGTGGGGCTGTGAGCTGGAAGAGTTCAAAGCAGGAAACAGTCACCGATTCTACCACAGAGGCTGAGTATATTACTGCCTCCAATGCAGCAAAGGAGGTCATTTGGATCAGGAAGTTCATTATTGAACTTGGCGCTATTCCTAGCATTGTGGACCCAGTGGACCTCTATTGTGATAATAATGGAGCCATTGCACAAGCCAAGGAGCCTAGATCTCACCAGCGATCCAAACATATACTTAGGCGCTTCTATCTCATTCGAGAGATCATCGATAGAGGAGATGTGAAGATATGCAGAGTACCAACAGATGATAACATTGCTAATCCACTAACGAAGCCTCTTGCACAGCAGAAGCATGAGGGTCACACTAGGTCTTTAGGCATTAGATATATGCCTGATTGGCTCTAGTGCAAGTGGGAGATTGTTGGTGTATGCCCTAGAGGCCAATACATTTTCTGTATTTACATACATTCTAATATGCTATTTTATATATGAGGCATTTCATTTATTGTGTTCTTTTTTGATAAACATAATAAAGTCCTTAGAATAGTAAGTTTGATGCCATGGGATATCAAGTGGATAACTTGATCATGAGATCCTTTTGGTTACAACACTATTCTTAAATGTCCCTAGTCAAGTATTATTGTTAATTAGGACAACAATAATATATTGAGACTAGTATGTGCATAGACTGATGACCATATCTCACGGCTCATGGATATGAGATATCAAGTCTTCATATGGGTACATATTAGAGTAATGATGTACTAGACTGACCCACCATGAGAACGTTACATGGATCGTTACATGAGTGTTGTAAGCGATGCTCATAGTGACAATGGTGTTTGTAGTCCTTTGACCTGAAATCACTACGATTCCTACATGAGGAGCTGTGTGTTTTAATGTCATCAAACGTCATCTATAACAAGGTGATTATAAAGTTGGTTATTGGACATACCGCGAATCATGCAGAGGGATGTGAGTGACTTAGATGGGATTTGTCACTCCTACAAAATAGGAGCGATATCTTCGAGCTCCCTTATTGAGTGAGACTGCGAAATGCATGGCCATGCTCAAATGAGTCAATATGATATATTGATCTCATTTGTTGTTACAAAGTCTACTCGAGTATCAGGAAACCAATGATTAGACTATACAAGGGTGACGCATTCCATGCCTTGTGTTCAATCTAGATATCTTGACAAAGGGACTAAACGACACAGAAACATTGGTCACGGAAAGGTTATGTCAAATCACTAACATTCTTATTACTTGGGTAGCGGCGATGTGTTGCTAGATACCGCTCACTGCTTGTAATATTAAAATAAGCATTTTAATATTACTGCCAACGTAATAAGAACCTGCAGGGTCACACACATAGAACAGACTAAAATTGGAGCAATGGATCCAAGTTGGACTCGGATTCAAATATGGGTCAGACTCATAACAGATGGGTCTAGGGTTGCACAGCTTACCTTACTGCTGCTCACACTCACTTAAGGCAGCCATTATTATAAATAGTACTGCTTAGGGGCTGCTAAGATAGACAATTCAGAACCCTAGCCGCACCTACAGAAAAGTGAGTAAGAGAGTGACAGGTTTCTTCTCTTCTCTTTGCAGCTAGCACTGTGTGAGAGACGTGAGGCTCCTCTTTGCGGATGTTGGACGTTCATGAGTCTGTTCGTGTGGATACCGCAGAGACATCATTTCTATTACGGTGTTGGTGATTCACGCTTCAAGAGCTAAATCATTTAAAAAAACTCGGATTATGGCTTTTTCTCATGGATCCTCAGTGGGAATTCCTGTTTTTCGCTGCGTGTTGTATCCGCAAAAATTCCCAACAGTTACAGTAAGGCCAATGTGATGGCTGATGCACTAAGTAGGAATCCCTACACGTGTTCTAAATGATGATCCAAGAGAGTGAACTTCTTGAGATTTTTTGGGACATGAGCCTTTCAGTAACTGTGTTGCCACATAGTCTTAGTGTGAGTCAAGTGGACATGGTGAGGGACTTTCGGACTTAGATCCTAGAAGCTCAAAAGGAAGATGAGACTCTTAGGGTTATAAGTGGTCGAATCTTTTAGGGGATCCTAAAGGGTTTGATATAGACGGATGATGGGAATGAGGAATGTGTTTTTACACCCAGTTATCCATAAGGTGAAGACGAAGATGGGGGAAGTGTTTCTACATCTAGTTCTTCAGAAGACAATGAAGATAAGCGAGTTCAAGTGGAAACCTTAGAGCTTGAGTGCCCGGTGTGTGGAAAGCCACTTAGCGTTATACCTTGAGTGGTTTGCTTTGTGAGTGGTCGAGCAGAGCATTATGCTAGGAGGTGTTCACAGATGGCAGGGAGTTAAGCTTGATCCAAGGTTGCAAGCTTCAGGAAGGGTGTATACTCTAGTCAAAACAGGGGAGGCTTTATCCTCCGACCTTATGCAAGGTATTCTTTTGTGTTTGCCATTTGTTGAAAACCAATAAGGATAATCTTGTAGGTGTTATGCAAACTGAGTTGTTAGTTTATGTTAAAGTTCAGTAAGGTATCATTAAGGAAAGATGTGATCCTTTCGAGTGTGATATCATTTCTGATATGTGATAATCTGAATTTTGGGGACAAAATTCTTAAAATGGAGGGGAGTAATGTAACACTTTGGAAAACATGTTAGGCTTGTACATGGATATAGAGGTAGCCTAATACCTGTTTAACATGTCTGTACAATTTTGTGACTTTCTAAGCATGTTTAGTCACTTTGTTGTAACACTATTTGTGAGAAATAGCTGTTATTAGCCTTGAAAATGGCTTAAACTGCTCAGTTAATGGAAATAAATGTGGAGACTTTATTTCTAGGTCACAAATGTGTGAACTGTGCTACAGGTAAAATTTGAGGATAATCAGAGTCTATTTGGTATTTTTAAGTATAATGCGCGTGTGTTTTAATATTAGATTGACTAGTCACAGATATGAAAAATGATGGTTTTGGTGCAACAAGATTTTTTATGAATCCCGATATTTATTTTAAACTTGTTGGCTTTAAAAAAACTGGATTTGGAGAAATCTAAGTGTTCTTAGCAGATCGAGAATATCGCTTGGTCACTTAAGTGACCAAGCCTTTCACGGTTTTGTGCCCTTATATTGGTTTTCCTTCATATTCCTTCATTTTATCACTTGTGTCTCATTTGTCTCTCACGTTTGAAAATAGAAACAAAGGAGAAAGAAGAGCAAGGAGCAAAAAGGGAAAAGAAGAAAAGGAAATCAAGAAGGAAAGGCAAGCTAGTGATCATCTAATCATTATCTCCATCTTTGCTGCTCAAGGTAGGGTATCTTGAGCCTTTAAACACCTTTTCGTCCATTTTCACCATTGTTGCACAACTGGTGCATAATATGTCAATTTGGTTTCTAGAGGTGTTTGAAGTGTATTTCTTGTTTGGATGAGTTTTTTTTGTTGTTTATGACTTGTTCATGAATTGAGTTTGAGTTAGAAACTTAGAACTTGTCATTTAGTCCTTTGAACCCCAAAAATGAGAAAGTTAGGTCATGGATGAGGGATTTGGTCTTTGGATCCAAATTGGAGGTTTTTGTTTGTGATTAATGATTCCTAAGTGTTAATGAACTTGTTAGGGACCTTAAATTACCTAGAAACTAATTTGAAGTGGCCAAAATTCAGAACTTGTTTAAAAGGAACAGTACCCGAATTCAGTAGAATCCAGTCTGTGCCGCAGACACGGGCCATGTCTGAGGACACAGGTCGTGTTTCCTTCTATAATGAGAATTAGCCCTTGCGGTCTTTGTAACACCCCAAAATTTTTTTATTTCATAATATATGTTTATTTTATAATATTTATGATTTTTAGGAATTTTTATGGAATTTTCTGAATTGTATGATTATTTTGATATATTTCTCGATTTGCATGCACACTGAACAGGGCCGGGAAAATAAAATATTTTCCCCGAGGCCGAAAAACTTTGGACTATAGAAACATCTATGAGGGATCTTACTAAACAAGAGGTCAGGCATAATTTACGAGATTTTTATTTTACGAGATTTTATCTAATAAATAAAATCACAGAATATTTTATTATCTTTGAGACAACAAAATATTATTTCTGCTAGCTATAACTTTTGCCCACTGAGTAATAACTCTAGTAGATTATTTCTATCTAATTACTTTTATGATATTATCTAAGTGACATCACATTTCACTTTATTGAGAAGCGTGCAAAGCTTCTCAAGGAAGCTTCAAGGAAACTTCAAGGAAGTTTCTTACACACATTCTCTCTCCTCTCAATTTTTGGCTCCACAGCTGGAGGGAAAGAAAGATGACAAGCCATCATCTTTTTTATTTTTCCTATTCACTTTTCATTTCACACTCTTTCACTTTTCTCCCACTTCTTCTTCTCTCCCTCACATTCTCTTCTCTCTTCCCTTCTTCTTCTACACAGTTGCACACCACCATTGATGAGCATTCAAGCTTTCTTGCTCAAGCCAATCTAGGCTATTGACTCTCCTCATCATCTTGAAGCTTTCTTCCTTGATGGACACCTCTTGATTCCTCCATTTTCATCATTTTCTATCATGCTCCAAAGCTTGAAACTTTAAGGTAAAGCTCTCAACTTTCTTCTCTTTTTCTTCTTATTTTCGTGGTCCTTGGTCACCATTGTGATCAAGGACTCTTCTTTTCAAGTTTTGGTAGTTGATTTTGTGAGTTGACCATCTTAGGGTTTTCTTGTGGGTGGTGGACGAAAATCTAGAAAGGAGCTTGCTTTTCTTGTTGTCTCTTAAGGTAAGAGGGAGATCATCCTCTTTAACCTATCTTGGTGGTGAGGAACACATCTTTGTGGTAATGGTGAGGAAACCATGTGTTAGTTACCCATTTGTTTGTGTGATTTTTAGTTGTGTTGTGATTGTTTGTGTGGTGTGATTTTGATATATGTTGATGTATAACTTGGTGGATTTGGAATGCTTGGATGTTGAATGTGTTTGGGGTTTTTCTGCATGTCTAGTGGGTTACATGGCCTAGGCCGTGTGAGGGTGCACAGCCGTGTAATCCAGGCGTGTCAGTGAGTGGACTGGACGTGATTTTTGCTGTATTCCAGAGGAGTACACAGCCTAGGCCGTGTAATTTGACACGGCCGTGTAATTTGACACGGCCGTGTACTCCAGGCCGTGTAGTGTGACACAGCCGTGTAATAGGACATGGCCGTGTCATCTGAGTGATGAAAAATGGTTGGTATTCTAGTCCCTTGGAGGCTCACGGTCTTATTGGGTACTCGATGTGAGGCCTTGTACTAAGATGAACTTAATAAATTGAATGATTAAACGCTTAAATTAGGACTTCATAATATGGAAAGAATAAAGAACAAACCCTTAACCCATAACTTGGAGTGGTCCTTGGAATAAAGAAAGAACATGAGCGTGGGTGAGGTTGAGAGGAACTTAAAGTAAATATTCTAAGTGAGTTTAATGCAAAAACATAATGGAATTGAGACATAACTTTGCTAACAACTTTGAATAGTATGTATTTACTCTTGAGTTTTTGATATTGACTTGAAGTGGGTCCGTAAATGGGATCTATGATTGTTGATGAGTGATTAAGCCTAATGTGGCGTTTAATTATGAACAAGTCATCCTGAAATTGAATGTCTATGCATATATATATATATATATATATATGTGTGTGTGTGTGTGTGTGTGTGTGTGTGTGTGTGTGTGTGTGTGCATTGAGACCATGTGCATTGAGGAAGTCTAACATGATGAGCATGATTGAAACATGCATTGAGAAAGTCCGTTAGACTATGTTGAAAGGTTGTATGCCTAGGAGTTTAATCACACCTATGTGCGGGTGCGAATAGACAAGTGTAGGTCATTGGTTGACCTTGGGGGCGTCGAGGTGTGGGTACCTCATGATGGACAGTTGGTAGCTCTTCTGTCCGTAGGGTATACCGATGCAAACACACTGACGATCCGGACCAAGACACTGTCCTATATCGTGATCTAGTGTAAAATGTCTTGTGCAATGCCTTCATGTGCACATTTATAAAATGATAAATTATAGCACTTGATTAGCCGCGGCAGTCGAGTCACAGACATGTCTCCTGATCATTCTCTCTGATATTGTGTCTAGCTCCATGGAGTAGGGATTTAGTACCATTGTGCACGTGCATAGTCTGTCAACACATTCATTTGGCATACATAAATGTGATTATAAGAATGCTTCTTTTAAATGATAAGTATGATTATCTGTACTATTAAATTGCTTACTATTTGTACTTTGATACTATTTATTATGTATGCTATGCTGTAAGGCGCCTTGCACCATTTCTATTTCTTACTGCCATAATTGGTAATGAAGTTAGATATCTCACCTCTTTCTATATTCTATTATTCTGTATTTTTCTATGTCTATTAAAAGACCAAGGCGAGGGAGAGCCTGAGTTTCCCGATTTTGGAACAAATTAGTTATCTGCTTGACCATGGCATCCCGACGAGGCTTCCTAGGGTATGCTAGCAGAGGTTCCATAGAGGCGTGGATTGCTGGCATGTTGATGTGATTACCGAACACTGTGTCTATGTTGGAGAGGTGAGTGTAACATTGGCTTGGGTTCGCTACGATCCACTATTCTTTTCCTTGGACATTCGTGTATCGCTGGAGTTCTACATGCCTGTGCGCAATGTGTGGGGTGATCGTAAGTACACTCCACACGAGGATTCTTTCCTATCTTCTACATGAGCTCCTGCTCGTGAATTTGATGCTCTTGTGAGGATTTCCTCTTCTGAGGAGGATCCTATGGAGGAGCCTGAGGAGGACCCAGCTAAGGTTCCTTCTCAGTAGCTGTTGGGGGCTTAATATTCTTTTTATAGTCTTGATGGCTATTTGTATATAATAAATTTTTGGGGCATGTAAAGCTTCGGCTTCTTTTGATGAGCCTTAATGTAATTAATGAGTTACAATCTGTATCTAAACATATATATATATAATATGTATCTTTTGCATGAAAGTATAGGTTGATCTATAAGTTTTTCGCTTATAAAGTAAAAATGTATAATACATGTATTTGAAAGAGACATGCTATGTATAATACTTCATAAGATGAACAGGCTAATAACTATACATATAAGATATAAACCGAGTCCTAATAATAATGACATAATGTTCTTTTGAATTTTGTCCATTTGGTGTGACGTCCTCTCCTCCTCCTGAGAAAGGGGGCGTTACACTAGTTTGGTATCAAAGACCTAGTTTAAGTTTTCTTTTAGGTCTTTGTGGTTAGGTTTGTCTTGTTTGTGCTGTGTGATTCTCTATGTTTGGTATTCCGAAAGGATACATCTAATTTTTCTTTGTGTTTTTCATTCAGTCTACCCTGAAAAAGTGAAAAGGCACGCAGTGGAGGCATGGCAGCAGCAATCGAAGCAATGCAATGAATGGCGGACGTCATTGCACAACAAACTGAGAGAGCTGTTCAATAGCAGGAAAAGGCTGCACAACAGTAAGAAGCTTCAGCTGATGCTCAAAATCTGTCAGAGTTCCATCGTAACATCCATCCCTAGTTTAAGGGAGAATTTGATCCAGAGAAGGCTAGTCTTTGGATCAAGGAGTTGGAGAAAATTTTTAGAGGCATGAGCTGTGCCGATGACAAGAAGGTAACCTATGCTGCCTTTATACTAATCGGGGACGCAGAAGATTAGTGGAATAGAGCGCAAAGATTACTAGAAACTGAAGGTTGAGTAATCAGCTGGGGGTGTTCAAGGATAAAGTCTTGGAGAAGTATTTCCCAGCAAGCGCAAGATATGCCAAAGAGATGGAGTTCATTAGCTTGAGGCAAGGGAACTTGACTGTCAGTGAGTATGTTGCAAGGTTAGAGAGCTTGTCCAAATTTTCAACATATTTCCAACACCAGCTGGACGTGTAACGCCCCTTTTTGGGAGGGAACGTCACATTACAAATTACGATGCGGAAAACAAAAGTATAAATTAAGACCCGGTTCATTAAATCATAATTAAACTTATTTGATTGTAGTTGTGTAAATAAAATGGTGAATATACATATACTTTTTTTTTCTTCTTTATATGTATATTTGTACTCGATAACTTGTTCATCAATTAAGTATTCAAATGTACTAACACTTATAAGTGATTCACAAGTATGTATATATATTTTTGTAGTTTAATTGTAAGCAGAAAAACATAAAGACTAATCCACATATCCATGCAAAAGATACATCATATATATATATACTGTTTAAGTATAGACTGTAAGTTACTGATTACATCAAGGCTCATCAAAAAGAAGCCTAAGCTTCACAAGCCTCCAAAAATGATATACAAACCCCCAAACAGAATATCAAGCCCCAAAAGACGGATAGCCATCAGTGACTATCGACAGTATCAGTCCCTAAGAAGATAAAGAAGGAACTGTGTCAGGATCTGATGCACACTTTTTAGTTGTTGCATTTACAAACCCAAGTGCAGGTTGTCTCAAGTAATAAATTTCTCGGGAGTCCGAGGTCGATCCACAGGGAATTGTTGAAGATTAATTAAGGTGAAGTGAATATTTTGTTACTATGATTAAAATTATTTACTTGGGTTAAAAGATCCACTCTTGGTAAATAAAATAAAGGTAAGATTAATTTCTTTTATAACTCAATTAGAATCCTCACAACATGGAGGTTCCAATTGGAAAATACAACGTTAAAAGTCTATTAAAACTATATACGTATTTATATTATGTTTCCAAAAATATTACTACCACTTATAAATGGGTTAAAGCATTCATTGTGCCAATATTTTGTCTACAACAAATCAAGAACTCCACTTTATAAGGAGAGTTTCTAACACCACCACTTGTAAATGGGTTAAAGCATTCATTGTGCCAATCTCTTGTCTACAACAAATCAAGAACTCCACTTTACAAGGAGAGTTTGGAAACAAAATATAATACGTATAATGATCACTTGAAAATATATCATTTAAGTATAAGAGAGAAATTAATCTAACCTTATTTCATTACCAAGAGCTTCACCTCTTCACCCAAGTAAAATGAAACTTAGTTACTCATAGATAAGAAGAAAGAAAGAGAGAAGAAGAAGAAGAAAAACATGACTTCAATTTAGAACAAAGGAAAATTACTACAAGAAAACTTAGTAACAAACTAGCATTATTTTGGTAACTAACACCTAATACACCTAATGATCTGCCAAGGCCTCCTTTTATAGAGGATTAGAGATACAAAATGTCAAGGGGGCTGAGTTATTAGTGGGTGGATGATTGGAAAATGAGTGGAAAATGCCAAATGACATTAAATGACATTAAATGAGTGGGAAATAATGGAGATTCCTTGTCTCTGAAATCATGTAGCTCTAAAGTCATTGCATTCGTCATTTTTGAACCAAGTGGTCTTCATGAAAGTTGTAGGCCTGGATCTTAGCTTTCAAATGGCTTTGGTTTGGATCCAATATCATTTCTACAACTCCAGATACATTCAAATTACTACATACTGTCCAGGCCCAATCACAGCTCCTCTATTCTGACTTCCAAACCCAATATCACCTTCAAGGAATCCGATTCTGGAAAAGTGTTCAACATAAAAGTTGTAGATATGGGTCTTAACTATTCAGAATCCAAATTTCAATCCATTTTACAACATCTAGCCCAAAATCTGTGATGAACAGTATATGTAGGTCAAGCTGTTAGGAACAGTATTCTAGTTCTTGCTTCAACCCCAATTTAAGTTATCTACTCGTGTGATTGGGCCTTTGAGGTCTTCATAAAAGTTATAGAACTCTCTCTTATCTTTCAAATGCCACTAGAATCAGCTCCAAAGACCACCTACAGCCCAAGATATGACCCAAATACAGAAACAGTGTAAGATATGAATCATGCTGAAAAATTCAATTAAGTTCAATTTTGAGTCCAAACTTATAAAACATAATAAAACTCAATCAATTAAGTACATAAAGAGTGTAAATGACTAAGAATGAAAGCTTATTAATGTATCAAATATGTGATCATCATGATCCTTCTTGGGTTCCTCCTCAGGGTCTTCCTCATCCGAGGATACCCTCAGCGAAGCCACTGAATTATGGGCCGGGGCTCGGGCAGTGGAGAGGAATGAATCCTCCTGTGGGGTGTAATAACGATCACCCCACATGTCCCTAATGGGCATGTAAAACTCTAAATGTAGCCTAACACTGCAGGTGTAGATGGGCGGATCATAACACACCCAAGCCAATGATACCGTCACGTCCCCCACGTAGACACAGCGATCCGAGCTGAAGTTAATGTGCCAGCAGTCTGGACCTCCGCGGAAGGCCAATCGCCCATAACCCAAAAATCCACGTGGACGTGCCGCCATAATCCAAAAGCAAGTGCGAGTTGAAGTCGGGCCAAAAGCCGGGGAACTCGTGAACTTCACCCCCTTCACCGACGTCTTCGATGGAACATAAATATAGACAGAATAGCAGAGAATACAGAAAAGAGGTAAGACATTCTACATTCATTACCTATTATGGTAGTAAAGAAATAAAATGGCACATGATGCCCACATAACATTTCAGAAATGGTAATCAGCATTAAGAACAAATAATAAACAACTTAGCATTTTCAAGCAGTTATAATAGTAACAAGATAACAGATTAAATTGTCATATAAATAAGTAAATGTCAAATGATATGGCGACTCACTATGCACATGCATATGGTACCAAAAATCCTACTCCATGGAGCTAGACACAAAACATTTAGAGAGAATGATCAGGAGATATGTCTGTATCGCGGTTTCCAAGGCCTTCAAGTGCTAAAATTCTTAATTTATCAAAGTGTACATCATGGCATTGTACAAGACATTCTACACAAATCTTGATATAGGATAGTGTATCGGTCCTGATCGTCGGTGCGTTTGCATCAGTCTGCCCCACGGATAGAAGAGCTACCTACTGTCCATTGCGAGGTACCCGCACCCTGACGCCCCCAAGGTCAATAAGAGACCTACACTTGTCTATTCGCACCCGCACATAGGTGTGATTCAACTCCTAGGCAACTTGACTTAAACAATAGTCCACCGGACTTTCACAATGCATGATGACTCAATGCATATTCATGTATATCCAACAATGATATACTTTTCTTATAAAGTCTTTCTCAATGTATATTTCAATCATGCTCACCATAGATGTTCAAATTCATAAATTAATCACATATGATTCAATAAAATCATAAAGTCATTTATCCGATTTGTTAGGACAAATAGTTTTTTTCACAATTTAATAAATACTAATCATTCAATTCAAGATTTAAGGTTTGTATTTAAGTTATCAAGGTTAGAAAGCTCTAATTCCATCATTTTTAGGCTAAAATCCTCAAATTTGGGGCTTGGTAATCGATTACATAGACTTGGTAATTGATTATAAGCCTAACAGAAGCCCTGTAATCGATTACAAGCTGGATGTAATCGATTACATCATGTAATCGATTACATGAGCCATGTAATCGATTACAAGCTATCTAGAAGCCTTGTAATCGATTACATGTGCCATGTAATCGATTACAAGCTGTCCAGAAGCACATTTCGCAGTTCTGGAAGCTTGGTAATCGATTATATGAACCATGTAATCGATTGCAAAGTGAAAATTTGTAGAAAATAGAGTCTCTAAATCATTTTAACCCAAACCAAACCATCAAACCTTAACTACAACATCATAATCATATCATTCAAGCACTTATAGCTTAACCAAGTCACCAATCCATCAACATACATCAAAATCATGCTATCCAAACAATCAAAACATAACCAAAATCATTCAAACAAATGGATACCCCACAAATGGGTTTCACCCCATCAACATAACAAAGAGTTTATCACTACCAAAATGGGTTGAAGAGAATAATCTTCCTCTATCTTAAGAGACAATAAGGAAAGTAAGCTCCTTTCAAGCTTTTTGTCCATCACCCAAAAGAAGAACCTAAGATGATCAACTTCCCAAATCAACCACTAAACTTGAAAAGAGGAGTCCTTGGTCACAATGGTGACCAAGGACCACGAAAATGAGGAGAAAAAGAGAAGAAAGTTGAGAATTTTACCTCAAAGCTTCAAGCTTTAGAGCTGGGCTGCCAATGACGAAAATGGAAGAGCCAAGAAGAGTCCCACAAAGAAGAAAGCTTGGAGATGATGAGGGGGACCAATGGTCTAAGTTGGCTTGAGCAAGGAAGCTTGAAGGTTCAACAATGGTGTGTGTGTGTAGCCGTGTGGGAGAAGAGAGAAAGAAAGAGAGAGACGTGCGTGAGGGAGGAGAAAATGAGAGAAATGAAATGTGATTTTTCTTTCCCCCAGTTGTGCAGCACAGAAGAGAGGAGAGTGAGTGGAGTGGTTGGGAGGAAACTTCTTAGAAGTTTCCCTTGAAGCTTCCTTGAGAAGTTTCGCGCGCTTCTCGATAAAGTGAAGTGTGAAGTCACTTCGATGATGTCATAAAAGCAACTAGATAGAAATAATCTACTAGAGCAATTACTCAGTGGACAAAATTTACAGTTAGCAGAAATAATATTTTATTGTCTCTCAGATAATTAAATATTCTGTGATTTTATTTATCAGATAAAATCTCGTAAAACGTAAACCTTGTAAACTGTGTTCGGTCTCGGGTTCAGTAAGATCCTCCATCAACGTTTCCAAAGTTCAAAGTTTACCAGCCTCAGGGAAAATATTTTGTTTTCCTGACTCAGCTCAGCGCACACGTAAAATGAGAAATATATTAAAATATTTGACGTTTCTAGAAAAATTCACAAAAATTCTCAAAAATCATAAATATTATAAAATGATTATTTATGATGAAACAAATAATTTTCGGGGTGTTACAACTCTCCCCTTCTAAAAAGAAATTTCATCCTTGAAATTTTTATACCTTAGAATAGTTGTAGGTGTTGCTCCTTCATTTTGTCCTCCAGTTCCCATGTCGCATCTCCGGTCTTTTCATTCCAGATCACTTTCACCAATGCAATTTCCTTTCCTCTGAGTTGTTTTACTTTCCTATCTTCGATCTTTACAAGAGGTGCCTCATAGGTTAAGTTCTCTTTCAATTGTACTATATCCGGTGCTAAGACATGGTTCGGGTTAGGAATATACTTCCGTAGTTGTGACATATAAAAGACATTGTGAAGGTTTGAAAGAAAATGTGGTAAGGCTATCTAGTAAGCTACTGGACCTATCCGGCGAAGAATTTGGTAAGGTCCAAGGAATTTGGGAGTGAGTTTTCTAGATTTCAGAACTCGGTTGACCCCAGTCGTTGGTGTGACTTTAAAAAACACAAACTCGTCTTCCTCAAACTCAAGAGGCTTTCTTCTCTTACCTACATAGCTCTTCTGCCGACTTTGAGCCATCCTTATCTTTTCCTGAATCATCTTGACCTTTTCAGTCGTCTGCTGTATAATATCAGGTCCAACAGTAAGGCGCTCGCCATCTTGGTACTAACACAGAGGTGTTCGGCACCGTCGTCTATACAGAGCTTCATAGGGTGCCATCCCTATGCTTGAATGAAAACTATTGTTTTAGATGAACTCTATCAATGGTAAAACTTCATCCCAACTTCCAGTCTATTCTATAGCACAAGCCCTGAGCAAATCCTCCAACGATTGGATCGTCCTTTCCGATTGCCCATCAGTTTGTGGATGGTAAGTAGAACTTAATTGTACCTTTGTCCCCAATACTTCTTCCAAACGTTGCCAAAACTCGGAAGTAAACCTTGGATCTCTATCCGAAACAATACTGGTAGGCACACCATGTAGCCTAACAATATCATCGACGTACAACTGGGCCAGCTTCTCCATGTTGTATCTTATGTTGATTGGTAGGAAGTGTGCTGACTTCGTGAGTCGATCAACGATTACCCATATCGAGTCATAACCTTTTCTGGTCTTCGGTAATCCAACCACGAAATCCATCGCAATGTTATCCTACTTCTATTCAAGAATAGATAAAGGTTGTAACAGTACTGACGGTCTCTGATGTTTCACCTTTACTTTCTAGCAAACCAGATAAGAAGACACATATCTGGTAATATCGCTCTTCATTCCATGCCACCAAAATAACTTCTTCAAGTCTTGGTACATTTTAGTGATTCCTGGGTGCATATTCAACTTACTTGTGTGAGCATGCTCAAGAATATACTTCCTAAACTCTTGATCCCTGGATATACAAACCCTACCATGGAATCTTAGAATTTCATCTGTTCCTTCCTCGAATGTTGTTGCATTGCCTTGCCTTATCAACTCTCTTTCTTCTTGAAAAAACTTATCAATCTTCTGCTTTTCCCGTATATCTTCCATTAATTCACTTAAGATAGTAACCATGTTCATGCGAATTTTTCCCGGTTCTAATTCCACGAAAGACTATACATCCCCGAACTGCTCTATCAAATCTTTTTCCTTAATCATCATGGCTGATATACTGAGCATCTTCCTACTCAATGCGTCTGCCATGACGTTTGCCTTTCTAGGGTGATACAGAAGTCAGAAATCATAATCTTTCAGGAATTCCAACCAAATGTGTTGTCTCATATTCAGCTCCTTTTAATCATATAAGTACTTCAAGCTCTTGTGGTCACTGAAGATATTGAATGTCGCCCCATACAGGAAGTATCTCCATATCTTCAATGCAAAAACTACAGCTGCTAACTCTAAGTCATGTTTGGATAGTTCTTCTCGTGCACTCGCAACTGTCTTGAAGCATAAGTCACTAATTTTCTATTTTGCATAAGCACAGCTCCCAATCCTTGATATGAAGCATCGTAGTACACTTCGAATGGTTCATTCGGATCAGGTAAGACTAACACTGGTGAAGTAGTTAGTCGTCTCTTCAATTCCTAGAAACCTTCTTCGCAAGCATCAGTCCACTTAAAAGCTTGGTTCTTTCTTGTGGGTTGAGTGAGGGGTCCTGCAATTTTGGAGAATCCTTTAATGAACCTCCGATAGTATCCAGCCAATCCCACAAAGCTTCGGATTTCTGTCACTGTCTTCGGCCGTTCCCATTGTAGAATCGCTTCCACCTTTGACGAATCCACTGCAATCCTTTCCTTCGAGATCACATGGCCCAAAAACTTGACTTAGTCCAGCCAAAATTCACACTTTGACAATTTGGCATACAACTTCTTCTCCTTCAAAATCTGGAGAACTATACTGAGGTATTCAGCATGATCCTCCTGATTTTGAGAGTAGATCAGGATGTCGTCAATGAAGATAATAACGAATCTGTCCAAGTAAGGATGAAAAATCCTATTCATGTAGTCCATGAAGATGGCAGGTGCATTCGTTACACCAAACGGCATCACAAGATATTCGTAATGACTGTATCGGGTACGAAAAGTCGTCTTGGGTATATCCTCTGCCTTTACTCAAATCTGATGGTAACTCGATCGCAGATCGATCTTAGAGAACACTGCTGCTCCCTTCAGTTGATCCATTAAGTCATTGATCCTTGGTAGTGGATACTTGTTCTTAATTGTGACATTGTTCAGCTGGAGATAGTCCATACACAATCGCGAGGTATCATCCTTCTTTCGGACTAGTAACACTGGTGCTCCCCAAGGTGACACACTGGATCTAACGAACTACTTTTCCAAAAGTTCTTCTAACTGCTTCTTAAGCTCTGCCAACTCTGATAGTGACATTCTATAAGGTGCTATAGATACAGGACCAGATCCCGGTACAAGATCAATAGTGAACTCTATCTCCCGCTCTAGAGGTAGACCAGGTACATCATCAGGAAAGACTTCAGGAAACTCGTTGACCACTAGAATTGCATTCACATCAGCCTCGCTCTCGACTTTCAAGGAAGACAATAGCATATATCCCTAAGCTCCATCTTTCAAGAAAGCTCGAACTTGGTTGGCCATCAAAAATCTAGAATCCTCATCTATGGGAAAAACTATGGTTTTACTAGAACAATCCAACAGGATATGGTTGGAAGACAACCAATTCATTCCTAAAATTACATCTAATTGAGAAAGGGGTAAACAAATCAAATTAACAAAAAAGATTCGACCCTCAACAATCAACGGACAATTTAATCAGACTTTGGTAGTAATAATAGGTTTATCAGTAGGAGTAGAAACAGTTAAGTCAAAAGGTAAGGAAGACACATGTAAACTAAGTCGTTGCACACAGTCATATGAAATGAAAGAGTGGGTTACCCCAGAGTCATACAGTACAGTCAAAAGATTACCTCCTATAGTGCCCTCTCCTTGTATAAGATCTTCGGATTCGGAGGCTTCAGCTCTGCTCGTGGTGTAAACTCTGCCTCCTGCTTGCGGCTTTGCAGCTCGAGTAGCGTTGACTGAAGGTTTAGCCTTAGCTTGATTGCAATCTCTGGAGACATGTCCAGGTTTTCCACATCGATAGTAGATAATTCCCTTGATGGAACAATCCCTTGTTAGGTGATCCTTCCCGCACTTCATACACCTTGGCAAAGATGCCACATTCGGTCCGGTTCGGTTCCCACCAGAACCTCCACTGGGACCTCCACCAGATGTTTGCTACTGGTTTCCAGGTGATCGGGAATAAGGCTTCTTCTGAAAGTGATTTGCGTTATTGCCGCCTCCTTTTTGGAACCTGGTAGGTCCAAAGTTTTAGTTTCTTGTGTCTCGAGCTTGATCTAAAGCTTCCACTTGGCAACATGTATCCAGCAGCTCCGAAAATTAGTTAGTTTTCAAGGTGATAACTGCTCTCTTCACATCATGCCTCAGTCACTCTTCAAACTTTCAACATTTCCACACCTCGTCTGGCTGGTGCTAGAAATACGTTGAAAAACTTGGATAAGCTTTCAAACCCTGCAGCGTATTCACTGATGGACAAGTTTCCTTGTCTCAAGATGAGGAACTCCATTTCCTTTGCATGTCTAGCACTTGCGGGGAAATATTTATCCAATAACTTATTCTTGAATACTTTCCAATTGATGGCGCGACCTTTAGCTTCTAGCACTCTCTGTGCTCCATTCCACCAGTCTTTAGCATCCCCAATTAGCATAAAAGTGACGTAAGTCACTTTCTTGTCGTTGGCACAGTTCATGCCTCAAAAGATTTTCTCCAGCTCCTTGATCCACAAACTAGCCTTTTCTGGATCAAATTCTCCTTTGAATTGAGGAGGGTTGTGGCAATGGAACTCGGCTAAATTTTGTGCGTCAGCCATAGCTTCAAGTTGTTGAGCAGCTCTTTCTTGCTGTTGAGCAGCTTTCTCTGTTTGTTGCGTGATAACTTCGGCCATTCGTTGCATAGCCTCAATTACTGCTGCCATATCTCCTCCTCGTGCCATTTCGTTCTTTCAAGTGATACTAACTGAAATACACAATGAAGAATTAGACATATCCTTTCAGAATACCAATCACAGAGAATCACACAGCATAAACAAGACAGACCAAACCACAAAGATCCAAAGAAAACATAAATCGGGGCTCTGATACTAACCTAGTGTAATGCCCCTTTTTGGGAGGGAACATCACATTACAAATTATGATGCGGAAAACAAAAGTATAAATTAAGACCCGGTTCATTAAATCATAATTAAACTTATTTGATTGTAGTTGTGTAAATAAAATGGTGAATATATATATATATATTTCTTCTTTATATGTATATTTGTACTCGATAACCTGTTCATTAATTAAGTATTCAAATGTACTAACACTTACAAGAAATTCACAAGTATGTATATATATTTTTGTAGTTTAATTAAAAGCAGAAAAACATAAAGACTAATCTACATATCCATGCAAAAGATACATCATATATATATATACATACTATTTAAGTACAGACTGTAAGTTACTGAGTACATCAAGGTTCATCAAAAAGAAGCCTAAGTTTTGCAAGCTCCCAAAAATGATATACAGACCCCCAAACAGAATATCAAGCCCCAAAAGACGGATAGTCATCAGTGACTATCGACAGTCAGGCCCTAAGAAGCGAAGGAAGGAACTGTGTCAGTATCCTCCTTAGGTTCCTCCTTAGGGTCTTCCTCATCCGAGGATACCCTCAGCAGAGCCACCGAATTACGAGTCGAGACTCGGGCAGTGGAGAGGAATGAATCCTCCTATGGGGTGTAATAACGATCACCCCATATGTCCCTAATGGGCATGTAAAACTCTAAATGTAGCCTAACACTGCAAGTGTAGATGGGCGGATCATAATGCCCCCAAGCTAATGATATCGTCATGTCTCCCACGTAGACATAGCGATCCGAGCTGAAGTTAATGTGCCAGCAGTCTGGACCTCCAAGGAAGGCCAAATGCACATAACCCAAAAATCCTCATGGACGTACCGCCATAATCCAAAAGCAAGTGCTAGTTGAAGTCGGGCCAAAAGTCGGGGAACTCGTGAACTTCACCCCTTTCGCCGACATCTTCGATGGAAAATAAATATAGACAGAATAGCAGAGAATATAGAAAAGAGGTAAGACATTTAACATTTATTACCTATTATGGCAGTAAAGAAATAAAACGGCGCATGACGCCCACATAACATTTCAAAAATGGTAATCAGCATTAAGAATAGATAATAAACAACTTAGCATTTTCAAGCAGTTATAATAGAACATGATAACAGATTAAATTGTCATATAAATAAGTAAATGTCAAATGATATGGCGACTCACTATGTACATGCATATGGTACCAAAAATCCTACTCCATGGAGCTAGACACAAAACATTCAGAGAGAATGATCAGGAGATATGTCTATATCACGGCTGCCAAGGCCATCAAGTGCTAAAAATTCTCAATTTATCAAAGTGTACATCATGGCATTGTACAAGATATTCTACACAGACTTTGATATAGGACAGTGTCTCGGTCCGGATCATCAGTGCGTTTGCATCGGTCTGCCCCACGGACAAAAGAGCTACCAACTGTTCATTGCGGGTACGCCCCCAAGGTCAATAAGAGACCTACACTTGTCTATTCACACCCGCACATAGGTGTGATTCAACTCCAAGGCAAATTGGCCTAAACAATAGTCCACCAGACTTTCACAATACATGATGACTCAATGCATATTCATGTATATCCAACAATGATATACTTTTCTTATAAAATCTTTCTCAATGCATATTTCAATCATGCCCACCATAGATGTTCAAATTCGTAAATCAATCACATATGATTCAATAAAATCATAAAGTCATTTATCCGATTTGTTAGGACAAATAGTCTTTTTCACGATTTAATAAATACTAATCATTCAATTCAAGATTTAAGGTTTGTATTTAAGTTATCAGGGTTAGAGAGCTCTAATTCCATCATTTTCAGGCTAAAATCCTTAAATTTGGGGTCTGGTAATCGATTACAAGCTGGATGTAATCAATTACATCTTGCCCAGAAGCCTTGTAATCGATTACATGAGCCATGTAATCGATTACAAGTTGTTCAGAAGCCTTGTAATCGATTACATGTGCCATGTAATCGATTACAAGCTGTCCAGAAGCACATTTCGCAGTTCCAGAAGCTTTGTAATCGATTACATGAACCATGTAATTGATTACAAAGTGAAAATTTACAGAAAACAGAGTCTCTAAATCATTTTAACCCAAACCAAACCATCAAACCTTAACTACAACATCATAATCATATCATTCAAGCACTTATGGCTCAACCAAGTCACCAATCCATCAACGTACATCAAAATCATGCTATCCAAACAATCAAAACATAACCAAAATCATTCAAACAATTGGATACCCTACAAATTGGTTTCACCCCATCAACACAACAAAGAGTTTCTCACTACCAAAATGGGTTGAAGAGAATAATCTTCCTCTTATTTTAAGAGAAAATAAGGAAAGTAAGCTCCTTTCAAGCTTTTTGTCCACCACCCAGAAGAAGAACCTAAGATGATCAACTTCCCAAATCAACCACTAAAACTTGAAAAGAGGATTCCTTGGTCACAATGGTGACCAAGGACCACGAAAATGAGGAGAAAAGGAGAAGAAAGTTGAGAGCTTTACCTCAAAGCTTCAAGCTTTGGAGCTGGGCTGCCAAGGACAAAAATGGAAAAGCCAAGAAGAGTCCCATAAAGAAGAAAGCTTGGAGATGATGAGGGGGACCAATGGTCTAAGTTGGCTTGAGTAAGGAAGCTTGAAGGTTCAACAATGGTGTGTGTGTGTGTAGCCATGTGGGAGAAGAGAGAAAGAGAGAGAGAGACGTGCGTGAGGGAGGAGAAAATGAGAGAAAGGAAATGTGATTTTTCCTTCCCCCAGTCATGCAGCACAAAAGAGAGGAGAGAGTGTGGAGTGGTTAGGAGGAAACTTCCTAGAAGTTTCTCTTAAAGCTTCCTTGAGAAGCTTCGTGCGCTTCTCGATAAAGTGAAGTGTGAGGTCACTTAAATGATGTCATAAAAGCAACTAGATAGAAATAATCTACTAGAGCTATTACTCGGTGGACAAAATTTACAGTTAACAGAAATAATATTTTATTGTCTCTCAGATAATTAAATATTCTGTGATTTTATTTATCAGATAAAATCTCGTAAAACGTAAATCTTGTAAACTGTGCTCGACCTCGGGTTTAGTAAAATCTCCCATCGACGTTTCCACAGTTCAAAGTTTACTAGCTTCAGGAAAAATATTTCGTTTTCTCGGCTCCACTCAGCGTGCACGTAAAATGAGAAATATATTAAAATATTTAACATTTCTAGAATATTCACAAAAATCCTTAAAAATCATAAATATTATAAAATAATTATTTATGATGAAACAAATAATTTTTGGGGTGTTACAAGACGAGGTGTGGAAGTGTCAGAAATTTGAGGAAGGATTGAGGCATGACGTAAAAAGGGCTGTCATAACCTTGAGGATCAACCAGTTTTCAGAGCTGTTGGACACGTGTCGCTGAGTGGAGGATCTGGACCAAGCGCGGGACACAAGGAATCGTGGCTTTGGACCCACTAGGTTCCAAAGAGGAGGTGGCAATAATGCAAACTGCTTTCAGAAGAAACCTTATTCCCGACCACCGGGAAGTCAGCAACAATCATTTGGTGGAGGTTCCAGCGGAGGTTCTAGTGGAAATCGAACTGGTCAGAATATGGCGTTTTGGCCAAAGTGTTTGAAGTGCAGGAAAGACCACCTAACGAGTGGGCTGCACCATCAAAGGACTAATCTATTTTCGATGTGGAAAACCTGGACACGTCTCTAGGGACTGCAATCAAGCTAAAGCAAAGCCTTCAGTCAATACTGCACGAGCTGCAAAACCACAGGCAGGAGGCCGAGTCTACACTATAAGTGGAGCGGAAGCCTCCGAATCTAAAGATCTAATACAAGGAGAGGGTACCATAGGGGGTAATCTTTTGACTGTAATGTATGACTCTGGGGCAACCAACTCTTACATTTCTTATGACTGTGTGCGATGACTTGGTTTACCAGTGTCTTCCTTACCTTTTGACTTGACTGTTTCTACCCCTACTGCTAAACCTATCGTTACCACCAAAGTTTATTTAAATTATCCTTTAATTATTGAAGGTCGAATCTTTTCTGTTGATTTGATCTGTTTACCTCTTTCCCAATTAGATGTAATTTTAGGAATGAATTGATTGTCTTCTAACCATATCCTATTAGATTGTTCCAATAAAACTATATTTTTCCCTACCACTGAAGTTTCTAGATTTTTGACAGCCAATCAAGTTTAAGATTTCTTGAAAGAAGGAACTTAAGGATACATGCTATTGTCTTCTTTAAAAGTCGAGAGCGAGATGGATGTGAAGGCTATTCTAGTAGTCAATGAGTTTCCTGAAATCTTTCTTGATAAAGTACCTGGCTTACCATCTGAGTGGGAGATAGAGTTTATTATCGATCTTGTGCCTAGATCTGGTCTCGTACCCATAGCACCCTACAGGATGTCACCGTCAGAACTAGTTGAGCTCAAGAAGTAGTTGGTGGAACTCTTGGAAAAGTAGTTTGTCAAGCCCAGTGTGTCACCATGGGGAGCGCCAGTGTTATTGGTCAAGAAGAAAGATGGAACTTCATGCTTATGTGTGGACTATCGACAGCTGAACAAGGTCACAATCAAGAACAAATATCCACTTCCGAGGATAGATGATTTGATGGATCAGTTAAAAGGTGCTTCTGTTTTCTCTAAGATTGATCTGCGATTAGGTTATCATCAAATCCGAGTGAAGGTAGAGGATATTCCTAAAATGGCTTTTCACACACATTACGGACATTATGAGTATCTTGTGATGTCGTTTGGAGTGACGAATGCATCTGCCATATTCATGGATTACATGAATAGGATTTTTCATCCTTACCTAGACAGATTCATCGTCGTCTTCATCGATGACATTCTGATCCATTCTCGAGATCAGGAGGAACATGCTGAACATCTCAGTATAGTTCTCCAGATTCTAAAGGAAAAGAAGTTGTATGCCAAGTTGTCGAAGTGTGAATTCTGGCTAGACGAGGTTAAGTTTTTGGGTCATGTAATTTCGAAGGATGGAATTGCAGTGGATCATTCAAAAGTTAAAGCAATTATGCAATGGGAAAGGCTGAAGACCGTGACAGAGATTCGTAGCTTCATGGGATTAGGTGGTTATTATTGAAGATTTATTGAAGGATTTTCTAAGATAGCCGAAACCTCTCACTCAACTTACGAAGAAGAACCAAGCTTTTGTATGAACCAATGACTATGAAGAGAGTTTCCAATAATTGAAGAGACGACTGACTACTTCACCTATTTCAGTTCTACCTGACCTCAATGAACCCTTTGAAGTGTACTGTGACAATTCACATCAAGGATTAGGATGCGTACTCATGCAGAATGGGAAAGTGGTGGCTTATGCCTCAAGGCAGTTAATAGTACATGAAAAGAACTATCCGACACATGACCTGGAGTTAGCGGCTATGATGTTTGCTTTGAAAATATGAAGATATTTTTTGTATAGAGCAACATTCAAAGTCTGCAGCGACCAAAAGAGTTTGAAGTACCTGTTCGACTAGAAGGAGCTGAACATGAGGCAAATGAGGTGACTAGAGTTTTTGAAGGATTACGATTTTCGACTCCAGTATCATCCTGGAAAGGTAAACGTGATGGCAGATGCTTTGAGTAGAAAGATGCTGAGTATCTCTGCTATGATGATCAAGGAGAAAGAATTGATAGAATAATTTCAAAATATGTGGACGTCTGTAGAGTTGACACCGGGGAAGATTTGTTTGAATATGGTTACTATCTCAAGTGACTTAATGGAAGAAATCTGAGAAAAATATAAAGATGATGAATTTCTACAAACTGATAGGGAGCTGATGAAGCGAGACATTGTGTCAACGGTTCAAGAAGGAGATGATGGTATTCTTAGGTTCAAAGGCAGGGTTTGTGTGCCCAGTGACCCGGAGCTGAGGAAGTTAATTCTTGATAAGCTCACATGAGCCAGTTGAGTATACACCCAGGAATGACCAAGATGTACTAAGATTTGAAACAGTTATTCTGGTGGCATGGAATGAAGAGAGACGTTGCCAATTACGTGTCATCTTGTCTGGTTTATCAGAAGGCCAAGGTTGAACATCAGAAACCTTCAGGAATGTTGCAACCTCTAGCTATTCCCGAATGGAAATGGGATAACATCGCGATGGATTTTGTAGCTGGATTGCCGAAGACCCGAAAAGGTTACGACTCAATATAGGTAATTGTGGATCGGCTTACAAAATCTTCACACTTCTTACAGATCAACATAAGGTATCCGATGGAAAGGTTAGCTCAATTGTATATTGGCGAGATTGTTAGACTTCATGGTGTACCTTCCAGTATTATTTCTGATAGAGACCCGAGATTTACATCAAGGTTTTGGCAAAGTCTTCAAGAAGCAATAGGAACAAAACTTCGTTTGAGTTTTTTTTATCATCCTCAAACCGATGTTCAATCAGAACGGACGATACAATCGTTAGAAGATCTACTGAGAGCTTGCACTCTAGACAGACGAGAGATTGGGATGAAGTTTTGCCCTTAATAGAGTTCACCTACAACAACAATTTTCACTCGAGCATAAGGATGGAACCCTATGAGGCTCTATATGGACTACAGTACCGAACACCTTTGTGTTGGTACCAAGATGGAGAGCACCTCACAATCGGACCTGATATTGTGCAACAAACAATGGAGAAGGTTAAGATGACTCAGGAAAAGATGTGAACGGCTCAGAGTCGACAGAAAAGCTATATAGATAAAAGGAGGAAGCCTCTTGAGTTTGAAGAGGGCGATCATGTGCTTTTGAAAATCACACCCACGACTGGGGTGGGCCGAGTTCTTAAATCTAAAAAATTTACTCCTAAATTTATCGGACCTTATCAAATTCTTCATCGGATAGGTCCAATAGCTTACCAAATAGCCTTACCATATTTTTTTTCTAACCTTCACAATGTCTTTCATGTGTCGTAATTGCGAAAATACATTCCTAATCCGAACCATGTCATAGCACTGGATGCAGTGCAATTAAAAGAAAATTTGACCTGTGAGACGCTTCCTGTAAGGATTGAGGATAGGAGGGTGAAGCAACTTAGAGGAAAGGAGATTCCGTTGGTGAAAGTGATTTGGAATGACACAACCGGAGATGCGACATAGGAATTAGAGGACAAGATGAAGGAACAACATCCACATTTATTCTGAGGTATGAAAATTTTGAGGATAAAATTTCTTTTTAGAATGGGAGAGTTGTAACACCCCAAAAATTTCTTATTTCGTAATATATGTTCATTTTATAATATTTGTGATTTTTAAGAATTTTTCTGAAATTTTTTGAATTGTTTGATTATTTTAATATTTTTTTTATTTACGTGCGCACTGAGCGGGACTGAGAAAATAAAATATTTTTTCCGAGGCCAGAAACTTTGAATTGTAGAAACCCGAGGCTGGGCACAATTTACGAGATTTTATTTTACGAGATTTTATCTGATAAATAAAATCATAAAATATTTTATTATCTGTGAGACAACAAAATATTATTTCTGCTAGCTATAACTTTTGTCCACAGAGTAATAACTCTAAAAGATTATTTCTATCTAGTTACTTTTATGATATCATCTAAGTGACATCACACTTCATTTTATCGAGAAGCGTGCAAAGCTTCTTAAGGAAGCTTCAAGGAAACTTCAAGGAAGCTTCCTACACACATTCTCTCTCCTCTCAATTTTTGGCTCCATAGCTGGAGGGAAAGAAAGATGACAAGCCATCATCTTTTTCATTTTTCCTATTCACTTTTCATTTCACACTCTTTCACTTTTCTTTCACTTCTTATTCTCTCCCTCATGTTCTCTCCTCTCTTCCCCTCTTCTTCCACATGGCTGCACACCACCATTGATGAGCATTCAAGCAATCTAGGCTATTGACTCTCCTCATCACCTTGAAGCTTTCTTCCTTGATGGACACCTCTTGATTCCTCCATTTTCACCATTTTCTATCAAGCTCCAAAGCTTGAAGTTTTGAGGTAAAGCTCTCAAGTTTCTTCTTTTTTTTCTTCTCATTTTCATGGTCCTTGGTCACCATTGTGATCAAGGACTCTTCTTTTCAAGTTTTGGTGGTTGATTTTGTGAGTTGACCATCTTAGGGTTTTCTTATGGGTGGTGGAAGAAAATCTATAAAGGAGCTTGCTTTCCTTGTTGTCTCTTAAGGTAAGAGGGAGATCATCTTCTTCAACCTATCTTGGTGGTGAAGAACACATCTTTGTGGTAACGGTGAGGAAACCATGTGTGGGTTACCCATTTGTTTGTGTGATTTTTAGTTGTGTTGTGATTGTTTGTGTGGTATGATTTTGATATATGTTGATGTGTAACTTGGTGGATTTGGAATGCTTGGATGTTGAATGTGTTTGGGGTTTTTCTGCATGTCTAGTGGGTTACACAACCTAGGCTGTGTGAAGGTGCACGATCATGTAATTCAGGCGTGTCAGTGAGTCGACTGGATGTGATTTCTATTGTATTCCAGACTAGTACACGGCCTAGGCCGTGTAATTTGACATGGCCGTGTACTCCAGGCTGTGTAGTGTGACACAGTCGTGTAATTTGCACCGTGTAATGGGACATGGCCGTGTCATCTGAGTGATGAAAAATGGTTGGTTTTCTAGTCCCTTAGAGGCTCACGGTCTCCTTGGGCACTCGATATGAGGCCTTGTACTAAGATGAACTTAATAAATTGAAAGATTAGACGCTTAAATTAGGACTTCATAATATGAAAAGAATAAAGAACAAACCCTTAACCTATAACTTAGAGTGGTCCTTGGAATAAAGAAAGAACATGAGTGTGGGTGAGGTTGAGAGGAACTTAAAGTAAATATTCTAAGTGAGTTTAATGCAAAAACGTAATGGAATTGAGATATAACTTTGCTAACAACTTTGAATAGTATGTATTTACTCTTGAGTTTTTGATATTGACTTGATGTGGGTCTGTAAATGGGATCTATGATTGTTGATGAGTGATTGAGCCTAATGTGGCATTTAATTATGAACAAGTTATCCTGATATTGAATGTCTATATATATATATGTGTGTGTGTGTGTGTGTGTGTGTGTGTGTGTGCATGGAGACCATGTGCATTGAGGAAGTCTAACATGATGAGCATGATTGAAACATGCATTGAGAAAGTCCATTGGACTATGTTGAAAGGTTGTATGCATAGGAGTTGAATCATACCTATGTGCGGGTGTAAATTGACAAGTGTAGGTCATTGGTTGACCTTGGGGGCATCGGCGTGTGGGTACCTCGCAATGGACAGTTGGTAGCTCTTCTGTCCGTGGGGCAGACCGATGCAAACACACCGACGATCCGGACCGAGACACTGTCCTATATCACGATCTAGTGTAGAATGTCTTGTGCAATGCCTTGATGTACACGTTGATAAAATGATAAATTATAGCACTTGATTGGCCGCAGCAGTCGAGTCACAGACATGTCTCCTGATCATTCTCTCTGATGCTGTGTCTAGCTCCATGGAGTAGGGATTTGGTACCATTGTGCACGTGCATAGTCTGTCAACACATTCATTTGGCGTACATAAATTTGATTATAAGAATGCTTCTTTTAAATGACAAGTATGATTATCTGTACTATTAAATTGCTTACTATCTGTACTTTCATGCTGTTTATTATGTATGCTATGCTGTAAGGTGCCTTGCGCCGTTTCTGTTTCTTATTGTCATAATTGGTAATGAAGTTGGATATCTCACCTCTTTTTGTATTCTGTTATTCTATATTTTTCTATATCTCTTAAAAGACCAAGGCGAGGAAGAGCCTGAGTTTCTCGATTTTGGAATGAATTAGTTATCTACTTGACCATGGCATTCCGACGAGGCTTCCTAGGGTATACCAGGCTGAGGTCCCATGGAGGCGTGGATTGCTGGCACGTTAATGTGATCACCGAACGCTGTGTCTATGTGGGAGAGGTGACTGTAACATTGGCTTGGGGTCGCTACAATCCACTGTTCTTTTCCTTGGACGTTCGTGTATCGCTGGAGTTCTACATGTCGATACGCAATGTGTGGGGTGATCGTGAGTACTCTCCACACGAGGATTCTTTCCTATCTTCTGTACGAGCTCCTGCTCGTGAATCTGCTGCTCCTGTGAGGATTTCCTCTTCCAAGGAGGATCCTATGGAGGAGCCTGAGGAGGACCTAGCTGAGCTTCCTTCTCAGTAGCTGTTGGGGACTTGATATTCTTTTTGTAGTCTTGATGGCTATTTGTATATAATAAATTTGTGGGGCATGTAAAGCTTCGGCTTCTTTTGATGAGCCTTAATGTAATTAATGACTTACAGTCTGTATCTAAACATATATATATGTGTAATATGTATCTTTTGCATGAAAGTATAGGTTGATCTATATATTTTTTGCTTACAAAGTAAGAATGTATAATACATGTATTTGAAAGAGACTTGTATTGTATGATACTTCATAAGATGAACAGGCTGATAACTATACATATAAGATATAAACCGGGTCTTAATAATAATGACATAATGTTCTTTTGAATTTCATCTGTTTGCTGTGATGTCCTCTCCTCCTCCTAAGAAAGAGGGCGTTACAGTCTTCATGAAAGTTGTAGCTCTTTCTCTTATCTTTTCAATGTCACTAGAATCACCTCGTTTCAACCTCCGTGGCTCAAGTTATGCTCGTTTTACTGTGCAAAGGTCAAAGGTTAAGATTGAGCATGATGCGTTTTTCGTTAAGAAATGCATGATGTTTTGGCATTTTATAAGGCTAGGAGCCTTAGAGGGACCTTAGATAACTATATTGAGGTGGAGTATCAAGGGGTAATGTGTTGAAACACCTTAGGCTTCCATAGTGTGGTGGAATGCCTTAGGGTAGTCTTGGGAACCTTGAGCATCCAAGTGTGTTGGAATGCAACAAGGAAGTGTTTAGAACCTTGTTCAATATGAGGTTGACTTTGGATTCGCTTGTGAAGTGATGGTGTGGGGTTCTAGATACAAGACCATTAGTGTTGAGACACAACTAGTGGTAGTTCTTTGAGAGAATAACCACTTACCTTATGCGCAGGGATTTGATTACTGGAGACATGAATAGGTTCCTTTATATGATAAAGTTGAGTCAGGGGATCATGTATTCTAGTTAGAGCTTTTCACTTAGTTAATGTGAATCTTGTGATAGGATTTGTGAAACCTTAGGCATCCTTTGAGAAGTAGTATACCGTAGGTCAATACCTAGAACCTTAAGCAACACAAGGTTGCCTTGTGAATCGCTTGTGAAGTGATGAAGTGAGGTATTAGGTGTTGTAAGTTAAGTGTGCTTGGCTTGTTAGTTGTGTTATCATGCATAGGTTGCTTCTTTGTATGGAAAGTAGAGTCGGAGATGCATGAATGACATTTTACTCCCTTGTGAGATGAGGTTGAGTTATGTGAAGTACTGGTAACTTCACTTTGCTGCTTATGTGATAAGTGAGCTTGGTTGTGAAGTTTGCTAGTTTTCCTTAGTCACTTGGTTAGGAAACACCTAATGATGATTATATGTATTTGTGAAATACATTGCATATCTTTTTTTCAAACTTGCTATGTCTTGTTTCCTATGTATTATAACCCTAGATGGTGTGTACAACCATGTGACCAGAGAATGAGGTGTTTGATCTAAATTCTTAGAGCGGAGGCTCATTATAGTCAGGGTTACCAGTATGGGGGTGGTAGCAGTACTCTTACTATGGTAAGGGGAAGGAATCCACTTATTACCAGGTAGTGTCAAGGCTTAATTGCTTATCCTACCCAGTATATACAAGGGAACGCGGTTCCTAGGAAACAAGTAAGTGGCATGTGTTTTCTAAAACTAAAATCTACAATAGCATTGCATAATCATTTTATTAAGATCTTGTGTGAGCATAACCATACATCATATCATAAAGCATTGCATTTGTTGGCTGCTGTATAGGCAGTTGCCTTGCTTGTTTGATGGTTGGTTGTTGATGATATCTTTCAATTGTTTAGGTAGTTATTTGATATCATTGATTGTTCGATATTAATGTGAGATAGAATTATAGCTTGCCTTGTGAATGTTACATAGAGTGTGTATATATTTTGATAGTGTTTGAGTAGAGGCTCAATTATCTGTTGCAAGCTTAAACTTATGTACTCAGTTAGTTATTTGTTGTTAAATAATTAACTACTGGTTTTGGAATTACATATACTGAGAAATTATGATTTCTCACCCCGATTGTGTTTCCATGTAAATCTAGGTACAGGTAAGGGAAGCAGAAGGAGCAGAAGAACTAACATAGTTTATTTTGTTTCTTGCAATAAATATGTTGTGCATTTATTACCTGCTACCTGCAATTTGTAAAAGTTATGTATTACAATATGCCTTTGAGAGGCTAATGATGTATATATATAGCTTTTTGTTATCCAGGCTCTCCATATTTACTCATTGTGTATGAATGATATAGGTTTAGTTGGTTGTGTTAGGTTAGAAGTGACATAGTGAGTACTGTGTGCCTTGTATATGTGAGATATATCAGGTTCTCGGTACTAGGATGTTACATGATGCACTCTTACTCGTCCCTCCACGCGACAGAAATAGCACCACCGTGTGTCCCTGCCGGAGCTACGCGCGCCAGCCAACCCCAACCGTGCATCCAAATCCACGAACCCAACAGGTTTCACCGCTTCATCTCTTGTATCCAAACCCATTCTCCCCCTTCTTGTGTCTGCGTTTTCTGCTTCTAGATTAGTCTTTCATTTTATTTTTCATCTTTTGTCTTTTTTTTGTTTTTTCTCTTCTTATGTTTATTTAATTGCCTTTTTTGTGTTCATGGGCCAACAGCCCATTTCTGACTTAGGGATACCTTTATTCTTTTTTATTATTAAAAAAATACAAAAATGTCAAAAAAAACAAGAGAATAAAATAAAAAAAGTCAAAAAATATATTTTGAGTTTATTTGTTTTTTTTTTAAGATTAGTTCTTGTTTGATAGTGTTTATTTTATTTAATGACATGTTTTGTGTTATGTCTTGTAACTAATGGGAAGTCAAAAAGCAAAAAAAATGAAGGAAATTTAAAAATAAAAATAAAAATGAAAAGAATCTGAAAATTGTTTAAAAATAAAAATAAAATTTGTTTTGAGTTATTCAGTTTGTGATGTTTATATTTAATCTTTTTGTTATTTACTTGGCTCATGAAAAATAGTGTTTACTTATTTGACCTTGCGCATTCCTTTTTTTTTAAATGAAATGATTAAAAAAAAGCTTTTAATCAATGTAATAACCAATGATGATGATTGAATAGCGGATGCTATCTTCAATGTCATTTGGATCATAAGGGTTTATTGAATAGTCTAGTGCTAACTTAAACCCTGTGCAAGAATGAATTTGTTTTCAAGCAAAAATTTCTTTTCAAAAACCTTTTTCTTGATTAAAATCAATCAATCCATAATCATTTTCTAGAGAACTATGTGACTTTGAGTTCCTCATTGCACCTCAGGATACATAGGAGCAAAATCTTTATTCTGTCAAGTCAAAAATTAAATTTTCACAATTTGGTTATTTCTTTTCTTTCTTTTCTTTAAAAAAATTAAAAAATAGTTACAATGTTTTTTTTAAGAGGAGTAAAATAAATATATTTTGAGATTATCAAGAATTTGCACAATTGACTTAAGGTACCGTCTTAGGACGGGTGTGTTAGGGGTGCTGTGGGATTAAGTTTCCACCTTTCCTATACATAACCGACTCCCGAATCTAATCTGGTTTCAAATACCATTTTCTAAGAAAGGTTTTCTAATTTTTTCTAATTTAAATAAAATTGGTTGCAACTCCATTTTCATCTTTTAAAATCTTGTGAGTTGCTATTTCACCACGATCACGGTCGTGACAGATGGCGACTCCGTTGGAAAATTTTGGAGAGTCGGGCTTGTTGTTATTAGTTATGCAAATTATTAATAATCTCAATTTATTTATTTTATCCCTTTTTTCCTTGTTTTTGTCTTCTTATTTGTTTATAAATAGATTTTATTTAGTATTTTTATGTATATATCTGATAGCATTGTCCTATGTATATTGTAACTCGCATATATATATTTTGTGCTTAATTGTTGAAATCCTAGGGTAGATGATTATTGGCTAGCTGTTGTATGTATGTTTTTGCAGGTTGGGCGTAATTTGGTCTTTTTAAATTTTTGGACAGGTTTGTATGCTCCCTCACACACATCGCTATCACTTACGTCACACATTTTTTGGACTCTATACCTGAGTCTGTGCGAACCCGAGGAATAAGAGGGGTCTTGACTTTTGTTATTGAGGAGCTTTATGCTCACTTTGGTATTTGTTGAGACACCACTCAGATTATTACCAGTATCATGGACTAGTCATATTGAGAGGATTTATCTCTATTTGTGATTAATTCATGAATTGGGTCATTGTCTTCCGAGATAGGGGCAATTTGGGAACCATGACTTTTTTTAGAAGTTTAGATCCATCCTGAAAAATCTTGCACTGATAGATTAAATATAATGGCCGTCAAAATTAGAGTCATGACTTTAAGAAAATCTAACCTTTAAGTTCCATCTGAGTAGGGCACAATAGGAGCGTACTTCTTCTTTTATCTCTTCCTCATGTCATTCATTCTTGCAATTTTTTTTCTTTTCTTAAAAAAAATAAGCATAAAAAAAAGAAAAAATGCATCATCTTACATTTTCATTCTTAGAAAAAAATATTCTTCTTTACCTATCTATTCCTCATGTCATTCATTCTTGCATTCTTTTTTTTAAAAAAAATCAGTATAAAAAAAAAGAAAAAAATACATCATCTTGCATTTTCATTCCTAGCATTCTTTTTTCTTCTTAAAAAAATCTTCTATATCTATTTATTTCTCATGTCATTCATTCTTACATTTTTAAGAAAAATAGCAAAAACAAAAAAAAGGAAAAAAATACATTATCTTGCATTTTCATGATATTCCTAGCATTCAAAAAAATACACCATCTTATATTTTTATGACATTCCTAACACTCTAAAAAAAAGGGATACATCATTTTATATTTTCATGACAATCCTAGTATTAAAAAAAAAAGAAAAAGAAAAAATATCATCTTGCATTTTCATGACATTTGTTGCGACTGTGATGGCGGCGAAAAATAGCAACTCATGAGACTTTAGAAAATGGAAAAATAGAAAACGGAGTCGCCACCAATTTTGTTTTAACTTAGGAAAAATTGGAAAACTTTTCTTTGAAATGGTCTTTGGAACCAGATTGAATTCGAGAGTCGATTATGGATAGGGAAGGGCGGAAACTTAATCCCACAGCACCCCTAACACACCCGTTCTAAAACGGTACCTTAAGTTAATTGTGCAAATTCTTAACAATCTTTGGAAATATTTATTTTACCCCATTTGCAAAACATTGTAACTATTTATAAAAAAAGAAACCACAAAATTATGAAAATTTAATTTTGGCTTGACAGAATAAAGATTCTGCTCCTACGTATCCTCAGGTGCAATAAGGAACTCAAAGTCACGTAATTCTTAAGAAAATGATTGTGGGTTGATTGATTTTTAATTAAAAAGATTGTTGAAAAGAGATTTTTACTTGAAAACAAAATCATCCTTGCACAGGATTCAAGGTAGCACTAAGCTACTCAATAAACTCTTATGATCCAAATGACATTGAAGGTAGTATTCACTACTCAATCATCATCATTGGTCATTGCATTGATTAAAAATATTTTTATTGTATCATTCATTTTATTTTATTTATTTTATTTATTTATTTTTTTTAGTTGGCACAATTTTTTTTTTTTTATGAGCCAAATAAATAAAAACAAACAAAGATTAAATATAAACACTATAAAACAAACCACTTACAACAAAAACGACTTTCATATTTTTTTTCATTTTTTTATTTTTTATTTTATTTTCTCCATCCTTTTTATTTCTGTGTTTCTTGATTTTTTTCCTTTTTTACATATTTTTATCAATTTTGATTTTCATTTTTTATGCATCTTCAATTTTTATCTCTCTTTTTTTTTACTAAAGAAAAACTACGTGAACAGATTTAGGCCTAACTAAACCTTACATGACCAAAAACCCAAGCGGACCCTATCCTTCATTTTCTCTCTATAGCAACATAGACCCAAACAAAACATAACCCAAATGAATTATTTTCTTATCCTTTTTATACTTACCAAATCACAGCACAAACAAGAGTCAAAAGTCAATTTGTTTTTAAAAAGAAAGAAGGGTAAACAAGCTTTAGAAAAGCATCACAAAAGAAACGAAAAAAAAAGCTACAACTTAAAACTTAACAAAAGCAAAGTAAATTGCTTCAGACACACTAAAAGACGTTGTGGGAGAGAAAATGAGATGTGAAACTGATGCTCAAACCTCTGTCGATGGCGATGCCGTGGGGGACGACGACTATGACGGGCGGTGGTGGCCACAGTGCGGAACGTGGTCCGTGTAACACCCTCCTTAGGGCATCACATTTCCGACTCCCGACTCATATCTGAAAAGAAGTTTGCACAAAGTTTGAGTTATAAAAGATGAGTTTCAAAATTTCTTCTTTACTGAAACATAAATTTACTGAAAATATTAGGTAATATTGAAAATCATATTTCAACTATTCATTATGCAATATTGACACCAATTAATATCACAATTTAAAGAGAAATATAAATTTAACAGACTTTTTTTTTAACAGTAGCAAACCCCATGACGGGTCCTACTTAATAGCACGGTACAACACTAACATTAAATCTTAACATACTCGTTCCTTCTCTTGTATCAACTTGATGCATCAGAACTTTACTCCTTGTCTACCTGGCATATCTTCGAACTTGAGATAGCCACTTTTCAATATTTCCATCAATCTCTGAGTATCTACCACCCGTTATGTCTAAGACAACTCATTCCTTCTACTGTATAATTTTAACAATACAGACAAAGCAATACAATATAACAAAGAGGTGAGATCACCTACACCAATATCAACATGGCAGCACAGAGATAACACAAACAGCAATATCATACAGATAGATCATATCACAATTATGATCATGCCATCAACATTAATCAACTATCATCATCCAATCATTTATCAATTCAATTATCATAAACAATAATTATGATAATGCCCTCAGCATTATCATCATCATCATCTTCCAAGTATTCAAAACAATTGTCATAACTAATATTCCTCAATTAATATATCACACGGATATAAATGCTTAGATTTATGCATATGCACAAAGACTCAGTTTATCAAAAACAACTCCATGGAGGTTTTCACAATTTCGAGAAGAATGCTCTGGTTAATTATCAGCCTTAGCCCAAAGACAATCTCCCAGTCGTTGAAAAGAATCGTGTTCTTGTCGAGTATCATCAATGCGTTGCAACGGATTTGCATCGCCAAGTGGCACAGTGGTACTCGCTAACCGCCCAGCGGTCGAGCCGCCGTGCCTCGACGCCCCAAGATCCATCATAGACCTCACTATCAATTCTCATTCCCTCTTCAACCACAAGGGCCATAATAGCTATTAGCTATATTTTATACAATACACGAATATATCAGTGCAAGTCCAACCCCAAAGGGCCAAATCTTTTCAATTTCATTTGTTCAATGTAATCATATGCTTCAACGCATATTTTTCCAATGCACGTATAATGCACCAAATCCAATCACAGACAAAACATGTCATTTTCACAATCACGTAAAAATATTCTATCACTTTTAAATCACATAATGATTTTTCAACAGTAATTCAAATTACGTAAAATATTTAAATGTAATTCAAATCACTTAAAATGTTTCAACGCATCTCCAATCGCGTAGTAATATTTTATCATATTTCAAATCACATAAAAATATTTTACTGTATTTCCAAACACTTAGAAATATTTTACTGTATTTCAAGCCATGTACTTTAAAAATTACATTTTTAAGATACGTAAATAATTTTTTTCGCCACAATTCCATTACAAAAAATATTTCTCATTCTTCAAAAATTCCATTTCCACTTTTCTCAAAATAATATGACTTTATACTTTATTTAACACATTTTCTTTACTCAAAAAAATCTTTTTCCACATTTCTTTACTCAAGAAGTCCTTTTCCAAAATATAATTCACAAAATCACTTTTTCATTGATATAAATCAACGTTTCAAAACTTAACATTTTCTAACGCACTTCAAAACTCGAAAATAAGTTATACGTTAGTAAATTTTCAAAATACTATTATATTCTCCATTTTTCCCAAATCATTTCCAAATCAACCTTCCTCAAAATAATATAACTTTCTACTTCATTTAATATATCTTCTTACTCAAGAAAATCCTTTTTCACAGTATATTCCACAAATTCACAATTCCATTGAATTAAATCAATGTTTCTAACTTTAAAAATTACTAACGCTTTCCAAAATCCAACGGATGAGTTACACGTTAGAAAATATCAAATCACTATTGTATTCTTCATTTTTTTTTCTTAAATCAATTTTAAAAAAAATAAATTCTTTTTAAAACAAATTGAGGCTCACTTGCAACCTCTCTTTTTCATTTACATAAAAATTCATTTCTCAAGTGCTAAAATACTCTGATTCTCTTTCCACATTCTTTGTATTAAATTAATTATATTTCCACTTGGAAAATCACTTTGTTTCATCAAAATCAATGCATTACAAGCCTTCGAAAACGTGGACATGACTATTGAAAATTATCAAAACATTTTTCCTTCTAAATTGATATGGTTTTACACAAACAAAATCATTAAAATTTTATTTTCAAAAACTGAAATACCGATGGTTATAAAAACCAAACCCATTTGTTCAAATCCTTTTTCACTTTCTTTACAAATCCTTTTTCACTTTCTTTGCAAATCCTTGTTCACTTTCTTTGCAAATCCTTAAAATCAATGTTTGTCCGTTTCATTTAAAACTCATATTTAGAAAAACACTTAGGATCTTTTTACACAAAAATAAATCAATAAAAATTCCTCAAAGACCGTATTCTTGTTCTCTTGAAAAACAAACCATTTGTTTATTTTCCATACTCTTCAAATCATCTATTTTCATTTTTCATGAAAATATTAATTTGTGAACACCTATTTTGAGGTGTCTTGGCTGAAATTCTCATTGTTCTAGGGACCCAAAAAAATCAATTCCCTTGTTCTTGAAAAATTTCAACATGAACCCTAATCAAGGGCATCAAAAACCGAACCCTCTCCTTTGGCTATTGGAGCCAAAAATTGAATTCCTTTTCATCACCACATCATGACATACACATATATATATTTCATCATAAATACTATAAGCATGCCATATACTTATCATGCATAATATAAGCATATCATCAAAGTCATAAAATCATGCAAAGCATATCAAGCATAAGCAAATAAATCAAAGCTCATAAACACACATAAATTATTACATGACCATGGATTGAAATCCTCACATAAATTCACCGTCTATTAAATATAAGACCATCTCTCACCACCATACTTAGTTGGTGAGATAGATCTCCCTCTTACCTCTTGAAGATCCTCAAAAGCTTCTTGATTTGCTTCTTTTTCCAAGTCCTTCACCACCAAAGGCTTCTCAAATACAAAACAAAATACATAGAAATTAGTATACTAAGCTTGATTAAGAGGAACCATGGATCAAACATGGTTTAGAACATGAAAAAGAGAGAAGAAATGAAGTTTCCTTACACTTCACCACAAATACCCTATAACTTGGCTCTTGAAGAAAGTCCATGAAGATGAATGATTTAGAGAAAGTCTCCAACATGAAAGTTGCTTAAAATATCATGTAGATTCAAGATCTATGGTTGGATGAAATTAAAAAGTGATGGAAGGTGGTCTTGATGGTCATGGCCGAAACATAGAGGAGAAGAGAAAGGAGAGAAAATTTTCTAAGTTTAGCTTCTTGAAATTGACAAAGAAAGACCAAGAATGAGTAATAATGATGGTCTTCCACTTTGCCATCCTCTTAAGGCACCAAAAATCATGCCCCCCTCCAAACACTTTCCTAAGGATGCAAACAAATCAATAATAATGCATGTTGACCAAGACAAAGTGATAGAAAATGATAGGAATTGATTTATAATAATTTGCCTCACAAATGAATGCATTGCCGTGGAGAGTGAGTGAGAAATGAGTGAATTATTTGAACAAATAATTGGTACTAAGTCATTGAGAGAAAAGGTGATAAAGTGAGATAGCAAATGAATGAAATGATTTTTTTTGGCCCCCTTTTTTCCTTGCATTCTCCTAAGGAAGCAAACAAAGTAATAATGGTCAAGAATGATGTAATATTGACCATGACAAATAATAATGGTCATCAAATCACCTTTAGCTCCAAAATACTACAAAAATCGTCCCCTCCTTGCATTATGCATGCAATAATATTGTCATCTTTTTCAAGCCATTATTTGAAGCATTTCTAGCCATTGATTAATTCAATGGTTAGGATTTAGGTAGACTTTTGATTAGAAGACTCAATATAGGCCATTGGATCTTTCTCCTTTAAATCCTAGCCATTAGATGTATCTCCAAAATAAAGGGTCAAGATTACTCCTTCTTACTTTTAATCTAAGGGTTATAATTAGTCATAGCCTTTTTAGAAGACCAAATCTCCACCATTGATTAAATCCAAATCCAATGGTCATAAATGGTCCTTGTTACTTTATAAGACTAAATCTCCACTGTAGATTAAATCTAAATCCAATGGTTATAAATGGTCTCTGTCACTTTTCAAGACCAATTCTACACCATTGATTAAATCGATGGTTGATATCGAAGCCTTGCTAACCAAGTTTATTCTCACACCATTGATTAAATCAATGGTGATTATCCAATGCTTCTTTATTAAGTTTGTTTCTTAACCATTGATTAAATCAATGGTTAATCTTCAAACTAAGTATTCTCATCCAAGGGTACAAATCAAGTCAAGTCCTCTTTGTTGACTACGCAGTATAATTTTTATTATTTTTATCTGCTATAACCCTACAAATAATATTTTTACTGTATTTTTATCATCTGATAAATAAATACAGTACAAAACACAGTAAAAGAAAATTATAAAAATTGTTTCCTGATTCAGGTTTAGTAAAATCCCCTGTCTCCGTCTAAATAGTACAAATTTTTCTATCCATAGAAAAAAATTTACTTTGCGGGACCCACCTGAGCCCACGTATGGCCACTTGGGCCCACATAGGACTACCTGGGCCCACATACAGTAAAAAAAATTCATAATCATCCACAAAAATCACAAATATTAGAAAACGTATAAATATCAAATCAGATTACGTAAAATAATTAAAACCTAATGGTAAAAATTAAATTACGTAAAGTTTTCCCCGGCCCAAAAATTTTTATTTTCCTGACTCGGAGTAAATCACTCAAAACGATCAAATACGCTGATGAAATAATCAAAATAATTTTACAGCGTCCAAAAATTACTAAATAGTAAAATTCTGTTAACTGTCAAAATTACTGTTTACAAGATAGGAAATTTCGGGGTGTTACATTACTCTCCCTCTAAAAAGAAATTTCGTCCTCGAAATTTAATAACCATGATTTCACACCCTCAGAATAAATATGAACATTACTCTTTTATCTTATTTTCCAATTCTCATGAAGCTTCCTCTCTTACATCTTGCTATACTATTCTAACCAACAAAATCTCTTTGCTGATGTTCAACTTCTCCTGATCAAACAGATATCTCAGACTCTTATAATTACTGAAGATGTTGAATGTTACTCTAGAAAGAAAGAATTTCCATATCTCCGATACCAACATAACGACAACTAATTTTCATTCATTCCTAGAATAGTTTTTCTCAGATAACTTCCAACTAATGTAATGTATTACTTAAAATTTCCTTATCCTCGTATCACTACATATTTTAGATTTTTGCTTTTAACAGGAAATGTCTCACTAACCGAGTTCTTCTTTCCACAGCATTATACCAAATACTATGACATAGAGTTAAATAGGAATATCGTTTCTTGTTCGTTTAATTGCAGGAGATGAAAGAAAACATCATGGAGGATTAACAAAATGAATCGAACCTGTTATCGAACATATCCAGCAAAGAATTGGATGTAACCCGATTTTCAAGAATAATTTTTTTTTTGGATTACTCACACTCTGTTGAAATAATCTCATTGGATATGGTTGGAAAATAACTAATCCATTTCCAAAGATCACGTCTGTTTATGAAACAGATCAAACTAACATAAAGTTTTGATCTATAACAATAATTTAAATAACTTGAATAGCTTGATTAGCTAAGAATAGAAACAGAAGTAAACAAATCAGAGGATAACGAATAACTCTAACATGTAATTGATCTACTCAATCATATGTTATAAAGAATAGGCCACTCACAGAAATATTCAGTATGGTTTATAGGATTAGCTCCAATGACACAATCTCCATTGTTTAAATCTTCCGCTCAGAACACTCCCGTTCCATTCAGAGTAACAACTTCCCTTACTATCTAAAATTTTACCAACAGAAAACTTTGTTTTCAAAGAGCATAATCTCTGGGAAAATGTGTCTAACTTTTCCACAAATTATTTTCTTGACATATATTCCTTCATTAAGTACCTTCTTTCACATCACTTACTGCTTTTGGTTTCCTCAATGGTTGTAAATACATCTTCCGTCGAAATCAATTACTTTCTCAAAATCCTAAAAAAAATACCAGGTTCCAAAATTATGAAATCTTATATTCCAAGACTGATCCTCTTCTATCAGATTCTGAACTTCAAATTCCAGTTCCCACTAAACAGTGGTCCTTTGTTCGTGCAGTCGTCTTTCCACATTGCTCCTGTTGCTCCCGGGGCTGCAACTGCATTACTAGTAACATGTTCCACTTCCACACAAGTATAACTATCCCGAGCCATTCCCGCTTTTTTTTTTTTGAGGCGTGCAGATCGAAATACAATAGATCTAATATCCATTATAAACAACATTATTTCCTTTTAGAAAACAAACACAGAGAACACAACACAAGCAAAATAGACCTAACCATAAACCCCAAAAGACTCAAACTGTGCTCTGATACCAACTAATGTAACACCATCCTTAGGGCATCACATTTCCGACTCCCGACTCATATCTGAAAAGAAATTCGCACAAAGTTTGAGTTATAAAAGATGGGTTTCAAAATTTCTTCTTTACTGAAACGTAAATTTACTGAAAATATAAGGTAATATTGAAAATCATATTTCAACTATTCATTATGCAATATTGACACCAATTAATATCACAATTTAAAAAGAAATATAAAATTAACAGACTTATTTTTTTTAACAGTAGCAAACCCCATGACGGGTCCTACTTAATAGCACGGTACAACACTAACATTAAATCTTAACATACTCGTTCCTTCTCTTGTATCAACTTGATGCATCAGAACTTTACTCCTTGTCTACCTGGCATATCTTCGAACTTGAGATAGCCACTTTTCAATGTTTCCATCAATCTCTGAGTATCTACCACTCGTTATAAGACAACTCATTCCTTCTACTGTATAATTTTAACAATACAGATAAAGCAATACAATATAACAAAGAGGTGAGATCACCTACACCAATATCAACATGGCAGCACAGAGATAACACAAACAGCAATATCATACAGATAGATCATACCACAATTATGATCATGCCATCAATATTAATCAACTATCATCATCCAATCATTTATCAATTCAATTATCATAAACAATAATTATGATAATGCCCTCAGCATTATCATCATCATCATCTTCCAAGTATTCAAAACAATTGTCATAACCAATATTCCTCAATTCATATATCACACAGATATAAATGCTCAGATTTATACATATGCACAAAGACTCAGTTTATCAAAAATAACTCCATGGAGGTTTTCACAATTTCGAGAAGAATGCTCTGGTTAATTATCAGCCTTAGCCCAAAGACAATCTCCCAGTCGTTGAAAAGAATCGTGTTCTTGTCGGGTATCGTCAATGCGTTAACGGATGCATCGCCAAGTGGCACATGGGGTACTCGCTTAAGCTGCCCACTAGTCGACCGCCGCGCCTCGACGCCCCCAAGATCCATCATAGACCTCACTATCAATTCTCATTCCCTCTTCAACCACAAGGGCCATAATAGCTATTAGCTATATTTTATACAATGCACGAATATATCAGTGCAAGTCCAACCCCAAAGGGCCAAATCTTTTCAATTTCATTTGTTCAATGTAATCATATGCTTCAACGCATATTTTTCCAATGCACGTATAATGCACCAAATCCAATCACAGACAAAACATGTCATTTTCACAATCACGTAAAAATATTCTATCACTTTTAAATCACATAGTGATTTTTTAATAGTAGTTCAAATTACGTAAAATATTTAAATGTAATTCAAATCACTTAAAATGTTTCAACGCATCTCCAATCGCGTAGTAATATTTTATCATATTTCAAATCGCATAAAAATATTTTACTATATTTCAAACCACGTACTTTAAAAATTACGTTTTTAAGATATGTAAATAATTTTTTTTGCCACAATTCCATTACAAAAAATATTTCTCATTCTTCAAAAATTCCATTTCCACTTTTTTCAAAATAATATGACTTTATACTTTATTTAACACATTTTCTTTACTCAAAAAAATCTTTTTCCACATTTCTTTACTCAAGAAGTCTTTTCCAAAATATAATTCACAAAATCACTTTTCCATTGATATAAATCAACGTTTCAAAACTTAACATTTTCTAACGCACTTCAAAACTCGAAAATAAGTTATACGTTAGTAAATTTTCAAAATACCATTATATTCTCCATTTTTCCCAAATCATTTCCAAATCAACCTTCCTCAAAATAATATAACTTTCTACTTCATTTAATATATCTTCTTACTCAAGAAAATCCTTTTTCACAGTATATTCCACAAATTCACAATTCCATTGAATTAAATCAATGTTTCTAACTTTAAAAATTACTAACGCTTTCCAAAATCCAACGGATGAGTTACACGTTAGAAAATACCAAATCACTATTGTATTCTTCATTTTTTTCTTAAATCAATTTTAACAAAAATAAATTCTTTTTAAAACAAATTGAGGCTCACTTGCAACCTCTCTTTTTCATTTACATAAAAATTCATTTCTCAAGTGCTAAAATACTCTGATTCTCTTTCCACATTCTTTGTATTAAATTAATTATATTTCCACTTGGAAAATCACTTTGTTTCATCAAAATCAATGCATTACAAGCCTTCGAAAACGTGGACATGACTATTAAAAATTATCAAAATATTTTTCCTTCTAAATTGATATGGTTTTACACAAACAAAACCATTAAAATTTTATTTTCAAAAATTGAAATACCGATGGTTATAAAAACCAAACCCATTTGTTCAAATCCTTTTTCACTTTCTTTACAAATCCTTTTTCACTTTCTTTGCAAATTCTTGTTCACTTTCCTTGCAAATCCTTAAAATCAATGTTTGCCTATTTCATTCAAAACTTATATTTAGAAAAACACTTAGGATCTTTTTACACAAAATAAATCAATAAAAATTCCTCAAAGACCGTATTCTTGTTCTCTTGAAAAACAAACCCTTTGTTTATTTTCCATACTCTTCAAATCATCCATTTTCATTTTTCATGAAAATATTAATTTGTGAACACCTATTTTGAGGTGTCTTGGCTGAAATTCTCATTGTTCTAGGGACCCAAAAAAATCAATTCCCTTGTTCTTGAAAATTTTTAACATGAACCCTAATCAAGGGCATCAAAAACCGAACCCTCTCCTTTGGCTATTGGAGTCAAAAATTGATTTCCTTTTCATCACCACATCATGACATACACATATATATATTTCATCATAAATACTATAAGCATGCCATATACTTATCATGCATAATATAAGCATATCATCAAAGCCATAAAATCATGCAAAGCATATCAAGCATAAGCAAATAAATCAAAGCTCATAAACACACATAAATTATTACATGACCATGGATTGGAATCCTCACATGGATTCACCATCCATCAAATATAAGACCATCTCTCACCACCATACTTGGTTGGTGAGATGGATCTCCCTCTTACCTCTTGAAGATCCTCAAAAGCTTCTTGATTTGCTTCTTTTTCCAAGTCCTTCACCACTAAAGGCTTCTCAAATACAAAACAAAATACATAGAAATTAGTATACTAAGCTTGATTAAGAGGAACCATGGATCAAACATGGTTTAGAACATGAAAAAGAGAGAAGAATTGAAGTTTCCTTACACTTCACCACAAATACCCTATAACTTGGCTCTTGAAGAAAGTCCATGAAGATGAATGATTTAGAGAAAGTCTCCAACATGAAAGTTGCTTAGAATATCATGTAGATTCAAGAACTATGGTTGAATGAAATTAAAAAGTGATGGAAGGTGGTCTTGATGGTCATGGCCGAAACATAGAGGAAAAGAGAAAGGAGAGAAAATTTTCTAAGTTTAGCTTCTTGAAATTGACAAAGAAAGACCAAGAATGAGTAATAATGATGGTCTTCCACTTTGCCATCCTCTTAAGGCACCAAAAATCGTGCCCCCCTTCAAACACTCTCCTAAGGACGCAAACAAATCAATAATAATGCATGTTGACCAAGACAAAGTGATAGAAAATGATAGGAATTGATTTATAATAATTTGCCTCACAAATGAATGCATTGCCGTGGAGAGTGAGTGAGAAATGAGTGAATTATTTGAACAAATAATTGGTACTAAGTCATTGAGAGAAAAGGTGATAAAGTGAGATAGCAAATGAATGAAATGATTTTTTTTGGCCCCCCCTTTTCCTTGCATTCTCCTAAGGAAGCAAACATAGTAATAATGGTCAAGAATGATGTAATATTGACCATGACAAATAATAATGGTCATCAAATCACTTTTAGCTCCAAAATACTATAAAAACTGTCTCCTCCTTGCATTATGCATGCAATAATATTGTCATATTTTTCAAGCCATTATTTGAAGCATTTCTAGCCATTGATTAATTCAATGGTTAGGATTTAGGTAGACTTTTGATTAGAAGACTCAATCTAGGCCATTGGATCTTTCTCCTTTAAATCCTAGCCATTAGATGTGTCTCCAAAATAAAGGATCAAGATTACTCCTTCTTACTTTTAATCTAAGGGTTATAATTAGTCATAGCCTTTTTAGAAGACCAAATCTCCACCATTGATTAAATCCAAATCCAATGGTCATAAATGGTCCTTGTTACTTTATAAGACTAAATCTCCACCGTAGATTAAATCTAAATCCAATGGTTATAAATGGTCCCTGTCACTTTTCAAGACCAATTCTACACCGTTGATTAAATTGACAGTTGATATCAAAGCCTTCCTAACCAAGTTTATTCTCACACCATTGATTAAATCAATGGTGATTATCCAATGCTTCTTTATTAACTTTGTTTCTTAACCGTTGATTAAATCAATGGTTAATCTTCAAACTAAGTATTCTCATCCAAGGGTACAAATCAAGTCAAGCCCTCTTTATTGACTACGCAGTATAATTTTTATTATTTTTATCTGCTATAACCTTATAAATAATATTTTTACTATATTTTTATCATCTGATAAATAAATACAGTAAAAAACACAGTAAAAGAAAATTATAAAAACTGTTTCCAGATTCAAGTTTAGTAAGATCCCCTGTCTCCCTCTAAACAGTACAAATTTTTCTATCCATAAAAAAAATTTTGCTTTGCGGGACTCACCTGGGCCCACATACAGTAAAAAAAATTCATAATCATCCACAAAAATCATAAATATTAGAAAACACACAAATATCAAATCAGCTTACGTAAAATAATTAAAACCTAACAGTAAAAATTAAATTACATAAAGTTTTCCCTGGCCCAAAAATTTTTATTTTCCTGATTCGGAGTAAATCACTCAAAACGATCAAATACGCTGACGGAATAATCAAAATAATTTTACAGCATCCAAAAATTACTAAACAGTAAAATTTTGTTAACTGTCAAAATTACTGTTTACAAGATAGGAAATTTTGGGGTGTTACAGTCCGGCGGGTCGGTGGTCGGGGAGCTCTGGATCTGGCGAGTAGCAGCGGCTATAGATTTGGGGTGGGCTGATTCGTTGGGTCACGGGTTTACTCCGGGGAGCTCGGTTTAGGGTGGCAGCGCACGGTGGCCATGCGCAACACGATTGGACGGGCGACCAGATCTGGAGCAGGCGGTGCGAAGAGGGGCTGCGACGTGGGTCAGGGGCCAGACTGGTTCACTGGGTCACGGGGCTGGCGCAGAGAGCAGCGGGGCCGACGAGATGGGGGCCGGCTCCGGGCGCTAGATGCGACGCGGGTCAGGAAGCGGCGACTAGGTAGTAGGTCGCGGGTGGTGCGACAGGGGCTGCAGGAAGTGAGTTGGATGGTTAACATGAGATGTTAACTAATGGAAGGTTGAAGGTGAGGTTCACGTGGATGAGCTTACGATTTTTTGAAGATGGGAGCTCATGGACGTGATGGGGGTGTTGGTGTATGCCCTAGAGGCTAATACATTTTCTGTATTTACATATATTCTATTATGCTATTTTATATATGAGGCATTTCATTTATTGTGTTCTTTTTTGATAAACATAATAAAGTCCTTAGAATAGTAAGTTTGATGCCATAAGACATCAAGTGGATGACTTGATCGTGAGATCCTTTTGGTTACAACACTATTCTTAAATGTCCCTAGTCAAGTATTATTGTTAATTAGGACAATAATAATACATTGAGACTAGTATGTGCAGAGACCGATGACCACATCTCACGGGTCATGGATATGAGATATCAAGTCTTCACATGGGTACATATTAGAGTAATGATGTCTTGGGTGACCCACCATGAGAATGCTACATGGATCGTTACGTGAGTGTCATAGCGATTCTTATAGTGACAATGGTGTTTGTGGTCCTTTGACTGAAATCACTACGATTCCTACATGAGGAGTTGTGTGTTTTAATGCCATCAAACGTCATCCGTTATAAGGTGATTATAAAGTTGGTTATTGGACATACCGCAAATCATGCAGAGGGAATGGGGGTGCCCTAGAGGGGATTTGTCACTCTAACATAACGGAAGCATTATCTTCGGCCCCCTGATTGAGTGAGACTGCGAAATGCATGGCCATGCTCAAATGAGTCAATATGAGATATTGATCTCATTTGTTGTTACAAAGTCTGCTCGAGTATCAGGAAATGAATGATTGGACTATACAAGGGTGACGCATTCCATGCCTTGTGTTCAATCTAGATATCTTGACAAAGGGACTAAACGACACGAAAAACATTGGTCACGAAAAGGTTATGTCAAATCACTGACATTCTTATTACTTGGATAGCATTGATGTGTTGCTAGATACCGCTCACTGCTTGTAATATTAAAAATGGGATTTTAATATTACTGCTAACGTAATAAGAACCTGCAGGGTCACACACATAGAGCAGACTAAAATTGGAGCAATGGATCCAAGTTGGACTCAGATTCAAATATGGGCCAGACTCATAACAGATGGGTCTAGGGTTGCACTGACTTACCTGCTGCGCTCACACTCACTTAAGGCAGTCACTATTATAAATAGTACTGCTAAGGGGGCTGCTAATAGACATAATTCTGAACCCTAGCAGTACCTACACAAAAGTGAGTGAGAGATCGACAGGTTTCTTCTCTTCTCTTCGCAGCTAGCACTATGTGAGAGACGTGAGGCTCCTCTTTGTGGACGTTGGACGTTCGTGAGTCTGTTCGTGTGGATACCGCAGAGACATCATTTCTATTACGGTGTTAGTGATTCACGCTTCAAGAGGTAAATCATTTAAAAACTCGGATTATAACTTTTTTCGCATGGATCCTCGGTGGGAATCCCTGTTTTCTGCTGCGTGTTGTATCTGCAAAATTCCCAACAGGGGGTTGAAGATGGTGAGGGTGATTGTGGAGGTAGCTTTAGTTATGGTTGAATGTAGGTGGGAGGAGGATGGTGGTCACGGTTTGGGGGTGTTTGTTTTTTTGTGGAAGAAAATGATGAAGATGAAGATGGATGAAGGTGGTGGCTACCTTGTGGGAGTCAAGGTCAGGTCTCAGTGATTGCCTAGAGCATGCAGTGTTGTGATGTTGGCTGTGGAGATTGAAGATTGGTTGTGTGAGTGGTTGGCAGAGAAGGATGGAGGTTTGTGGTGAGGAAGATGGTGATGGTTGGGATGAATGTGGTGGTGAAAGGTTGAGATATTGAAGTGAAGGGGCTGCTCGATGATGGTATGCTGATGAGAGGTTATTTTTGGTGGAGCAAGATGGAAGTGTTGATGAGGATGGGTGCAGGGGTTTGTGGGTGTGTTTCTCTGTGTAAAAATTGAACCCCTTTTTTTCTATTTTCATTTTCCTTTATTGTAAGCAGAGATGACTCCTCTGCAACCCAGGAAAATTAGCTTAGGTGCAGATAGAGTTTTCTAGCTTAGTTTCCATTTTTATGATTTTTCTTTTAGGTTGTCATCTTCTCATGCCTGCTCCTTACCATTTTTGTGCTGCATTGAGCCTTGAGTATGCATAATTGCAGTAATGTGACAGATTGAGTTGAAAAGAAAATAGAAAAAAGGGATGCTAGTTGCATTTCAACTACTAGTTAAACTTGGTTTTGGTTAGATGTTGGAACATAACCAGAACCTATTGAAGAATTGCTTCCCCCTCCCTTCTTTTTTTTTAAAAAAAAAATTGAGATTAATCTTTTTTTATCCTTTTTTTCATTTTTTTTATTTTTTTATTTTCATTTATTTATTTATTTTTACATTCAAAATAAAACAAAGTGATAAATGGGCTAGGACATGACTAAATGATTTTGCCAAGAAAGTGGACAATTATTAATTGAATTTTTATTTTCTTTTTTCTTCTTTCTTTTTTATTTTACCTTTTTTAGTCCGACCAAAATTGGGTGTTCACAACATTCTAGCATTCTGAAAAAAAAAAAAACATTATCTTACATTTTCATAGCATTCTTAGCATTCAAAAAAAGAAAAAGATACATCATCTTGCATTTTCATGACATTCCTAGCATTTTTTTAAAAGAAAAAAGAAAAAACACATTATCTTGCATTTTCATAGCATTCCTATCATTCAAAAAAACAAAAGATATATTATCTAGTATTTTCATAGCATTTCTATCATTCAAAAAAAGAAAAAGATACATTATCTTGTTAGCCAAGTGGCCTCAAACTCAAGAGGGGGGTGAATTGAGTTTATGAAATATTTTCGCAAATCTTTCGTAAAACGTTTGTTAAATAATTTTCGTTGAAGCTATTGGATAATTGAAATGAATAGATAAATGAGATTGAATACTTCACTCACAAATTAAATAAACCAAGATGAATAATATTCAAGTAAGCATATAAAGTAAATGCACAAATGTAAAGAGATAGGGTTGAGAGAATCAAACACAAGGATTTATCCTGGTTTAGCCACCCCTTGTGACCTACGTCCAGCCCTCAAGCGAACCACTCGAGATTTTCCACTAAACTTCAAGCTTGAACGGATGCTTGAAAACCTTTACACAATAGAGCACTCACCAACACCTTGGGATACCTCACCCTTGTGCTTTGACCCTCAAAAATAGGGATGCCTCACCCTTTACAACCTTTTGAGGGATGCCTCACCCTCAAGGGATACCTCACCCTTTTCTAACTTTGAGAGATACCTTACTCTCTAAGGGATACCTCACCCTTCACTCTAGAGGGATACCTCACCCTTTCTTTTTCAGATTACACAAAGTATAGAAGATAGAAACTCTCTTAAAGAGTAGATAGATACAAATTGAAGCTCTAATAATGTCCCTTTTGAATATCTCAAGTTTTCTCACAAAAACAGGGGGAAAACGTTTTTTGGATTGAATCTCATATATGATTGTTAGATTGATGTTCTAAAATGAAGTTCAACCCTTAATGAAGACCCAAGGCAAGTATTTATAAGTTGTATGAAGAAAAGAGCCGTTGGGGGTGATAAAGCCAAGCTTTTAATGCAGTAAAAATAACCATTGGGGTCTGTCAGACTGCATGTAATCGATTACACAGCCCATGTAATCGATTACATGGATGTTTGAACGTGTTCTTGGCTTTCTGGGCTCTGTGTAATCGATTACATTATTAGTGTAATCGATTACATGGCTTCTGACTTTCTTGTAATCGATTACACAATCTATGTAATCGATTACATGACTCCTTGAACGTGTTCTTGCCTTTTTGGGCTTCAATGTAATCGATTACATTCTTGGTGTAATCGATTACACGACCTCGACTTGCGTGTAATCGATTACATGAACCATGTAATCGATTACAGCTCTCTGTTTATTTGTAATCGATTACAAAACATGTGTAATCGATTACCTTGGCCTTTGAACACATTTTTCAAGTTCAATTAAGCTTGTAAGTCATTTCTAACACCTCAAGACATTTGATTAAACATAAAACCTTTCAAGAGTGTTAGATCTAAGATTAAAAATAATGTTTCTTTGAAAAACATGTGTAGCTTTGAATTTTCACACTTATTTTGAAAAATATATTTGGAAAACCATTTGAGAATAATTGAGATACTTAAAGGGCATTTTACATTGATATTCTAAGACCTATATCTAATATACCTCTTTTGATCTTGGTCTTTATCTTTTGATCTTGATTTTCATCTTTGGCTTTGTTATCATCAAAAATCATTTGACATGCCTTAGAGACATAAGCATTCACATTCTCCCCCTTTTTGATGATGGCAAACTAAGCATTCAACAGAATGAGAAATATATGCATTTATTTGATTATCAGATAATTAAATGCAACACTCTCCCGTAATGTATGCATGAGATATAATATGTGAAAGTACAAAACTCCCCCGTACACATGCTCCCCCATACATATGCAATATATTTCACTAATCTCTCCCCCTTTGGCATTATCAAAAAGAAGACATAAGCATTCAGATTTGATATAATTATTTCAGCCCAGCAGGATCAATATAAGAGAATAATCATTTAGCACATCAAGATGTGATACCAATAGCAAATGCATATGAAGAGAAACTTAGATAGTATTTATCATTTATGCCAATAGAAATCAGAGTCATATACAAAAGTAATATGGGATTAGATAAAGATTAAGCAAAAGGAAAGCATTATGAAGGACCAAACTTGAAACAATAAAAAAGGTTCCAAATCATTCCAAGATAATTTCAAACATCATTTAAGCATATATTCCAGTCAGATTATGATCCAAAACACATTATTGTGCAACAAAACAACATATTATGCATCAAGTTGATGTATTATGCAGAAGATTGTGACATTATGCAGTAAAATGTTATGCAACAAGACATTATACAACAAAGGTGACCAATTTATGTAGCAGATAAGCATATTATGTAGTAGACCAATATATTGTACAGTAGAATTAGAAGCATGACTGATCCATTATGACAAGTTCAAAGATATTGATATTATACATGCCATTTCACATGAAAAATATATTCATTTAACATATTTAAGATATTAAACTAGTAAAGCATAGAGCAAGTCACACTTAACCAAATGATGCAAGTTCAAGCTTCTTGGAGACAGGGAGGATAGCTTGATGTATTTTTCTGGTTTTGTGCTTAGAGCAGCCACGTTTTCAGGATATCCAAAGTTAATTCTTGGCCTTCAAGTACACCTACAACACACTTCAATTTTTGACTTTTGGTACCCAAATTTTCTTGGGTCCTTGTGTGTTAGTCTTTGCCAAAGTGTCTTTGGGAACCCAAACTAATTTAGTTCCTAGCTTGTTATTGATATTCTTCCTTACATTGCAATTTGATGCACTATGCCCTTTCCTACCACAATGAAAGCATTTAATAAAGGGACTATTTGATGTACTTGATGAAACAAAGAAGTTCTTGAGAAACTTTTGTTGTTTATTGGGATTATACCCCAAACCAGCCTTTTGAAAAATGCATCTTTGGTTTCCAAGTAATATGTTCAAATTATCTCTTCCATAGGTAAATTTTGAAAAAGTGTTTTTCAAATCCTCAATCTCAATTTCAAATGCTTTACTTGATGAGCAAGATGAGGGTGTAGATGCATTATCAAGAGATAAACATGTCATGCATGAAGAGTTTGCATCTATCAATCCAAGAGTTTCATTTTCTAATTTCAATTCCTCAATTTTTTTGTTTAAAGCATAAATTTGTTTTTCAAATGAGGAAATTGATTTCTTGGATGATGAGACAAGTTTTGCAAGTCTTATGGATTCTTTATGCAATTCTTCAAATGCATCTTGTAGTTCATCATAGGAAGGGGAAGAGTTTGATTCAGAATTTGAAGATGTTACCTCTATGTCATTTTCATCTTCCTCTTCTCTTCTAGCCATGAAACATAGATTGGCTTTCTCATTATCCAAGCTATCGGTTGAGTCCATGTCATTATCATCCCAAGCTATGTAGGCTCTTCTTTCTTTCTTCTCCCTTGAGGATTTTTGGTGGTATTTTTCCACTTTACTTTGATAAATCGGGCACTCCATCTTCATGTGACCCAACTCTTCACATTCATAGCATTTTGGAGTGGATGAGGTTCCTTTCCCTTTGTGATAGACATTCTTTTGGGGAAAGAGAGGTCTTCCATAAGCTCTATTCTTTTTAAAGAATCTTCCAAATTTTTTGACTAGTAGAGCAAGATTCTCCTCCTCTATTTCCAAGCCATCTCCATCATATTCATCATCATCATGATCATTAATCATGGAGGAAGTGGCCTTGAGAGCAATTTCTTTCTTTTTCTTGTCAATCTCCTCACTTTGGTTGAGTCTATTCAATTCCAATTCATGTTCTTGGAGCTTGCCAAAAAGTGTGGCTAAGGTCATGGTTGAGAGATTTCTTGACTCCGATATAGCCGTCACTTTAGGTTGCCAATCCCTGCTCAAACATCTTAAAACCTTGTTAATAAGATCTTCATTAGAAAATGTCTTTCCTAATGAAGCTAAATGATTTATAATAAGTGTAAAACGTTTTTGCATTTCTTGAATGCTTTCATTTTGGTTCATTCTAAAAAGCTCATATTCATGAGTGAGAGTATTGATCCTTGATCTTTTCACTTCACTAGTACCCTCATGAGTTACTTCTAAAGTGTCCCACATTTCTTGGGCAGATTTACAATTTGAGACTCTAAAGAATTCATCATACCCCAAGGATGTGGTAATGATGTTTTTGGCACTCAAATTATATTGGACCTTTTTCTTATCATCATTGGTTCATTCACTTCTTAGTGTATTAACCCTTACACCATTAACATCTTTTTTGGGGATAAAAGGATCATTTTCAATAGCATCCCATACATCTAAATCAATAGCTTCAATAAAAATTTTCATTCTTTCTTTCCAATAAGCATACCCATCCCCATTAAAAAAAGGAGGTCTATAGATAGAAGAACTTTCTGAAAACTCCTTTGAGGAGGCCATCACTTTCTCTTGAAGCTGCTAAGCCCTTTACACAAGAGCCTAGCTCTGATACCACTTGTTAGCCAAGTGACCTCAAACTCAAGAGGGGGGTGAATTGAGTTTATGAAATATTTTCGCAAATCTTTCGTAAAACGTTTGTTAAACAATTTTTGTTGAAGCTATTGGATAATTGAAGTGAATAGATAAATGAGATTGAATACTTCACTCACAAATTAAATAAACCAAGATGAATAATATTCAAGCAAGCATATAAAGTAAATGCACAAATGTAAAGAGATAGGGTTGAGAGAATCAAACACAAGGATTTATCCTGGTTCAGCCACCCCTTGTGACCTACGTCCAGCCCTCAAGCGAACCACTCAAGATTTTCCACTAAACTTCAAGCTTAAAAAAAAAAAAACCTTTACACAATAGAGCACTCACCAACACCTTGGGATACCTCACCCTTGTGCTTTGACCCTCAAAAACAGGGATGCCTCACCCTTTACAACCTTTTGAGGGATGCCTCACCCTCAAGGGATACCTCACCCTTTTCTAACTTTGAGAGATACCTTACTCTCTAAGGGATACCTCACCCTCTCTTTTTCAGATTACACAAAGTATAGAAAATAGAAACTCTCTTAAAGAGTAGATAGATACAAATTGAAGCTCTAATAATGCCCCTTTTGAATATCTCAAGTTTTCTCACAAAAACAGGGGGAAAACATTTTTTGGATTGAATCTCGTATATGATTGTTAGATTGATGTTCTAAAATGAAGTTCAACCCTTAATGAAGACCCAAGGCAAGTATTTATAAGTTGTATGAAGAAAAGAGTCGTTGGGGGTGATAAAGCCAAGCTTTTAATGCAGTAAAAATAGCCGTTGGGGTCTGTCACACCGCGTGTAATCGATTACACAGCCCATGTAATCGATTACATGGATGTTTGAACGTGTTCTTGGCTTTCTGGGCTCTGTGTAATCGATTACATTATTGGTGTAATCGATTACATGGCCTACCGACTTTCTTGTAATCGATTACACAATCTATGTAATCGATTACATGACTCCTTGAACGTGTTCTTGCCTTTCTGGGCTTCAATGTAATTGATTACATTACTGGTGTAATCGATTACACGGCCTCTGACTTGCGTGTAATCGATTACATGAACCATGTAATCGATTACCAGCTCTCTGTTTAGCTTATAATCGATTACAAAACATGTGTAATCGATTACCTTGACCTTTGAACACATTTTTCAAGTTCAATTAAGCTTGTAAGCCATTTCTAACACCTCAAGACATTTGATTAAACATAAAACCTTTCAAGAGTGTTAGATCTAAGATTGAAAATAATGTTTCTTTGAAAAACATGTGTAGCTTTGAATTTTCACACTTATTTTGGAAAAGATATTTGAAAAACCATTTGAGAATCATTGAGATACTTAAAGGGCATTTTACATTGATATTCTAAGACCTATATCTAATATACCTCTTTTGATCTTGGTCTTTATCTTTTGATCTTGATTTTCATCTTTGGCTTTGTTATCATCAAAAACCATTTGACATGCCTTAGAGACATAAGCATTCACATATCTTGCATTTCCATGACATTCCTAGCTTTTTTGTTAAAAAAAAAGAAAAAAATGAAAGAAAAGAAAATGTTTTCATCACAAAATTCATTATTCATCTTATACATCTTATGCATATAATTCATTTCATCTCATTCTTCGTCTAATGTTATTTTGTTTTGATAAATCAAACAAAAGGAACCATTGTGCGACCTAAGAATGAAGACGCCAACCAAACCCAAGTTCATAACACAAGGGCTCGAACAAGGCTTGCAGCAATGGCTACTGAAAGAGAAGGCAGAAACTTAGGTATAGAAGTCGATGAGATTAAAGGGAGATGGATGAAATGATAGAGTCTCAGAGAAGAATGAAGGAAACATTGTTTACTATAAGGGAGACTCTCACCTTGATTGGGGCGACAGGAAGCACAGGAGTGACTGGGGCACATCTGTGCCTGCCAACTATCATTTCCATGAGGACAAACCCCGGGATCACCATTGAGATGTCTATTGTGGGAAGGGCTTCGAATACTACATTGCTAGTGATTCCTATCGGAAAAGGGTATCGTTCTTCAGAGGATACTCGAAATGAGGTTCATGGTAATGCTGAATTCACATGGGAACAACCATATATGTCCATCCTAGTGACAATAAGATTTATTGCTGGGAGAGGTTATGCAGCAATTCAAAAGAATAAGATGGAAGAAGAATGGAAGGAAAGGTTAGAAGAACAAATCAAAGCAATCAAGGGTTCTAGCACCTATGGTCCCCTTGAGATAGAAGAGTTGTGCCCTACTGCTAACATTGTCATCGCATAGGACTTGGAAGTTGTAACACCCCTAATTTTTAGTATTTATTTTGCTTATTTTAATAACAGGACTTTAAGGTTCCAAGATTCGACAAATATAACAGGAGCACTAACCCTTTTTTCCATCTGAAAACCTATGTTACCAAAATGTCAATTTAGTCATAGGACTGGAAGTTGTAACACCCTAATTTTTAATTTATTTTGCTTATTTTAATATTATTTTAGACTGTATGTGTGTTTGAGGCAGGAAAGGTTGGAAAAAGAATGGAAGGAAAGGTTGGAAGAACAAGCAATCAAGGGTTCTAGCACCTATGGTCCCCTTGAGATAGAAGAGTTGTGCCTTACTGCTAACATTGTCATCCCCAAGGACTTTAAGGTTCCAAGATTCGACAAATATGACAGGAGCACTAACCTTTTTTTCCATCTAAAAACCTACGTTACCAAAATGTCAATTTAGTCATAGGACTGGAAGTTGTAACACCCTGATTTTTAATTTATTTTGATTATTTTAATATTATTTTAGATTGTATGTGTGTTTGAGGCAGAAAAGGTTGGAAGAAGAATGGAAGGAAAGGTTGGAAGAACAAATCAAAGCAATCAAGGGTTCTAGCACCTATGGTCCCCTTGAGATAGAAGAGTTGTGCCCTACTGCTAACATTGTCATCCCCAAGGACTTTAAGGTTCCAAGATTCGACAAATATGACAAGAGCACTAACCCTTTTTTCCATCTGAAAACCTACGTTACCAAAATGTCTATTTAGTCATAGGACTGGAAGTTGTAACACCCCAATTTTTCTTTCTTTCTCTGTTATATGTGTTTTTATAATTTATTTTGATTATTTTAATATTATTTTAGACTGTATGTGTGTTTGAGGCAGGCCCGTAAAAATAAAAATTTTCTAGACCAGAAAGTTTTGGACTGTTAATGCGGGGCCGAGGGAACTTACTAAACCTGAAATCGAAAATAATTTTCAAAAATTTTCTTTATCTGAGTTTTTGTTCTATTCTATTATCTATTGGATAAAGCTATTATCCATTGGATAATTAATGTTATTATCCATTGGATAATAAATAGCAGTATCTTTTATCCATTAGTTAATAATCAACCCATAAATATCTTAGAGGAGGAGCTTAGTCATGATTCTAGAACCTTCTATCCTATGACTCACCTAGGTCACTCATTTAGTGACTCACCACATGACCTAATTGTGACACCCTTGTGACTCACCCTATGTGACTCACCATTGTGACTCTTTATGATGCACCAATGGATGGCAAGCTTGGAAGAGAAGTCTTGATCTCCACCCTTGATGAAGCTCACAGCCAAGATCTCTTGGAGAAGCTTAAGTGATCAATTTGATCACTCTTTCCTTCTATGTCTATCTTGTTTAGTTTTTCATTAAGCAAAATATCTAAAGCTATCACAAAATACTCTCTCATTCTTTCTCCCTTTGAGACCCACGGCCATGAAGCTCTAAAGGGGCTAAAACCAATTTTTCTATCACTTTGTTAAGCTTATCAACTTTTCATGCAAACTAAGAACCAAAACTTCTCTCTCATTTTTCTTTCCAAAGCTCATGACCAAGCTATTATTTTCCATTTTCCAACCTTTCATAATTCAAACCAACCTTACTACTTGATTCTAAACACCATTCTAAGAAACTTTGATGTTGTGATCAAGAGCTAGATCAATTATCTTCAAGCTTATTTTTCAAGCTTGAGTTCAAGAGTTCTTAGGTAAAATTCTTGAATATCCATTTCTTGTTTCATTTTTGAAGTTCTAAGACCATGCTTGATCTATGATTATCTTTATCAAGCATTAGATATTAATATGTTTGTGTTTACTTTAATTTTTAAGAGCAACTTGGTGGTGAAAGTTGACACAAGGAGTCATCCTATAAGGAGCTAGGAAGCTACATCTAAGGTAAGAGGGAGATTAACCTCATCAACCAATTATGGTGGTGAGGAACGAAATATTTGTGTTTGTGAATGAAAAATTCATGTGAGGATTTATTCACTCGATTGTGTGATTATTGGTTATGCTTGTTTGATTATGTATACTTATATGATGTTGATTGTATGCATGAAATTACTATGCATAAATTTGATATAATAGAATTGTGATGACTAGAGTATATTGTATGCTATAAATTGTGTTAGGAAGGAAAAGAATTCGGGTCCCAATGACCATAGAGGCTCACGGCCTTCATGCCCTCCAAAGGGGAATCCAATGCAAAAATGGTTTATTAAATGCTAACTTAGAGGATTTGGTGATAAGAGATTTAATTAAGATATTATAAAATAGAAATGGAAATGAATAATTTTTATCATTAAACAAAAAGTGATTTTTTGACCATGATGTGGAAAATAGAATTGAGAAGTAGATTGAAACTTGAAGTATTTTACTTAAGAGGATTTTTAGTGAGATAAATGGAAAATATTTTTAATAATGAAAGTTTTGGAAAGAATGTTAGAAAATGTTACATAGATGATTAGGGGACTAAATTAGGATTAAAGGATTTACAAGTTAAAAAGAAGATAAATACAATTTTATAATTTAAGAAGTAATGTTTTTTGGCTATATCAATGGAGATAATTTTTAAGGATAGTTTAGAATTTAAAATATTTCAATTTAAGAAAGTTTTTATTTAGAGTAATAAACAAAGTGATTTTCAGCCTTAGTATGGAAATAAAGCTAGAATGATGTTTTGAAAAATTAAGGTATCTTATTTAATAAGAGTAATGGAGAAGGATTTTATAGTATCTTGATTTAATGAAAATAAATTTAAGTTTTTGTGGAAAATGTTTGGAAATATTAATTAGAGGTGGATTAGTGAGAAAATGTTGGAATTAAAGTCCAATTTTTATAAAACTATGAGAAAAGTTTTAAATTGAGCTTAAAATATTAAGAAAATATTTTACGCGATTGAAAATATATAGAAAAACTCTTATGCGATTTAAAAATGATGATTTTTAGCTACGCGATTAAGAAAGCATTTTAAAATCTTTATGTGATTGAGAAAACGTTGAAAAAATGTTACGCGATTTGAAAATGTAACGAAAGTGTTACGCGATTGTGAAAACACAATAAAAATGCTACGCGATTGGTTGTAGCTGGTAGTGGCTTGTGATATACATTGAGTCATTAATCATGCATTATTTGTCAAACGGTGTCTATTAAGGCTATTGTTGCGTAGGAGATGAATTACACCTTCGTGCGGGTGCGAATTGCGTAGTGAAGGTCTATGAATGATCTTGAAGGCGTCGGGGCGCATAATTCCACATGTGGCCAGTTAGTAGCACTACTGTGCCATGGCAACCGATGCAAACGTACCGACGATCTCGACGAGAACACTATTCCTATTCCTGATCTGGCGTAGAATGTCTTGTACAAGCCATGATGTATACACTGAGAAATTTTTTATAGCACTTGAATTGAGGTGAATGACGTACAGACATATCTTCTGGATCATTCTCTCTGAAATTGTATTTAGCTCTATGGAGTAGGAAATTAGTGCATTGTGCATAAGAATGGTCAGTATACATATTGTGCATGTGCATAATCAGTGTACATATTGTTGTGACATAGTCAATATGCATATTTTTGTGGTATGGTTAGTATTCATATATTGTGATATATATTGTTGAATTATCTATTAGTTGATAACATGATTATACCTGTTATTTTGTGATATTGTTGTATATAAGTGGCATTATTGTCATTATTGTTTCTATGCTACCATGATGGTATTGATGTAGGGGATCTTACCTCTTTATTGTATTATTCTGTTTGTTCTGTTCTATATTCATGTTTTGAGAAGACTACGATGGCAGCGAGGCAGAATCTTAAGAGTTTTGTTAGTTTACAGTTTCATGGGGGCAACGAAGCATGGCACGTCCATTGGGACACGGGACGCATTCAGTATATTGGAGATATTACCTTACTTTGCAGTAGGACCCGGCATGGTATTGCTATGTTTTTTTTGTGAATGCTTCTATTTATTTAGAGTTCTCTATGTCTATTATTGAGTTATGGAGTAATCATTATAACACTCCTAGGGAAGACTCCGAGGAGTTGATCGCTCGGACTCTCGTTTGTAGTGACATGCCCCGACTGGGTATTTGTCCATTAGGGATTCCAAAGAGGATCTGGAGGAAGATCGGGTTCAGGACCCTACTCGTCAAGTTTTTGGACTTGGGTTAGGTTTACTTTTGATATGGTAGTTATACATATTATTTGGTGTACGTAAGTTTTATGTATTTAAGTTGTTACTAATCTATATTATGTATATGAGATGTATATTATTTTGTTCTTATGTCTTATGTTTCAATAATTCGGTAAGTTTATGTTATCCGCGAAAAAGAAATTTTGAAACCCGTATTAAAATAATATCAAATATTTTATAACTTGGATAAAGATTTAAAAAGAGTTGGTCTAAAATGTAATGCCTTTCGGAGGGTATTACAGAAGTTCCTTGTCAGCTTCTTCCATGAAAATTTGATTGGGCCTGCTTTGGAATGGTGTATCCAACAAGACCTTTCTAAAATATCTTCTTGGGATGACTAGGCAAACCTGTTCATGGGATAGTATCGGTTCAACCTAGATACAGCCCCAACTTGGGAACAGTTGAGAACACTGCAAAAGAAAAAATAAGGAAGCCTTCAAGCAATATGCCAAAGATGGAAAGCTTTTGCAGTACAAGTGCAACCACCATTGACATTGATAGAAATGTGCTCATATTTCCTAGGGACACTAGGAGCTCCTTATATTGAGACAATGGCGGGTGCTGCTTATCTAGACTTTGTTGAGTTAATAGTTGTTAGGGAAAGGATTGAATTTCTAGTAAAAGCTAGCAAATTGCCAGCTAGTAATGATGAAAGTAGTTTCAAGAAGGAGTTTTTCCTAAAGAAAAATGAGCCAGAAATGAGCTACGTGCAAAACCAAATCCGCTATCCACCATCTTACCCTGCCTATTGAGCCCCTCCATATAACCCAAATCATTATCCTTCTTATCAAGCGCCTCCACCTGCTCATTCAACTCACCAGATCTCATACCAAGTCAACTCGTTGTGTCTATATATCTCAACTCATCCTGTCTACACCAATCGCCTTCCACCAACTTGAAACCTCTAAACAATTGGTGGTCTGAGGCGTTAATTGATGTGATTGTCATCTTAGACTTTTGTGATGTTGAACTTATGTTAACTTTCTTGAAGCATTAATGTAATGATTTTGCATGGATTCAAACATATCTTGCTTCTTTTCATTTTCATGGGCTTTCTTGTAATTTATTTTCTTTCGTTTACTCAAAGTGTCTTCCTTGTATTAGAGCCCCATTGGACTCCAATTCTTGACAATCCTTGCTTTGATAGATGTCAGTAGTCATAAGGTTTACGTGTGCAGGTGCCATTTGCAAAAAAAAAAAAAATAACAAAATAACAAAAAATACAAAAAAAAAACAAAAAGAGAAGAATGAATCAAAAAGAAAAATAAAAGGGAACAAAGAAGTAATCATTTGGTGTGCAATATCCTTTTGTCTCTTAATTAAAATTTTTGAAAATGAGTAATCAAGATTTGAAATGAAGATTGACCATCTTTCTCTATCCTTCACAAGAATTCATTATCTCCCGTTGTCCCTTTTTGAGCTTGAAAGTTTTCTTCAATAAGCCTTGGACAAGGATCACCCCTATAATAAGGGATAACACAAAGCAAAGGTTGATTGCCATAGTGACTATTTTGAAGCATAGTGGAAAAAGAAGAAAAGGAAGAAAAGGTGAAAGGGTTCTGCAACTTCCAGATGAACCACTTCAAGTGCCACTATCTGATGAGGAACTTGGTCCAATCCAAGTACATGGACATTGATTTCTTCTATAGAGAAGGCTTCCAATTCATTCACCTCCTTGAGCACCAACGGGTTCTGCAACTTTGCATTCACCACCAAAAGTTTTATCTTGATTTGATTAAGGTATTCTACTGCAACCTTTGGATTGTTAATGAAGATTTGGTGACTGAAGTAAAGGGGCACAAGATTGTGGTAAAACCTCGTGATTGGTTGGATATGTTTGAGCTACATTATGCTGGGAAAATGTTCTCTGAGAATAATTACAAGGTTTGGGAAGGCTACAACCAAACCACAACGATCCAATCAATGATCAAACTGGTTATGTAGTCCCTAAAGGTTCCTTCACAGCTAGCAAGCTTACAAGTTAGGACTGGCTATTGCACTATGCTTATGCACGCATTCTTGCTCCTTGAGGGGGCAACTATGCTTACTTAGGCGGGATGACATTTTCATTTTGTGGGCCATTAAATAGAGGCTGCATATTAACTGGCCCTACTTTATCATGCATCACATGATAAAGGTACAAAATAAGAACAACATGGATCTCCCCTATGCTTTTCTCATTTTCAAAATTCTTAAGAAATACCCTGCCATTATGGAAATTGAGGAAGTAACCAAGGTTACTTGCCACAACAAGTTTGGCTTGAGTACTCTCAACCATATACGCATGAAGAAGGAACATGGGGTGTGGACGTATGGAGATGAAGAAGGTAAAGTTGAGGATAAAGTTGAAGCTACAATAGGAGATGATGATGTTGAGAATGAGGATGAGGCTGCCCCTGCTGATATGGATATACCGGTTACTCCACCTACTCATGATGACCGAGTCTTGACTGCGGTTGCTGATCTTCAAGCTTACATGAAACATTGTTTTGGGATCATATATAACCGTCTTGATGCTATTGAGCGCTTCCACCACCACCACCGGAGGACCATGGGGCTTAGTCATTGGATGTTTAGTCTGACCTTAATGTTATCTGACTTTGTTTTTAGTCATTTATTTTACTTTCATTTGAACTCTGATAGTTATGTTTAGCATATAGTTAACCATATACTTTTGGATATGCATAGCCTTTTGATGGATATTAAATATAATAATGTTGATATTTTGCTGAATATCTTGTTTTCAATGGTTTTTGCTTTGGCAATGATAATGGTTTTTCATTTATTCTCTCTCTTACACATCCATTTTATCATGACAAAAAGGGGGAGAAAGGTACTTAGTTCTTGGTTCTTGGTAATGAGAAAAGAAAGGTAAAATTAAAACAAAAAAATGATCTTGGGATTCCAAAATTAAGGAGGAGTTGCGCATATATGATTTAATCACCTCTTACAGCATAGAGGGGGAGTAAGAATCTATATCACTCTTTGTGAATTCCTATTTATTTTTAAAACTAACTCTTTTCGTAATGGTTTTCGTCATCATAAAAAAGGAGGAGAATGTAATTGACAATTCGCAATGATTTTGATGATCACAAACAAGAAGATGTTTGCAAGATTAAGTCTAAAATCCTTCAAGACTAGTTATAGAACTTAGATCTCATATAAAGATAAAAAAAGGTTCACACTAAGCTCTAAATCTATTTTCCAAAAACCTAAGATAGCACTTAATGAATCAATGTGTTTTCAAGTTGTTAAAAATGCTTTTAGAATTAAGTGAAATGGCTTTTAAGTGTTTGAAAATGTTTTGGAACATTTGTATGCATTTGGCTTATATTGGCTAAGTTTCTCAATGTTGTTTGAAGCCAAATAATCGATTATGAGCTTGCCATAATCGATTATCTGGGCTCAACATAATGCTCTGTTTTGGGTTTTAAGTCAAATAATCGATTATGGGGATAATCATAATCAATTAGTAAAAATCAGAATGCCATGATTTTTTATCTTTCGAGCAATAATCTTGCTCGACAATAATCAATTATTGAGTTATAAAGGCTATTTCACACCTCTTTTATTTAAAGGAAATGATCGATTATGGCTAACCAATAATCGACATAATCGATTATTGGTGTTACAGAAACTTACTATTTTGTGTTATCTCACAAATAATTGATTATAGGCTTCTAATAATCGATTATCTGGATTTCAAAAATCAGTAATAACGACTAGTAGTGTAACACCCACCATAGGGTGTCACATTTATGTTACTTAATAACCCCCAAGTTCATATAAGGTGACGTTGTAATAAAAAGATAAGTCAATTTTTTTTTTTACGACCATAAAATAAACTTAGCGGAAAATAAAACATTATAGCAACCTCACACATAGATTACATCATATACTTATTGCAAACGATCTTGTTGGAATTATTTATTTTGACCCATGTCTCAAACTAAAACACACTTAAATAAATTACACACATAGTTCATATCGAGTTCAAACTTGCCCAAGTTTAACTCAAGCGGCGGACCCCTCGAGATGGGTCCTCCTCGGGTTCCTCGGCGGTAGGAATCATATGACGAGTAGCCCTACGGACAGTGTCCGGCCGACGATACTATGCGATTCCGTTGGGACATAATTCCCTGGTGTCCCGGTGTCGCCGATATGCAACGAAAATTCAACATGAACTAAGATAGTTACACGGAAAAACGGATCTCTACGAAAACCGCTAATGCTAACATGATCAGATATCCTCATAAATAAGTCCTCGCTCATCGGGACTTGTCCTCCATTCTTCAGCTCCTCCGTGAAATTGTAGACGTACATATCCGAAGAAACTGGCTCTTGTCGTCATACTGTCAGAATTCGGCGTTCCCAGCCGTGAGAAGTAATTCTTCTTCTGCTTCTTGTACCGTTTCTTTCTCAACGTCTTCACCCAATTATCAATACAATATACAGATATACATACAAAGAGGTGAGATTATCTACGCCAATACAAGCATGATAGTACAGAGATAATACAAACAACACATCATGCAAAATATCATATCATGATCATAATTATACCATCATCATAGTGCAAAATAATAATTACCATTGTGCCACTATCACTGTTTAAATCATACAACAATTACAACAACACCATCATATAAATATAGATGCTCAGTTTCATGCATGCGTACATAGACTCAATGCCCTACTCCATGGAGCTAATACTCAAGTCGGAGAAATTGATCGAAAAGAGCTGCTGGTATTTCGTGCTTCAGACCAAGTGCTTATAATTATATCTTGCACATCTAGCACATACACAACAATCTTTGCCAGATCTAGATTAAGAATAGTGTCTCGGTCCGGATCACCGGTGTGTTGCATCGGTCTAACCCACTGCATGTAAGAGCTACCAGCGCCCATTGTGAGCAACCCGCACCCCGATGCCCCCAAGGTCCATAAGTGACCTACACTACGCGTATCGCACCCACTCAAGAGGTGTACGTTTCTCCTAGGCAATTAGGCATATCCAGTCCATCAGACCATTTTCAATGCATGTGTAATGCACCAATTACCAACCAAAGGTAAATCACATAATTTCTCATACAAAGTTCAAATACTATTTTACGTTCGTAAAATAGATTTATGCCAATTATAGGCAAATTGCTCAGTTTCTTGTACAATATTCACATCTTGATTTTTAATGTAAAGTTTATTGTATAATTAACAAGCAACATTATATTATTGTATTTTTATCATTCGCAAAATATTTTTGTCACGTTTTTACGGTCACGTAATATTTTATTACGTAAACAATGATTTGTAACATTTCTATTACGTTTAAAAATTGCATAACAAATTTTTTTTTACTGTATTCTAAAATACGTAAAAATATTCTTTCATTTTTAAATCGCATAGCGATTTTTCTACAACATTTCGATCGTGTAAAATGATTAAATGCTTTAAAAATTACGTAGAAATATTTTAACATTTTTTTTAATCGTGTAATTTAAAAATTACGTTTTTGAGCTACATAAATCAATTTTTCACCGTTTCTACACTTCGTAAAAATATTACTTAACTTTGAAATATTATTTTGGGCTTTTCTTAATATAATATAATCTCTCACCTCATTTCATTCCTATTCTTTTTTTTTTTAATATTCCTTTTCCGTAATATAATTACTAAAAATTTCATTTTACTAATTTGATCTTGTAAAATCTCATCTTGTTAATTTAATTACTATTTTTAACTTAAAATATCATATCATTTTCCAAAGCTTAAAAATTAAATTATCCTTAAATAAATTTAAGTTACAAACGTTTTCTAAATCACTTCTCAAAATTTATTCTCTTAAAATAATTTGATGTTCACCACTTTTAAATTTTCTTTTTCTTTATTTTACTAAAAATCCTTTCTCAACCAATTGATAACACTTGAATTTCCCTTTTAAAATCCTTCTGTGGAAATTCTTATATTTTATAACATCAAAACATTTTTTCTAAGTTTATCAAAACCTTATAAATGGTCTTTGGAACCATCAAATATTTTTCTTTGAAACATCTAAGTTCAAATCTTGTTTTATACACAAATTATTTTACTAAAACTCCATACTAAAAACCGTGAGCATCATTGTTTGGAATAACAACCATTTTTATTATTATTATTTTTTTTTCTAAAATCATTCAATTTCATCCTTCTTGAAAATCTAATTTTGTAAACACCAAGTTGGTTGGTGTCTTGGCTGAAATTTTCTTAAGTCTAAGGACTAAAAAAAAATCAAGTTCATTGTTCTTGAAAATTTTCAATAGAAACTTTAGTTTTTGAGAGCCAAAACCGTGAGCTTCCTATGACCTTTGAAGCCATAATTTCTTGTTTCCAACATACATTCCATATATTTAACATATATCATCATGCATATTATAAGCATACCATATAAACAAGTAAAAATCATACTAAGCATGCATACACAATTAATTCATGCAAAGCATATCAAGCATAAACAAAATAATTAAAAACACATAACACAAATAATTTATTACATGACCATGGATATGAATCCTCACATGGATTCATCATCCATCAAATATAACCATCTCTCACCACCATGCTTGATTGGTGAGATAAATCTCCCTCTTACCTCTTGAAGAACTCCAAAAGCTCCTTGCTTTGAATTTAGAACAAGATCTCCTCCAACAAAAGTCTCTTGAACATAGAACAAATACAAGAAAATTAGTATATTGAACTTGATTAAGAGGAACCATGGATCAAACATGGTTTAGAACATGAAAAAGAAAAGAATAAAAGAAGTTTTCTTACTCTTCACCAACAAGAGCTCTAAAACTTGATCTTAGAAAAAATCCTTCAAGATGTAAGAATTTGAGAAAATTCTCAACAAGAAAGTTGTTTAGAACAAGGTGATGATTTAAGAAACTAGGTTGTATGAAATTAAAGAGTGATGGAGTGTGAAGAGGAGTGCTTGGCCGAATGCTTCACTAAGGAGAGGAAATAGAGTTTTTCTCTTCGGTTGGTTTTTGGAACTTAGAGAAAATGAAGAAATGAAGAATGTGAAGTGTGTAAATGAAATAATTTGGCATCCTAACTATGCATGACCGTGGACTTCATGGAGAGAAAAGCCAAAATGGAATTTTGAAAAGCATGCACATTAATTGTGCAATAGTAACTTGTCTTCATCTTTTCTTTGGCCTAAAAAGGCTACTCCCTAAAAGTCCAAGCATGTCTCCCTTCCTCCTTGTTCAACAAAACCGTCCCCCCCTCCTTGCATGATTCATGCAATTTGTCATCTTTTCTAATAATCATTTGAGCATTCCTAACCATTGATTCATTCAATGGTTAGGATTTAAGTAGATATTGATTTTTAGAAGACAAAATCTAAGCCATTGGATCTTTCTTCTTTAAATCCTAGCCATTAGATGTGTCTCCAAATGAAAGGTCAAGATTGCATCTTCAAACTTTACATCCAAGGGTCCAAAATGGTTGTAGAAATTTTTGATGACCAATTCTCCACCATTGATTTAAATCTAAATCCAATGGTCATTAATGATCCATCTCCACCATTGATTTATTTTACATCCAAGGGTTGATAATGGTCATAGTCCTTTAAAAGATTAAATCTCTACCCTTGATTTAATTTCCATAAGTTATAATTGATCCTATTTACTTTTAAGATCAAATCTCCATAGTTGATTAAATCAAGATTAAATTTCCAATGGTAATTAAATTAATGGTGGATATCCAATCCACCAATATTAACTTAATAATATAGAATATTATTTTGATTCATCGTAACCCCACAAAACATACATTTCTTCGTATTTTTTACCGTCATGGTAAATAAATACAATAAAAAATACAGAAAGGAAATTTTCTAAAACTATTTTCGGATTCAGGTTTAGTAAGATCCCCTGTCTCCGTCTAAACAAGACAAATTTTTCTATGCGTAGAAAAATTTTCACTTTCTTGGGACCCACGTATGGCCACAATTGGGCCCACAAACACCTCGCGGGGCCCACAAATAGTAAAAAATCAAAATCACACATAAATTCACAAAAATTAGAAAATTCACAAATATCAAATCAGATTACGTAAGTTAATTAAGACCAAGCAATAAAAATTAATTTACGTAAAAAGAGTTGAATAAATCACTCAAAATGACCAAATATGCAGACGGAATATTCAAAATAATTTTACAGTGCACAGAAATCACTAAACAGTAGAATTCTGTTAACTGTCAAAATTACTTATTTAATACATAGAAAGTTTGGGGTGTTACAATTCTCCCCCTCTACAAAAGTTTCGTCCTCGAAACTTGACGAACTTGACTTCACATCCTTAAAATAAAAAGGGATACTGTTCTTTTATCTTTTCTTCTAGTTCCCATGTAGCTTCCCCGCTTACATCATCCCAAATAATTTTAACCAATGAAATTTCCTTACCTCGAAGTTGCTTTGTCTTTCGATCCTCAATCTTTACTGGAACAGTGTCATAAGTTAAATTTTCCTTCATTTGTACTATGTCTGGCTTGATAACATGAGTAGGATCAGAAATATATTTCCGTAGTTGTGATACGTGAAATACATTGTGAAGGTTTGACGAAAAGGTGGTAATGCACCGATATGAGGACCTACCCGACGTAAAATCGATATGGTCCGATAAACTTTGGAGTGAGCTTCTTGGACTTAAGCACTCGTCCAACACCGTCATAGGCGTCACTCGCAAAAATACGTGGTCACCTTCTTCAAACTCGAGAAATTTTCTCCTTTTATCAGCATAACTCTTTTGCCGAGTTTGACTCATTCTCATTTTATCTTGAATCATCTTAACTTTCTCAGTTGTCTGTTGAACAATCTCTGGTCCTAATATAGCACTTTCACCGTCTTGATACCAACATAACGGTGTTCTACATCGTCTTCCATATAATGCCTCATAGGGTGCCATCCCTATACTTGAATGGAAACTGTTATTGTATGTGAATTCTATCAATGGTAAGAATTCATCCCAGCCTCCAGTTTGTTCCAGTACACAAGCTCTCAACAAGTCTTCTAACGATTGAATCGTCCTTTCTGACTGACCATCATTTTGTGGATGGTAAGCAGAACTTAGACGTAGCTTTGTTCCCATCGCTTCTTGAAAACTATCCCAAAATCTCGATGTAAACCTTGGATCTCGATCCGAAATGATGCTGGATGGTACACCATGAAGTCTAACAATTTCACTGATGTACACCTGAGCCAACTTTTTCATTGAGTATTTAATATTAATCGGCAAAAAGTGAACTGACTTAGTAAGCCGATCAACAATTACCCAAATGGCATCATGACCCTTCCGAGTCTTTGGTAGTCCCATCACAAAATCCATTGCTATGTCATCCCATTTCCATTCGGGAATAGGCAAAGGTTGCAACATTCCCGAAGGTCTTTGATGTTCCACCTTAGCCTTCTGACAGACTAAACAAGATGATACATACTCTGCAACATCTTTCTTCATTCCTTGCCACCAATATAATTGTTTTAAATCTTGATACATCTTTGTGGCTCCTGGATGCATACTCAGTTTACTCCTGTGAGCTTCCTCCAAAATCAATCTTTTAAGATTTGGATCATTTGGCACACAAACTCTTCCTTGAAACTTCAAAATTCCATTAACACCTTCGCTAAAATCCAACACTGCTCCTTGACTCTTTGCTTCTTTTGCTTCTTGCAAATATTGGTCACTATTTTGTCCTTCACGGATTCTATCCATCAAATCATTTGAAATGGTGATCATATTTAAACACATCTTGCCCGGCGTCAATTTTACAGATAATTGCATATCCCGAAATTCTTCTATCAACTCCTTTTCTTTGATCATCATAACAGAAGCACTAAGTATTTTTCTACTCAACGCATCCGCTACGACATTCACCTTTCCGGGATGATACTGCAATTGAAAATCATAATCTTTCAGAAACTCTAACCAACGCCTCTGTCTCATGTTCAACTCTTTTTGGTCAAACAAGTACTTCAAGCTTTTATGATCACTAAGTGAACGTAGCTCCATAAAGAAAATGTCTCCATACTTTCAACGCAAACACCATTAACTCCAAATCATGAGTCGGATAATTCTTCTCATGATTTTTCAACTGTCTTGAAGCATAAGCCACCACATTACGATTTTTCATAAGTACACCATGATCCTTGGTATGAAGCATCACAATATACCTCGAAAGGTTCATTTGGATCGTAAAATCAACACGGTGAAGTAGTCAATCGTCTTTTCAATTCTTCAAAACTTTCTTCGCATGCATCGGTCCACACGAACGGTTGATTCTTTCGTGTAAGTTGGGTAAGAGGTCCTACAATCTTTGAAAACCCCTCAATGAAACGTCTATAATAACCACTAATCCGACAAAACTACGGATTTTGCATTCTGATCTTTGGTCTTTCCCATTCCAAAACTGTCTTCACCTTTGAAGCATCAACTTCAATTCCTTTCTCCGATATCACGTGTCCCAAAAATTGAACTTCATTCAACCAAAATTCACATTTGGACAACTTGGCATACATCTTATTCTCCTTTAGAATCTGGAGAACCACCCTGAGATGTTCAGCATGTTCCTCCTGACTTCGAGAATAAATTAAAATGTCATCTATAAAGACAACAACAAACTTATCCAAGTATGAACGAAAAATTCTATTCATGAAGTCCATGAATATGGCTGGTGCATTTGTCACACCAAACGGCATCACTAAATATTCATAATGCCCATAACGAGTTCGAAAAGCTGTTTTGGGAATATCCTCCACTTTCACATGTATTTGGTGATACCCAGAACGTAGATCAATCTTGGAAAATATTGCGGCTCCTCGCAATTGATCCATCAGATCATCTATCCTTGGAAGTGGATATTTATTCTTAATCGTGATTTTATTTAGTTGCCGATAGTCTACACATAGACGTGAAGTTCCATCCTTCTTCTTGACCAACAACTGGAGCTCCCCATGGTGACACACTAGGTCTCACAAATTGTTTCTCGATAAATCCTCCATTTGTTTCTTCGGATTCGGCTAATTCTACAAGTGACATCCGATAGGGCGCTATAGATATTGGTCCAGCTCCGGTACAAGATCAATGGCAAACTCAATTTCCCTATTGGTGGTAGTCCGGTATATCTTCAGAAATACTTCAGGAAATTCGTTGACTACAAAAATATCCTTCAAGACATCTTCACATTGTACCTCTAAAGAAGATAATAATAGATACCCAAGATCTCCTTCCTTCAAACAAGCTTCCACTTGAGTAGCGTTAGGAATCTAGGATCCTTAGCCTCAGAAACACTAATGTCTTATTCGAACAATCAATTAGGATATGGTTAGAAGACAACCAATCCATTCCCAAGATTACATTAATCTTGGAAAGAGGCAAATAGATCAAGTCCACATAAAAGATTCTATTCCTAACACAAACAGGACAATTCAGGCATACTGTTGATGTAACTACAGACTTATTGTAGGAGTAGCAACATTCAGATCATATGGCAAAGACAAGTCAATCCCAAACGCTCAACACAATCACATGCAATGAAAGAATGTGTTGCTCGAATCATAGAGTATGGTTAAAGGATTACCTCCAATAGTACCCTCCTCCATTATCAAGTCCTCAGATTTAGCAGCTACTTCTCCGCTCATTGTATAGACACGACCACCTGCCTGTGGCCTTGCAGTACGAACATTTCCCACAGAGGATTCCTTCCTTATCTGATCACAGTCTTTAGAGAAATGTCCATGCTGTCCACACTTAAAACAAACAACCTCCTTATGTTGACAATCTTTCGTGAGATGGTCCTTCCCACATTTGAAACATCGAATAGGAGTCCCAGCTTGACTTGCCTTATTGCCGCTAGAACTTCCACCCACAAATTGCTTCTTAGTCTGACTTCCTGCAGGTTTCATATATGGCTTTTGCTGAGAGTGACTTGCTTGAGTACTCTTTCCTTTTTGGAACCTTGCAGGTCCAAAATTCTTATTTCTTGCCGCTCGTTGATGATCAATCTCTTCAATTTTACGACATTTTTCAATCAAAGTTGGAAATTGATTAATCTCCAACATCGATACAGCTCTCTTTATATCCAGCTTTAATCCTTCTTCAAATTTCCTGCATTTCCAGCCCTCATCTGGATTCATCTACAAATATCTCAAAAACTGAGACAGACTTTCAAATTTTGCCGTATACTCACTTACGGACATCAATCCTTGTCGTAAGCTCAGAAATTCCATTTCCTTCATATGCCTCACACTTGCTGGAAAATATTTCTCCAGAAACTTTTGCTTAAAAACTTGCCATGTCACCATCCTTCCTTGACTTTTCCAATGTCTTCTAGCTCCGTCCACCAACGTTCACCATCTCCTACTAGCATAAACGTTGCCGGCGTAAGCTTCCGTTCATCAAAGACAACCCATACCATCAAATATCTTTTCAAGTTCTTGGATCCAAAGTTCGGCTTTCTCAGGATCAAACTCTCCACGAAATTTCGGTGGATTATTCCTTCGAAACTCGGAAAGCTGTGCACATTTTCATTAGCCCGTTGATTTTGTTGTGCAACCACTTCCGCCATTCTCTCGCATTGCTTGCTACAAAAGTGCACCATGTTCCCATTACCATTCCCATTATCGCTCCCATTAAGCTCCATATCTCGAGCCATTATTTCCACGTCCACGTCCTCGTCCTCGTCCAGACATTACTTTCTTCACTCAAACTGGATAATACAAAGAAAGTAAGGTCAATCTTCAACAATATTGTTTTCTTCTCAGAAAACAATAACAGAAAATTTTCAAACGATATTATTTTCTTTTCAGAAAACAATAACAGAGAATCACACAACACAAACAAGACAGACCTAACCACAACCCCGAAAGACTCAAACTTGGGCTCTGATACCAACTAATGTAACACCCACCGTAGGGTGTCATATTTATGTTACTTAATAACCCCAAAGTTCATATAAGGTGACGTTGTAATAAAAAGATAAGTCAATTTTTTTTTTGACGACCATAAAATAAACTTAGCGGAAAATAAAACATTATAGCAACCTCACACATAGATTACATCATATACTTATTGCAAACGTACTGTTGGAATTATTTATTTTCTGACCTCATGTCTCAAACTAAAACACACTTAAATAAATTACACACATAGTTCATATCGAGTTCAAACTTGCCCAAGTTTAACTAAGCAGCGGACCCCTCAGATGGGTCCTCCTCGGGTTCCTCTCGGTAGGAATCCGTTATGACGAGTAGCCCTACGGACAGGTGTCCGGGCTGACGATACTATACTGATTTCCGTTGGGACATAATTCCTGGTGTCCCAGTGTCGCCTGATATGCAACGGAAATTCAACATGAACTAAGATAGTTACACGAAAAATGGATCTCTACGAAACAGTCTGCTAATGCTAATGATCGAGATATCCCTCATAAATAAGTCCTCGCTCATCGGGACTTGTCCTCCATTCTTGGCTCCTCCGTGAAATTGTAGACGTACATATCCGAAGAAAGCGGCTCTTGTCGTCATATCGTCGAGTCGGCGTTCCCACCGTGAGAAGTAATTCTTCTTACGCTTCTTGTACCGTTTCTTTCTCAACGTCTTCACCCAATTATCAATACAATATACAGATATACATACAAAGAGGTGAGATTATCTACGCCAATACAAGCATGATAGTACAGAGATAATACAAACAACACATCATGCAAAATATTATATCATGATCACAATTATACCATCATCATAGTGCAAAATAATAATTACCATTGTGCCACTATCACTGTTTAAATCATACAACAATTACAACAACACCATCATATAAATATAGATGCTCAGTTTCATGCATGCGTACATAGACTCAATGCCCTACTCCATGGAGCTAATACTCAAGTTGGAGAAATTGATCGAAAAGAGCTGCTGGTATTTCGTGCTTCAGACCAAGTGCTTATAATTATATCTTGCACATCTAGCACATACACAACAGTCTTTGTCAGATCTTAATTAAGAATAGTGTCTCGGTCCGGATCACCGGTGTGTTGCATCGGTCTAACCCACGGTACAGAAAAGCTACCAACTGCCCATTGTGAGCAACCCGCACCCCGATGCCCCCAAGGTCCATAAGTGACCTACACTACACGTATCGCACCCACTCAAGAGGTGTACGTTTCTCCTAGGCAATTAGCCATATCCAGTCCATCGGACCATTTTCAATGCATGTGTAATGCACCAATTACCAACCAAAGGTAAATCACATAATTTCTCATACAAAGTTCAAATACTATTTTACGTTCGTAAAATGGATTTATGCCAATTATAGGCAAATTGCTCAGTTTCTTGTACAATATTCACATACTGATTTTTAACTGTAAAGTTTACTGTATAATTAACAGCAACATTATATTATTGTATTTTTATCATTCGCAAAATATTTTTGTCACATTTTTACGGTCACGTAATATTTTATTACGTAAACAATGATTTGTAACATTTCTATTACGTTTAAAAATTGCATAACAAATTTTTTTTTACTGTATTCTAAAATACGTAAAAATATTCTTTCATTTTTAAATCGCATAGCGATTTTTCTACAACATTTCGATCGTGTAAAATGATTAAATGCTTTAAAAATTACGTAGAAATATTTTAACATTTTTTTAATCGTGTAATTTAAAAATTACGTTTTTGAGCTACATAAATCAATTTTTCACCGTTTCTACACTTCGTAAAAATATTACTTAACTTTGAAATATTATTTTGGGCTTTTCTTAATATAATATAATCTCTCACCTCATTTCATTCCTATTCTTTTTTTTTTTAAATATTCCTTTTCCGTAATATAATTACTAAAAATTTCATTTTACTAATTTGATCTTGTAAAATCTCATCTTGTTAATTTAATTACTATTTTTAACTTAAAATATCATATCATTTTCCAAAGCTTAAAAATTAAATTATCCTTAAATAAATTTAAGTTACAAACGTTTTCTAAATCACTTCTCAAAATTTATTCTCTTAAAATAATTTGATGTTCACCACTTTTAAATTTTCTTTTTCTTTATTTTACTAAAAATCCTTTCTCAACCAATTGATAACACTTGAATTTCCCTTTTAAAATCCTTCTATGGAAATTCTTATATTTTATAACATCAAAACATTTTTTCTAAGTTTATCAAAACCTTATAAATGGTCTTTGGAACCATCAAATATTTTTCTTTGAAACATCTAAGTTCAAATCTTGTTTTATACACAAATTATTTTACTAAAACTCCATACTAAAAACCGTGAGCATCATTGTTTGGAATAACAACCCTTTTTATTATTATTATTATTATTTTCTAAAATCATTCAATTTCATCCTTCTTGAAAATCTAATTTTGTAAACACCAAGTTGGTTGATGTCTTGGCTGAAATTTTCTTAAGTCTAAGGACTAAAAAAAAATCAAGTTCATTGTTCTTGAAAATTTTCAATAGAAACTTTAGTTTTTGAGAGCCAAAACCGTGAGCTTCCTATGACCTTTGAAGCCATAATTTCTTGTTTCCAACATACATTCCATCATGATATATGTTAAATATATTATCATGCATATTATAAGCATACCATATAAACAAGTAAAAATCATACTAAGCATGCATACACAATTAATTCATGCAAAGCATATCAAGCATAAACAAAATAATTAAAAACACATAACACAAATAATTTATTACATGACCATGGATATGAATCCTCACATGGATTCATCATCCATCAAATATAACCATCTCTCACCACCATGCTTGGTTGGTGAGATAAATCTCCCTCTTACCTCTTGAAGAACTCCAAAAGCTCTTTGCTTTGAATTTAGAACAATATCTCCTCCAACAAAAGTCTCTTGAACATAGAACAAATACAAGAAAATTAGTATATTGAACTTGATTAAGAGGAACCATGGATCAAACATGGTTTAGAACATGAAAAAGAAAAGAATAAAAGAAGTTTTCTTACTCTTCACCAACAAGAGCTCTAAAACTTGATCTTAGAAAAAGTCCTTCAAGATGTAAGAATTTGAGAAAATTCTCAACAAGAAAGTTGTTTAGAACAAGGTGATGATTTAAGAAACTAGGTTGTATGAAATTAAAGAGTGATGGAGTGTGAAGAGGAGTGCTTGGCGAATGCTTCACTAAGGAGAGGAAATAGAGTTTTTCTCTTCGGTTGGTTTTTGGAACTTAGAGAAAATGAAGAAATGAAGAATGTGAAGTGTGTAAATGAAATAATTTGGCATCCTAACTATGCATGACCGTGGACTTCATGGAGAGAAAAGCCAAAATGGAATTTTGAAAAGCATGCACATTAATTGTGCAATAGTAACTTGTCTTCATCTTTTCTTTGGCCTAAAAAGGCTACTCCCTAAAAGTCCAAGCATGTCTCCCTTCCTCCTTGTTCAACAAAACCGTCCCCCCCTCCTTGCATGATTCATGCAATTTGTCATCTTTTCTAATAATCATTTGAGCATTCCTAACCATTAATTCATTCAATGGTTAGGATTTAAGTAGATATTGATTTTTAGAAGACAAAATCTAAGCCATTGGATCTTTCTTCTTTAAATCCTAGCCATTAGATGTGTCTCCAAATGAAAGGTCAAGATTGCATCTTCAAACTTTACATCCAAGGGTCCAAAATGGTTGTAGAAATTTTTGATGACCAATTCTCCACCATTGATTTAAATCCAAATCCAATGGTCATTAATGATCCATCTCCACCATTGATTTGTTTTACATCCAAGGGTTGATAATGGTCATAGTCCTTTATAAGATTAAATCTCTACCCTTGATTTAATTTCCATCCAACGGTTATAATTGATCCTATTTACTTTTAAGATCAAATCTCCACCGTTGATTAAATCAAGATTAAATTTCCAATGGTAATTAAATTAATGGTGGATATCCAATCCACCAATATTAACTTAATAATATAGAATATTATTTTGATTCATGTAACCCCACAAAACATACATTTTCGTATTTTTACAAATCATGTAAATAAATACAATAAAAAAATACAGTAAAGGAAATTTTCTAAAAGCTGTTTTCGGATTCAGGTTTAGTAAGATCCCTATCTCCGTCTAAACAAGTACAAATTTTTCTATGCGTAGAAAAATTTTCACTTTTTGGACCCACCTGGACCCACGTATAATACACTGGGCCCACAAACACCTCGCGGGGCCCACAAATAGTAAAAAAATCAAAATCACACATAAATTTACAAAAATTAGAAAATTCACAAATATCAAATCAGATTACGTAAGTTAATTAAGACCAAGCAATAAAAATTAATTTATGTAAATTTTTCCGGCTCGAAAACTATTATTTTCTTGACACGGAATAAATCACTCAAAATGACCAAATATGCAGACGGAATACTCAAAATAATTTTACAGTGCACAGAAATCACTAACCAGTAGAATTCTGTTAACTGTCAAAATTACTTATTTAATACATAGAAAGTTTGGGGTGTTACAAGTAGCTTGCATTAAATGCTAACAACTCACTCTTAATGGCTCTTTAATGACTTGGGCTTTGAATACAAAGCATTGGGGACTCAAGTGAAGTTGAATATCTTTCTAAAAGACATTCTTAAGCATGTATTTACGAACTTTAACAGTCTTAATTCAAATTACTCTATTTTTTAGCTTAAAGTGTGATCATGTTGCTACCTCTTGGACTTCAATTTATATTATTCACTCTTGTGAGAGTTTCTATTCCTTTTATTCATCTAAATTCCTTTTACAAGAGGGTGAGGTATCCCTCAATAGAGAAAAGTATGAGGTATCCCTTGTTATGAAGCTCAAACACAAAGGGTGAGATATCCCAAAAGTGTTGTGAGTGCTCTTGGATGTAAAAGTTGCAAGCACCTATCAAAACTTGAAGTTTAGTGGAAAAATCTTGGGTGCATCACTTAAGGACTAGACGTAAGTTACAAGGAGTGGTTGAACTAGTATAAATCTTGTGTTTGCTTCTTTTTACTCTATCTCTTTTATATTTGAGCCTTCTTTGATATATGCCTTCTTGAATACTTTGACTCTTAGCTGGTTTCTTGGTGTGAAAAGTGTTCATCCTTATCTATCTTGTAACATCCCAAATTTAATAACAACAGTATAATCTGTATTATACCACAAAAATTAGATCTAGACATGCTACTTACTACTAAAACATTTCTAACATAATATAACAATGTCATATATAGAAAGTATGAGCCACAAACGAAAGATTATACATAACATATGTATTTCTCATAAATACAAAAATATGTACAAAGTTTACAACTAGGCCCCTTAAGGCACAAAATATACATGTTTTCAAAAAGAAACATAAAGCAACACTATACTAAATCTTCCAGTTCCTGTTTTGTCTTCACTTTCCATAAGTCTTCTTCCCTGGAATCATTATAGAAACACGCACATGGGATGAGAATCACATATTCTCAATAGTTTCACAATAAAATATGGCATCACAATCATTCCAGCCATTTCGAAGAAAAATATCAAGTAAAAGCACAAATTCTCTAAAAATGTGACAAAAGCCAAATCCATTTCCTTTCTCGTCCTGAAATAGAATCTCATTTGTAAGTGTGTATAGAAAACTCATTTTCTGCATACACAACTCACAAATCATCATCTCAAAGATCAGAAATTGCCCATACAATTGCCATATCATGATTGTGTAATGATTAGCAACCGCCCATACAATTGTCATGCTATGCCAAATTATGCCTTATGTTTATGCCTATGCAATAACCTAAGTATGTAATGAGTAATGTTATGATACCATTTACAGGAACCCAGTTCCATGGTAATGCCATGATATGTATGAATCTTGAACAAAGCAATGGAACCCAATTCCATATACCTTGAACAAGTACTAGAACTCAGTTCCAGCAGTCTTTTCTAATAGTAAGGAATCCCTACTCAAAGTCATAAGAAGTAGTGAGGAAATCTCTCACCTCAAACACTATGAAAATCCTCGCTTCACGCAATTCTAAGAGTAAATAAGAAACAACCATCTTTAACTACTCTACAATAGGGAGGAGCTGCCCATCCTCACGCTATTAAGATTTAGGAGCACCTCTAGTAGTAAGGAATCCCTCCTCAACTACCTTCCATTTAGGATAACATCTAATAAAGAGGAAAGATCCCGCCTCAATTGCTAGAATAATGAGGGAGAGGAATTCCATCCTCAGCTCATCACTATAATAGGGAGGAGTTGTTCCTCCTCACCTACCATAAATTATTCTCAAATGTGAGATCACATCTTTAAACAATCACAAACATGTAAAACAATGATGCTAATTACCACAATAACTAGCAAACTAATTGATTTACATTTATATCATTAACACTTCATTAAATATCCCTATTAGAGTTCTCATCACTCCTTAAGAAGCATATAATAAAGATCTACACAAGTTTAACACTTCATATTCACCAAGTAAAAGTCCTCTCAAAATCTGGACTGGGCACTTAGGTGTTCACTCTTAGGCGCTTAGGCGCTCAAGCGCTCGGGTGGCAGAGAGCCTCCCCTGCAATGGGCGCTTAGGAGCTCATTTCCTGGCGCTCAAGCGCTCGTTACGCGCTTAGGCATCCCACCATGGGTGCTTAGGTGCTCCTCGCGCAGTAGAATGCTGCTCTCTATCTAGGCACTGGGGCCTTGAGCACCCAACTCTCAGCGCCTAAGCATTGATGCCCAGAAACCAAATTCTGCAGAACAGCCACTGTTCCATTAGGAACAATTTGTCTTCCAATCACTCTAACCTCTATTTCAAGTGATTTCCAACACATCACAAGATCCATTAACACATTGCAACTCTCATACAATTTTTAACTCACTCCAATTTGGATCAATGAATCATTCATCATCTTAAAAACATAAAACTCCCCTTGTAGCTCAAGTGAAAATCATAAGTGTTTAAGGGATGAAAATTCATCACCAAATATACAACAAACTAAAAATAAGTCATCATCAAGTTCTACAACAAGATTCAAGCCAAGAACACAAAAATCACATACAAAACCACTTGCCTTATCAAGGCCTCTCAAGAAAAAAAAATGAAGAAAATGGAAGGAAAGAGTCAAAAACAAAGTTCCCCCTACCTCTATCTTCAAAATAGGAATGGACTTAGAAGCTTCTCTCCACCTGTATCTTCTTCCTCATCTTTGGTTGATGCTCCTCCTCCAATGTCTTACTTCTTCCCTTTTCCTTTGTGTTTATCTCTGGTAGTCGTGTGAGAGAGTGAGAAATAAGAGAAATATCTCATTTGAAACATCAAAAGTCAAGGGGCAGAAAACAAAGGGAGCCGTGGGATATTTGGTCACTTAAATGACTAAGCTGTAACTCCCGATCTATTAAGAACACTCAGATTTCACCAAATCAAGTGTCCTAACTTTCAAAAAGTTTAAAATAAATCATAAGATTCATAAAAAATCTTGTTTCACCATTTTCATATTTTTTCATATCTGCTACTAATCAATCTGGTATTAAAACATACACTCAATATGCTTAAAAATACCAAACTAACTCCGATTAACCTCAAATTTTAACTACACCACCTTCCACACATTTGTGACCTAGAAACAAATTCTTCACATTTATTTCTACTAACTAAGCAATTTAAGCCAATTCTGGGGCTAATAACAACTATTTTTTCACACATAGTGTTACAGTAAAATGACTAAACATGCTCAGATAGCCACAAAATTTAACAAGCATATTAAACAATTATTAGGCTACCTTTATAACCATATACAAGTCTAACATGTTCCTGAGGATATTACATATCTACTCGTTTCTAACAATTAATAACTTCAACAAAAATTGATAAACAAGTGTTTCCTGAAAAGTTTGCAAAAATCTTTTACAAACTCAATTCATCACTTTCTTGAGTTTGAAGTCCCTTGGTAACAGAAAACACAGCAACACTGCAATTTAGATGTCATCTAACACTTAGTAGACATGGTGAATATGGTTTGATTCTACTTGTGATATGCAATAATTAGAAGGAGCAAGGTCGTAGCATCAAAAAAAGAAAAATCATGGTTATGAAAATAATCATATAAGTATGATTTTCACTTTTTTTCATAAAGAAATCATATTCACCAAAAACAAAAGCCTATACTCTCAAAGAAATTATAGCTCTTCAATTGAGTTAAAGAGTTGAAGTTAATGATATGTGCTAAATTAAAGATAATGCCCTCGGATAGTGTTTAATTACTACATTGCCCTGTCTTCAAAATCATTAAAAAGAGGCAAATTTTGAACAAACCTCTAGGAAAGTGTCGCAATCATCAGCACCTTACTTCAACACCTTTCGAAGCTCGCTTGAAGACATGTCAAACTCATCAGCACCATATCCCTAGTTTCTTACTTGATGACCTTTCTAAGCTTGCTGGAATACATTTTAAACTCATCACCTCTATCTCCAATAGCTTTGACACTCTAGATTTCTTCAGTCAGTCCCTTGGAAGGTGTCACAATTAATGTAAAATCAAACTCACTTACATTATCATATGATTGGGATATGTCATCCTATGTGGAACAATAAGAAAATGAAATGAGCACGTGAAACTTACATTCATATACAATATTGTTTAATAATATTTGAAGAAATGACTAACCCTAATGTGATCAAGAGTTCTAGATTCTTAGTTACAAAAACTTGATGAATTTTACTGACTCATGAGTTTTGGACTCTTAGGTACATTATCTCTTGAATGAACTCCTTATAGAACACACCAAGAAGTTCTCCAAAATCTTGCACAAGAAAAAATTACCACATATGATCAATGTAAACAAACATATACATACACATTGTTTTAATTGAAATCAAAAGCATTGAATTTTTTTTTAAAAATAGTTATTACACATAAAGGATCTTGTAACATATAAAAGCCCCTATATAGCTTTGTTCTTGAAGACTTATATGATTATGGATCTAGCACCAATAGAACTGGAATACAAAAAATAAATGACAAAGCAACCACAAACCACGATATATATAGGGGTGGGGGGAGATGAGACGATGAAGCATGTTGTTGCTTGGATGCCAAATTCCAGACGACACAACCATACCAATTGTTGAATAGGGTTTTAGGTATGGGGAATAGAGTAAATTACGTATGACAAAAAATTGCTAAATATGAAAAGACATCTAAATGAAAATGATAAGAAAAATTAGAGGGCTTTGGTTTGGAGAGAAAAGTGCAACCAGGAAGCTCAATGGTTCTATAGAAAAATATAATAGATTAGATTGAGATATTTATTAACCATTTAATCATAAATCAAGGAGTAGCTGAGTCATTGCATTAATATCCGTGAAGTTCTAAAAGAAATTTCATCTTTGGAGAGGGAAATCATTCATCAAATAGAAATAAATACTTGAACCATAACCAACCAAAGGCATGCTACCTTACATTGAAAATCCTAATATGATGATAGCCTTCCATTAGCTATCGATTTTTGAAACTCCATTGGTACTTGTTATATTGAATAAAATGGTGCAATGGGTTATAGGAATAAAAAATAGTATTGAAAAAAGGAAAACATTAATCACATCATTATGAAAAGAAATCTAAAGAAAATAAAATTATAATACAAAATTAGAAAATGAAAAAATTAAATAAAATTTGACTAGTCAATAAAGGTGGCTAAAATTTTAAAGGGGAGTTAAGGAGAAGATGCCACCTAAAATTTTCCACTATGACATGAACTGTACTTTATATAATATAAAATATATAAAATCAATTTAATTCTTTTTTAATGTGTTATAAATATATGATTTGATTTATAAATTAGTTCAAATCTTAACTTTTATAACGAGTTTCATATATTAAATTAATTTTTAAATTAAATCATATCAAATAATTTATTTTATTATAAAAGACTTACTAAGCTTCTTTTTCAACCTGTGAATTCTAAAAGAATTATGACCAATAATCAACATGGAGCAATAAAACGATGAAGTTACTATCAGAAATTTTTTACACAAACATACAATGATCAGAACTTATACAAACTTCTCTCAGGGCTTGTTTCAAGCTAGAGAAACTTTCTTTAACTTGCGGACATAATTTTCTTTACCCTTCACCATAAAACCCTCAACTTGCTCCATGTAAATATTTTCCTCTAAATTACCATGAAGCAAAGCAATTTTCAAATCCATATGTTCAACCTCTAAATCAAGATTGGATGCCAAACCAATAACAACTCTAACGGAAGACAATAAGAGAGAAAAATTCATGAAAATGAATTCCCTTTTTTTGATGGTAGCCTTTGACAACTAATCTAACTTTGTATCGTGGAACAAAAACATTCTCCTTAGTCTTCAATTTATAAGCCCTCCAATTTCGCAAAGGTTTTCTGTTCTTAAGCAACTTGACTAGCTCAAAAGTATGGTTGTCAGGCAAAGAATTCATTTCATCATTCATAGCTGCAACCCATTATTTCTTATGCTCACTTTTCATAGCCTTTTTGTTGTACCCGGGTTCTCCCCCGTTAGTGAGGAGCATATATTCATCAGTGAGTAACGAGTAGAGGACATACGCTATCTAGAATACCTCCTAATTGAAATAATAGGTTCATCAATATCATATTGATTGCCAAAGTCTGCTACATCGAGCATATGTGTTAAAGAACTAGATCAAGACTAACCAAGCCATCAGTACGTGGAGAACCTACAACCAAATTCATCATAACCATAGTCAATGAAGATACACTGCCTAGTCTTGACATCTAACTTGGACCTCTTGACTTTTGCCACATGTGTACAAATGCTTTCCAACCAAAGACAAGTAAGTGGTCATAGGAGACATCCCCTTTCCATACCACACTCTGTCAGGAACATCAACTTGTAAAGCAACAACAAAAGATGAATTAATAACATATGTAATAATATATAAAGCCTCACCCCAAAAATATCTAGGAAACTTTGATTTAGAAAGAAAACATTTAACTCTCCATCAATGTTATGTTCATCCTTTTTGCCAAGCCATTTAACTAAAGAGTCTTTGGGGCATCTTCTAGTGTCTAATACCCTGTTGTCTGCGATATTATCTAAAAGTTCATAATATTCACCACCATTATCAGTGTGAATACATTTTAGTTTCTTACTTGTTTCTCTTTCAACAGAAGCTTAAAACTATTTAAACAAACCAAGTACTTGGTCCTTAGTATTCAAGGTATAAACCCAAAGTTTCCTTAAATGATCATTAATAAAAGTAACAAACTAAAGTTCACCACCAAATGTTTTAGTATTCATCAAACCATAGAGATCTGAATGCACTAACTTAAGACCTCTGATTTTCTAAAGATGACTCTTGAAGGACACCTTATTTTGTTTCCCAGCCAAGCAATGAGCACACTTTTCTAATCTTGCACCTTTTAAACCTAAAAGTAGATTCTTCATGGCCAAACAATCAAGTCCCTTCTCACTAATGTGGCTAAGTTTCTTGTGCCATAATTTTGATGGGTTATCACACTCAACTACTAAGTCTCTTATTTCTCATTAATATGGCTAAGTCTTTAGTGCCATAACCCTATTTCTCTCTCAACAGAAGCCTGAAGCTGTTTAAACACATCAAGTACCTGGTCTTTAGTCTTCAAGGTATAAATCCAAAGTTTCATTGAATAATCATCAATATAAGTAACAAAGTAAAGTACACCACCAAAAATTTTTGTCTTCATCAAACCACAAAGATCTGAGTGCACTAACTTAAGCACCTCAGATTTTTTGGAAGAGGGATGGCTTTTGAAGGAGACCCTATTTTGTTTCATAGCCAAGCAATGAGCACACTCTTCTAATCTTGCACTTTTCAAACCTAAAAGTAGATTCTTCTTGGCTAAACAATCAGGTCCCTTCTCACTAATGTGGCTAAGTCTCTTAAGCTAAGACTTTGACGAGTTATCACACTCAACTACATTTACAACATCAACAAAAACTGAAGTCTTGGTCTAGTACAAACTTGAACACTTCTTTCCATATGCCACAACTAAAGAACCTATAATGAGTTTCCATTGCCAACCACCAAAGGTACTTAAAATAACCATTATCATCAAGAACATCAGTAGAAATTATATGCAAATGGAAGTTTGATGTGTGTCTGACATTCTTTAAAATTAACTTTGTCCCATTGTTGCTTTCCAAACAAACAGTGCGTATGGTAATAACCTTTGACACACCATCATTACCCATCTTCAAATTAACACCCATGCCAGATAACTGGTCAAAGCACCCCTTAAATTCACTCAAGTGATTAGAAATAGAAGTAGCCTCTTTATACCTCAAATTCATAGCCTGATTTAGCAAAAATAATTCGTTGTTCCCATATTTAGAGGCATATAAGGTTTCAAGATTGTCCCAAAAAGTTCTGACATATGAATTATTAGCAATATGATTTAAAACATTATTGTCTACCCAATGCCGAATAAAGGCACAAGTCATCTTATGCTCAAAAACCCATTCTTCATTAGATTTATTCTCATATTTCTGAGTAGCAAATACCAATAAATGTAACTTTTCCACAAGGAGTAGATCTTTCATCTTTCTTTTCCACTTGTGGTAATTTGTGTCATTTAAGCTAATCATTCTACCATAATTAGGTTCTATCATTCAATCAAGCAAACCATAGGAAAAATAATAAGCTCTGATATCACTTGTTAGAGAAAGAGTGAAACCCAAAATACTGAGGAGATCTAAAGCCAGTGGACTTAATGAGGAACAACAATAGTGGGTTAGACACCACATCTCAACTCAAAACCTTAAGACATTAAGTTCATAGGTCCAACTACTTATAAAGTTATCACTTTGTCCATTCCTAAACAATGTATGACTTATTTTATCTATATATATACTTGGAACTCACACTTGAATTCCTAACAATCTCCTCCTTAAATGTGAGTTCACACATAAGGACAACACACACATGGTCACTACCCCATGAGCGAAGTAACAATTTAACGATCTTGCCCAAAATTGACTTTTTTTCTCTAATGGCAGCATCAAACAAAGAGAACACCAATAACCGTGCTAAAGATACTTGCCCAAATCGAACTAGCGGCTCTATTTCCACTTGTTAAATAAAGAGGGGAGCCTAAAATATCGAGGAGATCTGAACCTAATGGACTAAAAAAGAAACACCAAAGTGGGCCAAAATTCATGGGTCCAACCACTTATAAAGTTTCCACTTTTTCTATTCTTAAACAATGTGGGACTTCTTTTATCCACATATATACTTGAAATTTACACTTGAATTCCCAACACAATGAAGTCAAATTGTTACCTTGTAACTAAACAAAAAAAAGATGCATGTAGAGAATAAAGACATACTTATGCTACGACAACAAAATGCTTCTAAAAAAATCAAGAGCAGAACCCGAAAAGAAAAAGAAAAATAGTCAAATAGAAAGATGAAGGATATTGACATGGTTTTTAAGTAGAGTGCTTATTCTATCTCTTTGGAAGAAGAACAAATACACATTATTTCACCTTCCTTGTCATAGAAATTCCCAACCTTAAACTATTAAGCAAACAATTTGAAATAATAATAATAATAATAATAATAATAATAATAATAATAATAATAATAATAATAATAATAATAATAATAATGTTTCAAGATCAAGTCCAAGACTTTTAAGAATAGCTTTAGGACTTAGATCATTGTGTAAAAGGTATAAAGAAGTTTACACTAATGCTCTAAAACTTGTTTTTCAAAGAACTCAAATAGCACACATGTTTTCAAGGCTTCAAAATGGTTTTTAATTTCCAAAGAAACAACCACTAAGTGCTCGAAAGCTTATTAGATCAATTGGAATCAATTGGTAATGTTTAAAAGGTATATGGAATGTTTTTCAAATGAGTTTATTCGAATAAAAGATCATTTATTCGAATAACCAGAGTCAGAGAAGTCAAGAATTCCATCTGGTCAAGCTTTAGGCTTTATTCGAATAAGCGTTTAAAATAAGCCATGGTGCTTAAGCTTTATTTGAATAGCATACTTGTTATTCGAATAACATATTTTTCATAAACTAATTTTGAATGGTTTATTCAAACCATAGAAGTGTTATTCAAATAACACGTTCCAGAGACAAATTGTCTACATGCTATTTGAAGCTTTATTCGAATAACAAAGTTGTTATTCGAATAAATGCACATACCAGAAACAGTAACAACGGCTAGTTTGAAGCATTTAATGTTCCAACTAACCTCCCAACGGTTCTAATCTTTAATGGGCTATAAATACAAGTTGTTAGGCATTAAAGAGGGTTAGAAAATTAATATGAAAATCTTGGTTAAGCATTAATACAAACTTTCACAGCCATTTCATTAAATAATTTGTTTTGAGCTTCAAAGTGTGAATCTATATACTCATTAAGCTTCAATTTGTATTATCCACTCTTGAGAGAGTTTCATTTCATTCATACTCTGATTATCTTGTAAAGAGGGTGAGGTATCTCTCAAAGTTGTAAGGATGAGATATCCCTTGAAGTTAAGGCTCAAGCACAAGGGATGAGATATCCCAAGGTATAGTGAGTGCTCTATTGTGTAAAGGTAGCAAGTGTAACATCCTTAATACGATTACTAATAAAGTATCCGGAAGTACGCATTAGTAATCTGAATTAAGCATGTCACTTATAATTAACATAATATATTTGAAAATAAATATAAGAGATATACAAAATATGAGCCTGTTGTGGTTGAGATAATAAACTTATAATATGAAATATGTAACACCCACCGTAGGGTGTCATATGTATACGTTATTATTATCGAATTACCCCAAGTTATAATAATGTAATGTAGTCATAAAATTACAGGTCGTAAATTTTTTTTTTTTCGCAAAATAAACTTAGCAGAAAATAAAAGATCATATCAAACTCACACATAATCATACATCATACACATTTTACATAGACAATATCAGAACATTATTTAGAATATAGACCTTGCTTCCAAAAGTAAATGGCACACTTAAAATAATATTACAGACTTGTTTATAATAGAGTTTTAGACTCGCCCAAGTCTATTTAAGCAGCAGAACCCTCAGACGGGTCCTCCTCAGATTCCTCAGCAGATAGGAATCCGTTATGATGTGAAGGCCTACAGACAAGTGTTCAAGCAGACGACACGATGCTAATCTCTGTTGGGACATAATACCTAGTGTCCCAATGTCGCCTAATGTGCAAAGGAAACTCAATATGAACAAAGATAGTTGCAGTAAGAAACGGGTTCCTACGATAATCTCTACTTATAAAGACCGTCAATTCTCCTTCAGTAAATTAGTCCTCTCTCATCAGGACTAGTCCTCCATGCTTCAGCTCCACCATGGAACTGCAACCTCACGCAACCAAAGAAACCGGGTCTTGATGTCATCTTATCAAAATTCCACGTTCCCAGACGTGAGAAGTAATTCTTTTTCTGCTTCTTGTACTGGTTCTTTCTCAACGTCTTTACTCAATTAAAAATATAATATGCAAATATACACACAAAGAGGTGAGATTATCTACGCCAATACAAGCATGATAGTACAGAGATAATACAAACAACACATGATGCAAAAATATCATATCATGATCACAATTATACCATCATCATAGTGCAAAATAATAATTATCATTGTGCCACTATCACTGTTTAAATCATACAACAATTATAGCAACACCATCATATAGATATAGATGCTCAGTTTCATGCATGCGCACATAGACTCAATGTCCTACTCCATGGAGCTAATATTCAAGTCGGAGAAATTGATCAAAAAGAGCTGCTGGTATTTCGTGCTTCAGACCAAGTGCTTATAATTATATCTTGCACATCTAGCACATACACAACAGTCTTTGTCAGATCTCGATTAAGAATAGTGTTTCGGTCCGGATCACCGGTGTGTTGCATCGGTCTAACCCACGGTGCAGAAGAGCTACCAACTGCCCATTGTGAGCAACCCGCACCCCGATGCCCCCAAGGTCCACAAGTGACCTACACTACGCGTATCGCACCCACTCAAGAGGTGTACGTTTCTCCTAGGCAATTAGCCATATCCAGTCCATCGGACCATTTTCAATACATGTGTAATGCACCAATTACCAACCAAAGGTAAATCACATAATTTCTCATACAAAGTTCAAATACTATTTTACGTTTATAAAATAGATTCATGCTAATTATAAGCAAATTGCCCAATTTCTTGTACAGTATTCACATACTAATTTTTAACTGTAAAGTTTATTGTATAATTAACAGCAACCTTATATTATTGTATTTTTCTCATTCATAAAATATTTTTGTCACATTTTTATGGTCACGTAATATTTTATTACGTAAACAATGATTTGTAATATTTCTATTACGTAACAATTTTCTACTGTATTCTAAAATGCGTAAAAATATTCTTTAATTTTTAAATTGCGTAGCAATTTTTCTACAACATTTCGATCGTATAAAATATTTAAACGCTTTAAAAATTGTGTAGAAATATTTTAACATTTTTCAAATCGCATAATTTAAAAATTACGTTTTTGAGTTACATAAATCATTTTTTTCACCGTTTTTACCCTTCATAAAATATTTCTTAACTTTAAAATATTATTTTGGACTTTTCTTAATATAATTTCTTACTTTATTTTCTTCCGATTCTTAAAAAATTCTTTTCCATAATATATTTTCTAAACATCACTTTTTATTGATTTAATTTTACAAAATCACATTTAGTTGATTTAATTACTATTTCTAATTTTAAATTTCATAACGTTTTCCAGAACCCAATGAATAAATTCTACTTAGTAAATTTAAGTTACAAACGTTTTTCTTTTATATTTCTAAATCACTTTCAAAAATTAATTCTCCTTAAAAACAATTTGAAGTTTAGCACCTTCAATCTCCCTTTTTTTTTATTTATGAAAATTTCACTTGACAACACTTTAATTCTCTTTTCAAAATCCTTATTTTGAAAATTCTTATATTTTATAACATCAAAACATTTTTTTCTAAATTATCAAGACCTTAAAAATGGCCATTGGAACCATGAAGGATTTTTCTTATAACTTAAATGAATTACATTTTTGTTTCTACGCAAAATTAATTAATATCAACATAACTAAGAAGAAAACGTGTGCATTCTCTTTTGCAAAAATCAAAATCCCTTTGTTTATTTCCTTTACTTCTCAAATCATAAAATTTTATTATTCATGAAAATATTAATTTGGTGAACACCTAATTTGAGGTGTTTTGGCCAAAAATCTTATTGTTTTAGGGACCCAAAAATCAATTTCATTGTTCTTGAAAAATTTTCAACATGAACCCTAATTTTGGGCATCAAAACCGAACCTCTCTTTTGGCCATTGGAGCCAAAATTTTACTTATTTCAACATACATCCATCATAATATATTTAACATATATCATCATGCATATTATAATCATACCATATAAACAAGTAAAAATCATACTAAGCATGCATACACAATTAATTCATGCAAAGCATATCAAGCATAAACAAAATAATTAAAAACACATAATACAAATAATTTATTACATGACCATGGATATGAATCCTCACATGGATTCATCATCCATCAAATATAACCATCTCTCACCACCATGCTTGGTTGGTGAGATAAATCTCTCTCTTACCTCTTGAAGAACCACAAGAGCTCTTTGCTTGAAATTTGAACAAGATCTCCACCAACACAACTTTCTTAGACATGAAATAAACACAAGAAAATTAGTACATCAAGCTTGAACAAGAAGAACCATGGATCAAACATGGTTAAAATCATGGAAAATGAAAGAAGAAATGAAGTTTTCCTTACTCTTCACTTCAAGAATCCTTAAGCTTGATCTTAGAAAAAGTCTTTCAAGATGTAAGAATTTGAGAAAATTCTCAACAAGAAAGTTGTTTAGAACAAGGTGAGGATTTAAGAAACTTGATTGTATGAAATTAAAGAGTGATGGAAATGAATTTGGAGAGCTTGGCCGAATGGCCTTGTAGGAGAGAAAGATGATGTTTTCTTTGGTTTTTCTTCTTGGCACTTAGGTGAAAATGAGAAGGAATGATGAAGTGAGAAGGTGAAGTGAGGAAATGAGTTATTTTATCTCTAAATGGCCTGCATAGTCGTAGCATGCATAGGAGAGAAATGTAAAGTGAAGTTTGAAGAACATAAGCATTAATGATCAATAGGAAATGGTCTAGACACTTGGCAATTGTCTTCATCTTTTTTCTTGGCCTAAAAAGCCTATGCTAGCTTTGTCTCCTCTCCAAAATGCATGCAAAACCATCCCCCCTTCTCCTTGCATGCAACATGTGATTAATTTGCATGGTCATCTTTCCTAAGCCATCCTAACCCTTGATTAAAAGGATGGTTTGGATTAAAATAGCCATTAGGTTTAGGTTGTAGATGGAAGACTTCTTTTGAGCCATTGGATCTTTCTCCTTTAATTCCTAGCCCTTAGATGAGTCTTCAAAATGGAGGGTCAAGATTACACCTTCAAACTTTACATCCAAGGGTCCAAAATGGTTGTAGTAAATTTTTGTTGACTAAATCTACACCATTAATTCAAATCCAATGGTTATTAATGGTCCATCTCAACCATTGATTTAATCTTCATCCAAGGGTTCATAATGGTCAAAGTTATTTTACAAGACTAAATCTTCACCCTTGATTTAATTTTCCATCCAACGGTTATAATTAATCCTATTTATTTTCAAGATTAAATCTCCACCGAATTGATTAAATCAAGATTAAATCTCCAATGTTAATTAAATTAATGGTGGATATCCAATCCACCAATATTAACTTAATAATATAGAATATTATTTTGATTCACTGTAACCCCACAAAACATACATTTACTGTATTTTTACCGTCACGGTAAATAAATACAGTAAAAATATGGTAAAGGAAATTTTCTAAAATTATTTTCGAATTCAGGTTTAGTAAGATCCCCTGTCTCCGTTTAAATAGTACAAATTTTTCTATGCGTAAAAATTTTTTTACTTTGCAGGACCCACTTGGGCCCACGTATGACTACCTGGGCCCACATACATCTCGTGGGGCCCACAAGCCGTAAAAATTTCAAAATCACACATAAAATCATAAAAATTAGAAAATTCACAAATATCCAAACAGATTACGTAAATTAATTTTGACTAAGTAGTAAAAATTAAATTACGTAAATTTTTCTGGCCCAAAAATTATTATTTTCCTGACACAGAACAAATCACTCAAAATGGTCAAATATGCAGATGAAATATTTAAAATAATTTTACAGTGCATAGAAATCACTAAACAGTAGAATTCTGCTAACTGTTAAAATTACTTATTTAATATATAAAAAGTTTGGGGTGTTACAAAATACAGTGTACAAATTATATTACTATACAAAATGATTACATAATCAGTTACAAGATACTAAATATACATCTCAAATACAAAATACTAATCAAACTAGACTACGTCTTCAACTTCTGTCTCCTTGCTGAAGAACGCGTACTTAGAAATATTACGAAAATACAAACAAGAGAGGTGAAAATTCTAAGAATTCTCAGTAGTTCTATTTAAAAGTATGTGTCATCGTAATACTTCCAGCTGCTTCGAGGAAAAACCTTTTAAAAATTCATTTTATAAAGTAAGAAGGTGGCAAAAGCCAAATCCAATCCTTTCTCTTTCCAAAATAGAATTTCAATCATTAACTTTTCCAAAAAAAAAAGCATTTATTATCAAACAACACAATTTATATTCATAAGTAATCTCAAAAATCAGTTTCCGATCAAGAACCATAATCTTAAACTCATGCAATGGTACTTATAGCACAATTAAGTCATAATATAGCATTAAATTCATATACATTACAATTTATATTCATAATACTTTCATAAATAATTTTCAGACAAGAACCATAATCACAAATTCATTCTAGGATCCTTATAACATAAATAATTCACAACATAATATTCAAATTCAATTCGATTTCAGTGCTCATTTAAATGTTCGCTTATTTCTAGAGAACTCATATCACATGCACCATAATAGATGAGAGGTGTAACACCCTCCTTAGGGCGTCACACTTCGTGTCACTCAATTATCATATCACCCATTCGTTATGAATCGTGCTTGTAATATAAATACGAGTTGTAAAATTTCTTGGTGATAGTAAGATAAACTTAGCGGAAGTTAAAACATTACAGCATCATTACAATAAAATTTTACATTATATATACATAAGTCGTAGTACTGTCACACTTTAATATTTACAAATTGGACTCTAAAAATATTTACACATTAATTAAATTACATAATGCCCAAGTAACTCTAAACATGCAGAACCCTCAAACGGGTCCTCCTCAGACTCCTCAACAGGGAGGAATCCAACTTCACACAAAATATATAATACTAACCGTACCAGGAGTACGGTAGTAAGCTCTCTATTACTGTTTATGTGAGAAATACATTTTCCAGCAAGTTCGACGCACTATGCCTCCGGTTCCCATAAACCTTACGAAAACTCCGCATCTCCATCTCTTTAGAACTCAACTTCCTTCTCGAAAATCTGATCTTCCTTGCGTTCTCACTCAACGTCTTGCTCAATCTCTTTACAATTATAAATACAATACAGAAATAGACAGACAAAGAGGTGAGATCACCTACGCCAATACCAGTATGGTAGCAATGAAGATAAACACAAACAAATTCTCATACCATACATCATACATAATTACAATTATATCATCAATATCATTTATCTAACACACATCATATCTCATATCAACACATCATACATAATTACGATTATGCCACCAACATCATTTATCTAACACATATCATTTATCATCATAATTCATATAATAATTCATAATTACGTCCATGTCCTTATCAATATTCACTTATTCAATAATTCAGTTATCAAAATCAATAATTATAATAATACCCTCAGTATCTCTGTATATGCATCTAGACTCATGTACCTAGACTCAATTTTTCCTACTCCATGGAGCTAAAACTCAGGTTAGAAAGAGTGATCGAAAAGAATCTGTCTGCACAACATGCCTCAGACCACGTGCTCATTCTCTTTGCTCATTTAGCATTTGCACATCTAGCATATGCATCACAGTCTTTATCAGATCTCGATTATGGATAGTGTCTCGGTCCGGATCATCGGTGTGTTGCATCGGTCTAACCTACGGTACAGAAGCTTTATTCTCTGTCCATTGTAGGCAACCCGCACCCCGATGCCCCCAAGGTCAACAAGTGACCTACACTACGCACATCGCACCCACTCAAGAGGTGTGTTCTTTCCTTCTTTCGATAATCAGTCTTATTCAGCCCATCGGACTTTTTCAATGCACATTCAAATGCACCTTTCTCAGTTCAATTCATTCTCTTATCTTCTCAATTCAATTTTCTTTATCTCATATTCGGGGTCCTCATATAGGCCCAACAATATTATTACTGTAATTTCATCGCGAAACCATATTTTTCACATTTTCTCAAATCACGTATCAATTTTTCATCATTTCTCAATCACGTAAAATACTCTTCACACGTTTTAAATCAAGAATACTAGTTTCCTCAGTTAACACCAAAACTCAACTTCATTTTTCATATTTGCATAATAACTCCTCAAAACACAATATTTGCATTATAATCCTCATCCAAATAATATTTTCACAACAAATCCCTCATAAAAGTCACACTTACGAAATAGTCCCTTGAAAAATTCATATTTTACGAAATCATCCCTCATAAAATTCATATTTACAAAATAGTCCCTCAAAAATTCATATTTACAAAATGGTTTTTCATAAAATTCCTTTTTACGAAATAATCTTTCATAAAATTCATAATTTACAACATAGTCCTTCATAAAAATCCTATTGACGAAATAGTCCTTCATAAAATCACATTTACGAAATAGTTTCTCATACAAATTATATTTATGAAATAGTTCCTCAAAAACCATATTTACTAAATAGTCCCTTATAAAAATCATATTTACAATATAACCATTCAAAAATCAATAGTTACAACATGTCCCCATTAAACACAAAAATTACAATATTGCTCCTATAAAATCATAATCTGTATTGTTTCTCCAAAATCATTTCATCTTGCTGTATTCGACTCTTCCAAATTCAATTCCTTTTCTTTCAAATTCTAAATTCTCAGTTTAATTCATCATATTATTCACATCCTAATTTACACATACACTTACATGCATTCAGTTTCATACATACCAACATTTATCAAAACAATAAACATATTATCATACATGCAGTCATAATTTCAAAGCCATAAACACCACAATCACAAACATAAAATCACCAACAACACAATCACAACTAAAGAAGTAATTAAACAATAAGTGAATAAACCCTTAGGGGTTTTTCACCAGACACAACCATCTCCACATCACCAAAACTTGGTTGGTGAGGTTAAATCTCCCTCTTACCTCTTGTAGAACCTCCAAAGCTCCTTGTATGTCTCCTTCAAGCCAACTCCCTCCACCAAGAGCTTCAAGGCTTCAAACTTGAGATTTGAAGAACAAGATAGAAAATAGATGATTCAAGCTTTTTAAGCTCTTCTCCTTCTCCTTGTTTTCGTACAAGCCACCATAATTCCTCCAAAGAAGTAAGGTAGAAATTGGATTTTGAAGCACTTAGAGTGGGATTTTGTGAAAACTTTCTAAATGAAAGTGTTTAGAATGGTGTTTGGCTTTAGGAAGTGTTGAGAATGAAAATTACAGGTGATGGATGGTATCGGTAGGATGCTTGGCCGAACCAAAGAAAAGAAAATGAAGAAAACTGATACTTCTGTTCGTGAGATTTTTGAGAGAAAAGATGGATGCTTTTTGATGAGAGAGAAAATGAAATTGTGGGAGAGTGAAATTTATGAATCTTTTGCGCCGTGGGATAAGCTTAAATAAAGTTTAGGATTTACATGAAGTAAAATATCTTATCTCGAATGCACGTGGCTGATGTCATTCATTTGACTTTCAAGGTTATTGGATTGTTCAAGAACCTTGTAGAACCTCCTTCAAGCTGCTACGTGGCCGACGTATAACCCCTCCAAATTGCTGCATGAACGTGAGTTTCCAAGGAAATTTTTGACGAAAAACGACATAACAAAATTCGGTAAGATGGGAGAACATCATTTCCCCAAGAATGGTTAAATCCAAGTGTTGTCGGATGAGAACTCTGTCGAATGGTGATTCTGTCAAACGAAAATGAAAGGCTGTCGGATGAACTTGAAAAGGTCAACAAATATCCTAATTCGTCGGACAGATGTTGATGTTGGAGAAATCTTCCAATTGTCGAATCGACGAAATACTATATGGTCAGAAGATCAAATTCGATGGATTTTGACATTAGAGAAATTTTTCTACTGAAATCAGGAATTCTTACTCGACGGTCGTTAGCACCATAACTCAACGAACATTATCATTCAAATTCGACGAACATTGGTATCCCCACTCGACAGAAATTGACATTCTAACTCAACAGACATGAGCATCCTCACTCGACGAATATTGACATTTTCACTTAACTGATACTAGCATCCTCACTCGACAAATTTTAACTTGGTACTTAATAATTAAAAGATCCAATTCGACGGATTTTAACATGATACCAAATAGTAAGAAGATTTAATTCGACGTATTTGGATAGAAGTCCAAATTCGATGGATATGACATTGTCTTAAAAGATCCTATTTCGACGGATTTTGGCATTGTTTTAAAAGGTATATTTCGACGAATATAAACATCTTCATTTTGACTTGTGAAATCGTCCGACAAGATTTAGGGAAAAGGAGAACCATATTGTTCTTAACTGATTCTTTGCTAACAGAACGTCCATCGCTTTGTCGAACCTGAGGACTTCTCCCATGTTTTGAATAGATGGTCTTCTGTCGGAAAGATGGTCTTGGTCGAAATAGATGGTCTTTGTCGGAAGAGCGACCATAACAACCAAAATCTTTGATTTCGATTCAAGAATTGAGAATCAATTTCATCCAGTCTTGAGGTATTTTGGGTTTTGTCGAACTACCGATTGATGTTGTCGGGAAAATGCTCTGAAGGTGTCGGATTCAACTCACTATTTAACTTATGCTTGCATTCAGTAATTAAATCCGACGGGATCAAAATGTTAGGAAAATTTCTTCAAGTGTTTGGATCTTGTCCAAATTCTGTCGATGTCAAGACCTTCAAAAATCTTGGATTGTCGAATGAGTTACGTGAGATTGATCTTTTGGATCCCTGTAAGGCTTGAGAAAGACCGAGTCTATCGACAGGAGTATATTCATAAAACTGTCGAGCTTTGTTTGTCAGAATAGGCTTGAAATGAAGTCAGTATCGACAAGAATCTATTCTCAAAAGAAATTGTCAAATTCGGTTTGTCGAAACAGGTTTTGAAATGAAAACCATTTGAGAAAATGTTGAGGAACTTCTGTCGGATTGGGATTTCCAGAATTTTGGTCGAATTAGAATTCCAGAATTTTGGTCGGTTGATTATTATGGCAAATTATACTATCTAGGGTCAAAATAATTCATAGCAATAATAACTATGCATCAAGCAACATATATTTATCAAGTAAAATAGAATTATTTTACAGATAAATTCTAAAAATTAATAGATTCTTTTCTGTGTTACTCAGATTCGGGTTAAGTAAGATCCCCCGTCTCTAAATAATCAGACAAGAATTTTCCCGGTCCGAAAACTATTATTTTCTTGACCAGGAACAAATCACACAAACTAATCACAAATAGTATCGAAATAATCAAATTATTTTTATAATGCACAGAAAATACAAAGTAGTGTAATTCTGTCAGCTCTTGCAACATAGTCTAAAATTTTGGGGTGTTACAAGAGGCATCTCATATAGCTTGGGTTCTATATACTTATAATATCTGCTCTTTCCCACAAAACCCATATAATAGGTGAGAGCCACCTCATATAGCTCGGGTTCTATATCACTAGTATCCTATGAGGAAAAATGTAGTGAGGAAACATAATGAGGAATTTCAAGAATGCAGGATCCCCTTTCCTCACGGAGGATCATCTTCATGATTCTAATGAAATTTTGGATACCCTTCCCCCATACAGGATCAACTCCAAAATCCATTATACCAAGTGAAACAACAGTTAACATAAAAAGGATACTGAGTGGGAAAAGTATAATAAAACTAATATCCTTCCCATTCAAGGGTAAAAGTTCATATATACAATTCAAATTCAAATACCACAAGCACTGATCATTCAATCATACATCCAAGCTCAACCTTATGAATTAAGGGAGCGTGTTCAATACAAAGTTTAGCTCAACTTGAATAATCAAGGAGTAATACCAATAGATTTCATTATCACATTCCACAATTTCTCAACAAGTGGATAATTCTCAACAAGGATACAATTTCAAACTCATTTGATATACAATCAATTATTCAATAATTTTCCATACAAACATAATTCACTCACTTATACATTAAATACTACATGGAGATTACCATATCTCCTTTGGTTCTCAATTCGTCCTACATGGCCATTATAACAATTCAAAGGTTATATATATAACCAATTAGGTAAATATTGAATATCCGAATGATTAATATAAGAATCCAATTACTAGGCTTTCCAAGTATAGCCAAGAATGCTATAGTTATCAACCATGTAATTAAATCATAAGAAAAACTACCTTTACTCATTTTTAATCACTAAATCCTTGATGAAAGATATATAACATTCAAAATTTAAAACATTTTCCTTCCTATAACACACATGGTCGTGAGTCTCTCTAAAGCAATGCGTGTCCATGAACTTATTCAAAACAAGTCATAAACGCAATTTAGGGTTCTATTGATGAAGAGAAACAAGTTAATAGAAACAAAGATTGCCTATTCTCTTGTCATATGGCTGTAAGTCATTGCCTCAAAATTACTTAATCATAAACAAAATTTTCACCCACAAATCCATCAAAGAAAGATAGCATAATGAGGTAAGAAAACAACAACAATACATCAGCAAAAATGACAAGACAACAGCAACAATACAACAACAAGAATAACAAGACAGCAGCAACATTACAGCAACAAAAATAGCAGCAAACAACAGTAAAAATAGTAGCAAAAATAGCATCAAAATAGCAACAAACAATAGCAAATATCAACAAAAATAGCAGCAAATAGTAGTAAAAATAACAGCAAACAACAACAAAAATAGTAGCAAAAATAGCAATAACATAGTAGAAATAAAAAAGAGTATGGAACCCCTACCAAATTATGGGTTGGTCGTGGCCTTCATAGGCTTAAAGATCAAAGTTTTAATTCACAACTAAAACAGAATTTTCCACCCAAAATCCATAAAAGAAAAGAACAGGTTGATAGCAAGAAATTAAGCTCAAAATACAAGAATTTCCCCCTGTTTTATGCTGGTTTGGCCGTGACCCTAAGGGGTTCAAAATCCATTATTTTGATTCATAATCAATAGAGAAAGAAGAGTAAATAAAAGACAACCACCCCTACCTCACTTCCTAGCTTTGTTTCCTTGATTTTTCCTTCACTTTCTTCTTCATCTTGCTTCTTCCTTCCTTCAAGTTTTCTCTTGTTTCCTTGCTGCTTTCTAATTCTTTCTAGAGCTGTTCAACTGTGACAAACAATGGTAAAAGAGGAAGAAAGAAACAAGGTTAGGTGTAGGTGAAGATAGGTGGATGAAAGATGGAAGAAGAAAGAAAAAAAAAAAAAGAGAGACGGTGGGCTGTTGGTGGTGGTCACAAATAGGGGAGAGAAAATGAGGAAAGTGAGCGTGAAAAGTTAGAAAAATGAAGGAAAGAATAGGTAGAAAAATCCGGATAGCTTTAGGCGATGGAAAACTAAGTTTATGACAAAAAAATTATATGCTGAAACTTTTGTATTTTTTAAGCACATTTTAATTTTCTAAAACTAAGCTTTCAAGTATCCATAAGTGTTATGAAATTTTTTTGGATTCAACTTAGTCTTTGGATTCATTTTTTCATAACTTTCCATATACTGCTATTTATCAGTTAAACTTTATTACTTAGTCTCAAGTTGAATTAAATCGATGGATTAAGTAATAAGCTTACTGATACTTATCTTAATTGGTATTTTATACCAAAATATTCTCCATGTCTTACTTGTTATCTCCATGTAATTTCATAATTTTTTGAGCTATTTAACTGTTCTGGCTATTTCTCTTCGGTATTTTTAAAAATACTATACTAACTCAATTAATTCTCTAAAATTTTTTACAATCATTATTAATGGTTCTTAACTAGGAAATAAATTTTTTATATTTATTTCCATTATATCAACTGATTATGCAAATACTTTAATTATTTCCTTGTGTTCAGTGTTACAGAATTACGCTCAAACTGATTCAGAAAATTACCCGAATTAATAGATAACTCTTACTAGGATTACTGAGCTTCTGTAACCTTGATTAGAAATATTAGGTTAAGGAGAATGTTATAGCAAGCACTTGTTCAAGCTTGAAGTTTTAGTAGAAAATTTCAGGTGATTACTTGATGGCTGGACGTAAGTCACAAGGAGTAACTGAACCAGGATAAATATTGTGTTTGATCTTCTAAAATCTACTCACTTACTTTTGTGCATTAGTTTTTATTTGCTTTTTTGAATGCTATCTTACTTGGTTGATTCATTTGTGAGTGAAAGTATTCAATCATCTCTATCTATTCATCTCTATCAATCAATAGCTTCAACGAAAATTGATAATCAAAGTGTTTTTAAAATATTTACAAAAATATTTTATAAACTCAATTCACCCCATTCTTGAGTATTGATGTCACTTGGTAACAAATAATAGAGAAATACCTTAAGAGTATTAAAAGAAAGATTCATACCTTAGAGTATTGTTACCAAATAAGAGGAGAGAAATACTTCGGTCAAGGAGAAATAGGTTATTCATCTTACATAATCACCTCTTATGGAGAAAAGAAAAAAAATATGAAAGCTTTGAAAACAAAATGGAAGCAAAGAGAAAAAAACTTCAAGATATAAATAATAGAAACCTATGAAGCACGAACACATCGTTTTTGAGGCGTATCCATATATGTCCATGTCAGACGCATAGGGACACACATACGACATACGTGTCTACCGTGTCTGAATGTGTCCGATTAAAAATATTATTATTATTTTTTTAGTTTGGACATGTCTTAGACATGTTTCAGACACGCTTGGACATGTCTTAGACACAATTGGACATGACCTATTGATATTTTCTTTTAAAAAAATAGTTTCCATGACTAACGTCCAATTAGTAACACCGTAACCCACCCAAGGCCAATCACATGACTGACGTCCTAATCCATTATTTTCTCATACTAAAATTTTAAGTTTTATCTTTTCACACGCCATTATTAGATTTTTAAATTTTATCTTTTCACTCACTATTATTTTTATTTGCTTCTTCTATCTCTGCTCATACTAAGCCGTCCACTTTGTCCTCACTGAAACTTGCTTCACACTACTATTTCCTCTAGTTAAGTTTTTTGGATGTACATGCACTTATACATGGTTAATTCTATTAGGAGAAGTCAGTTTAGGAGATTTTTTTAGAAAAATGTCAATAAAAATTATATTCCATATTTTTTTGGAGATACTTACTAGGTAGCAAATATTGTCACATATGACATATATTAAGATATTGTAAATCTTCAAGTTTGTAAAAATAATATTAATGAATTATGAATCTTTTTCTTAAATTTTGTAATTATATATATACATAAACCAAATTTTTTTAATTTACTTTGATATATATATATATATATATATATATATATATATATATATATATATCGTGTTCTATAATTTTTGAATTTGATATATCTTGGCGTCCGTATCTATGTCATATCCATATTTATGTCAGTATATGTACTTCATATATATAAATTAATATTTGATAATTGGTTAAATTATTTTTTTATCTTATGATTTACCCTTATTTTTAATTTAGACCTTATAATTTTTTTAAATCAATCCTAACATTTACTCATGTTTTTAAAATAGTCATTGTTGTTAATTTTTATTTTAATATTATTAATTTAATCTCTATTAAGTATCTTTAGAAAAAAAGAACATCTAAAATAATACTTATTAGACAAAAGAATATTTATTAACAATAAATAAGTACCAACTATAATAAATAAACATTTTATTTGATATTTTATAGAAAAATGAGTATATAAAATATTTTTATTAGATAAAAAATTACTTATTTTATTAGTCAACTCACTAGATATTATAATGGTGTTATAACAAAAATTAATAATGAGACTATTTTAATTTTTTTTGTACATTTGATGACTAATTAAAAAAAATTATTAAGACTTAATTAAAAAATAACTATAAATTATAAAGATCAAATTTTAATTTAACCTTGATAATTTGATTTCAATTATTTTAAAATGGCGGATTGATAATAAGTAATTAATGCTTATAAATCTTAGAAAATTTGAATTTTTGAAAAACTTGATGTGTGTGTATATAAAAATTTATCGATAGGCAGATAACATCTTTTTTTTCGTATTAACTAAGTCATTTAACTTATTTTAAGTATGGGCAATAAAAAATTAATTTTTTGTCTACAATTAATTTCTTCATAATTTGAATTTTGTCTTTACATTGAGAAAGCAAGTCACTTACCCCCTGTTGGTTAATATAAAGTTTATTTAATTAATTTTTAATATGATATAAACAAAAAAATTAATTTATAAATCAATTAAAATATTAACTTTTTTAAATATGTTTCAAATATGAAATTTAATTTTTAAATAAAATCTGTTAAAATCATTTTTAATTCTTAATAATTCTAAACATAACTAAAACAAATTAAAAAAAATAAAAATGCGTAATTGCTAATCCAATCCACTTCCTAATGAAAGAGTTCATTTTCTATTCTTTGAGTCGGTTCTCTTCTCCTCTTCCCATCTGTCGCTGGCGAGCTGTGTTGTCCACTGTCTCCAGGTGCTTCTCTCTTCTTCTTTCACTACATCGTTCATTTTTGGTCGTTCTGCAATCTGCAGTGATTATCTTGTTTTTTTTTTTTCTTTTCTGATTATATTATTTGTTTGTTGAAAAAAAAAATTTCAATGAATCCGAGAGAGAAAGAAAGAAACAAGGGATTCTGTTTACCAGTTTATGCATTTTTATTAATTATTTTTTTAATAAAATTCTTAACTCGGTTGGCCCGTTACGAGTCCATCTCGCGAATAGGACGGGGTAACAAACACAGCGAATGAATTAAAGCATTGAGTCAGTCAAGCATCGCAGATAGCAAAAAAAAAAAAAAAATCATTTGTTCCTTTTTCTGTATCTTGAAATTCCTAAGTTTTTTTTTTTTCTGGTGTTGCAAAATCTTGGCTTTTCTTCAATCCCGTGATGTTTGGTTGAGATTCTGGTTCATGGGTAAGAGTTTTTTATATTTTTGTTTTGGATTTTGTGAGGTATATGATTATTATGGGTAAGAAGTTATTATTCCCTGTTTTTCCTTTTTTTTTTTGGTCTCATCTTAGGAAGTTATGGAAAGTGTTTCTCTTTTTAAATTTGTTGCTTTTCTTTTTGTAAGTAGCGGGAACTGAGATTTAGAACATTTAGAATGTTTTATGCCACTGAAATTCTGGACCTTACTCCTCAATTTTGTCTATTGGACTATTTTAGAATATTAGAATTTATTCTTGTTAATTTTGTTTCTCAGATAATAATATGCTGTTGAAAACTGGACTCATGTTTTCCTAGAAGAAACTTGAAGACTGCATGAAAAAGAGATAATTTTGAGTGTAAGGTTGATCAGTTTTGGAATTGTTCATTGGATAACACTAAATATCACGGTCCTATAGATTCTTACTAATGACAACTGAAAGCAGAAGAATTTGCATTAACTGGATCTGCACCAAGGTACTGATGTTGGGATACAAGTAAACGTATATGAAAACAATAAATAATAAATAATAGCAAAAGTTTTGGCTCTCTCTAATCTGGGGTTCTCTCGTGTTTTTAAAACTCTTGGGGTATATTTGGATAGAGACTTTTGGAGGCAAAAGAAAGGAAGACTTATTATTTCTAAATTAAGATAATTATAAAATGTTTGTAAACATGATTAAACAATAATTGAAAGGTTATATGGTTATCTTTCGTTTTATTCATTCATTTTAAAAAAATCTTAAATATAGATAGTGTTTACTCAAAATAGAGAGTAAGCCTTTCCTTTTCTTTTCCTCCAAAACCCCAACTCACAAACATACCCTTAAGGAACACAACTATTTACGTAAGAATTGAATGGCGATTCCATCTGAATTGTGTTTTACTTATTCATTATGTATCAAGAGTTGTGCCTGTGGTTATTGTGTTTGACAAATTGTTCTGGTATATTAGTATATTGGTGATGACTAGACAACCCCTTATTATGTGCTTGCACTTACCTTCTATGAAGAGTTTAGTAGTTTTAGTTATATATTTTCTTTGGAAATCATAAGAATGTCATAAATTGAAGTTGAAGCAATTTCTCCTATGTTCTTGGTTTGTCATGCATCTTAATTTTAATTTAAGTAAACTCGGGATTAATATGTTTTCAATGATGACATTGTGGTCATTGCGTGATCTTTGAACGGTGAAGATTGCGTGATTTGTGAAAATGGGCCCGGACATAGAGCTGAAGAGCAAGTCAGAGAATATACATGCTGCTGCATTTTCAGGACAAAAGGTTCTGGAGCCTGGAACTAACTACATGGGTGATTCTTGTGACATGCAAACGTTGCCAATTGAACAAACTCCTTTGTCTAGTGGAAATGAAGATGTAGAAGTTAATATCACTGGGTGCACAAATTCTGGCAAAGCTTTGATGGTGGAAGATACTTGTGAGGATGTCACTGAGGGTTCCAGTTCTTTTGGTGATACAGGATCTGGGACAGAGAATGCTTCCTCCTTCAGTGATACTGATGTTGAATCACGAATTTGTGCCGACAATGCATCCTCGTCCATGTGTGATGATTGGTGTGAATCACTTCAAAGAAGGTATTTTTCACTTTGAATTATTTCATGCAGCTATTCTTCCTGTTGTCTATAGGAAGCAAGAACACTAAACTGGAAAAAAAAGAATAAATAACTGATACCACATCCTTTGATATGTACTTCTTTCCTATACGTACATACACACAGAGCAAACTATTTTTCTGATTATTGGATAATCCCATTGTGAAGAAGTAAAATGTCTTGTTAGTTTGACTGCAGTTTTTTCATAAAGTTTGTTCTATTAGGATTTGCGAGAGGCCTCTGGGTTTGGGAATATTTTGGTCCCAAGATTGATTATGTAGATATGATTTTTTTTTTTAAATGAGTAAATTTTATTTCGTATTCTTTCTATGCTTTATTTGTGCTTTTGTTCTCCAGATTTTTTTTTTTCTTGGTTACTGCTTTTGAATTTGTTTTGCTTTGTATTGTTGTTGCACCATAGGGAGATACATTTTCAATCTACACTATGTCTCAAAATTTCCTAAAACATCCTTACCCAATTCAAATATTTGTTAAATAAACTTGAGTAAATTCAATTGACCTTCCCAGAGGTTTGCGAAGCCTTTAGAGGCAACCTCTCTCAAATTTCAAATATTACTTTGATCTCCCTTGACACTATTATTTATTTTGTAAGGACATGTACAGAAATTTCTACAGAAGGGAGTGTATGTGAAAAATAAAAAAACGAAGGGAGGCATTTGTTCTTATTAAATTCAAATAGGCGAGGCTAGTGTAATATTTAAAACTATAGGGCATGTTTGTGTAGGTTTCCCAGACCTTGGAGGAGGTATGTGAAATTTACTCTGTTAAAAGAGAGAAAACAGAAGCATAGAGATTGTGAAACCGCGTGGCTCAACTACACGGCGGAGAGTTGATTATATAGAGCTAAGGTAAGAAATACAAAGATTACGATTATAATTTAGTTAGCCTATACAAGGAATCTACATAAATACAATATATATTTATACGTTTCCATCACTCCCCTTCAAGCTGGAGCATATAAGTCATATGCACCAAACTTGTTACAAATATAGTTTACTCGAAGACTTCTCAAAGACTTAGTGAAAACTCTGCCAGTTGATCATTTGAATTGACAAAGTTAGTGGTGATGTCTCCAGACAGGATCTTATCTCTAATAAAATGACAGTCTATCTCAATGTGTTTGGTCCTCTCATGAAATACTAGATTGGAAGCGATATGCAATGCAGTTTGGTTATCACAAATAAGAGTAATTTGCATAATGTTTCCAAACCGAAGCTCTTTTAAGAAGTTGTTTTAACCAAATGAGCTCGCAAGTAGCTGTAGTCATGGCTTGATATTCTGCTTTGACACTTGATCTTGCAACCACATTTTGTTTCTTACTCTTCCATGATAGCAGATTACCCCCAATAGATACACAATAACTAGAAGTAGATCTCCTATCAGTACGAGAACCTGCCCAATCAACATCTGAGTATCTAACAATCTAAGTGTGTCCTTTGTCTTCATAAACAAGGCCTTTTTCTGGAGTTTCCTTAATATATCTGAGAATACGAATCACTGCTTCACAAGGTGAGTTTAAAAATTGGCTTACTACACTCATTGCAAAGGAAATATCTAGACGGGTAACAGTAAGATAGTTAAGTTTTCCAACCAATAGTCTATATCTTCCTGGGTCTAAAAGTGGCTCCCCCTAATATGGTAAAAGTCTAACATTGGGATCCATAGGGGTGTCATTTGACTTTGCATTCAATAGTCCTGTTTCCTTAAGGATGTCTATAGCATACTTCCTTTGTGAGATAACTATGCCATCCTTGGATTGTGCCACTTCAATTCCTAAGAAATAACGAAATTTGCCAAGATCTTTGGTCTGAAAGAGATGACAGAGGTGCTGTTTTATGTGAGTTATACCTTGGTGATCGCTGCCTATGACAACAATGTCGTCCACATATACAATCAAATAGATGCAATCTCGGATTGTATGGCGATAGAAGACAGAGTGGTCATCTTTACTACGAGTCGTACCAAACTGTTTAACAACACTACTAAATTGACCAAACTAAGTCCGAGGAGATAATTTGAGACCATACAAGGACTTGTATAGACGACAAACGAGGTCAGAAGACTCTCCCTGAGCAACAAACCTTGGAGGTTGCTCCATGTAGACTTCTTCTTCTAGATCACCATGGAGAAAAGCATGCTTGATGTCCAGTTGATGAAGGGGCCAGTGACGAATAGCGGCCATAAACAAAAAATGCGAACAGAAGCCATCTTCGCCACTAGTGAGAAAGTGTCCCTATAATCCAAGTCAAAGATCTGGGTATACCTTTTTGCCACCAGACGAGCCTTTAGGCGATCAAGAGTGCTATCAGGGCCAACCTTGGCCGTATAAATCCATCGGGAACCTACAACAGACTTCCCAGGAGGAAGAGGAATAAGTTCCCAAGTACCACTGCTCTGAAGTGCATACATTTCATCAATCATTTCTTGTCGTCACCTAGGATGGGATAAAGATTCACCTAGAGATTTAGGAATAGGCACAGAAGACAAGGTGGAAAGACAAGCATAATGCAAGGAAGAGAGGCGATGGTAACTTAGAGTAACATAGTGAGGAGAAGGGTTACGAGTGGATCGTATACCTTTTCGAAGAGCAATGGGAAGGTCTGGCGCGGTAGGCAGTACCAGAGCTAGTAAAGGAGCTGGTGCCTGAGGAGAGTCCACATGAGTCTTGTCGCAACCGGGATCGCGACGGGACGACCAAAAAAGATAAAATCAATGGAGTCGCCACCAATGTTTATTTAAATTGGAAAAACATTAGAAAAACCATTTAATCAAGCAAACCTGGTCTTTTGAAAATGAGTTTGGATTGGAGTCGATTATGGTGTAGGGAAGGTATTAGCACTTACACTGCCTGCGATTCCATGAACGGTACCTTAAGTTAGTTGTTCAAGTTTTAATAATCTTAAATATATTTATTTTAACCCCTTTAAACAAAAGACTTTGTAATTATTTATTATTTATTATTTTTTTTATTTTTAAAAAGAAATAAAAGAAACAACCAAATTATGAAAATTTATTTTTTGGCTTGACAGAAATGGATTTCTGCTCCTACGTATCTCCTGGTGCAATGGAGAACTCAAAGTCACGTAGTTCTTTAAAAAATAAGTGTGTGTTGGTTGATTTTTAAATTTTTTTAAAAAATGATTTTGAAAATTTGAATTAACAAGTCGTCGCGACTCAATTAATCAAATTAAGGATTGAATAGGTGAAACTCGCGTCACGCTAGAGACGTCACCCACTGATTATCAAATTTATCACGAAAATTTAAAAAAGGTTTTGAATCTTTAGCGATTTGTTTTATATAAAAAAATGAAGACAAAATAACAATTTAGATCATCAATTAATGCCGCAACTAAAATGATCATGAGGTTAGTGTTGTCGTCGCAACTCATTAACCCCAATTTATTATTGAATTAGTTTTAAAATAAAAATTATAAAAAATAAATAAATAAAAAAATCAAACTAATAAATGAATAAACTAAAATGAACAACACTTATATAAAAAAATACAATAAATAAATAAATAAATAAGCAAACTTACCTCTAAGGCGTAAAAATGCTACTTAAAAAGTTGGTGCATAGGGGTCCCACACGTCCTCTTCAAATCAAACCCTGAAAAGCAATTTACTAACAAGAAAAAAAGTTTTTCTAAAGTCTCGGAGCTCTTATACTTAGTATTAAGCCCAAGTAAAAAAAAAAATTACTAAAGTTCTTGGGCTCTTATACTTAGTATTAAGCCCAAGTGTGAAAATTTTTGGATCTCCAAACCATTGAGAAGCACCCCTTTATATAGGAGGAGGGGAAGGGGAAGGAGCATGGTTTCTCCAATGTGGGACTTAGACACTTTAGTTTTTTCAACTATCTTCATTTTTCATTTTTTCTCTTTTCTTTTTTTTTAGATTTTCATTCACTTTTCAAGGTTTAGAAATAAACTTTATGTACAAAATTGAGTGTTCATACCTTGATCAAGTAATAAAATAAAAAAAATTATGGACAAAATTGGGTATCAACAGCTGCCCCCCTTTGTTTTACATTTAGAATAAATGAAAAACAAAGGAATTGATTCAATTTTGTCCATGAAAAAGTAAAAACTTGCGGATTCAGGTGTCCGCTGAAGTTTAACCAAAATAAGGTAAGAAGCTTACGGAGTCAGGGTATCCGTTGAAGCTTAACAGAAACAAGGTAAGAAGCTTACAGAGTCGGGTATCCACCGAAACTTGACAGAAAACTCAAAACAGAAAGGACACAAAGCTTATGGTCAGTGTCCGCTGAAGCAATGAGAAAACTTAAAACGAAAAGGCACAAAGCTCATGCGAAGTCGGGTATTTGAAGCTTACAGGCAAAAAGTAAAAAGCTTACTGGTCAGTTATCATTGAAGCTTAACAGAGAAGAAAAAAAGCTTAAAAGCAAAAAAGACAAAGAGCTTGTGGAGTCAGTTATCCATTGAAACTTAATTAAAAGAAAAAAAGCAAAAAAACAAAAACTTGGAAATGGTCAGTTATCCACCGAAGCTACGGGAAAAAGGTAAAAAACTTACAGTCAGTTATCATTGAAGCTTAAGAAAAAGACAAAGCTACTGGTCAGTTATCCATTTGAAGCTTAATAGAAAACTTAAAATAGAAAGACACAAAGCTACTTGGTCAGTTATCCATTGAAGCTTAACGGAAAGACAAAAACTACGGAGTCAGTTATCATTGAAGCTTAACAGAGAAAACTTAAAACAGAAAAGACACAAAGCTTGCATGAGTCAGATTATCCATTGAAACTTGATGAAACTTAAAACGAGAAAAGGTACAAAACTTACTTAGTCAGGTATCCATTGAAGCAATGAAACGAAAAAAAAAGTGGCGGGCACAAGGCCCCTGCTTGCCTTTGAAGCGATGGGTCGAGGACCCAAAAACTAAAAAAAAGCAATGGGTGCGGGGACCCAAAAGGAAAGACAACGGGTGCGGGGACCAAAATTAAAAGACAAAGGGTGCGGGGACCGGAAAACTAAAAGACAATGGGTGCGGGGACCCAGAAGCTAAAAGACAATGGGTGCGGGGACCAGGAATTAAAAGACAATGGGTGCGGGGACCCAGAAACTAAAAGACAATGGGTGCGGGGACCGGAATTAAAAGACAATGGGTGCGGGGACCAGGAAACTAAAAGACAATGGGTGCGGGGAACCGGGAATGAAAAGACAATGGGTGCGGGGACCCGGGAAACTAAAAGACAATGGGTGCGGGGACCCGGGAACTAAAAGACAATGGGTGCGGGGACCCGGAAACTAAAAAGCAATGGGTGCGGGGACCCGGAAACTAAAAGACAATGGGTGCGGGGACCCGGAAATTAAAAGACAATGGGTGCGGGGACCCAAAAACTAAAAGACAATGGGTGCGGGGACCCGGAAACTAAAAGACAATGGGTGCGAGGACCCAGAAACTAAAAGACAATGGGTGCGGGGACCGGAACTAAAAGACAATGGGTGCGGGGACCCGGGAACTAAAAGACAATGGGTGCGGGGACCCGGAAACTAAAAAGCAATGGGTGCGGGGACCCGGGAGACTAAAAGACAATGGGTGCGGGGACCCAGAAATTAAAAGACAATGGGTGCGGGGACCCAAAAACTAAAAGACAATGGGTGCGGGGACCCGGGAAGCTAAAAGACAATGGGTGCGGGGACCCAGGAATTAAAAGACAATAGGTGCGGGGACCCGGAAACTAAAAGCAATGGGTGCGGGGACCAGAAACTAAAAGACAATGGGTGCGGGGACCCGAAATTAAAAAAAGACAATGGGTGCGGGGACCCAAAAACTAAAAGACAATGGGTGCGGGGACAGGAAGCTAAAAGACAATGGGTGCGAGGACCCAGAAACTAAAAGACAATGGGTGCGGGGACCCGGAAATGAAAAGATGATGGGTGCGGGGACCCGAAACTTAAAGACGATGGGTGCGGGGACCCGGAAACGAAAAGACGATGGGTGCGGGGACCCGGAAATGAAAAGACGATGGGTGCGGGGACCCAGAAACTTAAAGACAATGTGTTAACTTTGTAAATGCATGTGATGGCAGAGATGGTGCATGATGCAATGGATGCATGGTGATGCAATGGATGTGATGCTTGAGGGCAATGCATGTGATGCCAGAAATGATGCATGATGCAATGAATGCGATGAATGCGATACTAGAGGACGATGCATGTGATGCCAGAGGCGATGCATAATGCAATGGATGCGTAATGATGCAATGAATGCCCTACTGTAGGGATTCTCATGAACAAACTGAGTAAGCAAATCTTTTTTTTTTTTTTTTTAGTTTTTTTCATCAGAGCTTTGGTCCGCAACCCTTAAGGACTTTTTCCCACAGCAGGATTGCGATTAAACAGCAAAATTCGTTGATTGGCCTTATGATTTGTCTGGTCATTCTTTTTTCTCATCAACACTTAAAGGGCCTCGAGCCAGAAAACTTTATGCAATGGGCCTTTAGCCTAAAAACTCATGAAGTGGGCCTTGAGCCCAAGAATTTGTACAATGGGCCATGAGCCAAAGAAATGAATGTACTTGAGGAACCAAACGCTTCTTGAAAAACTTTGACCAACCCAACTCATATTCAAAAGGGATCATTGTTGAATTTCTCATCATTAAATATGGCTTGTGTAGAAGCTTGTGACCTTCTTTCCCCAAAGGTTCTTATTCCCAACGGACACACTTCAATCTGAATTATCCATTGAGGATGTCATTCTCTTCATCGATTGAAACTTTAGAGTTCCTTTGACTTGAGTTGTTCAACAAGAAGCTACCATTAGATGGTTGAATTGTACTATTGTGTTCATGTTCACCAACTTGAAGCATCATGTATCAGATATGCATGGATTCAAAAGTACAACAAGAAAGAGATTTACCAACCTGAGTAACCTTTTGTGATTTTGGGAATATGACTACACAAAGGATATTTACCAAGGATAGAAACATAAGAAGTGGAGTAGTACGAAAGCCAAGAGTTTTTTGCTTTTTTTTTTTGCTTTTTTTTTTTTTTTTTTTGACCCAGTTTGGATGTGATTGATCTTTACTTGACAACTGGACATCATGACCATTGTTTTATCAGGTACCTACAAAAATATGCCCTGTGTAAGGTATCAAATGAAATTGACTCAGGGTATGTCATTTGAGAACAATTTGTCCCAGTGGGGACCTTGAGTTTTTCCGAGTAAGGCCAAATAAAACTAGACAAATTGCCCCAGTTTAGAGCCGAATCGAATAAGGTAGAGACTTGCCCCAATGTAGAGTCAAATTGAACCAAGATTTGCCCCAGTTTGGAGTTGGATTGCACAGGATAGAGACTTGCCCCAATGTAGAGCTAGTTGAACCAAAAGATTTGCCCCAGTGTAGGGCGGAATTGAGCAGGGTAGAGACTTGCCCTAATGTAGAGCCAGATTGAACCAAAAACATGCCCCAGTGTAGAGCCAGCTTGAACACGACAACAATTTGCCCTAATGTAAGTCCCTTTTTTTTTTTAGACCGCCCTTGCGGGTTTTCAGCCTAACAATTTTGTTGTTTTTTTTTTTTTTTTTTTTTAAGAGCAAGGATTGAAAATTCAGCAGTGCATAAACTTTTTGTCTCAAAATTAAAGTTGATGAAAATGAAAACAACCTTTCATTGATCAGAATGGACTTTTTAAGGCTTGTAACGTGGCCAAGGTTAGGGTTTATGAAATGAAAGATATAAGGCTCAAATAAGTGTTTAAAGGTTAAGTGGGACTAAGGATCCTTATTCAAACTTAAACTTTGCCAATTGCTTTTACGCATTCAAGCACACTTTTCTCTTATTGCTCTCCATCTTTTTTGTTCTCCATCATTGTTCAAACTTGAACTTTGTCAAATTTTCTGCTTTTACTTTCCGCCCCTTTCACTTTTCTTCATTTTCCCTCTTTTATATTTCAAAATAATCACCATGACAATCAACCTTTATTTTGTGTCATCCCCTAGTGTAGGGGTGATCCTTGTCCAGGGTTTATTGAAGGAAACTTTCAAGCTCAAAATAGGATAACGAAGGATAATGGCAAGATGAATTTCTTGTGAGAGAGAAAGAGAAATATGGCCAATCTTCATTTCAAATCTTGATTGCTCATTTTCAAAAAAATTTTAAATTTGAGACAAAATGATAATACCCACCAAGTGAGTATTTATTTACTCTTTTTTTTTATTTTTTTTGTTTTTTTGTGTGCAAAGAACACCTGCACTCATGGGTCTTACGACCACAAAAACTTTCCAGAATGAGAGTCCTATGAGATTCGAACCAAAAGAAAGCAAGTAAAGAGAAGAAAGAAAATGACAAGAAGATCTGGCAAGAACATGAGTGTCAAGAACATAGGAAAAGGAAACAAGGTAAACTGGGATCCACACAAATTCATCACATTAATGCTTCAAGCAAGTTTACATAAATTCAGAAATCCGAATGGTTTTAATGATTGAACAAGCATGGGGTCAGTACAATCAAACCATCATTTCATGGTAACAACTTAGTAAACAAATCAGAATGTCAATCGCTCAGGAATTCCCCAGTGCTGAAGAACTCTAGGGTACAGTTCATTCTTGACGGTTAGAAAAAATGAATCACCACTTTGTCAAACTTTCTAAGGTTACCCCTGATCAACCATTGTAAACATTCGTTCCTATTGCAAATGTGTAGAAACCTCTGACAATGCTTGGTGATTTAGGTAACCGTTGTAGTCCATGAGTTTTTCTGAAGTCCCATTTAACTCATTCGACTTGAAGTCCACCCTCAGTCGGTTCAACATTCTTCATACTTGCCTGTCCGTCATTCATTTGGTGCAGTCTTCCCTTTTTCATTTCCCTTTCAATCATTTCACCAATTACCACGATGTCTGAAAAATTCACTGACACACTTCCAATCATATGGTCATAGAATGGCGCATATAGTGTATCAGTGAACATAGCAACCATCTCTTTCTCTGACAAAGGGGGTTCTACTTTGCGGCCATTTCCCTCCACCTCTGAGCATATTCCTTGAAGGTCTCAACATCTTTCTTAGACATGCTTCGTAATTGCATTCTATCTGGTGCCATGTCCATATTGTACTTATACTGCTTTACAAAGGCATCAGCTAAATCCTTGAAACTCCTTATATGGGCACGCTCAAGATGTGTGTACCAATTAGAAGCTGCCCCAGTTAAACTGTCTTGGAAGAAATGGATTAACAGTTTGTCATCGTGAGCTTGTGAAGCCATCTTGCGAATGTACATGGTTAGGTGGTTCTTTGGACAAGTAGTTCCCTTGTACTTGTCAAAATCTGGGACCTTAAACTTGGGAGGAATCACCACATTCGGGACAAGACAGAGCTCTGAAGCATCCAAAAGACCATAGCCACTTGCTCCTTCGATAGCTCGTAGTCTTTCTTCAAGAATTTCCCACTTCTCCCTGGACTGGGGGTTTTCCACAGAGGAATTCAACGGGTATTGTGGCATGATGGTGGGAACAGAATGTTGCCCCAGTGGGGTTCCACGGCATGTGGTTGAGCTGCACTTAAGGAGTTCGAAGCGGGCATCTTCTTGTCAGGAGGATTGGCGGTTTGCGGTGGTACGAAGCGGGATGGAGACCATATGGCGGGATGAAGAAAGGGTATGGGTGTTGTGTTGGCGGGGACTCGTTGTCATTTGGTGAGTGGCTTGATTTTGGGTAGAGTTTGAGGGATTTGGAGTTGGGGACACCTTGTTGGTATGTCATTATTGGGGGAATTAGTGGCTAATGGTGGTATATATACTGGAGGAGGCCATATGGTGGAAAAGGCGCCCTTGGTTTCCCCGTGAACCGGTGGTGAGGGTTGAGTGGTGCCGTTTGGGCAAATGGTGAGCGGCATCGTAATCCCTTGAGGATTAAAGCCTTGGTATTGCGGGGGAATGCAGCAAAAGCGGGCAGAGGAGGTGTGGTAGGATGTCCTTCATTTGTCATTTGAGGGATTCCCATCCGTACTCCTTCTACTCTCCATAGATGTAACATTTCCAACATCTTGGACATTTGCTCCCTGGTGGTTCACTTCATCCCTCAAATCTTGCGTCTGCTCTATCTCATCCATGATCTTTGCTTAGGAACGAGTCCTGTAAGGGTGTCGTGGAAGCTGTTTTCTGCTATGGTGTCTACTTTTCTGCTCGAGGAAACATGATGTGATTATTAGTATTGACTAAACCAAAATGACACAATGTATGCAAAGTATCATGCAAATGAAATTTTTTATTTTTAAGAAGAATGCTATGAATGTCATGGTAATGCACAACAATGATGTATCTTTTTCTTTCCTTTCCTCTTTTAGAGTTAGAAACGCGATGAAAATGGAAGATGATATCTTTTATGGGGATGTAATGCAAATGCAAGATAATGTATCTCTCTCCTTTTTTTTTATGCTAAGAATGCTATGAAAATGCAAGATAATGCTTTTTTTTTTAGGAATGTTATGAAGATGATATTTTTTGCTTTTTTGATGCTAGGACTGTCATGAAAATATACAATGATGTTTTTTCTTTTTTTTTTATGAATGCTAAGAATGTAATGAAAATGCAAAATGATATATCCCCTTTTTTAAAAAAAGGAATGAATGACATGAGAGATAGGTGAATAAAAAGAGTTAAGAATGAAAATGCTATATGAAGTATTTGTCTTTTTTGAAATTTTTTTTTTTTTATACAGAATGGTGCATGGATGAATGACATAAGTGATAGAGATGAGGAAGTTTTTTTTTTATCTTAAAAAAAATAAAAGAAAGAAGAAGAGAAGAAAAAAAATGCTAGAAATGATAATGCAAGATAATGTATTATATGCTGAAAATGTCATGAAATGTATGATTTTTTTTTATAATGCTAAGAATGTTATGAAGATGCAAGCAATGAATGACCTTTTTTCTTCATCTGATTTTTTAATACAAGAATGAATGATATGAGAAACAGATAAATAAAGAAGAAGTATGCTCCCTTTGTGTCCTAATGGGGTTGCCTTAAACTTGGGAATTCTATCCTAAGGACCTAAGAGTCTTTTTGATTCGTGAGAACTTTCATAAGGTGGCTTTTCTATTTTAGAGGTCTCTAGAGCCAAGTCCTATTTAAGAATGTTGACCACGAAATAGTGGGTAAACCACTAGGTGTGGGGACATTCATAAAAAAGGCGCACTCTAGATGAGGTTTTCGCGATAACCAAACAGGATGTACATCCAAAATGGCTACCACTACGCAACCTCTACCTATCCTAGGATTCACTCAGACCCGGGTATAGGGCCCCACTCAAGCGTGTGTGATAAACGTGTAGGTGCAGTGGGTGCTGGGAGCGTACAAACTTATACAAAAATACCAAAACCCCCAATCTACAAAGACATATATACAACAGCCAGCCAGCAATCGTCTACCCTAGGGTTTTAACAATTAAGTACAAAATATATATACAAGTCACCATATACATGAAATAATGCTATCAGACATTTACATAAAGGTACTAAATAAAAATATTTACAAACAAATAAGAAAACAAAAACAAAGATAAAGAGGGTAAAATAAATAAATAAAAGATTATTAAAAATTTGCACAACTAACAACAACAAGCCTGACTCTCTAAGCGTCCCCAGTGGAGTCGCCAGCTGTCGCAACCGGGATCGCGACGGGACGACCAAAAAGATAAAATCAATGGAGTCGCCACCAATGTTTATTTAAATTGGAAAAACATTAGAAAAACCATTTAATCAAGCAACCTGGTCTTTTGAAAATGAGTTTGGATTGAGTGGAGTCGGACAGGTAGGGAAGGTATTAGCACTTACTGTTGCCGTTCCATGAACAGTACCTTAAGTTAGTTGTTCAAGTTTTAATAATCTTAAATATATTTATTTTAACCCCTTTAAACAAAAGACTTTGTAATTATTTATTATTTATTATTTTTTTTATTTTTTAAAAAAAAATAAAAGAAACAACCAAATTATGAAAATTTATTTTTTGGCTTTGAGAAATGGATTTGCTCCTACGTATCTCTGCAGTGCGATGGAGAACTCAAAGTCACGTAGTTCTTTAAAAAATAAGTGTGTGTTGGTTGATTTTTAAATTTTTTTAAAAAATGATTTTGAAAATTTGAATTAACAAGTCGTCGCGACTCAATTAATCAAATTAAGGATTGAATAGGTGAAACTCGCGTCACGCTAGAGACGTCACCCACTGATTATCAAATTTATCACGAAAATTTAAAAAAAGGTTTTGAATCTTTAGCGATTTGTTTTATATAAAAAAATGAAGACAAAATAACAATTTAGATCATCAAGTTGTCGCAACTAAAATGATCACAAGGGTTAGCAAGTATGTCATGCAACTCAGTTTAACCCCGATTTATTATTGAATTAGTTTTAAAATAAAAATTATAAAAAATAAATAAATAAAAAAATCAAACTAATAAATGAATAAACTAAAATGAACAACACTTATATAAAAAAATACAATAAATAAATAAATAAATAAGCAAACTTACCTCTAAGGCGTAAAAATGCTACTTAAAGAAGTTGGTGCATAGGGGTCCCACACGTCCTCTTCAAATCAAACCATGAAAAGCAATTTACTAACAAGAAAAAAAAGTTTTACTAAAGTCTCGGGCTCTTATACTTAGTATTAAGCCCAAGTAAAAAAAAAAATTACTAAAGTTCTTGGGCTCTTATACTTAGTATTAAGCCCAAGTGTGAAAATTTTTGGATCTCCAAACCATTGAGAAGCACCCCTTTATATAGGAGGAGGGGAAGGGGAAGGAGCATGGTTTCTCCAATGTGGGACTTAGACACTTTAGTTTTTTCAACTATCTTCATTTTTCATTTTTTCTCTTTTCTTTTTTTTTTAGATTTTCATTCACTTTTCAAGGTTTAGAAATAAACTTTATGTACAAAATTGAGTGTTCATACCTTGATCAAGTAATAAAATAAAATAAAAAATTATGGACAAAATTGGGTATCAACAAGTCTCAGTAACCTCTACAATCTCTGTTGGTGGTGGCGGCAGTGGTGGTTGCTGTGGCCGTCGATGATAGACTTGGAAGGGGCGAGTAGTAGGGACCGAGGCACCAACAGGGGAAGGTGGCGGTGGAGCAGGGTCAACTGGGACAAGAGGAGGAGAAATAGGGAGGACCTCATTAATGGGTGTAAGTGGCAGGTCAGGAGACTCAAAGAAAGGAGCAGACTCGAAGAAAGTGACATCTGCAGAGACAAGATAACGCTTAAGTGTAGGTGAAAAACAACGATAACCCTTTTGAGGTCGATGGTAACCGAGAAAAACACATTTGATGGAGTGGGCAGACAATTTGTCAAGACTTAGAGTGAGATTATGGACTAAACATGTCGACCTGAAGACATAGGGTGGAAGAGAATGGAGGGCTTGGTGAGGGAACAAAACAGAATGAGGTACCTGGTTATTAAGCACAGAAGAGGGCATACGATTAATCAAATAGCAGACAGTGAGAACCACATCGCCCCAAAAACGGAAGGGAACGCGACCATGATGCAAAAGGGTTCGAGTTGTTTCAATTAGATGTCTATTTTTTGCATTCAGCAACCCCATTTTGTTGAGGGGTATAGGCACAAGATGTTTGGTGAAGAATGTCATTAGATGCCATAAAAGTTTGAAAATTCTGAGATAAAAATTCACGGGCATTGTCACTACGCAAAATACAAATTAGAACACCAAACTAAATTTTTATTTTATGATAGAAGGTTTGAAAAATTGAAAAAAACTCATATATGTTTTTCATTAAAAATAACCAAGTACACCGAGAATAATCATCAATGTAAGTAACAAAGTATTTGGACCTAAAAGTAGACTCAACACGACTAGGACCCCAGATATCAGAATGCACTAAAGCAAAAGGAGACGCAGCTCGACGACAGATTCTATTGGGAAACAGACTACAAGTGTGTTTCCTAAGTTGGCACGACTCACAAGGTAAATTAGATAACTTGGAAAAGTTTGGCACCATTTGCTGTAGTTTGCTAGGCTAGGATGACCCAACTGAGCATGGATGGTGAGAGGGGAATCCGTGACAGAACACACGAGAGGTGGCAGAGAGCTGGTAAAAGCCATTAGACTCACATCTGGCGCTAATCATCCGTCCCGAACTCTGGTCTTGTAAAATGACAGAGTCTTTAGTGAAACTAATGCAACAATCTAAAGAATGGGTCAAACGACTAATGGACAGTAAATTAAAAGGACATCCAGGGACATAAAGAACTGAATCAATAGACAGAGAAGGGAGGGGATGGACAGTTCCAATCCCTTGGGGCTGTGTTTGGGAACCATTTGCTAAAGTAATTATAGGTAAATAGCCAGAGTTAGAAAGTTTGGAGAAAAGACGTTTATTACTAGAGATATGATCAGATGCACCAGAGTCAAGGACCCAAGGACCTAAGGGTGGTGATTGAGAGAGACAAGCAAATGCATTACCAGTGTGTTCAACAGATGTAGTAGAGTTAGAAGCCTACTGTTGCTCAAACCATTTCACAAAGTCTGCATAGGCAGCTGGAGATGGGGTCAGTGGTGCAAAAGGCTCAGGTAAATCAGGTATGATAGCTTGGGCAACATTGGCAGCCCGTGGAAGACGGCCATGTTTGGTCCAACATCTATCATCAGTATGACTCAACTTGTTACAGAATGTACACTTCAGACGGGGCCTACTCGAGGCGCCAGTGCGAGAATGACCACGATTGACACTTTGGGAGACGAGGGCAAAAGTATCAACCGGAGCTGGGGATAAGATAAAATCAGAGGGTTGCTTAGCTGGGACTCGGAGCAAAGTAGACCAAGTTGAGGACAATGTGAAGATAGTAGGTGAACCCAAAATCTGATCACGGTTGGCAGAATATTCTGGAGGCAAACCATACAAGGCCATAAGCATGAAGAAGGTGCTGCATTGCTCGAGTTCTTTCGCTGGGGTAGCAGCAGGGGATAGCAACTCATCGAAATCATGGAGAGCACCATGAGCCTTTCCCAAGTAAGCAGACATAGGCCCATCAAACTGTCGAGGAGCAATAACACTCATGAGGTTGTGACAAATCCCATATAGCCGCTGAGTGTCATTAGTGTAAAGAACCTTGGCCTGCTCCCAAATAGAAGCACAAGTGGTCTGAGCACGGAAGATCTGCTTGAGGGACAAGTGAATGGTGGACTTGATGACAATGCACAACTGTTTATCAAACTTCTTCCACCTGGGTTGTTCTTCTGCGGACATAGAGGCAAGTTTGGTGATGAGGTGGTTTTCATATCCTTGACCCTCAAGCCACAACTTGATGTCTGAAGCCCAAGTATCATAGTTGTTGCTATCTAATTTATCAGCCGAGAGAGGGGCATTGAGGTAACTTGTGAAAACAGGAGGCTCAGCCTTTGGGTTGTCTTTAGAGCCATCTGGGGAGGTAGAACTAATCATGGGTCAGAATACAAAGTGCAAAAATCGAAACCACAAGGTACCTGAAAGTCTCAACGTAAGTGAACAAGGTGACAGAGATATCGGATGAAGGATCTGAGGGCAGATTTGTGTAGAGGAGACGGAGACGAGTCAGGCGAGAGAAGCGGCGGTCGTAGAGATGGCTGGACGTGCCGTCATGCTTTGGAGAAAGGGTCGTGCCTGTTGCTGGTTGGCAGCAGTTATGGGCGGTGCGTGGGGGTGCGTTCTTGGGGCGTTGGGACCGGGATTCTGGGGTTGGGCAGATCGAAGGTAGGCAAGCGGCGGACGGCGAAGGCAGCGGCGGAGATAGGAGATGAGATGCTAGAAAGACGTCACGGTAAGGGAGAAAGGCCGAAAAATTGGAATGGAAACACGGTTGGCCGGAAAAAATTTTCACCGGAGGGCAGTGGACCCACTGGGTGCGCGGGGTTCTAGGATTGTCTCTGTTTAGGCTCTAGATACCATGTTAAAAGAGATAAAACAGAAGCATAAAGATTGTGAAATCACGTGTCTCAACTATACGACGGAGAGCTGATTATATAGAACTAAGGTAACAAATACAAATAAATACAAAGATTACGGTTATGATTTGGTTAGCCTATACAAGGAATCTGCATAAATACAATATATATTTACACGTTTCCAGCATACTCAATAAACTAATAAAAATTATGGGGGTGATAAAATTAAAATTTAATAATTTGAGAATTCTAAATAGCCACATGTCTATACTCCATTTTCTCTCTCTACGGCCCTTATTTTTTATGAAAATAAACTGTTTGAACAAGAATGATAGACATTATTATTCTCTAGCTTGAATACAGCATTATTGTTGTCATGATTCATAGCCATTACCGATTCATAGCTGCAGTTCAGAACACTGCGGGTATGCATTGGATCAAATTGCATGATTCAAATAATTCATCTTGTGCTTCAAGTAACAATGTTAATAGTTGTTTGGCTTGCATATATTATAAAAATTTTAGTTTGTTAGTTTAGATACAGAAGTTTGTGATTTGTGAACTTTACGTGACACTGATGTACCTTAAATTAGCTATATTCCCTGTAATAGAGATTTACTAAATCTCCTTGCATGCAGAAGGAATGTGCATTGCAGCTAGCTTCCTGTCTTTTCAACTGTAATCTTATCAGTTTTCATGCGTTTGCCCTAATTGAAAACATCCCTGAAAGTCTGAGGCAACTTTTATTAGGGCTATTTTTTTAGATTGACATGACGGAATTTCTATCTTGATAAATATTATGTAATATGGTCTGGTCAAAAATAAAAATTTTGAATGTGTCAATTATTTTTTGCCAGGATTAAAGTCTGTGATGTATCAAGTATCATTTTTATTTGTGTTTGTTATATATAAAAAAAAGTATGTGTTTGATTTGACTTTCAATCATTCATTCATGTTTTTACAATTTACTCTATTAACTGTTCAGAAAGAAAAGGATGACAATTCATTGGAGGAGGTTCATACGCCCTCTTATGTGGCGCTCTAAGTGGATTGAATTGCAACTGAAGCAGCTTCAGTCTCAAGCACTTAAATATGATAAAGAGCTTGCGGCATACAATTATACAAAGCAGCTTGATTTTGCACACTTAACATTAGATGGCTCTGGTATCAAATCAGTACCTATATCTGGTCGGATGCATAGGAATAAAGTTATGAAGAGGAACAAAAGGAAAAGAGTTGAAGATAAGTGTGATTTAGCATCATACATGTCTAACCACAGTTTATTCTCCTCCTATGGTATGACATTTCTTCGTTTGTTATAGTATCTATTATTGCCCAGTGTATTTCTCCTCTTTTATTTTATAAATTTTTTTTTCACTTCTGTCATTTTCCAGAGAATACAGATCGTATTGTTGATGCTTGTTTGAAAGATTTTCACGGTGTTGCTATAGGTGAGTAGCACTAATATACATGATGCTGTTTTTGTTATATATGTAACTTGCGAAAATCACCATTAAATTGTGAAATTGTGAATCAAACAAGCACAAAAAATTACATACACTGGTTTTCCTCTTGATTTTTTTGTATTAACTAATAAATACATGACCTTTCTTTTGAAAACAGGTTCTAATCATTTGTTTCCATGAGATTCTAAATTTCTAATTCTACTTTCTGTTTATTGATACCAGGAGGTAACAATGATAATAATGAGGAGTTCAAGTTGAATGATATGTGGTCTTCTGTAGACTATGAAAATAAAGATAAATCCTTGGATGACATCATTCAAAAGATTGAAGCAGTACAATCACAAGTTCACAAATTGAAAACTCGAATTGACAAGGTGGTTAGTGAAAATTCAGGAAAGTTTAGTTCTGTAACTGAATTGAGCATGCTTGGACCATCTGATGGATTTAATCATTCTGATCTAAATTCTGCTTCTTTGGCTGGTAACGAAAACACATTTCCGGTTAGCTTTGTTCATTCATCATCTCAGCTTCAATCTGAGTTTCACATGGGAGATCTACTTATGTCTGGAAATGCATCATCAAGTCATGAAGGATTATCTCCCATCGTTGAAACCACTGATAGGTCTGAGCTTGAGGATCCATGGGAAGATGTAAGCTTTCTATACAAAATTAATTTCAAGTTTTATATTTCCTATTGTCCCTTAGTATTTTTATGATAGTTATGGGCAAGTGTAGAGTTTTCCACTGCTTGCATCATGCTCTTGGTATTTGCTATTGCATTGCTAGTACCATTTATGTGAGTTTCTTTTAAGTCATCCATGAAGGAAGTTGTTGGCAAGGATTGAGATGCCACAGAACTTTTATCTAGCTTATGATTGTTCTTTGTCAAAATTTTCAGTAATGCTTGATGGATGGAACTTGTTCTGTATGAACACTATTGTTGCTCGGTGTTGTTGATTGATCATGTCAAAATTCATTTTTTCTGCACTAAAACTTACAGTCATGCTTCAAGGTTGATTTTCCGATGTAACTCTTCCATGAAGCATCGATATGGCAAGATACATCATACAACATGTCATATCATTGGTCACTGTGCCCAACGGATATGGCCACTTATCTGTCACATATTCTTCGATTTCCTTTTATTTGGGCACATGGTGTTACAGCTCACACATAGCTCATATACAGCTGTTATTTAAGAATTAGGGCTAGCAAGGAGAATTTAGACTCTTTCAGATCTGAAACCCAAAGGAAACTGGGACTATTGGAAGAACATCTGACCTGGTTCATAAATAAATGATCTGGGCATCACGATCTTGGGTTCCATCTGTTTGTGTAGGACAGAGTGGGTTCTAATAGAAGAGGGTTATAGAGAGCTTAGTGAGCAGATCTGTGATGTTTTGTATCAATGAAAGGAGCATAGTTTAATGAGCTTGAGTAGAGTACAATTCAGATCTAATTGTGATATAAACTATTTGGAGTTTTGGACTGAATTTACACAGGCATTTTGTTATTAACCAATGACAAAACTGTAATTCACGAAGACCAAAATTTGGTTATAGATAGTTCTGTATTATTTCTTGTTATCCAATTCATAGCGGGGTTGAAAAATTGAGATGCGAAATCCTTTTTTTTTTTTTCTCAAATGAATGTCCCTGGTGGTGGTGGTATATTTTTCTTGTGCATATTTGCACATGTCATAACTTTATGTATTTTATTTTAAAAATTGAAACTATTACATAAATACTTGTGTGCATATGTCTAGTTAAATTTGTATTTGTGGATTCTCTTGATTTGTTGTATCCCTGCCATGTGTTCTAGTTTTAAAAATTGCTGTATCCTCCTACTTGTGCCATGTAATACCTATCCGTTATTCATATGTACTTCTTGGAAGCACTTTTTGGTATGAAATTGCAGTCCTTATTTCCTATGGCAGGATGCTTTGATGTGTATTTCTATTCCATGCTGTGCAAGCCTGCAATTATTGTGATAAGTGCCCTCTTATTACTAAAGTCTATGTGAGGAGAAATGGAAAGGAAGTGGGTTAATGACTCACATGATCAAGAGAGGTGAGGTTGAAAATGAAGGGAATATGCATGGGGGTTTTTCTCGTAACTTCCTAGACACGTGGTAGAGGGGGAGAAAAAGTGATAGTGGCTTCTGTTGGAGCAGAAGCATAGCTATCAATCCCAGATAGCGACGTGGAGCTGCTGACCCCAATAATGCTATAGCAGAGTAGGGATTGCGGAGTGGCTGCTACACCAAAGATAGTGGATACGATGCAAATAATTTCTAATATGTGCATATAGATGTTCAAAACTCAAAATACTCAAAACTTAAAATACGTGTATCATTAATAGTCAAAACTCATATACTCGGAAGTTTAAACATGTTTATCATTAATACTCAAAATTCATAGCTTAAAGACACAATCATAATTAATCTAAGGCATAACTAATAACAATAAGTCAATAATAACAAAAACATTATGAAACAGAGGGAGAAAAGCTGTGAAACAGATCAAAGGGAAGCTGCCGGGAAGTGGGCTTGACCATAAACAGAGCAATAGGAGCTGGGAACTTGCCGAAACAGAGCAATGGAAGCTGGGAACTTGCCGAAACAGAGCGACAGGAGCTGGACTGCGAAACAGAGGCTGGAGAAGGGGTGGGATGCTGGGACCTGGCCGGAAAAGGCATGGGTTGCCAGGATTTGGCTGGAAAAGGGGTGGGCAGCGCAGAGACTCAGAGTCATGGGCTGAAGGATGGAGTGGGATGGGTGAAGGATCTAACCCTAAAATGCTTCAGATAAACAAAATGGGGGTAGAATCACAGTTTTGCCCCGTTAATACTGAATAAGGTGAGGGTTCAGTAGGGCAAAACAGGAATTTTGTAAACCAAAACCAACAACCAAAGCCTTTTCCCACTAGGTGGGCTTGTCTACATGGATTAGATGACGCCATTGTATTCTATCATAAATCATGTCTTCAGAAAGTCCATTTAGTTCTAAGTCCTTTTTAATGGTTCCCTTATAGTTTTTCTAAGTCTCCCTCTACTTCTAACTATTGGATTATCCTCCATTTGATTTACTTTTCTTACTGGGGCTTCTAATAGTCTTTTCCTCATATGGCCAAACCACCTAAGGCGAGATTCTACCATGTTTTCGTCAATATGTGCTATCCCTAATTTCTCTCAGCATTCATTCCTGATCCTATCTTACCGTGTATGTCCACTCATGCAGCGCAACATCATCATATCTTCGCAACACTGAGTTTATGCTCTTGTTGGCTCTTTACCGCCCAACATTCTTTATCATAAGGCATTGTAAGTCTTTTAGCTGTGCAGTAAAATTGTGTAAACAAAGAAAAAAAAACAGGGAGAAGAATTGCGCCGCTACAGCGTGCGATCTTCACCGCGAACAGCCACGATCTCGGCTGCAACAGATGCGATGCCAGAATGCAATGCGTCTAGGAGCAGCCACCGTTCCGCAACACCGTGATTGGGGCACTATTTCCCGCAATTGACTACTCTGAGCAGAAGGGGAATAAATGTGAGGAGGAAGTGGGGGAGAGAGGTAGGCAAGAATTCAGTGAGTGTTTAGAATGTAAAAAAAGTGGGAAATGATTTGATTTGTAAATCAAATCTTGGGTGAACTTGGATCACCTTTGAAAAAGTGATTTTAAGATAATATAAAAAATTAATTTTTTTGTAGAGATTTTTATGAAAAGCAGAAGTTATTTTGTGGTTAGATACAATTACAAAAAACATTTTTACTTTCACTCTCTTCTATTGCATCTCTCATAAAATTGATTTTTTTTTAAGAAGTTACTCATTTCAACTTCTGATTAAAGCAGAAAACTATTTCTTTTTGTTAGGAATGATAGGAATGATTTCAGGGAGCATGGGAAACCTTTACAGGTTTATTATAGAAAGAGGACAGGGTCAATTTTGTAACTAATTGGATAGGGTAGTTGAGTTAGTTAAATCAGTTGTGGTAGTTTGTTATTAGACAGATGTAAGATCCTATAAATAAGTCCTCTATGGTATTGGAGGGCAGCTTTTGTAAAATCATCTTAACTGGACATTTCCAGTGAGAAAAGGAGAGTGCTCCTTTTGGGGGTATACTTGTATACCTTTGTTTTTGTGAGAGTTTCGTCTGACATCAATAAAGAGGCAATTCAGTTTTTCTTTCTTGCTGTGTGTGTGCGGATATTGGTTAGGATTTTTTTTTTCCTATCCCAAAAAGAGATTCCTAACAAGTTTGGTCCGACCTGCCAGATCAAAATCGTGATGGATAATTGGGTTGGAGCATTAGAGAAAGCTATCAGCGAATATGGGGTGAAGTTGGCAGAATTGAAGACTGATATGGATTCCATCAAGTACTTGTTGTTACAGATGAACAACAAGAAAACTCCCTCTGTTGAGGGGGACAATTCTGTGAACAAGAATGAGCAGTCCTCGGAAGAGGAGGAGGAAACCGGAGGATCTGAGGAAGGAGAAAATGTGCCACTACGTTCTTGGGTCAAGAAAGTGGAATTACCCACCTTCGAAGGGCAAGATCCACTGGGATGGCTGGCGAGAGCAGAGAAATTTTTTGAGGTGCAGCAAGTCAAATCCTCAGAAAAGTTAAAGCTGGCTTTCATCAGCATGGAGGGGAATGCAGTGCATTGGTTTCAGTATTGGCGCCAGAAATCCAAGAACCCATCTTGGAAGGGTTTCTCGGAAGCCTTGATGAGGAGGTTTGGCGGAAATGGCAGAGGAACGGTGTACGAGAGGTTGGCGTCTTTGAGACAAACCGGAGGAGTTGAGGAGTATGTCCAGGAATTCGAGCTCTTGGTCGCACAAGCCAAACCCAATGGGGAGGACCAATTGCTGGGGTATTTCTTGGCTGGGCTGCGCCAAGATATCCGGAGCTCAGTGCGTCCACATGACCCTAAGGACCTCACTCGAGCCATGGAGGTAGCCCGCGACATTGAAGAAGCCATGAAGCAGGTGCGAAATAGTGGGAACACGCAGGGGAGAGGTGCGAGCTCGGGATTTAGATATCAAAGTGGCGGAGGAATCATACCTCGGGCAGGGGCGTTCGGTGGCGCAAATAGTGCCCAAGCGTCCAATGGTGGGACTCGGAATTCTCAGGGGTCGATGTCTTCGGTGGCTAAACCAAATTTTTCAGGACCCAAAAGCATGGGAACTCGAACTATTCCCTATGCTGAGTATGTTAGAAGAAGAGACAAAGGAAGGTGTTATCATTGTGGAATGGCTTTTGGGCCAGGACACCGTTGTCCTGAAAAAAGTATGAGGGTGATAATCTTGGCCGAGGATGAGCAGATTAATGAAGATGGGGAGATAGCAAGAATGGAACAAGAGACCCAAAATGAGGAAAAGGGAGAGGAAGCTCTTGAGGTGGCATGTCAGTGGATGGATCTTTCGGTATGTTCAGCAGGAGGATTAACCCAACCTCAAACTATGAAGCTGAGAGGTGAATTACAGGGGCAAGAAGTGTTGATCTTGATTGACAGTGGCGCGAGTCACAATTTTGTATCCAACAAATTGGTGCAGAAATTGGGGCTCGGAATTGATTCAACAAAGTCATACTATGTAAGGTTGGGGGATGGTAATCGTAAATCTACTCAAGGATGCTGCAAGAACTTAAAGGTGCAGCTGGGGGCTTATGTGATGGAAGGTGATTTCTTTTTGTGAGTGGATTTGATCTTGGGTGTAGCTTGGTTGGTGACTCTGGGGGAGGTTAAAGCGAATTGGAAGACGCTGAGTATGTCATTTGTTCATCAAGGTCAGAGCATTGTCATCCAAGGGGATCCCAGTTTGTCCAAATCAGTGATTTCTTCAAGGGCTCTAATGAAACTAGCCAAGAAGGAAGTAGACATGATGTCTATACTATGGGTGATTGAGAAAAATCATGTAGCAGAGGAGGAGCTGTCAAGTGACCAGATAAAACAATTGCAAAAGGTATTAACAGAATTTGCCAAAGTCTTTCTGGAATCAAAGGGATTGCCGCCACCTAGAGAAGTTGATCATCAGATTCCGATTAAGGCTGGGGTAGATCCAGTAAATGTGAGGCCTTATAGATACCCTCACTTGCAGAAAAATGAGATAGAAACACAGGTAGCTGAAATGTTGGCATCAGGAATTATCAGGCCCAGCAATAGTCCTTATTCCAGCCCAGTCATCTTGGTCAAAAAGAAGGATGGGAGTTGGAGGTTTTGTGTTGATTATCGGGCTCTAAACAAGGCTACAGTTCCAGACAAGTTCCCCATTCCAGTCATAGAAGAACTATTAGATGAGCTGAATGGAGCCACATACTTCTCCAAAATAGACTTGAGGGCTGGATATCACCAAATCAGAATGCACGAGCCAGACATCCCAAAAACAGCCTTTAGAACTCATCAAGGGCATTATGAATTTCTAGTAATGCCATTTGGATTAACAAACGCCCCAGCAACTTTCCAATGTGCTATGAATGCCACACTAAAACCCTTTCTCCGAAGGTATGTGTTAGTATTCTTTGACGACATTTTGGTCTATAGTAAATCGTGGGAAGAACATGTGGGTCACTTGAGACAAGTTTTGGCTAGGCTGCTAGAACATTCTTTCTTTGCCAATCAAAGGAAATGCAGTTTTGGCAAGACTAAGGTGGGATATTTAGGGCATATTATATCTAAAAATGGAGTTTCAATGGATCCACAAAAGATTGAGGCCATTTCGCAGTGGCCATTACCTAAGACTCTTAAGGCTTTGAGAGGATTCTTGGGACTCACCGGGTATTACAGGAGATTTATTTGTAATTATGGCCACATAGCTCGTCCCTTAACTGATTTGTTGAAAAAGGGGAATTTCAAGTGGACAAATGATAGTACTGAGGCTTTCACACAGCTGCAGCAAGCTATCACCACAGCCCCTATTTTGGCAATGCCCGATTTTTCAAAACCCTTTCCCCCATGAAGCAGGTGCTATCTTAGGTGCTTCAGTTCAGAACAACCAAAGTGTTGGGCAGACTTTATTCATTGGGCAGAATACTGGTATAACACCAGTTTCCAAAGTGCTGCGCACTGCACACCCTTTGAGGTAGTTTATGGGAGACCTCCACCTTCTTTGGCTAAATTTATACCAGGGGAAACATTGGTGGAAGCTGTGGCTCAGGATTTAATGGACAGAGATGAAGCTTTGAAGCAATTAAAATTTCATCTGCAGAAGGCACAAAGTCAGATGATTCACTATGCAAATGTGCGCAGGAAAACATCTCATATTTAGCCAGGAGATTGGGTCTACCTAAAGATTAGGCCTCATAGGCAAACTTCAATGCCTATTAAACTTCATCCTAAACTATCAGCTAGGTATTATGGACCCTATTTGGTTTTACAACAGGTTGGAGCAGTATCTTTCAAATTACGACTTCCAGAACAGGCTCGCATACATCCAGTGTTCCATGTCTCACAACTTAAGAAGGCTGCAGGGGATCATCCAGTTGAAACGGACATTCCAGCAGAGTTGCACGAAACGGCAGACCACTATCAACCTTTGCAGATTCTCGGCACCAGATCAGTGAATCAATTTGGTACTGAAACTCCTCAAGTGTTGGTGCATTGGCAAGGCAAACTTCCAGAAGAAGCTACCTAGGAAGACACTTCCTCCATTAGCATTCAGTTTCCGGATTTCAACCTTGAGGACAAGGTTGTTTCTGAGGGAGGGAGTATTGTTAGGAATGATAGGAATGATTTCAGGGAGCATGGGAAACCTTTACAGGTTTATTATAGAAAGAGGACAGGGTCAATTTTGTAACTAATTGGATAGGGTAGTTGAGTTAGTTAAATCAGTTGTGATAGTTTGTTATTAGACAGATGTAAGATCCTATAAATAAGTCCTCTATGGTATTGGAGGGCAGCTTTTGTAAAATCATCTTAACTGGACATTTCCAGTGAGTAAAGGAGAGTGCTCCTTTTGGGGGTATACTTGTATACCTTTGTTTTTGTGAGAGTTTCGTCTGACATCAATAAAGAGGCAATTCAGTTTTTCTTTCTTGCTGTGTGTGTGCGGATATTGGTTAGGATTTTTTTTCCCTATCCCAAAAAGAGATTCCTAACACTTTTAGATTCTGATTTTTTTCAAAATCTTATCCAAACAGTTGTGCATGTCTAAGAAGTGATTTTTGTTAATAAAAAAGTGCTTTTCTTTCAAATTAAGCACAAACAAACGCTCTCCTTGTGTTTGGAATGATAAAAATTAGGAAATGATTTAATTTCTAAAATCGTATGAATTTCATTCCTTTTGATTTAGAAATTTCATCAAATTTAATAAGATTTGTTAAGATTTGATTTGATATTAAAGTAATAGGCTATTTTACCCATGTTAACTACCTTTTATAAGGGTAAAAATGTAAAATAACAAAATAAAATAAAATTAATTCCTAATTTAATAAGTTTGTAACATAAGTAAATGATTTGCAAGTCAATTCAAATCTCATTTTTTATAATAAGTTTCAAATATAAAATTTGATTTCTAAATCAAATTAATTCAATTCAAATTTCAAATCAAATCAAATCATTTTGAATTTTAGTTGATACCAAACATAACTTATAGTAGTGGGATTTGAGAGGAAGCTAGCCTCTCAAGAGCGCTAGCTTAGATTCTGTAATTTTCCTATTTTGGTTTCTGTAATTTCTGGGTTTGATTCCCAGCTTTCTGTAATAGAAAGAGGAGGTTCCTATCACATTGTTTGAAATTTTGAATTAATAGCAGGAATTTTAATAATCATTGGTTCAATCATCCATCTATTAAGGTTGTATGTTGGTAGCACAAATTTTGAACAATTTCTGTGTATATATTTTAGAGTCATTACATACATTGTAAATTTGTAATATTGGCCTTCTTATGTGCAGACCAAGGATGAAGTTCTTATACAAAATCAGGCTGGTAAGGAAGAGTTGCATGATTTTGAGGATGTTAAAAATCATCTTGTAGAGAAAACCAATGAATCAGTTGAAGAGAATAAATCCATATCCCTGGTTCAAGTTTCAGAACCTGACTTGGCCACTGAGAATGCTGTGCATAATGTGCATTCTACTTTGAAATCATGTTCTCCAACGAAGTCAAATGTCCCTAGGAACAAAAGGAAAGGAAGGAAGAAATCTGGCTTGAAGAGGTGGAGCCGGAGATCATCTGGTTAAGCTGAATCTGAGTAGAATGATTATTTAAGACCGCTGAAGGAACTAAGAATTTCTCAAACATGTTGCAATCTGCTTCTATTGTAATGTGTAAATGCTGGTTATGTCATTTATACTCATACATCATGGTGTTAGTTCAATTGTACATGATGTGAATATGGTAGCATGCTCTATTCTTCTGGGGAAGCTTTTATAGTAATTTATTGGATGATACGTAGTCATGGAATAATATTTCTTGTTTTGGGTTGGAATTATTACGTCAGTAATTGAATGAAGCTTTTTTCTTTTGCTCCATACCTTCTTCATATATCCTTTGACACATTTTGAAAAGGATGATTTTGCTCCTTCAAAGATTATAATTTTGTTGAATCTTAAAAATGTTGATTTTGCACATACTAGTGTTAATACTAAGCGATATGCTCCTTCAAAAATAATATATGATTTTGCACATACTAGTGTTAATACTAAGCGATATGGAAAAATATATATGATGCTTTAGTATAACAGGTATGTAAAGTTACTTTTTATTTAGACTTGTTCGATGTCGGGGACAATTCATTTTCTTTTGTAGTTATTCATTTGCATTGTCATTTGTCAACATAAATTGCATTAGTAGATAATGAAAGAAAACGTATCTATGTAGCATTCCTTGGGAGTTGTGACGGACATCTCATTCTAGTGTTTTTTATGGTCAAGGGCTGTGTTATTTAAAAGCAAATTAGGTCTGCATGCTGCACAAAATGTTAGCAAATACATTTTGCCTAATCTTATGAAAACTTGATTTACACTGTTGGATCTCATCATCATCCCTCTCTCCCGTCTTATTCTGAGATCACATTTATATGCATGTTTTTATTATTCCCTTAGAATGTGACATTGTGATTTCTCAGGTCGCATAAACTCGCTTGGTGAAAAATATCATAGTTTTTTATTATACATGCCTATTGGCAGTAAAGTTCATCTTTGTTCAATAATGTCTAGTTCTCAATCATTGTGCATTGGAAATAACATTAATTGCATGAAACAGTAAACTTAATAAGGCATGAGCACGAGCAACTTGAGAATTACAATGCATTGCTTCTCATGCGTCAAAAGAGAGTTAGGATGCCACTTTCTTCGATAGCATTCTTTTGGAGATCTTAACAGCGATGAGAGCCAAAATTGTAGCTGTAGGCACAAAGACAACATCGGGGATGGCTTTTATAACACTTAGCTGGGGCAGAGTCTGTCCAGTTTTCTTAACAACCATGGATGCTGGAGGTGCCACTATCCCAGTGATCATCATAGAGTTATCTATTTTGCCGAGATTCACATTCTTATTCATGAAGTCAGTGAAAATCTTCTTTCTATCTTCTTCCTTGTCGGCATCATTCCATTGATTAAACAAATCCTGCTTGTTAGAAACATGCCAGTTAAGGAGAGACGTGTGTAGATTCAATAGAAGTGAGGGAAGAGTTAGCTGACCTTGACTTCCTTCTGTGCTGGTGCATCATAATGCTTACCAGGCAAGCCCGTGTTGATAGTGCTATGAAAAAATTGTTAGAAACTATCAGTGAAACTGATGTTATATATGGTGATATTTGGAAATCTAATTGTAAAAGCTGCATAAATCTAAGCCTCACTCAAACTTATCAAGGGGAAAGCAGGAAAGTTTGGGGGTATTTAATTCTGCTTTCATGATAGTCATCTTCTTGAGAGAATGGTAATGATGTAACATGGATGAATAAGTAAGGCTCAGTTTTTTGTTTTTGAATATGCAGATTAATTTATTGAGCAATATCTTCTTCATTCCTAATGTTAGTAGAAAATGCATTATTTTCTTTATTGCAGATGTCATATCAATAAACATTTTCTGGCCCAATGAAAAACACAACTTTAAGAATGGGATAGGAAGGCCATTTTCCATAACAAATAATTTTTTTAAAAATATTCCATATTTTTCAATGAAAGTATTTTAAATGAATTTTTTTAAAATTATTTTTTATAAAAATAATTTTCACATTTATACTATTTTTTGTAAGAGGTTTGAAAAAAAGAATATTTTGTTTTCCCACTTGCCTTCTTTACTGAAATTTCCATTGAAATCACGTGCTTACTTGAAGATATCGAGAATGGCAGTGTGGAAGGCATCAAAGTCTTTGATATCTTTTTCAACAAATTGTTCATAGAGTGCTCCCATAACATAAGTTAACGTCTTGGATGCTAACCCATCTCCTCCTGAGATGCGAAATCATAGTGCAAAGCCATTAATTTAAGACAAATAAAGACTATAAAAATAAATGAAAAAAAAAACCCAGAGAACTTAGCAAGAGAATACTAATGCAATAAAGTTCAGAAAATAAAAGAGAATGTGTGACCTGTTCCTCCCATGTAACTCATGAGCATCCCCATGATGTTTTGTATATAGTGAATGATTGACCACAAAAGCTATTAACTATCATAAGGTCAATATATATTGCAAGATAGAATGAGGACCTAGGAAGTGAGTATATCTGTTTGATTGGTGAAAGCAAGGTATTCTTTTCAGGATTTAAGTAATATAATTCTTTTCCTATTTCTATGTCTGATTCTTGGCTTGGAACTAGCCTGTGGCTTAAAGCAGGCACATGCATGAGAGAGAGACATGAAAAGATGCTGTTTTGGGTGATTCCTGTTTGCAGTGTGTATCAATCTATCAGCACTTTTGAATTTAGATGTGGGTCTCTTGTACAGGATTATTGTCTTTTCCTCGACAAAATTTGCAGTGTAAGTTTCTAAGGGTGTATTTGGAAGCTAATTTTAGGAGGGAAAGGTAGAGAAGGAGAAGGCTTATCATATGCCTTCCTCTTGTTTGGAAGTTTTCTAATGAGAGGGAAACGGAATAAAGATATTTCATTAATCGTGAAGCCCTCCCATCTCACCAATTCACGGTTACCCCAATTTGGGAAAATTTGGAGGAAAAACAAACAAATGTACAAAAATGCCCTTATTAAAAATTAGAATTTACATTTTCATATTTTCCATCTCTTCCCAGTTTCACGATGAAAACACTCTCATGTAAAATCTCTCTCTCCAACCCAACCCCCAAATCAAGATGAACAATAACCCCCAAATTACGATCAGGATTCACGATGAGGTAGTCAATTGGTGGTCGCTCTTGCTACGTTGCTCGCTTGGGACCAATTCGTTTGCAAGTTATGACGAAATCTTGTTTGCTTGGTGGTCGCATCTTCATCTGGCTCACGGTGGTCGCTGGCTACTACGTCTTCGTCTGTTTGGTGAGAACCCTTGATCTGCGTCTTTACTATTTCTTCTTCATATATATATATATATATATATATATATATATATATATATATATATTATATATTTTCATCTTATATTTTGTTTTTTCATCTTACATTTTCATTTTTTATTTTCTTGGTCTTTTCTTCAAACAACTATTGTAATCTTGGTATTGTAATCTTGGTTGAAGCTTGGTCTCTATATCATCGATTCCTATAGATTAGTGTAAGTTAATTCTATATATATATATATATTGATATATTTAATTGATCCCGTTTTTTTTTAGATTTTGATAACCTTGCTTCCGTTTTTGAGCTTCATGTGACTTGCTTGATTCCTTTTATATAATATATATAAATATATAATCATGGGATTGATTGTCGCATGTACCTAATTGAGAAGGTCAACTGAGAAAAATCGTGAGAGATTTCTAGGACAAGAACATAAGTGACACATGCTGACTCAGCACATAAAATAAAATAATGACTACCTGCTATAAGAAGGACAAGTGACCGTTGGAAGCCTTCAATAGTTACTTTTTGCATGCTATAAAAGTCCCCAAGCTTGAAAAGTAGAGGGTTGATGATATGAAGAGAAATCAAGTTAAAAAATGAAGAACAACTCTCTTACCTTTACCTACTCTGTTCTTAAAGCTATCAAATCTTTAGTAAGTGTATAGTAGGCGTTGTTAAACTGTATTTATACACTCTTTGAGTGATTTTGATACCTACCCCCACTTGTGTTAAATCACTTCAAATCAGATTTTAATGGTTGAGTGTTGGTAGTGAGCTTGTGGATTGTACAAGTCACTTGGGAGCTTAGTTAAGCTTGTTGTTTGCTGATATATGAAATCCGCAAGTGTACGGTTTCGTCGTCAAGTAATAAAAAGATCGAATCCACAGGGACTATGTCTATGAATACAAATTAATTAATTAATTCAATTAAATTAAACAAAGAGAATATAATTGTTGAGTGATAAGAACGTAGTAACCAAGCAATTAAATAAATAAATATTAAAGTGCAAAGTTGAGAACAAAAATAGCAAGTTGTTAAGAAAGGTTTTCAAATTCAAGAAAGCTTCTAGGATTTGGGGTAACCACAATGATACAAGACAAATTCTAATTGATAACCCTTTTATTAAAATTGAAATTCAATTAAAGGTGAATTCCCCTAAATTAGTTAATGTTCTTTCTCAAGAGATAAGAACCGTGCCCAATTAAACCAATTCTCACTTTTGTGGTAATTGAATTTAAATTGAACCCTTTACGCTTTGTGATAATTCATTAAGTCCTCGAAAGGCTAAACCTACTGTTGTGATTTAAACCTTAAGTTCAATTCTTATGGTTCCAACACCTAGGTTCACCTCTCAGTACGTCCCTAAATATCTATGAGATGCAAATATGTGGCCAGTAAATTCACATGAATAAGCGCGATAAGGATTGAATAAAAAAATATTCAAAATTAATAAAAAGGGTAAACCAAGTCAATTAATCATCATTAATGTACCAAAGGGCATTGCCCAAACCTAGAAATGAAGGGAACTACTCAGTCATGGAGAAGAAGAAACAAAAAAACATAATAAAGAACATCTAAACCAATAGCGAAGGGAGAAAAGAGGAGGAAGATGAAGATCTAGAGCCTTCAAACGTGCCTCCTTCAAATAGAATTCGAACCCTAATATTGTATTCAGAACAACTATATATACCCTAGGGGTCTAAACTGGTCCAAGCCCATAAAAAGAAAGAAAAACAAATATTGAAAATTGTGTCAGACCGCGATCCACGACCGTGGACCATTCCACGGCCAGGCCGTGGATCTTACTGCCAAGGAGATTCTGAACTGCTCTTGCATTGCACGACCGTGGGCCATTCCACGGCCAGGTCGTGGACTCTTCTGCCAAGCCACGTTTACTTCTTTTGCACAGCTGCTCGATCCATGGCCATGAAAAATTCTATGGCCAGGCCGTGGATGCTTCTGGAATGATCATTTTGTCCCACTTTGCTATCCTTTAAGCTCCAACTTCAATCATACAAGCTTTCCACTCATTTCTAAGCCAATTTAGCACCAATCTTGCACAACAACACCACAAACACCGCAGTTATCCGAACTAAAGGAAAAATAAATAAAAAAGGAAACTAAAATGCCTAAAAATGCATGCAAAACAAGAACAAAATATAGTGTTATTTCACATACATCAAATCCCCTCAAGCTTAAGATTTTGCTTGTCCCCAACCAATAACTAAGGCAAACCAAGAAGTGGGATCAAGAACAATAATGAATGAGGAACCCGAGAAAACAACCAACCAAGCAACAGGCAAAGACAAATCAAGAGTTAGAGAGGTAATCAAAATCAAGTCCAATTAGAGGCTAAAGTTCTCAAAAATCATGCTCCTCACTGAATTAGGTTCACTCTACTAACCGCACTTAAAGCGTTTAAGGGTAAAGACAATACGCTCAAGATTCCTCAAAGAAAAAGCACTTCTATAAGCTTGATAAGAAATCAAATTTCCATTAATAATTTGCATGCATACAAGCATCAAAAGGTCTTTCAAGGGTTGTAATGAGGTCATGGGAATGATGTTAGGTAGGGTAAAGAAAGAAAGGTATGCACAAAGGGCTAAAAAAATTTTCAATAAGCATAAGAAACCCATTAGAACATAAATGGAGCAAAGACGTTTTTCAATCAAGAGTATAACTCAACATTTCCAAACATTTTCTTCCTTCCTTTCTTTTTCTTCTTTTTCAAGCTTTCATCTCATGATTTTATTTTATTTTCTTTTCCTTTTTCCCTTATATTTTTCTCTTTTTTTTTATTTAACATAGGGGAGAGACTTCATCTTTTTTTTTTTCATTTGAGAAAGAGAATACTAAAAAACATATGACTCCTAACACAACTTTCAAACCTAATTTGCTCCATTTAATATTCTAAATGATTACCGATAATGTATCATCGTAGGTATCAAGAAAAATAATTATGCAATAGGCTCAAGATGGGCAACTAGTGGATGAAAGTGTGACAATTATTTCAGAAGGCCAGAAAAATGCCTAAGATGCCTTAATCACATTTAAGAATGCAAACAAAAATTTCACCTCAAAATGGTTTCAAATCAAGTTCTAGAGTACAAAATCAATGAGGAATTATCACTCAACACAAAGAATGAGAGCAAAAATCATATAGTGCATAAATCCCATACAGGCTCAAAACTCACATTTAGAGGTTCAAAAATCAATGAAAAACACAAATTCAGAGAACATATGCTAATTATCAACTATCAAGAAATCAACTCACTATCAATTAAAATAATGCCTGTTGCCTACCATAAGAATCAACAAGTTGGGTCAAATCAATACCGTCTCAAAATTCTTAAAAGAGAGGGGCACAAAGTTCAACCAAAAAGTCGAGAGATATGATGGTGTGAAAATGTAATATGAAGATGCAATGCAATATGAGATATGAGAATGCATGAAACTAATGATCTACAAAATCTAAATAAAATGAAAAATAAAAAATAAAAAAAATGAAAATGAAAATACCCCTCTCAAGCTTAGAAATTTACATTGTCCCCCAATGTAAAAATCTATAACAAGAGAAGGGATAAAAGAAAAGGACTTACTACGGTGGTGGGAAAGGGTTCTGGCTCAGATGCCAACTATGGATGGCCTGGACCATACTCGCCATGCTCTAAACCGTGCCTTCCAAGGCCTGCAGGCGGCCATCAGTAGCCTGACCCTACTGACAAAGCTCATTTATGAAAATATTCTGCTGCTGTATCATGTGGCGCTGCTGCACCTGCTTAGCATGAAGTCCCTCCAGAGAGGTATATATCCGAGTGAAAGCATCCTCCGAAGGACCTGCAAAAGAGGAAGAAGAAGGGCGAGAGGCGCCTGCCCTTGGTGGAAGGCGAAGGGGGCGTTGAACTTAAATCGACTTATCTGCTTCACTCCCAGGTGTGCGACAATTTTCAGGGTTACGCACGGTGATAGCAAAAGGGTTAGGAAAGGGTAGGGGTGTTCTATATTACGCAAGCTAAGGCAGTAGATACTGTCCTCCTTAAGGACCATCTTAATAGCCAAACAAGACTCTAAATCAATCCTAGAGTTACCCCTAACTGCTTCCAAACCAGCCAAGTCATACTCAAAGAAATGGGCTATCGCTGTGATAAGCCGGCCTACAGCAATGGTCCTCAATTGGGCTCTACCCACTTTAAGCAGATGCCTAGCAAGAAAAGACCCTGTGTCCATTTTTACATTATTAAGAATAGCCCACATAAAAGCAAGCTCGTCAGAACAGATATTTCCATCATTATCCCCACGCCCAAATAAAGTATGAGACATGATACGATGGAGATAGCGGAGGCAAGGATTGGGCATAAGGGTTGCCTTATTATTGGAGGAATCATACCCTCCGGACCCATGAGAGATGTCAGCCCAAAAAGATATTACAGAAAAACCAGGTGGGTGTTTCCTATCCCCCCCAGCAGGAAACCCAAAAATCTCATTAAATTGTGCCAGGTTTAGGTAGTGGTTATTATTGAATAGCCAGAAAGTGATATGGCCTTTAGTGCATTCCTCCCCCTATATAATATTAGCCTCAATAGAGCTCAAGAAATCTAGTGTAAGCTTAGTGTATGTGGGGTATTTTAAATTCAAAAAGTTGGTCCACCCCATCCTTTCAAGCATCCAATCAAAATCAACCCTCAAGCCTAAGGTATCTAAGACAGTGTCGTCCATGTACCTAGTGCTAACAATTTTTCTATTCACAAGCACATTATACCTATCCCTCTACTCATTATTTTTAAAGTTAAAGCCATGGAGATTACCTCTTGAAGCGCTAGTACCTCTTCCCCATGTTCGCAAGCTTGAAGCAACCTCTGTCCTCTTACGCTTGGGTCTCATTATGCTTCTCCACACTACAATAGCAGTAATCCAGCAAAACCCCCTCATTTTTAGAATCAATTTTTGAAATTGGGGTTAGGGTTTTTCAAATTTGGGTTTTTTTTTCTTTTGCCCCAAATTGAAGGAATTGGTGGTTAGGTAGTGTTTAGGGGGTTAGATATGGTAGAAAAGTGGAAGAGAAGGGTGGTTTATGGAGTGAAAGGGGGATTTTGAAAGTTTAGGTATGGTGGGTTATGGTGGAGAAGAAAGAAGGAGAAAGAGGAAGAATGAAGGTGAAGGAGGAGGTTTAAGAGTGTGGATGAAAGTGGTTTATATGTTTTTGTGAAGGAAAGGAGGAGTAATGGAGGTTTGGGGTTATGGGTATGGAGGTTGGGTGAGAGAAGAAGAAGATGAAGTATGAGGGAAGTTGGTGGAATAAAGAAGGGGTTTGTAGCGCTGGGACGATCCACAACTGTGGAGCCAACCACGGCCAGGCCGTGGACGTTGCTGGCTGGGCGCGCGCTGGTTCTCTGATGCGTTCCACGGCTGTGGGCCATTCTACGGCCAGGCCGTGGACACTACTGCCTGATTTTTTTTCAAAGAGCCCTTTGCATTCCACGACCATGGTTGGATCTACGGCCAGACCATGGATCTCTCTGACTTTTGTATTCTCCTTCTGGTCTTCAATCCATGGCCATGGAATTTTCCATGGGTTGGGTGTAGAACTTTCTGACTTCACTCTCCTTCTAATTTGAGCTTCAAAAAAGGTCAAACCTAAACAAGATCCATGAGATAAAGAACAACCAGCAATCCAACATACAAAATCAAAAGAAAAAAAAGAAATTGAAAGGAAAAAAAACAAAGAAACTTGGATTGCCTCCCAAGAAGCACTTGTTTAAAGTCATTATCTCGACTTCTGTGCTTTCATCCTTCTTCAGTTGGGTCACGGAGGGCAATGTTCTTCCTCTTCTCAAGTTGCTCTTCCGCTAGATAATGCTTCAATCTTTGACCATTAACCTTGAAAGTCCCTCGCTCTTCATTCTTGACTTAAGCTTTCCGGGAAAGAGTTTCAATCTATAATTGAAAAGAAGCACTAATTCTCCTTCATGAAACTATCTACGAAGAATATGCTTGTCATGCCACCTCTTGGTTCTCTCTTTGTATGATTTGGCGGTCTCAAAAGCATCCAATCTCAGCTCAACAAGCTCATGAAGTTGAAGCTTTCTTGTAACACCCCTCCTTGGGGATGTCACATTTATGATACAGAAAAATAAAATAAAATAAAATACTTACCCAAGTTATAAAACTTTTGGTACATAATTAATTTTAGTGGTAAATTTTTTTCTTTTCTTTATATTTATAATATTAAATAAAATAACACGGAATACCAAATGGGATAAAACATCATCACACCATAATATACATATGATTTTGTCTAAAGTCTACAATTAATTTACAACTACAAAATATTTAATAAAGCTGTAAAAAGTCAGTATGATACTAAGACATAATGCCTAAGACATGAGCCCTTGTCATAAGACAATTTCCCTAGTTGAGAATGTCTTGACCGATAGAAATTCGACCCAAAAGTATATCGAAGTTCTCTCTAGAAGTATAGTGAAACTCATCCCACAACTCCCTAATAGGCAAAATAACCTGTACGAAAGTAACCGTATAACGAGTAGTAACGAACCCCTATCGAGTCCTACTTATTGATAAAGTCACGTTACCACTGTACTCTATGTGTCCAATGTCCCAGTGGACGTACCAAGCCTCAGCGCCTTCGAGAAATTGTAGTCTAAAGAAACCTAATTGGCCTCCTCTTGCCGCCATTGTAGTCTTCGATAATATAAACATAAAGTAGAAACAAAACAGACAATACAATAAAGAGGTGAGACAATCTACATAATTACCCGCATGGAAATAAAGAAAACGACAATACAACATATGACAATACAATACATATTAAAATAACACATACCATTATATCATACACATTATAGCAAATTAATACATCATATACAGTATAGCAAATTAATACATCAAATTAATACATCATATCATGCACAATATATCAAAGCAATAGATCATACATTTTATCACAGATTATGGTAAGCAGTAAAATGCAGATAATGCATGAACAGTAAAGTACAGATAATGCATGAACACACACTGACTCGTTCCTACTCCATGGAGCTAAACACGGATATCTGAGAGAATGATCCGAATAGAAACTAATAATACTTTATGGCTGCCCAACCAAACTATTACACTGTCCAATCTTTATGTCTATAGTCCACAGTCCAAACATCATGTAGTAGTACACAGTCCAAACATCGTGTACCACAGGCATAGTACTTAATAGTCCCCTCAAGATCTCGACTAAGAATAGTGCTTGTCAAGATCATTAGTGTGTTGCCCGTCACCACAGCCCAGAGGTGCTACCACTGTCCACATATGGGATTCTCCGCACACTAATGCCTCCAAGTTCAATAAATGAACCACACTACGCCTATCACACCAAATCACGGTGTAATTCGCCTCATCAATCAATCGCCAATTATCAACCAAATTGACACAACACTCTAAACATGATCTAAAATTACAAAAATACCCTTATTATCCAAATTTTACCATAATTATAAAAAATTACAAAAATGCCATTAGTCACAAAATAACAAAGTATAGTACGTCCTACCTGACAGTACTACACCAAAACATGTCCGGGTTCACCACTTTGGCCCGACAGTAAAACTCACTGTATCTTTCAATCGCGTAGGAATTTTATCGCATTTTCACAATCTCGTCGCTTTCACAAACGTTTTAAAATTGCGTAAATATATTTTGACATTTTTAAATATCGCAAAATGTTTTTTTTTAATCATTTTCTCAATCGCGTAGGATTTTTAATTCATTTTCTTAACCGAATAGCTTAAAATCATCATAGTAAATATGTGTAAACTATATCTAGTACTTTTAAAATACGTAGAGTATTTTCCTTGTGTTCTAAATATAGTATGGAATCTTTTCATTTTATGCGTCTGATTTTAATAAATTTCGGCAGCATTTTGCCTATAAAATCAGTATAAGGTATTTTTGACCTTTTTCACTAAATATGGTTTCATTTTATTTTTACTCAATAATTACGCTTTGAAACTTTGCTAACGCGCTTCAAAATTTATAAAATGAGTTTTACGTTAGTATTTTTCAAGCGTCTGATTTAATTCTTATTTAAACTAAATTCTGCTAAGTTAAAATTCTAGAACTGAATTTATTCCTTTTATTTTCTCAATGATTCATTGGAATCGATTTGTTTAGTAAATCCATTACCTAACCTATCTTAGAAAATAAAATGGCATATTGGCCAAAATCAAAAATAAAATGATATTCAATTATACACTAAATGGCATGTTGGCCATAATTAATCAAAATCATTTTTAAATCCATTATTTCACTTAGATCCTTTAAATCAGTGATTTAGAAAATTGCTGAGAACATTTTGGTTCTCTGTTTGGTGTAAGGTCGTGAGCCTTATTCTGTGATCTTTGGAACACTCATGCAAATTGTTACATGTTATTCACATCCTACTTTGATAATTATACAATTATAGACACATGCAATTATATAATCACATATAATATACATACAATATATTTAAAGTCATAAACATGCATAACAAAAATAATAAAAACTATAATCATGCATGGCAAAATAAATCACAAATAGGAAAGCATTTAAACAATCACAAAAATAATAAAAACTATAAACAATCACACAAATCGAATCCTCATGGATTCTTCATACACAATCAATTCCATTTTCCCATCACCACTTAGGGTTGATGAGATTAAATCTCCCTCTTACCTCTTGAAGACAATTAATCGGTTAGTTTCCTTCTTTCTTAAAATTTCATGCAATCTCCCAAACAAATCCCTAAAATTCTTAAACAATTAGTAAAAACACATACAAGGTTCAATATTGAAAAATCATGGAACAATCATGGTTAGAAAAATTAGAAATCAAATTTTGAACCATAGAATCAAGACTTACCCTTAAGAAAGCAAGCAAAAGGTTCGATTTTGGACAAGATAGAGTAGTTTTTTGGAAAAACTTTGTAAATGAAAAGTGTTTAGAATATGATTTGGGTTTAAGAAAAATTAAGAGGAAAAATTATAGAAGTTGGTGTATTTGGGATGCTTGGCCGAATTAGAGAGAAAGAAAATGAAAGGAAAAGTATGCATGGGTTCTTGGTATTTTTGGAGAGAAAATAGAAAGCTTGATTTAGGATAAGTGTGAAATAAATATTGAGAGGGAAATGGGAGGGCTGCTTTGCCGTAGTGAGCTTGTGTGGGTGAGGTTAAGTGTTGGATTTTGCAAGGTAAATATCCAATTGAATGCACATGGTGGTGCACATGGTTTATGACATTTTGGAGGGTTCAAGAAGCTAGTAGAACTTAGCCACCAAGCCTCTCAAGGCTGCTGCCCAAACCGTGTGGCTCCTTTGCATTTTAAGGGTTTAATTGTTTTCCATTTACTCTTAATTACATGCTAATTAATTAGGCAATTAGTTAGGTTAATTATCCTATTACAACTAAATCAACATTCTAATCATATAATCAATTAGTTTAATATATATTAACATATATTATAACCTTTAATCAATATTAGGATATCTAATTAATATTTAGATTATAATTAATTAAGAACTAAACTAGTTTACTTAGTATGCTAATTAGGTAATTAGATTAGTCAAATTAAGCTTAATTAGCTACTAACTAAATTCAAGCCTACTATTTAATTCTAACCATTGATTTCATCTTTAATTCCTAGCCATAGATGTGATCTAAGGTAGATATTAATTAGTCATAAAACTAGAATTCTAATCTCACCATTGATTTGATCAACGGTTGAAATCAAAGGCTTCCTAACTAAGTCTTCATCTAACGGTCCAAATCAAAGTCTATGCTCATTTTGTTGACATTTTCCTATTGGTTTAAAAAGTCAAGCCACTTTCGTTGACTTGCTCTCATTGGCTAGAATTTATCCGATCAAGACCTGATTGATGCTTTTCTAAACGTGGGTCCCACAGTACTTTTAAAGATCTGTGGTCAAACCGAAACAGATTTTTACTGTTTTTGAGACAGTAGGTACTGTAATATAAAATAATATTATAATAATATAAAATTATTTTATTGCACAGTTAAATCCAAAAAATTACGAGATTAATATATATATCAATCAGAATTGGGTTTAGTAAGATCCCCCAGCTCCAATTAATTAAAATAAGATTTTTTCGGCCAGAAAATTATTATTTCCCTAGGTTGGAGCAAATCACATACAATAGTCAAGTACACTCACGGAACAGTCAAATTTAATTTACTACTCACAAAATTCACAAAACAGTACATTTCAGGACAATATAGTCATTATCCCAAAAGTTGGGGTGTTACAACTCTCCCCTACTAATAAGAATTTCGTCCCCGAAATTCATCATACATTAAACAATTGAGGGTATTGCTCCCTCATCCTAACCTCTAGTTCCCATGTAGCATCTCCCGTTACATCGTTCCAAACTACTTTAACTAATGCGATCTCCTTTTCTCGAAGTTACTTTGCCCTCCGATCTTCAATCTTGACTGGAAACGTCTCATAGGTTAAATTCTCCTTCAGTTGTACGATGTTTGGTTCGATGACATGAGTCAGATCAAAAATATATTTTCGTAGTTGTGATACGTGAAATACATTATGAAGATTCAATAAGAATGGTGGTAGTGAAATCTGATAAATTACCGGATCTACCGACAAAGTATTTGATATGGCCCGATAATCTTCGAAATGAGTTTCCTCATCTTGTCTTGGATCATCTTCACTTTCTCAGTTGTCTGCTGCACAATTCTGGTCCTACAATACTACTTTCCACAGTATGATACCAACGCAATGGCGTTCTACAGCGTCTCCCCTATAATGCCTCACAGGGTGTCATCCCTATGCTTGAACGAAACTATCGTTGTATATGAACTCTATTAATGGTAGAAATTCATCTCAACAAGTCCTTTGAAAATTCTAACTATTCGTCTCTTCCTGATATCCAAGCCCTTCTTGATTGAACAGGTACGTCAAGCTTTTGAAATTATTGTGAATTTTATAGGAAAGAAAACAACTTCAGATTTTTCTTGCAAAATGACTATCGCGTATCCTAAAATGTAAATTGAATAATTCTTCTCACGCACGTTCCATTGCCTTGAAGTATACGCCACCACCTTTCTATTCGATGTCAACACTCAATCTAAATCCACGAGTTGAACTTCTTCTAATAGAACTTGCATCCAACTAGTTTCGCGTATAACTCTTTTTTCTTCTTTAGAATTGAAGAACTACATTGAGATCTTCAGCATGTTCCTTTGAATTTCGAGAATAGGTCAAAATTTTGCCAATAATGACAAATTTGCCTAGATGAGAAAGAAAGATCCTATTTATATAGTTCGTGAACACCACCAAAATATTTCTTACATCAAACGGTAGTACTAAATATACATAGTTCCTGCAACGCATAAAAAAAAACTATCTTGGAACATTCTCTACCTTTACTCGAATCTGATAATAACCAGCACACAAATCGATCTTGGAGCAAATAGTGATTTCCTTCATTTGGTCTTCTAGTTCCCCTATCGTCGCATCATTCCAGATTTTCTTCATCAAGAGAAGTTGTTCTATTTGCTTATTTTTAATCTTAACAGAAAATGTCTCATAGATCAAGTTTTCTTCTAATTGCACTGTATTTGATACTATGACATAAGTTGGATCAAGAATAATCCTTCTTAATTGAAATACATGAAAGATACTATGAAGGTTATAAGGAAAAGTAATAAAACTATTCAGTAAGTTACTAGATTAGTCCAACAAAGAATTTGAAATGTCTAATAGATTTCGAAATGAACATAGTCCAATAATTTTAGAAATGAACTTTCTGGATTCAAATCCAAAAATCTTGAGTCAAGGAAACACTCAAATTGCATTGCAACAATCTAGTAGGGTATGGTTGGAAAATAACCAATCCACTTAACAAGTCAGGCTCACAAATAAATGTGATTTTGGATAAACGAATCAAATCAATAGAAAAAGATTTGATATTCAATAGATATAGGGTAGAATTTAGAAAACTTTGAGTATAAACAACAAGTTCAACAAGAGGAATAGAAATACTCAGATCACTCTATAACAAAGATACGGATAAATCAAATTGATTCACTCAGTCTATTTGAGAAAGAAATAGACAAACTAGATTAATAAAAAGTTTCAAACTCTGATAATAATTTGATAGTTTTAAATAGGCTCAAGTAGTAATAGCAAGTTTAGAAGTTGAAGTAACATTACGAAAATGAGTAAAACACAGATAACTCCAAAAGATTCACACAGTCACAGATCACAAGAGACTGAGTTACCTAACGAATTATACAGCACAGTTTTAAGATTACCCTCTATGGCACAACTTTCTCGCTTCTTAAGTTTTTGTATTTGAATGTTCTCATTACACTCCTTGCATAGGCTCTTTCTTCGTTTTGAGATTTTGAAACACATGTATTACTAACGGAAGTTTCCATCTTCAACTGATCACGCTCTTTGAATAAGTGTTCAGGCTTTCCACACTTCGTTGGTGATGCCACAGTCTGACCAAAATTGTTGCCACTAGTACTTCCTTTCTTTGTTCGTTGTTGCTTCCCCGGTGGTTGCACATACGACTTTCGCTGAAAACGATTGATCTTACGCTTCCTTCTATTTTGGATTATCGAAGATTCTAAGTTACAGCTCCTCGCATCCGATGGCTGCTCCAATCCTAATAAGCTATGAAATTCGATTATCAGCTCCTACTGCTGAGCGATAATCTGTCTCTGTTGTATTGCTACTTCAATCATCCTTTGCATCACACTTCTATCTACGGTTATACGATCTTCATCATGTTTCGCGTCTATATGCCCATGTTCGTAACATTCCAGTATCTTTCTTCAAAGATAAACAAAATCAACACACAATGAACTAAACGTGGCGATTTCGCACAAAATAGTTTCCTTTTGGAAACCGAAACATATCTCTGTGCTCAATATCAGAGATTCACACAGCACAAACAAGACAAATCTACCCACAAACCCAAAAGACTCTAACTTGGGCTCTGATACCAACTAATGTAACACCCCTCCTTGGGGATGTCACATTTATGATACAGAAAAATAAAATAAAATAAAATACTTACCCAAGTTATAAAACTTTTGGTACATAATTAATTTTAGTGGTAAATTTTTTTCTTTTCTTTATATTTATAATATTAAATAAAATAACACGGAATACCAAATGGGATAAAACATCATCACACCATAATATACATATGATTTTGTCTAAAGTCTACAATTAATTTACAACTACAAAATATTTAATAAAGCTGTAAAAAGTCAGTATGATACTAAGACATAATGCCTAAGACATGAGCCCTTGTCATAAGACAATTTCCCTAGTTGAGAATGTCTTGACCGATAGAAATTTGACCCAAAAGTATATCGAAGTTCTCTCTAGAAGTATAGTAAAACTCATCCCACAACTCCCTAATAGGCAAAATAACCTGTACGAAAGTAACCGTATAACGAGTAGTAACGAACCCCTGTTGAGTCCTACTTACTGATAAAGTCACGTTACCACTGTACTCTATGTGTCCAGTGTCCCAGTGGACGTACCAAGCCTCAGCGCCTTCGAGAAATTGTAGTCTAAAGAAACCTAATTGGCCTCCTCTTGCCGCCATTGTAGTCTTCGATAATATCAACATAAAGTAGAAACAAAACAGACAATACAATAAAGAGGTGAGACAATCTACATAATTACCTGCATGGCAATAAAGAAAACGACAATACAACATATGACAATACAATACATATTAAAATAACACATACCATTATATCATACACATTATAGCAAATTAATACATCATATACAGTATAGCAAATTAATACATCAAATTAATACATCATATCATGCACAATATATCAAAGCAATAGATCATACATTTTATCACAGATTATGGTAAGCAGTAAAATGTAGATAATGCATGAACAGTAAAGTACAGATAATGCATGAACACACACTGACTCGTTCCTACTCCATGGAGCTAAACACAGATATCTGAGAGAATGATCCGAATAGAAACTAATAATACTTTATGGCTGCCCAACCAAACTATTGCACTGTCCAATCTTTGTGTCTATAGTCCACAGTCCAAATATCGTGTAGTAGTACACAGTCTAAACATCGTGTACCACAGACATAGTACTTAATAGTCCCCTCAAGATCTCAACTAAGAAGAGTGCTTGTCAAGATCATTAGTGTGTTGCCCGTCACCACAGCCCAGAGGTGCTACCACTGTCCACATATGGGATTCTCCGCACACTAATGCCTCCAAGTTCAATAAATGAACCACACTACGCCTATCACACCAAATCACGGTGTAATTCACCTCATCAATCAATTGCCAATTCTCAACCAAATTGACACAACACTCTAAACATGATCTAAAATTACAAAAACACCCTTATTATCCAAATTTTACCATAATTACAAAAAATTACAAAAATGCCCTTAGTCACAAAATAACAAAGTATAGTACGTCCCACCTGACAGTACTACACCAAAACATGTCCGGGTCTACCACTTTGGCCCGACAGTAAAACTCACTGTATCTTTCAATCGCGTAGGAATTTTATCGCATTTTCACAATCTCATCGTTTTCACAAATGTTTTAAAATTGCGTAAATATATTTTGACATTTTTAAATATCGCAAAATGTTTTTTTTAATCATTTTCTCAATCGCGTAGGATTTTTAATTCATTTTCTTAACCGAATAGCTTAAAATCATCATATTAAATATGTGTAAACTATATCTAGTACTTTTAAAATACGTAGAGTATTTTCCTTGTGTTCTAAATATAGTATGAAATCTTTTCATTTTATGCGTCTGATTTTAATAAATTTTAGCAGCATTTTGCCTATAAAATCAGTATAAGGTATTTTTGACCTTTTTCACTAAATATGGTTTCATTTTATTTTTACCCAATAATTACGCTTTGAAACTTTGCTAACGCGCTTCAAAATTTATAAAATGAGCTTTACGTTAGTATTTTTCAAGCGTCTGATTTAATTCTTATTTAAACTAAATTCTGCTAAGTTAAAATTCTAGAACTGAATTTATTCCTTTTATTTTCTCAATGATTCATTGGAATCGATTTGTTTAGTAAATCCATTACCTAACCTATCTTAGAAAATAAAATGGCATATTGGCCAAAATCAAAAATAAAATGATATTCAATTATACACTAAATGGCATGTTGGCCATAATTAATCAAAATCATTTTTAAATCCATTATTTCACTTAGATCCTTTAAGTCAATGATTTAGAAAATTGCTGAGAACATTTTGGTTCTCTGTTTGGTGTAAGGTCGTGAGCCTTATTCTGTGTTTTTTGGAACACTCATGCAAATCGTTACATGTTATTCACATCCTACTTTAATAATTATACAATTATAGACACATGCAATTATATAATCACATATAATATACATACAATATATTTAAAGTCATAAACATGCATAACAAAAATAATAAAAACTATAATCATGCATGGCAAAATAAATCACAAATAGGAAAGCATTTAAACAATCACAAAAATAATAAAAACCATAAACAATCACAAAAATCGAATCCTTATGGATTCTTCATACACAATCAATTCCATTTTCCCATCACCACTTAGGGTTGATGAGATTAAATCTCCCTCTTACCTCTTGAAGACAATTAATCGGTTAATTTCCTTCTTTCTTAAAATTTCACGCAATCTCCCAAACAAATCCCTAAAATTCTTAAACAATTAGTAAAAACACATACAAGGTTCAATATTGAAAAACCATGGAACAATAATGGTTAGAAAAATTAGAAATCAAATTTTGAGCCATAGAATCAAGACTTACCGTTAAGAAAGTAAGCAAAAGGTTGGATTTTGGAGAAGATAGAGTAGTTTTTTGGAAAAACTTTTTGAATGAAAAGTGTTTAGAATATGATTTGGGTTTAAGAAAAACTAAGAGGAAAAATTATAGAAGTTGGTTGGTGTATTTGGGATGCTTGGCCGAATTAGAGAGAAAGAAAATGAAAGGAAAAGTATGCATGGGTTCTTGTTATTTTTGGAGAGAAAATAGAAAGCTTGATTTAGGATAAGTGTGAAATAAATATTGAGAGGGAAATGGGAGGGGCTGCTGCCGTAGTGAGCTTGTGTGGGTGAGGTTGAGTGTTGGATTTTGCAAGGTAAATATCCAATTGAATGCACATGGTGGTGCACATGGTTTATGACATTTTGGAGGGTTCAAGAAGCTAGTAGAACTTAGCCACCAAGCCTCTCAAGGCTGCTGCCCAAATCGTGTGGCTCCTTTGCATTTTAAGGGTTTAATTGTTTTCCATTTACTCCTAATTACATGCTAATTAATTAGGTAATTAGTTAGGTTATTTATCCTATTACAACTAAATCAACATTCTAATCATATAATCAATTAGTTTAATATATATTAACATATATTATAACCTTTAATCAATATTAGGATATCTAATTAATATTTAGATTATAATTAATTAAGAACTAAACTAGTTCACTTAGTTTGCTAATTAGGTAATTAGATTAGTCAAATTAAGCTTAATTAGCTACTAACTAAATTCAAGCCTACTATTTAATTCTAACCATTGATTTCATCTTTAATTCCTAGCCATAGATGTGATCTAAGGTAGATATTAATTAGTCATAAAACTAGAATTCTAATCTCACCATTGATTTGATCAACGGTTGAAATCAAAGGCTTCCTAACTAAGTCTTCATCCAATGGTCCAAATCAAAGTCTATGCTCCTTTTGTTGACCTTTTCCTATTGGTTTAAAAAGTCAAGCCACTTTCGTTGACTTGCTCTCATTGGCTAGAATTTATCCAGTCAGCACAGTTGACTGCTTTTCCTAAACGCGGGTCCCACAGTACTTTTAAAGATCTGTGGTCAAACCGAAACAGATTTTTACTATTTTTGAGACAGTAGGTACTGTAATATAAAATAATATTATAATAATATAAAATTATTTTATTGCACAGTTAAATCCAAAAAATTACGAGATTAATATATATATCAATCAGAATTGGGTTTAGTAGGATCCCCCAGCTCCAATTAATTAAAATAAGATTTTTTCGGCAGAAAATTATTATTTCCCTAGGTCGGAGCAAATCACATACCACAGTCAAGTACACTCACGGAACAGTCAAATTTAATTTACTGCTCACAGAATTCACAAAACAGTATATTTCAGGACAATATAGTCATTATCCCAAAAGTTGGGGTGTTACATTTCTCTTTTCTCCTGCCACTTTTAAATCAAAACTTAGAAGCTTAATAGCCCAAAAAGTTTTATGCTCAAGCTCAACGGGTAGATGGCAGGGCTTCCCATAAATCAATCTAAATGGTGTTATCCCAATAGGAGTCTTGTAAGTAGTGCGGTAAGCCTAAAGAGCATCCTCAAGCTTTAATGACCAATCCTTTCTTGATCTAGACATAGTTTTCTCCACAATACTCTTTATCTTTCTATTAGATACTTTCACTTGCCCACTAGTCTGAGGATGGTAAGGTGTAGCAACCTTATGAATAACTCTATATTTCTTCAAGAGGTTCTCAAATTGTCTCTCAATGAAGTGTGAACCTCCATCACTAATCACAACCCTAGGAACTCCAAACCTTAGAAACATGATCTTCTTAAATAGCTTGATTACGGTCTTTGCATCACTTGTTGGGGATGGAATGGCCTCCACCCACTTAGATATGTAATTAACAGTTACAAGAATAAATTTATTATTGCATGAGGATGGAAAAGGGCCCATGTAGTCAACTCCCCAAACATCAAAGATCTCAACCTCAAGAATAGTGTTTATAGGCATCTCATGTCGCTTAAAGATACTTCCATCTTTCTGACATGGGTCACATGATAGCACAAAATTCTGAACATCTCTAAAAATATAAGGCCAAAAGAAGCCAGAATGAAGAACTTTGGCTTCTGTCTTAGAGGCACTAGCATGTCCTCTATAGGATGCGGAATGACAGCAACTCAATATACTCGGAACCTCTTCCTCTGAGACACACCTCCTATAGACACCATCAGCACACCTTCGGTATATGTATGGGTCATCCCACACAAAACACTTCAGATCTGAGAAAAATTTCTTCTTCTGCTAATAATTAAGCTCAGGAGGTAGAACCTTGCTAACCAAGTAGTTTGCATAGTCAGCATACCAAGGAGCATTCTCCGTAGAAACTGCAAACAATTGCTCATCAAGGAAATAATCATCAATAGGTAATTCACTCTCCCCATTCACCGGTTGCTCAAGCTTGGATAAATGATCTGCCACTTGATTCTCTATTCCTTTTCTATCCAGAATCTCCAAATCAAACTCTTGTAGAAGAAGGATCCAATGGATAAGTCTAGGATTTGCTTCCTTCTTGCTCATGAGATGCCTAAGTGCCGAGTGGTCAGTGTACACAGTCACCTTTAAACCCACTAGATAGGACCTGAACTTCTCAAAGGCAAAGACTACCGCTAGCAATTCTTTCTTTGTAATGGCATAGTTTGCTTGAGCTCCATCAAGTGTCTTGCTAGCATAGTAAATTGCATGCACTTTCTTGTCTTTTCTTTGCCCCAACATAGCTCCTATGACATAGTCACTGGCATCACACACGACCTCAAATGGTAGATTCTAATCCGGTGTTTGCAAAATGGGAGTAGTGAACAAAGCTTCTTTCAACCTGCAAAAGGCATTCAAATAGTCACTATCAAAATTAAATAGAACATCTTTTACTAAGAGATTAGACAAAAGTTTAGCAATTTTATAAAAATCTCTAATAAATCTCCAGTAAAAATCGACATGTCCCAAGAAACTTCGCACTCCCTTCACATTCACTGATGGAGGCAATTTATCAATCACTTCAATTTTTGCCTTATCCACCTTAATTCCTTTTCTAGAATCCAAATGTCCAAGCATTATGCCCTCGTGTACCATAAAATGACACTTCTCCCAATTCAAGACAAGATTTACTTCTTCACATCTCTGCAAAATCTTAGACAAATTGGACAAACAATCATCGAAGTTAGTACCATATACCGAAAAATCATCCATAAAAGCTTTCATGATGTTTTCAATAAATTCAGAGAATATTGTAGTCATACATCTTTGGAAAGTAGCAGGAGCATTACATAGACCAAAAGACATTCTCCTATAGGCAAAAGTGCCATAGGGGCAAGTAAATGTGGTCTTCTCCTGGTCACTAGGATGGATGGGGATTTGGTGGAATCTCGAATAGCCATCTAAGTAACAAAAGTATGTATGCCTAGCTAGCCTCTCAAGCATTTGATTAATGAAGGGTAGGGGGAAGTGATCTTTCCTAGTTGCATTATTCAACTTCCTATAATCAATGTACATCCTCCAACCTGTGACTGTCCTAGTGGGAATTAATTCATTTTTCTTATTTTTAATTATAGTCATGCCCCTTTCTTAGGAACCACATGCACAAGACTAACCCATTTACTATCAGAAATTGGGTAAATTACCCCAGCGTTAAGCAACTTAAGAATCTCTTTTTTAACAACTTCGTTCATATAAGGATTCAACCTACGCTGATGCTCAATAGAGGATTTATGGTCAGGTTCCATCAAAATTCTATGCATGCAAAAGGAAGGATTTATGCCTTGAATATCATCGAAAGTGTATCCTATGACCTTTCTATGCATTCTAAGAGCTCTAAGCAATTTCTTAGTCTCTAACTCATTCAAGCTAACACTAACAATGACAGGATAAGAAGAGTTGGGACTAAGAAATTTATACCTGAGAGTGGAAGGAAAGGTTTTAAGTTATACCTTAGGAGCTTTTTCCTCTTCCCAATCTTCAAACTTAGGCTTTGGCTCAAGCTTTTCCACTTTGACTTTGTAAGGTGGAATTTTTGAGGTTGCCTCAACCAAACGGACATACTCGCCTACCTCACCTCCAGAATCGAATGAGCCACCACTAACCAAGCATCTCTCCAATGGATCTTCGAAGTGAATCTTGGTGGATTCTTCTTTCACCACCTGGTGTAATAAATCAATCTTGCAACAAGAGTCCTCAAAAGAAGGTTGTTTAATAGATCTAGAAAGATCAAACTTAACCTTATCATCACCAACAGTTAAAGACAATTTACCATTTTTAATATCAATTATAGCACCAACAGTAGCTAAGAAAGGCTTACCAAGAATAATGAGAATTTGGGAATCCTCCCCCATTTCAAGCACAACAAAATCAGCAGGTATGAAAAACTTACCCACTCTAATAGGAACATCCTCCAAGATTCCTATGGTGTATTTGACAGACCGATCCACCAATTGAAGGGAGATAGTTGTGGATTTTAGTTCACTCACCTCCAACTTCTTACACACATAAAGGGGCATAAGACTAACACTAGCTCCCAAATCACACAAAACTTTATCAAAACTAGTATTACCAATCAAACAAGGAATAGATAAGCTACCTGGATCTTTTAACTTAGGAGGCAATTTATTTTGAATTAGAGCACTACACTCCTCAGTTAAAGTTACTGTCTCATATTTCTCTAACTTTCTCTTATTAGACAAAATGTCCTTAAGAAATTTAGTATAGGTAGGCATTTTTTGCAACGCCTCAATGAAGGGTACATTCATGTACAATTTCTTAAAAACCTCTAAGAACTTCCCAAATTGCCTATCTAGCTTGGCCTTACCAATCTTTGAGGGAAGAGCACTGGGGGTTGGTATGGTTTAGGGGGTACATACTTAAACACCTTCTCATTAGTTTCCTCCTCTTCTAAGGGATGTGTCTTAGTCTCTTTTTCCTCATTCCTCTCATCTTTGTCATTCTCCCCCTTACCCTTGGGATCCTCTAATTTCTTACCACTTCTCAAACTCACAGCCTTATAGTGTTCATTACCTGGATTTATTTCAGGTTGACCATGAAACTTACCCTGTTACCTATGTGAAGTACCTGCTTGTTGGGCAATCTGAGTTTCCAATATCTTATTATGAATGACCAAATTGTCAACCTTAGATGATAACTCTCTAATGGCCTCAGTCACAACTTGCCCATGTTGCCTAAACTCCTCATTTTGCTTAGATTGACTCTCAACAAAGTCTCAAGAAAAGACTCAAGTCTAGATTTTTGTACCTGTTGGAATCCAGAAGAGGGTTTAGCACTACCTTGCCTAGCTTGGTGTCGACTATTCCGATAGGAGAAGTTAGGATGTGACCTCCAACCGGGGTTATAAGTTTGAGAATATGGATCATTTCTCCCATTTTGGTTTAAGTCATGAAAATTATGGCATGATTCCACTTGCTCCACCGATGCACCTTGTGAGGAGCCAATTCCAACTTAGCATTCGACACTCATGTGTCCCTGTGCTCCACAAATCTCACAAAAAATGTTAGAAGCACTTATGGAATTAACATTAGTTTTTTCAAGTTTGTCAAAATGCTTATTCAAAGAATCAAATTTTGACATAATCAAATCAACACCGTCTACTTCAAACTTAACTCCCGAGAGTTTTCTCGGGTTATTACCTCTTTCATTTGCCCATTGGTGATGATTTGCAATAACACTCTCAATGATCTCGTAAGCTTTTGTTAGCTTTCTGTTCATCAAAGCTCCACTAACTGCAGAGTCAAGAGACAACTTCGAAGAATATTCTAGACCATTATAGAAGGTGTGGACGATTAACCATTTTTCTAACCCTTGTTGTGAGCAAGCTTCTAGCAAAGCCTTATATCTGTCCCAAGCTTCCGATAATGACTCTCCATCTTTCTGAATAAAGCTTGTGATTTGGGTTCTAAGATGAGCAGTCTTGGAAGGTAGGAAGAATTTGTCCAAGAAAGCTTGTTCCAATTAGTCCCAAGTAGTGATTGTTTTAGCGGGCACAGACTTCAACCAAGCTCTAGCTCTATCTCTCAGTGATAATGGAAATAGGCAAAGGCGAATAGCATCAACAGAGGCGCCTTCAATCTTGAGGGTCTCACAGAACTCCAAGAACATATCCACATGATCATTCAGGTCCTCTGATGGCAATCCTCCAAACTGGTTCTGCCTTATCATAGAGAGTAAAACAGGTGGTATGGTGAAGTGTCCAGCTTCAATGGCTGGCCGACCAATTCCAGATCGCAAACCCCAAGCATTAAGGGCTGCCTACTCTTTTAGTGATCTATTGTCCACAAGTTCGGCCATGATAAGTGTTAGTTCAAGTATTTCTCTCGCTCTTTGCCCTTGTTGTCTTCTCCTTCTACTATAAGTTCTTTCAATTTCAAGATCTGCATCAATAAGAGTCCCGAAACGTCTAGTACTTCGCATAAACAAGAGAAATTACCTGCAGAGAGTCAAAGAGAAAACAAGAAAGTAAGAATATGATTAAAAGAAAGGTTTTAAATAATTAAATTAAAAATTAAACTGATATTCAATAAAAATACACCCCCCGATAACGGCGTCAAAAACTTGATATGTGAAATCCACAAGTGTATGGTTTCATCGTCAAGCAATAAAAAGATCGAATCCATAGGGAATATGTCTATGAATACCAATTAATTAATTAATTCAATTAAATTAAACAAAGGGAATATAATTGTTGAGTGATAAGAACATAGTAACCAAGCAATTAAATAAATAAATATTAAAGTACAAAGTTGAGAACAAAAATAGCAAGTTGTTAAGAAAGGTTTTCAAATTCAAGAAAGCTTCTAGGATTGGAGGTAACTACAATGATACAAGACAAATCCTAATTGACAACCCTTTTATTAAAATTGAAATTCAATTGAAGGTGAATTCTCTTAAATTTGTTAATGTTCTTTCTCAAGAGACAAGAACCGTGCCCAATTAAACCAATTCCTACTCTTGTGGTAATTGAATATAAATTGAACCATTTACGCTTTGTGGTAATTCATTAAGTTTTCGAAAGGCTAAACCTATTGTCGTGATTTAAACCTTAAGTTTAATTCTTATGATTCCAACACCTAGGTTCACCTATCAGTACGTCCCTAAATATCTATGAGATACAAATATGTGGCCAGTAAATTCACATGAATAAGTGTGATAATGATTAAATCAAAGAACATTCAAAATTAATAAAAAGGGTAAACCAAGTCAATTAATCATCATCAATGTACCAAAGGGCATTGCCCAAACCTAGAAATGAAGGGAACTACTCAGACATAGAGAAGAAGAAACAAGAAAACATAATAAAGAACATCTAAACCAATAGCGAAGGGAGAAAAGAAGAGGAAGATAAAGATCTAGAGCCTTCAAACGTGTCTCCTTCAAATAGAATTTGAACCCTAATATTATATTCAGAACAACTATATATACCCTAGGGGTCTAAACTAGTCCAAGCCCATAAAAAGAAAGAAAAATGAATATTGAAAATTGTTTCAGACCACGATCCACGACCGTGGACCATTCCACGGCCAGGACGTGGATCTTACTGCCAAGGGGATTCTGAACTACTCTTGCATTCCACGACTGTGGGCCATTCCACGGCCAGGCCGTGGACTCTTCTGCTAAGCCATGTTTGCTTCTTTTGCACAGCTGCTCGATCCATGGCCATGGAAAATTCTATGGCCAGGCCGTGGATGCTTTTGGAATGATTCTTTTGTCCCAATTTGCTATCCTTTAAGCTCCAACTTCAATCATGCATACTTTCCACCCATTTCTAAGCCAATTTAGCACCAATCATGCACCAAAACACCACAAACACTGCAATTATTTGAACTAAATAAAAAACAAATAAAAAGAAAAACTAAAATGCCTAAAAATGCATGCAAAACAAGAACAAAATCTGGTGTTGTTTCACACACATCATTTGCGCCTGGAGATGTTGAAGAAAAAGAATAATTTTTGTTTTGCACCTGGAGAGGCTGAGGGAAAATAATACTCAAGTGTAAGAGCCTGAAGAGGCTTGGTAAGAAAGAATACATTTTATATAATGAAAATCCAAATATTTGCTAGGTACTAGACGTAGCCCTAAGTAGTTTAGGAATAAACTAGTATAAATCCTTATGTCTTGCTTCTCTTCCTTTACTTTAACTCATCTACATTCATTTTGATACTGAACCTAAGAAAATCAGAGTTTTACTCCAAAATAATCAAAGTGGTTTTTGGGTTAAAGTGAACTCAACAAAAATTTTCTCTTTTTAAGGTTTGATTATGTGTTCTAGAAGTCATTCTTGTTGCTAAGAAATATTTTTCAAAGATTAAGTGTTGAAGTTTTAAGAAATTAACCCGAGAAGCAATCTTTGCTCAATATTGAAATTGTGAGAGAGTTCAGCATAAGTCAACCAGTGAGCCTTCTTATGAATTCTCCTACCCTATATTATTTGATCTTGGTCTCATACATTATTGAACTCTTTCACCTAACCTTTTGTACTTTATAGCAACTTTCTCACCTCCAAGTTTGATAAATGTGAGAAAAGTGTGAGTAGTCTGAAATTTTCAAGAGAAAAACAACACAATTCATCCCCCTTTTTTTGTGTTACTACCAACTTCAGGGCTAACACAAAGATCTACATTCATTGCATTGATATCATTGATACGACCGAGGTGGGTCTCAAGGTTGTTTTGGGTATGACGACATGTCGTTGTTCATCATTAGTGTCTTTATAACTTTCTTACTCTTTTAGTGAGTTTTTAAAAGTATAAATAATATCTTCTTATTATTTGTTTGGGAGAGAGTATGGCCCCGACGGAAGGACTTGCGGAGCTGCAACAGAGGTTGGTGCCTCAGAGGAGGCCCAACTAAGATGCTAATCCAAGTGGCGGGTAGCACAATTGAAGCTTATGATCCAAGTCAACGAGCCTAATTTTGAGTATTCTATTTAGGTAATTTGGCTTTAAAGTCAGAAGAGGGAAGGGGCAGCAATGCAATCTGGCCAAAGTAGATTAAAGAAGGCGGTCGTTCCTAGAGGATCAGTGATCGACCTCATCGTTGGCTGAGATGATGAAGCACCTGCCACGACTTCTATTCGTTTTTCGCCTTTTTTTGTGTAGAACATTGCCTTCGAGCTTGGGGATGCCATTAACTAGTCATTTCTCACCCCTGGAGACATTGACGTTCTGATGGAGGCAAACATTCTTCAAGAATTTCAAGCTACAGAGGTCTGGTGTCTTCAGAACGTGTCATTCTTCCAGTTCCTAGAAACTGCAGCAATGCAAATGAAAAGGGTCCAAGAGTTAGAAAGGGAAGTGGACGCTCTCCGGGGTGAGAAAACTCGGCTTGAGGAGGAACTTGAATATTAAAGAAACTTAGAGAGGATTTCTGAATTGCTCGAGTGAGTCATCCACTCAGCAGATAATCTATTTATATACATGATCAATACAATTTACAAGATGGGAAATTAATTCTAGCTTTAATTCCCAATATATAATGAATTCTAAGGGTACAATGAATTCTAAGATACAATGAACTCTAATTAGTGGAATAATAATTACATCCGACTTCCAACATAATTATCTATTTCCAACACCCCCCCTCAAGCTGGAGCGTAGATATCAAAAGCATCCAGCTTGTTGCATATATAAGCTATCCTTGGTCCCTGAAGAGCTTTGGTAAGCAAATAAGCTAATTGGTCATTTGAGTTGACAAAGGATGTGGTAATGTCCCCAGAAACAATCTTCTCACGAATAAAATGGCAATCAACCTCTATATGCTTGGTTTGTTCATGGAAGACTGGGTTAGAAGCAATATGGAGAGCTGCCTAATTATCACAAATTAATCTCATAGTTCTAACCTCACAAAACTTTAATTCTTTAATGAGTTGCTTTAGCTATATTAGTTCATATGTAGTGAGAGCCATAGGTCGATATTCTGCTTCAGCGCTTGATCTTGTGACTACATTTTGTTTCTTACATTTTCATGAAATGAGATTTCCTCCAAAGAAAACACAATATCCTGAGGTGGATCTCCTATCACATGGAGACTTAGCCCAATCTGCATCAGTGTAGGCAATAATTTCTTTATGCCCTTGATGAACCGTCAATATATCATATTTTTACGGTTCAATTCCTTAGTTTTTTATTTTTTTTAATTATTTTTATTGAATTTTGTTCGTAATGTTTTGGTATACTCTAGTATTGTTTGTTTGTGTTTTTATTAAGTCTTTTATGTGTTTTTGTCAGGTAATTTCACTTGGAGAAGACTGGACGTTCAAAGGAGCAAGAAAAAGAAGAATTTAGCAACAGAGTCCAGTGCTTGAGCGCTGGTGTTGGGGTGCCTGAGCACCCAGAGCGTATACAGCAACGATGATTGAGTGTCCCAGTGCCTGAGCGCTGGGTGGTGAGTGCTTGAGCGCGCAACGTAGCAGCGTGCATTCTAGTTTAAGTGGCTGAGTGCTTGAGCGCTCAGAACTGGGCGCCTTGGCGTTGAGAGCATAACAGCAGACATGATTTTCATTAAATAGGAAAAGTTACACCAAATTCAAGACATTGAGCACATTACGCAAAAAATTCCTAATCCTGAGAGAGTTGTTTTGCGACAGCAGACCTTGGAGGACGACTTGAAGTGAGGAATTAATTCTTGAAGACTTAAAGATCATAATCTCCATTAAAGGAGTTTTGATTTCTCTTTCTTTTTAGTTTTCATTTTTCTTTGGGTTTTCTTTCTATGGATTTGTATTCTGATATGAGTTTGTTTTTATTGAATATGAGTAACTAAACCCATAGCTAGGGCTATGGGGGATCTTGTTTTCTGAATTATTTGGATTTGATTTCTAATTTGATTATGATAATTTCTTTTTGGGTTTATCATATTACTTGTATTCTTGTCAGAATTTGATCACTTTTAGCATGTGTTAATTTATTATTTGACCGGTGACCATCCGCATTCAATGAGTGGATCTATATGGTAAGCCTAGGATTAGATTGGTGAATGACCAAACATCAATTTTTTCTACCAATGGAATTGACGGTATGTTAGTTCATCTCTTGAATTGAAGCTTAATGTATTCTTGATTAATTCAACTACATGAACAAATAGGTGAATTAAATTAGGAATAGAATACTGTTTCATCCATGACCATTGGGATTCAATAGCAAATAAGAGAATATTGGAAAAAGAATTACCTACGTCATAATTGAAAGAAAATCTGAATAATTGGATTCAAGTTAACCTTGTGTCCTAGTCTCTTTCTCATTGATTATATTTTCTTTGTTTAATTGTTCATTGCTTTTCTTTAATTGTTTATTTTGATTTTAATTTAAATTTCTTTATATACTTTCAATTGTCTGGATAACAAAAGGTTTTGTGAATCTAGTAATTACCATTTATTCCTTATGGGATCGATACTGGGATTCAAGTCTTATATTACTTGGCGATAGAGTGCACTTGCTCTTAGTGTATTTTTACGCGCAACAAGTTTTTGGCGCCGTTGCCGGGGAGTAAATTTGTTAATATTAGAAGCGAAAAACTCTAGTTAATTTATACGCCCTTTTATTCTTTATTTTATTTTATTTTTATTTTTTATTTCTTATTCTTATTCTTATTTTATTGTATTTTATTAATTTATTTTATTTCTTATTTATGCTTACTCGATCTTAGTTTCCTGATTTGGCATTTGATCCAGAAATTGAGAAAACAGCTCGTAGGTTAAAGAAGCATACTTTTATTATAGCTGTGACAGAAGACATAAACAGGATGGAGAAGCAACCAGTTGTTGAGGCCAACCGTGAAGAAAGAGCTATCCCCGCAGAGCAAACCATGTTTGAGTACTCTATGCCCACTACTGAAGGGTATGGAGGAAGTATAATAAGACTAACTATGGCGGCTAATATGAGATCAAACCAACATTGATCTCCATGATTCAGAATTCAGTTCAGTTTGGTGGATTGCCTTCAGATGATCTAAATCAGCATTTGGCCAAGTTCTTGCAGTTGTGTGATACTATCAAGTATAATGGAGTGATAGATGATGCAATCTGATTGTGACTCTTTCTTTTCTCTCTTAGGGACAGAGCAAGCCAATGGTTAATGTCACTTCCAAGGGATTCCATCACTACATGGGATCAACTGACACAATAGTTTCTGGCTAAGTATTTTCCTCCTTCTAAATCTGTTAAGTTAAGAAATGATATATCTACTTTTGTGCAGTTTGAAATGGACACTCTTTATGAAGCTTGGGAGTGCTTTCAGGAGTTGTTGAGGAGATGTCCACATCATGGATTTCCCGTATGGCAGTAGGTTCAAACTTTTTATAATGGTTTGTCACCTGCAAACCGTTCACTCATTGATGCTGCTGCGAGAGGTACTATATAGAGGAAAACACCTATTGAGAGCTAAGCATTAATTGAAGAAATGGCGCTGAACAGTTATCAATGGCAAAATGAGCGCCAGGCTCCTAAGAAACAAGTAGGTGTGCATGCTGTTGATTCTTCTACTGTAATTCTGAGTCAATTGGAAGCTTTGACTAAGAAGGTGGAGACTTTGATGGTGATAAATAGTGCGGCTCCCTGTGAAGCATATGGAGGATAGGGTCATACAAATGCAAATTGTTAAGTTGGTAGTCCTTTTGCCCCCGAGCCTAAAGGAGTTAATTTTGTTGGTAATTCCAACTGGAAGTAGTACAATCCGTATTCCAATACGTATAATCTCGGTTGGAGGGACCACCCAAATTTCAAATGGGGAAATCAACAGGGCTATCAGCAGAGAGTTCCACCACTACCTCCTGGTTTCCAAGCACCTGCAGAGAAGCCAAGTTTTGAAGATCTGGTTATGACGTACATGCAGAATTCTGATGCCAGAATGAAGAATATGGAGACTCAGATTAGTCAGCTGACTACATTGATGACAGCGAGGGCACCAGGAACATTGCCTAGCACTACTGAGACTAATCCAAGGGAACAAGCCTATGTAATTTTCCTTAGAAGTGGTAAGGAACTTGAGGAGTCCTCTCAAAAGAAGGAAATACCAGAGCTTGGAGATACTCTTATTAAGTCTGTGCATGATGAAGAGAAGGCAACTGAAGATGTCCTTACTGACGATGTCAATCAAGAAGGAGAGATTGAGAAGAAAGCACAAAAGTGGTAGAGAGCAAAGAAGGATCATGAGCAGAGTGCAGTTTATGAACCATCCCCATATGCTAAGATCCCATTCCCTCAGAGGCTCAAGAACAATCAGCCAGATCAACAATTTGCCAAATTCTTGGAGATATTCAAGAAATTACAAATCAATATTCCGTTCATTAAAGCCATCTCTCAAATGCCTAACTATGCAAAGTTTTTAAAGGAAATATTTACAAAGAAACGCAGGCTTGAGGAATTTGAGACTGTATGTCTTACTGAGGAGTGTTCTGCCATTCTTTTAAAGAAGTTACCCCCGAAATTGAAAGATCCAAGGAGTTTTATTATTCCTTGCACTATTGATAACTCTTATTTTGATAAGGTATTATATGATTTGGGACCTAGTATTAATTTGATGTCTTTCTTTGTGTTTAAAAAATTGGGAATGTAGGAACCGAAGCCCACCAACATTTCACTACAGTTGTGTGAACACTCAATTTTGACCAGACTTAAAAAAAAAATAAAAAAAAAATTTGAACACTTGTTGATTTTGACCAGACTCAAAAAAAAATAAATAAAAATTTCTTCAACCCATCCCCTCACACGCAGCCCATTTTTTTCACTTTTTTTAGCATGCGTGATTCCTTTTCACCATTATCTCCCCCTCATCGGAGGAGAAACAAGCACTTTCCTCATCAAACCCATCACCTAATCTTCATGGCCAACCCAACTTCCAAGCCCCATAACACTCATTATCACCAACCTTCCATAACATCCTTCAACCAACCCATCCTTCAAGCAATGCATCTTTAACCACCGAGTTGACTCACCTTCCATACCACCCTCATCAACTCACTATCACCCTTCCTTCAAGCTCCAACGGTGAACTACCTCTCCTTTACCATTTCCACGTCCAAGTCCACCATCAACCCATAACTCACCACCTCACCACCTTCAATCTCTTCCAACCGTGACCATACACCACGTGCAACCACCACCATCATTTTTCACCATCCCCCCACCTCACGTACCAACACCATCATCATCCATTTCATCTTCATCATTCTCCTCCACCATCTAACAGCAACCACTTCACCCTCCACAACCACCATTATCTCCATAACCATCCAACTTCACCACTCCATCATATCTACAGCCCAAACCTCCAGCCATTCAACCATACACGGCCTAACCTCCATCCACTAGATCTTCCATGCATCGTAGCCACTGTGCTCACTGGATCTGCAACTAGCCATCGTTGTCTTCGTGTCATCCTCCACACGGCAGCCACGTAAGCACTGCCTTAAGCCGGCAACCCACTGAATCTTCGATCCTGCTCCCCTTGCGCGGCAGAACCACGAAACCGCCGCTCTGCCCACCCCAACCAATGCAGAACTCTGACCGGCCAACACTGTCTCAGCCTCACTTGCTCCACTTCCTCAGTTTGCCTGGCAACCAGTTGCCAGTGATATGTACCAGTCACCAGCGAGGTGGATTCTTCGGTGCTTGCAGGATGTTGAAACTTAGACGGCACTGTGCTTCAATTTCTAGATTCAGCAAGGCAAAGTGAATGAATACAGTAAACGACGCTTCCAACTCTTCATTTTCCCTATGAGTGCTAACTCTTTATTTGTGATTATGATTTATCACTCTTGGAACACAGGTGCAGCTGCAAAAATGCAAAATCATGTCTTGTCACTCTGTCTTTTTCTTTGGCTTTGGGTGTCTATGCAAAAATGCTTATCTTTTTCTCGTTTTTATTTTATTATTTCATTTATTGCCTTTGTAATTTTTTAACAGACCCTTGACTTGACCATTTAGTTTTAAAATAATATTTTTTGATGGTGGGACCCTTGAAAGTATACTCATACTTTTATAATTGTAATTTTACAAAGAATAGAGTAAATTAAAATGTTTGTGTTATTTAAAATTAATTATTGTTTGATGGTGTTTACTTTATGTAATAGTGTGTTTTATGCGGTGTATTGTGATTAAGAAAAAAAATTTGAAAAAGTGAAAATAAGAAATAAATAAAAAAGGGTTATAAAAAAATAAAAAATGTTAAAGGATAAAAATTTTTTGTGTTAAATTTGGTTTTTTTAAGTTTTATTGTATTTACCTGGCTCATGGTATGACAATGTATTGTTTTTGTTTATTTGTTTGTCCTTGTGTTTTTCCAAAATCAAAAAAATTAAAAAATAAAAAAATAAAAAATAAAAAATCTTTTGGTCAATGCAATGACCAATGACGCTGATTGGATAGCGAATGCTATCTTCAATGTCGTTTGGATTATAAGGGTTTATTGAGTAGCCTGGTGCTAACTCGAACATTGTGCAAGAATAAATTTGTTTTCAAATAAAATCTCTTTTCAAAAATCTTTTTCTTGATTAAAATCAATCAACCCATGATCATTTTCTAGAGAACTACGTGACTTTGAGTTTCTCATTGCACCCGAGGATACATAGGAGCAGAATTTCATTTCTGTCAAGCCAAAATTAAATTTTCATAATTTTGTGGTTTTCTTTTTATAAATAGTTACAATGTTTTGCAAAAAGGGGTAAAATAAATATTTCCAAGGATTGTTAAGAATTTGCACAATTAACTTAAGGTACTGTTTTAGAACGAGTGTATTAGGGGTGTTGTGGGATTAAGTTTTCGCCCTTCCCTATCCATAATCGACTTCCGAATCCAATCTGGTTTCAAAGATCATTTTCAAAGAAAGGTTCTTCAATTTTTCCTAAGTTTAAATAAAATTGGTGGCGACTCTAATTTTTATTTTCTAAAATCTCACGAGTTGCTATTTTTCACTGCGATCACGGTCGCGACAGATGGCGACTCCGCTGGGGAAACTTGGAAAGTCAGGCCTGTTGTTGTTAATTGTGCAAATTATTAATAATCTCTATTTATTTATTTTACCTTTTTTTTGTCCTTGTTTTTGTTTTCTTATTTTTTTGTAAATAGATTTTGTTTAGTACTTTTATATAAATATCTGATGGCATTATCTTATGTATATTGTGACCTGTAAATATATTATGCATAATTGTTGAAACCCTAGGATAGATGATTGCTGGCTGGCTGTTGTATATATGTTTTTATAGGTTGGGAGTAATTTTATCTTTTTAAATTTTTGTGCAGGTTTGTATACTCCCTTACACATATATCACTATCACTTACCTCACACACTTTTTGGGCTCTATACCCGAGTCTGTGCGAACATGAGGAATAGGATGGGTCTCAACTTTTGTTATTGAGGGGCTTTATGCTCACTTAACATTTGTTGAGACACCACTCAAATTATTATCAGTATCATGGATTAGTCATATTGAAAGGGTTTATCCCTACTTGTGATCAATTCATGAATTGGGTCCTTGTCTTTCGAGATAAGGGCAATCTGGGAACCATTTTTTTTTTAGAATTTTAGATCCGTCCTGAAAAACCTTGCACTGATAGATTGAGCATAATGACTACCAAAATTAGAGTCATGACTTTAAGGAAATTCAACCTTTAAGTTCCACCCTACTAGGGCACAAAGGATGCATTTTTTTCTTTATCGACCAATTTCTCATGTCATTCATTCTTGTTTCTAAAAAAAAATCAACAAAAAAGATAATAAAAAAGATGCATCAACTTACATTTTCATAGCATTTTTAGCATTCTAAAAAAAAAACATATTGCATTTTCATGGAATTCCTAGGATTAAAAAAAAAGATACATTATTTTGCATTTTTATGACATTCCCAACATTAAAAAAAAAACATCATCTTGCATTTTCATTGCATTCTTGGTTTTTTTTTTAAAAGAGAAAAAACAATATCTTGCATTTTCATACCAAGCATTCGAAAAAAAGAAGAGAAAAAGATACATTGCATTTTCATAGCATTCATATCATTCAAAAAAGAAAAAAAATATCTTGCATTTTCATAACATAACTTTTTTTTTTTTAAAAAAGAGATGAAGAAAAATGGAAAAAGGTGTTTTCAAAGCTTATTTCATTTTATGCATCTCATGCATTTCATCTCATTCTTTGTTAAATATTTTTTTTGTTTTAATAAATCAAATTAGTTTGAACCATTGTGCATCCTAGGAAAGAAGGGACCAATCAAACCCAAATTCACAATCCTAGATCTTGGACCAGAATGGTTGCTGATAATCCTGAGGAAGGGAGAAACTTGAGTATGGAAGTTGGTGAAATGAAAGGGAGGATGGATGAAATGGCAGAGTCTCAGAGAAGAATGAAGGAAATGTTATCAGCCATGAGAGAGACCCTCACCTTGATTGGGGCGGTCGGAAGCACAAGAGTGACTGAGGCACATCTGCGCCTACCAACTATCACTTCCATAAGGATAAATCTTGGGATCACCACTGAAATGCCTGTTGTGGGAAGGACCTCGAATACTGCACTGTTAGTAATTCCTACTGGAGAAGGGCATCTTTCTTCAGAGGATACTCGAAATGAGGTTCATGGTAATGCTGAATTCACATGGGAACAACCATGTATGTCCATCTCAGTGACAATAGGACTTCCTGCTGGGAGTGGTCATGCGACAATTCAGAAGGATAAGATGGAAGAAGAATGGAAGGAAAGGATGGAGGAGCAAATCAAAGCGATCAAGGGCCCCAGTGCTTATGGACCGCTTAGAATAGAAGAACTGTGTCCTACCATGGATGTCGTAATCCCTAAAGACTTCAAGATTCCTCATTTTGCCAAGTATGACGGGAGTGGTAACCCTCGGTTTCATTTAATCAGTTATGGAACCAAGATGGCTGTTTGGTCCAAGGATGATAAGTTCCTCATTAGCTTTTTCCACGAGAGTCTTACAGGCCCTGCTTTAGAGTGGTATCTTCAATTAGATCGCTTTAAGATTTCTCGTTGGACAGAATTGGCTGATCTATTCATGGATCAATATAAGTTTAATCTGGATGCAGCTCCTACTCGGGAACAATTGGGCTCAATGCAAAAGAAAAATGAGGAAGCTTTCAAGCAGCATGCCCAGAGATGGAGAGCTCTCGCAGCACAAGTGCAACCACCGTTGACGTTGACAGAAATGTGCTCATATTTTCTAGGGACTCTGGGAGCTCCCTATATTGAGACAATGGCAGGCGCCGTTTATCTAGACTTTGCTGAGTTAATAGCTGCCGGGGAGAGGATTGAAATTTTGGTAAAAGCAGGTAAATTACCAACTGGCAATGATGAAAGTAGTTTCAAGAATGAGTTTTTCCTCTAAGCAAAAGGAATCAAAAGTAAGCCACATGCAAAACCAAAATTGGAAACCCACCATCTTACCCTGCCTACACCGTTCGCCCTCCATCAACTAGAAACCTCTAAACAATTGGCGATCTAAGGCGTTAATTGATGTGATTGTCATCTTAGACTTTTGTGGTGCTAAACTTATGTTAGTTTTTTTTGAAGCATTAATGTAATGATTTTGCATGGACTCAAGCATATCTTACTTCCTTTCGTTTTCATGGTCTTGCTAGTCATTTATTTTTTTTCGTTTATTCAAAGTGCCTTCCTTGTGTTTAGACCCTATTGGGCTCCATTTCTTGCTTTGACAGATGAGTCATAAAGTCCACGTGTGCAAGTGCCAAAAACAAAAAAATAAAAATAAAAAAAGAAGAATAAATCAAAAAGAAAAATAAAATGGAGCAAAGAAATAATCACTTGGTGTGCATTATCCTTTTTGTCTCTAAATTAATTTTTTTGAAAATGAGCAATTAAGATTTGAAATGAAGGTTGTCCATGTTTCTTTATCCTTCATAAGAATTCATTTTTTCATTATCTCTCGATGTCCTTTTTTGAGCTTGAAAGTTTTCTTCAATAAACCCTAGACAAGGATCACCCCTATACTAGGGGATGACACAAAGCAAAGGTTGATTGTCATGGTGGCTATTTTGAAGCATAATGGAAAAAGAAAAAAAAGAAAAAGAGAAAAAAATAAAAAACCAAAAAAAAGATAAGAGAAAAAAATGAGATGAAATAAGTCATGACAAGGGCAAATGAAAGAAAGTGAAAAGAAAAAAGGAAGAAATGAAGAGCAGTAAGAGAAAAGTGTGCTTGAAAGTACAAAGGCAATTGACAAAGTTTAACTTTGAACAAGGATCCTTGGTCCCATTCAACCCTTAAACACTTATTTGAGCCTTATGTCTTTCCTTTCATAACCCCTAGCCTTGGCCACGTTACAAGCCTCAAAAAGTCCATTCTGATCAATAAAGGATTGCTGTCATTTTCATTGACTTTAATTTTGAGACAAATATTATGCTCATCTAAGTATCTAGTTCATTGCTCCTTTTAAAACAAAAAACAAAAGAAACTTACACCCGAGCAAGTTTCTACCCTGTTCGAGCTGGTCCCACACTGGGGCATTCTTCTCCCTAGTTCAATTTGACCTATATTGGGACAAATCTTTTGGTCACCAGGGTGAGTTTCTGCCCTATTCAGTCCTAGACTGGGACAAATTTCTCTTTGGTTCAATTTGACCTTACACTAGGACAAATTTCTACTCTACTCGATTTGACTCTAAACTGGAGTAATTTTGTTCACAAATTACATACTCTGAGCTAAATTTATTTGATACCCCACATTAGGGCAAATTTTTGTATATACCTGATGAAACAATGGTCATGATGTCCAGTTGTCGAGTAAAGATCAATCACGTCCATACTGAGGCAAAAAAAAAAAGACCTTTGGCTTTCTTGTTATTCAACCTCTTATGTCTTTATCCTTTGTAAATGTCCTTTGTGTAGTCATATTTCCAAAAAAAAAAGTCATTCAGTTAGTAAATTCCTTTTCTGTTGTTCTTTTGAATTCATGTCTATTTTGTTACGTAATGCTTCAGGTAAAGTGAATATGAGTACAACACTATGATTTGACCATTTAATGGTAATCTCCTGATGAACAATTCAGATTGAAGAGAATTTGGAATTCCCAATTGATGGAAGAAGAGGTACCCGAGCAAAAAAAAAAAGAGAAAAAAAAAGTTCCTTGAAAACCCGAAAGTACGACCTAAGCAAAAGAAAAAAAAAAAGAAAAGAGCCCGTTAGTCTGAAAAACCAAAAAGGGCGGTCTAAGCAAAAATTAGGGCAAATAAATAAGCAAAGCAAAATCTCAGAGAAAGTTAACCTGAAACGCCTTGAAGGGTGCACCAAACTGGGGCAACTTTGAATTGCGTTTGATCAGCTACACAGGGACAATTTCGTTTGCATTCAATTGGCCATACTGGGGCAAAATTTTTGAAGGATTAAAGAGAGATATGTTGAAGAAAGTAGCAACAGAGACAATGTTTGAGTTATCAAGTAGTTGCAGGAAATCAATTAGATGAGAGACAAAGTTAAATACTAGGGCAAAATTCTCTCTCAAGGAATCAGTCAAGCAAGGGTTCATCTCATTTCTCAAAAGGAGAGCTGAGAGTGAAAAAAACAAAAAAAAAGGGAAGAAAGGAGAAGAGGAAGGAAAGAACCGAATGGTTTAAGGAAGAAAGACACGTGAATAAAGGATTTGATTAGTCAAAGCTTTCCAAAAGTCGTCATTGATTCAAAGGACTTTTAATAAAATTCAAGAAAGAGAAAAAAAGGGAAAAAAATAAAAAAAAGAAAAAGAAAAAAAAATCTTTTTGGGTCAAGATGCTTATTGCTTTTTAAAATTTCTGTCTTTTGGGACACAGAAGTCCACTATCATTCCATGCATTTTAAATTCGTTCGAGCGTATCAGCTCCCTGCATTTTAATTTCTGTTGAACGCATCGGCTCCATGCATTTTAAATTCTATTGAGCACATCAGCTCTATGCATTTTAATTTTTGTTGAGCGCATCGGCTCCCTGCATTTTAGTTTCTGTTGAGCGCATCGACTCCATGCATTTTAAATTTCTTTTGAGTGCATCGGCTCCATGCATTTTAAATTCTGTTGAGCGCATCGGCTCCCCACATTTTAATTTCTGTTGAGCGCATCGGCTCCATGCATTTTAATTTCTGTCAATTTTTTTTGTGCATCAGCTACATGCAATTTAATTTCTGTCAATTCTTTTGAGCGCATCGGCTTTATGCATTTTAATTTTCGTTAATTCTTTAGAGCGTATCGACTCCTGTCTTTTTCTTTTGAGCACATTGGCTCCATGCATTTTAATTTTTGGTCTTTTACTTTTGAGCGCATCGGCTCCATGCATTCCATGCATTTTAAATTTCTGTTAATTCTTTTGAGCGCTTCGACTCTATACATTTTAAATTCTTGTCATTCTTTTGAGCGCATTGGCGCTTCGCATGTTATTTCTCACATTTGTTTTACATCTTATGCATCGCTGGACAAAATTGAAGTTTATGTCTTTACTTGTTTCTTACGACGATAAGATGAAGACCACAGTTTTCCTTTTATCTAGTAAGAAACAAGTAAAGAGGGTAACTGTGAACACTCAATTTTGACTGGACTCAAAAATAAAATAAATATAAAATATAAAATAAAAATAAAATAAAAAAATTTGTTTTGCAACTTGCTTGTTGATTTATGTCACACTCACTCATCGCAACACACAATCTATTCACTCAGTCACTCAGCACACTTTCACTCACTTCACACATAACCCATCCCCTCACACGCAGCCCACTTTTTTCACTTTTTTCTAGCTCTCACGTAGAGAGCCTGCACACGGCATGCAGACAAATTCTTTTTCAGCCTTTATCTCCATCCACCCCTCAACCTCACAGAGGAGACAACTAAAGAAAAAGAACCACCACTTTCCTCATCATTCTCATACCAACCACTCACACAACCAATCTTCAATCTCCATAGCAAGCACCTTCACCTCTGGCTTCACCCATACTTCCAAGCCTCCAGAGAACACCCACTCATCCTCACCTTCCATCCCACCTCACCTCTCTTCACCGTTAGCCCCCATCAAAACAAGCAAAAACCCATCACCACTCATGGCCAACCCAACCCCATAACCATTATCACCAACCTTCCATAACATCCTTCAAGCAACCCACCTTCATCTTTAACCACCGAGTTGACTAACCTTCTATACCACCCTCATCAACTCACCATCACCCTTCCTCCAAGCTCTAACGGTGAACTACCTCTCCTCTACCATCTCCACGTCCAAGTCCACCATCAACCCATAACTCACCACCTCACCACCTCACCACCTTCAATCTCTTCCAACCATGACCATACACCACGTGCAGCCACCACCATCATTTTTCATCGTCCCCCCCACCTCACGTACCAACACCACCATCATCCACTTCATCTTCATCATTCTCCTCCACCATCTAACAGCAACCACTTCACCCTCCACAACCACCATTATCTCCATAACCATCCAACTTCGCCACTCCATCATCTCTACGGCCCAAACCTCCACCCATTCAACCATACACGGCCTAACCTCCATCCACTAGATCTTCCATGCATCGTAGCCACCGTGCTCACTGGATCTGCAACTAGCCACCGCTGTCTTCGTGTCATCCTCCGCACGGCAGCCACGTAAGCACTGCTCTAAGCTGGCAACCCACTGAACCGTCGATCCTCCTCCCCTTGTGCACCAGAACCACAAAGCCGCCGCTCTGCCCATTCCGACCAGTGCAGAACTCTGACCGGCCAACACTGTCTCAGCCTCACTTGCTCCACTTCCTCAGTTTGCCTGGCAACCAGTTGCCGGTGATATGTACTAGTCATCGATGAGGTGGATTCTTCGGTGCTTGCTGGACGTTGAAGCTTAGATGGCACTGTGCTTCTATTTCTAGATTCAGCATGGCAAAATGAATGAACATAGTAAACGACGCTTCCAACTCTTTATTTGTGATTACGGTTTATCACTCTTGGAACACAGGTGCAGCTGCAAAAATGCAAAATCATGTCTTGTCACTCTGTCTTTTACTTTGGCTTTGGGTGTCTATGCAAAAATGCTTATCTTTTTCTTGTTTTTATTTTATTATTTCATTTATTGCCCTTTCCATAAGCCTTTGTAATTTTACGAAGAATAGAGTAACAGACCCTTGACTTGACCATTTAGTTTTAAAATAATATTGTTTGATGGTGGGACCCTTGGAGTCTACTCATACTTTTATATAAAAAAAAACAAAAAGGGTAAATATGATAAGAATACGAAAATTAAAATGTTAAAATACCAAAAAATAGAATAAAATAAAAAGTCAAAAAAATATTTTGAGCTTATTTGTTTGTGTTATTTAAAATTAATTGTCGTTTGATGGTGTTTACTTTATGTAATAGTGTGTTTTATGTGGTGTATTGTGATTAATAAAAAAAGTTTGAAAAAGTGAAAATAAGAAATAAATAAAAAAGGGTTACAAAAAAATAATAATAAATAATAAAAAATGTTAATGGATAAAAAAATTTTTGTGTTAAATTTGGTTTTTTTTAGTTTTATTGTATTTACTTGGCTCATGGTATGACAATGTGTTGTTTTTGTTTATTTGTTTGTCCTTGTGTTTTTCCAAAAAAAAAAACAAAAAAAACAAAAAAATATAAAAAAATATCTTTTGATCAATGCAATGACCAATGACGCTGATTGAATAGCGAATACTATCTTTAATGTCGTTTGGATCATAAGGGTTTATTGAGTAGTGATGTTGAAAATCGGCAAGTGCACCGAATCGCAAAAAGTAATAAAGTAGTGAAAAGAGAATCGTCCCACGAGGATTATATTGCCAATTACCAAATTCGTTAAATTAACACTATTTAAGCTAATCAAAAGATGGAAGTTGGAAAAAAGTGAAAATAAAGATAATTAAAAGAAAGTAATTAAAACTAAACAAAGTAAAATCAAGCAATTTAACAAGAGATGAAATCAAGAATAAGAAAGTGTTAGGGTTCAGACTTCACTTGAACTCTTTCAAATGAACTTCTAAAAATTGGTTTAAAACATGTTCTATTTCAATGATTCATGGTCAATTCCCAACATTAATTAATATCCAATCCCTTGGTATACTAATCCTCTTACACTGATTGAAATTAACTAATCCCTTAGTCTAACTCCAATTAGAAAGGCATTATCAAGAACAGAGGAATTATAAGAAAGACCACATAACCCACAACGTCTATCCCTAGCGATTGCAGAAATTATGGTGTTTATCACAAGTTCTAGGTTCATGCAAATTTTCCCAAATCATACATAAACCCAATTTATCATTCCCAAATTGATCGAGGTTTAGAAAAGCATTAAGAATGAGAGATAAACACGTAAATCATGAGATAAAAACATGCATTAAACCCATAAAAGAAATTACATCATCAAAGTATCAAGATCCATCGTCCCCCTAACGAGGGAAGTTAGTTACACATAGGAAAAGAACAAAACAAAGAATAGAAGATGACAAACTCCATTGATAATTGGTGGAAAGATTGAAGAGAATCCCTAATCTTCAAGTCTTGATGCGCCCACACGAAATTAGGATTTGAATTGTCTTGACAATTTCTTCAACTGTCTAAGAGTATCTAAGAGTATATAAAAAGAAAAGTGTGAAAAGATGTGTTCAATTTGGCAAAACTTTCTTTTTTATAAGAATTTCGCGCTACTGTTACGCGTCCAGCGCTCAGGCGCTCAATTTGCAGCGCTTAGGCGCTCCGTCACTAAAGTAACGTTGTAGAATTCGCAACCAGCGCTCAAGCGCCCACCGAGCTCCTGACTTGATTTTTCAGCTTTTCTTCATCATTCAAGTGTCCAGTTTTTTCATATGCAAATACCTAACAAAAAAACACATAAAATCACAAAATTAAAATAAAATTTAGAATAACTAAAAACAAAAGAAATTTGAGAACAAACTCAATCAAAAAGATTAAAAGAGAATGAAAACCCAAGATTTTGAACCGTAAAAATATGAATTTTTGCAGGTTCATCACTCCCCCAAACTTAAGCTTTTGCTTGTCCTCAAGTAAAAGAAAAAAAAAAAAAAAAAAATAAAAACAAAACTAAAACTCAAAGCAGACTCAAAAAGGCAATACCGGGTATTAAAGATCATTCATATCCTCAAAAACTAATTCAAAATCTAATTCCAAAGTATCACACATGAACAATCCAATTATCACATCGTCTCTCACATACAACTTTTATGCACAAATGACTTCCCAAAAACATGAATGAAAGACTCAATCTCCTCATAGAGTACAAGCCCAAATGAGTTTATAAAACAGCAAATGCACATCAAACCCACATCCATAAGGTTGTTTTTCATCTCTCTCTCCACTAATGTAAACAACTCACAACCAAGGATCAAAAGGGACTTTATAAGCTTGTAATGTAAAGCCAAGGGTATGGGTTAAGAAAGAAGTGGTAGGAAAATGAAAACAAAAGTTAAGATACAAAATCATGTAAATTTCAAAATTCAAGTCTCAAAATATAAGACAAGTGCAAAACGGAGCAAAAGTATCAACACAACATTCACTTTTTTTTTTTCTTTCTTTTCTTTTCTTTTTCAGCAACCTCCACCCCAAACTTATTTCTTTGCAATACTTTGAGTGGACTTTCTTATTTTTTTTTTTCAATTCCTTTTTTTCTTTTTCTTCTTTTTTTCTTGGAAATTTTTCAGCTCCTCAAAACTTCATGCACAAAAATAATGAAGACTTGAATAATAAAATAATACAAAATATGCACTCAACAGAGGTTATGTAAGAGAAAATTTTTTTTTTCTTTTTCTTTTCATATGGGTATGGGAAAAACAAAATGTGGGTAAAAGAAAAGAAATAGAGGCCAAACAATAACAAAGCTGCAAAAGGGAGCTAGGGATAAACTGTATATACAGGTTGGCTTGAAAGGCTCAAACGGTCCAAAGAAGGCCCTTATCATTTCCTTAATCATGCACTGCCTAGGATTTCGCCTCAAGAGAGAATCAAACAACTTATAGATGCAAATCATCCACACACATGCAATCCCATAAACTTTCTCTAAGCTTGACATGCAATTAAAATCCAAATTCTATCAATCATAAAAATGGGAAGAACATCCATACACAATTGAAACAATAGAGATAAAAGCAACTCATAAATTCTCATGTGCTATCCTAAGAAATCAAATCAATCCATAATTCAAATTATCATTGGATATTCAATTCAACACACCGGCATGCATAAAATGACTCAAAACACAATAGGGATGATGGAAACAAAATAAAATAAAATAAATAAATAAATACAAAAATTAAAAGCTAAAGGAAAGAAGAAAAAAATCTTTTTGATGGCCGACAATTTGTATACATCCCCTACAAAGGCTCGAACTCAGGGAGGCACCTAAGCCGACTCAACATTAGCAAACTTCAAAACAGAAAAATGTTAGTCAATGAAATAAGAAAATAACAAAATAAAAACAAAAACAAAAAAAAAAAGAGAAAAGGAGAGAAAATTTGGGTTGCCTCCCAAAAAGCGCTTGTTTAACGTCATTAGCTCGACGTTGCCTTTATAAGTAGTCATGGTGGCTTGAAGCAAGAGAAGTAGGATGACATTTTTCTCTTATCAGCTCTTTGCCTCCACACACTGTCACTGCCTCTGGAATCAATCTTCAATAAATCAGTGGAAGCTGGAGGATCTTTTTCAATTGCAGCACTTTGAGAAAAAGGAGGTCCTTTCTCCTTTTCGTCAACCATCTTGGGAGTAGAAAAATCAGCATTGACTGATGATGAAGGACTCTTATTAGCTAAATCTTGTAGAGGCTTGTCTTGAATGCATTTGATGGGGCATAGAGATCTGATGTCAGTGCGATTTATCAAAAACATTAATAGTCACCGATCACCATCTACCCTCAAAATAAGCTCTCCTCTAGGTACATCAATCAATGCTCTGAAGTAGCCAAGAATGGTCTTCCAAGAATCGAGGAATATCAAAGCATCCTCATCCATATCCAAAATCACAAAATCAATTGGGAAAATAAACTTGTCAACCTTCACTAGCAAATCTTCCACTATACCATATGGATGTTTAATTGACCGATCAGCTAGTTGAAGAGACATTGTAGTTGGCTTCACTTTATCAATCCCAAGCTTGCGGAGAATTGACAATGGCATTAAATTGATGCTAGCTCCTAAATCACAAAGAGCTTTCTCAATAGTCAGTTTGCCAATGGTGCAAGAAATAGAGAAACTACCTGGATCTTTCAATTTAGGTGGCAGTTTCCTCTGAATTATAGCACTGCACTCCTCAGAAAGTGCCACAGTTTCATCTTCTTTCAACTTCCTTTTCTTCAAGAGCAAATCTTTCATGAACCTTGCATAAGAGGGCATCTGCTCAAGTGCCTCAGCAAAAGGAATGTTTATCTGCAGCTTCTTAAAGACTTCTAAGAACTTGGAGAATTGCTTTTCTTGAATCTCCTTCTTGAATCTTTGAGGATAAGGAAGTTTAGCATACAATGAAGGATCAACTATTTTCTTCTCACATTCCTTCTTCTTTCTCTGCCACTTTGGTTGCTCCTCTTTAGCTTCTTTATTACAGCACTCTTGAGATGGGACATCTGCAACAAGAACATCAATTTCCTTAACTGGTCCATCCAAAGTCTTGCCGCTTCTCAGTGTAATTGCATGACATTGCTCCTTTGGATTGACAACAGTATCACTCGGGAAGGTGCCTGGAGGTCTCTCTTGAAGCTGTTTTGCTATTTGCCCCACTTGATTCTCTAAACTTCTAATTGTCGCCTCATGATTCTTAAAATTGGCCCTCGACTCTTCCATAAAATTTGAAGTCTGTTGCATAAAAGCAGGTCTGCAAAGAAAGTTTCTCCACTGTAATTTCAAGAGGAGACTTCTGTTCTGGTTGAGGATTCAATGGCACTGTTTGATTGCTCCAAGAAAAATTGGGATGATTCCTCCACCCTGGATTATATGTATTTGAAAATGGAACACCCTGAGGTTTGGAAGGATTACCCATATAATTTACTGCTCTTGAGAACTAAAACCGAATTGCTTACTTCACATCCACCATTAGCATGATTACCTCCACGAAGTCACAAATTAACCTTTGATGGTTCACAGAATTTACCGCATGCTCTCCACTTGCTTAGTTAGGTTGGCCAACTGTTGAGAAATACTTTTGTTTTGAGCGAGTAAGGCATCGAAAGTACCAAGCTCCATCACTCCTTGTCGACTCATCGCTTTCTCCCACTAGGCAAGCGATATTCATTAGTGGCCATAACCTCAAATAATTCTGAGCCTCTTCGGGAGTCTTAGTGTTTAAAGACCCACTGCAGACGCATCCACCATAAGTCTTGTGGAATGATTTAACCCATTATAAAATATCGCACTTGCTTTGCCAAACCTCAAATGCATGGTGAGGACATCTCCTTAATAGCTCCTTGAATCTCTCCCATGCTTCATAGAGAGATTCTCCCGATTCGAGTAAAGCAAGCAATCTCACTCCTTATCTTCACAAACATTGATGGAGGAAAGTATCGAGTCAAGAATTTGTTAACCAAATCCTCCCAAGTAGAGATGCTCCCTTGTGGCCGGGCTTGTAGCCGACTCTTTGCTTTATCTACGAGCGAAAATGGAAAAGTCGTAATCTAATGGCATCATCGTAACGCCATTATACTTAAAAGTATCACAGAGTGCAAGAAATTCACAATATGCAAGTTTGGATCTTCTCGCATGGCCTCCCCAACCGGTCCTGTGCACTAATTTGTAGAAGTCTTGGTTTAATCTCAAAATTATTAGTCTTTGAATAGCAGACGCACAATCTTGGTAGAAATATTCTCGGCGAGATGGGGTAGCATAGTCACCAATGTACGTCTTCGCTCTGTGATTACAACAATTTCGCCATCTTTTGCTCAACTTCTTCAAGTCTCTTCCTCTCTCTTTCAAGCTTTCTCTGTTTCATTTCGCTCTAGCATTCTCTCTATCTCGGATCAAAAAGTAATTCTTCCGATTCCAAAGAACCTTGCATAAACACAAACAAGCAAACCAGAGTGAAGTAAAGAAAGAAAATAAAAATAAAAATAAAATAAATTAAATTAAATGAGAAAAAAAAAATAAAAATAATTATCTATAAATAAAAGAAAATTAAAAAAAAAATAAATTAAAATTAAAAAGAAACAATTAAAAATAAAATTAAACAATAAAAAAAAATACTTAAATTAGTGCTCTTTTAACTACTAATTGATATTAGCAATTAATAATCCCAAGAACGGCGCCAAAAACTTGATGTTGAAAATCGGCAAGTGCAGAATCGCAAAAAGTAATAAAGTAGTGAAAAGAGAATCGTCCCACGAGGATTATATTGCCAATTACCAAATTCGTTAAATTAACACTATTTAAGCTAATCAAAAGATGGAAGTTGGAAAAAAAGTGAAAATAAAGATAATTAAAAGAAAGTAATTAAAACTAAACAAAGTAAAATCAAGCAATTTAACAAGAGATGAAATCAAGAATAAGAAAGTGTTAGGGTTCAGACTTCACTTGAACTCTTTCAAATGAACTTCTAAAAATTGGTTTAAAACATGTTCTATTTCAATGATTCATGGTCAATTCCCAACATTAATTAATATCCAATCCCTTGGTATACTAATCCTCTTACACTGATTGAAATTAACTAATCCCTTAGTCTAACTCCAATTAGAAAGGCATTATCAAGAACAGAGGAATTATAAGAAAGACCACATAACCCACAACGTCTATCCCTAGCGATTGCAGAAATTATGGTGTTTATCACAAGTTCTAGGTTCATGCAAATTTTCCCAAATCATACATAAACCCAATTTATCATTCCCAAATTGATCAGGTTTAGAAAAGCATTAAGAAACAGAGATAAACACGTAAATCATGAGATAAAAACATGCATTAAACCCATAAAAGAAATTACATCATCAAAGTATCAAGATCCATCGTCCCCCTAACGAGGGGAAGTTAGTTACACATAGGAAAAGAACAAAACAAAGAATAGAAGATGACAAACTCCATTGATAATTGGTGGAAAGATTGAAGAGAATCCCTAATCTTCAAGTCTTGATGCGCCCACACGAAATTAGGATTTGAATTGTCTTGACGGCTGCTGCAGAGTATCTAAGAGTATATAAAAAGAAAAGTGTGAAAAGATGTGTTCAATTTGGCAAAACTTTCTTTTTTATAAGAATTTCACAGCGCTCTTGTTGGCCCAGCGTCCAAAGGCCAATTTGTGCTGCTTTAGGCGCTCCGTCACTAAAAAAGTAACGTTGTTTGCAACCAGCGCTCAAGCGCCCATGAGCTCCCGACTTGATTTTTCACTTTTCTTCATCATTCAAGTGTCCAGTTTTTTTCATATGCAAATACCTAACAAAAAAAACACATAAAATCACAAAATTAAAATAAAATTTAGAATAACTAAAAACAAAAGAAATTTGAGAACAAACTCAATCAAAAAGATTAAAAGAGAATGAAAACCCAAGATTTTGAACCGTAAAAATATGAATTTTTGCAGGTTCATCAAGTAGCCTGGTGCTAACTTAAACCTTGTGCAAGAATAAATTTCTTTTCAAATAAAATCTCTTTTCAAAAATCTTTTTCTTGATTAAAATCAATCAACCCATGATCATTTTCTAGAGAACTATGTGACTTTGAGTTCCTCATTGCACCCGAGGATACGTAGGAGCAAAATTTCATTTTTATCAAGCCAAAATTAAATTTTCATAATTTTATGGTTTCCTTTTTATAAATAGTTACAATATTTTTCAAAAAGGAGTAAAATAAATATTTTGAAGGATTGTTAAGAATTTGCACAATTAACTTAAGGTACCGTTTTAAAACGGGTGTGTTAGGGGTGCTGTGGGATTAAGTTTCCGCCATTCTCTATCCATAACCGACTTCCGAATCCAATCTGGTTTCAAAGACCATTTTCAAAGAAAGGTTTTTCAATTTTTTCTAAGTTTAAATAAAATTGGTGGCGACTCCATTTTTCATTTTCTAAAATCTCATGAGTTACTATTTTTCATCGCAATCGCGGTCGCGACAAGTTGGCTAATAGATCCTTCGCTTACCCGCGTGGTGTGGTGAAGGATGTTTTGGTGAAGGTGAATAAATTCATATTCCCAGTCGATGTTGTGGTGCTAGATATGAAAGAGGATGCTGATATTCTTATCATTCTTGGAAGACCATTTTTGGCCACTTCTGGAGCTGTGATTGATGTACCTCGGGGTGAGTTCATCTTAAGAGTAGATGGAGATCATGTGATCATTAATGTTTTTAGGGAGGCTAAATCTTCCCCAATGTCAAATCTCCATGCCCCTATTAATTTTGTTCAAGCTAAGAAGCAAGAAACCTTAGCTATCAAAGACCCCCCGCCATCATACAGTGTTGTTGTTGATCTGTTGGAATGTCAAGCTGCTGAAACAGATAAAGGTCCTCCTAAGATCCATGCTTCTTCACAGATTAGTCCTTTATCTGTTGATCAAGTGCGACCACTATGGCCTAGTGGAGTCAAGGTGCAATTGGGACAGTCAAGCTCTTATCAAGTTCACAATTCTGTTGGAAGCAGCTCTAAGGCCATTGTCGAAGGGAGGAAAAACTATTTTGAAAAGAAAAAGGCGTCTTCATATTTCTCTTGCTTTAAGCCACCTTGATTCATCAAAAAAGGCAACGTCGAGTTAATGACGTTAAACAAGCGCTTCACAGGAGGCAACCTGTGTTTCTTCTTTCTTTATTTTATTTGTTTTTGTTATTTTTGTTATTTTTGTTTTTCTTTTAGATTCTACTCATGTGTTTTGGGATTTTATTTTTCAGATTCTGTTGCTACAGTCACTCTTTTGTTTCTCCTTTGCCTGACATTGTGTCATTTTTCATCAGGTTGTGTTATTCTTTTCTTTACACTTTTATTTCTTTTTCTTTCACATTGAGGACAATGTTTATCTTAAGTGTGGGAGAGGTACTTTTAAAATTTGTCAAAAAAATTGATGAGCACTTGAGTATTGTTGGTAATTAAGCTGGAATTGTGTGTTGATTTCTTAATTTATTCTGAGTTGATGGAGATATATTTTAAAGGGAATTCTATTGATCATGAGCTGATAATGTGTGAAGCAATTTTTTTAATTGAAGTAAACTGAAATTTAACATCTTATTTGGAATTTAGCCATGTCTGCTTGCTTTTGTTCTCTTTATCAACTTAGCCAGAAAGTGAGTTTGAGCTTTAATAATTGGATTTTTCAAAAATAAAATCTTATTTTTCTTTTAGAGTGAGTTTTCTCTTGATTTATGTGCGCTAGAACTTGCTTTGATATCTTATTGAGACTTTAATGATTCACATGCATACTTGAATATGATTAAGGCAATTAGGCTTAACTCTTTCTTGACTTCCAGAGTTGCATTGATTAAATAACCCCTTAGTTGTCCCATTTGAGCCTGAAATTGATTCTTTGAACACCCAATTGAATAATTAGGTTGAATTCTTTGGAGCAATTGATGTGTTGATTGAAAAGTCTTGAAAAGTTGCTTTTGTCTTCAAAGGTTGAAAAAAAAAATAAAAAAAAAATTGAAAAAAATGGAAAAAGAAGAAAAAGAAAAACTTGTTGGTAAAGAATAATGAAAATATTGGGTTGAAAGTGAGAAGTTGTTATATTCTTGTGCATCATGCTCTATCTGTCATCTTTTCAGCCTGATTCTTCTTTGTATTGATTTATTCATGAGCATTCTTTACCCTATTTTATCTTTTCTTCCTACCTTCCATTTTACCCTTGGCCCCGTTACAACCAAAGGAAAGTGCTTTTGATTCTTGTGTTGTATGTAAACATGAAAGTGGAGATGAGATTGATAAGTAAGCCTATGGTATTGCATTTTTCAAGAGAAATTTGAGTGATCTCTTTGTCCTTTAAACACTTGAGCAATGGTAAGATGAGTGATCTAAGATGTTTGGTGAAGAGAACAGTTGTAAGTTTGACTCAAACCTCTAATTGTTTAAGTGTTAAATGATCTTGCATGATTGAATTTGATTGCTGAACTTGAATTTCTTTTAATTGTGAAATTTTACTTTGATTCATATTTCTTGATGTTGAGTTTGATCTTGTTGTTGATTCCTATTCTTTGCTTGAGGACAAGCAAAGCTCAAGTGTGGGGGAGTTGATGAACTGTCAACATGTCATATTTTTACGGTTCAATTCCTTAGTTTTTCATATTCTTTTTAATTATTTTTATTGAATTTTGTTCGTAAGGTTTTGGTATACTCTAGTATTATTTGTTTGTGTTTTTATTAAGTCTTTTGTGTGTTTTTTTCAGGTAATTATACTTGGAGAAGACTGGACGTTCAAAGGAGAAAGAAAAAGAAGAATTTAGCAACAGAGTCTAGCACTTGAGCGCTGGTGTTGGGGCACTTGAGCGCCCAGAGCGTATGCAGCAACAGTGATTGAGTGTCCTAGCGCCTGAGCGTTGGGTGGTGAGCGCTTGAGCGCACAACGTAGCAGCGTGCATTCTGGTTTAAGTGGCTGAGCGCTTGAGCACTCAAAACTGGGCGCCTAGGCGAGAGAGCGTAATAGCAGACGTGATTTTCATTAAATAGGAAAAAGGTACGCCAAATTCAAGACATTGAGCACATTACGCAGAAAATTCCTAATCCTGGGAGAGTTGTTTTGCGACAGCAGACCTTGGAGGACAACTTGAAGTGAGGAATTGATTCTTGAAGACTTAGAGATCATAATCTCCATGAAAGAGGTTTTGATTTCTCTTTCTTTTTAGTTTCCATTTTTCTTTGGGTTTTCTTTCTATGGATTTGTATTCTGATATGAGTTTGTTTTTATTGAATATGAGTAACTAAACCCATAGCTAGGGCTATGGGGGATCTTGTTTTCTAAATTATTTGGATTTGATTTATAATTTGATTATGATAATTTCTTTTTGGGTTTATCATATTACTTGTATTATTGTCAGAATTTGATCACTTTTGGCATGTGTTAATTCATTGTTTGACTGGTGACCATCCGCCTTCAATGAGTGGATCTATATAGTAAGCCTAGGATTAGATTGATGAATGACCAAATATTAATTTTTCCTACTAATAGAATTAACGATATGTTAGTTCATCTCTTGAATTGAAGCTTAATGCATTCTTGATTAATTCAACTACATGACCAAATAGGTGAATTAAATTAGGAATAGAATATTGTTTCATCCATGACCATTGGGATTCAATAACAAATAAGAGAATATTGGCAAAAGAGTTACCTACGTCATAATTGAAAGAAAATCTGAATAATTGGATTCAAGTGAACCTTGCGCCCTAGTCTCGTTCTCATTTATTATCTTTTCTTTGTTTAATTGTTCATTGTTTTTCTTTAATTGTTTATTTTGATTTTAATTTGAATTTCTTTATATACTTTCGATTGTCCAGATAACAAAGGGTTTTGCGAATCTAGTAATTATCATTTATTCCACATGGGATCGATAACTGGGACTCAAGTCCTATATTACTTGGCGATAGAGTGCACTTGCTCTTAGTGTATTTTACGCGTAACAGCCCTCTATTTTCATATACTATCCATTTTTCCTTGTGATCCTTTAATGAATCTCAAAATTCTGATGACTGCATTCCAATGATCAATACGGGGAGAATTTAGGAATTGATTCACCATACTAACAGCAAAAGAGATGTCCGGTCTGGTAACAGTAAGATAATTAAGCTTTCCTACTAATCTTCGATATATGCTTGGATCTGAAAATAATTCACCTTTATCAAGAAGGAACTTAATATTCGGATCCATGGGAGTTTCAACTGGTTTACAATTCAACATTCCAATTTCTTCAAGAATATCAAGAGCATACTTTCTTTGGGAGATAACAATTCCCGATTTTGACTGAGCAACTTCAATCCCCAAAAAATATCTCAATTTGCCTAAATCCTTTGTTTCAAAGTGACGAAATAGATGCTCCTTCAATTGCTGAATTCCAGCATGATCATTTCTTGTTATGACAATGTCATCCACATAAACCTCAAGATAGATACACAAATTAGATGAATACTTATAAAATACTGAGTGATCCACTTCACTTATGATCATTCCAATTTTTTGTAAAACCAAGTTGAATCATCCAAACCAATATCGGGGAGATTGTTTAAGACCATATAGTGATTTGTGAAGTTTACAAACCAAATCTGACTTCCCCTGAGCAACAAACCCAGGAGGTTGCTCCATATAGATCTCCTTAATCAAGTCACCATGCAAGAAAGCATTTTTGACATCTAGTTAGTGTAGAGGCCATTGATTCATGGCTGCCATGGATAAAAACACCCTGACCGAAGCCATTTTCGTGACAGGAGAAAAGGTATCACCATAATCTTGCCCCAAAATCTGAGTAAAACCTTTGGCTACAAGACGAGCCTTAAGACGATCCATAGTACCATTAGGGCCAACTTTTACAGTGAAGACCCAGCGACATCCCATAGGATTTTTACCCGAAGGTAAAGGAACCAAAGACCAAGTACGGTTGGATTCCAAAGCTTGCATTTCCTCAATCATTGCCTGCCACCATCCTGGATGGGAAAGAGCTTCCTAAACAGTTTTAGGAATAGAGACAGAAAACAAGGAAGAGGTGAAAGCATATTGAACAGGAGAAAGACGATGATAACTAACAAAATTATAAATAGGGTGAGTATTATGAGTGGAACAAATACCTTTACGAACAGCAATTGGGAAGTCAGAAATAGGTGAAGGTGGATCCAGAGACGGTTAAGAAGCTGGTTTAGGCACTAAAACACTGGGCTCGAGATCTGGTGTGGATGTGGAAGGTTCATGATGATGATGATGATAAATGACTAATGGACGAGAATTATCTACTTGAGTGGTGGTCGATGGACTGAGAAAAGGAACAGGTAAAATTGTAGAATGAGTAACTGTTTCTTCTTTTGAAGTGAAGAATGGAGAATCTTTAAACAAAGTGACATCTGCAGAAACAAAGAAATAATGTAATGAAGGGGAGTAACACCTGTAACCTTTTTGTGCTCTGGAATATCAAAGGAAAATACACTTGATTGATGAACAAAACAAGTACAACAAAAAATGCACAGAGGAAGTTTATATATAGATTCATTAGGAAATAAAATGGAATGAGGAATCTCGTTATCCAACACAGAAGATGGCATCCTATTGATCAAGTAACCTGCAGTAAGAACCACATCTGCCCAAAATTTTAAAGGAACATTTGCTTGAAGTAACAAGGTATGGGTAGTATCAAGCATATGTTGATATTTTCTTTCTGCAATGCCATTCTGTTGTGGTGTGTGTGGACAACTAGATTGATGAATCATACATTTTGAGGACATAAAAGATTTGAATGAGGTAGAAAAATACTTTTTAGCATTATCACTTCTTTAAATGTGAATTGTATGACCAAATTGAGTAGAAATCTCATAATAAAATTTCTGAAAGTTTTCAAACAGTTCAGACTAATCTTTCATTAAGTAGATCCAAATACATCTTGAGTAGTCATCAGTGAAAGTTACAAAATAATGAAAGCCTAGAATTGAACTAGTGCGACTAGGCCCCCAGATATCTGAGTGAACTAACTCAAAAGGAGACTTGGACCGACTTGTTTCTTTATTGTGAAAGGAAGAATGGGCATGTTTGCTAAGTTGACAAGATTCACATTGAAGAGACTGTAAATGAGAAAGACTAGGAACCAATTTCTTCAATTTATTTAAACTTAGATGACCCAAACGATTATAAAGGATACTTGGAGAATCAACCACAACACAGATGGTTGAGGAAGAAGGTTGAAGGTAATAGAGCACACGTGATTCAGAGCCTTTGCTAATCATTTGTCCCGTACTCCAGTCCTGAATATAAAAAGAATAAAAAAGAAAAGTTACTGAGCAATTAAAAGCGTAAGTCAATTTACTAACTGAGAGTAGATTAAAAGGACTGTCAGGAATGAGAAGAACAGAATCTAAATTTAAAGAGGGAAGAGGAGAAATCTTTCCAATGCCAGTGGCCTGAACTTTCGAACCATCTGCAAGGGTTATTGAATGTGGAATTTTTGTAGGAGATAAATTTGAAAAAAAAGAAGGATTACTAGCAATATGATCTGATGCACCAAAGTCCAAAATCCAGGATCTAGAAGGCAAAGATTGAGAAAAATAAACTGAAGAATTATCATATTGCGGTACTGAGGATAAGACATTGTTAGAAGTCGCCTTTAACTTGAGGTACTCCTTATACTCATTATCAGATAAGAGAATCTTATTTTTTTGTGGAGGATCATCTGTCTTTGCGATATCCGGTGCCTGCATTTGTGACATATTGACAGTTTTTCCTGGAAAGCCATTCAGAGTGTAGCATTGATCTTGTGTATGCCTCATTCATTTGCAATAAGAGCATTGTGGTCGATTACCACTGTAACACCCCAAAATTTACTATTTCTCAGTAATGTCTGAATTGTACTATTTTGTGATTTTTGTGTGCTCTAAATTTATTTTGACTGTTCTGTGACTGTTTTTGATCTTTGTGTGAGATTTACTCTGAGTCAGGAAAATAATAATTTTTGGGCCGAGAAAAATCTTTGACGATTTATTCAGAGCCGGGGGAGCTTACTAAACCCGAATCCGAGAGATACGTTACCCGATCTTTTAATTTTTAGAATTTATTGGTGAAATAAAAATATTTTACGTTTTATTATCTGTTAGACAATATCTACTGATTTGTGAGCAATAGCTTCTGCCCATTGGGTAATAGATCCTGTATCTTTTGTCCATTGGACAATAGACTAGGAAGAGTCTTTGTGACTCACAATTTAGTGAACCAATAAGAATTAGTTAATGTTATTGCCTTGAATTTTCTAAGCCAATAGGATGTGGTCAACAATAATGGCTAGACTAGTTAGCCAAGAAACTAAGTAATCTAACTAAGTTAACCTAAAGCCTAAGTAGTAACTAAATGGAACAAACTTAGTTTGCTACTCCTTAGAGCTCCATAGTTTCAAGGAGATTCTAGAGCCTTCTAGAATGCATGATTCATCTAGTGTAACCAATGCATGACCTAAGCCTTGTAACTAAATAATTAGCCATGTAACTAAGTGAACTAACTAAGTTAGTTTAAGTGTAACTAGGAACTACTTGAATCAAAACTTAGTTACCTTTTCTCCATGTGCTTCACGACCATCTAGTGCTTCTAGGATGTTCATGAACAAGTTAATCATCTAATGTGACCATAGAGTGATCACTTAATGACATAAGCCATGTGAAATCATGTGCTTAGTTTTTATCTTGTTGAATAAGTTTTAACCTTCCTATCCTATGCACTCCACGGCCAAGCTCAAGTAAATTGGATATTTCACTTCATCAATATCACTTTGTGACATAAACTCTTCACTCCATTCTCTTTCATTCAAGAACAACAAAGAAACTCCATTCTTTCCCTCTTGAGAAGCTCTCAGCCTCCACATCCAACACCAACATCTAATCTCCTATAATTTCATCCAACACCATTTTTTTAACTTAGACAAGATTCTAAACACATTTCATATTGTAAGTTTCACCTAGTTCATCCATTTGGTGCTTTAAAATCAAGCTAGAGTTTTCTACTCCTAAAGGTAAAATCTTGGTTTCTTGGTTTTAAATTGATTCTTGAGTTTCTAAGCCATGATTGATCCATGATTTCTCTTTTTCAAACTTAGTTTATGACTTTGTCTTGGTTTAAGCTTATTAGGGTTCTTCTTTGGAGGCTCACAAAAATCCCTAAGAGAAGCAACTTGAAGGATTTTGTCTTCCTTGAGGTAAGAGAGAGATTAACCTCATCAACCCAGTATTGGTGGTGAGCGAATGACTTGTTTGTGGTGAAAAATCCATAAGGATCTATTCACTTGTGTGGTTTAAGTTTGCTTTGTTTGAGATGATTTTTGGTTGGTATGATTTATAGCTTTGATTATATGCTTGAATATGTGATTGTGGAAGCATGTTGATTATTGTATATGGCATGATGTGATTTATGTGATGAGGATGAGTATGAAGGTTCCAAAGAACCTATGGAGGTTCACGGCCTCAACACCACCATTGGAGCAAAATATTTTAGATTATTTTCCTAATCGTGGATTAAATGATTTAATGACAAAGAATTAGATTAAAGGTTTTTACAAAGAATAAGGTGACAGAAAATAATTAAATATGATTATGAAGCATATAGTGTAATTCGACCAACATGCCTATTTTTGATATTCTACATCCAAAATTATTTTACTAAGTGTAGACATAGGTATTTAATTAATAGAAAATTAATTTGATGGGTTTTTAGACATAAAAAAAAGTAAACTAATTTTTTAGAATAAGTTCAGGGTAATCTTATGAGAAATAATGGAAAATGCTACTTAAAGAATTTTTAACAGTAAAATATGGTAATTAAAGCCAAAATAATTATTTTATGTGAAAAATATTAGAGAAACATTGCTTGTTTTTAAAATAGTAATTTTTAAGCTATCAGATCGAGAAAATGATTTAAAATTGCTACGCGATTGAAAAAATGTTTAAAAATCCCAACGTGATTTAGAAAACGTTTGAAAATATTTCTGCCATTATGAAAACGCTGGAAAATACTTACGCAATTTGAAAATATAATAAAGATATTTTGCGATTGTGAAAATGAGATAAAATGTTTACGCGATTAGAAATAACAGCAGTTTGCTGTCGAGCTATTATGGTGGGCCCGGTTATGTTGAACAGTGATATCGCCAAGGGATGACGTGTGTATGTGAAATACTGTGAGAATGATGATTGCATGTGAATTTGAATCATACATCATGCATTGAAAAATGCATCAGCTTAATTGGTTAAGGCAATATGCCTAGGAGATTGAATTTACACCTTCGTGCGAGTGAGAATTGCGTAGTTACGATCTTCAGTGATCTTGGAGACGTCAGGGTGTGGAATGTCATATGTGGCCAGATGGTAGCACCTCTGTGCCGTGGTATCCTATGCAAACACACCGACAATCTTGATGGAGTTACTACTCTTTTCGTGATTGGTTGAGAGTGTCTTGTATGAGCCATGTTGCGCACACTGATATAATATATTGGCACATGATTTGAGACTGACGATATACAGACATGTACTCCCTATCTTTCTCTCCGAAATTGTGATTAGCTCCATGGAGTAGGAATGAGTCAACATATTGACATGATAATTATGTTTATATGATATTTTATCTATGATGCGATAATATAACTTTATGTGTTGTTATTATATCTGTATATCTACTGTCATTTTCTATACCGTCATAATGGTATTGATGTAGGGGATCTCACATCTTTGTTATGTTATATCTATTGTATGGTGTATGTTTGATGAAGACCGAGGAGACAAGGAAGCCAGAAATTCTACTTTCCATCAGTGACAGTTTTCTTTGTTTGTTTGAATGGCGGCAAGGCGCCAAGTGCTGGGTTTTGTCCGAGTAGAGTTCCACAGTGGAACCCGTGATGGGACTCCCCTTTTAACTCAACATGCATCTGTACGTCTTGAGTTCTCAATGCCAATACGAGAACTTTTGGGTGGTACTGTTCATACCCCATGGGAGGACTCTGTAGTGTCTTCAGCTAGAACCCTTGTCAGGCGACTAATGTACTCGCCTAGGTTCTTTGACGACGTAGAGGAGGAGGATCCTTTAGAGGGCCCAAATCCTTAGTTCAGTTTTTTTGAGGTTCTGGTTTGGTAGTTATATTTTGATGTACATATTGTATATTTTATCTTTTGAGAGTAAGTGTATTTATGTAAATTATTTGGGAACAAGGTTTGAAATATCTATGTATATTCTAATGTGTTTATTTCAGTTACAAGTTGTACATATGGTTTTAATTTATTTTATTTATTTTCAATTATTCCACAAATGAAATTTTAAAAGTAATGTTTTTACAAGATTAATTCTTTTACAACTTGGGTAAGTTATATTAGGATTAGTCTTAAATGTGATACCATACGGTGGGTGTTACAACCACAACCACCTCTTCCACGGCCACGACCACGTCCTCCATGACCAGAATTTGTCAAGAAGGCTGCAGAGTCTACTTGAGGATTAGGTTTGAGAGATTCACCAGTCATTGGAACACGAAATAATCGATCAATCAGTTCATCAACAATAGGAATGTTTGGATTTGTCAAGACTTGATTTCTAACATTTTCAAAGTCCTTATGCAAGCCATGAAGAACAAAGACCATGTACATCTAATCTAACTTGTCTACCACCATTTTAGGATCACTATCAATTAGATGCATCTTGACTTGCTGAATTATGGATTGAGCTTTGTTCAAATATGAAATTAAGTCATGATCCTACATTTGAAGAGTTGCCAAATTATGGACAGAGTCATAGAGTTGCTGAATGTCATTAGCATAAACACTTTTAGCCTTCTTCCAAATATCATAACAAGACTTATAGGAACGATAGTGAACCAACAGTGATGGATCAATGGACTGCCAAAGAAGAGAAATTAACTGATAGTCAACCTTTTGCCATTCATCCTTTAATGCAGCATCAATTTTCTCTACTTGAGTTGTCAGATGATCAGAAAGTCCCTGACCAAGGAACCAAATTTTGACGGCTAAACACCAATCCATATAATTTTTGTCATTAAGTTTCACAGAAGTAATTGAAGGAGTTCCTGAAAAGGCAAATGAGATGAGACTTTTCTGACCCTTATCAGAATTTGTTGTTGATGCCATTTGGTAGAAAAGAAATAAAAAATAGAAATACTTAAAGAACCGAATGACAGAGGCTCCAAGAGCACTTAAAGAGGACAGAGGCGTGTGGTGGCACATGGTGGCGCGTGTAGCTGTTTCCGGCAACGAGACTTGGAAAGATGGTTGGAAATGACCGTTTAAGATGACTAGGGCCCTTCCTCTGACGAATGAGGGGACTTTGGATGAGATTCCAGCCTTGACAGTGATTGGGAATATTAATGTGAACAATACATGAGCAGTGATGTGAATAGTAATGGAACATTGACGTGAACAGTAACTGGAACAATGCGTGAATAGTATGAGACAGTGTAGGTTGAGAGACCAGAAGCGGGATCAACCCGCTCTGATACCAACTTGAATATCAAAGAAACTTAGAGAGGATTTCTAAATTACTTGAGTGAGTCATCCACTCAGCAGATAATCTATTTATATACATGATCAATACAATTTACAAGAAGGGGAATTAATTCTAGCTTTAATTCCCAAGATACAATGAATCCTAAGGGTACAATGAATTCTAAATACAATGAACTCTAATTAGCGGAATAATAATTATATACAACTTCCAACATAATTATCTATTTCCAACAGAGGAGAAGTAGGGCAAGCCCAAGATGGTAGAGGGGGCTGAGAAGAGAGCCAAGACGGCTGAAGACAACGTCACCAAACTTAAAGGCCAACTAGTGGAGTTTAAATCCTAGGCCAAAATCCTCTAAGCCAAGGAGATGGTATCCGAGGTCTCGATTAATGAACTGATGGCCAAGGTAGCTGACTTAGGGAAAACTAGGGTAAACTTAGAGGTCAAGATTATGAACATTGAGGATAATTGGGCGCACTTTGTAGATGAATCTTTTGACAATGCCATTACTCAATTCAAAGTTCTCAATCATGGACTAGTTACCGAAGGGGCGAGATCCCAGTGCTATGTCGACAATGACGTGATCATGGACGTGACATCGACCGGTACTGGTCCAGTAGTAAAGTTGTCAAAATGGGTCGAGTTTGAAATCGAGCCATCCTGTTGGCTCAAATTTTAATTATTTTTTAATCTAATAAGGCTATATCAAATTTATTTGTCATTACCTCAAAACTAAGTATTTCAAATTTCTTATTTTTCACTTATTTAATTTTTTAAAAGATTAAATTCATTATTTTTCTTTTAAAAAAGAATTGTCAGGCTCTTGCGTTAGCCCACCCAACCTGCAACCCGCAACGAGTTGGAATGCTAGCCCAAAATATACTTGGCCTGGCCAAAAGTTACCTGACCCATTTTGATAGCTCAATCCAGCAATGGTCAGGGTCTCTAATGAAGCTGTCGAGGCCGTAGACGACGAAGAAGCCAACCAAGAGGACGAAGCTCAAGGGTTCATTTATGGTGAGAACTAAGGTCCCTACCTTTTCTATTTTTTTTCTTTAATATAACTTAGTAATTGCCCCTTGTGTGGGTTTTTTTTTTCATTTTGTATGGATAGGTCCTAATTTCAAGCATTTCGTTTAATTTATGATATGCATTTCTCTTTGGCTATGTTACTCTTGCTTCCTTTATCCGTCATGGGTCCAATGCCTATTTTTTGAATGTTAGATTCTTAGGGACTTAGAAGCTACAGGAAGTTGAAGGTTACACAATACCTAAAAATGAGTTTGCAAGATACTTGTGGGACTTGAAATTTTTTAAGAAAATGTTACCATTGTTCGCTTTGGGTCCAATTCCTAAATTCGAGATTTTAAGAACTTGTAGGACTTAGGTTTTTCCTTTTAGGATGCATTTTAGGACTAAGTCAGGGTTATCAGATCTCGTATAACTTTGTCCTAAAAGTGTATTTCAAAATTTAGAAAATTTTTACATTGTGCGGGTGAATTGCAGAGGGGGTTATTGATATTGGACTTCGGTTGGTTGTCTTAATAATGTTACTCGTCAGGTCTCGTCAAGGCGTCCATGATGGCCTTAGGACTATACTTCATTAACCGTGGCAAGGCGGCCACAGGAAACCTTGAGGGGTTGTCAGGTTGATTGAGAGCACATTTTTGGGATGTCAATGCCTCGAACCTTGCCAAGGCAGCCGCAGGCAGCCTTGTGGGATGCACAACACGTATTTTTAGTATGTTGATCCCTCGGACCTTGTCAAGGTGGCCACAGATGACCTTGTAGGTTATGCTTAAATATAAATAAGATATCTGAGCTGAATCTTAATTGTAAATTGTATTTCAATATACTAGGTGGCCAACGTCCATGAATAAATTAAGAAAGTAAATGATAAAGGACCTGAAATGGCGTAAAATGAATCTAACAAGCCTAGAAAGGCATAAAATGAATCTAAGTGTTAACTAGCTATAATATTTGTGGAGCTTTGCTGCATTCCAGTGTTTGGGGACTTCTTTTCTGGTGAAGGTCTCGAGTTTGTATGCTCCAGTGTTTATTTTGGCCATTATCCAATATGGGTCTTCCCATTTAAGGGCCAGCTTCCCGTGGGAGGCATTCTTTCTACCAATGTTTGTTCTCTGAAGGTCTAGGTCTCTGAGTTGAGAACTCCTTGGTATGACTTTAGAGTTGCATTGGGCTACCGTTTTGAGGTTAAGAGAGGTCTCTCAGATATAGGCTATGTCTCTCAATTCTTCTAGTAAGTCTAGGTTCTAGCAGATGAGTTCCAAGTTGGATGCTTTAGAAAAATATACCTTCCGTCAGCTAGGTTCCCTTATCTCTATTGAGATCATGGCCTTGTATCTGTGGGTGAGTTTAAATGGAGTTTCTCCTGTAGTAGAGTGAGGAGTGGCCTGTTATGCCCACAATACTCGGTCGAGTTGTTTTGCCCAATCTCCCTTTGCATTGTCAAGCCTCTTCTTCAGCTCTCAGAGGATAACCTTATTGGCGGCTTCCACCTATCCATTTGTCTATGGGTATTCAATTGAGGTGAAATGTTGTTTGATGTGGAGGTTTGATAAGAGCTTATAGAAATCCCTATTAGTGAATTGGGTGTAGTTATCCGTGACAATAGACTCTGGGATCCCAAAATGATTTATGATGTCCTTATAAATGAACCTCTAAACTCGAGCCAAGGTTATTATGGATGGCGGCTCAGCTTCGATCCACTTGGTGAAGTAATCAATGGCTACTATTAAGTACTTAAGTTGGCCAGGGGCTACCTGAAGCGGACCTAGGATATCCATCACCCACTTGTAGAAAGGCCAGGGAGCTGAGATTGTGATAAGCTCTTTATATGAGGTAGAGTAGATATATGCGAACTGTTGACACTTATCATATTTTTGGACATGTTCTATGACGTTTGCTACCATTGTAGGCCACACATATATGCCACTTCTGGTTAGCTTTCTTGAGAAGGACTACGTTCGATAGCCAGGTGGTATAAGCTACCTTTTTGATGAAACCAACATTTAGTGCAACACCTCTACGCTATACAGTATACCTTTCGCTCAACAGGTGAACCGAATATAATAAAGTTCATTTTGTATTTGTTTTTATAGCCCATTACCACTTTGGTTAAGTTTTTATCTTACTTGAACTAGCTTGTATTTTAGATTTATTTGTTCCCCTTTTATACGGTTCGTTGCCCTACATAGCTCTTAACTTTATTTTAATCTTAAATTAAGTTATTTAGCTCTCAAGATGAGCTACGTCGAAAGCCTTTAATGAATTATAGTGAGTGTGTCTAACAAATTAAAATGAGTCATAACTGAAAGAACTCTAACTCTTTTCATGCATAATCTACTAAGTTCTACTATCAAAAGTATACATAAGTCAAGATACCAACCCTCTAGGCCTTCCACTAGTCATTATTCTATCAGCTTAAGTACAACCAATCAGGATAAGCATAAAGGGCATCAATACCCCATACATATAGTCATCCAAAACTAACAAGACACATAAGCATAAAGTGATATAAGACCAGACAATTAGACATCTATATCAAGATATTACAATGAAGCATATATTTATACACAAACAAAATAAGATCTAGATGTCTATCTCTATCCTATTCTAGTTTGGTCCTATATCATGTAACCTAGTCCAGCTCCATCGCTTGGCAAACTAGGGGTATGCATAATATGCACTCTGATGAATCCCAGAAATGAGTAGGTGCTGGTGTTTGTAGAGTACATCCACGCACCATCGACAAACTCAAAATAAACACTAAACAAAGGCATTTTTAAGGTTTGGATATTAAAGTTAGCAATAACACAAGAAGGGAGTTGAATTGTATTACTTTTCACATAAAGATTTTAGACTTCTCAAACTTTTCTCAAGTTTAACAAACTTGGAGGTGAGAAGATTGCTTTAAAGTATAGGGGTTAGGTGAGAGAGTTCACAATAAGAGAGAACAAAAACAAATATTACAGGTGAGAGAGTTCATGAAATAGTTAACTAATTGAGTGAAACTGAACTCTCTCATAGTTTCAGACTACAATACAAAATTCTTTTTTGATTAAAAAATTAATGTAGTAACAGCTAAATTTTTTTTAAAAAAAACTTTCTCAACAACAAGAATCAATTCCTGAAACACATATTCACACTTTATGAAGAGTAAATTATTGTTTTGCTCACTTTAACTCAAACACTTTTGTTCTTATAGAGGAAAACTCTAATTTACTTAAGATCAGTATCAGGATAGACTGGAATGAGATAAAGTGTGAGAAGAAAAGCAAAACACCAGTATTTATACTAGTTCACACTTAAACCACTTGGGGCTACGTATAGTACCTAGCAATTACTATGATTTTCACTATGTAAAAGTATTCTTTCTTACTAAGCCTTTCTAGACTTTTATAAATGAGTATTCTTTTCCTTTAGCCTCTCTAGGCATGTTTCAACAAGTATTCTTTCTTACCAAGCCTCTCCAGGCTCTTACAATTAGCTACACTAAACTTCCAAGTGAATTGCATAACCCACAAGCTCACTACTAAACTCAATAATAAAAAATAGAATTTAAGTGTTTAAAACAAGTGGATAGGTTTCAAAATCACTCAAAGAGTGTATTAACACAGTTTTGCAGAACCTATAACACACCTACTAAAGATTTCAGAACTTTCAGAATGAAGTAGGTAGAGGTGAGAGAGTTGTTCTTCATATATAAGCTTTTTTCTTTCTTAGATTATTCCACCTTTTCATTTCAAGCTTGGAGCCTTTTATAGCTTGCAAAAAGTAACTGTCAGAGGCCCCCAATTGTTATCTATCATTCTTGTGGAAGGTAGTTGTTATTTTGTTGTGTTATGCTGAGTCAGCGCACTTACTTAAGTTCCTACCTAGGAACTCTCTCAAGCTTCATACCAACTGACCTTCTCAACAACTCAAGCTTATTCTTTCATAACACCTCTTGTTCTTTGATTCCACCATCATCTTTATGTTTTATCTTGATAACTTGGATGGTGAAAACTTTCTTTTGATCTCTGATTTGCTCTTGATCTGATTTTTGTGGAGAATCCTCACATTCTTGAGCTTTCTCACAACATTCTCAAGATGAACTCTAACTTTCTCATGATGTACCTTGAATTCTCTCAAGTCAGAAATTGATCTTCTTAGCCCTCTTTAACTATCCAAAAAGCTTCACATAATTGTTTTAGTCTTGAAAAAGTTATTACTAACAAGAAAACTTCACAAATATCATGTTAGCACAATCAATATACTTAAGAACAAATGTTCATAATTTTCAATGTAGTTATCATTAAAACACAACTTGCAATCTTAGCCATCAAAAGGCTTTGAAGCTTACATTCTCCCTTTTTTTTTATGATGACAAACTATTTTGAAAATTTTGAAACTTTCAAGTGAGCTTGTAGAAGTTAAGGGTCATTACCTTTTTCTACTACTTAAGGTGAGAGAGTTCAAATGAACTCCCCCTCAACTCAGCACTCATTTTCAGTTGTTCGCATAAAGTAATTCTCAAATTTAAATCAATAAATATAATCTTGAAGAATGAGAATTCTAGATAAACAACTACTATTTGTTCATAATAGTTCAGAATACACAACACATGAACTTTCTTATCTAACTACTAACTCCCCCTAAGAACATGCCAAATAAAACTAAAAAGTTTTAATTTTCCTATCTCCCCTTTTTGGCATCAGTAAAAAAAAAGGGGGTATTACATAACATAATTAAGTCCTAAGCTTGTTGAGAACCTAATTGGTCAGAAAAAGTTAAAGAAGATGTGAATTCAAGAATTTGAGTGTGTGGGGGATATGGGTAGTGTTCCTTCCTAGTAGTCCCCAAAATGACTTCATCCTCCATTTTCTTCACCTTCCACTCTTCAAACATCAGAAACCTGTCCATGAAGCTATGTAAAGTGGAGTAGATTTCCCTTTGGTCAGCATTGAGCTGCCTCACCCTCTTTCTCAGCTTCTTGTTTTCAATCCTCAGCATTTTGATCTCCTCCTTAGCAGATTTATAAGTTTTTTTCATAGGGGGCTTGGAAGGTGTGGGTTCTACTTGAGTTGACCCGTGTTATGTTTCTTTTCCTTCAATATGACCACCTTGAACAACTACTTGATCTTCTTTTCTTGGCCTAGGTTCATCAGCCAGCACATTCAGGTACAAGCCAAGAGAGATTGGTTTTCTTAAAGAGTCTAAATGCTCAAGAGTAGTCACTGGACCAGAGGGTGTCTTTGGGCTTGGCTCCCTTTTAGTTCTTGGAGCAGTAACATCATAAATAGATGGTGTTTGCCTTAGTGAAGCATAGATGATAAGTGAATAAGGTATAGATGAAACCTCATCATCTTACTATTGAAGGGATTAAGGAGTTGCAACTTTCTTAGTGTGCTGAGAATGTTCTTCATCTCTAATCTTCTTAGTCCATTGCTGAGAGGGTTCTTTGTCAGCAACCATTTCTTATTCTCTTTCTTCTCCTCTTTATCCATCTTCTTCAGGAATCCTTTCTTCCTCGATCCTAGCAGGTCCAGGGGAGATTAATGATCCTTCAAGAATCAAACACCCCTCTTGAGAAAGTTAAGTGGGTATTCTTGCTATTGTAATTCTCGAATCCATATTGGAAAATTCTGCAATAGTATCCTCTTCAAGTTTCTTAGGCGCATCATCAACAGGTTCTTGGAGTGGGGGCATGGTTAGAGGTGCTCTAGCAGACTAGAATTCTTCTGGTTCAGGTTAGTCATCTAGAAGGGGTTCTCTTTCAAGTTCTTGAGAGATTTCCTTCTGACCCTGAGAGAGATTTGGTTCTTATTTTTCTTCTCGTTTTTCTCTTTATTTTCTTTTTCTTTTTCTTCTCTTCATCTTTCCTTTTCTTTTCTTTTTCTCCTTTTCTTCTGTTTCTTTCTTTCTTTTCTTTTTGATTATTTCTTCAGTAACAGTTTCTTCGGAGTCACCTTATGACTCAACTCTCTCATGCTTCTCTTCTACTTTTTTTCAATAAACCTTTCCTTCTTCTTGGTTAGGCTCTTTGGCTTGATAGGGTGATCATGCATGAATTTTGATCTTAGTTCAAAACCCTTGTCTTAAGGCTCTCTCTTATCTAAAGTGCATTTATATTAGATATTTTTTGGTGAAGACAAGCCTTTCCTTCTCTTCTTCTTCATTCTTCAAGTCCACACCATAGTTTTTAGACAACTTTGGTGAGAAGCATATCGTATGGCAGGCTTGTTGCCCTTTTGGTATTTTCAATAATAGAGATAATGTATTTTAAAATGATGAAGTGTAAGTTCAGAGGTCTCCTTTCTTTGATATGGTACATAATCACTATATTAGCTTTATAGATTTTTTGGGTGTTCCCAATTCTAGGCATTACCATGAAGCAGCAGAGAGAGTGCAAGAACTTGGCAGTGGCATTGATATCACTTGCCAATCTTGACTCCTTATTAGTGAAGAGGGTGTCTACAACTTCCTCCCAAGCCCTTTCATGCCACCTTTCTTCATCAAAAGCCTTGATTTTTTTATTTGGTACTCTAGTAATAATTAACAGGGACTCCAAATCTAACCTTATTTGGATCCCTTTAACACTAGGCTTAATTGTAGGTAGGCGTTTGGCAATGGTCGCGCTTGTATAAAATTTTTGGTAGAGTGTGGAGTAAGCTTTCTCACTGGTAGCAAAGAATTCTCCCCATTTTAGTATCCTCATATTAGGTCGCAAGTCTCTCCCCTCCTTGGCCATCTCTTCAAAGTTTATGCTCCTCCTAAGAATGATTTTCTTCCCTTTGAACCTTTGAGTAGCTTTTGCTTCCCTTTTTCTCAGATTTTGGCCTCAAAGGCTTCTTAGAGAGTTTTTTTTTTTCTTTCTTCTTAGTGGACTTAGAGGGTACTTCTTCTTCTTCTTCTTCTTCCTTCAAAACCACAACTTTTCTATTTTGGCTTTTTGCTTAGGAGCAATGCTTTTTACCATTCCTGACATAACCCTCAATGAACGCCTTCTTTTTACAATGGGAGCTTGAGTTTGGGTCTGAGATTATGGAGAAGGTTCAGGAGAGGTTGAGGATGAAGAAGGGGGTTCTTCACTTGGAGTGGAGGATGAAGGAGTGATGGTTGGGATTTTGGTTCTCATGGTTATGTGCTTAACTCACATTTTTCAGAGGGAACAAAGATTATATGTTGTGTTTTATCTGGGTTTGGAGAAAGGAAGGAAGTATTAGGGATTAGGAGAGAACGAAAAGGATGAAAATGTCAAAAAAGAGGAAGTATGGAGATCTTGAGTGAGAACAAGAGGGAATGAATTAAAGTGTGTTAATGTGGTGTTTGGGGGAGTTTATAGAATAAAAAAAATGACTGTTTGGGCTAGTTTTTATTGTTGGAGGGCAGTAAATGCCCTTTGATGAAGAGAGAGGACAATTAGTTTCAAAAACTAGCCATTGGTAAATTGTCATGAAATGACAGTTCCAAGTGAGAGGGTTGAGAGTGAGAGGGTAGGCACAACTCTCTCATGAACTCTCTTGTAAACTCTCACTTTCTCATATTAGCCTTATCAAGATTCCCAACAAATTCTAAACTCTCAATATTTGCAAACCAAAGATAGAAACAAATATTTTTATGCATTAAAACATTCTTAAATATCATATTACAATGCAAGAAACAAATCAAATCACCACAAAGTTAAAGATCAATTACTTGAGAGGCATTATGTTGAGGTTTTCTCTTATAAAACAAAATTTGTCCTAAGGGGTTTTGTAAATATATCAGCCCATTGATGGTTAGTATCAACAAGTTTTAGTTCTATATCACTTTTTTGGACATGATCTTGAATAAAGTGATGCTTTATATCAATGTGTTTTGATCTTGAATATTATATAGAATTTTTAGACAAGTTAATGACACTTGTATTGTCACAAAGAATAGGGTTGTGGTGATACCTCATGGAGTAATATTCTATTTGATGTTTGATCCATAAGAGTTGTGAGCAGCAACTGGATGCAGAGATGTACTCAGTTTTGCAGTTGAGAGGGCTATTGAGTTTTGCTTCCTACTTGACTAAGTCACCAATGCATTATCAAGGAAGTGACATGCACCATTTGTGCTTTTCCTTTCAACTTTATCCCCTATAAAATCAGCATCATAGTACCCTACTAGATCAAAATTGGATCATGTCTTATACCACAAACCATAGTTGGAAGTACCAAGAAGATATCTAAAAATTCTTTTAATAACTTTAAGGTGTGACTCTTTTGGACTAGATTAAAATCTTACACAAAACCTACACTAAACACAATATCAGGTCTACTTGCTATTAGATAGAGTAAGGAACCAATCATACCTCTATAAAGCTTGTCATTTACTGGTTTACCTTTCTCATCCTTCTCAATCACATTTGAAGGATGCATGAGAGTCTTCATTGGCTTAGCCCCTTCCATGTTGAACTTTCTCAATAAGTCTTTGATATATTTCTCTTGATATATGAAGATTCTAGACTTATCTTGCTTGATTTTCAAGCCAAGGAAGAATTTCAACTCTCCCATCATGCTCATCTAAAACTCACTTTTCATCAAATCAAAAAATTCTCTAGACAAGCACCCATTAGTATATCCAAATACAATGTCATCTACACATATTTGGACTATTAATCATTCATTCTTTAAATGTTTCCTAAACAAGGTAGTGTCCACTTTCCTCTTGTAAAGCCATTTTCTAGCAAAAAGTTGTTTAGTCTCTCATACCAAGCTCTTGGAGCTTGCTTTAGGCCATAAAGGGCTTTGGAGAGCTTATAAATATATTCTAGATGTTCAACATCCTCAAAATTAGGGGGTTGATGGACATACACTTCCTCATTTATGAAACCATTCAAGAATGCACTCTTAACATCCATTTGAAACATTTTAAAGCCTTTAATTGTGGTATATGCAAGGAGAATCCTGATTGCTTCTAACCTAGCTATAGGGGCAAAGGTTTTATCATAGTCTATAACTTCTTGTTTGTTATATCCTTGAGCAACTAACCTTGCCTTGTTCCTCACCACCTTTCCATCTTCATCCAACTTATTCTTAAACACCCATTTTGTGCCAATAAGTGAGCGATCTTTAGGTACAGGCACTAAAGACCATACTTTGTTCCTCTTTAATTAATTCAACTCCTCTTACATTGCTTCAATCCACAATTCTTCTTCGAGAGCTTCCTCAGTAGAGTAGAGCAAATTGGCTTATGTGCTCAGGTCTCCTTAAAGTAGATTTGGTCTTAACATTAGCATATGTTTCTCTAATGATTAGATCCTTAGGGTGAGAAGGATGCAACTTCCAGTCTTTAGGCAACTGAGAAGGTTAGTTAGAAGGTTCATAAGAGGGTTCATGATCTCTCTCAACTTTTGACATAACTCTCTTATCAGAAGACTCAACTTTCTCTTCCTTGGTTTGATCATTCTTGCCACTTAAACTTGTTCCATCTTACTTTTTGTCATCTTTACCATTAATCTCATTAATAGACAACTTTTCAAACTCATCATCAAGGCCTGCATGCTTATCTTTCTCATTGAGTTAGTTTCATTAAATACAACATGCATGCTTTCCTCAACAACTTGTGTTCTCAAGTTATATACTTTATATGCTTTAGATGTTAAGGAATATCCAAGAAAGATGCATTTATCATACTTTGAATTAAATTTTTCCAATTGATCTTTGGTGTTAAACACAAAGCATTCACAACCAAATTCATGAAAGTATGAGATGTTAAGTTTTCTTCCTTTCTACAATTCATATGGTGTCTTCTTTAGTATTGGCCTTATGGAAACTCTGTTTAAAACATAGCAAAAGGTAACACACTGCCTCAGCCCAAAAATATTTTGGCAAATTAGTGTCGCATAATAGAGTTCTGGCCATCTCTTGCAAAATTCTATTTTTCTTTTCTATAACTCTATTTTGTTGTGGAGTTCTTCGATAAGAAAAATTATAAACTATTTCATTTTTATCACAAAAGGTTTTGAAGAAAACATTCTCAAAATCTCCTTTATGATCACTTCTTATGGCAGTTATAGAAAAATATTTTTCATTTTGAACTTATTTACAAAAGGTTTTAAAGGCCTTAAAAGAATTATCCTTGCTTCTAAGGAAGAGTACCCATGTATATCTTGAGAAGTTATCAACTATAACAAAGCCATACCTTTCCACCTAAGCTAGCAGCCTTACTAGGTCTACAGAGATCAATATGAAGAAGTTCTAGAGGTCTATATGTTGTGATAACATTCTTGGACTGAAAACTTGACTTTGTTTGCTTGCCTCTTTGGCATGTTTCACATATTATATCCTTTTCAAATTTAATTTTGGACAAGTCTCTCACAAGGTCATGTTTTAGCAGTTTTGAAATGGTATTCATGTTTACATGACTAACTCTCTTTTGCCACAACCACTTGTTAGAATTCATAAACACAAGATGTAACATCCTCTCTTAATTATTGTTATAGAAGCTCAATAACACTTGTATGAGTTACTTGTTAATTTTAGTGATTTTCTGAACAAATTTAAGTATAATGTCATAACACTGGATATGAAAAATAGCACATATTAGCTTAGAACATACCATAAATTACCTAGATAATAGAAATAAATATGAAAACTTTATTTCTAAGTCACAAATACTTAGAATGAGTTGTGGTAAATTTTTGAGAATTAACTAAATTAGTTTGGTATTTTTAACAACACAAGAAGAGTAATATAACTTACTGATTGTTAATGGTGTATAAAGATAATCACTAAATGATGAGTATGAAAATTAAATGAAGTCCTAGAATTTTTTCTAACACTTATGAAAGATAGAAAACTCACCAATGGAAGATCAAAGTATCCCTAAGAGATACAACACTTCCATTTAGCCATAAAAGTCAAACATCCTTATCCCTCCACAACTCTCCACCGTCTTTGACTTTGTAGCTTTCTCTTTTCTCATTTTATCTTTAATCACACGGCTAACAGAGGAAAAAAGAGAGAGAAAAGATAGAGATAAGAAAGAAAAGAAATAACAGAGCAGGAAGAAAGAAAAGGAAGAAGGAAGAAGAAAGAAAACAAAAGGGAGAACAAGAAGAGGAATAGAACACCATTAACAAAGGAATATAGTTAGGGGTCTTTGTATAACTCTACCATATTCTATCCTTTCTTGCTTCTTAAATTTTGCATGGATGGGTTAGTTGAGAATTCATTATGATTTTCTTTAATGAATTGGTTGTATACATATGTAATTGATAAGATTTTAGTATGGATATATATATACACACACACACAACCATTAGAGTTTGAGATTGATAATATATAAAATACCATGGGATTGATTCTTATTGATTTACCACATAGTTTTTAGTTTGAATATATGTGTGTTGTGGTTTGATGATATGTTGATAGAATGGATAGAAAGAAATGGGAGTTGCTGAGTTAGAGCTATTTTTTGGTTTGAAATGCACCAGATAATCGATTATCAGCAAGTGATAATCAATTATCCATGCCCAAAAACTCTGTATTCGCAAGTGATAATCAATTAGAGCCAATGTGCTAATCGATTATCAACTTCCAGAATACCAAGATTTTGAGTACTAATTGATTATGTTCTTCCAAAATGACATGTTTGTGAGCAATAATTGATTATCTAAGGATGCTAATTGATTATAAACTTACAGAATGTCATTGTTAGATAGTGATAATCAATTAGAGTAAAGTGCTAATCAATTATCCAATTATAAAATAAGAACATTTGTGGTTGATAATCGATTACCAAACCATGATAATCGATTATCAGACCCCTGCTTTGAGTAAATGGAGTTCTATATTGTACAATATGAAGGGAATTGATTGAGTTCACTAAATGAAGTGACTTATATTATGAATGTGCACTTGGTAAATTAATGAAATGATAATGTAGTGTACTAGATATGTCTATGTGATGGGATAATTGAGATTGTACACTTGTTTTGCTTATAAGGTATACTAGAAAATGTTTTGCTTCTTTATAAAAGTAAAGTTGAGCTAGTATTGGATATTGAATGATTATTTGCTCCTTTAAATTGTTAAAGTTAAGCTAGAATTGAATTGATAAGAATGTGCTCAAGCTAAAAGACATTGAATATGAACCTTGAATAGAGGTGACAGAGAATTTTAGGAGATGAACCTCGATAAGGAAGGTAATCCTAAATTCTTAATATGAGATTTCTCATTAGTTTTCTTATCACAAATGTGAATTTGAAGATATGAACCTCGATAGGAAAGGTGATCCTAAATTCTTAGTATGAGACTTCTCATTAGTTTCCTTATCAAATAAGGCCAGGGTTACTGGTAGTGTGAGGATATAACATTCTCTCCCTACCAAGTGATATAAAAAATGAGGTTCCTAGGAATATGCTTAAAAAGATAATAATAAATAAAGATGATAATTATCATGAATATGTTAATTATATAGATCATCATGAAATTGTTAATGAATGTTTCACATTATGAGAGAATGTGAATATTCTAGTGATAGTGAGATATGACTCATAATTGATATTGTTGAGGTATTCTATGATCTATGGGTGATGTGTTAGATTTAGATATAATTGTTGAATGTAAATTATTGTTCAATGATAATGAAATTTCTGCCTCGGGAAGAGAAATGAAACATTTTTTGGCTTTAGCTTCCTTTCTATGTGTTATTTACAATTATGACTTTATTTCCCTTAAGCAGATGAAATTATTATGATGACATGTTATATGTATACTTATTGAGGATTTTAGAATTCTCACCCCTCGTATCTCATATTTCCATAATAATTCCAGAGTGGGATCATTTCAAACAGTAAAAGTTCAGTTGTTAATATAATATAAAATTATTTACTAGTTTTGACCATTGCTTTGTTCATATAGATATGCAGTGGTTTTGTAAATATGTTCTATGTACTTATGCCTGAAAAAGCTTAGTTTGTATTATTTGCACACTGATGTACTAGTTTTTATGGACTATTCATATCAACATGAAACAGACTTTCCATTTATATGTATATATTACTTTTCCCTCACAATGCTTTATATATTTATATATATATATATATATATATAATGTTGATTAACAAAGAATGATGCTAGTTTAGTTGTGACGTGCCTAATCCTGATTACTTTTGTGTAAATCAAGATATACTAATAGTAATAGTTTCGGGGCGTTATATAAGACACTCAACATTTTGATCACTAAGGTCCTCTAATATAATGCTATAGACATTCTTCTCTCAATTTCCTAAAAGGATGACTTTGCCATTGTTGGGTTCTTTAACTATGCATTTTGTTAGCTCAAACACTATTTTATAGCCATTTTCACAGGACACTTATGCTAAGAAGATTATGTTCCAATCTTTTTACATAATATACATTATCTACTGTACTAAAGTTTTTCTTACCAACTTTACCTATTCCTCTGATTTTTACCTTACTATTGTCTCCAAAAGTGATATCAGCTCCATCTTTGTCCTTGAGAGTGAGGAATTTACTTTTGTCCCTAGTCATATGCCTTGAACACCCATTATCCAGTACTATTTATTCCTTCAACCTTTTGTAATTAGGCAACCCTGCATGAGAGGGAATCATACTTTTAGGTACTTAAACTTTCTTAAACCCTTTCATGTTAGATGGTTGGACCTTATGTGATTTGTTTTTGTGGTAGCACTTTGAGGCTTTATGTCAATCACTTCAATCTTCTTAGCAGGCACAAAAAAGTTTTTATATAACTTCTATTTTGCCCCTCTCTTATATCTTAGTCTAGCTTTGTCAAAGACACATTGTTGGCTTCCAAGAAGCCTCTCAAGATTTTTGGTACTATTGACAAACTTAATTAGGTCATTGGTCAGCATTTTTACCTTCCTTTTAAACAACATATTCTCTTCTGACACTTGAGAGAGTTGTTGAGAAGGTTTAATCTTCTTAGAGTGTGCTGCTAGTTCTATATTTAGCCTTACTAAGGAACCAGCCCTCTTGCTTAAAGCTGCATTATCTCTCTTTAATAAGTCATTTTCTTTGTGTAACTTATCCATTTTGGCTTTGAGAACAATGCAGTTTTGAGCCAAGAAGTTTGAATTAGAGATAAGGTTATCAAAAGCTATTTTGAGATCATCATAAGAGGGTTGGGAGAGTTAAATATCTGATACCTCATCATCACTTTCTTGATCTCTACCAAACAAGCATAGATTTACAACTTCCTCTTAATCTCCCTCACTTGATGAGTCATTGAAATCATCTCACAATGCCATCATTCCTTTCTTCTTTGAGAACTTCTTAGGTCTTTTCTTCAGTAGTGGGCATTTAGATTTAAAATGACCAGATTTCTTGCATTCATAACACACTATCTGATTTTTGTTTTTGCTTCCAGATTCTGCCTTTTGAGTTTCTCTTTTGCATTGGAAGCCTCTTCCTCTTCTTCCTTTGTTTCTCCACATTTTTTGTATTCTTCTGGATATGAAAGAGAGCTCATCTTCATCAGATTCATCATCTTCATCATCTTCACTCTCCTCCTTAGATTTAGTTCTGGAATTGAGAGAGCTCTAAGAGGGTCGGTGAGAGAGTTGCTTGACTACCTTATGGGTGGACTTAAGAGTAATAATTTTTTCTTTTCTTGGTGCATCTTCTTCCATTTCAGTCAACTCTTGCTTGTGCACTTTCAAGGATCCCAGCAACTCATCCAACCTTAAGATTGATAAGTCATTGGCTTCTTCTATGATAGTCACCTTGGGCCTTCACACCTTAGACAAGCTTCTCGGCAACTTTCTCACATGCTCTTGATCAGAGTAGGTCTTCCCAAGAGACTTAAGATCATTCACAATCACTGTGAATCTAGCAAACATCTCATCTACACTATTATGTTCCTTCATCTTGAACATTTGATACTGATGTACTAGCATACTTATCTTTGGTTCTTTCACTTGATTTGTTCCTTCATTGGCTATGACAAAGTATCCTATATTTTTTTAGCTGTTGCATAACCAGCAATCTTTCCAGTTGCCATGCTCTCCTCTACTTAATGCACAGGTGAGAAATAATTTTGCCTTAGAATTCAGAAGGAACTTGTTCTTTTCAGCTTCTGTCCACTGAGATTTAGGTTTCTCAACTTGGATTCCACCTTCACCAGTTCTCATAGGAATGTAGGGACTAGTTTTTATAATATCCCAAAGATTAACATGCTGGGATTCAATGAAGAGCTTCATCCTTTTCTTCCAGTAGTTGTAGTCTCTTCCATCAAAAGCAGATGGCCTATTGGTAGAAGAACCCTCTGGTAGGGAGGTTCCACCTCCTTGTTGCATTGCTATACTTCCGTCAAGATTTTTTTCCTCTCACACTGTTAGGTGTGCTCAACCAAGAAGCCGAGCTCTGATACCAACTAAAGTTAGCAGTAACACAAGAAGGGGAGACACAGATTCACACTTTATGAAGAATAGATTCTTGTTATGTTCACTTTAACTCAAAAACACTTTTATTCTTACAAAGAAAAACTCTAATTTACTTAAGATCAGTATCAGAACAGATTGAAATGAGATAAGTGAGGGATGAGAAGCAAGACACCAATATTTATATTGGTTCACCCTAAAACCACTTGGGACTACGTCATGTACCTAGCAAATAATAAGATTTTCACTAAGTGAAAGTATTCTTTCTTACCAAGCCTCTTCAAGCTTTTATAAATGAGTATTCTTTTTTCCCACGGCTTCTCCAGGCGTGTTTCAACAAGTATTCTTTCTTACCAAGCCTCTTCAAGCTTTTATAAATGAGTATTCTTTTTTCCCTCGGCTTCTCCAAGCGTGTTTTAACAAGTATTCTTTCTTACCAAGCTTCTTTAGGCTCTTACAATTAGCTTAACTAAGCTTCCAAGTTGCTTGCACACCCCACAAGCTCATCACTAACACTCAACAATCAAAAACAAGATTTAAGTATTTAAGATAAGTGGCTAGGTCTCGAAATCACTCAAAGAATGTATTAACAGTTTTGCAGTACCTACAACACACCTACTAAGGATTTCAAAACTTTCAAAATGAAGTAGGTAGAGGTGAGAGAGTTGTTCTTCGTGTATAAGCTTTTTTCTTTCTCATATCATTCCACATTTTCATTTCAAGCTTAGAGCCTTTCATAGCTTGTGAAAAGTAACTGTCAAAGGCCCTCAATTGTTATTTGTCCTTTTTGTGGTAGGTAGCCATTATTTTGCTGTGTTATGCTGAGTCAGTGCACTTACTTAAGTTCCTGCTAAGGATTAACATAGTTTTGCAAAACCTACAACACACCTACTAAGGATTTCAGAACATTTAGAATGAAGTAGATAGAGGTGAAAGTTATTCTTCGTGTATAAGCTTTTTCTTTCTCAAATCATTCCACATTTTCATTTCAAGCTTAGAGCCTTTTATATCTTGTGAAAAGTATCTGTCAAACTCCCCCAACAATTATTTGTCCTTCTTGTGGCAGGTAACCATTATTTTACTGTGTTATGCTGAGTCAACGCACTTACTTAAGTTCCTGCCTAGGAACTTTCTCAAGCTTCATACCAGTTGACCTTCTCAATAACTCTCTCAAGCTTGATGTTTCACAACACCTCTTATTCTTTGATTCCACTGTCATTTTTATGTTTCATCTTGATAACTTAGATGATGAAAACTTCCTTTTGATCTCTAATTTGCTCTTGATCTTGTGAAAAATCCTTACATTCTTGAACTTTCTCACAACTTTCTCACGACAACCTCTTAAGTTCTTGAAGAACTTTCTCAATATGCACCTTGAAATCTCTCAAGTCAAAAATTGATTTTCTTGGTCCTCTTTAATTATCCACAAAGCTTCTTTATAATTGTTTTAGTCTTGAAAAAGTTATTACTAACAAGAAAACTCCACAAATATCATGTTTGCATAATCCATATACTTAAAAGCAAATGTTCTTAATTTTCAATGTAGTTGTTATCATCAAAATACAACTTGTAATTTTAGCCACCAAAAGGCTTTGGAGCCTACATATATATATCATGGAAAAACATAGAGGGGTGAGAATTTTAGTAATTCTCAATAAATCTATATGAAATGACATCATAATAAATCCAACAGCATCAGATTGAAAAGCAGATAACAAATATAAGTTAGAAAATATTATAACGTTATTATCTAGAGGCAGAGATTACTTTTATATCAGTTTTCTTTATATGATCAAAAAATAAATAATAGCATTTATAAAATTGTCTCAATGTAGTATGAATGCAATGTTTGTGTTTTGGCTATTACGTATCATTTTTAGCAATTCTCTATATAAGGCAACCTTTGTCCTCTGAGGGGGAATGACCACCCTCTCAAGGGGAAATGACCCTCTTTCTGCAAGGTAGTCTATTTGTCAGACATGAGCTAGTGCACTCTCAGTAGTCGTACGTGCTACATAGTGCCTATCCAAGTAAGGTGAATTCTATCCTTTCACCTTATTGATAAGGACCTTACTTTCTTAGTAAGATACATTTATCCATCATTTGGAAATGCTTACTCTTTTAATAAGTCTTTGTATAATGCATCACATGTCACATTTCATGTACATAGAGCTACTAAGAGCCTTACATTGCATTATCACAAGTCCCATGTCATAACATCATGATAACAACTAGTGCAGGGTGTGCATTATCATAATAAACAGCTACCAATACCAAAATATAATCCCAGGCACATATTCAAGTTTCATTTGAGATAACTTGGCATTCAAATAATACATTATACATAACCCTTATGCATTCATACAAGCATTGTCTTACATTATTAATTTCCCTATGAGGATAGGACCTTAGGGATTAACTCTATACTCAATTTGCATCAGCTTGAGACTCGTTAAGTCTCCGTTGACTTTAATAATCAACTCATTGACCTCTAATGGTCTTAACCAACTCGTCCTAGGGTTGTGGCCAACATTGGTTATCAAGTGCAACTAAGGTCACCTTGGCCTGAGGCTAGTCCAAAGCCAGAGGCCACCTGGGCTCGACCTTGACCCAACTTTCTTGTCATCATCAAGTGGTGGTCCTTGGGGGTCAAAACCACCTTGGATGACTCCAACTTGACCAAAACATCAAATTTTGGAGTTCCAACATGGTGGTCCTTGGTGGCAACCACCACCACTTCTTGGCCGCCAACTTGGCCACTATAGGTGGCGATTTTAACCTCACTAGCACAGCAAAATAGCCATCAAGTCTTAAGTTCTCAAGTTTTGACTTTGGGTGGCCAACACTTCACCATCACCAAGGGTGGTGGTTCCACCCTTATTCCTCTACATACAAGTCAACCTAGACCCTTTCCTCCTCTATAGAGCCACCATCATAGCTCATAGAGCCTCTATGGCCACCAGATCCGCCTCTAAGATCATGGCCAAAGGATGAGAAGGTCATCCATGATTTCCATGGGCATCATAACTTCCCAAATCATCATGCCTAGCCCAATTAATAACCATAAATAAGAATCAAGGAAGAAAAACAAAGATAAGGAGCAAAAAACCCTACTTGTTTTTTGGTGAAGCTCACAACTTGAAGGAGGAAGGGAGGACTGGTGATGTAGCTTGGTTCCACACATGAAAGAGGGCGAGCCAATCACGATTTCGGTGACACCTTGAACATGCAGTGGCGACAGCAGTTGGGGGAGAAGCTTCTCTCTGTAGCTCGTCTTTCTCTTTCTCACTAGAAATGGTAAAGGTGAAGAGGAAATGAAGATGGAGAGAGGGCTTGTTGGTTTTATGTAGAAATCGCGGCCCCTTGGAGATCGCTAACCTTAGTGACTTGGTTTGGCTTGTCACTAAGTTGTAAGGCTATGAGTTCTCCTTCTTGTTGGACTCGTGTATCCCGAATTTCTTCATGTATATCCAAGTCAACTAAGAAGACATTTGGGTGGTCTGTAGTGCCCTAGTTGGGTGTTCGTGGTGGAGTTTTTAATAGAGCTTTCCTAATTTTCAAATTGGAGTTGAAGCAACTTCACACAGGTAACTAATCTCTTTTAACTCATCTAGGGAAGGGTGAGCCAAGATTATGTTGCAGGCAAGGGGGCAATCTATAACTAAGAATCTTATTTTCATCATTTTAATCTTTGGTTTGGTTCCCAAGGTCAAGTGCAGCTTAACGTATCCTTCTAGGGTGATCTTGTCACCAGTGAAGCCAATGAGCTCACCCATGTGAGGGATCAAGTCCTGCTTTGGGAGTTCTAGCTACTTAAAGAGGTCCATAAACATAATATCGGTCGGGCTGCCTTGGTCCACAAAAATACGTTTTACCACAGCAATGGCCAAAATCCCAAATATGACCAGTAAGTCATCGTGGTCCGCAATTATACCTCCATAATCTTCATCAGAAAAGGAGATTGGTGGTGTTTTTCCTGATCTGTATCTCGTTTTGAGATGGGGTGGGAAGCCATACTCAAAACTGCTCTCAAATGCCGCTTTCTAGTTGAGTCTGATTCGTTACCTCTAGCAAAGCCACCCGATATAGTGTTGATGCTTTGAGGGACTTCTATATTGCAGCAATCATCTTCACGAGGGGATTAATCACAGGGGAGTCTGTTTTCTCAGTTTTTCCTTGTGTCTCGGGCTAAGTTTTCCCTCCATTAATCATCTCTAGTGGTGTCCTCCTTCACTAATATGGGGATAGGCTCTTGCGTGGGCTAGGGCTCCTTTTTATATAATTCTGGGGTCCGCATTGAGGATTCCCATTCTAGGATTGGTGGACGTATTGTCCAAGATACCTATCTCAGAAGAGAGTGTCATGGTGCCACATGTAATCCTCTATAGTATATTTGTAGTCATTGTGATAGTCATAATGCTTGAACTTGTCTTTTTGTGCATGTTTCTTCAGAAGAAAAGGCTTAGGTATATCCCGAAACTTGATGTTACATACCTCCTGATAGATTTGGCTCATGGGGACCCTTAGGGGATGTATTCTTCATATTTTCCCCTTAGGGGTGCTTTGGAGGAGGTCCGTGGTGGATGTTGTTTCTGAGTTTTCTTTTGTTGGGGATCCTTGTTCTTGTCGAGTTCTCTCTTCACTTTGTTCATCTCTTCCATGTTAATGTATTTCTCAGATCGATTTTTGAGCTCATCCAGGTTCTTCGGGTTTCTCTTAGTGATGGAGGAGGCAAAAGGCCTTAGGTGTAGGCCAACTATGATAGTGTGCATAGCGACCACTTTTTTCAAGTCCTTTATCATTAAGGACTCTTTGTTAAACCTGGCCATGAAGTCTCAGAGTGGTTCATCTCATCCCTGCCCGAAATTAATAAGGTTGCACAAAGTTTTTGGTTACACTTTGCTTGTAGTGAAGTACAGTAAAAATTTCAAAGCCAGCTCACGAAACTAGTTGATAGACCTTAGAGGCAGGGTGGAGAACCATTTGAAAGCAACATTCTTTAGAGTTGAAGGGAAGGCACGGTACAATGCAGGTTTTGTGCTCCGATGGAACAACAAAGATGAGGTAAAAGTATCAAAATGTTCTTGGGGGTCCGTTGTATCGTCATACAAGTCAATATTCTTTAGGAACTTGAACCTTTTTGGGACCTGGACTCCCATGATGAAGTCCGAGAAGGGATGGTCAAAATGGTATAGCTCACCAGGTTATTTTGTAGGTTCTGATACTGTGGATGGTTATCGATTAACAAGTTCCAGTCCTTCTGTGCGAATCGTGGGCATCATCCAATTGTTGCGGTCAAGATTATTTTCATTTTCCTACTTAGTGTGGACTGCCCTTTGGAGTTCCACAATTTGCCTTACTTGCTCTTATAGTTTCTAATTTTTTATGCCAGATAATGTCCATTAGGAGGTCCCAGTTTGAGGGTTCCCAATAGGAAGATGCCTCTAGTGATTAGTGGTGTTCTATGTCTTGTGGGTGCACCTCTTGTTGCTGAGGGACTTTAATGACAGAGTGCAACCTGCTTCCACGGTGGACAAGGGGCCTTGTTTTGGTTGGTAATGGAGGCGTCCACCCCATCTCATCCCATCCCATTCCATCGTGGATCATGGTTTGTGGGTTGATTCTGGTTCTTAGCAATCCTGGAAGCAGGCTTATTCTATTTTGTAGTGGCTTACTTTCTTGTATTGACCATGGTGGAGATGAGAGTAGCAATTTAACATTTTCCACAAAAGACGCCAATGTTCAGAGCCAGGATCAAAAGTGTGTATTTGATCTCACCTCTAAGCAGTGGTTGATGGTGGATTCCTTCTTGTGCAATAGCGATAACTACAGAAAGGGGGTGGTGTACCTGCAAAGTGTAACACCTTCAATAACATGTTAGGCTTGTATATAGTTATAGAGGTAGCCTAATATTAGTTTAACATGCTTGTAAAGTTCTGTGACAAACTAAGTTAGCTTAGGCACTTTGCTGAACATAGAATATGGAAAGTAGCCTAAAATGACCCAGAAAATAGCAAAAATTACTTATATGGGAGAAATAAATATGGATAATTTATTTCTAAATCACAAATGAGCTAATTAAGATGTAGTTAAAGTTTTAAGATAAACAAAGTTAGTTTAGTATTTTTAAGCATACTGAGAGTGTGTTTTAATACCAGATTGACTTGTAGCAGATTTGAAAAATCATGTAATTGATGAAATGAGTTTTTAGATGAATCTTATGACTTATTCTAATGCTTATGAAAGTTAGGAAACTTGATTTGATAAATTCTAAGTGTTCTAAATAGATGAAATGTTCTAATAATTTAACAAGTCACTTAGTGACTCACGTTCTAGTTGTTTCTTATTGACTTTTGGTGTTATTCCTTCTTTTTTTCACACTTCAATTTATTCACTCTCTCACGTTATCAACTTTAGCAGCAACAAAATAGGAAAAGAGAGAAAAGAACGAAGAGGAAAAGGAGGAAGAAAAGGGAAGGAAGAGGAAATTCAAAGGTTTAAAGTTCATCTAAACTACAAGTGAGGTAGGGGTGATTGTTCTTTATCTTCTACCCTTTGTTTTTCTCTCCATGCTTTTGGCCTACATGTTGAGTTTTAAAAATGGGTTTTCTAAGGTTTTTTCATGGTTTAGGTTGGAGAAATATGTTGGAAACCTATTTCTAGTTTAAGCTTGAGTTAGTTTAGACATGCTGGATAGTTGAACCTTAGGAATATCTATATAATTTCCTTGTGATGGAAGTTGAGAAATGGGTGTTTGAGGTTATAGTTTAAGTTAGAAGTTTGTTTAAGGGTTGCTAGATGATTGGGGGTCATAATTGTGGTTGAAAATCATTTAGAATTCTTGAGTTGATGAGCCAAATGAGGAAGGGTGGAGAATAAAGAGCTCAGTTGCTCTGTTCTCTACTGTTGGATGTAGCAAATAACTGGTTAGGAAGCAAGCTAATCAATTATTTGTGTTTAGCAGAAGCTTTTCTATTTCCCAGATCATCAGTTAGCCAATTAGCTAACTAATTATTCGTTTATGGTAGAGAGTTCTAACAGGCCATAGCCGATTATGGGAAAGACCATAACCAGTTATTGAGCTTGTCCAGAACGTGTTTTTAGGAGCCATAATAGGTTTAAACAAGTCATAACCGGTTAGGCAAAGGCTATACCGATTATCTTGTTTCCCAAAATGAAAGTTTAGTTTGTTATTGGTTTCTAAACCCTGTCAAAAGCTTAGGGGATCCCTAGTAAGAGTAAAAGAAGTTCCTTAGGATTTTATAGGAAGACAATTAAGCTAGGTAAAGGATACAAATGGTTCAAATGTAATGGGATTTAGGTATACTCCTTAGTAAGAATGAGGAATATATGATCTTTAGGGCATCTAATAGTAGTGGATGCCATAGTTAGGTGTCTAGCTCCCTAGGCAACATAGTGATACATTATATATCACTTGTTATGTGATGAGGTAGGATACTAGATACGAGTTTGCTAAGTTTGTTGGCAATAGTTAAGTGTCATGGTGCATGAAGTGCTTTCATAAGGTTAAGGTAGAGCTAGTAATGTAAGAATAGACTTAGTATAAAGCTGATGTGGTGTTTATGTAAGAGTTAGGCATAACTCCACATTATCAGACACACTTGTTATTGCTAAGTAGTAGAATGTAGTGGGCTAGTTTACTCATTACAAGGTAGGTTAATGAGGTAACAGATTCCCTCCCTACCATAGAGAGGAATAGTTAAGTTTCATGACATTGCATCTCTACTATCATGCACTTTTCTTTGAGCATAATCATACATGACATAATCATTGCATTTCTTGGTAATTGTTTTTATTTGTGGTTTTTGTTTCTTTTGTGAATGTGTTGTTTTGCTCGATGATATTTTATAATTGTATGGGTGGTTGTTCAATATCATTGATTGTTTTATATGTGAGTTGTTTATTCTTTATGAATGTTACAACTGCTAGTATTGGAATACTATTATTGAGGATTATGTATTCTCACCCTGTGTGTTGCCATGTAAATCCAGATGGAAGCTTTTCCAAAGGAAAGAAGAAGAAGTATGAAGACTAAAGTAGTTTTTATACTGTAATTGACAAAACTTGTCTACTTATTTATATTGACTTTGACTTTTTGTAAATAAGTTATATTTATATTACTTTGCCTTTGAGACTTGATGTAAATATATGTATAACCTTTTTTTTATCATGGCTCTCTATAATTATTTGATTAATGTTATGGGTTAGTTTGATGTTAAATTAGTAGTAGCATAACTAGTACAGTTTATCCAAGTGTATGTAAGGTATACTAGGTTATCGGTATTAGGATGTTACACAAAGAACTCTGACACTCTAGTTACAGTAGCGCACTAGGAGAGATGAATAATTAAGATTGGTAGTGTAATGAGAGACATCTAATCATGCACACTTGTATCTCATCATGGGGGCCATTTTCAAACTATACCACGTTTTGCTTATGTTAGATAAGAACTGTAACACCCACCGTAGGGTATCACATTTATGTTACTTAATTACCAAATAACCCCTTTATGATAAAATATGCTTTGTAGTGTAAATACGCGTTATAAAATTTCTTATTATCAATAAGATAAACTTAGCAGAAAATAAAAATATGACAACATCATCACAAATAATTTACATCATATATACACAATCTTAGTATAGTCATACTTAAATATTTACAGACCAAGTTCTTAAAGTATTTGAACATTATTTAAAACTAACATACTGCCCAAGTATTACTAAACAGCAGAACCCTCAGACGGGTCCTCCTCAGATTCCTCAGCAGATAGGAATCCGAACTGACGCGAAGTCCTACGGACAGATGTCCGTGCAGGCGACACAATACTAATCGCACTAGGAGTACGGTAGTAAGCTCCCCAGTACTGCCTAATGGACAACGGAAACTCTAAGTGTACATTAATATTTACACTAAAATAAGGGTTCCCTTGATAAAGTCTACTTAGGATAATATTCAAGTCTCCTATATAGTAAATACACTCTCTATCTAGGTCAACGTGTCACGCTTCCGGTCCTCCACGAAATTGCAACCTCATATATCCTAGGAAACTGGGTATTGCCATCTTCTCAGAATTCAACTTCCTCCACAGGAATCTACTCCTCTCCACCTTCTTGTTCAAGTCCTTGCTCAACGTCTTTACAAATATAAATACAATACAAAATAGGCATACAAAGAGGTGAGATCACCTACGCCAATGCCAGCATGGTAGCGTGGAGATAAATACATACAATATATCATACAGATACATCCTACCATAATTATAATCATGCCATCAACATTATTTATCATCACATTATATGTAATAAATAATAATTACGATCATGCACTCAATATTTCCAAATATTCAATAATTCAAATATCACATCGATATCAATACTCAATAATTATGCATGTGCACATAGAATCAACTTCCTACTCCATGGAGCTAAAACTGAGGTCGGAGAGAGTGATCGAAAAGATCTGTCTGTACCAACATGCCTCAGACCACGTGCTATAATTTGCACATCTAGCATATACACTACAGTCTTTATCAGATCTTGATTAAGAATAGTGTCTCGGTCAGGATCATCGGTGTGTTGCATCGGTCAAACCCACGGTACAGAAGAGCTACCAACTGCCCATTGTAGGCAACCCGCACCCCAATGCCCCCAAAGTCAACAAGTGACTTACACTACGCATATTGCACCCACTCAAGAGGTGTATTCTCTCCTAGGCAATTAGCCTTATTCAGTCCATTAGACCTTTTCAATGCATGTATAATGTACCATACTCAACTCAAAATCATTATCTCATATTCAGGGTTCACACATTGGTTCAACAGTATCTTTACTGTATTTTCATCGCATAATGATATTTTTGCGTTTTCTCAATCGCGCAACATTTCTGTCGCATTTTCAAATCGCGTATTGATTTTTTAACATTTTCTCAATTGCGTAAAATATTTCTAACGTATTTCAAATAAAAAATATGATTTTTCTCATTTAATACCAAAAATTGACTTTATTTTTGATATTTACATAATAGTCTCTCTATAACATAATATTTACGTTATAGTCCTTGTTTAAATAATATTTTCATAATAGTCCCTCTTAAAATAATATTTACAAGATAGTCTCTCTTTTAGAAAATATTTATAACATAGTCCCTCTTTAGATAATAATTACAATATAGCCCCTCTAAAAATCAATATTTCTACTGTTTCTCAGAAAATGATAATTCTTTGCTTTACTTAAGATATTACAGCTCAAATTTTCTTAATGCGCTTCCAAACCCATAAGGTGAGCTATACGTTAGAAAACTTCAAGTATTTACACTTATTTTACTACATAGCTTAGTAAGCCAATTTTAACTCTAAAAATCAAGTTACTTTCATTCTAAATTCTCAAACTTACTAAAAAATTCGTACTATCAAACTCTTAATTCTACACTGAGTAAAATATTTTTGGATCTTAAATAATAAAATTTGGCATATTGGCCGAATTTTCATTTTTGCTTCAAAATTCATTGTAATTTATTTTCTAACACTCTAAATTCTTGTAAAATCTCTTAATTAATTTTATTGTCATAGAACATTTAATTCTCAATTTAAAACCATAATTTTAGGACTCATGGTCCTCTTGAAAGTAGTGAGGCTGTGTGCCTCTAAGCTCTTTGGAGCTCTCATGTAATATTTCCAACAAGTTGTTCACATCCTAAATTACACATACATTTGCATGCTTCCAAAATTATACATACAAGCATATTATCAAAGCTATAGTCATACCATCACACATGCAATCATAAATTCAAAATCATAAATACCACAATCACAAACAAAGAAGCATCAAACAACAAGTGAATAAATCCTTATAGATTTTTCACTATACAAAACCATCTCCTCACCACCAACACTTAGTAGGTGAGGCAAATCTCCCTCTTATCTTAAGGAAGACCAAATCTTCAAGTTCCCTCCTTCTCTTGATTTCGTATTAAACAAACAAAAACCCTAAAAATTCTTAAACAATTACTTAAGTCATAAACAAGGCTTAATAACAAAGAACCATGGAACAATCATGGTCCAGAAAATCAAAAACTTAACTTAGAACCAAAGAATCAAAAGTTTACCTTTAAAGTAGTAAACCAAAGCTTGAATTTTGAGGTACAAGGAGTAGGATTTTGACAAAACTTTCTAAATGAAAAGTGTTTAGAATATGGTTTAGGTTTAGAAAGTGTAAAGAAGTAAAATTATAGAAGATTAGAAGTAGTATTTAGGGTGGCTGGCCGAAACTCCAAGAAGAAAAAGAAAGGAAAAGTGTTCTTGTGTTCTTGAGATTTTTGTGAGAAAATGAAGGCTTAGCTTTTAGGTGAGAGAAAATGAAAATGGATAGTAAATTTAGAGAGTCAAAACCGTGTAGGTAGTGTAGGGAAATTATAAGATAACTATGATAGTAAAATATCACATTTGTGTTCACATGTGAAAGCACATGGCTTGGTCATCACTTGGTCATCTATTGGTCATAAAAGACCATTCAAGAAGGCTTGAGAAGCCCACTTGGCCGTGTGGCTCTATAGGAAAAGCTAACCAAGTTTGTTTTCAATTTTGTTCTAGTTACTCTTTAATCAAATAACAACTAACTAGATTAGTTTTCTAGTTACTTGCTTAACTATCTAGTTACATAGCTAACTAGTTAAATAGGTCATTGCATATGTCATGCCTAGTCATGGCTTCTAGATAGTTTTAGGATATTTAACTAGTAACTATGTTCTAACTAATTAGTAACTAGGTTAGTTCATTTAGTTTCTTAATTAGGCAATTTAGGTAACTAAATTAGATTAATTTAGTTATTTTGTAACTAGTCAAATATTTCAACTTAGACCATTTCTTATTGGTTAGAAAAGTCCAACCATCATTTTTGACTTGTTTCTATTAATTCATAAATAATTAAGTTACAGAAAAAATTCTAAGTACATTTTCTGTTAATTAAAATATATGGGGTCCAATAATTTATAGCAGAAGCTGCTATAAATAAAACAACAGATTATTTTCCACGAAATATTTTTATTTCACAGATAAATTCTAAAAATTAAAAGATTCTTTTCTGTGTCTCTCAGATTCGGATTTAGTAAGATCTCCCGTCTCTGAATAAATCAATAAAGGTTTTCCCTTGCCCAAAAATTATTATTTTTCTGATACGAAGTAAATCACACAAAACGATCAAATATATTCACGGAATACTCAAAATAATTTTACAGCACAGAGAAATCACTAAACAGTAGAATTCTGTTATTACTGTTAAACAGTTAGAAAATTTGGGGTGTTACAACTCTCCCCCTCTAAACAGAAGTTTCGTCCTCGAAACTTGATTTCACACCCTCAAAATAAATATAGATATTGCTATTTTAATTTATCTTCCAACTCCCATGTAGCTTCACCGCTTACATCATTCCAAACTACTTTAACCAATGTAATTTCCTTACTTCGAAGTTACTTTGTCCTTCGATCTTCAATCTTGACTAGAAACGTTTCATAGGTTAAATTTTCCTTCAATTGTACGGTGTCTGGTTCGATAACATGAGTAGGATCAGAAATATATTTTCGTAGTTGTGATACGTGAAATACATTATGAAGATTCGATAGTAGAGATGGTAATGCAATCTGATAAGCTACCGGATCTACCCGACGGAGTATCTGATACGACTCGATAAAATTTGGAGTGAGTTTCCTTGATTTACTCACTCGTCCAACTCCAGTCATAGGTGTCACACGTAAAAATACATGGTCACCTTCTTCAAACTCAACTGGTCTTCATCTTTTATCAGCATAACTCTTTTGCCGAGTCTGAGTTGTCTTCATCTTGTCTTGAATCATCTTCACTTTCTCAGTTGTCTGTTGTACAAATTATGGGCCTACTACGACACTTTCACCATCATGATACCAACACAATGGCGTTCTGCATCGTCTCCCATACAATGCCTCATAGGGTGCCATCCTTATGCTTGAATGAAAACTGTTATTGTATATGAATTCTATCAATGGCAAAAATTCATCCCAACAACCAGTTTGTTCTAGAACACAAGCTCTTAACAAGTCTTCTAATGACTGAATCGTCCTTTCTGACTGACCATCTGTTTATGGATGGTAAACAGAACTTAGACGTAGCTTTGTTCCCATCGCTTGTTGCAAACTATTCCAAAACCTTGATGTAAATTGTGGATCTCGATCAGAAATAATACTGGATGGTACACCATGAAGTCTAACAATTTCATTGATGTACACTTAGGCCAACTTTTCCATTGAGTACTTAATATTAATCGGCAAAAAGTGCGCCGACTTGGTAAGCCGATCAATAATTACCCAGATAGAATCGTGACCTTTTCGAGTCTTTGGTAGTCCTGTTATGAAATCCATTGCTATGTTATCCCATTTCCATTTAGGAATAGGCAAAGGTTGCAACATTCCTGATGGTCTTTGGTGTTCCACCTTAGCCTTCTGACAAATTAAATAAGATGATACATATTTAGCGACATCCTTCTTCATTCCTTGCCACCAATATAGCTGTTTCAAGTCTTGATACATCTTTGTGGCTCTTGGATGCATACTCAACTTACTCCTGTGAGCTTCATCCAAAATCAATTTCCTATGTTCTGGATCGTTTGTCACGCAAACTCTTCCTTTAAACTTCAGAATTCCATCAACACCTTCGCTAAATTCCAATACTGCTCCTTGGCTCCTTGCCTCTTTTGCTTCTTGCAAATACTGATCACTGTTTTGTCCTATTCGTATCCTATCCATTAAATCATTTGAAATGGTGATCATTTTTAAACACATCTTCCCCGGTGTCAATTTCACAGACAAACGCATATCTCAAAATTCTTCTATTAGTTCCTTCTCTTTAATCATCATAACAGAAGCATTAAGCGTTTTCCTACTTAAAGCATCCGCTACAACATTCGCCTTTCCAGGATGATACTATAATTGAAAGTCATAGTCCTTCAGAAACTCTAGCCAATGCCTTTGTCTCATGTTCAACTCTTTTTGGTCAAACAGATACTTCAAACTTTTATGATCACTAAAGACAATGAACGTTACCCCATAAAGAAAATGTCTCCATACTTTCAATGCAAACACTACAGCTGCCAACTCCAAATCATGAGTCAGATAATTCATCTCATGTACTTTCAATTGCATCGACGCATATGCTACAACCTTACGGTTCTGCATAAGTACACAACCCAATCCTTGGTACGAAGTATCACAATATACTTTGAAAGGTTCATTCGGATCAGGTAGAATCAAAATCAGTGAAGTAGTCAGTCATCTTTTCAACTCCTGGAAACTTTCTTCGCATGCATCAGTCCATACAAATGGTTGATTCTTTCGTGTAAGTTGGGTAAAAGGTCCTACTATCTTCGAAAACCCCTCAATAAATCATAGATAGTAACTAGCTAATCCAATAAAACTACGGATCTCTGATACAGTCTTCGGTCTTTCCCATTCAACAATTGTTTCCACCTTTGAAGCATCAACTTCAATTCCTTCTTCCGATATAGCGTGTCCCAAAAATTGAACTTCACTTAACCAAAATTCACATTTGGACAACTTGACATATAACTTATTCTCCTTTAGAATCTGGAGAACCACTCTGAGATACTCAGCATGTTCCTCCTGACTTCGAGAATAAATCAAAACGTCATCAATAAAGACAACTACAAACTTATCCAAGTATGAAAGGAAAATCTTGTTCATAAAGTCCATGAATATGGAAGGTGCATTAGTCAGCCCAAACGGCATCACTTGATATTCATAATGCCCATAACGTGTCCGAAACGCAGTTTTTGGAATATCCTCTGCTTTCACACGTATCTGGTGATAACTAGAACGTAAGTCAATTTTGGAAAAATATTGCGGCTCCTCGCAATTGATCTATCAGATCGTCGATTCTTGGAAGCAGATATTTATTCTTAATCGTAATCTTATTCAATTGTCAGTAGTCTACACATAGACGAGAAGTCCCATCCTTCTTCTTTACCAACAATACTGGAGCTCCCCATAGTGATACGCTTGGTCTCACAAATTGCTTTTCTAATAAATCCTCCAGCTGTTTCTTAAGCTCTGCCAACTCTACTAGCAACATCCTGTAAGGTGCCATAGATATAGGTCTAACTCTAGGTACTAAATCAATAGAAAACTCAATTTCTCTTTCTGGTAGTAGTCCAGGTATATCTTCAGGAAATACCTCAAGAAATTCATTAACTACGAAAATATCCTTCAAAACATCTTCACACTGAACCTCCAAAGAAGATATCAACAAATACCCCTGATCTCCTTCCTTCAAACAAGCTTCTACTTGAGTAGCCGTTAGGAATCTAGAACCCTTAACCTCAGGAAAAACTAACGTCCTACTAGAACAATCTATCAGGATATGGTTAGAAGACAACCAATCCATTCCTAAGATTACATTAATCTTGGAAAGAGGCAAACAAATCAAATCCACATAAAAGATTCTATCCCTAACACATACAGGGCAATTCAAACATACTTTTGTAATTATCACAGGCTTATCAGTAGGAGTAGCAACACTTAAATCATAAGGCAATGTAGTCACAGTCAATCCCAAATGCTCCACACAATCACATGCAATGAAAGAATGTGTTGCTCCCGAATCATATAACACTGTTAAAGGATTACCTTCGATGGCACACTCCTCCATAATCAAGTCCTCAGATTTTGCTGCTTTTTCTCCGCTCATAGTATACACATGACCACCTGCCTGTGGCCTCGCAGTACGAACACTTCCGACTTATGGTTCCGCCTTCAACTGACCACATTCTCTAGAAAAATGTCTAGGCTTTCCACATCTATAATAGGTAACTCCTTTATGTTGATAATCTTTGGTGAGATGATTTTTCCTACACTTGAAGCATTTCAGTGTAGAAGTTCTAGCTTGACTAGCTTTACTGCCACCAGAACTTCCTCCAAAAGATTACTGTCAATTTTGACCTCCTGTAGGCTTGGTATACAGTTTCTGCTGATAACGGTTGCCACCGCTACCTTTTCCTCTTTGGAACAGTGTAGGTCCAAAGTTCTTATTCCTTGCCTCACGTTGTTGATCAATTTTTTCAACCTTTCGATGCTTGTTCAACAATGCTGGAAATTGGTCAATATCCACTGTTGCAATAGCTCGCTTAATGTCAAGTCTCAACCCCTCTTCAAATTTTCTGCACTTCCATTCCTCATCCGGGTGCATATGAAAATACCTCGAAAACTTAGACAAGCTTTCAAATTTTGCAGCATATTCACTTATGGACATCATCCCCTGCCTCAAACTAAGGAATTCTATCTCCTTAGCATGACGAACACTAGCCGAAAAATACTTTCCCAGAAATTTCTGCTTAAAGAGCTACCATGTCACAACTCTCCCCTCAGCTTGAATCAATCTTCGGGCTCCTGCCCACCAATCTTCTCCATCTCCTACTAACACAAAAGTAGCAAAAGTAATCTTTCGCTCATCAATACAACCCATACCTTTAAATATCTTTTCTAATCCTTTGATCCGCAGATCAGTTTTCTCTAGGTCAAATTCTCCATGAAACTTTGGTGGATTGTTTCTATTAAATTCTGATAAACTTTGAGCATCCTCAGTTGCTCTTTGGTTTTGCTACACAACAACTTCAGCCATCCATTGCATTGCTGCTACAGCTGTAGCCATGTTTTGGTCATCGTTGCCAACATCTCCAAATCCTGCTCTAGTATTCACGCATCCTCTTCCTCGTCCAACCATTACGTTTTCCCAAATCAAGCTGAACAACACAAGGAAGAGTTAAAGTCAATCTTCAAATAATATTGTTTTCTTTCGAAAAACAAACAGAGAATCACACAATTTAAACAAGATAGACCTAACCACAAACCCAAAAAGACTCTAACTTGAGCTCTGATACCAACTAATGTAACACCCACCGTAGGGTATCACATTTACGTTACTTAATTACCAAATAACCCTTTTATGATAAAATATGCTTTGTAGGGTAAATACGAGTTATAAAATTTCTTATTATCAATAAGATAAACTTAGCGGAAAATAAAAATATTACAACATCATCACAAATAATTTGCATCATATATACACAATCTTAGTACAGTCATACTTAAATATTTATAAACCAAGTTCTTAAAGTATTTGAACATTAGTTAAAACTAACATACTGCCCAAGTATTACTAAACAGCAGAACCCTCAGACGGGTCCTCCTCAGATTCCTTAGCAGATAGGAATCCGAACTGACGCGAAGTCCTATGGACAAGTGTCCGTGCAGACGACACGATACTAATCGCACTAGGAGTACGGTAGTAAGCTCCCCAATACTGCCTAATAGACAACGAAAACTCTAAGTGTACATTAATATTTACACTAAAATAAGGGTTCCCTTGATAAAGTCTACTTAGGATAATATTCAAGTCTCCTATATAGTAAATACACTCTCTATCTAGGTCAACGTGCCACGCTTCCGGTTCTCCAAGAAATTACAACCTCATATATCCTAGGAAACTAGGCATCGCCATATTCTCAGAATTCAACTTCCTCTACAGGAATCTGTTATTCTCCACCTTCTTGTTCAAGTCCTTGCTCAATGTCTTTACAAATATAAATACAATACAAAATAGGCATACAAAGAAGTGAGATCACCTACGCCAATACCAGCATGGTAGTATGGAGATAAACACATACAATATATCATACAGATACATCCTACCATAATTACAAACATGCCATCTATATTATTTATCATCACATTATATGTAATAAATAATAATTACGATCATGCCCTTAATATTTCTAAATATTCAATAATTCAAATATCACATCGATATCAATACTCAATAATTATGCATGTGCACATAGACTCAACTTCCTGCTCTATAGAGCTAAAACTCAGGTCAGAGAGAGTAATCGAAAAGATCTGTCTGTACCACCATGCCTCAAACCATGTGCTATAATTTGCACATCTAGCATATACATTACAGTCTTTATCAGATCTTGATTAAGAATAGTGTCTCGGTCAGGATCATCGGCGTGTTGCATCGGTCAAACTCACGGTACAGAAGAGTTACCAACTGTCCATTGTAGGCAACCTGCACCCCAATGCCCCCAAAGTCAACAAGTGACTTACACTACGCATATCGCACCCACTCAAGAGGTGTATTCTCTCTTAGGTAATTAGGCTTATACAGTCCATTGGACCTTTCCAATGCATGTACAATGCACCACCATACTCAACTCAAAATCATTATCTCATATTCAGGGTTCACACATTGGTTCAACAATATCTTTACTGTATTTTCATTGCATAATGATATTTTTGCATTTTCTCAATCGCGCAACATTTCTGTCGCATTTTTGAATCACGTATTAATTTTTTAACATTTTCTCAATCGCGTAAAATATTTCAAACATATTTTAAATAAAAAATATGATTTTTCTCATTTAATACCAAAAATTGACTTTATTTTTGATATTTACATAATAGTCCCTCTATAACATAATATTTACGTTATAGTCTTTGTTTAAATAATATTTTCATAATAGTCCCTCTTAAAATAATATTTACAAAATAGTCCTTCTTTTAGAAAATATTTGCAACATAGTCCCTCTTTAGATAATAATTACAATATAGCCCCTCTAAAAATCAATATTTCTACTATTTCTCAGAAAATGGTAATTCTTTACTTTACTTAAGATATTACAGCTCAAATTTTTCTAACACACTTCCAAACCCATAGGGTGAGCTATACGTTAAAAAACTTCAAGTATTTACACTTATTTTACTACATAGCTTAGTAAGCCAATTTTAACTCTAAAAATCAAGTTACTTTCATTCTAAATTCTCAAACTTACTAAAATGAATTCGTACTATCAAACTCTTAATTCTACACTGAGTAAAATATTTTTGGATCTTAAATAATAAAATTTGGCATATTGGCCGAATTTTCATTCTTGCTTCAAAATTCATTGTAATTTATTTTCTAACACTCTAAATCCTTGTAAAATCTCTTAATTAATTTTATTGTCATAGAACATTTAATTCTCAATTTAAAACCATAATTTTAGGACTCTTGGTCCTCTTGAAAGTAGTGAGGTTGTGTGCCTCTAAGCTCTTTGGAGCTCTCATGTAATATTTCCAACATGTTGTTCACATCCTAAATTACACATACATTTGCATGCTTCCAAAATTATACATACAAGCATATTATCAAAGCTATAGTCATACCATCACACATGCAACCATAAATTCAAAATCATAAACACCATAATCACAAACAAAGAAGCATCAAACAATAAGTGAATAAACTCTTATGGATTTTTCACCATACAAAACCATCTCCTCACCACCAACACTTAGTTGGTGAGATAAATCTCCCTCTTACCTTAAGGAAGACCAAATCTTCAAGTTCCCTCCTTCTCTTGATTTCGTATAAAACAAACAAAAACCTTAAAAATTCTTAAACAATTACTTAAGTCATAAACAAGGCTTAATAACAAAGAACCATGGAACAATCGTGGTCCAGAACCTTTAAAGTAGTAAACCAAAGCTTGAATTTTGAGGTACAAGGAGTAGGATTTTGACAAAACTTTCTAAATGAAAAGTGTTTAGAATATGGTTTATGTTTAGAAAGTGTAAAGAAGTAAAATTATAGATGATTGGAAATAGTATTTAGGGTGGCTGGCCAAAACTCCAAGAAGAAAAAGAAAGGAAAAGTGTTCTTGAGATTTTTGAGAGAAAATGAAGGCTTAGCTTTTAGGTGAGAGAAAATAAAAATGGATAGTAAATTTAGAGAGTCAAAATCGTGTAGGTAGTGTAGGGAAATTATAAGATAACTATGATAGTAAAATATCACATTTGTGTTCACATGTGAAAGCACATGGCTTGGTCATCACTTGGTCATTTATTGGTCACAAAAGACCATTCAAGAAGGCTTGAGAAGCCCACTTGGTCGTGTGGCTCTATAGGAAAAGCTAACCAAGTTTGTTTTCAATTTTGTTCTAGTTGCTCTCTAATCAAATAACAACTAACTAGATTAGGTTTTCTAGTTACTTGTTTAACTATCTAGTTACATAGCTAACTAGTTAAATAGGTCATTGCATATGTCATGCCTAGTCATGGCTTCTAGATAGTTTTAGGATATTTAACTAGTAATTATGTTCTAACTAATTAGTAACTAGGTTAGTTCATTTAGTTTCTTAATTAGGCAATTTAGGTAACTAAATTAGATTAATTCAGTTACTTTGTAACTAGTCAAATATTTCAACTTAGACCATTTCTTATTAGTTAGAAAAGTTCAACCATCATTTTTGACTTGTTTCTATTGGTTCATAAATAATTAGGTTACAGAAAATATTTTAAGTACATTTTCTGTCAATTAAAATATATTGGGTCCAATAATTTATAGCAGAAGCTGCTATAAATAAAATAGTAGATTATTTTCTGTGAAATATTTTTATTTCACAGATAAATTCTAAAAATTAAAAAATTCTTTTTTGTGTCTCTCAGATTCGGGTTTAGTAAGATCCCCCGTCTCCGAATAAATCAATAAAGATTTTCCCCGATCCAAAAATTATTATTTTCCTGACACAGAGTAAATCACACAAAACAGTCAAATAATTTCACGAAATACTCAAAATAATTTTACAGCACACATAAATCACTAAACAGTAGAATTCTATTCTTACTGTTAAACAGTTAGAAAATTTGTGGTGTTACAAGAACTTGATGTAAGGGAAAAGTGTGACTCTCACAACATATCTGTTTATATTTTTAATCACTTTTGTTTGATTATGGTTATGCAAGTTGCTCTATAATATATACACTGGCCTAAGACCATTCTTCTAAAAAAGAGAGGTTTTTGAGTTATTTACGACAGTTGAGGGAATTGATGAGATGGATTGTATTTTGTGCATCATGTCATTAATAAATAAGAACCCCAAAATTATTTCACTGCTACTTAGACTAGAGCTATAAAGCATGGATACATCAGAAAAATGATCCTTGTACCTGTTGGAATGTGGCTAGAACTCTAACAAAATTTATGACCCCTACCTAACTCTAAGGGATTAATGGTTATCTCCCAAAGTGCCAGTTTCCTAAAATCAATGGATTTGGATAATGGTGGGATTAAGTTGACTATTATCATGAAATCTATTAGTGATTTGTTTGGCTTTTATCCTTAACTTAAGGGATTTAATTTGTATTAGCAGATTAGTCATATCTTTTCTATAAAAAAGGACTAAAGCTCTTCAAATGGAGTCTAAGAGAGAAGATCACTTTGAGTGAGAGTTTTGTAAACATCGTGAGCTTTGAGTGTTGGGTGTAACAGGGGTTTGGGTGTAAGATCTTTCTAGCATTGTATTCCATCTTCTTCAAAGTGAATTGTTGCTTTTTTACTACCGTGGACGTAGGTCTTTAAGTGGTTGAACCACATTAATTCTTGTGTGCTATTTTCTTGTTCTTGCTCTCAAATCATCAAACTTGCTAGGTTATTTGTCCTGTTTTCATAACAAATGGTATCCAAGCTCTAGATTCGTAAGGATCTAGAAACTCATATCGCAATGGCTATGCCTAAGTTCGAAGTTGAGAAGTTTGATGGTTCCAACTATTTCAAGCTTTGGAAGGTAAAGATGAAGGCTTTGCTCACTCATCAAGGGCTAAAGAAGGCGTTAAAGGAGGGTGATGTCTGACCAATGACAATCACGACGGAGGTGAAGAAAGAAAAAGTTAGGAAGGTGTTTCGCACAATACAACTACGTTTGGTAAACAAGGTGTTGCATGAGATGATTGGAGAAAAGACTGCATTGAGTCTTTAGAAGAAGTTGGGGAAAAGATATCAGAAAAAATACCTTAATCAATAGGCTGTATCAAAAGCAGTAGTTGTACACCCTTCGACTCAAAGAAGGTATGTCGGTGTTAGACCACATCGACAATTTCACTAAAATAGTGGTCGACTTATCAGGAATTGGAGTAAAAGTCGAGGATGAAGACTAGGTGATCATTCTGTTATGCTCATTACCCCCTTCATATGAGAACTTTGTTGACACTATACTTATTGGTCAAGACTCAATTTTAACAAATTCAGTAATTGACGAATTGGGATCGAAGGAGTTATAAAGGGTGGTCTTAGCGTCAAATGGAGGGAGCCAGGCCGACAGGTTAGTGGTAATAAGAGGTAGGGGCATACAGAAAGGATCAATGAGTAATAAAAAGTCAAGGTCAAAGTCAAAGGCAAAACATAAGAACTTGACATGTTTTCAATGTAAGGAGACAAACCACATCAAAAGAAAATGTCCACAAGGAAAGAGAAAGAAGAAGAATGGTGGAAAGTCAAAGACCATAATTGTAGTCGATGATAGTTCGGAGGAAGGCGAGGTTTTGACAATCTCATTCGATGACTCCAGAAAGGAATGGATTCTAGATATAGGTGCATCTTTTCCACATAACTCCATATCGACATATACTATCTTCTTATTACAAAAGGATTGGACAGGTTAGGTTGGGTGACAATAGAGGAATTCTTATTGAAGGTGCAGGCAAAGTCTAGGTCAGTCTTGATAATGTGACTGCGACGTCGATGGAAGCTTGGCATATTCTGAAACTGGGAAAGAATCTTATCTCTTTGAGCACCTTAGACAATCAAGGATAAAAGTTTTTAGGTGGAGATAGTATCTTGAAGATGATAAAGGTTGTGATGGTTGTTTTGAAGGGTCGACTTTGAGGGAAGATTTATTACTTGATGGGTAGTGCAATGAGTGGCATTATAGCTATATCAACGTCAAAGGAAGAGTTCGAAAAGAACAAGGATATGTAAAAAATTTTGCATATGAGACTTGGTCATATGGGTGATAGGGGCTTGACAGTTTTGGCTGAAAGAGGACTACTGAAGGGAGCTAATTAAGAAGATTAATCTTGACTTTTGTGAATACTGCATTTTTGGAAAATAGAAAAAGGTCAGATTTGGTACAAGTATTCACTCAAGCCAAGGTGCTCTCGATTATATACATTCAGATGTATGAGGTCCAGCCCTAGTTGACTCTCATGGAGGGCATAGATATTTCTTGACACTGATTGACGATTATTCTAGGAAGGTGTGGGTTTATTTCATGAAGCAAAAATGTGAAGTATTTGTTAAATTCAAGGAGTGGAAGGTCATGGTTGAAAAACAAGTTGGTCAACCAGTTAAGAAGCTCAAGATCAACAATGGTAGAGAATTCTGTAGTGAGGAATTTGACAAGTTCTGCAAGTTGGAAGGTATTATGAGACATCACACTGTACCGGGTACTCCACAACAAAATGGAGTGGCAGAACAGATGAATAGAACTCTATTAGAACATGCTTATAGTATGTGTATTAATGTTGGTTTACCCAAGGCATTCTGTGTAGAGGCAATTAATGCAATAGCTTATTTTGTCAATAGATCTCTGTCAACTGCAATTGATCTTCAAATTCCATATGAAGTATGGATAGAGAACTTGTCAACTATTTTGGTTTTAGGATTTTTGGCTATCCTGGTATGCTCATGCAGATGATGTTAAGCTTGAGGCACGAGCAAAGAAGTGTGTTTTCATGGGCTATGCAAAAGGAGTCAAAGGTTATCGACCTTGGTGCATTGGCGATCCAAGGTCAACACACTTTTCCATAAGTAGAAACATGACGTTTGACAAATCTATTATGGTAAACCAGAAAGTGGAGTTTGGAAGTAATTAGGCAGATTCAACTGTTACTAATAAGGCTAGCCAGAAGGTTATCAATAAGGGAGACTATGATGCTATTGACAAGGTGGAGCTGGAAATTAATGTCGAAAAGGAACAACATAAGGATGTAGTCGATCATCCCAATACTTCTAGATTAGAAGCTAAACAAGATGGACCCTACAGTATTCTATAGGATATCAAAGGAGGGAGATTTGTCGACCTTTGAGGTACTTCGACTCAGCTACTTGTGCATTGGATGTTTCAAAAGTAGACCCAGTGGCTTATGCATTGGCTATGGCTGATGATGTTGTAGGTGATGAACATTTCACCTATAAAGTTGCATTGGAATGTGCAAAGTTGGCGAAATGGGTTAAATTAATGAAGAAATCAAACTTCTTCATAAAAATTAGACTTGGGAGTCAGTACAACTATCAGCAAGGTTTAATGCTCAACTGGTGGCAAAAGGCTACACTCAAAAGGAAGAAGTTGACTATGATGAAGTCTTCTCCCCGGTGGTCAAACATAGCTCGATTTAGTTTCTCATAGCCATGGTATGTGCATTCGACATGGAATTGGATTATATGGATGCCAAAATAGCATTCTTATATGGTGAGCTAAAAGAACGAATTTATATGCATCGGGGTTCTTTGAAACTAGAAACAAAAATCTTGTGTCTCTTCTAAAAAAAGTCACTTTATGGCCTGAAGCAATCACCAAGGCAATGGTATAAAAGGTTCTACGCTTTTATGATTGATAATGATTTCTTCATAAACCAATATGATAATTATGTCTAGTCTAAGAAGCTTCTAGATGGGTTGAATGTGTATTTGTTGTTGTATGTTGATGACATATTAATAGCAACCAAAAACAAGGTTGAGATTGACAAGTTGAAGTCACAGTTAAAAGGTGAATTTGAGATAAAAGATTTGGATATAGCAAGTAAAATTCTAGGAATGGAGATCTGTAAGGATCAACAGAAGGGAAGTTGTACATTTCACAGCAAAAGTACATTGACAAGTGCTACAGTGGTTTGGTTTTGATAATTCGAAGCTAGTCAGCACTCCTTTGGCTACTCATTTTAAGTTATCGTCAAAGCAGTCACCTTAAATTGATGGTGAAGTAGAGAATATGGTTAAGGCTCCATATGCCAATGCAGTTAGTAGTCTCATGTATACAATGATATGTATAAGGTTAGATATTTCACATGCAGTCAGTGTGGTGAGTTGATTCATGGAGAATCCTCGAAGACAACACTAGGAGGTAGTGAAGTGGATCATGAGGTACTTGAGAGGTTCTACTAATTTTGTTTGATGTATGATGGTAGTCGACTAACTATTAGAATTGTCGGCTATTGTGATTTTGATTGCAGGCAATTTGGACAAAAGGTGGTCGATAACAAATTACATATTCAATATTTTTGTATGCACTATCAGCTGGAAGGAAATGTTACAATTGATAAAAGCATTGTCGACAACAGAAGCTGCGTATACGGCATTGACAGAAGTCGTGAAGGAAAGTAAATGGTTGCATGGTTTGGTGGGAAGCCTTATGAGACAGTAAGAGGTTTCAATTATAAAATTTGACAATCAAAGTGCTATTCATCTAGCAAAGAGTCCAGTTTACCATGATAGAACCAAGCACACTGATAAAAATTCCATTTTGTCAGAGAGAAAATTGCCAAAGGTATCATGTCAGTCAATAAGATAGCATCGACAAAGAATCCAGTAGACATGATGACAAAATCCTTGCTAGGGAACAAGTTCAAGCAATGTTTGGACCCAGTCAAGGTGAAGTGAGGGTAGTTATCCTTTGGAGGTGGAGGTAGCTACAACTAGTCGATAGGCAAGTTTCGACAAGTTGTGGAGGGTCTAGTAAGAGTCAACGTCGAAGAAGTTGATTGACAAAAAGGTGTTGGTGTCAATTTTGTGTTACTTGTGTTGATCATTGTGGAATTCCAGCCAAGGTGGAGAATTGTTGGAATGTGGCTAGAATCTTGATCAAATTTGTGATCCCTAACTCTAAGGGATTAATAGTTTTCTCCCATAGTGTCAGTTTCTTAAAATCAAAGGATTTGGATAATGGTGGGATTAAGTTGACTATTATCATGAAATCTATTAGTGATTTGTTTGGGTTTTATCCTTAACTTAAGGGATTCAATTTGTATTAGCATATTAGTCATATCTTTCCTATAAAAGAAGACTAGAGCTCTTCTAATGGAGTCTAAGAAAAAGGATCACCTTGAGTAAGAGTTTTGTAAACACCATGAGCTGAGTGCTAAGTGTAATAAGGGTTTAGGTGTGAGATCTTTCTAGCATTGTATTCCATCTTCTTCATAGTGAATTGCTACCTTTACGCTATTCTAGCATTATATTCCATCTTCTTCATAGTGAATTGCTACCTTTACGCTACCGTGGATGTAGGTCTTTAAGTGGCTGAACCATGTTAATTCTTGTGTACTTTTTTGGTTCTTGCTCTCAAATCATCAAACTTACTAAGTTCTTTGTCCTGTTTTCATAAAAGTACTGCACACTGACAATGTATGTTCGACATGCGTCTACACATGTTCAATTTAAAAATTATATTTTTGGCTTTGACATGGCAATCATGGCTAGACACAACATAGACACGGTGAAGGCAATAACAATAATGGAGGGCAAAATGAAATTAATCTTTAGATACTCACTCTAGTTTTTTTTTTGTACATGTATTTATACATATCTAATTCTACTAAGACAAGTTTGTTTAGAAAATTTTTTGAAAAATTTCAATAGAAATTGTCACAGCGTGCTCGGAAGGTGGCATGACAAGAGGCAACTAAAATTATAAAAAAAAATTGTGAAGTCACCACCATTTTTTATTTTAGGAAAATATTTAGAAAAACCTTTTTTATTTAGCAATGCTGGTCTTTGACAAGAGATTGGATTCGGAAGTCTGATTATATACAGAGAAGGATGGTAACTTAACCTCACTACACTCCTAATACATTCGTCCTAAGATAGTTACCTTAAAGCTTGTTGTGCAAATTATTTATAACCTTTACATTGTTCATTTTACACCTTTTGAAAAAATCTGTAAGAGTGAGAAAACTAAATTACAAAAATGTTAACTTTGAAAGGTTTTCAAGAAAGATATTTTATTAAAACAATCCACTTTTGCACAAGTTTCAAGCTCATCAAGCTACTCAATAAACCCTTATGAATCAAATGACATTGAAGATAATATCGGCTATTCAATCACTATCATTGGTCATTGTGTGGATAAAACAAGATTTCCTTAAATGATTTTATTCAATAATTAAAGGAAAATTGAACTATAGATTCACATGTTGAGTCTATACATAGTTTTAAATTACAGTTATGATCGTGGTTGTGGTAACATTGTATTTACCGCAATTGCTAATAATTATAAGAAAATGTAGTTGATGCAGCCGCAATTGTGGTCGCAATGCGGTTGCGGAGACTACTAAAATCTCAATAATGCAGTCATAATTGCAGCTGCAGATCACAATTTAAAACCACGAGTCCATATATAGGGTGGAAGGTGTAACATCCTCCCTAACATATTACTCTTAATAATTGATATAGAAACTTATTAATATTTGTATTAATTATCTATTAATTTTGATAGTTTTCTGAGCTAGTTTAAATATGATGCTATAACTCAGAATGTGAAAAATAGTTCATATTAGTTCAGAATTTAGCACAAATTACTTAGATGAGGGAAATAAATATGAAAAATTTATTTCTAGGTCACAAATAAGTAGAATGAGTTGTGGTAAATTTTGAAGAATTAATGGAATTAGTTTGACATTTTTAATAATACAGGATGAGTGTTTAAATGCTAAATTAAATAGGCAAGTAGCTTGAAAAATTATGAGATTTTACGGAGATGTCAATTAAAAGGATGAAGGTTATTTTGGAAATGATTACAAGTTAAGGCAGATACCTGTAAGTTTATAAGTTTAAGTCCTTAGGTTTGTTTTAACTTAAGGAAGAATAATATAGTTGAATGATTGTTTCTGGTGTATAGAAAATTATTAAATGACTAGAATAAGAACTAAATAGAGTCCTACAATTTTCTATAATACCTATGAAAACTAGAAAACTTATTAATGAAAGATTAAAGTATCCCTAAGAGATTTTCCATTAAAACATGAAAGTCAAACCATCCTTATCCCTCCATCAAAATTTTCCACTGCCCTTGACCATTACACACACTCACATCCCATTCATGTTGTGTTCACAGCAGAAAAAAGATAATGATAGAAAAAAAAGAAAGAAAGAAGGAAGGAAAAGAAAAGAAAGATAAAGAGTGAAATAGTAGAACGAGAGAAAGAAAAAAGGAAGAAAGAATAGCAGATCAAAAAGAAAGAAAAAGAAGAACAAAGAAGGAATAAGAACAAGGGACAAAGAATAGGAAAGAAATAACTTCACAAAAGTAGTTGAGGTAGGAGTTATGTGCAGCTTTTCCTAGCTTTTACTCCTTCTTGTTTTCTCAAACATGTAGGAAATGGATTAGTTGAGTATTTTTAGGAAATCTATGATGAATTGGTTGTGCATATGCATATATGTAGATTGATGAAATTTATGTATGGAGTTATATGTACACAACTATTTGAGTTTGAGATTGATTCTTATTAGTTTCTACTTGGTTTTTAGTATGATTATGTGTGTATGGTGAGTTTTGATGATATGCTAATGGAAAGATTAGGAGATACTGTTGTTCTGTGATGTTTCTAGTGCAAAACGTGCAGGCTAATCGATTAGACCAGATAGCCTAATTGATTAACCACTTCTAGAACCATTGGATTTTGAGTGCTAATTGATTAGACCAAGAAGCCTATTCAATTATCTATTTATAGAATCATTGGATTTTATGTGCTAATCGATTAGACTGAGGGTGTTAATCGATTAGGCACTTCTAGAAAGACATGATTTTAGGTGCTAATCGATTATATTGAGAGTGCTAATTGATTAGACACTTCCAGAATGCCATGATTTTGGGTCCTAATTGATTAGTAGAGTGAGCTAATCGATTAGAAGGATAGAAAATAGAGCTCTATATGGTACCATATGAATGGGTTTAAATTAGTTCCTTAACTAAGGCAACTTTATTTATGAATGTATACTTATTGACTTAGAGAATTGATGATATTGTGCACTTAGTTCACTTGTGCACTTAGTTTATTTGAGAATGGTGATTTTGTTCATTTAGTAACTTCTGAAGTAACCATTTTATGCACTTAGAATATCATGAATTGATGATATAGTGCACTTAGTTCATTTGTACACTTAGTATAATTGGAATGTACACTTACTATGATTATGAGGTGTACTAGAAATGTAGTGCTCCTTTGAATTATTAAAGTTGAGCTAGATTTGAATAATGAATTATGAATTGCTCCTTTAAATTTTTAAAGTTGAGTTAGTATTTGAATCTAAAATTATAAGTGCTCATGAAATAAGGCATATTGGACATTTTTCCTTGAAAAGAGAAGGAAAATGATCCTTAGTTGCTATTCCCACATGAAGGATAACCATCTAAATTGAATAATCAATTTTTGGCACTAGTAAGTTTTGGAAATGATCGTGTATAAGGGAAGGGGATCCGAAATTCTAGTCATGAATCATGGAAATGACCCTCCATGAGAAAGGTGATCCTAAATTCAAATAAATTCCTCATTAGTCATAGTTTCCCTCATTAGTTAAAATCAGGGTTACTTGGGATAGTACTGTGTAACAATATGGATTGTTATAAATAGGTTAAGTGCACCAACCTAAAAGCAGACTATCACTAAGTATATTGGTAGTGTGAGGCCCAAATTCACTCCTTACCTTTAAAATATAGAATCCTGAGTTATATGAGGTGGCCCTACTTATTAAGGTACATTGATATGGGTTCCAAGAATGAGCTTAGAAAGACGATAATTAAATGAGCAGTAGCAAAAAAATTATATATGAATGAATCATCATGAGAATGTTATTGATAAAGATCATAAAGTTGATATGAGATTATGAAATTATTATAGCGATATTGAGTTGTAACTTATATTTGAATGTTCATGATGAATATAACCTATGATCTAATGATGATGAATGATTATGAATTATTTAATAATGGTAATAAATGAATTTCTACCTCGGGAAGAGAAATGACTTGTTTTAACTTTTGCCACCTTTCTATATTAAGTTTAAAATATTGATTTGATTCTCCGAAGTAGCTAAAATTATTGTGATATCATTATATAAGTTAGAACTACTGAGAATTTTAGAATTCTCACCCGTTATTTTGTTTTCCATGATAATCTCAACTCAAGGTTCATCTACAAAGTAAAAGTGAAGGAGCTGAAAAAGTATAGAGTTATCTACTATTTTGTACCCATGTCTTGTATTTGCAATTTTACAAAGGATTGTATATAGATTATGTATACATATGCCTAAATGGCCTAGTTTGTATCATATGAATACTATGGTTTCAAATGGAATAGACTTTTAATGTTAATACAAGTTAGTCTTTTTAGTTGATTATTAATATTTAAGATTATATTATCCCTCACAAGACTTGAATTTTTTTATTAAATTGATATATTTATTTGCCAAGAAATGATAGATATACTAGAAGTATTAGATTTGGGTAGCTACAGAAGGGATATTGGTGTGGAAAATGCAGATGTTGGTTGCAACAATGAACATGGTAGTAGGGAAGACGCGTATGACTTTGAAGATGATTTTTATGAGTTTTCAACTAGAATTGATAATGAGATAGTTGATAATGAGGTAGATACATGGTTGACGAAAAATGACATAATGAGGTGGAGAGTTTAGTTTGGAGGATTCTGATTATTATGATTGTGCAAAGGATGAGGCTTATAAACATGGACCTGAAATTGATGATAGTGATGATGATAATGAGCTTTATAGAGAACTTAAAGTTAATGAAGCTAAGACTCCTTCAAAATTCAAAGCAGAAGAAAGAAGAACGAAGTGCACCAAGGCATGTGCGCAACCACATCAACAAGATGAGTCAAGTTCATAATGATAATGGAAAACTTTTTGCAAGTTAGATCCCAGATTTTTTAAATGTATAAGATGCTAGAAAATTTTTGATCAATTTAACCCCAAATATGGCATATATAATAATATGTATTGATTATTAGGATTACCTAGAAAAGATGATGATGAGACTGCCATGTTTAAATCTTTTAAAGCAATCTTGATAAGGGAGAGAAACTATTATTATCCTACAGTAATCGCTTACGCGTCAATATTAATGAGACAACTGTACACCCTATAGTGGCTAGGAATATAAGTCTCTCCTTGTATATATAAAATAACAAATGAGTTGAATCTACCCATTATGGTAAGCTTATATATAAGACTCATAAACTAAACATACATATGAGCAGTGCTTAACAACTAACAGGTATAATAATAATACTGATCACAAATTTAGGCTAAACAACATGCTTTAATAATTTTGACATCCAATTAATATGAGTTTTATAAAATTATAATATGATTTATGCTAGTTCATATAAATTATTCTAACATTTTCTCACTTAGACATCATCAATTATATTACTTTATTTCAATAAAAAAACAATTCTCTAGATTAATCAAACGTGTGGCCACAACATAACGCCAAAATCGAATCAATACTCTCAACCACTGGTTCAAAATGAAACCACAAGCATCTTAACAATGTAGAAAATCATACTTAATAGGAGTACTGATATCATACATGCAAGATACTCATATCCCAAAGACCTAACAAAATGTGATATATGTGTAATGGGAAAGCACAACAAAATTACATGTCAATATATGATCAAAGTGTAATTCCCAACAAAATGACCTAAGCATCCGTCTAAGATGCATTCTGAGATTTAACAAAATATCTCAACACAACAACGAAATGAGACAGGGTCCAAAATGTCTTCACAATATGTCATAATACAAATAAATAAAATTGCGCAAATGATAATTTACAATATTATATAGCAACGACAACAACATTTAAGGTTTCAAGACATAATAATAAAATAAGGTCACTATAAAACCACAAAACAAACTCCCACTAACCCAAAACATCAAAAGACCTTACTATACCCATACGAATTACATGATCAACAAATACTTTAATAGTTAAACCTTTGGTTAGGGGATCTGCAACTATAAGTTCTATAGGGATATGCTCGACACGAGTCAAAAACTCTTGAATCTTCTCCCTAACAAACATATATGTGTGTCAAAATGCTTCGAGCACTAAGAACTCTTATTGATTTGAGAGAAACATACTATGATAGAGTTATCATAATAGATAATAAGAGGCCTGGAAATACTCTCAATAACACGAAACTCAATAATCAAATTCTTCAACCATACCGTTTGATGCGTGGCCTCATAGCATGCTATAAACTCTGCCTCCATAGTAGAAGTAGTTGTAAGTGTCTGTTTGACAGTTTTCCGAGAAATAGCTCTCCTGCCAACATAAAGATATACCTTGATGTGAACTTGTGGTCATTTAGACAATCACCATAATTAGAATCAAAATAACTTATCACTTCAAGGTGAATCAATCTCCTATAGGTGAGCATATAATCTTTCGTACCATGTAGATACCTCATGACTTGTTTTGCAGCCTACCAATAAGTTACACCAGGTTTACTCAAGTATCTCTCAAGTACACTAACAACAAAAGTAATATCAGGACGTATACAAACTTGAGCATACATATGACTGTCAACAACGGAAGCATATGAGATCTTTTCCATTTTAGCAACTTCTTTATCATTTTGAGGACAGTGAGTATTAAAGAGTCTTTCAACTTTCTAAATGGATGCAGTACAAGGATTACAAAATTTCATATTAAGTTTATTCAGAATCCTTTCAATATAACCATTATGAGACAAGCCAATAATACCACGATATCTGTCACGGTTAATCTCAATACCCAAAACAAAAGAGGCATCACCAAGATCTGTCATATTAAAGTGCGTTGTCAACATCTGCTTAGTCTCATATAGAAAACCAATATCATTACTAGTCAATAATATATCATCAACGTATAAGACAAGAATGATGAATTTGTTCCTACTATTCCTCAAATATATGCATTGGTCAACAATATTTTCTTTAAATCCAAGAGAGCCAATAACATGATCAAATATCAAGTACCCATGTCTAGAAGCTTGTTTCAATCCATAAATGAATCTTCTCAATTTATACACCATATGATCTTTACCATATTCAATAAAACCATTAGGTTGATCTATGTAGACATTCTCACTAAAATCACCATTTAGGAAGGCGGTCTTAACATCCATCTGATGGAGCTCCAAATCAAAATGAGTAACCAAGACCATCATGACATGAAAAGAGTCTTTAGTAGAGGCCAAAGAGAAAGTCTCCTTATAATCAATGTCTTTCTTCTAGTTATATCTCTTAGCAACAAGTTTGGCTTTATACCTCTCAATTCACCTCTAGCACGACATTTGGTCTTAAAAACTCACTTACAACCAATAGTTTTACAATCAGTAGGCAACTCCACCAATTCCTAAACACCATTTTTTCTCATAAAAGTCAACTCATCCTCCATAACCTCCAACCATTATGAACTATTAGGACTAGCTATGGCTTCATGAAAGGAAATAGGATAAGAATCCTCAATTGAATTAAACTTATGCTCTTGCAGGTACACAACATAATCTTTGAATTTAGTAGACTCAATTAATATAAGAATCCACTCAGATCTTCTAGGTGGAGCCACAACAATTGGATTTTGTACATTATTTTTAACTTGTTGAGGGATATCAACATTATCAACAGTGTAACACCCTCAGGAACATATTAAACTTGTATATGGTTACAAAGGTAACCTAATACTTGCTTAACATTTTTATTTAATTTTGTGGCCTTCTGAGCACGTTTAGTCACTTTGTTGTAATACTATGTGTGAAAATAATTGTTATTAGCCTTGGAATTAGCTTAAACTGCTTAGTTGGTAGAAATACATATGATAAATTTGTTTCTAGGTCATAAATGAGTGGAGGACAATATAGTTAAAATTTCAGGTTAATCGGAGTTAGTTTGATATTTTTAAGCATACTGAGTGTGTGTTTTAATACTAAATTGACTAGTAGCAGATATGAAAAAATAGGAAAATGGAGAAACAAGATTTTTTGATGAATCTTAGAATTTATTTTAAACTTGTTGGAAGTTAGGAAACTTGATTTAGTGAAATCTAAGTATTATTAACAGATTGAGAGTTTTAGTACAACTTAGTTCATATCCTTAAGAAGCCAACTTTGACTTCTTTTCTTCATTTCTCACGACAGAGGAAACAGAAAATAGAAGAGAGAAAAAAGAGAAGAAGAAGAGGAGGAGAAGAAGAGGAAGGAGAGTTTGGAACCTCCATAGCCAATCCTTGGCTATTTTCAAGACCTTGAGGTAGGGGAAAATTGTTTTAACACTTTCTTTTCATTTTTCTCCATCTTGTTCTTGAGTAGGCCAGATGAAGAAATAGGTTTTGAATGTGATTTTTGTGTTCTTGACTTAAATCTTGTTGTAAAACTTGAGGATGACTTATTTTTGGTTTGTTGGATGTATAGAGATAAACTTTCATCCCTTAAACTCATTTGTTTCCACTTGAGCTAAGAGTTCAAAATTTAGGATTTTAGGTTAATGAATGGTTCATTGATCCATGTTAATGTGAATTAAAAATTGTATAAGAGTTACAATGTGTTAATGGACCTTGTGAGGTGTTGGAAATCACTTGGATTTGAGGTTTGAGTGATTGGAAGTGGAATTATGCCAATGGAACAGTGGCTGTTTTCTACAGAATTCTGCAGAAAACTTGGTCTGACAACCAGTGCTTGAGTGCTAGGTTTTGGGCGCCTAAGCGCTCATTACTAGACAAAGAGCAGCTTCATACTGTGCGACGAGTGCCTAAGTGCCTATGGTGGAATGCCTAAGCGCCCATGGTGGAATGCCTAAGCAAGCGTTGAGCACTTGAGCACCAAGCAAGGAGTGCCTGAGCGCCTATTGTAGGGGAGAACAGGGGAGTCTCTCTGCCACCCCAGTCCTTGAGCGCCCATAGTGAGCGCCCAGTCCAGATTTTGAGAGAATTTTTGTTTGGTGAATATGAAGTGCCTAAGTTGTGTAAATCTTTATTATATGCTTCTTAATGAGTGTTGAGATTCTAATAGAGGTATTTAATGAAGTGTTTATGATATAAAAGTAAATCAAGTGGTGTGTTAATTATTGCAGTAGATAGTAGCATTGTTGTTCATATTTGAGATTATGAATGTAAATCAATTGGAATGCTAATAATTGTGATAGTTAGCCTCGTTGTATTTCATATTTGTGGTTGATAAAGGATGGGGTCCTCACTCTTGGTTATCATATATGATTTTGAATGAGGAGGTAACCAACCCTCCCTATCATAGTGATCTTTGCTGAAGACCACGTAGTTGATGAAGTCACTACCTAGAGAGAAGACTTCTGGAACTGGGTTCCAGTGCTTGTTCAGGACTTGTGGAACTGGGTTCATTTGTTTTATTCAAGGCTCATAACATATCATGACATTTCCAAAGAGGCTGAGGATGAGACCCTTTGCTAAGTCTGAGAAATCATGACATTATCCACATTCATTTTTAGGCTATTACATAAAAATGAACATAAGACATAATTTGGCATAGCATGGCAAGTTGCTAATCATAACATATTCATGACATGACAATTGTATGAGACAATTACTTATCTTTGAGAAGATGATTTGTGAGCTTGTATGTAGAAATGAGTTTTCTATACAAACTTATAAAATGAGAACCTATTTCGGGAAGTGAAAGGAAGTGGATTTGGCTTTTGCCACTTTTCTAGTATGATTTGTGTTTTTACTTGATTTTTTCCCCAATATAGATAGAATGATTGTGATGACATGTTTTATTGTGAATTTACTGAGAATATGTGATTCTCACCCCATGTGTGTATTTCCATAATGATTCTAGAGAAAAAAACTTATGAAAAGTGAAGTGCATACAGGAGCTTGGAGAGTTTGGCTTAGATTATCTTTGTAGTTTATTTTTGAAATCATGTGTAGTTTGTGCCTTGAGAGGCCCAGTTTACTAGCTTTGTACATATTTTGTATTTATGAGAAATACAGACGTTATGTATAATCTTTCGTTCATAGCTCATATTTTCTATATATGATATGGTTATGTTATATTAGAAATGTTTTAGTAGTTGGTAGCATGCTTGGATCTAATTACTGTGGTATAATGCATATTATACTGTTGTTATTAAACCTGGGATGCTACAAACAGGATCAACAACATCATCATGAATCAAAGGAGATGTCACTATCTCTGAAAAGGGAACAACAGGTATAGGAACAACAACATGCTCCTCTCTTAAATCAATAACACGCGGCTCTTGAGTTCCACCATGCTAAGTCCCCTTCAAAATAGACAACCCGATCAGACTCAATAACTCTAGTAGTATGAGAGGGACAATAGAACCTAAAACTCCTTGAGCCAATACAATAGCTAATAAAGTAACCACTAATAGTTTTGATATCAAGCTTCTTTAACTATGGGTTATAAGGCCTCACATTTGCCTTACAGCCCCAAACTTAAAATGCCTCAAAGTAGGTCATTTGCTTGACATAAGCTCATATGGAGTCTTCAACATAGGTTTACTTAGCACATGATTTAGTATTTAAGCAACAATCTTCAAGATATCTCCCCACAAGAATTTTGAAAGAGTAGAATGACTAAGCATACATCTCACCATATTCATAAGAGTACGGTTTCACCTTTCTACAACTCTGTTTTGTTGCGACGTTCTAGGCATGGTATACTATGCCTCAATACTACAGTCTTGTAAGAATATATCAAAAGGTTCAGGATTTCTACCAATTTCATTATATCTGCCATAATATTTACTACCTCTATCAGACTTCACACATTTGATCTGCTTACTAAATTTCAATTCAATAGTGGCCTTGAATTCTTTAAAGGCATATGAAGATTCGAATTTCTCATGCAGCAAGTCAATCCAACCATACTTAAAGAAATTGTTAATAAATGTGATAAAGTACCTAAAACCACTCATAGCAATAGGACTCATGAGTCCACAAATATCTGTATGAATCAACTGTAGTATTCCTTCACTCCTGGACCCCATTCTTTTTTACTCCAATTATGAGTTTCTCTTTTATACAATTAACACAAGTATTAAGGTCAGAGAAATCCATATCATAAAGAATATTCTCCTTAATCAAGCTCTCCATTCTATCCCTAGTGATGTGCCCTAAACATTTATGCCACAACATAAAAGAGCTTTTAGAAACTCTACCACATTTATTCCCAACAATATTATTAACATTTGAATGTTGTTGATTAATAGAAAGGGGATCAACGTCCAACTTGTATAGACCCTTAGACAAGACTTTAGAGCCAACAAGAGTAGAATCATAATATAAAGAAACATGTTCATTACTAAAATATAAAAAGTAGCCACAACTATCCAAAACAGAAACTAAAACCAAATTCCTCCTCATAGAAGGCACATAAATCGTATCTTTCAAAACCAAAACATGTTGAGTACATAATTTTAAAGAAATCACTCTTATATGTTCAACTTTGACACTAACTCCATTTCCTACTGTGTTCATCAACTCTCCTTCACTTCATCTTCTCTTGCTTCTCAACTCCTGTAATGAGTTTTTAACATGGATAGTTGCACTAGTATCTAACCACCATGTATTTGAAGGTACATTAACTAGATTTGATTCAAAATATGCTAGAGCTAGGGGGTTATTAAGAAGCTAGCTCTTGAACTTCAAATAATATATTGCTTATGCCAAATATGTCATAGAATTTGCATTTTCCATTAAACCTTATTTGGGTTTAACACCAAAAGTCTCACTAGCACTAGAAGGAGGCCCAGAAGGATATCTAGGCTTATCATTCCCCTTTTTCTTAAATCGAGGCTTATTGTTATTATCTTTAGAAAATTTCTTCTTCTTGTCACCATTCTTATGGGAAGCAAACTAAATACTATAGGCCTTGCCCATCTTCATTGTCTGCTCCCCTTAAGTAAGGATGGATATTAGCTCATCAATAGTCCACTCCTTTTTCTGAGTGTTGTAAGAAGTCCTCAGAACATCAAAATTAACCAGAATGGATTCAAACACCTGTCAGACCAAAAAATCCTCTCCTAACTCCACTTTATTGGACTTCAACTTGTTGTACCAATTCATAAGCTTCAAGATGTGTTCATAACACCACTTAGACCATCATATATAGTCTTTGTCAACAAAGAGAGGTAGTAAGCCTTTTCAATTTTATCAAACTTCTTAAATTTTTTACCAACAAACTTGAAAAACTCCTTAGCATTATTTGTTTCAGGAATTTTCTCTTTAATGGGCTTATTCATGCTATACTTCATGGTTATTAAATAGACTTTGCTGGATTGAACCCATTTTTCATGTTTCGTCCTATCTACAACGAAAGATACATTTGCGAGTCTCTGAGACTCATCCTCATTGAGAGTAATATCAACACTAGCACTACAACAAATTTGGTCTCTAGTAAGGGTTGAAAAACGTTGCCATAGGTCTGAAACTGTGTCCTATAGTCTAAGGCAATGCTTTTAAGCTGTTCCTACCAATAACGATGTTGCCTTTGACATTAGGCAACGCTTTTTATGACTTTTGGCAACATTACTCTAAATTGTTGCCTATACTTAACCTTTTGGCAACGTTTTATAATTGTTGCTTGTTCTGACTTTATGCAATGATTTTTAAGACTTGCCTAATGTCTTACCTTTAGGCAAAGTTTTTTAAGACTTGCCTAATGTCTCGCCTTTAGGCAATGTTTTTTAGAACTTTCCTAATGTTCTTTTTTTGGCAACGTTTTTCAAGACTTACCTAAATTCCAACTTTAGGCAACATTTGTTTTGAGTTGCATCAATGTGTACATTAGGCAACACTTTGTAAGTGGTGCTAATATTTTATTCTTTAGGCAATTATTCATAAAAGTTGCCTATTTCTTTCTTCTTCTTCTTCTTTTTGACCTTTGTCAACTTGTATTAGGCAAAGCTTTTTTCATATAAAGTTTTCATATCCAAAACCTAATTAAAATTCATTTATAAGCCCAATAGTAGCCTGTAATTATAATTATAATACTTCCATTAGTTTACAATCTTAACACCTAGCTTAACACATAGGGATCGGAATAATACCAAATGTATATAATAACCATTGACATAAAAAGCAAAACAAATTTTTCTAAGTATTAAATACAAATGTAGTTAACACATAAGGTTCAAACTTCAAATTAAGATCCAGAAATAACAGCCACATACAAATAGATTATATATATGGACACAAAAAATTATCCAACTAGCAATTTCGCTTTTTTTTTTTTTTGGCATGTTGAACTCCTTCACTTCATCATCGAAATATCACTGCAAAAAACAAAAACCGAACACCCTTAATGTACTCTTTGCTAAACCTCGGTAAATCCATCCACTCCTTAAACTCATCTTTAATTCTCTAATAAAAAAAACACTTTCTATTAACTTGTAATTGCTAGCACAAATATCAATGCTACTAAACCATTTTAAACAATGAATTTTATATAAACAGGTTCAAGTATAAATAATGCAAGAAAAAAGGTTAGAGTTAAATGAAAATGTCTAACTTGCTAAGAGAGTCTCCAATAGCCATCCTTTTGAATTAAGATTGTGGGAGCTAGTTGAGTGTTTTCAGCAATACATGGAAAAAGAAATAAACAAATTATGGAATTGAATGAAAAATTAATAGGAAACATAATCATGTAGTAATGAATCACAAAGTTCAGCATGAACTAAAATAGTCACAGCCACCATAATAAAATTATGCCAACATAGTAGAGCACATTGTTTGGCACATATTCATGCAGAGATAGATGGACAATGCTATGATCAAGAATGTGAATCACCATGAAAATAAATGACTGAAAAAGTAACAAAATTATGTGATATTCTTTGCATTGAATGCTATAATAGAATTAAAGTTAAATGGATGCCATATACCATGACAAAATTCTTCTTTACATTAGGATAAAAATTTGCCATGCCATGAGAGTAGACCCAAACAATCCATAGACACTTTTCAAGCAAAATAATAAACCAAATTAACATGAATCTCTGAACTGGTTATAAGCATCAATTTATTCACCATGGATAAGCCTCATTTTCAATATTAAAGACTGAAACTCAATGTATTTAAATTTTTAATATGCATTTTTTTCTTCATTCAGATCTTCAATATATTCAGATATTTAGTATGCATTCTGTTGTTCTATTACGAGAATTGAAAATTGAAAAAAAAAACTCAGTTTGGGGCATTTTGACCCCAAATGGAATTAAGAAAGCAACAGAACCAAAAATGAAATTAAGAAAGTAGCAGAGCAAGAGGTGAAGAAGATAAATGGAACGACCTTGCGAAGTTTGATGATGCTAGGAAACATGGTTTGTTTGCTGAGAAAGCCAATCTCGAGATGCAGTGTCAGAATAGGAACTAGAGAGAAACAACTTTTGAGTTACACACTCTGAAAGAGAGAGATAATTTATTGTTAGAATTAACCCCTTTATTTCACACCACCACTTCAAACACTTATTTTTCAAGCCAAAACTTATGCATTCTCTGATATATTATCAAACAAAACATCAATTGAATCGAAGGGTACAAGAGATTAATATATAGAATAAGCTTTACGCAAAGACATCAACTCTAAGACTAAGAAAGAGAGAAAGACTAATGTATTAGTATATAATTATTAAAAGTATATTTAAAATTTTTAATAGCTCTCTTCGTCGTAATATTTATAAAAACTAATGTTAGATTCCTTTATATAAAAAATTATCCATCACTAACACATTAATAATGAATATTGTCGCAACCGTCCCAAAGGGCGCAGCGAAAATAAATAGAACAGGGAGGAAAGGACCTCGGGGTGTTGGGAGTCGCCATCAATCGCTTTATCCATTAAATGGAATGGTGCAATTGGACACCTAAAAGATGGTCTGCGTTTCAGAGTTCGTGGTTCGGGGGTTGATTATGGGTAGGAAAGATGTTAACACCCTACACCGTCCATTCTAAGAACGGTTACCTGTTTAATCTAATATTATTTGTAATATTAATTAAATTGGTCCTTTATTAAAAAAAAGAATTATTTTTATTTTTATTTTGATATGTCCCATTTTGTCGAGCATGTTATCAAGGATGATAAATGATTAAGACATGGAATGGGTGGCTAAATTGTCATTATTTTGGAACAAATTCTAAGCATGCAACATGTTACATGAAAGTGGTGAACTAAAATTTTATTTATTTTTGCAAGGAAAAGAATTTTCAAAATATTTATTTTTTTTATGGGATAAAACGATTTAAAATGAATTTTGTAAAATAATAATAATAAAATGAAATATTTTGAAAGTAACAAAGCAAGAGAAAGAAAAAAAATTGAATTCACTACAATCATAAAGGTTGAGACTATGCGAAATTGTTCGCTTTTATTTGAATATTTTATTTTACAAAAAGAAATTTATCTTAGTTTATAAAAAAAATGTTATGTTTTAGTTTACGTAATTATTTTAATTTTTATGTGGGGATTAGACCTCGTCAACGCTCCTGACAAGATCTAATATAAAGCCTCAAGAATATCGAAAAGAGTGTATTTGATCGATGCTCCGATACTCTCCCAATTTTTCCATCATCGGCGAGTTTTAAATAACTAATTAATATATTAATACAAAAAGAAGTGTGTTAAATTAAAATATAAGTGATATAAACTCCAAATTAGTAAATACAAATCAATCCAAAAGAATAAATAAATAAATAAAATTAAAATTAAAACTAAAGATTCAAGCCAAACAAGTAATAAAAATAAAGAGAGGGGCCCAAATTTATTTTACTTGAGCCCAAGAAAAAAAAAAGAATTGAGCAGCAAAATAAAAGAGACTTATAGTCTCAGATCAGAAATATCACACGAACATGAAAAGAAAGAAGAAAAGGGGGAGGGGAAGAACTCACGGTGCATGGTGGGGACCTATAGATCCAAGACGTCGGCGCAAGGATGGCAGGGAAGCGTGGTGGGATTCTGGCGTCAGGACCCGTATGGCGCAAGGACGGCTGGACAGCATGATGGAGCTCGGTGATGAGGCATAGGCGCGGGTCGCGGTCCGGTGGGCTAAGGTGCGTGTCACGGAGGCGTGGGTCGCGTTCTGGTGGAGCACCAGCAAGATGCGACGGTGCCAGATCTGACAAGATCGGGTTCAGCTTGGGACTACTACGATGGTCTGGTGCGGTTCCAACTGGTCAACAGCGATGTGCGAGTCGTGCAAACTGGGTGGCGCGGTTGGGTTCGGGCCGTGGGGTGCGGCTTCGTGGTGGCTTGGGTCGCTGACGATGGAGCTCCGGTTTGGTGGGTAGTGGGTTGAGGAAGAAGATCAAAATAATGGACGTGGTGGTTATGGGTGGTTTTTTTTATTATGTGGCTATGGGTAATGGGTTGTTTATGGTTGTTTTGAGTGATTATTTGAGATGGTGGCCATGGGTGATTGTTTGGAGGTTTGGAGGGATGAAAATAGTGAGGGCAGAGGAAGATGGAAGAAGGTGATGGTGATTATGGGTGGTTTCGAGTTAATGGTTGAAAATGATTTAGAAGAGAAGTTGGGTGAAGGTTGCTAGCCGTGGGTTAATGGTGGTGAGGGATAAGGGTGATGGCTTTGGTGAGGAAGGTGAAGACGGAGGCAGTGCTCGTAAAATTCGTCTATGTAGTTCCTGATTGATCTTTTTGTGTCCCTTTTGTTTAATCTGTCTGTGATTGATCTCCTTCCCCCCTGAATTTTCTTTTCCTTTTATTCTTCCTGAGATGCCATTACCATTCAATTTGTAATAATTTCTTCATTCAATTCGTGATGGTTGGAAAGCCAAAGGATCAAAACCTTCTGAACTTGATGATTGGAAGGTAAATGGAAAAGAAAACTGATAGAAGTTTTTAATCCAATTTAGTGTAGCTATTTGTGAAGGCTAGGGTTTGATGGCTAGGGCTGTAGCAACAGGAAGAGAAAGGAATTGGGTTATAGATTGAGATGAAAATTGGGTCATGGGCTGACCCGTAGTGATTTTTTTTCTTTTTCTTTTTCTCTTTTTTTCTTTTTTCTCTTTTTTTTAAAAGAAAATGAATAAATTTGAGTATCAATAGCTATCCCCCTTTGCCTTACATTTAAAATAAATGGAAGGCAAAGGAATTGATTCAATTTTGTCCACGAAAGGGTAAAAAGCTTGCGAATTCAGGTGTCTATTGAAGCTTAAAGCAAAATGACTTGCGGAGTTGGGTATCTATTGAAGCTTAACAGAAATAAGGTAAGAAGCTTATAGAATTAGGTACCCGTTGAAGCTTAACAAAAAACTTAAAAGCAATGGGTACGGGCACCCGAAAACATAAAACAAGGGTTGCGGGGACCTGAAAAGGTAAAAATCTTGCGGAGTTAGATATCCTCTGAAGCTTAACAAAAAACTTAAAAGCAATGGGTACGGGGACCCGAAAACATAAAACAAGGGGTATGGAGACCCAAAAAGGTAAAAAGCTTACGGAGTCAGGTATCCACTGAAACTTAACAAAAACAAGGTAAGAAACTTACGAAGTCAGGTATCTGTTGAAGCTTAACAGAAACAAGGTAAGAAGCTTACGGAGTCGGGTATCCGTTGAAGCTTAACAGAAATAAGGTAAAAAGCTTACGAAATTGGGTATCCATTGAAGCTTAACAAGAAACTTAAAAGCAATGGGTACGGGGACCCGAAAACATAAAACAATGGATGCGGGGACCCGAAAAGGTAAAAAGCTTGCGAAGTCAGGCATCCATTGAAGCTTAACAAAAAAAAACTTAAAAACAATGGGTACGAGGACCCGAAAACATAAAACAATGGGTGTGGGGACCCGAAAAAGTAAAAAGCTTGCGGAGTCAGATATCCGCTGAATCTTAACAAAAATAAGGTAAGAAACTTACGGAGTCGGGTATCTGTTGAAACTTAACAGAAACAAGGTAAGAAGTTTACGGAATTGGGTATCCGTTGAAGCTTAACAAGAAACTTAAAAGCAATGGGTACGGGGACCCGAAAACATAAAATAATGGGTGCGAGGACCCGAAAAGGTAAAAAGCTTGAGGAGTCAGGCATCCACTGAAGCTTAACAAAAAACTTAAAAGCAATTGGTACGGGGACCTGAAAACATAGAAGCTAAAAGGCAAAGGGTGCGGGGACTCAGAAATTAAAGGCAATAGGCATAAGGCCCTAGCTTATCACAGAAACTAAAAGCAATGGGTGCGAGGACCCAAAACGAAAAGGTAATGGACATAAGGCTCTGATTTGACTGAAAACAGCAAGTTGGACCTTTGAAAGTCAAGGCTAGCAAAATGAAATAGTGCACTATGCATGCTTCAGATGTATGAGAGTACGAAAAACTTCTTTTTTTTTCTTTTTTTTTTGTCTCCACGACCCCTGAGGACATGATTGCAATCTTTTTCAAAGATGAACTGGAATGAGATTTATTGGCATCCTTTCATTTGTCTATTCAGCCGATGGTTGAAATGTCCAACCGGGATGATCCTTGAGGTGTGCATTAGATGTGATACATAAGAGCAATGGGAAAAACCCTTTAGATGACCCTTGAGGTGACCTGGTTGTCCTTTCTTTTTATCAACACTCTTATCAAGAATCATTGTGTGTCCCATACCTTTCAAGTCATTAGCAATTCTCAATACTCTAGTAGCAATGTCATACATTTCACATCTCAATATAAGTCTATCATGAGAAATGCATCAACAATAGCTTGCAGCGAAAAGGGGTTATCATTATGGAAAGGAAAAGTATAGGAAAAGTAATTCAAAAGGGATTAGAATTGAAAGGTTTACAAGAAATGTTTGGGTGGAGTTTTTCAACTCTTCCAGTGATGCTCTCTAGGATGATTAATACTAATTCCTATTATGCAACCTTGAACACCCCATTATCTGTTTCCAAGAATATGATTTGACCCAATTTTCAAGCATTTGGAGCTTTTAATGACAAGACTTCATATATTCAAACTGCCCCAGTTCGACCCAAGTCTTCGTGTATCGAAGCATTTGATGACAAATTCAGACTGCCCCAATTTGGCCTTAATGAACTCAAACTGCCCCAGTTTGTGACTTGAGGCAACTCCACTTCTTCGGATGTGTCAGATACCATTTTTGACCCTGACTTTTGCCTAGGCCACTCTTTTTGAGTTTTCAACCTAGCAGATCGCCTTAACTTTTGTTTAGGTCACCTTTTCAGGTTTTCAACCTAGCGAGCCACTTTTCTTTTTTCCTTTCTTTTTTAATGTAGGAGCAAGGAATTGAAAACTCAGAAGAGCATGAACCCTTTTGTCTCAGAATTAAAGTTAATAAAAATGAAAATAACCTTTTATTGATCAGAATGGACTTTTTGAGGCTTGTAACATGGCAAAGGTTAAGGGTTATGAAAGAAAGGATATAAAGCTCAAACAAGTGTTTAAGGGTTGAATGATACCAAAGATCTTTAGCAAACTTTGTCAATTGCTTTTGGCATTGTCAAGAACACTAAAACTTTTCATTTACTTTTCCTTTTTCATTTCATCATTTGCCTATCTTCTTCTTTTCTTTTTCTTCTTCTTTTCTTTTCCTTTTCTTTTTGCTAAACCCTATTGTAGGGGTGATCCTTGTCTGAGGTTCTTTAAAGAAAATTTTCAAGCTCAAAAGGGGGTAACAAGGGATATTACAGATTGTGAAGAATAAAGAAAGATGGCTAATCTTCATTTTCAAATCATGACTGTTTATTTTCAAAACTTTAATTTTGAGACCAAAAGTTAATGCACAAGTGATTACTTATTTGTTCCTTTTCAAAAATCCTGCTTCCAATTGCTTGGGTGACTTCCTCCTTTTATTTTAAGGTTACATTCTCCTTAGTTTTGCTTTTCGCCTCAGCATTGGGGTATAGCAGAATTTTGTGGGAAGCCAAGCTCGGATCTAGCCCTGGCATATCCTGGTACGACCATGTGAAAATGTTGCAATAATTAGATCAGAACTCAACCAACTTGCTTCACTCATCTTTTTTCATGGAAGTGCTAATTTTAACTTTTTCTTTTTCATCCTCTGCCCCCGAATTAATCACTTCATTGACTCTTCGTGGGTTGACTTTCTTTAGTCTTTTTGTTCCATTAATCTCATTAGCTTAGGAGAGGGTTCCCAATTGTCACCATTATCTTTTTTAATGGGATGGTCAAAATCATATAATGGGGTCATAGCACTGTCATTTCAAGAGAATCACTTTCAGATCCACACAAGTAAAAAAAGTAATGAATGAAGGTGATGGTTGGATAAAAACTAAAAGAATGGCAAGAAAATGCATTTATTGACAGTAAATATTGAAAAGGAAACATGTGAGCCTATTTTCTCAATCATATCTTCCTAAAGCCTTGGGCAGAACTATAGGATTACAGAATTACTTTGCATCAATCTCGAAGGTCATGAGAAAATTGATGATCTTCCAATTGTTCAGCTCTACATCTGGGGAACAAGGGCACACAGGATTGACACCATAATTGATGGGTTGATCATCCTCGATAGCGGTCACTGTACTTCAAAAGCTTTGTCGGATGTCACAGACGGGGATCCCCTCAGCTTTAGGTTCTCGATTTTCCAATCGGGCCAGCCACTTCTTTTTTCTCTTCCATTATCCTCTTTTGTTGGCCTTGGTGGGTTTGTATTTGGGTTTAACTTCTCTAATCGGAAGTAACAGCATGGACTTCTCCTTCTCTTTTCTTCCCTGTTGGGGGCCTTTTGGCACTAATCATCTCTATTGAATTTTCAGCGATCTTCCCACTTCTCATTCCTCCCTCAACTCTTTCTCCAATAATGACCATGTCCGAGAAGTTTGATGACGCACTCCCTATCATCTTGTCATAGAAGGGAGATTGGAGAGTATCGATGAATGTAGCCACCATTTCTTTTTCTGTCAATGGGGGTTAAACCTGAGCAGCTATTTCTCTCCACCGTTGAGCATATTCCTTAAAGGTTTTAGCTTCCTTTTTAACCATATTCTGCAACTGCAGTCTATTTGGTGCCATATCGATGTTGTATTTATATTGTCTCAAGAAAGCATCAGACAAGTCCTTGAAACATCGAATATGGGTACGTTCAAGGTGTGTATACCAGTTAGACGCTGCCCCAGCTAAGCTGTCTTGGAAGAAATGGATCAACAGCTTGTCATCATGAGCATGCGAGGCCATCTTGCGGATGTACATGATCAGATGGTTCTTTGGGCAAGTGGTCCCCTTATATTTGTCAAAATCTGGGACTTTAAATTTCGGAGGAATCACTACATCTGGGACAAGGCAGAGTTCTGAAGCATTTAGAAGACCACAACTACTTGCTCCTTCTATAGCTCATAGTATTTCTTCAAGAACTTCTAATTTTTCCTTGGATTGAAGGCCTTCAGTTGAAAGGTTCAGCGGAGAAGTACCAGCGATCTTATAAGGGAAAAATTGTGGCATGTAGAAAGGAGGTTGGGCCTGAGTCAAGCTTTGTGGCCCTGAAGTAGGTATTACCAATGATAAGCTGCTCTCAAGAGGGTTGGTAATTTGTGACGGCATAAAACTAGGGGAAAGGTCATAAGGTGGAATGAAAATAGGGTACTAAGGAATCTCACTGGTATTTGGCTGAGATCCTTGGATAGTGTTTAGAGGGTTTGAAGTTGTCGTGACTGTCGGTGCACTACCCTTAGGAGTATTGTGGCTAATGGTGGCACATAACCAAGTGGAAGGCCATATGGTGGGAATAAAGATGCATATGTTTCAGGATTATTTGAGTAGATGGTGAGTTGCATCATGGCCCCTTGAGAGGTGACATTAGGATACTGCCAAGGAATTGGCGTAAAGCCAGGCGGGTGAGCAGGCGTGGCTGAAGGATTATCATTTGCCCTTGAAGGAGTCCCCTCTGTGTTCTTCGTTCTTTCCAAAGCTTGCAAAACTTCCAAGACCTTGGCCATTTGTTCCTTTAGCTGGCTTACTTCACTTCTCAAATCTTCTTGTGACTGCCCTAGTTCATCCATGACTTTCGATTAAGAACGAGTCCTATATGGGTGTCGTAAAGACAATTTTTTTTTGTATTATTTTGAATATGATAAAAAAATGCAAACATAAGTACACTAAAACAAGAGTAAAATTATACATGCGGAGACATGGTCCTAAGCTTGGTACCTGTCCTAAAAGATAGGTTCTATGTACCAGTAAGTGATAGCTTTGGTTTTAGACCCCTATCGGACAAAAGGTCCCCAAATTGCCCCTTACTGTCACCAACACTTTGGCTAGCAAGAGTCCTCCATCCTCACCCATGATAGGTTACAAGCGGAAAGAGTTCAATTTGAGTGAGGGGTTTTCATGTGCCTAACCGGAGACCAAAGGTCTTGCAAAGAAACACTATTTCGCCCTCTATCTAAGCCTACAAGGTACTGAGCTCAGGTATAGAGCTTGTGTGTGCAGGTGTACATGAAGGAGCATGCAAGCAAATTTATTCACAAAGCAGAAGTATAATACATATAATGCAAACAAAATGTACAGCAATATAAAACAAATAAACAAACGAAACAAAAAAATGGACCAATATGATTAAAGAGCAAATAACATGAGATTAAAACAAGGTTTAACCTTCTATGTCCCCAGCGGAGTCGCCAGCTGTCGCAACCGTCCCGAAGGGCGCCGCAAAAATAAAAAGAAAAGGGAGGAAAGGACCTCGGGGTGTTGGGAGTCGCCACCAATCGCTTTATCCATTAAATAGAATGGTGCAATTAGACACCTAAAAGATGGTCTGCGTTTCAGAGTTTGTGATTCGGGGGTTGATTACGGGTAGGGAAGGTGTTAGCACCCTACACCGTCCGTTCTAAGAACGGTTACCTGTTTAATCTAATGTTATTCCACTAGCGACTCCGCAAGTCATTTTGCTTTAAGCTTCAGCAGACACCTGAATCTGTAAGCTTTTTACCCTTTCATGGACAAAATTGAATCAATTCATTTGCCTTCCATTTATTTTAAATGTAATGCAAAGGGGGGCAGCTGTTGATACCCAATTTTGTTCATTTTCTTTTATTTTCATTTTTTATTTATTAATTTTATTTAATTTAATTTCTTTCTTTTTAAAAAAAAGAGAAAAAAAATATAAAATAAGAAAAAGAAAAATCACAAGCTTTGTTTTGTACGGGTCAACCCATGACCCAGTTTCCATCTTAACCCATGACCCAACTTCCTCATTGCTACAACCCTCAAACCTTAGCCTCCACATACAGTTGCATTAAACTGAATTAAACAATGTTGTCAATTTTCTTTTTCATTTTCCATTGCCTTCCAATCATGTTCAGATGGTTTTTGATCCTTGGCTTCCAAACGTAAAATGTGAAATGAAAAGTTATGGCATTGAATGATATTTGGGGCACAATAAGAGGGGGAATCACTTTTCAGAAAATGGGGGATCAATCATAGACATAGAGATCAATCACGGGGCTACACAGATGGATTAGGCAAAAAAAAAAAATTCCCCCAAACATGGAAATTCCCTGTCACCTGAAATCACTTGCAGCAAACCTTTATCATCTTCAATCAACCACCTTCCATCACTAACCTTCATTTTCAACCAAGCAATCCACCACCATCATCTTCATCTATACACCCCAACCTAGTCAACTCGGTGAACCACCACCAACAATCCACCCCTTCACCTTCATCATCTTCAATCTCCACAACAATCCTCACTCTCATCACCACCACGCATCCAATTCATCTTCAACCTAGAAAAATAGCCCCAAACTTCCATCACTACACCTTCTTCCCCAATCACTCTCACACACCACCAACCAAACCACCATTTACCATCTCCAAACAACCACTCCACCACATCATCCGAAAAAAAATTGCGACCTCTCAGCCAGATCTGACCGCTGTCCATCGCGTCTCCATCCTCAACAGACGCAGATTTGGATCCAGCCACCGTCCACCTCTGCCGCCCTCAGCCGTGCCCACCGCGACCCAGCCATGCCGAAAACGCTCCAGCAGCGCGAATCCGTCGTCTAGCTATGCATCATCGCAACTCGCAGAGTCGCCATCTCAAACTCGAGCATCACCGCGCGACCCACCGCGCCCCACGCCGCTCACAGTCTCCATCGTGCTCGCGCATCACCGGAGCTCCACACGCAGCCAACCACCTTATGCTCTTGCCACTGGTAACAGTAAACCGTTTCGCGCCCCAGATCCGACTTCCACGTGCAACCTCGTCACGCCTCGTTCGAGCTCCGCTGCGTTCCACCGCTGTCCTCAAGTCGTTGGCACCCCGTCACTGCAGACCCGCAGACTCAGACGGCCCGAGCCGCGCCTCCATCACGTGGCCTCACGCGTCTTGTCGCCGAAGCCCCACCACACTTCCCTACTCCACACGCTCCGTCGCGCTGCTACTGGAGGTCCACATACCAGACGCTAGCCATTGTGAGCTTCTCCCCCTCCCCCTTTTCTTCTTTCTTTTCATATTCGTTTAGTACTTCGAGACTAAAAGTCTCTTTTATTTTTTGTCATTCGTTTCATCTTATCTTTTTTTTTTGCCTTTTTTTTAATTTTTATTGGGGCTTTAAGTAAAAATAAATTTTGGGCCCCTTCTTCTTTTTTTTTTTTTGCTTGAATCTTTAATTTCTTTTTAATTTAATTTAATTTAATTTATTTATTCTTTTGGATTGACATGTGTTTACTAATTTGGGGTTTATATTACTTATATTTTAATTTTACACACTCTTTCTTTGCATTAATGTGTTAGTCAATAATTTAAAATTTGCCGATGACGAAAAAATTGGAAGAGGATCGGAACACCGATCAAATACACTCTTTCCGATAATCTTGAGACTTTATATTAGATTTTGCCAGGAGCGCTGGCGAGGTCTAATCTCCTACATAAAAATTAAAATAATTAAAATTAAAATACAACCTTTTTTATAAACTAAGATAATTTTCTTTTTATAAAATAAAATATTCAAATAAAAATGAGTAATTTCATACAGTTTCAACATCATGATTGTAGTGAATTAAAGTTTTATTTTTCATGAAGACATTTTTTTAGAAATTACTACAAAAATCTCATTGTGCCTAAAAATATTTTTTCTTAATTATAAATGAGATTTTATTTGGCCATATACTTAAAAAAACATTCTCTTACCTCAAACAAATTTCTTTGAATTAAAATTTATTCATTGAAATAATGTTTTATTTAGTCATTTATTTTGAAAATTAGTTCTCTTCAAAAAAATAAAATTTTGATTCACCACTTTTATATAATATATTGTAGACTTAGAATTTGTTCCAAAATAATGGCTATTTAGCCACCCATTTTTGGTCTTAGTCATTTATCATTCTTGATATTATGCTTGACAAAATGGGACATGATAAAGTAAAAACCAAAAACTGTTTCTTTTCTTTTTTAAAGGACTAATTTAATTAACTTGCAAATAACATTAGATTAAATAGGTAACCATTCTTAGAATGGATAGTGTATGGTACTAATACCTTCCCTACCCGTAATCAACCCTCGAATCATGAACTCTGAAACGTAAATCATCTCTTAGGTGTCCAATTGCCCCATTCTATTTAATGGATAAAGCGATTAGTGGCGACTCACAACACCCCGAGGTCTTTTCCTCTCTTTTTTTTATTTTCGCGGCGCCCATCAAGACGATCGCGACAAATATAATCATAATTACTTTACTATTCTAAGAAAACATTAAATATTTCTATTATAGAGCTTAATATTAAAATAACTACATAATGAATGTCCTATCAAATAAGGCCCCCCACAATAAAAAAGACTATGGCCTAAGATTTTAAAAAATAACTCTTCTAAAAAATATTTGAATAAATAGCTCTTCCAAAAAGAAAAAAAAATGTAAATAAATACCTAAAACTAAAATCTTCTACTAGAAAAAAAATTGCAATGTTTACTTCAACAAAATAAAGCACACTCATTCAATATTTGTTAATATTTATATGAAATATTAGATAAGAAATAAAATATAAAATAGATTATACTTTAATTTTATTGTATAATTACAATTACTCTTGAGCAGTGAATGGAGCTATGGGAGAGTTGCCTTTAAAACTAGTACTATCTGCTCCCGTTTGGAAAATGATATGGTGACTATTCTTAGAGAAACAAAAAGGGACAAGTAGAGCCGTTGAATTATACGTGAGCTTGGGCAAAAAGGATTGATGTGACCCTCTAAAAATTCAGACTTGAATTTAACGGTGCAGATCAATATGCAATTTTTTGAACACATAAAATGTTGTATATGTAGTATTACTTTTCTCATTTTGTTTGCTTAAGAGACATAGTTTAATTATTAGTCACAAAATAGCTAGGTAGTGGGGGCAAATGTACATTTTCTATGAAGGCAATACAATATGTTTACTATATAATAGGTGAAATTTTTTTAAAAGTTCAAATGGGGCATTTGCCTTCACTCCCCTCAACATGGTTCCACCACTACAATGATACTTGAAAAAGAATTGTCATTCAGCTAGGCGAGCACAATGAGCAGTGACATAAATTTTGAGGAAATTTAGATAGCTAATAGCTAAAAATAAAATAAAAGCAAAAAATACGAACTTTTTACAGACACATATGAAGTATTTACTGATCAGCCATATACCAAATTGCCATTCTGCTTGCGTCACTTTGACGAATATGCATTTGTTTTTCAACGAACCAATTAACACAAAATGATATGAAATACTTGATGGTCAGTGGTTGCCAGCATTATCCTTCGTTTTCTTCATCATTGGGCAGAGAAATTGGGGCTTAGGAAGGTAAAACTGAAGTTTATGTGTAAAGGATTTTAGTTTTTTTTACGGTAGCAAAGGTTTTCAATTAATAAATATTGAGTGGGAAAATTTTAAGATATGGGGGTAACACAACAAAACTTTTATAAGAGTATCTAAAATTTAAGCAACAATTAGTAAATGGTGTCAAAAGAAATGTCATAGGTAACTTTATAAAAGAGTTCCCTGTAACATTTGTGGCAACGTTTGTTGACCATTCCCTTATATATGTTGCCTAAACAAGTAAAAATCTAGGCAACTTGTATAAACTTTGGCTTTTAACATCTCAGCAACGTTTATGAAAGCTTGTCTTTGATGTGTTGCCTAAACTTACAATTAAAGTGCACACTTTAAAAGCGTTGCCTATTAGACTTTAGGCAATGTTTATTAAACCTTGTCTGTCATAAGTGAAATTTGTTGTAGTTTAGAGATAGTAAGGAATAAATGTTAGAATTTTATTTGTGTACAAACATAAATCATATTATATAGAATCCAGATTAATTGGATGTCAAAATTATTAGAGCATTTTGTTTAGCTTAAATTGTGATCAGTATTGTTAATGGGCCTATTGTTGTTAAAGCACTGCTCATATATGTGAGTTTTGTTTATGGGTCCTGTATATGGGTTTGCCATAGTGGGTAGGTTTAACCCATTTTAATTATTTTATATATACAGGGAGAGGCCCCTATTCCTAACCACTCTAGTGCGTACAGTTGCCCCATTGATACTGACGCGTGAGCGACTATTGTGGGATAGGAATAGTATCTCTCCCTCATCGTGTTTTACTTTTCAGGATTGTTCGACAATGTCTTCTTCATCGATGCCAGGTAACCCTAAAATCTTTTATATGAAATTGATATGTCATAAATTATTGGGATTAATAGATCCGATGAAAATTTTCCATCAATTGGTATCAGAGCCAATGTTTTAATCCTGATTATGACTATCAATATCTTGTTTTAATCCCGAAATCTTAACGTATGTAATGTTTAATTAATTTTATTTTATAATCGATTTCAAAGAATAAAGTTAGGGCTTTTATACATTGAGTTGTTCTGAATTCAGAAACATATTTATTGTATTTTGATATTGTGAATTTACAAATAATTTTATGCAAATCCATTGAACCCTAAAGTTGTAATTCTTATATGATTCGTTTTCCTTTTGGAGTTTTTTCAACAAATTGACTTAGGGCTATTGTAGATCCCTGTTTCACGAGTCTAAACACGTATGGATCGTTTCTTTTGGTTGTGAAAAAACTGGAAATTCTCTAACAAACAGTACGCACGTTTGTTCTTCTTTTGGTTGAGAAAACCCATCCTTTTGTGTCGTTTTTTTGGAAATTAAACTAGGGAAATTGTAGAGCCCGTTTTTCTGAATCTATAGACACCAAGAAATTGAATTTTGGTGGAGAATCGAGGGAGAAAATCAGCGCGACCCGTTCCTGGATGAACCGGGTCGCGCGACCCGTTACAGCGAAACGGGCGAAGAGGGAGACCTGCTCCCAGACGACGCCCACTCGCGCTGGTGGCGCGTGGAGGCGCATGCGGCCTCCTGAAAAGTGTTTTTCAACTTCTGTTTTTTGGGTTGTGCTCCACGCGCCCTCTACTTTTTTTTGGTATTTTTTATTTATTTTTTAATGCCCATTTAATATTTATTTTAAAATTTTCAGAGATTAAAATTATTAAAAATATATGGTGCTGTCCTCTTTTGCTTCTAAAAATTTTTGTGTATTATTGTGATATTATTGGGCATGATATATATTGCACACTCTCAGAATTGATATTGTTTGGTCACTTAAATATTTTTTGGTGCTATTTTGTGCATAAATTGATATATAATGTTTTGAAAATTATATGTCTTGTTGTTATTTATGTGATTAATTCTGAGAATTGTTGTTTAAAGTATTATTGTATTATTGTAATCTCACCTTTGCTGGACCAATTATGTTGAGGTGTTAATATTGTTAATATTTTGTTAATAACGTTGCATTGGGATTTATATTAATAATGCGCTTACCCTATCGGTTTGCCTTTATTAATGTGATTCCTAATGATTTGTTGAGTGATGTTATTTTGGGCACTTTTCATAATTGTGAACTCGCCTTCGCGGGACCAATTATTATAAGGTGCTATTTTGTTGATAAAATATTGTTATGTTGTGGCTTTGGGGATTATATTGGTAATGCGCTTACCCTATCGGTTTGCCTTTATTAATGTGATTCCTAATGATTTGTTAAAGGCATTAAGGTTCTGACCTTAGAGTTCTCAGTATCCTTTCGGTACTAGCTTTAGGGACATTATTTTGATGTCTGTGGGAGTCTACTCATGTATTGTAATTCGGGACCCTTCGGCGGGATTGCAATTGCATGGGGAAAACTCAATTATGATTTTGCTCAAATGTTGTACATGTTGATATGCTTAACAAAATCTCCCTTTAATATACTGTTCTTTCAGTTTCATCGATGCAAATGAGTGCTATAACGAAATTGAATGGGACTAATTTTGAGGACTGGGTGGATTCTGTGAAATTGTTCTTGGCTGTCTCTAATGTTGATGCTGCTCTCACTGAGGATGAACCTCAGAGACCCACAAATGCATCTTACGCACTCTAAAAGAAGAGGCATGAAAGGTGGGTTCAATCCAATAAAGTTTGTTTGATGACCATGAAGTATAGCATGGAAAAGACTATTAAAGAAAGCATTCCTGAAACAAATAATGCTAAAGAGTTCCTCAAGTCTGTTGGTGAGAAATTCAAGAAGTTTGATAAAACTGAAAAGGCCTATTACCTCTCTTTGTTGACAAAGACTACATATGATGGTGTGAGTGGTGTTCGTGAACATGTTTTGAAGCTTGTGAACTGGTACAACAAGTTGAGGTCCATGAAAGTGGAGTTGGGAGAGGATTTCCTGGTCTGGCAGGTGTTTGAGTCTCTTCCGGCTAGTTTTGATGTCTTGAGAACCACTTACAATGCTCAAAAAGAGGAGTGGACTGTTGATGAACTTATATCTGTTCTTACTCAAGAGGAGCATACCATGAAGAAGGGAAAAGCTCACAGTGTGCAGTTTGCTTCTCACAAGAATGGTGAAAAGAAGAAGAAATTTACTAAAGGAAAGAACAGTAAGCCTCAATTTAAGAAAAAGTGGAATGATAAGCCTGAATATTCTTCTAAGCCATCTTCTGGTCCTGGTGAGACTTCTGGTGTTAAACCCAAATATCGTTTTAATGGAAATTGTAAGTTCTGTGATATATATGGACATAAGCAGTCTGATTGTTTAAAGTTTAAGAGTTGGCTTGAGAAAAAGAAAGGTAACCCCTTGGCTCTAGTATGTTTTGAATCGAATCTAGTTGATGTTCCTTTAAATACTGGTGGGCTAGATATTGGTGCAACTATTCATGTTACAAATTCATTGCAGGAATTGAAGCATGAGGAAACCAAGTGAAGGGGAGTTGATGATCACAGTAGGAAATGGAGCCAGAGTCCAAGTAGAACATATAGGAGTGGTTTCATTAAAGTTGTGTACTGGACATGATTTAGTTTTGAAAGATACAGTTTATGTGCCTTCTATGAGGACGAATTTGATTTCAGTTTCTGTTTTGGATAGTTGTGGCTACTCTTTCCATTTTAGTAATGCAAAAGTTTCTTTATATTATGATTGTGTTCTTGTTGGTTCTGGAGTATTGTCTAATGGTTTATACATGTTGAATGTTGATTCTCTTTCTGGTGATCAACGGGATTCAGATATCAATAATGTTGTTGGAAACAAGCGTGTTAAAGTTACTGAAAAATCTTCTATGTTGTGGCACAAACATTTAGGACACATCTCTAGGGAGAGAATGGAGAGGTTGATCAACGAGAATATTCTTCATGACCTAGACTTCTCTGATTTTGATACTTGTGTTGATTGTATAAGAGGGAAACTCACAACTGGAGCCAGGAAGAGTGGGGTTACCAAGAGCAAAGGAATACTACAGTTGATTCATACAGATATTTGTGGGCCTATTACTCCTATTGCTATGGGTGGTTTTAGGTACTTTATCACGTTTATTGATGACTTCTCTAGATACGGGTGGATTGATTTGCTACGTGAGAAATCTGATTCTTTAGATGCCTTTAAAGCATTCAAAGTCGCTGTTGAATTGAAATTTAGTAAGCAGATCAAATGTGTGAGGTCTGATAGAGGTGGTGAATACTATGGCAAGTATGATGAAATTGGTAGAAATCCTGGACCTTTTGCTAGGTTCTTACAGGACTGTGGTATTGAGGCACAGTACACCATGCCAGGCACTCCACAACAAAACGGAGTTGCAGAGAGACGAAATCGTACTCTGATGGATATGGTAAGGTGTATGCTTAGTTATTCTACTCTTCCAAAATTCTTGTGGGGAGATGCCTTGAAGACTGCTGCTTATATATTGAATCATGTGCCAAGTAAATCTATGCTGAAAACTCCATATGAGCTTATGATAGGCAAACGGCCTACCTTAAGGCATTTCCGTGTTTGGGGATGTAGGACAGAGGTGAGACCTTATAACCCACATTTAAAGAAACTTGATCCCAAAACCATCAATGGTTTCTTCATTGGCTATTGTATTGGCTCAAGGAGTTCTAGGTTCTATTGTCCTTCTCATACTACTAGAGTTATTGATTCCGATCGGGCTATCTATTTTGAAGGGGACTTAGGACATGGTGGAACTCGAAGCCGCGTATTGTTGATTTTAGTGAAGAGCATGTTGTTGTTCCTATTCCTGTTGATCCCTTTCCAGGGATATGTCATCTCCTCTGATCTATAATTATAATGTTGTTGATCCTGTTGATGTTGTCGATATCCCTCAGCAAGTTGAAAATAATATACAGATTCTAGATGTTGTTGTGACTCCACTGAGAAGATCTGAGCGGGTTCCTATATCCACTGAGTCTACTAGATTCAGGGACTATGTTGTGTACCTGCAGGAGCATGAGTTTAATTCAGTTGAGAATTCTGATCCTATTTCTTTTCAAGAGGCCATGGTTAGTCCTGATAGTGCGCAATGGCTAGTGGCTATGGAGGATGAATTGGCTTCCATGAGAAAGAATAATGTTTGGGAATTGGTAGAATTGCCTCTTTGGTTGTAAACCGTTGGTTGTAAATGGGTCTTTAAGACTAAACGTGATGCTAAAGGTGAAATTGAGAGGTATAAGGCCGACTTGTTGCTAAGGGATATAACCGGAGGAAGGCATTGATTATAAGGAGACTTTCTCACCGGTCTCCACTAAAGACTCTTTTCGTGTTGTGATGGCATTGGTTGCTCATTTTGATTTGGAGCTTCATCAAATGGATGTTAAGACCGCCTTCCTAAATGGTGATTTATATGAGGATGTGTATATGGATCAACCTGATGGTTTTGTTGAAAATGGTAAAGATCATATGGTATGCAAATTGAGACGATCCATTTATGGATTGAAACAGGCTTCCGGGCAATGGTATTTGAAATTTGATTATATTGTTAGTTCTCTTGGTTTTAAAGAGAATACTGTTGACCAATGCATTTATCTAAAGTTTAGTGGGAGCAGATTCATCATTCTTGTTTTATATGTTGATGATGTATTATTGGCGAGTAATGATTATATTTTTCTGAATGAGACAAAACAGATGTTGATAGCACATTTTGATATGAAAGATCTTGGTGATGCCTCTTTTGTGTTAGGTATTGAGATTCACCGTGACAGATCTCGTGGTATTCTTGGCTTGTCTCAGAAAGCTTATATTGAAAGGATTCTGAATAGATTTAATATGAAATCTTGTAATCCTTGTACTGCGCCTATTCAAAAGGGTGATAGACTCTCTAATACCCAGTGTCCTCAAAGTGATAAAGATATTGCTGAAATGGAGAAAGTCTCATATGCTTCCGCTGTTGGCAGTCTTATGTATGCTCAAGTTTGTACACGTCCTGATATTGCTTTTATTGTTAGTGTACTTGGGAGATACTTGAGCAAACTTGGTGTGGCTCATTAGCAGGCTGCAAAACGAGTTATGAGGTATCTACAGGGTACCAAAGACTGTATGCTCACCTATAGGAGGTCTGACCGCCTTGAGGTGATAGGCTATACTGATTCTGATTATGGTGGTTGTCCAGATGATTACAAGTCCACATCAGGGTATATCTTTATGTTAGCAGGAGGGGCTGTTTCTTGGAAGAGTGTTAAACAGACACTTACAGCTACTTCTACTATGGAGGCAGAATATATAGCTTGTTATGAGGCTATGCGTCAAGCGATATGGTTGAAAAATTTGATTACTGAATTTACTATTGTGGAGAGTATTTCCAGGCCTCTTACTATTTATTGTGACAATTCTGCCGTAGTGTGCTTTTCTCAAATTAATAAAAGCTCAAAGTGTTCAAAGCATTTTGATACAAAATTCATGTTTGTTAGAGAGAAGATTCAGGAGTTTCAGACTCGTGTTGAGCATATCCCTACAGAACTTATGGTTGCAGACCCACTAACTAAAGGTTTAGCTGTTAAAGTTTTTATTGATCATATGACTCGTATGGGTATAGTGAGGTCTTTTGATGTTTTTGGTTAGTGGGAGTTTAATTTTGTAATTTTGTTATGACCTCATTTTATTATGTCTCGAGACAATTATATTATTATTATCGTTGTCATATAATATTGTTATTGTTATTGAACTCAAGCTATGTGGTTTTGTTTATTTATGATATGACATATTGTGGAGACATTTTGGACCCAGTCTCATTTTGTTGTTGTGCTGAGATGTTAAATCTCAGAAAGCATCTTGGGCGGATGCTTGGGGCCATTTTGTTGGGAAATGCACTTTGATCACATATTGGCATGCAAATTTTGGATGTGCTTTCCCATTACCCATTTACTACATTTTGATGGGTCATCGAGATATGAGTATGTTGCATGTATGATATCAGTACTCCTTTGAGTATGATTTTCTGCATTGTTGAGATACTTGTAGTCTCATTTTGGACCAGTTGTTGAGAGTGCTAGCTCGATTTTGACATCATGTTGTGGCCACATATTGTTTGATTAATCTGGAGAATTGTTTTCTTATTAAAGTGATATAATGTGACTTATGTTGTCCAAGTGGGAGAATGTTAGAATTTTATTTGTGGACAAACATAAATCATATTATATAGAACTCAGATTAATTGGATGTCAAAATTATTAGAGCATTTTGTTTAGCCCAAATTGTGATCAGTATTGTTAATGGGCCTATTGTTGTTAAAGCACTGCTCATATATGTGAGTTTTGTTTATGGGTCCTGTATATGGGTTTGCCATAGTGGGTAGGTTTAACCCATTTTAACTATTTTATATATACAGGGAGAGACCCCTATTCCTAACCACTCTAGTGCGTACAGTTGCCCCATTGATACTGACGCGTGAGCGACTATTGTGGGATAGGAATAGTATCTCTCCCTCATCGTGTTTTACTTTTCAGGATTGTTCGACAATGTCTTCTTCATCGATGCCAGGTAACCCTAAAATCTTTTATATGAAATTGATATGTCATAAATTATTGAGATTAATAGATCCGATAAAAATTTTCCATCAATAAATTCACAGATTTCACTCAATCATCATAATTAGTCTTATTCAATTTCGTTAAAGCATTCATTTGTATTAGTAAAATTGAAAGAACCATATATTAAAGAGAGATTTTGTCAAACATATCAATATGTACAATATTTAAGCAAATAATCATAATAGAGTTCTCTCATATAATTATAATCTTGTCTAAGAGTCCCGAGTTATAACAGATAAGCAAACTCTTATGAACATCAAAATCATATCTTTAAAGCAAGTGTCAAGAGGATATTGAGAATTCTAAGGACACAACCTTAATGATTTTAACAAATTATCGGGAGTCATATTAATGAAGACAAACTAACAAAAGAGCATCACTAACATAATCTTCAATGCAATATTATTGAAAAAATAACACTTCAACATATTAGGTCTCACAAAGGCGAGTTCCCAATCATGCAAAGTGTCTCAAAATAGTATCACAATACTTTAAATAGTAACTTTAAGAATCAAATTGCATAAATATTAACAAGGTAAATAACTTTGAAAATATTATATATTAATTTATGCACAAAAATAGCACTAAAAATTATTTCAGTGGCCAAACAATATCAAGTCTAAGAGTACACAATATATATCATGTCTAGTAGCATCACAATAATACACAAAAATTTTCAGAGACAAAAGAAGAGAGTACCATATATTTTTAACAATTTTAAACTCTATAAATTTAGGAATAAATAATAAATGAGCATGAAAAATAAATAAAATATTCCAAAAATAGTATTAGGCGTGTGGAGTGTAGAGGAAAAATAGAATTAAAAAAATCATTTTTCTACACCTTTCATTGTGGAACGGGTCGCACATAATTTCTCCCTCAATCCTTAACCTTTTCATGCGATCCATATGTCGTTAGAATCGGCGGAAAGGGATCTACAATATCCCCAAAACAATTTTGAAAACAAATCACATAAAAAATTGGGTTTTCTAAACAATACCAAAAATGGGTTTAACGAGATTTATTTGAAATTCACATCAGTTTCTCAATGAAAATTCATGATCTTGATGTCCTTAGATTCAGGAAGACAATATATATAAAACCCCTAACTTAATTTTACAAAACATCACACAGAAAAAAACTGAGTTTTGAAGCAAAACTGAGAGAGTTTTTGTGAGGTTTTTGCAAAAATTCTCACTGAATTTTAATTCGTTTGACACGATATACACATTGTAAGATTTAGAAAACTCTGATCTACAAAAGTCCTAAATTGATTTTCAAAATAGATCTAAAAATTTTTTTGAATTGCATATCATGTTCGTTAAGGTTTCAGATTTTTATAATTTTAAACGTCATACAATTTTTAAGTAAAACAAAAAATTAATAGTCATAATTAAGATTAAAAACTCTATTATACTAATTGCTAGAAAATCGGGGATCATAAGATTCCACTCTCTATTATTTCTCTCATTTCCCCGTCATCGCACAAAGTAAACAATAGTGACCCCCTTTAATAATCCAGACTCACCTCCTAGACTTAACTTCTTCCTGCCAGATCCTAAAGATTTATCACATGATTATTCTTTTAACCTTCCTATTGCTTCTAATTGCCCCCCCTTCCTTTATTTTCCCCCCTCTAAAGGACAAAGCATGACTATTTGTAACAAGCTTGTTAGGCATGATCAACATTCATGGTTTAGCTTAAGCAGGTGTGCTAGAGAGTTATACAGTGTTAGTGTGCACTGAATGTCATTGGATTGGGCTTGTACTAGTTGAACTACTTGTCAAAAATTTTCAGTATATCAAGTTAGTGCATCTCATATTCAGTTATCTTCTTTCCTTTATATATCCCATAATTCTCTCTTTGAAAAACAGAAAGGAAAAGTAATCAAGGAATCAATCACTTAAAACATTTGATAGGTGAAGGGCTAGGAATAGATTTTATTGCTAAAATCCTGTAACTTTGCATTCATTTGATCCCAAGTCTCTACTTTGTGTATTATGGGACTAAAAAAATGTTTACTTGCAAGCCAGTGGTATCCTGACATGAAGGTTAAAAATTTCTTTACAGATTGATGTGCGACAGTAATTTCCTTTTGTGAAGTAGGCTGCTTAACCAGACGGTTGCTACTCAACTTAAGTAGTATAGCAGCTCAAAATTGCTTCATATTATAAGAACAAAGATAATAAAGGTGGATATTTATTTAGTGTGAGAAATATCCATTATACAATGGATTTCTCTCTCTTTTTTCCCTTTCTCCCTTTACATTTGGCTACAAATTACAGCATAAAGTTACAACATATATGCTTTCCACACTGTAGTGTGCAAATATTTGTCTACCATCTATGAGTCCTAATTTTACCAAACTCTCTAGAGATCTTTAGATCTTAAGATGCATTGTTTTGACAATGAGGCATTTGTGAAGAGCCTAAAAAGAACTTGCAATAGAAAATAATTATAGTACGAGCCACATAAAAGAATGTGCACCAGGGAGTAAGCGAAACTGTAGCACGGGAATAAGTTGCTTACATGATAACTGAGCATTCACCGTCAACAGCTCCAAATAAATGAGTAATTGTACCTGGCATATTCATAAAATAAATATATTTCCAAGTACCATCCATAGAAAACATGGTTCATACTTTTCTGGCAACTGAAAGTGAACAGTTGTGTCTATGAAGTGTACCAAAAATATTGGAAAAACAAACAGGTTTAATTAAGAAAGAAGTATTTTGCAGCCTGTGGATGATAAACATCTGTACAACAATGCCATTATTCTGATAAGAATAAATGCGCGCTCATATGAAATTTAAGTGTATGCATACTACTAATGGATAAATATGTCTAGACAAAGAAGTGCATATGTGGAAGACATCATACATTTTCAAAGTGTGCATATTATTTATCCTCTCATTCAATGTAAAAATAACTTATTCAGTCATCACCAATTGTAATCAGCTTTTGAATTGAGTCCCACTTGATAGCTTGATTATTCAAACTGCCATAAAAATAAAATGTTGCCTTGAAAGAATCTAAAATAACCAAAATCCAAAGAATGAACAAGTCTTATTGCAATGAGGACAATAAATTCCCTTCATATGAACAAGTTTTACTGAAATGTCTTTTCAGTCAGAAAAACAAAATTTAAGTCTGCGATGTTGTTGGCACCATTGGAGTCAAGCTCAGCTGATTTATATTGTCCTTCTGTTATAGTATGAAACTCTCTCCTATCACATCTTTAAAGAAAAATAAAAGTCAAATTTTGGTATGTCATCATCATTTAATTACTTTTTCCTTTTTCTTACAGTTTCATTTGATGATGTTACTATACGAATTTTCTACAGAAAATTGATTTGATACATACTACAGGAAACAACTAATACAAATGTTTAAGTATCATAAACAACTTACTCACGGCTATTGCAGGTGGAAGGGCAAATTGAAGCAGTAAAACCAACTGATATAATGATCAGGGTGGATCAAACCGAAATGAACTGCACCTTTAACAATGCCTATACCTATTGCTAGCAAGGCAATATTTTTAACCACAATAATGCCAACAATAAATGGAAATTGTATTCCTAATCCTTTCAAACCTGAAAAGCACCAGTTTCTGTCATCACATTCACTTTTAATTGTAACTACTAAATTGAACACAACCCAAGAGATGAAAGACAAAATTGAAAAATTCAGGTTATTGATTACCCTTGAGAAGATGTGCCCCAACCAATAAGGTCATTGCAGGAATGCCTACATCCCTGCAAACCAAGAAAAATAGGAAGAAAGAGTACAATAAAAAGAGTAACTTTATATTTTAATCTAATACCGAAATGAGTGGTAGTCTGGTAGAGGATGCTTACCCCAGCACGGTTGCAGATTCTTGAACCACACGGAGAGGATCACTGTCCTTGTTCTGAACAAGGTTCAAAGGGATACCTGAATTGGTGGATGAATGTGTAAACCTCTGTGGCACGACAGCAGCAACGGTGGTGCGAGGGGATGGGTACTTGTAAAAGGCACTTCGACGCTCAAGTTAAACTGTGCACAAGGATAGTAGTGTTTAGAATTGGATGCATACATTTGAGACCTTGCAGGGTATTTATAAGAGAGTCTTTGGTGTTAAGAATCGTAATTCAATTTGAATTGAATGCTGCAATTTAGGATTAGAATCCATGAGATTGTTATCTCTTATAACCATGGTTTTAAATTACGGTTGTAGTCACGGTTACAGTTATTTTGCGTTTACCGCAATTGCGGAGAATTACAGAAAATGCGATTGATGCGGCCGCAATTGCGATCGTGATGCGGTTGCAGATACTACAAAAACCACAATAATCGCAATTTAAAACCTTGCTTATAACTAATTTTTCTATTTATGTGGGATGTAATTAGTGTTCATATCTATAAGAGATTCTATGAGTAATTTGTTCCTCATAAATAGGTAGAAGTACTTATCTAATAGTGCACATAAATATCTGTATACTATTTGGTGGGTCGAGTTGCTCTTGAACTGCTAACCCATAACCTAATCTAGAACAGTTACGTCCAGCTTAGCACTTAAATGTGATAGCTAAGTGACAAGATATCTAAGTTCAATAGGAGCGCACGACATGCATAGGACAAAGGGATCCAAATCATGTAAAAATGCTAAATCTCACAATGTTTTTTTCCCAAGGGTCGAGGTCCGAGATGTATAATAGTATGCCTCTAGTATTAATGAGTAAGGCCGAGATCTGAAATGGATCACTCTGCTTAAGTTATCATACCATTATCTAGGATATGTAATAGGTTGCCCCCATACAGATTTGTTAGGGCTCGTTCAATGTGAGATCTGGTTTGGAACTGAGATCTATATTATGGTTTTACCATGTTATTCTGATGAAGGTCCATGGTCCGACTTGAGTGTCCTTCTGAAACGTCAAGTATCACTTCAATTTCGAACATTCTGAGCGTTATCCTTTCAACTGCTTTTGTTCATAAACAATACGCCATGTGGTTGAAGAATAGTGGAAGTCGCCGTTTGGGATTCATAACATCATGATTAACTGTTTTCAAATTTCAAAAAGAAGGCATCATAATTTGCTATTTTCAAGTTTCAAAATGGTTGAAGAGATATATTTGCCCTCATTAATGACAATGGTTGAGGTGGTTTTCCTTGCTTATAAATAGGAGTAGGGGTTTTCCCTTCCCACTTTTCACTTTCTCTCACATTTCTGATTTCCTTCTTTGGCAAACCAAGTAATTTTTGGCGAGTACTTGTGGTGGTTTCTAGCCTTTTTCAAGCTCTTTTCACCATTCAAAAGCTTTTCTCATCATTCAAACTCAAGGTACTCTTCATCTCCACCCTTTTTTTCTTTTTGAAAACACCATTTAGTGGGGGGAAATGTCAGGAAGTGAGGAGACAATGCAGAATAGTGGTGTGTCAGTAGAAATTCTTAATTATCTGTCGTTTCCAACGCCTTAGCCACAGCGGAGGCTTCAAGCCCACAGTGGGGATTCTGATGGTAGTCCAAATTCCTTGACTAGGATGAGAATCCTAGAGGCAATCCGGAGAGCGGATCGTGCCAGAGAGCTGGCAAGGCAAGGGCCAACTCGTTCACTCTTTGTAACGTCCCAATACTAGTGCTATAAGTATATCTAGATTACACACAGTGTAACACCCAGATTTTTCATTTTTCTTAATATAAATACATTTTATAATATTTGTGAATTTTTGTGAATTTCTAAAAAATTTTAAGTATTTTGATTATTTTAATATTATTTTGAGTTGTATGTGTGTTTGAGGCGGGCCTGAAAAAATAAAAAAAATTTCCTGGACCAAAAAGTTTCGGACTATCAAAGCGAGACTGGGGGATCTTACTAAATCTGAAATCGGGAATAGTTGACCGAAATTTTCTTTATCTGAGTTTTTTATTATTTATTGTACAATGTTATTATCCATTGGGTAATAATAGCAGTAGCTATTGTCCATTGGGTAATATCTTTAGAAAAATATCTTGATGTCTATGACTCGAACTAATGAACCAATGGCAAGTAGGAAGAAGGCAAATTGGATACTCAAGTTGAAGAGAAGAAATTCAAATTAACTACTCAAGCTAGAAGATAAATTCAAATTGGCTACTTACTCTTTCAAACTTATTTTATCATTCTTTTTCTAGAAGCTTGTAGAAGTGATTACTCACCTAGTAAAAAAATCTATGGATAAATATCTACGGATAAAATATCTAACGAAAAATATATCAGTAAAATATCTACGTAAAATATCTAAGCAGAAAATATCTAAGCAGAAAATATCTAAGTTAAATATCTTAAGTGTAATTATTAACCATCATCACATAGCTTTATGATCAACTAATTAGAATCAAGCTTATTTATCAAAAAGTCAACAATAATGGCATAGACTTTGTTTTGAACCGTTGGATGGTAAGACTTAATGAAGAAGCCTTGGATGATCACTATTGATCTAATCAATGGTGTGACAACAAACTTGATAAGGAAGCTTAGGATATCTACCCTAGATTAAATCAATGGTTAGGAGATGAAGTCAACATTAATGGTTAGACTAGTTAATCAAGGAACTAGATAATCTAACTTAGTTACTCTAAAAAGCCTAAGTAGTAACTAAATGAAACAAACTAAGTTTACTAATACTTAGAGTCTATGGTTACAAGGTGGTTCTAGAGACATCTAGAAGGCATGATCAATGCATGACAAGTGCATGACATAATCTAGTAACTAGATAGTTAATTATGTAACTAAATGACCTAACTAAGTTAGCTTAAGTGAACTAACTACCTAAACTAGATGTAACTAGGAATTAAAATGAAACAAAACTTAGTTACTTACCTCCATGAGTCACACGGCCACCTATGCCATTCTAATGCATTCTTGAATTATCTTATTACTAAAGGATGACTACATGATGACTTAGGCCATGTGAATCAATGTGATCAAATTTTATCTTGCTAAACAAGTCTTAACCTTTCCTATCAAGCTACTACACGGCCAAGGCTTACAAATAGGACTTTGCATTTCATTTTGCTAACACTTTGTGTCACAAAAACGTATTCTCTCCATTCTCTCTCTTCCAAGAACACAAAGAAAACTTCATCTTCTTTCTTCTTGAAGGCATTCAGCTACTACACACCAAACCTACTTCCAAGCTTCTATAATTCTATCCAATCCTATTTCCTAAACCTATACAAGATCCTAAATACTTTTCATCTTGAGAGTTTTATCTAATTCATCTTCTAAGTGCTTCAAAATCAAGCTTAGATTATCTACTCCTAAAGGTAACTTCTTGATTTCTTGTTCCTAAGTTGAATTCTTCAATTTCTAAACCATGATTGATCCATGGTTTCTTATTTTTAAGCTTTGTTTATGACTTTGAGATTTGTTTAAGCTTGTTAGGATTTCTTGTGGGTGCTTCACGAAATTTAAAGGAGAAGGAACTTGAAGAGTTTTTGTCTTCCTTGAGGTAAGTGAGAGATTAACCTCATTAACCAAGTGTTGGTGGTGAGAGAATGTCTTGTTTGTGGTGAAAAATCCATAAGGATTTATTCACTTGATTGTTTAAGCTTTACTTGTTTGTGATGATGTGATTTGTATGCTTTATAGCTTTAAAATGATACTTGAATATGTGATTAGTATGCTTTATGGCTTTGAAAGTATGCTTGAATATGTGATTATGATATCACGTTGATCATTGTTTAAGTAGGATGTGATTTACATGATGAGAAAAATGTATGATGGTTCCAAAGAAACCTAGAGGCTCACGGCCTCAACATCACTATGGGAACAAAGTGTTCTAAATTATTTTCCTAATCATGGATTAAATGATTTTATGACAAGAAATTGGTTTAAAGGTTTTTGAAAAGAATAAAGTGATAGGAAATAATTAAATATGATTTGAGAAATCTATAGTACAATTTCGGCCAATATGCCATTTTTTATATCCTAAATCCAAAATTATTTTACTAAGTGTAGACTTAGGTGTTTGATTGATAGGAAAATTGATTTGATAAATTTTTAATCTAAAAAGGAAGTAATCTACTTTTTAGAATTAAATTAGCATAATTAAGTTATGAAGTAAGATAAAAATTAAACTTGAAATTTACTGACATATAGCTCACCATTTGGGTTTTGAAGCGCGTTAGAAAATTTCGAGCTGTAATATTCCAATTTAATCAAAGAAACATAATTTTATGGGAAACAATAGGAAATACTACTTTTAATGAGAAAATGCTAGAATTATTATTTAAAGTGGAATTATTATGGAAATAATGGAATTAAAGTTCAATTTTGAAAATAAATGAGAAAATTTTTAATTTGAGCTTAGAATATGTTAGAAATATTTTACGCGATTAAAAATACGTAGAAAAACTCTTACACGAATCAAAAACAGCAATTTTTAGCTACACGATTAAGAAAACGTTTTAAAATTTTTACGCGATTGAGAAAATGTTGAAAAATACTTACGCAATTTGAAAACATAAGAAAAATGTTTCGCGATTATGAAAATGAGATAAAAAATTTATGCGATTGGAAATTACAGTAGTTTGCTATCGGGCTATTGTGGTGGGACCAGTGATGTTGAATAATGATACCGCCAAGTGACGGCGTGTGAATATGAATTATTGTGTGATTAATGACAGTATATGTATTTAAATCATACATCATGCATTGAAAAGCATGTCAGCTTAAATGGTTAAGGCATGATGTTATGCCTAGGAGATTGAATTACACCTAAGTACGGGTGTGATGGTCATAGTGTAGGTCAAGTGTAGACCTTGGGGGCGTCGGGGTGCGGGTTTTCCACAATGTCCAGTTGTTAGCACCCCTGTGCCGTGGATCAGACCGATGCAAACACACTGACGATCCAGACCGAGACACTATCACTAATCACGATCTGGTGTAGAATGTCTTGTACAATGCCTTGATGTGCACGTTGATAAATTGATAAATTATAGCACTTTTAGCCACGACAATCGAGTTTATAGATATATCTTCTGGATCATTCTCTCCAAAATTGTGTTTAGCTCCATGTAGTAGGAATGAGTCTTTGTGCATATGTATTAGTGGTCAGCATCTTGATAAGATAATTATGTTTATCTAATATTTTATCTATGGTATGATAGTTTATCTGTGAAATGATAATGTGATTCACTGTGAAATGATAATATGGTACATTATGTTAATTACTATATATGTATGTCTGCTATCATTTTCTATACCGCCATACTGGTATTGATATAGGGGATTTCACCTCTTTGCTATATTGTTTGTCTATTATGTTTTTATGTTTATGTTTGATAAAGACCGTAAGAAGGACGATGTTGGATTGCCTAGGTTTGTGTTGGTTTGACTCAGTTTGAGCGGTCTGCAATGGCTGCAAGGAGGGATTTCTCTAATTACGTGCAAGTGCAGTTCCACAGAGGCACTGATGCTTGGCATGTCGACTCAGATACTCAGGATTTTAGTTATATAGGACAGGTGACCCTTTTCCAAAGTGAGACACACCATGGAATCCCTACTGTTACATATAATGTTTGTGTACATATAGAGTTCTCTATGCCTATTAGAGAACTGTGGGACATTGCTCACTGTTTGCCTAACGAAGACTCTACAGAGTCAACTGCTCGGACTCCTGTCTGTAGAGACACGTCTCAACTGGAGAATGTGCCTGTAGAGGATCCGGGAGAGGATCAGGTTCAGGACCTTTCTCTCCAGGTTTTTGGGCTTGGGCCAGGTCGAGTTTTTATATGGTAGTTAGATATAAACTTTGAGTTTTGTAAACCTTAAGTATTAAATAATATTGGTAAGTTATGTTGTTCTATGTAATGTGGGTTAATCAGTTAATTATATTCTATAAAATCTCTAAATATTTTATAACTTGGGTAATTATTTGTAAGGAGTTAGTCTGAAATGTGATACCCTAATGAGGGTGCTACACACAGTACTTAGAATTACACACGTCACATCTAAACTAATATCATATCTTGATAAGTAAATATACCAATTTTTTATTACTAATCTAAGCCTTCTGAGGGATAACAATATCTTGAGTTTAAATATACAACTGAAAATATATTACAAACTAAGCCTCTTTGGGCATATGTATACAAAACAATATACAAAACCACTATCCTGTTCTTATTACAAGGCAAAGAACATAATGAAAAGTAATTCTACTTTACTTGTGCATCTTCTGTTCCACTCTGTAGACGAACCTTGTGCTAGAATTATCATGGAAATCAAAATAAAAGGTGGTGAGAATTTTAGAAATTCTCAGTAGTTCTAACACATAAAAGTGACATCATAATAATTCTAGCTGCTTCGGGGTAATAAATCAATATTTAAAATATCATATAGAAAGGGTGGCTAGAGCCAAAACTGTTCACTTCTCTTCCCGAGACAGAAAATTCAATTATTATCATTACTAAATAATTCATAATCATTCATCATAAAATAGATCATAGGTTACATTCATAATAAACACATTAGACTTGAGTCATAACTCAATATCTCTATGATAATATTTATATTCTCAAATCAACTCTATAATCTATATCAGTATCTTTCACATGATAATATAGAAATATTCAATTCTGTGTAAATCTATTACTAATGCTCATTACCTAACATCTAGGATTATTCTTGGATATAAGACTCAAGTCTAATATCTATTTAGGATATTCTCATATCACGAGGGTTATATCCAATAACTATTTAGAATATTCTCATATCATGAGATTATATCCTGTATCTATTTAGGATATTCTCATACACAAGGTTATATATAGTATCTACTTAAGATATTCTCATACATGAGGTTTTATCCAGTATTTATTTAGGATATTCTCATACAAGATATATATCCAGTATCTATGCAAGATATTCTTATACACGAGGTTATATTTAATATCTATTCAAGATATTGGGATATTCTCATACATGAGGTTATATCCAGTATTTGTGCAAGATATTCTCATACACGAGGTTATATCTAATATCTGTTCAGGATATTCTTATACATGAGTTTATATCCAATATCTATTTAGGATATTCTCATACACGATGTTATATTTAATAATCACAGGTAGAGATGGAATGTCGCATCCTCATGCTACCCTAGCACGGAGGGAATGTTGCATCCTCACATTACCAATCATACACGAGGATCATATCCAATATCTTTTAGTTTAGAGCACTTTACATATCAATTCAATACTAACTTATCTATATCATCCAAAAGGAGCAATCCATTCTCTAGTATAACTCATAAAGATCAAGTGTACATTCAACAGAGGACTAATAATCAATTAACCCCTCTGGTCTAATCGATTACCACTCAAAATTCAACATTCTAGGAGTGGCTAATCGATTAAGCCTCTGGTCTAAATGATTAGCACTCAAAATCTTTTATTTCTGGAAGTGGTTAATCGATTAGGCCTCTGGTCTAATCGATTAGCACTCAAATTCCTTTGTTTTCTGGAAATGGATAGTTGATTAGGCCTCCGACCTATTCGATTAGCACTCAAAACTCTGTCGTTCCTGAGATTGGCTAATCGGTTAGGCTTCTAGTCTAATCGGTTAGCCTACACATTTTCACACTAGAACATGTTTAAAACACCATTTCTTCCAATCCTTATCTCATCATACCACCAAAATATCGTCATATCACCATATATCCATTATAGATCTCATAAAATATGATACTATGAATTAAACCATAGTGTTTCATCTATCTTAAATCTGAAGTTCTTAAGGATTCATATATATATATATATATATATATATATATATATATATATATATATATATATATATATATATATATATATATATATATATATATATATATATTCACTCTGTTCAACTTATTAAATCAATATTATGCATGATTATGGAAACAAAACATCATAAAAAATTTATTCATGCAGAGTTTAAGGAACTAGAAATGAAAGGAAGATAAGCGATGTTGCACAAAATCCCCCTACACCCCCCCCCACAAACTCGGAAACCCTTTTTCCACAAAATTTATCATGAATCATCACAATCTTCAACCAATCATTAAAATCAAAATGTAGAAGGAAGAAGAAGAACTAGACAAAGTCAAGAACCCCTACCTTAGCTCTTTTGGAGATGATATTTTATTCCTATTCTTTGTTCCTCCATTTTGCTACTTGTTGATGGTTTCCTTCTTGTTTTTCCTCTTACTTTCTTCCTCTTCTCTTTCTCACGTTCTGCTCTGCCTCTCCTTCTCTCCCTCTCTATTTTTCTTTCTTTCCTTCCTTCTCTATTTCCCTTTCTTTCATTTTCCTTTTATTGTCTTTCAACCGAGAGAAGTAAAAGAAATGTGATAAGGATGAGGTGGTGGAGAGATAAGGTTAAAACTAAGGGGTGTGATAACTATTGAGTGTAAGAGTTTTGTCTCTTAGGGATACTTTGTTCTTCTATTGATGAGTTTTATAATTCCAAAAAATGTCATAGAAAATTCTAGAACTTGATTTAGTTCTTATACTCATCATTTAATAACTATCTATTTACCCATTAAGTTATATTACTCTTCCTTAAATTAAAATAAACCTAAGGAGATAAATTAATAGGGTTACAGGTACTTGCTTTAACCTGTAACCATACCCAAAATAACCATCATCCTTTGCTTGACATCTCCACAAAATCTCATAATTTTTCCAACCCACTTACCTATTTAATTTAGCATTTAAACATTCATCATGTGTCATTAAAAATGTCAAATTAATTTAGTTAATTCTCCAAAATTTATCTAAACTCATTTTAATTATTTGTGGTATAAAAATAAGTTTTTCATATTTATTTATCTCATCTAGGAAATTTATGCTAAATTTTGAGCTAATATTAGCTATTTTTCATGTCCTGTATTATAGCATCATGCTTAAATTAGTGCAAAAAATTATCAAAATTAGCAGATACTTAGCACAAGTGTCAATGCACATCTACAATAATTATTAAAACTAATAGGTTAAGGAGAATGTTACACTCTCCGAATTCATGATAGAATTAGGAATCTTAAGTGAACGTGAATCTTCTAAATCTAATACGGGTGCGTCCTCTGTAGGTGACTTATGGCCCCAACTCGGAGGGCGACACCATCAGAACAGAGGGATCTCGTCTTCCCTTATGATGTCATCCCATACCAATAGGTTGATCGGGAGATTTTAGGCACTCCTTCTAGCATGATAAGAGCTAAGGATGTTTACGAACAATAACAATATCTGTAATTGACAACGGATGGACTGAGGGATAGGGAGTACGCTATCTGCCATCCACTTGAAGAAGAAAGAGTGTGCTCTGTACGGGCTGAAGGCAAACACTTCTTCTATATGTATGAGGCACTCTTCACCAAGATCGGGGTCTGACTACCGTTCTCCAAATTCGAAGTCAGGGTGCTCAACCACTTGCATGTGGCTCCAACCCAGCTGTATACAAACGGGTGGGGTTCATCCGAGCTTCTGAGCTCATTTGTCAAGTCTTCGAGTGGCCATACTTCATCATGTCCTTCTTCTTCCTCGTCAACCGGTTCTCACCCTCCCAGAATAATCACCAAAGGGATGGGTTACTCTGCGGGCACAGGCCGGACGTAGAGTATTCAACCCATACCAAGAGTCCTTTAAAAAATTTAAAATGGATTTCTTCAAAATAGAAGGAGCTCTAGGGTTAACTCTTTTTTTTTGTTACCTCGGATGGCCAACCTCATCTGTACCTATGCTGGACCCAAGCCGTTTGGGAGTGAAGGATTGAAGAAATCGAAACTCTGATATCCGAGCTTCTCAAAGATGAAGTTGAGGTCTTTCACTTTCTTATAGAGTGGGTCGACACAAAAGGGGCCATTTATTGTAAACATATCTTAGACGAGCCCGCCGATTCTGAAAAAGCTTTATTAGGTATCTCATCTGGCATGCATATATTTTATTTGTATTTCCAATTTCTCTAAGTGTTGTACCTTGTTTTATTTTTACAGAAAGCATGGCGCCCCAAGCTAGACTAAAATGGCTTGCCCAGCACTTAGCAGCTAGGAGGGTAGGAGCATCCAGATCCGGGGCCCCGGCGACTACTCCAAAGGTAATGATAGTGGCTCCTCCACCTCCTCCAACATAACCACTACGGCCTCAAAAGAGGAGGGTTGAAAAAAGGAAGGACCAAAGGGGCAAGAGGCCTACTGTTGAGGTTATTTCTTCGGTTCCAACTGGCCTGGGGTCAACCATCCCGAAAGGTGCTCCACGACACTTCTCTTTTGGCTCAGTGTGGACCAATGAGGTTGATTCTATAAGGATCATTGACAACACCTTATTGTCTTCTGCTGATGTCATTGTGCTCATTGAACATGATATGGTCAAGCTCCTCCAAGATGCTCATATCTGGTGTCTGCGCAACGCCTCTATCCTCTAATTTCTTGAAAGGGATTTTGAGTCTGTTCGAGAGGCTCAAGGCTTAGAGAGAGATGGGCAGTTTGCTCAAGCAAATAAAGAGCTTGAATGGGCTCCAAGCTAGGGTCTCCTGCCTTACTGAGGATGCCGCCGAGGTGACAACTCTTCGGGCTCAGGCTGCCAAGGTAAACACCCATCGGGTCCAGCTCGCTAAAGCAGTAGCTCAGGAGAACTTATTGAAAGAACACATTGTTTCCATCGAGTCTACGCTTTCTAGCATCCGAGCTGAGAATGAACTCCTCCGTTAGACTAAGGCTAGGTTAAATGAAGAAATCATAGAACTTGAAGATGACTGGTCGAAGTTTGTGGATGAGTCATTCGTAAACGCCCTTGCCCAACTCCATCTCTTGAACCTAGACCTTAATGAAGAAATGATTAGTTTGATGAAGCTTGATTGGGATGGTCAGATTATTGATGTTGTCTATCATTGACCAAGTTACTCAGAGGGCTGATGATGGAGAAGAGCAGGATGCGACTTCGGAGGGTAGGCAAGAGGAGAAGAGGACCGCGAAGGACAAGGTGGAGGAGATGACCCCGGAGGAGGATGCTTGACCACTTAATTTTTCTTGCTTTTCATTTTATTTCCCCTTGTGTGAGGTTTCAAAATTGTATATGGACAAGTCCCGATCTCAGGCATCTTTTTTGATTTATTTAAATACTCAACATTTTTCTCCATACTTTTGTTGTTTTTTCCTTTTCTTCACCGGGATGAGTCCAACACTCAATCTTGGTGACTCTATTTTATACTTGGTGTATTTTTGCCTTTGCAATGCCGAGATGAGTTTAACGCTCAATCTCAATACTTGTTTTACATATAGCTATTTGCTCGTGCAATTTACCGATATGGGTTCAATGTTCGATCTCGGTGGCTATTTTTAAGTTTAACGAATACTCGTTTTACCTAACCAATATAAGTCCAATGCTCGATCTCAGTAGTCGGGTTCACTTAGGAATATTTGACACAGTCAAACTTTAGGTGTAATATGACACGGAAGCCTCTTGGAGTAACGTTCACTATCCCGGGCAATAATCTAAAGCGCGTAACCACATTAAACCTTTTACTAGGCTTATGGGTTAGGCTTAGTGTTCTAACTGCATTTAAATCTTTTTTAGGTTTATGGGTTAATTCTAGTTTTGGCATTGTGAAGTATAGTTGACACGAAAGCCTCTTGGTGTAGAGTCCACTGTTCCAAGCTACGGTCGGCTACGCTTAACCTCTATAAACTTGGTCAGTTTATGGGTTAAGATCAGGCTCATTAGGATATCGGTGAAAACCCTTAAATGCACTCCTTGACCTTAGATAATGGTCAAGTGAATTCCTCTGTCTGTCCATCATGTATGGATATTGAAGTAGCTAATTCTCTTTGGATCTTGTATTCCTTGGACCTCTCCAAGGTGTGATATTCTTGTGGGTTGTAGTGATCATAGATGAAAAGTAAACAAGTGTTTGAAGAAAAAACATATAATTTGTTCATAATAACTATAACAAAAGACATTTAACTATAGTATTATCTTAACTAGTCCGCATTCCAGAAATTTTAGATCAATTTTCCAAAGAGGGTTTTTAGGATGTAGACTCCCGTGTTGGTTTTGGATACAATCCTGTTTGGACCTTCTCAATTAGGAGCTAACTTTCTATCCTTTGCATTTTTCCCTCTGATATCCACCCTATGGAGGACTAGGTCGCTTGGAATGAATCTTCGTGGAATTACTTTAGTGTTACACCGTGTAGCAATCCTCTGTTTGAGAGCGGCCTCACGGATATGAGCAATGTGTCGTTGCCCTTCCAACAAATCCAGTTCATGACAAATGAGGTCTGGATTGGTTTACTTAGAAAAGTTTTATTTTCTCTAGCTCAGTTTTCTTATTTCTACCTGGATCATAGCCTCGCAACCATATGTCAGTTTAAAGGAAGTTTCTCTAGTGGAGGAATGTGGCATGGTCCAATATGCCCATAGGACATGATCGAGTTACTCCACCCAATTCCCTTTACTATCGTCAAGTCTCTTTTTAATCCCTCTCAATATAATCTGGTTAGCAGCTTCAGCTTGCCCATTAGTTTTTGGATGCTCTACCAAGGTAAAATGTTGCTTGATCTTAAGACCAGACAGAAGATCCTTGAACTTATGATCTGTGAAGATGATGAGGTAAATGACTTTAAGGTCTGGATTGGTTTACTTAGAAAAGTTTTGTTTTCTCTAGCTCAGTTTTTGTTTACTTTGAGGTCATGATCGAGTTGCTCCACCTAATTCCCTTTATTATCGTCAAGTCTCTTTTTAATCCCTCTCAGTATAACCTAGTTGGCAGCTTCAGCTTGCCCGTTGGTTTTTGGATGCTCCACCAAGGTGAAATGTTGCTTGATCTTAAGAGCGGATAGGAGATCCTTGAACTTATGATCTTTGAAGATGTTGAGGTAAATGACTTTGACCATCATTTTTCTTATGATGAACTAAATGATGAGTTTGAACAATTGTTAAAGGATTCTATTATGTGGGCAATGTGTCGTTGCTCTTCCAACAAATCCAGTTCATGACAGATGAGGTCTGGATTGGTTTACTTAGAAAAGTTTTGTTTTCTCTAGCTCAGTTTTCCTATTTCTACTGGGATCATAGCCTCGCAACCATATATCATTTTAAAGGGAGTTTCTCTAGTGGAGGAATAAGGCATGGTCCAATATGCCCATAGGACATGATCGAGTTGCTCCACCCAATTCCCTTTACTATCGTCAAGTCTCTTTTTAATCCCTCTCAGTATAACCGTGTTGGCGGCTTCAGCTTGCCCGTTGGTTTTTGGATGCTCCACCAAGGTGAAATGTTGCTTGATCTTAAGACCAGACAGGAGATCCTTGAACTTATGATCTGTGAAGATGATGAGGTAAATGACTTTAAGGTCTGGATTGGTTTACTTAGAAAAGTTTTGTTTTCTCTAGCTCAGTTTTTGTTTACTTTGAGGTCATGATCGAGTTGCTCCACCCAATTCCCTTTACCATCATCAAGTCCTTTTTTAATCCCTCTCAGTATAACCTGGTTGGCGGCTTCAACTTACCCATTAGTTTTTGAATACTCCACCAAGGTGAAATGTTGCTTGATCTTAAGACCGGATAGGATATCCTTGAACTTATGATCTATGAAGATGATGAGGTAAATGACTTTGACCATCATTTTTCTTATGATGAACTAAATGATGAGTTTGAACAATTGTTAAAGAATTCTATTATGTGGGCAATGTGTCGTTGCTCTTCCAACAAATCTAGTTCATGACAGATGAGGTCTAAATTGGTTTACTTAGAAAAGTTTTGTTGTTCTCTAACTTAGTTTTCCTATTTCTACCAGGATCATAGTCTCGCAACCATATGTCAGTTTAAAGGGAGTTTCTCTAGTGGAGGAATGTGGCATGGTCCAATATGCCCATAGGACATGATCGAGTTGCTCCACCTAATTCCCTTTACTACCGTCAAGTCTCTTTTTAATCCCTCTCAGTATAACCTGGTTGGCGGCTTCAACTTGCCCGTTGGTTTTTGGATGCTCCACCAAGGTGAAATGTTGCGTGATCTTAAGACCAGACAGAAGATCCTTGAAATTATGATCTGTGAAGATGATGAAGTAAATGACTTTGAACATCATTTTTCTTATGATGAACTAAATGATGAGTTTGAACAATTGTTAAAGGATTCTATCATGCTATCTAAATCATATTTTGCTCTAAAATCTAAGTATGATGATGCTTTGGTTGAACTTAAGAAGTTAAGAAAAGAAGTTGAGCTTTTAAAGTTTGAAAATGTTTCAAATAAAAATGAACAAAAATTAATTGCTGAAAATGTTTTATTAAATGAAAAGGTTGATGAGCTCTTGAAGTTAAAAAAATGCTTCAAACGAAAAATGAACAAATATTAATTACTGAAAATGTTTTATTGAATGAAAAGGTTGATGACCTTACTAAAGATCTTGCAAAATTTGTGAAAGGAAAAGAGAACCTAGATATTATTCTAGGAAAACAAAAGTTTTCTTTTGATAAAGTTGAAATTAGATTTAATGGCTGCAATAGTGAAAAAGTATTACAAGAATCTTTTTGTAAAAGCAAATGTTTCTACAACTCCTTATATGACTTGTAACTTTTGCAGACAAAAGGGACACATCTCACACACATGTGTTGTGAAGAAAAATGGTTCTAAAGAGATGATGGTTCTCAAGGTCTCTAAGGAATTATATATCTTCAAGCTCTAATCTCTAAGGACCCAAGAAAATTTAGATACCAAAGATAAAATCTATCTTGTAAGTGTGCTTGAAGACAAATATCAAAGAACAATGGTTCCTTGGCATTGGATACTCAATTAGATGACAATAGCTAGTCAATTTCATCTACCACAAGCTCAAATAAGGAAGAAATATCACATTGGAGATGATGAGAAAGGATAAGTATTGGAGTTGGTACAACTAGTATCAACTCATGCTTCTTTAGTGTCTTTGTTTAATTAAATAAATGCTTAAAGCATATTATGTGTTAACCATTCTTTTATAAGTAAGTTGTTGTGCAAAGAATATGAAGGATAAGTATCAACTCATGCACATTGGAGATGATGAGAAAGGATAAGTATTGGAGTTGGTACAACTAGTATCAACTCATGCTTCTTTAGTTTCTTTGTTTAATTAAATAAATGCTTAAAGCATATTATGTGTTAACCATTCTTTTATAAGTAAGTTGTTGTTCAAAGAATATGAAGGTAATGAAGTTCTTCTTGCTACCAATGAACCTTCATACCAAGATGAACATTTTGAGAATCATATAAAGGTAAATGAAAGAGGTATAACATATTCTTTATTTTATCCAAATGATAACTTTGTCATAGAAGTGCTTAAATTGAAAATTTATGAGAAACACTTGAATTACAATATTTAATATGTTTACTTATCTTGCTCATATCTCTAACATTTCATGTGCTTTATATTAATTTCATGTATTCTATGTTAATTTCATGTATTCTTATTAAATTACATGAAATGATGATTTTATATGATAATTATGCCATGTGTATAAGATTGAAACCATATCTAAGCATTTCTAAAGTTTTTCTTTTGAAATTATAAATTTTGTTGTTGTTGTCAAAAGTAACAACTACGGGAAGAAAGAGCAACTATAGAGTAGTTGTTGGTTTTAGTTGCTACAGCTCTCTAGATTTTGTATGAAGTTCACTTTATGATATCAAATACAAGAGTACAATTGGCATTAAGAGGAGTGACCCAATAGATATATAAACCGCACCCGGAAGATTGAGGTAGGCGATGTGGGATTCTTAACACCCCCCTCCACAGATGCCTGACGGAACAGGCGAGCCTAACAGAATAGGCGACACAGGAAGATAGGATTTTGACTCTGATACCATGTTGAAAGAGAGAATAGAGAGAGACTTATGAATAAATTGTGTATTTTAATTATACAATGGAGGCGTGGTTATATACACAAGAGGTACTAAATGATAACACATCTTACATGATGTGGGACTAATAACATAATAAGTAATAACTTTTAACATGACTTCTAACAAGACATAAGTTTTTTATGACTCTCTATGATTGGATCAAACTCTATTAAGTGAGATTAAAGTTCCAATGTTCAAAATTCGATGTGTTGTTGTCACAGTAAAATCAGAGAAAATGAGCAACTATTAGAACGACTACTGGACAAAGGTGCAACTATCCGATAACAGAAGGAGCAACTAAGCATTTTTTACATGGATTTAATTCCCATGAATTAAAGGCTGATTTTCCTTAATATTCTCCGTTTTTAACGGCTAGAAAAACAAAAAGGAAGCCTTCCACTACAAATAGGAAGCCTTGGAGAAGATCCATATATACCATTGATCAAAAGAAAAAGTGAAGAATTGTTGCATCTTTTGTAATATTTGTTTTCCTCCTCCTAGTTGGTTCTAAATTTGTATGTCCACTCTATAGAGAGAGTTTTGTTTTTGGGATCCATTGTAGCTCATCTTATAAGAGTATAAAAGTGAGAGTTAATCTCTTGTTATAGTGAAATAGGTTATTCTTCTTCAGGTAAAAGTTGAAAGAGGTTTGGTGGTGTCCTTGGGAGAAAAAAACCACTATGTACTCTACTTTGGGGATAAGGTAGAGGAATGTTTGTCGAAATCCTTGCAAGCCACAATTTGACAGAGAAGTGAAGAAAATCCCGGGCAATTGATAGGGGATTGGACGTTGGTCACGCATTGTGACCGAACCAGTATAAATCATTTGTGCAATCTTCTAATCCCTATCTCCTTTTAATTTTCTGCTTTCATATTACTTGCGTTTAATTTGCAATTGATTTTTATTTTATAGTTTTCTGGTAATTGAACTCATAGAACCAATTCACCCCCATTTGATTCTATCATATCTTATCAATATAATATAGATCAAAAAATTATGCCTTGGACCATTTGGCATTTCATGTCTATAGGAAATCTCGGCAGTTTGCCTCTTATTATAGTTCCAACTGTCTGTAAAGAAAGAAGCAGTCCTTTTGGAGCTGTGGATGTTTGTACAAAAATGAACTGGCATATATTTCTCTGTCAATGGCAGTATGACACTAAAAAAGATTTGGAATTTAAGTATGTGCATCACACAGTGAAGTTGAGATTTCTGAATTATTTTAATCTTTTTCATTGTCTTTCTGGTTTTTCAGCTAGGATCCATTTATACTTGGTCTATTGTGTACAACATTGTCCGCATATATTCACGCCAGATTTCCAATGTTTTGAAAGTTGATGATTCCACAGTAAATCCAATGTCAGCAAAAGAAACTGATCCAGAAAAACTTTCAAAATGTTCCGCAAAAACATTGGTTACTTCTGAGGACAGATCACAGCCTAATGATTGCATGGATCAACGTGAAATTGAATGTGAAGTGCAAGATGGACAAGCAAAGGTTGTTGTATTTTCTAAAACAATTAGTTTATGTAAAGTTTTATGTATTGCATGAATTTCTGTCTCTTTTGACTCTTCGACCAATGGAGTCTCAAATACATTTCTTGGAATGCATTATAACCTTTCTCGTGTGATCCCTGTAACATCCACCACCAACTTCTGTAACAGCACAAGATGCAGTTTCCTAATTTACTAAAATCTTAATGTTCTTTAGCTCAGAGTTGAATGGAATAAACAAGAATGATCGGTGACTTAGGCATTACATATCTGCAAAATGTTTTGTCAGGTGGAAAAAAGTAAAAGGGATAATAGGATTGAAATGCAATATGGCATGTCTTGATAAATACAAGCCATGGTCTTACATTTTCAACCATTTCGCAGGCACCAAAAAAGGAAAAGATTATGAAACAGATGAAAATATTAGCTGACAAGATCAACCTGAAGGTTCTATTTTCACCATCATCGATGGCAGCGATATGTCAATAATTCTCCTATTTTTCTGAGTAGTCTACCTATTATTTTCAGTCAACTCATTCATTTAAAGGAGAAGGTATAAAGTATAAAATGAGGTATAATAGTTTCAATAAAGAAATTATAACACTAAGCCTCATTTGTTGAATCCTAAAGTGAGCACTGGTCTAACATTAACGCAAAGTCATATCGAAGTCACAGCACTTGCTATGTTGATATCTCAAGTATGTAAGATGCGTCTCAAGCAAAGAACAAGCTTCAGCAATTAAATTGTTAACTTTGAAGCTTAAGAAAGGCATTGTTATCTGGCTTATATATGTTAGACCAGAACCAGCTTAGCCTTGTACCACTTACGACAATGGGAAAGGGAGAGGGTGGCAGGGAAGGAAACAATATTTCTCATCCAAACACCTTTAAATTAGGTTACTCTAGGGTTCTTCCTAACAAAGATACTTCTATTTTACTACTGTGTATGCAGGTTGTTGGTTTAATAATTGGTGTACTCCCTCAATTTTGAAAAATTTAGTTGGGGACTCTTCTGGACCGAGTTATGGGTCAGCGGTTCAGGAGCAACTCAGCCCATCAGAATAGTATTCAGATATTTATGTGCGCTATTAGATAAGTACATTTATCTATTTATAATGAGCAAATCACTCATAGAATCTCTCATAGATAAGAACATTAATTCAATCCGACATAAATAGGTAAATTAGTTATAAGATATAACAATATCATGAATTTTAATCCTAAATAACTGTATTCAATTCAGATTGAATTACGATTCTTAACACCCAAGACGCTCTTATAAATATCCTGCAAGGTCTTAAAGGTATGCATCTAATTTTAAACACTACCATCCTTGTGTATGGTCTAACTTAAGTGTTGGAGTGCCTTTTGTAAGTACTCACCATCTTGCACCACCGTTGTTGCTGTCGTGCCATGGAGGTTTCCACCTTTAACCACCAATTCAGATATTCCTCCGAACCTTGTTCAAACATTGGCGCCGTTTATGAGAAAAGATAAACTTCTATTCTCATCATCATTATCATGATTAGCACGAAGAGAAGGAAAGCCTCTACCAATTAGAATCAAGCCTCTACTGCGCAGAAGCCACCACCTCCAAACCTCTATCCGGCATACGCTCCTACTTATGAGCCTATCCCAGAACTAGTCACTGTCCAACCAGAACCCAGGCAGGATGGGCTACTGACTTCTTTCACTAAAGAGAATCTCCCCCCTCCGCCCCTGCAAGTTCTGGTGAGGCAACGTCTTGATCCACAAAGAGCTCCTTCTGGAGATGCCAAACAACAAGTATCAGCGCTACAATGCCTTGGAGCTGGTGTGGAGAATGAAGAAGTTTGGTCTCATCATGTTGAAACCAGTCATCCAGAGCCATCTGTGTTTGACTATGCTACAATGAAGATTGGTTTTGATGATAACAAACATGAAGATGATGAGAAGACCAAATCCAAGAACTCCAAGATTAGCTTTAGGACTTAGAGTCTCTTTGTACGAAGATCTTTTTGGATATCTCATGGTTTTTACAAAATAAAATAAAAATATTTTTGAAAATAAATTAAACAGGTTTTGATGTTTTTAAATCTTCTGGGCTCTTTCTCAAAGTATTTTCAAATATTTTAGAAACAGGGTTATTCGAATAAAGGCCTCTTTATTCAAATAAATCAACTTTAGAAAAACTATGCTTGAATTGAGTTATTCGAATAACTCATGAGTTATTCGAATAATGTTTTAAAATCCTGTTGCGCGCCTCTGTTTCTAGAAAAGTTATTCGAATAACATCTTTGTTATTCGAATAAATGTTTTTAGAATAACCTGTTTTTATATAGACTATTCGAATAACTCTAGAGTTATTCGAATAGACCTACCTCTTAGAAATCTTTTATAAACAGCGTTATTCGAATAAATATCATGTTATTCGAATAACCATTTTTAGAACTGGTTATTTTGAGAACGTGTTATTCGGATAACCCAAGGTTTATTCGAATAAACATGAGATCCTGTTTTAGAAAGAGACAACCTTATTTACATTTATTAAATAATTGCACCCAACGACTATTTTCTTCTACGACTCTATAAATAGAGACCGTGGGTTTCTTCTTTTTTTTGCCCAGCTATCGGAATAATTTTATGCTTGCTTTGAAAATGTGATTTATAATTCTCACTTATTTTCTATGCTATTTTTGCCAAAACTTTAAGATATCCTTAGAGAGTATCTTAACGCTTCAATGTGTGATATTTACTCTTTGTGAGAGTTTCTCTTCATCTATTTTCTGCTTCTCTATATCGAGGGTGAGGTATCCCTCAAGATTTGTATAAGGGTGAGGTATCCCTGCAGGTTGAGGCTTTAGCACAAGGGTAGAGTTTTCCTGTGTGTGAAAAGTGCTCTATTTTGTAACGGTTGCAAGCATCTATTGAAACTTGTATTCATAGTGAAAAATCTTGGATATTCTTCGAGGACTAGACGTAGGCCACAAGTGGTTTGGTGGTCAAACCAGAATAAATATTGTGCTTACTCTTCTCTTCTTAATCTCTTTATTTACTGCAGTTTATTATTTTTGCATAATTTTTTTTTTGCTGTTCTTAAGCTTTTTCTTCTTCCTCTCTTATATTCACGACTTTTACTAAATAGCTTCAATATTTATTTTTGCTTTAAAAGCATTTGTGAAAATTTTCTATACTCAATTCACCTCCCCCCTCTTAAGTACTGGAGCCACTTGGTAACAAGTGGTATCAGAGCTAGACTCTTGTTTAAAGAGCTTAGCAGCTTCAAGAGAACATGGCTTCCTCAAATGGTTTCTCAGAGGGATCTTCCATAAACTAACCACCCTTTTTCAATGGGGATGGTTATACTTATTGAAAGGAAAAAATGAAAATCTTCATCGAAGCTATTGATCTTGATGTGTGGGATGCTGTCAAAAACGGTGTATTTATACCTACAAAAGAGGTCGATGGTGTAAAAATCAAGACACCAAGAAGTGATTGGTCTGATGAGAGTAAAAGAAAAGTTCAACACAATTTAAATGCCAAGATGCTGTCGAAAACGACGCATTTATACCTACAAAAGAGGTCGATGGTGCAAAAATCAAGACACCAAGAAGTGATTGGTCTGATGAGGATAAAAGAAAAGTTCAACACAATTTAAAAGTCAAAAACATCATTACCACCGCTTTGGAGTATGATGAATTTTTTAGAATTTTAAATTGTAAAACTGCTAAAGAAATGTTGGACACTTTACAAGTCACCTATGAGGGTACTAGTGAAGTAAAGAGGTCGAGAATCAATCCTCTTACTCGCGAATATAAATTATTTAGAATGAACTAAGGAGAAAGCATTCATGAAATGCAAAAGAGGTTCACCCACAATGTAAATCATCTTGCATCATTAGGAAAGAATTTTTCTAACGAAGATTTGATTAACAAAGTTTTGAGATGTCTGAGTAGGATTTGGCAACCCAAGGTGACAGCCATATCAGAATCAAGGGATCTGTCAATAATGACATTAACTACCCTCTTTGGAAAACTCCATGAACACGAACTGGAGTTGAGCATGTTAAGTCAAAGCGAAGAAACCGATAAGAAAAAAAAGGGAATCACACTTAAAGCCACCTCCTCCAATATCGATAATGAAGATGAAAATGATGGAGATGAAGCGGACAACTTTGAGTTAAATGAAGAAAACCTCAATCTCCTAGTAAAGAAATTCGGAAGGTTCCTCAAAAAGAAAGGAACTCAAAGAAGACCGTCGTTCCCCCAAAAAAAGACCCATCACAAAGGAGAAGAAGTATCATCAACTCCAACCTGTTATGAGTGGGGAAAATCGGGCCACATGAAGATGGAGTGCCCAATTTACTAAAAGAAAATGGAGAAATTTGAAAAAAAAAACCCTCCAAAGACAAAAAAGGAAGAATAGTTTATATAGTATGAGATGACAATGACATGGATACTACTGATAGTTCAGACAGCGAAGAAGCCTATCTATGTCTTATGGCCAAAGGAGAAGAAGAAGAAGAAGAAAGCGACAATGAGGTAAATTCTAACTATGACTTATTACCTTCTTATGATGAATTACAAAATACTTTTGAAGAATAACATGAAGAATCAATAAGGCTGATAAAATTAATTTCTTCTTCTAAGAAAACAATCTCTTCTCTGGAAAATCAAATTCTTGCTTTAAACAAAGAAATTGAAGAATTAAAAATTAAAAATGAAACATTAGGATTAATTGATGCTTGTACAAGTCGCTCTTCACATGTCTTAACTTCTTCATCTTGTCTATCATGTCAAAATCTTGAAAAAGAAATTGAAAATTTAAAGAACACTCTTTCTAAATTTATTTTTAGAAGAGCTAACTTAAATATCTTATTAGGAAAACAAAGAACTGTTTTTCAAAAAGCTAGGATAGGTTACAACCCCAAAAATCAACATAAATTCTATAAAAAAAAATTTGTTCATTCAAGTACTTCTAGTAGTCCTTTTATTAAATGTTTCTATTGTGGAAAGAAAGGACACAGTGCGTCAACATGCAATGCAAGGAAAAATATAAATACAAAAAGTGGAACAAAAATGGTTTGGGTTCTTAAGGGTACTATTCCCAAAACTAACACTCAAGGACCCAAGAAAATTTAGGTACGAAAAGTTAAAAATGAAACATGTGTTGTAGGTGTACTTGAAAGCCAAGAGCTCAAATTGGTATCTCGATATCGGATGCTCCAAGCACATGACCGAAGATGACTCCAAATTCACATTTCTTGTTCCCAAGAATCATGGACATGTTACATATGGAGATAACAGCAAATGAAAGATTCTTGGAATTGGCAAAGTCGGTAAGAGTCCTAATTCCTCTATAGATAATGTATTGAATGTTGAAGGAGTCAAACATAACTTGCTTAGTATTAACCAATTATGTGATAAAGGAAATAAAGTAATTTTTTACTCAAATTGCTGTATAATTGAAGATAAAAATGATAAGCATGCTAAGTTCATCGGTCATAGAGTTAACAATATTTATATGATTAGCCTTGATGACATATCTTGAAATGATGTGAAATGCCTTTTAAGTAAGAATGATGATTCATGGTTATGGTATAGGAGAGTTGTACACATTCACATGGATCACTTAAAAAAGTTAGTCTCTAAAGAGCTAGTGATTGGACTACCCAAGCTCAATTTTATAAAAGATAAATTATGTGATGCATGTCAAAAGGGAAAATAAGTAAAGATATCTTTTAAAGCAAAAAATATAGTTTCAACTTCTAGACTTTTACAACTTTTGCACATGGATCTTTTTGGACCATCTAGAACTATGAGTTTTGGTGGGAATTACTATGCTTTAGTGATTATGGATGATTTTTCTAGGTTCACATGGAACTTATTTCTTTCAAATAAAAATGATGCATTTCTAGCATTTAAAAGACTTTCCAAAGTTATCCAAAACAAAATGGTTTTTCTATTTCTTCCATAAGAAGTGACCATGGTGGCGAATTTGAAAATCATACTTTTGAAACCTTTTGTGATAAACATAGCATTGAGCATAAAGTTTTTACCCCTAGAACTTCACAACAAAATGGAGTTGTAGAAAGAAAAAATCGATCTTTAGAAGAAATAGTGAGAACTATGCTCAATGAGACTGCTCTTCCTAAGTATTTTTGGGTGGACGCTATAAGCACAACTTGTTATGTAATGAACAGGACCCTTATAAGGCCAATTTTAAATAAAACCTCATATGAATTATACAAAGGAAGAAAGTCAAATGTCTCACATTTTCATGTTTTTGGTTGCAAATATTTTGTTTTGAATAATGGAAAGGATAATCTAGACAAATTTGATGCTAAGTCTGATGAAGGTATATTTCTTGGTTATTCTAATCATACCAAAGCCTTTAGAATTTATAATAAGAGAACTATGACGGTTGAAGAAACCATTCATGTTGCATTTGACGAAACTGACCCAACTAGATCGAGAAAGGATTTTGTTGTTGATGATATAGCAGAAACTTTGGCAAAAACCCACTTGCATGACAAGGAGAGAAGAAAGGAAGCAAGAAGAAAGTTAAGAGAATCCCCTAAATCAAGAGAATTCACAAGCTATGGACCTTCCTAAAGAATGGCGAACCTCAAGATACCATCCACTTGATCAAGTAATAGGTGATGTATCCAAAGGTGTAAGTACTCGAAATTCAATTAGAAATGCATGCAACCATATGGATTTTGTTTCTCAAATTGAACCTAAAGACTTAAATGAAGCTTTCGATGATGAACATTGGATCTTAGCAATACAAGAAAAGCTAAATCAATTTGAAAGAAACTAAGTATGGGAATTGGTTGCAAGGCCCAATGATCATCTAATTATAGGCACCAAATGGGTCTTTAAAAACAAACTTGATGAAACTGGTCTAATAATAAGAAATAAAGCTAGACTTGTAGCTAAATGGTATAATCAAGAGGAAGGAATAGACTATGAAGAAACTTATGCTCCTGTAGCTAGACTATAAGCTATTAGAATGTTACTTGCTTATGCTTGCATTATAGATTTTAAGTCATATCAAATGGATGTTAAAAGCACTTTTCTAAATGGTTTTATTCAAGAGGAGGTATACGTTGAACAACCTCCAAGTTTTGAAAATCATGAACTACCCAATCATGTTTTCAAACTTAAAAAGGCCTTATATGGCTTAAAACAAGCTCCTAGAGTTTGATATGAAAAGTTGAGTAAGTTTCTTTTAGAACACGATTTTTCAAGAGGCAAAGTTGATACAACTCTTTTTATTAAAAATAAAAAGCATGACATCATCCTTGTACAAGTCTATGTAGATGATATTATCTTTAGTGCTACTAACGAGTTTCTATGCAAGGATTTCTCTAATATCATGCAAAGCAAATTCGAGATGTCCATGATGGAAGAGCTCAACTTCTTCCTTGGACTTCAAATTAAACAAACAAGGAGTGGAACATTCATTATCCAATTCAAGTATTGCAAAGAACTCCTCAAAAGATTTGGAATGGATAACTCAAAGCATATGGACACTCCAATGAGCACCTCATGCTACTTAGACAAGGATGAAGCAGGTAAACCTATTGAAATCACCAAATACAGAGGTAAATCATCATAAGGTAAGTCTCTGGACCTTAAAATTATACTTTTGCTCGTGTTTAATAATGTTTTTCTAATAGGTTTATTCGAATAAACCTGTGGTTATTTGAATAAACTCCATCAGTTGCTGAGAAAAATGTGTTGCATATTAGTTTTATTCGAATAAACTTAAATTTATTCGAATAAACTGAGTCAAGCAACCACAATTTTAATTTATCATATCTATCTCATTCGAATAACTTCATGTTATTCGAATATATGTGATGCATGTGCCTTTATCTTCATGCTTTATTTGAATAAACAGTGATCTATTCGAATAAACCTGAAGTGGATCTCTTGATCCTGTGTTTTCTCATATCTTCCTTATTCGAATAAGTAAAACATTATTCGAATAATGCCTTCTCAAGGCATTTGTTCTTTTTTTGGTTATTCAAATAACCATAGGGTTATTCGAATAAATCCTTGGTAGACAGCCCCTTCACAGAGCTAGTTATTCGAATAAACTTAGAGTTATTTGAATAACTTCTGGCTGAAACGTCATGATTGTTGGTCTCCACGCAAGTCTATTTGAATAACACCCTTATTATTCGAATAAACACAGGTCCTTATAAATACCCAGCCCTGTCCCAGATTCATTTATTTGATCACTACCATTTTTCTCTTCTCTCTTTCGAAGCCTTTTCTACATCCTCCATCACCATTCTCTCTTCTCTATTTTTTTTCCACCCTTCTCCTTTCTCACCGTGACCACCTTTCCTCACCGTACACCTAAACCCCTTCATGGCATCTTCTTCTTCCTGTGCCAAATGCCCACGAATGAAGATAGCCCCCTACAACAACCCTTTGGATCTTAGAAGGCTGTCCTCCAACCAAGAGGAATTAGGTCGCTTCATCTCTTATTTTTAGGAGCGTAATCTTGTGCACCCAAAGTACATGGATCTGAACTTCTTCCAAAACAATGGTGGTTTTGATTTCCTCAACCTTCTGGCCACTCAGGATGTGCTTCGCTTCTGCTTACACTAAGGTACTTTTTACCCTGACTTGGTAAATATGTTCTATTGCAACGTGAAGATTGTTGTGGAGGACCTGCACTCTGACGTCTCTGATCAGCACATGGTTATCACTCCCAGTGATTGGCAATAGATGTTTAGGTTGAAAATCATTGGGCACAATATTGATGATGACATCGATACTCTGGACCAAGAGTACAAGAAGCTTCAAGCTATTGAAGACCTGCTGAAGCCTGGTCTGGCCCTGCCTCCTAAGGGCGTCAAGGGAGGCATGATGAAGAGTCAAGACAGGCTCTTACACTATGCCTATGCTCACATTCTAGCACCTCGGGGAGGCAACTACGCCTACTTGAGTGAATATGACATCTTCATGATGTGGCTTATCAAGAAAGGGTACCACATTAACTGACCTACTTTTATCATGAAGCATATGATGAAGGCAAAGGGCAAAGAATAGTCTGATTTACCCTATGGTTTGATCATCTCTGCCTTCCTAGGCAAGTACTCTCAGATTTTGGAAACTGAGCGAGCGACAAAGCTGACTCACCATCATGTTTTTGGATCCTTTACCCTGAACAAAATGAAGATGGTCCAAACTTCTAGTGGCTGGGAGTACCCTGATGAAGTTGAAGATGAAGACCAAGAAGACATTCTTGTTGCTGCTGCTGCTGATGTGCCTGTTCCTGCTCCTGTTGTTCCTGATCCAGTCGCTTTGGATCAAATTATGGAAGCCTTGCAGGACAACAGAGCCTACATGGAGAACACATTTTCTATTCTGTTTGATAGGATAGAAGGTGTAGAACATGAGCAGGCTGCGCTTCTCTCTTTGCTAACTCAGCGAGCACCTGACTCCCCTCCTCCGCCACCGAATGCCTACTTTTAGGCTTTGTTTTGTTTTGTTTTATTTTGTTTCTTGGTTTATTTGTCTTTGTATTGGCTGTACATGTACTTTTATTAGAAATTTAATATAAATGCCATGGCTATTTTGAACATGTCATCTATTTATTCCTATACATGCATTATCTATTTTATCTGCGATTATATGAATATCTTGTTTGTAATGCCTATTATATGTTTTGCCTTGGTCTCCTGTGCTTTTTAATCATGCCAAAAGGGGAGAAAAATAATAATAGGTAATTCTTGAGAAACACCAAGTAAAAATAAAAACAATTATTGGATTCCAAAAGAAAGGGGGAGCTGCACACATCTCTGATTTAAAACACCTCTTATGAAAAAGAGGGGAGGTAAGTTCTCCAAACTTTATCTTTGTGAATTCTAATTTATCTGAACTAATGTTTTTCTCAATGATAGTTTGTCATCATCAAAAAGGGGGAGAATGTGTTTGACTATGCTACAATGAAGATTGGTTTTGATGATAACAAACATGAAAATGATGAGAAGACCAAATCCAAGAACTTCAAGATTAGCTTTAGGACTTAGAGTCTCTTTGTACGAAGATCTTTTTAGATATCTCATGGTTTTACAAAATAAAATAAAAATGTTTTAGAAAATAAATTAAAAAGGTTTTGATGTTTTTAAATCTTCTGGGCTCTTTCTCAAAGTATTTTCAAATATTTTAGAAACAGGGTTATTCGAATAAAGGCCTCTTTATTCAAATAAATCAACTTTAGAAAAACTATGCTTGAATTGAGTTATTCGAATAACCCATGAGTTATTCGAATAATGTTTTAAAATCCTGCTACGCGCCTCTGTTTCTAGAAAAGTTATTCGAATAATATCTTTGTTATTCGAATAAATGTTTTTAGAATTACCTGTTTTTATATAGACTATTCGAATAACTCTAGAGTTATTCAAATAGACCTGCCTCTTAGATATCTTTTATAAACAACGTTATTCGAATAAATATCATGTTATTCGAATAACCATTTTCAGAACTGGTTATTTTGAGAACGTGTTATTCGGATAACCCAAGGTTTATTCGAATAAACATGAGATCCTATTTTAGAAAGAGACAACCTTATTTACATTTATTAAATTAATTGCACCCAACGACTATTTTCTTCTACGACTCTATAAATAGAGACCGTGGGTCTTTTCTTTTTTTGCCCAGCTATCTGAATAATTTTATGTTTACTTTGAAAACGTGATTTATAATTCTCACTTATTTTTTATACTATTTTTGTCAAAACTTTGAGATATCCTTAGAGAGCTTCTTAGCGCTTCAATTTGTGATGTTTACTCTTTGTGAGAGTTTCTCTTCATCTATTTTTTCCTTCTCTGTATCGAGGGTGAGATATCCCTCAAGGTTTGTATAAGGGTGCGGTATCCCTATAGGTTGAGGCTTTAGCACAAGAGTAGAGTTTCCCTGTGTGTGAAAAGTGCTCTATTTTGTAATGGTTGCAAGCACCTATTGAAGCTTGTATTCATAGTGAAAAATCTCAGATATTCTTTGAGGACTGGACGTAGGTCACAAGTGATTTAGTGGTCGAACTAGGATAAATATTGTGTCTGCTCTTCTCTTCTCAATCTCTTTATTTACTGCAGTTTATTATTTTTGCATAATTATTTATTTTTTTTTGCTATTCTTAAGTTTTTTCTTCTTCCTCTCTTATATTTACGCTTTTATTAAATAGCTTCAATATTTGTTTTTGCTTTAAAAGCATTTGCGAAAATTTTCTATACTCAATTCACCTCCCCCCTCTTAAGTACTGGAACCACTTGGTAACACTATCCAGAGCAGAACTCCTCTCTCTGGTTAGACTTCAGGATGAACAGATCCATGACCTAGAGAGAGCTATTAACTAGGAGTATGAAGGTGAGAACTGATCTCCGAGAAGGAATCGAGAAAACCGAAGGGATAGAGCCCAAGACGAGGTTCATCATCCAAAAAATTCTAGGGTCACAAACCCCAGTCATAATGCAGAAATCCCTATTCGGCCAAGAAAAGAACTAGAGCATGGAGTAAGGAACTCGGTTTCAAAAAAAACCATTCTTTGATAAACTGATAACCTATGAGATCCTTAGGTGTTTCAAATATCCCACAAAATATTGAAGCCTATGATGGGATCACGGACCCTCAAGAGCACTCTGATGCTTATGTTTCTGCACTCCTGTTTACTGGAGGTGATGACTCACTTATGTGTCATGTTTTCCCTTTGTCATTGAAGAAAGCCACCTTGAAATGGTTCACCATCTTAACTTCTAATCTGTTGTTAATTGGGACGGCATGTCCTCAAGATTTTTACTGTACTTCACCACCAACAAGGTACAACCTAAATCCATCTCATGCCTTTCCCAGATCAAACAAAGAAATGAGGAGTCTCTTCAAGACTTTATATCCTAGTTCAACAAGGAGATAGTGAATGTACGTGATTGGGATGAAAGGCTTGGATTGTACTGCATAAGAGAAGGGCTCCGACCTAGACCACTTTCTTTTTCTCTTGCCAAAAATAAGTCCAAGACCATGGATGAGTTCTGCACCCATGCTGATAAATACATAAATGTTGAAGATGTTTTCTGAGATAGGAAGCATCTCAAGAAAAGAGAAGATGCTAAACTTAAAACCGGACAACCAAATCAACAAGGCCTGAATTCAAAACAACCTTTTAAGGGAAAGTACGAGGAGTAGACTCCTTTAAACACACCTCAGGCTCAGATCTACCAGGAAGTAATGAACACTGAGTTCTAAGATGTGCAAAGACCTCCCCCATTAAAGAAGCATGCATAGAGGGACAAGTCCAAGCACTGTGCATGGCACGATGGTCACAGGCATAACACGGAAGATTGCATCAACCTCTAAGATGTCATCGAGTCATTGATCCAGATGGCCACTTAGGCCGTTATATGCGCCAATCTCAGAACAACCAAAGGGGAGGGAAGAACTATAGGAAGCGAAGCTACAATCCATGGAGAAGGCCATCTCCGCCATACCAGAGAAGATGCTCCCCTGCTAAGAATGAAAACCCCGATGCAGGCTCATCTCGGGATAACACCCAAAACCAAGAAAAAGGTACAGCCTCGATATGATAATCAAGATAACGACCGCCATTATGTCGAAGTAACATGGATAATCAACATCATCTCGGGGGGCTTTATAGGTGGCGATGAGTCAAGAAACGCTAAGAAGAAAGTACTCCATGATTTACTGAGTATAACCTCCCTCTCAGGAACCAAATCGGATAGTAGCATGAGAAAATCCCCACCAATTTTGTTCACTGACGAGGACTATGGGAGCACTATCCCGGATCACGATGATCCTATGGTAATCTTCAGGATAATCACAAAAGTCGAGGTCCACCGGATATTCATTGATCAGGGGAGCTCGACTGACATCATGTTCTTAGACTTGTTCCAAAAACTAAGTTTATCAAAAAAAGAACTGATCTCATACACTGGCGAGCTGATTGGATTTACTAGCAACAAAACCACCCCAGTAGGATACATTAAGATGTATTTGACCTTGGCGAAGGACTCTCTGTTCAAAATCCTTAAAGTCAACTTTCTAGTGGTTGATTGCCCCTCGGCCTACAATGTCATACTGGATTGTCCTTCACTCAATGCCTTTGGGGCCGTGATCTCCACACCCCACTTGGCCATGAAGTTCTTGGACCAGCAAGACAGGATCGTCATAGTTAGAAAACATCAAGCCATAACTAGAAAATGTTATAATGAAAGTATAAAGATAGCCAAGAGACCTTAAACCACAGACCAACACAAAAAATCAGCTTCAATCACTACAGACCCTGTCAATGTCCTCTTGATTGAATTGGATGTTCGTAAGGAGATTCATGGAACATGCCCTCAACTTGATAGAGAATTATAACCCCTCCAACTTGGCTCCAAGCCAAACCAGGTGACCAAGATTGGAGGACATCTCAATCAAAAAGAGAGAGCCCGACTAACTAAATTTTTGGTAAGGAACAAAGACCTTGTGGAAATAAGTTTGCTCCAATAATTTAATATGTTAACTTTTGATGATGACAAATACAAGACAAAAAGAATGATGCTTATGCTTGATAGATGTGCTTCATAGATGACAAATGCATTACAAAAGAATGTTGATCATGTTATATAGATGTGCTTAATGAGATATATTGTATCATGCATGATTATATACTTTATCTAGTTATATTTCACTTAATAATCATGCAATGAGATATGTGTAACATTCTTTATATAATATATCTAATAATGCTTTATATGAGTTATAAATGAATTAATATTGGATTTGACTCTGTTTAAACGAAAATATACAAAGTGTGCTTTGTTGCATCCTATATAGAGCATATCCATTAGTAATTAATAAATATCTTATTTGGATGTGTCTATGAAAGTCTTATATGCATGTTAGACTAACTAGAGTTATACATTTATGAATCATGCATATAAAGATATTGAATCATGAATTTGGACTAACTATATTTGTTTAAGTGAGCAATACCTTGTAGGATAATCCAAATACCAAGAGTGAGCATTGCAACAAGAAAGTAAAAGATCACAACTATGCTCAACTCAAGAAAAATAAAAATGATAAAGATGTTCCAAGCTTTTGCAAGATTTGAAGAGAAGAATTTTTTGGAAACTTGGATTACATCAAGAAGCCTAAGGACTAGAATTGATGATAGCAAGATCAAGTCCAAGATCTTCAAGAATAGCTTATAGGACTTAAATCTTATGTAAAGGTAAATAGGAATCATACTGAGATCAAATATGTTTTCAGATCTTTAAAAACGGTTTTCACATGCTAAAATGCCTAACAAACATGTTTTGAAAAGCTAGTCTTGGTGGTAGTTCAAATCTATGAAAAATAATCAAGTTTGTGTTTTGCAAAACTGACATTTTGTTACTCTTTTGATGATATCTTTCAAAATATTTTGAGTTTTATTTTGAAACTTTTTCATATGAATGTAGGCTCAATGATCTTTTCAATGAGTGATCATTTGTTTTAAACGGATAAGTATCAAAGAAGTTATGGTCTTTCCAAGTCAGTTCGGTCAAAAACAGGACAACTAACCAATTATAGAATTCCCATTATCGGTTATTCACTAAGTCAAAAGCCAATTCTTATGTTTTTTTAAAGCTCCTAACCGATTAGGCCATTCCCCTAATCAATTATTTGACAAGTCATGAGCCAATCTTAAAAGCTCCTAACCGATTAAGCCCTTCCTATAATTGGTTATTGGGCAAGTCAAGAGTCAATCTTAAAAGCTCCTAATCTATTAGGCCCTTCCTCGAATTGGTTATTGGGTAAGTCAGGAGCAAATTTTAAAAGCTCTTAATCAATTAGGTCTTTCCTATAATCGGTTATTGTATAAGTCAGGAACCAATTTTTGAGGCTCCTAACTGATTAGGACAATCTCCTAATTAGTTATTTGGGCAACCAAAAAATATGCACAATGGCTCTATTAAGAGCATTTAATGCTCTCAACCACCACCAACGGCTCTAAAATGCTTTGGACTATAAATAAAAGTTTTTAGGCACTAAAGAAAAGTTAGAGAAACAATCTAAAAATCATTTTTGAACATTGAAAATGAGTTTTAACTCTCTTTTCTCATAAACCTTTGTTTTAAGCTTTAAGTGTGTGAATCCTTTATACCTATTGAGCTTCAATTTATAAAATCCACTCTTTTGAGAGTTTATCTTTCTTAAGCACTTTGATTTCTTGTAAAGAGGGTAAGGTATCCCCCTAGACAAAAGGGTGAGGTATCCCTTGATTGTAAAGAGGGTAAGGTATTCCTCAAAAGTTGTAAAAGGTAAGGTATCCCTGTTTTGAGGCTCAAGCACAAAGGGTGAGGCATCTCAGAGGTGTGTTGAGTGCTCTGTGTTGTAAAGGTTTTTAAGCACCTGTTCAAGCTTAAATGTTTAGTGAAAAATCTCGAGTGGTTCACTTGAGGACTGGACGTAGGTCACAAGTGGTTGGTGGCTAAACCAGGATAAATATTGTGTTTGCTTCTCTCAACTCTATCTCATTTACATTTGTGTCTTAATTATATTTGCTTGAATTGAATTTGATATCTAGCTTATTTGCTTAATTTATCCTATAGCCCAAGTGGTATTTAAGAAATCTTTAATAGTTGTACCTTTTTAAAACTTATTCCGCTGCATGTGTTGATTGAAAATATCAAAATGTATAACTTTTCAAAGGTGTTTTAAAAATTTGTAATCACCCAATTCACCCCCCTCTTAGGTGATGGTTGCCATGACTAACAAGTGGTATCAGAGTTTCGTGCTCTATTGAAAGCTTAACCGCTTAGAGTTAAAGATCCTTATTTGTTGGCAACCATTAAAAGCTTTTCAAAATAGAAGGTTTTGAAATTGATAAACCACCATTCTTTGATGGTGTGAATTTTGTTTATTGGAAAGTTAGAATGAAATTTTATATGCAATCTATCGATATTGATTTGTGGGATATTATGCTTGATGGATTTACTCAAAAATCAAAACAAACTTGGAATGCCTATAACAAGAAATGTTTCTCATTAAACATTACAGCAATACAAATCTTGAGAAGTGGTTTAAATGATGAAGCTTATGCTAAAATTAAGAGTTGCTCTAGTGCTAAAGATATATGGGATGCTCTTGATGTTATCTATCTTGCTAACAATGATTTTTTACATAAAGTTGTATATAGAGAGTAAGAAGAGCAAAAGTCATTGAATGAATCTTGTCATGAAAAATGTCCTAAAAAATATGTTCAAATTATTGAAGGGAGACCAATACCTCTTGATGATGATGATGCTCAATTTGAAGAGGTGGTAAAGGAAAACCAAATGGTATATACTCTTGAAGCTTTGATGCACAACAATGAGGAAGATGGTGATTCTCTTAAAGAACCAAGTATACTAAAAATTGAGACTACTTCATATATGACTAAAAAGGACTGTGAAGTAAATAATGCTAAACTAGATTATAGTCCTTCCTATGATGAGCTACAATGTGCATATGATGAATTGTATGATGGTTTGTTATTTTTAGAAATGAAAAACGTACCTCGTTTGAAAAACATTTCCTCCATTGAAAACAAAATTGGGACTTTGAAGAATGACTATGCTTTTCTTGATGAGGAAATATCTTTGAAATGTGAAACCTCAACTTCTTGTGAAAAGTACATTGATTTAGAAAATCAAGTTGAGGACTCATCTTTCAAATTTGCCAAAGCTAATGATTCTAATTGCTTACATTCTATGCTTGTTAATGAGAATAAAATTAATGTTATTTCATATGAAAATTCAAGTAAGGCTTATGGCAAAAATAGTTTAGAATATAAAAATAACAAAAGATTTAAATTTTTCAAAAATGATCTTCAAAGGACCAAGTCATCATTAAATTCAATTGTTTGTAATTTTTGTAGTCATCTAGGACATATTTCTCATTTGTGCAAGTATAGAAGAAATCCTTATATGAGAACTTGTATGATATGGGTTCCTAAAAGTCTTAAAGACTCTAGTACTAATATTCAATAACCCAAGATGAAATGGGTACTAAAATGTCTTCCTAGGTTTCAATTAAGTAGAAAATTTCTCAAAAAGATGGACTAATTGATCAAAGGAAAGAGGAATCATCAAGGAGAATGCTTCCAAAGCCTAATGATAGAAGTTTTGGTCAAAGAAGGAAGATGGCTTCAACCAAATCTTCTCAAGTATAAAATGTGAAACTTTCAAAGTTCAAAACACTAAAAGAGAAGCAATGGGTAAGGAAAAGAATTTCCTTGATTACCAAGGCTAAGGTATCAAAAGTTTTTACCTCTTATGCACATTCACTTAAAAAGACAATGAATATGAGGTATATTCCTTGTAGGCCTTAAGTAAAGGATAGAATCATGTGTACTTAGTAAAAGTTAAATATTATAACACATGATTCTATTCATTCTTGTTACACCATTTGCTCATTATCTTGCATATTTCTTGATCATAGGGTATTCTATGACTATGCATGCTTTCTATGCTTTAAATTATCTATACATCATAAAAGTAAGCATGCTATTGGCTATGTGCTTAATCATAATTGATTATTTAATTTTTTTTGCTCAATTTACATACTATGAAAAAATTGATATTTGTGAGAATATAATGGATTAATAATCAATAACTAACTCCTATGGATCCAAAATTGGTGGATACCAAAGAAAATACTTTAAATTATGGTGTAGGGTGACTATTAGCTCAAATATGCATTAAAGTGAAATGAAACTATGCTACTTGAGACTTGAAAACTTGAAATGGTCCAAGTTCTCCAAGAATCATGAAGACTTGAAGCTTGGAAGTTGCAGTCACCTATAAAAACTCAAAGAGTATACTTTTAGTGACATCAATCTCTTATCCTTATTTATGCTTTAAATTGAATATCATGTGATATTTGGATAAGTAGAGATTTGTTTTTATGCCTTAACATGCCTTAAGTTGTGCTTTTCTAGCATTATATTTTAAAAGTGTATTTACATATGCTAACATGCTAGATATGCATATATTTTGATTAGAATGACATGTTATGGTAATATCTTTATTCTTGAGCTTGTGACCAATTCTCTTTATTTAAATATGGAAATTCACATTCTCATAAGTAGTTTTAATCCTTTTTCTTTAATGCTTAATTATCTTATATACTTACTTGGAGATTGGAAAGTTAGAAGTTATATGTCATCTTGTTTGAAATTACTTGATATGTCCATATCTTGAAAACAAGAAGTAAATGATTCATTTTTTGTGCCTTGAACTTGCCTTTGAACTTCAATGATTCTTACATTGAAGTATATCTTGAAATGAATCATAAATGGTTTTAAAATTTACAATTCCATGGCTTTTCAATTCTTGCATTACAATAAGGGACTTTTTGTTCTTGATTGACATGTATGCATACTAGAATTCCTTACTTGATATTACATGTCTTACATGATCATTTTTTGCCCCAAAATATTTATTTATGTTCTGATGATGATTAAGTTTTTCTTGATAAACTTGAATCTTGCTTTGAAAATGCTTAAACTATGCTTTTGGATTTAAGTGCATATGTTCTTCCTTTATTCTTGTTAGAGCTAACATTGTATGGTTGATAATGTGGTACATGTTTTACATTTTATATCAAACTAAATTATGCTTGTAAATGAGCTTAAATGATATTTGATGCTAACCTATGTTTTAGAGAACTTTTAGAGTTAGCTTTGTAAGTGTCTCAATGTGCTTCAAATATAGTCGTCAAATATTGAAATGTCAAGCATATGTGGATAAATAAGAAGAGTTAAATGAAGAAGGACATGAGGAGACTTTCTTCAAGTGCAATGGAATGGAATACTCAATAGAAGAAAGCACAAACTCAAAGAACAAATAAATGAAAAATACTCTAAAGAAGCATTACTCTCTCAATAAGTATCTATATCCCTAAGCTATTATGGTATTCTATATGCTATGGATTATATGATACTTGTTGATAATTTGATCTTAAATAATCAGATGATTTCTTTACATCAGAAGTATGCTTAGCATTGACAAAGTGACTAATTAGATATTAGCTTGTTAATTTTGTCATTGCATATAGGGTGAATAATGTTAGTTCTATACATGCTTTGATCCCTATATCATATTTCATCAAGTGAATGTTTAATATCTATTATTCTCTTGATCTGTGATTTCTTAGTGGTATAACACTTATGAGAATCATGATCTTGTTTTGAAAAAAAATTTTGGTTTGATTAAAAAAAAATTTAAAGCAAAATCCCTTATTATATTTGAAAGAAGCTTTTCAAGTTTCACATCCTTGAGAATCTTTTGAACTTGACTTTAGAACTTGAAAGTATTTTCACCTCCTATTTGTCTTGAAAATTTGGAAATCTTTGGATATGTGCTATAAATGTAGTACTTTCTTCATTTGTTTTGAAAAGTTTTATTAAATCTTGAGAGAATATTTAAGAAAGTTTCTAAATAAATCTTTTAAAATATTCTATAGAGCCCATCTTGATACTTCAAAAGATAAGTCTTGTTCTTTAAAGTGCTTTATTTTCTCAAGGCTCTTCTTTAACAACAAAGAGATGAGATGTACTTTCGTATGTTCTTTTAACTCGGGTTTGATCACTCTTAAGGGATATGTGGTTTTAATATAAAATCTCTCATGCCTTCTAAAATTCTTTTGAAAATGTAATGTGTTCTTGTAAAATTCTTTTTGAAAGGGGGAGAAGTTTTAAAATAGTTTTTGATTGATGGATTAAGATTATGTACCTTTTGCCTTGCTTTACTTTATAGTAATATGCTTACATGGTCTTAGCATACATATTTCTCTTATCTATCTTGCGCTTCAATAAGGGGGAGCTTATCTTCTTTTCTTATAACTCTTTATAATTATTTGTTGATTTGTAATGATTATTTATCCTTTTTATCTTATACATCTTTCTTCCATATCCTTGTTGACTAAGAATATGTGCATAACTATGTTAAACTATTATGTTTTATATTTTGATAATATGCATATTTTGAGGGGGGGAGCCTAGCTCTTAAATTGTTGTTTATATCTCTTAGCTTACATCCTTGTTTAACATAAAATGTTTTATTATTAATACTATCAACTTGTCAACCAAGATCATCTTTATTCTATTTCCCTCTATCAATGAAAGAAGGTAAATATTCTTAAACTTCATATCTTTTGATCATTTCATCGAGAAATGTTTGATATGTGGCAAGTTATATGATCTTTCGTTTGAAAACCTTAATTCCATGAACTTATATGGATATTTTGTAAATTTCATCAAGCAGTACTTATTTATCATGTGATATGCAAGGCATTATCTGTTTGACATAATTTTTAATAAATATTGATGTACTAAAATGTTTATGAATAATTTTTATAATGTTTGTTTCATATTCTTGAATCATATGAAGAATCAAATAAGGGGAGATAATTATGATTTGAATAATTTGAAGAAGTTTTTGGATTTTGATGATTCTACTCTTTTTGACAACATGATTTTTATCTATAAGAGGATAGAAAATATTATATTTCCTTCCTAACCTTTTTGTTAAAGTCAAATTGGGGAAGTGAAAATTAGAAAGAAAAATATGTTCTTGTACTTATTATTTGATATGCTTATATAAATATATATTCTTGTATATTGCTCAACATATTTTTCTTTAGTAATTTGTCATCATCAAAAAAGGGGAGATTATGGAAATAAGTTTGCCCCAATGGTTTAATATGTTAAGTTTTGATGATAACAAATACAAGATAAAAAGAATGATGTTTATGCTTGATAGATGTGCTTAATAGATGACAAATGCATTACAAATGAATATTGATCATGTTACATAGATGTGCTTAATGAGATATATTGTATCATGCATGATTATGTATGTTATCTAGTTATATTTCACTTAATAATCATGCAATGAAATATATGTAATATTCTTTATATAATATATCCAATAATACTTTATATGAGTTGTATTAAATTAATATTGGATTTAGCTCTATTTAAATCAAAATGTGTAAAGTGTTCTTTGTTGCATCATATATAGAGATATCCATTAGTAATTGATAAATATCTTATTTGTATCTATGAAAGTCTTATATGCATTTTAAACTAACTAGAGAGTTATACATTTATGAATCATGCATATGAAGATATTGAGTTATGAATTTGGACTAACTATATTTGTTTTAAGTGAGTAATACCTTATAGGATAGTTCAAGTACCAAGAGTGAGCATTACAATAAGAAAGCAAAAGATCACAACTATGCTCAACTCAAGAAGAATGAAAATGATAAAGATGTTCCAAGCATTTGCAAGATTTGAAGAGAAAATTTTTTTGGAAGCTTGGATTACATCAAGAAACCTAAGGACTAGAATTAATGATGACAAGATCAAGTCCAAGATCTTCAAGAATAACTTATAGGACTTAGATCTTATGTAAAGGTAAATAGGAATCACACTGAGCTCAAATATGTTTTCAAATCTTTACAAATGATTTTCACATGATAAAATACCCAACAAACATGTTTTGAAAAGCTAGTCTTGGTGGTAGTTCAAATTTATGAAAAATAGTCAAGTTTGTATTTTACAAAACTGACCTTTCGTTACTCTTTTGATGATATCTTTCAAAATATTTTGAATTTTATTCTAAAATTTATTTTATATGAAATTAGACTCAATGATTTTTCCAATGAGTGGTCATTTGTTTTAAACGGATAAGTATCAAAGAAGTTATAGTCTTTCAAAGTCAGTTTGGTCAAAAACAGGGCAAATAACCGATTATGGAATTCCCATAACTAGTTATTCACTAAGTCAGGAACTAATTCTTATGTTTTTTGAAAGCTCCTAACCGATTAGGTCATTTCCCTAATCAGTTATTTGATAAGTCATGAGTCAATCTTAAAAGCTCCTAATCGATTAGGCCCTTTCTCTAATCGGTTATTGGATAAGTCAAGAGCCAATCTTAAAAACTCCTAACCGATTAGGCCCTTCTTCTAATCGATTATTGGGTAAGTCAGGAGAAAATTTTAAAAGCTCCTAACCGATTAGGCCTTTCCTCTAATCGGTTATTGTATAAGTTAGGAGCCAATTTTTGAGGCTCCTAACCAATTAGGACAATCTCCTAATTGGTTATTTGAGCAACCAGAAAATACGCACAACGGCTCTATTAAGAGCATTTAATGCTTCCAACCACCACCAATGGTTCTAAAATGATTTGGGCTATAAATGAAAATTCTTGGGCACTAAAGAAAAGTTGGGGGAACAATATGAAAATCATTCTTGAGTATTGAAAATGAGTTTTAACTCTTTTTTTTCATAAACCTCTATTTTGAGCTTTAAATGTGTGAATCTTTTATACCTATTGAACTTCAATTTGTAATATCCACTCTTTTGAGAGTTTATCTTTCTTAAACATTTTGATTTCTTGTAAAGAGGGTGAGGTATCCCTGTTTTGAGGCTCAAGCACAAAGGGTGAGGTATCCCAGAGGTATGTTGAGTGCTGTGTGTTGTAAAGGTTTTCACGCACCTGTTCAATCTTGAAGGTTTAGTGAAAAATCTCGAGTGGTTCACTTGAGGACTGGACGTAGGTCACAAATGGTTGGTGGTTAAACTAGGATAAATATTATGTTTGCTTCTCTCAACTCTATCTCCTTTACATTTGTGTCTTAATTATATTTGTTTAAGTTGAATTTGATATCTAGCTTATTTACTTGATTTATCCTATAGCCTATGTGGTATTTGAGAAATCTCTAATAGTTATACCTTTATTAAACTTATTCCACAGCATGTGTTGATTGAAAATATCAAAATGTATAATTTCTCAAAGGTTTTTTAAAAATTTGTAATCATCCAATTCACCCCTCTTGGGTGATGGTTGCCATGATTAACAAACCTGTTCGCCTGGACTTCCGTAAACATGTCAGGGCTGGACCCAGAATTCATCTACCACTGACTCTCTATCTCAAAGGATGTGAAGCTAGTGACTCAACATAAAAGGACGGTCGGGCCTGAAAAGCAAGACGTGATCCAGAAATAGGTGAAGGAGCTCTTAGATGCCGAATTCATCAGGGAGGTCTCCTACACCACATGACTCTTTAACATGGTCTTAGTCAAGAAAGCCAATGGGAAGTGGTGTATATGTGTTGATTACACTAATCTAAATAAAGCGTGTCCAAAAGACCCCTACCCACTTCCTAACATTGACAAGCTGGTAGACAACTCATTTGAATTCTGTTTACTTTCTTTCATAGATGCCTATTCAGGATACAATCAGATTCCCATAAACCCGAAAGGCGAAGACAAGATCGCCTTCATAACTGAGATGGGAAGCTACTGTTATTGCGTCATGTCATTCGAATTGAAGAACGCAGGGGCAACTTACCAACGAATGATGAATAAGGTCTTTGAATTATAGATTGGTAAGATGCTCGAAGTCTACATTGATGATATGGTCATCAAAATAGCAGAGACCGGTGACCACATCAAGGTTCTGAAAGACGTGTTTGCCCATAATTAGAAGCACAACATGAGGCTGAATCTGGAGAAATGCGCTTTTGGGGTTTAGGCTGGCAAATTTCTAGGGTTTTTACTGACAAACCGAGGTATTGAAGTCAACCCAAAAAAATGTCAACCTATCCTCGACATGCGCAGCCCACAAATCGTGAAAGAAATACAACAATTGATAGGCCAGATTGCAGCCCTCACACATTTCCTTGCAAAGGCTGCTCAAAAGTCTCTTCCCTTCTTCAAACCTTCAAAAAAAGAAAAGAATTTTGAGTGAACCTCTAAGTGTGAAGTAGCCTTTCAAGAACTAAAGAAGATTTTGTCTACACCACTAATCTTGGCAAGACCGAAGCCTGGAGAAACATTTTATGCCTATCTCTCTGTCAGCAACGAGGCGATCAACTCAGTTCTGATAAAAGAAACTGAAGAAGGTCAGAGATCAGTTTACTTTTCAATAAAGTCTTGCAAGGCCCCAAGATCCGTTATCAAAAAATTTAGAAAATGGTTTTAGCACTACTAATTACTGCACAAAGGTTGAGACAATACTTCTAGTGCCATCCCGTGATAGTGAGGACAGACCAACTAATCAGACAAGTACTGCATAAGTCGAATCTCACTGGGAGAATAATTGCTTGGTTAGTGGAGCTCTCCGAGTTTGGTATTACTTACGAGACAAGAGTAGTTATAAAGGCTCAAGTATTATCTGACTTCTTAGTCAACCTCACACCGGACTCCAGCCATCCTAGAGTGCATTCTTAGACCATTTACATTGATGGGTCCTCGAATCCCAAAGGAAGCGATGCTGAAGTAATGCTGGAAAACGAAACTGGCCTCATATTGGAACATTCTTTGATGTACGAGTTTCCCACGTCAAACAACCAAGATGAGTATAAAGCATGCATCGCAAGCATTAACATGGTAAAGGAGATGGAAGCCACAGATATAGTCCTATGCAGTGATTCACAGCTGGCGACATCCCAGATCCTAGGTGAATATTAAGCTAAGGAGCCTCTATTACAAAATACTTAGCCAAAGTTAAAAAACTAATGGAAAGTTTTGACAGCATTAGGGTGGAACACATCACAAGGGAGCAGAACTCCAGAGTTGACATCATGTCAAAGCTTAGTAGTACTAAGAGCCTAGGCAATAACAGGTCCATGATCCAGGATACCCTACTCACTCTCAGTATTACGAACAATGAAGTCCTCCTACTAGAAGATAACAAAACTTGGATAACACGCATAGTTGCCTACCTTCGCAGTGGCTCACTACTTGAGGATTAAAAGGAAGCCTAGAAGATAGTACGAATAGCGGCCTGGTACACCATCCTAGACAACCAACTATATTGTCGCGGGTTTTCTTCTCCCGTGCCTTGGTCCCAAGGAGGTAGAATATGTCTTGGCCGAGATTCATGAAGGAAGCTCTAGTCATTATCTCGACAGAAAGTCCTTAGCACGGAAAGCGCTAAGGGCTAGATAATATTGGCCCACTATGAAAGCTGACAACAAGGAACACGTACAGAAATGTGACCAATGCCAACGTTGTTCAGACATTTATGTAGCACCACTTGAAGAATTATCTATGATGTTCGTACCTTGGTCATTCTACCAGCGGGTGGTTCAGACTTCAAAGTTCTCGAGGGTCAATGACTTGCAAAGTAGAGCAAAACACTAAAGAAGCAATAAATGTAAACTAGGACATAGACAAAGCATCTTTTGGAGTCCCATAAGGGCAGTAACCTTTTTGAATTCTTTGGAATGTAGGTTTCTCTCATTTAGTGATGTTATGCCTTACAATCCCATGCAAGATCTTGCTTTTGCTGAGTCAGGTTTTTTCCAACGAAGTGGAACATTTCAAAATTACTGTAATGCAACTTTACATGTTGTTTAAGTTCATTATTATATGATAATTAAAGAAAAATCAGTCCTGATTAAGAAAGGAATGAACTAATACCACAACTTTTTTAATCTCTAGCTTTGAAACCATGGAGGGACTAACTTTTTTTTGGGGTTAAGGTGGAGGGACTAACTTTGCTGATTTTCTTTTGGACCTTCTATTATTTTTTCTTTCCAACTTTTGTGATGCAAATCTCCATGCATCATTTTGTTTGAGAGGTTCTAAATCTAGTTATATCTAATGTTCTTCTTTTATATCAATGTGTGTTAGTCTAAATAGAAAGGGTTCGAGTCCCTTGAACATGTGATTCTGAATTCGATCTCGAGATTCATATGTATGAAAATAATACTATTAGGAAGAGTCTTCACTTAGAGACTTAACCATATCTCGAGAGATTAGTCTCTCACCTATGAATGAGGGAATACTAGGCAACATAAAATAAAAGGTAGTCTTCACTAATGAGGTAGTCTTCACTAATGAGGTAGTCTTAAAAGAAAAATTTCTAACGTGAGACATTACTTAACAAAATAATTTGGATACATGTTCACCATAAGAACAACGTTGCATGTGATTATTAATTAGTAAACTAAAAAACAAGCATGAACAAACTAGAAAAGTATGGAATAAAATAAACACAATAAAAAAATTTATTACCTATCTCGTGATTACAAAAAAATTAAAAGATATCATTTTTATAACAAAAATTATAAATATTATTACACAAGCACCCGCGCTTATGAGAGGCTAGTAAATTTCTAACTTTGAAGCAAGATATAATATTTGGGGATCTTCCCTGGCATTCTCCCCCAGTATGCCAAAGCGATCAAGTGCATGGAATGTCCCAACAGGAGTAATCAATAGTACCTTCAGAACTGGCATTAATGCAACAACGAAAAGCCTCCAGAAGTCCATTTGTGTCTTTTTCTTCTATGATAAAAATTCAATCCCTCTCTTGTAATCCTGACATGTGAAACATTTCAAATAAACATCAAATGGATTTAGTGAAAAGAATTTTGATTTTTTTTCTTTTAAAGTTAAACAAGAAGCTGGCCATTATGATTCGTTTTGCCAATAGGCAATTGGATTCTGAACACATTGGTTGCAGAGTGATATTATAATCAACTAGTAGACCTGACCGTTGCGCAGGTTGATCAATGAAATTATATTAGATTTTGTTTTAGCTTTTTTTAAATATGAAAATGATTAATAAAAGAAATAATACAAAAAATATTGGTACCATACAAGAACCATAACAGCATTGCAAACCAATATATATGTGTCTGAAAATAGGGAACCAAAGCTTGTTGAACAGCATAGTCTAATAATGCAGGAATAAGCCAAATGCACATGCCAGGCTACTTGTGTCATCACTAAGTTAGATAATGGTTGGAACAGCACAAGTGCATCACATCCCCATTACCATTTGTTATGAGAACTCTAGTGTTGTTGATGAAGGGGTAAGCTTTGTTCACTGAGTGTTTGAGAACTTGGATGGCAGATGTAATTAGTTAGAAAATTTTGCCAACTGCTTACTTGGTGTTTCGCCTTCAGCTCACTGGAAATTGACCATTTATGATTCTGAGAGGTTTAAGAGAATCTGAGGCACTTAATGCGCTGAAAACTGTAGGCAGAATACCACAATGAGAGACCTCAATGTACCATACCATCTCAGTTTAGAATATGCAGAGCAAAGGAAGTTGGATGCTACACTTTATTCTGCAAAGTGCTTTCTAAAACTGGAAGGTAACCATCTGAATGATCTATCCATCATCAAGGGTTACTGAGTTCAAAGGGAAACACCTACGGTTTAAGAAAATTGACTATAGCTTCAACTTCTCTGCTTGATTCCTGCAACCAATCAGGCATAGTATTATTTGTAGAAGTTGCAGACACTCGAGCAACATTTCAATTTCAATATATTAAAATCGTAATATATTGTTTGGCTTCAGATGGAGGACACAATTTGTTGCCTTCTTTATGGTAAAAGCTTGTCTATTTTATGGCATTTGATCTAATTCGATTCTCTCAAAGTGGCATATGATTTCTCAGTTTGATATTCTATAATGATACTACTGGCAATACCTCAATAATTGAATCAGTAAATTGGATATCCAATGAAAGGATAAATAATATATTTCACACGGAAAATGCTTCCTAAACCATAGATTGTCCACTCAATTCTCTGTCTACCATGTTACCATTTATATTTGTTTGTAGTACGCACACATTGATGCTGGTATTACCCTGCAGCAGAAAACTACTTTTCTTAACAAAACATGTCTTCATTTCCCTATACTGAACTTTTCACTTCTAGTTTCCAAGCATGGTTTTACGCATATTAATTACTTCATTCTTACTGTCAAAGAGCTGCATATTATTCCAAGAAATAATTTCTTTACTGCAATCAGGTTGAATTCAGTTTCTACTCTTTCAATTCAATAAAACAGTAACAATGAGTAATATCTATAATCCAACTACAAAGCTTATATTATTTATCAATCAATTGAAAAACCTAAAATGGACCCATATATGCATGTTCCCTTGAATAGTTAAAAGCATACTAATTAATAGTAAAAAAATTTCAGATAATCATAATATGGGTTGCATAGAGGGTTTGACAGATTCAATTCAAAGCATAATAAAATACCTTTCGTCTTCCATATATATGCACCATTTAGAAGACATTTTACTGTCTTATGAGATTTCTTGCTTGTCTCAAAATTTCGTAGCACAATTCAAGTGCCCCAGAAATCGACTCATTTCACACACGATAATAGTTGACTAGTTATGTACATATGCACATCATCTAATTAATCCGTACAGTGGCCACTTGATTAGCAAATTTGATAGCAGAACAACTTAAAAAAGAAAAAAAAAGAAAACTACATCACATTTAAAATGCATGATCAATTAATTAATTAATTAATTAATTATTATTCATGATTATCCATGTTTCCTTTTCTTCGTTTGAAATATTTCTTCCTTTTCAATAGTTACTACAGGTGCACTCACCAGAAATTATGTGTGCCCAACCAAGAAGCTAGTACAACGATCTGATCACAATGCTAACACATTTGAAGTAACATACCAAGGTGAACGCACCTGCCACATGTCCTCAAAAGCACCATTACTCTTTCAATCAAATAAAATAGTAATAGTGAGTAATATCTATAATCCAACATAAAAGCTTAAATTAATTATTAACCAATAATTGAACAGATAAGCTTAAACTCAAGTGCTGGTCACAAACTGCAAGAAATTCATCAAGAGAACAACTCATAATCAAAGAAAAAAAAAGCTGAACGTTACTATATACATTCGGCTTTAGTTATTTTTGCAACATGACTATTTATGTTGAAAAAATTTACATCAATAAACTGCATAAAAACTTGGTTACTCATAATCATGGTTACTCACATTTTCTCAAACGAATGATAACGCCTCTAATAACCCTTTGGTTCAAAAAACAAAAATAGTGTTACAAAGCAATGAACACCATCATGAACAAAAGACATGTTGTCTAGCACTTATGAATCTGTACCTCTGTTTCCTTTTTCTCATTGTTATTACTTTAAGTTCAAAGTTGATTTGAAGTAGATTTAGAAGTGTACTTGAAATAAACATATTACAATAATTTATTTCTTATGTAACAGTAGAGTGTAACATCTTATTTTTTATAAAATATTTTTGTGAAGAAGAAAAATTTTAATTTCTTTAACTTAAATATTTTATTTAGTTTTATAATAATTATTACTAATAAAAGGATATTAAATAAATTTTGTAAAAATTTAATTGATAATAATTTATGAAATTAGAAATAGAAATTTATTGGAATAAAATTTTATATTTAATCTTAATAATAACAATTAGAAGTACTTTAATAAATATATTTAAAAATATTTTATGAAAAAATATTTATAAAAAGATATTATAAATTAATTATGATTTTAATATAAAAGTTTATCTTAAATATCTAAAGGTAGTCGTTATGTAATATAGATATCCATATATTAAAAAAAAGGAAATGGGTGCAACGTTACACGAAAGTGTGGTGCAACGTGTACCTTATAATCATATTACTCAATGACTATAAATTGGGGAGAGGGCCACTGTACGATGGAAACAAGAAGCAAGAGAGAGGAAGTGAAAGAATGAAAAAGTGAATGTGTCAATGTGTGAAAGTGAAAGTGAGGTGCGGCACAGTAGCAGCAAGCGAAAACCGGAAAAGAGAAAGAGAAAGAATGAAGGAAAGAAAAAAAAAATTGTAAGGAGTAGAAATTGTTAATGGCATTTGATAAAATTTAGAATTATTAAATTTAAATATTAAGTTTTTAAGAAATTAATTTAATAATTTGTATCATAATTTATAATTTGTTAAGTTTTTATTATAGTTTATATTTTATCAAGTCTTTATTGTTATCTATAGTTTGTCTTGTCCTGATACTATTTTATTGTACAAAAAATTTTTATTATAAATATCAAAATAAATGTTATGAAATTACTTTTAAATTAGAATAAATATAAGAAAGTTTATATAAATCATACATATATATTTATTGTATAATATAATTAAAAATGCTTATTTAACTTACATTTTGAATAATATTTTAGCCTTTTTATAGTTATTATATTGGTTTTATAAAAAATTAATATTTAAATTATAATAATTTTAAATTTTATCAAATATTATAAATATTTTAAAGTCAAGTAAATATTAAATTTTTATAATATTATATGTACATAATAAATATAATAAGAATAATAATATGTATAAAATATTAAAATAATAAATTAACTAATAAAATATATAAATATATTAGAAGTCATGATTTTAATTTTTTAAAAAAAAAATCAATTCTTATCTCTTGTAATTTTTTTTTTTTTTTCTAATTTTTTTTTCTAATTTTTTTTTCATCCCTGCTGCTACTGTAACAGCACTTCACATTCACACACATTCACATTTTCACTCTTTCACTTCCTCTCTCTTGCTTTTTGTTTCCAACGTACAAGCCCCCTCTCCCCAATTTATAACCATTAAGCAATGATTATAAGGTGCACCGTTCCACATGTGCAAGTTGCACGAAAGTGGTGTAACGTTGCACCCAATTTTTTTAATGTATAAATATTTATATTACGTAATAATTACATTTAGATATTTAAGATAAATTTTTATATTAAAATAATAATTAATTCATAAATATACTTTTATAAATATTTTTTAAATATATCTATTAAAATATTTTTAATCATTATTGCTAAGATTAAATACAAAATTTTATTCTAATAAATTTCTATTTTTAATTTCATAAATTATTATCAATTAAATTCTTATAAAATTTATTTAATATTTTTTTATTAGTAACAATTATTATAAAACTAAATAGAATATTCAAGTTAAAGAAATTAAAAAATTTCGTCTTCACAAAAATATTTTATAAAAAATAAGATGTTACATTTCTCCCCTCCTTTTAAGAATTTTGTCTCCAAAATTCACTAATCTGATTGAAATAACTCTGGATAGGACTTTTGGATGTCATCTTCTAATTCTCATATTACCTCTTCTAGTGACAGTCATTCCCAAATCACTTTAACTAAATTGTTTTTCTTCACAAATGTTTGACAGATCTATCCATGATTCGTATAGGTTTTGTATCATAGGTCAAATCATCTCTTACTTACATTGTTTTATGTTTTATGATGAGTGAAGAGTCAAAACAATATTTTCTAGGTTGGGAAATATGAAAAACATCATGAAAATTTGAAAGATTTGGAGGAAGTACAATTTGATAGGCAACATACTTTTTTAAGAATTTAGAATGGACTAATAAATCTAGAATTCAACTTTTTAGATTTAAGGGTTTTGTCAATCCTAGTAGTAGGAGTGACTCTGAAGAAAACATGTTCCCCTTCTGCAAATTTCAGAGGTCTTCTTCTTTGATCAGTATAACTTTTTTGTCTACTCGGAGCAACAAGAAATTTTTCTTTGATAAATTTGATCTTTTCTGTGGTTTAATGTACTATATCAGATCCTAATAAATTATTTTCCCCCATTTCTAACTAATATAAAGGTGATCTATACTTTTTACCATATAAAGTTTCAAATGGTGATATTCTTATCTTGAAATGGTAATTGTTGTTATAGGCAAACTCTATTAATGGTAGATGGGCATTTCAACTTCATTGAAATTCTAACACACAGACTCTAAACATATCTTCTAGGGTCTGAATGGTTCTTTTAGTTTGATCATTTGTCTGAGAGTGGTAAGATGTACTAAAACGGAGTTTAGTTCCTAAAGCTTCTTATAAGGCTACCCAAAATTTTGAAGTAAATCTTCGGTTTTTGTCTGAAACTATGCTAGTTGATACACTATGTAACTTAACAATTTACCGATTGTAATCCTAAGCCAACTTATACAATGGACAACTGATCCTAATAGGCAAAATATGAGTAGATTTAGTTAACCTATCAACACTATCCCATGCTACATCATAATCTGATGGAGTCCTAGATAATCCTATCACAAAATCTATACTATCTTATTTCCATTTAGGGATACTTAAGGGTTGCAGTAATTCGGCAAGCTTCTGGAGTTCTATTTTAATCTTTTAGCAAATTAGACATTTAGCTACAAAACTAGCTATGTCTCTTTTCATCTCATTCCACCAAAATAATTTTCTGAGATCCTAATACATTTTGGTTATACTTACTGCAATGTGCCTCAAATAAAATCTTCTTTCTCAATTATTCATCACTAGACACACATAACCTTCAATAGTACATCATAGCCCCTTTTTCATCAATCTTAAAATGTTCTTCTTTTTAGGGACTACAAAAACTCATTATTTTCTTGGACTTGTCTTACTTGGTTTCTTAAATCACACTCTATTCTTAATTCACTAGCATACAGGTAGTGAGGTTGCAAGGATACTAAAATCTTCGGGTCCCTAAAATTTTCTAACAACTTTTGTTCCCTTATCATCATCAAGGACATATGCAAGAACTTTCTACTTAAGGCATCGGCCACTATGTTGGCTTTACTATCATGATATTTAATTCAAAATTATAGTCCTTTAAATACTCAATCATCTACGATGTCTCATATTTAATTCTTGAAAACTTGCTTCACAAGCTGAATCTCACTCAAAAAGGTGATTCTTTCTAGTTAACCTAGTCAGAGGTAAAACTAGTTGAGAGAATCCCTTAATGAATCTTCCATAATATCTGTCTAATCCAGAAAACTCTTAACCTCAGTAATTGTCTTTGGCCTTTCCCAGTGAACTACTACTTCAATTTTATTAGGATCCACAACTACTCCTTCATGAGTAATTACATGACCTAAAAATCTTCACTCAACCATAATTCACATTTTTCTTATTTGGCATATAACTGCTTTTCCTTTAGGATCTGTATCACTATTTTAAGATGTTGTTCATGCTTTTTTTGAGTTTAGAATATATGGGTATGTCTTCTAACTAGATAAGATCTAAGAATGTAATTCATAAATATTGCAGGAGCATAAGATATTCATAATGCCCATATCTAGTTCTAAAAGTTGTCTTGGGTACATCTTTTGATTTTACTCTTATTTTATGATATTCTGATCTCAAGTCTATCTTTGAGAAAACTATGACTCCTAACAATTGATCTAGTAGGTCACCTATCCTAGAGAGTGAATACTTGTTTTTAATTATAACTTTGTTCAATTGTCTATAATCTATAAACCTCATGCTCCCATTTTTTTTTTTTTACTAATAGAACAAGTGCACCCCACAGTGGTACGCTAGGCCTGAAAAATCCTTTGGTTAACAGTTCCTCTATCTATTTCTTTAGTTCACTTAGCTCCAAAGGAGTCATTTTATAAGGTGCAAAAGATAGAGGTCCTATTATTGGAACTAGGTCAATGGGAAAGTTCAACTTCCCTTTCAGGTGGTAGATTCATTATTTCTTTGGAAAACACCTCTAGAAATTTTCTTACTATAGGTATGTTGTTTATTTCCTACTCAACCTCTGAATTTCAAAACAAAAGAAGAAACTCTTGAGCTCCTTCTAAAAGACACTTCTTTGTCTGAGTGGCATTAAGAAATAAGATATTAGTAGATTTTGTTTTCATTGGGTGGATCATTGAAAAAATAGACAAGTTTTCTAGAACAGTTTAAACAACCAACTCATTCCAATTATGATATCAATGGCAATCAAAGACAAACAAATAAGGTTCAAAGTGAAAAAAATTTCCCGTGTGAGAGTTGAAACTAACAGATCAAAAGACAAGGAAGTTATAGGCAAATTCAACTTCTTCACTCAATCAATATATATAAAGAAGTATGTAACTCCCGAATCAAATAATGCAATTAAGAGAGTGTTTTTAAGAAAGCATCACCTTGAATCATGTTGGGAAATTGATTTGTCTTTTTTCCATTTAGGGTTAATACCTTTCCTTTAATCTATGGTTTGGGTACAAGGTTATTTAAATAAGAAGAAAATTTGGAAAGCTTCTCAAAGATGGCCATATAGTGTCTTATAATCGTGTTTCCTTGTCTAAGCTGTATGTATTTTGCCTTCTCTTTTTTGTTTTTTATAATTATCAGAGAAGTACTTATCAATGAACATGGCTAAAAATACCTCCTATATGATCTCAATTCTTCCAGATTCTAACAAGTTTCTAGCACCTTTTAACCAGTGATTTGCATCCTTTTCTAGCATGTAAGTGGCAAAAACTACCTTCACCTAGATAACTATGATTGTGATTATTGTTCCTATGTAAAATCAAGTTGATTAACTCTGTTTGGGCCCAGACAGCATCAGTCAATCCTTTCATGGCTTCCAATATTGAGGTGATCAGTCTCAATATTGCAAAATTAACGTAGTTATAATTCTATATGACATGTACAAAATAATAGAAGTAATCAATAATTCTATATAGCATGTACAAAATAATAGGAGAAATCATCATGCAGAAACATAGACAAAAATTTAATGCATAGATATAACTATCTAATGCTAGAAATCGATGCTCTGATACCATAAACATAACCTTTTACTAAATTAATAGTTTGATAGCAAAATTACTAATTGAGGGTATTATTTAAATTAAAATTTAGTAATTTCAAAGACTTAAAAGAAATCGGTTAAAATCTGAATATTTCTTTCTAAATGAAATACAAAGTAGAATTAAGAGTTTTTCAATAAAATAATAAAAAGAATCAAAACAAAAAACCAAAATCGAAATATAGGAACCAAAATCGAAGAACTGAGATCGAAATTGAAAAACATCGAAATCTTAGAGCAGTAATCGAAATCTTAGAAATCGAATTCAAGACAAAAGTAAGTAAAGAAACAAAATCAAAAACATTAGTGCTAATTAATAATCTTAGCAATAGAATCGTGATTTTACTTGCATATATCAGAGTCATTATTTAGCTAAAAGTACACATATTTTTAATAACTCCAATATACATAAATTTCCCTCATTTGGATTTAGAATCCATATAAGATCGATCTGAATTATGATAATCATTATGCAACATGTGCTAATATGAAAACACCATGAACAGAGTGAGAATTGAAAATTCTCAATAGAAAATGAAAAATTATAAAAACGTTTGAAAACACATGGTGAGTTTCATCTGTGTAATGTATATAGGAAACCTCATGGAAACCCAAATATGAATAGAACAACACAATTTCAGCATAACAGAACGAATGCCAAATAAATCATGCAATATAGCCTTATATATAAATATCAGTAAGTTCCTCAAATATCAACAAACAAGTACCAATTTATCAGCAAGTACCAGCAAACATCAACACTGTCCTCAAACCTCAGTAAATAATTTCCAAATATCAGCAAACATTAGCAAACAAGTACTAATTATCAGCAACATCAGCAAACAAGTTCCTCATCATAGGGAATCTACCCTTTACTTTATTTTTTCTTTCTATGTCTGCTTACCTCACATTTTACTCGAAGGCATTCGTTTCCATTGGAAATCCACCCTATCTCTGGCATTACTTTAACATCATAACAACAAAGCCAAACATACCTACACTAATCAGGCAGGTAACATAAAAGGAAATCCATCTCTTTGCCTCTCAATAGTTATGTGCAAACTTTTTCATGAATCATTTACTTGTCATCGCACATAACCATAAACAATACAAACCATAAATATATCACAAATAAATTTATCATAAAAATAAAACTATGACTTCCAGTATATTTATATGTTTTATTAGTTAATTTATTATTTTAATATTTTGTGCATATTGTTATTCTTGTTATATTTATTATGTATATGTAATATTATAAAAACTTGATATTTGCTTAACTTTGACATATTTATGATATTTGATAAAATTTAAAATTATTATAATTTGAATGTTGACTCTTTCATGTGACCAATATAATAACTATAAAAAGATTAAAATATTACTGAAGTCCTAACACTACAAAAAAAAAATCAAATTTAGAGACGAAAAAATTTCGTTTCTAAATTAGTAAAATTTTGTCTTTAAATATTTAAAAACGAAAATTGATCCATCGCTAAAAATGACGTCTCTGATTGTTAGAGACGAAAAAAATTAATTCTGTCTCTAAATTTTAAAAGTCCGTTGCTATTCAGTTATCAAAATTCGTCACCAGTTGTTTAATTAGAGATGAAAAAATTTCGTTTCTATTTCCATATCTAAATTAGAGACGGATTTTTTCGTCTCTAAATTTGTCTCTAATATTTTAAAAAATATAAAAAAAAAATAAACATCTAACTGCGGTTTGCCACAACTAGACACTTTCATTTTATAAAAAAAAATATTTTCCTTTGCACATAAAAATATATTAAAAAATATAAAAATTATTTTATATATTAGTTTTATAGAATTTAATTTCAGAATATATATATACTATTCATTTATATAGTATAAAATTTCAAGCAATAACACATTGATCAAAATATTAATCAAGTAATCCAAAGTCCAAAAGATTAGCTAAAATCAAATCTCCCTTCAAATCTCTGACTTCATTATAAATCTTCGATTGCCAGTTTACTTGAGCTGAAGAAAATGATAATTTTGCTGACAATCGCCTAGAAGAAGAACTCAACAGTTACAATCGCCTATAAATGGCCAAAAGGATTCCAATTGGAAGCCACATGAACATACCGAGAGTTGCTGAAGGAGTAGGGAATAATGCTAGCCTTCCATCATGAAATATTAAGGGCTTTGGCTATTTGTCCCTTGGCATCACTGAACTAGGACTACTCTTGCCCTCTTCATTGTTCACCACATAAGCTTCCTGTCATTATCATGTAGCTGGAATTAGACATAATACATCAATAGAATTAAAACAAGTCTACTAAATTATAATCTAACTGCAATTAGATTTATACTATGTTGTACTAACAAAAATCAACATATCAAAAGGTGAAATAATATTGTACACCTGGGCAGTATGTACAGCTTTTGTGGTGAGCTTTGCTTAGCCTTTGGTTTTTTGTTTAAATGGTCTTTTTTTTTTTGGCGCAACGGGTTATAATTAGGGGTCTCATCACCAATTGACTCGAGAGATTCTTTTCCCTCTTGGAGGAAATTTTTTCTTCCTCCACAATAGATCACCACCATCCATTTTCTGAGGTCCCACTAATTATGCAAGTTCCAACATAATTTTAATGATGTTAAATTATCTAGAGGAAGAAAAACTCTTCCTTCAAAAGGACACAAGAATTTTTCCTGGACTCATGTGCAAGGTTACTAAAAGTCAAGAACTAACACAATAGCCAAACAGTACCAAAGGGAGCTTAGTAAATACTAGTTATGTAATTTTATAGCCTTCAAAACAGTGTAACTAACTTCAGATTTAATTGCCTTGTAGGAGAACAGGGAACAAATTTATCAAACAGTCAACAGTAAAACCATTTCAACTAAACATATTTCTATTAACAAAGCTACTAGTGCATAGCACTATATAGTAATTTAAAAAGTCAAAATTTTGACCTTAAAAAAATTATCTTACACAGAGAAGCACATTATTAGTAGCATTACAAAGGAATCATTCGTCACTTGACAAGGAACAAATCCAATAATAATTGTGATAACAATATAGATTTGTCAAATCCTTTCATATATATAAAAAACATTTAAATATGATAAAGAATCTCGGTTACTTTTATAATGTAAACAAAAGGAAAAAGTTTCTTTTATTGAAAAATTAACAAGAAAATCAATGAGAGAAAAAAGAAGGTAGTCACCATTTTAAGCTTTCGAAGTTCTGGGTAGTGAAAGAACAACATACATAGATTATTAAAATTAAGACTCTAAGCCACCTGAGTGTGACAGTGCAGTAAGAGCCTTCAACGCTTCTTTCCATGTACGAACTCTTTAGCTGTGCTCAACATATTTAAGAGTTCTTGAGCTCCTCCCATCTCAACTATCTTCATCCTTCTTTCATCTTTGACAATAGGGAAGGTGAATGATTATGATGTAAACTTATGGAAGTAAGCAAAAGTCTAGAAAGTAAACAATCATCAAGCTTTTTCCTTAATCAGTTTCATGAACTAGCCATCCATGGGTTTACATTGATAAGATAAAACTAGGAAATTATAAAATATTGGAAGCATAGAATATGTAATTGGAGACTCAATAACTAGTTACCTAAGACACAAACTAGCTAAACCATCAAAGAATTTTCCAGTTACATAATAGAACTAAGAACTTAGTTTTGGATCATTGCAATATCTGTGCTTAGTCAAGAAAAAATTATAATTGGCAAGGTAGCTCTTTTAGCTGTTACCTCTAACAACTACAACTAATTTTATCAGTAACTATTTCATAATCAGTTCAAAAGAAAAGTCTCATTCCATAACCCTTTGATCTAAGTTCAAAGTCTTCAATCAAATTTCTTAAATCACCATAATTTTGTCATCTTGCAGGCAAGCAAAGATTGCCATTGGATAATGGAAACATTAAGGATAATGAAAACACTCTTGTGGCAAGAATAGGAATATGTTCTGCAAAAAGACTACCCTAATATACAAAGGACAAATACAAGGCAAAGTGCTTCGATTTCATACAGAAATGTAAAGATAGTACAACTTACCATCAATTACAAAACGAGCCAATCTATAGAAGCTGCCACCCTTTTAAACAAGGGATCCTTGACACGCAAAAGTGATACAGACTGTTGCATCAAATTATCTCCTGAAATTATTTTATTTTAACAATATTGTCAGATTTGAACCATTATGAGCAAATGTAAACTTTATGAGTCGAAAATTCTTCAGGAACAATGCTGATACCCATGTAAGGAAAGAACTTGTAAGCCACTACTGAAGCTGTCCCAAAAAATAGCAATTTTAACAGCCACCCAACTTTTCTCCCAGCTTCTTTCTCAATGGATAGATCTTCTGGAAATCAGAAGAGCTTCAAGTTAAGTTATTCCAGTAGTAAAGAACAAAATTGCAGCTCCTAGAATTGGACAATTTTTTTTCAAAAGAAAAAAAGTATTTTCTTTGAATATTTCATTAAAAATCTTGACATGATGATTCAATCCCAAAAATTGCCCCCAAAATTAGCATGTACATATCATTTCCTAGTAGAACTAGATGTATATCAGTACAATATTCTATTTTTTCACAAGAGATTGGTCCTATAATTTCAGGATTTTCTCAATTCTATTAAAAAAAGTAAATACCTTTGCCATTGTATGATGAAAAATTGCGAGATTGCAGATTGACCCCTGTTCTTCTGCATAAATACTGATTTGACAAAAAGCAAAATAAAGCAAATTGACTTTTCAACTAACTCATTGCAATGACAACAGGAACAAGTAACGACACTAATGAAAAAATACATTCAAATTAGACATAGAGCCAAAAAAAAAAAAAACACACTATTGCACAAGCGATGGCTTGCAAAGATGAAGAAGAAGCAGAAGCATAAAGTATTGAAGAAGATGCAGAAGACACTCTTTAGCATTGCAGTTCTAACAATATCCAATGTCAATCCATAAATCTTTCCTTACTTAAATTATCAAAATCCTTGAATTCTACAACACATGAAAGACTATCTGGAAAAATCTCAAATTCCAAAACCAAAAATTGCACGTATCCTTTGGAAAATGAGATCCCGCCATCCCCTTTTCGTGTTCTCCACCACAGTGGCATTCCCATACCTACATTTCGATCTCAAAAGCAACCATCTCAGTAAATTGGTTAAATCTTAAAACATAACAAAGATTTCATAAAACCAATAGCAATCAAAGTGTCAAACACTCACCTATCTTCTTCGAGCACATCACTTTGCATCAGCTTGACAATAGTAACTCCCAGTTCAGGCTCCTCAAACACAAGCCTCACCTGCAGAATTGACATTCAACATTAAACATTGATCTAGCAATCGCACAACATGCATTTAAAGATTCAGCATAGAGCAATCAGACCAAAAATACTTACCAAAGATTGAACCCCATCAGGCCAGCTCCCAAACCTCCATCTCTGTACAATCAACTTAGCTTCCTACAACTCCAAATTAGTTCCAATCACCGACCCATCAAAAATGTTAAACGCCCCACCAACCTCTTTACTGATCATGGCATTGCTCTGAGTGAACCCTTCCACTTGTTGTCATCCAACAATATTTCATACAAATCTCTAGCCCTGCAATTGAACCTCTCCGTCAAGCTAATACTTTTACACCCCTTCTTGCTCTCTTTCTCCACCGAACCATCTTTATTTGGCGGCGTGGCAAGTGTGGAAGACGCCGTAGAATGATTCTTCTGTGGCGGCGCAACCTTCTTGGTCTTTAACTCGTTCTTGACGTGGCCACCTTTGGCCATGCTCTGCACCCAAACCCTAACTTTCTCTAAGATCAGTGGCTTCCCCTTGGAAACCATAGCATCCTTCAAACTCTTCCCGATGGGGCCCTTGTCCTTGACTGTGACCCAGAGTTCCGGGTCCTCGTCGGCGTTCTCGTCAGAGATGTAGGGGATTTTGATGGTGCCATCGACTTTGAGAAGAGAATTTCCCTGAGAGTCCTTGGCTTCTCCTTCCCATGCGAGGGTGAGGGAAATCTCATAGCCGAGGAGAACGGCTAAGAGATGGGAGATGCACGGCTGGAAGAGAGCAGACCGTGACGGAGAGAGCAGACGGACGAAGAGCGATGGAGAGCGTCAAAGAGTGCAGAGGAGAGGAGATCTAATTTGGAAATTTCGGGTTTCTAAAACCCTTGAATTTTGAACCCTTTGTTTGGATGTGGAGAGAAAATGGATGGAAAGAAAATAGAGAGAAGAGAAAATGAAGTGAAAAGTATATTTTCTCTTTTATTGTTTGGATGAAGAGAAAAAGAAGATAAAGAAAATGAGAGTTGAGTAAAAAAATAAGAGAATATAATATATAATAATGTAAAATAAAATATATATCCTTCTCCTTATTATATATATAATCTTTTTTTTTAGATCATGAGCTATTTATATACTTATGGACTAATTTTTATTTGACTATGAAAACAAAAGTTATGTGATTTTCTTATAGGATTTTTAATTATAAAATTATTTTTGTCAACTTTAAAATTAGTAAATTATTTAATTTCACATATCTTTCACATAATAATTATTGTTTAGACTGTAATCATGACAAAGATTGTGAACAAAATTATTTTTAAAAAAATGAGTTGTCATCAATTTTATTTAATTTAAAAAAATAAAAAACTTAAAAAAATCTTTAAAAACAAATTGAGTTTGATAGTTGATTGTGCGCAAGGAATAATAATGAGAACCAAATTTCATAGCATCCTTGTTGCACCTACCTATCTTCAATTAATTGTATAAATTATTAATAACTTAACATTTATTTTACTCCTTAAAATAAATTAAAATAAATTCTTAAAAAAGTGGTGAATGTGGTCATGGTGGCTTATAGGTGTGAAGGATCATGGTTGATATTTTTGCAGTTTGATTTTTGTTGTGGCCTGGGGTGTAAAGACGAACAATTAAAAGGTGTAGACAGTATTCAATAGATAGTACATTTTTTTATTATTATTTAACTTCTGGTGAGGAAGACTATGGGCAGCAATGTCATTTTACATTGTCAGCACGGTTCACCCTCATTTTCTTCGCATATGAGCAAAGAAAATTTTTTACGTGGGTCCCACTAACATATTTTCTCTCGTCCCTCTTTTCTGTTGTCATCCAAACGAGAGAAAATGTGAAAATTCACCCATTTTCTCCTCCCTTGTTTTCTTTATTCACATTTGTTGGGAATTGCGGATCAAAATATCTCGCAGCGGAATAATAGGATTCCCACACAGGATCCATGCGAAAAGTCCATAATCCGAGTTTTTTTTTTTTAAAAATTACCTCTTGAAGCGTGATAAACACAAGCGAGGTGAATCACCAACACCGTAATAGTGACGATCGGTATCCACACGAACAGACTTGCAAAAAGTCACGCCGCTCTGTTTCAGCGGTGCTAGCCGCGAATAGAAGAGAAGAACCTTTCATTTTGTCTCTCACTCACTTTCTTAGGTGCGGCTAGGGTTGTGATGTAACATCTATACAGCCCCTTAAGATACTATTTATAATAGTGGGCTGCCTTAAGTGAGTGTGAGCGAGCAAGCAAGGTAAGTCGTGTAACCCTAAAACCCATTGTCATGAGTTAGGCCCACAATTGAATCCGAGTCCAACTTGGATCCTTATTGCTCCAATTTAGTCGTTTTAAGTGTGCGACCTGTGTTCTCAACGTTGGTAGTAATATTAAAATCTCATTTTAATATTACAAATAGTGACATTATCTAGCAACACATATTTTACCAAGTAATGAGAATGTCGGTGATTTGACATAACCTATCCGTGATCAATGTTTCCGTGTAGTTTAGTCCCTTTGTCAAGATATCTAGATTGAACACAAGGCATGGAATGCGTCACCCTTGTATAGTCCAATCATTCGTTTCGATACTCGAGTAGACTTTTAACAATAAATGAGATCAATATCTCATATTGACTCATTTGAATGGCCATGCATTTCGCAATCTCACTCAATCAGGGGGCAGAAGATATCGCTCTGTTATGTAGGAGTGACAAATTCCATCTAGTCACTCACATCCCTCTGCATGATTTGCGGTATGTCCAATAACCAACTTTATAATCACCTTGTTAGATGACGTTTGATGGCATTAAAACACACAACTCCTCATGTAGGAATCGTAGTGATTTCAGGTCAAAGGACCACAAACACCATTGTCACTATGAGAATCGCTTATGACACTCACGTAACAATCCATGTAGCGTTCTCATGGTGGGTCGATCCAAGACATCATTACTCTAATATGTACCAATGTGAAGACTTGATATCTCATTGAGATGATCATATCTCTACACATACTAGTCTCAATGTATTATTGTTGTCCTAATTAACAATAATACTTGACTAGGACATTTAAGAATAGTGTTGTAACCAAAAGGATCTCACGATCAAGTCATCCACTTGATGTCCTATGGTATCAAACTTACTATTCTAAGGACTTTATTATGTTTATCAAAAAGAACACAATAAATGAAATGCCTCATATATAAAATTAGCATAATAGAATATATATGTAAATACGGAAAATGTATTAGCCTCTAAATCTATCCAACCAAACAGAGCAGAAGAGATTAGAGGTGGAAACAATCTGTCCTAACTTTTATAAAAAAAATTATTAATTAAATTATATGGATTATATAGAGATGAAATATAGTGTAATTAGAAACAAAAAATTTAGAGACAGATAAATTTTATCTCTAAATCTATTTGACAATTTAAATTTTAAGATTGACCATTTAGAGACCAAAATAGAGATGAAAATTTCTGAAACGGATAATTTTCGTCTCTAAATTTCTTCTCTAAATCTATTTGACTTTTTTAATTCTAAGATTGATCGTTTAGAGACGAAAATAGAGATGAAAATTTTTGAGACGGATAATTTTTGTCCGTCTCTGAATTGTAAAATTTATTTTCAGTCTTTGAATTATCATTCCCATCTCTGTTTCCATCTCTAATAGAGATAAAATTTTATCCATCTCTAAATTTCGTCTCTAAATCTGATTTTTCTATTAGTGTAAGTTAAATAAATATTTTTAATTATGTTGTGCAATAAATATATGTGCATGATTTACATGGGCTTTCTCATGTTTATCTTAGCTTGAGAGCAATTTTATGACTTTTAATTTGACCTTTGCAATAAAAGGACTTTTGTGCAATAGATACACTATTAGGAGTAGGACAAACTATCAACCATGATAAGGACATGGCAAAATATAGATTATGATAAGGACTTGACAAACTATAGACTGTGATGCGAGCTATTAAGAGAATTATTAAATTAATTTTAAATCATAGTTGATTCCTTGAAAAATTGACATTTAAATTTAATGGTTCTAAGTTTTGTGAGTTTTATTTTATTGTCATGATTTATTTATATGATGAATTTATTTGTGATATATTTGTGATTTGTATTATTTATGTTTATGTGTGATGGCAAGCAAGTGATTCATAAAAAAGTTTGCACTTAACTGTTAATAGGCAGAGGGATGAATTTTCTTTTATGTTACCTGTCTGGTTAGTGTAAGTATGTTTGGCTTTGTTGTTACTATGTTAAAGTAATACTAGAAATAGGATGGATTCCCTGTAAAAGTGAAGGCCTTCGAGTAAAATGTGATACAAGCCGACATGGAAAGAAAAAGTAAAGCAAATGGTGGATTCCCTATGATAAAGAACTTGTTTGCTAATGTTGATGATAATTGGTACTTGTTTGCTAATGTTTGTCGATGTTTAGTGAGGTTTGAGAACCTTGCTGATGTTTGTTGGTACTTGCTGATAAATTGGTACTTGTTTGCTGATATTTGAGGAACTTGCTGATGTTTATATATAAGGCTATATTGCATGATTTATTTAGCATTCGTTCTGTTATGCTGAAATTATGTTATTCTTGTCTTACTTGGGTTGCCATGAGGTTTTCTGTATACATTACACAGCTGAAACTCACCATGTATTTTCAAACGTTTTTATAACTGTTCATTTCCTATTGAGAATTTTCAATTCTCACTCTGTTCATGGTATTTTCAGATTAGCACAGGCTGCATAATGATTATCATCATTCAGATCGATCTTGTATGGATTCTAAATCCAAATAAGGGAAATTTATGTATATTGGAGTTATTAGAAATATATGTACTTTTGACTAAATAATGACTCTAATATATGCAAGTAAAATCATGATTCTATTGTTGAGATTATTAATTAGCACTTATGTTTATGATTTTGTTTATTTACTTACTTTTGTCTTGAATTTGATTTCTAAAATTTCAATTTCTGTTCTAAGATTTCGATGTTTTTCAGTTTCGATATCAGTTCTTTGATTTTGATCTCTATATTTCGATTTTGGTTTTTTGTTTTGATTCTTTTGATTATTTTATTGAAAAACTCTTAACTCTACTTTGTATTTCATTTAGAAAGAAATATTCAGATTTTAATTGATTTCTTTTAAGTCTTCGAAATTACTAAACTTTAATTTAAATAATACCCTCAATTAGTAATTTTGCTATCAGACTATTAATTTAGTAAGGGGGTTACATAAAGCGTGTTGAGACAGGGAATTGGTACCTACAAAGGGATTCTAACGCTCAAGTTAGGCTGTGTACAAATAGGGTTATGCAATGAGTGATAAGTTACCTAGAGAGGTAAATAAGCTTGGTATTTATAGAGGTTGGATAAATACGTTTCCATAATAGAGAAATACGTTCTCGTAATAGTAGTAGGAAGATATATGTTCCTTGTTTAGTTGTAGAGGATCCCTAGAAGATCGAAATATAGATACTGTAATTATGGACAGTTAGAGGCAATAATGGGTGCTATTGTTCCGCAAAGAAGAGATATGTTCCTTGTTTAGTTGCAGAGGATCCTTATAAGATTGGAATATAGATGCTGCCATTATGGGAAGTTAGAGGCAATTATAGGTGTTATTATTCTGCAAGATCATGATTGACAATAACAAATATTCTTAAAATTTATCTATTGCACAAATTTTGTAGCAAAGTTATTGTTACCCAATGTCATGGTCTGACATGTATACATCCGAGATCCCAACCATGTGTCTTAAGCGAACTTCTGCTGAAGGCATAGACTACGGCGTAAAGCATGCCGGGTCAATCCATGGGAACGTGATCTCGGATCACGGTCTAGAACAAAAGCCATGAACTTGCAACATCTAACAGCATGCATCAAATTGGTTTTCATATCCAGTGCATACGAAGGCGGTTTGCATAAACTGAAAATTTAACCATACATTTCGACTATCTCTTCATATACAGGAAAGTAGACACAACAATAATGGAAGCAAAGAACAAAACATTGTACCGTGTTGCACGTTACTGTCATCTGCTTCTATCTTTTGATTTTGCGCATTACTGAAACAAACTGTGGAGAAAGTGATATTGAGGGATTTAGATCCTTTTAATTTTTTTCTTTCTTGTCAATTGTAAGAGAGAAAAAAATATAAAGATTATAAAATAAATTTTACACTAATAATAGAGTCTTACTAATAATTTTTTTGTATCTTTTTCTCTCTTGCAATTACAATTTGAGAATATCCAAATCTGATATTGAGAGAGTTTGAGATATACAGTACCAAACAAACCTGAATGTCAAGAATAAATGGGGATTGGTGCCCATTATTTTAGCTACTAATTAAGAATGGTGCCTGCGCTCTTTAATTTGTGTGGGTAATGGACTAATGGGAGTTGCTGAGATGTAACCGCAAATAGTCATTCATTTTCATAACAGAAGCATTTGCGCACTTGAGAGAAAAATGTAGAAGAAGAGACCAAGAAAAAGGAATGTGGCTAAGCGAGAAGTTGAAAGGGTTTTTGACGTGGCTAAGGGAGGAGTTGTTGAAGGCTTGAAGCCAATGGGGCATTACTGTATGATGAAGTGTCAAGGAGCAAATTACCGAGATCTGATATGACAATCACAGAGAGAAAGGGCCTGTTTGGTTTCTGTTTTTAAAAATTGTTTTTGGTTTTTTAAAATAAAAGAGCAAGAAAACTTGTTTGTGTAACAATTTTTTGCCGTCAGTTTTTAAAATGGTTCTCTGATACATCGATTTAAAAACGAAAAAACGAGAACAGATTTAAGATGTTCTATTTGACTCTTAAAATTAAGTATAAAATTAAAGTTTAAAATTAAAATTGAATATTTTAATTTTAATTTTTATGTTTAAAATATTATTTAGAATTAAAATTATAATTACATAAATTAATTCTATAAATTAAAAAATAATTAAGTTAAACATTTATCATTTTTAGTTTATATCTTAAAAATTATCAATTTTATAATTTAAAAATTAAACTCTCTCTCTACATTTATTTATGAACAATCATATTTATTAAAATTTTATATTTATATAAAAAATTATTTTTATATTTATATAAAATTATTATAATAACTATTTATTTTTGCTAAAAAAATTCATAAAAAATTTCTTTATAAAAAAATATGACTATTATATTATAAAAATATTATTGTATGAATATTTTTATTAATTTTAATTTTATAAATAATTTTTTAATATTTTAAATTATACTTTTAAATAATAAATTTAAATTTAAATTTAAATTATAATTTTTTATATTAATTCTTTTATAATTTCAAATATAAAATTGAAGATTTTAAATTAAGGCTTGCTTGGTAAAATTTGAAAATTATAAATTATCGATAATCGATTATTGTTATAATCAATTATAATCGATTCATTTTTATGTTTGGATGCATTAACTGTAAAGCGATTTTAAACTAATATGATTAATTTAGATGATATAAAAAAGAATCATTTTTATGCATTAAATTACTAAAATAGGTATAGAATGATTAAAAAAATTATTTGATTGAGGACAAAATAATATTTACATATCAAAGTATAAAAAATAATCTACAAGCTAAAATCATAAGCTTTAGGGTGTGTTTGGGATAGCTGTAAAAATTTGATTATGCTTAGTAATCGATTATTGTATAAAAGCTTTTTGTTATAATCGATTATAATTGATTCATTTTCATGTTTGAATGCATTAGCTGTAAAGTGATTTTAAGTTAATCCGATTCGTTTGGATGATATAAAAAAATCACTTTTATGCATTAAATTACTAAAATAGGTATAGAATGATTAAAAAAATTATTTGATTGAGGACAAAATAGTATTTACATATCAAAATGTAAGGAATAATTTATAAGCTAAAATCATAAGTTTCAATTTTCAGCATTATAAAAAATCAGCTTTAAAAAGCTTTTATTTTACATTGAATTTCGTATAAAAACTGAAATTAATTTTACCAAACATAATTAAACACTGTTACAACAGCTTTTTTCCCAAAAAAAACTAATCAAAAGTCATACCAAACATGCACTTAATCTTCAGTTTATGATTATTAAGCTGTAAAAAAAAAATTACATTAAATTTCATATAAAGACTTTTTTAAAAAATAATTATTTTACTTAAATATAATAATTATTTCACAAAATAACTTAATTTTTAAAAATAACTAAATAAAAAATAATATATCTTTCTTAAACATGCTCTAATTCTAATTTTAAAAAAATTAAAATTGTATATTTCAATTTCAATATTCAAACAAATGATTACCTTTGTTTCAAAATATTGTAAGAAAGGCTGTCGCACTCTTGTAAATAGAACATTTCATCAATGGCAATTTCGTAATAAAACCTCATCGCTTCTTCTCCTTCACTTTCTGTATTTTGCCAATGGAAGAACCACAGCAGGATCCTTTCTTTCTCCTTCGTCACCAACCAATCAAATGGACCCTGCAAGATCCCTCCACCGCTACCCTGACCGCCGCCAACGAACATAACAAAGCCGTGCTTTTTTGGGCCGGCGATTCCTCCAAATCGGAAATTCAACGCCCCATGCCCCCGCTGGAAATCCCTTGTCTCGGCGTTGTCGTCTTCGAGGATGATTCCTTCGCTGCTTAGACCTCCAGGTTATGAGTACCTGGCGCAGTCCGTGTCTTCTAGAAAGTTCAAGCAATCGGCTTTGGTGAAAGTCTTGATTCTGGTTTTGAAGGGCTTCGCAAGGGGAGGAACGACGACAAGCTTGCTCTTGTGGATGACGATGATATTGAAGACGATGAGATGTTGCTGCCACATGAAATCGTGGCAAGGGGTTCTGGAGTTACTATGGAATAAATTGACATGAGAAAGCCAGGATATTGCTGAGTCTGAAAAACTTGGACTAAATGCATTCAATTACTATACGTTATTACATTTGAAACAGACCCTAAAACTTTAGTTCTTTATATTGATTCAGGAAAAGCTTGTGGCTTTAGAATTACCGAATTATTTGTTGTTTACCAGTTTTTGTTAAGAAAGCAAGAACTCAGACGCAAGAAATTAGATTTGAATGACTTAATTTTATTGAATAACAATTCTGGCTTAAATAGTCATTCAATGCAACAATTCTAATTGTTTGAATCGAAAATACAGCCCACTAAAGCAGTCTCGTGGTAACAAACTTTGAATGAGTTAAAAACTAACGTTAATCCTAGAGACTAAGAAATTATTAAATAAATAATAGAAAATCCTAACAATTTGGAACAAATCAGCAACTACTCATTCAATCTATAGCTTAAGCTAATTGCTGCAAAGCAATTAGCTTAACTCAGCAATGTCACATACTCCAAGTGATCCTCGAAGCTCTGAAAAACATCAACCTTCAATGGCTTGGTCATTACATCTGCTATCTGGTCATTACTTCCACAATGAACCAAAGCAATCGATCCTTCCTTTGTGAGATTCCTCAAGAAATGGTATCTCACATATATGTGCTTGCTGCGTCCATGCATCACAGGATTCTTTGAAAGCTTAATGGTTGAGCTATTATCACACTTGATATGAGTGCAAACCTCATCACTATGTCCAAGCTCCTTCAACACCCTTTTCATCCATATTGCTTGACATGCACACACAGCAGCCGCCACAAACTCTGCTTCTGTTGTTGATAAAGTGACAATTGGCTACTTTTTCAAACTCCATGACACTGCACCAGAACTCAACAAGAACACATAACCACTTGTACTCTTTCTATCTTCCATGTCTCTTGCATAATCACTGTCTGTAAAGGCAAGCAGTTCACCATTTCCACCTCTCTTGTAATGGATACCATAATTCACAGTCCCTCTTAGATATTGAAGAGCTCTCTTTGCAGCTTGTAGGTGAAGCTCAGTAGGTTTTGCCATATATCTGGTTATGAGACTTGTGACAAACATTATGTCTGGGCTCGTGGTAGTAAGGTACATCAAACTCCCCACCAATTGCTTGAAGTATGTCTCATCCACAGTAATTCCATCTTCATCTTTTCTAATCTTAAAACCGGGAACAATTGGACTGTTCACCTCATTGCTCTCCAACATCCCAAATCTCTTCAAAATCTCTAATGCATACTTTCATTGACATATAAAAGTACCATCATCTCTTTGTAATACTTCAATGCCAAGAAAAAACCTCATGCTTCCCAAGTCTGACATATCAAACTCTCTTAACATAGAACTCTTGAATTCAGACATCATAACATCATTATCACTAGTAAAGATTAAATCATCGACATAGATACTTACAATGATAATCTTGCCATCACTGCTCCGCTTTGTGAACAAGGTTTGCTAACTTTCACACCTTTGGAAGCCTTCATTGATGAAGTGTGCTTCGATCCGACTAAACCAAGCTCGTGGAGCTTGTTTTAATCCATACAAAGCTTTGTGTAGTTTGTAGACCAAGTGCTCCTTCCCCCTCTTCTCATATCCTCTTGGTTGCTCAACATAAACATTTTCACTTAATTCCCCATGAAGGAAAGCGGATTTGACATCAAATTGCCCAAATTTCCAACCTTTCTGTGCAGCCAAAGCAATGATCATTCTTACTGTGTCCATCCTTACCACTGGTGCAAACACCTCTATATAATCTATGCCATGTTTTTGTGAGTATCCTTTTTCTACTAACCACGCCTTATGTTTGTCAATCTCCCCATGCTCATTGAACTTCGTTTTGTAAACCCATTTGACACTGATCTTCTTAGCTCCAGCTAGTAATTCAGTTAAAGTCCATGTCTTATTCTTCTCAATGGAATTGATTTCACTGTCCATGGCATATCTCCACTTCACTTCCCCCACTGCTTCTTCAAAGTAAAAAGAATCTTCAGCTGCCACCACTTGTGCCATGTGTGCCTCATCTTCACTCAAACCTAAGCCTTCTCCACTAACATAATCCTTCATCCAAACTGGAGTACGTCCTACTCTCCCTTCATTCTCACTAGGTTCATTAGGGTTTCCTACTTCTCTAGTTTCTTCACTCTCTCCTGCTCTACCACGTGCTTCCTCACTGCCCTCATTCTCACTCATCTCTTCTCTATCACCATTACCATCTTCATCTCCATTGTCTCTCACCCTCTCTTCACTCTCACTATTTTCTTCATTCTCTCCCCACTCTAAGTTTAATAAAATTTGCTCCTGATAGTTCACACCCCAATCCCACTCTTATCTTCCTCAAAGACTACATCTCTACTTACAACAACTCTTTTAGCTATAGGATCATATAATCTATACCCCTTTGTCTCCTCACAGACCCTAAGTAAAACACAAGGAAAACTTTTGTTATCTAATTTACCTCTTCTTGCATCTGGAATGTGAACATGAGCGAGGCATCCAAAGACACGAAAATGCTCAACTGAGGGCTTCACTCCACTCCATGCTTCTTGTGGTGTGACATCCTTTACTACCAATGTTAGGCATCTATTTAGAACATAGAAGGTCCAATTCACTACCTTCGGCTAGAAACTCTTTGGAATTTTCTTGTCTGACAGCATGGAACGAACCATATTCATCACAGTTTGATTCTTCCTCTCAGCCACGCCGTTTTGTTTTGGCGTATATGCAACAGTTAATTGCCTCTTGATTCCACTATTCTTGCCAAAAACATTAGATTCATTTGAGATAAATTCACCTCATTTATCTGTCCTCAAACACTTAACAAACAAGTCATTCTCTTTTTCCACCATCTTCTTGAAATCCTTGAAACAATTCAGTGCTTCACTCTTCTCTGTCAACAAGTACACCCATGATTTATGACTATAATCATCAATAAAGCATAATGTGTACCTCTTTCCACTATTAGACGTAGGTGAAATAGGGCCACAAATGTCTGCATGAATGAGCTCTAGTGGCTGACTTACTTTCCACGTACTTCTTTTTGGTATTGCATCTCTATATTGTTTGCCAATGATATAATCTGTGCAAGTGATGTCTAAGGCTTGAAACTGAGGAAGTCCACAAACCACCTTCTTGTATTGCAAGGTTCTTAAACCTTTGTAGCTCAAGTGTCCATAACGTCGATGCCAGAGAGAGGAGAGGTCTTGAGAGCTTGTATGAAGACATCTTTAAACATTTGAAACACTTTGAGTCTGAGCCAACAAGATAAACATTCTATTTGCATTCATCACAATCTGAATAATCAAACCCCTCTTTGGATGATAAATTTTACAAGCTCCTCCTTGAATCAATATTGTCAAGCCTCTCTCTTGAAGCTATCCTATGCTCAAGAGATTGTTGTTAAGCTCTGGAACATAATACACTTCATTGACAACATGACTCACTCCATTCAACAATAGCCTCACACTTCCCTTTCCAACCACACTCATTCTACTATTATTTCCCAATTTAAATGAATGTTGAAAACTCTCATCTAGATTGACAAATAGACCTCGATCTCCACACATATGATTAGAGCATCTTGGGTCGAGGAACCATGCATTCTTCTACTTTTTCTCATACAATTCAACATATGACATTAGCAGCATCTCATCTTCTTCATTCAACTCTGCATAATTGGCTTCCTTGTTCAAGTTGGGACATTCATATTGGAAATGTCCAAGCTTATGGCATTTGAAGCATTCCACTATGGCTCTGTTGAACACTTGAGTTCCTCTCGCACGACCTCTTCCTCTATAACTGCTCCTTCCTCGGCCTCTGCCACCAATTCTTTCATTATAGACTCTCAGTGCTTGATCATCTCCTCCAGGCTTCCGGAACTTTTGTTCATGGACAAGCAGTGAACTCTGTAGCTCATCCACTGTAAGAAGATTGATATCTTTTGACTCCTCAATCGAACAGACAATGTAATTGAACTTCTCAGTGAGTGTGCGCAAGATCTTCTCAACGATCTTCACATCAAGCATGTCCTCTCCAAAGTTCCTCATGTCATTTGCTACCAACATCACCCTAGCAAAGTAGTCTGTGACAGATTCTCCAAGTTTCATCTCTAACACTTCAAAATTCTTGCGGAGGATTCAAAGTTGAGCACGCTGCACCCTAGCATTTCCTTGGTACTTGATTTTCATGGAGTCCCATAGTTGCTTGGCCGTCTCCTTCTGAGCAATTATTTTCAGGATGGACTTGTCAATTGATTGGAACAAGTAATTCTTGGCTTTTAGATCTTTCAGATTCATCTCCTCCAAGGTTTTTCTTTGCCCTGTAGTCAAAGCTTCTCCAGATGCAGGCTCTACATGCTTGTCTCAACAACACTCCAATACTCCTTTGAACGTAGGAGATTCTCCATAAGCATATTCCAATGCTCATAATCCCCATCAAACTTAGGGATGCAGGGTTGTGCAAAGTTACTCGACTCTGCTGCCATCTTCACACTCTCTCACTCTGATGCCAATTTGTTAAGAAAGCAAGAACTCAGACGCAAAAAATTGGATTTGAATGACTTAACTTTATTGAATAACAATTCTGGCTTAAATAGTCATTCAATGCAACAAACTCTAACTGTTTGAATCAAAAATACAGCCTACTAAAACAGTCTCGTGGTAACAAACTTTGAATGAGTTAAAAACTAATGTTAATCCTATAAAGTAGGACATTATTAAATGAATAACAGAAAATGCTAACAACTTGGAACAAATCAGCAATTACTCCTTCAGTTTTACATTAAATGACTGCAAAATAAAATATAAATGAAACCTGAGGCAATAATGGGTATTGGGTGGAACTCAAGAAGAAAGACGAGTGAATGCTTAATTTATGAATGTTCGAATAATAATAAAGTCACAGTAAAGACCAAGTTCAAAGGAATCTCTAAAGAAATAGATTTATATGATTTAAGATTTTTGTGTGAGAAGTGATTTAGGATATCTCAATAAGTTTAAAATAGTCTTTGAAAAATCTATCATGAAATCTTTTAGTTAGTAGTTGTTGGTTTGAAAAAATTTAAATTGTTTTGCACATAATTATCTTTTAAACTTGAGTTATGAAAATCTTATTTTGAATTCTTGAAAAATTCAAGTTTTAGTTGTTGGTAATCTTTACCAACTTTGTTTGGGCTCAAAAGTTAGTTTTAGAATAGTTGTAATTTCTTACAAGAGCTCCGTAATCCATTATCGACAGTTGATAATCCATTACTGACAGTTAGTAATCCATTACAGTGTTTTGTAATCCATTATGAGCATATCAGAAAGCTTGTAATCGATTACCACAAGCTTATGATCTATTACCACAAGCTTGTAATCGATTACAAGCCTCCCAAAACTTGTTTTTATAATCAATTATCATGCTCGATAATCGATTATCACATGTTATAATTGATTACCACATGTTCCTAGAACTTGTTTTAAAGCATGGCAATCGATTACCATATGCTTATAATTGATTACCACCCTTCTGAAACCAGTAATGACTAGTTTTTAATGCATTAAATGATACACCAACTCTCTCTAACGACTCTATTTCATTGATGAACTATAAATACAAGCCTTAGGAAAATTAATACTAACTCTTGAACATCTAGCAACATATTCCCAAGCATTAAAATTGAGATTTAATCCTTTCAATAATCTTGCTCTATTTTAAACCCTTTGAAATATCTGTGAGAGCTTCATAGTACTTCAATTTGTATAATATGCTCTTTGAGAGAGTTTATTTCTTTCAATCTTTATTATAAACACTTGTGAGGATGGAGGATCCTTTTAGGAAACAAAGAGGCTTTTACACATAGAGGTGAATGATCCTTAAAGTGAAAAGAGGTCTCAAAGCTTGTAATGGTTTCTCAAACACTTATTGAAGCTTGAACAATAGTAGAAACTCCTAGGTGGATGATCCTAGGGACTGGACGTAGATCATAATGGTGATTGAACAAGTATAAATCTTGTTTGCTCTCTTTCCCACCCTTATCTCTTTATTTTCAAGCTTGTTTATTGAATTTACATACTTGTTGCTTCATCCTCTACTCATTCACTTTCTTTAAATTTGTATGAAATCTTTTTGTTGTTATAAATTCATTCACCACATAAAAAAATAACTTCAACAAAAATCAAAAAGAGTTTGTTTGCAAAAAAGTTTTGAAAAACTCAATTCATACCCCTTCTTGAGTTTTGATGCCACTTAGTAACAAATGGTATCAAAGTTTAACTCTTATTTAAAGAGCTTAACAACTTCAAGAGGAGTGATGACTTCTTTTCAAAGTGTTTTACCTGAAGGTGCCTTAATCAATAGGCCCCCCACTTTTAATGGCACTGGATATACCTATTGGAAAGAAAGAATGAAAATTTTTATTGAAGTTATTGACCTTGATGTTTAGGATGCTATTGAAAATGATTCCTTTATTCCAACAAAGATGGTTGAAGGTAGAGAAGTTGTAAAGCCAAGGGCTGAATGGAATGATGAGGACAAAAAGAGATTTCAATATAATGTTAGAGCTAAAAATATCATTACTAGTCTCTAGGATACGATGAATATTTCCACATTTCTAATTGCAAAACAACACAAGAAATGTGAGATGTTCTTTGTAACATTCTTACAATTACACAAACAGTGTATCCGAAATTACACTATAGTAATTAGTAGTAAGCATGTTACTTAAATTTGATAACCAAAATTCAAATGTACTTTACTGTGATATACAAAAATATGAGTCTAGAAAGGTTGAATATTATACATATGTTGGAAGGATGTTTACGCAAAATGTACATCATAGTACAACTATACATCAGATGCCTCCCAAGGTAATATCCATACATCTTTTAAACAAAATGTGTAAATATAGAATAAACAACATCTTCTACTTTGATCGTTGTGCTGCATAACCTGATCTTAGAATTATGATGGAATACAATATAGAACTGAGGTGAAAATAATAATTCTTAGTAATTCTATTATGAAAAGGTATCATTATAATAATTCCATTTGTTTTAGAAAAAAATACATTTTAAAACTCAAGTTAAATTTACATATAGCTAGAAAGGTGGCAAAATGTCAAATTTGGTTCTTTCTTTTTCCGAAACAGAAAATTCAATTAATAACAGTTTCCAACAATACTTATTATCAAACAATATAAATTTCAATCATAAATAGTTCCAATAATTACTTCCAAACAAAATCATGATGTAAAAATTCTCACAATGATTCATATTCATTTCAAAATCATAATATAACATAAAAATTCAATTTCATCTTAGTGATCATTCAAACACTCGTTTATTCCACAGAACCCATATCTCAAGCACCTTAAAAGGTGGGAGCCACCTCATATAGCTCAAGCCCTATATACTCATGGTAGGGAGTGAATTAGGGCCTCACACTGCCACTAGTATCTTATGAGTGAATTATTCATGAGGATTATAAAATGAGGAATTCAAGAATACAAGATCCCCTTGCTCACAAAGGATCTTCTCCATGATTCTATGGAACTTTGGATACCCTTCCCTCATAAAGGATTATCTTCAAAATCCATTATACTAAGTGAATCAACAGTTCACATAAAGAAGGATATTGAGTGGGAAAATATTAGAGGAGTATTTTCCTTCCCATTCAAGGATAAATATCCAATTTCCATATTCAATTCAAATTCAAATTCCATGAGTACTGATTATTCACACATTCAATCAAAATATCATTCTATCTCAACCTTATTAGTTTAAGGGAGCATATTCTCAAATTTACAAATGTATAATTCAAATTCATATTCCAAAGGAACAAACACACATGTGTAGCACTCCAATACAATTACCCTATGATATAGGGAATATATACCTCTATTAAAGTCTCATCATACATTAAAAGACATACATAAAGGATCCTAACATGTATATCAATTCATTTTATCGAAATAAAAATTCTAGCAAATTCTGGTATAGGCGCCTGAGCACCCGTTCTCCAGCACCTAGGCATTGGGATGACAGAGAGCGTACTCTGTTTTCCAAATCGTTAGCGCCTAAGTGCCACCCTCCCAGTGCCCAGGGCAGAGAGCATACTCTGCTTCTGCTGCTGCTAGCACTTGAGTGCTCCATAGCCAGTGCCTGAGCGCCAAACGCAACGACCATAAGAACACGTTCTGGGCACTAAGCGCTTGGGCACCCAGCTCCTGGTGCCTAAGCGCTGGTGCAACAGAATAGATCCCCTGTTTCTGTTGGTTTCAAAAAAATAATTTTTTCAACATTCAAAACTTTGATTCTAAATTATTTCCAACCTCATAAAAGATATTCATATCATTAAAAGCATTCTTGAACAATCTTAAATCCCTAACATAGTAGGACAACAACCAAATTCATCAAACAACTCATCCAAATCCAAATCCAACACAAAGTTATGAAAGGTCTCCAAGGAAATCCATTTTCATTTCAAATAAACATCTTTCATTCTTAAAAAGGATATAGAAAGTAGGGAAAGCAAAGAAGTAAACACCCTACCTTACTTTATTTTTATGTCTTTTCCTTTATCCTTCTTTCTTCTACCCTCTTGTTGTAACACCCTCAATAACATGTTATACTAGTTTATGGTTACAAAAGTAGCATAATACTTGTTTGACATACTTGTGTAGTTTTGTGATAAACTGAGTTAGTTTAGGCATTTTGTTGTAATCTAGAGTGTGAAAAGTAGCTTAAAATGATTCAGATAGTAGCATAAATTGTTAAGTTGAGAGAAATAAATCTAGAGAATTTTTTTCTAAGTCACAAATGCATGGAAGAGAATGCAGTTAAAATTTGATAATAATCAAAGTTAGTTTGGTATTTTTAGGCATACTGGTTGTGTGTTTTAATGCCGGATTGACTAGTAGCAGATATGAAAAATTGGTTAATGGTTAAACAATAATTTCGATGAATCCTAGGATTTATTCTAAAGTTGTTGAAAGTTAAGAAACTTGATTTAGCAAAATCTAAGTGTTTTTAATAGATCAAGAAGTTACGACAAAATATCAAAATGAATTTTGTGTCATTGTTTCTATCCTTTTCTTGACTTTTCTCTCCTATTCTCTCTCCTTCCCATGGCAGAAATGAAACAGAAAATAGAAAAAAAAAAGGAGAAAAAGAAAAGGGGAAACTAAGGAGAAGAAGATGAAGGGAAGAAGGGAGGACCAAAGAGGAAGATCAAGAGAACTCCAAAGCTTGAAGATCATCATCTACACAAGAGGTAGGGGTGCTTTATTTCATCATCTCCTTCTCATCTTCATCTTGTTTCTTAGTTTTACTTGATGAATAAAAATGGGTTTAAGAGGTAAATGATGTTTTCTTGGTTGGTTATGGCATCCCTTGACTGAGTTTGGTTGGTTCATAACCTAACCTATGCTTGGATGTAGTTTATGAACCTAGGAACTTCCATTGATAACTTGAGTGGATAGTTGGAAATGGGTAGAGAAAGTGTTGTTTAGGTTCATGAAATCCATGTTTTAATGAGTTAAAGTTAGTGTTTGATGATTTTAATATGATTAGGGATCATGTTTAAGGTTGAAAACTACTTAGAACTTGAATTTAGAGGTTTGAAACTGGTTTGGAAACCAATGAAATAGTAACTGAAGTTTCAGATACCTGGTGCCTAAGCACCCAGTTTTTGGCCGCTTGAGCGCCCAAGGCCAAAGAGCTCATTTTTTAATTCTGGAAGCAAGCGATTAAGCGCTGAGAAAGTAGGCACTTAAGCACGCTAGTCCAGAGGGCTCAGGAGCTGAGTGATTAAGCGCTTAGAGTTTGGGCTGTTAAGTGCCCAATGACAAATAGAATAGAGTAGTGTTTCTATCATGCAGCGCCTAAGCACTGAGAAAGTGGACATTTAGGCAGTGATTACCAGGATTTTTATCTTGAAGACTATGAGTTCTCTACATGTTAGGACCCCTTATATATGCCTTGTAAAGTGTATTGAGACATTAGTAGGGGTATTTCATAGAGGAAATGATTTCCTTACATATATGAAAAAGTGAGAGACCTTAGAGCAAACAATAGTTACGGGTTGCCATAGGTAGGTATCTAGTCCCATAAGCAACTTAGTGTTGCATTTAGTATCACATATGAGGTGATGTGGACAAGGTATAGTATATACAAGTAATCTAAGTTTAGTTGACAATAATCACTTGTCATAGTGCATGCGTTGCTCCTAAGAGAGAAAGTGGAGTTAGTAATGCATGAATGAACTTAGTATAGAGTTATTGTAGAAGTTCCAGTCTTCAAGAATTCCATAAGTTAGGAATTGCTTAAAGTAAGTATCTAGGACCTTAAGCACACTAGTGTGGCATAGATTACCACTTATGGTGTAAAAATAAGGCAAGCTAGATACAAGTATCATAAGTATGATTACTTAACTAGAAACATGGAATGTGCTCCTTTATGAGTTAGAAGTGAGTTGAGAGTACATGTTTGCTAGAGTTTAGTTATTCACTTGGTTAGAGAAAATCATGTGATAAGTTAATGTGGTGGTTTTATATGAGTTAAACATAACACTATATAGTTTCATGTGCTTGCAAATTCCCAAGTAGAGTAGTCTTTAATGATGTACAATCATTTGGCCAAAGGAGATAAACGAGAAAGTCCAAAAGTCTTTTTGAGTGAGGATTTAGCCCTAGTTTCTCGTTAGTGCCAGGATTACTAATTTTTATGTAGTGAAAATAGTACTTTCACAAGTGTGAGTAGGAACCAATCCACTTACTACTTGGTAGTTTGAATAGTTAGTCTTCTTAACTACAAGTTTAAAGAGAACACAGAATATACAAGTGACACACACACAACTCTACACTTGTATAATTACATTACATTTCATAATCATCATTCCTAGATATTGCATTCACGTGAGCATATTGTATCCATATTCATTTCCTGTTCCTTGGTAATTGTATAGGCAATTGCCTAGTGTTGATGATATTTTACAATTGTATGAGCGGTTGTATGATATCATTGATAGTTATATATGAGAGTTTAAGGTTATGGATTGGCTTAGTGAATATTTACATAGAGTATGAAAATATAAATATTCTAGTGGTACCGAGTAAAGACTCCATTGTTTGTTACAATCTTAAATCCAAAGTTAGTAAATTTATTCATAGAAGAAGGTTATATGTGTAACATTGATAACAAGTTTATAAATGAACTAGTTGTGATAAGTTACAATCGTGTATATTAGGGGTGATCACAGGTCGGGTCGGGTCGGGTTTAGGGGAGAAAAAATCCAAACCAATCATATGAGTTTGGGTTGGGTCGGGTCGGGTTTAGGGGAAAAATTTGAGTAACCCGAATCGAACCAACCCAATTAGAATCGGGTTGGTTCGGGTTGGTTAATTGGGTTGGTCGGGTCACTGGATCGGGTTGCAAGAAAAAAATAAAAAAAATTTAAATATAGGCAAAACGACGTCATTTTATTGGGTCATCGGGTCATTGGGTCGGGTCATCGGGTTGGTTCACTAAACCCGTCACCCGAACCGATATTCGAACGGGTTTATCAAGTTTGACTCGAACAGACCTGATTACCTGAATCGATCCGGATATATATATGATCGGGTCGGGTCGGTCGGGTTGGCGAGTCGACGGGTCAGGTTGTGCACCCCTAGTGTATATAGTTGTTCTTATCATATGAGTGAAGGACTTATATGTATAGATTATGCATTGTGTTCAGTTAACCTTTACATAATAGTAATATGTGAATGTTCTAGTGATATTGAATACAAATTTAATATCTTGTTGCAATCATAATATATTATTATTAAGTTTGAGTATTATAATGTTAGGTAATTTTGAGAAAGTTTAGATATGTATGCAGTTTACATTGTTTAATGCCATGAAATATATGAATATTACTGAGAATTTTCAAGTTCTAACCCATTTTCGTGTTTCCATGGTAAAAGTAGGTCAAGACCTTTCAGAGGGTAAGAAGATAGAGAAATAGAAGAACTAATGTAGTATAGTTTTATTTGTTTCTTTTATAGATAAAGTCGATGTATTTATTTATATTTGCTTTGAGGATGTAAAAGTTATATGTATAACACTTTACCTTTGGGACTATTAATGTATATGTGTATAACTTTTAGTTATGCCTCTCCATAATTGTTTATAAATGTTACAGATTAGTTGATGCTATAAGTTAAAGGTAGCATAGCTAATGCTGTTTATCTAGATATTTGTTAGTTATACTAGGATAATGGTATTAGGATGTTACACTTGTCTTGATTCTTCAACCTTTGCCTCCTTAAAAAGAAAGGGCAGAGGTAGTGGAAAACAAAATGAGAGGGGAAAAATAAAATTCAGCCTGGAACTTTATATCTCTTAAGGATGTTTTAATATTCCTTTGATAAATTTTCTAACCTTCTAAGGTATTATAGAAAATTTTAAAAGTCTATTCATTTCTCAATTTTATTATTCTTCAACAATTCTTATACACCTTTAACACTTACTAAGCTTCAATGTTCTTTCTTAGGTTCAATTAAACCTATGAAATTGATCTAAGAAGCTCACAAATATTCATTTTGATCTATTTCCATTCCCAGATAACTTTTCATCTTCTCTATAGCATTTACTCAAAGTTTCATAATTTTTTGAGCTACTTTTCCATCTAATTTAGCCTTTAGACACTCACTTAGTGTTACTAAAAATGTCAAATTAATTCATTCGTTCCTTCAAAATTTTCTGCAACTCATTCTCACTATTTATGATCTAGAAATAAATTTAATATTTATTTCTATCATGTCAGCCATTTTAGCTAAATTATTAGCTATTATTCACATTTAGTATTATAAAATTATACTCAAACTAATCCAAAAGATTACTAAAATTAATAGATAACTTATATTGATAATACTGAGTTTCTATAACCTTGACTAATACTATTAGGTTAGGGAGGATGTTGCATATGATTGTTAAAATGTCACTTTTTTTAAATTATATACCAAACTGCTACCTTTTTATCCAACATAACATTTTTTTAATAATTTCTAGTCCACGTAGGATGCGCCAAATAGGGTGGCGCATCCACATTGACTACACCAACATAGTAGGTGTAATCCACGTGGATGTCCCACCCTATTTGGCGCATCCTAAGTGAACCAGCCATCTATGATGGCGTTTTTACATAGAACACACCAACAAGGTTTGCACAACAAGGACAAAAACACCATTTACCTTGGCGCAACAAGGTCCCCATGCTCCATCCGTGCCATTCTCATCATTTTCTCAATTCTCACTCTCTTTCTACAAATTTCTTCTCACTAAATTCTCTCAACTCTCTATCACCTAATTTATTTGGCAATTGTTGCTAGAAGTGGTGTATGGATCTCCTGTTTGATCATATTTAGATATTATTCCTTATATGTAAGTATTTATTATAATGTTTGAATTTTTTTTGTTTATGATTTGTTGGCTTTTTTATTATATTAATATTAATTATATATTTATGTTATTTTATATGTATTTAGAGGTTTTACAATTTTTTTTGCTTGACTAATTAATAATGTGATTAATAGGATATGTAGTGTGAATTGTATGAATTATTTGTACGTAAAATAATAGTATGATTTTTTTCTTGAGTACTTGACATGTTTTAATTAACTAAATGTAGTTTAATTCAAATTAGTAAGGCTTAGGAAGTTATTTGTACGTAAAATAATAGTATGAATTCATTGTTAGATATGCAATTTTGTTGTAATTGACACGTGTAAATTGATTGCATATGTGTTGAATTATTATTGTTCAAAAATGGAATTGACATGGCAAAACCCCTTAATGTACACATTTACTTCAATGGGACAATGTATGATGGTGAAGAGGGTCTCATGTATCAAGGTCCTCCTCCTAGGCCTATTGTTATCTTAGCTAATATGACTTTAGATGCCTTGAAAAATAAGATTCATTCAAAGTTGAGGCTCTAAGTAAATGTATATGTATCAAAGGTTGTCTATCAATGTCCACAATGCTACAATCCATGGAGATGGATAGGTCTTCCATTAGAAGACGATGATGATGTAAAATACATGATAGATTACTTTTGTCAAACTCCAAACATGGCTTCGATGGAGTTGTATGTTGAGGTAGAAACAAGTAAGCATGAAAAGCATGTTGAAGCTCTTGGTGAAATAGAATCTCAAGCTGGTCCTTCTAATCCAGTTGAGCTATATAGTATGATTGTTATTGGTGGTGCAATGGTTGAAGCTGATAACTCACTTGTCAGAGATGCAATATGAGACACAAGTGAAGATAAAGAACAGGTAGCTAAGGTTGATGATTTAGACACTGACATAGAGGCAAAAAAATTTGATGTTGAAGAAAATTTACAAGAAGAAGACCCTCCATTGTTGGTTGCCCCTCAATCCATCTTTGTGCCTTCAGGCCCTGAATCTGTGTTTGTGTCACCATATCCTTAGTTTTCTCAGATCAATTGGGATACATTGAATAATCTTGATAACTTACCTGAAGTAGATAGTCGTGGGACTTGGAGCATAAATGATGTCGTGGGACTTGGAGCATAAATGATGAATTATATGTTAGTTTATAATTTCCATCAAAAGATGTCGTGAAGTTAGCCCTCAAACATTATTCGATTCGCAGGCATCAGGAGTACTAGATTGAAAATTCTGATTCACAAAGACTAATTACTAAGTGCCCTAGATTTGATGAAGGTTGTAATTGGAGAGTTAGGGTCATACAAAGCAAGAGGTCGAATGCGTGGTAGATTAAAATATATAATAGACCTCATAGCTGCGTCAACCCAGTTGTGTCATTAGATTACCACAAGTTGGACTCGCATATGATCCGCTCTTGCATTTTGGAGATGGTTAGATCAAAACTCGATGCACTAGTATGCTTAATTGTTGAAAGGATTCAAAGCCAATTCAATTACCAAGTTTCATATCGAAAAGCCTGGAAGGCAAAACAATTGACCATTGTGAAGGTTTTTGGGAATTGGGACAAATCTTATGAAGTGTTACCCAGATGGCTAGCAGCCATGAAAAGAGACATGGAAGGTGTAGCGGTGGAGTTGCAAGACGAGGAATGTTTTGTGCATAACCGACTTGATCATTCGAAAAGAGTATTTTCTCGATTATTTAGACCATTTTGGCAAAGGATGCTTGGAGTTGATTCCTAGCCTACCTTTGGGAATATGTCACACAACAAGAGGGCTTGTGCTTGATATCTGATTGACATCGAGGCATCTTATAATTAGTGACAAATGAAAATTTTAGATGGCAGCTGCCGAATGCGTATTATAACTTTGGTGCCTGATCGTGCATTGCTTAGATCTAAAGGTTGACCAAAATCAACCCAACTCAGGAATGAGATGGATTGGCGTGAAGCAGAGCCGGGATAAACGTGTACAAGATACCATCAACTTAGACATAATTCTTGCACATGTCATGCTGGTGAATCGAGTTCCTTGAGGGATGATAGAGAAGGACCATCTAGTTGATCTAAGACATATTTTCATTGTCAGACTCTTGTATTAGTCAACTATCAATGTATTTTTTGGAGCCATATTGTTGTGTATTACTCTACTATGATATTGTATTCGAGTACTATTAATATATATTAGTTGATTATCAGTGTGCACTTCATTACTCCCATATAATTTGATTCTTATATTACTTTTAATTGTGCCTTCTTTTGTACCATTGATAACATAAATTATATACTATTTCTCATATTGTCACACTAATTATTGTTGTTGTTTGGCATATAGCGTGACAAATTGCATTTTGTGCAAACCCAGGCCTAGAGGACGGCTCGGTTTGACGGCTTGGTTTTGGAGTTACAGAAGTATCATGTTTCTCAACATGTATGGCAAGGAAATAAGGACTAGCACTTGCGTCTTAGACGTGCTCAGAAAACAAAACATATGGACCCCTTGCACCGATTCTTCTATATCTGTAGCAGGCTAGCTTCTTGGGGGTTTCCTATATGGACTATTGCAGTATTGATCACTCCTTGATTTCTACGTTGGTTGAGAGACAACGCCCAGAGACACATACATTTCACATGCCTACCGAAGAGTGCACCATAATGTTGGAGGACATCGGTATCATATAGGGTAATTCTATTGACGGCGCTGCTGTTACTAGCCTTACCAATCAAATTGATTGGATCAATATATGTGATCAATTGTTAGGGATTGATGAGACTCCATCGCTCATATCTGGTGAACACATTGATATGACATATTTGTGGCAGTCAGCTATTACAGAGGTCACAAACAATGATGATGACGAGTACGTGCAACAGCCTACATGACATTACATATTTAGGTTGCTTGGAGGTTTCTTATGCCCTGATCATCCTGGTAAGTCTGTGCACTTGATGTTCCTTCTACTATTGGAGGACTTTGCTGTTACCAGAACATACAAGTGGGGATTTGCAATCTTGGCATACTTGTATAGAGAGCTTTGCAAAGCTACGGACTACAGGGCACGCAAGATCTGAGGGGCTTGCATCTTATTACAGTATTGGGCATGGTACAGATTCCCTCAGCTTACCTTTACACTAGCTGACCATGTTGAACCTGATGTGTTCTATGGTGCTGATCGTGGTCAATTATGTCCATTAGGATGACAGTAAGTTTCTTTTCATATCATTTCTTTACATTACTTTGCTCTATTGCTTACTTTTCTCTATTTTTCACTTACATTCATAATACTTTGACTTATAAATAGGTGGCGCAAGCATAAAGTTTTGAGTGATACTATGATTGGCGTACTTGAATATTATCGCTGGCTCTTTGATCAACTGAAGAATGATGGAGTATGTATTATTTTACATTCATTTGAATTAATTACTTATGTATATGACTTCTTAATTCTGTGTACATATCATTTTACAGATTATATGACAACCATACACAGATGAGAAGATGACATCACTTCCACTTTTTGTGTGGCTGGTAGTGACATAGCACTAGCAGTAGTCCTTCTTATATGTTTTCACATTATTGAGTGACACCAGCTAGACAGGATGATGCGCCAGTTTGGTCTTGACCAGCCTATACCATGGAAACCATACCAGCTTGATAGTTTGCACTCAATTACACTGGCAGGTAGGCAATATGAGAATTGACTAGCTACATATATTGTTTACATAGCCACATAAGATAGTCGATGGGAGAAGCTTGTTAGGGGAAGCTTATTGCAAGCACCCCTCACTTCGCATTCTGAGTACATGCATTAGTATAAAAGAATTACTAGATGCTGAATTTCTCCTACCAGTGCATCTATTGGGAATGCAGTAAGCTCTTTACCAATTCGTTAGTTACTATATATATTTTGTATTGATTATAATGACATATTTTATATCTGTTTCTTAGGTAGACATTGCAAAGCATTTGTTCAGTTCGATTACTGACGCTGCTGCTCGAGAATTTGTGCGCAAATCCTACATTCATTGCAGGAGCATGATCGCATTCAAGGATAAATATCTAATTTCCATATTCAATTCAAATTCAAATTCTATGAGCACTGATTATTCACACATTCAATCAAAATATCATTCTAGCTCAACCTTATTAATTTAAAGGAGCATATTCTCAAATTTACGAATGTATAATTCAAATCCATATTCCAAAGGAACACACAAACATGTATAGCATTCCAATACAATTACCCTATGATATAGGGAATATATATCTGTGCTAAAGTCTCATCATATATTAAAAGACATACATAAGGGATCCCAACATGTATAGCAATTCATTTTATCAAAATAAAAATTCTGACAAACTCTGGTATAGGTGCCTAAGCGCTCGTTCTCCAGCGCCTAGGCGTCGGGATGGCAGAGAGCGTATTCTATTTTCCAGACCGCTAGCGCCTAAGCGCCACCCTCCCAGTGCTTGGGCACTGGTAGGGTAGAGAGCATACTCTGCTTCTGCTACTGCTGGTGCTTGAGCGCTCCATAGCCGGTGGCTGAGCGCCAAAAGCAACGACCAGGTGAACACATTCTGGGCATTGAGTGCTTGGGCGCCCAGCTCTTGGTGCCTAAGCGCTAGTGCAACAGAACGTATCCCTTGTTTCTGTTGGTTTCAAAAAAATATTTTTTTCAACATTCAAAACTTTGATTCTAAATTATTTGCAATCTCATAAAAGCTATTCATATAATCAAAAAGCATTCTTGAACAATCTTAAAACCCTAACATTGTAGGTCAATAACCAAACTCATCAAACAACTCATCTAAATCCAAATCCAACACAAAGTTATGAAAGGCCTCCAAGGAAATCCATTTTCATTTCAACCAAACATCTTTCATTCTTAGAAAGGATATAGAAAGTAAGGAAAGCAAAGAAGCAAACACCCTTACCTTACTCTATTTTTATGCCTTTTCCTTTATCGTTCTTTCTTCTTCCCTCTTGTCTTGATTCTTCAACCTTTGCCTCATCTTATTTCTTTTCTTTCTTTTCTTGTTCTTCTCCTCTTCTTTCTGCTGTTGTTGGATGAGAAAGTGACAAGATAGAGTCAGAGGAAATTAAAAAGGAAAAGTCAACAAATGGATAAAAAGAAAAGGCAGAAGCGGTGGAAAACAAAATGAGAGGGGAAAGAATGAAATTCAGCCTAAAACTTTATATCTCTTAAGGATGTTTCAATATTCCTTTAATAAATTTTCTAACCTTCTAAGGTATTATAGAAAATTCTAGGATTCTATTCATTTATTAGTTTTATTATTCTTCAACAATTCTTATACACCTTTAACACTTACTAAACTTCACTGTTCTTTCTTAGATTCAATTAAACCTATGAAATTGAACTAAGAAGCTCACAAATATTTATTTTGATCTATGTCTATCCCCAGATAACTTTTCATCTTCTCTTTAGCATTTGCTAAAAGTTTTATATTTTTCTGAGCTACTTTTCCATTTAATTTGGCCTTTAGACACACTTAGTGTTACTAAAATGCCAAATTAATTCATTCGATCCTTCAAAATTTTTTGCAACTCATTCCCACTATTTATGATCTAGAAATAAAGTTTCTATATTTATTTCTATCATATCAGCTATTTCAGCTAAATTATTAGCTATTATTCGCATTCAGTATTATAGAATTATACTCAAACTAATCTAAGAGATTGCCAAAATTAATAGACAACTTATACTGATAATATTAAACTTCTATAACCCTGACTAATACTATTAGGTTAGGGAGGATGTTACATTCTTCAAGTTACCCATGAGGAACTAGTGAGGTGAAAAGAGCTAGAATCAACACACTCACACATGAATGTGAGTTGTTTAGAATAAATCAAGGAGAGAGCATACAAGATATGCAAAAAAGGTTTACTTATATTGTTAATCATCTTGCCTCATTAGGAAAAACATTTCCCAATGAAGATTTGATTAACAAAATGTTGAGATGTTTGAGTAGGAAATAGCAGCCCAAGGTGATAGCCATAGCTGAATCAATAAATCTTGCCACCATGTCTCTTCCAACACTTTTTGCGAAGCTTCGAGAACATGAGATGAAATTGTCAAGGCTTCACCAAATTGAGGATGTTGATAAGAAGAAGAAAGAACTAGCTCTCAAGGCCTCCTTATCCTACAATGATGAAGATGATGATGAAGATGATAATGAAGATGAGCTTGAGGACTTGGATATGAATGAAGAAACATTTAACCTTCTTGTTAGAAAATCTGGAAAATTTTTGAAAAAGAAGGGAAATGGAAGAAGGTCACTCTCTTCTCCAAAGAAAAATTATATGAAGGATGAAAGCTCAACTCCAACTCCTCCCACTTGCTTTGGATGTGGAATACTTGGGCACATGAAAATGGATTCCCCTTTAAATCTAAAGAAAGGAGAGAAGTTTGAGAGAAGGCCAAACAAAGAGAAGAAAGGAAAAAGAGCATACATTACTTGGGAAGACAATGACATGGACTCTTTGAATGGATGAATTGATGAAGTAGCCAACCTTTGTCTCATAACCAAAGATAACTTAGAGGTAGAATCTCAAACTCATGAATCTCAACATTCTTATAAGGAATTGCAATATGCCTTTTAGGAATTGCATGAAGAATCCATGAGACTTGCAAAAATGGTTTCATCTTCAAATAAAATAATTTTCTCTTTTGAAAATCAAATTTCTTCTTTAAACAAAGAAATTGAGGAATTAAAGTTAGAAAATGAGACTCTTGGATTAATTGATGCTAATTCTTCATGCTCTACTCGCTCTTTTCAAAAAGATGCTCCCTCTTCATCTTCTTTATGTCATTCATGTTTATCTTTGAAAAAAAAGTTGAAGATTTGAAAAATACCATTGCTAAGTTTAACTTGGGAAGAGATAACATGAACACCTTACTTGGGAAATAAAAATGTGTGTTTGACAAGGTTGGATTGGGTTACAATGCTAAGAAATAACAAAAGTTTTATAAGAACTTCTTTGTTTCCTCAAGTGTGTCAAGTAGCCCTTTTGTTACATGTTTTCATTGAGGAAGAAAATGTTATAATGCATCCACATGTAGCATTAGGAAGAACTCTTATGTTGGTCAAAAGAAAATATGGGTTCTAAAGGTTTCTTTACCCAAAACTAACACACAAAGACCCAAAAAGATTTAGGTACCAAAAACTAAAACTTGAACATGCTTTGTAGATGTGCTTGAATGCTAATAGCTCAAATTGATACTTTGATAGTGGCTGCTCCATGCACATGATTGGTGATGGATCCAAGTTCTCCTTTCTTACTTCCAAGAAACATGGTCATGTCACTTATGGGGACAATAATAGAAGAAGAATCTTTGGAGTTAGAAAAGTTAGTAAAAACCCTTTTATCTTAATTGATAATGTTTTGTATATATAAGGACTTAAACATAACTTGCTTAGCATAAGTCAATTATGTGACAAAGGAAATAAAGTTATCTTTGACTCTAATTGCTACATAATTGAAGGTAAGAATGACAAGCAAGTTAAGTTTGTTGGTCATAGAGTTGATAATATCTACATGATTAACCTAGATGATATAACCTCTCAAGATGCTAAATGTCTTACAAGTAAGGAAAGTGATTCATGGCTTTTGTAACACCCCAACTTTTGGGATAATTATAATATAGTCCTAAACTGTACTATTTTATGAATTCTGTGAGCAGTAAATTTAATTTGACTGTTTCGTGAGTGTACTTGACTGTTGTATGTGATTTGCTCCGACCTAGGGAAATAATAATTTTCTGTCCGGATAAATCTTATTTTAATTAATTGGAGCTGAGGGATCTTACTAAACCCAATTCTGATTGATATATATATTAATCTCGTAATTTTTTGGATTTAATTGTGTAATAAAATAATTTTATATTATTATAATATTATTTTATATTACAAGACTCTACTATCTCAAAAACAGTAAAAATCTGCTTTGATTTGACCACAGATCTTTAAAAGTACTGTGGGACCCGCATTTAGGAAAAACAGTCAACTGTGCTGACTGTACAAATTCTAGCCAATGAGAGCAAGTCAACAAAAGTGGCTTGACTTTCTAAACCAATAGGAATTGGTCAACGAATGGAGCATAGACTTTCATTTGGACCGTTGGATGAAGACTTAGTTAGGAAGCCTTTAACCTAAGCCGTTGATCTAATCAATGGTGAGATTAGAATAATAGTTTTATGACTAATTGATATCTACCTTAGATCTAATCTAGGGCTAAGAATTAAAGATGAATCAATGGTTAGAATTAAGTCAAAAATTGTAGGTTTGAATTTGGTTAGTAACCTAATTAAGCTTAATTTGACTAATCTAATTACTTAATTAACAAACTAAGTGAACTAGCTTAGTTATTAATTAATTATAATCTAAATAGTAATTAGATATATTAATATTAATTAAAGGTTATAATATATGTTAATATATACTAAATTAATTAGTTATATGATTAGGATGTTAATTAAGTTTGGTTAGGATGTTTAACCTAACAAATTACCTAATTAGTTAGCATGTAATTAGGAGTAATTAGAAAGCAATTAACCCCCTAAAAAGATGAAGGAGCACACGGTTTTGGGCAGCAGTAAGTGGGCTTGGATTGGCTTGGTTCTACATGGTTCTTAAAGGCTCCAACATGACATAAGCCATGTGCTTAACCATGTGAACACTCTATGATATTTTACCATGCAAAGTTGATCACTCAACCTCACCCACACTCACTCACGGCTGCAGCTCTATCTATTCACTCTTCACTTTATTTTTCACACTTATCACATTTAGCTATCCATTTCTCTCTCTAAAACACCAAAAACTCAAGCACACTTCTCTCTCACTTTCTCTCCCTAGTTTCGGCCAACACCCATACACACACAACCAAACCTTCATAATTTCATCTCATCATATTTCCTAAACCCAAATCCCATTCTAAACACTTTTCATTCACAAAATTTTCCCAAATTCCTACTCTATCTTGTCCAAAATCCAACCTTTTGGTTACTTACTTAAGGGTAAGTTTTGTTTCTATGGTTCAAAATTACATTTCTAATTTTTCTAACCATGATTGTTCCATGATTTTTCTATTTTGTACCTTGTATGTGTTTTTACTAATTGTTTAAGAATTTTAGGGATTTGTTTGGGAGTCACACAAAATTTGAAGGAAAGGAGAAAAACTAACCAGTTAAATTGTCTACAAGAGGTAAGAGGGAGATTTAATCTCATCAACCCTAAGTGGTGATGGGAAAATGGATTTATGTTTGTGTGTAGAATCCATAAGGATTCGGTTTGTATGGTTTATTTGTGGTTTTTATTGTTTTTGATTGTTTAAAATGCTTTCCTATTTGTGATTATTTTTGCTATGCATGATTATAATTTTTATTATTTTTGCTATGCATGTTTATGGCTTTCAATATATTGTATGTATATTATATGTGATTTAATAATTGTATGTGCTTATAACTGTATAATTATTAAAGTAAGATGTGAATAATATATGCGATTTGCATGAGTGTTCCGAAGAACACATTATGAGGCTCACGGCCTTACATCAAAATAGAGAACCAAAATGTTCTCAGCAATTTTCTAAATCAATGATTTAATGAACCTAGGTAAAATGATGGATTTAAAAATGATTTAAGTTAAATGTGGCCAATATGCCATTTAGTGTATAATCAAATACCATTTTATTTTGATTTGGCCAACATGCCATTTTATTTGCTAAGATAGGTTAGGTAAGTGATTTACAACATAAATGGATTCCAATGATTCATTGAGAAAAATAAAAGGAATAAATTCAATTCTAGAAATTTAACTTAGCAGAATTTAGTTTAAGTAAGAAATAAAACAGACGCTAGAAAAATACTAACGTAAAGCTCATTCCATAAATTTTGAAGCGCGTTAGTAAGTTTCAAAGTGAAATTATTGGGTAAAAATAAAATAAACTATATTTAGAGAAAAACGTTAAAAATACCTTATACTGATTTTATAGGCAAAATACTGCCGAAATTTATTAAAATCAGACGCATAAAATGAAAAGATTCCATACTATATTTAGAATACAAGAAAAATACTCTACGTATTTTAAAAGTATTAGATATAATTTTACACATATTGAAAATAATAATTATAAGCTATTCGGTTAAGAAAATGAATTAAAAATCCTACGCGATTGAGGAAATGATTTAAAAAGATTTTGTGATGTTTAAAAATGTCAAAATATCTTTACGCGATTTAAAAACGTTTGTGAAAACGACGAGATTGTGAAAACGCGATAAAATTCCTACGTGATTGAACAATACCGTATTTTGGAGTAATTTGTGAGTATTTTTATAATTTTTTGTCGAGCCAAAGTGGTGGATTCGTGTTTTGGTGTGACATATTATTATAGTGTGCGGAGAAGTACATGCGCACGGCTGGGTTGTCGGCGTGAGACGTACAAGTACTATATCTGTTATTTTGTGACTAAGGGTATTTTGGTAATTTTTTGTAATTATGGTAAAATTTGGATAAAAAGGGTATTTTTATAATTTTAGATCATGAGTTAGAGTGTTGTGCCAATTTGGGTTATAATTGCTCTAATATATTATGCATGATATAATGGTATGTATTATTGCTATATATTGCTTGATATATTATGCATGATATATTGATATTGCTTTGTCAATGCTTTACTTTATACCAAAATGCGGGTTGATTGATTCATTTTATAATATTTGTGATTTTTGGTGATTTTTGTGAAATTTTCTCGGAAACGTTGATTCAACGTGTCAACGGGGATCTTACTAAACCCGAGGCCAGCACGCTTTGCGAGGTTTGCATTTTTCAAGGTTTTATCTCGTTAGATAAAATCGCGGTATCATAAAATTATCGGATGAATAATAAAATAGATTTTCATCACTTGTAATTTTATTTCATTGATTACACTGGGATGAATTTAATTGGTGACAACCTTACACTTGATCGAGAAGCGCACAAAACTTCTCAAGGAAGCTTCCTATTTCCATCTAATCAACCTTTCTCTCTCCTCCCCAATTTATTTGGTGTGAGGGAATTATTACATTGACTAGCGTAGTGTGGTTCATTTATGAACTTGGAGGCGTTAGTGTGCGGAGAATTCAACACAGAGACCATTTTCCCTCTCCACCTTCACAGCTGGGTTGCTCTCTTCTCGGGCGTGGTAAAGGCAACACACTAATGGTCTTGACAAGCACTATTCTTAGTCGAGATCAGATTTTGAGGGAACTATTAAGTACTATGCCCTTAGTAGGAACACACGATGTATGGACGTTGTACTACTTTCTACGTTTATACGATGTTGCTTGTGATCGATTCTTTGGAGTTTTGTATGTATATATATGGGCGTTTTGGTTCTCGTACACACGGTTTTGAACCCAGGTAAAAAGATCCTATATTGAAAATGGTAAACTTGGTTTCTTGATTTGCCCTTCATCATGTCAAAAGTTGTAATAGTGTAACACCTCCGTCGGTGAATTCGTCGAATTAGAAAGGTGGCCCCTTAGTGTGTGTCGATTTGGTATAGGTGAAACCTCAACATAAAGTATCGAGTATTAGTTTCTAATCGATCATTCTCTCGTCGAATTATAACATCGGTTCGACAGAACGGGACTTTCCCATTATGTTAGAATTTTAGCTCCTTCAAAGTTAAAATTCGTCGAGTTAGGTTTGTGAATCATATCCAGTCGAGTTAAGATGTGAGTCGAGCGAGTTAGGATGGGAATACGTCGAAGTTAAGGTGTGAGAGTCTCCGTCGAGTAGAGTTAGAGAAGGTTTAATGGAGAAACTTACCCAATGAGAATATCTCGTCGAACTAAAGTGTGAAATGTTCAGTAGAATTACGAAGGTTTAATAGACCTAATGTTGTCTAATCGAATCATTCTCGTAAATGTGGTAGCATATTCGGAGTTATATCGTGAAGTTAGCAATTTCTGTGTGCTACTTCGTACATTAGCCTCGCATTTCTCGCTCTCACTAGATACACTGTTCGTCGAAATTATAAGTATATTTCAATTCTTTTTACCATAATCTGTGATAAATTGTATGATTTATTGCTCTAATATATTATGCATGATATAATGGTATGTATTATTGCTATATATTACTTGATATATTATGCATGATATATTGATATGTGAATGACCACTTGTTGTGATAACTCTTTTTTGCCAATTGTCGTTTTCTTTATTACCATGCATATTATGGGTAGTGATGTAGATTGTCTCACCTCTTTATATGTGGCATAAAAAGAGAAAGAGAATGTCTGTTGGACTTTGTTGAGGATTTTAGCCTAGAGTTGAATAACACCTTGAGCGCGGGTCGAATAGACTTGAGGATGGTAGCTCCTACCGGACCGTTGTCGATACACACGCACCGACAACGCCCCATATCGAGATCTCACGAGAATCCTAGTCTTAAACGATCTCGAAATTATTATATTATATTCGTAAAGAGTTAGAGGAAGAAGAGGATCGCCTCTTGAGATACAAGATCTCGACGAGCATACAGCGTTCGATTGGCGAAGTATACAAGGAGGAGGAGTCGGTAGATCACGATGGTAGGATCGTCAAGACTTTATTCTATGATCTTGAGATCATGGCATTGTCGGGATTCTTCGGGTTCGTGAGACTAGAGTTTCATGGGGTTCCGAGGCATGACGTATGCATGTGGACCGAGGGACTGTGATTGAAGACCTTGCTTATGTGGGACGTTTGACCGTGTCCCTATGTAGAGAGTATGACGGAGAGGTCATATTCACTACTATGCTTTATTTACATTTAGAGTTACCCTCGACCATTCCTCCTATAAGAAGGTTTAAAATTTTGCGGGGTGGAATATTCCATGCGCCTAGTGAGCTCGAGGGGTGTTACACAAGGTGGGAGCAGCTAGTGATGTAGATTGTCTCACGAGTCGAGTCGAAATTATTATATTATATTCGTAAAGAGTTAGAGGAAGAAGAGGATCGAGCCTCGGACTCGTGTCCATCGTGGTGTGAGAGATCTCATAGATGTGAACTTTTGATGGTTATTCATGGGGTTCCGAGGCATGACGAGGTTAGAGGACGATGATCCATCGGAGGGTCCGATATCTACCGAGATGCACTTAGGCAGTACTATGTTATAGCTTTGTGTCAACTCTTTACTGCTTTATTAAATATATGTAGTTGTAAATTATGTATGTACTAAAAGAGATTCATATGTATATTATGGTGAGTTTATGTTTGTTATATTTTGTGTTTCGTGTTATTTTATTTAATGTTATAATTATAAAAGGAAAAAAAAATATTACCACAAATATTATGTAAGTATCAAATGTTTTACAACTTGGGTAAGAGTTTTATTTTATTTTATTTCATTGCATTTCATAAATGTGACATCCCCACAAGGGTGTTATAGCTTTGGCATAGAAGAATTGCCTACATTCACATGGATCATATAAATAAATTGGTTTCAAATGAATTGATAATTGGACTACCTAAGATCAATTTTGGAAAAGATAAACTTTGTAATGCATGTCACAAGGGAAAACAAGTAAAAGTCTCTTTCAAAGCTAAAAATGTTGTTTCTAACTCTAGACCTTTACAACTTTTGCACATAGATCTGTTTGAACCTTCAAGAACTACAAGCTTCGGTGGGAATTACTATGCCCTTATGATTATGGATGATTAATCTAGATATACTTGGACACTATTTCTTACTCACAAGAGTGATGCTTTCAATGCATTTAGAAAACTTGTTAAAGTTATTCAAAATGTGAAAAATTGTAGCATTACATCTATTAGAAGTGATCATGGTGGGGAATTTGAAAATCAAGAGTTTGAAATGTTTTATAATAAAAATGATATTGAGCATAATTTCTCAGCCCCTAGAACTCTACAACAAAATGAAGTAGTTGAAAGAAAAAATAGATTTTTAGAAGAATTGACTAGAACTATGCTCAATGAAATAAACTTTCATAAGTATTTTTGGGTGAATATGGTAAGTACTGCTTATTATGTAATGAATAGGGCTCTAATAAAGTCAATTTTAAAGCAAAACCCCCTATGAATTATACAAAGGAAGGAAACCAAACATTTCTTATCTTCATGTCTTTGGATGCAAATGCTTTATTTTGAACAATAGAAAAGATAACATGAGCAAGTTTAATACAAAATCTGATGAGGGTATATTTCTTAGTTATTCTCTTAATAGTAAAACTTTTAGAGTTATAATAAGAGAACTATGATCATAGAAGAATCTATACATGTTGCATTTGCTGATACTAACCCTATTAGACTGGGAAAGGATGATATTAAAGATACAGTAGAGATTTTGACTAATACTCACTTGAAGAATAAAGAGGAAAAGCAAATGAAAGAAAGCCAAAGTGAACAAACACCACCACAACAAGAGGAGAAACAATCCAATGATCTTCCAAAAGAATGGAGAACTTCAAGATACCACCCTCTTGATAAGGTTATTGGTGATGTTTCATAAGGGGTAATAACTCAAAACTCACTTAGAGATGCAAAAAATCATATGACTTTTGTTTCTCAAATTGAACCTAAAGACATAAATGAGGTCATTAATGATGAACAATGGATCTTAGCTATGCAAGAAGAGTTAAATTAGTTTGAAAGGAATCAAGTTTGGGAACTTGCTCCAAGACCAAATGATCATCCTATTATTGGCACCAAATGAGTCTTTAAGAACAAACTTGATGAAATAAGAGTAATAATAAGAAATAAAGCTAGGTTGGTTGCTAAATGATATAATCAAGAAGAAGGAATTAATTATGAAGAAACTTATGCTCTTATTGCTAGATTAGAAGCTATTAAAATGTTACTTACATTTGCTTACATCATAGATTTCAAGTTTTACCAAATGAGTGTAAAAAGTGATTTTCTAAATGGTTTTATTCAAGAAGTGTATGTAGAATAGTCTCCTGGTTTTGAAAGTTATGAGTTGCCTAACCATGTTTTCAAATTGAAAAGGCCTTGTATAGCTTAAAACAAGCTTCCAAAGCTTGGTATGAAAAGTTGAGTAAGTTTCTTTTAAAAAAAGGTTTTTTAAGAGGCAAGGTTGACACAACACTTTTTATTAAAATAAAAAAGTATGACATTCTCCTTGTGCAAATTTATGTTAATGATAATATATTTGGTACTATTAATGAATCTTTGTGTAAGGAGTTTGCTAGTCTAATGCAAAGTAAATTTGAAATGTCTATGATGGGTGAGCTTAACTTCTTCCTTGGAATTCAAATCAAGCAAACAAAGGATGAAACATGCATAAGTCAAACCAAGTATTGCAATGAGTTACTCAAGAAGTTTGGAATGAACAATGCTAAACAAATGGCTACCCCAATGAACATCTCTTGCTATTTGGACAAGGATGAAAGAGGTAAATCCATAAAAATAACTAAATATAGAGATATAATTAGCTCACTCCTTTACCTTACCGCAAGTAGATCGGATATAATGTTTAGTATATGCATGTGTATTAGATATCAAGTTTGTCCTAAAGAATCTCATCTAAGTGTTGTAAAAAGAATAACGAAATATCTTGTTGGCACTACAAAAATGGGCTTGTGGTACTCCAAGGGTGCTTCATATAGCTTGATTGGTTATTACGATTCTGAATTTGTCAGATGCAAAGTGGATAGGAAGAGTACTAGTGGGACATACCACTTGCATAGAAGCTCTTTAGTTTTTTGGCATAGTAAGAAATAAAATAGTGTGGCATTATTTATGGTTGAAGCTGTGTATATTGCAGTCGAAAGTTATTATACTCAAATCTTTTGGATGAAGCAACAACTTTTGGATTATGGACTCTAGCTTAATCACATCCCTATAAGATGTGATAACACTAGTGCAATCAATTTAACTAAAAACCCAATCTTGCACTCTAGGACTAAGTATATTGAAATTTGACACCACTTTATAAAAGATCATGTACAAAAAGGAGATTGTGTGCTTGAATTTATGGAAACATCAAAACAACTAGCTGATATCTTTACAAAACCTTTGGTAAAAGAAAGTTTCTTTTATATAAGAGGTGAACTTGGCATAATTAATCTTTCATGCATTGAATGATTGTTTGTGTTTACTACATAATTTTTCTTGTTGATTTTGTTTCATGAATCTTATACTGACTTGAGCGTCGGAGGTTCTCCTAAATTTGTTTTGTAGGTGCTCTCATCATGATTAAGTCCTCCAATTTGCTGAAGAAGTGTTTTGCTGAAATTTGCTAAAGTTTAGTTATAAAAATTTTAAGTTTTTTGATATAGTAATGGATTACATGGAATGTGAAAATGATTTAAAAGCTTTTGGAATTATAAAGGATGTGGCTTTTGATTCAAAGCAAAGGATTACAATGAGGTATAATGGTTTGCAAAGCTATTCGAATGGTTAGAAATCTAGTTTCTGTCTACTGGAATGAATAAAATTGTGGTTTTGGATCAAAGTAATTGATTATAAGAGTTAGTAATCGATTACAAAGGCTCTGAAATGGTATTTTTGAAGACAACATTATGGTAATCGATTATAAGGGTGTGTAATCGATTACACAGCCCTTGAAATGTGCTTAAAAAGAAGGCAGAAGAGTGGTAATCGATTACCATCTCTTATTAATCGATTACAAGAATCCAAGAAATGAAGAACTTAATGTGGTAATCGATTACCACTCAAGGTTATCGATTACAAGGGAAACAACAGTCTTGTAATCAATTACAGCTTAACTTTTAAGCCTTGGATGCTCACTTTCTGCCTTTTTTCAAACTCTTCTCTTCCCTCTCTCTCTCACTAAAACCCCAAAACCTAACCTCCTCTTCTACCAATTTCCACCTTATAAAGGCAAGATCACTACCTTATTAGTTGATGTAACTACTGGTTTTGTCAATTCCAATGACTAATTAGTTGATGTATTCATATAAGTCCATTAGAGGGCCTCGAGTTGACTCTATTTGTAACAAGCTTAGTGCATATGACATACATGCTCCAACTTGTGGGGGATGTTAGAATTAGGCACATGTTTTGTATGTAGCATTAGTCATTGCTGACTCATAGTTGGTTGATAGGAGATTTGTTTATGTAATTGAGATGTAATTACTCCTTGATTTGTTTTGTTCATTGTATATATAATGGATAATGGATTACTTGTGTGTAATTAACACACAATTCCTCAAATCTTCTCATTCTTTAGATATTTTGTATGTTAACTATGGTTCTAGTATTTGCTCTATTATTCTATACTATTTTGTTCTCTATATTTTTGCCCTTGATCGATGCTAAAAGGGAGAGAACAAGGATAAAATGACAAAGCAAATTAATTTCTTTCTTTATAGATATGATCTATTCATCTTTGCTTTTAAAAAAAGGGGAGCTTATTCTAGAGGAGCTTAATTTAGTTTATGCACTTTGCTATGACATTATCCAATGCTCTGATAATTCTTTTTTAATGTCAAAATCTTATAGATTGACTACAATTTTCAAGAATTATCATTTAACAAGTGAAGATAATATGCTTTAAATAAGCTACTTGAAGCTATGTCATACAAAGTCGCAAGTCTACTTGAAGAACGCAATATGGTGACTAATGGAGTTTCTTCGTGTTCATGCACTTACTTTCAACACTTTACATTCTTTACCATATACATTGATGTCAATTTAACTTCTAGTGAGTTAATTTTCTTGTTACTTTGCTTCTTAACACTTTATCATATATGTCATTTTACTTTGACACATTTTATCATTTCTATAATTTTTTTATGTTCATTTCTGTTCCTATCAAGTTACTTTTCGACATACTATTTCCTCCCCAATCGCACTTAATCAATTTCTGGTTGTTAAAGCTTTTTAACGTCAGCATTTTACAAATTACCAGATACTTGAAAGTCCTGGAGGAGTCCATTTGCTCTTAGAATTTATATCAGAATCAAAATATTAGTAAGAATATCAGAAAAATCAAAATGTGACCATCGAGAATTAGTCCTAACCAATGTTGTTTCCAATCATCCAAACTAGAAACTAAAGCCTTCTTGACTTTGGTTCGCTAATATAATCGTTTTAACGGTTAGACCAGATTAGACTAATCAAAACTGGGTTTGACCAGTAAACCACTGAAAACTAGAGGTCCAATAAGTGTTACCCCAAAGAATTAGATGTCGTTTGTTAATGGCCCAATCACCAGCCATCCACCCCTCCCCTTCGGATCGCTTGTTCGGTGCCGCAAGCCCAGGTACGATTTTTCCCTGCTACAGAACCTCTCTACCTTTCATGGTTTCTCCATCACTCAAACAGAGAAAGAGTTGTAGAGAGAGAGAGAGAGGAGGGGAGGGGGGGGGGGAGGGGGAGGGGGAGAGAGTAAGGAAGAAGAAAAGACAATATATGATAGAGAGAGAGAAAGAGAGAAAGAAAAAGAAAGTGTGAAGGGGAATTTACAAGATTTGAACTTGATTTTTGAGGAATAGGATATTTTGTATAAAATAATTTATATATTCTTTCATACAAAAATGTTTAATATAATACAGCACCTAAATAAAAACAAATTTAACTATATAAAGAAATATATAAATTTCTGGATATCATACTATTTATTAATATTGTTATATCTTTTTTAAATATAAAAATAGTTTACCTATATATATATATATATATATATATATATATAATTATAAAGTTATCTGATTTAATCATCCAATCTAACTGGTTGAACTTGAATTGAATTTTTTTTTTAATTTACTGTCTAGTCCAACTTTAAGAACATTGATCCTAATTAAATCTTTAACAAATTTTCACCGAAAAAAAATCATAATAGTTCTCTCTTTCACAATTCTGAGAAAGAAAAAATAAAAACAAAAAATAAACAAAAAACAAAAAAAGAAACTGTCAGGGAATCAATCACTTAAAAACCAAGTTATTAGGTGAAAGGACGTACATATATTTTGTTGCTAAAATCCTATAATTTTGCGTTCATTTGATCCCAAGCCTCCATATTTCGTATTATGGGACAAACAATAAAATGTTTAGTTGTAAGATAGTGGCATCTCGACATGAAGCATATGAGTTCTTAAAAGATAGCAGTGCAATTTGTGACGTGCGCTGTTTAACCAGATGTTTGCTGCTCAACTTAAGCAATGTACATAGCTGCTCAAAATTGCTTCATATTGTAAGAATATAGATCATAAGGGCGGATACTGTGAGAAATTATCCATTATAGTATTATATTATGGATCTCTCTCTCTTTCTTATTTCCCCCTTTTTCCCTTTTCTTTTGGCTACAAATAATAGCATAAAGTTACAAGTTACAACATATATGCTTTCCACACTTTACACTGAAATATTTATCTACCTTATGCCAGTCCTAATTTAACCAAACTCTGTAGAGATCTTTAGATCTTAAGATGCATTTTCTTTGACAGTGAGGCATTCGTGAAGCGTCAAAGAAGATCTTGCAATATAAAATAATTATAGTACAAGCCACATAAAGAATGTGCACCAGAGAGTAAGCGAAACAGCAGCACAGGAATAAGTTGCTAACATGATAACTGAGCATTCACCCTCACCAGCCCCAAATAACTGAGTAATCGTACCTGGCACAGTCATAAAATAAGTATATTTCCAGCTAGAGTCTGAAAGAAAACTGGTTCAGATTTTCATGGCAACAGAAAGTGAATAGTTATGTGGATATGAAGTGAACCGAAAGTATTGGAAATGCAAACAGGTTAAATAAAGAATAATGCCTTTTGCAGCCTGTAAATTATGAATATCTGAATAATAATGTCAATATTTATTATAATAAGAATTAAGGCATGTTTCCAGTAAAAAAAAAAAGAATAAACGCATGCTTATATGAAATTAAATTTATGCATACTAACAATGGATAGGTGTGTGTAGACAAAGAAGTGTATACGTGGAAGATTTGATAATTTTTAATAGTGCATATATTATTTATCCTTTCATTCAATGTGAAAATAACTTCTTCAATCATCACCAATAGTAATCAGCTTCATTATTCAAACTGCCAGATAAATACTATGTCACTTTGAGAGAATCTATAAGAACCAAATGCGAGAGAATGAAAAAGTTTAAAGGAATGAGGACAACCAAATTTTCTCCATATATGATGCCATATAGTAATATAGAGAAGTGTCCTTTTTGGAGTTAAAACAACAGTGAGCCTGTGCTGTTGTTTGCACCATTGAAGTCGAGCACAGCTGATTTATGATCCTTTTGTTCGGGGTGAAACTGTTGGAAATTTAATAAACTTGATACGTGTATTTAATTAATTATTATTCATGTGTTGGCATATTCAAGTATTTGTAGGTTCTAAGTATTTGGCCATGCATGTATTTAGTTAATTAGTGCATTTAACATTTTGGGATTAAGTTTATTGTAAGGGTTGTCTAGAGGCATCTTATGTACCTATAAATAGTCTTTGTACTTTTATGTAAGCCAAAAAAATCAAATCAAGTGAGTTTCATTAGAGTGTGTGTCTCCTCTATCATAACATGTTTTTTGAGGGAAAAAAAAAACTCATTTTGGGATGTTGCCATTGTTTAATTACTCTTCCTTTTGTCCTTCAATTCCATCTGAAGATGTTACCATAATTTTAAATTGCGCTTCCGGTTGCAATTGCATTGTGCTTATAGAAATTGCAAACAATTGTGAGAAATTACAATCACATTTGTGGTTGTGATATAATTGCGGAGATTTCTCAAACTGTAATATTACGACCACAATTGCAATTGCAAACCACAATTTAAAACCATAGATGTTACTATACACTATAAGTTTTTCTGCTGAGAATTAAACTGATAAATATATATGACAGGAAACAAATACTCATTTTTAAGTTTCATAAACAACTTACTCATGGCTACTGCAGGTGGAAGGGCAAATTGAAGCAGTAAAAGAAACTGATATAATGGATCAGAGTGGATCAAGCCGAAATGAACGGCACCTTTAATAATGCCTATACCTATTGCTGGCAAGGCAATAAATCTAACCACAGTAATGCCAACAATAAGTGGAAGCTGCTTTCCAAGTCCTTTTAAACCTGAAAAGCATCCAATCTCTGTTATCACATTCATTTTCAAATGTCCAAGAGATGAATGACACAATTGAGAAATTCATGTTAGTGATTACCCTTGAGAAGATTTGCACCAACCAATAAGGTCATTGCTGGAATGCCTGCATCCCTGGAAATCAGAGAAAATAAAAGGATACAATCAAATAAAGTACCTTTACTTCTTAACCTAATAACCAAATGTGGGTGCAGAGGAATGAGGATACATACCCCAGCATGACTACAGAGTCTTGAACCACACGGAGAGGAGCACTGTCACCAACTAATAGTTTTCGAAATTGAGGGACTATGCCAATTATTAAACCAACAATCTGCATGCACAGAAGGAAAAGAGGAAGTATCTTTGTTAGGAAGAATTAATAAGGTTTCAATATATTGTAACCTAATTGTCATATGTAGCACATGGTTAAGCTGGTTTTAGTCCATAGTACCAGATTCACTCAACAACCCTGCAGAACCGCATACAGGATTTGCCGTACCACGTACCAGATTCGTCATAAAGAAAGTTTTTGTAATATAATTGCAAGTAACAAATCATGTACTCGTATCCGTGCAGCGTATCCAAACGCACCACATTTCTAGTAACTATTTTAGTCTAACATTTATAAATCATGATAATGCCTCTCTAAGATTCAGAGTTAACAATTTAATTTCTGAATCTTTCTATGTGCTTCAGAAGCATCTAACATGGTTGAGATATCAACATAGTAAGTGTTGTGATATGACTTTGAGTCAATATTGTTAGACCAGTGCTAATTCTAGGATTGAACAAAATGAGACTATTTATGTGTTGTAATTCTCTTAGTGTAACTAGTATGCCTCATTCTATATAGTATTCCCTCTCCGTCAAATGAATGAATTGATGGAAAATAATACGTAGACTACTGAGAAAAAAAAGAGAACTTTTGACATACCGCTCCAATCGTGGAAGGTGCAAATAGTACCTTCAGGTTGATCTTTTCAGCTATTATTTTCAGCCGTTTCATAATCTTTTCCTTTTTGGTTACCTGTAAAACTCTTGAAACTGTAAGATCATAACTTCTATCAAATGTTTTCTACATCTTAACAGGAACAGTGCTTCTCACTCCTCATCACAGAGTAAAATGCAATAGTATATGAAGGTATGCCACATTGCATTTCAGTCCTATTATCTCTTCGATTTCTCCCTACTTGATAAAACATTTTGCGGATAGGTTATGCATAAGCCATCATTCAATCTTATTTATTCCATTCAACTCTAAGCTAAACAACATTAAGATTTCAGTAAATTAGAAACTAGCATTTTGTGCTGATATAAGAAGGTGATGATGGATGTTGCAGGAGCCAACCAAAAAGAGTAAAACACTACACAAATTCATTTGAGAATTCACTGGTGGAAGAGTCCACAGGAGTCAAAAATTGATGCCATATATATTCCAATTATATCAAAACTTATGTACAACTACCTTTGCTTGTCCATCAGGAGCTGTGCATTCAATTTCAAGTTGCTTCACGTGATCATTAGTCTGTGATCTGTCCTCAGCAGTAACCAATGCTCCTGTGGAACATTCTGAAAGGTTTTCTGGATCAGTTTCTGTTGCAGACACTGGATTTGCTGTGGAATCATCAACTTCGACTGCGTTGGGAATCTTGCGTGAATATATGCGGACAATGTTGTACACATAAGACCAAATGTAAATGGATCCAAGCTGAAAAACAAGAAACACAGTGAAAAAGTTTAAAATAATTTAGAAATGTAGTTATGCAAACACTTAAATTCCAAATGTTTTAAGTTAGTGTCATACTGCCATTGATAGAGAAGTATATGCCAGTCCATTTCTGTAGCAAACATCCACATCTCCAAAAGGATTGCTTCTTTCTTTACAGACAGCTGGAACTATTATAAGAGGCAAATTTCCCAGATTTCCTGTAGACATCAAAAACCCAAATGTTCATAGACAGAAAAGGGTTTTGATCTTATATGATATTGATAAGATCATTAAAGAGAAAATTTTAAATCTATATTAAGTGACCCTACCAGCAGCACAGCACCCCAACACAACGCCTTGAAGATGATGAGGAACTCTAGTTATTTTAATAAGTAACCATCCTAGAGCTGTCCCAATCATAAATGTGAGAAGAACATTCAACGGCATGAACCACCTACATAATTCGTGAAAGCATCTCTGCTAAACCAACTAAATAGAGAGATTTTAATAAAACAAATGTCAAGACAGAAAAAGAAAAGAAAATGTAGAAGTGGCAAGAAACAAACTTACAACATAACCATGCTCCTTAAAGTTATGGTTTTAGCCAGGCTGCTACACACAAGAGCAGGAGTGAAGACAAAAAATACCATCTGTACCAATATATATATATATCCTATTAGTAGTTACCAAGTAATATTTGTTAAAAGAATTAAAAAAAAAATACAAGAATATTTATAAAGAAGAGACGAGTTTCATTGATAGTAGAAATGTAAAAGTGATTTAACCTAAATATAAAAAAATTATATATAGGCTGAACAGAGAAATAAAAATATTATTATACCCTTAATAAGTAATAAAATAAAATAACTTAATATTTCTTAACAATATTGTTGTATTTCTTCCCCAACCCTTCTTTTCTATTTCTTTGGGACAAGAAATAATAAAATATGTTAAAGATCAACTATCCCAAAAACTTAAGGTAGAAGATAGAGGCTCAAGAATGGATTTATAAAAAACTAATATAAAATTAAATTATGGACTACTTGATCTTAAAGGTTATTATATCATGTCAAAGATCAATTATCTCAAAAACTTAAAGTTATTAGATTGAAATTCAATAATAATTTTATATCTTTAATAAAATAGAGTAAATAATTATTATTTATTCATGCTATGTTACTTCTAAACTCTATAATAACTTCAGAACAATCTTCTTAGAATGCGGGAATAAGAAAGTTCTTTTTTGTTTTTTCTTTTTTCATAAATTTGTAAGGCAGATATAATAACCAAATGCTAATTCATATGATTTTCATTAGGGTTAGCAAGTGAATTTTATTAAACCAGATTACTAATGATAATGATTCATCTAATTTTCTGATTGGACTTGAAAGAAAACTCCTTAAGAAGGAAGCTTTTAATTGAACCCTTGCCCCACCAAGTGAAAAATAAGAATTAATATATTTGGACAGTGTTCTTCCCTTTTACTGAAGACAAAAGAAAGATACACGTGCCGAATGCATCTTCCATAGGCAAAGGGTTAACACGTAACATTTGCAAACATTCAATCATCAATTCACAACACATCAAATTGGGTTCCAACTCAGCAAATCCATATAAAAAAAAACCACTGCTTAGCCAGCTTGAACCAACATATCAAACCGGTTTAAACCCACGTTAGAAAGCTTCAAGAATTCTTTGAGATTTTAGGGAAAATTCTTGCTTCACATTAACGCAGCATGTTAAGCGTGCGTACAAGACTAGCATTCAGCTAAGCCACAAAGAGAAACAAACAACTTCGTACTTAACAAAAAAAAAAGGAACGTAATTTCATTTAATTCATATCAAAGTTTATTCCTGACATAATGCACCTATAGTGTATTTATAACTTAATGATAATAAAATCTTAATTAAATATAAAATCCTATCAAATAATAATTTCTTAAATAAAAATCCTAATCAAATATTAAATTGTTAAAATATAAAATCCTAATCAAATCAAATAAATTATTAAAGATAAGATTTCTAAAAATAAGGAAAGATTTAAAAATCCTTAAATAACAAAATAAGATATTCTAATATCCTAAATTATCTAAATAATATTTTAAACAAAATCACAAAAATATCACAATTAAAAATAATATAGATTTATCATATGCCACGACTATTTTTCAAGAAATCTTCTACACGTCCCGCATCACACATTTTGCAATAGATTCTTTCTTCTTCCCAAAAGAGATATTTTCTTCGTTCACGATAGATCACCGCCATCTATTTTTTGGGGATCCCACCAACTATGTAAGCACTAACATCATTTTAATGGTGCGCTAGACTATTCTGGAGGAAGAAAAACTCTTCCTCCCATCATTAAGAACCCAAGAAAAACTCTTCCTTCGGAAAGACACAAGAACTTTTGCACATTTTGCTCCCATCATTAAGAACCCAAATAATTTATTCGGTACACACGTTCTCTTTCTCTTTCTCGCAACTCCTCTTCATCGTTATTTCTAGGCATGTTTTCAAGCTTTCATTTTGTTTTTGCTGGAGGTGATTCGTTGCCTTGAAGACACTGCATTTAGCGTAGAGAATCACAACTTTATCTCAATGCACTAGTTATCCTAAAGGAGTGGCCTTTTTGTTGATTTGGGCAAGAAGTTTAACACCCAATAGAAGACTCTTTCATAAACACTTCTCTGAATGAGTTCTTGTCATTTCTTGGACATAAGTTAGTGCATTGTGGTCCCAATTAAAGTATTGCACACATGATGTTTTATGTTGGACCCTTCAGTCAAAGGTCCACCCATGAACCTTTGATAGTCTTAATCATAGTTATAGAAGTTTAGTAACTCTTGTAAGAGTTATATGTTAACTTTGGTAACCTTCTTAAGTTAGTTGAGTTATTTTGCTATAATACAGAATGTGAAAGATAACTGTTAATACCCTAAGGAGTAGCATAAACTGCTTAGATGAGAGAAATAAATAAGCAGAATTTATTTTTAGGTAATAGAATGTGAGGTGGTTAATTTTAGAGAATTAATTGAGTTAGTTTAATATTTTTTAATAACACTGAGTGAGTATTTAAGAGCCAGATTAAATAGGTATATATCTTAGAAAATTATGAGAATTTGTGGAGATATTAAGGAAAGGATGGGGAATTTTTTGGTAATGAGTACAGGTTAAGGCAGATACCTAAAAGCTTATTAGCTTTATTCCAAAGGTTTAAATTTAACTTAAGGAAGAGCAATAGACTTTAAGTGATAGTTAATAGTGTATAGAAGGTCATTGAAAAATGAGTTCAAGGATAAGATGAAGTCCTAGGATTTTCTATGACACTTTTTAAAGTTAGAAAGTTCGGTAATGGAAGATTAAAGTATCCTTAAGAGATACAACACTTCCAATGTTGAATGAAAGTCTAACGTTCTTATCAGTTTTCCTCATTTTCCACCGCCTCTTCATTGTTTCATTGACTTTCTTCTTTTCTTTCATCTTATCTCACTGTTCACTCAGTCTCACACTCTTTCTTTATGTCTGCAACTAGATAAAATAGAGAAAGAAAGGAAGAGAAGAGGAAGAAAGGAAGAGGAATGAAAAAGGGAAGGAAACCTAGGAAGCACCATAGCCTACTATTATCTTCAAGGAGTTGAGGTAGGGATTGATGCTTTACTTCTCCATGCTTAATACTCTTTGTTTTCTTGAAAGCTTGCTTGTAGTGTTAGCTTGAAGTTTTTCATAAAGCTCCTTGAATACCAAGGTGTGTGGACATGGAGTTGAGCTTTGTGAGGTTATTAGCATAGAGTGGTATAAACTTGTTTATGTATGAATACAACTACATGCGCTGGTTGTTAGTGTATTTCCATGGCTTTTACTACTTGGTTTTTAGTGTAAACATGTATAAGTGGTAAATGAATTGATTTGGAAATGAGATGCAACAGGAACAAGGCTGTTTGATGCACCAGAAAGGCATCTCTGCAATGCCTTATTCAAATAACAAAGTGGTTATTCAAATAAAGCATGACAAAATGTTCTAGGAACTGATTTTTCGTGGGTGTTATTCGAATAACACAAGTTAGAGAGCATCAATTTTTTTTATAATTTAGAGGGTTATTCGAATAACCCAAGGGGTTATTCGAATAAGCCCTTGCAGGTTACAATTTGTGAGGATTTTATTTGAATAACAGAGAGTATTATTCGAATAAAATCACCCTGTTTTAAGGAATTGGAGGTTCCAAAGTGTACAAGTTGATGTGTTTTCAAATGTTTTCACTAAGATGAGGGATTTAATCTAGGAATGAGCACTTTGTGCATTAGTTACTTATAGGGGTAACCTTTTATGCACTTGCAAAGTGGTGTATTGAGTTGTATGCTTATTTCACTTCTGAAGTGATTAAGTTTTGCTCCTTTATGATGAAAGTAGAGCTAGAGATGCATGAATGATATTTGCTCCCTTATTTGTGAAGGTTGAGCTATGATGGTATCCTAGAAACATGAATGGCTCCTTTATGAGATAAAGTTGAGCCGAGAGTGTTGTTTGCAAATTTATGTTCTTTCACTTGGTTAGAGTAAACCTTGTGATGAGTTATTGTGGTGTGCATATGTGAGATAAATATAACACTACATAATTTTACACACTTACTATTCCTATGTATTGTAACCTTATATAGTGTGCACGATCATTTGGTCAGAGAATTGTAGGTAATCAGTCTGAGGCACTAGTCCTAAATTCTCAAAGCGAGGAGGCTCTTAAGGTCAGGGTTATCGGTATTATGAGATGGTATCAGTAACTCACTATTGTGAGATGGAATAGTCCACTCATTACCAGGTAAGTTAAGGAGGTAACAAATTCTCTCCTTACCTAGAGAAATACAAGGAAACAAATTCTTAAGAATAGTCAAGTTTCATGACATTGCACAAATACTATCATAACACATTTACTTTCATAATCATTACCTTAGGGCATATCTTAGGCATGAGCATACAAAAGCATTCGTATTTCAATAACAATTGTATGAACAATTGTTTTATCTTTGAAAGGTTAAGGATATAGATTATCGATTAGTTTGTGAATGTTATATAGAGAGAGTAAGTTAATGTTCATGTGGTGTTGAGTAGTGACTCAATTACTGGTTGTAATCTTAATATATTGTTGTTCAGTTTATTCATTGTGAATGGTTAATTATGTGATAATTGTACCATAGATATAATAAAATTGAACGTTCTGTCTCGGGAAGAGAAAGGAATAGTTTTAGACTTTTGCCACCTTTTTAGATATTGTTAAATGATTTGTTTTTTCCCGAAGCAACTGGAGTTATCATGATGTCATATATGTGTATATATATATTATTGAGAATTGTGAATTCTTGTCCTGTTTGTTATTTTCCATGATAAATCCAGGTCGAGACTCTTCCAAGGATAAGAAGAAGTGAATAGAATAGATAATATTTATTTACTTTGGTTTGTATAAAGTTTATGTATTACACTAAGCCCTTTTGAGGCTAATGTTATATATATGATTTTTTTCTTTCCCTATTGGCTCTTTATAATAACGTATATGATTATTATGAATCTAGAATATTATTTTTAAGTTAGAAGTGACATGGTTAATATTGTTTACTATTGTACATTTAGAATATACTAAGGTATTGGTATTAGGACGTTGCACCTAACCCTTCAACTATTTGTATTTGTATACCAGTCCTCCTCAGTTTTTTCAACTTAATTGTTTTATTCTGTTCCAAACAGTAACTTCTTTTCATTTCGAAAGAACATCCCACCTTTAGATCTATATTCAAATCCATCGACACTAAAAGGAACAAATTGGTCCCTAATTGCTACAAAGCTTAGCCTCTCATTTGTAGTTGATCTCGTTGAGAGATGCCTCTAGTGCCACACATTTGAGATAGGGTCAACTGTGTGCATTTCAGTGTCTGCTTCCACATGTGAGCTTCACCATTTTTGTTTTTCTTTTTTATTGCAAGGTGAGTTTCAGGTTGCTGCCGTAGCTTAAGAACCTCCCAACCCTACATACTTTTCTTCGACCAACAACACAGGGAGGCATTTGCTTTTCTTCGTCGACTTTGGAGGATGACCACAAAGGCTATGGCGTAGTGGTATCCGAGGAAAGAGTGTTGTTTGTAATAATTTAACACTAACAATTTCATTTCTATGAAGGGCCATTCAAAAATATTTTCTTTTAGCTTTTTACCTCCTTAAATGGTAACCAATACTCACTAATAGCCGTGATTCAATTTTAAACAAATCCAAGGTTGAGTAATGCAAGGTCCATGGCTAGACCATTGACAGCATGGTGCATATTAAAACAACGTATTGGACACCTTCTTGGATTTTAATGTACTGAATGTGCATTGTGGTCCTAGTTTTTTGTGCCAATTATCTAATATAAATTTTTATTTTTTAAAACACCAAAAAAATGTATATTTTCTCATAAAGTCATTTAAAAATCCTAACCTAGCAAATATATTTTTGTACTTGTTATATTTGAATGAAACTTGAATTGAAAAACTATTCCCACAACAATTGTTGCATTTTTGTATTAAAAGTTGGGCTCTAAAACTTAACCATGTGTGTAACACCCCAGAAATTTCTTATTTTCTGTTCTGTATGCTTTTTATAATATTTGTGATTTTTGTGAATTATTTAGGTGACTTTGATTATTTTATTATATTTCTCATTTTGCGTACGCATAAGCAGGGCCAGAAGAATAAAATATTTTTTCAAAGCCGGAAAGCTTTGGACTGTGGAAGCATACCGGGAGATCTTATTAAACCTGAAGTCGGACACAATTTACGAAATTTTTATTTTTTGAGATTTTATCTGACAGATAAAAATTTGGGTACACTCTATTATCCATTGGACAATAGATACCAGCTTTGTCAACTGAGACTTTTATCTATTCGATAATAGCCTTTAGTAAAAGTGCTAGTCACTTTTATGACATCACCCTTAGGACCCACGCCTTTATAACTCATCAACCTTGGACCAATAAAAAACAAGCTTGTTGGAGAAGCTTTGTGTAGCTTGTTGGAGAAGATTTGTGAAGCTTCTTGAGGAAGCTTTGGGAGAAGCTTGCAAGAGAAGCTTAGCTCCTCCTCCCAAGGAGTGTTGCACAGTCATAGAGGAAAACAAAAGGCTTCTTGGACAAGTTTCATTTCAATTTTCAAATCCATTACTTTTCTATCACTTTCTCTCTCCTCGCCCAAAAGGTTTTTCACTTTTCTCTCATCTTTTCTTCTTTCATTTTCTCTCCCTACCTCACGGCCACTCTCACCAAACCCACCATCTCATTTTCTTTGATTTCACTCATCTACATTCTTGAATCTATACTTCCTTCTAAGATCATTTGGAGTGGAGATTTTGACTTATTCATCACTTTTCCAAGTGCTTCTTCAAGCTAGGGATTGTAAAGCTTCTATGGTGAGATTCCTCCATCTTCATCTTTCTCTCTATAGGCCACGACCAAACCCCAAAAACCCATCACCCAACCTTCCATAATTCAAGATAACTTTAGATCTTGAATCTCTACACTATTCTAAGACACTTTTGTGTGGAAAATCAATCTTTAGTTCATCTATCTTCAAGTATTTCTTTAAGCTTTGCTTCAAATCTCAAGTTCAAGAGTCTTAAGGTAAAGTTCTTGAATTTTCTTTCTTGCTTCATTTTAAAGGATGTAAAGCCATACTTTGATTTATGGTAATCTTATTCACGCCCTAGATACTAAATCTTGTGTGTTTGCTTTGATTTTAAGAACGTTTTGGTGGAAAAAGTTCGCTACATAAGAACATACAAGGAGCTAGGAAGCTACATTTAAGGTAAGAGGGAGATTAACCTCATCAATTATGCTATGGTGGTGAGGAACGAAATAGTTGTGTTGTGAGTGGAGAATTCACGTGAGGATTTATCCACCCGATTATGTGACTTTTGATTTATGTTTGTTTGACTTTGTATGATTTTGTGATGTTGTTGTATGCAAGAGATAGTTATGGTGACTTAATGGTTATATGTGGTGATATACTTTTGATAGTATGCATGAACTTAATTAATTGTGACGATTAAAGTATGTGGCATGCTATGATTATGTTGTAAATGAATGATTTTTTGGTTTCCATTGATCACTTGAGGCTCACGACCTTTTGGCCTAGGAGGAGATACATGAGGAAAATAATTTATTGATTAAGAACTTAGATGATTAGGTGACAAAAACATGACTTATGAGGTTACAAGTTGAAAGAGGAAAGGAACAAAGTTTTTACCATTGAAAGGAATTGATTTTGGCCATGATATTTGATAATTGGATGAAAGAGTGAATTTGGAGACCTAAAATAATTGATAATAGGATGGAAGAGTAATTAGGATGAAAATGATTTTATTTAGAAGTTGAATAATGGAAGTTTTAGAAAGAATATTAGAAGATATTGCTTAGATGATTTGAGGGACTAATTAGGATTAAAGGATTTATAGGTAAAAAGAGAAGATAATCACAATGTTATGATTTGAGGAGTAATGACTTTTAGCTATATCAATGGAAATAGTTTTGGGGATAGTTAGAATAATAAAAATAATTTATTAGTGGTGAATCTAGTTAGTTTAATGATAAGGAAATAAGGATTTATAAGACAAGAATGGAAACGAATAAATTTTTATTATTAAGTAAAAAGAGTAATTTCCAGTTATGGTATTGAGGGATAGGATTGCGAATTGAGTTGAATCTTAAGGTAATTCATTTAAGAGGATATTAATAAGGATAATGGAAAAGGTTTCATTAGATTAAAAATAATGTAAGTTTTGGAAAGAAGATTAGCAGGTGATAATTTGAGGAATTACAATAATAAAAACTTGAGGCATTTTAGGGTTTAGGGAAAGAAAAAGAAATTATGAAATCAAGATGATAAATGATGATTTTCTGAATTATGTGATGAAGGTATCTTGTGACTGAAAGTAACAGTAAGGTTACTGTGAGATCGATGTACTAGACCCGAGTGGATCTTTGGTATTATGTAATTGTATGGGCGGTTATATAATATCATTGATACTAATGGTATTAGACAATTGTATGGGCAGTTGCTTTAATATCATTAGGAACGGTACAACGATGGTTTGATTTCATTGTTCATGCATTTGAGCATTATATAGTCGGCTTTTGTTGCCTAGGAGTGAACGAGAATTTGGATAGTGTGATCCCTGATGGACATTAGGGGGCGTCAGGGCGAGGTGATTCACTTAGTGATCTGTTATCACATTGTATACCATTGGCCATGAAAAACCATTGCAACGCACTGACGAGGACCCGACAAACACTATTCTTTTCGTGGTCCGGCATAGATTGTCATTGAGGGGGCAGATCTTCTGGAACGTTCATATATGAAATTGAGTTAGCTTTATGGAGTAAGAACTGGTTCATTTGGCATGCACATGGTCAGCGCACATATTGTTGTGGCATGGTCAAGATACATATTGTCATAGCATAGTCAAAGTACACATTGTGGTGACATAGTCATTGTGCATACATTACTAATATATGTTGTCACGGTACTGTGAATGTTTATGTTATTGTGAGATATGTTTACTGTAGAATTATTTATAAATCCATAACATGAATATACTTGTGATATCTGTATGTATGGAACGACTTCGATGTTCATATTATTTCTCTGCTGCCATAATGGTATTTGATGTAGGAGATCTAACCTCTTTTATTGTATTATTCTGTCTGTTTCTGTTTTATGCTCATACCTGTAAAGATTGTGATGGCGGCAAGACAAGATCCGCGAGGTTTCACTAGACTACAGTTTCATGGGGGCATCGAAGCATGGAATGTCCATTGGGATACAGGGCACATTCAGTATGTCGGAGACATCACCTTATTTTGGAGTAGGACCCGGCATGACGCTGCTATGTTTATCGTGGATATAGCTGTTCACTTAGAGTTTTGTATGCCTCTTGGGGAGTTTTGGGATGATCATAGAGCTACCTCTAGGGAGGACTCTGTGGAGTTGACTGCTCAAACTCCCGTCTATAGTGGTATGCCCCGACTGGGGATTTTGTCTGATAGGGATCCTGAAGGAGATTTAGTGGAAGATCGGGTGCAGGACTCTACTCTTCAAGTGTTTAGACTTGGATTAGGCTCAATCTTTATATGGTAGTTAGATATGTTCTTTGGAATATGTAAGTTTTATGTTTTTGGAACAAGTATAATGTATTCATGGATGTAGTAAACTTTATTTTATGAAAAGTCTTTTATTCAGTTCTTATAACTCGAGTTTCTCTATTTCGATAATTTTGTGTCATTCATTTAAAAAGGGATTTTGAAACTCATATTTTATAATATCAATTATTTCATAGTTTGAGTAAGGTTTTAATTCCATTACAAAAGGAGTTAGTCTGAAACGTAACGCCCTTTTTCTTATAGAAAGGGGTGTTACAATGTGTATAGGAGATACATGGAACAAAGTGAGACCTTATCAATTGTAGTTGATAGCACCCAAGATAACCTTGGTCAAGTAGTGTATAGGAAAGAGCAACCTTATAACTTGTATTAAGAACATGCCTACCAAATGGGTTTTAATGTTTAAAAAAGGAGGGAGTTATGCTATGAATATGAGAACAAAAAAGTATGCATGAAAGAATTTTATTATAGTAAAGAAGGTTTAAAAAATAATGAGTTGCATTGTGAGATGGCTTACAACAAATTAGATTCAAAAACTGTTTGTGAAGTGATGGTGCGATTCACAGTAAGTAAGGAAAGGGTATTGACAATTACAAAGTTAGTAAAAAAATCACACCCATGACTTTGCACCACCTAAGCAAAGACTCTTATTGCATTCCATAAGAAATGTATTAAAAGCTAAAGGAAGTGTTATAAGCTTAATGGCGAATGTCGGTATTAGTGTAAAAAATATTTGGGGTTATTTAGGTGAAGAAGTTGGTGGATTTGATTAAGTTGGCATAACAATAAAAGATATGTACATTTACATTTGTGATAAAAAGTCAAAATTGATTGAAACAGGAGATGCCCAGTCATTGGTAAACCACCTATAGAGTAGACAAGCACAAGATCTTATGTTTTACTGTAGTATGCAGTTAGACAACGAGTCACACTTAACTAATGGCTATTGAAAAGTCCTCGATGTTGATGGGGATGGCGCTGTTCGCTAACACCATAATCTCCCTATGCTGGAACTTGATATAAATCTTATATCCATTGAGTTCCTCATCGCCTACTTTAATCAATGATGCTTTTGTCGCATGCTTGCTTAGGCATGGCCCTAAATCTTCAAGTCCCTTCCAAAATAGAGTGACCTCCCTGTCGAGGATTCTCCTTTAGAAGGCCTTAAAATTTGAAGCAAGAATTTTCCCAAAATCTTAAGAATTCAAGACTCATTGGGTTCAAGCCAGTCAGATATGTTGGTTCAACCAGGCTAAGTAACAGTTTTTTTTAAAAAAAATAAAATGAGTTTATTGAGTTAGAACCCAATTTAATTTGCTATCAATTAATGATTGGATGTTTGCAAATGTTATGAGTTAAGTATGTGCCTATGCAAGATTATCTATGATTTTCATCATTCTTTTAACTTCACATCCAAGGTTAAAGGCAAAGAGAAAATCAGACACATAGGTTTGTCTTTCTTTTTTGTTTAAAGCTTAATTAAGTTTTTGATCCTTATATTCTTACTTAGTGTTCATTTTAATTCTTTTTTTCAATTTTTTTCATTTTAAATTCTTTAATTCATCAATTATATCTAATGTTATTCTTATAGTGAGTCTCAATCCAAGTTATTCAGTTAAATGATGACTTGTGAAACAATGATTAATGTGGTAAACTATAATGAGAAAAAAAAATGAAAATTAACATGACACATTATCACTTAACAAAATAATTTAGATAGATGTTTACCATAAGAACAAAATTAAATGCCTTTAGAAAAATGAAAAATGAAAATGAACAAATTGAAAAATTAAGGACTAAAATAAACACAATATAAAAAAACATAAACAAAATTTTAATTCTTTTATTTTTAAATATTAACAAGGAGCAATGAGTTGCTAATAGTTAATCTATTAAATTAAATATTATTAAAGTAGGCTTACGAAAGTATTAGGTGACACATAAGCTGAATTGCTTATATGGCATGTTGAAAGTAAATAACCCCACTAACATATAATTAATAATTATGAAGGAATCAATATAGATTGGGTTGACTTGAATGAACCTACAATGTATTAGTTAAATATTTACACTCATCAATAACTTGAGTTTGCATGTATTTATTTATCTTTACTCTCAATTTATTACCTATCTTATGAGATTATTAAAAAAAATCAAAGATATCATATTCAAAACAAAAATAATACACAAGATTGTTGGAGAATCTTCTTTTAAACTTGTAAAAACTAACAAATTATGTAAATTTTCAAGGCGTGTTTAAACAGTTTCTTTTAGGTTTAATTCGCCCCCACCAATCTCTTTATTGAATGCAAATGGATTACATCGAATTTCCTTTAGGATACAATGAAGAATACTTGATTTGCTTTGCACAAACACAATCAAGCCAATAAAACTAATAGTGTTTTACAAGATGGTAATTCTCAAATGAACTTCCTACGTATTAGAAGAAAATCTGAGATGAAAGTGATAATTTTGTTAGTAGATCATATCCTTATATAGATGTTAAGAGACCTTTTCAAAGGGGCTACAACCTTTAATGAATAACTATCCTCTGTGTCTTTTCATTAGAACAAGAACATATGCATCATTTTAAACAACTCTGATCTGTGTCTTGAGCGCTTGTTTTTGGCCGCTAAAGCGCACGCCATCCAAAACCTACATGGTTCTGATTTACACACCACCTATTAAGTGGTGGTTTTTGGGCACTCAGGCATTAGAGGTCTAGAGAGGACCTTTACTTGTTCATGCACCATGCGCTTAAGCGCTTGATTTGAGTGTTTAGAGAAGCTCGCTTACCGATGTTTACTGGACCATGGGTGCTTAAGCACTTGAATTTGAGCACTTAGACACTCAATAGGCATAGAGAAATCCTTGTTCCTAGGTTCTGGGTGCTCAAGCACCCAATCTTGGGCTCTTAGGCACTTAATGGTAGAGAGTAATTCTTGTATTTTTCATCATTTTGAAAATCCTCTCACAATCCTCCACTATAATAAGCAAAGCTTAACCTTGTTCCCCGATAATAAGCACTTCAACAAAAGTATATATATGTTGTACGTCTATTAAGAGCAAAGCTCAACCTTCCCCTTGTATTTACTTATAGAACCAAGTACTTTTGCCTTGGAATGATCATACTTTAGTAAGTGTTGCAACGTCCCTCTTGATATGGCGTAATGCGATGCGGCGGATTCTTACAAATGAATGCAAGAGTGAAAGGAGTCGCCACTAATTGATTTATCCATTGAAAATGGAATGGTTCGATTGGATACCTAAAAATAGTCTACGTTTCAAAGTTTAGGCTCGGGGGTTGATTATAGGTAGAGAAGGTGTTAGCATTCCCACATCATTCGTTCTAAGAACAGTTATCTATTTAATCTAATGTGTCTGCTAAATTATCTAATTTGGTCCTTTATTATTTACAACAAAAAATTATTATTTTTTATTTTTTACAAATCTCATTTTGTCAATTATATTATCAAGGATGATAAATGACTATGATAAGGAATGAGTGGTTAAGTAACTATTATTCTGTGGAACAAATTTAAACCCCACAATATGTTATGTGAAAATGGTGAATTAAAAATAATTTTCAAATAAGTATTTTTTAAAATAATCGGCTGAATAAAGTTTAAAATGTTTAGAAGAAATGTGATTTTTGAAAGAATTAGAAAAGGTTTTCGAAATTTGAATTCACCATAATCACAAAGTTGGAGATAAGTGAATCTGTTCATATTTATTTTATTTTATTTTTTAAAGAACGGATTGTTTATTTTATTGTGAAAATTAGGACACACCAACACTTATGGCTAAATCTAATAAAAGTAGTCTTAAGAGTATTAAAAAGAGTTTGTTGATCATCACTTCGATCTTCTCCCAATTTTTTCATCGTCAGTCGATTATTTTGTTTATTTTTAAATTAAATTTTTATTTATTTAAATTGTGAAAATTAGACCTCACTAGCGCTTCTAGCTAAATCTAATAAAATTATCCTTAAGAGTATTGAGAGGAATTTGTTGATCGCCACTTTGATCTTCTCCTAAATTTTCTGTCGTCGGCCAAGTTTTTAAATGTTTAATATTTGTAATGCAAAGTGACACATATGTTTAAATTAATTAAAAAATAAATGTTTGGAATAAGATTATATTGTGTATCTCTAAGACCCTAGCAACACTTCTGGCAAAATCTAAGATATAGCCTTCACCTCAAGAAAGTCATAAATTTCACTGTCACTTTATCTAATTATGGTTATTCTATTGTTGAGAATCTTAATACATAACATTTAAACAAATAAGATGACCATACAAAAAGAATGGGTAACGATTTTTATTAGATATCACCTAAGACCCTGCCGCGCTTCTGGTAAAATCTAAGAGATCTCATCACCTCCTGAAAGCCAATAATTTTGCCATCACTCCGACTAATTTTTGGATATTCGATCGTCAAGATCTCAATTCAACATAATTATATTAAAGAATATGATAAAAGGATGGTCAGAATAACAAAAAAAAAATAAGGTGGGGTTGCGTAAATGCCATTGGTGCAAGATCAAGGCTTGCTCATAAAATACTTACAATGTAATGAAAGAAAACATCCAACAAATGATATTACAAAAGAAAGCATGAAGACTATGAGCCTTACGTGGACCAGACCACAAAGCTAAAGGATATTCATATCAGAAGCAATTTTTAAGATTAGAAAAAAAAGAATTAGGAAAAAAAATTAAAATGACGAATGGAAAAAAAAGAAAAAGAAAAAAGAAGTGGTAGTGCAAAAAGTTTGAAGCGGCAAATTAACACGTTGGTTTTATAGCCTTGATGTGAATCCCTCCTGCTCATATTTATAAGCCAATGCTAGTAACTTGGTAGTTTCTATCTAGTGAAACTTATATTTCTTTTTCACTCATCTTATTATCTTTTATCTTTTGGTGGTTTTTTACTCTTTCTTTTATCCTTTATCCTATCCTCAAATTTTTGATGAGATCCCACTTCTTTCTATTCTCTCTTCAAATTTGAAATTTTTTTTTATCTTTCTTTTTCTTTTTCACTTTTCACATTTTTTTTATTCCTTCTTTTATTTGACTCATTGGTCTCTAGCCCAAAAATGCAACTCACAGCCCAAAATTGTCTTGGACAAATTTGGGTATCAACAACTGCCCCTATTTGCCATTTGCATTGAAATGGAAAGTAAATGTGTTGATTCAAATTTGTCCAAAAGACTATTTTCATAGATTCAGGGGACACTTACAGTGATGGGTGTAGGACCCATGGAAATCAAGAGCAATAGGTGCATGACCCAAGAAAAGAGAGCGGGTGTATACCTTGGAAAACTAAAAGTGAGCGGGTGTACAGATTGGAGAATTAAAAGTGAGCAAGTGTATATCATGGAAAACTAAAAGTGAGCAAGTGTGTAACCTAGAAAATTAAAGGCGAGCGGGGTGTGTACCTCAGAGAACTAAAAGCGAGCGAGCGAGTACCCTAGAAAACTAAAAATGAGCGGGTGTGTACCCTTGAAAGCTAAAAGCAAAAGGGTGTGTATCCAGGAAAACTAAAAGTGAGCAGGTGTATACCTTGTAAAACAAAAAATGAGTGGATGTATACCCTAGAAAACTAAAAGTGAGCAGGTGTGTGCCAGGAAAACTAAAAGCGAGTGGGTGTGTACCCTAGAAAACTAAAAAAAAAAAAAATAGGTGTGTACTCAGGAAAACTAAAAGTAAGCGAGTGTGTACCCAAGAAAACTAAAAGCGAGCGGGTGTATACTTGGAAAAATTAAAAACGAGCGGGTGTGTACCCTGAAAAACTAAAAGCAAGTGGGTGTGTATCATGAAAAACTAAAAACGAGCGACTATATACCCTAGAAAACTAAAAGCGAGCGGGTGTGCGCCCAGGAAAACTAAAAGCGAGCAAGTATGTATCCTGAAAAACTAAAAAAGAATAGGTGTGTACCCGAGAAAACTAAAAGCAACCGAGTGTGTACATAGGAAAACTAAAAGCGAGCAGATGTGTACCTAAGAAAATTAAAAACGAGCGAGTGTGTACCATGAAAAACTAAAAGCAAGCAGGTGTATACCCTGAAAAATTAAAGGTGAGTGGTTATGTACCTTGAAAAATTAAAGGTGAGCAATTGTGTACCCTGGAAAACTAAAGGCGAGTGTGTGTACTTAGATTGCTTGTATAAAAACTTAGTTTTCCAATAGCATAAGCAATATCTGGCCATGTACATGCCATAGCATACATCATGTAACATCCACTCCAACCAGTCAGTCTTAATTAGGGTCATAGAAGTTCAATAACTCGTTCAAGAGTTATCTGTTAACTTAGATGACCTTTTTAAGATAGTTAGACTATTTTGCTATAACACAAAGTGTGCAAAGTAGTTGTTAATAGCCTAAAGAGTAGCATAAGTTGCTAGTTTGAGGGAAATAAATAAGATTTATTTCTAAGTCGCAAATATGTAGTATAAGATGCAGTTAAAGTTTCAAGATAAATTGAGTTAATTTGGTATTTTTAAATACACTGAGTGAGTGTTTTCATACTAGATTGACTTAGTGGATATATGGAAGTTTATGAAAATTATGAGAATAGGATTTAGATTAATCCTAGAAATTTCTGTAATACTTAGGGAAGTTAGGAAACTTGTTTTTGTGAGATTAAAGTATTCCTAAGAGATACAAAGTTTCAGCAAAACATGGTTCCTATCCTATAAGTTGTCAAGTTTGACTTTTTCTCCTCATTTCTCTCCTTTCTCATGATAGCCACCAGCAAAAACAAAGAAAAAGAAAGGAAAGAAGAGAAGAAGGGAAACAAAGGAGAAAGAATAGGGGAAAGAAGGGACGACCAAAGAGGAAGGATCAAAGAGGACTCAAAGGCTTGAAGATCATCTTGTCTATAAGAGGTAGGGGTGTTTAACTTTATATTTTTCCTACTCATCTTCATCTTGTTTCTTAGTTTTTCCTAATGAAGGAAAATGGGTTTAAGAGGTAAATGATGTTTTCTTGGTTGGTTATGGCTTTCAATGACTAAGTTTGGTTAGTTCATAACCTAACCTATGCTTGGATGTAGTTTATAAACCTAGGAACTTCCATGAATAACTTGAGTGTATAGTTGAAAAATGGGTAGACAAAGTTGTTTAGGTTCATGAAATCCATGCCAGATAAGTTGTAATGTTTTATGAGAACCTCAACGTGATTTGAGATCATGGTTGATGTATGAAAACATCTAGGATTTGATGTAAAAGTGTTAGAAATTGGTTTAGTAACCAATTATGCAGAATTCTACATTTTGTAAAATTTCTGGGCAACCAACGCCTGAGTGCTGGAGAGTGGGTGCTTGGCCAGAAAGCCAACAACATCATGCTGCACAATGGGCACTTGAGTTCCAGTAAGTGAGGGCCTGAGCACTAGACGAGGTGCCTGAGCGCCAAGGCATCAGTCGCCTAGAAAAACAGGGCATTTTCCCTACCAAGCCAGTGCCTGACGCCTAGGTGCCCAGTGCAAATTTTCTCAATATTTTTATCTTGATGTAATGAAGTTCTTTATTTGTTAGGATTCCTTATATATGTCTTGTAGAGTGTGTAGAGACACTAGTAGGGGTATTTCATAGAGGAAATGATTACCTTGCATATACGACAAAGTTAGAGACCTTAGTGCAACCAAGAGTAATGGATTGCCATAGGTAGGTATCTAGCCCCTTAGGCAACATGATGTTGCATTTGATATCACTTATAAGGTGATGATGATAGGGAATTCTAGGTACAAGCAATGCTAAGTTTAGTTGGCAATAGTCACTTGTCATAGTATATGAGTTGCTCCTAAGAGAGAAAGTAGAGTTAGTGATGCATGAATGGACTTAGTATAGAGTTAACGTAGAAGTTTAAGTCTTCAAGCATTCCATAAGTTAGGAGTTGCCTAAAGTAGGTATCTAGGACCTTGAGTACACTAGTGTGACATAGGTTACCACTTGTAGTGTGATAATAAGGCAAGCAAGATACAAGTAACTCAAGTATATTTTACTTAACTAGAAACATTGAATATGCTCCTTTATGAGTTAGAAGGGGGATGAGAGTACATATTTACTAGAGTTTAGTTCTTCACTTGATTAAAGAAAATCATGTGATGAGTTAATGTGGTGATTTTGTTTGAGTTAAACATAATGCTGCATAGTTTTCTGTTACTTGCTAATTCCCAAGTAAAGTAATTTTTAATGATGTGCACAATCATGTGGCCAAAGGAGAAAGTGGTAAAGTGCAAAAATCTCTTTGAGTGAGGATTTAGCCCGAAATTCTCAGAGTGTCAGTGTGTACAATCATTTGGCCAGAAGGAAAGGAATCAGAAGTTCCTAAGGGAGCAAAATATTCTTGACCATAAAGCCAGGATTACTAGTTTTTATGTAGTGGAAACAATACTCTCACTAGTGTGAGTAAGAACCAATCCACTTACTACTAGGTGGATTGAAGAGTCAGTCTTCTCAACTACAATTTTCGAAGATAATGGGTAATGTGCAAGTGGCATACATACAATTCTACACTTACATAATTACATTGCATTTCATAATCATCATTCTCGAACATTTCATACGTGCGAGCATATTGCATACATATTCATTTCCAATTCCTTGGCAATTGTATGGGCACTTGCCTAGTAATGATGATATTTTACAATTGTATAGGGGGTTGTTCGATATCATTGATAGTTATTTATGTGAGTTTAAGGTTATGGATTGGCTCAGTGAATGTTTACATAGAGTAAAGAAATGTAAATATTCTAGTGGTATCAAGTATTCTAGTGGTATTGAGTAAAGACTCCATTGTCTGTTACAAATCCTAAATTCAAAGTTTGTAAGTTTATTCATATAAGAAGGTTATATGTATAGTACTTATAACAAGTTTATGAATGAACAAGTTGCGATATGTTACAATTGTATATATAGTTGTTCTTATGACATGAAATATGAACTTATGTTTATAGATTATGGGTTATGCTTAGTGAACATTTACATAAGAGTAATATGTGAATGTTCTAGTGATATTGAATAGAGATTTAATGTCTTGTTGCAACCATAATCTATTATTATTAAGTTTAAGTATTATATTGTATGCATGATTGGTTTGTTTATTCAGTATAAATATTACCAATGTTGATTTTGAAATTGTTTTTACTGAGAATATTTGATTTCTCACCCCGTTATGTTTCCATGTAAATCCAAGTCAAGACCTTTCAGAGGGTAAAAAGATAAAGAAATAGAAGAACTAGTGTAGTATAGTTTTATTTGTTTCTTTTATAGACAAAGCTTATGTAATTATTTATTTTTGCTTTGAGGATGTCTAAAGTTGTATATGTAACAAGTGGCCCTTTCAAGGTTATGATGTATATATGTATGACTTTTTAGTTATGGCTCTCCATAATTATTTATAAATGTTATGGATTAGTTGATGTTTTAAGTTGGAAGTAGCATAGCTAATACTGCTTCAGGTATATGTCAATTATACTAGGGTACCAGTATTAGACTGCTGCATTATGGTATCAGAGCAGTTCATCCTGTTGAGCTGGGGCATAGATTGACTAGGCTTAGGCAAGTTTAGAGTTTTCTGCTAAGTGTTATGCATTCCTTGTCTCATATAAGAGATGTGTGGATAGAATTGCATGACAGGCCTTGGGTTTGAATGTTAATGATTACTGTCACACTGTTACATGATATTGAGACTAATCAACTCAATATGTATTATTCTGTGTGCATAGGAAACTATTACTTCACCAAGGCGAACTAAGACAAATATGAATTCTTCCAGTGAAGGATAAGCTAATATGGCTGAAGTGTGTTTAGAGATGACAATTGCTATGAGGGAGCAGACTGCTATCGAAACATAGTTTTAGAAGGGATGAAAGTAATTTCATCTCAGCAGCTAGTACCACTAGTATAGTTAGTGTATGGAGTTATGGTAGTAGAGAACTGAAACTTTCCAAATCTCTCAAAGTTTAGAAAGGTCAGCCCTACACCCTTTAAGGGAAAGTAAGACATGTTGGGAGTAGGGGGAAGCAGCTTAAGAAAATGAAGGAAATCTTTATAGTTGAGATTTGTTCAGATGACCTGAGAGTTTTGGTTGTCTCCTATATGCTAGAAAGGGAGGCAGAGTTTTGGTGAGCAGGTGCCATGATGTTGTTTGAGACATCAGATGTTTAGATTTCATGGGGAGTGGTTAAGAATTTTTTTCTAGATAAATACTACCCTAAGAACCTACAGAATACCAAGGAGATAGAGTTCTTAAGACCTGATCTAGGTGGCATGTTAGTAGGCCAGTATGTGGCTAAGTTTGAAGAACCAAGAGCTAAGTATAGAGTAAGTTACAGAATCGAACTTCGATCCATAGAACTCTGAGTTAAAGGGTTGTGGTGTCATTTTTCTGTGATCATCATTCTTTGTTTAGTGAAAGATGACAAGGGATGAATAGTATTGAGTTCTTCATGATACTCGAAGTAAAATCATGATTATGTGAAGCTGAGTTATGTTTTCTGAGTTTATATCAGAGTATATATAAGTGGGAAACAATTATCAGAGTTGTTGATACAAGTATGATAAGAGAGTTTTACTTATCATAGAGGCATACTTTACTCTCTTGTAGTTAAAGTTGAGTTAAATATGCAAGTTTTAGAGAAATGCTTTATTATCCAATTAAGTTGGGTTGAAATGGAGTATTAGTACAGAGATGGTTCCTTTACTTATTAAAGTTGAACCTTAGCACAATTATCCTAACTAAGGGTGTGAATTAAACCCCTTGACCTTGCAAAAGAGTGAGTAAAGCTCTTTACTAAGGATGGAGTTGTGAGACAGGGGAGCGAGAAAAGCACCTTGTGAGGGTAAAGATGTGAGTAAAATACTTTACCAAAGTCAGTAGTGTAGAGGGAGAAGCTCTCTATACAGGGCAAGAAAGTCAGGCCAACTCTTGCCAAAGTTGGTAGAGGAGTGAGGTAAACATTCTACCTAGGACAAAGTAGTGAGTTAAGATCTTTGTCAAGAAACATGAGGAGTGAGAAAAGCATTCATGTAAGAGGTAGTAAGAGTAAGTTAAGCTCTCTACCAAGGGTAGTAAAGTGAAAAAAGCTTATTACCAAGGGCAGTACGATGAGTTAAGTCCTATGCTAGGCAAAGGAATGAGATAAGCACTTTGCCAAGGAAAATGATAAGTTTGGCTAACTTAGTAGACAAAAGGAGCTATTCGATTGGCAAGCATTTCAGGTTAATCGAATATATAAGTTTTTGTTTGTTTCGAAGAAGGCCTAATGAATAGATAACTATTCTATAGGCATATATTCGAAAAGAATTGAACTGGCTGGAGAGTAGTTCGACTAGCATAGTTTTGATTAGTCGAAACAGACAAAGAGAAGCTTATTTTTGATTGATAAAAAAAGACATAATATGCTTTAAGTGTCAATCAAAGAGAACAGTTGAGGGTCCTTATAGCTAGTCTCAAGTGGAACAAAAGTTACAAGGTTTTCACGAGAGGAAGTGAGTGGATGATAGGTATAAGCAGTGTGATTCTAGACCTAGTTATCCTCAAGATAAAGTTAAGTAAGTTTAAGCAGAAATGAAGGGACCAAAGTGTGTTAGATGTGAGTGTCAACATGGTGGCAGACCTTGTTTAGTAGGCCAAATAGTATGTTATACTTATAGCTGACCAGAACACTTTTAAATAAGGGTACACAGAAGTAAGGAGCAGTGCCTAACCTCAAGTTAGAGTAAGAGTTTATACTCTGAGTAATAAGGAGGTGGCTCAATCATTCGATCTTATACGAGGTAAGAACATAGTTAAAGATGATCTCTAAGTTGTATTGTGTGATTCAAGAGTATCCCCACTCCTTGATTTCATATGAGTATGTAAAGAGATTAGATTTACCTATGTTTTAGTTTCCCCATGTTTTATCCATATCTACACCAACAAGAAAGTTAATCACATCTTCCTTAGTAAGTTTGGATTGTTGTGTGATGATAGGAGGTAAGATTTCTTTTGTGAATCTTATCAGTTTATTTCTTCTTGACATGGACGTTAGATTAGACATGATTTTGGTTGTTGGAAAATCATATTATTTTGAATTGATTAGATAGGACATTGAGGTTTATATCTTATGATTCTTCTGTGCCTATTCCTCTATAATCTATGTTTTGAGAGTTAAACAAGTGAGCAACTTCTTAGAAAAAATGGACTTAAGGATATGTTTTCCTTTTCTCCTTATATATGGAAGTTGAGCAAGCCTTAGGGAATATACCTATGATAAGAGAACATCCAGAAGTATTTCCTAAGAAAATAAATGAGTTACTACCTGAGAGAGAAGCAGAACTCACTATAGGTATGATATAAGTTAAGTTAATAGATGAGTTTTAGATTCAGTAAGTTATTCTTATAAAATGAGAACCTCTAAGGTTGAGTTAGATACAACTAAGGGAGGTGAAATCCTCTCAAGTATGATTTCATATGTGATACGAGGTAAGGAAATTTTGGGGACAAAATTTTAAAAAAAGGAGGGGAGAATGTAACATCCATTCTAACCAATTAGTCTTAATTAGGGTTATAGAAGTTCAGTAACTCGTTCAGACCAAGGCGGTTTCCGTGGAAAATTTTGACTTTCTTTTTGCATGATGAGCCCAAGTTACGGCTTGCTTCGGATGAAAGGAGAATAGGGGTATTAAGAAAAGGGATTTCCCGAGGATCTAAAACCCCAATCCCTTTTGGGGGCCAAATACCTCCGATCTCTACCGTAGGTGCCAAAGAAGAATGAGAAGAAGCTAAAAAAAAAAACAAAAAGGAACATAACCTCCAATACGGAGAACGAAATAAAACCATATCGAGGTCCTAATTGTATGACTTTGGTATGATGTTCTTCCAACATGGATTCATGTAGAACATCGCATCACCATACAAACATGGTATATAGGATAAAGATTAGGCATTTTTATCTCCTTCCAACTTAGATAACCTTTTTAAGATAGTTAGGCTATTTTACTATAGCACAGAGTGTGGAACGTAGCTGTTAATAGCCTAAAGAGTAGCATAAGTTGCTAGTTTGAGGGAAATAAATAAGGATGATTTATTTCTACTTATGCTAGTTTGAGGGAAATAAATAAGGATGATTATTTCTAAGTCACAAATAAGTAGTATGAGATGTAGTTAAAGTTTCAAGATAAATTGAGTTAGTTTTGTATTTTTAAGTACACTGAGTGAGTGTTTTAATACCGGATTGACTTAGTAGATATGTGAAAGTTTATGGAAATTATGAGAATAAGATTTAGATGAATCTTAGAAATTTCTATAATACTTAAAGAATTAGGAAACTTGTTTTTGTGAGATTAAAGTGTTCCTAAGAGATACAAAGTTTCATAAAAACATGATTCCTATCCTATACGTTGTCAAGTTTGACTTTTCCCCCTCAATTTTCTCTCCTTTCTCATGATGGCCACCAGCAAAAATAGAGAAAAAGAAAGGAAAGAAGAGAAAAAGGGAAACAGAGGAGAAAGAAGAGGGGAAAGAAGGGAAGACCAAAAAGGAAGATCAAATAGGACTCCAATGCTTGAAGATCATCTTGTCTACAAGAGGTAGGGATGTTTAACTTCATCTTTTTCCTACTCATCTTCATCTTGTTTCTTAGTTTTTCTTGATGAAGGAAAATGGGTTTAAGAGGTAAATGATGTTTTCTTGGTTAGTTATGGCTTTCAATGATTAAGTTTGGTTGGTTCATGACCTAACCTATGCTTGGATGTAGTTTACGAACCTAGGAACCTCCATTGATAACTTGAGTGGATAGTTGGAAAATGGGTAGAGAAAGTGTTGTTTAGGTTCATGAAATCCATGCTAGATAAGTTGAAATGTTTTATAAGAACCTCAACATGATTTGAGATCATGGTTGATGTGGAAGTGTTAGAAATTGGTTTAGTAACCAATTATGCAGAATTCTACATTCTGTAGAATTTTCTGGGTAACCAATGCCTGAGCGCTAGAAAATGGGCACCCAAGTGCCTACTGACCAAAAAGCCAACAACTTCATGCTGCACGATGAGTGCCTGAGCGCTATCGAGTGAGCTCCTGAGCACCAGACGGGCGTCAGAGAGCCAGACGAGCGTCGGAGAGCCAGACGGGCACTGGAGCGCCAGATAAGCGCCGAAGCTCCAAACAGGCGCCAGAGTGCCAGACAGGCTCCTAAGCACCAGGATATCAGCATCTGAGCACCAGCCACCCTGAAAAACAGGGCATTTTCCCTGCCAAGTCAGCGCCTAGACACTAGGTAGTGGGAGCCTAGTGCATAATTTTTGCAGATTTTTATCTTGATGAAATGAAGTTCCCTATTTGTTAGGATCCCTTATATATGCCTTGTAGAATGTGTTGAGATACTAGTAGGGGCATTTCATAGAAGAAATGATTACCTTGCATATACAAGAAAGTTAGAGACCTTAGTGCAACCAAGAGTAATGGATTACCATAGGTAGGTATCTAGTCTCTTAGGCAACATGGTGTTGCATTTGATATCACATATGAGGTGATGATGATAGGGAATTCTAGGTACAAGCAATGCTAAGTTCAGTTGACAATAGTCACTTGTCATAGTGCACGAGTTGCTCTTAAGAGAGAAAGTGGAGTTAGTGATGCATGAATGAATTTAGTATAGAGTTAATGTAGAAGTTTAAGTCTTCAAGCATTCCATAAGTTAGGAATTGCTTAAAGTAAGTATCTAGGACCTTGAGCAACTAGTGTGGCATACGTTACCACTTGTAGTGTGATAATAAGGTAAGCTAAATACAAGTAACTCAAGTATGTTTTACTTAACTAGAAACATGGAATATGCTCCTTTATGAGTTAGAAGGGGGCTGAAAGTACATGTTTACTAGAATTTAGTTCTTCACTTGGTTAAAGAAAATCATATGATGAGTTAATGTGGTGGTTTTGTTTGAGTTAAACATAATGCTGCATAGTTTTCTATTACTTGCTAATTTCCAAGTAAAGTAATCTTTAATGATGTGCACAATCATGTGGCTAAAGGAGAGAGTGGTAAAGTCCAAAAGTATCTTTGAGTGAGGATTTAGCCCTAGATTCTCAGAGTGTTTGTGTGTACAATCATTTGGCCAGAAGGAAGGGAATCAGAAGTTCCTAAGGGAACAAAATGTTCTTAACCATAGAGCTAGGATTACTAGTTTTTATGTAGTGGAAACAGTACTCTCACTAGTGTGAGTAAGAACCAGTCCACTTACTACTAGATAGATTGAAGAGTCAATCTTCTTAACTACAAGTTTAAAGATAATGGGGTATGCAAGTGGTATACACACAATTCTACATTTACATAGTTACATTGCATTTCATAATCATCATTCTCGAACATTTCATACGCGCGAGCATACTGCACAATATTCATTTCTAATTTCTTAGAAATTGTATAGGCAGTTGCCTAGTGTTGATCATATTTTACAATTGTATGGATAGTTGTTCGATATTATTGATAGTTATTTATGAGAATTTAAGTTTATGAATTGACTTAGTGAATGTTTACATAGAGTAAGGAAATGTAAATATTTTAATGGTATCGAGTAAAGACTCCATTGCCAGTTGCAAATCCTAAATCCAAAGTTAGTAAGTTTATTCATATAAGAAGGTTATATGTATAGTACTTATAACAAGTTTATGAATGAACTAGTTGTGATATGTTACAATTGTATATATAGTTGTTCTTATGACATGAAAGATGAACTTATGTTTATAGATTATGGGTTATGCTTAATGAAACTTTACATAAGAGTAATATGTGAATGTTCTAGTGATATTAAATAAAGATTTAATGTCTTGTTGCAACCATAATCTATTATTATTAAGTTCGAGTATTATATTGTATGCATGATTAGTTTGTTTATTCAGTATAAATATTACCAATGCTGGTTTTGGAATTGTTTTTACTGAGAATATATGATTTCTCACCCTGTTGTATTTGTATGTAAATCCAGGTTAAGACCCTTCAGAGAATAAGAAGATAAAGAAACATAAGAACTAGTGTAGTATAGTTTTGTTTGTTTCTTTTATAGACAAAGCTTATGTAATTATTTATATTTGCTTTGAGGATGCCTAAAGTTGTACATGTAACAAGTGGCCCTTTTGACGCTATGATGTTTATATGTATGAATTTTTAGTTGTGAATCTCCATAATTAGTTATAAATGTTATAGATTAGTTGATGTTTTAAGTTAGAAGTAGCATAACTAATACTGTTTATCCAGGTATATGTCAGATGTACTAGGGTGCCTGTATTAGAATGTTACACATCAAGCATCCAATTATTTTTGCAAAATCTTGTTATGCAATCAGACAACCACTATGTGGTACTAATTTAATGTTTGAGTCAAATGGTGTAGCAACAAAATGACAATTAAATTAATCAAATTTCTTTAATACCTTTTCTATGTAATGACATTGTGATAGTCCTAGATCATTACCATCGCTAGTTATTTTTAACCCTAGGATCACATCTACTACTCCCATATCCTTCATATCAAAATTACTAGACAAGAATCTCTTAGTATTTTCTAATTCTTCTAAATCAGTATCAAAAGATAAGCATGTCATCCACATATAAACAAATCATGACTCTTTTTCCATTATGAAATTTATTATACATACACTTGTCAGATTCATTTGTTTTGTATCCATTAATAAGAACAACCTCATCAAATCTTTTATGCCATTACTTAGGGGCTTCCTTAAGTCCATACAAGGACTTAACTAGTTTACAAAATTTATTTCCTTACCAGAAACAACTAACCCATTGGGTTATTTCTTATACACCTTCTCATCTAACTCACCATTTAGGAATGTTGTTTCAACATCCATTTGATGAATAACAAACTTATAGATGAAAGCAAGTGTCAAAAGCACTCAAATTTTAGCAAGTCTTGATACAGGTGCATATGTATCAAAATAGTCAACTTCTTTTTTTTGTGTAGACCCCTTAGCAACTAGTCTTGCTTGGAATTTATAAATGGTTCCATCTACCTTCATTTTCTTTTTGAAAATTCATTTACAACCAATAGGCTTGGAACCAGGTGGGAAGTCAACTAATTTCCAAGTTTTATTCCTCATTATTGAGTCCATTTCATCTTGTATAGCTTCTTTTCAAAAAGTAGCATCTTGAGACTTCAATGCCTCTTCAAATGTTATTGGATCACTTTCCATATTATAGTATAGTGGTGCATGACTCTCTATAGAGTCTCTTGTTCCTTTAACTAGGAACATAAAGAAATCCAGTCCGTAGGTTTTTATCTTTCTAACTCTTTTACTTCTTCTAGGCTTAGAACTTTCTAATGTATCTTTATTTGATACACTATTTCTTGGATCATGTTCATCTTTATTGAAATGAACATTGTCTTTGAGTCTTGGAATTGAGTTAAACCTATCTTCTTAAAAAATTGCATCCCTTGACTCAATTACTGTATTCACAAAATATGAGTCATTGGGTTCAATTACTAAGAATTTGTATGCTTTGTTATTTAGCATATCCTAAGAAGATGCGTTCAATTTTAGGAACCTTTACTATTACTCTACAACCCCAAACTTTAAAATAGTTGAGATTGAGCTTTCTTTCTTTCCAAAATTCATATGGGGTAATTTTGTTCCTTTTATTTGGAACTCTATCCAAGATATAACAAGTTGTCAATATAGCTTCACCCCAATAGCCTTTTGCAAGACCAGAATAGGACAACATGACATTTATCATTAACACCCTATTTTTCCTTTCAGCCACACTTTTCTCTTGTGGGGAATATGGTGCAGTTATTTGATGTATTATTCTGGTGGACTCAAAGAAGTTTGGATCATAGTATTCTCCTCCTCTATCAGACCTTACATATTTAATGAAAGTCTCATGTTGAAATTCTACTTTAGCCTTTAAGATATTAAACTTATCTAACACTTCATCTTTTAAATAAATTAAATATATATAACAATACTTAGTGCAATCATCTATGAATGTTACAAAATATTTCTTACCACATATAGTAGGCCAACCATGCAAATCACATACATCAGAATGTGTTAAGTCTAACACCTTAAAACTTCATTCTACTCTTAGAAATGGAAGCCTAGTTATCTTTGTTAGCATGCAAGTTGTACATGTTTTTGAGTTTCTATTTGCTTTTGAAATCAAATCAGATTTTGTCATATCATCTAATTTTTTGAAATTAATATGTCCTAAATGATTATGCTATAAATAAAAAAAAACTCAACAATATAAGCAAAAACATCGTTATTATTAATAATATTTAGTTTGAACATTTTCTCATAAAGATGTCCCTTTCCTAAAAACATGCCTCCTCTAGTGAGGATAAACTTGTCTCCCTCAAATATAAACTTAAACCCATACTTATTAAGTAGGGGTATAAAATATAAATTCTTTCTAAGATCTAGTACATAGTATACATCAGTTAGAGTAAGCACTTTTCCAAAAGTAAAATCTAGTTCCATAGTCTCTTTGCCCTTAACTTGGACAGTTGAAGCATTGCCCATGTGCAGAATAACCACATCTTCTTCTTTGAGTGTCTTGAAGTGATCCTTGTTCTAGCACACATGGTGTGTTGCACTCGAGTCAATCCACCATGAATTAACATTTTCAATCATGTTGATCTCAGATATGATAGCAACAAGGTTAACTAGAACCCTTCTCTTTGTGTTCTTTTTCAGAAAATGACATTCATTCTTGAAATGTCTAGGCTTTCCACAATAGTAACAAATACCTTTCCTTTTCTTCTTTTTGTTGTCATTGTTGTTCTTATCATTTTTGTTACCATTGCTACTTGCATGAGATTTTTCAGAATCTCGAGGCATTTTCTTTAAGGATTTGTTGAACTTTTCTTCCTCCATCACATGAACTTTCTCATGAGCATATTGTTCTTTAGTATCATCTTATCTACAATAATCTTATGCTAAATGAAGGTGATTACCCAATTGCTTAAGAGAGATGTCATCCTTTCTATGTTTAAGACTTCTCTTAAAGTCTTTCCATGAAGGAGGAAGTTTTGTTTATAATGACAATAATGGCTTCATCGATATGCATGTTATGTTGCTTAAAATTATTCAAAACTCTTTCTATTTCATGTATTTGTTCCATGACAAATCTATCATCAATCATTTTAAAATGACTAACTAGGAGTTTCTTGCTTGTTGCATCTTTGTCATGCATCTTGTTTCCAACTTCTCCCAAAATTCTTTTGCACTCCATGTTCTAGTATGCATCGAACAAAGCATCAGACATCCCATTTAGAATATGGGCAGTGCATATCTAATTATCATTGTCCCATTTAAGCCTCTCTCGCACTCAGCCACAGTCTCTTCTTCTCTTTCTTCTGGCCTTGATGTAGTCAACATATACACAACCTTCAATGTTGTAAGAATGAAGTTCATCTTCTTTTGCCATATCAGAAAGTTCCCTCCATCAATCTCTCTAGTTTCACAAAATCTGAGGTCAACTCTCTTAGTGTTGTCATTTTTGTAGAACAAGGGAAGAAATTCAACTTAAAGATTGTTAGAGAATCTTCTTCTAAACATGTTAAAAACTAGAAAATTATGCAGCAACTTTGATGGAGAATATGTGCAAATCTTCAAGGCGTGTTTAAACACTTTCCTTTAAATTTAAACACTTTCCGTAGGTGTTAGAGGTCCAGAGAGGACCTTTTCTTTGTTCATGCACCACGCGCTCAAATGCTCAAATTTGAGTGCTTAGGCGCTCGCTTACATATGTTTACTGGATGAGCACCCGAATTTGAGCGCTTAGGCATGCAATAGGTAGAGAACAATCCTAGTTTCTAGGTTGTGGGCACTCGAATTTGGGCGCTTATACGCTCAATGGTCAAAGAGCAATTCTTATATTTTCCATCATTTAAAAAATCCTCTCATAGATATCATAATCAAAACAAAAAAAAAATTAATATTACTAGACAAGCGCTCCCCGAATTGAGAGGCTAGTAAATTTGTAAATTTGAAGCAAGATATAAAATATTTGGGGTAAAATAAAGAAAGAAAAGTATGAGACTTACAGTATTCATGTGCTTAGTGGCATTCTCCCCAAGTATGTCAAAGCGATCAAGTGCAAGGAATGTCCCAACAGCAGTAATCAATAGTACCTTCAGAACTGGCATTAATGCAACAACAAAAAGCTTCCAGAAGTCCATATTGTGTCTTCTTTCTTTTCTATGATAACAATACAAATACCTCTCTTGTACGACACTCCAAATCAAGTTGTGATCGTGATATGTGAAACAAGTTTCAAAATTCAAATAAACTCAAATGGATTTAATGAAAAGGACTATTTTAATTTTTTTTTCCCTTTTAAAGCTATACAAATACAATAAGCTTGGTCATTAATTATGATTCGTTTTGCCCATAACCAATTGGCAATTGGATCCTTAACACACTGGCTGCGCAGTGATATATTATAATCAACCATCAAACACTTCTAATAGAATCAATTAAAGCCAAATTAATGAAAATAAGAAAATCTTGTCCTGGCTGTTCATTTACATGAATCCTACAATACTGCTAATTAAGCAGCATTATGTACGTATATGGAAGCGTCCACTGACATTTATATACAGATCCAAGAAAGTATAATGAAATAGCTGATGCATATATATATGGTAATGTGTAACGTTTGTTTTCATTTCTATATGCACTGTTGTTTAAATAGAACACTACTACAAGCTCATACTAACTAACATGCATGTATAAAGTATAAATACGCACAAGTATCAAGAACTCAATATGAAGGAAAATAATATCATGTCATGTATATGAACCAATTCAAGATATACAGATGTAAAAGGTAAATCATGAATTTAATTACAGAATAAAAACAACAGCATTCTTTGTATATATGTGTGTTACTTAGTCACACACAATCCTTACATATGTATAAGCAAGAAAGAAATTAAGAACAACTGAATTTAGCTAGAATGGAAAAAGAAAGAGCAGCAGAAGAATAAACAATCTTCATTACCTGATGCTGTATAAGTTCTTGGCCTCTGAGAAGGTGGGGCTGCGGTTTAGTTATTTAAAATGGCTTGGTGACTGGGTTAAGTGCTTGTAGCGTGAGTGAGAATGGAAAAATATATAGCCCACTATGCCAAAAGTACATAACGAAATCAAATTGGTTACCAAGTGTTACACTCAACTTATATATTTATACAAGGTAAAATAAAAAAAACATAGAAATTATATTGTTGAATAGTTTAAACTTAACTTATATATATTTAAGTTATATATATTTAAGCTATATATTTTTAAGCTAGACAAGTTCTGAATAGCTTAAATTGTTGATATTTTTACACTTGATGCAAGAAAATTATATTATTTGTTATAAAATATAGAATTAATATAATGAACTACGGAAATATATAAATTTATATCATAGAAAACAACTTAAAAGAATATAATAATAAATACGCCGATTAACCATAGATATATGGCATGAGACAACTTCAGAATCACTCATTACAAACTTTTTCTTTGCTTGAATCATCACACAGAATGAATAAGACGGATAGAAAAGGACAGACATGTACAAGATGAACGCATATAGAATGGCAATTTAGTTGGCGCTGGCGAGCACGTATTTATTTGTTAATGGAATTTCAAAGCAGGTAGAATAGAATGGACACAGTAAGAAACTACGTTGTTATTCCATACTATATGCTATAAAAATAATGTTTTCCTCTACTCTTTCTCTCTCACGTGCTCCACTTTCTTTTCCATTTTCCCTTCTTTCATTTTTACCGCACACGTTACGTCATGATTTTCTCTTTTTCTTGACTAGGATCCTCTACAGTTATAAAACAAACTGAGGGTACAATTCCAAATCTAATCATTGATAATTATAGAATTATAATTTTTTATTAATATTTAACCTTCCAGCAAAATAATTTTTGTGGTTGAGATTTCTTAGAGTTCTGTTCTGGACCAGGTTATGAATTAGTGGTTCAAGAGTAATCCGACTTATTAGAATATGATTTTATATATTTATGCGCTCTATTAAATAAGTACATTAACATATGTATGAGGAGCAAATCTCTTACATAATCCCTCATAGATATGAACACTAATTACATCTCACATAAATAGAAAAATTAGTTATAAGAGATAACAATCTCATAGATTCTAACCCTAAATAATAGCATTCAATTCATATTAAACTACGATTCTTATCGTAAACTACAACTATTATCGTCCAAGACGCTCCTATAAATACTTTACAAGGTCTCAAATGTATACATCTAATTCTAAACACTGCTCACCTTGTGCACGGTTTAACTTAAGCGTCGGAGTGCCTTTTGCAGGTACTCATCCCTCGCACCGTTATTGCTGCCACCGTGCCATGGAGGATTCCATCTTCAACTACCTATTCAAGTATTCATTTGAACCTTATTCAGAACATTGTAGCCGTCTGTGGGAACGATAAAACTCTTTTCTCATCATCATCATCACGATTACCATGAGGAGAAAGTAAGCCTCTACCAATCAAAATCACGCTTTTCCTGTGCAAAACCAACCGTCTCCCAGTCATTGTCCGACATCTGCTCCTTCTCATGAGCTGATCCAGGAGCCAGTCGTTGCTTAATCGAAACCCAGGCAGGATAGGGTATAGACTTCTTTTACTAGTGAGAATCTCTCCCCTTCGCCTGTGCGAATTCTGGTGAGGCAATATCTCAATCCACAAAGAGCACCTTCTGGAGATGTCGAACAACAGGTGTCAGCGCTACAACGCTTGGGAGCTTGTGTGGAGAATGAAGAAGTTCAGTTCCGCTGTGCTGAAACTGATATTTTGAAACTATCTAGAGCAGAACTCTTCTCTCTGGTCAGACTTCAAGATGAATGGATCCATAACCTAGAGAGAGTTGTTAACCAGGAGAATGAAGGCGAGAACCGATCTCCGAGAAGGAATCAAGAAAACTGCAAGGACAGAGCCCATGAAGAAGTCCGTCATTCGAAAAATTCAAGGATCGTAGAACCCATTGGGAGCATTGAAGTCCCTGTTCATAGAAGAAAAGAGCAGGGACCACAGAGTAAAGATCTTGTTGAGGTCCCTAGGTGCTTCAAATATCTTATAAATATTGAAGCCTATGATGGGACCACGGACCGTCAAGAACACTTGGATGCCTATGTTTATGCTCTTCTATTTGTTGGAGGAGATGACCCACTCATGTGTCGTCCTTTCCCTCTATCTCTAAAGAAAGTCAGCTTGAGATAGTTCACTACCTTAACTCCTAAATTCATTGTTAACTGTAAGGACTTGTCCTTGAGATTTTTGTTACACTTCACTGCCAGCAAGGTATAGTCGAAACCTATCTCATGCCTCTCCCACATTAAACAAGGAAAGGAATAGTCTCTCTGAGACTTTATATCCCAATTTAACAAGGAGATCATGAATATTAAAGATTGGGATGAAAGACTCGGATTGCACTACATGAGGGGAAGGACTTTGCCCTGGGCCATTTTCTTTTTCTCTTGTTAAGAAAGAGCTCAAGACCATGGATGAGTTTCGCACCCGTGCTGACAAGTACATCAATGTTGAAGACGTTCTTCAGGCTATGAAGCATCTTGAGAAAGGAGAAGATGTTAAACTTAAGTCCAGACAACCTAACCAACAAGCCTGGAACTCAAAGCCACCTTTTAAGGGGAAATACAAAAACTACACACCCTTCAATGCTCCTTGGGCTTAAATCTACCAGGAGGTCATGAACACAGAGTTCAGAGATGTGCAACGACCTCCCCCCTTGAAGAAACATGCATAGAGGGACAAATCCATGCACTATGCATGGCACAACGACCATGGTAATATAGAGGATTTCATCAACCTTCAAGATGCCATCGAGTCACTGATCCGAGATGGCTGCTTGGGTCACTATATGCACCAATCTCAGAACAATAATCAGAAGGGAGTACAGAACTATATGAATTAGAGCTACAGCCTATGGAGAAGTCAATCTCTATCCTACCAGAGAATACGCTCTCTTGCCAAGAATGAGAATCCTGGCGCAGGCTCATCTCGGGGTAATGCCCAAAACCAAGAAAGGATACAGCCCCGGGATGACAATCAAGATAACGACCATTGTCATATTGAAGTAATCCGAACAATCCACACCATCTCAAGGGGCTTTGCAGGTAGCGGTGAGTCCGTAATGCCAAAAAGAAAGCACTCTGGGTTGTACTGAATGTGACATCCCTCTCGGGAACAACGTTGGATATAGTGTGAGAAGAACCCCACTGATTTCATTCTTTGATGAGGATTATAGATGCACAATCCCAGATCACGATGACCCCATGGTGATCTCAGGGATAATTACCAATGCCGAGGTTCACCGAATATTTGTTGATCAGGGAAGCTCGACTGATGTTATGTTCCTAGACTTGTTCGAGAAGCTGGGATTACCAAGAAAAGAACTGATCCCATACACTGGAAAGCTGATCGGATTCACTGGAGACAAGATCACCCTGGTAGGATATATTGAGACCTACTTGACTCTGGGAAAAGACTCATTCTTCAAAATAGTCAACGTCAGGTTCTTAGTGGTTGATTGTTCTTTGGCCTATAATGTCATATTCAGTTGCCTCTCACTCAACGCCTTTGGGGCCATGATCTCCACGCCCCACTTGGCTATGAAGTCTCTTGACCAACATGACAGGATTGTGATAGTCAAAGGAGACTAGGCTACAGCTAGGAGGTGCTACAACGAAAGCCTGAAAATTGCCAAGAAATTTCAAACCACAGACTAACCCAACAATTCGGCTCCAATCACTATGGACCCTATCAACATCCTCTTAACTGAGTTGGATGTTGTGGAAATAGGTTTGCCCCGATGGTTTAATATATTAAGTTTTGATGATAACAAATACAAGACAAAAAGAATGATGCTTATGATGTGCTTAATAGATGACAAATGTATTACAAAAGAATATTGATCATGTTACATAGATGTGCTTAATGTGATATATTGTATCATGCATGATTATGTACCTTATCTAGTTATATTTCACATAATAATCATGCAATGAGATATATGTAACATTCATCATATAATATATCCAACAATGCATTATATGAGTTGTATTAAATTAATTAATATTGGATTTGGTTATATGAAAACATGTAAAGTTCACTTTGTTACATCTTAAATAGAGCATATCTATTAGTAGTTGATAAATGTCTTATTTGGATATGTCTATGAAAGTCTTATATGCATGTTAGACTAACTAGAGTTATACATTTATGAATCATGCATATGAAGATATTGAGTTATGAATTTGGACTAACTATGCTTGTTTTAATAGAGTAATACTTTGTAGGATAGCCCAAGTACCAAGAATGAGCATTGCAACAAGAAAACAAAAAATCACAAATATGCTCAACTCAAGAACAATGAGAATGAAAAGATGTTCCAAGCATTTGCAAGTTTTGAAGAGAAGAAATCTTTCTTTGGAAGCTTGGATTACATCAAGAAGTGATGGTGACAAAAGATCAAGTTCAACATCTTCAAGAATAGCTTATAGGACTTAGATCTTATGTAAAGGTAAATGGGAATCACACTAAACTTAAATAAGTTTTAACATCTTTAAAAAATATTTCTTACATTCTAAAATGCCCAACAAACAATTTTTGGAAAGCTAGTTTTGGTAGTAATTCAAATCCTTGAAAAATAGCCAAGTTTGTGTTTTGCAAAAATGACCTTTGGTTACTCTTTTGATCATATCTTTCAAAATACTTTGAGTTTTATTCTGAAACTTGTTTCATATGAAAATATACTTAAATTTCTTTCCAATGAGTGGTCATTCTCTTTAAATGGATAAGAAACGAAGAAGTTATGACCATTTAAAGTCAGTTTTCAAAACCAGAGGCTCCTAACCGATTAAGGATTTTTCCTAACCAATTATTCACCCTGTCAGGAGCCATTTTCACGTTCTAAATGCTCTTAACTGTGAATGCTTATGTCTTGAAGCATATCAAATGGGTTTTTGATGATAACAAAGCCAAAGATGAAGATCAAGATCAAAAGAGAAAACCAAGATCAAAAGAGGTATATTAGATATAGGTCTTAGAATATCAATGTAAAATGCCCTTTAAGTATCTCAATGATTCTCAAATGATTTTCTAAATATCATTTCCAAAATAAGTGTGAAAATTCAAAGCTACACATGTTTTTCAAAGAAACATTATTTTCAATCTTAGATTTAACACTTATGAAAAGATTTATGTTTAATCAAATGTCTTGAGGTGTTAGAAATGGCTTACAAGCTTAATTGGACTTGAAAAATGTGTTCAAAGGCCAAGGTAATCGATTACACATGTTTTGTAATCGATTACAAGTGAAACAGAGAGCTGGTAATCGATTACATGGTTCATGTAATCGATTACACGCAAGTCAGAGGTATGTAATCGATTACACCAATAATGTAATCGATTACAATGAGCCTGAAAGGCAAGAACACGTTCAAAGAGTTATGTAATCGATTACATGGATATTGTAATCGATTACACAACAAGAAGACGAAGCCATGTAATCGATTACATGGATATTGTAATCGATTACAAGCAAGTCGAAGCCATGTAATCGTTACACCAATAATGTAATTGATTACACAGAGCCCAGAAAGCCAAGAACACGTTCAAACAGTCATGTAATCGATTACATAGATTGTGTAATCGATTACACATGGTCTGACAGAGTCTAACGGCTATTTTAACTGCATTAAAAGCTTGGCTTTATCACCCCCAACGGCTCTTTTCTTCATAACACTTATAAATACTTGTCTTGGGTCTTCATTAAGGGTTGAACTTCATTTTAGAACATCAATCTAACACTCATATACGAGAATCAATCCTGAAAATGTTTTTGCCCTATTTTTGTGAGAAAACTTGAGATATTCAAAAGGGGGCATTGCTAGAGCTTCAATTTGTATTTATCTACTCTTTAAGAGAGTTTCTATCTTCTATACTTTGTGTAATCTGAAAAAGAGAGGGTGAGGTATCCCTCTAGAGTGAAGGGTGAGGTATCCCTTAGAGAGTGAGGTATCTCTCAAAGTTAGAAAAGGGTGAGGTGTCCCTTGAGGGTGAAGCATCCCTCAAAAGGTTGTAAAGGGTGAGGCATCCCTGTTTTTGAGGCTCAAAGCATAAGGGTGAGGTATCCCAAGATGTTGGTGAGTGCTTTATTGTGTAAAGATTTTCAAGCACCCGTTCAAGTTTGAAGTTTAGTGGAAAATCTCGAGTGGTTCGCTTGAGGACTGGACGTAGGTCACAAGGGGTGGCTGAACCAGGATAAATCCTTATGTTTGATTCTCTCAACCCTATCTTTTACATTTGTGCATTTACTTTATATGTTTGCTTGAATATTATTTATCTTGGTTTATTTAATTTGTGAGTGAAGTAATCAATCTCATTTATCTATTCACTTCATTTATCCAATAGCTTCAACGAAAATTGTTTAACAAACATTTTACGAAGATTTGCGAAAATATTTCATAAACTCAATTCACCCCCCCCTCTTGAGTTTGAGGCCACTTGGCTAACAAGTGGTATCAGAGCTAGGCTCTTGTGTAAAGGGCTTAGCAGCTTCAAGAGAAAGTGATGGCCTCCTCAAATGAGTTTTCAGAAAGTTCTTCTATCTATAGGCCTCCTTTTTTCAATGGGGATGAGTATGCTTATTGGAAAGAAAGAATGAAAATTTTTATTGAAGCTATTGATTTAGATATATGGGATGCTATTGAAAATGGTCCTTTTATCCCCACAAAAGTTGTTAATGGTGTAAGGGTTAATACACCAAGAATTTAATGGACCAATGATGATAAGAAAAAGGTCCAATATAATTTGAGTGCCAAAAATATCATTACCACATCCTTGGGATATGATGAATTCTTTAGAGTCTCAAATTATAAATCTGCCCAAGAAATGTGGGACACTTTAGAAGTGACCCATGAGGGTACTAGTGAAGTGAAAAGATCAATGATCAATACTCTCACTCATGAATATGAGCTTTTTAGAATGAACCAAAATGAAAGCATTCAAGAAATGCAAAAACGTTTTACAATTATTGTAAATCATTTAGCTTCATTAGGAAAGACATTTTCCAATGAAGATCTTATTAACAAGGTTTTAAGATGTTTGAGCAGGGATTGACAACCTAAAGTGACGTCTATATCGAAGTCAAGAAATCTCTCAACCATGACCTTAGCCACACTTGTTGGAAAGCTCCAAGAACATGAATTGGAATTGAATAGACTCAACCAAAGTGAGGAGATTAATAAGAAAAAGAAGGAAATAGCTCTCAAGGCCACTTCCTCCATGATTAATGACGATGATGATGATGAAGATGATGGAGATGGCTTGGAAATAGATGAGGAGAATCTTGCTCTACTAGTAAAGAAATTTGGAAGATTCTTCAAGAAGAGTGAAGCTCAAAGAAGACCTCCCTTTCCCCAAAAGAATGTCTATCACAAAGGGGAAGGAACCTCATCCACTCCTAAATGCTATGAATGTGGAGAATTGGGTCACATGAAGATGGAGTACCCAATTTATCAAAGTAAAGTGGAAAAGTATCACAAGAGATCCTCAATGGAGAAGAAAGAAAGAAGAGTCTACATAGCTTGGGATGATAATGACATGGATTCAATCGATAGCTCAGATAATGAGAAAGCCAATCTATGTTTCATGGCTAGAGGAGAAGAGGAAGATGAAAATGACATGGAGATAACATCTTCAAATTCTGAATCAAACTCTTCCCCTTCCTATGATGAATTGCAAGATGCATTTGAAGAATTGCATAAAGAATCTATAAGACTTGCAAAACTTGTCTCATCATCCAAGAAATCAATTTCCTCATTTGAAAAACAAATTTATGCTTTAAACAAAGAAATTGAGGAATTGAAATTAGAAAATGAAACTCTTGGATTAATAGATGCAAATTCTTCATGCATGACATGTTTATCACTTGATAATACATCTACACCCTTATCTTGCTCATCATGTAAAGCATTTGAAATTGAGATTGAGGATTTGAAAAACACTTTTTCAAAATTTACCTTTGGAAGAGATAATTTGAACATATTGCTTGGGAACCAAAGATGCATTTTTCAAAAGGCTGGTTTGGGGTATAATCCCAATAAACAACAAAAATTTCTCAAGAATTTCTTTGTTTCATCAAGTACATCAAGTAATCCCTTTATTAAATGCTTTTATTGTGGTAGGAAAGGGCATAGTGCATCAAATTGTAATGTAAGGAAGAATATCAATAACAAGCTAGGAACTAAATTGGTTTGGGTTCCCAAAGTCACTTTGCCAAAGACTAACACACAAGGACCCAAGAAAATTTGGGTACCAAAAGTCAAAAATTGAAGTGTGTTGTAGGTGTGCTTGAAGGCCAAGAATTAACTTTGGATATCTTGAAAAGTGGCTGCTCTAAGCACAAAACCAGAAAAATACATCAAGCTATCTTCCTTGTCTCCAAGAAGCTTGAACTTGCATCCTTTGATTAAGTGGAGACTTGCTCTATGCTTTACTGGTTTAATATCTTGAATATGCTAAATGAATATGTTTTTTTTTTAAATGGCATATATAATATCAATATCTTTGAACTTGTAATAATGGATTAATCATGCATCTAAGTCTACTGCATAATATGCTTATTTGCTACATAATGTCACAATCTTCTGCATAATACATTAACTTGTTGCATAATATGTTATTTTGCTACACAATTATGAGTTTTTGGATCATAATCTGATTGGAATATATGCTTAAATGATGTTTGAAATTGTTTTGGAATGATTTGGAACTTTTTGATTGTTTCAAGTTTAGTCCTTCATTATGCTTTCCTTATGCTTAATCTTTATCTAATCCCATATTACTCTTGTATATGACTCTGATTTCTATTGACATACATGATAAATACTAGCTAAGTTTCTCGTCATATTTATTTACTATTGGCATTACATATTGATGTGCTAAACGATATATACTCTGATATTGATCCTGCTGGACTCAAATGATTATATCCAATCTGAATGTTTATGTCTTCTTTTTGATAATGCCAACGGGGGAGAAATTAGTGAAATATATTGCATGTGTACGGGGGAGTTTTGCACTTTCACATATTCTATCTCATGCATACATTATGGGGGAGTGTTGTACTTAATTATCTGATAATAAAATAAATGCATATATTTCTCATTTTGTTGAATGTTTAGTTTGTCATCATCAAAAAGGGAGAGAATGTGAATGCTTATGTCTTGAAGCATATCAAATGGGTTTTTGATGATAACAAAGCCAAAGATGAAGATCAAGATCAAAAGAGAAAACTAAGATCAATAGATTAAGAGTAAGATCAAAAGAGGTATATTAGAATATCAATGTAAAATGCCCTTTAAGTATCTCAATGATTCTCAAATGATTTTCCAAATATCATTTCCAAAATAAGTGTGAAAATTCAAAGCTACACATGTTTTTCAAAGAAACATTATTTTCAATCTTAGATTTAACACTCATGAAAGGATTTATGTTTAATCAAATGTCTTGAGGTGTTAGAAATGGCTTACAAGCTTAATTGGACTTGAAAAATGTGTTCAAAGGCCAAGGTAATCAATTAAACATGTTTTGTAATCGATTACAAGCGAAACAGAGAGCTGGTAATCAATTACATGGTTCATGTAATCGATTACACGCAAGTTAGAGGCCGTGTAATCGATTACACCATTAATGTAATCGATTACAATGAGCCCAAAAAGGTAAGAACACGTTTAAAGAGTTATGTAATCGATTACATGGATATTGTAATCGATTACACAGCAAGACAGAAGCCATGTAATCGATTACATGAATATTATAATCGATTACAAGCAAGTCAGAAGTCATGTAATTGATTACACCAATAATGTAATCGATTACACAGAGCCCAGAAAGCCAAGAACACGTTCAAACAGCCATGTAATCGATTACATAGATTGTGTAATCGATTACACGTGGTCTGACAGAGTCTAACGACTATTTTAACTGCATTAAAAACTTGGCTTTATCACCCCCAACAGCTCTTTTCTTCATACAACTTATAAATACTTGCCTTGGGTATTCATTAAGGGTTGAACTTCATTTTAGAACATCAATCTAACACTTATATACGAGAATCAATCCTGAAAACGTTTTTGCCCTGTTTTTGTGAGAAAACTTGAGATATTCAAAAGGGGCATTGCTAGAGCTTCAATTTGTATTTATCTACTCTTTAAGAGAGTTTCTATCTTCTATACTTTATGTAATCTGAAAAAGAGAGGGTGACGTATCCCTCTAGAATGAAGGGTGAGGTATCCCTTAGAGAGTGAGGTATCTCTCAAAGTTAGAAAAGGGTGAGGTGTCCCTTGAGGGTGAGGCATCCCTCAAAAGGTTGTAAAGGGTGAGGCATCCCTGTTTTTGAGGCTCAAAGCACAAGGGTGAGGTATCCCAAGGTGTTGGTGAGTGCTCTATTGTGTAAAGGTTTTCAAGCACCCGTTCAAGCTTGAAGTTTAGTGAAAAATCTCGAGTGGTTCGCTTGAGGACTGGACGTAGGTCACAAGGGGTGGCTGAACCAAGATAAATTCTTGTGTTTGATTCTCTCAACCCTATCTCTTTACATTTGTGCATTTACTTTATATGCTTGCTTGAATATTATTCATCTTGGTTTATTTAATTTGTGAGTGAAGTATTCTATTTCATTTATCTATTCACTTCATTTATCCAATAGCTTTAACGAAAATTGTTTAACAAACGTTTTACGAAAGATTTGCGAAAATATTTCATAAACTCAATTCACCCTCCCTCTTGAGTTTGAGGCCACTTGGCTAACACTAACTGATTAGGTAATTAGCCTAACCGATTAGGATGATAAAAAAGAGCATTTTTCAGTTTACAAAAGCTCCTAACCAATTAGGAAATTCACCTAATTGGTTAGTATGAAAATTTGGAGCGTTTTCTCAAGCTTCTAACCGATTAGGCCATTTGCCTAACCGGTTATTTCATTTTATAGAAGCTAAAATCGCAAGGTCCTAATCGATTAGGAACATCAGTTATTCTATTTTACAGGAGCCAAAATAGAAAGCTCCTAACCGATTAGGACAAAGTCCTAACCGATTAGGTGCAAACCAGAAACGCTCCTAATAGTTATAAAACGACTAGTTTTCATAAAGAATTAATTTCCAAACTTTACCCAATGGCTCTAAATATTAATGGGCTATAAATACACGTGTTTGGACATCAAAGAAGTAAGAATAACAATCTGAAAATGACTCTTGAGCATTAAATTCATTTTTCATCATCTATTTCTCCAAAACTCTGTTTTTAGCTTTAAAGTGTGAATCCTTGATACCCATAGTGCTTCAATTTGTATTATCCACTCTTGAGAGAGTTTCTTATCATCTACACATTGTATAAACTATAAAAGAGAGGGTAAGATATCCCTCAAAATTGTAAGGGTGAGGTATCCCTTGAAAGGAGAGGCTCAAACACAAAGGGTGAGGTATCCCAAGGTGTGTTGAGTGCTCAAGTTTGTAAAGGTCATCAAGCACCTGTGAAGCTTGAAGAATTGGAGGCTCTAGCACAAGAGTGAGGTATTCCAAGGTGTGAGGAGTACTCTTGTATGTAAAAGGTTTTCCTAACACCCGTGAAGTCTAAGAGATAGTGAAGAAAATCTCAAGTTAAGCTTGGGGACTGGACGTAGGCCACAAGTGGTTGGTGGCTGACCCAAGATAAATCTTAGTGTTTGCTCTTCTCAACTCTATCTCTTTATATTTGTACTTTAACAACATATGCTTGAGTTGATATTGATATCTAGCTTATTTCTTGATTTATTCTTTAACCCAAGTTGTATTTGAGTAATCCTTAATAGTTATGCATGTTCCGCTGCATTTATTAATTGAGTGATTTAAAATGCATAATTTGTCAAAGTTGCATTAAAACGTGTCATCACCCAATTCACCCCCCTCTTGGGTAATGGTTGCCATGACTAACAGATGTTCGTGAAGAGATCTGTGGAACATGCCCCCAACCCAACGAAGAGCTTTAACCGCTTCAACTTGCTGCAAGCCAGAGCAGATAACAAAGATTGGAGGACATCTGAGTTAGGAGCAAAAATCCCGGTTAACCGAGTTTCTAGAGAAAAATAAGGACTTTTTTTCCTGGACCTCTTCATACATGCCAGGCTTAGACCCAGAGTTCATCTACCACTAACTTTCTATCATGAAGAATGCAAAATCGGTGGCCTAGTGAAAAAGGAAGGTCGGACTTGAGAGGCAAGAAGTGATCCAAAAGCAGGTGAAAGAACTCCTAGACGTTGGATTCATAAGAGAAGTCTCCTACACCACTTGACTTTCTAACGTGGTCTTTGTAAAGAAGGCCAATGGAAAATGGTGTATGTGATTCAATTATACCGACCTAAACAAGGCGTGCCCAAAAGGCCCCTATCCACTTCTCAACATTGATAAGCTAGTAGACAACTCGTCTGGTTTTCAGTTACTTTTCTTCTTAGATGCCTATTCTAGATACAACTAGATCACCATGAACCAGGAGGATAAAGACAAGACCACCTTCATAACCGAGAAAGGAATCTATTGCTACTATGTCATGTTATTCAGATTGAATAATTGATAATAACTTAATTTTACATATTTTTCTTATAAAAAGTAAACATTATTAAAACTCAATATAATTAATTTTAATGATTTTTATATTATTATTTAATTATTGAGATAAGCTAATTTTATTTAATTATTATTATAATTACAAAATTTAAATAAAATAACAACTTCTAATGATGTGAAAGAATTATACTACAATTGGAGCCATGACATCTAAAAGTCCAAAAGTTAACTTATGGTCTACAATATATAAGCCCATTATTGTGAAGGAAGTGTACTGGTTAATCATATGATTGTAGTAAAAAAAAAAAGAAAAAAAAAAAGGAAACCCTATAACGGAGTTGGTGTAATAAATTGAAGAGAAGAACATGCTACATGATATAAAAGGAAGAAAGAGGCGAGATTGAAAAGTTAGAAAGTGCAGCAAATCAGCAAAACAAAAGAAGAAAAAAAAGAAAGGAGAATTGACAACGGCAGCGTAGAAAGAAAGAAAAGAAGGAGAAGGAACACACATCAATATTGCTAATCTTTTATGGGTTCTTTTTTCATCTTTGTATTTAATACTCTTGTCATAAGTAACTAATTTTATTTTTTATGATTTAGATGAAACTTTAATCTTTGTTTTAGAAGATTTAACTTTATTTGTAATATTTTTCTTTGTTCTATAATTGTATAATATTGATAATTATTAATCTTTAATTATTATTTATTTAATTTTTATTTATTATCTTGTAGTCAATTAATAAATTTAAATTGATATGCTTTAATCACATACTTAATTCTTATAATTTTAGGTGTGGATTGTACAATAGTATTCATTACTTTTGAGATCTAATGATTAAATAGTTCATGTTATGTTAAATGATTTATATTATAATTTGAATAGACCATGTTATTTTAGATTAATTATGTCATTAATTATATTTTAATAATCTTTAGTAGTGATTAAAGCTTATAGCCGTAGACATTCCATAGAACAAGATTAATTTTCATTCAAGTTAAATTCATCTTTGTATGGTTAGTGGTAGATTCAATGTCCAAAAATTATTCTTTAGTTGATCTTGCATTTTAATTTGAGTTATTTCATTTAAATTTATTATTTAATTTTAGTTTTAGTTTAGCACGTAATTTAAATTATTAGATTAATTAAATAAAATAGAAATCTCTTTTCTTTTTCTTTAAATTAATCTAGGTAGAGATTAGATTTTAGTTAATCCTATCACTCCCTGTGAGTACAACACATTTATATTTGCCAAATATTACATAGATCTTATGCACTTGTAAGTAAAGAATAATTTTATTACTTGAAAATTCTCTATCAAGAATGCAGGAGCAACTTACCAACAAATGATGAACAAAGTCTTTGAAGGACAGATAGGTAAGATGCTCGAAGTCTATGCTAAGCCTGTATTTTATAACCCTTAAATGGATGAATTGTGATGATTTGATTGTGATTATTGATGAATTTTGGATGGATTCTTATCAATTATCTTTGTTTGTGCAGTATAAGAGAGATTTACACATTTGAAGTGAAAGCAAGCGAATATATCTCATTTTCAGACCAAAAGAGAACAATTTTGGCTTAGACAGGACCCTATGTCAACTCAGAAGCAATTTAGGAGTTAGATACGGCCCTGTCTAACTTGAAGAAAGCTTTTGACTTGGAGACACGGTCGTGTCTCTTGGTCACACGGCCGTGTCTCCCCCAACGCTGAAGTTATAAAAATCTAGTACATGACACGACCTTGTCTTATGTGAACAAAGCTTCTGAGTATGAGACACGGTCGTGTCTCAATGACACACGGCCATGTCTCAATGACATACGGCCATGTCTCACTTAAAATTCTGAAATGTCGTATCACAAGACACAGCCGTGTCGAAGGGAGACACGGCCGTGTGAGCCCCTTTGACGTGAAAAAAAGAGAAATTTTACCCCAAATCATTATAAATTGGGCAAAAACACCAAACCTAGGGAGACTTTTGGCTAGAGACTTGTGTGACAGCAGAGGTTTTGAAGGCAAGAGCAAGACTCTTTGAAGATCAACCATTGAAGTTCTTTTCTCCATCTCCATCTTCCCATATTTTCTTTTTGTTTATTAATCATGGTTGTTTCTTTAATCCTTGTTTTTGTTTGTGTTACGATGGCCATTAGTGGCTAAACCCTTTTTCTAGGATTAAGATGAAACTCTCTATTTCCCTATTATGAATTGTTAATTTGATTATTTGTTAATGAAATTATTGTTCTTGATTCATTCTTGATATGCTTAATGCTTGTGATATGTTGCGCGCCATATTTACATGATTTTAGGCTTTAGGTGAAGGATCGAAAGATGAAATCTAATTGCTTGATAATCCAAGAATTGAACTTAGGAATTGAGACCTAGACATAGGCTTAAATCCTTCGAGGGGTAAACGATTGTCATAAATCTTAATGAGTTAGAACTTGGATTAATTGCCATGAGAATGAGATTAGTAAAATTTTAGCACCTTTTTAGTGCCAAGAAATTAAGCTTTAAATAATTTAGGACAAATCGCCTTCAAGAATATATTTGAATATTAACAAAGATAGGATTACAATTTATCATAAGGGATAGTGTAGTAGATTCTGAATCCTAGAACTTTAAATCCTTGTTAAATCTCATATTTTCTAGTTTCAATCGTTTACTTTATTACTTTGCTTTTCGTATTAATTTTAATTGAACATTCTCTTTCGATTTTATTCGCTTAAACAATCAAAATAGCCATAAGCGTTAGTAATCAATCGATCCTCGTGGAAATGATCTTTATTTACTACTTATACGATCCGTGCGCTTGTGAAAAATTAACAAGTTTTTGGCACCATTGTCGGGGATTGTGTTGATATTAACACGAGCGGAAAATTGGTTGATTTAAGCAATTTTTATTTTATTTTATTTTATTTTTTTATCTTATTTTATTTTAACTTTCTCTTATTTTTCTTTGAATTTTTAGGTGTTGTTTCTTTCTTATGCGTAGAACGAGGAGTCAAGGAGATCTTATTATCTCTGTTGATCTTGAGATCGAGAGGACGCTTTATAATATTAGAAGAGAAAGAAGAACATAGAGAATTAAGGAAGACAACATGGCGGACAACATTAACCAAGTCTCCAATCCAGAGCGAAGGTTGAGGGATTATGGAACTCCCAGTGCTAATGCTCGCCAGTCTTCCATTGTTAGACCACGGATAGAAGCCAACAACTTCGAGATCAAGACATCATTGATCCAAATGGTCCAATAAATGTAATTTAGTGGGTTACCAACTGAAGACCCAAATCAGCATTTGGATGAGTTCTTGGAGTTGTGACACTATAAAGATTAATGGGGTCTCAACAGATGCTATACGGATCAGACTTTTTCCTTTTTCTTGTAGGGGGAAAGCCAAGAAGTGGATTCACTCAAAGGCCCTTAATTCACTCACCACCTAGAATTTGATGGAGCATGCCTTCTTGGACAAGTATTACCCTATTGGAAAGACAATCAAGCTCCGCCAAGACATCACTACCTTCTTTCAAAAGGAAGATCAATCTCTTTATGAAGTATAGGAGAGGTATAATGATCTTATTTGTCAGTGTCCACATCATGACCTACAGGATTTTGTCGTCATCCAAACATTCTATATTAGGTTGTATTTCTCTACAAAGGCAGCTCTTGATGCCGCAGCTGGTGGTGCTTTGATGGCCAAGACCCCAACAGAGGCAAGGGGTTTGACAATGAAGTGGCTTCGAATATTTATTTATGGCCAAGTGATAGATCCTCTTTGAAGAAGCAAGCCGGAATGATAAAGCTTGATGCTATTACTATGCTGAATGCCAAATTTGATGCTTTGACCAAGTCACTTGAGAAGCTGAATGTCAACGTCGTCGTTGCCCCTACGATAACTTGTGAAACATGTGGAGGAGGGCATTTGACTTCAGAATGCAATTTAGTGGAGACCTATTCTCAAGACCTTTCTCTGGAGCAAGTAAGTTATGTACAAAATAACAATTTCAAGGCTCAAGGTAACCCCTTCTCCAACACATATAATCCAGGATGGAGAAACCACCTAAATTTCTCCTATGGTAACTAGCAAAATAGAGGGGCTCCATCCAATAATAGACCACCACCTGGATTCCAGCAACCTCAGCAATCTTCTTAGGGTGCAAAGTCTAATTTAGAAGCTCTTATGGAAAATTTTATAGTTACACAAAAGGACCAGAATGAAGTTATTCAAGCTCAAGTCCAACAACATGGGAAATCAATCAAGCAAATTTATAATCATCTTGATCAAATGACCACTCATTCTAATATGCTTGAAACTCAAATAGCCCAACAAGCAAGCCTGTTCAATATGGTTCAAGGGCGAATCCCAAGTCAACTAGAGACTAACCCAAGGGAACATGCTCAAGCAATTTCAACCAGAAGTGATAAACAACTTGAAGATCCCACAAGAGAAGAAAATCTTGAAGCTAAGGACACTAATGAGAAGGAAGAGAAGCACGAGAAGAACGAGGACAAGGTAGGAGAAAAAGGAAGCACCAAAAAGTATGTTCCTCCGGAAGCATATGTTCTCCCTTTGCCATTCCCTCAAAGATTTCAAAAGGCAAAGCTTGATCAGTAATTTAGAAGATTTTTGGAGGTGCTAAAGAAGCTTTACATTAATATTCTTTTTATGGAAGCTCTCTCCCAAATGTCCTCTTATGCTAATTTTTTGAAAGAGATTCTCTCAAACAAGAGAAAACTTGAAGACTATGAGATCATTGCTTTGACAGAAGAATGCAGTGCTATCATCCAAAACAAGTTTCCTCCTAAGCTTAAAGATTCGGGTAGTTTCTCAATTTCATGCTTAATTAGGGACATGCATATCAATAAGACTTTGTGTGATCTTGGAGCAAGTGTGAGTTTGATGCCCCTTTCTCTTTGCAAGAAACTTGATAATGAGGAGTTCAAACCTACCACCATCTCTCTTCAATTGGCGGATAGGTCAATAAAGCATCCCGTTGGTATCTTAGAGAATGTGCCAATGAAGGTGAGGAAGTTTTACATACCAGTCGACTTTGTTGTGCTTGAGATGGAAGTCGATATTCAAATCCCCAATATTTTGGGGAGGCCATTTTTAGCTACTGCTAGAGCCATGTTTGATGTGAAGCATGGAAAAATAACCCTCAAGGTTAGTGAAAAACTTGCTGAATTCAATTTGTTTCAAGTCTCAAAGCAACCAGTCGATGTTGATTCTTGTTTGAGGGTTGATGTAGAAGAAAAGCTGACTAGAGAGGTGCACACTAAAAGTCACCCACAAGACCCTTTGGAAAAATGCTTAGTGCATAATGGTGACTCAAACAATGAAGATGAGGAGGTGGTAGCCTACGCTCAAATTTTGGATGCATGCCTAACTGTTTCCCTTTCGCAAAACAGTAAGTTCAAAGAGCTCAAGGGCGTCTCAACCAAAGATCCTTCGCTTAAATACAAGGAGGCCTCAAAGGTAGAGCTTAAACCTCTTCCACCCATGCTAAGGTACGCATTTCTTGGTCCTAATTCTACATATCCTGTCATTATAAATGCAAATCTTAGTGATGATGAGGTTGATAAATTGTTGAATGAACTTAGGATACATAAAAGGGTAATAGGATACATCATTGATGATATCAAAGGAATTAGTTCTTCTATTTGCATGCATCGTATCTTAATGGAAGATGGTTGTAAACTTTCTGTAGAGCGTTAAAGAAGACTCAACCTAAATATGCAAGAAGTTGTTAAAAAGAGGTTTTCAAACTCTTAGATGTCGGGATTATTTACCCGATCTCGGATAGTCCATGGGTGAGTCCAATGCATGTTGTTCCTAAAAAGGATGGTATGGCTGTGATTAAGAATGAAAAGAATGTATTAATTCCTACTAGGACAGTTATAGGTTGGAGGATGTGTATTGATTATAAGAAGTTGAATAGTGCAACCCGGAAAGACCATTTCCCTCTCCCCTTTATTGATCAAATGCTTGAGAGGTTAGTTAGACACTCTTTCTTTTGCTATTTGGATGGTTATTCTGGTTTCTTTCAAATTCCTATTTGCCCCAATGACTAGGATAAAACCATCTTTACTTGTCCTTATGGTACTTATGCTTATAGACGTATGCCTTTTGGACTTTGTAATACACCTGCTACTTTCCAACGTTGCATGATACCAATTTTCTCTGATTTTATTAAAAATATAATGGAAGTATTCATGGATGATTTCTCTATTTATGGCACTACTTTTGATAATTGTTTGACTAACTTGTCTCAAGTTTTGCAAAGATGTGAGGAGGCTAATCTTGTTTTGAATTGGGAGAAATGTCATTTTATGGTGCGTGAAGGCATTGTATTAGGACACTTGGTGTCAGAGAGGGGCATTGAGGTGGATAAAGCAAAAATCGAGGTGATTGAGAGGCTGCCACCACCAAACTCGATCAAAGTTATCAAGAGCTTTTTGGGTCATGCCGGGTTTTATCGGCGGTATAGAAAAGATTTCTCTAAACTTGTAAAACCTTTATCCAATTTTCTTAATAAAGATGTGCCTTTTGTATTTGACCAATCTTGCATGGATTCTTTTTGTAGGTTGAAGGAGGCATTAATCTCTACTCCCATTATGTAATCACCGGATTGGGAATTGCCATTCGAGTTGATGTGTGACGTAAGTGATTTTGCAATTGGAGCCGTGTTAGGGCAAAGGAAGGATAACAAGCTCCATGCCATCTATTATGCTAGCAAGACCCTGGATGATGCACAACTAAATTATGCTACAACCGAGAAAGAGCTTTTGGCGGTAGTGTTTGCCTTTGAGAAGTTTCGGTCTTACCTAGTTAGCTCGAAAGTGATAGTCTACACTGACCACGCTGCTCTCAAATATCTTTTGAGCAAGAAGGATACGAAGCCTAGGTTGATCCGATGGGTGTTGTTGTTGCAAGAATTTAACATCGAGATCCGAGACAAAAAAGGAGCTGAGAATTTTGTTGCCGACCATTTCTCTCGAATTTCGCAAGAGAAGGAAATAGAGTGTATTGAGTTACCTATTGATGACAGTCTTCCAGATGATTAACTCTTCTCCATGATGGTGATGCCTTGGTATGCTGACTTCGTAAATTACTTAGTGTGTGGAGTTACATCATCTGATGTTTCATATCAAAAGAAGAAGAAGTTCATCTCTGATGTGAAGTATTACTTTTGGGAAGAGCCTTTGCTTTATAAAAGATGTGCAGATGGTGTCATACGATGATGTATTCCTGAAGATGAAATAGCAAGCGTCCTTTGCTATTGCCATTCCTCCCCATATGGAGGCCATTTCAGTTCTTCAAAGACAGCAGCCAAGGGACTTCAATGTGGTTTCTATTGGCCTACTTTGTTTTATGATGCCTAGAATTTTGTGCTTGCTTGTGATCGTTGTCAAAGGACAGGGAATATCTCGAGAAGGAATGAAATGCCCTTGAACAATATTTTAGAGGTCGAGCTTTTCGATGTTTGGGGCATTGACTTCATGGCACCTTTCCCCATTTCATTTGGTTACAAGTTCATCTTGGTTGGAGTGGATTATGTGTTGAAGTGGGTTGAAGTCATTGTATCTCCAACAAATGACGCAAAAGTTGTGGTGATGTTCCTTAAACGGAATATCTTTCACGGTTTGGTACACCACGAGCCATCATTAGTGACGATAGTTCGCACTTTTACAATCATCAATTTGAAGGTTTGTTGAAGAAAAATGGGGTGACTCATTGCATTGCTACACCCTATCATCCGCAAACAAGTGGCCAAGTAGAGATCTCTAATCGAAAAATCAAGCAGATTCTTGAAAAGATGGTAAGCAAATCTCGTAAGGATTGGTCTTTGAAGCTTGATAATGCTTTATGGGCTTATCGAATAGCTTTCAAGACTCCAAATGGAACTACACCATTTCAATTAGTCTATGGTAAGTCATGTCACTTTCCAGTTGAGCTCAAACATACAAGGCTTTTTGGGCAATTCGGATGCTGAATTTTGATATGAAGGATGCTGGAGCTCAACGCCTTCTACAAATTAATGAGTTAGATGAATTACGCCTTGATGCTTATGAGAGTGCTAAGATTTACAAGGACAGGACCAAGCGTTGGCATGACAAGCATATCTTGCACTGAGAGTTCCACGAAGGAGAGTTGGTCATCTTATTCAACTCACGCTTGAAGCTTTTTCTTAGGAAATTGGAATCTAGGTGGTCAGACCCTTTTAAGGTCCTTAAAGTGTTTCCTCATTGAGCTGTTGAAGTTTGGAGTGAGGTTATTGGAGCTTTCAAAGTAAATGGTCAACGATTGAAGCCTTACTTCATTGGGAATCCTATTGAGAAGGGAGTTACTCAACCCCTTTCTGATCTTTCCCCTCCAGCTTAAATGATATGAGGGGTCAAGTTAAGGACTTTAAATTAGCGCTTCACATGAGGCAACCTGTGTTTCTATCCCCTTTCATGCTTTCCTTTTGGTTCCTTTTTGCATTCTTAGCCTTTAGACTTAGTTTTTCTGGTCAATACTTCATTTTTCCACTTCTAGAAGTGATTCAGGAGCTACACACGGTCGTGTCTAACTTCCAAAACACTTCTGTTTGAACACTGGTAGGAGACACGGTCGTGTCTCAATGACACACGACCGTGTGAGCATCACAGAAGCTTTGAAGGACTTAGACACGACCATGTCTAACCACCTCAACGCTTTTATTGGATTTCTGGGTAGAGACACAGCCGTGTCTCAATGACACATGGTCGTGTCCCTTTTAAAAATTTAAAAGAAAAACACTTTAATATTTGCGACACCCCCTCCTCTGCGTTCATCCCCCCAAAATAATCAGAAACCCAGAAACCCCTCTTCCCATTCTCTCTTCTGCTTCATTCCCCAAACTCCCTTTTCCCTAAATCTCCACCATAACCTCCACCTCCATATCTTTTCCCTAACCTCCATTCCAAACCTCCACCTTCAACTCGTATCCACCTTCTCTCTCCCCATGCTATTCACCACCACCGTATCCAGCCTCCCTACCTCTTCATCGAATCATAGTACCCACCCACGGTCCAAAGCATCCCCGTCCACTCCTTCACCACACATCCCCTCCATAATCCACCGTACCACCACCCTAACCTCCATCCTATTCCTTCACCGTAAAACACCATCCCTCCATCCTCACCATAAACCTCCAACCCCAAACCCATACCCACCTTCTCCCACCCCCCTCCCTAAAAAACCCCACCCTCCACCATAACCCCAATCCCCCAAATCTCCACGGTCTCCTCCACAATCCCACCCCATTCTTTTTTTTCATTCTTAAACCCACTCTCTCCTCTCGCTGAGTTCTCTTTTTCATTTTCTTTTATTTTTATTTTTATTCTTGCTCTATAATTTATTTTAGTTAGCATTTTATTTTCTTTTAGTTTTTATTATTTTAATTTCCTTAATCTATTTTTGGCCATTTTCTCGCTTATTTTCTTTTTCATCTAGTTAGGATTTTATTTTGAATTTATGCTCTGTTTGCCTACTACAATGGTTCTGATTTACTTGCCAGTTGCTCTGATTGCCCTATTGGATTTTTATTTTGTTGTTCCTGTATAATTTTGTTGTGGCTTAGTGCATTTTGGTCTGCCCATCATTCTGCATGTCACTGTTTCTCTTGCATGCTGGTTATTTTCACTTTGTTACAGCTTTGTCCTTGCCTATTTAGTTATTCTGATTGTTGCTCCTATTGCTTGCTGTTTATACTGCTCGTATACTTGTCTGCTCATGTTGGTTGTTCTCCGTCTGCTGTGGTCATACTGCCTAAATTTTTGCTTACTTTTATACATGTTGGCATTTTTCTAATCTGAATATTTTGTGTTATTTTGGTTCTTGTATGCCTCAGCATTATCTCTGGTTGCATGCTTTTGGTGTTTTCCTGGTCTATTTCTCAGATTCTGATTTGCTTACTGATACTCTCATTTCTATTCTTCAGGTACTATGTCCTCAAAACACCAGTGCACTCGTGGCAAAGCCGTCCCATCACACTCTGGAGCAGCGGTTGATCGCCTTTTTCAATTTGATTCTCTAGCTCACCGACAGAAGTATGAGCAGTTCCGTCAGTACACCATCATCGCCAACAAATATCTAGACGATGCTACGATGATGGAGTTTAGAGTTCAGGAGATCATCCACGCTCATTTGGCTCGGGCTAGGTGGGAATTGTTCGCCTCTATCCGCTGTGATGCATATTTGGAGCCCACCCTCGAGTTCCTTTCTACACTCTCGGTCTCCTGTGAGTGTTAAACACTCGACCAACTGGGTACCATTAAGTTCTGCCTCAACCGGTGTCACTTTGCCATGTCACTGAACGAGTTCAATATTGCTATGGGCTTTGAGACCACGGTGTTCATTCAGTCCCCTGCTTACTAGAGCGCCTATCTGCACTATCCACGCACTTTTGTTGATAGCGAGTTTTGGATTTCAATCCATCAAGTGGCCAACCCTTATAACCCTAGCATTTTTAAATCTTCTTCCATTCGCGACCTCGCTTTGAGATGGATCCACTGTTTCATATCCCATAGCATCTCGGACTGGTTTCGCAGCACTGGGGTTGTCACAAAGACCAACCTCTTTTACTTGTGGTGTTTGGTGCATGGCCACCACTGCAACATTGGTTATTGGTTCCTACAACATGTTTTGAAGATCGATAAGGCCAAGGGAAGGGCCAAATTGATGTACATTCCAGTGGACTCCTACATTACTAATCTGGCCCGAAACCTTGATGCTTTGCATCTTGATGCCCATCTTGCTAAAGGGATGGAGCCCATTAATCGAGCTATGCTGATTCACCTCAACCTTGTATACGAGGTTGCTCCAGGCCATTGGGCTCTCCGTGATGGACCTGTTCCAGAGCCACATTCCCCACCACCGAAGGATGATGTTGCTAATGCTGATCCTGCTCCTGCTGCTGCGACTGATGCTCCACAGTTGCCTCCTCATATTTTAGCTGACCCGAGCGATTGCCTTGCTCGTATGGAGACTAGTCAGGCTGTCTTTCAGCAGCGTGTCCACGATGATATGAGCCTTATGGCAGCTCAGCAGGCCAGTTTTCGGGATCATGTCACTTCCCAGTTCGACCAGCTCTTCGCACTTTTGGCCTCTCGCTTCCCTCAGGATCCACCACCCCCACCCCCTGCATGATGTCACTATGTTCTTTTCAGGGAAGTTTCAGTATCTCATATTACTTTTCTCTTTACTTTACTTTTTACATTGAGGACAATGTAACTTTTAAGTGTGGGGGAGTGCATTTAATTTTTTATGTACTTAATTGATGATTTTGCGTATTAAATGACACTTGAGTATTGCACTAAATCGAGCTTGATCTTTAGTCTTATTGTCTTGATTATTTCTGAGCTGATTGAAACATGTTTGAAAGAGAGTCCACAGCTAATGAACTGAATGTTTGTGCAAGGTAATTTTTTTTTCAATTGAATGTTAAAAAATCTAGCATTTTATTTGGGAAATTAGCCATGTCTACTTGCAATTTATTCTCTTTACTAACTTAAGCCAGAAAGTGAGTTTTGAGCCGGGTTCATGATTGGATTTTTCATACTCAAAATCCTATTTTTCTTCTGGAGTGGATTTTCTCTTGATTTATGTATGCTAAAACTTGATTTGATATCCTGTTGAGATTTAACTGATTCACATACATACTTGAACATGATTGAGGCACTTAGGCTTAATTCTTTCATGACTTCTAGAGTTACATTGTTAAATAATCCCTTAATTGTCTCATTTGAGCCTGAATTTAATTTCTTTGGATACCTTATTGAATGATCAGGTTGAATTCTTTGGAGCAATTGATGTGTTAATTGAGAAGTCATAAATGGTTGTTTTTGTCTTCAATGGCTTTGATTTCAAAAACAAAACAAGAGAAAAAAATGAAATAAAAAAAAGAAAAAAATTGGTGAAGAATTGTGAGAATAATTTGGTTGAAAGTGAGAATTACCTTGTGCATTATGCTCTATTAATCATCTTTTCAACCTGATTCTACTTGGTATAGCTTTATCCTTAAACACTCTTTACCTTTATTCATCTTCTTCTTGCCATTAACTGTACCCTTGGCCTCATTACAACTAATAGAAGTCCTTTTGATTCTTGTTATGTATGTGAACTTGAAAATGGAGATGAGATTGATAGTCAAGCTTATGGTCATGCATTTGTTAAGAGAAATTTGAGTGATCTCTTTGCCCTTAAACACTTGAGAGATGGAAAGATGAGTGACCTCAATTGTTTGGTAAAGAGAAGAGGTGCAAGCTAAATTCAAGAGCTTTTAATTGTATTAAGTGCTAGACTTTCTTGTTTGATTGTATTTGATTGCTGAGCATTCATTAAATTTTTAAAACTGTGAAATTTTTCCCTTGACTCTTGTTTCTTGATGTTCAATTTAATCTTGATTTTGATTCATATCTTTGCTTGAGGACAAGCAATGTTCAAGTGTGGGAGAATTTTATAAGCTTATTTTTTATAGCCCTTAAATGGATGAATTATGATGATTTGATTGTGATTATTGATGAATTTTGGGTGGATTCTTATCAATTATCTTCGTTTGTGCAGAATAAGAGAGATTTACATATTTGAAGTGAAAGCAAGCAAAGATATCTCATTTTCAGACCAAAAGAGGACAATTTTGGCTTAGACAGGGCCTTGTGTCAACTCAGAAGCGATTTAGAAGTTAAATACGACCCTGTCTAACTTGAAGAAAGCTTCTGACTAGGAGACACGATTATGTCTCTTGGTCACACGGCCGTGTCTCCCCCAACGCTGAAGTTACGAAAATCTGGTACATGACATGACCCTGTCTTATGTGAACAAAGTTTCTGAGTATGAGACACGGCCGTGTCTCAATGACACACAGCCTTGTCTCATTTAAAATCCTGAAACACCGTATCACAAGATACGACCGTGTCAAAGGGAGACACAGCCGTGTGAGCCCTTCTGATGTGAAAAATGGGGAAATTTTGCTCCAAATCATTATAAATTGGGCAAAAACACCAAACCTAGGGAGACTTTTGGCTAGAGACTTGTGTGACGGTAGGTTTTGAGAGGGGAAGTGCAAGGATTCAAAGGCAGAGGTTTTGAAGGCAAGAGTAAGACTCTTTGAAAATCAACCATTGAAGTTCTTTTCTCCATCTCCATCTCCATCTTCCTATCTTTTCTTTTTGTTTATCAATTATGGTTGTTTCTTTAATCTTTGTTCTTGTTTTTGTTACAATGGCCATTAGTGGCTAAACCCTTTTTCTAGGATTAGGATGAAACTCTCTATTTCCCTATTATGAATTATTAATTTGATTCTTTGTTAATGAAATTATTGTTCTTGATTCATTCTTGGTATACTTAATGCTTGTGATATGTTGTGCGCTATATTTACATGATTTTAGGCTTTAGGTAAATGATCGAAAGATGAAATCTAATTGCTTGATAATCCAAGAATTGAACTTAGGAATTGAGACCTAGATATAAGCTTAAATCTTTCGAGGGGTAAACGATTGTCATAAATCTTAATGAGTTAGAACTTGCATTAATTGCCATGAGAATGAGGTTAGTAAAATTTTAGCACTTTTTTAGTGCCAAGAAATTGAGCTTTAAATAATTTAGGACAAATCGCCTTCAAGAACATAATTGAACATTAACAAAGATAGGATTACAATTTATCGTAGGGGGTAGTGTAGTGGATTTTGAATTCTAGAGCTTTAAATCCTTGTTAAATCTCATCTTTTCTAGTTTCAATTGTTTACTTTATTGCTTTGCTTTTCGTATTAATTTTAATTGAACATTCTCTATCGATTTTATTCGCTTAACAATCAAAATAGCTATAAGAGTTAGTAATTAATCGATTCTCGTGAGAACGATCTTTATTTACTACTTGTATGATCCGTGCGCTTGCAAAAAATTAACAACAGTCTACATAGATAATATGATTGTCAAGGCAGTGGAGACTGGTGACCACATTAAGCTCTGGAAGAAATGTTCACCTAGATTCGAAAGCACAACATGAGGCTGAATCCGAAGAAATGCGCCTTCAGTGTACAGGCCAAGAAATTTCTAGGGTTTCTGTTAACAAACCGAGGTATTGAAGTCTAACCCATAAAAATGCTAGGTCATCCTTGATATACGTAGCCCGCAATCCGTAAAAGAAGTGCAATAGATGACAGGACGGATAATGACCCTCACACGTTACCTTGCCAAGGATGCTAAAAAATCTCTTCCCTTCTTCAAAACCTTAAAAAAGGAAAAGAACTTCGAGTGGACCGTGGAGCGTGAAGCCACCTTTCAAGAACTGAAGAAGGTGTTGTCCATACCACCAATTCTGACAAGACTGGACCCCGGGGAAATTCTTTATTCCTACCTCTCTATTAACAGCAAGGCGATCAACTTAGTTTTGATAAGAGAAACAAATGAAGGTCAGAGGTCAGTTTATTTTGTCAGTAAAGTCTTGAAAAGCCCCAAGATCAGCTATCAGAAGATTAAGAAACTGACCCTAACATTGTTGATTACTACAAGAAGGCTAAGACAATACTTTTAATATCACCCCGTGATAATGAAGACATACCAGCCAATCAATCAAGTACTACATAAACCGGATCTCGCTGGGAGAATGATTGCTTGGTCAATAGAGCTCTCTAAGTTCGGTATTACTTATAAGCCAAGACCAACCATAAAGGCTTAAGTATTATTTGATTTATTGGTTGAGCTTACACCAGATTCTGGCCTTCCTAAAGTACACTCCTGGACCATCTATGTCAATAGATCCTCGAATCCCAAAGGGAGCAGTGCTGGAGTAATATTGGAAAACAAAGTTGGCCTTGTGTTAGAATATTCTTTGAGGTTCAGGTCTTCCACTTCAAACAACCAAGCTGAGTATGAGACATGTATCACAAGCATCAAAATGGTAAAAAAGATGGGAGCCACAGATATAACCCTATGCAGTGGCTCACAACTGGCGACATCTCAGATTCGAGGTGAATACCAGGCTAAGGAGCCCCTATTGCAGAAGTACTTAGCCAAAGTCAAAAAGTTAATGGAAAGCTTTGATAGTGTCAAGGTAGAGCACATCTCAAGGGAGCAAAACTCCAAAGCCGACATCCTAACAAAGCTTGTCAACACCAAGAGTCCCAGTAATAACAGGTCTATAATCTAGGACACTTTACTCACTCCCAGTATTATAGACAATGAAGTCCTCCTACTAGAAGATGATGAAATCTAGATGACCCTCATAGTTGCCTACCTCTGTAATGTTGCATTAGCTGAAGATCAGAAGGAAGCCTAGATGATAGTACGAATAGCGGCCTGGTACACACCAACTGTATCGTCGCGAGTTCTCTTCTCCCCTCTTTAAGTGCCTTGGACCAAAGGAGATTGAATACGTTTTAGCCGATATTCATAAAGTAAGCTCTGGCCATCATCTCGACAGAAAGTCCTTAGCACAGAAAGTGCTAAGGGTTGGATACTATTGGCCCACTATGGAAGCTGACAACAAAGAACATGTTCAGAAATGCAACCAATGTTAGCGCCACTCAGACATCTATGCAGCCCCACCAGAAGAGTTATTTACGATGTCAGTCCCCTAGTCATTCTACTAGTGGGTGATGGATATCCTAAATCCTTTCCCCCAAGCACCAAAGAAGATCAAGTACCTAGTGGTGGCAGTTGATTATTTCACCAAATGGGTTAAGGCAAAATTGTTATCCACAATCACATTTGCGCGAATCCAAAAGTTTAGTTATAAAAACATCATCAGCAAGTTTAGAATCTTGGAGTCAATTGTCAAGGATAATGGAACCTAATTCACAGATTAGAAGTTGAAGGATCTCTTGGCCAGTCTCAAGATCAAGCAACATTTCACCTTGGTAGAACATCCAAAGTCAAACGAGCAAGCTAAAGCCACCAATCAGGTTATACTTAGAGGGATAAAAAAAGAGACTTCACGATGCTAAGGGGAATTGGGTGGAGCATCATTTTCATGTCATATGGGCATATCAGACTATGCCCCATTCATCCACAAAAGAAACTCTCTTTAAACTGACCTACAGTTGCAAGACTATGATCTCGGTAGAAATATGAGAGCCAAACTTGAAGAAACATAACTTTTCTGAAAAAGCCAATCCAGACCTCATCCGCCATGAACTGGACTTGTTGGAAGAGCAACACCGCATTGCCCATATCTGCGAAGCCACCCTCAAATAGAGGATTGCAGCACGATATAACTCTAAAGTGATTTCACGGAGATTTAATCCTAGCGACCTCGTGCTACGTAGGGCAGACATTGGAGGGAAAAATGTGAAGGATGGGAAGTTAGCTCCTAATTAGGAAAGGCCATACAGGATTGTATCCGAAACCAACACAGGGGTCTACACTCTAGAGACTCCTTCTAACAAAACTATCAAAAATTTTTGGAATGCGGACAAGCTAAGGAAATATTATAGTTAAATGTCTCTTTTGTTACTGTTATCATGAATAAATCAGATGTTATATTTTCAAACACTTGTTTACTTTATTCATCTATGACTACAACAACCCACAAGGTTATCACACCTTGCTAAGGTTCAAAGAATACAAGGTCCGAAGAAGATCAGATATTCTGATATCTATACATGGCCAAACAGGGGAATCCACTTGACCAGTATCCGAGTTCAAGGAGTGCATTCAAGGGTTTTCACCTGTACCTTAATGAGCTTGACCTTGACCTTGACCTTGACCTATAAACTAAACATGTTTATAGAGGTTAAGTGTATATGACCGTAGCCCGGGACAGTGGACTCCACACCAAGAGGCTTCTGTGTCAACTATATTCTATAATTTCAACATTAAGCCTAACCCATAAGCCTAAAAAAGGTTTAATATGGCTATGAGCATTAGACTATTGTCTGACATAGTGAACACCACTCCAAGAGGTTTTCGTGTCATAACTTTACACTAAAAATTTAACTAAGTGTCAAACATTTCTAAGCGAACCTAACCACCAAGATCGATCTTTGGACCCATCTCAATTGGGAAAATATGAGTGTTCACTAAGTCTAAAACAGTCATCAAGATAGAGCGTTGAACCCATCTCGGTTGATAAAAACATGAGCATTTGCTAAGTTTAAAAGAAAAACACTGAGATTGAATGTTGAACTTATCTCGGCTAAACGACAAGAAGACTCTAAGTATAAACATAATCACCAAGATCAAGCGTTGGACTCATCTCGGTGAATAAAGAGAAAAAACAGCAAAGATATGAAGAAAAAGTGCTAAGCTCTTAAATTAAAGGTGCCTGAGATCGAGACTTGTCCATTTACAAATATTATAAAACCCCACGTAGAGGGAAATTAAAATCAAGAAATAAAAGAAAAGTTTGATCAAGCGTCCTCTGGGGTCCCGTCCACCATTGTTTCTGAAGTCCTCACCTCTGTCTAGTCGTCCTCCAATGTCCCATCTTCCTCCTCTTCATCGAGGTCCACCTTAGGAGTAACTTGGTTAACTGGAGCAATCGCTAGAGCAAAAACTACAATTTGACCATCTCGGACCAACTTCATTGAACCAATTCCCTCTTCATTAAGATTTGAGTTTAGAAGGCAGAGTTGGGCGAGAGCATTCGCTCCACAGAATTAGACCATTCATCTTTAAGCACCATAATCTCTTCATTCAGCTTGGCTTCAGTCTAACGGAGAAATTTGTTTTCAGCTTGGAGGGCGGTTAGAGTGGTCTCGGTAGAAGATATATGATCCTTCAGCTTATTTTCCTAAACCACTCCTTCAGTGACTTGGAACCAGAGTGCATTCACCTCAGCAACCTGAGCCCGGAGATTAGTCACCTCGGCAACATCCTCAAAAAGACAAGTGACCTTGGACTAGAGCTTAACGATCTCGACCCTGTGCAACTCGATCTCTTGAGTGACTTGAGCCAACTGCCCATCTTTTTGGGCAATAGGCAACTCAAGACTTTGTTTTTCACCCTAGAGCGCGTTGATCTCTCTTTCCAACTCTTAAGCCTAATGAATGGACTCAAAACTCCCCTCCAGAAATTTGAGGACAGAAGCATTGCACAGACACAGGACTTAAGAATCCCGGAGAAGCTCCACCATATCATGCTCTATCAGTATGTCTGAATCAACAGGAGATAGAAAGGCGATTTCAATGATCCTTGCAGGATTAACCCCTTTGCCCCACATCGACCCAAGTGAAAAATACAATGGAGCCCCTCTAGGATTGCAGACCCAGTCCAGTAGGAACCTCAGTAGGAGCAGCTTCGATAACCAGCCTCTTGCCCTTTGTTCCCTCCTATTATCTGCCTTCCTCTTCTGAGGTCGAAGAGGCTGTGCAGAGGAACCGGGCTCTGCCTCTTGCACTACAATGGGTGGAGGTGGAGGAACTATGACAGTAACACTTGGAGTGGTGACCAGGGCCTGTGATCGAGAAGCTCCTGCTCTCCTGGCTGCTAAACATAGGGCAAGGAGCTTGAGTCTGTCGGGAGGCACCATGCTTTCTACAAAAAGAAAACAAGTGTTACAACACTTAGGAAAACTTTGAAATACAAGTAAGACAAATGAGACACCTAATAGTGGCCTTATTTAGTCAGTGGGCTCATCGAGGATATCTTTATAGTATATCACCCCACTCATGTCGGCCCATTCTACAAGAAAATGAAGGACCTCAGCCTCATCCTCAAGGAGCTCAAAAATCGAAGTTTCAATCTCTTCTATCCTCTACTCCCATACAGTTTGAATTCAATATAAATAAAGATGGGGTTTGTCATCTCGGTTAACAAAAAAGTTATTGACCCCAGAGCCCCCTCACTTATAAAGAAATCCTTCTTAAAGTTTTTGAATGATTCCTAATAAGATTTAAGCACTTTGCGTCTAGCCTGAGCTCGCAAAGTGACACACCTTTTTTGATGGGAAGGTGAGAATCAGGTAAAAAGGAAGAAGAAGGATTTGACGGACTATGGCCAGTCGAAAACCTTGTGCACAAGTTCAAAAGCCCAGATGAACCCCTTGCTTTTTGGATGGAGCTAGGATGGAGCCATATGCAAACGATTGAGGACCCCAATCTTGAACTCGGTGAATGGAAGCTGGACCTCAATCCTTGTAAAGAGTGCCTCATATATATTTTAAATGAAGTGATCTCCTTCTGTCCACATAGAGCATACTCTTTCTTCCTCAAGCAGGTGGTGCATGGCGCACTCTTTGTCCCTCAACTAATCCGTAGTCGGTTATAAGTATTGTTGCTTCTCATACGCGTCCCTAGCTCTTATGACACTTGAGGGAGTCCCCAAGACCTGTCGACCCATTGATATAGGCCAACATCACGAGGGTAGATGAGCTCCTTGTGCTCTAATGGTGCCATTCTCCAAGTTCGCATCATAACGTCACCTACAAAGGTCGCACTCATGTTAGATTCATATAAGGATTCACTAAGATTCCCTAACTTTACTATGAGCTCAGAGAGCGAACGGGCTGACCCTTGCCTTGCCAGCTCTCTGGCACAATCCGCTCTTCGGATTGCCTCCAAGATGCTTATCCTAGTTAACGAACTCATACCACCATCAGAATCCCCACTGTGAGCCTGACGCCTCCGCCGTGACTGAGGTGGTGAGGACAACAGAGTACTAATAATCTCTGCAATCACACCACTATTTTGCATTGTTTCCTCATTATTATTCCTTGACATTTCCTCTCACAAAAATGTGTTTTCAAAAAAGAAAAAAGGTGGAGAAGGAGAGTACCTTGAGTTTAAATGGTGAAAAATGCTTGAAGAAAGTTGAAAACCAGCAACAACCCCCACTGGTACCCGCCAGAAATCACCTTGGTTTGCTGGAGAGGATGAGCCAGAATTGCCAAAGAAGGAGAAAGTGGGAGGATAAACCCCTCACTCCTATTTATGAGTGAGAAAAACCTCCCAACCGTTGTCATGAATGGGGACAAAAGCATCTCTTCCATATCGTTTCAAAATTTGAAAACAGCTAATCATGATGTTACGAATCCCAAATGGCGGCGTTCACTGTTCTTCAACCACGTGGCGTATTGTTTCTGAACAAGAGTAGTTCAAAGGACAACACTTAGAATGTTCAAAATTGAAGTGACGAGTGACGTTTCAGAAGGACACCCAAGCCAGATCACGAACTTTCATCAAGATATCATAGTAAACCCATAACACAGATCTCGGTTCCAGACCAAATTACACTTAGATTGGACGAGCTGCACAAACAAATCTGTATGGGGACAACCTACTACGGATCTCGGAGAACGGTATGATGACTTAAGCATAGTGATCTATTTCGGATCCCAGCCTTACTCATTAGCACCGAGAGCATTATACAACACATCACGGACCTGGACCCATTGGAAAGAATTATCGTGAGATCCGACATTTTTATATGACTTGGATTCCTTTGTCCTATATGTGTCGTGTGCTCCTGCTAAATTCAGATATATTGACACTTAGCTATCACATCTTATCGCCAAGTTAGGGGCAACTGTTCTGGACTAAGTTATGGGTTAACAGTTTAGGAGCAACTTGACCCACTAAAATAGGATCTAAGATATTTATGCGCGCTATTAGACAAGTACATCTACCTATTTATGAGGAGCAAATCTCTCACAAAATTCCTCATAGATATGAACATTAATTACATCCCACATAAATAGAAAAATTAGTTATAAGAGATAACAATTTCATGGATTTTAATCCTAAATAATAGCATTCAATTCAAATTGAACTACGATTCTTATCACTCAAGACGCTCCTATAAATACCCTACAATGTCTCAAAGATATGCATCTAATTCTAAACACTACCCACCTTATGCATAATCTAACTTGAGCGTCAGAATACCTTTTGCATGTATCCACCCCTCACACTATTGTTGCTGTCACCATGCCATGGGAAATTTTACCTTTAACCACCTATTCAAGTATTCTTTTGAACCTTGTTCAGAATAAGTTCTTTTACAAACTGAAATGGATTCATTTCTCTCTTTATATAGTGTGTACTCCACTACTACAGTATATTATGGTTTATGTGTTCTATTTTCTTATCTCTAGAGCCCATAGTTAACTCTTTTCGTTTTAAAGTCATAATTTGTCAATATTTTTATGTGGTCATGATACATACATATTTTAAATGAGTGTACTATCTTTTTTTAAACATAAAAATTTTGTGTGAAGTTTAATGATAATCACATCTGATTGAAAGTTTTAATTTATAGGTAACTTACTAAGTTGTAATTTCAGATATTGTAATTTTTATTATTGTTTAAAAGAAAATTAAATAATTGCTTAAATATTTTGTTTCTTAAAAAATAAATGTAGTCTTCTAATATAATTTCATAATTATGGTCTCTAATTATAATAATATTCAATTTTAATTATTAGTAGTAGATTCATTGGAAAGAAAATCAAAATTTGAGCAACTACATCTTGATGCACATGAAAATACATCAGAATACATACATACAAAAATAAATACGGGTCCATCTATAAAAATAAATTTGAATACAATTGCTGGTTAATTAAGTATATAAAGATATTTTTGACAGCCTTAACAATGAGAAAATTTTATACAATATTTTTTAAAATTAATATGAAAACAAGTAGAGAGTGGTGATTGTAATTTCACTATAAGAAAAAAAAAAACTGACGAAAAATTCCGTCAAGAGTGATTGCACTTTCTTATGTGCATTACATTAGTGTTAGTGTCTCTATATAGTATATTAATGCCCGCTCAAAGCAGATTTTCTAGCCCTGCCATGGCTATTGGCCTCATCCTTAATCTACAACCCAATCTTTCTCCCAAATACATGAAAATCAACAAGCATATTGTTCTGATGTGAATCCACTGGTCGAGTTGAATAATGAAGAAGATGTATCACAATTAGGTCTATGAGAGTGTCGTTTTGAATAAGGTTAAGAGGAATACCTGAATAAGTAGTTGAAGGTGGAATCTTCCGTGACATAGTGGTAGCAATAACAGTGTGAGAGAGTATGTATTTGTAAAAGACACTCTGTCGCTTAAGTTAGACCGTGCATAAGGTGGATAATGTTTAGAATTAAATGCATACCTTTGAAGCCTTACATGATATTTATAAGAGTGTCTTGTGTGATAAGAATCGTAATTCAATTTGAATTGAATGTTATTATATTATTATCTTTTATAATTAATTTTTTTATTTATGTGATATATAATTAGTGTTCATATCTATGAAGAATTTTGTGAGAGATTTGTTTTTAATAAATAAATAAATGTACTTATCTAATAACACGTATAAATATATGAGATCTTATTCTAATAGATCAAGTTGCTCCTAAATCGCTAATTCATAACCCGATTCAGAACAAGTGCTTATATGTAGCCTCATTGGATGAATTCATGCTGATAGGGTTGCTAGTGTATGAACAATATAAATGTGCAAGCTTCAATATGGGGGTGCACAAATGGATCGGCCATAGCTTCTATTAACAAAGAGATTTCGTGCACGTTGCATCTGCACAGGAGCTTCCATGAGAGCATCCTCGCGTGATTAGCAAGAGAAAATTAATTAAATGCAAAATGGAGTTATTATCAATTTTTATTTGGCTAAGAAAAATAATTAACAAACTCATCAAAATAAATCAGTGTGTAAAACAAAATGGGATTTGGGAATCCTATTATGTAAATCAAATGTGAACACTTAAAACAGTTGCCGTGAAGTTAAGTGTACAAAATATTAATGAAGTTTAATTTTGATTTATGGTAAGTAAAAATTTTATAACTATCATTTAATATTGTGTTGAACTTAATATAGTGAGATTAATTATATTAACAATTATATGATATATTAATCTCAATAAATGATGTAACAACAAAATATTAGATAAATATATAAAAACCTTTTCATATTACATTGCTTTAAAATTCAATTCTCATTAATAACACATAATATTTAATTTATTCTGAAAATTAAATTAATAACAAACTAACTTACATAGAATCTTTCTCAGAAAACTAGTATTTTTTTTTTAATTTCCTTTTTCTCACTCTCTATTAAGGGTGTAGGTAAATTTGAGCTAGCTTAGTCTATTTGGGCTATCTCAATATAGACCAAACTAATTTTGGATCGAACTAAATTAAATTAAAATTAATTTGAGCCAGCAATTATTTATCCTAACTCAATCTCATGGGGACTTTAGGATAAGCGGGACACCGCTATAATTAAAAGAAAGTTAAATTAAATAATTAGTTCCTGTAGTTTCATTCAATTTGGATTTTAGTATCTATAAAAAATATATATATTGGTTTCTACAATTTCATTCTTTTAATTTTGGTTCATATTGTTATAGTATTAGTTTTTATATTTTTCACTCTTTTAAGTGTCAATTCATATAATTTTTATTTATAAAAGTATTGATCCGTACTTCTTATTAAAAATTAGTCCTTATAATTTTAAATTATTAAAGTATTAATTTTTAAAAAATAAAAATTTAAATTTATAAATTTATAAGAACCAAAACGAGAAGAATTATAAAAACTAAAATTTAGAAGAAAAAAAAAAAGTCAAATGCGTTGCAGTTGAACGCACAGGATCCACTAGTTGATTTGAAATTGAAACTAGGGGAAAAACTTGCAAGCAGTGGGGTGAGGGTGCAAAAGCAAAAGGTAGAAGGGTACCACTGAAAAAGGTGACATGTGATGTTAGGCATTTATAATTTTAAGAATAATATTATATTATTTTCATTACATTATTTTTATATTTCTTATTTTTTATATATTAAAATTAAAATAAAAAATATTCATTTTAACACGTATTCTCTCTATTTTTATTTTCTAAATAAAAAAATATAACCATGATATAATAATATTGGTGTGTAAATAACATAATAACTAGTTGTGTTACCTATGCTTATGCACAGGTTTTTTTTTCATATTATTTGCCTATAATTTTTTTAATCATTTTTATACTATTTTTCTTGGATAACAAAACAAGGAAAAAAACACTTCTCAATATGTATTTTTTCTTTTTTTAAAAAAAGAGTAGGTTTAATTAAAAAGTGTAAAAATATGATGTGTAAAAATTATTTTCCATTTTAATCCTCTCTCCTTTATTTTCTTTTTTTAATATAATTTAAATCTTAATTTTATTGTCTTATTAATTGCGTTCCAGTCAAGAGAAAGAAAAAAAAAACATCACATAATAAAAACAAAAGTCAAACATCATTTATGAATGGCTGCGTTTATGGTACAAAATTTAGTGGCAAGAAACTAAGAAGTCGATAATTCAAAAGAAAAATGATACCAAGATTATTAGATTATATGAATATAATATGATGATAGTGGAGTTTAGGTGTACTTGTTTGAGAAATGATTTTTGTACAATATTTATATATTTTTCGTATGTTTAACTTTTATATACGTAAAAGATGTTAAATCATATTATATGTAATTATAGTATTTTTATAAAATATAAAATAAATTTATGAATGAATTAAAAAAATTAAACATATAAAATTAGACAAATACATGACTGTATTTGTTTTGCAATATACATGGAAAAAAAATGTGTGGTGTGAGTATTTGTGAAAAGTAAGAGTGTAAAAATGTGCTATACTAAATGGGCACACTTTAATAATTCAATAAAATGTATGAATTATTTTGAAAAAATTAAAATTTAAATATACTTTGATTTGACTAGATTGACTCATATAAGCCTAGTAAGATGTTAGTTGACTAGCAGTGGGTCAAGTTAATATGTTGGTTAATGTTTAATTATTTAATTAATTATATTTAAATAATTTTATCTTTATTTTTTAATATAAATCAATATTTATAACATAAAATAATTTAATTTGTTATTTGTTAATATATAAAAAATATAATAATAAAATATAAAAATAAAATTTTTAAATATTAAAAATATAAAAATATTATTTTTTAAAAAATAATTCTAACTAACAGGCTGGTTTAATCCAACTCACAATCCATTTCAAGTTAGACTAAACTAACATATTATTAGTTTATAACAATTTTGACTTAATTTAACCCGATCCAAAAATTGACTTAACCCACAAGGGAGCCCTCTAAGGTCACGTACGTAGGCTGTGGGCTATGGCCTTCACTGTGTGCCAGTGCCTGCATATTTGCGCTGGGCTATTGGTCCAATTAATTTGGGAGTCGGGTAAGGAGCTTCCCGGCTTGATTCGAGCCAACTCACTTTCGACCGGTGCCAATTGGGGTCAAGTTAGGTTGTGCAAGAGTTTTTGCAGTTGCACATCTATATGTTGCTAACTCAATCTACATATTTTGTCAAGCTATATTAATTAGTCCATCGAACTCCGTTCATTTTGACAGTCCAACTTTGCCTAGCAGTTAACACCCTACTCTTGCTAATGTTGACCAGTTTACAGTACAAGAAACTCACGCCTACCTAGTACCAATATTAGTCTCACCATTGTCATAAGAAGAAATAAAACTTTGGTTAGTATAATGGTCAAAGTGGAGGATATGGTGGTTTGAACCGGTGGCAGAGCTAAAAGGAGAAATTATTAGTAAATGGGGGAGGCCATGCCATAGAAATTAAAAAAATTTAAAAAATCTCCAATAAACCCTTTAGATTTTGAAATGAGTTGAGAGGGCTAAGGCATCCCATTGATGTAAAGATGCGTAATTTGAACATTAGGCATATGACAAGTAGAATAGTTAATATTTTATCATATATAATTTTATGTGGTCATTTTCTACCACATGTCATTTGAAATGGCAACATATAGAAAAAAAGTGCCACAAATACAAAAATCAAATATTGAAATCAATTAATATAATCATCAATCAATCAATCAATATAATATAAAAAATGAAGTTATATGATTTAAAAACTTGTCATATGTCTTCCCTGTCAGCAAGTAAGTGCATTGCTTGTTTGACATGTGATAAGTAGAATAACTAATATTTTATTATATGTTATCTTATGTGGACATTTTTTGTCACATGTCATTTGAAGTGGCAACATGCTACATATATAAAAAAAATGTCACATATACAAAAATCAAATATAATAATCAATTAATCAATCAATCAATATAATATATAAAAAAATACATAACTTAAAATTTTGTCATGTGTCACTTCTACCTAGTAAGACATGCTCTCATTTTTTGTCAAGTGTCAAATAGTCATATTATTTGCATGTCATGTGTTTTTGTATTTTTTTTCCAATATAGTGCTAACACATCTATATACGTGGATGACACATATTCAAATACTAAAAACTCAATAAGCTAGAATGTTGATGTAAACTCCTTAAAAAAAGAAAAAGAACTACTAAAAATTACTTAGGTAAAGAAAGAACAAAAAATACACATAGAATGAAAAAAAAAGATAATAATTAAACTAACAAAAAATGAAAATTTATATGAACATTTTAAATTTATTTTGCAATATTTCGTTACATATTTTAGTTTTAAAACTATACTTGCTTATTGTACAAGAACTTCTCTTTCTTACAAGTATATTTTCAACTGAGTTCTAGACTGCTTATCACTTGACTTACATGAATATAAATTGACTTAATTTATATATAATTTTAAGTAAATTTAATTTATTGAAATAATTTTTTATAAAATTATTGGATTAAATTATGCATTTAAAAGATTTTTTTGTTTATATTATAAATATTTTTTAAGCATATAGATTGTTTTTATAACATTTTATATTTAAATTCTTTAATATTTATATTAAAGTGAAATCTTTTCATGAAAATATTATATATTTTTAAATTAAATTTTTAAATATTATTTTTTTGAATTATTACATATATTTTATTTTAATTATATTTATTTTTATCATTTAATTCTTAATTTATTCGTGCATTATATGGATGCAAAATCTGGATTTTATAACTACAACAAGCAAATACTGTAAAAAAAAAAACTACAACAAGCAAATGTGACAAGTGTACATTTTAGATTGTCTAAACAGAAATTTATTCTCAATTGAGGCCAAAATATTCTTACATATGAAAACAACGAAAAAAGAGGGAAAATATTTTCTTATAACCTAAAATCTCTTCCCCATTATCGGCCTCTTGTACTCTTGTATCTCCAAAGGAAACACACTCCTTTTAGACGCATTCAGTCGCAAATAAAGTGTCTATTCTTAATGGATGAAGCGTAGCTTAACTAGTATCTCTCATGATTTTTATAACAGGATTGTGGTTGTAAGGAGAGGGGTTTGATCCTTCACGTCTTCATTTTTCATTTCACCTTAAGTCCAATAGAAGCTTCTTAAAAGAAAAGAAAAAAAGAAAAAGTGCCTATGCTTATTGGGTGATTATTATCATATCCTATAGCCACTGAAATTAGAATGGAAAAGGAGATAAAATCTTACACTTCTTTTGAGTTTTGAGTTCGCGTCCTCCTTTACTTTCTCTGTCTCTTCCTCTGTCTTTCTTTCAGCCCTTTTAATTCCTCTCTTCTCCAATTCTTTGACGCTGCTCTATATCAATATCAATACACTTCCCTTCCTCCACCAAAATGATTTCTAGCCTTGCCATTTATAGATTCAATTTGAATCATGTGTATTTCTATACTATGATAATAATGCATTCAACCATTTATATTTTTATCTACAATTTTTTTTATATAATATTATAAATTTAATATTTTTTTGAAAAATGCTTAAAGGGAGCATACACTATTCTATTTTCAGGTTAAAGTAAGTCACAAATTTCAATAAAAACTTATCGTTATATTTACATATCACTTACCAATAAAAAATCATTAACAAAATTCAATTTGAATACATATTTGTTGATACTATTCTATCCTACCAATAAAGAATCAATCCTTCTTGCCATTATAAATTTAATCTAACAATTCACATTATGTATTAATTTTAATCAAGAAAAATGATATTTTCACATGTTTTATTATTAACAGATTTGATAAATTTATTGGAATTCTAAAAAATATATTATAGTAAGACCAAATTGTTGTCTAATAATTTACATTGAAATGTATAAATTGTTCATAAAAATAAATTTATGGAATTATCAATATATCATTACTCTTTTAAATAATCTAATGAAGGGTTTTTGTTAAAAAATATTTAAAAGATTCTACAATAAATTTTTTAATTAAATTGGTAAATCTTTTTAAATTTTAATATATTAAGTATTTTATATTTTAATATATTAAATATTTTATTTTTATCTAAAAAATTTTATTATAACTTTTTTAATATCTGCTTAACAAAACCTTTAATGAATTACTATCGAAATACAAAAGAATTCTTGGTAGGCACGAGGTGACGGCGTGTTCTCTGTCGGTTGTTGGAATATGACAAAAACAAATTAAAACTTGGCAGTGAAGTGACGAATGATGATGAAGTGCTAGCTGTCGTGTGTGAGAAATATTTAAATAGATCTTGTTTATTTATTTGTGTAAATTAAATTAATTAATATTTAATAATTTTATAAATTTTTATATTATATATTTATTTTATATTAAAAATAATATTATTATGTATTAATTGATTTAATTTATACAAGTTATATAAATAAATTTCACATAATTATTTCTACTGATGTCGGTGCAGTGAGTGACGTGCAGCGTTGATGTTGGAGCGTGTTTGGTGCTGAGTGATGCGATGTCGTGTATTATGGATCTCATCGGGTATTATTGGTGCGGAACTGCGGATAAAGCCTCTTTTTTTTTTAACCATAAAACTTGTTGTATATTACATGTATATACAATTTTTTATAAAAGAAATATTAAAAATATATTTTTATTATATTTTTTATTAAATCATATCATATATTAAAATACATATTTAATTTTAATTAATATATAATTAATTTAATTAATATATAATTAACTCAATTAATATATAATTAAATTTAAGTTTATATTTGTATATAATGTAATTTAATAAAAAATAATATATTAAAAAAATATAATAAAAAATATATTCTTAACATTTTTTTTATAAAATTAGTTATAACTAAATAATAAAAAATATTATTTTATTAATATAGTTAGGAAGGAAAGTATTAATTCTTGGAAGCTATATAAGAGAAGGAGAGGCCTCTGGTGTTACAAGTTTTTTTTTTTAATTTAGGTGCGATAACTGACATGGGACAAGTGTTATACCGTGTGGGGCCCACGTTTTTATCAACCGGTTGTTTTCTATTTTTATGAAATATCATTTTCACCTATTAGAAATTATATATTATCAAATTGACCCTGAATTATACATGAAACTTTTTTTTTTTTTTGGCTTTCTTTTTTATTGGACCTTTGAAGTTGAAATTCAATCTTTTCTTCCATCTATGCTCTCAGAGTATTTCGACAAGTACTCATGGTGGAGAGGTGCTTAGTGACACTATATTTTCCTCCTTTCCACCATGTTCATGTTCATAAAAGCTGCTTAGCAGTTATTATTGTAATTTTATGTGCATGTATGTGATATATATACCTGTAGGTACATAATTTAGTGAATAAGTTATCTCATATAATTAATTAGAATAATTAATTAAAATGATATAATTAAGAATAAATAGAGAATTGTATAAACTAATTATAGATAAGATTATTTGTAATTATTATGAGATAAATCAGTTTTTAGTGAACAAAAGATAATTAAATAAAATATATATTAAGTTCATTAGAGATTAATTAGTAAATTAATTAAGTAAATAATTAACTTCAATAATTAAAATATCTTATGATATTAATTAAATCTTAATAATATAATTAGATTAATAAAGGGTTAATTAGATATAATAATAATATTATATTAAAGTAATGATTAGAAATCCACCAATAGAATTTCATGCAACCTAAAGAAGCACAAAGCTTAATTTTTATTGGCTTGGGAAATTTAGAGTAATAATGAGGATTCTAAAAAGAGATTTAATATTTAAATTATTAAATTATATGTAATATAATGAATTTAGAGTTACTAGTGCAAATTCTAGTAATTATGGTTAGTGTACAGGAATTATAGGGTTTGCATGAGACTTTTAAAGGACTCCAATGCAACCTAGGAAGTAAAGAGTCCTAAGTAATGAACCCAAATGTAGTTAAACTCTACCTAAGACCCAACCTAGGACTTGTAAGAACCCCAAATGCTCCTAAACTAACCCTATGGTGATAGCTTAGCGCCTAAGCTATCGAGGTTTCCTATGGCCACTAAGTAGCAATACAACACACTCAAGCCCTCCTCACACCGCCTCTCACACACGGTTTCACTTAAAACACACACTCACAATACTCTTCATCACTTCACATGCACCACCACTGTCCTTAAAGAGAGAAGGGACAACAAGAGGGATTTAGAGAGAGAGAGAGAGAGAGAGAGAGAAAGAGAGAGGAGTCACCGGTCTAGGAAGGAAGTGGAGGTTTGCATGTGCCTATCTTCATTGGTCCTAAGCCACAACCTTCATCCCCTTCAATTTGCACCCAAAGTCGCCACCAAACTACCAAGCCTCAAGCCCAAGGAGTTGAGGTAAGGGTCATTTCATCTCTTTCCTCCATTTTCTTGTTTGCTTGAACTTGTTAGAGGTGTTCTATGGTGGTTATTAGGGTGAGTTATGGCTTATCAAACATGGGGAAGCCATGGATGACCACGACCAAGCTCTTGGCTGCCGCGACCTTAATGTTCTTTTGGTCACTATGTGGCTGTTTTTATGGAAGGGAGGAGGATTTTGAGGTTTGAGGATGGTTGTGGTGGTAAGGATGCCATCAATTGGGGACCAAGAAGGCTAGTTGTGGTGGCGGCGGTTAGCCACCATATGAAGTTGATGATAGGGGTTCAAGCTTAGATGGAGTTTTATTGAGTTTTGAGTGGTGGTGGTTGTAACATTCTACTGGTAATTTAATTATATTTTAATAATATACTAAATAATTGCTACGTACCTCATTTAAATTTATATTTACTTAACGCTAATAGAATATTACGTACTTCTTTATTTATTTAAGATTTAATTAAATACGTGCAATGGTTAAATACGTAACGAAATTAATGTGATTTTGATTTAATGTGAAATTGATACTAAAAATGAACTTTTGATACTAGAAATAGTCTAGAAATGATGAGAATGAGAAGAACATATTCTTTGTCACAATTTGATGTTTTCGGCCAAGCATGCATATTAAGGTTAAATTTACATGTTAATGATTTTTATTGTATTTTATTGTTATAAGTATAGAAACTATCAATTAACCATGATTCTTTGTTGTTGTTTGTTGTATAACAAGAGGCAACAAACAAATGTTCCTCCTCCTCAATTTGTTGTTGGTGCTCAGCAACTTGGGCTTCTAGTCCCTGCTGATTCTGTCCTTCATGATTTGCTCTATTTTTGCAAACATTGTATGCATGACCAAGCTAATTACAAGCCTTGCATTTGACTCCTGGCCTAAACCAACAATAGTTTTCAGAGTAGTTTCTTTTATTGGAATAAGAACAAGGTGAATATATTTTTTCCTTTCTCCAAGTTGCTTCTCTCCTCCATAACTTGCAGTTGGTTGTTTGACTTTTTGCTTAGCAAAGAATGAACCTTCATATGTGTCTTCAAGCCTCATGGCTCTTCTTTGTTCAGTATATTGCAAGCCATTCACAAGCTCTACAAGTGATATTTGAGAAAATCCTTACTTTCTTCAAGAGAGGATATTTTTTACTCAAACCTCTCTAGAAGACACACCAAGATTTTCTCTACTGCATGTTGATCACTAAGCTCATCACCTCACAATTTGATTTGTGTCACAACCTTTGAAAGTTTATCTAAAAACTCCTTCATTTTTTCAGCTTCTTTCATCTTGATTGCCACAAATTTCTCCTCAAGTTAAAAATTTGCATCATCTTTGTTCTTTCACTACCTTGGAAATCTTCCTTGAGTTTATCCCAAGCCTCCTTTGCAGTCTCAATATTCAAGATCTTGATGAATATATTATCATGTAGTGCTGCATGTATAATGGCAAGGGCTCTGTCTTCCTTGGCCACTTCCTCATTATGGTTTCTTATCTGAGCTACTATTGGGTTGTTTGGCAAAGAAGGTGGATTGTTTCCATTTTCCACCACCTCCCACAAATTTTGAGCTCTTAGATAAGTTCACATTTTTGCAGCCCATACATGATAATTTTCTCCCGCAAATACAGGTGGTGGAGGTAAGGAGTTGTTGCTAGATGCCATAACCAAGATTTCAAGTTTTCTGGTTTTTCAGGTTTTGGAGGAAAAAAGTTTTGCTGGTTTTCACTCAACTCACACACAATTGATAGCTGCCGAGACTACCAAATTAGATGAGATTTGTTTACCAATTCACCAAAAACTTGTAGTATGCGGTGTAACTGGGTCAAACCCTTAGAGCAATCTAATGAATCAATTATATTAAGGTGTTAACAGGGGGGTTTGGTTTGCAAGAATAATTAAAAGACAATAATTAAAATGTTGTAAATAGAATGAGGAAAAACAATCAATCCAAGGGAATCAACAACTCTTGAGTTTAATCCATCTTTGACCACTATGGACTCATTTACATGCTAACCAAATTCTTGGTATGGACCACTATGGACTCATTCACATGCTAACCAAATTCTTGGTATGCTCTACTAGATAAGCATCTAGCATTTGGTTCATCAAACACCTTTGGTGCATTGCCTCATCTCATGTGAAATCTTCATTCAAGCATGAATTCTCTATTAGGTAAGCACCTAGGATTTGGTCAATCAACAAAAAATGGATTAAGCATCCATTTAATCCTAAATCAACCTTATACTAGAATTCATGTCAGGTAGACAATACATCAAACACCTTTAATACATTATCTAGTTTCTGCAAACACATGATAGTTAAGCAACTATCACATGAACACCAAAACTGAGTTAAGCACTCAGTCAAGATGCAACAGAATAAAGAGAAGAAGGAGAGAAATTTGATTAACAACAAGAATGTAAACATTCATCATAAGGTCTCAAAATTAAACATCAAGAGTGTTTTAATCCTTAGGATTGATTTCAAAACTTTAGCTCTCTATGAACAAAGAGCACAAAAAGAAAAGTAAAAGTATAGAAATTTAAAAGAGCATAAATATAAAAGAGAAGTAAGAAGAGAGGAGAGGAGAGGGGGAAGTAGCAAGAGAGAAAGTGAGAAGTGAAAACTGAATGGAAAAATATGGTCTCGGTTTTGGGATCTCTCTCCCACATAACATACACTAAAAGTGAAATTATAGGTTTGTCCCTATCTTATACTCTTCATTTTCCAATTAGCTTTAATTCGACACCTAATTTGCAAGATTTGGACACCTAATGAAGGGGTTATGGCCAAAACATGTTTAACAGCTCTTGGATCTTGTCATCTCCCTTTAGATGTTAAAAACTTTATCAAAATGTCACTGTTTTGATAAGTGGTCTTCCTAAAAGTTAAAAGGTTTTGTCTCAACTTTCGAATGAAACCAGTTTTAGCCCAGTTTGACTCATACAACCCAAGATACAACCTAATCTTTAGACACTGCTCAGGTTCCAGCGACAACACTTCTATTCTGACTTTCAGGCCCAATATAACCTAATAGACATCCAATTCAGCTCTAGAACTCTTATCAAAGTTGTAGAACTTCCTCTTGACCTTCTGTTCTACTTTTAAATGTTTATAACTTAAGTTATATCCGAAATACAGAAATAGTGTAATGTTTATAACTTAAGTTATATCCGAAATACAGAAATAGTGTAAAATTACCACAATATGAAAAAATACAACTGAACCCAATTTGAACCTAAACTTATAAATGATGGTCAAAACTAATTGATTAAGCACAAAAGAGGTCTAAAATGATGAATGTGAAGGTTAACTAATATACAAAAATGGTGTTTATCAATAGTCCCTCAAGATCTGTTAAGCTCTAGATACCATGCTGATTTTATAGAGAGAAGGGGCATAAGAAGAAAATGTAGAAAAAAAAATGTGCAGCAGAATATGAGTTTTTTTTAGGCTAAAAAACCAAAATGAGATTTCATTGATTACCAACATATACTTATACAAAATACATTGAGTGTAAATTTGGTTTTTTGCCCATGCTTTACAGCAGACTGGTCTATTAACCAATATGAGGATATATTACTTAATCAAGAAAGCTATCTACTTACATCAGTAGTACATAATCACTTACATAAAAAAAAATACATTAACAAACCTTTCTTATCAGTCTTTGCCTAGAGTACCTAAGAAAAGTCTCAACCACTAATATTCCTCCTTGAGATTTTTCTGAGACTCTTAAGATTTAATTTTAGCACTTCAGATTTTGCCATTGAAAAAAACTTTGGTCATCATGTCTTCACTTAAATTCCCTGGTTCTCCAATGGCTTGATGCTTCATAGTTTTGGACTAAACTGAATAACCTCCCAAACAACTGAAATTTCTTCTTAAAGTTGTTGGACTACCAACATTAGCACAACTCCAATTAAACTCAATTGAATTCATCATAATACCATCTTCATTTGCTCTTTTGGCTTCTTCATGATTGAGGCTTTCACCACTCAAGTGAGCATTGTTTAATTTCAATGTTGCATTGGTTTTCTGATCAAGTTCATAAGGGATATCCTTCATTTCAGTATTTTGACTTAGGCCTCCTTTCTTGCCACTATTCACATTGCTAACATTGTTATTCATTTTGTCATGGTTGGAGACTATAGAATTGACTCCAACACTTATCATTTCATTATTTGCACCAGCTTCTAGCTGCTGAATTATGTCATCAACTATACTTGCCATGGCTTTGTCATAGTTAGGATCCTAGTGAAAACTTCTACCTTTCATTGCTACTGACATTAATTCAGAACCACTAGGATCTAATATTTTGCAGGTATGATCCTTAAAAATCATACTATAGTTGTTTTCCATCGCTTGTCCAAGACTCAACAAATTAATATCTATGTTTGGAACATAAAGAACATTGAGAATGATCTTATTACCTGTAGCAGTCTTGAACAAAACAGAACCTTATCCTTCAGTTTTAATGATATTTCCATTTGCAAGCTTTATCAATGAGGAACTAGTCTTCCTCAAGTCTTTGAGCAAATTGACATTGGTTATTATATGGTTGGTGCAGCCACTATCAATTAACCATGATTCTTTGTTATTGTTTGCTGTATAGCAAGAGGCAACAAACAAACGTTCCTCCTCCTCAATTTGCTGTTGGTGCTCAGCAACTTGGGCTTCTAGTCCTTGCTGGTTTTGTCCTTGATGGTTTGCTCTATTTTTGCAAACTTTCTCTGCATGACTAAGCTGATTACAAGCCTTACATTTGACTTCTGGCCTGAACCAACAATAGTTTTCAGAGTGGTTTCTCTTCTTGGAATAAGAACAAGGTGAATATATATATATATATATATATATATATATATATATATATATATATATATATATATATATATATTCCTTTCTCTAAGTTACTTCTCTCCTCCATAACTTGCAGTTGGTTGTTTGTCCTTTTGCTTAGCAGAGAATGAACCTTTCGATGTGTCTTCAAGCCTCATGGCTCTTCTTTGTTCAGTAGCTTGCAAGACATTTTAAGCCTTGCAAGTGATATTTGAAAAAAATCCTTACTTTCTTCAAGAGAGGATATTTCTAACTTAAACCTCTCTAGAAGACACACTAAGATTTTCTCCACTACACGTTGATCACTAAGCTCCTCACCTAACAATCTGATTCGTGTCACAACCTTTGAAAGTTTATCTGAAAACTCCTTCACTGTTTTAGCTTCTTTCATCTTGATTGCCTCAAATTTCTCCTCAAGTTCAAAATCTGCATCCTCTTTGTTCTTTCATTACCTTGGAAATCTTCCTTGAGTTTATCCCAAGCCTCCTTTTCAGTTTCAAGATTCAAGATCTTGATAAATACATCATGATGTAGTGTTGCATGTATGATGGCAAGGGCTTTGCCATCCTTGCCCACTTCCTCATTGTGGTTTCCTATTTGAGCTATTGTTGGGTTGTTTAGCAAAGGAAGTGGATTGTTTCCATTTTCCACAGCCTCCCATAAGCTTTGATCTCTTAGATCAGTTCTCATTTTTGCAGCCCACACTTGATATTTTTCTCCTGCAAATACAAGAGGTGGAGGTAAGGAGTTGCTACTGGATGCCATAACTAAGTTTTCAAGTTTTCTGGTTTTTTGGTTTTGGAGGAAAGAAGCTTTGTATGACATCCTCCCTAACATATTAGTCTTAGTCTTAGTCTATGGTTATAGATTTATATTAATATTAGTATGAGTTAGGTAGACATTTTTGTATAACACAGAGGACTAAAACGTCTTTAATAGGTACAAATTTTCCAAAGAATTACCCAAAGTCAATTGATATTATCCCTTTCATCTTTCTTTTCATCGTCTTTGATTTTGTGGCATAAATATCTCTCACTTTCTCTCCTTTCACATGGCTGTTAGCAGCAAAAAGGAGAGGAACAAATAGAGATAGGAAAAAGAAACAAGATAACAAAGAAGAAAGAAAGAAAAGATAAGAGAGAGCAGAACATGAGAAAGAAAGAAGAGGAAGAAGTAAGAACCAAAGGAAGATCAATGAAAAGAATCAAACACCATCCATAGGAAGTTAAGGTAGGGGGTTGTTGTGTTTTTTTTTTTTTTATGCTGCATCATTCTTTGCTTGTTAAAAACTAACAAGGAATGGATAGCATGGAGTTTTCCCTGAAACTCGAGAAAATCATAGTTCTGTGTATTGAATTGTTTGTTTAATGAAATTTGAGCATACATGTGTATGGACATGTATATGCATGAATATAACTACAAGAATTAGTTGTTGATGATTTTCCAATGTCTTACTACATGATATATGGTATAAATGGATAAAAAAGTGTTATTCTGATACATCAGAATGCCTTTTTGCTGTGTTCTATTCAAATAAGCCAAGGGACAATTTGAATAGAAAGTCTTTCTGTAGTGTACTGTTCGAATAGGCCAATGGGTAATACGAATAGAACATCATATAATGTTCCAAGTTTAAAGTGTCAGCTATTCGAATAGTATAATTTTGAGGTTAATTGAATTGACTAGGAGAGATATTTGATTGACATAATTCAGAAGGGTGTACTATCCTAATACCAACACCTTAATATATTATGAATATACAATAGTATACAGTATTAGCCACATTACTTCTAACTTAAGAACAACATTCTAGATTCATAGTAACCTTACACATTATTATAAAGAGCTACGAAGGAAAGAAAAATATTATATATATATATATATATATATATATATATATAATATATATATATATATATATATATATATACACATACAACCTCAGCCTCAAAAAGGCATATCGTAATACATAATACTTTGTACAAACCCAAGCAAATATAAACTACTCTAATCTATCTGCTTCTTCTCCTTGGAAGAGTCTCTACTCGGATTTAACATGGAAAACAACAAACAGGGTAAGAATTCATAATTCTCAGTAATAAATACATATAAATGTCATCATGCTAAGTCTAGTTGCTTCAGGGAAAAACTAGTTATAAAACTCAACTTATACCTTAGAAAGGTGGCAAAAGCCAAAATCTATTCTTTTCTCTTCCCAAGGTAGAACGTTCAATTATTACGTAATTAAACATCACACTGAATAAACTTATTAATGTAACGCCCTTACTACTAATACTAATAGTGTCTCCGGAATTACACCATAGTATTTAGTAATAAGTACAACACTTAAAATTAAATGCAATAATTCAAAATACATCATTGATTTATACAAAAATATAAGCGTAGAAGGGTGAAGTAATATACATATAGTGGAAGGATGTTTACACAAAATGTACATCATAAAACAAATATACATCATACGCCTTCAAGGCCAATACCATAGATTCCTCGTACAAAAATTCAAATCTAAGATAAACATCATCTTCTGATTCAACCATTGTGCTGCGTGATCCGATCTTGGAATTATTATGGAATACAATACAGAAATAGGGTGAGAATACTAATTCTCAGTAATTTTATTATAGAAAATGTGTCATCACAATAATTCATGCTGTTTCGAGAAAAAATACATTCTTTTTAAATCTCAAATTTAATATATACATATACATAGTTAGAAAGATGACAAAATGTCAAATCTAGTCATTTCTCTTCCTGAAACATAATTTCATTTAATAATAGTTTCCAAAAATATTCATCATTAAACAATACAAATTTCAGTCATAAATAATTTCAGCAATTGTCTCCAAATACAAATACTATAATATTAAATTCATACAATGATTCATATACATATTCAAGTCATAATACGACATACAAATTCAATTCCATTTCAGTGCTCATTCAAATACTCGCTTATTCCCACAGAATCCATATCTCAAGCACCACAATGGGTGAAAGCCACCTTATATAGCTTGGGCTCTATATACTTATGGTAGGGAGTAAATTAGGGCCTCACAATACCACTAATATCCTATGAGGGAATTATTCATAAGGATTACTTAGACAATGAGAAATTCAAGAATACAGGATTCTTTTTCCTCACAAGAGGTCATCTCTATTATTCTAATGGAATTTTGGATACTCTTCCATTATCAATGATCATCTCCAAAATCCACTATACTAAGTGAATCAACAATTCACATAAAGAAAATGATACTGGGTGGGAAAAGCATAGACTAATTATCTTCCCATTCAAGGATAATTGCCTCATTCTCATACTCAATTCAAATTCCATTCTCATGAGCACTGATCATTCAATCACACATTCTAGCTCAACCTTAAAATAAAGGGAGCAATGCAAATTCCAATTCAAATTCCAAATTCCCATTCTAGCTCAACTTTATTAATATAAAAGAGCAATACCAATTCATATTCAGCTCAACCTTAAAGAAATAAGGGAGCAACACAAATTCTCATTCTAACTCAACTTGACTAGCAAGGAGCTATACAATCTCAAATACACAATATGATCATATTCAACAAGTAAACAATGTTAAAATATCAATTCTTATCCTTGAGTTACCATTCGGCCTCTATAGCTAATCTAATAGCAATACCAATAGATTTCATCCATCACATTCCACAAATTCTCAACAAGTGCACCATTCTCAACAAGTGTACAATACATTCATTTCTTATGAGCTAAATACACATAGAAGTTACTTCACATATATCTCAAGACATATTTCACAATTCATGCTCAATCATTTCATATACACCATAATTGCAATTCCGAAATTCAAATGATGCTCAACCATAAGAGAAAGAACTCTGTTTTCACAATTTAAGACCTAGGTAATCGATTACCAGCCTTATTAGCTGCGATTTTATGTTTTCTTGAGGCTAATAATCGATTACCACTCTTTCGGTAATCGATTATTGCCCTATTATTACATTTCATTTCACGCAAATAATCGATTAGGCCCTTAATCCTAATCGATTATTGCTTGAATTAACATTCTGTAATACATGAATAATCGGTTAGGCTTGTGCCATAACCAATTATTTCATATTTAGAACATTCTGTTACACACATATAATCGATTATGCCTTGGTCATAATCGATTATCTAGGCATTTTCAGCAGAAAAACAAAGTACCAAGTCACAACAACTCAATCAAACCACATATATACCAAATACCATAACAATACTTCATAATCATTCTTCCAAATCAATCAGTGTCAAAACTAATATAGATAGGCCTCAAATCCATTTAACAATCCCAACTTATTAGAGTTTCAAGTTCAAAAACAAACTTAAACATAATACAAAAATACCATTTTCAAATTCATGAACTATATAGTTCAATACATATTACTTGATATACTGGAATTGCTTGAGAGAAATACTCCCAGTGCTGATTCAATATATACAGCAATATACAACAAGTAATTATAGAGGGAATCAATCAACATCCCAAAATAATTGGAGTTTCCTAAACTATAGAGACGAAAGTAAAAAAAAAAATAATCAAAGTAGAATCCTAATCTAATCACAATTAGATCAAAATATACAATAATCCAAATATACAATAATTAACACTCCCCCTCAAACTGGTGTATATACATCATAAGCACTAAGTTTGTTACATATGTAGGTTATCCTTGGACCCCACAGAGCCTTGGTGAGAATATCTGCAAGTTGATCATTAGAGTTTACAAATGAAGTATTGATCTCCCTTGAAAGAAGCTTTTCTCGAATGAAATGACAATCAATTTCTATATGCTTGGTTCGTTCATGAAAGTCAGGATTGGAAGCAATGTGCAAAGCTGCTTGATTATCACAAATCAATTTCATAGAGCCTATCTCGCAAAACTTCAACTCTTGAAGTAAATGTTTTAGCCATATCAGTTCACATTTAGTGAGAGCCATGACTCGATATTCTACTTTTGCACTTGATCTCGCGACTACATTATGCTTTTTACTCTTCCAAGAAATAAGATTGCCCCCTAATGAAAACACAATATCCAAAAGTTGACCTCATATCACCAAGAGATCCAGCCCAATCTGCATCTGTGTAGGCAACAATGTCTGTGTGACCTCTGTTCTCATAGATTAGCCCCTCTCCAAGAGACCCCTTGATATATCATAAGATGCAAGCTACTGCATCTCAATGACTAACACAAGGGGAGTTAAGGAACTGACTTACAACACTAACAACAAAGGATATATCTGGTCTGGTCATAGTGAGATAATTCAATTTTCGTACTAACCTCCGATATTTGCCTAGGTCTGAGTATGACTCCCCCTGATTTGGTATAAGCTTAACATTCGGATCCATAGGAGTATCGACTGGCTAACAATCTAGCATCTCAGTTTCTTCCAGAATGTTAAGTGTATATTTTCTTTGACAGATGGCAATGCCTGTCTTTGATTGAGCAACTTTGATCCCAAAAAAATATCGTAACCTGCCCAAATCCTTGGTTTGGAAATGTTGGAACTAAGTGTTATTTTAGACCATTGATCTCTTCATGATCATCACCTGTGATTACAATATCATCCACGTAGACCACAAGATAAATGAGCTTATTAGACAATGAATGTTTATAGAACACAGAGTGGTCCACTTCACTACGAACCATACCAAACTACTGTATAACATTGCTAAATCTCCCAAACCAAGCTCGAAGAGACTGTTTTAGGCCATATAACGACTTCCTCAGTTTGCAAACAAGACCTGACTCCCCCTGAGCAATAAACGCAAGTGGCTGCTCCATATAAATCTCCTCCTCCAAATCACCATGTAAAAAGGCATTTTTAATATCCAATTGATACAAAGGCCAACAATGCATGGCAGCCAGTGACAAAAAGAGACGAACAGAGGCCATTTTAATAACAGGAGAGAAAGTATCATCATAATCAAGACCATAAATCTGAATGTATCCCTTTGCCACAAGACGAGCCTTCAACTGATTCACTGTGCTATCGGGACCAACTTTGACAGTGAAAACCCATCAGCAGCCAACCGTAGACTTCCCAAGAGGGGACGGAACAAGAGTCCATGTCTGGTTAGATTCCAGGGCTATCATCTCATCAAGCATAGCCTGTCGCCACCCGAGATAGGATAGTGCTTCCTGAACAGTTTTAGGAATAGAAATGGACGACAAGGCAGAAACAAAAGCATAATGGGAAGAAGATAAACGATGATAGCTCAAAATTATAAATCAGATGAGGATTACGGGAAGAAAAAGTACCTTTATGAAAAGCGATGGGTAGGTCAGTCAGAGGCTCAGGGTGGGTCGGAGTAGGGGGAGACGCAAGAGCAAGAAGTGAATCACTAATGTCTAGAACAGGGGCAGAGACGACGTTGGTAAGTGAGGCGAAACGGCTGGATAGGATATTCTGAGGCCAATGAATGGTCGGGCATATGTGGCACAGAAGGAATAGAGATGGGAGAATCAAAAGAGGGAACAGGTAATACTTGAGAGACAGATTTTGGCACAATCAATGAGACAAAATAAGGTGTATCTTCAAAGAAGGTGACATTGGCTGAGATGTAAAAATGATGAGGGACGAAGAATAACATCGGTATCCCTTTTGGACACGAGAATAACCAAGAAAGACACATTTCATAGCATGAGCAACCAGCTTGTCTAGACCTGGAGCAACATTATGGACAAAACAAGTAGAACAAAAAGCACATGGCGGAACAGTATAAAGGGATTCCTTAGGATATAAAAGAGAGTGAGGAATCTGATTATTGAGAACAGAAGATGGCATACAATTTATTAAATAATCAGCGGTGAGAACAACATCACCCCAAAATTGTAAAGGGACATTGGCATGTAATAAAAAAGTGCGAGCTGTTTCAATTATATGACGATGTTTACGCTCAGCTACACCATTTTGTTGAGGTGTGTGAGGACAACTAGATTGATGAATCATACCATGAGATGCCATGAAAGAATTGAAAGGGGTAGAAAAATACTCTTTTGCATTATCACTACGTAAGACACGAATAGTTCGACCAAATTGAATGAAAATTTCACTACAAATTTTTTGAAAAATAGTAAACAGCTCGGAATGATCTTTCATTAAGAATAATCAAGTACGTATTGAGAAATCATAAATGAAAGTAACAAAATACCTATAGCCTAAATATCAGAATGAACAATATCAGAATGAGACTTAGAATGACCCGTAACCTTGCTTGGAAAGGAAGCCTGGACATGTTTTCCAAGTTGACATGACTCACACTCCAAGGACTGTAGCTGAGAGAAGTAAGGAATCATTTTCTTGAGTTTATTCAGACTCGGATGACCCAAATGACAGTGAAGAATGCTAGGTGATTCTGTGGCAGCACATAGGGGTGTCAAATGGATGGATTGGTTTGATTTTGGATCGGATTATAATGGATGAATTCAAAATAAACCATTAATCCATTTAAGATCCATTACAAAATGTTTAATATTATTCAATCCGTCCATGACCTAATTTTATGGATGGATATTCAATCCATCCATTAATCCATTTTAATGGATTGGATGAATGGATATCCAAACCACTCATTTAAAAAAAATGTTTTTCTCTCTAAAAACATTTATTCTCTCTCTAAAATATGTTTCTCCCTCTAAAAAAACATAAAATATATTGGATATCCATTGGATTGGTTTTAATTGGATATCCATTGGATATCCAATACATGTTTTGGTTGGATTACTAACCATGCATAATTAAATTTAATCCATTAGATCCAATCCAATAAGATATATCATTTTAATTGGATGGATTGGATTGGTTTTAATATAAATAGATTAGATGGATTAAAAATTAATGGATTTTATTGCCACCCCAGCACATATGGTTGAGGATGGAGGTTGCAAATAATAAACACCACGTGATTCAGATCCTACTCCAATCATCTGTCCCGTATTCCGGTCCTAGATAAGGAAAGAATTAGAAGTAAAAGTTATGGAACAATTGAGGAATCGAGTAAGTTGACTAATAGAAATTAAATTAAAGAGACATCTGGGTACAAATAAAATTGAATTCAAAGATAGAGAGGGAAGAGGTGAAACTTGACCAATGCCAGTGGCCGTTGTTTTAGAGCTATCAGCAAGAGTAATGTGATGTGGTGTTTTGGGAGTGGATAAGGTGGAAAGGAGGGAAGAATTACCTGCTATATGATCAGAAGCATCAGAATCCAAAATTCAAGAACCAACAGAAGATAAATGAGAGAGACAAACCGTAAAATTATCAGTATGGGCTATAGTTGCTGAAGATGAGGCTTGTTGGATGGCCTTAAGTTGAAGGTACTCCTTATATTCACTGGCTGAAAAGAGATTCTGATTGTTGCTTCCAAATTCAATTTCCTTATCAGTAGAACCTGATGCCAGAGACTATGTTACATTAGCTGTCTTTTCAGGAAAAACATGCAGAGAATAGCACTTGTCTTGAGTATGTCCTGTGCGCTTACAATAAGAACACTGAGGGCAATCACCTCTACCACGACTACCTCTTCCACCACGTCCACAGCCTTGGCCTCCACGCTTTACTGAGTTTGAGACAAAAGCTGAAGATTCTGAAACTGTCTGAGAACCAATACCAGATGTCTCCTCCGATGAGGGAACTCGAAGTAAACGGTCAATGAGTTCCTCCACCGTAGGAATATTAGGATTGGTCAAACATTGATTTTGGACAGATTCAAAAAATTTATGTAGACCGTGGAGAACGAAGAACATATACATGTTGTCAAGTTTTTCTAGTACCTTTGTAAGATCATCGCTTGATAGGATGAATTTAATGTCTTCAATGACTGACTGTGCTCTGTTTAGGCAAGAAGGAAGGTCATGGTCTGTCATCTAGAGCGTGGCCAAGTTATGGACAGAATCATAGAGGTGTTGTATATCATTAGAATACACACTCCGAGCCTTCTTCCATATGTCATGACATGTTTTGTAAGAATGGAAGTGCACCAATAACTTCGGATCAATAGATTGCCATAGTAAAGACACTAACTGATAATCAACCATTTTCCATTCATCACGCACATAAGCAACAATGTCTACTTCCTTCTTGGTGAGGTGCTTATAAAGACCTTGACCTAAAAACCACACCTCAACAACGTTATACCAATCTATAAAATTCTTACCATTAAGATTCTCTGAAGTTATAGTAGGGTTGCCAGAGAAAGCAAATGAAATGAGATTTTTCTTCGCAGGTCTAGAACTGTCAGCAGTAGATGAATGGATTGCGAAAGCCAGTGTAGAGAGAGAAAAAGACCCACGAGTTCAACAAGGGTTCAACTGGACAACCGACCACCAGAACGGAGAGAGGAGGCGCCGACGGGCAGAACGGAACAAGTGAAGAGTCAAATGGAGGCCGGTACAGTGGCGTGCGTAACACCCACCGTAGGGTGTCACATGTATACGTTATTATTACCGAATTACCCCAAGTTATAATAATGTAATGTAGTCATAAAATTACGGGTCGTAAAATTTTTTTTATTTTTCTTTTGTTTTCGCAAAATAAACTTAGCAGAAAATAAAAGATCATATCAAACTCACACATAATCATACATCATACATATTTTACATAGACAATATCAGAACATTATTTAGAATACAAACCCTGCTTCCAAAAGTAAATGGCACACTTAAAATAATATTACAGACTTGTTTATAATAGAGTTTTAGACTCGCCCAAGTCTATTTAAGCGAGAACCCTCGAGACGGGTCCTCCTCGATTCCTCACAGATAGGAATCCGTTATGATGTGAAGGCCTACGACAGTGTTCGAGCAGATGACACGATGCTAATCTCTGTTGGGACATAATACCTAGTGTCCCAATGTCGCCTAATGTGCAAAGGAAACTCAATATGAACAAAGATAGTTGCGTAAGAAACGGGTTCCTACGATAATCTCTACTTATAAAGACCGTCAATTCTCCTTCATAAATTAGTCCTCTCTCATCAGGACTAGTCCTCCATGCTTGACTCCACCATGGAACTACAACCTCACGCAACCAAAGAAACCAGGGTCTTGATGTCATCTTATCAAAATTTCGCGTTCCCAGACGTGAGAAGTAATTCTTCTTCTGCTTCTTGTACTGGTTCTTTCTCAACGTCTTTACTCAATTAAAAATATAATATGAAAATATACACACAAAGAGGTGAGATTATCTATGTTAATACAAGCATGATAGTACAGAAATAATACAAACAACACATCATGCAAAAATATCATATCATGATCACAATTATACCATCATCATAGTGCAAAATAATAATTATCATTATGTCATTATCACTGTTTAAATCATACAACAATTACAGCAACACCATCATATAGATATAGATGCTCAGTTTCATGCATGCGCACATAGACTCAATGTCCTACTCCATGGAGCTAATACTCAAGTCGGAGAAATTGATCGAAAAGAGCTGCTGGTATATCGTGCTTCAGACCAAGTGCTTATAATTATATCTTGCACATCTAACACATACACAACAGTCTTTGTCAGATCTCGATTAAGAATAGTGTCTCGGTCCGGATCACCGGTGTATTGCATCGGTCAAACCCACAGTGCAGAAGAGCTACCAACTGCCCATTGTGAGCAACCCGCACCCCGATGCCCCTAAGGTCCACAAGTGACCTACACTACGCGTATCGCACCAACTCAAGAGGTGTATGTTTCTCCTAAGCAATTAGCCATATCCAGTCCATCGGACCATTTTCAATGCATGTGTAATGCACCAATTACCAACCAAAGGTAAATCACATAATTTCTAATACAAAGTTCAAATACTATTTTACGTTCATAAAATGGATTCATGCCAATTATAAGCAAATTACCCAATTTCTTGTACAGTATTCACATACGAATTTTTAACTGTAAAGTTTATTGTATAATTAACAGCAACCTTATATTATTGCAATTTTCTCATTCATAAAATATTTTTGTCACATTTTTATGGTCACGAAATATTTTATTATGTAAACAACGATTTGTAACATTTCTATTACGTAACAATTTTCTATTGTATTCTAAAATGCGTAAAAATATTCTTTAATTTTTAAATTGCATAGCAATTTTTCTACAACATTTCGATCGTGTAAAATATTTAAACGCTTTAAAAATTGTGTAAAAATATTTTAACATTTTTCAAATCACATAATTTAAAAATTACGTTTTTGAGTTACATAAATCATTTTTTTCATCGTTTTCATCCTTCGTAAAATATTTCTTAACTTTAAAATATTATTTTGGACTTTTCTTAATATAATTTCTTACTTTATTTTCTTCGATTCTTAAAAAATTCTTTTACAAAATATATTTTCTAAACATCACTTTTTATTGATTTAATTTTACAAAATCACATTTAGTTGATTTAATTACTATTTCTAAATTTAAATTTCATAACATTTTTCAAAACCCAATAAATAAATTCTACTTAATAAACTTAAGTTACAAACGTTTTCTTTTATATTTCTAAATCACTTTCAAAAATTAATTCTCCTTGAAAACAATTTGAAGTTTAGCACCTTCAATCTCCCTTTTTCTTTTATTTATAAAAATTTCACTTGACAACACTTTAATTCTCTTTTCAAAATCCTTATTTTGAAAATTCTTATATTTTATAACATCAAAACAATTTTTTTTAAATTATCAAGACCTTAAAATTGGCCATTGGAACCATGAAGGATTTTTCTTATAACTTAAATGAATTACATTTTTGTTTCTACGCAAAAATTAATTAATATCAACATAACTAAAAAGAAAACGTGTGCATTCTCTTTTGCAAAAAACCAAAATCCTTTTGTTTATTTCCTTTACTTCTCAAATCATAAAATTTTATTATTCATGAAAATATTAATTAGGTGAACACCTAATTTGAGGTGTTTTGACCAAAAATCTTATTGTTCTAGGGACCCAAAATCAATTTTCTTATTCTTGAAAAATTTTCAACATAAACCCTAATTTTAGGCATCAAAACCGAACCTCTCTTTTGGCCATTGGAGCCAAAATTTTACTTATTTCAACATACATCCATCATAATATATTTAACATATATCATCATGCATATTATAAGCATACCATATAAACAAGTAAAAATCATACAAAGCATGCATACACAATTAATTCATGCAAAGCATATCAAGCATAAACAAAATAATTAAAAACACATAACACAAATAATTTATTACATGACCATAGATATGAATCCTCACATGAATTCATCATCCATCAAATATAACCATCTCTCACCACCATGCTTGATTGGTGAGATAAATCTTTCTCTTACCTCTTGAAGAACCACAAGAGCTCCTTGCTTGAAATTTGAACAAGATCTCCACCAACACAACTTTCTTAGACATGAAATAAACACAAGAAAATTAGTACATCAAGCTTGAACAAGAAGAACCATGGATCAAACATGGTTAGAATCATGGAAAATGAAAGAAGAAATGAAGTTTTCCTTACTCTTCACTTCAAGAATCCTTAAGCTTGATCTTAGAAAAAGTCCTTCAAGATGTAAGAATTTGAGAAAATTCTCAACAAGAAAGTTATTTAGAACAAGGTGAGGATTTAAGAAACTTGATTGTATGAAATTAAAGAGTGATGAAAATTAATTTGGAGAGCTTGGCCGAATGGCCTTGTAGGAGAGAAAGATGGTGTTTTCTCTGGTTTTTCTTCTTGGCACTTAGGTGAAAATGAGAAGGAATGATGAAGTGAGAAGGTGAAGTGAGGAAATGAGTTATTTTGTCTCTAAATGGGCTGCATAGCCGTAGCATGCATAGGAGAGAAATGTAAAGTGAAGTTTGAAGAACATAAGCATTAATGATCAATAGGAAATGGTCTAGACACTTGGCAATTATCTTCATCTTTTTCCTTGGCCTAAAAAGTCTATGCTAGCTTTGTCTCCTCTCTAAAATGCATGCAAAACCGTCCCCCCTTCTCCTTGCATGCAACATGTGATTAATTTGCATGGTCATCTTTCCTAAGCCATCCTAGCCCTTGATTAAAAGGATGGTTTGGATTAAAATAGTCATTAGGTTTAGGTTGTAGATGGAAGACTTCTTTTGAGTCATTGGATCTTTCTCCTTTAATTCCTAGCCCTTAGATGAGTCTTCAAAATGGAGGGTCAAGATTACACCTTCAAACTTTACATCCAAGGGTCCAAAATGGTTGTAGTAAATTTTTGTTGACTAAATCTACACCATTAATTCAAATCCAATGGTTATTAATGGTCCATCTCAACCATTGATTTAATCTTCATCCAAGAGTTCATAACGGTCAAAGTTATTTTACAAGACTAAATCTCCACCATTGATTTAATTTTTCATCCAACGGTTATAATTAATCCTATTTATTTTCAAGATTAAATCTCCACCGTTGATTAAATCAAGATTAAATCTCCAATGTTAATTAAATTAATGGTGGATATCCAATCCACCAATATTAACTTAATAATATAGAATATTATTTTGATTCACTGTAACTCCACAAAACATACATTTACTGTATTTTTACTGTCACGGTAAATAAATACAGTAAAAATACGGTAAAGAAAATTTTCTAAAACTGTTTTCGGATTCAGGTTTAGTAAGATTCCCTGTCTCCGTCTAAATAGTACAAATTTTTTTATGCGTAGAAAAATTTTCACTTTGCGGGACCCACGTATGGCTACCTGGGCCCACATACATCTCGTGGGACCCACAAGCCGTAAAAATTTTAAAATCACACATAAAATCATAAAAATTAAAAAATTCACAAATATCCAAACAGATTACGTAAATTAATTTTGACTAAGTAGTAAAAATTAAATTACGTAAATTTTTCTGGCTCGAAAATTATTATTTTTCTGACACAGAACAAATCACTCAAAATGGTCAAATATGCAGACGAAATATTTAAAATAATTTTACAGTGCACAGAAATCACTAAACAGTAAAATTCTGCTAACTGTTAAAATTACTTATTTAATACATAGAAAGTTTGGGGTGTTACAATTCTCCTCCTCTACAAAAGTTTCGTCCTCGAAACTTGATGAACTCGATTTCACACCTTCAAAATAAATACGGATATTGTTCTTTTATCTTTTCCTCTAGTTCCCATGTGGCTTCTCCGCTTACATCATTCCAAATAATTTTAACCAGTGTAATTTCCTTACCTCGAAGTTGTTTTGTCCTTCGATCCTCAATCTTCACTGGAAAGGTTTCATAGGTTAAATTCTCCTTCAACTGAACCGTGTCTGGCTCAATGACATGAGTAGGATCAAAAATATATTTTCGTAGTTGTGATACGTGAAATACATTGTGAAGGTTTGACAGAAAAGGTGGTAATGCAATCTGATATGCTACCGGACCTACCCGGCGTAAAATCTGATATGGTCCAATAAATTTTGGAGTGAGCTTCTTGGACTTAAGCACTCGCCCAACACCCGTCATAGGCGTCACTCGCAAAAATACATGGTCACCTTCTTCAAACTCGAAAAATTTTCTCCTTTTATCAGCATAACTCTTTTGTCGAGTTTGGGTCACCCTCACCTTATCTTGAATTATCTTCACTTTCTCAGTTGTCTGTTGTACAATTTCTGGTCCTAACATAGCACTCTCACCGTCTTGATACCAACATAATGGTGTTCTGCATCGTCTTCCATACAATGCTTCATAGGGTGTTATCCCTATACTTGAGTGAAAACTGTTATTATATGTGAATTCTATTAATGACAAGAATTCATCCCAACCTCCAGTTTGCTCCAGAACGCAAGCTCTCAATAAATCTTTTAGAGACTGAATTGTTCTTTCTGATTGACCATCTGTTTGTGGATGGTAAGCAGAACTTAGACGTAACTTTGTCCTCATTGCTTCTTGTAGACTATTCCAAAACCTTGATGTAAAGCGCGGATCTCGATCAGAAAGAATACTGGTTGGTACACCATGAAGTCTGACGATTTCACCGATGTACACTTGGGTCAACTTCTCCATTGAGTACTTAATATTAATCGGTAAAAAGTGCGCCGACTTTGTAAGCCGATCAACAATTACCCAAATGGCATCATGACCCTTCCGAGTCTTTGGTAGTCCCGTCACGAAATCCATTGCTATGTCATCCCACTTCCATTCAGGAATAGGCAAAGGTTGTAACATTCCCGAAGGTCTTTGATGTTCCACCTTAGCCTTCTGACAAACCAAACAGGATGATACATATTCTGCAACATCTTTCTTCATTCCTTGCCACCAATATAATTGTTTTAAATCCTGGTACATCTTTGTGGCTCCTGGATGCATACTCAGTTTACTTCGATGAGCTTCATCCAAAATCATCTTTCTAAGTTCTTGATCATTAGGCACACAAATCCTTCCTTTAAACTTTAGGATTCCATTAGCACCTTCGCTAAATTCTACCTCGCACCTTGGCTCTTTTGCTTCTTTTGCTTCTATGAAGTCTTGGTCACCGTTCATTCGTCCTTCACGAATTCTATCCATCAAATCATTTGAAATGGTGATCATATTTAAACGCATCTTGCCCAGCGTACAGATAATCGCATATCCTGAAATTCTTCTATCAACTCCTTCTCCTTGATCATCATAACAGAAGCACTAAGTACTTTTCTACTCAACGCATCCGCTACGACATTCGCATTTCCGGGATGATACTGCAATTGAAAATCATAGTCCTTCAAAAATTCTAACCAACGCCTTTGCCTCATGTTCAACTCTCTTTGGTCAAACAGATACTTCAAGCTTTTATGATCACTAAAAACAGTGAACGTAGCTCCATAAAGGAAATATCTCCATACTTTCAACGCAAACACCACAGCTGCCAACTCCAAGTCATGAGTCGGATAATTCTTCTCATGATTTTTCAACTGTCTTGAAGCATAAGCCACCACCTTACGGTTTTGCATAAGTACACCACCCAATCCTTGGTATGAAGCATCACAATATACCTCGAAAGGTTCGTTTGGATCAGGTAGAATCAACACTGGTGAAGTAGTCAATCGTCTTTTCAATTCTTCAAAACTTTCTTCGCATGCATCAGTCCACACGAACGGTTGATTCTTTCGTGTAAGTTGGGTAAGAGGTCCTACAATCTTTGAAAACCCCTCAATGAAACGTCTATAATAACCAGCTAATCCGACAAAACTACGGATTTCTGTTACAGTCTTTGGTCTTTCCCATTCCAAAACTGTCTTCACCTTTGAAGCATCAACTTCAATTCCTTTCTCCGATATCACGTGTCCCAAAAATTGAATTTCGCTCAACCAAAATTCACATTTGGACAACTTGGCATATAACTTATTCTCCTTCAAAATTTGAAGAATCACCCTGAGATGTTCAGCATGTTGCTCCTGACTTCGAGAATAAATTAAAATGTCATCTATAAAGACAACAACAAACTTATCCAAGTATGAACGAAAAATTCTGTTCATGAAGTCCATGAATATGGCTAGTGCATTTGTCACACCAAACGACATCACTAAATATTCATAATGCCCATAACGAGTTCGAAAAGCTATTTTGGGAATATCCTCCACTTTCACACGTATTTGGTGATACCCAGAACGTAAATCAATCTTGGAAAATATTGCGGCTCCTCGCAATTGATCCATCAGATCATCTATCCTTGGAAGTGGATATTTATTCTTAATCGTGATTTTATTTAGTTGCCGATAGTCTACACATAGACGTGAAGTTTCATCCTTCTTCTTGACCAATAATACTGGAGCTCCTCATGGTGACACACTAGGTCTCACGAATTGTTTTTCTAATAATTCCTCCAACTGTTTCTTTAGTTCGGCTAATTCTACCGGCGACATCCGATAGGGCGCTATAGATATCGGTCCAGCTCCAGGTACAAGATCAATGGCAAACTCGATTTCCCTTACCAGTGGTAGTCCTGGTATATCTTCAGGAAACACTTCAGGAAATTCGTTAACTACGAAAATATCCTTCAAGGCATCTTCACATTGCACCTCTAAAGAAGATAACAATAGATACCCATGATCTCCTTCCTTCAAACAAGCTTCCACTTGAGTAGCCGTTAGGAATCTAGGATCCTTAGCCTCAGGAAACACTAACATCTTATTCGAACAATCAATTAGGATATGGTTAGAAGACAACCAATCCATTCCCAAAATTACATTAATTTTGGAAAGAGGCAAACAGATCAAGTCCACATAAAAGATTCTATCCCTAACACAGACAGGACAATTCAGGCATACTGTTGATGTAACTATAGACTTATCAGTAGGAGTAGCAACATTCAGACCACATGGCAAGGCAGTCACAGTCAATCCCAAACGTTCAACACTATCACATGCAATGAAAGAATGTGTTGCCCCTGAATCATAGAGTATGGTTAAAGGATTACCTCCAATAGTACCCTCCTCCATTATCAAGTTCTCAGATTTAGCAGCTACTTCTCCGCTCATTGTATAGACACGACCTCCAGCCTGTGGTCTTGCAGTTCGAACATTTCCCATAGAGGATTCCTTCTTTATCTGATCACAGTCTTTAAAGAAGTGTCCAAGCTTTCCACACTTAAAACAAACAACTTCTTTATGTTGACAATCTTTCGTGAGATGATCCTTCCCACATTTGAAACATCGAATAGGAGTCCCAAACTTGACTTGTCTTATTGCCGCTAGAACTTCCACCCACAAATTGCTTCTTAGTCCGACTTCTGTAGGTTTCATATATGGCTTTTCTTTGAGAGCGACTTGCTTGAGTACTCTTTCCTTTTTGAAACCTTGCAGGTCCAAAATTCTTGTTTCTTGTCACTCGTTGATGATCAATCTCTTCAATTTTACGACATTTTTCAATCAAAGTTGGAAAATTGATTAATCTCCAACATTAATACAGCTCTCTTAATATCCAACTTTAATCCTTCCTCAAATTTCCTACATTTCCACTCTCATCTGGATTCATCTGCAAATATCTCAAAACTGAGACAGACTTTCAAATTTTGCCGCATACTCACTTACGAACATCAATCCTTGTCGTAAGCTCAGAAATTCCATTTCCTTCATATGTCTCACACTTGCTGGAAAATATTTCTCCAGAAACTTTTGCTTAAAAACTTGCCATGTCACCATCCTTCCATCGGCTTCCAACAGTCTTCTAGCTCCTGTCCACCAACGTTCACCATCTCCTACCAGCATAAACGTTGCCAGCGTAAGCTTCCGTTCATCAGCACAACCCATACCATCAAATATCTTTTCAAGTTCTTGGATCCAAAGTTACTTTCTCCGGATCAAACTCTCCACGAAACGGTGGATTATTCCTTCGAAACTCGGACAACCGTGCACATTTTCATTAGCCGTTGATTTTGTTGTGCAACCACTTCCGCCATTTCTACATTCTTCGCCATTTCAGACCATGTTCGATATGATCCAAGTTGGATGCATATTGTTTTTACGGATCGTCCTTGAGTTGATTTAGTGTTTCAAAGAATGAAACGATGAACACCATGAGTCGATGAATAGTGACATGAATAGTGACATGAATAGTGACATGAATAGTAAAAAATAGAAAAGATGGGAAAAGGAAAAGGAATGAGAGGAAGAAGACGCCACACTCTTAGAGAGTTAAGTCAAGTGAAGATTCGCCACAAAGGTAAGGAAGCCTTTGATAAGAACCAAGATGGCTCAACCAAGAACCAAAGAGAATGAAATTCTCACAAATGGATTCAATCCAAATTCACATCCAAAAGTCCTTTCATTCATGTTTTAGGCACATACTTATAGGAAAATGGGGTGCATAGAATATGCATGCAAAGTGGTCATCATAATGTGACATATTCCCCATAAAAAGCAATAACTAATCCATTAAGTGGCTAATTAAAGCATTAACTAAAAAATAGGAGTTACTTAGGTATGTAAACCAAAGGTTGCCCTCCCAAAAATGTGCACTATTCATCCTTCATGGTTTATTACACTTTATTTAATAGAAATAAACTAAAAAAAATACTATTTTAAAAAGTGGACATCAAGCCATTGGGTCTTCAAGTTGGATGAGATAAGTGACCAATTTGGGCCCAACTCCATCAAGACCTGAATTTGGGCTTGTTTCAATTAAAGTTGTCATCATTTTATTTAAGATTTCTTGGGCTTTCTTGGTCCTAGCTCTTGTCATAGGTCCACCAAGTCCTTGTAGTGCTCCTTGATCCATGCTCCTTAGTGGGCTCACATCATGTTCCCATTACCATTCTCATTATCGCTCCCATTAAGCTCCATATCGTTTCTATTATTGATACGTCCACGTCCACGTCCGGCCATTATTCTTTCCTATTCAAACTGAACAACACAAGAAAGTCAAATTCAAGTTTCAGACCAAGAAACCACAAACAGAGAATCACACAACACAAACAAGACAGATCTAACCACAACCCCAAAAGACTCTAACTTGGGCTCTGATACCAACTAATGTAACACCCACCGTAGGGTGTCACATGTATACGTTATTATTACCGAATTACCCCAAGTTATAATAATGTAATGTAGTCATAAAATTACGGGTTGAAAATTTTTTTTTTATTTTTCTTTTGTTTTCGCAAAATAAACTTAGCAAAAAATAAAAGATCATATCAAACTCACACATAATCATACATCATACATATTTTACATAGACAATATCATAACATTATTTAAAATACAGACCCTGCTTCCAAAAGTAAATGGCACACTTAAAATAATATTACAGACTTGTTTATAATAGAGTTTTAGACTCGCCCAAGTCTATTTAAGCAGCAGAACCCTCAGACGGGTCCTCCTCAGATTCCTTAGCAGATAAGAATCCGTTATGATGTGAAGGCCTACGGACAGGTGTTCGAGCAGACGACACGATGCTAATCTCTGTTGGGACATAATACCTAGTGTCCCAATGTCACCTAATGTGCAAAGGAAACTCAATATGAACAAAGATAGTTGCAGTAAGAAACGGGTTCCTACGATAATCTCTACTTATAAAGACCGTCAATTCTCCTTCGTAAATTAGTCCTCTCTCATCAGGACTAGTCCTCCATGCTTCAGCTCCACCATGGAACTGCAACCTCACGCAACCAAAGAAACCGGGTCTTGATGTCATCTTATCAAAATTCCGCGTTCCCAGACGTGAGAAGTAATTCTTCTTCTGCTTCTTGTACTGGTTCTTTCTCAACGTCTTTACTCAATTAAAAATATAATATGCAAATATACACACAAAGAGGAGAGATTATCTACGTCAATACAAGCATGATAGTACAGAAATAATACAAACAACACATCATGCAAAAATATCATATCATGATCACAATTATACCATCATCATAGTGCAAAATAATAATTATCATTATGTCACTATCACTATTTAAATCATACAATAATTACAGCAACACCATCATATAGATATAGATGCTCAGTTTCATGCATGCGCACATAGACTCAATGTCCTACTCCATGGAGCTAATACTCAAGTCGGAAAAATTGATCGAAAAGACCTACTGGTATATCGTGCTTCAGACCAAGTGCTTATAATTATATCTTGCACATCTAACACATACACAACAGTCTTTGTCAAATCTCGATTAAGAATAGTGTCTCGGTTCGAATCACCGGTGTGTTGCATCGGTTTAACCCACGGTGCAGAAGAGCTACCAACTGCCCATTGTGAGCAACCCGCACCCCGATGCCCCCAAGGTCCACAAGTGACTTACACTGCGCGTATCGCACCCACTCAAGAGGTATACGTTTCTCCTAAGCAATTAGCCATATCCAATCCATCGGACCATTTTCAATGCATGTGTAATGCACCAATTACCAACCAAAGGTAAATCACATAATTTCTAATACAAAGTTCAAATACTATTTTACGTTCATAAAATGGATTCATGCCAATTATAAGCAAATTGCCCAATTTCTTGTACAGTATTCACATACGAATTTTTAACTGTAAAGTTTATTGTATAATTAACAGCAACCTTATATTATTGTATTTTTCTCATTCATAAAATATTTTTGTTACATTTTTATGGTCACAAAATATTTTATTACGTAAACAACGATTTGTAACATTTCTATTACGTAACAATTTTCTACTGTATTCTAAAATGCGTAAAAATATTCTTTAATTTTTAAATTGCATAGCAATTTTTCTACAACATTTCGATCGTGTAAAATATTTAAACGCTTTAAAAATTGTGTAAAAATATTTTAACATTTTTCAAATCACATAATTTAAAAATTACGTTTTTGAGTTACATAAATCATTTTTTTCACCGTTTTCACCCATTCGTAAAATATTTCTTAACTTTAAAATATTATTTTAGACTTTTCTTAATATAATTTCTTACTTTATTTTCTTCCGATTCTTAAAAAAAATTCTTTTCCATAATATATTTTCTAAACATCACTTTTTATTGATTTAATTTTACAAAATCACATTTAGTTGATTTAATTACTATTTCTAATTTTAAATTTCATAACGTTTTTCAAAACCCAATAAATAAATTTACTTAGTAAACTTAAGTTACAAACGTTTTCTTTTATATTTCTAAATCACTTTCAAAAATTAATTCTCCTTGAAAACAATTTGAAGTTTAGCACCTTCAATCTCCCTTTTTCTTTTATTTATGAAAATTCCACTTGACAACACTTTAATTCTCTTTTCAAAATCCTTATTTTGAAAATTCTTATATTTTATAACATCAAAACATTTTTTTTTAAAATTATCAAGACCTTAAAAATGGCCATTAGAACCATGAAGGATTTTTCTTATAACTTAAATGAATTACATTTTTGTTTCTACGGAAAAATTAATTAATATCAACATAACTAAAAAGAAAACGTGTGCATTCTCTTTTGCAAAAAACCAAAATCCTTTTGTTTATTTCCTTTACTTCTCAAATCATAAAATTTTATTATTCATGAAAATATTAATTTGGTGAACATCTAATTTGAGGTGTTTTAGCCAAAAATCTTATTGTTCTAGGGACCCAAAAATCAATTTCCTTGTTCTTGAAAAATTTTCAACATGAACCCTAATTTTGGGTATCAAAACCGAACCTCTTTTGGCCATTGGAGCCAAAATTTTACTTATTTCAACATACATCCATCATAATATATTTAACATATATCATCATGCATATTATAAGCATACCATATAAACAAGTAAAAATCATACTAAGCATGCATACACAATTAATTCATGCAAAACATATCAAGCATAAACAAAATAATTAAAAACACATAACACAAATAATTTATTACATGACCATGGATATGAATCCTCACATGAATTCATCATCCATCAAATATAACCATCTCTCACCACCATGCTTGGTTGGTGAGATAAATCTCCCTCTTACCTCTTGAAGAACCACAAGAGCTCCTTGCTTGAAATTTGAACAAGATCTCCACCAACACAACTTTCTTAGACATGAAATAAACACAAGAAAATTAGTACATCAAGCTTGAACAAGAAGAACCATGGATCAAACATGGTTAGAATCATGGAAAATGAAAGAAGAAATGAAGTTTTCCTTACTCTTCACTTCAAGAATCCTTAAGCTTGATCTTAGAAAAAGTCCTTCAAGATGTAAGAATTTGAGAAAATTCTCAACAAGAAAGTTGTTTAGAACAAGGTGAGAATTTAAGAAACTTGATTGTATGAAATTAAAGAGTGAAGGAAATGAATTTGGAGAGCTTGGCCGAATGGCCTTGTAGGAGAGAAAGATGGTGTTTTCTTTGGTTTTTCTTCTTGGCACTTAGGTGAAAATGAGAAGGAATGATGAAGTGAGAAGGTGAAGTGAGGAAATGAGTTATTTTGTCGCTAAATGGGCTGCATAGCCGTAGCATGCATAGGAGAGAAATGTAAAGTGAAGTTTGAAGAACATAATCATTAATGATCAATAGGAAATGGTCTAGACACTTGGCAATTGTCTTCATCTTTTTCCTACTGGCCTAAAAAGCCTATGCTAGCTTTGTCTCTCTCTAAAATGCATGCAAAACTGTCCCCCTTCTCCTTGCATGCAACATGTGATTAATTTGCATGGTCATCTTTCCTAAGCCATCCTAGCCCTTGATTAAAAGGATGGTTTGGATTAAAAAATAGCCATTAGGTTTAGTTGTAGATGGAAGACTTCTTTTGAGCCATTGGATCTTTCTCCTTTAATTCCTAGCCCTTAGATGAGTCTTCAAAATGAAGGGTCAAGATTACACCTTCAAACTTTACATCCAATGGTCCAAAATGGTTGTAGTAAATTTTTGTTGACTAAATCTACACCATTAATTCAAATCAATGGTTATTAATGGTCCATCTCAACCATTGATTTAATCTTCATCCAAGGGTTCATAATGGTCAAAGTTATTTTACAAGACTAAATCTCCACCCTTGATTTAATTTTCCATCCAACGGTTATAATTAATCCTATTTATTTTCAAGATTAAATCTCCACCGTTGATTAAATCAAGATTAAATTTCCAACGTTAATTAAATTAATGGTGGATATCCAATCCACTAATATTAACTTAATAATATAGAATATTATTTTGATTCACTGTAACCCCACAAAACATACATTTACTGTATTTTTACCATCACGGTAAATAAATACAGTAAAAATACGATAAAGAAAATTTTCTAAAACTATTTTCGAATTCAGGTTTAGTAAGATCCCCTGTCTCCGTCTAAACAGTACAAATTTTTCTATGCATAGAAAAATTTTCACTTTGCGAGACCCACCTGGGCCCATGTATGGCTACCTAGGCCCACATACATCTCGTGGGGCCCACAAGCCTAAAAATTTTAAAATCACATAAAATTATAAAAATTAAAAAATTCACAAATATCCAAACAGATTACGTAAATTAATTTTGACTAAGCAATAAAAATTAAATTACGTAAATTTTTCTGACCCGAAAATTATTATTTTCCTGACACAGAACAAATCACTCAAAATGGTCAAATATGCAGACGAAATACTTAAAATAATTTTACAGTGCACAGAATTCACTAAACAGTAAAATTCTGCTAACTGTTAAAATTACTTATTTAATACATAGAAAGTTTGGGGTGTTACAGCGTGTGGCCTGCACGCGCCGTTGGTGGGTGATGATAGAAGCCGCACATGAGGGCATGTGGTAGGGACCTCCGGCGAGCTACTCAGAGGCACGACCGGCCGGATGCTTCTAAGACGATTCGTGCCCTCACCTTGGTGGTGGAGGGTCCGGAGATTGGAGTTCTAGTCATGACAATGACATAGAACTACAACGGGGAGCAGAGACGCGTCCCTGGTTTGAAACCTGCTCTGGATACCAACTTGATATACTGGAATTGCTTGAGAGAAATACTCTCAGCACTGATTCAATATATACAACAATATACAACAAGTAATTATAGAGGGAATCAATCAACATCCCAAAATAATAGGAGTTTCCTAAACTATAGAAACGAAAGTAAAAACAGAAATAATCAAAATAGAATCCTAATCACAATCAGATCAAAATATACAGTAATCAAAATATACAATAATCAACAATATTATCCAATCAAAGTCTTCATTCAAGACTTTAAGAAAATCAAGTTATGGTAGAAAAGGGTTTGAGAAAACAATCCCCTACCTCACATCCTAGACTTTTTTCCTTGGTTTTTCTTCCTTTTTCCTTCACTTTCTCCTCCTCTTTTCTCTCCTTTTTGGGCTTGTTGCAGCTGCTCTTTTTGCTCTATTTTTGCCTCTATTTTAGGGGTGAAAACCGTGTAACAAATGGAGAAGGAACAAGGAGGGACAAGGTTAAATGGATGGAAATAGAAGAGTGAAGAATGGAAGATAAAGTGTGGATGAGTGAGGGTTTTCTTCCTCCGTTTCTAGTTTGTATTTGGCCAGTTGGAAAACGTGAAATGGAAGGCAAAAATATGAAAGCATGGTCAAGAATTATCTAAATAAATGTAGCAATATATGTGGCGGTGGGTGAAGGTATATAACCGAAATTTTCATGCTAAAACTTTTGTATTTGTTACGTACGCTTTAATCTTTCAAAGTTAAGTTTTCAAGTATCCAGAAGTGTTATAGAAAATTTTAAGACTCAACTTAGTCCTCAGATCCATTTTTCATAATTTTTCATATACTGCTATTTATCAGTTATGCTTTATTACTCAGTCCCAAGTTAAATTAAACCGAGGGATGGAATAAATATGCTTAATAATACTTATCTTAATTGGTATTTTATACCAAATTATTCTCCATATTTTACTTGTCATCTCCACGAAGTTTTATAATTTTTTGAGTTATTTAACTGTTCCATAATTGTTCTATTGATCCTTCTTCGATATCCTTAAAAATACTAGATTAACTCAATTGATTCTCCAAAATTTACTACAACTCTTAACAATTGTTTATAGCTAAGAAATAAAATTTTCATATTTATTTCCATCATATCAACTAATTCTGCATAAACTTTAATTATTCTCTTGTACTTAGAGTTATAGAATTACGCCCAAACTAGTTCAAAAAGTTACTCGAATTAACAGATAACTCTTATCAGTAATACTAAGCTTTTATAAACCTGATTAGGACTATTAGGTTAGGGAGGATGTTACAATTAACACTAGATTATGATTACAACATGTAAATGAGTCACTACTTAATATTATTGAAACATTAACATACTCTCTCTATGCAATATCCACAAAGTAATCCATAATCTATAGTTAACCTCAATAATAACTTACTAACAATGAGTACATGAGTCACCACTCATTACTATAAGAATATTCACATACTCACCCTATGTAATATTCACAAAGCAAAATCCTTAACTAGCCTTATTCCAAGAATAAGACAATCGCTCGTACAATTGTCATTGAAATGCAATGCTTATGTCATGTCATATGATTATGCCTAGGGTATGTCTTAAGTTATGCTCATGAAATGTGTTATGATAGTGTTTATGCATTGTCATGAAACTTGACTATTCCCAAGAACCCAGTTCCTTGTATTTTTCTAGGTAGGGAGAGATTCTGTTATCTCCTTAACCTATCTAGTAATGAGTGGGCTATTCCATCTCACAATAGTGAGTGTACTGATACCACCTCATAATACTGGTAACCCTGACCCTAAGAGCCTCCTTGCTTTGAGAATTTAGGACTAGTCCTCATTCAAAGAATTATTGGACATACTTATAATTCTCTGGTCAAATAACTATGCACATCATATAAGGTTACAATATGTAGGAATAACAAGTGTGTGAAACAATGCAGTGTTATATTCACATCACATATACACACCACAAAACATCACAAGGCCCACACTAACCAAGTGAAAGAGCAAAATCTAACAAACATGCAATTTCAACTCAACTTTATCACACAAAAGAGCAAATCCATGTTTCTAGCATTTTCTCATAACTCAACCTTAGTAAATAATGGAGCATTCATCATTCATGCACCTTAAGCTCAACTTTCACCATAAAGGAGCAACTCATACATAATGATAGGCAAACCATGCCAAACAAACTCAGTATACTTACATCTAGTACACCGCATCATCATATCACAAGTGATATCAAGTGCAACATCATTTCTCTTCAATAATTAGCACCCTACCTATGTCAATCCACTATCATTAGATGCACAAAGGCCTGTTCTTTTACACATATGTTAGGTGGTTATTTCCTTCATGAAATATCCCTATTAGTGTCTTAACTCACACTAAAAGGTATGCATAAAAGATCCCAACAAGTAGGGAACTCCAATTCCACAAAAAAGAAACACATGGCACACTCTGCCCTTGGGCGCTTGGGCGTCCCACATTCCAGCGCTTAGGCTCTCCATGACAGCAAACTCTCCCAAGTTCATCTGTCACTGGGCGCTTAGGCGCCCAATTTCTGAGTGATTAAGCACTCAGCACCAGAGCTCTCTGGCCTTGCATGCTTAGGCGCTCCCTTCTTGGGCACTTAGGCGCCGAGCACCAAACTCAAATGCTCTATTCTACTGAGTTTCTAACCAATCCTTGACTCCCAAAGACCAGTCTTGGATGGTTTTCATCCTCATACATAGTCTTTAAAACATACAACAACTCACATACACATCCTCAAATCACGCAACTAGTGACACAAGAACAAATATGCTAAACCTTCACCCAAAATCCCATTTTTCTTCAACACAAGTTAATGGAGTTCTATGGATGCTCACACGCCCTAAACTACTAGTAAGCATGTCTCAATACATTATTTACCATTTTCCCAACTTCGAACCAAGTTCACCATCTCAATTCATGGATAAACACCTAAAAACCTATTTTCTACCCCAAACAAGCAAACATTATGCTTCAAGAGAGTATAGAAAAGGATAAAACTGAGTAAACATACACAGGGACCTCAAGATGTGTGGTTGATACCCAAGCTTTCCTCTTGTTATTCCTTCTTATCTCCTCTTCTTGCTTCCTCCTTTCCTTCTTCTCTTCTCTTATTTCCCTTTTCTTTTATCTGCCCTTTCCTCTGTTGCCCAACGTGAGAAATAGGAGAAATGAAAGAGAAAAGTCAAAGATAAAGGCTGAAAGTGAAGGACAGTAGAGAGATAAGGATGGACTAGATATTTAGCTAGAAACTTTATATCTCTTAGGAATACTTTGATTTTACCGATCCAAGTTTCCTAACTTCCATAAATGTTATGAAAAATCCTAGGATTCATCTCAATCCTATTTCCATCATTCCATAAACTTCCACACACCTAAAACTGTCACTTAATTTCTATTACTCTTCCTTAAGTTACATTAAACCTAAGAGAATAAACTAATAAGCTTACATGTATCTACCTTAACCTGTTCTCATTATCAGAAAATTCTTCATTCTTTACTTGTTATCTTCACAAATTCTCATAATTTTTCAAGATATATGCCTTTAAATACTCACTCAGTATTACTAAAAATACTAAATTAACTCAGTTAATTCTCCAAAATTAACCACATTTCATCCTATTTATTTGTGACCTAAAAATAAATTCTCCTTATTTATTTTCATCACCTAAGCATTTTATGCTACATTTTGGGCTATTATTAGTTATTTTTCACATTCAATGTTATAGCAAAATAACTCAACTAACTTAAAAAGGTTACCTAAGTTAAAAGATAACTCTTACAAGAGTTACTGAACTTCTATAACTCTGATTAAGACTAACTGGTTAGAGAAGATATTACAAAGGGCATACTAGTGATGCTAATTGAATAGACTAAGTGAGCTATTCACTTTGCAAGTTTTCAAAGTTAATCGAAAGATATGATAGTTATTTGAATGGCAGTTCAAAAAAACATATTTTCGATGTTAATTGAATAGACTAAGGGCTATTCAAATAGGCCGTTACAGAATGGTATGTTTATGAGGCTAATTGAATAGACTAAGAGAGCTATTCAAATTGACAGGATTTCGAGGCTAACCGAATAGACTATGAGAGTTATTCGACTAGCATGTTTTCGATTATAATCGAAAAGACAATGAGTTTTTTTAAAGGCATAACCAAGTGAAAAGTGTTTTTCGATGTTATTCAAAAAAGGGCCAAGAGTGCTGATCGAATAATAGAATTCAGAATGTCATGACATTTGTATTTCATAAACATTAACGCAAAGTTAAGGAGTGAGAAAGCACTCGGCTTAGGTCAAAGTTGCGTACAAGGTACTTTGACAAAGAACATGACATTTCATAAACATACAAAGCAAAGTAGCGTACAGGGCACTTTGTCAAAAGACATGACATTCCATAAGCATGTCAAAGTTACGGACAGACACTTTATCGAAAGACATGATATTTCATAAGCAGTAACATATTACATTTCATAAGCATTAACATTGGTCATCTCATGAGCATCAATACATGACTGCATTTGAGATGTTATCTATGTCTATTTATCATGGAATTGTATTGTGATTGTTGCTGTATGTGTTATACTACTGAGAATTTTTGAATTCTCACTCCTTGTTTGCTTTCATGATAATTTACAGATCGAAATCGAAATCCTTTCAAGGAGGGGAAGTGAAGTTGCAGCTTCGAGTTTTTACTTTCGACTTGTATATGTTGTATATATGTCATGAAGGCCTAGTTTGTACTCGAACACTTACTGATGTACTAGTTACCTATATTCAATATTTCAGTAAAGAATCAAAATTCTTAGTTGTATATTTATATTGTACACAACAAAGAAAATCGCAAATTAGCAACGGAAACATCCCTTGCAAAATATTTTTGCAAGGGATTAACGAGGGACATTTCTGTCTATTTTTTTACTCGCTAAGAAGTGACGAAATACATTCCATCACTAATCTGTCACTAAATAAATGTAGCGATGGAAATTTCCCTCACTAAGTCGTTGCTAAACCCTCACAAATTTTCCAAAAAAGGGTGCATGTATTCCCTCCCAAATTAGCAAGGGAAAATTCCGTTGCTATTCTGTCACTATAGTTCAGATATCTCTCGCTAATCCCTCACTAATTTCCCTCGCTAATCCCTCGTTAATCCCAATCACAATAAGAAAAAAAAAATGAAAGAAAGAAAAAAAGCAAAAGCCACCAGATTACCAACTTAAATATAATAGTTACTTCTAACCAAAACCGCACAACCAAATAAGCAATAATCTTTTTAATACTTACACGTCTTGTTATAAGGAGCTTCGCAGAGTTTTCTGTTTGCAACCCTAAGTTTTAAACCCAACACCAAATCATAAAAGCCAAGAAAGGCAAGAGCACTGAGCATTAAGTCCAAAGCCAAAGGTGTAGTGAAGTATAAACACATGACCAAGTAGATGTAAAAAATAAGATTGTCTATGGGAAAACTATTTGCAAGTTGAAACCTGGAAAAAAATTCAATAAGCGTAGCAGTGGACACACGACACAATACACAACATGAAATAAACACAACAGTATAGTAAACTATAAAATACAGGAATAGAAAACTCCATAGACATACATATCAAAAAGTTAAGTTACACGCATTTGTGTGTCTATATCTGTAGGAGGAAAACATCATTGAAAAAATACTTGCAAGTTACAATATAATTGGTACGAGTAAAAAATGTTTAAAATGTATCTCTAAACTGTCAAATATCACAAGTTAAAATCTATAGTTCATAAAAGTATAATATAGAGGTGTCTGACATAAGTGCAAGTATCTAATATGTGTTGGATACAAACTCAACTCCTTAATAAAGTGTTCATGCTTCAAAAAGAGACTGCAAACGACAAATATCACAGCTTTTGAATCCCGCCCCCCCCCCCCCCCGTCCCCTTTGTTTAGTAAAACAAAGAGACCAATTATTAATGTAGGCATCTGAACATTATTTCTTTTTTCTTTTAGAAGTCCATATCTACAGCCAGATGAGAACTACTGAATTCAAATGCACAATCTAATTCCGCATACTAACCTTTAATTGGCAAGATTCGTTAGATTGAGAGGTATCATCAAAGAATGTCTCATCATGACCATCATTCAAGTGCTCCATCTAATCAAACATGTAACTTATCAGAACAATGAGTTCCATGAACAATTCAAGCAAGGGAAATACTTAAACAGAACATCAACCTTGTTCTGGCAGAATAAATTAAACAAACAAGACCATTTATAGTTCAATTCAATTACTTGAATAATATTCTGGCACATATACGATGTGATCTCTTCGTCTCAGTTTCAAAAGTTGAAAGAGTATTGTGTAATGCATCCCAGAGATTTCAAAATTGTTGGGACATTCCACTGGCTATATAAAGAATCAATTAGTCCCTGAGAACAAACAAAAAAAACAGAAAGAGATCGTGTCAATTGCCACTACTAAGAAGCAAATCACCTAATATTAATAGATGTGATACAAAACCCAGAGGAAGAGTACAAGCATTACAAAGTATAGCAGTTACAAAGACTCTGTTGTACTCACTCTTCCACGATCTTCGAGAGTCCTGTGGCTCTCCCCAAAACTTGCCTTACACAAAAATTGACCTTCCCAAAACTTGATTCCTGTATTATTTCTAAAGGTAACACCAATCCCTTCATGTTTATGCTAAGGTACAGAGGTTCTACAGTTTGAAACGTCAAAGTATGAATCCAATAATAATGATTTAAAGTTACTCCCCAGCTTATAAGGGAGCATTCTTAAAAGAAGAGGGCTTGAAACACATTTATCATAAGAAACAAAACTATTTGATTTAATTATTTAAATGAACTTAGGCATGGTTTGTACATCTGCAGGTCTTAAATGTATAGAAGTTCAATAATAAACATTTTCCATAGAAAAATGAACAAGAACAAAATTGATCTCACATGTCACTACCAATATTGTGATTTTTGTCATTCTGGGGACAGGCAGGATTTTAAAATTACATGTAATACAATAATAAACAGAAATAAAAGCTTCCTACAATAGCAGATACCAATATGAGGCTAGCATTCTATGAATGAATAATCACTTGGAAAAAATAGCATAGAACAGAACCAAATGAAGCAGCAACCTTGAATTAATCTTGTAAAAATGAAAATCTGATAAATTGTAAACGGCACAATATGTTAACTAGATGTAGGATACGCCTTTTGTCCAGCTCCCTGGAAAGCTACATCCAAATCTCTCATGGAAATGGCCATATTCTTCTGCTATTTTGTCTTCCACAACCTAGCTTAAGTGTAGCAAAAAAATATCATGAAAGGCAACCGTAGATGATATAATGAGTGTACAAAAGTAAGAAGTGTTATAAATTGCTGAAGCTGACATAATAGTAGGTGAAAAAGGAAATGCAAATGCTTCACTAACTGTTTCAACTAGGAAATTCTGGCTCAAAAAAAAACTTTATTTGGAGAGTAGAGAAATTGATCAAGAGATGGGATAGATGATACAGCAAGTTAACATCATTAATGGATTGGTAAATTTGCCAGGGACCGGCCCAAAAAACGACAAAGGAAGCCTAGCCAAGTTGTGGTTGTTTTTATGCTCTAAGTAAATGAACTCAAGTTCCCTCAAATACAGTAAAAGTAACTATTGACTTAAATTTCTACCAGGATTATAACATGGTGAGTTCTTCAATATAGTGACAAAAGAGGAACATGCCAAAGAGCCCAATATGTTAACAAAGAATAGGAACACATTCTTAAGCATATCATTGCCAACACAAAACCACAAAACAGTTCTCAATTCGTTTTCGTTATTCTCCATTAGCAGCAAAATAACCAACCAACAATTCAAATTGAAAAATTCACCATTCAGATAAATTCATGATACAAAACAACAACATAAACAAGAATTGCAGCAAGCCTAGAGCAGAAAAAGAGCAAAATCAGAGATGGGCATATTTCTCAAATAAATACATCCTAATATTTTATAGACTCAAAAAATCAGTGCAGAACCCTGAAATTTCAGCAACACCGAACAGTGACCGCAGGGAGAACTGTACTTGGTTTCATGATACAAACTACAAAGCACTATCCATTACAGTCATAGGACAGTAAACACAACTAAGAAAAAGTAATAAGTTATAAGTAGAGAAATTAAGAATAAAAATCAAGATGGAAAAGTAAAGGGAGCTCAAATTCAACCGATCCATTTGAGTCATTGTAACAAGCACCAAGGTAACAACCAACTTATACACAAATTAAGATAGACAGAGAACTGAACTGAATAGTACGTGTGGATTTTATTGATATCTCCACTATAACCAATGCATAGCATACGGGAAAATTCAACAATTACAGGATGCAGAGAAGAAAAGAAACTATCAGGAAGAAGAGAAGGGAAGTATGCAGAGAGAATTGAAACTCAACAATCAACTTGCCCTCCCACTCTCTTTCCCTAGCTTAAATCCACACACACACACTAGCTAGGATAGTCTCTCAGTAGTTGGTTAGGACGTTTGGCTCGTGTACTCCTGCGCACCCTTGACGTTTGGCTCGTGTACTCTTGCGCACCCCTCTCATGCTTTCAGCACCTTTGTCAAACTCAGCATTAGATCTAACAGTCTGCTCCTTTTCTCCCTTGCTGATGTCAATACTATTTCTCATTTTAGCCTTGTGATCATTTTGGTCATTACCCCCCTCTCATTACAATTCCTCCCCCATTGACATTGACCTTGTCCTCAAGGTCAAAATTGGGGTATACCTTGCTGATGTAGTTAAAGTCCTCCCATGAAGCAAGGTCTGGTTCCAGTCCATCCCATTGTATGAGAGCCTGTTTAGTCCATTGCCCTTTCTTAAGTATGCTGCATGTAACATCCCGAGAAACATGTTAGGCTTGTATATGGTTTCAGAGGTACTATTATGCTTGTATAACATGTCAGTTAAGTTTTATGACAAACTGAGTCAATTTTGACACCTTGTTGCAACACAAAAATTGAAACGTAGCTCAAAATGACTCTAATAGTAGCATAAATTGCTAAGTTGAGGGAAACAGGTATGGATAACTTGTTTCTAGGTCACAAATGAGTTAAGTATGGTGCAGTTAAAATTTGAGAACAATCAGAGTCAATTTGGTATTTTTAGGCATATTGGTTGTACTTTTAATGCCGGATTGACTCCCAACATATATGGAAAAATAGAGAAGTGGTGAAATATGATTTTTAATGAATCTTAGGATTTATTTCAAATCTGTTGGAAGTTAGAAAACTTGATTTATTGAGATCTAAGTGTTCTTACCAGATCAAGAAGTTACAGCAAAATGTCAAAATGACAAGTTTGCCCTTGTTTCTATCTCTTTTATCTCTCCCTCTCTACGGTTAAGAATAGAAAAACGGAAAAAAGAAAGAAAAGGGAAACTGAAGGAAGAAGGAAGCGGAAAAAAAAAAAGGAAAGCAAGGGAAGATCCAAGATCAAGAGCAAGGCTTCAAGGATCAAGTGTTTACAAAAGGTAAGGGATTTCTATTCTTTCTCCTTCTTTGTTCTTTTTGAATTGGGTTAGGGATTTTGAATGGAAAAAGGGATTTGGAGAGTCAAATCCTAATTCTTAGCTTGATTTTTGATTCCAAGGATTAAGTTAGGTTAGTTTCAGCTCAGTAAGTGCTAGATGACCATTTATGGCTCAATCTAAACCATTTTGGTTCATGGTTGAGGAACTTGGAAATGGTTTGAAAAAATGAGATTTTAGTTGTGATTAATTGATTTTGATCATAATCTAAGTTGATTGAGTTAAGTTTAGGGTTTGAGGATCCTAAGATGATTAGGAATCCAGTAAAGGGTGGAAAACCCTTTGAAATGGGTTGAAAAAGTGGCTCACGGACTAGGTTTTTGTAGAATTCTACAGAAACGAAAATTCTCCACGAGTGCCGTGGCACAAAAAGTGAGGTGCCGCGACACTACACTATCTGTTTTTAGTTTTTAGGCACCCGAGAGTGAGGTGCCGCGGCACAAAATAGGGGAGGCTGCGACACTTACCCATAAGTCAGCAGAAACAGGCCATTTTGAACAACCTGTGGTTCTAGTTGCATAACTTGAGCTACAGACATCGGATTGACCTGATTCTTGTTGCATTTGAAAGCTAAGATGTAAGGCTTCAAGTGGTAGAAATTTCAGAATTCTAGAAATTAGGATGTGCATTTGGTGCATCCGTGAAAATCAGCCTTTTAGGCGAGAATTGAGATATTTTGGAATGGGTTGAACCCCAGAAATACTAGTAGCTTATTTAATAGTTAGAGTTGAGTGCCATAGGGCCTAAAAAGCTAGTAAATTAGCTTCCTTATGCAATAAGGTTGAACCCTAGCAAGAATTGACTCCCTTATGCAATAAGGTTGAACCCTAGTTAAATGGATCCCTCAAGCAAAGAGGTTGAACCATAGAGATCGATCCCGTTAGTAATCAGGTTGAACCATAAAAGATGGATCCCTTGTGAACAAGGTTGAACCCTAGTACCTGGTTCCCTTATGCAAGTGAGGTTGAACCCTAGCAATGGCTCCCTCATGCAAGTGAGGTTGAACCTAGCTGTTCACACTTCCTAACTAAGGGAGTGAGGCAAGTCCCTTGGCCTAGCAAAGGAGTGAGAAAAGCACTTTGCTAAAGGTGGAATTGTGGATTAGAGAAAGTCCTACGCTAGGCGGTGGACTAAAGAAAGTCCTACGCTAGGCGGTGGACTAAAGAAAGTCCTAAGCTAGGCATTGGACTAATGAAAGTCCTAAGCTAGGCAATGGACTAGAGAAAGTCCTAAGCTAGGCGGTGGACTAGAGAAAGTCCTAAGCTAAGCGGTGGACGAGAGAAAGTCCTATGTTAGGCGGTGGACGAGTTGGATCCTATGCCAGGCTATGGATGAGTATGTCCTATGCTAGGCTATGGATTAGTATATCCTACGCTAGGCTGTGGATGAATATGTCCTATGCTAGGCTGTGGATCAGGTATGATGTGAGAATAGTACACACACTATTGTGTGATGGAATAGTCCACTCATTCAAGGTAGTCTAAAGGCTAACTAGCCTATTCTACACAGATAAGTACAAGGAACGTAGTTCCTGAGAATAAACAAGTTATGAGTATAGTATATTCAGTTTCAAACTTCAGTTATCTAGCATATTTGTTGAGTGCCATAAGATATATATATGTTATTACTAAGAATTTTTATATTCTCACCCCATTATGTTTCATGGTTAGCAGGTCAAGGCCATACAAGAGGGTAAGAAGATGAAGAAAATAGAAAGACTAGAAGAGTTTAGTTTCTATGTACTAGTTCAAAACTTGTGTAATTTATTTATATTTGCTTTGAGGATGTAATAAGTTGTATGTATAATATTTATATGTATGACTTTAGTTATGGCTCTCCATAATGATTTCTTTAAATGTTATGGATTAGTTAAAGAATAAGTTAGAAGTAGCATGACTGATACTATTTATCTAAGTATATGTCAGATATACTAGGGTATCGGTATTAGGATGTTACACTGCGAGTCTACAGTATCTGAGATGGTTGTAATATAGGCCCTTTTTTCATTAGTCAACAAGGGTAGTGGTACAACTTGCTGTTGAGGGTGACCAAAACATTTTTTCAAGACAGATCCTTTCTATAATGGGAAGTGGGCCAAAATACTTCATTCCCAGCTTTTGGTTCTTTCTAAGTGCCAGTGAGTTCTGTCTATAGGGTTGCTGCTTGACAAAAACAAAATCACCAACCTTGCATTGAACATCAGTCCTTTTTTTATCAACATATTTTTTAATTCTCTGTTGAGACTTCAGAAGCTTTGAATCATGTTAACAAGGCATCTCTTTCTAGCAGGGTATCTTGTACAGTAGGATTATCACAGGGCTCTAGCGAATACCGAGTGAGTTTAGGAGGCTCCCTCCCATAGACTACTTGAAAAGGGTCCTTCCAATACTGGTGTGATAAGCTGTATTATACCAGTATTCAACCCATGGTAAAAACTTGCTCCAAGATTTAGGTTTGCCACTAGTGAAACACCTGAGGTACATTTCAAGACACTTATTCACGACCTCGGATTGCCCATCTGATTGAGGGTGGTAAGCCGAACTCATAGCTAATTTAGTGCATTGTAATTTGAAAAGGTGCTGCCAAAATTCTGGTAAAGACCTTATCTCTATCACTAACAATTGACTTCGGCAAGCCATGTAATTTGACAACATGATCCATGAACTGTTTTGCTACTTGTGCACTAGAGAAATCAGTCTTAAGGGGTAAAAAGTGTGCATATTTAGAGAGTCTATCAATGATCACCTTAATCACTGTATAATTACCAGAAGAAGGCAATCCCGTAATGAAATCCATGGCAATGTCTTCCCATATCTGTGTAGGAATGGGAAGGGGGCTTAACAACCCTGCAGGGAGCATATTTGTGGCCTTAGCCTATTAACAGATAGAGCATTCTTGAACAAATTGTTTAATTTGTTTGGGCATACCCCTCCAATAGAATTGGCTGGCTATTCTAGCATAGGTTCGAGTTAAACTTGCATGACCACCGATAGGAGAGCAGTGAAACTCTTGAAGGATTTCATGGATGAGGGATAATGTATGTGGAATTACCAATCTGTCTCTCCAATACAATAGACCCTCCCTTACCGAGTAGTTAGGATCTGTTGGTTCAGCAGAATGACAAGAGTCCATGATCATCTTCAAAGTGGAATCTTGTAGCACTTGCTGTTTTAATTTTTCTATAAATAAGACCATAGGTGCTGACCAAGCCATAAAAAATGATCAAGAGAGAGCATTAGCTGCTTGATTTTCATGCCCAGGTTTATATTCAATGGTAAAATCAAATCCCAATAATTTGGGGCAGCCAAGCCTGTTGTTCTGGGGTCTGAATCGTCAGATTCCTTAAGCTTTTTTTATCAGTCCTGATTAGAAATTTGTGGCCAAGTAAGTAGTGTCTGAATTTAGAAACAGCCTCTGTGATGGCATACAACTCTCGCACATAAGTTGACTCCCTCTGCATTCTTGTAGATAGCTTCTTAGAAAAGAATGTGATTGGGTGTTTATTTTGACTACGTACTGGACCAATTACTGTACTCGAGGCATCAATTTCTAGAGTAAAAGGCAAGGCGAAAGTTGGTAAAGCCAGTATTGGGGCTTCTGTGATAGCTCTCTGCAGTGTATTGAATGTTGTTGTGGCTGCTTTAGTCCAGCAAAAAGCATATTTTTTAAGTAATTTAGTCAAAGGAAGGGCAAGTGAAGCATAATTCTTGATAAATCTTCTGTAATAGCCAGTAAGGCCCAAGAAGCCTCGTAGTTGCTAAACTGAAGTAGGTAGTGGCCATTCCAATACTACTTTAACCTTATTATGGTCCACTGCTACCCCAACAGCTGACACTTGTTAGAGATAGTTTAGTTTGTTACATCCCTTAGCTGTTATACAGCTGTCATGATTCTGTTATTTCAGTTTGATACAGTTAGCTTCATAACTGTATTGCTATCACTATATAATGTGATAGCAGTACTATATTCTATTAGAATGAATAATATGAGCTTATCATTCGATCCCTCTTCTTCTCTATTCTCTCAACTTTTCTAAAACTAATATGGTATGAGAGCTTCAACGAGATTGGATGAGAAGGTGTGAATTGTGGTGTGCTAGGGTTTGCAAAAGGATTTACGGAACCATATACTGTTCTCCTTCACAAGGAACCAGATCTCAAGTTTTTAAAAGTTTTTGGGTGTGCCTGCTACCCCTTCCTTCGTCCTTACCAGCAGCACAAACTTTCCTATCGGTCCCAAGAATGTGTGTTTCTAGGATACTCCTCCTCCCATAAAGGGTATAAGTGTCTCAATTAGGATGGGAGAATATTCATATCCAAAGATGTTATTTTCAATGAACTTAGGTTCCCTTACTTAGATCTGTTTCCCTCAGCTATCACTCATAAACCGAGTTCCCCATTGTCCTCAATTCCTTCTATTCCTCCCCTACTTCCACCTTCTCATTATTCTCTAGTTCCACCTAGTCCACCTTCCTTTGTTCCCTCCTCTATTCAACCAACAACCTCAATCCCTTCTCCCATTCAACCTGTCTAGTCTCCAACTCAGTCCTTGAGTCCACTAGTTTCAGTTTCTCCTCCTATTCAGCATGTACAGTCCTCCACTCAGTCCTCGGGACAGTCCTTAGTCCCCTCACACTCCTCTGTTTCCTCTTCTGAGTCCTCTCCTTCTTCCCCACCCCTTCCACTTAACACTCATCCCATGCAAACAAGGTCCAAATCTGGTATTGTTATGCCTAGACTCAACCCCACACTCCTTCTCACCCACATGGAACCAACCTCTGTTAAGCAAGCTTTGGCTGCTCCCCAATGGGCCGCAGCTATGAAAGATGAATATGATGCTCTAATGAACAATAAAACATGGACTCTAGTACCACTTCCACCAAACCGAAACCCCATTGGTTGCAAATGGGTGTTCAGAGTTAAAGAAAACACGGATGGCAGCATCAATAAATATAAGGCCCGCCTAATTGCTAAGGGCTTTCACCAACAAGTTGGTTGTGACTACACAGAGACTTTCTCCCCAGTTGTGAAACCAGTCACAGTTCGGACTGTTTTATCAATTGCTGTCTCTTGCAAATGGACCATAAGGCAGTTGGATATCAACAATGCCTTCCTTAATGGCCACCTTCATGAGGAGGTCTACATGCAACAACCTCCTGGCTTCGAAGTGGAAGATAAAAGCCTTGTTTGTAGGCTGCAAAAGGCCCTGTATAGCCTAAAACAGGCCCCTGGGGCCTGGTTTGAGAGACTCAAGACTGCCCTGCTACATAGAGGATTTGTGGCAAGCAAGTGTGACCCCTCCCTCTTCACCTTGCACAATGCCACCTATTGCATGATGATTTTGGTGTATGTTGATGACATACTTGTTACAGGCAGCTCATTACCTCATATTCAAGGACTTATTGATGACCTACACTCAGAGTTTGCTCTTAAGCAACTAGGCAACTTGGATTATTTTTTGAGAATCGAGGTCACCCACTTGCCTAATGGTTCCCTTCTCCTTTCCCAAACCAAGTACATTCGTGATCTGCTGTCCAAAGCTCACATGGAATCAGCAAAGGGAATCAATACTCCTATGGTTGCAAACCTCAAACTCTCCAAGCTTGGAGCTGATTATGTCCCTGACCCTTCCCTGTTTTAGTCTATTGTTGGAGCACTCCAGTATGCAACACTCACTAGACCAGAAATTTCTTATTCAGTGAACAAGGTCTGCCAGTTTTTGTCTCAACCTTTGGAGGATCATTGGACAGCCGTTAAATGGATCCTTCGATTGTACAATTCACCATGGTCTCCTGATTCAACCAGCTGCCATGCATATTCCTATGCCTTTGACAGGATTTTGTGATGCTGATTGGGCATCTGATCCGGATGATAGGCGTTCCACTTCTGAGGCGTGAGTCTATCTTGGCCCAAATCTAATTTCCTGGTGGTCAAAGAAGCAAACTCTTGTTGCTAGATCGAGTGCCGAAGCGGAGTATAGAAGCATGGCAGCCCTATGTGCTGAGATTCTTTGGGTTCAGTCACTACTAATAGAGTTAAGGGTTAAGGCTCAAACTCCCAGAATACTATGTGACAATCTTAGCACTATCTCCTTGGCTCATAACCCTGTGCTGCACTCCCGAACCAAACACATGGAACTTGACATTTTCTTTGTTCGCGAAAAGGTGCTAAATCACAGCCTAAGTGTGACACATGTTCCAGCCATTGATCAGTGGGCTGATGTACTCACCAAGCCACTTTCAATTGCCAGGTTCAGCACTCTCAGGGACAAACTCAGAGTTTTTGACAAGCTCTCACTCGCTCAAACACCCTGAGTTTATGCAGGGGAATGTTAGAGATAGTTTAGTTTGTTACATCCCTTAGCTGTTATACAGCTGTCATGATTCTGTTATTTCAGTTTGATACAGTTAGCTTCATAACTGTATTGCTATCACTATATAATGTGATAGCTGTACTATATTCTATTAGAATGAATAATATGAGCTTATCATTTGATCCCTCTTCTTCTCTATTCTCTCAACTTTTCTAAAACTAATAACACTAAGTGACCCAAATATTCCACCTGCTATAATCTGAATGAACACTTGGATAGTTTTGCATACAGTTGATGAGTTTGTAACTGAGCAAGTACCAAGGTCAAATAATGAAGATGGGAATTCCATGAGGGGCTATAGATGAGTATATCATAAAAAAAACCAGTATGAACTTCCTTAACCATTGCTGTAAAACTTGATTCATCAGTGATTGAAATGTAGTAGGGGCATTCGTGAGGCCGAATGGCATCACTAGCCATTCATAATGGCCTTGGCGAGTGCAAAAAGCAACCTTATACTTGTCTTCAGGTTTCACAAGAATTTGATGATATCCAGACCGAAGGTCTAGTTTTGAAAAGTATTGAGCACCATGTAACTCATCAAGGAGTTCATCCACGGTAGGAATAGGAAAAGAATCCTTGATTGTGATAGCATTGAGTGCCCCATAGTCAGTACAGAATCGCCATGAACCATCCTTCTTCTTGACTAGCAGAATTGGAGAGGAAAAAGGACTAATACTCGGCTCTATAATACCATCCTGTAACATTTCAGTGATCATCTGCTCAATTTGTGTCTTTTGACTATGGGGTACCTATAAGGTTTAACCTTAACAGGGTTGGAACCTTCTAGCAGTGGAATTGCATGATCTTGCTGTCGATTAAGGGGTAAACCAGCAGGCTTATCAAATACTCTTCTGTACATTTGTAATATGACAGCAATCTCGGGCTCAACCGAATCAGGTATGTCCAGCCAAGTGTCTGTAGGTTGATCAGGTTGCCAAATTTGCAGGGTATAAACAGCAACAATAGCTTGAGTATGGTGGAATAGTCTCAAATGATGAAATTGTGCTGGTTGCGGAGTGGTCTCATAATTACCTTGTAGTGTAACAAATTTATCACCCAAATAGAACCTAATAGAGATCGCACTGTAGTCAGAGATATGCGGCCCAATTGTAGAATGCCAGGCAGCCCCCAAAATTAAATCAGCTCCTGCAATAGGTAAAATATAGACTGGTAGTGTAAGATTATGCCCCTGAATAGTAACTTTTAATTCCTTAATCAACCCTTCTGCAGTAAGATAGTTGTCATTACCCACAAAAACTTGAAAATTAGCAGCAAGTTCAATAGGTAATTGCAAACACTTAGCAATTCTAGGTTGCAAAAATTTTTCTGAGCTGCCACTGTCCAATAAAACACTGATTTAGACCCCTTTAATGTGACCAGTGAACTTAATGGTTCCCATTCCCTTAGCTCCGGTGAAAGCACTGTAGGACAAGTGGTGGTAAGAAAGAGTGGAGTCTTCTAAGTGTTGAGGTGGTTTAGGATCAGGTGGTTCGGGGTTTGGTTGAGGTTCGTGGGAGGTATCATCTTCATCTATGAGCATAATGTATAAGTGTTTATTAGCACACCTATGATTGAAGGTAAATTTTTCATCACAAGTGTAGCAAAGTCCTTCATCACACCTCAATTGCATTTCAGCAGGAGTCAACTTTTTAATAAGAGGAGTCTTGGATGAATTATGGAAATTATGGGTGGGAAGTATAGGTGAAGATTGTAGTGGCGGGGTAATTCTGGTAGGGTGTTGGTTGGTTATAGTAGCGGGGGAAAGAGATGTTGTTTTTGGTGAAGTCAGTGTAGGATTATAGGTGCTTCTGGTTCTATAACTGTAGGGTGGGGCTAAATACTTGTCCTCATACAACTTGGCTAATGCCATAGCTTTCATCAGTGTAGGAGGAGTTTGAGCTATAACATCCCGCTTCAAATCAGGCTTTAGTCCACTAATGAAACAGTCTAGCAGGGCTTCCTTACTGACACCATCAACACGATTTGCTAATGCCGAAAATTCAGTACAATAAGAAGCTATTGAATTATTCTGAGTAGCTTAAAAATAGCTGCACGTGGACAATTAAAAGCAGTGGTTCCAAAATCAGATTCAATTGCAGATATTAAATCAGGCCACAAATTGAGCACTTGACTCTTGGTAAGCATTTGAAACCAGGGAATGACATCACCTTCCATATGAACAACAACATCCGGGTTATTATAATATTGGAAGAATTGTTCAACTTTAAATAACCAATTAACAGGATCGAAGCCATCAAATTTTGAAAAATCAAGCTTCATATTCCTTACTTGAAATGCCCGATGATTGGTATTTTCAGCCGCAGTACTTGAGTACTTTCCAATGGTGGCCACTTGAGCAGTGAGCTGCAGCATATTGACAGAGAGATTCTCGAGGGTTCGGGCAAGACTATTGATTGAGTGATCAATCTGATCCATCCATGTGGTTAGCACTTCTTCTTGATGATCCATTCATTCATGAGCCCGTTTGATGTCGTTGGTTAGATCCTTGATACGGGTATTCTCCGCCATTGGAAGCAATGAAAGCACCAATGTAACAAGCATCAAGGTAACAAGTAACTTATACACAAATTAAGATAGACAGAGAACTGAACTGAATAATATGTGTGGATTTTATTGATATCTCCACTATAACCAATGCATAGCATATAGGAAATTCAACAATTACAGGATGCAGAGAAGAAAAGAAACTATCAGGAAGAAGAGAAGAGAAGTATGTAGAGAGAATTGAAACTCAACAATCAACTTGCCCTCCCACTCTCTTTCCCTAGCTTAAATCCACACACACACTAGCTAGCATAGTCTCTCAGAAGTTGGTTAGAACGTTTGGCTCGTGTACTCCTACGCACCCCTCTCATGCTTTCAGCACCTTTGTCCAACTCAGCATTGGATCTAACAGACTGCTCCCTTTCTCCTTTGTTGATGTCAATACTATTTCCCATTTTCCATTTTAGCCTTGTGATCATTTTGGTCATTACCCCCCTTCTCATTACAGTCATTTTATCAAACAGGTCATATACACAATTAATAAGCATGTTTCTTATCAGTAGAAACCCCGCATAAATTTCAATAGAACCCCCACCATTATTAGTAGAAACCCCAATATAGAAACCCTAACCCACTTACATTTGCGATTGGGATGCTGTAGCGGCAGACACCGCTGCAGAGGACGTCGACGGGGGTGCGAGTGGCGATGGAGTGGAACCGGTAGTGGTGGCCATGCGGCGACGAATCGGTGCCATGAAGACGGCGTGAGTAAGACTGAGATAGGTTCGATTGTGACGACTGAGACGACGGATCGGTGCGTTGTTAGTTATAATGTATTATTATTATAGTTTAATTTTTGTATCGACTAAAATAATGAAGTTGTATGATATGTAATTTAAATTATATAGATAATTAATTTATAGGTATCTAAGGATATATATATTTGACATGATTTAATTATAAAATTATTAATTAAGATATTCGAGTTTAGGAAATTTATTTACATAAATTACGTATTGAATATTGTAATTGATGTTTAATCTCCAAAATGTGTTGAATTGTTATTGTTGAAATTATTACCGTAACGACAAAATCGCTAAATGCATATTTTTGATGGAAATGTATGATACTGAATGCGCCATGCATTTAAGATATCGAGTTGCCTCCTGACTGACGCCTATCATGTGATCACCGACATGCAAAGTTGAGGCAAACAAACCAACATGTGTCAAAGTCACACTCACTGTCGCAATGCTTCTAATCCTGGAGATGTGGCAAGAGGGACTTCAATATTTCACAGAGCGATGATGATCTCAAAGTACATGATCGATTCTTTTCGTCAAACTCCGAACATGGCATATTGCGTAGTTGTATGTGGAGGTAGAAACAAGTTGTGGGCAAAGAAAGCGTAAGCTCCTAAAATGAATAATCTCAAGTTGGTCCGTCTAATCAAGTTGAGTCATGCAATATGATCCTTATTGGTGGTGCATTGAATGGTTGAACAGCGATAACCCACTTGTCAGAGATGCGGTATGGAAAATAAGTGAATCGACGAAGAACGACAAGTATGCGAAGAGGGCGACGATTCATTTCATGTCCGACATAGAGGCAGAAAACTTTGATCTGAACAAAAAACTTTCTCTGAGTTCCTTTGGCGATTGCTGAATCCTCAATCCATATTTATGCCTCCATTGTACCTGAATTCGTGAGTTTGTGCCACTCATGCCGTCAGTTTTCAAATTATGACTGGGATGCATTGGAAATCCGATAACTTGCCCTGAGTTTGAACACTCTGTGGACTTGGAGCATGGGTGATGAATTGGGCTGCGCGACGCTGAGCAATGAGTTTCGGTGCAATGAGCACAAGTCACAGAGTGTGAGGGAGAGACAGTGAGCGCTGAGCCGCTGAGAAGGAGAGGGAGAGTCCGATGAGTGAGCGGCTGAGAGTGAAATTAGGATAGGTTCCTATTGCTAACTTGTTATTTCCAAACTCCCAGTTTCTAGCTTAAGTTCTAGTGACTTCACCAATTTTTGCCAGGGAATTCCCTAGCTAATTTCTTCCTTAAAAATAACTCAACTGGTACTTACATTAGTGAGGAACTTTTTCTTGTTAATTGACGAATTTCTTGTAATGACAATTCAATTATTTTCCTTAGAGATTTTATTTTTCGACTCTATATTTTGATATGTATAATTATTGCAAAATGTTTATGATGTTTAAAAATTAAAAATAACATAATTAATCTTATTTATTTATGTATATTTTGAATATATTATAGTAACTTGAATTAGAATATTACACTTAATAAGTTTTCACTCAACTCACATACAATCTCTCAATATTTTTTAAGCTCTAAATACCATGTTGAGATTATAAAGAGAAGGGGCATAAGAAAAAAATGCAGAATAAATGGGTAGCAGAACAAGAGTTTTTCTTAGGCTGAAAAGTCATATTGAGATTTCATTGATTAACAACATATACAAAATATAAACTTGGTTTTCTGCCCATGCTTTTCAGCCGACTAGTCTATCAACTATGGGGATATACTACTTAATTAAAAAAGCTATCTACTTACATCATTAGTACATGATCACTTACATAAAAAAATACATTAACAAACCTTTTTTATCAATCTTTGCCTAGAGTACCTAAGAAAAGTCTCAACCACTAACAGATAGTAATCATAAGGTCCTAGACAGTGTAGTGCCTGTTCATGGCATCAATGTCCAAACCCCTTAGCTTGGCAAATGATTCCACTCTGCCTTTCAGAGTGTGAAGCTCCCTCAACCTGCATCACAAGGTAGAAAAAAACCAAGGGAAAGAGGGGAAAAGAAGAAAAAAAAGAGGAAAATTAAAAAGTAAAAATCATAAACAATTGGTAGAATAATAAAGACACTGACCTTGCTATTTCTGCTCTCCTCCTAGCCTCTTCTGCCAATGTATTTATTTCTCTGAAGGTGTGTTTCTCTACAAACATTTTTTACTCAACAGGCTGGAGGCCATGTAAGGTTCTCTGCTCAGCAGCCCATGCAGCCTCACGAGCTTCTCTACCAAAGTCATTTTTGTTGGTGAATGCAGTCTGTTAATTTACACCAACAAAAAGTCATATTAGTACTCTAATCATTCTATATGAGTCTTAGAGATTATAATAAACCATCTGGTATACTTTTTTTGTTTTGAAGCCCCTTTTTGTTAGACATAATAATTTTATTATGTTTTACAAATTTTTTCTGAATTTCTATTATAAGTTCAGTCATAGTACTCACACGTTGGTTTACCACCAGATTCCAAGCCCTTCCAATTAATGCATAACGAACAGCAAACTTTAAAGGATCCAGAAATATATAAGTTATAGTATTGAACAACCAAATGACTGCTGTCCAGCCCCAACCTATGCTTCTGATTCCAGCAGTTTTCCAAGTGACAGTGGCAGATATAACAGTTGCAACCTGTTGAGAATATAGTGAAATGAAATAGTGAGGCCTTCCACTCAGAAAGTTCACGTATTTTTTGAAGTTTGAATAAGTAATGCAGGAAAGGTGAAAAAAATCAGTGAAATGAAATAGTGAGGCCTTCCACTCAGAAAGTTCACGTATTTTTTGAAGTTTGAATAAGTAATGCAGGAAAGGTGAAAAAAAATCAGTAGCAACTGAGCAATAATGAAGGCAATAACAAGCAAAAGACCAGGTCTTTCTGAGTAGGACCAACCCCTCGAGCGTGCCACAAAAATTAAGGCTTGACTAATTGTACTGACTTGAAGATACACAGTAGATCCCAACATTTCTTTCACTTCTTCAGTAACAGGATCATCAGGGCTGTTGCGGAAGTGTCTCACACCAAAATGGTTCTGGAGCAGAATATTTCATTATCATATCATTGCATGAAAGCAAAACAAAATAGTGGTCAAGTGGAAGGAATATCCCCTTACAGGAAAGAAGTTTGTTTCATAAGCTACCAAGAAGAAGATCACAGTCATTAGTGCTAGATAGCTACCGAGAACAATCCCAGTTGCAAAAATTTCACCAAGCTTCCAACTATCAGGAACCGGAGAATTCTTAACCCAATCTTTAGATATTGTCATGATGGTACCTATAAGGATGCTAACAAGTCAGGGAACAAGAAAGAAGATGTTTCATGTAAAGACAATCAAATTATAATGAGACTTGAGATTAAGGTACTAGAAAGTAGCTAATATTACCATCATTGAGAATGGCAATGACAAGAACCATAAAGGGAGGAAAGTCAAATTTCCAAAGGCAAGTTAATAACATGAAACCCAGCTGCAATTCAAAACAAACTGAAAATGAGAAAAAGGTTGATGATCTGGTTCATTGCTGAATATATTCTATATGCATAAAAAGCTTACCACAATACGAATAGTGATAGATACAGCATATATCTGCAAAGAAAAAGCAAGCAAAAATCATGATTTGTTTTCACACTAGGAAAATTAAAATATTTTCACTTTAATATTTTGATAGTTGTGGGATTACTGTGTAGTTTTTCATTCTCTGGAAAATAGCACGGCTAGTTAAAACTGCACTTACGATCACACTCAACCCAGGTTCTGTTAGCACTATGTCAGAAGCACTTCGGGCTGCATCTGTAGAATCTGCTACGGCAATACCTATGTCAGCTTTCTTTAGGGCAGGTGCATCGTTCACTCCATCACCAGTCATCCCACAAATGTGCTTTCTAGCTTGTAAACTCCTCACAATCTCATACTTGTGCTCTGTGGGAAACATATATTATCAGAAATTGGACAAGACATCAAATTGGAGCTTTCATGTGATGTGATCACTGCTTGACTTACCAGGAAAGACACCAGAAAAACCGTCAGCATTTTCAATGAGTTCATTAATGGAGACAGCAGCAAGCTCATCATTACTTTCACCAAGCAGTGATGAAGATGGATACATGTTAGTGTCCATCCCTAGACGCCTTCCTGTTTCCTTAGCTATTGCAAGTTGATCACATGTAAGGATATTTTTTGTAGCATGAGTATCCGATTCTGACCAGAGTTTTCTTACTTGGGTACATTTTAATTAAATCATGTTGCCCAGAGAAGAAGACAAGGACTAGTCTCAAGGGTAGAATCTCTCACTAGTAGACACAAACTTCTTATTCCTATGTTCACCATAGTACCCAATGGGATTGGTTTTACTCTAGCATAAAAAATTTCAGGGTCTTGGAAATATTGCTAGATGTCATTTTATGCCATCCAATTTTAAGTTGATTTGTTTCATACACTTTCTTCACTTATCCGCTGTCCAGTATATATTATTTGTAGGAATTGCCTAAACAATAGCAAGTAATTAAAAAATTAATGAAATCATGATTCTCAGTTATCTACCAGCACGGATAAATTAATGAAGTCCTTCTATGCATGGATTAAATTTCTTTAAATAAAAACCTGCACTACGAAGAACACTGGAAAGTGATAATACAAGAATAAGTTTCCAGTTGAAAAACACACGTATTCCAAATAGATGGTGACATTTATAATTTTTCCACTGAACACAGATAATGAATTCACCTGAATCATGCATAGCCATATGTTAAGAACTTGTTTTTCACATACAGCAACATTTTCAAAAAAAAAAAAATCAAATTGTAACTGCAACCAACATATTTGCAATACACTAAAATGAACATCAAATAATAGTGACACGTACCAGTGATCATTTTGACACTCACACCGAGATCAAGAGCTCTTCTGATTGTTTCTGCACTATCATGGCGAGGAGGGTCAAAAAGAGGGAGAAGACCAACAAATTCCCAGGGGCCTCCTGGACTGTCTTTGTTTCCCGCTGGTACTTCCTAAATGGAGATAAATTTTGTTGCTCAAAATATACACAGCAATACACTTACGAGATGATGAAGAATTCATTGAAGGATAAAAACCTGGCGGGCAACTGCAAGCGAACGAAGTCCACGTTCTGCAAACCTGTCAATACCTTCAGTTTAATTTCTGATTTGTTATGTGTAAGATTGAGAATCTACACAATATATAAAAGTTAAATAATGATCAAACAAATGATACTATGGTAGGTAGCAATAGCATGGTTCTTTAAAGTTATAATGGATTATGTACTACCTGCTCTGGTGCACCTTTGCTAATCCTGTGCATCTTACCAGCAGCATCAATGTATGTAAGTGCAGTTCTTTTATCAGAAGGATTAAATGGAAGGAAGTGAACTTCTTTTATTCCAGCTCGTGCCTTGCAAAATCAAAGGACCATTAGTATAGTATCCAAATTTCAACTATAGAAGATGGTGGAAACTTACTTTACATAATTCTACAATTAGAACAAAGAAAATTTTCTGTATGTCAATATAGGATATTAATTAAGCTATTGTCTACAGAACTGATAAACATTCTGGAATTCACTTCAAAAAGCAATGGCAAAAAGCTTTAGTGTTGTCAATCTTGTAAGGCATCTGTTTTATGTCTTTGAACTAGTACCTCCTTTGGGTCTGCCAACATTGAAACAATTGCACCATCAATTGCATCCTGGTTCTCTAGCCTTGATGCTCTCGCAGCCATGAGTACAACCATGTCCCTGTCAACACCTTTGGGAAAAACCTGCCAGATATTGATGATTGTTGGGAAAAAAGAGAAAAGAGTCAGTATTTTAGAACTTACGTGCCTATTAGCGTGATTAATTATAATTGAGATTATGATTGATCATGATTGATTTTAGAGATGATTATAATTGATTTAGTATAGAATTAGATTGATTTACTACGTAATTATATTTTATTATTTCCTTTTTCTGTATAGCAACCTTCTCCTATAAATAGAGACTAATCTTTCTGTATACATTCATTTAAAAATATACACAAATTTATCAATATTTGTCTCTCGATTTTTGTTTCTAACATGGTATCAGAGAGGTACCATCTTCCGTAACTTGTCCTATCACTATTCTGCTGCATAGTTCCTAAAAATGTGGAACTCTGATTAGTCACCTCTTATGTCGTGTTATCTTTCCGACTTCCGCTCGTCGTTATCATTTTTTCATCACTCCATTCTAGACTTAGTTGCCACAGTCTCCGTCCTAGATTCCAGATTCTATTTTAGACTCCGTCTTAGATTTCAGACTTCGTTCTGATGTCAGACTCCGTTTTAGACTACGTTTTAGATTTCAAACTTCATTGCAAGACTTCGTTTTAGACTTCGTCCTAGATTCTAGACTTCGTTCTGATGGCAGGACTCTAGACTTCGTTCTGATAGCAGGACTCCGTTTCAGACTCCGTTCCCATTGTAGATTTTCCCATATGCAAATGGTTTCATCCCAAATGCAGTTTCGGTCTGTTGACTTCTTCAAGATCTCAACATTGTATTTTTAGATTAGTTTTTGTTTATTTTATTTTCATATATCTACTTGTAAATATTTTTAATTTATTTTCCAAACTCCAGACTCAATCATCATCCCGGTCGATTTTGCACTTTGGTTTCCAAACTCAAATTGGTTTTTTTTATACTCACTTGAGTTTGAGGGAGGATGTTAGCGTGATTAATTATAATTGAGATTATGATTGATTAGATTGATTTTAGAGATGATTATAATTGATTTAATACGTAATTAGATTGATATACTACATAATTATATTTTATTATTTTCCTTTTCTGTATAGCAATTTCTCCTATAAATAGAAGTTAATCTTCCTGTATATATTCATTCAGAAATATATACAAATTTATCAATATTTGTTTATTTATTTTTGTTTCTAACATAGACAAATACGTAGACACATGCACACATTTTTATATCTATTTATATATGCAGAATTAAAAGGTTCCATAATATGAAAAGGATATTTCAAGGATTTAATTCATTTTTTATTTTTTATGATAAATTGCAAGTTGCTTGTCAGTTATTGGCATTGCTCTTCATTTTCCCATAATCTGTCATTAATTCATTAGAGTGGGATGTTTCATTTAGAAACTGACCACTATTGTTTCAGAGGTAAGTATCTTATGTTGTGCTTGAAAGAATCTCCCATGTCATGTACAAAACACCTTTGTACATTTCAATATGTGACCAGACATTCTGATTTACCTGTTTCTATACTTACAGATATGAACTTTATATAACTAATTGTTATGTTTCATTTCATTGTAGGAAGAATAAGATTAAAACCTCAATCATATTCTTGTCCACGGTAAGCTTGCTAAGAGTTAATGTGCCTGTTTTGTCACTACGTAACACATCCATTCCAGCCATTTCTTCAATGGCAGTCATTCTCTTTGTTATGGCACCCTGCGAAAGATACATCCATCTTGCCCATTAGCTAAACAGCAAAAATTTATATCATCAAAACTTTAACAATTATAAATTCTTATCTTATAAAAAAAAGCCACTGAAATGCTTGAATCAATGTACTGTGTAGTATCGCAAACCTGCTGAGACAACCGGTGTGAACCAATAGCCATTGTAACAGAAAGGACAGTTGGCATTGAAATAGGGATCCCGCCAATTAGTAGCACAAGGAGGTTATCAATACCAGCTCGGTATTTCCTTTTTTGGATCCATATATCACAATGATTTCAATAATCATCCCAATAGCAATTGAACATATGCAGAAATTCCCAATAGATGTTAGAACCTGTAACAATTATGTGAAGTGATTGAGCACGATCCTGACGATGTTTCACATGGAGATGATTGTACATGAGACACAGAAAATATTCATTCATTAAGGAGATAACAAATCCTATATATGGACCTTCTGGAAATACCCAATATGTGTGGTACTTTCCACAAGATGAGCTGCCTTCCCAAAAAAAGTGCGAACTCCAGTTGCAATAACTATTGCCTCAATTTCTCCTAGCTTGCAAGTTGAACCAGAATATACTCCTTCTCCAGGATGTTTTGTGACAGGAAGTGACTCTCCAGTAAGAGCAGACTGAAATGAACAGAAATATATTTCTGAATGCAAGAGGATCATGTGTGGGAGGATATGATGATGAAACATTGTATTTAGTAAGGATGTCACATTGGAGTGTCTCATCTCATCTATCTATATGATCAAATAATTTCTTCTCCATCTGAAATGATATTTCCTTTTTCTTAAGGAATGTCTGAGACCTGCTAAGAAGTTTCCTATTTAGTTCACATCTCCTTTTACTTTATATGGAGCAACTGTCAGCCATTAACTGAATATAAGGTGATTTATATTCAATTTGAAAAAACACTTCGGCCAACCCTCCATATAATCAAAGATGATTTGAACTCCTATTTCTATGCAAAGAAAATCAAACACAAAGAAATTGTGCATATTTTTAATTACAGAAAGAGTTGTACTAGATATATTTTGTCCAATGTTTATTTTGTTTCTGGCCATATCCAGCTTAAGACCTTCATAATTTTGGGGTAGTAGCAGGCCATGAAGAAATATAGATGCCAAACTCATTAACTAATTTTGTGCAAAAGAATGTTTAATGTGACGCTTAAGTCATCCATCAGTATCTTTAGAATACTTTTGTGAATTTTACCTGATCAATCTTCAAAGGATCTCCTTCAAGGAGACGTGCATCAGCAGGAATGATGTCGCCCAGCTTGATGCTAATTATGTCTTCAGGAACTAACACTGCGGCGTCTTCTTCACTCCATTTTCCATCGCGGAGTACCTGTAAATGTAAATATAACTAGAAGTCAAAGGAACTGGAAACAAGACAAGATGACTCAGGCATCGGAAGAGAAATATGAAAGTAAAACAGAAACATGCAATAATGATGTAGCTGATCCATTGTTAATCAGTGAAGAGAAGAGGGACCTTTGCTTTTGGCGCGGCAGCTGCATTACCAGCATTACTTTCTTCTATGAAACTGATGGTAGAGTTTATAAGAAGCAAAATAATTATGCCAGCAAAATATTGATAATCTCCACTTTTGCCCTGCAGAATTAAGGAGTGGTTATATTAAATTTATTGGATATGTACCCAAAAAAATAATAATAATACTAGATGATGGATTGAAATCAAACAGTTCTCAGAAAAGTAAAATTTAACCGATTGATATTGAAACATGACTTTTCAATTTATACCAATGACAATAAAAAACTTACAAGTAATTGATATTAATTTTTGTAACTTACAACATACAAGTTAAAATGTAATACAAGATAAGATCAGGGATGAATACATTAAAAGGAAAGTAGGGATAATACCTATTGAAAAAAAAATGATAAAATCTTGCCCAAGATAGTTTGGTCATATGGAAAGAAGAGCAATAGAAGCCCTAACAAGAAGAGTTGATCAGATAGAGTATATTCCAATGGCCAATAATTAGGGATAAAGAGAGAATAAGAAAAACTATAAGTGAAATCATTTTAAAGGACTTAGATCTAAATGACTTTTTTGAAGATTTAGTTTATAACAGAATACAATAAGTCATTTGAATCATGTAACTGATCTTACCTACTAAGAAAAAGCCTTTGTTGTTGCATAAGTTAAAATGTAACAAAAAGGATAGAAGCAAAATAGCTTTCATATGTACTAAATATATGGTTCTTCTAATTTTGTTTCATTAATTAATCCAGGAAAACCATGTTAGAATTTATTTTTTTTATTCATGGACTAGCATAAATTATATTATATTTTGTAAAACCCAGATTAATTGGATGTCAAAATTATTAAAGCATTTTGTTTAACCTAAATTGTGATCAGTATTGTTAATGGACCTATTGTTGTTAAAGCACTGCTCATATATGTGGGTTTTGTTTCATGGGTCATGTATATGGGTTTACCATAGTGGGTATGTTTAACTCATTTCAATTATTCTATATATACAGGGAGAGGCCCCTATTCCTAGCCACTCTAGTGCGTACAGTTGCCCCATTGATACTGACGCATGAGCGACTATTGTAAAATAGGAATAATATCTCTTTCTCATCGAGTTTTGCTTTTCAGGATTTTCACAATGACTTTCTCATTGTCGCTTTTTCAAGATAATCCTAAAATTTTTTATATGTATTGATATATCATAAATTATTAAGATTAATAGATCCGATAAATTTCTATCAATTGATATCAGAACGTTTTTTATCCTAGTTATGACTATCATTTTTTCCCTAAGAAAATAATAATAATAAAACATGATTTTTAAATTAAAGAAATCTAAAATATTAAATTATTGGATCTTCAATTCAAAGTTTTCTTTAAAAAATTGGATGAGGTTGTCACGTCCTTGATGTCTTTCAATTCGTTTTCTCACGCAAGCACTGTGACCATGCAAACTACTCCTCATTCAATTTTGTCCAATTCTTTTCTCTCGCGGCACTATGCACGTGCCCTTGAACGACGCTTCTCTTCTTTCTTTGTTTATTTTCTCCTCTATACATACCACTCGAGGGAGGCTAAACAAAAAAAAAAGGAGAAAATTTTATAATGTTATGTGTAATACAAAATTTTAGTGAGATAATTTTGTTCTAGTTATTTTAAGTTTAAAAAATAAATAAATAAATAAATATGTATATTGAGTTATAATATTATGAATTCACAAAGAATTTTATTTATTTTTCATGTCTATTTATTATTTATTTCAAAATTTCTAGATAATAAAATTGTTAAAATATACGGTACTCTTTTTTGCCTTTGGAAATTTTTTTTTTTGTGTATTATTGTAATGCTATTAGACATTATATATATTGTGCACTCTCAGAGTTGATGTCGTTTAGTCACTTAAATAATTTTAGTGTTATTTTGTGCATAAATTAATATATAATATTTTGAAAACTATATGTTTTGTTGTTATTTATGCGATTTAATTCTGAGAGTTGCTGTTTAAAGTATTGTAGTATTGTTTTAAGGCACTTTTCATGATTGTGAGCTCGCCTTCGCAGAACCAATTATGTTGAGGTGTCAATTTTGTTGATATTTTGTTAATAATGTTGCATTGGGAATTATATTGATAATGCGCTTACCTTATCGGTTTGCCTTTATTAATGTAATTTCTGATGATTTGTTAAGTGATATTATTTTAGACACTTTTCATAATTGTGAGCTCGCCTTCGCTGGACCAATTGTTGTAAGGTGCTATTTTGTTGATAAAATATTGTTATGTTGTGGCTTTATTTGGGAATTATATTGATAATGCGCTTACCCTATCGGTTTGCCTTTATTAATGTGATTCCTGATGATTTGTTAAAGGCATTGAGGTTCTGACATTAGAGTTCTCAATATCCTTCGGTACTAGCTTTAGGGACATGATTTTGATGTCTATGGGAGTCTACTCATATGTTGTAATTCGGGACCCTTAGGCAGGATTACAATTGCATGGAAAAACTCAATTATGGTTTTGCTCAAATATTGTACATATTGATATGCTCGACAAAATCTCCCTTTAATATATCGTTCTTTCAGCTTCATTGATGCAAATGAGTGCTATAATGAAATTGAATGAGACTAATTTTGAGGATTGGATAGATTCTGTGAAATTGTTCCTTATTGTCTCTAATGTTGATGCTGCTCTCACTGAGGACGAACCTCAGAGACCCACAAATGCATCTTCTGCTACAGATAAGAAGAAGCATGAAAGGTGGGTTCAATCCAATAAAGTTTATTTGATGACCATGAAGTATATCATGGCAAAGACTATTAAAGAGAGCATTCTTGAAACAAATAAAATTAAAAAGTTTCTCAACTCTGTTGGTGAGAAATTCAAGAAGTTGAATAAAACTGAAAAGGCCTATTACCTCTCTTTGTTGACAAAGACTACATATAATGGTATGAGTGGTGTTCGTGAATATGTTTTGAAGCTTGTGAACTGGTACAACAAGTTGAGGTCCATGAAAGTGGAGTTGGGAGAGGATTTCCTGGTCTGTCAGGTGTTTGAGTCTCTTCCGGCTAGTTTTGATGTCTTGAGGACCACTTACAATGCTCAAAAGGAGGAGTGGACTGTTGACAAGCTTATATCTGTTCTTACTCAAGAGGAGCATACCATAAAGAAGGGCAAGGCCCATAGTGTTCAATTTATTTCTCACAAGAATGGTGAAAAGAAGAAGAGATTTGCTAAAGGGAAGAACAGCAAAACCTCAGTTTAAGAAAAAGTGGAATGATAAGCCTGGATATTCTTCTAAGCCATATTCTGGTCCTGGTGAGTCTTCTGGTGTTAAGCCCATATATCGATTTAATGGAAATTGTAAGTTCTGTGATATATATGGGCATAAACAGTCTTATTGTTTGAAGTTTAAAAGTTGGCTTGAGAAAAAGAAATGTAATCCCTTGACTCTAGTATGTTTTGAATCAAATCTAGTTAATGTTCCTTCAAATACCTAGTGGTTAGATACTGGTGTAACTATTCATGTTACAAATTCATTGTAGGAATTCAGAAGCAAGAGGAAACCAAGTGAAGGGAAGTTGATGATCATAGTAGGAAATGAAGCCAAAGTCAAAGTACAACATATAGGAGTGGTTTCATTAAAGTTATATACTGGACATGATTTAGTTTTGAAAGATACAGTTTATGTGCCTTCTATGAGGAAGAATTTGATTTCAGTTTCTGTTTTGGATGATTATGGCTACTCTTTCCATTTTAGTAATGAAAAAGTTTATTTATATTATGATTCTGTTCTTGTTGGTTCTAGAGTCTTGTCTAATGGTTTATACACGTTGAATGTTAATTCTATTTCTATTGATCAACGGGATTCAGATATCAATAATGTTGTTGGGAACAAGCGTGGTAGAGTTACTGAAAAATCTTTTATGTTATGGCACAAACATTTAGGACATATCTCTAGGGAGAGAATGGAGAGGTTGATCAAGGAGAATATTCTTCATGATCTGGACTTCTCTGATTTTGATGCCTGTGTTGATTGTATAAGAGGGAAACTTATAGTTAGAGCCAGAAAGAGTGGGGTTACCAGGAGTGAAGGACTACTACAGTTGATTCATATAGATATTTGTGGGCCCATTACTCTTATTGCTATGGGTGGTTTTAAGTACTTTACCACATTTATTGATGACTTCTCTAGATACGGGTGGATTGATTTGCTGCGTGAGAAATCTGATTCTTTAGATGTCTTTAAAGCATTCAAAGTCACTATTGAATTGAAATTTAGTAATCAGATAAAATGTGTGAGGTCTGATAGAGGTGGTGAATACTATGGTAGGTATAATGAAACTGGTAGAAATCCTGGACCTTTTGCTAGGTTCTTAAAGGACTGTGGTATTGAGGCACAGTATACCATGCTTGGCACTCCACAACAAAATAGAGTTGCAGAGAAACGAAATTGTACTCTTATGGATATAGTGAGATGTATGCTTAGTCATTCTACTCTTCCAGAATTCTTTTGGGGAGATGCCTTGAAGACTGCTGCTTATATATTGAATCATGTGCCAAGTAAATCTATGCTGAAGACTCCATATAAGCTTATGATAGGCAAACGAACTACCTTGAGACATTTCCATGTTTGGGGTTGTAGGGCAGAGGTGAGACCTTATAACCCACATTTAAAGAAGCTTGATTCCAAAACCATTAACGGTTTCTTCATTGGCTATTGTATTGGCTCAAGAGGTTCTAGGTTCTATTGTCCTTCTCATACTATTAGAGTTATTAAATCCGATCGGGCTGTCTATTTTAAAGGAGACTTAGAACATGGTGGAACTCAAGAGCCGCGTATTATTGATTTCAATGAGGAGCATGTTGTTGTTCTTATTCCAGTTGATCCCTTTCCAGGGATAATGTCATATTCTTTGATCTATAATGATGATGTTATTGATCTTGTTGATAATGTCGATATCCCTCAATAAGTCAAAAATAATGTACAAATTCCAGATGTTGTTGTGACTCCACTGAGGAGATATGAATGGGTTCCTATATCCATTGAGTCTACTAAATTCAAGGATTATGTTGTGTACCTGCAAGAGCATGAGTTTAATTCAGTTGAGGATTTTGATCTTATTTTTTTTCAAGAGGCCATGGTTAGTCTTGATAATGCACAATGACTAGTGGCTATGGAGGATGAGTTAGCTTTTATGAGAAAGAATAATGTTTGAGAATTGGTGGAGTTGCCTATTGGTTGTAAAACGATTGGTTATAAATGGGTCTTTAAGACTAAACATGATACAAAAGGTGAAATTGAGAGGTATAAGGCTAGACTTGTTGCTAAGAGATATAACCAGAGGGAAGGCATTGATTATAAGAAGACTTTCTCATCGGTCTCCACTAAAGACTCTTTTCATGTTGTGATGGCCTTGGTTACTCATTTTGATTTGGAGCTTCATCAAATGGATGTTAAGACCGTCTTCCTAAATGGTGATTTGTATGAGGATGTGTATATGGATCAACCTGATGGTTTTGTTGAAGATGGTAAAGATCATATGGTATACAAATTGAGAAGATCCATTTATGGATTAAAACAGGCCTCTAGGCAATGGTATTTGGAATTTGATTATATTGTTAGTTCTCATAGTTTTAAAGAGAATACTGTTGACCAATGCATTTATCTGAAGTTTAGTGAGAGTAGATTCATCATTCTTGTTTTATATGTTGATGATGTATTATTGGCTAGTAATGATATTGTTTTTCTGAATGAGACTAAGCAGATGTTGACAGCACATTTTGATATGAAAGATCTTGGTAATGCCTCTTTTGTATTAGGTATTGAGATTTACCGTGACAGATCTCGTGGTATTCTTGGCTTGTCTCAGAAAGCTTATATTGAAAGAATTCTGAATAGATTTAATATGAAATCTTGTAATCCTTGTGCTGCACCTATTCAAAAGGGTGAAAGACTCTCTAATACTCAGTATCCTCAAAGTGATAAAGATGTTACTGAAATGAAGAAAGTCCCATATGCTTCCGCTGTTAGCAGCCTTATATATGCTCAAGTTTGTACACATCCTGATATTGCTTTTGTTGTTAGTGTACTTGGGAGATACTTGAGCAAACCTGGTGTGGCTCATTGGCAGGCTACAAAACAAGTTATGAGGTATCTACAAGGTACCAAAGATTATATGCTCACCTATAGGAAGTCTGATTGCCTTGAGGTGATAGGTTATACTGATTCTGATTATGGTGGTTGTCCAGATGACTACAAGTCTACACTAGGGCATATCTTTATGTTAGCAAGAGGAGCTGTTTCTTGGAAGAGTGTTAAACAGACACTTACAACTACTTCTACTATGGATGCAGAGTATATAGCATGTTATGAGGCTATGCATCAAGCGATATGGTTAAAAATTTTGATTACTAAACTTCTTATTATGGAGAGTATTTCCAAGCCTCTTACTATTTATTATGATAATTCTGCTGTAGTGTGCTTCTCTCAAATTAATAAGAACTCAAAGCGCTCAAAGCATTTTGATACAAAATTCATGTTTGTTAGAGAGAAGATTCAGGAGTTTCAGACTCGTGTCGAGCATATCCCTATAAAACTTATGGTTGCAGACCCATTAACCAAAAGTTTAGCTGTTAAGATTTTTGTTAATCATGTGATTCGTATGGGTATAGTGAGGTCTTTTGATATTTTAGGTTAGTAGGAGTTTGTTTTATAATTTTGTTATGACCTCATTTTATTATGTCTCGAGACATTAGATAATTATATTGTTATTATTATTATTATTGTTGAAATATAATATTGTTATTGTTATTATCTGTGCAGTTTTATTTATTCATGATATGGTATATTATGGAAACATTTTGGACACAGTCTCATTTTGTTGTTGTGCTGAGATTTAGTTAAATCTCATAAAGCATCTTGGGCAGATGCTTGGGGCCATTTTGTTGGGAAATACACTTTGATCACATATTACCATGTAATTTTCAATGTGCTTTCCCATTACCCATTTACCACATTTTGATGAGTCACCGAGATATGAATATGTTGCATGTATGATATTAGTACTCATTCGAGTATGATTTTCTGCATTGTTGAGATACTTGTAGTCTCATTTTGGACCAGTTGTTGAGAGTGCTAACTCAATTTTGACATCATGTTGTGGTCACATATTGTTTGATTAATCTGGAGAATTGTTTTCTTATTAAAGTGATATAATATGACTTATGTTGTCCAAGTGGGAGTGTAACACCCCGAACTTTCTATCTAAGGAACAATAATTTTGACAATTAACAGAATTCTACTGTTTAGTAATTTCTGTGTACTGTAAAATTATTTTGAATATTTCATCTGTATATTTGATCGTTTTGAGTAATTTGCTCCGTGTCAGGAAAATAATAATTTTCGGGTCAGAAAAATTTTACGTAATTTAATTTTTACTGAAAAGTCTTAATTATTTTACGTAATCTGAATTGATATTTGTGAGTTTTCTAATTTTTGTGATTTTATGGGTGATTATGAAAATTTTTACTGTTTGTGGGCCCAGGGGGTGTATGTGGGCCCAGGTGGCCATACATGGGCCCAAGTGGGTCATGCAAAGTGAAAAAAAATTTTTACGCATAGAAAAATTTATACTGTTTAGACGAAGACAGGGGATCTTACAAAACCTGAATCCAGAAACAGTTTTAAAAAATTTCTTTTACTGTATTTTGTACTGTATTTAATTATCGAATGATAAAAATACAGTAAATATATTCTTTCGTGGGGTTATAATAGATAAAAATAAAATTCTATACTGTTAAGTCAACATTGGTGGTTTGGATATCCACCATCGATTTAATCACCGTTAGAGATTTAATCTTGATTTAATCAACAGTGGAGATTTGATCTTAAAAGTGAATAGGATCAATTATAACCGTTGGATGGAAATTAAATCAAGGGTAGAGATTTAGTCTTATAAATGGCTATGACCATTATCAACCCTTGGATGTAGATTTAATCAATGGTGGAGATGGATCATTAATGACCATTGGATTTAGATTTAGATCAATGGTGGAGAATTGGTCATCAAAAATGACTACCACCATTTTGGACCCTTGGATGTAAAGTTTGAAGGTGTAATCTTGACCCTTCATTTTGGAGACACATTCAATGGTTAGGATTGCAAGCCAAAAATGATCCAATGGCTCAAATAAAGTCTTCCATTTATAACCTAAACCTAATAGCTATTTTAATCAAAACCATTCTTTTAATCAAGGGTTAGGATGGCTTAAGATGATGGCTATAAAATTTGTCACATCTTATGAAGCATGGAAGGGGGGACGGTTTGGAGATGCAAGGGAGAGGGGAGACAACTTTGAATAGGCGTTTTAGGCCAAAGAAAAAGATGAAGGCAATAGCCAAGTGTCAAGGCCATTAATTATTTTTCCTATTGATCATTAATGATCATGTTTTTCAAACTTCACTTTCCACCTTTCTCCAATGCAAGCTACGGCCATGCATAGTTTTGAAGACCAAGTAATTCATCTCTACACTTCATAGTATCATATCTTCACCTATTTCACCTAAGTTTCAAGAAACAAACCAAAGAAAACTCCATTCTCTCTCCCTAAAGAAGACCATTTGGCCAAGCACCCTAAACCTCTCCTCCATCACTTTTTAATTTTATACAACCTAGTTTCTTGAATCCTTACCTTATTTTAAACAACTTTCATGTTGAAGACTTTCTCTAAATCTTCCATCTTGAAGGACTTTTACTAAGATCAAGTTATAGAGTTTTGTTGGTGAAGTGTAAGGAAACTTCATTTATTCTTTTCTTTTTCATGTTCTAAATCATGTTTGATCCATGGTTCCTCTTAATCAAGCTTAATATACTAATTTATTTATGTTTGTTTTATGTTCAAGAGACTTTTGTTAGTGGAGATCTTGTTCTAAATCCAAAGCAAGGAGCTTTTGTGGTTCTTCAAGATGTAAGAGGGAGATCCATCTCACCAACCAAGCATGGTGGTGAGAGATGATTTTATATTTGATGGATGATGAATCCATGTGAGGATTCATATCCATGGTCATGTAATAATTTGTGTATGTTATGTGCTTTGATTATTTTTGTCTATGCTTGATATGCTTTGCACGATTTACTTGTGTATGCATGCTTAATATGATTTTTATTTGCTTATATGGTATGCTTATGATATGCATGATGAAGATATATTGAATATAATATGATGAAAGTATGATAAAATAAGAAATTTTGGCTCAAAAGGCCATAGAGAATGTCACGGTTTTGAGCTTCCAAAACTAGGGTTTTTATTGAAATTTTTCAAGAATAATGGAGTTAATTTTTGGTCCTTAAACTTAAACAAAATTTTGGCCAAGACACCAACCAATTTGGTGTTCACAAAATTATACTTTCATGAATGATAAAATTGAATGATTTGAGAAATAAAGAAAATAAACAAAAGAGTTTGTTTTGCAAAAAGAATGCACACGGTTTTGAGTTATGTTTTCATGAATTTTTTTTTGTAGAAACAAGAATGGAATTTATTTAAGTTAGAAAGAAAAAATATTTCATGGTTTCAATGGCCATCTATAAGGTTTTGATAATTTAGAAAAATGTTTTGATGTTATAAAATACAAGAATTTTCAAATAAGGATTTTGGAAAGGGAATTAAAGTGTTATCAATTAAGTGAAGTGAAATTTTCATAAATAAAAGAAAAAGAAGATTGAAAGTGTTGAACTTCAAATTATTTTAAAGAGAATCAATTTTTAGAAGTGATTTAGAAATATAAAAGAAAACGTTTGTAACTTAAATTTACTAACGTAGAATTTATTTATTGGGTTTTGAAAAATGTTAGGAAATTTAAAGTTAGAAACAGTAAATTAAATCAACTAAATGTGATTTTGTAAGACTAGATCAACAAAAAGTGATTTTGAGAAAATATATTAAGGAAAAGATTTTTGACTAAGAATAAGAAGGGAATAAAGTAAGAAATTATATTATTATAAAAAAGTCCAAGTAATATTTTTAAAGTTAAGAAATATTTTACAAAGGGTAAAAACGGTGAAAAATGATTTACGGAACTCAAAAACGTAAATTTTGAGTTACGCGATTTGAAAAATGTTAAAATATTTTTACACAATTTTTAAAGCGTTTAAATATTTTACATGATCGAAATGTTGTAGAAAAAAAATTGCTTTGTGATTTAAAAACAAAATAATATATTTATGCAATAAAATATTACGCAATTTTTTTAACATAACAGAAAATGTTACAAATCGTTGTTTACGTAATAAAATATTACGTGACTGTGAAAATGTGACAAAAATATTTTTGCGAATGAGAAAAATGTGATAATGTAATTTTGCTGTTAATTATACAGTAAACTTTACAGTTAAAATCAGTATGTGAATGTCGTACAAGAAATTGAGAAGTTTGCCTATAATTGACATTAATCCATTTTACGAACTTAAAACAATATTTGAACCTTGTATGAGAAATTATGTGATTTACCTTTGATTGGTAATTGGTGCATTACACATGCATTGAAAATGGTCTGATGGACTGTATATGGCTAATTGCCTAGGAGAAACGTACACCTCTTGAGTAGGTGTGATATGCGTAGTGTAGGTCACTTGTGGACCTTGGGGGCATCGGGGTGCGGGTTGCTCGCAATGGGCAGTTGGTAGCTCTTCTGCACCATGGGTTAGACCGATGCAACACACCGATGATCCGAATCGAGACACTATTCTTAATTGAGATTTGACAAAGACTGTCGTATATGTGCTAGATGTGCAAGGTATAATTATAGCACTCGGTCTGAAGCACGTGGTACCGGCAGATCTTTTCGATCAATTTCTCCGACCTGAGTTTAGCTCCATGGAGTAGGAAATCGAGTCTATATATTCATACATTAACATAAATGCTTACATCTGTGAGATATAATAGTTGTGAAATATTGATTATGATAATTATAAATATCTGCTTAGTGTAGATAGTATCTCCTGTAATTATTAAATGTTAATTTTGATTGATAATATGTTGATGCCATATTTGTAATATGACGTGTTTATATGGTATGCTGTTATGTTATCTCTGTATTAGCATGCTGGTATTGGCATAGGGGATCTCACCTCTTTGTATGTATATTTGTATATTGTATTTATAATTGGGTGAAGACATTGAGAAAGAAATAGTACAAGAAGGAGAAGAAGAACTACTTCTCACGGCTGGGAACGTAGAATTTTGACAGTATGACGTCAAGAGCTAGTTTCTTCGGTTATGTACGTCTACAATTTCACGGAGGAGCTGGAGAATAGAGAACAAGTCCCGATGAGCGAAGACTTATTTATGAGGGGTATCTGATTGTTAGTATTAGTAGGTTGTTTCGCAGGGATCCGTTTTTCTGTGTGACTATTTTTGTTCATGTTGAATTTCCTTTGTATATGAGGCGACATTGGGATACTAAGAATTATGTCCCAACGGAAATCAGCATAGTATCGTCAGCTCGGACACCTGTCCGTAGGGCTACTCGTCATAACGGATTCCTATCTGCTGAGGAACCCGAGGAGGACCCGTCTGAGGGGTCTGCTACTTAGTTAAACTTGGGCAAGTTTAAACTCTGATATAAGCTATGTGTGTAATTATTTAAGTGTGTTTGTAGTTTGAGACATGGTCTGTAAATAAATAATCCTGACAGCACGTTTGTAATATGTATATGATGTAAACTATGTGTGAGGTTGCTATAATATTTTATTTTCTCCTAAGTTTATTTTATAGTTGTCAAAGAAGAAAAAAAACTTTTACAACTCATTTTTTTTTATTACAACATCACCTTATATGAACTTGGGGGTAATTTTGGTAATTAAGTAACATAAATGTGACACCCTACGGTGGGTGTTACATTAGTTGGTATCAGAGCCCAAGTTAGAGTCTTTTGGGGTTTGTGGTTAGGTTTGTCTTGTTTATGTTGTGTGATTCTTTGTTATTATTTTCTGAAAAGAAACAATATTGTTTGAAGATTGACCTTGCTTTCTTTGTATTGTTCAGTTTGAATAGAAAAAGTAATGGTTGGACGAGGACGTGGACGTGGGAATAATAGCACAGATATGGAACTTAATGGGAATGATAATTTGAACATGGCTGCAGCTGTAGCAGTTATGCAACAAATGGCTAAAGTTATTGTGCAGTAGAATCAGAGAGCGAATACAGATGTTCATAGTTTATCAAAGTTTCGAAGGAATAATCCACCGAAGTTTCGTGGAGAGTTTGATCCCGAGAAAGCTGAACTTTGGATCCAAGAACTTAAAAAGATATTTGATGGTATGGGTTGTGCTGATGAACGGAAGCTTACGTTGGCAATGTTTATGCTGGTAGGAGATGGTGAACGTTGGTGGGCAGGAACTAGAAGACTGTTGGAAGCTAAAGGAAGGATGGTGACATGGCAACTTTTTAAGCAAAAATTTCTGGAGAAATATTTTCCAACAAGTGTGAGGCATATGAAGGAAATGGAATTTCTGAGTTTACGATAAGGATTGATGTCCGTCAGTGAGTATGCGGCAAAATTTGAAAGTCTGTCTCAGTTTTCGAGATATTTGCAGATGAACCCAGATGAGGGTGGAAATGCAGGAAATTTGAGGAAGGATTAAAGTGGATATTAAGAGAGCTGTATCGATGTTGGAGATTAATCAATTTCCAACTTTGATTAAAAAATGTCGTAAAGTTGAAGAGATTGATCATCAACGTGCGGTAAGGAATAAGAATTTTGGACCTGCAAGGTTCCAAAAAGGGAAGAATAATCAAGCAAATCGCTCTCAGCAAAAGCCGTATATGAAACCGACAGGAGGTCAGAAAAATAAGCAATTTATGGGTGGAAGTTCTAGCGGCAATAAGGCAAGTCAAGCTAGGACTCCTATTCGATGTTTCAAATGTGGGAAGGATCATCTCACGAAAGATTGTCAACATAAAGAAGTTGTTTGTTTTAAGTATGGAAAGCTTGGACATTTCTCTAAAGACTGTGATCAGATAAAGAAGGAATCCTCTGTGGGAAACGTCCGTACTGCAAGACCACAGGCGGGTGGTCGTGTCTATACAATGAGCGGGGAGGAAGCTGCTAAATCGGAGGACTTAATAATGGAGGAGTGTGCTATTAAAGGTAATCCTTTAACCGTACTCTATGATTCGGGAGCAACACATTCTTTCATTGCATGTGATTGTGTTGAGTGTTTGGGATTAACTGTGACTGCATTGCCGTATGATTTAAGTGTTGCTACTCCTACTAATAAGCCTGTTGTTACTTCAAAAGTATGCCTGAATTGTCCTGTCTGTGTTAGGGATAGAATCTTTTATGTGGATTTGATTTGTTTGCCTCTTTCCAAGATTAATGTAATCTTGGGAATGGATTGGTTGTCTTCTAACCATATCCTAATTGATTGTTCGAATAAGACATTAGTGTTTCTTGAGGCTAAGGATCCTAGATTTCTAACGGCTACTCAAGTGGAAGCTTATTTGAAGGAAGGAGATCATGGGTATCTATTGTTATATTATTTAGAGGTGCAATGTGAAGATGTCTTGAAGGATATTTTCGTGGTCAACGAATTTATGAAGTATTTCCTGAAGATATACCTGGACTGCCACCAGTAAGGGAAATTGAGTTTGTCATTGACCTTGTACCTAGAGCCGGACTAATATCTATAGCGCCCTATCGGATGTTGCCGGTAGAATTAGCTGAACTGAAGAAACAGCTGGAGGATTTATTAGAGAAATAATTTGTGAGACCTAGTGTGTCACCATGGGGAGCTCCAGTACTGTTGGTCAGGAAGAAGGATGGAACTTCACCTCTATGTGTAGACTATCGGCAATTAAACAAAATCACGATTAAGAATAAATATCCACTTCCAAGGATAGATGATCTGATGGATCAATTGCGAGGAGCCGCAATATTTTCCAAGATTGATCTACGTTCTGGGTATCACCAAATACGTGTGAAAGTGGAGGATATTCCCAAAACTGCATTTCGAACTCGTTATGGGCATTATGAATATTTAGTGATGCTGTTTGGTGTGACAAATGCACCAGCTATATTCATGGACTTCATGAACAGAATTTTCCATTCGTACTTGGATAAGTTTGTTGTTGTCTTTATAGATGACATTTTGATTTATTCTCGAAGTCAGGAGGAACATGCTGAACATCTCAGAGTGGTTCTCCAGATTTTAAAGGAGAATAAGTTGTATGCCAAGTTGTCCAAATGTGAATTTTGGTTGAGCGAAGTTCAATTTTTGGGACACGTGATATCGGAGAAAAGAATTGAAGTTGATGCTTCAAAGGTGAAGACAGTTTTGGAATGGGAAAGACTAAAGACTGTAACAAAAATTCATAGTTTTATCGGATTAGTTGGTTACTATAGACGTTTCATTGAGGGGTTTTCAAAGATTGCAGGACCTCTTACCCAACTTACACGAAAGAATCAACCGTTCATGTGGACTGATGCATGCGAAGAAAGTTTTCAAGAATTGAAAAGACGATTGACTACTTCACCAGTATTGATTCTACCTGATCCAAACGAACCTTTCAAAGTATATTGTGATGCTTCGTACCAAGGATTGGGTTGTGTACTTATGCAAAACCGTAAGGTGGTGACTTATGCTTCAAGGCAGTTGAAAAATCATGAGAGGAATTATCCGACTCATGACTTGGAGTTGGCAGCTGTGGTGTTTGCATTGAAAGTATGCAGACATTTTCTTTATGGAGCTACGTTCACTATTTTTAGTGATCATAAAAGCTTGAAGTACTTGTTTGACCAAAAAGAGTTGAACATGAGGCAGAGGCGTTGGTTAGAGTTTCTGAAAGATTATGATTTTCAATTACAGTATCATCCCGGAAAGGCGAATGTCGTAGCGGATGCGTTGAGTAGAAAAATACTTAGTGCTTCTGTTATGATGAAAAAAGAAAAGGAGTTGATAGAAGAATTTCGGGATATGCGATTATCTGTGAAATTGACGCCGAACAAGATGCGTTTAAACATGATCACCATTTCAAATGATTTGATGGATAGAATCCGTGAAGGACAAAACAGTGACCAATATTTGCCAGAAGCAAAAGAAGCAAAGAGCCAAGGAGCAGTGTTGGAATTTAGCGAAGGTGTTAATGGAATTTTGAAGTTTCAAGGAAGAGTTTGTGTGCCTAATAATCCGAATCTTAGAAGATTGGTTTTGGATGAAGCTCACAGGAGTAAGTTCAGTATGCATCCAGGAGCCACAAAGATGTATCAAGATTTAAAACAATTATATTGGTGGCAAGGAATGAAGAAAGATCTTGCTGAGTATGTATCATCCTGTTTAGTCTGTCAGAAGGCTAAGGTGGAACATCAAAGACCTTCGGGAATGTTGCAACCTTTACCTATTCCCGAATAGAAATGAGATGACATAGCAATGGATTTTGTGACGGGACTACCAAAGACTCGGAAGGGTCATGATGCCATTTGGGTAATTATTGATCGGCTTACTAAGTCAGTGCACTTTTTGCCGATTAATATTAAATACTCAATGGAAAAGTTGGCTCAAGTGTACATCAGTGAAATTGTTAGACTTCATGGTGTACCATCCAGTATCATTTCCGATCGAGATCCAAGGTTTACATCGAGATTTTGGGGTAGTTTGCAAGAAGCGATGGGAATAAAGTTACGTTTAAGTTCTGCTTACCATCTACAGACTGATGGTCAGTCAGAAAGGACGATTCAATCGTTAGAAAACTTGTTGAGAGCATGTGTTCTGGAAGAAACTGGAGGTTGGGATGAATTCTTGCCATTGATAGAAATCACATATAACAACAGTTTCCATTCAAGTATAGGGATGACACCTTATGAAGCATTGTATGGGAGACGATGTAGAACACCATTATGCTGGTATCAAGACAGTGAGAGTATTATGTTAGGACCAAAGATTGCTCAACAGACAACTGAGAAAGTGAAGATGATACAAGACAAAATGAGAATGAGTCAAACTCGGCAAAAGAGCTATGCTGATAAAAGGAGAAATTTTCTTGAGTTTGAAGAAGGTGACCATGTATTTTTGCAAGTGATGCCTATGACGGGTGTTGGGTGAGTGCTTAAATCTAAGAAGTTCACTCCAAAATTTATTGAACCGTATCAGATTTTACGTCGAGTAGGTTCGGTGGCATATCAGATTGCATTACCACCTTTTCTGTCAAATCTTCACAATGTATTTCACGTATCACAACTACAAAAATATATTTCTGATCCTACTCATGTTATCAAGCCAGATACAATACAGCTGAAGGAAAATTTAACCTATGAAACTTTTCCAGTAAAGATTAAAGATCGAAGGACAAAGCAACTTCGAGGTAAGGAAATTTCATTGGTTAAAATAGTTTGGAATGATGTAAGTGGAGAAATCACATGGGAACTAGAAGAAAAGATAAAAGAACAATATCCATATTTATTCTAAAAGTGTGAAATCAAGTTTATCAAGTTTCGAGGACGAAACTTTTGTTAGAGGGGGAGAGTTGTAACACCCCGAACTTTCTATCTAAGGAACAGTAATTTTGACAGTTAACAGAATTCTACTGTTTAGTTATTTTTGTGTACTGTAAAATTATTTTGAATATTTCATCTGTATATTTGATCGTTTTGAGTAATCTGCTCCGTGTCAGGAAAATAATAATTTTTGGGTAGAAAAAATTTTACGTAATTTAATTTTTACTGAAAAGTCTTAATTATTTTACGTAATCTGAATTAATATTTGTGAGTTTTCTAATTTTTGAGATTGTATGTGTGATTATGAAAATTTTTACTGTTTGTGGGCCCAGGGGGTGTATGTGGGCCCAGGTGGCCATACGTGGGCCCAGGTGGGTCCCGCAAAGTGAAAAAAAATTTCTACGCATAGAAAAATTTGTACTGTTTAGACGGAGACAAGGGATCTTACTAAACCTGAATCCGAAAACAGTTTTAAAAAATTTCCTTTACTGTATTTTGTACTGTATTTAATTATCGGATAATAAAAATATAGTAAATATATTCTTTCGTGAGATTATAACAGATAAAAATAAAATTCTATACTATTAAGTCAACATTAGTGGTTTGGATATCCACCATCGATTTAATCACCGTTGGAGATTTAATCTTGATTTAATTAACGATGGAGATTTGATCTTAAAAGTGAATAAGATCAATTATAACTGTAGGAAGAAAATTAAATCAAGAATAGAGATTTAGTCTTATAAATGGCTATGACCATTATCAACCCTTGGATGTAGATTTAATCAATGGTGGAGATGGATCATTAGTGACCATTGGATTTAGATTAAGATCAATGGTGGAGAATTGGTCATCAAAAATGACTACCACCATTTTGGACCCTTGGATGTAAAGTTTGAAAGTGTAATCTTGACCCTTCATTTTGGAGACACATTCAATGGTTAGGATTGCAAGCCAAAAATGATCCAATGACTCAAATAAAGTCTTCCATCTATAACCTAAACCTAATAGCTATTTTAATTCAAACCATTCTTTTATCAAGGGTTAGGATGGCTTAGGATGATGGCTATGAAATTTGTCATATTTTATGAAGCATGGAAGGGGGGACGGTTTGGAGATGCAAGGGAAAGGGGAGACAACTTTGAATAGGCTTTTTAGGTCAAAGAAAAAGATGAAGGCAATAGCCAAGTGTCAAGGCCATTAATTATTTTTCCTATTGATCATTAATGATCATATTTTTCAAACTTCACTTTCCACCTTTCTCCAATGCAAGCTACGGCCATGCATAGCTTTGAAGACCAAGTAATTCATTTCTACACTTCATATTATCATATCTTCACCTATTTCACTTAAGTTTCAAGAAACAAACCAAAGAAAACTCCATTCTCTCTCCCTAAAGAAGACCATTTAGCCAAGCACCCTAAACCTCTCCTCCATCACTTTTTAATTTCATACAACCTAGTTTCTTGAATCCTTACCTTATTCTAAACAACTTTCATGTTGAAGACTTTCTCTAAATCTTCCATCTTGAAGGACTTTTACTAAGATCAAGTTATAGAGTTTTGTTGGTGAAGTGTAAGGAAACTTCATTTATTCTTTTCTTTTTCATGTTCTAAATCTGTTTGATCCATGGTTCCTCTTAATCAAGCTTAATATACTAATTTATTTATGTTTGTTTTATGTTCAAGAGACTTTTGTTAGTGGAGATCTTGTTCTAAATCCAAAGCAAGGAGCTTTTGTGGTTCTTCAAGATGTAAGAGGGAGATCCATCTCACCAACCAAGCATGGTGGTGAGAGATGGTTTTATATTTGATGGATGGTGAATCCATGTGAGGATTCATATCCATGGTCATGTAATAATTTGTGTGTGTTATGTGCTTTGATTATTTTTGTCTATGCTTGATATGCTTTGCATGATTTACTTGTATATGCATGCTTAGTATAATTTTTATTTGCTTATATGGTATGCTTATGATATGCATGATGAAGATATATTGAATATATTATGATGAAAGTATAATAAAACAAGAAATTTTGGCTCAAAAGGCCATAGAGAAGGTCACGGTTTTGAACTTCCAAAACAAGGGTTTTTATTGAAATTTTTCAAGAACAATGGAGTTAATTTTTGGTCCTTAAACTTAAACAAATTTTTGGCCAAGACACCAACCAATTTGGTGTTCACAAAATTATATTTTCATGAATTATAAAATTGAATGATTTGAGAAGTAAAGAAAATAAACAAAAGGGTTTGTTTTGCAAAAAGAATGCACACGATTTTGAGTTATGTTTTCATGAATTTTTTTTTGTAGAAACAAGAATGAAATTTATTTAAGTTAGAAAGAAAAAATATTTCATGGTTTCAATGGCCATCTATAAGGTTTTGGTAATTTAGAAAAATATTTTGATATTATAAAATACAAGAATTTTCAAATAAGGATTTTGGAAAGGGAATGAAAGTGTTATCAATTAAGTGAAGTGAAATTTTCATAAATAAAAGAAAAAGAAGATTGAAAGTGTTGAACTTCAAATTATTTTAAAGAGAATCAATTTTTAGAAGTGATTTAGAAATATAAAAGAAAACGTTTGTAACTTAAATTTACTAACGTAGAATTTATTTATTGGGTTTTGGAAAATGTTAAGAAATTTAAAGTTAGAAACTTGTAAATTAAATCAACTAAATGTGATTTTGTAAGACTAGATCAATAAAAAGTGATTTTGAGAAAATATATTAAGGAAAATATTTTTGACTAAGAATAAGAAGGGAATAAAGTAATAAATTATATTATTATAAGAAAAGTCCAAAGTAATATTTTTAAAGTTAAGAAATATTTTACAAAGGGTAAAAACGGTGAAAAACGATTTATGGAACTCAAAAACGTAAATTTTGAGTTACGCAATTTGAAAAATGTTAAAATATTTCTACACAATTTTTAAAGCGTTTAAATATTTTACACGATCAAAGTGTTGTAGAAAAAAAATCGCTATGCGATTTAAAAACAAAAGAATATATTTACGCAATTTAGAATATAGTAGAAAATTGTTACGCAATTTTTATAACGTAACAGAAAATGTTACAAATCATTGTTTACGTAATAAAATATTACGTGACAGTGAAAATGTGACAAAAATATTTTTGCGAATGAGAAAAATGCGATAATGTAATTTTGCTGTTAATTATGCAGTAAACTTTACAGTTAAAATCAGTATGTGAATGTCGTACAAGAAATTGTGAAGTTTGCCTGTAATTGAAATTAATCCATTTTACGAACGTAAAACAGTATTTGAACCTTGTATGAAAAATTATGTGATTTACCTTTGATTGGTAATTGATGCATTACACATGCATTGAAAATGGTCCGATGGACTGTATATGGCTAATTGCTTAGGAGAAACGTACACCTCTTAAGTAGGTGCGATACGCGTAGTGTAGGTCACTTGTGGACCTTGGGGGCATCGGGGTGCGGGTTGCTCGCAATGGGCAGTTGGTAGCTCTTCTGCACCGTAGGTTAGACCGATGCAACACACCGATGATCCGGACCGAGACACTATTCTTAATCGAGATCTGACAAAGACTGTCGTGTATGTACTAGATGTGCAAGATATAATTATAGCACTCGGTCTAAGGCACGTGGTACCGACAGATCTTTTCGATCAATTTCTCTGACCTGAATTTAGCTCCATGGAGTAGGAAATCAAGTCTATATGTTCATACATTAACATAAATGCTTACATCTGTGAGATATAATAGTTGTGAAATATTGATTATGATAATTATAAATATCTGCTTAGTGTAGATGGCATCTCCTGTAATTATTAAATGTTAATTTTGATTGATAATATGTTGATGCCATATTTGTAATATGACGTGTTTATATGGTATCTTTGTTATGTTATCTCTGTGCTAGCATGCTGGTATTGGCGTAGGTGATCTCACCTCTTTGTATGTATATTTGTATATTGTATTTATAATTGGGTGAAGACGTTGAGAAAGAAATAGTACAAGAAGGAGAAGAAGAACTACTTCTCACGGCTGGGAACGCAAAATTTTGACAGTATGATGTCAAGAGCTAGTTTCTTCGGTTATGTACATCTACAATTTCACGGAGGAGCTGGAGAATGGAGAACAAGTCCCGATGAGCGAAGACTTATTTACGAGGGGTATCTGACTGTTAGTATTAGTAGGTTGTTTTGCGGGGATCCATTTTTCTGTGTGACTATTTTTGTTCATGTTGAATTTCCTTTGCATATCAGGCGACATTGGGATACTAAGAATTATGTCCCAACGGAAATCAGCATAGTATCATCAGCCCGGACACCTGTTCGTAGGGCTACTCATCATAACAGATTCCTATCTGTTGAGGAACCCGAGGAGGACCCTCTGAGGGGTCTGCTATTTAGTTAAACTTGGGCAAGTTTGAACTCTGATATAAGCTATGTGTGTAATTATTTAAGTGTGTTTGTAGTTTGAGACATGGTCTGTAAATAAATAATCCTGACAGCACGTTTGTAATATGTATATGATGTAAACTATGTGTGAGGTTGCTATAATATTTTATTTTTTGCTAAGTTTATTTATAGTTGTCAAAGAAGAAAAAAAAATTTACAACTCATTTTTTTTTATTACAACATCACCTTATATGAACTTGGGGGTAATTTTGGTAATTAAGTAACATAAATGTGACACCCTACGGTGGGTGTTACAGGGAGAATATTAAAAAAAAAATTATTCATGGACTGGCATAAATTATATTATATTTTGTAAAACCCAGATTAATTGGATGTCAAAATTATTAGAGCATTTTGTTTAGCCCAAATTGTAATCAGTATTGTTAATGGGTCTGTTGTTGTTAAAGCATAGCTTCCTTTATAATAGCATCAAGTGTCATGATTTCTCTTCCATTTTCTTTCCTTTACCCTTTTCTGAAGCAGCTCTATCTTCTACTCCCTTCCCAGCAAGAGAATATGCACTTTTGAGTTCTGAATCAAAATTAGAAACCTTTAAATGTAGATTAATGAACTTAGAAAAAAAAAAACAACAAAATATATGTTGTGCCATAAAAAATTACAATTTAGATAATGTTAGTGAAATATAATTAGGTTTGATATATTGGGCTGGGCCTTGCTTTTGTATATCAATAGTTCTAATAGTTTAATATAAATATAGTGTTTAGGGTGGCTAATCATAATAAGTTAGCTACTCTCTTATTCTGTTTTACCTCTCATGCTTCTCTTATTCTCCATCTCTCTTTTCTCTTTACATGGTATCTAAAGCCAGAAACAAACCCCAGCATTCCAAACCCTAATCTGCCTTTTTAAAAAAAACCAAAAAAATGAAAAAAAATTATACCTTTGTGCTCAGAATCTGTCGATCTACCCTTTCCTAGGGTTGATTTTTTTTCCAGCACTATTGAGGTCCAGATCGGAGCTTTTCGTTGCTGTTTGGGCGTGAGGGCTTCACGCTAATGTGCTGAACAGTGGTCAGGTAGGTGTCGTACGTTCTGTTTTCGGCTACCAGGGGTGTCGCCACCGGCCAGGGAGAGCCCGCAACTAGTGTTTTCGGTGACCAGGGGTGTCGCTGCCGGCCAGGGGTTCTGCGTTTTGGTGTTTTCAGTCTCGGTTTGGCATTTCCCGGTGAGCCCAGTTCATGATTTGGGCATTTTCAGGCATGCTTTGAAGTTGTCTTTCGTACCCAGTCCTCTTGCTGTGTTTTTAGGTCCCATTTGAGGGTTTTTAATTCTGTTAAAGCATTTTTTGGTGGTGTTTGGGTGTTTCCAGTGCCGTTTGGGTGTTTTTCTTTGAGCCCAACATTTTTTGTGTTGTTTGTAGTGTACGGTGGTGACTCTTTTCTTTTTCTCTGATGGCTGATCCTGCTCATGATTCCAATTCCACCAGTTCTGATGAATTTGAGAAGTCGACGAAACCTACTGTTATGCCTGAGGTCATATTTGCTTCTGTCCACATTACTGATGATAAGTTTGACGAGAAATACTATGCAAAATAGCGTAAAACTATTACCATGTTTCTCAATAGGATTGAGAAAGAAGATCATCTAAAAGATGATCCACCGACATCTAAAACTAGGCGTGATCAGTGGTTGCGGGAAGATAACCGCCTCTTTGGTATGATCAACAAAACCCTTGATACTTCTATTAAGCATGTTGTCTCTCACTGTGATACTGTGAAAGAGTTATGGGAGTATATGGAGTTTCTTTATTCTGGGAAAGCCAAACTTAACTCGTCTTTATGAGGTGTCACAGGCGTTTCATAGACCAGCATAGTAGAATAAGTCTTTTCGTGGGTATTTTACTGACTTTAAGTGTACCTATGAGGAATTGAATGACCTCCAACCTATCTCTACTGATGTTAAACAGATGTGCTTACAACAGGAATAACTAGCAGTTGTGAATTTCTTCTCTAGATTATCCTCTGAGTTCAGTGCCGCTCGTGATCAGCTATTGACTGGTTTTGATCATATGACCATTGCTGATGTTTATCGCCGCCTCATGCGCACTCATCATGAGTTGCATTCTGATTCTTCTTCTGGATCATTGGCTGCTTTGGTTGGTCGTGGTGGCGGTAGAACAGGTAGAGGTGGAGGTCATGGTAGTCGTGGTAGAACAGGTGGTCGTTTTGGTGGCCGTGATGCTGGTTGTGATGGTGGTTCTTATTTTTGTTATTATTGTAGGGAGGAAGGCCATATTAAGAAGAATTGTTGGAAGTTGAATGGGAAACCTAGTTCCTCCTAAGATCAGCGTTATGCTCATGCAGCAACTCAAGAGGGTTTCTTGCCCACACCTGTCACTGCTCCTCAAACACAGGGTCTCAGAACCATTACCATGTCTGGTGCTGAATTTGAGACTTACACTCAGTCCCAGGCCTCATAGGGTATTGGTCTTTCTTCCACTGCTACTCTTGTCCAATCAGGTAATCCCACTGCTTGTCTCACTTCTTCCTCCCATACATGGGTCATTGATTCTGGCACCACAGACCATATGACAGGTAATACTGGTATTCTCTCCTCTTTTCTTCCCACTTCTTCCTTACCATATGTCACTCTTGCTAATGGTTCCTCAACCCCTGTTATAGGTAGTGGGGTTGCCCATCCTTCATCCTCTCTTTCCTTACATTTTGTGTTATGTTTATTGCATTTTCCTTTTAATCTTTTGTCTGTCAGTAAAATTACCAATAGTCTGAATTGTAGTGTTCACTTCTTTCCTACATATTGTTTATTTTAGGATCTTGGGATGAATAAGGTGATTGGTAGAGGCCGTGAATCCAATGGCTTATATGTTTTGGAGTCCACCATTCCAAGACCATTGTTGATTACTTGTTCTGCTTCCATTTCTCAGTTTTATCTTCATTGCCAGCTTGGACATCCACCCTTGCAGACATTGAAGAAGTTGTGTCCTAGTTTAGAGTCTTCATATGTTTTGAATTGTGAGTCTTGTCATTTTTCTAAACACCATCAAGGATATTTTCCTCCTAGAGTCAATAAGCGTGTTGCTGCTTCTTTTACTTTAGTTCATTCAGAAATTTAGGGGCCTTGTCTCGTTGAGTCTAAAGCTGGTTTTTGTTATTTTGTTACTTTTGTTGATGATTACTCTCGTGTTACTTGGCTTTATTTAATGAAAAATTGCTCAGAGGTGTTTAATATATTTCGTTCCTTTTGTGCTGAAATTCAAACTCAATTTAATATTACTATTCACACTCTTCATAGTGATAATGCTAAAGAATACTTGTCTGCCCCTTTTATATCTTTTTTGCAAGAACATAGTATTATTCATGAAACCTCATGCATTATCACTCCTCAACAAAATTGGGTGGCGGAAAGAAAGAATCGATATTTACTTGAAGTTGCTAGTGCTCTTGTATTTGAAATGAAAGTTTCTAAACACTTTTGGGCTGATGCTATGTCTACTGCATGTTATTTAATTAATCGTCTTCCTTAATCTGTTCTTAATAGTCAAATCCCTCATTCCTTGCTCTATCCCTCTCAGTCTCTATTTGCTCTCCCTCATAGAATTTTTGGTTGCACTTGTTTTGTGTAGGATGTTCGCTCTCAAGTCTCCCTAAGTTGGATCCTCGCTCTCTCAAATGTATCTTCCTTGGTTATTCTCGAAGAAAAAAAGGGCACCAGTGTTGTTCTCCTAATTTACATCGGTATCTTGTTTCCGCCGATGTGACATTCTTTGAAACCAATGCCTTCTCTTCTGAGTCTACCATTTCCTCTCCCGCATATAATGATGAGGACTTTTTGGTATATTCTTTTCCTACTACAGGTACTTCCTCTTCTCCTTCTTCTTGGTCTCGTCCCTTCCCTCGTCCTCTTGTGCTCCACCTTTATGTTCGGCGGAATCAACAACCTATTGTGGTAAGTTCTACTACTCCAGACACTACAGATTCATTGCCTATTCCAGTTCCTACTTCTTCTCCAGATCCGACTCCTCCTGATTTGAGTCTTGATCTCCCAATTACTTTTCGAAAAGGTAAACATAATTGTACTTATCCTATTTCTTCTTTTGTTTCTTATGCTGGTTTATCTTGTTCTAGTCAATTTTTTGTTGCTTCTCTTGATTCTCTTACCTTTCCTAATACTGTTTCTGAGGCCTTGTCTAACGAGGGGTGGTGTTAGGCTATGTTGGATGAGATGCATGCCCTTGAACACAATGATACTTGGGAATTAGTTTCTCTACCTGCTGGTAAACAGGCAATTAGTTGTAAGTGGGTGTATGCTGTCAAAGTTAATCCTGATGGCTCTGTGGCTCATTTAAAAGCTCGTCTTGTTGCTAAGAGTTATGCTCATGTTTATGATATTGATTATTTGATACATTCTCTCCTGTTGCTAAACTTGCCTCTGTTCATATCTTTATCTCTCTTGCAGCTAGTCATCATTGGCCTTTGCACCAACTTGATGTCAAGAATGTCTTTCTCCATGGCACCTGCAGAAGGAGGTATATATGGAGCAACTTCCTGGGTTTGTTGCTCAGGGGGAGAATGGTAAAGTTTGTAGACTAAAGAAGTCATTATATGGTCTCAAACAAGCTCCACGGGCATGGTTTGGGCGCTTTAGTCGAACTATTCTTCAGTTTGGGCTACAGAGAAGTACTTTTGATCATTCAGTATTCTTTCGATGCTTTTAGGGTGGCTATCTTTTCTTTGTGGTTTATGTGGATGATATTATCATTATTGGGAGCGATAAATTGGGATTAGAAAGCTTAAGGACTTTTTTTAAACACAGTTTCAGACTAAGGACTTAGGTGTTTTGAAATACTTCTTAGGCATTGAAGTGGTGAGCAGTTCAAAGGGTATTTTTCTTACTCAGAGGAAGTATGTGCTTGATTTACTCAGAGAAACAAGTATGCTTGGAGCCAAACCTATTGATGCGCCTATGGTTCCTAATGTCAAACTCTTATCAGATGATGGAGATGTTATGCCTGACCCTGAACGATATAGAAAGTTAGTTGGCAAGCTTAACTACCTCACGGTTACTCATCCTGATATTGCCTTCTCTATCAGTTTGGTTAGTCAATTCATGTCATCTGTTTGGTTAGTCAATTCATGTCATCTCCCCGAACCACTCATTGGGAGGCTGTTCTTCATATATTGAGGTATCTAAAATGGGCTCCAAGTTATGGTATTTTGTATAGAGATCATGGACATAATATGATAGAGGGGTTCTCCGATGCTGATTGGGCTGATTCTCCCATAGATAGGAGATCTACTTCTAGCTATTGTGTTCTTGTTGGAGGTAACCTTGTTTCTTGGAGGAGTAAGAAACAGAGTGTTGTTACTCGTTCTAGTGCCGAGTCATAATATAGGGCCATGGCCCAAGCTACTTGTGAATTGGTGTTGATTCATCATCTTCTTAGTGAGATTGGAGTTAAGAGTGTAATGCTTATGAAGTTATGGTGTGACAATCAAGCTGCTATTCATATTACCTCTAATCCTGTTTTTCATGAACGGACAAAGCATATTGAAGCTGACTGTCACTTTGTGCGAGAAAAGGTTCAACAGGGTCTTGTTGTTAATGGATATGTACGGACAGGAGAACAACTTGCAGATATCTTTACCAAAGCACTTAATCGAAGTAGAGTTGACTATATTTGTAACAAGCTGAGCATGATCAACATCTATGCTCCAGCTTGAGGGGAAGTGTTAGTGAAATATAATTAGGTTTGATATATTGGGCTGAGCCTTGCTTTTGTATATCAATAACTCTAATAGTTTAATATAAATATAGTGTTAGGGTGGCTAATCATAATAAGTTATCTACTCTCTTTTTCTGTTTTGCCTCTCATGCTTCTCTTCTCCGTCTCTCTTTTCTCTTTATAGATAACAAAATATTTGAAACTGTGATAGACATACAAATTTACAAATTTCTGAGTTCACATAGTAAGTTCTAAACCATTGGATCCTGAACCCACAAAAGTTTATACAGTAACTAAAATTGTGCTTCTATATGACCCCACCAAAGTTGTGAGCATTGCCCAAAATTTACCTCTGAGAGAGGTTTGGTAATCTCTCCAAATCCTCAAAACTCTCTCTCAAACCCAACAGGGTCCCCCTAGCTTAAGCTATGCTAAGCTCAAGATTCCAGGAGATGACATTATAAGAATGGCCTAAATATATATAAATACATGAATATCCTCCAAACTCCAAAGCCAATAAATGTCAAGCAATGCACCACCTATGCTATAAGAATAATAAGAATGACATAAACTATAAAGATACAAAGCTACAAAAAAGTGACACATGCATATAAGACTCCGCCGGCTAGCTTGTGCAATGGCTGTAGTATAAACAAAGCTAGAGAGTATTAGTTTGCAGATATATTTATTCAAATATCGGTTATTTTTGCCTCCTTGACAATTTACCTTTGAATCCAACGTTCCGTAGAATGTAGTAAAATAAATTAATAACTCAATTGTACTTCTTTTTCTGGCATTTGTGCTTTGTGACAAGCACTTAAGTAAAATTCTCTTCGGTCCAGCCACACCAATCCTATTTACAAGTTCAAATTTTGTTCCTTTGCTAATGTAGTTAGAGAAGCTTTGAACCATTTAATACATACGAACTAACGTGCATGACTTACACATAAGATCTTAGTATGACTAATTATCATATTTAATGTGACACATTTGACGTGGTCTTATGTCTTGTATCTTTTTCATGAGTGCTTTAAGAGTCAAGTCCTTAACTCCAAAAGGCGGCACCACTTAACACTCATATAGGTAGATTCTATTATAAGTGTCTCCAAAATAAACACTTCGGCAAGTATATATGCTATAGGTCTATTAAGAGCAAAGCTCAACCTTCTCTCTTTTTACTTATGAGATCAAGTACTTTTAACCTTGGGATGCATATAACTTAGTAAGTACTTGTAACCACTCTAATGATATACTTTTACTCATTGAAATCAAGACTTAATGTTACTCAAGTGTAAGTCGAGGGTCCACCATTGGTGATTGTTTATGATATGAGCTTGAATCTCATCCCTATTAATGTTTTCCACACCAAATCCCTTGTCAATCCTTTCATTAAAGGATCTGCAAGACTTTTTTTTGTCCTTATATAAATAACAAAAATTATCCTGTTTGTAATCAAATTTTTCACATAAATATGTCTAAGTCCAATTTGTCTAGACTTTCCATTATACACTTGGCTATATGACATTGCAAGTGTTGATTGACTATCACAATGTAGTGTAATTGGTGCTATTGGTTTTGACCATATTGGTACTTCATGAAACAAGTTTCTAAGCCATTCAGCTTCCTTGCCTGCCACTGCTAAAGCTACAAACTCTGCAACCATGGTGGGATCTGAGATGTAAATTTATTTCTTAGATCCTCGAGAAATTGTAACCCCACCAAAAGTGAAGACCCAACAGCTTGTTAAAGCATGATCTTCTGTATAACTTACCAAATTGGCATCATTTTACACACTTAACGAAAGTCTCATATTGAAGTTCTACTTCACCTTTAAAATCTTAAACCTATCTAACACTTCATCTTTTGAATGCATTAAATATATAACAAAACTTAGTGCAATAATCTATGAAGGTTACAAAAATATTTCTTGCCACCAATAGTATGTCAGCCACGTAAATAACATATATCATAATGTATTAAGTCTAACAACTTAGAACTTCTTTCTACTCTTGGAAATGGAAGCTTAGTTATCTTTGTTAGCATGCAAGTTGCACATATTTATGAGTTTCTACTTGCTTTAGGAATCAAATCAGATTTCATCATATCATCTAATATTTTGAAATTAACATGTCCTACTCAACTATGCCATAAATCAAAAGACTCAACCATATAAACAGAAGCAATATTATTATTGTTAATAATATTCAATTTAAACATGTTCTCATAAAGATAACCCTTTCCTATAAACATGTCATCCTTAAATAGAATAAACTTGTCTTCCTCAAATACAAACTTAAACCCAAACTTATTAAGTATCTCGAGGCCTTTTCTTTGAGTTCTTGTTAGACTTTCCTTCCTCCATCGCATGAACTTTCTCATAAGGAGATTGTTCCTTAGTATTATCTTGTCTACGATACTCTTCTTCTAAATGAAGGTGATTACCCAATTGCCCAAAAGAGATATCATCCTTTCTATGTTTAAGACTTCTCTTAAAGTCTTTCCATGAAGGAGGAAGTTAGTCAATAATTGAGGAGACAATCATAGTTTCATCTATATGCATCTTATGCTGCTTGAAATTATTCAGAATTCTTTCAATTTCATGCATTTGTCCAAGACCGATCTATCATCAATCATTTTAAAGCTATTAAAATGACTAACTAGGAATTTCTTGCTTGTTGCATCTTCTGTCATATATCTTGCCTCCAACTTCTCCCAAAGTTCCTATCCATTCCCTATGTTTTGGTAAGTATCAAACAACGCATCAGACATGTCATTGAGAATGTGACCAATGCATATGTAATCATCATTATCCCATTTGAGCCTTTCATGAATCTTTCCCACAATTTTCGTAGCTAATCTGTAGCTAATTTTTGTTCAAAACTTCCTTCATTTTTGCAGCTAATTACCTATGAAATATTTTGTAACTAATTTCGTAGCTAATATCTGTAGTAAGTTTGTAGTAAACTATTTTGTTTCTAAATCCATAGCAATTCCATAACTATTTCCTAACTATTGTGTTGCAAAATCCATAGCAATTTCATAATTATTTCCTAACTAAAATCCCTAGCAATTCCGTAACTATTTCTTAACTAAATTCTTAACAATTTCGTAGCTATTTCCTAGTTATTTTGAAGCTAATCTAAATTAATTTTATAATGATAATTAGTGTATTTTAAAATCATACCTATATAAATATTTCAATCTAAACAAAAAATCCAACAAATAAGTTGTGCAAAACAACAAAATATCATAATTGTATTAATAAATTCAAAACATGTTCTACAAAGAAAGCATAACTAATCTAAATTAATACAAATAGTTCAAAACAAGTTAATCCCATCATCAATAAACACAACTAATCAATCTAAGTTAGCCACATCATCACCAACTTCATGATCCCCCCCAACCGCGTCATCTTGTGATGGTGCTTGCGGCACAGCACTTCCTGCGTGGGAGCCAACAATCCTTAAGATGAGCTCCAACACAGATGCCAGTTGCGTCTGGACAACAGACACCAATTGCGTCTGGACAAAGGAAGTCATCACTTCATTAACAGCTTCCTTTATGGTTTGTTGTGTCGAAGCAGCATTGGAGGAACCAGTAACCTATGAGGATAAAGCAAAGCTAGATCCATGAATGCCAATATCTAAGTTGTAACTCATGCCATGGACCCATCCCTTCTTGTTAGGACCCATCACCTCCAGCCACACGTCCTGATCAACCATAGGATACATTGAAGAGTCTTCTCCATACTTCTCTAACATCGTGGTGTCATAAGAGTCCTGAAATGAAAAATGTAGAAACCTTTATCAAAATAATCAATAACTTAACAAATGTGATTAATTTTAATTTTAAAGACACCTACAATTAAGTTCTTTGAGCACTGAGTGACATGTTCTCTATTTTTCCTTTTATGAACACTTTCATACAAATCTCTGAAAGGAACTGGACGCTTTAGCTCTGCCTCTTGTAATCAACATCTATTAGAATATAAAATTCTAAAATCTTTATTATATTTATAGTATTATTATAGTATAAATGAGTTATATTATTGTATAATTATAGTACAAGTGAGATAAAATTCTAAAAAAAGGAAGAAAAAAAAAGTGCTGCTATGTGAAGCCAAAGTGCACTTGAGGAAAACTTGCTAGGTGTGAAAATAGTCATGTTGACTGTTGATTCAACACAAACTATAAACAAAAATAGCAGTAACAATTGTCATTTGTAATCATTGAAAAGGTAAAAATCGGTACCTTTTATCAATTGTCCCAGATGGCCTGACAAGAGAATTAGTCCGCACATCCATCTAGAATTTATCAAAACCCAAGTCAGTTTTACTCAGCAGGTTTTAAAGCATACCATGTTAGTCTGAAAGCTGACTCTCCATATAAAGAAAAGAACAAAGTTAAAAAGCCACAAGACACACTCATGCCTTATTAAGAATAGAAAAATTGAAAAAGCTGAACACTCAATATTTCACCACTTTCAGAGAAGAAATAAGAATGAAATAAACCAACTTAAAGTTTATGAAACACCTACATGAAAGCTTAAGGGTAGAACACAAAATGTATACAATGAATCTACAAACAATATATATATATATATATATATATATAATAAAATTCTTTACAAAAGGTGATATCCACCATAACACCAATGGGGAAATGTTCTAGTAGGCAACTTTTGCAAAGGCAGACTTTAACTAAAGTAGGTTTCCATGTAAAAGAGAGATATGGAGAACAAATGTATTAAAATATACTACTAGGACATATATACCATTTATAACAATACATTATTTACTTTAAAACAGTGAATAAGAAACAACAAGAGGCATTTAAAGGAGTGTCAAATCATGTTAAATGCTAATGCTATCAAACAAGCATGGGATTTACCTTGGTGTCCACCCAACTTGATTAATAAAGGAATAGGTGAGCTTTTGTTATTTGCATCAATAAAGGAATCCAGATTAATCCTTGGTGTCCAGCAAACTTGATGAGCCTCTCTATGAGATTTACCTTGCCAAATCAGGTTCCTTTTATTCCATAATCCATGCCATACCATAATCAAAGTCTCAGCTTCTTTCTTTTCCACATTGTTTATAAATTCATTTATACTAGAAATCCAATCCTGCTAGGCATTACTGCTAGGGTGCTCTAACAGACCAGCCGCATAGATTGCTTGAGTCATAAAGAGGCACTCCATCAAAAAATGTTTCATGTTCTCCCCATTACCTTGGCAAAGGTAGCACTCTATTCCCACATTAATACCTTTAGACGCTAATCTTCATCTAGTAGGTAAAATGTCTCTACAAGCTCTCCATTCAAAGACCTTTACTCTAGGTGGTAATCTTAGTTTCCAGATCCTTTTCCATAGACTAGCCTGCTAATACAAATCTTTATTAGTTTATTATACATAAAAAAAATCAAAAAGTTCCGCGTCCAGCCATGGAATTGACCGTCAGTCAGCGAAAACCATTCCTGGAACTAGTCCACAGGACTATTTACAAATACATGAAACAACTTGTACACGTAATATATGTGATACATATATTAATATATGTATCACTGAAAGGAATAGCCTCAAAGAGTGGTTAATGCTAATGCAGAAAAGTGACCATGGTTTTGTCAAAAGCAAGAATTGGATATTACAAATTCCTGAATGTTATTATTCTAAAAATTGTTTAAAAATCTAACAGAGAATGAAAAACATAATAACAACAAAACAAACAGAGCATAATAAAGAGGAAACATGATGAGTAGCCGAAACTTTCATCTTACAGGGGAAATCACACTTGCAAACCAATTGCGCCCTTGATTCCAGCTTCTATAAATGATTCGGTCACACAAGGTACTCACCAGGGAAAGCACACTAGTCCTGAAGCACACTAGCCCTTGAAACCAGACTTAAGGGAGCGAGACCAAAAGCACGCAAGCATTCCACTTTCCAGATCTGGTGGCTCACTGATCTATGTGGTGGCAGACGCGATGTAGTAGATCTGCGTGGCTGGGGAGGCAGTGGTGGGTCTTTGGGTAGAGGACGGTGGTTCTAGGAGAATGAGCGATGAGAATGAGAATGGAGGGAGGGAGGGAGGCAGAGAGGAGAATGAGAGATGTTGATATTTGATAATTTGGGAAAGTGAGAGGGAGAGAGCTACGCACGTAAGGGATAAAAAAGGTGATTTCATAAAATTATTTTTTATGCAATTGTAATTTAATTATGGGAATATTTTGTAGTTAATTCGTAGTTAATTTAGTTATGATTAGTTAAATTCTGTAATTAAATAGTAGTTATTTTGTAGCTATTTATTTGATAATTTTGTTTATGCATTCAAAATTTAGTTAAGGAAATTGATTTGATAGTTAATCCGTAATTAATTAACTACAAATTATTTACAAAAATTTTTTGTAGCTAAATTTTATAGTTAAATTGTAACTATTCTGTAACTATTTGGTTGGTAAAACTTTTTCTCACATGCATTAGAAAATTAGCTACTGAAATTTATTTCGTAGCTAATTACCTACTAAAAATTTTTGTAGCTAAATTTAGTAGTAAATTTGTAAAATTTTTATTGTATGAAGAGACACAACTCTTTATATATTATAACTTTTCATGACCAGTGACCACAAATAGTACCATGCACATATAAATACATCTCTTCATAGAAGAAAAACATCTCTCCATAAATAGACATATTATTTCATAATTTTACTTGATTGTGTCTTTATTGTTATTTTGAAAATCTTTTCACATTTAGTAATAGGGCAGCACATAATTTGATGTTTGAGTACAAATGAGTTTTTTGAGGTATAAGAATTATAAACTGTTTGTATTGTAGGTAAGAATTTTTCTTACAAAAAATACCATTTCTAGTATTTTAATTTGCCATAAAAAATTCGTCTTCGTTTCATGAAAAGGGTTATAAATATGGATAAAATTATAATTTTTTATAACACATAAAAAATTGTTTTCCCAATCAACGGAAACAATTTTCTAAAAGAATAATGATTATATTATCTCAAATAAGTATTTATATTTCTTTTAATTTTATATTAAAATAAGTTAATAAAATATAAATTATTAATTAATGAGTATGTACAAATATATAACTCTTTTAATCGACCCGTTAATTCAACTTATATACATCATTAACTAATTTTTTATTTTTCATTAATTAACTTTTTATATACTTATTAACCAACTTTTATATATCATTAATTACAAATTTATAATTCATTAATTAATTTTATATAATATAAAAAGTGATATGATTGAAAATAAATAAGATTATGAGGAATGTTTCTAAAAACATGTTTATGCATACAAATGAATATATATATATATATATATATATATTGTGACAATCAATCTTAATAAAACTTACAGAAAGTGCTAGCTACCTTACTTAATAAAGCCCTAACTGTAAGGATTTGTGCATTGTATGTGTGTTAGTGTGTGTGTTTTTGAATGAGTCTGTTGTGTTAATTGCTAGTTGAAATATATAAATTTTTAAATTTATAAACTTTAATAAAAATAATAATGGAACTTACTATCCATGTGTATGTACAAAAATAAATATGTGATCAAAGAAGTTAATTACTTAATTATGTAAAATATTTTCATTTTACCATATTCTTATTAAATTATAATGGATTATAATCTTAGGTTCGATTTCAAAATTTATGTGTATAAAAATAATATTATTAAAAAAAATTTACTTAAATATTTGACTATACCTTATAAAATTAATCTTTTCGGAGATATTCTCATAAAAAAAATTATAATGGGGCTAAAGTGTCAAATCAGACGAGTAAATTGTGACGTTTCAAACTAAAATTATGTATATTTCTGCCAAAGTGTTTCATTATGTTCGTTTATGAGGGAACCCAATAAAGAACAAAATGCTAGGCCAGCTAGGATTCAGCTAGTTCTTAAAACACCAAAAATATTGCAAATTACAATAATGTTACAATTTTATATTTTCATTATTGTTACAAAGTACGGGAATAACCAATATCCCATAAAAAAAAAAAAGAATTATCGAAGTAAATACTTGTTTTATAAAACACATGGCGAAGATAAGCCAAATTATAATGGAAAAGACTTAAATAGCCCAAAAAGGGTGTGCCGCCTACATAGTGTTAGCGGGTGTTTGCCAACATTCAAAAGCCAGATAAATAAGTACAGCGAAGCAGGTTTTTAAATGAATGTTGTTTGGTTCTTATAAAAAATTTAAAAAATTAATTTTTTTAAATGAACTAAATTTGAAATAAAACTAATTTTTAAAAAAACTAACTCAAAGTGAATGTTTTTCTTAATCTAAATTTTTTATAGACTTTCTGTCCTCTTTTTTATTCTCTCTTACTCCCTCGTATTTTGTTTTTATCTCAATATTAAAAATTTTAAAATTGGTTACACATAAAAAAAATTTAAACTTTTTTATAATTTTAGAATTGATTTAGGGGATGTTTGGCAGTCTTCAAAACCAATTTAACATGGTACAAAAAAAACCAGTTACATTAACCCACATAAAGATAAACTAGTTCATTATTTAACTTAATTTGCTTTAGAACTAATTTAAAACTAGTTAAGTCAATACATGTGAACCCTAATACAAAAAAGATGAGAGAGGCAAGCACTTCAATAGCTGCAACTACTATGAACATTCAGTGTGTGTTTGAGAAAACTGTGAAAACTTGTTATGCTTAATAATCGATTATTGTATAATTTTTTTATTATAATCGATTTATTTTTATATTTAGATACATTAGCTGAAAAGTGATTTTAAACTAATTTGATTCGTTTGGATGGTGTAAAAAATAATCACTTTTATGTATTAAATTACTAAAATAGGTATAGAATGATTAAAAAAGTTATTTGATTGAGGACAAAATAGTATTTACATATCAAAGTGTAAGGAATAATCTATAAGTTAGAATCATAAGCTTCAATCTTCAGCATTATAAAAATTAGCTTCAAAAAGCTTTTATAATGCATTAATTTCGTGCAAAAGCTTAAGCTAATTTTGCCAAACATGTTATAATACTGTGCAAACAACTTTTTTTATAAAAAAAAACTGTTAGCAGAGTAAAAAAAGTGTTACCAAACACACACTCAAAACATCAAGAGATTTTCATACAAGCCCCCCAATCTAATTATATTTTTGTTATTCTTGAATATTTAAATTTTGGTGAACCCAACAAAAGGGAGATTGAATCATGTGTTGCTTTCTCTCCAATACATCATGCCTTAAAGATTCAATTGTAAGTGTTGAAGTCAATGTGATAAACTGACTTCATTACACTTAGATATCTAGTTTTTAGGAGTTGCCAAACACCCCCTTAAGATAAATTTTAATCAAAACTAAGAATAAATTAAAAATAATTATAAATAAATAGAATTTAACCAGTTTTAAGTGTTACCAAACTGTCCTTAGAGTGACATCAGGTGCAACTAGTTTCTTAAGAGTCCTATTATCCATATTATCAGACACATTTACAATGTAATTTGTATTCTCATGTTCAGTTTCAGTATTATCAGCCATTGTTATAGTGTTACTTATATTGTCAGGTTCAGATTCAATTTCAATGTCACTTTCAATTTTAGAAATTATCTTTTCACTATGCCTACGAGCTCTATTAAGTATATGCAATGTCCTCTCAATATTAGGGTCAATGTCAAGTAAATGATTACTAGAAGACCTGGTTATATAACATGCAAAAGTGCAGAAACAAAAGATATGCAAAATGGACTATACAAGACTAAAATTCTACCAAAATAACACTACCCTATCTACACAATTTTAAAAATTATGGGACCACAACAGGGTGAAAACTACTCAAAAATGGTACCCAAAAATGTAATAAAAAATCTTCAAAAATTAGAAAAGTGGTCTAAACGATAGAATTTGGCCAAGATAAGGTAGACCTCCCTACGTAGTGAGCCTTGTAGAACACACCATTTTCCTTTAGCTAACCAATTTTTAGACCAATTTGAAATTGTTTGTTTGTACAAAAATCTAAAAATAACCTAATTCTACTGAAAACTACCAAAACAAAGCAGACAAGGGTGTTAGGCGTTTGGCAAGGTCTTGATAGATCAAATAGCATCAAAAGTTAGCCAATAATGTACTTTACTTGCCTACCAAAATGTAGCTCAATCATAGATGGTTTGGGCCATACACTTGTTCTTGCACTTCGAGAGCACAATGAAGGTGAAAACTACCCGAAACAAGGAAAGCATAGGTTAGTGAAGGGTTAGTAGTTAATTATACTCGTAATATTTATTTTTAAACTCATATTAATCCCTAGAAATGGTGCCAAAATTTGATAGCTATTGAGAATATCAAATTATATCAATTTATAAAGCAATTTACCAAATTACTTGTAGTATGAGACATAGCCAGGTCGAGTCTTTAGATCACTCTAATTAAACAATCAAATTAAGAAGTTAACAAAGGGGAGAAGTTACAGAATTAATTAAACGAAAGCAATTAAAAACTATAAACAAAATTAAGTAAACAAGTAGGAATCCATTCAATTGCTAACCAGGTCCTTGGTCTTAGATCACATCAAGAAACCTTAAGATGATCCATGAATTCTCTACTAGATAAGTATCTAGAATTTAATTAATCAAGATTAAATGAATTAAACACTAATCTAATCCTAAATTAATCTAAAACCCAGAATTCAATCAAGCTAAACAATCCAACAAACAACTTTGATGCATTGTTTAGTCTCTGTAATCCTTATTAAACATATGGTAATTATGCAATTATCACATCAACATCCAAATCAAATTATGCAATTTAATTCAAATTTAATAAAATCAAAAGAAGTAAAAGAGAAACTTGATTAACAAGTAAAAGAAAAACTTGATTAAGAAGTAAAAAAGAAACTTAATTAACAATTAATTGTAAAATAATCAAAACAATATCTTAGAATTAAACATCAAGATTGTCAATCCTTAGGATTGATTAAAAAAGGTCTAGCTCTCCATGGATGGAAGGGAAAAAAGTGCAGAAAAGAAAGAAACCTAGAGAGAAGGGAGAGGAAGAGAGATGAAGAGAGAAAGTACAAACAAGAACAACTAAGAGAAAATTAGGTTTGGATTTGTGATTGTTATTGATGCTTAAATAACTATTTCTAAAATTAAAAATTCAAGTTTTTGCTTAACTTAGGGTTAATCCTCTCCCTCTTAGCTTTAATTGGATACCTAATTTGCCTAATCTGGGCTTAGGATGAGAGAATTATGACCAGAATATTTTTAACAGCTCTCTAGTCCTATCAACCAACTTCAAAGGGCAAAAATACCATCCAAACCTCACAGTTTTGATAAGTGGTCTTCATAAGAATTTAAGATCTATGTCTCAGCTTTCCAATGGCACTAGTCTCAGCTCCATATGACTTTTACAACCCAAATTATAGGCAATCTTTACATATCATCCAAGTTCCAGTGACACCATCTCTATTTTGACTTTCAATTCCAATATGACTCATTAGACATCTGATTCAATCTTCAAGCTATTCATAAAAGTTGTAAATCTTTCTCTTAGATTTCCTACAAGATAAAATTTATAATTTTTAGATGTCTAGAACTCAAGTTATGCCCAAGATAAATAAATAGTGTAAAATTCCCAATAATGCTAAAAAATACAATTAAACTCAATTTGAACACAAACTTATAAAATGTGACCAAAACTAATCAATTAGCAGATAAGAGATCTAAGAGACTAAATATAAGGGTTAACTAATATATGAAAATTATGTTTATCATCAATCCATTCATTAAAAGGTTCAAAGTCTCACAAGGTATGCTTCTATCAAACTCAATCTACCAATTCAATTTCCATTATCAAACTAGTCAATCTCAAGATGAAAGACAATTTATTCACTTATGTTATAAACCTTTAACTTCAATTGATGCATGCTCACAACTTTTGCAAATCTCAAAATTCCATTAGAAAGCAATTAAAAATACACTTTTTATATATATTTATTTTTGTTTTTCAAAACAGAAAAAATAGAATTTAGTAACAAAATAGAATCAGAATTTGAAAACAAAAAACAATATTTTAAAACAGAATAGAAAATAGAACAAAAAATAACAACAAAATAAAAAATAGAAACAGAAATAGTAATAGTAAAATTAAATCAGAAAAACAAAATTTAAAATAGAAACAATAAACAAAATATAAATTCCTCCCCCACACTCAAATTTTACATTGTCCTCAATGTAAAGCTTATAAAACATCAAATCATCAATATCCCATAAATATCATCAACAAATTTAGGACAAGTAAAATAATAGAGAGAAGGAAGAAACATCCTTATCAAGTGATGTAAATGGTCACTTGCAAGTGGACCTCCTTCATTGTGTCCTATTGAGCTTCCTCACAGAATTGTTTGAGGTGATGTCCATTAACTTTGAAAGCTTTATTAGTTACCTCACTTGTGATCTCCACTGCACCATAAGGAAAAACCTTAGTGATTATAAAAGGACCTACCCACCTAGAACAGAGCTTGTCAGGCATGAGCTTGAGGCGAGAATTGTAAAGGAGAACATTTTGACCAATCACAAATTCTTTTCTTGCAATTATCTTTTTGTGGAAGGCTTTCTTCTTCTCTTTGTAGATCCGAAAGTTCTCATAAGCTTCTAACCGAATCTCTTCAAGTTCTTAGGGTTGGAGTTTTCTTTGGGATCCGGCTTGGTTCAGGTTAATGTTGCACTTCTTTACTGCCCAATAGGCCTTGTGTTCAATTTCCACCGGAAGGTGGCATGCCTTGCCAAAGACTATCCTATTGGGAGACATGCCTAAAGGAGTCTTGATGGCAGTCCTATACACCCACAATGCATCCTTAAGCCTCTTGCTCCAATCTTTTCTTTCGATTGGACTATTTTTTTTCAAGATTTGTTTCAACTCCCTATTCGAAACTTCGGCTTGCCTATTGGTTTGTGGATGGTAAGGAGCCAAAACCTTATGCATCACATCATATTTCTTTAACAATGCCTCTATGTTTTTATTATAGAAATGGGAACCTTGGTCACTGATTATGGCTCTCCAAACTCCAAACTTACAGAAAATGTGAGACCTGACAAATTCTAAAACAATATGAGAATCATCAATTTGAGTGGGCTTTTCTTCCACCCACTTAGATACATAATCAACACCTAACAGAATGTAAACAAAACCAAAGGAATTAGGAAAGGGACTCATGAAATCAATGCCTCGCACATCAAATGTCTCATAAAATAATAATGGTTGTTGAGGCATCTTATTCCTATGGAAAATGTTACCTATCCATTAGCATTGTTCACAGTTCTTACAATAACTATAAGCATCATGAAACAAGATGGGCCAATACAATCCAAAGTCTAAAATCTTCCTAGTAGTGCGTTGCGGTCCAAAGTGACCACTACATGCAAGAGTATGACAAAAATGCAGAATAGACTGAAACTCATAATCAAGCATACAACATCTAATCACTTGGTCACTACACAGTCTCCATAGATAACGATCATCTCATACATAATATTTAACCTTACTCTTACGCTTATCAATTTGATGCTTCTTAAAATAAGCAGGTAACTCAGATACAATTAAATAATTCACTAAATCAGCATACCAAGGGTCTTTACCTCGCAGCTGAAAAAGCTGCTCATCTAGGAAGGTCTCTCGGATAGGAAGAGGGTCCACTTCATGTGGGAACCGGCTCAAATGATTTGCTACTAAGTTCTCTGCTCTGCTCTTATCTCTGATCTCAATGTCAAACTCTTGGAGTAGTAGCATCCACCCAATCAATCATGGCTTGACCTTAGGTTTCTTCAGGAGAAACTTTAAAACTGCATGATCAGGAAGCACTATAATTTTAGAACCAAGCAAATATGATGTAAATTTATCTAATGCAAAAATAATGGAAATTTATCTAATGCAAAAATAATGGATAAAAGCTCATTTTCTGTAGTTGTGTAATTTGCTCTACCAGCATCCAAAGTCCTTGAAGCATAATAAACCACATGAGGTACTTTCCCCACTCTCTGTACCAAGACAACTCCCACTGCATAATTTGAAGCATCACACATCAACTTAAAAGGAAATGTCTAATCAGGTGGCTAGATAATGGGGTACTAGTCAAGGCATGCTTCAAATGGTTGAAAGCTTCCTTGCATTTCTGATCAAAATTAAACTCTACATCCTTTTGTAGAAGGTTGGACAATAGAAAGGCTATCTTACTAAAATCTCTAATAAAGTGTCTGTAGTAACCTGCGTGACCAAGAAAAGAATGAACTTCCTGCATGCATATGGGGTAAGACAGAGAAGAAATGACATCTATTTTTGCAAGATCAACCTCAATGCCCTTGCTAGACACTATATGGCCTAAAACTATGCCTTGTTCTAGCATGAAATGACACTTTTCAAAATTCAAAACAAGGTTAGTCTCCATACACCTATGCAATACTGTAGCCAAGCTATCCAAACATGAATCAAAAGATGAACCATAGATAGTAAAATCATTCATAAATACCTCCATGCACTCTTCTAAAAGATCAGAGAAAATATTACTATGCACCACTGAAAAAGTGCCAAGGGCATTGTAGAGGCCAAAGGGCATCCTCTTGTAAGCAAAAATGCTAAAGGGATAGGTAAAAATGATCTTCTCTTGATCCTCTAGTGCAATATGGTTCTGAAAATAACCAGTGTAGCCATCTAGAAAATAGTAATGCAATTTCCTAACCAATCTCTTTAACATATGATCAATAAAAGGCATGGGGTAATGATCTTTTTGGGTAGCTTGGTTGAGCTTCTTGTAATCTATGTAGACTCTCTAACTATTCTACACCCTGGTAGGAATCAACTCATTATTCTGATTTGCTACTACTATAACCCCAGATTTATTCAAAATGACTTGCATTGGGCTCACCCATTTACTATTAGAGATAGGGTAAATAATGCTAGCTTGCAACAGCTTGGTCACTTCCTTCTTCACCATATCCAGATTCAGTGGATTCAGTTTCCTCTAGGGCTGCCTCACTGGTTTGTTATCAAGTGGCTTCCAGTACTTAAGAGGGGAGGGGGTGAATGGAGTATAAAACTTTTTCTTAAAACCTCTTTTTATCAAAAACAAATATTAAAACTTAATAAATAAATGCACAGAAGGAACGAGAAGAAGAAAAGAAACAATAAAAGCAGCGAAAAATAAATATGCAGTAAATTAAAATTGCATAAAATAAAGAGATTAAGAAGAGAGAAGCAGGCACAATATTTATCCTGGTTCGACCACTAACCCACTTGTGGTCTACGTCCAGTCCTTGAAAGTCGAGATTTTTCACTATGTATACAAGCTTCAATAGGTGCTTGCAATCGTTACATAAAAGAGCACTTTTCACACACAGGGAAACTCTACCCTTGTGCTAAAGCCTCAGCCTGCCGGGATACCTTACCCTTATACAAACCTTGAGGGATACCTCACCCTCGATACAGAATATTAGAAAGTAGATGAAGAGAAACTCTCACTCAGAGTAGGCAATATAAATTGAAGTGCTAATGGAGCTCTCATAGAAATATCTCAAAGTTTTTAATCAAAAAGAGCGTAGAAAATAATTTCACAGATTAGAGCAAGCAGAAAATAAATCAGAGTATTGGACAATTTTAGTCGTGACCCAAGGTTCCTATTTATAGAGAAAATTAGAAGAAATAGTCGTTGGGTAGAATTAAAAGTCATTTAACCAAATTAAAAACCTGTTTGTTTCTATATCAGTGTTCATAAGCAACGTGTTTATTCGAATAACTTAACATGTTATTCGAATAACACGGTTCCTGAAGCCATCATGAAAAAGCCATCTGATATAGGTTATTCGAATAACCTCTGTGTTATTCGAATAACTCGGTTAAAAACTGTTCAGATAGAAAAAGGTTTATTTGAATAAACCATGATGCTCAAATTGAGAAACTATAGCACTTGACCTGAGGCTGACGAGATATAGACATGTCTTCTAGATCATTTTCTCTAAAATTGTCTTTAACTCCATGGAGTAGAAATTAGTCCATTGTACATATGCATAGTCTGTCTACATATCATCGTGATATTTTATATCTGCTAAATTATCCGATACTTGATGCCATAACTGTAATTATTGTTCTTTATTGTTTCTATGCTGCCATGTTCGTATTGATGTAGGGAATCTCACCTCTCTATTATGTTATTCTATTTTATATGTACTCGTTGATAAAGGTTGAAAGGAAGACGAAGAAGATTGCAACTTTCCTATTGTTCTATTTTCTGTGATGGTGACTAGAAGAGAGTTTGTTGGCTTTGTTAGAGTTCAGTTCCATGGAGGTATGGATGCTTGGCATATCAACTGGGATACTGAACGAGTTAGATATGTAGGAGATGTGACCCTGTCTGTTCATAGGACCCGCGATGGGGATCCTTTCTTTTCTCTTAACATCTCAGTACATCTAGAGTTTGTTATGCCAATTAGGGAGTTGCGAGGTGATTTGCATTACACCCCGAGGGAGGATCAGGACTCTATGGTGTCATCTGCTAGGACACCTGTCCGTGAGATCTTGCCCCAGCTGAGGGATCTGTCTGGTGAGGAGTCCGAGGGGGAGGAGCTGATGGAGGATCTAGTGGAGGACCTTACTCCCTAGGCATCTAGACTTGGGCTAGTTTATGTTTTGTCAAATAGTTGTGTATGTCTTTTGAGTACAAACCTTGTGTATTTTTGGGTGGACTATGATCGTTGTCACTTATGTATATATATTCTTTTTGATGTGTATTATTTAGTAATTACATCCTGTGTTGTTTATGTTTTGTTTAAGTTTATGCCTTTGAGAAAGAAAAATTGAAATCAGTTTTTTTTTCAAGATTAAACCGTTATCGCATTTTGTTAAGCTTTTGATACTTTAGTGTATAAATGTGGTACCCTAAGGAAGGTGTTACAGTGAGGAATTGTGGTTAGACTTCTGGTGAGAGGACTCACCTGTGTCCCATCTGCTTTGGTCCTCTGCTGCTTCCTTAAGGCTCACATATATTCTTCTTCACCAGAGACGCAAAGAACTTAGAACCTATTAGGAGACCACTCTTGGCATAATGAATAGCTATTATGACATTGAGGTTTTCTACGTTGGTGCATGCCACCATGAATCATCTCATGTAGTAGCGGAGAGGTTCGTCATGCCTTTGGCAAACCTTTGACAGAGATTCCATGGACTTGGGTTGTTCCTTGCTAGTAGTGTACTGGAGCAAGAAGCGTTGTTTAAATCTAACCAGTCAACGACGAACCCTTGTTGTAGATTCACAAACCATCTGAGGGCTCCCTTCTTCAAGGAAAGGGGAAAGGCATGGCATAGCAACTCCATGGGTCCCCCGTGGAAGCACATAGATTGGTCATAGGCATTTATGTGTTCCTGGGAGTCTGTGGTTCCATCATAAAGCTCCATATTTGTCAGAAATTTGAAGCTTCTTGGGACTCAATACTCCAAAAGTTGAGCAGAAAATGATTGTTCCTGAATGTTACAATTCGGGTTGTTATTGGCAACATTGGACATTGTGGCATCAACATGTTCTTCCCTCTGGTTATTGCCTGCATTCCGTCTTTCGGTCTGACGTTTTTGTCCGTGTTGCTCTTCATTAGTAGCTCGCCGCATATCCACTAGTCTGCGATATTGTTCATTTGCATTGCCATATGTTGTTGCAACATATCCTGGAACTGGTGTCTAGATACATAGGACTGATTTGTGTGTTCTGGGCAATACGCACGATCATTAGCTTCACTATTCGACATTCCCAAGCATTGGTGCACTGGGATTCTGTGTCGTTGAACGTTAGGGTTGGCTTCTTGCATGGGGATTCCAAGTCTATCTCTTACATAAATCTTGCGCGATGGGTGAAGGCTTTCGTCAGAAAGCGAGGTTTCATGCCCATCGCGTAGAGGTTCTATGTCGAGTGCTTGGTTTCTCGCAACAAAGGTCTTAGCAGTAGGTGGTGGAACAAGATAAGGAGGGCGCTGCGTCATTGGCCCTTGCCTTTGGTTTGCAGAGATTTGTGCAGCGTCTCTTCTCGAGTTTTATCTTGTATTCACCATGATTAGGTGGAAATAGAAGTTTAAGTTTAACGCTTCTCATAGACGGCGCCAATATTCTGAGGTGGATTCAGATGTGTACCTAAGATAGGTACGTTGTAGTGGTTTCCTCCTCATGCAGCAGTAACGACAGAGCATGTTGTAACAAGGGGGTTGGTACCTGCAAAGAGACTCCAATGCTTAAGTCAGGCTATGTACAAGTCGGATGATGCTATGAGTGATAATTTTTTGATACCTGTTTAAGGTTACTTAGCCTGATATTTATAGAGGTTGGATAGATACGTTCTCATAATGGAGAGATACGTTCCCATAATAGTAGCAGGAAGAGATATGTTTCTTCTTTAGTTGCAGAGGATCCCTATATTACTGGAATATTGGTAGGGTAATTATGGTGCTATTATTCCGTAAGATCATGATTGGCAACAAGAGATATCATAAAAGATTTATCCCTTGCGCAGATCTCGCGGTAAAGCTTTTTACCATCCATTACCAGGGTCTGACATATATTATTGGGGTCTCATGGTAAGCATATTCTTGTAAGGGCGTTGATGCCGGATTCTGGAGGACAAGAGTGCGGGGCTGACCTACGGGTTATGAACTCGGATTACGGTTCAGAACAGAGTTGTTGCACTTTTCTTAGTTATCGAGTTCCTCATGTGAGTTATCTGTTCATTGATTTTGATTTTTGCTTTCATTTTGCTTTGCGCTTTGAGCTATATGGTTCTTAGTTTCTTCCATTAATTTGTGTTTTATTTGAATTGATTTTATTTAAATCGGGAATGTCTAAAATTATTGGTGTTTAAACTTCCTACAGAAAATGGATGTGCGTTGGCAGTGGTCCAACAACGAGTTTTGTTAAATATATTTATACAATGTCGGAGTGATTTGATAATTCTGAAATTTGTTTTATCTTGTGTTCAAATAGAATATCATCTGTACATGTAATTTATTCATAGCAATGAAAACTTTTGTGTGCAGAAAGATTGCGGCAATTTTAGTCTTCATACCAAAGTACCACTTGATTTAAAGTGAAACTGAATCCCTCATTTCATAGTCTACTGTTTGCTTACAAATTGAGTGTGCGTTATTAGAAGAATCTAGTAATTAGTGCAAAACCTTGAATCATCTCGTCATAAGCTTTAGGTAATTGATACTTGGATGGTTGAATTCATGTTATAAACTCCTACTATGCCTATTCCCCTTGATTATTGTCAATCCATGACTGAGGAAAACCAATGTACCATGTTCTGTCTGATATATGTTTTGAGTCATGAGGTTCAGTTCAACCTTCAAACTATCATTGGGTCAGATGTTGGAACTAATTTATACTTTAAAAAGGCTCTAATATGATATGCTTTAATTGACTATTATGGGTTTTCTTTTAATGATTACTAGTGAATGTTGGTAATATTGCAATTAAATCTCATAAACCTGAACTTTGTATTTTAGTAAGCTTTAAGACTTGTTTTTGACCGCCTTGATTTTCAGAGCTAGCAAAGTTGTGACAGAGCAAGAGGCTCTGCAGATTCTTGGTGTGACCGACGAAACTCAGCGGGAGGAGATTGTGAAGGTTAGTCTATCAATATCATAATTTGGTTTTAGTTATTACCCAATGTGTTATGAATAATAGTTTGTAAGGTCTTTAAACCTGTATGGCCTTCTATTACTAATACTTTTACTATTGGAGTTGAACTACGGTATTTGATTCTTTTGTTAGTTAATTTTCTATTAATATTAGGCAATGTTAGAGTTTGAGAATAAGTTATATGTACTATTATATAATTGATGTTATTTTACTTTACTATGACTATTAAATGATATCTTTAGTAAGACGGGGAGTATGTCTAGTATACTAATATTAGAAAGACAGGGAATATGTCTGTTAGCGCTCAAAGAAATTCATTGTAAGTGTCTTTAAAATTAAAACCTCGTTATAGTTATTAAGCTATTGATAGTTATTAAGCTATTGATATTCTTGATAAAATTTTATTGATATGTTGTTTTAGGACTCGTACGACATCGAGATGTTAGAAAAGTATGAAAAAGACACTTCGTCACATGCTATAGTTGACCTGGAGATCTAGATGAATGCTGCAGGTTCCAATAAGAAGGGACTAGTCCATGGCTTGGATCACAACTTGGATATTAGCATTCATGGCTCCACACATGCTTCATTCTCGGAGGCTATAGGTCCCTCTCGTATTACAACTTTGACACGGGAAAACATAAACAAAGCTGTAAATGCATCAATGGCTTCTTTTGTCAAGACACAACTAGTGCCTATGTTAGAGCCCATCCTATCTAGGATTGTAGGAAATATTGCACTGCAGGCACCATTGCAAGGCAAAGTAGCTGGGAAGGATCGTGAGGAGGAGGATGTGTATGATGACTACACAAACTTAGATTGAGGAGGAGGAGGATGACATCACAAACTTAAATTGATTAATTGTGTTTTTCTTTCTTTTTTGGCTTTTGTTTCTGTAGAACTTATTTGAACTAATTGTATAACTTTTGAAGTGATTAATACAATTATAATTGAAGTTTAGGTTGTTTTTATAATTTATTTGTTGGATTTCTATGTTTTGATTGAATGTTTATACAAGTTTTAATTTGACAAATTATAATAAAATAAATTTTTTTTAAATTTACTTTGGATTAGCTACAAAATAGCTATACACTAGTTATAGCTTGTTAAATTATAAACTGGTTTGTGATGGATTAACTACGCATTTGCTATGAAATAATTTTTATCTAGCAAAGGATTAGGCTACGAATTAGCTATGGAATAGTGACACTTTCACAACACATTAGCTACAGACTAGTGATGGAATAACTACATAATATTCCACTTTGGACAAAGGATTAGCTACAAACTAGTTTCAGATTAGCTATGGTGGTGAAAAATCAACGACAGATTAACTACAAAAATAGCTACAAAATATCCATAGCTAATTTGCGAAGGAATAAAAACATTGTTTCAAATAATTGTAGTTACAGAGTAGAGAAGGAATAGTTATGAAAATTCCCTTGCCAAAAAAGAGTCAGTTATGAATTAGCTTCAAAAATATTTCATAGCTAATTTTGCGATGTGTAGGGTGCTACAGAATATACCCTCACTATTTAGTTTTGCTACAAATTAGCAAGGAATTTTCCGTAGCTAATCTACCATATTCATGTAGTGAACTTGCAAATGATCAAAAAGGTAAATATGCAGTAAGCTTAGGAAATAAAGTGAAAGGGTAGATAAGCTATACACTCAGAATTTGTATGGTTCAACTAACCACTTGCCTACGTCCAATCCATAGCAAAGCACTAGGATTTTCAGTATTTGGGTATTCCTTTAACCATACCCTTTCCAAGATAATTACAATAAAGTATTCTTCTCTCACCTGGCCTCTCCAAGATAATTACACTCGAGTATTTTTTTCTCAACTAGCCTCTCTAGGCTTGTAAATAGACCATACTAGGTCAGGCTACAACAGATAAGAATTTAGGCTTCTATTTCCTCTATCTAACACTAACAGAGTGAATAGAATCACTTAGAATTAGAGCACAAGTATCTCTACTACAAAGAATGTGCAAAGAGTACAAGTAGAGAAGCTTTCTGAAGTTCAAAAAAGAAATTCTGGAGTTAAGAAAACAATTAGAAAATAGAAGTAAGCTCTTTCTTTTAGCAATAACTTCACCACCAACCATTTCTCCATCCTTTAATGAGTTTGAAAATCTTCAATTTATAGGCTTCATTCGTTTCTAGCCATTGGAAGTGCATTTAATGTAACACCCCCTCCGAAGAGCATTACAGTTAATACCGACCCTTTTCAACAAAACCAATCTTTAGACAAGTTATAAAAGGTTGACACCATAAAGCATGAGTTTCCAAAAATTTCTTTTCAACTAATAACATCGACTTATCAAATAATAAAGACACAAGGCACAAGAACTAGAAAATAGACTTTTCATAAAATAAAGTTCATTACATCCTTAAGTACATTATTTCATGTTCCAAAAATATAAAACTCAAGTACTCCAAGAAATGAACATACATTTATATGACTACCAAATGAAAACTGAACCTAGTCTAAGTCCTAACACCTGAAGAACAGGGTTTTGCACCTAATCTTCAACGAGATCCCATTCGGAATCCCTAACAGACAAAGCCCCGAGCCAAGCATGTCACAACGAACGGAAGTCCAACTAGTTGACTCCACAAATGTCCTCCCTCAAGGAAGCTCTCTAGGAGGCACACGAAACAGCTACATCCATTGTAAAAGTAGTGGCATCATATCGAGAACTGCTCTAAAGCAAAGTGACATCTCCGTCATGCTGGATGTGCCCCGTATCCCAATGGACACTCCACGCTTCGGTGCCCTCATGAAACTGCAGCTTAATGAAACCTCACGGATCTTGCCTTACCGCTAACACAGTCTTTACAGACATAACAATAAGATAGAAGCAGCCAAAAAATATGATGAAAGAGGTTATATCCCCTACATTAATACCGTCAGGCAACAAGAAACACAACGAAAGACAATGACACCTTTCACACACAACAACATCAAATAATATCATACATAATTATATCAATACAGAATATTCATGGAATAACAAACATAATTATGTCAATACAGGATTATTATAGAACAACAACATAATCATGTCAATATTGATAAGTAACTCAGCAATATACATCAAGATATATATGTATATGTATAAATCATGCCGCAATGACAGATATGCTGACCATCTTTGTGCACAATGTACTCAATTCCTACTCCATGGAGCCAAACACAAAATCAGATATGAGTATTCCAGAAGATCTGTCCCCCCTCAAAGGATAGTCTACGTCGAACCACGAAAAGCAATAGTGTTTGTCGGGTCCTCGTCGTGCATTGCAATTGATCACCATGACCAGGGGTATACAATGTGACAAACAGGTCACTAAGTGGATCACCACACACGGATGCCCCCTGAGATCCATCATGGATCGCACTATCCTGTAAGTTCTCGCTCACTCCTTAGGCATAAAATGCCACAACAGCCACAACTGTATGATGCTCAAATACAAATTCAATGACACCAAACTACCGTTGTACCGTCCCCAATGGCATTAAAGCAACCGTCCATACGATTGTTCCATACCATTTGTATCCATGACATTATATAACCGTCCATATGACTACATAATATCACTAATATCTAGGTTTCTTATAATAACCAATCTCATCTGACTCGATTGCCTATCTGATGTTTCTCGTTATAAAAGCAAATCACATCTGACTCGATCGTCTACCTGATGTTTTTGGATCTGGTACTTCATTTTCAAAAGCACAATGCCAAATGCATGCTATCACAGAGGATTTCAATCATGCATATTTCAAGAATCATGCATGCTTTCACAAAGTAATCTCAATTGTGCAAATTCAAGAGTCATCATTCATGTAACACAGTAATCTTATTGTTACTTTCAATTATGAGATACCTTTATTAACTAATATTCTTCCCAATATTTGCATTGTTCTCATTTTAATGAAGTCCCCTTCTATCCTTAATATTATAAATCCATAATTGAACTCCTCGATTATCCAGTCAACCAGATTCACCACTAATGATTCATCTCCCATTATTCCAATTATTCTCAATTTATTCCCATCAGTATTTCTAAAAGTTGGTACTCCTCAAACCATAACATTATGATCATCTTCCCTTAGTTCTGAACATAGCCCCCTTAAACTAATCATTTGAGCTCCTCACAACCTCACCTACACTCACATTCTTTCTTTGTCCAAACCTCACTCTAGGCTATAGGATAAGGTTGTGTTCTTTATTCGTTCCACATTATGAGCTCCTAATTAAGTGTCTAATCATTTAATTAACTAAGTTCTAGCTTGATACAAAGTCTTATATTGAGTGCCCAATAAGGTCGTGAGCCTCTAAGGGACTAGAAAACCTAACCATTTCTCCTTAGCTCGATTACACGGCCGTGACAAATTTCACGGCCTACCCTACACGGCCGTGTCACATTACACGGCCTGGGCCGTGTACTCTTCTGGAAAGACTTGAAAACGTATGAAATCTGGACTACCTGATTACATGGTCGTGTAACATTACATGGCCTGGGCCGTGTAACACTCTGTCCTGTGGCGTGTGAGCTGTGTTTCCAGCAAGGAACACGACCTGGGCCGTGTAAGCCCACACGACCCGTGGATCTTTCCTAGAATCCTGAAAATGTGCTTTCCCAAGCCTCCAAATCAAATGGGTACAAATCCATATACATATCCAAGCATTTAATCATTTCAAATCCATTAAAATACACCATATCAAGCATTAAAAATCATATAACACATCCAAATCACAATATTACCAAAAATCACAAAAACAAAGTGAGCAACCCACAAATGGATTCCTCACCATCAACCCAAAAATGTGTTCATCACCACCATGAGTGGTTGATGAGGTTAATCTTCCTCTTACCTCAAAAGACAACAAGGAAAGCAAGCTTCTTGATGCTTCCTTGCAAGATTTCGTCCACCTCTACCAAGAAAACCTTAAGATGGTCAACTTCAAGAAGTTAATAACCAAAGCTTGAAAGGAAGAGTCCTTGATCACAATGGTGATTAAGGGTCACGAAAATGGGAAGAAAAAGGAAGAAAGTCAAGAGCTTTACCTCAAAGTTTCAAGCTTTAAGGCTTGATAGAAAATGATGGAGATGGATGAATCAAATGATACTTATCAAAGGGAAAGGCTCCAAGATGATGAGGGGAAAAGATTCTAGATTGACTTGAGCAAATGAACTTGAGTGGCCATTAATGGAGGTTTGGTCGTGTGAGTGAAGAGGGGAGGAAGAAGAAAGAAAAGAGGGCGTGAGAGTCATGAGAGAACGTGAGAGAGAATGGGAGAAGAGAAAGATGAGAGAGAAAGTGATAGTTTTTCAAATGGTAAAGGTAACATGTGATTGGGTGTTAGATGAAAAGATGACAAATGGTCATCTTTTGCCCCTTCATGGCCGTATAACCCAAAGGAGGAGAGAGGAAAGTGAAGCTTCCTTGAGAAGCTTGGTAGGAAGTTTCCTTGAAGCTTCCTTGAAAAACTTTGTACACTTTTTGATAAAGTGAAGGGTGATGATGTCACTTAGATGATATCATAAAAGTAACTAAATAGGAATAATCTACTAGAGCTATTATCCAATGGACAAAAGTTATAGTTAGAAGAAATAATATTTTATTATCCCACAGATAATAAAATATACTGAGAATTTATTTATCAAATAAAATCTCAAAAAATGAAAACTTCGTAAACTGTGCCCGATCTCGAGTTTAGTAGGATCCCCCATCGACACTTCCACAGTTCAAAGTTTTTCGGCCTAAGGAAAAATATTTCATTTTCTCGGTCCCGCTTAGTGCGCACACAAATTGAGAAATATATTAAAATAATCAAATAATTCAAATAATTTTAGAAAAATTCACAAAAATCATAAATATTATAAAATGAACATATATCATAAAATAAGTGATTTTCGGGGTGTTACATTTAATGCTTCTGTCGAACTTTCTGATGCTAATATCATCATCAACAAACATTATTCAAAATATTCAAATCTTCTAAATTCCATCACCAACGAACATTCTTCAAAATATTCAAATCTTCCAAATTTCTCCACCTTTATTGCTATTCTCATCAAGTCACATCATTCAAATACTCAAACCACGATCAAATTGCTAAGCAAATTTTCTAATCAACACATTGTGCTTGCACCGTTGTTATATGAAACATATCATTTGACCTCCATGTCAAGAAGACTTTTGACACACACTTGTGCGAATATCATAACGAGACATATCACCTGACCTCTATTATCACGAAGACTTTCGAGGCAAAGGCCCACACACAAAGGACTTGAAGATGGCTAAGTGCTTGAAAATGGGGGTTAAATTGTACCTTTTTAAAAATCCTTTCGAAACTCTTTCTAAAACTGAAGATAGTTTTCTCAAGTGTAAAACTTGGATGATCAGAGTGGTAGATTAATGCAAAATGATAAAAAAAAGAAACTTAGTTCAAAAAACTTATTAGAATGCTCAAAGAACTTCTCTTGGTTAGTTTGAAATTTTTTACTAATATAAACATAATGAAAAAAACAATTTCCCTAAATTCTTCTCCTTATCAGAAGAACTTGCTAATGATCAAAAAGGCAAATGTGCACTCAGAATATATATTGCTTCAGCCTACCATTTGCCTACATCCAGTCTCTAGCAAAATGCTAGGATTTTCATAATTAGAGTATTATTTTAACCATAGCCTCTCTAGGATAATTACAACTGAGTATTCTTTTCTCACTTAGCCTCTCTAGGATCAATACACTCGAGTATTTTTTTTCTTACCTAGCCTCTCTAGGCTCACAAATAGACCATATTGGGCCAGGTTACAATAGATAAGAATTTAGTCTTGTGTTTACTCTATCTAACACTCAAAGAGTGAATACAATCACTTAGAATCAGAGCAAAAGTATCTCTACAACAAAGAATGTGCAAAGAATACTAGTAGAGATGCTTATTGAGGTTCAAAAAGAAATTTTGGAGTTGAGAAAATAATCAGAAAATAGCAATAAGGTCTTTCTCTTAGCAATAACTTCACCACCAATCTGTTCTTGTCGCGACCGGGATCGCGGCGGGAAAACAGCAACTCGAATTGATTTTAGAAATATGAAAATGGAAAAATGGAGTCGCCACCAATTTTATTTGAATTTAGAAAAATTGAAAAACCTTTTATTTGGAAATGGTCTTTGGAACCAGATCGGATTCGGGAGTCGGTTATGCTTAGGGAAGGGTGGAAACTTAATCCCACTGCACCCCTAACGCACCCATCCTAAGACGGTACCTTAGATTAATTGTGCAAATTCTTAATAATCCTTTGAAATATTTATTTTACCCCTTTTTACAAAAGCATTATAACTATTTACAAAAGTGAAACCACAAAATTATGAAAATTTAATTTGGGCTTGATAGAAATGAAATTCTGCTCTTACGTATCCCCTGGTGCAATGGGGAACTCAAAGTTACGTAGTTCTTTTAGAAAATGATTTGTGGGTTGATTAAGTATAAAAAGACTTTTTTTGTTTTGAAAAGGGATTTTATTTGAAAACAAATTCATTCTTACAGGGTTCAAGTTAGCACTAGGCTACTCAATAAACCCTTATGATCAAGCGACATTGAAGATAACATTCGTTATTCAATCAACATCATCGGTCATCGCATTGATTAAAGAAGATTTTTTTTTTAGAGCATACACGAGGACAAACAAATAAACACAAATCCTCATGAGTTAAATAAATTAATAGGAAAGAAACAAAAACATCACAAAATCAAACAACTCAACATTTATTATTATTATTTTTTTTATCCTTGTTTTTATGTTTTTTTCATTTTTTTCATTTTTTTATCTTTTTTTCATTAATCAAGAAACACAACACAAAACATACCATAAAATGAACATCAAACAAAATTGATCCTAAATACACAAACAAATAAACTCAAATTATATTTTTTTGTTTTATTTTTATTCTTTTTTTACTTTCGATTATTCATTTTTTTTGTTTTTTTATTCTTTTTTTTTTACATTTTTCCTTTTTTTATCTTGTTTTTATCTTTTCATTTTTATGTATTTAAAAAAAAAAAAGAAAAAGAAAAAAGAAAGAAAGAAAGAAAAAAAAAAAAAATAAAGATACCACGTGAATGTGGTATTGATTCAGACTTCTTTATAAACCTTTTTTACTTTTAATTATTTTTATTCGAGAAAAAAAAAAAAAGAAAAGAAAAGTTGGAGACAAAAACAAAAAAAAAATGGAGACAACACGTGAATTAGTCACTTGCTTTTCATCTTATATTTTTTTTTTTGTAAAAAAAAAAAATGAAATATGAACAAAAGTTGGAGACAACCACACTGAATTAGTCCACTTGCTTTTCATTTTATATTATTATTATTATTTTTTTTAAAAAAGAAAACGAAATATGAACAAAGAAAAGAAAGAGGCTTTAGCCACTGAAAGAAACAAAAGGAGATATAAACAAGGAAACGTGAAAGCGGTGTCTCGCCCCACTTGCTTTTCATCTTTTTTTTAATAAAAAACGAGATATAAACAAAGAAAAGAAAGAGGCTTTAGCCTCTGAAAGAAACAAAAAAAAAAAAACGGAAGAGGTCTTTGGCCTCTGATATAGGAGAATAGAGCAAAACGGAAGAGGCATGGTGGGATGGTTAACGACGGCTACTTCAAGATGGTAGCTAAAGGCTCGGTTTGCAATGGATGGGGAGATCGATGGCTCTGCGGCTCTACGGGGCGTAGCAAGGAAAAGGGGGTTGCTTGTGATGTAGGATTGTGGCTCTATAAGTCTTGAATCGATTCTTGATGAATCCATGAGTGAAGGGTGAAGAGTGAATGTTGTGAGTGGGATGGTTTATGCGTGGTGGGTGGCCGTGTGATGGTGGTTTGTGTGGTGGTCACGGTGATGATGTGGGTGATGTTACTGTTTTCCTTTTTTTTTTTTCTTTTCCCCCTTTTTTTTTTTATCTCAGCACATCTCTTTCCCTTTTAGATTGAAAATGTAAGCATGAAATTACAATGTGATAGTTGTGTGCATAGTTAAACACGGTACAACTCAAACAAAATTTATCTTATATTGAAGCTAAAAGTAAAAGGAAACGAAATATTCTTACCTTCGAAGCTCAACAGGAAATGAGAAGAGTTTAGTTGTCTGTTTGTTTCAAAAATCTCTCCATCTTTCTATTAGGCCCCCTTTTTTTCTTTCTTCAGCTCTTCAAATGTCCTCCTCAAAAATTTCAATAATTTTCTATTCCTCTCAAAAAAAAAAAATCTCTCCTTCTATATTTAGGTGCAAAATGATGGTGGAGTATGGTGCGTAGGTGGTTTCGATTGGGTGAAGGGGTTTGGTTTCGGTTAGGTGTTTGGTGGAGAAGGGTGGGGTGTGTTTACAGTTGATGGTGATGGAGTGGATGAATATGGTGGTTAAAGGGAGAGCTTCTTGTTTGTGATGAGGAGGGAGGAGGATGGAAATTTGTTATGGGTCTTGCATGGGTGTTTTGGGAGGTTTCACGTGGAGGGTTGGAAGGTGTTTGGGTGGAAGAGGTTGGAGGATGAAGAAGAGGTTTTGATTGGAAGGGATTTGGAAGGAATTGGGTTATGAAGTGAGAAGTGAAGGAGATGAAGGTGGTGGTGTCGTACGGTTGGTGAAGTTGATGGGAGGTTTAGAGGAGATGGATTTTTGGGTGGTTGAGAATGGAGAGGTTGGGAGCAGAAGGGTGCTGCTATGGTGGATCTCTGCTTGGTTTTTTTTTTTGGGAAGGGAGCTAGGAGGTGAGGTTGTACGTGAATGAAGAAGGAGATGGCTTTTTGGAAGGGTCCCCTCATGAAGGGTGCAGGTAGTGGAAAGAAAAAGAAAACAAAAGGTGAGTGGGTGCGGTAGAAAGTGAGTGAGCGGGAAAAATTTTTTAAAAAAAAAAAAAACATGTTGTGGGTGTGTCTTTGGAAAGTGAGTGGAGAGAGATGATGGAGTGGGTGAGTGTGTACGTGAGTGAAGAAAAAAATGAGTGTGTGCGAGGTGAGGAAAATTAGTGAAATGTGAGTGGGGAACAATAGAAAGTTGAGACTTTTTTTTTATTTTTTTTTATTTTTTTTATTTTTTATTGTAGTCCGGTCAAAATTAGGTGTTCACAGTTGCCCCTCTTTACTTGTTTCTTATTAGATAAAAGAAGAACCGTGGTTTTTCATTTTATCATCGTAAGAAACGAGTAAAGACATGAACTCTAATTTTGTCCGGCAAAGTACAAGATGTAAAACAAATGCGAGAAATAACATGCAAAGCGTCAAAACGCTCAAGAATTAAAATTCATGGAGCTGATGCGCTCAAAAGAATTAAAATGCATGAAGCCGATGCGCTTAACAGAAAGTAAAATGCAAGGAGCCGATGCGCTCAACAGAATTTAATATGTATGGAGCCGATGCGCTCAAAAGAATTGACATAAATTAAAATACATGGAGCCGATGCGTTCAAATGCGCTCAAAAAGTAAATGACAGGAATTAAAAAACGAGCGAGGAGCCGATGCGCTCAAAAAGTAAAACGAATTAAAAACGAGGAGAGGCCGTCGCTCAAAAAGTAAATAGCGAGAATTAAAAAACGAAGCCGTCGCTCAAAAAGTAAAAACGAGAATTAAAAACCGAGCCGTCGCTAAAAATAAAAGACAACGTAAAACAGCGAGTCCGGAATTTTAAAAGACAATGGGCAAGCTATGACCCGAAATTTAAATGGCAATGGGCAAGCTATGACCCGAAATTTAAATGACAATGGGCAAGCTATGACAGAAATTTAAATGGCAATGGGCAAGCTATGACCCGAAATTTAAATGGCAATGGGCAAGCTATGTCGAAATTTAAATGACAATGGGCAAGCTATGACGAAATTTAAATGGCAATGGGCAAGCTATGACGAAATTTAAATGACAATGGGAAAGCTATGACCCGAAATTTAAATGACAATGGGCAAGCTATGACCCGAAATTTAAATGACAATGGGCAGCTATGACCCGAAATTTAAATGGCAATGGGCAAGCTATGACAGAAATTTAAATGACAATGATAGGCAAGCTATGACCGAAATTTAAATGGCAATGGGCAATGCTATGACGAAATTTAAATGGCAATGGGCAAGCTATGACGAAATTTAAATGGCAATGGGCAAGCTATGACCGAAATTTAGATGGCAATGGGCAAGCTATGACGAAATTTAAATGACAATGGGCAAGCTATACGGCGAAATTTAAAAGGCAATGGAATAAGCATCTTGATCCAAAAAGATTTTTTCTTCTTTTTCTCATTTTTCATTTTCTTTTTTTTTTTGTTTTTCCTTTGCTTTTCTCTCTTTTTTTTTTTTTTTTTGTTTTTCTCTCTTCTCTTTTCTTTTCTTTTTCTTTTCTCTTTTTTTTTTTTTTATTTTTTTTTTTTTTTCTTTTCTTTCTTTTTTTCTTTCTTCTTTTTTTTTTTTTCTCTTTTTTTTTCTTTCTCTTTCTTTTTCTTTCTTTTTATTTTTTCTTATTTTCTAAATTTTATTTGAAAAACATTTGAACCAAGGACGACTTTGGAAAGCTTTGACCAATCAAACCTTGTTCACATGTTTTGGTTCTTTCCTTCTTCTTCTCCTTTCTTTCTTTTTTTTCTTTCTTTTTCGCTCTCGGCTCTCCTTTTGAGAAATGAGATGAGCCATGGCTTATTTGATTCCTTGAGAGAAAATTTTATCCCAAGTATTTCACTTTATCTCTCATCAGTTGATTCCCTGCGACTGCTTGATAATTCAGTCCCTGTCTCTGTTGCTACTTCCTTCAACACAGCTTCTCCTTAATCCTTCAAAAATTTTGCCCCAGTATGGCCAACTAAATGCAAACAAAATTGCCCCTGTGTAGGCGATGATCGCAATTCAAAATTGATTTGGTGCACCCTTCAAGGCATTTCAGGCCAACTTTCTCTGAGATTTTACTCATTTATTTGCCCTAACTTTTGCTTAGATCGACCTTTCGGGTTTTCAGACTAACGGGCTCTTTTTCATTCTTTTCTTTTTGCTCTAACTTTTGCTTAGGCCGCCCTTTCGGGTTTTCAACCTAACGAGCTTTTTCTCCTTCTTTTTTTTCTTTTTTTGCTTTTTTGCTCGAGTGCCTCCTTTTCCATCAAATGGGACTCTCCAAGATCTCTTCAATCTGAATTGCTCATCAGGAGATTACCATTAGATGGTCAAATCATAGTGTTGTACTCATGTTCACTTTACCTGAAGCATTACGTAACTAACACTCATGAACTCAAAAAGTACAACAGAAAAGAAACGAACAACTTCCAGATTGTTCTTGGAAGCTTGACTACGGAAAAATGGTATTATTTACAAAGGGTAAAGACACAAGAAATAGAATAGCAAGAAAAAATTTTTTTTTTTTTTTTTTTTTTTTACCCCAGTATGGAATGATTGATCTTGACTCGACAATTGGACACCAATGACCATTTTTTCATCAGGTATATACAAAAATCTACCCTCATGTAGGGTATCAAAGGAATTTGGCTCAGAGTATGTCATTTGTGAACAAAATTTTGCCAGAGTGTAAGTCAAAGCTACACCAAATTGGGGCAAATTGCACCAAGAGAAATTTGCCCTAGTTTAAATTTGAATAGGGCAGAAATTCGCCTAGTGACCCAAAGATTTGTCCCGATGTAGGTCAAATTGAACTAAGGAGAAACATGCCCCAATATGGGACCAGTTCAGACAGGGTAGCAACTTGCCCAGGTGTAAGTCTTTTTTTTTTTTTCTTCCTTTTTTATTATTTATTTATTTATTTATTTTTTCAGAGCAATGAATTAGGTTCTTAAATGAGCATAACATTTTGTCTCAAAATTAAAGTTAGTGAAAATGACAACAATCCTTCAATGATCAGAATGGACTTTTTGAGGCTTGTAACGTGGCCAAGGTTAGGGGTTATGGAAGGAAAGATATAAGGCTCAAACAATTGTTTAAGGGTTTGAACGGGACCAAGGATCCTTGTTCAACGTTAAACTTTGTCAATTGCCTTTGTACTTTCAAGTACACTTTTCTCTTACCGCTCCTCATTTCTTCCTTTTTCTTTTCACTTTCTTTCATTCGCCCTTGTCATGACTTATTTCATGTCATTTTTTTTTGTTTTTTGTTTTTTTTTGTTTTTTTCTTTATCTTTTTTTTTACGCTTCAAAATAGCCACCTTGACAATCAACCTTTACTTTGTGTCATCCTCTAGTGTAGGGGTGATCCTTGTCCAAGGTTTACTGAAGAAATTTTCAAGCTCAAAAGGACAACGAAAGATAATGAATTCTGATGAAGGATAGAGAAACACGGCCAATCTTCATTTCAAATCTTAATTGCTCATTTTCAAAAACTTTAATTCAGAGACAAAAGGATGATACACAGAGTGATTACTTCTTTGCTCCATTTTATTTTTTTTTTTTTCTTCTCTTTTTTTTTTTTTTTATCTTTTGTTTTTTTTTTTTTTGTTTTTTTTTTTAGGCAAAGGATACTTGTACACGTGAACTTTATTGACATCTATCAAAATGAGAATTACCAAAAATTTGAGTCCGATGGGCCTCCAAATACGAGGAAGACACTTTGAAGAAGTGAAAGAGAAGTAAATATCAAGAAAGACACTTGAAAATGAAAGGAAACAAGATATTCATGCGAATTTATTACATCAATGCTTCAAGAAAGTTAACATAAGTTCATCATCAATCGATTTTTTTTTATGGCAACCACTTCAATCAAATCCTTAGATCTCCCATTGTTCGAGAGGTTTCAAATTCTTTGGAGGATGAGTGACTTCTTCGAGAGACGATTATCTTGGTAGTGCGGGGAGTATTTCCTACGATGAGGAATGTCTTTGCATCATTTTCCTTTCCCGAGTTATGCTCCTCACCATTTCCTCCAACTCCACATTGACCTCTTGAGAGGAATCTACATCTTGCCCAGCTTGTATTACCCTTGAAGCGAGTAATTCTTGGCTTCGCATCTTAAAATCCCAACAACCATCGACACAACTTGATTCTTCATTCTGCTTCTCCTCTTCTTTCATAGTTGCAGCTGGTGTAGTGATACTACAACCTGCTTTCTTCAACCACTTCGACTACTTGACCATTGGTGCATGCAAGCTTCTGACCTTTCCTATGGGTGATCCTTCCATCTCCCATGCATTTACCTCATCAAGAATTAGGTTCTTGACAACACTAGGCCTATTTGTTTCTTGAATGTCAAACTTTCCATAAGCTATTAGCTTCCTTCTTACTGCGATCTTGAAAGATTCACAATCTTCAATTGAGTGCCCCAGGATGTCCTGTGGTATTTGCAAGTTAAACTCGGATTATACCATGTTGGGAATGGTGGCTCTAAAGGACGCTGGGATTTCCGACATGAGGTGAGCATCGAATAACCTTTGGAATAAGTCTGCGTTTGACATGGGTAATCTTGGGAAAGGAGGTAGGTTTTGAGGATGGAAGCGACCTCGATTTCGGAAGTTTGGTTGAAATTTGTTGGAGGTTTGGGTGATTTTGTGGAGGTACAGGTGGATATCGGATATGAGATGGGCGAGTTGGTACATATGGTGATGGTATGGGACCATTGTTGGTTTGGAATTGTGGAGTTGGGGTGCTATTTGTGGTTGGAACAAATTGGTGGGAGGGGTAATAAGGAAATGTAGGAGTAGGTGTTTGGTATGGAAAGTGAAGGTTAGGGTTATATGGTGGTTGCTCCCCCATGAATCCGACATTACAAGTGGACCTCATTTCGAGTATCCTCTGAAAAACGACACCCTTCTCCGATAGGAAGCACTAGCAGCGCAGTGTTCGAGGTTCTTCCCTCAACAGGAATTTCAGTGGTGATCCCAGGGTTTGTCCTTATGGAAGTGATAGTTGGCAGGTGCGGATGCGCCCAGTCACTCTGCACTTCAAAGTGGCCCCAATCAAGTTGATAGTCTCCCTCATGGCCAACAAGATTTCCTCCATTCTCTCTCGAGATTTTGCCATTTCAATAATCATCTCTTTCATCTCATCTACTTGCATACTCAGATTTCTTCTTTCATCTTCGGGGTTATCGGTGACCATTCGATCAGAGATCTAGGCTTGTGAATATGGATTTGATTGGTCTTTTCCTTCCTAGGCTCTCTGGTTCAAACCAAATTGATTTATTAAAACAAAATAACAAAAACGGGATGAAATGCATGAGATGCACAAAATGAATGAACTTTGAAAACTATTTTTCATTTTTTTCTTTTCTTTTTTTTTATGTTATGTCATGAAAATGCAAGATGATTTATTAAAACAAAATAGCATTTAACAAAGAATAGGATGAAATGCATGAGATGCACAAAATGAATGAACTTTGAAAACACTTTTTCATTCATTTTTTTTTATGTCATGAAAATGCAAGATGATAAAACAAAATAGCATTTAACAAACAATAGGATGAAATGCATGAGATGCACAAAATGAATGAACTTTGAAAACACATTTTTTTTCTTTTTTCCTTCTCGTCTTTTTTTTTTTTTTAAGAAAAATGCAATGTCATGAAAATGCAAGATGCTTTTTTCTTTTTGAATGCTAGGGATGCTATGAAGATGCATGATTTTTTTATTTTATGTCAAGGTTGCCGTGAAAATGCATGATGATTTTTTTTGAAATGCAATGCCATGAAAATGCAAGTTTTTTTCCTCTTTTTTTTTTTTGCTTGAGTCAAGATTTGACAACTGGACATCATTAATTATCAAACACCCCCCACACTTACTCTTTTGCACGTCCTCGGGCAAAACAGAAAAACCAAAACTAGGGAACAAAGAAAAACAAAACAAACTCAAAAGGTAAAAACTCTAAAAGACTCAATTTCAAATGACATTCAAGAACGAAGAGCAATTAAAAATTTAAGTAATTAAAACATTCATGAGGTAACACATCTTCATATCTCAAATCAATAAGTAAGGATACTTCAATTGAAAAAAAACATGAGTAAAGAATGATAGATCCTCACAGAATTTACTCTCAATCTCTCAAGTGTTTAAAAGGTAGGTATTTCACTCAATTCGACCCATGAAAATTGCACTACCATATGCTTGCTTATCTTCTACTTCTCCACTACTCAAAACACATGCACACACAAATCATGAGGACTTTATTCAAGGTTGTAATGAGGTCAAGGTAAAGGTGGAAATAATATGGATATGTCAAGTTAAATACCAAAGAGAATAGAAGAGCATTATGATACAGTTAGAGTGGAGAAGATGTTTGAGAACATTGAGTCTAACTTTCCCAAGATTTCTTAGTTTTTCTCATACGGGACAATGACCAATATCTAACTAATGTTTTGTTAAAGATCAATTGGTAGATTGAATTCCTTTAGGCTTGAACATTCTCTTTCTATTCTGTTATTTCCAATCATTCACCCTCATTCTAGGTACGAATATATCACATGGTGCATTCTTTTGATTGTAGCAATAATCAGCTCTCCTTTCTCTTTTTTTTTTTTAGAAACATATTTTCTTTTTTCTTTTCTTTTTTTTTTTTTTTTTTTATATAACCAATCTGCACATGCACCCCCACACTTGTTCAAGAACTCATCAAATAACAACGTCAATGCTCTCTTATTCCCTAAGGTTGGGTGAGAACATGGTTTTCATTTAAGGCACGTAATGAGTTAGAAACAAAGAATGGTCAAATAAGCTCAAAGGGGTTAAGCAAAGGAAAATATACAAGGTTGGCAAGAATCGAGAAAATTTTCAAGAAGTCAAAAGAGTGCTTAATATCATATTGAAAACAAGGTTGGCTATTTGGTTAAGCGGCTAAGAAAAAGGGCCTCAATCATGTTCATGCATGCAAGTGAAACGTAGCCTCAAAAAGAATCAAAGCAAGTTCTAGAGTGATCATTATCATGAGTGAAAATCACACAAGAAAGAAGAGAATGGCATAAATGTTGAATCCATCCATTAGGCTCAAGATCTCACAAGATATAGTTCTATCATTCTCAGTCCACCAATTCAACATCCATAACCAAACATATGATTTTTAAGAAAGAAGACAATTAACTCAATCATGCAAATTTCCTGAATTTCAATTGCTACTTCCACACAAACTAGTTATCTACCCCAACTAAAATGCGTCTCAAGAGTAAAATTTACTCCCTACTCTGCCATCCTTAAGCTTGGTTTAGAAAATTCTTGACAAACACATCTTTTTGTTTTTTTTTTTTTTTGTTTTTGTTTTGTTTTTGCATAACCATCCTTCCCCCCAACTGAGATCATAACATTATCCTCAATATGATATAGAAAAGAGCAAAACAACACGATAAGAAGTGAATCAACGCCAAGCGAGAAAAAAAACACACGATCGGTGCGCATCGACCACGATAAGAAGTGAATCAACGCGCCAAGCAAAAAAAAAAACACGATCAGTGTATGCAGATCGATCGACCCTTAAAAGAAATCGAGATAATAAAACCTAAGTACTTCCACAATTTAATACTAATTAATTACTACCTAAAAAACACTCCTTACACTCGCCACCAATTAAGATCGTCTCAAGAGAAAAATTACTCCTTACTCGCCATCCCTATTTTACTTTTGTTGTTAATTGATAACAAACACAACAAACATATTAACAAACACACTTTTTGAATTTTTTGGTTTTTTGTTTTTTTTTTGTTTTGTTTTTTTTGTTTTTTTTTTTTTATATTTAGGCACACAACGATCCTTTCCCCCAACCAGATCATAACATTGTCCTCAATGTTAAAATATAGATAAGTAAATGATAGAATATATTACCTATTCTTTGCAATTCTTGAAAAGAAAAACCTCACACAAATTTAAACAAAAACAAAGTACAATAAATAAAACCAAAGCGGTAATTATTTAAATAGTTGGAGTGTCGATTTGGCTTTCTTTTCATTTTGCTTTCCTCACCACTTCCTTCACCGCTTCTTTCGGACCAATCTATCGAGTAACATTCTTGGATCGGGTTCATAAACAAATGCTTCTAATTTATCAATCAATTCATCAACGGTAGAAGCGAGAGATAAGGAGTTGTCTTCTTAGAAGGAGTGATAAATTTACGTTCCACGACTTTGTCGAAAAAATGACAAAAGGTCAAAGAAATTATTAACGTTCAACAAACCTATGAGTTTATGGTGGATGTTCAATTGGGCCCAAGAGACAACTTGAAAGAGTTCTTCCAAAGTACCAAAACCACCGGGTAAGACAATGAATGCATCGAGTTGTCAAGCATCGCCTTCATTCGTTCATGCATAGAGGATACCTTAATTTCGGTCAAGCTGTCTTTCCAACGATGTTCGTTTGAGTTAAAGGTTCGGGAATGACACCTAAAACTTGACCACCTCTTATAAATGCGAGAAAGTGAACTGACCCCATCAACCCAATGCAACCTCCCCATATACTACACGAATGTTCCTTGCGGCAAGTGTTCTACCAACGGTGCTTGCTGCGTTTACAAACTCTAAACCATTCCCATAACTTGTCCCACAAAATACACGAGATCTTGACAAATCTACGAGAACGAAGAAGAAGTTCCCTCCATTTTACACTCACACTCCCTTTGAATGATTTTAAGTTGAAAGAAAGTGAAGGAAATGTAGTGTTTAAATAGGGAAGAGAATAGAAAAAGTAATGATAGCACCTATATGGGTAGGTTGGTTTGTTGTCGAGAAAAGTTTGAAATTAAGAAACATAAAATCTTTTTTTTTTTTGTGTGACTTCAAGAAAACCATCGGGGTAAAGAAGTCTAGAAACCCCAGAAGGATCCCATCAAAGGATCGTCTGTCCAAAATCAAAATTCAACAAAATCATACAAAGACAAAATAATAATAAATGATTTCATACCTTTATGTACGGGTTTCATGGCAGATCTTTATTTTTGCGTGTCATGAGTGCGTAATACCAAGACGGCTCGGCCAATCTGGGCATTCTTCTCCCTCCCGCTTGTGGGATATTTTGGATTGAGCTACGACGCCACTAATTAAAGTGCGTAAATCGACGGACTACCACCAACGACCACGGCCCGGTGAGAGGTCGGTGAAGAGCCCATGGCATTAAATCACGGGATTCGGCTCGGAGGCATTGTCACGCGAGAATGCAAACACGGGACGCTTCTTTACGTCCATCAACAAGCGAGCCTTTGGTAAAAAAACACGGGAATGCTTGCGCGGCTCTCTACTGAGCATGGCACACGAACCTTATTTACCGACCGGCGTGTGAAGGTCCCCCAGGAGTCAATAACGGGGCCTGCCACTCCAGCGGGGCTCTAATCTAATTAAAGACCAAGTACAACCGAAGTTTCGCCACTTTTTTTTTTTTCTTTTCATTTTTTTCTTTTTTTTTTTTTCTTTTGAAAGATAATATATACATCTTTGTTGTGATTGTGGCTCACATCTTCCTCTGGTTTCACGTCCGAGAAACGGCTTATACGCCTTCTATGAGTCGAGGATAAGCTTCCCATCCAATTTTCTTATAAATTGGCAAACAGAGTCTTTTTGAGTCGATTCCCAAGACTATAACGCTCTTGCTCGTCCTTGAAGAGATTCCACAAACTAAGAAGTTCACGCATTTTGCACAACTCCACAAGAATGCGTCTCAAGAGTCAATAAGATATTATCTAATGACTCCTTACTCGATCCATTCTTAATGAAGAATATTTTATCTTCTCTATTTAGAAACCATCCCCAAAGAGTGACATCGCTTGTTGCAATTCCATCGTGCACACTTGTAACAAACTTTCATTCTTTTTGCTCTTCTCTTTTTGAAAATGAACTTTTCCAAGACCAGGGCATGTATGGGAGAAATGAATCGAAGATTCACCTGACTAAACGAACCTTTGCTTCGATTATCCAAAGCGTATATCTTCGGGATGCCCTTATACATTAACAGTCTCAATCTTTCACATCGAACTTTGTAGATTTTTCTCGAGCATTTTGAGGAAGAGAAGGAAAATATTTGCTCGGGTTTGAAAGAATGACATCCATTTTGAAGGAGAAGAAGGGTTCGGTTATTTTGGGAAAGCGAAAGACAAACCGACTCGAGAGTCACGAGTACAGATTATCCGCCGTTTAACCGGGAACACGAGAGAACTTAACAACTTGATTTTCCAGGAATGGCTGAGTCTTTGGTCATTAACTTTAAGCGCATTACCATTCCTAGGATTCTCAATATCTATGGCCCCACAAGATACGCGTGTTTGACAACAAAAGAACCGCGCCTCCTAGATCTCAATTTTCTAAGGAGTAGGTGCGGATGAGAATCTTAAAGCAAAACTTTATTGACCAATTTCGCAACTTTTGCAAAAGGTGTAACAAACCTTGAATAAAGAAAGCCAATAAAATCCATCTTGCAAGATTTTTGCGAGTTGTTGTCTCCACATGCTTAGATAAAGTTTAATGGCACTACCTACCTCATTGTCGAATTTTACACACAACTGTCTTTTTTTTTCTTTTTTTTTTCATAATGCGGATGGAGAAGGTTCATCACCTTCATTTCTGCATTCTCTGGAAGTTCTTGAAAGCTGTTTGAGGCGGTGTCTTCTTTCCTTAGTCGTGCAATAGTTCATAGAACACGGTAACATGCATAAGATGAGATGAATGAAATGAAAACATTTTCTTTTCAAATGCATGGAATGAAATGCATGATTTATTTTTTTTTTATTTTTTTTAGAATGCTAAAGATGCCATACAAAAAATTTTTTATGAAAATGCGATTTATTTTTTATTATTATTATTATTTTTTTAATCTTTGAGGATGGCATGAAAATACATGATTTTTTTTTATTTTTTTTTTTAAGAAAGCTTGGAGTATCATGAAAATGCATGATATTTTTTTTGAATGCTAGGAATGCTTGATTTTCTTTATGCAATGTTATGAAAATGCAAGTTTTTTTTTTTTTTAATGCTAAGCATGTTTATGAAAATGCAAGTAATGAATAACTTCCTTTTTATTCTTTTCTTTTTGATTTTTTTTTTGCAAGAATGAATGATATGAGAGAAGAAAAAAAAGAAAAAGAAATACGCTCCCTTTTGTGCCCTAGCCAGCAGTGGAACCTAATATTCGGCAGATCACTATGCTCAATCTATCAGTCTTGGGATTTTCGGGACAGTCTAAACTTCTAAAAAGTCATGGTTCCCAGATTGCCCTTATCTCGAAAGACAAAGACCCAAATCATGAATTAATCACAAGTAGGGATAAACCCTCTCAATATGATTAGTTCATGGTATTAGTAACAATCTGAGTGGTGTCTCAACAAATGTCAAGTGAGCATAAAGCCCCTCAATAACAAAAATCGAGACTCCTCCTATTCCTCGGCTTCGCACAGACTCGGGTATAGAGCCCAAAAAGTGTGTGAGGTAAGTGCGAGTGATGTGTGTGAGGGAGCATACAAATTTGTACAAAAATTTAAAAAGAAACTATCCCCAACTGCAAAAACATATATACAATAGCAGGAAAGCAATCATCTATCCTAAAGTTTCAACAATTATTCACAATTAAGTACAAAACATATACAAGTATATCATGTCAAAACAAACACAGGAATAACGCTATCAAATATTTACATAGAACAAAATAAATAAAATCCATTTACAAACAAAAAGAGAACAAAAACAAGGATAAAAAGGGTAAAATAAATAAATGAAAATTATTAACAATTTGCACAACTAACAACGACAGGCTTGACTCTCCAAATATCCCCAGTGGAGTCGCCATCTGTCGCGACCGGGATCGCGGCGGGAAAACAGCAACTCGAATTGATTTTAGAAATATGAAAATGGAAAAATGGAGTCGCCACCAATTTTATTTGAATTTGGAAAAATTGGAAAACCTTTTATTTGGAAATGGTCTTTGGAACCAGATCGGATTCGGGAGTCGGTTATGCTTAGGGAAGGGTGGAAACTTAATCCCACTGCACCCCTAACGCACCCATCCTAAGACGGTACCTTAGATTAATTGTGCAAATTCTTAATAATCCTTTGAAATATTTATTTTACCCTTTTTTACAAAAGCATTATAACTATTTACAAAAGCGAAACCACAAAATTATGAAAATTTAATTTGGGCTTGAGAAATGAAATGAAATTCTGCTCCTACGTATCCCTGGTGCAATGGGAACTCAAAGTTACGTAGTTCTTTTAGAAAATGATTTGTGGGTTGATTAAGTATAAAAAGACTTTTTTGTTTTGAAAAGGGATTTTATTTGAAAACAAATTCATTCTTGCACGGGGTTCAAGTTAGCACTAGGCTACTCAATAAACCCTTATGATCCAAACGACATTGAAGATAACATTAGTTATTCAATCAACATCATCGGTCATCACATTGATTAAAAGAAGATTTTTTTTAGAGCATACACGAGGACAAACAAATAAACACAAATCCTCATGAGTTAAATAAATTAATAGGAAAGAAACAAAAACATCACAAAATCAAACAACTCAACATTTATTATTATTATTATTTTTATCATTGTTTTTTATGTTTTTTTCATTTTTTTCATTTTTTTATCTTTTTTCATTAATCAAGAAACACAACACAAAACATACCATAAAATGAACATCAAACAAGAATTGATCCTAAATACACAAACAAATAAACTCAAATTATATTTTTTGTTTTATTTTTTATTCTTTTTTTTACTTTACGATTATTCATTTTTTTTGTTTTTTTTTTATTTTTTTTTTTTACATTTTTCCTTTTTTTATCTTGTTTTTATCTTTTCATTTTTATGTATTGAAAAAAAAGAAAAAGAAAAAAAAAAGAAAGAAAGAAAGAAAAAAAAAAAAAAATAAAGATACCATGTGAATGTGGTATTGAGTTCAGACTTCTTTATAAACCTTTTTTACTTTTAATTATTTTTTATTGAGAAAAAGAAAAGAAAAGAAAAGTTGGAGACAAAAACAAAAAAAAAATGGAGACAACACGTGAATTAGTCCCACTTGCTTTTCATCTTATATTTTTTTTTTGTAAAAAAAAATGAAATATGAACAAAAGTTGGAGACAACCACCTGAATTCCGTCCCACTTGCTTTTCATCTTATATTATTATTATTATTTTTTTAAAAAGAAAACGAAATATGAACAAAGAAAAGAAAGAGGCTTTAGCCTCTGAAAGAAACAAAAAGGAGATATAAACAAGGAAACGTGAAAGCGGTGTCTCGTCCCACTTGCTTTTCATCTTATTTTTTTTAATAAAAAACGAGATATAAACAAAGAAAAGAAAGAGGCTTTAGCCTCTGAAAGAAACAAAAAAAAACGGAAGAGGTCTTTGGCCTCTGATATAGGAGAATAGAGCAAAACGGAAGAGGCATGGTGGGATGGTTAACGACGGCTACTTCAAGATGGTAGCTAAAGGCTCGGTTTGCAATGGATGGGGGAGATCTGATGGCTCTGCGGCTCACGGGGCGTAGCAAGGAAAAGGTGGGCTGCTTGTGATGTAGGATTGTGGCTCTATAAGTCTTGAATCGATTCTTGATGAATCCATGGGTGAAGGGTGAAGAGTGAATGTTGAAAGTGGGATGGTTTATGCGTGGTGGGTGGCCGTGTGATGGTGGTTTGTGTGGTGGTCACGGTGATGATGTGGGTGATGTTCTGTTTTCCCTTTTCCCCCCCCCTTTTTTTATCTCAGCACATCTCTTTCCCTTTTAGATTGAAAATGTAAGCATGAAATTACAATGTGATAGTTGTGTGCATAGTTAAACACGGGTACAACTCAAACAAAATTTATCTTATATTGAAGCTAAAAGTAAAAGGGAAACGAAATATTCTTACCTTCGAAGCTCAACAGGAAATGAGAAGAGTTTAGTTGTCTGTTTGTTTCAAAAATCTCTCCATCTTTCTATTAGGCCCCTTTTTTTTTTCTTTCACCCAGCTCTTCAAATGTCCTCCTCAAAAATTTCAATAATTTTCTATTCCTCTCAAAAAAAAAAAATCTCTCCTTCTATATTTAGGTGCAAAATGATGGTGCGAGTATGGTGCGTGGTATTTGGTTTCGATTGGGTGAAGGGGGTGGTTTCGGTTAGGTGTTTGGTGGAGAAGGGTGGGGTGTGTTTACGGTTGATGGTGATGGAGTGGATGAATATGGTGGTTAAAGAGAGAGCTTCTTTGTTTGTGAGAGGAGGGAGGAGGATGGAGGAAATTTGTTATGGGTCTTGCATGGGTGTTTTGGGAGGTTTCACGTGGAGGGTTGGAAGGTGTTTGGGTGGAAGAGGTTGGAGGATGAAGAAGAGGTTTTGATTGGAAGGGATTTGGAAGGAATTGGGTTATGAAGTGAGAAGTGAAGGAGATGAAGGTGGTGGTGTCGTCTGGTTGGTGAAGTTGATGGGAGGTTTAGAGGAGATGGATTTTTGGGTGGTTGAGAATGGAGAGGTTGGGAGGAAGGGTCTTTGCTATGGTGGATCTCTGCTTGGTTTTTTTTTTTTTTTTGGGAAGGGAGCTAGGAGGTGAGGTTGTACGTGAATGAAGAGGAGATGGCTTTTGGAAGGGTCCCCTCATGAAGGGTGCGGTAGTGGAAAGAAAAAGAAAACAAAAGGTGAGTGGGTGCATGCCTTAGAAAGTGAGTGAGCGAGGAAAAAATTTAAAAAAAAAAAAAAAACATGTTGTGGGTGTGTCTTTGGAAAGTGAGTGAGAGAGATGATGGAGTGGGTGAGTGTGTACGTGAGTGAAGAAAAAATGAGTGTGTGCAGGTGAGGAAAATTAGTGAAATGTGAGTGGGGAACAATAGAAAGTGGAGATTTTTTTTATTTTTTTTTATTTTTATTTTTTATTTTTTTATTTTTTATTGTAGTCAGGTCAAAATTGGGTGTTCACAGTTCTCTATCCTTTGATGAGTTTAAACATCTTCAATTCATAGGCTTCTTGTATTTCTACCCGTTGGAAATGCATTTAGTGCTCATATCCAGCTTTCTAATGCTAATCTTATCATCAATGAACATTCTTCCAAATATTCAAATCTTCCTAATTCCATTATCAATGAACACTCTTCAAACTATTCAAATCTTTCAAATTTCTGCACCTTCATTGCTAATCTCATCAAACTTTAAGCTCCAAACCCCTCCAAAAATTACAAGAACTTGTTGAAGTTCTTTAGAACTTTTTGAATTTTGATGATTAACAAACTTGTACTTAGATTTAAATGTTACTAATGTCTCCTTTTATGAATATATAAGTATAGAAAGGAATACTCCTAAAACTTGTTGTGTATTTAAGAAATATTCTTGAGAAAATTAGACTTACAACATCCTCGCAATTTCTAAGTTAGGTCTTTTAGTTGAGGTTTTTGTTTAAGACTTATTTAACAATCATAAGAGAAAAGGCTCACTAAGTATTTCGAAGAAATATCTTTGTGGAAATTGCTGAAGTATCAAATCCAAGTTAAGAAAATTAGAAGCATGAGGTTTTTCAATGAAGAGATTTAGATTCGGAAGTGAACTCAGAAGGAAGATCTAATTCAGAAGTATTAGATCTCAGAGGAGAAGAAAACTCATTAATCAAAAGCTATAAAGATAAATGCATTAGAAGACGCATCGCTTCTGACTATCGCTAGAAAAGAGTAAAACTTTTGAAATAAAGTTGTCTAACCACAAAAGGACACGAATAAATGAAGTCTCAAGCTAGGAAGATGCACACTGTTATATTGCATATCTTCTTATCAATCTTCAGAACTCATATTCTCTCTTCTTAACTCAAAATCCTCAGCTATAATATGCTTTTGATAAAAAGTCTAAGTGAGAAACTAAGCTCTCTGCTGTGTAATTACTTAAATCCACTCTTTGAGTGATTGAGAACCTATTCAAGCACATTCTTTGTACTTAGTAGAGTATAATTACTCCATTAAGCATTATAAGAGATGCCAAAAACTCATCAACATTTTGTAACCTGATCTAATACTGATCGTGGAGAGTTTATAGATTGAAGAGGCTAGTGTTAAAAAAAGACTAAATGTAATTTAGCTTGGAGAAGCTAGTGTTGAAGAAAGAATACTCATGGAAATATAAATCCTGGTTGCTGACTAGAGACTAGACGTAGGCACGTGGATTTTGCCGAACTAGTATAAATTATTTGTGTGTTGTCTTCCTAAATTTATTTAGTTTATCTTCTGATATATCTTTTCTGGTTATAGCTTAATATTTTGATCAAATATCTAAAATGCTAAAGTTTTGTGAAACATCTTCTAAATTACACTATCAATTTGTTAACTTATTTTTTGTAATTACATCTCAACTTCTAACACTTTTGAACCTAACATTTTATTATCCAAGTGAAAAACACTTGAGAAGTTTCTAAGTTGGCAAAACAAGTTGATAAAGTTGGAAGCACGATTCAACCCCCTTTCTCATGCTGTTGTCACCTTCACAAACTGCATCATTCAAATACTCAAATTATGATCAAATTGCCAAGCAAATCTTCCAGTGAACACATTGTGCTTGCACCATTGTTATCTATAATTGATACAACAAAGGATCATTTACTTCTACTGCTCCTTTTATTATTTATTTGCACATGTCACTTCCACATCAATTGTAAGTGGTTTTCATTCTATCGATATTATATTATATACTCTCCCTATTATTATATTCATTTTCCTATTCTCATTGTCCTTTTTACTTTTCCACTACCACCCTTTATTTTTTTCTTTTATACTAGATTTGACCGATAGCTATGTGCACTGATTTCCTTTTAGCGTGAGTTATGCACACCTCTTTATCTTCTGCATTATTTCATTTTAGATATAGTGCAAATAGGGTTTAACAGGGGGATTTAGTGATTTGTATAGGTTGAAGTTGGAGCCAATTTTGAAATTTGTGCTTATCTTCAAAATTTGCTTGGTGTAGCCTGTAGGGACGCGTGTGAGTGTGGGAAATAAAGTGGCCATATGTGCTAGTGTTGGGTGTATGCTACCTAGTCAAATAGTGATTGAGACGATTGGTGGTTGGTGTAGCTGAAATTGATGGAATGATTTTGGGGTTTAGCATTTAAGCAATTGTTTGTGGTTACTGTTGAGGTATGGCCAACAATGTTTTTCCCTACGATTTTCATAGCAAGTTGTGATTTTAAATTTGAGGGGGTGTTTTGATACTTATATAATTATATATTTATTATATTTTTCCCCTGCTACTATAACTAGATTAGCTATATTATGTAGATACAAATGAGTTTTACTATTTATTTTTAGTTCTTCTTACCCTCTTATTTGCACTTCCTGGCTTTGAGTTAAATAAGATGGCCGCATAAGAAGTGGGGTAGGTAATTTGTTGAGTGATTGACTGGAGTTCCTGGGAGAAGGTTGTCCTATGTCCATCATTCATCTATCTTCGGCTATGTCATCTCCAACCTTAGTAGTTTCCCTCCCATTTTATATGATTCAAATTTCAAATTGTTGTCTCTATAAACATATGGAAGTCTCGTCACTTCAATCTCACTCTCATCTCACTTCTTTTTCTAGTACTAAAACATTTTCTTCCATGGTTCTACTTTGGTGTAACAATGGCTCCATCTTTGGACCCAGTGAGTAAGATTTGTCTAGGCCAAGAGGTTTGGAGGTTGAAAGTTCAGATAATTCGAATGTGGAGTGTGCCTGGCTTTATCAATCCATCCCAGTCTATCTCAGTTGAGATGGTTGATGCATGCGGATGTAGTGATTAAAATTTAGATAAAAATCAGTTGTCAGGCCCACCAGAAAATAAAAACCTTACAACTAGTTGTAGTTAGTAAGGGTCGATCCACAGAGAACCAATTCAATTAACACTATTAAATAATTCCCAATGTAAACTCTGATTAATAATAAACAGTAAATAGGGGGTTTTGGAGTTTTGATGAACAATGAACAGCTTCAAAGACAATAACAATAAACAAATTGAAATCAACAATATAAGAAAATTGGTTAAGAGATTGATTCTACCACTAGATTTATATGATAATGTAAATTCACATATCATTTTATTCCAACATGCTCAATTATGTTTTTATGCAATTGTGAGAGTAAATCTCTGTTTTCCTTACGTGTTGGCCAATTTAGCAACCGCTCAAATCAACTCCTAATCACTGATTAGTCATAAAGCAACCGCTCTTACAACTATCCAATAATTGCATTAAGATTTAGAAAACCAATTACACTAAGATCTAATCACACACCAGGGATTAAATTACTTAGAACATATATTTCTCTAGATGTACTACCCACAAAGTGTATAATAAATCCAGATCTACCACTTTTATAAGCGGCAAATAGCACAAAGATAATTATACCCACATGAACATCATACATCCCACTAGATCTACTACCACAACCGTCCATAATAAACCCGGATCTACCACTTTGAAAGTGGAAACAAGTATAAAAACCTTCATATCAACAATAGATTGAGAAATATATGAATAAAAACATAAGCGTGTTGAAATAATCAAATATGCAAGGTTCACAACATTAATACTGGTGGTTTCATCACTCCCTTAACCAAGGGAGGTTTAGTTACACATAACTAGAAGGAAATCACAAGAAAAACTATGAAGAAACAAGAAGAAACTATGAGAGAAAATGAAGGAGAGTCCAACTTGTGTTTTTCATGATAACCGATGGTACCTTTTATAGAAGTCTAGGGTAGCAAAATGACAAAGGGGAGTAAGTTAGTGAATAGGGTAGTTGAATGGGTTGGTGAGTGAAGTAGTTGAGAGGGTTGGTGAGTGAAGTAAGTGAATGGGTTGGTGAGTGAAGTAGGTGAATGGGTTGGTGAAAGAAGTAGTTGAATGGGTTGGTGAGTGAGAAAATTTCTTGTCTGACTTGGAAGCCAAAAACAACCAACTATACTTTAGACCCATGAAAAGTACTCTTCATGAAAGTTGTAGATCTTTGTCTTGGCTATAACATGCATATCTGGATTGTCTAATTTGGCTTCCTACAGCCCAAGATATGACTCAAATACCGCGGTTGCTCAAACCCAACTTCAGCATCTCTGTTCCGACTTGCAAGCTCAAGCTGACCCATTAGACTTCATTTTTTCAAAAGGTGTTCTTCATGAAAGTTGTTTATTTGGATCTTGATTATCAACTATCCAAATTTCAGCCAATCTCCATTATTACAGCTTGAGATATGATTTTATGAGTGCACACCATTCGGATTCTAGTGACAGAACCCGTATTCTACCTTCCATGTAAACTTAGGTCCCTTAGACATCTGTTTAGGACTTCGAGCTCTTCATCAAAGTTGTAGAGCTTCCTCTTAGCTTTCCTACAAGGTAAAATTCATGATTATCAGATATCAGGAACTCAAGTTATGGCCAAAATACAGAATCAGTGTCAAATCTCAATAATGCTGAAAATATTCAATTAGGACCAATTTGAGCTCAAACTCACAAAATCATACCAAACTCAATCGATTAAGAATATGGAGAGTGTAAATGACTAAACATAAGAGTTTCTTAATGAATAAAATATGTGATTATCAAATTCCCCTACACTTAGCTTTTTGCACTCCTGGGCAAAACTCAAGACCAAAACAAGGACATAAGAGATTAAAAATTTAAATTCCAACGACATTCAAGAGCCCAAAATTTTACAATCAAGAAGAACAACCAAAGGTTCAAGGGATCAAAACATTCATGAGTTAACAATTCTCCACATCTCAAACCAACAAGCAAGGTATCTTCAATATGAATCGAGAATGATAGATCTTCACAAGATTCCTCTCAATCTATCAAGTGTTTAAAAGGTAGGTATTTCACTCAATTCAACCATGAAAATTGCACTACCATAAGCTTGCTTATCTTCTACTTCTCCACTACTCAAAACACATGTATACACAAATCATGAGGACTTTATTCAAGGTTGTAGTGAGGTCAAGGTAACGAGAAGAGGGTAAAATGGATATGAGAGGATAAATACCAAAGAGAATAAAAGCAAATGAGAGCTGAGTTCAAATAATAAGCATAAAAGTTCATCCCAACTCTAATGTATAACCCTTTACATATTCATTTCTCAATCCTTTTTTTTTTTATTATATATGAACATAACTATATACATACATTTTTTTTTTTTTTTTTTTTTTTTTTTTTTTTAGGCACTCTTTCCTTTTTCAACAACCATTTTGTACACACACCCCCACACTTGTTCAAAAACTCATCCATTAACCAAGCTAATGTTCTTTTATTCCCTAAGGTAAAATAAGAACACGATTTTTCATTTAAGGTACATAATGAGCTAGAAACAAGGAATGGTCAAATAAGCTCAAAGGGGTTAAGCAAAGGAAAATATACAAGGTTGGCAGGAATCAGAGAATTTTCAAGAAGTCAAAAGAGTGCTTGATATCATATTGAAAACAAGGTTGGCTATTTGGTTAAACTAGCTAATTAAGAAAGAGGGCCTCAATCATGTTCATGCATGCAAGTGAAATGTAGCCTTAAAAAGAATCAAAGCAAGTTCTAGAGTGATCATTACCATGAGTGAAAGTCACACAAGAAAGAAGAGAATGGCATAAATGTTGAATCCATCCATTAGGCTCAAAATCTCACAAGATATGCATCCATCAAACTCAATTCATCAATTCAATCATCCATCACCAAGCACATCAGTTCAAGAAGGGAGAAAAGTTATTCAATCATGCAATGAACCTTTTTTTTTTAATTTATTTTCTTTTAAACAACAAAAAAAAAAATGCTAAAATCTCTCCCCCACACTTAATATAACATTGCTCTCAATGTGAAAGAGAGAGATAGAAAAGAGCAATACAACCTGATAAGAAGTGAATCAACGCCAAGCAGGAAAAGAAACACACTGTCAGTACCGCATCAGACCCTGAAAAAAAATCAAATAATAAAACTTTAGTACTTCCACAATTTAATACTAATTAATTACTACCTAAAAACAAACTCCTTACTCTGCCACCAATTAAGATACGTCTCAAGAGTAAAATTACTCCTTACTCTACCATCACTAATTGGTTTAATAAGTCTATGACAATCATATCATACTTTTCAAACAAAACAACAAATTTTTTTTTTTAGGTCAACTATTCTTCCCCCCAACTAGATCATAACATTGTCCCCAATGTTAAAATATAGATGAGTAAAGGATAGAAGATATTACCTGTTGGAGAAAGCTGACACAAATTTAAATAGAAATAAAGTACAATAAAATCAAACCGACTAAAGAGAAAGTATCAGATCTGACTTTCTTTTCTTGTCACTTCCTTATTTGCTTCTGTTGACCAATCTATCGAGCTAATACCTTATCGGTACATACTCAAAAGCTTCTAATTTATCAATGAGCTCATCAATAGTGGAGGCGAGAGATAAGAAGTTGTCTTCTTAGAAGGAGTGATAAATTTACTGTTCCCTGACATTGTCAAGAAAAAATAATAAAAGATCAAAGAAATTATTAACATTCAACAAACTAATGGGTTTATGGTGGATGTTCGGTTCGCCCAAGAGACAATTTGAAAAATTTCTTCCAAAGTACCAAAACCACACTGCTAAGACAAGAAATGCATCAGAATTGTCAACCATTATTTTCATTCGTCCATGCATGGATGTTACCTGAATTTCTTTCCAACTGTCTTTCCATTTATGTTATTTTCAGCTAAAGGTTTAGGAATAACACCTAAAACTTGACTGCCTCCTATAAAAGTAGAAAGAAAGTGATATAGCCCCCATTAACCCACGACAACCTCCCCATATACAAGATGAATATTCCTCGCGACAAGTGATCGACCAAGAGTGCTAGGCTGCGTTTACAAATTCTAATCCCTTCCCATAACGCGACCCACAAAAAACACGGACATTTTTTATGTTACGAATAGAAGGCCCATTCTATACTCTTCCTCTCTTTGAGTGTTTACGAGTTGAAGGTTAGTGGAGAAAATGGAGTGTTTAAATAAGAAAAAGAATAGGAAGGAAATAATTGTACCTATGAGGGTAGGTTGGTGTTGTCGAGAAAAGGTTGAAATTAAGAAACACGAGAATCTTTTCTTTCTTTTTTTTTTTTTTTTTTTTTTTTTTTTTTTTTGTTTTTTTTTTTTTTTTTTTTTGAAAGATGATGAAGAAGAAGAAGATGATGATGATACGTCTGATTGTTTGTGGATATGGCTCACATACGCCTCGATTTAACGTCCGATAATGGCTTAAACGTCTTCTATGAGTCGAGGATAAGCTTCCCATCCAATTTTCTTATAAATTGGCAAAACGGGGTCTTTTAGAGTCAGATTCCCAAGACTGTAGCGTTTTTCTTCATCCTTGAAGAGATTCCACAATTTAAGAATTTCACGATGCACTAATCTACAAGAATGTGTCTCAAGAGTCAATAAGATATCATCTAATGACTCCTTACTCAGTCCATTCTTAATGAAGAAAATTTTATCTTCTCTATTTGCAGAAACCATCCCCAAAGTACGACATCGCTTGTTACAGTTCCATCGTCCACATTTGTGACAAACTTGTAACCTTTTTGCTCTTCTCCTTTTAGAATATGAACTTCTTCCAAGACCGGGCATATGAGCTAAATGAAATTGAGGATTCACCTGCTAATCGGACCTTTGCTTCAATTATCCAGCGTACATCTTCTGGCATACCTTTGTGCATTAACAGTCTCAATCTTTCACATCGAACTTTGTAGATTGTTCTCGAGCATTTTGAGGAAGAGAAGGAAAATATTTGCTCAGGTTTGAAAGAATGACATCCATTTTGAAGGAGAAGAAGAGTTCAGTTATTTTGGGAAGCGAAAATAAACCGACTTGAGAGTCACGAAGTCCAGTATCCACCACTTAGCTAGGCAACACAAAAGAACTCAAGAACTTAGTTTTCCGGGAATGGTTGAGTCTTTGTCCATTAACTTTAAGCGCATTACCATTCCTAGGATCCCGTATCTACGGCCCCACGTGTTTGACAACCAAAGAACCACGCCTCCTAGATCTCGATTTTCCAAGGAGTAGGTGCGAGATGATAATCTCAAAGCAGAACTTTTTGACCAATTTTTGCAGCTTTTGCGAGACCTTGAATAAAGTAGGCCAATAAAATCCATCTTTGCAAGATTTTCGTAATTGTTGTCGCTTATTGTCGGGCATACTGATTTTTTTTTTTTTTTTTCTTTTTTTTTTTTTTTTTTTTTTTTATTCATAATGCGGATGGAGAAGGTTCATCACCTCCACTTATGCATTCTCTGGAAGTTCATAATAAGGTTTGAGACGATGACCATTGACCTTAAATGTTTTGCTTGAAATTTCACTCCTGATCTCAACTGCACCAAAAAGAAAAACATTAGTTACCACAAATGGCCCAATCCACTTAGAACACGGTTTACACGGAAACAATTTGAGTCTTGATTGAAAAAGCGAGAACTTTTTGCCCTCTGTGAAATTTCTTTCGGAAATTAGCGGTCATGGAATGCCTTAGCTTTAGTCTTATAAATCGGGGCATTCTCGAAGGCCTCATTTCTTAATTCTTCAGTTCTGTAATTGGAACTTCCTTTGCTTTCCAGCTCATTCTAATTCCATATTTACTTGTTTAATGGCCCAGTAAGAGCGATGTTGCAACTCAACGGGCAAATGACAGGGCTTTCCATACACCAACCAAAATGGTGACATGCCAATGGGAGTCTTATAGGCAGTCCTATAAGCCCATAAATCGTCTTCAAGTCGAGTGCTCCAATCCTTTCTTGAGGGATTCACTGTCTTTTCAAGGATTGACTTAATCTCCCGGTTGGACACTTCAGTTTGCCCATTTGTCTGTGGATGGTAAGGAGTGGAGATTCTATGCATAACTCCATATCTTTTCAATAGAGCATCAAAGGTTCTGTTGCAAAAATGAGTCCCAGTCCGATGATAGCCCTTGGGGTCCCGAACTGGAGAAAATATGTGTTCTAACAAAATGCGCAATTTTAGAATCATCGGATCGGGTGGCTTTTGCTTCCACCCATTTAGACACATAATCAACGGATAAAAGAATGTATGTGAAACCAAATGAAGGAGGGAATGGTCCCATGAAATCAATACCCCACACATCAAAGAGTTCCACAAAAATGATCGGAGTACGAGGCATTTGATTACGAGGACCAATATTACTTGTTCTCGACGGCGGTCACAAGACTTACGAAGTTGTAAGCGTCTTTGAAAATTGAAGGCCAATAGAAACCTTGTCAAGCACTTTTTATTGGTCCTTTTCTTGCCAAAGTGTCCTCCACATGCATAGGTGTGGCAAAAGGAGAGGATGGAGTGTGTCTCGAGAATCGGGAATGCACCTCCTAATGACTTGATCGCACTGATGCTTCCATAAGTACGGGTCATCCCAGATATAGTATTCTGATCACTCCTTAATTTATCTCTTTGGGCCTTGTTCAAACCCTCCGGAAAGTCCTTAGTAACCAGGTAGTTAACAATGTCAGCATACCAAGGGATTATGGTGTTGGCAACGATCAAATATTCATCCGGAAAAGTCTCCATGATAGGCATTTCTTTCTCTTCAGTTACCAATCTACTCAAGTGATCGACCACCAAGTTTTCGCTCCCTTTCTTGTCTTTAATCTCCAAGTCAAATTCCTGGACCAATAAAATCCATTGGAGCAATCTAGGCTTTGCTTCTTTCTTTGTTAGAAGATACTTCAAGGCTGCATGATCTGAAAACACAATCACTTTAGAACCAATTAGATATGATCTAAATTTTTCTAAAGCAAATACAATAGCTAGAAGTTCCTTTTACGTGGTTGAGTAATTAAGTTGGGCATCATTTAGAGTCCTTGATGCATAGTAAATGGCATAAGGAACTCTATCAACTTGTTGTCCCAAGACGACTCCCTCTTGCAAAGTCACGGCATCACACATTAGTTCAAAAGGTAACTCCCAGTTGGGTGGCATGATGATAGGCGCAATGAGTTAACAACTTCTTGAGTTTATTGAAAGCTTCCATACATTTCTCATCAAAGTTAAAATTAACATCTTTTTGAAGAAGTTTGCAAAGGGGCAATGAGACTTTAGAAAAGTCTTTAATGAATCTCCGGTAGAAACCTGCATGACTAATAAAAGAACGAATCTCCCGCACACTAGTGGGTGGTGGCAAAGAATGCATGAGTTCTACCTTAGCTTTATCTACTTCAATTCCCCTAGCAGAAATTACATGACCTAACACAATACCTTCATTCACCATTAAATGACATTTTTCCCAATTCAGTATCAGGTTAGTGTCAATGCATCTTTTAAGAACCAATGTTAAATGTTCCAGGCAATTTTCAAAATCATTTCCAAAGACGCTAAAGTCATCCATAAAAACCTCAATGATGTTTTCAATGTAATCAGAAAATAAACTCATCATGCATCTTTGGAAAGTTCTGGTGCATTGCGAGTCCAAAAGGCATTCGCCTATATGCAAAGGTACAAATGGACAAGTGAATGTAGTCTTGTCTTGGTCTTCGGAGCTATGGCAATCGATTGTAACTTGAAAAACCATCCGAGAAAACAATAATGAGAATGACACTAATCTTTCTAACATTTGATCAATGAAAGGTAAAGGAAAGTGGTCTTTTCTCGTGGCGGCATTCAACTTCTGTAATCAATACAAACACGCCACCACATGCGTAACCTAGTGGGAATAAGCTCATTTTCAGCATTTCTTACCACGGTAATTCCATATTTCTTTGGTACTACCTGGACTAGGCTTACCCACTTGCTGTCAGAAATGGGGTAGATCACCCCCACACTTAGGAGCTTCAATATCTCCTTTTTCACAACTTCCATCATGGGAGGATTCAACCTCCGCTGAGGGTCTCTCACAGGTTTAGTATCCTCCTCCATTAATATCCTGTGCATACAAATGGAGGGACTAATACCCTTGATATCAGCTATTGACCAACCAATGGCTGTTTTATGTTCCTGCAAAATAGCTACTAGTTTCTCTTCTTGTTCTTGGGTGAGTGACTTTGCAATTATTACTGGAAAGGTGTCCTTCTCCCCTAAGAAGATGTATTTAAGATGATCAGGCAGTGCTTTAAGTTCCAATTCAGGTGCCTGCACAACAGAAGGTTGAGGTATATTAGTAGTAACAGGTAAATCAACAAAAGTTACCTCGTGCTCTTCTGGAGTGGAAGAGAGCTCTTGTAAGGCAGCAACAATTTCATCAATGTCTTCACTCCATGGCTCTTCTTCACTCTTTTTCTTTTCCTCCTGTACATCTAAGCTATGAGTTAGAATTGTATCAAGAGCATCAAAATGGTTAGTATCAAAAGCTGCAGAAATTAAAGAATCAAAAGGATCAAAAGAATCAATTAAACAAGCAGAGTGCACATCACTTGGGTATCTCATAGCTTCAAAAATATTGAATCTAATTAATTCCCCATCAAATTCCATTGTTAGAGTTCACGAGTGCACATCAATTTTTGTCGCGTGAGTCTTCAAAAATGGTCTCCCTAACAAGATAGGAGCAGATTTGGGAGACTCATCCTCTTCCATGTCCAAAACATAGAAGTCTCTTTGGAAACACTAATTCATTCACACTGCACCAAAACATCTTCAACCACACCCTTAGGGTATGCATTAGATCTATCAGCCAATTGAATAACAACACTAGTAGGTTCCAAAGGACCCAAGTATAAAGATGCATAAATAGAATATGGCATGACATTTATAGATGCACCTAAATCAAGCATTGCCCTTTCAAACCTTGTGTTACCTATAGTGCATGGAATGGTGAATGTGCCAGGGTCCTTACATTTGGTTGGGAGTTTCTTTTTAATTACAGCTGAAACATTTTCTCCCACTTGGACCTTTTCATTTCCTTTTAACTTCCTCTTGTTAGTGCATAATTCTTTCAGAAATTTTGCATATCTAGGTACCTGCTTAATGGCATCTAACAAAGGGATATTAACCTCTACCTTCCTAAAAGTCTCAAGTATTTCTTTTTCTGCTTCTTCTTTCTTGGTTTTAACCAACCTACTAGGAAAAGGAGCTTTAGTAACATATTTAGGAAGGGGTTCAGAAATACTTACCTTAGGGGCTTTGGAAGTTTGCCCCTTATCATTTGCTTCTTTGGGTGGTTCATCTTTCTCTTGAGTGATTGGTAAAGGAGATGTAGGCTCATCCATCGTCTTTCCGCTTCTCAATGTGACACTAGCATTTTCCTCGGATTTACTTACATTTGTGAGGGTAGTTTTCTGAAGCTTGGCTTTGAAACTTGTTGAATTCGTGGACATTTGTCTATCGATTCTGCAAGTTATTGATTGCGATCCTTGTTTCTTGTTGGAGCTGTGAATTATTAGTAGCCATTTGCTTCACTAGCTCCTCTAGTGAAGGCTCGGGTTGCTTAGGAGCTTGAACATTCTTGTCTCGAGGGAAATGTGCTTGCCTTTGTTGGAATCTGGAGGTCCATAATTTGGAGGTTGATTTTGAGGTTGCTTTGCATAGTGAAATTAGGATGATCCCTCCAACTGGATTATATGTGTTTGAGTAGGGGTTGTAATTTTTTGAAAGTCCAAAGATATCCCCTCTTGCTCTTACCTCCTCATTTGTGTCCTCTTGGAGAGTGGGACACATATCGTGGGATGTCCGGATGAACAACAGATCCCACAAGCATGAAGCGGTGCTTTACTGTATCCATTAACAATTGAACCATAGTAGTCAATTGAGTCATTCTTTTTGTAGGGTAGTTGTCTCTACTTCTTTCACTTTGCTCTTACTCCGGTGTCATTTCTAGAGTAGAATTGTTGAGTATTGGCGGCCATTCTTGAGATCAAGTTTCTAGCTTCTTGAGGAGTTTTATCAACTAATGCTCCTCGCTAGCATGACATCAATCATGTTGCGATCCATCACTTGTAAGCCTTCATAGAAATCTTGAATTAAGAGTGCTCACTTATTTGATGATGAGGGCAGCTGAAACATAGCTTCTTAAATCTCTCCCAAGTAGTCATGGAGTGATTCTCCATGCCTTTGTTGAATACCACAGATTTCTTTTCTGATTGTTGCAGCTTTTGAGGCAGGGAAGTATCTGTCTAGGAAAGTTCGGGCCATATCCTACCATGATTGGATGGATCCGGGTGGCAAGTAGTAAAGCCACTCCTTTGCTAAGTCTTTCAATGAGAATAGAAAAGTTCTCAATTTGACTTGCTCTACATGAATTCCTGCAGGTTTCATGCTAGAACATACCACATGAATTTCCTTCAAGTGCTTGTTGGGGTCCTCTCGGGTAATCCATTGAAAGATGGCAAGAGATGGATTAAGCGGATTTCAATTCAAATGCCTCTTCATTTTCAAGAATGTCTATGCACAGAGGTTGTTGATCTAGATCTGGAGCACCTAATGCCCTTAAAGTGTTTTCTGCCATCGTCACTTCTTCAGATATTTCAAATGTCTCTGAACTTGATAGATCAATGTAACGGGCAGCTTCAATGTCAACAGGTGTGAAGTGGAAATTATTCGGATGGAAGGGAAATTGAGGATGTGAAGTGAGTTGATCAATATAGTTCCTCAAATTTAGCAATCCTTCGTCTACCCCTTCAATGGACATAAATACCTACAAAACACTCAGAAAGAAAGATTCAAAAATAAAAACAGAGTAAAAATAGGAAATAAATTAATAGTGTAATTGAAAAATTGGCTCCCCGGCAACGGCGCCAAAATTATGATGCATTGCGGATGTAGTGATTAAAATTTAGATAAAAATCAGTTGTCAGGCCCACCAGAAAATAAAACCTTACAACTAGTTGTAGTTAGTAAGGGTCGATCCACAGAGAACCAATTCAATTAATACTATTAAATAATTCCCAATGTAAACTCTGATTAATAATAAACAGTAAATAGGGGTTTTGGAGTTTTGATGAACAATGAACAACTTCAAAGACAATAACAATAAACAAACTGAAATCAACAATATAAGAAAATTGGTTAAGAGATTGATTCCACCACTAGATTTATATGATAATGTAAATTCACATATCATTTTATTCCAACATGCTCAATTATGTTTTTATGCAATTGTGAGAGTAAATCTCTGTTTTCCTTACGTGTTGGCCAATTTAGCAACCGCTCAAATCAACTCCTAATCACTGATTAGTCATAAAGCAACCGCTCTTACAACTATCTAACAATTGCATTAAGATTTAGAAAACCAATTACACTAAGATCTAATCACACACCGGGATTAAATTACTTAGAACATATATTTCTCTAGATCTACTATCACAATCGTGTATAATAAATCCAGATCTATCACTTTTATAACTGGTAAATAGCACAAAGATAATTATACCTACATGAACATCATACATCCCACTAGATCTACTACTACAACCGTGCATAATAAACCCAGATCTACCACTTTGAAAGTGGAAACAAGTATAAAAACCTTCATACCAACAATAGATTCAGAAATATATGAATAAAAACATAACTGTGTTGAAATAATCAAATATGCAAGGTTCACAACATTAATACTAGTGGTTTCATCACTCCCTTAACCAAGGGAGGTTTAGTTACACATAACTAGAAGGAAATCACAAGAAAAACTATGAAGAAACAAGAAGAAACTATGAGAGAAAATGAAGGAGAGTCCAACTTGTGTTTTTCATGATAACCGATGGTGCCTTTTATAGAAGTCTAGGGTAGCAAAATGACAAAGGGGAGTGGGTTGGTGAATGAGGTAGTTGAATGGGTTGGTGAGTGAAGTAGTTGAGAGGGTTGGTGAGTGAAGTAGGTGAATGGGTTGGTGAGTGAAGTAGTTGAATGGGTTACACATAACTAGAAGGAAATCACAAGAAAAACTATGAAGAAACAAGAAGAAACTATGAGAGAAAATGAAGGAGAGTCCAACTTGTGTTTTTCATGATAACCGATGGTGCCTTTTATAGAAGTCTAGAGTAGCAAAATGACAAAGGGGAGTGGGTTGGTGAATGGGGTAGTTGAATGGGTTGGTGAGTGAAGTAGTTGAGAGGGTTGGTGAGTGAAGTAGGTGAATGGGTTGGTGAGTGAAGTAGTTGAATGGGTTGGTGAGTGCGAAAATTTCTTGTCTGACTTGGAAGCCAAAAACGACCAACTATACTTCAGACCCATGAAAAGTACTCTTCATGAAAGTTGTAGATCTTTGTCTTGGCTATAACATGCATATCTGGATTGTCCAATTTGGCTTTACAGCCCAAGATATGACCCAAATACCGCGGTTGCTCAAACCCAACTTTAGCATCTCTGTTCCGACTTGCAAGCTCAAGCTGACCCATTAGACTTCATTTTTTCAAAAGGTGTTCTTCATGAAAGTTGTTTATTTGGATCTTGATTATCAACTATCCAAATTTCAGCCCATCTCCATTATTACAGCTTGAGATATGATTTTATGAGTGCACACCATTCGGATTCTAGTGACAGAACCCGTATTCTGCCTTCCATGTAAACTTAGGTCCCTTAGAAATCTGTTTAGGACTTCGAGCTCTTCATCAAAGTTGTAGAGCTTCCTCTTAGCTTTCCTACAAGGTAAAATTCATGATTATCAGATATCAGGAACTCAAGTTATGGCTAAAATACAGAATCAGTGTCAAATCTCAATAATGCTGAAAATATTCAATTAGGACCAATTTGAGCTCAAACTCACAAAATCATACCAAACTCAATCGATTAAGAATATGGAGAGTGTAAATGACTAAACATAAGGGTTTCTTAATGAATAAAATATGTGATTATCAATGGTTCTCATGGATGAACATGTATCCCTTGTCCTTGATAACTTTATGACTTTATTTATTTTCATCTTGATTTTACTTGTCTTTTTTCTTCAAACATTTTTATTCGTTGGCTAACTAGTTTGTTTGTTTGTTTGTTTTAAATTTTTTTTATTAAGGGTGGAAATATACAGGCATCCATAAGGAAGACCTTGGTGTATAAGTTCCTTCCTTTATTGGCTAAGGGGGGGTTTACAAGATGAGTTACTTCAATGTGGCTCCCAATATTGGCTTTAATGCAACCACACACGATTATTGATTGGTTTTAATGTACAAAACTGTTGTGGCTGCATGTGACTGTAACGCCCCTTTTTGGGAGGGAGTGTCACATTGTCATTTACAATGCGAAAAATTTAAAAATATAAATTAAGACCCGGTTCTTGTTTTAAGAATATAAATTTACTTGGTTGTAATCGTGTGATTAAATTAGCGAGTATATATATATTATATATATATATATATTGTTATAATTAATAAAAATAATGATAAGATATAATTGTAATAAAAAGTAAAATAAAAATGAAGTATACATTAAACCATCATACATGAACAACGATATATCATTATATTAAACTTGTTTGATTACAGCGCCTGAATATACAAAAAGTAAAATTATACATGTATGCCCCAAGAGATCATAAATATACAGCCCACCAAAATAATGACACATCAGGCCCTCAAAATATACCCTGATAGCCATCAGTACCCATCGACAGTATCAGTCCCTAAGATGAGGAGGAACCATGTTAGGATCCTTCTCGGGATCCTCCTCAAGATCTTCTTCATCCGAGGAAACCTCCATAAGAGCCACCGAGTTACGGGCTAGAGCCCGAGTAGTGGAATCAAAAGAATTCTCTTGTGGGGTATAGTAACGATCACCCTACATCTACTTGATGGGCAGATAAAACTCCAAACATAAACTGACGTTGCAAGTGAAGATCAGCGGTTCATGACGCCCCCAAGCCAACGAAATCGACACGTCTCCCAAGTAGACACAGCTATCGAAGTTTAGGTTGATGTGCCAGCAGTCTGGCCCTCCAAGGAAGGTCAGATGCACATCACCTAAAAATCTGCGTGAGCGTGCTGCCATATCCAACAGTAGGTGCTAGTCGCGGTCGGGCCAGAAGCTAGGAAATTCGGGAGCTTCACCCTCCTTGCCGACGTCTTCGATGAAACATATTTATAAACAGGTAGAAATAATAGAAGCACAACAAAGAGGTAAGACATCCTACCATCATTACCAATTATGGCAGTAGAGAAACAAAACGGCGCAAGGCACCCACATAGCATCTCGAGAGGTAATAATAATAAACATTAAATAACAGCAATAAACAGTTAAGCAGTTCCAGGCAATTATACATCAGTACAGTGATAGTTCCAATATATCATAAGAATTAAAATGCCAGGTAATATATGGACTCATTATGCACATGTATACAACACCAAAATCCTACTCTATGGAGCTAGACACAAATAGTCAGAGAGAAAGATCAGGAGACATGTCTGTAACTCAGCTGCCGCGGCCAAAGTGCTATAATTCATCAGTTTATTCACGTGCACATCAAGGCATTGTACAGACATTCTACACTAGATCACGATATAGGACAGTGTCACGATCGGATCATCGGTGCATTCGCATCGGTTTATCTCACAGCCCAGTGGGGCTACCAACTGTTTACTGTGAGTTGCCCGCGCCCCGACGCCCCCAAGGTCAACAGAATGACCTACACTAGTCTAATCGCACCCGCACAAAGGTGTATTCAATTTTCTAGGCAACATGGCCTTAACAACAGTCCAACGGACTTTCACAATGCATGATGACTCAATGCATATAACATGTATATATATCATTACATACTTTTCCACAATATGCCACAATTGGCCAAAGTAAGCATCATAGTAGTCTTGGTCCCACATATGGACCCACATTAAATAGTCTAAAGCCTTCCAACGGTACATTACATTTTTGGTACATTATGGAATTATTTAGTGTTCTCACTTACACTCATGTCCTTACTTTAATTGAAAATCACTCTAAGTCTTTTAGGTAAAGTTTCATTCTTGGTTCTTTCCATTTTATGAAATCCTAGATAATTCCTAATTGTTCAAATTAGTTAAGTTCCACTTCAATGTGATGTCTCTTATGAAATTCTTTTCATAATTAGGTTCTTTACTTTGAACTTAGTCTTATTCACTTAAAGAATTAATTTTAAGTCTTACCAAGTCTCACACATCCTTATTTGTGTTTAAGGTCCAAAAAATTCCTTTAGGTTACTAAATTTATCTCCTTCCATTACATAATCCTCTTATTTATTTACTTGATTAATTAAATGTCATAGTTGTATGAATTTACATAATTAGGTTATTATTAACCCTAGAGGCCGTGAGCCTCACTAAATTTTAGGATTCCAAATTTTTAATCCATTAATTACATGTTGTCCACTTGATTAGCTATGTCTTTCACTTGTTATAAATTTTTACCAAGAACCCTAATTTTGGCCCCAAAAACTGTGAGCCCCTTATAAGAAATCTAGGTCATTTTCTTCCATTTCAAGTGTTTCAATCCATCCAAGTATATCAATGTACATAGCCAATAAATCAAACAACTTAAACAAATTAACAACAACATGTAATCATACAAATCATACAAATAAAGAATAACCCTCAATAGGGTTTTCTCACAATCAATCACAAAACAAAGTTCTTTACTACCAAGAGAGATTGAGGAGGAGTATCTTCCTCTTACCAAAGAGAAGAAAACAAGCAAAAGAACCCCCCTTGAGCTCCTTGCAATTTTCGGACCCAACCAAACCCTAGAAATTTCAATCTCATCAAGATAACATCAATGCTTGAAAAATAAGGTATAGATGGTCACAAAGGAGACCATAAAAATGAAAATGGGGAAAAGAGAGTGAAGAATCAAGAACCTTACCCAAAAACCCTAAGCTTGAAGCTTGAAGAAAGTGGTAAAGATGAAAACTTTTTCAAGAATCACCAACTAGAGAAGTGTTTAGATGATGGAGGGGATTAAGAAAATGTATTTGGTTGGAATTTTAGTGATAGTGGAGGGCTTGAGGAGATGCTGGCCGTGAGCCTCTTCTAGAGAGAATGAGGAGAAAATGCAAAGGAAGAAGAAGGTAGAGAGAGAAAGTGTATAGGAAAATAAAGATGATAGTTTTTTAGGATTTTTGAAATGTGAATAGGTTGATTAATTAAATTGATGCACAATTTTGGGCTCCCAAGGGTGCAGCAGCCATGAATGAGAGGGAGGAGAGAGGAAGTGAGTAGCATCCTTGAGAAGCTTGGGAGGAAATTTCCTAGAAGCTTCCTTGGGCTTCCTTGAGAAGCTTCGCACGTTTCTCGATAAAGTGAAAAGTAAGGTTATCTTCTTAATTAAACACTCTAGAACAGATGATTAATTACTCTGTTAGAATTATTTTGCAATGAACAAAAGTTACAGTTAATGAAAATGGTATTTACTATTCATCAAAAAAAATTTTGGTACAGTGATTTTATTAATCAGCTAGAACCTTGAAAAACGTGAACCTCATAAACTGTGTTCGACCTCAGGTTAAGTAAGATCTCCTATTGACACATCCACAATTCAAGGTTTACCAGTTTCAGCGAAAATATTTCATTTTCCCGGCTCCACTCAGTACGCACGTAAAACGAGAAATATACTAAAATATTCGACGTTTCCAGAAAATTCTAGAAAAATTATCAAAAATCATAAATATTAGAAAATGACTATTCATGATGAAACAAATAATTTTTGGGGTGTTTCACTGACTCTGCTCAGTGTGCACGTAAAATGAGGAATATATTAAAATATTCAATATTTTCAAAAAATTCTAGAAAAATTCCTAAAAATCATAAATATTATAAAATGATTATCTATGATGAAATAAATAATTTTTGAGGTGTTACAGTGACTCTGAACTAATCCCTCTTTATGGCCTCTCTTTAGTTCCTTTCAATGATATTTATAAACATGGTAGTGATTCTGACTTCTTAGTAGGTCAATCTAATACGTTTCCTTGAAAAATTTCTACATTTTCCAAATCTATAATTCTAGTGTCTTCTATTTTTCATATTTGTTTTGTCATGCTTGTGTGTGTTTGCCTTACACTTATGATATATATATATATATATATATATATATATATATATATATATATATATATATATATATATATATATATATACGGGGGGGGGATTTAACACTTTTTGGGTTACTCACTGGGATTTCCAGTGAGAGGGAATACCTAAGGGATAGATAGGTTACAAAGGAGGTTATCATTGAGTTGACTGATTACCAGTGGGTTTTTTACCAAATTTCTTCCTTTTTTATCTCTAATTATTTTTTTTTACTTTGGGTTTATGTGTTTTTCTATATATTAATTTTATAATTTGTTTGACATCATATTTTATTATTAGATGTTCAAGGGGGAGATTAGAGTGTGCACTGTTTGGTGATTATATTGATGAGCTATATGCATTTATAGCATCTGGTAATCTAGATTAGCCAATAGTGGTGTTGAGTTAGCCAAAGTCAAGATGTTTAGGGGTAAGAGATTTGTAATTTTTTATTAAAGAACTGTTAGGAGTTTAAGCTTTTTATTTAGCTTTTTAAAAAAAAAGTTATAGTCCTTATGTCTTATCTCTTTTTTATTTGTAGGCAATATTGTTCTATAGAATGTAATGCATGCTTCTGGGATTTTGTTTTACCTTGACATTTATGAGGTTGTTGAGTTTAAGAATGGGTAAATTCATTGTGGTTTTATTTTTTTTACTGTAGTCATAACATTTTGAATTGTATTATGTGCTTGATATTGCTATTTTTCTATTATGTAGGTTGGCACTTCATGGTGTGGTTGGATCTCAGCCGATTACATTCGAACCTAATGGTCCAAGGGCGTCATTTGAGGATGATTTTATGAAGCTATATCTTAAAAGGTCAGTCCAGTAGTTAAATGAGACCAAAAAGGTGGGGATAAATTATGCCAAGGTTTTCTCTAATGCATCATGCGCCTTGATCATCTTCTATAATTTTTTTTAGCCTCCTTCTAATTCATCTATTCACATATTCATATATGTCTTTCATTCACTTTGTTTTTGATTAGGTATGTGTTTGTGTTATTGGCTTCCTTCTAAAGGATGGCTTCTTTATTGTTACGGCAACTGTTATTGGGGTTGTTGATGATGGTGAGTAGTCACTATAAGAAATTTGCAAATTAGCGAGGGAAATGTCCCTCGCTAATCCTTCACAAAATTTTTTTGTGAGGGATTAGTGAGGGACACGTCCGTCGATTTTTTTTCATCACTAAGTAGCGATGGAAAAATTTTCACGCTAATCCCTCACAAATTTAAAAACAAAATGGCGCTTGTGTTCCCTCGCAAATCAGCGAGGGAAATTCCATCTCTATTTCATAGCTATAGTTTGGAAATTTTGGATCTAATTTCCCTCGCTATTCCTTTTCAAATCCCTTGCTAATTTTCCTCACTATTCCCTCACAAATTTTCCTCGCTATTTTCTCACAAATCCCTTGCTAATCTTAGTCACATCAAGAAAAAAAATGAAAGAAAAAAAGCAAAAGCCACTAGACCTACACTACACACTCACTCCACCCATGCACGTACATTGTGTCACCACCATAGCACACTGATGGTGATCTATGTCAGTCAACAACAATAGCCTAATGTGATCATAGAATAGTGAGGGAAATATAACTAAGGCTTGTAAAGATTGAAATCTAATGTGATCATAGAATAGCTCTAAAATCTTATTGATGTATGAACAGCCTTAAGACATTTATAAATGCAGGAATGAGAGAGGATCAAATGGTCTTTAGATATCTCTATGCAGTAAATTATTCTCAAGGCAGTTTGGAGATATTATGTTTTTTGCATGACAAACAACAACTTGTCACGTTTAAACAAAAACACAAAGACTCACCTCCCCCATTTTCCCTTTGTCTATCTCTATTAACTATATTAACCCATCACCAATAAAATCTAAGAAACCAATCAGAATGAGCTCAATGTAGATACTTTATTGATATGTTTTATAACAGAATACATGTTATCTATATAATTACAAGCTAGCATGACATGCACCATCACCTATCAAGTTTCAAGCATATAATAGTTCTCTAGTTACCGTACATACATAGTTACCATACAAGACATGCCATGAACAATATCTTCCAAAAGCTTAAGCTATAAGGAGTAGACACATGAATGGTTTTATATCAGAGCAGTAGTAAAAAATGAGCAGGTTTTTAAATATTCAGCATCTCAAAATTCAAGTTGGTTTTGGTTTTTTTATTAGAGAGGAAAATAAATAACACCACATAAAGTAAATAAATAAGACAAAATAATTCATGCATCAAAACATATCTAAGTAAACCATATATCCAAACAGACATGTGATTAAAGTGAAGAAAAATTTATTATCAACATATTCAGAACTTTCAAGAAAATTTTAGACATGAAACTAAAGAGAAACTTGCCTCAATGACCAGTAATATGAACCATCAAGTTGCTGCCTTTTTGTTTTCATCCCAGCATGAGTAAACCAAAGATTGGGAACTTAAAGCTTGAGGAAGTGGCAAGGGACGGAAGAACACCATATGAGGCTATCTAAGTCCAAAGAAAATCACCATATGAGGGCATGAACCTTAAGCACAGTAAGCCCCAGCTCCGTGGTTGAAAACAGAAAGTGGCACAAGCATGGCACTTCCATATCATGTCACAGCATAAAATGTACAAGTAGATTGCATATAAATATTAAAAAAAGATGTAAAAATTCAAAGCAAACACATGATGAATGACCTTGCAGATAAATAAGTAAATTGAAAATGAAGTTGAAAGAATATCTAGTAGTTGATAATTAATTAAAAATATTTCAAAAAAAATGAATGAGAAACAATTGTCATTTGGAGCAGCTTACAAGCAAAAACCAGCAAAAAATATGCCTTGAAAATATGAATTTTACTGTCATTTAGATAAGGTAACCGTACTGAAATAAACTCTCACTAATTCAAAAAAATGAGCATTGTGACTTTTTACTAAGAGAAGTAAAATGAAGTAAATACAAAGAGTAGCTCAGAATAGGATCATTTTTAGGCATAGCTTCTAATTACATAAAAACAGAGAAAAAAGAGAGGGTAAAGTAAATTTATGAAACAAATAATAATAATTTGTGAAAAATTTACCAAGGGTGTCATAGAGAGGCACACAAACCAAGCTGTACACACAACAAGCCTACATCAATAAAAAAATGTTTATGAATTATGATAGGAATAGGATCATAGAAGGAACAATACTGAAAAATAAATTCGAGAACACAATGGATAGGGAAGTGCCAAAGTGCTAAACCTCCATTGCCACAATCCATTGAGGGTAGTTAGATCCATAAAAGAATGTAAAAGAATTTTCCTTCACAGCTTAATTTAACACCTCTAGAAAAGTTCAAAACTGTAATTGGAGGTATATGCACACATACTGACATACCTACTACTGTAATTTAGCTCCATACTTTTTAGCTAAAGCAGTGGTAGTTGCTATAGCCTAATAAAATGACAATAACCACAAGTCAGTCTTTGGTGGAAGAATGCACAAATTAAGTCAAGGCCTTTTATCAGGAAGCAGAAGTTTCCTAGTGGTTGGTTTCCAATTTTATATTCCTAACTCCTAATAGCAACATCCAAAATTTCAAGGAACATATAAACAATAGAATTTCAAGCTATCTTAAGTAAAAAGGGTGCATTATAGAAAATCACTTGTCTTGTTCCCTCTGAGAGATAGGGATTCCTATCTGTAATAGGAAAAAGCTGATGCTTGAATTGTGTAAAGGCATCAGTCGCCACACTGATTTCAGGTTCTTGTGGTTTAGCCTTAGCTGAATTGAGATGCAATGAGTGAAATTGAACTTTTCAAATAACTATGAAAATGCAATTATTGGAACTCCATAGAGGGATTTGAAAAGATTAGCAAAGGCAATGCCTTGAAAGCCAATGCTTAAATCGCTCAAGAGTGTGATGATGATGTTAGTAGTTCGATCCTCCACCAAGCCACCAATATGATCTATAATTGAAACCTACAAAAGGCCTCAACAATCAAAATAATTCTTAAAATGTGCAAAATGACTAATTAAAGGCCTCAACAATCTATTGTTCTTTAGAGAGTGAACAGAAATGAATATAGGCTCATTTCACCAAGTTCACATTGATGAAACTTAAATAAATAAATAAATAAAACCAGTTGCTGCTCTGAAGTCCGAACCTAATATTTAGGGTCATTTATTTATAACTATTAAATTCCAAACACTAAATTAGAGATACAAAAGCAAAATGCAACAAATTGGGCCAAAACCATTAGATTAACTATACACGAGACTTATTGGCAACATAAAGCAAATGACTAATGTTTGTGGTGGGATAATTTTGCAGCAACTTGAGATTAGAAGTGAAATCACCCACTAAGAGGCGCCTATGAATGAGAATTAGCATTGCACAATATACCCGGAGAAGAGTCTCAAAAGCTAAAAAATGATGTACATGAATACCTAGGAACCCAAAAGAAAAAAAATAATGTACATGAGCAACTAAGAACCCAGAAATTAAAAAAAAAGAATTATGCTTACCGTGGCTGCTGGTGGTGGCGTTGTGACGATGTGAGCTCGCATGACTTATGCCTTGTGGACCTGCAATGGCGTCGTGACCTCCAATAATGTGCTGCAAGGGACAATTTGGGGAGGCATTAGGGATTTAAGGCTAGGGTTCAAATGGGGAAGGAAACAGAGAACGAGAGAGACGAAGAGAGAGGAGATAAAGAGAAATAGATAGAGAAATGACTATATGACTGCCAGCGACGGCGTCGTGCTCTTCTACTCATGGTGCGGCGCCTCCGTCCACCGCATTGAGTGTGCTGCTAGTGCTACCGCTGTTCACCTCATTGTGTGCGGTGCTAGTGTCCTACGCACAAAGCCAAACTAGAGAATGAAAGTAACAGTCAGACAATGGTTGTGTGGCTGTGGCTGGATTGGGAGAGAATGGGTGGGAGATGTTCGTATGGGGAAAGATTTGAGATTTTATTATCTTAAGAGAACGGGTGGGAGAGAATGGCGAAGGGATTTGAGATTTTCTGAGTTAGGAATTTTGAAAATTTTCTTTTGTTTAAACTTAGGGGAAATAAGAATTGGTAGGAAAGTATAAAAAATAAATCAGGAATGTAAATTTTTACCATATTTTGCGAGGGATTTGCGAGCGAATTCCCTTGCTAATTTCCTTGCAAAAAATTCACTTACATTAGTGAGGGACTTTCCCTTGCTAATATATTTAGCGAAGGAATTTTTTTTAGCAAGGAAAATTATTACTCACAATTCCTTCGCTAAAATTAGCGAGGGGAATTTATCTCTTGCAATTTCGTCACTAATTTTAGTGAGAGAAAATATCCCTCGCAATTCCATTTCTAATTTTAGTGAGGGAAATTTTCCCTTGCAATTCTCTCACTATTCACTCATTTTTTCCCCTTGAATTTATTTTTAAAATTTAGAGAGGACTCAGTTTTTCCTTGCTAATCCCTCACAAAATTCTGTCGCTAAATCATGAATTTCTTATAGTGGGTGGCACACAGCCTATAAATGTCATTGGGTTGTTACTCTAGATTATGGATTCTACTACTGTGATTCATGCTTCGGGCATGTTATCAAAGTGACTCCAAGGTTGGATTTACCTATGATGTTGTGTTTGTGAGTTTTTTGTCTTTGATATGAGCTTTAATTTATATATATATGTCTATGAACACCACAACCTTATGCATGCTTATTTATTGCCACTGGTACAGGATCAAGTTGGGCATTGTTGATGATAATGGGGCAACTGTTTTTGTTCTTTTCGATCATGATGGTCATTATCTTCTTGAAAAGGCATGCCTAGAAATGGTAACAGAGGTCCAGAAGGTGTAAATTGATTTTTTTGATATGTCAATCAATGCAATCACCTTTTTGTTTTTACTTATTTCATTTGTCAATCCTTTTTGGTTTTTCATTTACGAATACTTTCTTATTGCTATAGACGGGGAGATGCCACTTCACACTCGATTGTGTTTAATGATCTGGTTAGTAAAAAAGATGCTATTTAAGTTCGATACTAAAACTAATTCCTCATCCCATTTTGATGGTTCATATCGAGTAAGAAGGATTTGTGATGATGAGCATATTCTCTCCATGTATGAGCTCCATGGAGGTGATAATACTCTAACTAAGGTAACTAAAAAATTTTGTACTTCATCCATTTATTGTTTACTAAGTTGTTTTTAGTTTGATTTATGGTGTTTAATGATTTTATGTTTTTATTAGTTTGTTTTCAAACCGCCTTTTGCTAATGTTGTCAGTGTTGATGTTGATGACGATGAGATTGTGTTTGTTAATGCTAAGACAGTTTTTATTCGAATCTTCTTTGGTTGCAATTTTGATGATGTTGAGCTCATGTCGATTGTCTTGTGAGATTTGTTTTTTGGTATTGCTCAAGGGATTTGTCTCCCAGTTGATTGTGAGCCCAATTTCTCTTGGATCTGTTGGCCCATCTATTTTTGCTAAGTTTTCTCCTGCCAAGAGGAAGTTGGATGGTGAATTCGAAGCTGCACGTGTTGTTTTGGTTGCTATTGTGTTGAAGGAAGTTAAGATAGAGCAAGAGTGACCTCCTTCTTTGGAGTTGTTAATATTATGTAAATATATATAGCCTACAACTATACATGAGCTACTCACCGGGGGTCATCATCCTATTTCCACCTGCTTGACATAGCTACTAGAGGACTATTCTTTTGTGATAGGCTACACCTTGGATGCGTTTTTTTTTTTTTTATGTTGTATAGTGTACCACGTTAGATATATGTACGTATGGTAGTTATATGTATGCCTATCAGTACATCTTTTGTATAGTTGACTTAGATACTGATCTGGATGACTGTAGTTCTTATGTATGGGCCATTGATGCCTATAGCCTTAGTACTTTTACTTTTGATGCATGTATGTGTGTCCTGAAGCCAAACAGAGGATAGTATAGGTGTAGGTACTGATGCCTGCATGTTAGTTTATATATGGAAATATGCATGTATAAAGTTCAATATCTTGACTATCTTGTTTATTGGATATAGTGCGTTGTTAGTTTTCAATTACTCATGAGTATTTAAAATGGAACTAATGATGGTATGATAATCTTAATAAGTTAACTTGTAAATGGATAGGCAATCGGCCTTGGTTATACAGAGTAAGCAAAATAATTTCTTATAAGGCTTATTGGTAGTATGTTTATACAATTTATAATTAAGGATAACCGTATATATAAAAAAAAAGGTTTACTTTTAATTTGGTTTAGAGTAATATGTAACGTGTCTGAGTTAATTGCTTCAACTTAGGTCCTAAAAAGTAGTGAGGTAATTATTAAGGCATTACAAAAAGTGGTTGTGTTATCAGTGCAATGGACCCTAGGGCCGCACAAGCAGGGAGGAAACGACATATCGCAAAGGGAAACGGAAAATGAATGGCGATGGAGGCATGTTTCCACTTATTTCCTCTGGTTAGCATATCTATTTGTTGTTTACATGTACTAAATGTTTACGTGGTTATACCTTCCCACTCCAAATGTTATACACAGGTGAAACTTTCATAAATAATGGTGGGCCCAGGCTGAGGCCTTTGGATGATTCTTTGGTCAGCTGTTCTATTAGGCCTCCTCCAACGATTGGGCAAGGTAAGCATTTTTCCTGAGTTTGCAAATTACTTCCAGTGGATTAAATGACCTTGACATTGTCTACCGTAGAATTTTTTGTTATATGAAACAATCTGATTCAACTATATAGTGAGCTCGTGGTCAACTCCCATTGATTCAAACAATTTGCCCAGCTGCGTTTTGAATGCAACGTGTACAGCGTCAGGTATGCTAGCTACCCCATTGATATTTAATTGGCAACTCTTTTGAAAATTTCATTTAATTACCTGTTTAATTTGGTAATTAGGAATAGTTCATGTAGAGAAAGATGAGGGTGTTGTAACTAATCATATGGTAGGTTTAATAGGCATCTAGAAATCTTTTGTTTTAGGTGTCAGTTATCATAAAGGTTATAGGTAATGTGTATCAAATTTGCACATCCATCCAAATGTGGTAAATCATCTATTATTAAAAATTTGATTTAGAAAGTAATTGTTATCACCCAAAAAATAAATTCAAAAGAGTAAGCTGATATAACGGCTAGCTGAGAATGATTAGGCCGATGAGTAGAGGAGCACTCGGCTAAAGGTGGGATGAGCCTTGCTGTTAGTGGGCCAGGATTGAAACAATAAAAAGCTAAAGCATAATGGGTTGCAAGTTGATAGAAGGCTAAGAACTGAAGCTGTTTCCAACGGATGCCACAAAACATGCCGAGAAAATAGGAGTTGAGCTGTTGAGGGGTAGCCGTTGTGGCCAAAACGGTTAAGAGACATGGGTAGGCTAGCCATGGGTTAGTCCCTTGTTTTTAGGAGCTCTAGCCAGTAAGGTTGGCTATGGTGGGGGTTAGATTTTATCTATAAATATCACTTGTACCAATTGAAGAGGGACGGATCACAATCAATACAACTTTTAAGCTTTGCTTACTTTGCTTAACTTTTCAGCCCTTTACTATATTGCTTTTACTTTGTGCAATTTATTTTTCGCAAGCTTATTTCTTAGCCGATTACAGCTTTAACCTCAAATTCTTAGACTTCTTAAGTTCACCTTAATACCAAACTCTTTCTTTAGTGAGTTTGGGAACCCTTGCTAAAGGTGGGATTTTGCCTTTAGTTCAAATCGCCTGTTTCTTATTAAAATCCATACGTGTTCGTCGGCTGAATTCTTATTCGGCTGATAAATTTATTTTACACGTAAACAAATTTGGCACGCCCAGTGGGACACTCTAAGGTGAGCAAATTGAGAAGTTTCCATCTCCTGGTTCAGATCACTATTGGCGTACGCACCTAAGGTCCGGTAGAAACCTTAGCAGTATGGATACAAGTCAACCTAGTAAGAAGAACGGGGGCAGAAAGACTTCAGAGGGAAGCACCCCGCCTACTCTGTGAATGCCCGCTTCACCCCAGCCAGTGGGTACTCCCACACCTTCCAACATAACTGCTATCCCAGCAGTAGAGCTCTCTGATCAGCCTCAGTCGATAGTAATGACCACTTCATTTATTCGGGACCAAATTGATCAAGGGATGAATTACTTAATGTATCATATGTTAAGGCAACTTTCAGAGATCATAAAACCCATGGTGCATAATGAGATGCATTTTGTTAGAGAGGCTGAGCAAAAATAATCCAATGCAGGTGAGGCTTCAGCCCACTCGGCTATCGCGGGACCTTCTGCTGGCAGACAGAGTCAGGCAGGACCATAATCTACGGTCTAGCCGAGTCTGGGCATGCCGCAGGTAGTCCCCATGTTCCAGCCTCCTCACCTTGACAGTGGTATCCAGTCGAGCTTGCAATATGGGCAAGTACAAGTACCCAGGAGACCCCCCCAGATAACAGGAATAGTTGGCTTGCCGTATCTGGCGTCTAACACTTCTGTGATAGGTGCTAGTGCACAGGTGGCCGCAACTGGTGGCACCATTTTCTCGGCTGCTCTGGGTCCTCCCAGGTATATTCCTGATTATATGGGAGAGTTACCCTGGTCCAACATCCCTCCTACTCCAATAGGTACCCCTGAGGGGTTTCCTTATAAGCAATCTGTTCCTGTGAGAATCGATCAGCCATGGGTTAATGTACCTCAGGTGGCCCCAATTTAGTCGATTGCTCAGCTATGGGCGAATAATCCTCCACATCCAGGCTATAACCAGGGGGCAATTCCTATCCAGGATCAGCAATATCAGGTGCCCCATCAACTAGGGGTGCTCTTGTTAGGCCAGTGAGGCCTGTTCAGCCACCAGCGCTAAATTATCTAGGTGACAGAGCTCCTCAGCTGATAGACCCAGAAATGATAGCCGAGACCATAAGGAGGCATTTTGGAATCCAGCTGAGATTGCTGGACAGGCCTGCGTATAAAAAGCCCTATCCTGAGTGGGTAGATAGGATGATGCCTTCGCCTAGAGGGTTTAAGACTCTTGACTTTACCAGTTTCTCAGGGGAAGATGGTAAATCCACTGTGGAACACATCGGCAAGTTCACTGCCCAATGCAGGGAGGCAAACCAGAATGAGTTCTATAAGCTCCAGTTGTTCCCTTTTCTTTAACTGGGGCGGCTTTTACTTGGTATTCTTCCTTAGCCCCTAACTCCATACAAAACTGGACTGACATGGAGCGTTGCTTTCATGATAGATTCTATATGCCTCAGCCAGATGTGATTGTGGCTGACATGATGAATATGAGGTAATTGGTGGATAAACTAGTAGCTGATTTCTTGGAGAGATTCAGGAAATTAAGAAGCAAGTGTGTCGTGCAATTGCCTGAGGTTGAATATTCTTCTATGGTTGTTAGTAACATGCACCCTCAGCTCAGGGAGAAGTTAGTAGGGCAAGATTGCACTGACCTAAGTCAGTTGGCTTCCAGGGCTTCCAGAATTGAACAGTACATCCTAGAAAAAGAAAGAAGGAGGTCTAGCAAGAACAAAGGATCTCATCTAATTAGTGTAATTGATGTTGAAGATCCAGACTATCTGTCAGATGAGTCAGCCGAGCAATCAGTAGATATCATGGCTGTAGAGATAGTGAGAGGAAAACCATATTCATGCCCAACTTTGAGACCCTCCAAAGGAAAGGAGGTTCAAACTCTAGAGAGTAGGGTCGACTATCCATTTTACATTTCCAAGGCAGACCAAATATTTGATTATCTCCTGAAGGATTAACAGATTAGACTGAATGAAGGACACCAAATTCCCCCAGTTGAGGAGTTGAAGGGAAAGAAATATTGTAAGTGGCATAATTCTTACACTCATGGTACCATCAACTGTATAATGTTCAGAAAGGCTATACAAAAAGCCATGAAAAAAAAAGGTTTAAACTAGCCGAAAAGGAGATGACTGTCACTACAGATCTATTTCCTTTAGCTGGGGTTAATATGGTTTTCTTCTCTGGGGAGACAGTATCTGGCTCACCATCTAAAATATGGAAACAGCCGATACGTTCCCAGTGGAGACAAATAGGAGTGTATGATGAGCCAAATGGGGCTGGGAGAGCTCTAGCTGTGTCTGATCAGTCCAAAACAATATATCAGAAGCCATCTATGTTTGATAGACTAAAGAAACCACAGGTAAATAATGAATGTGTTAAGAAAGATGCACCGGCTGAATACAATAGGCCCACAATGTTCGACAGGTTGGAGAGGAATCAGTCGAGGAGACAGCCTAAAGTCAAACAACATTTGGCAAACTGTGATGCATACAGAGGCCAGAATGGGAAGATTATTTTGGTCCCCAGGGACAGAATAGATGAGGTTAAGCCCGAGGTCTTTGGTAGATTGGATTTTTCAGGCGTGAGAAAGGATTTTGAAGGGACAAGAAAGCCTGAAATCAAGTCCGGGGAAGCAACAAAGAAGGTTCCAAGAAGAAACGTAGGAAGAAATGTGGCCGGTAAGTATAATGATACTTTAGCTGATGCAAGGCTACCCATGATGGACGAGACTCCTATACCAGACAAGGGTAAAAGAGTAGCTCATTTCGATGTGGAAAAAGGCATGACTACATTAAATATTATTGTAAAGAATGAGGAAGTTATTAGGCCCCAACGTATGGTTAAACCACCAGCCGAGGTGGAAAAAGGACACTGGTTCATTAACAAATATGCAAAAGGGAAAGATCTTGTGGTAAAGGAACCAGGGGTGATGACTAGAACTCAGAAAAGAAGGGCCCAGAGGAATAAATCAGTACAACGAATAAAACAAACCTTGGCCATGTTAGCCTAGGCAAAAAGAACTGATCGTGCTGAGATTAAATCTTCTAGGGTGGTTGAGATTCTAGAGGCTACTTTTGGGCAACCAAAGGAAGAAACAGCTGCTGAAGAGAGAAAACAGGAACCAGTGCAGTCAGGAAGCCAAGATTGTCTTGGAAAGGAAGAGCAGGATTTCTAGGAGATGATTAATGAGTTGGAGACAACTGAATTGGAAGAGGAACTAGTCATGACAGCTGAAGAACAAGTTCTTCTAATAGTCGAGGAAATGGAAGAGGAACTCGGGTCAAATCTTCTATTAGAAGATTCTGTGTTGAATTCCATACTAGGGGAAGACGGAGATCACCCCTCGGCTGAAACTAACGTGGTGGGGTTGATTCCTAGTGAGTTCTTGGCTCGGCAGAAGCAACCCGAGAAATTGGAAGGTGATGTGGTTGCTGAGGAAGTTGAATGGGCTGTGTTAGCTCCCATTTCAGAAGAACCCAAAATGGAATTCCCTAAACCAGCGAGGGAGATGACCAAGCATCTGAAGCCCTTATACATCAGGGCTCAAGTTAATGGTAAGACTATTAGTCAAGTCTTGGTGGATGGAGGAGCAGTGTTAAACATAATGCCTTCAGCTACAATGAAGAAGCTGGGTAGATCTAAGCAGGATTTGATTCCCACGAATATAAAAATGACCAATTTTACAGGGGATGCCACGACTGCCTTAGGAATTTTGATAGCCGATATCACTGTGGGGAGCAAAACTTTGAGCTCTGCTTTCTTTGTGGTAGACTCTAAGTCCACTTACTCCATATCGCTGGGAAGGGATTAGATTCATTCCAGTCAGTGTGTGTCTTCCACTTTACACCAGATGCTAATGTTTTGGGATGAGGATAAGGTAGAGTCAGTGCTAGCCGATAAGAATCCGTTTACGGTTGGCATCAAGATGGCTAAGGCTATATTCTATTCACCCCGGCTGGAGCCTATTACTATCCCTGAAGGATATGAAGAAGGATCATGGGAGTCTTGCAACCTGACTGCTGATGGCTTTGCTGTCAATATTCAGGTCGATTTACGGCCTCTACAGTTGTGTTTAGATGAATAACAAGGCCCAAGTAGTTGAAGACTTGAGACACAGGCTGACATCCTTGGAAGTTGAACATAGGATTGGTACAACCATGTCTATGGAGTTGGAGGAGATAGTGGAAGAAGAATGTTCGGCTGATACGCCTCGAGGGCATGAACTTGAAGAGAGGTGGGAGTCCCCAATCAGCAGGAAGATCCCTACCTTTTCAGATGAAGATCCTTTGTTGGATGTCAACCTAGGGACTGAACAGGAACTGAGAATGATAAGAATAAGTAGCTTGTTGAGCGAGGAAGAATGAAATTAGATGACTGATTTAATAAAGACGTACAAAGATTTCTTTGCATGGGACTACCATGAGATGCCAGGCCTTTTTAGGGAATTGGTGGAGCATCAGTTGCCGATCAAAGAAGGATTTAAGCCTCACAAGCAGGCTGCTAGAAGATTCAATCCAGAGTTAATACCCAAAGTTAAGGAAGAGATAGAATGACTACTTAAAGCAGGTTTTATTCGTACGGCCAGATATGTAGAATGGTTATCGAACATAGTCCCTGTAGTCAAGAAAAGTAGGAAGGTTAGGATTTGTACTGACTATTGAAATTTGAATCTTGCCACTCCCAAAGATGAGTATGTAATGCCTATAGCTAACATGCTTGTCGATTTTGTAGCCAAAAATGGCATTTTAACATTAATGGATGGGTATTCTGGGTATAATCAAATTTTCATAGCCAAAGAAGATGTCCATAAGACAGTCTTCAGGTGTCCTGGCGCCATTGGGATATTCGAATGGCTAGTCATGTTGTTTGGATTGAAAAATGCTGGCGCCATGTACCAAAGAGCCATGAATGCTATTTTCCATGAGTTAATAGGAAAAAACATGGAAGTATATATTGATGATGTAGTGAAATCCCATGATTTTAATCAACATCTAGCTGATTTAGAGCAAGCTCTTAAGAGGATGAGGCGTTATAATTTAAAAATCAATCCTGCCAAGTGCTCTTTTGGAGTATCGGTTGGGAACTTTTTGGGTTTTTTGGTTCATAAGCATGGGATCGAAGTTAATAAAAATAAAACCAAAGTAGTATTAGATGCGAGACCCCCTCAGAATAAAAAAGAATTGCAGAGCTTGATCAGTAAAATTAACTTTCTGAGAAAGTTTATTTCAAATTCAGCCGGTAAGCTGAAAGCTTTCTCACCGTTACTAAAATTAAAAGATGCTGATGAATTGGTATGGGGAGAAGAACAACGGCTTGCATTTGATCAAATAAAGCGATGTTTGGCTAGCCCTCCAGTGTTAGTTCCTCCAGTGTTAGGGAGGCCATTGAAATTATATATATTGGCTGCCCCAGAATCAATCGGCTGCTTGTTGGCACAGGATGATGAAGATGGGAATGAAAGATCTATCTATTATCTTAGCCGATTGCTTAATGACCCCGAAACTAGATATACTCCTATAGAAAAGCTATGCTTGTCTCTTTTTCATGCCTGTACGAAGCTGGAATATTACCTCTTATCAAGGGAGGTTCAAGTAGTACGCAAAATTGACATAGTAAAATACTTATTACATAGGTCTATTTTGCAAGGACAATTAATGAAGTGGGCTATCAAGCTAAGTGCATATGCATTGAAGTATGTGCCTCTAAAGGCGATGAAAGGCTACGCTTTAGCTGATTTCTTGGCTCAGCATCCTTGTGTAGATGTTATAAATCCTGTAGCTGAGGTGAGCTATTATGTTAACTTGAGACCTTGGGTATTAACTTTTAATGGATCCAGAGCTAATAAGGGTACTAGGGCTGGAATCACAATTACAAGTCCTGCTAAAGAAAACTGGAAGTTCATACATTAGTTAAGGATAGGATGTTCAAACAACCAAGCTAAATACAAGGCTTTAATATTAAGGTTAAAAATCTTATTGTCTATGAAAGCCAAATATATCCAGGTTATGGGAGATTCCCAGTTAGTTATAAAACAGCTAGCTGGGGATTATAAATGTGCTAACCCGAATTTGGTAGAATGTCATGAAACGGCTAGCAGTTTGTTAAAACAGTTTACCGATGTAGTGATAATGCATACACCCAGAAGATATAACGAAGAAGCAAATGATTTGGCACAACATGCTTCTGGTTATAAGGAAACCTTTGAAGATGTTCAGCCCATAGATAATCAGCTCAAGGAGTTCCTTATTAGAGAAGTAGATACAATTAATGACTAGAGAGTTGAGTTACCAAAGTATTTGTAAGACCCTTCTTCTTCTTCCACTTTCCAAATGAGGCAAAAGGCCTTAAAATATACCTTGGTGGATGAAGAACTACATAAGAAAGGATTGGAGGAAATTTTGTTAAAATGTCCTAGCAGAACCGAGACCATGAAACTCATGGGGGAAGCACATGAAGGGATATGTAGTTCACATAGGTCAAGATCTATAATGCGCTGGCTAATACATAGGTATGGATATTATTGGCCAACCATCAGTGCAGATTGCCATGCTTATGCCAAAGGGTGTGAAGAGTGTCAAAAGTATGGGCCAATCCAGAGGATCCCAGCCGAGGAGATGCATTCTGTTGTTAAGCCTTGGCCATTCCGAGGATGGGTAATGGATCTGATTGGATAAATATACCCTTTATCTTCTAAAAGACACTCATTCATTATTGTTGCCACTGATTATTTTACCAAGTGGGTGGAAGCCCAGCCGATGGTTAATGTTACCCAAGCCGATGTTATCAGGTTTATTAAAAATCAAATTATCTATCGGTATGGCATTCCAGAAACCATTACAACAGATCAGGCCACAATGTTCATGGGAAAAAGATGGTTGCTTTTGCACAAGAATATGGGATCAAGTTGATCCAGTCTTCACCTTATTATGCACAGGCAAATGGTCAAGCCGAGGCTATAAACAAAATACTGATCAGCTTGATTAAGAAGACCATAGAAGACAAACCTAAAAGATGGCATGAAGCGTTAGCTGAAGTACTATGGGCTTATAGAAATTCTAAGTCTACCGCAATAGGGTTTACCCCTTATCGGCTGACTTATGGTCAGGATGCTGTATTACCATTGGAAATTAATGTAAAATCATTAAGGATAGCCAAACAACATTACTTGACTATGGATGAGTACCAGCAAGCCATGTTCATGGAGCTGGAATCAGCTGATGAGGACAAGTTAATGGCTTTGGAAAATATTCAAAAGAATAAATAGAAAGTGGCCAAGGCATATAATAAACATGTCAAAACTAAAAGTTTCATCGAAGGGGATTTAGTTTGGAAAGCCATTTTGCCTTTAGGGGCTAAAGACCCAAAGTTAGGAAAGTGGTCACCAAACTGGGAAGGACCTTATATAATTAGTCAAGTTATGATTAATGGAGCTTATCAGCTAGTTAACATGCATGGTGAAGAAATGGTGAGAAGCATAAATGGGAAGTATCTAAAAAACTATTATCCCTCAATTTAGGATAATTAAAGGAAAAAGAGTCAGTTCAAAGTATCAGCTACAAGCCAGCCAATAAGCCTTTTCAAATTAAGACTTAAAAGTTAAACATAATTGAAAAAGGTAACAGTTTACGGATCGGCAAGAATAGTAGCCGATTGGTCAGAGTTAGGTGCTTGAGTTGGATCGAGGGTTGGAGCATCAGCCGAAGGGGATGGTTCAACAAGACTAACAGCGGAAGAGGTAACTTGATTAGTTACAGATTCAGGGGCAGGAATGGCTTCCACTTCTAGTTGATTAATTATTGTATCAGCCGAAGATGGTGCCAATGTCCTTTTTGTTTCGGCCAGGAGCTCTTTCAAATTTGCCCAAGCCTCCTTGGTGAGGAAAAGTCCATGACCAGTAACGTTTAGATCCCTTTCAAATGCATCATTTTGCTATAGTAAAGGGATCATCTCGGCATCTAGAGCGGTAGATTGATGATACAATTGCATCATGAAATTAGCACTAGAAGTTAGCTTCTAAGTAAGAACTGCCAATTTAGGATCTGTTTTGACAATTTCCTTGTTGATTCTCTCCCTCTCAGCAATCAGCTCGGCTAGGCGTTTGGACATTTTGTCCTTTTCACTAAGATCAGCTTTCTTTTTAGCTTCAGCTTATTGGAAGGAGGATTGAAAATGAAGCTTATGGTCTTGGAGTTCACCCAGCCGAGCAAGATCCTTAGCAGCTTGGTTATGACGACTTTTGAAAACTTGGAAATTGTAGAACACTTCACCAACTTGAGCGGCTATACGATTGAAGATGGCTCTCTAGTTTTCATCAGTATTGGACAATTTAGCAAGCTTTGACAGTGCAATCCGAAGGTCAGTAATCATGTGATGCGCCACTGGGATATCTTGATCAAGCAAGGTTTCCACGAAAGACAGATATTGGTCTGAAGGAGAACTCGAACCCACAACCGCTTTGGGAACCAAAGAGGAAAAATATTGAGCCAAGTCCTCCTCAGAAACAAGCACATTAAAGGCTTGGGTTATTGGAGCATGCAGCACAAGAGCTGGAGGAGTTGTGAAAGGAGTTGGCTCATGTTCTTGATAAAGTATAAAAATAAAGCTTAGTCGATAATCAGGAAAAAGGTGAAAATGTATTAATTGGCTAAGAAGTTAAGAGGATTACTACTATCAGAGGGAATCTTGTGGGAGAAGGTCTTAGAGAAATAACTTCTAGATGAGTCTCGGGAGACTGTTGATAGGTCTATAAGAGCAAGGTAAAGGAAAAAGTGTTAAAACCAGAGATTTATAAAAGTAAGGTTTAAAATCATATACCTTCCTCAGTTTCTTCTTCTTGGGAGCTAATTGTTGAGCAGCAGAATCCAATTGCTGAGCAACAGATGCGGATTCCAGAATGACAACTCCTGTTTGCCTAGCTGAATGCCTAGTAGGCCTAGGGCGAGCAGCTTTGGAAGTGGGAGTATCTTCTAGTGTTTCAAGATTTATGGTCATTGGTTGAGAAGACCCTGAATTAGAAATGCATTAGAAAATGCTGAAGGTAGTCAATGCTTAGAAAAATGGACTTAAAAGTACCTGCTGCATCGGCTGTAGGTATGCCTCTTGTGGGTTTGGTTTTCTTGGCTGATATGGGCTGAGCGTTGATAGTAGGTTGATCCATGCCTCTGATGATTAGTTTCGAGAGGTAATTGGAAGTGGAAGTAGAGAAAATCTTGCTGGACACTGAAGGCCACTGATAATCACATATTTTATTCATTAAGAAACCCTTATGTTTAGTCATTTACACTCTCCATATTCTTAATTGATTGAGTTTGGTATGATTTTGTGAGTTTGAGCTCAAATTGGTCCTAATTGAATATTTTCAGCATTATTAAGATTTGACACTTTGCTTTTACGTATTTTGGCCATAACTTGAGTTCATGATATCGATAATCATGAATTTTACCTTGTAGAAAAGTTAAGAGGAAGCTCTACAACTTTAATGAAGAGCTCGAGTCCTAAACAGATGTCTAAGGGACCTAAGTTTACATGGAAGTCAGAATACGGGTTCTGTCACTAGAATCCGAATGGTGTGCACTCATAAAATCATATCTCAAACTATAATAATGGAGATGGGCTAAAATTTGGATAGCTGATAGTTAAGATCCAAATAAACAACTTTCATGAAGAACACTTTTTGAAAAAATGAAGTCTAATAGGTCAGTTTGAGCTTACAAGTCGGAACAGAGGTGCTGAAGTTGGGTTTGAGTAACTTGCGGTATTTAGGTCATATCTTGGGCTATAGGAAGCCAAATTGGATGATCCAGATATGCATGTTATATCCAAGACAAAGATCTAAAACTTTTATGAAGAGTACTTTTCATGGGTCTATAGTATAGTTAGTCGTTTTTGGCTTCCAAGTCAGACAAGAAATTTTTGCACTCACCAACCCTCTCAACTACTTCACTCACCAACCCTCTCAACTACTCTACTCACCAACCCACTCAACCACCCCACTCATCCACCCACTCCCCTTTATCATTTTGTTACCCTAGACTTCTATAAAAGGCACCATTGGTTATCATGAAAGAACAAGTTGTATTCTCCTTCATTTCTCTCATAGTTTCTTCTTGTTTCTTCATAGTTTCTCATAGCTTTTGTATATTTTGATGCTCCCCTTCGTGGTAATGGAGGGCTAAGCTACTTTCGGTCAATTTAGAACTCTTGAAGAGATTGTGGTTTGGATTCTTGAGACCTTGGTTATGTATTGTATTTGATTTGTAATTGAATTCCTCTTTTCTTCTTCTCTTTTTCTTCTTCTTGATCTTGAATGCATGAATGGTGATTCTATTTATGTTGATTTGATTTGATCTTGGTTTAAGATTGAGATTTGTGATGAAACTTAGAACTGATTGATCTAAACTAATCATATAAATGAAGATTGAGATTTGTGATGAAACTTAGAACTGATTGATCTAAATTAATCACAGAATTGAAAAGGTTAGGTTATTGATTTGTGCCTAAGTTAATTGAATTCGGTACTTGAAATTAACATAGATCTTCATGAATGGTGTGATTGCGAATTTGTGTTTATCACTTGTTAATTGAATTCTAGACGATCGTCTAGTATGAATTCTGGATTTGATGCAGAGATCTCGGTTAGATCCAAATTAACAATTCAATTGCGCTTCAAGTGTTCTATGAAGGGTCTATGATTGAATCCACCCAATCTTGGATAGGTTTCTAAATTGACTGCTCTTTAATTGTTATTTCTTCCTTTAATTTTGTTAAGTGCGATCTTAAACTGTCAAACCCCTCTTTTTCTAACTTTCACTTGATTTGATTAAATTGCATCTACAATCCTCGTGGAGATGATTCGGTGTTGTAACTGTGCTACAAGCTTAGGTAGTAACTTCGGTTATAATTTTGACTGAGTTCGGCGCTCGTCAAAATTTTGGCGCCGTTGCCGGGGATTAGTAAGTATAATCTTTTCATTTTAAGTGTTTTTACTAACTTTTGCTTTTTATTAACTTTTCTAACATTTTTATCCATTGTCTAGTGTATTTTGCTTATTTATTTATTTTTGTGTGATGCATGATTAGGTCTAATCCTGATATCTTGCTTAAATTTGATCCTGAGATTGATAGAACATTGCATAGGTTGATTAGAACTCATAGGCTAAGTGAAAAAATTAGTTCTGAATTTAGTTGTGACATTGAATCTAAAGGTGCACTTGAGATCTTAAGTGATTCTAAAATCATAGGCGATAATGAGCAAAATAGGACCCTTAAAGAACTTGTTGCTCTGATGTAACTTACGGTCTTTGTGCATTCAATATCCCGATCTTGATCGACTTTGAGTTAAAATCGGATTGATATACTTGTTGCCCAAGTTTCATGGTCTTGTAGGTGAGGATCCCCATAAGCACTTAAAGGAGTTCCATGTGGTCTATTCAACCATGAAGCCGCATGGAATCTCTGAGGAGCATATCAAGTTGAGGGCATTCCCTTTCTCTCTTGCTGATTTAGCCAAAGATTGGTTATTCTACCTTTCACTAGGTTCTGTCACGAGTTGGGATGATATGAAGAAGTTATTCTTGGAGAGGTTCTTCCCTCGCATCCAGGAAGCATCTGCCATTAGAAAAGACATTTGTGGCATAAGACAAATGACTGGTGAGACCTTGCATGAATATTGGGAGAGATTCAAGAAGCTATGTTCGAGCTGTCTCCACCATCAAATTAGTGATCAGCTCTTAATTCAATATTTCTATGAGGGCTTGCTGCCAATGGATAGAAGTATGGTGGATGCCGCATCTGGAGGTGCCTTGGTGGATAAAACCCCTACTGCAGCAAGAGATTTGATAGCAAATATGGCAGCCAATGCTCAACAATTTGGCACAAGAGTCCTTACGTCCACCAGAGGAGTCAATGAAGTTCAATCATCTCAAGTCGACCAACAGAGAATGGAACATAGACTTGATGAATTGACTTCTTTGGTAAGGCAATTAGCAGTGGAACAACATGTACCAGTTTCCGTACAAGAGCTTGCAAGGGTGTGTGGCATTTGCTCTTGTTCATCTCATCCTACTAATGCATGCCCCACACTTCAGGAGGGTGGTTTTGTTTTTCCAGAGCAGTCAGTTGCAGCAGCTGGCATTTTTCCTGGTAAACCTCAATATCAGCAGTCCCAACAGCCAAGATATGATCCATTTTCTAATACTTATAATCCTGGCTGGAGGGACCATCCTAACTTGAGATATGGGAATTCTGGTCAGCAATAACAACCCCAACAGCAGCAGCAATTTAGATACCAAGCTGTAGGTCCTAGCAACAAATACCAACCACCTGCATTCAGACAACAACAAACTGTGCAGCCACTTGTGTAGCAGCCCCTGATGTTGCCAAGTCTAGCAACCACTCCATCCGAGCCATCATTGGAAGATTTGATGAAACATATGGCTACAAATAATGTTCAGTTCCAACAAAATGTCAATGCCACTATTCAGAACCTGCAAACTCAGATTGGGCAGCTGGCCACCACCGTGAGTGAATTGAAAAGCCAAGGATCAAGCCAATTGCCTTCACAAATAGTCAGTAACCCAAGAGGCAATGTAAGTGTCATTACCTTGAGAACTGGCAAAGAAATTGATGGTCCTAGTCTGCCACAACCAGAGCTCCCATTACAGCAGCCAGAGATTGATCAGATACAACAAAATTCGCATGAACTAGATGCCCCAGTCCAGAAGATATGTGCAGAGAATTCAGACCTGAACATTCCACTACCCTTCCCAAATAGAGTGACACAATCCAAACAGATAGCGCAAGCAAAAATGGAAAAGGAAGTCATGGAGACATTCAGGAAGGTGGAAATCAATATTTCCCTCCTAGATGCAATCAAGCAAATTCCCAAGTATGCCAAATTCCTTAAGGAGTTGTGTACTCATAAGAGGAGACTTAAGGGTACTGAGAAGGTCAGTATGGGCAGAAATGTTTCTGCGATGATTCAGCCAAGCATGCCAAAGAAATGCAAAGATCCTGGAACTTTCACAATCCCTTGCACTATAGGCAATTCTAGATTTAGCCATGTAATGCTAGATTTAGGTGCTTCTATCAATGTCATGCCTATGTCAGTGTATAAGTCTTTGAACATTGGCACCTTACAACCCACTGGTATAGTGATTCAGTTAGCAAACATGACCACTGCTCATCCTGCAGGAGTGCTGGAAGATGTGTTAGTGTGGGTGAATGAGCTGATTTTTCCAGCGGACTTCTACATTCTGGACATGGAAGATGAGTCTTCAACAAATCATGCTCCATTGATTCTAGGAAGACCATTCCTCAAGACAGTAAAAACCAAGATAGATGTGCATGCTGGCACCCTTTCTATGGAATTTGGTGAAGATGTGGTACAGTTTAACATTTTTGATGCCATGAGACATCCCCTTGAGGAGCATTCGGTTTTCATGTTGATGTGATTGAAATTTGGTTGATGATACTTATCTTGATATGAGTCTTGAATTCGATATTCCGACTTTCTGGATTACATGTCACTTGTGATATATGTGTTAGTGTGATCTTGAACCATGTCTTTGTATGTCTTTGAGATTTATACAGTTATGAGTGATGATGCAGGTGCTTATTTGACTGATGCAGCATATGAAAATATGAGTCAAAATTATGTCGAATTTAATGCTGCTGAGTTGCTTGTTTCAAATAGCTTGCTGCCTTCTATTGTGCATCCCCTATCCTTAGAGCTAAAGACTTTGCCTGTAACACCCCTCAATTTAATAACCAATGCACAATCGTCATTATGTCACGGTCACTAAATGTCGGCGTGCTAACATTGTCAAACAACAAATTTACCATAAATATTAAACATTTCTCATATGAGGAAAATAAGAGCCACGAATGAGTAGTTACATATACAACCAGTTAAATTATGAATTATAATATGTACTCAATTTACAACATTTAAGTCTGGATAATTTCCTTGAAACATACATGTACTAAAAAATACACTTTATATAGGTAATGCAAAATAGAATATGAACTACCCATAATATATCTACGACTAAGGAGTTGGGCACTCCATCGTATCCCGAATGCGTGAGGCAATTCAAGCTCACCTTAGGTGTAGCGAGAAATACAAGATAAGGTCTTCAATCACAGTCCTCTTCATGGTCAAAGTCGGATCCCCGAGCATGTCACATACGCTTGTCGGTCCGGTCGACTACTGGTCTTGGTATCAAAGCGAACACAATTCGAACAAACCCCAAAAGAGCTCCCTTCGCGACGGCATCACCGAATGCAGTGGGTCAAACCAATAAAATCCAAAGGAATCCAACTTCGTTCCCACTTATAGTCTTTAACCAAAAATTAACATAGAGCAAGAAAAGTACAAGAAAGAGGTAAGACATCCTACCATCATTACCATCATAGCATCGAAACCAAACGGCGCAAGACGCCCACATAGCATTTATGATAGCAATAATGGTAATAAACATTTAGTAGCAGTTATAATCAACCAGACAGTTTTAGGCAATCATATATATATACATGGATATATCAGGAATACAACAGTTCCAATTATAAAAACAATGTATGCCAGGTAATTCATGGACTCACTATGCACATGTGCCCTCAATAATCAAGATCCTACTCCATGGAGCTAGACACAAAACAATCGGAGAGAATGATTCGGGAGACATGCCAGTATCTCGTCACCATAAAAACAAGTGCTTTCGAGAAAATAATCGGTCATTTTGCGCAACAAGGCTTTATATTGCGGCATTCTCACAAGATCTCGATATAGGGCGTGGCCGGTTAGGATCGTCGGTGCGTGTGTATCGGTCCGTCTTCACGGTCCGGAGGAGCTACCACGCCTCTGCGAGACGCCCGCGCCCGACGCCCTCAAGGTCATCTACAGGACCCACGTATCTATTCGCACCCGCACTAAGGTGTGATTCAACTCTAGGCAACTCGGCCTTAGCAAAGTCCAACGGACATTCTCGTTCTTTTGTGCAATGCATGACTCTATCATGCTTCTCATGACAACTCGGTCAATCATGCCTCAAATGCATGTCATATGATTTATCCACAATGCATACAGACTCTATGCATAATCATGTATGATCATTATTACATACTATTCCATCATGCATCACAATTTGCCCAAGTAAGAATTAACCCAATCAATGGTCACCCACATGGATCCACAATAGCATGATATTGTTGTTAAATAAATTAATACATTTTAAAGCGTATTATGAATTCTTACTTAGGTTTAGCTTTACTTACAGAGTTTATCTCTAAAGGAATTCTCTTAGTTAACTTAAAATCCTCTTAGGTAGTTTATTCATATGCGCTTAGAAGGTTATTCTAAGATCTCAAGATCTCACACTCTCATGTTCTTCCCTGTTTATGCATCCCTAAGTAATTTCTAGTCATCCCATTTATTTATAATCAATATGCCTCTATTAGTCCCAAGGTTTTGGGTCCAGGAAAATAATTGGTCGGAATCACAAACTGAGTCAGATATTTCAATTACCAGGTGTTGGGTGATAGGTATACTTTTGAATTCGACGGAGACAATACGTTTCATGAATAATTGAAGCTGCCATTCGACGAAGAATAATGTAACAGGAGGAGGAAAGAATGGGGGAAACATTTTATAATAGGATTGGCAAGAAATTAATTTCTGTCGGATTGGATGTGGGTTCTGTCGAACAAAGATCAGAACTGTCGAACCCTCCAGAAGGTCAGCAAAAGCCTCAATTCGACGGGTATGGGTGTCGACATTGGAGAAAATCTCCCAAGCGTCGAACCGACGAAACACTCGTCGAAATTTCTAATTTCGACGGGTCTGGAGAAATTCATCTACTCGACAGGCATTGTCTTTCAAACTCGACGATTTTTGACTTTGGGACAGTTTCTCCTAAGTGTCCAGGGACTCTATTCGACGGGTTATGGTCGGAAGATCAATCTCGACGGGCATGATCGGGGTTCATACTCGACGGATTTTGACATTGTGTTTAGTGGTCAAAGATCTAAACTCGACGGGTTTTGACATTCGACGGAAATGGTCAGAAGTCTGAACTCGACGGATTTTAACATTTTACTAAGTAATTAGGTTATCAAATTCGACAGGTTTGGCCATGAGTCCTTACTCGACGGATTTTAACATTTCACTAAGTAATTAGGATATCAAATTCGACAGGTTTGGCCATGAGTCCTTACTCGACGGATTTTAACATTTTACTAAGTAATTAGGATATCAAATTCAACAGGTTTGGCCATGAGTCCTTACTCGACGGGTTTTAACATTTTACTAAGTAATTAGGATATCAAATTCGACAAGTTTGGCCATAAGTCCTGACTCGACGGATCTTAACATTCGACGAAAATGGTCAGAAATCTTCATTCGACGGATTTTGACATTCAACGAAAAATGGTTAGAAGTCTTCATTCGACGGATTTTTGTCATTCGACGAAAACAGTCAGAAGTCTAAATTCGACGGATTTTAACACATCACCAAAAGATCAAGTTATTGTATTCGACGAGTTTGGCCAGATTTCATACTATTACTAATTTCCACATGAAGTTTCCAAATTCTGGGCTCAACACCGTAACTATCCGAAAACAAAGTGGAACTCATTCCCTTCAATATTACACATTCCAATACATCCAGTTATATTTATATATATATATACATTCAAAACTCAAACAATCAAATAGCACATATACAACCCAAACAACATACAAAAGCAGAAAGACCCTTAACACAAATCACAGACGTTCCTAAATGCTAAGAGAGGTTGAGGAGGAGTGTCTTCCTCTTACCTTGGAGAAGCACAAAGAAAGGCATTTGCTCCTTTTGGTCGGAAATTATGTTTTCAGCTCCCAAGAAATCCTTGAACATTCAAGCTCACCAAAATCAGAATCAAGTGTTGAAATGGATACCCATGGTCATCAAAATGACAGTGGGTTACGAAAATGAGAAGAGATGAGGAAAAAGCTAAGGATTTTACCTTAAAGTTCCAACCTTTAAGCTTCAACAGTGGAGAAGATGAAGATGAAGAAAATGTAGAACTTTGAAGATGATTCCCTCAGATATGGTGTTTCTCCAAACACGAAATGGTGCTAGGAGTGTGACGGTTTTGGAAGATAAAAATGTGAATGTGGGTGGATGGTCTTCTTTGTAAGGAGAAATGGAAAGAGAGAAAGATGAGTGAATAGTGATCTGCTACGTACAAGAGGAGGAAAATATGTGGATGAAAAGTGAATTAGATCCCTTAATTCAAATGTGCAGCATAAAATAGGGGGAGAGAGAAATAATAAAATAATAGTTGGAAGAAGCTTCCTTGAGAAGCTTTGCACGCTCCTCGATAAAGTGTATGGTAAGCTAGTCTCCAAATTAAATACATCTGATAGATGATCAATTACGCTGTAGAATTATTTTCTCAGTGAATGAAATTACAAGTGATGAAAATAATATTTTATTATTCATCCGATAATTTTATGATACCGCGATTTTATCTAGCAGATAAAACCTTGAAAAAATGCAAACCTCGCAAACTGTGCCTGACCTCGGGTTTAGTAAGATCCCCCGTTGACACGTTGACGGTCCAAGGTTTACCCTCGGGAGAACATTTCGTTATCTCGGCTCAGCTCGAGTGCATACGCAAAACGAGGAATATATTAAAATATTCAACGTTTCCAGAAAATTTCACAAAAATCACCAAAAATCACAAATATTATAAAATAATTATTTATAATGAAATAAGCAATTTTCGGGATGTTACAAAGACCACCTTAAATATGCATATTTGGAAGATGATGAGAAAAGTGCCGGTGATTGTCGCTAAGAATCTATAACACGAACAAGAAGAAAAATTGCTGCAGGTTTTGAGGCAAAGCATAAGCGGGCCATCGAATGGACACTTGCAGACATTCCTGGTATTAGTCCCTCCACATGTATGCATAGAATTTTATTGGACGAAGGTACCAAGCCAGTGAGGCAGCCCCAAAGGAGACTAAATCCCTTATTCGGATGTGGTGAAGAAGGAAGTGACCAAGTGGCGCAAGTCTGGCATTATTTATCCCATATCGATGGTAAATGGGTGAGCCCGGTGCATGGTTCTAAAGAAATGCTGGAGTCACGGTAATTGCAAATCGAACAATGAGCTCCTACCCACAAGAATCCGGAACGGTTGGCGGGTGTGCATTGATTATAGGCGGCTTAACCAGGCCACTAGGAAAGATCATTTTCCATTGCCTTTCATTGATCGGATGTTAGAGAGCGGTTGGCAAGTCGCATTCTTGTTTCTTGGATGGATATTCGGGCTATTTTCGGACTCATATAGCCCCTAGAGGACCAAGAGAAGACCACTTTCACTGTCCATTTGGAATATTTGCATACGGAGAATGCCCACAGTGCGTGCAACGCTCCGGGAACCTTTCAAAGGTGTATGGTCAGTATCTTCTCTGAATTTTTAGAGAGTTGCATGGATGTGTTTATGGATGATTTTACTGTCTATGGCTCTTCCTTTGATGCATGTTTGGATAGTTTGGATCGGGTTTTACATAAGTGCATTGAAACTAACCTTGTCCTGAATTTTGAAAAATGTCATTTCATGGTAGAACATGGTATAGTTTTAGGGCATATAGTATCTAGCAAGGGTGTTGAGGTAGATCCTGCAAAAATAGATGTCATTTCATACCTATCTTACCCCACATGCGTGCGGGAGGTTCGTTCTTTCCTTGGTCATGCAGGTTTCTATCGGCGGTTCATAAAGGATTTTAGCAAAATTGCCTTTCCACTGTCCAACTTGTTGCAAAAGGATGTAGAGTTTCACTTTGACCAGAGATGTAAGGATGCCTTCAATCACTTGAAGCAAGCATTGACCAGTACACCTATCATCCAGCCACCAGATTGGACTCTCCCATTTGAACTCATGTGTGATGCCTCTAATTATGCATTGGGAGCTGTCCTTGCACAGAGAGTCGGCAAAGTACCTCATGTCATTTCCTATGCTTCGAGGACTTTAGATGCTGCATAAGCCAACTACACTACAACCGAAAAAGAACTTTTAGCAATTGTTTTTGCTTTAGATAAATTTTGATCATATTTGCTTGGTTCTAGAGTGGTTGTATTTTCAGATCATGCAGCTTTGAAGTTTCTCCTGAAAAAGCCCGATGCAAAGCCTCGGTTGATTAGGTGGATGTTGCTCTTACAGGAGTTTGATATTGATATCAGAGATAAGAGTGGAGCAGAGAACCTGGTGGCAGATCACTTGAGTCGGATTGAGAGAGAGGCAGATTCTTCTCCTATCCATGATGCCTTCCCTGATGAGAAACTTTTCAAGATATAAGGTAAGATCCCTTGGTTTGCAGATTTGGTTAATTTCTTGGTTGCTAGAGCACTACCTGCACATTGCACTAAGGCACAGATTGATAAACTGAAAAGTGAGTCAAAATCTTATGTGTGGGATGACCCTTATTTGTGAAGATTTTGTAGTGACCAAGTCATTAGGAGATGCATTCCTGATCATGAGTTTAATTCTGTTTTTAGCTTTTGTCATGCATTTGCCTGTGGTGGACATTTTGGACCTACTCGTACAGCTAGGAAAGTTTTGGACTCTGGATTATATTGGCCCACTCTATTTCATTTTACATATTTGTTTTGTAAATCTTGTGAACAATGCCAGAGAACAGGGAATATTTCTCATAGGAATGAGATGCCCCAACAACCTTTGTTATTCTGTGAGATATTTGATGTTTGGGGTATTGATTTTATGGGTCATTTTCCTGTGTCATTTGGTTTTGTTTACATTCTGCTTGCTGTGGATTATGTATCTAAATGGGTGGAGGCAAAAGCCACTCGGACTGATGATTCCAAAGTTGTTGTAAATTTTGTTAGATCACATATTTTATGCAGGTTTGGAGTCCCAAAAGCTATCATTAGTGATCAGGGTTCGCACTTCTGTAATCGGAGCATGGAAGCCTTAATGAAAAAGTATGGAGTTCTGCACAAAGTTTCTACACCTTACCATCCCCAAACTAATGGGCAAGCCGAGATTTCTAACAGGGAGATCAAGCAGATACTCCAGAAGACAGTTCAACCTAACAGAAAGGACTGGAGCAAGAGACTTGAGGATGCTTTATGGGCTTACCGGACTACTTATAAGACACCAATCGGGATGTCTCCGTATCGGATTGTTTTTGGAAAAGCCTGCCACCTGCCGGTGGAAATTGAGCATCATGCATTCTGGGCGATAAAAAGGTGCAACTTGGACCTAGATCAAGCAGGTATGGAGAGGAAGCTGCAGCTGCAGCAATTGGAGGAGATCCGCTTGGAGGCTTATGAAAGTTCCAAACTTTAAAAGGAGAAGACCAAAGCCTTCCATGATAAGTTAATTCTGAGGAAAACATTTGAGATTGGTCAAAAAGTTCTCCTCTATAACTCCCGCCTCCGACTCATGCCTGGCAAATTAAGGTCTAGATGGGATGGATCATTTATTGTTACTAAGGTTTTTCCTTCTGGTGCTGTTCAGATTAAAAGTGAGGTCACTGCCAAAGCTTTCATTGTAAATGGACACCGCCTCAAATAGTATCATGAACCTCCAGAGAATGCAGAAGTGGAGGTGATGAACCTTCTCCATCCGCATTATGAATAAAAAAAAAGGAAAAAGAAAAAAAAAGATAAAAAAAGAAAAAAAAATAGCTGTGTGCCCGACAATGAGGTAGGTAGTGCCATTAAATTTTGTCACTCGGAAGCATGTGGAGGTCATTTTTTTCTTCAGCGACAACAACTGCGAAAATCTTGCAGTATGGATTTTATTGGTCTACTTTATTCAAGGTCTGTTACACCTTTTGCAAAAGCTGCGAAAATTGGTCAAAAAAGTTCTGCTTTGAGATTATCATCTGCACCTACTCCTTGGAAAATTGAGATCTAGGTGGCGCGGTTCTTTTGTTGTCAAACACGTGTATCTTCTGGGGCCGTAGATATTGAGGATCCTAGGAATGGTAATGCGCTTAAAGTTAATGGACAAAGACTCAACCATTCATGGAAAACCAAGTTCTTGAGTTCTTTGTGTTGCCGGTTAAGTGGTGGATATGGTACTCCGTGACTCTCAAGTCGGTTTATTTTTCATTTTCCCAAAATAACTGAACCCTTCTTCTCCTTCAAAATGGATGTCATTCTTTCAAACCTGAGCAAACATTTTCCTTCTCTTCCTCAAAATGCTCTGAGAAAAATCTACAAAGTTCGATGTGAAAGATTGAGACTGTTAATGCACAAAGGAATGCCAGAAGATGTACGCTGGATAATTGAAGCAAAGGTCCGATTAACAGGCAAGTCTTCAATTTCATTTGACTCATATATGCCCGGTCTTGGAAGAAGTTCATATTCTAAAAGGAGAAGAGCAAAAAGGTTACAAGTCTATCACAAATGTGGACGATGGAACTGTAACAAGCGATGTCGTACTTTGGGGATGGTTTCCGCAAATAGAGAAGATAAAATTTTCTTCATTAAGAATGGACTGAGTAAGGAGTCATTAGATGATATCTTATTGACTCTTGAGACGCATTCTTGTGGATTGGTGCATCGTGAAATTCTTAAATTGTGGAATCTCTTCAAGGATGAAGAAAAACGCTACAGTCTTGGGAATCTGACTCTAAAAGACCATGCTTGCCAATTTATAAGAAAATTGGATGGGAAGCTTATCCTCGACTCATAGAAGACGTTTAAGCCGTTACTGGACGTTAAACCAGAGGCAGATGTAAGCCATATCCACAAACAATCTGTACGTATCATCCTCTTCTTCTTCTTCATGACATCTTTCAAAAAAAAAAAAAAAAAAAAAAAAAAAAAAAAAAAAAAAAAAAAAAAAAAAGGAAAGAAAAGATTCTATGTTTCTTAAATTCAACCTTTTCTGACAAACGTCAACTTACCCTTATAGGTGCAATTATTCCCCTTTCCATTCTTTTTCTTATTTAAACACTCCATTTTCTCCATTTTCCTTCAACTCAGAAACACTCAAAGAGAGGAAGAGTATAGAATGGGGCCTTCTATTCGTAACCTCAAAAATGTCTGTGTTTTTTGTGGGTCAAGTTATGGGAAGGGATTAGAGTTTGTAAATGCAGCTAGCACTCTTGGTCGATCACTTGCTGCGAGGAATATTCATCTTGTATATGGGGGAGGTTGTCGTGGGTTAATGGGGGCTGTATCACTTTCTGCTTTTATAGGAGGCTATCAGGTTTTAGGTGTTATTCCTAAACCTTTAGCTGAAAATAACATCACTGGAAAGACAGTTGGAGAAGAAATTCAGGTAACATCTATGCATGGACAAATGAAAACAATGGTTGACAATTCTGATGCATTTCTTGTCTTACAGGTGGTTTTGGTACTTTAGAAGAAATTTTTCAAATTGTCTCTTGGGCCGAACTGAACATCCACCATAAACCCATTGGTTTGTTGAATGTTAATAATTTCTTTGATCTTTTGTTATCTTTTCTTGACAAAGCTGTGGAACAGAAATTTATCACTCCTTCGGCAAGATAACTTCTTATCTCTGCCTCCACTATTGATGAGCTCATTGATAAATTAGAAGCTTTTGAGTATGTACCTGATAAGGTATTAGCTCAGATAGATTGGTCAACAGGAAGCAGCGAAGGAAGTAACAAGAAAAGAAAGCCAGATCTGGAACTTCATCTTTAATGGGTTTGATTTTATTGTATTTTGTTTCTGTTTACATTTGTGTCAGCTTTCTCCAACAGGTAATATCTTCTATCCTTTACTCATCTATATTTTAACATTGAGGACAATGTTGTGATCTAGTTGGGGGGAAGGATAGTTGACCCAAAAAATAAAAATAAAAAAAATTAAAAAAAATTGTTGTTGTTTTGTTTGGAAAGCATGATATAATTGTCATGGACTTATTAAACCAATTGGTGATGGCAGAGTAAGGAGTAATTTTACTCTTGAGACGCATCTTAATTGGTGGCAGAGTAAGGAGTTTTTTTTAGGTAGTAATTAATTAGTATTAAATTGTGGAAGTACTAAAATTTTATTATTTGATTTCTTTTCAGGGTCTGATACGGCACTGACAGTGTGCTTCTTTTCTGCTTAGCATTGATTCACTTCTTATCAGGTTGTGTTGCTCTTTTCTATATCTCTCTTTCACATTGAGGGCAATGTTATATTAAGTATGGGGGAGAGATTTTAGCATTTTTTTTGTTTTTTTGTTTTGTTTTAAAAAAAAAAGGGTTCATTGCATGATTGAATAACTTTTCTCCCTTCTTGAACTGATATGCTTGGTGATGGATGATTGAATTGATGAATTGAGTTTGATGGATGCATACCTTGTGAGATTTTGAGCCTAATGGATGGATTCAACATTTATGCCATTCTCTTCTTTCTTGTGTGATTTTTACTCATGTTAATGGCCACTCTAGAACTTGCTTTGATTTTTTTTTAGGTTACATTTCACTTGCATGCATGAACATGATTGAGGCCCTCTTTCTTAATTAGCTAGTTTAACCGAATAGCCAACCTTGTTTTCAATATGATATCAAGCACTCTTTTGACTTCTTGAAAATTCTCTGATTCCTACTAACCTTGTATATTTTCCTTTACTTAACCCCTTTGAGCTTATTTGACCATTCCTTGTTTCTAGCCCATTATGTGCCTTAAATGAAAAATCGTGTTCTTACTTTACCTTAGGGAATAAAAGAACATTAGCTTGGTTAATGGATGAGTTTTTTTTTTGAACAAGTGTGGGGGTGTGTGTACAAAATGGTTGTTAAAAAAGGAAAGAGTGCCTAAAAAAAAAAAAGAAAAATGTATGTATATAGTTATGTTCATATATATATATATATATATATATAAAAAGAAAAAAAAGAAAAAAAAAGAAAAGAAAAAAAAAGGATTGGGAAATGAATATGTAAAGGGATATACATTAGAGTTGGGATGAACTTTTATGCTTGATATTTGAACTCAGCTCTCATTTGCTTTTATTCCCTTTAGTATTTATCTTCTCATATCCATTTTATCCTCTTCTGTTACCTTGACCTCACTACAACCTTGAATAAAGTCCTCATGATTTATGTGTGCATGTGTTTTGAGTAGTGGAGAAATAGAAGATAAGCAAGCTTATGGTAGTACAATTTTCATGGGTTGAATTGAGTGAAATACCTACCTTTTAAACACTTGAGAGATTGAGAGGGAATCTTGTGAAGATCTATCATTCTCGATTCATGTTGAAGATACCTTGCTTGTTGGTTTGAGATGTGGAGAATTGTTAACTCATGAATGTTTTGATCCCTTGAACCTTTGGTTGTTCTTCTTGATTGTAAAATTTTGGGCTCTTGAATATCGTTGGAATTTAAATTTTTTTTAATCTCTTATGTCCTTGTTTTGGTCTTGAGTTTTGCCCAGGAGTGCAAAAAGCTAAGTGTAGGGGAATTTGATAATCACATATTTTATTCATTAAGAAACCCTTATGTTTAGTCATTTACACTCTCCATATTCTTAATTGATTGAGTTTGGTATGATTTTGTGAATTTGAGCTCAAATTGGTCCTAATTGAATATTTTCAGCATTATTAAGATTTGATACTGTTTCTGTATTTTGGCCATAACTTGAGTTTTTGATATCTGATAATCATGAATTTTACCTTGTAGGAAAGTTAAGAGGAAGCTCTACAACTTTAATAGAGAGCTCAAAGTCCTAAAAAGATGTCTAAGGGACCTAAGTTTACATGGAAGTCAGAATACGGGTTCTGTCACTAGAATCCGAACGGTGTGCACTCATAAAATCATCTCTCAAACTGTAATAATGGAGATGAGCTAAAATTTGGATAGCTGATAGTTAAGATCCAAATAAACAACTTTCATGAAGAACACGTTTTGAAAAAATGAAGTCTAATAGGTCAGTTTGAGCTTGCAAGTCGGAACAGAGGTGCTGAAGTTGGGTTTGAGTAACCTGCGGTATTTGGGTCATATCTTGGGCTGTAGGAAGCCAAATTGGACGATCCAGATATGCATGTTATAGCCAAGCCAAAGATCTACAACTTTCATGAAGAGTACGTTTCATGGGTCTGTAGTATAGTTGGTCTTTTTTGGCTTCCAAGTCAGACAAGAAATTTTCGCACTCACCAACCCTCTCAACTACTTCACTCACCAACCTTCTCAACTACTTCACTCACCAACCCTCTCAACTACTCCACTCACCAACCCTCTCAACTACTCTACTCACCAACCCACTCAACCACCCCACTCATCCACCTACTCTCGTTTGTCATTTTGTTACCCTAGACTTCTATAAAAGGTACCATTGGTTATCATGAAAGAACAAGTTGTATTCTCCTTCATTTCTCTCATAGTTTCTTCTTGTTTCTTCATAGTTTCTCATAGCTTTTGTATATTTTGATGCTCCCCTTCGTGGTAATGGAGGGCTAAGCTACTTTCGGTCAATTTAGAACTCTTGAAGAGATTGTGGTTTGGATTCTTGAGACCTTGGTTATGTATTGTATTTGATTTGTAATTGAATTCCTCTTTTCTTCTTCTCTTTTTCTTCTTCTTGATCTTGAATGCATGAATGGTGATTCTATTTATGTTGATTTGATTTGATCTTGGTTTAAGATTGAGATTTGTGATGAAACTTAGAACTGATTGATCTAAACTAATCACATAAATGAATATTGAGATTTGTGATGAAACTTAGAACTGATTGATCTAAATTAATCACAGAATTGAAAATGTTAGGTTACTGATTTATGCCTAAGTTAATTGAATTCAGTACTTGAAATTAACATAGATCTTCATGAATGGTGTGATTGCGGATTTGTGTTTATCACTTGTTAATTGAATTTTAGACGATCGTCTAGTATGAATTCTGGATTTGATGCAGAGATCTCGGTTAGATCCAAATTAACAATTCTATTGTGCTTCAAGTGTTCTATGAAGGGTATATGATTGAATCCACCCAATCTTGGATAGGTTTCTAAATTGACTGCTCTTTAATTGTTATTTCTTCCTTTAATTTTGTTAAGTGCGATCTTAAACTGTCAAACCCCCTTTTGCTAACTTTCACTTGATTTGATTAAATTGCATCTACAATCCTCGTGGAGATGATCCGGTGTTGTCACTGTGCTACAAGCTTAGGTAATAACTTCGGTTATAATTTTGACTGAGTTCGGCGCTCGTTAGCCACCAGTTGGTAAAAGCTAATGATTCTCTGAGAAGTTGCCTAAAAGTTCTAAACTCAAAAGCATTTAGCTTTTGCAGGTTTTGTTGAGTCAAAGATACCATATTTTTTTCAGATAATGTGGGTCTTCCAAAAGCGGTTGCCATTGATTGGTAAGCCAGAGGGATGTTCTGAAGAAGTCCAAATTGCCGAGCCAGGAGGTGTGGGCAGTAAAATTCAGCCAATGTCTTATTATAGCAGCTGGATGGCTTTACTCCACACATCAAGTCTCTAGCTGATAACATACTTCCCCAGCATAGAGAAATGTAGTTAGCTAGCCGAGGATTTGGAGAGTCCACATGGGTACTCGTCCAAGGAAGACTGTGGAGTCTATCGGCTAAAGGGAAAAACACTTTGGCATGTCGAAAAGTTCAGTTGCAAAGTTAAAGGCTGAATGTTTGACAAGGGGAGTAGTTTGCAAGACTCGACCTAGAGAGATTGGAGTTGAGGAAGAAAAAGTAAAACTCTTATGAGATAGAGGTATGAATTCTAGGAAATAAAGGGTTACCCAGAGCTGAAGAAACTAGAGAGGCCCTACTATATTATCTAGTTTCTCATTGTTTTGGAGTTTGGTAACCATGGTGAAAAGGCTCTTATATAAAAAGGAAAGGAAAAGAGTACCTAAGGCTAAAGGTTTGCCAGAAGTAACTAAAGAAATAAGGTGGGATATCTCTAGGACCACTGCGACCGAGCTAGAGCAAATAAAATATTTATAAAACCAATAAATAAGAAAGGCTTGATGTTTCCCATCAGACACCTGGTGAGAGGTCTTGGCATTGGCAGACAAGAAATTGGAGTAGGAAGAGGTGTTTTTAGAAAAGTTTACCTTTAATGCTAGATAGAAAAGTTCAAAAAGTGAATTCACATCTTCACCAATTATTGGAAGGCTGGTAATAGCTGCCATATCCAACAAGGTAGGGCTCATGATGCCTGAAGGAAGGATGAATCCGTTCACAGAGGTAGACCAAAACCCTAGGAAGCTAAACAGAAGGTCAAAGTTTAGGGGAACCTCATGTTGAGAAAGCATAATGACGTCATAAATTCCCCATGTTTTCCAATCTTCTCCTCGGCTAGTCGAAACCCGTTTCAGCTAATCGGCATACTGAGGAACAAGGCGAGGCCAGGTTTGGAGGTCATTAGGGCACTTATTGATGGAATACCAGTTAGCAGTGATTGAAAGCTCAAAATGCTTGGGATATAGGTGATGATCAAGAAAGATCTTGCCCTCGTAGATGTGAGAGGTACATGGGGTTATGGTAAAGGAATTCAAAAGTAGAATAAGCACGAGGAAGCCAGCATCTTGTTCTTGGTTCAATGGTTGCTGGGTGCTGAAAGCTGAATCGGATGAAAATAATGAAGAATCATCATCGCCATAAGAGTAGGTCTTGTTTTGGGAATCAGAGATGTCAAACATGATCAAAGAAATGGAAAAGTAGTTTGCTAGGTGCTTTGAAGAAGAAATGGCAAAAGTAAGTCGACTAAAGTAAGTTTCGGCTGAATTTATAATTGTTCCGCAGAAGAATGGTAATATGTTTTGACCGTTTGATCTTTTTTTGGCCAAGTATCTCTCACATTAAAAGATAAGTGGATATTAAATTGGGCACGACGCTCGAAAAGACTTAGTTACATTTATTCAGCTTCTCAAAATCAGCTGAAAAATGCAAGGGGGCAATTGTTATCACCCAAAAAATAAATTCAAAAGAGTAAGTTGATATAACGGCTAGCTGAGAATGATTAGGCGAATGAGGATATAGCCGATGAGTAGAGGATCACTTGGCTAAGGTGGGATGGGCCTTGCTGTTAATAGGCCAGGATTGAAACAATAAAATGCTAAAGCATAATGGGTTGCAAGTTGATGGAAGGCTAAGAACTGAAGCTGTTACTAACAGATGCCACAAAATATGCCGAGAAAACAGGAGTTGAGCTGTTGAGGGGTAGCCATTGTGGCCAAAATGGTTAAGAGACATGGGTAGGCTAGCCATAGGTTAGTCCCTTGTTTTTAGGAGCTCTAGTCGGTAAGGTTGGCTATGGTGGGGGTTAGATTTTATCTATAAATATCACTTGTACCAATTGAAGAGGGACGGATCACAATCAATACAACTTTTAAACTTTGCTTATTTTGCTTAACTTTTCAGCCCTTTACTATATTACTTTTACTTTGTGAAATTTATTTTTCGCAAGCTTATTTCCTAGCCGATTACAGCTTTAACCTCAAATTCTTAGACTTCTTAAGTTCACCTTAATACCAAACGCTTTCTTTAGTGAGTTTAGGAACCCTTGCTAAAGGTTGGATTTTGCCTTTAGTTCAAATCGCCTGTTTCCTATCAAAATCCATACGTGTTCGTCGGCTGAATTCTTATTCGGCTGATAAATTTATTTCACACGTAAACAGTAATTAAATATTCGAATGTTAATTTTTCTATGAAAAATCATAGTTCCATCCGTTGGTTACAGTGACAAAAAAATTACCTATTACCAATGTTTTTACTTTTGTCATTTTTAAATATTATCATGATTATATGTTTGTGATTACTTATTATTTATTTAATATTCTATTAAATAGCATATAATTTGGTGTGTTTCATTCATTCCATGTGGCTCGTTACGCCAAAGCTAGCGTTGGGGTTGCACCATGTCAACCCAATTATCTTCCTTTGTCGGTTAGAATAAAAGGTGGATTTCAAGGGAATTCTATTTACACACCTAGTTGCACTCTAGGTTAATATTAGCGTTAATGTCCATCTTTTTGGTTTTATGTTTTATTGCTTTCGCATTGAACTTCTCGTGGCCTTTTTTTTTAAACGACCTCCTTGTGTTTTATAGATTCTTCAATCCCTTCTTCTGATTTAATAAACCTTAGTGATTCCTCTGTTCTTCATTATAACATTAATCAATTGTTGTCCATTAATGCTGATGGGGCTCATCAAGCAGGTGAGAACTAATATTAGTTTTTTTACTGACTACTCTTTACCATTCATAAATAGTGGTGGAAATAGCACAGTGTGCTTATGAGGGCCTTCAGCTTAGCTCGCATTAGGCTCAAATTGGACTTCTCCCACTTGTCTATTCCAAGGCTTAGATTGATTGACTAATTTAAATGTAAACTTATTATCCCATTTAAAGGTCTTATTACAAAGCATATCTTTAAATAAGCTTTTAAACCATATCTTGCTTTTAATAAATCTCGACCAAGCCTTTTGAAAAATGGCTTTCGTCAGGCTCATATGCTTGACTTAGGCCTTTTATTTGGGTGATAGTCTAAGCCCGTTTAAAGCAAGGCTTGGTGTGGCCTTTTAACCATGTGAACAATGGAATATAGCATCACCAAAGTCCAAACAAACTTTTTCATATTACATGGTTTTGAATTTTGCTAGAATTCATATTATTCTTATTTTTGGTGCTTAGTGATAATCTTTTTTAGATACTTTGTGAACAAATTTATGTGGTTTTTTGCACTTTATTAACATAAATATTATGTTTATTAATTTAGTGGCTGTGACACTTCACATGATATTTATGCTTCATTGGTGGCTGATTTAATGCATATGGTTGATTCATAGTGTCAAGGTGAAATCATTTAGAAGAGTGAGGGATTATTTTGAACAAAGTGGAGTTGAGTCTATCTCACTTAGGTTATTTAGACATTGCATTCTGGATGCTCGTATGTATAACCTTCCAAGTGTTGATGAAGTTGCTGCTTTGATTGTTGGAGATTTTGATAGCTCAGATGTTGGTAGAGACATTATTTTGCAGTGTCAGAATGGTGAGCTACTTATAACTACCGAGACTATCAAATTTATCAATTTATAACCAGTTTACAAAAATAACTTGTAATATAAGGTAACATCGGGTCGAACCCATAGATCACTCTAATTATGATCACAAAATCAAATTAAGATGTCAGTAAACAATGGGGAAAGGGGTTTGTAAGATAAGAAACAGAAATCAAAAGCAATTAAAGAAGAGAAAACAGAATTAAGAAATAACCAATCCAAGAGAATTATCCAATATTGATTTTAATCCATCCTTGATCACTAAAGGTCCATTCAATTATCAATCGAATCCTTGGTCTTAAATCATATCAAGATGCCTCAAAATGATCCATGGATCTTCTACTAGATACGCATCCAGAATTCCATTAATTAAGGTTAGACAAATTAAGCATTCATCCAAAACCTGAATTAACTTAAAAACTAAGATCCAACCAAGATAAACATTTCATCAAACATTTCAATGCCTTTTTTAGTCTCTATAATTCATCTTTCACATATAATAATTACGCAATTATCATATGAAAATTCTAATCAAATTAAGCAACTCAATCAGAATTAAGCAAATATGAAGGAGAGAAACTTAATTAATAATTGAATGTAAACAATTAAAACAGAATCTCAAGATTAAGCATAAAAAATGTTCAATCCCTTGGATTGATTAAAGGGTCTACCCCTCCATGAATGGGAGGGAAGAACTTAGAAAAAGAAGAGAAAATCTAGAGAGAAGGAAGAGAAGAGAGAAAGATCTAGATCTAGAGAGAGGATGAAAAGTGTAGAATGAAAATTGAGTCTTGGACTTCTGTTGCTCACCCCTATAACTACCCCCTAATTTGGCCATACATGGTTAGAAACCTATTAGTTATAGGCTGGGTCCATTAAGAATCATTGGGCCCAAGTCCCATGTCAATTAGAGGCCTACAACTCAAGTTATGCCCATTTAAGTGACATAAACTCGTTAGTAACTTGTCTCTATTTTACAACTTCAATTTCATGCCCAAAATGACATATTTTGGCATAAGAGTCTTATAAGAGTTGTATACTTGGATCTTAGCTTTCATTTGGACTTAGTTTGACGTCCATTGCACCCCTATAACTTAAGATATGGGCTGATGAGTGAGCAGAGGTAAAGCTGTCAAGATCAACATTCTGGCTCTTGCTTCAACTTCAATTTAAATTATCCAAACATATGATTCAGCTCCTGAGGTCTTCATGAAACTTGTAGGGATTTGTTTTAGCTTTCCTACAAGACTAGAATCACACTAATCATATACTTAAAAATCAAATTATATCCAAAATACTGAACACTACCCAATAATCAATTTAAGACCAATTCGTGCAATAATTCTTACAATGATCCAATTAGACCCAATATCATAAATGTGACAAAACTAATTTAATTAAGCCAAATTGAACCTTAAGACACCTAGTGAGAGGATCATTAAATGAATAAAATATAGTACTATCAAATTCCCCCACACTTAGCTTTTTGCACTCTTGAGCAAAACACATAAGACCAAAACTAAGGAACAAGGAAAAAAAACACAAACTCAAAAACTAAAAACTTTAAAAGACTCAATTTTCAATGATATTCAAGAATGCAAAAGTTTACAAGCAAGAAGAGCAACCAAAGATTTAAGGGATCAAAACATTCATGAGGTAACATATCTTCACATCTCAAACCAACAAGCAAGACATCTTCAATTTAAAAAAGCATGAATCAAGAATGATAGATCCTCACAAGATACATTCTCAATCCTTCAAGTGCTTAAAAGGTAAATATTTCACTCAATTCAACCCATGAAAATTACACTATCATAAGTTTACTTATCTTTTACTTCTCCATTATTCAAACACATGCACACAAAATCAAGAGGATTTTATTCAAGGTTGTAATTGGGCCAAGGTAAGGGAATGAAACAATATGGATATGACAAGTTAAACACCCAAGAGAATAAAAGAGCACTGGGAAAGAACTCAATCAACAAACATGAAATTTTAACCCCCCCCAAATCCATATAATGCACATTCTCTTTACATGTTCCTTCTCTTATTTATTTATTTATTTTTTCACAACCTTTTTGCATTTATTCTTTTTCTTTTTTATTTCTTTTTTTTTAGCAAACACTTTGCATATTGCACATCAAATTACACAACCCCCCCACTTGAACCATTAATTATCCATAAGCAAAAGAGCTCTTCCAATGAAAATGAACTAATGCTCTCCCATTCCCTAAAGTAAGGTAAAATCATGGTTTTTCACATAAGGCATATAATGAGCTAAGACAAAGGATAGGTAAATAGGCTCAAGGGGGTTGATCAAAGGGAAATGATGCAAGGTTGGCTATTTGGTCAAAGTAGCTAATTCAAAAAAGAATGCCTCAATTATGTCCGTGCATGCAAGTGAAAATGTAGCCTCAAAAAGAATCAAAGCAAGTTCTAGAGTGATCAATTGTCATGAGTGAAAATCACACAAGAAAGAAGAGAATGACTTAAATGTTAAATCCATCCATCAATAGGCTCAAAATCTCATAAGGTATGCATCTATCAAACTCAATCTACCAATTCAACATCCAAAACCAAGCATGTCAAATTCAAGAAAGAAGAAAATTTATTCAATTATGCTATAAATCTTGAATTTCAATTGCTTCAAACTCATAAACTTCACAAATCTCAAAACACCATTGGAAAGCAATTAAAAACACACATTTTTTTCTTTAAAAGTAGAAAACATAATTAAAAATAAAAATAGAATTAAAATTAGAAAATAGAAACAATAGCAAAAAATAGCAAAAATATCAAAAATTAGAAATAGAAGAAATCAACAACAAAGAAATTAAAAATAGAATCGGAAAAATAGAATCGAAACAAGTAAAATAGAAATGAAATTAAGTGCAGAAAATAGAAATAGAGCAGAAACAACAAAAATAGTAAAAATAGTAAAATTAAAAAGGTAAACAGTAGAACAACAAAATGCTAAAATTCCTCCCCCACACTTAAATTTTATGTTGTCCTCAATGTAAAGCTTAAAAGAAAACAACATTCCACAATTATCATCAATTAATCTAGGACAAATAAAATAAAAGAGAGAGAGAAGAAACATCCTTATCTAATGAGGTAGATGGAGAGACTTCTAGCAGGATCCCATTGGCGAAAGTATAATGACTAAGTTATACTTGAAGCATGAGAGCTTCCACTGGGGTCTCATTGGCCCTCCTTAATTCCCTTGGGATTCACCCAAGTGATATCACCGAGATCCCAGGCTTTCTTATACTCTCTTGGAATTTGTAGCAATCTCTCCTCCTGTTCAGCAAGGAGGTTCTTGGCCATGATCACAAGGAGCTGCTCATCATCTGCCAAGTATGCATATTTCAAGTGTTCGGGTAATGACTTCAGCTCCAACTTTGGTGGCTGCACTACAGAAGGTAGTAATCTATGGGGCTGCAATGATTCTGCTTCTGCTGCTTGAATCTCTGCATATATATCACCTGTTGCACAATATGCTAACACAGGAAAAGATTTATCATATCCCAAAAATACAGAAATTTCAAAACACACAAAACACAACTTATCACCATCACAACAAGCACACAAATCACTACACACGGAGTCATCAAAATCAGCAATCTCAAGAAACTCCTCACATAAGTCAGCATATGAATTATCGACCAAATCATCAATTAAATCAATATGAAAGACCGAATGTTCTTCCATGGGATGTTTCATAGCATCAAGACTATTAAACCTCACAATGGAATATCCAAACTCCATGGAAAGAACTCCTGCATGCACATCAATCTTTGTCCATGCTGTCTTGAGGAAAGGTCTAGAATGAGTGGAGCCTTACTGGATGGTGACTCCCCCTCCATCTCCAGAATATAGAAATCTACAGGAAAAATCAACTCATTCACCCGGACTAACACATCCTCCACCAAACCAACTAGGTAAGCATTACTCTTGTTAGCTAGCTGGATCACCACACATGTAGCCTAAAAAGGACCAAGTTCAAGGGAGTTAAAAATAGACATAGGCATTACATTAATGGAAGCACCTAAGTCTAGCATGGCATGCTCAAATATGTGATTTTCGATTATGCAATAAATTGTAAAAGTCCCTAGATCCTTGCACTTCTGTGGCATAGGCTAGATGAGGGTTGAAACATTCTGCCCCATATTGATTCTCTCATTGCCCTTTAACTGCCTCTTGTGTGCACACAGTTCCTTCAAGAACTTGGCATACTTTGATATCTGCTTGATTGCCTCTAACAATGGAATATTGACTTCCACTTTCCTGAAAGTCTCAAGGAGCTCTCTATCCCTTTCATCCTCATATATCATTCTGGTCTCAATGGCTCTCTATTGAAAGGGAAGAGCCACTGCAGGCTACTGTTGCTCATCAGCAACAACTGATTTTTTCTGAACCTCATATTTTTGGGCTAGGTCATTAAAAACTATTTCTTCTGCTAGTTGATACTTGCTTGTAACTTGAGGTTCAGTTGATGCTTTTATAAATTTCCTAGACCTCATCATAATGGCACTCACATTCCCCTTTGGATTGGGAATTATTTGGGAAGGAAGTTGGCCAGAACCTTGGGCTTGCAGCTGACTTAGTGAAGAGGCCAATTGTCTAATCTAGGTTTCTAAATTCTATATGATGGCCTCTGTCCTCTGTTGGAACTATATATTGTTGGCGGTCATCTGCTTCACCAAATCCTCAAATGAAGACTCAAGTTTTGTGGCTGCTGGGTTTAGTAGTTACAGAAGCTGCTGAAATTGCTGTCTACTTGGTCCAGCTTAAGGTTAAAACTACTGCAATCTTATTGGTTGTTGCAAGGGTTGCTTATACTGTTGTTGTGGTGCTACATTCCCATATCTCAGGTTAGGATGATCTCTCCAGCAAGGATTGTATGTGTTGGAGAATGGATCATATCTTTGTTGTTGTTGCTAGAATTGTGGCTTACTAGGAAAGACTCTTATTGTAGCAATAAATTGATCTGAAAAAATAGAACCACCATCCTGAAGTGTAGGGCATGCATCTGTAGGATGAGATGAACGAGAACAAATGCCACACACAGTTGTAGCTATCTGCACAGGTAATTATTGTCTCACTGCTAACCGTCTCACCAAAGAAGCCAATTCCTCAAGTCTGTGCTCCATTCTCTATTAGTCAACATGAGACAATTGAACCTCATTGACTCCTCTGGTTAAGGTAATGACTCGTGTGCTAAATTATTGTGCATTCGCTACCATATTTGCTATTAAATCTCTTACTACAATAGGGGTTTTGTCAACTAATGCACCTCAACTCGTAGCTTCCACCATGCTTTTGTCCATTAGTAGCAAGCCTTCATAAAAGTACTGGATCAATAGCTAATCATTGATTTGGTGATGAGGACAGCTTGCACATAACTTCTTAAATCTCTCCCAATATTCATGCAAGGTCTCTCTTGTCATCTGCCTTATGCCACATATGTCTTTTCTAATGACAGCAGCTCTAGATGCAATGAAGAATCTCTCTCAGAATAACCGCTTCATGTCATCCCAACTCATGACTGAACCTGGTGAAAGGTAAAATAGCCAATTCTTGGCTGCATCAGCAAGTGGAAAAGGAAATGCCCTCAGCTCAATGTGCTCCTCAAGGATCCCTTATGGCTTCATAGTTGAACAAATCACATGGAACTCCTTAATATGCTTATGAGGGTCTTCACCTGCAAGACCATGAAACTTGGGCAACAAGTGTATAAATCCAAATTTTAATTCAAAACCAGCATTAAGATCAAGATATTGAATGCATAAAGATTGGTAAGTTACATCAGGAGCAGCAAGTTCCTTAAGAGTCTTATTCTGCATGTTATCACCCATAGTTATAAAATTACTTAAGATCTTGGGTTCACTTTCAAATTCAAGATCAAAATCAAGTTGAGAAGCAATTTTTACACTCAGCCTATGAGCTCTAATCACTGTATGCAAGGTCTTACTAATCTCAGGATCAATATCAAGTAATTAGCTAGCAGAAGATCTAGTCATGCATCATCCAAAGCACATAAAGTATAAAAAAAAAAAAGCAAACAAGTAGAATACACTAAACAACACTAAAAATCTACTAAAATAAATCTAGTTAACCTATCTAATGATATTTAAAAATCATAGGACCACCATAACATGAAAACTACACAAAAATGAAACTAAAAAATGCAACAGAAAATCTTAAAAAATTAAAAAAGTGGTCTGAAAGATGATATTTGGGCAAACCATGGTTGACCACATAGTAAACCTGTGAGCCTTGTTTACTACACTGTTTTCCTTCAATTGATCAAGTTTCAACTTATTATGGGCACGTCTGTCTACATGAAAATCTACAAAGTGACTTGTAATCATCTGTTTTCGCCTGAAAACCACCAAAATACAGCAACATAGGAGTTAGAGAGGGATTAGTAGTCAAATATACTCCTAATAAGATTGATCAAAATCAAAATAATCCCCGACAATGGCGGCAAAAATTTGATAATTACCGAGGCTACCAAATTTATTAATTTATAACTAATTTACTAAAATAACTTATAATATAAGGTAACACTAGGTCGAGCCCACAGATCACTCTGATTATGATCATAAAATTAAATTAAGATGTTAGTAAACAGGAGAAAATGGGTTTGTAAGATAAAAAAACATAAACAATTAAAGTAGAGAAAACATAATTAAGAAATAACTAGTCCCAGAGAATTGTCCAATCTTAGTTTTAATCCATCCTTGATCACTATAGGTCCATTCAATTATCAATCGAATCCTTGGTCTTAGATCATATCAAGACGCCTCAAAATGATCCATGGATCTTCTACTAGATATGCATCCAAAATTCAATTAATTAAGGTAGGACAAATTAGGCATCCATCCAAAACCCGAATTAACTTAAAAACTAAGACCCAACCAAGCTAAACATTTCATCAAACACCTTTAATGCATTGTTTAGTCTCTGTAATTAATATTTCACACATGGTAATTATGCAATTATTTATAAAAATTTTGATCAAATTAAGCAACTCAATCAGAATTAAGCAAAGATGAAGGAGAGAAACTTGATTAATAATTGAATGTAAACAATTAAAACAGAATCTCAAGATTAATCATCAAGAATGTTTAATCCCTTGGATAGATTAAAGGCCCTACCCCTCCTCACGAATGGGAGGGAAGAACTCAAAAAAAGAACAGAAAATCTAGAGAGAAGGAAGAGAAGAGAAAAAGATCTAGATCTAGAGAGAAGATAAAAATTGTAGAATGAAAATTGAGTCTCGAACTTCTGCTACTCACCCTGGTAACTACCCCCTAATTTGGCCTTGAAACCTATTAATTACAAAGATGGGTCTATTAGGAATCATTGGGCCCAAGTCTCATGTCAATTAGAGGCCTACAACTCAAGTTATGCCTATTTAAGTGACATAAACTCGTCAACAACTCGTCTCTTTTTTCTAGTTTTAATTGCATACCTAAAATGATGTAGTTTGGCTTAATAGTCATAAGAGTTGTATATTTGGATCTTAGCTTTCATTTGGGCTTAGTTTGACATCCATTGCACCCCTATAACTTAATATATGGGTCAATGAATACACAAAGGTCAAGTTGTCAGGATTAGCATTCTGGCTCTTGCTTCAACTTCAATTTAAATTATCCAAACATATGATTCAGCTCCTGAGGTCTCATGAAACTTGTAGGGATTTGTCTTAGCTTTCCTACAAGACTAGAATCACACCAATCAGATACTTAAAACTCAGATTATATCCAAAATATTGAACACTGCCCAATAGACAATTTAAGACTAATTCATGTAATAATTCCCACAATGATCTAATTAGGTCCAATATCATAAAATGTGACAAAATTAATTTAATTAATCTAAATTGAACCTTAAGACACCTAGTGAGAGGATCATTAAATGAATAAAATATATTACTATCAGTTACGGAGAATTCATGAGACTCATACAACGTACATTCATTTGCAATACTCGTTGTTGTTTCCTTATGGTGAAGATGGGTTACCAAGAAAATATTAGTAGGATTCAAACTATATATGTTGTGGCTACTAAAAGGAGAGTTAGGATCTAACTAAGGGTGTTCACAAGCTTTCAGATTCATGAGCATTCATTTGAATTATCGATTGTTTTAAAAAGTCAAAGATTGTTCCAACAATTTATGGTTAATTGTTATTCAATTATTAATGCTCAAAGTTTGTCATACATTAGACAAAATCAATACATGATTAGATCTGAGTTTTTGAAAGGTCTAGAGGAAGCAGTTGATCGTGGTGATATACAACCAGTGTCAATAGAAAAGCGTGTTGTGCTACCTTCGTCCTTTTACTAGTGGGAGGCACTATATGTTCAATAATTGTCAAGATGCTATGACATTGTGCAAAAGATTTAGATATCCATATTTGTTCTTGACAGTTACTTGTAACACTAAATGACTAGAAATTAATAGATTTTTCTCTGAAAGAGGACTCATTGTGGATGATCAACTAGACAATGCATGTCATGTTTTCTGAATGAAATTGGATGAGATAATCCTTGATTTTAAAAAATGTGTTTTTCTTGGCAAGGTTATTGCAGGTTAGACATTGTTTATTTTCATTTACTTCATGTGTTATTATATATTAATATGGATATGGATTAGTCGAATATATAATTATGTCTTTGTTTATATGTAGGGATATATACTATAGAATTCCAAAAAAGAGGGTTTCCACATGCTCACATTTTGTTGTGGCTAGACACAAATGATAAATTGCACTCAATTGACTTGATTGATGCGGTTATTTGTGTATAGTTATCAAATAAAGTAGGTTTCCTAAGTTATTTAATGTGGTTTCAAATTTTATGATACATGGACTTTGTGGTTCTACTAGGATGAACTCCCCTTGCATGAAAGATGGTATGTGCTCAAAGTTTTATTCGAAGAGATTTGTACCAAAAACTTCTTTTGATGACGAAGGGTACCCAATATATCAGAGGAGGGATACAGGTGTAACTACCCTTTGAAGGGATGTTGAGTTGGATAATCAATTTGTTGTTCCCTATAATCCGAAGTTATTGATAAAGTACCAAGCACATGTTAACATTGAATTTTGTGATAAATCTAACTCTATCAAGTATTTGTTCAAATATGTCAATAAGGATCTTGATAGAATTATGTTAATACTAATTCAACAGATGATGTGGATGAGATAAAACAATATTATAATTGTCACTATTTATCACCATGTGAATCTATATGGAGAATTTTTGCTTTTGAGATTCATCATAGGTGGCCACTTATTCAGCATTTGACTTTTCATCTCCCTAATGAACAAATAGTTGTGTTCAATGATAATGACATGATAGATGAGGTTGTTAATAAGAACATAGATAAGCAAACAATGCTTTTATCTTGGATGGAAGCTAATAAAAGATTTCCTAGTGGTAGAAATTTGACATATGGTGAATTCCCAATGTATTTTGTGTATTCATTAGATAAGCATGAGTAACATCCATAAAAAAAGGGATATTCAATTTGTAGACTGAATTTTGTACCTTGAGGTATTGGGGAGTTATATTATATGAGGTTGCTTTTGAATGTTCAAAGGGGTTGCCCAAGTTATGAAGATATACGGATTGTTAATGATGTCACATGTGAGACATTTTAAGATGCATGCCATGCATTGGGTTTGTTATCAGATGATAAATAATTTGTCAAGTGTATAACGGAAGCTGCATAATTAGGATCAGGTAGGTATTTGCAAAGATTGTTCGTTTCATTATTATTATTGGGCTTGATGAGTAAGCCACTATATGTTTAGGATCAGACATGACTTTTATTAACAAATAAAATTCTTTATGAAAAGAGACAACAGTTAGGATACCCAGGTAATATGTATTGACATTGATGGTTAACTTAAGATGTTTAAAAACATATTTTTTTTGAGTAATTAATTTGTTGTTAATGACATATAGGAATCACATCATTTCTCTTATTCATTTTTATTTTTTATTTTTTATTGATCTTACAATTTTAGAAGAATTGAAGAATTTATGTTTGATTAAAATAGGAAAGTTATTGCTATCAAATGGGAAATCGTTAAAGGATTTTTGTGGCATGCCATATCCAAATTCCTCTCATTTACACGAATTTGAGAATGTTTTGTTGGTTAATAAACTTAGTTATGATAAAGATGAGATGATTTTTGAGCATTTGAAGTACTTTTCATCCCTTACTGATGAAAAACAGTCAATATATGATGAAGTTATTAGGGCCATGAATGAAGAAAAAGGTGGTTCTACTTTATTTATGGATATAGTGGGACTGGGAAAACATTGTTTGGCAATCATTGTCTAGCCGGTTATGATTTTAGGGAAAAATTATTCTCAAAGTAGCTTCAAGTGGCATTTGTTCTCTTCATTTACCTGGTGGTCGTACTGCACATTCTAGATTTGCTTTCCTACTTTCGTTGAATGAAGACTCATCATGCAATATTAAACAAGGTAGCCCTAAAACAGAGTTACACCACTTCACAAGCCTCATTATCTGGGATGAAGCCCCAATGGTTAACAGATACACTTGATGTAACACCCCAAATTTTAGGCTATGTTACAAAACTGACAAAATTACACTGTTTTGTATTTTTTGTGCAATATAAAAATAATTTGATTATTCCGATACTGTTTTTGATTGTTTTGTGTGATTTGCTCCGGGTCAAGAAAATACTAATTTTCGGGCCAGGGAAATTCTTATTTTAATTATTCGGAGCTAGGGGATCTTACTAAACCTAATTTCGATTGATATATATATATTAATCTTTTAATTTTTAGGATTTAACTGTGTAATAAAATAATTTTATATTATTATAATATTATTTTATTTGACAAGATTACCACTTGTCTTAAAAATAGTAGAAATCTGCTTCAAAATGATCATGGACCTGAAAAAGTCTGTGGGACCCGCATTTAGAGTAGCAGTCAACGATTCTAACTGGACAGAATTCTGAACCAATAGGAACAAGTCAACAAAGGTGGCTTGAAAACTCTAAACCAATAAGAATTGGTCAAATAAAGAAGCATAGACTTCATTAAGGACCATTGGATAAAAAGCATGATTTAGATGCTTTTGATCATAACCGTTGATCCGATCAATGGTCTGAAATGAATCCTGATAAAACCACTAAGTAATATACCACCGTAGATGAGATCAATGGATAGGAAACCAAGTTGATTTCAATGGCTAAGATGAAGTCAACAATAGTGGCTTGACTTTGCTTAGTAACTAATTAAACCTAATTTGGTTAATCTAATGGCCTAATTAACAAGTTAAGTAAGCTAACCTAATTATTAATTAGTTAGAATCTAATTCTTAATTAGATATCCTAATTTTAATTAGAGGTTATGATATATGTAATTATATGTCTAATTAATCAATTATGTAATTGGAATGTTAATTAAGATTGATTAGGAAACTTAACCTAACTAATTAACTAATTAATTAGCAAGTAATTAGACAATAATTGAAAACAATTAAGTCCCTAATCCTATGAAGAGCCACACGGCCAGCAGCCTTGGGAGATTTCTCCATGGTTCTTGAACCATCTTGCATGACAATAGCATGACCAAAAGATGACCAAGCCATGTGAAATTGCATGTGCACTCAATTGGTGATATTTTGATTCAAGTAAATCCTAATATTTTCCTATACTTACACGACAGCAACAGCTCCATTTTTCACTCTCACAATTTCACTTTTCTCTCACCAAAGACCAAACATCATATTCTCTCTAAATTTCAAGAACACATAGAAGTCATTTTTCTTCCATTTTTCTCTCTAGAATTCGGCCCCTACACCCATAAACACCATCACTCTTCTATAATTTTTACTCTCATCATTTCCTAAAGCTAAACAACCTCCTAAACACTTTTCATTTAGGAAGTTTTCTCAAAATCCCACTCTAAGTGCTTCAAAATCCAAGTTTCATCTTACTTCCCTAGAGGTAAATTTGTGATTCTTTGGTTTTAATTCAAGTTTGTGATTTTCTAAACCATGTTTGTTCTATGTTTTATCATTATTAAGCTTTGTTTGTGATTGTACTAATTTTTTTAGAATTGTTAGGGCTTTGTGTTGGTTTGTACGAAATCAAGGAGAAGGAGAGGAGCTTGAAAGACTTGTCTTCAAGAGGTAAGAGGGAGATTTTACCTCACCAACCAAGTTTTGGTGGTGTGGGGATGGTTTTGTATGTTGATAAATCCATAAGGGTTTATTTACCTATTGTTTGATGTCTCTTTGTTTGTGATTTTGATGTCTATGGCTTTATAATTGTGTATGCATGTGTGATTTTATGATTATTGCTTTGATATATGATTGTATGTGTGATTGTGTAAGCATGAAAATGTATGAGTAAAGTAAGATATGAATAACATGATGAAACGAACTCATGAGAGCTCCAAAGAGCTTGAAGGCTCACGACCTTACTAGGGTCAAGAGGACCAAAGTCCTGAAAATGATGGATTTGAAATGAGAATTAGAAGTTTGAATGAGAAAGAGATTGATTTTGAAAGAATTGGAATTTAGTAGTAAGCTAAATGATTTTTTTAGAAAACAAATTGATATAATAAATGGGTTATAAAATAAATTCGGATATCAAATACTTGAAGTTTACTGACGTATAGCTCACCCTACGGGTTTTGAAGTGCGTCTGGAAAATTTGAGATGTATTATTGGGAGTAAAAGAAAGCATTATAAATTTTTGGGAAACAGTACAAATACTGATTTTTAGAGGGGTTATATTGTAATTTTTGTTTTAAAAAAAGGGGCCATATTGTAATTATGATTTTTAGAGGGGTAATATTATAATTTTCATTTTTAATGGAGCTATATTGTAATTATTGATTTTAGAGGGACTATATTGCGAATATTTTATAAAAGAGGGACTATCTCATAAATATTATTTTATGAGGAACTATTATGAAATTATTATTTGAAAAAGGACTAAAACGTAAATATTATGTTTTGGAGGGATGAGAGACTATTTCATAAATATGAATTTTAGGAGGGACTATTTCATAAATATAAATTATATGAGGGACTATTGTGAAAATATTATTTAAATGAGGACAAAAGTATAAATATTATATTCTTGAGGGACTATTATGTAAATATAGAAAATAAAGTCAATTTTAGTGTTAAATGAGAAAAATAGTATTTTTGATTTAAAACGTATAAAAAATATTTTACGCGATTAAGAAAATGTAAAAATATGGTTTTACGATAAAATTATAGTAATGATACTGTTGGGCCTATATAAGGACCTCAAATATGAGATAAAGAAATTGAATTGAGAATATGAGATAATGAATTGGAACTGTAAATGGTGCATAATACATGCATTGGAAAGGTCCGATGGACTGATTAAGGCTGATTGCCTAGGAGAGAATACACCTCCTGAGTGGGTGCGATATGCGTAGTGTAGGTCACTCGTTAACCTTGGGGGCATTGGGGTGCGGGTTGCCTACAATGGACAGTTGGTAGCTCTTCTGTACCGTGGGTTAAACCAACGTAACACACCAATGATCCGGACTGAGACACTATCCTTAATCAAGACCTGATAAAGACTGTCGTGCATATGCTAGATGTGCAAAAAAATTGAGTACGTGGTCTGAGGCATGTTGGTGCAAAAAAATTAAGCTTTTCGATCACTCTCTCTGATCTGAGTTTTAGCTCCATGGAGTAAAAAATTGAGTCTAGATGCATATGCATAGTTATTGAGGGTATTATCGTAATTATTATTCATGGTATTTGAATTATTGAATATTTGAAAATGATTGAGGGTATTATTGTAAATATTATTTATGATAGTTAAAATTGGTGAATATTTGAATATTGGTAATGGTATGATTGTAATTGTTGTTTATTGCATGAGTTAGGATGATAATTGATATTGGTGGCATAATTGTAATTATGTATGATGTGCTGGTATAAGATATTGTATGTGTTTATCTTCATTGCTACCATACTGGTATTGGCGTAGGTGATCTCACCTCTTTGTATGTCTATCCTATATTGTATTTATAATTTAAAAGACGTTGAGCAAGAAGTTGACCGAGAAGGCAGAGAGGAGCAGATTTCCGTAGAGGAAGCTGAGTTCTGAGACGAGGAGATGCCTTGTTTCCTTGGGTACATAAGATTGATGTTTCGTGGAGGATTGGAGGCGTGGCACACGTTGACCTGGAAAGAGAGCGTATTTACTACATAGGGGACTCAAACATTATTTTAAGTAGGCTACATCTTGGACACCTTTATTTTATATTAGTGTGAACATTAATGTACATCTAGAGTTCCCATTGTCTATTAGACAATACTGGGGAGTATACTATCGTACTCCTAGTGCGATTAGTATAGTGTCGTCTGCTCGGACACCTGTCCGTAGGACTTTGCGTCTGTCTAGATCCCTATCTTTGAGGAATCTGAGGAGGACCCGTCTGAGGGTTCTGCTGTGTAGTAGTACTTGGACAGTACCATAGTTTCGATTAAAGTTTAAAATATTTTGAGAATCTAGTTTGTAAATATTAAAATATGACAATACTATGACTTGTATATATATGATGTAAATTATTTGAGATGATGTTGTAATGTTTTTTATTTTCCGCTAAGTTTATCTTGTTATTATTAAGAAATTTTACAACTCGCATTTATATTACAAAGCACGATTTCCAACGAAGGGGTAAATTGGTAATTGAGTAACATAAATGTGATGTCCTGAGGAGGGTGTTACACTTGAGGCATTGGACTGAACTTTGAGGGATATACTGAGATTTTCAAATGTTAGTTGTAACGTCTTATAAAATTAAATAATTATTCAAGGATTTTATTATTAAATTGGATTATAATAGTTGTCTTCTATTTCACTTACATAAATTATATTCAAAAGATAAGTTGAAATATTTAATTCTTTACCTTACTTTAGAACCATCATAAGGTTATCATTTTGCAATTTAATTTTATTATATAGTTTGCATGATCAATTAGGTGTAAAATTGAATTGAATACACAAAAAACATCAAAACAAAAATTTTATTTATTAGCAAGTGTACAATTTGTACTAAATTATGTACAAAGCCTAGTAAAAGCTTATAAAAACTCATACTATCTAAACTAATCAAATAAAATGCCTATGAATCCAAAATATTAGGGCTTATACATGCCCTCAATTTAAATAATACATACATAATCTCGGTAACTTACACAACTACATAATACGAGAGTAGAAATTGATAAGATTATGGATCATCTAGATTATACATCTTATCAACTTCAATATCAATCAATAGAGTGATCAAAGCCATTATTATTTCTCTGGAAAAACACCATAAAAATAATGAGAATTGTATAATTCCTAGTAGGAAAACAAACTAAACAAAATCCTAAATACAAACCAGGATGCTTCCAGCTGTATCAAATCACATAAATCACTTTACACAGTGAGTTAGAGTATAACCAATGACAATAATCACATCCATATAACAAATCACTGTTTAGAATATTTAGCAACAAAAGTGGAAATAAATGTTTGTATGATTTTGTATGATGCTTACGTAGTGCAATGCAAAAATGCTACATGAGATGGTAGTACTTGATGTAACACCCCAAATTCTGGCTATATGAATAGTAATAGTAGAATTACACTATTTTGTATTTTCGGTGTGTTATAAAAAATAATTTGACTGTCCTGAGATCATATTTGATCATTTTGTGTGATTTGCTCCTGGCCAGGAAAAATAAAAATTTTCAGGCCGGGGAAATTCTGATCTGCCTCATTTGGAGACGGGGGATCTTACTAAACCCGAACCTGAGTGACACAGAAAAGAATCTTTTAATTTTTAGAATCTATCTATAAAAACAAAAATATTGTACTGATAAATATCTGTGGTTATAGTTATAGCAGCCGTTGCTATGAATGTTGGACCCGATAAGTTTTAACTAACAGAAAATGTGCTTAGAATATTTTCTGTAATCAAAATTAAAATGAATCAATAGGAAACAGTTAAAATAAATGGTTGGACTTTTCTAACCAATGAGAATTGGTCAAGGAAAGAAGCTTAGACTTCTTTGTGGACCATTAGATTTAAAGCTTGATTTAGAAGCTTTGATCTTAACCGTTGATCCGATCAACGGTGTAAAATGAATCCTAACAAAACCACCAAGTAATATCCACCGTAGATGAGATTAATGGATAGGAAATCAAGTTGATTTTCAATGGATAGGATTGAGTCAACAATAATGGCTTGACTTTTGCTTAGTAACTAATTAATCTTAATTTAGTTAACCTAATTGCCTAATTAAGAAACTAAGTAAACTAACTTAACTAGTAATTAGTTATAATTTAATCCTTAATTTAAGATCCTAATTCTAATTAGAGGTTATGATACATGCTAAAATATGTTAAACTAATTGGTTATATAATTGGATGATTAAGTAAGAATGGTTAGGAAATTGAACCTAATTAATTAGCTAATTAATTAACTAGTAATTAGGCTTGAATTAACAACAAATTGAGGACCCTAACCTCACTTAAGCTCCACGGTTCAGCAGCAGAATGGAGGCGGTTCAAAGCGACCACGGTTCAAAGCGGACGAGAATGGAGGAGCTTCTACGTGATATTTGAACACTCCAAAGCCATGCAAAGTCAAGTTGGTGACCAATGACAAGTGATTGTCCATGTGCATTTAAAGTTTGGATAATTATTCAAATAAATCTCTTTATTTTATTCTCACAAATCACTCATGGCAGCAGCTGTAAAGTTGGATAATTACTCAAGTAATCTCTTTATTATTTCCTCACAAGTCACTCACGGCAGCAGCTGTAAAGTTTGGATAATTATTCAAATAAATCTATTTTATTTTATTCTCACAAATCACTCACGGCAGCAGCTGTAAAGTTTGGATAATTACTCAAGTAAATCCTTTCAAATTTCACAAGCCACTCACATGGTCAGCAGCCCTTCTTGTACGTCCTCACCTTTCACCTTTTCTACTTATCATACATAAGTTTTATTTCTCTCAAAGTACCAAGAAATCAAGCAAACTTCTCTTCCATCTTCTTTCTCCACATTCGGCCACCACCTGAAACCCACACCATCAATCCTTTAAAATTTTATCTCTTGGTTTTGTTTTAACTCAAATTATATTCTAACCATTTGTCCTTCACAAGGTTTTGTTGCAAACCTATCCTATCTTGTTCAAAACTTCTCCAACCTTTTCCTAAAGGGTAAGCTTTGATTCAATGATTCAAAGTTTGATTTTAATTTTGTTAACCATGATTGCTCCATGGTTTTTCAATCTTGATTCTTGTATGTGCATTTACTAATTTTCTTGGAATTTTAGGATTTTGTTTAGGAGGTTAACAAAGTTTCAAGGAAAGGAGGAAAGCTTAGAAAGCTTGTCTTCAAGAGGTAAGAGGGAGATTCAACCTCACCAACCAAGTTCGGTGGTGTGAGGATGGTTCTGTTCGGTGAAAAATCCACAAGGATTCATTCACCTATTGTTTGAGGTCTTTGGGGTGTATTTGTGATGTATAGAATTGTGTTTTTATGCTTGTATGTGTAGTATTTATGTTATGTGTAACTTATTTCAATGTTAGCATGTGTGATGAAATACTTACAGACTTCATGTTATGTGTGTGTGTGTAATTTAGAATGCATAAAAAAATTATGTGTGATTATGAGGACTAAATTATAAAAAATTATATAAATACGGGGCCATTATATAAATATAAATTTTGAGGGACTAAAATGTAATTCATATATTTTGAGGGACAGGAAGTAATTATTCTATTGTGAGGAACTATTTTGCAAATACGAGGAAATGAAATGAATTTTAGTATTAAAATAAGTAAAACAGAAATTCTGATTCAAAACGTATAATAATAATAATAATAATAATAATATTTACGCGATTGGAAAACATTGAAAAATCACTACGTGATTTGAAAAGGCGGCATTAATTGAGTCGCGAGAGAAAATACGAAAATATGACTACGCGATTAAATACAAGAATAATAATCTTTGTTAAATTATTATATGAACCCTACATGGGTGATATTAATGAAAATTGTGAATAGTGCATAGTACATGCAATGGAAAGGTCCGAAGAACTGTGTAAGGCAAGTTGCCTAGGAGAGACTACACCTCCTGAGTGGGTGCGATAAGCGTAGTGTAGGTCACTTGTTGACCTTGGGGGCATTGGGGTGCGGGTTACCTACAATGGACAGTTGGTAGCTCTTCTATACCGTGGGTTAGACCGATGCAACACACCAATGATCCGGACCGAGACACTATCCCTAATCATGATTTGATACAGACTGTCGTGCATATGCTAGATGTGCAGAAATTGAGCTCGTGGTCTGAAGCATGTTGGTGCCGACAGATCTTTTCAGTCATTCTCTCCGACTTGAGTTGTAGCTCCATGGAGTAGGATATTGACTCAGTGTACATTTGCATACATAGAAGATATATTATTGTAATTCTTGCTCATGTGTAATTCTTGCTCATGATTATTGAAATATTGAATACTTGAGCATTGAAAATAACATAATCGTAATTCTTGTTTTATTTCCTGTGTAATTATGATATATAATGTTAGTGGCATAACTGTAATTATAGTATGACAGTTGTATGATATTTTGGATGTGATTATCTTCATTGCTACCATACTGGTATTGGTGTAGGTGATCTCACCTCTTGTATGCATATGTTGTATTATGTTTATGTATTGTTAAGACATTGAGCCAGACGTAGAGCGAGAAGTAGAGGAAGGTCCAGATTCCGTTGAGAACCTCAAGTTTTGATGGCGGTGGAGATCCCTAGTTTTTTGGGTTACATGAGACTAACATTCATCGGAGGGGATGAGGCGTGGACCGAGGATCTTGATAGAGAGAGTATATATTATCTGGGAGATGTAAATATTAGATTGAGTAGGCTACAGTCAGGGAACCCTTACTTTTCTGTTACTATTTATGTACAATTAGATTTCCCTATATCCATCAGGCAGCACTGGGGAGCATACTATGGCACCCCCAGAGAGAGTAGTGTCGTATCATCCGCTCGGACATTTGTCCCTCAGACTTTACGTCGAGTTGGAATTCCCCCACCCGGGGAGTCTGAGGAGGACCCATCTGAGGGTTCGGCTACTTCTGAGGATTCAGCTGCCTAGTAGTACTTGGGCAAGATGTCAATGTAAATAGTGTTTAAAAGTTTGGAGTGTCTAGTTTGTAATATTTACAGTATGATAGTGCGAAAGACTTGTATATATATAACAAAAGACTTGGATATGTATAAATGATGTAAATTATTTGTAATGATGCCGTGATATTTTATTTTCTACTAAGTTTACTTTCTTGTTATTAAGAAATTTTGCAACTCGTATTTTCCCCTACAAAGTACATTATCTAAAATAAGGTTAATTTGGTAATTATGCAACAAGAAATGTGGCACCCTAAGGTGGGTGTTACATTAGTTGGTATCAGAGCCCAAGTTAGAGTCTTTTGGGTTTGTGGTTAGGTCTGTCTTGTCTAAGTTGTGTGATTCTCTGTAATTGTTTTCCGAAAGAAAAATAATATTGTTTGGAAGATTAACTTCAACTCTTCTTTGTGTTATCCATTTTGATTTCAGAAACGATATGGCTGGACGCGGAAGAGGACGCATGAATGCGAGGGCAGCAACTGAACATGTCGACAATGATCATCAGAATATGGCTGCAGCTGTAGTAGCAATATAACGAATGGCTGAGGTTGTTGCCCAACAGAACCAAAGAGCAAATGATGATGCTCACAGTTTGTTAGAATTTCGGAGGAATAATCCACCGAAGTTCCACGGAGAGTTTGATCTAGAGAAGGCTGATCTGTGGATTAAGGAACTGGAGAAGATATTTGACGGCATGGGTTGTACTGATGAGCGGAAGCTTACTTTCGCCACGTTTGTGCTAGTCGGTGACAGAGAGGCTTGGTGGGCAGGAGCCCGAAGATTACTTCAGGCTGAAGGGAGAGTTGCGACATGGCAGCTCTTTAGACAGAAGTTTTTGGCAAAATATTTTCCAGCGAGTGTGCGACATGCTAAGGAGATGGAGTTCCTTAGTCTGAGGCAAGGAGCAATGACTGTGAGCGAGTACGCAGCAAGGTTCGAAAGCTTTTCTAAGTTTTCCAGGTACTTCCAGATGCATCCAGATGAGGAATGGAAGTGTAGGAAATTTGAAGAAGGGTTGAGGCTCGACATCAAGCGAGCTTTAGCGACGGTAGATATTGATCAGTTTCCAGTATTATTGGAAAAGTGTAGAAAGGTTGAAGAAATTGATCATCTGCGAGAGGCCAGAAATAAGAACTTTGGACCAGCACGATTCCAACGAGGGAGGGGTAGCGGTGGCAACCGTTATCAACAGAAACCATACACTAAACCAGCAGGAGGTCAGAATAAACAACAATCAGTTGGGGGAAGTTCAAGTGGTGGTAAGACAGTTTCAACTGGAACTTCTGCACTTAAATGTTTTAAGTGTAGGAAAGGACATCTTACTAGAGACTGTCAGCATAAGGGAGTGATCTGTTATCAATGTGGGAAGCCTGGACATTTTTCCCGAGACTGTGATCAACTGAAAGCGGAGCCATCAGTGGGCAGTGTTCGTACTGCGAGGCCACAGGTGGGTGGTCGAGTATATACTATGAGCGGGGAGGAAGCCGCTAAATCTGAGGACTTGATAATGGAGGAGTGTGCCATTAAAGGTAACCCTTTAACAGTGTTATATGATTCGGGAGCAACACATTCTTTCATTGCATGTGATTGTGTGGAGCGTTTGGGATTGACTGTGACTACCTTTTCATATGATTTGATTGTGGTTACTCCTACTGATAAACCTGTGATAACTACAAAAGTATGCTTGAATTGCCCTGTATGTGTTAGGGATAGAATCTTTCATGTGGATTTGATCTGTTTGCCTCTTTCTAAGATTAATGTAATCTTAGGAATGGATTGGTTATCCTCTAACCATATCCTGATCGACTGTTCGAGTAAGACGTTAGTTTTCCTTGAGGTTAAGGATTTTAAATTCTTAACGGCTACTCAAGTGGAAGCTTGTTTAAAGGAAGGAGACCTAGGGTACTTGTTGATATCTTCTTTGGAGGTTCACTGTGAAGATGTTCTGAAGGATATCTTTGTAGTAAATGAATTTCCTGAAGTGTTTCCTGAAGATATACTGGGACTACCGCCAGAAAGGGAGATTGAATTCTCAATTGATTTGGTACCTGGAGCTGGACCTATATCTATGGCACCTTACAGAATGTCGCCAGTAGAGTTGGCCGAACTGAAGAAACAATTGGAAGATTTGTTGGAAAAGCAATTTGTGAGACCAAGTGTATCACCCTGGGGAGCTCCAGTGTTGTTGGTAAAGAAGAAGGATGGGACTTCTCAGCTATGTGTGGACTATCGGCAGCTGAACAAGATTACAATCAAGAATAAGTATCCCCTACCGAAGATTGATGATCTGCTGGACCAATTGCGAGGAGCCACCATATTTTCTAAGATTGACTTATGTTCTGGTTATCACCAGATACGTGTAAAGGTGGAGGATATCCCGAAGACTGTGTTCCGTACTCGATATGGGCATTATGAGTACCAAGTGATGCCTTTTGGTGTGACTAATGCACCTGCAATATTTATGGACTTCATGAACAGAATTTTTCGTTCATACTTGGATAAGTTTATTGTTGTCTTTATTGATGACATCTTGATTTATTCTCGAAGTCAGGAGGAGCATGCTGAACACCTCAGAGTGGTTCTCCAGATTTTGAAGGAAAATAAACTATATGCCAAGTTGTCTAAGTGTGAATTTTGGTTGAGCGAAGTACAATTCTTGGGGCATGTCATATTGGCGGATGGAATTGAAGTTGATGCTTCGAAAGTGGAGACAGTTGTTGAGTGGGAAAGACCGAAGACTGTATCAGAGATCCGTAATTTCATCGGATTGGCCAGTTACTATCGACGTTTCATAGAAGGGTTTTCAAAGATTGCAGGACCTCTTACCCAACTTACCCGAAAGAATCAACCGTTTACCTGGACTGAAGCATGTGAGGAAAGTTTTCAGGAGTTGAAACGATGATTGACTACTTCACCAGTTTTGATTCTACCTGATCCGAACGAACCTTTTGAGGTGTACTGTGATGCTTCGTATCAAGGATTGGGTTGTGTACTTATGCAGAACCGTAAGGTTGTGGCATATGCGTCGAGGCAGTTGAAAATGCATGAGAGGAATTATCCGACTCATGACTTGGAGCTAGCAGTAGTGGTGTTTGCGTTGAAGGTATGGAGACATTTTCTCTATGGGGCAACGTTCACTGTATTTAGTGACCATAAAAGTTTGAAGTATCTATTTGACCAGAAAGAGTTGAACATGAGACAAAGGCGTTGGCTCGAGTTTCTGAAAGATTATGACTTTCAGTTACAATATCATCTCGGAAAGGCGAACGTCGTAGCGGATGCTTTGAGTAGAAAATCACTTAATGCTTCTGTTATGATGATGAAGGAGAAGGAATTGATAGAAGAATTTCGGGATATGCGATTATCTGTGAAGTTGACACCAGGGAAGATGTGTTTGAATATGATCACCATTTCGAATGATCTGATGGGTAAAATACGAGAAGGACAGAATAGTGATCAATATCTGCAAGAAGCAAAGGAAGCAAGAAATCAAGGAGCAGAATTGGAATTCAGCGAAGGTATAAATGGAATTTTGAAGTTCAAAGGGAGAGTTTGTGTACCAAACGATCCAGAACTTAGGAGATCGATTTTGGATGAAGCTCATAGAAGTAAGTTGAGTATGCATCCAGGAGCCACGAAGATGTACCAAGATTTGAAACAGTTGTATTGGTGGCAAGGAATGAAGAAGGATGTCGCAGAATATGTATCATCCTGTTTAATTTGTCAGAAGGCCAAAGTAGAACACTAGAGACCTTCAGGAATGTTGCAACCTTTGCCTATTCCTGAATGGAAATGGGATGACATAGCAATGGATCTCGTCACGGGACTACCAAGAACTTGGAAGGGTCACGATTCTATATGGGTAATTATTGATCGGCTTACAAAGTCGGCGCACTTTTTACCGATTAATATTAAGTACTCAATGGAGAAGTTGGCTCAGATATACATCAATGAAATTGTTAGACTTTATGGTGTACCGTCCAGTATAATTTCTGATCGAGATCCACGATTCACATCAAGATTCTGGAACAGTTTACAAGAAGCAATGGGAACAAAGCTACGTTTAAGTTCTGCTTACCATCCACAAATAGATGGTCAGTCAGAAAGGACAATTCAGTCATTGGAAGACTTGTTGAGGGCTTGTGTTCTAGAACAAACTGGTGGTTGGGATGAATTTCTACCATTGATAGAGTTCACCTACAATAATAGTTTCCATTCGAGCATAGGAATGGCACCTTATGAGGCATTATATGGGCGAAGATGTAGAACACCATTGTGTTGGTACCATGATGGTGAAAGTACTGAGGTAGGACCTGAATTTGTGCAGCAGACAACTGAGAAAGTGAAGATGATCCAAGACAAGATGAGGATAACTCAGACACGACAAAAGAGCTATGCAGATAAAAGACGAAGACCACTGGAATTTGAAGAAGGTGACCATGTATTTTTACGTGTGACGCCTATGACTGGAGTTGGACGAGTAATCAAGTCGAGGAAGCTTACTCCCAAGTTTATCGGACCGTATCAGATACTTCGTCGGATAGGTCCGGTAGCTTATCAAGTTGCACTACCACTGTTTTTATCAAATCTTCATAATGTATTTCACGTATCACAACTACGGAATTATATTCCAGATCCGACTCACATTATCGAACCAGACACTGTACAACTAAAGGAGAACATGACCTATGAGACGGTTCCAGTCAAGATTGAAGATCGAAGGATAAAGCAGCTTCGAGGAAAGGACATTGCATTAGTTAAAGTAGTTTGGAATGATGTAAGTGGTGAAGCCACATGGGAGTTGGAAGAGAAGATTAGAGAGCAGTATCCATTTTTATGTTAAGTGTATGTCAAGTTTCGAGGACGAAACTTTATTTTAGAGGGGGAGAGTTGTAACACCCCAAATTTTGGCTATATGAATAGTAATAGCAGAATTACACTGTTTTGTATTTTTGGTGTGTTATAAAAAATAATTTGACTGTCCTGAGATCATATTTGATCATTTTGTGTGATTTGCTCCTAGCTAGGAAAAATAAAAATTTTCGTGCCGGTAGAAATTCTCGATCGACTGCCTCATTTGGAGACGGGGGATCTTACTAAATCCGAACCTGAGTGACACAGAAAAGAATCTTTTAATTTTTAGAATCTATCTATAAAAACAAAAATATTGTACTGATAAATATCTGTGGTTATAGTTATAGCAGCTGTTGCTATGAATGTTGGACCCGATAAGTTTTAACTAACGAGAAAATGTGCTTAGAATATTTTACGTAATCAAAATGAAAATGAATCAATAGGAAAGCAGTTAAAATAAATGGTTGGACTTTTCTAACCAATGAGAATTGGTCAAGGAAAGAAGCTTAGACTTCTTTGTGGACCATTAGATTTAAAGCTTGATTTAGAATCTTTGATCTTAACCGTTGATCCGATCACGGTGTAAAATGAATCCTAACAAAATCACCAAGTAATATCCACCGTAGATGAGATTAATGGATAGGAAATCAAGTTGATTTTCAATGGATAGGATTGAGTCAACAATAATGGCTTGACTTTTGCTTAGTAACTAATTAATCTTAATTTAGTTAACCTAATTGCCTAATTAAGAAACTAAGTAAACTAACTTAACTAGTAATTAGTTATAATTTAATCCTTAATTTAAGATCCTAATTCTAATTAGAGGTTATGATACATGCTAAAATATGTTAAACTAATTGGTTATATAATTGGATGATTAAGTAAGAATGGTTAGGAAATTGAACCTAATTAATTAGCTAATTAATTAACTAGTAATTAGGCTTGAATTAACAACAAATTGAGGACCCTAACTCACTTAAGCTCCACGGTCAAAGCAACAAAATGGAGGTGGTTCAAATAGCCACGGTTCAAAGAAATGAGAATGGAGGAGCTTCTACGTGATATTTGAACACTCCAAAGCCATGCAAAGTCAAGTTGGTGACCAATGACAAGTGATTGTCCATGTGCATTTAAAGTTTGGATAATTATTCAAATAAATCTCTTTATTTTATTCTCACAAATCACTCATGGCAAAGAAATTGTAAAGTTGGATAATTACTCAAGTAATCTCTTTATTATTTCCTCACATGTCACTCACACAAGAAATTGTAAAGTTTGGATAATTATTCAAATAAATCTATTTTATTTTATTCTCCCAAAAATCACTCACGGCAAAGAAAATTGTAAAGTTTGGATAATTACTCAAGTAAATCCTTTCAAATTTCACAAGCCACTCACATGGTCAGCAGCCCTTCTTGTAAGTCCTCACCTTTCACCTTTTCTACTCATCATACATAAGTTTTATTTCTCTCAAAGTACCAAGAAATCAAGCAAACTTCTCTTCCATCTTCTTTTTCCACATTCGGCCACCACCTGAAACCCACACCATCAATCCTTTAAAATTTTATCTCTTGGTTTTGTTTTAACTCAAATTATATTCTAACCATTTGTCCTTCACAAGGTTTTGTTGCAAACCTATCCTATCTTGTTCAAAACTTCTCCAACCTTTTCCTAAAGGGTAAGCTTTGATTCAATGATTCAAAGTTTGATTTTAATTTTGTTAACCATGATTGCTCCATGGTTTTTCAATCTTGATTCTTGTATGTGCATTTACTAATTTTCTTGGAATTTTAGGATTTTGTTTAGGAGGTTAACAAAGTTTCAAGGAAAGGAGGAAAGCTTAGAAAGCTTGTCTTCAAGAGGTAAGAGGGAGATTCAACCTCACCAACCAAGTTCTGGTGGTGTGAGGATGGTTCTGTTCGGTGAAAAATCCACAAGGATTCATTCACCTATTGTTTGAGGTCTTTGGGGTGTATTTGTGATGTATAGAATTGTGTTTTTATGCTTGTATGTGTAGTATTTGTGTTATGTGTAACTTATTTCAATGTTAGCATGTGTGATGAAATACTTACAGACTTCATGTTATGTGTGTGTGTGTAATTTAGAATGCATAAAAAAAATTATGTGTTATTATGAGGACTAAATTGTAAAAAATTATATAAATACGGGGCCATTATGTAAATATAAATTTTGAGGGACTAAAATGTAATTCATATGTTTTGAGGGACAGAAAGTAATTATTCTATTGTGAGGGACTATTTTGTAAATATGAGGAAATGAAATGAATTTTAGTATTAAAATAAGTAAAATAGAAATTCTGATTCAAAACGTATAAAAAAATAATAATAATAATATTTACGCGATTGGAAAACATTGAAAAATCACTACGTGATTTGAAAAGGCGACAGAATTGAGTCGCGAGAGAAAATACGAAAATATGACTACGCGATTAAATACAGTAATAATGCTGTTAAATTATTATATGAACCCTACATGTGTGATATTAATGGAAATTATGAATAGTGCATAGTACATGCATTGGAAAGGTCCGAAGGACTGTGTAAGGCAAGTTGCCTAGGAGAGACTACACCTCTTGAGTGGGTGCGATAAGCGTAGTGTAGGTCACTTGTTGACCTTGGGGGCATTGGGGTGCGGGTTACCTACAATGGACAGTTGGTAGCTTTTCTGCACCGTGGGTTAGACCGATGCAACACACCAATGATCCGGACCGAGACACTATCCCTAATCATGATTTGATACAGACTGTCGTGCATATGCTAGATGTGCAGAAATTGAGCACGTGGTCTGAAGCATGTTGGTGCCGACAGATCTTTTCAGTCATTCTCTCCGACTTGAGTTGTAGCTCCATGGAGTAGGATATTGAGTCAGTGTACATTTGCATACATAGAGGATATATTATTGTAATTCTTGCTCATGTGTAATTCTTGCTCATGATAATTGAAATATTGAATACTTGAGCATTGAAAATAACATAATCGTAATTCTTATTTTATTTCCTGTGTAATTATGATATATAATGTTAGTGGCATAACTGTAATTATAGTATGACAGCTGTATGATATTTTGGATGTGATTATCTTCATTGCTACCATACTGGTATTGGCGTAGGTGATCTCACCTCTTGTATGCATATGTTGTATTATGTTTATGTATTGTTAAGACATTGAGCCAGACGTAGAGCGAGAAGTAGAGGAAGGTCCAGATTCCGTTGAGAACCTCGAGTTTTGATGGCAGTGGAGATCCCTAGTTTTCTGGGTTACATGAGACTAACATTCATCGGAGGGGATGAGGCGTGGACCGAGGATCTTGATAGAGAGAGTATATATTATCTGGGAGATGTAAATATTAGATTGAGTAGGCTACAGTCAGGGAACCCTTACTTTTCTGTTACTATTTATGTACAATTAGAGTTCCCTATATCCATCAGACCGCACTGGGGAGCGTACTATGGCACCCCCAGAGAGAGTAGTGTCGTATCATCCGCTCGAAAATTTGTCCCTCAGACTTTACGTCGAGTTGGATTTCCCCCACCCGGGGAGTCTAAGGAGGACCCATCTGAGGGTTCGACTACTTCTGAGGGTTCAGCTGCCTAGTAGTACTTGGGCAATATGTCAATGTAAATAGTGTTTAAAAGTTTGGAGTGTCTAGTTTGTAATATTTACAGTATGATAATGCGAAAGACTTGTATATATATAACAAAAGACTTGGATATGTATAAATGATGTAAATTATTTGTAATGATGCCATGATATTTTATTTTCTACTAAGTTTACTTTCTTGTTATTAAGAAATTTTGTAACTCGTATTTTCCCCTACAAAGTACATTATCTAAAATAAGGTTAATTTGGTAATTATGCAACAAGAAATATGGCACCCTAAGGTGGGTGTTACACTTGATTTCTTTAAGAGAGCTCTTTATACTAAGGTGTCCCTTAGTCTCCAAGGCCTTGTTGCCATACCTAGCTCATCATCCTTGGACATCATTTACTTTATACTCATCTAAACATAAAGTACCAAATTGAAGGATCAACAATCTTAGCATATTCTTATTCCAAATTGAAGCATCAACTTTTCAAAGAATTTGATTCTTATTAAAAAACTTCATTAATCAAACTAATTCCAAGCATAATCATATTCTTCACTTTTTAAATTAGGGTTCTTAAAACCTTAGAATTCTAACCCTAGGTTAGAAACCCTAACCCTATGTTAGAACCCTAACCCTAGATTAGAAACCTTAACCCTAGGTCATTTTGACCTCAAGGAGAAAGATTTATCAAATTAGTTAATTTTAAGTATAATCAAGATCAAGAATCAACAATACTCCATCAAATTATCCAAAATCAAGCATTCTTTCAAGATCACCTCATCATAAAATCAATTTCTAAACTTAAGATAAATATGCATAGAAGCAAAAATCATACTAAAACCCAAATTTAACCTACTAGAATGAATTAAAAATCAAGAAGATTAAAGTTTGTATTTTCCTGCCTTCTTTCCAAGCTAGTTTAGGCTTGAGATACTAATCATACCAAATGCATAGATTGCTCTTGGATTTTCTTCTTTTTTTCTTTATTTGCAAACTTCTTTCTTCTTGTTCTTTTCTCTTTTTTATTCTTTCTTTTCTTTCCTTTTTGGCCAAACTCCCCCTCTTTATTTCTTGTCTTAAATATTTTTTTTAACTCAAGAAGATATTTTTTAATTAGAAATTTAAGTGTTAATTAATCATGTTTAGTTTTTCAACCAATAAGATGTTGTTTAGTGTCTTTAGTAACAAATCAAATTAAGACTAATGTTATGAATGGTGGCTAGTTCCTATAGGTTAGTCACTATGTTATTATCTCTTTCTAACTAATTAGTTTAACAAACTAAACTAAATTAACTTCTAGTTAGGTTTAGGTTTTCAACCAATAAGAAGTTGTTAAGTGTATTTAGTAGCCAATCAAATTAAAACTAATGTATTTATTGGTGTCTTCTTACTATTGGTTAATTATTAACCAATCAAGTTAAGACTAGTGTTTTGAATGATGTCTTCATTCCATTGGTTGTTCTTTATTAATTTACCAACCAATAACAATAGGTTTAGTGTAACTTATTAGCCAATCACGTTAGAGTTAGTGTCTTACAAGGTGTCTCATTTTCATTGGTTTCAATCAACCAATAAGAATAGGCTTAGTGTATCAATTAGCCAATTATCTTAGCATTAGTGTCTCAATAGGTTTCTTACTCCTATTAATCACCAATTAACCAATCAACTTAGGTTTGTGTAGCTTAAGGTGGCTAGTTCATATTAGTCATTCCTTATTTAATTGATTTTTCCTAGCAAGATGGTTAGTGAAACCAAACAAGATTAGTTTCTATAGAGATTTTAGACATGTAAATATTGCTTAGTTTCTAACCAATTAAATTGTGTTAAGTGTTACAATTAGCCAATAAGAATGTGTTACGTGTCACCTAGGGTGTCTAATTCCTATTGGTCGACTTTGAATATTTTATAAACTAATCATAACTAGCTAGTTAAAGTAACTAAATAGGAATAGTATTTTGTTAAGCCATTTAGTTAGGATTTTTTTAATATTTTTTAGACCTAAATACCCTTGGTAATACTCTTAAGTTTACAAATTTACCACTGATAATTTTAGATACTTCCGTTAGATATTTTGACATATTATCCTCTCACCTAGGTAATCTTATGTTTGTCCTTTTTAACTTATGTATCTGAAAATAAACTTTAGTGCGTAAAATAGTATAAATAATTCAATTATTGTTTAGTATATTTCTAGTCTGTAAAGATTTCCAAATTATTTATATAATAAGTAAATTAACTGAAAGGATGATGTTACGTTTCTCTACCCCTTTTAAAAAATTTTGCCCTAAAAATCTTGTTACCAGTGATGAATAGATCTACAAAATTTTGCTACATTTCTTCTTTTGTCTTCCAAGTTGTTTCCTCTGGGGCTAATACTTTTCACAGAACTTTAACCAAAGGAATTGTTTTTCCTTTTAAGTGTTTGTAATTTGCACTAATTCTTGTCAATGGAGAATTTTTTTTTTAATTATTTTAGACTCCAACCAATTCCTTTGTTTTATTTATACTAGCATAAAAATTGATCTATATTTTCTGTAACATCCTAGCTTACTAGTACTAATGGCGTATCCGGTTTACGCATCAATAGCTAGAGTTTGGAATATTACTTATGAATATCAATAATTTTCAAATAAAATATTCAAGCATATACAAAAATTTGAGCCTTCGCGGAAGCATAAGTTGCATATTTAATTAAAAGAATAATATACAAATTATACATCTTCGTGCAATATATATAAATTATTATCGGAAGATATAAAAATTTCTACAACTAACTTACAAATACCTAACTAAGAACATCTTAACTAATCTTTCATATAAACTCCATCTTGCTGATCTGCTCGGGTCACCTGAAATTATCATGGAAAACATAGAGTAGGGGGTGAGAAGTTAGGAATTCTCAATAGTTGGTTTAAAATCATGTCATCACAATAATTCCATCTATTTCGAGAAAAATATCTCATTATCATTCAAAACATTTATTATTATTCTAGGAAGGTGGCAAAAGCCAAATCCTGTAACACCCCAAATTCTGACTATGTGAATAGTAATAGCAGAATTACACTGTTTTACATTTTCTGGGTGTTATAAAAATAATTTGACTGTTCTGAGATCATATTTGATCATTTTGTGTGATTTGCTCGAGTCAAGAAAATAATAATTTTCTGACCGAGAAAAATCTTATTTAATTAATTAGAATTTGGAGGATCTTACTAAACCCAATTGATTGATATATTAATTAATCTCGTAATTTTTAGAATTTAACTGTGTAATAAAATAATTTTATATTTTTATAATATTATTTTATTCAACAGTATCTACTATCTCAAAAATAGTAGAAAATTTATTTGTGGACCCGAAAAAGTTCGTGGGGCCCACGTTTGGCGTAACAGTCAACTGTGCTGACTGTACAGAAATCTAAACCAATAGGAAATGGTCAAAATAGATGGCTTGACTTTCTTAACCAATTAGAAAGAGTCAATAAAAGAAGCATTGACTTCTTTGTGAGCCATTGGATTTTAAAGCTTACTTTAGAAGTTTTAATCTTAGCCGTTGATCTAATCAATGGTGAGATTAGAAGGATAGTTTTATGACCAAGTGATATCTACCTTAGATGTGATCTATGGCTAGGATTTAAAGATGAATCAAGGGTTAGGATTTAGTCAAAGATTGTAGGCTTGAAAATGGTTAGTAACCTAATTAAGCTTAATTTGACTAATCTAATTACTTAATTAGTAAACTAAGTGAACTAGCTTAGTTATTAATTAATTATAATCTAAATACTAATTAGATATACTAATATTAATTAAAGGTTATAATATATGTTAATATATACTAAATTAATTAGTTATGTGACTAGTATGTTAATTTAGTTTGGTTAGGATAATTAACCTAACAAATTACCTAATTAACTAGCATGTAATTAGGACTAATTTGGAAACAATTAAGCTATTAAAATGGAGGGGGCTGCACGAAATTGGGGCTGCAACAAGGAGGCAAGTGGGCTTGAATCTACAAGGTTCAAGAACCATCCAACATGACATAAGCCATGTGCACCAAGTGTGAACACTTTAGGATATTTAGCATACAAATTCATTCACTCAACCTCCCTAAAACAGCTCACACGGCAGCTGCACTCCATATTCACTCTTCATTTTCTATTTCACACTTATCACAAATCAAAGCATCTACTTTCTCTCCAAAAAGCTATCAAGAACCAAGCACACTTTCCTTTCTCTTTTTCTCTCCATATTCGGCCAAGACTACTACATGTACTACCAAACTTCTATAATTTTTTCCTATCATATTTCCTAAAGGCAAATACCATTCTAAGCATCTTTCATTCACAAAGTTTTCCCAAATTCCTACTCTATCTTGCCTAAAATTCCACTTCTTGCTTACTTACTTAAGGGTAAGTTTGGTTTCTATGGTTCAAAATTGAATTTTTAATTTTTCTAACCATGATTGTTTCATGGTTTTTCAATATTGTACCTTGTATGTGTTTTTACTAATTGTTTGAGAATTTTAGGGATTTGTTTGGTGGGTAGCACAAATCTGAAGGAAGGAAGGATAACTAACCGATTAAAATTGTCTACAAGAGGTAAGAGGGAGATTTAACCTCACCAACCGAGTTTTGGTGGTGTGAGGATGGTTTTGTACGGTGAAAAATCCATAAGGGTTCTTCACTGATTATTTGATTGCGTTTGTGATGTGTTTGATTGAGTTTCTGTGCTTGTATGTGTGATTAAATGCTTAAAGTTTTGATATTCTGTGTGTATGTGTAATTATGAAAGCATGAGACTGTATGCGTAATTTAGGATGTGAATAATATGATGAGTCGATTGTATGTGTACTCCAAAGAGTATTGAGGCTTACGGCTATACCATGGAAAAAGGACCAAAGTCCTTACACTGATGAATTAAAATGAGAACTGAGACATTTAAATGAATCTGGGAAAAAATTGAGTATGGTAAAATAATATGATTTTATGGGTATTAAAGAAAGGGAATAACAAATTTTGAAAACAATACCATTTACCGATTTTTAGAGGAGTTACACCGCAAATTTTTATAAAAGAAGGACTAAATTACAAATTTTATCAAAATGAGGGGCCATAGTATAAATATTGATTTTTGAGGGGTCATAATGTAAATATTATTTTTAGAGGGGTCAAACTGTAAATATTTTATAAAAGAGGGATGATTTCGTAAATATAAATTTGATGAGGGACTTTTTTGTAAATAATAAATTATGAGGGACTTTTTTTGTAAATATTAAATTTTGAGGGACTATTTTGTAAATATGGATTTTATGAGGGGTTGTTTCGTAAATATGAATTTTTGAGGGACTAAAGTGTAAATATGGAAAATAAAGCTAATTTTGGTATTAAAATGAGAAAAATAGTATTTCCGATTTAAAACATAAGAAAAATATTTACGCGATTGGAAAACGTTGAAAAGTCGCTACGTGATTTTGAAAAGGCGGCAGAATTGAGTCCCAATTGAGAAAACGCGAAAATATGACTACGTGATTAAAATACAGTAATAGTACTGTTATATTACTGTGTGGACCCCGATTATGAGATATAAATTTGAAATGTGAATAATGCATAGTACATGCATTGGGAAGGTCCGATGGACTGTATGAGGCTAGTTGCCTAGGAGAGACTACACCTCCTGAGTGGGTGTGATATGCGTAGTGTAAGTCACTCATTGACCTTAGGGGCATTGGGGTGCGGGTTGCTTACAATGGGCAGATGGTAGCTCTTCTATACCGTGGGTTAGACCGACGCAACACACCAATGATCCGGACCGAGACACTATCCTTAATCAAGATCTGATAAAGACTGTCGTGTATATGCTGGATGTGCAAAACTGAGCACGTGGTCCAAGGCATGTTGGTACCGACACTTCTTTTCAATCACTCTCTCCGACCTGAGTTGTAGCTCCATGGAGTAGGAAATTGAGTCTGTGTGCATACATATAATGATAGAGGGTATTATCGTAATTTCTGTTTATGATAATTGATTTATTAATTTATTGATTATTGATAATAACATGACTATAATTATTGTGTATTACATGTCTTGTGATGATATTGATGTTAGTGGCATAATTGTAATTGTGGTATGATAACTGTATGAGATATTGTATGTGTTTATCTTCATTACTGTCATACTGGTATTGGCGTAGGTGATCTCACCTCTTTATATGCATGTTTGGTATTATATTTATATTTGTTAAGACGTCGAGCAAGAAAAAGAGCAAGAAGCTGAGGAGGAGCAGATTCCTGTTGAGGACGTCGAGTTCTGAAGAGATGCAGATGCCTAGTTTCCTTAGCTACCTGAAGCTGACATTCATTGGGGGAGATGAGGCATGGACGATAGATTTAGAGAGAGAGAGTATCTATTATAGAGTTTAAAATATCTATTAGGCAGTATTGGGGAGCTTACTATCGTACTCCTAGTACGGTTAGTATTGTGTCGTCTGCTCGGACATTTGTCCGTAGAACTGCACATCATGACGGATTCTTATGTACTGAGGAATCTGAGGAGGACCCATCTGAGGGTTCTGCTGTCTAGTAAGATTTGAGCTATATGTTAGTTTTAAAGTTTAAAGTTTAAATATTTTGGAAGTCTAGTTTGTAAGATATCAAAGTGTGACAGTACTAAACGCTTGTATGTATATGTGATATAAATTATTTGTGACAATGTTGTTATGTTTTTATTTTCTGCTAAGTTTATCTTAGTATCATCAAGAAATTTTATAACTCGTATTTATAATACAAGCACGATTTTTTTAATTGAAGGGTAATTTGGTAATTAAGTAACATAAAGTGTGGCGCCCTAAGGAGGGTGTTACAAATCCAACTCCTTCCTCTTCTCAAAATAGACAGTTCATTTAATTATTATAAAAACTCATTTGATTCATCTAATCAGAAATAATGTCATCAAGTGCTCACAAATATCATAAAGTACTAAAATCATGTCAGAAGACTCTTTTCTGAAAGCCCATTAAATTATGAATCATTTTTATGATATCAAAAATCATCAAGTCGTAAGTCCCATCTTAAAAAAAATCAAGTTATGAGCTCATAATATCATACTTTCGCTTGGTAGTAATATGCTTTTAGGTTGGTGCACATTAATCTCTTCATGACCGTACGTCGTCACACAGAACTACTCCGGGTAACTAGGTCCAATCTTTCCCTGTCTAGCCTAGAGGAGGTACGTTTCCTCAATATCAAAGGTGGGGTTAGACTTCAAACAATTATAATAAAGAGAAGGTACATTTTCTCACAATATCAATCATCGGGGATAGCAGGAGGGGTACGTTACTCAAACTATCTAGGATTTAGGATTACCTTAAGTAGTGAGGGAAACACTCATCCTTTACCACTTAATGACTAGGAAATCTCATGTAAAGACGAAGGCTCTTCCTTAACCTCAATTACTCTGGTATAGAGAAGATCACATATTCTTTTGCCACTAACCAAGACTTACCCTAGTACAAGTACATCCAAAACCCAACTCGGCCTAGTTCCACAAAGTGGATACTCATGACAATCAAATCATTTTATCCATCAAATCATCACTTATGCAACATAATGCATAATCTAATCAATCTCGTCATGGGTATTCAATCATCATGAAATCATTTATCAAGTCATCAGTCTCAATTAATTCAATCATGTCTTGGCACAAGGCCTCACATTTCATCAATATGCAATAGTAAGTAAATTCACCATTAAACTCATGCATAATCACATTTAGCATAGCCTTATTTGTGCTTAATCTCATCTATTATCTCTCAAAAATAGCATTTCATTGCATGTGGAAATCAATTTCTCATACAATAGGTCAAAAATCACATGCTTTGAGTCACCCAGAGCATGGGCGCTCCACGCGCCATAGCGTAAGAACCCTAACGCCATGGCATGAATCGCAAACTAGCACTAGATTTTTTTGGTTTTTAGCCAAAAAATCCACCATTTTCCAACATCAACACAAACCCAGTTCAAAAATCAGCAACAAGCCATCAAAATTATCATATTCAAGCATCAAAATCCTCATCCAAAATCACAAATCAAAAGTGGATTTCAAACCCCTTTTATCATCTTTTACAATCCATGATAAACAATAACATCAATCTCATACCCATACTTCAGAAACCAAGTACAAACCATTACTGAATTCAAAGGAATGAAATCCAGCATAAAAGTCTCGATCAATGATAATTATGATTTTTAACATATTAATTATCCACACAATTACCTTATTAATGATGTCCAGATTGTAATTAAGTGATCTTAGCACTCATTTAGATCATTGGGTTGAATTGGGCTTTAAAGCAAAATTTTTGGATTTTAATGCATATTGACAGTGGTTCAGTATTTTAACCATAACTTGAGTTGTAGATCTCTGATTTTGATGTTCTTTATATGCTAGGAAAGATGAGAAAAAGATCTACAAGTTTTGTGAAATGTCAAATTGGAAGATTCGGATGTTTATATGGTCAAATACAGCCTTGAAGTTGGACCAACGGTACTGTTACAAATTCTGGACACACCTTCACTATTTTGGGCATATCTCACTCATTTCAAGCCCAAATTAAGCATATGAGTACTCCTTGGAAAGCTTACTTCAAAGGCTATCTAATGGACTTGATTTGAATTTGAGATTATGACAGAAATTGAAAAGATAGCAACGTGGAAAAAGTGGAGGAATCATTGGAAGGTGGGAGACACACTTTCATAATGAGAAAATAATTCAATGGAAGGTGGGAGACATACTTTGATAATGGATGAATAATTAATAAGAGTGGGTGAATTACTTTTGGACTCTTTGTGAATGATTAAGAGGAGAGCAATCAGATTTGTAAAGAAGGAGGGGAGAGCTTCTACGCAGGGTGTGATTTGTAGTTGGTTCTTGTAGTTTTAGTGTTTTCATTTTGGAGAATTCTCTTCTTCTCTTCCTCTCCTCCTCTCTCTTTGTTATTTTCATTTTTGTATGGTTCTTGAAGGTTCTCCAATGGTGATGGCTATGGAGAACTAAACTTCTTTAATCAATCCAAGAGATTGACAAGCTTGATGATTAATATTGAGATCTTGTTTTAATTGCTATACATTCATCTATTAATCAAGTTTCTCTTTCTCTTCTTCTCTTGTTTAAATTCTAATTTAATGCTTAATTTGATTGGGATTTGCATATGTTAATTGCGTAATTATCATGTGCCAAGAGATGAATTCAGAGGTTAAATAATGCATCAAAGGTGTTTGATGAATGTTTAGCTTGGTTGGATCTTGGTTTTTAAGTTAATTTGGGTTTTGGATGGATGCTTAATTTGTCTAACCTTAATTAATTAAATTCTAGAAGCATTTCTAGTAGAAGATCCATGGATCATTGAGAGGCGTCTTGATGTGATCTAAGATCAAGGATTTGGTTGATAGTTGAACGGATCTATAAAGATCAAGGATGGATTAAAATCAAGATTGGTTAATTCTCTTGGATTGGTTGTTTTCCTAATCTTGTTTACTCTTTTTAATTGCTCTTTGTTGTTTAATTTTCCAAAACTTTCCCCCCCTGTTTATTAACCTCTTAATCTGACTTCATAATTAGAATGATCTACGGGCTCGACCGGTGTTACCTTATGCTACAAGTAGTTTTGTAAATCAGTTATAAATTGATTTAAATTTGGTAATCTCGACAGTTGTCAAATTTTTGGCGCCGTGTTCGGGAACATTCTGATTTTGTTCAATCTTATTAAGAGTATATTTAACTAATAATCCCTCACTAACCTTTGTGTTGCTGTGTTTTGGTGATTTTTAGGAGAAAACAGGTGATTACGGGTCATTTTGCGAGAATTTCGATCGACAGAAAATGTGCCAGAATGAGTGAAACTTGGTCAGTTGAAGGAAAACAGCCTAATAAACAAGACTCACAATATAATGTGAGGTCACCCCTGGTTTTTCCAAAATCCATCGTTTAGACCAGTTTTTTAATTTTTTAATATTTTTTATTGTATTTTTTAGTTTCATTTTTGTGTAGTTTTTATCTTTGTACAAGTCCCATAATTTTTAAAAATGTTTAGATAGGTGAATTATATTTATTTTGGTAGATTTTTAGTGTTGTCTAGTGTATTACGCTTGTTTGTTATTTTTGTGTTTTATGTGCTTTGGATAATGCATGACTAGGTCTTTTGCTAGACAATTACTTGATATTAATTCTGAGATTGATATGACTTTGCATAATGGAGTACAAACTTGAGGAATTGACTTCTTTGGTGAGACAGTTAGTAGCGAGACAACAATTACCTGTGCAAATAGTTGCAACTGTGTGTGCCATTTGTTCTTGTTCATCTCATCCCACATATGCATGTCATACACTTCAAGATGGTAGTTCTGTTTTTTCATATCAATCTGTTGCTACAATAGGTGTCTTTCTTAGTAAACCACCATACCAGCAGCCTATGCAATAACCAAGTCCAGTAGCCATGAAACCTGAGCCATCATTGGAAGATTTGGTAAAGCAGATGGCCACTAACAATATTCAATTCCAATAGAGGACAGAGGCAATCACACATAATTTAGAAACCCAAATTGGACAATTGGCCTCCTCATTGAGTCAGCAACAGGCCCAAGGTTCTAGCCAACTCCCTTCCCAAACAATTCCCAAACCAAATGGGAATGTGAGTGCCATTATGCTGAGGTCTAAAAAATCTGTAGAAGCATCATCTGAGCCTCAACTAGCTTGACAAGCATCAACCAAGTAGAAGAAACATTTTTCGATGAACCGGCCCAAGAATCGAGGGTCGGAAGAAATCGGTTGTTGCCCATGAAAAGAAGAAGACAACGACTGCGGTGGCTCTTTCCTTTCCACAGAGAGCCATTGAGACCAAAAAGATACATGAGGTGAGAAGGATAAAGAGCTCCATGAAGAACATTCTATTTTTCATGTTGATTTAATTGATAATTTGGTTGATAATTCATATTTGACTTGTGTGAGGAGTTTCCGAGATTCTTGATTTTGATGACTTTGTGTGTGGTGATTTTTGTGCTTCTTGTGATGGTGATAAGTTGTGTGCTATATGTTCGAAATTTTTACTGTTGTGGGAGATACTGCTACATGTTCAAAATTTCCTTATTCTAAGAGTTATGATCATGTTGTTTTGGAAGATGGTACACATATTACAGGTGATGCTGCAATTAAATCAGCAGAATTAATTTCTTCAACTAGCTTGATACCTTCAGTGCAGCAACCACCTACCCTTGAGTTGAAAGCCATTGAAGAATTTTCAGAAAAGGGAGAAGAAGAGCACCGGATGGCGGTCACTACTGTGGTGGATTTTATTTTTGAGCCATGGTCCAACATAAATAAGGGAAATCAAGATGATCAAGTATACATATTGCATTCTAGTGCTGAAGCCAAAGGAATTAAGGAAGGCCAATGGGACCCCGATGGAAGCTCTCCTGTTTCAAGTCATGTTTCCAGTCATGTTTCAAGCTTAACTTGGTCTCGGACATTATACTTCAAGCAATGGGACCTCGGTGGGAGTTTCTCTATAACTCCCGCCTCAAACTCATGCCCGGAAAGCTCAGATATAGGTGGCTTGGTCCATTTGTTGTTACTAAGATTTTTCCTTATGGTGCTGTGCAGATTACAAGTGAGACTACTACAAAAGCTTTCACAGTCAATGGACATCGCCTCAAACCTTTTTATGAGGGAGCTCAAGAGGATATTTTGGAGGAGGTCCACTTGCAAGAAGTCGTCTACCTCACTTGATAAGTAAGATGCCGCCTTAATTGTTAAAAAAAACACAAAAAAAAGAAAAATAAAAAAAAGTTTTTGATTGAGGTAAAAAAAAAAAATTTGTGATGACCCATATTTGTTCAATTATTGTCCTGATCAAATCTTTTGGAGATTTGTACCCGACAATGAGGTAAGTAGTGTCATTGACTTTTGTCACTCGGACGCATGTGGAGGTCATTTTTCTTCTTCAACGACAACAACTGCGAAAATCTTGCAGTATGGATTTTATTGGCCTACTTTATGCAAGGTCTGTTACACCTTTTGCAAAAGCTGCAGAAATTGGTCAACAAAAGTTCTACTTTGAGATTATCATCTGCACCTACTCCTTGGAAAATTGAGATCTAGTTGGCGCGGTTCTTTGGTTGTCAAACACGTGGGGCCGTAGATATTGAGGATCCTAGGAATGGTAATGCGCTTAAAGTTAATGGCCAAAGACTCAACCATTCCTGGAAAACCAAGTTCTTAAGTTCTTTGTGTTACCGGTTAAGTGGCGGATACGGTACTCTGTGACTCTGAAGTCGGTTTATTTTTCAATTTCCCAAAATAACTGAATCCTTCTTCTCCTTCAAAATGGATGTCATTCTTTCAAACCTGAGCAAATATTTTCCTTCTCTTCCTCAAAATGCTTTGAGAACAATCTACAAAGTTCGATGTGAAAGATTGAGACTGTTAATGCACAAAGGTATACCAGAAGATGTACGCTGGATAATTGAAGCAAAGGTCCGATTAGCAGGTGAGTCCTCAATTTCATTTAACTCATATATGCCTGATTTTGGAAGAAGTTCATATTCTAAAAGGAGAAGAGCAAAAAGGTTACAAGTTTGTCACAAATGTGGACGATGGAATTGCAACACACGATGTCACACTTTGGGGATGGTTTCCGCAAATAGAAAAGATAAAATTTTCTTCATTAAGAATGGACTGAGTAAGGAGTCATTAGATGATATCTTATTGACTCTTGAGATGCATTCTTGTGGATTGGTGCATCGTGAAATTCTTAAATTGTGGAATCTCTTCAAGGATGAAGAAAAACGCTACAATCTTGGGAATCGACTCTAAAAGACCTGTTTGCCAATTTATAAGAAAATTGGATGGGAAGCTTATCCTCGACTCATAGAAGACGTTTAAGCCGTTACTGGACGTTAAACCAGAGGCAGATGTGAGCCATATCCACAAACAATCTGTACGTATCATCCTCTTCTTCTTCTTCATGTCATCTTTCGAAAAAAAAAAAACAAAAAACAAAAAACACAAAAAAAAAAGATTTTATGTTTCTAAAATTCAACCTTTTCTGACAACAGCCAACCTACCCTTATAGGTGTAATTATTTCCCTTCCCATTCTTTTTCTTATTTAAACACTCCATTTTCTCTACTAACCTTCAACTCAGAAACACTCAAAGAGAGGAAGAGTATAGAATGGGGCCTTCTATTCGTAACCTCAAAAATGTCTGTGTTTTTTGTGGGTCGAGTTATGGGAAGGGATTAGAATTTGTAAACGCAGCTAGCTCTCTTGGTCGATCACTTGCTGTGAGGAATATTCATCTTGTATATGGGGGAGGTTGTCGTGGGTTAATAGGGGCTGTTTCACTTTCTGCTTTTATAGGAGGCAGTCAGGTTTTAGGTGTTATTCCTAAACCTTTAGCTGAAAATAACATCACTGGCAAGACAGTTAGAGAAGAGCTTTAAGTATCATCTATGGATGAACGAATGAAGACAATGCTTGCAAATTCTGATGCATTCATAGCCTTACCAGGTGGTTTTGGTACTTTGGAAGAAATTTTTCAAATTGTCTCTTGGGCTCAACTGAACATCCACCATAAACCCATAGGTTTCTTTGAATGTTAATAATTTCTTTGATCTTTTGTTATATTTTCTTGACTATGCTGTAGAACAGAAATTCATCACACTTTCGGCAAGACAACTCCTTATTTTTGCTTCCACTGTTGATGAGTTGATTGATAAATTAGAAGTTTTTGTTTATAAACCTGATCCGAGAATGACTCGAGATAGATTGGTCAAGTGCAAAAGAAAAGAAGAGAGGCAACAAGTAAGGAGGCAAAGAAGGAGCAAGAGTGTGATTTATCACTTCATCTATAACTTTCCTTTATCTTTAGTTTTATTTATCGTATTTTTTTTCTTTCTGTTTAAATTTGTGTGAGATTTTTCTTTTCAGTAATTGCAGCAACAGGTAATATATTCTATCCTTTACCTATCTATGTTTTGACATTGAGGACAATGTTGTGATCTGGTTGGGGGGAAGGATGGTTGTTGTAAAAAAAAAAAAAAAAAAAAAGAAAAAAGAATTGTGTTTGTTAATATGTTTGTTGTATTTGTCATCAATTTAGTAGTTAGGGATGGCAGAGTAAAGAGTATATTATTTACTCTTGAGACGCATCTTAATTGGTGGCAGAGTAAGGAGTGTTTTTAGGTAATAATTAATTAGTATTAAATTGTGGAAGTACTAAAGTTTTATGATTTGATTTCTTTTTAGGGTCTGATGTGGCACTGACAGTTTGCTTCTTTTCCTGCTTGGCGTTGATTCACTTCTTATCAGGTTGTGTTTCTCTTTTCTATCTCTCTCTTTTACATTAAGGACAATGTTATATTAAGTGTGAGGGAGAGATTTTAGCATTTTTTTTTCTGTTTTTGTTTTGTTTTGTTGTTTAAAAAAAACAAAAAAAAAACAAAAAACAAAAAAAGGGTTCATTGCATGATTGAATAACGTTTCTCCCTTCTTGAACTGATATGCTTGGTTATGGATGATTGAATTGATGAATTGAGTTTGATGGATGCATACCTTGTGAGATTTTGAGCCTAATGGATGGATTCAACATTTATGCCATTCTCTTCTTTCTTGTGTGATTTTCACTCATATTAATGATCACTCTAGAACTTGCTTTGATTCTTTTTGAGGCTACATTTCACTTGCATGCATGAACATGATTGAGGCCCTCTTTCTTAGCTAGTTTAACCAAATAGCCAACCTTGTTTTCAATATGATATCAAGCACTCTTTTGACTTCTTGAAAATTTTCTGATTCTTGCCAACCTTGTATATTTTCCTTTACTTAACCCCTTTGAGCTTATTTGACCATTCCTTGTTTCTAGCTCATTATGTGCCTTAAATGAAAAATCGTGTTCTTAATTTACCTTAGGGAATAAAAGAACATTAGCTTGGTTAATGGATGAGTTTTTGAACAAGTGTGGGGGTGTGTGTACAAAATGGTTGTTGAAAAAGGAAAGAGTTCCTAAAAAAAAAAAGGAAAAATGTATGTATATAGTTATGTTCATATATATATAAAAAAAAAAAAGGATTGAGAAATGAATATGTAAAGGGTTATACATTAGAGTTGGGATGAACTTTTATGCTTGTTATTTGAACTCAGCTCTCATTTGCTTTTATTCTCTTTGGTATTTATCCTCTCATATCCATTTTACCCTCTTCTGTTACCTTGACCTCACTACAACCTTGAATAAAGTCCTCATAATTTGTGTATGCATGTGTTTTGAGTAGTGGAGAAGTAGAAGATAAGCAAGCTTATGGTAGTGGAATTTTCATGGTTGAATTGAGTGAAATACCTACCTTTTAAATACTTGAGAGATTGAGAGTGAATTCTGTGAGGATCTATCATTCTTTATTCATGCTTTTCAATTGAAGTATCCTTGCTTGTTGATTTGAGATCTGAAGATGTGTTACCTCATGAATGTTTTGATTACTTGAATTATTAATTGCTCTTCATTCTTAAATATTATTAGAAATTGAGTCTTTTAGAATGTTTAACTTTTGAGTCAGTTTTATTTTTTTTTATTTTTTTTTCTGTTTTGCCCGAGGACGTGCAAAAGAGTAATTGTGAGGGTATTTGATAATTATGATTTTTAACATATTAATTATCCACACAATTACCTTATTAATGATGTCCAGATTGTGATTAAGTGATCTTAGCACTCATTTAGATCATTGGGTTGAATTGGGCTTTAAAGCAAAATTTTTGGATTTTAATGCATATTGACAGTGGTTCAGTATTTTAACCATAACTTGAGTTTTAGATCTCTGATTTTGATGTTCTTTATATGTTAGAAAAGATGAGAAAAAGATCTACAAGTTTTTTGAAATGTCAAATTGGAAGATTCGGATGTTTACATGGTCAAATACAGCCTTGAAGTTGGACCAGCGGTACTGTTACAAATTCTAGACACACCTTCACTATTTTGGGCATATCTCACTCATTTCAAGCCCAAATTAAGCATATGAGTACTCCTTGGAAAGCTTACTTCAAAGGCTATCTGATGGACTTGATTTGAATTTGAGATTATGATAGAAATTGAAAAGATAGCAATGTGAAAAAAGTGGAGGAATCATTAGAAGGTGGGAGACACACTTTCATAATGAGAAAATAATTCAATGGAAGGTGGGAGACATACTTTGATAATAGATGAATAATTAACAAGAGTGGGTGAATTACTTTTGGACTCTTTGTGAATGATTAAGAGGAGAGCAATCAGATTTGTAAAGAAGGAGGGGAGAGCTTCTACGCAGGGTGTGATTTGTAGTTGGTTCTTGTAGTTTTAGTGTTTTCATTTTGGAGAATTCTCTTCTTCTCTTCCTCTCCTCCTCTCTCTTTGTTATTTTCATTTTTGTATGGTTCTTGAAGGTTCTCCAATGGTGATGGCTATGGAGAACTAAACTTCTTTAATCAATCCAAGAGATTGACAAGCTTGATGATTAATCTTGAGATCTTGTTTTAATTGCTATACATTCTATTAATCAAGTTTCTCTTTCTCTTCTTCTCTTGTTTAAATTCTAATTTAATGCTTAATTTGATTGGGATTTGCATATGTTAATTGCGTAATTATCATGTGCCAAGAGATGAATTCAGAGGTTAAATAATGCATCAAAGGTGTTTGATGAATGTTTAGCTTGGTTGGATCTTGGTTTTTAAGTTAATTTGGGTTTTGGATGGATGCTTAATTTGTCTAACCTTAATTAATTAAATTCTAGAAGCATTTCTAGTAGAAGATCCATGGATCATTGAGAGCGTCTTGATGTGATCTAAGATCAAGGATTTGGTTGATAGTTGAACGGATCTATAAAGATCAAGGATGGATTAAAATCAAGATTGGTTAATTCTCTTGGATTGGTTATTTTCCTAATCTTGTTTACTCTTTTTAATTGCTCTTTGTTGTTTAATTTTCCAAAACTTTCCCCCCCTGTTTATTAACCTCTTAATCTGACTTCATAATTAGAATGATCTACGAGCTCGACCCGGTGTTACCTTATGCTACAAGTAGTTTTGGTAAATCGGTTATAAATTGATTTAAATTTGGTAATCTCGACAGTTGTCAGTCAACATAGAAAAATCCCCTCCCCTTTTCATGGCAAAACAGTAACTAAAAAGGAAGAGAATACCAAGCAAGTAAGAAAACATTTTCCCCTACCTCTAGCTTGAAGCTTCCTCTTGATTTCCTTTGATTTTTCCCTATTTTCCCCTCTTTGTTTCATCTCTGGTTCCTTCATTTCTGCCCCCATTCTCTTTGTTCCAGCACCCACAGTGACAAAAGAGAGAGCAAGTGAAAATCAAAGAAACAAAAAAGGAAGAAGAAGGTCAGAACAAACCAAATCGGGCGACGACGAGAGCGAACGAATGAGGGAGAGAGTAGCGCGAGCAAACGAGTGAATGGACGAGCAAGAGAAATGAACAAACGAGAGAACAGAGTGAGCGTATGAGTGAGAAAGAGACGAGCAGAAAGTGAGAAAATTTATCACTTAAGGAATCAAGCCCTAAGGGCAATCTTGTCCTTTCACCCAAAATTTCCTATTTCTTAAGAACACTTTATTATTTCAAGTTTTATAACCTCTATAGGTATTAGAATAAATCCTAAAATTTATCAAATTACCAAATTCTTTATTTCCATTAGTTTCCATATCTACACTAAGTCTATTTGGTATCAAAACACTTACTCGGTGTGCTTAAAAATACCAAACAGACTTAGTTTACCTTCAAATTTTAACTACATCTTACTTAATTCGTTTATCACCTGAGAATAACTTATCCATGGTTATTTCTCTTTTCTATGCAATTTATGCCATTTTCTGAGTCCTTTTTAGGCCACTTTTCACATTCTGTGTTGCGGTAAAGTGCCTAAACTAACTCAATTTGTCATAGAACTTCACAGCTATGTTAAAAAATTATTAGGCTACCTCAGTAACCCTATACAAGCCTAACATATTATCGAGGATGTTACATTTTCCATTATATAAAGGCTTATATAATGTTATTTTAATATTGAAAAGGTAAATTATTGTTATGGTACATCATTGTTATATTAGAGTGAATGGTATAGTTATTCTTACAAACTTCTATAAAAAAAAAATTTAGTCATATATTCAGAGACACAAAGACTCCCTTGGTATACAATACTTCCATTTACTAACACAATGAAATCTCTTTTGTTTTGCTTCTAAGGTTTGTTCCTTTAAGGGTTGTAAAATTTAATCTGCTTTGTAAGCTTCTCTTATTTGAATCTTAAGACAGTAAATAATCCTAAATTTACTTATGCACTATATGGCATCACAGTCACTAGCAGGCTAGGTTTCTAAAATTTTTTGGTAGTTCCATCTATCTTCTTTGTTTTCATATTTAATTATTTCTAATTAAAAAATATTTTAAGCTTTTATAATCACTATATAAGTTAAATTTGACTCCATACAAATAATTTTTCTCATATTTTCAAAGCAAACACTACAGCTATTAATTCTAGATCATGGGTAAGGTCATTTTTTCTCATGTGGTCTAAGTTATCTAGAAACATATGCTACTATTCCTTCATTTTTCATCAAGATACATTCAAGAACTTTCTTAGATGCATCACTATACACCACAATTTTTTTTAATTCCTAAAAACTATTTCCACATTCTAATGTCTACATAAAAGGATTCATTTTTCTCTAGTTAGAAAATACTAATTGAGAAAACTCTTTTATGAACTTTCTATACTTATTAATCCTAAGAAACTTTGAACTTCTATAAGTGAATTATTGCTTTCATTTTCTCTATCTTATGTTTAGCTTTTCCTAATCAAACAAGTATTTTAAATTCTTATAATCACTAATCATTTCAATTTTTTTCCTATACAAGTAATTACCCTAGATCATCCAGGTAACTACTACTACAATTAATTCTAGGTTATGAATAGAATAGTTTTCTTCATTAGATTTAAGTTATCTAGAGACATAGATAACTACATTTCTATTCTGCAATAATACACATCCTAATCATTTCTGAGAGGCATCACTGCATTCTTCACAATGTTTCAAATGATCAGGGATCACTAATACAAGTTTTATAATAAGTTTCTTTTCAACACCTAAATATGCCATCATATTCTTGTATTCACTCAAAAAGATGACATTTTCTAGTAAGTCTAGTTGAAAGCAATAGAAATTTCTTTTATGAACTGTTGTGATATTCGCAAGTGCGCCAAATCACAAAAGTAATAAAGAGTGAGTTGAGTATTGTTCCCATAATGATTATGTTGACAATTACTAAATTCGCCAAATCGACACTATTTAAGCTATAGAAAAAAGAGTTAGTAAAAACAATAATAAGAAAGAATAAGCAAAAATAACAAGAGTAAAATTTAATTAATTAGGTTAAGATGAAAAACAATGATATCAAAGTATTAGGGGCCAGATTTCACTTGAACTCTTTTAATGCAAAATCAAATATTAGTTTAATTAAGTTTTATTCTAATAATTTATGGTCAATTCCCAAAATTAAACAATATTCAATCCCTTAGTATATTAATCCTCTTCACACTATGTAGAATTAACTAATCCCTTAGTCTAACCCTAAATAGATAAGACATTATTAAAAAAATAAGGGAATTAAGAGAAAGACCACACAACTCACAACATCTATTCCTAGCGATTGTGGAAATTATGGTGTTTATCACAAGTTCTAGGTTTGTGCACAATTTTTCCAATCATACATAACCTAAAAATCATTCCCAAATTGATCAAGTTTAGAAAAGTATTAAGAGAAGAGATAAACATGTAAATCATGAAATAAAAATATAGATTAAACTCATAAAAGAATTTACATCATCCAAGTATTAAGATTCATCATCACCCTAACGAAAAAAGTTTAGTTATAAATGGAGAAAGAAAAACACAAAGAGAAGAAAACGGCAAACTCCATTGTAGATAAGTGAAAAGATTGAAGAGAATTCCTAATCTTCAAGCCTAATTGCGCCCACACCACTTTAGGGTTTGTGTCTCTTAACGACTGTTGTGTTCTGATCAAGTGTGTTACTCAATGGCGTAACTTTTCTTTTTATAAAGAAATTCACGCTGCTGTTTACACGACCAATGCTCAGGTGCTGGCCCAATCTGAAAGAACGTGGTTGTATACGCATTTGGGCGCTCTGAGCGCTGGGACACCAGAGAGAAATTCTTCTGCGTGCAATGCGCGCTCAAGCGTTGAATGTCCAGGGCTCAAGCGCTAGACTTCTGAATAGAATTTCCTCTTTTTTTTACTTCTTCAAATGTCCAGTCTTTTCCATATGCAATTACGTATAAAAGCACATAAAACACGTAATAAGAACATCATTTAAAATAATTAAAACATAATAAAACTTGAGAACAAAACTCTATCAAAGAGGTTAAAAGAGGATGAAAACTCAAGATTTTGAACTGTACAAATATGAATTTTTGAAGGTTCATCACTCCCTCAAATTTAAGATTTTACTTCTCCTCAAGCAAAAGAAAAACAGAAAAATAAACAACTAAAGACTCAAAACTTGCAACTCAAACATTGTAATACCGGGCAGTGATTATCATACATATCCTCAGAAACTACTTCACAATCTAATTTCAAGGTGTCACACATGTACAATCCAGTTGTTACATCGTCTCTCACATGCAAATCTCATTCATAAATGACTTCTCATAAACATGAATGTAAGACCAAATCTACTTACAAATTACAAGCCCGGATAGGTTTATAAAAATGTAAATGCACATCAAACCCACATCCATAGGGTTGTTTTTCATCTCCCTCTCCACTAATGTAAATGTAACACCCTAACTTTTGGAATAATTACTATATTATCCTGAAATGTACTGTTTTGTGAATTCTGTGAGCAGTAAATTAAATTTGACTGTTTCGTGAGTGTATTTGACTGTTGTATGTGATTTGCTCCGAGCCAAAGAAATAATAATTTTCTGCCCAGAAAAATCTTATTTTAATTAATTGGAGCTAGGGGATCTTACTAAACCCAATTCTGATTGATATATATATTAATCTTGTAATTTTTAGGATTTAACTGTGCAATAAAATAATTTTATATTATTATAATATTATTTTATATTACAGTACCTACTATCTCAAAAATAGTAGAAATCTGCTTCGTTTTGACCACGGGTCTTTAAAAGTACTGTGGGACCCACGTTTAGGAAAAGCAGTCAACTATGCTGACTGGATAAATTCTAACCAATGAGAGTAAGTCAACAAAAGTGGTTTGACTTTTTAAACCAATAAGAATGGGTCAGAGATGGGAGCATAGACTTTAATTTGGACCGTTGGATGAAGCCTTAGTTAGGAAGCCTTTAATCTTAGCCGTTGATCAAATCAATGGTGAGATTAGAATTCTAGTTTTATGACTAATCAATATCTACCTTAGATGTAATCTATGGCTAGGAATTAAAGATGAAATCAATGGTTAGAATTAAGTCAAAAATAATAGGCTTGAATTTGGTTAGTAGCTAATTAAGCTTAATTTGATTAATCTAATTACCTAACTAGCAAACTAAGTGAACTAGTTTAGTTCTTAATTAATTGTAATCTAAATACTAATTAGATATCCTAATATTGATTAAAGGTTATAATATATGCTAATATATATTAAACTAATTATTTATATAATTAGTATGTTAATTAAAATTGGTTAGGATATTTAACCTAACTAATTCCCTAATTAATTAGCATGCAATTAGGAGTAATTTGAGAATAATTAAGTCCCTAAAATGTTGAAGAGCCACATGGTTTTTGGGCAGCAGCTTGGGAGGCTTGGATGGCTAAGTTCTACTAGGTTCTTGAACCCTCCAACATGACATAAGCCATGTGCACCACCATGTGAACTCATTTAGATATTTACCATGCAAAATTGAACACTCAACCTCACCCAAAACACACTCACAGCAGCAGCCCTCTAATTTAAACTCTTCACTTTCATTTTCACACTTATCCTAATCAAGCATTCTATTTTTTCTCCAAAAATACCAAGAACACATGCACACTTTTTCTTCTATTTCTTTCCCTCTCTATTCGGCCAAGTACCCTACCCACACCACCAAACCTCTATAATTTTATCTCTTCATATTTCCTAAACCCAAATCCTATTCTAAACACTTTTCATTCACAAAGTTTTGCCAAAAAACTACTCAATCTAGTCCAAAATCAAACCTTTTGCTTACTTTCCTAAGGGTAAGTCTTGATTCTATGGTTCAAAATTTGATTTCTAATTTTTCTAACCATGATTGTTTCATGGTTTTTCAATATTAAACCTTGTATGTGTTTTTACTAATTGTTTAAGAATTTTAGGGATTTGTTTGGGAGATTGTACGAAATTGCAAAGAAAGGAGGAAACTAACAGATTAATTGTCTTCAAGAGGTAAGAGGGAGATTTAATCTCATCAACCCTAAGTGGTGATGGGAAAATGGATTTGATTATGTATGGAGAATCCATAAGGATTCATTTGTGTGGTTGTTTTATTGTTTTTATTATTTGTGTGATTGTTTAAAAGCTTTCCTATTTGTGATTTATTTTGCTATGCATGATTATAGTTTTTATTATTTTTACTATGTGTGGCGTCCCGGGGCCGATGAGGGCGGGGAGTGTCGCCGGTGCAATGAGGCACAGTCAAGGAGCGGCTCCTGGCATGCTTCTAGGCGAAGGGTCTACATGAATGAACTGAATACGCACCGGAATGAGAGGGATTCAGAGACTGTGTAGGTATGAGACTACATAGTTGAGAATGACTTAAAGGAATTGATTTGGTGTAGCCATATCAACAAGTTGCAACTTCTTTTCGGGAGCCTAGAACATAAGAACTCCATGGTTAAGCGTGCTTAACCTGGAACAATTGTGGGATGGGTGACCTCCTAGGAAGTTTCCAAGGATGCGTGTGAGTGAGGACAAAGCACGCTGAAAAGACCCGTGTTGGTTTGTGGAGACACTCATCAATCCTGCAGGCAGTCCCGGGTCGTTACAAATGGTATCAGAGATGGGACCTCTCCCAGTACAATGTGGTTCGGGGACGAACCAAGCGGAAGCTGGTGGGCATGTGGCGTCCCGGGGCCGATGAGGGCGGGGAGTGTCGCCGGTGCAATGAGGCACGGTCAAGGAGCGGCTCCTGGCATGCTTCTAGGCGAAGGGTCTACATGAATGAACTGAATACGCACCGGAATGAGAGGGATTCAGAGACTGTGTAGGTATGGGACTACATAGTTGAGGATGACTTAAAGGAATTGATTTGGTGTAGCCATATCAACAAGTTGTAACTTCTTTTCGGGAGCCTAGAACATAAGAACTCCATGGTTAAGCGTGCTTGACCTGGAGCAATTGTGGGATGGGTGACCTCCTAGGAAGTTTCCAAGGATGCGTGTGAGTGAGGACAAAGCACGCTGAAAAGACTTGTGTTGGTTTGTGGAGACACTCGTCAATCCTGCAGGCAGTCCCGGGTCGTTACACTATGCATGTTTATAGCTTTAAAATATATTATATGTATATTGTATGTGATTATATAATTACATGTGTTTATAATTGTATAATTATTAAAGTAGGATGTGAATAACATGTAACGATTTACATGAGTATTCCAAAGAACACAGAATGAGGCTCACGGCCTTACACCAAACAGAGAACCAAAATGTTCTCATCAATTTTCTAAATCACTGATTTAAAGGATTTAGGTAAAATAATGGATCTAAGAATGATTTTGATTTAATTATTGCCAACATGCCATTTAGTGTATAATTGAATATCATTTTATTTTCGATTTTAGCCAACATGCCATTTTATTTTCTAAGATAGGTTAGGTAATGGGTTTACAAAATAAACTGATTCCAATGAATCTTTGAGAAAACAAAAGGAATAAATTCCGTCTTAGTATTCTAAATTAGCAGAATTCAGTTTAAGTAAGAAATAAAGCAAACGTTTGAAAAATACTAACGTAAAGCTCATTTTATGAATTTTGAAGCGCGTTAGCAAGTTTCAAAGATTAATTATTAGGTAAAAATAAAATAACCTATACTTAGTGGAAAACGTCGAAAACACCTTATACTGATTTTATAGGCAAAATGCTATCGAAATTTACTAAAATCAGGCAAATTAAATGAAAAGATTCCATACTATATTTATAACACAAGGAAAATACTCTACGTATTTTACATATATTAGATATAGTCTACACATATTTAAATTGATAATTTTAAGATATTCGGTTAAGAAAATGAATTAAAAATCTTACGCGATTGAGAAAATGATTTAAAAACATTACGTGATGTTCAAAAATGTCAAAATATATTTACGCGATTTAAAAATGTTTGTAAAAATAACAAGATTACGAAAACGCGATAAAATTCCTACGCGATTGAACGATACAGCAAGTTTTGCTGTCAGGCCAAAGTGGTGGACCCGGACATGTGGTGTAGTACTATCAAGTGGGACGTACTATACTTTTGTATTTTGTGACTAAGGGTAATTTCGTAATTATGGTAAAATTTGGATAATAAGAGTATTTTTGTAATTTTAGATCATGCTTAGAGTGTTGTGTCAATTTGGTTAAAAATTGGCAATTGATTAATGAGGCCAATTACACCGTGTTTTGGTGTGATAAGCATAGTGTGGTTCATTTATGAACTTGGAGACGTTAGTGTGCGGAGAATTCCACATGGGGACAGTGGGTTGCTCCTCTGGGCTGTGGTAACGGGCAACACACTAATGATCTTGACAAGCACTATTCTTAATCGGGATCTTGAGGAGACTATTACGTACTATGCCTGTAGTGCACAGTGTATTGACTGTGTACTACTACACGATGTTTGGACTGTGGACTATAAACACGATGTTAAACAGTGCAATAGTTTGGTTGGGCAGCCATAAAGTATTCTTAATTTCTATTCAGATCATTCTCTCAGATATTTATGTTTAGCTTCATAGAGTAGGAACGAGTCGGTGTGTGTTCATGCATTATATGCATTTTACTGCTTACCATAATCTGTGATAAAATGTATGATTTATTGCTTTTCAATATTGCATGTGATATAATGATATGTATTATTTTATTATAATTATGCATGATATATTGGTATATAATGTTGTGATAATTGTTTTGTACTGTCATTTTCTTTATTGCCATGCGGGTAGTGATGTAGATTATCTCACCTCTCTATATGTTTTCTCGATATCATTATATTATTTTCGTAAAGAGTTTGAGGAAGAAGAGGATCAGCCTCTCAAGATAGAGTATCCGGACGAACGACAACCGAGCGAGCGATACGAGGAGGACGAGCCGATAGATCACCCTGATCATCAAGACTGATCTTGAGATCATGGCATTACCAGGATTTTTCGGGTTCGTGAGACTTGAGTTTCACGGAGGTTCTGAAGCTTGGCGTATGCGAGTGGATAGAGGGACAGTTGTATATGTGGGACGTTTGACTGTGTCCCTATGTAGAGAGTATGATGGAGATGTCATATTCACTACTATGTTATATTTACATCTAGAGTTGCCACTGACTCTTAGGCGTTACTGGCAGGGAATATTCCATGCGCCTAGTGAGCTCAATAGCGAGTCAACAGCCCGGACTCGTGTCCGTAGTGCTGTGAGATCTCCAAGATGTCAACTTTTCGATGGTCTTTCTGGAGGATGATCCATCGGAGGGCTAGATATCTATCGAGATGCACTTGGGCAATACTATGTCTTAGTTTTGTGTCAACTCTTTACTACTTTGCTAAATACATGTAGTTGTAAATTATGTGTGTACTAAAGAAGAATCATATGTATATTACAGTGTGTTTATATTTGTTATATTTCATGTTCTGTATTATTTTATTTAATGTTATTAGTATAAAAGAAAAAAAAATTTACCACAAATATTATTTAAGTATCAAATGTTTTACAACTTGGGTAAGAGTTTTATTTTATTTCATTTTATTGTATTCATAAATGTGACATCCCCATAAGGGTGTTACATTAGTTGGTATCAGAGCCCAAGTTAGAGTCTTTTGGGGTTGTGGTTAGGTCTATTTTTGCTCGTGTTGTGTGATTCTCTGTGATTTGTTGCCGAAAGGTTACATCTGACATTATTTTGTCTTGTTGAAGAAAGAAGATGTCTGGAGGAAGAGGAACGCGTGCAAATGCGGCACGTAATGTAGACCCAATGATTGCTGTTGCTGAGGCTATGCAGCGAATGGCAGAAGTAATTACCCAGCAAAATCAAAGAGCAGCTCAACAGCATGATGCGACTACTGATGCTTTGAATTTGTCTGAGTTTAGACGCAACAACCCGCCACAGTTTAGAGGCGAGTTTGACCTTGAGAAGGCGAGTCTTTGGATTCAAGACTTGGAAAGAGTATTCAAAGGAATGGGGTGCGCAGAGAATAAGAAGGTAACATATGCTGTATATATGTTGAGAGGAGATGCTGAGAATTGGTGGAGGAATACCCGCCAATTATTGCAAGCTGAAGGAACTGAGATCACCTGGGAGGTGTTTAGTGAGGTATTTCTGGAGAAGTATTTTCCTGGTACTGCCCGACATGCCAAGGAGATGGAATTTCTTGGTCTACGTCAAGGGAATATGACTGTTGGAAAATATGCTGCAAAATTTGAGAGTTTATCGCAACTCTTAAGGTATTTCCAAATCCGACCAGATGAGGTATGGAAGTGCCAGAAGTTTGAAGAAGGATTGAGGGTAGAACTGAGGCGAGCAGTGCTACCTATGAGAATGAGGGAGTTTCCTGTGTTGATGGATACTTGTCGATGACTTGAGGAGTTGGAGCCGTCCCGAGATCAGAGGAATCGTAACTTTGGACTGACTAGGTTTCAAAGGGGAGGTAGTAGCAATAATACCCGATTTCAGCGAAAGCCTTATGCGAGATCGTCAGGAAGTCAGCCTCAACGTCCATCAATTAGGGGAAGTTCTAGTGGAAACCGAGCTGGTCAGAATGTGGCGTTTACGCCGACATGTTTTAAGTGTGGCAAGAGTGGCCATATATCTACAAATTGCTCGATCAAAGGAACGATCTGTTTCAACTGTAGAAAACCTGGACATGTTTCTAGGGATTGCACTCAGCCAGAGAGGAAGCCTGCTGTGAGAAATGTTCGTGCTACTCAGCCGAGATCTGGAGGGTGAGTGTATACGATGACTGGAACCGAAGCTTCTCAATCTGAGGATCTTATTCAGGGAGAAGGTGTCATTGAAGGTAATCACCTGACTTTGCTATATGATTCGGGTGCAACACACTCATTTATTGCATATGATTGTGTGGAACATTTGAAACTGTCTGTGTCTTCTCTGAGTTTTCAATTGATTGTTTCTACACCAACTGCCAAGCCTATTGTTACATCCAATATATGTATGAACTGTCCTATTGTTATAAAGGATCGTAAGTTTTCGGTCAATTTAATTTGTTTACCTCTTGTTGAGATAGACATCATATTAGGAATGGACTGGTTATCTTCTAACCATATCCTTATAGACTGTGCAAGCAAAACCATAATTTTTCCTAAGGAAGAAAGTTATGGATTCTTGACTGCTGTTAAAGTCAAGTCATTGTTGAGGGATGGAGCTCAAGGGTTTATGTTGTTGTCTTCTTTAGAAGTCAAAAGCGAGAAGGAGGTGAGCACTATTCCTGTCATCAATGAGTTTCCAGAGATTTTTCCTGATGATGTACCCGGTTTACCACCAGAAAGGGAGATCGAGTTCTCTATCGACTTAGTGTCGGGAGCAGGTCCTATTTCGATTGCACTGTACCGAATGTCACCTGTAGAGTTGGCAGAGTTGAAGAAGCAATTGGAGGAACTGTTGGAGAAGCAGTTTGTACGACCTAGTGTTTCGCCATGGGGAGCACCAGTGCTATTAGTCAAGAAGAAGGATGGAACTTCACGTCTTTGTGTTGATTATCGTCAGCTGAATAAGGTTACTATAAAGAATAAGTATCCACTATCGAGGATTGATGATCTGATGGATCAGTTGAAGAGAGCCTCTGTATTCTCTAAGATAGATCTGCAATCAGGTTATCATCAGATTCGTGTCAAGGTTGATGATATACCTAAAACAGCTTTTCGAACTCGTTATGGACATTATAAGTATCAAGTAATGTCGTTCGGAGTGACGAATGCTTCTGCAATATTCATGGACTATATGAATAGAATTTTTCGTCCGTACTTAGACAGATTTGTCATTGTCTTTATCGATGACATTCTGATCTATTCTCAAAGTCAAGAAGAGCATGTTGAATATCTCAGCATAGTTCTCTAGATTTTGAAGGAGAAGAAGCTGTATGCGAAGTTGGAAAAGTGCGAGTTTTGGTTGGAAGAAGTTCAATTTCTAGGTCAAGTAATTTCCAAAGAAGGTATTGTGGTAGACCCATCGAAGGTGGAAATTATTTTGCAGTGGGAAAGGCCTAAGACTGTGATTGAGGTTCGAAGTTTTGTTGGATTAGCCAGATATTACCGAAGGTTTATTGAAGGTTTTTCCAAGATAGCTGGACCACTTACACAACTCACGAGGAAGAGCTAAGCTTTTGATTGGATGGAGGAACGTGAAGCGAGTTTCCAAGAGCTGAAGAAGAGATTAACGACTGCACCAGTGTTAATTTTGCCAGATCCTAACAAATCTTTTGAGGTGTATTGTGATGCATCTTATCAAGGGTTAGGATGTGTGTTGATGCAAAATCGGAATGTAGTAGCTTATGCTTCAAGACAGTTGAAGGTTCATGAGAGGAACTACCCAACGCACGATTTGGAGCTAGCTGCAGTAGTTTTTGCATTGAAAGTGTGGAGGCATTTGCTGTATGGAGCTATGTTCAATGTCTTTAGCGATCACAAGAGCTTAAAATACTTGTTTGATAAAAAAGAATTGAATATGAGACAGAGACGATGGTTGGAATTTTTGAAGGACTATGATTTTCAGCTTCAATACCATCCAAGAAAAGCGAATGTGGTGGCAGATGCCTTGAGCAGAAAGGTGGTTAGTGTTTCTACCATGATGATAAAGGAGGAGGAGCTGATGAATCAATTCAGAGATCTATGGTTATCAATAGAGTTAGTACCCGAAAAAATTCGTCTAAGTAAGGTTATGGTTTTAAATGACTTGCTAGAAGTAATCCGAGAGAAACAAGATGATGATGCATTTTTACAGAACGAAAAGGAATTGTTGAAGCAAGGTCATAAAGCGACAGTGGAGGAAGGATCTGATGGAATTTTTAGGTTTGAAGGAAGAGTTTGTATACCTAATGATCCCGAACTCAAGAAAACGATTTTGGATGAAGCTCATACTAGTAATATGAGTATACATCCGGGGATGACTAAGATGTATCAAGACTTGAAACGACTGTTTTGGTGGCCAAGAATGAAGAGAAATGTAGCAGAACGTGTGACATCTTGTCTTGTCTGTCAGAAGGCAAAAGTGGAACATCAAAGACCTGCTGGTATGTTACAACTTTTAACTATTCCAGAGTGGAAGTGGGATAGTATCTCGATGGATTTTGTTACTGGATTTCCGAGGACAAGAAAGGGTCATGATTCTATATGGGTTATAGTTGATAGGCTTACGAAGTCAGCGCATTTCTTGCCGATCAATATTAAGTATTCGTTGGAACGCTTAACCCAGATATACATCGACGAAGTTGTTAGACTTCATGGTGTGCCTGCAACTATAGTTTCTAATAGAGATTCGAGGTTTACGTCGAGACTCTGGCAAAGTTTGCAAGAAGCTATGGGAACTAAACTGTGATTGAGTTCTGCATATCATCCGCAGAGTGATGGTCAGACGGAGAGAACTATTCAGTCATTGGAGGATTTGTTGCATGCTTGTGTGTTAGAACAACAAGGGAGTTGGGATGAATTTTTGTCTTTGATAGAATTCACCTACAACAATAGTTTTCACTCGAGCATAGGGATGGCACCCTATGAAGCTCTTTATGGACGACGATGCCGAACACCTTTGTGTTGGTATCAAGATGGGGAGAGTATGACTATTGGTCCTGATCTTGTGCAGCAGACTACAGAAAAGGTGAAAATGATACAGGAGAAGATGCGAACAACTTAAAGCTGACAGAAGAGCTATGCTGATAAACGGAGATGACCTCTGGAGTTTGAAGAAGGTGATCATGTATTCTTAAGAGTTACGCCTACGACTGGTGTCGGAAGAGTTATCAAGTCTAGGAAGCTTACACCTAAATTCATAGGGCCTTATCAAATTATTCATCGGATTGGTCTTGTAGCTTACCAAATAGCTTTACCGCCTTTTCTATCCAATCTACATAATGTATTCCATGTGTCTCAGCTGAGGAAATACATTCCAGATCCAACCCATGTTATACAGCCAGATGAAGTGCAGCTAAAGGATAATTTGACGTTTGAAACACTTCCTGTTAGAATCGAGGACAGAAGAGTGAAACAACTTCGAGGAAAGATGATTGAGCTGGTGAAGGTAGTATGAAACAATGTAACAGGAGATGCTACATGGGAGTTAGAGGATAGGATGAGGGAGCAATACTCTCAATTGTTTGACGTATGATGAATTTCGGGGACGAAATTCTTTTTAGTAGGGGAGAGTTGTAACACCCTAACTTTTGGGATAATTACTATATTGTCCTGAAATGTACTGTTTTGTGAATTCTGTGAGCAGTAAATTAAATTTGATTGTTTCATGAGTGTATTTGATTGTTGTATGTGATTTGCTCCGAGCCAAGGAAATAATAATTTTCTGCCCGAAAAAATCTTATTTTAATTAATTGGAGCTGGGGGATCTTACTAAACCCAATTCTGATTGATATATATATTAATCTCGTAATTTTTAGGATTTAAGCGTGTAATAAAATAATTTTATATTATTATAATATTATTTTATATTACAGTACCTACTATCTCAAAAATAGTAGAAATCTGCTTCGTTTTGACCACGGGTCTTTAAAAGTACTGTGGGACTCGCGTTTAGGAAAAGCAGTCAACTATGCTGATTGGACAAATTCTAGCCAATGAGAACAAGTCAACAAAAGTGGCTTGACTTTTTAAACAAATAAGAATGGGTCAACGATGGGAGCATAGACTTTAATTTGAACCGTTGGATGAAGACTTAGTTAGGAAGCCTTTAATCTTAGCCGTTGATCAAATCAATGGTGAGATTAAAATTCTAGTTTTATGACTAATCAATATCTACCTTAGATGTAATCTATGGCTAGGAATTAAATATGAAATCAATGGTTAGAATTAAGTCAAAAATAGTAGGCTTGAATTTGGTTAGTAGCTAATTAAGCTTAATTTGGTTAATCTAATTACCTAATTAGCAAACTAAGTGAACTAGTTTAGTTCTTAATTAATTGTAATCTAAATACTAATTAGATATCCTAATATTGATTAAAGGTTATAATATATGCTAATATATATTAAACTAATTAGTTATATGATTAGTATGTTAATTAAAATTGGTTAGGATATTTAACCTAACTAATTCCCTAATTAATTAGCATGCAATTAGGAGTAATTTGAGAACAATTAAGTTCCTAAAATGTTGAAGAGCCACACGATTTTTGGGCAGCATCTTGGGAGGCTTGGATGGCTAAGTTCTACTAGGTTCTTGAACCCTCCAACATGACATAAGCCATGTGCACCACCATGTGAACTCATTTAGATATTTACCATGCAAAATTGAACACTCAACCTCACCCAAAACACACTCACGGCAGCAGCCCTCTAATTTGCACTCTTCACTTTCATTTTCACACTTATCCTAATCAAGCATTCTATTTTCTCTCCAAAAATACCAAGAACCCATGCACACTTTTTCTTCTATTTCTTTCCCTCTCTATTCGGCCAAGTACCCTACCCACACCACCAAACCTCTATAATTTTATCTCTTCATATTTCTTAAATTCAAATCCTATTCTAAACACTTTTCATTCACAAAGTTTTTCCAAAAAACTACTCAATCTAGTCCAAAATCAAACCTTTTGCTTACTTTCCTAAGGGTAAGTCTTGATTCTATGGTTCAAAATTTGATTTCTAATTTTTCTAACCTTGATTGTTCCATGGTTTTTCAATATTAAACCTTGTATGTATTTTTACTAATTGTTTAAGAATTTTAGGGATTTGTTTGGGAGATTGTACGAAATTGCAAAGAAAGGAGGAAACTAACCGATTAATTGTCTTCAAGAGGTAAGAGGGAGATTTAATCTCATCAACCCTAAGTGGTGATGGGAAAATGGATTTGATTATGTATGGAGAATCCATAAGGATTCATTTGTGTGGTTGTTTTATTGTTTTTATTATTTGTGTGATTATTTAAAAGCTTTCCTATTTGTGATTTATTTTGCTATGCATGATTATAGTTTTTATTATTTTTGCTATGCATGTTTATAGCTTTAAAATATATTATATGTATATTGTATGTGATTATATAATTGCATGTGTTTATAATTGTATAATTATTAAAGTAGGATGTGAATAACATGTAACGATTTACATGAGTGTTCCAAAGAACACGAGAATGAGGCTCACGGCCTTACACCAAACAGAGAACCAAAATGTTCTCAGCAATTTTCTAAATCACTGATTTAAAGGATTTAGGTAAAATAATGGATTTAAGAATGATTTTGATTTAATTATGACCAACATGCCATTTAGTGTATAATTGAATATCATTTTATTTTCGATTTTGGCCAACATGCCATTTTATTTTCTAAGATAGGTTAGGTAATGGATTTACAAAATAAAATGATTCCAATGAATCTTTGAGAAAACAAAAGGAATAAATTCAGTCTTAGAATTCTAAATTAGCAGAATTCAGTTTAAGTAAGAAATAAAGCAAATGTTTGAAAAATACTAACGTAAAGCTCATTTTATGAATTTTGAAGCGCGTTAGCAAGTTTCAAAGCGTAATTATTAGGTAAAAATAAAATAAACTATACTTAGTGGAAAACGTCGAAAATACCTTATACTGATTTTATAGGTAAAATGCTGTCAAAATTTACTAAAATCAGGCGAATTAAATAAAAAGATTTCACACTATATTTAGAACACAAGGAAAATACTCTACGTATTTTACATATATTAGATATAGTCTACACATATTTAAATTGATAATTTTAAGATATTCGGTTAAGAAAATGAATTAAAAATCTTACGCGATTGAGAAAATGATTTAAAAACATTACGTGATGTTCAAAAATGTCAAAATATATTTACGCGATTTAAAAACGTTTGTAAAAATAACGAGATTGTGAAAATGCGATAAAATTCTTACGCGATTGAACGATACAGCAAGTTTTGCTGTCGGGCCAAAGTGGTGGACCCGGACATGTTGTGATGTAGTACTGTCAAGTGGGACGTACTATACTTTTGTATTTTGTGACTAAGGGTAATTTCATAATTATGGTAAAATTTGGATAATAAGGGTATTTTTGTAATTTTAGATCATGCTTAGAGTGTTGTGTCAATTTGGTTGATAATTGGCGATTGATTGATGAGGCGAATTACACTGTGTTTTGGTGTGATAAGCATAGTGTGGTTCATTTATGAACTTGGAGACGTTAGTGTGCGGAGAATTCCACATGGGGACAGTGGGTTGCTCCTCTGGGCCGTGGTAACGGGCAACACACTAATGATCTTGACAAGCACTATTCTTAATTGGGATCTTGAGGAGATTATTACATACTATGCCTGTAGTGCACGGTGTATTGACTGTGTACTACTACACGATGTTTGGACTGTGGACTATAGACACGATGTTAGACAGTGCAATAGTTTGGTTAGGCAGCCATAAAGTATTCTTAGTTTCTATTCAGATCATTCTCTCAGATATTTGTGTTTAGCTCCATGGAGTAGGAACGAGTCGGTGTGTGTTCATGCATTATATGCATTTTACTGCTTACCATAATCTGTGATAAAATGTATGATTTATTGCTTTTCAATATTGCATGTGATATAATGATATGTATTATTTTATTATAATTATGCATGATATATTGGTATGTACTGTTGTGATAATTTTTTTGTACTGTCGTTTTCCTTATTGTCATGTGGGTAGTGATGTAGATTGTCTCACCTCTCTATATGTTTTCTCGATATCATTATATTATTTTCGTAAAGAGTTTGAGGAAGAAGAGGATCAGCCTCTCGAGATAGAGTATCCGGATGAACGACAACCGGGTGAGCGATACGAGGAGGACGAGCCTGTAGATCACCCTGATCATCAAGACTGATCTTGAGATCATGGCATTGCCAGGATTTTTCGGGTTTGTGAGACTTGAGTTTCACGGAGGTTCTGAAGCTTGGCGTATGCGAGTGGATAGAGGGACAGTTGTATATGTGGGACGTTTGACTGTGTCCCTATGTAGAGAGTATGATGGAGATGTCATATTCACTACTATGTTATCTTTACATCTAGAGTTGCCACTGACTCTTAGGCGTTACTGGCAGGGAATATTCCATGCGCCTAGTGAGCTCAGTAGCGAGTCAACAGCCCAGACTCGTGTCCGTAGTGCTGTGAGATCACCAAGATGTCAACTTTTCGATGGTCTTTCTGGAGGATGATCCATCGGAGGGTTAGATATCTATCGAGATGCACTTGGGCAATACTATGTCTTAGTTTTGTGTCAACTCTTTACTGCTTTGCTAAATACATGTAGTAGTAAATTATGTGTGTACTAAAGAAGAATCATATGTATATTACAGTGTGTTTATGTTTGTTATATTTCGTATTCTGTATTATTTTATTTAATGTTATTAATATAAAAGAAAAAAAATTACCACAAATATTATTTAAGTATCAAATGTTTTCAACTTGGGTAAGAGTTTTATTTTATTGCATTCATAAATGTGACATCCCCATTGTGATTACCATGCAGCATTGATGATGAGTTTTGATGATAACAAATGTGGAGATGATGAGAAGATCAAGTCCAAGTTCTTCAAGTTTAGCTTTAGGACTTAGGATCTCTCTTATACAGAGCTCTCATAGGATATATCAGTGTTTAACTCAAAAGATCTAAGAACATGTTTTTCTACAAACCAAATTAAAGTTTTAATGAGGCTTTGATAATCAAAGAGTTTGTGGTTTTTCTAATCTTACATAATCTGGTTCATAGAAGTGTTTTTCATAATTTTAACAGAGGTATTCGAATACCTCTAAAGGCATTCGAATACAACCCTTTTGAAAATGCTTTCACAAACGTGTTTCAAACAGTGGCATTCGAATACCTTGGTATGGTATTCGAATAACGTGGGTCTGTTCTGGTTTTTATATACTGATATTAGAGGTATTCGAATACCTCATAATGGTATTCGAATAACCCAAGTTTAAACTGTTTTTTATATATTGATATCAGTGGCATTCGAATACCACAATAAAGTATTCGAATAACCCACGAGTTTCTGCTTCTGGTTTTTGAATTTGATACGTAAATGGATTTGCATTTATTATGTCATTAATTCCCTCAACGATAATATCTGATCAAAGGCTCTATAAATAGAGACCTTGCCTCACGGCTGAAACACATGAATCCTTGAAATTATTTTTGGGTGTGCTAAAACGCTGTTTACATAATTCTCTCTTTCTCTCTGTGCTCTTTTGGTAAAATTCTGAGATATTCTTAGAGAGCTCTATAGTGCTTCAATTTGTATAATTTACTCTGAGTGAGAGTTTCTTTTCATCTACTTTCTTTTATTCTGCTTCGAGGGTGAGGTATCCCTTAAGGTTTGTATAAAGGGTGAGGTATCCCTGCAGGCTGAGACTTTAGTACAAGGGTAGAGTTTCCCTGTGTGTGAAAAGTGCTCTTTTGTGTAACGGTAGCAAGCACCTATTGAAGCTTGTATACTTAGTGAAAAATCTCAGCTTTCGAGGACTGGACGTAGACCACAAGTGGGTTAGTGGTTGAACCAGGATAAATACTGTGCCTGCTTTTCTTTTCTTAATCTCTTTATTTTATGCAATTTTAATTTACTGCATATTTTTTTTCCGCTATTTTTCTATTGTTTCTTTTCTACTTCCCTTTCCTTCTGTGCTTTTATTTGTTAAGTTTTTAATATTAGCTTTTGTTAAAAAGAGGTTTTGTAAAAAAGTTTTATACTCAATTCACCCCCCCTCTTGAGTACTGGAAGCCACTTGGTAACAAGTGGTATCTGAGCTAGGCTCTTGTATAAAGAGCTTAGCAGTTTCAAGAGAACATGGCTTCTTCAAATGGTTTTTCAGAAGGATCCTCCATAAACCGACCACCCTTTTTCAATGGGGATGGTTATGCATATTGGAAGGAAAGAATGAAAATCTTCATCGAAGCTATTGATCTAGATGTATGGGATGCTGTCGAAAACGGCGCTTTTATACCCACACATGAGGTCGATGGTGTAAGGACCGAAACACCACGAAATAAATGGTCTGATGAAGACAAAAGAAAAGTTCAATTTAATTTAAAAGCCAAAAATATTATTACTATTGCTTTGGGATATGATGAGTTTTTTTGAATTTCAAATTGCAAAACTGCTAAAGAAATATGGGACACTTTGCAAGTTACCCATGAGGGTACTAGTGAAGTTAAGAGGTCGAGAATCAATTCTCTAACTCGTGAATATGAATTATTCAGAATGAACCAAGGAGAAAGCATTTAGGAAATGCAAAAGAGGTTCACCCACATAGTTAATCATCTTGCATCTTTAGGCAAAAGTTTTTCTAACGAAGATTTGATTAACAAGGTTTTGAGATGTCTTAGCAGGATTTGGCAACCTAAGGTAACAGCTATCTCAGAATCAAGGGACTTGTCTACAATGACTCTAGCTACACTCTTTGGAAAACTTCATGAGCACGAACTGGAATTGAGCAGATTAAGTCAAAGCGAAGAAAACGATAAAAAGAAAAAGGGGATAGCGCTCAAAGCCACTTCCTCAACATTTGACAATGATGATGAAGAAAATGAAGAAAGCTCAGAGAACATCGAGGTAAGCGAAGAAAATCTTAGTTTGTTAGTTAAAAAGTTTGGTAAATTCCTCAGGAAAAAAGGAACGCAAAGAAGACCTCCCTTCCCTCCGAAGAAGAATCATTACAAAGGTGAAGGAGCTTCATCGACTCCAATTTGCTATGAATGTGGCAAACCTGGTCACATGAAAATGGAGTGCCCAGTTTACCAAAATAAGAAAGAGAAATTTGAAAAGAAGCCCTTCAAGGAAAGAAAAGGAAGAAAAGCCTATATAGCATGGGATGAAAATGACATGAATTCAACTGACAGCTCAGATAGCGAGGAAGCTCAACTATGTCTCATGGCAAAAGGAGAAGAAGAAGAAAGTAAAAATGAGGTAAGTTCTAATACTACTTTATTGCCTTCTTACGATGAGTTACAAGACGCTTTTGAAGAATTGCATGAAGAATCTTTAATATTAACAAAAATTATTTCTTCTTCTAAGAAAACAATTTCTTCTGTAGAAAATCAAATTCTTGTTTTAAATAAAGAAATAGAAGAATTGAAAATTGAAAATGAAACTTTGGGAATCATTGATGCATGCACAAATCATTCTTCACATGCTTCTACCTCTTCATCTTGTTCTTCATGTCATATGCTTGAAAAAGAAATTGAAGACTTAAAGAACACTCTTTCTAAATTCACCTTTGGAAGGGATAACTTAAATATTTTATTAGGAAGACAAAGAGTGGTTTTTCAAAAAGTCGGGATAGGTTATAACCTGAAAAATCAACAAAAACTTTATAAAAATTTCTTTGTGCATTCTAGTGTTTCAAGTAGTCCTTTTATTAAATGTTTCTACTGTGGAAGGAAATGACATAGTGCATCAACATGTAATGCAAAAAAAAACATAAATACAAAAATTGGAACAAAAATGGTTTGGGTTCCCAAGGGTACTATACCCAAAACTGACACACAAGGACCCAAGAAAGTTTGGGTACCAAAAGTTAAAAACTAAACTTGTGTTGTAGGTGTGCTTGAAAGCCAGGAGTTTAAATTGGTATCTCGATAGCGGCTGCTCCAAGCACATGACCAGGGACGACTCAAAATTCACCATGCTTATTCCCAAGAATCATGGACATGTTACTTATGGTGATAACAACAAGGGAAAATTTCTTGGAATTGGCAAAGTCGGTAAGAACCCTAACTCCTCTATTGAAAATGTGCTGCTTGTTGAAGGCTTGAAATATAACTTGCTTAGTATTAGCCAATTATGTGATAAAGGAAAGAATGTTATATTTGATTCAAACTGTTGCATAATTGAAGATAAAAATGATAAACATGTTAAATTCATTGGTCATAGAGTAAACAACATCTATATGATTAGTCTTGATGATATATCTTCAAATGATGCGAAATGCCTTCTAAGTAAGAATGATGATTCATGATTATAGCATAGGAGAATTGCACACATTCACATGGATCACTTAAAGAAGTTGGTCTCTAAAGAGCTAGTAATTGGTCTACCTAAGCTTAGTTTTGTAAAAGATAAATTATGTGATGCATGTCAAAAGGGTAAACAAATAAAGGTCTCTTTTAAAGCAAAAAATATAGTTTCAACTACTAAACCTTTACAATTTTTGCACATGGATCTGTTTGGACCTTCTAGAACTATGAGCTTTGGTGGGAATTACTATTTTTTAGTGATTGTGGATGATTTTTCTAGGTTTACATGGACTTTATTTCTTGCAAATAAAAATTATGCATTTCTAGTTTTTAAAAGACTTGCCAAAGTTATTCAAAATGAAAAAGGCTTTCAAATCTCTTCTATAAGAAGTGATCATGGTGGCGAATTTGAAAACAATGTTTTGAAAATTACTGTGATGAACATGGCATTAATCATAATTTCTCTGCCCCTAGAACTCCACAACAAAATGGAGTTGTAGAAAGAAAAAATCATTCTTTAGAAGAAATGGCGAGAACTATGCTTAATGAGGCTGCTCTTCCCAAATACTTTTGGGCGGATGCTGTAAGTACAGCTTGTTATGTAATGAACAGGACCCTTATTAGGCCTATTCTAAAGAAAACCTCATATGAGTTGTATAAAAAAAGTCAAATGTCTCACACTTTCACGTTTTTAGATACAAATGTTTTGTTTTAAATAATGAAAAAGATAACTTAGGCAAGTTTGATGCTAAGTCTGATGAAGGTATATTTCTTGGTTACTCAAATAATAGTAAAGCTTTTCATATATATAATAAAAGAACTATGACTATTAAAGAATCTATACATGTTGCATTTGATGAAATTGACCCAAATGGATCGAGAAAGGATCTTGTTATTGATGATGTTGCAGAGGTCTTGGCGGAAACACATTTGGATAATAAGGATAAAGGAATCAAGGAGCAAGAGGATAAACAAAGACAAGAAGATTCGCAAGCTTTGGAACTTCCCAAAGAATGGCGAACTTCAAAATATCATTCCCTTGATCAGATTATCGGTGATGTATCTAAAGGTGTAAGTACTCGTAACTCTCTTAGAAATACTTGTAATCACTTAGCGTTTGTTTCTCAAATTGAACCTAAGGATTTAATTGAAGCTTTTGATGATGAATATTGGATCTTAACTATGCATGAGGAATTAAATCAGTTTGAAAGAAATCAAGTTTGGGAATTAGCTCTTAGACCTAATAATCACCCTATAATTAGAACTAAATGGGTTTTTAGAAACAAGCTTGATGAAAATGGGTTAATAACTAGAAACAAAGCTAGATTGGTTGCTAAAGGGTATAATCAAGAAGAAGGAATAGATTATGAAGAAACCTATGCACCTGTAGCTAGATTAGAAGCTATTAGAATGTTACTTGCTTATGTTTGCATCATGGATTTCAAATTATATCAAATGGATATTAAGAGTGCTTTTCTAAATGGTTTTATTCAAGAGGAGGTATACGTTGAATAACCTCCGGGTTTTGAAAATCATGAACTACCCAACCATGTTTTTAAACTTAAAAAAGCTTTATATGGTTTAAAGCAAGCTCCTAGAGCTTGGTATGAAAGGTTGAGTAAGTTCCTTTTAGAAAATGGTTTTTCAAGAGGAAAAGTCGATACAACTCTTTTTATTAAAAATAAAAAGCATGATATTCTTCTTGTGCAAGTATATATGGATGATATTATCTTTGGTGCTACTAATGAATCCCTTTGCAAAGAATTTGCTAAGACAATGCAGAATGAATCTGAAATGTCAATGATGGGAGAATTGAATTTCTTCCTCGGACTTCAAATCAAACAAACGAACGAAGGGACTTTCATAAGTCAAACCAAATACTACAAGGAATTGTTCAAGAGATTCAAAATGGAAAACGCTAAACACATGGTCACTCTGATGGGTACTTCTTGCTACTTGGACAAAGATGAAGGAGGTAAATCAGTAGAAATAACGAAATATAGAGGTATGATTGGATCTCTTCTTTATCTTACTGCTAGTAGGCCAGATATTATGTTTAGTGTATGCATGTGTGCTAGATATCAGGCAAACCCTAAGGAATCTCATTTAAGTGCTGTTAAACGAATAATGAAATACCTAGTAGGCACTTCATAAATGGGCTTGTGGTACCCTAAGGGTGCCTCTTGTAGCCTAATAGGCTATTCTGACTCTGATTTTGCTGGGTGCAAATTGGATAGAAAAAGTACTAGTGGGACATGCCACTTGCTTGGTAGTTCTTTAGTTTCTTGGCATAGCAAGAAACAAAATAGTGTGGCTCTGTCCACCGCTGAGACTGAATATGTTGCAGCCGGTAGTTATTGTGCTCAAATCCTATGGATGAAGCAACAACTTTTAGACTACGGTCTTCAGCTTGATCATATCCCGATAAGATGTGATAACACTAGTGCAATAAATATCTCTAAGAATTTCATTTTGCATTCCAGAACAAAGCATATAGAGATAAGACATCACTTTATCAGAGATCACGTACAAAAAGGGGATTGCATTCTTGAATTTGTTGAAACATCTAAGCAACTTGCAGATATCTTCACTAAACCCCTAGCAAAAGAAGCATTCTTTTATATAAGAGGAGAATTAGGAATAATTGATCAATCCAACATATAAATGCTTGTTATTTGCTTAAATTTGTTTTTTAAATCCTCTTTGAATTATTACTGACTTGAGCGTCGGAGTTATCCCGAAATCTTTTTTTGCAGGTACTCCATCAACAGGTATGCTTTCGTTTCTCAAAAAATGCTTTTTCTGAACATAGATATGTGTTTTATTGTTTAGTTATTTGAATACCTTAATATGGTATTCAAATACCTGTGATGTTATACGTGCAATCTTGTGTTTTTTCTAATAAGGCTATTCGAATACCATCATGGTTATTTGAATACTTTACTTCAGTACAGCTTTTATAAAAGCTGGTGTATTCGAATACCTAAGCAGTTATTCGAATACCCAGAGGCATTCTGTTTCAGTTTCTCTCACAGGTCTCTGGAGTATTCGAATACCATCAGGTTCTCTCTGGAGTATTCGAATACTTTGTGAATATTCAAATACCATTAAAAGCATTCGAATACCATCGTTTAGCAGCCAAGCCTAATTTGGTAATCTATTCGAATACCTGGTGTGGTATTCGAATACCCTCTGTCTGAAGGCTGCGTCTTTTGAGCTTACCCAAACGCTGTATTCGAATACCTACTCATGGTATTCGAATAAGGTCTGGGCATTCCTTAAATACCCCACCCCCCTCTCCTACGGATCAGAATACACCTTTCTCTTCTCTCTCCACTTTCAAAAACTCCTTGCTTTCCCTCCTCCAAAAACCTCCCTTTCTCACGGTCTCCACCCCTCCTTTCTCCTTCTCCTCCATTGTTTCCCTTCCATGGCCTCATCCTTCTCTCGCTCTAAGAGTCCTCGTACAAAGACGGCTCTATGCAACAACTCGCTGGACCTTCGCAGGCTTTCCTCCAATGAGCAATAGCTTGGGCGCTTCGTCACACACTTTTGAGAGTGTAACTTGGTGCATCCAAAGTACCTCGACTTGGGGTTCTTCGAAAGAGAATGTGGTTTTGACTTTCTGAACCGGCTAAATCACCAAGGCGTACTTCGCTTCTGCTCTTTCTCTGCTGCTTTGTATCCCGACCTGGTCAAGATGTTCTATTGCAACCTGAAGATTGAAGGTCAGGAGCTACACTCCAATGTCTGCGATCAAAACATTGTGATCACACCAAGTGATTGGGTTCAGATGTTTGGCTTGCAGTCAACTGGCCGCTTTGCTGAAGAAGATTCACTCCTCCAGCTCTTCGACAAGAACAGAGCAATTGAAGATGTTCTTCGCCCTGGGTTGGATTTACCTTTGACTCAAAAGGGAGTCAAGGGGGGCATGATGAAGAGCCAGGACAAGCTCCTACACTATGCTTATACCCACATCCTAGCTCCTAGAGGTGGGAACTACGCCTACATGAGTGAAGATGATGCGTTCATGCTGTGGATTCTAAAGGAAGGCCATCAGATTAACTGGCCCGTCTTCATTATGAAGCACATGATGAGGGCAAAAGGGAAAGAGCGGTGTGAACTTCCTTATGGCGTGATCATTACTGCCTTTTTAGGCAAGTATCCACATATTCTGGAAACCGAGCGAGCGACCCCGCTAACCCATCATCACGTTTTTGGGTCCCTTACCCTTAACAAAATGAAGATGATCAGGACCGATGAAGGCTGGGTGTTCCCAGTGGAAGTTGATGATGATGAGGACGACCCTCAAGGCATTCCTGCTACTTCTGCTGCTCCTGCTCCTGATATCCCTGCTCTTACTCCTGTCACGAATGAGCAAATCCTGGCTTCTCTGTTGGATAACAGACACTACATGGAAAACACCTTCACTATTTTGTTTGACAGAATCGTTGGTGTTGAGCATGAACAGGCTGCCCTTCGAGCTCTGCTGACCGGCAACGACCCTGCCTCTCCTCCTCCACCACCTGATGCCTACTTCTAGAGCTTGCTTAGTCTTAGGATCAGTTGCTTATGTTCTATTTTTTAGCTGTTTATTGACTGTCTTTTAAATTACAATTGTATATGCACTTAGCCACTTATATTTAATGCAATGAGTATTTTCATTAATCTATTACAAACGCTTATTGTTTATCTCATATTGAATGTATGCATCCTTTTTTATCATGTCAAAAGGGGGAGAAAATAATCAATTTTATTTGAGAAAAGACAGGTTAAAATTGGATTAATACTGGCTCTTGGATTCCAAAAGAAAGGGGGAGAATATGCTTGTTTTATTATTAAATTACCTCTGAGAGTAAGTCTCCTATCTCTTTGAATTCCAATTTATATGAACTAATGTTTTTTCTCAATGATAGTTTGTTATCATCAAAAAGGGGGAGAATGTGATTACCATGCAGCATTGATGATGAGTTTTGATGATAACAAATATGGAGATGATGAGAAGATCAAGTCCAAGTTCTTCAAGTTTAGCTTTAGGACTTAGGATCTCTCTTGTACAAAGCTCTCATAGGATATCTCAGTGTTTAACTCAAAAGATCTAAGAACATGTTTTTCTACAAACCAAATTAAAGTTTTAATGAGGCTTTGATAATCAAAGAGTTTGTGGTTTTTCTAATCTTACATAATCTGGTTCATAGAAGCGTTTTTCATAATTTTAACAGAGGTATTCGAATACCTCTAAAGGCATTCAAATACAACCCTTCTAAAAATGCTTTCACAAACGTGTTTCAAACAGTGGCATTCGAATACCTTGGTATGGTATTCAAATAATGTGGGTCTGTTCTGGTTTTTATATACTGATATCAGAGGTATTCGAATACCTCATAATGGTATTCGAATAACCCAAGTTTAAACTATTTTTTATATATTGATATCAGTGGCATTCGAATACCACAATAAGGTATTCGAATAACCCACGAGTTTCTGCTTCTGGTTTTTGAATTTGATACGTAAACGGATTTGCATTTATTATGTCATTAATTCCCTCAACGATAATTTCTGATCAAAGGCTCTATAAATAGAGACCTTGCCTCACGGCTGAAACACACAAATCCTTGAAATTATTTTTGGGTGTGCTAAAACGTTGTTTACATAATTCTCCCTTTCTCTCTGTGCTCTTTTGGTAAAATTCTGAGATATTCTTAGAGAGCTCTATAGTGCTTCAATTTGTATAATTTACTCTGAGTGAGAGTTTCTTTTCATCTACTTTCTTTTATTCTACTTCGAGGGTGAGGTATCTCTTAAGGTTTGTATAAAGGGTGAGGTATCCCTGCAGGCTGAGACTTTAGCATAAGGGTAGAGTTTCCCTGTGTGTGAAAAATGCTCTTTTGTGTAACGGTAGCAAGCACCTATTGAAGCTTGTATACTTAGTGAAAAATCTCGGCTTTCGAGGACTGGACGTAGACCACAAGTGGGTTAGTGGTCGAACCAGGATAAATACTCTGCCTGCTTCTCTTTTCTTAATCTCTTTATTTTATGCAATTTTAATTTATTGCATATTTTTTTTCACTGTTTTTATATTGTTTCTTTTCTACTTCTCTTTCCTTCTGTGCTTTTATTTATTAAGTTTTTAATATTAGCTTTTGTTAAAAAGAAGTTTTGTAAAAAAGTTTTATACTCAATTCACCCCCCCTCTTGAGTACTGGAAGCCACTTGGTAACACCCATAAAGGTGTTACAGTAAACAACACATAACCAAGAATTAAAAGGGACTTTACAAAGCTTGTAATGTAAGGCTAAAGATGAGGGTTAAAAAAAGGAAGGGGTAAGATAAATAAAACAAAAGTTGAAATACAAAATCATGCACATTTCACAATCTAAGTCTCAAAATATTGAACAAGTGCAACATGGAGCATAGGAATCCATCACTTTATTTGGATATATATATATATATATATATCTTCACCCCCAAACTTATTTCTTTGTAATATTTTGGGTGAACTTTCTCTTTTTGAATTCTTTTTTTCAATTTTTTTTTATGCTCCTAAAATACTTCATGCATAAAGAATAACGAAGGCTTGAATAATAAAATAATACAAGATATGTACTCAATAAAGGGTGTGTAAGAGAGGAAATTTTTTTTTAAATAAAGTAAAGGGAAAGGAAAATGTGGGTAAAAAAAAGAAATAAATGCCAAATATTCACAAAGATACAAAAGGGACCTAATGATATACTGTATGTACAGGTTAACTTGAAAAGCTCAAGCGGTCCAAAGAAGACCCTTATCATTTCCTTGATCATGCATTGTCTAGGATTTTTCCTCAAGAGAGAATCTAACAACTTCTAGACACAAGCATCCACACACATGTATTCCCATAAACTTTCTCTAAGCTTGACATGCATTTATATTTCAAGGTCTATCAAATATAAAGATGGGAAGAACATCCATACACAATTGAAACAAAAGAGATAAACATAACTTATGAATTCTCATATGATATCCTAAGAAAATAGATCATTTCATAATTTATGCAATCATGGGATATTCAATTCAACACACCGACATACACAATTAATGACTCAAAACACAATAGAGTGATGATGACAAAATAAAATCAAAAAGAACAAAAGTGAAAATGAAATATTAAAGAAAGGAAAAAAAACTATTTTTGGCGGCCGACAACTATATACATCCCCCTACAAAGGCTCCAAACTCAGGGAGGCACCTAAGTCGACTCAACATTACCTTCAAAACAAGAACAGAAAAGTGTTAGTCAATAAAATAAAAAAATAAAAAAATAATAGCAAAAGCAAATAACTAACCGAAGAAAAACAAATAACAAGTTTGAAAACAAATTAAAAAGTAAAGAAACAGAAAGGAAAATTGGGTTGCCTCCCAAAAAGCGTTTGTTTAACGTTATTAGCTCGATATTACCTTTTCAACTAATCAAGTAGCCCGAAGTAAGAGAAGTAAGATGACGCTTTTCCTTTTTCAGATTTATGCCTCCATACTCAGTCAATAGCCTTAGAACTACCTCTAAGGGTGTTTTGAACTTGACCTAAGCTAGGCTGTCCTAAAATCATCTTAGCATGAGAAATTCCATCAGTCCATGGTGGTTTCAATTGAACAACAGGTAAGGGATTAGCTTTCAATGAATCATTAAACAATGGACCTATCGGCAATGAATCAATGGAAGCTGGAGGATCTTTTCTATCCCAATAATCTCAGTGATAGGAGGACCCTTCTCATTTTCATCAATAATCTTGGAAGTGGGAGGATCGGCATTAATTGATGATGAAGGATTCTTACTATCCAAATTCCATTGAGGCTTACCTTGAATGCACTTGATAGGGGCATAGAAATTTGATGTTAGTGTAGATTTATCAAAAACGTTGATGGTCACCTGATCTCCATCTACCCTCAAAATAAGCTCACCTCTTGGTACATCAATCAATGCTCTTGAAGTAGCTAAGAACAGTCTTCCAAGAATCAGAGGGATATCAGCATCCTCGTCCATATCTAAAATCATAAAATCTACTAGAAAGAAGAATTTATCTACTTTTACTAGCAAATCTTCAACTATACCATACGGACATTTAATTGAACGATCAACCAATTGAAAAGACATCGTAGTTGACTTCACTTTTTCAATCCTAAGCTTATGAAGAATTGACAATGACATTAAATTGATGCTAGCTTCTAAATCACATAGAGCCTTCTCAATGGACAATTTGCCAATAGTGCATGGAATAGTGAAACTACCTAGATCCTTTAACTTTGGTGGTAGCTTCTGCTAGATTATGGCACTACATTCTTCATTAAGCATCACTGCCTCATCTTTTTTGATCTTCCTCTTTTTAGATAGCAGGTCCTTCATAAATCTAACATAAGAGGGCATATGCTCGAGTGCTTCAACAAAAGGGATGTTTATCTACAATTACTTGAAAATATCAAGGAACTTTGAGAACTGCCTCTTTTGCTTCTCCTGATTTTTCTTCTTTAATCTATGAAGGAATGGAAGCTTAGCATATAGTGAAAGGTCCAGTGGTGTATCCAAATCTGAATCTTTCTTCTTTCTTCTTTCTTCTTTCTTCGTACTCTCGATTATTCCTCTTTGGGTTCAATAGAGATCTCTTCCTTTGGAGCATCTTTTTCTTGATCAGGACTTGGAGGAGGTATTTGGTTGGGCATTAATAACTTTTCCACTCCTCAAATACATTGTCATACATTACTCCTTTAAATTGACCACTGTATCCTTTGGTAAAGTTCCCGAAGGTCTCTCTAAGAGTTGTTTTGCTATTTGACCCACTTGATTCTCTAGACTTCGAATAGCTGCTCTTTTATTCTAAAAATTAGCCATTGTTTCCTCCATAAAAGTGCTGGTGCTAAGAACAAGTATCTCAATAATACTTTCAAGATTTGATGTCTTTTCTTATTGAGGTTATGAAGATGGTTGTTGATATGGAGGTGGTGGGTGGTCTTAGCATATTCTAATTAGTCCATGAAAAGTTTGGATGATTCCTTCACCCTGGATTATATGCATTGGAATATAGGTTACCTTGTGGTCTCGAAGGATTACCCATATAATTAACCTGCTCTTGAGGAATAATACCCAAAATGCTTGCTTCACATCCACCATTAACATGGTTACCTCCACAAAAATCACAAATTAACACTTGATGGTTCACTGAATTCACTTGCATATTCCCAACTTGCTTGGTGAGGTTGGCTAACTGCTGCGAAATACTTTTATTTTGAGCAAATAAGGCATCGAGAGTGCCAAGCTCCATAACTCCCTATTTGATCACTGTTCTCCCACTAGGCATCTGATATTCATTGGTAGCCATAGTCTTGAATAATTCCTGAGCCTCTTCAGGAGTTTTAGTGTTTAAAGACCTACCTGCAGATACATCCACCATAAGTCTTGTGGAATGATTCAAACCATTATAGAACATATGTACCTACTGCCAAACTTTGAAAACATGATGAGGACACTTTCTTAGCAGCTCCTTAAATCTTTCCCACGCTTCATAAAGAGGTTCTCCTTGATTTTGAGTAAAGCTAGCAATCTCACTCCTTATCTTCATAAACATTGACGGAAGTAAGTATCGAGTGAGGAACTTACTAACCAGATCATCCCAAGTGGAGATACTTCTTTGAGGATGGGCTTGAAGCTAACTTTTAGCCTTGTCTCTCAAAGAAAATGGAAAAAGTCTTAATCTGATGGCATCATCACTAGCTCCATTATATTTGATAGTGTCACAGAGCTGCAAGAAATTAGTAATGTGCAAGTTGGGATCTTCTGCCTAACCTCCCCTAAACTGATCTTGGTGTACTAGTTGTAGACGAGCTGGTTGATAGCAATATATTTTATTCATTTAATGATCCTCTCACTAGTTGTCTTAAGGTTCAATTTGGATTAATTAAATTAGTTTTATCCCATTTTATGATATTGGGCCTAATTGGATCATTGTGGGAATTATTGCATGAATTAGTCTTAAATTGTCTATTGGACAGTGTTCAATATTTTGGATATAATCTGAGTTTTAAGTATCTGATTAGTGTGATTCTGATCTTGTAGGAAAACTAATACAAATACCTACAAGTTTCATGAAGACCTCAGGAGCTGAATCATATGTTTAGATAATTTAAATTGAAGTTGAAGCAAGAGTCAGAATGCTAATTCTGACAACTTGACCTCTGTGCGCTCAGCGGCCCATATCTTGAGTTATAGGGGTGCAATAGATGTCAAACTAAGCCCAAATGAAAGCTAAGATCCAAATATACAATCATATGAGATCCTAAGCCAAACTACGTTGTTTTGGGCATACAGTTGTATCTGGAAAATAGAGATGAGTTGTTGATGAGTTTGACCACCTAATTGAGCAAGACTTAAGTTGTAGGCCTCTAATTGACATGGGACTTGGGTCTAGTGATTCCTAATAGACCCAGCTTTGTAACTAATAGGTTTCTAATCATGTAAGGCAAAATTAGGAGATAGTTATAGGGGTGAGCAGCAGAAGTCTGAGACTCAATTTTCATTCTACACTTTTCATCATTTCTCTAGATCTAGATCTTTCTCTCTTCTCATCCTTCTTTCTAGATTTTCTCTTCTTTTTCTGAGTTCTTCCTACCCATTCATAGAGGGGTAGGGCCTTTAATCAATCCAAGGGATTGAACATTCTTGATGCTTTATCTTGAGATTCTATTTTAATTGTTTATATTCAATTATTAATCAAGTTTTTCTCCTTCATCTTTGCTTAATTCTGGTTGAGTTGCTTAATTTGATTGAAATTTTCATATGATAATTGCATAATTACCATGTGTGAAAGATTATTTGCAGAGACTAAACAATGCATTAAAGGTGTTTGATGAAATGTTTAGCTTGGTTGGATCTTGGTTTTTAAGTTAATTCAGGTTCTGGATGGATGCTTATTTTGTCCTACCTTAATTAATTGAATTCTGGATGCGTATCTAGTAAAAGATCTATGGATCATTTTGTGGCGTCTTTATATGATCTAAGACCAAGGATTCAATTGATAGTTGAATGGACCTTTAGTGATCAAGGATGGATTAAAATCAAGATTGGACAATTCTCTTGGATTGGTTATTTCTTAATTCTGTTTTCTCTTCTTTAATTGTTTCTGTTTCTGATCTTACAAACCCATTTCCCCTATATTTACTAACATGTTAATTTGATTTTGTGATTATAATCAGACTGATCTGTGGGCTCAACCCGGTGTTACCTTATATTACAAGTTATTTTGGTAAATTGGTTATAAATTGATAAACTTGGTAGCCTCAGCAGTTATCAAATTTTTGGCGTCGTTGTCAAGGATTATTCTGATTTTGATCAATCTTATTAGAAGTATATTTGACTACAAATCCCTTGCTAACCCCTGTGTTGCTGTGTTTTGGTGGTTTTCAGGCAAAAACAGGTGATTACTGGTTACTTTGCAAAATTTTGTACTGACAACAAATGTGTCCACAATGAGTTGAAACTTGTTCAGTTAAAGGAAAATGGCTGAATAAACAAGGCTCACAGCTTGCTGTGACGTCGCCCCTAGTTTGCCCAAATTCCATCATTTAGACTATTTTTTCAATTTTTTTAAGATTACATTTTTAGCTTCATTTTTGTGTAGTTTTCATGTTGTGGTGGTCCCATGATTTTTAAAAATCATTAAATAGGTTAACTAGAGTTATTTTGATAGATTTTTAGTGTTGTCTAGTGTATTATGCTTGTTTGCTATTTTTGTGCTTTATGTGCTTTGGATGATGCATAACTCGGTCTTCTGCCAGTCAATTACTTGATATTGATCTTGAGATTGATAGGACCTTGCATACACTAATTAGAGTGTATAGGCTAAGTGCAAGAATTGCTTCTGAACTTGATTTTGATCTTAAATTTGAAAGTGAACACGAGATCTTAAGTAATTTCACAATTATGGGTGATAACATGTAGAATAAGACTCTTAAGGAACTTTTTGCTCCTGATGTAACTTACCAATCTTTGTGCATTCAATATCCTGATCTTAATGCTGATTTTGAATTAAAATCTGGATTGATACACTTGTTGCCCAAGTTTCATGGTGTTGCAGATGAAGACCCTCATAAGTATCTTAAGGAGTTCCATGTGGTATGTTCAATCATGAAGCCACAAGGGATCCTTGAGGAGCACATCAACCTGAGAGCATTTCCTTTCTCACTTGCTGATGCAGCCAAAGATTGGCTGTTTTACCTTTCACCTGGTTCAGTCATGAGTTACGATGACATGAAGCAGCTATTCTTAGAGAGATTCTTTATTGTATTTAGAGTTGCTGCCATTAGAAAAGTCATATATGGCATAAGGCAGATAACAGAAGAGACCTTGCATGAATATTGGGAGAGATTTAAGAAGTTATGTGCAAGTTGTCCTCATCATCAAATCAATAATCAGTTGTTGATTCAGTACCTTTATGAAGGCTTGCTACTAATGGACAAAATTATGGTGGATGTTGTGTGTAACATCCTCTTCAACATGTTAGACTTGTAAATAGTTACAGAGATAACTTAATACTTGCTTAACATACTTGTTTAATTTTGTGACAATCTAAGTTAGTTTAGGCACTTTGCTGTAACCCGAAAAGTGACAAGTTGCTTAAAATGACCTAGATATTAGCATAAATGGCTTAGCTAATGAAAATAGATGTGGATAATTTATTTCTAAGTCAAAATGTGTATTCTGTGATGTGGCTAAAATTTGAGAATAATCGGAGTCAGTTTGGTATTTTTGAACATACTGGTTGTGTGTTTTAATGCTAGAATGACTAGTCACATATATGAAAAATGATAGTTTTTGTGCAATAAGATTTTTGACGAACCTGCGATTTATTTTAAACTTGTAGGATGTAAGAAAACTTGATTTGGAGAAATCTAAGTGTTCTTAGAAGATCGGGAGTATCACTTGGTCACTTAAGTGACCAAGCCTCTCACGTTCTGTGCCTTATTTTGTTTCCCTTATATTCCTCATTTCTCACTTGTTTCTCACTTTCTCTCATGGTTGATTATAGAAGAAATAAAGAAGGAAGAGCAAGGAGTCAAGGAGGGAAGAAGGAAGAGGAAATAAAGAAGGAAAAGCAAGCTTATGATCCACTAGCTATCATCTCCATCTTTGCTTCACAAGGTAGGGGTTCTTGTGTTCTTAAAACTTCTTTTCTTCCAGTTTCACCATTTATGCATATGTGATGCATAATAGGTCATTTTGGAATTTAGAGTGGTTTGAAGTATTTTTCTTGCTTGAATGAGTTTCCTTGGTTGTTTATGACTTGTTTATGGAATGAGTTTGAGTTAGAAACTTAGAATTTGTCATTTGAACCTTCGATCCTAAAAGGTGAGAAAGTTAGGTCATGGATATGTGATTTTGTGCTAGGATCCAATTTTGAAGATTTTGTTAGTGATTAATGATTCATATGTGCTAGTAAACTTATTAGGGACCTTAAATCACCTAGAAATTGGATTGGAGTGGCCAAAATCTATGACTTATTCCAATGGAACAATACCCAGATTCTGCATAATTCTGCCGAATCCATATCCTGTTACTTACGCCGCAGCGCAGGGTATTGCTCGTCGTGGCGTGCAAGTGATGCTATTTCTAGTTTTGAGACCCAAGAGCTGTGCGCCGCGGCGTGAGGATGTCACGCCGAGGCATGAGGTGCACTACTGCAAACCCGAGAGTAGGGCACCGCGACGTGGGCTCCAGGATTTTCCAAAATTATTTTTTTGATATTTTGGAATTTCTTAAGTGAAGGGATCACTCATAGGTATTTTCCTAAGTGTGTTGAGGCACTAATTGGGGTAATTCTTGGAGAGAATGACCACTTAGGATATATGAAGAGTTGTAAAACCATAGGTAATCTTTGAGTTTGGAATGCCTTAGGGTGTGTCTAAGACCTTGCACAACATATGGTTGCCTTGGAAATCACTTGCGAAGTGATAAAGTGAGGTTCTAGATATGAGGATACTAGTGACATGGTTCTTGCTACTTTGTTAGATAAGTGAGGCTAGGAATTACATGTACTAGTTTTACCTTTTACACTAAATTATGAGGATCTTGTGTTTGCTTCAATTGTGAATTGAACTCACTCTTGGATTTTTGGTTTTCAAACTTGATACTTGCTAATTTCCTATGTATTGTAACCTTAGATGGTGTGCACAACCATATGACCTAAGAATAAGGTGTTGGATCTAAATTCTCCTAGCATTTATGCTATGATGGTCAGGGTTACCAGTATGGGGGTGGAAATAGCACTTTTATGTTGGTGAGGGGAAGGTGTCTACCTATTACCAAGTGGGGTTTAGGCTTTTAGGCTTATCCTGCTTTGTATATACAAGAAACAGAGGTTTCTGAGATATAAGTAAGTAACTTGTGTTTTCAAAAACTAAAAACCGTATTGGCATTGCATAATCATAATATTAGAACACTGTTTGAGCATAATCATACCTCATAACATAAAGCAATGCATTATTGACAATTGTATGGGCAGTTGTCTTAGTTGTTTGTTTGGTTGCTTGTTCGATAGTATCTTAGGACTGTATGGGTGATTCTTTGATATTATTGATTATCATATATACTTTTACATAGAGTGTAAATATGTGTTCAATTAGTTTATTTGTTGTTAAATAAATAACTAGTGGGTTTAGTATGTTTATACTGAGAAATTATGATTTCTCACCCCTATGTGTTCCATGTAAATCCAGATGAAGACCTTCCAAAGAGAAAAGGTAAGAAAAAGAAGAAGCAAAAAGCTTAGTTTAGTTATTTTGTTTCTTTTTTCCATCAGCTTGTATTTATTTACTTTGCTGAATAGTTTGTAAAAGCTTATGTATTACAGTATTGCTAGTTAACCAATGATGTACATATATGATCTTTTTCATCTTCGAGGCTCTCCATAATGACTATACAGGTTATTATGGATTTATGTTTTATGCATTTTAGAAAGTGACATGCTTCATATACTTTATCCTTAAATATACTACTTATTTTATGATAATTTGTATTAGGGTGTTACATTATGGTATCAAAGAAGTTCATCCTATTAAGCCGAGGTGTGGACTGACTATGCTTAGGCATGTTTAGGAGTTCCTCTTTGGGTTGTGCATTTCTTTGTCTCTTGTGTGAGATGTTTGATTGAATTGTATGACCTGCCTTTGGTATGACTGTTTTAGCTACTGTTGCACGGTTACATGATATTGGGATTAGCTACCTCAATATGTATTATTATGTGTTTACAGGAAACTATGGCATCACGAGGGCAACCCTGTAGGAGTAGGAACTCTGGAAGTGAAGGCCTTAACATGGTTAGAGCCTTTATGGCAATGGCTTAGGCAATGAAGGACCAAACAACCGCTATTATCAATGTCATCCAAGAGCAAACAGCTGTAACAACTGAAGCTATTAGAGAGTAAGCAGCTACGACAACAAGGATGTCTGACAGAATAAGTACAACTCAACATCAACTGCCTACACCACCACCACACCACCAGGGGTAACCAAACCAAGAGGTAGTTGGGAGGAATCAGACTTTCTAAGACCTCTCGGAGTTCAGGAAATCTAATCCATCTTTATTCAAGGGGGAGTACGATCCAGTCAGAGCTGAGGGTTAGCTCAAAGAGATGGAGAAGATTTTCACTGTCATGGCTTGCTCAGACGAGCAAAAGGTGTTTTTTGCTTCGTACATGCTAGAAGGTGAGGCAGAGGATTAGTGGGTGGACATCAAGAGGGCTTTTGAGGTGTCAAGGACTTTTGTTATGTGGGAAATCTTTAAGAATTCATTTCTGAGAAAGTTCTTTCCACAAAATGTTTAGAATGCAAAGGAGATGGAATTTCTTAAGTTGGAACAGAGGGATATGTCTGTTGGCCAGTACGTGGTCAAATTCAATGAATTGTCTAAGTTCTCGTCTTGCATCAAAATTAACCTAGATAAGTCATGGAAGTATGTTAAGTTTGAGGATGGATTGAGGGAAGACATTCAAAATGTCATCCAACCTTTTGAGATTCAGGACTTTGCAACCTTGGTTAACAAATGTCGGATAATTGAAGGGCATGCCAAGAAACCTTTAGAGGAGCCTACGTCATAAGACTTTCAAAAGAGGAAGCAAGATGACGATAAGTTCAAGAAGGGAGCTTCTAAATCTAGGTTTCTTCAGGACAAGGGTAAGCATATTCAAAAAAAGTTTGTGGGACCTAAGTGTATCAAGTGTGAAAAATAGTATGGAGACCGGCCTTGCTCGGTGTGCTTTGTTTGTGGGAAACCTAGGCATTTTGCTAAGAAGTGTCCATCAAGGAAGGAAGTTACGCCTACCCGAAATCCACTAGCCAGAGGGAGAGTCTACACTCTAGGTGTAACACCCCTCGATTTAATAACCACGGCACAATTATCATTATACCACGGTCATTAAATTTTGGCATGCTACAACTCAAATAATAAGTTTTCCAAATTTAATCATTATGCATATAAGGGAAATACGAGCCACGAATGAGTAGTTATACACTCTATCATTTAAAAATAAAAAATAAAAAATAGTTCGACAAGATATACCTAAGTTACTGCATACAAGACTGGTTAATTACCTTAAAACATACATATACTCAAAATTACCCTTATACAGGTAATGCAAAAGAAAAATATAACTACCCATAAATAAAATCCATGACTATGGAGTTGGGTATTCCAGCGGATCCCGAATGCGTAAGGCAACTCCGGACACACCGGGGTAGTGAGAATACAGGATAGGATCTTCAATCGCAGTCCTCTTCACGGTCAAGGTCAAATCCCCAACATATCGTATACGCTTACCGGTCCAGTCGACTCGCCAAGCATTGGCACCCCTGGTGAACTCAATCCTGACGGAACCAATAGAACCCCTTCTTGTTGCCCTCGTCAAACACAGGAAATCATACCAAGTACGGTCTACGAAATTCAACCTCGCCCCCCTTACAGCCTTTACCCAAAAATCACATAGAACAGGAATAGAGCAAGCAAGAGGTGAGATATCCTACATTCATTACCAGCATGGCAGCAAAGGAACATAACACGAATGACAAAGTCATTCCATACATACAGATATTACAATTATGTTCAAGTTATCAATCACACACACACACACACACACACACACACATATATATATATATATCATTAGAAAGGCACATACCACAATAATATAAATATTAACATCATTACAACAATGGATATCCACTATAGACATACACAATAAATAATTAAGTCACTAGAATATGTATCTAGACCATGCCATGACAATGCGTGAACTGACCAAGCATATGAATAATGCGTATGCTAACCATCCTCATGTACAATGTACTCATTTCCTACTCCATGGAGCTAGACTCAAAACATTCAGAGAGAATGATCAGGAGATATGTCTGTGTCGTGGCTGTCGAGGCCTTCAAGTGCTAAAAATTCTCAATTTATCAAAGTATACATCATGGTATTGTACAAGACATTCTACACAGATCTCGATATAGGACAGTGTCTCAGTACGGATCGTCGATGCGTTTACATCGGTCTGCCCCACGGACAGAAAAGCTACCAACTGTCCACTGCGAGGTACCCGCACCCCGACAACCCCAAGGTCAACAAGAGACCTACACTTGTCTATTCGTACCCGCACTAAGGTGTGATTCAGCTCCTAGGCAACATGGCCTTAACAATAGTTCAACCACCGTTGTACCATTCCCAATGGTATTGAAGCAATCCGTCCATACAATTGTTCAATACCATTTTTGTCAGTGATATTATATAACCGTCCATATGACTACAGAGTACCACTGTTAACTGGGTTTCCTCTGATAACCAGTCCTTTCTGACTAAATCGTTTACCTGATGTTTCTGGTTATAAAAGCAAACCACATCTGACTAAATCGTCTACCTGATGTTTCTTGGTCCGGTACTTCGGTTCTATAATCACAATGTCAATGCATGCTTCAATCATGCTCATCATGTCAGACTATATCAATCATGCTTCAATGCATGTGGATTCAATGCGTACATCTATACATACATAGATTCAAAATGATAACATAACTTATCCAAATTCACAAGCCACAACAAATCAATATTAAGACCTCAAAGGTAAACACATAATATTCAAAGTTACTACGAAAGTTATGCTTTAATTCCATTATGTTCTTGCATTGACTTTCTTAGAATATTTACTTTAAGTTCCTCACAACCCTCCTCATACTCATGTTCTTTCTTTATCCAAACCTCGCTCAAAGTTTTATGATAAGGTCGTGTTCTTTATCCTTTCCACATTATGAGTTCCTAATTAAGTGTATATTCATTTAATTAACTAAGTTCTAGCTTGCTAAAGATCTCATAATGAGTGCCCAATGAGACTGTGAGCCTCCAATGGACTAGAAAAGCCAACTATTCTTCATTACCCAAGGTACACGGCCGTGCCAAATTACACGACCTAGGCCGTGTACTCCTCTGGAAAACATCCCCTTTTTACGCTTCACGATTACATGACTGTGCATGCCTCTGACTTGTGCATTGAGCTGTGTTTCTAGTGGGGAACACGGCCTGGGCCGTGTAGATCCACACAATCCGTGAATCTACACCAGAAAGTTGTAAAAATGCTCCCCCAAGCCTCCAATTCGAATGGGTATGAATCCCTTGCTTCCCAAACACATATACAAGCATTTATATACTTTCATATCCATCAAAATTCACAGTATTAAGCATTGAAATCATACAATCACAATCAAATCATACATTATAAAAAAATTACAATAAAGTGAGAAACCCACAATGTATTCCTCACCATCAACACCAAAGGCATTTCCTCACCACCAAGATTGGGTGAAGAGAAGTATCTCCCTCTTATCTCAAGAGAAGACAAGAGAACAAGCTCCTTGATGCCTCTTGAAATTCATCCAACACCTCCAAGAAAATCTCTAAGATGATGAAACCCAAGGAACCCAAAAATCAAAGTTTGAAAAGGGAGTCCTCACAATGGTGGCCAAGGACCACGAAAATGAGGAGAGAAAATGAAGATCAAGAATATTACCTCAAAAGCTCCAAGCTTTGAGCTTCAATGGTGGAAGATGAAAGAGAAAGATTTAGGGGATGACCCCCAAAGAGAAAAGTCTTAGGATAAGGAGAGGATGTAAGAAACAAGGTTGTTTTGGCAAGAAATGTGGTGGCATCCAATGGTGGTGCAGCCGTGTGGATGGAGGAGAAGAGAGGAGAGAGCTCGTGGGGAGAGAGGAAGAGAGAGAAGAGAGAAAATGTGAAGAGAAGAGAAAGGGTAGAGAGAGAAGTGGATAGTAGAAATGAAATAATTGAAAAAAATGAATATTTGGTCTCCTAAGAGACCATACAATACAATGTGAGAGGAAGGGAGGAGAGAGAGAGGGTGGTTGAGAGGAAACTTCCTAGAAATTTCCTTGAAGCTTCCTTGAGAAGCTTCGCACGCTTCTCGATAAAGTGAAGGATGATGATGTCACTTAGATACTATCATAAAAGTAATCAGATAAAAATAATCTGCTAGAGTCATTATCCAATGGACAATTGTTACAGTTAGCAGAAATAATATTTTATTATTTCACAAATAATAAAATATACTATGATTTTATTTATTAAATAAAATTTTGAAAAATAAAAATCTCGTAAACTGTGTCCAGCCTCGGGTTTAGTAAGATCCCCCGTCAACGTTTCTACAGTTTAAATTTTTTCGGCCTCAGGGAAAATATTTCATTTTCTCAGCCTTGCCCAGCGTGTATGCAAATCGAGAAAAATATTAAAATAATTAACAATTCAAAAAATTCCAAAAAAATTCTAAAAAATCAATACAAATAACTATTTATCATGAAAGAAATAATTTTTGAGATGTTACACTTACTCAGCTCAGTATGCACGTAAAATGAGAAATATATTAAAATATTCAACGTATTCGAAAAAATTTAGAAAAATTCTCAAAAATCATAAATATTATAAAATAATTATTTATAATGAAATAAATAATTTTCGGGATGTTACAACTCTCCCCTTTTAAAAGGAATTTCGTCCTTGAAATTTATCATATCTCAGAGCAAACGCGACTATGTTTCTTTCATTTTGTCCTCTAGTTCTCGTACTGCATCTCCAACTGCATCAATCCAAATCACTAGTACTAAGGTTACCTCCTTCCTTTGAGTGCCCTATATTAACGGGCAAAAGCGTGTTGACGTCGTAGGCCAATCAATAAAAGATTATACGCCCTTCGAGTCTTCGGCCATTCCAACAGCCAACTCCCCAAACAACTGTACATCGCTGAGTGGCTCTATCGAACTTATTCTCCTTGCTCACCGTAGTAGACAGACTAAGCTTGTCTTCTTCTTAAGGTATCCGCTACGACGTTCGCCTCTTTCGGGATTATACTAAAATGGAAAAAAAAATTGAAATCTTTCAGAACTTCTAATCATCATCTCTGCCTCATATTCAACTCATTCCGATCGAACGAAATACTTCTAACTCTTAAGATTACTATAGGCATTAGAAATTTCTCCTTCTAGAAAATGCCTCCAGATTTTTAATGCAACTACAGAGGCTAACTCCGAGTTGGTGTAAGGTGATCATTCTCATGTGCTCTCGATTGTCTCGAAGCGTACGTTACCATTCCTTCTATTCTGATCAAACACACATCCCAAACTTCCAATTGCGAAGCATCACTAGGCATCCCAAAAAGTTCATTGGGATTGGGCAGAATCATCGTCGGCAAGGTAGTCGAGTGTTTCTTTAATCCTTGAAAATCTTTCCTTATATGCATCAATCCTACAAACTTGACTTTCATGCATGAGTTAGACGAGAAGTCTTGCCATTTTGAAGAGTTCTGCGATTGAGTCTCCCACATTAACCAGCTAATCCTATAAAGTTACGAATCTCCATTACGGTCGTCGGTCTTTCTCATTGAAGAACCGCTTCAACTTTTGACAGATCCATAGCAACTCCTTCCTTTGAGATCATGTGACCCGAAGGTTGAATTGTCTCTAACCAGAATTCATACTTAGCCAACTTCACACATACCTTCTTTTTCTTCAGGATTTGAAGAATCACAATAAGAGGATCGATACGGTCCTCCAAACGTTAAGAACATATCAGAATGTCGTCAATAAAGACAATGACAAGTCTGTCTCCACCGGGAAGAGAGATCCAATTCATGTAACCGATGAATACTACGGAAGTATTTGTCACACGGAACGACTTTACGAAATACCAGTAGTGTCCATAAAGCGTCAAAAAAGTTGTTTAGAAAAATCTTCTACCTTTGAGCGAACTCAATGATAACAGAATGCAAACTGATCTTGGAGAAAACAGCGGCTTCCTTCAGTTGTTTCATTAAGCCATCTATCCTCGATCTTAATAGAAAACGTCACATAGGGTATGTTCTTTTATAATTGTACTACTTTCAGCACGGATCTATCTGATGAAGAATTTGACATGGTTTAACAAAATTTTGGGATGAGCTTCATAGATTTAGATCCAGAAATCTCTGTCTCAAGAAGCACTAAAGTTTGATTAAAACAATTTAACAAGATATAGTTGGAAAATAACCAATCCATTTTCGATTTTACATCTAATTTGTGAAACAAGTAAACAAATTAGATCAACAGGAAAGATTCCGTCTATAACAGGTCATAGGATAATTTAAACACTTGGCTATCAATAATAGGTCCTCAGTAGCAGAAGTAGAAATAACTTAGTCAAAAGATGACGAAGATACAAATGACTCTACTGGATTCATACAGTCATACGTCATAAAAAAATGGGTTACCCCCGGAATTATACAGTAAAATCATAAGATCATCTATCGCAGTGCAAGCTCCCTCGTTTAGGCCTTCAGTCTAAGAGACCTTCGCTCCGCTTGAGGGATTAACTCTCCCTTTTTCGTGAGATTTTGAAGTACATACATCTCCAACGGAAGGCTTCGTCCTATGCAAAATATAATTCCTAGCCACATGCCCTAACTTTCCGCACTTGAAACAAATTATTCCTTCAATCGTACAGTGCCTTGTTAAGTGGCCTTTTTCGCACTTCTTACATTTTGGTGAAGAAACTATGGTCGAATTGGATGCACCTCATTCATGCGTTTGCTGTCGCTGTTGCTCCTTCGATCGTCGTGTACATGGTTTCTGCTTAAACTGATTAACATTTCTATTATTCCTCCTTTGGAACTTAGGTAATCCAGAGTTTCCCTAAAATCTACTTTTTTCCATCAAATTCTGAACCTCGACTTCCAATTCCTGCTGCCGTGCGGCCTTCTGATCCTGGTGTGCTATTACATTAACCATTCTTTGCATTTTTTCTACTGCCGCAGCCATACCATCATTGTCACTCCCTGCATTTACATGCTTATGTCTACCCCGAGTCATTGCCTTCATTCAAGGACAAATAAATCAAACATATGGAAAATCAAAGGCAATCAATCCAAACATTATTATCCCCTGTTGGGAAACCAAACACAAAGAGTCATATAACCCAACAAGACAAACCTAACCACCAAACCTAAAAGACTCTAACTTAAGTTCTTTCATTCTGCTTTCTATGGCGCGATCTCCTGTAAGTCTTTAACTCCCAAGCAGTTCCTCGAACCATACTTACACCAGATTTTCTTTTCCCAAGAGAAATGGTTTTTGAAAATCTCTTGGACACCTCGGTCCACAAATCTTGCAAGTCTTATTTAACTACCCTTTTTCTAACCCATTGGCTCAAACAATTCTAAAGGTAACACAACAAGGGTATAAATGCAAACAAATCCTAAGCAAGTTCAGTCATACCAGCCGAGCTTCTTTCTAAAGAACTCCTATTGCCTTAATACACCTAGGTGAAGTCATAGTTTCCCGTAAACACAGAACATTACACATTGAGTGGGCCAATACTCAATATCACGTAACTGTGCAATAGTACCTACTAACATTCAACCTATGGCAAGTCATGCCTTCCTTTCCCAAACGTCTCAATCAAGAGACAAGGAAGTGCATAACACACAAAGAATTTCTAACATGTCTAAGCATAGCCAGTCCATACCCCAGTTCAACAGGATGAACTGCGCTCTAATACCACCTTATGTAACACCTCTCGATTTAATAACCACAACACAATCGTCATTGTACCACGGTCACAAAATTTTGGCGTGCTACAACACGAATAACAAGTTTTTCAAATTTAATCATTATGCATATAAGGGAAATACTAGCCACGAATGAGTAGTTATACACTCTGTCATTTAAAAATAATAAATAAAAAATAGTTCGACAAGATATACCCAAGTTACTGCATACAAGACTGGTTAATTACCTTAAAACATACATATACTCAAAATTACCGTTGTACAAGTAATGCAAAAGAAAAATATAACTACCCATAAATAAAATCCATGACTATGGAGTTGGGCATTCCATCAGATCCCGAATGCGTAAGGCAACTCCGGACACACCAGTGTAGTGAGAATACAGGATAGGATCTTTAATCGCAGTCCTCTTCACGGTCAAGGTCAAATCCCCAACATATCGCATACGCTTGCCGGTCTAGTCGACTCGCCAAGCATTGGCACCCCTGGTGAACTCAATCCTGACAGAACTAATAGAACCCCTTCTTGTTGCCCTCGTCAAACACAAAAAATCATACCAAGTACAGTCTAGGAAATTTAACCTCGCCCCCCTTACAATTTTTACCCAAAAATCACATAGAACAGGAATAGAGCAAGCAAGAGGTGAGATATCCTACATTCATTACTAACATGGCAGCAAAGGAACATAACACGAATGACAAAGTCATTCCATACATACAGATATTACAATTATGTTCAAGTTATCAATCGCACGCACACGTACACACACACACACACACACACACATACACACACACACACACACACACACAAACACACATATATATATATATCATCAGAAAGGCACATACCACAATAATATAAATATTAACAGCATTAAAACAATGCATATCCACCATAGACATACATAAGAAATAATTAAGTCACCAGAATATGTATCTAGACCATGCTATGACAATGCGTGAACTGACCATGCATATGAACAATGCATTTGCTGACCATCCTTATGTACAATGTACTCATTTCCTACTCCATGGAGCTAGACTCAAAACATTCGGAAAGAATGATCAAGAGATATATCTGTATCGCGGCTGCCGAGGCCTTGAAGTACTAAAAAAATTTTATTTATCAAAGTGTACATCATGGAATTGTACAAGACATTCTACACAGATCTCGATATAGGACAGTGTCTCAGTACAGATCGTCGGTGCATTTGCATCGGTCTACCCCACGGACAGAAGAGCTACCAACTGTCCATTGTGAGGTACCCACACCCTGACGCCCCTAAGGTCAACAAGAGACCTACACTTGTCTATTCGCACCCGCACTAAGGTGTGATTCAACTCCTAGGCAATATGGCCTTAACAATAGTTCAACCACCGTTGTACCATTCCCAATGGAATTGAAGCAATCCGTCTATACAATTATTCAATACCATTTTCATCAGTGATGTTATATAACCGTCCATACGACTACATAGTACCACTGTTAACTGGGTTTCCTTTGATAACTAATCCTTTCTGACTAAATTGTCTACCTGATGTTTCTGGTTACAAAAGCAAACCACATCTGACTAAATCATCTACCTGATGTTTCTTGGTCCAGTACTTCGGTTCCATAATCACAATGTCAATGCATGCTTCAATCATGCTCATCATGTCAGACTATATCAATCATGCCTCAATGCATGTGGATTCAATGCGTACATCTATACATACATAGATTCACAATGATAACATAACTTATCCAAATTCACAAGCCACAACAAATCAATATTAGGACCTCAAAGGTAAAAACATAATATTCAAAGTTACTATGAAAGTTATGTTTTAATTCCATTATGTTCTTGCATTGACTTTCTTAGATTATTTACTTTAAGTTCCTCACAACCCTCCTCATACTCATGTTCTTTCTTTAACCAAACCTCGCTCTAAGTTTTATGATAAGGTCGTGTTCTTTATCCTTTCCACATTATGAGTTCCTGATTAAGTGTATATTCATTTAATTAACTAAGTTCTAGCTTGTTAAAGGTCTCATAATGAGTGCCCAATGAGACTGTGAGCCTCCAAGGGACTAGAAAAACTAACTATTCTTCATTACCCAAGGTACACAGTCGTGCCAAAGTACACGGCCTGGAGTACACGGCCATGCCAAATTGCACAGCCTAGGCCGTGTACTCCTCTCGAGAACATCCCCTTTTTATGCTTCACGATTACACGGTCGTGCAAGATTGCACGGCCTAGGTTGTGCATGCCTCTGACTTGTGCATTGAGTTGTGTTTCCAGTAGGGAACATAGCCTGGGCCGTGTAGATCCACACAGCCAATGAATCTACACTAGAAACTTGTAAAAATGCTCCCCCAAGCCTCCAATTCGAATGGGTATGAATTCCTTGCTTCCCAAACACATATACATGCATTTATATACTTTTATATCCATCAAAATTCACAATATTAAGCATAGAAATCATACAATCACAATCAAATCATACATTATAAAAAAATCACAACAGAGTGAGAAACCCACAATGGATTCCTCACCATCAACACCCAAGGCATTTCCTCACCACCAAGATTGGGTGAAGAGGAGTATCTCCCTCTTACCACAAGAGAAGACAAGAGAACAAGCTCCTTGATGCCTTTTGAAATTCGTCCAACACCTCCAAGAAAATCCCTAAGATGATGAAACCCAAGGAACCCAAAATCAAAGCTTGAAAAGGGAATCCTTGGTCACAAAGGTGGCCAAGGACCACGAAAATGAGGAGAGAAAATGAAGATCAAGAATATTACCTCAAAAGCTCCAAGCTTTGAGCTTCAATGGTGGAAGATGAAAGAGAAAGATTTAGGGGATGACCCCCAAAGAGAAAAGTCTTAGGATGAGGAGAGGATGTAAGAAACAAGGTTGTTTTGGCAAGAAATGTGGTGGCCTCCAATGGTGGTGCAGCCGTGTGAATGGAGGAAAAGAGAGGAGAGAGCTCGTGGGGAGAGAGGAAGAGAGAGAAGAGAGAAAATGTGAAGAGGAGAGAAAAAGTAGAGAGAGAAGTGGATAGTAGAAATGAAATAATTGAAAAAAATGAATATTTGGTCTCCCAAGAGACCATGCAGCCATGTGAGAGGGAAGGGAAGAGAGAGAGAGAGAGGTGGTTGAGAGGAAACTTCCTAGAAGTTTCCCTTGAAGCTTCCTTGAGAAGCTTCACACGTTTCTCGATAAAGTGAAGGATGATGATGTCACTTAGATGCTATCATAAAAGTAACCAGATAGAAATAATCTTCTAGAGTCATTATCCAGTAGACAATTGTTACAGTTAGCAGAAATAATACTTTATTATTCTACAGATAATAAAATATACTGCGATTTTATTTATTAGATAAAATCTCAAAAAATAAAAATCTCGTAAACTGTGTCCAGCCTTGGGTTTAGTAAGATCCTCCGTTGACATTTCTACAGTTCAAAGTTTTTTGGCCTCAAGAAAAATATTTCATTTTCCCAACCTCACTCAGCGTGCACGCAAATTGAAAAAAATATTAAAATAATTAAACAATTCAAAAAATTCCAAAAAAAATTAAAAAATCACAAATATTGAAAAACAACTATTTATCATGAAACAAACAATTTCTGAGATGTTACACTGACTCAGCTCAGTATATACGCAAAATGAGAAATATATTAAAATATTCGATGTATTCGAAAATATCTAAAAAAATTTTCAAAAATCATAAATATTATAAAATGATTATTTATAATGAAATAAATAATTTTCGGGATGTTGCACTAGGTGGTGAAGCGGTGACTCATTCTTTCGATCTTATCGAAGGTAAATGCATAATTCACAATCACCTTTTAACTGTGTTGTATGATTTGAGAGCATCCCACTCTTTTGTTTCTAATGATTGTGTAAATGAGTTGGATTTATCTGTGTCTGAACTTTCATATGACGTATCTGTATCTACTCCTACTGGTAAACTAGTTACAACATCCAGATTGTGTCTTGATTGTTATGCAAAGGTAGAAGATAGGATTTTTCATGTAAACCTTATCTGTTTGCCTCTTGTGGATATTGATGTCATCATTGGCATGGATTGGTTGTCTGCCAACCATGTAGTGTTGAATTGTTCAAATAAATCCCTGGTTTTCTTGTTAGATATACCTTCTAGAGTCATTCCATTTGAGTCAATGTATCTCAATGCAAATCAGGTTAATCTCAGTTTGGAGGAGGGAACTCTAGGATATGCTTTCTTGTTTTCACTAAGTGCTGAGGTTGAGCAAAGCCTAGGTAAAATACCTGTGGTGAGTGAATATCCTGAAGTTTTCCCAAGTGACATAGTGGAGTTGCCACCCAAGTGAGAAATAGAGTTTTCTATTGACTTAGTGCCTGGAACGGGACCTATCTCTATAGCACCCTATAGGATGGTGCCACTAGAGTTAGTGGAACTCAAGAAGTAAACTGAGGATTTGTGTAATGAAACCAATAATTAGAAATGACAAAGTGGAGGGTGAGTCAACTCATACAGAAGGAAGTGGAGAGCCTAGAAGCCAGCTAGGAAAGTTAGTTGAGAATGAGGTCCAATTGGCATTGGATCCGGGAATCAAGATAATCAGAAGAAGTGGTAGGCAGAGAATAACTAACTCAAGGTGGAGAGATTTTGTGTGATTAGCATACTTAAGCTAGTAGAGTGAGGCATAGAGGGGTATGTGTGTATCGTGAGGTCTTGAATGCTTACTCTCCCTCTGAATCCTTCTCCCCCTGTATCTTCTCATTCTTATTGTTTCATTGTAATTGCTATCAGCTCATATACTGATAATTGCTACAGTTTATCTTACAAATTTGAAATCAATATATAGAGGTATATTCAGGAATATTGTTGTCATTTAGAAATCAATACAATTGTTACATTGATGCTTTCATCTCCACTATGGCCGAGAACACCAGACTTCGTGAGTTGCAGAATGATATTAAGCGTATGATGGATTCCATGGAGAAATGGGACTTGGATTACAGTGCTAGGCTGGAGCAATTGGAATCAGCTAGCAATGCTAGGATGGATCGAATCGAAATAGCTTTAGAAATTCTGGTACAGAAATCAACTTCTTTCCATGGTGGTACGAGTTCAAGTTCAGAAGCCCCAAAACAGTTCTTCCAGGTGAGAAATGTTAAATTGGAATTTCCTAGACTTGACGAAAAAAGTGAATTTTTAAGGCTGACTAATTTTTTGAATATTATGGCACCTCGGATGAAGATAGATTGACTATTGCAGCAATACATTTGGATCGGAAGTGGTACCATGGTTTCAAATGATGCAAAGAACTAATCCCTTTAAATCCTGGCAAGCTTTTATTATAGCTTTGGAGTTGGATTTTGGACCATCTCCGTATGATTGTCCCAGATCTGCACTCTTTAAGCTGGTACAGTCAGGTTCTGTTAGTGACTATTACATGGAGTTACTGCTCTAGCTAATAGAGTGTATGGAGTGAGTTCGGATGCACTACTAGATTGTTTCCTCGGTGGCTTGCAAACTGTCATTCGTAGAGAAGTTGTGGCACAAAGTCCTATTTCTTTGATAAAAGCAGTGGCTCTGGCTAAACTTTTTGAAGAGAAATACACCTTCAAACCAAAACCATCCTATATATCCCCCACTTACAAACAACAAACCACAAACACAAACTACCAAAATAAAAATACACTACCACCTTTATTACCCACCCCACCAATTAGACCATTTAACCAACAACAAAAAAATCTTAATATCAAAATAATGAGTCTAGCAGAAATACAACTAAGAAGGGAAAAGGGCTTGTGTTTTACATATGATGAAAAGTCTACTTTTAATCACAGATGCCCTAATAAGCATCTTATGATATTGCAAGTAAAGGAGGATTGTAATTATCCTAAACTAGAACCCCCTCATTTATTAGCCTCTCACGGTGCTGACAACCAACTTGAACACCATTTATCCTTCAATGCCTTGAAAGGAGCTAATGGAGTTGGGACAATTAAATTCATAGGACAAATTGGTGGCATCATTGTTCAAATACTAGTAGATAATAGCTATTTAGATAATTTCCTGCAACCTAGAATGGCACACTTTCTCAAGTTAGTAGTTGAACCAGCTCCATTTTTCAAAGTTTTGGTTGGTAATGGCCATTCCCTGACTGCTAAAGGGCTAGTTCAACAGTTGGCAGCAACAATGCAGGGTCATGAGCTTAAATTACCTATATACCTCCTACCAGTTTTTGGTACTGATTTGATTTAGGAGCTGCTTGGTTAGAAACTTTGGGACCACACGTGGCAGACTACACATCTTTAAGCATTAAGTTCTATCATGAAGGGAAATTCATTACACTACATGGGGAAAAATCTAAACTTCCTACACAAGCTCAATTTCATCACATTAGAAGATTGCAACAGACTAAAGCTATCTCTGAAATATTTGCAATTCAACTAGTTATGCCTGACCTACCACAAGACAGATTATTGGACTTACCAGCTGACATTGAACCTGAATTGGCCATCCTGTTACACACATACAAAACTATGTTCAACAAGCCTACTTCTTTACCCCCCCCCCTCCAAGAGACCAAAATCACTCCATTCCTTTGGCAGAGGGATCAAATCCTATCAAAGTATGACCATATAGATATCCCCACAGTCAAAAAGAGCAAATTGAGAAGATGGTCCAAGAAATGCTTGAGGAATGTATAATTTAACCAAGTAACAGTCCTTTTTTATCTCCAATATTGCTAGTTAAAAAAGATGGTAGCTGGAGAATTTGCATAGATTATAGAGCTTTGAATGCAATCACCATTAAGGATAGCTTCCCTATTCCCACTATGGATGAATTATTAGATGAATTATATGGGGCTAAGTATTTTTCTAAACTGGATCTCAGGTCAGGATACCATCAAATATTAGTATGTCCTGAAGATAGGCACAAGACAACATTTAGAACTCACCAAGGCCACTATGAATGGCTGGTAATGCCTTTTGGCTTAACCATTGCCCCAGCAACATTTCAATGCTTAATGAATCAAATTTTTTAGGGATTACTGAGAAAGTATGTACTGGTTTTCTTTGATGATATTCTAATCTATAGTCCTACTTGGTCTACCCACTTATAACATTTGGAGTCAGTATTACAAATTTTTCAAGCCAATATATTATTTGCCAAATTATCCAAATGCTATTTTGGGTTATTAGAGGTAGATTATTTGGGGCATACAGTATCAGGAAATGGGGTTGCTATGGAAAGAAATAAAGTGCAAGCTGTGTTGGACTGGCCGAGACCAAAAGATATCAAGAAGCAAAAGGGATTTTTAGAGTTGACAGGATACTACTGAAATTTATGAAATCCTATGCATCTATAGCAGTGCCACTCACAAACTTACTCAGGAAAGAAGGATTTGTTTGGAACACAAATGCTGAGGAAGTTTTTCATAAGCTCAAACAGGAAATTACATCTGCCCCTATACTGGCTCTACCAAATTTTGCACAATCTTTTACACTAGAAACGAATGCTTCAGGGACTAGTGTTAGAGCTTTTTTGAGCCAATCGGGTCACCCTACAGCTTATTTTTCAAAAAAGTTATCCCCTTGAATGCAGAAACAGTCAGCATATACAAGGGAGTTACTGGCAATCACAGAAGCAATAGCAAAATTTAGACACTACTTATTGGGGCATCAATTTATCATCAAAACTGATCAAAGGAGTCTAAGAAGCTTGCTAAATCAGTCGCTGCAAACACCAAAACAACAAGTTTGGCTCCATAAATTCATTGGTTATGATTTTAAGATAGAGTATAAACTAGGAAAAGAAAATGTAGCCGCTGATGCCTTATCTAGATCATTGTTATTGGCCTAGTCAGAACCTCAGAGTCCATTCCTACAGGACGTACGACAGCAAATTGCGAAGAGGCACAACTCAGAGAAATAGTAAACTTATGTGAGACTAGAACTCAACCAAACCAAAATTATACTATAAAAGAAGGGTTGTTATACTAGAAACAGAGATTAGTTTTGCCTCAAACTAGTCCATTAATTCAAAAGGTTCTAGTTGAGTATCACACTTCACCTATTCGGGGGCATTGTGTGGCAAGGACAGTAGCCAGAATTGTTTCACAATTTTATTGGCCTAAAATGAAAAAGGATATTAGAGAATTTGTGCAGAGCTGCTCTATTTGCCAGCAAGCTAAAGCAGTCACCACACTACCTACAGGTCTCTTACAACCCTTGCCAATACCTAATCAGGTTTGGGAAGATATTGCAATGGACTTTATAACTGGTTTACCACTTTCATTTGGCTATACTGTTATTATGGTGGTAGTGGATAGATTATCTAAATATGGTTATTTTATGACATTGAAATCAGATTATACAAGTAAGCAGGTGGCAGAAACATTTATACAAAATATTGTTAAACTCCATGTTATGCCTAAATCAATAGTTTCTGATAGAGACAAGGCTTTTACAAGTAAGTTTTGGCAGTATCTTTTCCAACTACAAGGTATAACATTGGCCATAAGTTCAGCATACCACCCACAGTCTGATGGCCAATCCGAGGCTTTCAACAAATTCTTAGAGATTTATTTAAAGTGCTTCACATATCAAAATCCTAAGAATTCGTATAAGGCTCTGCCATGGGTTGAATATTGGTACAATACATCATTTCATATTAGCTTGGGCATGACTCCATTTAAGGCATTGTATGGCAGAGATCCACCTACTTTAACAATGTATAATTGGAGCTCAACTGATCCACCAGTACTACAGGAGGAATTACAGAATAGGGACACTCTCATTTCTCAGTTGAAAAGTAATCTGATCCAAGCACAACAAGTGATGAAAGCTCAGGTAGATAAGAAAATGAAAGATGTCAGTTTGGAAATTGGTGATTTAGTACAGACAAAATTCAGCAACCTTAAGAAAAAATCAGAAATTAGGCATGAGGTATTTTGGTCCCTTTCCAATTATTGCTAAGATAGGATCCGTAGCATACAAGCTACAACTACCAGAGGCAACCAAAATTCATCTTGTGTTTCATGTTTCACAGCTTAAACTTTTTAAAGGAAACTCTAGTGATCAATACATTCCATTACCCCTGACTACAGGTGAGTTAGGTCCTATGCTACAACCTGCAACAGTACTATAGACTAGAACGATTGTCAAGAATAAGATTCATATTCCACAAGTGCTTATTAAATGGACAAATTTGGATGAATCTGAAGCTACTTGGGAAGACATTACTGCTATACAAGCCAATTATCCTAACTTCAACCTTGAGGACAAGGTTGGTTTTAAAGTGGATGGTAATGTAATGAGACCAACAATTATAAATGACAAAGTGGAGGGTGAGTCAGCTCATACAGAAGGAAGTGCACAGGCTGGAAGCCAGTGAGGAAAGTTAGTTGAGAATGAGGGGAAATTGGCATTGGATTCGGGAATCAAGGGAATCAGAAGAAGTGGTAGGCAAAGAATAACTAACTCAAAGTGGAGAGATTTTGTGTGATCAGCATACTTAAGCTAGTAGAGTGAAGCATAGAGGGGCATGTGTGTATCGTGAGGTCTTGAATGCTTACTCTCCCTCTGAATCCTTCTCCCCCCTGTATCTGCTCCTTCTTACTGTTTCATTGTAATTGCTATCAGCTCATATACTGATAGTTGCTATAGTTCATCTTACAAATTTGAAATCAATATATAGAGGTATATTTAGGAATATTGTTGTCATTTAAAAATCAGTACAATTGTTATAATTTGTTGGATAAACAATTCATTAGGCCGAGTATTTCTCCATGGGAAGCACATGTGTTACTAGTGAAGAAAAAGGATGGTACTACAAGGCTCTGTGCGGATTATAGACAGCTGAACAAAGTGACCATTAAGAATAAGTATTTGTTACCAAGGATAGATGATCTAATGGATCAACTGATAAGAGCTACAATTTTCTCAAAAATTAATCTTAGGTCTGGTTATCATTAGATACAGGTTAGGGAAGAGGATATTCTTAAGACAGCTTTTAGAGCTAAGTATGGGCATTATGAGTATCTCGTGATGTCCTTTGGGTTGACGAATGCACCGGCAGTGTTCATGGATTACATGAACAGGATCTTTAGACCCTACCTGGATCAGTTTGTTGTGGTGTTTATCGATGATATCTTGATCTATTCTAAGACAAGGGAGGAGCATGAACAACAACTGAGGATAGTGTTGGAGACCCTTATAGAGAATAGGTTGTTTGCCAAACTATCTAAATGTGAGTTCTGGCTTTCACAAGTGCAGTTCTTAGGACATGTGATATCTTAGGGTGAAATTTCTGTGGACCCAAGTAAAGTTGATGCAGTGTTGCAATGGGAGAGACCCACCACTGTGACCGAGATCAGAAGCTTCATAGGCCTAGTAGGGTACTATAGAAGGTTTATAAAGGGTTTTTCTCAGTTAGCGCTACCCTTGACTAAATTGACTAGGAAAAGTAGTTCTTTTGAATAGACTCAGAATTGTGAGAGCAGTTTCCAATAGTTACTACACCGGTGTTGGTAATTTCAGATCCTTTGGAGAACTTTGAGGTATACTGTGATGCTTCAAAGATGTGTTTAGGGTGTGTTTTGATGCAACATAGGAGAGTTGTTGCCTATGTATCTAGGCAGTTGAGGCCTCATAAGGAGAACTACCCTACTCATGATCTGGAGTTAGCTGCAGTAGTGTTTGCCTTAAAGGTTTGGAGACATTACTTGTATAGAGTCCAATTTGAGGTGTTCAGTGATCACAAGAGTTTGAAGTACTTATTTGATCATAAATAGGTGAACATGAGACAATAAAGATGGATAGAGTTTTTAAAAGACTACGACTTTGAGTTAAAGTACCATTCGGGTAAAGCCAATGTGATGGCAGATGCACTAAGTAGGAAATCCCTACATGTGTCCCAGATGATGATCCAAGAAAGTGAACTTCTTGAGAGTTTTAGAGATATGAGCCTTTTAGTAACCGTGTTACCACGTAGTCTCAATGTGAGTCGTGTGCACATAGTGCGTGACTTTAGGACTCAGATCTTGGAAGCTCAACAGGAAGATGAGACTCTTAGAGATGTAAGTGAGCAGATCTTTTTAGGTAATCCTAGAGAGTTTGATATGGTGGATGATGGGACGATTAAATTTAGAGGTAGACTTTGCATTCCAGTGAATCTGAAATCAAGGAAAAGATCCTTGAAGAAGCTCACTGTAGTCAATACACTATCCATCCCGAGGCCACTAAGATGTATCAAGACTTGAAGAAGTTATTTTGGTAGTCAGGAATGAAGAGGGACATAGCAGAGTTTGTGTCTAGGTGCCTAACTTGTTAGAAGGTCAAGATAGAACACCAAAAACCCTCTAGACCTCTTCAATCTTTGGGAATCCCTAAGTGGAAATGGGATAATATCACAATGGATTTTTTGATGAGGTTGCCCAAGACTTAGTTAGGATTTAATGCAATATGGGTTATAATAGATAGACTAACCAAGTCTACCCATTTTATACCTATTAGAGCCAACTACTCTATGGATAAACTAGCTCAGTTATACCTTTAGGAGATAGTTAGGATGCACGGTATTCCCCTTAGTATAGTTTCTGATAGAGACCCTAGATTTACATCTAGATTTTGGGGAGCCTTACAGAAAGCTTATGGAACAAAGCTTAGTTTGAGTACAGCATACCATCCACAGACAAACGGTCAGTCAAAAAGGACTATCTAAACCCTTGAGGATATGCTAAGAGCATGTGTGCTAGAGTAAAAAGAGAGTTGGGATAAGTTCTTATCTTTAGTGGAGTTTGTCTACAACAACAGTTATCACACATGTATAGGCATGGCACCGTATGAAGCACTTTATGGTAGAAAGTGTAGGTCCCCTTTATATTGGTATGAGGTTAGGGAGAAAACCATCCTAGGACCTGAGTTAGTACAAAAGACCACAAATCAGATTATAATGATCAGGAATAGGTTGGTTAGAGCTCAACGTAGGCAGAAGATCTATATTAATAAAAGAAAAAGACCTTTAGAGTTCAGTGAGGGAGATCATGTTTTCTTGAGAATCACTCCTACAACAGGAATTAGTAGAGCTTTGAGAACACAGAAGTTGAACCCTCGTTTCATTGGTCCCTACCAGATCCTAAAGAACCCATAGCCTACCAAATTGCCCTTCCACCCAGTTTGTCAAACCTTCATGATGTCTTCCATGTGTCACAACTTAGGAAGTACAATTCAGATCCTTCACATGTCATAAGAAATTAATCTATACAGCTAAGAGATGATTTGTCATATACTATACGGTCAATAAGGATCGTGGACAGAGGTGTCAAAGAGCTTAAAGGTAAGCGGATTCCTCTGGTGAAGGTGTTTTGGGATAGTGCTAGCTTTGAGGAGGCAAATTGGGAGTTAGAGTCCAATGTGCAGTAAGACTACTCATAATTGTTTATATGAGGTAACCAATTCTGGGGACAAAATTTTAAAAAGGGAGGGAGGAGAAATGTAACATCCTCTTCAACATGTTCAACTTGTAAATAGTTACAGAGGTAGCTTAATACATGCTTAACATGCCTGCTTAATTTTGTGACAATCTGAGTTAGTTTAGGCACTTTGCTGTAACCCGAAAGGTGAAAAGTTGCTTAAAATGACCCAAATATTAGCATAAATGACTTAGCTAATGGAAACAAATGTGGATAATTTATTTCTAAGTCACAAATATGTATTCTATGATGTGGTTAAAATTTGAGAATAATCAAAGTCAATTTGATATTTTTGAGTATACTAGTTGTGTGTTTTAATGCTAGAATGACTAGTCACAAATATGGAAAATGATGGTGTTGGTGCAACAAGATTTTTGATGAATCTTGCGATTTATTTTAAACTTGTAGGATGTAAGAAAACTTGATTTGGAGAAATCTAAGTGTTCTTAGAAGATCGGGAGTATCACTTTGTCACTTAAGTGACCAAGCCTCTCACAAGTCATCAAATTTTCATGATTTGAATTGAGTGAAATACTTACCTTTTAAACACTTGAGGGATTGAGAGTGTATCTTGTGAGGATCTATCATTCTTGATTCATGCTTTTCAAATCAAAGATACCTTGCTTGTTGGTTTGAGATGTGAAGAAATGTTACATTATGAATGTTTTGATCCCTTGAATCTTTGGTTGCTTTTCTTGCTTGTAAACTTTTTCATTCTTGAATATCATTGGAAATTGAGTCTTTTAGAGTTTTTAGCTTTTGAGTTTGTGTTTTTTTTCCTTGTTCCCTAATTTTGGTCTTATGTGTTTTGCCCAGAAGTGTAAAAAGTTAAGTGTGGGGGAATTTGATAGCAATATATTTTATTCATTTAATGATCCTCTCACTAGGTGTCTTAAGGTTCAATTTGGTTTAATTAAATTGGTTGTCACATTTTATGATATTGGGCCTAATTAGATCATTGTGAAAATTATTGCATGAATTGGTCTTAAATTGTCTATTGGGCAGTGTTCAGTATTTTGGATATAATCTAAGTTTTAAGTATTTGATTGGTGTGATTCTAGTCTTGTAGGAAAGTTAAGATAAATCCCTACAAGTTTCACAAAGACCTCAAGAGCTGAATCATACATTTGGATAATTTAAACTGAATTTGAAGCAAGAGCCAGAATGTTAATCTTAACAGCTTGACCTCTGCGCACTCATCGACCCATATCTTGAGTTATAGGGGTGCAACGGACGTCAAACTAAGCGCAAACGAATGCTAAGATCCAAAAATACAACTCTTATGAGACTCTTAAGCCAAACTACATCGTTTTGGGCATGCAATTGCAGCTAGAAAACAGAGATGAGTTACTGACGAGTTTTGCCACTTAATTGAGCATAACTTGAGTTTTAGGCCTCTAATTAACATTTGACTTGGGCCCAATGATTCCTAATGGACCCAGCTTTATAACTGATAGGTTTTTAATCATGTAAGTCAAAATTAGGGGGTAGTTATAGGGGTGAGCAGCAGAAGTCCTCGACTTAGTTTTCATTCTACACTTTTCATCCTCTCTTTAGATCTAGATCTTTCTCTCTTCTCTTCCTTCTCTCTAGAATTTCTCTTCTTTTTTTGAGTTCTTCCCTCCCATTCATGGAGGGGTAGGGCCTTTAATGAATCCTGAACATTCTTGATGTTTAATCTTGAGATTCTGTTTTAATTGTTTACATTCAATTATTAATCCAGTTTCTCTCTTTCATCTTTGTTTAATTCTGATTAAGTTGCTTAATTTGATTAGAATTTTCATATGATAATTGCGTAATTACCATGTGTGAAAGATTAATTACAGAGACTAAACAATGCATTAAAGGTGTATGATGAAATGTTTAACTTGGTCGGATCTTGATTTTTAAGTTAATTTGGGTTTTGGATGGATGCTTAATTTGTCCTACCTTAGTTAATTGAATTCTGAATGCATATCTAGTAGAAGATCCATGGATTATTTTGAAGTGTCTCGATATGATCTAAAACCAAGGATTCGATTGATAATTGAATGGACCTATAGTGATCAAGGATAGATTAAAATCAAGATTGGACAATTTTCTTTGATTGGTTATTTCTTAATTCTATTTTCTCTTCTTTAATTATTTCTATTTCTGATCTTACAAACCCCTTTCCCCCTGTTTACTAACATCTTAATTTAATTTTGTGATCATAATCAGAGTGATCTATGTACTCGACCCGATGTTACCTTATATTACAAGTTATTTTGGTAAACTGGTTATAAATTGATAAATTTGGTAGCCTTGGCAGTTATCACTGGTTTAATCTCAAATTTATTTGCTTGAATAGCAGGTCGCATAATACTGGTTGAGACACTTTCAGAAGATGGAGTTGCATAGTCAACTAAAGTGCGTCTTCTTTGTGCAATAGTTTCAGCCATCTTTTCTTCTAGGATCCTTCTTTCCCCAGCTACTTTCATATTTGCTATTTCTGTTCTTATTATCTCTGAATCAAAAATTAATTCTTCTGAATCCAAAATACCTTGCATAAACAAACAAACAAGCAAACCAAAGTGAAATAAAGAAAATAAATTAAAAATAAAAATAAAAATAAAAATAAAAATAAATGACTAATAAAAATAAACATAGAAAACAATAGTGAATAAAAAGAAAAAAATTAAAAAGAAAATTAAATAAAGAAAAATAAAATTAAATAAGAAAAATAAGTGTCTAAATTAGTGTCTGTTCAATTACTAGTTAATATTGACAAATAATAATCATCGGCAATGACGCTAAAAACTTGTTGTGATATTGATAAGTACACCAAATCACAAAAGTAATAAAGCGTGAGTTGAGTATCGTTCCCACGAGAATTATGTTAAGAATTACTAAATTCATCAAATCGATACTATTCAAACTATCAAAAAAAGAGTTGGTAAAAATAATAATAGAAAGAATAAGCAAAAATAACAATAATAAAATTTAATCAATTGGGTTAAGATAAAAAAAAAACAATGATATGAAAGTATTATGGGTTAGATTTCACTTAAACTCTTTTAATGCAAAATCAAATATTGGTTTAATTAAATTTTATTCTAATTATTCATGGTTAATTCTCAAAATTAATCAATATTCAATCTTTTAGTATATTAATCCTCTTTACACTATTTAGAATTAATTAATCTCTTAGTCTAACCCCAAACAGAGAAGGCATTATTAAAAAAAATGAGGAAATTAAGAGAAAGATCACACAACCCACAACGTCTATTCCTAGCGATTGTGAAAATTATGGTGTTTATCACAAGTTCTAGTTTGTGCACAATTTTTCCAAATCATACATAACCCAAAAATCATTCCCAAATTGATCAGGTTTAAAAAAATTATTAAGAGAAGAGATAAACACGTAAATCATGAAATAAAAACATAGATTAAACTCATAAAAGAATTTACATAATCCAATTATCAAGATCCATCATCACCCTAACGAAAAAGGTTTAGTTACACATGGAGAAAGAAGAACACAAAGAGAAGAAAATGACAAACTCTATTGTAGATAAGTGAAAAGATTGAAAAGAATTCTTTATCTTCAAGCCTAATTGCGTCCACACCACTTTAGGGTTTGTGCCTCTTGACGGCTACTCCGTTTTGACCAAGTGTGTTGCCCAATAGCGTAACTTTTCTTTTATAAAGAAATTCACGTTATTGTTTACGCAACCAATGCTCAGGTGCTGGGTTTCCAACGCTCAAGCGCTGGTCGAATCTAAAAGAACGTGATTGTATACGCGCTTGGGCGCTCAACGTTGGGACACCAAAGAGAAATTCTTCTACGTGCTCAAGTATTGAATGTCCAGCGCTCAAGTGCTGGACATCTGAATAGAATTTCCTCTTTTTCTTATTTCTTCAAATGTCCAGTCTTTTTCATATACATTTACTTATAAAATCACATAAAACACGTAATAAGAACACCATTTAAAATAATTAAAACATAATAAAACTTGAGAAGAGAACTCTATCAAAGAGATTAAAATAGGATGAAAATCCAAGATTTTGAACCGTAAAAATATGAATTTTTAAAAGTTTATCATGAACCTTATGTAATATTTTGCTAATTCTAGGAAATTCCTCATCTTGGTGATAGTTTTAAGTCTCTTCTAGTGAGTCACTACTTCTATTTATTATTATTTTTAACCATAGAAATATTTTTTATGTTTTGTCCGCTCACTACGCTTAAGGAAAATAAATTGAGCTTCATCGCTCAAATATTCCTTGACTTTAATGATAGTTAGAAATAACGCTCAAATATTCCTTGACTTTAATGATAGTTAGAAATAAAGGTTCTTTAGGTGTCTATATGTATACTTTGACTGTGGGTAATTCCTCAGACTTTTCATGACAGCCTAAATTAACACTATTCACAGACATTTAGTCCATTCCAACATTAATGTTAATGCTAGACATTCAATCCATTCAAACAATAATATCAATACCAAGCAGTGGTAAACAAACCAAATACACAACTAACAAGTAATGTTCCACTTAAATTAAACATTACAAACATGCTTGAGGAATTATAACTTCTTATCCTATGGGTAGATATTAACAAAACATAGTGTAATCAACATACAGAAAAATTCAATTGAGTCACACAAACAAACACAGAATGAATAATTCTTGAGTCAATATAATCAAAAGTTTAACTTTTCTTTGTATAATTTTCTAGTGAATTTTTCTTCACTGTTTTACACTTAATCTTCAATATATAACAGCTCTTGATTTCTAAAACCGTTACTGCATTCTTTATCTCTATCCTCAATTTCAAACTCAATTTTACTATCTTCCAGTTTTGTTTCTGGGTGTATTTTAAATATAATGAAAAAATTTAACAACTTCATTTTTCAACATTTCCTAAAATTTTTATCACATATTGGCCCAATATTTCTTCCTACTTCGAATCCAATATTGAGGTGATCTATCTTAATATCACAATATTAACAAATAAATATCCACCATATACAAAGATATAATCCCAGAAACATCTATTTAACCTATGCACCCTGTATAGTAAAATTCTGACCCATTACACTAAGTACACCTTGATCATTACTCTAATACCATAAATGTAACATCTTATAAATTTAAATAATTATTAAATAATTTTATTATTAAAATAAATTATAATCATCTTATTCTAATTACGTAAATTATATTTAAAAGATATGCTATAATTTTTAATTCTTTACTTTAGAACCATCATAAGATTATCATTTCGTGATTTAATTTTATTATATAATTTACATGATCAATTAGTGTAAAATTGAGTTATATATGTAACACCCTAATACAAATTATCGAAAAATAAATAGAATATTTTAAAATAAATCACATCAGACATGTCACTTCTAAAAAAGCAGAAAAATAAAGAGCCATGAATGATCAACAAGTCATATATACAACTCTCACTGACTAACAAGCCAGAAAGTATACATAAATGTTTCTAAATAATCAGAAATATACACATATACAAGCTGGTCCACAAAGAAACAAAATACTTCTTTTCCTTACCCTTATCCTTTTTAGGAACTTTACCTGAATTTACATGGAACACACAGGGGTGAGAAATCACAATTTCTCAGTATAAGCAATACCAAAACCAACAGTTAATCATTTATAATAAATAATAAAACTGAACACCAAAAATACGTTCAATGTAAAAGACTATCCGACAATCAATAATATTAAAGAATCGCCTATACAATCCTAATGTATTATCAAATGAGCAATCAAACAATCAATCGATTAAACCATGACAAATGTCCATACAAGTGTCAACCATGCAATGTTTATGTTATAAAGTATGTTTATGCTCAAACAAAATCTACATATTATGGATGTGCAATGCTAATGCATATTTTTAAGTTTGAAAACACACTTTACTTATTTTTCCCTAGAAACCACGTTCCTTGTATATACTAAGTAGGATAAGCATTCAAGCCCTGACACTACCTGGTGATATGTGGACTAATTTTCTTTACAAAAGTAAGAGTACCGACTACCAACTCCATGCACCGGTAACCCTGACCATACAAGAAAACCATAAGGAGAATTCGAATTCAACACCTCATTCTCACGTCATATGGTTGTGCACACCATTTAAGATCACAATACATAGGAAAACAAGCAAATACCAGGTTTAAAAATCAAACATCCGAGCCACAAATCGTACACTAGAACATAAGAATCGCAGTCTCACTTATCCAACAAAGGTAGCCAAGTTCCTATCTCTAACTAAACAGTATCTAGAATATTCCAAAATCACTCACAAGTGACTTAGAAATCAACCTCATGTTGAACAAAGTTCTAAACACTAACCTATGCATTCTATCACACTGGAATGTCTAAGATTTCTCAAACTTTTCATATATACAAGTTGATAGTTCTCTCTAATAAATATCTCAAAAAGTGCCTTAATACACCCTAAAAGATTTGCACAAATGATCCCAACAAGTAGGGAATTAAATTAGCATCACAATGCTAAAATCAAGACATGCCCTATCTCGGCGCTTGAGCGCGTAGAGCATGTTGAGCGCCAGTGCTTGAGCACACACGCACCATAACATGTTCTTCTGGGCAGCACGCGCATGGGCAGCGCCGAGCGCCCAGCAGCATTTGTTACATAATTTTGCAGCAATGGAACACTGTTCCATTGGCTCAAACACAAGATTTGATCTCTTCAAATCTATTTCTTTGTGATTTTGAGTTTCAAACAAGTTCACAAACATGAAAGAAACATAAAACACCAATTGATTTCATCAAAAATGGATCAAAACAACAAATCACTCATCAAAACACCCAAAATCAACACTTAGAGCATTTTAGGTCCAAAATGAGAATTTTCAGTTTCTAATCCAAACTCTTAACATGTATACGTCATAAACAACATTTAAAACTCACCCAAGCAAGAAAAACACTTAAAACACCACAAGAACTCAATTTGGCATATCAAACCTCAAAATAGCCTAATATGGAAAATGAGTAAAAATGAGAGTTTAAGTCCAAAAACCCCTACCTTTAAGCTTCTTGATACTGTCTTGAGGCTGCAAATTTGAGTCTCAAACCAGAACTTTGGATTTTCCCTTTGATCTCTTCTTCTTTCTCTCTTATTCTTCCTCTTTGTCTCCTTTCTCTATTGTTGTTTTCACTTCTATTTTCAACCATGAAGAAGCAATGAGAAACAAGGAAAAAGTAACAAATATCATGAAAGAAAAGTCCAAACAAAAGGCTGTAACCGTGGCTCATTTAATGCCTTTAGTTATAATACTGATATTTCTTGATCTGTTAAAAACACTCAACTTTAACTAAATCAAGATTTTCAAGTTCCAACAACTTTAAAATAAATATTAAGATTCATTAAAAAAATCATTTCATCAATATCAATATTTCTCATATCTGTGACTAATCAATCTGGTACTAAAACACACAACCAGTATGTCAAAAAATACCAAACGAACTCCAATTATTCTCAAACTATAACCACATCACAGAATACGCATTTGTGATTTAGAAATAAGTTATCCACATTTATTTCCACTAGCTAAACCATTTAAGCTAATATCTGGGTCAATTTAAGCTACTTTTCACCTTTCGACTTGCAGCAAAGTGCCTAAACTAACTCAGATTGTCACAAAATTAAACAAGCATGTTAAGCAAGTATTAAGCTACCTCTGTAACTATTTACAAGTTTAACATGTTGAAGAGGATGTTACAGTATATGCATCAACACAAAACTAAACTTTTTTTACCTATTGGTATACAATTTGTACTAAATTATGTACAAAGCCTAGTAAAAATTCATACTATCTGAACTAATCAAACAAAATACTTAGGCATCCAAAATATTAGGGCTTATACATGCCCTTAATTCAAATGATACATACATAATTTCGCTAGCTTACATAACTGCATAATGCGAGAGTAGAAATTAATAACATTTTGGATCATCAAGATTATACATTTAGTCAACTTCAATATCAATCAACAGAATGATCAAAGCCAGTATTGTTTCTCTAAAAAAATACGATACAAATAATGTGATTAGTATAATTCACAGTAGGAAAACAAACTAAACAAAATCCTAAATACAAACCAGGATGCTTCCGACTGTATTAAATCACATAAATCACTGTACACAGTTAGAGTATAACCAATGACAATAATCACATCTATATATCAACTCACTGTTTAGAACATTTAGCAACAAAAGTAGAAATAAGTATTTGTATGATGTTGTATGATGCTTATGCAATGCAATGCAAAAATGCTATATAAGATGGTGGTGCCTGATTTCTTTAAGATAATTCTCTATACTAAGGCGTCCCTTAGTCTCCAAAGCCTTGTTGCCGCACCTGGCTCATCCTTTGACATCATTTACTTTATACTCGTCTAAGCATAAAGTACCAAATTGAAGCATCAACTTTTCAAAGATTTTAATTTTCTCTTAGCATTTCATAACTATGTCATTTCTTAAAACTTGAAATAATGTCACATTCTCATCTTCAATTGATAATTCAACTACCAATTTAGCTAAACAATATTTGTACATTATAATTGAAGTATATAGGTATTAGAAATATATTCATAATTCGTGATCTTATTAAACCAAGGTTTTGGCCACAATTGGTCATATTCAAAAAGATAATAGTACTTGTTTATGCTCATCTAGGTCTTAGGGTTTATTTCCTTTTGGATCACCTTTAAACCTTTCACATTCTTTGCCAACACATAATACTTGAAGCATGGTCATATACCAAATTGAAATATCAAGTATCAATTTCATCAATAATCATAATAAGATACAATTAGAGCATCAATTCACAATAAAATCTCCACATCTAGTATATCAAGAATTTTTAAGCATATTAACTCAAAATCACATTTTTCATCAAAATTCCATTTTGTACCTTAAAATTAACACCATTTCATGATCAACATCATAAATAAAATTATTTAAGTACTTAAAATTCAAGACACACAAAATTTGGATTTATGACCGAATTATCGCCTTAGGATTTTCCTTAAAGAATCTCAATTCAATACCTAATTCACATTCAAATATTGAAAGTACAACTTTAATTAGGCCTTAATCTCATATTTATTTCTCCCATTTTACTTTGTCAAATTAGGGTTCTTGAACCCTAACCCTAATCATTGGTAAATCTTGATTCTTAATGAAAAACTTCATTAATCAAACTAATTTCAAGCATAACCATGTTCTTCAATTTTTAAATTAGGGTTCTTACACCCTTAGAACCCTAACCCTAGATTAGAAACCCTAATCCTAGATTAGAAACCCTAACCCTAGGTTATCCTTGATCCAAAGGAGAAAAACATAATAAATTAGTGAATTCTAAGCATAATCAAGATCAAGAATCAACTATACTCCATCAAATTATCCAAAATCAAGCATTCTTTCAAGATCACCTCATCATAAAATCAATTCCTAAACTTAAGATACAAATGCATAGAAACAAAAATCATACTAAAACCCTAATTTAACATGCTAGAATGAATTAAAAATCAAAAAGATTAAAGTTTGTATTTTCCTACCTTCTTTCCAAGCTAGTTTAAGCGTGAGATATTACTATTGATTGAAGGAGGAGAACTTAAGCTCCTTGTCTTCAATTCCTTAATTGTTGAAGCTTTGTGAAGAAATTAGAAGATTGCTCTTGGATTTTCGTTTTCTCTTTCTTTGCCATCTTCTTTCTTCTTGTTCTTTTTTCCTTTTTATTCTTTCTTTTCTTTCTTTCTTCTGTTTCCTTCTTGACCAAACTCCCCATTTTTGTTTCTTATCTTAAATTTTTTTTAATCCAAGAAGATATTTATTAATTAAGGATTTAAGTGTTAATTAATCATGTTTATTTTTCCAACCAAAAAGAAGTTGTCTAGTGTCTTTAGTAACCAATCAAATTAAGATTAGTGCTTTGAACGGTGACTAGTTCCTATTGGTTGGTCACTATGTTATTATCGCTTTCTAACTAATTAGTCCAATAAACTAAACTAAATTAACTTTTAGTTAGGTTTAAGTTTTCAACCATTAAGAAGTTGTTAAATGTATTTAGTAGTCAATCAAATTGAAACTAATGTCTTAATTGATGTCTTCTTACTATTGATTAATCATTAACTAATCAAATTAAAACTAGTGTTTTGAATGATGTCTTCATTCCTTTGGTTGTTCTTTATTAATTTACCAACCAAAAGTCATAGATTTAATGTAACTTATTAGCCAATCACATTAGAGTTACTATCTCACAAGATGTCTCATTTTCATTGGCTTCAATCAACCAATAAATAGGCTTAGTGTATCAATTATCCAATTATCTTAGGGTTAGTGTCTCAATAGGTGTCTTACTCCCATTGGTCACCAATTAACTAATCAACTTAAGTTTTGTATAACCTAAGGTGGCTAGTTCTCATTGGCCATTCTCTATTTAATTGATTTTTCCTAACTAGTTAGTTAGTAAAACCAAATAAGATTAGTTTTTATAGAGATTTTTAGACATGTAATTATTGCTTAGTTTCTAGCCAATTAGATTGTGTTAAGTATTACAATTAGTCAATAGGAATGTGTTAGGTGTCACCTAGGGTGTCTAACTCTTGTTAGTCCTTGAATATTTATTAATTAATCCTAACTAGCTAGTTAAAATAACTAAATAAGAATAGTATTTGATTAAGTCATTTAGTTAAAATACTTTTTAGGACATAAGTTCCGTTCCTTACTAGAAAATTCAGATTCAGAGACATTTCCGTCTCTAAAATGATGAATTTCCATCTCTAAAGGTATTAGAGACAAACCCAATTCCGTAGCAAAAAGTGGCATCGCTAATAAAGAGACAAATTTTTTGATGAATTTCTAATTAGAGATGAAATTTTTTTGTTTCTAAATTTTAAAATTTCGTCACTAATTAGTTATCAAAAATTATCTCCAATTCTTTAAATCTGTCCCTGAATCCATCTCTAATAATTAAAAATAATTAAAAAAATTGGGCTTTAAGCCGTAGTAAATTTACTGCAACTAAACACCATTATTTTAAAAAATAAAATAAAATATCCATTTTCCTACTACATAATTATTCAAAACCAAAATTTTACCCAAAATCACAATAAAAGAATAATTACTATAACTATCCAAACTATAACTACCAAATTGACTATAAAAAATATTAAGATAGTTGATAGCATTTTAGAAGTAGTTACAATATAAGACACCATTAATTGCTACATTTTGCAATTTGACCTTTTTGTAACTTTTATAATCACAAGTCATTACTCTGCCTATGCTGAGCTTTGTTGTAAATCCTTACACAACCAGTCTCAAGCCCAAATAAAAGAGGAGGGTTGTGTTAGGAAATCGACAGTCAACGTAAAACATTGTTGAATCTTTATGACATAGATAAACGATGTGTATAATCACAAGTATGCCAAGTCAACAGCAAACGTGAACTAAATTACTAATACCCTTAGCATGTACTATGCTAAAGATGGGTAGAATAGAACTTATTGACTCATAATTGGTGATGTCATGACAATACATTGCCTCTGAATTTGATTTTCCACATGATAAGAGGCCATAAACCCGTATGCTAGAGAATATAAAGGAGGCCATAGGTTAAAACAATATCAATTAGCAAGAATGACAAGCATGACAATAATATTAAGTTTATAATATGTATGCAGTTCAAGTCCTACATTATATATATATATATATATATATATATATATTTATTTATTTATTACGGTCATTAACAAGGACTCACCAGTAAAATGAAATGTAAACAAAGAATATTACCACTTAATAAAGCAGCAGATGACTAATCTCAAACCTTTAAAGAAAAACAAATTCAAGTCCAAAGCTAGGTAGCTCGTATCTAGCTAGAAGATAAAGTCCAACCTCAAACTATGGATAAAATTTAAAAGAAATATTAGGATTGAAATAATTTATAAGACTAGCAAATATAAGAAAAAGATAGAATGATAATTAATGAGCAGAATGCTCCACTATGTACCTAATGAAAGTGGCAAGATCACGAGAAGGGGGTTGAATCGTACCTCTAATTTTTGAAGGAATCCTGAAAAACTTTTTCAACTTATCAAGTCTCACAACTTCGATATATCAAAATTTGGATCAGAAGTTTATATGAATAGAAGAGTTGCTTGAGTGAAATAAATTTGATTTAAACTTAGACTTAAAACTTAGTTCTTGTTGAAGTTAAGAAACAGTCCAAATACCAAAACAAGTATTAAAAAGAGAACTACGTGATTAGAAAGTTAAAAGGTTAGAGATCAGAAGATTCACACTCAGAAGTTTATACTGATTCGGCCAAACAACTTGCCTACATCTAATCCCTAGTCAAAAACCAGAATTTTATATTGCCACGAGTATTCTTTGATCAACGCTTGCCTCTACAAGCTAGAATACAAGTAGTCTTTGTTCCACCTTAGCCTCTTCAAGCTAGATACTCACTGAGATCACTAACGGATCAGGATATAAAGAGAATTTTTGGTTTGTGTATCTCACTTTACTCAAAGTGAATTTAAACAAGTAGGTACAAAGATAAGAATGAGATTCTAAACTCTCTAACACTCAAAGAGTGGTTATATTCAAATATGTTGAGAGATTGGGTTTCTCTTTTAAGAAGATTGATCAGAAGAAGGTTTCAGTAGAAAAACTTGATCAAAAGTGAGATTTAGTTGTTTAGAAGTTTGATCAGAAGTTTGGCAAAATAACAATTTGCTTCATGTCTTACAACTTCAAGGCTTCTTCAATTTATAGACTTTTCTGGAGGATGGTGAAGCTTGCAGTTGAGCAAACTCTCTTTTTTGATTTGACCTATTTTTGCATAAATGCATCATCTTCAGCAACAGTCTTTTCAACAGTCTAACCTTCTGAGTTGAACTCAAGAACTTTGGTGTGCTCAGCAAAGATAGTGTGAGTTTCAGGAATGGGCTCAGTCAATTGGGGTGCAGACTGATTGAACAAAGGTTTTCCCATGGTAGGTGGAGTGTAAGGTTCATCCTTGGTTTTTTCGAAGGATGAAGTGATGGGACCAGAAGGTGTTTCTTCATAAAGTATTTCTTTTGTTTTGTTTTCTTCTTCTTCAGAAGGTTTTGGTTCAGAAGAGTAGAAGTCTTTTGAGATCCATTCAGGACCTTATCAGCTTTAGATATCAACGTAGAGGCTTGAAGTTTCTTAATTTTTGATTCTTCTGTAGCCTTTTCACCAGAAACTATTATAACTTCTCTTTCTTCATATTTATTTTCTTCTTGTTGTACAAGTTCTTTTTCTTTTTCAATGGCTTTAATTTTTATTTTCTTTTCTTCTTTCTATTTTTCCTTTTCAGAAGTTGAGGGCTTTGGAGTAGTTCCCTTCAGCTTGGCAGCAACAACATCATCTTTCTTTTTCCTTCTCCTTTCGAGTCTTTCAGTAGTAGATTCAAGTGCTTCTTGTTTTTCTTTTCTAGCTTCTTCTTTCTTTGGCTTCTTTTGAGGAGCCATCTTGATTCCCATGGTTGAGAGGTTCTTCTGGGTGAATTCTGGTCTGGCATCTAGAGTCTTCTCTCCTTCAAGTTTTACCCCAAAGTGTTGAAAGACTTTGGTGAGAAACATGCCATAGGGTAGACCAACAATTTTCTTGGTCAGCAGAGCAGCCATCATGAAGTGGATGATGAGGTGGTGGAGATTCAACAACTTCTTCTCCTTCAGAGGGTATAGTACCATCAGGTCAATTTTAGAAACAACTTCAAGACTTCCAGCTCTCGACAGAATTATTTGTTGGATGAGAGAGTGAAGAAATCTCGAAGTCTGGTTCAACTTCTTGGCAATTATTGTTTTCTCATCAAGATTGACAAGAATAAATGAGAGCACATCTTGGTAACTTGCTCCATAATTTTCCCACCAGTTCTTTTGAAGGTAGATCAACTCACCACGGTTCTTTACCGTGGTGATCTTGGATAGAAAATCTTTGTTCAGAAGAATGTTGACTCCTTTGACATTGCTTCTGATCTCCAAAGGATCATCACTGATCGAGGCAGTAACTTAGAAGGCTCAAACAAGTCTTGGATAGACAAGTTCTCTGATCTTCAAGAACTTTCTCCAGTGTTGAAAGTTTATGATCTCTCTAACATCCATTCCTTCTTAAGCTATTTTGTCAAGATTTACTAATCTCCCAATGACAGTAGGTTTATTCTTAAATTTGGTGTCAAATTTGACTTGAATGAATTTATTTGAGAAGAGTGGGGTATTTTGATTCAATATCTCATTTGGTAGAGGGTTCAGGTGAGGAGTCTTCTGATTCAATATCTCGTTTGGTTTTCTTTGGAGGAGGAGTAGAATCTATTTGGGTAGATTTTCTCTTTTCTGGCATTGTATTGATAAGACGTCCAAATTTCTTCATGGTTCTTGTGTGTTTGGTGATTTCTAAGTTCGAGAGAACAAAAAGGATTGTGAGATTGAGAGATGAGAAGAGTAGTATGGCTTGAAAGAAGGTGAAATAGTATTTTTCTGATTCACTATTTGTGGGTTTTTACAGCGGGTGAAAAGTATCTGTTAGGGAGGAGAGAGAGTGGCGCCTGAAGAGTCACATCAAAATTACTGAACTGTAATGGCTATATTATCATTAGAGAGACTGCATCAACAACGATCACTTTTCCCTTGAATTTCTCAATCGACTCAACTCTTGATTTCTTATGATAACATCTAATTAAACATCTGAGATAACTTCTAGACATCTTTCTGATGGAAACTTCTGAAGTCTTTCTGATAGAAACTTCTGAAGTCTTTCTGATAGAAACTTCTGAACATCTTTTTGAGCGAGATTCTCTCAGACAAAAGCTTATGCAATTATGCAATATGTTCATATGCAAATCATGCTTAGATGATTTCTAATTAAGCAAAACCTATCTTTAGAAAGTGGTTTAGTGAAGATATTAGCCCAATGTTCTTCATTGTTCACAAACTTAAGTTCAAAGTTACCTTTATGAACATGATCTCTAATGAAATGATGTTTAATATCCATATGCTTTGATCTAGAATGCTGAATGGGATTTTTAGCCAAATTGATAGCAAAAGTATTATCACAATATATAAGAATTTTAGTGTACTATAAGTTATAGTCTTCTAATTGGTGCTTAATCCACAGAAGTTGAGAGTAGCAGTTTGAAGTAGAGATATATTCAGCTTCGGTAGTTGATAATGTAACTGAGTGTTGCTTTCTGCTCGACCAGGTGATTAGAGCATTTCCAAGAAAGCTACAACATCCACTGGTGCTTTTTCTCTCAACACGATCACTAGCAAAGTCAACATCAGAGTAGCCTATAAGATCGAGATTTGTACCTTTCTCATGTCAAAGACCAAGATTAGTAGTTCCAATTAAATATTTATATATTCTCTTAACAACTTGTAAATGAGATTCTTTAGGATTTGCTTGGAATCTACTACATATTTCAATACTTAATTGAATATTTGGTCTACTGGAAGTTAGGTACAAAAGAGATCCTATCATACCCCTGTATAGTTTCTCACTAACAGGTTTACCTTTCTCGTTTGAATCCAAAACTTGAGATGTATGCATAGGTGTGCTCATCTTCTTTGCTGAGTCCATTTTGAATCTTCTGAGAAGATCTTCAGTGTATTTTTCTTGATGGATGAGGACTCCATTACTTTGTTGTTTGATTTGTAACCCCAAGAAGAATTTTAGTTCACTTATCATACTCATTTCAAATTCTCCTTGCATAAGCTTAGAAAATTCCTTGCACAGAAATTCATTAGTAGATCCAAAAACAATACCGCCCACATAAATCTAAACAAGTAGGATATCAACCTTTTGATGCTTTGTAAAGAGAGTTGTGTCAATTTTTCCTCTTTCAAAATCATTTTCAAAAGAAAAGAACTGAGTCTCTCATAACCAAGCCCAAGGAGCTTGCTTTAATCTATATAAAGCTTTTGATAGTTTAAAAACATGATTGGGATATTTTTCATGTTAAAAACCAGGGAGTTGTTTTACATAAAATTCCTTAGAAATATAGCCATTCAGAAAAGTAGATTTAACATCCATTTGATATAAGATGAAACCTTTGTAAGCAGCATAAGCAAGTAAGATTCTAATAGCTTTAAGTCTAGCAACAGGAGCAAAAGTTTCATCAAAACCAATACCTTCCTGCTGATTGTAACTCCGAGCTACCAACCTTGCTTTGTTTCTGAATACCCAACAAGTTCCAATGATGGTGTGATCTCGAGGTTCAGGAACCAGTGACTACACTTTGTTTAACGATGATCTAGTTCTCACACCTTGAGAAGGCTCTCCAATGATTTGATCTTTTGGATGAGAAGTGAGATGTCTACATTCTTTTGTTATCTGAATCTGACTTCTGATATTGTTTCTAGAGGGAGTCTTCTGATGGTCAGCAGAAAGATCATCAACAGCGTTAGAAGGTTCTTTCTTTGGAGTAGGTAGATTAGAAACCAACTTAGTAGTGTATTTCAGAGTGATGTTCTAAAATTCTTCTTCCAGATCAGAAACCTTAACTTTAGAAGAGTGATTAACATCATCAAAAGAAACATGCACGGATTCTCCTACAATAAGAGTTCTAGTAATGTAGATTTTGTAGGATTTTGAAGAAGTTGAGTACCCGAGAAATATACCTTTGTCTACCTTTGAGTCAAACTTACCAAGTTGATCTTTATTATTCAAAATGAAGCATTAAGATCTAAAGATATGACGGTATGATATGTTGGGTTTTCTTCCCTTCCACAATTCATATGAAGTTTTCTTAATTATAAGCCTTATAAAAACACAGTTCTGAATGTAACAAGAAGTGTTTATTGCTTCTGCCCAAAAGTATTTTGGTAAGTCACTATCACAAAGAATAGTCCTTGCCATTTCTTGCAAGGATCTATTCTTTCTCTCTACAACACCATTTTGTTGAGGTGTTCTAGGAGAAGAGAAGTTATGAGAAATTCCATTTTCATCACAAAATTCTGCAAAAGCTTGATTTTCAAATTCTCCTCCATGATCACTTCTGATGGCAACTATGCAAAAACCTTTTTTATTTTTTATTTTCTTGCAAAAGATCTTAAAAGCCTCACAAAATTCATCCTTGTGGCTTAGGTATAAAACCCATGTGAATCTAGAGAAGTCATCCACAATGACAAAGCCATATCTTTTACCACCCACGTTTGTGGTTCTAGTTGGTCCAACCAAATCAACATATAAGAGTTCAAGTGGTCTTGTGATTGAAACAACATTTTTTTGCTTGAAAAGAAGCTTTGGTCTGTTTTCCTCTTTGACATGCTTAACAAATCAAATCTTTTTCAAATCTGATCTTGGGCAAGCCCTTGACCAGATTGTTTTTTGAAAGTTTTGAAATATTTTTCATGTTGACATGACCAAGCTTCTGATGCTACAAGCACTTTTCATCTTTAAAAGATGCTAAACACTTTACATTTTGATTTGAGTGATCATCTAAATATATTATATAAGTATTATAGTACCTCTTGGCAGTAAGGACTTTGTCAGATTTGGGATCCTTCACTATGTATTGAGAAGGTTCAAACATAACTTTGTAGCCTTTGTCACGAAATTGACTAATGCTCAGAAGGTTATGTTTCAACCTTTTAACTAGAAGTACATCATTGATGATGAGAGAGAATTCCTTACCAACATTACATATTCCAATGATTTTGGATTAGGAGTTACCTACAAAGGTGACTAATCCTCCATCTCTTTGTTTAAGTGTTAGGAACATAGATTAGTCTCATGTCACGTGCCTTGAGCAGTCTTTGTCCAAATACTATTTCTATCGCTTCTGAATAGTTCTCAGACACACCTGCAGGAAAATTTATCCTCTGTTTAGGTACCCAGATTTTCTTGGGGTCCTCTAAGGTTAGTTTTCCTCCTTTCTGTAGTCTTCCTTTCATTTTTACTTCAGAAAGAAGATATTAGGAGTATGACCATGTTTGTTACAGAAGGAACATTTTTCTTATCAGAAGATTTGATAAACAAATTTTTGTAAAGCTTCTATGATTTGAACTCATTATAACCCAAAACAACTTTTTTCAAAAGCACATCTTTGACTTCCTAGCATCATATCTAAGTTGTTTTTTCCATTTACAAACATGGCTAGGTCATCAAAAAGTTATTTTACTTTATCTTTCAAAGCATTAACCTCATAAATTGATACATGAGATGATTTTTCAGAAGTGTTCTCATTATTGAGTTCCAAAAAAGTCTTAATATGACGATTTTCTTCTTTTCGCTCATCATTCTCAAGTCTCAATTTGTCATTGTCAAGTTTTAAGATGTCAAAATCTTTTGATAGATTTAAAAAGCTTTTCTTAAGAGAGGAATACTTTGATGAAATAAGCTTAGAATCACACAGAAGTTCATCAATAGTATCTTGTAACTCATTATAAGACATAGAGGGTTCAGATTTTGATACCTCTTCCTCAATGTTAGTGTTTGTCATCATATAGAAGTTTGTAATTTCACCTTTTTTGTTTTTGTTTCAACATCTGTATCTGATTAGTCATCATCTAGATCTTCCCATGTAATCATCATAGCTTTCTTCTTTTTGAACTTCTTGGGTGCCTTCTTTAGTTGTGGACACTTTGTTCTGATGTGTCCGGGCTTCTTACACTCTTAACAGACGATTTGGTTTATGTTAGGATTGCTTGAGTCTCCTTTCTGATCCTTCTTCTAGAAGAATCCTTTCTTGTTTCTTGCTCTTCTTTTCCACAACTGAGCCACTTTGCGAAAAAGCATAGTTATTTCATCATTTTCATCTTTTGGATCAAATTCCTCGTCTTCTTCATCTTTAGAGTCTTCTATTGCTTTAAGAGCTGAGTTATGAGGGACATTCTTCTAACCAGCTTTATGGGCAATTGACTTCCTTTTCTTCCAACATTTTCATTAGCAATGGCTAATTCTTGTTCATGGGTTTTTGGGGAACCCATTAGCTCGTCAAGACTCAAGGTGTTCAAAAGCTTGGCCTCTTGGATTGTTGTTACCTTAGGTCTTCAGACCTTGGGTAAACTTCTCAACTCTTGATTTGAATAAATTCTTCCAAGAGCTCAAAGTTGATTGATGATATACATGTATCTTGTGAACATGTCATCAATTGTCTAATGGTCAAGCATTTTGAATAGTTCATATTGATGCACAAGCATGCCCATTTTAGTTTCTTTGACTTGATTTGTGCCTTCAGGCAGCATTTCAAGTTTATACCATATTTCCTTAGCAGTGTCACATGAGATAATCTTATCATATTCACTCTTGCTGAGTGCACATGTAAGAAAATACTTCACTTTTGAGTTCATCTGAACTATGTTTCTTTTAGCTTCTGTCCATTGTTCTCTTAGTGTAGGAACAATTGTTCCATCTTCTAGTGAACGAGTAGGAGTGTAAGGACCATTTTCTATGACATCCCATAGATCAAAATGAGTGGACTCTATGAAGAGTTTCATTCTGTCTCTCCAGTAACGATAGTCTTCTCCAATGAAGGAAGGAGGACAATTGATGGATTGTCCTTCAGCAATCTAGAGATTTTGATTTGCCATCCCTTCAGGACCTTTCGTCTTCGCTTGTGAAGGCACTCAACCCCGAAGCTGAGCACTGATACCAACTGAAAGTGGCATTAGCATGAGATTGGGGGGTTGAATCGTGCATCTAATTTCTGAAGGAATCTTGAAAAACTTTTAGAACTTCTCAAGTTTCACAACTTGGATTTATCAAAGTTTAGATCAGAAGTTTATATGAATAGAAGAATTGCTTGAGTGAAAGAAATTAGATTTAAACTTAAACTTAAAACTTAGTTCTTGTTGAAGTTAAGAAATAGTTCAGATATGAAAACAATATTAAAGAGAGAACTAAGTGATTAAAAAGATAAAAGTTTAGAGATTAGAAGATTCACACTCAGAAGTTTGTACTTGTTCAACCAAACCATTTGCCTACGTCTAGTCCCCAGTCAGAAACCAAGATTTTATATTGGCATAAGTATTCTTTAATCAACCCTAGCCTCTCCAAGTTAGACTACAAGTAGTCTTTGTTTCATTCTAGCCTCTTCAAGCTAGATACTTACTGAGATCACTAATGGAACAGGATATAAAGAGAAGTTTGGGCTTGTGTATCTCTCTACACTTAGAGTGATTTTAAACAAGTAGGTACAAAGATAAGAATGAGATTATAAACTCTCTAACACTTAAAGAGTGGTTATATTCAAATATGGACTTGAGAGATTGGGTTTCTCTTTTAAGAAGATTGATCAGAAGAAGGTTTCAGTAGAGAAACTTGATCAAAAGTGAGATTTGGTCGTTCAGAAGTTTGGTAGAATAACAGTTCGCTTCATGTCTTACAACTTCCTGGCTTCTTCAATTTATAGACTTTCAGAAAATAGTCGTTTGAAGTTCCAATATGTATTGTTCAGAGTACAATTATCATTTTCTTGTCCTATAGTGAGTAGTCAGCTTTCCAGCGATAGACAGAGGTTTCAAGCTTTTGAATCCTTCTAACTTAGACTTTTTTTATTTTTGTACAGGAAACATCTTCTAAACTTAGATGTTTTTAAAAAGATTGATTCTTCTGATACTTGATGTTTCTGATAGGACTATCTTTTGATGTTGTTCCTTTCTGATTGTAGTCTTTTGATTAAGTTTGCTTCGTAAGACTTGTCTTCTGATGAACTTGGTTTCTGAAGCTTGTCTTCTGATGCACTTGGTTTTTGAAACTTGTCCTCAAATAAACTTGGACTTCAAAAACTTATCTTCTGAGGAACTTTTCTTTTAGAACTTTTACCTGTGAAGAGTTTTTCGCGACTTCCTGATGAATTTAATTCTAGACTTAGTCTTTTTCAGAAAACCTTTGAAGATAGCTTTTGATTTCAATGAGAATCTCTTTAAATGGAAATTAGATTTCTTGGTTTATGTAAAACGAGTCTGAGGGTCTTCTCAATATGTTCCTTTAAACACTTAAGATAATTTGTTAAAGAAAAAGATTCTAAGGTTAAGTTTGTAGATCATCAAAACTCAGAAGTTATTAAAGAATTACAGCAAGTGAATACTTCTAAAAGGCTTTGAAGCTTACACCTAGCGCCTCACCTAATTTACTATGCCAAGCTAGGATTCATGCCAAATTGCCAATAGATAAAAGCCTTTTTCATATGGACATGGACATGTAAATTGATACATGGACAATAATAATTAGCAAAGTGTAGTCAAGAAATTAACATAGCATGTCCTTATTGTGCCTAGCAAAGTAAAAACTGAGCAAACCAGTGGCATAGAAATCATCCCTCTTCCAAGAGAAAAAGACTTTTCTTGGCCCTACAATCATAACCTATATAAAGCAAGATCCACATCCAAGAATTTTTATATAGTATGCCAAAAAAAAGGAGAAAAAGTTCATCAAAATTGAGTAATGACAGGAAAAGGAAACATGTGAACAACAGTATGAGAATATCTTCTAGTAGTAACTCAACAACTTATAACTTATAAGCAAAAGGGATGTTGAAAGTTGTTTTCTTAATCTCTCACTTATCCCTCTCTTTTTTCTTCACAATACCTATTTTCTCTATTTTCATCCCATAACCTAAGCATCATAGCCACTAAGTATTAACAGATCTAGAACCTCAACTATTGTAGAGCTTTCAAAAGGAACATGAAAGGGCATAAAAGCATACATATTAGATAAAAGGGTAACTTGAGAGAGACAAAGAGAAGGATAATGAAGGGACAATAAAAAAAGACTGAACAAGAAATATATAGCTACTAATTTTTGAGTGAAGACTTCCCATTGGTTGGTGGTGATGAGAATCTAATGGGAGAAGGTGACAGAGCCATGTGATATAGCCAAAAGATGAAGCATATGTTAATTAACATTAACATTATTATTAGAGATCTTATCCCCATCTAAGTTGACCCACACGAACATACTCACAAATATTAAACATAAATATAAAGCAATTAGGCAATTAGCTATCACAATGGGAACAGGTTCCTCCTTTATATATTTCCACACAACTCTCGGCTACTAAAATGAGTGGATTATATATTATGTTAAGAAAGAATCCCCACAAGTGATTTGTATATGCAAGAGATGAAATCGAGGATGAGTGCAAGCAGGAGATTGATGTACAGCAATATAAAATCAAATGAAAGGGGTTCTTGTTCTATTCAAGCCCCTCCTTCACTCCCCTTTGTCTTTCCTTCTCACCCTCCATTCTGACTAAGTGTTTTCTTAATTGAATCAACTGATACTCACCTACTCTAATTACTTCTTATTCTTAAAAGAATTAAAATAGAAAAATCATTCAATTTATCAATTTATTATAGATCAACTTCCTTGGTCAGAATAATCATTGTTTGGCTCTTGTGCCTTGGGTACCCTCATCCTCCTCCCAACTCCCCCTGTTCATGGTTTTCTAACAACACCAAAAGAGTTGATGGAAGCTGATGAAATAGGAGAAGCGACTACCACCCACACACAAGATACTACTAGTAACTCTTCAACTTCAACCACCCATCAACACTAAATCTACATGGTATTGTCATTTCATTTCATTTGAGAAATATCTTACTGCCACTAGTTTTGTCAATAATTGAAGATATCACAGATCACAGAGGGATTCAATAATTGAAGCTATCAACTTACAAATTATTTACATTTTGGAAAGATGTACATTCAAATATCCAACGCTGCCCACATTATTAAACCCACAAGCTATACAGGTAGTAATCTAATAAGCAGCTTACTAATCATCAACTTTGGCCCTTCACACTGTGTTTAGAGAAGAGAAAAAATAAAGGAGCAGAAAATTGGATATACATTGGAAGTAAAAAATGAAAAAAAAAACGTAAGGAACAGAAATATTTGCTGAATCAAAGCAACTAAACATTGTTCTCCAGGAACAGAAATATCTGCAGAATCAAAGCAACTAAACACTGTAGAGGCATAATTGAAGTTAAAACTTAACTTCGAGAGAGACGCCGCCATGAATGGCGTGGAGCGGGCTTGCAGCGGAGTGGCGTGGAGCTGCTATCCGCGTTCCATGTGCAGCGTGGAGCCCCCGGCGAAGTGAATACGCTGGCGACGGCGAATGCGTGACGGGACAGGGTGGCGTGCGAAGGTGGATTTCGGGTTGGGGTTAACAGGTGGCGTGGACGGTGGATGCTGAGCTTAGGGTTTCAGAATGTGAAAAGAGAAATAGTTACGATATTTTTATCATTAACATTATATCCACATTTTTTTATATTTTTTAATATTATTTATTATATTTAATTTTTTATTATCCTCTTTTACTAATTCTGATATTTTTTAAAAAATGTTAATAGTATATATATCTTAAAAGAAGTGTATGATAATCTTTTTAAAAGAGAAAAGGGGATTGTAGGGTAAACTAAACAAATATGTTTTTAAATATTAATTATTTAAAGGAAATAAAATTTCATTTTTAATTATTTAGAGAGAAACAATACAAGGTAAGTTAGAAATTTTCAAAACCATTTACAACTATTTAAAATAAATTAGTCATATAAATTTAGGTTATTTTATAATCAATTTTAATTTATTTTTAGTTTGATTAAAATTTTCTTAAATTGGTTATAAAATTTTAAATTTAAATATTGAGACAAAAATAACATATGAGAGAGATAAAAATAAAATGAGAGGTAAAAAAAAGGATGAGATAGATATTACACAAAGAAAGATGAGAGAGAATATAAAAAAAGTTGGATTAGAAAAAAATCAAGTTTAAATTGGTTTTTATAAGAACCAATTTTATCATAAATTGATTTAAATGAGAACCAGTTTTTAAAAATTTGGGTTGTTATTAAACACCTTATATTGACAGCTCATTATATGCATCTGATAATAATTGTGTTGATAATGGTATTATTGATCGAGTAATTCCCTCTTTGGTTTCTGATCATGACAATCTTATGTTGACTAATCTGCCTTCCTTTGACGAAATCAAGACTGTTGTCTTTTAGATGTGTGGGAGTGGTGCTCCAGGTCCTGATGGATTTGGAGGATGCTTTTATCAAAAATACTAGGATATAGTTGGTTCTGATGTTTGCCAATCAGTTCTTCAATTTTTCTCTCAGAATTGGTTGCTCCCTAATCTTAACTCCAATTTAGTGGTGCTTATCCCTAAATTCCCTGGTGCTGATAGGATTGAAAATTTTAGGCCTATAGCTTTGGTTAATTTTCAATTTAAAGTAATTACAAAAATTCTAGCTGACAGATTAGCAATTGTTGCTCCCAAGATCATTTCAGATCAACAAAGAGGGTTTATAAAGGGTAGACAGATCTTTGACTGTATTTGTACTGCTTCAGAGGCAATTAATATGCTTGATTCTAAAACTTTTGGTGGTAATCTTACTCTGAAATTTGACATAAAGAAAGTTTTTGATACTATGGATTGGAATTTCTTACTCAAAGTGCTGATGGCTTTCGATTTTGATGGAAAATTCTGCAGCTGGGTTAAGACAATTCTTAATTCTGCCAAACTTTCATTTTCAGTTAATGGTAAATCTGTTGGTTTCTTCTCTTGTAAGAGAGGGGTAAGACAAGGTGACCCTTTATCACCTCTTCTTTTCTACCTTGCTGAAGATGTCCTTAGTAGAAGCATCACACTTCTGGTTTCTTCTGGCCTTTTGGTGTCAATGTCAGGTCCTAGAGGCTTCCCTCCTCCAAGTCATATTCTTTATGCAGATGATATTATGGTTTTTTGCAAAGGAACTAAGAGAAATTTGGAGACTTTAATGTCTCTCTTTCACTCTTATGGTCAAGCTTCTGGTCAGATTTTAAGTCATGATAAATGTCAATTCTTTGCTGGAAAACTTTCCCCTAACCAAATTGATAGAATTTCTAATGTTCTTGGTTTTTTCTTTGGGGAAGTTGCCTTTTAACTATCTTGGTGTGCCTCTTTTTAAAGGGAAGCCTAAGAAAATTTATTTATAGCCTATTGCAGATAGAATTATAGCTAAACTCGCTTCTTGGAAGGGATCTTTACTATCAATCATGGGCAAGATTCAACTTGTTAAGTCCATTATTCATGGAATGCTTCTTTATAGCTTCCATGTGTATGCTTGGCCCATTGGTATGCTGAAATTGATGGACAAATATATCAGAAACTTTATCTGGTCTGGAGATACTTCGGTTAAAAAGGTAGTCACAGTTGCTTGGAAAACAGTTTGCTCCCCTTTTAATGAAGGTGGTCTTGGTTTAAAATCTCTAAGATCTATTAATGAAGCTGTCATGCTGAAACTTTCTTGGGAATTGCTGTCTACTAACTTGCAGTGGGCAGGTTTAATTAGAGCTAGATTTTTTAAGCAAAGACTCAGATTGCTTATTATGTCAAGTCTTCTATTTGGCTAGCACTAAGGACTAATATTCAGTCTGTTTTTTCTAATAGTTCTTGGCAGCTAGGTGATGGCATGTCCATTAATTTTTGGAGGGATAAATGGCTTAGTGAGCCAATTGTTGATCTTATTCATGCTCCTATGCATCTTCATAACTCTTTGCAGGCTTTGGTATCTGATTTCATTAAGGATAATTTTTGGCTAATTCCTCCTATTTTAGCTAATAATTTTCCCTCTTTAGTTGCTGATATTGTTCAGGTCCCTATCCCTCTTTACTATGATGTGGATCGTCTGGTTTGGAATGGCACTGACTCTGGTGCGCTTTCTTTTAAAGATGCTTTCCTGCATTTACAGCCTCTAAAGCCTTCTGTTCATTGGAGTAAATTGATTTGGTCTACTTTTATTCCCCCTTCTAGGTCTTTTCTTGCTTGGAGACTTATTCATAACAGAATGCCCACTGATGATAATTTAATGAAGAGTGGTTGTATCACTGTCTCTATTTGCAGTCAATGTGGTTTATCTGGTGAATCTTCTACTGATCTCTTTCTTAATTACAAATTTGCCAGAGCAATATGGTATTGGTTTAGCTCTGTTATAAACTATCCTATTGACTTATCCTCATTTCAATCAATTTTCTCAATCTGTCAGCATAGTTGGAGTTCTCAATTGAGGGATGTGATTTTATCAGGGCTTATCAACATAATTTGGATCATTTGGTTCTGCAGGAATAAAAATAGATTCCATAATAGATCCATCTCTATGAAAACAGCAATAAATATGGTGTCTGCCTCTATTTCTATGTTTGGCAATTTATCAAAGGGTGTCATGTCATCTTCTATTAGAGAATTTTCTATTTTAAAGCTGCTTCGAGTTATAGGGCATTGTTCTAAGGCTCCTACAATCAAGCAGGTTATTTGGTTTCCTCCAATTTGTGGTTGGGTTAAATGTAACTCCGATGGAGCTGCTAGAGGTTCTCCAGGCACTGCAGCTACTGGTGGTATCTTCAGAGATAGTAATGCTGCTGTTCTTGGTTACTTTGCTTCCTTCATTGGCTTGTCCTATTCTCTTCATGCTGAGGTTATTGCTGTCATGATTGCCATTGAAGTTGCTTATAAAAAAGGCTGGCATATGTTATGGTTAGAATGTGATTCTCAATTAGTGGTTTCTGCATTCTCTGATTTCGATTTGATCCCTTGGAAATTAAGGACAAGATGGAGAAATTGTATTCACCTTACGAAGAGTATGCAGTTTGTAGTTTCTCATATTTATAGGGAAGGAAATTCTTGTGCTGATAAATTGGCAAATTTTGGGTTGGATTCCAGGTGTTACACTTGGTGGGACTTAATTCCTAGTTTCATTAGTGAAGACTTTAATCGAAATAGATTATGTCTTCCTAATTATAGGTTCAGATAAGTTTTTCGCTTGCTTGGGTTTTGGCTTTAGTCCCCCCAAGTTGTTGTTTTCTTATTTTTCTTTTATTAATATATTTATGGTCTGTTGCAAATGATATGGTAGAGTTTGAGGTGCCAACCTAGTTGGGATTTCTCCCCCTATTGTGATGCTCTTGCATGCCTTTTCGTCTAAAAAAAAAGCCTTATATTTTGGCTCCACTATAATTAAATATCTAGTTTTTAGAAACTTCAAAACGCCCTTTATATTTGTTAATAACTTGAAAGACATATGGCTCTTCAATACATTTACTAAAAAATATTTTTTAATATGTAAATTACATTTTGTAATAATATTAATTATTTAGAGGAAAACAAATTTTATCTCTAATTATTTTTTAAAATAGATTTTTCATATTAGTTTTTAATTTTTTTTCAAATAATATTTATTAATTTGAGATGAAATATTTTCATCTCTAACTTTATTTCTAATTAAAACAATAATTTTTATCTTTTAGAGAGAGAAATTAGAGATGACTTATAGTAGTGACAAATGATTTCTGTCTCTAAATAATTTTGACTTTTAAAAATAATTTATTGACCAAATAGAGAGGAATTAGAGACAGATTGTGTTAGAGACGGATGAATTTCATCTCTAATAAGCAAAATTAGTATTCTCTTGCTAATTTATTTTTTCTGTCTCAGTTTTCATCTCAATTGGAGATGAAATTTATTCCATTTCTAAAATTTGTCTCTAAATTATATTTTTCTAGTAGTGCTTGGTGTTGATATCCAATTTTGTCTATTTTCTTTTATTTTTGTTTTTGTTTTTTAATTTGTTTTATTTATTTCAAAAGTAAAATAAAAAAATAAAATAAAAAATGAATTTGATTTTAAGAAAAAAGAAAGAAAAAGAAAATAAAAAAAAGAAAAAAAATCACTAGCTTTGTTCTATGCGGGTCAACCCATGACCCAATTTCCATCTCAGCCCATGACCCAATTCTCTTCTCAACCCATAACCCAACTTCCTCATTCCTACAACCTTCAAACCCTAGCCTCCACAAACAGCTACATTAAATTGGATTAAAAACTTCTGACAATTTTCTTTTCCATTTGCTTTCCAATCATCATTAAGAAACATAAATTTCTGACAATTTTTCTTCTTGGCCTTCTAATCATTATTCAGAAATGTTAAGAAAGGTTTGGCTAATTTAATCCTATAAATCTTAAGCAATCACAGACAAAATGGGGACGGAAGGAAGAAAAAAATTTCCCTCACATAGAGATTAATCATAGAGACAGAGCCCGAAGAAATCCTCAATCTTCACACAGAGCCATCACCTTGCCTCCAACCTTCACCATCTCAACCCATCCTCTACTTTCAATTTCCCACAAACACCACTATTAACCACCACTACTCATCACCTTCCTAAAACCATCTTTAATCATCACCTTCACCACTTCACTCTTATCTCTCATCACCACCACCCATCCACTTCATCTTTAACCCGAAAAAAGCCCCAACAACCCTACCAGATCCGGCTAACTGGGTCGTGCGCCGTCCACCTCGTCGCCCTACGCACCACGCACAAGCCCGCCGTGCTAGCCACCAAATATGAACCACCGTGACCCCTTCATCCACAACCATAAACCACCATAAACTACCATCAAAACCACCACACCCTACCCAAAACCACCATCAACCATCCTCCATAATCACCCCAACCACAGCTTGCTAGAAATCACCACGCACTCCAACCCGCACTAAGCTCCACTGCGTCAAGCCAGCAACGTCACAAACCTAGCCGCGCGAACCCGCTGTCACTGGTGTTGATGTCGCAAACTAAGACTCAGATCAGGCGGACCCTCATCAGATCCGTGAGCCGTGCCGCCATTCCAGACTAGCAACTCGTCATCGCTGAGCCCGATTCCGCCAAATCCGGCACCGCTGCCCTCTCCCTGCATCTTTGCCAATTCGCACCGCACGCTTCTCGTCTCCGACGCTCCACCACGCTGCTCTGTCGTCCTCTCACCGCGTCTCTGCCACGCAACCTCGTGCCATCCACCGCGCCTCGCTCCTGCGCCAGATTCGGGCTCCATACGTGAACCACTGTGAGTTTCTGCCCCTCCCCCTTTTCTTCTTTCTTTTCACGTTTAGTTTGATATTTCCTGAGACTTCTTTAATTTCCTTTTCGTTCCTTTTTTTTCCTTTTTTCTTTACTTGTTTTTATATTTTTAACTTTCATTTGGGCTTAAGTAAAAACAGATCCGGGCCCCATCCTTTTTTTTCATCAATCTTTTTATTTTATTTTTCATTTTATTTATTTATTTGTTCTTTTGGATTGACATGTGTTTACTAATTTGAGGTTTATATTACTTGTATTTTAATTTAACACACTCTTTTTTGCATTAATGTATTAATCAACATTTTAAAACTGGCCGACGATGAAAAAATTAGAAGAGGATCGGAGCACTGATCAAATACATTCTTTTCGATAATCTTGAGGCTTTATATTAGATCTTTCCGTAAGTTACTGGTGAGGTCTAATCTCTACATAAAAATTAAAATAATTATGTAAACTAAAATACAATTTTTTTATAAACCAAAATAAAACTTTTTTTATAAAATAAAATATTCAAATAAAAGTGAACATTTTCATACAGTTTCAACATCATGATTGTGGTGAATTAAAATTTTATTTTTCATGAAGACATTTTTTGGAAATTACTACAAAAATCTCATTGTGCCTAAAAATATTTTCTTCTTGATTATAAATGAGATTTTATTTGATCATTTACTTTTTAAAAAAAAACATTCTCTTACCTCAAACAAATTTCTTTGAATTAAAATTTATTCATTGAAATAATACTTTATTTGGCCATTTTATTTTGAAAATTACTTCTCTTCAAAAAATAAAATTTTGATTCACCACTTTTATATAATATGTTGTAGACTTAGAATTTGTTCCAAAGTAATGGCTATTTAGCCACCCATTTTATGGTCTTAGTCATTTATCATTGTTGATATTATGCTTAACAAAATGGGACATGTTAAAGTAAAAACCAAAAAAAAATATTTCTTTTCTTTTTTAAAAGACCAATTTAATTAATCTTGCAAATAACATTAGATTAAATATGTAACCATTCTTAGAACAGACGGTGTAGGGTGCTAATACCTTCCCTACCCGTAATTAACTCCCGAACCATGAACTCTGAAACGTAGACCATCTCTCAGGTGTCCAACTGCACCATTCCATTTAATGGATAAAGCGATTGGTGGCGACTCCCAACACCCCGAGGTCTTTTCCTCTCCCTATTCTTTTTATTTTCGCGGCGTCCTTCGGGATGGTTGCGACACTTGGTAATACTCTTAAGATTATAACATTGCCACTGATAGTTTTATACACTTACATTGGATATTTTGACATATTCACTTATCACCTAGATAATTTTATGTGCCTTTTTTAACCTATATATCTGAAAATAGACTTTAGTATGTAAAATAGCATAAATAAATTAATTATTATTTAGTATATTTTTAGCATTGCAAAGTTATGAAGTTAACCAAGGATATGAGACTCCATTCCAGTTTAACTAATTCTAATGTTGGAGAATTAATCTAATGAAGATGTTGGAATAGACAATGAATAGTTCACAACTGAATTCCTAAATGACATCAAGTGCTTAGGATTTCCAAACCATAAGTTAGTTTTGAAAAAAATGGGTCACTGTAATGTTACTAAGAAATATTGATCTGTTGCTGGGTTGTGCAGTGGTACAAGGCTTATTGTGTTTGAATTAGGGTCAAATGTCCTTGGAGCAAGAGTGGTTACTAGAAACCATGTCAGAGACAAAGTGTATATCTCCAGAATGAATTTAATCTCATATAATCCATGATTACCCTTGAAGTTCCAATGAAGACAATTCTCGTTATCCTTGTGCTTCACAATGACAATAAATAAAAGTCAAGGTTAAACCTTATCTCCTGTTGGGTTGTCTTTGCCACAGCCATTATTTTTCCATGGACAATTGTATGTGACAATGTCAAGAGTTAGATCCAGGAGTGGTTTGAAAGTGTTAATATGTAACGAAGATGTGAAGATTTGTTCGACCACTAAAAATGTAGTTTTCAAAGAGGTCTTTCAAAATATTTAATCTTCATTCCTATGATATGGATTTTGTTATTACTTTATTTTTTTAGTAAATTTCTTAATTTCCAACAATTATCTTTATTGTCCCACAATCATCCACACATATAAAATCATTTATACAGGGAATCTTAGAAAATGACAAGTTTATCAATTTATAGTCCCTAAAAAACCTTACAAAATCTATTACATGTGCTTGTGTTATTTAATAATCAAAGCACTCATCATCAATTATCAAGATTCATGGACTTGAAGCATTTAAAAAGAAAACATATTAAAAAGAAGTCTTCCAAATAAAATACAAACAGATATACAAAAAATGATGGATTAAAAACAATTCAAAAACTTTCAGTGCGCTTAGTTTTCTTGATTGTATATGTTTCACGTTGAATGTATGGGTCAAAGCCAATATATTTTTCTGGAAAAAAAAATGTGTGTTGGTTCATTTTGTTAAACTTAATGAAAAAATATTATTCAATACTACATTTTTAAACCACTCCAGTGAAACAGTGCAATTTGATCCATTTAGTAAACCTATTTTAAATAAAAAATGATAAAATTAATAAAATCTCATTTGACCTAACCAAATCATCTATTTTTCTTTACAGTTCTGATATTCTTACCATTAATAGTACATACACTTTTTTTCACACTCTTCTCAATACCATTCATCATACTTACTTTTTCCTATCACTTTCTCTCACTAAATCTGACACTCTTAAAAGGGGGTCAACAGTGCATGCATCCCTAAAAGGGGTGTATGATGATCTTTTTCCTTTTCTTTAATAGAAAAATCCAACCCTACCAATGGATATTTACTACTTGCTTAAATCTTCCTCTGTGCTCTTTTAGTATTGGTGATTTTATAAACTTGCTTTCCACCCTTATAATAGAGCTCTTTGAGTTTATGATTTAATGTGTTTGTGCAAGGTTTGATGTGGAGTTATCCATGTGTATATTTAATTAAGTTGTAATATTTTTTATTTGGTGAAAATTTTATTGTGGACCATAGTGATAGTGTAATATATAAATTGTGTGTTATCAATTTAAATGTCATATGTTGAAGTTTAATAGATGCCAACTTTGGATGTTACTTGATCTATCTCATTGACGTAATATATTATGAGATATAAAGGATACAGCTAGGTGGTTACACTATATATTCGTCTTGCGTTGGTGTAATTAGTCGCTACACCTTTTTATCTTTTTATGATTTACATTACGAGGAACATAGCCTAATTTGAAGGAGTGGAGTGACATTATAAAATTTTATCTTAAATGTCATGAAACTATGGGGCTTAAACATCTTAAATATGTAATTTATAAAAAAAAAAGCAACATATAAATAGATATTCATTTACTGAATAGTGGTAAGCATTGAGCTCATAAATACTAAATAGATATTCATGTATTTCCTTTACAAAGTATCTCGTCAAATAAAAAAAATAATACAAAGTACCTTCCTTCAATATTTAGTAGGAGATTCAACAACCAAACTATGGAACAAATAACCTTGAGGACTTAAAAACATAAATATATGTGCAATGTTATCTTTGCTCATGGTAGAGATAAGATAAAAGAAAAATGATGGTTGGAGGGTGGTAAACAAAAACTTGGCTTGGAGGAAGGTGATTTGATAACACTCAGAGTAAAAGCCTTTGATGAGAGGTAGTGATTTCATATATTACTTGTTATTAATAATGTTTTCTTATAAAATTTAACTCAAATATAGTTCCTTCATTTTCATTGCTATTATGAAGAACATATGAAATTGTTAAAGCTACTACTCAAGAAAACAAAAACAAAAAACTAATTTTGCATGTCATTCCATTATCCATCTAATTGCACTATGTTTGTTGATGTTGTTCTTATTTTTCTCCTTCTTTTTTTGTGTTGATATACATCTATGGTGAAGTTTCTCTTGAGTACAGAAATTTGACAATGACCATGTCGGAACCCTAATGGCAATTTCACGTCCTCCTATGTCCAAATCGCTAGATCTTGAGCTTGGCATAATCGTATTATGTGTTGATCCATAAAGTCACTTGCAATCTCAATGACCATCATCGTTAAGCATTGATTCTCAATGCATAAGTGGTGTCTAGACAAAAAATGCAATATTTTTTTCATTTCTGTTTTTTGGTATTTTCTATTTCTTTAATATATTTGCTAAATGATTTTTGTACACATGACATTTTTTTCCACATACCTCATATTGCTACATCAATTCATATATGGTAGAAAATTTCCACACAAGATTACATGTGGTAGAGTAGTTTTAGGTACTCTAGATGTCACATGTTAAGCAAATGATGTATTTACTTTCTAAGAAGGAAAACACATGACAGTTTTCTAAGACATGTATCTTTATTTTCTGAATCATATTGATTATTTGGCTGTTTTCCATTAATAAAATAAATAAAATGAATTCTTGTTCAACTCATTTAGTTTCATATGTTGATAATTTAAATGTTATTTATCATTAATCTTCATATTTATAAACTAACGTTTATGATTTTAATAAATGTTTAACAATATTTTTTTTTTGGTCTTCCATAGTATTTTCCCACTCAATTAGCGAATAATTAATTTTCTTAATTATCATCATGCGCCTAAGTCTTGACTCTTTTCAAATGAAAAATATATTTACAATCTTAACTCTTACAATCCATGTATAAAAAAAAATAAATACTATTACTATTATTTTTTTATTTGCTCATGGTTCAATCAATGGTTAATTACTAATATTGATAGTTATTAGTGTAGACAAAATATAAAGCATTGAAAGTTGGGATAAAATTAAAATTTGAGACAATAGTGATTTTTCCATATTTTATTATACCTACTAAATTTTAAACTGATCCTAATATTTGAAATTAAAATAAGGTAAGGTTGAAGTAACGTGCAATGGTTCATACACCCTTATAAGTCAGGCTTCCAAAAAAAATGCAATTCATGCTTAACTTTTATTTTATTGCGACCGTTCATTTGCTCTCCATTTCTAATCCAATGGTTCTGTTGCCTTCTTGAATCTTATACCCTTTACTCATTGTGTAAACCCTTCAACTTGCGAATGGTAAGTCCAAAGCCCATGCAAACTTCATCTCACCTGTCATAGCTATCTCCCAAGTTTTTTCAATCCTCTCACATTCCCCATCCATTGTAGACTCTTTTGTTTAATTGCCTCTTCAGTTTCTTTACTTTTTGCCCTCAATCCCATTTTTTTTCAGATTGTCCTTGTTGATTCTGTGCAAACCAATCTTTCGAGATCAGTCCAACCAGCTCTTAACAAACCAATTCCTCCAAAGCATTCAACATACCTTTTTTCCAGGTTTCGTATATTCCTCTTCCCCTTCCTTTTTCTAAAGTTTTCTCCTTCTTAAAATTATCATTATTGCACATTTTCTTTATTTGTTCCCATTGCACTGTTGAAGTCACTGGGTTGTGTTGGTTCTCCATTCAATCTTTGATCTTTTGTATGTATAGTTTTGGGGATCGAAGGTTTGGGTTGTTTTGTATCGACTAGGATATTCCATAGGTTTCGTTGGTTTAGAAACACAAGTTAGCCTTTTTTCAAAATTGATTGTGGGTTTTGGTAGTTGACTATTGAAACAGGGAATGATTTGGTTAGTCGCGGTATATTGACGTCAACCCTTATATTTTGCCTTTGAGTATTCTCATGATCACCCATTTTATAATCTTTTCCAAAATTCTTTGAAAATGTTAGCATTTACAATTATTTTGTACTGCAATCATACATTTATTCAATCTGTTTAATATGATAATTATGATTAATTTGAGACTTCACTACCTATTTAATGATCTATTTTCTTAAAACCATATTATGTGGATAAAACAATTATAAACCATTTGTCAACCCACAACAAGTTCACAATTGCTGGGTAACAATACTCTTGGAACGTGACTCAAGAACTACTACACAATCTTTGTTTATTTATTGTATTCATGTTAGTTTACCAACAAGTTGACTTTGACCTCTGATTTAGCATTTTCTACTGTTAATTAGTTCTGTGTTTAGCTTAGAAAACAACTTAAATTATTGTCAAAACATATTTTTCCCTACCACCACCTTGTGTGTGCTTCAAGGGAAATATAAAAAATGCGCTTATAGGATTTGAAGTAGGTGAAATTATGAGGAGCACATATTGTAGTTAATTCAATCATATAGCAAGTTGTTATAATTTTAATATATTTGAGACACATGGACAAATTTTTTCAGAAAATTAGAAAGTTGTGGATAATGAAGGTTCAAGTTTTGCATATTTTAGCTTAATCAAACATCTTCCCTCTGAATGTTTGCAGTCCTTCTATCTAAGATTCCTTTTCCTTTTTTTTTTCCTATTGCATTGGCAACTTTTCTTCTTCTTTTGCCAATACGGTTTTATCCATGAAAAATCCTCACATTTCTTCATTCAATTCTCTACTCCACAAATTCATACTCAATAGCCGGTGAACGTAATTAGACAATATCTTGATTTGGCTTCCCACACAATAAAGGTGGTTTAAAGTTAGTTATCACAAGCATTAAGTTTATGGGAATATTTTTTACAGCTATTTGAATTTGAATTTGAATTGGCCATTATTGTTCTATATACTCGTATAGTTGTCTAGATTGATGGCATTTAATAATTTGTCTTACTCAATTTTGCTGGAAGGAGATGCTCCACTTCTTCTTTTATATTCCTTTTGATGCCATTATTCATTATTGTTCCATCATCTTGCCTTTTTCCTCACTTTATACTTTCCAATTATAATGCCTTATCTAGGTTATTTATCTTACATGGCTTCTCGTTTGCTTGATTATCCTTAAGATCCATGGAGATTGTTTGACTTATTCATCTTTTCAGGTAAGGTAATGAATGCTATCCATTGCCATTTCAGGATAAAGATCCTCTAAAGTGAGGATCTTTATAAAGTGAGCAAGTAAGCCCACATCAACCATTGATAGATGGGCCCACTAATCTATCAATTGTTGATGTGGGCTTACTTACTCACTTTACAAGATTCCTCACTTTAGAGGATCCTTATTTGCCATTTCAATATTTGTTTTTGGTCTTCACTAATCTTGCAATCATTCTTTGTCATTCCATTTGTCATAGTCCTATATGATGGTCCCAAAGCATGTTTACCACTCATAGGCCCATGAGGTTGGTAATGTTCTTTATCTTACTGACCTAACTGGTAATACTCTAGAAATTTCCCTCTCTATTCAGAATAATCAGGTTCTATTGGTAGATGGGGTGCTGCGTATGATCATTTTCTATGATCTTCGTGGTTTGACTATGATATCATTTACTTGAAAACTGTATTTTCTGTATTTTTATTGATACATAATCAAATGATATAAGAGACTCTTTTTATAGAAGGAGTATAGGAGATAAACTGACTACAATTTAGGAAACAAATAGAAAACTATCATAACAAGCTAAACAAAGAAGGAAACTAAATATTTACATCATAAACTCTATTTATTTACAACATTAACACAACATTAAACACAGTTGACTATTGATTTAATGCTATTGATTCTCATCTTTAATAACAAGACATTAATACTGATTTAATGTCTTTTAATGTCGCATTAATACTGATTTAATACCTTATTAAATGTCTGTATTAATACTGATTTAATGTCTTTCAATACCCTATTAACATTTCCCCCTCAAGCTGGCTTGAAAATGTCCTCCATAGATAACTTGCTCATTATACTATCAAACACCTTATTAGGCAATCCCTTAATTAGAATCACTACAAAAAACACGCTAAATTGCGACATTTTTTTTGAGGGGTTATTATACTCCACAAATCAACACATATCGTGAGAGTTCTTTTGCCTTATAACGAAGGTTATTGACCTCCACAAATTAAAAAAATGTTGAATTTTATATTCCTTTTATTTTTTGCCTCCCTGTCACTCTCCTTTTCACTCTGTCGCTCTCCCTCTCACTCTCCCTCTATTTTTTTGCCTCCCTCTCACTCCCTCTCGCTCTCCCTCTCAATCTCCTTCTCCCTCTCACCACTGCCGTGCAAGATCTGGTGCGAAGGCCCTCGATTGTTCCTGCACCGTCGTGATTGTTCCAGATCCGCCTTGTGTAACACCCCTGGGGATGTCACATTTAATATATATATAAACAAATAAAGATAAGAAATATTATTCGAGTTATAAAATAAATAATATAACCTGTACATATATTTCGTTTATGAAATGTATGAAGTACAACTTATCATCACACCTATATAGCGTTAGCATACATATCAATTCACCTGTAAATTACACCTGTGCATTATCACCATGCCTATAACATACATATATAAAATACTAGCATATGTATAATTTACATATGGTTTTGTTGTCATCAGTTATACAAATAATTTACAAATAACTTACAAATAAAGAAAATACATACCAAAATATTTACAACCACTGTCAAAAGATAAGATATAAGGTTCAAATACAGTACGACACCAAAAAGCAAAAAGTGCCCAAGTGCACATCATGAGTATCTAATCTACTGGGGAATCATTCCTAGATGACTCCTCAGGTGATAGATATCTAGGATGTCTCACAGCAGTTCTACGGGCAGGGGTCCGGGCTGCTCTACGGACGGGAGTCCGGGATGTAGACACTACACTATTGTCATTAGGAACATGGAAAAGTCCATTCCAATGACGTCGGATCCCTAAAGGCAACTCTAACTGTACATACAAGTCAACAGTGACTACAGGATCAGAATCATATTCCGGATGCAAAGATAAAGTAATAGTCCCCATATACGCTACAACATTATTCTCTTCACGAGTGCGCCAGCCTTCTATTCCTCTATGGAACTCTATCCTTACAAAACCTAAGAATCCTGGCGTAGTCATCTTCTCTGAGTCAATCCAAATGATACGGATGGTCTGGAGGCTCCAAACACTCCGACTGGAAATCTGTAGATTGTGGCTCCTCCTCTGTATGGTATTCACTGCCTATTGCTTGTTCTTCAATCTCTTCATCACAGTCTATATATGTAACGACCCGGGACTGCCTGCAGGATTGATAAGTGTCTCCACAAACCAACACTGGTCTTTTCAGCGTGCTTTGTCCTCACTCACACGCATCCTAGGAAACTTCCCAGGAGGTCACCCATCCCACAATTACTCCAGGTTAAGCACGCTTAACCATGGAGTTCTTATGTTCTAAGCTCCCGAAAAGAAGTTGCAACTTGTTGATATGGCTACACCAAATCAATTCCTTTAAGCCATCTTTAACTATGCAGTCCCATACCTGCACAGTCTCTGAATCCCTCTCATTCCGGTGTGTATTCAGTTCATTCATGCAGACCCTCCGCCTAGAAGCCTGCCAGGAGCCGCTCCTTGTCCATGCTTCATTGCACCGGCGATCACTCCCTGCCCTCGTCGGCCCCGGGACGCCACATGCCCACCAACTTCCGCTTGGTTCGTCCCCAAACCACACCGTACTGGGAGAGGTCCCGTCTTTGATACCATTAATGTAATGACCCGGGACTGCCTGCAGGATTGATAAGTGTCTCCACAAACCAACACGGGTCTTTTCAGCATGCTTTGTCCTCACTCACACGCATCCTAGGAAACTTCCCAAGAGGTCACCCATCCCACAATTACTCCAGGTTAAGCACGCTTAACCATAGAGTTCTTATGTTCTAGGCTCCCGAAAAGAAGTTGCAACTTGTTGATACGGCTACACCAAATCAATTCCTTTAAGCCATCCTCAACTATGCAGTCCCATACTTGCACGTCTCGAATCCCTCTCATTAGGGTGTGTATTCGGTTCATTCATGCGAGACCCTCCGCCTAGAAGCACTGCCAGAGCCGCTCCTTGTCCGTGCTTCATTGCATCGCGATCACTCCCGCCCTCGTCGGCCCCGGACGCCATATATATATATATATATATATATATATATATATATATATATATATATATATATATATATATATATATATATATATATATATATATAACACAAAAATACAAACAACACATACAACAACAAAGAGGTAAAACAACCCAATATATTACAAGTGTGGTACATAAGAAAATCACAATACAACAAAAATAGCAATTAATATCAACACAGGTAATAATTAATAACAATAACTAATTACGGAAAAGAATAGAACCAATTACACTAAATTATAAATGAATACACAATAAATATGCCAAAACAATAAAATGACTCATTCCTACTCCATGGAGCTACAACACACACATCAATATCAGAGAGAATGATCTGAAAGTTCTAATAATACTGCCCAGCCAGCTATTGCACTGTCAATACTTTGTGTCTATAACTTGACTACCCCGACCAGCTATTGCACTGTCAGTACTTTGTGTCTATAGCCTACTAACAACATCATGGCGTAGTACACAGTCATAACATCATGTAACTACAGGCAGTAAAATAGTCCTCTCAAAATCTCGATTAAGTATAGTACTTGTCGAGAACACTGGTGTGTTACCACGTACCACGGCCCAGAAGGAGCTACCTCCTGTCCACATATGGAGTAATGTACACCAATGCCTTCAAGTCCATATCGGAAATGAACACACTACGCTCATCACATCGACAACACGATGTTATTCATCTCGTCAATCAAATCACCAATTCTCAAATTGACACAACTCAGTGCATGAACGAAACAGTAATTACTAAAACATCCTCAAGTTTCAAATATTTATGAAAATGCTATCAATTCTCAATTATTTATGAAAATGCTATCAATGGCCAAAAATAATTACATAAACGCTCTTAGTGGCAAAAGTCTCAAAATACAGTACGCTCCCACTTGGCGCACCATATTTTTCCTATAACCAAATTACAAGACGCTCCCACTTGGCGTATTATAACTTTCCACATATCTGAATCCCCACTTTGGCTCAAGAGTAAAATCTACTGTTTTCGTTTGTCGCAAAATAAAGTAAATAAAAAAAAATTTTATTGCATTTTCAAAATATTGATGTTACAGTTTTTATTTTATTTTGTTTTTAACCATTTTTTTTAATTGTCAAAACTTTATGATAAAAATTCTTTTAACATGCTTACTTAATTTAAATTACTTAGAACACAAATTCAGTTGTTTTTGGCATGTTGGCCGAAATTACCATAATGTAACTAGGATTAAAAAAATTCATTTCTCTTGTTTTAATACTTAAACATTATTAATTCAACTAAATACCATAATTACTCCTTGAAAATGATTTGAAAACATCTAAAATCCTCTTTTTAGGGTGATACCGAAACCTAGGGTGTTGTATTCTTTGGAATACTCATGCATCTCTAGCATTATACTAACATCAACAACATTATAAAGACTAGCAAATCAAATTAGCAATACAAACCATACATGAAAAATTATTACAATCAACATATAAAAGAATCCTTATGGATTCTACGAACACACATCATTCTATTTTCTTATTATCACTCAAGAATAACTAGGTTGTAGTCTTCCCCTTACCTTAAAATGAAGAGAATCCTTCTTTCCTCCTTCTTTGGGAATTCGGTTTTGCCCCTTCAAAAATCTAAGAAAATAAATAAAATTTTCTAAGGGTTACTACTAGAAAAGAAAACCATACCATGGATCAATCATGGCTTGGAAGCTTAAAAATGAAAATAGAAAGGAAAAACAATAAGTTTTACCTTTAAAGAAGAAATTTCAAGGTGAGCATTCAAGCATGCAAATGATGGAATTTGCAAAAACTTCCAACTAGAGATAATCTTGGATGAATGTTTAGAGTTAGAAAAGTAAGGAAAGAAAATTTTTAGGTAGGTGGATGGTGTATTTGGAAGCTTGGCCGAACGGTGCTCCAAGAAGACCTTCAACGGCGAGCTTGGAAGAAAAGGAGAGAATGAAGAAATAACTTGATATTTCCTCAAGAGTGCAGCTGTAGAAATGAGAAAGAATAAGTCCTTAAGGCTTTAGTTCATTTCAAGAGCTAATCCTAGCCATTCATCCACTCAATGGTTGAGATAAAGCCTTGGTCTCCAAGGGTGTTTATGATTGGTTGAACCAAGCTTAGTCATAATCATGACAAGGCTTGTCTTGAACCTTCCAAAGGCTTCTCCTTTCTTTGCCTTGGCCGAACCCCCCCCCCAAAGAGAAAGAACTTGGTTTGCTTCATCAACTAACTAGTTACACTTAGGTGTAAGGTCCTAACTAGCTAGTTACCTTATAGTTTACTTTATGATAACTTAGTTAGTTTAAGGTTTCTAGTTAATTATTATCTTTAGGATATAACTAGGTTACTAACTTAGTTACTATAATTTAGTTACTTACAAAGGCTTAGTTACTAACTTAGTTACATTCCAAACTAACCAAGCTAACTAACTTAGGTTTCCTAGTTTCAATCCAACTAACTAGTCACTTTTGTTGACCTCCTCCCATTGGTTGGACTATGTTGTTGGCTTTTTCTTATTGGTTCAAAATTCTAAACTATCCTTTGGTTATTTTGCTTAAAAGTGGGTCCCACACACATATTTTTGGGCTCACTGACAAAATTTACATTGAGTAATAAAATAATATTAAAATTATTTTATCACATAGTTAAATTCTAAAAATTAAAAAATGCACAACAGTATCTTTCAGAATTGGGTTTTGCAAACTCCCCCAACTCCGAAAAATTAAAACAAAGTTTTTCCCAGTTAGAAAGCTTAAGAGTTTTCTGACCTGGAATAAATTTCACACAACATATAGGCTAAATAAAACACAGACAGTAAAATAAAACCACATTGTATACAGAAAACACAAAACAGTACATTGGGGACGCAATTATCATTTACCCTAAAGTTGAAAAAATTCAAGGTGTTACAATTCTTCCCAACAAACAAAAATTTCATCCTCGAAATTTGTTGTACCTTAAAACAATTGAGAGTATTGCTCCCTCATCTTATCCTCCAGTTCCCAAGTTGCATCTCCTGTCACATCGTTCCATATGACTTTGACCAGCTCAATCATCTTTCCTCGAAGCTGCTTCACTTTCCTGTCTTCAATCCTTATAGGGAGTGTCTCGTACGTCAGATTCTCCTTTAACTGTACTTCATCAGGCTGTATCACATGTGTCGAATCTGGAATATACTTCTTTAACTGGGATACATGAAATACGTCATGCAGATTAGACAAAAACGGCGGTAAGGGAACTTGATAAGCTACAGGACCTATCCTACGGATAATCTGATAAGGTCCAATAAACTTAGGCATAAGCTTCTTGGACTTGATAACTCTTCCAACACCAGTTGTAGGAGTCACCTTCAAAAATACATGCTCGCCTTCTTCGAATTCCAAGGGTCGTCTTCTTTTGTCAGCATAGCTCTTTTGTCTGCTTTGGGTAGTCCTTATCTTTTCTTGGATCATCTTCACCTTTTTTGTAGTCTGTTGCACTAACTCTGGTCCAATAATCATACTCTCACTGTCTTGATACCAACACAAAGGTGTCCGGCATCGTCGTCCATACAACGCTTCATAGGGTGCCATCCCTATGCTTGAGTGAAAACTATTGTTGTAAGTGAATTCTATCAAAGATAAAAATTCATCCCAACTTCCTCGTTGCTCTAACACACAAGCGCGCAACAGGTCTTCTAAAGACTGTATAGTTCTTTCAGTCTGGCCATCAGTCTGTGGGTGATAAGTAGAGCTCAAATGTAATTTAGTTCCCATCGCTCCTTGTAGACTTTGCCAAAACCTTGATGTAAACCTTGGATCCCTATCAGAAATTATGGAAACAGGTACTCCATGTAATTTGACAATCTCATTGATGTGGATTTGAGTTAAATTTTCCAACGAATACTTAATGTTAATAGGCAAGAAATGAGCTGACTTTGGAAGCCTATCAACTATAACCCATATTGAGTCATGACCTTTTCTTGTTCTTGGCAGTCCAGTAACGAGATCCATAGAGATATCTTGTCCCACTTCCATTCGGAATAGAGAGTGGTTGTAACATTCCAGCTGGCCTCGATGTTCCACTTTCACTTTCGGCAAACCAAACAAGACGCCACACGTTCTGCTACGTCTCTTTTCATCCTTGGCCACCAAAATAATTTCTTCAAATCTTGATACATCTTGGTCATTCCGGGATGCAAACTTAGATTGCTAGTATGGGCTTCATCCAATATTGCCATCTTCAGTTCAGTATCATCAGGTACACAAATTCTCCCTTGAAATCTTAAAATTCCATCTGATCCTTCTTCCACTGTTGCCTTGTGACATTGCTTTAACAATTCTCTTTCATTTTTTAAAAACGCATCCTCCTCCTGTTTATCTCGAATTATATTAAGCAAGTCATTTAAGATTACCACTCTGCCTAAACGAATCTTCCTAGGCACCAATTCCACTGATACTTCTGAATTTCTGAACTGGTTGAGTAATTCCTCCTCCTTTATCATCATTGCAGAAACACTAATCACTTTTCTACTCAGGGCATCTGCTACCACATTAGCTTTTCCCGGATGGTATTGGAGTTGAAAATCATAATCCTTGAGAAACTCAAGCCATCGTCTTTGTCTCATATTCAATTCTTTCTGATCAAACAAGTATTTCAAACTTTTGTGATCACTAAAGACATTGAACATGGCTCCATACAGATAATGCCTCCATATCTTTAATGCAAACACCACCATTTGCTAGTTCCAAGTCATGTGTTGGATAATTTCTCTCATGAACCTTCAATTGCCTCGAAGCATAAGCTACCACATTTCGGTCTTGCATCAGCACGCATCCTAATCCTTGATATGAAGCGTCACAGTACACGTCAAAAGATCTGTTAGGATCCGGTAAGATCAACACTGGTGCGGTTGTTAGCTTTTTCTTCAACTCTTAAAAACTGGCTTCACGTTCTTCCGTCCATTCAAAAACTTGACTTTTTCTTGTAAGCTGTGTAAGTGGTCCGATAATTTTGGAAAAACCTTTTATGAATCTTCGATAATACCTGGCCAATCCAACAAAACTTCAGACTTCTGTCACTGTTTTAGGTCTTTCCCATTGCAGAATAGTTTCTATCTTGGATGGATCCACTGCAATACCTTCTTTAGAAATTACGTGACCTAGGAATTGTACTTTTTCTAGCCAAAATTCATATTTCGCCAGCTTTGCATACAACTGCTTGTCCTTCAAAACCCGAAGAACTATGCCGAGGTGTTCGACATGCTCTTCTTTAGACCGAGAATAGATTAGAATGTCATCTATAAAGACAACAACAAATCTATCAAGATATGGGCGAAAGATCCTATTCATATAGTCCATGAATATAGCAGGAGCATTTGTCACTCCAAAAGGCATGACCTGATATTCATAATGCCCATAGCGAGTTCGAAAAGCTGTTTTAGGCACATCTTCCGCCTTAACACGGATTTGATGGTAACCTGATCTCAGATCTATTTTAGAGAATACTTCTGCTCCCTTTAACTGGTCCATCAAATCATCAATTCGTGGGAGTGGATATTTATTCTTTATGGTGACCTTATTCAGCTGACGATAGTCCACACAGAGTCGAGAAGTTCCATCCTTCTTCTTAACTAGAAGCACTGGTGCTCCCCATGGTGATACACTCGGTCGCACAAACTGCTTTTCCAATAGTTCCTCCAATTGCTTTTTCAACTCTACCAACTCGGCTGGTGACATCCGATACGGTGCAATTGAGATAGGACCTGTTCCTGGTACTAAATCGATAGAAAATTCGATTTCCCTTTCTGGTGGCAAACCAGGTACATCATCTGGAAAAACTTCTGGGAATTCATTGACAACAGGAATAGTATGTACATCTTTCTTATTCTCAACTTCTAGAGAAGATAATAATATAAATCCCTGCGCTCCATTTCTCAGTAATGACTTAGCTTTAACAGCAGTCAAGAATCCAGAGTTCTCTTCCTTCGGAAAGACTATGGATTTAATTGCACAGTCTATCAGGATATGGTTAGAAGATAACCAATCCATTCCGAATATGACATCTATCTCTACCTGGGGCAAGCAAATCAAGTTGACTATAAACATACGATCATTCACAACAACAGGGCAATCCAAACATATTTTGGATGTAACCACAGGCTTAGCAGTTGGTGTAGAAACAACCAATGGAAAATTCAAAGAAGACACAGGCAGTTTTAATCTCTCAACACAACTATATGCAATGAAAGAATGTGTTGCACCTGAATCATACAAGACAGTCAAGGACTTACCTCCTATGGCTCCTTCCCCTTGAATAAGATTGTCAGACTGAGAAACTTCGGTTCTTGTCATAGTATAGACTCGTCCTCCGGACCTTGGCTGACTTGTCCGAACAGTTTTCATTGCAAGTTTCTTTTCTGGCTGAGGACAATCCTTAGAAAAATGTCCAGGTTTTCGACAATTGAAACAAAGTGTCCCTTTAATTGGACATCCTGAAGAAATATGACCTTTCTCCCCACATTTGAAACATGTTGGTACAAACGCCACTTTTCGACTAAAAATAGTACTTGTGAGCTTCCTCCAACAGTGGTCGTTGAAGTTGGTTTCTGGTGGTCTCGAGTATGGCTTACGCTGAAACCGATTATTATTGCTTGCTACCTCTCTCTCGAAACCTCATCGGTCCAAAGTTACGAGTCCTTGGATCCCGTGATGTTTTAATTCCTCCGGCCCGTGCACATGTATCTACCAGAGCATGGAATTGAGTCATTCTCAAAGGCAGTACTCCTCGTCTCAACTCCGCTCGCAGTCCTTCTTCAAACTTCCTACATTGCCAATCATCATTTGGCCTGGTCTGAGCATAATCTGAGAATTACGACAAACTCTCAAATTTGGATGCATACTCGTGGACTGTCATATTTCCTTGACGAAGACCAAGAAATTCCATTTCCTTGGCATGTCGAGCACTGGCAGGAAAATACTTGTCCATAAACATAGTAGAAAACACTTCCCAAGTTATCACAGTGCCTTCAGCTTGCAGTAACCGGCGGGTTCCTCTCCACCAACTTTCTTCGTCTCCTCTTAGCATAAAGGTGGCATATGTTACCTTTTTATCATCTGGGCATCACATCCCTTCAAATATCTTTTCTAGCTCCTGTATCCACAAACTTGCTTTCTCAGGATTGAACTCGCCTCTGAATTGTGGCGGGTTATTACGCCTAAATTCAGACAATTTTAGGGCATCCGCAGTAGCATCTTGCTGTTGAGCTGTCCTCTAGTTCTGCTGAGTTATTACTTTCGCCATCCATTTGCCATGACCTCTACGAGTATCTTCTTTGTTCGGTTGCTCTCTGGTTTCTTTGAGTTATTACTTCCGCCATCCGCTGCATAGCCTCTACAACTGCTACCAGAGGGTCCTCTTCTCTAGGGATATTCGCACTTCTTCCTCTTCCTCTAGACATCTTCTTTTTCTTTTTTTTTCTTTTTTCCAATCACATCAAACATAAAAGTTAGATTCTTCCTTTCGGAAATAAATCACAGAGAGTTCACACAACACAAGCACAAACAAACCCAACCACAACCCCAAAAGACTCTAACTTGGGCTCGATACCAACTAATGTAACACCCCAGGGATGTCACATTTAATATATATATAAACAAATAAAGATAAGAAATATTATTCGAGTTATAAAATAAATAATATAACTTGTACATATATTTCGTTTATGAAATGTATGAAGTACAACTTATCATCACACCTATATGGCGTTAGCATACATATCAATTCACTGTAAATTACACTGTGCATTATCACCATGCCTATAACATACATATATAAAATACTAGCATATGTATAATTTACATATGGTTTTGTTGTCATCAGTTATACAAATAATTTACAAATAACTTACAAATAAAGAAAATACATACCAAAATATTTACAACCACTGTCAAAAGATAAGATATAAGGTTCAAATACAGTATGACACCAAAAAGCAAAAAGTGCCCAAGTGCACATCATGAATATCTAATCTACTGGGGAATCATTCCTAGATGACTCCTCAGGTGACAGATATCCAGGATGTCTCACAGCAGTTCTACGGGCAGGGGTCCGGGCTGCTCTACGGACGGGAGTCCGGGATGTAGACACTACACTATTGTCATTGGGAACATGGAAAAGTCCATTCTAATGACGTTGGATCCCTAAAGGCAACTCTAACTGTACATACAAGTCAACAATGACTACAGGATCAGAATCATATTCCGGACGCAAAGATAAAGTAATAGTCCCCATATACACTACAACATTATTCTCTTCACGAGTGCGCCAGCCTTCTATTCCTCTATGGAACTCTATCCTTACAAAACCTGAGAATACTGGCGTAGTCATCTTCTCTGAGTCAATCCAAATGATACGGATGGTCTGGAGGCTCCAAACACTCCGACTGGAAATCTGTAGATTGTGGCTCCTCCTCTGTATGGTATTCACTGCCTATTGCTTGATCTTCAATCTCTTCATCAGTCTATATATATATATATATATATATATATATATATATAACACAAAAATACAAACAACACATACAACAACAAAGAGGTAAGACAACCCAATATATTACAAGTGTGGTACATAAGAAAATGACAATACAACAAAAATAGCAATTAATATCAACACAGGTAATAATTAATAACAATAACTAATTACGGAAAAGAATAGAACCAATTACACTAAATTATAAATGAATACACAATAAATATGCCAAAACAATAAAATGACTCATTCCTACTCCATGGAGCTACAACACACACATCAATATCAGAGAGAATGATATGAAAGTTCTAATAATCTTGCTTGACGGCTATTGCCTTGTCAATACTTTGTGTCTATAACTTGACTACCCCGATCGGCTATTGCCTTGTCGGTACTTTGTGTCTATAGCCTACTAACAACATCATGGCGTAGTACACGGTCATAACATCGTGTAACTACGAAAGTAAAATAGTCCTCTCAAAATCTCGATTAAGTATAGTGCTTATCGAGAACACGGTGTGTTACCACGTACCACGCCCGAAGGAGCTACCTCCTGTCCACATATGGAGTAATGTACACCAATGCCTTCAAGTCCATATCGGAAATGAACACACTACGCTCATCACATCGACAGCACGATGTTATTCATCTCGTCAATCAAATCACCAATTCTTAAATTGGCACAACTCAGTGCATGAACGAAACAGTAATTACTAAAACGTCCTCAAGTTTCAAATATTTACGAAAATGCTATCAATTCTCAATTATTTATGAAAATGCTATCAATGGCCGAAAATAATTACGTAAACGCTCTTAGTGGCAAAAGTCTCAAAATACAGTACGCTCCCACTTGGCGCACCATATTTTTCCTATAACCAAATTACAAGACGCTCCCACTTGGCGTATTATAACTTTCCACATATCCGAATCCCCACTTTGGCTCGTGATAAAATCTATTGTTTTCGTTTGTCGCAAAATAAAGTAAATAAAAAAAAAACTTTATTGCATTTTCAAAATATTGACGTTACTGGCTTTTTATTTTATTTTGTTTTTAACCATTTTTTTAATTGTCAAAACTTTATGATAAAAATTCTTTTAACATGCTTACTTAATTTAAATTACTTAGAACACAAATTCAGTTGTTTTTGGCATGTTGGCGAAATTACCATAATGTAACTAGGATTAAAAAAATTCATTTCTCTTGTTTTAATACTTAAACATTATTAATTCAACTAAATACCATAATTACTCCTTGAAAATGATTTGAAAACATCTAAAATCCTCTTTTTAGGGTGATAGCGAAACCTAGGGTGTTGTATTCTTTGGAATACTCATGCATCTCTAGCATTATACTAACATCAACAACATTATAAAGACTAGCAAATCAAATTAACAATACAAACCATACATGAAAAATTATTACAATCAACATATAAAAGAATCCTTATGGATTCTACGAACACACATCATTCTATTTTCTTATTACCACTCAAGAATAACTAGGTTGTAGTCTTCCCCTTACCTTAAAATGAAGAGAATCCTTCTTTCCTCCTTCTTTGGGAATTCAGTTTTGCCCCTTCAAAAATCTAAGAAAATAAATAAAATTTTTTAAGGGTTACTACTAGAAAAGAAAACCATACCATGGATCAATCGTGGCTTGGAAGCTTAAAAATGAAAATAGAAAGGAAAAACAATAAGTTTTACCTTTAAAGAAGAAATTTCAAGGTGAGCATTCAAGCATGCAAATGATGGAATTTGCGAAAACTTCCAACTAGAGATAATCTTGGATGGATGTTTAGAGTTAGAAAAGTAAGGAAAGAAAATTTTTAGGTGGGTGGATGGTGTATTTGGAAGCTTGGCCGAACGGTGCTCCAAGAAGACCTTCAACGGCGAGCTTGGAAGAAAAGGAGAGAATGAAGAAATAACTTGATATTTCCTCAAGAGTGCAGCCGTAGAAATGAGAAAGAATAAGGCCTTAAGGCTTTAGTTCATTTCAAGAGCTAATCCTAGCCATTCATCCACTCAATGGTTGAGATAAAGCCTTGGTCTCCAAGGGTGTTTATGATTGGTTGAACCAAGCTTAGTCATAATCATGACAAGGCTTGTCTTGAACCTTCCAAAGGCTTCTCCTTTCTTTGCCTTGGCGAACCCCCCCAAAGAGAAAGAACTTGGTTTGCTTCATCAACTAACTAGTTACACTTAGGTGTAAGGTCCTACCTAACTAGCTAGTTACCTTATAGTTACTTTATGATAACTTAGTTAGTTTAAGGTTTCTAGTTAATTATTATCTTTAGGATATAACTAGGTTACTAACTTAGTTACTATAATTTAGTTACTTACAAAGGCTTAGTTACTAACTTAGTTACATTCCAAACTAACCAAGCTAACTAACTTAGGTTTCCTAGTTTCAATCCAACTAACTAGTCACTTTTGTTGACCTCCTCCCATTGGTTGGACTATGTTGTTGGCTTTTTCTTATTGGTTCAAAATTCTAAGCTATCCTTTGGTTATTTTGCTTAAAAGTGGGTCCCACACACATATTTTTGGGTTCACTGACAAAATTTACACTGAGTAATAAAATAATATTAAAATTATTTTATCACATATTTAAATTCTAAAAATTAAAAAATTCACAACAGTATCTTTCAGAATTGGGTTTTGCAAACTCCCCCAACTCCGAAAAATTAAAACAAAGTTTTTCCCTGTTAGAAAGCTTAAGAGTTTTCTGACCTGGAATAAATCTCACACAACATATAGGCTAAATAAAACACAGACAGTAAAATAAAACCACATTGTATATAGAAAACACAAAACAGTACATTGGGGACGCAATTGTCATTTACCCTAAAGTTGGAAAAATTCAAGGTGTTACACCTTGCGCCACCACGAACCCAGATATGTCTTGCACAGCCGCTTATATATCTCTCATCTCAGTGTTTGCCTCCACCAGCTAGGGTTTCTTCTGTTCGGCCAATTAAGACCCTCTTCTCTCTTTACTACCACCATGGTTGCCGCCAAGAAAATCGTAATCTCTCTCTTTCTCTTCGATGCCTTCCCTTTATTACAATTTTGTCTCTAATTCACAATTTTCGTTGTTGTCACCCTGTTTTTCTCTTGATGTTAATGTTTGATTTTATATTTTTTGTGTTTTGCAGAAAAAGACCCATGAGAGCATTAACAACAGGCTCACTCTTATGATGAAGAGTGGGAAATATACTTTGGGTTATAAAACGGTTCTCAAATCCCTCAGGAACTGCAAAAGTAATGTTTTTATTAATGTATTTGATCTCTCTCTTCCGATTCTTACTTTTTGCTTGCTTTGTGAGCTCCGTTTTTGCTTTTGGCATTTGTAATGTGACAATGAATCGTTTTTGGGTTAGGAAATCTGGTATGTTTTAGCGGGTCCAAGCTAAGAATATGTTGTACTATGAAATTTGAAATTGTGGATGTTGATGTGGAAATGATGTTGAGGGTTTCGTTTTGTATATTGGAGAGTGAAACCCAACTGTAGTGATTAGATCTCTGAAGATTATAATTGGTTTTTAACTATTATGGATTTTGATGGTGTATTGAGTAGGTTGCTAATTGTATAGAAATTATTGTAAATTTTCTTCAATTCTTTGCAGGGAAACTGATTATCATTGCCAACAATTGCCCACCATTGAGGAAGTCAGAAATAGAGTACTATGCTATGTTGGCCAAAGTTGGGGTTCATCATTATAATGGGAGTAAGTTCTTGATTTAACAGTTTTCTTTGTCATATTTTAATCTTAATCGATAAACACTAAATGATAGGTAATAAATGTTTCATTTTTGTTTCATTTGATAATTTATCCCACGTCGTTATCCAAAATCATTTATCGAGATACAATCTTTAGCATATGTCATTTAAAATATTCTGGATAGGAACAATCATGTATACATTTGAGGCTTTCCTTTACTTAATCATGTATACATTTGAGGCTTACCTTTACTCAAGTATCCAGGCTATATTTGATTATTTGTATTATTCATCCTTCATGATTTTGGTGACTGAATGTTTTATATATCAAATTAATTGTATAAGCCCACATCATAGGCCAGCTTTAGTAACTTGAACTTCACTTGAAAATACTACTCTTAAATTGAAAGTAGCATTAGCATTGCTATGAGTCTATTTCTAAATGGCCTCATTTGCACCTTATAGTGGTTTCAGTGGAGTTAGTATGTATGGGTCACTTACATTACATGTTCAGTGGTTTCCATTTCTAGTTTACTCTGACTTGATCTTGTTCCAATCTAATTTCTCGTTGATGCTAAGCATTCTGAACTCTGTTGCTCTCTTTGCCCCTAATTTTAATTGTGCCATTTATAGTTATAGATCATAGACTATTTATGCTTGTGTGTGAAATTGGAATGGCTCAATGCCTAATGTTGGACATAAAAATTTCAGCCATGTTATTCGAAGGAATTAACTAGACTTTTAAAAGGAAAAAAAAAATTAGAACTGTGATTGGATTATGACTGGTCCTGTCTTGTTCTCAATTTTCATTCTAGAATAGTATAGTGGATGCACCATGTTATTGGCTTTAAAATGCTAACTTATCCAATATTAGAAAGAAATAAAAAACAACATTTGAACAATCAACAACCTACTTGGTATCATTCATAATCGAGCTCAAAGTTGTGAAGCTTAGTTTGTTGCTTAATAAGTTGCATGAATATTTGGTGAATGATTCTAGCTTTTTTCAGGCTTCACAAGATAATGTTCAACAACTATATTTGGTAGTAAATAATGAGATTATCATTTGTCATGTTACATTAAATGCCTTCTTATATGTTTATCCTCTTTCGTCATGAATTACCATTATTTTTATTCAATTTAGTTAGTTGATCGGATGTATATGAGAGTCTGGAATAGTTTGGAGGTTGCATGAAAAAGAGAGCAAATCTCTTCTTAAAGAAATTAGGAAATTGATACTTGATAAGATATCAGAAAGCACTGTTGTCATTCTAGGTGTTAGTTTTCACATAAAAAATTGGGTATTGGAGGAAAATTTCTTTATCAGAAGCTTTTGACATAAGGTACTTTCTGAATGTTAATGTCATTTTACTTGTTCAAGGAACCTTGTTTTTCAAGTCTTCAAGATATGAACTTAGGCAATAACGTATATTGGAAGCATTCTTGGACGTGTTAATGCGTTGTTTTGCAACTGCAATGCCATTTTCTGTTCTCTTATGGCCATGTCTTCAGTTTTATCCAAAACAGTTCAGAAAGTTTCATTCTTTTGTGCAATTGATCCGAATAGGGGAATGTATTTATAGAAAATGCAAATTAGAGAAAGAGATTCCTAGTCAGATCCTGTGTGTTGATGAAATTCATCTGCAACATTGAAATTTGAAAGAGATATGTAATTACGCTTGCCTGATTTCTTGAATGATTTTCTGAAGAGATAGTGCATGATATGTGCTTATAGTTGGAATGCCTTAGATGTGGGATGTCTTTTTATGAAAACAATTTCTCAAATTAGTTCATCTTGAACTCAATAAATTTATAAACCACTAGAATGGATGAAATCAGATTTGAAATGCATCTGCATATTTATTTATTGTGAAATGGGTTGATATAGTAATTATGGCATAGGTTTGTTATTAGAAAATATCTATCATCACTCATTTGTATTTATTGCTATTCTTATTTTATAAATAATTTTTTATTAATTAATGTTTAATTTATTTTAATTTAATAGTTCAAATTAACTCTTTTAATAAAAAATTAATAAAATAAACATAAAAAAATAACAATAAACACTATCTGTTATTTGTATTAATTGTGAATGTGAACTTACATAGAAGTATAGAACTAGAAACGACAAAAGGTTCAGAAGAGCCAGACCCAAAATTTACTTTCCTCACATGAGAAACGTCAATGGTTGGAGTTGAGTTCCACCTCCGCAGTTATTGGCTTAGCAAATCTTTGTCAAATTGTTTTTTACATTTATCTGCCAAGTGATATTTCTTGATTTGTTCACCATTTTTTTTCCTTTGTGTTTTTAGACTCTGCTCCAGGTTGCTCTGCCACTTAGTTCACTTTCTAATCTCACTATTAGGACATTGTTTTCTTTCGTTTTGCACCACTTGGTCACACGATTATTATTGCCAATTTTTATTCATTAGTGTAACATTTATATATAATTAGCAAGAAAAAGTACAATTATTGCCTAATGAGTTATAGAAAATTTATTATTCAGTCAGCATACATTATTACTCACTCAATTTTCTATACTTATTTCCTTTTTGCTAATATTACATTCAAATAATAATCTTTTTTGCATGTAGAATTAACTTCAGAAGCACATGTATTATAATGCTCTTCTAGTAAACATAGTTGAGACAAAATTGAGGCTGAATTCTTATTGTTTACCTTCAATCTAGTCTGCCCAGCTATGCCTTTAACCACACCAAGTGGGAAACCAACTTGTTCTAGCACAGGACCCTGCTCAGTGTGAACTTGGAGCATGTAACAAACATGCATGTAAATTTTCATGATCCATATTGTTGAAATTATAGAGCCAAATAGCATTATATATCTTTATCTCTTTGTAATTTCTTACCAAATATTTTTTACTATTTCAGTCAGGTGATGTTTCAAGTGAACCTACTACTCAATTGGATGCAAGAAGATCATCTGGCGGTAGCAACACAAATCACCAATAGCATATTTAGTGTTAATTTTTTATGTGCATTTAGTGTGGCACTACTTTAGGTTATTAAGGATTTTAAGTTGTAAGTTTAAGTTACAATGAATGAATTTATTTAGTTTATTATGGATTCGAACTTGTGATGTTTTATGTTACTATGAATATTTTTAATGCAATTTGATTCACATTCATATCAACAGTTTTATATTTAGTAAAAATTTTTTTAAAAAAAAGACAAATATGTTAAATAGCGACGGTTTTAAACCTCTGTAATTTTTTAGTAAATAGAATTAGGTAACTAGATAGTGGAGGTTAAAAATCTCCACAAATTGAATAAAAATTGCCGCAAATTATGGGGGTTTTAAACCGCCACAACTTATTCAGTGTTGTGGGTGTTGCTCAAAAACTGCCAACGTAAATGCAGCAGTTTTAAAAACTGCCACAAATTAATTAGCGGGAGTTAAAAACTGCCATAAATTGAAAAAAACCCCCCCGCAATTTAGCGCATTTTTTGTAATGAATGTTTGCGGACTATTCTACTGTGGGGACATATGAGATGCAGATCTGTTCACTTTCTATCTTCTCCTTGATGAAGTGTTCATTAACTTCCAAATGTTTTGTTCTATCATGTAAGACTAGATTGTGAGTGATGGAGATTGCTGACTTGTTGTGACAATACAATTTTATTGGTGGAGAATTATAGGTTTTTAACTCCTATTAAATTTTTTCAACCCACAATACTTCACATATTCTATGAGCCATTACTTTAAATTCATCTTCTGCACTACTTCTTGCCACAACATTTTGGTTCTTGCTTCTCCAACTAACCAGATTTCCTCCGACAAAGGTGCAATAGCTTGATGTTGATCTTCGGTCCGTTACACTCCTAGCCTAATCTGCATCAGTGTAGGCTTCCACTTATAGGTGTCCATGCCTTTTAAAGAGAAGTCATCTTCCAAGTGATCCTTTCAAATACTTTAGGATCCTATTTACTACCTCAAAGTGTTCAGGTTCTAGTGAATGCATAAACTGACTTACCATGCTCACAACAAATGCTATGTCCGGACGGGTATAGGATAAATAGATTAACCTCCCAACCAGTCGCCGATACCTTCCCTTATCTACCACATCCTCAGGTTTGGCTGATTGCAATTTGATGTTGGGTTCAATGGGTGTTTCAACAGCTTTACATCCCAACAAAGCTATTGCTTTTAAGAGATCCAGAGTATACTTCTGCTGATTAACAAATATACCTTCTTTAGACCTGGCGAACTCAATTCCAAGAAAGTATTTCAATGGACCAAGGTCTTTAATTTCAAACACTTTAACAAGTCTCTCATTCAAGTTTTTGAGCTCAACATCATCATCACTTGTCAAAATAATATCATCTACATACACAATCAGAATTATAATTTTTCCATCTATTGAGGGTTTGTAGAATAACTTGTGATCAGCTTGGCTTTGAGTATATCCAAGGTGCTTTACCACTGTTCCAAAATGTTCAAACCATGCTCTTGGAGATTGGTTTAGGCCATATAGGGATTTCTTTAGTCTGCACATCTTATTTCTTCCAAGATTTCCTTCAAATCCTAGAGGAAGACTCATAAACACTTCTTCCTCTAAATCTCAATTTAGAAAGACATTTTTTACATCCAATTAGTGTAGGGGCCAATTAGAATTAACTGCAATAGATAGTAGGATCCGAATGGAGTTAAGTTTAGTTACTGGAGCAAAAGTCTCCTGATAATCTACCCTATAGGTTTGAGTGAATCCGTTTGCTACCAACCTAGCTTTATACCTTTCTATACTCTTATTTGCCTTGCATTTAATGGTAAAAGCCCACTTACATCCTACTCTCCTTTTATCATGTGGCAGGTCAACAATTTTCCAAGTCCCATTTTTCTTAAGAGCATTCATCTCTTCTAAAACTGTTAATTTCTAGTTTGGATCATCTAGTGCTTCCTTAATGTTTTTAGGTACAAATAGATTGTAGTTTTAGAGATGAAGGCTCAATGGTTTTAGGATAGATTTTTATAGGAGACATACTTGGAAATAGGATGACTTGTATCTTTTTTGGGTTTTTTCTTAGTGTAGTTTCTTGTACTTCCCCTAAGAGCTATAGGTAGGTCAGAATTTAAAACAAGGAGTTTAGTGTTACTTGGAAGATTAGGTGATTCATTTGTTATGCCGCTTTGTAGGATATCTGGTTGGTCTTGTGTAAGAATGATAGGTTGATCTCTGCTTCGTTTTAGATTTTTCTGAGTATAAACATGAAGCTCCTTATTTAACTGTGGTATTTCTTTTCCTGTTTGGGCACCACCTAAGTCTGACACTTGTTCTTCCTTACCAGTTTCATTTTCTGGTTCACCTTCTTCAGTGTGTAAAAATGATTTAGGTAGAGGTTCATGCAAAGAAACATTGTTATACAAAAAATACTTTCACTGTTGTTCTTCCCCTGAAGAGAATTTTTTTGAAAAAAAGTTTGATGTTCCAAGAAGGTAACACCCATGCTGACATATAGTTTTTTTGTGCTAGGATTAAAACATTTGTACCCTCTTTGGTGAGAGGCATATCCAATGAAAATGTATTTTTCAACCTTGGGGTCAAGTTTAGACCAAGATATAGAGGGTATATGCATAAAAGTTGTACAACCAAAAACTTTTAAAGGCAGATTAGCATGCAATCTACAAGTTAGAAAAATCATCTTAAAGTTGTCCAAAGGAGTGTGATAATTTAACACACATGTGAGCATCCTATTTATAAAGTATGTTGTTGTTAGGACAGCGTCCCCCCACAAGTATTTAGGGACATTTCCTTTGAACATAATGGCTCAGCCAAGTAGATGTTTATTTTTCCTTTTAGCAATGCCATTTTGTTGAGGGGTGTTTGGACATGTAGATTGATGTTGAATGCCTTTAGTTAGAAAGAAATCATTCAGGGTTTTATTAAAATATTTAGTGTCATTATCAGTTCTTAAAATATTGATCTTCGTGTCAAATTGGGTTTCGACCATGTTTGAAAAATTTTTAAACACATTGGGAACCTTAGATTTTTCATGCATTAGATAAATCCAACATAGCCGTGTGTGATCATCAATAAAACTTATAAACCATCATTTTTCAAACTGTATTGTGATTTTCGAAGGACTCCATACATCACTGTGAATTAGATGAAAGGGTTTGGATGCATGATAAGGTTATGAAAAATAAAAGATACGATAACTTTTTACAAGAACACAACTTTCACATTCAAAAAAGGAACAATCAACATTTCTAAATAAATTTGGAAACAAATGTTTAAGGTATTGAAAACTAGGATGTCCTAATCTATTATGCCAGAGCATTATTTGGGCCCGTACAGGTTGAGAACTTATACCACTAAGACCTTGAGTTATTTTATTCTCAGAGTCATCCTCAAAGTAGTAGAGTCCATTTATCAGTCTAGCACTGCCAATCGTCCTCCCTGAAGTCCGGCCCTGAAACACAAAATGAGAGGCTAAGAATTTTACATGACAATTAGAATCTTTGCAGATTTTACTAACAAATAGAAGGTTGTAGGACAACTTAGGAACATGCAAGACATTTTTTAAGTCAATAAGTTTGGATAGCGTGATACTGCCTTTACCTACAATTGGTGAAAAACTACCATCTACAATTCTAATTTTTTCACTTCTAGAACAAGAAAAATAGGTCTTAAATAGAGACGAAAGGCTTGTCATATGATCAGATGCACCAGAATCAATGATCCAAGGTACATACGACTCTGAGATGTAGGTAAGAGAACTAGGAATACTAAAATTACTTGTTTGTGCTAGAGAACCACTAGGAGTACTAGACAAGGAACTAGTTTTTAGCGACCTTCGGAGCTGTTCAAGTTGATCCTTGCCTAAAGAGGCCTTCTCGGCTTCATGGGCTGTCGAGGACATGGTGGTGCTCCGTTCACCACTCGGGTCGTGCTGGGTCCGCTCCCCACTCGGGGCGTGCTGGGTGGCTAAGGAATTGTCAACCATGACACGAAATCAGAGGCAACAGCGCTATGAGAACACTACTCTGATACTAACTTGAAAACTATTTTTTTTTGTATTTTTATTGATACATAATCAAATAGTACAAGCGACTCCTTTTATAGAAGGAGTGTAGGAGATAAATTGACTACAATTCAGGAAACAAATAGAAAACTACCATAACAAGCTAAACAAAGAAGGAAACTAAATATTTACATCATAAACTCTATTTACAGCATTAACACAACATTAAACACGGCTGACTACCGGTTTAATGCTATTGATTCTCAACTTTAATAACAAGGCATTAATATTGATTTAATGCCTTTCATTGCTGCATTAATACTGATTTAATGCCTTATTAAATGGCTACCTTAATACTGATTTAATGCCTTTCAATGCCCCATCGACACATTCGAATATTAATGTGAACAAGTTCAACATTCGTGTTTATGGTAAAGATTTGTTGGAGATTCAATACCCTAGAAAAGAAGTGACTGAGTTTGTTAACTTGGAAAGTGAATATCCATAGATGTTTGATCATGCATAAGGTAATGGAGATACCTGTGACTTTGTTTTTTTAGTTCTTTTGCATCATATCTATCCTCTGTTTGGTGACTTCTCTTTGGAAACAGCAAAAAAATAGTAAATTGTTGCAATTGCTACTAAATAAGTCGAATGTTGGACTAAGATACAAATTATTTTTTTAGTCAAGCTTACTTTGAATGCTTTTTTATGCTCATTCAATTGATGTGTTCATTTTAGATTATTTTTGTTAAAAGAGAGAAAACAGAAGCATAAAGATTATGAAACTGTATGTCTCAACTACACGACGGAGAGTTGATTATATAGAACTATGACAATAAATACAAAGATTACTATTATGATTTGATTAGCTTATACAAGGAAACTACATAAATACAAATTATATTTACACATTTTCAACACTCCTCCTCAAGCTGGAGCATATAAGTCATATGCACCAAACTTGTTACAAATATAGTTTACTCGAGGACCTCTCAAAGACTTAGTGAAAACATTTGTCAGTTGATTATTTGAATTGACAAAGCTAGTGGTGATGTCTCCAAACAAGATCTTCTCTCTAATGAAGTGATAGTCTATCTCAATGTGTTTGGTCCTCTCATGAAACACTGGATTGGAAGCGATATGCAATGCAACTTGGTTATCACAAATAAGAGTCATTTGCATAACGTTTCCAAATTGAAGCTCTTTAAGAAGCTGTTTTAACTAAATAAGCTTGCAAGTAGCTAAGGCCATGACTCGATATTCTGCTTCGACACTTAATCTTGCAATCACATTTTGTTTCTTACTTTTCTAGGATATCAGATTACCCTAATGGATACACAATAACCAGAAGTGAATCTCCTATCAGTAGGAGAACCTACCTAATCAACATCTAAGTATCCAACAACCTGAGTGTGTCCTTTGTCTTCATAGACAAGGCCTTTTCCTGGAGCTCTCTTAATATATATGAGAATACAAATCACTGCATCTCAATGTCCTTCACAAGGTGAGTTTAGAAATTGGCTTACTACACTCACCGCAAAGGAGATATCTGGACGGGTAACAATAAGATAGTTAAGTTTTCCAACCAATTGTTTATATCTTCCTGGGTCTGAAAGTGGCTCCCCTTGATTTGGTAAAATTCTACCATTGGTATCCATAGGAGTGTCAACTGGATTTGCATTCAATAGTCATGTTTCCTCAAGAATGTCCATAGCATACTTCCTTTGTGAGATGACTATGTCATCCTTGGATTGTGCCACTTCAATTCCCAAGAAATAATGAAGTTTGCCAAGATATTTAGTCTGAAAGTGATGATAGAGGTGCTGTTTTATCTGAGTTATACCTTGGTGATTGTTTCCTGTGATGACAATGTCGTCCATATACACAATCAAATAGATACAGCCTCAAATTGTATAGTGATAGAAGATAGAGTGGTCAGCCTCACTGCGAGTCATACCAAACTGTTGAACAACAGTACTGAATCGACCAAACCAAGCTTGAGGAGATTGTTTGAGACCATACAAGGACTTGTGTAGATGACAAACAAGGTCAGAAAACTCCCCTTGAGCAACAAATCCTAAAGGTTGCTCCATGTAGACTTCTTCTTCCAAATCACCATGGAGAAAAGCGTTCTTGATGTTCAGTTGATGAAGGGGTCAGTGGCGAATAATGACCATAGACAGAAAAAGCCAAATAGAAGTCATCTTCACCGCTAGTGAGAAAGCGTTCCCAAAATCCAAACCAAATATTTGGGTATACCCTTTTGCCACTAGACGAGCCTTTAGGTGATCAAGAGTGCCATCAGGGCTAATCTTGACCGTATAAATCTACCGGCAACCTACAATAGACTTCCCAGGAGGAAGAGAAACAAGCTCCCAAGTACCATTGCTCTAAAGTGCACACATTTCATCAATCATTGCTTGTCGTCACCTAGGATGGGATAAAGCTTCACCTAGAGATTTAGGAATAGACACAGAAGACAAGGTGGAAAGACAAGCATAATGTAATGAAGAGAGGCGATGGTAACTTAGAGTAACATAATGAAGAGAAGGGTTACGAGTGGATCATATACCTTTTCAAAGTGCAATGGGAGGTCTGGCATGGGAGGCAGTGTTGGAGCTAGTAAAGGAGTTGGTGCCGGAGGAGAGTCCATAGGGGCCTCAGTAACCTCTACAACCTTTGATGGTGGTGGCGGCAGAGGTGGCGACTGTGGCCAGTGATGATAGACCTGGATAGGGCGAGTAGTAGGGACCGGGGCATCAACAGGGGAAGGTGGTGGTGGAGCAGGGTCAACTGGGACAAGAGGAGAAAAAATAGGGAGGATCTTAGTAATGGATGTAAATGGCAGGTTAGAAGACTCAAAGAAAGGAATAAACTCAAAAAATTTGACATCGACAGAGACAAGATAATGCTTAAGAGTGGGTAAAAACACTAATAACCCTTTTGAGACTGAAGGTAACTAAGAAAAACACATTTGATGGTGCGAGCAGACAGTTTGTCAATACTTGGAGTGACATTATGGACAAAACATATTGACCCGAAGACACGAGGGGAAAGAGAATGGAGGGGTTGGTGTGGGAACAAAACAGAATAGGGTACCCGATTGTCAAGCACAAAAGAGGGCATACGATTAATTAAATAGCGGGCAGTAAGAACTTCATTACCCTAAAAATAGAAGGGAACACGACCGTGATACAAAACGGTCTGAGTTGTTTCAATAAGATGTCTATATTTGCACTCAGCAACCCCATTTTGTTGAGGGGTATAGGCACAAGATGTTTGGTGAAGAATGCCGTTAGATGCCATACAAGTTTAAAAATTCTGAGATAAAAATTCACGGGCATTGTCACTACGCAAAATACGAATTAGAATACCAAACTGAGCTTTTATTTCATGATAAAAAGTCTGAAAAATTGAAAACAACTCTGATATGTTTTTCATTAAAAATAACCAAGTACATCGAGAATAGTCATCAATGAAAGTAACAAAGTATTTGGACCCAAAAGTAGACTCAACACGACTAGGATCCTAAATATCAGAATGCACTAAAGCAAAAGGAGACGCAGCTCGATGATACACTCTATTGGGAAACGAACTACGGGTATGTTTCCCAACTTGATATGACTCATAGGGTAAACTAGATAACTTAAAAAAGTTTGGCACAATTTACTGTAGTTTCGCAAAGCTAGGATGACCTAACTGAGCATGGATGGTGAGAGAGGAATCCATAACAGAGCACACATAAGAGGTGGTAGAGAGCTGGTAAAGGTCATTAGACTCATATTTGGCGCCAATCATCCATCCCGAACTCCGGTCCTACAAAATGACAGAGTCTTTAGTGAAACTAATGCGACAATTTAAAGAACATGTCAAACGACCAATGGACAGTAAATTAAAAGGATATCCAAGGATACAAAGAATTGAATCAACAGATAGAGAAGGGAAAGGATGGACAGTTCTAATCCCTTGGGCTTTGTTTGGGAACCGTTTGCTAAAGTAATCATAGGTAAATAGCCAGAGTTAGAAAGTTTGGAGAAAATATACTTATTACTAGAGATATGGTCAGATGCACCAGAGTCAAGGACCCAAGGACCTAAGAGTGGTGATTGAGAGAGACAAGCAACTGTATTACCAATGTGCTTAATAGATGCATTAGAAGTAGAAGCCTGCTGTTTCTCAAATCATTTCAGAAAGTCTGCATAGGCAGCCGGAGATGAGGTTGGTGGTGTAGAAGGCTTAGGTAAATCAGGTACAACAGCCTGGGCAACATTGGCAGCTTATGGAGGACGACCATATTTGGTCCAACATCTATCCTCTGTATGACCTAACTTGTTACAGAATGTACACTTCAGATGAGGCCTACCCGAGGTGCCAGTGCGAGAATGACCACGATTGGCACTTTGGAAGACGAGGACAGAAGTATCAACCGGAGCCGAGGCCAAGACAGAATCATAGGGGACTTAAAGCAAAGTAGACCAAGTAGAGAAAAGAGTAGGGATAGTAGGCAAACCCAAAATCTGATCATGGTTGGCAGAATATTCCACAGACAAACCATACATGGCCATAAGCAGGAAGAAGGTACTGTGTTGTTTGAGTTCTTTTGTTGGGGTAGCAGCAGGGGGTAGCAACTCATTGAAATCATGGAGAGCACCATGAACCTTCCCTAAGTAAGTAGACATAGGTCCATCAAACTGTCAAGAAACAATAACACTCATGAGATTATGATAAACTCCATATAGTCACTGAGTTTCATTAGTGTAAAGAACCTTGGCCTGCTCCCAAACAGAGGCACAAGTTGTCTGAGCACGAAAGATCTGCTTGAGGGACGAGTGAATGGTGGACTTGATGACAACGCACAACTATTTATCAATCTTCTTCCACTTGGGTTGTTCTTCTGCAAGCACAGAGGCAAGTTCTGTAGTGAGGTGATCTTTATATCCTTGACTCTCAAGCCACAACTTGATATCTGAAGCCCATGTATCATAGTTGCTGCCATCTAATTTCTCAGCAGAGAGAGGGGCATTGAGGTAACTCGTGAAAACAAGAGGCTCAGCCTTTGGGTTGTCTTTAGAGCCATCTAGGGAGGTAAAACTAGCCATGGGTCAGAATACGAAGTGCAAAAATTGAAACCACAATGTACCTGAAAGTCCCAATGCAAGGAAACAAGGAGATAGAGATGTCTGATGGAAGATCTGAGGGCAGATCGGTGTAGAGGAGGCGGAGACGAGTCAGGAGAGAGGAGTGGCGGCTGATGAGGCGGCCGGACATGCCATCACGCATTAGAAAATGGGTTGCGCGGTGGCTATTTGGCAGCACCTGTGGGTGGCGCGTGGGGGCGCGTCCCTAGGGTGTTGGGGTCGAGCTTCTGGGGTTGGGTTGATTGAAGAGAGACGATGCCAGTGGTGTGGTCACCGACTGGAAAGGGGATGGCGAACGACGGCGAATGGTAGAGGTAGTGGTGGAAAAGGGAGAAAAGAGGTCGGAAAGACATCACGACAAGGGAGAAAGGATGACAAACTAGAATGGAAACACGATTGTCCGGAAAAAAATTTTATTGAAGGGCAATGGATCCACCGGATATGCGCGATTCTAGGATTGTCTCTATTTAGGCTCTGATACCATGTTAAAAGAGAGAAAATAGAAGCATAAAGATTATGCAACCATGTGTCTCAACTACACAACGGAGAGCAGATTATATAGAACTATGACAATAAATACAAATAAAGACAAAGATTACTATTATGATTTGATTAGTCTATACAAGGAAACTACATAAATACAAAATATATTTACATGTTTTCAACAGCTTTCATAGGTTACTTTCTTGGTTTTACTGTGGTATGCAGGGCATAAGGTTTTCGAAGAACCTGAACCTGCTTATGATCCATTGAGGCAGTTTAAAGCTTTTATATTCCCAGACTGCATTTGATTATATTTTTCAGGTCAAGTTTTACATTTAACTTCCCCTAACTCTAATTTGATGCAATTTCCTTTGGTATGGGAATATATCAGAATCCTAAGGAAGTTAGTTTTATCGTGCATGGGCTCATGCATTAGGCAATGTTCTCTACTTAATTGATCTTCCTGGTCATGCTTTTGAGGTATATGTGTTTGCTGATAAAAACCAATTTCATCTCACCAAGGGGATCCTTAGTTTGAAGAATTTTTATGGCCTTGATCAATTGATCAAAATTTCTTTTGAATATATAAATAGTAATGGATTCAATATCCAAGCCTATGATCAGCATATGGTGGAGATTGATTATGTTTAGCAACCTCCTATTCAATTGGTTGACTTGGTCTCAAATTGTGATAATGATTCTGAGATCCAAACTGAAGGAGAAGTTAATGCACAGTGCCTTCACTTTTGTTGGAGTGCTCGATTGACTAAGTCGCAAGCCACTGGTCGGCAATCCTTGGTTATTTGAAGTTAAAATTTTCAATCTTATTTTTTTCCACTATTCAATTTTCTTTAGCACTTCTGCTCATATTTGCTGCAATTATCTTTGTTATTTTTAGAAGGTTCCTGTGAGTTTTGTGCAAAAATCTTTGACAAGATTCCAGTCTCACTTGGATGTTAAATTTGACAAAGGTGAGAGACAAACTTGGTTTTTGCTTTGGAATGAAGCTAGAGAAAGGTAATGCCATGTTGGAACTGGGTTGTACCAGTTTTGAAGAGAAAATGGATTCCATAGAGAAGACGTTGTTGAATTTTGGACAACTAATGAAGACAATGTATTGTTAGTAAAGGTTGTGCATAGGTAACTTCCTTAATGGAGGTTAGTCCAAGTTTGTTTGCATTGCTATTTTATTATAATTTGGTTGTTGTTTTAAAATCATTGATTTCCGTAAGTTAACACCAATCCATTATTCCCTTTATTTCCAATTTGTAGTTGTTTATAATCTATTTTCTTTATTTGGCTGTTTTGTAGAACTGTTATTGGGAAGATGCAACAGGCATGGAGCACTAATTGAAGAATGACTTAACTTTTTCACTTTTGAAGGTCTTTTTTGCTCTGATTGGGCTATTTTGTATATTGCCTAATACAACAACCCTTTTGATCTTAGACTTTCTGTGTTTTTGTTGCATTCTACAAATGCTTATGTTTTGTAATTATATTCCTGTTGACAAGCTAAACCTTTCTATTGTGCAGTCTAATGTTGAACTTTCACTCCACTCCATATCTAAGTAAATATTTTAATACATATGTTTAGCCTGTGAGTTAGTTGGCTTATTATCAGTTTGTTTCTGGGTTACTTCTATATTTGTATGTTATTATGATCTTATTTGACAATAAATTTTGCCCATACTTTGAGTTAATTTTGTATGTTTTATAAAAGGTTTGATATATTTTTTATTACGTTCGTTCTTGATGATTAGTTGGTGATTTCCATTGTACTTCCTGGGCATGGTGCAAAATTAGAAGTAATATTTTTTGCTTCCTCTAATCACATTTAGGAAAAAAAAATTAGACATACAATGAACTTCACAACACATAATGTATAACATCCTCCCTCACCTATTAGCCTTAATAATTGTTATAGTAGCTTATTAATACTTGTGTGATATACATGTTAATTACGGTGATTTTCTGCGTTAGCTTGGGTGTAATGATAAAGCACTGAACATGAGGAATAACCCATAACAGCCTATAAATTAGCATAGATTGCTTAAAAGATGGAAATAAATATGAAAAATTTATTTATAGGTCATAAATAATTAGAACAAGTTATGATAATTTTTTGGGGAAATAAATGAATTAGTTTGATATTTTTAATAAACAGAATGAGTGTTTAAAGGCCAAAATTAAATAAAAAAGTAGCTTGAAAAATCATGACATTTTGTGGAGATGTTAAATAGAGGATGGAGATTATTCTAGAAATGATTATAGGTTGAGACAGATACCTGTAAGCATATGAGTTTAACTACTTAGGTTTATCTTAACTTAAAGAAGAGTAATAAAATTTAATGACTGTCAATGGTGAGTATAGATAGTTATTAAATGATGAGTATAGGAACTGAAGGAAGTTCTAGAATTTTTTATAATACCTATGAAAGTTAAAAAATTCATCAATGAAAGATCAAAGTATAGAGATATATATATATTTCATTTAAAGATGACAGTTTATATCCTTTTAACTTCATCCTTATCTCTCCATTCTCCACCGCCTCACTCAAAAGCACACTTCTCACTTTTTCTCTTCACTCTGATATGGCAAAAAGCAGCAGAAAGAAAGAAAGAAGAGAGACAAGAAAAGGAACACCATTATCAAGCAATAAGAAGGAGATAAAGAAGAAAAGGAAGGAAAACACCATAAACTAGGAAGCTTAGGTAGGGGATTTGTGCTTTTCTATCTTACTCTATCCTCTTCTTGTTTCTCAAATCCTATATTAGTGGATTGGTTTGAAAATTGTTCTTGTGAGTTGTATGTGGAGCTGAGGAGATATATATATATGATTGTTGGACTTGAAAGTATCTATAAGACTCTAAGGATTTGAGGTTGATGATATGGATTTTATTGATTAGACCATTAGTATTAAACCTTGTGGATTTTGGTTTGAGATTATATATTGAGGATTGATGTTGTTTTGATTGAAAATGTCTTGAAAATGGTTTGTTCTGAGACTTCCAAGCTTAGGAACCATTGTCTGGTATTAGAAACCATTTAGTAATCAATTATTGGTGTCAGTAATCGATTACCAACCTTCAAAGATTGTTCCTGGGAATGTGGTAATCAATTACCAAAATGTTGTATACGAAAATTTACATCGTGGTAATCGATTAGCAGTTATTGTCTTGAGAAATTTTTATATGGTAATTGATTACCATGCTTGATAATCGATTACCAAGCCCCTATTTTTAGAGAATAGCTTGTGGTAATTGATTACCACTCATGATAGTCAATTACCAATCCCCTAATTCGAGAAAACAGAGTTCACCGCTTTATGGGAACCAAGTGGGATACATCTATGCCTTATAGTGTGATTTAATTTGATCAAGTTCATTGAGTAAGGTGACTTATGATTATATGATGTGCAGTTGATATACATACAAGATGATGATATTGTGCACCTCTTATATTTATAATATGATGATGATAAGTGCTCTTGATATTCTTCAGATATGAAATCATGATATTATGCAATTTAGGTACTTTTGAAGTATTGATAATGTGCATATGTTACACTTATGAAAATGAATCATAATGCATTGAAAATGGATGTGCTCCTTTAGAAAGTTAAAGTTGAGCTAGCACTTGAATGAGAATATAACATACATCTTAAGTGCTCAAAGTGAGTAATATTGGAAATGATCCTTGTACCTAAGGGTGATCCTAGATGTTTGGTAGATTGAGGAGGTGATATGCCCTCAGTACTTGTGATTCTGGTGAATTGAAAAGGTGGCATGCTTTTTAGATTTGATATTGGATATGATCCTCGTATAGGGAGTGATTCTAGATTTGATATTGGAAATGATCCTCAAACGGGGGGTGATCTTAGATTTGATATTGGATATGATCCTCGTACGTGGGGTGATCCTTAGATGCTATTCTCTTATGAAGGGTAACCCATTGATTAAATAATTGTTTTGGTAAGTGAAAGATTATGAAAATGATCCTCGTACTTGAGGGTGATCCTAGATCAGATATTGAGTGATAAATTATGAAAATGACCCTCATACGTAAAGGAGATCTTACATCTGATATTGAAAATGATCCTCGTACCTAGGGGTGATCCTAGATTTGGTTAGGGTTACGTAGGATAGTGTTATGTAACGACGAACTATTATGTATAGGTTGAGTGCACCAGCCCAATAAGCAGACTATCACCACGTGTTGGGTAGTGTGAGGAGGCGACATTCTCTCCCTACCTATTTAAAATAAAAGGACACGAGTCTAGGGAATAAGCTGAGAAAGATGATAAATAAATGGCATTACTTAAGCATTATCACATCTTTATGACTTTATTATATTATAAATCATAGATTTGAAAATGATTATTTGCATTTTGAGAAAATCGAAAATATTCTATGTGTAAGATGATTTATATGCTATTGTATTTCTGATGAGTTCTGTGGTTTATTGGTTGATGTGCGTGTAAAATTAAGTAATACCTGGATTATGATAATAAAATGTATAGTTTAATGATTAAAATTGAACATTCTACCTCGGGAAGAGCAAGGAACCTTTTTTGATATTTGCCACCTTTTTATGAATATTTTAAAACTGATTTGATTTTTCCCAAAACAGCTAGAATTGTTATAATGTCATTTAAATATTAGAAATATTGAGAATTTCTAGAATTCTCACTCATTTTATCTCTTCTTTCCATGATAATTCCAGCATGAGATCCACATATAGAGTAGAAGTGAAGATGTTAATGTAGTATAAGATTATCTATTCTTTTCATTTTTTCCAATTTTGTTGTACAATAAGTGTGATTGTGGAATATGAAATTTATTATGCAATGTCTCAAAACTAATACTATAAGTATATTTAGATTATAAAAATGTAATTAAATTTAGGTACATTACAGTTAAACTATTTTGAACTTAAAATATGATTTTGATGATTCAAGGATTAAATCAAGTGTTCAAGAGTTTCTAGAGATGTAAATGCTTTAATCTTCACTTATATATAGAGCTCAAGTAATAAAATGGTCGTTGGTAGTGTTTAGAAATGATTTTTTTTATGAAAACTACGCATTTATAGCCATTGGGAGCACATTCTGATGCATGATTATCGATTATTTACATGGATAATGGATTATTGACATGTAATAATCAATTATTGAAGTGGATAATCGATTATTACACTTCATTTTTGAAAACTAACTTTAAATTATCATAACTTCTTCATTTCTCATCCGTTTTAAGTAAATGATTACTCATTGAAAATATCTTTGGGTCTATTTTCATATGAAAGAAGTTTTAGAATAAAACACAAAGTATTTTAAAATTTATGATCAAAAGAGTAACTACAGGTCAGTTTTCAAAACTCAAACTTGATTATTTTTTATAATTTTGAACTACCACAATGACTAACTTATCAAAACATATTTGTTGGACATTTTAGCATGTAAAAAGCATTTGTAAAGATTTAAAAATATAATTGAGTTCTTTTCTTTAAAACTCATATCTTTACATAGGAGAAAGCCTAAAAGGAAAATATATAAATTCTAATCCTTGGGATTCTTGATGTAATCCAAACTTCCAAAAAAAAAAAATTATTCTCTTCAAATCTTGCAAATGTTTAGAACATCTTATCATTCTCATTCTTCTTGAGTTAGCATAATTGTGATCTTTTTCTTTCTTTTTGCAATACTCACTCTTGATACTTGGACTATCCTATAAAGTATTACTCACTTAAAATAAATATAGTTAGTCCAAATTCATAATTCAATATCTTCGTATGCATGATTCATAAATGTATAATTCTAGTTTGTCTAACATGCATATAAGACTTTTATAGACACATCCAAATAACATATTTATTAATTACTAATAGATATACTCTATATTGGATGCAACAAAGAACACTTTGTATATTTTCATTTAAATAGAGTCAAATCCAATATTAATTTAATACAACTTATATAGCATATTATTGGATATATTCTATAAAAGATGCTATAAAGAATATGCATGATTCTTATATGAAATATAACAAGATAGAGTACATGATCATGCATGATCCAATATAATCCATTAAGCACATCTGTGTAGCATAATCGTCATTCTTTTTATCTTGTATTTGTTATTATCAAAACTTAACATATTAAACAACTGGGGTAGACTTATTTCCACACTTTTTTATTCAGAATAAAGCATTCAAAACCAAAAGGATAAAATTAAGAAATATTGGGTTTCCTATCCTTCCACAATTCATGTGGAGTTTTCTTTAGTATGGCCTTATCAGTATTATATTCTATACCTACGAGGATGTGTTGATAGCTTTGGTGCAGAAGTACTTTGGAAGAGAGCTTTCACAAAGTAGTGTTCTTGCCATTTCTTGGAGTGTTCTATTCTTTCTTTCTACCATACCATTTTGTTGAGGTGTTCTAAGAGATGATTGTGAGAGAAACCATTCTCTTCGCAAAAATGCTTGAATGCTTAGTTCTTGAACTCTCATCCATGGTCACTCCTTATAGAAGAAATGCAAAATCCTTTCTCATTTTGCATTTTTTTACAGAACACTTTGGTACCTATACTAGCTTGGGTCCTTTTTTATTAGTTTTCTAATGATTAAAAACTTTTTGATCATTGTTTCTTATAAAGCATGCAGAAACAATATGACAATGTTTATGACAATAAGTGTAACACCCTCCTTAGGGCGCCACACTTTATGTTACTTAATTACTAAATTACCCTTCAATTAAAAATCGCGCTTGTATTGTAAATACGAACTATAAAATTTCTTAATGATAATAAGATAAACTTAGCAGAAAATAAAGACATAACAACAATGTCACACATAATTTACATCATATATATATACATACAAGCCTTTAGTACTGTCACACTTGATTATTTTACAAACTAGACTTTCAAAGTATTTAAACTTTAATTTAAAACTAACATATAGCCCAAATCTTACTAGACAGCAGAACCCTCAGACGGGTCCTCCTCAGATTCCTCAGCATATAGGAATCCATTATGATGTGCAGTCCTACGGACAGGTGTCCGAGCAGACGACACAATACTAACCGTACTAGGAGTACGATAGTAAGCTCCCCAATACTGCCTAATAGATATTGGGAACTCTAGTTGTACATAAATATTGACAGAAAAGTAAGCGTGTCCTAAATGTAGCCTACTCAGCCTAATATTTAGGTCTCCCATATAATAGATACTCTCTCTCTCTAAATCTACAGTCCATGCCTCATCTCCTCCGATAAATGTCAGCCTCAGGTAGCCAAGGAAACTAGGCATCTGCATCTCTTCAGAACTCCACGTCCTCAGTAGGAATCTGCTCCTCCTCAGCTTCTCGCTCTTTTTCTTGCTCGACGTATTAACAAATATAAATATAATACCAAACATGCATATAAAGAGGTGAGATCACCTACGCCAATACCAGTATGGCAGTAATGAAGATAAACACATACAATATCTCATACAGTTATCATACCATAATTACAATTATGCCACTAACATCAATATCATCACAAAACATGTAATACACAATAATTACAGTCATGTCATTATCAATAATCAATAAATCAATAAATCAATTATCATAAACAAAAATTACGATAATACCCTCTATCATTATATGTATGCACACAGACTCAATTTCCTACTCCATGGAGCTATAACTTAGGTCGGAGAGAGTGATCGAAAAGAAGTGTCGGTACCAACATGCCTTGGACCACGTGCTCAGTTTTGCACATCCAGCATATACACGACAGTCTTTATCAAATCTTGATTAAGGATAGTGTCTCGGTCCGGATCATTGGTGTGTTGCGTCGGTCTAACCCACGGTACAGAAGAGCTACCATCTGCCCATTGTAGGCAACCCGCACCCCAATGCCCCCAAGGTCAACGAGTGACTTACACTACGCATATCACACCCAATCAGGAGGTGTAGTCTCTCCTAGGCAACTAGCCTCATACAGTCCATCGGACCTTTCCAATGCATGTACCATGCACTATTCACATTTCTATTTCATATCACATATTCTGGTCCCATACAATAATCTAACAGTATAATTTCTGTATTTTAATCGCGCGGTCATATTTTCACGTTTTCTCAATTGCGACTCAATTCTGTCGCCTTTTCAAAATCGCGTAGTGATTTTTTAACATTTTCTAATCGCGTAAATATTTTTCTTACGTTTTAAATCAAAAATACTATTTTTCTCATTTTAATACTAAAATTGGCTTTATTTTCCATATTTGCACCTTAGTCCCTCAAAAACTCATATTTACACATTAGTCCCTCAAAAACTAATATTTACATCACAGTCCCTCAAAAATTAATATTTACAAAAAAGTCCCTCATAAAATTCATATTTATAAAATCGTCCCTCTTTTATAAAATATTTACAGTTTAACCCCTCTAAAAATAATATTTATAATATTACCCCTCTAAAAATAAGTATTTACACAATGGCCCCTCATTTTGATAAAATTTATAATTTAGTCCCTCTTTTATAAAAATTGCGGTATAACTCCTATAAAAATCAGTAAATGGTATTGTTTTTCAAAAATCGTTATTCCTTTTCCTTACTACCCATAAAATCATTTTATTTTACTATTACTCAAATTTTTCCCAGATTCATTTAAATTTCTCAGTTCTCATTTTAATTCATCAGTGTAAGGACTTTGGTCCTTTTTCCATAGTATGGCCGTGAGCCTCAGTACTCTTTGGAGTACACATACAATCGATTCATCATATTATTCACATCCTAAATTACACATACAATCTCATGCTTTCATAATTTCACATACACACATAATATCAAAGCTTTAAGCATTTAATCACACATGCAAGCTTAGAAACTCAATCAAACACAACACAAACACAATCAAATAATCGGTGAAGAACCTTTATGGATTTTTCACCGTACAAAACCATCCTCACACCACCAAAACTTGGTTGGTGAGGTTAAATCTCCCTCTTACCTCTTGAAGACAATTTAATCAGTTAGTTCTCCTCCTTTCCTTCAAATTCGTGTAATCCACCAAACAAATCCCTAAAATTCTTAAACAATTAGTAAAAACACAAACAAGGTTTAATATTGAAAAATCATGGGACAATCATGGTTAGAAAAATTAAAAATCCAAGTTTGAACCATAGAATCAAGACTTACCCTTAAGTAAGTAAGCAAAAGGTTGGATTTTGGACAAGCTAGAGTAGTTTTTTGGAAAAACTATGTGAATGAAAAGTGTTTAGAATGGGATTTGGGATTAGGAAATATGATGAGATAAAATTATAGAGGTTTGGTTGTGTGGTTGATGCTCTTGGCCGAATATGGAGAGAAAGAAAGAAAGAAAAGTGTGCTTGGTTCTTGGTAGCTTTTGGAGAGAAAATGAATGCTTGATTTTGTGATAAGTGTAATAAATGAAAGTGAAATGTAAAAATGAGTGCAGCTGCCGTGAGTGAACTTTAGTGAGGTTGAGTGAATGAATTTGCATGTTAAAATATCCTAAAGTGTTCACATTGTTTAGGCACATGGCTTATGTCATTGGATGGTTCTTGAATCTTGTAGAACCAAGCCAACTAGCCTCCTTGATGCAGCCCAACACCGTGCAGCCCTTCCTCTTTTTAGTGACTTAATTGTTTCCAAATTACTCCTAATTACATGCTAACTAATTGGGGAATTAGTTAGGTTAAATATCCTAACCAATTTTAATTAACATACTAATCATATAACTAATTAATTTAATATATATTAGCATATATTATAACCTTTAATTAATATTAGGATATCTAATTAGTATTTAGATTATAATTAATTAATAACTAAGCTAGTTCACTTAGTTTGCTAATTAAGTAATTAGGTTAGTCAAATTAAGCTTAATTAGCTACTAACCAAATTCAAGCCTACAATTTTTGACTTAATTCTAACCATTGATTCATCTTTAATTCCTAGCCATAGATCACATCTAAGGTAGATATCAATTGGTCATAAAACTATCATTCTAATCTCACCATTGATTAGATCAACGGCTAAGGTTAAAGCTTCTAAAGTAAGCTTTACAATCCAATGGTTCACAAAGAAGTCAATGCTTCTTTTGTTGACTCATTCTAATTGGTTTGGAAAGTCAAGCCTACTTATTTTGACTAATTTCTATTGGTTTAGATTTCTGTCCAGTCAGAATCATTGACTGTTACACTAAACGTGGGCCCCACGAACTTTTTCGGGTCCACAAATAATTTTTCTACTGTTTTTGAGCAGTAGAGTCTTGTTGAATAAAATAATATTATAAAAATATAAAATTATTTTATTACACGAGTTAAATCCTAAAAATTACGAGATTAATATATATATCAATCAATTGGGTTTAGTAAGATCCCCCTGACTCTAATTAATTAAAATAAGATTTTTCCTATTCGAGAAAATTATTATTTTCTTGACTCGGAGCAAATCACACAAAATGATCAAAAATGATCTCAGAACAGTCAAATTATTTTTATAACACACAAAAAATGTAAAACAGTGTAATTCTACTATTACTATTCACATAGTCAGAATTTGGGGTGTTACAATAAGAATAGGTTTTCTCATGCTTTGATGATGCTTTAATAAAAAAATTTTTAAGGTACTTTTGTTTGTGATACCTCTTATAACCTAGTCCAACTTTGTCAAATGCACATTTTTATTTTCCTAACACAATTTCTAAGTTTTTAATGTCAATGACAAACTTGGCTAGATCAGAAGTGAGCTTAAAAACTTTCTATTGCAGCCTTTTAACTTTATTAGAATGTTTATCAGAAACATTATCAGAAAAGTCTACAAAATTATATTCAGAGAGTAATTTTTGTTGACTATTGTGACACTTCGTAACGTATATAGTTCACCTTACATTATGAGAAAAGTCTACAAAATTACATTCAGAGAGTAATTTTTGTTGACTATTGTGACGCCCCCTAACCTATATAGTTCACCTTAACCATGTCAGGTTAAACAAGATAGGAAAGAGTTCATCACAACTAGATGTCTGTATACCTGAGACTACATTGAACTAAATCCATTGTTTAGTAAACCATCTTGTATTTTAGATTTATTCTTTCCTCGACATTAGTTAACTTAATCTGACGTAAACATATCACTCATTTTTATTGGATAATTATTAGTTTTTCAGCTCTGATTGTGAGTTGGGCCAAAAGCCCTTGGATAAGGTGCAATAGTCAATCATTTGTTTCTAATTGCATCGGTTCTTCTTGTGTGAGTTCTTCGATTTAGAAAACTCAATATACTAGTTTACATCAATCTCAAATAAGTAACATAATAGCTTTCCAGACTATTATTTCCACATTCACATACAACTACATAATATAAACATAAAGTCCATCCATAGGCATTAGTACCTATGGCCCACAGTCCAAGTACATGTCAAGACCAGTCCACAGTCAGATAAGTACTATATAAATACCAAGTGTAGACAGATGTCTAGCATCCTAATGCATCAATACAAGCCTAAAATATAATACATTTCAAAATAAGACCCTAGAGACACCTATCTCAAAAAGAAGTCATAAACAAGGCATCTCCCTGGGTCTCCACACCCTGAGTGTGATCATTACATGGATTTTGATAATGCAATACAAAGTGTAGGTGTTGGTATTCAGAGAATGCATCTAACTGCCATCAATCAGCTCATAATATATGCTAATCAAAGGTATAGCTACTCAGTCTTCTGTTCAAAATCTAGAATATCATGGAAAAGCCGAGGGTGAGAATTTTAAGAATTCTCAACAATACTAATAATCAACAAAATGTCATCATGATAGTTCTAGCTCCACGGGTTATAGAAAATAGTTAAAAGATATTTGGCAGGAGCCAAAACAATTTGTAATTCTTAATGCAGAGGTTTATTTAATTACAACCAAACAGAACACAAATATGATAATGCCACCAAAGGAATTACAAAGGTCAATGCAATGCTCAGTAGACAATTCATTCTTTATCTTTATCATATGCTTTATCCCCTTATCTCTTGAGGAAGGTACATTAACCTCTATTTCATTTTAGGGAGGGAGTTACTCATCCTTAACCTATGGTAATAGTCTTCTTGTCAGACATGAGTTAGGTCACTGTTAGTAGCTGTACATCACTACACAAAACCTATCCCTAGAAAGGTGGTTTACTTATTCCTTGCTTTCGGTAAGGTAACCCTTACCTAATCTCTAGGAAAAGCTTATCATTACATTTACATTTTATGAATATCATAATGCATAATTCAATCACAGTACATTTCAATCCATTGCTTCTCAAGCATATTATATCAATCTCAAACGCTCATCAATTGTACATTCAACACCAGAATCCATGCATTGCAATTTACATACTTATTCATAAACTTCAAATTGCCAACATTCAACTCAACGTATATAACCAATGACCTAATAAGGTAACTTGGCAAACAAGTAACATATCATTTCTTAGTCAACATTATAAATCATAAATTGAGGTGATTAGCACCTAACCAACACATTTGGCCTTCCTTTGCTACCAAGGCCAATACATCCTCCACAACAATAAACCTTTCATTTCAATCATCAAAAGTGATTAAGGTTAAAGTTAAGAACATCACCACATTATTAACATTAGCTCTTAAAATTAGAGGTAATGGGCACTTCAAGACCAATAGTCTGCGCCTCCACCATCAACCATCAACCAATTTAAGCTTCAAACATCATAAAGAGCTCAATTAAGAATCATTAATCAATTAATTAACAACTAATCAACCAATTAACTTAAGACTAATCCTTGTTCCTTCTTCCATGTACCCACGACCATCCATGGATTTCTATGGCCAATTTCCCTTCCTCCCATCCATGGCCAACCTGCAGCCACAACCACCTCAATACCACTATTTCTAGGCTAATAAGGAGGCGACCACCACCATGGAAGAGAAGTTCTTCAAGAACTCCATCCCTTCCTCCTTGACAAGGCCAGCCTGTAGACTAGCTCCCCTATCGACCACTAACTAACATCTAAAACCTTGCATTTCTATGAATAACTCAACCACAAGAAAGGAGAAGAGCATGAGGTGGTGGAAGGACCCCTATCTCTCGCTTAGTTCACGGTGAAGAGGAAAGGATGGGAAATAGAGTGGACTATTGGAGTGGATGATGAGTGTACGTGATAGAGCTTAAGGTAGTGAATGTTTTTCTCAACTGGAAGATGATGAAATGGAACCTCCAAGGCCACCATGCACAGCCTCAAAGTCACAGTGGTGATGGAGGTTTTCTCTCCTCCATCTCATCCTCTTTCTAGCTCTACCTAATTTTGATGTGTGAGTGTTTGTTTTACCAAGTAAGTGAGTGAGTGCGGTGAGGAAGAGTGTAAAGTGAGTGAGTGGAGTGTTCAATGAGTGGGGATATAAGTGTGTAGGGTATAGGTAGGGTTTAGCCACTTTAGGTTATGCAACTATCATCTATGCATACCCTAGATCATATTAGGGTTGATTTAAAACTCAATGCAAAGCCTATAATCATTGTGTCTTAACCCTAACCACTAGAATTGCACCTTAGTGCCTTAACTTTTATTGCATGAGTTCTAATTGGTTTAAGGTAAAATCAAGCTTTAAATAGTCTAATAGTCATCTTAAATTTTTAAGCCAATAGAATTTTTGCTAAGTGCTCACTTAATTTTGCATGAAGTTCTATTGGTTACCATGTAATCATTGAAGGTAGTAATAGCACAAGAAGGGGGTTGAATCATGCTTCTAACTTTCTTTACTTTTATGCTAGCATAAAAAACTTCTCAAGTGTTTCTCACTTGGATAAAGACAAGTTTAGCTCAGAAGTGTTAGTAGATAAGAAATACTTGTAAGGATAGATTCTCATAAACTTGTTCTAGATGAGAGAGATTCTTAACACTTTAACACTTAATGTAAATAGTCAAAAAATTACTTAAGAGATCAGAAATACTATGACATAAATAAGAAAAGAGTTATGCTTAGAAGATAGCACACAAGCGATTTATATTAGTTCGACTAAAATCACGTGCTTATGTCTAGTCCCTAGTTATCTACTAGGATTTTATATTTCTTCAAGTATCCTTTAATCAACACTTGCTTCTCCAAACTAGACTACAAGTGTTCTTTATTCAACCTTAGCCTGTTCAAGCTAGAACTTCTCAATGATCACTAATAGATTAGGTTACAAGTAGATGATAATTTTGGTTTTTCTCACAACACTCAAATAGTGGATATACTAAATTGATTATAGAGAAAGCATTTGAGAGATCTCACTAACACTCAAAGAGTGGATATATGCAAATACAAAGTAGAGAATTTAGTTTCTTATTGAGATAGCAGTTCAGAAACAAATTTTTGATAGAGAGATTGAGTTCAAAAGTGAGAAAGAATGTTCAGAAGTTTGATCAGAAGATGGTTAATATAACAATGTGTGTCCCTTCTTTTCTGATTTGAGTCTTTAACTATTTATAGTTTTCCAAGAGGTAGCTTTGTTCTTTTTAATAGTAACAAGGTAAATAAATTAGGTTTTTTTGGACTTGTTAAGAGAAATGATAAAAAGGTTAAATATTTTTAAAAACAAAAGGATAACATGGATAAGAGCATGGAATAGTTACATAAATGATTTTTTTTTTATAAAAATAGAAACAATAATAAAATAAAAAATATAAAAATAGTGAGTTCTTTTTGGTTTAATGGATTTTTCTTTTGTTTGTTTGTCTTGCTTGTTAATAATAAAAATAGTGGCTTATACTTTAAATAATCATATGATTTTGTTGAAATATTAGTTAATTGTCTTTATTGTTATCTTGTTTGTCACTTATTTCATCATTTATGTGATTCATGATCAAATAAATTTTCTTTAAATCACTAAATAATTTTTTTTAATCCATACAATGACCAATGATGGTGATTGAGTAACAAATGCTATCTTTAGTGTCATTTGGGTCATAAGGGTTTATTGAGTAGCTTAATGCTAGTTTGAACCCTGTGCAAGAGTAGAGTTGTTTTAAAAAATCTCTTTCAAAAATAAAATTAACCAAGACACAACTATTTTCTAAAAACTACGTTGGCTTTGAGCTTCTCATTGCACTCTGGGAATACGTAGGTTGAAAGTGTAAATTTTTGTAAATTAGTTTGTTCCGTTTTATAAGGAGTGAAATAAACATTTTTAATGTTATTCATAAATTTGCACAGTTAACTTAGGGTAGCCATCTTAGGACGAGTGTATCAGGGGTGTTATGAGATTTAGTTTCAGTTTTTCTCTGCACATAATCAACTCCCGAACTCAGCTTGGTTTCAAAGGCTATTTCTTTATTTTTCAAAAAGGTTTTCCAACTTTTCCTAATTTAAATAAAGTTGGTGGCGACTCTATTTTCTTAAATTTTTATTTTCACCATTTCGTTACAATTTAGGTCATGACAGTGGGCCTTTCATTCCTTGAATTATCGCCTGACATTGTTTTGCTAATAACCTTTCCATTACACAAGCGTATATATAAACACATGAACAGGAATAGAAACTTTTAGATATGAGTTCCACTGGGCGTGTAGATTTGTTTCTTATGAAACTATTCTCAGTTTAATATGGCCTGCGCATTCAAATCAACTTTGAATGTCGACCCTTTTATGTTTGAGAGGAAGGAGAGATCTAACTTTCATCGTTGCTTCATTCTATGTAAATAAAATTTTAAGACTTGAGTGCTTGCAAAAAGAGATTAGATATTCAAAACATTAAGTGTGTGATCATGTCGAACATGAATTAAACATCAAAGAAAAATGTTGTGTCTACTATTCAATAATAAATACTAAAACAAATGATAACTGGATTGAACTGAAAAAACTTACAGAGTCATTTCGAGTACAAGCTTTTGAATAAGCTATGAGCTACTTCTATTCGTAAAGGTAAAGATAAAATTCATATCTAGAAAAGGAAAAATGATAAAAGGTGGTCACTTGTAACTCGTTTTCTTGCTATAGGTGAGGAGTGTACAATGTTCAGGACCTTTTGGAGTATTATTCGACCTCCCTATTTATAGATGAAATGGGGTAATCACTCTCAGCATCCAATGATTTTTCAAAAATCTGGTGCTTCTAAAGATTACACCATGCATACCTGGAAATTTCCCTTCTTTCTCAATTAGTGCACTACTCTAGGTGATGTGTACATGTGCAACTTCATGCATTTGAATGGAGGTAATGAAGTTAGCTTCTCCATTGTAGGTAGTTAACACCATGTAACCAAAGATCTTTTAGATGGTCACATGCGTGTCACATGCTTCATTAAACTAAGCTTTCATGTGAACTTTGTCGACAACATCAGTATTATTGCTATGCAACATGATAAATATGGCTCCAAGGACTTAGTCATTTTTTGGAGTCATCTACAATAACGTCAATATTACTACTATGCAACCTTAAGCTCCAAGCTCCAATTGCTTCCTAGTCAACCTAGCTAAGAAGGTGTTGATTGTATGATAACTTCAGCATTATCATGGTTTTTGTTTCTTCATCACTTGATGGCATCAATACTATCACTAGTCATGAAATAGCATCAGTACTACTTCAGTGAATAACTTTAGTATTAATTAGAAATTACTTCTCTACTTGGTATATCAAGACAACACTGAAGCAATTTTTGTGAAAAGCATTGGCAACATCAGTATTGCCTGTGCTTGACAACTTCAGTATTGTCAATGTAATATCCTAATACAAATATATAGGTATATCGTAGATACACAAGGATATTGCGTACTAGAAACACCACTTCTACATAACTAACTAATATATATTCATAATCACAATTGAGTAATTATAGAAAGCCTTGAAAGATTACGAAAAACTTAAACTCATATATATATATATATATATATATATATATATATATATATACATACACACACACACACACAACACTAGTCACAAAAGGGCATATTGTAATACATACTACTTAAAACATACAAAGTAAATATAAACTTTATACATTAGCTTTGTCTACTAAAGCATATAAACACTATACTAGTCTTCATGATTCATCTTCTTTCCCTGAACAAGATCTTTACCTAGATTTACATGGAAGAACAACTGGGGTGAGAATTATAATTCTCAGTAAAAGCAATTCTAATACCATCTAGCTATAACATTGTATACTAAATATAACAATTGCTATAACTACAAACATAAGAGTTTTCTCCACTAGTTCTCATAACTGCACACTACTATATAGTGTGATCTAAACCGATAGCTTATATACTATCAGATATAGACAACTATCCATACAATTGTGAATACCAACAACAAAAGACAATGTCTATACAATTGTCCATAAATGCAATGCAGATGATATGCAATATGATTATACTTAAGAAAGATCCTAAAAATATGCTTATACAATGTTTTATTTTGAAATACATGCAAGAGTTTATTTTGAAAACAATGAAATTCATTAGGAACTTGTTCAGTATATTATTGTATGGTAAATAGAGGGAAAACTCATCTTCACATTACACATATCCTGATACATTGAGAAGTTCAGGCTGAATCCTTATTCAAAAGAACCTTACGGGCTCCCCACTTATCTCCTTTGGCCTTGGCACTATCGAAATATCAGGGTTATGTCCTTACTCAAAAGAGTCTTTCGAACACCCATCTATCTCCCTTGGCCTTCATGAATGGGCATCAAAGGATACTCACAAAAGTAAATACTACTAGACCATTTCCATAGACTTACATACTTAGTTCGTCTAAGATCTAGGCATGTTTTACTAAGAAATTCTGACTTCTCATGTTTACCCCCTTGTAGATAGGAAAACTGAAATTTTCACACTACATGCAATCCTAGCACTTAGTTAGGAATAATTGTTCCCTTAGGAACTTCTTAACTCCTTTCCTTCTTGGCTAAATGACCTTACGTCATATAAGTCACATTAAAAGGTAGAAAATGCCAACTTATCCTAGTTTACTTATATCTAACACCCCTCATCATCACATCTATAGTGAAACTAAGTAACAAAAGTTACCATAGGTGATAGACACTTATCTATAGCAAATCCTTATTTTTGGTTGCACTAAGGTTCTGAGCTTTTACATACATACTAGATTAACTAACTAGTGTGTGAAAAGCATAGTATTATGTTTATCTCTCACATAAACACCACCTTTATGTTCCTATAGACTCAATTCATCCTAGTGAAAAAGTCTATCTTAAGTAATGCTTCATTCCAACCTTGTTTAAAGAAACAAGTGAGTATTTCTCGAAAACTTTGCATATCCAACTACTCTCATGGATATGACTAGTATCAACTATTCCTTTTATGTATTCTACAATGTACAAGTTTCTGCTTAACTAGAGACTTAGTACATTATATTCCCTCTTCGGAACTAAATACACAACCTTATCCCCACTCAAGTGAATCTAACTCAGGAGTGGTTCTTATTCACAACTCCTTGTTGCTTAAGGTTCTAGGTACCTTCCTAAAGTAATCCACTACTCTTGGATATTCTAAGGTTCATACCTTCTTTATTCTTACTAGAGTGAACCCCACAATCCATCCTAGTATACTTATCTCCATTGCACCATCTCATCACATCTTGAGTGATATCTAATGCAACACTAGGTTGCCTAAGGTGCTATGTCCTTACCTAGGGCAATCCTTCACTTTTAGGATGCTTAAAGGCCTAAGCTTTCTCATTCATTCTAGGTGATACTTTTCTTCTTGAACTATCCTCATTTGTGCCTTAACACACTCTAGGAAGCATATACGAATGATTCCATCTAGTCTAGAACTTCAAAACATCAAAAATAACTATTTGTTGAATTCTATGATGGCACCTAAGCACCCTCTCCTTGAGCGTCTGGGCGCTCACTAGGCAGGGATCAGCCTTATGCTGTCTCACGCCATGCGTCTAAGCACGCTCTGGTCTGAGTGTCTAAGCACTCTGCATTCTAATGCACATAAAAACTCCCTGGGCATTGAGTGTCTAAGTGCTCTGTACTAAGCGCCTAAGCGCTCTGCACCCTGCTACATGAACCCTCATCTCTGGAACACGAGCATCTAGGCGCTCTGTGTAGAGCGTCTGGGCACTCTTCGCGTGACAGCAATTCTGCAGAATTTCTGCAGATTGTTCTAACTGTTCTAAAAATCTCATATTAACTTCCAATCATCAAATATTAGTTTCCTTGTGATTTCTAGCACCAATTTAGGCTCCTAAACTTTGTTGTAACTCTTATACAACCTATGGATTCTCTTAGACATAAATTTAGGTCCAAAAATCATATAACTCCAACCATTGTCTAATTTTTAATTCTATGGATCCTAATGGTTGATCTTAAACCATAAATGGCTATCTAGCACTCACTAAACTAGAACTACCCTAACTCAATCCTTGAAATCAAGAACCAAGCCAAGAATCTAGATTTGGCTATCCAAACCCCTATTTCCATTCAAAATCCCTAACTCCATTCAAGAAGAACAACAAGGGAAAAGATGAATAAAACCCCTTAGTTCTTGATTAGATGAAGATCTTCAAGCTCTATGCTTTGATCTTGATCTTCCTCTCCTCTTCTCCTTCTTCTTTTTCCTTTCTCCTCTACGACTGCTCCCTTTCTTTCTCTTTTCTTTTTCTCTCTTTTCTGTTTTGTTTCTGCCGTGGGAGGGGATGAGAAATAAGTAGCAAAGTCTAACTTTGCTACTTATTAGATAGGAACTAACATACATTGAAAATCCCTATCTACTAAGAACACTTAGATTCCTCCGAACCTAGTCTTCCAACTTCCAACAACTTTAGAATAAATCATAAGATTCATCTAAATTATTGTTTCATTATTTTCATGATTTTCCATATTTGCTGGTAGTCAATTTGACATTAAAAGCACAACCTGTATGCCTAAAAATAGAAAACTAACTCTGATTATCTTGAAACTTGAACTGCATCTTACTTAGCTCATTTGTGACCTAGAAACAAGTTATCCATACCTGTGTCCATCAATATAGCCTTTAAAGCCATTATCTGAGTCATTTTAAGCTACTTTTTAACTTCTGTGTTGTAACTAAGTGCCTAAACGAACTCATATTATCACAAAACTTCACAGACATGTTAAACAAGTAATATGCTACTTTTTGTAATCATATACAAGTCTAACATGTTACTAAGGGTATTACAGTCGACTTGTAGACTTAACGTCCACTTGGCACTTTCTTAGCAGCCTCAGTATTGCCATATGTCACATATTGATATCTATATAGTTTTATAGCACATGTGCTATAATAAGTTTTTTTCCTCTGCTCTTAACAGAGCTATAGTTCTAACAAATGGAACTAAGAAGAGCTTGAGAAGATGTTTGTAGGATTGTAGGAACAATGAGGTTTCTCTGTTTTCATTACAGCTTAGGGTTTGCTAATTGACATAAATTATAGGATTTTTTTGACTTTGCTATATATGGTTTCATTGTTTTGTAACAACAAAGTTTAGGTTGTGAGTATTTCAGTTAGTATGAGGAGGATGAAGTTGTTGATGAGAAGGACTTGATAATATAGAGACAAAGGAGGAGAATTCTTAGTCTCCATAGCTCAGTTAGATCCAAAAGAAGATAGAATAAGAATTTGACATGGCTTGTGGTGATTTTAGTAGCATTGGGTGCCCTGCTTGCATATATGTGGTTCAGTTATAGAAGTCGTGCAAGACTTGTAATCTTGTGATGTAAAGCTATAATTGGGGTTGGGTGTATGAGGTACAGGGTATTGGGGTAGTGTAATGTACTAATGGAAAGTTTTAATTGGGTAGATTGTATGAGGACTTGTGTATTTGGGTAGAACAATGACTGATTATAAATATGTAAATGGCTTTGCATGATTAAAAATTATGTTATGTAATTTAAATTGTCTTATGAGAATGTTTAGCTTAGTTAAGAACAATATGAATGCTCTTTGCCAATCTTGTCAATTGTTGTTGCACTAATAAAGGGACCAAATTGACCATGGCATTAAAAGTAAGGCACCAAATTGAAAATGCGAGAAAAAGTAAGTGACCAAACTGTAACATACTAAAAGAGTAATGGACCAAACTGACCAAAATATATATCTAACAAGTGTAAATTAGAAAAGATATGCCAAAAGGTAATCCCATATTACAATAAGTCTAAAATGGCAACACTACCAAAATGAAACTTGTCCATTACAATTTAGAACTTGTCCATTACCAACATATAAATCACAACTTGTCCATTACAACTAGAACAAAACATCCAAAATGAGAAATCATTGCCTTATAACATGACAATAACAGACCTTGTCATTTACAATTTACTATCAACACTACCATAATTATCCAAAATAACAAAAGCACAAGAGACATTCTCCTATCAGTTCCAAATACGATCAAGTTGCCTTATAACATGACAATTACAGGATCCTAATTGCCACTTACAATTTACTATCAACACTACCATAATTATCCAAAATGACAAAAACACAAGACACAATCTCCTATCAGTTCCAAGTAGGTTTAGCCATTTTGGATTCATCAGCAGGAATATTTTTCTTTTTGGTTCCTTGTATAGTTGACTGCTGATTTGCATTAGACCTTGTCATGGATGCTTTAGGTGGCTTAACTAATTTTTTGGTCAATTCAATAGGGATATGGTTCTCCTTAGTTTCTTATACGGGTGGTTGCTGAGGTGGTTGAGGTCTTTTCTTAGCCTGAGACCTTGTTATGGGTGATGTAGGTTGGTCGTCTATTTTTTTGGTTAATATTGTATGGCTATGCTTCTTGGTTGATGAACTCAGTTGAGAAGGTTGAGGCAATTGGATTTTTTTGACTTAGCTACACTACCTTTGACTTTGGAATAGGTGCTATAGGTGACAACACCATTTGTATTAGTGCAGAGCTCAACCCTAGGTTTGGAACTTAACCCTAGATAGAAAGTACAACAAAGCACATGCAAAAAGTATGAGAATTAACATAATAAGAGTAACTCAACAATGACAATTTGCCAACCTGGATTATTGATTCTCTGTTGTGCTGAGTTGGACTTAGATGCATTATTGGTCTCAGCTCTCTAGGGATCCACTTCTTCCTGCCACCTTTAAGATTTGGATTATAAATAGTAACCCTGTTGTAACTAGTATAGGTGGCTGCACCATTTGCATTAGTGTAGAACTTGGTCCTATTTTGAATCATCTAAGATACAAAGCACAGGCAATAAGTATGATAATTAACATAATAAGACTAACATAACAATCACAATTTACCAACTTGGATTGGATGAGAACTTAGAATTGGCTGAGATCTTACACTTGGTTGAGAACTTTGAATTTGACTTAATATGGATGGTCCTCTAATTAGAATCATCTAACATACATAAAGATAACCAATATTAGCACCATTATTAGTATCAGTATCTAAGATACGTAAAGATAACCCACTTTGGTTCTTGTCACATGTTGAGTAACCTCTTATGGCTGAGTTGGATGAGTAACCTGACTTTGCCAAGTTGGCTGAGTAGTTTGTGTTGGCTAAGTACTCTAACTTAATTCAAGTGACAGAGTACTCTGACTTGGCTCAAGTGGCTAAGTATTCTAGGAAAGAAGAGGGTTAGGCTTAGGGTCAAGGACTTGAGATGACTCATAAGGTACTTCAGGGCATGTGATCTTACAGTGCCCTGTTTTCCCATAACTCTTATACTTTCCAGTCATTCCTTTCCTACTCATTTTAACCTAATTCTTACTTTTTTCTTCAGCTTCCTCATTCCTTGATCTCTTTGGTCTACCTAGTTGTTTTTTGAGTGGTAGAGGAAGGAAATCATCATAGAATGTCTTTTCCCAAAGGACTTGGCCATTAATTGGAAAAAGCATTAGCTCATAACATGCTTCATACCATTCCTTCCTATAGTAGATTAGAATGTTATCTTCTGGGTTTTGGTTGAGGTGGTTCATGCAGGCGATGGTATAATACCCTAATACAAATATCTCGATATATTCATCATATACAAAGATAAATAGTATTAGTTATGCTACTACTAACTTAAACAACATTCTAACCTATAATATTTAAACAAATAATTATGGAGAGCTATAACTAAAAGATCATACATTTATACATCAAAAGCCTCAAAGGGCCAAATGTTATACATACTACATTATACAACTCAAAGTAATAAAATATACAAGAGTTATTCACAAAACATAAACTGAAACTATCTAATCTTGTTGCTTTTTCTTCTTTTTTCTTTTCTTTTTACCTTCGGGAGGATCTTGACCTACTTTACCACGAAACATAAAATGGAATGAGAACATGAAAATTCTCAATAATAAGACATATATCTCATAGCATTATTATAAAAATACACATAGGTAAATTTATAAACTATAAACTTATTAACTTACTATCAATATCAAACAACTGCCTATACAATTGTAGAATATCAATTTCACTTGGCAAAGTGCTTATCTCACTCCTTTGCCTAGCATAGGACTTAACTCATCCTATTGCTTTTAGTAATAAGCTTTTCTCACTTTACTACCATTGGTAAAGAGCTTAACTCACTCTTACTACCACTTACAAGAGTATTTTTCTCACTCCTCATGTTATCTGATAGAGAGCTTAACTAACTACTTTGTTTTAGCTAGAGTGCTTATCTCACTCCTCTACCATATTAGGTAAAGTGTTTACTCACATCTTTACCATGGCAATGTGCTTTTCTCGCTCCCTTATCTTACAACTCCATCCTTATCAAAGTGTTTTTCTCACTCCTTTGCAAGGTCAAGGGGCTTGTGTAATACCCTTAATGGTATGTTAGACTTGCATATGTGTACAAAGGTAGCATATGACTTACTTAATATGCCTATTTAATTTTGTGATAAATTGAGTTAGTTTAGGCACTTTGTTGCAATACAGAAGGTGAAAAGTAGCTTAAAATGACTCAGATAATAGCATAAATTGCTTAGTTGAGAGAAATAAATATGGATAATTTATTTATAAGTCACAAATGTATGAAACAAGATGTAGTTAAAGTTTCAAGGTAATATGAGCTAGTTTGGCATTTTTAGGCATACTAGTTATGCATTTGATGCCGGATTGACTAGCAGCAGATATAGAAAAATAAGATAATGGTGAGACAACAATTTATATGAATCTTAGTATTTATTTTAAAGTTGTTAGAAGTTGAAAAACTTGATTTAGCTAAATATAAGTATTTTTAACAGATCAGGAAGTATCAGTATTATACTTAAGTGAATTAAGTCATGAACGACAACTCCCTTTTTATTGACTTAAGTTCACTCCATTCTTCTCTCATTTCACTCTTTTCTCACTCATCAAACAACAAGCACAACAACAGGAAGCAAGGAAACCAAAGAGGAGAAAGCTAAGGAGGAAGAGGAAAAGAAAAGGAAAGGGAAAGGGAAAGGCAAGGCCATTGTGATCATTCACCATCATAAATGACCTAAGGTAGGCGAGTTTCTATTCATCTTTTCCTTTTTGTTCACTTTGAATGAAACTAGGTTTTATGAGTAGAAAATGGATTTGGAGACTCAAATCTATGTTCTTGGCTTGGTTCTTGATTCTAAGGATTAAGTTAGGATATCTTTCAGATTGGTTAGTGAAAGATTGCCATTTGTGGCTTAAGACAAACCATTTTGGTTCATTGAAGAGGAGCTTAAAAATGGATTTGAGTTAGTGTAGATTTTTTTACCTAAATTCATGCATAGGTGAATTAATTGGTTGTATGAGAATTCCAACAAGTTTAGAGGTTGTGTTTGGTGTTAGAAATCACAAGAAAATCGATCTTGAATGATTGGAAGTGAGTAAAGTTCCAATGGAACAGTACTCAGATTCTGTAGAATTTTGTAGAATCCCTTGCAACAGGCTTGTGTCGCGGCGTGACATTACCATGTTAAGGCGTGAGTTTCAAGGTATGTGCACTCGAGAGCAGCACGCCACAGCGTGAATACACCACACCGAGGCGTGAGTGACCAGAGAGTTGCGCGCCACGACGTGACAAGGCTACGTCGAGGCGTGAGCTCCAGAATTTCTAAAAAATGTTATTTTTGATGTATGATGTTTCTTATTAGTTGGGATCATTTATGTATATTTCCTATTAGTTGAAAAGTGACCATTCGCATTCAATGCGTGGATCTACATGGTAAGCCTAGGATTAGATTGGTGAATGACCAAACATCAATTTTTCCTACCAATGGAATTGATAGGTATGTTAGTTCATTTCTTGAATTGAAGCTTAATGCATTTTAATTAATTCAACTAAATGACCATATAGATGATTTAATTTAGGAAAATAATATTGTTTCATCCATGACCATTGGGATTCAATAGCAGGTAAGAGAATATTGGCAAAAGAATTACCTTACATCATAAATGAAAGAAAATCTGAATAATTGGATTCAAGTGAACCTTGTGCCCTAGTCTCTCTCTCATTGATTATCTATTCTTTGTTTGATTGTTCATTATTTTTCTTTATTTGTTTTCTGATTTTATTTTCAATTTCTTCATACACTTTTGATTGTCTGGATAATAATGAGTTTTATGAATCTAGTAATTACCACTTATTCCTTGTGGGATATATAACTGGGACTCAAGTCCTATATTACTTGGTGATAGAATGCACTTGCTCTAGTGTATTTGACGCGTATCAAGTTTTTGGCATTGTTGCTGGGGAATAAGTTTGGTAATATTAGAAGCGAAAAGCTCTAGTTAATTTAGACGCTACTTTTATTTTATTTTTATTTTTATTTCTACTTTTTATTTTATTTTATTTTATTTTATTTTTATTTTTAATTAGTTTGTCACTTCGTATTTTTTTATTTATGCTTACTCGATCTTAGTTTCCTGATTTCACATTTGATCTAGAAATTGAGAAAACAACTCGCAGGTGAAGGAAGCAATCTTTTATTGTAATTGTGACAGAAGATATAAACAGGATGGAGAGACAACCAATACTTGAGGCAAATCATGAAGAGAGAGCTACCCCAGCAGAGTGGACTATGCTAGAGCATTCCATGCCCATTGCTGAAGGGTATGGAGGGAGTATTATAAGACCAGCTGTGGCGGCTAATAACTTCGAGATAAAACTAGCATTGATCTTCATGATTCAAAATTCTGTTCAGTTTGGTGGATTGCCTTCGGATGATCCCAATCAGTATTTGGCCAGGGTCTTGTAGTTGTGTGATACTATAAAGTATAATAAGGTAACGGATGATGCAATTCGATTGCTACTCTTTCCTTTCTCTCTTAGGGACAGAGCAAGTCAATGGTTAATGTCACTACCAAGGGGTTCCATTACTACATAGGATTAGTTGACATAACAGTTTCTAGCTATGTATTTTCCTCCTTCTAAATCTGCTAAGTTAAGAAACGATATATCTTCTTTTATGCAATTTGACACGGACACTCTTTATGAAGCTTGGGAGTGCTTTCAAAAGTTATTGAGGAGATGTCCACATCATCAATTTCTCGTATGATAGCAAGTACAAACTTTTTAAAATGGTTTGTCACCTGCCAACCGTTCATTTATTGATGCTGCCGTAGGAGGTACAATATGGAGGAAAACACCTACTGAGAGCCAAGCACTAATTGAAGAAATGGCGTTGAACAGTTATCAGTGGCAACATGAGCGCCAAGTTCCTAAGAAACAAGCAGGTATGCATGCTGTTGATTCCCCTACTGCTATTTTGAGCTAATTGGAAGCTTTGACAAAGAAGGTTGAGACTCTGATGGTGACAAATAGTACAGCCCCACCAATCATTTGTGAAGCATGTGGAGGATAGAGTCATACAAGTGCAAACTATCAAGTTAGTAGTCCATTCGCCCCCGAGCTTGAACTAGAAAATTTTGTTAGTAATTTTAACCGATAACAGTACAATCCATATGCTAATACGTATAATCCCAGTTAGAGGGACCATCCCAATTTCAAATGAAAAAATCAACAGGGCTATCTACAGAATCAATAGAGAGCTCTGCAACCACCTCCAGGTCCCCAAGCATCTGTAGAGAAGCTAAGCTTTAAGGATTTGATAATAAAGTACATGCAGAATTCAGATGCCAGAATGAAGAACATGGAGAGCCAGATTAGTCAGTTGGCTACTTTGATGACAGCAAGGGCACCAGAGGCATTGCCTAGAACTACTGAGACTAATCCAAAAGAATAGGTCCATGGAATTACCTTAAGAAGTGGGAAGGAACTTGGGGAGTCCTCCCGAAAGAAGGAAACGTCAGAGCATGGAGATACTCTTGTTAAGTCAGTTCATGAGGAAAGTGAGAAGACAACTGAAGCACCTAGCTCATCAAGAATTGAGACCAAGCAAAATGATGTTCTTACTGAAGATGTCTCAATTCAAAATGTAAATAAAGAAAGAGAGGTTGAGAAGAAAGAACCAAAGTTGCAGTGAGCAAAGAAGGATTGTGAACAATGCATAATATATGAACCATCACCATATGCCAAGATCCATTCCCTTAGAGGCTAAAAAATAATTAGCCAGATCAGTAATTTGTAAAATTCTTGGAGATATTCAAGAAATTACAAATTAACATTCTGTTTGTGGAAGCCATCTCTCAAATGCCTAAGTATGCAAAGGTTTTTGAGGGATATACTTATTTAGAAACTCAAGCTTGAGGAATTTGAGACAGTTTGTCTTAATGAGGAGTGTTCTGCCATCCTTTTGAAGAAGTTACCTCCGACATTAAAAGATCCAGGGAGTTTTACTATTGCTTGCTCTATTGGTAATTCTTATTTTGAGAAAGCATTATATGATTTAGGTGCTAGTATAAATTAGATGCCTTTCTCTATTTTTAAGAAATTGGGAATGTAGGAACCGAAGCCCACTAACATTTCACTACAGTTGATTGATAGATCCATCACTTACCCTCGCGGTGTGGTAGAGGATGTTTTGGTGAAGGTGGATAAATTCATAATCCTAGTTGATTTTGTGGTGCTGGATATGGAATAGGACGCTGATATTCCTCTCATTGTTTGAAGACTGTTTCTGGCCACTTCAGGAGCTGTGATTGATGTACCTCGGGGTGAGCTCATCTTGAGAGTGGATGGAGATTATATGACCATCAATGTCTTTAGGGAGACTAAATCTTCCCCAATGTCAAATCTCCATGCCCCTATTAGTATCGTTCAAGCTAAGAAACAGGAAGCCTTAGTCATCAAAGAGCCCCCACCATCATACAATGTGGATGTTGACCTTCTTAAAACCCAAATTGTTGAACTAGAGAAAAGTCCTCCTATGCTCCATGCTCCTTCACAAATTGGTCCTTCATCCGTTGATCGACTGAAACCCCCATGGTTTAGTGGGATCTCTTACGCTAAGGCACTTCTAAAGCAACCAAGTCCTTATCAAGCTCAAAATGTTGTTGGAATCATTCCCAAAGCCATTGACAAAGGGAGGAAGCACTGTTTTGAAAGGAAGAAGGCGTCCTCCTATTTCTCTTACTTTAAGCTACCTTGATTTATCTGAAAAAGGCAACTTCGAGCTAATGACATTAAACAAGTAATTCACAGGAGGCAATTTGTGTTTCTTATTTATTTATCTTCTTTTAACTATTTTTATTTTTATTTTTTTTTCTTTTAGATGCTACTCATGTGTTTTGGAATTTTTCAGATTCTATTCCTGTGCTGACTCTTGTGCTTTTTCTATGCCTGACATTGTGTCACTTGTCATCAGGTTGTGTTGTTCTTTTCTTTACCCTTTTATTTCTTTTTCTTCCACATTGAAGACAATGTTTATCTTAAGTGTGGGAGGTACTTTTAGAATTTTTGTGAAAAATAAATTTGATGAACACTTGAGTATTGCTAGTAATCAAGCAAGAATTGTGTGTCAATTTCTTGATTTATTCTGAGCTGATAGAGATATGTTTTAAAGGGGATTCCATTACTCATGAGATGATAATGTATGAAGCAATTTTTTTCAATGAAGTAAGTGAAATTTAGCATCTTATTTAGAAATTAGTCATGTCTGCTTGATTTTGTTCTCTTTATTAACTCTAGCCAAGAAGTGAGTTTTGAGCTTTAATGATTGAATTTTTCATAGATAAAATCCTATTTTTCTTCTGGAGTGAGTTTTCTCTTGATTGATGTGCGCTAAAACTTGCTTTGATATTTTTTTGAGGCTTTAATGATTTACATACAAACTTGAATATGATTAAGGTAATTAGACTTTATTCTTTCTTGACTTTCAAAGTTGCATTCATAAAATAACCCCTTAGTTACCCTATTTGAGCCTGAAATTAATTTCTTTGAATACTCAATTGAATAATTAGGTTGAATTCTTTGGAGCATCTGATGTGTTGATTGAAAAGTCATTAAAGGTTGCTTTTGTTTCAAGGGTTGAAAAAAAACAAGTTTGAAAAAAAAGAAGGAAAAAAAAAAGAAGGAAAAGTTTGTTGGTGAAGAATAATAAGAATATTGGGTTGAAAAATGAGAATTTGTTATATCTTTGTGCATTATGCTCTATCTGTCATCTTTTCAACCTGATTCTATTTTGTATTGATTTATCCCTGAGCATTCTTTACGCTTATTTATCTTTTTCCTACCCTTCATTATACGCTTGGCCCCGTTACAACCAAAGGAAGTCCTTTTGATTCTTATGCTGTATGTGAACTTGAAGGTGGAGATGAGATTGATAAGCAAGCCTTTGGTATTGCATTTTTCGAGAGAAATTTAAGTGATCTTTTTTTTCTTGGTTGGTAAAGAGAAAAGTTGCAAGTTAGACTCAAGCCTCTAATTGTTTTAAGTGCTAAATTATCTTGCTTGATTGGATTTGATTGCTGAACTTGAATTTTTAAATTGTGGAATTTCCCTTGATTCATGTTTCTTGATGTTGAGTTTCATCTTGTTGTTGATTCCTATTCTTTGCTTGAGGACAAACAAAGCTCAAGTGTGGGGGAGTTGATGAACCGTCAACTTGTCATATTTTTACAATTCAATTCTTGGGTTTTTCATATTTTTTTATGTTTGTTTTATTTTTATTGAACTTTGTTTGTATGTTTTGTTATATTTTTAGTTTTGTTTAATTGTATTTCTACTATGTATTTTATGTGTTTTTGTCAAATAATTGCTCATGGAGAAGACTGGATGTTCAAAGAAGCAAGGAAAAGAGGAATTTATCATCAGCGTCCAGCGCTTGAGCGCTGGAGTGGAGTGCATGAGTGCCGAAAGCGTATGCAGCAATGGTGATTTAGTGGTCTAGTACCTGAGCGCGAGTGAAAAGTGCTTGAGAGCACAACGCATAAAACCACGCGTCCTAATTTAAGTGGCTAAGCATCCAAGTGTCTAGAAGCTAGCGTCTAGGCGCTGGTTGCGTAACAGAGCATGTGAATTTCAATAAATAGAAGAAGTTACGCCAAATTCAACACATTAAGCACACAACACAAGAAAATTCCTAATCCTGAGAGAGTAGTTTTGTGGCAACAGACTTCGAGGACGACTTTGAATGGAGGATTTGATTCTTGAAGGCTTTAAGATCATAATTTCCATTAAGGGGTTTTGATTTCTTTTTCCCTCTAGTTTTCACCTTTCTTTAGATTTTTTTTCCATGGGTTTGTATTGTGATATGGGTTTGTCTGTGTTGAACATGAGTAGCTAAACCCATAGCTAGGGTTATGGGAGATCTTGTTTTCCTGATTATTTGGGTTTGATTTCTAATTTGATTAAGGTAATTTCTTTTAAGGTTTACCATATTGCTTGCATTCTTGTTATAACTTGATCACTTTTGGCATGTGTTGATTCATTGTTTAACTGGTGACCATCCGCATTCAATGAGTGAATCTATATGGTAAGCCTAGGATTAGATTGATGAATGACCAAACATCAATTTTTCTTACTAATGGAATTGATAGGTATGTTAGTTCATCTTTTGAATTGAAGCTTATTGAATTCCTATTTAATTCAACTAAATGACTAAATAGGTGATTTAATTTAGGATTAGAATATTGTTTCATCCATGACCATTGGGATTCAATAGCAGGTAAGAGAATATTAGCAAAAGAATTACTTTACATCATAAATGAAAGAAAATCTGAATAATTGGATTCAAGTGAATCTTGCGCCTTAGTCTCTCTCTCATTGATTATCTGTTATTTATTTGATTGTTCATTGTTTTTCTTTATTTATTTTTTTATTTTATTTTCAATTTCATCATACACTTTCAATTGTCTGGATAACAAATAGTTTTACGAATCTAGTAATTACTACTAATTTCTCGTGGGATCGATAACTGGGACTCAAGTCCTATATTACTTGGTGATCGAGTGCACTTGCTCTTAGTATATTTTGCGTGTATCAAGTTTTTGGTGTTGTTGCCAGGGTATAAGTTTGGTAATATTAGAAGTGAAAAACTCTAGTTAATTTAGACGCCCTTTTATTTTATTTTATTTTATTTTTATTTTTAATTAGTTTGTCACTTCATATTTTTTTGTTTATGCTTACTCGATCTTTGTTTCCTGATTTTGCCTTTGATCCAGAAATTGAGAAAATAACTCGCAGGTGAAGGAAGCATTCTTTTATTGCAGCTGTGACAGAAGATATAAACAGGATGGATAGATAACCAATACTTAAGGCAAATAGTGAAGAGAGAGCTACCCCAGCAGAGTGGACTATGCTAGAGCATTCCATGCCCACTGCTGAAGGGTATGGAGGGAGTATTATAAGACCAGCTGTGGCATCTAACAACTTCGAGATCAAACCAACATTGATCTCCATGATTCAAAATTTTATTCAGTTTAGTGGATTGCCTTTGTATGATCCCAATCAGTATTTGGCCAGGGTCTTGTAGTTGTGTGATACTAAAAAGTATAATGGGGTGACAGATGATGCAATTCGATTGCGATTCTTTCCTTTCCCTCTTAGGGATAGAGCAAGTCAATGGTTAATGTCACTACCAAGGAGTTCCATTACTACATTGAATTAGTTAAAATAATAGTTTCTGGCTAAGTATTTTCTTCCTTCTAAATCTACTAAGTTAAGGAATGACATATCTTCTTTTGTATAGTTTGACATGGACACTCTTTATGAAGCTTAGGAGCACTTTAAAGAGTTGTTGAGGAGATATCCACATCATGGATTTCTCGTATGGCAGTAGGTACAAACTTTTTAAAATGGTTTGTCACCTGCCAACCATTCACTTATTGAGGTTGCCATGGGAGGTACAATATGGAGGAAAACACCTACTGAGAGCCAAGCACTAATTGAAAAAATGGTACTAAATAGTTATCAGTGGCAAAATGAGCACTAGGTTCCTAAGAAACAAGCAGGTGTGCTTGCTGTTGATTCCTCTACTGCTATTTTGAGTCAATTGGAAGCTTTGACAAAGAAGGTTGAGACTCTGATGCTGACAAATAGTGCAGCCCCACCAATCATTTCTGAAGCATATGGAGGACAGAGTCATACAAGTGTAAACTATCAAGTTAGTAGTCCATTCACCTCTGAGCCTAAACTAGCAAATTTTGTTAGTAATTTTAACCCGCAACAGTACAATCCATATGCTAATACGTACAGTCCCGGTTGGATGGACCATCCCAATTTCAAATGGAAAAAATCAATAGGGCTATCTGTAGAATCAATAGAGAGCTCTGCAACCACCTCCAGGTTTCCAAGCATCTACAGAGAAGTCAAGCTTTGAGGATTTGGTAATGAAGTACATGTAGAATTCAGATGTCAGAATGAAGAACATGGAGACCCAGATTAGTCAGTTGGTTACTTTGATGTTAGCAAGGGCACCAGGGACATTGCCTAGTACTACTGAGACTAATCCAAAGGAACAGGTCCATGCAATTACCTTGAGAAGTGGTAAGAAACTTGGGGAGTCCTCCTGAAAGAAGGAAATGTCAGAGCTTGGAGATACTCTTGTTAAGTCAGTTCATGAGGAAAGTGAGAAGGCAATTGAAGCACCTAGCTCGTTAGGAATTGAGACCAAGCAAAATGATGTTCTTACTGAAAATGTCTCAATTCAAAATGTCAACAAAGAAAGAGAGGTTGAGAAGAAAGAACTAAAGTGGCAAAGAGCAAAGAAGAATCATGAACAGTGCACAATATATGAACCATCACCATATGCCAAGATCCCATTCCCTTAGAGGCTAAAAAATAATCTGCCAGATCAGTAATTTGCAAAATTCTTGGAGATATTCAAGAAATTACAAATTAACATTCCGTTTGTTGAAGCCATGTCTTAAATGCCCAAGTATGCAAAGTTTTTAAAGGATATAGTTATATAGAAATGCAAGCTTGAGAAATTTGAGACAGTATGTCTTAATGAGGAGTGTTCTGCCATCCTTTGGAAGAAGTTACCTCCGAAATTAAAAGATCCAGGGAGTTTTACTATTGCTTGCTCTATTAGTAATTTTTATTTTGAGAAAGCATTATGTGATTTGGGTGCTAGTATAAGTTTGATGCCTTTCTCTGCTTTTAAGAAATTGGGAATATAGGAAATGAAGCCCACTAACATTTCACTACAGTTGGCCGATAGATCCATCACTTACCCTCACGGTGTGGTGGAGGATGTTTTGGCGAAGGTGGATAAATTCATATTCCCAGTTGATTTTGTGGTGCTGGATATGGAATAGGATGCTGATATTCCTCTCATTCTTGGAAGGCTATTTCTGGCCACTTCAGGAGCTGTGATTGATGTACCTCAGGGTGAGCTCATCTTGAGAGTGGATAGAGATTATGTGACCATCAATGTCTTTAAGGAGACTAAATCTTCCCTAATGTCAAACCTCCATGCCCTTATCAGTATCATTTAAGTTAAGAAACAAGAAGCCTTAGCCATCAAAGACACCCCACCATCATACAATGTGGATGTTGACCTTCTTAAAACCCAAATTGTTAAACTAGAGAAAGGTCCTCCTATGCTCTATGCTCATTCACAAATTGGTCCTTCATCCGTTGATCGATTGAAACCCCCATGGTTTAGCAGGATCTCTTATGCCAAGGCACTTCTAGAGCAACCAAGTCCTTATCAAACTCAAAATGTTGTTGGAATCATTCCCAAGGCCATTGACGAAGGGAGGAAACACTGTTTTGAAAGGAATATGGTGTCCTCCTATTTCTCTTGCTTTAAGCCACTTTGATTTATTTGAAAAAGGCAACGTCGAGCTAATGACGTTAAACAAGCACTTCATAGGAGGCAACTTGTGTTTCTTATTTATTTATCTTCTTTTAACTATTTTTATTTTTATTTTTTTTTCTTTTAGATGCTACTCATGCGTTTTGAAATTTTTGATTCTATTCTATTGTCACTGACTCTTGTGCTTCTTCTATTCCTGACATTGTGTCACTTGTCATCATGTTGTGTTATTCTTTTCTTTACCCTTTTATTTCTTTTTTTTCCACATTGAAGACAATGTTTATCTTAAGTGTGGAGGTACTTTTAGAATTTTTGTGAAAAAAATATGATGAACACTTGAGTATTACTGGTAATCAAGCAAGAATTGTGTGTTGATTTCTTGATTTATTTTGAGCTGATAGAGATATGTTTTAAAGGGGATTCCATTACTCATGAGCTGATAATGTATGAAGCAATTTTTTTCAATGAAGTAAGTGAAATTTAGCATCTTATTTAGAAATTAGTCATGTCTGCTTGATTTTGTTCTCTTTATTAACTTTAGCTAGAAAATGAGTTTTGAGCTTTAATGATTGAATTTTTCATAGATAAAATCTTCTTTTTCTTCTGGAGTGAGTTTTCTCTTGATTGATGTGCATTAGAACTTGCTTTGATATCATGTTGAGACTTTAATGATTTACATAAAGACTTGAATATGATTAAGGCAATTAGGCTTTATTCTTTCTTGACTTTCAGAGTTGCATTGATAAAATAACCCCTTAATTGCCCCATTTGAGCCTGAAATTGATTTCTTTGCATACCCAATTGAATAATTAGGTTGAATTCTTTGGAGCATCTGATGTATTGATTGAAAAGTCATTAAAGGTTGCTTTTGTTTCAAGGGTTGAAAAAAAAAATTTTTGAAAAAAAAGAGAAAAAAAGAAAAGGAGAAAAGAAAGAAGGAAAAGTTGGTTGGTGAAGAATAATAAGAATATTAGGTTGAAAAGTGAGAATTTGTTATATCTTTGTGCATTATGCTCTATCTGTTATCTTTTCAACCCGATTCTATTTTGTATTGATTTATCCCTGAGCATTCTTTACCCTTATTTATCTTTTTCCTACCTTTCATTATACCCTTGGCCCCGTTACAACCAAAGGAAGTTCTTTTGATTCTTGTGCTATATATGAACTTGAAGGTGAAGATGAGATTGATAAGCAAGCCTTTGGTATTGCATTTTTCAAGAGAAATTTGAGTGATCTCTTTTCTCTTGGTTGGTAAAGAGAAAAGTTACAAGCTAGACTCAAGCCTCTAATTGTTTTAAGTGCTAAATGATCTTGCTTGATTGGATTTGATTGCTGAACTTGAATTTTTAAATTGTGGAATTTCCCTTGATTCATGTTTCTTGATGTTGAGTTTCATCTTGTTGTTGATTCCTATTCTTTACTTGAGGACAAGCAAAGCTCAAGTGTGGGGGAGTTAATGAAGCGTCAACTTGTCTTATTTTTACAATTTAATTCTTAGGTTTTTCATGTTTTCTTTTGTTTGTTTTATTTTTATTGAACTTTGTTTGTACGTTTTGTTATATTTTTAGAATTGTTTAATTGTGTTTTTGTCAAGTAATTGCACATGGAGAAGACTAGATGTTCAAAGAAGTAAGGAAAAAAGGAATTTTTCATCAGCGTCCAGCGCCTGAGCGCTGGAGTGGAGCGCTTGAGCACCCAAAGTGTATGCAGCAGTGGTAATTTAGTGGTCTAGCGCCTGAGCGCTGGTGAAGAGTGCTTGAGTATAACACCACATGTCTTAGTTTAAGTGGCTAAGCACCCAAGCGTCTAGAAGCTAGCGTTTAGGCGCTGGTTGCGTAACAGAGCATGTGAATTTGAGTAAATAAAAGAAGTTACGCCAAATTCAATACATTAAGCACACAATGTAACACTCGGATTTCTCGTTTTTCTTAATATAAATAAGTTTTATAATATTTATGAATTTTTGTGAATTTTTGGGAGTTTTTAATTATTTTGATTATTTTAATATTATTTTAAACTGTATACCCAAATTTCATTTTTTCTGAATATATATGAGTTTTATAATTTTTATGATTTTTGTGAATTTTTATGAAATTTTCTAAGTTTTTAATTATTTTAATATTATTCTGGGCACTATGTGGGCCCGGGGCGGGCCTAAAAAAAATTTTTTTTGGGACTGAGAAGTTGCAGACTGTTGATGCGGAGCTGGGGGAACTTATTAAACCCAAATCCAGAAACAGTTGACAAAAATTTTCTGTATCTGAATTTTTGATATATTTTATTATCCACTGGATAATGTTATTATCCTTTGGGTAGTGCTTTTATTCATTGTGTAATGTTATTATTCATTGGATAGTAACAGACAGTAGCTATTATCCATTGGGTAATAGTATCTGAAAATATCTGTTAGAAAATATCTTTCAAAAAATATCTGTTGAAAAATATCTTGGTTGATCATGGAAGGTGGCTATGACACCTTTATAAACAACCAATAAGAAGCAAGCTTAGCAAAGAAGCTTTGCATATCAACCCTTGATCTAATCAATGGTTGTGGGAGCAAGCTTAATGTTGAAGCCTTGGATGTCCACCATTGATTAAATCAATGGGTATGATAGCTTGTATTAAATCAAATATTTCTTTCTCTCTCTTCATGGAGGCTCACGGCCATATAGCCCTAAAGTGACCAAAATTCATTTTTCTTTCACATGCAAAAAGCTATGAACTTTTCTCTTAAAAATCTAAACATTTTCCTTCATTTTCTCTCTTCCACCCCACGGTTACCCGACACCAATATACCTTCCAATCACTTTTAATTCAAATAAATCATACCACTTAGTCTTAAACCTCATTCCAAACATCTTTGAAGTTGTGATCAAGCCTTGATTCCATCATCTTCAAGCTTGATTTTAGGATTCAAATTCTAGGGTTTCAAGAGCTTTTGGTGGAGGAAGTTGAAGCAAAAGATCAAACAAAGAGACTTGGAAGCTACATACAAGGTAAGAGCGAGATTAACCTCATCAACCATTTGTGGTGGTGAGGGACACGAAATTTGATGTGTTTGTGTGATTGTAATTATTTATCTTATGTGATTTATTGCTTTGATATATGCATGAACTTGTTAAAGTAGGATTTTTGATGTTTAAATATATTGTATGCTATGATTTAAGCTTGAAAGGAAAGAAATTTTGGCTCTAATGGCCAAGTGAGGCTCACGACCTCTAAGCCCTTCAAAGGGGTTTCCATTTCAAAAATGTTTTATTAAATAGTAATCTAGATGATTAGTGATAATAAACCTAATTAAGGATTTATAAAATCAAAAATGAAAATGAATATATTTTAGCACTAATTAAGAAATTGATTTTTGGCCACATAGTGGATTTAGGACAAAAATGTAATTTTGAGACTTTAAAATAATTTATTTATGATGATGTAAATAAATTAAATGGAAAAGGATTTTATTTAAAATTAAGATAATATGGATTTTTAGAAAAATGGTAGAAATATTCTTTAAAAGGGATTTAATAGGGAAATAATGGAAATAAAGTCTAATTTTGATATTAAATAAGAAAAGTTTTAATTTGAGCTTAGAATATGAGAAATTGTTTTACGTAATTGAAAATACATAGAAAACTTCTACGCGATTTAAAAATGGTAATTTTTAGTTACGGAATTAAGAAAACATTTTAAAATCCCTACGCGATTGAGAAAATGTTGAAAAATTGTTACGCCAGTTAAAAACGTAACAGAAGTTTTCTGCGATTATGAAAATGAGATAAAAATGCTACGCGATTGAGAGGAACAACAAGTTTTGCTGTCGGGCCAATATAATGGACTTGGATATAACACTATGTGTTTGTGGCCGATAATGGCCTATATTGTGTATTAAGTCATTGAACATGCATTTGTCAAACAGACGGTGTCTGTTAAGGCTATTGCTGCCTAGGAGTTGAATTACACCTAAGTGCGGGTGCGAATTGCGTAGTGTTGTTCACTTGTTGAACTAGGAGGCGTAAGAGCACAAGAATTCCACAAATGGACAGTAGGTAGCTCCAATGGGCTGTAGTAACTGAGCAATGCTCCGACGATCTTGACTAAACACTATTCTATTCATGATTTGGCATAGAATGTCATGTATAATGTCTGTTGTGCACTTTGAGAAAATTATAGCACTTGGTCCGAGGCGACCGATATACTGACATATCTTCTGGATCATTCTCTCAGAAATTGAGTTTAGCTTCATGGAGTAGGAAATTGGTTCATCATACATGTGCATAGTCAGTTATTATTTTATTGTGATATTAATTATTTGCTATTTAATGCAATAATTATGTGATGCTATGAATATATCTGTTAAATGCTGTGTATGAATAGTATGCTATTTTACTATTTTTTTACTGCCATCATGGTATTGATGTAGGGGATTTCACCTCTTTGCTATGTTATTCTGTTTGTTTGTATGATTGTTTTAAAGGGTGAAGAGGAAGAGGACGATTTGCCTTATTTCTGTCTGGGTTAGTTTGTCTATTATTGTTATGGCGTTGAGGGGTTTTTTGGGTTACGTGAAGGTTATGTTTAGAGGTGGTACAAATGCCTAGCGCTATGATGTTGACGAGGACCACATTGTATATATTGGAGTAGTATCTGTGACTATTAGTAGGACTTTCCATGGGGATCCTATGTTTACTTTCAGCGCTTTTATGCATTTACGTTTTACTATGCCCATAGATTTTTTGTGGAGTACTTGGTCGTACTATTCCTACGGAGGATTCAGTTGTTTCTTCTGCGTGGACTCTTGTCCGTAACCCTGCGACCCATCAGGGGTTACTGTCTTCTGAGGAGTCGGAGGATGATCTAGAGGAGGATCTGGTTGAGTACCCTTCTGACTAGGTGTGGGTACTAGGTTAGTTTATATTTGGGCTGTAGTACCTGTATAGTTATTTTGGGAACAAAACTGGATGTTTTAAAGTTTTAGATCTTTAGTATGTATGTAATGTAAATTATTTTAATGTGCTATATTTTGTAATTTATTTGATTTATTGGTTTTAATTTTATGCAAAGAAAAATATTTGAAAAATCATATAAATAATATTAATAATTTTTATAACTTGGTAAATTTTGGTAATTGAAAATCTATTAAATGTGATGCCCTAAAAGGGGTGTTACATTAGTTGGTATCAGAGCCCAAGTTTGAGTCTTTTGGGTTTGCGGGTAGGTATGTCTTGTTTGTGTTGTGTGATTCTCTGTGTTTGGTTTCCGCTAGGAGACAACATTGTTTGAAATGATTTTAAAATGATTTTATTTGACTTGATTTCGTTTAACTTCAAAGGAGTACAATGGTACTTGGAAGAGGTACAATTATGGATTATGGACGCGAAAACGAGATCATGGTTGCGTCTGCAGAAGCTATGCAAAGGATGGCAGATTTCATCGTGCAGCAGAATCAAAGAGCTACCCAACAACATGCCGAGAATGCCAAAGCTTAGAATTTTTTAGAGTTTCGCCGTAACAACCCTCCATAGTTTAAAGGAGAGTTTGATCCTAAGAAGGCGAATCTCTGGATCAAAGAGCTAGAGAAAATTTTTTGAGGAATAGGTTATGTTGATGAGAGGAAGGTGACGTACGCTACTTTCATGCTCATGGGAGACAGAGAAGACTGGTGGACAGGAACACAACAACTGTTAGAAGTGGAATGAAGAGTGATTACGTGGGGACTCTTTAAGAACAAGTTTCTGGAAAAGTATTTTCCAGCAAGTGTGAGGCATGCTAAGGAGACAGAATTTCTTAGTTTGCATCAGGGAGGAATGACAGTTGGCAAATACGTCGCAAAGTTCGAGAGCCTATCTAAGTTCTCGAGGTACTTCCAACTTCAGCCTGACGAAGAGTGGAAGTGTAGAAAGTTTGAAGATGGTTTGAGGCACGACTTGAAGCTTGCAGTGCTGTCTCTAGGGATTGGCCAGTTTCCAATTTTGGTTGACAAGTGTCGTTGGATAGAGGAGATTGATCAGTCTCGCGACACTAGAAATCGTAACTTTGGACCTACACGGTTCCAAAGAGGAGGAAATAACAACAGCCGATTCCAGCGAAAGCCATACTCACGGCCAACGGGGAGCCAGTTTCAACAAAGATCTTATGGAGGAAGTTCAAACAACAACAAATTTGGTCAGGAAGTGGCATCAACATCAAAATGCTTTAAATGTGGGAAGGACCACTTGACAAAATACTGTACAATCAAAGGCATCATTTGCTTTCGATGTGGCAAACTAGGGCATTTTTCAAAGGACTGTGATCAACCTAAGATGGAGCCCTCAGTAGGTAATGTTCAGTGTAATACCCTAGAAAATCATGTTAGGCTTGTATATGGTTACAGAGGTAGCTTAATACTTACTTAACATGTCTGTGTAGTTTTATGACTTTCTGAGCACGTTTAGGCACTTTGCTGTAACACTATGTGAGCAATATAGCTATTATTTGCTCCGAAAGTGGCTTAAATTGCTTAGTTAGTGGAAATAAATATGGAGAGTTTGTTTTCATGTCATAAATGGGGGAACTGTGCTACAGTTAAAGTTTGAGAATTTTCAGAGTTAGTTTGGCATTTTTAAGCATACTGATTATGTGTTTTAATACCGATTTGACCCTTAGCTGATATAGAAATATCAGTTTTTGATGAAATAGAATTTTTAATGAATCTTAAGATTTATTTTGAATCTGTTGGAAGCTATGAAACTAGATTTGGTGGAAACTGAGTGTTCTTAGCAGATTGGGGTTTTGGTACTAACCAAGAGGAGTCTAATAAGACTTCCCTTCTTAAAAATATCCCACGGTGGGGATATTTTATGGGTAGAAGCAGAGAGGCAGAAAATGTGAGAAAGAAGAAGAGAAAAGAAAGAAAAGAGAAAAAGAAAGAAGGAGAAGGAGAAAGGAAGAGAAGGAACAACCACAAAGGGAAAGAATTAAAGTGGAGGCTTTGCTCCATCTTCATCTTCTTAATCTTGAGGTAGGGGGAAATCTGTTTGTGATGTTTGTTTTCATTCTTTTCTTTTGGTTCAAGAAAAGTTTGAAGAGGAAATGAGGTTTGATGAGTGGTTTTATGATTTATAAGTTGAATCTTGATGTGGTTAGTATGGTTGAGTTAGAAACTAAATTGTTGATGTGTTAGGATGAATTTTTCATTATTTGGAGCCTTAATTCCTATTTTTTTGGGTCATTTTGGGGGTTTAGGTTGGATTTTGATATTTTGATTCATAAATGTTGATTCAAGTGAAATTGATGTTGTTTGAGTGTTGTTATGTGTAGTTGGATCTTGTTAGAGGTTGGAAATTACTTGAAAACGGATTTTGAGTGATTGGAAGAGGGTTTAGTTCCAATGGAACAGTACCCATATCTGCAAAATTATGCAGATTTTTAGTTCTGCTATTGACGCCGCAACGTTGGACTTTCAACGCCTCAACGTTGGTAAGAACAGGACAAATGCCGCAACGTTGGACTTTGAATGGTGCAACGTTGGGAAGAATAAGGGACGGGTGCCGCTACGTTGAATGTTTATGCCGCAACGTTGGGAAGAATAAGGGACGCGTGTTGCAACGTTGAATGTTTACACCGCAACGTTGGCAGCTTTTCTTGCCAGTACTTGAACCCGAGGCTTGGGCGCCACAACGTGGCACAAGGAAATGCCACAACGTAGGCCAGAAAATAACTATATGTTGTGTTAGGTTGCCTTGGAGTCTTCCAATGGTGTAGTTTCTTCATTTATGCTTCTTTTTGAGTACAGAGACTCTAATAGGAGTATTTAATGAAGTGGTTGTGTGGTGAAAGTAAATCAATTATTATGTTAATTATTGTGGTATTTAACATCATTATTTTTCATATTGGTAGTTAGGAATGTAAATCAGTTGACATGCTAGTTATTATAGTAATTGGCATTATTGTTGTTCCCTATCTATGTTGATGAGGGTGAGTCTTCATTGTAGATGGTCTAATGTAATTTTGAACGAGTAGGTAACCAATCCTTCCCATCATAGAGGTCATTGTTCTGATCAAATATGATTGTTGCTGAAGACCATGTAGTTGATGAGACTTCACTACCCGGAGAGAGTGATCATACATAGTTGTAAGTGAAGAGGTAACATACCTTCCCTATCATAGTAATGAGTTGAGGATGGTCTTTCCCTCACACCCCATGGAATAGCTGGAGCTGGGTTTCTAGTGCTTGTTCAGAGCTTATAGAACCGGGTTCCTTTGTTTTGTTCAAGGCACATGCATACCATACATTTCCTGAGTGACTAAAGATGAGTTTCTTCACTAAGTCTAAGGAATCATGACATTCTCTACATTCACTTTAGGTTATTGAATAGGCATGAACATTAGACATAAATTGGCATAGCATGGCAATTGTATGGGCGGTTGCTACCATGACATATTCATGCATTGCAGTTGTATGGGCAATTACGTGTCTCTGAGATGGAGATGTTGTTTGCTTCTCTGACTGAAGTGTTAATAGGATAATTGAGTATATTATCTATTTGTATATGATTATATACTGGTATTGGAATGCTTCTAATGAGATATGTTTTCTCACCTCGATTGTGTTGCCATGTAAATCCAGTTGCTAGTTCCTCAAGGGGAAAAGAGAAGATGAACTAAGATTAGTATAGTTATATACTTTTTGATTAAAAATCTTGTATAATATGCTAGTTTCGTTGTTGTAAAAGATTATGTATTACAATATGCCTTGGAGGCAGTGATGTATATATAACTTTTGTTATCGTGGTTCCCCATATTTACTTATTGTGTATGAATGATATGGGATAGTTGTTGATGTATGTTAGAAGTAGCAAGTCCAGTATTGAGTTATTCTTTTATATGACGATATAATTGGATAGCAAATATAGGGCTGTTACATTCGGGTCGTAAAGTTGCAAGCAGGAGGATGAGTGTACACTATGAGTGGGGAGGAAATCTCGCAGTCAGAGGATCTAATTACGGGAGAATGTGCCATAAAGGTAATTCTTTAACTGTACTATATGATTATGGAGTGATGCATTCATTTATTGCTTATGACTGTGTGGATTGTTTAGGATTATCTGTGTCATTATTGCCTTTTGATTTAGTTGTTTCTACCCCTACTGATAAGCCTGTTGTCACTACAAAAGTTTGTTTAAACTGTCCTATTTGTGTTGAAAATCGAATCTTTTTTATTGATTTGATTTGTTTGCCTCTGTCTGAAATAAACATAATCCTAGGAATGAATTGGTTATCTTCTAACCATATCCTATTAGATTGTGCCAATAAGACTTTAATTTTTCCTAAACCTGAGAATTATGGATTTTTAACGGCAAACTAAGTCGAAGCTTGCTTAAGGGAAGGAGCTCGAGGATACATGCTGTTATCTTCCTTAGAAGTCAAAAGTGAAGAAGATGTGAATGCTATTCTAATAGTAAACGAGTTTTCAGAGGTTTTTCCTGATGACATTCCTGGACTACCACCGGATAGAGAGATAGAGTTTTCTATTGATCTTGTACCAGGCGCTGGTCCTGTTTCGATGGTACCATACCAGATGTCGCCAGCAGAGTTGGTTGAACTCAAGAAGCAATTGGAGGAACTGTTGGGGAAATAGTTTTTGTGAGACCTAGTGTATCTCCATGGGGAGCTCCAGTACTGTTAGTGAAAAAGAAAGATGGAACTTCACGTTTTTGCGTAGACTACCGTCAGCTGAATAAAATCACGATTAAGAATAAGTATCCGCTTCTAAGGATAGATGACTTGATGGATCAACTAAATGGGCTGCTGTTTTCTCAAAGATCGATTTACGTTCTGGTTATCATCAGATTCGCGTGAAGGTGGAGGATGTTCCTAAGACAACTTTTCGGACACGTTATAGGCACTACGAGAATCTAGTAATGCCTTTTGGGGTAACAAATGCTCCTGCAATATTCATGGATTACATGAATAAGATCTTTCGTCCCTATTTAGACAGATTTGTGGTTATCTTTATTGACGACATTCTGATCTATTCTCAAAGTCTAGAGGAACATGTTGAACATTTTAGTGTGGTTCTTCATATTTTGAAGGAGAAGAAGCTATACGCGAAGTTGTCCAAATGTGAATTCTGGTTGAATGAAGTTCATTTTTTGGGGTATATGATCTCAAAGGATGGGATTGTAGTGGATCCAGCAAAAGTGAAGTCAGTTATTCAGTGGAAAAGATCGAAGACCGTGATAGAGATTCATAGTTTCGTTGGATTGGCCGGGTATTATTGAAGGTTCATTGAAGGGTTTTCAAAGATAGCAGGACCTCTCACTTAAATCACATGGAAGAATCAAACTTTTACATGGACGGATGCATATGAGAAGAGTTTCCAAGAACTGAAGAGGCGTTTGACTACTGCACTGGTGTTGATTCTGCCTGATCCCAATGAAACGTTTGAAGTGTATTATGATGTTTCATATTTGGGTTTGGGTTATGTGTTGATGCAGAACAGAACTCTTTAAGGCAATTAAAAGTGCATGAGAAGAATTATCCTACTCATGATTTGGAATTGGCGGTGTGGTGTATGCGTTGAAGATATGGAGGCATTTTCTTTATGGAGCAACCTTCAATATTTACAGTGACCATAAGAGTCTGAAGTATTTGTTTGATCAAAAGGAGTTGAATATGAGATAGCAAAGATGGTTAGAATTTTTGAAGGACTACGATTTTCAACTTCAGTACCACCCTGGAAAGGCAAATGTCGTAGCGGATGCTTTGAGCAGAAAAGTACTTAGTGTATCTGCTATGATGATTAAAGAGAATGAATTAATAGAGCAATTCAAGGATATGCGGTTGTCAGTGGATTTGACACCAGGGAGGATTTGTTTGAATATGATGACCATTTTGGGTAGCCTGATGGAGGAAATTAGAGAAGAGCAAAAAGGTGATGAATTTTTACAGAATAAAAGAGAGCTCGTAGAACAAGGTGCGAAGACATAGTTTAATGAAGGATTTGATGGAATTCTAAGATTTGGAGATAGAATTTGTGTGCCGAGCAATTCAGAGCTTAGAAGATTAATTCTCGATGAAGCCCATAAAAGCAAGTTGAGTATGCACCCTGGAGAGACCAAGATGTATCAAGATCTAAAGAGATTGTATTGGTGGTAAGAGATGAAGAGAGATGTTGCAGAATATGTATCGTCTTGTTTGACTTGTCAGAAAAAAAAAGGTTTAGCATCAAAGACCATCTGCAATGTTGCAACCTTTGGCTATTCTTGAATGGAAATGGGATAGCATCGCTAAGGATTTTGTTGTCGGATTGCCCAAGACTCGAAAGGGTTATGACTCTATTTGGGTAGTGGTTAATCGACTTACAAAGTCAACACATTTCTTTCCTATTAATATAAGATATTCAATGGAAAGGTTGGCTCAAGTGTACATTAGCGAGATCGTTGGACTTCATGGCGTACCCTCCAGCATTATTTCTGATAGAGATCCGAGGTTCACGTCAAGGTTTTGGCAAAGTTTACAAGAAGCAATGGGGACTAAACTTCGTTTAAGTTTTACATATCATCCATAAATAGATGGCCAGTCAAAAAGGACGATTCAGTCACTAGAAGATTTGTTACGGGCTTGTGTTCTAGAGCAGACTGGAGGTTGGGATGAATTCTTACCTCTGATAGAATTCACCTATAACAACAGTTATCACTGAAGCATAGGTATAGCACCCTATAAGGCATTGTATGGGCGACGATGTCGAACTCCTTTGTGTTGGTTTCAAGATGGGGAGAATCTTGCTTTAGGACCAGAACTTGTGCAGCAAACAACAGATAAGGTTAAAGTGATTCAGGAAAAGATGAGGACAACTCAGAGTCGACAGAAAAGTTATGCTGATAAGAGAAAGAGACCACTTGAGTTTGAGGAAGGCGAACATGTATTTTTAAGGGTTACACCCACGACTAGGGTCGGGCGGGTTATAAAATCTAGAAAGGTCACTCCTAAATTTATCGGACCATATCAAATTCTTCATCGGATAGGTCCGGTAGCATATTAGATAGCTTTACCGCCTTTTTTTTCAAACATCCATAATGTCTTTCATGTGTATTAGTTAAGAAAGTATATTCTTGATCCCACCCATGTTATAGCTCCGAAAACGGTAGAATTGAAAGATAACTTAACCTATGAGACATTTCTTGTAAAGATCGAAGATCAAAGAGTTAAGCAACTTAGAGGAAAAGAAATTGCCTTGGTAAAGGTGATCTGGAATGACGTGACCAGAGATGCGACATGGCAGTTGGAAGACAAGATGATGGAATAATATCCTTATTTATTTTAAATGTTAGAAAAATTTCAAGGACGAAATTTTTATTAGAGGGGGAGAGTTGTAACACCGTTTTCTCGTTTTTCTTAATATAAATAAGTATTATAATATTTGTGAATTTTTGTGAGTTTTTAGGAATTTTTAATTATTTTGATTATTTTAATATTATTTTGAATTATATGGCCGGAATTTTTTTTTGAATATATATGCGTTTTATAATTTTTATGATTTTTGTGAATTTTTATGAATTTTTCTGAGTTTTTGATTATTTTAATATTATTTGGGCACTGTGTGGGCTCGAGGCGGGCCCAAAAAAATAAAAATATTTCGGGACCGAAAAGTTGTAGACTGTTGATGCGAGGTCGGGAGAACTTACTAAACTCAAATCCAAAAACAGTTGATGAAAATTTTCTGTATCTGAATTTTTGATATATTTTATTATCCACTGGATAATGTTATTATCCATTGGGTAGTGCTTTTATTCATTGTATAATGTTATTATTCATTGGATAATAACTGACAGTAACTATCATCCATTGGGTAATAGTATCTAAAAATATATGTTAGAAAATATATTGGTTGGTCATGGAAGGTGCTATGACACCTTTATAGACAACCAATAAGAAGCAAGCTTAGCAAAGAAGCTTTGCATATCAACCCTTGATCTAATCAATGGTTGTGTGAGCAAGCGTAATGTTGAAGCCTTGGATGTCCACCATTGATTAAATCAATGGGTATGATAGCTTGTATTAAATAAAATATTTCTTTCTCTCTCTTCACGGAGGCTCACGACCATATAGCCCTAAAGTGACCAAAATTTATTTTTCTTTCACATGCAAAAAGCTATCAACTTCTCTCTTAAAAATCTAAACACTTTCCTTCATTTTCTCTCTTCTACCTTATGGCTACCCTACACCAATATACCTTCCAATCACTTTTAATTCAAATAAATCATACCACTTAGTCCTAAACCTCATTCCAAACAACTTTGAAGTTGTGATCAAGCCTTGATTCCATCATCTTCAAGCTTGATTTTAGGATTCAAGTTCTAGGGTTTCAAGAGCTTTTGGTGGAGCAAGTTGAAGCAAAAGATCAAATAAAGAGACTTGGAAGCTATATACAAGGTAAGAGCGAGATTAACCTCATCAACCATTTGTGGTGGTGAGGGACACGAAATTTGATGTGTTTGTGTGATTGTAATTATTTATCTTATATGATTTATTGCTTTGATATATGCATGAACTTGTCAAAGTAGGATTTTTGATGATTGAACATATTATATGCTATGATTTAAGCTTGAAAGGAAAGAAATTTTGGCTCCAATGGCCAAGTGAGGCTCACGACCTTTAAGCCCTTCAAAGGGGTTTCCATTTCAAAAATGTTTTATTAAATGGTAATTTAGATGATTAGTGATAATAAACCTAATTAAGGATTTATAAAATCAAAAATGGAAATGAATATATTTTATCACTAATTAAGAAATTGATTTTTGGCCACATAGTGGATTTAGGACAAAAATGTAATTTTGAGACTTTAAAATAATTTATTTATGATGATGTAAATAAATTAAATGGAAAAAGATTTTATTTAAAATTAAGATAATATGGATTTTTAGAAAAATGGTAGAAATATTCTTTAAAAGGGATTTAATAGGGAAATAATGGAAATAAAGTCTAATTTTGATATTAAATAAGAAAAGTTTTAATTTGAGCTTAGAATATTGAGAAAATGTTTTACGCGATTGAAAATACGTAGAAAAACTTCTACGTGATTTAAAAATGGTAATTTTTAGCTACGCGATTAAGAAAACGTTTTAAAATCCTTACTCGATTGAGAAAACGTTGAAAAACTGTTACGCGATTTGAAAATGTAATAGAAGTTTCCTGTGATTGTGAAAATGCTATAAAAATGCTATGTGATTTGAGAGGAACAACAAGTTTTGCTATCGGGCAATATAATGGACCCGGATATAACACTGTGTGTTTGTAACCGATAGTGGCCTATAAGGTGTATTAAGTCATTGAACATGCATTTGTCAAACAGACGGTGTCTATTAAGGCTATTGTTGCCTAGGAGTTGAATTACATCTAATTGCGGGTGTGAATTACGTAATGTTGTTCATTTGTTGAACTAGGAGGTGTAGGAACACATGAATTCCACAAATGGACAGCAGGTAGCTCCACTGGGCCGTGGTAACTGAGCAATGCTCCGACAATCTTGACTAAACACTATTCTATTCATGATTTGGCATAGAATGTCATGTATAATGCCTGTTGTGCACTTTGAGAAAATTATAGCACTTAGTCTGAGGCGGCTGATATACTGACATATCTTCTGAATCATTCTCTCTGAAATTGAGTTTAACTCCATGGAGTAGGAAATTGGTTCATCATACATATGCATAGTCAATTATTATTTTATTATGATATTAATTATTTGCTATTTAATGTTGGTTGTGGCTTCTGATTACTTAAGAAGGGAGGGTTGAATTAAGTATAATAGGTTTTTGAAACTTTTTCCCTTTTTTGCAAAAACTGATTCTTTTCTTTAATCAAAGAAAGATATTTTTTCAACCAACAAACCAAAATGTGTTTTTGCAAGATGTATTGCAATCAAGAATTGAAACTTATAATGAAATATTAACATTAAAATTGAATTCAAATAAGAATAAAATCATTAACAAATCAGATCATACAAGCATCCCTAACATATTGCTTAATTCATACATTCAATCAATAAAGCAAATAAAGAGTTAAGGGATAGAGAAAATTACAAACTGAGATTTATCCTGGTTCAGCTACCTCCTTTGGTAACCTACATCTAGTTCTCACACCACTATGAGATTTATCCACTATAGAAAATCAATATACAAGATTCTTTTACGAAAGCTCCACTTCTTGGTTCCTTCTACCCAAATGACAACTTTTCAGTCAAAGCAATCTTATAAAAACCCACAAGAATTCCTTCTATTCTTGCACAGCACCAAGAGTCCCTTCCACTCTTGATCTAACCAACGAGAGAACCTTATCTCTTATCTCTATTTTACAAACTATGAAAAGATTGAATCAGATTCCGAGAAATCAGAAATTACAAATTGAAACTCTAGAGAAAAATACTCTATTTTTCTTCAATGAAAAGCTCTCTGAATTTTGAGTGTATGATTTCGTATATTGAATAATTGTCTTTGAAAAAGTGTTTTCCAATGTCCTTATATAGGTATATCTCAAAATAGATCCGTTGGATACACTTTACAAATCATTTGAGATCATAATAGACTTAAAAGAAAAATTCTGTTATTGGTCAATCGATGTGTACACAGATGTATTAAACAAGATTTCACTTTTATTACATGTGTACATCGATTGCCTAATCGATTATTTTCTTGGATGTTCTTGATCTTGAAAGATACACACATGAATACATCGATGTTGTTCTTTTAAAAACACTTTAAATTTCAGCCCAGAAGTTTATACATCGATTAATTAATCGATTGTATAGTTATTTTAAAACGTTCTTTCTTCTATTTTGGCTTATACATCGATGTATCAATAGATGTATTAAAGTAAAATGCTTCTGTTTTTACTTATACATAGATGTACTAATCGATGTATATAAATGTCAAATGCATTCTAGCCTCTGTTTTATTTATACATCAATGTACTAATCAATGTATATATGCAAATGTGCATATTGATCAAGTAAGTCCAGAATCAATCAATGTACACATAGATGTATAACATTTATACATAGATGTACACATAGGTTTTTATCAAAAGTTAGTCAATTAACTGAAAGTACATTGATGTACACATAGATGTACAATCTTATTAATTAACCTTATTCATTCTTAGTCCATTTATTCTTTTGAAAAATCATTTTTACTTATTTGAGAGCTTAATCAAAGAATTAAACTGAGTCTTTTCTTTACAACATGTTCCTAATGATCTCCATTGTATTGCTTCTTCATGATGCTTCTTCTTCAAGTAATCCTTTTTTATCATTGTATTGACTTTACTTGCTCCTTTAAATCTATTAAAAAATTCAAGCTTGGCAAGTAGTTAGTGACTCAAAATAATAATCATATTAAGTTTAGTCATTAATCAAAACACACTAGGGTCATTTATCCACAAACCCCCCCTTTTTGATTGATGACAAGCTTACCATACATAACATGTTTAACATTCAATATATCAGAGTAATTAAAATGTATATTAGAGTAATATTGCCATTTACTCCCCCTGTCTAATTGATAGTTCTTTAATATGCAAACATGTATAGGATCATTGCATCATTATTTATATTTTAGATCATTAGTTTAAGTTGATTTAATATGTATGCAGTATATTTGTATGGTACCTATTTCTCCCCCTTTGTCATTATAAAAAAAAAGGTACATATATATAAGGGAGAATCAAAGTACAAAAGTATATAAAACAAAGTACATTCTTAAAATTCAAACATTCATTTATATCCATCATTCATTCAGTCATATTAACATGATCAAAACAAGTCATACAGTCATTTATCATCATCATTGTTCAAAACAGAATTGAAAATAATTCAATTAATATCAAAAATAACATTACAGACACACTTAAGACATCCTAAGACCTAAATATCTTCATTGGTTCTAGGTTCTTCTGTGTGCTGTGAAGCTTGACTTGCTTGCCCTTCAGGATTAACTTCCTCTTCAGGTGCAGTAGCAGCAGCAGCTTTTCTAGCTATGTTTACTACATCTTCTGAAGTAGGATGAACTTCTGGAGGTGCAGTGATAGAAATGCCTAGATGTTGATGTAGAGTAGCCATTTGGCCTTCTAAGGTATTGAGTCTAATACTCAAGAACTCAATAGATTGTTTTTGCATCATATGATGTTTTGTTTGCTTAGCCTCAAAGCCTTCAAACATTTGTATTAACTTGTCCATTTTGCTATTCAGCTCTGAATTTTCCTCAGTAGCTCTTGTTGGTTCTTCACCAGCTATTCTGATCCATTCTCCATCTACTTTAGCAAGCTTCATCTTGCTAATTGTTCCTTCACCAAATTTATGAGTTACCTTTGTGGCATCAAATTTCTCTTCATTTTCCAGAGAAACACCAAAATGTTCCAGCAGACACATCACCAAACCAGGATATAGTAGGGTAGCTCCACTGATTTTAAAGTCCAACATGTGTCTAGCAATTATGTAGCTCCAACTTAGTTGCTTCTTTTGTAGCATAGCCCAGAGCATTAAGATGTCATTATTCTGCACCACAATATGATTTCCTAATCTTGGTAACAGCATCCTGCTCAGCATATATTGCAGGAGCCTATGCTGAATGTGCATTGAACTGATATTTATCAGTCTTCCTTCTAGTGCATTTTCAATTAGAAGCACCTTCTTTGCTTCTTCCCTATCAAAGGTCTTAATCCAAATACTGTCTGTTCTAGTACCAGCAAAATTACTTCCTTTGTAGTCTAATCCAGTAAATTGAGCAAATTCTTCAAAAGTCATCTCAATTTTAGTGTTCTTTACTTCAACAGAGAATCCCTCATTGTCCATTTCATATGTACAATAAAATGCTTTGATCAATGTAGGGTAAATGTCACTCTTAATCTACAGAAATTGACTCAGATTGTACTCTTCTAAAATGTGACGACGCTGATGTTAGAGGAGGGATAAGGTTAGAAATAAATTTTCTTATAGGGGGTATTTTGGTCATTTGGCCTATATGAGAAAAAAAAACAGATCAAAGATTTAAACCGGAGGAAGAACGAGAAACAGAGACGTTTCTCGTCCTCTGTTTCTCGTCTCTTCCCCTTTCTCCACCAAATTTTCATATTTTCCCCATTTTAGCACCAAATCCTTGCATCCACTTGCACCAAGAGCTTGAGGTAAGTTTCTACCATTTTAATTTTTTTTTTGTTTGCTTTGTACCAAATCTCATTTCCCTCAAGCTTTGTTATCTCAAATAAAATAGTAGATGAGCATATTTTGGGGCTTTGAAGTAGAAATCTAAGAGTGTGGAAGGTTGTTTTTAGTAAGTGGTAATGGGAAAGTCATATATTGATTTTTTTCTTCTCTCATGAGATTCTTAAAAAAAAAACCTAAGCCCTAAAATTAGGGATTTAAACTAATCTCTTTACCCCTTTGTTAGTTCAACTTTAAATGAAATTTCTAGAGTTTTATCAATTGTAAATTTGTAATTATAGAGTAGTTATTTTATTTATTTATGATAATTGTGTTCTAAATTCCTAATAGCTAGTGGGTAACTTTACATTTATCTTGACTTGTCAAAATGCTTGTTTATGGTCAGATTCAGTGGGCACTACACAGCTTGCTCCTCCGAGTGTCGTAGGAACCGATTGAGTTAGTTCTTCATACTGTGAGTGGATAATTTACACTGTGATATATGTTAAAATTTAGACTTCTCGGCATGTATTTATATTTATTCTAATAGTTTTGGTTATAGCCTCAAACTTTATATTAGGGGGAAACAAAATCTTTCAGTTAATCTTGGATGATTGTGAATCTTGGTTATAAGGATTGAGCTATAAATGTTGAGTGTTAAAATTTTGCCTGCCATGGCGAAGAGATATAACGGCGAGTGTTCCGCCTGCCGTGGCGAAGAGATATAACGGTGAATGTTCCGCCTGCCATGGTGAAGAGATATAACGGTGTGTGATCCGCCTGCCGTGGCGAAGAGATATAACGGCAAATATTCCGCCTGCCGTGGCGAAGAGATGTAACGGCTATTGTGTATAAAATGAATGTAGAGATTTTGTTTTAAGATCTGAGAGGAGATTTGATAAGTATAGTTGAATTCCTTTACGATTGTAAATTTATTACTAGAAAGGAAAACATGTGGTGAGATTTTATTTATCGGTCTCATTTATTTGATTTTTGTGTATTGAGTTATCTTGCAAAGTTTAAATATTTTTGACTCTTATTTGCTTCCCTTTCTTGTTCATTTTTATGCCCTCACTGAGTCTATGTGACTCACCCCTTTCTTTCTTTTTCCCCCTTCAGATTTGCAAGCTGTTGAGTAGGGGATTCTTGGGATTTACTATTCTGCCCAGGAGTATTTGTATTTTGGTAGGCCTTCATTAACGTTGATGGCTAGTGTTACCTGACGACTCCAGTATTTTGTAGCTATAGGAGATAATGTTTATTTCCTTCTTTTGATGTATATATATGTAAACGAACAGTCTTGATATATTCCTTCTATATAACTGGCTCATCTTGTTCTTAGGATTGATTCTAGATGCTTATGTTAGTGATGGATATGGGTATATATTGCTGACCAGGTCTTAATGAACTATGTGGTTTGCTCAATTTTTAGAGGAGACTCTGTCAAATTTTTAATGGCCCTAATTTACAATACAAATTATTTTTCTTTAATTGAGGTTGTATGTTAGGCTCGCCAAGCTAGTTGAGTACTGAGTATCACTAGTTTGTGCACCGGTCATGGCCTAGGATGGGTCGTGACAAAGTTGGTATCAGAGCGTTGGGTTTATAGGTCCTAATAGCTGCAAAATACAGGTAATTGTAGAATCTTGTTTGTAATCTGTGTACCCGGGCACAAATTACATGCAAGGAGCTATGATCACCTACTTGTTAAACTGGAGTCTCTTATTCAAGTTGTTGTGTTCAGTTTTAGCCTTGTCTCTACAGGTTTCCATAATATGTTTGCTTTTTATCTAATTGTGATTTCTTGTCCTAGGTGAGAATGCCACCCAGACGAGAAGTTGCTGATGAGGCTTCTACTCAACCTCATGAATCACCCCCGAGACGACGTGGGCGTGGTCGCGGTCACGGTTGTGGTCGGGGCAGACATGGAGGGGTTGATAGGGTTCCTGATGTTGAGATTCTTAGGGCTAGACGTGGTAATCCCACTGTAGCTCAATTAGCTACTGAGATACAGGATATGCAGCAGGCTATACGACAGTTGGTAGATGTTGTTGGTGGATGACAACAAACACATGAGAGCCAGACTCATGTGATTTCAGAGACTAATCCGGAGGTTGGGTCGAGCGAGCAGCAGTCAGTACCCCATAGGGGAGCTGAGGTTCTTCTTACTGCATTTATAAAGCTTAATTCTCCTGTATTTAGTGGTTCAGATGGCAACGAGGACCTTCAGACTTTTATTGAGGAAATGACTTGGATATGTAGAGGCTTGGGTTGTTCTCCAGCCAGGATGGTTGAGTTAGCGGCATTTCGACTACGTGACGTAGCTAGGGGATGGTATGAGACCATGCTTAATGCTAGGCCAACAGGTTCACCCCCTTTGGTCTGGGATGAGTTTGTTCGGTTGTTCTTAGCTCATTTCTTACCACAGAGTGTCCGAGATGGAAGAGCCCGAGAGTTTGAGACCCCCATGTACGAGACAGAGCAGATGTCAGTAATGGATTATAGCATTCAGTTCATGCGACTCTCCAGGTATACACCTCACTTGGTAGCCACGGAGGAGTTACGCGTACAGCGGTTTATTGAGGGCCTGAAAGGTTATTTATTCAGGGCAGTTGTAGGGTATGATGGTATGACTTATAACCAGGCCTTAAATAGGGCTCTGACGATTGAGCGTGGGAACAGAGACAGGGGTGGGACTTCTCGTGACTCGCGTAAGAGGTCACGCTTTGATACATCGCGTGGTGGCCATCAGGGCCATGGTGGCGGAGGTTCTAGAGATGATGTTGTTCAGGACCGTCAAGGACAACAAAGGGGTCGACAGTCATTGAGTACTCATGGTAGCCAGATAGCTAGCACAGCTCATAGCCGAGGTGTTTCACAACATCAGAGGCAAGGTTCAGGGGGGTGTTATCATTGTGGTCAGATGGGGCACTTTGTGAGAAACTGCCCTATATTATATTCTCAGGCTTTTTCTAGTAGAGCTTCAGCACCAGTGGTTCCAACAAGACAGTTTGGTAGTCCAGGGCTTCGAGGAGCTGGTAGTGCTCAAGAGACTGGTAGAGGACCAGGAGGCAGAGGTCAGGGACAGGTTAGTAGAGGACAGGGACAGGCTGGTAGAGGACAGGCTCGTGTGTTTGCCTTGACTCGTCAAGATGCTCAGGCATCTAATGCTGTTGTGACAGGTATACTCTCAGTGTGCTCACAGGATGCACGTGTTCTATTTGACTCTGGAGCTACGCATTCCTTTGTATCACGTTTCTTTGCTTCTCATTTTAGGAGAGATCCTTCACCTCTAAGTGAGCCTTTGATAGTAACTACGCCTATGGGTGATTCTTTGTCAGCTAATTTAGTGTATAAATATTGCGAGATTTTGATGGGAGATAGGCTTTTGTTAGTAGATTTGATAATGCTGGATATGATAGATTTTGACGTAATACTAGGCATGGACTGGTTGGCTTCTTGTCATGCTACCTTAGATTGCCATAATAATGTGGTAAAGTTCAGTATGCCAGAGGAATCAGTTTTCATATTTCAAGGCGATCGGAATTGGTCACCTAGTAACTTGATTTCGTCTATTGTGGCTCAAAAATTGTTGAGAAAAGGTTGTTGTGGTTACTTAGCAATGGTGAAAGACACTAATATGTCAAAAGCAAGCTTGGAGCAGGTTCCAGTGGTGTGTGAATACCCTGATGTCTTTCCTGAAGAGTTACCAGGGTTACTGCTTGACAGGGAGATAGAGTTTTGTATAGATTTGCTTCCAAACACTCAACCAATATCTATACCCCCATATCGGATGGCTCCAACCGAGCTTAAGGAGTTAAGGGAGCAATTGGAGGATCTACTTGATAAGGGTTTCATCCGTCCTAGTTGTTCTCCATGGGGTGCACCGGTGTTGTTTGTAAAGAAGAAGGATGGTTCCCTTCGTTTGTGTACTATCTATAGGCAGTTGAATAAGGTGACGGTGAAGAATAAGTACCCTCTTCCTCGCATTGATGACCTATTTGATCAGCTTCAAGGAGCCCAATGTTTCTCAAAGATTGATTTGCGATCAGGATACCATCAACTGAAGATAAGAAGTTGGGATGTTCCTAAAACAGCTTTTCGCACCCGTTATGGTCACTATGAATTTTTGGTTATGTCCTTTGGTCTTACCAATGCTCCTGCAGCTTTTATGGACTTGATGAATCATGTCTTCAAGCCATTTTTGGACCACTTTGTGATAGTATTCATTGATGATATCCTAGTGTATTCCAAGAGCAAGGAGGAGCATGAGCAACATTTGCGGTTAACGTTACAAACATTGAGAGAGCATAAGCTATATGCCAAATTCTCTAAATGTGAGTTTTGGTTGGATAATGTAGCTTTCTTGGGACATGTGGTGTCTAAGGGTGGAATAAGCGTAGATCCAAGGAAGGTCGAAGCAGTTCAGAGTTGGCCAAGACCCACATCGGTAACTGAGATCCGTAGTTTTCTTGGACTAGCCGGGTATTACCGTCGATTTGTCAAGAATTTCTCCAAACTTGCAGCTCCTTTGACTAGGTTGACACAAAAGCAAGCTAAGTTTTAGTGGACCGATGCATGTGAGCAGATTTTCTGACACTTAAAGGATTGTTTGACCTCAGGCCCAGTCTTAGCATTACCTTCTAGTGGTGGTGGGTATATAGTTTATGGTGATGCTTCTAGAGTTGGTCTTGGATGCGTGTTAATGCAACATGGGAGAGTTATTGCTTATGCTTCTAGGCAACTCAAGAAGCATGAGCAGAATTATCCTACACATGACTTGGAAATGGCTACAGTGATATTTGCCCTCAAGATTTGGAGGCACTACTTATATGGTGAGACATGTGAGATCTACACTGATCATAAAAGTCTTAAGTATATCTTTCAGCAGAGGGATTTGAACCTAAGACAAAGAAGGTGGATGGAGCTCCTAAAAGATTATGATTGTACAATTTTGTATCACCCAGGGAAGGCAAATGTAGTTGCTGATGCTTTGAGCAGAAAATCTATGGGTAGTCTTGCACATATAGTTGACGTTAAAAGACCAATAGTGAAAGAGTTTCAAGATTTTATAGATAGTGGAGTGCAATTTGAGGTCACAGGCTTGGAGTCATTACTAGCTCTTTTTCAGGTTCGTTCTACTTTGGTGGATAGTATTAAGGCGACACAAAGTCAAGATCCTTATTTAAAGAAAATGATGGGAGAGGTTCGAGAAGGCAAGACTTCTGAAATGGTGGTTGACTCTGAGGGTGTTTTACGTGTTGGCACTCGCTTATGTGTCCTTAATATAGGGGATTTGAGAAAGAAGATTTTAGAAGAAGCTCATCATTCTTCCTATACTATTCATCCAGGTTCCACAAAAATGTATCAAGATTTGAAAGAATTATACTGGTGGGAAGAGATGAAGAAGGATATAGCAGAATTTGTATCTAGATGCTTAGTATGTCAGCAGGTGAAAGCTGAGCATCAAAAGCCTGCAGGTTTGCTTCAACAGATTGATATTCCAGAGTGGAAATGGGAGAGGATCACTATGGATTTTGTGACGGGGTTGCCTAAAACCTCAAAGGGTTATGACTCAGCTTGGGTAATTGTGGATCGGTTGACAAAGTCTGCACACTTCTTGCCTGTAAAAACCACTTATACAGCAGCTCAGTATGCTAAGCTCTATTTAGAGAAGATAGTATCTCTGCATGGAGTACCATTGTCTATCATTTCGGATCGAGGCCCTCAGTTCACAGCTCAGTTTTGGAGATCTTTTCAAACTACTTTGGGAACACGGTTGGACTTGAGCACTGCCTTTCACCCACAAACTGATTGTCAGTCTGAGAGGACTATACAGATTTTGGAAGATATGCTTCGCGCTTATGTGTTAGACTTTGGAGGGAGTTGGGATCATTACCTACCTTTGATGGAGTTTGCTTATAATAACAGTTATCAATCTAGTATTCAGATGGCACCTTTTGAGGCCTTATATGGGAGGCGTTGTAGGTCACCTGTTGGTTGGTTTGAGGTTGGAGAATCTAAACTTGTGGGTCCAGACTTAATTCTAGAAGCTGTTGAGAAGGTTCAATTAATTCGAGATCGCCTAGTAACTGCTCAGAGTAGGCAAAAGTCTTATTCGGATCGAAGGCGTCGACCTTTGGAGTTTGGTGTGGGAGAACATGTGTTTCTACGTGTTTCTCCTATGAAGGGTATTATGAGGTTTGGTAGAAAGAGTAAGTTAAGCCCAAGGTTCATAGGACCATTTGAGATTCTGGAAAGGGTCAGGCAGGTGGCTTATCGCTTAGCCATTCCCCCTAGTCTTTCAGGAGTTTACCCAGTTTTCCATGTTTCTATGCTTCGGAAATATGTTTATGATCCATCTCATGTCATTCAACACCAGGCGATTCAACTTGATGAAAATCTTTGTTATGTTGAGCAACCTGTGGCTATAGTAGATAGAAGAGTAAAACGCTTACGCTACAAGGAAGTTGCTTCTGTCAAGGTTGTTTGGCGGGGATCATCTGGTGAAGAGATGACGTGGGAGCCTGAGATGGTTATGCTTGACACGTATCCGCACCTCTTTGATATACAAGGTTAGTTAAAAAAAAAATATATATATATATATAATAAAATTCGAGGATGAATTTCATTTAAGGGGGGAAGATTGTGACGGCGCTGATGTTAGAGGAGGGATAAGGTTGGAAATAAATTTTCTTATAGGGGGTATTTTGGTCATTTGGCCTATATAAGAAAAAAAAAAACAGATCAAAGATTTAAACCGGAGGAAGAACGAGAAACAGAGACATTTATCGTCCTCTGTTTCTCGTCTCTTCCCCTTTCTCCACCAAATTTTCATATTTTCCCCATTTTATCAAAATCCTTGCATCCACTTGCACCAAGAGCTTGAGGTAAGTTTCTACCATTTTATTTTATTTTTGTTTGCTTTGTACCAAATCTCATTTCCCTCAAGCTTTGTTATCTCAAATAAAATAGTAGATGAGCATATTTTGGGGCTTTGAAGTAGAAATCTAAGAGTGTGGAAGGTTGGTTTTAGTAAGTGGTAATGGGAAAGTCATATATTGATTTTTTTTCTTCTCTCATGAGATTCTTAAAAAAAAAACCTAAGCCCTAAAATTAGGGATTTTAACTAATCTCTTTACCCCTTTGTTAGTTCAACTTTAAATGAAATTTCTAGAGTTTTATCAATTGTAAATTTGTAATTATAGTGTAGTTATTTTATTTATTTATGATAATTGTGTTCTAAATTCCTAATAGCTAGTGGGTAACTTTACATTTATCTTGACTTGTCAAAATGCTTGTTTATGGTCAGATTCAGTGGGCACTACACAGCTTGCTCCTCCGAGTGTCGTAGGAACCGATTGAGTTAGTTCTTCATACTGTGAGTGGATAATTTACACTGTGATATATGTTAAAATTTAGACTTCTCGACATGTATTTATATTTATTCTAATAGTTTTGGTTATAGCCTCAAACTTTATATTAGGGGGAAACAAAATCTTTCAGTTAATCTTGGATGATTGTGAATCTTGGTTATAAGGATTGAGCTATAAATGTTGAGTGTTAAAATTTCACCTGCCGTGGCGAAGAGATATAACGGCGAGTGTTCCGCCTGCTGTGGTGAAGAGATATAACGGTGAATGTTTCGCCTACCGTGGTGAAGAGATATAACGGTATGTGATCCGCCTGCCGTGGCGAAGAGATATAACGGCAAATGTTCCGCCTGCCGTGGCGAAGAGATGTAACGGCTATTGTGTATAAAATGAATGTAGAGATTTTGTTTTAAGATCTGAGAGGAGATTTGATAAGTATAGTTGAATTCCTTTACGATTGTAAATTTATTACTGGAAAGGAAAACATGTGGTGAGATTTTATTTATCGGTCTCATTTATTTGATTTTTGTGTATTGAGTTATCTTGCAAAGTTTAAATATTTTTGACCCTTATTTGCTTCCCTTTCTTGTTCATTTTTATGCCCTCACTGAGTCTATGTGACTCACCCCTTTCTTTCTTTTTCCCCCTTGATTTGCGGTGTTGAGTAGGGGATTCTTGGGATTTGCTATTACGCCAGAGTATTTGTATTTTGGTAGGCCTTCATTGACGTTGATGGCTAGTGTTACTGACGACTCCAAAGTATTTTGCGTTATAGGAGATAATGTTTATTTCCTTCTTTTGATGTATATATATGTAAACGAACAGTCTTGATATATTCCTTCTATATAACTAGCTCATCTTGTTCTTAGGATTGATTCTAGATGCTTATGTTAGTGATGGATATGGGTATATATTGCTGACCAGGTCTTAATGAACTATGTGGTTTGCTCAATTTTTAGAGGAGACTCTGTTAGATTTTTAATGGCCCTAATTTACAATACAAATTATTTTTCTTTAATTGAGGTTGTATGGTTAGGCTCGCCAAGCTAGTTGAGTACTGAGTATCACTAGTTTGTGCGCCGGTCATAGCCTAGGATAGGTCGTGACATAAAATTTTGTGAAAAGTAAATTCATTAGCTTCAAAATAATTGAAATCTACAGTTCTAGCTTCATGAGTATCTCTGTGCTTAAAATTGTTCTTATAAAGCATAATGTGCTCTTCATCAGAGAAATACCTCCTGAGAAGTTCAATCTCAGTAACTCTTTCATCATCATCATCTTCTTCCTCTGTCCCCTTTCTTTTCTTTTGGACAGTTTTCTTTTTGGGTGTGTCCTTCACCACCTTCTTCTTCCTTTCTTGTTTTATAGGTGTTGGTCTTGAAGATTCAGCAACCTTCTTTCCTTTGTCCTGTGTTTTCTTCTTCAAGCTTTTGATTTGAAGCTTGTTAATTCTCTGAGAAGGCTGAGCTTTCTCAGTCCCTTTTCTTTTAGGATGAGCAAGGGTTACTATGGGTGATACACGTTGAGGTGTGGAGGATTGAGTTAAGGAGGAAGATGTAGAGTTAGAGGGAACAGGTGTAGAGGGTTTAGGATGCTTCACACGAGCCATTGGAGAAGATTTCGAGCTCTGCTAGGGTTTAGGATCTCTGAGATTTGGTTTAGATAAGTGAAGATATTGGAGGGAAGTTCAAATTAATAAACCCAGTATAGTCAATCAATTTTCGAATCGATATATTATGGGGTTTTTACCTCCAATACACATGCTAATCGATGTACTTAGCATCAGGATTTTAATTTTAAATCATATACATCGATATGTCAATCGATGTATAAGCTAAGTCAGAGAGTACAAAATTTTAAAAATTCAACACAATTGATGTGTGAATCGATGTATAAGCAATGTCAGAGAGTCCAACAATTTGCAGTAATATTCAATCAATGTATAAATCAATGTATAGGGTAAGTCAGGGAGTTCTAAATTTTGGATTTATCATTCAATCGATGTTACAATTGATGTAAACACAGGGTCAGTGTTTTAAAAACATTGTAATCGATGTGTAAATCGATGTCTAACATATTCAATTGGAATTGCTAAAATTATATATCAAGTCAATTAATGCCTATCATATACTATACCTATTTAATCAAATGAATCAATTATCCAATCGACGCATAATGATTTTCAGAGAAACATGTTTTCTGATTTTTGACTTCAATCAATGTACAAATTGATGTTCTAGTTATTTTAAGTATATAATGCTTATATCAATCGATTGTGCAATCAGTGTATAACATCAAACATCAAAATATTACACATTCAACATTCAAAACATCAAGCATAGGTAGGATCAATTATCCCTAACTCTTTTCTTATGTAAGCTTTCTTTAGCCAATGGTTTAGTAAAAATATCAGCTAATTATTTAAATGTATCAATATATTCAATGATTATATCTCCACTTTGAATGTGATCCCTTATGAAATGATGTCTTATCTCAATGTGTTTGGTTTTTGAATGCATTATAGGATTCTTAGTGAGATTTATAGCACTAGTATTATCACATTTGATTGGTACTTTCTCTAAGAGAATACCATAATCAATAAGTTGTTGTTTCATCCATAGGATTTGTGCACAATAACTTCCTGCTGCAACATATTCTGCTTCAGCAATTGATAAAGCCATACTTGTTTGTTTCTTACTAAACCAAGAAACTAATGAGTTTCTTAGTAAGTGGCAGGTTCCACTAGTACTTTTTCTATCTAACTTGCATCTAGCAAAGTCAGAATCAGAATATCCTACTAAGTTACATGTTGATCCTTTAGGATACCATAATCCCATTTCTTTAGTTCCTAACAAATATTTCATGATTCTTTTTAAAGTAGTTTAGTGTGATTCCTTAGGATTGGATTGATATCTAGCACACATACAAACACTGAACATTATATCAGGTCTACTTGCAGTTAAATAGAGTAAGGAACTAATCATACCTCTGTACTTGGAAATATCTACTAATTTACCTTTCTCATATTTGTCCAAGTAGCATGATGGACTCATTGGAGTAGCCATTTCCTTTGCATTCTCCATTCCAAACTTCTTCAATAGTTCTTTGCAGTACTTAGTTTGGCTTATGAAAGTCCCATCATCACATTGTTTGATTTGTAGTCTGAGGAAGTATGTAAGCTCTCCCATCATAGACATTTCAAACTCGTTTTGCATTAATTTGGCAAATTCCTTACGTAAAGATTCATTAGTAGCACTAAATATAATATCATCAATATAAATTTGAACAAGTAGTATGTTTTGTGCTTTTCTTTTTGTGAATAGTATTGTGTCAACTTTTCCTCTTATGAATCCCTTTTGAAGTAAGAAATTACTTAGCCTTTCATACCAAGCTCTTGGAGCTTGTTTAAGTCCATACAAGGCTTTAGTGAGTTTATACACATGATTAGGAAATTCATTTATTTCAAATCCAGGGAGTTGACCAACATACACTTCTTCTTGTATATATCCATTTAGGAATGCACTCTTAACATCCATTTGATACAATTTAAAATCCATAGTACATGCAAATGCTAACAATATTCCAATAGCCTCTAATCTAGCCATAAGTGCATATGTTTCATCATAGTCAATTCCTTCTTCTTGATTATAACCTTTGGCTACTAATATTGCTTTATTTCTTATTATGATACCATTTTCATCAAGCTTATTCCTAAACACTCATTTTGTACTAATTATTTTTTTGTCCTTGGGTTTAGGAACAAATTTCCAAATTTTATTTCTTTCAAACTGATTAAGTTCTTCTTGCATTGCCATTATCCAGTTTTCATCAATAATTGCTTCATCTATAGTTTTAGGTTTAACTTGTGATACAAAAGCCATATTATTGCATGTATTTCTTAAGGAATGTCTAGCGGTTACCCCTTTGGATATTTCACCAATTATGTTGTCCAGATGGTGATTCCTTGCAGTTTTCCATTCTTTAGGTAGATCTTCATGTTGAGCATCTTCTGGAATTTCCACTGCTTCATCCACTTTGGCATTGTCCTAATTTTCTTCAAGTCGAATCTCTTCTAAAACTTCTACAGCATCATTAACAGATTCTTTTCCCAACCTTTTGAGGTTAGTTTCATCAATTGTAACATGTACATATTTTTCAATTGTTTGTGTTCTTTTATTGAAAATTCTAAACGCTTAACTAGATGATGAATAGCCTAGAAATATTCCTTCATCAGCTTTAGGATCAAACTTTCCTAGATTGTTCTTTCCATTATTTAGTACAAAATATTTACAACCAAAAACATGAAAATGTGAAACATTTGGTTTTCTACCTTTATAGAGTTCATAGGGAGTCTTTTTCAAAATTGGTCTAATCAAGACTCTATTCATTAAATAGCAAGCTATGTTTACAGCATCTGCCCAAAAATATTTTGGCATGTTTGAGTTATTTAACATAGTTCTTACTATTTCTTCTAAGGATCTTTTTTTCCTTTCTACAACTCCATTTTGTTGTGGAGTTCTTGGAGCAGAGAAATTATGTTGAATTCCCAACTCTTCACAGAAATTATCAAATTCTTCATTTTGAAATTCTCCACCATGATCACTCCTTATAGTAGTTATTTTCATGTCTTTTTCATTTTGTACTAACTTAGCAATTTTCTTAAAGGATGTAAAAGCTTCATTCTTATGTGCTAAGAAGAAAGTCTATGTAAATCTAGAGTAATCATCAACTATAACTAATGCATACAAATTTCCTCTAAAACTTTTGGTCCTAGAGGGTCCAAATAAATCCATGTGCAGCAGTTGTAAAGGTCTTTTAGTTGAAACTATATTTTTAGCCTTAAAAGATACTTTTGTTTGTTTGCCCTTTTGGCATGCATCACATAAACCATCTTTTGAGAATTTGGTTTTAGAAAGTCCAATTACCAATTCTTTAGAAATTTGTTTGTTCAGATGATCCATATGAATATGTCCTATTTTTCTATGCCATAGCCAATTTCCCTCTTCCTTAGATATCAAACAACATACATCATTAGCAAAAATACTTTCTAAATCTATCATGTATATGTTATTCAATCTATTACCTATCAGCTTTGCATTACTATCATGCATATCCATATCATTTTCCTCCCAAGCTATGTATGCTCTTCTTGGCTTTCTATTCTTCTTATCCTTGGACTCATGATTGTCATGCTTGTCCTTCTTTTGAAGTTTAGGACACTCATTCTTGTAATGTCCAGGTCTGCCACATTCATAGCACTTCATATTTGATGTTGAACTTTTAGCTTTTGAAGTGTTCTTCTTGGAAAAGAAATTTGAGGGCCTTTTGTTGAAGGTTTTCTTCTTTTTGAGGAATCTTTTGAACTTTCTAACTAGCAGTCCCATATCCTCTTCAGATTCATCTTCATCTTTAACTTCTTCATCTTCATCACTATCAGAACATTCTTTGGAGATAATTGCTTTAAGTGATAAGCTTCTTTTCTTCTTCTCTTTCTCTTCATGATCATTCAATCTATGCAACTCCATCTCATGTTCTTTGAGTTTTCTAAATAGTGTAGCAATATTCATGGTTTTCAAGTCCTTTGATTCAACTATAGCAATAATCTTTGGTTGCCATTCTCTTGTCAAACATCTCATGATCTTATTGATTTGTTGTTCATCTGAAATGCTCTTTCCTAGTCCATTCAGCTGATTCACAATGTGAGTGAACCTTCTTTTGCATATCATTGATATCTTCACCATTCTTCATGTGAAAGAGTTCATACTCGTGCATGAGTGAGTTCATTCTTGCTCTCTTTACATCACTGGTTCCTTCATGAGTAATTTGTAGCATATCCTACATTTGCTTGGCTGTCTTACAATTCGAAACCCTAAAAAATTCATCAAAACTCAAGGTAGCAGTTATAATATTCTTAGCTTTAGCATTATAACCTACTTTCTTTTTGTCCTCATCATCCCAATCACTTCTTAGTTTTTCTTTCTTGTTGCCATTTGCATCAAGAGAGTGAGGAATGTATGGACCATTCTCAATAACATCTAAAACATCAATGGCACTAGCCTCTAGAAATATTAACATCATTTCTTTCCAATACACATAGGCAGTGCCATTGAAAGCAGGGGGTCTTGCCAAGGATGCCCCTTCTCCCAAGATGTCATTTGAAGCCATCCTCTTAAGCTGTTAAGCTTTACACAAGAGTGAAAGCTCTGATACCACTTGTTAGTTGTGGCTTCTGATTACTCAAGAATGGGGGGTTGAATTGAGTATAATAGGTTTTTGAAACTTTTCCCTTTTTTTTGCAAAAATTGATTCTTTTCTTTAATCAAAGAAAGAGATTTTGTCAACTAACAAACCAAAATGTGTTTTTGCAAAATGTATTGTAATCAAGAATTGAAACTTATAATGAAATATTAACAATAAAATTGAATTCAGATAAGAATAAAATCATTAACAAATCAGATCATACAAGCATCCCTAACATATTGCTTAATTCATACATTCAATCAATAAAGCAAATAAAGAGTTAAGGGATAGAGAAAATTACAAATCGAGATTTACCTTGGTTCAACTACCTCCTTTGGTAACCTAAATCCAGTCCTCACACCACTGTGAGATTTATTCACTATAGAAAATTAATATACAAGATTCTTTTACAAAAGCTCCACTTCTTGGTTCCTTCTACCCAAATGACAGCTTTTCAGTCAAAGTAATCTTGTAAAAACCCACAAGAATTCCTTCTATTCTTGCACAGCACCAAGAGTCCCTTCCATTCTTGATCTAACCAATGAGAGAACCTTCTCTTTTATCTCTCTTTTACAAACTATGAAAAGATTGAATCAGATTCCAAGAAATCCGAAATTACAAATTGAAACTCTAGAGAAAAATAATATATTTTTCTTCAATGAAAAGCTATCTGAATTTTGAGTGTATAATTTCGTATATTGAATAATTATCTTTGAAAAAGTGTTTTCCAATGTCTTTATATAGGTATATCTCAAAATAGATCCGTTGGATACACTTTACAAATCAGTTGAGATCATAACAGACTTAAAAGAAAAATTCTGTTATTGGTCAATCGATGTGTACACAAATATATTAAATAAGATTTCACTTTTTTTATATGTGTACATCGATTGCCTAATCGATTGTTTTCTTGGATGTTCTTGATCTTGAAAGATACACACATGAATACATCGATGTTGTTCTTTTAAAAACACTTTAAATTTCAGCCCAGAAGATTATACATCGATTAACTAATCGATTGTATAGTTATTTTAAAACGTTCTTTCTTCTATTTTGGCTTATACATCGATGTATCAATAGATGTATTAAAGTAAAATGCTTCTGTTTTGACTTATACATAGATGTATTAATCGATGTATATATTTCTAGCCTCTATTTTATTTATACATCAATGTACTAATCGATGTATATATGCAAACGTGCATATTGATCAAGTAAGTCCAGAATCAATCGATGTACACATAGATGTATAACATTTATACATAGATGTACACATAGGTTTACATCAAAAGTTAGTTAATTAACTGAAAGTACATTGATGTACACATAGATGTACAATCTTATTAATTAATCTTATTCATTCTTAGTCCATTTATTCTTTTGAAAAATCATTTTTACTTATTTGAGAGCTTAATCAAATAACTAAACTAAGTCTTTTCTTTACAACATGTTCCTAATGATCTCCATTGTATTGCTTCTTCATGATGCTTCTTTTTTAAGTAATCCTTCTTGATCCTTGTATTGACTTTACTTGCTCTTTTAAATTTCATTAAAAAAATTCAAGCTTGGCAAGCAATTAGTGACTCAAAATAATAATCATATTAAGTTTAGTCATTAATCAAAACACACTAGGGTCATTTATCCACATTTAATGCAATGATTATGTGATGCTATGAATATATTTGTTAAATGCTGTGTATGAATAGTATGTTGTTTTAATGTCTTTTTACTGCTATAATGGTATTGATGTAGGGGATCTCACCTCTTGCTATGTTATTCTGTTTGTTTGTATGATTGTTTTAGAGGGTGAAGAAGAAGAGGATGATTCGCCTCATTTCTGTCTGGGTTAGTTTGTCTGTTATAGTTATGGCATCGAGGGGTTTTCTGGGTTATGTGAAGGTTATGTTTAGAGATGGTACGAACGCCTAACGCTATGATGTTGATGAAGACCGCATAGTATATATTGAAGTAGTTTTACTATGCCTCGAGTGTTTTTGTGGAGTACTCGTCGTGCTACTCCTATGGAGGATTCAGTTGTTTCTTCCACGCAGAATCCTGTCCGTAGCCCTATGACCCATCAGGGGTTACTATCTTCTGAGGAGTTAGAGGACGATCAGGAGGAGGATTCAGATGAGTACCCTTCTGACTAGGTGTGGGTACTAGGTTAGTTTATATTTGGGCTGTAGTACCTATATAGTTCTTTTGGGAACAAAACTAGATGTTTTAAAGTTTTAGATCTTGGTATGTATATAATGTAAATTATTTTAATTTGGTATATTTTGTAATTTATTTGAATTTGTTGGTTTTAATTTTTCACAAAGAAAAATATTTGAAAAATCATATAAATAATATTAAAATTTTTTATAACTTGGTAAATTTTGGTAATTGAAAATCCGATAAATGTGATGCCCTAAAGGGGTGTTACACACAACACAAGAAATTTCTAATCCTGATAGAGTAGTTTCGCGGCAACAGACCTTGGAGGATGACTTCGAAGGGAGGATTTGATTCTTGAAGGCTTGAAGATCATAATCTCCATTAAAGGGGTTTTGATTTCTTTTTCCCTCTAGTTTTCCCCTTTCTTTGGGTTTTCTTTCCATGGGTTTGCTTGCATTCTTGTTATAACTTGATCACTTTTGACATGTGTTAATTCATTGTTTGACCGGTGACCATCCACATTCAATGAGTGGATCTATATGGTAAGCCTAGGATTAAATTAGTGAATGACCAAACATCAATTTTTCCTACTAATGGAATTGATAGGTATGTTAGTTCATCTCTTGAATTGAAGCTTAATGAATTCCTAATTAATTTAACTAAATGACCAAATAGGTGATTTAATTTAGGAATAGAATATTGTTCCACCCATAACCATTGGGATTCAATAGCAGGTAAGAGAATATTAGTAAAAGAATTACTTTACATCATAAATGAAAGAAAATCTAAATAATTAGATTCAAGTGAACCTTGCACCCTAGTCTCTCTTTCACTGATTATCTATTCTTTGTTTGATTATTCATTATTTTTCTTTATTTATTTTTTGATTTTATTTTCAATTTCTTCATACACTTTCAATTGTGTGGGTAACAAAGAGTTTTACGAATCTAGTAATTACTACTTATTCCTCGTAGGATCGATAACTGGGACTCAAGTCCTATATTACTTGGCGATAGAGTGTACTTGCTCTTAGTGTACTTTACGCGTATCAAGTTTTTGGTGTTGTTGTCGGGGAATAAGTTTAGTAATATTAGAAGCGAAAAACTCTAGTTAATTTAGACGCCCTTTTATTTTATTTTTATTTTTATTTCTACTTCTTATTTTATTTTATTTTATTTTTATGTTTATTTTTAATTAGTTTGTCACTTCATATTTTTTTGTTTATGCTTACTCGATCTTAGTTTCCTGATTTTGCATTTGATCCAGAAATTGAGAAAACAACTCGCAGGTGAAGGAAGCAATCTTTTATTGCAGCTGTGACAGAAGACATAAACAGGATGGAGAGACAACTAATACTTGAGGCAAATCATGAAAAGAGAGCTACCCAGCAGAATGGACTATGCTAGAGCATTCCATGCCCACTACTGAAGGGTATGGAGGGAGTATTATAAGACCACCTGTGGCGGCTAACAACTTCGATATCAAACCAGCATTGATCTCCATGATTCAAAATTCTGTTTAGTTTAGTGGATTACCTTCGGATGATCCCAATCAGTATTTGGCCAGGTTATTGCAGTTGTGTGATACTATAAAGTATAATGGGGTGACAGATATGCAATCTAATTGCGACTCTTTCCTTTCTCTCTTAGGGACAAAGTAAGTCAATGGTTAACGTCACTACCAACGGGTTCCATTACTACATAGGATTAGTTAACACAACAGTTTCTGCCTAAGTATTTTCCTCCTTCTAAATCTGCTAAATTAAGGAATGACATATCTTCTTTCATGCAGTTTGACATGGACACTCTCTATGAAGCTTGGGAGCGCTTTCAAGAGTTGTTGAGGAGAAGACCACATCATGGATTTCTAGTATGGCAGCAGGTACAAACTTTTTAAAATGGTTTGTCGCTTGCCAACGGTTCACTTATTAATGCTACTGTGGGAGGTACAATATGGAGGAAAACACCTACTGAGAGCCAAGCACTAATTGAAGAAATGGCGTTGAATAATTATTAGTGGCAAAATAACTGCCAGGTTCCTAAGAAACAAGCAGGTGTGCATGCTGTTGATTCCTCTACTGCTATTTTGAGTTAATTGGAAGCTTTAACAAAGAAGGTTGAGACTCTGATGGTGACAAATAGTGCAGCCCCACCAATCATTTGTGAAGCATGTGGAGGACAGAGTCATACAAGTGCAAACTATCAAGTTAGTAGTCCATTCGCCCCCGAGCCTAAACTAGCAAATTTTGTTGGTAATTCTAGCCGGCAACATTACAATCCATATGCTAATACGTACAATCCTGGTTGGAGGGACTATCCCAATTTCAAATGGGAAAATCAACAGGGCTATCTGCAGAATCAATAGAGAGCTCTACAACTACCTCCAGATTTCCAAGCATCTGCAGAGAAGCCAATCTTTGAGGATTTGGTAATGAAGTACATGCATAATTCAGATGCTAGAATGAAGAACATGGAGATCTAGATTAGTCAGTTGGCTACTTTGATGACAGCAAGGGTACCAGGGACATTGCCTAGTACTACTGAGACTAATCTAAAGGAACAGGTCCATGCAATTACCTTGAGAAGTGGTAAGGAACTTGGGGAGTCCTCCCGAAAGAAGGAAATGTCAAGCTTGGAGATACTCTTGTTAAGTCAGTTCATAAGGAAAGTGAGAAGGCAACTAAGCACCTAGCTCGTCAGGAATTGAGACCAAGCAAAATGATGTTCTTACTGAAGATGTCTCAATTCAAAATGTCAATAAAGAAAGAGAGGTTGAGAAGAAAGAACCAAAGTGGTAGAGAGCAAAGAAAGATCATGAGCAGTGCACGATATATGAACCATCACTATATGCTAAGATCCCATTTCCTCAGAGGCTAAAAAACAATAAGCCAGATTAGTAATTTACAAAATTCTTAGAGATATTCAAGAAATTATAAATTAACATTCCGTTTATTGAAGCCATCTCTCAAATGCCCAAGTATGCAAAGTTTTTGAAGGATATACTTATAAAGAAACGCAAGCTTGAGGAATTTGAGTCAGTTTGTCTTAATGAGTAGTGTTCTGCTATCTTTTTGAAGAAGTTACCTGCGAAATTAAAAGATCCAGGGAGTTTTACTATTGCTTGCTCTATTGGTAAATCTTATTTTGAGAAAGCATTATGTGATTTGGGTGCTGGTATAAATTTGATGCTTTTCTCCGTTTTTAAGAAATTGGGAATGCAAGAACCGAAGCCCACTAATATTTCACTACAGTTAGCCGATAGATCCATCACTTACCCTCGCGGTATGGTGGAGGATGTTTTGGTGAAGGTGGATAAATTCATATTCCCAGTTCATTTTGTGGTGCTGGATATAGAAGAAGACGCTGATATTCCTCTCATTCTTGAAAGACTGTTTCTGGCCACTTCAGGAGCTGTGATTGATCTAACTCGGGGTGAGTTCATCTTGAGAGTGGATGGAGATTATGTGACTATCAATGTCTTTAGGGAGGCTAAATCTTCCCCAATGTCAAATCTCCATACCACTATTAGTATCGTTCAAGCTAAGAAACAGGATGCCTTAGCCATCAAAGACCCCCACCATCATACAATATGGATGTTGACCTTCTTAAAACCCAAATTGTTGAACTAGAGAAAGGTCCTCCTATGCTCCATGCTCCTTCACAAATTGGTCCTTCATTTGTTGATCGATTAAAACCCCCATGGTTTAGCGGGATCTCTTACGCCAAGGCACTTCTAGAGCAACCAAGTCCTTATCAAGCTCAAAATGTTGTTGGAATCATTCCCAAGGTCATTGATGAAGGGAGGAAACACTGTTTTAAAAAAGGCAACGTCGAGCTAATGATGTTAAATAAGCACTTCACATGAGGCAACTTGTGTTTCTTATTTATTTATCTTCTTTTAATTATTTTTGTTATTTTTGTTATTTTTCTTTTAGATGCTACTCATGTGTTTTGAAATTTTTCAGATTCTATTGTTGCGCTGACTATTGTGCTTCTTCTATGCCTGACATTGTGTCACTTGTCATCAGGTTGTGTTGTTTTTTCTTTACCCTTTTATTTCCTTTTCTTCCACATTGAGGACAATGTTTATCTTAAGTGTGGGGGGTACTTTTACAATTTTTGTGAAAAATAAATTTGATGAACACTTGAGTATTCTTGGTAATCAAGCAGGAATTGTGTGTTGATATCTTAATTTATTCTGAACTGATAGGGATATGTTTTAAAGGGGATTCCATTACTCATGAGCTGATAGTGTATGAAACAATCTTTTTCAGTGAAGTAAGTGAAACTTAGCATTTTTTTTAGAAATTAGTCATGTCTACTTGATTTTGTTTTCTTTCTTAACTCTAGCCAGAAAGTGAGTTTTGAGCTTCAATGATTGAATTTTTCAAAGATAAAATCCTATTTTTCTTTTGGAGTGAGTTTTCTCTTGATTGATGTGCGCTAGAACTTGCTTTGATATCTTGTTGAGGCTTTAATGATTTACATACAGACTTGAATATGATTAAGACAATTAGGCTTTATTCTTTCTGAACTTTCAGAGTTATATTGATAAAATAACCCCTTAGTTGCCCCATTTGAGCCTAAAATTAATTTCTTTGAATACCCAATTGAATAATTAGGTTGAATTATTTGAAGCAGCTGATATGTTGATTGAAAAGTCATTAAAGGCTGCTTTTGTTTCAAGGGTTGAAAAAAGAAAAAAAGTTTGAACAAAAAGGAAAAAAAAAGAAAAGGAAAAAAAAAGAAAGAAAAGTTTGTTGGTGAAGAATAATAAGAATATTGGGTTGAAAAGTGAGAATTTGTTATATTTTTGTGCATTATGCTCTATCTGTTATCTTTTCAACCTGATTGTATTTTGTATTGATTTATCCCTGAGCATTCTTTACCCTTATTTATCTTTTTCCTACCTTTCATTATACTTATGGCCCCGTTACAATCAAAGGAAGTCGTTTTGATTCTTGTGTTGTATGTGAACTTAAACGTGGAGATGAGATTGGTAAGCAAGCCTTTGGTATTGCATTTTTCAAGAGAAATTTGAGTGATCTCTTTTCTCTTGGTTGGTAAAGAGACAAGCTGCAATCTAGACTCAAGCCTCTAATTATTTTAAGTGCTAAATGATCTTACTTGATTGAATTTGATTGCTGAACTTGAATTTTTAAATTGTGAAATTTCCCTGGATTCATGTTTCTTGATAGTGAGTTTCATTTTGTTGTTGATTCCTATTCTTTGCTTGAGGATAAGCAAAGCTAAAGTGTGGGGGAGTTGATGAACCGTCAACTTGTCATATTTTTACAATTCAATTCTTGGGTATTTCATATTTTTTATGTTTGTTTTATTTTTATTGAACTTTATTTTGTACGTTTTGTTATATTTTTAGTATTGTTTAATTATGTTTTTATTATGTATTTTATGTGTTTTTTTCAAGTAATTGTACATGGAGAAGACTGAATGTTCAAAGAAGCAATGAAAAGAGGAATTTTTCATCAGCGTCCAACGCTTGAGTGCTGGAGTAGAGCGCTTGAGCACCCAAAGCGTATGCAGCAGTGGTGATTTAGTAGTCTAGTGCTGAGCGCTGGTAAAGAGTGCTTGAGCGCGCAACGCATAACACCATGTGTCCTAGTTTAAGTGGCTAAGCACCCAAGCGTCTAGAAGCTAACGTCTAGGCACTGGTTATGTAACAGAGCATATGAATTTCAATAAATAGAAGAAGTTATGCTAAATTCAACACATTAAGTACACAACACAAGAAATTCCTAATCTTGAGAGAGTAGTTTCGCAGCAGCAGACCTTAGAGGATGACTTCGAAGGGACGATTTAATTCTTGAAGGCTTGAAGAGTATAATCTCCATTAAAGGGGTTTTGATTTCTTTTTCCCTCTAGTTTTTCCCTTTCTTTGGGTTTTCTTTCTATGGGTTTGTATTGTGATATGGGTTTGTCTGTGTTGAACATGAGTAGCTAAACCCATAGCTAGGGCTATGTGGGATCTTGTTTTCTAATTATTTGGGTTTCATTTTTAATTTGATTAAGGCAATTTCTTTTAGGGTTTACCATATTGCTTGTATTATTGTTATAACTTGATCACTTTTGGCATGTGTTAATTCATTGTTTGACCGGTGACCATTCGCATTCAATGAGTGGATCTATATGGTAAGCCTAGGATTAGATTGGTGAATGACCAAATATCAATTTTTCCTACTAATGGAATTGATAGGTATGTTAGTTCATCTCTTGAATTGAAGCTTAATGAATTCCTAATTAATTCAACTAAATGACCAAATAGGTGATTTAATTTAGGAATAGAATATTGTTTCATCCATGATCATTGGGATTCAATCGCAGGTAAGAGAATATTAGTAAAAGAATTACTTTCCATCATAAATGAAAGAATATCTGAATAATTGGATTCAAGTGAACCTTGTGCCCTAGTCTCTCTCTCATTGATTATCTATTCTTTGTTTGATTGTTCATTGTTTTTCTTTATTTGTTTTCTGATTTTATTTTCAATTTCTTCATACACATTCGATTGTCTGGATAATAAAGAGTTTTACGAATCTAGTAATTACTACTTATTCCTCGTGGAATCGATAACTGGGACTCAAGTCCTATATTACTTAGTGATAGAGTGCACTTGCTCTTTGTGTATTTTACGTGTATCAACTTGTTGGCGTTGTTGCCGCGGAATAAATTTAGTAATATTAGAAGCGAAAAACTCTAGTTAATTTAGACGCCATTTTTTTTTATTTCTACTTCTTATTTTATTTTATTTTATTTTTATTTTTAATTAATTTGTCACTTCATATTTTTTTGTTTATACTTACTCGATCTTAGTTTCCTGATTTCGCATTTGATCCAGAAACTGAGAAAACAACTCGTAGGTGAAGGAAACAATCTTTTATTGCAACTATGACAAAAGACATAAACAGGATGGAGAGACAACCAATACTTGAGGCAAATCGTGAAGAGAGAGCTACCCCAGTAGAGTGGACTATGCTAGAGCATTCCATGCCCACTGCTGAAGGGTATGGAGGGAGTATTATAAGACCACCTGTGGCGGCTAACAACTTCGAGATCAAACCAGCATTGATCTCCTTGATTCAAAATTCTATTCAGTTTGGTGGATTGCCTTCGGATGATCCCAATCAGTATTTGGCCAGGTTATTGCAGTTGTGTGATACTATAAAGTATAATGGGGTAACAGATGATGCAATCCGATTGTGACTCTTTTCTTTCTCTCTTATGGATAGAGCAAGTTAATGGTTAACGTCACTACAATGGGGTTCCATTACTATATGGGGTTAGTTGACACAACAGTTTCTGGCTAAGTATTTTCCTCATTCTAAATCTGCTAAGTTAAGGAATGACATATCCTTTTTTGTGCAGTTTGACATGGACACTCTTTATGAAGCTTGAGAGCACTTTTAAGAGTTGTTGAGGAGATGTCCACATCATGGATTTCCCGTATGGCAGCAGGTACAAACTTTTCAAAATTATTTGTCACCGGCCAACCGTTCACTTATTAATGCTTTCATGGGAAGTACAATATGTAGGAAAACCACCTACTAAGAGCCAAGCACTAATTGAAGAAATGGCGCTGAATAGTTATCAGTTGCAAAACGAGCGCCAGGTTCCTAAGAAACAAGCAGGTGTGCATGCTATTGATTCCTCTACTGCTATTTTGAGTTAATTGGAAGCTTTGACAAAGAAAGTTGAGACTCTGATGGTGACAAATAGTGCAGCCCCACCAATTATTTGTGAAGCATGTGGAGGACAGAGTCATACAAGTGCAAACTATCAAGTTGGTAGTCCGTTCGCCCCCGAGCCTGAACTAGCAAATTTTGTTAATAATTCTAACCAGCAACAATATAATCCATATGCTAATACGTACAATCCCGATTGGAGAGACCATCCCAATTTTAAATGGAAAAATCAATAGGGCTATCTGTACAATCAATAGAGAGCTCAGCAACCACCTCCAGGTTTCCAAGCATCTATAGAGAAGCCAAGCTTTAAGGATTTTGTAATGAAGTACATGCAGAATTCAGATGCCAGAATGAAGAACGTAGAGACCCAGATTAGTTAGTTCACTACTTTGATGACAACAAGGGCACCAGGGACATTGCCTAGTACTATTGAGACTAATCCAAAGGAATAGGTCCATACAATTACCTTGAGAAGTGGTAAGGAACTTGGGGAGTCCTCCCGAAAGAAGGATATGTCAGAGCTTGGAGATACTCTTGTTAAGTCAGTTCATGAGGAAAGTGAGAAGGCAACTGAAGCACCTAGCTTGTCAGGAATCGAGACCAAGCAAAATGATGTTCTTACTGAAGATGTCTCAATTCAAAATGTCAATAAAGAAAGAGAGGTTAAGAAGAAAGAACCAAAGTGGCAGAGAGCAAAGAAGGATCGTGAGCAGTGCACAATATATGAACTATCACCATATGCCAAGATCTCATTCCCTTAGAGGCTAAAAAATAATCAGCTAGATCAGTAATTTACAAAATTCTTGGAGATATTTAAGAAATTATAAATTAACATTTCGTTTGTTGAAGCCATCTCTCAAATGCCCAAGTGTGCATAGTTTTTGAAGGATATACTTATAAAGAAATGCAAGCTTAAGGAATTTGAGATAGTATGTCTTAATGAGGAGTATTCTGCCATCGTTATGAAGAAGTTACCTCTGAAATTAAAAGATCCAGGGAGTTTTACTATTGCTTGCTCTATTGGTAATTCTTATTTTGAGAAAGCATTATGTGATTTGGGTGCTAGTATAAATTTGATACCTTTTTCTATTTTTAAGAAATTGGGAATGTAAGAACCGAAGCCCACCAACATTTCACTACAGTTGGCCAATAGATCCATCACTTACCCTCGCGGTGTGGTGAAGGATGTTTTGGTGAAGGTGGATAAATTCATATTCCCAATTGATTTTGTGGTGCTGGATATGGAAGAGGATGCTGATACTCCTCTCATTCTTGGAAGAATATTTCTGGCCACTTCAGGAGCTGTGGTTGATGTACCTCGGGGTGAGCTCATCTTGAGAGTGGATGGAGATTATGTGACCATCAATGTCTTTAGGGAGGCTAAATCTTCCCCAATGTGAAATCTCTATGCCCCTATCAGTATCATTCAAGCTAAGAAACAGGAAGCCTTAGCCATCAAAGATCCCCCACCATCATACAATGTGGATGTTGACCTTCTTAAAACCCAAATTGTTGAACTAGAGAAAAGTCCTTCTATGCTCCATGCTCCTTCATAAATTGGTCCTTCATTCGTTGATTGACTGAAACCCCCATTGTTTAGCGGGATCTCTTACGCCAAAGCACTTCTAGAGCAACCAAGTCCTTATCAAGCTTAAAATGTTGTTGGAATCATTCCCAAGGCCATTGACGAAGGGAGGAAGCACTATTTTGAAAGGAAGAAGGCGTCCTCCTATTTCTCTTGCTTTAAGCCACCTTAATTTATCTGAAAAAGGTAACGTTAAGCTAATGACGTTAAACAAGCACTTTACAAGAGGTAACTTGTGTTTCTTATTTATTTATCTTCTTTTAATTATTTTTTTATTTTTGTTTTATTTTTGTTTTTCTTTTAGATGCTAATCATGTGTTTTAGAATTTTTCAGATTCTATGGCTGCGCTGACTCTTATGCTTCTTCTATGCCAAACATTGTGTCACTTGTCATCAGGTTGTGTTGTTCTTTTCTTTATCCTTTTATTTCTTTTTCTTCCACATTGAGGACAATGTTTATCTTAATTGTGGGGGTACTTTTACAATTTTTGTGAAAAAAAATCTAATGAACACTTAAGTATTGCTGGTAATCAAGTAGGAATTGTGTGTCGATTTCTTGATTTATTCTGAGCTGATAGAGATATGTTTTAAAAGGGATTCCATTTTTCATGAGCTAATAATGTATGAAGCAATCTTTTTCAATAAAGTAAGTGAAATTTAGCATCTTATTTAGAAATTAGTCATGTCTGCTTGATTTTGTTTTCTTTATTAATTCTAGCCAGAAAATGAGTTTTGAGCTTTAAGATTGAATTTTTCATAGATAAAATCCTATTTTTCTTCTGGAGTTAGTTTTCTCTTGATTGATGTGCGCTAGAACTTGCTTTGATATCTTGTTGAGGCTTTAATGATTTACATACAGACTTGAATATGATTAAGCCAATTAGGCTTTATTCTTTCTTGACTTTTAGAGTTGCATTGATAAAATAACCCCTTAGTTGCCCCATTTGAGCCTGAAATTAATTTCTTTGAATACCCAATTGAATAATTAGGTTGAATTCTTTGGAGCATCTGATGTGTTGATTGAAAAGTCATTAAAGGTTACTTTTATTTCAAGGGTTGAAAAAAGAAAAGAAAAAAGTCTGAAGAAAAAAGAAAAAAAAAGTAAAGGAAAAAAGAAAGAAGGAATAGTTTGTTAGTGAAGAATAATAAGAATATTTAGTTGAAAAGTGAGAATTTGTTATATATTTGTACATTATGCTTTATTTATCATCTTTTTAACCTGATTCTATTTTGTATTGATTTATCCCTGAGCATTCTTTACCCTTATTTATCTTTTTCTTATCTTTTATTATACTTTTAGCCTCGTTACAACTAAAAGAAGTCATTTTGATTCTTGTGATGTATGTGAACTTGAAGGTGGATATGAGATCTATAAGCAAGCCTTTAGTAATAGAATATTGTTTCACCCATGACCATTGGGATTCAATAGCAGGTAAGAGAATATTAGCAAAAGAATTACTTTACATCATAAATGGAAGAAAATTTGAACAATTGGATTCAAGTGAACCTTGTGCCCTAGTCTTTCTCTCATTGATTATCTATTCTTTGTTTGATTGTTCATTATTTTTCTTTATTTGTTTTCTGATTTTATTTTCAATTTCTTCATACACTTTCGATTGCTTGGATAATAAGGAGTTTTACGAATATAGTAATTACTACTTATTTCTCGTGGGATCGATAACTGGGACTCAAGTCCTATATTACTTGGCGATAGAGTGCACTTGCTCTTAGTGTATTTTATGCGTATCAACGACCCAAAGTGCCTGTAGCTGTAAATCCACTTGTCAATAGTACAAAGGGTGTAAAGATACTCTTCCTCTTGCATCCCTCCCTCCATTATTTGCATGTATTTATGGAGGTCGCTGGCATCCTTCCAAGTGCGAACAATGGACAGAATTCCTAGTGGCTCATAATCCACCAACTAGTAAAGATTGTTGTTCGGCAGAGGCAGAAACTTCTTCAACCTTTCCTCTAGCTCTAGTCTCCTTTTTTCCATGACTAAGAATAATGAAGTAGGGGCAAAACCTACTGAGGCCGAAGAACTATTAGAATCGCTACTTATAGGCTCAAGATTTTTTTCCATAGACTTCTCGATCTCGAAGAATGGATGTAGAAGCTTTAAAATGCCTAGTGCCTTGAGAACAGAGCTCGGTAGGACTAGGAAGCCTTCATACCCCTAGACACAAAAATCCCTTGGGGGCCCTCATTCATTGTGAGTGACGTGTCAGAGGTGAGGGTTGTTCCAAAATCTCAAGATAAGACCCCTCTTCTTCAAAATCCCATTTCCCTAATCCTAACCAAAATTTATATGTTGATACATTTTTTATAAATCCTATGATTTATTGGTTAATATGCTTGTAAATCTTTACACTGTTTGAAAGTATGTTTGTTGTTTAATGAATAAAAATTCAACTTCTACCTTTGGCAAAAGAGAAGAAAAAATTTGGCAATTGCCATCTTTCTATGAAAAATTTTAAAAATGATTTAATTCTCTAAAGTAGCTAGAATTACTATGATGACATATATTTATTAGATATATTGGGGATTCCTAGGGTTCTCACCCCATTATTTTGTTTCCAATGATGATTCCAACACATGATCCACCGTTGAGTAAAGATGTAGATTCTAAAGTAGTACATATATATATATGTATATTCTTTTGATCATTGTTATGTATTTATATTATGTAGTGGTTGTATTGTTACCAAGTGGCTTCAATACTCAAGATGGGGGTGAATTTAGTAAATAAAAAACTCTTTGAAAACTTTTATCAAACACTTGAAAAATAATTTTCTTTGAAAGTATTTATTGATTGAACTGAAAAAAATAAAGATGATAGAAAGATCCACTCGCAATTGAACAAACCAAATAGAAAGTATTTGAGCAAATATATATGAAATTAAAACCCAAATATAAAGGAGTTTGAATTTAGAAAAGCAAACACAATGTTTATCTTGGTTCAACCACTAACCACTTGTGACCTACGTCTAGTCCTCAAGTAACCACCTGAGATTTTTCACTATCATTGCAAGCTTGAACAGGTGCTTGCTACCGTTACAAACTGGAGTGCTCTTCACACCTTGGGATACCTCACCCTCCTGCTTGAGCCTCAATTTTCAGGGATACCTCACCCTTATAATTTCTCTGAGGGATACCTCACCCTCGTTACAACGAATCAAAGTGTATAAAAAGAAGAAACCATTTGAATTCTTGAGATATTCTTCAATACCTCACCTTTAACAGAGAAACGTTTATCAACAGAGAATTAATATGTCATTAACATCAGAGTAACCAATTTCATACTAAATAATCAGTCAATAGCTCAGATAAACAGTTCATAAAAAAATAGAGATGAGAGCTCAAAAATAAGCATTAGAGTTATACAATGATTACAATAAAAAAGCTATTAGTGAGACAAAATAGAGCAGGATACTGACTATCATGACTAAGCCCTGTCGTCACTCGGTCTCTTCACTGTCAGCCTTGTCATCAAGGTCCTCATCCTTATCAAGATCCTCATCATCATCATCAATATCGAAATCTCCAACTGTAGCATCATCATGGGTAGGAGGTGTAGCAGATGATGTGGGAGCATTGACACCTCTTCTCTGTATAAAATATTGCCCCTCTAGCATGGATCGAATGGAAACCAACTTATGATCTGAATGGTCCATCCTCAGCTGAAAATGGTCTATCTTCTGCTCAAGACTGTCCATCTATGTGTCAATAGCTGTGTGAAGGCTTCGCATCTCCTGAAGCAAGAGATCCAAGGTAGTTGCAACTGGAGCAGGTTACTGGTCTTCTTCATCATCATCTTCCTCAGCTTCTCGAGGAATGTGTCCATCAACTCTATGATGAAGATAGTACCATTTGTCATTAATCTTCTTCAGCTAGAGCTTTGTCAATGTATGTGCACTAATGAGGTCCGGTCCATCAGAACTCTCATCCTTTGCTTCCCTAGATAATGAAATATGGAAGTTCTCCAAGATAGTTGTGATGAGCATGGCATAGGGCAAGGGATAGTTGCCCTTTCTAGCTTTCAGCATGTGTTGAATGACATAGTACGCCCAATTAATTGGTCTGTCAGTGTTCATTGCCCACATGGTGAGTACGTCATCCTTTTGAACTTGGGAGTAATTGCTTCCCTTGGGAATCAAGGCCTTAGCTAGGATATAATAGAGTAGTTTGTTCTCCATGGTGAGCCCCGTAAACATGACTCTTTGTCTGGGCCTATATCCAATTCTTAGTAAAGTATTCAGGGCAATTTTGTAGTCAAAATCTTCTACCCATACATTAGTAGTACTATAAAAATTTATACCATCAAATATCATCCCAGTTAATCCATACCATATATCATGAGTGCTGATAATTTGTTTCTTCTTTACTTTAGTGACCAGGCAGACATTTTCATATTTAAAATCAGCATAAAATACCCTAACCAAATCTGGCTAAATATCCTTCCTAATGCTCAGAAAATTAATCAGCTCAAGTTGCTTAATCATTCTAAAACCTTTTAAGGGCTCGCTAGAGCAAAAAACTGCAATGAGATACCTTGGTTAGATTATTTTTCGTAGTTGGAATTTTTGGTGAAAAACTCTATTTTCTTGGAGGTTCTAAAGTGGGTTGAGAGGTCCAAGCCTGGAATGGTGAATGGAAGAGCTAGAGAGGACATCCCATAGCCACTCCTATTCGTGGCCTCTTTGTTCTTCATGATGATTCAATCATGTGCGTGAAATAGGGTGAAAAGAGTGGAAGGAAAGTGGAAGGAAGGGGTTTTTAGGAGTGTTTGGTGATGGGCAATGGTAAAAAATGGTGAGAAAAAGGAGGAAATTTGAAGTTTAGATCTGGGTTCTAGAGAAAGAGAGGGGCGTACGGTGAGAGGGAAATCTGTGGGTGGATTTGAGGTTTTTGATGGGAAATAGGTTAAGGGTTTTGTAAGGATGACATTTTCGAGTTATTTGAAGGTGGAATGGTGAGATTTGGTGAGGAACTGAGAGAGACATGGTGAGATTTGTGAGGTGGGTTCGTGTGTTTTTAGAGAGATAAAATGAAGGTCAGTGTAATAATGGTTGTCTCGCATGTTCAGAATCCTTTAAAACCCTCTGATAATCGATTATAAGGGGGCTGTAATCGATTACAAGCATTCTGAGAACTTGGTAATCGATTACCAAATGGTTGTAATCAATTACATGTATTCTGACTTGTCTTTGAACGCTTCGTAGAGCCTTGGTAATCGATTACCAAGCTCTTGTAATCGATTAACAACCTTCTGAACTTTGTTTTCTTACTTTAAACAGTAGAGGATTGATTCTTAACACTCCAAAACACTTCCAAAGCCTCTCAAACTGATTCCTAACACCATGTAAGCTTAAAATTTGTCCAGTTTTTGATCCAAAACACTTCTTCTTACAAAATCACCATCTTTATCAAAGATCAAACTAATGCAAGTGAAATCCACTATTTTTTAAGGACTCACTCTTAACTATTGTGTAGCTAATATCTTGAGCTGGTTGGAGGACTTAGTCATGATGGGGTACTTGCAAAACAAACTTAGGGGATCCTCTGACACTCAAGTTAGTAATAGATTCAAATGATATTCAAAACAAGATAATTATGCAGACAAGATTATGCAGCAAAAGTATGGTATTTTAAATGCATGATTGATCCAAAATGCCTAGTTCTCTTCTTATATGAAAGAAAGTCTCTTTAGGTAGAGGTTTTATGAAGATATCTACAAGTTAATTAGTTTTTTTAATAAATTCTAGCATACAATCTCCTTTTTGCACATGATCCCTTATAAAGTGGTGCATTATCTTAATGTGCTTAGTCCTAGAGTACAAAATAGGGTTTTTACACAAATTGATTGAACTAGTATTATCACATCTTATAGGGATGTAATCAAGCTGAAGTCCATAGTCTAGAACTTGTTGCTTCTTCTAAAGGATTTGAGCACAATAACTTTCGGCTGCAACATATTCAGCCTCAGCAGTAGACAATGTCACATTGTTTTGTTTTTTGCTATGCCAAGAAACTAAAGGGCTTCCAAGCAAGTGGCACGTCCCACTAGTGCTTTTCCTATCTAATTTGTATCCTGCAAAATCAGAATCGAAATAACCAATAAGACTACAAGTGGCACCTTTAGGGTACCACAAACCCACTTATGAAGTGCCAATTAAATACTTCATTATTCTTTTTATTGCACTTAAGTGTAACTTTTTAGGATTTGCTTGGTATCACTACTAGAAATTTCTGATTTAGAGATGAAATTTAGAGACGAAAAAAATTCTATCTCTAATAGAGACGAAAACAGAGACGAATTTGATGAATTAGAGAGGGAAAACAAAATTTAAAATTTAGAGATGAAATTTAGAGACGAAAATGAGCTGTCTCAAAATTTTGTGTCTCTATTTGGTCAATTTAAAGTCAAATATACTTAGAGACAGATTTTAGAGATGAAATTTATCTGTCTCTATTTGGTCAATGTGATGTTTAAAAAAGTCAAATATGTGTAGAGATAGAATTTAGAGATGAAATATTTTGTCTCTAAATATTTTGTCTCTAATTCCATCTCTATTTAATCAAATAAGTATTTTAAAATAGTCAAAATATATTAGAGGCGGATATGTTCCATCTCTAAATTATATATATTATTTAATTAATAATTTTTTTTAAAGATAGAGACGAAGAGTTGTTTTGTCTCTAATGTTTCTCTTCCACCTCATGCCCTTATTCTTTAGAACCAAATCCATCTCTGAAACCTCCCCATTCTTAACCCCAACCCAAGGAACCCACAAACCCGCAAGCCTTCCCAAAGGTCTGTTCTAATCCCCAACAACCACGGTCCCCAAATCCGCCTCCCTCATCCTCCTTAACATCTCTGAGAAATCCAAATCATCCGAAACCAAAACCAACCTAAAATTCCCTCTCACGTGTAAAACACACACTCTCTCTTGCCCTCTCCCTCTCACTCTCGCTGCAGCACTCCACCTCTTTCACCATAACATTTCTCCCAAAACCCAACATACTATGTCTCCTCATACTGCTCCACCTCTTTCACCATCAAAAACCCAAAGCTTAAGGTTTTGAATCTTGAAGTTACAGAGAACTTCACTGCGACCATGATGACGGTGGTGCCAACCTCTGAGGAAGACGCTGCACTCTCTATTGTTCGAGTCGCCTTTGAGAGCTTGCCTGGGCCGATGCAGGTCTCAGGGTACGCCACTTTGCTCCTCGTATATTTGCATCAAGCATATTCCTTTTTCTTCTTGCTATTTTTTCTACTCAAAAATCTTCTTTTTCTTTTGCTTGATTCTAATTGTGAAAATCATTTTGATTTTCCATTGAATGAGTGAAAATGGTTTGGTAATTATACTTATTTATTGGTTTTGGCATGAGATTTTGATTCTAGTTATCTTCCAGAGATAGGATAGTATATTCAAAATGCATTATGTATATAGAAAGTCGAAATGCTTCTGAAACTCTATTAGATCTAAGTTTATTAAAGTGATGACTTAAAATGTGGATTTGGTAGGGAGTATTATAGTATTATAGTCAAAATGCTCCTAGTTTAGGATTTGCTGCTGACAGAAGGTTTATAGACATTTCTTTTGGCTTTGAGGATGGGGCCTTCCAAAGCTTTCATATCACAAGTCCATTTTTTTTCTAAATTATTTCCATAATTTTGCTCTTAATGTTTCTTGCGTTATTAAAAAATGTATGGAACTATAAGTGTTGTTCTATGTTAGATATGCAAGTATTTTTCATATGGCTTATGTAGGCAGTTGGAGGCACCCAGCAATCTAGTATAAAGCATTAATCTAATTTTTTAAATTTGAAGTTGGTATTCTTTTGTTAATCAATCTTTTTTTTTCTAGGATGCATGCCTACACTCGCAACAATACCAGTGTAGATTGGGCTATATCGAGCCCTTTCAAATGTGGCATATGAGGTATGTTACTTATTAAGTTATTATGATGATTTGCTATTTGATAGTTTACTCTTTGCTAATTTTGGGGTATATATGATTCTATCTTCAATTGGCTAATGTTATGTTTTTGTCTAATATACAAAGAGACTCCTTACTGAAGGCTTTTTCTGGAACCTTCTCTTTCTAGTCTAACTACAATTGCAGCTTGTCAAAATGGCAGTGGTATTTCTTGGCTTTTTCCTTTTATGGTGAGTATCTCATTTAGAAAGTAAAATTGCTTATGTTGAGTATCATATAAGACCAGGTCATTTACTTTTATCCTAAAATCATGTAAGACCAAATTGTGAACTATCTCTTCATTTATATCATTAATAAGAAACATATTTCTTATATTCTTTAATTGTTCAGCTACATGGAATTTGGGAATTATTTGTTTGATGTTTTTGGTAAGCATTGGATTTGTTTATAAACTGCAAGGAAGTTGTTGATTTCCTTTAGGAATGTGGAGGTAGTACAGAGGGGAGGATTTTATTGGAGAAGCGTAATATTTGCAGTGATTTTGTGTGTTTCGTTGGAGGGAAATGCAACAGTGTTTAAGAACCCTTATTTAATTTTTAGCTATTTGGTTGGGAACAGGAAACACAATGGTCATATTAAATTCTTTGTGGTTTCTATTTTTGGCATTCGTGTCAAGGTTTCCCTGGTTGGTAACTTGATATAAAAAAATTAGAGAACTCTTCTATTTTATTTTTTTATTTTATTTTCATTGTGTATTACAATAGAAGAATGCCATACTTCATTGTATTAAAAATCAGAAAATTTATTCTTTGTCAATGGCAAGTTACACTAATATTCTTTTAATGCATGTTTCATTTACTGGTTGTATTTGCTTGTTGCTATATATTGCTGTAACATTCAACATAGAATCTGGCTGCTCTTACCATTTCTTTACCCTTAACACTAGTTTGTAGTTTCTATAGATTTAGTTATAGCTGTTTTAGTGATAATTTTATAAATTTAACCAGTTAAGTTTTATTTGTTATGCATGGTTTGTTTTAATATCTCTAATGAATACAGGGTAGCAATACTTTATTTTCTCTTCTCATAAACCCATAGTGTTGTCTCAAAGTTTTGGTCCTTAGAAATTGTTAACTTGGGCTTGTTGGAGTTCTTCACATAATTAAGTCACTATCAGGTAGGCATTAAATCATATTTGGTTGTTAGTTCTGTGTTTTAATTATGTTCCAAATGAACTTTTTGCTCTATCAGTAAAAGGATGCTCACAAATGCAAGAGCAAAAACTTGATATTGTGAAAGTTGATGACAATCACGAGCTCCTTTGCTCTCTAAACACTGACTGCCATCAGCCTGAAGTTGCTGATAGTGAAGATATTCCAGTTAGAGTAGAAGCTGCTACTTTTGAAATTGATGACAACTGTGCCAGTTCTTGTCAAAGAAATTCTTCATCTCCTAAGTGTCATTGCACTAAACAGTTTTTAGTTGCTATTGGTAAGGCAAAGAACTTGCAATTATTGGACCTTAGCAATAATGATTTTTCTGCACAAGTTGCAGAAACATTCTAATAGCAATTGTTATGCATTTTTGGTTGCAAAGAATAATGTTTTTCAAACTCCTAAATCTAAACATTTGCATTATATTAAGTTGTTGTCTTTATATTTAACTAAAATCCTCTATTTTCATTTACTCCCCTAATATTTTTTAAACCCAGGTAAGGTCATATTGGATTAGATTCTCTGCCTTAACTGTTTGGGTTTTAAATTGTCCTTACACTACAGGCTTGGATTGGATAAGGTCTTCCGTGAATCTAGGTTATTGCCATTCCCAGTAATGTGTCAAGTTTTTAAAGTACCTTGTTTCAAAATTTCCTCCTAGGCCTCCCAGCTCCCACCTCAGCTAGCTAAGAAAAAGCCTTCCTGGGTTCTAATGGCCAGGTATGGTCTGGGTTCAAAGGGAACGAAGTTGCAACTCCTCACTAATCACTTCAAAGTCAATGTCACTAACAACGATGGACATTTCTTCCAGAATAGTGTATGTCCTTCATGTTTTTGTTGCTTTGTTACTATTATTATCTCTGGTTACTTCTAACTATTGACTCAAATTTGAGATTATTTGCTTTGTATTTGAACAGGTCTCTGTTTCTTATGAAGATGAACACCCTGTTGAAGGTAAGGGTGTAGAGAGAAAAGTGATAGACAAAGTGAAGGAAACTTATGATTCTGAGTTTAACAGAAAGGACTTTGCCTATGATGGTAAAAAAACTTTTTTTATTTAACTTTAAGTTGCATTACTTGTAAATGTATAAGTTAGAGAGAAGTCTACTTGCAAAATGTAATAACAATTAATGATATGCATAAGATATCGTAACTACTTCATATATTTTTAACTATTTTGATATCTTTTATAGTTACTTGGATAATTATAATGATTGATGATTTATTGTAATTTTTGGTAAATTTTGATTTTTGATAATTATATGCATAGGAAAATAGAATTTTTTATATAAAATGAAGGCATCTAGTTATGGCAGATCCCAACTAGATGCTTAATTTTTTTAATATTTTTTAAAATATTAGAGACGGATTTAGAAACAAAAAAATTCATCTCTAATTTAGAGACAGAATTTTAAAATTTAGAGACGGAAAAAATCCGTCTCTAAATTAGAGACGAAATTAAATTTTTCGTCTCTAACAATCAAAGATGCCACTTTTAGAGACAGATCAATTTTCGTCTCTTGTTCCGTCTCTAAATATTTAGAGACGGAATTTTGCACATTTAGAGATGAAATTTATCCGTCTTTAAATCTGATTTTTTTAGTAGTGTATCTAGCATACATGCATACACTAAACATAATTTTCAGCCTACTAGCAATAAGATAGAGGAGATAACCAATCATACCTCTGTACTTAGTAATTTCTACAGGGCTACCTCTTTCATCCTTGTCCAAGTAACAAGAGGTACTCATTGGTGTATACATATGCTTAGAGTTGTCCATTCCAAATTTCTTGAGCAGTTTCTTACAATACTTGGATTGACTTATGAATGTCCCATTCCTTGTTTGCTCGATTTGGAGCCTAAGGATGAAATTGAGTTCTCCCATTATTGACATTTCAAACTCATTTTGCATAGTATTAGTAAATTCCTTACAAAAGGACTAATTAGTAGCATCAAAAATTATATCATCAACATATATTTGCACAAGGACAATGTCATGCCTTTTATTTTAATAAAAAAAGTTATATCAACCTTTCCTCTTGTAAAACCATTTTGTAAAAGAAACTTACTCAAAATTTCATACCAAGCTCTAGGAGCTTGTTTTAAGCCATACAAGGCATTTTTCAATTTAAAAACATGGTTGGGTAGTTCATAATTTTCAAAACCCGGAGGTTGTTCAACATACACCTCTTCTTGAATAAAATCATTTAGAAAAGCACTTTTAACATCCATTTGATATAATTTGAAATCCATGATGCAAGCATATGCAAGTAACATTCTAATAGCCTCTAATCTAGCTACAGGTACATAAGTTTCCTCATAATCTATACCTTCTTCTTGATTATATCCTTTAGCTACAAGCCTAGCTTTATTTCTAATTATTAAGCCCATTTCATCAAGCTTATTCCTAAAGACCCATTTGGTGCCTATTATTAGATGATCATTGGGCCTTGGAACTAATTCCCAAACTTGATTTCTTTCAAATTGGTTAGGCTCCTCTTGCATGACCAAGATCCAATGTTCATCATCAAAGGCTTCATTTATGTCTTTAGATTCAATTTGTGAAACAAAATCCATTTGGTTACATTTATTTCTAATTGAGTTTCAAGTAGTTACCCCTTTAGACATATCACCTACCACCTTGTCAAGAGGGTGATATCTTGAAGTCCTTCACTCCTTGAGAAGATCCAAGGCTTGTAAATCCTTTTGACTTTCCTCTTGCTTTATGCCTTTTTTCTCCTAGTTGTCCAAAAAAGTTCTTGCTAAAGTTTTTGCGACATCATCAACAAAATCCTTTCTTGGTCCATTTGGGTTAGTTTAATCAAAAGCAACATGAATGGACGCTTCAATAGTCATAGTTCTTTTGTTGTAAATTCTAAAAGGCTTACTATGATTAGAATAACCAAGAAATATACCTTCATCAAACTTAGCATCAAACTTTCTTAAGTTATCCTTTCCATTATTTAAAGCCAAACATTTACATCCAAAGACATGAAAATGTGAAACATTTGGCTTCTTTCCTTTGTATAACTCATAGGGGGTTTTCTTTAAAATTGGTCTTATTAGGGCCCTATTCATTGCATTACAAGTGGTACTTACCGTATTCACCCAAAAATACTTAGGAAATGTAGCCTTATTGAGCATAGTTCTTGTCATTTCTTCTAAAAATTGATTTTTCCTTTCTATAACTCCATTTTGTTGTAGAGTTCTAAGGGCTAAAAAGTTATGCTCAATGCCATGTTCATCACAAAAAGTTTCAAACTCATGATTTTCAAACTCACCACCATGATCACTTCTTATGGATGTAATGCAAAAACCTTTTTTCATTTTGGATAACTTTGGCAAGTTTCTTAAAAGCTTGAAATGCATTATTTTTGTGAGAAAGAAATAATGTCCATGTGAACCTAGAGAAATCATTCACAATCACTAATGCATGGTAGTTTCCACCAAAGCTCATAGTTTTAGATGGTCCAAAAAGGTCCATGTGCAAAAGTTGTAAAGGTATAGAAGTTGAAACAACATTTTTAGATTAAAAGAAACCTTTACTTGTTTTCCTTTTGACATGCATCACATAATTTGTCTTTTTCAAATTTTAACTTGGGTAGTCGAATTACTAGCTCTTTAGAGACCAACTTATTTAAGTGATCTATGTGATTATGCATAATTCTTCTATGTCATAACCATGAATCAACTTCCTTACTTAAAAAGCATTTCACATCATTTGAAGATATATTATCAAGGCTAATCATATATATATATATATATATATATATATATATATATATATATATATATATATATATATATATATATATATATATATATATTGTTAACTCTATGACCAACAAACTTAACATGCTTAACATCTTCTTCCTTCAATTATGTAATAATTAGAATCAAATATAACTCTATTTCGTTTATCACATATTTGACTAATATTAAGTAAGTTATGTTTAAGCCCTTCAACAAGCAATACATTATCAATAGAAGAAGTAGGACTTTTACTAACTTTGTCAACTCCAATAATCTTCCTTTTATTGTTGTCTCTATAGGTTACATGTCCATGATTCTTAGGAACAAGGAAGGAAAACTTAGAGTCATCTCTGGTCATGTGCTTAGAGCAGCCACTATCGAGATACCAATTTGAACTCTTGGCCTTCAAGCATACCTACAACACATATTCAATTTTTAACTTTTGGTACCTAAATTTTCTTGGGTCCTTGTGTATTAGTTTTGGGTATAGTACCCTTGGGGATCCAAACCATTCTAGTCCCAAATTTTGTGTTGATGGTTTTCCTCACATTACATGTAGAAGCACTATGCTCTTTCTTTCCACAATGAAAGTATGTAATAAAAGGGCTGCTTGAAGTCCTTGAATAGACAAAGAAATTTTTGTAAAATTTTTGCTGATTTTTTAGATTATACCCTAAACCGGCTTTTTGAAAAATAACCCTTTGTTTTCCTAGCAAAATATTTAAATTATCTCTTCCGAAAATGAATTTGAAAGAGTGTTCTTTAAATCTTCAATTTCTTTTTCAAAAGCTTGGCGTGGTAAACAAGATAAAGATGTTGATGCATGTGAAAAACAAGTTATGCAAGAAGAAGTAGCATCAATTAGTCCTAGTGTCTCATTCTTAATTTTTAGTTCTTCAATTTCTTTGTTTGAAATAATGATTGGGTTTTCCAAAGAAGAAATTATTTTCTTGGATAAAGAAACTAATTTAGTGAGTTTTGTAGACTTTTCATGAAACTCTTCAAACGCATCTTGTAAATCATTATATGAAGGAAATGAATCAAGGTTAGAAGAAATTACCTATAAGTTGCTTTCATCACTTTCTTCTCCTCTAGCCATAAGACATAGATAAGTTTCCTCATTGTTCGAACTATCCATGGAATCCATGTCGTTGTCATCCCATACTATGTAGGCTCTCATTCCTTTCTTCTCTGTAGAAGGTCTTTTTTTAAACTTCTCCACCTTCTTTTGATAAATAACACATTCTATCTTCATGTGCCCTGATTTTCCACATTCATAGCATGTCGGTGTGGATGAAGTTCCTTACTCTTTGTGAAAGGTCTTCTTTGGTGGAAAAGTTAGCTTTCTTTGAGTTCTCTTCTTTCTAAGGAATCTTCCAAACATTTTCACTAAGAGACTAAGATTCTCTTCATTTAGTTCCAAGTTCTCTATGCCATCTCCATCATCTTCATCTTCATCGTCAATAGTGAAGGACGTAGCCTTGAATGCAATCCTTTTCTTTTTCTTATCATTTTCCTCGCTTTGATCAAGCCTATTTAGCCCCAACTTGTGCCCTTGAAGCTTCCCAAAGATAGTGGCTAGTGTCATTGTTGCTAGATTTCTTGATTCTGAAATAGCTGTTACTTTGGGTTGCTAATTCCTGCTCAAACACCTCAAGACTTTGTTAATAAGATCTTCATAATAAAAATTCTTTCCTAATGAATCAAGATAATTTACAATGTGAGTGAACCTCTTTTACATTTCTTGAATGCTTTCTCCTTGGTTCATTCTAAAAAGTTCATATTTGTGAGTGAGAGAATTGATTCTTAACCTCTTCACTTCACTACTACCCTCATGGGTAACTTGTAAAGTGTCTCACATTTCTTGGATGGTCTTACAATTTGAAATCCTGAAGAATTCATCATACCCCAAAGTTATGCTAATGATGTTCTTGACTCTCAAATTATATTGAACATTTTTCTTATCTTCATCAGTCAATTCACTTCTTGGTGTTTCAACCTTTACACTATTAACAACACGTATGGGAACAAAAGTACAATTTTCAACAGCATCCCATACATCCCACACATCTAGATCAATAGTTTCAATGAAAATTTTTATTCGTTCTTTCCAATAAGCATAACCATCCCCATTGAAAAATGGTGGTTGATTTATAGAAGATCCTTCTGAAAAACCATTTGAAGAAGCCATTTTCTCTTGAAGCTGCTAAGCTCTTTATACAAGAGTCTATCCCCAATATCACTTGTTACTAAGTGGCTTCAATACTCAAGAGGGAGTGAATAGAGTAAATAACAAATTCTTTGAAAACTTATATCAAACACTTGAAAAGAAATTTTCTTTGAAGTTATTTATCGATTGAAGTGAATACATAGAGAAGATAAAAATATCCACTTGCAATTGAACAAACTAAATAGAAATTGTTCAAGCAAATATATGAAATTAAAACATAAATATAAAGGAGTTTGAGTCTAGAGAAGCAAATACAGTGTTTATCTTGGTTCGACCACCAACCACTTGTGACTTACATCCAGTCCTTAAGTAACCACCTGAGATTTTTCACTATCAATGCAAGCTTGAACAAGTGCTTGCTATCATTACAAACTGGAGCACTCTTCACACCTTGGGATAGCTCACCCTCGTGCTTGAGCCTCAACTTTCAGGGATACCTCACCCTCATCATTTCTCTGAGGGATACTTCACCCTCTTTACAATGAATCAAAGTGTATCAAAAGAAGAAATTCTCTCAAGAGTATGTAATACAAATGGAAGTCCTATGAAACTCTTCAAGAATATCTTAAGAATTCAAGAATTAAAGCAAAGAGATGTGTTTTAGGTTATTGGGTGTGCGTAAAAGATGACCCAAAAATATGTATTTAAAGTGTTCTGTCCAAAAGAGCCATTGGGGGTAATTTATTATCACATTAGATGCCAAGAAAAAAGTCGTTGCTAACTTTCAGGCTCGTGGTAATCGATTACATGAATGTGGTAATCGATGACATGGCTCTTAGAACATGTTCTGGGTTTTCTGGGCAGGTGGTAATTGATTTCAAGGCTCATGTAATCGATTATCAAGCCTTTGGCAGAGTGGTAATCGATTACAAGACTTATGTAATCGATTACAAAGCCTCTGACTTTTGAAAAAATGGATTCCCGCATGGCTATAATCGATTACTAGCTTCCAAAGAAGTTGTTAATTGTTTGCTGAGCCTTTGGATAAGATTACTATCATCCTTGAACCCACTTTTGAGCCCAATTTAGCTTGGTAAACATTTCCAACTTAGAAAACTTGGATTTTCAAGATATAAACTTAATTTTCATTATTCAAAATCAAAACAACATTTCTTTATCCGTCAACTAAGAGTTTATTTAAAAAGAAACCTTTCAAAAATATTTTGAGATATATTGAGAGGTTCTTACATAAAGACTTGAAGTCCTATAAACTATACCAAATGTACCTCCTTTGGACTTGGTCTTCAACTTGGCTTTGTTATCATCAAAAACTTCATGTTCTTCATGACATAAGCATTGACAAGTACATGGTTTGTATATATACATATATGCCTATAAAGGCCTGATATATAGAATTTTGATACTAATGTACTGGATTGTATAAATTATTGATGAGAATGTTATTTATACATGTTATATAAATATATTTGCAGACTACATGTATATGTTTATATCTTGGGTGAGTATAATTTCTTTGATACTCGATTAGAATAATGTATAAATTCCTAGAGTTTTATTAGGTGGACTCAAAGGATGCTAAGTATATAATAAAGAAATGATTATATAATGTATGGTATCTTAGTAGAGGTATTTGGTTAAGCTCTTTGTTTGAGCAAAAAAAAAAAACCCTCATAAGGCTTAATTAAAATATAAAATTGGTATAGTTAATTACCAAGGTAGTAAGGAGTTTAGTTGTGATGTGCCTGAGCCTAAGTGCTTCAATGTAGTCTGGATCATGTGGAGTATTAGTCTTGGGACGTTACATTTAGTGGTATTAGAGTAGTTCATCGTGTTGAGCCGAGGGTATAGACTGACTATGTTTTTGGCATAACTAGATGTTCCTGTTATATGTTATGCATTTTTCTTATCTTTGATGGTAAGATATTATGCCCCATGACTAATACTCCTAGTGTATCCGGATTACACTGAAGTACTTAGGCATGGGCACGTCACAGCTAAATTTTTTTTCCTTGGTAATTAACTATACTAATTTTATTTCTTACCTGTGAGGGATAATAATATTCATAATCCTATAAAATTATGAATATTTATCTACATGGATACCATAAAATTTTCTTATAATACTTCCAAGTACAAATATACACCTAAAATGTAACATCCTCCTTCCAGCTAATTTATATGGATATTTTAGGGGTCTGTGGGTACTAAAGTGTATTATATAGAAATTAATTTATTTATGTTATTTTATCCATTATTAGTTAGTTATTAGCCACTGATGTTAAAATAGAACAGAAAACTGCTTAGATGTGAAAAGTGTAAATCAAAATGTCAAGTAGAAGTGTCTAAAATTATTAGTGGTAAAATCATAATCTTAGGAGTTTTACCAAGGGCATTTATGCCAAATAAAGTTTAGAAAACCCTACTTAAATAAACAAGCTAGATACCATGCTCATTTGATTATTCCAACTATCTAGTTAGGATAAATTAATAAAATAGTCTTCATCCAATAGGAGTGAGACACCATAGATTACACTTAGCTTAGTTTAATTGGTGGATTGAAACACTAATCAACTTATGATTGGTTGATTAAGTGACCAATGGAAGCTAGCAAAATAGTAAACACTAGTCTTAACTTGATTGGTTAATGATTAACCAATAGTAAGAAGATATCAATTCTAAGGTGATTGACTAATAGATTAAACTGATTTCAATGTGATTGGTTAATAAGGAGTAGCCAATGGGAGTTAGACAACCTAGTATGATCAACCAATAGAAATTAGACAACATACATGATATAAGTACTAAATTGATTGGTTAATGATTAACCAATAGGAATTTGACATTATGCAAGACATGAGTTTAAAAATGATTAGTTCTTAGAAATACTAGGTTATTTCCTATTAGTGGATTAAAGACACTAAACTCATTCTAATTCGTTGGTGAAGTAGCCAATGAAGGTTAGCCGCCATGGAAACTCCTAACTAGATGTCCTCACTAGAAGTTAGATTAGTTTGGTTAGTTAAACTAATTATTTAGAAGAAAATAATTAAATAATGGCTAACCAGTGAGAACAAGACACCAATCTGAACATTAGTTTTCCTATGATTGATTACTAAAAACATTAGTCAAAATTCTATTATTTGATTAATAAAACAAGATGACACCTAATTAAACAAAAATATGTAGACAAAGAGAGAGGGAGAGTTCAGCCAAGGCAAGAAAGAAGAGAAAGAGAAAGAAGAAGAATGAAAGAAAGAGAGTTAGAAGAAGAAGAAAGAGAAAGAAATGGAACAAAACGTCCAAAAATTCTAAAAAATTGGGAAATCTTCTCCTTGCAACCTTACAAGCTTCTAACAAGCAAGAAATCCATTAAAGGAGCTTAAATCTTCTTCCTTTTGTCTCTAATAAGTCATGCATTTTGTAGCTTGGAGAAGAGGTAGGAATACAAACTTCTATCTTTCTTTGTTTTTGATTAAATCTAGTTTTTATATTAGAGTCTTGATGTTATTATGATTTCCATATGCTTGTATCTTTGGTTTGGAGAACACTATTATGCTGGAATGATCCTAAAAATAATGATTGATCTTGAGTAATTTAGTGCGGTTATGGTTTTAAATTGGTTCTTGATCTTATTTATGTTTAGAATTAATTAATTTGATGAGTCTTTCTATCTTGGATTAAAAACACCTAGGGTTAGGGTTCTAAACTAGGGTTTGGCTTTTAAGGATTTAAGAATCATAAATTGAAAAGTAAAGAGTAAGATTAAGCTTGAAGTTAACTTCTTAAATGGATTTTTCATCATTAATTAAGAAACCCTAGGATTGGAGCTCTTAAGGTCCAAGAACCCTATTTTGGTGGATTGATGAATATTATGATTATAAGGTGAAATAAGGTTAATTAGATGTTGCATTTTCAATTTCTAAGCTTGAATTAAGCATTGGAAACAAGTTATTGAAGAAATATCCAAGAAGAAGGTTTCAATCAAGGACTTTAAATAAGGAATTAGAGATGTATTTGCGTAAGTGGACAAGTATATGATGATAAAAGATGATAATAAAGATATTAAGGTAAGTGGATAATAATAGAGAACCCTATTTAAATCTATGTTTCAATTATGGTTAAATGTGATTAAATGGTCTTGAGTTGATGAATTTTAGCATAGATCCCATAATTGGAAAGTAAATGGCCAAGGATAACCAGGAGCTAGATTTGGCATGATTAAAGGTATGTATGTATTTAAATGCTTAGAAACTTGAGTTTGTACTATTAATTATGTTTAATGGTATGTATTTATTGATGTTTCAATTTGACATATGACAATGATTTAATTATTAATTATGGGAAAGTTTATGAAGGAATGATGACATGATTTATGAAGAAATGATTTATGATGACATGATTTATAAAGAAATGATTCATGATGATATGTCTTATGATGAAAGGATCTATGATTTATGATCAAATGATGTTTATGATGAAAATGATGTTAATGATTCTAAAGTCTATTAAGATGTGTCCTCGGGCTAAGAAGAATCTTATTAGAAAGTCTTATCTTCTAGAACCTATTAAGGTGGTCCACGAGCTAAAAGGAATCTTTAAGATTTGTCCTCGGGCTAAATGATACTTAATGGGAAGTCTTATAGTGGGTCAAGTCCATTTAAGCTAGGGGACACCCTAGAAAGTATGAGATCTCTACGAGGATAATGGCCATGTGAACAAGAAGAGAAAAGTAATGTATAATGAAATTTGAATTGATATACAAATATAATTATTATTATGGTTTATATAATGAAATATGAATATGATCACTTTGTGATTTGATATATTGACGTAATTATTATTGTGGTTTATAATCTCTCTTATCGTGTAAAGTGTTCTTTGTGATTAATGCAGCTGGAAGCACCATGGTTTGTATAGTAGTAATTTATTTAGTTTATTTTCCTACTGGGAATTATACCTTTCTCATTATGTGTATAATGTTTTCTAGAAAAGCAATTAAGGTTATATTTGCTTTGTTGATCGATATTGGAATGATGTCTTATTATGACGATCCAAAATGTTAACTTCTTCTACTCATGTATGGTATGGTTATGTAAGTTAATGAGACTATGTGTGTATTCACTAGATGAGGATAGTGTTATAAGCCCTTTGAATTTTGGATACCTAGTTCTTTGTCTAATTAGGTAGTTTCTTATAACTAGGCAGTGTATATCAATGTAAGTGGGATACTTGTAAATAAATAAAAGTACAATTTGTTGCTTAGTATTTACATATAACTATTTATGTCTCATTAATCATGTAAAGTTAAATTAAAAAGAAGTAATTGAATAAAGAGTTTTTAAAGTAAAGTATTTGAAAAGAAAAATAAAGAAAAAAAATTAGCACATTATTTAAATTGAACTACGTAATTTAAGTTAGAAAATAACTAATATAACCAAATTTAATAATAAAATCTCTTGATAAAGATCTGAATTTCTAAGACGTTACATGAAATACCCGATTATATACTTGACATGTATAAGTCATACTAGCTTCAATAACATATACAATCCATTACATCATTATCAAGTAATACATATCTTGCCTTAATAGGCATATATATACATCATGTACATACCACTGCTTAATGTAATACAAGGTAGTGGTCAAAAATATATGCCATATCTCTAGCTATCAAATACAAAATAAGACAGTCACTATTGATATCAAAAGTGTAGAATGACTCAGTGCTAGGTTAGTATCAATGTCTCTATCTAGAGGGCAGATCTCATGTTGGAATTATCATGGAAAGAAAATAGAGGGCTGAGAATTCTAGGAATTCCTAGTATATCTAATAAACATATGTCATTGATAACTGCCCAGGCTATTAAATTTAAATCAATTTATAATCGAATTACCAAAACTACTTGTAATATATGGTTTAGGTAACACCAGATCGAGCCTGTAAATCACTCTAATTACATAATTAGATTAAGAGGTTGATAAACAGGGAAGAAAGGGTTTGTACGATTAAACAACAGAAAGCAATTGAAAAGAGTAAACAGAATTTAGAAAACAACCAATCCAAGAAAATTAACTAATCTTGATCATAATCCATCCTTGATCACTAAAGGTCCATTCAATTATCAATCGAATCCTTAGTCTTAGATCATATCAAGATGCCTCAAAATGATCCATGGATCTTCTACTAGATACGCATCCAGAATTCAATTAATTAAGGTTAGACAAATTAAGCATCCATCCAAAACCCAAAATAACTTAAAAACCAAGATCCAACCAAGCTAAACATTTCATCCAACACCTTCAATGCCTTGTTTAGTCTATGAATTCCTTTCTTAGCATATAGTAATTACACAATTATCAAATGCAAATTCCAATCAAATTAAGCACCCAATTAGAATTCAAAAAAGAGAAGAAGAAGAGAAACTAGATTAACAATTGAATGTAAATAATTAAAACAGAATCTCAAGATTAAGTATCAAGAATGTTCAATCCCTTGGATTGATTAAAAGCCCTACCCCTCCATGAATGAGAGGGAAGAACTCAGAAAAAGAGGAGAAGATCTAGAGAGAAGGAAGAGAAGAGAAAAAAATTCAAATCTAGAGAGAGAATGAAAAGTGTAGAATGAAAAACTAAGCCTCAGATTTTTTATGCTAACCCATTAAACTAACCCCTATTTTGGCCATTAGAACCCATTAGTTACAAAGCTGGGTCCATTATGAGTAATTAGGCCTAAACCCCATGTTAATTAGAGGTCTACAACTCAAGTTATATACAAATCATTCTCAAAGGGTCTCTGATTCCATTGGCTAACTTCAAAGGATGAAAACTCTATTGAAACGTCGTAGTTTAGAAAAGTGATCTTCATATGAATTGAAGACATTTGTCTTAGCTTTTAAATTCCACTAGTTTTAGGCTTATATCACATCTACAGCCCAAGTTATGTTCTGATTAGTGCACACTACTCAGGTTCCAATGACAGAACCCGTGTTTTGACTTCAAGGCCCAATTAGCTCTACTAGATGTCCGATTCAGCCCTAGAGCTCTTCATGAAAGTTGTAGAGATCTCTCTCATATTTCCTACAAGATAAGATACATAATTTTTAAACATCTAGAACTCTAGATATGGTCGAAATACAGAAATAGTGTAAAAATCTTAATATTATTGGAAAAGATCAATTAAGCTCAATTTGAGCTCAAACTTACAAAACATGACTAGCTCAATCAATTAAGTACAAGAAGAGTGTAAAAGACTAAAAATGAGGGTTGATTAATGTATAAAATATGTTATTATCAGTCATCATAATAATCCTAGCTGCTTTAGGGAAATCAAATCAATTTTTAAAATATTTCATAGAAAGGTGGCAAATGCGAAATTGGTTCCTTTCTTTTCCCGAGGGAAAAAGTTTAATTTTAATTATTGATCATCAACATATTTATAAGTAGATCATCAAATAAATCATAGAATCCATCAAAAATGTATTAACATATAAACCATCTCACACTATCATTAGAATATTTACAATTACTCAAGATGTTTACATACTCATTATAAAATCTATGATATATATATATATATATAACATATTCACGATAATGTGCAAATGCTCAAGCAATGTCATAAATCTTTCCTTTAATGCTCATTATTTATCATCTTTCTTAACTTATTCCCCAGACTTTTGTCCTTTTATTTCAAGTAGGTAGGGAGGGAATGTCCCATCCTCACACTACCCAATACTTGGTGATAGTTTGCTTATTAGGTTAATGCACTCAACCTATACGTAACAGTCCTTCGTTATATAACACTATCCTAGGTAATCTTAGCCAAATCAATTAATTTCCTTTCACAAAGGAATCACATCTAGGATTTAGGATCACTCCCCATAAGAGGATCATTTTCAATATCACATCTAGTATTTAGGATCACCCCCATACTAGGATCATTTCCAATATCCATTAATGGCCAAATCAATTAATTATTTAATTAATGTGTTACCCTTCATAAGGGAATAGCATCTAAGGATCACCCCCCCAAACAAGGATCATGTCCAATTTCTTTCAAACTTTGAGCATTTAAAGATTTACTTTATATTCTAACTCAATTACTACTTCAACTTTAATATTTTAAAGGAGCATATCATTTTATAGTACATCTTAGTTCATCTCATAAGTAAATTAGGTACACATCATATTTAATCTCATAAGTATATCAAGTGCACATCACAACTCATATAGATGTATCAAGTGCACATCACAACTCATCATATAGATATATCAAATGCACATCACAACTCATCATATAGATATATCAAGTGCACATCACAACTCATCATATGGATATATCAAGTGCACATCACAACTCATCATATAGACATATCAAGTGAACTTCATATAATCATAAGTCACCTTACTTAGTGAACTTAATCAAATTTAATCACACCATATAGCATAGATGTATCCCACTTGGTCTCCATAGAGCAGAGAACTCTATTTTCTCAAATTAGGGGATTGGTAATCGATTACCATGCGTGGTAATCGATTACCACAAGTCATTCTCTAACAATAGGGACTTGGTAATTGATTACCATTATTGGTAATTGATTATCAAATTCCCAACAATAACATTCTGTAAGTTGTTATTCGATTATCATAGCTAATAATCGATTATCACCATCCAATAATAGTATTCTGTAAGTTGATAATCGATTATCATAATTGATAATCGATTATTACCATCTAGTAATAGTATTCTATAAGTTGGTAATCGATTATCATAACTAATAATCGATTACCACATGTATTTCAACAACCAAAATAGGCTCTAAGACATGGTAATCTCAGAAGAACTCATTTCATTTCATTTACAATTAAGATAACATCATGTCTCAATATATATTCTCAAGCCAAATCCACAAGGTTTAATTGTACCGCCCTAATACTAATATCCCAATATACTAAGAGTACAAAAAGATACTTAGCAATACAACATCACTACATACGTATTAATCTGATACATACATCCATAATGTTCATTGGAAACATTATAAAGAGCCACATGAAATGTAGAAAACATAATGACATAGCAAAAAGGACATATCTATATACAACATTAGCCTTAGCAAAGGCTTGAAGTATTTCATAACTCTTTACATTACAAAAGTAGTACAAAAAGATACAACATTTGTAACATAAACTATAAAGCTAATATACTCTTTAGCTTCCGTTTTCTTATTCTTTGAAAAACTCTCACCTAGAATTACATGGTAACACAGTGGGGTAAGAAACAACATTCTCAGTATGAGTAAACTAAAACTAGCATACATAGTATAATAAACATAATCTTAATACATGCTAAATAAGATATTTTTAAAGCAACTACAAGGATATACTTTAATAGCTAAAGTTACCAAGTTAACATACATTTCACATATACATACTTAGTCCAACTTAAAACTAAGATGTTAAGCTTAGGAACACTGGTTTAGTGTATTATCTTGTGGTAAATAGAGGGAAAACTCATCCTCACATCACACATGACCTAGCACGTTGAGAAGTTCAGGTTGAATCCTTGTTCAAAAGAACCTTACAGACTCTCATCTTATCTCCTTTGACCTTAATGATGGTGTACAACATCAAATGATACTCTCAAAGATCAATACTACCAATTGTTCCTATCATACAAATATCTAAACACCAATTCATCACTCATTACTCTCAAGTGATATAATTTATTACAAAAGTAGCTTAAGGTGCTAGATACTTACCTAAGGCAAATCATAACTCTTGAATGCTCAAAGGTTTAAATTTTCTTATACTTGTTAAGTGATAGTTTCTCTCTTGAAAATATATCTATTTGTGCTTAACACTTCTTAGGAAACATACATAAAAGATTCTAACTAGTCAAGGACTTCAAAAATAACTCTTTGTTGAATTCTGTGATGGATGCCTAAGTGCCCTCTCCATGAGCGTCTGGGCGCTCACTAGGCAAAGAACAGCTCAGTGCTGTCTCGCACCGCACGCCTAAGCACCTTTGGACTGAGCATCTAAGCGCTCTGCGCTCTGATGTGCGTGAAAACTTTCTAGCCATTGAGCGTCTAAGCGCTCTACTTTGATGCACGTGAAAACTTTCTAGCCATTGAGTGCCTAAGTGCTCTGTGCCCTGCTACATGAACCTTCATCTCTAGTACACAAGTGCCTAAGCAAATAAGGCTTATAAAGAGAAGGCAAAACACTCTTAAGGCCTTTAGATTATAACTGATAGGTGGGCAAATTACTTAATCTCTCCACCCTTACCTGTAGCTCAACATATTCTGCCATGTTCTTTAACATACTAGGCCACCAAAATGTCTTCCTCAACTCTTGAAGCACCTTAGCAGCCTCTAGACAGATGGTATACTTTCTCTTGTAAGCTTCCTCTAGGATCCCTTCCTTGATTTTTGACCCTCTTGGAATACAAAGTCTATCTCTAAACTTTGTCATTCCTTCATTAGTCATAACAAAATCCTCTAGGGTTTCTTAGAAGATCTGCTCACTATTATCCCTTAGAGCTTCATTCTCCCCCTGAGCTTCAAAGAAATTTGAGTTCTTAAGCCTTTTACTATGTCCATCTTGCTCACTAAGAGACAATCTGGTATCATAGTCACCGCGAGACTCAAATTCTTGAAACTCTCAAGAAATCCATTCTCTTTGACTATCATCTGGGACACCTGTAGGAATTTTCTACTTAGTGTATCGACCACTACACTGGCCTTGCCTAAATGATATTACAACTCAAGGTTATAGGCCTTGAAAAACTCCATCCATCTATTCTGCCTTATGTTCAGCTTCCTCTAATCAACAAGCATCTTGAGCTATTATGATTACTGAGCATCTTGAACTAGACTCCTTATGAGCAATGTCTCCAACACTGTAGGCAACCACCACTGTGGCTAATTCCAAATTGTACCTAGGGTAGTCCTTCTCGTGCAGGTTTAACTGCCTCGATGCATAGGCATCTACTTAACTCTTTTGGATTTAAACATACCCCAGTCCTATTTTTGAAGTATAACTGACTACCTCAAAGTTCTCACGGGAATCTGGAATTACCAACACTAACGTAATGATCAACCTTCTCTTCAAATCTTGGAAGCCATACTCACAATCTAGAGCCCACTACTAAGCACTACCTTTCCTAGCTAACCTAATCTGGGTAGCACTAACTGAGAAAGTCTACTTATAAACTCTATGCCCTTGGTTTCAATGGTTTCTCTTCCCATTGTACCTCTGCTTAAACTTTACTAGGATTCTCTGCAATTTCCCTTCTTGAGAAATTACATGGTCCGTAAATTGTACTACTTGTAACCCAAAACTGACTTTTGGCTAACTTGGTGTTGGTGTATGCCCTAGAAGCCAATACATTTTCTGTATTTACATACATTCTATTATGCTATTTTATATATGAGGCATTTCATTTATTGTGTTCTTTTTTGATAAACATAATAAAGTCCTTAGAATAGTAAGTTTGATGCCATAGGACATCAAGTGGATGACTTGATCGTGAGATCCATTTGGTTACAACACTATTCTTAAATGTCCCTAGTCAAGTATTATTGTTAATTAGGACAACAATAATACATTGAGACTAGTATGTGCATAGACTAATGACCACATCTCACGGGTCATGGATATGAGATATCAAGTCTTCACATGGGTACACATTAGAGTAATGATGTACTGGACTGACCCACCATGAGAACGCTACATGGATCGTTACGTGAGTATCATAAGCAATTCTCATAGTGACAATGGTGTCTATGATCCTTTGACCTGAAATCACTACGATTCCTACATGAGGAGTTGTGTGTTTTAATACCATCAAATGTCATCTGTAACAAGGTGATTATAAAGTTAGTTATTAGACATACCGCAAATCATGCAGAGGGATGTGAGTGACTTAGATGGGATTTGTCACTCCTACATAACAGGAGCGATATCTTCGGGCCCCCTGATTGAGTGAGACTGCGAAATGCATGGCCATGCTCAAATGAGTCAATATGAGATATTGATCTCTTTTGTTGTTACAAAGTCTACTCGAATATCAGGAAACAAATGATTGGACTATACAAGGGTGACGCATTCCATGCCTTGTGTTCAATCTAGATATCTTGACAAAGGGACTAAACAACACGGAAATATTAGTCACGGAAAGGTTATGTCAAATCACTGACATTCTTATTACTTGGGTAGCAGCGATGTGTTGCTAGATACCGCTCACTGCTTGTAATATTAAAATGGGATTTTAATATTACTGCCAACGTAATAAGAACCTACAGGGTCACACACATAGAGCAGACTAAAATTAGAGCAATGAATCCAAGTTGGACTCGGATTCAAATATGGGCCAGACTCATAACAGATGGGTCTAGGGTTGCACAGCTTACCTTGCTGCTTCTCACACTCACTTAAGGCAGTCACTATTATAAATAGTACTGCTAAGGGGCTGCTAAGATATGCAATTCAGAACCCTAACCGCACCTACAGAAAAAGTGAGTGAGAGAGCAACAGGTTTCTTCTCTTCTCTTCGCAGCTAGCACTGTGTGAGAGACGTGACGCTCCTCTTTGCGGACGTTGGACATTCGTGAGTCTGTTCGTGTGGATACTGCAGAGACATCGTTTCTATTACGGTGTTGGTGATTCACGCTCCAAGAGATAAATGTGAATGCTTATGTCTTGAAGCATATCAAATGAGTTTTTGATGATAACAAAGGCCAAAGTGAAGTTCAAGTGCAAAAGAGAAGATCAAGCGCAAAAGAAAAAAAAATCAAGATCAAAGAAAGAAGTCAAGAGGTTCATTTAGTTATAAGACTTAGAACATTAATGTTAAATGCTCTCAAGATTTCTCAAATGATTTTTCAATATATGATTTTCAAAATAAGTGGGAAATTTCAAAGTTAAACATGGCTTTCAATAAAACTTGAGTTTCAATCTTAAATCTAACACTCTTAAAAGGATTTATGTTTAATCAAGTGTCTTGAGGTGTTAGAAATGACTTACAAGCTTTATTGGACTTGAAAAATATGTTCAATGGCCAATGTAATCGATTACACGACGTTTGTAATCGATTACACAGCAAACAGAAGGCATGTAATCGATTACAAGTAAGTCAGAGGCCATGTAATCGATTACACAATATATGTAATCGATTACATCAAGCCCAGAAAAGCATGAACACGTTCAAAGAGTCATGTAATCGATTACATGGATATTGTAATCGATTACACAGCAAGTCAGAAGTCATGTAATCGATTACACAGATATTGTAATCGATTACACACAAGTCAGAAGCCATGTAATCGATTACACCAAGAATGTAATCGATTACACAGAGCCCAGAAAGTCAAGAACACGTTGGAACAACATATGTAATCGATTACATAAGTTGAATAATCGATTACAAGAATCCTGACAACGTCCAACGGCTATATTTAATGCATTAAATGCATGCCCAAACCACCCCAACGGCTCTATTAATTGAGAAACTTATAAATACCAAAGTTGGGTCTTTATTTGAGGTTGACCTTGAACCAAAAACTGATTACCAATACGTCCAAACGTGAATCAATCCTCAAATCATTTTCTTGCTCTGTTTTCTGTCAAAAACGTGAAAAATCTTTGAGAGCATATTAAGAGCTTCAATTTGTATTTATCTACTTTTTAAGAGAGTTTCTATCTTCTATACTTTGTGTAATCTGAAAAAGAGAGGGTGAGGTATCCCTCTAGAGTGAAGGGTGAGGTATCCCTTAGAGAGTCAGGTATCTCTCAAAGTTAGAAAAGGGTGAGGTATCCCTTGAGGGTGAGGCATCCCTCAAAAAGTTGTAAAGGGTGAGGCATCCCTATTTTTGAGGCTCAAAGCACAAGGGTGAGGTATCCTAAGGTGTTGGTGAGTGCTCTATTGTGTAAAGGTTTTCAAACACCCATTCAAGCTTGAAGTTTAGTGAAAAATCTCGAGTGGTTCGCTTGAGGACTGGACGTAGGTCATAAGGGGTGGCTGAACCAGGATAAATCCTTGTGTTTGATTCTTTCAACCCTATCTCTTTACATTTGTGCATTTACTTTATATGCTTGCTTGAATATTATTCATCTTGGTTTATTTAATTTGTGAGTGAAGTATTCAATCTCATTTATTTATTCACTTCAATTATCCAATAGCTTCAACGAAAATTGTTTAACAAACGTTTTACGAAAGATTTGCGAAAATATTTCATAAACTCAATTCACCCCCTCTTGAGTTTGAGGCCACTTGGCTAACAGTAAATCATTTAAAAACTCGGATTATGGCTTTTTCGCATGGATCCTCGGTGGGAATCCTTGTTTTTCGCTACGTGTTGTATTCGCAAAAATTCCCAACACTTGGCATGTAACCACCTTCTTTTTAAAAGTTTCCAAAACCACCTTTAACATACTATTCATGTCCTTTCGTAATCCTGAAAAACTCTTAGAAATATACTCTTCTTAACTTTGATTCTAAGACAACCAGATCTTAGATCATCTCATGAGAAAAATTCAAAGCTTCTCTCAACTAATCTACCTAATCATCCTTTCTAGACTAAAACATTTATTCTCGATAGTCTCTTTGTTCAACTGCCTAACATTAAGCACAGTCTCACACTTCAACTAAACAAAAACATAACATCATTTGTCTCTATAATAACCAAACCATACCAACAAGGTAAGCAAGCTAGATTCACAAAGTAAACTAACATGATTTATAAAGTAAATCAATACTCTCCTTATACACTTCTTAAAAGATTTCCTTTTACAAGTGGTCTTACCTCATACCAAGTTAGAAGATTTTGTCGCTTCCGCTACGCCACTCTGTTTGTGTACGTAAGAAGCACACAGATTTGCCCACCAAGAATGGTCTACTCCTATGTATCTTCTTCATTTAGCACATCTTGGTACCTTGGAGTCTAATTTACCTCTTTCCTTTAAGGTTGCTTATCTTAAGAGCACCTTACTCATACTTATCGTCACCCCAAGCTTCCACTTAAACCTATTTTCCTTTGTCTATATAAATTGAGACCAAGATGCACCCTCACTGATCTCAACATCTAATCTTTTCCTCTTTAAGGAACTTTCTAACTCTTACTCCGTTGTGGCTCTGAGATTATCTGCTTCTACAACTCTACATTCACTGACTAGAGAGGAGAAGTCCTTAATCTCTTTTTACTTCACAATTCTCCTAATGCTCTCTCCAAGTTCTACGTCTAATTTTACTCACTTCCAGTTTTTATTTGGATGACTCATACAATAAGAAGAGAACTTAGGACATTCTCTGAATTGCTCCACATACTGCCCACAGTAATATTCCTTTACTCAAACCTTAGGAACTCTAGTTTCTTTGCCTTCCAAACTCAAGGGAATAATACTTGTCTAGGAAAGTAACTCTAAACACCTCTTAGATGATTCGAGTACCAATCATCTCTAGTAACTTCTCAACAGGATGAACTGTTCTGATACCAAAATGTAACATCCTAATACATATATCTAGATATATCATAGATATATCAAGATATATAGCACTAGAAACGTCACTTCTGCATAACTAACTAATAACATATATCCATAATCACAATCAAGCAATTATAGAAAGCCTTGAGAGAATGCGAAAAATATAAACTCATACTTATATATATATATATATCCTCAGCCATAAAAAGCATATTGTAACACGTAACTTTTAAAAGATACAAAGCAAATATAAACTTATACATAAGCTTTGTCTACTAAAGCATATAAAATTAAACTAGTCTTCATGCTTCATCTTCTTTTCCTTAACAGGGTCTGAACCTGGATTTATATGGAAGACCAAACGGGGTGAGAATTAAAATTCTCAATAAAAGTAATTCCAATACTAGCTAGTTATAACATTGCATAAACAGTTCTATAACCATTAATATAGGATTTTCCTCCACTTTACTCATAATTGCACACTACCAAGTAGCGTGGTCTAAACCGTTAGCCTACATACTGTTGGATATAGACAATTGCCCATACAATTTTAAATATCAATAGTCACAAACAATGGCCATACAACTATCTATAAATACAATGAGGATGGTATGCATTATGATTATGCCTAAGAAAGATTCTAAAGATATGATTGTGCAATATTTTATTTTGAAATACATGCAGAGGTTTATTTTAAAAATCAAGAACACCTACTTATAACCTTTGGCTCTTGCTCAAGAATAACTTTTCCCTAAAGGAACTTCTGATTCCATCCCTTCTGGCCAAATGATAGTACATCTATTGTACACATCTTAGGTTACTATACAATGGAAGAGCAAGCAAAAACACACATACGTAGGAATCCTAGCTTCTTGTATAATCCTATGGTAAAGAAAGGGAAAGCTTATTCTCACAATACACGTACCCTAGCACTATCGAGAAGTTCGAGCTTTATCCTTACTCAAAAGAGTGTCTCTCGAATTTCCCACTTATCTCCCTTGGCCTTAATGATGTACACATCAAAGGATACTCACAAGGAATAACCCTACCAGACCATTCCCATTGCATCTATCTAAACACTACCTCATCACTCATTACCTATTAAGTGATCTCTATACAACACTATGTTGCTAAGGTGTTAGATACTCACCTATGGCAAACCATCACTCTTGGTTGCACTAAGGTTCTTAGCTTTCACATACATACTAGAGTAACTAACTAGTGTGTGAATAGCATAGTGTTATGTTTACCTCTTACATAAACACCACCATAACTCTCCTATAGACTCAACTCATCCTAGTGAAAGAGTCTATCATAGCTAATGCTTCATTCAAACTTACTTAAGGAAGCAAATGAGCATATCTCTAGAACTTTGCATATTCAACTACTCTCATGGATTTGATAAGCTTACTAGTCTCAACTCATCCTTTTGTTTATTCGACAATGTACAACGTCTTGCTTAACTAGAGACATAGTACATAACATTCCCTCTCCAGAACTAAATTTACAACCTTAACTCCAGTCAAGTGATTCTAACTCAAGAGTGGTTCTTACTTATAACTCTTTGTTGCTCATAAGGTTTAGGTGCCTTCCCAAGGTAATCAACTACTCTTAAATATCCTAAAGTTTATACCTTCCTTATTCTTACTAGAGTGAACACCACAATTCATCCTAGCATACTTGTATCAAATGCACCATCTCATCGCATCTTAAGTGACATCTAATGCAACACTATGTTACCTAAGGTGCTACATCTTTTCTTTTAGAGCAAATCATTACTTTAGGATGCTCAAAGGCCTATACTTTCTCATACTTGTTAGGTGATAATTCTCCTCTTGAAATATTCCTATTTGTGCCTCAACATACTTTAGGGAACATATAAGAATGATTCCATCTAGTCCAGAACTTCAAAACATCAAAAATGACATTTTTAGAGTTCTGGTACTCACACCGCAGCACAACCTTGGCACGCCGTGTAACATCTTAATACTAGTATCTCAATATACGTAACATACAAGGAGATACCTAGCATTAAAACATCACTACATATATAAAAACTTAATAGATATATCCATAATATTTATTGGAAACATTACAGAGAGCCTTATGAAATGCGAAAAACACAACATTTATAACATAATGCATCTATACACATATACATCATTAGCCTCCCCTGGGGCATTAGGTATTACATAACTATTTACATTACAAAAGGAGTATAAAGATACAAGGATTGCAACGTAAAAGTTAAAACTATAACTAATCTAAGACTTTAGCATCCTTTCTCTTCTTATTCTTTGAAGAACCTTTACCTGGAATTACATGATAACACAGCGGGATGAGAATCAACATTTCTAAGTATGAGTAATCAAAACCAGTCATACATAAAAAAATAACATAGTCTTAACAATTAAGAAAAAGACAAGTTACATTCTTTACATGGTCTAACTTTAATAAGTAGATAAACCAAGTTAAACATATATACATTCATTCTTACATACTTTGCTCATTTAAGATCTAGGCATATTTTATTAGGAATTTTGGATTCTCATGTTTACCTCTTGTAGATAGAAAAACTGAAATTTTCACATTACATGTAACCCTAGCACTTGGTTGGGAATACTTGTCCCCTAGGAACTTCTTACTCCCTTCCTTTTGGCTAAATGACCTTTCGTCATATAAGGTCACATTCACAGGTAGACAATACCAACTTATCGTAGTTTGCTTATATCTAACACCCCTCATCATCACATCTCTAGTGAAGCTAAGTAACAATAAGTCACCATAGGTGCTAGACACTTATCTACAGCAAACCTTTATTCTTGATTGCTTTAAAGATCATACATATCTTATACATACCAAAGGATCATCCTCTTATTGAATTACTGCTAGTAGTATACTAAACATATCCTAAGACCGTCCATTGTTCTTAGATGACCAAAGACTTTCTCATCTATGCTAGGTGATCATTTCTCTCTTGAAAATACCCTCATTTGTGTCTTAACACACTTTAGGAAACATATACCACTGATTCCATCTAGCCAAGAACTTGGAAACATAAAAAATGACATTTTAACAATTCTAGGCCTCACGCTGCGATGCAAGACTAGGCATGCCGCGACGCCCTAGCCTTGGGTTTCAATACTAGATGTAGTATCACTCTCATGCCGCGGCGCCACCCACCTCATGGTGCGGCGCACACAGCCAAACCAAAGACAAGCTACAGCATAACCTCCTCATGCTGCGGCACGTATAGCAAAAACCAAATTCTGCAGAATTTTGCAGAACCATGGTACTGTTCCATTGGTTCTCTTTAGGGATTTTGGCAATTCCAAATCAGTTTCTAAGTGATTCTAAGTCCCTAATAAGTTCATTAACATATTGGAAACAACAATCACAAACTTAAACATCTTAATTTGGATTATGAACCAAAACCCCCATACTTGACCTAAAACCCCATTTTTGTGCATCAAAGATCTAATTGAGATGTTCTAAGTTTCTAACTTCAACTTATGCCATGAACAAGTCATAAATGTAACACCCTCCTTAGGGTATCACATTTCAGACCAACTCCTTTTAATTCTTTACCCAAGTTATAAAATAATTAATATTATAAAATACGAGTTTCAAAATTACTTTTTTGCGGATAACATAAACTTACTAAATTAGAGAAACTCAAAATACAAGAACTGAATAATATACATCTCTAGTACATAACATAAATTAATAACAACTTAAACACATAAAGCTTACGTACACCAAATAATATGTATAACTACCATATAAAGACTGAACCTAACCTAAGTCCAAAAACTTGAAGAGTAGGGTCTTGAACCCGATCTTCATCTAGATCCTCTTCAGGATCCCTAACAGACAAATTCCCCGGTAGGGCATGTCACTACGAATGGGAATCCGAGCAGTTGACTCCACAGAGTCCTCCCTAGGGGTAGTTCTACGATTACCCATAACTCCCCAATAGGCATATAAAACTCCACACAAACAGCAGCGTCCAAAGAAAATGTAGCAACTGCATGCTGGGTCCTACTCCAAAGCAAGGTAACATCTCCAACTTACTGAATACGCCTCGTGTCCCACTGGACATGCTACGCTTCGATGTCCCCATGAAATTGTACGCTAACGAAATCTCGTGGATCTTGCCTCACTGACATCGCAGTCTTCATTGAATAATAGCATAACACAGAATAAGCAAAACAATAATACAACGAGGTGAGATCCCCTACATCAATATCATCATGGCAGCAAAGAATAACAATGACAATAATGTCATTCATACAAAGTAATATCACAAGACATACAAGTATAATCATGTTATCAATTAATAAATAATTTAGCAATATATATATCACAATAACACGAATACTAATCATAGCACAAAATAAATATATTGACTATGCCACAACAATATGTACACTGACTATGCACATGCACAATGTGTATACTAACCATCTTTATGCACAATGCACTCATTTCCTACTCCATGGAGCTAAACAAAATTTCAGAGAGAATGATCCAGAAGATATGTCTGTACATAGGCCACCTCAGACCGGTGCTATAATTTATCAACGTGCACATCAGGCATTATATAAGACATTCTACGCCAGATCACGAAAGGAGTAGTGTTTTGTCGAGATCGTCGGTACGTTTGCTTTAGTCCCCACGACACAGTAGTGTGACTAACTGGCCACATATGGGTTACCCGCACCTCAACACCCCCAAGATCATTCGTAGACCTTCACTTACGTAATTCTCACCCGCACAAGGTGTAATTCATCTCCTAGGCAACAATAGCCTTAACAGACACCGACTGACAAATAATGCATGATCAATGACTCTATGCGCATACAAGCCTTTACCGGCTATAACCATAGGTTAATATATTTTCGGGTCAAATACATTAGCTTGACAGCAAATTACTGTATTTCTCACTCGGGTAACATTTTTATCGCATTTTCACAATTGCGTAATATTTTTGTTACGTTTTAACAGTTTTTCAATATTTTCTCAATCGCATAAAGATTTTAAAACATTTTCTTAATCGCGTAGCTAAAATTCATTATTTTTAAATTGTGTAAGGGTTTTTCTACATATTTTCAACCGTGTAAAATATTTTCTTAATATCCTAAGCTCAAATTAAAACTTTTCTTATTTAATATCAAAATTGGACTTTAATTCCAAGAGTATTTTCTTAATAAATCACCTGTAAATAATATTTCTAACATTTTCTCACTAAACCTCTTCCAAATAATATTTCTTAATGTTTTCCACAAAAACTTATATCATTTAAATTAATTTAAGATATCTCAAAATCTTTGTTTTTTACTCTTAATAAAACTTTATTAAATAAAATATTTTAAACTCCAAACCATCCTTAAAAATTATTTCCTTCTTGAAACTCGTCTAAATAATATTTTCTAATATCCTTTTCAAAACTTAAGTTTATTTTAATTAAATAAAACATTTTCCATCTTTCACTTTAAAAATCCATATAAATAAAATACTTTAAGTTTCAAAATTATTTCTCCATCCTATTCCCAATACTATGGCTGAAAATCACTCTTTTGCGTATTGATAAAATTTATTCATTTCCATTCTTATCTTAGAAATTCTTAATTAAATTTCTTAACATTAAACCATTAAATTCACAATTTATAAATCATTTTCATCTTTCCAACTAAAACTCTATCAAATAAAATACTTTAAATCTCCAAATTACTTCTTAATCCTGATTTCACTATATTAGCGAAAAATCAATTTTTAATTAGTAATAAAAATATATTCATTTGCACTTTTATTTTGTAATTCCTTACTTAGCTTTCTTATCACTAATCCTCTAGGTTAACATTTAATAAAATATTTTGCATTGAATTACCCATTTGTGGGCATAATTGTTTCCTCCCAATTACAATTTATAGCATACAAACATAAAGCATCAAAATCCTACTTAAACAAGTTCATGCATAATATCAAAGCAATAAAATCACATAAGCAAAATAAATACAAATCACACAAGCACACACATATGGTAAATAAATCCTCACATGGATTCATCACTATCATACAATTTTGTGTCCCTCACCACCAGAATTGGTTGATGAGGTTAATCTCCCTCTTACCCTGTATGTAGCTTCCAAGTTTTTTGTTTGATTCTCTCTATCAACTTTCTTCACAAAGTGATTCTTAAAAGTCAAAGCAAATACAAAAAAAATTAACATCCAAGGTTAGAGTAAGACAACCATAGATCAAGTATGGTCTTGGAATTTCAAGAATCAATTAAGAAACCAAGTTTCAAGAATTTTACCTTGAAACCCAAGAATTAGAATCCAAAAATCAAGCTTGAAGATGATGAAATCAAGGCTTGATTACAACTTTAAAGTTGTTTGGAATGATATTTAGAACTAAGTGATATGATTTGTTTAATTTATGAGTGATTGGAATGTATTTTGGGTGAAGAAAACTTTGAGCTAGAGGAGAGAAAAAGGTGTGTAGTTTTTGAGAGAAAAGATGATAGTTTTCTTGAATGAAATGGAAAATGAACAATTAGCCGATTTCAGAGCTACGTGGCCGTGAGGTAGGAGAGAGAATAGTGTGACAATTTTGACCATTTTCAACCATTGATTTAATCAAGGATAGATATCCTAAGCTTCCTCATTAAGCTTGCCTTTACAACCATTGATTAGATCAATGGTGAACATCCAAAGCTTCTTTACTAAGTTTGCTCTCACAACCATCGATTAGATCAAGGGTTGATATGCAAAGCTTCTCCTCCAAGCTTGCTTCTAATTGGTTGATCATAAAGGTGTCATAGCCACCTTCCATGACCAAGCTAGATATTTTCAGATATTTTCAGATAGATATTTTTCAAAATATATTTTCATAACCTATTACCCAATGGATAATAACATTACACAATGAATAAAAACATTACCCAATGGATAATAGCATTATCCAATGGATAATAGCATTATCCAATGGATAATAGAAAAATTTAGATACATAAAATTTTTGTCAACTATTCCTGATTTTGGGTTTAGTAAGTTCTCCCGAACCCGCATCAATAATTCGAAACTTTTCAGCCTCGAAAAATTTTTATTTTTTCAAGCCCGCCCCGGGCCCACATAAAGCCCAAAATAATATTAAAATAAATAAAAACTCAAAAAATCCATAAAAATTCATAAAAATCATAAAAAATTATAAAACTCATAAATATCTAAAAAAAATAAAAAATCGAGGTGTTAAAATAAATGACCAAAGAAACACAATCATGCGAGCAAAACACATCAAACACCTATAGAACTCATTTTGACCTATTAAGCACCAAAGGTGCATCTATGGTGAAAATGAAGAAAAGAGATGAAAAGAAGCTCTAAATCCCTTACCTTGGGCAGCTGAGATGAAGAATCAAACTCTAGATGATCACACCTTGGCTTTGCCTTTGACTTTCCTCTTTTTCTCTTCCTCTTCCATGGTCTTTGCTTCCTCTTCTTTCCTTTCTCCTCTCATGGTTTATGTTTTAATTTTGGTGCAGAAAATGGCCGTGAGTGAGGGCTTATAAAGAAGAAACTAAAGACTCTTAAGGCCCTTAAGCCATATCTGATAAATCCTGATCTTCTAAAAACTCTTAGATTTAGCTAATTCAAGATTTTCAACTTCCAACAACTTTAAAATAAATTCTAAGATTCATATAAAAAAGTTGTTTCACCATTATCTGATATTTTCATATCTGCTACTAGTCATTCTGGCTATAAATAGATAACTAGCATGCCTAAAAATGTCAAACTAACTCAGTTTACCTTAAAACTTTAACTATATCTTGTTTCATGCATTTGTGACATAGAAATAAATTATCCATATTTATTTCCCTCATCTAAGCAACTTATGCATTTATCTGAATCATTTTAAGATACTTTTCACACTCTGGGTTGCAACAAAGTACTTAACTTAACTAAGTTTATCACAAAATTAAACATACACGTTAAGCAAGTCATATGCTAGCATTTGAACGCATACACAAGTCTGACATGTCATTTAGGGTATTATATTTCTCCTATCCTTTTTAAAATTTTGACTGTAAAATTACTCACCTGAAAGGAACAAATCTAGGTAGTCCTGCTGTTGGTGGGACTCTAACTCCCAAGTAGCCTCCTCGCTATCGCTTCCACCCCATAAAACCTTCATCAAAGGAATTTACTTACCTCTAAGCTCTTTGACCCCTTTGTCCACAATCCTTACCGAATGTACATCATAAGACAAATCATCTCTTAATTGTTCAGATTCATGTTCTATGATATGTAAAGGATTTGGATTATACTTTCTCAACTGAGACACATGAAAAACATTATGAAGGTTTGACAAACTAGGAGTAAGGGCTATTTGGAAAGCTACTAGTCTAACATTTTTCAGAATTTAGTAGGGACAAAGAAAATGAGGATTTAACTTTCAGGTTTTCAATGCTCTACCAATCCTTGTTGTTGGAGTAACTTTTAAGAATATATGATCTCACTCATTAAACTCAAGAGGTCTCCTTCTCTTGTTAACATAGCCCTTTGTCCGACTCTGAGCAGTCACGAACCTTTCCTTAATCATCCTGATTTGTTCTATGGTATGCTAGACCAACTTTGGGCCTAGGATGGTTCTCTCACCTACTTCATACCAATATAAAGGCGATCTACACTTTCTTGCATACAAAGCCTCATAGAGTGCCATACCTATGTTGGAATGATAGCTATTATTATAGGAAAACTCCACTAAAGGTAAGAACTTGTCCTAACTACCCCGTTGTTCTAAAACACATGCCCTAAGCATATCTTCAAGGGTTTGGATAGTCCTCTCTATTTGCCCATCAGTCTGTAGGTGATAAACTGTGCTAAGGCTTAACTTAGTCCCAAAAGCCTCTTGCAAGGCTCCCTAGAATCTAGATGTGAATCTAGACTCCCTAGCTGAAACTATGCTTACGGGGACTCCGTGCAATCTAACTATCTCTTTCAGATATAGCTGATCTAATTTCTCTAGAGGATAGCTAGCTCTCATTGGTAAAAAGTGGACAGATTTGGTTAATCTATCCACTATAACCCAAACTACATCATACCCTTGCTGAGCTTTAGGTAGACCCATTACAAAGTCCATAGAAATCACATCCCATTTCCACTCTGGGACTCCCAAAGGCTGTACTGGTCCTGCTGGCTTCTAGTGTTCAATCTTCACTTTTTGACAAACTAAAATCCTTGTGACTTACTCTTTGCGGCAGATTCACATCTGCCGCAATTGCGAAAGATGTTGCGGCAGATTATAATCTGTCTCAATGTGTGGTGGATTCTACGGCGGATCATTTTTGTGACGGATTATCTCTCGCAAAATTTTTTCAATGACATTTCCATCGTGGAATGTTGCTGCAGTTGGTAAAAAAAGATTTGCGGTGAATATTTCCACCACAAAATTAATAAAATATAAAAAAATAGGGAGGAAAATTTAAAAAATTTAACAATTTGCAGCAGACAAATTCACCGCAAAATCTGTCACAATTTATAAAATAATAAATTGCGGCAAACAAATTTTACCACAAAATTGATAACTAATAAAAAATTCGTTAAAATTTTTTTAAAGGCGAAAAAATTTACCGCAAAAAAGTGTCGCAATTAAAAAAATAAAGTTATGGTGGAAAAATCAATCACAAAATATATGATGTAACATCCCGAAAATTATTTATTTCATTTTAAATAATCATTTTATAATATTTGTGATTTTTGGTGATTTTTGTGGAATTTTCTGGAAATGTTGAATATTTTAATATATTTCTCATTTTGCGTGCACTGAGCGGAGCCGGGGAAAACAAAATATTTTTCCTAAGGCTGGTAAACCTTGAACTGTCAACGTGTCGATGGGGGATCTTACTAAACCCGAGGTCGGGCATAGTTTGCAAAGTTTGTGTTTTTCGAGGTTTTATCTGCTAGGATAAAATCACTGTATCATAAAATCATCTGATGTATAATAAAATATTATTTTCATCAACTGTAACTTTTATTCACTGAAAAAATAATTCTAACAGTGTAATTAAATCATCTGTCAGATGTATTTAATTAAGGAGATGAGCTTACTATGTACTTTATCGAGAAGCGCGCGAAGCTTCTCAAGGAAGCTTTGAGGGAAGTTTCTAGGAAGCTTCCTGCCCAACCACTATTCACACTCTCTCCTCACCTTTATTTTGTAGCACAGTTGTGGAGGGGTAATATCACAATTATTCCCCCATTTTCTCATTTTCGATGGTCTCTCCTTCTCCCTCACGTCTACTCTCATTTCTCTTCCTTCTCTTCTCCATACGGCTACACACCCACAAACACCATGATGATTTTCAAGCTTCCCATACTCAAGCTAACATAAACCGTTGTTTCCTCCTCACTATCTTCCAGTTTTCTTCTTGGTGGAGTTCTTCTTTATTCCCCCATTTTTGTACTCCATAGCCAGCAACAAAGCTTTAAGCTTTAAGGTAAAGCTCTCAACTTTCTTCTCCTTTCTCCCCATTTTCGTGTTCCTGGTCACATTGGTGACTATGGATTCCATTTTCACTCTTTGATCTTGATTTTTATGGATCTGAACACCAAGGTTTTGGTGGTGGTGAAGAACCAGATTTCAAGGATAGAAGGAGCTTGCTTTCTTTGTTCTTCACTAAGGTAAGAGGAAGACACTCCTCCTCAACCTATTTTAGCATTTAGGAACGTCTTCTGTGATTGGTATTGAGGGTCATGTTTGTTTGTATGTTGTTTGTAATGTATGTGTGCTATTTAGTTGTTTTTTTGTGTTTTGATATATCTGTATGAATTGGAACGTATAATAGGGAAGGAAACGACGTTCGACCAGTTCTCGGATGGTCACAGTTTTGAGGCTAAAATTTTGGGATCCTTTGTGAGAAATTGTAATAACTTGAGTTCTGACCATTAAGCATAATGTCAAAATCTGTCGGGTTAGAGTACTAATATTCGTCGAGTTGGATCTTCCGACCATTTAGTAGAATGTCAAAATCTGTCGTGTATGAACCCCTGACCATGCCCATCGAATTTGATTTCCTGATCATTTAGTGCGATGTCAAAATCCATCGAGTATGAACCTCTGGCCATGCCCGTTGAAATTAATCTTTATGCCAAACCCGTCGAGCAGAGTTTCTGACCACTTAGGAGAGAAACTTCTCCAAAACCAAATCTGTTGTGAAACTTCTCCAATACCCGTCGAGTAGAGTTCTGACCTTTAATAGTGAGATTTCTCCAAATCCGTCGAGTAGAGTTCTGACCTTTTAATAGAGATTTCTCCAATACCCGTCGAGTAGAGTTCTGACCTTTAATAGTGAGATTTCTCCAAATCTGTCGAGTAGATCCATGAACTCCTAGCCAAACCCATCGAATTTGATATCCTGATCACTTAGTAAAATGTCCAAATCCGTCGAGTAGAGTTATGACCTTTTAATAGAGATTTCTCCAAATCCGTCGAGTAGAGTTATGACCTTTTAATAGAGATTTCTCCAAATCCGTCGAGTAGAGTTCTGGCCCTTTTAATAGAGAAACTTCTCCAATGTGAATATCCGTCGAATTAGGATTTCTGCTAACCTTCTAGTAAAGAGTGTGAGACATTGAGATCTTAGAATAACCTCCTAAGTGCACATGAATAAATTACTTGAGAGAATTTACATGATTAATTAAGAGGATTTTCCTTAGAGACAAACTTTGTAAGAACAGCTAAACTTGTGCAAGAATTCATAATACACCTTAAAAATGCATTAATTCATTTGATTCTAATATTATGATATTGTGGGTCCATGTGAGTGACCAACGATCTGTGTTGATTCTTGCTTTGGTAAATTGTGGCATATGGTGGAAATTGTATGTAATCATGATCATACATGTTGATGCATAGAGTCTGTATGCATTGTGATTGTCCGTTGGACTTTGTTAAGGCATTTAGCCTAGGAGTTGAACTTACACCTATGTGCGGGTGCGAATAGACAAGTGTAGGTTACTCGTCGACCTTGGGGGTGTCAGGGTGCAGGTACCTCGCGATGGGCAGTTGGTAGCTCTCTGTCCGTGGGGCAGACCGATACACACACACTGACAATCCGGACCGAGACACTGTCCTATATCGTGATCTGTGTAGAATGTCTTGTAAAATTCCATGATGTACACGATGATAATTTGAGAATTATAGCACTTGAGGGCTTGGGCAGCCAAGGAATACAGACATACCTCCTGATCGTTCTCTCTGACTATGTTGTGTCTAGCTCCATGGAGTAGGATTTTAACTATTGAATGCATGTGCATAGAGAGTCCATGAATTATCTGGCATATATTGTTTTTATAATTGGAATTGTTATCTTACTGTTATATATATAATTGCCTGGAACTACTTATTTGCTTACTTCTGCTATCCACTGCTTATGCTTATTATTTGGAAATGCTATGTGGGCGCGAAGCGCCGTTTGGTTTCCTGATGCTATAATTGGTAATGATGGTAGGATGTCTTACCTTTTTCTTGTACTTTTCTTGCTCTATGTAAATCTTTGGTTAAAGACTGTAAGTAGGAACGAGGTTGGATTCCTTTGGATTTTATTGGTTTGACCCGCTGTATCCGGTGACGTCATCGCGAAGGGTTGGGTTCGTTAGAACTGTGTTCACTGGTGGTGTCAAGACCTAGCGAGTCGACTGGACCGACAAGCGTATGCGACATAGTTGGGGATCTGACCTTGATCATGACGAGGACTGCGATTGAAGACCTTATTCCATATTTCTCACTACACCGGTGAGCCCGGAGTTACCTCACGCATTCGGGATTCGATGGAGTGCCCAATTCCTTAGTCGTAGATATATTATGGGTAATTTATATTTTATTTTACATTATCTGTATTAAGCGTGTTTTTGGGTATATGTATGTTTTAAGATGATTATCCAATCTTGAATGCTGTAATTTGAATACATCTTATACTTCATTTTTTTTTACTGGTTGTATACGTAACTATTCATTCGTGGCTCCTATTTTCTTCATATGCGGAAAATTCTAATATTTTTGTAAAGTTCATTATTTGACAATGTTAGCACGCCGACATTTAGTGACCGTGACATAATGACGATTGTGCCGTGGTTATTAAATCGAGGGGTGTTACATATGACGTAATAAAAAATTTGTAAAAAAATAATAAAAAATTTTTGCGGCAAAAAAAATTACCGTAATTTTTAAAAAATTTGAGGTGAATTTTTCTGCCGTAAAATATATAAACGTAATGAAAATTTATAAATATAATTTACGGTGAAAAAATCTGCCACAAAAATTCATCACAAATTAAAAAATGATTTTGTTGCGAAAAAATCCACCGCAAATAATTTGACTCAAACTAGATCTAACACCCCCTCTTCTTCTTCCATTCTCATTTGTCTGAATCTGTTTTCTTTCTCTCAACCTCCTCTCCCCTTTCTCTCTGCAACCGACCGACCATCGATCGCTGCTACCGACCGCCACCACCGCCACTGGATCCCCCACCCCGATGATCGGTGACCCCGCGACCCAGACGCACCGCTACCCACCAATCGCACGGCACCGCCACCCGCGACCCCCTGACCCCGCTGCACCACCGACCTGGTCAGCAACCACTGCTCCACGCCTGCACTAGTCCAGGTGACCCCACCTACCAACTAGGTACCCCACTGTTCATTGCTTGCTCTATTCATCACTTTTCATTTTTTATGTATTGTAAGATGCTTGATGTAAAAATAGTTTATTGATATTGGTTTTGTGTTTGAACCAATGACTTGTTTGCTGAGAAGATGGTTGGGGTAATTCTTGAGGTGATATGATAAAGCAGTTTGGGATAACGAGGGTCATTGTGAAGGTGATTGTGAATTGTAGATTTAGAGTTTGATCATATGCTCACGATCGGGTTTAGAAAATTTATCTATCTATGATCAATTTGAATTTGATTATTGCAATGTACTGTAACTCTACCTGGTATTTTTATCTTTGTAATATATTTAATGCATATGGTAAATCGTATTACTGAGCGAAGCCTTAGTTTTCCATTTGAGATTCAATATTAGTGAGCACACGTACTTTTTGAAGGTACTACTCATTGTATTGAATCTTGAATTGTCCAATTTGGATAGTTTAGGAAGAAACTTTTACTTCACTTGATTATAGTTACTCCTTAAATCTCATACCATATTCTTGATGAAATTTTGTTATGCAACATTTCCTTTTGTTCTCTAGGTGCACACTTGATCGTGGTAGATGTCACCACTTTCTAGTCGTGCACTTGGAGACCAATGGGAAATGCTACCGAAATTTCGTCAAGTATACGATGTGTGATTTTTATGAGTACTATCAATCAAGTGCTGAAAAAGTATCTTCTTGAATGGGATAGGGCCATACCATGTTAAGAGATATTAAGATTTTGGAAATAATAGTTGTTTGGATTGAAATATTTATACAAGTATAATTTTAAAATATATTAATTATGCAACATATGTTGTACATTTTACATTTTTGTATTTTGATTTAAGTGTAAAATTATCATTGTAGAAAATGATAGTTCCAGAAAATCGTAGATGGATGTATAATAGGACTCATTCAGGTCGTAGAGGACTTACACAAGAATTTGTATGTGGAGTTGAAGAGTTTATGAATTATGCATGTCGATCTTCCCATTGCTTAAGTGAAGGAATAATTAGGTGTCCATGTTTGATGTGTTATAGTGGAAAATTATTGAAACCTGAGATTGTGAAAGTTCATTTGTATAAAAAAAGGATTCAAACCTAGATATTGGTATTGGATAGATCATGGAGAGGAAGAGCCTGATCCAATTAGTGTAGATATAAACTTTAATGTTAACACTACTAATAGTCCTATATTAGAGGAGGAAGACGTGGTTGATAGATATCAAAATATGATTTGTGATGCAGATGGAACAGACTTTGGGGATTTTAGGAGTCGTTTTCAACAGAGTGTTGAGGAGCCTCCACATCCAGAGATTGAAGAGTTTTATGATCTATTAAATGCTTCAAGTCAGCCATTATGGCCTGGCTGCAAAACTTATTCTGAGTTATCCTTAGCAGTTCAAATGTTAAGCCTCAAATTTGATTATAATGTAACGCATGCGTGCTTTAATTCATTTATGGAGATATTAAGAGAGGTTGCTCCACTAGGATCACGAATTCCTCTGAATTACTATAGAACAAAAAAATTGGTTTCTAAACTCGAGCTTGCTTCAAGAAAAATAGATTATTGTGTAAATGGTTGTATGTTATACTATGACAATGCCAGACAATGTAGGTTTTGTGGTGCTGAAAGATACAAACTTCGTAAAACCAATAATGAAAATAACAATGAAGTTCCGGTAAAAAGAATGCATTATTTACCTCTTATTCCTAGGCTTAAGAGGTTGTATTCCTCTATGAGCTCATCTGCACACATAAGATGGCATGCTAAAAATAATAGGAAGTTGGGGGAGATGTCTCACCCATCCGATGGTGAAGCATGGAAGCATTTTAATCAGACATATCCTAAATTTACAACTGATCTTAGAAATGTTAGGCTTGGTTTGTGTGCCGATGGTTTCACTCCATACAATCAATCTGCTTCTCCTTATTCTTGTTGGCCTGTGATAGTCACTCCATATAATCTGCCTCCAAAAATATGTATGGTTGCCCCATACATGTTCCTAACATGCATTATTCCCAGCCCTAATAATCCCAAGAGCAAGACTGATGTTTATTTACAACCATTAATCGATGAACTGAAAATTTTATGGGCGGGTGTTTTAACTTATGACGTGTCAAGCAAACAAAATTTTATGATGAGGGCAGCATTGATGTGGACAATAAATGACTTTCTAGCATATGGAATGTTGTCTGGATGGATGATTGCTGGTAAATTAGCATGTCCATATTGCATGGATCAAACAAAGGCATTCACTTTGAAGCATGGGGAAAAATTTGTGGTTTAACTGCCATCGTCAATTCTTGCATGTTAATCACATGTTTAGAAGAAATAAAAATTCATTTAAGAAGAAACTGTGGTGACTGATTTGCCTCCACCAAGATTATCTGGACATGAATTAAGTGAGATTGTTAGTGCCTTTAGTAAAATAACTGAAATACAGTCGTGCAAACACCATGGGTATGGTATTTATCATAATTGGACTAAGCACTGGGAGTTACCATATTGGAAGGATAATTTAATTAGGCATAATTTAGATGTCATGCATATTGAGAAAAATGTCTTTGATAACATATTCAACACTATTATGGATGTTAAGGGCAAAACAAAGGATAATATGAAGGCAAGAATGGACTTAAAAGAATATTGTCAATGACAAGAATTGGAGCTTATTGATTTTTCAAATGGTAAGATCATGAAACCAAAGGCTAATTATACTTTTACAAAAGAGCAAAAGAAAATTGTTTGTGAATGGGTGCAACATTTAAAAATGCCAGATGGTTATACTTCGAACTTGGCCAGATGTGTGGACATGAATCAATTACGATTGTCTGGGATGAAGAGTCATGACTGTCACATGTTTATAGAGAGTTTGCTTCCAGTTGCTTTTTCTTTATTTCCAGATCAAATTTAGAAGCCATTGACTGAATTGAGTCAATTTTTTAGAGACTTGTGCTCAACGACTTTGATGGAAAAAGGCATGCTCCAAATGGAACAAAACATTCCAGTGATTTTATGTAAATTGGAAAGGATATTTCCACTGGGTTTCTTTGATTCCATAGAACATTTACCAGTCCATTTACCTTATGAAGCAAGAATAGGGGGCCAATTCAATACAGATGGATGTATACATTCGAGAGTTACTTAAACAAGATAAAGAAAATAGTTAAGAACAAAGCTCAGGTTGAAGGTTCTATTTGTGAAGCTTATTTGATTCAAGAGATATCTCATTTCTGTTCATTTTACTTTGAGTCTCATGTTAAGTCAATGAGAAGTAGAGTTAGACGAAATGATGATATAGATCAAAATATGTCAATGAAATTGACTTTGTCAATTTTTAATCAACCCGGCTGAGGTTATGAAACATTAAAAATACAGTGGCTAAATGATGCTGAGGTGAAATCTGTGACATTGCACATCTTGCTAAATTGTGAAGAAGTTGAATCATACCTCAAGTAAGTGGTACAAATAATTTAATTTAAATTTCAAATGTATTGCTCACTAATAATCAAATCATAAACTTTAAATTTTTTAGTATTTTTTTACAATATTTCAACATTTCTGAGGAACATTCAAATGAAAGAATAAATGCAGATTTTATAAAGTGGTTCAGAAGTTATGTAAGTATTTAAACATTACTAAATTGTTGATCCTAATCATTATATATGATTTAGATCATTAACGTTAACTATATTTTTTTCTAGGTTCACAATCCATAAAATATGGTGAATAATTCTTACTTGCATGATTTGGCATGGGGGCCTAATAGATGTGTGACATCTTGGCCAATGTATTTTATCAATGGATATAAATTTCACACAGATGCTTAGTCAGATGGGAAGAAATCAATCAATAGTGGCGTGTGTGTTAAAGGCTCAACTAATGGTGAAAATGAAAATGATTATTATGGAATACTAAAATATGTGGTTGAGTTAGAATATCTTGGGGAACTAAAAAAAAAGTTGTTCTTTTTAAATGTGAATGGTTTGATCCTATGATTAATAGAGGTACAAGAGTTCACAAAGATTATAAGATTGTCAAGGTTTAACACACTAGACGATATGAGAGGTTTGATCCTTTTATCCTTGCTTCCTCTACGAGACAAGTGTATTATGTTCCTTTTCCTAGAAAGAAAAAGGATAAGGTCCAATGGTGGGTGGTAATAAAGACCAAGACAAGAGGTCAAGTTGAAATTGAAAGTGCCTAAGAAATTGCATTCTAAGTTGATACTATGACTCTTGTGGATACAATTGTTGATATGGATCTCATTGACCATTTGTAAGACACTAATGTGGTTTTTGATGTAGTTCAAGATATTGGTTCTAGTAGACAGGATGAAAATGATGAAGATGAACAAAGTTTTAATGACGACGATGATGAAACATCTTCCAATAATGAATATGAAACAAATAGCAATGAAGACAATGTTTCCTCATAACTGTGAGTATAGAATTATATTAATATGTTGTAGTTACTAGTTATACATTATTGTGTTATGTTTGGAATTATATTTACATTATATTTTTATTATTTGTGTAGATGTCATCGTCAAGAGGTGATAAAGGGAAAGGGAAGGAGAAGGAGAAGGAACAACCTCGACGTCTTAGGATCAATATAGGGAGGCCACCTAGGGGGCAAACATCAGGATCATCTCCACCCCCAATTACAATATTACCCACTACAGGTTTGCTTCAGCCACCATCTTCGAGTACATTATGATACCCACACCTGGATCACAGCGTCCGTCACATACTTCACATTCACTACATGGTACATCGTATGATTCTGGGTCACCTACTATTGGCCCATCACCGAGTACCCGTAAGTCACCAGGTACCCATGAGTCACCGGCTACCCTTGATTCTAATTTTCCCATTTCTACAACAAATCAAAGCAACAAGACATTTGTTGAGCCCGATGGTGATTTTGGGTATGTGTACAACTACTTGTTATTCATTTATAGTTATACGCATTCAAATTTTTTGTTAAGAATATTTACATTTCCTTTTTTAAATTGTATCATAGGTTTCTGCCATCTAAACCTACTGCTGATGCCATAATAAAGATTATACGATCTAGGTATAATCAACCTTGGATATCTTGGGGAGAAATACCCAAGGATACTAGAGAAATGTGGTTTCGAGAGTTTCAAGTATGTATCATTTTTTATTTGTTTAATTATGTTTGTTTGTCTTGTAATAGTGTAATTTTTTTTTAACTTTAATGTTATTTACAACATATTTTTGAAGGGTTATGTTTGGTGGATGCCTTAGCATCATAACCATATGCGAAAGGCATATAATAGTCGTAGTTCGAAGAGACTATCAAGTTTGCTAGGGCAGGCACGTAACTTAAATGAAAGGCCTTTTTGGATTGGAGAAAGCATATGGGAAGACTTATGCAAGCACTGGGCTAGTAGCATGTATAAGGAGAAATGTCAGAAAGCAAAGATGAATCGTGCTTCTGACACTGGTGGATGCTTGCACACAAGTGGTTGCATTTCTACTGGCACCCATGCGCAAAAATTGGTAACTATTATCATCAGTTGTTTAGTAATATATTTTATTATTTTGTTACTAACTTATTTTCTCATTATTACAGGCTAAGGCTTGGGGTAGAGATCCTACAGTTGATGAGATCTTTCGTCACATACATTTAAGGAAAGAAGACCATATTGCATGGGTTTCTACAAAAGCTAAGGATGTATATGTTAGTATTTCTTAACTTGAAATTTTTTATTTTAATATTAACTCATCTTATAACAATAGCCATAACAGGTTTTTTATTTCCATCTTTAGGAGGAATTCAACGCAAAGGAATCTGAATAATCTTATCAGTGCTCAAATGAAGAAGGGGCATCTGGTATACAATTGACCAGTCGCGAGCTTTGGATTCAAACTGTTGGCAGGATAAAGAAGGGTCGTGTTTATGGTCTTGGTTCTCAAGCATCTATCTATGACCATGAAGAATCATCCTCCTCAAGGCCTGGATTGAGTCAAGTTCCTGAGCACGTTATTAATCAAGTTAAGTAATAGTTGCAACATTTTTTTATTAATTGGTTTTTGTATTTTGATGGATGTACTCAATCATTCCATTTTTCATATTTTTGGTTAAATAATTTATTTATGGAATGATTAATGAATTTGTATTTATATATGTTAATCAGGTTAAGGAGCAGTTGCAATAGGAGATGTTGGATCGAGTTTAGGAGATTCAACAACAAATGGAGCAGCGGAGCCAATAACGTGACCAACAACGTGAGGCAGAGTGGAAAATGCAATTTGAACAATACCAACATCAACAACAACAAATGATTGGTAATATGATGAAATCATATTTATAAGCCACTAGCACTCAGTCAAGCCAACAACAACCACCAATAGAAGAAGACAATGAGGATACTGAAGATGATCATGAAGATGACAATGATAATGATCATATGGATTGAAATTGATGTTTGAGTACTATATGGATTCTGATAGTTCTTGCTAAACTTTGTATTTGAAGAAACTTTGTTTAAGAAACTTTGTATGGATTATGTTTGTTTTATGGATTGGTTAAATGCATTAATAAGTCTAAATTGATGTTTGAGTGTTGTTTTAAATGCATTGACAGGTTGAAATTAATGTCTGAGTATTGTATGTATTGATAATAATATAATTATGGATTTTGAACAATTTTTTAAATATTTTAAAAAATTCAAAAATTTTGCGACGATAAGATTTGCCTCAAAATCCGCCTCAAATTTGCGCAGGAAGGAAGACAAATTCGTCGCAAAATCTGCTACAAATTAGCAGCGGAAAAATCTACCACAAATTACCGGTGGGCAAATCCGTCATAAATTAGTGGCGGATAGCGGCATTCCAGTAACGATTTCGGCTTGTTGCAGCAGATTTGCGGCAAAATAATCCAACACAAATTTGCAGTGGAAATTAAAATCCACCGCAAATAAAATTGCAACAATAGTTTTTGCGGTGGTCACGAATCCGCCACAAATTGAAAATTTGTGACAGATTTATCCTTCACAAATCACGATTTTTCTTGTAGTGACTCTTCTTAACTTTGATTCTAAAACAACCAGATCTTAGATCATCTCATGAGAAAAATTCAAAGCTTCTCTCAACTGATCTACCTAATCATCCTTTCTAGACTAAAACATTTATTCTCGATAGTCTCTTTGTTCAATTGCCTAACATTAAGCACAGTCTCATACTTCAACTAAACAAGAACATAACATCATTTGTCTCTATAACAACCAAACTATACCAACAAGGTAAGCAAGCTAAATTCACAAAGTAAACTAACATGATTTATAAAGTAAATCTATACTCTCCTTATACACTTCTTAAAAGATTTCCCTTTACAAGTGTTCTTACCTCATACCAAGTTAGAAGGTTTCATCGCTTCCGCTACACCACTCTGTTGCGCACATAAGAAGCACATGAATTTGCCCACCAAGAACGGTCTACTCTTATGTATCTTCTTCATCTAGCACATCTTGGTACCTTGGAGTCTGATTTACCTCTTTCCTTTAAGGTTGTTTATCTTAAAAGCACCTTACTTATACTTATCGTCACCCCAAGCTTCCACTTAAACCTATTTTCCTTTGTCTGATAAAAATTGAGACCAAGATGCACCCTCACTGATCTCAACATCTGATCTTTTCCTCTTTAAGGAACTTTCTAACTCTTACTCTGTTGTGGCTCTAAGATTATCTACTTCTACAACTCTACATTCATTGACTAGAGAGGAGAAGTCCTTAATCTCTTTTTACTTCACAATTCTCCTAAAGCTCTCTCCAAGTTCTACTTCTAAGTTTGCTCACTTTCAGTTTTTATCTGGATGACTCATACAATAAGAAGAGAACTTAGGACATTCTCTTAATTCCTTCACATACTACCCATAGTAATATTCCCTTGCTCAAACCTTAGGAACTCCAGTTTATTTGCCTTCCAAACTCAAGGGAATAATACTTGTCTAGGAAAGTAGCTCTAAACACCTCCTAGGTGATTCGAGTACCAATCACCTCTAGTAACTTCTCAGCTTTAACTCATCAACTTTTGGCTTCACCTACTAACCCATAAGAAGCAAAGGTCACCTTTTGTCCATTAGTGCTCGCTATGACCTCAAAGATCTCTTCCATTGCATGAACCCATCATCCAGCTCTGACCGAACCAAACTCTCTCTTGAAGAACAAAGGAGTAACTCTGATGAACCCTGAGAAATACAGATCCCTCAAAAGTTCCTCATCGTCCCGCAACATACTAAGCGAGTCCTTTCTACCTATTCTAACATTCTTCTAGTAATGGCAGTCTACTCTCTCAAAACAGGAGCTATTCCTCTAAGAGCTCTGGTTATCTTCTCCTTTACCAGTCTCCTAGTCTCATTGGTTCGTCCAGTAGTTGCCATAGTTTCCTGTACACACAGTACAACACATTTTGAGTTATCTAGGCTCAATATTATGTAACTGTGTGACAGTAGCCATAGTATCCATACCTAAGGCTAGTTATGCAATTCTCTGTTCACATATCTCACAATGAGATACAAGAATGTACAACACTCTGCTAAACTACTACTTATGCCTAAGTACAGTCAGACCATACCCCGGCTCGACAGGATGAACTATTCTAATACCAAAAAGTAACATCCTAATACATATATCTAGATATATCATAGATATATCAAGATATATAGCACTATAAACGTCACTTCTACATAACTAACTAATAACATATATCTATAATCACAATCAAGCAATTATAGAAAGCCTTGAGAGAATGTAGCAAAACATAAACTCATACTTATATATATATATATATATATATACCATTTTGGGGCAGGATCGCGGGGCATGGCAACGGACTCATCAAAGTGTTCATTACATACATTTTCAAGAAATAGTAGTAGATTAGACCAAGACAAAGTATACGATAAAACTAAAAATTAAAGTAAAGATTTAAGAGCGAAATTAGAAACTTACGTATACTGAAAATACTTCTTCTTTATTATTTAGGGAAATTCCTTTACAAGCTACTTCTTTACAAGATACTGCTTACAGATACTTTAGGGAGAAGATACATAGGTAAAAGTATACAAAAAGAAGGTTTAGGGCGAAGAGAAGGGGAAATACACATATAGACATTTTGGGTTTTGATAAATAGGTTGAGGAATATTTGGATTAAAATTTACTCCTGTTAAATTAATGGTTGAACCATCTACTGAATGTATGGAAGGAGGTGTACTTATTATTGGTAGGTTGGACCTTAGCATTCCTATACGTATACTAGAACCATCTTGTATAATAGATTTAATTCTAGTGTTCCTTATTGGTTCAGGTGGTATAACTTCTGGAAATACCCAATCTTCAGGTATTCTACTTATAATTTCCTCGTGTGTTAACCTTTTAGGAGTTAATATAGAAGATTTCTTAAGATTTGCTTCCATAATTATAGTTTCATTCTTAGGAGATTGTCTTAGTGCTTTAAAATTCTGATCTTCATAAGAGATTTTATAATGAATTCTAAATAAGATAGACATATGCTTAGCACCTTCCTGAAAAATATCTTCTAAAATTTTTACATTCAATTCTAAAGCTTGCTTAGTCATAGGATCATCTAAAGGCATGGTATAATTGGGATAACAATTAAAAAATACAGGACCGTCATGAAGATTGGATTCTAAGATGGCTGTTATCTGATCATGTAATTTTTTGAGTCTTTTATCTCGTAATAAGATTAAGACTGGATTATCAATTCCTAGTCTGTGTTGTCCTTTAGCAGCTACTTGAATTAGTCCTATGTGAATAAACTTATAATTATCCTTAATGTGATGATCTATTAATTCTTTACTTAACAGAGTTAATGATTCGCAAGATTTTTCTAAGACATGAGTTGCTTCATAAGTATGTATCTGATCCTTAGGTTTAAAAAGTGAATTACTAGTTTTATAGATTTCTTTAGGAGGTACATAAGGTATAGACCAATTTTGTAAATTGTTCTCTATATTTGCTATTTGTAGTTCATTATCTTGAACTAAGTCTTGATCTACTGCTAATCTAGAGGATGTAGAATGATACTTAGAAGAGACATTGCTAGGAGACGCCTTACCACTATGAAACGAGAGATCACTAAGAGTTCTAAGTAACCTAGACATATTGAGAGAATTCTCTTACCGGGACCACCACTGCATATACGGGACCACCCTAAACGGCCTATCTTCGGCACTCACACGGGCTGACCAACGTATCGACCAGGGCTGACCAACGCTAAGTCCTTCTTCCCTCCTTATGTACTTGACTACTCAGAACCTCTTAACGAGGCTCTGATACCATTCGGGGCAGGATCGCGGGGCATGGCAACGGACTCATCAAAGTGTTCATTACATACATTTTCAAGAAATAGTAGTAGATTAGACAAAGACAAAGTATACGATAAAACTAAAAAGCAAAGTAAAGATTTAAGAGCGAAATTAGAAACTTACGTATACTGAAAATACTTCTTCTTTATTATTTAGGGAAATTCCTTTACAAGCTACTTCTTTACAAGATACTGCTTACAGATACTTTAGGGAGAAGATACATAGGTAAAAGTATACAAAAAGAAGGTTTAGGGAGAAGAGAAGGGGAAATACACATATAGACATTTTGGGTTTTGAAATTCTGAAGAGGGGTTATTTTCTTGTGGGCAAATGCGAATGCCTCTTCATTTATCTTCTCGCTCCTTAAATAGACTTCGGACTTCAGAGGAGGTGAAATCCGCGGACTTCAGATAGACTGGAATCCGGAGTTGCTTTCATCTTTTCGGACTTCAAAATTTTTGAATCCGAGCTTCCTTATCAAAACGTCTTTTCTTGCAAGAGTCGGCAGAAACTGCCAAAGTACTTTTACTTTACTTTATGACATATGAATATGTTGCTTTTGCTTTTCTTTGTTTGTTATGTCGGCAGGTAGACAAATGGCCAACAAAGGGCTCCACAAGTCAAAGTGGAGGAAAGATTCCATAACAGTCGTCTTCATTCAAGAGGTCGTCATCTTCAAGTTCTTTTTCGGATGATGGATTAGAACCAGAGGTAGACATGGTAGTCTTCATCTTCTCTAACAATTCTTGTTCAGAGGAGGTGGATGCCAAATCTTGGAGAAGCTTTGCTTTTAATTCTTCGAATTGAGAAGGATGCTTATGATTTTTCTTAAGTAAAGAGGGGTTTGTAGAATACCATTTCTTAAGAGCTGATGGGCTTATAAGGTTCATATTAAACTGTGCCCACCATTTTACACTAAATTCTCTGGCTACCCATTCAGGCTGAGGAACCTGATCCTTATAATAAAATACATAGTCCCATACATTTATCCAAGCAATACCGAAAGCAATATAAAAATGAAGTAACCGAGTTCCATGAGGAAATTCAGTTTGTTCTTTAAAAGATTCATAGGCTTTCTTAGCATCAGTAGGGAGGATGTCTAGACAAGGGCCGGTGGTGTACATCCAATCGGCAAACCATGATGGGAGGTTAGAAATTCCTTTATTGAACCAAAAAAACCATGAATGATTATAAGGACGGAGACAAAGGAATTTATACCAGGCATCTTTATAATCCCAGTATGTAAAACTTTGTGGATCATACTTAATCGAAAAAGATTTTGGGGTGTGGAGTGCTTGATTCCACTCTTTAGGACTCAATACTTTCAAAATTTTTGCTTTAGAAAAATCAATATAATCAGGTTTAGAAACACTATAATAGTGATCTAACGAAATAGACTTAGTATCAATTAGAATTAGTTCATAAAAAGTTCTGGTCTTTTTCAAGTCCTGAGGAATATAATGAAAATTCTTAGGGAACATACTTTGAATGACATCTCTTGCAGAGGAAGTAGGAGAGTAAAATCCTAATTCCACAGTTATTAAAGGCTCAAAAATATTCTTTTTAAAATACTTGCAATTTTCTGTAGTTGGATTATTATCAGGAAAAGGAGAAGATTTCTTTTGAGGAGAAGAAGAGCTAGCAGCTTGAGAATATGATAGAGGAGAGAATCGATTTGAGGAAGAAGCAGGGGGTCGGATAGTTTGAAGTGGAGGGGGAGAAGAAAGTAAGGCCGAAGGCCTTGCTGAAACTAGAGCCGAAGGCCCCGGAGAGGTTGAAGACCTAATACTTAATGCTTTACTTAACGGTGTACTGGTCTCAATACTTATCTCATGCTTAGCAACTTGGCATTCTGCCAAATACTTATCAAGAGTGACCTTCTTTGCTTTAGACTTGGGTTCCATAACCCTGCAAAAACTCTCGAGTTAAAAAGTCTGGTAAATAATTAGTATTTCCTTTAATATGTTGTATGTCAAAATCAAAACAAGATAAAATTGCTTGCCATCTGGCAAAAATTTGCTTTGAAACCAGATTTTTAACATCTTTTTGAATGATAGAAGGTGCTGCTTTACAATCGGTTCTTAAAATAAATTTCTTATTAAATAAATCACTTTGAAATTTTTGAATACATAATACAATAGCAAGAACTTCTTTTTTAACAGTACTATACCTTTGCTGAGCCGGTTGCCATGAGCCCGAATAATACCTAACAATTTGTTCTTTTGACGATTCTGGTAAGACTTGCTTAAGGATTCCACCATAGCCTTCTTCTGAGGCATCAGTTTCAACTATCAGGGTTGCCTGAGGATCTGGGAGTCCAAGACACGGAATATTCTTAACTAGAGCCTTAATGTTCTTAACAGTGTTTGTCATTTCATTATCCCACGCAGGAGGATTTTTTCTTAATCTTTGAAATAATGGTTTACAAATTATTCTTATATTAGGAATGAAATCTGCTACATAATTAACACATCCTAAAAATCTTTGCAAAGTGGTCTTATCTTTGATTTCGTCTTGAAACTTATTAGCAAAGTCTATGGATCTTTCTATTGGTATGATAGTTCCTTGATTAATTTCATATCCTAAAAATCTAGTCTTAGTTTGAAAAAGTTTCATTTTCTTAGCGGAAATTACCAGACCATTTTCTTTGATGAGATTTAAAAATATTTTTAAGTGCTCAAAATGTTGATTTATGGTAGTACTAAAAACTAATACATCATCGAGATATACTATAGTAAATTCTGAATAAGGATTTAATATTGAATTCATAATATTCTGAAATTCAGAGGGGGCATTCTTAAGTCCTTGAGGCATTACGTTCCATTCATAATGACCGAAAGGGACTACAAAGGCGGTTTTATACTTATCTTGCTCTATTACTTTAATCTGATAATATCCTGATTTCATATCAAATTTGGAGAATACCTTAGCTTGATATACCCGGTCTATTAAATCTTTCTTATTGTGAATGGGATATCTAATCCATTTTAGTACTTTGTTTAAGGGTTTATAATTAATTACTAATCTAGGAGCTCCTCTTTCTAATTCTGAGGCATTCATAACATAGAACCCAGCACAACTCCAAGGAGATTTACTTGGTCGGATTAATTTCTTATCTAAATATTCTTGAATTTCTTTTTTACAATATTCTAAGTATTCTGAGTTCATTTGTATGGGTCTTGCTTTAGTAGGAATGTTTTCTTCGTTAAAACTATCTTCGTAAGGTAAAGATATTTCAAACTTCTTTCTATCTTTAAAATCTGTAGGATATTCACTGCAAACTTCGTTTTCAAATTTTTCTTTTAGATTCTTAATCTTTTCTTGAAGGAGATTACTCTTAAGTTGTTCTTCAATTCTTTTATATTGAATTTCTTTATTTAAAGAATTAATTTGTTTAGTTTTATTTTCTATTAAAGTTTCTTTTACTAGATTTATTTCTTTAATACAGGGTGGTTTTATAAATTCAAAACATATCTCTTTTCCTAAAGCATTTGTAATTAAACCTTGTTCAGTTACTGAGAAAGGATAAAGTAGAGATAAAAAGGGAGTTCCTAAAATCATTTGTTCTCTAAGATTTCTTACTAATAAAAACGAGGTTTTATAACACATTTTATTTTTACAAATTTTTGCATTAGTTAATTTATATTTTATTTGCATTTTATTTCCGGAGGTGCTACTTAATGATTCTATAGTTTTTTTGTAATACTTAGTAGGTATTAGTCCTTCTTGAATACAATTTAAATCTGCTCCTGAGTCTATTAAAGCTATTAATTTAAACTTTTCTTCTTCATTTTCTGAAAATTCATAATTACTTTCATTTTCTGATTCTGATTCATTTGTTAATATAGCTATTAAAGATTGCTTAAGTTTTTCGTCGATTTGTAAGTTATTTATTTTTTGTTTTACTCTACAATCTTTTTTATAATGACCATATCTCCCACATTTATAGCAAATTATGTTTTTCTTATCATATCCTGTTTTTGTTGAGGGTTTATGTTTCTTTCTTACTCTTGACGGACTGGCTTCTGATTTATCATGTTTTTTATAATATCTACTGGATTTTCTTGATTTATGTGGAACATACTTAGATATCTTTTTATAAGTTTTATGTTGCTTACTTGGAGCTTTTACTCCTTCTACTCCCCATTGAGAGCAGAATGTTCCTAAATCTTTCCGACAAGTTTTAGCTTCATGTTTCACTTTATGTTGTATTTTTAAATCTAAACATATTTGTAATCCTGTTTCTATTACATAATTAGATAATTGTCCATATGTTAATTCATAATAATGGATATATATATATATATATATATATCCTCAGCCATAAAAGGCATATTGTAACACATAACTTTTAAAACATATAATGCAAATATAAACTTATACATAAGCTTTGTCTACTAAAGCATATAAAACTAAACTAGTCTTCATGCTTCGTCTTCTTTCCCTTAGCAGGGTCGGGGTGAGAATTAAAATTCTCAATAAAAGCAATTCCAATACTAGCTAGTTATAATATTGCATAAACAGTTCTATAACCATCAACATAGGATTTTCCTCCACTTTACTCATAATTGCACTCTACCAAGTAGCGTGGTCTACATCATTAGCCTACATACTGTTGGATATAAATAACTTCTCATACAATTGTAAATATCAATAGTCACAAACAATGCCCATACAACTATCTGTAAATGCAATGAGGATGGTATGCATTATGATTATGCCTAAGAAAGATCCTAAAGATATGATTATGCAATATTTTATTTTGAAATACATGCAGATGTTTATTTTAAAAATCAAGAACACCTGCTTATAACCTTTGGCCCTTGCTTAGGAATAACTTGTCCCTAAAGGAACTTTTGATTCCATCCCTTCTAGCCAAATGATAGTACATCTATTGTACACATCTTAGGTTACTATACAATGGAAGAGCAAGCAAAAACACACATACTTAGGAATCCTAGCTTCTTGTATAATCCTATGGTAAAGAGAGGGAAAGCTTATTCTCAAAATACACGTACCCTGGCACTATCGAGAAGTTCGAGCTTTATCCTTACTCAAAAGAGTGTCTCTCGAATTTCCCACTTATCTCCCTTGGCCTTAATGATGTACACATCAAAGGATACTCACAAGGAATAACCCTACTAGACTATTCTCCTTGCATCTATCTAAACACCACCTCATCACTCATTACCTATTAAGTGATCTCTATGCAACACTATGTTGCTAAGGTGTTAGATACTCACCTATGGCAAACCATCACTCTTGGTTGCACTAAAGTTCTTAGCTTTCACATACATACTAGAGTAACTAACTTGTAACACCCCAAAAATTTCTTATTTCATCGTAGATAGTCATTTTGTAATATTTATGATTTTTGAAAATTTCTGTGGATTTTTTCGAAAATGATGATTATTTTAATATATTCTTTATTTTGCGTGCACACTGAGCAGAGTCAGTGTAACACTCCGGAAATGATTTGTTTCATCATGAATAGTCATTTCCCAATATTCGTGATTTTTTGAGATTTTTTTAGTAATTTTTGGAAATGTTGAATATTTTAATATATTCCTCGTTTTGCATGCACACTGAGCAGAGTCAGTGAAACGCCCTTGAAAATTGTTTGCTTCATGACAAATATCCATTTTCTAATATTTGTGATTTTTAAGAATTTTTGTGGATTATTCTGAAAATGTCAAATATTTTAATATATTCCACATTTTGCGTGCACACTGAGCGAAGCCGGGATAACAAAATGTTTTCCCTGAGACTGGTAAACCTTGAACTGTCGACGTATCGATGGGGGATCTTACTAAACCAGAGGTTGGGCACAGTTTGCGAGGTTTGCATTTTTTAAGGTTTTATCTGATAAATAAAATCTCTGCACGCATTGTTAATTAAAATTTTGCGATACGCTCTATTTTTCATTGGATAATTAATACTGACTTTGTGCACTGTAACAATTATCCATTGGGTAATAGCTTGTAATAAAATCCTAATTACCCTATTATTTTAACTATTAAATCACATTATCCTATCCTAATATAATCTACTTTATGTCTAATCACATCTCCTTTATTGAAAATGCACACAAGCTTCTCAAGGAAGCTAACCATTTTTCTCTCTCTCCTCCCTCTACCTCACGGCTGCTGCACCATTTTTGGGGGGGAAAATTTGTATTTCACATTGTAACACCCCTCGATTTAATAACCATGACACAATCGTCATTATGTCACGGTCACTAAATTTCGGCGTGCTATCATTGTCAAATAACAAATTTACCAAAAATATTAATCATTTCGCATATGAGGAAAATAGGAGCCACGAATGAATAGTTACATATACAACCAGTTAAAATATGAATTATAAGATATACTCAAATTACAGCATTCAAGACTGGATAATCACCTTAAAACATATATATACCCAAAGTACACTTTATACAGGTAATGCAAAATAAAATATAAACTACCCATAACATATCCACGACTAAGGGGTTGGGCACTCCATCGAATCCCGAATGCGTAAGGCAACTTCGGGCTCACCGGTGTCGGCCCAGTCGACTCGCTATGCGTTAACACCACCAGCGAACACAATTCAAACGAACCCCATAGAACCCCCTTCGCGACAACATCACCGGATGCAGTGGGTCAAACCAAGAAAGTCCAAAAGAATCCAACCTTGTTCCCACTTACAATCTTTAACCAAGAATTTACATAGACCAAGAAATTTATAAGAAAGAGGTAAGACATCCTACCATCATTACCAATTATAGCAGTAAGAAACAAAACGGCGCAAAGCGCCCACAGAGCATTTCAAAATAATAATCATATGCATTAAATAGCAGAAATAAACAAATAAACAGTTCCAGACAGACATATATATAACAGTAAGACAACAATTCCAAGTTATAATAACGAATGAATGCCAGATAATGCATGGACCCACTATGCTCATGCATAAAAAGTCAAAATCCTACTCCATGGAGCTAGACACAAACAGTCGGAGAGAAAGATCAGGCGACATGTCTACAACTAGGCTGCCGAGGCCAAAGTGTTATAATTCTCAATTTATCCACGTGCATATCATGGCATTATATAGACAGTCTACACTAGATTGCGATATAGGACTAAGTCCAGTCAGGATCGTCAGTGTGTGTGTATCGGTCTGCCCCACGGACAGAAGAGCTACCAACTGTCCATTGCGAGGTCCCCGCATCCTGACGCCCCCTTAGTCAACAATATGACCTTCACTTATCTATTTGCACCTGCACAAAGGTGTGTTCAACTCCTAGGCAACTCGGCCTTGACATAGTCCAACGGACATGCACAATGCATACAGACTCTATGCATAATCATGTATGATCATTATTACATACAATTCCACAATATGCTTGCATAAACATGTATGATTATTATTACATACAATTCCACAATATGCTTGCATAAACATGTATGATCATTATTACATACAATTCCACAATATGCTACAATTTGCCAAAGCAAGAATCAACACAATCATTGGTCACTCACATGGACCCACAATATCATAATATTAGAATTAAATGAATTAATGCATTTTTAAGGTGTGTTATGAATTCTTGCTTAGGTTCAGCTTTTCTTACAAAGTTTGTCTCTAACGGAATCCATAGTTAGTTAAATTCTCTTAGGTAATTTATTCATATACACTTAGAAGGTTATTCTAAGATCTCAATGTCTCACACTCTCTTGTTCTTACCCTAATTAAAATTATCCTAAGTCTTATGAACATTCCATTCTTGGTTCTTTAAAATTTATGAATCTCAAAGTATAATTTACTTTTCCAATTTGCTAATTCTTGCATCCTATTACTATTAATTTAATCACTAGGTGTTTGGTGATAAATTAAGGTTTTGGATTTGATGGAGAAAATGTATCTAATGTACAATTATGAGGCTACCTTTCGACAAAAAATAACATGACAAGATGAACGTTGGTAGGAAAACATTACTTGACCGGAATGGCTAAAAGTCAAGTTCTATCGAATGAAGATCAAAAACTGTCGAATATACTAAAAGGTCAGCAGAAATTCTAACTCGACAGATTTGGAGAAGTTTCTCTACTAAATGGTCAGAAATTCTACTCGACGGATATTGACATTCTAACTCGATGGATATTAACATTGGAGAAGTTTCTCCTAAATGGTCTGAAACTCTAACTCGATGGATATTGGTATTCTAACTCGATGGATATTCACATTCTAACTCGATGGATATTCACATTGGAGAAGTTTCTCTACTAAAGGGTCAGAAACTCTAACTCGTCGGATGTCGACATTGTACTAATTGGTCAGAAGTTCAAATTCGATGGATATTGACATTGTACTAAATGGTCAGAAGTTCAAACTCGACGGATATGGTCAGAAGACAACGTTTCTGAATGCTAATAGAGGTTGTGGAGGAGTGTCTTCCTCTTACCTTAGTGAAGAACAAAGAAAGCAAGCTCTTTCTATGCTTGAAATCTGATTCTTCACCACCACCAAAAACCTTGGTGTTTAAATCCGAAAAATCAAAATCAAAGAGTGAAAATGGAATCCATAGTCACCAATGTGACCATGGAACACGAAAATAGGGAGAAAGGAGAAGAAAGTTGAGAGCTTTACATTAAAGCTCTAAGCTTTTGATGTTGGGCTGACAACCACGAAAATGGAGAAGCCAGGAGGAGTCCCACAAAAGGAAAGCTTGAAGATGGAGAGAGGAAACAATGGTCTAAGTTTGGCTTGAGCAAGGGAAGCTTGAAAGCTTAACAATGGAGTGTGTGAAGCCAGGAGGAGTTCCACAAAAGGAAAGCTTGAAGATGGAGAGAGGAAACAATGGTCTAAGTTTGGCTTGAGTAAGGGAAGCTTGAAAGCTTAACAATGAAGTGTGTGGGTGGAAGAAGAGAGGAAGAGAAATGAGAGCTGCGTGAGGGAGAGATTGACCAGCGTGAATGAGAGAAAATGGGAAAATGAAAATGTAATATCCCTCTTAGCCAACCATGCAGCACCAAAAAAGGAGGAGAGAAAAGTGGTTGGGAAGGAAGCTTCCTAGAAATTTCCCTCAAAGCTTCCTTGAGAAGCTTCGCGCGCTTCTCGATAAAGTGTATAGTAAGCTTGTCTTCTCAATTAAATACATCTGACAGATGATTAATTTCACTATTAGAATTATTTTCCCAATGAATAAAAGTCACCGTTGATGAAAATAATATTTTATTATTCATCAGATGATTTTATGATACAGTGATTTTATTTATCAGATAAAATATCAAAAAATACAAACCTCGCAAACTGTGCTCAGCCTTGGGTTTAGTAAGATCCCCCATCGACACGATGACAGTTCAAGGTTTACTAGTCTCAGGGAAAATATTTTGTTATCCCGGCTCCGCTCAGTGCACACACAAAATGAAGAATATATTAAAATATTCAACGTTTCCAGAAAATTCCATAAAAAAATTTCTAAAAATCATAAATATTATAAAATAATTATTTATAATGAAATAAATAATTTTTGGGAGGTTATACACATAATTAATTATATCACATTAATTTCAAAAACCTAAAAGTATCTTTCACTTTTCTATTCACTTCTCTCTCTACCTTCATCTTCCTTTGCATTTTTCTCCTCATTCTCTCTAGAAACCCACACGGCCAACCCCTTCATTTTGCCTCATCTATCACAAAAACTCCAACCAAATACATTTTCTTCATCTCCTCCATCATCTAAACACTTTTCTAGGTAGTGGTTTCTTGAAAAGCTTTCATCTTCACCACTTTCTTCAAGCTTCAAGCTTAGGGTTTTTGGGTAAGGTCCTTGATTCTTCACTCTTTTTTTCCCATTTTCGTTTCTATGGTCTCCTTTGTGACCATCTATACCTTATTTTTCAAGCATTGGTGTTATCTTAATGAGATTGAAATTTCTAGGGTTTGGTTGGGTGCAAATCTGAAAATTGCAAGGAGCTTCTAGGAGGGTTCTCTTATTTTTTTTCTCTTTGGTAAGAGGAAGATACTCCTCCTCAACCTCTCTTAGTAGTAAGAAACATTGTGTTGTGATTGATTGTGAGAAAACCCTATTGAAGGTAATTATTTTTTTGTATAATTTGTATGACTACATATTGTCTTTAATTTGTTTGAGCTATTTGATTGATTGGTTATGTATGTTGATATACTTGAATGGATAGGAACACTTGAAATGGAAGAAAATAACCTAGATTTCCTCTAGGAGGCTCACGGTTTTGGGGCTCAAGAATTAGGGTTCTTGGTGAAAATTTATAACAAGTGGAAGACTTAACTAATAAAGTGGATAATATGTAATTAAGAGATTGAAAATTTAGAATCTTAAAACCTAAAGAGGCTCACGGCCTTCATGGCTAAAAATGGCTCAGCCATATGATTTCATACAACTATGACATTTAATTAATCAAGTAAATAAATAATAGGATTAGGTAACGGAAGGAAACAAATTTAGTAACCTAAAGGAATTCTTTAGACTTTAAGAACAAATAAGGATGTGTGAGACATTGATAAGACTTAGAAATAATTCTTTAAGTGAATAAGACTAAGTTTAAAGTAAGGAACCTAATTATGAAAAGAATTTCATAAGAGACATTATATTGAAGTGGAACTTAACTAAATTGGACAATTAGGATTCCATAAAATGAAGAGGACCAAGAGTGGAACTTTACCTAAAAGACTTAGAATGATTTTCAATTAAAGTAAGGACATGAGTGTAAGTGAGAACACTAAATAATTCCATAATGTACCAAAAATGTAATATACCATTGGAAGGCTTTAGACTATTTAATGTGGGTCCAAGTGTAGGACCAATAATATTATGATGCTTACTTTGGCCAATTGTGGCATATTGTGGAAAAGTATGTAATGATAAAATACATGATTATGCATTGAGTCGTCATGCATTGTGAAAGTCCGTTGGACTGTTGTTAAGGACATATTGCCTAGGAGATTGAATACACTTTTGTGCGGGTGCGAGTAAACTAGTGTAGGTCATACTGTTGACCTTGGGGGTATTGGGGCACGGGCGTCTCACAGTGGACAGTTGGTAGCTCCACTGGGCCGTGAGATAAACCGATGCGAACGCACTGACGATCCGGATTTGACATTGTCCTATATCATGATCTAGCATAGACTGTTTGTATAATGCCTTGATGTGCACGTGGATAAACTGATGAATTATAGCACTTTGGCCGTGGCAGCCGAGTTGCAGACGTGTCTCCTGATCTTTCTCTCTGACTGTTTGTGTCTAACTCCATGGAGTAGGATTTTAATGTTGCATGCATATGAATAATGAGTCCATATATTATCTGGCATTTTAATTCTTATGATATATTGGAACTGTCACTATACTGATGTATAATTGTCTGGAACTGCTTAACTGTTTAGTGCTGTTATTTAATGCTTATTATTATTACCTCTTGAGATGCTATGTGGGCGCTTTGCGCCGTTTTGTTTCTCTACTGCCATAATTGGTAATGATGGTAGGATATCTTACCTCTTTCCTGTGTTTCAATTATTTCTGCCTGTTTGTAAATATGTTTCACCGAAGACGTCGGCAAGGAAGGTGAAGCTCCCAAATTTCTCGGCTTCTAACCCGACCGCGATTAGCACCTACTATTGGATCATGGCGGTATGCTCACCCGAATTTTTTGGTGATGTGCGTTTGACCTTCCTTGGAGGGCCAGACTGCTGGCACATCAACCTAAATTCTGATTGCTGTGTCTACCTGGGAGACGTGTCGATCTCACTGGCTTGGAGGCGTCATGAACCACCGATCTTTACTTGCTACGTTAGCTTACGTTTGGAGTTTTATCTGCCCATCAGGGAGATGTTGGGTGATCGTTATTACACCCCATAAGAGGATTCTTTTGATTCCACTGCTCGAGCTCCGGCTTGTAGCTCGGTGGCTCCGATGGAGGTTTCCTTGGATGAGAAAGATCCTGAGGAGGATCCTGACACGGTTCCTGCTCATCTCAGAGACTGATACTGTTGGTAGCTACTGATGGCTATCTGTATTTATTTTTGGGGCCTGATATTTTATTATTTTGGTGGGCTATATATGTATGATCCTTTGAGCAGGTATAGTTTTGCATTTTGTACATCGGGCTTGTAATTAAACAGATATGATATAATTATATATATATGAAATGCAATGTTGATCAAATGTATGCCTTACTTTTGTCTTGCCCTTTTATGCTATTTATGTTTCGTCACTATATTTTATTAATTATAAAAAAAATGGTCACCGTTTTATTTATGCAACTCTAATCAAACAAATAAAATTAAAACGAGAATAAGAACTGAGTCTTAACTTTATTTTTATTTTCTGCATTGTAAATGATAATGTCACGTTCCCTCCCAAAAAAGGGCGTTACATTAAGTTGGTATCAGATCCCCGGTTTATGTTTCTTTGGGTCTTGTGATTGAGTTTGTCTTGTTTGTGCTGTGTGAATCTCTGTGTTTGGTATTCCTAGTGGGTGCAACTGACTTTCCTTGTGGTTTCAGTTAATCTAAATTGAGAAAGAAAGATGGCACGAGGTGGAGATATGGCAACTACTATAGAGGCGATGTAAAGGATGGCTGAGGTCATTGCGTAACAGACTGAATGAACTACTCAACAACAAGAGAGAGTTGCTCAGCAACAAGAGAGGGCTGCTCAACAGCCCGAAGCCACTGCTGATGCTCAAAACTTGGTGGAGTTTTGTCACCACAATTCTCCCCAATTCAAAGGAGAGTTCGATTCGGATAAAGCCAGCCTATGGATCAAAGACCTAGAGAAAGTCTTCCGAGGCATGAATTGTGCCAAGAATAAGAAGGTGACTTATGCTTCCTTTATGTTGGTTGGCAATGCTGAGAACAGGTGGTGTGGGACACAAAGAATGCTGGAGGCTGAAAATCACGAGATTACTTGGGATTTATTCAAGGATAAATTCTTGGATAAGTACTTCCCCGCAAGCGCGAGGCACGCGAAGAAGATGGAATTTCTCAACCTAAGGCAGGGGAACATGACCGTTAGTGAATATGCAGTGAGATTTGAAAACTTGTCACAGTTTTCAACGTACTTTTAGCACCAACCGAACGAAGCCTAGAAGTATCAAAAGTTTACAAAAGGACTGAGATATGAAGTGAAGAAATCTGTTATCACACTAAAAATCAATGAATTCTCAGAGCTGCTAGATACATGCTGCGAGGTGGAAGCTCTGGAGCAATCTAGAGATACAAGGAGCAGGAACTTTGGACCTACAAGGTTCTAAAGGGGCGGTGGCAATAGTTCTAATCACTTCCCAAAGAAGCCCTACTCCCGACCAACGGGAAACCAGCAACAGACAGCGGGTGAAAGTTCTGGTGGAGGTTCTACTGGGAATCGGACCAGCCAAAATGTGGCATATCCCTCCAAATGCCTGAAGTGTGGAAAGGATCATCTCACGAGGGATTGCATTATAAAGGGGATTATCTGTTTCAGATGTGGCAAACCTGGCCACGTATCCTGAGACTGCAACCAAGCAAAGACTGAATCTTTGGTCAATGCTGTAAGGACTAACAAACTGTAAGCAAGAGGACGGGTCTATACCATGAGCGGAGCTAAAGCCTCCGAGTCAAAAGACTTGATTCAATGAGAAGGCACTATAAAAGGTAACTTTTTACTGTATGACTCTGGGGCAACCCATTCTTTCATATCTTATGATTGTGTGCTACGACTTGGTTTACCAGTGTCTACTTTACTTTTTGATTTGACTGTTTCTACCCCCACTGATAAACCGGTAGTTACTACCAGAGTCTATTTAAATTGTCCCTTGATCATTGAAGGTCAAATCTTTTCTATCGATTTGATCTGTCTACCCCTTTCTCAACTAGATATAATTTTAGGGATGGACTGGTTGTCTTCCAACCATGTTCTATTAGATTGTTCAAGAAAAATCATAGTTTTTCTTGTGGATGAGGATTCTAGATTCTTGATAGCCAACCGAGTTCAAGCTCTCTTGAAAGAATGAGCTCACGGATACATGCTACTGTCTTCTTTGAAAGTCGAGAGTGAGGTTGATGTGAACACAATTCCAGTGGTGAATAAATTTCTTGAAGTCTTTCCTAAAGATGTACCTGGTTTACCACTGGTGCGAGAAATGGAATTCGCTATTGACCTTGTACCGGGAGCTAGCCCCATGTCTATAGCACCTTACAGAATGTCACCCTTGGAGTTAGCAGAACTTAAGAAGCAGCTAGAGGAGCTTTTGAAAAAGTAATTTGTCAGACTGAGTGTATCACATTGAGGAGCACCAATACTGTTAGTTGGAAAGAAGGACAGTTCATCAAGGTTATGCATGGACTACAGACAGCTAAACAAAGTGACCATTAAGAATAAATATCCACTCCCAAGAATTGATGACTTAATGGACCAACTGAAGGGAGCAACGGTGTTTTCAAAAATTGACCTGTGATCTAGGTATCATCAGATACGAGTGAAGATGGAGGATATACCCAATACTACTTTTCGTACCCGATACGGCCATTACAAGTATCTTGTGATGCCATTTGGCATGACGAATGCACCTACTATCTTTATGGACTACATGAACAGGATCTTTCGTCTTTACTTGGATAGGCTTATTGTTGTCTTTATTAACGACATCCTGATTTACCCTCAAAATCAGGAGGATCATGCTGAATACCTTAGTATAGTTCTCCAGATTCTGAAGGAGAAAGAACTGTATGCTAAACTGTCAAAATGTGAATTTTGGCTGGAAGAAGTTAAATTTTTGGGTCATGTAATCTTGAAGGATGGGATTGTGGTGGATCCATCAAAAGTGGAGGTAGTGCTACAATGGGAAAGGCCTAAGTCAGTGACAGACATTCGTAGCTTCGTGGGTTTAGCCGGATATTACCGGAGGTTCATTGAGGGATTTTCCAAAATCGTGGTACCTCTTACTCAACTCACGAGGAAGAACCAGGCTTTTGAGTGGACCCACAGCTGTGAACAGAGTTTCCAAGAGTTGAAGAATCGGCTAACTACCTCGCCAGTGTTAGTGCTACCTGATCAGAATGAGCCCTTCGAGGTGTATTGTGATGCTTCATACCAAGGACTAGGATCTGTGCTTATGCAACATGGAAGAGTGGTGACTTATGCTTCAAGGCAATTGCGAGTGCATAAGAAAACCTACCCGACGCATGACTTGGAATTAGTGGCTGTGGTTTTCGCTTTGAAGATATGGAGGCATTTTCTCTATGGAGCAACGTTCAACATCTTTAGTGATCACAAAAGCTTGAAATATTTGTATGATCAGAAGGAGTTGAACATGAGGCAGCGGAAGTGGCTAGAGTTCCTGAAAGACTATGATTTCTAACTTCTGTATCACCCCGGCAAGGCAAACGTTGTGGCAGATGCCTTGAGCAAAAAGTTGATCAGTGTCTCTGCCCTAATGATCAAGGAAAAGGATCTAATAGAGCAGTTTAGAGATGTATGGTCTTTTGTGGAATTAGAACCAGGAAAGATCTATATGAACATGGTCACCATCTCAAGTGAGCTAATGGAGGACATACAGGAAAAGCAGAAGGTCGACAAGTTCTTGTAAGAAATGAGAGAGCTAGTGAAGCAAGGCAATGAAATAGCATTTGCGGAAGGAACAGATGGAATTCTGAGATTCTGAGGTAGAGTCTGTATTCCCTATGACCAAGAGCTTAGGGAGTATATTATCGATCATGCTCACACAAGTCAGCTGAATATGCATCCGGGCATAACAAAAATATATCAAGACTTGAAGAAGTTGATGGCATGGAATGAAGAGTGACGTCACCAGACGTGTATCGACTTGTCTGGTTTGTCAGAAAGCTAAAGTGGAACATTAAAGACCAGCAAGATTGCTACAACCATTGTCTATTCCTGAATGGAAGTGGGACAACATTGCAATAGATTTCCTAGTGGGTTTGCTAAGGACAAGAAAAGGACATGACTCGATTTGGGTAATTATGGACCGACTCACAAAATCAGCTCATTTTCTCCCGATCAACATAAGGTACAAATTGGAGAAATTGACCCAGCTGTACATTAGAGAAATTGTTAGACTGCACGGTGTGCCTACAAGTATTGTTTCGGATAGGGATCTGAGATTCACTTCAAAGTTCTGGCAGAGTCTACAGGAAGCATTAGGGACAAAGTTACGTCTAAGTTCTGCTTATCACCCACAAACCGATGGCCAATCGGAGAGGATGATCCAATCATTAGAAGATTTGCTTAGAGCTTGCACCATAGAATAAACTAGAAGTTGGGATGATGTTCTACCATTGATAGAATTCACCTACAACAACAGTTATCATTCAAGCATAGGGATGGCACCCTATGAGGCTCTGTATGGACGGCAGTGTCGGACACCTTTATGTTGGTACCAAGAAGGCGAGCGCCTTACTATTGGACCAGATGTTATACAGCAGACAACTGAAAAGGTTAAGATGATTCAGGAGAAGATGAGGACAGCTCAGAGCTGACAAAAGAGTTATACAGACAAAAGAAGAAAGCATCTTGAGTTTGAGGAAGGCGAGCATGTATTTCTGAAAGTCACACCTATGACTGGGGTAGGCCGGGCCTTGAAATCTAGAAAACTTACTCCAAAATTTCTTAGACCATACCAGATTATTCGCCGAGTAGGTCCAGTAGCCTATCAAATAGCATTACCCCCTTTCCTCTCAAACATTCACAATGTCTTCCATGTGTCACAATTTCGAAAGTACATTCCTTACCCAAGTCATGTCATAGCACCAGATACAGTGCAATTAAAAGAGAACTTAACCTATGAGGCACCTTCTGTGAGAATTGAGGATAGAAGAATAAAACAACTAAGATGCAAGGAGATCTCATTAGTGAAGGTAATCTGGAACGAAGTAACTGGAGATACAACATGGGAGCTGAAAGACAAAATGAAGGAGCAACACCCACAACTTTTCTAAGGTATGAAAATTTCGAGAACAAAATTTCTTTTTAGAAGGGGAGAGTTGTAACACCCTGAAAATTTCTTATTTCATCGTAGATAATCATTTTGTAATATTTATGATTTTTGGAAATTTCTGTGGATTTTTTCGGAACGATGAATATTTTAATATATTCTTCATTTTACGTGCACACTGAGCAGAGTCAGTGTAATACCCCAAAAATGATTTGTTTCATCATGAATAGTCATTTCCCAATATTCGTGATATTTGAAGATTTTTCTAGAATTTTCTAAAAATGTTGAATATTTTAATATATTTTTCATTTTACGTGCACACTGAGCAGAGTCAGTGAAACGCCCTGGAAAATTGTTTGCTTCGTGACAAATATCCATTTTCTAATATTTGTGATTTTTAGGAATTTTTGTGGATTATTCTGAAAACGTTGAATATTTTAGTATATTCCTCATTTTGCGTGCGCGTTGAGCGGAGCCAAGACAACGAAATGTTTTCCCTGAGGCTGGTAAACCTTGAACTATCGATGTGTCGATGGGGGATCTTACTAAACTCGAGGCCGGGCACAGTTTGTGATATTTGCATTTTTTGAGGTTTTATTTGATAAATAAAATCTCTGTACGCATTGTTAACTAAAATTTTGCGATACGCTCTATTATTCATTGGATAATTAATATTGGCTTTGTGCACTGTAACAATTATCCATTAGGTAATAACTTGTAATAAAATCCTAATTACCCCATTATTTTAACTATTAAATCATATTATCCTATCCTAATGTAATCTACTTTATGTCTAATCACATCTCCTTTATTGAAAATGCACACAAGCTTCTCAAAGGAAGCAAACCATTTTTCTCTCTCTCCTCCCTCTACCTCACGGCTGCTGCACCATTTTTGGGGGGGAAAATTTGTGTTTCAAATAATTAATTATATCACATTAATTTTAAAAACCTAAAAGTATCTTTCACTTTTCTATTCATTTCTCTCTCTACCTTCATCTTCCTTTGCATTTTTCTCCTCCTTCTCTCTAGAAACCCACACGACCAGCCCCTTCATTTTGCCTCATCCATCAAAAAAGCTCTAACCAAATACATTTTCTTCATCTCCTCCATTATCTAAACACTTTTCTAATTAGTGGTTTCTAGAAAAGCTTTCATCTTCACCACTTTCTTCAAGCTTCAAGCTTAGGGTTTTTGGGTAAGGTTCTTGATTCTTCACTCTCTTCTTCCCATTTTTGTTTCTATGGTCTCCTTTGTGATCATCTATACCTTATTTTTCAAGCATTGGTGTTATCTTGATGAGATTGAAATTTCTAGGGTTTAATTGGGTGTAAATTCAAAAATTGCAAGGAGCTTCTAGGAGGGTTCTCTTGTTTTCTTCTCTTTAGTAAGAGGAAGATACTCCTCCTCAACCTCTCTTGGTAGTAAGAAACATTGTGTTGTGATTGATTGTGAGAAAACCTTATTGATGGTTATTCTTTGTTTGTATAATTTGTATGACTACATATTGTCTTTAATTTGTTTGAGCTATTTGATTGATTGGTTATGTATGTTGATATACTTGAATGGATTGGAACACTTGAAATGGAAGAAAATAACCTAGATTTCCTCTAGGAGGCTCGTGATTTTAGGGCTCAAGAATTAGGGTTCTTGGTGAAAATTTATAATAAGTGGAAGACTTAACTAATCAAGTGGACATATGTAATTAAGGGATTAAAAATTTGGAATGTTAAAACCTAGAGAGGCTCATGGCCTTCATGGCTAAAAATGGCTCAACCATATGATTTCATACAACTATGGCATTTAATTAATCAAGTAAATAAATAAGAAGATTAGGTAATGAAAGGAAACAAATTTAGTAACCTAAAGGAATTCTTTAGACTTTAAGAACAAATAAGGATGTGTGAGACATTGATAAGACTTAGAAATAATTCTTTAAGTGAATAAGACTAAGTTTAAAGTAAGGAACCTAATTATGAAAAGAATTTCATAAGAGACATTACATTGAAGTGGAACTTAACTAAATTGGACAATTAGGAATTAATTAGGATTCCATAAAATGGAAAGGACCAAGAGTGGAACTTTACCTAAAAGACTTAGAATGATTTTCAATTAAAGTAAGGACATGGGTGTAAGTGAGAACACTAAATAATTCCATAATGTACCAAAAATGTAATGTACCATTGGAAGGCTTTAGACTATTTAATGTGGGTCCAAGTGTGGGACCAATAATATTATGATGCTTACTTTGACCAATTATAGCATATTGTGGAAAAGTATGTAATGATAAACATACATGATTATGCATTGAGTCGTCATGCATTATGAAAGTCCGTTGGACTATTGTTAAGGCCATGTTGCCTAGGAGATTAAACACATCTTTGTACGGGTATGAATAGACTAGTGTAGGTCATATTGTTGGCCTTGGGGGCGTCGGGGTGCAGGCGTCTCACAGTGGACAGTTGGTAGCCCCACTGGGCTGTGAGATAAACCAATGCAAACGCACCGACGATCTAGACTTGACACTGTCCTATATCGTGATCTAGAGTAGATTGTTTGTACAATGTCTTGATGTGCACGTGGATAAACTGATGAATTATAGCACTTTGGCCACGACAGCCAAGTTGCAGACGTGTCTCCTGATCTTTCTCTCCGACTGTTTGTGTCTAGCTCCATGGTGTAGGATTTTGATGTTGTATGCATATGCATATTGAGTCCATATATTATCTGGAATTTTAATTCTTATGATATATTGGAACTGTCACTGTACTGATGTATAATTGCCTGGAACTGCTTAACTGTTTATTGTCGTTATGTAATGCTTATTATTATTACCTCTTGAGATGCTATGTGGGCGCTTTGCGCCGTTTTGTTTCTCTACTGCCATAATTGGTAATGATGGTAGGATATCTTACCTCTTTCCTGTGTTTCTATTATTTCTGCCTGTTTGTAAATATGTTTCATCGAAGACGTCGGCAAGGAGGGTAAAGCTCCCGAATTTCCCAGCTTCTGGCCTGACTGCGATTAGCACCTACTGTTGGATCATGGCGACACACTCACGCGGATTTTTAGGTGAAGTGCATTTGACCTTCCTTGGAGGGCTAGACTGCTGGCACATCAACCTAATTTTCGATCGCTGTGTCTACCTAGGAGACATGTCGATCTCATTGGCTTGGAGGCGTCATGAATCACCGATCTTTACTTGCTGCGTCAGCTTACGTTTGGAGTTTTATCTGTCGATCAGGGATATGTGGGGTGATCGTTATTACACGCCACAGGAGGATTCTTTTGATTCCACCACTCGAGCTCTGGCTCGTAGCTCGGTGGCTCCGATGGAGGTTTCCTTGGATAAGGAAGATCCTGAGGAGGATCCTGAGGAGGATCCTGACACGGTTCCTCCTCATCTCAGGGACTGATACTGTTGGTAGCTACTGATGGCTATCAGTATTTATTTTTGGGGCCTGATGTTTTATTATTTTGGTGGGCTATATATGTATGATCCTTTAGGCAGGTATAGTTTTGCTTTTTGTACATCGGGCTTGTAATTAAACAGATCTGATATAATTATATATATATGAATATGCAATGTTGATCAAATGTATGCCTTGCTTTTGTCTTGCCCTTTTATGCCATTTATGTTCCGTCACTATATTTTATTAATTATAAAAGAATGGTCACCATTTTACTTATGCAACTTTAATCAGACAAATGAAATTAAAACGAGCATAAGAATTGGGTCTTAACTTTATTTTTATTTTTCGCATTGTAAATGACAATGTGACGTTCCCTCCCAAAAAGGGGCGTTACACTAGTGTGTGAAAAGCATAATGTTATGTTTACCTCTTACATAAACACCACCATAATTTTTTTATAGACTCAACTCAACCTAGTGAAAGAGTCTATCATAGCTAATGTTTCATTCAAACTTACTTAAGGAAGAAAATGATCATTTCTCTAGAACTTTGCATATTCAACTACTCTCATGGATTTGACAAGCTTACTAGTCTCAACTCATCCGTTTGTTTATTCGACAATGTACAACATCCTGCTTAACTAGAGACATAGTACATAACATTCCCTCTCCAGGACTAAATTTACAACCTTAACTCCAGTCAAGTGATTCTAACTCAAGAGTGGTTCTTACTTGCAACTCTTTGTTGCTCATAGGGTTTAGGTACCTTCCCAAGGTAATCCACTACTATTGGATATCCTAAAGTTCATACCTTCCTTACTCTTACTAGAGTGAACACCACAATTCATCCTAGCATACTTGTATCAAATGCACCATCTCATCGCATCTTAAGTGACATCTAATGCAACACTATGTTGCCTAAGGTGCTACATCATTTCTTTTAGAGCAAATCATTACTTTAGGATGCTCAAAGGCCTATGTTTTCTCATACTTGCTAGGTGATAATTCTCCTCTTGAACTATCCCTATTTGAGCCTCAACACACTTTAGGGAACATATAAGAATGATTCCATCTAGTCCAGAACTTCAAAATATCAAAAATGATATTTTTAGAGTTCTGGTACTCACGTCGCAGCACAACCTTGGCACGCCGTGTAACATCTTAATACTAGTATCTCAATATACGTAACATACAAGGAGATACCTGGCATTAAAACGTCACTACATACATAAAAACTTGATAGATATATCCATAATGTTCGTTGGAAACATTACAGAGAGCTTTATGCAATGTGAAAAACACAATATTTATAACATAATGCATCTATACACATATACATCATTAGCCTCCCCTGGGGCATGAAGTATTACATAACTATTTACATTACAAAATGAGTATAAAGATACAAGAATTGCAATGTAAAAGTTAAAACTAGAAGTAATCTAAGACTTTAGCATATTTTTTCTTCTTAAACCTTCACCTGGAATTACATGATAACACAGCGGGGTGCGAATCAACATTTCTAAGTGTGAGTAATCAAAACCAGTCATACATAACAAAATAACATAGTCTTAACGATTAAGAAAAAGACAAGTTACATTCTTTACATGGTCTAACTTTAATAACTAGATAAACCAAGTTAAACATACATACATTCATTCTTACATACTTAGCTCATTTAAGATCTAGGCATGTTTTATTAGGAATTTTGGATTCTCATGTTTACCTCTTGTAGATAGAAAAATTAGAATTTTCATATTACATGCAACCCTAGCACTTGGTTAGGAATACTTGTCCCCCTAGGAACGTATTACTCCCTTCCTTCTGGCCAAATGACCTTTCGTCATATAAGGTCATATTCACAGGTAGACAATGCCAACTTATCCTAGTTTGCTTATATCTAACATCCCTCATCGTCACATCTCTAGTGAAGCTAAGTAACAATAAGTTACCATAGGTACTAGACACTTATCTATAGCAAACCCTTATTCTTGGTTGCTTTAAAGATCATACATATCTTATACATACCAAAGGATCATCCTTTTATTGAATTACCGCTAGTAGTATACTAAACATATCCTAAGACCATCCATTGTTCTTAGATGACCAAAGGCTTAGACTTTCTCATCTATGCTAGGTGATCATTTCACTCTTGAAAATACCCTCATTTGTGTCTTAACACACTTTAGGAAACATATATCAATGATTCCATCTAACCAAGAACTTGAAAACATAAAAAATGACATTTTTAACAATTTTGGGCCTCACGCTGAGATGCAAGACCGGGCACGCAGCGATGCCCTAACCTCGGGTTTCAGTACTAGATGTAGCATCACTCTCATGCCACGACACCACTCACCTCATGGTGCAGCGCAAACAGCCAAACCAACCTCAAGCTGCAGCGTAACCGCCTCACTAATGTGTACAAGTTGTCTCTTCTAAGCAAGTGAATTTTGCAAGAGTGAACTTGAAGTCTTCAATTTCTTTTTCAAAGCTTTGCATGATCAAAGGTGCGGCGTGCATAGCAGAAACCAAATTCTGCAGAATTTTGCAGAACCATGGTACTGTTCCATTGGTTCTCTTCAGGAATTTTGGTCATTCCAAATCAGTTTCTAAGTGATTCTAAGTCCTTAATAAGTTCTTTAACATATAGGAAACAACAATCACTAACTTAAACATCTTAATTTGGATTATGAACTAAAACCCCGATACTTGACCTAAAACCCCATTTTTGTGCATCAAAGGTCTAATTGAGATGTTCTAAGTTTCTAACTTCAACTTATGCCATGAACAAGTCATAAATGTAACACCCTCCTTAGGGTATCACATTTCATACCAACTCCTTTTAATTCTTTACCCAAGTTATAAAATAATTAATATTATAAAATACGAGTTTCAAAATTACTTTTCGTGAATAACAAAAACTTACCGAATTAGAGAAAGTCAAAATACAAGAACTAAATAATATACATCTCTAGTACATAGCATAGATTAATAACAACTTAAATACATAAAACTTACATACACCAAATAATATGTATAACTAGCATATAAAGATTGAACCTAACCCAAGTCCAAAAACTTGAAGAATAGGGTCCTGAACCTGATCTTCATCCAGATCCTCTTCGGGATCCCTAACAGACAAATTCCCCGGTCAGGGCATGTCACTACAAACGAGAGTCTGAGCAGTCTTCATGTTGTTTAGTAGCCCTTTGATTTTGTTGTACAATCACGTCAGCCATCCTTTGCATTGCTGCTACTGCCACATTCATGCTGTCATTGTCACGTCCTATATCTGTATGTGCACCTCGACCATGAACCACTGCCTTCCTTTTACGTCAAACTAGCCATAATACAATGAAAACTAAATGTAACCATTTCAAACAAGGTTGTCTCCTTTTGGAAACCAAACAATATATCTCTGTGTTCGGTGTCAGAGAAACATACAGCACAAACAAGACAAACCTACCCATAAACCCAAAAGACTCTAAACTTGGGCTCTGATACCAACTAATGTAACACCCTCCTTAGGGTATCACATTTCAGACCAATTCCTTTTAATTCTTTACCCAAGTTATAAAATAATTAATATTATAAAATACGAGTTTCAAAATTACTTTTTCGCGGATAACATAAACTTACTGAATTAGAGAAACTCAAAATACAAGAACAAAATAATATACATCTCTAGTACATAACATAGATTAACAACAACTTAAATACATAAAGCTTACATACACCAAATAATATGTATAACTACCATATAAAGACTGAACCTAACCCAAGTCCAAAAACTTGAAGAGTAGGGTCCTGAACCCGATCTTATCCAGATCCTCTTTGGGATCCCTAACAGACAAATTCCCCGATCGGGGCATGTCACTACAAACGGGAGTCTGAGCAGTTGACTCCACAGTGTCCTCCCTAGAGGTAGTTCTACGATTACCCATAACTCCCCAATAGGCATATAAAACTCCACATAAACAGCAGCATCCAAAGAAAACGTAGCAACCGCATGCTAGGTCCTACTCCAAAGCAAGGTAACGTCTCCAACATACTGAATACGCCCCATGTCCCAACGGACATGCTACGCTTCGATGTCCCCATGAAATTGTACGCTAACGAAACCTCGTGGATCTTGCCTCGCCGACATCGCAGTCTTCATAGAATAATAGCATAACACAGAATAGGCAAAACAATAATACAAAGATGTGAGATCCCCTACATCAATACCATCTTGGCAGCAAAGAACAATAATGACAATAATGTCATTCATACAAAGCAATATCACAAGACATACAAGTATAATCATGTTATCAATTAATAAATAATTTAGCAATATATATATCACAATAACACGAGTACTAATCATACCACAAAATAAATATACTGACTATGTCACAACAATATGTACACTGACTATGCATATGCACAATGTGTATACTAACCATCTTTATGCACAATGCACTCATTTCCTACTCCATGGAGCTAAACAAAATTTCAGAGAGAATGATCCAGAAGATATATCTATACATAGGCCACCTCAGACCAAGTGCTATAATTCATCAATGTGCACATCAGGCATTATACAAGATATTCTACGCCAGATCACGAAAAGAGTAGTGTTTTGTCGAGATCGTCGGTGCGTTTGCTTCAGTTCCCACAGCATAGTAGTGCGACTAACTGGCCACATATGGGTTACCCGCACCTCAACGCCCCTAAGATTATTCATAGACCTTCACTTACGCAATTCTCACCCGCACAAGGTGTAATTCATCTCCTAGGCAACAATAGCCTTAACAGACACCGACTGACAAATAATGCATGATCAATGACTCTATGCACATACAAGCCTTTACCGGCTATAACCATAGGTTAATATATTTTCGGGTCAAATACATTAGCTTGACAGCAAATTACTATATTTCTCAATCGCATAACATTTTTATCGCATTTTCACAATCGTGTAACTTTTTTGTTACGTTTTCAAATCGCGTAACAGTTTTTCAATATTTTCTCAATCGCGTAAAGATTTTAAAACATTTTCTTAATCGCGTAGCTAAAATTCATTATTATTAAATTGTTTAAGGGTTTTTCTACGTAATTTCAATCGTGTAAAACATTTTCTTAATATCCTAAGCTCAAATTAAAACTTTTTTTATTTAATATCAAAATTAGACTTTAATTCAAGTATTTCCTTAATAAATCACCTTTAAATAATATTTCTAACATTTTCTCAATAAACCTCCTCCAAATAATATTTCCTAACTTTTTCCACAAAAACTTATATCATTTAAATTAATTTAAGATATCTGAAAATCTTTATTTTTTTGCTCTTAATAAAAATTTATTAAATAAAATATTTTAAACTCCAAACCATCCTTAAAAATTATTTCCTTGCGACACTCCTCTAAATAATATTTTTCGATATCCTTTCCAAAACTTATGTTTATTTTAATTAAATAAAATCTTTTCCATCTTCCTCTTTAAAAATCCATTTAAATAAAATACTTTAAGTTTTCAAATTATTTCTCCATCCTATTCCTAATACTATGGCCGAAAATCACTCTTTTGCTTATTGATAAAATTTATTCATTTCCATTCTTATCTTAGAAATCCTTAATTAAATTTCTTAACATTAAACCACTAAATTCACAATTTATAAATCATTTTCATCTTTCCAACTAGAACTCTACCAAATAAAATACTTCAAATCTCCAAATTACTTCTTAGTCCTGATTTCACTATATTAGCCAAAATTCACTTTTTAATTAGTAATAAAAATATATTCATTTCCATTTTTATTTTGTAATTCCTCAATTAGCTTTCTTATCACTAATCCTCTAGGTTAACATTTAATAAAATATTTTGCATTGAATTACACATTTGTGGGCATAGAGGCCGTGAGCCTCATGGTCTTTGGAACCAAAAATTGTTTCCTCCCGATTACAATTTATAGCATACAATACAACATATAGCATCAAAATCCTACTTAAACAAGTTCATGCATAATATCAAAGCAATAAAATCACATAAGCAAAATAAATACAAATCACACAAGCACACACATATGGTAAATAAATCCTCACGTGGATTCATCACCATCATACAATTTCGTGTCCCTCACCACCATAATTGGTTGATGAGGTTAATCTCCCTCTTACCTTGTATGTAGCTTCCAAGCTTTTTGTTTGATTCTCTCTATCAACTTCCTTCACCAAGTGATTCTTAAAAACCAAAGCAAACACAAAAAAATTGACATCCAAGGTTAGAGTAAGACAACCATAGATCAAGTATGGTCTTGGAATTTCAAGAATCAATTAAGAAACCAAGTTTCAAGAATTTTACCTTGAAACCCAAGAATTAGAATCCAAAAATCAAGCTTGATGATGATGAAATCAAGGCTTGATTACATCTTCAAAGTTGTTTGGAATGATATTTAGAACTAAGTTGTATGATTTGTTTAATTTATGAGTGATTGGAATGTATTTTGGGTGAAGAAAACTTTGAGCTAGAGGAGAAAAAAAGGTGTGTAGTTTTTTAGAGAAAAGATGATAGTTTTCTTGAATGAAAAGGAGCTTTAAATCCCTTACCTTGGGCAGCTGAGATGAAGAATCAAACTCTAGATGATCACACCTTGGCTTTGCCTTTGACTTTCCTCTTTTTCTCTTCCTCTTCCTTGGTTTTGCTTCCTCTTCTTTCCTTTCTCCTCTCATGGTTTATGTTTCTGTTTTGCTGCAGAAAATGGCCGTGAGTGAGGGCTTATAAAGAAGAAACAAAAGACTCTTAAGGCCCTTAAGCAATATCTGATAAATCCTGATCTTCTAAAAATTCTTAGATTTAGCTAATTCAAGATTTTTAAGTTCCAACAACTTTAAAATAAATTCTAATATTCATATAAAAACGTTGTTTCACCATTATCTAATATTTCTATATCTGCTACTAGTCATTCTGGCTATAAATAGACAACTAGCATGCCTAAAACTGCCAAACTAACTCAGTTTACCTTAAAACTTTAACTATATCTTGTTTCATGCATTTGTGACCTAGAAATAAATTATCCATATTTATTTCCTTCATCTAAGCAACTTATGCATTTATTTGAATCATTTTAAGATACTTTTCACACTCTGCGTTGCAACAAAGTACTTAACTTAACTCAGTTTGTCATAAAATTAAACATACATGTTAAGCAAGTCATATGCTACCTTTTGAACACATACACAAGTCTAATATGTCATGTAGGGTATTACATTTCTCCCATCCTTTTTAAAATTTTGACCACAAAATTACTCACCTGAAAGGAACAAATCTGGGTAGTCCTGCTGTTGGTGGGACTCTAACTCTCAAGTAGCCTCCTCGTTATCGTTTCCACCCCATAAAACCTTCACCAAAGGAATCTACTTACCTCTAAGCTCTTTGACCCCTCTGTCCACGATCCTTACCGGATGTACGGCATAAGACAAATTATCTCTTAACTGTTCAGATTCATGTTCTATGATATGCAAAGGATTTGGATTATACTTTCTCAACTAAGACACATGAAAAACATTATAAAGGTTTGACAAACTAGGAGGAAAGGCTATTTGGAAAGCTACTGGTCCAACTTTTTTCAGAATTTAGTAGGGAAAAAGAAAATGAGGATTTAAGTTTCGGATTTTCAATGCTCTACTAATCCCTGTTGTTAGAGTAACTCTTAAGAATACATGATCTCCCTCATTAAACTCAAGAGGTCTCCTTCTCTTGTCAGCATAGCTCTTTTGCTGACTCTGAGTAGTAACGAACCTTTCCTTAATCATCCTGATTTGTTCTATGGTCTGCTAGACTAACTTTGGGCCTAGGATGGTTCTCTCACCTACTTCATACCAACATAAAGGCGATTTACACTTTCTTGCATACAAAGCCTCATTGGGTGCCATACCTATACTGGAATGATAGCTATTATTATAGGAAAACTCCACTAAAGGTAAGAACTTGTCCCAACTACCCTGTTGTTCTAAAACACAAGCCCTAAGCATATCTTCAAGGGTTTGGATAGTCCTCTCTATTTGCCCATCAGTTTGCAGGTGATAAACTGTGCTAAGGCTTAACTTAGTCCCAAAAGCCTCTTGGAAGGCTCCCTAGAATCTAGATGTGAATCTAGACTCCCTATCTGAAACTATGCTTACGGGGACTCCGTACAATCTAACTATCTCTTTCAGATATAGCTGATCTAATTTCTCTAGAGGATAGCTAGCTCTCATTAGTAAAAAGTGGGCAGATTTGGTTAATCTATCCACTATAAACCAAACTACATCATACCCTTGCTGAGTTCTAGGTAGACCCATTACAAAGTCCATAGAAATCATATCCCATTTCCACTCTGGGACTCCCAAAGATTGTAATGGTCCTGCTGGCTTCTAGTGTTCAATCTTCACTTTTTGATAAACTAAACACATTGCGACATACTCTACTATGTCTTTTTTCATTCCAGGCCACCAAAACATCTTCCTTAGATCTTGATACATCTTCCGGGATGGATGGTATACTTACTACTATGAGCTTCTTCTACAATTTTCTCTTTGATCTTTGACTCTCTTAGAACACAAAGTTTGTCTCTAAACTTTATCATTCTATCATCAATCATATCAAAATCCTTTTGGGTTTTTAAAATTTGAGTCCTTAAGTTATTTACTATGTCCACTCTACTCACAAAGAGACTCTGTGGCATCACAGTCACCGTTAGACTCAAATATTTGAAACTCTCGAGAAGTTCACTCTCTTGGACCATCATTCAAGATACATGTAGGGATTTTCCTACTTAGTGCATCAGCCATTATATTGGCTTTACCCAAATAATACTTTAACTTAACGTCATAATCCTTTAAGAATTCCATCCATCTTCTCTGCCTCATGTTCAGCTCCTTCTGATTAAACAAGTACTTTAAACTTTTATTATCCCTGAACACCTCAAACTAGAGTCCATAGAGATAATGCCTCCATATATTTAAGGCAAACACTATAGTTGTTAACTCCAAATCATGCGTAGGGTAGTTCTCCTCATGAGGCCTTAACTGCCTTGATGCATAGGCAACTACTCTCCTATTCTGCATTAGAACACACCCTAATCCCATCTTTGAAGCATCACAAAAAACCTTAAAGTTCTCATGGGGATCCAGAATTACCAACACTGGCTTAGTAGTCAACCTTTTCTTTAACTCTTGGAAACTATTCTCATAGTCCTGAGTCCACTCAAAAGTACTACTCTTCCTAGTCAACCTAGTCAAAGGCAGTGCTAACTGAGAAAAACCCTTGATGAGCCTTCTATAGTACCCAGTTAGGCCTATAAAGCTCCTAATCTCGGTCACAGTGGTGGGTCTCTCCCACTGCAACACTGCTTCCACTTTTCTAGGATCCAGTGCAATTCCTCCTTTAGAAATAACATGACCCAAAAATTGAACTTTCATTAGCCAAAATTCACACTTGGATAATTTGGCAAACATTTTCTTTTCTTTAAGGATGTCCAAAATAATCTTTACAAGCTGTTCATGTTCTTCCTTTGCCTTTGAATAGATAAGGATGTCATCAATAAACACTACCACAAACTTGTCTAGGTAAGGTCTAAAAACTCTATTTATGTAATCCATAAACACTACTTGAGCATTCATTAACCCAAAGGACATCACAAGATACTCATAATGTTCATACCTAGTTCTAAAACTAGTATTAGGGATATCCTCTCCCCTAACTCTGATTTGATGATACCCAGATCTTAGATCAATCTTGGAAAATATTGAAGCTCCTCTTAATTGATTCCATCAGATCATCTATTCTAGGCAACAAATACTTGTTCTTGACGGTTACCTTGTTCAACTGCCTATAATCAACACTTAACTTTAAGGTACCATCTTTCTTCTTCACTAGCAACACTGGTGCTCCCCACGGAGAAATAGTAGGCCTAATGAATTGCTTGACCAATAAATCCTTTAATTGTTTCTTAAGTTCTGCTAACTCTAGAGGTGTCATCCTATAGGGTGCTATAGATATAGGTCCTGTACCTGGCACTAAATCTATAGTAAACTCTATTTCTCGATTCGATTGCAACTCCGCTACGTCACTCAGAAACACCTCAGGGTATTCCTTCACCACAAGTATACTATCTAGGCTCTGCTCAACATCTACATCCAATGAGAAAAGAAGAACATATCCTAGAGCTCCTTCTACCAATCAGTGATTGACCTGATTAGCATTGAGATAGGCAGACTCAAAAGAAATAACTTTGGTAGGAATATCAGATGAAAAAACTAGGGTCTTATCTGAATAGTTCAAAATCACATGATTGAATGACATCCAATCCATACCAAGAATGACATCTATGTCCACAAGGGGTAAACAAATAAGATTTACATAGAAAACTCTATCCTCGATTCTTATATAACAATCAAGACATACTTTCAAAGTTATGACTGACTTATCGGTAGGTGTGGAAACAGATAAGTCATATGGTAACTTTGACATAGGAAAATCCAACATCCTTACACAATCATAAGAAACAAAGAAGCGGGATACTCCTGAATCATACATGACATTTAAAAGATGATTATGAATTATTTCTTTACCTTGGATAAGATTGGAAGACAGGGCCACCTCTGTTCCACCTATAATGTAAACTCATCCCTTGGCTAGCGACTTCGGGGTAGGCGCATCTTCCTTGTTCTGAGGATAATCCTTAGAGAAATGTCCTGTTTGATCACACGTAAAACACACAGATTGGCCTACCAAGCACTTGCCTCCATGCACTTTCTTACAGTTAGGGCACCTTGAAAACTTAGAGCCTGTCTTGTCTTTTCCTTTGGGGTTGCTTGCCTTCGAAGCACCTTTTTACTTTTATCATCATCACATTTTCTCTTCTAGGTGTCGTGTACCCTTTCCTTTGATTAAGGGCTATGAGCACTTGACTCCATAATCCTACATTTGTTGACTAAAATAGGAAAGTTCCTAATCTCCATAGGTCTCACCATACTCTTAATCTCACTTCTCAAGCCTATTTAAAATTTCAAACATTGCCATTTCTCATCCGGATAGTAACAGAAATGCGAAGAGAATTTTGACAACTCATCAAACTTGGCCACATACTGGCCTACTGACATGCTTGCTTGTTTTAACTGCATAAACTCCACTTCCTTGTCATCATGTAGAGTTTGTAACAAAAATTTCTCCAGAAAAGTTATCTTGAAAACTTCCCATGACATCGGGGTTTCTACGGCTTCAAGTACCCTCTTGGTACCTTTCCACCAATGCTTTGCCTCAGCTTTCAACATATATGAGACGAAGGCCACTTCCTTTGAGAAAACTATTGCATTGAAGATCTTTTCCATCTCACTAAGCCACTCCTCAGCCTTTGCGGGATTGTACTTGCCTCTAAACGGTGGAGGGTTCATCTGAAGGAAAACTATCAAGTTTAGGAAATTCTGATTCTTTCCGACTTGCTGTACATCTTGCACTGGGTGCTCAGGTGGTGGAGACTGCTGAGGTGGATATTCTTCCATCCTCTTAAGCACCCTTGTCATAACATTGGCCATAGCAATAAAAGCTCCGGCCATATCTGGACCTTGTGGGGTCGAGTTCTCTGCTTCTTTAGGTCACCTTTTTGGTGCCATAGTTTCCTGTACATACAAAAATAACATATATTGAGCTACAGTCTCAATACTATGTAACCGTGCAACAGTAGCTAATAACAAAACAACTTAAGGCAAATCATGCAATTCTATCATCACATCTAACACATGAAACAAGAAAAGCACAATTTCTAAGAAAAGAACTCCTAATATGCCTAAGCATAGTCAGTCCATACCCAAGCTCAACAGAATGAACTGCTCTGATGCCATAATGTAACATCCTAATACTAGTATCTCAATATATGTAAAATACAAGGAGATACCTAGCATTAAAAGGTCACTATATACATAAAAGCTTGATAGATATATCCATAATGTTCATTGGAAACATTACAGAGAGCCTTATGAAATGCGAAAAACATAACATTTCTAACATAATGCATCTATATACATATACATCATTAGCATCCCCTGGGGCATGAAGCATTACATAACTATTTACATTACAAAACAAGTATAAAGATACAAGGATTGCAATGTAAAAGCTAAAACTAGAACTAACCTAAGACTTTAGCATCCTTTTTCTTCTTACTCTTTGAAGAACCTTCACCTGGAATTACATGATAATATAGTGGGGTGAGAGTCAACATTTCTAAGTATGAGTAATCAAAACCAGTCATACATAACAAAATAACATAGTCTTAACAATTAAGAATAAGACAAGTTACATTCTTTACATGGTCTAACTTTAATAACTAGATAAACCAAGTTAAACATACAGACTTTCATTCTTAGATACTTAGCTCATTTAAGATCTAGGCATGTTTTATTAAGAATTTTGGATTCTCATGTTTACTTCTTATAGATAGGAAAACTGGAATTTCCATACTACATGCAACCCTAGCACTTGGTTCGAAATACTTATCACCTTAGGAACTTATTACTCCCTTCCTTCTGGCCAAATGACCTTTCGTCATATAAAGTCACATTCATAGGTAGACAATGCCAACTTATCCTAGTTTACTTATATCTAATACCCCTCATCATTACATCTCTAGTGAAGCTAAGTAATAATAAGTTACCATAGGTGCTAAACACTTATCTATGGCAAACCCTTATTCTTGGTTGCTTTAAAGATCATACATATCTTATACATACCAAAGGGTCATCCTCTTATTGAATTACCTCTAGTAGTATACTAAACATATCCTAAGACCATCCATTGTTCTTAGAAGACCAAAGGCTTAGACTTTCTCATCTATACTAGGTGATAATTTCTCTCTTGAAAATACCCCTATTTGTGTCTTAACACACTTTAAGAAACATATACCAATGATTCCATTTAGCCAAGAACTTGAAAACATCAAAAATGACATTTTTAACAATTCTGGGCCTCACACCGCAGCACAAGACTGGGAACGTCGCGATGCCCTAGCCTTGGGTTTCAGTATTGGATGTAGCATCACTTTCACACCGCTGCGCCACTCATCTTAAGCCGCTGTGCATGCAGCCAAACCAACCTCACGCTGTGGCGTAACCTCCTCACATCACGGAGCCAAGCAGAAACTAGATTTTGCATAATTCTGCAAAACTGTGGTTTTGTTCCATTAGTTCTTTTCATGGATTTTGGTCATTCCAAATCAGATTCTACGTGATTCTAAGTCCTTAATCAGTTCATTAACATATAGGAAACAACAATCACCAACTTAAACCTCTTAATTTGTATTATGAACCAAAATCCCAATACTTGACCTAAAACCGCCATACTTGCCTTTGGCTTTCCTCTTTTTCTCTTCCTCTTCCTTAGTCTTTGCTTCCTCTTCTTTCCTTTCTCCTTTCACGGTTTCTGTTTCTATTTTGGTGCGAAAAATGGCCGTGAGTAAGGGCTTATAAAGAAGAAGTAAAAGACTCTTAAGTCCTTAAGCCATAATTGATAAACCTTGATATGCTAAAAACACTTAAATTTTGCTAATTCAAGATTTCTAACTTCCAACAAATTTAAAATAGATTTAAGATTCATATAAAAAGTTATTTCAATATTATCTGATATTTCCATATCTGCTACTAGTCAATCTCGCTATAAATAGACAACCAGCATACCTAAAAATGCCAAACTAACTCAATTTACCTTGAAACTTTAACTGTATCTTGTTTCATACATTTGTGACCTAGAAATAATTTATCCATACTTATTTCCCTTATCTAAGTAATTTATACTTTTATCTGAGTCATTTTAAGCTACTTTTCACACTCTGGGTTGCAACAAAACACCTAACTTAATCCAGTTTATCACAAAATTAAATATACATGTTAAGCAAGTCATATGCTACCTTTTGAACACATACACAAGTCTAACATATCTTTTCGGGTATTACACGTCACGACGTGCTGCTCTCTGCCTACTGAAAACTGCAACCTGAGCATCGTGCACCGCGACATGCAACACCTTGTGCCGCAGTGTGAGAAGCAGAACCCAGGTTCTGCAGAATTCTGTAGAACTGGCATTGTCCCAACAATTCATCTCTCACTTCCAATCATTCAAGATTAGTTTCCTAATGATTTCTAGCACCAATCTAGGCCTCTAAACTTGTTGTAACTTTTATACAACCTATTGATTCACATAGGCATAGGTTTAGGTCCAAAACCACATATCTCCAACCATTTTCCAAATTCTTAATCTATGAATCCTAATAGTTGATCTTGAGTCATAAATGGCCATCTTTCATTTACTAAGCTAAAATTATCCAAACCTAGTCCTTGGAATCAAGAACCAAGCCAAGAATCTAGATTTGGTTATCCAAATCTCTATTTCTATTCATAGAAAACCTAGGTTCAATCAAGATGAACTAAGGAGAAAGATGAATAGAAACCCCTTACGTCTTGATGTAGATGAAGATCTTCAAGCTTGAGCCTTGATCTTGATCTTCCTCTCCTGCTTCTCCTTATCCTTCTCCTTCTCCTTCTTCCCCTTTCTCTCTTCTCTTACTTTGTTTCTTTCTTTCTCTGTTCTGCTGAGAGTTTTGTCAGAGGGAAGGAAAATAAAGAGAAAAGAAAAGGTAACTTAAGTTTCTGTGCTAAAACTTATATCTACTAAGGACACCTGAATTATACTAATTCAAGTTTTTCATCTTCCAATAACTTTAGAATAAATACAAAGATTTATCTGAATTGTTGTTTTACTGATATTCTCTTTTTTTTCATATTTGCTTCTAGTCATTCAGTATTAAAACACACAACCAGTATACTTTAAAATACCAAACTAACTCTGATTCTTCTTAAACTTTAACCACATCTTACTTAGCTCATTTGTGACCTAGAAACAAGTTATCCATACATGTTTCTCTCAACTTAGCAATTTATGCTATTATCTGAGTTATTTTAAGCAACTTTTCAACTTCTGTATTTTAACTAAGTGCCTAAACGAACTCAAATTGTCACAAAACTTCACTGACATGTTAAGCAAGTTATATGTTGTAACACCCTCCTTAGGGCATCACATTTCAGAGTAATTCCTTTTAATTCTTTACCCAAGTTATAGAATATTTTATATTATTTTAATACGGGTTTCAAAATTACTTTTTCGCAGATAACATAAACTTACCGAATTTTAGAAACTCAAGACATAAAACTGAATAATATACTTTAATACAAACAAAGTTTACTACAACCATACGCACATTATATTTACATACCCGAAGCATAAAACGTCTAACATAACTAACCTAGACTGCCCCAAATTCACAACATCTAAAGAAAAGAGTCCTCCTTAGAAGACAAATTCCCTAGCCAGGAATGTCTCGACGGATAGAAATCTGAGCAAAAGATATCTCGGAGTCCTCCCTAGGAGTATAGTGAAAATCATTCCACAACTCCCTAATAGGTAAAACAAACTCTACATATGCAACAGTAAAAGATGAAGCAGTGACTCCATGTCGGGTCCTACTTACAGATAGGATAATGTCACCACAATACTTTATATGCTCTGTGTCCCAATGGACACGCCAAGCATTTGCGCCTTCAAGAAACTATAGTCTAAATAAACCTAGCAGATCCCTCCTTGCCGCAATCGCAGTCTTCACAGACATAAGCATAAAATAGAAACAGACAGAATAATACAATAAAGAGGTGAGATCCCCTACATCAATACCATCATGATAGCAAAGAATAATAATGACAATAATGTCATTCACATACAGCAATATCACAGAATAATAGATATAATCATGTTATCAACTAACAAATAATTTAACAATATAGATATTACACATATGCATACTGATCATAACACAAAATAAGTATACAGACCATGTTTTATGCACAATGAATTAATCCTTTTTATGCACAATGCACCCATTTCCTACTCTATAGAGCAAAACACAATTTTGGAGAGAATGATCCAGAAGATATGTCTGTACATCGGCCGCCTCAGACCAAGTGCTATAATTTCTCAATGTGTACATCAGGCATTATACGAGATATTCTACGCCAGATCGTGAATAGGAATAGTGTTGTGTCGAGATCATCGATACATTTTCATCGGTCACCACGGCATAGTAGCACTTTCTAACTGACCATATATGGAATTTCGCGTCCCGACACCTCTAATATCCATTATAGACCATCACTAAGCAATTCGCACCCGCACAAGGTGTAATTCAACTCCTAGGCAACAATAGCCTTAGCAGACACTGTCTGACAAATAATGCATGACCAATGACTCAATGCACTATCACAAGCCACTATCGGCTATAACCATACGTTAATATATATTTAGGTCAAATACATTAGATTGATAGCAAATTACTATATTTCTCAATCGCATAACATTTTTATCGCATTTTTACAATCGCATAACACTTCTGTCTCATTTTCAAATCGTGTAACAGTTTTTCAATGTTTTCTCAATCGCGTAGAGATTTTAAAACGTTTTCTTAATCGCGTAGCTAAAAATCATTATTTTTAAATTGTGTAAGAGTTTTTTTACATATTTTCAATCACATAAAATATTTTCTCAATATTCTAAACTCAAATTAAAACTTTTCTCATTTATTATCAAAATTGGATTTTAATTCCATTATTTCCTTAATAAATCACCTTTAAATAATATTTCTAACATTTTTATACTAAACCTCCTCCATATAATATTTCCTAACGTTTTCCACAAAAACTTATATCATCTAAATTAATTCAAGATATCTCAAAATCTTTATTCTTTACTCTTAATAAAACTTTCTTAAATAAAATATTTTAAACTCCAAAATATCCTTAAAAATTATTTTCTTGCTAAAACTCCTCTAAATAATATTTTCTAATATCCTTTCCTAAACTTACGTTTATTTTAATTAAATAAAACTTTTTCCATCTTCCTTATTAAAAATCCATTTAAATAAAATACTTTAAGTTTCAAACTTAATTTTCAATTCTATTTCCCAATACCATGGCCAAAAATCACTCTTTTGCTTAATGATAAAATTTATTCATTTTCATTCTTATATTAGAAATCCTAAAGTAAATTTCTTAACACTATACCACTAAATTCACAATTTATAAATCATTTTCATCTTTCTAACTAAAACTCAATTAAATAAATATTTCAAATCTCCAAATTATTTCTTAGTCTTGATTTCACTATATTAGCCAAAAATCACTTTTTAATTAAAAATATATTCATTTTCATTTTTATTTTGTAATCCCTTAATTAGTTTTCTTATCACTAATCCTCTAGGTTAACATTTAATAAAACATTTTGCATTGAATTACCCATTTGTGGGCATAGAAGCCGTGAGCCTCATGGTCTTTGGAACCAAATTTTGTTTCCTCTCAATTACAATTTATAGCATACAATACAACATAAAGCATCAAAATCCTACTTAAACAAGTTCATGCATAATATCAAAGCAATAAAATCACATAAGCAAAATAAATACAAATCACAAAAGCACACAGATATGGTGAATAAATCCTCAAATAGATTCATCACCATCATACAATTTCGTGTCCCTCACCACCATAATTGATTGATGAGGTTAATCTCCCTCTTACCTTAGATGTAGCTTCCCAAGCTCCTTGTATAGCTCTTTGTATCAACTTCCACCACCAAGTAGTCTCTTGAAATCCAAACAAACACATAAAAATTAACATTTAAAGCTTGATTAAGGTAACCATAGATCAAATATGGTCTTAGAATTTCAAGAATCGAATAAGAACTCAAGTTTCAAGACCTTTACCTTGAAATCCTAGAACTTGAATCCAAGAATCAAGTTTGAAGATGATGGAATTAGGTCTTGATCATAACTTCAAAGTTGCTTGGAATGGTGTTTAGGACCAAGTGGTGTGATTAGATGGAATTATGAATGATTAGAAGGTAGTCTTAGGAAGTGAGGCTGTGAGCTAGAAGGAGAGAAAATGAGAGAAAGTGAGAGAAAATGGTGTTTAGCTTTGAGAGAAAAGATGATAGCTTTTAGAATGTGATAGAAAAATGAAACTTAGCTACTTTAGAGACTAAGTGGTCGTGAGTCTTCATGGAGAGAGTAAAAGATATTTTGTTTTGCTACAAGCCATCACAACCATTGGTTAAATCAATGGTAGACATCCTAAGCTTCTTCATTAAGCTTTCTCCTCACAACCGTTGATTAGATCAATGGTGGACATCCAAAGCTTCTTTACTAAGCTTGCTATCACAACCATTGATTAGATTAAGGGTTAATATGCAAAGCTTCTCCTCCAAGTCTTGCTATCCAATGGTTCAAACCAAAGTCAAGCCCTCTTTGTTGACTTCAACTAGCTTCACCATTAATTTTTCTTCCTATTGGCTACCTTCACAAGTAAGCTTCCTTTCTATTGGTTCTTCATAAAGTCATAGCCTCTTTAGTTGACTAATCTCAAGATATTTTTCAAAAGATATTTTTTCAAAAGATATTTTTCAAAAGATATTTTCAGAAACTGTTACCCAATGGACAAAGGCTACTGTTAATTATTGTCCAATGGATAATAACATTACACAATAAATAAAAGCATTACCTAATGGATAATAACATTATCCAATGGATAATAGAAAACTCGGATACAGAAAAAATTTTGTCAACTGTTCCCGGTTTTGGGTTTGGTAAGTTCCTCTGGCCCCGCATTAACAGTCCAAAACTTTCTAGTCCAGGAAAAATTTTTATTTTTCTGAGCCCGCCTCAACACACGTACAGTCCAAAATAATATTAAAATAATCAAAATGAATTAAAAATTTCTAAAAATTCATGAAAATTCCCAAATATTATAAAACTCATAAATTTCAAGAAAAAGGAAAAATCGGGGTGTTACAACTCTCCCCCTCTTATTAAAATTTCATCCTCAAAATTTCTCTTACATTTTTAAAACAAATATGGATATTACTCCTTCATTTGTCAAAATAGCTCTTCTGCCGAATCTGAGTTGTCCGCATCTTTTCCTGAATCATCTTTACTTTCTCTGTCATTTGTTGTATAAGCTCAGGTCCTAACTCCAAATTTTCCCCATCTTGATATCAACACAAAAGTATTATGCATCGTCGTCCATACAATGTCTCATAGGGTGCCACCCCTATGCTTGTGTGAAAACTGTTATTGTAGGTGAATTCTATCAGAGATAAGAATTCATCCCAACCTCCTAATTGTTTTAACACACAAGCCCTTAACAAATCTTTCAACAACTGAATTATACTCTCCGATTGGCCATCATAGCAAATATACTAAGCGTTTTTCTACTCAAGGCATCTGCCACAACATTCACCTTTCTGAAATGATACTGAAGTTAAAAATCGTAGTCTTTCAAGAATTCTAACTATCGTCTCTGCCTCATATTCAACTCCTTTTGATCGAACAGGTACTTCAGGCTCTTGTAATTACTGTAGCCATTGTAGGTTGGTCCATAAAGAAAACGTCTCCAGATCATCAACGCAAAAATGGCTACCGCAAATTCCAAATCATGAGTAGGATATTTCTTCTCATGCACTTTCAACTGCCTCGAAGCATATGCCACAACCTTTCTATTTTTGCATCAACACACAACCTAAACCCAAAAGTTGAACTTACTTTAACCAGAATTCGCACTTGGATGGCTTAACGTATAACTTCTTCTCCTTTAGAATCTAAAGAACCACACTGAGATGTTCAGTATGTTCTTCTAGACTTCGAGAATAGATCAGAATATCATCAATGAGGACAACAACAAATCTGTCTAGATAGGGACGAAAGATCCTATTCATGTAATTCATGAATATCGCAGGAGCACTCGTTACCCCGAACGGTATTACTAAATACTCATAGTGCCCATAACGCGTCTGAAAAACTATCTTAGAATATCTTCTACTTTCACATGAATCTGATGATAACTAGAACGCAAATTGATCTTGGAGAAAATAGTGGCTCCCTTCATTTGGTCTTCTAGTTCCCATGTTGTATCTCCCGTCACATCGTTCCAGATTACCTTCACCAAGGCAATTTCTCTGAGTTGTTTCACTCGCCTATCCTTAATCTTAACAGGAAATGTCTTATAGATCAAGTTCTCTTTTTAGTTGTACTGTATCTGGTGCTATGACATAGGTTGAATCAAGAATATATTTTCTCAATTGAAATATATGGAAGACTCTATGAAGATTAGAAAGAAAAGTGATAAGACTATTCAGTAGATTACTGAACCTATCCAACAAAGAATTTGATATGGTCTAATAAATTTATAAGTGAACTTTCTGGATTCAAATCCAAAAATCTCAGTCTCAGGGAACACTAAAAACAATATAACAGGATATAGTTAGAAAGTAACCAATCCATCCCTAAGATTTTGTCTATTTGTGAAAGAAGTAGACAAATCAAATCAATAGAAAAGTTCCAATCTCAAATAATAATAGGATAGTTTTAAACAGGTTTGAGTAGTAATAGCAATTTTAGAAGTAGTAATATTCAAGTCAAAAGGAAATGAAAACACAGCTAAACCCAAATAGTTCACATAGTCATAGGCCATAATAGAATGGGTTGCCTCGCGAGTTATACAGTACAGTTAAAGGATTTCTCGCTATGGCACAATCTCCCTCAATAAGATCTTCAGATTAGGAGGCTTCTGCTCCACTCAACGTATAGACTCTTCCTCCAGCTTAGATCTTGTCACACGTACATTACTCACGGAAGGTTTCGTCTTTGGTTATGTATAGTCTCTAGAAAAGTGTCTAGGCTTCCCACATCTGAAACAGATAAATCCTTTGATCGTACACTCCTTTTTCAAGTGAGCCTTTCCACACTTCCAACATTTTGATGTTGATGCTACAGTCTGACCGAATCTATTGCCACTAGTACTTCCTCCATTTGTTTGTTGTTGCTATTGATTCCCCGATGATCGTAAATACAATTTTTGCTGGAATCGATTGACCTTAAATTTCCTCCTCTTTTAGAACTTAGTTGGTCCAAAGTTACAGAGTCTTATAATTTGAAATTGATTCAACTCTAACAGATTTTAAGCCTCGGCTATCTCTTCCTGCTACTGAGCAGCCCTTTGATTTTGTTGTACAATCACGTCAGCTATCTTTTGCATTGCTATCGCAGCTGCAGCCATATCCTCATTATCACATCTCGTATCCGCCTTCGTTTTTTTTACCACGAGCCATATGCGTATGTCTACCACAAACCATCTCCTTTCTTCAACATCAAACTAACCACAATACAACAAAAACTAAATATAACTATTTCAAACAAGGTAGTCTACTTTTGGAAACCAAACAATACATCTCTGTGTTTGGTGTCAGAGAAACACACAACACAAACAAGATAAACCTACCCACAAACCCAAAAGACTCTAAACTTGGGCTCTGATACCAACTAATGTAACACCCTCCTTAGGGCATCACATTTCAGACCAATTCCTTTTAATTCTTTACCCAAGTTATAAAATATTTCATATTATTTTAATACGTGTTTCAAAATTACTTTTTCGTAGATAACATAAACTTACCGAAGTTTAGAAACTCAAGACATAAAACTGAATAATATACTTTACATATAAACAAAGTTTACTACAACCATATGTACATTATACTTACATACCCGAAAGCATAAAACGTCTAGCATAACTAACCTAGACTGGCCCAAATTCACAACATCTAAAGAAAAGAGTCCTCCGTAGAAAACAAATTCCCTAGCCGGGAATGTCTCGACGGATAGAAATCCAAGCAAAAGATATCTCGGAGTCCTCCCTAGGAGTATAGTGAAGATCATTCCACAACTCTCTGATAGGTAAAACAAACTCTACATATGCAACAGTAAAAGAAAAAGCAGTGACTCCATGTCTGGTCCTACTTACAGATAGAGTAATGTCACCACAATACTCTATATGCTTTGTGTCCCAATGGACACGCCAAGCATTTGCACCTTCAAGAAACTGTAGTCTAAATAAACCTAGCAGATCCCTCCTTGCCGCCATCGCAGTCTTTATATACGTAAGCATAAAACAGAAACAGACAGAACAATACAATAAAGAGGTGACATCCCCTACATCAATATCATCATGGTAGCAAAGAACAATAATGACAATAATGTCATTCACATACAGCAATATCACAGAATAAGAAATACAATAATGTCATCAACCAACAGATAATTTAACAATATAGATATTACACATATGCATACTGATCATAACACAAAAAAAGTATACAGAACATGTTTATGCACAATGAATTAACCCATTTTATGCACAATGCACCCATTTCCTACTAAATTTCTCAATGTGTACATCAGGCATTATATGAGACATTCTACGCGAGATCGGGAATAGGAATAGTGTTGTGTCGAGATCGTCAGTACGTTTGCATCGGTCACCATGGCACAGTTGCGCTTTCTAACTGACCATATGTGGAATTTCGCGTCCAGACGTCTCCAAGATCCATTATAGACCATCACTAAGCAATTCGCACCCGCACAAGGTGTAATTCAACTCCTAGGCGACAATAGCCTTAATAGACACCGTCTGACAAATAATGCATGACCAATGACTCAATGCACTATCACAAGCCACTACCGACTATAACCATACGTTAATATATATTTGGGTCAAATACATTAGATTGATAGCAAATTACTGTATTTCTCGATCGCATAATATTTTTATCGCATTTTCACAATCGCATAACACTTCTGTCTCGTTTTCAGATCGCGTAACAGTTTTTCAATGTTTTCTCAATCGCGTAGAGATTTTAAAACGTTTTCTTAATCGAGTAGCTAAAAATCATCTTTTTAAAATTGTGCAAGAGTTTTTCTACGTATTTTCAATCGCATAAAACATTTTCTCAATATTCTAAACTCAAATTAAAACTTTTCTTATTTATTATCAAAATTGGACTTTAATTCCATTATTTCCTTAATAAATCACCTTTAAATAATATTTCTACATTTTTATACTAAACCTCCTCCAAATAATATTTCCTAACGTTTTCCACAAAAACTTATATCATCTAAATTAATTCAAGATATCTCAAAATCTTTGTTCTTTACTCTTAATAAAACTCTCTTAAATAAAATATTTTAAACTCCAAAATATCCTTAAAAATTATTTTCTTACTAAAACTCCTCTAAATAATATTTTCTAATATCCTTTCCAAAACTCACGTTTATTTTAATTAAATAAAACATTTTCCATCTTCCTTATTAAAAATCCATTTAAATAAAATACTTTAAGTTTCAAACTTAATTTTCAATTCTATTTCCCAATACCATGGCCGAAAATCACTCTTTTGCTTAATGATAAAATTTATTCGTTTCCATTCTTATCTTAGAAATCCTTAATTAAATTTCTTAACACTAAACCATTAAATTCCCAATTTATAAATCATTTTCTTCTTTCCAACTAAAACTTAATTAAATAAAATACTTCAAATCTCCAAATTATTTCTTAGTCCTGATTTCACTATATTAGCCAAAAATCACTTTTTAATTAGTAATAAAAATATTTTCATTTTCATTTTTATTTTGTAATCCCTTAATTAGCTTTCTTATTACTAATCCTCTAGGTTAACATTTAAAAAAACATTTTGCATTGGATTACCCATTTGTGGGCATAGAGGTTGTGAGCCTCATGGTCTTTGGAACCAAAATTTGTTTCCTCTCAATTACAATTTATAGCATACAATACAACATAAAGCATCAAAATCCTACTTAAACAAGTTCATGAATAATATCAATACAATAAAACCACATAAGCAAAATAAATACAAATCACATAAGCACACACATATGGTGAATAAGTCCTCACATTGATTCATCACCATCATACAATTTATTATCTCTCACCACCATAATTGGTTGATGAGGTTAATCTCCCTCTTACCTTAGATATAGCTTCCCAAGCTCCTTGTATAGCTCTTTGTATCAACTTCCACCACCAAGTAGTCTCTTGAAATCCAAACAAACACATAAAAATTAACATTTAAAGCTTGATTAAGGTAACCATAGATTAAATATGGTCTTAGAATTTCAAGAATCAAATAAGAACTCAAGTTTCAAGACCTTTACCTTGAAATCCTAGAACTTGAATCCAAGAATCAAGTTTGAAGATGATGGAATTAGATCTTGATCACAACTTCAAAGTTGCTTGGAATGGTGTTTAGGACTAAGTGGTATGATTAGATGGAATTATGAGTGATTAGAAGGTAGTTTTAGGGAGTGAGTTCGTGAGCTAGAAGGAGAGAAAATAAGAGAAAATGAGAGAAAATGATGTTTAGCTTTGAGAGAAAAAGATGATAGCTTTTAGAATGTGATAGAAAAATGAAACTTAGCCACTTTAGAGACTAAGTGGCCGTGAGGCTTCATGGAGAGGGTGAAAGATATTTTGTTTTGTTACAAGCCATCACAACCATTGGTTAAATCAAAGGTAGACATCCTAAGTTTCTTCATTAAGCTTCTCCTCACAACCGTTGATTAGATCAATGGTGGACATCCAAAGCTTCTTTACTAAGCTTGCTATCACAACCATTGATTAGATCAAGGGTTGATATGCAAAGCTTCTCCTCCAAGTCTTGCCATCCAATGGTTCAAACCAAAGTCAAGCCCTCTTTGTTGACTTCAACTAGCTTCACCATTAAGCTTTCTTCCTATTAGTTAGCTTCATAAGTAAGCTTCCTTTCTATTGGTTCTTTATAAAGTCATAGCCTCTTTAATTGACTAATCTCAAGATATTTTCCAAAAGATATTTTCAAAAACTATTACCCAATGGACAAAGGCTACTACTAATTATTGTCCAATGGATAATAACATTGCACAATAAATAAAAGCATTACCCAATGGACAATAACATTATCCAATGGATAATAGAAAACTCATATAAAAAATTTTTGTCAACTGTTCCCAGTTTCAGGTTTAGTAAGTTTCCCCCGCCCCACATTAACAGTCCAAAACTTTCTAGTTTAGGAAAAAAAATTATTTTTTTGAGCCCGCCTCAACACACATACAGTCCAAAATAATATTAAAATAATCAAAATAAATTAAAAATTTCCAAAAATTCATGAAAATTCCCAAAATTAAGAAAAATGAAAAATCGAGGTGTTATATATGCTACCTTTGTAACCATATACATGCCTAATCATGTTACTAAGGGTATTACAAAATCCATTGAAATATTATCCTATTTCCATTTTGGGATTTCTAATGTTGTAAAGGTCCAAAAGTTTTCTAATGTTCTATTTTAACTTTTGGACAAATCAAACACTTGGACACATATTCAACTATGTCTACCTTCATCTTAGGCCACCAAAAGAATTTCTTAAGATCTTGATACATTTTTGTTGCATATGGATGGATTGTGTTTTTACTCTTATGGGTCTCTTCCAAAATTTTCTCTTTGATTTAAGTATCTTTTGGGATGCAAAGTCCATTTCTAAACTTAATCATCCCATCATCTTCTTTAATAAATTTCTTTTGTTTTCCCAACAACATTTGTTCACTTATTTCTTTTAAGAATTCATCTATTTCTTGAGCTTATCTAATTTGAGTCTTCAATTCACTATTTATTTCCATTTTACTCATGCAAAGACAATGTTGTGTCACAGTTACTGCCAGATTCAAGTTTCTAAAATTTTCCAAAAGCTTCATTTATTGAATCATCATTTGGGACACATGTAGAAATTTTTTACTAAGTTCATCAACTACTACATTGGTTTTACCCAAATGATAATTCAATTCAAAAATAGAATCTTTCAAAAAATCCATTCATCTTCTTTGTCTCATGTTTAATTCTTTTTTATCAAACAAATATTTCAAGCTCTTATGGTCACTAAACACTTCAAACTTAACTCCATACAAATAGTGTCTCCAAATTTTTAAGGCAAACACAACAACTGCTAATTCCAAATCATGGGTAGGATAATTCTTTTCATGAGATCTCAACTACCTAGAAGCATAGGCAACTACCCCTCTATTCTGCATTAGAACACATCATAATCCCTTCTTTGAAGCATAACAATATACTTCAAAGTTTTCCTGAAGGTTTGGAATTACTAAAATAGGTGTTGTGGTCAACTTTTGTTTCAACACTTGGAAACTAGTTTCACATTCTGGTGTCCAATCAAATGAGCTATCTTTCCTAGTCAGTCTATTCAAAGATAAAGCTATTTGAGAACATCCTTTTATAAATCTTTTGTAATACCCAGTCAGTCCTAAGAAACTTCTAATTTATGTCACAGTAGTAGGCCTTTCCCATCGTACAATTGCTTCCACCTTGCTAGGATCCACTGATGCCCCTCCTTGGGATACCACATGACCCAAAAATTCTACTTCCTTTATCCAAAATTCACATTTTGCCAATTTGGCAAACAATTGCTTCTCTTTTAGGATTTCTAAAACTATCCTAAGGCATTGTTCATGTTCTTTTATTGTCTTTGAATAGATAAAAATATCATTTATAAAGACAACTATGAACTTATCGAGATATGGTCTAAAGATTTTGTTCATGTAATCCATGAACATTGCAGCTACGTTGGTTAAACCAAATGACATAACAAGATATTCATAATGTCAATACCTAGTCCTAAAACCAGTTTTTGGGATATCCTCTTCTCTAACTTTGATTTGATGGTACCTAGATCTTAAATCAATTTTTGAGAAAATAGTGGCCCCTCTCAATTGATCCATCAGATCATCTATTCTAGGCAAATGGTACTTATTCTTAATAGTTACTTTGTTTAGCTGCTTATAATCTATACATATCCTCATACTACCTTTTTTTTTTCACTAGGAGCATTGGTGCTCCCCAGGGTGATATGCTAGGTCTGATAAATTTCTTATCTTACAACTCCTCTATTTGCTCCTTAAGTTCTGTCAGCTCTAAAGGTGACATCCTAGAAGGTGCTATAGATATATGTCCAGTTTTTGGTACCAAATCTATAACGATCTCTATTTCCCACTTAGGTGGTAACTCAGTTATTTCATTGGAAAATAATTCTGGGTACTCCATTACCACAAGTATACTTTCTAAGTGCTCCTCAACTTCAGAATTTAAGAAGAAAAGGAGAACATATCCCTGAGCCCCCTCTACTAAATAGTTGCTAACCTGGTTAGCATTTAAATACATGTAATCAAAAGAAATAGTCATAGAAGAGAGATCAGACATAAACATCAATGTTTTATCTGAACAATTCAAGACAACATGGTTTGCAGACAACCAATCCATACCCAAAATGATATCAATATCAATAAGAGGCAAACAGATAAGATAACAAAAAAAAAATCTTATCTTCTACTTGTACACAACAATTTAAACAAACATGGGAGGTTGTTACTGGCTTTCCTATTAGTGTAGAAGCAAATAAATCATAGGGAAGCTTAGACATAGGTAAGTCCAACATCTTTACATAATCATAGGAATTAAAAGTGAGATGCTCTAAATCATACAATATAGTTAAGAGATTGTCTCTAATTACACATTTACCTTGTATTAGATCAGGAGATTGGGTCATCTCTTTTCCACTCAGAGTGAAAACTCTTCCCTTGGTTTGGGGTCTAAGGTTGGATGTCACTCCCTATCTCTGAGGGCAATTCTTGGCATAATTCCCTAGCTTACCACATTTGTAGCACATTATCTTATTAATAATACAAGCCTTGTTACTATGATATCCACCACATTTTGTACACCTTGGCCCCTATTATCTGACTGGATCTGTTTCTTTTTGTCTTGTGGGTATTTAGGTCGAGAAGCACCCCCTTTAAACCTATATCATCTATCCTCTTCCTCTTTTGGAATTTTTGTGACCTTTGCTCTTGTGGAGGCTTAAAGTCATAAGCCTTTACAATCCTGCACTTATTAACCAAAGTAGGAAAATCTCTAATCTCCAAATGCCCTATGACCCTCTTAATGTCAACTCTTAATCTTGCTTCAAATTTTACACATTTGTATTCCCTATCAGGATTATATCTAAAGTAAGAGGAAAATTTAGACAACTCCTCAAATTTGTCCACATATTGACCCACTGACATACTTCATTATTGTAGCGCCAGAAACTCTATTTCTTCTACATTCTGTAAATTCTTAGGGAAATGTTTATCCAAAAAGATAATACTAAATACTTTCCAGGTAATTTGAGTTCCTTCAGCCTCCATTAATCTTCTTACATCTGTCCACCAACTTTTTGCCTCCGCCATTAGCATATAGCAGGCAAAAGATACCATCTGTTCATTGGTGCATCCCATAATTGCAAAAATTTTCTCCATCTCCCTAAGCCATCCATCAGCCTTAACCAGATTATATTATCCTCTAAAAGATGAAGATTAGCCTTCCTAAACTCAAAAAGGTCATAGAAGTTCTAATTTCTTACTAATATTGCATTATCTACCAATTGTGGAAGTGGATTCATCCCTATTCTTTCTAACATCCTATTTGTGATGGTAGTCTCCTCCCTCACAGCAGTGACCATCTCCCTAAATGCTCCTGTTATCTTTGTCGTATTCTCATTGGTAGGTTCTCTATTGCCACGAGTTCACTTGCTAGATGCCATAGTTCCTTATACACACTGAACAATATATATTGAGTTGATTAGGCTCAATTTCATGTAATAGTGTGATAGTAACTTTTAACATTCATACTCAAGGATATTATGCAATTCTATCTATATATCTTATCATCAAGATAAGAAAATGCACAACACATAACAAGAACATCTAATCATGCTCAAAACATAGCTAGTTTATACCTTAGGCTCAACAGGATGAACTGCTCTGATACGATAAATCTAATGACCTAATACTAAGACTATAAGTATATCTGGATTACACAAAAGTATTTAGAATTAGTACGTTACAACTATACTATTATTAATTCTTGAAAAGATAATATAGAAATTTTATTGTTAAGTTGAGCCTTGTGAGGGAAAATAAAATCTTTGAATATAATCTTTGTATGAAATATCTAGTTAAACACCCAATATGTATAAATTATACTAACAATGATATTCCATACCATCTCACATATCAATGTTCAAGTTATACAAACCAAGCTTTGATAGGCATATGTACATATAGTCTCAACTCGTCATCAATAAACCATAGATTCTGTTAAGAATAAATTAAGTATAAATCATATCTCACTATCTCTAGAATATTTACATTTCTTGTAACATCCCAATACAAATAACCAAGTATCTCAAGCATATACTTGGATAAACAGTATTAGTTATGCTACTTCTAACTTAAACATCATACTAATTCATATCATTTAAACAAATAATAATGGAGAGCCTTACGGAAACTAAAAGATTATACATACATCTTTGCCTCAAAAGGGCACTTACTATACATAAAATTTATATATACTGAAAGCAGCGTAAATAAATACAAAGCTTTACAACTAAGTATAAAAACTATCCTAGTCATCGTACTTTTTCTTCTTTCCTTTGGATGAACTTCCACCTAGATTTACATGGTAACAAACGGGGTGAGAAATCACATTTCTCAATATAAGTAACTAATACCAGCAGTTTAAACATTCGCAATGAATAAACCAAACTGAAACTAGTAAACATATTAATGTTCTTCGTATAAGAGACAATTACAAACTTTTTCTTTATGTAATGTTCATAAGCAATCTATATTTCTGATCTAATAATCATAACCACGATGATATCAAACAATCGCCCATACAATTATTTGAAATCATGTACAAGACAACCACTCATACAGCTGTCACCAAAGACAAAAGCACACAACACAAAAGAATCATAAATCACAACAAGAACAGATAGCAAAAGATTCAATGAAGAAATGATGTATGACTATGCTCAAGAAAAGGATATGATAGTATAGGTGTAATGTCATGAGACTTAATTATTCCCCTGGGTAGGGAGGGAATCTGCTATAATAATAAGTAACCTCCTATAACCTACAAAGTAGGGAGGGATTCTGTTACATAACATGTAACCTCCTATAACCTACCTAGTAGTCTACCATAAACTTGGTGAATGAGTTCACCAGAAACTGAGTGGATGCCTCCACTATCTCAACTTTAGGAATAGCAAGTACGTGCAAAATGTGATGCAAGTGTGTAAAAATGCAGCGTTATGTCTAACTCTAACATAACCACCACATAACTCTATACTAAGTCCATCTTTGCATTACGAACTCTACCTTAACTCTGTGAGAGCATTTCATACACTACGACATAAAATCAATGCCAACTAGACTTAGTACACTTTCTATCTTGGCATTACTAGCTCTACCTTCTCTCTATAAGAGCTTTCATACACTATGACATTCACCCTTGTTAACTAGGGTCTATGACACTTAACTCTTGCCAATCAAACTTAATTCTCTTGTATCTAGTGTCCCACATACTCATCACTTCGCAAGTGATATCTAGTGCAACACCATGTTGCTTAGGGAGCTAGACACCTAACCATGGCAATCTATAGCCAATGGATGCACAACGTCACTTCACTTTCCCTTGTATGCCACTTGGTCTTTCTCTTTAAGAAATACACTCTAGTGCCTCAACACTCTTAAAAGGGCATAAACAAAGGATTCTAACAACTAAGGATCTCAAAGCATCAAAAATCCACTTCCTATTGAATTCTGCGATGGGCGCCTAAGTGCCCCCTCCTTCAATGCCTGGGTGCTCACTAGGCAGAGCATAGCTCTGTGCTATTTCGTGTTGCGCGCCTAAGTGCTCTACACTGAGTGCCTAAGCACTCTCTGTCGTACTGCCGAACCTTAACTCTGGTCTATGAGCATCTAAGCGCTCTGCATAGGGCACCTGAGCGCTCCCCGTATGACAGTAAATTTACATAATTCTGCAGATTGTTGTACTATGCCATTGGAACACAACAATGATCCAATCTTCCAAAAATGGATTCTAGGTGATTTTTAACATTAATCTAGGCCCCCAAACTTGTTGTAACTCTCATACAACCTTTTGATTCACTAGGCATAGATTTAGGTCCAAAAACCACCATACTCTAACCATCAACAAATTCCTTCTCTGTGAACTCTAATGGTTGATCTTGACTCATAAATGGCTATCTAGTACTTACTAAGTTGAAAACACCCTAACTTATTTCTTAGAAACAAAAACCAAGCCAAGAATCTAGATTTGGCTATCCAAACCCTTATTTCCATTCATGAACCTAAGTTCATTCAAGATGAACAACAAGGATGAGATGAATAGAAATCCCCTACCTCTTGCTTGGATGAAGATCTCAAAGCCTTTAACTTGCTCTTGGATCTTCCTCTTTGCTTTTTCCCCTTTTCTTTCCTCTTTTTCTCTTTTTTGTTTCTTCTTCAATTTCTTTTCTCTTTTCTCTCTATTCTTTCTTTTGGTTTCTGCAAGCAAAGTGAGACTTTGCTACTTATAGGATAGAACAAAATTTCTTGATCTGCTAAGAACACTTAGATTCTATCGAATTCAATTGTCCAACTTCCAACAAATTTAAAATAAATCCTAAGATTCATTAAAATCTTGTTTCACCATTTCTCTATTTTTTTATATCTGCTGGGAGTCAATCCGGTATTAAAATGCACAACTAGTATGCCTAAAAATACTAAATTAACTCTAATTATCTTGAAACTTTAACTACACCATACATAGTTCATTTGTGAACTAGAAATAAATTATCCAAATTTGTTTCCCTTAACTTAGCAGTTTATGTAATTTTCTGAGTCATTTTAGGCCATTTACCACATTTTGTATTGCAGCAAAGTGTCTAAACTAACTCAGTTTGTCACAAAACTTCACTGACATGACAAACAAGTGTTATACTACCTTTACAACCATAAACTAGTCTAACATGCTATTAAGGGTGTTATATTTCTCCACAATGCAAATGTTCAAATATCATATATATGGTTCATATAATAATAAACTCATAATGATGTATATTTAATCAACCAAACATAAATCATTATATAGTGCTCATTAATTTTCATCTTTCTAGGCATATTCCCAGACTTTTGTCCTTTTATCAAATAGAGAGAGGGAATGTTGCATCCTCGTACTACCTTGGTAAGGAGGGAATGTCGTATCCTCACAATGCTAATCACTCGGTGATAGTCTGCTTATCAGGCCAGTGCATATAGCCTATACGTAACAATACGTCATTACACAACACTACCTCAGGTAACCCAAGCCACATATAGTAAGGGAATGTTGCATCCTCAATCTAGAATCTCAAGTAGAGAGGGAATGTTGCATCCTCATACTACTCTGATAGGGAGGGAATGTCGCATTCTCACACTACCAATCAACCCCAAGTAGAGAGGGCATGTCTCATCCTCAACTATCCAATATCTAGGATTAACCTTAGTTACGTGGATCATTTCCAATATCATTCATTAACCAAAACAATCTATGTGCTACCCTTCATAAGGGAAAAAGCATCTAAGGATCACCCCTATTCGAGGATCATGTCCAGTATCTTTTAGTTTTGAGCACTTAACAAGTCAATTCAATTCTAACTCAACTTTAACATTTTAAAGGAGCAACTCACAATTTATCATTCATTAGTAGCTCAACTTTATCTTTGTAAAGGATTAAATCAATTTCTAGAACATCTTATAAACATGACAAGTGTATATTTCAATCTATCTCATCAATAAATATGTCTAGTGCACAATATCATCTTTTCACTAGTTTATCAAGTGCACATTCACAGTATAAGTCACTTCACGTAGTGAACTCAATCAAATCTCTTCATATTGTATACAATGATACTCTATTTTATTTAAAATAGAGACTAATAATTGATTATCCTTCTCTGATAATCGATTATCACTGTTTTGTAGAGGTATTTTGTAAGTTGATAATCGATTAGCACCCCTGGATAATTGATTATCACTCACGAATATGTCATTCTATAAGTGGATAATCGATTAGCATCGTTGGGTAATCGATTATCACTCAAAACATTACATTCTAGAATTTAGTAATCAATTAGCACCTTTGTCTAATCGATTATCACTCAAAATATAGCATTTTGAAAGTTGATAATCGATTAGCATTTCTGTCTAATCGATTATCACTCACGATTAGGACTTCTTGAAAATGGATAATCAATACACATACTGATAATTGATTATCATGAGCTTTTACATACCAAAATTAGTTCTAAACATAGTAACTTCCATTTCTTTCTAATCCTTCCTTCAACATATCATCAAAACCTCATCATATGTATATAAAACCTCAAACTTATTGATATCACGCATGAAAAATACAACTAATATATCATAAAAGTCATATGAAATAATCAACCAATTCATTCATGCAAAGTTTGAGGAATTAGAAAAGGAGTAGTGAAGGGTAGAGCTACACAAAAACCACTACCTAAGCTTCCCTCAAAGATGGTATTTCCTTCCTCTTCTTTGTTCCTCCTTTGTTTCCTTCTTTGTTCCTCTTCTTTGTTTTCATTATTCATTTTCTCTTATTTCTCTTATTCTGCTTCCCAAACATATGAATGATGAGAAAAGAAAAGTAAGAAATGAGAAGTAAGAAAGGTCAAAGACAGTAGAGAGGGATGGAGAGATAAGTATGAATTCTGAAGTTTGATATGTTCATAAGTGGATAAAAGATTTTTATCTCTTGAGGATACTTTGATCTTTCATTGATGAGTTTTCTTTCTTCCATAAGTATCATAAAAAAATCCTAGGACTTCATTTAATTTCTATACTCATCATTTAATAATTTTCTATATACCATTAACAATCACTAGGCTCTATTACTCTTTCTTAAGTTCAAATAAACCTAAGGAATTAAACCTATAGGCTTACAAGTATCTCCTTTAACTTGTAATCATTTCCAAAATATTTTCCATCATCTATTTGACATCTCCACAAAATTTCATGCTTCTCCAAACTACTTTTCTATTTAATTTAGCCTTTAAACACTCATCCTGTGTTATTAAAAATGTCAAACTAATTCAGTTAATTCTCCAAAATTCACCATAACTCATTCTAATTATTTGTAGCCTATAAATAAATTTTTCATATTTATTTCCATCATCTAAACAGTTTATGCTAAGTTCTAAGCTAATATGAGCTATTTTTTCACGTCTTGGGTTTTAGTATTATGCCCAAACTAACTCATAATCATCAGAATTAACAGGTAACTAATACAAATGTTAATAAACCATTATACCATTATTTAAGACTAATATGTTAAGGAGGATGTTACACACTTAATAACATAAACCCAACATTAAACAGCTCATGAACACTTCCCACATGCATCTTACTAACAGATCCATACAAGAACTTACATAATCATCCATTGTTGGATTACAAGCAAAATGAGGCAGCATAGGAATCAGAAAAATCATTCACGTGAATAAAGACTCACCAATGATTTCTAGCATGATAGAATTCACATTTTCATGGAAGACTCTTGAGTTTATCAACTCAAATTTCATTAAATCTGCCTTGTAAAAAGGTTGAGCCCAAAACAAAATTTATTTAAAGAACCAAGCTAGGATTTGAAACTTGTCATTCATTCTTTTATTCAGGAAGAGAAAAGGGGAAAACAAAGGTACCTTTGAAGGAAAATGCAAGGAATGGAGGTAAAAGGAGGGAGAACATCACTGGTACTTGCTGGAGATGAAGTTAGTAGCAATATAAGAAAGGGGGGTTGAATTATATTCCTCTTTTTCCTGAAAATTAACTTTCTCAACTTAATTAATAAGTAGGTATACTTAGAAGTGAGAAGGTTATAACTCAATGCAAGCTGTTAGTGAGAAAGTTCAAAAATTATTCTTAATAGACAAAGGTGAGAAGGTTCGTGAGAAGCTTTAATAATTGAGTAAAAATAACCTTCTCACCACTTCAAGTTCTTTTTTGAATCAGTTTAAGTCCTATAGCTTTTTAAAGATTATTTCCTTGAATCAAACACTTGAGAGTTAGTAAAAGGACTAGATTCAACTGATAAACTTTAACAAAATCTGATTTAAAGAATTTTTTAAACAACACACTAGGATTTTGATCTTTAAAACTTTTGAACAAGCAAATGCAAATTAAGAGATGAAGGAGAGGAAGATCACACTAGAAAATTATAGTGGTTCACCCTTAACCCACGTGGGGCTATGTCTAGTACCTAGCAAACCACTAGGATTTTCACTAATGTGAGTATTTTTTAGTCAACCAAGCCTCTTCAGGCTAAATCACAAGTATTCGTCTACAGCCTCTTTAGGCCTACAAACTTAGAATCAAGTGGCTTAGACAACCTCACAAACTCACTCGCTACAAGATAGAATCAAAGGTTGAAAGAGGTGTTTGTTCAACTTGTCTAGCTCTCAAAATCACTCTAGGAGTGGATACAAACACTTATATGGATCAATAACAACACCTACTACATGATATACAAAGATTAGGTTCAAGTAGGTATAGGTGAGAAGGCTCTCTTTTATAGGCTTTGAAAAATGACTGTTGGGCACTTCAAATGATGGTTGTACTTGCTGGTTGCAGGTGACCATTATTTTGTCCTTTTCTTAGACACATTATTGTTCTACTTTAAGGTTAGAAGGTTCACCAGAAACCTTCTCAAGGTCTATCTTCTTACTAAGTCTCCTCAGCATGAAGCTTCGCAAGTACTTTCTCGCCCAACCTTCTCATGCCTGAAAACTTCAACTTTCTCAAATTTGATGTTTACCATCTTAGTAATAAGTTTTTATTCTTCTTGATGGTAATGTTAGTTTAAGTTTCTTCCAATAGAGTGATCATTCGTGGGAGTTCAGCTTTGCACAATCTTTCAATCTTCTGAGGACCTTTTCACAATAAACTTTCTCATGTTCTTTAGAAAGCTTTTTAAGTTTTACTTGAACTTTCTTAAGTTATAATTTGATATTCTCAACTCTTTTCAGATGACTAGAAGGCTTCCTTGAACTTTGTTTTAGTCCTGGAAAGCTTAATAAAATAAAAAACACTCCACAAGAATTAAGTATAAATGAAACAAGTTGTGAGAAGATTCAAACTATATTTTTAACATAGTTGTTATCATCAAAATAAATTATGCAGTATTAAGCACTAAAAGGGCTTTGGAACTTATAGGAGAATGGAAAATCTTGATGAAAGGCCACTGGTGCAAACAATGTGCCACCCCGTGCAGTGGCCAAAAACTACAGCGCATCATTGAAATATGGGAAGAAGAGAAAGTTTGGGACCGAGGGGAGCAGAAAGTGAGTAATCACTCCCCTCAATCCTTATTTATAGAGTTGTCAAGCCAACTGTTACCTACACCTAGGGGCATTTTTTGCAACTTCCTAAATTTGAAATGACTACTAAGTGCGAATACCAAGCAACGATAGTGCACAGACATGCCCCTACTTGCCAGGTGACAAAAAGCTTCTGGCCCGCAGGCTAAAAGGTATCCGTGCAGTAGGGGGAAGCGTTTCAAGCAAAAAATGGTCACAACATCATGTACATTAGATCATCGCAACACGAAATGCAGCTTGAATCGCAGAGATGTCCGTTGTCTTGCTAAACAAGGACCCAAACCTACAACAAGGAAAATCTCGAGATTACAACCATGTGAGAAATACTTGTCATTCGTGATTACATTTCAAGGCTAGGCACACCGAATTCATCCGAGTTTCGTGGTCAAGAACTACAACTAGCCTGACCTCAGAACCTTTCTAATGTGCACCAGGCCAAGGTTACAAAGGACAACATAAAGCACCAGCCACATCAGAGCTCAGCACTATGATAGTTGCCAAAGCATTGAGCTAGGGATAATGATCCAGGCTAGATATTGGGCCTATTGAGGCTAAGCCCAACAACCTTTTGGATGTGATACTCAATCATTGGAAGATGTCGTCACCTTTATCCATTAAGGATTCCTTCTTAAATACCAATTATTGGCTAGCACACTATAGAAGGAAAGTCCTAGAAAACATCGTCCAAGATATTTACAAGGCACTGAGAGAGCAATTTGTCCCTAAGACTTACTTGGTCCCCAAGACACTCTTCTCTATAAATAGCTATAGTAATCTCTAAGGTAAGGATCTTTTCTCTCGCTCTCTACCTCCTCATATCCTTACTTACTTGAGCATTGGAGTGTCTTGCGGCTTTCTAACCCCCCTCTACAACGCATTCAGGAGGCTGGTATAGTGATATTGGATCTTTTCAAGGAGGTATCCATCATTGTCTCACCTTGGTACAGATCAAGAATAAAACTTACGGGTAGTTATGTTGACTTTGAAGTTAGTGCTATTACATTAACATCTTTTTTATTTGAAAAATTGCATGTACCTCTCTTGCTTTGTTATTAACAAGAGGGATTTAATTTGTATAACATTTGTACATAAAGTAAGGGAGTTGTGTATAATTTCTTAAACAAAGAAAGGTGTCAATGTATAAGAATTGTACATAAAGAGAGATATAGGTGTAATCTCCTAAACAAAAGGTATGTCAAGTGTAATAAACACTAATCTCAAGGGATTTAATTGCCATCCCTATTTTATAGAAGATGACAACTAATAAGACATGATAATAAGAAAGCATAATAAATGGGGATAAGGTTCCTCTAAAGTGAGCTTGTATATAAAGTGAACAAATAAGAGGTATTCACCCTTAAATCATTTAGTGGCTTAAGATTATAATACACTTTAGATTGAATCATGGGTAGATACAACCTTATTCACTTTACAAATAAGTTCACTTTAAATGAGTTTTTTTTTCCAATAAGTGGAGTATTCTTAATGATAAATTGCTTCAAAATGGAACATCAAGGTAAAAATTAGGTTAAATCATTCTATATGTTCTTATAATTACATTGAGTTTTCAAACAAGTCTATATAATTTAAAAGTTTTTTATGGAATCCGTATACTTCTAAAAGCTTTTAAATAGGTTCATGTAATTTAACTAAATTTTTAATTAGGTTCTTATTAATTATGATATTTTATAAATAAGTCCTTTAAATCTTTAAGAGACTATAAGCATTCATTAAATGAGTCCAAATAACTATTAGCCAATAAGAACTTATTTAAAAAATTTTAAAGGTATAGAAACTCAGTTAAAAAATTTTAAATTATATGGACCAATTTAAAATTACAATGAAACTATAATAACCTATTGACTAATTTAGCATAATAATTATCTAGTGGGAAACTGATGACTTTTGCATCCTTTACGTTAATACATCCACTAATTAAGCAAAATTGCAAGAAATTGCTAAATTTGTTAGTAGCAGCAGTGAATATATTCCTGTTTAGAACTAGGTTCTGAGGATTACCTGAGAAGGTAAATAATGGTGGTTTCCTACGTAGCCCAGCCACAATAGCAACAAGCGAGGGGTGGGTACTTGCAAAAAGCACTCTGACGCTCAAGTCAGTAGGTATGCAAGGAGAGTATATTATTTTTTGTGAATTAGGTCCTACCTTTGTCCTCTTGCTGAATACCTGTATATATAAGTGTTTTAGGGTGTGAAATGTCTAAGCATTCAATGCATATTGAATATTGTCCCTCTGGATCATGGAAACTGTTATTCCTTGTCATGATTCCCTCTTTATGCAGGGCATGATGATTGTTGATTTCTATTGAGGGGGTTAGCACATAGGTTGTTTCACGCATACAATAATGTTAGGGTGCCAGCCTGGCGAGTTAGGTTGCTCTAGAGTCATGGACCTTATACCTTATCCAGAACAGTTGCCCCTAACTTGGCGCTTCGATGGGACAACTAAGTGTAAAGATATGAGCTTAACTAGAGCACATGGCGCATAATAAAACAAAAGGATCCGAGTCGTATTGTTAACATCAGATCTCACTATGTTTTTCCGAAAGGGTCAAGGTCTATGATATGTCATGGTAAGCTCCCGAGGTCAATGAGTAAAGTTAGGATCCGTGATGGATCACTCTGCTTACATTATCACATCATTGTTCAGGGTAGGTAGTAAGTTACCCACATGTATAATCTTGTGGGGTCCGCTTGAATGTACCTCCGATTCAAATCAAGATCCGTGGTGTTGTTATATCATAGGATCTCATTGAAGGTTCGAGATTCGGGTTAGAGGTTAATGTCCAGTGCATTCCTTTGTAGTTTCTGCATTAATTACTATTCGAAAGGAAGCATGAACTTTACTTCTAGCATCACATCAATTTATAGCAGTATGTGCATGCTCAGGAACTATTGCTTTGCATTTATTGGGAATTAAAACCACTTTAAGTTTTCTGTTATTTCCCAATTGCCCACTGCCCTCATGGCCAATCACAAGGAAGGAACAATTAAACGTGGCTTAGAACGCAAAGTTGGTTCACCTCTTGGAAACCAATCAGGGTATATTACTCCCTTTATAAATAGAGAATATTTGTAGTGGGGTTGTCACTTGTTCCAGAGGGTGGCCTTTTTTTGCTTCTCGTGGGCGTGCTGAGAACCATGTCTCTTCCTAAAATCGTATTTCATATTTTTTTTCCTAAATTCCTTAAAGTGTTCCTTTTTTCCTTGGATGTCCTTCTAGTGGAGGCCTTTCTTTCCAGGTGTAACGGCACTATGAGGGCAAAGTAACTGCTCTGTACGGCTTGATCAACACGCCTCCAACTAGAAGAAGCCTTTCTTTCCAAGAGTATGCAATAGCATAATGAAATCTTGCTCACACTAGAAAAGTTTACGACTTCTGTCCTAAATCCTATGAGGCGTGGATGGGTTTCACCGATGTCTCTCCTTTACTCTCCTGACTATCTTCCATGGTGCTTGCCATGCCTTAGGTGTGCAGGAGTGTTTTAGAGTTGTGGGATCAGGAAGCGTCTTCCTCATATTGATCAAGAGAGAAGAGATGAGTGCATCTTGAGGAACTGTTAAGGTGGCTGTGATTGGTGCTTCATCATCATCATCATCATCTTACCAGGCTACCTTCTTGGCTTCCTTTAAATGGGAACTTTCAGATATGCATAGTTTATAAGTCCTTCTTGTAAAGTTATTGATGTTTGTAATTTGAATAATAAAAACTTACTTTTCTAAATATTGTGTTCATGTCTTGCTTGATTATTGTAGTTCTTTATTTTGTTTCACGACTCTGAGATGGGTCCCACGCCAGGTCTTGGTATTTGTCTCTTTGATGAACGCTCGCTTCGCTTAGCCGAGATGAGTCCAAAGCTCGATCTTGGAGGTCAGGTTTGTTTTATCTGACACTCGTTTTGCCCGCCGAGATGAGTCCAGCGCTTGATCACGGTGGTTGGGTTCGTGTAATTTGATGAACACTTATTTTATCCACCGAGATAAGTCCAACACTCGATCTTGGCTTTTGGGTTCATTTAGTACATATGACACGGAAGCCTCCTAATGTGGGGTCCATAATCCTAAGCTACGGTCGATTACTTTTAACATTTGTAAACTATGGTAGGTTTATAGGTTAAAGAGAGGCCATAAGGGCACTGGTGGAAACCCTTGAATGTATTGCTTAACCCCAGAAGGTGTCCAAGTGGATTCCCCTGTCTGATCGTCTTATAAAAATAAGCTCACCCTTTGTAAATCTGGTTAGTTTATGGGTTAAAGTTAGGCTTAAATGGGTATGGGTGAAAGCCCTTGAATGCATTGCTTAACCCCGAAGGGTGTTTAAGTGGATTCCCCAATTTAGTCTTTTGTAAGGATTTTGGAATAGCTAATTCTTTTCGGACCTTGTATTCCTTGGACCTTGCTAAGGTGCGATAACCTTGTGGGTTGTACCAGGTCAAAGTACTCGGGGACTTGAAGTCTTAGCCAAGGTATTGGCTATAGATAGTGATGAGCCAAAATACTCGTGGACTCAAAGTCATAACCGAGGTACTAGCTTTTAGATGTAACAAGAGTTGGAGTAACACTGATTTATTGATATCCAAAGAAGTTAATTACATGGTCCCAAAGTGATAACTTGATACAATGCTCAACTATAATATTTTCTCAACTTGTTCGTGTTCCAGAATAAATACCCATTACCTAGAATAGATGATTTGATGGACCAATTAAGAGGGCTACGGTGTTATCAAAGATTGATTTAAGATCTGGATACCATCAAATCAGAGTTAAGGAAGAGGATATCCCTAAAACTGCCTTCAGGGCTAGGTATGGACATTATGAATATCTTGTAATATCCTTTGCTTTGACAAATGCACCTTTTATGTTTATGGACTATATGAACAGGATTTTTAGACTATACCTAGATAGATTTGTAGTTGTCTTTATAGATGATATTCTTATTTATTCAAGGACAACCAAGAAACATGAAGAACACCTTAGGATAGTTCTAGAAATCCTAAAGGAAAAACAATTGTTCTCCACATTGGCAAAATGTGAATTTTGGATGAAAGAGGTGCAATTCTTGGGGCATGTGATATCTCAAGGTGGGATATTAGTAGATCCTAGTAAGGTAGAAGTTGTGGTACAATGGGAAATACATACTACAGTAACTTAGATTATGAGCTCTTTAGGACTGGTTGGGTACCATAGGAGGTTTATAAAGGGATTTTCTCAAATAGTTTTACCTTTAACTAGATTAACTAGGAAAAGTAGCATATTTGAATGGACACAAGAATGTGAAGATAGTTTCCAAGAATTGAAAAAGAAATTGACCATAATACCTATTCTAGTAATTCCAAACTCACAAGAAACTTTGAAATATATTGTGATGCTTCAAGGAAGGGATTAGGATAATGCACAATGGATGGGTAGTTGCTTATGCTTCCAAGCAACTAAGATCCCATGAAGAAAATTATCCTACCCATGATTTGGAATTGGTAGCTATCGTGTTTGCTTTAAAAATTTGGAGACATTATCTGTATGGAGTTAGATTTAAAGTGTTTAGTGACCATAAAAGTTTAAAATATTTGTTTGATCAGAAATAATTGAATATGAGGCAAAGAAGATGGATGGAATTCTTGAAAGATTATGATTTTGAATTGAAATATCATCTGGGTAAGGCCAATGTAGTGGCCGATGCACTAGCAGAAAACTTTTGCATGTGTCCCAAATAATGATACAGGAAATGGAGCTTTTAGAAAACTTTATAAATTTGAGTCTAGCAATGACTGTGTCACCACATAGTTTCTGTATGACTAGATTGGACATCAATAATGATTTGAAGACTCAAATCAAAGAAGCTCAAGAAAGGGATGAGGCCTTAAAAGAAATAAGTGAACAAATGTTGTTAGGGAAACAAAAAGAATTTAGTAAGGCAAATGATGGAACAATCTAATAACTGTCGAGATCATCAAATTAAGGCTTCTTAAAGATCTAAGACCAAGAATTTGATTAGCAATTGAATGGATTCAGAGTGATCAATGATGGATTAAATTCAAGATTAGTTGATTTCCTTGGATTGGTTGTTTACTTAATTCTTTTTATAATTTTTAATTACTTTCAGTTAATTAAATTTGCAACCCTTTTTTCTCCCCCTGTTAACCTCTTAATTTGATTGCTTAATTAGAGTGATCCAAAATTTAAGCACTCATCTAATCCTAAATTAATTTAAAACCCATAATTCAACCAAGCTTAACAAACAACAACCAAGAAGCTTTTGATGTATTGTTTAGTCTTTGTAATCCTCATTAAACACGTGGTAATTATGCCATTATCATATCAACATCCAAATCAAATTAAGCAATTCAATTCAGATTTAACAAAATCAAAGAGAAACTTGATTAACAAGTAAAAGACAAACTTGATCAACAAGTAAAAGATAAATTGATCAACAAATAAAAGAGAAACTAGATTACCAATTTAATGTAAAATAATCAAAACAAGATCTCAAAATTAAACATCAAGATTGTCAATCCTTAGGATTGATTTAAAAGGGTCTGCCCTCTATGGATAGAAGGGAAAAATAGAAAAGAAAGAAAACTATAGGGAAAAGCAGAATAGGAAATATGAAGAGAGGAAGTGCCAGCAAGAGCGGCTAGGAGAAAATTAAGAATTTTTCATGGTTGTTGCTTCTGCTTAAATAACTATCTTTAAAATTAAAAATTCAAGTTTGCCCTTAGCTTATGGTTAATCTTGTTTCTCTTAACTTTAACTAGAAACCCAATTAGCATAATTTAGGCTAAGTATGAAAGAGTTATGCCCAAAACATTCTTAACAACTCTCTGAACCCATCAGTCGAATTCAAAAGGTTAAAACACCATTAAAAGGTCACCATTTTGATAAGTGGACTTCATAAAAATTAAAGATCTATGTCTCAAATTTCATATGGCACTAGTGATAATCACATATTTGATACATTAATAAACTTTAATTTTTAGTCATTTACACTCTCCATGTACTTAATTGATTGAACTTGGTTATGTTTTATAAGTTTGAACTCAAATTGGACTTAATTGAATTTTTCAGTATGATTTACATCTTACACTATTTCTGTATTTTGACCATATCTTGAGTTCTAAATGTCTAATAATTATGTATCTTATCTTGTAAAAAGACAAGAGAGAGCTCTACAACTTTCATGAAGAGCTGTCAAAATTGGACATATAGTGAAACTAATTGGACTTGGAAGTCAGAATACGGATTTTGTGATTGGAACCTGAATAGTGTGCAGTAATCAAGGTATAACTTGGGCTGTAAGAACTTAATGGGGCTGAAAGTTTGGTATCTTCAAGTTAAAACCCATATCTAAAACTTTCATGAGAACACAAGACCCAAATCGGATTTCTTAGAGGTGATATTGGGCTTCAAGTCAGAACAGAGGAGCTGTAGCTGGGCTTGAGTAGTGTATAGTGATTGGATCATATCTCGACCTGTAGGAATATTTTTGGGCTCAAACTAATGACATTTGAAAGCTAAGATCCAGGCCTACAACTTTCATGAAGACCACTTGGTGAGAATCTAACAAATGCAATGAGTTCAGCATTGAATCGTTTCAGAGACAAAGAATCTCAATAATTTTTCACTCACCAAAAGTTATTTGGCATTTTCCACTCATTTTTCACTCATCCACTTATTCATGAATCAGCCCCCTTGTCATTTTGTATCCCTAATCCTCTATAAAAGGGAGCATTGGCTGATCATTTATGAATCTTGGCATTAGTTATCAAGATCATGCTATTGTATTGTTTGTTTATATTGTTGTAGTTTTCTTTTGTTCTAAATTGAAATTATGTTCTTCTTCTTCTTCTCCCTTTCTTTCTTCTTGTCTATGAGTAACTAATGTTCATTTTACTTAAGTAAAAGGATGAAGCTTTTGGTAATAAATTAAGGTTAGATTAATTTCTTTCTTTTGCTTAAATGATATATTATCAAGTGGTCATTATACGTGTTGTATTCTGTTTTCAATCAATTTAGAAACCCTCTTTGTAAAGTGGAGATCTTGATTCCTTGTAGACAAGAGATTGGCACAATGAATGCTTGAGCCCATTTATAAGTGGTGGTGTTAATAAATAATTAAACGAACCATAATATAATTATGTATATAATCTTAAATGAACTTTGAATGTTGTATTTTTTGATTGGAACCTCCATTATGTGTGGATTCTAATTGAGTTATAAAAAAATTAATCTTGTCCTTAATTTACTTACCAAGAGTGAATCTCCTAACCCAAATAATTTTTTTTTATTTGTGACTAAGTTTTATCACTTTTATTATTGTGACAAAATATTTACCTTACGTCAAAGAATTTTTTCTTCATCAATTCCCTGTGGATCGACCTCGGACTTCTAAGAATTTATTACTTGAAACAACCTGTACTTGGGTTTGTAACTTTTAATCCGCATCAAGTTTTTGGCACCATTGCCTGGGAACTTCATTTGAAGAACAAATTTATTGTGTAAATATTTTGTATATATATATATATATATTTTCTACTCTTTTAATTTTTTTTGTTTTGTATTTACTGACTTATTAACTTTTTTCTACTCTCTTTTCTCACTCTATAATCTGCAATCATTAATGAAATAATCTTTCTTCTTCTCTTCTCACTCGTCGGAGTAAAAAATCGGCTTGCCAATTCTCCAATTTTTATTTTTTAAATTTACTTTTTATACTTTATTTTCTATAGTTTACTTTCTATATTAAATTTCTAACTTTCTAACTTACTAACCTACTAACCTTTTAATTTTCTTATTTACTAACTATCTAACTCTCTTTCTAACTTTCTAACTTTTTAATTTACTAGTTTACTAACTTATTTGGTGGTTGGTTTATACCACACCCTTGTTGATATATTTATTTACTACGTGTTAATATATATTTGGTTGCTGGTTTATACCACATCCTTGTTAATGTTTAACGATAGGTTTATATCGCCTACTTGTACCTTTTTTTTCTATTTTAAGTTACTTGTTTATACTTAATTAGTATCATGATTCAAATTCTAGTCGTTTAGTTAAAGTTAATCCTAATACTTTACATATTGATTTGTCTGTGTAACACCCTAACTTTTGGGATAATTACAATATAGTCCCGATTTGTACTGTTTTGTGAATTCTGTGAGCAGTAAATTTAATTTGACTATTCCGTGAGTGTACTTGAATGTTGTATGTGATTTGCTCACCTAAGAAAATAAAAATTTTCTGGCTCTGATAAATCTTATTTTAATTAATCGAGTGGGGATCTTACTAAACCCAATTGATTGATATATAAATTAATAGCGTAATTTTTCTGATTTAACTGTGTAATAAAATAATTTTATATTTTTATAATATTATTTTATATTACAAGATCTACTGTCTCAAAAACAAGAAAAAATGCTTTGGTTTGACCACGATCTTTAAAAGTCTTTGTGGGACCCACGTGTAGAAAAATAAACCAATCAGGTTGATTGTATAATTTCTAACCAATGAGAGCAAGTCAACAAAGGTAGGCTTGACTTTCTAAACCAATAGGAATTGGACACCTAAGGGAGCATGTGTTTTCATTTGGACCATTGGATGAAGACTTAATGATGAAGCCTTTAATCTAAGCCATTGATCTAATCAATGGTGAGATTAGAATGATAGGATTTTGATCAAGTGATATCTACCCTAGATCTAATCAATGGTTAGGAATTAAAGATGAACCAAGGGTTAGGATTTAGTCAACAATTGTAGGCTTGAAAATGGTTAGTAACCTAATTAAGCTTAATTAAACTAATCTAATTACTTAATTAGCATACTAAGTGAACTAGCTTAGTAATGAATTAATTATAATCTAATTACTAATTAGATATATTAATATTAATTAAAGGTTATAATATATGTTAATATATACTAAATTAATTAGTTATATTAGTAGTATGTTAATTAAGAATGGTTAGGATAATTAACCTAACTAATTGCCTAATTAACTAACATATAATTAGGTGTAATTGGAGGACAATTAAGACATTATGGAGGGGAGAGGGAGCACGGTTTTTGGGCAGCAAGGAGGCTTAGTGGGCTTGGTTCTACAAGGTTCAAGAAGGATCCAACATGACTAGGCCATGTGCTAGCTAGTGTGAACACATTTGTGATATTTTTACCAAGCAAATTCACTCACTCAAGCTCACCTAAAGGCCACTCACGGCTGCTGCACTCTTCATTTACTCTTCACTTTAGTTTTTCATCTTTATCACATTTTGGCTATTCACTTCTCTCTCTAAAATATCAAAAGCTCAAGCAAACATTTCTCTTCCATTTTCTCTCTCTATTTCGGCCAGCCCTCATCCAACCACACCAAGGCCTTCATAATTTTAGATCATCACATTTCTTGAACCCAAATACCATTCTAAGCATCTTTCATTCACAAACTTTTCCCAAATTCCTACTCTAACTTGCTCAAAATCTCACTTCTTGCTTACTTCCTTAAGGGTAAGTTTGATTTCTATGGTTCAAAATTTAAATTCTGATTTTTCTAACCATGTTTGTTCCATGGTTTTCCTATTTTGTACCTTGTATGTGTATTTGCTAATTATTTGAGAATTTTAGGAATTTTGTTGGTGGTCACACGAAATTTGGAGGAAAGGAAGGAATCTTACCGATTGTTTTGTCTACAAGAGGTAAGAGGGAGATTTAATCTCATCAACCCTAAGTGGTGATGAGAAAATGGATTGTGTTTGTGTGTAGAATCCATAAGGATTCGGTTGTATGGTTTATTTGTGATTTTATTGTTTTTGATTGTTTAAAATGCTTTAATAATTGTGATTTTAATTTGCTATGCATGATTATAGTTTTTATTATTTTTGCTATGCATGATTATGGCTTAAAATATATTGTATGTGTTTTATATATGATTACATAATTGTATGTAATTATAATTGTGTATTTATTTAAGTAGGATGTGAATAACATGTACGAATGCATGAGTGTTCCAAAGAACACACTATGAGGCTCACTACCTTACATCCAAAAAGAGAACCAAAATGTTCTCAAAGCAATTTTCTAAATAAGCTGATTCAAGGAATTTAAGTAAAATAATCAAAGTTAGAAATGGTTTAGGTTAATTGTGGCCAAAATGCCATTTAGTGTATAATCAAATGCCATTTTACTTTGATTTGGCCAACATGCCATTTTATTTACTAAGATAGGTTAGATAATTATTTTATAACATAAATCGATTCCAAAGAGTCATTGAGAAAATCAAAGGAATTAATTTGTTCTAGAATTTTAACTTAGCGTAATTCACTAAGTAAGAAATTAATCGACACTTGAAAAGTACTAACGTAGGGCTCATACTATAAATTTTGAAGCGCGTTAGTAAATTTTAATGTGAAATTATTGGGTAAAAATAAAATAAACTATATTTAGAGGAAAACATTAAAAATACCTTATTTTATTTTAGAGGCAAAATGTTTGAAATTTATTAAAAACAGACGCATAAAATGAAAAGATTCCATACTATATTTAGAACACAAGAAAAATACATTACGTATTTTAAAAGTACTAGATATAGTTTTACACATATTAAAAATAACAATTTTAAGCTATTCGGTTAAGAAAATGAATTAAAAATCCTACGCGATTGAGAAAATGATTCAAAAACAATTTACGATATTTAAAAATGACAAAATATCTTTACGCGATTTAAAAACATTTGTGAAAACGTCGAGATTGTGAAAACGCGATAAAATTTCTACGCGATTGAACAATACTGTGAGTTTTGCTGTCGGGCCAAAGTGGTGGACCCAGACATTTTGTAGTGTAGTACTGTCAGGTGGGACGTACTATACTTTGTTTTCTGGTGACTAGGGGTATTTTGGTAATTTCTCGTAAATATGGTAAAATTTGAATAAAAGGGGTATTTCTGTAATTTTAGCTCATGTTTAGAGTGTTGTGCCAATTTGAGTTATAATTGGTGATTGATTGACGAGGTAATTACACCGTATTTGGTGTGATAAGTGTAGTGTGGTTCATTTATGAACTTGGAGGCATTAGTGTGCGGAGAATTCCACACGCGGACAGCTGGGTTGCTCCTCCGGGCCGTGGTAGCTTGGGCAACACACTAATGATCTTGACAAGCACTATTCTTAGTCAAGATCTTGAGGGGACTATTAAGTACTATGCCCGTGGTACACGATGTTTGGACTGTACTTCGCTACACGATGTTTTGGATCTGTGGGCTATAGACACGACGTGTTGACAAGTGCAATAGCTTGGTTGGGCAGCCATAAAGTATTATTAGTTTCTATTCAGATCATTCTCTCGTATATCCGTGTTTAGCTCCATGGAGTAGGAACGAGTCAAGTGTGTGTATCATTCATCATCTCGCATTTTAATGTTCATGCATTATCTCGCATATTACATCGTTTATTATAATCTGTGATAAATTATATGGTTTATTGCTTTAATATAGTATGCATGATATTGTGTTATGTATTATTGTTGTATATTGCTTAATATATGTACTTGTTGTGATAATTGTTTGTCTTGTCGTTTTTTTATTGCCATGCGGGTAATGGTGTAGATTGTCTCACCTCTCTATATGTTTTCTCGATATTACGTGTTACTTAGTAAAGAGTTTGAGGTAGAGGAGGATCGCCTCTTGAGGAACAAGACTCGACGAGCAACAAAGCGATTTATACGAGGAGGAGGAACCAAGAGATCATACCGATCGTCAAGACTCGATCTTGAGGTCATGGCACTGCCAGGATTCTTCTGTTCGTGCGACTGGAGTTCCATGGAGGTTCCGAGGCATGGCGTATGCATGCTGACCGAGGGACAGTAGCGTATGTGGGACGATTGACTGTGTCCCTATGTAGGGAATATGACGGGGAGGTCATATTCACTACTATGCTTTATCTTCATTTAGAGTTACCTTTAACCATTAGGCGCTATTGGCAGGGAGTTTTTCACGCGCCTAGTGAGTTGAGTAGCGAGTCGACAGCTCGGACTCGTGTCCGAAGTGCTGGGAGATCTCATAGATGCACACTTTTCGATGGTTATTCTGGAGGTGACGGATGGTGATTCATCGGAGGGTTTGTTATCTACTGGGATGCACTTGGGCAGTATTATGTTTTAGCTTTGTGTCAAATCTTTACTGTTTTATTAAATACATGTAGTTGTAAATTATGTTTGTACTAAAAGAGAATCATATGTATATTATGGTGAGATTATGTTTGTTATATCTTGTGTTTCGTGTTACTTTATTTAATGTTATAATTATAAAAAAAAAAAAAAAAATATTCCGCAAATTTTATATAAGTATCAAATGTTTTATAACTTGGGTAAGAGTTTTATTTTATTTTATTTCATTACATTCATAAATGTGGCATCCCACAAGGGTGTTACATTAGTTGGTATCGAGCCCAAGTTAGAGTCTTTGGGGTTGTGGTTAGGTCTGTTTTTGCTTGTGTTGTGTGGATCTCTGTGATTTGTTTCGAAAGGTTACATCCGACATTGTTTTGTCTTGTTGAAGAAAGAAGATGTCCGGAGGAAGAGGAAGGCGTGCAAACGTGGCACCTAATGTGGATCCAATGGTTGCTTAATTCTTCGAGGCTATTCAAAGAAATGGCAAAAGATGATTGCTCAACAAAATCAGCAAAATCAAAGAGCGACTCAACATCAAGATATGATCACGATGCTTTGAATTTGTCCGAGTTCAGCAACAATCCGCTACAGTTTAGAGGCGAGTTTGACCTCGAGAAGGCAAGTCTTTGGATTCAAGACTTGGAGAGAATATTCGAAGGAACGGGGTGCGCGGAAAATAAGAAGGTAACATATCTTTGTATATATGTTGAGAGGAGATGCTTGAGCATTGGTGGAGAAATACGCGCCAAATGTTGCGAAGTGAAGGAGCCGAGATCACTGGGAGATGTTTTGTGAAGTATTTCGGAGAAGTACTTTCCAGATCGCTCGACATGCCAAGGAAATGGAATTTCTTGGTCTCAAGCGTCAAAGGAGTATATGATTGTTGGAGAGTATCTTTGCAAAATTCGAGAGTTTGTCACAATTCTCGAGGTATTTTAACCAAACAGATGAGGTATGGAGGTGCCGAAGTTTGAGGATGGGTTAAGAATGGAGTTGAGACGTGCAAGTGCTACCGATGAGAATGAAGGAGTTTCGTGTTGATAGACACTTGTCGAAGACTCGAGGCATTGGAGCCGTCCCGAGATCAAAGGAATCGTAATTTTGGGCCGACTAGGTTCCAAAGAGGAAGTAGTAGCAGTGGTGGTAGGTTTCAAAGGAAGCCTTATGCGAGACCGTCTGGGAGTCAACCTCAACGTCCATCTGTAGGGGGAAGTTTTGGTGGAAATCAAGCTAATCAGAATGTGGCATTTACGCCGACCTGTTTCAAATGTGGCAAGAAAGGCCATCTATCTACAGATTGTCCGATAAGAGGAACGATCTGTTTTAAATGCAAAAAGCCTGGACATATTTCAAGGGATTGTACATAGCCTGAGAGGAAGCCTGCAATGAGGAATGTCCGTGCTACTCAGCCAAGATCTGGAGGGCGAGTTTATACAATGACCGGAACTGAAGCTTCTCAGTCTGAGGATCTTATACAAGGAGAAGGTGTCATTGAAGGTAATCACCTGACTTTGCTATATGATTCGGGTGCAACACACTCATTTATTGCATATGATTGTGTGGAACGTTTGAAACTACCTCCGTGTCTTCTCTGAGTTTTCAATTGGTTGTTTCTACACCGATTTTGTTGTTACATCCAAGATATGCATGAATTGTCCTATTGTCATAAAGGATCGTAAGTTTTCGGTCAACTTGATTTGTTTACCTCTTGTTGAGATAGACATAATATTAGGAATGGATTGGTTATCTTCTAACCATATCCTTATAGACTGTGCGAGTAAAGCCATAGTTTTTCCTAAGGAAGAAAGTTCGGATTCTTGACTGCTGTAAAGGTCAAGTCATTGTTGAGGATGGAGCTCAAGGGTTTATGTTGCTGTCTTCTTTGGAAGTCAAGTTTGAGAAGGATGTGAGCACTATTCCTGTCGTTAATGAGTTTCCAGAGATTTTTCCTGACGATGTACCTGGTTTGCCACCGGAAAGGGAGATCGAATTCTCTATCGACTTAGTACCTGGAGCCGGTCCTATTTCGATTGCACCTTACCGAATGTCACCCGTAGAGTTGGCGAGTTGAAGAAGCAATTGGAGGAACTGTTGGAGAAGCAGTTTGTGCGACCTAGTGTTTCACCATGGGGAGCACCAAGTGTTACTAGTCAAAAAGAAGGATGGAACTTCGCGTCTTTGTGTAGATTATCGACAAATTTGAACAAGGTGACTATAAAGAATAAGTATCCACTACCAAGGATTGATGACTTGATGGATCAATTGAAGGGAGCCGTGTATTCTCTAAGATAGATCTGCGATCGTTATCATCGATTCGTGTCAAGGCCGATGATGTACCCAAAACAACTTTCCGAACTCGTTATGGACATTATGAGTATCAAGTAATGCCGTTCGGAGTGACGAATGCTCCTGCGATATTCATGGACTATATGAATAGGATTTTTCGTCCATACTTAGACAGATTTGTCGTTGTCTTCATCGATGACATTCTGATCTATTCTCAAAGTCGAGAAGAGCATGCTGAACATCTCAGTATAGTTCTCCAGATTTTGAAGGAGAAGAAGTTGTTTGCGAAGTTGTCAAAGTGCGAGTTTTGGTTGGATGAAGTTCAATTTTTAGGTCACGTAATTTCCAAGGAAGGTATTGCGGTAGACCCATCAAAGGTGGAGACTGTTTTACAGTGGGAAAGGCCAAAGACTGTGACTGAGGTTCGAAGTTTTGTTGGATTAGCCGGATATTACAGAAGATTTATTGAAGGTTTTTCCAAGATAGCTGGACCACTTACACAACTCACGAGGAAGAGTCAAGCTTTCGATTGGACGGAGGAACGTGAAGCGAGTTTTCAAGAACTGAAGAAAAGATTAACGACTGCACCAGTGTTAATTTTGCCGGATCCTAACAAATCTTTTGAGGTGTATTGTGATGCATCTTATCAAGGGTTAGGATGTGTGTTGATGCAGGATCGGAACGTGGTAGCTTATGCTTCAAGACAATTAAAGGTTCATGAGAAGAACTACCCAACGCATGATTTGGAGCTAGCTGCAGTAGTTTTTGCGTTGAAAGTGTGGAGGCATTTTCTGTATGGAGCTATGTTCAATGTCTTTAGTGATCACAAGAGCTTAAAATACTTGTTTGATCAGAGAGAATTGAATATGAGACAGAGGCGATGGTTGGAATTTTTGAAGGACTATGATTTTCACTTCAATACCATCCAGAAAAGCGAATGTAGTAAGGATGCTTTAAGCGTAAAGGTAGTAAGTGTTTCTACTATGATGATTAAAGAGGAGGAGTTGATGAAGCAATTCAGAGATCTATGGTTATCAATAGAATTGGTACCGGAAAGATTCGTTTAAGTAGAGTTGTGGTCTTGAATGACTTGTTGGAGATAATAAAGGAGAAACAAGATGTAGATGCATTTTTACAAAACGAGAAAGAATTGTTGAAGCAAGGTCATAAAGCAACGGTGGAGGAAGGATCTGATGGAATCATGAGGTTCCAAGGAAGAGTTTGTATACCTGATGATCCCGAACTCAAGAGAGCGATTTTGGATGAAGCTCATACAAGTAATTTGAGTATGCATCCGGGGATGACGAAGATGTATCAAGACTTAAAGCGACTGTTTTGGTGGCCAAGAATGAAAAGAGATGTAGCTGAACGTGTGGAGTCTTGTCTTGTCTGTCAGAAGGCAAAGGTGGAACACCAAAGACCTGCTGGTATGTTACAACCTTTAACTATTCCAGTGGAAGTGGGATAGTATCTCGATGGATTTCGTCATGGATTTCCGAAGACGAGGAAAGGTTATGATTCGATATGGGTTATAGTTGATAGGCTTACGAAATCAGCCGCATTTCTTGCCAATCAATATTAAGTATCCGTTGGAACGCTTAACCCGTATATATATCGACGAAATTGTTAGACTTCATGGTGTGCCCGCAAGTATAGTATCCGATAGAGATCCGAGGTTTACATCAAGACTCGGCAAAGTTTGCAAGAAGCTATGGGGACTAAATTGCGATTGAGTTTCGCATACCATCCGCATGACCGATGGTCGACGAGAGAGAACGATTGGATCGTTGGAAGATCTGTTGCGTGCTTGTGTGTTAGAACAAGCAAGGAAGTTGGGATGAATTTCTGTCTTTGATAGAATTCACCTACAAAACAGATTTTCATTCGAGCATAGGAATGGCGCCCTATGAAGCACTTTATGGACGACGATGCCGAACACCTTTGTGTTGGTATCGGGATGGAGAGAGTATGACTATTGGTCCCGATCTTGTGCGTGCCAGACTACGTAAAAGGTGAAAATGATACAAGAAAAGATGCGAACGACTCAGAGCCGATGAAGAGCTATGCTGATAAACGTAGACGACCCTTGGAATTTGAGGAAGGCGATCACGTATTCTTGCGAGTTACGCCTACGACGGGTGTCGGAAGAGTTCTTAAATCAAGAAAGCTTACACCTAAGTTTATAGGACCTTATCAGATTATTCGTCGGATTGGTCCTGTAGCATATCAAATAGCTTTACCGACTTTTCTATCCAATCTCCATAATGTATTTCATGTGTCTCAGTTGAGGAAATACATTCCCGATCCAACTCACGTGATACAACCTGATGAGGTACAGCTAAAAGATAATTTGACGTACGAGACACTTCCTGTTAGAATTGAGGACAGGAGAGTGAAACAGCTTCGAGGGAAGATGATTGAATTGGTGAAAGTAGTGTGGAATGATGTAACAGGAGATGCTACATGGGAATTAGAGGATAGGATGAAGGAGCAATACCCTCAATTGTTTGATGTATGATGAATTTCGGGGACGAAATTCTTATTAGTAGGGAGAGTTGTAACACCCTAACTTTTGGGATAATTACAATATAGTCCCGATTTGTACTTGTTTTGTGAATTTCGTGAGCAATAAATTTAATTTGACTATTAGTGAGTGTACTTGAATGTTGTATGTGATTTGCTCGACCTAAGAAAATAAAAATTTTCCGGTGGGATAAATCTTATTTTAATTAATTGGAGTGGGGGATCTTACTAAACCCAATTGATTGATATATAAATTAATAGCGTAATTTTTCGGATTTAAGCGTGTAATAAAATAATTTTATATTTTTATAATATTATTTTATATTACAAGATCTATCTGTCTCAAAAACAAGATCGCTTTGGTTTGACCACGGATCTTTAAAAGTGTTTGTGGGACCGCGTGATGTAGGAAAAACAGTCAATCGTGCTTGACTGCATACAATTTCTAACCAATGAGAGCAAGTCAACAAAGGTAGGCTTGACTTTCTAAACCAATAGGAATTGGACACCTAAGGGAGCATGTGTTTTCATTTGGACCATTGGATGAAGACTTAATGATGAAGCCTTTAATCTAAGCCATTGATCTAATCAATGGTGAGATTAGAATGATAGGATTTTGATCAAGTGATATCTACCCTAGATCTAATCAATGGTTAGGAATTAAAGATGAACCAAGGGTTAGGATTTAGTCAACAATTGTAGGCTTGAAAATGGTTAGTAACCTAATTAAGCTTAATTAAACTAATCTAATTACTTAATTAGCATACTAAGTGAACTAGCTTAGTAATGAATTAATTATAATCTAATTACTAATTAGATATATTAATATTAATTAAAGGTTATAATATATGTTAATATATACTAAATTAATTAGTTATATTAGTAGTATGTTAATTAAGAATGGTTAGGATAATTAACCTAACTAATTGCCTAATTAACTAACATATAATTAGGTGTAATTGGAGGACAATTAAGACATTATGGAGGGGAGAGGGAGCACGGTTTTTGGGCAGCAAGGAGGCTTAGTGGGCTTGGTTCTACAAGGTTCAAGAAGGATCCAACATGACTAGGCCATGTGCTAGCTAGTGTGAACACATTTGTGATATTTTTACCAAGCAAATTCACTCACTCAAGCTCACCTAAAGGCCACTCACTACTGCTGCACTCTTCATTTACTCTTCACTTTAGTTTTTCATCTTTATCACATTTTGGCTATTCACTTCTCTCTCTAAAATATCAAAAGCTCAAGCAAACATTTCTCTTCCATTTTTCTCTCTATTTCGCCAGCCCTCATCCAACCACACCAAGGCCTTCATAATTTTAGATCATCACATTTCTTGAACCCAAATACCATTCTAAGCATCTTTCATTCACAAACTTTTCCCAAATTCCTACTCTAACTTGCTCAAAATCTCACTTCTTGCTTACTTCCTTAAGGGTAAGTTTGATTTCTATGGTTCAAAATTTAAATTCTGATTTTTCTAACCATGTTTGTTCCATGGTTTTCCTATTTTGTACCTTGTATGTGTATTTGCTAATTATTTGAGAATTTTAGGAATTTTGTTGGTGGTCACACGAAATTTGGAGGAAAGGAAGGAATCTTACCGATTGTTTTGTCTACAAGAGGTAAGAGGGAGATTTAATCTCATCAACCCTAAGTGGTGATGAGAAAATGGATTGTGTTTGTGTGTAGAATCCATAAGGATTCGGTTGTATGGTTTATTTGTGATTTTATTGTTTTTGATTGTTTAAAATGCTTTAATAATTGTGATTTTAATTTGCTATGCATGATTATAGTTTTTATTATTTTTGCTATGCATGATTATGGCTTAAAATATATTGTATGTGTTTTATATATGATTACATAATTGTATGTAATTATAATTGTGTATTTATTTAAGTAGGATGTGAATAACATGTACGAAATGCATGAGTGTTCCAAAGAACACACTATGAGGCTCACTACCTTACATCCAAAAAGAGAACCAAAATGTTCTCAAGCAATTTTCTAAATAACTGATTCAAGGAATTTAAGTAAAATAATCAAAGTTAGAAATGGTTTAGGTTAATTGTGGCCAAAATGCCATTTAGTGTATAATCAAATGCCATTTTACTTTGATTTGGCCAACATGCCATTTTATTTACTAAGATAGGTTAGATAATTATTTTATAACATAAATCGATTCCAAAGAGTCATTGAGAAAATCAAAGGAATTAATTCTGTTCTAGAATTTTAACTTAGCGTAATTCGGTCTAAGTAAGAAATTAATCGACACTTGAAAAGTACTAACGTAGGGCTCATACTATAAATTTTGAAGCGTTAGTAAATTTTAATGTGAAATTATTGGGTAAAAATAAAATAAACTATATTTAGAGGAAAACATTAAAAATACCTTATCTTGATTTTAGAGGCAAAATCTTTGCCGAAATTTATTAAAAACAGACGCATAAAATGAAAAGATTCCATACTATATTTAGAACACAAGAAAAATACATTACGTATTTTAAAAGTACTAGATATAGTTTTACACATATTAAAAATAACAATTTTAAGCTATTCGGTTAAGAAAATGAATTAAAAATCCTACGCGATTGAGAAAATGATTCAAAAACAATTTACGATATTTAAAAATGACAAAATATCTTTACGCGATTTAAAAACATTTGTGAAAACGTCGAGATTGTGAAAACGCGATAAAATTTCTACGCGATTGAACAATCTTGTGAGTTTTTTGTCGGGCCAAAGTGGTGGACCCAGACATTTTGTAGTGTAGTACTGTCAGGTGGGACGTACTATACTTTGTTTTCTGGTGACTAGGGGTATTTTGGTAATTTCTCGTAAATATGGTAAAATTTGAATAAAAGGGGTATTTCTGTAATTTTAGCTCATGTTTAGAGTGTTGTGCCAATTTGAGTTATAATTGGTGATTGATTGACGAGGCGAATTACACCGTATTTGGTGTGATAAGTGTAGTGTGGTTCATTTATGAACTTGGAGGCATTAGTGTGCGGAGAATTCCACATGCGGACAGTGGGTTGCTCCTCCGGGGCCGTGGTAAGCAGGCAACACACTAATGATCTTGACAAGCACTATTCTTAGTCAAGATCTTGAGGGGACTATTAAGTACTATGCCGTGGTACACGATGTTTGACTGTGTAATCTTTGCTACACGATGTTTTGATTTGTGGGCTATAGACACGACGTGTTGACGATGCAATAGCTTGGTTGGGCAGCCATAAAGTATTATTAGTTTCTATTCAGATCATTCTCTCGATATCCGTGTTTAGCTCCATGGAGTAGGAACAGTCGGTGTGTGTATCATTCATCATCTCGCATTTTAATGTTCATGCTTATCTCGCATATTATCATTTATTATAATCTGTGATAAATTATATGGTTTATTGCTTTAATATAGTATGCATGATATTGTGTTATGTATTATTGTTGTATATTGCTTAATATATGTCTTGTTGTGATAATTGTTTGTCTTGTCATTTTCTTTATTGCCATGCGGGTAATGGTGTAGATTGTCTCACCTCTCTATATGTTTTCTCGATATTACTTGTGTTACTTAGTAAAGAGTTTGAGGTAGAGGAGGATCAGCCTCTTGAGGAACAGTACCCTGACGAGCAACAGTCAGGCGATTTATACGAGGAGGAGGAACCAGTAGATCATACCGATCGTCAAGATCGATCTTGAGGTCATGGCACCGCCAGATTCTTCGGGTTCGTGCGACCGGAGTTCCATGGAGGTTCCGAGGCATGGCGTATGCATGCCGACCGAGGACGATGGCGTATGTGGGACGATTGATGTGTCCCTATGTAGGGAGTATGACGGGGAGGTCATATTCACTACTATGCTTTATCTTCATTTAGAGTTACCTTTAACCATTAGGCGCTATTGGCGGGGAGTTTTTCACGCGCCTAGTGAGTTGAGAGTAGCGAGTCGATGACTCGGACTCGTGTCAGAAGTGGCCGGGAGATCTCATAGATGCACACTTTTCGATGGTTATTCTGGAGGTGACGGATGGTGATTCATCGGAGGGTTTGTTATCTCTTGGGATGCACTTGGGCAGTATTATGTTTTAGCTTTGTGTCAAATCTTTACTGTTTTATTAAATACATGTAGTTGTAAATTATGTTTGTACTAAAAGAGAATCATATGTATATTATGGTGAGATTATGTTTGTTATATCTTGTGTTTCGTGTTACTTTATTTAATGTTATAATTATAAAAAGAAAAAAAAAATATTCCGCAAATTTTATATAAGTATCAAATGTTTTATAACTTGGGTAAGAGTTTTATTTTATTTTATTTCATTACATTCATAAATGTGGCATCCCCACAAGGGTGTTACAGTCTGAATCACAATCACACACATTAAACACAATAGCTGAAAATGAAAGTGTGCATGATGAACATGAAAATCAATTGTTGCAAACCATGCGTGAGTATTTGCAACCATCTCGAAATTCTAGTCTATCATATTTTATCTTTCCATTCAATGCTAGCAATTTTAGATTTAAACCGGGTATGATTTCTTTACTTTCTAATTTCTATGGATTAGAATCTAAAAGCCCCTATTTACATCTAAAAGAATTTGAGGAAGTATGTACTGCTTTTAATGACCAAACTTGCACTGAAGAGATTGTTAAGCTTAAATTATTTTCTTTTTCTTTGAAAGATAAAGCAAAAACTTGGCTTAACACTTTGAAACCAAGATCAATTGGCACATGACAAGAAATGCAAGGTGAGTTTTTAAAGAAATTTTTTCCAACACATAAAACCAATGCTATGAAAAGACAAATCCAAATTTTTTTCTAAAATTCAAATGAAGCATATTTTCAAAGTTGAAACGTTTTAAAGATTTGTTAAATTCTTGCCCATATCATAGTTTTGAAAAATGGCGCACTATAAGTTTCTTTTATGAAGGGTTAACACCCGAAACCAAATAATTTGTGGAAACAATATGCAATAGTGAATTTCTTGATAAAGAACCTAAAGAAGCTTTAGACTATTTAGACCATTTGGCTAAAAATTCTCAATCTTGACATGGTACTAATCCTTCTGAAAATTTAATTAGATATAACCTTGCAAATGCTAGTAAAGGAAAATATCATCTTAGTCAAGAAGAAGATCTAAATGCTAGGTTTGCTCGTTTGGCTAGAAAGGTTGAAGCCATGGAATCAGGAAAAGTAAAAGATATCAAATTTGTGCAAAATGAAGAAATTTATTGCATTTGTGATGAATTAGGACACTCAACAAATGAATGTCCAAAAATTTTTATTTTTAAAGAAGTTGTGCATGAGCAAGTAAATGCAATGAACAATTTTAAAAAGTCATTCACTTCTTCTTTTTCAGATACATACAATTCAGGATGGAGAAATCACCCAAACTTCAGTTGGAGGACTAATAATCAGGCACAATTCATGTAACCACCACCTCCTCAGGCACAGTAGGACTCTTAAAATTCTCAAGGATATGCACCTTATGTCCTACTATATAGGAAAAACCTTGAAGCAATATTGCATGCATTCATAGAAAAGCAAGAGGCCATTAATAACCAAAACACTTAACCCATGATTGACATAAAAGACACTTTTGCTAAACTTTCTTCTGCACTTACCATTCAAGAGAAAGGAAAGTTTCTCTCTCAACCTCAATTGAATCCCAAGGGTTAGTACAGCCTAAATAAGGATAGTTCAAAAAGTCAACAAATAGATCAAGTCAGATCAGTGATAACTTTTAGGAGTGGAAAGGTTGTGGAAAAACAAATTCCTGAACCTTGTGAGAAATATGATGAATCAAGTCCTAAAGATGAGGAAGAAGTTGATAAGCCACCTAGCCAAAAAGAGACCAAACCCTCGGCTTCACCCCCATATCCTCAAGCATTAAATAATTCAAGTAAAGTGAACTATAACAGTGACATTTTTGAAATTTTTAAACAAGTGAATGTCAATATTCCTTTGTTAGATGCTATTAAACAGATTCTTTGTTATGCCAAATTTTTGAAGGACTTGTGCACTGTTAAAAGGAAACATAATGTGAAAAATAATGTCTTTTTGATTGAATAGGTAAGCTCCATTCTTCAGAACAATAGTGCATTGAAACATAAAGACCCTAGTTGTCCTTTAGTTTCATGCATTATTGGAGAACATAAAATTAAACGAGCTTTACTTGATCTTAGTGCTAGTGTTAATTTGCTTCCATATTCAGTTTATCAACAACTCAACCTGGGTGAGTTAAAACTAACTTTTGTAACTCTTCTACTTACCGATAGATTAATTAAAATTCTAAAAGGAATAGTGGAAGATGTGTTAGTTCAAGTTGATAAATTCATATATCCTGTGGATTTTATTGTGTTGGAAACTGAACCTGTGGATAATAATCGCAAGCCAATTCTTGTTATTTTAGGTCGCCCCTTTTTAGCAACATCTAATGCTTTGACAAATTACAGAAATGGAGTGGTGAAGCTAACATTTGGAAATATGACACTGGAGCTTAATGTTTTCAACATGTGCAAGCAACCACAAGAAGTCTATGATAAAAAGGAAGAAGTTGAAGGGATTGAGGCCATTATAGATGATCATTTTCAAACCAGGAGTTCTTCTGACCCATTAGAAATTTGTTTAATTAATTTATTTGATTCAGCTACATAATTAAATGATGATATTTCTGAAATATGCTCTTTGCTTAACTGTACATAGGTAATGGAATACAAAGGATGGAAGCCAGGATTCGAAGAGCTAAAACCCATGAATAATGATACCCATGAAGAAGTACCCACACTAGAACTAAAGCCATTATCTGCTAGGTTGAAGTACACATTTTTAGGAGAAGAACAAAGCTTTCTAGTGGTAATTTCCTTATCCCTGACTAAAGAACAAGAATGTATGTTGATAGAAGTACTTAAAAGGCATAAAAGCGCAATTGGATGGACATTAAAAGACATAAAAGGCATTAATCCATTAATTTCTACACATTGAATACATTTAGAGGATAATGCTAAAACATCTCAATAACCTCAAAGAAGATTAAATCCACACATGAAAAAGGTAGTTAGAGCTGAAGTTCTGAAATTATTTGATGTTAGAATTATCTATCCTATCTCTAATAGTTAGTGGGTAAGTTCTACACAAGTTGTGCCTAAGAAATCTGGAATGACAGTGGTTGAAAATGAAAAGGGTGAATTAATACCTACCCGAGTCTCATCCAGTTGGCGTATATGTATTGGTTTTGGAAAATTGAATGCAGCTACTAGGAAAGATCATTTCTCTTTGTCATTTCTTGATCAGATTCTGGAAAGAGTAGCAAGACATCCTTACTATTATTTTCTTGATGGTTATTCAAGGTATAATCAAATACCAATTGCATTAGAGGATCAAGAAAAGACAATTTTTACGTGCCCCTTTGACACTTTTGCATATAGAATAATGCCTTTTGGTCTTTGTAATGCTCCAATAACTTTTCAAAGATGCATGTTAAGTATTTTCAGTGACATGATTAAGCATTATTTAGAGGTTTTCATGGATGACTTGATAGTTTTTGGAAATTCTTTTGAAAATTGTCTTGATAATTTGGAAAAAGTTCTTAAAAAATGCGAAGAAAAAGGATTTGTGTTAAATTGGGAAAAATGTCATTACATGGTTACATCAAGAATAGTGTTAGGTCATGTGATATCCTCTAAGGGAATTGAAGTTGATAAGGCTAAAGTTGAATTAATTGCTCATTTGTCTTCCCTAAAAATAGTCAGAGAAGTTCGTTCCTTTTTAGGACACGCAAGATTTTATAGAAGATTCATTAAGGGCTTTAGTGTCATATTTATACCATTATGTAATCTTCTGACAAAAGATATACCATTGATTGGACTTAAGATTGTCAGAAATCTTTTGAAAAATTAATCGATCTTTTGACATCTGCTCCTATCATGCAATCCCCTAACTGGTCTTTGCCTTTTGAGTTAATGTGTGATGCTAGTGATTTTACTGTTGGTGCTGTTTTAGGACAAAGAAAGGAAGGTAAGCCTCATGTAATTTATTACGCAAGTGAAACTTTGAATAGTGCACAAATGAATTACACCACAACTGAAAAAGAACTACTTGCTGTAATTTTTACATTGGACAAATTTTAAGCTTATTTAATTAGTTCTTCTACTGTTATTTTCACTGATCATGCTGCTGTTAGATATTTAATGTCTAAGTAGGATGCCAAACCTAGGTTGATATGGTGGATCTTGTTGCTTCAAAAATTCAACATTACAATAAAAGATAAGAAAGGAGCCAAAAATGTTGTTGCAGATCATTTGTCCAGACTTTCAACAGGCTCATCTTTTGATAACACACCTATCAATGATTCTTTTCCGAATAAATTTTTATTTTCTATCAATTCCATGCCTTAGTTTGCTAACATTATTAATTTTCTTGAAACAGGTAAGATGCCGCCTCAATGGACGCACCAAGACAGGAAAAAGTTTTTGATTGAGGTGAAAATTTTCTATCGGAATGATCCATATTTGTTCAAATATTGTCCTGATCAAATTTTTTAGAGATGTGTACCTGACAATGAGGTAGGTAGTGTCATTAAATTTTATCATTCAGAAACATGTGGAGGTCATTTTTCTTCAAAGAAAATAACTATGAAAATCTTGCAGTGTGGATTTTATTGGCCCACTTTATTTAAGGACAGCTATATTTTTTGCAAAAATTGTGAAATTTATCAGAAATTGGGTTCCATTTCTAAAAGAGACATGATGCCTCTGAACCCTATCATTGTCATTGAAATTTTTGATTGTTGGGGAATTGATTTCATAGGTCCATTTCCATCATCATTTGGATTTGTGTATATTTTGGTTATAGTTGATTATATCTCAAAATGGATTAAGGCGATTCCATGTCGACACAATGATCACAAAATTGTTTTTAAATTTTAAAAAAATGTTTTAAGCTGATTTGGAATCCCTTGAGCTATCATCAGTGATGGGGGAAACATATTTGCAATAAACCATTTAAATCCTTAATGAAGAAATATGACATTACTAATAAAATTACTACCCCGTTGTCATCCTCAGACAAGTGGACAAGTAGAATTAGCAAATAGGGAGATTAAACAAATTTTGAAAAAAACAATTAACCCAAATCGTAAAGATTGGTCTTTAAGACTAAACGATACACTTTGGGCTTACTGTATTGCTTTCAAAACATCTTTAGGCATGTCACCCTATCGGTTAGTCTATGAAAAACCTTGTCACTTGCCTGTAGAATTGGAACATAAAGCATTTTGGGTCATTAAAGCTTTAAATTTAAATATTGATGATGCTTCCAAGTTACGCAAATTACAATTAAATGAACTTAAGGAATTAAAAAATGATGCATATGAAAACTCAAAGGTTTATAAAGTTAGAACAAAAGCTTTTCATGACAAATCAATTGAGAAAATCTTTTGAAATTGGTCAAAAAGTTCTACTTTATAATTCTCGTCTTCACCTATTCTCTGGAAAATTGAGATCTAGGTGGACTGGCCCTTTTATTGTCAAACATGTGTATCCTCTTGGGGCCATAGACATTGAGAACCCTAGGAATGGTAATGTATTTAAGGTCAATGGACAAAGACTTAAACCATTTCTGGGACATCAAGTTATTGAGGTAGAATTCATCTTCCTTTCTAATCAATGTTATGAGTAGAATTTATTTTATTTTAATTTTTTTGTAATTCTTTGTGTTTCTAGTTAAATGGCAGATAACGGTACTCCGTGACTCTCATGTCGGTTTGTTTTTCAATTTTTCATAATAACTGATTCCTTCTCCTTTTAAAATGGATGTCATTCTCTTAAATTTAAGAAATCATTTTCATTCTCTCCCTCAAGATGCTCTAACAAAAATCTACAAAGCTAGGTGTGAAGGACTAAGACTTTTAATGCATATGGACATCCTAGAAGATATACACTGGATAATCGAAGTAAAGGTTCGTTTAGTTAGTAAATCTTTAGATTCATTTGTCCCATACATGCCGGGTCTCAGTAAAATTTCTTATTCTAAAAGGAGAAGAGCAAAAAGAATGCAAGTTTGTTACAAGTGTGCACGATGAAATTGTAACACGCGATGTCTTTCTTTGGGGATGGTTTTCGTAAACAGATAAGATAAAATATTCTTCATTAAGAATGGACTAAGAAATGAGTCATTAAATAATATCTTATTAACTCTTGAGACACATTCTTGTGGATATGTGCAGCGTGAACTTCTTAATTTGTGGAATCTCTTCAAGGATGAGCAAGAGCATTACAGTCTTGAAAATCTGACTCAAAAAGACCCTGTTTGCTAATTTATAAGAAAATTGGATGGGAAGCTTATCCTCGACTCATAGAAGGCGTTTAAGCCGTTACTGAACGTAAAACTAGAGAAAGATGTGAGCCACAATCACAACAACATGTATATATTATCTTGTATATCTCCTATAAAAAGGAGAAAAAAAAAAAAAACAAAGAAAAAAAAAGAAAAAAAAGGTGAAACTTTGGTTGTACTTGGTCTTTAATTAGATTAGGAGGCCCTGCCAGTGGCAGACCCATCATTGACTCGGGTGGACCTTCGCACGCCGGTCCATAAATAAGGTTCATGTGCCATGCTCTGTAGAGAGCCACGCAAGCATTCCCAGGTTTTAACCGTAGGCTCTGCTTACTGATGGACAGATAGAAGCGTCCTGTGTTTGCATTCTCACATGACAATGCCTCTGAACTAGATCCTATGATTTAATGCCATGGGCTCTCCAGCGACCTATCACTGGCTGTGGTCATTGGTGGTAGCTGTCAGATTTACACACTTTAATTAGTTACGTCGTAGCTCAATCCAAAAGATCCCACAAGCGGAAGGGAGAAGAATTCTCAGATTGGCTGAGCCATCTTGGTATTACTGCACTCATGACGCATAGTATAAAGATATGCCATGAAAATTGTACATAAAGGTATGCCATCATTTTGTTATTTTTTTTATCTTTGTATAATTTTGTTGTATTTTGGTTTTAAACAGATAATCCTTTGGGCGGGGTCTTTCAGAGGTTTCTAGATTTCTTTACCCTGATGGTTTTCTTGAAGTCTAAAAAAAAGATAAAAAAAATAAAAAAATAGTTTCTTAAATTCAAACTTTTCTAACAATAACCAACCTACCCATACAAGAGCTATTATTACTTTTTCTATTCTCTTCCCTATTTAAACACTTCATTTTCTTCACTGTTCTGCAACTCATAATCATTCAAAGAGAATGTGAGTGTAGAAATGGAGGGAGCTTCTTCTTCTATTCGTAGACTTACCAGTATCTGTGTATTTTGTGGGACAAGTTATGGGAAGGGTTTAGAGTTTGTAAACACAACAAGCACTGTTGGTAGAACACTTGCTGCGAGAAACATTTGTGTAGTATATGGGGGAGGTAGTATTGGGTTAATGGGGGTTGTATCACTTTCTGCACATATAAGAGGTGGTCAAGTTTTAGGTATCATTCCTGAACCTTTAACTCGAAGGAACATCATTGAAAAGACAATTGGGCTGGAAATTAAAGTATCATCTATGTCTAGACGAATAAGGATAATGCTTGAAAACTCTGATGCATTCATTGCCTTACCGGGTGGTTTTGGTACTTTGGAAGAAGTTTTTCAAATTATCTCTTGGGCCTAACTGAACATCCACCATAAACCCATAGGTTTGTTGAATGTTAATAATTTCTTTGATAATTTGTTATCTTTTGTTGACCATGATGTGGAACAGAACTTTATCACACCTTCAGTAAGACAACTCCTTATATTTGCTTTAACTATTGATGAATTAATTGATAAATTACAAGCTTTTTGTTTATGAACCTGAACCAGTAATAGCTCAGATAGATTGGTCAGAAGGCAGCAGCAAAGGAGGCAGCAAGGAACAAGAGTGTGATCTGGCACTTCATCTATAACTTTCCTTTATCTTTGGTTTTATTTATCGTACTTTGTTTTTATTTTAGTTTGTGTAAGGTTTTTCTTTTCAGTAATTACAAAAATAAGTATTATCTTCTATCCTTTGCCTATCTATGTTTTGACATTGAGGATAATGTTGTGATCTGGTTGGGGGAAGGGATAGTTGTGTGAAAAAAAAACCAAAAAAAATAGGAAGTATGTTTATTAATATGTTTGTTGTGTTTATATGTTTGTCAGTAATTTATTAACAACAAAAGTAATTAAGGATGACAGAGTAAGGAGTAAATTATTTACTCTTGAGACGCATCAAAATTAGTAGCAGAGTAAGGAGTAATTAGGTAGATAACTAGTTTGTGTGGAAGTAACAATTTAAATTTAGGAAAATTTGCATAATTGAGTAAATTATCTTTTTTATTAAAAATCACATGCTTAGTTATAGATGTTGAATTGGTAGAGTGAGAATGATAGAATTATGCCTTGTGAGATTTTGAGCCTATTGATGAATGGATTGAACATTTGTACCATTCTCTTCTTTCTTGTGTGAATTTTACTCATGGAATTATTACTCTAGAACTTGCTTTGATTCTTTTTGAGACTATATTTTCACATACATACATAAACATGATTGAGGCATTTTTCTTGAAATAGCTACTTTAACCAAATAGCCAAGAATGACTAGCGCACAAATAGGCAGCCTTGCTCAGCAGCATATTGTCTCAATATGATATCAAGTACTCTTATGAATTCTTGGAAATTCTCTGATTCCTAATATGATATCAAGCACTCTTATGACTTCTTGGAAATTCTCTGAATCCTGCCAACGTAAGGCATTGGAAATGACCTATTTCCCCTTGCTTAACCCCTTTGAGCTTATTTGATCATTCTTTGTTTCGAACTCATTATGTGCCTTAAATGAAAAATCATGTTCTTACCCGGCCTTAGGGAATAAGAGAAGATTAGCTTTGTCATTGAATGAGTTCTTGAACAAGTGTGGGGGTGTGTGTGCAGAATGGTTGGTAAAAAAAATGTTTAATTACAAAAATGTATATATTATGTTCATCTTCAAAATAAAATAAAATAAAATGTAAATAAGGGCCAATAAGGCAATAAATGAAAGGAAAAGAATATGTAAAAGGAATTTGTATTAGGTGGAGTTGGGATGAACTTTCTTGCTTGTTAATTGAACTCAACTCTCATGCTCTTTTATTATCTTTGGTATTCAACTTGTCATATTCATATTACCTCCTCCTTTACCTTGACCCCATTACAACCTTGAATAAAGTCTTCATGATTTGTGTGTGTATGTATTCTGAGTGGTGGAGAAGTAGAAGATAAGCAAGCTTATGGTAGTGCAATTTTCATGGGTTGAATTGAGTGAAATACCTACCTTTTTAAACACTTGAGGGATTAGAGTGAATCTTATGAAGATCTATCATTCTTGACTCATGCTTTGCAATTGAAGTTTTCTTACTTGTTGGTTTGATATGTGAAGAAATATTACCTCATAAATGTTTTGATCCATTGAATCATTGTTTGCTCTTTATTCTTAAATATTATTAGAAATAGAGTCTTTTAGAGTGTTTAGCTTTTGAGTCGATGTCCTTTTTTTCCAAGTTTTGGTCTTGTGTGTTTTGCCCAGGAGTGCAAAAAGCTAAGTATGGGAGAATTTGATAATCACATATTTGATACAATAATAAACCCTTATTTTTATTCATTTACACTCTCCATATACTTAATTGATTGAACTTGATTATGTTTTGTAAGTTTGAACTCAAATTGAACTTAATTGATTTTTTCAGCATAATTTACATCTTACATTGTTTCTGTATTTTGGTCATATCTTGAGTTTTAGGTATCTAATAATTATATATCTTACCTTGTAGGAAAGATAAGAGAGAGCTCTACAACTTTCATGCAGAGCTTTAGGTCAAAATCAGACATCTAGTGGAACAAATTGGGCTTGGAAGTCAGAATACGGGTTTTGTGATTGGAACCTAAATAGTGTGCAGTAATCAGGGCATAACTTGGGCTGTAAGAACTTAATGGGGCTAATATTTTGGTATCTATAATTTAAGACCCATATATACAACGTTCATGAAGAACACAAGACCCAAATCAGATTTCTTAGAGGTGATATTGGACTTGCAAGTCAGAACAGAGGAGCTGTAGCTGGGCCTGAGCAGTGTGCAGTGATTGGATCATATCTCGAGCTATAAGAATGTTTTTGGGCTCAAACTAATGGAATTTGAGAGTTAAGATCTAGGCCTACAACTTTCATGAAGACCACTTGGTGAGAATCTGATGAATGCAATGAGTTCAGCACTGAATGATTTCAGAGACAAAGAATCTCAATAATTTTCCACTCACCAAAAGTCATTTTACATTTTTCACTCATTTTCCACTCATCCACTCATTCATGAATCAGCTCCTTTGTCATTTTATATCCCTAATCCTCTATAAAAGGGAGCATTGGCTGATCATTTATGAATCATGGTGTTAATTATCAAGATCATGCTAATGTGTTGTTTGTTTATCTTGTTGTAGTTTTCTTTTGTTCTAAATTGAAGTTATGTTCTTCTTCTTCTTCTTCTTCTTTTTCTTCTTCTTCTTCTTCTCTCTTTCATTTTTCTTGTCTATGAGTAACTAATTTTTATTTTATTTAGGTGAAAGGGTGAAGCTTTTGGTAATAAATTAATGTTAGATTAATTTCTTTCTTGTACTTAAATGATATATTATCAAGTGGTCATTATACGTGTTGTATTTTATTTTCAATTAATTTAGAAACCCTCCTTGTAAAGTGGAGATCTTGATTCATTGTAGACAAGAGGTTGGCACAATGAATGTTTGAGCCCATTTATAAGTGGTGGTGTTAATAAATAATTAAAGGAACCATAATATAATTATGCATATAATCTTAAATGAACTTTGAATGTTGTATTTTCTGATTGAAACCTCCATTATGTGTGGTTCTAATTGAGTTATAAAAAAATTAATCTTGTCCTTAATTTACTTACCAAGAGTGGATCTCCTAATCCAAGTAAATTTTTTTTTTATTTGTGACCAAGTTTTATCACTTTTATTATTGTGACAAAATATTTACCTTACGTCAAAGAATTTTTTCTTCATCAATTCCCTGTGAATCGACGCCAGACTCCCGAGAATTTATTACTTAAAACAACCTACACTTGGGTTTGTAACTTTTAATCTGCATCAACTAGTTTCACCTCCAAATGACACCTACGACCCAAACTATGGCCCAATCTTTGCACATCATGCAGGTTCCAGTGACAGCATCTCTATTTTGACTTCGTATCCCAATCTGACCTAATAGACATTCGAGTCATCCTTTGAGCTCTTCATCAAAGTTGTACATCTTTCTCATAGATTTCCTAAAAGATAAAATTCATAGTTTTTAGATGCCTGGAACTCAAGTTATGCCCAAAATACAAAAACAGTGTAAAATTTCCAATATTGCAAAAAAATATAATTAAGCTCAATTTGAACCCAAACTTATAAAATATAGCCAAAACCAATCAATTAAACATATAAGAGGTCTAAGAGACTAAATATGAGGGTTAACTAATATATGAAAATTGTGTTTATCAAATTCCCCCTTACTTAGCTTTTGCACTCCCGGGAAAAACTAGAAATTCAACATAGAGAACAGAGAATAATAACACAAACTCAAAAGTTAAAAAATCTAAAAGACTCACTTTCTAATGATGTTCTGCAAAAGTCGATAAGCAAGAAAAGAAACCAAAGCTTCAAGGAATTAAAACATTCATGAAATAACATTTCTTTACATCTCAAATCAACAAGGTAACTTCAATTGAAAAGTATAAATTAAGAATGATAGAACCTCACAAGATACACTCTCAATCCCTCAAGTATTTAGAAGGTAAGTGTTTCACTCAATTCAACCCATGAAAATTTGTACTTCTATAAGTTTGTTTATCTTTTACTTCTCCACTACTCAAACGCATGCACATGCAAATCAAGAGGACTTTATGCAAGGTTATAATAAGGTCAAGGTAAGGGAGGGGAATAATATGAAGATGACAAGTTAAATACTAAAGAGAACAAAAGAACATTGGGGATGAGTTCAAATAACAAGCATGAAAGTTTATCCTAACTCCACGTAATTCAAATTCTCTATAGATATTGTTTTCCCCTTTCTTTTTTTTTTTTACAACTATTTCCTTTGTTTTCTTTTTTTTTCAATTTTCTTTTTCTTTTGATTGGCCACTCTTTCCTTTTCATTAAACATTTTGCACACTAATTAGCATACCCCCACACTTGTTTAAGAACTCTTCCAATAACAATGTCAATGGTCTCCTATTCCTTAAGATTAGGTAAAAACATGATTTTCCATTTAAGGCATGGAATGAGCTAAAAAAAAGGAATGGTCAATTAAGCTCGAAGGGATTAATCTAGGAAAAGTATGCAAGGTGCTAAAGTAGCTAATTCAAGAAAAATGCCTCAATCATGTTCATGTATGCATGTGAAAATGTAGCCTAAAAAAACTTTCACAAATCTCAAAATTTCATTGTAAAGCAATTAAAAACATAATTTCAATTAAAAACATATATATATATATATATATATATATATATATTATAAAATATATATAAAAAATAGAAAAAAATAGAATTGAAAAACAAAATAGAAACAATAAAATTAAAACATAAAATAGAAAACATAATGTAAATTCCTCCTCCACACTTAAATCTTACATTGTCCTCAATGTAAAGCTTATAAAACATCAAATCATTAATAAATTTAAGACAAGTAAAAATAAAGGAGAGAAGGAAGAAATATCTTTATCATGTGATGTATATGGCCACTTGCAAGTGGACCTCCTCCACTATGCCCTCTTGAGCTCCCTCATAGAATTACTTGGGGTGATGTCCATTGACTTTGAAAGTTTTGTTAGTTACCTCACTTATGATTTCCACTGCACCATAAGAAAAATCCTTAGTGACTATAAAAGGACCTAGCCACCTAGAATGGAACTCACCGGGTATGAGCTTGAGGCAAGAATTATAAAGGAGAACTTTTAAACTAATCATAAATTTTTTTCTTACAATCATGTTATCATGAAAGGCTTTGGTTTTATATTTGTAGATATAGAAATTCTCGTAAGCTTCTAACTGAATCTATTCAAGTTCTTGGAGTAGGAGTTTTCTTTGGGATCCGACTTTGTTTAGGTCAAGGTTGCTCTTCTTTACTGCCCAGTAGGCCTTGTGCTCAATCTCCACCGGAAGGTGATATGCCTTTCCGAAGACTATCCTATAGGGAGACATGCCTAAAGGAGTCTTAAAGACAGTTTTATATGCCCATAATGCATCCCCAAGCCTTTTGCTCCAATATTTTCTATTTGGTTGGACTGTTCTTTCCAAGATTTGTTTCAACTCCTTATTCGAAACTTCGGCTTATCCATTGGTTTGTGGATGGTAGGGAGTCAAAACCTTATGCATCACACCATATTTTTTAAACAATGCCTCCATGTTTTTATTGCAGAAATAGGAGCCTTAGTAAGTGATTATGGCTTTCAAAACTCCAAACCTACAAAAAATGTGAGACCTGACAAATTCTAAAATAACATGAGAATCATCAGTCCGAGTGGCCTTTGTAACACCCGTGAAAAACATGATAGACTTTTATATATTTATGGAGGTAGCTTAATACTTGTGTATCATGCTTGTTAAGTTTTGTGGCCTTCTAAGCATGTTTAGTCACTTTGTTGTAACACTATATGTGAAATATAGCTGTTATTGGCCCTAAAATTGGCTTAAACTACTTAGTTAATGGAAATAGATGTAGAGAATTTATTTCTAGGACACAAATATGTGAACTGTGCTATAGTTAAAGTTTGAGTCAGAGTTAGTTTGACATTTTTAAGCATATTGGTTGTGTGTTTTAATGTCAGATTGACTACCAGCAGATATGGAAAAATGTGAAAATTGGTGGAACAAGATTTTTGATGAATCTTAGGATTTATTTTAAACTTGTTAGAAGTTAGGAAACTTAGTTTGGATAAATCTAAGTGTTCTTAGCAAATCGGGAGTTACCACATGATCACTTAAGTGACCAAAGTGGCACACGACTCATGTTTGCTGCTGCCCTTGATATTTAAGACCAAAATGAGATTTATTTTTCACTTCTGTGGCTACAGCTAAGGAGAGTAAGAGGAAGCCAAAGCAAGGAGCACCAAGAGGTGAATCAACCAACTAAGAGGGAGGGAGGAAAGGAAAGAGAGGAGCTGCTTAGTGACTTTGTTTCTAGACATTAGAGGTAGGGGAAAGCTTGTCTTAACACTCTTTTCTTCATTCTTTTCACCTTGTTTCATTAGGATTCTTAATGAACCAAAAAAGGATTTGGGGTGTAGTTTTGTGTTGTTCTTGTATGATACTTGTTATAAGACTCAAGAATGACTTGATTGAGGTTTATTTGATACCTGGTGATGAATTTTTCATCTCTTTACACCTATAACTTCACTTGGGATAAAAGAGGGATTTTAGGTTTTTAAGATGATGCTTGATTCATTGAATTATATGGAGTTATTTCAAAATTGGTTTGAGAGTTAAAATATGATTAGGGACCTTGTGTGAGGTTGGAAATAACTTGGATTGGAGGTTTGAGTAGTTGGAAGGCCTTTGCTTCTCAATGGAACAATGGCTGTCTTCTACAAAATTCTGCAGAAAACTCTGTCACAGGGTCACGCCTAGGCGTGGCTGAACCAAGCCTAAGCGTGGGTGAGACAGAGAGTATCACGCCTAGGCATGACAGAGCTGCGCCTAGGCATGGTTTCCTTGGAGTTATAGGTTGTTGCCTTGCCATCATCATGCCTAGACGTGGATGGGAGGCGCCCAGGCGTGACTTCCAGACTTGGAAAAGAATTGGAATACTTCTACTGAGAATTATAATTTCTCACCCCGTTTGTGTTGCCATGTAAATCTAGGTGCAAATTCCTCAAAAAGGAAGCAGAAGATGTATGAAGATTAGTATAGTTTATAGGCTTTATGTTGACAAAGCTCGTATATATTATACTTAATCTAGTTTGTAAGAAAGTTTATGTATTACAATGTGCCTTTTTAGGCAATGGTGTATATATATAACTTTTGCTATCGTAGCTCTCCATAATTATTTGTATAAATGTTATGGGTTTAGTTGATGTATGTTTTGAAGTAGCATGGCTACTATTTGTTATTCATATATATGTCTGATATATCGGGATAGAAATATTAGGATGTTACAGCCTTTGCCTCCACCCACTTAGATACATAATCAACAGCTAACATAAAGTAAACAAAACCAAAGGAATTAGGAAAGGGGCCTATGAAATCAATGCCCCACACATCAAATATCTCACAAAACAATAACGGTTGTTGAGGCATCTCATTCTTATGAGAAATGTTACATGTTCATTGGCATTGTTCACAATTCTTACAATAACTGTAAGCATCATGAAACAAGGTAGGCTAATATAATCCAGAGTCTAAAATCTTCCTAGCAGTGCGTTGCGGTCCAAAGTGACCACCACATGTAAGGGTATGACAAAAATGTAGAATAGACTAAAACTCATAATCAGGAACACAAAGTATAATCACTTGATCACTACACAGTCTCCACAAATAAGGATCATCCTATACATAGTATTTAGACTCATTCTTAAGTCTATCAATCTGATGCTTCTTAAAATAAGCAAGTAACTTAGATGCAACTAAATAATTCACTAAATCATCATAACAAGGATCCTTACCTTGTAGCTAAAAAAGTTGCTCATCCAGGAAGGTCTCTCAGATAGGAAGAATGTCCATTGCCTGTAAGATCCGGCTCAGGCGATCTGTCACCAAATTTTTGGCTCTGCTATTATCTCTGTTCTCAATGTCAAACTCCTGTAAGAGTAACATCAACCAATTGAGTCTAGGCTTCGCCTTGGCCTTCTTTAGCACGAACTTCAAGGTTACGTGGTTAGAGAAAATAATAACTTTAGTACCTAGCAAATAAGAACAAAATTTATCTAAAGCGAAAACAATTGCTAGAAGCTCTTTTCAGTGGTGGTGTAATTGGCTTGGGCAGAATCCAAAGTACAAGAGGCATAAAAAATCACACGAGGTTGCTTGCCAACTCGTTGAGAAAGAATGGTGCCAACTATAAAGTTAGAGGCATCACACATCACCTCAAAAGGAAACTCCCAATTTGGCAGCTAAATAATGGGAGAAGAGGTCAGGTTCTTCTTCAATTGATCGAATGCCTTATTACAATGCTCGTCAAATTCGAACTTAACTTCTTTTTGAAGAAGCCTAGACAATGGAAGGGCAATTTTGTTAAAGTCCCTGATGAAACACCTGTAGAACCCTGCATGACCAAGAAAGGAATGCATTTCTTGCACACAAGTGGTGTAGAGTAAAGAGGAAATAACATCAATCTTTGCTTTATCTACTTCAATGCCTTTGCTAGAAACTACATGCCCTAAGACTATGCCTTATTCTACCATTAAATGTCATTTCTCAAAATTAATAACAAGATATGTCTCAATGCACCTATCAAGCACCATAACAAGGTTGTCTAAACATACACCAAAAGAAGATCCATAAACTATGAAGTCATCCATAAAAACTTTTATGCAGTGTTCTGATAAGTCAGAGAAAATGCTGACCATATATCGCTAAAATGTACCTGGGGCATTACAAAGCTCAAAAGGCATCCTCTTATAAGCAAATGTGCTAAATGGGTAGGTGAAGGTTGTCTTTTCTTGGTCCTCCACGGCTATAAGAATTTAAAAGTAGCTTGAAAATCCATTTAGGAAGCAATAGTGTGACTTTCCATCTAACATTTCCAATATTTTATCAATGAAGGGCAAGGGAAAGTGATCCTTCCTAATGGCTTAGTTGAGCTTCCTCTAACTAATACAGACTCTTCAGTTGTTTTGTTCTCTAGTGGGGACCAACTCATTCTTCTCATTAACGACCACAGTCATCCCGGTCTTCTTAGGAACTACTTGCATCGGACTCACCCACTTGTTATCTAAAATGGGGTAAGTGATATCAACTGACAACAGTTTGCTCACTTCTTTCTTCACCACATCCAAAATTAGAGGGTTAAGTCTTCTTTGAGGTTACCTCACTGGTTTGCTTCCTACTATAATAAAATTTAATGCATGCATGTGGAGGGGCTAATCCTAAGAATATCTGCAAGCATTCATCCAATGGCTTTCTTGCATTGCTTCAAGATCTACAACAATTTTTCTTCTTGTTTAGACTGTAAATTCTTTGCTATTATCACTGGTAGCTTCTCATCTGCCCAAGAACACATACTTCAAATGTTCAGGTAAAGGATTTAACTCAAGGGTAGGTGGTTGTTACACTGAATGTATCAATATGATTGAAGAAACTAATTCTGCTAATTTAATTGCAACATCACTTGTAATTTATGTACAATCTTCCAAAACAGCATAATCATATCCCATAAAATCATAAAATTTAGATCACACAATATCATCTCCCATATATGTAAAAATCTCAGAATATGCGACACATATACTAGTCTCATCACAAATAGAAACAGAACATCCAGAAAAATCAACATTATCCAAAAATCCCACAATTTCAAGAAATTCATCTTGTATATCAACATGCATATCAACAACAAGAAAATCAATGAAATTTAACTGAAAAACATAATGTTCTTCTAAAGGATATTTCATGGCATCAAAGATATTAAATTGAACTATGTTATCCCCAAATTCCATAGAAAGGGTACCATCATGCACATCAATCTTAGTTTTTTGTAGTTTTCAAGAAAGGTCTACCTAAAATCAATGGTGGTTGATTAGATGCAAATTCATCTTCCATGTTCAAACTATAAAAATCTGCTGGAAATATTAAATTATTTGTTGTTACCAAAACATCCTCAAGTACTCCTACAGGATGAGTTGTGCTCTTATTTGCTAGCTGAATAATAACTCTAGTTGGCTTTAACTCTCCAATCTGCAGAGATCCATAAACTGAGTTTCGTATCACATTAATTGAGGTACCCAAATCCAACATCATGTGTAAATTGCTTTTTTCCTATTATGCAAGGAATGGTGAATGTTCCAAGATCTTTGCACTTAGGAGGCATATTTAGTTGAAATGAGGCAAAAATATTTTTTCTCATGCTCACTTTCTCATTTCCTTTCAACCTCCTTTTATGAGTGCACAATTCTTTTAGAAAACTTAGCATATTTTGGAATCAACTTTATTGTTTCCAGGAGTGGTATATTGACTTCTACCTTTCGAAAGGTATCCATAATCTCCCTGTCCAGTTTAGTGTCGACTATCTTCCTTGATTGAATCATTCTATTAGGAAAAGGAAGATGAGTGTAGAGAGAATATTTTTCTATAGAATTTTTCATTAACTTATGATTTTTCTTTGAATTCTCTACATGTTCTATATTCTATTGTATTGAATCTTCTACAAAATTCTAATTTGCTGGATCTGATTTTTCTGTACAATCTTACTGCACAATCTCTGGTTGGAGTTTAGTTGGACTACTAACTTCTTTGTCACTTCTCAAGGTTATGGCCCTCACATTGCCTCTTGGATTATTAATTGTTTGGGAGGGCAATTAACCAGAACCTTGAGTTTTCAACTCATTGATGGAAGTTGCAAGTTTACCAATTTGAGTCTCTAAGTTCTGAGTGTGGTCTTAGCTCTTTGTTGAAACTAAAGGTTATTGGTTGCTAACTGCTTCACCAAGCCTGCCAAGCTAGGTTCTGAATTGCTACTTTGTTGCATGGGTTGTTTCACTGGTTGTTGAAATTGTTGCTTGCTCGGGCCTACTGGATTATATCTAGTATGTTGTTGTTGTTGCTGAAGTTGGCCATAACTGTTGTGATACCATAGATTGGGGTGATCTCTCCATCCAGGGTTATATGTGTTAGAATAAGGGTTATACTTTGGCTGCTGCTAGTATGGTCTGCTAAGAAAGATTCTAGCCACCGCTTCACTACTTTCTTAGAGTGCAGGACACTGGTCTGTTAGGTGATATGGTAAGGAGCAGATTCCACAAAGTTTTGCTAAGTACTGAATTTGTTTTTGTTCCAATGCTAGTTGCCTAACCAAGGAAGTCAGCTCCTCCAATTTGTTCTCAATTCTCTGTTGATCAGCATCTGAAACCCTTACTTCATTGACTCATTTGGTTGAGGTAATGACTCGTGTACCAAATTATTGTGCATTTGCTGCCATGTTCGCTATTAAATCTTTTGCTACAACAAGGATTTTGTCCACTAAAGCTCATCCAGAGGCAGCATCTACCATGCTTCTATCCATGGGTAAAAGTCCCTTATCGAAATACTGTATTAGCAACTAGTCACTAATTTGGTGATGAGGATAGCTTGCACATAACTTCTTGAATATCTCCTAATACTCAAGCAAAGTTTCTCATGATATTTGCCTTATGCCATATATATTCTTCCTAATAGCAGCAACTCTAGAAGCAAGGAAAACTTTTCTAGGAACAGTCTCTTCATATCATTCTAACTTGTTATGGTAGCTACTTCCAAGTAATACAACCAATCCTTGGCTGCTCCATCTAATGAGAAAGGAAAGGCTCTTAATTTGATGTGTTCTTTCAGGAATGCCTTGTGGTCTCATGGTGGAGCACACCACATGGAACTCCTTCAAGTGCTTATGGGGATCCTCACCTGCAAGTCCATGAAACTTTGGTAGCAAGTGTATCAATCTAGATTTCAACTCAAAATCAACATTTAAATTATGATGTTGAATGCACAAAGATTGGTAATTCGCATCAAGTGCAGCTAGTTCCTTAAGAGTCCTATTATCCATATTATCAGCCATGTTTATAGTGTTATTTATATTCTCATGTTCAGTTTTAATTTCAGTATTAATAGCCATAGTTGCAATGCTACTTATATTCTCAAGTTTAGTTTCAATTTTAGAATTTATCCTTTCATTATGCTTACGAGCTCTATTAAGTGTATGCAAGGTCCTCTCAATATCAAGGTCAATGTCAAACAAATGATTACTAGAAGACCTAGTCATAAAACATGCAAAAGTGTAGAAATACAAAATATGCAAAATGGATTACACAACATTAAAATTCTAACAAAATAACACTACTTACCCTACCTACACAATTTTAAAAATTATGGGACCACTACAGGATGAAAACGACTAAAAAATGATACCCAAAAATGCAATAAAAAATCTTCAAAAAAATGGAAAAATGATTTAAACGATAGAATTTGACCAAAATAGGGTGGACCTCACTACAAGTAGTGAGCCTTGTAGAACACACATTTTCCTTCAACTGGCCAATTTTCAACCCAATCTGAAACTTTTTGTTCATACAAAATTCCACTTGGAGGCCTAAATTGAATCGAAAACTACCTAAAATAAGAAAAACAAGGGTTAGTAGCTAATTATACTCCTAATATGATTCATTAAACTAAAATTGATCCCCAATAATGGCGCCAAAATTTAATAGTTGTCGAGACTATCAAATTAAATTAATTTATAAACTGATTCACTAAAATACTTATAGTATAAGGCACAATCGAGTTGAGCCCTTGGATCACTCTAATCAAGCAATTGAATTAAGAGGATAACAGGAGGAAAAAGGGTTACAAAATTAATTAATAGAAAGTAATTAAAAATTATAAACAGAATTAAGTAAACAACCAATCCAAGGAATTGCTAATCAAATTCTTAGTCTTAGATCACATTAAGAAGCCTTAAGATGATCCATGAATTCTCTACTAGATAAGCATCCAAAATTTCATAAATAAAGGTTAAACAAATCAAGCACCAATCTAATCCTAAATTAATCTAAAACCCATAATTCAACCAAGTTTAACAAACAACCTCCAAGAAGTCTTTGATGCATTGTTTAGTCTTTGTAATCCTTATTAAACACGTGGTAATTATGCAATTATCATATCAACATGCAAATCAAATTAAGCAATTCAATTCAGATATAACAAAATCAAAGAGGGACTTGATTAACAAGTAAAAGATAAACTTGATCAACAAGTAAAAGAGAAACTTGATTAGCAATTTAATGTAAAACAATAAAAAAATCTCAAAATAAAAAATTAAGATTGTCAATCCCTAGGATTGATTGAAAAGGATATAGCCCTCCTTGGATGGAAGGGAAAAATATAAAAGAAAGAAAACTAAAGAGAAAGGAGAAGAAGAAAGATGGAAAGAGGAAGTGCAAGTAAGAACGGGTAGGAGAAAATTAGGATTTTTTCATGGTTGTTGCTACTGCTTAAATAACTCTCTTTAAAATTATAAATTCAAGTTTGCCTTTAGTTTAGGGTTAATCTTCTTCCTCTTAACTTTAATTGGATACCTAATTCGCATAAGTTGGGCTAAGGATGAGAGAGTCATGCCCAAAACATTCTTAACAGCTCTCTGAACTTGTCAGCCAACTTCAAAGGGTTAAAACACTATCAAAATGTCACCATTTTGAAAATTAGTCTCATAAGAATTGAAGATCCATGTCTCATCTTTCATATGGCATTGGTTTCGGCTCTAAATGACACCTATAGCCCAAATTATAGCCTAATATTTGCACATCATTTAGATTCCAACGACAACATCTCTATTCTAATTTCGTGGCCTAATCTGACCCAATAGACATCTGATTCAGCATTTGAGATATTCATCAAAGTTGTATAGATCTCTTTACTCTTTCATACAAGATAAAATTCATAATTTTTAGATGTCTAAAACTCAAGTCATGCCCAAAATACAGAAATAGTGTAAAATTCTCAATAATGTTAAAAAATACAAATAAGCCCAATTTGAACCCAAACTTATAAAATGTGGCCAAAACTAATCAATTAAGCATATAAGAGGTCTAAGAGACTAAACATGAGAGTTAACTAATATATGAAAATTGTGTTTATTAAATTATGTTTAGGAATAGGCTTTACATCCCAAAGGAAGCTGAGATCAAGGAGAAAATTTTGGAAGAGGCCTATTAAAGTAAATATACCATCCATCCAGGAACAACAAAGATGTATCAAGACCTTAAAAATTTGTTTTGGTGGCCCAAAATGAAAGTAGATATAGCTAATTATGTGTCCAAGTGCTTAACTTGTCAAAAAGTTAAGATAGAACACCGAAAACCTTCTAGACCTTTGCAACCATTAGAAATCCTTGAATGGAAATAGGAGAGTATTTCAATGGATTTTGTAATGGGACTACCTAAGACCCTGTTAGGTCATGATGCAATATTGGTTATAGTAGATAAATTAACAAAATCTGTCCACTTTTTGGCAATAAGAGCTAAATCTCCAATGGAACAAGAGAGAAAACTATCCTAGGTCTAGAACTAGAACAACAAATCACAAAATAGATCAAGATGATCAAGGATAGGTTGTTAACTGCCCAAAATAGGCAAAAGAGTTATGCAAATGTTAGAATGAGGCCTCTAGAGTTTAAGGAAGGAGAACATGTATTTCTCAGAGTCACTCCTATTACTGGAGTTGGTAGAGCTTTAAAATCCTGAAAGTTAAACCCTCAGTTTCTTGGTCCCTTTCAAATCCTAAAATGAATTGGACCAGTTGCTTATCAGATAGCCTTCCACCCACTTTGTCAAACCTTCACAATGTCTTTCATGTCTCCCAACTTAGAAAATATAATATAGACCCTTCATACATCTTAGAAAATGAATCAATATAATTAAGAGATGATTTAACTTAGGTGATTAAGCCAGTAAGGATCGCGGATAGAGGAGTCAAAGAGCTCAGAAGGAAACATATTCCATTGGTGAAGGCGATTTGGGATGGGATTGACTCAGAGGAGGAGGCCACATGGGAGCTGGAGTCCACCATGATGCGAGACTATCCAGAGCTTTTTATATTAGGTAACTATATTTTGAAGACAAAATTTTAAAAAAATGAGGGGAGAAATGTAACATTCTTCCTAACCTAATAACTTTAATTATTGTAATGGAAGTTCAATAACACTTGTGTAAGTTTCCTAATAATTTTGGTGACCTTATGGGTTAGATTGAGCATGATGTTATAACACAGAATGTGAAAAATAGCTTATAATAACCTAGAACTTGGCAGAAATGGTTTAGATGATGGAAATAAATATGAAAAAATTATTTCTAGATCATAGATAATTAGAATGAGTTGTGGTAAATTTTAGAGAATTAACTAAGCTAGTTTGATATTTTTAATAACATAGGATAAATGTTTAAAGGCCAAATTAAAAAGGAAAGTAGCTCAAAATTTTATGAAATTTTATAGAGATGTCAAGTAAAGAATGGAGAATATTTTGAAAATGAATACAGGATAAGAAAGATACCTGTGAGTCTATTAACTTAATTCCTTAAGTTTAACTTAACTTAAGAAAGAGTAATAGAGCCTAATTGATAATTAATAGTGTATGGAAAATATTGAAAAATGAGTATAAGGACTAAATGAAGTGCTAGAATTTTGTATGACATTTATGAAAGTTAGAAAACTCAATTATGGAAAAACAAAGTATCCCTAATAGATATAACACTTCTAATAAGTTGTGAAAGTTAAATGATCTTACCCTCCTTTTCCCTCCACCATCTGTGACTTTCCTTCCCATTCATCTCTCATTTTTCTACCTTTCATACATAACTACTGCAACATAAAGATAAGGATAAAGAAAAGCAAGAAAAGAAAAGAAAGAAGAGAAAGAGGAAGAAGGAAGAAGAGGAAGAAACTAAGGAAAACTAAGAAGACAAATAGAATACCATCCACTAATGAGTAGGAGTAGGGGTTGTTTTTACTATACTCTCTTCTTTCTTATTTCTCAAATTTTACATGGATGAGTTAGTTGAGAGTTTCATTTGGTTTTTCACAAGGAAATGATTATATAAAATTAAGAAGATAGAATTATGTATGGATGAATTTATACATGTATTCAAAACCTTTGTAGTTCGATTGTGATTATGTAAAGTACACCTTATATTGTTTGTTTGCTTAACCACATGGTTTTGAGTTTAAATGAAGATATAAGTTATTTTGTTGATTTGGTTATGAAACAATAACAGAAATAGTAATTTTTTACGCTATTAATACATTTCTACATGTGCTATTCGAATAGACCATGGGTGCTATTCGAATAGGCTTTTCCAGAATGCACCAAAATGTAAATTTTTTAAGTGCTATTCGAATATACCAGGGGCGCTATTCGAGTAGCAAATTCTAGAATGTCATGTTTTTGAGCCATAATCGAATAGAGTTGAGTGTTATTCAAATAGTATAGTTCAATATGCTATAAAATTGAACACTATTCGATTAACAAACTAGCTTATTCGAATAGCAAGACAAAAAATACAGCCTTATATTGTTTCATATGAATCAAATTGAATGAGATTTTAAATTAGATCAATGTTTACTATGAATGTGCACTTGATAAGTTAAAAGATGATGAAAATGTGCACTAGATTTATTCAAAAGATGAGATAGATTGAAATGTTTTCTTATTATATGTATGAGATGATGATTTTCCCTCTCTATCAAAGTAGTAGAGGATGGATATTCCCTATCTACTCGAGGTGATCTTAGATGGTTGATAGTATGAGGATGGACATTTCCTCTCTATCAAAGTAGTTGAGGATGAACATTCCCTCTCTATCAAAATAGTTGAAGATGGACATTTCCTCTCTATTTGAGATGATTCTAGATGGTTGATAGTGTGAGGATGGACACTCCCTCCCTATCAAAGTAGTTGAGGATGAACATTCCCTCACTAGATTGAGTTGTTTCTCATAATTGAATGCATGTGATATTTGTAACCTTTGATCTTTTAATAATGAATGATTATGAATTATTTAGTAATGGTAATAAATGAATCTCTACCTCAGAAAGATAAAAGACTTGTTTTGGCTTTTGCTACCTTTCTATAATACATTATATGTTCATTAAAATAATTTTCTCCAAAGTAGCTAGAATTATTGTGATGTCAGTATATATGATAGAACTATTGAGAATTATAGAATTCTCACCCCATCTATTTGTATTTCCATAATAATTTCAGGGAAGAAGTCTTTAGTAAAGTAAGACGAAGATTGTAGATGTAAAGTAGCTTTGTTTCTACTTATGTACAACTGATTGCATATAGTATATAAGAATTTGTGCCTTTAGGGCCTAGTTTGTATATATTGTAAAATGAAGTACAAATTTGTATCAATGAGAATCTTAGTTATGCATATATTATTCTTCTCTCAACAGGCTCATATTTTTATGTATATCAAGAATGTTTTTAAAGAAGAATGAAATTAGTTAGTTGTGATGTGTCTAATCCTAGTTACTAGAGTGTAGTTCTGGATATACTATTAGTATTGGTATTGGGATGTTAAAACATACCTTAGCTACCTTGTGTGGTATTTATAAGAGCGTCTTGGGTGATAAGAATCATAGTTGAATCTATATTAAATGTTGTTAATTAGGATAAAAATCTAATGAGATTGTTATCTCTTATAGTTGATTTCTCTATTTATGAGAGATATAATTTATGTCCATATCTACAAGGGATCCTGTGAGAGATTTACTCCTCATAAATAAGTAGATTTACGTATCTAATAATGTACACAAATATTTGGGATCTAATTCTAGCGGGTCAGATTGCTCATGAACCGCTAGCCCGAAATCCGGCCTAGAATAGTTATCCCCAGCTTGGCGCTTAGATGTGACAGTTGAGTGTCAAGATATCTGAGTTCAACAAGAGCAAAGGCATCCATGGGACAAAGGGATCCAAGTTACAATATGAATGTTGGATCTCGTGATGTTTTTACCAAAGGGCTAAGGTCCTTGATATATGGTAGAATGCCCTCAGTGTTAAAGAATAATGCTGGAATCCGGAATGGATCACTCTATATGAAGTCAATACATGATGCACACTTTTTAATTGTTGCATTGCAAACCCAAGTGCAGGTTGTCTCAAGTAATAAATTTCTCGGTGAGTCCGAGGTCGATCCACAGGGAATTGTTGAAGATTAAGGTGAAGTAAATATTTTATTACTACGGTAAAAATTATTTACTTGGGTAAAAAGATCCACTCTCAGTAAATAAAGGAAAAGTAAGATTAATTCTTTTTATAACTCAATTAGAATCCTCGCAACATGGAGGTTCCAATCGAAAAATACAACGTTAAAAGTTCATTAAAATAATATACGTAATTATATTATGATTCCTTTAATTATTACTACCACTTGTAAATGGGTTAAAGCATTCACTGTGCCAAAATCTTGTCTACAATAAATCAAGAACTCCTCTTTATAAGGATGGAGTATTCCCGTCTGTCACCCGGGATTTTAAATTATCAGAATCAAAATATAATACGTATAAAGAATACTAGAAAAATAAATTATTAAAGCACAAGAGAGGAATAAATCTAATCTTATTTTATTACCAAGAGCTTCACACTTTAACCCAAGTAGACTGGAACTTATTTATACATAGACTAAAAGAAAGAAAAAGAAAAAAAGAGAGAGAAAAGAAAAGTGAAAGGAAACTGAGGAGAGGAGGGAAGTCCTCCTCTGGAAATATGCCCAGAGTTTCTCCCTCCCCCGAATTCTGAATTCTTCAAAATGAATTGTGCATTGTGCCTTTTATAGGCAATTTTATGGTTACTGTGCACTGAATCATTTGAACAAAAACGTCATCCGTGACGTTTCTCTTTACTTTTCTTTTTTTTTCTTTTTTTTTAAATAATAATTGAGTAAATACACAGCTGTGCATCCAGTCATTTTTTCATTTTTAAGAGAAGTGGTCTTCATGAAAGTTGTAGGCCTGGATATTTACTTTAAAATGGCTTTGGTTTCAGTCCAAAATCATGCCTAGAATTCAAGATATGGTCCAATTACTGCAGAGTGTTTAGACCCAGTTTCAGCTCTTCTATTCTGACTTCAAAGCCCAATATGACCTCCAAGAAGTCCGATTCTGGAAAAGTGTTCAACATGAAAGTTGTAGGGAATTGTCTAAGCTTTCCTACAAGACCAAAATCATATCAATCAGATATTTGCAACTCAAATTATAGCCACTTTACTAAACACTTCCAAAGATATAATTAAGGCTAATTTATGCAATAATTTATTTAATTATCCAATTCGGCTCAAAATCATAAAATGTGTCAAAACCAACGTAATTAAGCCTAATTGAACCTTAAGAAACCTAGTGAGAGGATTACAAAATGTATAAAATACAGTGTTATCAAATTCTCCCACACTTAACTTTTGCACTCCTGGGCAAAACACAAAAGACAAAAACTAAGGAATAAAGAAAAACAACACAAACTCAACAACTAAAAACTCTAAAGGATTCAATGACTCAAGAAGAGCAACTAGACAATCAAGGGATCAAAACAGTCGTGAGGTAACATTTCTTCGCATCTCAAACCAATAAGCAAGGAAACTTTAGTTGAAAAGAATGAATCAAGAATGATAGATCCTCACAGAATTCACTCTCAATCTCTCAAGTGTTTAAAAAGGTTAGTATTTCACTCTATTCAACTCATGAATAATTGCACTACCATAAGCTTGCTTATCTTCTACTTCTCCGCTACTCAAAAACAACATATATACACAAATCATGAGGACTTTATTCAAGGTTATAATGGGGCCAAGGTAAAGGTGGAAGTAACATAGATAAGACAAGTGAAATACCAAAGAGAATAAAAGAGCATTATGTTACAGATAGAGTGGAGAAGATGTTTGAGAACATTCAGTCTAAATTTCTCAAGAATTTCTTAGTTCTTCCTCATACAGGACAATGACCAATATCTGACTAATGTTTTGTTGAAGATCAATTGGTAGATTGAATTCCTTTAGGCTTGAACATTCTCCTTCTATTCCTGTTATTTCTAATCATCCACCCTCATTCTAGGTATGAATATATCACATGGTGCATTCTTTTGATTTTAGCAATAATCAGCTCTTTTTTTTTATAGAAACATTTTTTCTTTTTTTCTTTTTTTTTCTTTTTTTTTATATAACCAATCTGCACATGCACCCCCACACTTGTTCAAGAACTCATCAAATAACAAAGTCAATGCTCTCTTATTCCCTAAGGTTGGGTTAGAACATGGTTTTTCATTTAAGGCACGTAATGAGTTAGAAACAAAGAATGGTCAAATAAGCTCAAAAGGGTTAAGCAAAGAAAAATATGTAAGGTTAGCTATTTGGTCAAAGTAGTTAATTCAAGAAAATTTGCCTCAATCATGTTTATGTATGCATGTGAAAATGTAGCCTCAAAAAGAATCAAAGCAAGTTCTAGAGTAACAATTCCATGAGTGAAAAAAAAATCACACAAGAAAGAAGAGAATGGTACAGATGTTCAATCCATTCATCGATAGGCTCAAAATCTCACAAGCCATATATCCATCATTCTCAATCCATAAAAATTTTAACATCCATAACCAAGCATGTGATGTTTAAGAAAAAAGACAATTTACTCAATCATACAAATTTCCCTGAATCCATTTGCTACTTCCACACAACAAAGTTATCTACCCCAATCTAGATGCGTCTCAAGAGTAAAATTACCTCCACAGCAAAATTTACTCCTTACTCTACCATCCTTAACTGGTTTAACTATTAGAAAATTACTGATAAACATAAAAACACAACAAACATAAACACACTTTCAAATTTTATTTTTTAAGCATTTTTTTTATACACAACTCAATACACGACAAACATAAACACACTTACTAATTTTTTTTTTCAAATAATTTTTTTACACAACTAGTCATACAACTATCCTTCCCCCAACCAGATCACAACATTGTCCTCAATGTTAAAAAAATAGAAAGGAAAAAGATAGAAGATAGTACCTGTTACCGCAATTACTGAAAAGAGCAACCTCACATAAATATAAACAGAAACAAAGTATGACCAAAGATTGAAATTATTTATACAGATGAAGTGTCTTGACTGGCTTCCTTTTCTTACTACTTCTCGCAACATTTCCTTCGGACCACTTCTTGCTCTCTCTTTTTTTTTTAAATCTATACAAGAAAATATATACATGTAGTTGTGATTGTGGCTCACATCTTCCTCTGGTTTTACGTCCAATAACGACTTAAACGCCTTCTATGAGTCGAGGATAGGCTTCCCATCCAAGTTTTTTATAAATTGGCAAACATGGTCTTTTTGAGTCAGATTCCCGAGACTATAGTGCACTTACTAGTCCTTGAAGAGATTCTTTGATAGGTGCACCGAATTGTCAAAGTGATTAAAGAGAAAAAGAAAAAAAATACAAACACTAAGATACAAGAAATTAAAACACTAAGGATCAAACTTCACTTGATTAAAAGAGAAAAATAAATAAGAAAATAAAATAAAAATTTATACAAAACTCAACTCTTTTTTTTAAATATATATATATATATTACAAATATATATATAAACCCGCCATGATAATAATAATAATAATAATAATAATAATAATAATAATAATAATAATAATAATAATAATAATAATAATAATAATAATAATAATAATAATAATAAATAAAGCGGTATAAACCGCCATGAAATATTAATAAAGGTGTGGTATTAAACCAACCACCAAAGAAAATTTAAAAATGGTGTGGTAGAAACCAACCACCAAATAAAATAAAACTTAAAAATGGTGTGGTAGAAACTAACCACCAAAGAAAAATTAAAAATGGTATGGTAGAAACCAACCACCAAATAAAGAAAAAAATATAAACAAAGGTGTGGTATGAACCAACCACCAAATAAGTTAATAAGCAAAAAAAAATTTAAAAAATAAAAAGTTAATATGCAGATAAATTAAAATGTTAGAAGCGGGTAAAGTAAAAAATTAGATAGTTAGTTAGTAAGTTAGTGAGTTAGTAAACAAAAATAAATGATAAAAAAATAAAAAAAATAAAAAAATAACAAAAATAAATGACAAAAAATAAATAACAAAAAATAAATAAATAAATAAAGTGCAGAAAATAAAATACCAAAAATAAAGTGCAAAAAGTAAATTCAAAATATGAAAATCGGAGAATCGACAAGCCGATTTTTTGCTCCAGTGAGAGAGAAGAGAAGAAGAAATATTATTTCATTAATGATTAAAAATTATAGAGAAATTAGGGAGAGTTTCCCCCCACTAAGTTAGTATGTACAGAAAATAAAAATAAATAAAAGGGAGAGATTTCCCCCACGGAGTTAAGATGTACAAAAAAATAAAAGGGAGAGTTTCCCACTAATTAGTAAGGACAAAAAATAAATAAATAAAAATAAAAGGAGAGAATCCTCCCACTTGTTAATATGTACAAGAAAAGAAAAGGGAGAGTTTCCCTCACTGAGTTAGTATGTACAAAGAAAATAAAAGGGAGAGGTTCCCCCACTAAATTAGTATATACAGAAAATAAAAGGGAGAATTATCCCCACTGTACCAAAAAAAAATAAAAGGAAGAATTAACCCCACCGTACAAGAAAATAAAAGACTTAACTTTTTTTTATTTTTTTTATTTTGGTGGTCACGGGTGTGACCTTTTTCTTCAATTTTCAAAGGGGACAACCTTGCCCCCATTATTTTTTTTATTGTGGGACCTTTATTTTTTTTTTTTGTTTTTTTATAATTATTTTTTTTTGTTTTTTTTTATTTTTTTTTGCGTGGTCACGGTTGTGACCACCTTTTTTTGGTTTTTTTAATTTTCATTTTTTAATATAGAAACTGTTTTCTACTTTTTTTTTTTTACTTTTTTAATATTCATACTATTCACACATTTTTTTATTTTTTTTTTATTATTATTATTATTATTATATAAACTTTTTTTCTTTTTCTTTTTACTTTTTTACTATTTATACTATTCACACACTATTTACCCTATTCATATTATTCACACTATTTACACAAAATTTTATTTTATTTTTTATTTTTTTTTTTTTTACTTTTACTATTCATGTTACTATTCACACACTATTCATATACTATTTACGCACTATTCATATGCTATTCACTTTTTACTATGTATAAAAATATTTACACCAGAAATTTATTCTTCAAAACAAGTCCCCGGCAATGGCGCCAAAAACTTGATGCACACTTTTTAATTGTTGCATTGCAAACCCAAGTGCGGGTTGTCTCAAGTAATAAATTTCTCGGTGAGTCGAGGTCGATCCACAGGAATTGTTGAAGATTAAGGTGAAGTAAATATTTTATTACTACGGTAAAAATTATTTACTTGGGTAAAAAGATCCACTCTTAGTAAATAAAGGAAAAGTAAGATTAATTCCTTTTATAACTCAATTAGAATCCTCGCAACATGGAGGTTCCAATCGGAAAATACAACGTTAAAAGTCCATTAAAATAATATACGTAATTATATTATGATTCCTTTAATTATTACTACCACTTGTAAATGGGTTAAAGCATTCACTATGCCAAAATCTTGTCTACAATAATTCAAGAACTCCTCTTTACAAGGATGGAGTATTCCCGTCTGTCACCTGGGATTTTAAATTATCATAATCAAAATAACGTATAAAGAATACTAGAAAAATAAATCATTAAAGCACAAGAGAGGAATAAATCTAACCTTATTTTATTACCAAGAGCTTCACACTTTAACCCAAGTAGATTGGAACTTATTTACACATAGACTAAAAGAAAGAAAAAGAAAAAAAGAGAGAGAAAAGAAAAGTGAAGGGAGACTGAGGAGAGGAGGGAATTCCTCCTCTCCTCCTCTGGAAATATGCTCAGAGTTTCCTCTTTCCCCGAATTGTGAATTCTTCAAAATGAATTGTGCGTTGTGCCTTTTATAGGCAATTTTATGGTTACTGTGCAATGCACAGTAACCTGATTCATTTGAACAAAAACGTCATCCGTGACGTTTCTCTTTTCTTTTCTTTATTTTAAATAATAATTGAGTAAATACACAGCTGTGCATCCAGCCTTTTTTTCATTTTTAAGAGAAGTGGTCTTCATGAAAGTTGTAGGCCTGGATATTTACTTTAAAATGGCTTTGGTTTCAGTCCAAAATCATGCCTAGAACTCAAGATATGGTCCAATTACTGCAGAGTGTTTAGACCCGGTTTCAACTCTTCTATTCTGACTTCAAAGCCCAATATGACCTCCAAGAAGTCCGATTCTGGAAAAGTGTTCAACATGAAAGTTGTAGGAAATTGTCTAAACTTTCCTACAAGACCAAAATCACATCAATCAGATATTTACAACTCAAATTATAGCCACTTTACTAAACACTTCCAAAGAGATAATTAAGGCTAATTTATGCAATAATTTATTTAATTGTCCAATTTGGCTCAAAATCATAAAATGTGTCAAAACTAACTTAATTAAGCCTAATTGAACCTTAAGAAGCCTAGTGAGAGGATTACAAAATGTATAAAATACAGTGTTATCAATACACCATCATCCAGGATTCATAGTAGGTTACCCCTATACAGATTTTGTTTATGGGGCCCATTTAATTTTGAAAGTAATTTGATCATGAATCGAGATCCATATTATGATTTGTTATAATATCATGATCCAAGTAAGTGATCTGGTTTATATATTCCCGTACAACATCATGCATTGTTTCAACTCTAAGCATTGTCCTTTCAACTGCTCTGTCAGGTACAATATGCCACGTGGTCAAAAGATAGTGGAAGCTACCATTTGGGATTTGTACCACCGTGATTACTATTTCAAATTTGAAGTGAATTCCCCATTTTATCATTTCGCAAGGCGATGGTTGAGGGAGGTTTTCCCTCGTCTATAAATAGGGAGTGAAGGGTTTTCCCCTCACTCTTCTTCTGCCTTCTTCGCATTTCTGCTTCCTTTTCCAGCAACCTAAAGCGATTTCTGGCGAGCAGTTGTGGTAGTTCTTGGTGGTTTTTGACTCTTTTCAAGCCTTTTCCACTAATCATTTTCAAGGTATTCTCTTTTCTATTCTTTTTTCCTTCTAAAAACACCATGGAGAGGGCAAGAATGTCACAAAACAGTGATGGAGAGAGTGTTTCCTTAGAAATTCTTAGTGCTCCGCCATCTCCACTGCCTCAGGTGCGGCGGAGACATTATTCTCATGGTGGGGATTCTGATTGAGGCTTGAGGCTGATAATCGAGATGGATATCTTGGAGGCACTTCAGAGGAAGGATTATGCTAGAGAACTTAGAAGGCAAAGACCAACACATTTGCACTCCATGCTTATGATAGAGTTAAAGAATCTTAGTGAATCTTCTTTTGATTCTAACATGAGTCCAGCCTCTATATGTAACACTTATAATATGGATATGGCATTTTAGAGAGCGATTGCTTCAGAACCCTAACAACACATCTTCTTGAGAGATATTGGCCAATACCAATAGGTCAATTGAGAAGTTTTAGACACTCCTTTAGGCATGGAGAGCTCGGAGGATGCCCGTGCCAAACAAGAGTACCTTCACTTAATAAAGAGGAGATTAAAGGATGAAGAGTACGTTGTTCAAGCTCTGTTTGAGCAAGAGAGAGTTTATTCCACGAGAACAAAGGGTGACCATTTCATATGCATGTATGATGTGTTGTTCACTTGCATCAGGGTCTGCATTCCATTCTCTGAGTTCAAGGTCATTGTCCTCAACCACTTGCGAGTGGCTCCCTTGAGTGTCTTGAAAAGAGAACCCTTCCCCAAAGTCAAATAAGTCTCAATGTATCCCACTAGGGTGATCTTGTCTCCAGTGAATTCAATTAGCTCTCTGGTATATAGGATCAATTCCTTCTTCAATAGCCCTAGCTTTTCAAATAGATCTAAGAACATAATATCAGTCGAGCTCCCTTTGCCAACAAATATGCGATAAACTTTAGCATTAGTTATTATTCCCGAAATTATAATGGGATCATCATGATCTGGGATAGTGCATCTGTAATCCTCATCAATAAATGAAATTAGCGAGGTCTTTCTTGCTCTGTTATCCGAATTAGATCTTGAAAGGGATGCCACACTCAAAATAGCTCAGAAATGTTGTCGATTGTCTAGGTTACTTCGGCGTGACGGTGATCATTGTCCATATTAGGATTATCCTAAGATTGTGCCATTTCTTAGTTCTGGGCATTACCCTGGGATGGGCCTGTGCCAAGATTTTCATTCCTCGTAGGTGAGCGTCTTCTTTGGTATAGTGGAGATGGGCTTCTCTGAGGGTTATAGCTCTGTTTCCTATAATTTTGTCCTCCCCTCTAATTATTATTTCGAGATTAATGCACATAATGGCTCAGGTGACCATCTCAAATCAAAGACTCAATGACATATTGAAGGTTGATGCAGTCTTTAGTGTTATGCCTATGGCCTTCATGCCATGCACAGTGTTTAGATTTGTCCTTCTATGCATGCTTTCTGAAGGGGGAGGTCTTTGCACGTCCCTGAACTCTGTATTCAATACCTCATGAAAAATTTGAGTCTGAGGTGTTTTGAGAGGGATGTAGCTCTCATACTTTCCCTTCGAAGGTGGCCTCGAGTTTCAGCCTTGTTGGGTGGGTTGTCTGGGCTTAAGTTTGGCATCTTCTCCTTTATTGAGATGCTTCTTGGCCCGAAAAATGTCTTCCGCATTGACGTACTTGTCTACTCTAGCATGGAACTCACCCATAGCCTTTGATTCCTTTTTTGTAAGAGAAAAAGATAACGACTTAGGGCGAAGTCCTTCCCTTATGTAGTGTAGTTTGAGTCTTTCATTCCAGTCATAAATATTTACTATTTCTTTGTTAAACTAGGATATAAAGTCTCAGAGAGATTCCTCTTTCCCTGTTTAATCTGGGAGAGACATGAACTAGATTTTGGCTGCACCTTACTAGTGGTAAAGTGTAGCAAAAATCTTGAGGACAAGTCTTCCCAATTAACAACAGATTTAGGAGTTAAAGTGGTGAACCATTTCAGGCAGCTTTCTTCAGAAAAAGAGGAAAAGCACCACACATGAGTGGACCATCTCCTCCAGTGAATAGGAGAGCAGAAACATAAGCATCTAAGTGCTCTTGAGGGTTCGTGGTCCCATCATAGGTTTCAATATTTAGTGGATATTTGAAATGCCTAAGGATCTCATTGGTCATCAGTTTGTCGAAGAAAGGTTTGTTTTGTGTAACTGAATTCCTCAGTCCTTGATCCTGCTCTTTGCTTCCTCAAACTAGGATTTCATCTCTCTGACTAAGTTCCGTGATCTTAGAATACTCCAGATAACGTATCCCGTCGCGAGCTTGGTCCCTTTGATTTTCCTGATTCCTGTTCAAAATTCAGTTTCGCCTTCTTTCTCCTAGTTGACAGCTCTCTCCAAGTTGTGAATGCGTTCTTCCTAGAGTCTAACAATATATATGAGTTCTTGTCTAGATAGATCCAGGAGACCGAATTCACCTTGGTAAGACTGAGTTTCATTGTTATCAACCCGCGCTCCTAAGCATTGCAGTGCCGATATCTATTGTCTGATATCTCCAGAAGGCGCTCCTTGCGGACTGAGTCATTGGCTCACTAGAACTCGCTGTGGCGGTAGAGAGAGATTATCACCTATAAAAGAGGTCTCTACCCCTTCCTATCGGGGTTCCGATTAGGTTGCAACTGGCTCCTAGATTGGCTCCTAGACTAGGGCGGATGTAGGACGGTGACAACCAAAATAAGGTTGATTATGGGTGGCAGAGACGTGATTTCATCTTGTAGTGACCATGATGGTGAATTATGGGAATCAAAGTTTTTCATTTCCACAAACGACGCTAATGTTTTGAACAAGGTTCAGATGATTACCTGAATAAGGTATGTAAAGGTACTTTCCTCCGATGCACGGTGGTTGCGATGGTGGTGTAAGGGGTGGGTACTTACAAAAGACATCCGATGCTCAAGTTAGACCGTGTATAAGGTGAGTCAGGTTCGGAATTAGAGTGCATATATTTGTTACCTTGTGTGATATTTATAGGAGCATCTTAGGTCATAAGAATCATAGTTAAATCTGCATTAAATGTTGTTAATTAGGATAAGAATCCAATGATATTGTTATATCTTATAGTTGATTTTTCTATTTATGAGGGGTATAATTGATGTTCATATCAATGAGTGATTCTGTGAGAGATTTACTCCTCATAAATAAGTAGATTTACTAATCTAGTAGTACACATAAATATTTGAGATCCAATTCTAACGAGCTGGGTTGCTCATGAATCGCTAACCTGAAACCCGATCCGAACATGTATTAAATAAATATCTTCATGTTTTTAGTGATGTCATGTCAATGGTGAGTTTAAGTGATAAAAAAACTAAGCTCCAGAATTACAATGAATGATTATCTTCATTTTTAGTATTGATAATAATATAAATATTAGCATTTAATATAATAAATAAGGACAAATTAAAGAAAAGATTTTTTGCTTAATGATTTATATAAGGAAATATGGTGATAAAAACATTTAGTAGCCTCCCATGTACTGTATGTTTTGAGAACTTTTCATTGAGTTTTTTTATTGACATATATTAAATAAATACCTTCATTGTTTTAGTGATGTCAATAATGAGTTTTTAGTGATAAAAAATTAAGCACTTGGTTTACAAGGAATGAAAATATTTTCATTTTTGGTACTAAATATATACTAAAGGAAAATTATTAGCATTTATCATAATAAATTAGGCTCAATTAAAGGAAAATATTTTTGCTTAAGTATCTAAATAAGCTGTTAGTGATAATATGCTGAAAGTTCTCAATTATTAGCATTCATTTTAGTATTGATATTCATATTATACTAGGAAAATATTAGCATTTAATATAACAAATAAGGCAAAATTAAATAAAAGTATTTTTGCTTAATGATTTATATAAGGAAATATGGTGATAAAAACATTTAGTAGCCTCCCATGTACTGTATGTTTTGAGAACTTTTCATTGAGTTTTTTTATTGACATATATTAAATAAATACCTTCATTGTTTTAGTGATGTCAATAATGAGTTTTTAGTGATAAAAAATTAAGCACTTGGTTTACAAGGAATGAAAATATTTTCATTTTTGGTACTAAATATATACTAAAGGAAAATTATTAGCATTTATCATAATAAATTAGGCTCAATTAAAGGAAAATATTTTTGCTTAAGTATCTAAATAAGCTGTTAGTGATAATATGCTGAAAGTTCTCAATTATTAGCATTCATTTTAGTATTGATATTCATATTATACTAGGAAAATATTAGCATTTAATATAACAAATAAGGCAAAATTAAATAAAAGTATTTTTGCTTAATGATTTATATAAGGAAGTACGGTGATAATTACATTTAGTAGCCTCCCATATGCTGAATGTTTTGAAAACTTTCCATTGAGTTTTATTTTTAACATATATTAAATATTCAACTTCATGATTTTTTTATTTTTTACAATATCAACTTCATTGTTTTAGTTATGTCAATGATGAATTTTTAGAAATATTTTTTTATAAACAGTAATAAGAAAACAAAGCACCGGATTTACAATGAATGGAAAGAATCAAAAGATTTTCATTTTAGTGTTAAAGTTAAAATATTATTACTGTAAGGCTAATAGAGGAAAATATTAGCATTTAATATGATAAGTAAGGCTAAATTATTGTTGGTATTACAATAAAGAAATATTCTTCCTTACCGATTACAAAATTGTTGGTGATAACTGATAAATACATTTGTTAGCCTCCATATACTAAAAGTTTTGAGCATTTTTCATTGAATTTTATTTTTGACATACATTAAATATCACTAAATCAATTGCAACACTAAATCTTTCATTTTCAGTATCAAATCAAAATTTTAAACAGACCCGATGTTTTGAAGTTAAAAAATTAGTTATGAATATAAAAGACTGAACAACGCCGCATTTGGATAGGGATTCGATAGACTTATCTCTCCTCTTTTTTAGTATGTGCATGGTGCTAGAGATTATTATCTTTTTTGTGCGAGCTTTCACATTGATTGAGATTAGACAAATGTTAGAAACACTTTTTATCACACTCCTTTTAACACACTATCTTCTATTAAGTTATATCACACACTAAAGTACACACTCAACTTCGATTAGTATATAATTAACTCGATTAATGTGTAATTAACTCGATTAATGAATAATCAATTTGATTAGTGTATAATCAAATTTGAATTTATACTTTAGTATGTGACGTGACTCAATAAAAAGAATATGATAAAAAATATGTTTCTAATACTTATCTTGAAATTATGTCCTTTCTTGTGTGATTTTAAGAATGCACTTCTCAAATCGATCTAGTACATTTATAAGAATTAATTAATTCCTTTAAATGCTTGCCTAAAGTTCCAACTTGAGTCTTTCAATATCCTATAAGGAAGATGTTTTTTGGTACAATATACCATAAGGATGATGATTGTAATGAAAGTAATTTAATGTAATGAGAAATATGCATGGTAAAAAATATTGAGGCAGTTAGATTTTGTTTCCTTAATCATGAAGTTCTATAAAGTTTCCATAATAGTTTGCAAAGCTAGCTCAAAAAAAGAGCTATTTGCAAACATAATAGGAACTCACTAAGTTGCTTTCTTGTTCTTGTATATAATACACATCCGTTGGCCTCACCGTCACACACGTCTGAACAATGGCCAAGCATAGTTCTCTTCTCTTCCTCTATGTGTCTTTAATTCTTGCATCCAAAATTTCCTTAGTGTGTGATGCTAGTCATTATGATGAAAATAGCAAACTTCATATTGTATATATGGGCTCACTTCCTAAGGGAGCATATTCTCCAACCTCTAATCATCTTAGTATGCTGCAACAAGTTATTGATGCCAGTAACCCAGCAAACCACTTAATTCGAAGTTACAAGAGGAGCTACAATGGTTTTGCTGCAAAGCTCAATGATCAGCAGAAAGAAAAGCTCACTAACATGAAAGGTGTGATCTCTGTTTTTCCAAGCAAAACTCTTCATCCCCAAACCACGAGATCGTGGGACTTCATGGGATTCCGGGAATCAATAATCAAACGAAACCAAAATGCTGAGAGTGATGTTGTAATTGGAGTTATAGACAGTGGAATCTGGCCAGAATCCGAAAGTTTCAATGATGAAGGTTTTGGTCCTATTCCCAAAAAGTGGAAGGGTACTTGTGCAGGAGGCAGTAACTTTACCTGCAACAAGAAGCTAATTGGGGCGCGATGCTATGACAGCTCTGGTTCCGGAGATGGCAGTGCAAGAGACTTTGAGGGTCATGGAACCCATACTGCCTCAACAGCAGCTGGAAACAAAGTTAATGGTGTGAGTTTTTATGGGCTTGCACAAGGTCTTGCAAGAGGAGGAGTTCCATCTGCCAGGATTGCTGCATACAAAGTTTGCCATCCAGTTGTTGGGTGCAATGAAGCTGATATCTTAGCTGCTTTTGATGATTCCATAGCTGATGGAGTTGACATCATTACCATCTCACTTGGAAGAGCAATGGCCTATGACTTCGACGAAGATGCTATTGCCATTGCTTCTTTTCATGCTATGGAGAAAGGGATACTTACGGTGCATTCTGCAGGCAACTATGGTCCTGCATCAGGTACGTTATCAAGTGTAGCACCATGGTTACTAACTGTTGCTGCAAGTAGCATAGATCGTCAATTCGTTGACAAGGTTATTCTTGGGAATGGGAAAACATTCTATGGAAAGTCAGTAAATTCATTCATGTCAAATGGAACAAAATTACCTATAGCTGTGCAAAATGATGCTAGGAATTGCCCTGGAGGCTCGGCTGAAGACTGTGACTGTGTAGACAGTAATATGGTGAAAGGAAAGCTTGTTTTATGTGGGACATTAGGGAGACAAGTATTAGCTTATGAAATGGGTGCAATTGGTTCAATCACAAAGGATGATAGAAACGAATTTGATGATGTGTCTTTTGTGACTTCTTTACCTTCACTGAACCTCGATTCAAAAGACTTTGCTATTGTTCAATCCTACAAAAATTCAACAAATAATCCACAAGCTGAAATACTAAAGAGTGAGATCATTGAAGACCGCAATGCTCCAAAAGTTCCTCATTTCTCTTCTCGGGGGCCTAATTCCATAGTTCCTGAAATTTTGAAGCCGGATATAAGTGCCCCAGGAGTAGATATCTTGGCTGCATTTTCACCTGAAGCGTCACCCTCAGGGAATCCAACGGATGAAAGAAAGGTCAAATACAACATAATGTTTGGAACCTCTATGTCATGCCCCCATGCTGCTGGAATAGCTGCATATGTGAAAACATTTCACCCAGATTGGTCACCAGCAGCCATTAAATCTGCTATTATGACCACAGCAAAGCCCATGAATGGTACTTATAATCTAACTGGTGAATTTGCTTATGGAACAGGGAATGTCAATCCACAACAAGCTATTGACCCTGGACTAGTTTATGACATTTCTAAGGAAGATTATGTAGAAATGCTTTGCAACTATGGTTATGATGCTAAAAAAATTAAACAGATCATTGGAGAAAATACAACCTGCCATGGAGCTTCCAATAGATCATTAGTGAAAGATATAAACTATCCTGCATTAGTGATTCAAGTTGAGCCTCTGAAGCCTTTCAATGTCAAGATTAATAGAACAGTGACAAATGTTGGCTTTGCCAGCTCAAGTTACAAGGCTACTGTCTCCCCAAATTCAAAAATCAACATTATAGTGAAGCCTGATCTTCTTTCCTTCAAATCACTGAATGAGAAACAATTCTTTGTCGTCTCTGTTGCTGGAGGAGCAAAACCAAAAGACATTGTGTTTTCCTCATCAGTAGTATGGTCAGATGGCACCCACAATGTGAGGAGTCAAATTATTGTACTGTGACTGTCTTAACATCCAAGAACATGCATGTTATGGCAAATCCAACTCTAAAATAAACTGTTGTGCTTTTTTCCTTTCCTGATTGATGATAATATTAGGCTATTAGCTAACCGTGGTGCTCTCTATCTCTTTCTAATTGTTGTCATTGATTTGAATGTATTATAGATTTTTAGCCCCAATTTCAGTTTTCTTATCACTTTCTATGCCAATATCAATTTCGTCCAGTAATTACGGTATGTCTGGTTGTTGCAGACAAGGCCCATTCCCATCAGATATGGAAATGAAGGTAGTTCCCCTAAAACTAATTCAGTCTGAAACTAATCAGAATGTGACTAACTGCCATTATGGGCCTAGGTGTAGGCTGACGCCTAGGGCAGCCCATAGTGTACATTTCTTGGGAATCCTGATGATCTGATTGGTTTAATTGGCTTTTAGGCGGAAGCAATCTCGCCAAGGTATTTAGACCTTTGAAGAAGGGACTCCATGCCGACCATAGGATCAAGTGGCATCTTAGATCTTAGATCCGCCCAAGAGGAAACGACCAAAATTCATTAAAACTCTGATTACGGCCAAAGATGCCTTATTTGTGCTGATACACCCTGATTTGTTACCTACAATATGACCGGTCCCCATCCTAGAGACAAAAAAAAAAAAAAAAAAAAAAAAAACTAAAACAAAACCTTAAACAAATCAAAAAGGGAACTTGTGACCACATTCCCCAAGATTTGTTCCTAGTCAACCAGGCTTATAAATGCCTTTTCTCCATTTTAGACAGGATCTTCCCTATATAAGAACCCATTCGCGCGAAAAGCAGAAGCAAGTTAACCAATGTAGCATCCTGGGCCGATTACTAAGAATACTAAATAAATCCCTTGTTGACCCTCTTAGCAATCCTCATGGTTGTTCCACTGAGTTCTCGATCCAGGCCAGCAAAATCAGACCCATATTTCACTTGTCTCATAAGTATACGAACCCACCTTTGTTAGTTTCTTAACCATTTTCCCTTTCCCCTAAACCATCTGAAACTTATCTCGAAACATTTGGCATCTCCATTGAGGAGACAGGTGCAACGTTGGCAACTGTAACCCCTGGTAGTACTGCTCGTGGACTTTCTTTAAGCTTGGAGGACTGCCCTTATAACAATGGGGAAGAGCTGATTACTCCTCCAGTGGAACGCAACAACACTACCAAGCCCAATGACAGGGTCGTACAGGGCAGCATGGCCAGAGACCTCATTAACAACTTAGAAACACTTGTGTAGACGACAGCAACTACAAATGCGCATCATGTCATCATACCCACTACCATCCTAGATTCCATCGTCGCCTCACAGAAGAACCTGAGTGAGTGGATAGCATGAATAAGGGGCGGTGGAGGAAGAACAAGCTTGACAACTGCTCCGGAAGGGAGAGGGCTTGGGCGCAACGAGCAAGAGTACACAACAGATGAGGTGAGGGTGACTCAGAAGGACCTGAAGTAATTGTTGTCCTCGCACAGGGAAGGGCCTTCCACAGTATCAGAGGTGAAGCCTCCGCGAGCCATGATGATTGCAGAGAAGCCTTATGCTGCGGAATTTGTCAAGTGCTCCAAATCGACAAAAATAATAAAGACAAAAATAATAAAGAGTGAGCAGACTATCGTTTCACGATGATTAAGTTATTAATTCTTAAATTCGTTAAATCAATATTATTCAAGTTTATGAAAATAGAGTTGTTGAAAATTAAAATAAAAAGAAAAATAAAAATTAACAAACAATAAATCAAATGGATGAAAAATAATGATGTTAAAGCGTTAGAGTTCAGATTTTATTTGAACTCTTTAGATGCACAGTCAAATATTAGTTTAACTATGTTCTATTTCAATGATTTATGGTCAATTTTTAAAATTAATTAATACTCAATCCCTTGGTATATTAATCCTCTTACGCTGATTGGAATTAACTATTCTCTTATTCTATGTTTGGATAATGAATTGGAATTGAAACATAAAATTTAATTTCAATTCCAATTCTTTTTAATTAAATTAGTCGAGAATCTTAAATTAATATTTGGAGTTGTCAAAAATTAAGATAAGAAATTGTAATTCTAAATTCAATTATAATTTTATTGTTTAAAGATATGATCTAAAATATTAAAAAATTATTTACAAAAATAAAATTAATAAAAATATTCATACAAGTAATATTTTTATAATATAATAATTATTTTTTTTCATAAAGAAAATTTTCATGAATTTTTTTATAAAAAATAAATAGCTATTATAATAATTTTATATAAAAATATAAATAATTTTTATATAAATATAAAATCTCAATAAATATGATTATTCATAAATAAATGTGAGAGAGAAAGAGAGAGAGAGAAAGTTTAATTTTTAAACTATAGAATTGATAATTCTTATGGTATAGGTTAAGAATTGAGAAAGGCTTAACTTAGTTATTTTTCAATTCCATGGAATTAGTTTATGGAATTACAATTCCAATTCTAAATGGTATTCCAAACATAAAAATTAGAATTAAGAGGTCCAATTCCAATTCTAAACTCTAATTCCATGCTCAATTCCAGAAACCAAACGGACACTTAGTCTAATCCCAATTAGAAAGGCATTATCAAGAATGAGGGAAATAAAAGAAAAATCACATAACCCACAACGTCTATTCCTAGCGATTACAGAAGTTATGGTGTTTATCACAAGTTCTAGGTTCATGCAAATTTTTCCAAATCATACATCAACCTAAAAGATCATTCCCAAATTGATCAGGTTTATAAAATATTAAGAATAGATATAAACACGTAAATCATGAAAAAGAAACATAAATTAAACCCATAAAAGAAAGTTACATCATCTAAGAACAAGATCCATCATGCCCCTAATAAAGGAAAAATTAGTTACACATGAAAAAAGAAGAACACAAAGGGAAGAATATGACAAACTCCATTGTAGAAATGTGGAAAGGTTGAAGAAAATATCTAATCTTCAATCCTAATTTCGCCCACACCACATTAGGGTTTGTGTCTCTTGACGGCTGCTGCGTTCTGTCTAAGTGTGTCCAAGAGTGTGGCGTAACTTATGAATTTATAAGAAAAAAACGTGGGTTTTCTGCACAGTCAGCGCTCAGGCGCTACGTTACCAGCACCTAGACGCTGGCCCATTAAAACCACAGTGTTTTACGTATCGAGCGCCTAGGCGCTCTGACTTCAGTGCCTAGGCGCTAAACCACCAGAATGCAAAATCAGGTCTCTGTCTCATAAATCGTTCAGTCTTTTTCCATGCATAATTACCTATCAAAAACACATAAAAACACACAATTAAAACATAATTAAAAATAACTAAAAACAAAAGAAAATTAAGGACAAACTCAATCAAAAAGATTAAAAGAGAATGAAAATCCAATACTTTTGAACCGTAAAAATATGAATTTTTGAAGGTTCATCACTCCCCAAATTAAGCTGTTGCTTGTCCTCAAGTAAAAAGAAGAACAAAAAAAAAAAAAAAAACTAAACAAATAACAACTCAAAACACACAACCAAAACATGGCAACACCAGGTAGTGAATATCATACATATCCTCAGAAATTGCTTCACAATCTAATTTCAAAGTGTCACACATGAACAATTCAATTGTCACATCGTCTCTCACATGCAACTCTTATGCATCAATGACTTCCCAAAAACATGAATAAAAGGCTCAATCTCCTCATAAAGTACAAACTCAAATAGATTTATAAAACTGCAAATGCACATGAAACCCACATCTATAGGGTTGTTCTTCATCTCTCTCTCCACTAATGTAAACAACACACAACCAAGGATTAAAAGGGACTTTATAAGCTTGTAATGTAAAGCCAAGGGTATGGGTTAAGAAAGAAGTGGTAGGAAAATGAAAACAAAAATTGATATACAAAATCAAGTAAATTTCACAATTCAAGCCTCAAAATACTGAAAAAGTGCAAATTTGAGCAAAGAAATCAACACAACATTCACTTTCTTTCTTTCTTTTCTTTCTTTCTTTTTCTGTAACCTCCACCTCCAAACTTATTTCTTTGCAATACTTTGGGTAGACTTCTCTTCTTTTCTTTTTTCAAAAATTTTTTTGAATTTTTTTTAAAATATTTTCAGCTCCACAAAACTTCATGCACAAAAATAAGAAACACTTGAATAATAAAATAATACAAGATATGCACTCAACAGAGATTATGTAAGAGATGAATTTTTTTTTTCATATGGGTATGGGAAAAGGAAAATGTGGGTAAAAGAAAAGAAATAGAGACCAAACAATAACAAAGCTACAAAAGGGACCTAAGGATAAACTGTGTTCACAGGTTAGCTTGAAAGGCTCAAACGGTCCAAAGAAGGCCCTTATCATTTCCTTACTCATGCATTGCCTAAGATTTCGCCTCAAGAGAGAATCAAACAACTTCTAGATGCAAATCATCCACACATATGCAATCCCATAAACTTTCTCTAAGCTTGACATACAATTAAATTCCAAGGACTATCAATCATAAAGATGGGAAGAACATCCATACACAATCAAAACAATAGAGATAAATGCAACTCATAAATTCTCATGTGCTAACCCAAGAAATCATATCAATCCATAATTCAAACAATCATTGAATATTCAACTCAACACACCGGCATGCACAGAATTAAAACAGAGACTCAAAACACGAAATGGATGATGATGGCAAAATCAAAATTAATAAAAACAAGTAATTAAATGAAATAAATGCAAGAAAGGAAAAGAAAAACTCTTTTTGGCGGCCGACAACTATATACATCCCCCTATAAAGGATCCGAACTCAGGGAGACACCTAAGCTGACTCAACACTACCTTCAAAACAAAGAAAAATGTTAGCCAATAAAATAAGAAATAACAAAATAAAAACAAAAATAAAAGAGAAAAAGAGAGAAAATTTGGGTTGCCTCTCAAAAAGCGCTTGTTTAACGTCATTAGCTCGATGTTGCCTTTCCAATTAATTAAGGTGGCTTGAAGCAAAAGAAGTAGGATGACATTTTTCTCTTATCAGCTCTTTGCCTCCATACTCTGTCACTACCTCTGGAATCAATCTGCAATAAATCAGTGGAAGCTGAAGGATCTTTTTCAATTGCAACACTTTTAGAAAGAGGAGGTCCTTTCTCCTTTTCATCAACCATTTTAGGAGTTGGAAAATCAACATTGATTGATGACAAAGGACTCTTACTAGCCAAATCCTGTAGAGGCTTATCTTGAATGCATTTGACAAGGGCATAAATATCTGATGTCGGTGCAGATTTATCAAAAACATTAATAGTTACCTGATCACCATCCACCCTCAAAATAAGCTCTCCTCTAGGTACATCAATCAACGCTCCTGAAGTAGTCAAGAACGGTTTTCCAAGAATCAGAAGAATATCAGCATCCTCATTCATATCCAAAATCACAAAATCAGTTGGGAAAATAAATTTGTCAATCTTCATTAGCAAATCTTCCACTATACCATATGGATGTTTAATTGACCGATCAGCTAGTTGAAGAGACATTGTAGTTGGCTTCACTTTATAAATCGCAAGCTTGCGGAGAATTGACAATGGCATTAAATTGATGCTAACTCCTAAATCACATAGAGCTTTCTCAATAATCAACTTACCAATGGTGCATAGAATGGTAAAACTACCTGGATCTTTCAATTTTGGTGGTAGTTTTCTTTGAATTATAGTACTACACTCCTCAGTAAGTGCCACAGTCTCATCTTCCTTGAGCTTCCTCTTCTTTAAGAGAAAATCTTTCATGAATCTAGCATATGAGGGCATCTGCTAAAGTGCTTTAGCAAAGGGAATATTTATCTGCAGCTTCTTGAAGACATCCAAGAACTTGGAAAATTGATTTTGTTGATTCTTCTTCTTTAACCTTTGAGGAAGCGGGAGTCTAGCATACAATGAAAGATCAACTATTTTTTGCTTACGTTCCTTCTTCTTCCTCTGCTACTTTGGTTGCTCCTCTTTAACGTCTTCATTACAACACTTTTGAGATTGGACATCTGCAACAGGAACATCAATTTCCTTAACTGGTCTATCCAAAGTCTTACCGCTTTCAGTGTAATTGCATGACATTGCTCCTTTGGATTGACGACAGTATCACTCGGGAAGGTACCTGGAGGTCTCTCTTGAAGTTGTTTTGCTATCTGCCCTACTTGATTCTCTAAATTTTTAATAGCAACTCATTGATTCTGAAAATTTGCTTTTGTTTCCTCCATAAAAGCAGAAGTGTGTTGCACAAAAGCAGATGTCTGTATAGAGAGTTTCTCAAGTGCAATCTCAAGAGGAGACTTCTTCTCTAGTTGAGGAATCAATGGCACTGTTTGATTGCTCCAAGAAAAATTAGGATGATTCCTCTACCCTAGATTATATGTATTTGAAAACGGAACACCCTGAGGTCTGAAAGGATTATCCATATAATTTACCTGCTCTTGAGAACTGAAACCAGAATTGCTTGCCTCACATCCACCATTAGCATGATTACCTCCACAGAAGTCACAAATTAACATTTAATGGTTCACAGAATTTACTTGCATACTTTCAACTTGTTTAGTCAGGTTGGCCAACTGTTGACAAATACTTTTGTTTTGAGCAAGTAAGGCATCAAAAGTACCAAGCTCCATCACTCATTGTCTGACGACTGCTCTCCCACTAGGCAATTGATATTCAGTGGTGGCCATAACCTCAAATAATTCTTGAGCCTCTTCAGGAGTCTTAGTGTTTAAAGACCCACCTGCAGATGCATCCACCATAAGTCTTGTGGAATGATTTAAACTATTGTAAAATATCTGCACCTGTTGCCAAACCTTAAATGTATGGTGATGACATCTCCTTAATAACTCCTTGAATCTTTCTCATGCTTCATAGAGAGATTCTCCCTGATTCTGAGTAAAGCAAGCAATCTCACTCCTTATCTTCACAAACACTAATGGAGGAAAGTATCGAGTCAAAAATTTACTAACCAAATCCTCCCAAGTAGAGATGCTCCCTTGTGGCTGGGCTTGTAGCTAGCTCTTTGCTTTATCTCTGAGAGAAATTTAGAATAGTCGTAATCTAATGACATCATTAGTAATGCCATTATACTTAAAAGTATCACAGAGCTGCAAGAAATTCGTAATATGCAAGTTTGGATCTTTTACATGGCCTCCCCCAAACTGATTCTGCTGCACCAGCTGTAGAAGTGCTGATTTAATCTCAAAATTATTAGCCTGAATAGCAGGACACACAATACTGGTAGAAATATTTTCAGCAGATGGAGTAGCATAGTCAACCAATGTGCGTCTTTGCTCTGCAGTTACAACTCTTTCTACCATCTTTTGCTCTACTTCTTCAAGCATTTTCTTCTCTCTAGCTGCTTTCCTGTTTGCTCTAGCTGTTCTCTCAATCTCTGAATCAAAAAGTAATTCTTCTGATTCCAAAGAACCTTGCATAAACAAACAAACAAGCAAACCGAGTAAAGTAAAGAAAGAAATTTAAAAAAATAAAAAAAAAAAAGTAAAGTAAAATAAAAATAAATGACTAATAAAAATAAACAAAGAAAACAAAAATAAAAAAATAAATTAAAAAGAAAATTAAATGAGGAAAAAAGAAATTAAATAAGAAAAATAATTATTTATAAATAAAAGAAAATTTAAAGGAAAAAAATTAAAATTAAAAATAAAAAATTAAAAATAAAATTAAACAATTTAAAAAATGCTCAAATTAGTGTCTTTTCAACTACTATTTAATATTAATAACAATAATCCCCGGCAACGGCGCTAAAAACTTGTTGTAGAATTTGGCAAGTGCACCAAATTGACAAAAGTAATAAAGAGTGAGTAGAGTATCTTCCCACGAGGATTAAATTATTAATTACTAAATTCGTTAAATCAACACTATTCAAGCTAATGAAAAAAGAGTTGTTGAAAATTAAATTTAAAAGAAAAATAAAAATCAGCAAATAATAAATCAAAGGGATGAAAAACAATGATGTTAAAGCGTTAAGGTTCAGATTTCACTTAAACTCTTTAGATGCACACTCAAATATTAGTTTAACTATGTTCTATTTCAAAGATTTATGGTCAATTCCCAAAATTAGTTAATACCCAATCCCTTGGTATATTAATCCTCTTACGCTGATTGGAATTAACTAATCCCTTAGTCAAGAACGAGAGAATTAAAAGAAAGACCGCATAACCTACAACGTTTATTCCTAACGATTGCAGAAGTTATGGTATTTATAACAAGTTCTAGGTTCATGCAAATTTTTTCAAATGATACATCAACCCAAAAAATCATTCCCAAATTGATCAGGTTTATAAAAACATTAAGAATAGAGATAAACACGTAAATCATGAAAAAGAAACATAAATTAAACCCATAAAAGAAAGTTACATCATCTAAGAACAAGATCCATCATCCTCCTAACAAAGGAAAAATTAGTTACATATGAAAAAAGAAGAACACAAAGGGAAAAATATGACAAACTCCATTGTAGAAAGGTGGAAAGGTTGAAGAAAATCCCTAATCTTCAATCCTAATTGTGCCCACACCACATTAGAGTTTGTACCTCTTGACGGCTTCTGCGTTCTGTCCAAGTGTGTCCAAGAGTGTGGCGTAACTTATGAATTTATAAGAAAAAATGTGGGCTTTCAGCACAGTCAGCGCTTAGGCGTTACATTACCAACGCCTAGGCACTGGCCCATTAAAACCACGGTGTTTTATGTATTGAGTGCCTAGGCGCTCTGAATTCAGCGCCTAGGTGCTGAACCACCAGAATGCAAAATCAGTTCTCTATCTCATAAATTGTCCAGTCTTTTTTCATGTATAATTACTTATCAAAAGCACATAAAAACACACAATTAAAACATAATTAAAAAAACTAAAAACAAAATAAAATTAAGGACAAACTCAATCAAAAAGATTAAAAGAGAATGAAAACCCAATACTTTTGAAACATAAAAATATGAATTTTTGAAGGTTCATCACCTTACCTGCTAGGTATCTCCCGCATACATTCAGGAAGTTTGATGGAACAGGGAGTGTCGACGAACATATAATGTCCTTTCTAGATGACTTAGGAGTATATAAAAAGGACAAAGATATAAGATTAAAGGAGTTTTCTAAGTCACTAATGGGGCGAGCGTTTACGTGTTATGCAGAGCTGCACCCCAACTCAATACATTCCTAGGAAGAAATGGCCACAGAGTTCTGCGACAAGTTTTTGGAGGAGGAAGTGGCTATGCACATCATGGACTTGGGACGAGTAAAAACATAAATGCAGGGAAGGATTAGTGGCTTTCATCAAGTGGTATAGGGATCGTGCATTAAAGTGCAGGGAGACCATCCCCGAGGCGGATTTGGTGTATGTGTGTATAAAGAAAATGGAGGACGGATAAAAGGTTTTTCCATCCTTAGGCATAGTAAGCATGTTCGCTAAGCTAATTAAGCAGGCCGTGGATATTCAAGAGACAATGAAGAAGCATGGTAAGTAGCGCAAGGAACTAGAATCAGTCTTTTATGTATTTGCCTCGAAGGACCATTCAAAGAAAAGGAATTACAAAGCAGTCCCCCTACCAAGATGCTAAGAAGAAAAATGAGACCCTTCATCTTCCCATTCCACTGACTAAAGCAACAAGTGTATAAGTTAGCAGAGGACGTCGAGGTCACCCTTAAAGGCTTTGACTGAAAAAGAATATCAGAACCTTGATTTCTGCATCTTACATCGTTCCAATGGACATGGCACCATGAATTTCCATGTCATTAGAAAGGTGTTTTCCAGAAAATTAGCTGAAGGAAAAATATTGCTCCCAAAAAGTGAAATGGTTAGCAAGAATGTACACAGGAAGCCTCTCCTCAATCATGGGTTACACACGATAATCTTGCACGAGGTTGTTGAGTGAATAGAAAATGAAGAAGGGGTAACTTTTAGAAGGAGAGAAAAGGAGATGGTTTCACAAGATACCTTGATCAGCATAAGGCTGGCAAAGACAAGAAGGTTCCGTATACTGTTTGGACAATTGGGGCTTGACATAGGATCTCAAGTTGAGGCGGTCAAGGACCATAGTAGAAGTAGTAAAAAGAAAGTGAGGAAATCTGTGTTCAGCTAATGCTCCTTTAACCAGGTTGGCAAGGTCGCATGCAATGGCTGTAGTGCTTAGAGAACCCAAAGCAATACAATACAACTACTATCATAATTGCCCCCTATTCGTGGAAACTATTGTGGAAGGACATCGATGGGTCAAGGGTCAATGTTATCCCCACTTCTATCATTAAAGCCTTGGGCCTCCCAGTGGAGCGGCTCAGGCAATCTGATTTAATCCTGAACATGTTCTAGGGAATGCTTGTTTTCACCAGGGGATCCATCACAATGAGGCTGCTAAGTCCCATCAACACATTGAATAACTACCAGGTGGTATACGGTTTGCATATTACCATATACTTTTGGGAAGGCCCTAGATACACCTACATCAATATGTCCCTTCCAACCCTGCATCAATGTGTAAAGTCAAACTACATGGGCACAGATATAGGAAATCCCAGCCACCACTACAAGAAATTCATGATTTAGCGACGGAATTTTGCAAGGGAAAACTAATCCTTTACTAAATTTCAAAAATAAATTCAAGGGAAAAAACAACAAGTGAGTAGCGAGAGAATTGCGAAGGATAATTTTTCTCACTAAAATTAGTGAGAAAATTGCGAGGGATAAATTTTCCTCGCTAATTTTAGGGAGGAAATTGTGAAGGATAATTTTCGACGAGGGCAATTATCCCTCGCTAAAAAATAATTTACTTCTTTTGTGTTGTTTACATCTTCCCTTACTTTGCCTATTGGTCTCTCGCGAATGTCCTATCTTTCTCTTAACATTTTTATCTTCCCTTACATAAGCTGAGTTATTTTTCAATAGGGATAATTTCTCTATTGTTATCCTCCTCCGCCTACAGTGCCCATAACCAAGTCACTGCCCCATCTCTCACCACCACACCGCCTAGTCACCATCGAAATAGACCTACAGAACCCCCTCCTCACCTCGTCAACCACCACGAACCAACCCAGAAATTGGAATAACCACCATCAAACTCACCTACCTGGACCGAGATTTGGCCAACACTAGTCTTTGCCACAATCTTCGCCGCCCCACCAAGCCAGTACCCAAGATCCAGGACCAGACCCGTGACTACCAAAGCCCCGTCACACCGAACCACGACTTGTACCCGCTACACGCCCCACCAAGCCAGGATACCCATTTCTTCTCCTCAAACGCCTTAAGCCCAGTCGCCTTCCCCATTTTCTATCGTTGAGCACTAGACTAGCAACCACTAAAGCCCTGCTGTCTCAACCCTTGATGATCCGCCACACCACCGTGCCGTCCAGACCTCACAAACCTGTCATCACCTGTAGCGCGCTGTGTACACCAGAGCCATAACGTCGCGATCGCCGTTAGAGCTAGGATCCGCCAAAACCCTTGTTGCAGCATCTCACACCAAGCAGTAGAAACCCCTTATTGCCTTTACTTTCCCATTTTGTTTGTTTTTATCATTTTTATTTTTATTAGTTTTGATTTTGAGTTTTTTGATAGTTTAAGTTAACTTATTTGGGTTTGAATTCAGGTAAAAAAAATAACAATAGGATGGTGTATAGCGCCTTCAGGGGTGACAAAACTGGTTGCTCGTGGGTGTTTTCTGGCGACGTGGCCTAACGGCTCACGGATCTGCACAGTGGGCTTGCAATAAGGTGTAGTCGGTTGTTTGCTGAACAGAGTGGTGGTACCCTACTAGCGGCATAGCTCAATGGAAGCTTGGAGTGCTAGCTATTCACCATGGCAGATGATGGTTTCTGGTTTGGTTATAGTTCACAGTGGGCATTGTGAGTCATTCTTTTAGGGTTTCTACTCTCTGCAATTATGGTAGAAATAGATAAATATTTGTTAGCAAATTCTGAGAAATGTGAAAGTCCCAAGATTCCTTGAGATTCATTCTGCCATTCCAAGGATTGTTTTCAATGGTATTTGATGATAGTAGTATATTTGATGATAATAGCATATTTGTATGGTATTCAATTGGTTTTTTTGCTACGCCTCTAAATTGTCTCTGTGCTTATGTTCTATTTATCACATTGCTCTTTTTTTTCCCACATATCTTTTAAAAAAAAATAGATGCTGGTTGCACCTTTTAGGACATCTTCTAGTAGAAAAATTAAGATACATTTATGCTGACGCTCCTTTACTTAAGTTTTTTTGTCGGACCAACTTCAAGAAGCACTGCCTGTGTTGCAGTTATTAGAAACAACCAACTTGTTGTTGCAAATGCTGGTGATTCACGTTATGTGATATCTCGAAAGGGTGTGCTTGATTCCTTTCCTTAACCATTCAATCTTATATCTATTTTTCTTGTGCATTTGATATGAACTCATGTATACTTGATTCCTTTCCTTAACCATTCTATTTGAGAACTTTTTATTGCTAAATTTTCAAATAGTATTATGTTTTTTCCCCCATGGTTTAAGTAGTTTACTATCATGTAAATAAGCATAAGTTTTCCTTTTCTAGTTCATTTCAGACATTATTTAGATTATTGACAGTGATGTATGGTATTGGTATGAGTAAGGCCAATAATGAAAGAAAATTGTTTATATTCATTTTGCAATTGTCCATGTGAGACATTTGATGTAGCTATTATATTGCTTCTTTAGCACACCACTACTAAGCATTACAAGTACAACAAATGAATAATGCAACACCAAACTCAACTGTTTCATTTAATCAAAAAATTCCTAGATAATTTCCTTTTTATAACTCTATCTTTCTGTTCATCTGGGAAAATTGTTGTAATATTAACATTGCTTTCTTATATTATGCCATTTATAAATGTGTTTACCCACAATATTTCTTTTAGAAGTGATGTTTTTAGGATCTCATTTATAAAAGTGTTTACCCACAAAATTGTTGTGCCTCGCTGATTCTTGATTATATTATTATGATTTAATTATTTGAGCTAGCTATCCAATAAACTATCTTCTCTATTTTCTTAGTTGATGTTAACTTGGTTCTTTTCATGCTGTATTTTTTGCATTTTTCAAAATTAAAAATGCAAGCTGTCTTTGTCATGTCATCTTTGTTTTCCATTTGTATATCATTTATGACATCCTTGACAGTTGTTTCTTGACATTCCTTGACTGTAATGTTACATTTGTCCCCAAACCTGTCAGTATTTCCTTGTGAACCAACTGCAAATTGAACTTAAAATTCTTGACATCTTTGAATTTTGGCTTGCATTATATGCAACAGTAGGTGACTAGGTGCTACTATCTGGTATTAGTTCTTTACATTTAGACTATCTCTCTCTCCAAAGTATTCATCAACTCCCTATTACTCATAAATTTATATGCTGTACATAACTTTGGTTAATTTTTTTCCTTGGAATAAAGGTGGGTGCAGATTGATTATGGATCTTCACTAATGCTGTCCTGTTTTTTGCTTTTCATGAAGTCTTAGTTTTTCATATGCCTAGTGTTTTTGTCTTGCCTTTATTAAGTATTTGTTAAGCTTTTGGTGGCTAAGTCACCTTGTTGCCTTTATTGTCTTTGCTCATTGCCTGTTATTCTGGTGCTTGGTTTTTTGAGTTCAACACTCTAATTTTGTGTGAGATGAATGTTTGATTGAGAATTTGAGATAGTTTACTTTTTCTTTTAAGATGCCAAATTATGCTGTGATGGTGGCACAATGTACATGCATGGGTGGAGTGGGTGTGTAGTGTAGGTCTGGTAGCTTTTGCTTTTTTTTTTCTTTCATTTTTTTCTTGCTGTGACTGAGATTAGTGAGGGATTTACAAGGGAATAGCGAGGGATATTAGATTCAAAAAAAAATTTCTTGTGATGGCTGGGATTTAAAAGGGATTTGCGAGGGAATAGCAAGGGAAATTAGCGAAGGATTAGCGACGACTTAGCGACGGATTTTAGATCCAAAAATATCCAAACTATAGCGACAGAATAGCGACGAAATTCCAGGCACCATTTTTTTAAAAATTTGTGAGGGATTAGTGACGCATTAGCGAGGGATATTTCCCTCGCTACTTAGTAATAAAAATAAATCGACAGACGTGTGCCTCACTAATTCCTCTCAAAAATGTTTTGCGAGGGATTAGCGAGGGATATTTCCCTCGCTAATTTACAAATTTCTTATAGTGCACAAGAGCACCATTTGAAGCAACAGAAGCCTACCTAGTGGATGCTCAGTTATTTAATGAAGTTGCACCCTTAGGAATGAACAGTATCAAGAAAGAAGAGAAGCTTAGGCTGGAAATATTTGAATCTAGAAAGAGGAGGAGTACTCCGTGAAAGATTTCAAGCGGCCAAAGAACACGGGGGTATCTAGTAGCAGAACCAAAGGCGATGAAGAAATTCACATGTGTAAGAATCCATCTAGTGATATAATACAGATGGTACATCTCCCCAATAAGGAGATGGCCATGGAGATCTTATAGGAAATGTTCAATGATGATTTGATTAGAGAAAACCCCCCAAAGTTGCAAGATACCCCCAAGCAGAAGGAAGAAGACTTGGAAGTGATACAACTTGAGAAAAAAGGAGAAAGGGGGAGACTACTTTTCATAGGAACTGGTATGACTGAAAAGGAAAAGGAAAAGATGATTGAGCTGCTCAAGGAATTCCAAGATGTATTCACTTAGGAATATGAATAAATGCCATGACTGAATCCCACGATAATCACCCACAACTTAGCTGTTTGCCCAGATATAAAACTTGTAAAGCAACCACCTAGAAAGTTTACTCTAGAAGTTGAGCTCCATATAAACAAAAAAATGGAAAATTTGTTAAAGGAACGTGATGTGAGCCCACTAAGGAGCATGGATCAAGAAAGCCTAAGAAGTCCTAAATCAAATTGTGACAACTTTAATTGAAGCAAGCCCAAATTCAAGTCTTGATGGAGTGGAGCCCAAATTGGTCACTTATCTCATCCAACTTAAAAACCCATGATGCCTTGGACGTCCACTTCTCAAAAATGACATTTTCTAGTTTATTTCTATTAAATAAAGTATAATAAACTATGTGTGTGGATGGTGCATGTTTTTAAGCTTCTTGGGAGGGCAACCTTTGGCTTGCATGCCTAGGTAACTTCTTTTATTATGCCTAGGTAACTCCTATTTTCTAGTTAATGCTTTAATTAGTCACTTAATGGATTAGTTATTATTTTTTATGGAGAATTTGTCACATTATAATGATGATTTTGTATGCATATTCTATGCACCCCATTTTCCTATATGTATGCGTCTAAAACATGAATGAGAGGAGCTTTGGATGTTGAATTTGGATTGAATCCATTTGTGAGAATTTCGTTTCTCTTTGGTTCTTGGTTGAGCCACCCTTGTTCTTATCAAGAATCCAAGATTCTTGTGGCGAACTTCACTTGGCTTATCAAACCCCTTGGTTTGTGGCGCCATTCATCTCTATTCTTCACCTATCTTCTTCTTCTTTTTTCTTCCTATCTTGAAATGAACACAAAATGTTTAATCTAAGCGTGCTTGAAACTTAACAAAGTGTTCTTGAAAATTCAACCTAAGATCATCAAAAAAGGCAACCTATCCATTTGGTTGTCATCAAGTGGCATCAAAGCTCAGGTTTGGTTGAATTACTTGTTTGTGTTCTTCATTTTTCTTCTTTATCTTCTACCTTTCTTGTTTCTACGTACCCAAAAACCCAAAACGAAAAAAAAAATTGTTACTTATTTCTGTTTTGAAGGGAATTATTGCTTGTTGTCTCCTTGCTGCCCTAAGTAACAAAGGATTACAATAGAAAATAGCGCATGATAAGTGAAGGAAAAGAGAAGAGAAAATCCAATTTGGGCAATTTGTATCCTTGAAAAACTTTCCCTTCTTCCTTTATTTCATTATTCTTAAAGTTTTCCTTTTTCTAGCCTTTATTATTCTTAAAGTTTTCCTTTTTCTAGCCTTTCCTTTTGTTTTCCTTTGTTTTGATAAGTTTTGTGATTTTTGTTACTTGATTTTGGATATTTTGTGTGGATTGGTGTTTGACTCCTCTAAAACCTAAAAGAGAACAAATTGAGTGGAAATAGGCAAGAGTGAAAATTACATCTTGTGTGGAAAAAGTCTATTTGAGTGAAATACACATTGTGTGCACACGTGAAGGAGTGTGGTGAGGATTTATACTATCTTGTTATTTTTGATATTGTGTGTTTCAAGTGATGGCAGCCCAAGGTGATAGTCTCCAAGGTCTGCGGTTTTTCATGCTAGGATGACTACTCAAATACAAATCATTGCAAGGCAAATGGAGTAAATGAATGCAAACTTCAATGAATAACTTGCCAACCTCCAAAACCGAGAAGAATCAAATCATGGAAGTGGTTATGAGAGTGAGGGTAGACCTAGACATGGACCACGTAGAGGAAGGAGGCGTGATAGAGAGGATAGAATTGAAAGGGTCAAAATCAAAGTTCCTACCTTTCATGGGAAGAGTGATCCCGAAGCCTACTTGGAGTGGGAGATGAAGATGGAGCAAGTGTTTGATTGCAACAATTACAATGAAAGAAAGAGAGTGAAGGTAGCCATTCTTGAATTCAAAGACTATGCACTTGATTGGTGGAATCAAATGCAAAAGGAGAGAAGAAGGTATGAGGAGGAGCCTATTGAGACTTGGGCAGAAATGAAACAAGTCATGAGAAAGAGATTTGTTCCAAATCACTACCATAGGGATCTTCACAACAAATTGAAAAGATTGACCTAAGGATCCAAAAGTGTTGATGAGTACCACAAGGAGATGGAGTTGGCCTTGCTTAGGGCCAACATTAATGAAGATAGGGAGGCAACTATGGCTCAGTTCTTACATGGGTTGAATCAAGACATTTAAGACATAGTGGAGCTTCAAAACTATGTGAAGCTTGAAGATTTGGTCCAACAAGCCATAAAGTTGGAGCAACAACTCAAGAGGAAGAAGTCCAAATTTCCTTCTTCTTCTAAGTTTTCATCTTCAAGTTAGAAGGACAAATCAAAGAAGGAGGGTATTTCATCTTCAAAGGAGGCCATGCCTATATCTCATGAAAAGAAGCCTATGGAAGCATCTCCTAGAAATCGTGATGTGAAGTGTTTCAAGTACTTGGGTCATTGACATATTGCATCTCAATGTCCAACTAAAAGGACAATGGTATCAAGAAATGGAGAAGTTGTCACACAATCCGAGGCTTCTAGTGAAGAAGAAAGTGGGGGAGAAGTAGTTCCGGAAGGAGGAGATTTACTCATGGTGAGGAGACTTTTGGGAAGCCAAGCCAAGGAGCATGATGAGAGCCAAAGAGAAAATATCTTCCATACTAGATGCATGATCCAAGGGAAGGTATGTTCTTTAATTATTGATGGTGGGAGTTGTACTAATGTTGCTAGTACTAGAATGGTTTCTAAATTGAATCTTGTGACTAAGCCACACCTACAGCCATATAGACTTCAATGGCTTAGTGAAATTAGTGAGTTGACCGTGAACAAGCAAGTTGAAGTTTGTTTCTCCATTGAAAAGTATCATGATAGTGTTTTATGTGATGTGGTACCCATGGAGGCAAGTCATATGTTACTTAGGAGGCCTTGGTAATTTGATAAGAAGGCCAACCATGATGGATTCACCAACAAATTCACTTTTGTACATCAAGACCAAAAGGTCACTCTTTTACCCTTGTCCCCAAATGAAGTAAGTGAGGACCAACTTAAGATGAGAGAAAAGAAAGAGCAAGAGGAAAAAGAAAGAGGGAGTGAAAAGAAGAGTGATGACAAAATGAAAAAGAATAAAAATAGTGAGAGAAAAGAGAGTTATTTGGCAACAAAAAGTAAGGTGAAGAGGGCTTTGATTTCAAGGCAGCTCCTATATATGCTTTATTGTAAAGAATTCTGTTTGAATGCTAATGCTCCTAACAAACTTTCTTTGCCTAGTGGTATTAAAACTCTTTTGCAGGAATTTGGTGATGTGTTCCCGAAAGAAGTGCCTCACGGCCTACCTCCTTTAAGGGGGATAGAACACCACATTGACCTCATTCCGGGTGCATCATTACCCAATAGGCCAGCCTATAGGAGTAATCCTCAAGAGACCAAAGAAATATAAAAGTAAGTGGAGGAGTTGATGCAAAAAGGATGGGTATAAGAAAGCTTAAGTCCATGTGCTGTCCCAGTTATCCTAGTGCCTAAAAAGGATAGAAGTTGGAGGATGTGCATAGATTATAGGGATGTGAATAACATCACAATCAAATATAGACACCCTATCCCTAGACTTGATGATTTGCTTGATGAATTATATGGTACTCATTTGTTTTCTAAAATTGATTTGAAATGTGGGTACCATCAAATTAGGATAAGAGAAGGGGATGAATGGAAAACTGCCTTTAAAACTAAATATAGATTGTATAAATGGTTGGTAATGCCTTTTGGTTTAACAAATGCACCTAGCACTTTCATGAGGCTTATGAACCATGTCTTAAGGGATTTTCTAGGCAAGTTTGTTGTTGTGTATTTTGATGATATCTTGATATATAGCAAAAGCCTAGATGAACATCATGAACACTTAAAGGCTGTTTTGCATGTGTTAAGAAAAGAAAAGTTGTATGCTAATTTAGAAAAATGTACTTTTTGTACGAATCATGTGATCTTCCTTGGTTTTGTTGTAAATTCAAAAGGGGTTCATGTTGATAAAGAGAAAATTAAGGCCATTCAAGAGTGGTCAACCCCAAAAAATGTGAGTGATGTGAGGAGCTTTCATGGCTTGGCTAGTTTCTATATGAGGTTTGTTAAAGACTTTAGTACATTGGCTGCTCATCTTAATGAAATTGTTAAGAAAAATGTTGTGTTTAGATGGGGGGAGAAACAAGAGCATGCATCTAATGAGCTTAAGGAAAGACTTACTCATACACCAATACTTGTTTTGCCTAATTTTGCTAAATCTTTTGAAATTGAATGTGATACTTCTAATGTTGGTGTTGGAGCTATTTTAATTCAAGAAGGGCATCCAATTGCTTATTTTAGTGAGAAATTAAGTGGTGCTGCCCTTAATTATTCCACTTATGATAAGGAATTGTATGCCTTGGTGAGAGCTTTGCAAACATGACAACATTATCTTTTGCCCAAAGAGTTTGTTATCCATAGTGATCATGAGTCCTTAAAGTACTTGAAAGGACAAGGAAAGTTGAATAAGAGGCATGCCAAGTAGGTTGAGTTTCTTGAACAATTCCCATATGTGATTAAGTATAAGAAAGGTAAGGCCAACATAGTGGCGGATGCACTTTTAAGAAGGTATACCTTACTCTCTACCCTTGAAACAAAATTGTTTGGGCTTAAATGCATTAAAGAATTGTATGAGCATGATAAAGATTTTTCTCATATCTATGCTAATTGTTTGCATTCAGCTCAAAATGGGTATTTTAGGCACCAAGGGTTTTTGTTTAAAGAAAAGAGATTATGTGTGCCCAAAAGTTTCATAAGAGAGTTGCTTATGAGGGAGGCGCATGAAGGGGGATTAATGGGACATTTTGGGGTTCAAAAGACTTTAGATATGTTGCACGAACATTTTCATTAGCCACACATGAAACATGATGTGCAAAAGTTTTGTGAAAAATGTATTGTTTGTAAAAAGTCTAAATCTAAAGTGATGCCTCATGGACTTTATACTCCTTTGCCTATTCTTGATTTTCCTTAGATAGATTTGTCAATGGATTTTGTTGTAGGACTGCCCCAGACAAAGAATGGTAAGGATTCAATTTTTGTAGTGGTGGATAGGTTTTCTAAAATGGCACATTTTATACCATGTAAAAAAGTTGATGAAGCTTGTCATGTTGCTGAATTGTTCTTCAAAGAAGTGGTAAGGCTTCATGGCCTTTCAAGAAGTATTGTTTTAGATCGTGACACAAAGTTCTTAAGTCACTTTTGGAGGACTTTGTGGGGTAAGCTGGGTACAAAGCTTCTTTTCTCCACTACTTGTCATCCCCAAATTGATGGGCAAACTGAGGTAGTTAATAGGACACTTTCTTCTCTTCTTAGGGATGTAATAAAGAAGAACATTAAGTCTTGGGAGGAGTGTTTGCCTCATGTGAAATTTACTTATAATAAGGCTGTTCATAGTACTACTCAATATTCTCCTTTTGAGGTTGTTTATGGATTTAATCCTCTAACTCCTCTTGATTTATTGTCATTGTCTAACTCTTCAATTTTAAAGCATAAAAATGGCAAGGCTAAAACTGAATTTGTGAGGAAGTTACACGAACAAGTCAAGGCTCAAATTGAGAAGAAGACTGAAAGCTATGTTAGGCAAGGCAACAAAGGGAGGAGGAAGGTGGTGTTTGAACCCGGAGATTGGGTTTGGGTGCACATGAGAAAAGAGAGATTTCCTGCACATGAGAAAAGAGAGATTTCCTTCACAAAGGAAATCCAAGTTTCAACCAAGAGGAGATGGGTCATTCTAAGTGTTGGCCAAGATCAATAATAATGCCTACAAGATAGACCTTCCAGGTGAGTATGGTGTTAGTGCAACTTTCAATGTGTCTGATTTGTCTCCTTTTGATGTAGGTGATGAAGATTTCAATTCGAGGTCAAATTCACTTAAAGAATGAGGGGATGATATGAGCCCACTAAGAAGCATGGATCAAGCAGCACTACAAGGACTTGGTGGACCTATAACAAGAGCTAGGATCAAGAAAGCTTAAGAAGTCCTAAATCAAATGGTGACAACTTTAATTGAAGCAAGCCCAAATTCAAGTCTTGATGCAGTGGAGCCCAAATTGGTCACTTATCTCATCCAACTTGAAGAACCATGATGGCTTGGACATCTACTTCTCTAAAGTGACATTTTCTAGTTTATTTCTATTAAATAAAGTGTAATAAACTATGTGTGTGGATGGTGCACGTTTTTAAGCTTCTTGGGAGGGCAACCTTTGGCTTGCATGCCTAGGTAACTCCTTTTATTATGCCTAGGTAACTCCTATTTTCTAGTTAATGCTTTAATTAGTCACTTAATGGATTAGTTATTGCTTTTTATGGAAAATTTGTCACATTATGATGACCATTTTGTATGCATATTCTATGCACCCCATTTTCCTATATGTATGCGCCTACAACATGAATGAGAGGAGCTTTGGATATTGAATTTGGATTAAATCCATTTGTGAGAATTTCGTTTCTCTTTAGTTTTTACTGGAGCCACCCTTGTTCTTATCAAGAATCCAAGATTCTTGTGGCGAACTTCACTTGGCTTATCAAACCCCTTGGTTTGTGGCGCCATCCATCTCTATTCTTCACCCATCTTCTTTTTTTTTTTCTCCTTATCTTGAAATGAACACAAAATGTTTAATCTAAGCGTGCTTGAAACTTAACAAAATGTTCTTGAAAATTCAACCTAAGATCATCAAAAAAGGCAACCTATCTATTTGGTTGTCATCAGAATGATTCATTAAACCTATTCAGCACCCCAGTTGGTTAGCAAATATAGTCCTTACTAAAAGGAATAATGGGCAAATTTGTTGTTGCATTGATTTTCAAAATCTTAACAGAGCGTGTCCTAAAGATGATTTTCCCTTTCCACACAAAGATAGACTGATGGATGCCATAGTTGTGCATGAGCGGTTTTCATTCATTGATGGCTTCAACAAATACAATCGGATCATAATAACCCCTTGTGACGAAGAAAAAATTACTTTCAGAACTCTCTTTGGAGACTTTCACTATGTTGTCATGTCTTTTGGATTAAAGAATGCAGGGGCTACATACTAAAGGACAATGACAACAATTTTTCACGATATGATGCATGAAGTAGGGGAAGATTATGTGAACTATCTAGTTGTCAAGTCCAAGAAGAAGGAGCAGCGCATAGAGCATCTGCGGGCTGTATTCCAAAGGTGCAAAAGATACCAGCTAAGAATGAACCCCCTCAAATGCGCCTTTGCGGTCTCTTCAGAAAAGTTTCTATGATTGAAAGTGCATAGGAATGGTGTCTTAACGAATGAGGAGACAAGACATGAAGCCGCCCACAAATGTGTAAGTGGTACAGGGCTTGATTGGAAAACTGGGATACATTAGAAGACTCGTGCTCGCCATGTCTGAACTCATTGAGTCTTTAAAAGGGCTCTTAACTGAAAATGAATTATTTAGATGGCAAGTTGCGCAGCAGGAGCCATTAGAAAGAATCAATGTGGTACTAACCTCCATAAGAACCATGTCCCCTCCAATAAAAAGGAAGCCTATGAAACTATACTTGACTGTCACAGAATGAGCCATAGGCAAGTTAATTGCATAAGAAGAAGAAGAGGTGGAAATGCCATTATCCTACTTGAGCATAATGATGAAAGAGACAAAAAGAAAGAACTCCAGACAAGAAAGGCACTGCGTCGTACTAGCATACATTGCCTAGAAATTTAGGCATTAGTTTCAGGCGCACCAGATACAATTGATGTCTAAGGTGGAAGGTCTGAAGTTCCTCCTCCAAAGCCCTCTATTAACAAGCAGACTGAGTAGATGGTCCTTAATGTTGAGCAAGTTTGACATTATCTTGACCTCGCCCACTGCACAAAGAAGTCAAGCCTTAGCAAACTTGTTGATAATTTGCCCTTCTACCAATGACGAAGCTATTTCGAAATAAATCCCAAGGGAGATGGTAGAAGTAAGTACGTGCAAAGCAAGGGGACAAAGGACATTAATGTTTGATGGAACCCTTTTAACACCTCAAGATGGAGCTGGGCTAGTACTAATCAACGAAAAGGGTGAAGGGTTGTCCTTTGCTTTCAAACTAACCTTCAACTGCACAAACAATGAGGCAGAGTACGAAGCACTGATATTAGGACTTATAATGGCCAGGGACATCGGGGTAAAGCACCTGTTAGTCAAAGGAGACTCCAACCTAATCATAAAATAACTCAAGGTGAGTTTGAAGTGTAGGAGGGGTCCTTGGTAGCTTATAAAGAAAGCGTCCTTTGCTAGATGAAGGAATTCAAAGAAGTAGAATATCAGCACGTGCCCAGAGTAGAAAATAGACAGGAAGATGCTCTAGCAACTATAGGAAGCAGAGTGACAGAGCAGTAAGGTGGGCAGATTGTTAATTTCTAAGTATCCACCATGCCTAGAAGGAATACTGGGGGACTCTAAACTCCAAAGAAGCTTATTACTAGAGAACTCCCCTCAAAATTTCCCTCATGCAGGGACACACATTGCTCGAAAAAACTGCCAAAGACTTCCATATATTAAAGAGGAAATTGTTCAAAAAGAGCATAAATGGACTATTGATGAAATGCGTCTTTGAAGGAGAAGGAAGCAGAAGACTCAAGGATTTGCATGAACAAATATGTGGGCAGTAGGGACCTAGTTTGTACAGGAGATTACGAGAGGGGGGTTATTGGCCTTCCATGAAAACACAATGTGACACTCTACGGGAAGCATGCCTCCCTAGTCAAGAAGGGAGGGAAACCATAGAAGTTAATGTTGCCAGAGACTGGAGGTGGCCTATCAACAAATATCTAACTGAAGGTATACTTCCCCTAAATGAGAAAGAGGCAACACAAATATGGAGGAAGGCAGAGAGAGGTACTTTTGCAAAAGGGAAGAAATCTTCAAGACCAGTTTCATGGGGGAAGTACTAGGTTGCACAGGCAAAGAAGAATAGGAAAAGGTGATGGAAGAAGTACACATTGGTGCCTATGGAAGGAATTAGAGCGAAAGATCACTGTTGAGGGAATTAATCTGCCTAGGCTACAACTGGCCTACTATATGGAAAGACATAATGGCCTTCGCTAGGTAATGCTCAGTTTGTTAGAAACATGATGATCTGATACACGTACTTGTTCTAAGGATGCATGGCCTCTCCTCACCATACCCTTTCCGCACTTGGGCTATGGACTTCATGGGACCTATTAGCCCACCATCACAGGGAAAGAAGTGGATACTGGTTGCAACAAGACATTTCACTAAGTGGGTCAAGGTTGTTGCTTCGAAGGAAGCCAATACAGAATTAGTAGTGTCATTCTTAAGGAAAAGCATTATTTGTCGCTTCGAGCTACCCAAGAGAATAGTGTCTGACAATGGCACACATTTTGTTAATAAAAGAACTAGGATCTTGATTAGGACAATGCATGACACGCAAAGGGATTCGAGCGAGTTTTTCAGCAGCACTATGGGCCTTTAGGACCACTAAACATGGAGTAACTAAAGCAACCTTATTCTCCATGGTGCATGGGGCAAAAGTAATACTACTAGCTGAAGTAGCAGTGCCCTTGGCGAGAATGATGCTAATCGAGGAGGACAAAGAAGAGAGAAAGAAGTCAGCAGAATTAATGAAAGGTTGCAGAAATAAAGCATATGAGAACCTGGTCAAGCATCAAAGGAAGTTAATATTGGCCTATGAAAGAATGGTGAAGCCCAAGATATTCGCAGAAGGAGAATTGGTGATAAAGGTTATAGATGCAGTCATGAAAAAGAAACATATATCTTAATGGGCGCCTAAATGGGAAGGACCCTATATTGTACTTGAAGCACATCTCGATGGATATTGCACATTGGAAAACCCAGAAACTACCAAAATGGTAGGGCCCCTTAATTTCAAGTACATTAAGAAATATTATCCTTGAATTGTAATATGAAAATAGATGAAATGAAAGTTATTATGAGGTATTTCATAACATATTTGTCTATAATATGAAATTCTAGGCACGTTTTGAACTTAGGTGTTCAAATGGAAAACACCTAAGTATGTCAGGCCTAGCTATAACATCTACTCCAATTAGTTAGTCTTAATTAGGGTTATAGAAGTTCAGTAACTTGTGCAGGGATTATCTGTTAACTTAAATGACCTTTTTAAGATAGTTGAGTTATTTTTCTATAACACTTAATGTGAGAAATAGCTATTAATAGCTCAGAAAGTAGTATAGACTGCTTAGTCAAAGGAAATAAATGTGGATGATTTATTTCTAAGTCACAAATGTAGAGTTTGTGATGTAGTTAAAGTTTGAGGAAAAATCGAGTTAATTTGATATTTTTAAGTACACTGAGCAAGTGTTTTAATTCTGGATTCACTTACAAGATATATGGAAGTTTATGAAAATTATGAGAATAAGATTAAGATGAATCCTAGGATTTTTCAGAATACCTAGGGAAGTTAGGAAACTTAATTCTGTGAAATTAAAGTATTCCTAAGAGATATAGAGTTTCAGTAAAATATCTCAGTTTGCTTTATGACTCATGTTCCTATCCTTTCTCCTAGCCGTTTTCCTTGACTTTTCTCCCCCTTATTCTCTCTTTTCTCATGTGAAAAGGTGCAAAAAATAGAGGAAAGAAAGGAAGGAAAAGAAGGATGGAAATGGAAAAGAAAGAAAAGGAGAAAGAAAGAAGAGAATGAAGGAGGAGGAACCAAGGAAGATCAAAGAGCAAAACTAGAGCTTGAAATTCATCCTTACTACAAGAGGTAGGGTGTATGTTTCAACTCATCTATTTCCCTATCTATTTCTTCATGCTTGGTGCATGGTTAGTGTAACATTCTCCCTAACTTAATGATTCTAATCAGTGTTATAGTAGCTCAATAAAATTGATGGAAGTTATTTGATGATTTTGATAATGATTTGGATTGATTTGAGCATAAATCTATGACACTGAAGTTGAGAAATAGCTCAAGCAGTTCAGAAATTAGTCTAAATAGCTGAAAAGATAGAAACAAATATGGAACATTTATTTCTAAGTCATAAAAATTTGGTATGAGTTGTATTAAATTCTAGAAGATAAAATGAATTAGTTTGACATTTTTTAATAACACTGAAATAGTGTTCAAAGATCAAACTAAACAGGCAAGTAGCTTAGAAAGTCGTAAGATTATAAGCAAATATAAAATAAAGGATGAAGATTAATCTAAGAATGGAAACAGATTAAATTGAACACTTGAAAGCATCTTAGTTCAATTCCATAAGGTTTAACTTAACCTAGGGATGAATAGTGAAGCTTAGTAACTGGTAAAGGTGTATAATGAGATATATGGAAACATAAAGCTGAGAAATGAAGGAAATCCTAGAATTTTCTACAATACTTATGAAGGTTAGAAAATTTATTTTTGAAAGATTAAAGTGTTCTTAGCAGATAAAATGTTTCCAACATGATTTCACCTTTTTCCCTTTCTTTCTTTTCCTCCACTGCCCCTCTCCCTCGTTCTTATCCATTTCTTTAGACTTTTCTCTCACATTATCTCACTCCTACGTCTAGCCATTAGAAAAGAAGAGAGAAAATAGAGAGGGAAGAAGGAAGCAATCATGGAGGAAGAAATGAGAACCAAGAAGAAAGAAAGAAAGATCAAGAAGAGGAAGATAGGAAGGGAAAGAAGAAATAGCTCCAAGTTGAGGTAGTGGGTTTTCTTTACCTTTTCTACTTTTTCTTTATTTTTTTAATGTTTTGGAAACTTGTGATTTGGATGATGATTTTGAAATGGTAAAGATGATTTTGTGTTTATTAAGATTTGGAAACTTGATTCCTTGATTTGATTCATGATGAGTTTTAAGATTTGAAAAAAATGGGTTTTATACCCATATTGAGGTTTACTATTTTATGAGTGATTTGGATCATATTTGTGATAGTTGGATGTTGATGTTTATTGATTTAGTTTAGGTTGAAATGGCTTAAAAGCTTTGTTTGCTACAAATTTCCAAGTGGTAATCGATTATCATAAGCTGGTAATCAATTACCAAGCTTTTGGAGCTTCGAAATGAGTTTCTAGGCAATTGGAAATCGATTACACAGCCCTGGTAATTGATTACCAGGATTCTGCTAAGCTGGTAATCGATTACCAAGGCCTGGTAATCGATTACTAGGTCCCTAAATTGAGGTTTTTAGTCTGAAAATGATGGAAATAGAGTTCTTTATCCCATGAGACCTAAATACAAATCTTAAACCTTGAATTGAATGATTAAATTTCATTAAATTGTGAAATGATTATGCATCCAAACTAATTTGAGAAATAATTTTTATGATGTGTATGAATCGAATGAGATTGAATGATGAGTTTGATTGCCTATGATGAGAAAAACTTTTATATGCATATGATTGCATGATTGAAAATATAATGATTGAATAGATTTGAAGAAAAAATGATTTTTCTCTCATGGGTATCCCTTGGTAGAACTAGACTGAGTTGGGTTTTGGATATACCTTGTACTTAGGGTAAATCTCAGATAATGGTATAAGAGAATATGAGAATTTCTTTCTTTACCAAAGTAATTGAGGTTGAGGAAGACCTCTATTTTCACCTAAGCTTCCCTAGTCATCAAGTGGTAAAGGAAAGCCTCACTACTTAAGGTGATCCTAAATCCTGGATAGTGCGAGAAATGGAAAACCTCTCCCTATCCCAGACAAAAGATAGTGTGAGGAAGGATGATACCCTCCCTATCAAGATAGTACGAGGACTTGATATCCCCTCTCTACCATAAGTCTAGATTGAGGATAGGATGCTTGCTCTTTACTGGACAGAGATAGACATGACCTAGTTACCTGGAGTAGCTCTGCGTAACAAATGGATCGTCATAAATAGGTTGTTGTGCACTAACCTAAAAGCATGCTACTACCAAGTGAATGGTATGTTGAGGCTAGTACACTCTTCATACCTTTGATTTTAAGATGACACATGTGTCCTGATGATTTAAGACATGAATTTTGATGACTTGAGATTTGATGATATGAATTATGATTTGATGACATGAGATTTGATAAAATGATTTATGATTTGAGAAATGAATTTCAAGATATGAGATTTCTTGATATGATTTTGAGATCTTATTAAGACTTGATGATTGATTTGATTATCCAAATGATTTTTGATAAAGGATATAAAATGAACCCTTGTTTCGGGAAGAGAAAGGACTCGATTCAGATTTTGCCACCTTTCTACTTATTAGATTATAATGATTTGAAATACATTTTCCCTAAAACAACTGGAATTGTTGTGATGATACGCTTTTGATAAACTATTGAGAATTTCATAATTCTCACCCCCTACTTCTATGATTTTCTATGATGATTCTAGGTAGGAACCAAGCAGCCCAGCAAGATAGAGTTTTGGCATGAAGAATTAGTTTAGTTCTTTTAGTTGGATTTTTGGAATTAGTTATATCAATCTTGTGCCATAAGGAAATCTACATATGTAATATATAGTGGTGTACAATTTGTATATAATTTCTTTCATGATATATGTATTATGCTTCCACGAAAGACTCATATTTTGATATCTATCCAAATCTTTTATTTAAAAAAATTGATGATATTCATAAGTGATGTACCAAATCCTAATTACTGATGCATAAACCGGATACATTATTAGTACTAGTATTTGAGACGTTATAGTTTAGTTAGTGGAAATGGATTTGAGAAGGATTCAATGGTTTTTAAGTGTTGAATCTTATCTTAAATGGTTGAAATGGTTGTTTATGACTTATTCTAGGTATGTTTATGAGTTGTGAACTTAGGAAAATCTATATGAACCTTTGAGGAAGAAATTGAGAAAAGGGTATTAGAGGATTGGTCTTTATCCATGAACTCATGTTCTTTGGAGTTGAGAAAGTGCATGAGAGCTATAACATGTTTAGAGACCATGTTTGTGGTTGAAAACCACTTAGAAGCTTCTTTTTTTTAAGCTAGTAATTGGTTTGAAATTCAATAGAATAGGAGCAAACTTTCTGGTGCTTGAGTACCTAAGTGCTGGGAAGTGGGTGCCTAAGTGTTCAGAGCCAGAAAGGAGGAAAAGGATTCTGGTGCTTGAGCGCCTAAGTGCCCAAGACCAGTAAGAACACAGAGAAGTTTTGGAGCTAAGGCACTTGAGTGCCCAACGGGTGAGTGCCTAAGTGCACGATACTAGATAGCTCTGGTATTGAGCGCTTGATTGCTTAGGATCTAGATGCTTGATAGAAGCAACAATGTAGTATTTTCTGTCATAGAGTGCCTAAGCGTTGAGATTGTGGGGACTTAGGCAGAGAATGCTGTGTGTTTTATCTTGGGAAATTGGAGTTCCCTACTTGCTAGGATCCCTTATATATGCTCTTTAAGGTGTATTGAGACACTATTAGGGGTATTTCATAGAGGAAATGATTACCTTGCATATATGGGAAAGTAGCAGACCATTGAGCATCCAAGAGTAATTGAATGCCTTAGGTAGGTATCTAGTCCCTTAGGCAACATAGTGTTGCATTTGATATCACATATGAGGTGATGAAGTGAAGTGCTACATACAAGTAAGCTGATTTCAGTTGGCAATAGTTATTTGTCTTAGTGCATAAGTTGCTCCTAAGAGAGAAAGTAGAGTTGGTGATGCATGTAACACCCCGAAAATTCCTTATTTTCTATTCTATATGCTTTTTATAATATTTATGATTTTTTTTCATTTTTGTGAATTATTTAGGTGACTTTGATTATTTTATTATATTTTTTAATTTACGTGTACATTAAGCGGGGTCGAGAAGAATAAAATATTTTTTCGAGGCCAGAAAGCTTTGGACTGTGAAAGCATACTGGGAGATTTTACTAAACCCAAAGTCGGACACAGTTTACGAAATTTTTATTTTTTGAGATTTTATCTGACAGATAAAATTTAGGTACACTCTATTATCCATTAGATAATAGATACTGGCTTTATTAACTGTGACTTTTACCCATTGGATAATAGATTTTAGTAAAATGCTAGTCATCTTTTCTAGAGTGTTCCCTTTATGTGACATCATCCATGTGACATCACTTGTTGACTTTTCTAAAAGGTAAAAACCAAGCTTCCCAACGAAGTTTCATCAAAGCTTGTTAGAGAAGCCTCTTTTCTCTCTCCTTTGGATAGCCACACGGTTTAGGGGGAAGGAAAAGATGACTACTTTGTCATCTTTTCACAAAAGCTCCATCTCACTTTTCATTTCAAAAAAAATTTCTACCTTTTCTCTCACTTTACTCTTCTCTCATTTTTCTCTCATTCTCTTCTTCCATTTTCTCTCCCTACCTCATAGCCACCACCCAAAAACCCACCATCTCATTTTCTTTGATCTCACTCATCTACATTCTTGAATCTACATCTTTTCCTAAGACCATTTGGTGTGGAGATCTTGACTTGTTCATTACTTTTCAAGCATATCTTCAAGTTAGGGTTTGGAGACTTCTAAGGTAAAAATTTCTCTTTTTTCATTCTTCTTTCTTTTCTTCCTTCCAAGACCTTGATTTTTATCCATAGTTATTCTTTTCCAAGTCAAAAATGTTGTTTCTTGGCTATGTCATTTTCGGTTTTCAAGAGGCTCTTATAAGTGGAGGTTTGCTTCAAAAAGGTCCTTCAAGAAGTGATTAGATATCTCCTAAGGTAAGAAGGAGATTAACCTCATCAACCACTCATGGTGGTGAGGAACGAATTCATTTGTGGGTTATAAACCCATGTGAGGATTTACTCACCATGATTGTATGATTTTGTGGTTTGTGATTATGTGCTTTATGTGATTTTCTTGCTTTGAAATAATGCTTGAACTTGTTATAGTATGATTGTGATGTTTAAAATTATGTTGTATGCTTTGAATTGTGCTAGAAAGGAAAAATATTTTGGTCCCAATACCTATTGTAGCTCACGACCATGTGGAAAAATAGGGTTTTCGAGGCTAAAATTATTGATTAAGAACTTAGATGATTAGGTGACAATAATATGATCTATGAGGTTACAAGTTGAAAGAGGAAAGAAACAAAGTTCTTACTATTGAAAATAATTGATTTTTTTAGCCATGATATTTGATAATTGGATGGAGGAGTAATTTAAAGACTTAAAGTATTTTATTTAAGATGATTTTTGATGAGTTAAATGGAAAGGATTTTATTTAGAGTTAGAATGATGGAAGGTTTGGAAAGAATACTAGAAAATATTACTTAGATGGTTTAGTGACTAAATTAGGATCAAAGGATTTATAAGTAAAAAGAGCAGATGATCACAATATTATGATTTAAGGAGTAATGACTTTTAGCTATATCAATAGAAATAAGTTTGGGGATAGTTGGAATAATGAAAATGATTTATTAGTGGTGAATTTAGTTAGTTTGATGATAAAGAAATTTAATTAAGGATTTATAAGATAAGAATGGAAAAGAATAAATTTTATCATTAAGTAAAAGAGTGATTTTTAGTCTTACGAGGAAAAACAAGCTTGAGAAAGAAATAGTGAAAACTTGAAAGACTTAGGGAAAAAGGAAAATAATTGTGAGGTTAAGACAATCTGGTTTCTTTTTAGGTTTTACGTGAAAAATATAAGGAAAGGTCACTCGAGGAACTTAGTTCGAAGAGTTTGGTGATTAGAGGTAATTTTTATTTTTATTCTTGAAAGTGTCACAATGAAAGCCCAAAGGTGAAAAATATAGTTCTACATGTTATAGAAATTTGTGAGAATACTTCATGTGATTTGAAAATGATGATTCTTGAATTTACAGAACTGAGATACCTTGTGAATGAATATACTAGCATTGTGCTAATTGGGCCGACGTATTGGACCAGAGAATGTCAGTGATTGACTTAAGCCCTATTGTGGCTCCTCTTGGTGAAACTTTGGTTGTTTATAAATATTGTTTATCATTGTCATGAGATCATGCATTGTGAAAGTCATAATGACTTGTTGAAAGGCTGGATGCCTAGGAGATGAATTACACCTTTGTGCGGGTGTGAATTGCGTAGTGTAGTTCACTTGTGGTTGAACTTGGAGGCGTCGGGGTACAGGTATCTCACATGTAGACAGTTGGTAGCTCCACTGGGCCGTGGTAAAGCTGAAGCGATGCTCCGATGATCTTGACCAGACACTATCCTATTCACGATCCGGTTGAGAGTGTCTTGTATAGCCAGGTTACGCATATTGATTATATTGAGAAGCACGTGATTTGAGGCTAACGATATACAAACAGCGACTCTCCCGATCATTCTCTCCGATGTTTGGTTTTAGCTCTATGGAGTGGGTGTCAGTGCATTGTGCATATGCATAGTTAGTTACACTGTGTCGTGGCATAGTCGGTATACATATTGTGGTAGCATAGCCAGTATACTTATTGTTGTGGCATGGTTAGTATTCACGTATATTGAGGTACATTGTTAAATTATCTATCGGTTGACGACATGATTATACCTGTTGTTCTATGATATTCCTGTATCTACATGATTATATCTGTTATTCTTTGATATTGCTGTTTATGAATGACATTATTATTCTTCTTCTTGTTTCTTGCTGCCATGCTAGTATTGATGTAGGGGATCTCACCTCTTTATTATATTGTTCTATTTGTTCTGTCTGTTTCTGTCTTGTGCTTATGCCTATGAAGACTACGATGGCGGCAAGGCAAGATCTACGAGGTTTTGTTAGGCTACAGTTTCATGGGGGCATCGAAGCATGGAATGTTCATTAGGACACGGGGCGTATTCAGTATGTCGGCGATGTCACCTTATTTTGGAGTATGACCCGATGTGAGGCTGCTACGTTTACTGTGGATGCAACTATTTTCTTGCAGTTTGATTTACATTTTAGGGAGATATGGGGTGATCATGGAACCATCCCTAGGGAGGACTCTATAGAGTCGACTGCTCGGACTCCCATCCGTAGTGATATGCCCCGACTAAGGGTTTTGTCTGCTAGGGATCCCGAAGGGGCTCTGGAGGAAGATCAGGTGCAGGACCCTACTCTTCAAGTGTATGGACTTAGACTAGGCTCAGTCTTCATATAGTAGTTATATTTATTTTTGGAGTGTGTAACTTTTATGTTTTTGAAACAGAATTATAATGTACTCATGGATGTATTAAACCTTGTTTTATGAAAAGTCTTTTATTCAGTTCTTATAACTTGAGTTTCTCTGTTTCAGTAAGTTCATGTTATTCATTTTAAAAGAGATTTTTGAAACTTGTATTTTATAATGTCAATCATTTCATAGTTTGAGTAAAGTTTTAATTCTTTTGAAAATGAGTTAGTCTGAAATGTAATGCCCTTCGGAGGGGGTGTTACAATGCATGAATGGACTTAGTGTTGAGTTATGAGAAATGCTAGAAGCATGGAAATGCTCCTTTATGAGGTAGAATGGAGTAAGTAGTACATGTTTGCTAGGTTTAGTTACTTCACTTGGCTAGAGAGAACCATGTGATGAGTTTCTGTGAAGGTTATGTATGAGTTAAACATAACACCACATAATTTTTTGTTACTTGCTAATTCCTACGTAGAGTAACCTTAAATGATGTGCACAATCATATGGCCAAAGGAGAGAGTGGGAAAGTCCAAAAGGATCTTTGAACAAGGATTTAGCCCTAGATTCTCAGAGCGTCAGTGTACAATCATTTAGTCAAAGAAGAGAATGGGAAAGTCCAAAAGCCTCTTTGAGTGAGGATTTAGCCCTAGATTCTCAGAGTGTCAAGGTTATGAGTTTATGTAGTGGAATCAGTACTCTCACTAGTATGAGTAAGAATTAGTCCACTTATTACTAAGTAATTTGAAGAGTCAGTCTTCTTAACTACAAGTTTAAAGAGAACGTGGAATATGCAAGTGACACGCACACAAATCTACACTTACACAATCACATTGCATTTCATAAACATTAATCTCAAACATTGCATAAGCGCGAGCATGCTGTATGCATAATCATTTTCAATTCTTTGGCAATTGTATGGGCGATTGTCTTATCTATGAATGAGTTTAGTTAAGGGTTATGGATTGGCTTAGGGGATGTTTACATAGAACTAGGAAATGTTAATATTCTAGTGGTATCGAGTAGAAAATCAATTACCTATTGAAAATCCTAAATCCAAAGTTAGTAGATTTATTCATGAAAGAAGGTTATTTGTGTAGTGCTTATTACATGTTTATGAATGAACTAGTTGTGATATGTTACAATTTTATAGAAGTTGTCATATCATAGGAAAGATGAGCTTACGTATATAGATTATATATTTACTTAGTGAACTTTTACATAAGAGGAATATGCGGATGTTCTAGTGATATTGAGTGGAGATTCAATATCTTTATGAAACCATAATCTATTGTTAGTAAGTTCAAGTATCATAATGTATGTATGATTCATTTGTTTATTCATTATGAATATTGCCAATACTATTTTTAGAATACTTTTACTAAGAATTTATGAATTCTCACCCTGCTGTGTTTCCATGTAAATCCAGGTCAAGACCCCTAAAAGGGAAAGAAGAAGAAGCATGAAGACAAGTATAGTTTTTATACCTTAATAGACAAAGCTTGTGTATTTATTAATATTCACTTTGAGTATGTATTAAGTTATATGTATAATGTAATACCCTTAGAAACATGTTATACTTGTTTATGTGTTCAAAAAGTAGCATATAACTTGTTTAACATGCTTGTAAAGTTTTGTGATAATCTGAGTTCGTTTAGGCACTTAGTTGCAACTCAGAAGTTGAAAAGTAGCTTAAAATGACCCAGATAATGGCTTTAAAGGTAAATTTGAGGGAAATAAAGATAGAAAGTTTGTTTCAAAGTCAAAAATGAGTTAAGTAAGATGTAGTTAAAGTTTCAAGTTAATCTGAGTTAGTTTGGTATTTTTAGGTATATTAGTTGTGCATTTAATACAGGATTGACTACCACCAGATATGGAAAATCATGAAAATGATGAAATAATAATTTAGATGAATCTTATGATTTATTCTAAAGTTATTGGAAGTTAGAAAACTTGAATTAGCATAATTTGAGTGTTTTTAGCAGATAAGGAAGTTACAACAAAATATCCTAAGGGACATGATGGTCATTCTCTCATTTCTCTCTCTCGGTTAAAGGCAGCAAAAGCTGCAAAGAAAGAAAGAAAAACAGAGAAAGAAAGAAATGAAGGAAGAGAATAGAGAAATGAAGAAGAAGAAGGAGAAGAAGGAGAGGAAGACTAAGGGAAGATCAAAGCATAGAGCTTGAAGATTGATCATCCAATCAAGAGGTAAGGGGTTTCTATTCATCAATCTCCCCTTTGATTCTTATTGAATAAAGTTTGGGATTTTGAATGGAAATAGGGGTTTGAATAGCTAAATCCATGTTCTTGGCTTAATTCTTGATTACAAGGACTAGGTTAAGTTAGTCTAAGCTTAGTAAGTATAAGATAGTCATTTATGGCTTAAGATCAACCATTAGAGTTCATAGAGAAAGAATTTGATGATGGTTGGAATTATGTGATTTTGGACCTAAATCTATGCCTAAGGGAATCCATAAGTTGTATAAGAGTTATAACAAGTTTAAGGGCCTTGATTGGTGCTAGAAATCACAAGGAAACTGATCTTGGATGATTGGTAATTAAGATGAGAGTTTAGAATTAATAGAACAATCTACAGAAATTCTGCAGAATTGCTGTCATACAAAGAGCGCCCAGACGCCCTGCACTGAGCACCTAGACACTCGTGTAACAGGGATGAAGGTTCGTGTGGTAGGGCACAGAGCGCTCAGGCGCTCAAATCAGAGTGCTTAGACGCTCAATGTCTAGGAAGTTTTATGCGCATTAGAGCGCAGAGCACCTAGACGGTCAGTCCAAAGCGCTTAGGCGCGCGGCGTGAAAGCAGCACAAGGGGCTGTGTTCTGCCTAGGGAGCACCTAGACACTCAAGAAGATAACACTTAGACGCTCATCACAGAATTCAACATAGAGTTGTTGGTGATGTTTTCAAGTTCCTAGCTAGATGGAATCATTAGATATATGTTTCCTAAGAAATGTTAAGGCACAAATAGGGATATTTCAATAGAGGAACTATCACCTAGCATGAATGGGAAAGCTTAGACTTAAAGCATCCTAAAAGTGAAAGATTGTCCTAGGTAAGAATGTAGCACCTTAGGCAACATAGTGTTGCATTAGATATCACTTAATATGTGATGAGATAGTGCAATGGAGACAAGTATACTAGGATGGATTGTAGGATTTACTCTAGTAAGATAAGGAAGGTGTGAGCCTTAGGATATCAAAAAGTAATGGATTATCTTGGGAAGGTAGCTAGAACCTTTAGCAACAAAGGGTTGGAAGTAAGAACCACTTTGAGTTAGACTCACTTGAGTGGAGATAAGGTTGTGTATTTAGTTCTAAAAGGGGGATGTTATGTACTAAGTCTCTAGTTAAATGGCACCTTGTGCATTGTAGAACACACAATAGAATGAATGTTAACTTGTAAGCTTGTCATATTCATTAAGTATGTAAAGTTCTAGAGAAATGCTCATTTATTTCTTTAAGTATGGTTGAATAAGGCATTAGCTAAGATAGACTCTTTTACTAGGATGAGTTGAGTCTATAGGAAAGTTAAGGCAGTGTTTATGTAAGAGGTAAACATAATACTACGGTTTTTATACACTAGTTAGTTAATCTAGCTTGTATGTGAAAGTTATGAGAACCTTAGTACAACCAAGAGTAATGGTTTGCCATAGGTGAGTATCTAACACCTTAGCAACATAGTGTTGCATAAAGATCACTTAAGAGTATGAGTGATGAGGTGGTGTTTAGATATAAGAAACTAGGATAAGTTAGCATTGTCTACCTATGAATGTGACTTGTATGACACAAGGTCATCTAGATAAGAAGGAAGGGAGTCAAAAAGTTCCTAAGGGGACAAGTATTCCTAACCAAGTGCTAGGGTTGCATGTAGTGTGGAGATTACAGTTTTCCTATCTATAATGGGGTAAACATCAGAAGTCAGAATTTCTTAGTAGAATATGCTTAGGTCTTAAATGAACTAGGTATATAAGTATGTCTATGGAAATTGTCTGGTGATATTGATCTTAGTGAGTATCCTTTGATGGCCATTCATGAAGGCCAAGGGAGATAGACGGGTGTCTGATAGACTCTTTTGAGAAAAGACATAACCCTGATATCTCGAGAGTGCCAAGGCCAAGGGAGATAAACAGGAAATCTGTAAGCCTCTTTGAGGAAGGATTAAGACCGAACTTCTTAGCGTGCCAGGATACGTGTGATGTGAGGATAAGTTTTTCCTCTATTCACCATGGGATAATATACTGAACCAGTTCCTACCGAATTTCTTAGTTTTCAAAATGAAACTCTGCATGTATTTCAAAACAAAGCATTGCATAAGCATATCCTTAGGATCTTTCTTAGGCATAATCATATTACATATTATTTGCATTGCATTTATAGATAGTTGTATGGGCATTGTCTATCGCTGTTGATATTTACAACTATATGGGCATTTGTTTATATTTAACGGTGTGTAGGTTATCATTTTAGATCACACTATATAGCAGTGTGTAGATATGAATTAGTTGAGGAAACTATTACCAAGTGGCCTCAATACTCAAGAGGGGGTGAATTGAGTATAAAAATAAGTTCACAAATCTTTCGCAAAATACTTGAATTCTTATTTTCGTTGAAGCTATTTGATTATGAGAGATGAATGGATAGATGAGATGAACACTTTCACTTACAAATACAACAATCAAGCAAAATAGTATTCAACCAAACTTAATAAAATAGTGCACAATAAATATTAAAGAGTTGAGTCTAGAAGAACAAACATCAAGCTTTATCCTGGTTCAGCCACCAATCCACTTGTGATTTACGTCTAGTCCTCAAGCAATCACTCGAGATTTTCTATTAAATTCCAAGCTTGAATCAGGTGCTTGTAACTTTTACAATTTGGAGTATTCAACACCACCTTAGGATACCTCACCCTTTGTAACTTGAGCTTCTTCAAACAAGGGATGCCTCACCCTTTATAAATTGGAGGGATGCCTCACCCTCTTCTTTACAATAATCAAGATTGATAGAATGAAACTCTCACTAGAGTAAATAATACAAATTGAAACTCTAGAATGCTGTTTAAGAATATCTCAAGGATTTGTATAAAAATAGAGCAAGAAGGAATTCAAGGATTGATTTTCATGTATGATGTTAGAAAGATGTTTCAAGGTTCAAGATTAACCATTAATGAAGCCCCAAAGCAAGTATATAAGCTATTTTTCATTAAAAGAGCTGTTGGGGACATTATAGCTAAGCATTTAATGCACCTAATATAGCTGTTGGGCATTGTCAGGCTAGTGGTAATCGATTACACCATAGTGGTAATCGATCACCAGGTTGTTTGAACATGTTCTTGGCTTTCTGAGCAGGATGTAATCGATTACATGGTTTTGCCTGACTTATAATCGATTACAGTCTTCGTGTAATCGATTACAAGACTTCTGCCATGCTTGTAATCGATTACATGGTCAATATAATCGATTACAAGGCCTCTGTTTAGCTTGTAATCAATTACAACACATGTGTAATCGATTACCTTGCCCTTTGAACACATTTTTCAACCCCAATTAAGTGCATTAATCAATCCTTTCATATTGAGCTTGGATTTTAACAAGATTTACATTTGATTTATGAAATCCAAGATTGAAATCAACATATCTTTAAAAGGATGAACTTTAAATTATTGGTTGATCTAAAAAGATCTTTTAAAAACCATTTGAAGATCATTGAGATACTTTGAGAGCATTTTACATTTAATTCCTAAGACTTATATCTATATACCTCTTGGTTTCCTCTTTTTGATCTTGGTCTTTTCTTTTGCTCTTGATCTTCTCTTTTTGCTTTTGTTATCATCAAAACTCATTTGACATGCTTCAAGACAGCATTCACATTCTCCCCTTTTTTGATGATGACAAACTAAACATTCAACAGAAGGAGAAATATTTACATTTATTTAATTATCAGAGATTTAAGCATAACTCTCCCCCGTAATATATACATGATATGTAATATGTGAGAATATATAAAAGCGTGAAAACTCCCCCGTACACATGCAATATATTTTAATCCACTAATAATCCCTCCTCCGTTGGCATTATCAAAGAGAAGACATGAGCATTCAATTAAAATATCAAACCAAAAACATTCCAGCCCAACCAATATCCAATCACAGCGAATATACCAAACGTAATAATTTCAGATATAAAGATGGAGAATAAATATAAACATGCCAGCCCATAAACATTCCATATGAAAAACATATCAAGTTTTGATTAATAATCATCTAAAGTCTCATACAAGAAAACAAATACATATCAAAAGAAGATAATGACTGGATAAAATTGTCATATAGTCGCCTCGCTGTCATTATCTTCATCGTATACCACATCATCCGCATCATCGTCATCGGTGTCCAGATCATCCGTAGAACCCAGAATCTCCTCGTCATCATCAAGATGAGCGCATCATCGTCATCGGTGTCCAGATCATCCGTAGAACCCAGAATCTCCTCGTCATCATCAAGATGAGTACTGGAAGGTCTAGCAAAGGAGAGAGGACCAGGAGGAGCAGGTGATGCAGGAGGTCCAGAGAAAGTAGGAGGAGGAGAAGGTGCAGGAGGAGCAGGAGCTGCTTGCCTTGGGACATATCCAGGGCCTTCTAAGAAGGATCGGATGGAGGCTAACTCTTGATCAGAGTAGTCCATCCTCAACCCTAAGTGATCCACCTTTTGCTCAATACGATCTATTCCCACTTTCTAGCTACAAATTTATTGTAGCAGAAGCTCCATAGTGGCAGTAGGAGGAGGAGGAGGAGTCATGGAAAACTGGTTCTAGAAAATATTATTCTTTGTAGAAAGCTGTTTTGTTGATGCTCTCGGTTTGTTTATTTCGAGGTGTCAAATAGATCGAATACAATGTCAATTGGAGGTTCATCTGAGCTCCATCTTCATCTTCTTCTTCAGGATCATGAGGGATATGGTCATAGCTCCCATGGGCAATATAGTGTCATCTGCTTTGTACAGTTTGAGATTTTGCATGGTGTGTAGGCTAATAGATTGAGGTCCTTTGGAGCTCGTGTCTTTTGATTCTTTAGACAAGGAGATATGGCAGTGCTCCAATATGGCTGTAACTAGCATAACATAAGGAAGAGCAGAGTTCTTCCTCTTCCTGACATCCAATAGGTGCTGAATAATGTAATAGGCCCAGTTAATTGGCCTTCCTGTAGTCATAGCCCATAAAACCATCACATCATCTCTTAGTACTTGGGAGTAATTTCCTCCCTTAGGAATTAATCCCCTGGTTATAAGATAGTGAAGCACCCTATTTTACATAGTTAAGCTGGTGGCCATTACCCTCTTCCAATCCCTAGGGATTTTATATCTAGACCTTATCAGAGAGGTTAATGCAGCCTTATACTCAAAATCATCTCCCCATGCATCCTTATTCCCATAGAATTTTGTGCCATGATACTCAAGCTTAGTTAGCCTACACCAAGCTTCCCTAGTGACCTTAATTTGCTTTTTCTTAACTTCAGATATCAGACATCCATTCTCATAACTTAGGTTTGTATAGAATACCCTAACTAGGTTCGGGTAGATGTCCTTTTGGATGCTGAAGAAGCCTAGCAAACCTAACCTTTCTATTAGTCTGAAGCATTCTAAAGGTTCACTCGAACAGAAGGATTAAGGGAGATACCTTGGAGATATGAGTTTCCTCAATTGGAAGTTCTTTTTGAATAACTCCACCTTTTTGGTGGTGGAGAAATGGCATATGAGGTCCAGCCCAGAGATATCACGTGAAGGAGCTCTGGAAGACTCTCCAATGGTGACCCCTGCTCTTGGGCATTTGGAGCATTGGGAAGATTCTGCCATTGATGGATCCCACGTGGTGTTTAGTGATGGAGAAGTATGGAATATTGATGAGAAAGAATGAAAAACGTGAGTTAGGTCTTAGATGGAAAGAGAGAGTTCATGAAGAGAGATGGGGATGAAAATGGAGAGGTTCTTTGGTGAAACTGATTGGGGGCTATGAAAAGGAGGTGTAATTCGAGCAGTATGGAGGTAGAATGGGATGTTTTGGCTAAGAAATGAGAGAGAAAATGAAGATTTGGAGGTGAGAAGAGGAAGATAAGTCATGAAGCAAAGGAGAGAAATGAAAGGTTTCAAGTGAAAATGGTCGTTCCTGTGCGGAGAAACCTTTTAAAGTTGCTGTGTAATCGATTACCATGTGTGTGTAATTGATTACCACCCCTTTGGAATTCATGTAATCGATTACATGTTTTTTGTAATCGATTACCAGCTTTCTAGAAATCCTTATAATTGATTACAGGGTTGGTGTAATTGATTACCTACCTTGACAGAACCTTTGTAATCGATTACCAAGGTCTTGTAATCGATTACCAGTTTACAAAAACTCAATTTTTGCATTTTAAATAATAAATGGCTAATCTCAAAGCCTTCAAATTAGTTCCAAAAGGTCTCAAAGCAATTTCACACATCATGCAAGCATACAAACTGATTAGTTCTTGAACAAAGACACATGTTTATGCAAAATTACCACTTTTGCCAAGAATTTAAACCATTTTGTTAGAATGAGCTTCTTGATGGACTTTGTCATGATTGAGCACCTACAAAACAACTTTGGGAAAACCTCTGATGCTCAAGTCAGTATTGGAATTAGGAATGGTTAAAGAACAAGAAAATATAGCACCAAAACATCATCATTATGCAATATCCTATTAGGTTGTAAGCATTTAGTATTTATGGGTCAGTTGTGGCATTTACGCTGAAGAGTTCAAAACATATGTTATGCAGTAAAAATTCAAAATTATGCAGCAAAAGTAACATATGATGCAGTAGGATGAATTTGTGCAAAATTTCAACTTTTGCATGATTGATCCAATATGCCAAGTTCATTTTTTATATAGAAGAATGCTTCTTTTGCTAAGGGCTTAGTGAAAATATCAACTAGTTGCTTAGTGGTTTCTACAAATTCAAGAATGCAATCACTTTTTTGTACATGATCTCTAATAAAATGATATCTTATTTCAATGTGTTTTGTTATAGAATACAGAATGGGATTTTTGGATAAATTGATTGCACTTGTGTTATCACATCTTATAGGGATGTGATTCAGTTCAAGACCATAGTCTAGAAGTTATTGCTTCATCCAAAGGATTTGAGCACAACAACTTCTAACTGCAACATATTCAGCTTCAGCTGTAGAAAATGCCACACTATTTTGTTTCTTGTTATGCCAAGAAACTAGTGATCTTCCAAGCAAGTGGCATGTCCCACTAGTGCTCTTCCTATCCATTTTGCATCCAGCAAAATCAGAATCGGAATACCCAATTTTAAGCTACATAAAGCACATTTAGGGTACCATAATCTCATTTGTGAAGTGCCTATTAGATACTTCATTATTCTTTTAACAGCACTTTAGTGTGATTCTTTAGAATTTGCTTGAAATCTAGCACACATGCACACACTAAACACAATATCTGGCCTACTTACTGTGAGATAAAGGATTGAGCCTATCATACCTCTATATTTCGTAATTTCTACAGATTTACCTCTTTCATCCTTGTCCAAGTAACAAGAAGTGCCCATTGGTGTAGCCATTTGCTTGGCATTCTCCATTCCAAACTTCTTGAGCAACTCATTGTAATATTTTGATTAACTTATGAAAGTCTCATCCTTTATTTGCTTAATTTGGAGACCAAGGAAGAAGTTGAGCTCACCCATCATGGACATTTCAAACTCACTTTGCATAATATTTGTAAATTCTTTACAAAGAGAGTTATTAGTAGCACCAAATATAATATCATCAACATATACTTGAACAAAAAGAATGTCATGTTTTTTATGTTTGATGAAAAGAGTAGTGTCAACCTTTCCTCTAGAAAAGCTATTTTCCAAAAGGAACTTGCTCAACCTTTCATACCAAGCTCTAGGAGCTTGTTTTAAGCCATACAAGGCCTTTTTCAATTTAAAAACATAGTTGGGCAGTTCAAAATTTTCAAAACCAAGAGGTTGTTCCACATACACTTCTTCTTATATAAGACCATTTAAAAAGGCACTTTTAACATCCATTTGAAAAAAGTTTAAAATCCATGATGTATGCATATGCAAGTAGCATTCTTATGGCCTCTAATCTAGCTACGGGAGCATAAGTTTCTTCATAATCTATTCCTTCTTCTTGATTATAACCTTTAGCTACAAACTTAGCTTTGTTTCTTATTATTAAGCCCGTTTCATCAAGTTTGTTCCCAAAAACTCATTTAGTGCCAATAATTGGATGTTCATTGGGCCTTGGAACTAATTCTCAAACTTGATTTCTTTCAAATTGGTTTAATTTATCTTGCATGGCCAAGATCCAATGATCATCATTTATAGCCTCATTTATGTCTTTAGGTTCAACTTGAGACACAAAAGTCATATGATTACATGCATTTCTAAGAGAGTTTCGAGTAATTACCCCTTTTGATACATCACCTATTACTTTGTCGAGAGGATGATATCTTGATGTCCTCCATTCTTTGGGTAGATCCAAGATTTCTAAATCCTTTTACCAAGAGTCATCAAGGTGACTATCTTCTTACTTCTTAGGCTCTTTCTCTTGATTCTCCAAGTGAGTTCTTGCCAATATGTTTGCAACATCATCAACAAGCTCCTTTCTCGACTCATTTTGGTTAGTTTCATCAAAAGCAACATGTATGGACTCTTCTATGGTTATAGTTCATTTATTATAAACTCTAAAGGTCTTACTATGTATATAATATCCAAGAAATATCCCCTCATCAGATTTTGCATCAAACTTTCCTAAGTTATCCTTTCTATTATTTAAAACAAAGCATTTACATCCAAAGACATGCAAGTGTGAAATATTTGGCTTCCTTCCTTTAAACAATTCATAAGGGATTTTCTTTAAAATTGACCTTATTAAGGCCCTATTCATAACATAACAAGCGGTGTTAACCGCGTTCGCCCAGAAGTACTTAGGAAAGTTTCCCTCATTGAGCATAGTTCTTGCCATTTCTTCTAAAGATCGATTTTTCCTTTCTACAACACTATTTTGTTGTGGTGTTCTAGGGGCAGCAAAATTATGCTTAATGCCATGTTCATCACAAAATGTTTCAAATTCATGGCTTTCAAATTCACCACCATGGTCACTTCTTATGGATGCAATACAAAAACTTTTTTCATTTTGAATAACTTTGACAAACTTTTTGAATGATTGAAAAACATCATTCTTGTGAGATAAGAATAATGTCCATGTAAACTTAGAGAAATCATCCACAATCACTAATGCATAGTAATTCTCACCAAAGCTCATAGTTCTAGAGGGACTAAATAGATCCATGTGCAAAAATTGTAAAGGTCTAGAAGTTGAAACCACATTTTTAGCTTAAAAAGAGACCTTTACTTATTTTTCCTTTTGACATGCATCACAAAGTTTATCTTTTTTAAATTTGAGCTTTGGAAGATCAATTATTAGTTCTTTAGAAACCAATTTGTTTAAGTGATCCATGTGAATGTGAGCAATTCTTCTATGCCATAACCATGAATCATTTTCTTTATTCATAAAACATTTAGCATCATTTGAGGAAATGTCATCAAGGCTAGTCATATATATATTATTGACCCTATGACCAACAAACTTAACATGCTTATAATCTTTACCTTCAATTATGCAACAATTAGAATCAAATATTACTCTATTTCCCTTATCACATAGTTGACTAATGCTAAGCAAGTTATGTTTGAGTCATTCAATAAGCAAGACATTATCAATAGATAAAGGAGGGTTCTTACTAACTTTACAAACTCCAAGGATCTTCCCTTTGTTTTTGTCACCATATGTCACGTGACCACTCTTCTTGGGGACAAGGAAGGAAAACTTGGAGCCATCACCAGTCATGTGCTTAGAGCAACCACTATCAAGATACCAACTTGGGCTTTTGGTCTTCAAGCACACCTACAACACATATTCAAATTTTAACCTTTGGTACCCAAATTGTCTTGGGTTCTTGTGTGTTAGAGTTAGGCAATGTGCCCTTAGGAACCCAAACCCTTTTAGTTCCAACCTTGGTGTTTATGTTCTTTCTAACATTATATGTGAATGCACTATGCCCTTTTCTCTCACAATGAAAGCATTTATAAAAGGACTACTTGAAGCATTTGTGGAAACAAAGAATTTTTTGTAAGATTTTTGTTGGTTGTTGGGATTATACCCCAAACTGACTTTTTAAAAAACACATTTTTGTTTTCCTAACAACATATTCAAGATATCTCTTCCAAAGGTAAATTTTGCAAGAGTGTTATTTAAATCTTCAATTTCTTTTTCAAATACTTTGCATGATGAGCAAGGTAAGGGTATAGATGTGTTATCATGCGAGGAGCAAGTCATGCACAAAGAGTTAGCATTAATAAGTCCTACGGTCTCATTTTCAATCTTAAGCTCATTAATCTCCTTGTTTAAAATAGAAACTTTGTTTACCAATAAGGAAATTGTTTTGTTAGAAGATAAAACCATTTTTATGAGCCTCATTGATTCATCATGCAATTCTTGAAAAGCATCTTATTATTCATTATAAGAAGGAGAAGAATCTGAGTTAGGGGATGTTACCTCGATGTCGTTCTCTTCACTTTCTGCTATTTGAGCCATGAGACAAAAATGAGATTCTTTATTCTCTGAGTTATCGGAAGAACTCATGTCATTGTCCTCCCATGCTATATATGCTCTCTTTCCTTCCTTTTCTTTGGAAGACCTTTTCTCAAACTTCTCCGTCTTCTTAAGAAATACAGGACACTCCATTTTCATGTGTCCCAATTTTTCACATTTATAACGTTTTGGAGGAGTTGAGGATCCTTCTCCTTTATGATAAGCTTTCTTTTGAGGGAAGGATGACCTTCTTTAGAATCCCTTCTTCTTTAAGAATGTTCCAAACTTCCTCACAAGGAGACTAATATTCTCCTCACTTAACTTAAGATTTTCTACATCTTCTTCACTATTTCATCATCATCTTCTATTGTAGAAGATGTGGCTTTGAGTGCAATCCCATTTTTCTTCCTATCATGCTCTTCGTTTTGATTAAGCCTATCTAGCTCCAACTCATGTTCTTGAACCTTCCCAAATAAGGTGGCTAGCATCATTGTTGATGGATTCCTTGATTCTGCAATAGCCGTCACCTTTGGTTGCCAATTCCTACTCAAACATCTCAAGATTTTGTTAATGAGGTCCTCATTAGGAAAAGTTTTTCCCAATTAAGCAAGATGATTAATGATATTTGTAAATCTCTTTTGCTTTCTTGAATACTCTCTCCTTGGTTCATTCTAAATAATTCATATTCATGAGTGAGAGTGTTTATTCTTGATCTTTTTACCTCACTTGTGCCCTCATGAGTTACTTGTAGGGTATCTCACATTTCTTGGGCAGTCTTACAATTTGACACCCTAAGGAATTCATCATACCCCAAGGATGTGGTAATGATGTTCTTGGCTCTCAAGTTGTATTGAACCTTCTTTTTGTCCTCATCAGTCCATTCGTACGTATGGGAACAAAAGTACTATTTTCAATGGTGTCCTACACATCTAAATCAATAACTTCAATAAAAAATTTTATTCTTTCTTTCTAATATGCATAACCATCCCCATTGAAAAAGAGAGGTCTATTTATAAAAGAACTTTCATTTAAAAAACCATTTGAAGTCATTTCTTCTTTTGAAGTTACTAAGCTCTTTATACAAGAGTCTAGCTCTGATACCACTTGTTACCAAGTATCCTCAATACTCAAGAGGGGGGTGAATTGAGTATAAAGATAAGTTCGTAAATCTTTCACAAAATACTTGAATTCTTATTTTCATTGAAGCTATTTGATTAAGAGAGATGAATGGATAAATGAGATGAACACTCTTGCTTACAAATACAACAATCAAGCAAACTCAATAAAATAGTGCACAATAAATATTAAAAAGTTGACTTTAGAAGAACAAACACCAAGCTTTATCCTGGTTCAGCCACTAATCCACTTGTGGCTTACGTCCAGTCCTCAAGCAATCACTCGAGATTTTTCACTAAATTCTAAGCTTGAATCAAGTGTTTGGAACTTTTACAATTTAGAGCACTCAACACCACCTTGGGATACCTCACCTTTTATAGCTTGAGCCTCTTCAAACAAGGGATGCCTCGCCCTTTACAAATTGGAGGGATGCCTCACTTTCTTCTTTATAATAATAAAGATTGATATAATGAAACTCTCACTAGAGTAAATGATACAAATTGAAGCTCTAGAATGCTCTTTAAGAATATCTCAAGGATTTATAAAAAAACAGAGCAAGAAGGAATTCAAGAATTGATTTTCATGTATGATGTTAGAAAAATGTTTCAAGGTTTAAGATTAACTATTAATGAAGCCCTAAAGCAAGTATATAAGCTGTTTTTCATTAAAAGAGCCATTAGGGACATTAAAGCCAAGCATTTAATGCACCTAATATAACCGTAGGCATTGTCAGGCCAGTGGTAATCGATTACACCATAGTGGTAATCGATTACCAGGATGTTTGAATATGTTCTTGGCTTTCTGGGATGGATGTAATCGATTACTAGCCTTGTGTAATCAATTACCAGCCTTGTGTAATCAATTACATAGCCTCTACCTGACTTGTAATTGATTATAGCCTCCGTGTAATCGATTACAAGACTTCTGCCATGCTTCTAGTCGATTACATGCTCAATGTAATTGATTAGAAGGCCTCTATTTAGCTTGTAATCAATTACAACACATGTGTAATCGATTACTTGTCCTTTGAACACATTTTTCAACCCTAATTAAGTGCATTGATCAATCTTTTCATATTAAGCTTGGATTTTAACAAGATTTACATTTGATTTATGAAATCCAAGATTGAAATCAACATATCTTTAAAAGGATGAACTTTGAATAATTGGTTGATCCAAAAAGATCTTTTGAAAACTATTTGAAGATCATTGAGATACCTTGACAGTATTTTATATTTAATTCCTAAGACTTATATCTATATACCTCTTAGTTTCCTTTTTTTGATCTTGGTCTTTTCTTTTACTCTTGATCTTCTTTTTTTGCCTTTGTTATCATCAAAAACTCATTTGACATGCTTCAAGACATAAGCATTCACAGAAACTCCTATGTTAGTAGTTATAGCAATTGTTATATTTATTATACAATGTTATAGCTAGCTGGTATTGGAATAACTTTACTGAGAATTGTAATTCTCACCCCAGTTGTTCTTCAATGTAAATCCAGGTACAGAGGTACAGACCCTGTTAAGGGAATGGAGATGAATCATGAAGACTAATATAGTTTTATATGCTTTTCTAGCTAGAACTTATGTATACAATTTACATTTGTTTAGTATGTATTACAATATGTCCTCCTGTGGCTAGTGTTGTATATATATATTATTGGTGTATACCCTAGAGGCTGATACATTTGTCTGTATTTACATACATTCTATTATGCTTATTTTAATATATGAGGTATTTCATTTATTGTGTTCTATTTTTATAAACATAATAAAGTCCTTAGAATAGTAAGTTTGATGCCATAGGTTATCGAGTGGATGACTTGATCGTAAGATCATTTTAGTTATAACACTATTCTTAAATGTCCCTAATCAAGTATTATTGTTAATTAGGACAACAATAATACATTGAGACTAGTATGTGCATAGACTGATGACCACATCTCACGGGTCATGGATATGAGATATCAAGTCTTCACATGGGTACATATTAGAATAATGATATATTGGACTGACCCACCATGAGAACGCTACATAGATCATTATGTGAGTGTCATAAGCGATTCTCATAGTGACAATGGTGTCTGTGGTTCTTTGACCTAAAATCACTATGATTCCTCAATGAGGAGTTGTGTTTTAATACCATCAAATGTTATCTGTAACAAGGTGATTATAAAGTTGGTTATTGGACATACCACAAATTATGCAGAGGGATGTGAGTGACCTAGATGGGATTTGTCACTCCTACATAACAGGAGCGATATCTTCGGGCTCTCTGATTGAGTGAGACTGTGAAATGCATGACCATGCTCAAAAGAGTCAGTATGAGATATTGATTTCATTTGTTGTTACAAAGTCTACTCGAGTATCAGGAAACGAATGATTGGACTATGCAAGGGTGACGCATTCCATGCTTTGTGTTCAATTTAGATATCTTGACAAAGGGACTAAACGACACGGAAACATTGGTCACGGAAAGGTTATGTCAAATCACTGACATTCTTATTACTTGGGTAGCAACGATGTGTTGCTAGATACCGCTCACTGCTTGTAATATTAAAATAGAATTTTAATATTACTGCTAACGTAATAAGAACTTGCAGGGTCACACACGTAGAGCAGGCTAAAATTGAAGCAATGGATCCAAGTTGGACTCGGATTCAAATATAGGCCAGACTCATAACAGATGAGTCTAGGGTTGCACAGCTTACCTTGCTGCTGCTCACACTCACTTAAGGCAGTCACTTTTATAAATAGTACTGCTAAGGGGCTGTTAAGAGACATAATTTCAAAACCCTAGCTGCACCTATAGAAAAGTGAGTGAGAGAGGAACATGTTTCTTCTCTTCTCTTCGCAGCTAGCACTGGGTGAGAGACGTGAGGCTCCTCTTTGTAGACGTAGACGTTCGTGAGTCTATTTATGTGGATACCGCAGAGACATCATTTCTATTACGGTGTTGGTGATTCACGTCCTTCTTTTTTATCACGCTTTAAGAGGTAAATAATTTAAAAAACTCAGATTATGGCTTTTCGCATGGATCCTTAGTGGGAATCCTTATTTTTTCACTGCGTGATGTAACCACAATTCCCAACAGTGGTATCAGAGCATCTTGCGAAACCATGATTTGATTTTCTGTTTTCGTTTACATGAGATAACATGTTTTCTATTCTTGTTTTTGACAAAAGATATGATCTTTAATATGTTATTTTCGAAAACCGTATGAAACCCTTTGCGAAAACATATTCTGTTTCTTATGTTGTATGCAAAATTGTGATGTTGTTTTCAAAAACCCATGAAGATGTTCATATGTTTTGTGAAAATCATTTTGTATTAAGATGTATGTTTTTGCAAAGCTTTCTGGTATGTATGTGATACGTACAGTGTTATGGAATCCTTATTCTCAATGCGCAGCGCAAGGGTTTAGAAAACCTTGTTCTTGGTTTGCGGCAGCAGGGGTTATAGAATCATTGTTTCTGCACAAGTCGCACAGCGCAAGGGGTTTTGGAAACCCTATTCTTGTTTTGCGGTAGCAGTATCAAGTGTTGATGTCAAGCCATCAAGGAGGCGCTTGAGGTTCAAGTGTTGAACGACAGCGCAAGAGTTCCCCGCAGCACATGAAGTGTTCATGTTGTTCAGGCTTAGGGTTCCGCACGGCACAAGGGCTCAAGGGAGGCGCAAGAGATTCAGCTCTTGTTTATGGTCCAATTTTTTGAACTGGGGTGCTACCCTTGCACTCCTGCCCGCTGACCGGGCAGCAGGACCCCCGTGGTTGGGGCGCTGCCCCGAACCCCATTGCGTAGCATGTGTTTTTCGAAAACTCCTTTTTTTATCCCTTTTTATGACTCATGAAAATAATAATGTATTATTGTTTTGAGTTTGTATGTTCTTGTGATGCATGGTGCATGGTTATGGCCTTAGTCCTCTTTTATGCTTTTTGGTTTTTATAAATACGACTTGCGTGTTGTGCCTTTCTCTTTACATTCTGATTGTACATTCTCTTCTCACCTAACTCCCCTCGAATGTAAAAGAGGTTTCTATATAATGTAATTATGATGTAGAGGCAAGAAGACGGCATCAAGTGAGGACGTTGGTGAGAGACGCTTGGTGAAGCTGGCTTAGTTAATGCTACTCTCTTAGGGGCCATAACCATGTCACTTTTATTATGTGCTTTATATGTATGAGATGCATGGATAATGTTTACGGTATGATAAATAATTTAATAAATGGTGAGATCTAAAAAAAATAAAAATTCCCTTAAAGTAAATATTAAGTCATAATGTAATGCCTTCCAATGTGTGGCACTCGTCAAGACTAATATTGATCAAGTGTAGGTCTGCTAAAGCAGGATACCTTTATCTATATTAGTAAGACGTGATAGGATAAGAGTAATATCCAAATGTCAATCATTGGGTCTGACTTAACTAGGCCATTTCAATAGGATTGAAGGCTTAGAGGCATGAAGTTGGGCTTTAGTCCATTAGATGGATTAGAATAAGTATTATTCACCCAACTATCAAAGAGTTACATGTGATGTAATTGGAAAGTGTTTCCTACCTAAATAACTGAATTTTGGGTGATCAGCCAAAGCTAACTCAAAATTAGGTGAAATATGGATCTTAGCCCACTGGAAAATCTTACGATGGGATTTTCTGAGTCAATGCTGAGGGTCATTGGCTTGAATAAAATAGTGGGAGGCATATTTAATTAAAAGACCTCAATAAATATGTTTATGGCATGATACTTATATTTTGCATATTTTTGTTGATAGATTACCATGGCAATAAATAATCAAGTAACTTATCACTGCGATCCGTCCTTGAGAAGGACAAGTTATCTGGAATGAATTTTCTAAACTAGTACAGGAATTTGAGGATTGTCCTCAAGCAAGAGAAAAAGCTGTATGTACTAGAACAGCCTATTCCTGAGCCACCTGCTGCTAATGCCCCTAGACTTGAAAAGGATGCTTATAAGAAGCATCAAGATGATGCCTTGGACATCGGATGTCTTATGCTGGCCACCATGAACTCTGAGTTCCAAAAGTAACACGAGAACATGGATGCCTACGATATGATCATACACCTTAAGAAGCTCTATCAAGAGTAGGCCAGGCATGAGAGATTAGAGTTCTCTAAAGCACTGTTTCAGTGCAAACTGGTAGAAGGAAGCTCTGTTGATGCTCATGTACTCAAGATGATTAGGTACATTGAAAACCTAAAGAGACTTGGTTTTCCTTTGGGCCAAGAGTTGGCCATTGACTTAGTCCTGCAATCGTTGTCGGAAAGTTTTAGTCAATTTGTCATGAACTACAACATGAATGAGATTGACAAATCACTACCAGAGTTGCTAGGCATGTTGAGAACTACTGAGCAGAACATTAACAAAGGCAAAGGGAAGGCCATAATGATGGTCCAAAAGAATAAGGGCAAGAAACAGCAGAAAAAACCCAAGGACAATTGGAAGGGTAAGGGCAAGGATAAGTCCAAGCCCAGCACTTCTGGCTTGAAACCAGTGGGTGGAGTGGCTAAGGAAGGTACATGCTTCCATTGTAGTCAGACCAGACATTAGAAAAGGAACTGTGCCAAGTTCCTAGAGGAGCTCAAGAAAAAGAAGGGAAGTGAGATTTCCACTTCAGGTATTTTTGTTAGTGAAGTCAATTTATCTACTTCTGCATCATGGGTATTAGATACTGGATGTGGATCTCACATTTATGTAAATGTGCAGGATCTAAAGAGCAGTAGACCATTGATGAAGGGTGAAGTTGACCTACGAGTGGGAAATGGAGTAAAGGTTGCTGCATTAGCTGTAGGAACTTATTTATTATCTTTGCCCACTGGACTTGTAATAGAGTTAGAGAACTACTATTTTGTGCCTGCTATTAGCAGGAATATCATTTCTGTTTCTTGTTTGGACAAGAAAGGTTTTTCTTTTATTATAAAGGACAAGTGTTGTTCCATTTATATGAATGATATTTTTTATGGTAGTGCACAATTGAGTAATGAACTTTATGTCCTTAATCTTGAAACTATAACATAAAAACAAAGAGGTTTAAATCAAACGTTCTGAACCCAACTTTTCTCTGGCATTGTCGTTTGGGCCACATAAATGAGAAACGCATCTCCAAACTCCATAAAGATGGATTCTTGGACTCATTTGATTTTGAATCATATGAGACATGTGAATTTTGTTTATTGGGGAAGATGACAAAGGCCCTATTCACTGGACAAGGTGAAAGGGTTAGTGATCTTTTAGGCCTTATACATAGTGATGTATGTGGGCCATTAAACACACTCGCTAGGGGCGGTTTTCAATACTTCATTGCATTTACTGATGATTTCAGTAGATATGGATTTGTATATCTTATGAAGCACAAATCAAAATCCTTTGAAAAGTTCAAAGAGTTCAAGAATGAAGTACAAAACTAACTTGGCAAGCGTATTAAAATCCTTCGATCAGATCGAGGAGGAGAATACTTAAGCCAACAGTTTGATGATCATCTAAAAGAGTATGGGATAATATCTCAACTCACTCCACCAGGAACACCACAATGGAATGGTGTCTCTGAAAGGCAGAACCAGACCTTGTTGGATATGGTCCGATCCATGACGATTCATGCAGATCTTTCAGGCTCCTTCTGGGGATATACTCTGTTAACAACAACTTTCACACTTAACTGTGTTCCATCTAAGATGGTTCAAAAAGACACCATATGAGATATGGATTGGGAGACGGCGCAGTATGTCTTTCTTGAAGATTTGGGGCTGCGAAGCTTATGTGAAACGTCAAGTTTCTGATAAGCTTGGACCTAAATCAAATAAATGCTTCTTTGTGGGATATCTAAAGGAAACCAAGGGATACTTTTTCTATAATCCTACTGAGGGCAAAGTGTTTGTCGCACGGACAGCTGTGTTTCTAGAAAGGGAGTTTATCTCCAAAGGAACCAGTGGGAGAAAAGTAGAACTTGAAGAAGTTCAAGTTTCAAAAAGCAGTAATGAACCAATGGTGGAAATAGAGCAGCCTCCACAAAATGTTGTGGAACAACAACCTGCTCTAGTAGCACAAAACCTGCGTAGGTCTAACAGGATACGTCATCAACCAAATAGATATGGATTTCTCATGGCCCAGCAAGGTGACGTATTGCTCATAGATCAAGATGAGCTTGTGACTTACCAGGAAGCCATTATTGGCCCAGAATCTGAGAAATGGCTTGAGGTCATGAGATCTAAAATGGATTCCATGTAAGCCAACCAGGTATAGACCTTGGTTGACCCACCTGAAGGGGTAAAACCCATTGGGTGCAAGTGAGTTTTCAAGAAGAAAACTGACATGGATAGTAATGTGCATACCTTTAAGGCGCGATTGGTGGCTAAAGGTTTCAAACAAATTCATGGTATAGACTATGATGAGACTTTTTCCCCAGTTGCGATGCTTAAATCTATTCGGATCTTGCTTGCTATTGTAGTATATCATGATTATGAAATCTGGAAAATAGATGTCAAAACTGTTTTCCTTAATGGAAATCTTCTCGAGGATGTGTACATGACACAACCTGAGGGTTTTGCCACTCCAGAGGATGCTGGAAAGGTGTGCAAGTTGCAACGATCTATTTATGGATTGAAGCAAGCTTCCAGAAGCTTGAATCTTCATTTTAATGATACAATAAAACAGTTTGATTTCATCAAGAGTGAAGAAGAATCTTGTGTCTACAAGAAGGTTAGTGGGAGCACTATTATCTTTCTGGTACTGTATATAGATGACATACTACTTATCAGAAATGACATCCCAACCCTACAGTCCGTAAAGACTTGGTTAGGGAACTACTTCTCTATGAAGGACTTGGGCGAAGCCACCTATGTGTTAGGTATCAGGATCTATAGAGATAGATCACTGAGACTGCTTGGCCTAAGTCAGAGTACATACATAGACAAAGTGTTAAGTCGATTCAACATGCATGAATCTAAGAAAGGACTCTTGCATATGTCACATGGTGTAAGCCTATCTAAGGCTCAATCCCCTTCCACCTAGGATGAGAGGGATCGCATGAGCAAGATTCCATATGCATCTGCAATTGGATCTATCATGTATGCCATGTTATGTACTCGACCAGACATCTCGTATGCTTTGAGCATGACGAGTAGGTACCAGTCTGATCCCGGTGAGAGTCACTGGACTGCTGTCAAGAACATCCTTAAGTACTTGAGAAGGACTAAGGATTCGTTCTTGGTATATGGAGGCGAGGAAGAGCTAGTTGTAAAGGGTTACACTGTTGCTAGCTTCCAAACCGATAAGGACGACTCCAAATCACAATCGGGTTATGTTTTTTGCCTAAATGGTGGGGCTGTGAGCTGGAATAGTTCAAAGCAGGAGACAGTCGTCGATTCTACCACAGAGGCTGGGTATATTGCTGCCTCCAATGCAGCAAAAGAGGCCGTTTGGATCAGGAAGTTCATTGATGAACTTGGCGCTATTCTTAGCATTGTGGACCTAGTGGACCTCTATTGTGATAATAATAGAGCCATTGCACAAGTTAAGGAGCTTAGATCTCACTAGCGATCCACACATATACTTTGGTGCTTCCATCTCATTCAAGATATCATCGATAGAGGAGATGTAAAGATATACAGAGTACCAACAGATGATAACATTGCTGATCCACTGACGAAGCCTCTTGCACAACAGAAGCATGAGGGTCACACTAGGTCTTTAGGCATTAGACATATGCCTGATTGGCTCTAGTGCAAGTGGGAGACTGTTGGTGTATGCCCTAGAGGCTGATACATTTGTCTGTATTTACATACATTCTATTATGCTTATTTTAATATATGAGGCATTTCATTTATTGTGTTCTTTTTTTATAAACATAATAAAGTCCTTAGAATAGTAAGTTTGATGCCATAGGTTATCGAGTGGATGACTTGATTGTGAGATCCTTTTGGTTATAACATTATTCTTAAATGTTCCTAGTCAAGTATTATTATTAATTAGGACAACAATAATACATTGAGACTAGTATATGCATAGACTGATGACCACATCTCACGGGTCATGGATATGAGATATCAAGTCTTTACATAGGTACATATTAAAGTAATGATGTATTGGACTAACCCACCATGAGAAAGCTACATGGATCGTTACGTGAGTGTCATAAGCGATTCTCATGGTGATAATGGTGTCTGTGGTCCTTTGACCTAAAATCACTACGATTCCTCAATGAGGAGTTGTGTGTTTTAATACCATCAAATGTCATCTATAACAAGGTGATTATAAAGTTGGTTATTGGACATATCGCAAATTATGCAGAGGGATATGAGTGACCTAGATGGGATTTGTCACTCCTACATAACAGGAGCAATATCTTCGGGCCCCTTGATTGAGTGAGATTATGAAATGCATGGCCATGCTCAAAAGAGTCAGTATGAGATATTGATTTCATTTGTTGTTACAAAGTCTACTCGAGTATCAGGAAACGAATGATTGGACTATGCAAGGGTGACGCATTCCATGCTTTGTGTTCAATCTAGATATCTTGACAAAGGGACTAAACGACACGGAAACATTGGTCACGGAAAGGTTATGTCAAATCACTGACATTCTTATTACTTGGGTAGCAACGATGTGTTGCTAGATACCGCTCACTGCTTGTAATATTAAAATGGGATTTTAATATTACTACTAACGTAATAAGAATCTACAGGGTCACACACATAGAGCAGACTAAAATTAGAGCAATGGATCCAAGTTGGACTCGGATTCAAATATGGGTCAGACTCATAACAGATGAGTCTAGGGTTGCACAGCTTACCTTGCTGCTGCTCACACTCACTTAAGACAGTCACTATTATAAATAGTACTGCTAAGGGGCTGCTAAGAGACATAATTTCAGAACCCTAGCCTCACCTATAGAAAAGTGAGTGTCTCTTTGCAGCTAGCACTATGTGAGAGACGTGAGACTCCTCTTTGCAGACGTTGGACGTTCGTGAGTCTGTTCGTGTGGATACCATAGAGACATCATTTCTATTACGGTGTTGGTGATTCACGTCCTTCCTTTTGATCACGCTTCAAGAGGTAAATAATTTAAAAAACTCAGATTATGACTTTTCGCATGGATCCTCGGTGGGAATCCTTATTTTTTCGCTGCTTGATGTAACCGTAATTCCCAACATATATGCACGAGTTTAAGTTTTTCCACATTCTCTCGAGGCTTTCTATAATTACTTATTATGATTATGGATATATGTATTAGTTAGTATGTAGAAGTGACATCTCTAGTACTTTTTATCTTTTTATATCTCTGTATATCTAGGATATATCTAGATATCTGTATTAGTATGTTACATTATGGTATCAGAGCAGTTCATCCTGTTGAGTTGAGGTATGGACTGACTGTGCTTAGGCATGAGTTTAGTAGAGAGTTATACATTCTTTTGTCTCTTTGTGAGATATGCAAATGGAATTGCATAACTAGCCTTAGGTATGGAGGCTATTGGCTACTGTCACATAGTTACAGGATATTGAGCCTGACTAACTGAATATGTATTATACTACGTGTATAGGAAACTATGGCAACTATCGAGAGAACCTATAAGATTAGGAGACTAGTAAAGGAGGAGATAACCAGAGCTCTTAGAGTAAACAACAACTGTATTAAGAGAACAGACTGCCATTAGTAGAAATCTATCAGAAGCGATAGCATAGAACTCGTGTAGTTAGTTACGGGAACGAGAAGGAACTTCTGAGAGATCAGTATTTCTCAGAGTTCAAGAAAGTTACTCATTTATTTTTCAAGGGAGGGTTTAGTTCAGTCAGAGCTGAAAGATGGCTTCATGTGATGGAAGAGATCTTTGAGGTCATGGCGTGCGCTGATAGATAGAACGTGACCTTGCTTCGTAAGGGTTAGTAGGAAGAGCCGAAAGCTATTGAGATGAAATAGAGAGGCTACTAGAAGAGGTTGGTACTCGAATCACCCGGTTGGTGTTTAGAGTTACTTTCCTAGACAAGTATTATTCCCTTGAGTTATGGAAGGCAAAGAAATTGGAAATTTATAAGGTCTAAGTAAAGGAATATTACTTAGGACCAGTATGCGGAGCAATTCAAGGAATGTCAGGAATTCTTTTCTTATTTTACGTCCAATCCATATGAAGATTAGAAGTGAGTAAAATTTGAAGTAGATCTTGGAGATGGCATTAGAAGAGTTGTGAAGCAAATGGAGATTAAGGACTATTTCTCTCTAGTTAGTGAGTGCAGAGGTGAAGCAGTAGATAATCTTGGAGCCACGATGGAACAAGAGTTAGAAGGTTTCCCAAAGAGGAAAAGGTCAAATGTTGATATCAGTGAAGGTGCCTCTTGGTCTCAATTTTTATCAGACAAAGGAACACGAGTTCAAGTGGTAGCTTGGGGAATGATGAGTATGAGTAAGGTGTTTTCAAGATGAGCAACCTTAAAGGAAAGAAGTAAATCAGAATCCAAGGTATCAAGATGCGCAAGTAGAATATAGATCAGAGTGCGCAGCGGAAGCGATGAAATCTTTCAACTTGGTATAAGGTAAGAGCACATGTAAAGATAAATCTTTTATGATGTGTATAAGAAGAGTATGGATTTACTTTGTACATCATGTTAGTTTACTTTGTGAATCTAGCTTGCTTACCTTGTTGGTATGGTTTAGTTGCTAAGAGAGACAAATGATATTATGTTCTTGTAGTGTGAGATTGTGCTTAATGTTAGGCAGACGAACGAAGGAACTATCGAGACTAAATATCTTTATCTAGAAAGGATGATCGGGTAGATCAGTTAAGAGAAGCTTTGGATTTTCTCATGAGATGATTTGAGATCTGGTTGTCATAGAATCAAAGTTAAGAAGAGAATATCTCTAAGAGTTTTTCAGGGTTATTAAAGGATATAAAGAGTATGTTAAAGATGGTTTTGGAAACTTTTAGAAAGAAAGTGGTTAAGTGCCAAGTTAGCCAAAAGTTAGTTTTAGGTTACAAGTGGTACAGTTTACGAGCTATGCAATTTCTCAAGGAAGAAGATGCAAAGAACCCTAGTAAAGTTAAGAAGAGGTACAATGGGAAGAGTAACCATTGTAACCGAAGGCAGAGACTCTATCAGTGGACTTTCTCAATTAGTGCTACCCAGATTAGGCCAGCTAACAAAGGTAGTACTCAGCAGTGGACTCTCCAAGAGTTGAAGAGGAGGTAGATTACTATGTTAGTGTAGGTAATTCTAGATTCCTATGACAACTTTGAGGTATTCGTTCATACTTTGAAGAAGGGACTGGGGTGTGTTCAGATGCACAAGAGGTAAATAGACGCCTATGCATTAAGGCAATTAAACCTGCACGAGGAGGACTACCCTCGGTATGATTTGAAATTAGCTATAGTGGTGTTTGCCTTACAGTTTTAGAGACGTTGTTCATAAGGAGTCTAGTTCAAGGTGCTCAGAGATCATAATAGCTTAAAAATGCTTGTTGATCAGAGGAGGCTGAACATGAAGCAGAATAGATAGATGAAGTTTTTTAAGGCTTATAACCTTGAGTTAAGATATCATTCAGGTAAGACCAAAGTAGTGGTTGATGCACTAGGTAGGAAATTCCTACAGGTGTCTCAGATGAAAGTCTAAGAAAGGGTGAATTTCTTGAGAGTTTCGAGAATTTGGGTCTCACGGTGAGTAAGGTGGACGTAGTAAAAGGCCTAAGGACTCAAATTTCTTTAAAGTTCAAAGGCAGAAAGAAACTCTAAGGGACAAGAGTGAGCAGATCTTCGTAGGAACCCAAAAGGATTTTTGAATTAGCAAATAATGGAATGATGAGGTTTAGAGACAAACTTTATTTTTCAAGTAAGTTAAAAATCAAGGAAGGGATTCTATAAGGAGTTCACAAGATAATGTAAACCATCTATATAGAGGCTACTGAGGTTTTTCAAGAGTTAAGAAAGATGTATGGTAACCTAGTATGTTAAAGAACATAGCAGAATATGTTAAGCTGTAATTAAGGATGGAGAGGTTAAGTAATCTGCCCACCTTTCGCCAAGTGAAGTTAGATATTTTCTAGATAAAGTAGTTCAACTACTTTTGAAGGAGATAGTGGAATGTATGGAGTTCTAGTGAGTATGGTGTCTGATAGATATACTATATTCACATATAGTTTTGGAAAGCCTTACAAGGAGGAGTTCAAAGCTAAGTTATGTTTTAGTACAGCTTACCATCCATAAAAGAGGGGTCAAGAGCTTAGGGATAAGCAGATTTCCTCTAACAAATGTGCAGTTGGGAGAAGCTAGTGCTGAAAAAGGATTACATAGTAGTAAGAATTCCATGTTAAGAGAGTTTACCCAGAGTTGTTTGCATGAAGTGAGCAATTTTGGAGATAAATTTTAAAAAAAGGGAAAAAATATAATACCCTTAGTAACATGTTAGACTTGTTTATGTATTCAAAAGATAGTATATAACTTGCTTAACATGCCTGTAAAGTTTTGTGACAATTTGAGTTCGTTTAGGCACTTAGTTGTAACTCAGAAGTTGAAAAGTAGCTTAAAATGACTCAGATGATGGCTTTAAAGGTAAAGTTGAGGGAAATAAACATAGAGAGTTTGTTTCTATGTCACAAATGAGTTAAGTAAAATGCAGTTAAAGTTTTAAGTTAATATGAGTTAGTTTGGTATTTTTAAACATACTGATTGTGTATTTAATACTGGATTGACTACCAGTAGATATGGAAAATCATGAAAATGGTGAAATAATAATTTAGATGAATCTTATGATTTATTCTAAAGTTGTTGGAAGTTGGAAAACTTGAATTAGCATAATTCGAGTGTTCTTAGCAAATAAGGAAGTTCTAGTAAAATATCCTAAAGGACATGATGATCATTTTCTCATTTTTCTCTCTCGGTTAAAGGCAACAGAAGCTGCAAAGAAAGAAAGAAAAATAGACAAAGAAAGACACGAAGGAAGAGAAGAGAGAAAGGAAGAAGAAGAAGGAGAAGGAGGGGAGGAAGACCAAGGGAAGATCAAGATCAAAGTATAAAGCTTGAAGATTAATCATCCAATCAAGAGGTAAGGGGTTTCTATTCATCAATCTCCTCTTTGATTCTTATTGAATAAAGTTTGCAATTTTGAATGGAAATAGGGGTTTGAATAGCCAAATCCATGTTCTTGTCTTGGTTCTTGATTCCAAGGACTAGGTTAAGTTAGTTTAAGCTTAGTAAGTATAAGATAGTCATTTATGGCTTAAGATCAACCATTAGAGTTCATAGAGAAAGAATTTGATAATGGTTGGAATTATGTGGTTTTGGACCTAAATCTATGCCTAAGAGAATCCATAGCTTGTATAAGAGTTACAACAAGTTTAAGGGCCTAGATTGGTGCTAGAAATAATAAGGAAACCGATCTTGGATGATTGGTAGTTAAAATAAGAGTTTAGAATTGATAGAACAATATGCAGAAATTCTGTAGAATTACTATCATACAAAGAGCGCCCAGACGCCCTACACTGAGCGCCTAGACACTCGTGTAACAGGGATGAATGTTCGTGTAGCACGGCGTAAAGTGCTCAACCGCTCAGATCAGAGCGCTTGGACGCTCAATGTCCTGGAAGTTTTATGCACATCAGAGCATAGAGCACATAGACGCATTGTAAACTGGGTTGTTCAAATGAAAAACATCCAAGCACAAGCTAGCTTAGCATTCAAAAATATAAAAGCTAAAATCATAGGAATACAAAAATTGGAAATTCCAAAGTTCTATAGAGTTCCAAACTACAAACATTTGAACAAACTTAAACTTAGACCTAAAATAATAGGCGCATACTAAATTTAAAACATAAGAAGTTGTTGCAAAATAAAGACTAAATTAAGGCTAAATCCTCACAAAGTACTCAAGAACAAAGCAAGATATAATAACAAAGCATCAGAAGGTGAAGGGGGCATCTAACAAAGCTCGGCCTCCAGGATCTGTTTCTTGTGATCAATAATGCTAGCCTTGTTAACCTTCCCCTTAGCTAGTTAGTATTTCAAAACTTCTAAGTGGCCTGTAAGATAATCAATCATTTGCTGAGTAATGCAGTTTTTCTAAGCAAGGACAAGCTCAACATCTTCTAAAGTTTACAATTCTTCAAGGAAGCATTTGGGAAATGGTTGGTCCAAGCGAGAAGAAGGATCGTTAATCTATTCGCATTTAAAGTGAAAACAATAAAACATGGCCAATTGATCCTGAACAGATTTACACATAGGTCCCTAAACTTCCAAAATAATATGAGAACGAAGAAGAAGAAGAAGAAGAAGCTTGACTAACTGCACACAGGCCATAGCCTTGAAGGTGGTGGGGAATAAAACATCAGCAAGAGAGGCGAACAGAAACTTGGCAAAAATTTTGGTAAATAAAGAAACCTCTCTGAATGATTATGATGATCTGGGTGGTTCAAAATTTGTGGACTTTATGTTCTATTTTCTATATTCGTTTCTAATTTTATCTGGGTATTGATTGATTTTTATGCTTGTTATGAATATGGGTGGGTTTGAGTTTGACCATTTTGATCTGTTATGGTAAGTTTTTAACTTGAAGCCTCGGAGAGGGTATTGCCCTGCAAGAGAGTTTTTAGTTTCTATGTTATGTGTTCCCTTCCTCTTTTAATTTTGTGTATGATCTAGTGGTGAGTGCATGTTGAAAACCCAAAATCTGACTCTATAATGGGTTTTGTGAAAATTGAGGCCCCATTTTTTTTACAGGGCATATTTACATTATCTATTCTAACAGTGTTCTCCATCCTTTTCTAGGTTTTGTAGTCTTATGCATCATATGTTTGATGATAAACACTTGAAGTAGGCCTTAAGGATAGTTTCTAGTAATTAGCTCAAGCATTTAGCATTTAGATTTTCTTTATGTGCTTCTTGCATAAAATCTTCATTCTCCATTGTTATTAATGTTGTGTTATATGTTGTGGATTATGAAGAAATGGATACTAGTGCAATTGGTACTTCAGTTATTTCAAAAAAACATAAAAGAAATGAAGAAGAGGTGTGCAAGGAATGGACAAGGAGCTATTTAATCGCTGTCATGCAGGTGCAAGGAATGCAATTGAAAGATCATTTAGGATATTGAAAAAAGATGGAGTATATTAAGAACTCCTTCATTTTTTGATATTAAAACACAAATAAGAATTATTAAGGCTTGTTTTATACTACATAAATTTATAAGAGATGAGCAACAAAGTGATCCAATTTTAGAGGTCCAAGACTTAGAGCTTTTATCTATTTTTGATGAAGAGTTAACAAATCAATAAAGGGAAATAGTTGCAAGTAATACCACAGATGAGGTCACGGCTATTCAAGTCATTGAAGATTGGACAAGATTCTATGACACCTTAGCAATGGATATGTTTTCTAATTATCAAGTTAGAAGAAACTTTACTAGCAAGAGTCTATTGTAGTAGCTTTTGCCCTTTTGTTCCTTTTTATATGTAATTGACTCTATATCCATGTTTTATGGTACATTGTTTGTAATTGAGATTGAGATTCCATAGACTCTATATTCTATCTAATAATCATGTTTGGTAGTTTATTAGTCAAAGCAGCTCTCTGTTGCTACTTCCTAGGAAAATAGCAAGGCAGCTCTTGAAGCTAAGCTAAAAGAAATTGAGGTAATACTTAACCTATTTTTCAGTAATTTTTAAATTGTTAAGCTGAAAAAATTGATTGTTTAGACAATAACTTATAACTAAGCCTCATAATTATCTTGTGATTGTAGCTTTCTTATTTGAATTAAATCCTATCCATTTACCATTTTGATCAATTTATATGAACTAGGTGATTAGATGGCAGCCATATGTATTTTTGTTTATTTCACATGTTCACTGTAATTTTTTTTTCCTTTCTAAACTTAGAAACCCCTGGTTGTGGTCAAGTTATGCATTTTCTGTAACACCCCGATTTTTCATTTTTATTGATATATATGAGTTTTATAATATTTGTGAATATTTGTGAATTTTTTAGAATTTTTAATTTATTTTGATTATTTTAATATTATTTTGGACTATATGTGTGTTTGAAGCGGATATGAAAAAATAAAAATTTTTGTTGGACCAGAAAGTTTTAGACTGTTAATGCGGGGCTGAGGGAACTTACTAGACCCGAAACTGGAAACAGTTGACGAAAACTTTCTTTATCTGAGTTTTTGTTACATTCTATTATCCATTGGATAATATTATTATCTATTAGATAATGCTATTATCCATTATGTAATATTATTATCCATTGGACAATAAAAGTAATAGCCTTTGTCCATTGGGTAATAGCTTTTGGAAAATATCTTGAGGATTAGTCAAAGATGATGGTTATGATATCTTTATGAATAACAAATAAGAAACAAGCTTGGTGAAGAAGCTTTGAATGTCTACCCTTGATCTAATCAATGGTTGTGAGGAGTTGTAGTGAGCAAATTGACCACACCTTCTCTCCTTGTATCTCACGGCCATGAAGGGCTTTAGGAGACCAAAGTTGATTTTTCTATCACAAACTCTACATTTATCACCTTTCATGCAAAAGCTAAACACAATTCTCTCTCATTTTCTCTTTTACAAGCTCACAACCAAGCTACCTTAGTTTACCTTCCAACTTTTCATAATTCCATCTAACCTTACCACTTGATTCTAAACACCATCCTAAGCTACTTTGATATTGTGATCAAGACTTAGTTTAATCATTTTCAAGCTTGATTTTCGAATTCAAGTCCTAGGGTTCTAAGGTGAAGTTCTTGAAACTTGATTTCTTATTTGATTCTTGAAGTTCTAAGACTATATTTGATTTATGGTTGTCTTACTCTAGCCTTGGATGTTAATATGTTTGTGTTTACTTTGATTTCTAAGAGCTACTTGGTGGAGAAAGTTGACACAAAGGATCCTACAAGGAGCTAGGAGGCTACATCTAAGGTAAGAGGGAGATTAACCTCATCAACCGCTTATGGTGGTGAGGAACACGAAATTTGTATGAAGGTGATGAATCCATGTGAGGATTTATTCACCATATTTGTGTAAATGTGTGGTTTGTATTTATTTTGCTTATGTGATTTTATTACTTTGATATTATGCATGAACTTGTTATAGTAGGATTGTGATGCTTAAAGTTGTGTTGTATGCTATAAATTATGATTGAGAGGAAACAATTTTTGGTTCTAAAGACCAAGAGGCTCACGGCCTCTATGCCCACAAATGGGTAATCCAATGCAAAAATAGCTTATTAAATGTTAACCTAGAGGATTAGTGCTAAGAGATTTAATTAAGGTATTATAAAATAGAAATGGAAATGAATAATTTTTATCATTAAACAAAAAGTGATTTTTGACCATGATGTGGAAAATAGAATTGAGAAGTAAAGTGAAACTTAAAGTATTTTATTTAAGAGGATTTTTAGTGAGGTAAATGGGAAAGATTTTTAATAATGAAAGTGTTGGAAATAATTTGGAAATTATTACTTAGATGATTTGGGGACTAAATTAGGATTAAAGGATTTATAAGTAAAAAAGAAGAAGATGAATACAATTTTATAATTTAAGAAGTAATGATTTTTGGCTATATCAATGGAGATAATTTTTAAGGATAGTTTGGAATTTAAAATATTTCAATTTAAGAAAGTTTTTATTTAGAGTAATGAACAAAGAGTGATTTTTGGCCTCAGTATGGAAATAAAGCTAGAATGATGTTTTGAAAATTAAAGTATCTTATTTAATAAGAGTAATGGAGAAGGATTTTTGTAGTATCTTGATTTAATGAAAATAAATCTAAGTTGTTGTGGAAAATGTTTGGAAATATTAATTAAAGGAGGTTTAATGAGAATATGTTGGAATTAATGTCTAATTTTTATAAACTATGAGAAAAGTTTTAAATTGAGCTTAGAATATTGAGAAAATGTTTTACGCGATTGAAAATATGTAGAAAAACTCTTATATAATTTAAAAAAGGTGATTTTTAGCTACGCGATTAAAAAATGTTTTAAAATCTTTACGCGATTGAGAAAATGTTGGAAAAATGTTATGCGATTTGAAAACGTAACAAAAGTGTTATGTGATTGTGAAAATGTGATAAAAATGCTACGCAATTGGTTGTAGCCAGTAGAGGCTTGTGATATGCATTGAGTCATTAATCATGCATTATTTGTTAGACGGTGTCTGTTAAGGCTATTGTTGCCTAGGAGTTGAATTACACCTTAGTGCGGGTGCAAATCGCATAGTGAAGGTCAATGAATGATCTTGGAGGCGTCGGGACTCGAAAATTCAGATATGGCCAGTTAGTAGCACTACTGTGCAGTGGCAACCGATGCAAACGCACCGACGATCTCGATGAGACACTATTTCTATTCCCGATCTGGCGTAGAATGTCTTGTATAATGCCTGATGTACACATCGAGAAATTATAGCACTTGATCTGAGGCGGCCGATACACAGACATATCTTCTGGATCATTCTCTTTGAAATTGTCTTTAGCTCCATGGAGTATGAAATAGGTGCATTGTGCATAAGAATGGTCAGTATACACATTGTGCATGCGCATAGTAAGTGTACATATTGTTGTGGCATAGTCAGTATACTTATTTTTGTGGTATGATCAGTATTCATATATTGTGATATATATATTAAATTATTTGTTAGTTGATAACATGATTATACCTGTTGTTCTGTGATATTGCTGTATATAAATGACATTATTGTCATTATTGTTTCTTTGTTGCCATGATGGTATTGATGTAGGGGATCCCACCTCTTTATTATATTATTCTATTTGTTATGTTCTATATTTATGTTTTGAGAAGACTACGATGGCGGCGAGGCAGAATCTTCAGAGTTTTGTTAGTTTACATTTTTATGGGGGCAGCAAAGCATGGCACGTCCATTGGGACACGGGGCGCATTCAGTATGTTGGAAAGGTTACGTTGCTTTGGAGTAGGACCTGGTATGGGTTGCTATGTTTTCTGTGAATGCTGCTGTGCATTTGGAGTTCTCTATGCCTATTAGAGATTTATGGAGCGATCTTCATGATACACCTAGTGAAGACTCCGAGGAGTCGACCGCTCGGACTCTCGTCCGTAGTTACATGCCCTGACTAGGGAATTTGTCCGTTAGGGATCCCGAAGAGGATCTGGAGGAAGATCGGGTTCAGGATGCTACTTTTCAAGTTTTTGGACTTGGGTTAGGTTCAGTCTTTATGTGGTAGCTATACATATTACTTAGTGTACGTAAGCTTTATGTATTTAAGTTGTTACTAATCTATGTTATGTAAATGAGATATGTATTATTCAGTTTCTATGTCTTGTGTTTCTAAAATTCAGTAAGTTAATGTTATCTGAAAAGAAGAAATTTTGAAATTCGTATTTTATAATATTAAATATTTTATAACTTGGGTAAAGAATTGAAAGGAATTGGTCTGAAATATAATGCCCTTCGGAGGGTGTTACATTAGTTGGTATCAGAGCCTAAGTTCGAGTATTTTGGATTTGTGGGTAGATTTATCTTGTTTGTGCTATGTGTTTCTCTGTGTTTGGTTTCTGAAAGGAGACAACATTGTTTGAAATGGTTACATTTAGTTTTCGTTGTATTATGGTTAGTTTGATGTTGAAGAAAGCAATGGCTCGTGGTCGAGGTGTGCATATGGACACGAGACGTGACAACGATAGTATGGCTATGACAGCAGTAGCAATGCAAAGGATGGTTAAAGTGATTGTACAACAAAACCAATGGGCTACTTAACGACAAGAAGCGACAGCTGAAACACAGAATTTGTTAGAGTTTCACCGTAACAATCCACCACAGTTCAAAGGCGAGTTTGATCTTGAGAAAGCGAATCTTTGGATCAAGGAGTTAGAAATTTTTTTTCGAGGAATGGGATGCACAGATAAGAGAAAGGTAACTTATGCTACCTTTATGCTTATTGAAGACGCTGAGGATTGGTGGGCAAGAACGCAACGATTGTTGGAAGCTGAGGGAAGGCTTGTCACATGGGAAGTTTTTCAGAGTAAGTTTTTGGAGAAGTATTTTCCAGTTAGTATAAGCACGCCAAAGAGATGGAGTTCCTTAGGCTGAAGCAAGGGGGAATGACGACCAGTGCATATGCTCCTAGGTTTGAAAGCCTATCAAAATTCTCTTGGTATTTTCAACTCCAGCCTGATGAGGAGTAGAAGTGCTGGAAGTTTGAAGAAGGTTTGAGGCATGACTTGAAGCCAGCGGTTCTACCTTTGGGAATTAAACAATTCCAAGCTTTATTGTATAAGTGTCACCGGATTGAAGAGTTGGATCAATCTTGGGATACGAGACCTCATAACTTTGGACCATCTCGGTTCCAAAGGGGAAGTGATGGTTATGGAAACTGATTCCATCAAGAACCATATTCACGGCCACCGGGGAATTAACAACAACAAAAAACAAATAAAGGAAGTACTAGTGGCAATAGAGTTACTTAGACTGTGTCATCTTTACCTATATGCCTGAAGTATGGAAGGGGTCATTTGACAAAGGGTTGTGCGATCAAGGGAATGATCAGTTTCAGATGTGGGAAGCCTGGTCACGTTTCAAGAGACTCTACTAATTTAAAGATGGAGCCTTCCGCAAATAACGTACGTCCTTCGAGACCTCAAGTAGGAGGAGGAGTCTACACGTTGAGTGGAGCAGAAGCCTCCCAATCTGAAGATCTTATCAAGGGAGATCGTGCCATTAGGATAAATCCTTTAGCTATACTGTATAACTCAGGAGGCAACCCATTCTTTTATTGCCTGTGACTGTGCGAACCATTTGGGTTTGTTTGTGTTTTCATTTCCTTTTGACTTGAATATTGTTACTTCTACTGCTAAACTTGTTATTACTACTCAAGCCTATTTGAAATTATTCTATTACTGGTAGAAATCAGAACTTTTCTGTGAATTTGATTTGTTTACCACTTTCACAAATAAACATGATCTCAGGAATGGATTGGTTATTTCTAACCACATCCTGTTATATTAGTCCAATAAAACTTTAGTGTTCCCTGAGATTGAGATTTCTGGATTTGAATCTAGAAAGTTCACTCCTAAATTTATTGGACCATATCAAATTCTTTGTTGGATAGGTCTGGTAATCTACCGAATAGCCTTACCACTTTCCTTTCTAACCTTCATAGTGTCTTCCGTGTATCGTAATTGCGAAAGTATATCCCTGATTCAACCCATGTCATAGCACCGGATACAGTACGATTAAAAAGAGAACTTGACCTATGATACATTTCTTGTTAAGATCAAAGATAGGCGAGTAGAACAACTTAGAGGAAAAGGAATTGCTTTAGTAAAGGTAATCTGGAACGATATGACAGGAGATGCAACATGGGAATTAGAAGACAAGATGAAAAAGTAATATCTGCCGTTATTCTAAGGTAAGGTAATTTCGGGGATGAAATTTTTTTTAGAGGGGGAGTAATGTAACACCCCAATTTTTTATTTTTCTTGATATATATGAGTTTTATAATTTTTGTGAATTTTTTGAGAATTTTTAATTTATTTTGATTATTTTAATATTATTTTTGACTTTATGTGTGTTTGATGCCAGCCTGGAAAAATAAAAATTTTTCCTAGATCAAAAAGTTTTGGACTATTAATGCAGGGCTGGGGGAACTTACTAAACCTGAAATCAGAAATAGTTAACGAAAACTTTCTTTATCTGAGTTTTTGTTACATTTTATTATCCATTAGATAATGTTATTATCCATTGGGTAATGCTATTATCCATTGGGTAATGCTATTATCCATTGGACAATAAAAATAGTAGCCTTTGTCCATTGGGTAATAGCTTTTGGAAAATATCTTGAGGATTGGTCAAAGATGATGATTATGACATCTTTATGAATAAACAATGAGAAACAAGCTTGGTGAAGAAGCTTTGAATGTCTACCCTTGATCTAATCAATAGTTGTGAGGAGTTGTAGTGAGCAAACTGACCACTCCTTCTCTCCTTGTATCTCACGGCCATGAAGGGCTTTAGGAGACCAAAGTTGATTTTTCTATCACAAATTCTACACTTATCATCATTCATGCAAAAGCTAAACACAATTCTCTCTCATTTTCTCTTTCTCAAGCTCACGGCCAAGCTACCTTATTTTACTATCCAACCTTTCATAATTCCATCTAACCTTACCACTTGATTCTAAACACCATCTTAAGCAACTTTGATGTTGTGATTAAGACTTAGTTTAATCATTTTCAAGCTTGATTTTCGAATTCAAGTCCTAGGGTTCTAATGTGAAGTTCTTGAAACTTGATTTCTTATTTGATTCTTGAAGTTCTAAGACCATATTTGATCTATGATTATCTTATTCTAGCCTTAGATGTTAATATATTTGTGTTTACTTTGATTTCTAAGAGCTACTTGGTGGAGAAAGTTGACACAAAGGATCCTACAAGGAGCTAGGAGGCTACATCTAAGGTAAGAAGGAGATTAACCTCATCAACCATTTATGGTGGTGAGGGACACGAAATTTATATGAAGGTGATGAATCCATATGAGGATTTATTCACCATATTTGTGTAATTGTGTGATTTGTATTTATTTTACTTATGTGATTTTATTTCTTTGATATTATGCATGAACTTGTTATAGTAGGATTGTGATGCTTAAAGTTGTGTTGTATGCTATAAATTGTGATTGAGAGGAAACAATTTTTGGTTCTAAAGACCAAGAGGCTCACGGCCTCTATGCCCACAAATAGGTAATCCAATGCAAAAATGATTTATTAAATGTTAACCTAGAGGATTAGTGATAAGAAATTTAGTTAAGGTATTATAAAATAGAAATGGAAATGAATAATTCTTATCATTAAACAAAAAGTGATTTTTGACCATGATGTGGAAAATAGAAATGAGAAGTAAAGTGAAACTTAAAGTATTTTATTTAAAAGGATTTTTAGTGAGGTAAATGGGAAAGATTTTTAATAATGGAAGATTTGGAAAGAATGTTAGAAATTATTACTTAGATGATTTGGGGACTAAATTAGAATTAAAGGATTTACAAGTAAAAAAAGAAGAAGATGAATACAATTTTATAATTTAAGATGTAATGATTTTTGGCTATATCAATGAAGATAATTTTCAAGGATAGTTTGAAATTTAAAATATTTCAATTGAAGAAAGTTTTTGTTTAGAGTAATGAACAAAGAGTGATTTTCAGCCTTAGTATGGAAATAAAGCTAGAATGATGTTTTGAAAATTAAAGTATCTTATTTAATAAGAGTAATGGAGAAGGATTTTTGTAGTATTTTGATTTAATGAAAATAAATCTAAGTTGTTCTGGAAAACGTTTAGAAATATTAATTAAAGGAGGTTTAGTGAGAAAATGTTGGAATTAATGTCCAATTTTTATAAATTATGAGAAAAGTTTTAAATTGAGCTTAGAATATTGAGAAAATATTTTATACGATTGAAAATATGTAGAAAAACTTTTATGCGATTTAAAAATGGTGATTTTTAGCTACGTGATTAAGAAAATATTTTAATATCTTTACGCGATTGAGAAAACGTTAGAAAAATGTTACGCGATTTGAAAACATAACAAAAGTGTTACGCGATTGTGAAAACACGATAAAAGTGCTATGCGATTGATTGTAGCCGGTAGAGGCCTATGATATGCATTGAGTCATTAATCATGCATTATTTGTCAGACAGTGTCTATTAAGGCTATTGTTGCCTAGGAGTTGAATTACACCTTACTGTGGGTACTAATCGCATAGTGAAAGTCTATGAATGATCTTGGAGGCGTCGGGGCATGAAATTCCACATGTGGCCAGTTAGTAGCACTACTGTGCTGTGGCAACCAATGCAAATGCACCGACGATTTCGATGAGACACTATTCCTATTCACGATTTGGCATAGAATGTCTTGTATAATGCCTGATATACACATTGAGAAATTATAGCACTTGATCTGAGGCGGTCGATATACAAACATATCTTCTGGATCATTCTCTCTGAAATTGTGTTTAGCTCCATGGAGTAGGAAATAAGTGCATTGTGCATAAGAATGGTTAGTATACACATTGTGCATGCACATAGTAAGTGTACATATTATTGTGGCATAGTCAGTATACTTATTTTTGTGGTATGATTAGTATTCATATATTGTTATATATATATTGTTAAATTATTTATTAATTGATAACATGATTATACTTGTTCTTCTGTGATATTGCTGTATATGAATGGCATTGTTGTCATTACTATTTCTTTGCTACCATGATGGTATTGATGTAGGGAATGTCACCTCTTTATTGTATTGTTCTGTTTGTTCTGTTCTATATTTATGTTTTGAGAATACTGCGATGGCGGCGAAGTAGAATCTTCGGAGTTTTGTTAGTTTACAATTTCATGGGGGCAGCGAAGCGTGGCACGTCCCTTGGGACACGGGGCACATTCAGTATGTTGGAGAGGTTACGTTACTTTGGAGTAGGACCTGGTATGGGGTTGCTACGTTTTTTGTGAATGCTACTGTGCATTTGGAGTTCTTTATGCCTATTAGAGATTTATGGAGTGATCTTCATGATACACCTAATGAAGACTCCGAAGAGTCGACCACTCGAACTCCCGTCCGTAGTGACATGCTCCGGCTGGGGAATTTGTCCGTTAGGGATCCTGAAGAGGATCTAGAGGAAGATCGGGTTCAGGACCTTACTCTTCAAGTTTTTGGACTTAGGGTAGGTTCAGTCTTTATATGGTGGCTATACATATTATTTGGTGTCTGTAAGCTTTATGTATTTAAGTTGTTACTAATCTATGTTATGTAAATGAGATGTGCATTATTCTGTTTCTATGTCTTGTGTTTCTAAAATTCGGTAAGTTTATGTTATCTGAAAAGAAGAAATATTGAAACTCGTATTTTATAATATTAAATATTTTATAACTTGGGTAAAGAATTAAAAGGAATTGGTCTGAAATGTAATGCCCTTCGGAAGGTGTTACATTTTCTGGTTTGGTAACTTTTATGGAGTCATCCAAAAGAAGAGGCAAGACAAAGGGGAAAAGAAAGATGACAAAAAGCAACATTGAGGACGAGAAAGAGGATACGAGAAGTTACTTCGCATGGAATTTGGAGATGGAATGCGTACTGGCTGATGTACTTAAAGATCAAAGGAATTTTGGGAAACAAGAGCAATAGAGCTTGGAAAACAGTGGCATACAACACAACAACTCAAGAATTATCTACCCATTTCAAAGAACAACTTGTTGGAGAGAATGTTAAGAACCGTATTAAGCTTTGGAGAACAAGGTATGACATTGTTAGTGACATTCTTAGCCAAAGTGGATTTGATTGGGATGGCACGAAATACATGATTTTAGTTGCAAATGAAAATACATGGAATGAGTATGTCACGGTAAGGGTTTTTTTTAATGTTATTAGTATTCAATTCAAATCATTTTTTTGTGCTATTATTAACATGTTTCCCTATACTTTTAAGTCACATGAAGAAGTTAAACGATTCTGGTTTCTGGTGATTCCAAATTGGGATGACATTGTAGACCTATGTGCCAAAGATAGGGCCACTAGAATGGGAGTAAAGACTACACTTGATGCCGATGATGCCATGAGCAAAGAATCAAATGAAAAAGGATGAGGTTGATAGTGTTAATATTGATTTAGATGAACCAAGCTCTGCAACAAAGAAAAGAGGACAATCTTCATCTTCTACTTGCACGCAATCCCGAAGAAGGAGTGCAGAAAAAGATGGGATAGTTGCTTCAAAGAGAGAAGTGGTTGAGTCGTTAAAAGAGTTTGTGTAAGCAACTACAAAGAAGACGAAGGAGAAAGATGTTAAGAAGTCCTGAATGAGTTAAGAAAATACCTGATCTTGATAACCCACATTAGCTGAAAGCTATTAATTGGTTGACAGAAAATCAAAGTTAACTAGTGGTTGTGAAAGCTCTTCCATTGGAGAAGAAAAAGGATTTCATCTTGGCTTTTATGTCTTGATGCCAAGTTGAAAACATGTTGGGAGTTGATATTACTTTGTGTCATTTCAATTTTTGTTACTAGTTGTTCTAGACCGTGATCCGAGATCCTATCCCATGGGTCAACTCGGCACGCATCTGACCGGAGTTCATCATTGATACCCCAACATGAATTCATTTAGCGCATAGTTAAGATTCTGGTATTATGCATGTCGAACCACGATATTTGGTAGCAGCAACATTACTGCGAGATTTATGCAGTGGATAAATCTCATGATTATCCTAACTGCTAATCATGATCTTGCATAATAATAATGCTCATAACTACAATATCAACATTCCGATTTTATAGGGATCCTCTGTAACTATTAAAGAAACATATCTCCCTATCTAACCACTATAAATATTAGACTCAATCACCTCAAATAGGTATCTATTACTCTTTATCTTAAACCCTAATTATGCAAAGCCTGTCTTGAGCGTTGGAGTCTCTTTACAGGTACCAACCTCTTTGTTCCAACACGCTCTGCTACTGCGCAAGGAGGAAAACACAAGTATGTGCCTATCCAGGTACACGTCAGTATCTACTACTAAATATTGGCGCCATCTGTAGGAATCCTTAAACTCCTGTTCCCACTCAACTATGGTGAGAATGAAACAAAACTCAAGGAGCCCAATAATAGGCACCTCTACAATAGGCATGAAACCTCGCTTTCTAATGAAAGTCCCCACCCATCGTGCAGGACCTCTGTTAGGGAATAAATTGGTCCTCATGTGCATAGAGACAATTCTGATGGCCATGGGCCTAGAATCCCTGTGCATTAGCGTCTAGGACCCAAGAACGAAGAAGTTAATGATCGCATGTCCCATCTAAAGGGCATGATTCAATCTGATATGTCCAAAAATTGTCTCGTGGACTTAGTGAAACAACAAATGGTGGTGCTAGAGGAACAAAGTCATAGACTAGAGGATCTTGAATGATCTGTGCAAGAAGGCCAGCCCATACCATTCCAAGATGATGGAAGGCGGAATGCGGCCAACGGCCAAAGAAGAATGCCGCATGTTGATGTTGAAATGTGCAATGCTGTTAATAATTGTAATTAGCATTAGCAATGACAATGGTGTTGATGATAACAAATAAGAAAGAAATGGTTGTGCAAAGATTAAGTCCCAATGTTCTTCAAGTTTAGCTTATAGGACTTAGATCTTATATAAAGATAAATAGGAAGCACATTAAGCTCATATCTTGTTTTTTATTCAACTTAAATCTCTTTGCAAAATCATGTTTTATACTTGTGAAAATATTTATCAAGTTTGAGCAATATAGTTTTAGAAAGGTTGGAAAGGTTTTGGGAAACTTTGGTTGCAAAATCCTTTAGAAATAATGTTTTCTTGATAAACCAATAACCTGTTATTGAAATCAAATAACCTGTTATATATGTGCTATAGTGTTTCCTAATGAAATCAATAACCTGTTATTGAAACCAATAATCTATTATTAGAAACAAATAGCCTATTATCTGGGCTTACATAAAACGAAAATAACGGATAGTTTCTAGCATTTAATGCTCCCAACCACCTCCAACGGCTCGTAAATGCATTGGGCTATAAATGTAAGTGTTTGGGCATTAAAGAAAAGTTGAAAATCAATTTGAACAATCTTCTTCAGCATTAATATGAGTTCTAACTATCATTTCTCATAAACCCCTATTTTGAGCTTTAATGTGTGATTCATTGATACACATTGTACTTCAATTTGTATTATTCGCTCTTGAGAGAGTTTCAATTCATCTATACTTTGTTTAATCTGTAAAGAGGGTGAGGTATCCCTCAAAGGATTGTAAGGGTGAGATATCCCTTGATGTTGGGGCTCAAGCACAAAGGGTGAGGTATCCCAAGGTGTGTTGAGTGCTCTAGTTTGTAAAGGTAGCAAACATTTGTTCAAGCTTGAAGTTATAGTAAAAAATCTCAAGTGATTACTTGAGGACTGGACATAGGTCACAATGAGTGGCTGAATCAAGATAAATCTTGTGTTTGATCTTTTAATCTCAAACTCCTTTATTTTTGTGCTTTGTTTTTATATGCTTGCTTGAATACTATCTATCTTGACTTATTCATTTGTGAGTGAAAGTATTCAATCTTCTCTATCTATTCACCTTAATTAATCAATAGCTTCAACAAAAATTGATATTCAAGTGTTTTATGATTGAATTGCGAAAAACTTTTATAAATTTAATTCACCCCCTTCTTGAGTATTGAAGCCACTTAGGAACAAGTGGTATCGGAGCTAGACTCTTGTGTAAAAAGCTTAGCAGCTTTAAGAGAAGTGATGGCTTCTTCAAATGATTTTTCTTCAGAAAGTTCTTCTATAAATAGGTCACCCTTTTTCAATGAGGATGGTTATGCTTATTGGAAAGAAAGAATGAAGATTTTTATTAAAACTATTGATTTTGATGTGTGGGATGCCGTTGAAAATGGTCCCTTTGTTCCCATACATATTGTTAATGGTGTAAGAACCAATACACCAAGAAGTGAATGGACCGATGAGGACAAGAAAAAGGTCCAATATAATTTGAGAGTCAAGAACATCATTATCAAATCCTTGGGGTATGATGAATTCTTTAGGTGTCAAATTATAAGACTGCCCAAGAAATGTAGGATACCTTACAAGTAACCCATGAGGGTACAAGTGAAGTAAAATGATTAAGAATAAATCCTCTCACTCATAAGTATGAACTTTTTAGAATGAACCAATGAGAAAACATTCAAGAAATGTACAAAAGGTTTGCTCATATTATAAATCATCTTACTTCATTGGGAAAAACTTTCCTAATGAAGATCTTATTAACAAAGTTTTGAGGTGTTTGAGTAGGAATTGGTAACCCAAAGTAACAGTTATTGCGGAGTCAAGAAATCTATCAACAATGATACTAGCCATTCTCTTTGGTAAACTTCATGATAAACACCATTTTTATATATTAGTTAACTCTTATATTCAGTATTTTAGACTTCTCTTGTGCTTAATTGATTAGTTTTGGCCACCATTTATGAGTTTGGGTTCAAATTGGGCTTGGTTGTATTTTTTAGCATTGTGACAATTTTACACTGTTTTTGTATTTTGAGTATAACTTGAGTTATAACCATCTAAAAATTATTAAATTTCCCTTGTAGGAAAGATAAGATGAAGCTATACAACTTTGATGAGAGCTCCAAGGCTAAATCGGATTCCTAGTGGGTCATATTGGGCATGGAAGTCAGAACAGATGTGCTATCGCTAGAACCTAAGCAGTGTGCAAAGATTGGGCCGTATCTTGGGATGTAGGAGTCATAATGGGCTGAAACCAGTGGCATTGGAAAGCTTATACAAAAATCGTAAACTTTCATAAAGACCACTTATCCAAACGGTGACATTATAGGGCTTTTAACGTCTGAATGAAGATGATGGGATCTAAGAGCTGTTAAACGTGTTTTGACTATAACTCCTTCATTAGATGTCCAAATCTTGCAAATTAGGTGTCCAATTAAAGCTAATTAGAAGAGGAAAAGTCTAAGCTGGGGACAAACTTATAATTTCACTTTTAGGTTCTGTCATGTGGGAGAAAAAGCCCAAAATTGAAACCACTCTATTCAGACTTCACTTCTCACACTCTCTCTTGCTCCTTCTCCCTCTCCTCTCCTCTTGCTCTCTTTTACATTTTCTGCTCTTTATTTTTCTGCACTTTACTTTTCTATTTTGTGCTTTCCATTCATGGAGAGCTAAAGCTTTGTAATCAATCCTAGGGATTGAAACACTCTTGATGTGTAATCTTGAGACCTTGTGATGAATATTTATATTCTTGTTGTTAATCAAATTTCTCTCTTCCTTCTCTTAATTTTGTTGTATCTTGACTGAGTGCTTAACTTTGTTTTGGTGTTCTTGTGATAGTTGCTTAACTATCATGTGTTTGCAAAAACTAGGTAATGTATCAAAGGTGTTTGATGTATTGTCTAGCTAGCATGAACTCTTGTATGAGGTTGATTTAGCGTCAAATGGATGCTTAATCCATTTTTCATTGATTGACCAAATCCTAGGTGCTTACCTTGTAGAGAATTCATGCTTGGATAAGGATTTCACATGAGATTAGGAAATGCACCAAAGGTGTTTGATGAATTTCCTAACTTGGTTGAATACTAAGTATTAGGTTGATTTAGGGTTAGATGGATGCTAACTTCATCTAACGTTGATTAATCGAATACTAGATGCTTATCTAGTAGAGCATACCAAGAATCCGGTTAGCTTGTGAATGAGTCCATAGTGGTCAAGGATGGATTAAACTCAAGAGTTGTTGATTCCCTTAGATTGGTTGTTTTTCCTCATTCTGTTTATAGCATTTAACGATATTTTGATTACTGTCCTTTGATTACTTTCTTTTATTAACTACCTTTTAATTATTGTCTTTCTATTTCTGTCTTCTAATTAATGTCTTTTAATTACCATCTTTTAATTTCTATCTTTTAATTACTATTTTTTAATTACTCCTGCAACCAAACTCCCCATTACTAATTTCCTAATATAGTTGATTAATTGGAATGATCTAAGGGCTTAACCTAGTTACACCGCATACTATAAGTTTTTTGTGAATTAGTAAACAACTTTCTTAAAATTTGGTAACCTCGGTAGCTATCACTTCAAGAACATGAGTTGGAGCTAAATAGGCTCAATCAAATGAGGAGCATGACAAGAAGAAAAAGGAGATTGCTCTCAAAGTCACTTCCTCCACAATTGATGATGATGAAGATGGCATAGAGAACCTTGAGCTAAATGAAGAGAATCTTAGTTTCCTTGTAAGAAGGTTTGGAAGATTCCTTAAGAAGAAGGAAATTGAAATAAGACCACATTTCCCTCCAAAGAAGGCCTATCACAAAGGGGAAGGAACCTCATCCACTCCAATATGCTACGAGTGTAGAAAATCAGGGTACATGAAGATGGAGTGTCCTATCTATCAAAAGAAGATGGAGAAATTTGAAAAAAGACCCTTTAAAGAAAAGAAAGGATGGAGAGCCTACATTGCATGGGATGACAATGACATGGACTCCACCAATAGCTCGGACAATGAAGAAGTCCATCTATACCTTATGGCTAAAGGAGAAGAAGATGAAGAAAGTGACATGGAGTTAACTTCTTCTAACCTTAACTTTTTACCTTCCTATTGTGAATTACAAGATGCATTTGAAGAGTTGCATGATGAGTTTGAGACTCACAACATTAGTTTCTTCATCCAAGAAAATAATTTCCTCTTTGGAAAATAAAATTTCTATTTTAAACAAGGAGATTGAAGAACTCAAAATTAAGAATAAGACTCTAAGACTAATTGATACTAACTCATCATGCATGACTTGTTCTTCATATCACAATGCATCCACATCTTGATCTTGCTCATCATGTATAACATTTGAAAAAGAAATTGAGGATTTAAAAAACACTCTTTCAAAATTCACTTTTGGAATAGATAACTTAAATATATTGCTAGGGAAACAAAAATGTGTTTTACAAAAGATCAATTTAGGGTATAATCTCAAAAACCAACAAAAGCTTTACAAAATTTCTTTGTTTCCTCAAGCACTTCAAGTAGTCACTTTATCAAATGCTTTCATTGTGGGAAGAAAGGGCATAGTGCTTTAACATGTAATGTAAAAAAGAACATTAACACCAAGGTTGGGACTAAAATGGTTTGGATCCCCAAGGGCACCTTGCCTAAAGCTAACACACAAGGACCCAAGAAAATTTGGGTACCAAAAGTTAAAATCTAAATATGTGTTGTAGGTGTGCTTGAAGGCTAAGAGCTCAAGTTGGTATCTTGATAGTGGATGCTCTAAGCACATGGCTAGAGATGACTCCAAGTTTTCATTCCTTGTCCCTAAGAAGAATGGACATGTAACATATGGTGACAATAACAAAGGGAAGATCGTTGGACTTCGCAAAGTTGGTAAAATCTTATCCTCTTCTATTGATAATGTTTTACTTGTTGAAAGACTTAAACATAATTTGCTTAGCATTAGTCAATTATGTGATAACAGAAATAAAGTTATATTTGATTCTAATTGTTACATAATTGAAGAAAAAGATGATAATCAAGTTAAGTTTGTTGGTCATAGGTCAATAACATATACATGATTAGCCTTGATGATATATCTTTAATGATGCAAAATGCTTTGTGAGTAAGAAAGATGATTCATGGTTATGGCATAGAAGAATTGCTCACATTCACATGAATCACTTAAATAAGTTGGTCTCAAAAGAGCTAGTAATTGGACTTCCCAAGCTTAAGTTTGAAAAAGATAAACTATGTGATGCATGTCAAAAGGGAAAACAAGTAAAGATCTCTTTTAAAGCTAAAAATGTTATTTCAACTACTAGACCTTTACAACTTTTGCACATGGATCTTTTTGGTTCCTCTAGAATAATAAGCTTTGGTGGAATTACTATGCATTGGTGATTATGGATGATTTTTCTAGGTTTACATGGACATTATTTCTATCTCACAAAAATGATATTTTTCAACCTTTTAAGAAACTTGCCAAAGTTATAAAAAATGAAAAAGGTTTTTGTATTACATCCATAAGAAGTAATCATAGTGGTGAGTTTGAAAACCATGAGTTTGAAATCTTTTATGATGAACATGACATTGAGCATAATTTTTCTGCCCTTAAAACTCCACAAGAAAATAGAGTTGTAGAAAGCAAAAATAAATCTTTAGAAGAAATATCAAGAACTATGCTCAATGAGGCTAACATTCCTAAGTATTTTTAAGTGTTATGAATAGGGCCCTAATAAGGCCATTTTTAAAGAAAACCCCCTATGCGCTATACAAAGGAAGGTAGTTAAATGTTTCACACTTTCATGTTTTTGGATGTAAATGGTTTTATTCTTAATAATGGAAAGGATAACTTGAGGAAGTTTGATGCTAAATCGGATGAAGGTATATTTCTTGACTATTTTATACATAGTAAAACTGAGTTTACAATAAAAGAACTATGACCATAGAAGAGTCCATTCATGTTACTTTTGATGAAACTAGCCCAAATAGACCGAGAAAGGATTTGGTTGATGATATTGCAAAAATCTTGGCAAGAACACACTTGGAGAACCAAGAGAAAGAAACCAAGAAGCAATAAGAAAGCCCATTTGATCCCCCAAGGCAAGAGGATTCACAAATCATGGACCTTCCCAAGGAATGGAGGACATTAAGATATCATCCTCTTGGTAAAATGATAGGTAATGTATCAAAAGGGATAACTACTCGTAACTCACTTAGAGATGCATGTAACCACATAGCTTTTGTCTGTCAAGTTGAACCTAAAGACATAAATGAGGTCATTAGTGATGAATATTGGATCTTGGTTATACAAGATGAACTAAACTAATTTGAAAAAAATCAAGTTTGAGAAATAGTTTCAAGGCCTAATGATCATCCCATAATTGGCACTAAATAGGTCTTTAGGAACAAACTTGAAGAAACGAGCTTAATAATAAGAAATAAAGTTAGGCTTGTAGCTAAAGAATATAATCAAGTAGAAGGCATAGATTATGAGGAAACTTATGCACTTGTAGCTAAATTAGAGGCTATTAGAATGCTACTTACATATGCATGCATCATGGATTTCAAATTATATCAAATAGATGTTAAAAGTACTTTTTTAAATAGCTTTATACAAGAAGAGAAGTATGTGGAACAACCTCCTAATTTTGAAGACTATGAACTGCCCAACCATGTTTTTAAATTGAAAAAGGCCCTGTATAGCTTAAAACAAGCTCCTAGAGCTTAGTATGAAAGTTTGAGCAAGTTCTTTTTAGAAAAAGGCTTTACAAGAGGAAAAGTTGACACTACTCTCTTTATTAAAAACAAAATGCATGAAATTCTCCTTCTGCAAATATATGTTGATGACATAATTTTTTATGCTACTAATGAGTCTCTTTGCAAGGAGTTTGCTAACATTATGCAAAATGAGTTTGAGATGTCTATGATGGGTAAGCTCAATTTCTTTCTTAGACTCCAAATTAAGCAAACAAGGAATGAGACTTTCATAAGTCAATCTAAGTATTACAAGGGGCTACTCAAGAAATTTGGAATGGACAACTCTAAGCATATGGACACACCAATGGGCACTTCTTGTTATTTAGACAAGGATGAAGGAGGTAAACCTGTAGAAATGTCAAAGTATAGAGGTATGATTAACTCACTCCTTTATCTTACTACAAGTAGGTTAGATATTATGTTTTGTGTGTGCATGTGTGCTAGATATCAAGTTAATCCTAGAGAATCACACTTAAGTGTGGTAAAAAGAATAATGAAATATCTTGTTGGCACTTCACAAATGGGATTGTGGTACCCCAAAGGTGCCTTTTATAGTATTATTGGTTATTCTGATTTTGATTTTGCTGGATGCAAATTGGATAGGAAAAGCACTAGTGGGATATGCCACTTGCTTGGAAGCTCTTTAGTTTCTTAACATAGTAAGAAACAAAATAGTGTGACATTGTCTACTACTGAGGCTAAATATGTTGCAGCTGGAAGTTGTTGTACTCAAATCCTTTGGATAAAGTAACAACTTCTAGACTATGAACTTCAACTTGATCATATCCATGTAAGATATGATAATACTAGAATTTGTCTAAAAATCTCATCTTGCACTCTAGGACTAAGCACATTAAAATAAGGCACCACTTCATAAGAGATCATGTACAAATAGGAAATTGCATGCTTGAGTTTGTTGAAACTACTAAACAACTGGATGATATCTTTTCTAAACCTTTTCCCTAAAGAGACTTTCTTTTATATAAGAAGAGAACTTGGCATATTGGATCAATCATGCATTTAATTTGGATAAATGGCTTTGCTACATAATGCTTTACTACATAATTTTCTTGAATTTTTATCTCTTGAATTTAATACTGACATGAGCATCGGAGTTTCCCCTAATTTTTTTTATAGGTACTTGATCCATGTTTAAGTCCCCTAATTTCAAATCTCAAGTTCTTGCTAATGAAAATTGTTTTCTGGTGTTTTTGAAGAATAATAATTTGTTATTGGGTTGAAATTTGGTGTTTAGAGTGGATGGAAAATGAGGCCAAGCTAAAATGATCTTCAAGAAGCCGTGAGATTGTGCTTTAAGGGTTGAATTCTTGAAGAAATTCTATTTCTAGTGGTGAAATAATTTGTTATAAGATGCAAATAACCTATTATTTGCTTAATGGAGGTGTCCTGATACATTCTGTGCAAGCCAAATAATCGGTTAGGAGAATGCATAACTGTTTATTCAACAAAGTCAGAGGTTGTTGGTGTTTTCTCTTCACAAATAACTAATTAGAATAAAGGAATAATTGGGTATTCCTCAAGACAGAGGCACCTAGTGTTTTTTAAATTTTTGGAAATAACTAATTATTGAAAAGGATAACCATATATTCATCAATCTCAAAGGCACCTATTTTTCATCCCTCGAAAATAATCAGTTATGGAAAATGTATAACTGGTTATTGTAGCCTCCCAACCATGCTTGTCTGTAGCCTTCTGACCATAACCGGTTATGGAAAATGTATAACTAATTATGAGGCTCTTATATCAACAAAACAGAACCCATTTTCTGCCATTCATGCACGAACCAAGCTCACCTTCATCTTCTTCCTCTCAACACCCACTCCCTCAAACATTTCACCCACCTCAAATCCAACCAAAATTCACCATTCAAACACTTTTTCCACTCAAATCCATCACTTCCCACAGATTAAAACCCAAAAATTCTTCTAAAATCTTACTCCTTTCATCTTTTCTCTCTCCTAAAATTGTGCCATAACCCCTTTTTTCCACTATGGCCAGTAGCTCCTCTCATCCAAAGGAATCATACACCAAAAATCCCTTAGTTCCCAAGCAAACTTCTACCCCACCCATCAACCCATATGTTCATCTAAGCTTGGACCACTGAAGATAATTTTCCCATGTGGTTCAGATGAACAAATATCGCATGTAGTTTCAAGCTAGAAATCTTATTCAACCCAAGCACATGGATTGAGATTTCTTTGTTAGAGAAGGGTTCACTTTCCTCACCGAGCTCTTGGAGTAGGGTTCACTTTCCTCACCAAGCTCCTAGAGAAAGGTTCACTTTCCTTTATGCTTGGACCACTAAAGATACTTTTCCCACGTGGTTCATATGAACAAATATCGCATAGAATTTCAAGCTAGAAATATCATTCAACCCAAGTACATGTATTGGGATTTCTTTGTCAGAGAAGGGTTCATTTTCCTTACCGAGATCCTGGAGTATCATGGGTTGAAAACCTTCGTCACTACCCATGGTGAGTACTACCTTGACCCAACTAAAGTCTTTTTTCTGCAATTTGAGTATTAGTGGGGCAATCTGGTCACAGAGATCAAAAGGCATAAAATTGTTATGACTCCCAGTCAGTGGACTTCCCTTTTTGGTCTAACTTATTCTAGGGAAGCCTTAATAGAGGATAGTCACAAGAACTAGGTGGGATATGATAGAGCGGAGGCTATTTGGAACATGATTCAACCGGGCATTGAAGTTCCAAAAGGATCCTTTACTGTTGGAATTCCGAATCCTCAGGTTCTCCTTATTCACTTTGTGTTAGCACACATTCTGGTTCCAAGAGCACGCAATTATGCCTTGCTTGAAGAAGAAGACAACTTCCTATTATGGGCCATGACACAGAGAATGCATATTAACTAGCCTTTTTATATCATGCATTACATTATGAAGGCCAAAGGAAAGATGATAATGGACCTCCCCTATGCCCTGGTCATTGCTAAGATCTTAAATCAATACAAGTTGTGCTCAAGTGATGAAGGAGTCATTTATCTTACAAGTTACAACAAGTTTGGAAAGGTCACCATCAATCACATGAAAATGAAGAAAGTAAATGATGAGTGGATTTATGGTGTTGGACTTGAGGCAGCCGCACTAGAAGGAGGAATGCCTGTTGTCCCTGCTTATGTGATTATGGACAAGGCCTTTGCCACAAATGAAGATTGGATCCTAGCTGCCATTGTAAATATACAAGTCAAGCTTACAAATTTTTGAGTCTATGCAGTGCATAGCAATAGAGTAATCTATGATTGCTTAAGATCTTTGGATGACTACATAGATAGGATTGAGCGTTGCCTTCCACCACCAGAGAATGATGGGGCTTAGGCATGGATCACATCATTTAGCTAATCTGTTTCTGTTTTAGCTATATTGTTATGTTCTAGGATCTAACCATTGTAGATTTATCTATTGAACATGTTGATTATTGTCTTAGCTTGTGCCTTGCTTGACTGATTTTCAACAAATAGTGCATATGTTGTTTTTACAATGGATATCTTGTTGAACTGGATATAATGTTGAATTAGTTATCTTGTTGCTGAATTACTTATTGAATATTTGTTGTTTGGAAATGATTTTGTGTAACTTCTCTTTAACAAAATCTATATATTGCATATCTTTTTTATTATGACAAAAGGGGAGAAGTTTTTGGTTTATGTGACATTGAGAAAAGGAAAGTAAAATAAAAAAAGGTACAATTTCAATGATCTTGGGATTCCAAAATTAAGGGGGAGTTGCGCATCTCTAATCTAATTACCTCTTGAAAAATAGAGGGGGAGTAAGTCTCTAACACCTTTTTGTGAGTTCCAATTTGTTTGAACTTGTGAATGCTTATATCATGAAGCATATCAAATGAATTTTTGATGATAACAAAAACAAAGATCAAGATCAAGATCAAAAGAGAAGACCAAGATCAAAAGAAGGAAACCAAGAGGTATATAGATATAGGTCTTAGAATATTAATGTAAAATGCTGTCAATGTATCTCAATTATCTTCAAATGGTTTTTCAAGATCCTTTTAAATCAACTTATAATTCAAAGTTCATCTTTTTAAGGTTATGTTGATTTCAATCTTGGATTTCGTAATTCAAATGTTAATCTTGTCAAAATCCAAGCTTCTATAAGTAAGAATTGACCAATACACTTATTTGGGCTTAAAAATGTGTTCAAAGGACAAGGTAATCGATTACACATGTGTTGTAATTGATTACATTGAGCATATAATTGATTACAAGCATGGCAGAAGCCTTGTAATCGATTACACTAAGACTGTAATCGATTACAAGTTTGGCAGAGGCCATGTAATCGATTACACAAGGCTGGTAATCGATTACATCCTGCCTAGAAAGCCAAGAACACGTTTAAATAACCATATAATCGATTCCAAGCATTGTGTAATCGATTACATATGGTCTGACATTGCCCAACGGCTATATTAGATGCATTAAATGTTGGGCATTAAAGCCCCCAATGGCTCCTTTGATCAAAAATACCTTAAATACTTGTGGTGGGGCATCATTATGACTAACCTTAAACTTGAAACATCTTTCTAACACTTTAATACGTGAATCAATCCTTGAAATCATTCTTGCTCTGTTTTTCTAAAAATCCTTGAGATATCTTTGAAGAGCATTCTAAGGCTTCAATTTGTATTAATTACTCTTATGAGAGTTTTATTCTATTAACTTTGATTATTCTATAGAACAGGGTGAGGTATCCCTCGAAATTGTAAAGGGTGAGGCATCCTTTGTTTAAAGAGGCTCAAACTACAAAGGGTGAGGTATCCCAATGTGGTGTTGAGTGCTCCAATTTGTAAAGGTTACAAGCACCTGATTCGAGCTTGGAATTTAGTAGAAAATCTTGAGTAATTGCTTGAGGACTAGACGTAGGTCACAAGGGGTGGCAGAACCAGGATAAACCGTTATGTTTGATTCTCTAAACCCTTCTTTTTACATTTCTGCATTGGTTTATTTGCTTGCTTGAATATTTCTCTCTTGAATTAGTTCATTGCTATATAACATCTTCTTATCTTATCGATTCATTCATTTTCATTAATTAATAGCTTCAACGAAAATTAGTAATCAAGAGTTTTTCAAAAATTTTGCAAAAAGTTTTTATAAACTCAATTCACCCCCTCTTGAGTTTTGAGGCCACTTGGTAATAGAACTAACTCTTTTCTTAATGGTTGTTTATCATCATCAAAGCAGGGGAGAATGTAATTAGCATTAGCATTGGCAATGGCAATGGTTTTGATGATAACAAACAAGAAAGAAATGGTTATGCAAAGATCAAGTCCCAAGGTTCTTCAAGTTTAGCTTATAGGACTTAGATCTTATATAAAGGTAAATAGGAACCACACTATGCTCATATCTTGTTTTTTATTCAACTTAAATCTCTTTGCAAAATCATGTTGTATACTTGTGAAAATATTTATCAAGTTTGAGCAAAATGGTTTTAGAAATGTTGAAAAAGTTTTGGGAAACTTTGCTTGTAAAATCCTTTAGAAATTATGTTTTCTTGATAAACCAATAACCTATTATTGAAATCAAATAACCTATTATTCACGTGCTATAGTGTTTCCTGATGAAACCAATAACCTATTATTGAAACTAATAGCATGTTATTCACGTGCTATAATGTTTCTTGATGAAACTAATAACCTGTTATTCACACGCTATAGTGTCTCCCGATGAAGACAATAACCTATTATTGAAACTAATAACTTGTTTTTAGAACCTATTATTAGAACTAATAACCTGTTATTGGAAACACATAACTTGTTATCTGGGCTTACATAAAATGAAAATAATGGCTAGTTTCTAGCATTTAATGCTCCCAGCCACCTCCAACGGCTCTTAAATATATTGAGCTATAAATGTAAGTGATTGGGCATTAAAGAAAAGTTAGAAATCAATTTGAACAATCTTCTTTAGCATTAAATACAAGTTTTAACTATCATTTCTCATAAACCCCTATTTTGAGCTTCAGTGTGTGATTCATTGATATCCATTGTACTTCAATTTGTATTATTCACTCTTGAGAGAGTTTCAATTCATCTATACTTTGTTTAATCTGTAAAGAGGGTGAGGTATCCCTCAAAGGATTGTAAATGTGAGGTATGGGGCTCAAGCATAAAGGGTGAGGTATCCCAAGGTGTGTTGAGTGCTCTAGTTTGAAAAGGTAGCAAACACCTGTTCAAGCTTGAAGTTATAGTGAAAAATCTCGAGTGATTACTTGAGGACTGGATGTAGGTCATAAGGAGTGGTTGAATTAGGATAAATCTTGTGTTTGATATTTTAAACTCAAACTCCTTTATTTTTGTGCTTTATTTTTATATGCTTGCTTGAATACTATCTATCTTGACTTATTCATTTGTGAGTAAAAGTATTCAATCTTCTCTATCTATTCACCTCAATTAATCAATAGTTTAAAAAAAATTGATATTCAAGTGTTTTACGAAAGAATCGTGAAAAACTTTTATAACAGTTTTTTTAATAAAACAGAGTGAGTGTTTAAAGGCCAAATTAAAGAGGAGAGTAGCTTAGAAAATCATGAGATTTTGTGGAGATGTTAAATAGAGGATGAAGATCATTCTGGAAGTGATTATAGGTTAAGGTAAATACTTATAAGCATATAAGTTTAACTCTTTAGGTATATCTTAACTTAAGGAAGAGTAATGAAGCTTAATGGCTGTCAATGGTGTGTATAGATAGTTATTAAATGATAAGTAGAGGAATTGAATGGGATCCTAGAATTTTGTACAACACTTATGAAAGTTAAAAAATTCATTAGTAGAAGATTAAAGTATCCCTAAGAGATAAATTTCTTTCATTGAACCAAGACATCACAAAAGTCTTCGTTCTTATCTTTTCTTTCTCTTAACTACCTTTGACTACATACACACACGTTCACATTTCTTTTCCCATTTTCACTCAATTAACAACAAAATAAAGTATATAAGAAAGAAAGAAGAAAGAAAAGAGAAAGATCACCGTTAATAAGGAGCTTAGGAGGAACCAAGGAGGGAAAATATGAACACCATCAACAAGGGAGCTTAGGTAGGGGTTTTGTGCATCTTTACCTTGCTCTGATTTCTTTCTGTTTTCTCAAATCTTGTATGAATGGATGGTTTTGAGAATTTTCTAGTGAGTTATATGTTGTATTGGTAACATATAGATATATATATGATGGTTGAACTTGAGATTATTTATAAATCTTTAAGGATTTGAGATTGATGATATAAGGAATATTATGGATTGATCATTATTGTTAACCCTTGTGAGTTTTGGTTTGAGAAAATACATAAAGACATGATGATGTCTTGATTGTAAATGAAAGAGAAGGTATACCTTTGAGATTGCCATATTTGAAAGTTATTTTGGTTATGGAGATGCACTTGATAATCGATTATTAGGATATGATAATCAATTATCAATTTCCAAAATGCTATGTTCGAGGGTGATAATTGATTATCTAGTGGTGAGAATCAGTTATCGACTTATAGAATGCTAATTCTGGCATGTGATAATCGATTACATTCTATAGAATGCTAATGCTGGTATGTGGTAATCGATTATTCAGTAGTGGTAATCGATTATCAACTTACAGAATGCTACCACTGGATAGTAATAATCAATTACCAGATTATGATAATCAATTATCAATCTCCTATTTTGAGTAAACAAAGTTCTCTAGTACATAAAAACTTAAATGAATACATCTATACTATATAATGTAAAGAGATTTGACTGAATTCACAAAGTGAAGTGACTTATTTATGAATGTGCACTTAATAAACTAGTGAAATGATGATATTGTGCACTTAATAAATTTGTGAAAAGATGATATTGTGCACTAGATATATCTATGTGATAAGATAAATTAAGATGTACACTTGTTATGTTTATAAGGTGCACTAAAAAGTAATTTGCTCATTTATAAAGTTAAAGTTGAGCTAGTACTGAATGATAAATTGTTAATTGCTCCTTTAGAATGTTAAAGTTAAGCTACTATTGAATTAACATGTAATCTTCTCAAAGTTTAAAAGATATTGGATATGATCCTTATGTGGGGGTGATCCTTAGTTATTATTCCTTTATGAAAGGCAGCCCACAGATCAATTTGGCCAATGATGGATTTTTGAAATGATCCTTGTAAGGAGGTGATCCTAGATCATATGGTAAGTAATGGGTTTTTAGAAATGATCCTCGTAAGGGGGAATGATCCTAAATCTAATATTAGAAATAATCCTTGTATGGGGGATGATCCTAGATGTGAATCCTACATGAAAGGAAATGATCCTCGTATGCGCTCGCACGAACGCACAGAGTAGGTGGAGGGGTGATCCTAGATGTGATTCTTTATAGATTTGGCTAGGGTTACCATGGGTAGTGTTGAGTAACAAAGTACTATTATGTTAGGGTGAGTACTCAGGTCTAATAAGCAGACTATCACTGAGTGTTTGATAGTGTGAGGATGTGACATTCCCTCCCTACCTATTGATGTAAAAGGACAAGGGTCCAAGGAATATGCTTAGAAAGATAATAATCAATGAGCACCAAAGAAAGAGTTATTCATTGTTGAGCATTTACACATCATCCTGATGTTATTATCATAGATTTGATAATGAATATTTGCATCTTGAGAAATTATAAATATTCTAATAATAGTGATACCTTCTTGATGATTCCTATGATTTATTGATGATGTGTTTAAAGCTATTTATCTTATTTGAATATGAGTTGTTGATGAAGAATTGATTTGAATCCCTGAAGCAACTAGGATTATTATGATGACAGTTATATGTTAGAACTATTGAAAATTTCTAAAATTCTCACCCTTTTTAACTTTTCTTTCCATGATAATTCCAGTACGAGATCCATCTATAGAGTAGAGATGAAGATGTTGATGCAGTATAGGATTATCTATTCTTTTTACCATTGCCATGTACTTATAATTATGTAGTGCTAATTTATATGTACTTATGCCTATAAAGGCTTAGTATGTATCACTTGAACACTAATGTACTAGTTCGCATGGAATAATAATGTTAGTGTGGCTTATAAATTTCAAGTATATAATCAGGTATTTCAAGTGTATATTTATACTTGAAAATATTATTATCCCTCACAAGACTCAAATAAGCAATAAAATTAGTATAGTTAATTATCAAGGAAAATAATAGTTTAGTTGTGACGTGCCTAAACCTAATTACTTCTGTATAATTAGGATATACTTATAGTATTAGTGTTGGGGCGTTATATTTAGTGGTATCAAACCAGTTCATCTTATTTAGCCTTGGGTATGGATTGGCTATGCTTTTGGTATGATTAGATGTTCCTGTTATATGTTATGCATTTTCTTATCTTGATAGTGAGATATATAGATAGAATTGCATAATAGCCTTAGGTATGGATCTTAATAGTTATTGTCACACTATTACATGATATTGAGACTTATCAACTCAATATGTATTGTTCTGTGTGTATAAAAAACTATGGCATCTACCAGGCAAACTCGTGGTAATAGAGAACCACCCAATGAAAATACGACAGAGATGACAAGAGCATTTAGGGAGATGGTGTAACACCCTTGTGGGGATGTCACATTTTTAATAAAATAAAATTCTTACCCAAGTTGTAAAACATTTAGTACATAAATAATATTAATGGTAAATTTTTTTCCTTTTATACTTATAACGTTAAATAAAATAACACAGAATACCAAATAAGACAAAACATAATCACACACCATAATATACATATAAATTTGTCTTAAGTATACAAATAATTTACAACTACAAATATTTAGCAAAGCAGTAAAGTGTCAGCATAAAACTAAAACATAACATGCCCAAGTGCACATCACAGATTCCTAACACTCCGAAGGATCACTCTCAGAGAGATCATCGGATAGCAGAAATCCAGGATGTCTCGCAGCTCTACGGACCTGAGTCCGTGCTGTCGACTCACTACTAAGCTCGCTAGGCACATGGAAAATTCCTCTCCAATAACGCCTAAGAGTCAAAGGCAACTGAAGATGTAAATACAAAGTAGTAGTAAATATAATCTCCCCATCAAACTCTCTACACAAGGACACAGTCAGACGCCCACATAGACTACTGATCCTCTATCCTCACGCAATCGCCAGGCTTCCAAGCCTCCATGAAAATCAAGTCTCACGAAACCAAAGAATCCAGGCAATGCCATGATCACACGGTCAATCTAGATGGTAAGGGTGATCTAACGACTCGCCGTCCTCGCACTGCTCACTCGGCTGGCACTCTTCCGGATACTGAATATCAAGAGGTTGTTCCTCTTCCTCTTCCTCAAACTCTTTACAAAATTTAATAATAATACAGAGAAATGCGTATAGAGAGGTAAGACAATCTACATCATTACCCGCATGGCAATAAAGAAAACGAAAATACAAACAAGTACCACAATAACACATATAATCATATCATATACAGTACCTCAAATTAACACATCATACATGCTATCACAGGTTATAGTAAACATTGAAATGCAGATCATGAAATCTAATGTATACTGACTCATTCCTACTCCATGGAGCTAAACACAGATATTAGAGAGAATGATCTGAAAAGAACTATCAGTACCCCAGGCTGCCCAACCAAACTATTACACTGTCCAACGTTGTGTCTATAGTCAACAATCCAAAACATCATGTAGTAGTACACAGTCCAAATACATCGTGCACTACAGGCATTGTACCAAATAGTCTCCACAAGATCTTGATTAAGTATAGTGTTTGTCGAGATCATTAGTGTGTTGCTCGTTACCACGGCCCAGAGGAGCTACCAACTGTCTGCATGTGGAATTCTCTGCATACTAATGCCTCCAAGTTCAATTAATGAACACACTACGCCTATCACACCCACAACACGGTGTAATTCATCTCGTCAATCAATCGTCAATTTTCAGCCAAATTGACACAACTCTCAATGTATGATCAAGAATTACCAAAATACCCTTAGTCTCAATATATTACCATATTTACGAAAATACCCTCAGTCTCAATATTCCAAAATATAGTATGTCTCCACTTGACAATACTATCTCACAACATGTCCGGGTCCACCACTTTGGCCCGACAGTAAAATTCACTATTCCATTTAGTCGCGTAGAAATTTTATCGCGTTTTCACAATCGCGTCACTTTTACAAACATTATTAAATCGCGTAAATATATTTTGACATTTTTGAACATTGCGTAATGTTTTTAACTCATTTTCTCAGTCGCGTAAGATTTTTAAATCGTTTTCTTAACCATATAGCTTAAAAATCATTATTTCAAATATGTGTAAGCTATTTCTAGAACTTTTAAACTACGTACAATATTTTTCATACGTTATAAACATACTATGGAACCTTTTCTTTTTATTTGTCTGATTTTAGTAAATTTTGGTAGCATTTTGCCTAGAAAATCATTAAACGGTATTTTTGACATTTTTCTCTAAATGCTATACATTTTAACTTTACCTAACAGTTACACCTTGAAACTTGCTAACACGCTTCAAAACTCAAAGAGTGAGCTCTACGTTAGTATTTTTCAAGTGTTCGCTTTATTTCTTACTTATAACCGATTCTTCTCATTTAGAATTCTAATTAGCTACTTAACATGCTTTAGAAAATAACTTTGGGAATCAAATGTTCATTAGAAGGCATGTTGGCCAAAATCAACTTATCCTTCACAACTAATCATTAATTCATTTTCTAACTTCTAACTTATTTCCAAATTCATTGTTTTACCTAAATTCATTAATTCATTGTTGTCTTAGAAAATGGTTGAGAACATTTTGGTTCTTTTTTTCTTGGAGAAGTCGTGAGCCTCTTTGTGTTCTTTGGAACACTCATACAATCCTTGCATGTTATTCACATGCTACCATAATAATCATACATTTATAAACATATACAATATATTTTTAAAGCTATAGGCATGCTCACAAATAAAAATCAATAACAAATAGGAAAACAATAAACAACCACACAAATGAATCCTTATGGATTCTTAACACACAAACAATCCATTTTCTCATCACCACTTAGGGTTGATGAGATTAAATCTCTCTCTTACCTCTTGAAGACAAGGATCCTCTAGTCTCCTCCTCCTCTTTGATTTTCGTGTGGATTCAAAACAAATCCCTAAAATTCTTAAACAATTAGCAAAATCACAAACAAGGCTTCATAATGAAAAACCATGGAACAATCATGGTTTAGAAAATCATAAATTAACTTTTAAACGATAAAATCAAAAGTTTACCTTTAGGAAAGTAAGATAAAATTTGGATTTTGAAGTAGAAGGAGTAGGATTTTGACAAAACCTTCTAAATGAAAAGTGTTTAGGAGGTGGTTTAGGTTTAGGAAATGTAAGAAGGAAAAATTATAGAAGATTGATGGTGTTTGTGAGTGATGGGGCCGAAATCTCTAAGGAAAAAGAAAGGGAAAAGTGCTTGGTGTTCTTGGGAATTTTGAGAGAAAATAAACTAAGCTTTTTAGGTGAGTGAAAAAGTGAATAATGAGAGTGAATGAAATGGTGCAGCCATGTGGTACTTTGTAGGTAATATTAGGAGATAAGTTTGATATTAAAATATCATGGTGTGTTCACATTAGGAAGCACATGGCCTATGGTCATCATGTGGTCATCAAATGGTCACAAAAAACCATTCAAGAAGGCTTAAGAAGCCTCCTAAGACTACATGGCTGTGTGGCCTCTATGAAATTAGGGATTAGGTTTGACTTCAATTAAAGCTTAATTGCATGCCAATTAAATAGCTTGTTATTTAGGTTAGGTTTCCTAATTACACTCAATTAATATTCTAATTACATAGCTAAGTAATTAACTAGGACATTACTTAAGTCATGCTTAGTCATGACTTCTAGATGAAATTAAGATATCTAATTAGTAACTAAATTAGAACTAATTAGTAATTAGGTTAGTTCACTTAGTTTCCTAATTAAGCAATTAAAATAACTTAATTAGGTTTAGTTAGCTACTTAGCAAATAGTCAAGCCACTGTTATTGACTCAATCCTAACCATTAAATTTTAACTTTAATTCCTAGCCCTTGATGTAATCTAGGTGTATATCACTTAGTGATTTAATTAGGATTGTTCTCACACCATTGATTTGATCAATGGTTATGATCAACAACATCTTAATCAAGTTTTTCATCCAATGGTCCTTAATGAAGTCCATGCCTCTTTATTTGACCAATTCTTATTGGTTTAGAATTTTCAAGCTACTTTTGTTGACTTGTTCCTATTGGCTTAGAATTTAGTCTAGTCAGAATCATTGACTACTACTCTAAACATGGGTCCCACAGACTTTTCAAGGTCCATGGTAATTTTAGAGCAGATTTCTACTATTTTTGAGACAGTAGGTACTGTCAAATAAAATAATATTATAATAATTTAAAATTATTTTATCGCACAGTTAAATCCTAAAAATTAAAAGATTAATATATGTTCTGAAGTGGGTTCAGAGGGTACCTGAAGTAGGCACGTAACAATGATCTCCTCCTTGAGCAGCAGCTGAGCGATGGTGCGAGGGGGTGGGTACCTGCAAAAGACATTCCGACGCTCAAGTTAGACCGTGCATAATGAGGACAGTCTATATATTAGAGGGGATCCATACCTTTGAGACCTGACATGGTATTTATAGGAGCATTATAGGATGAGTGCAATCTATATTAAATGCAAATATTTAGGATTAGAATCCTTTAGGAATTGTGATCTCTTTTAACTAGTTTCCCTATTTATGTGGGATATAATTAGCTTCCATATCCATCAAGGATACTTGAGACATTTATGCCTAATAAATAGGTTGATATACTCATCAAGATAGCGCGTAAAAATATCTGGGTATTATTCTGGTGGGGCTGGGTTACTCTTGACTGATAACCCAAAATCTCGGTCTAGAACAGTTGCCCCCAGCTTGGCGCTTAGATGGGACAGCTAAGTGTCAAGGTACCCATGTTTAGCAGGAGCACACAACATACAGTGAACAAAGGGATCCAAGTCAGAGTTAACACTGGATCTCACGATGTTTCGAAAGGGCCGAGGTCCGTGATATGTCATAGTATTCCTCCGGGGTTGACGTGTAAAGTCGGGGTCCAAGTCGGATCGCTCTGCTTACGTTGTCATTTCACCCTCTGAGGTAAGTCATACGTTGCCCCCATGTGTAGTTCGGGGGATCTCGGTTGTATGTCATGAGTGAATTCTCGCTGGAGTGTCAACGACGGACTCAATTCGAATGCATGCCAGGTTGACCAAAGGGACAGGATCCTGGATTATGGTCCAAAACTGTTGCCCTTGGCTTGGCGCTTGGCCAGTATAGTAAAGTATCAAGTCTCAATGCCCCCAGATGACGGACTTCATGCTTTTACTTGAAGCCGTGGTCCGCGCTTTTCTGTTAGGTTATGAGCTCTAATCTGGAGGCATTTAATCACAACACTTATGCACGCGTCGTAGTCCGGACATGGTCTATGTGTCAATTAGCCATAAGTGGACATTCCGGGGTGTAGCTGGAGTCCGTAGAATGAACCAAAATTGTTGCCGTGTTTACTTCTTTTTCCATGGTCTGTACTGGGTCTAACACCCATTGTGTTGCTTTTCACAACCATTTTACGGACTTAGGAAATTGTTTCCTTATGGAAAAAGCAATGGTCCGGGATCCCACACCCATAATATCGAGTGCATGGCATTCCACTTAACTTAGGTAAAAATGACACCTTAGCTATAGTCCAATGCCTATCATAATCAAGCGTTTTGGATTTTAAGACGTTGGCATAAATAACACCCTAATCCATAATCCAAGGCTTATAATATCGAGCTTTCAGAATCTTTAGATTTGGGTAAATATAATACCTTAATCTATAATCCAAAGCTCATAATATCAAGCATTTGGAATCTTCAGATTTGGGTAAATATAATACCTTAATCTATAATCCAAAGCTCATAATATCGAGCATTTGGAATCTTCAGATTTAGGCAAAAATTAACACCTTAGCTCAAGGCACATAAGATCCCTTCTGCCTTAAGTATAATTATTATTAAACCTTACCCGGGGTATTCAGAATCCCATTTGGCTTAGGTATAATTCACAACCTTGGTCCGGGGTCCTATGCTCATCTTATCGAACATATGACATTCCAGACTTAGGCATAATTTACAACCTTGGTCCGGGGTCCTATGCTCATCTTATCGAACACATGGCATTCCGGACTTAGGCAAAAATAAACTTTACCCGGGGTCTTTCATTAGTCATATTAGACTTTTGAGATCCCACCTGGCTTAGGTATAAAGTAGAAACCTTATCTGGGGTTCGTCACCAACTATTTGGGCATTCAGGATCCTTCTTAGGACTTAGGCATAAAAGAAACCGTGTCCGGAGTCCGTCGGCATTCAGGATCCCTCTTAGGACTTAGGCATAAAAGAAACCGTGTCCGAGGTCCGTCACCAACTATTTGGGCATTTAGGATCCCTCAAACTTTGGTATAATTTAAGTGGTCCTTAGCCAGGGTCTTGTAATGCTTTTGGTTTAGTGCGTGAATTTTCCTTAAACTTAGAAATTTTCTACTGCACAACCTGTTTAACATAAGACAACTCGCAAAAGGTACCGTAATGGTATAAGGGTACGGGTCAAAACCCTTGAATGCGCTACTTGCCCCCAGAGGGTGGTCAAGTGGATTCCCCTGTTTGGTCGTCTTGTATTGATGCTGACATAGCTGATCCTCTTCGAATCTTGTATTCCTTAAATCTCTCCAAGGTGTGGTAACCTTGCGAGGTGTATTCTTCGAACCTTGCCACGATCTAATTATGTCAGGCCAAATAACACGTGGACTAGATGTTGCAGTCGAAGAACCGGCTTAGATGATGCCAGGCCAAATGACTCCACCGTAATATACCTGTTGGCTTGGCATTTCAAAGAAAATTGATCATGATTGAGCATGATGATCTGTATTACTAGCCATCATTGCTTGCTTTAATATGCTAAAAATCTCCTTTAAGTGACGTATTCTTGACAAATGGAGAATCTAAGTCGATGTACTCTTTCTCACCAGAAGTTAGAAAATCTTCTAATGGGAAAGACAAAAGAACCTGCAGTGGGCTTTGTGAATAGGCTATCCACGTTTGTTGTGTGGGATGGTTCTGCAGAGGACTTATTCTATCTCCTAAAGAAACCAAGGAAGCAGCAACTACTGCATACGCTGGCCCGCCAGTACTTTGGGTTTAGTAGAATTTGATGTAGGTGTAATTACTGTAAAACAATTAGGGGTAGTTTTGTCTTTCCCTTATATAGTTCGCAATCTCCTCAACACAGGAAAAAAGTATCCAAACCTTCCAGTGGCATTAACAGTTTAACGGTGAGGCCAAGCTTCACAGAGAGACTTGACTTTCACGATGTGGCAATAATGGTGAAGACCAAGCCTCATGGAAACGATGACCTGGCATCCGGTCTCCATCAACTTGCAGGATTTTCGTCCCTTTATGCGATTCGTGGTGACTATGGGAAGCTCGAACCATTTTCTGAAGCGATCTGCCAGCGCCTAAATCCGCCATTAATGGCAGTTACCCAAGCTTCAGTCTGACTTAGAGCAAGTTAACATGGCCAGTTACAGTTGACTCATGTTCGGGGAGCTGCTGATGGACTTGGAGCCCAAGACCATGAATCTGGTCAACTCGTGCCAGTCCGGAAACAAATCGGAGGCCCTAAGGATAGTGTGCCATCAGAGCGGGCGCGTGCCGGGGTGATTTTTGCGGGCCTTAAGAGTGGGATAATCCCTTTCAGGGGACAACGCAGTCGTCAGAATGGGCACCGAGATGCTGTACAGTGTGGTGGTAAAGGTCTCGATCTAATTCAGTAAGGACCCGCTGTTGCATGGTTTGGGGAGCAGAATCGCAGAAACAAAACAGTTGAGGACCTATTCCCTCTACCTTTTCTCTGTTTCATCCTGTACACCTTCACTTTTTTTTTTTGGCTGAATCTCCACCCTGACCCACTGCACCAGCCCTCTTGACTAACAAAACGACGTACATGGCTCGTGGGTTTGGAGCAATGGTTGCTGTATGGCACCAAACGCCAAGAGAGGGACGTGCTTTGAAGTGAAGGTGGAGACTGTGGTAGTTTAAGTTGTGGCTTCAATGGGCTCTAACACGGTGACAGGGGTCACAGTGGCTGTCGCAAAGCCTCAAGCTACTGCCAAGAGGAGAGGTCTGTCATTAAAGTAAAGGTGGATTCAGGTGGTCGGAGTGGTGCTTGGACTATACGACGATGGTGGTTTTCCTTCAACCACCATGAGCATCATCTTTCCTTGATGTCGGTCCGTTTTCATATGTATTCCGACGAGAACGATGGTTATTATGGCTACTGTAAATCAAACTCAAAGGGGCTCCCATGGTTGGCTTCCTAATGCAGTGTTGGGAGGAAGAGGGAGACCATTGTGGTCTTTGCACACCACTAACGACCCATGCAAGTGAACCGAGAGTGTTGAAAAAGATCTGGAAAAAAAGGTTTGAAAGCGACTAGGTCACTGTGAACCTTTGGCGACCACCATTAAAGGCAGATCAAGCTTTTGAGTGAGTTATCGTTAAAGATGGTTGTTTCTACATTGAACCATCCCTGGGCCTCATTAGTTCTGTTGCTCCTCGATCTCAGGTGGTTTTTGACTAGAAACAAGGTTGTTTCATCTTGTTCGATCCAACCCAGCAAGGGGTTTTCTCCTAGTGACAATGGTGCCGTGAAATTGAGTACTAGTGCTTTGATGGGTATGGCTGAGCAGTATTTCAAAACTGTGTGGGCCCCAAAAAGGATCAAGAAAATTGTATAAGTATTGTGACTTTCTGAGTTTTTTTTGTCGAGGCCATCTTGATGAGATTTGCGAAGCGAACTAAGCCGTGCGTGGAAACTAGCTACGTTACTGATTATGATTGTGATGATGGGAATCGAAGTTTATCTTTCCCCACAGTCGGTGCCAATGTTCTGAAGTGGGTTCAGAGGGTACCTGAAGTAGGCACGTAACAATGATCTCCTCCTTAAGCAGCAGCTGAGCGATGGTGCGAGGGGGTGGGTACCTGCAAAAGGCACTCCGATGTTTAAGTTAGACCGTGAAAATGAGGACAGTCTGTATATTAGAGGGGATCCATACCTTTGAGACCTGACATGGTATTTATAGGAGCGTCATAGGATGAGTGTAATCTATATTAAATGCAAATATATAGGATTAGAATCCTTTAGGGATTGTGATCCCTTTTAACTAATTTTCCTATTTATGTGAGATATAATTAGCTTCCATATCCATTAAGGATACTTAAGAGATTTATGCCTAATAAATAGGTTGATATACTCATCAAGATAGCGCGTAATAATATCTGGGTATTATTCTGGTGGGGCCGGGTTGCTCTGACTGATAACCCAAAATCTCGGTCTAGAACAATATATATATCAATCGAAATTGGGTTTAGTAAGATCCCCCAGTTCCGAATAATTAAAATAATATTTTTTTGGTCAAAAAATTGTTATTTTCTTAACTCAGAGCAAATCACACACAACAGTCAAATACACTCACAAAACAGTCAAATTCAATTTATAACTCACACAAATGATAAAATAGTACATTTGGGACAATATCGTACTTATCCCAAAAATTGGGGTGTTACAACTCAAAAGTTGGGGTGTTACAGATGGTTGCTGCTGTGAGGGAGCAGACTGTCATCACAAATAGGATGCTAAAATGAATGGCCACCTTCGCAGCTGGTAGATAATGCGGCACTTGTAAGAAACCAAAACTTCCATGATCTTTCTAAGTTCCGAAAGGCCAATCCTTCTTCTTTTAGAGAAGAATATAATCTGGTCAAAGTTGAAGGTTAGATTAGGGAGATGGAGAAGATCTTTTCTATTTTGGCTTGTACTAATGAACAAATGGTATCCTTTCCCTCTTATATGCTAGTAAGTGAGGCAGAAAGTTAGTGGATTGATGCTAAAAGATTATTAGAGGCAGTAGGAACTTAAATCACTTAGGAGGTATTTAGGACTATCTTTTTAGATAAATATTTTCCTAAGAACTTACAAAAATGCAAAGAAGTTAGAGTTTTTGAAACTTGAACAACGAAGTATGTTTATGGGCAAATATGTGGCTAAATTTGAGGAATTGTTTAAGTTCTCCTCTTATTTTAAATAAAATCCTAATGAAGAATGGAAATGTGCGAAATTTGAAGTAGGATTGAGGGAAGATATTAAGAGGGCCATAAGACACTTGAAGATTAGAGATTTTCCTACATTTGTCAACAAGTGTAGAATTGTAGCGGATAATGACTCTAAGCCTCCATAGAAGCAAATGCCACAGAATTTCCAAAAGAGGAAGAGGACAAATAATAGGTTTGAAGGGGCTGTGTCTCGACCCAAGTACCCATAGGATAATGAAAAATAGGTTTAGGTAAGAACTTGGGGGCCAAAGTGTGCAAAATGTGGGAGACATCATGGTAAAAAGCCTAGTATGATAGATCAGACAATGTGTTATACTTATGGTAAACCAGGGCATCATGCCAAGAATTACCTTTAGAAACAGGGAGTGACACCTAACCCTAGACCCCAAACCAAGGGAACAGTCTTCACTCTGAGTGGAAAAGAGATGATTCAATCTCCCGATCTAATACAAGGTAAATGTATAATAAAAAATAATCTCGTAATTGTATTGTATGATTCATGAGCATCTTACTCCTTCATTTCCTATGATTGTGTGAAGTTGTTAAATTTACCTATGTCTAATCTTCCTTATGATATGTCTATTTCTACACCAATAGGAAAGCTAGTAATAACCTCCTATGTTTGTCTAAATTGTTGTGTACAAGTAGAAGATAGAATTTTTTTTGTAAATCTTATTTGTTTGCCTCTTGTTGATATTGATATCATTCTGGTATGGATTGGTTATCTGTGAACCATGTTGCTTTGAATTATTTAGATAAGACTTTGATGTTTATGTTTGATATCCCTTCCATGCTATTTCTTTTGAGTCTATATATTTAAATGCTAACTAGGTTATAAACTATTCAGTAGAGGGGGCTCAGATGTATGTTCTCCTATTCTCTTTAAATTTTGAAGTTGAGCAAAACTTAGAAAATATATCTGTGGTGAGGGAGTACTGTATTTCCCAATGAGATAACTAATTTGCCACTTGAATGAGAAATAGAGTTTACTATAGATTTGGTACTAGGAATTGGACCTATATCTATAGCACCCTATAGGATGTCACCTTTAGAGCTGGCTAAACTCAAGAAGCAAATAGAAGAGTTATTAGATAAGAAATTCATTAGATCCAGTGTGTCACCTTGGGGAGTACCAGTGCTCCTAGTAAAGAAGAAAGATGGTAATATGAGGTTATGTGTAGATTATATGCAGTTAAATAAAGTAACCATTAAGAATAAGTACCCTTTGCCTGGGATAGATGATTTGATGGATCAACTAATAGGAGCCATAGTTTTCTCAAAAATTGATCTAAGATCTGGACATCAACAAATTAGAGTTAGGGAAGAGGATGTCCCTAAAATTACTTTTAGGACTAGGTATGGACATTAAGAATATTTTGTAATGTCCTTTGGTTTAACCAATGCACCTACAGTGTTCATGGATTACATGAATAGAATCTTTAGACCTTACCTGGATAAGTTTGTAATTATCTTTATAGATGACATTCTTATCTATTCAAAGACAACAGAAGAACATGAGCAACACCTTAGGATAGTTTTGGAAATCTTAATGACGAAATAATTGTTTGCCAAATTGGCAAAGTATGAATTTTGGATTAAGGAAGTACAATTCTTAGGTCATATGGTATCCCAAGGAGGGGGTATCAGTAGATCCCAGCAAGGTGCAAGCAGTAATGTAATGGAAAAGGCCTACTACTGTGATAGAAATCAGAAGTTTCTTAGGATTGGCAGGATATTGTAGGGGGTTTATAAAAGGATTTTCTCAAAATAGCCTTACCTCTGACTAGATTGACTAAAAAAGGTAGTTCCTTTGATTGGACACTAGAATATGAAGCTAGTAAACATAAGTTGACTACAACACCTGTACTAGTAATTCCAAATCTGCAGAAGAATTTTGAAGTATACTGTGATGCTTCAAAGAAAAGATTAGGGTGTGCTCTAATGTAGAATAGAGGGGTAGTTGACTATGCTTCTAGGCAGTTGAGACCTCATGAGGAGAATTATCCCATTCATGATTTGGAGTTAGCAGCAGTTGTTTTTGTTTTGAAAATTTGGAGGCATTACTTGTATGGAATTAAGATTGAGGTGTTTAGTGACCACAAGAGCTTAAAGTATTTGTTTGACCAAAAAGAATTAAATATAAGACAGAGAAGATGGATTGAATTTCTGAAGGATAATGATGTTGAATTGAAATATCAGCTGGGTAAAGTCAATGTGGTGGCTAATGTACTTAGTAGAAAATTTCTACATGTGTCTCGAATGATGGTTCAAGAAATGGAACTTTTGGAAAGTTTTAGAAACATGAGTCTGGCAATGATTGTGTCACCACATAGTCTCTACATAAGTAAATTAGAAATGACTAATGATTTGAATACTCAAATTAGAGAAGCTCAAGAAAAAGATGAACCCTTAAAAGGAATAAATGAACAAATTTTGTTAAGAAAGCAAAAGGAAATTAGTAAAGTAGATGATGGAATAATTATATTTAGGAATGGATTTTTCATTCCAAAGGATACTAAAATCAAAAATAGAATTCTAGAATAGGCTCATAAGAGTAAATATACAGTATATCCAGGTGCAGCAAAAATGTATCAAGATCTTAAAGAATTGTTTTTGTAACATCCTCCCTAAATAATTAGTCTTAATCATGGTTATAAAAGTTCATTATCACTTGTATGAATTACCTGTTAATTCTAGTGACCTTCTAAGTTAGTTTGGATATATTGCTATAACATTGAATGTGAAATATAGCTTATAATAGCTCAAAATTTAGTATAAGCTGCATAGATGATGGAAATAGATATGAAAAATTTATTTCTAGGTTGTACAAGGTTGGAACTAGTTGTAACAAATTTTAGAGAATTAACTGAGCTAGTTTGACATTTTTAATTACACAGGATAAATGTTTAAAGGCCAAATTAAATAGGCAGATAGCTTAGAAAATTATGAGATTTTGTGGAGATGTCAACTAGAGGATGGAGAATATTTTGGAAATGAATGCATGTTAAGGTAGATACATATAAGCTTATTAGCGTAATTCCTTAGGTTTAACTTAACTTAAGGAAGAGTAATAGAGCTTAAGTGATAGTTAACAGTATATAGAAAGTCATTGAAAATTGAGTATAAGGACTAAATGAAGTCCTAGAATTTTCTATAACATCTATGAAGGTTAGAAAATGTGTTAAAGGAATATCAAAGTATTTATAAGAGATATAACATTTCTAGTTAACACAAAAAGGATTCAACCTTATCTCTCCAGCTACTTCACTACCCGCTATCTTCTTATTCTTTGATTTATGTCTCATTTTTCACTCTCACACAGCAACAGCAAGGAGCAAAGAAAAAATATATAAGGGAAAAAGAGGAAAAGAAAGAAAGAAGAGGAAGAAGGAAATAAGGAAGAACAATAGCATACCATCACCATAGGAGTATGGGTAGGGATTATGATGTTTTTTTTTTTTACTCCACTATTTTCTCTTCTTGCTACCAAGAACTTACATTGATGAACTTGATTTGGAAGTTGTGATTGGTATGTTAAAATAATGATGATGTTTAGATGATATATGTCTGTTTGTGCATATTGAGCTAAGGAATAGCATTGGAACTCCATGAATAAGAGATTGATAACATGGTTTTTGTTTATTTACCTATTGTTGATAGACCTTCTTGATGTTGGTTTGAGAACATATATATATGCTGAGAAGTGTTGTTGTTTTAGTTTAAAAGTGGTTTGTTTTGGGTTGTTATGCTTGAAAAACCTCTTTTTGCTAATAAATTCCAGCTGGTAATTGATTACCATGGGTGAGTAATCGATTACCAAGCTTTGAGGAATGTTACTGGAAAGATGGTAATCGATTACAAGAAAGGTGGTAATCGATTACACGAGTGGGTAATCGATTGCCAAGGTTCTGTAAAATAAAAATTTCATGTGTTAATCAATTACCATAAATGGGTAATAGATTAGAACACTACTGATTTGTGAATGGCCAGTTGGTAATTGATTACCAGAAGTGGGTAATCAATTACCAACTCTTTGTTTTGAGATTTTAGCTTATGGTAATCGATTACCATGAGTAGGTAATCGATTACCAGTCCCATGTTTTGAGAAAACAAAGTCCTATGCATAATGGGACTAAATGATACATATGTTTATGTTACATAGTGTGAATAAACTCACTATTTGCGAATATCTTATGATATAAATGTGCACTCAATGACTTGATATTTGGTTGTTAATATAGAATTATGAAATGATGACTACATTGTGCACTTAGTTCACTTAAGAAGTGATGGTTTCATGTATTTAGTTCATTTGTGAGAAGATGATTTTGTGCACTGAGTTCATTATGAAATGGAACATTGTACACTAGATAAATATATAATGAGATGAATTTGACTTATATGCTTATCATGTTCATAAAATGTACTAGAAACATAAATTGATCCTTTAATTACTAAAGTTGAGCCATGAAAGTGTACTAGAAACATGATTTGCTCCTTTAATTACTAAAGTTGAGCCAATATTATATGTTTATTATGATTTGCTCCTTTATTTTGCTGAAGTTGAGCTTGTACTGTATTGATATGATATGAACTCAAGTTATAGATATATTGGATATGAACCTTGATTAGAGGTAATCCATACTTGCTATTCCCTATCAAGAGATATAAGGAACTAGATTGCTGGGAATATGCATAAAATGATGGCACTAAATGGGCATTGGCTAGATGGCACTAAACAGGCATTGGCCTGATGGCACTAAACAAGCATTGGCTTGATGGCACTAAACGGGGATTATGTAATGCCCCAATACTAATACTATAGTATATCCGGAATATACATGAGTAAACAAGATTAGGCACATCACTTCTACCATAAAAACATCATATTACCTTGATAATAACTATACATGTTATTATATAGAGCCTTGTGAGGGAAATTAACTCATACATGAATAAATATACAATTGAAAAGTCTATGTCTCTCTGATATAACAAGTTCAACCAACTAATACATCGGTGTTTAAGTATATACAAACTAAGCCTCAAAGGCATATGTACAATACAACTTAAACTTTCCATTGTATAACTATATAACACAAAACAATGGTAAAAAAGATTAAATAACTCTACTCTATATCATTCTCTTCATTTCTTCTCCTTGGGTTGACCTCGCACTAGAAATTATCATGGAAATAAAGCAAAGGGGTGAGAATTCAAAAATCCTCAGTAGTGCTTAACATATAATGTCATCATAATAATTCCAGCTGCTTCGGGGAAATCAAATCATTATTATAAATACCATATAGAAAGGTGGCATAAGCCAAAAATTGTTCCTTTATCTTTTCGAGGCAAATAATTCAATTATTACTATGGCTCAATTATCTCATAAGAAACCATTCATAATAAATCATCTCGATATCAATAGATCATAGAAATCACAAGGTTATGAGTCAGATATGAGTTATAACTCACTATTACTGAACAATCATATACTCTCTTTGTGTAAACATTCATAATGAAGATCCATGAACTATACATGTAACTAACATCTCTGTAATGATATAAAAATACTCACACAAGTGTAGGTCTCATACTAATGTTCATGTAATGTCTTATGCGTATACTCATATAATGTCATATGCTAGTGCTTATGAAATGTCATATGCTAATGCTCATGAAATGTCATGCCTCTTGCATATTCTCAGGAACCCAATACCTTGTATTTCTGGATAGGGAGGGAATGCTACATCCTCACACTATAGGTAACCTTGGCCCTATTGATAAGGAAATATATTAGGAAGACTCATACTAGGAATTTAGGATTCCTTTCCTGATCAAGGATCATCTCCTACAATTTCCATCTATGTTAAGGAAACATATTGAGAAATCCCACTTTAGGAATTTAGAATCCTCTTCTTATTGAGGATCATCTCGTATAATTTTCTATCCAAATGATTATGCATATCATAATAAGGTTTCAACACTTAAGGAATAGCAAGTATGGATCACTTCTACTCAAGGTCTGTAACAATTAGTGTCATTTATCTTGAGCATACACCACACCATTTTAACACAAGCTCAACTTTAATAATGTAAGGAACAAATCACAATAAGCATTCAATACAGACTCAACTTTAGCAAATAAAAACCAATTCAGGTTTCTAGTGTAACACCCTCGATAGCATGTTAGGCTTGTATAGGGTTACAGAGGTAGCCTGTAACACCCCAAAATTTATTATTTTACAATAATGTCTGGATTGTACTGTTTTATGTTTTCTATGAGTTTTAAATTTATTTTGACTGTTCTGTGAATGTTTTTTATCTCTGTGTGAAATTTACTTTGAGTCGGGAAAATAATAACTTTTGGACCGGGGAAAATCTTTATTGATTTATTTGGAGGCGGGGGATCTTACTAAACCCGAATCCGAGAAACACTTTAACCGATCTTTTAATTTTTAAAATTTCTCTAAGAAATAAAAATATTTCACGATTTATTATCTGTCGGAGATATATCCACTGTTTTATTAACAACAGCTTCTGCTTATCGGGTAATAGACCCAGTATCTCTTATTTGTCAAAATTTATACTGGAAATAGTCTTTGTGATGCATTCTTGATGAGCCAATAGAAAATGGTCAATATTGATGGTTAGACTTTTCTTAGCTAATAGGAAATAGTCAACGAAAATGGTTGGACTAGTTACTAAGTAACTAGATAAACTAACTAAGTTACCCTAAAAACTTAATTAGTAACTAAATGGAACTAACTTAGTTACCAAATACTTAGAAACCCTAGTTACAAAATGAATCTAGAATCATCTAGAAGTAATGACCAATACATGACCTATGTTATGACTTAATCATGTAACTAAATGGTTAGTTGTGTAACTAAATAACCTAACTAAGTTAGCTTAATGAACTAACTACCTAATTAAGGTGTAACTAGAAACTAGTTGAAATCAAACTTAGTTAGCTATCCTAATGTGTTCCACGGTAAACAAGGCCTTTCTAGCAAGTTCTTGAACCATCTTTTGACCATTTGATGACCATTATGTGATATTGGCCATGTGAAAGCCATGTGAACATCATGTGATATTTTTATTACATTGATTAAGCCTTGATCTTTTCTACACACTCAACTCCACGGTCATGCATAGAGTAATAGCCTATTCTATTTCATTTTACTACACTTTGTGACACAAAGATCTATTCTCTCCATTCTCTCACTTCAAGAACACTTAGAACACTCAAACTCCATTTCTTCTCTTTTCATTTAGGAGCTCACGGCCTCCACCCCTAAACCATACCTCCACACTTCAATAATTTTATCCAATCCTACTTTCTAAACCTAGATACAATTCTAAACACTTTTCCTTTTGTGAGTTTTACCTAAATCATTCTCCAAGGGCTTCAAAAATCAAGCTTTGATTTTCTATTCCTAATGTAATATCTTGATTTCTTGATCCTAAGTTGCATTCTTGAATTTCTAAACCATGATTGATCCATGGTTTCTTGTTTTCAAGGTTGGTTTATGGCTTTAGGATTTGTTTAAGATTTTTAGGGTTTTTTCTTGGTGCTTCACGAAATCAAAAGGAGAAGAAACTTGAAGTTGGTTGTCTTCCTTGAGGTAAAAGGGAGATTAACCTCATCAACCATGTGTTGGTGGTGAGGAAATGGATTGTTTGTGGTGAAAAATCCATATGGATTTATTCACTTGATTGTTTAAGCTTTCTTTATTTGTGATTGATGTGTTTATAACTTTGAAAATATGCTTGTATATGTGTTTGGTATGCTTATAGCTTTGATAGTATGCTTGCATATGTGATTTGGAAAGCATGTTAAATCTTGTGTAACTTAGGATGTGATTCACGTGATGAAAAAATTGTATGATGGTTCCAAAGAACCTAGAGGCACACAGCCTCAACACTACCAAGGGAACCAAGTGTTCTAAATTATTTTCCTAATTAAAGATTAAATGATTTTATGACAAGGAATTTAATTAAGTAATTTTGTAAGGAATAAAGTATTAGAAAATAATTATATATGATTTATGAAGCAAAATGTGAAATTCGGTCAACATGCTATTTTTGATGTCCTAAATACAAAATTATTTTACTAAGTGTAGACTTAGGTGTTTAAATGATAAGAAATCAATTTGGTAGGTTTTTGAATCTAAAATGAAAGTAATTTACTTTTTAGAGTTAAAATTGGCCTAATTAAGTTATGTACAAAAATAAAAGTTAAATACTTGAAATTTACTAATATATAGCTCATCCTGTGGGTTTTGAAGCGTGTTAAGAAAATTTGAGTTGTAATATCATAACTTAATCAAAGAAGTATTATTTTGTGGAAATAGTAAAAAATACTGTCTTTAGTGAGAAAATATTGGAATTAAAGTCATATTTTAAAAATAAATGAGAAAAGATTTAATTTGAGTTTAGAATATGTTAGAAATATTTTACACGATTTAAAACAATAATTTTTGGCTATGCAATTAAGAAAATGCAATAAAATATTTACGCGATTGAGAAAACATTAAAAAATCTTTATGCGATTTGAAAACATAAGAAAAGTGTTTTGCGATTGTGAAAATGCGATAATATCGCTAAGCGATTGAACGTAATAGCAGTTTACTGTCAGGCTGTTGTGGTGGGCCCGGTTATATTAAATAATGATACCGTCAAGAGAAGGCGAGGGTATGTGATATACTCTAATAATAATGATTGTATGTGTGTTTGGATCATATATCATGCATTGAAAAACGTGTCAACTTATTTGGTTAAGGTTGTATGCCTAGGAGATGAATCACACCTAAGTGCGGGTGCGAGTAGACAAGTGTAGGTCACTTGTTGACCTTGGGGGCCTCGAGGTGTGGATACTTCCCAATGGATGATTGGTAGCTCTTTTGTCCGTGAGGCAGACCAATGCAAACACACTAAACGATCCAGACTGAGACACTATCCTATATCACGATCTGGCGTAGAATGTCTTGTACAAATGCCTTAATGTGCACATTGATAAATTGACAAATAGCACTTTTGGCCACGGCGGCCGAGGTTACAGACATGTCTTCTTGATCATTCTCTCTGAAATTGTGTTTAGCTCTATGGAGTAGGAATAGGTCGTTGTGCATTTGCATAGTTGGTCAGCATATTGATATGATAATTACACTTATTTGATTTATCTTGTCTGATATGTGATAAAATGATTTATTATTTTGATATTACATTTTGTTTATTTGCTGTCGTTTTCTCTACTACCATACTGGTATTGATGTAGGGGATCTTACCTCTTTGTTGCATTATATTTGTTTTACTGTGTATGTCTAATAAAGACCGAGAAGACGAAGGAGCAGATAACTCTTTTTATTATCAGTAATATTACTCTTGTTTGTTGAGATGGCGGCGAGGAGCCAAGTTTTGGGTTTGTCCAAGTAAATTTCCATGGTGGGGTTGATGCTTGGAGGTTTGATTTTGACAATAAACGCTTTGTATATACTAGGGACTTGACTCTGAACTTAAGTGGAACCCACGATGGGATTCCTATTTTGATGCAACACGTGTCTGTGCGCCTAGAATTTACAATGCCGATTTGTGAACTTTGGGGTGGCACTGTGTATACACTGCGTGAAGACTCTGTGGTGTCTTCCGCGAGGACCCCTATGAGGCGAATGTTATATCTGCCTAGGTTCTTTAACAATGAAGTGGAGGAAGATCCTTCTGAGGACCCAAATCCTTAGGTTAGTTTTTAAGAGTCTTAAGTTTAGCAGTTATATTTTGGAGTGTCTGTTGTACATTTTATCTTTTGGTATGTAAGGATATTATGTAAGTTATTTGTAAACAAGGCTTTTAGTATATATGTATAATATAGGTGTGATTTCAGTTACAAGTAATACTTATGATTTTATTTAGTTTATTTATTTAAATTTATCCCGCAAACGAAATTTTAAAATCAATGTTTTTACAAGATTAATTCTGTTATAACTTGGGTAAGTTATATTAGGATTAGTCTTAAATGTGATATCCTACGGTGGGTGTTTACATAGCCTAATACTTGCTTACCATGTCTATGAAGTTTTGTGACAAAATGAGTTAGTTTAGGCACTTTGCCGCAACACAGAACATGGAAAGAGACCTAAAATAACTAAAAAAAAAATGGTTTTAAAAGCTAAGTTAAGGGAAATAAATATAGATAATTTATTTCTAAGTCACAAATGAGCTAAGTATAATACTATTAAAGTTTGAAGGTAAACTGAGTTTATTTGGTATTTTTAAGCACACAGAATAAGTGTTTTAATACCAGATGAACTTAGTACAGAAATGAAAAATAAGGTAATGAAAAAATAAGAAATTAGAAGAATCTTAGGATATATTCTAAAGTTGTTGAAAGTTAGGAAACTTAGATTGGTATAATTTAAGTGTTCCTAATAGGTATAAGTTTGGTAAAATATCCCATTTTTTTTAAATGAGTCCCTACTTTTTAAGAGCCTTTTACCCTTGACTTATGGGATATTTTTTCTTTCTATCTCATCTTGTTCTCTCGACTGTAGGATCAGAAGGCAGAGGCGAAAAGAAAGGAGAAGGAAGAAAAGGAGAAGAAGAGAAAAGAAAAAGGCAAAGGTATAGTGTGATCATCCACTCCACAAAGAGGTAGGGGTGTTTGTTTGTATCCTTTCCCTCCTATCTTCATCTATTTTTGTAGTTTGGTTTGATGAAGAAAAATGGGTTTGGATTAGAAAATTGAGTTTAGATGCTTCTAAGGTTGAAAAGAGTTAGATAATAGCTTATTTTGATGCATGGTGTTTAGTTTTGGTGTTACCAAGTGGCCTCAATACTCAAGAGGGGGGTGAATTAATTATTAAAACTAAGTTCACAAATCTTTTGCAAATCGTTTGATAAACAATTTTCATTGAAGCTAATTGATGATCAGAGATGATTGGATATAAGAGATAAACACTTTCACTTATAAATGCAATAGCCAAAGGGACCAATATTCAAGCAATTCAATAAAACAATACTCAATGTAAAGAGAAGGGTTTAGAGAAAACAAACACAATGATTTATCCTGGTTCGATCACCAATCCACTTGTGATCTACGTCCAGTCCTCAAGCAACCGCTAGAGATTTTCCACTATTTCTTCAAGCTTCAATAGGTGCTTGATGACCTTTACAACCTTGAGCACTCAACACTTTGGGATACCTCACCCTTGGAGCTTGAGTCTCTTCAACTAAGGGATACCTCACCCTTTACACTTTTGGAGGGATGTCTCACCCTCTTTACAAAGCAATATAGATTGATTTAATGAAACTCTCACTAGAGTAGATGATTACAAATTGAAGCTCTATTATGCTCTCAAAGATTAACCCACGTTTTTCACAAAAAATAGAGCAAGAATGGATTTGAGGATTGAATCACGTTTGGAAGTATTGGTAATCAGTTTTTGGTTCAAGGTCAACCTCTAATGAAGACCCAACATTGGTATTTATAAGTTTTTCAATAAATGGAGCCGTTGGAGGGTTTTAGCCAAGCATTAAATGCATTTAATATAGCCGTTGGACGTTGTCAGGGTGCGTGTAATCGATTACACAATAAATGTAATCGATTACATTATTGTTCCAACGTGTTCTTGGCTTTTTGGGCTCTGTGTAATCGATTACATTGTTGGTGTAATCGATTACATGACTTCTGACTTGCTGTGTAATCGATTACAATAACAATGTAATCGATTACATGACTCTTTGAACGTGTTCTTGACTTTCTGGGCTTATTGTAATCGATTACATTACTTGTGTAATCGATTACATGGCCTCTGACTTGCTTGTAATCTATTACATTGCTCATGTAATCGATTACAAGGCCTCTGTTTGCTGTGTAATCGATTACAAACTTCATATAATCGATTACATTGGCCTTTGAACACATTTTTCAAGTCCAATAAAGCTTGTAAGCCATTTCTAACACCTCAAGACATTTGATTAAACATAAATCCTTTTAAGAGTATTAGATTTAAGATTGAAACTCAAGTTTCTTGAAAAACATGTTTAACTTTGAAATTTTCCACTTATTTTGAAATGATATATTAAAAAACCATTTGAGAAATCTTAAGAGCATTTAACATTAATGTTCTAAGTCTTATAACTAAATAAACCGCTTGACTTCTTTCTTTGATCTTGATTTTTCCTTTTGCGCTTGATCTTCACTTTTGCACTTGAACTTCACTTTTGCCTTTGTTATCATCAAAAACTATTTGACATGCTTTAGGGACATAAGCATTCACATTCTCCCCCTTTTTGATGATGACAAACTGATCATAGGAAAAAGAAAGAGTTTTTGCATTTGTATATAATAGACATTTAGGCGTAATGCTCCCCCGGAGTTTATGCATGATATTGAGTTAGATTTTTCATGTAAAAAGCTTGAGAGCTCAAAAGCTCAATAACTCCCCCGTACTCATGCAACATTAATTAGATTCCATTTCATTTTTCCCTATGCTCTCCCCCGTTGGCATTATCAAAAAGACATAAGCATTTAAAAAAAAATGGACAGCATGACAGCTATATTTCATGATTTCCCAAATTTTGCCAAAACAAGAAATCCAAAGAGACTAATCAGTCCAATCAATTTTTTAAAAAGCCAAACATTCAGAGAATAGAATCAAAGCTAAGTCAAGTTCATATATCATTAAAAAGTAGCATTTACAATGTAACTTATCACAACCAGTATAGCCAATAACCAAAAAATACCAGAAATGTGTACCAATGTTATATAACTGAGCCAAAAAAGAAAAAAATACAATGTAGTCATCAGAAACATTAAGGCAACGGGCCATGATCACTATCAGTAACCTCGCTGTCACTGTCTGGATCCGCAGCAATGTCTCCTAGATCAACGGTATCATCGCCGGGCTCAAGATCGTCCTCAGAGTCTAGAAGCTCCTTATTATCAGCAGGGGCGCCAGATGGACCAGCAAAAGATAGGGGAATAGGAGAGGCAGAGGATGTGGGAGGTGCAACAGCAGCACTTAGAGGAATATAAGATCCACCCAGGAGGGATCGAATGGAGGCAAGCTCCTGATCAGATTAGTCCATCCTCAGCTCAAGGTAGTCTATCTTCTGTTCAATGCGATCCATGCGTGTGTCTACAGTAGCGCTCAAGTTTCACATCTCTTAGAGCAGAAGGTCAAGTGAAGCTGGAGCAGGAGTAGGAGTAGGAGTAGGAGCAAGAGCAGGATGCTGAGCCTCTTCATCTTCATCACTATCCAGATCATGATGGATATGACCAAAAGTACCATAAGCAATGTAATGTCACCTATCATCCACTTTGTAGAACTAGAGCTTCCTCAAGGTATGCAAGCCAATGGATTGTGGTCCTTTCGAACTGGTATCCTTGGACTCCTCAGCCAGGGAAATGCGACAATGCTCTAGGATGGTTGTTACCAACATAGCAAATGGGAGAGCAGAGTTCTTCTTTTTCTTAACATCCAACATATGCTCTATAATGTAGTAACCCTAGTTTATTGGCCACCCTGTGGTCATTGCCCATAAGGACACTACATCATCCTTAAGAACCTGGGAGTAATTCCTTCCCCTGGGAATCAATCCTCTGACCAAAAAGTAGTGGAGAACCCTGTTCTCCATAGTTAGGCCAGTGGCCATGATTTTCCTTTTAGGATCACTGGGGGAGTAGTAACCAGTCCTAATCAGTGAGAGAAGAGCAGCCTTATGCTCAAACTCATGCCCCCAGATATTTACATTCCCACAGAAGTTTGCTCCATCAGGAGTGAGCTTTGTTAGCCTATACCACTCAGCCATAGTTATCCTTATTTGTTACTTTTTCACTTCAGATATCAAGCAATTGTCCTCAAATTTCAGATTTGTATAAAAGACTCTCACTAGGTTTGGGTAGATAGCCTTCTCTATACTCAGGAAACCCAGTAATCCTAAGTTCTCTATGGTTCTAAAACTCTCCAGAGGTTCACTCTCACAGAAGGTGATGGGAAGATACCTGGGAGAAATGATCTTGCATAGATGAAAGTTCTTCCGGAACAACTCAGCTCTCTTCACTGTGGAGAAGTGGCGTATAAGGTCCAGGCTAGAGATGTTGTGTGAAGCTCCACCAGAGGACCCTCCTATGGCAGCCCCTGTTCTTGGGCGCTTTGAGCGATGAGAGGATTCAGCCATGTGATGAGAAGGAGTAGAGTGGGATGAGTGGTAAGTGTTTGGGGACAAGTGAGGAGAGAGAGAGGGACGAGGTTAGGGGCAGAGGAGTGGGGATGGAGTTCGTGAGAGGTGATAGGGAGATTTGGGTGAGGGATGTGAGGGGATTTGTGAGGATGGGGCTGTAGGGAGAGAGTTTTTCGAGTTAAATGAAGGTGAAATGAAGGATTTTAAGGGAGATTTAAGTGAGAAATAAGAGATTGAGAGGTTTGGGTTGCGTGGGAGCAGAGGAGGAAGACGAAGGAGTTGAATAGTTTCTGAGAAATGAGCTCTGCGCGAGTCAGAAACCTTTTAAAAAACCCTGTGCAATCGATTACATTGGGTTTGTAATCGATTACAAGCATTCTGGTTCATATGTAATCGATTACATTTTTGGTGTAATCGATTACCATGCTTCTGGGGAACCTTGCAATCGATTACATGGTTGATGTAATCGATTACCTGAGTTCTGAGTTGATTGTAATCGATTACAAAAGTTGTGTAATCGATTACATGCTTGATAGAACTTGTGTAATCGATTACAAAGGCATTGTAATCGATTACCAGCACACTTTAACTCAGATTTTGCATTCCAATCAGCATAGAATCAATTTTAATCCATTCAAATCAGTTCCAAAGCAACTTAGATCATTTCAAATCATCATGCAAACATATAATTTAATTATATTATGATTCAACTCACATAAAAATTACTATTTTTATCAAGAATTACACCATTTTTGGTGAAATTGCGAGGTTATTGAGTTGCTTGGGAGTCTTGGGCATGAGGGAGCACCTGCAAAACAACTTATGGGAAATCTCCGACGCTCAAGTCAGTATTGGATTCAAATATGATGAAAAATTAAGAGATTATGCAGCAATGTGGCATGATTATGCAGAAAAATACAAGTTATGCATTAGTTTTAGGATTATGCAGCAAATAGTTAATTTATGCATGATTGATCCAATATACCAAGTTCATTTCTTATATAGAAAAATGCTTCTTTTGCTAGGAGTTTAGTGAAAATGTCAGCTAGTTGCTTAGTGGTTTCTACAAATTCAAGCATACAATCGCTCTTTTGAACATGGTCTCTAATGAAATGATGTCTTATTTCAATATGTTTAGTCCTAGAGTACAAAATGGGATTTTTAGACAAATTGATTGCACTAGTATTATCACATCTTATGGGGATCTGATCAAGCTCAAGACCATAGTCCAAGAGTTGTTGTTTCATCCAAAGGATTTGAGAACAATACTCCCTGCTGCAACATATTCAGCTTCAGCTGTAGACAATGCCATACTATTTTGCTTCTTGCTATGCCAAGAAACTAGTGAGCTTCCAAGTAAGTGGCGTGTCTCACTAGTGCTTTTTCTATCCATTTTACATCCAGCAAAATCAGAATCAGAATACCCAATAAGGCTACATGAGGCACCTTTAGGGTACCATAAACCTATTTGTGATGTGCCTATTAGGTATTTCATTATTCTTTTAATAGCACTTAGGTGTGATTCTTTAGGATTAGCTTGATATCTAGCACACATGCATACACTAAACATTATATCAGGTCTACTTGCAGTGAGATAAAGGAGTGAGTCAATCATACCTCTATATTTTATAATTTCTGTTGATTTACCTCCTTCATCCTTATCCAAATAGCAAGAGGTGCCCATAGGAGTAGCCATATGCTTGGCATTGTCCATTCCAAACTTCTTGAGCAGCTCCTTGCAATACTTGGATTGGCTTATGAAAGTTCCTTCTCTTGTTTGCTTGATTTGGAGACCAAGAAAGAAGTTGAGCTCACCCATCATAGACATTTCAAACTCATTTTGCATAATATTTGAAAATTCTTTACAAAGAGAGTTGTTAGTAGCTCCGAATATAATGTCATCAACATAAATTTGAACTAGAAGTATGTCATGCATTTTATGTTTTATGAAAAGGGTGGTGTCAACTTTGCCTATAGAAAAACCTTTTTCTAAAAGGAACTTGCTCAACCTTTCATACTAAGCTCTAGGAGCTTGTTTCAAGCCATACAAGGCCTTTTTTTAGTTTAAAAACATGGTTGGGCATTTCAAAATCCTCAAAATCAGGAGGTTGTTCTACATACACCTCTTCTTGTATAAAACCATTTAAAAAGGCACTTTTAACATCCATTTGATAGAGTTTGAAATCCATGATGCAAGCATATGCAAGTAACATTCTAATAGCCTCTAATCTAGCTACGGGAGCATAAGTTTCTTCATAGTCTATGCCTTCTTCTTGATTATATCCCTTAGTTACAAGGCTAGCTTTATTTTTTATTATTAAGCCCATTTCATCAAGTTTGTTCCTAAAGACCTATTTGGTGCCAATTATAGGATGATCATTGGGCCTTGGAACTAATTCCCAAACTTGATTTCTCTCAAATTGGTTTAGTTCTTCTTGCATGGCCAAGATCCAATGCTCATCATTAATGGCCTCATTTATGTCTTTAGGTTCAACTTGAGAGACAAAGGCTAAGTGATTGCATGCATCTCTAAGTGAGTTTCAAGTGATTACCCCTTTTGATACATCACCTATCACCTTGTCGAGAGGATGATATCTTGAAGTCCTCCATTCTTTAGGTAAGTCCATGATTTCTGAATCCTTTTGCCATGAGTGATCAAGAAGTCTCTTTTCTTGCTTCTTGGGCTCTTTCTCTTGATTTTCCAAGTGTGTTTTTGCCAAGATTTCTGCAACATCATCAACAAGCTCCTTTCTCGGCTCATTTGGGTTAGTTTCATCAAATGCAACATGTATAGACTCTTCTATTGTCATAGTTCGTTTATTATAGACTTTAAAGGCCTTACTATGTATAGAATAGCCAATGAATATTCCCTCATCAGATTTTGCATCAAACTTCTCCAAGTTATCCTTTCCATTATTTAAAACAAAACATTTACATCCAAAGACATTAAAATGTGACACATTTAGCTTCCTTCCTTTGTATAACTTATATGGGGTTTTCTTTAAAATTAGCATTATTAGGGCTCTATTCATAACATAACAAGCGGTGTTGACCGCATCCGCCCAAAAGTAGTTAGGAAGGTTAGCCTCATTGAGCATAGTTCTTGCCATTTCCTCTAAAGATCGATTTTTCCTTTCTACAACACCATTTTGTTGTAGTGTTCTAGGGGCAGAAAAATTATACTTAATGCCATGTTCATCACAAAAAGTTTCAAATTCATGATTTTCAAATTCACCACCATGGTCACTTCTTATGGATGCAATACAAAAATCTTTTTCGTTTTGGATAACTTTGGTAAGCTTTTTAAATGATTGAAAAACATCATTTTTGTGGGTCAAGAATAATGTCCATGTAAACCTAAAAAAATCATCCACAATCACTAATGCATAGTAATTCCCACTAAAACTCATAGTTCTAGAGGGACCAAAAAGATCCATGTGTAAGAGTTGTAAAGGTCTAAAAGTTGAAACAATGTTTTTAGCTTTAAAAGAGACCTTTACTTGTTTTCCCTTTTGACATACATCACAAAGTTTGTCTTTTTCAAATTTGAGCTTTGGAAGACCAATTACTAGTTCTTTAGAAATCAATTTGTTTAAGTGATCCATGTGAATGTGAGTAATTCTTCTATGCTATAACCATGAATCATTTTCTTTACTCATAAAGCATTTAGCATCATTTGAGGAGATATCATTGAGACTAATCATATATATATTATTGACCCTATGACCAACAAACTTAACTTGCTTATTATCCTTTCCCTCAATTATGCAACAAGAGAAATCAAATATAACTTTATTGCCTTTATCACATAATTGACTAATGCTAAGCAAATTATGTTTAAGTCCTTCAACAAGCAAAACATTATCAATAGATGATGAAGGGATCTTACCAACTTTGCCAATTCCAAGAATCTTCCCTTTGTTGTTATCACCGTATGTGATATGACCATGTTTCTTGTGGGTAAGGGGTGAGAACTTGGAGCCATCACCGGTCATGTGCTTGGAGCAACCACTATCAAGATACCAACTTGAGCTCTTGGTCTTCAAGCACACCTACAACACACATTCAAATTTTAATCTTTGGTACCCAAATTGTTTTGGGTCCTTGTGTGTTAGAATTAGGTATGGTGCCTTTAGGAACCCAAACCCTTTTGATTCCAACCTTGGTGTTTATATTATTTCTAACATTGCAAGTGGATGCACTATGCCCTTTCTTACCACAATGAAAACATTTAACAAAGGGACTACTTGAAGTTTTTGAGGAAACAAAGAAGTTCTTATAAGACTTTTGATGGTTGTTTGGATTAAATCCCAAATCGACTTTTTGAAAAACACATTTTTGTCTCCCTAACAACACATTTAAGTTGTCTCTTTCAAAAGTGAATTTTGCAAGAGTGTTATTCAAATCTTCAATTTCTTTTTCAAAAGCTTTGCATGATAAACAAGGTAATGATATGGATGTGTTATCATGTGAGGAACAAGTCATACATAATGAATTAGCATCAATAAGTCCTAAGGTCTCATTTTCAATCTTGAGCTCATTTATCTTTTCACTTAAAGTAGAAACTTTGTTTACTAATAAGGAAATTGTTTTGTTAGAGGACAAAACTATTTTTGTGAGCCTTAAAGATTCATCATGCAATTCTTGAAAGGCATATTGTAATTCATCATAAGAAGGTGGAGATTCAAGGTTAGGAGAGGTTACCTCGGTGTCACTTTCTCAACTTTCTTCTCCTTGAGCCATGAGACAAAGATGGGCTTTTTCATTCTCCGAATCGTCGAAAGAGCTTAAGTCATTGTCCTCCCAAGCTATATATGCTCTTCTTCCTTTCTTTTCCTTAGAAGGTCTTTTCTCAAACTTCTCCGTCTTCTTGAGATATATAGGACACTCCATTTTCATGTGCCCCGATTTTTCGCATTCGTAGCATTTTGGAGGAGTAGAAGATCATTCTCCTTTGTGATACACTTTCTTTTGAGGAAAGGGTGGTCTTCTTTGAAATCCCTTTTTCTTTAGGAATCTTCCAAACTTTCTCACAAGGAGACTAAGATTCTCCTCACTTAGCTCAACATTTTCAGCATCCTCTTCACCATCTTTATCATTATCTTTAATTGTGGAGGAGGTGGCTTTGAGTGTGATTCCCTTCTTCTTTTTGTCATGCTTTTCATTTTGATTGAGCCTGTTTAGTTTCAGCTCATGTTCTTGAAGCTTTGCGAATAGAGTGGCTAGAGACATTGTTGATAAATCTCTTGATTCCGCAATAGTCGTTACTTTGGGTTGCCAATTTCTGCTTAGACATCTCAAGACTTTGTTAATAAGATCCTCATTAGGAAATGTCTTTCCTAATGAGATAAGATGATTAATAATGTGAGTAAATCTCTTTTGCATATCTTGAATACTCTCACCTTGGTTCATTCTAAATAATTTGTATTCATGAGTAAGAGTGTTTATTCGAGATCGCTTTACCTCACTAGTACCTTCACGAGTTACTTGTAGAGTATCCCACATTTCTTTTGCGGTCTTGTAATTTGACACCCTAAAGAATTCATCATACCCCAAGGATGTGGTGATGATGTTCTTAGCTCTTAAATTATATTGAACCTTCTTTTTATCATCATCGGTCCATTCATTTTTAGGTGTATTAATTTTCACACCATCTTTAGTTTGTATTGGGACAAAAGCACCATTTTCAACGACGTCCCACACATCTAAGTCAATAGCTTCAATGAAAATTTTCATCCTTTTTTTCTAATAGGCATAACCATCCCCATTGAAATAAGGAGGTCTGTTTATAGAAGAACCTTCATTTGAAAAACCATTTGAAGCCATCACTTCTCTTGAAGCTGCTAAGCTCTTTATACAAGAGTCTAGCTCTGATACCACTTATTACCAAGTGGCCTCAATACTCAAGAGGGGGGTGAATTGACTATTAAAACTAAGTTCGCAAATCTTTCGTAAATCGTTTAATAAACAATTTTCGTTGAAACTAATTGATGATTAGAGATGATTGGATATAAGAGATAAGCACTTTCACTTATAAATGCAATAGCCAAAGGGACCAATATTCAAGCAATTCAATAAAACAGTACTCAATATAAAGAGAAGGGTTTAGAGAAAACAAACACAATGATTTATCCTGATTCGATCACCAATCCACTTGTGATCTACGTCTAGTCCTCAAGCAACCGCTAAAGATTTTCCACTATTTCTTCAAGCTTCAATAAGTGCTTGATGACCTTTACAACCTTGAGCACTTAACACTTTAGGATACCTCACCCTTGGAGCTTGAGTCTCTTCAACTAAGGGATACCTCACCCTTTACACTTTTGGAGGGATGCCTCACCCTCTTTACAAAGCAATATAGATTGATTGAATGAAGCTCTCAATAGAGTAGATAATTACAAATTGAAGCTCTATTATGCTCTCATAGATTAACCCACGTTTTTCACAAAAAATAGAGCAAGAATGGATTTGAGGATTGAATCACGTTTGGAAGTATTGGTAATCAATTTTTGGTTCAAGTTCAACCTCTAATGAAGACCCAACATTGGTATTTATAAGTTTTTCAATAAATGGAGCCGTTGGAGGGTTTTAGCCAAGCATTAAATACATTTAATATAGCCGTTGGACGTTGTCAGGGTGTGTGTAATCGATTACACAACAAATATAATCGATTACATTATTGTTCCAATGTGTTCTTGGCTTTCTGGGCTCTGTGTAATCGATTACATTGTTAGTGTAATCGATTACATGGCTTCTGACTTGCTTGTAATTGATTACAATATCCATGTAATCGATTACATGACTCTTTGAATGTGTTCTTGCCTTTCTGGGCTTATTGTAATCGATTACATTACTTGTGTAATGGATTACATGGCCTCTAACTTGCTTGTAATCGATTACACTACTCATGTAATCGATTACAAGGCCTCTGTTTGCTGTGTAATTGATTACAAACTTTATGTAATCGATTACATTGGCCTTTGAACATATTTTGCAAGTCTAATAAAGTTTGTAAGTCATTTCTAACACCTCAAGACATTTGATTAAACATAAATCCTTTTAAGAGTATTAGATTTAAGATTGAAACTCAAGTTTCTTGAAAAACACGTTTAACTTTGAAATTTTCCACTTATTTTGAAATGATATATTGAAAAACCATTTGAGAAATCTTGAGAGCATTTAACATTAATGTTCTAAGTCTTATAACTAAATAAACCTCTTGACTTCTTTCTTTGATCTTGATTTTTCCTTTTGTGCTTGATCTTCACTTTTGCACTTGATCTTCACTTTTGCCTTTGTTATCATCAAAAACTATTTGACATGCTTTAGGGACATAAGCATTTACATTTGGTTTTCTAGAAGCCATAGTTTTTTATAGAGTTTGAAGTTAAGAAAAAGGTTTTAGTTTGAAGTTTGAGTTTAAATCCATGATTGATGAGTTGAATTTAGTGTTCAATGATCCTAACATGATTAGAGATAATGATTAGGGTCGGGAAACACTTAGAATCCATGACTTGAGATTAGAACTTGGTTAGAAACCAAAATTATGCAGAACCCGATTTTGTAGAAACATGGCAGCATCTGAATAGGCTGTAGTGTTTTTAGCATAAATTGAGCTATAGTCATCGAATTGACCTGATTCTTATTGCATTTGAAAACTAAGATACAAGGTTTCATGCCAATCCGATTAACACCAGCTTCGGTTTGAATCTAAATCAAATTCTATAGAAATAAGCAATCTGGCACCCTGTAAACTAGATTGCATAACTTCTTGCTCTGAGGTTGTATTTATATGAGAGCAGTGGAATTTTGAAGCTAACATGTTAGGCTATAAGGGGTAAAAATTTTAGAATTTTTGCGCTCCTCATACGTTCCCAGTTTTAGTTTAAAGTAAGGTCAAATTCTAGGAAAACATGTAGTTGCCCTATTTCTGCCTCTACATTTTGATGTATAACTTTGGCTACACTAAGTCAAATGAAGTGAGGTTTACTGCATTTGAAAGATATGAGATAAAGATATTTGCTTGTAAAATTCTAGAATTTTATAAGTTAGGATGTATATTTGGTGCAATATTGAAAATCAACCTTTCTAGGCTACTAAACCAGAAAATGTCAAGATATGTGAGAATTTTTTATGCATCCCCTAGTTGTGAATTGCCTTAGTAGTGTATCCAGAACCATAGGCAACATGGAGTTGCATTAGATATCACTAGAGGAGTGGTGATGAGGCAGGGTGCTAGATACTAGTATACTATGTTTAGTTTGCAAGAGTTGAGTGTGCATGAAGCACTCTCAAAGAGTGAAGGTAGAGCTAGTAATGCAAGGATAGACATAGTATAGAGTTTATGTGGTGGTTATGTAAGAGTTAGACATAGCACCACATTCATCAGACACACATTCATATATATACTTGTTATTCCTAATAGTTTGAGGTAGTGGAAAAGTCCACTCAGTATAAGGTAGGTTAAGAAAGTAATATATTCCCTCCCTACCTGATATGTTAAGGAGGTAACAGATTCCCTTCCTACCACAGAGAGGAATAGTCAAGGTTCATGACATTGCATCCAGACAAATCATATTGCATCTCATTGTCATAATTATACATCATAACATAGCATTTGCATTTTCTTAGACAATTGTACGAGCGATTATCTTATCTTTTGTTTGAGTTAGATCATAAGTATAGCTTGCTTAGGAACATTACATAGAGAGAGATTGTCAATGTTCCTTGAATTATGAGTAATAGTTGTTTGCTTGTTATAGATTTAATTATGATTTTTTATGGGTTGTTTATTCTTTGTAAATATTACAACTACTGGTATAAGTACACTTATACTGAGAATATGTGATTCTCACCCCCGTGTGTTGCCATGTAAATCTAGGTGGTAGCTCTTTCCAAGGCAAAAAGCAAAAGAATATTGAAGATTAGTCTAGTTTTATGTTTTAGTAGTTAAGTTTTTGTATATTCATGTATATTTGATACTAGTTTGTAAACAGACTTATGTATTACATTTTGTCACTTAAGACAAAGTTGTATGTATATAGGTGGATGTATGTTTCAGCAAGGCTTTCCAAAATGATTTATTTATATAAATTTTATAAGTTAGATTAATGTTTAAGTTAGAAGTAGCATTGCTAATACTATTTATCCATGTATATGTCAGATATACTAGGATTTCAGTATTAAGATGTTATATTTTGGTATCAGAGCAGTTCATCTTATGAGTCGGGATATAGACTGACTAGGCTTAGGAAGGTTTAGAAGTTATTATTGGGAAGTTTTGTTTGTTTTGTGCAATTCTAGTCTCTTTTGTGAGATGTTTGTAAAGGATTACATGACTTGCCTTAGGGTGGATTATTAGTAGCTACTGTTGCACGATTACATGATATTGAGACTGATCACCTCAATATGTAATGTTTTTATATGTACTGAAAACTATGGCACCACCACGGTATACCCAAGGAAACAAGAACTTAGTAAATGAAGGACTAGATATGGCAGAGGTTGTTATGGCAATGGCTAATGTCATAAGAGAGCAGATAATCATCACGACTAATGCAATGAGGGATCAAGAAGCTATTACAGCTAGAGTGCTAGAGATGTTAGGAGCCAACCAACCTCAGCAACCAAGACAACCTCAACTAGTGCTGGTGGTGCAAATTGCAAGAAATCAAAATTTTCAAAATTTATAGGGTTTCAGATGTTGAATCCTCCACCTTTTAGAGGCAAGTACGACCTGACGAAGGCTGAGGAATGGTTGACTGAAATGGAGAAAATCTTCGAGGTTATGTGATGTTTAGATGAACAGAGAGTTTCTTTTGCTTCCTTTATGTTTAGAGGAGAAGCAGGACTTTGCTGGAGAAGTGCCAAGAGGTTACTAGAAGCAACAAGAACACAAATCACATAGGAAGTATTCAAGAACACCTTTTTGGAGCAATACTCTTTGAGGACCTTGCGAGAGAATAAAGAGATGGAATTCCTTAAGCTTGAGCAAGGAAGTATAACTATAGGTCAATATGAGGCGAATTTTAATAAGCTATCAAAGTTTTCTTCTTTTACAGGCTTAATCCAGATGAGAATTGGAAATGTGTCAAATTCGATGTCTTATCTTTTGTTTGAGTTAGATCATAAGTATAGCATGCTTGGGAACATTACATAGAGAGAGATTGTAAATGTTCCTTGAATTATGAGAAATAGTTGTTTGCTTGTTATAGATTTAATTATGATGTTTATAGGTTGTTTATTCTTTGAGAATATTACAACTACTGGTATTGGTACACTTATTTTGAGAATATGTGATTTTCACCCTGTCTATTACCATGTAAATCTAGGTGACAGCTCTTTCCAAGGCAAAAAGTAGAAGAATATTGAAGATTAGTCTAGTTTTATGTTTTAGTAGTGAAGTTTTTGTTTATTCATGTATATTTGATACTAGTTTGTAAACAGATGTATGTCTTATACTTTGTCACTTGAGACAAAGTTGTATGTATATAGGTGGATGTATGTTTCAGCAAGGCTCTCTATAATGATTTATTTATATAAATGTTACGAGTTAGATTAATGTTTAAGTTAGAAGTTGTAACATCCTAATACAGATATCTAAGTATATTATAGATACATAAGGATATTCAATACTAGAAACGTCACTTCTATATAACTAACTAACATATATCCATAATCATAACTGAGTAATTATAGAAAGCCTTGAGAGATTGCCAAAAACTTAAACTCATACATATATATATACAACACTAGCCACAGAAGGGCATATTGTACTACATAACTCTTTTAAACATACAAAACATATGTAAACTGTATACATAAGTTCTGGCTAGAAATGCATATAAAAATATACTAGTCTTCAAGCTTCAGCTTCTTTTCCTTAGCAAGGTCTTAACCTAGATTTACATGGAAGAACAACTGGGGTGAGAATTACAATTCTCAGTAAAAACAATACTAACACTAGCTAGCTATAACATTGTATAACAAATATAACAATTGTTATAACTACTAACATAGGAGTTTCCTTCCTAATTCTCATAATTGCACACTATCTAGTAGTGTGCTCTAAACTGATAGCCTATATACCGTTGGATATAGACAACTGTCCATACAATTATGAATACCAACAACAATAGACAATTCCCATACAATTGTCCATAAATGCAATGAGAATGATATGTAGTATGATTATGCTTAAGAAAAATCCTAAATATATGCTCGTGTAATGTTTTGTTTTGAAATACATGTAGAATTTTATTTTGAAAACCAAGAACAGCTACTCATTCCAGAAACCTGAATGTTCCATGTAAGCTATTATAGTAGGAAGGAAGAACTACAACCTCACACTAGCTGTAACCCTTGGCTCTTTTTCAAGAATAACATGTCCCCAAAGAAACTTTTGATTTCATCCCTTCTGACCAAATGATAGTACGTCTATTGTACACATTTTAGGTTACCATACATTGGAAGAGCAAGCTAAAACATCATACATATGTTCATTCTTACTTACTTAGCTCATCTAGGATCTAAGCATATTTTACTAGGAATGTTGACTTCTCATGTTTACCCCTTTCTAGGTAGGAAAACTGAAATTTCCACACTACATGCAACACTAGCACTTGGTTAGGAATACTTGTCCTCTTAGGAACTTCTTGACTCCCTTCCATCTTGGCTAAATGACCTCACGTCATATAAGTCACATTAAAATGTAGACAATGTCAACTTATCTAGTTTACTTATATTTAACACCCCTCATCAACATATCTATAGTGAAGCTAAGTAACAAAAGTTACCATAGGTGCTAGACTCTTATCTATAGCAAACCATTACTCTTGGTTACACTAAGGTTCTTAGCTTTCACAAACATACTAGATTAACTAACTAGTGTATGAAAAGCATAGTGATATGTTTACCTCTTACATAAACACCACCTTAACCTTCCTATAGACTCAACTCATCCTAGTGAAAGATTCTATCTTAGCTAATGCTTCATTCTAACCTTGTTTAAGGAAACAAATGAGCATTTCTCTAGAACTTTGCATATCCAACTACTCTCATGGATATGACAAGCTTATTAATCTCAACTCTTCCTTTTGTGTATTTTACAATGTACAAGTTTTCGCTTAACTAGAGACTTAGTACATTACATTCTCTTTTTGGAACTAAATACACAACATTATCCCCACTCAAGTAAATCTAACTCAAGAGTGGTTCTTACTCGCAACTCCTTATTGCTTAAGGTTCTAGGTACCTTCCCAAGGTAATCCACTACTCTTAAATATCCTAAGGTTCATTCCTTCCTTATCCTTACTAGAAGGAATATTATAATTCATCCTAGTATACTTATGTCTAATGCCCCATCTCATCACATCTTGAGTGACATCTAATGCAATGCTAGGTCGCCTAAGGTGCTACATCCTTATATAGGGCAATCCTTCACCTCAGGATGCTCAAAGGCTTATGCTTTCTCATACTTACTAGTTGATAATTTTTCTCTTGAACTATCCTTATTTGTGCCTTAACACACTCTAGGAAGCATATACGAATAATTGCATCTAGTCCAGATGATGAAGACCAAAGAGTACCATCAAGTGAGAAAGGAAGAGCTAAGAATGAGGATGTTTTAATAGGGCTAGGAGGGCCTATGACTAGGGCCAAGACTAAGAGGATGAAACAAGCTTTGCAAGGCCTAATTATGAATATAAAAAAAAAAAAAGATCGACATGGAATAGAGGCTACACCAAAATGGGTCTCTTTTCTACAACTTGAAGATGATTTGAGCCCAACTTGAAAACAATAACTTGGAGAGCCAAATAAAGCCCAATTCATATTACTTAAGAAGCATTCATGGGTTGCAATCCTTTTAGTTATTGGGCCAATTAGTATGAGTCTAATTAGCTAATAATAATTAGTCCATTTTATTTTTTTTTAATATTTTCATATTTAATTTTGATGGAATAAGTTCAGTTGTTCTTTGATCTTTCCCAAGTCAGTTTCTAAGTCACCATGATGGCTAGTGGGAATTTATTACCATGTTTATACTTATTTACTAGGTGATAATGTCCTTTGGTCTTTCCCATTGAGAGTTCTTAGTAATTGCATAATAATGGGAATTTAATTCTTGTATTTCAAGGGTTGCAAATAGCTTCTAGCTTAGCCTATAAATAGGAAACTCATATACTTCAACAAGCAGATTTTGAAGATTAATGAAAGTGGAGGATTTCACCATATTTGAGAGTACTATTTCATGTTTCTTGGGTTCTTAGAAAGAACCATAGCTTGAATCTTATCAAAGGTTCCTCATACCTTTATGGCGATTCTACACAAGGCTTATCATTCTCATTCTCTTCAATAGGATTGAGATTGTAGCGCCATTCTTCATCTTCTTATCTAATTTCATCTTTTAATTTTTCTATATTACTTGTTCTTCACCCACTTCTTACTCTTCTACATCAATCTTTGTTTAATTTTCTTCTTTTTGTTTATTGTTGAATTCGGTTATAAGAGAACCAACTCAAGGAAGATTCGAAAATCATTTGTTCCATTCATAGATCATATCATATGGTATCAAGAGCTAAGATCCTAGAGTTGGGTTATGATCTTGTGTTCTTTCAATTTAGCACTTATTCTTGATTTATGTTCTAAGTTTGATCTATTTTGATCTTGTTGATTTTGATATTTTGATATTTATGTGTTTGATAGCACCATCCTTGACTATTTGATCTTGTTAACACTCTTTTAACTTGCTTGGGGCTGCTTGTGTAAAAAAAAAGGAAAAAAAAACTAGCATGAATACCAAAAGTTAAAAAATATATATATATATATAGCAGCTAATTTTTTTTGCCCCTATTACATATTTAGAGTGTTTTAGTCTTCTTGAATATTAACATTTACTTGGTGGACTTCGGTGCTATAATTCTCCTTTGTTAATTTGATCATTTTTACTCTACACTTGTTCTTATTTCTTGTCTTGATCAACTCCTATTTGAGTGTGCTTGTTCTTTATTAGCTTTTCTTATTTGTCTTTCTGTGTTCTTTGGTTTTGTCTAAAAGTATTTCACATTTCATTGACCTCTTGAGTGTTTAGACTTTGTGTGAATTGTTTACATTGTGTGTGAGTACTTTTATATTGATTGGCTTGTGATTCACTTTAAGGGCTTGTAAAGAGGACTAGAGTGGGAAAAGGCAAGAGAGGTTGTTATATAAAAGCCATAATATGTGTAAACACGAGGGAACTACAATTCTAAGAGGGAAACACGTGAGAAGAGTGAATGAGGACCTTGTTTTATTGTGTTCACTAACTTGTTGATTTTACACAATGTCTAAGGAAGGAGATCCAAATGAAAGTCCCCCTACTTCCCCAAGGACAATCACAATGACATTCCAAATGCAAGCCCTAACAAGACATTTGGAAAGGCTTCTTCAAAGGCAAAGTGATGGAATCCATGAGAGGATTGACAAGTTAGAGAGGGATAGAACTTCTAACCATGATGAAGAATCCCATGAATCCGAAAGAGAAAGGAGAGATGGTAGAAGGCAAGAAGGGAGAAGGAGACATAAGAGGAGAGATAGAGAAAATGAGAGAGGTGAAATGGGAGAAAGGCTTGGGGTGTGAATATCAAAATACATTTCTTCTAAGGGAGGAATGATTTGGAAGCATATCTTGAGTGGGAGATAAAAATTGAGCAAATCTTCTCATGCCACGACTACAATGAAGAGAAAAAAGTGAAGGTGGCTGCACTTGAGTTCACAGATTATGCATTGATTTGGTGGGATCAAGTTCAAAAAGAAAGGGCAAGATATAAAGAGCATCCTATCATTACTTGGGATGAAATGAAAACTTTGATGAGGAGGAGGTTTGTACCTTCTTATTATCATAGGGAGCTACACAATAAGTTACAAAGACTCTCTCAAGGGAGTAGGAGTATGGACGAGTACTTCAAAGAGATGGAGGTTGCCATGATAAGAGCTCATATTATTGAAGAAAGGGAGGCAACCATGGCTCGGTTTCTTCATGGTCTCAACCGAGACATTAGTGATATTGTGGAGTTGTAACATTATGTTGAGATTGAAGACTTGGTGCATCAAGGCATGAAGGTGGTGCAACAACTCAAGAAGAAGGGTACTTTGAAGAAGGCTTCGTCCAACTTCAACACAATAAGTTGGAAAGACAAGCAAAAGAAGGAGGGATCCTCTTTTAGTCCAAAGGAACCCTAAGGCCACCATGCCTACTACTTCCACTTCATCTTCTACTTCTAAAAATAAGGACATTAAATGCTTTAAGTGTTTGGGAATGGGACACATAGCTTCTCAATGCCCAAATAAGAAAACAATGGTGATGAGGGACAATGGGAGCATCACTAGTGAATCTTCTTCTACTTCATCAAGTGAGGAGGAAAGTGATTGTGAAGCTATTCCATAAGAGGGAGACTTATTGATGGTAAGAAGATTATTGGGGAGTCAAGCTAAAGAAAAGGATGAAAGCCAAAGAGAGAACCTTTTCCACATAAAATGTCCCATTCAAGGGAAGGTGTGTTCTTTGATTATTGATGGGGGAAGTTGTACCAATGTTGCAAATACTAAATTAGTGACCAAACTCAACCTAAAGAGTACTGTACACCCGCGGCCTTATAAGCTCCAACGGCTAAGTAAGGATGGTGAGTTATTGGTGAACCAACAAGTATTGGTAAGCTTCTCAATTGGTAAATATAATGATGAAGTCCTATGTGATGTTGTTCCCATAGAGGCCAACCATATTTTACTTAGAAGGCCTTGGCAATTTGATAGATATATTACTCGTGATGGTTTCACTAATAAGTTCCCTTTTGTACATAATGCTCTTAAGGTCACACTTGTACCATTATCTCTAAGAGAGGTTTGTGAGGATCGAGTGAAGTTGAAAATAAAGAGAGAACAAAAGAGAAAAGACTTGAGAGAAAAAAAGGATGATATTGAAAAAAAAAGAAGAAAAATTCCACTTTTGAGGACAAAATTCAAAAGAAAAAGGGAAAAGAATGAAAGAAAAAGAATGAGAGAAAATTTGAGAGTTGCTCTGCAAAAGAAAGTGAGGTGAAGAGAGCATTCTTTGCAAGGCAACCTATGTACATTTTCTTATACAAAGATACTTGCTTGAATTCTAATGTTAACCCTTTGCCTAGTGATGTTGAACCTATTTTGCAGGAAATTGAATATGTGTTTCCAAAAGAAATATCCTACGGCTTGCCATCAATGAGGGGAATAGAACACCACATAGACTTCATTCTGGGTGCTTCTCTACCCAATAGGCCAGCCTATAGAAATAATCCTCAAGAAACAAATGAGATCCAAAAACAAATGGAAGAGTTGATGCAAACGGATGGACAAACCGAGGTGGTAAATGAAATCTCTCTACTCACCTTAGATCCATCATTAAGAGGAATATTATATCTTGGGAGGAATGTTTGCCTCATATTGAATTTACTTATAATAGGGCAGTCCATTCTATTACCCAATTTTCTCATTTTGAAATTGTTTATGGATTTAATCCTCTAACCCCTCTTGATTTGATTCCTTTACCTAACCCCTCTACATTAGTTCATAAGGATGGCAAGGCAAAGGCCGAATATGTGAAGAAACTTCATGAACAAGTAAAGGCTCAAATTGAGAAGAGAATGGAGCAATATGCTAAACAAGCCAACAAAGGTAGAAAAAAGGTTGTATTTGATCCAAGAGATTAGGTATAGGTACACATGAGGAAGGAATAATTTCCTATTCAAGGGAAATCAAAGCTCCAACCTAAAGGAGATGGGTCATTCCAAGTTGTAGAGAGAATCAATGACAATGCTTATAAAATTAATCTACTCAGTGAGTATGGAATTAGTGTAATTTTCAATATGGCTGACTTAAGTCCTTTTGATATAGGTGATGAAGCACCAAATTCGTGGAAGAATTCACTTAAAGAAAGAGGGGATGATGAAGACCAAGGAGTATCATCAAGTGGGAAAGGAAGAGCTAAGAAGGAGGATGCTTTAATAGGGCTAGGAGGGCCTATGACTAGGGCCAAGACTAAGAGGATAAAGCAAGCTTTGCAAGGCCTAATTATGAAGATCAAAGAAAAAGAAGATCGACATGGAACAGAGGCCGCACCAAAATGGGTTTCTTTTCTACAACTTGAAGATGATTTGAGCCCAACTTGAAGACAATAACTTAGAAAGCCAAATAAAGCCCAATTCACATTACTGAAGAAGCATTCATGGGCTGTAATCCCTTTAGTTATTAGGCCAATTCGTAGGGGTCTGATTAGATAATAATAATTAGTCCACTTTGATTCATTTTAACATTTTCGTATTTAATTTTCATGGAATAAGTTCATTTATCCTTTGGTCTTTCCCAAGTCAGCTTCTAAGTCACCATGATAGCTAGTGGGAATTTATTACCATGTTTATGCTTATTTACTAGGTGATAATGTCCTTTGGTCTTTCCCATTGAGAGTTTCTTAGTAATTGCATGATAATGAGAATTTAATTTTTGTATTTCAAGGGTTGCAAATAGCTTCTAGCTTAGCATATAAATAGGAAACTCATGTACTTCAACAAGCAGATTGTGAAGATTAATGAAAGTGGAGCAATTCATCATATTTGAGAGTGCTATTTCGTGCCTCTTGGGTTCTTAGAGAGAACCAGAGCTTGAGTCTTATCAAAGGTTCCTCATACCTTTGTGGCGATTCTACACAAGGCTTATCATTCTCATTCTCTTCAATAGGATTGAGATTATGGCACCATTTTTCATCTTCTTGTTTATTTCCATCTTTTAATTTTTCTATCTTACTTGTTCTTCACACCACTTCTTACTCTTCTACATCAATCTTTGTTTAATTTTCTTCTTTTTGTTTATTGTTGAATTCGGTTACAAGAGAACCAACTCAAGGAAGATCCGAAAATCATATGTTCCATTCTTAGATTATATCACCAGAACTTTAAAACAAAAAAAATGACATTTTTGGAGTTCCTGATGCTCGCACCGCAGCACGGCGTACTTCACGTCGCGGCGCCCTAGCCCCGGGTTCTTAGTCTGTAGCAGGTCGAAAGTAGCACACCGTAGCATGGCGTCTATCACACCATAACACTATGAACATTCAACCTCACGCCTCGGCGTGACCTTCTCACTCTGCGACGAACATGAACATTCAACCTCATGCTGTAGCGCTACCTCCTCCATGTCGCGGCGCGAACTACAGAACATGGTTTTTGCAAAAATCGTGCTTTGTTCCAAAGGTTGATTTCTTACTTCCAATCATCTAAGATCGGTTTCATTGTGATTTCTAGCACTAATCTAGGTCCCTAAACTTGTTGTAACTCTTTTACAACTTATGGATACTCTTAGGCATAGATTTAGGTCCAAAATCATATAACTTCAACTATTCCAATTCTTAAATCTATGGATCTTAATGGTTGATCTTGAGCCATAAATAGTCATCTTACATTTACTAAGCTGAAACTATCCTAACATAGTCCTTGGAATCAAGAACCAAGCCAAGAACATGGATTTGGCTCTTCGAACCCCTATTCCTATTCATAATCCCTAATCTCATTCAATGAGAATCAAAGAGGAGAAAGATGGATAAAAAACCCATTACCTCTTGATTAGATAAAGATTTTCAGGCTTGAATCTTGATCCTTGATCTTCCTCTCCTCTTACTCTTCTTCCTCTTCCTTTCTTCCTCTTTCTCTCTTCTCTTCCTTTGTTTTCTTTCTTCTCTATTTCTACTGAGAGCTTCATGAGAGATGAGGGAAATGAAGAGAAAAGAAAAGGTAACTTAAGTTTATGTACTGAAACTTATATCTGCTAAGGACACCTGAATTATACTAATTCATGTTTTCTAGCTTCCAACAACTTTAGAATAAATACTAAGATTTATCTAAATTATTTTTCACCATATTCAAGACTTTTTATATTTGCTGGTAGTCAATCTGGCATTAAAAGCACAATTAGTATGCCTAAAAATACCAAACTAACTCTGATTATCTTGAAACTTTAATTGCATTTTACTTAGCTCATTTGTGACCTAAAAATAAGTTATCCGTACCTGTTTCCCTTAACTTAGCTTTTAAAGCCATTATTTGAGTCATTTTGAGTTACTTTTCAACTTCTATATTGCAACTAAGTGCTTAAACGAACTTAGTTTGTCATAAAACTTCACAGGCATGTTAAGCAAGTAATATGCTACATTTTGTAACCATAAACAAATCTAACATGCTACTAAGGGTATTACATTTCTCCCCTCTTTTTTAAAATTGTCTCCAAAATTGCTCACCTCATGCAAACAATTCTAGGCAACTCTCTTAACATGGAATTCTTACTACCATGTAGTCCTTTTTCAGTACCAGCTTCTCCCAACTGCACCTCTGTTAGAGGAAATCTGCTTATCTCTAAGCTCTTGACCCCTCTGTTTGTGGATGGTAAGATGTACTAAAACATAACTTAGCTTTGAACTCCTCCTTGTAAGACTTTCCAAAACTAGATGTGAATCTAGTATCTCTATTAGACACTACACTCACTAGATCTCCATTTAGCCTAACTATCTCCTTCAAAAGTAGTTAAGCTACTTTATCTAGTAAATAGCTAACTTTACTTGGAAAACATGGGCAGATTACTTAATCTCTCCACCCTTACCTACAGCTCAACATATTCTGCTATGTTCTTTAATATACTAGGCCACCAAACATCATCCTTAACTCTTGGAAAACCTTAGTAGCAGCTAAATAGATGGTCTTGTGAACTCCTTCTAGAATCCCTTCCTTGATTTTTGACTTACTTGAAAAGAAAAAACAAAGTTTGTCTCTAAACCTTGTCATTCCATCATTTGCTATTTCAAAAATCCTTTTAGGTTCCTACGAAGATCTGCTCACTAATGTCCCTTAGAGCTTCATCATCCTTTTGAGTTTCTAAAATCTGACTCCTTAAGCCTTTTTGTAACACCCTCCTTAGGGCATTACATTTCTGACCAACTCCTTTCAATTCTTCACCCAAGTTGTAAAGTATTTAATATTATCTTAATATGGGTTTTAAAATTTCTTTTTCGTGGATAACATAAACTTACCAAATTTTAGAAACATAAGACACAAGAACTGAATAATATACATCTCACATACATAACATAGATTAGTAAAATTTTAAATACATAAAACTTACATACTTTAAATAATAACTAATTACCATATAAAAATTGAACCCAGCCTAAGTCCAAACACTAGAAGAGTAGGGTCCTACACCCGATCTTCCTCCAGATCCTCCTCGGGATCCCTAACAGACAAACTCCCCAGACGGGGCATATAACTACAGACAAGAGTCCGAGCAGTAGACACATTAGAGTCCTCACTATGAGTGTCATAAAGATCATTCCACATATCTTTAATAGGCATAGAGAACTCCAAATGCACACAAGCATCAAGAGAGAGAACAGTATCCCCAAAATAAACAACACGCTCAACATCAGCATTATAGCGCTAGGCATCAGTTGTTGGTGTATGCCCTAGAGGCCAATACATTTTCTGTATTTACATACATTCTATTATGCTATTTTATATATGAGGCATTTCATTTATTGTGTTTTTTTTTATAAACATAATAAAGTCCTTAGAATAGTAAGTTTGATGCCATAAGACATCAAGTGGATGACTTGATCGTGAGATCCTTTTGGTTACAACACTATTCTTAAATGTCCCTAGTCAAGTATTATTGTTAATTAGGACAACAATAATACATTGAGACTAGTATATGCATAGACTAATGACCACATCTCACGGGTCATGGATATGAGATATCAAGTCTTCACATGGGTACACATTAGAGTAATGATGTACTGGACTGACCCACCATGAGAACGCTACATGGATCGTTACGTGAGTGTCATAAGCTATTCTCATAGTGACAATGGTGTCTGTGGTCCTTTGACCTGAAATCACTACGATTCTTACATGAGGAGTTGTGTGTTTTAATACCATCAAACGTCATCTATAATAAGGTGATTATAAAGTTGGTTATTGGACATACTGCAAATCATGCAGAGGGATATGAGTGACCTAGATGGGATTTGTCACTCCTACATAACAGGAGCGATATCTTTGGGCCCCCTGATTGAGTGAGACTGCAAAATGCATGGCCATACTCAAATGAGTCAATATGAGATATTGATCTCATTTGTTGTTACAAAGTCTACTCGAATATCAGGAAACGAATAATTGGACTATACAAGGGTGACGCATTCCATGCATTGTGTTCAATTTAGATATCTGGACAAAGGGATTAAACAACACGGAAACATTGGTCACGGAAAGGTTATGTCAAATCACTGACATTCTTATTACTTGGGTAGCAGCGATGTGTTGCTAGATACCACTCACTGCTTGTAATATTAAAATGGGATTTTAATATTACTGCCAATGTAATAAGAACCTGTAGGGTCACACACATAGAGCAGACTAAAATTGTAGCAATTAATCCAAGTTAGACTCGGATTCAAATATGGGCCAGACTCATAACAGATAGGTCTAGGGTTACACAGCTTACCTTGCTGCTACTCACACTCACTTAAAGCAGTCACTATTATAAATAGTACTTCTAAGGGGCTACTAATATACGTAATTTAGAACCCTAGCCGCACCTACAGAAAAAGTGAGTGAGAGAGCGACAGGTTTCTTCTCTTCTCTTTGCAACTAGCATTGTGTGAGAGACGTGATGCTCCTCTTTGCGGACATTGGACGTTCGTGAGTCTGTTCGTGTGGATACCGTAGAGACATCGTTTCTATTACGGTGTTAGTGATTCATGCTCCACGAGGTAAATCATTTAAAAACTCGGATTATGGCTTTTTCACATGGATCCTCGGTGGGAATCCCTGTTTTTCGCTGCGTGTTGTGTCCGCAAAAAATTTCCAACATCAGTGCCTCCTCAAAACTACACTCTCACGTAACTAAGAAAACCAAGTCTTGACTCCATCTCACCCAAGTCCAAACACTAGAAAAGTAGAATCTTGCACCCGATCTTCCTCTAGATCCTCCTCGGGATCCCTAACAGATAAACTCCCCAGACAGGGCATGTTACTATAGACAGGAGTCCGAGTAGTCGACACATCAGAGTCCTTACTATGAGTGTCATGAAGATCACTCCATATATCTCTAATAGGCATAGAGAACTCAAAATGCACACAAGCATCAATAGAGAGAACAGTGTCCCCAAAATAAACAACATGCTCAATATCAGCATCATAGCGCCAAGCATCAGTGCCTCCTTGAAACTGCACTCTCACGTAACCAAGAAAACCAGGTCTTGACGCCATCTCAGTACACAGATAAAATCAACACAATAGAAAGGAGGTGTTCCTACCTCTTGTTCTTCACAATCTTTATCACACATACGTATAAAAAAAATTCAACAAAGAGGTGAGATCCCCTACATCAATACCATCATGGCAGCATAGAAACAATAATGGCAATAATGTCATTCACATACAGCAATATCACAGAATAACAAGTATAATCATGTTATCAACTAACAGATAATTTATCAATATATATATTTCACGATATATAAAAACTAACCATACCGCAAAATAAACATACTAACTATGCCACAACAATATGTACACTTACTATGCATATGCACAATGTGTATACTAACCATCCTTATGCACAATGCACCCATTTCCTACTCCATGGAGCTAAACACAAACTCAGAGATGAACGGTCCAGAAAATCTGTCACCCACAATGACAGTCTACGCCAGACCACGAAAAGAATAGTGTTTGTCGGGTCCTTGTCAGTGCGTTGCAACGGTTCTTCACGGCCAGAGGTATATAATGTGATAACAGATCACTAAGTGAATCATCTCGCCCTGACACCTCTGAGATCCATCATAGATCATACTATCCAAATTCTCGTTCACTCCTAGACACAAAAGCCACAACAGCCACCGACTGTATAATGCTCAAATGCATAATCCATGAAACCAAAGCACCATTGGACTGTTCTCAATGATATTAAAACAACTGCCCATACAATTGTCTAATACCATTAGTATCAATTATATTATATAACCGTCCATACAATTACATAATACCACTAATCCACTCGGGTCCAATACATCCAAAACTTGTTCCTCTCAATCGCGTAGCGTTTTTATTATTTTTTCATAATTGCGAAAAACTTCTATTTCATTTTCAAATCGCGTAATGATTTTTCAACATTTTCTCAATCGCGTAAAGATTTTAAAACATTTTCTTAATCATTTTAATCATATTTCTGCGTATTTTCAATCGCGTAAAACATTTTAATCATATTCTAAGCTTAAATTAAAATTTTTCTCATTTAATATCAAAATTGGGCTTTAATTCTAATATTTCCTCAATAAATTACCTTTAGATAATATTTCTAACATTTTCTCACAAAACCACCACCAAATATAACGTTTTCCACAAAAACTTATATCATTTAAATTAATTCAAGATGTCTCAAAAAAATTTTGTTTATTACTCTAAATAAAACTTTATTAAATAAAATATTTTAAACTCCAAACTATCCTTAGAAATTACTTCCTTGATAAAACTTCTCAAAATAATATTTTCTAATATTCTTTTTAAATCTTGCATATTTTAATTCAATAAAACCTTTTCCATCTTCCATATTAAAAAATCCTCTTAAATAAAATACTTTAAGTTTCAAATTTAATTCTCCATCATATTTTTCTATACTATGGCCAAAATTCACTTTTTAATTAGTAATAAAAATATTCATTTTCATATTTATTTTGTAATTCCTTAATTACATTACTCACCACTAATCCTCTATGTTATCATGTAATAAATCATTTTTGTGATGGATTACCCATTTGTGGGCATAGAGGCCGTGAGCCTCATGATCTTTGGAACCAAAAATTTCTTTCCTTTCAATCACAATTTATATCATACAACATACTTAGAACATCATAATCATATAATAACAAATTCATGCATAATATCAAAGCAATAAAATCATATATAACAAATAATTGCAAATCACACAATCACACACATATGGTGAGTAAATCCTTATATAAATTCATCACCATCATACAATTTCGTGTCCCTCACCACCATAATTGGTTAATGAGGTTAATCTCCCTCTTACCTTAGGTGTAGTTTCCTAAGCTCCTTGTATAACTCTTTGCATCAACTTTCTCCACCAAGTAACTCTTGAAAATTAAAGTAAACATACAAAAATTAATATCCAAGGCTTGATTAAGATGACCATAGATCAAATATGGTCTTAGAATTTCAAGAATCAAATAAGAAATGAAAAACCATGATCATCACCTTAGAACCCTAGAACTTGAATCCAAAAATCAAGCTTGAAGATGATGGAATCATGTCTTGATCACAACATGAAAGATGCTTAGAATGATGTTTAGGATCAAGAAGTATGGTTGTTTGAATTATGAATGATTGGAAAGTGATTTTAGGCACCAAGGCCGGGAGCTAGAGGAGAGAAAAATGAGAGAAAAAGTGGTAAGGTTTTTGAGAGAAAGATGATAACTTTCTTGAATGAAATGGAAAATGAAGACTTAGTCAATTTGATAGGTACTTGGCCATGAGATAGGAGAAAGAAAGTGGACGAGAGAATTTTTGTGTTCAAGCTTGAATGAAAAGATGAAGACTTTAGGAAATGTGATAGAAAAATCAATTTTAGCCACTTTGCTTCCTAAACCATTGATTCCATCAAGGGTTGAAATTAAATCGTTCACCCCTAAGTCTTGCCATCCAAGGGTGCAAATCAAAGTCCAAGCCACTATTGTTGACTAATCTCAAGATATTTTCCAAAAAATATTTTCAGAAACAATTACCCAAAGAATAATATCTACTACTAGCCATTGTTCAATGGATAATAATATTACAAAGTAAATAAAGGCATTACCCAATGGATAACTAAAAAAACTCAGATATAGAAAATTTTTGTCAACTATTTTCGGTTTCGGGTTTAGTAAGTTCTCCCGGCCCCGCATTAACAGTCCTAAACTTTTTCGGTCCAAGAAAATTTTTTATTTTTTCAAGCCCGCCTCAAATACACATACAATTCAAAATAATATTAAAATAATCAAAAACTCAGAAAATTCCACAAATTTTTTTTGTAAATATTTTCATCCAATGTTGGTTTGAATTATGAGTGATTGGAAAGTGATTTTAGGCACCAAGGTCGTGAGCTAGAGGAGAGAAAAATGAGAGAAAAAGTGTTAAGGTTTTTAAGAGAAAGATGATTGCTTTCTTGAATGAAATGGAAAATGAAGACTTAGCCAATTTGAGAGGTACTTGGCCATGAGATAGGAGAAAGAAAGTGGACGAGAGAATTTTTGTATTCAAACTTGAATGAAAAATCAATTTTAGGCACTTTGGAAGCTTCATGGCCGTGAGCTTCATCCAAAAGAGGGAATTAAATCTTTCTCCTACAAGTTGCTTCCTAAACCATTGATTCCATCAAGGGTTGAAATTAAATCCTTCACCGCTAAGTCTTGCCATCCAAGGGTGCAAATCAAAGTCCAAGCCACTATTGTTGACTAATCTCAAGATATTTTTCAAAAGATATTTTCAGAAACTATTACCCAAAGAATAATAGCTACTGTTAGTCATTATTCAATGGATAATAACATTACACAATAAATAAAGGTATTACCCAATGGATAACAAAAAAAACTCAAATACAGAAATTTTTTGCTAATTGTTTCCGATTTTGGGTTTAGTAAGTTCTCCCGGCCTCGTATTAACAGTCCGAAACTTTCCAGTCCAAGAAAAATTTTTATTTTTTTGGGCACACCTCAAACACACATACAACTCAAAATAATATTAAAATAATCAAAAACTCAAAAAATTTCACAAAAATCATAAAAATTATAAAACTCGTATATATTCTGGAAAAAAAAACAAACTTTGAGCATACAAACTCAAAATAATATTAAAATAATCTAAATAATTAAAAATTCCCAAAAACTCACAAAAATTCACAAAAATTATTAAAACGTATTTATATCAAGAAAATAAAAAATTGGAGTGTTACACTTTTACTATGTCCACCTTGCTCACTGAGAGACTATATGGCATCACAGTCACCACAAGACTCAAATTCCTAAAACTCTCAAGAAATTCACTCTCTTGGACTATCATCTGGGACACCTGTAGGAATTTCCTACTTAATGCATCAGCCACTACATTGGCCTTACCCAGATGATATTATATCTTAAGGTTATAGGCCTTGAAAAACTCCATCCATCTATTCTTCCTCATGTTCAGCTTCCTCTGACCATCAAGCATCTTGAACTATTATGATCGCTGAGCACCTCGAACTAGACTCCTTATGAGTAATGTCTCCAAAACTGTAAGGCAAATACCATTGTGGGTAATTCCAAATCATACATAGGGTAGTCCTCCTCGTGCAAGTTTAACTGCCTCAATGCATCGACATCTACTTACCTCTGTTGCATCAGAACACACCACAGTCCTATCTTTGAAGTATCACTAACTACCTCAAAGTTCTCATGGGGATCCGAAATTACCAACTCTAACGTAGTAGTTAAATCAATTCTTGGAAACTATACTCACAATCTAGAGTCCACTACTAAGCACTAACTTTCTTATCTGGCCTAATCAGGATACTACTAATCAAGAAAGTCTACTTATAAACTCTCTGCCCTTGGTTACAATGGTTACTCTTCCCATTGTACCTCTGCTTAAACTTTACTAGGGTTCTTTGCAATTTCCCCTCTTAAGAAATTACATGGCCTGTAAATTGTACCATTTCTGACCCAAAACTGATTTGGCTAACTTGGCACTTAACTACCTTCTTTCTAAAAGTTTCCAAAACCACATTTAACATACTCTTAATGTCCTTTCATAATCCTAGAAAACTCTTAGAGATATACTCTTCTTAACTTTGATTCTAAGACAACCAAATCTTAGATCATCTCATGAGAAAATCCAAGGTTTCTCTGAACTGATCTACCCGATCATCCTTTCTAGACAAAGACATTTATTCTCGATAGTTTCTGTGTTCAACTGCCTATACACACCAAGCTTCCACTTGAACTTGTTTTCCTTTGTCTGATAAAAATTAAGACCAAGAAGCACTCTCACTGATCTCAACATCTGATCTTTTCCTCTTTGAGGAACTTTCTAACTCTTGCTCTGTTGTGGCTCTGAGATTATTTGCTTCTACAACTCTACACTCACTGAATAGAGCAGAGAAGTCCTTAACCTCCATTTGCTTCGTAACTCTTCTAATGTCTTCTCCAAGTTCCACTTCAAATTTTACTCTCTTCTAGTCTTCATCTGGATTACTCATAAAATAAGAAGAGAACTTAGGACATTCTCTGAATTGCTCCATATACTGATCCATGGTAATATCCCCTTCCTCAGACATTAAAAATTCCAAATTCCATGCCTTTCATAACTCAAGGGAATAATACTTGTCTAGGAATGTATCTCTAAACACCTCCTAGGTGATTAAAGTACCAACCATCTCTAGAAACCTTTCAACTTCAACTCAACAACTTTCGACTTCACCTACTAACTCATAAGAAGGAAGGTCACCTTCTATCCATCAGTGCCCGCTATGACCTCAAAGATTTCTTCTATCTTTTGAAGCCATCTCCCAGTTCTGACCAAACCATACTCTCCTTTGAAGAGCAAAGAAGCAACTTTTCTGAACCTTGAGATATATTGATCCCTCAAAAGTTCCTCAACGTCCCTCAACTTACTAAGCTAGTCCTTTTCTATATGTTCTAAAATTATTCTACTAATGGCAGTCTACTCTCACAAAGCAGTAGCTATTTCTCTAAGAGTTCTAGTTATCTCCTCCTTTACCAGCCTCTTAGTCTCATGGGTTCACCCGGTAGTTGCCATAATTTCCCGTACATGCAGAACATTACATATCGAGTTAGCTAAGCTCAATATCATGTCATTATGTAACAATATCCAATAGCATCCATACCTAAGGCTAGTCATACAATTCCATTTATATATCTCATAAAGAAATAAAAGAATACACAACATTCCACTAAACTGCTACTCAAGCCTAAGAACAGCCAGTCCATACCCTGGCTTAACAGGATGAACCGCTCTGATACCATAATGTAACATTATAATACAGATATTAAGGTATACCACAGATACACAAGGATATTCAGTACTAGAAATGCCATTTCTACATAACTAACATATATTCATAATCACAACTGAGTAATTATAGAAAGCCTTGAGAGATTACAAAAAACTTAAACTCATACATATATATATACAACATTATCCACAAAAGGGCATATTGTACTATATAACTCTTTTAAACATACAAAACAAATGTAAACTGTATACATAAGTTCTAGCTAGAAAAGCATATAAAACTATACTAGCCTTCAAACTACACCTTCTTTCCCTTAACAGAGTCTTTACTTAGATTTACATGGAAGAACAAATGGGGTGAGAATTATAATTCTTAGTAAAAGTAGTTCCAATACCAGCTAGCTATAACATTGTATAACAAATATAACAATTACTATAACTACTAACATAGGAGTTTCCTTCCTAATTCTCATAACTACACACTATCTAGTACTGTGGTCTAAACCAATAGCCTACATACCATTGGGTATAGACAACTGCCCATATAATTGTGAATACCAATAGCAACAGACAATGCCCATACAACTATTGGTAAATGCAATGAGAATGATATGTACTATGATTATGCTTAAGAAAGATCCTAAAGATATGCTCGTGCAATGTTTTGTTTTGAAATACATGCAGAATTTTATTTTGAAAACCAAGAACACCTGCTCATTCTGAGAACCTGAACGTTCCATGTAAGCTGCTATGGCAGGGAGGAAGAACTACAACGTCACACTGCCTGTAACCTTTGACTTTTGTTCAAGAATAACTTGTCCCCAAAGAAACTTTTGATTCCATCCTTTCTGACTAAATGATAGTACGTCTATTATACACATCTTAAGTTACCATACATTGGAAGAGCAAGCTAAAACATCATACATACATTCATTCTTACATACTTAGCTCATCTAAGATCTAGGCATATTTTAGTAAGAATGTTGACTTCTTATGTTTAACCCCTCGTAGATAGGAAAACTGAAATTTCCACACTACATGCAACCCTAGCACTTAGTTAGGAATACTTGTCCCTTTAGGAACGTCTTGATTCCCTTCCTTCTTGGTTAAATGACCTCACGTCATATAAGTCACATTAAAATGTAGACAATGCCAACTTATCCTAGTTTACTTATATCTAACACCCCTCATCATCATATCTATAGTGAAGCTAAGTAACAAAAATTACCATAGGTGCTAGACTATTATCTATAGCAAACCATTACTCTTGATTGCTTTAAAGTTCTTAGCTTTCACATAAATACTAGATTAACTAATTTGTGTGTAAAAAGCATAGTGATATGTTTACCTCTTACGTAAACACCACATTAACCTTCCTTTAGACTTAACTTATCCTAGTGAAAGAGTCTATCTTAGCTAGTGCTTCACTCTAACCTTGTTTAAGGAAACAAATGAGCATTTCTCTAGAACTTTACATATCCAACTACTTTCATGGATATGACAAGCTTACTAATCTCAACTCTTCCTTTTGTGTATTCTACAATGTACAAGTTTCTGCTTAACTAGATACTTAGTGCATTACATTCCCTCTTTGTAACTAAATACACAACATTATCCCTACTCAAGTGAATCTAACTCAAGAGTGGTTCTTACTCGCAACTCCTTGTTGCTTAAGGTTCTAGGTACCTTCCCAAGGTAATTCACTACTCTTGGATATCCTAAGGTTTATACCTTCCTTATCCTAACTAGAGTGAATACTACAATCCATCCTAGTATACTGATGTCAAATGCACCATCTCATCACATCTTGAGTGACATCAAATGAAAGGCTAGGTCGCCTAAAGTGTTACATCCTTACCTAGGGCAATCCTTCACCTTAGGATGGTCAAAGGCTTATGCTTTCTCATACTTACTAGGTGATAATTTTCCTTTTGAACTATCTCTATTTGTGCCTTAACACACTCTAGGAAGAATATACGAATGATTCCATCTAGTCCAGAACTTTAAAACATCAAAAATGATATTTTTGGAGTTCTTGGTGCTCACACCATGGCACTACATTCTTCACCCCGCAGCACCCTAGCCTCGGGTTCTCCATCTACAGCAAGCCGAGAGTAGCACGCCGCGACATGGTGTCTGTCATGCCGCGGCACTATGAACATTCAACCTCACGCCTCGGCGTGACCTTTTCACTCCGCAGTGAACATGAACATTCAACCTCATGTTGTAGCGCGACCTCCTCCACACCGCGGCACGAACTACAGAACATGGTTTTTGCAGAAATTGTGCTCTGTTCCAAAGGTTGATTTCTTACTTCCAATCATCTAAGATCGGTTTCATTGTGATTTCTAGCACCAATCTAGGCCCCTAAACTTGTTGTAACTCTTTTACAACTTATGGATTCTCTTAGGCATAAATTTAGGTCCAAAATCATATAACTCCAACCATTGTCCAATTCTTAAATCTATGGATCTTAATAGTTGATCTTGAGCCATAAATGGCCATCTTACATTACTAAGCTGAAACTATCCTAACATAGTCCTTGAAATTAAGAACCAAGCCAAGAACATGGATTTGGCTCTCCAAACCCCTATTCCTATTCAAAATCCCTAACCTCATTCAATGAGAATCAAAGAGGAGAAAGATGAATAGAAAACCCCTTACCTCTTGATTAGATAAAGATCTTCAAGCTTGAATCTTGATCCTTGATCTTCCTCTCCTCCTTCTCCTTCTTCCTTTTCCATTATTTCCCTTTCTCTCTTCTCTTCCTTCGTTTGGTATTTTTAAGCATACAGGGTGGGTGTTTTAATACCAGATGGACTTAGTGCAGATATGGAAAAAAAAATAATGGCAAAATAAGAAATTAGAAGAATCCTAGAATTTATTCTATAGTTGTTAAAAGTTAGGAAACTTGAATTGGTATAATTTAAGTGTTCCTAATAGGTATAAGTTTAGTAAAATATCCTTTTTTTTAAATGAGTCACGGCTCTTTAAGAGCCTTTACCCTTGACTTATGGAATATTTTTTCTATCTATCTCATCTTTTTCTCTCGGTTGTGGGAGCAGAAGGCAGAGGAGAAAAGAAAGAAAAAAAAAGAAAGGAGAAGAAAGAAGAGGAGAAAGAGAAAAGGAAAAAGGCAAAGGTATAGTGTGATCATCCACTCCACAAAGAGGTAGGGGTATTTGCTTGTATCCTTTCCCTCCTATCTTCATTTGTTTTCTTAGTTTGGTTTGATAAAGAAAAGTGCGTTTGGATAGGAAAAGTGAGTTTAGATACTTCTAAGGTTAAAAGGAGTTAGATAATAGCTTATTTTGATGTATGGTGTTTAGTTTTGGTATTCTAGAACCCATACTTTTTGATTGAGTTTTAAGTTAAGAAAAGGGTTTTAGTTTGAAGTTTGAGTTTAAATCCATGATTGATGAGTTGAATTTAGTGTTTAATGATCTTAACACGATTAGATACCATGATTAGGGTTGAGAAACACTTAGAATCTATGATTTGAGGATTAGAACATAGTTAGAAACCAAGATTATGCAGAACCTGATTCTGTAGAAACAGAGCAGCATCCGAACAGCCTGTAGTATTTGTAGCATAACTTGAGTTGTAGTCATTGATTGACCTGATTCTTATTGCATTTGAAAGCTAAGATACAATGATTCTTGTAGTAAAAATTTCATATTTTTTGGTCAACCCAATTAGCACTTGTTTCGGTTTGAATCTGAGTCAAATTCTATAGAAATAAGTAGTCTGGCACCTCGTAAACTAGATTATATAACTTCCAACTCTGAGGTCGTATTCACATGAGACTAGTAGTATTTTGAAGCTAACATGTAAGGTTATAAGGGGCAAAAGTTTAAGAATTTTTGCACTCCTCATGCGTTCCTTGTTTCACTTTAAAGTAAGGTCAGATTCTAAAAAAATAGGTAGTTGCCCTGTTTTAGGCTCTGCATTTTGATGTATAACTTTGGCTACACTGAGTCAAATAAAGTGAGGTTTATTGCATTTGAAAGATATACGATAAAGCTATTTAAATTTTAGAATTTTATAAGTTACGATGTACATTTGGTGTAATCTTCAAAATCAGCCTTTCTAGGCTACTAAACAAGAAAATGTCAAGATATGTGAGAATTTTTTATGCATCCCCTAGTTGTGAATTGCCTTATTAGTGTATCTAGAACCATAGGCAACATGGAGTTGCATTAGATATTACTTGAGGAGTGGTGATGAGGTAGGGTACTAGATACAAGTATACTAAGTCTGGTTAGCAAGAATTGAGTGTCATAGTGCATGAAGCGCTCTCAAAGAGTGAAGGTAGAGTTAGTAATGCAAAGATAGACTTAGTATAGAGTTTATGTGGTGGTTATGTAAGAGTTAGACATAGCACCACATTCACTACACACACATTTATACACATACTTACTATTCCTAATAGTTTGAGGTAGTGGAAAAGTCCACTCAGTATAAGGTAGGTTAAGGAGGTAACATATTCTCTCCCTACTTAGTAGGTTAAGGAGGTAACAGATTCCCTCCCTACCACAGAGAATAATAGTCAAGCTTCATGACATTGCATCCATACAAATCACATTGCATCTCATTGTCATAATCATACATCATAACATAGCATTTGCATTTTCTTAGACAATTGTATGGGTGATTGTCTTATCTCTTGTTTGAGCTAGATCAAAAGTATAGCTTGCTTGGGAACATTACATAGAGAGAGATTATAAATATTCCTTGAATTATGAGTAATAGTTTTTTTGCTTGTTATAGATTTAATTATGATGTTTATGGGTTGTTTATTCTTTGTGAATATTATAACTACTAGTATTGGTTCACTTATACTGAGAATATGTAATTATCACCCCGTGTGTTGCCATGTAAATTCAGGTGGCAGCTCTTTCCAAGGCTAAAAGCATAAGAATATTGAAGATTAGTCTAGTTTTATGTTTTAGTAGTTAAGTTTTTGTATATTAATGTATATTTGATACTAGTTTGTAAACAGATGTATGTATTACATTTTGTCACTTGAGACAAAGTTGTATGTATATAGGTGGATGTATGATTCAGTAAGGCTCTCCATAATGATTTATTTATATGAATGTTATGGGTTAGAATAATGTTTAATTTAGAAGTAGTATAGGTAATACTGTTTATCCAGGTATATGTCAAATATACTAAGATTTCGGTGTTAGGATATTACATCTAGTACTCTTTCATGGCTCAACTTTAGTAATTAAAGGAGCAATTTATGTTTCTAGTATACTTCATGAGATATGATAAATGTATAATGCAAAGTTATTTCATCATGCTTGAGTCTAGTGCACCATGCCTTCACTTCACAAGCGCACTCATTACACAATATCATTACTCTCCAATGAACTAGATGCATACCATTATCACTCCACAATTAATTGAATGCACTATATTAAATCATTTATAGATATGCTAGGTGTATGTTAATATCATAAAACACCCCTTATAGTTCCTTAACTCACACTATAAAGCATAAATATGTAATCCCATCAAGCAGAGAACTTTATTTTCTCAAAATGGGAAACAGGGGAATTTCTGTCTTTGGGTGATTAATCGCCCAATGACAGTAGAAATCCCACTAATATTCTATCACTGACCAATCAATCGGTCACTTCTTGAGTGATTAATCGCTCAGCACTAGTTGTGGCTGCCATTGACCGATTAAGTGGTTAGTTTCTGGGCGACTAGTCACCCAGCCAATTTTTATCTCTGCCACTGACCGATTAAGCGATCAGTGTCTAGGAGACTCATCGCTTAGAGGAAGACTTCCTGAATCAGCTTTTATGAGTTAGTAACTAATTCCTGACTCTCATAATCAACTTTTAAATGGTTTCAACACCAGAACATGGTTTCTAAACATATTAAAACTCACATATGCATTATCAAATCATCATCAATTGGGTATATGAAAAATAAACAACTCACCAAATGACATTCACAACCTTAAGAGTATAAAGTTATATGGAAGCACGTAAGTTCAAAATCCATAACCATGCATGTATCAACACTTTCACATACCACTACTCAATTCCCAACCAAGTTCACAAACACAAGTTTTGGAAACAAGAAGAGAAAGAATAAGGAAGCATCAACCATATGTTCATGGAGTCTTAAAGTTATTCCTATAACATCCTCTTTTTAGCATGGTAAACTTTTATAAAGTTACAGAGGTAACCTAATACTTGTTTAACATGTCCGCTAGATTTTGTGGCGTTTTGAGTTAATTTAGGCACTTTGTCATCATAACACAGAACGTGCGAAATGACTATTTTAACTCAGGAAAATAGTATAAATGCTTAATCAAAGGAAATAAATATGAAAAATTTATTTCTAGGTCACAAATGTATAAAAGATGATGTAGTTAAATTTTGAATACAAACGGAGTCAGTTCGGTATTTATAAGGACACTATAGGAGTGTTTTAATACTTGATTGATGAGTAGCAGATATGAAAAATTATGGAAATTGTAATACCCTTTCTGGGGATGTCACATTTATGATGCAGAAAAATAAAAATAAATAAAATCCTTACCCAAGTTGTAAAAATATTTTGATACTTAATAATATTTTAGTAGTATATATATATATTTTTTTTTTTCTTTTTTATAATTATAACATTAAATAAAATAACACGGAACACAAAATATAAGAAACATAACTCACCATAATATACATGTGATTTTTCTTTAGTACACGCATAATTTACATCTACAAGCATTTGATAAAACAGTAAAAGACAACATAAAACTAAGACATAATATTGCCTAAGTGCACCTCAGAGCTCTCTAATCCTCCAATGGATCATCCTCAGAAAGATCCTCGTAATTTAGAGCTCCTGGAGGTCCCATAGTTCTAGGTCCCATAGTACTACGGACACTAGTCCGAGCGGTTGACTCGCTACTGAGCTCACTAGGCGCATGGAGTATTCCTTGCCAGTAACGCCTAAGAGTCAGAGGTAACTCTAAATATAAATACAACATAGTAGTGAATATGACATCTCCGTCATACTCTCTACATAGGGACACAGTCAAACGTCCCACGTATACAAGCGTGCCTCTATCTACTCAGCAGACGCCAAAGCTTGAGAACCCCGTGAAACTCTAGTCTCACAAACTCGAGGAATCCTGGTAACGCTATGATCTCAAGATCAGTCTTAATGTTCAGTGTGATCTACCGGCTCCTCTTCCTCGAACTCTTTACGGAAATAATATAATAATATCGAGAAAACATATAGAGAGGTGAGACAATCTACACCATTACCCGCATGGCAATAAAGAAAACGACAATACAAACAAATATTCCAACAGCACATACCAACATTTCATGCATAATATAACAAAGTAATACATATTAAAATAACACATACCATTATATTATGCATAATATATTAAAGCAATAAATATTAAAATAACACATATCATACATAATATATTAAAACAGTACATCATATATTTTATCACAGAATATGGTAAGCAGTAAAGTGCAGATGATGCATGAACAGTAAAATGCAGGTAATGCATGAACACACACTGACTCGTTCCTACTCCATGGAGCTAAACACGGATATCTGAGGGAATGATCCGAATAGAAACTAATAATACTTTATGGCTGCCCAACCAAACTATTGCACTGTCCAATCTTTGTGTCTATAGCCCACAGTCCAAAACATCGTGTAGCAGTACACAGTCCAAACATCGTGTACCACAGGCATAGTACTTAATAGTCTCCTCAAGATCTCGACTAAGAATAATATTTGTCAAGATCATTAGTGTGTTGCCCGTTACCACGGCCTAGAGGTGCTACCACTGTCCACATATGGAATCCTCCGCACACTAATGCCTCCAAGCTCATAAATGAACCATACTATGCTTATCACACCAAACACGGTGTAATTCACCTCGTCAATCAATCACCAATTATAACCCAAATTGGCACAACACTCTAAGTATGATCTAAAAGGACAAAAATACCCTTATTATCCAAATTTTACCATAATTACAAAAAATTACCAAAATGTCCTTAGTCACAAAATATCAAAGTATAGTACGTCCCACTTGACAGTACTACAACACAACATGTCCGGGTCCACCACTTTGGCCCGACAGCAAAACTCACAATATCTTTCAATCGAGTAGGAATTTTATCGCGTTTTCACAATCTCGTTGTTTTCACAAACATTTTTAAATCGCGTAAATATATTTTGACATTTTTCAACATCGCAAAATCTTTTTAAATCATTTTCTCAATCGTGTAGGATTTTTAATTCATTTTCTTAACCGAATAGCTTATAATTATTATTTTCAATATGTGTAAAACTATATCTAGTATATTTAAAATACATAGAGTATTTTTCTTGTGTTCTAAATATAGTATGGAGTCTTTTCATTTTATGCGTCTCGATTTTAATAAATTTTGACAAAGATTTTGCCTATAAAATCAGTATAAGGTATTTTTAACGTTTTCCTCTAAATATAGTTTATTTTATTTTTACCCAATAATTTCACTTTGAAACTTACTAACGCGCTTCAAAATTTATGGAATGAGCTCTACGTTAGTATTTTTCAAGCGTCTAATTTAATTCTTATTTAAACTAATTTCTCGCTAAGTTAAAATTCTAAAAACCGAATTTATTCCTTTTATTTTCTCAATGATTCATTGGAATCAATTTATGTTGTAAAACGATTACCTAACCTATCTTAGTAAATAAAATGGCATGTTGGCCAAATCAAAATAAAATGGCATTTAATTATACACTAAATGGCATGTTGGCCATAATTAACTTAAATCAACTTTAATTTGATTATTTTACCTAGATTCCTCAAATCAGTAATTAAAAAAATTGCTAAGAACATTTTGGTTCTCGGTTTGGATGTAAGGCCGTGAGCCTTATAGTGTGTTCTTTGGAACACTCATGCAAATCGTACATGTTATTCACATCCTATTTTAATAATTATACAATTATATACAATTATAAACACATGCAATTATATAATCACATATAATATACATACAATATATTTTAAAGCCATAAACATGCATAGCAAAAATAATGAAAGCTATAATCATGCATAGCAAAATAAATCACAAATAGGAAAGCATTTAAACAATCACAAAAATAATAAAAGCCATAAACAACCACACAAATCGAATTCTTATGGATTCTTCATACACAATCAAATCCATTTTCCCATCACCACTTAGGGTTGATGAGATTAAATCTCCCTCTTACCTCTTGAAGACAATTAATCGGTTAGTTTCCTTCTTTCTTGAAATTTCGTGCAATCTCCTAAATAAATCCCTAAAATTCTTAAACAATTAGTAAAAACACATACAAGGTACAAAATAGAAAAACCATGGAACAATCATGGTTAGAAAAATTAGAAATCAAATTTTGAACCAAGAAATCAAAACTTACCCTTAAGAAAGTAAGTAAAAGGTTGGATTTTGGACAAGATAGAGTAGGAATTTGGAAAAACTTTGTGAATGAAAGATGCTTAGAATGGGATTTAGGTTCAAGAAATGTGATGGGATAAAATTATAGAGGTTTGGTTGAGTATGTATGGGTGCTGGCCGAACCTAGGGAGAGAAAATGAAAGAGAAGTATGCTTGAGTTTTCTTGTGTTTTTAGAGAGAGAAATGGATAGTTAAAATGTGATAAGTGTGAAATAGAAAATGAAGAGTGAATAGATAGAGCAGCAGCCGTGAATGAGTGTGTAGGGAGCTTGAGTGTTTGATTTTGCATGTAAAAATATCACAAATGTGTTCACATGGCCAAGCACATGGCTTAGGTCATTGGATCCTTCAAGAACCATGTAGAACCAAGCCACCTTGCCTCCTTATGCAGGCCAAAAACCGTGCAGCTCTTCCCCTCTTTAGTGAGTTAATTGTTCTCCTATTACACTTAATTACATGTTAGTTAATTAGGTAATTAGTTAGGTTAATTATCCTAACCAATCTAAATTAACATACTAATAATATAACCAATTAATTTAGTATATATTAACATATATTATAACCTTTAATTAATATTAGAATATCTAATTAGTATTTAGATTATAATTAATTCATAACTAAGCTAGTTCACTTAGTATGCTAATTTAGTAATTAGATTAGTTAAATTAAGCTTAATTAGGTTACTAACCATTTTCAAGCCTACAATTGTTGACTTAATCCTAACCATTGGTTCATCTTTAATTTTTAGCCCTAGATTAGATCTAAGGTAGATATCGCTTGGTCATAAATCTATCATTCTAATCTCACCATTGATTTGATCAACGGTTGAAATCAAAGGCTTCCTAACTAAGTCTTCATCCAACGGTCCAAATCAAAGTCCATGCTCCTTTTGTTGACCTTTTCCTATTGGTTTAGAAAGTCAAGCCACTTTTGTTGACTTGCTCTCATTGGCTAGAATTTGTCCAGTCAGCACAGTTGACTGCTTTTCCTAAACACGGGTCCCACAGTACTTTTAAAGATCGTGGTCAAAAAGCGATTTTTACTATTTTTTGAAGCGGTAATATTGTAATACAAAATAATATTATAATAATATAAAATTATTTTATTGCACAGTTAAATCTTAAAAATTACGAGATTAATATATATATCAATCAGAATTGGGTTTAGTAAGATCCCTCAGCTCCAATTAATTAAAATAAGATTTTTTCGGCCATAAAATTATTATTTCCCTGGCTCAGAGCAAATCACACACAATAGTCAAGTACACTCACGGAACAGTCAAATTTAATTTACTGCTCACAGAATTCACAAAACAGTACATTTTGGGACTATATTGTAATTATCCCAAAAGTTGAGGTGTTACAGAAATAGTAAAACAAGAATTAGGATTAATCTTAGGATTTATTTTAATGCCTATGGAGTTAGGAAACTTGATTTAGTAAGATCAAAGTGTTCCCAATAGATACGAAGTTTTGGTAAAAGACCAAAGTGCCCTTAGTATTCTTTTTTAAAAGTGAGATTTTCTCACTTACTTTTCATCTCTTTCTCACACTAGTTTTCAGCTGAAACGAAGAAAGAAAAATAGAGGAGGAAACGAGAGAAAGAAGAGAGAGGAAGAAGAGAGAAATAAAAGGAAATCAAGGGGGAAAACCCAAGCTTGAGGTAGGGGAAATCTTTTATATAACTCCTCTCTCTTATTTCCTTTATTTGTTGATGGTGTTCTTGCAAGAATAGAGAAATGGAAATTGTAGTTTTATGCTTGATTCTTGGTTTTAAGGATGAATATGGTTTGATTTTAGCTTGTATGAGTTAAGGTTGTGAAATAGAATAAGATTATGTTCTTGATTTTCCATGGATTTTGAGAGATGTAAAATGAGTTTTTCTCTTGGTTTAAGGTTGATTCTTATTCTTGTTTGAAGTGGTAAGAGCGGGTTTAGAGGTTATAAAGAGATTGAGGTGTTGGAAATCATGATTGAATGAGGTGAAAACTGGTTAGGGATAAGTGTGGTAGCAGAACCATGTTCCTGCTCTGCTCGGCTAGCGCCTAGGCGCTGGAGAACGGGCTCTTAAGCGCCCAATGTCCAGCAGCCCATTCAGTAAAAGTTCCACTCAGACAGCCTACAATGTTTGTTGTATAACTCGAGCTACAAATATCGAAATGACTTGATTCTTCTTGCATTTGAAAGCTAAGACATAATACTATATGTAGTAAAAATTTCAAAATTTTAGACAAACCCAATTAGCACCATTTTAGGTTTGAATCCGAGATAAATTCTACTAAACAAGCCAACTGGCATCTGTTAAACCAAATCACATAACTTCTTCCTCTGAGGTCGTAATTACATGAGATCAGTGGCATTTGAAAGATAACATGTAAGGCTATAAGAGGTAAAAATTTCAAAATTTTTGTAGTTAGAATGTGCATTTGGTACACTCGTGAAAAACATATTTTTTAGGCAAAAATAGAGGTATTTTTCTGATGATTTGAGCCCTATGAATACTAGTAGCTCTTTTAACACTTATAGGAGTATAGTAAGAGTGTGGTTGCTCTTTTATGAGTTAAACTTAAACTAAATGCTCCTTTATTGAGTTTTGAAATGAAATGGATACATGATATTTGATGTATGAATGTAATGGATTGAATCACTTATGAATTAAATCACTGTATGTACTTAGTATGAAATGAGTGATATATGTGAATGATGTTGATAAATGGAATATATAAATGATGTTGAGGAGCATATTGATATATGTGTGTTAATGAATAATGTTGACAAGCATAATATGGGAAGCATGACTATGAAAAGATAAAGGATAGATTGAGGTTGAGTGAGTCATTCCCTTTCTACATTGTATGGTATGAATATAAAGTTTGATAGCTGAAGTTGTGTTTTCCTATTATGCTAAGAGAACAAGATTATGTGAAAAGTGTATGAAATGATGGTTTTACACAAAGAAGTGTAATATAGAAAGTATTAGATTGATTGAATGATTTTAGGAATAAATATGCTTGTTTTGTTTTCAAACATGTTGCTTGCTAATTTCCATGTATGAATAGCCCTATGGGTTGAAAGTACCAGGGTTCTGGGTACTCATGTGGTAACAAGTAACCTCACTAATATGGGACAAATTCATGTCAGATTGTGCAGTACCCAGAGTGAGGTATAAAAAGTGGCAATAGGTAACCTCACTGTTGTGGGGTGAAATAGACCACTCATACTAGGTAGTGAAAGGAGGTATGGAACAATAAGGCATCGTACTCCTTCCTACCCAAGATATACAGGGAACAAAAGGGCATCTCGGAACAAAGGTTATCTTGGAAATGTGCAAGTAACGCGTTTTCTTAAAATAAAATGTTTTTATCAAACATTGCATAAGCATACTTTAGGACTTCCAATAGGCATAATCATACATTACCATGCATTGCATAAAATGACAATTGTATGGGCAATTTTCTGGTTTTGAGAATTAAATTAATGAATACCAAGGTTGATGCCTAACTTGAGGGTATCCCGAAGGAAGGGAATATATTGGTTATGTTGAGGTACAACGATGGATATGGAATATTATTATGTTATGTTTTATTTATGAAAGATGGATATAGATTATTATTCTGTTATGTATATTATGAAAGATTAATACATATAATGTAAACGATGTATAATTAGTGTTAGTACGTCAATGGATTGTGATAATGAATTGATTGGTGTTGAGCAAACAATTTTTATAAAAGTTAATAATTGAAACTCTGTTTCAGGAAGAGAGAGGACCAGTTTTGGCAGTTTACCACTTCTCTAACTTATGTATATATTTATGTTGAGTTTTAAATAAAGACTGTGTTTTTCCCCAAAATAGGTGAATTTATTTTGATGTCACACATTTTAAGATGTACTATTGAGAATTTATTAATTCTCACTCCAATTTTCTATTTCCATGATAAATCCAGAGGAAAGCCAAAGCAGGAGCAAAAGGCAGCTTTGAAGACCCAGTAAAGTTTTGTGTGTGTGTGTGTGTATTTATTTATTTATTGATTCTGTATTAGATTAATGGTTCTGTAATTAAATTAATATTATTATCCTTTTGTAATAGTTGTAATCTCAGACATATCAGATAGATGTTTAGTAAATAGCAAGTTTCCAGATGTGTAAAATGTATTCCTCTCTTACTTTTTATAAAAGGCTCTATATATTTACTCGCTAATTGTTATTATACAAGTTATGTATTTACATTTTAAGTTCAAAAGTGGAATACTTAATTCTATTTACTTAGTGTACTTAGGATATACTATAGTATCTAGAATTAGGGTGTTTCATTTTTGTATCAGAGCAGTTCATCCTGTCGAGCCAGGAAATGGACTGACTATGCTTTTGGGTATGTTTAGTGTTTTTGTTTTTGTCATGCATTCTTTTATCTCAGTGTGAGATATATGAATAGAATTGTATAACAGCCTTAAGACTGAATGCTAATAATTACTAGCACATTGATACACGATATTGAGATTGGCCACCTCAATATGTAATGTTCTGTGTGAGTAGGAAATTATGACACCTCCTAAGCGAACATGGGAGAATAGGAAAGTTTTCAAAGAAGGGTAATAATGATATATCTGAGATAGTTAGACTGTTGATAGAGACGATGAAGGAACAGCACGCCGCCACCAGAGAATAGACAAAAACTACTAATGGGATGATGCGGAAGTAAATTGAGGCTATTAACAAAATGATGAAGAGAAGGAGACCAAATCCACTAGTCGAGGAAGTAGTAATAATAAGGAGTCAGCACTTCTGTGTGTTTTTTTGTTTCAAGGTGAGCCCTACTCAATAAAAGTTGAAGAGAGGCTAAGTGAAAGGAAAAAGATATTCGAGGTAATGAATTATCCAAACAAACTAAAGGTGTCGTTCATTTCTTTTATGTTGAAAGGAAAATTGGAGCATTGGTGAATGAGTTTAAGACAATTAATGGAAGTTGGTGGTACATAGATGAATTGGAAGAGATTTAGAGTGATCTCTTTGGATAAATAATTCCTGAAGAATAAGATAGGTGACAAGAAAGTGGAATTTCTTGAATTAAAGCAAGGTAGTATGTCTATAAGGTAATATGAAGCATAAATTTGGTGAATAGTAATGAGTTTTTACGATACTCGGAATGAAATTATGATTTAGTGAAGTTGATTTATGGGTTATGGAGTTCACTAGAGATGGTGCTTGTAATATGTTTAAGAGAATTAAGACAGTGGAACTGCTATGAAGGAATGGATGGCTACTATTAATAAGATTTTGTACGGATGGAAGCTAATCCACCACTACAACTGGGATCAAGATTCCTATTATTATCTAGAGCTTAGAGAAGTGAATCTGTTATCAATCGAAAGTCAAATATTGATGTTAGGTCTCAATTTCTACAATATAAAGAAAAGCAAACTCAAGTTGGAATATAAGGCCAAAAGTGTATAAAAATGTGGAAAACAATACAGAAGTAAGCCAAGTTTGATAGGTTAGTTAGTATGTTATACATGTAGTAAAACCATGATGTTATACAAAGGATTGTTCATGGAGGATTGTTCATCAAAATAGAGAGTAGTATAATCTTCCAATTTGTTTTAAGTAAACATTTTCAAAGGTCATAACTTTCGAAGATCTAAACCGAATTACGTTTTTTGAGTATATATTTGAAAGAGTAGAAAAGTTGTCATTTTGAAGTTTTCATCTTGTTTTTCTATAGTATTCTTTTCGAATGAGATCAAGTGGTAACTCAAATAGAATAGAATAGAAAGTCGTAGGTTTAAGGTATCAATTAGTTGAAGTTACAAGTTTCCAAAGATATATCAGCTATGAAAGGGAACGACAATTCTATTTGGAATGAGATCCTCATGAGCCACATGTATATCACAGTTATGTTTCTTCATATGAGAGTTTGAGGTTCGAAGGCCCTATTTTATATAACAAACGAACACACTTACATTAATTTTTATGTGATGACAATGTTTTGGTTGTTAAATTTGCTAAAGAGAGGAATCTAAAGAATTTTAGGAACAACATTCAAGAAGTTGATACTCTCTATAGGAAGTTTGGAAAAGAAGAAGGACCTAATAACTTTCTTTTTGAAATGTTATTTTGTTAGAATGAAATCATATTCTTCTGTAGATGAGAGGACATCTTACATTTTGTCAAATAAGACAATGTTTAAAGCTAGATCTTTATTCATGCATGCTTACATGTTAGATAATGTGGACAAGTATAAGGCTAGGTTTTCTCCCATTCTATCAAGTATATTACTAGGATGATGATTACAATATTGTACATAATAAGGAGAAACCACGTATTCACACGGATAGAATTGGGTTCATCTTAGCAGATTAGGCGAAGTTTTTCTTTTGCAATGTGTAAGAAGGAAGGGACTCAAAGAATAAATAAATAAATTAAAGAAATTCCTAATTTGGTTAAACTTTTAAGGCAATGGGAAAAGCAGAGAATTAGTGGAATGTTTTTGGAACTAAAACAAGGGGCTTGTCTATTGTATAATAAAAAATGAAGTTTGGAGAACTTTTTAAGTTTTCATTTTATGTTAGGCTCAACCCAAATGAAAATTAAAAGTGTGTCAAGTTTGAATCTAGATTGAAGGAAAAGAAATCAAAAGATTTGTCAGGCCTATGGAGATTAGGGGTTTGTCTCACTTTAGTCAAGAAGTGTAAAATTGTGGAGATTACTGAATCTAAGTTTCACATTGAGCAGATCATCACGAATCTTCAAAGAAGGAAAAGGATAGACGATGAGGATGAGGAATGCAATTTTACACCCGACAATTCACAAAATAGAAATGAGCCAAAATCAAATGGAAACTGTGGAGCCTGAATGCTTTAAGTCTAGAAGAAGACAACATAGCGACAAACCTTGTTTGGTGTGTTATGAGTGTGATCAACTAGGGCACTGTGTTAGTAGGTGTCAGCAGAGGCAGAAAGTTATACCCGATCCTAGACTATAAGCTTCAGGAAGGGTATGTACTTTAAGAAAGCAAGAGGAAGCACAATCTTCCAACTCTTTACAAGGTAACTCTCGTTAGGATAAAAGAATACGAACATCAAAGTTTGGTTAAAAGTCAGAATGGATAAGATGGATATAATAAAAGATAACTAATGTTAAACCAAATTGCATAACTTCTTCCTCCGAGGTCGTAATTACATGAGACTAGTGGCATTTGAAAGCTAACATGTAAAGCTACAAGAGGTAAAAATTTCAGAATTTTTGTAGTTAGAATGTGCATTTGGTGCATTCGCGAAAAACATCCTTTTTAGGTAAAAATAGAGGTATTTTTGTAATGATTTGAACCCTATGAATACCAGTAGCTCTTTTAACAGTTAAAGGAGTATAGTAAGAGTGTGGTTGCTCTCTTGAGTTCAACTTAAACTAAATGCTCTTTTATTAAGTTCTGAAATGAAATGAATGCATGATATTTGATGTATGAATGTAATGGATTGAATAACTTATGAATTAAATCATTGTATGTACTTAGTATGGAATGAGTGATATATGTGAATGATGTTGATGAATGGAATATATAAATGATGTTGAGAAGCATATTGATATATGCATGTTAATGAATAATGTTGACAAGCATAATATAGGGAAGCATGAATATGTAAAGATAAAGGGTAGATTGAGGTTGAGTGAGTCATTTCCTCTTTACAATGTATATATGAATATAAAGTTTGATAGCTAAGGTTGTGTTTCCCTATTATGCTAAGAGAACAAGATTATGTGAAAAGTGCATGAAATGATGGTTTTACACAAAGAAGTGTAATATAGAAAGTAATAGATTGATTGATTGATTTTAGGAATAAATATGCAGGTTTTGTTTTCAAACTTGTTGCTTGCTAATTTCCATGTATGACTGGCCCTATGGCTTGAAAGTACCAGGGTTTTGGGTACTCATGTGGTAATAGGTAACCTTACTAATGTGGGGCGAAATAGACCACCTATGTTAAATTGTGCAGCGTAATACCCTTATTGATATGTTAGACTTGTATATGGTTACAAAATGTAGCATATAACTTGTTTAATATGCTAAGTTTTGTGACAATCTGAGTTCATTTAGGCACTTAGTTGTAACACAGAAGTTGAAAAGTAGCTTAAAATGACTCTGATAATGGTTTATAAGGTTAAGTTGAGGGAAACAGGTATGAAGACCTTGTTTCTAGGTCACAAATGAGTTAAGTAAGAAGCAGTTAAAGTTTCAACACAATCGGAATTAATTTAGTATTTTTAGGCATACTGATTGTGCATTTAATACCGGATTGACTGCTAGCAAATATGAAAAATCATGAAAATGGTAAAACAATAATTTAGATGAATCTTATAATTTATTCTAAAGTTGTTAGAAGCTGGAAAACTTGAATTAGTATAATTCGGGTGTCCTTAGCAGATATAAGTTTTAGCACAGAAACTTAAGTTACCAAGTTTACCCTTTTTTCTCCTTTATTTCCTTCCTCTCTCACGAAGCTCTCACCAGAAACAGAGAAGAAAGAAAATGAAGGAAGAGAAGAGAGAAAGGGGAAGAAAGGACGAGGAAGAAAGAGAAAGTGAAGAGGAAGATCAAGATCAAGGATCAAAGTTTGAAGATTGATCATCCAATCAAGAGGTAAGGGATTTCTATTCATCTTTCTCCTCTTTAATTTTCATTGAATGAGGTTAGAGGTTTTGAATAGAAATATGGGTTTGGAGAGCCAAATCTGAGTTCTTAGCTTGGTTCTTGATTCCAATGATTAGGTTAGGATAGTTTAAGCTTAGTAAACTTAAGATGGCCATTTATGGCTCAAGATCAACCATTGGGATCCATAGATTTAAGAATTGGACAATGGTTGAAGTTATGTGATTTGGACCGAGATCTTTGCCTAAGAGAATCCATAGGTTATAATTGAGTTACAACAAGTTTAGGGGCATTGATGGGTGTTAGAAATCACCAAGAAACCACTTATAGATGATTGGAAATAAGATTGGAACCATGGAACCATATCACAGTTCTGCAGTTTTGTGTCTGGTTGAGAGACACATCCCATGTCTGAAGACACAGGGGGGTCGTGTCCCTCTTTGCCTATTCCAATTCATGAAATATGCTAACAGAGCAAGACTCGGGGGGCATGTAATCTGACATGGCCCGTGTCTGAGGTCAGAATCTTCAAAAATGTCATTTTTTATATTTTGAAGCTATGGACTAGATGAGATCATTAGTATATGTTTCCAAAAGTGTGTTAAGGTACAAATGAGGATATTTTCAAAAGGAAAATTGTCACCTAGAAAGAATGAGAAAGCTTAGGCTTTGAGCATTCAAAAGTGAAGGATTACCGTAGGTAAGGACATAGCACCTTAGGCAACCTAGTGTTGTATTAGATATCACTCAAGATGTGATGAGATGGTGCAATGGAGAGGAGTATACTAAGATGGATTGTAAGATTCCCTCTAGTAAGGATAAGGAATGTATGAACCTTAGGATATCCAAAAGTAGTGGATTACCTTAGGAAGGTACCTAGAACCTTAAGCAACAAAGAGTTGTAAGTATGAACCACTTTGAGTTAGATTCACTTGAGTGGAGACAAGATTATGTATTTAGTTCTGAAGAAAGAATGTTTTGTACTACGTCTCTAGTTAAGTAGGACCTTGTACATTGTAGAATACATAAAAGGAATAGTTAAAACCATCAAGCTTATCATATCCATAAAAGTAGTTGGATATGCAAAGTTCTAGTGAAATGCTCATTTGTTTCCTTAAGCAAGGTTGAATGAGGCATTAGCTAAGATTGACTCTTTCATTAGGATGAGTTGAGTCTATAGGAAAGTTAAGGTGGTGCTTATGTAAGAGGCAAAGATAACACTACGCATTTCACACACTAGTTAGTTAATCTAGTTTGTATGTGAAAAGTAAGAACCTTAGTGCAACTAAGAATAATGGTTTCCTATAGGTGAGTATCTAAAACCTCCGCAACATAGTGTTACATAGAGATCACGTAAGAGTATGAATGATGAGGTGGTGGTTAGATATAAGAAACTAGGATAAGTTACCATTGTTTACCTATGAATGTGACTTATATGACACAAGGTCATTTACCCAAGGTGGAAAGGAGTCAAGAAGTTCCTAATGGGACAAGTATTCCCAACCAAGTGCTAGGGTTGCATGTAGTGTGGAGATTTCAGTTTTTCTATCTACAAAAAGGTAAACATGAGAAGTCAAAATTTCCTATTAGAATATACTTAGATATTAAATGAACTAGGTATATAAGGATATATGTATGTCTATGGAAATGGTCTAGTAGTATTGATCTTAGTGAATATCCTTTGATGCCTATTCATGGAGGCCAAGTGAGGTAGATGGGTGTCTGATAGACTCTTTTAAGGAAGGATATAACCCTGATATCTCGATAGTGCCAAGGTCAAAGGAGATAAATGGGAAATCCGAAAGCCTCTTTGAGGAAGGATGAAGACCGAACTTCTCAATGTATCAGGATATGTGTGATGTGAGGATAAGCATTCCCTCTATTCACCACGGGATAATATATTGAACAAGTTCCTAATGAACTTCTTTGTTTTCAAAATAAATCCCCGCATGTATTTCAAAATAAAACATTGCACAAGCATATCATAGAGATCTTTCTTAGTCATAATCATATGGCATATCATCCTCATTGCATTTACAGACAGTTGTATGGGCATTATCTATTACTATTGGTATTTACAATTATATGGGTAATTGTTTATATTTAACAGTATGTAGGCTATTGGTTTAGATCACACTATATAGGTAGTGTGTAGTTATGAGAATTAATGGAGGAAACTCCTATATTTGTAGTAATAGCAATTATTATACTTGTTATACAAAGTTATAGCTAGCTGGTATTGGAATTGCTGTTACTGAGAATTATAATTCTCACCCCAATTTTTCTTCTATGTAAATCCAGGTACAGAGGTATAGACCATGTTAAGGGAATGAAGATGAAGCATGAAGACTAGTGTAGTTTTTATATGCTTTAGTAGACAAAGCTGATGTATAAAGTTTATATTTGCTTTGTATGTTTTAAGTAGTATGTATTACAATATATCCTTTTGTGGCTAGTGTTGTATATATATATATGTATGAGTATAAGTTTTTCTGCACTCACTCAAGACTTTCTATAATTACTCAGTTGTGATTTTGGATATATATAGTAGTTAGTTATGTAGAAGTGACGTCTCTAGTACCGATTATCTTTATATATCTCTATTTATCTAGGATATATCTAGATATTTGTATTAGGATATTACATTATGGTATCAGAGCAGTTCATCTTGTTGAGTCGGAATATAGACTGACTATGCTTAGGCATGAGCAGCAGTTTAGTAGAATGTTATGCATTCTTTTATCTCTTTTTGAGATATGTAAATGGAATCACATGACTAGCCTTAGGTATGGATGCTACTGGCTACTGTCGCACAGTTACTGGATATTGAGCCTAGCTAACTCAATATGTATTGTACTGCATGTACAGGAAACAATGGCAACTATCGGACGAACTTATGAGACTAGAAGACTGGTAAAGGGGGAGATAACTAGAGCTCTTAGAGAAATGGCTGCTGTTTTGAGAGAGCAAACTGCCATTTGTAGAAGACTATCAGAAGCAATAGAATAGAACTCACGTAGTTAGTTGCGGGAATGAGAAGAAACTTATGAGAGATCAGTATTTCTCAGAGTTCAGGAAAGTTACTCCTTTTTTCTTCAAGGGAGAGTTTGGTTCAGTCAGAGCCAAAAGATGGCTTCGTGTGATGGAAGAGATCTTTGAGGTCATGGCGTGCGCTGATGGATAGAAGGTCACCTTGCTTCGTAAGGGTTAGTAGGAAGAGCCGAAAGCTATTGAGATGAAGCAGAGAGGTTACTAGAAGAGGTTGGTATTCGAATCACCTGGTAGGTGTTTAGAGCTACTTTCCTAGACAAGTATTATTCCCTTGAGTTAATGCAAAAGAAATTTAGAAATTTCTAAGGTCTGAGCAAGGGGATATTACTGAGTACTAGTATACGAAGCAATTCAAGGACTGTCAGGAGTTCTTTTCTTATTTTATGTCCAATCCAGATGAAGACTGGAAGTGAGTAAAATTTGAAGTAGAAGTTGGAGAGGGCATTAGAAGAGTTGTGAAGCAAAAGGATGTTAAGGACTTCTTCATTCTAGTCAGTGAGTATAGAGTTACAGAAGCAGATAATCTCAGAGCCACAGCGGAACAAGAGTTAGAAGGTTCCCCAATGAGGAAAAGATCAGATGTTGAGATCAGTGAGGGTACCTCTTGGTCTCAATTTTTAACAGGCAAAAGAACACAAGTTCAAGTGGTAGCTTGGGGAATGATGAGTATAAGTATGGTGCTTTTGAAAAGAGCAACCCTAAAGGGAAGAGGTAAATCAAACTCCAAGGTACCAAGATGCGCAAGCAGGATATAGATCAGAGTGCACAGCAGAGGCAATGAAATCTTCCAATTTGGTTTGAGGTAAGAGCACATGTAAAGAGAAATCTTTTAAGGTGTGTATAAGGAGAGTGTGGATTTACTTTGTAAATCATGTCAGTTTACTTTATGAATCCAGTTTGTTTACCTAGTTAGTATGGTTTAGTTGTTAAAAGAGACAAATAGTGTTATGTTCTTGTTTAGTTTAAGTGTGAGACTGTGCTCATATTAGGCAGTCGAACGAAGGAACTAGTGAGACTAAATGTCTTTGTCTAGAAAGGATGATCAGGTTGATCAGTTGAGAGAAGCTTTGGATTTTCTCACGAGATGATCCAAGACTTGGCTGTTAGAGAAGTAAAGTTGAGAAGAGTAGATCTTAAAGAGTTCTCCAAGATTACGAAAGGATATGAAGAGTATGTCAAAGGTAGTTTTGGAAACTTTTGGAAGAGAAGTAGTTAAGTGCCAAGTAAGCCGAAAGTCAGTTTTGGGTTACGAGTGGTACAGTTTACGGGTTATGTAATTTCTCAAGGAAGAAATTACAGAGAACCCTAATAAAGATTAAGCAAAGGTACAATGAGAAGAGTAACCGTTGTAACCGAAGACAGAGAGTTTATAACTAGACTTTCTCAGTTAGTGCTACCCACATTAGGCCAGTTAAGAAAGGTAGTACTCAGCAATGGACTCTAGAGAGTGAGTATGGTTTCCAAGAGTTGACGAGAAGGTAGATTACTATGTTAGTATTGGTAATTCCATATTCCCGTGAGAACTTTGAGGTAGTCATTTATACTTTGAAGAAGGGACTGGGGTGTGTTCAAATGCACTAGAGGTAAGTAGACCCCTACGCATCAAGAAAGTTAAACCTACAAGAGAGAGACTACCCTAGGTATGATTTGGAATTAGCCACAGTGGTGTTTGCCTTACAGTTCTGAAGACATTACTCATAAGGAGTCTAGTTCGAGGTACTCAGCGATCATAATAGTTCAAGAATGCTTGTTGATTAGAGGAAACAGAACTTGAGGCAGAATAGATAGATAGAGTTTTTCAAGGCTTATAACCTTGAGTTATGATATCATTCGGGTAAAACCAAAGTAATGGTTGATGCACTAGGTAGGAAATTCCTACAGATGTCCCAGATGATAGTCCAAGAGAGAGTGAAATTCTTGAGAGTTTCGAGAATTTGAGTCTAGAAGTGACTATGATTCTAGATAGTCTCTCAATGAGCAAGGTGGACATAGTAAGAAGCCTAAGGACTCATATTTTTAGAAGCTCAAAGGGAGAACGAAACTCTAAGGAACAAGTGTGAGTAGATCTTCTAAGGAACCCTAAAGAATTTTGTTACGGCTAAAAGGGAATGACGAAATTTAGAGATAGACTTTCTTTTCCAAGAGGGTCAAAAATCAAGAACAGGATCCCAAAGAAAGCTCACAAGGGAAAGTGTACTAACTATCTAGAGGTTACCAATGTTCTTCAAGAGTTAAGAAAGATGTTTGGTGGCCTAGTATATTAAAGAACATAGCAAGGTATGTTGAGCTATAGGTAATGGTGGATAGATTAAGTAACCTTTCCACTTTTTTCCAAGTAGAGCTAGCTATTTTCTACATAAGAGGTAGTTCAACTACTTTTGAAGGAGATAGTTGGAGTCCATAGAGTTCCTGTGAATGTAGTGTTTGAAAGAGATCCTAGATTCACATCTGGTTTTGGAAAGCCTTACAAGGAGGAGTTCAATGCTAAGTTATGTTTTAGTACAGCTTACCATCCACAAACGGAGGGGTCAAGAGCTTAGAGATAAGCAGAATTCCTCTAACAGAGGTATAGTTGGGAGAAGCTAGTGCTGAAAAAGGATTACGTGGCGGTAAGAATTCCATGTTAAGATAGTTTGCCTAGAGTTGTTTGCATGAGATCAGCAATTTTAGGGACAAAATTTTAAAAATGAGGGGAGAAATGTAATACTATTAGTAACATGTTAAACTTGTATATGGTTACAAGAGGTAGCATATAACTTGCTTAACATACTAGTGAAGTTTTGTGACAATCTGACTTCGTTTAAGCACTTAGTTGTAACACAAAAATTGAACGGTAACTTAAAATGACTCAGATAATGGCTTATAAGGTTAAGTTAAGGGAAACAGGTATGGAAACCTTGTTTCTAGGTCACAAATGAGTTAAGTAAGAAGCAGTTAAAGTTTCAACACAATCAGAATTAATTTGGTATTTTTAGGCATACTGATTATGCATTTAATACCGGATTGACTACCAGCATATATGGAAAATCATGAAAATGGTGAAACAATAATTTAGATGAATCTTATGATTTATTCTAAAGTTGTTGGAAGTTGAAAAAGTTGAATTAGTATAATTCGGGTGTCCTTAGCAGATATAAGTTTCAGCACAGAAACTTAAGTTACCAAGTTTACCCCTTTTTCTCTTTTATTTTCCTCCTCTCTCACAAAGCTCTCACCAGAAATAGAGAAGAAAGAAAACGAAGGAAGAGAAATGAGAAAGGGGAAGAAAGAAGAGGAAGATCAAGATAAAGGATCAAATCTTGAAGATTGATCACCCAATCAAGAGGTAAGGGATTTCTATTCATCTTTCTCCTCTTTGATTTTCATTGAATGAGGTTAAAGGTTTTGAATAGAAATATGGGTTTGGAGAGCCAAATCCTAGCTCTTAACTTGGTTCTTGATTCCAAGGACTAGGTTAGGATAGTTTAAGCTTAGTAAACCTAAGATGACCATTTATGGCTCAAGATCAACCATTAGGATCCATAGATTTAAGAAATGGACAATGGTTGGAGTTTTGTGATTTGGACCTAGATCTTTGGCTAAGAGAATCCATAGGTTGTAATTGAGTTACAACAAGTTTAGGGGCATAGATGGGTGGTAGAAATCACCAAGAAACTAATTATAGATGATTGGAAGTAAGATTGGAATGGAACCGTGTCACGGTTCTGCAGTTTTGTGTCTAGTTGAGAGACACGGCTTGTGTCTGAAGACACCTAGGGTTCGTGTCTCTCTCTGCATATTCCAGTTTGTGAAATGTGCTAACAAAGTAAGACACGAGGGGGCGTATAATCAGACATGGCCCATGTCTGAGGCCAGAATCTTCAAAAATTTCATTTTTGATGTTTTGAAACTATGGACTAGATGGGATCATTGGTATATGTCTCCTAAAGTGTGTTAAGGCACAAATGGGTATATTTTCAAGAAGGAAATTATCACTTAGAATGAATGAGAAAGCTTAGGCTTTGAGCATCCAAAAGTGAAGGATTGCCCTAGGTAAAGACATAGCACCTTAGGCAACCTAGTGTTGTATTAGATATCACTCAAGATGTGATGAGATGGTGCAATGGAGATGAGTATAGTAGGATGGATTGTAGGATTCATTCTAGTAAGGATAAAGAAGGTATGAACCTCAGGATATCCAAAAGTAGTGGATTACCTTGGGAAGGTACCTAGAACATTAAGCAACAAAGAGTTGTACGCATGAACCACTTTGAGTTAAATTCACTTGAGTGGAAACAAGGTTGTGTATTTAGTTTTGAAGAGGGAATGTTATGTACTAAGTCTCTAGTTAAGTAGGACCTTGTACATTGTAGAATACACAAAAGGAAGAGTTAAGACCAGTATGCTTGCCATATCCATAAGAGTAGTTAGATATGCAAAGTTCTAGTGAAATGCTCATTTATTTCCTTAAACAAGGTTGAATGAGGCATTAGCTAAGATAGGCTCTTTTACTAGGATCAATTAAGTCTATAGGAAAGTTAAGGTGCTGCTTATGTAAGAGGTAAACATAACACTACGCCTTTCACACACTAGTTAGTTAACCTAGTTTGTATGTGAAGAGTAAGAACCTTAGTGCAACCAAGAGTAATGGTTTGCCATAGGTGAGTATGTAACACCTCAATAGCATAGTGTTGCATAAAGATCACATAAGAGTATGAGTGATGAGGTATGAGTGATGAGGTGGTGGTTAGATATAAGAAACTAGGATAAGTTGGCATTGTTTACCTGTGAATGTGACTTATATGACACAAGGTCATTTACCCAAGGTGGAAGGGAGTCAAGAAGTTCCTAAGGGGACAAGTATTCCCAACCAAGTGCTAGGGTTGCATGTAGTGTGGAGATTTCAGTTTTCCTATCTACAAGGGGGTAAACTTGAGAAGTTAGAATTTCCTAGTAGAATATGCTTAGATCTTAAATGAACTAGGTATATAAGTATATATGTATGTCTATGGAAATGGTCTAGTAGTATTGATCTTAGTGAATATCCTTTGATACCCATTCATGGAGGCCAAGTGAGGTAGATGGGTGTTTGATAGACTCGTTTGAGGAAGTACATAACCATGATATCTCAATAATGCCAAGGCCAAAGGAGATAAACGGGAAATCCGAAAGCCTCTTTGAGGAAGGATGAAGACCGAACTTCTCAGCATGTCAGGATATGCGTGAAGTGAGGATGAGCTTTCCCTCTATTCTCTACAGGATAATATACTGAAGAAGTTCTTAATGAACTTCTTTGTTTTCAAAATAAATCCCCACATGTATTTCAAAATGAAACATTGCACGAGCATATCGTAGGGATCTTTCTTAGGCATAATCATGTGACATATCATCCTCATTGCATTTACGAATAGTTGTATAGGCATTATCTGTTGCTGTTGGTATTTAAAATTATATGGACAGTTGTTTATATTTAACGGTATGTAGGCTATCGGTTTAGATCACACTATACAGGTAGTATGCAGTTATGAGAATTAATGGAGGAAACTCCTATGTTTGTAGTAATAGCAATTGTTATACTTGTTATACAAAGTTATAGCTAGATGGTATTGGAATTGCTTTACTGAGAATTGTAATTCTCACACCATTTTTTCTTCCATGTAAATCCAGGTACAGAGGTACAGGCCCTATTAAGGGAATGAAGATGAAGCATGAAGACTAGTATAGTTTTTATATGCTTTAGTAGACAAAGCTGATGTATAAAGTTTATATTTGCTTTGTATGTTTTAATTAGTATGCATTATAATTTGTCCTTTTGTGGCTAGTGTTGTATATATATATATATATATGAGTTTAAGTTTTTTCACATTCTCTCAAGGCTTTCTATAATTAATGAGTTGTGATAATAGATTTTTGTATTAGTTAGTTACGTAGAAGTGACGTCTCGAATACCGATTATCTTTATATATCTCTATTTATCTAGGATATATCTGGATATCTGTATTAGGGTATTATATGCAATACCCAGAGTGAGGTATAAAAAGTGGTAATAGGTAACCTTACTATTGTCGGGTGAAATAGACCATTCATACTAGGTAATGAAAGGAGGTAAGGAACAATAGGGTGTCCTACTCCTTCCTACCCAAGATATACAGGGAACAAAAGGGCGTCCCGAAACAAAGGTTGTCCTGCAAATGTGCAAGTAACATGTGTTTTCTTAAAATAAAATGCTTTTATCATACATTGCATAAGCATACTTTAGGACTTCCATTAGGCATAATCATACATTACCATGCATTGCATAAAATGACAATTGTATGGGCAATTATCTGGTTTTGAGAATTAAATTCATAAACACTAAGGTTGATGCCTAACTTGAGGGTATCCCGAAGGAAGGGGATATATTGGTTATGTTGAGGTATAACGATAGATAAGGAATAGTATTATGTTATGTTTTATTTATGAAAGATGGATATAGATTATTATTCTGGTATGTATATTATGAAAGATTAATACATATAATGTAAATGATGTATAATTAGTGTTAGTACGTGAATGGAATATGATAATGAATTAATTGGTGTTGAGCAAATGATTTTTATAAAAGTTAATAATTGAACCTCTGTTTCAGGAAGAGAGAGGACCAGCTTTGACTGTTTGTCACCTCTCTAACTTATGTATATATTTATGTTGAGTTTTTAATAAAGGCTTTGTTTTTCGCCCGAAATAGCTAGATTTATTGTGATGTCACATATTTTAAGATGTACTACTGAGAATCCAAAGGAAATCCAAAGTAAAAGCAAGAGGCAACTTTGAAGACCCAGTGAAGTGTGTGTATATATATATATATATATATATATATATATATATATAATCTATATTTAGATTAATGGTTCTGTAATTAAATTAATATGATTAGCCCTTTGTAATAGTTGTAATCTCAGCCATATCAAATAGATGTTTAGTAAAGAGCAAGTTTCCAGATGTGTAAAATGTCTTGCTCTTTTACTTTTTATAATAGGCTCTATATATTTACTCATTAATAGTTATTATATACGTTATGTATTTATGTTTTAAATTCAAAAGTGGCATACTTAATTCTGTTTACTTAGTGTACGTAGGATATACTATAGTATCGAGAATTAGGGTGTTATAATTAATAAGTTCAAAACCATAAACATAATCATACACATATCATTTAGATTCAGCACTTAATTCTTCCATACCAAGTCCATACACACAAACTCTTAGTAACATAAGAGAAAAGAGTGAAGTGGAGAAACATAACAATCCCCACCTCAACTCTGTCTTGATGATGGTGGTGTTTTCCTCTTCCTTGCCCCTTATGCTTCACACTTGTCTTCCTTCCTCCTTTTCTTGCCTTTACTTCTCCTTTGTTGCTTGATTCTTTCTCGTTTTCCTCCTCTTTATTCCCTTTCTTTCCCTTTTTCCTGCTGCTATCGTGTGAGAAGAGAGAATGAGAGAAAGAAAAGTCAAAGATGAAGATTGAGATGAGGAGGGTGGTGGAGAGAAAAGGAGAGATAAGGATTGACTTCCAAGGCTTCTTGGAAGTGTTGTATCTCTTAAGGATATTTTAATCTTCCATTGATGAGTTTTCTACTTTCCCTAATTATTAGGAAAATTTTTAGGACTTATTCTAATTTTCATACTCATCATTTAATAATTATTCTTATACACTGTTAGCAGCCACTAAACTATAATACTCTTCCTTCGTGGTTAAAAATACTAAACTGATTCAGTTGATTCTCAAAAATTGATCACATCTCATTCTAAGCATTTATAACCTAGAAATGAATTTTTCATATTTATTTCTATCATCTAAGTAGTTTACGCTAAGTTTTGAGCTATTATAAACTATTTTTTGCATTCAGTGTTATTGTATTATGCCCAAACTAACACATAAGGTCACCAAAATTGACAAGTAACTCATATAAGTGTTACTGAACTTCTATAACTATTATTAAGACTAATAGGTTAGGGAGGATGTTATACATTGGCCTGATGGCACTAAACAAGCATTGGCTTGATGGCACTAAAAAGGCATTGGCTTGATGGCACTAAATGGACATTAGCATAATGACACTAAACAAGCATTAGCATATGACATTACATGAGCATTAGTATATGACGTTGCATGAGCATTAGCATGAGACTTACACTTGTGTGAGTATTTTTATATCATTACAGAGATATTAGCTACATATATAGATCATGGATTTGCAATATGAATGTTTACACAAAGAGAGTATGTGAATGTCGAGAGATAGTGAGTTGTGACTCATATTTGACTCATATACTTGTGATTTCTATGGTGTATTGTTGTTGTGATGATTTGATATGAATGATTGACTATGAGATAATTGAACCATAGTAATAAATGAATTATCTTCCTCGGGAAGAGAAATGAATAGTTTTTGGCTTATGTCACCTTTCTATATGGTATTTATAATACTGATTTGATTTCTCTAAAGCAATTGGAGTTATTGTGATGACATTACATGCTTTAGCACTACTGAGGATTTTAGAATTCTCACCCCTTTGCTTTATTTTCATGATAATTTCGGCGCAAGGTCCACCCAAAGAGAAGAAATGAAGTGGATGACACAGAGTATAGTTATTTACTCTTTTGACCATTGCTTTGTGTTATATAGTTATGCAATGGAAAATTTAAGTTGTATTGTATATATGCCTTCGAAGCTTAGTTTGTATATACTTAAACAATGATGAACTAGTTGGTTGAACTTGTTATATCAATAAAGGATATTTTTTTCAAATGTATATTTATTCATGTAAAAGTTACATTTCCCTCTCAAGGCTCTATAGATAACATATATAGTTATTATCAAGGTAGTATGATGTTTTTATATTAAAAGTGACGTGTCTAATCTTGTTTATTCATGTATATTCCAGATATACTATCTATTAGTATTGGGACGTTATAGTTTTGGTAGCCTAAGATGAAAGTAGACATAGCTGAATATATTTCAAAGTGTTTGGTTTGCTAAAAAGTCAAGATAGAACACTAGAAACCTTTTGGACCATTGCAACCATTTGAAATCCCATAATGGAAATGGGAAAGTATTTCAATGGACTTCTTGATAGGATTGCTAAGAACCCAATCAAGCTATGATGCGATATGGGTCATAGTAGATAAATTATCTAAATCTGCCCCTAGTAAGAGCTAATTATTCATTAGATAAATTAGCTCAGTTGTATCTTCAAGAGATTGTCATATTGCATGGAATCTCTTCCAGTATAGTGTCTGATAGAGATCCTAGACTCACTTCTAGATTTTAGGGAGCCTTGCAGAAAATCTTTTGGGACGAAGTTGTGTTTCAGTATAGCTTATCACCCACAAACTGACGGACAAACTGAAAGAACTATCCAAACCCTAGAAGATATGCTTAGAGCATATGTACTAGAACAACAGGGTAGTTGGGATAGGTTTTGTAACATCCTCCCTAACCTAATAATTATAGTTAGTATTATAGAAGCTCAATAATATTGGTATAAGTTACCTGATAAATTTTGGTAATCTTTTGGATAAGTTTGAGCGCAATTCTATAACATTGAAAATGAATAATAGCTCATATATTGAGATAAATAGTTAAAATGAAGGAAATAAATATGAAAAATTTATTTCTAAGATGAAGATAATTGGAATGAGTTATAGTAAATTTTGAAGAATCAAATGAATTAATTTGACATTTTTAATAACACTGAGAAAGTGTTTAAAGGTCAAATTAAATAGTTAGGTAGCTCGAAAAATTATGAAACTATTAGAGATGGTAAGTAGAGTATGGAGAAAATTTTGGTATGGAAAACAAGTTAAGGCAAGTATATTTACTTACTTTTTAGGTTCAATTTAACTTAAGAAATGTAATACAACTTACCTGATGAATAACAGTGTATGGAAAATTAAGAAATTGTAGATTAAAGGATTAAGTGAAGTCCTAAAATTTTCCATAACACTTGAGAAAGATGGAAAACATATTTTTAGAAGATTAAAGTGTTCTTAGGGGATATAGAAGTTAAAGCAAGAATTCCTACCCTTGATTTTTATTTCACCCCACCGCCTATCCTTCTGATTTTTTTTAACACCGCATTTGAATGTTCTTTCAAACTTTGCTTACCCATTTTCTGCATTCCACGTGAAACATAACAGAAGGCAAGAAGAAAGAAAGTAAAGGAAGACAAGAGCAGAAAGCAAGTGAAGGAAGGAAGCAAGAGAAAGAGAGGAAGAAGGAAATAAAAGGAAAACAAGTTGCAACAAGCTAGTGGAAGTAAGGTAGGGAATCTTGTGATTTATTTTGTTATTCTTTCTTCCTTGTTCCCTAAACCTTTCATGGATGAGATAATGGGTAGTTTTATATAGAAATTTCTTAAGAAAACAAGTTAGTTTCAAACTTGAATATATATTTACATATATGTATGCTTTACGGTGATATATATATAATTCAATCATTTTAGCTTGGTATATACATATATGTATATATATACATATATATGTATATATATACATATATATGTATATATATACATATATATGGTATATATATATATATATATATATATATATATATATATATATATATATATATATATATATATATATATATATATGTATATATATACATATATATATATATATATATATATATATATATATATATATATATAGTATATATATATATATATAAATTGGAGAATATATGAAACAATGTAATAGTGATAGAAAGCTTGGAGTACGTAGCAGAAAAGATTGATTTTGCTACTATTTATTCGAATAGCATATATGCTATTCGAATAAAGATGAATGGGAAGTGATTTTTGCTACTTTATATACGAATAGCATTTAAGCTATTCGAATAGATTTGTTTCAAAATGACAAATTGGTGGCTCTGTGTATCATTATTCGAATAATATTGTTCAACAGAATGAAAACGTGAATTCAGAATTGGAATGATATAGGAGTTATTCAAATAATATATTAGATACTTGAATAACCTTGCCGAAGATGTGAATACGTGAATTCAGAATTGGGAAAGAAATAAATGATACTTGAATAACTATATTAGTTATTCAAATAAATGTTTATGTGATATAAATGTTTGTGTTATAAATGTGATATAAATGTGATATAGATATGTTATGTACTAATGATTAAATTCTCGTATATGGAAGATAGATTATTGTAGCATATTTTAATACTTTATGTCAAAATCGTGCATTGATAGAATTCCGGAATTCAAGTTATGATACATTTGAAATGTTTGAGCATGAAAATTGAACTATTTGGTATTTGGTATGAGCACGTGTGATTGCTTTCCTATCTTTTCAAGATTGAGATAGTATTTTAACTTGAGATTGTATTTAAATATTCAGTGTTTATAGAAGTTGTATTTGAATTGTATTTGACTTGAGTATGAGAACATGGAAATTATATTTTGTCATAGTATAATATTCCCAACGTGTGAGCATCCTTTTGTATTTGAATTTGCTGGGCATTAGTGAATTCTGGTGTTGATCCTTTGTGAAGGAAAGATATCTAGAATTCCATTAGAATTATGGAGATGAACCTCCGTGAGGAAGGGAATCCTATATTCTTAAATTCCTTACGAGTTTCTTCACTTGTTCGAGTTTCCCTCATGTATATAAGATTATTTGGAATAGTTCTGTGTGACACAGATGACAATGTCATAAATAGTTTGGATTGCACTAACTTAAAAGCAGGCTATTGCCAATCTGAATAGGATAGTCGAAATAGTTCTGTGTGACACAGATGGCAGTGTCATAAATAGGTTGGGATGAACAGATCTGAAAGCATACTATTGCCAAGTAAGAACCCAGGTTATGTGAAGTGACCTAGTTCTATGGGAATAAGTATATGGGTAAATGAGCACTAGGTTATAAAAGTGTGTTTGTTATCTTATATGACTACAAAAAGAGTTTATATGTGGAATTGAATTTCAACTTGAGTTTGCATATTGTGATGTATTTGTTTTGTGATCTTTCGATAACAAGAGTTTTTCTTAAATTTAAAGTTAAATTGGAAATTCTATTTCGAAAAGAGGAATGACTGGATTTGACTTTTGCCACCTTCTTACGTTATAAAAATAAGTTTTCAAAATGAGATATTTTTTCCGAAACAGTTAGAAGTATTATGATGACACCATTTTTATTAAAACTACCAAGAAGTCTTGGAATTCTCACCCCTGTTGTATTATTTTCATGATATTTCTAGGAGAAGTGACAAGAGCTAGAAAATGACTTGCAGAGACAGAGTTTAGTGAGAGATATTCATTTTGGAATCATTTGTATTTTGGGATGTATTTATGAGAATTTATAAGTATTAAATTTAGATTGTACGTTTATATGTATAGGTTTTGTACCTAAATCTGTGCACTTGTATAATGATATGCATAATATATGTATGATATCTCAACCACTACAGGCTCATATTTTTATATATCTCTTATATATATTTTCAAATTTATTATACTATATATAAGTTACATACTTAATTTTTATTACTAATACGTAATATACTTTATTTAACTTGTGAATTTTTTAATTTTTTTATTTCTTTTTCTTTTTCTTTCAAAAAAGGAAGATATAACCTAACCAAACTTTCCAGTGAATGTCCAACTGTTGGCGATGGAGACTGTGAAAACCCAATTTTGAACGGGCTCCAAAAACAATTAAAAAAAAGAAAGAAAAAAATAAAAATTTAGTTAATTCAAGTCCACATTGTTCGTCTTTTTTTTTCTTAACCTAAACACATAAGCCCACCTTAGCCTAAAACAAAAACAAAAAAAAAAACAAATTAAAAAAAAAGACAAAACAAACAAAAGCAACCAAAAATAAAACGAAACAAAAAAATAAAAAAAGGTAAAAAAAAAAAAAGGTAACATAAAAACTTGTCGCTTGGTTGTTTTCCTTTTTGGGTGACATCAGCTTTTCTTTTACTTGGCCTTTGTTTTTTTCCTGTTTTTGGCCATGCACTGCAGCACACATAACACACCACCAAGGGGACAATGCTGCTTTGCTCCCCTACTCACTTTCTCCACTTTCCCACCGGCACTGCTGCACGCACACACCCACTCATGTAGCTTACATTTTCACTCCCAGACACTCACATTTTCATCTTCCACGTACACAAACTCAGACTACAGCATCAAGGCATTCTTTCATTCCTCTCCCTAGAGATTCTTTTTTTTCATCACCACCTTCAACTGTCATCTTGATCCTGTCACTACTTCCACCCTTCATTTCACCACCATCAACCTTCACTCTCACAAGGACCCTCACTCATATTCACCACTCCACATTCATCATTTTCCAACCACCTTCAACCTCCCATAATCACCACCAACACAGCTTTAACTAAGCCACCTTCATCTTCAACATCAAGCATTCAACCCACCACCATCATCATACACACATTGTAACACCCCCTCCGAGGAGCATTACATTTTAGACTGACTCTTATATTTTAAAAACCTTCAAGTTGTGAAATAGTTAATATTGTAAAAATGCAATTTCAAAATTTCCTTTTAACAGATAATATAAATTTACCGAAATAAATAAAAGACTCAAGTCATAAGAACCAAAAAAAGAGTTTTCATAAAGCAAAATCTACTACATCCTTAAGTACATCATTATATGTTCCAAAAGCATAAAACTTAAGTACTTCAAGAATAAACATACCTATACATATGACTACCAAATAAAATTGAGTCTTGTCCAAGTCCAAACACCTGAAGAATTGGCTCCTACACCCAATCTTCGTCTAAATCCTTTTCGGGATCCCCAATAGACAAAGTCCCCAGTCGGGGCATGTCATTACAGACCGGAGTCCGAGCAGTCGACTCCACTGAACCCTCCCTATAGGAAGCTCTCCGATCATCCCAAAGCTCCCCAAGGGGCATGTGGAACTCTAAGTGAACATCTGCGTCCATGGTAAATGTGACCGCCTCATACCGGGTCCTGCTCCAACTCAAGTGACGACTCTGTCATATCGAACTCGCCCCGTGTCCCATTGGACACTCCATGCTCCAGTGCCTCCATGAAACAGTAGCCTAGTGAAACCTCGCGGGTCTTGCCTTGCCACCATCACAGTCTTTTCCATTGTAAATACGAAACAGAAGTAAACAGAATAATACAATAGAAGAGATGAGATCCCCTACATCAATACCATCATGGCTGCAAGAAACATAACGAAAGACAATAATGCCTTTCATACACAACAACATCATATAATAGCAGATATAATCATGTTATCAACTAATAACGTAATTCAGCAATGTGCATCAAGACATATATATATATATATATATATATATATATATATATATATATATATATATATATATATATATATATATATATATATATATATATATATATAAGCATGGATCATGTCACAATAAGAGATATGCTGACTATGCATATGCACAATGTGTATGCTGACCATCCCTATACACAATGCAATCGGTTCCTACTCCATGGAGCTAATCACAACTTCGGAGAGAATGATCGGGAGAGTCACTGTCTGAACATCGTTAGCCTCAAATCAAGTGCACCTCAAAAATAATCAATATGCACAACATAGCTGTACAAGACACTCTCAACCAAATCGTGAATAGAGTAGTGTTTCGTCAAGATCGTTCAATGCGTTGCTCGGTCACCACGGCCCAGTGGAACTACCTACTGTCCACTTGTGGGATACCCACGCCCCGACGTCTCCAAGGTCATTCATAAACCTTCACTTACGCAATTTGCACCCGCACTAAGGTGTAATTCAATCTCCTAGGCATTCCGCCTTGACAACAAGTTATTCCGACTTTCACAATGTATGATCACATCATAATGAACATAGGCATTCCGCCTTAACAACAAGTCCTTCGGACTTTCACAATGTATGATCACATGATGATGAACATAGGCATTCCACCTTAACAACAAGTCATTTTGATTTTCACAATGTATGATCACATGATAATGATGTATAATATTCTTTAGCAACATCAATCTCATCAGGAGAAGTCATAACAGGGTTCCAATTAACCATTGTCCAGTCAGGGCCCAGTCCATTAGTTCAACAACTTCATAACATTATGTTCGATCGCAAGGCATCTCAAATACACAATTCTCAGAAAATCGTCCTCTTTAAAAATTTCATGAATCATTCTCTTAACTAAGTCCCTCGAATGATCTTTCCTCATATTATTTATGAAATCCTAACAAGAAACCACATTTGTCATAATCTTCACAATTCTTTTCTTTTTTCCTTAAGTATTTCTAAGTTTCCACTACTTCTCTCCCAAACTTGTTTTTCCTCTCAAAACCGAAAATTACTCTTTTTCTCAATGATCAAATTTATTCTTTTCCATCCTTATCTTGTAAATTCTTAATTAAATTTCTCGGTCGTCCAGTTACCTAAATTTACCACTAATAGATCATTTTCCATGATTCCAATTACCTCCAAAATTGTTTCCATTTGGTACATCCAAAAGTTATTACTCCTCAAATCATGACATTACAATTATTTCCAATCGTACTTATAAATCTTTAAACCCTAATTTGTCTCCCAAATCACTTAAACAATATTCCTTAACACTCTTTCTAAAACTTCTATTATTCAACTTCTAAATAAAATTCTTTCCATCCTAATTACTCTTCCATCTTATTATCAAATATTTTAGGTTTCCAATTCACTCTTACCTCTAATTATCAAATATTATAACCAAGGATCAATCCTCTACAATGGTAGAACTTGTTTCTTTCTTCATTCAACAAGTAACCTCATAGATCATGTCCTTATTACCTAATCATCTAAGTCCTTAATAACCAATATTTTCTCATGAATATCTCTTCTTAGGCCAAGGTGGCCGTGGGCCTCAAGGTTCAAAGGAAATCATTCTTTCTTAACACAATCATAGCATGCCACTTACTTTAATCATCATAGTTTATTAAATTTATGCCATCAAAATCATATACATCCATTAAGTCATCACAAACATCATTACATACATCAACATCATATAATCATACAAAATCAAACAAGCATAAACCAAAATCACACATTCGGGTGGATGAATCCTCACGTGGACTCTCCAATCCCAACACAACCATCCGTTCCTCACCACCTTAGCATGGTTGAGGAGGTTAATCTCCCTCTTACCTAGGGTGTAGCCTCCAAGCTCCTTGTAAGTCCTTGTGTAGCAAATTTTCTCAACCAAGAGGCTCTTAGAATCAAAGCAAACATACAAGAATTAGTACCTAGGACTTGAATAACATTACCATAGGTCAAAGTATGACTTTACATTCTTTTAAAATTAAGTGAGAAAGAAGATTCAAGAACTTTACCTTAGGGCTTTAGAACTTGAGGTTTGAAGCAAAGCTTAAAGAAATACTTGAAGATAGATGGACTAGAGATGGATTCCCACACAAAATGTCTTAGAACAATATAGAGACTCAAGATTTAAGGTTGTCTAGAATTATTGAGGATTTGGTGATGCCTTTTTAGGGGTTGGCCATGAGCCTTCCAAGGAGAAAAGAAGAAAGTTTTGATAAATGGTCATTTACACACAAACATGGAAAGCTTATGAAAGATGAGAACTTTACCTTAGGAGTTGTCAAACCCTAGATTGTAGAATCACTTGAACAAGTCCAAAATCCTCACCCAAATGGTCTTAGGAAAAAGATGTAGATTCAAGAAGGTAGATGAGTGAAAACAAGGAAAATGAGATAAGGGTTTTTGTGGAAGTGGCCGTGAAGTACATAGGAAATTAAGAGGAGAGAAAATGGAAATCAAGTATTCTCACCTTAGGAGTTTCAAGCTAGGGCTTGAAAGAAAATGAAGGAGATGAGAGAACTAGATGATGATCTCAACTTAGAAAACTATTCATGAAGTATGTAAATCCTAGAAATGTGATTGAATGGATGAAATAAAATGGAAAAGAGAAAATGATGAGTGATTGTAATGAGGTTGAGAGAAAGTGATAAAAAGTTTAAGGTAGAGAGAGAAAGTGATAGGAGATTTTGGAAGATGAAAAGATGGTAACTTTTGTGAAATGTGAAAGCTTGTGAAAAGATGACAACTTGTCATCTTTTCCTCCTCTAAAGTCATGCCCTCCTAGGAAAATGGAACAAAGCTTTCATTGTAAGCTTCTCCCAAAGCTTCTTTGAGAAGCTTCGTACATTTCCCAAAAAGGTCAAATTATGTTGTTATAAAATGATGTGATAATGTCACTTAGATGATATCATAAAAGTGACTAGATAGAAATGATCTACTAGATTTTTACTGCAAACTATTATCTAATGGGTAAAAGTTATAGTTATCATTGTTGGTATCTATTGTCCAATGGACAATAGGGTATACTCAAATTTTATCCATCAGATAAAATCTCGAAAAAATGAAAACTTCATAAACTATGTCTGGCCTCGAGTTTAGTAAGATTCCCCATCACCGTTTCCATAATCCAAGGTTTTCTTGTTTTGGGAAAAATATTTCATTTTCCCGGCTCCGTTCAGTGTGCACGCAAATTGAAAAATATATTAAAATAATTAAACTGTTCAAATAATTCCAAAAAAATTCACAAAAATCACAAATATTATAAAATGGGTATTTATCATGAAACTAGAAATTTTTGGGGTGTTACACACATCTAACCACCCCTCCATAACCACTTCACCCTTCATCTCCACCATCAACCCATAACCACCAACGTACAACCACCATTCACCCATCACCACCATTAACCCACTCTACCTTTCACCTTCACCACCCTCACCCATCTTCAACTATCTTCACTACTACACCTTCAACCCTCCATAACCACCTTCATCTTCAACCTTTAAGCATCCAACCCACCATCATCATCACTTCCCATCCAAAACCACCATCAACCACCCTCCATCACACACCCACCTCGCCACTGCCGAACCGCCGACACCCACTGCACCAGGCAAACTTGGATTCCACTGGACTGTACCGACACACCGTGCACCGCAATCTACTGCCACTGGCACCGCAGTCTACTACCCCCGGCACCGCATTGCCGCTCGTCACCTGTCGTAACCTGAACCAAAACTCCCAGCCGCATCACCTCGTCGTCGACTAAAGCCGTGGATCGCAGCTCATCGCGACCGAGTCGTCGAACCGTGACCCCGCACCACTGCTCAACCAACCCGCGATGCGCCGTACCAGATCCGTGCGAGTCCACCGACACCATTCTACCGAACAGCCCCGTGGTCACCGTCTTCACCGCGTCCCACCGCTCTACCGGATCCTGTACCTCGCTGTCACTCCTCCATTCGTGCGTCCCCTCTGTTTGTTCTCCGTTTTCTATTTCTCACTTCTAATTCTAAAGCTTGTTCTCTTTTTTTATTTTTATTAATTTTTTTAATCTTTTTGTTTGGTTGAAGATGGGGTCGGTTTATTGGGGATTTTTTTTTAAAGAGTTTGGGCTCTGTCCTTTTTACATTATGATCTTCTTTTTTTGGATTTGTCATTAGCTGTTAGTTTTTTCCTCTTTTTTTAACTTCTTGTTTAGTGTCTTTTAATTTAATGAGTTAAGTGTGTTGTTTGTTTAAATTTTTTTAGCGTACTTTTGTTTAAAAAAAATAAGAAAAAAAATAAAATGAAATAAGAAAAATTAGAAAGAGTATAGATAAAAATTAGGCATAGTGGTTGTTTTAATAAAAAATAAAATAAAAAAATAAAAAATGGAAAAAATCTAGAAATTGTTAAAAACAAAAAATAAAAATTGTTTGGAGTTGTTTGGATTTATGATGCTTATATTAAATCTTGTTTTTCATATTTACTTGGCTCATGAAAAGCTATGTTTACTTGTTTGTCTTTGTGCATTCCTTTTTCAAAATGATTAAAAAAAACTTTTAATCAATGCAATGACCAATGATAATGATTGAATAGCATATGTTATCTTCAATGTCATTTGGATCATAAGGGTTTATTGAGTAGTCTTATGCTAACTTGAACTCTGTGCAAGTTCGGTTTTGTTTTCAAACAAAATCCCTTTTCAAAAATATTATTCTTAATTAAAATCAATCAACCCACACTTATTTTCTAAAAAATCACGTGACTTTGAGTTCTTCATTGCACCCAAGGATACCTAGGAGCAGAACTTCTATTCCGTCAAGCCAAAATTTAAATTTTCACAATTTGGTTGTTCTTTTTTCCTTTCTTTTTAAAAAAATAGTTACAATGTCTTTAAGCGGAGTAAAATAAATATATTTGAGATTATTAAGTTTTTGCACAATTAACTTAAGGTACCATCTTAGGACGAGTGTGTTAGGGGTGCTGTGGGATTAAGTTTCCACCCTTCCCTATACATAACCAAATCTCGAATCCAATCTGATTTCAAAGACTATTTTCAAAGAAATGTTTTCCAATTTTTTCTATTTTAAATAAAATTGGTAGCAACTCTATTTTTTATTTTTTTTTAAATCCTATAAGTTGTTATTTTTCGCTGCGATCACGGTCGCGATAGATGGTGACTCCACTGAAGACGCTTGGAGAGTCAGGCCTATTATTGTTAGTTGTGCAAATTATTAATAATAATATTTATTTATTTTACCCTTTTTTGTCCTTGTTTTTGGTTTTCTTATTTGTTTGTAAATAGATTTTATTTAATACTTTTATGTAAATATCTAATAGCATTATCTTATGTATAGTGTGACTTGTATATATATTTTGTGCTTAATTTTTGGAACCCTAGGGTAGATGATTGCTGGCTGGTTATTGTATATATGCTTTTGCTGGTTAGGGGGTAATTTGGTTTTTTTAATGTTTTGTACAGGTTTGTATGCTCCCTCACACATGTCACTATCACTTACCTCACACATTTTTTAGGCTCTATACCCGAGTCTGTGCGAACCCAAGGAATAGGAGGGGTATAGACTTTTTTTATTAAGGGGCTTTATACTCACTTGACATTTGTGGAGACACCACTCAGATTATTACTGGTATCATGGACTAGTCCTATTAAGACGGTTTATCCCTACTTGTGATTAATTCATGAATGGGGGTCTTTCGAGATAAGGACAATCTGGGGACCATGACTTTTAGAAGTTTAGATTTGTCCCGAAAACCTTGCACTGATAGATTGAGCATAATGACTGCCAAAATTAGAGTTGTGACATTAAGGAAATCCAACATTTAAGTTCCACCTAACTAGGGGTACAAAGGGGGCGTACTTCATCTTTACTTATCTATTCCTCATGTCATTCATTCTTGCATTCTTTAAAAAAAAAAATTTCAGCACAAAAAAAAAGGAAAAAGATACATCATATTACATTTTCACTTCTAGCATTCTTTCTTTTCTTTGAAAAAAAAAAAAACCTTCTTCTTTATCTATTCATGTCTTATGTCATTCATTCTTTTTTTTTAATAAAAAAAAAGAAGAAAAAATCAGCACAAAAAAAGAAAAAAATGCATCAATTTACATTTTCATGGCATTCATAGCATTTTTTTCAAAAAAAAAAAAAAAAGATACATCATCGTGCATTTTCATAGCATTCTTATCATTAAAAAAAAATTACATTTTCATGTCATTCATAGCATTTTTAAAAAAAAAAAGATACCTCATCTTGCATTGTCATAGCCTTTTTAACATTAAAAAAAAAACATGTATTTGCATATCATACGTCACCCTTTGGGTTTACAATCCTATAAGGGTTTCTCCATGTAGGCTATTAGGATACATTCTTTAGAGTTACCTTGATAAGAGGTACCCTTAGGATGCATTCTTCCTTTTTCTGGCATGTTTACACTGTTTTTCACTTTTTGTAGGGTGAGTTTCCTTGGTAAAGTAGAAAGATTAATACTCATCAATAGCAAGGAATGGAAGAAATATGTCATGGGCAAAACACAAACAATGTGGTTGATCTCAAGAGGAATATGAAGATTACAGTTAATGGCAGTGATATGAAGCGTGTGAAGGACATTACTCAACAGATGATTCCTAAAGCTCGATCAGAATTCTCGAGCAGTTATGGGCAAATCCTAGATTTATTGTGCATTACCGTTGAGGAGCCTGTTTTGAGTGGCCTTGCTCAATTTTGGAACCGTTCTCTGAAATGTTGAGTTGTCTAACCTGGATAATGCATCTACCATAGAAGAGTATGCTATCATGTTGAGACTCCCAATGAGCAAGCACCCGAATGTTTATCTTTATGGAGGGCATTATGTGTCAGAAAGAAAGATAAAAAATCTGATAGAGGTTCAAACAAATTAGTTATGTGTGGAAAAAAGAGGAGGAACACAAAGCTTAAAGAAGAGTTACCTGGAAGCACATCTTGAGCTTCTAGGACAACAGGGAAAGTGATATCTCTTTAAAAAAATGTTGGCGCTAACCATTTTTAGGTTAGCGTTATTCCCATTTACCTCAGATGTAGTGGACCAAGCAGTAATGGATGTTTTCTTCAAGTTTGAGAATCATAAGGTAAATCCAATTCCTGCTATTCTCACTGATACTTTCTTGACCATGGAAATTTGCCATAAAAAAATGGGAGGGATGATTCGATGTTGTACACATATGTTGTATGTCTGGATCATGACGCACATAGATGTGCACAATCGTCTGGACCTCCTATCTGACCGATTAAGGAATTTTGGTCATGTACCAATGAAGTAACAAAAAGCCCATGAATGGAAAAATGAGTTCATGAAGATGGGATCAGATTCTTTCAAATGGGTAATGCCCTTGGTATCATGGGAAAGAAATAGTTCTCAGTTGTGGTGGCTTTTCTAATGTTCCTTTAATGGGCGTGAGAGGTTGTGTATCCTTTGCACCAGTCCTTGTGGTCAAACAACTCCAATGGACTCAGCACGTACCCAATGAGATGCAGCTTAGAGGATTCAATTTTTTATATGGAAAAGATGGAAGCACTGCCAAGCAAGAAAAGGAGGTCAGGGAAGCTTGGAAAAATATTCATAGGGAAGAGGTAAAAGAATTGGGAAAACGTGTGGTAATTCCTACTCTTGAGTACCTACAATGGAGAGAAGCAAGGAAAGCGCAAACTAGTACCCTTCAAGCAGTGTTAAGCGATGAAGACCACTCCCAGATTATATCTCAGATGACTACCCAGAAAGAGAGGTTGAAAGTGAAAGTGGAGTTTTTGGAACAAGGGAAGGAAGTCGCTGAGTTAAAAGTTGTCATCCATAGAAGTCGATGTCGGAAGTTAGCCGACAAGATTGAGGACTTAAAATATGCACAAGCTGATGCTGCTGAAGCCCCGATCCAGGTAAAAAGGGCAAAGAAAAAAAAGAGGTAGGATTAAATAAGGCCACACTGGAAGTCTAAGAGCTACGAGTGAAAGTAAGTGCCCAAGAAGAGATGATAGAGAAGATTTTGCAAGGGAAAGAAGAATTGGAAGCAAACACTAGAGCACAAGATCAAAGAATGCAAGCCCTACAAAAAGCTCTAGTTGAAGCAAAACGATGCTCTGATCAAAGCCAAGTGTTGGCTACAGAATATTACAATTCACTCAAGGAAGCAAACAGGAGAGCGAGGCGTTTAAAGCTAAGAATTCAAGAGCTAGAGCAAGAAAATGAGCAATGGAGACTTGAAGCTCAAAAGCAACGGAAGCAAAAAGAAGAAAGTGTGAATAAGTGTGGCAATAGGTAACCTAAAATGAAGGGGCTAAAAAAGAATATTGGATGAAGAAATATGAGAACATGTCTGATAGCTTGCAATATCACGCTGTGCAACTGGTTAATCATTTTGAAGAAGTAGACATTCAGATTCGACTAAACCCATTATTACGGCTACCATAAAAAATAGTCGAGTTTATGAAGTATTGTCAAGGTCTTGCTAAAGGTCTTAGGAAGAAACAAACAAAGTTGTTGATGTAATGTTGTTTATGTTACACTTTGAGGAGTCTAGGACCTTGTACTGATTGAAATTTGAAATGAATATGAATGACCAATTGTAGTGTTTTATTTCAAACATTGATTTTACTATTTTCACTTGGATATTATTCATTGAGGGGTGAATTCCCCCTTGAATAGGTTGTCAATCGTGCTCTCGACCTGAGACAAATCGTCCTTTAGCGAAAGTATGGTAAGTCTAGTATTCTGTGAAAGAATAACTACATTGCCTGTGAATATCCAAGAAGATAGCACCCATTGAGGAGAGAATAATCCATTGGGATTGCTGTCAACCATATCCTTGCCTAAGGGATGATGAACCCGTAGTGCAGAATCTAGGATCCTACCTTGCTATTGAATGTTCGTGTGAATCTTTCCACAAATGCCAAGCATCCTCACAACAGCGATAACTTTTTCTTTCCATTTTCTTTATTTAATGTTTTTCTGTTTTAATAAATCAATTTGATTCAGGAATCATTGTGTGGCCTAGGAAAGAAGAGACCAATCAAACCCAATTTCATAATACCAGATCTCCGACCAGAATGGCTGCTAATAATCCTGAGGTAGGGAGAAACTTGAGCAGAGCAATCAATGAAATGATAGGGAGGATAAATGAGATGTCAGAGGCCCAAGCAAGGTTAGAAGAAATATTGCAAGATGTGGGGGAGTCTTTTCACTTAATTAGTGGAAATAGAGGTACACATGGGGTTGAAGCATATGTAAATGTGCCACCGATAACTGCCCTAATATTCTCGACTGTAACCTCAGGCATCGTTGTGGGGATCCAGGAGCAACCACCTCAAACAACATCGATAGTCATGCCTATTGGGGAGGGATATCGTGCCTTGGAAGGTGCTCATAATGAAATTCCTGATTATGCTGGCCCTACTTGGGAATAACCTCATATGTCAATTCTGGGCCAAGTAACAATGCCTTACTCTGGGAATAGTCACGTTATGACCGAGAAAGACAAGTGGATGGAGAAAATGGAGGAACAGATCAAAGCAATCAAGGGCCACAGAACTTATGGACCTCTTAGAATAGAAGAACTGTGCCCTACCACAGATGTCGTAATCCCCAAAGACTTCAAGATTCCTTATTTTTCCAAGTACGACAGAAGTAGCAACCCTCGATTTCATTTGATCAGTTATGAAACCAAAATGGCTGTTTGGTCTAGGAATGATAAGTTTCTCATTAGCTTTTTCCATGAGAGTCTTATAAGCCCTACTTTAGAGTGGTATCTTCAATTAGACCACTCTAAGATTTCTCATTGGACGGAATTGGCTTATCTATTCATGGACCAATACAAATTCAATCTGGATGCAGCTCCAACCCAGAAATAATTGAGCTCAATGTAGAAAAGAAATGAGGAACCTTTCAAACAATATGCACAGAGGTGGAGAGCCTTGGCAGCTTAAGTTCAGCCCCCATTAACACTGTCCGAGATATGTTCGTATTTCTTGGGAACCTTGGGAAATCCTTTTATTGAGGCAATGGCTGGGGCAGCCTATAAGGATTTTGCGAACTTGATAACGGCAGGAGAAAGGATTGAGATTTTGGCCAAAGTTGGGAAGTTGTCGATGATTAATACAGAGAATACTGCTTTTAAGAAGGGATTCCAATAGAAAAAGAAAGAACCCAAGGTGAATTATGTCCAACACCAATAGACCTTCAGACCTCGATATTCCCCACAAAACCTAAGTCATCAACCACCATATAACCTTAACCCTCATTTTCCATACCAAACACCTACACCTCTTTATTACCTACCCCACCAAGTTATGCCAACTGCAAACATTACCCCAACCCCATAATTCCAAATCAATAATGTTCTCACACCACAACCATATGTATCAACTAGCCTAACCTATGCCCGATATCCACCTGTACCTTAACAAATTTACCCAAACCAACCACAACCTCGACCAAACTCCCAAAATCAAGGTCACTTCCATCTCCAAAACGTACCTCTTTTCCTAAGATTGTTTATTTCAAATGCGGACCTATTCCAAAGGTTGTTCGATGCTCACCTCATTTCAGGAAGTCTTGTACATCCCTTAGAACCACCATTCCCAGCATGGTATAACCCAAATTTAAACTACAAATACCATTTGGATATCTCCGGGCATTCAATTGAAGATTGTGAGGCTTTCAAGACTGCAGTAAAGGAAGCTTATTGCTTATGGGAAGCTTGACATTCAAGAATAGGCTGGACCCAGTATCGTCAACAACCCAATTCCTAATTAAGGTGGAAGGAATGTGGTAAATGCTTTGGAGATGGAAGGACCACCAATAGGAAAAGTCATGAGCTTGCGTACACCGATGGCCAAAATATTTGAAGGGTTGAAGAAAGCAAGTTATAGTATCATTGCACCAGCTGCCATGATGAAGGAAGAAGAGAAGCACGATAAAGAGTCAAGTTGTGCTTATCATTGTGGGGGAATGGGACATGATATTAAGGATTATTAGGACTCTAAGGTTCGAGTTCAAGATTACTCACTTTGGGAGTAATATAAGCAAGACAATGGGTAACTTCCTCCGAAGAGGTCAATGTTGTTGAACGCTTTGTACTTAAGATGCCACCTCTCAACCAAGCCTTAGCATCAGGGAAGGTAGTAGTGACAGTCAAGAAGCTAACGTCATTTGCTTATAATGATACCCACATAGTGCCATGAAGTTATGAACCCATGGTAGAGACAAAGGGAGTCAAGGAAGGGACTTCGAAGGCCTGAGTTGCAGAAGTACATCAAGAGGAAGAATTAGTGACTAACATAGTCAAGGTAGGAGGAATTATATTGAGTAGGTGATTCTATAACCCAAGAGAAGTAGAAAAGGGGAAAATTGTTAAAGAATGAAGTAGGGAAGAAACACCAAAAGAAGAGGAGAAAGGGAAGGAAGAGGAAGAAGAGTTCTTAAAGATAATGAAGCAAAGTGAATATGACATGGTGGAACAGTTGAAGAAGACTCCAGCCAGAATATATCTATTATCACTCGTCTTGACATCTGAGATGCATCGGAAGCCATTACTGAGAATTCTGAACGAGACTTATGTTAAGCCCGATGTTACCCCTAAAAGTGTCGTCAACATGGTGGACCCAGTGAAACGTGTCAACATGATCATATTTACTGATGAAGAGATCATCTCTCGGTCTGAGAAAAATCCATGGGCCTTGCACATAACCCTCAAATGCAAAGGATATATAGTTGCAAAGGTTTTGATTAATGGGGGGTCTACACTGAACATCCTACCTAAGTTGACTTTGACCTCATTATCAATAAGTAAGGATGAATTGTCACCTCAAGAAATGGTGGTGCAAGCCTTTGATGGAAATAGGAGTGGCATTTTGGCAGAGATGATGTTATCACTGGAGATTAGTCCAAGTATTTTTCAAGTACTATTCCAAGTCATGGATATTGAGCTTGGCTACACTATGCTCCTGGGGAGACCGTGGATCCATGTTGCCGGTGTTGTTCCTTCCACCCTGTATCAGAGTGTTAAATACATTGAAAATGGGTCGGTCATTACCATACACGGAGAGGAAGAAATTATGTTGTCAAAACCAGTTTCAGTGCCATATATGGAAAGTGCAGAGAAAGATGAAGAGAATTTATGGCATAGTTTTGAAATAGTTGAGACTGAATTTGGTAAGGATGAATCTCAAATGCAAAGTGTGGATCAGGTGGTGGCCCGGATTATGGCAAGTAGTAGATACGAAGAAGGAAAAGGCTTGGGCTCATAATTGCAAGGTACTCGGTCGCCAGTGTCATTCCCAAAAAAGTTGGACAAGTTTGGGTTAGGATACAAAGCATCTCTGGAAGAAAGAATAAGGAGCATGACTCTCGAAAAAAAGAATGATAAGGGCAAGATGAAGCATATTCCCCACCTGAGGGAAACATTCCCAGCACCAGCCGAGATAATCATGTCTGGAGAAGTCATTCACCCCTGATGTCATCCCACTATTAATACATTGCATGAAAAAGGCCCAGAAGAGAGTAAGACAATCCATCATTTTACTAATGAGGAGCCACTGAAGAACTGACAGTCCAAACTAATGATTGATGTGATTGTTTCTAAGTAATTGTCTAGTCATATTGTACTAACCAGATATTTAAGACTAGCTATGTTTTGAGCCTATGATTTATGTTATTTGAGACATTAATTAAATGAATTTGCATGAATATTTAGCATTCCTCCTCGTTGCACCTTTGATTTGTCCTTTTGCATTTATCAGTTTTCTTTTTACATTTCTATATAATATATTGTTCTTCCTTTGTCATTCCTACTCTATTTTTCCTTTCCAACTCCACGCAAATTACTTTCCATGGATCTGAGTCTTGTAGAAAGTTCACCTCATGAAAGGGACCTTGAAAACTCATCAATTGATTCACCTGCGATGTTTGATGAAGAAGACCCTGGATTTGATGAAGAGGGAGAAATTGTAGAAGATTTTGCAAAATTACTGGAGTATTCAGAAAATGGATTTGACTTGAATGGCGAGGAAGCAAAGGTGATCAACATGGGGACGACGGAAAACAAAAAGGAGTTAAAAATGGTGGAAAACCCTGAACGTGAAGAAATGATTGCACTATTCAAAGAGTATATGGATGTCTTTGCTTGGTCTTATCAGAATATGCCTAGATTAGATCCAAAGATAGCATCACATAAGATCTCACTATATCCAAATGTTGAGGCAAAGAAACAGAAGTTAAGGAGGATGCATCCTGATATGTCCCTGAAGATCAAGGAAGAGGTGACTAAGTAGCTAGAAGCAGGATTTGTGGAAATATCAAGACATCCAGAGTGGGTAGCCAATATTGTACATGTGCCTAAACAGGATGGAAATATCAGAATGTGTGTAGACTACAGGGATTTGAATAAGGCCAGTCCGAAGGATGATGTCCCGCTCCCTCATATCGATGTTTTGGTTGATAACACTGCCAAGAATCACAAGTTTTCATTCATGGATGGATACTCAAGGTACAATCAAATCCCCATGGATGTCAATAACAAAGAAAAAACCACTTTCATCACTCCTTGGGGAACATTTTGCTACACAATGATATCATTTGGATTAAAGAATATTGGAGCTACTTACCAATGTGCTATGGTTGCGCTGTTTCTTGACATGATGCATAAGGAAATTGAGGTGTACGTGGATGATATAGTCGCCAAGTCTAGAGAAGGGGAAAGTCATGTGATGGTTTTACGTAAGCTGTTTGAAAGACTCAAAAAGTACAAGTTGAGGTTGAATCTTGCTAAGTTTGTTTTTGGAGCATCCACTGGAAAGTTACTCAGGTTTATTGTTAGTAGAGAAGGAATAAAGGTGGATCCGGATAAGGTGAAAGTAATATAGGAGATGCCTGCTCTTAAGACAGAGCGTGAAGTGAGAAGTTTTCTTGGGAGACTTAACTACATTGCTAGATTCATTACTAACTTAACTAGTACTTGTGAACCTATATTCAAGCTGTTGAGGAAACATCAGTCGGGTGAATGGGATGAGGAATATCAAGGAGCGTTTGACAAGATAAAGGCTTATTTAATGAATCTTCTTATTTTGGTACCACCTACATCAGGTCGGCCTTTGATATTGTACCTAATCGTCCTGCTAACCTCAATGGGAGCAATGTTGGGGCAGCATGATGAATCAGGAAAGAAAAGGCCGGTAATTTAATATCTGAGTAAGAAGTTTAATGACTATGAAGCTCGTTACATGGCTATCGAGAAGACTTGTTGTGCTCTAATATGGACCTCAAAACGACTAAGGTAATATATGATGTATTACACCACTTGGTTAATCTCCCGAATGGACCCTCTGAAGTACATATTTGAAAGAATTCATGTTTCATTAAGGGTTTCAAAATGGCAAGTAATGGTATCAGAATTCGACATCAAGTACATGACTCAAAAATCCATCAAAGGAAGTGTGATTGCTGATCATTTAACTAAAAACCCTCTTGAGGGTGGACAACTAGTAACATATGAGTTCCCTTATGGAGAAATATTAACAGTAGAAGGAGAAGAAAAAGGTGAGGATGAGTCTGTTTGGAAGATGTATTTTGATGGAGCAGTCAACATGCATGGTAGTGGCATAGGAGTAGTGGTTGTTTCACTAACTGGAAAGCAATACCCAGTCGCTATCAATCTAGAGTTTGAATGAACCAATATTGTTACGAAGTATGAGGGCTGTGCTAGTGGTTTACAAGTTACAATTGACTTGGGAATCAAATAGCTAAAGGTATTTGGAGATTTTGCACTCATCATTTATCAGGTGAACAGTGAATAGCAAACCAAAGACTCAAAGCTGGGTGCCTTATCAAAAGTATTTGACTTGGTTGATTGAGAAGTTTGAGAAGGTAACCTTCTCCCATTTGACTCGAGACAATAATCAGTTTGCAGATGTCTTGGCTACTTTAGTTGTAATGACTAAGTTGGATATTCACAATAATGTCCAACTCATCCAAGTGAAGATGCACAATGACCCTGCATATTGTGCCAATGTGAAAGATGAGCCAGATGGTAAACCTTGGTATCATGATATCAAGCAGTACATTCAGCATAGAGAATACCCAATTGGGGCAAATGAAGTGAATAAGAAGATTATCCGTCAGTTGGCAGTGACCTTTTTATTGAATGGAGAGGTTTTGTACAAGAGAAGCCATGATGGAACTTTGCTTTAATGTGTGGATGCTCATGAAGCTCGCATAATCATGATTGAAGTCCATGAAGGAATCTATGGAACTCATGCTAATGGTCATATGATGGCTCAAAAAATTCTAAGGAGTGGTTATTATTAGCCAACCATGGAAACAGACTGCATAGAATATGTTTGAAAGTGTCAAAAATGTCAGATATATACAGATCGAGTCAATGCACCTCCATTTCCCTTGCACAATTTGGTATCTCCATGGCCTTTCTCAATGTGGGGAATAGATGTCATCAGACCCATTAATCCCAAAGCTTCCAATAGTCATCGCTTCATTTTGGTGGCGATTGACTATTTCACTAAGTGGGTAGAAGCATCCTCATATGCCAATATCACTTAAAAAGTGTTTTTGAGATTCCTCAAAAGATATATTATCTATAGATATAGAATTCCAAAAGAAGATAATCACAGATAATGTTATCAATATCAACGGTGCTGAGATTCAAAAGTTTTGTGAAAGTTTCAAAATCAAGCATCATAATTCAGCTCCTTACAGGCCCCAGATGAATGGTGTAGTTGAAGCAGCAAATAAGAATGTCAAGAAAATTACTGCCAACATGGTAGTGAATTACAAAGACTGACATAAAATGTTGCCCTATGCTTTGCACACGTATCGTACTAATATATGATCAAGCACTGGGGCAACGCATTTCTCTTTAGTGTATGGGATAGAGGACGTCTCTCCCATAAAAATTAAGATTCCTTCTCTAAGGGTTTTGATGGAAGCAGAGTTGAAAGAATTCGAATGGGTGAAAACTCGACATGAGCAGTTGAATATGATAAAAGAGAAAAGACTAGCAGGTATTTGTCATAAACAATTATATCAAAGCAGAATGGCCAGAGCCTTTAACAAGAAAGTTCATCTCAGAGAATTTTGTTCAGGAGATTTGGTTTTAAAGAAGATTCTCCCTAATCAAGAGGATGCTAGAGGGAAATGGGCTCCGAGTTATGAAGGCCCATACATAGTCAAGCAAGCATTTTCAGGAGGAGCATTAATTTTGAAGAATATGGATGGAGAAGAATTGTTAAGGCTCGTGAACACTGATGTTGTCAAGAGATTCTATGCCTAAAAAAAGAAAAAGAAATAAAAAAAGCTCGTTAGGTTGAAACCTCGAAAGGACGGCCTAAACAAAAGTTAGAGCAATAATAAAAAAAGAAGGAAGAACAAGAGCAAAAGAGCCCGTTAGGCTGAAAACTCAAATGGGCGGTCTAAGCAAAAGTTAGGGTAAACAAATAGGCAAAATCTCAGAGAAAGTTGGCCTGAAACTCTTTGAAAGGTTCACCAAATTGGGGCAATTTTGGTTTGCGTCTGATTGGCTACACTGGGGCATAATTTTTATTTGCATCCAATTGGTTACACTGGGGCAATTTTTGTTTGCCTTCAATTGGTCATACTGGGGCAAATTTTCTGGAGGATTGAAGGAGAAGATGTGTTGAATGAAGTAGCAACAGAGACAGTAGTTGAATTATCAAGTCGTTGTAGGGAATCAATTGAATGAGGAACAAAGAACTAATACTAGGGCAAATTTTTCTTATCCTTTGCAACTTTCTTTTGTTTCTAGGCTTTCATCTTTCAAGCGTGTGTCTTACTAAAAGTTCATGTACGATCAAATTACCAGAGTAATAAAAGGAAGTTTGTTCATTCAACGAATTTCTATCCATTCATGAATGCATCTTTACTCATTAATTTATATCTCAAATAAGATAAATTTAAAGTCAACAATTTGATTTGACAATTCTACAGCAATTCTTCAATGATTGATTTGGACTAAAAGATCTCAGTAACTCAAAGTACAGATTGCGATGTGGTATTAGCTTGGGTCAAAATAAAAAAGAGAAAAAAAAAAAGAGGGGATAAAGAAATGAAGAAGGGAAATGAGCAAGTCAAAAGGACTCCAAGCCAAACAAAGGGTTTGATGAAGAAAAACACATAAACAAAGAGTTTGATAGGTCAGAGCTTTCCCAAGTCATCGTTAGTTCAAATGACTTTTAATAAGTAAAGGAAAAAAAGAATAAATAAATGGAAAAAATGAAAAAAAGGAGAAAAGAATAAAAGAAAATAGAAAAGAAAAATTTTTAAGTTCAGGCATTTTAAGTTTCTATTTGAGCGCATCGGCTCTATGCATTTTAAATTCCTGCCATTTATTTTGAGCGCATCGGCTCTATGCATTTCAAAATTTTGTCAATTATTTTTTAGTGCATTGGCTCTTGTCATTTTAAATTCTTGTCATTTTCTTTTGAGCGCATCGGCTCCATGCATTTTACATCCTTGTAATTTTCTTTTGAACGCATCGGCTCCACGCATTTTACATTCTTGTCAGTTACTTTTGAGCGCATCGGCTCCTGTCATTTAAATTTCTGTCATTTACTTTTGAGCGCATCGGCTCCTATCACTTTAAATTCTTGTTATTTTCTTTTGAGCAAAATGACTCCATGCATTTTAAATTCTTATCATTTTCTTTTGAGCGCAACAGCTCCATGCATTTTACGTTTCTGTTATTTACTTTTGAGTGCATTGACTCCATGTATTTCAAATTTCTATTATTTACTTTTGAGCGCATTGGCTCCTTATATTTTAAATTCCTGTCATTTCTTTTGAGCGCATCTGCTCTTCGCATTTTACTGTTCTTGCATATGTTTTGCATTTTATCATCTTATGCATTACCGGACAAAATTAAAGTTCAAGTCTTTACTCGTTTCTTATGATGATAATATGAAAAACCACAGTTTTCCTTTTTATCTAGTAAGAAACAAGTAAAAAAGGGTAACTTGAACACCCAATTTTGACCAGGCTCCAAAAAAAATAAAAAAAAATAGTAAATAAAATGGGATAAAAATTCAATTAATTCAAGTCCACATTGTTGGCCTTTTTTTTTTCTTAGCTCAAACACATAATCCCACCTTAGCCTAAAACAAAAAAAAAATAAAAAACAAAATAAAACAAAAAACAAACAAACAAAAGCAACCAAAAATAAAACCAAAAAAAGAAAAAAATGTAAAAAAGGTAACATAAAAACTTTCCGCATGGTTGTTTTCCTTTTTGGGTGAAAATCAACTTTTCTTTCACTTGGCCTTTGTTTTTTTCCTGTTTTTGGCCATGCACTATGTAACGCCCCTTTTTGGGAGGGAACGTCACATCATTAATTACAATGCAAAAAATAAAAGTATAAATTAAGACCCGGTTCATTATATTACAATTAAACTTGTTTGATTATAGTTGTATAAATAAAATGGTGACTATTTTATTTTGTTATAATTAATAAAATATAGTGACAAGACATAATTGCAAAAAAGAGTAAGATAGAAGTAAAGCATACATTCGATCAACATAAATATACATATATATATATATATATATATAATTATATCAAATTTGTTTTAGTTACAACGCCTGATATACAAAAAGCAAAACTATGCCTGCCTAAAGGATCATACATGAACAGCTTACCAAAAGATAAGTCATCAAGCCACAAAATGAACACTGATAGCCATCAGTAGCTATCTACAGTATTAGCCCCTATGAAGAAAGAGAAGGAACCATGTCAAGATCCTTCTCAGGGTCTTCCTCGTTGGAGGAAACCCTCATTGGAGCCATCGAATTACAGGCCGGGGCTCGAACAGTGGAGAGGAATGAATCCTCCTGTGGGGTGTAATAACGATCACCCCACATGTCCCTAATGGGCATGTCAAATTCTAAATGTAAACGAACGTTGCAGGTGAAAATAGGTGGATTATAACGCCCCCAAGCTAGTGATACTGACACGTCTCCCAAGTAGACACAGCATCCGAACTAAAGTTAACGTGCCAACAGTCTGGGCCTCCGAGAAATGTCAGGCACACGTATCCTAAAAATCCCTGTGGACGGGCCATCATGATCAAAAGCAAGTACTAGTCGCAGTCAGACCAGAAATCGAGGAACTCGTGAACTTCCCCTTCTTCACCACCGTCTTCAGAGAATCATATATATATATATATATACAGAGATAGTAGAGATACAGAAAAGAGGTGAGACATCCTACTTTCATTACCAATTATGGCAGTAAGAAACAAAACGGCGTAGGATGCCCACATAGCATTATAAGAGTAATAAGCAGTAATCAAGAGGCAAATCTTAAATAATTTAACAAATCAAGGTAATTGTACATCAGTAAGGCATCAGTTCCAATTATCATAAAAATTAAATGCCAGATAATATATGGACTCACTATGCACATGCATACAACATCAAAATCCTACTCCATGGAGATAGCCACAAACAGTCGGAGAGAAAGATCATGAGACATGTGTGCAACTCAGCTGTCGCGGCCAAAGTGCTATAACTCATCAATTTATCCAAGTGCACATCAAGGCATTGTACAAACATTCTTTACTAGAATGCGATATAGGATAGTGTCTCGGTCCGGATCGTCGGTGCTTTTGCATCGGTCTACCCCACGGATAGAAGAGCTACCAACTGTCCATTGCGAGGTACCCGCACCTCGACGCCCCCAAGGTCAACATCATGACCTACACTAGTCTACTCGTACCCGCACTAACGTGTGTTCAATCTCCTAGGTAACATGGCCTTAACAATAGTCCATCGAACTTTCACAATGCATGATGACTCTATGCATAAGTCATGTATATTCAATAGTAATATATTTTCCATGTCATGCCACAATTCGGCTAAGATAAGCATCAATACATTCTTGGTCTCACTCATGGACCCACAATAAATATTATTAAGTTCTTAAAAAAATACATTACACTTTTAGGGTACATTATGAAATTATTAAACATTCTTACTTACACTCATGGTCTTACTTTAATTGAAAATTATTCTAAGTCTTTGGATAAAACTTCATTCTTGGTTCTTTCCATTTTATGAAATCCTAATTAATTTCTAATTATCTAATTAATTAAGTTTCACTTCAATGCAATATTTCTTATGAAATTCTTCTCTAGAGGAATTCTCTTGATGGTTAAGTTTCCTACTTTAAGTTTATTCAAAACTTACTTAGAGAATTATTCTAAGTTTTCCAAGTCTTACACACTCTCATTCTTATCTTAGGTCTAAAGAATCACTTTAGGTTATCAAATTGGTTTCTATCCATTACATTATTAGTCATTTAATCACTTGATTATTCAAATCCCAAGGTTACATGATATTACAAAATTTGATCCTAAATTGGCCCTAGAGGTCGTGGCCTCCCAAGGGAGAAATCCTAAGTTTTTCTTAACTCCATTACACTTTAATCACTTGATTAGGTATGTTATCAACTTGATACAAATTTTTAAACCATGAACACCCTACTTCAAGGGTGTAGCCATGAGCCTCATGAAGGGGGACAAGGGACTCTTGTCTCTATTCCATTTTTCCAATCCATCCAAATCAATCCAAGATCATTAATATACATATATAATCAACTAAATAAATTAAACAAAACAAAATCAACACACAATCACAAAATCACACAATCAAATAGAGTAACCCTAACAAGGGTTTCTTACAACCAACACAAAATCAAGTTTCCTACTACTAAGAGAGGTTGAAGAGGATCATCTCCCTCTTACCTAAGAGAAGAACAAGAAAAGAAATCTCCTTGCTTGCTCATTGACAATTTCGGCCTTGCCCTTCAAAACACTAGAAATTCCAACTTCAACCAATCAACACCAATGCTTAAAAAAGAGAAGATAAATGGTCATAAAGATGACCTTGAAAACGAAAATGGAGAGGAGAAGGTGAGGAACCAAGAATCTTACCCTAAAGCTTCAAACTTGAAGCTTGAAGAAAATGATGAAGATGGAAACTTTTCAAGAAATCTTCAATCTAGAAAGGTGTTTAGAATGTAGTGAGGATTAAGAAAATGTGGTTGTTTAAAAATTTTGTGGTGGTGGAGGGCATGGAGGAGGGGCAGCCGTGAGGTGTGGTATAGAGAGAAGGAGGAGAACTTGAGAGAAGAGAAAGAGTAGAGAGAGAAGTTGATAGTAGAAATAAAGATGATGACTTTTGATTTTTGAAATTAGAATGGTTAACTTAATTAAGTGAAGCACAAATTTTTGGGCTCCAAAGAGAGCATGTAGCCGTGAGTGAGGGGAGAGGAGAGAGGGAGTGTATGTGGCTTCTTTGAGAAGCTTGGTAGCTTTTTCAAAAAAAGGATTTGATTAGACATAAAGAAAATTACATTTGGATAGGATAATTAGGTGATAAAATAATTAAAATAATAAGGTGATTAGGATTTTAACTACAAGCTATTACCCAATGGATAATTGTTACAGTGCACAAAGCCAGTATTAATTATTCAACGGATAATAGAGCGTATTAGAAAATTTTATTTAACAATACGCACAGAGATTTTATTTATCAGATAAAACTTTAAAAAACATAAAAATCTTAAATTGTGTTCGGCCTCGGGTTTAGTAAGATCCCCCATCGACGCTTCCACAGTTCAAGATTTACCAGCCTCAGGGTAAACATTTCGTTTTCTCGACTCCGCTTAGTGCACACGTAAAACGAGGAATATACTAAAATATTTGATATTTCCAGAAAAATCCATAAAAATTCTCAAAAATCACAAATATTAGAAAATGACTATTCATCATAAAATAAATAATTTTCGAGGTGTTTCACTAACTCTGCTCAGTGTGCACGTAAAATGAGAAATATATTAAAATATTCAACATTTCCAGAAAATTCCAAAAAAATTCTCAAAAATCATAAATATTATAAAATAATTATTTATGATGAAACAAATAATTTTTGGTGTGTTACAACTCTCCCCTTCTAAAAAGAAATTTCATCCTCAATTTTTATACCTTAAAACAGTTGTGGGTGTTGTTCCTTGATCTTGTCTTCCAATTCTCATGTTGCATCTCCAGTATTTTCATTCCAGTTCACTTTCACCAATGAGATTTCCTTTCCTCTGAGTTGTTTTACTCTCCTATCTTGAATCTTTACAGGAGGTGCCTCATAGGTTAAGTTCTCTTTCAATTATACTGTGTCCAGTGCTATGACATGATTCGGGTCAGGAATATATTTCCGTAGTTGTGAGACATGAAATACATTGTGAAGGTTTGAAAGAAAAAGTGGCAAGGCTATCTGGTAAGCTACTGGACCTATACGGCAAAGAATTTGGTAAGGTCCAAGGAATTTGGGAGTGAGTTTTCTATATTTCAGAACTCAGCCAACCCTAGTCGTTGGCGTGACTTTCAAAAACACATGCTTGCCTTCCTCAAACTCAAGAGGCTTTCTTCTCTTGCCCACATAGCTCTTCTGCCGACTTTGAGCCGTCTTCATCCTTTCCCGAATCATCTTGACCTTCTCAATCATTGGCTGTATAATATCAGGTCCAACAGTAAGGCACTCTCCATCTTGGTACCAATACAAAGGTGTTCGGCACTGTCGTCCATACAGAGCTTCATAGGGTGCCATCCCTATGCTTAAATGAAAACTGTTATTGTAGGTGAACTCTACCAATGGTAAAACTTCATCCCAACTTCCAGACTGTTCTAAAGCGCATGCCCTGAGCAAATCCTCCAACGATTGGATCATCCTTTTCGATTGCCGATCAGTTTGTGGATGGTAAGCAGAACTCAATCGTAGCTTTGTTCCCAATGCTTCTTGCAAACTTTGCCAAAACTTGGAAGTAAACCTTGGATCCCTGTCAGAAGCAATACTGGTAGGTACACCATGTAGCCTAACAATCTCACTGATATACAGCTAGGTCAGCTTCTCCATGTTGTATCTTATGTTGATCGGTAGGAAGTGTGCTGACTTTGTGAGTCAATCAACGATTACCCATATCGAGTCATAGCCTTTTCTGGTTTTCGGTAATCCAACCACAAAATTCATCGCAATGCTATCCCATTTCCATTCGGGAATAGATAGAGGTTGCAACAGTCCTGACGGTCTTTGATGTTCAACCTTCACCTTCTGGCAAACCAGACAAGAAGACACACATTTGGTAATATCACTCTTTATTCCATGACACCAAAATAACTTCTTCAGGTTTTGGTACATTTTAGTTATTCCCGGGCGCATATTCAACTTGCTCATGTGAGCATGTTCGAGAATATACTCTCTAAGCTCTTGATCCCTAAGTATACAAACTCTACCTCGGAATCTTAGAATTCCATCCATTCCTTCCTCGAATGTTGTCAAATTGCCTTGCCTCATTAGCTCTTTTTCTTCTTGTAAGAACTTATTAATTTTCTGTTTTTCCCGGATGTCTTCCATTAATCCGCTTGAGATAGTAACCATGTTCATGTGAATTTTTCCCAGTTCTAATTCCATGAAAGACCATACATCCCTGAACTGCTCTATTAGATCTTTTTCCTTAATCATCATGGCTGATATACTAAGCATCTTCCTACTCAATGCGTCTGCCACGACGTTTGTCTTTCCAGGGTGATACAGAAGTCAAAAATCATAATCCTTCAGAAATTTCAACCACTTGCGCTGTCTCATATTCAACTCCTTTTGATCGTACAAGTACTTCAAGCTCTTGTAGTCACTAAAGATGTTGAACGTCGCTCCATACAGGAAGTGTCTCCATATCTTCAAGGCAAAAACTACAGCTGCTAACTCCAAGTCATGTGTTGGATAGTTCTTCTCATGCACTCGTAACTGTCTCGAAGCATAAGCCACCACTTTTCCATTCTACATAAGCACAGCTCCCAATCCTTAATATGAAGCATCGTAGTACACTTCGAATGGTTCATTCAGATCGGGTAGGACTAACACTGGTGAAGTAGTTATCCGTCTCTTCAATTCTTGGAAACCTTCTTCGTAAGTATCAGTCCATTCAAAGGTTTGGTTCTTTCTTGTGAGTTAAGTGAGAGGTCCTACAATTTTAGAGAATCCTTCAATGGACCTCCTATAATATCCATCCAACCCCACAAAGCTTCGGATTTCTGTCATTGTCTTCGGTCGTTCCCATTGTAGAACCGCTTCCACCTTTGACGGATCCACTGCAATCCTTTCCTTCGAGATTACATGGCCCAAAAACTTGACTTCGTCTAGCCAAAATTCACACTTCGACAATTTGGCATACAGCTTCTTCTCCTTCAGAATCTGGAGAACTATACTGAGGTGTTCAGCATGATCCTCCTGATTTTGAGAGTAGATCAGGATGCCATCAATGAAGATAACAATGAATCTGTCCAAGTAAGGACGAAAGATCCTGTTCATGTAGTCCATGAAGATGGCAGGTGCATTCGTTACATCAAACGGCATCACAAAATATTCGTAATGACCGTATCGGGTACAAAAAGTCGTCTTGCGTATGTTATCTGCCTTTACTCAAATCTAGTGGTAGCCCGACCGCATATTGATCTTAGAGAACACTACTGCTCCTTTTAGTTGATCCATTAGGTCGTCTATCCTCGGAAGTGGATATTTATTCTTGATTATGACCTTATTCAGTTGGCGATAGTCCACACACAATCGTGAAGTACCATCCTTCTTCTGGACTAGCAACACTGGTGCTCCCCAAGGTGACACATTGGGTCTAACGAACTGCTTTTCCAAAAGCTCTTCCAACTACTTCTTAAGCTCTGCTAATTCCGATGGTGACATTCTGTAAGGCACTATAGACACGGGACCAGATCCTAGTACAAGATCAATAGCGAACTCTATTTCTCGCTTCAGTAGTAAACCAAGTACATCATCAGGAAAGACTTCGGGAAACTTGTTGACCACGGGAATTGCATTCACATCAGCCTCACTCTCGACCTTCAAGGAAGACAATAGCATGTATCCCTGAGCTCCTTCTTTCAAGAAAACTCGAACTTGGTTGGCCATCAAAAATCTAGAATGCTCATCTATGGGAAAAACTATGATTTTACTAGAGCAATCCAAAAGGATAAGGTTGGAAGACAATCAATCCATTCCTAAAATTACATCAAACTGAGAAAGGGGTAAACAGATCAAATCAACAGAAAAGATTCGACCCTCAACAATCAATGGACAATTCAAACAGACTTTAGTAGTAACAACAGGTTTATCAGTGGGAGTAGAAACAGTCAAGTCAAAAAGTAAGGAAGATACAGATAAACCAAGTCGTCGCACACAGTCATAGGAAATGAAAGAGTGAGTTGCCCCAAAGTCATACAGTACAGTTAAAAGATTACCTCCTATGACACCTTCTCTTTGTATCAGATCTTTGAATTTGGAGGCTTTTTTTCGTCTCATGGTATACACTATGCCTCCTGCTTGCGGCTTTGCAGTTCGTGTAGCGTTGACTGAAGGCTCAGCCTTAGCTTGGTTGTAATCTCTGGAGACATGTCCAGCCTTCCCACATCGGAAACAGATAATCCCCTTGATGGTGCAGTCTCTAGTTACGTGATCCTTCCTGCACTTCAAGCATTTCAAAGAAAATGCCACATTCTACCCGGATCGGATCCCACAAGAACCTCTACTAGAACCTCCACCTGACGTCTGCTGTTGATTTCCCAGTGGTTGGGAATAAGGCTTCTTTTGGAAACGATTTGCGTTGTTGCCGCCTCCTCTTTAGAACCTAGTAGGTCCAAAGTTTCAGTTTCTCAAGTCTCGAGCTTGATCTAGAGTTTCCACTTGGCAACACGTATCTAACAACTCTGAAAATTGGTTGATCTTTAAGGTGATAACTGCTCTCTTCACTTCATGCCTCAGTCCTTCCTCAAATTTTTGACATTTCCATATCTCATCTGGCTAGTGCTGGAAATACGTTGAAAACTTGGATAAGCTTTCAAACTTTGTGGCTTATTCGTTGACAAACAAGTTTCCTTGTCTCAAGCTGAGGAACTCTATTTCTTTTGCATGTCTGGCGCTTGCGGGGAAATATTTGTCCAAGAACTTATTCTTGAATACCTCCTAATTGATTACGCGACCTTCAGCTTCTAACACCCTTTGTGCTCCGTTCCACCAATCTTCAGCATCCCTAATCAACATAAAAGCAGCGTAAGTTACTTTCTTGTCGTTGGCACAGTTCATGCCTCTGAAGATTTTCTCCAGCTCCTTGATCCACAAATTAGCTTTCTCCGGATCGAATTCTCCATTAAATTGAGGAGGGTTGTGGCGATGAAACTCTGCCAAATTTTGTGCATCAACCGTAGCTTCGAGTTGTTGAGCAGTCCTCTCTTGTTGTTGGGCAGCCCTTTCAGTTTGTTGTGTGATAACCTCAGCCATTCGCTACATCACCTCTATCGCTACAGCCATATCTCAACCTCGTGCCATATCATTTTTTCAAGTAAGACTAACTAAAAAAAAACACAAGAAAAGATTAGATGCATCCTTTCGGAGTACAATCACAGAGAATCACACAGCACAACCAAGTCATACCAAACCACAAAGACCCAAAGGAAACATAAACCGGGGCTCTGATACCAACTTAATGTAATGCCCCTTTTTGGGAAGGAACGTCACATCATTAAATACAATGCGAAAAATAAAAGTATAAATTAAGACCCGGTTCATTATAGTACGATAAAACTTGTTTGATTATAGTTGTATAAATAAAATAGTGACTATTTTTTTGTTATAATTAATAAAATATAGTGACAAAACATAATTACAATAAAGAGTAAGATAGAAGTAAAGCATACATTCGATCAACATACATATACATATATATATAATTATATCAAATTTGTTTAGTTACAATGCCCGATATACAAAAAGCAAAACTATGCCTGCCTAAAGGATCATACATGTACAGCCCACCAAAAGATAAGTCATCAGGCACCAAAATGAACACTGATAGCCATCAGTAGCTATCTACAGTATCAGCCCCTATGAAGAAAGAGAAGGAACCATGTTAGGATCCTCCTCAGGGTTTTCCTCGTCAGAGGAAACCCTCATTGGAGCCACCGAATTACGAGTCAGGGCTCGAGCAGTGGAGAGGAATGAATCCTCCTGTGGGGTGTAATAACGATCACCCCACATGTCCCTAATGGGCATGTAAAATTCTAAATGTAAACGAACGCTGTAGGTGAAAATAGGCGGATCATAACGCCCCCAAGCTAGTGACACTGACATATCTCCCAAGTAGACACAGCGATCCGAACTAAAGTTAATATGCCAATAGTTTGGGTCTCCGAGAAATGTCAGGCGCACGTATCCCAAAAATCCCTGTGGACGGGCCGTCATGATCAAGAGCAAGTACTAGTCGCAGTCAGGTCAAAACCAGGGAACTCGTGAACTTCCCCTTCTTCACCACTGTCTTCAGAGAATCATATATATATACAAAGATAGTAGAGATACAAAAAAAAAATAAGACATCCTACTTTTATTACCAATTATGGCAGTAAGAAACAAAACAGCGTAGGACGCCCACATAGCATTATAAGAGTAATAAGCAGTAATCAAGAGGCAAATCTTAAATAATTTAATAATTCCATGCAGTTATACATCAGTAAGACATCAGTTCCAATTATCATAAAAATTAAATGTCAGATAATATATGGACTCACTATGCACATGAATACAACATCAAAATCCTACTTCATGGAGTTAGACACAAACAGTAGAAGAGAAAGATCGGGAGACATGTCTGCAACTCGGCTGCTGCGACCAAAGTGTTATAACTCATCAGTTTATCCACGTGCACATCAAGGCATTGAACAGACATTCTTCACTAGATCGCGATATAGGACAATGTCTTGGTTTGGATCGTCGATGCATTTGCAGCGGTTTGCCCCACGGACAGAAGAGCTACCAACTATCCTTTGCGAGGTACCCGCACACCGACGCCTCCAAGGTCAACATCATGATCTATACTAGTTTACTCGCACCCGCACTAAGGTGTGTTCAATCTCCTAGGCAACATGGCCTTAACAATAGTCCATCGGACTTTCACAATGCATGATGACTCAATGCATATGTCATGTATATTCAATATTAATATACTTTCAATGTCATGCCACAATTCGGCTAAAATAAGCATCAATACATTCTTGGTTTCACTCATGGACCCACAATAAATATTATTAAGTCCTTAAAATAATACATTACACTTTTAGGATATATTATGGAATTATTTAACATTCTTACTTACACTCATGGTCTTACTTTAATTGAAAATTATTCTAAGTCTTTGGATAAAACTTCATTCTTGGTTCTTTTCATTTTATGAAATCTTAATTAATTCCTAATTATCTAATTAATTAAGTTTCACTTCAATTTAATATTTCTTATGAAATTCTTCTCTAGAGGAATTCTCTTGATGGTTAAGTTCCCTACTTTAAGTTTATTCAAAACTCACTTAGAGAATTATTCTAAGTTTTCCAAGTCTCACACACTCTTATTCTTGTCTTAGGTCTAACGAATCACTTTAGGTTATCAAATTGGTTTCTATCCATTACATTATTAGTCATTTAATCACTTGTTTATTCAAATCCCAAGGTTATATGATATTACATAATTTGATCCTAAATTGGCCCTAGAGGTCGTGGCCTCCCAAGGGGGAAATCCTAAGTTTTTCTTAACTTCATTACACTTTAATCACTTGATTAGGTATGTTGTCAACTTGATACAAATTTTTAAACCATGAACACTCTACTTCAAGGGTGTGGCCGTGAGCCTTATGAAGGGAGGCAAGGGACTCTTGCCTCCATTCCATTTTTCTAATCCATCCAAACCAATCCAAGATCATTAATATACATATATAATCAACCAAATAAATTAAACAAAACAAAATCAACACACAATCACAAAATCACACAATCAAAAAAAGTAACCCTAACAAGGGTTTCTTACAACCAACACAAAATCAAGTTTTCTACTACCAAGAGGGGTTGATGAGGATCATCTCCCTCTTACCTGGGAGAAGAACAAGAAAAGAAATCTCCTTACTTGCTCCTTGACAATTTCGGCCTCGCCCTTCAAAACCCTAGAAATTTCAACTTCAACCAATCAACACCAATGCTTGAAAAAGAGAAGATAAATGGTCATAAAGATGACCTTGAAAACAAAAATGGAGAGGAGAAGGTGTAACACCCCAAACTTTCTATGTATTAAATAAGTAATTTTAACAGTTAGCAGAATTCTACTGTTTAGTGATTTCTGTGCACTGTAAAATTATTTTAAATATTCTGTCTACATATTTGACCATTTTGAGTGATTTGTTCCGTGTCAGGAAAATAATAATTTTTGGGCCAGAAAAATTTACATAATTTAATTTTTACTGTTTAGTCTTAATTAATTTACGTAATCTGATTTGATATTTGTGAATTTTCTAATTTTTGTGTATTTATGTGTGATTTTGATTTTTTTACCATTTGTGGGCCCCGCGAGGTATTTATGGGCCTAGTGGCCATACGTGGGCCCAGGTGGGTCCCGCAAAGTAAAAAAAAATTCTACGCACAGAAAAATTTGTACTGTTTAGACGGAGACAGGGGATCTTACTAAACCTGAATCCGGAAACAGTTTTAGAAAAAAAAATTTACTGTATTTTGTACTGTATTTAATTATCGAATGATAAAAATACAGTGAATGTATTCTTTTATAAGGTTATGATAGATAAGAATAAAATTCTATACTGTTAAGTCAATATTGGTGGTTTGGATATCCACCATCGATTAATTACCATTGGAGATTTAATATTGATTTAATCAACGATGGAGATTTGATCTTAAAAGTAAATAGGATCAATTATAACCGTTGGATGGAAATTAAATTAAGGGTAGAAATTTAATCTTATAAAAGACTATGACCATTATCAACCCTTGGATGTAAAATAAATCAATGATGGAGATGGATCATTAATGACCATTGGATTTGGATTTAGATCAATGGTGGAGAATTGGTCATCAAAAATGATTACAACCATTTTGGACCCTTGGATGTAAAGTTTGAAGGTGTAATCTTGACCCTTCATTTTGGAGACACATCTAATGGCTAAGATTTAAAGAAGAAAGATCCAATGGCCTAGATTTTGTCTTCTAAAAATCAAAATCTACTTAAATCCTAACCATTGAATAAATCAATGGCTAGAAAGGTTTCAAATAATTGTTTGAAAAGATGACAATTTGCATGAATCATGCAAGGGGGCGGTTTTGAAGAAGCAAGGAGAAAAGGAGACAAAGTTAGTATAGGCTTTTTAGGCCAAGGAAAATGATGAAGACAATGGTCAAATCTCAAGACAAGTTCCTATTGACAATTAATGAGCATGTTTTTCAAACTTCACTTTTCATTTCTCTCCATGAAGGCCACGGCCATGCATAGTTAGGATACCAAATAATTCATTTCTACACTTCACATTTTCATTTCTTCATTCTCTCACTCATGTTTCATGAACCAACCAAATGAAAAACTCCATTCTCTCTCCCTAAAGAGCCATTCGGCCAAGCACTCTCATCTACCCTCCATCACTCTTTAATTTCATACAACCTAGTTTCTTGAATCCTTACCTTATTCTAAACAACTTTCATGTTGAAGACTTTCTCTAAATCTTCCATCTTGAAGGACTTTTACTAAGATCAAGTTCTAGAGCTTTTGTTGGTGAAGAGTAAGGAAATTTCTTTCATTCTTTTCTTTTTCATGTTCTAAACCATGTTTGATCCATGGTTCCTCTTAATCAAGCTCAATATACTAATTTTCTTGCATTTATTTTATGTTCAATAGACTTTTCTTGGTGGAGATCTTGTTCTAAATCCAAAGCAAGGAGCTTTTGGAGTTCTTCAAGAGGTAAGAGGGAGATTTATCTCACCAACCAAGCATGGTGGTGAGAGATGGTTATATTTGATGGATGATGAATCCATGTGAGGATTCATATCCATGGTCATGTAATAAATTATTTGTGTTATGTGTTTTTAATTATTTTGTTTATGCTTGATATGCTTTGCATGAATTAATTGTGTATGCATGCTTAGTATGATTTTTACTTGTTTATATGGTATGCTTATAATATGCATGATGATATATGTTAAATATATTATGATGGATGTATGTTGAAATAAGCAAAATTTTGGCTCCAATGGCCAAAGGAGAGGTTCGGTTTGATACCCAAAATTGGGGTTCATGTTGAAAATTTTTCAAGAACAAAGAAATTGATTTTTTGGATCCTTAGAACAATAAGATTTTTGGCCAAGACATCTCAAATTAGGTGTTCACCAAATTAATATTTTCACGAATAATAAAATTTTATGATTTGAGAAGTAATGGAAATAAACAAAAGGATTTTGGTTTTGCAAAAAAGAATGCACACGTTTTCTTTTTAGTTATGTTGATATTAATTAATTTTGTGTAGAAACAAAAATGTAATTCATTTAAGTTATAAGAAAAATCTTTCATGGTTCCAATGGCCATTTTTAAGGTCTTGATAATTTAGAAAAAAAAAATATTTTGATGTTATAAAATATAAGAATTTTCAAATAAAGATTTTGAAAAGAGAATTAAAGTGTTGTCAAGTGGAGTTTTCATAAATAAAAGAAAAAGAGAGATTGAAGTTGCTAAACTTCAAATTGTTTTCAAGGAGAATTAATTTTTGAAAGTGATTTAGAAATATAAAAGAAAACGTTTGTAACTTAAATTTACTAACAAAGAATTTATTTATTGGGTTTTGGAAAAACGTTAGGAAATTTAAAAGTTAGAAACGGTAATTAAATAAACTAAATGTGATTTTTGTAAAACTAGATCAATAAAAAGCAATTTTGAGAAAAATATATTAAAAAGATTTTTTTTACTAAGAATAGGAAGAAAATAAAGTAAGGAATTATATTATTGTAAGAAAAGTCCAAAATAATATTTTTAAAGTTAAGGAATATTTTACGAAGGGTAAAAACGGTGAAAAATGATTTATGGAACTTAAAAAAAAAGTAAATTTTGAGTTACGCGATTTGAAAAAGGTTAAAATATTTCTACGCAATTTAAAATGTTCAAATATTTTATACGATCGAAATGTTGTAGAAAAATTGCTATGTGATAAAAAAAATGATGAAAGAATATTTTTACGCACTTTAGAAAATAATAGAAAAATTTTACGCGAATTTTAAACGTAATAGAAATGTTACAAATCGTTGATTACATAATAAAATATTACGTGACTGTGAAAACGGGACAAAAATGTTTTTGTGAATGAGAAAAGTGCGATAATGCAATTGTTGTTAATTATACAGTAAACTTGACAGTTAAAAATACTATTTGAACATGGTATGAGAAATTATGTGATTTACCATTGGTTGGTAATTGGCGCATTACACATGCATTGAAAATGGTCCGATGGACTGGATATGGCTAATTGCCTAGGAGAAACGTACACCTCTTGAGTGGGTGCGATACGCGTAGTGTAGGTCACTTATGGACCTTGGGGGCATCGGGGTGCGGGTTGCTCACAATGGGCAGTTGGTAACTCTTCTGCACCGTGGGTTAGACCGATGCAACACACCGGTGATCCGGACCGAGACACTATTCTTAATCGAGATCTGACAAAGACTTTTATCTATGTGCTAGATGTGCAAGATATAATTATAAGCACTTGGTCTGAAGCACGAAATACCAGCAGCTCTTTTCGATTAATTTCTCCTATTTGAGTATTAGCTCCATGGAGTAGGACATTGAGTCTATGTGCGCATGCATGAAACTGAGCATCTATATCTATATGATGGTGTTACTGTAATTGTTGTATGATTTAAACAGTGATAGTGGCATAATGGTAATTATTATTTTACACTATGATGATGGTATAATTGTGATCATGATATGATATTTTTGCATGATGTGTTATTTGTATTATCTCTGTACTATCATGCTTATATTGGCGTAGATAATCTCACCTCTTTGTATGTATATCTGTATATTGTATTGATAATTGGGTGAAGACGTTGAGAAAGAAACAAGATACAAGAAGCGAAGAAGAGTTACTTCTCATGGTGGGAATGCCGGTCGACAAGATGACGACAAGAGCCAGTTTCTTCAGATATGTACGTCTACAATTTCACGGAGGAGCTGGAGAATGGAGGACAAGTCCCGATGAGCGAGGACTTATTTACGAGGGGTACCTGACTGTTAGTATTAGTAGACTGTTTCGTGGAAATCCATTTTTCTGTGTAACTATTTTAGTTCATGTTGAATTTTCGTTGAATATCAGGCAACACTGGGACACTAGGAATTATGTCCCAACGAAAATCAGTATAGTATCGTCAGCCCGGACACCTGTCCGTAGGGCTACTCGTCATAATGGGTTTCTATCTGCTGAGGAATCCGAGGAGGACCCATCTGAGGGGTCCGCTGCTTAGTTAAACTTGGGCAAGTTTGAACTCTGATATGAACTATGTGTGTAATTTATTTAAGTGTGTTTTAGTTTGAGACATGGGCTGTAAAATAAATAATTCCAACAGTACGTTTGTAATATGTATATGATGTAATCTATGTGTGAGGTTGCTATAATGTTTTATTTTCCGCTAAGTTTATTTTATGGCCGTAAAAAAAAAATTTTTTTGACTTATCTTTTTATTACAACATCACCTTATATGAACTTGGGGGTTATTAAGTAACATAAATGTGACACCCTACGGCTTAGGGTGTTACATTAGTTGGTATCAGAGCCCAAGTTTGAGTCTTTTGGGGTTGTGGTTAGGTCTGTCTTGTTTGTGTTGTGTGATTCTCTGTTATTGTTTCCTGAAAAGAAACAATATTGTTTGAAGATTGACTTTACTTTCTTTGTATTCAGTTTGAGTGGAGAAAGTAATGACTGGACGAGGACGTGGACGTAGAATTGAAAGCACAGATATGGAACTTAATGGGAATGATAATTTGAACATGGCTGCAGCTGTAGCAGCAATGCAGAGAATGGCGGAAGTGGTTGCACAACAAAATCAATGGGCTAATGAGAATGTGCACAGTTTGTCAGAGTTTCGAAGGAATAATCCACCAAAGTTTCATGGAGAGTTTGATCCAGAGAAAGCTGAACTTTGGATCCAAGAACTTGAAAAGATATTTGATGGTATGGGTTGTGCTGATGAACGGAAGCTTACGCTGGCAACGTTTATGCTGGTAGGAGATGGTGAACGTTGGTGGGCAGGAGCTAGAGGACTGTTGGAAGCCGAAGGAAGGATGGTGACATGGTAAGTTTTTAAGCACAAGTTTCTGGAGAAATATTTTCCAGCAAGTGTGAGGCATATGAAGGAAATGGAATTTCTGAGCTTACGACAAGGATTGATGTCCGTAAATGAGTATGCGGCAAAATTTGAAAGTCTGTCTCAGTTTTTGAGATATTTGCAGATGAATCCAGATGAGGGCTGAAAATGCAGGAAATTTGAAGAAGGATTAAAGCTGGATATTAAGAGAGCTGTATCGATGTTGGAGATTAATCAATTTCTAACTTTGATTGAAAAATGTCATAAAATTGAAGAGATTGATCATCAACGAGCGGCAAGAAACAAGAATTTTGGACCTGCAAGGTTCCAAAAAGGAAAAAGTACTCAAGCAAGTCGCTCTCAGCAAAAGCCATATATGAAACCTGCAGGAAGTCAGACTAAGAAGCAATTTGTGGGTGGAAGTTCTAGCGGCAATAAGACAAGTCAAGCTAGGACTCCTATTCGATGTTTCAAATGTGGGAAGGACCATCTCACGAAAGATTGTCAACATAAAGAAGTTGTTTGTTTTAAGTGTGGAAAGCTTGGACATTTCTCTAAAGACTGTGATCAGATAAAGAAGGAATCCTCTGTGGGAAATGTTCGAACTGCAAGACCACAGGCGGGAGGTCATGTCTATACAATGAGCGGAGAAGTAGCTGCTAAATCTGAGAACTTGATAATGGAGGAGGGTACTATTGGAGGTAATCCTTTAACCATACTCTATGATTCAGGAGCAACACATTCTTTCATTGCATGTGATTGTGTTGAACGTTTGGGATTGACTGTGACTGCTTTGCCATATGATCTGAATGTTGCTACTCTTACTGATAAGTTTGTAGTTACATCAACAGTATGCCTGAATTGTCCTGTCTGCGTTAGGGATAGAATCCTTTATGTGGATTTGATTTGTTTACCTCTTTCCAAGATTAATGTAATCTTGAGAATGGATTGGTTGTCTTCTAACCATATCCTAATTGATTGTTCGAATAAGACGTTAGTGTTTCCTGAGGCTAAGGATCCTAGATTCCTAACGGCTACTCAAGTGGAAGCTTGTTTGAAGGAAGGAGATCATAGGTATCTATTGTTATCTTCTTTAGAGGTGCAATGTGAAGATGCCTTGAAGGATATTTTCGTAGTTAACGAATTTCCTGAAGTGTTTCCTGAAGATATACCAGGACTACCACCGGTAAGGGAAATCGAGTTTGCCATTGATCTTGTACCTGGAGCTGGACCGATATCCATAGCGCCCTATCGGATGTCGCCGGTAGAATTAGCCGAACTAAAGAAACAGCTGGAGGAATTATTAGAGAAACAATTCGTGAGACCTAGTGTGTCACCATGGGGAGCTCCAGTACTATTGGTCAAGAAGAAGGATGGAACTTCACGTCTATGTGTAGACTATCGGCAACTAAATAAAATCACGATTAAGAATAAATATCCACTTCCAAGGATAGATGATCTGATGGATCAATTACGAGGAGCCGCAATATTTTCCAAGATTGATCTACGTTTTGGGTATCACCAAATACGTGTGAAAATGGAGGATATTCCCAAAATAGCTTTTCGAACTCGTTATGGGCATTATGAATATTTAGTGATGCCGTTTGGTGTGACAAATGCACCAGCTATATTCATGGACTTCATGAACAGAATTTTCCGTTCATACTTGGATAAGTTTGTTGTTGTCTTTATAGATGACATTTTAATTTATTCTCGAAGTCAGGAGGAACATGCTGAACATCTCATGGTGGTTCTCCAGATTCTAAAGGAGAATAAGATGTATGTCAAGTTGTCCAAATGTGAATTTTGGTTGAGCGAAGTTCAATTTTTGGGGCACGTAATATCGGAGAAAGGAATTGAAGTTGATGCTTCAAAGGTGAAGACAGTTTTGGAATGGGAAAGACCAAAGACTGTAACAGAAATCCGTAGTTTTGTCGGATTAGCTGGTTATTATAGACGTTTCATTGAGGGGTTTTCAAAGATTGTAGGACCTCTTACCCAACTTACACGAAAGAATCAACCGTTCGTGTGGACTGATGCATGCGAAGAAAGTTTTGAAGAATTGAAAAGACGATTGACTACTTCACCAGTGTTGATTTTACCTGATCCAAACGAACCTTTCGAGGTATATTGTGATGCTTCATACCAAGGATTGGGTGGTGTACTTATGCAAAACCGTAAGGTGGTGGCTTATGCTTCAAGACAATTGAAAAATCATGAGAAGAATTATCCGACTCATGACTTGGAGTTGGCAGCTGTGGTATTTGCGTTAAAGGTGTGGAGACATTTTCTCTATGGAGCATCATTCACTGTTTTTAGTGATCATAAAAGTTTAAAATATCTGTTTGACCAGAAAGAGTTGAACATGAGACAAAGGCGTTGGTTAGATTTTCTGAAGGATTATGATTTTCAATTGCAGTATCATCCGGAAAGGCGAATGTCGTAGCGGATGCGTTGAGTAGAAAAATACTTAGTGCTTACGTTATGATGATCAAAGAGAAGGAGTTGATAGAAGAATTTTGGGATATGCGATTATCGGTGAAATTGATTTAGGGCAAGATGCGTTTAAATATGATCACCATTTCAAATGATTTGATGGATAGAATCCGTGAAGGACAAAACAGTGACCAATATTTGCAAGAAGCAAAAGAAGCAAAGAGTCAAGGGCGGTGTTGGATTTTAGCGAAGGTGTTAATGGAATTTTGAAGTTTCAAGGAAGAGTTTGTGTGCCAAATGATCAGAATCTTAGAAGATTGATTTTGGAGGAAGCTCACAGGAGTAAGTTGAGTATGCATCCAGGAGCCACAAAGATGTATCAAGATTTAAAACAATTATATTGGTGGCAAGGAATGAAGAAAGATGTTGCTGAGTATGTATCATCCTGTTTAATCTGTCAGAAAGCTAAGGTGGAATATCAAAGACCTTCGAGAATGTTGCAACCTTTGCCTATTCCCGAATGGAAATGGGATGACATAGCAATGGATTTTGTGATGGGACTACCAAAGACTCGAAAGGGTCATGATGCCATTTGGGTAATTGTTGATCGGCTTACTAAGTCAATGCACTTTTTGCCGATTAATATTAAATACTCAATGGAAAAGTTGGCTCAAGTGTACATCAGTGAAATTGTTAGACTTCATGGTGTACCATCCAGTATCATTTCAGATCGAGATCCAAGGTTTACATCGAGATTTTGGGATAGTTTGCAAGAAGCGATGGGAACAAAGCTACGTTTAAGTTCTGCTTACCATCCACAGACTGATGGTCAGTCAGAAAGGACGATTCAATCGTTAGAAGACTTGTTGAGATCATGTGTTCTGGAAGAAACTGGAGGCTGGGATGAATTCTTGCCATTGATAGAATTCACATATAATAATAGTTTCCATTCAAGTATAGGGATGGCACCCTATGAGGCATTATATGGAAGACGATGTAGAACACCGTTATGTTGGTATCAAGACGGTGAGAGTATTATGTTAGGACCAGAGATTGTTCAACAGACAACTGAGAAAGTGAAGATGATACAAGACAAAATGAGAATGAGTCAAACTCGGCAAAAGAGCTATGCTGATAAAAGGAGAAAATTTCTCGAGTTTGAAGAAGGTGACCATGTATTTTTGCGAGTGACGCCTATGACGGGTGTTGGGCGAGTGCTTAAATCTAATAAGCTCACTCCAAAATTTATTGGACCATATCAAATTTTACGTCGGGTAGGTTCGGTGGCTTATCAGATTGCATTACCACCTTTTCTGTCAAACCTTCACAATGTATTTCACGTATCACAACTACGGAAATATATTTCTGATCCTACTCATGTTATCAAGCCAGACACAGTACAGCTGAAGGAAAATTTAACCTATGAAACTGTTCCAGTAAAGATTGAGGATAGAAAGACAAAGCAACTTCGAGGTAAGGAAATTTCATTGGTTAAAATTATTTGGGATGATGTAAGCGGGGAAGCTACATGGGAACTAGAAGAAAAGATAAAAGAACAGTATCCCTTTTTATTTTAAGGATGTGAAATCAAGTTCGTCAAGTTTCGAGGACAAAACTTTTGTAGAGGAGGAGAATTGTAACACCCCAAACTTTCTATGTATTAAATAAGTAATTTTAACGAGTTAGCGAGTAATTCTCTTGTTTAGTGATTTTGTATAACCTTTGTAAAATTATTTTAAATATTTCATCTGCATATTTGACCGTTTTGAGTGATTTGTTCCGTGTCAGAAAAATAATAATTTTCAGGCCAGAAAAATTTACGTAATTTAATTTTTACTGTTTAATCTTAATTAATTTACGTAATCTGATTTGATATTTGTGAATTTTCTAATTTTTGTGAATTTATGTGTGATTTTGATTTTTTTACCATTTATGGGCCCCGCGAGGTGTTTGTGGGCCCAGGTGGCCATACGTGGGCCCAGGTGGGTCCCGTAAAGTGAAAAAAAATTTTACGCACAGAAAAATTTGTACTGTTTAGACGGAGACAGGGGATCTTACTAAACCTGAATCCAAAAATAGTTTTAGAAAATTTCTTTTACTGTATTTTGTACTGTATTTAATTATTGAATGATAAAAAATACAGTGAATGTATTCTTTTATGAGGTTATGATAGATAAGAATAAAATTCTATACTGTTAAGTCAATATTGGTGGTTTGGATATCCACCATCGATTAATTACCATTAGAGATTTAATATTGATTTAATCAACGGTGGAGATTTGATCTTAAAAGTAAATAGGATCAATTATAACCGTTGGATGGAAATTAAATCAAGGGTAGAAATTTAATCTTATAAAAGACTATGACCATTATCAACCCTTAGATGTAAAATAAATCAATGGTAGAGATGAATCATTAATGACCATTGGATTTGGATTTAGATCAATGGTGGAGAATTGGTCATCAAAAATGATTACAACCATTTTGGACCCTTGGATGTAAAGTTTGAAGGTATAATCTTGACCCTTCATTTTGGAGACACATCTAATGGCTAAGATTTAAAGAAGAAAGATCCAATGGCCTAGATTTTGTCTTCTAAAAATCAAAATCTACTTAAATCCTAACCATTGAATAAATCAATGGCTAGAAAGGCTTCAAATAATTGTTTGAAAAGATGACAATTTGCATGAATCATGCAAGGGGGGCGATTTTGAAGAAGCAATGAGAAAGGGAGACAAAGTTAGTATAGGCTTTTTAGGCCAAGGAAAATGATGAAGACAATGGTCAAATCTCAAGACAAGTTCCTATTGATCAATTAATGAGCATGTTTTTCAAACTTCACTTTTCATTTCTCTCCATGAAGGCCACGGCCATGCATAGTTAGGATACCAAATAATTCATTTCTACACTTCACATTTTCATTTCTTCATTCTCTCACTCATGTTTCATGAACCAACCAAATGAAAAACTCCATTCTCTCTCCCTAAAGAGCCATTCGACCAAGCACTCTCATCCACCCTCCATCACTCTTTAATTTCATACAACCTAGTTTCTTGAATCCTTACCTTATTCTAAACAACTTTCATGTTGAAGACTTCTCTAAATCTTCCATCTTGAAGGACTTTTACTAAGATCAAGTTCTAGAACTTTTGTTGGTGAAGAGTAAGGAAATTTCTTTCATTCTTTTCTTTTTCATGTTCTAAACCATGTTTGATCCATGGTTCCTCTTAATCAAGCTCAATATACTAATTTTCTTGCATTTGTTTTATGTTCAAGAGACTTTTCTTGGTGGAGATCTTGTTCTAAATCCAAAGCAAGGAGCTTTTGGAGTTCTTCAAGAGGTAAGAGAGAGATTTATCTCACCAACCAAGCATGGTGGTGAGAGATGGTTATATTTGATGGATGATGAATCCATGTGAGGATTCATATCCATGGTCATGTAATAAATTATTTGTGTTATGTGTTTTTAATTATTTTGTTTATGCTTGATATGCTTTGCATGAATTAATTGTGTATGCATGCTTATTATGATTTTTACTTGTTTATATGGTATGCTTATAATATGCATGATGATATATGTTAAATATATTATGATGGATGTATGTTGAAATAAGCAAAATTTTGGCTCCAATGGCCAAAGGAGAGGTTCGGTTTGATACCCAAAATTGGGGTTCATGTTAAAAAATTTTCAAGAACAAAGAAATTGATTTTTTGGGTCCTTAGAACAATAAGATTTTTGGCCAAGACATCTCAAATTAGGTGTTCACCAAATTAATATTTTCATGATTAATAAAATTTTATGATTTGAAAAGTAAAGGAAATAAACAAAAGGATTTTGGTTTTGCAAAAGAGAATGCACACGTTTTCTTTTTAGTTATGTTGATATTAATTAATTTTGCGTAGAAACAAAAATGTAATTCATTTAAGTTATAAGAAAAATCTTTCATGGTTCCAATGGTCATTTTTAAGGTCTTGATAATTTAGAAAAAAAAATGTTTTGATGTTATAAAATATAAGAATTTTCAAATAAGGATTTTGAAAAGAGAATTAAAGTGTTGTCAAGTGGAATTTTCATAAATAAAAGAAAAATGGAGATTGAAGGTACTAAACTTCAAATTGTTTTCAAGGAGAATCAATTTTTTAAAGTGATTTAGAAATATAAAAGAAAACGTTTGTAACTTAAATTTACTAACAAAGAATTTATTTATTGGGTTTTGGAAAAATGTTAGGAAATTTAAAAGTTAGAAACGGTAATTAAATAAACTAAATGTGATTTTTGTAAAACTAGATCAATAAAAAGCAATTTTGAAAAAATATATTAAAAAGATTTTTTTAAAAAGAATAGGAAGAAAATAAAGTAAGGAATTATATTATTGTAAGAAAAGTCCAAAATAATATTTTTAAAGTTAAGGAATATTTTACGAAGGGTAAAAACGGTGAAAAATGATTTATGGAACTTTAAAAAAAACATAAATTTTGAGTTACGCGATTTGAAAAAGGTTAAAATATTTCTACGCAATTTAAAATGTTCAAATATTTTATACGATCGAAATGTTGTAGAAAAATTGCTATGTGATAAAAAAATGATGAAAGAATATTTTTACGCACTTTAGAAAACAATAGAAAAAAAATTTTAAACGTAATAGAAATGTTACAAATCGTTGATTACGTAATAAAATATTACGTGATGAAAACGGGACAAAAATGTTTTTGTGAATGAGAAAAGTGCGATAATGCAATCATTTGTTAATTATACAAGATAAACTTGTGATTAAAAATACTATTTGAACCTGGTATGAGAAATTATGTAATTTACCATTGGTTGGTAATTGGCGCATTACACATGCATTGAAAATGGTCCGATGGACTGGATATGGCTAATTGCCTAGGAGAAACGTACACCTCTTGAGTGGGTGCGATACGCGTAGTGTAGGTCACTTATGGACCTTGGGGGCATCGGGGTGCGGGTTGCTCACAATGGGCAGTTGGTAGCTCTTCTGCACCGTGGGTTAGACCGATGCAACACACTGGTGATCTGGACCGAGACACTATTCTTAATCGAGATCTGACAAAGACTGTTGTGTATGTGCTAGATGTGCAAGATATAATTATAAGCACTTGGTCTGAAGCACGAAATACCAGCAGCTCTTTTCGATCAATTTCTCCAACTTGAGTATTAGCTCCATGGAGTAGGACATTGAGTCTATGTGCGCATGCATGAAACTGAGCATCTATATCTATATGATGGTGTTACTGTAATTGTTGTATGATTTAAACAGTGATAGTGGCATAATGGTAATTATTATTTTGCACTATGATGATGGTATAATTGTGATCATGATATGATATTTTTACATGATGTGTTGTTTGTATTATCTCTGTACTATCATGCTTATATTGGCGTAGATAATCTCACCTCTTTATATGTATATCTGTATATTGTATTGATAATTGGGTGAAGACGTTGAGAAAGAAACGGTACAAGAAGCAGAAGAAGAGTTACTTTTCATGGCTGGGAACGCCGAATTCTGACAGTATGACGACAAGAGCCAGTTTCTTCGGATATGTACGTCTACAATTTTACGGAGGAGCTGGAGAATGGAGGACAAGTCCCGATGAGCGAGGACTTATTTACGAGGGTACTGATGTTAGTATTAGTAGACATTTCGTGGAAATTCATTTTTACGTGTAACTATTTTAGTTCATGTTGAATTTTCGTTGAATATCAGGCGACACTTCGGGACACTAGGAATTATGTCCCAACGAAAATCGTATAGTATCGTCAACCGGACACCTGTCCGTAGGGCTACTCATCATAACGGATTTTTATCTGCTGAGGAATCGAGGAGGACCCATCTGAGGGGTCCATTTTGCTTAGTTAAACTTGGGCAAGTTTGAACTCTGATATGAACTATGTGTGTAATTTATTTAAGTGTGTTTTAGTTTGAGACATGGGCTGTAAAATAAATAATTCTAACAGTACGTTTGTAATATGTATATGATGTAATCTATGTGTGAGGTTGCTATAATGTTTTATTTTTCGCTAAGTTTATTTTATGGTCGTCAAAAAAAAAATTTTGACTTATCTTTTTATTACAACGTCACCTTATATGAACTTGGGGGTTATTAAGTAACATAAATGTGACACCCTACGGCTTAGGGTGTTACAGAAGGTGAGGAACCAAGAATCTTACCCTAAAGCTTCAAACTTGAAGCTTGAAGAAGATGATGAAGATAGAAGCTTTTCAAGAAATCTTCAACTAGAAAGGTGTTTAGAATGTAGTGGGGATTAAGAAAATATGGTTGTTTGAAAATTTTATGATGGTGGAGGGCATGGAGGAGGGGCAGCCGTGAGGTGTGGAGTAGAGAGAAGGAGGAGAACTAGAGAGAAGAGAAAGGGTAGAGAGAGAAGTTGATAGTAGAAATAAAGATGATGACTTTTGATTTTTGAAATTAGAATGGTTAACTTAATTAAGTGAAGCACAAATTTTTGGGCTCCAAAGAGAGCATGCAACTGTGAGTGAGGGGAGAGGAGAGAGGGAGTGTGTGTGGCTTCTTTGAGAAGCTTGGTAGCTTTTTCAAAAAAAGGATTTGATTAGATATAAAGTAGATTACATTTGGATAGGATAATTAGGTGATAAAGTAATTAAAATAATAAAGTGATTAGGATTTTAACTACAAGCTATTACCCAATGGATAATTGTTACAGTGCACAAAGCCAGTATTAATTATCCAACGGATAATAAAGCATATCGTAAAATTTTATATAACAGTACGGACAGAGATTTTATTTATCAGATAAAACCTTGAAAAACATAAACCTCGTAAACTATGCCCGGCCTCTGGTTTAATAAGATCCCCCGTCGATGCTTCCACAGTTCAAGGTTTACCAGTCTCAGGGTAAACATTTCGTTTTCCCCACTCCGCTCAGTGCGCATGTAAAACGAGGAATATACTAAAATATTCGACGTTTCTAAAAAAATCCACAAAAATTTTCAGAAATCGCGAATATTAGAAAATGACTATTCATCATGAAACAAAAAATTTCTAGGGTGTTTCACTGACTCTACTCAGTGTGCACACAAAACGAGAAATATATTAAAATATTTGATGTTTCTAAAAAAATTTAGAATTTTTTTCAAAAATCATAAATATTATAAAATGATTATTTATGATGAAACAAATAATTTTTGGAGTGTTACACACTACAGCACAGAGCACACCACCAAGGGGACAATGTTGCTTTGCTCCCCACTCACTTTCTCCACTTTCCCACTGGCACTGCTGCACACACACACCCATTCACGTAGCTCACATTTTCACTCCCAGACACTCAAATTTTCATCTTCCATGTATACAAACTCAGACTACAGCATCAATGCATTCTTTCATTCCTCTCCCCAGAGATTCTTTTTCTTCATCACCACCTTCAACCTTCATCTTAATCCTATCACTACTTCCACCCTTCATCTTCACCACCATCAACCTTCACTCTCACAAGGACCCTCACCCATATTCACCACTCCACATTCATCATTTTCCAACCTCCTTCAACCTCCCATAATCACCACCAACACAGCTTTAACCAAGCCACCTTCATCTTCAACACCAAGCATCCAACCCACCACCATCATCACACACACATCTAACCACCCCTCCATAACGACTCCACCTTTCATCTCCACCATGAACTCATAACCACCATCACACAACCACCATTCACCCATCACCACCATCAGCCCACTCCACTCTTCACCTTCACCACCCTCACCCATCTTCAACTATCTTCACCACCACACCTTCAACCCTCCATAACCACCTTCATCTTCAACCTTCAAGCATCCAACCCACCATCATCATCACTTCCCATCCAAAACCACAACCAACCACCCTCCATCACAAACCCACCTCGCCACCACCGAACTGCAGACACCCACCGCACCAGGCGAACTCGGATTCCACCGGACCGCACCAACACACCGCGCACCACAGTCTACTGCCAATAGCACCGCACCGTCGCTCGTCACCTGCCGTAACTCGAACCGAAACTCCCAGCTGCATCACCTCGCCGTCAACTGAAGCTATGGACTGCAGCTCACCGCGACCGAGCTGTCGAACAACAACCCAGCACCACTACTCAACCAACCCGCGGCGCGCCGCACTAGATCTGTGCGAGTCCACCGGCACCATTCCACCGGACCGCCCCAAGGTCATTGTCTTCACCGTGTCCCGCCGTTCCACCGGATCCCACACCTCGCTGTCACTCCTCCATTCGTGTGTCCCCTCTATTTGTTCTCCGTTTTTTATTTCTCACTTTTAATTCTAAAGCTTGCTCTCTTTTTTTATTTTTATTTTTTTTATCTTTTTGTTTGGTTGGAGATAGGGTCAATTTGTTGGGCAATGTTTTTTTTTTTAAAGAGTTTGGGCTCTATCTTTTTTACATTATGATCTTTTTTTTTGGACTTGTCATTAGCTTTTAGTTTTTTTTTTACTTCAGGTTTAGTGTCTTCTAATTTAATGAGTTAAGTTTGTTGTTTGTTTAAATTTTTTTAGAGTGCTTTTGTTTAAAAAATAAAATAATAAAAAAAATTTGAAATAAGAAAAATTAGAAAGAGTAAAGATAAAAATTAGACATAGTGGTCGTTTTAATAAAAAAAAAAAAAAAATGGAGAATCTGGAAATTATTAAAAACAAAAAATAAAAATTGTTTGGAGTTGTTTGGTTTGTGATGCTTATATTAAATCTTGTTTATTCGTATTTACTTGGCTCTTAAAAATTATGTTTACTTATTTGTCTTTGTGCATTCTTTTTTTAAAATGATTAAAAAAACTTTTAATCAATGTAATGACCAATGATGATGATTGAATAGCAGATGTTATCTTCAATATCGTTTAGATCATAAGAGTTTATTGAGCAGTTTAGTGCTAACTTGAATCCTGTGCAAGTTTGGTTTTGTTTTCAAACAAAATCCATTTTCAAAAATATTTTTTTTAATTAAAATCAATCAACTCACACTTATTTTCTAAAAATTACGTGACTTTGAGTTTTTCATTGCACCCGAGGATACGTAGGAGTGGAACTTCTATTCCGTCAAGTCAAAAATTAAATTTTCACAATTTGATTGTTCTTTTTTCCTTTCTTTGTAGAAAAATAGTTACAATATTTTTAAGAGGAATAAAATAAATATATTTAAAATTATCAAGTTTTTGCACTACTAACTTAAGGTACCGTTTTAAGATAAGTTTGTTAGGGATACTATAAAATTAAATTTTATTCTTTTTTATACATAACCGACTCTCAAATCTAATTTGATTTTAAAAATTATTTTAAAAACAATTAGTTTTTTTATTTTAAATAAAATTAATAATGATTCTATTTTTTATTTTTTAAAAATCTTATAAGTTATTATTTTTTACCACAATTACGGTCGTGACAGAGACCAAATCCAATGTTTCTTGAATTCAAAGAAACAATGACTAATTGATTGTAGGAATAGAAAACGGCATTGCTGAAGACAAGTTGAGTTATGTGTGTAGGGTTTGGATGATTATGTTACGATTGGAGTAAAGCAGACTAGGCATTCTGAGGGTCATGTGGTGCATTATAATTGGTTATAGTGCTGCAAGTTGTCTCAAAAATCAAAAAGGAAATTTTTTTAATTCAACTCATATTAAGCATAAAATGATTCGTTAATAATAAATGGTAATATTATTTTTAAAAGAATATGTATATGATTGAATATAAATTTCATTGTGGAATATTTCAAAATTTGAAAACAAGCTACTATTTCTAAAATTTATTAAACACGTTTTGTCAAACTTTTTTTTAAAAATTGGAATTTGATTTCACAAACCTCTAGAATTATTTTTATAAGATAATTAGCTTACACATTCATGACACGTTCCATATTGTGAATGACATGTTATGTACATATTGTGTCATTGCACGGATCTTAATAAATAAAAAAATAAAAAAAGTTAATAATAAACTAAATTAACTTTAAAAAATAATTTAAAATGCTTATTATTATTTAATTAAAATAATCATTAATTAATAAAATAAGAATAAGCCACATAATAATTTAAAAAATAATAAATTTAGAATAATAATTAATATTTAATTAAATTACTCATTATTTTAAAAATAAGAATAAGCCACTCAATAATTTAAAATAATTATTTAAAAACCTTGCATAACTCAAAAATTATTTAAAGTTGAAGTAGTTGAACCAATTCACGTTAGCAGTGTTGGATTATTTAATCAGTGGACTAGCACAATCACATATTTGTTAAAATTCGAATTAACTGAGTGCCATATTTTTTGGTTTTGTTAAGCTTGTTTGTAATTATTTTTGTTAGGTTAAAATTCAAAAAGACCCCTTAAACTATATACCATGTGCATATTACTCCTAGGCTTTAAAATTGTATAAAATGCCACTTAAAATCTATATATATATATATATATATATATATATATATTTACGGTTGCCACTTAAAATCTATACATTGTGCTAATAACACAAAATGTTAACTCTCTGTTAAAATTGATAGCAGACACTGCCTATGTTTTAAAACTCACTTCCACTTTTTTTTTTTTAATTTCTCTACACTATTGACTCGCATTGTGCCGTGTCGCACGAAGATGATCCTGAGAAGAGCAAGAGACATTTATGATTGTGGTATGTGTCGTTGCCGGCAATGGAGTCCTAGAAGGTGCAAGCTTGGAAATCTTCCTTTGAATCTATCTCAATAATAACTTGCTCTGTATACCATGTACCTGCTAGTTGGATACCCTTTAATAAATCTTTTGCTTCTGCTTCAAGAGGAGATTAATCTTGAACTGCCCAACCACCTATAACTGCACCTTCTGTTCTGATGGAACGAACAACCACTGCTATAGCAGCTTTGGGAGGGTCAGTGGTAAAAGCTGCATCAGTATTGATCTTGACTTGTCCCAACTGAGGGCGGGTCTAAAATTCTGGTGTGTTCCCAAAATCTACTTTAGAGTCCTCTTGGAAGTTTGCTTTCCAAAACTCTGAAACTGCTGGGTTAGTTTTGATGTGATGGACTTGGGATTAATATCCTTGTAGCACTTCATTATCATGGCCTTAATTAATTGCACAAAAATATTTTTATTAAAAAAATAGTTTAAAAATTGGGGTCCAAACTTTTTTACAACCACAAATTGACATTTAGAGCACCATTGCCGCTTTCTTTCATAACAGGGTCAGGAATAACGGCTGGCATGCAGAGATGCATTTCCAGTAGCAGAAAGTCGACTGTCTTTCTTTTGTACCAGAAGCTGTAAGCCACTCGACTACCAGGAGTGGAGAGAACGGATTCTTTATTCATAGCATTGAATTGAGGAGGGATGAACCTTATCTTATTTATTCTAGGAGGTACTGGCTCTTGCTCATCTCACAATAACAAGATTCTGCACAACTGCAGTATCATACCCAATTCCACTCTCGTTGAGAAATGGCTCTTACTCCTCTCTCACGGCGTAATGAGTCAATAGGCAGAGAGAGAAGATAAAAATTAAAAAGTAAAAGAAGGTGGAGGTGAGTATAAATACAAGCAACATCCGTTAATAATTTTAACGGATGTTTTACGACGTGGGTTATTAGCACAAAATGTAAATATGAAGGGGTATTTTATACCATTTTAAAACGTGGGGGGGTGATGTGCACGGAGAGTATAGTTGGAGGAGTTTTAACCTTTTTGCTATTGAGTTTATAAGCACTTGAGCATATTGTGGACTATGATGCTACGTGGGCCTTATGCACATAAGTTTTATATGATAGATATATTACCTGTATTGTAAACACAAATTGAGCTTTTATAAGCACGTTACGATTAGTTGTAACATTGTAAGTCGTCTTGAAAACTAAAAAAGAAATCTTTTTAATTCAGCTAGTATTAAACATAATAGAATTCATTAATAATAAATTGATATATTATTTCTAAAAATACATGCCTATAATTGGATTTAGATTTTAATTGAGGAATATTACAGAATTTGAAAACAAGCTACTATTTTTAAAAATTACTAAACACGACTTATCAAAATTAAAAAAAAAATTGAAATTTGATTTCAAAAACTTCTAGAATTGTTCTTCACAAGATAATTAGATTACACATTCACAATACGTGGCATGCTCTAATTGACACGTCATGTACAGATTGTGTCATTGTGCGAACCTCATAAAAAAGTTAACAATAAGCTTACCTAATTTAAAAAATATTTTTAAAATACTTATTATTATTTAATTAAATTACTTATTAATTTAAAAATTATGAATAAGCAGCACAATAATTTAAAAAAATAATAAATTTAGATTACTAATTAATTTTAAATTAAATTACTTATTAATTGAAAAATAATAATAAGCCACGCTATAATTTAAAAATATTTAATTTAAAATACTTATTATTAAAAAGAATAATTATTTAAAAATTTGCATAGCTCAATAATTATTTAAAGTTAAACTAGTTGAACTAATTCGTGTTAGCAGTGTTGGATTATTTAATCCATCTATGAACTAGTCACATATTTGCTAAAATTCGAATTAACTAAATGTTATATTCTTTGCAGCATTTTTTTTTTTTTTGTTAAGCTTGTTTATAATTATTTTTGTTATTGAACTTTTATAAACACTTAAGTCTATTGTGGGCTATAACGATTTGTAAGCTTTTCGCATGAGTTTTATATGATGAATAAATTAAGCTATATTATAAACATAAGAAAATGTTCATACTCTCATCTTATATACATTGTAATTGCTTCATTGAAACTATAAGCATGAGAGCATATTGAGAAGGAAGGTAACTTCTCCCTTACACGACAACAAAATTTCATGATTATCTTATATGGTATATAAGTGATTCTAAACCAAAATATTGAAATTAGATTGTTAATATACATGTCATATATTAGTGTTAAAGTGTGTTTTCCAAATTTTATTCTTACATGTAGAACCTCCAAATCCAATATATTCTTCTTTGCTGATGGAATGAGAAATATTCTACACTCTAATTGCCTATGTAGTTGGATGTGCTACCATGTAAATTTGCATTTTTATAAACTTTTACACACAACAGATAATTTAAATTTGGATGTGCTATTATCTTCTTTGAAACATGTAAATAGTTTATACTGCGAAGGTAATTAAAAATACCTTGGTTTGTTGGTATCAAAGTTTTCAAACCACAAAGACTCGACCAGGAGTACAACGAATAGCTAGGTATTCCCCCCATTGCACCATTGTTTTAGTAATTGTAAGAATCTCTGGCCATTCTTTCCCATTAAAAGTTTTCATCCTTCAGGGCCTCGTCTGACAATAAATGAATCCATTAACTTTGTCTGCCACTTCATCAAACATTGCGCTTTTATGTCCCTTGATCTGACATCTAATTATATTAAGAAAATATCATATATAGCAACAATGAGGCATAATATAAATAGAAGCATTTTATGTTGGATTCTTTGTTTTTTACATGTTGGATTTTTTTATTATGTGTACATTAGCATAGTTATTAATTTTTTAAAATTTAAATTAATTAAATGTTAAATATGGTGAAGCATTTATTAATTTTTTTTATTTGCGACTAATTTTGTCATTGGACTACTATAAACACTTAAACTAATACAAATAATGTTGTTTTGAATTTGTATGTCTTGTGATAGATTTTTCATGATAGGTAGTGTTCCACACTAAAATTTGGGCCTTATTAAGCCAAGCCCACTCACAGTGGGGACAATAATCTTACAAAAGAGACAAAAGGAATGTCTCATGTAACACCCCAAATTCTGACTATATGAATGATAATAGCAGAATTACACTATTTTGCATTTTCTGTGTGTATAAAATTTATTTGATTGTTCTGAGATCATATTTGGTCATTCTGTGTGATTGCTCCTGGCTAAAAAAAAAAATAATATTTTTCAGGCCGGAGAAATTCTGATCTATTTCATTTGGAAACGGGGGATCTTACTAAACCCGACTCTGAGTGACTCAGAAAAGAATCTTTTAATTTTTAGAATCTATCTATGAAAATAAAGATATGGTACTGATAAATATCCGTGATTGCATTTATAGCAGTCGTTACTATGAATGTTAAATCCGATAAGTTTTAATTAATAAGAAAAAGTGTTTAGAACATTTTTTGTAAGTAAAATTAAAGTGAACTAACAGGATATAGTCAAAACAATTGGTTAGACTTTTTCTAACCAATGAAAATTGGTCAAGGGAATAAGTTTAGACTTCTTTATGAACCATTAGATTTGAAACTTGACTTAGAAGCCTTAATCTTCACCATTGATTCAATCAATGGTGTAAAACAAAGCTTACTAAAACTATCAAGTAGTATTTACCATAGACAAGATTAATGAATGAGATTGAGTCAACACTTATAGCTTGATTTTTACTTAGGAAACTAATGAACCTTAATTAAGTTGTCCTAATTATTTAATTAAACAATTAAGTAAACTAACTTAATTAAGGATTAGTTATAACTTAATTCTTACTTTAATAACTTAATTCTAATTTGAGGTAATGATGTATGATTAAAAAGTATTAGATACAAGCTAAATATGTTAAACTAAAATGGGTTATGTACTTGAAGAATTAAGTAAGAATGGTTAGGAGATTAAACCCAATTAATTAGCTAACCAATTAACTAGTAATTAGGCTTGAACTAATGAGGAATTAAGTATTTAAAACCCACCTAAACTACTATGGACAAATGACACCTAAATTCATGTCCAGTAAAAATTGTTGAGCAGCAGAATTTTAGGCCCAAATAATGAGAATTTGTGGCCCAATAGTAGTAGAATTTAACTTGGTTTAACCATAAATTAAAGGACATAAACTTACCTAAAAGGGCTTGGACCAGCAGTTGATTTGGAGCAGCAGAAGTGAGCTCCATGTCCGGCAAACTCACGGCCCAACAAAGAAAAAAATTGGCCCAACAAACATGCGTGCCAGAATGGACGTCAAGGCAAAGAAGCAAACATTCGAGAAATTGTGAAGATTCAAGTGACATTTGAATGTCCAAATGCCATGCAAAAGTCAAGCTTCCAACCAATGGGAAGGGAGGGTTGTTATGCAATTAATGTATGGCCATTTGCTCAAGCAAAGGCTCACTCACGTCCATCACCAAGGAAGGCACACGGCAAAGACAAGGGCAGCTGGAATTGGGATGGATAATCATGCAATAAAACTTTTATTTTATCACCACAATCCTTCACGATGGCAGCTGGATTTTAGCACCTAAAATGAGAAAAATTTCAAGTGAAATTACTCACTTTTCACGTGTTGAAACATTTGGACAAAGACTAAACTTTATCTTCATTCTTCACTTTTATTTCCCAAAAGCATAAGTCCATTTGTCTCTCAAAATCTCACACGGTGAGCTGACTCCAAATACATCTTTATCCTTCACTTTTATCCCTCAAATGTAAGTCATTTGCCTCTCAAAATCATACACGGTCAGCAGCCCCCAAACACCTCTTCATTCTCCACTTTCTACTTATCAAAACATCCATCTATTTCTCTCCAAAATACCAAGGAAACTCACGCATCCTTCTCTCCCATTTCTCTTCTTCACAACCGGTCACCATCTCCAAAACTACACCATTCATCCTTTCTAAACACTTATCTTTTGGCTTGTTTAAATTTAAACTCCACTCTAATATCCTACTTGTTCAAAGCTTCAAAGCTTCATCAATCTAAGCTTCTTCAATCTTTCTTAAAAAGGTAAGCTTTAATTTAAAAATTCTAACTTTGATTTTAATTTGTTTAACCATGATTTTTCCATGGTTTTCAACCTTGATGCTCCTATGGTCCTTCACTAATTTTTCTTGAAAAATTTAGGGCTTGTTAGGAGATTTATAAAGCTTCAAGACAAGGGAGGAAAGCTTACAAAGTTGTCTTCAAGAGGTAAGAGGGAGACTCAACCTTACCACCCATGTTCTGGTAGTATGAGGATGGTCTGTTCGGTGAAAAAAATCCTTAAGGATTTATTCACCTATTGTTTGAGGTTAATCACCTATTGTTTGAGGTTCTTGAACTGTATTGATTGAACTGTATTGAGATGTGACTGATTTTGTTTGTGTTTGGACTGTACTTGGGATGTGTCTCGCTTGTATTTCTATGTTTGTATGTGTAGCATCCGTGAGATATGATTTTCTTTCAATGTTTGCTCGTATCTTTGTAATGCTTAAGGAATTGATAATATGTATGTATGTGAAATATATCGTAGAGAAACTTATCTTTGTACGTATGTGGAATTGAATTGTAAATTTTATGAGAAAGGGATTCAATTGTAAATGTTATGAAAATATGGGGTCATTATGTAAATATAAAACTTTGAGGGACTATAGTGAAAATACTATGTTTTGAGGGACAAGAAAGTAAATATTATGTTTTGGAGGGACTATTTTGTAATTATGAATTTTATAAAGGATTATTTTGTAAATATTAATTTTTCTAAGGGACGATTTCGTAAATATGAATTTTACGAGGAATTATTTCGTAAATGTAAATTTTATGAATGACTGTTGTGAAAATATTATTTAAATGAGGATTATAAAGTAAATATTATGTTTTGAGGGGTTATTATGCAAATATAAAAAATGAAATTGAATTTTGAGGAAAATAGTATTTTTTATTTAAAACCTATGAGAAATACCTTATGTGATTGAGAAACGATGAAAAATTGATACGTGATTTGAAAACGTGACAGAACTATTGTGCGATTGAGAAAATGCAAAAAAAAAAAATATAATTTCACGATGAAAATACAGTAATGATACCGTTGAGTCAATTTTGACGACCTCGAGTATGAGATAAAGAAAATGAATTGAGAATATGAGATAAAGAAAATGAATTGAGAATATGAAATAAAGAAAATTGAATTGAGGAAATGAGAGAATGAATTGAACTAAGAAAGGTGCATTCGAATGTGCATTGAAAAAGTCCGATGGTTTGAATAAGGCTGATTGCCGAAAGAAGGAAAGAATACACCTCCTGAGTGGGTACGATGTGCGTAGTGTAGGTCACTCGTTGACCTTGGGGGCATCGGGGTGCGAGTTGCCTACAATGGACAGAGAATAAGTTTCTGTACCGTAGGTTAGACCGATGCAACACACCGATGATCCGGACCGAGACACTATCCATAATCGAGATCGATAAAGACCGTGATGCATATGCTAGATGTGCAAATGCTAAATGAGCAAAGAGAATGAGCACGTGGTCCGAGGCATGTAGTGCGTGCATGATTCTTTTCGATCACTCTTCCGACCGAGTCTTAGCTCCATGGAGTAGGAAAATTGAGTCTAGGTGCATGAGTCTAGATACATATACGGAGATCTTGAGGGTATTATCATAATTATTGATTTTGATAACCGAATTATTGAATAAAAGAATATTGATAAGGACATGGATGTCATTATGAATTATTGTATGAATTATGATGATAAATGATATGGTGGATATGATGGGTTGATATGAGATATGATAAGTTAGATAAATGACATTGATGACATAATTGTAATTATGTATGATGTATTGGTATGAGAATTTGTATGTGTTTATCTTCATTGCTACCGTACTGATATTGGTATAGGTGATCTCACCTCTTGTATGTATATCTTTGTATTATGTTTATGTGTTGTTAAGACATTGAGTTAAACGACGCGCGAGAAGCAGAGGAAGGACAAGATTTTCGTTGAGAATCTCGAGTTCTGATGTCAAGAGATTCCTAGTTTCTTGGGTTATATGAGACTGACATTCATTGACGGGGACAATGCATGGACCGAAGATCTAGAGAGAGAGAGTATTTATTATTTGGGAAATGTAAATATTAGGCGAGTAGGATTGTCGGGGAACCCTTACTTTTCTACGTTACTATTTGTGTACGAGTTAGAGTTTTCGATATCTATTAGGCAAAGACTGGGAATGTACTATCATACCCCTCGAGAGCATAGTGTCGTATTGTCCACTCGGACATTTGCTCCCGGACTTTACGTCGGGTTGGAATTCCCCACCCGGGGAATCGAGGAGGATCCTTCTGAGGATCCAGGCTACTTCTGAGGGCTCAGCTGCCTAGTTGTACTTGGGCAAAGATGTCAATGTAAGTAATGTTTAAAACTTTTTGGAGTGACTAGTTTGTAATATTTATAGTATGAGAGTGTTAAAGATTTGTATATGTATAAATGTTGTAAATTATTTGTAATGGTGCTGTGATGTTTTATTTCCTGTTAAGTTTATCTTACTATCATCAAGAAATTTTACAACTCGTATTTATATTACAAGCACATTTTTCCAACATAAAGGGTATTTTGGTAATTGAGTAACAAGAAGTGTGGCACCCTAAGGTGGGTGTTACATCTCATGCCAAGGGACATAGGAAAGGTTAACTCCAGGCAAGAAAGGTACAAGGAAACTTCCTCCTACCACTAAAATGACCTCCCGACCCATTTCCTTCAAATGGTACCCATGTAACTTCTTCTCATGTAAGTAGGGCACTGTAGTTTCATGGCAACCATCTTTCCTCATACTACACCCACAAAAGCCTGAGCTTAATTGAGTATTGGAGTGTCTTTACAAGTACCCAACCTCCCTGTTCCAACACTCAAGGGAGTTGTTGGGGTGAAGTTCAACCCCTCCAAGGTATTCACCACTCTCTCAAAGTTCAGGACAAGACATTGGCACTATATGTAGGAATCATGTAAGCTGCAACTACCACCTTCCTCTCATGGCTAACACGCGCAAGAAGACAACTACGAACTAAGAACAGTAGCGAGATGGTGTTGAAGCCTCTATGACAGCAAGTCACACTCACGGTGGGCAACCAGCCACCATTCGCTTGTGTTCTATTGTGGATCGGGTGCAAACTAATGCCCAAGAGCTTCAAATCATCCTTAGCCCAGCCTAACCAACCCGAGGAGTGGGGGCCTCAATTTAACACCCTTCAAGCAAACAAGAGTTCTTCAACCTGCTCACTAAGCAACAACAACAAATAAGTGAAATCTTGCAACTGATGTCGTGAGAACGAGTAGCAGAAAAATAATGTGGTCTCGCGTGGAATGTGTTAACAAGCGCCTTCATACTCAAGAGGATGGTGAATTGAGTTTGTAAAAGATTTTTCCAAACTTTTCCAAAAACAATTGTTTACACTACAAGAAATTAATGAATTCGTTACGGACCAATCCGTAGTTATTCCCTAGCTAATCAATTTAGCTACGGAATAGCTACAGATTGGTCTGTAGTCAAATTCTCGTTGCTAATTAGCTGCAAAAAATTTATAACTAATTTGTAGCTAATTTTTTGTTAAGAACTTCCTCTGTTTCTGTCGCTAATTGGCTACGAAATATCTATAGCTAATTCCCTAACTAATTTTTAATAATCTATAGCAAGTTTGTAGTAAATCCGTAATTATTGTGTTGCTAAATCGCTAACAATTCCTTAGCTATTTCCTAGCAATTAGTGTTGCTTAATCCCTAGCAATTCCGTACCTATTTCTTAGCTATTGTGTTGCTAAACCACTAGCAATTTCGTAACTATTTCCTAGCTATTAGTCTTGTTAAATCCCTAGCAATTCCTTAACTATTTCCTAGCTATTATGTTGCTGAATCGCTAGCAATTCCGTAGCCATTCTAAAGCTAACCTGGATTAATTTTATAATGACAATTAGTATATTTTAAAATTATACCTGTATAAATATTTCAATCTAAACAAAAAAAAAAACCCAACAAATAAGTTGTGCAAAACAACAAAATATCATAATAACATTAGTAAGTTCAAAACATGTTTTACAAAGAAAGTATAACTAATCAATAAGTCTAAGTTTTCAATAGTTCAAAACAAGTTAGCCCTATCATCATCATTAATAAGCACAACTAATCAATCCAAGTTAGCCCTATCATCATCATCAACTTCAAGATCCTCTCCAACTGCGTCACATTGTGATGGTGCCTGTGGCACACCACTACCTGCTTTGGAGCCAACAATCTTATATAGGATGGGCTCCAACATAGACACTAGCTACGTCTGGACAAAGGAAGTCATTGCTTTATTAACAGCTTCCTTTATGGCTTCCTGTGTCGGAGCAGTGCTAGAGGAACTAGCAACTTGTGAGGATGAAGCTGAGCTAGATCCATGAATGTCAATATCTAAACTGTGACTCATGCCATGGACCCGTCTCTTCTTGTTAGGACCCATCACCTCCAACCACACCTCCTGATCAACCATAAGATGCATTGAAGAGTCTTCTCCATACTTCATTAACATCGTGGTGTCATAAGAGTCCTAAAACAAAAAATATAGAAAACTTTATCAAAACAATCAACAACTTAACAAATATAAGTTTTAATTTTAAAAACACCTATAATGAAGTTCTTCAAGCGTTGAATGACATATTTTCCATTTTTTCTCTTATGAACAATACAAATCTTTGAAATGGACTGGACAATTATTAGGATGTTGCAATAATCATATAAGAAATTCTATATTACCATATTCTTTTTATGTTGATCGAAGCTTATTGAGCCTACAATGTGCACATAACATCAGGCAAGGCTGCTCTATTGCTTTGACCAACAGCAGACTTCTTTTGCCACTCTAGTGTCAACTAGATGTCAACCAGACCATCCCACACTTCTGACTTCAAAGCTGGGGGCCAATGGCCCTTAAGGTCAGCCATGTTTGATGACTTTAACTTTTTCATGACTGCTTTTCTATTATTCTTCAAATCATTTGAATAGCAGTTCATGCATGTTTTTTCCCAAACATTTCTTGTCATCCAACAATTATAATCTGATGCAAATTGATATTTATCCTAAAACAAAGTCATGGTAGTATATTTCTCTAAATAGATAATTGTATAATACAATGAGGTTAGAAACATAATTACTTACCATAAAATCCTGAAATAATTCATTCTTCATGTTATCAGGATAATTTTTTTCAATTTTTAATTGGAATGGGCATTCGCGTGATCACAGTGGCCATAATCTCAGGGGCCCCGATTACTGGATAAACCTCCTCCTACAAGTCCAAGATATGTTAATAATTTAAAAGTAAAATAAATGCAATAAAACATAACATTCACTATTACTCACGATTGAGAGATGTCCTCTACAAATATAACTAGTGTAACATCTTTCCTAATCTAATAATTCTAATCATAGTTATTGTAGCTTAAATGTCTGTAAGATATGGTTGTAAATTTTTTATAATCTTTTAGAGTAATTTAAGCATAAATCTATTACACTAAATATGAATAATAGTTAAGATTTTATTATAAACATGAAATGATAGAAATAAATATAAAAAAAATTAGTTCTAGGCCTTAAGCAGAGCTGTAGTAAATTTTAGAGAATCAAATGAGATGATTTGGTATTTTTAGTGATACTAAGTGAATATTTAAAGGTCAAATTAATAAAAAAAAGTAGTTTAAAAAATTATAAAATTCTAAGCAGACATTAAAGGAAGGATGAAGATTAGTGTTGGAATGGAAAAAAATTGAAATGATCAACTGAAAGGTTCTTAAATTCAATTTCATACATTTAGCTTAATCTAGGGATTAATAGTAAAATTTAGCGACTGATAAAGGTGTATAAACAAAAGTAATGAATAAAAAATTGAGAATATGATGAAATCTTAAAAATTTTTATAATACCTGTAAAAATTAAAAAATTTATTACAAAAATACTAAAATTTCATTAATAGATATAATGTATTCAGTTGCATTTCATTTTAATCTCATTTGTTTACTACCACCGCCTTACGTTTCTGCTTTTCTATTCTGTCACTTTGACTTACCCATTACGCTTCTTACCTACTCTCGCCCACTCTCTGTCTCTCTCTCTCGTCACTTTCTTTCTCTCATTTCCTCCCCAACTCCCTCTATTCTCCCGTTGGCTTCGTGAAACAGCAAAAGGAAAGAAAGAAAACAGACAAAAGGAGAAATAAAAAGGGGAAAGAAGGAAGGAAGGAAAGAAGAAGGATAAAGGAAAGGCCATCAAGATAGAATAAGGTAGGTCTGTATTTCTTGACTTCCTTAAATCCTTTTTCTGGTTCTTAAGTTGTGAGTGGATATTTTGTTAGAGAAATATGATTAAAGATAGTTGATGAATTTTGCTATTACGAAATGAGAATTTGTGATTGACAAATGGCCTTGATAATAACCTATATTGTTTGTTAGTCTTGTTACTGATTTGGTTGATTAAATATGAAGTTTTGAGGTTGTCTTTCACGTATATGAGAATGATTTTTCTTGAGTTTAAGGATTTATTGTGCTAAAGCTCAGTTTGCTGTAGAATGCAACATCATAACCGATTATCTGTCATGGATAATCGAATATATTGCCGTGAATCCTGGCTATGCAACGTGAATAACTGATTATCACAAGGTGATAACTGGTTATTTGGCTTAGGAAAACTGAATATCAGGCTCTGGTATGCGGAATAGCCGATTACACTACGGCAATAATCGGTTATCCTGTTTTCCAAAAACAAGAAATATTGCTGCCATGGCTTGAAACCAAATACCAATGTTTGGTAATCAAGTGATAAGTCCCCAAATTATGAAATCGGAGTTCTTTTACATATAGAAACCCCATAAAATCTTAAGTAATGGTTCCCAATATTTATATTAACTTTGAGATGTCATTAAGCATCAAATGGATTCCGGAATTGCATTCATGATGCATTTGTTGAGATGAGGATAGTATTATTTCTTTAAAATGCACCGTTGAGGAAAAAATGCTCCCTTTTTTCTTTAAGGTTGAGCTATAAAAAGTATTTTAAACTTATGTTTAAATAGTTAATGCTCGTAAAAATGTATAATTAAATTAAAAGTGAGATTCAGACATTTATTATTGATTGATGCTATTCCCATGAACTGGTTATTCATAATTAGTACCCTCTTTTATTTATGAACCAGTTGTTCATTTTGGCAATAGTGGATTATGAACCAATTGATCAAAAATCCTATTAGAATCATGGAGATGCACCTTCGTGGAAAAGGGAATGCTATAATCTTAAAAAAATTTCTCGCTAGTTTCCTCACTTGTCAAGTATAAAGGTACTAGGGAATGCTACTTTAATGTCAATTAGACCATCCCACACTTCTGACTTCAAAGCTGGGGTCCATGGCCCTTAAGGTTAGTCATATTTGATGACTTTAACTTTTTCATGAGTGCTTTTCTATTATTCTTCAAATCATTTGAATAGCAGTCCATGCATGTTCTTTCCCAAATAGTTCTTGCCATGCAACGATTATAATATGATGCAAATTGATATTTATCCTAAAACAAAGTCATGTTAGTATATTTCTCTATATAAATAATTGTATAATACAATGAGACTAGAAACATAATTACTTACCATAAAATCCTGAAATAGTTCATTCTTCATGTTAATAGGATAATTTTTCCAATTTAGTCAAAATGGGCATTCGTGTGATCACAGTGGCCATAATCTCACGAGTCACAAACTGCGAGACAAATCTCCTCCTACAAGTTCAAGATATGTTAATAATCTAAATGTAAAATAAATGTAATAAAACATGACATTCACTATTACTCATGGTTGAGAAATGTCTTTCACAGATATAACTAGTATAACATCCTCCTTGACCTATTAGTTTTAAGAATTGATATAGAAGCTCAATAATATTGTGCTAATTATTTGTTAATTTTGATAATTTTTTGAGCTAGTTTAAGTATGATTTTATAACACTAGACGTGAGAAAATAACTCATTAGTTTAGAATTTAGCACAAATGGCCTAGATGATGGAAATAAATAAGAAAAATTTATTGTTAGGTCACAAATAGTTAGAATAAGTTGTGGTGAATTTTGAAGAATTAATTGAATTAATTTGGTATTTTTAATAACAAAAAATTAGTGTTTAAATGCCAAATTAAATAGTAATGTAGCCCGAAAATTTATGAGATTTTATAAAAATGTCAAATAGAGGATGTAGAATATTTTGGAAATAAATACAAGTTAATGTAGATACGTGTAAGCCTATCAGCTTAATTCCTTAGGTTTAACTTAACTTAAAGATGAGTAATAGGGCTTAGTGATTGCTATTGGTATATATGAATAATTATTAAAAGATAAGTATAGGAATTAAACGAAGTCCTAAATTTTTTTAGAACACTTATGGATGTTAGAAAGTTCATTAGTGAAAGATCAAAATATCCTTAAGAGATAAATTTCTCACACCAAATACCTTGTCTTTATCCTTATCTTTTCTCCCTTAGCAGAAGATAAGAACAAAAAGAAAGAAAGAAATAAAAAGAAAAAACAGAGAGGGAGAGAATGAGAGAGAACAAAATGTGAGAAAGAGAAGAGAAAGGACGAAAAGAAAGAAGGAAAAGGATGAAGAACAAGGGGGAAAGAACTACCAACATCAAAGGGAATTAAGGTAGGGTGTTGCTTGTCTTGTTTTCTTTTCTACTTCATCCTCACCTTTCCTCCATTTTTGTTATGTGATTATAATAGAATCAATGATGTTTTGATCATATTTCTCTTTGGAGATGAGTTTAAATTTGTGGGTGAAGGATTTACGTGGAGTTTGATGTTTGATTGAGTAATAAAATATGAGTAATATGTTGATGAGTTTGAGGTAGAAGATATGGATTTTAATGGTTTGATCATTGATAATGAACCTTGTTGATGTTTGGTTGAAAATATATGTTGAGGATTAATGATATTTTGATTTGAGAATGGTTTATTTTGGGTATAATATGTTTAAGGACCTTGCTCTGTTGTTGAAAACTAAGTGGTAATCGATTACCATCAGGTGGTAATCGATTACCAGCTCTTAAAATGGTTGCTAGAAACATGGTAATCGATTACCATCAAGTGGTAATCGATTTGGTAATCGATTACTAGGTTTTTGTAAGCAAAAATTAACGTGTGGTAATCGATTACCATGAATGGTAATCGATTATCCCGATTACCACAAGCTTCTGATTTGTGAATTTTGAGTTGATAATCGATTACCAAGCATAGTAATCGATTATCAAGCCTCTAGTCTGAGAGAATAGCATGTGGTAATCGATTATCAACCTCCTGTTTTGGGAAAACAAAGTTCTTTACTCTATGGAAACTAAATGGAAGCTTATGATATGACTCAAATCACTAATTGAAGTATCTTGTGATGAAATTTGAATGGTTCCATTAAATGGAGTGACCTAAATTATGAATGAATGTTATTGTTCACTTAGCTTTTCTTTGAATAATGATATTATGCTTTTATTATATTATGAATTGAAATGAATGTGCACCTAACATATTAAGAATTGAAGTGAATGAGTACTTAATGATTTTGTGTACTTAGCATATAGTGAATTGATAATATAGTGCATTTAGTTCTCTTGTGTACTTAGAGTAATAAAATTGTACACTTGCTAGGTGTACTAAAATTGTATTGCTCCTTTGAAATATTAAGTTGAGCTAGAATTGAATGAGAATTTGAGAATTGCTTTCTTAAATCATTAAGGTTGAGCTAAAATTTAAATTTGAATAATAAGTGCTCATAGAATAAAAGATATTGGACATTTATCCTTGAACAGGGAAAGAAAATGGTCTTGTATTGCTATTCCCACCCACATGGATAGCCTTCTAAATTGAATTATCAATTCACTTGACATTAATAAATTTTGGAGATGATTCTGTTTGGGGGAATGGTATTCAAAATTTTATTTCAATTGTGGAAATGATCCTCTATGAGGAAGAGGATCCTCAATTTATTAAAATTCTTCATTAGTTTCCTCATATGCCATAGTTTCCCTCATATGAGGAAGGGTTACTTGGAATAGTTCTGTGTAACAAAAGGGGATTGTTATAAATAGGTTGAAGTGCATCAACCTGAAAGCAGACTATTACCCAACATAGTGGTAGTGTGAGGTCCTAATTCATTCCCTACCATCAGAATATAAAATTCGGGTTATATGAAGTAGCCCTACCTATTAAGGTACATGAATATGGGTTATGTGGGAATGAGCGTATAAAGATAATAACTAAATAAGCACTAAAATGAATTGAATATAAATAAAGCATTATGAGAATGTTATCTTAATAGATCATGAAGTTGAAATCAAAATGTGTTATTGAGATGCAATTCGTATTTGAATGTTATCACGAATATAATTTATGATCTATTGGTAATGAAATTTTATGAATTAATAGTAACATTAATAATTGGATTTCTATCTCAGAAAGAGAAAGGACTTATTTTTTGCTTTTGCCACCTTTCTACCTTATATTTTAAGTATTGAAATGAATTTTTCCTTAAGCAACAAGAATTATTGTGATGACAATATGTGTTAGAACTACCAAAAATTATAGAATTCTCACCTCTTTATATTGTATTTCCATGATAATTCTAGGGAAGGAATCTGCATACAACCGAAACGAAGAATAGAAGTGTGGGATAGTCATTTCTACTTTTGTATAAGATTTGTATAAAGCTTGTAAGAATTTGTGCCTTAAAGGCAAAGTTTGTATATATTGTATAATGAAGTACATTCTTGTATAAATAAGAAATTCAGTTATTTATATTATAATTCGCTTTTCAGGCTCATATTTTCATATATATATATAATGTTTTTACGAAGATTGTCATTAGTATAGAAATGATGTATCTAATCCTAATTACTAATGTGTAAATCTGAATATATTATTAGTATTGATATTAAGGCGTTACATTATGGTCTTCTATCGATTTCTATTTGGGATGCTCCACCTGAAGGCATCGAAATTGGGTCACTAGTTAGAGGCACAGTGGGGAGCAGGATAAGGACAAGGATAGTGGGGGTGGGGTGGGACAGGGACAGAGACAATGGAGGGTGGGACAACAGTTGATGGGTCACTAGTGGTCAAATGGCTAGTAGCCGAAGTAACATCTAACATAATTATAGACAATCTGATTTCATAAATACATATAAATCAAAAGTTAACAATAAAAGGGTGATTATATAGGTATACCTGGGGAACGCATAGAAGGTTGCAGTTGTGGTAAACCAGTGAGTGATTGAGAACACTGGGATGGATTGTTGCGGCCTCTCCCTCGACCTTGTCCATTGCCCCTACCTCAAATTGCCATGATAAATGTCTGCAATAATGAAACATAACATGTTAACAAACTATATACATCAATATTGTGAAAAATCTCATAAAATATAAAAATGACATTTCAGTGTAAATACCATAAACAAAGTCCAATTGCTACTACTTGAGTCTGAATCATATAGCTCCTCATCTTCATCTATGAACTCATTATTCTCATCTTCGTTGTCATCAATGAATTGGTCAGCAAACAGAACGTCAATTGGATTATGTATTTCATTTATATCCACTTCTTCCATTGGGGCATGTGCATTAAACAACGAAATCACTCCATCATCTGTGATGAGAGTGTGTTCTCAAGGATCCATCATCTTAGTAGTAATTGATAGCAGTCAGCTTATCCGATCCATCACATTCATCATTGAATGTCTGATCTGTCAATTATTCCTATATCTTAAATATCTTATAAATGATTCAATTCGATTCCATTTGTGCTTAATTGTTATCATTTAGCTAAGTTTCGGATACTAAGCTTAATTGAGACTTTATTATGAAAATTTGTTTAAATGTGTTTATTGACACTCATAATTGAATTATGCTTTTCAGTCACTGGGCTTCTTAAGGTTCAATTAGGTTTAATTAAGTTGGTTTTGACACATTTTATGATATTGAGCCTAATTGGATCATTGAAGGAATTATTGCATGAATTAGCCCTAATTTATCTCTTTGACAATGTTCAAGTAAATAAGCTATATTTTGAGTTTCAAATATCTGATTGATGTGATTTTGGTCTTGTGGGAAAGTTAAGACAATTCTCTACTACTTTCATGAAGACCTCAAAGGCCCAATCACACGTTTGGATAACTCAAATTGGAGTTGAAGCAAGAACTAGGGTGTTGATCCTGACAGCTTGACCTTTGCGTACTGTTCATGGCATATCTCGAGCTACAAGTTGTCAAATGGGCTGAAATTTTGATGGTTGATAGTTAAGATCCAAATCTACAACTTTCATGTTGAACACTTTTCCAGATTTGGAGGTCTAATGGGTCATATTGGGCTTGGAAGTCAAATTACAGGGCCTGCGTCAAAATACAGGGCCTGCGTCAGAATACAGGGCCTAGAAGTACATGACCGTGTGAGAATACACGGCCTAGGCCGTGTACGCCTCTGACTTTGCAATTGAAATAGTGAAATTTTGGACCCCCAACTCTGAATCATACACGGCCTAGGCCGTGTATGCATACACGGCCGTGTATGTCTCCAAAAACTTAATTATTGAAACTTCTGCGCGAAGTTTGTGTTGGGGGTCTATATATTGACACTCTTGGCACGTTTTGAAGGGAGTTCTGACCTAGGAGAGCAGTTGCAACTCCTTGGAGAAGGAGAGGGGAGTCTTGGATCAAAGATTGGAGTCTCGGGTTCGAGCAATCGGAGATCCATCATCCTCAATCCTCAGAAACTTGTTTGCTTTAGTTTTTCTTGTGCACTTTGTTTATCATGTTGTTCTTTTTCAGTTTTTCTTGTGATTTCCTTCTAGCTATGTGTAACTAAACCTCCCTTGGTTAAGGGGGTGATGAAACCATTAGTATTAATATTGTGAATCTTGCATATTTGATTATTTCAATACAGTTATGTTTTTATTCATATATTTCTGAATCTATTGTTGGTATGAAAGTTTTTGTACTTGTTCCCACTTTAAAAGTAGTAGATCTGGGTTTATTATACGCAGTTGCGGTAGTAGATCTAGCGGAATATATGATGTTCATGTGGGTATAATTATCTTTGTACTATTTACCAGTTATAAAAGTGGTAGATCTGAGTTTATTATGCGCGGTTGCGGTAATAGATTTAGAGAAATATATGTTCTAAGTAATTTAATCCCGGTGTGTGATTAAATCTTAGTGTGATTGGTTTTCTAAATATTAATACAATTGTTGGATAGTTGTAAGAGCGGTTGCTTTATGACTAATCAGTGATTAGGAGTTGATTTGAGCGGTTGCTAAATTGGCCAACACTTAAGGAAAACAGAGATTTTACTCTCACAATTACGTAAAAACATAATTGAACATGTTGGAATAAAAGGATATGTGGGTATACATCATCATATAAATCTAGTGGTGGATTCAATCTCTTAACCAATTTTCTTATATTGTTGATTTCAGTTTATTTATTGTTATTATCTTTGAAACTGTTCATTGTTCATCAAAACTCCAAAACCCCCCTATTTACTGTTTATTGTCAATTAGAGTCTAAATTGGGAATTGTTTAATAGTGTTAATTGAATTGGTTCTCTGTAGATCGACTCTTACTAACTACAACTAGTTATAAGATTTTTATTTTCTGGTGGGCCTGACAACTGATTTTTATCTAAATTTTAATCATTATATCTTCACGCATCAATGTCTCAACTGCAAAGAGTCTTGCTCTAACCTTACAAGCTGCTCACCATTCCCCACTAGCTCAACCCCCGCATTGTGAGTATACTATATAGTATACTTGTGCTTGTTCAGGTAATACAAATGGCTCATTTGAATGAAGCCTTAATTTGTATTTGACATCAATCAATCCATATCTCTCATCAACATTAACTCCATTAATTGAGTCAAACCAGTAGCACCATAAAAGAAATACTTTGTTCTTACCTAGATATGACAATTCCAATATCTTTTCAAGGATGTCATAATAGTCTAAGTCATTATTGTCATATATACTTCCTCGAACGCAAACCCCACTGTTCATAATAACTTTATTTTGTTTGTACTCCTTAGTATGGAACTTATACCCATTGACTATTAAGCCATTGTAAGAACTAAAAAACTTAGATGGATCATAACTCATCTGTTGAATCATTCAATCCTCAATTTGACCTATATTTACTTTTGAATCATTACAAAGAAAATAGATAATTGTAACATTTAGTATTGGTATAACAAATATTATTTTTATATGATATGATTATGGATGAAAGGACTCTAGATGTTTTAGTTACCTACTGAAGTCCTTATCCCAAAGTTCCAATATTTGATCTTCAGAGATACTAGAATTTGTCTCCCTTGGCAAATCCTTGAATTGTCTATTCAATACAATAATTAATATTGAATATAATGTAATTGGAAATTTGTTAAATAGCTAAGTTAGTGAGTAGACTTACTGGAGATAGGGTTCTACTTCTCTACAATTTACAAGCACATAAGTCTCAGTAATTTGAAGCTCTACATCCATTAAAAATCTATTATGACCTCTCCCAATAGGGCGACATTGATGTTTAAAAATAGACAAGCATTCATTAGTCATATCTTCCCTACCATCATCGTTTCGAGGAACTTGAGTGCTTCTTGTCTATAGTTGTGAATCAAAATATATAGAAGCAAAATTAAAAATTTTTTCTAATTTATATGCTTCACAGATAGACCTTTCAACTCTCGCCTTATTTTGAACCTTCTTTTTCAAGTACAACATATACATCTCAAATGGATACATCCATCTATATTGCATGGGACCTCCGGCCTTAGCTTCATAGGCAAGATGCATAACTAAATGTTCTATCACGTCAAAGAATGCTGGTGAAAAAATCTTCTCTAACTTACAAATTGTTTCAATAATGAAAAGCTCTGCATTCGCCATAATGGAAGTACATATTTCAATTGCACAAATTTCTTTAAAGAATAAGCTGAGCTCTATTAATGCTCCCCGTATAAGTTTTGGTAACATATGACGAAATGCTAGAGGAATTAACCTTTGCATAAAAACATGACAATCGTAACTTTTCATTTTATACATCTTCTCATCATCTAAATTGATGCAACATGCAATGTTTGACGCATACCTATCAAGAAATTTCAATTGTTTTATCCATTCACACACTGTCCTCCTTTGATTGGCATTTAACACTTAAGTTGCCTTCGATTTTTTACATCATTTAAGGTGGAACGTTTACATATCATCTTCAAATCTTCTATTGCATTTACATTATCTTTTGTCTTGCCCTTTATGTCCACAATAATGTTGAAGATATTATCAAACACATTCTTCTCAACATGCATAACATCCAAAATATGTCGTATTAGATTAGTGGACCAATAAGGCAATTCCCAAAACATGCTCTTCTTCATCCAGTTGTGAAACTCGCCAAAGCCACATTGTTTTTTGTTATGTGAATTCAAGTCAAAAATGACTTCTTCAAGCTGAGTCACTCTATTCAATACATTTGTCTCACTCAATCGTTGTGGTAGTAGAAAACTTTTCACTGTTGAATTCTTCTTAAAAGAGTACTGGTTACAACAAAACGGATGTTCAGGAGGTAGATATTGATGATGACAATCAAACCAACAACATTTCTTACCATGCTTCAATACAAATAACTTACTGTTCTCCATATAGTAAGGACAAGCAAGTTTTCTATGAGTGTTCCATCCACTTAGCATTCCATAAGCTGAAAATTTACTTATTGTCCACAACAAAGTTGTTTTCATATTAAAATTTTGCTTATTCCACGCATCAAAAGTGCTCACCCCATGGTCCCACAAAGTCTTCAAATCATCAATCAGGGATCTAAGATAGACATCTAAACTTTTACTCAGTGACTTCGGTTAGGAATCACAAGAGTAAAGAATATGTATTCCCTTCTCATACGCATACTTGGGGGGAAATTATAAGGTGTGACAAAAATAGACCAGTATGAGTATAGGGTAGCTGAACCACTGAATGGATTAAAACTGTCTATGCAAAGGCCAAGCCTAACATTTCAAGTTTCTAGCGCAAATGTCAAATGGATGGCGTCAAAATGTTTCCAAGCCTCAACGTTAGTTGGATGTATGATCACTGATTTATCTTGACACACTCCATTCGCATGCCAGCACATATATTGTGCAGTCTTTTTGAACATAAATAGGCATTGGAGTCTCGAAATAATGGGAAAATATTGCAACACTAAGAATGACGCATCTTTTCAATTTTTTAAACGTCCCACCTTTAGTTTGAATCGCGGGTCTCCGCATACTAAGCACACTGAGTAAACACTCTTGTCCCTGTACTCTCTGTAATACAACATGCAATGATTAGGACATGCATCTATCTTCTCATATCCTAATCCTAACTCATTGACCATTCTCTTCGATCTGTAATAACTTTCGGGTAACCTTTTTAACTCTGGAAGCATGCTCTTAATTATGATAGTCATTCAGTTATAACAACTCTCACTCATGTTGAACTCTGACTTTAGATTCAATAGTTGAGTTACAACTGACAATTTCGTGTGCTTATGGCAACCATCCCATAAAGGTTCTTCAGCGTCTCTCAACAAATCATAATACTTCAAAGCCAACAAATTCAGATCCTCTTCCAAATCTTGAACTTCTGGATTTAATATATCACCCGCAACATCTATAACCATATCCACACATGGATTCCTAGTCTCCATTTCATTATCATGGACAATGGATGCTAAACCACTATCCCCTCATCTGTTCTCACCATGAATGGTCCAATTTACATAACCCTTCACAAATCCGTACTTATACAGATGGTTCTCTACTGAAAATGACTTAATCCTAACTTGGTTCTTATATTTTGCATATGGTCAAGGAATGCAACTTAATTGATCAAAAACCATCGGGTGTCCTTTGGTGACCTTAATGAAATCATCAACTTCATTCTTGAATTCTTCACTTACACGACCAATGTGATCCTTTCTTCGTAACATCCAACTTCAGTTAGGTTTTATGATTGCTGAAGTTGATTTAACACATTAATACTATTATTTTCAAAATTCTCATCTCTCTTAACATGGTATGGCTCTATCCCATTCAAGAAGACACTTTTTAAGTACTTGATTGATAGCACTCACAAAAATCACACATCATATACTTGATGAAATTTTGACAGCATTTTTCATTGGTCTCCAAGTGCACGGCTAGAAAGTGGAGACATCTACCACGATCAAGTGTGCACCTAGAGAACAAAAGGAAATGTTGCACAACAAAATTTCATCAAATATATGATATGAGGTTTAAGGACTAACTATAATCAAGTGAAGGAAAAGTTTCATCCCAAACTGTCCAACTTGGGCAATTCAAGATTCAATATAATGAGCAGTACTTTCAAAAAATACATGTGCTCACTAATATTGAATCTCAAATGGGAAACTAAGGTTTTGCTCATCAATACGATTTACCCCTTGTATCAAATATATGACAAAGAATGCTACAAAAAAAAAAACTAAATTCTCAATAGTATACATAAAAGTAATATTGACTCAATTATAAGAACTACATAGTATAAACAAAAGTCCCAAAATAGTCCAAAACTACAGTTCAGGTCATGACATAACTATGCATACGTAGATCACAAAAACTGACCAAGAAATTCTGATAAATGAAAGCTCTTTTAATTCCCTTCACCAAACTATCAATGTAATAAAAAGAATGACACTTGCTTCCTACAAGATCAAAGAATAAAAAAACAATTATTATCATTTCTATCTTGGGATAAGATTAAATAGAAGAGAGGTTTGAACTCATCCTCCAGTCAATGTGCACATATTTTCTTAAATTTATTGAACAGTCACTAGACGATAATTCAGTATATAGGAATTATTCAAGTTGACTTATTATTCAGGGTAATAACACGCAATATTCACTTCCTCTTATGATAGACACATTTATCTGTTCTGAATTTTAGAACACAGGGATTCTACAAAGTGTGAGTGATAGATCTAACACTTGAGAGAATGGACTTATGAGAAATTAGAGAAATGATTCTTTGTGAATTTGCTTTCTATTCATAAAAATACTCAGCAGGTGGATTTATATATATACATTAGAATGGGGTAATTAAGATAATACAATTTACGAGGTAATTAAGATAACTTATTCCCTATGTACATAAATTCTAGTATACATGAATCTATACATGAATCTGTACATGAACCTTATTAATGAATTTCGTTAATCTCATCAGCTCGTTATTCTCAACACTCCCCCTCAAACTGGTGCATATATGTCATAAGCATCCAGCTTGTTACATATGTATATTATCCTTGGACCTCGGAGTGACTTAGTGAACACATCCGCCAGCTGATCATTAGAATTCACAACTGATGTGATAATTTCTCCAGAGATAACCTTTTCACGAATAAAGTGACAATCAATCTCTCTGTATTTAGTTCACTCATGGAAGACTAGATTAGAGGCAATGTGCAAAACTGCTTGATTATCACAAATAAGATTCATAGACCCTATTTTACAAAACTTTAACTCAGAAAGAAGTTGCTTCAGCCATATGAGTTCGCATATAGTAAGAGCCATAGCTCGATACTCTGCTTCTACACTAGATCTAGCAACAACACTCTGCTTTTTGCTTTTCCATGTAATGAGATTGCCTCCAACAAGAACACAATAACCTGAGGTTGATCGCCTATCACTTGGGCAACCAGCCCAATCTGCATCAGTGTAGGCAATAATATTAGTATGACCTCTATTCTCATATACCAATCCCCATCCTGGAGAACCTTTAATATATCTCAAGATCCGTATTACTGCGTTCCAATGAATATTACAGGGAGAGTTAAGAAATTGACGCACAACACTAACAGCAAAAGAAATGTCTAGTCGGGTCATAGTAAGATAATTCAACTTCCCTACTAGTCTTCGATACCTTTCTAGATCTGAATAGGGTTGCCCCTGATCTGGCATAAGTTTAGCATTAGGATCCATAGGAGTGTCAATCGGTTTACAATTTATCATTCCTATTTCCTCCAAAATATCAAGAGCATACTTCCTCTGAGATATAGCAACACCAGTGTTGGATTGAGCTACTTCAATTCCAAGGAAGTATCGTAACCGTCCCAAATCTTTTGTTTGGAAATGTTGAAACAAGTGCTCCTTGAGGCGTTTGATGCCATCATGATCATCTCCTGTAATGACAATATCATCCACATACACAACAAGATAAATGCACTGATTAGAGGGAGAATGTTTATAAAACACAGAGTGATCTGCTCCACTGCGAATCATGCCGAATTGTTTAAAGGCTGCACTAAATCTGCTAAACCAAGCTCGAGGGCTCTGCTTGAGGCCATACAAGGCCTTTTGTAACCTGCACACATGTCCACGTGACTGCCCCTGAGCAACAAACCCAGGAGGTTGCTCCATATAAACCTCATCTTCTAAATTACTGTGAAGGAATGCATTTTTAATGTCCAACTGATGGAGAGGCCAACGGCGCATGGCGACCATGGATAAGAATAAACAAACAGAGGCCATTTTAGAAACTGGAGAAAGTATCATCATAATCTAACCCAAATACCTGAGTGTAGCCTTTAGCTACTAAACAGGCTTTTAATCAATCAATCTGACCATCTGGGCCCACTTTGACAGCAAACACCCAACGACAACCAACGGTAGATTTCCCTGAAGAAGAGGGAACAAGTGTCCAAGTGTTATTGGATTCTAAAGCTGTCATCTCGTCAATCATAGTCTGTCTCCATCCTGGATGAGAGAGTGCTTCCTGGACAGTTTTAGGAATGGAAACAAAGGAAATAGTAGACACAAAGGCACAATGGGAAAGAGATAAACAGTGATAACTTAAGAAATTATAAATTAGATGAGGGTTACGAGAAGACCGTGTACTTTTGTGAAGAGCTATAAGCAAATCAACAGGAGATGCAGGTAGATCCGGAGTAGGTTCAGAGATTGGAGCAGAAGATGAATCACCGGTCTCTTCAATAACAAATTCCTCCAATTGTGATTGGCGAGGACGACGCTGATAAGTAATGAAAGGACGAGGAGTGGGAGACACAGATGGAGAAGAAGACGCTGACAAATCTGGTACTGGAGAATCAGTAACAAGAGGAATAGGGAAGTTGATGGGCGATACCTGGGATACAGAATCTGGTGTCACCGACGTAGTGAAATAAGGTGTATCCTCAAAGAAGGTGACATCGGCAGACATGTAGAAACGATGAGTAGAAGGAGAATAACATCTGTATCCTTTCTGTACACGAGAATAACCAAGAAAGATACACTTGACAAAGACGAGAGACAATTTATCAATACCTGGTGTGAGATCATGTACAAAGCAAGTAGAACCAAAAACACGTGGGGAAGCTGTGAAAAGTGGGTCCGAGGAAACAACAAGGAATGAGGTACTTTGTTATTCAAGGCGGATGATGGCATCCGATTTATCGAGAAAACCGGCGATAGAAGAAGCGCATCACCCCAAAATTTTAAAGGTGCATTGGCATGTAACAAAAATGGTACGGCAATTTGTTTCAATAATATGACGATGTTTTCTTTCAAGAATACCATTTTGTTGTGGTGTATGTGGACAAGAGGATTGATGAATTACGCCATGAGAAGCCATAAAATGATTAAGTGGAGCAGAAAAATATTCTTTTGCATTATCACTACGCAAGATGCGAATAGGATGTCCAAATTGGGTTTGAATTTCATTGTAAAAATTGTGAAAAATAGTATTTCGAACGTTCCTTCATTAAAAAGATCCAAGTACACCTTGAAAAATCAATGAAAGTAACAAAGTACCTATAGCCTAAGATAGAGTTGACTCGACTAGGACCCCAAATATTTGAATGAACAAGAGCAAAGGGAGAAGTTGTTTTATGATGAACTGAGCTTGGGAAGGATGTCCGAATATGTTTACCAAGCTGACATGACTCACATTCCAGAGATTGTAGGTGAGAAAGATGAGGGACCATTTTCTTCAGTTTATTAAGATTTGGATGACTCAGACGACGATGAAGGAGACTCGGTGAATCAGCAACAGTGCAAGCAATTGAAAATGGAGGCTGGAAATAGTAGAGACCATGTGATTCAGATCCTATGCCAATCATCTGTCTTGTATTCCGGTCCTGTATAGAGAAAGAATTGGCAGTAAAGGTTATGGAACAATTAAGATTACGAGTGAGTTAACTAACAAAAACTAAATTAAAGGGGCAACCAGGAATAAAGAGAACAGAATTTAATGGCAAGGAGGGAAGAAGTGTGGCTTGACCAATGCCTTTGGCTTTTGCCTTGGAGCCATCGGCAAGAGTGATGTAGTGCGAATTTTTGGGTTGTGATATTTTTGAGAAAAGAGAGAGATTACCAGCTATATGATCGGAAGCACCAGAATCCAAAATCCAGGATTCAACAGGCAAAGAACGAGAGAGACAAACCGTAGAATTACCAGTATGAACTACAGCTGCTGAAGATGAATTTTGTTGTGCTGCCTTGAACTGAAGATATTCCTTATATTCAACATCTGACAACATATTCTGATTAGTACCTCCATTTTCATCCTATTTTTCTGGACCCGAAGATTGAGAATAAGTAACATGAGCTGACTTCTCTGGAAATCCAATTAGGGAATAACATTTATCTTGAGTGTGCCCCATACGTTTGCAGTAGGAGCACAGTGATCGATTACTGAAACCACGATCTCCTCGTCCACCTCGACCACGACCTCGGCCTCCACGTCCTGCCACATTGGAAAGGAAAGCAGATGACTCTAAACCTGGTGAGGAACCAGCTCCTGACATAGCCTCTGGCGAAGGAACTCGTAACAAACGATCAATGAGATTTTCCGCTATAGGGACATTGGGATTTGTCAAAATTTGGTTCCGAACAAATTCAAAGTCGTTGTGGAGACCGTGAAGGACAAACATCGTGCACATATTATCGATCTTATTCTGGACATCATCTCCGGATAGGGCCAACTTGACTTCATCAATGGTAGACTGAGCTTTATTCAAATACGCTTGGAGATCATGATCCGTCATTTGGAGTGTAGCTAAATTGTGCACCACATCATAGAGGCGTTGGACATCATTTGAATAAACACTTCGAGCTTTCTTCCATATGTCGTAACAGGTTTTATAGGTGCGAAAATGAACCATCAATTTTGGGTCAATGGATTGCCATAAAAGTGAAACTAGCTGATAATCAGCTCTCTGCCACTGATCTCGCTTTGTAATGTCAATATTTTCAGCCTTTTTGGTTAAATGGTCAGAGAGACCTTGTCCCAAAAACCAAATCTCCACAGCAGCTTGCCAATCCATATAGTTCCTTCCATTGAGCTTTTCTGAGGTAATAGATGGATTACCAGAGAAAACAAAAGAGACGGGGGCCTTATTAGAGGAAGTAGAACCACCAGAGATAGCATTCGAGGTTTCTAACATGGAAGCCATTGAAGAACAAAGGTGGGCTTCAAAGACCACTAGCCAAACAGTAATGAACAACAACAGAATAGTATGGAACATTAATGAACAGTGATGGAACAGTAATGAACAGTACGAAACAGTACGAAACAGTAATGAACAGTGGCGGAACAGTGCGTAACAGTACGGAACAGTGAAACAGTGATGTGAACAGTCCAGAACAGTATGAAAAACAGTGCGTGAACAATACCGGGACTGGTACGGGTTGAGAGACCAGAAGCGGGATCAACCCGCTCTGATACCAACTTGAGAGAATGGACTTAGGAGAAATTAGAGAAATGATTCTTTGTGAATTTGCTTTCTATTCATAAAAATACTTAGCAGGTGGATTTATATATATACATCAGAATGGGGTAATTAAGATAATACAATTTACGAGGTAATTAAGATAACTTATTCCCTATGTACATGAATTCTAGTATACATGAATCTATACATGAATCTGTACATGAACCTTATTAATGAATTTCGTTAATCTCATCAGCTCGTTATTCTCAACACTAACCATAAACATAGATACAAATATTAATATAAATCAAAATCAGACTTCTATCAATATACTCGTTCTTAGAACTTAATAATGATATCTAAATACCAAAACTCAAATTGCTTACTATTAGACATCTTAGAAATGACACAAAGACCATAGACAAGTTCACAACTCCTCTCCTTAGCCTTAAGTGAATTCAACGATTCAAGTTTGAAACTAAACAAAACTAAATAGCATCACAAAAACATATGGGTTGTAAATTCCTAGAATGTGCTCCTTAATGTCAATTTCATGCATTTCATTCTCAAGGTGAACCCCATTATTTACACACTCAATGACACTTAAAACAAAAATGGAAAGCAAAACATTTTTCAAATAAATTATGCATACAAAACACTTGTAATCGATCCACACAGATCCTTAATGAGCAAAGACTTAATTCTAAGATCTCTATAATTACAAGCTTTAAGTCCTAGATACCTAACAGCCAACAATACCTAGAAATAACAAAGCCTACACCCAACCATAAACAAACAAAACCAAAAACAAGGTATCTCAATTCTGACTTAACCTTAAGCAAGCTCCTAGGCTCGGATTTTAAAACAGAACAGACCAGAGGGAAAAAATAAACTAACACCATAGCATAAACAAATCAACAGGAAGTGTGAATTCCCCAAGTCCACACTATGGTGTCAATACAACCCAACCCTTTAAATAAATTACCATGTAGAAATTTATATCATTTGACATACATACACAAAGAAACTCAGATTACATAAATTTAATCAGGTAAAGAAAGAAACAGGACAGAGGCATGTTTTCATCCTTCATCATTCATCTTTCAGCATCCTTCATCTTTCTATTTTAATGTATATATATACTCTATTAATTGATTTTCTTTCAAGTTATGATAGATCCAGGCATCCCTGGTCCTAGTGATCCATACCTGAGGGAACACTTACCCTGGTATATATGACACTATAAATCTATAATATATATGATATGAATATGATTTATATGAACAAACTAATAAACTATATATCATGAAAGGTCTTTAGTAATTTTCTGAATTGTTAGGAATAAAGGTATCAAGAACAAAAGAAAGAACGAAGCATTAAGCACATGATAGAGAGAGAGATAAAAGAATGAAAACTGAATGAATTGATTCTAAGTGAAGACTATTACATGTGTTGCTATTAATAGCAATCTATTTAGTTTGTAACTAACTAGTAACTAACTACTAACTATTCTAACAAACTTAATTAAACTATAACTGAATTAGTTATTAGTTATTCCTTAAATTTCCCTCTCAAACTCAAGGTCTGAAGACTTTCAACTTTGAGTTTGTGTCGAAACATAGGAAAGGCAGAACTTGAAACAACTTTGGAACGCAAATATGCTACTTGCTCAGTAGAAGGTAAATGACTGACTTTGATCTTCTGTTCATCTGTTGCATTACTTTTTTCCTAACAAAGTAGAGATAAAGCTCAAAATATTTTTTTGAATGAAGGATAAGATTTGTTGTTAGCATAACAACACTTGAGTTATCAGAATATACATCCGGAACTTTGGCAATTGGTACCTTTAACTCACTTAGCAGTGACTGCAGCCAAGTGAGTTCAACAACTACAGATGCCATGCTCCTATATTCAGCCTCTGCACTAGATCTTGAAACTACACTTTGCTTTTTGGAGGTCCAAGAATTAGGTAACTTCCTATCATAACGATGGAGGCAATACCAACCTAAGTGACCAAATTTTCCACAAAGTTGACATTTGGCATTTGGATGTCTACCACCACCTCTACCAAATCTGCCACCAAATCTATCTCTGCCTCTGTTGTTAAAACCTCTACCTTGACCTCTACCATAGAACTAAGAGCCTCCACCATAATTTTGACCTCCACAATAATTCTAGTTTCCACTATCAAACCTTCTGTTTTGCTGAGAACTGTGAGTAATGTTTGCTTGCAGTAGTAACTAATCATTATCTAAACTCTTTTGTGTTTTTCCAATCTCTCTTCTTGTGCCATTAATAAGGCTTCAATCTCTTGCACTGTGTAAGGCTCAAATCTTGACATAACAAAAGTGATAAAACCATCATAGTCTTCTGAAAGACCATAAAAAATGGCTTCTATATGAGCAACAGTATCTATGGGAGAACCTACTGCAGCTAAGACATCAACTAACTTCTTGATTTCAAGTAAGTAATCAGCTATGCTACTAGATTTCTTCACATTTCGTAATTGAACCTTCAATTGCTTAATGTTTGCTTTAGACTGAGTAGCAAAAAATTGTTCAAGACGATTCCAAACTTGAAAGAAAAACTCAGCCAACCATTCGCATGGTTAAAGATTCAAACATTGCAGCAAGAAGCCAAGATAACAACAATTGATCTTGCTGCTCCCAATTCAGATATTCTTCAGAGACATTATCCATCTCAGCATCGCTTTCAGAAGCAAATTTCTATGGAATAACTTATGCTCCTTGTATGAATTTATGAAGTTTAAAGCCCTTTACGGTTGCTAGAGCTTGTTGGCGCCATGGAAGAAAGTTGTTGTCGTTGAGCTTGAAGGATATTAGACTTGAAAAAGTCTGCAGAAGTGAAGTAAAGCTTTGTACTGATTGAGCACTACCTTCCATAGTTGTGACTTGCGCAGATTCGTCATTGTAGCGTTTGAAGCTTTGATACCATATAGGTATCAAGAACAAAAGCGAGAAGGAAGCATTAAGCACATGGTAGAGAGAGAGAGATAAAAGAATGAAAACTGAATGAATTGATTCTAAGTGAAGATTGTTACATGTGTTGCTATTAATAGCAATCTCTTTAGTTTGTAACTAACTACTAACTATTCTAACGAACTTAACTAAACTATAACTGAATTAGTTATTAGTTATTCCTTACAAGGAATTAACTATTAAGTAAAGGACACAGATAGGAATATGGATAAAAAACCAACGAGGATTTAAATTTCATGCATAGATATGGAAAGCAAAGACATAAAATAAGAGTTTCAGTCTTCAGATATATAATCAATCATTTAGCTATATAGCTCTTCTCCACTCCACTGAAAGGTGCTTGACCATTTACTCACAGGATAGTCACAGATATCCCAGGCACAATGGGGTAGACCCAAGATCCTATTTAAAAAGATGCAATAATTTCCTATTTAAGATTATGTTGTATTTGATTTTGGTAGTGGCTTTTTATTTATCAAGCAAGTCTTTTGCTTTGCAAAGGTTTTGAAGTATGAGACATAATATGTGAGAAAGCATGTAAGATCTTTCCATTGGGTTGGTAGACCCTCAAAAAACCGACAAGGATACAAGAATAGTTGTTAGCTAATTGTAACTTTGGCTGCTCCCCTGATACTAATCCTATAGTCTCCATTGGAGTTTAATGGATTATGACCTCTCAGCCATGTGTATAAGCAATTAACAGACCTCATTAAATTTGTGTGCACTATTATGGGGAGTTTATCTAACTATTTTTGTGGTGATTTTACTGGTGGACTTTTTCATTTCCCTTCTTAACTGTGTGCTTTAAAGCACTTAATTGAAAATTGTACAACTATATTGTTTCATATAGACACAATATATTTGCACTTGTAGAGAATCAACATTACTTGTCAACATAAAATTGTAATTTGTTAATAGAAAATGCACTTATGCTCTTTTGGTTTCCTGCTAATTACTTATGCAAGGCTTCTTATAATTCTTTTACTGCTTAGCACTTAGCACATGGTTTCCTTATTCTTAAAGAAATTGCTAGGCTTACAGGTGCAATAAGGACAAGGGGAAGAGAGGATTTTCCATGGTGGATTAAGCCAGGTAGGGGAAGAAAGGATCTTTTCTAACTCAGCACCATTGAGTCATATTTCCGTTGCTCCACACATGGAAAAACAGAAGCGTGGGGAGCATGACTGGAAACACATGGTTGATTCTAGCTTGAAGTTTCATTAGGGAAGGGAAGATGATACTTATGGGCTTAGTTTTGACGAGGCAGGTTGGCCGGATTCAGACCTTGGGCGAGTGGACCAGACCCAACCCTCTCTATTCAGTTGGGCCTGTAATCAGTTGAAGCCTATTGAAGAGCAATCAGTTGGGCCCACAATGTTTCACCCATTGGAGACTACATTTCACGGGCCAAATTGGAAAGCTCTACTTGAACAAGGAGCTTCTGGATGTTATGTCAACATTACACAATAGAAATGGAAGAATTGGAGCATATATGACTGTGTTGTCATGAAATTGCCAAAACTTCTAAGTGACTCCTGCAATACTGGGTTGTTCAATACTAGCTACAAAATCAACATCAACCTACTACCTATTGAAAGGCTAAGCAAAGGGAACTATGTAAAGGGAATTTACGATGCTGCAACTGACAACTTAGGTGTGAAAGGTTGCAGAAATCCAAACTCAGAGCCCGCATCATCCCTTCTCAGTGCAACTAATTCCCTGCTGGATTTTGTTGTGTTGATTCAGCCAAGTTATGAGGAAATATTGAAGATGGTTGTGTGCATTTCTGCGAAAGTTCTTGGTAAGGCTCTTGCCACCATTACCACAATTGCAAGAGTTGGTCTTCTTGCTTCCGTGCAAGAATTTGCATTTATGACTCTTGGTGGAGATGCAAGGGATATTGGTGGAACTATTAATCATGGAATAATGTCTTGTATGTTTCCCTCCTTGCTGTATTTTATTGTGGGAAATAGTGAGGGTCAATGGGACCCTGGTGGAAGCTCATGTGCTTCAAGCATAACTTGGCCTTCATGCTTCAAGCAATGAGACCCCGAAGGAAAGTTAATTAAGCTGTTATAGGACACTCACTTGAACCTTCACCTTGAGGACAAGGCGAATCTTTGGGGGGGGGAGTATTGCTAGGCTTACAGGTGCAATAAGGACAAGATGGGGAATATTGAGAGTCTTAATGTTAATGGGTTGCAACATTGATGTGGCAGTTAGTGGAAGAAAAGTGATCATGGAGTATTCAATATGTTAATAGGTTTCTACATTTATATGGCAGCTAGTGGAGTGGAGAGAATTTAATAGGGATAGCACTTAGCATTTACCTAGAGGTTATGACAAATGAATAGGCAGTCAGTGGAGAGAATAAATAGGAAAGTGGATGAGGAGAGAAGGCATCCAATCATTTGAGTAAAGAATTGGGGCCTTTGGGTAAGGAGAAAGCAGACCCTCGAAGATCTGCAGGTTTCTTTGTTCTGTTTTTTTGTTTTTCAGTGTAATCAAGAGGGATTTTCCCTTTTGTAAGGAGTTAGACTTCATTGTTTCTTTCTCAGTAAAACCAGTACCTATCAAAAACAAACAAAACTTTAGTCCATTATGTGTTTGGTAACTGTGTTGTCCATTGAAAATTATATTTCCAAAGAGTGCACTATAGTTGTAGAAAAAATCATTTTTTATCTTGTGTTTTTCTGCTAGTTATATAGTTAGGTCTTCTTCTTTTCTCTTTCCTGATTTAAGTAATACATGACTTTGTTGTTCTTCAAGTTATGGAACTTAAGTCTAATAATATAATAATTAATCTACGAACTTCATTGGGAGCTTGATTAACTTGCCTCAAATAAGAGATCAATCTCACAAGGATTGCATTTGATGTCTCTTTGATGGGTAAACTTGAATTAGATACCAAATTGTGGTAGGCCATACTTGGTACTTCACCTTTGGATCTAGAGATTTGAGATGCTGAAAACTGAAAAGAATTGGCAGTTTTAGAAATCCAATGATTTGTTTTTTCTTTGAATGATTAATAAAGCAATATGATATAGGTAATTTTAGATAATTTCTTGATCTTCTTGTGTTGTTTTGTCGTTTCAATATCATACATAAAAGATTATAGGTACTCTTACTGTATTAGTTTTATGAGGAAGTTAGTTTGAAGTTTTATTGTATACTCTAAAAGCCAATTGTAAATAGGAAATGGTTGATCTAGTTCAAGTAATGCTTGTCTACCCTATCCCTACTGAAACTCTACAATTAGTGAGCAGAGGTGAACTTAGGACTGGATGGGAATAGTGGCAATGGGGATAGGATGAGGTGTGTTTAATAGCTTATATGGAAAGGGAATAGTCATTCCATTCCATTCGATAAAGGATTAATCCACCATTGCATTGTCACTACATCACCAAAATCACTGGCTCCCCCCCCCCCCAACTTTTCCACCTCCACTTGCCACTACTGTCATATGCACCCACACCACCATCACCTCCATCCCAGCCAGGCTGCGATCATAGAAGCTACCATCTTCTCCAACACTTCCATCTCTCACCACTGCCACCACAACTGCTGTGGAGTTGTGGTTTTTAAGTTATGTTTCATTCAGCTGTTTTAGTTTCTTCCCTTTTCTCCAATAATGTTCCTTCTTTTTTATATATATAAAAAAAAAAAAATCATATCCAGCCATACAATCAGACATGACAAAAATATCTCATTTCATGAAAAAACTCATGTCCAATCCTATCCCTAAAATTCCGCATGCCATGCAAGTACATTAAATTTAAAACCATTATCACACAGCAAGGAGCAGGGTACTAGTCATGTGTAAAATTTAATACCAGTCCAGTAAGATTATTAGAAGAATACAGGAGAAATGTTCAAATCTGAAGAGGAAAAGACATGTTTTTTTTGGATAAAAAGAGGAAAAAACATTAAATTATTGATAAAAGCATTAAAATTATGCCAATCAAGCAGCTTTTATCATGAATGTGAAGCCACCGCAAGGATGTACAAGTAAAACACCATGCTCTCATCCCTTCCTTGACCAGAAGTTAGTTAACCAACAAACTATTAATAAGCACAATATAGGCATTCCTTAATTAATTTCACTGCAGGAAAAAAAAAGGATGGAAATATCCAAATATGGACAGTGACTTGATGACATGAGATTCGTTTACCTCAGCCGTATGATCCCTTAAGATGTGCCTGCAGTTGTAGTTACCATCATCTGACCCTTGCCACAAACGAACTGTTTGCAACATAAAGAAAAAAATATTGACCACAGGAAGATGCAAAATGTAAATACTAACATGTAATAAAAGAAATGCACACTTAGGAAAAACTTGTATTTAATAAGTACAACACCAAATTGTAAGAAGCATAAAAACAGTCCTGCAAAGCCCAATAAAAAGACCTTTAATCAAATTGGATAAGGCTACAACAGTAAGTATCCATATCTTAACAGCCCCAAACTCCAACTTTATAGTTGATTCCATATTTTTCTGGATGCTTTTGAATTGACATTTATAAGTCATATACGTCATCTCAGTTGGCCAGGTAAGACTGACATTTAAGGAAATATCCATATGAGAATAAAATGGAAAATAGAAACATAAATTGCAAGAGACAGAAAAATGGATACAGTGAATTCTAGATTCACACACAACTTTACAAGCTTGGTTTTGCTAGATTGTGCCAAAACAAAATTTAGGTGTCTGGAGAAAACAAGAGCCGTGGCAATGCATGGACAGACATTAGTGTCATGCTCGAAAGGGTCTTTTCTTGGGTGGAGATGGATGGGCAAATAGATTTTTAAGCAATGAAACCTAATTATCCAATGAATTAGAAGGGATAGCAATTTACCTTATCCGCTGAACCAGTTAAGATGAAATCACCCTGAGAAACAAACTTTACCCTGGTAACCTACCAAAAGTATACTTAATTAGCTAAATGAATTTGAAGACAAGATAACTCCATCAATTCAGTAAAAATAAAATAAAAATAAAAATAAAAAATTGAATAAAACCTTTTTTGAGTGACCACTGAGTGTGGATAATATCTGTCCTGAAGGTCAGTAAAAAATAACAGCATTTGTATCAATCCCTCCAGTTGCAATTATGTCCTGTCAACCAGGAAATGATATAGTCATTGATCAGCCCCTATTAGTTGTCTAGTTGAAAGAGTGACTAAGAGGTGTAGGGCATGCCAAAGAGGGTTTATTGCATACTTCCAATTTATGATTAAATGTCATACCTTAGAATAAAGGACATCAAGAGATACAATGCCTGGTTTGCTTGTTTTATGAATGGGATGACTAGATATTTGGTAATATCCCTCTAGAGCATCAATAAAAGCCAAAGTTTCAGGAATCTGAGAAAAAAACCAGAGAAGGACACACACAACCATGCAAACACCCAAATTTAAAATTAGAAATGTCAAAGAAATATTTGAATTAATACACAGTTAAAAAATATTACAATTTCACTAGACAAGTCAAATAAAATACTTTAAGTTGAATAAACAAGTGAAAAGGAATTCTAGAAATGTCATTAGATTCAGATGTCACAAGCTCTGAGCAACACTGAGACAACAAAGAAGAAAACAAGATAGCAACAACTGAATAAGTACTAGGCTACTAGCATTGCAGTGCTCAATGTATTCAATTTTTCATACATTATCATGAAGAATACCTTCCACCTTTTCCTCTACTGGGAGAGAGCAGTATTGCAGGAAAAAAAAGAGAATGGAAATATCCAAATATGGACAATGATTTGATGACATGAGATTTGTTTACCTCAGCCGTATGATCCCTCAAGATGTGCCTGCAGTTATAGTTACCATCATCTGACCCTTGCCACAGACGAACGGTCTGCAACATAAAGAAAAAAATATTGACCACTGGAAGATGCAAAATGTAAATACTAACATAATTGAAGACAGAGCTGTACCAGAATCAAGCAGAGTCATTTGCAACCAATATATGAACTTTAATATAGTGAAAAATCGTTTTAATAATCAGGCAGAGTCATTCCATGTGATGTGTACCAGAATCTTACCTACTTGAAGACAGAGCTGTACCAGAATCTTACCAAGTTGGAAGAGCTGCAACAGAGAGGTGCTGCGACGGAGAGGTGGTGGCTGGTGGCCGGAGTAGCTGAGACGAAGAAGGTGCAGCTTGTGTGGTTGGTGGTTCGCGTGCAACTCGAAGCAGAGCCTGGTTCGCGTCAGAGTTAGGGCAGAGCCTGTTTCGCGTTGCCGAGAGGGAATGGGAACGAGAGGGAATGAAAAAAGAGGGAGAGAATGAAATTTTTGAGGGAAAAATAAATTAATGTATTAAAAAATTTAATTTTCGAGCTAAATTGTTTTAATTACCAAATAATTCCTAACTTAGTTACTTACAAAATTTTATGTAGCTCCGAAATTTTTGTAGTTGAATCCCAGCTATTTGCTTGATAAAATATTTTTTTTTTGGTTTTTGAAATTTAGTTAAGGAAACTTATTTTATAATTAATTCATAATTAATTAATTACGGATTAGTTACAACAATTTTTTGTAACTAAATCATAACTATTTTGTAGTTATTTGCTTGATAAATTTTTTTCTTTTAAGCATTCAAAATTTAGTTAGGAAAACTTATTTCATAGCTAATTGGCTAATTATTAGCTATAAAAAAAATTTCATAGCTAAGTTTCATACTAAATTTGTAAAATTCTTGTTGTGTAATCAATCTTTGTTAAAGCTATTAATTTCCAAAATTGAGTACATAGATGAGTATGAGAACTTCTCACATTAAAACAACTAAAAATCAAAGTATTTAAGAGAGCATACAGTTATAAATTGTACTAATATAAAAGAAATAGAGTTAAGAGAAAGCAAACACCAAGATTTATACTGGTTCAACTTCTTGTGACCTACATGTAGTCCTCAAGTGATTTACTTGAGATTTGCCACTAAACTTTAAGTTTCAACAAGTACTTGCAACCTTTACATCAAAGAGCACCTACAACACATTTAGGATACCTTACCCTTAGTGTTTCACACACTTAAGCTTAAAAACAGAGGGTTATAATTAAAGGCTGTTATAATTCGCAATAAATGCTCAAGGATGATTTTGAGTGTTATCCCACTATATTTGAGTCCCCAAGGCTTTGTATTTAGAGCCCGTGAATTAAAAGAGCCATTGAGGGTGATTGGATGCATTTATTGCGAACTACTAGCTATTAATTTCTTATTTTAGAAATACAGATAATCAATTATTGAAAGCCCATAATCGAATATGTGCGAGATAGCACAAAATTCTTATGTTTCTAGAACATAGATAATCAGTTATTTGTGATCAATAATTGATTATTTCTTTTTAACATTTTGGGCTCAGATCTGCCTCTTTACTTCAATAATCAATTATACATATCCTCATAATCTATTATTAGCTCATAACCCATAACAGGGCATCATGCTGAGCCTAGATAATCAATTATGGCAAGCTCATAATCGATTATTTGGCTTCTAAGAGCATGAAAACACTTGGCCAACATAAGCCATATACACCCAAAAGTTCTAAAACACTTTAAAACACTTAAAAGTCATTTTGCTTGATTTTAAAAACATTTTTAGCAACTTAAAAGCCATTTTGCTTGATTTTAAAAACTTTTTTAGCAACCTAAAAACACATTGTTTCATTGAGTGCTATCTTGTGCATTTGAAAAAAAGATTTAAGAGCCTAGTGTAATCCCTTTTTTACATTTATATATGATCTAAGTGCTATATATTAATCTTGAAGGTTCTTAGACTTGATCTTGCATATTTCTTCTTGATTTGTGATCACCAAAACCACTGTCATTTGCCAATTACAGGTCATGGACCACGAGGTGAACAACAACCCGCTAGGGACCATGAACCGCAAAGAGAGCATGCGCCCTCCGCAGCCTCAGGCCCCTCACAACTACTGAGGGGCCACTACTGTTTCAGCCACCCATTCTCTGACTTTATTTTAGAAGTGTCACTACCAAAAGGCTTCAAGCCCCCAACAATAGAGGCGTATGATGGGTCTACAGATGTAACACCCTAATACTAAAATCTGTGGAAATAGGTTTGCCCCAATATTTTAATATGTTAAGTTTTGATAATAACAAATACAAGACAAAAAGAATGATGCTTATGCTTTATAGTTGTACTTAAAAGATGTCAAATGCATCACAAAAGAATATTGATCATGTTACATAGATGTGCTTAATGAGATATATTGTATCATGCATGATAATGTAATTTATCTAATTATATTTCATCTAATAATCATGCAATGAGATATATGTAACATTCATCATATAATATATCCAATAATGCATTATATGAGTTGTATTGAATTAATATTGGATTTGATTCTATTTTGATGAAAATGTGTAAAGTGTTCTTTATTGCATCCTATATAGGCATATCTATTTATAATTGATAAATATCTTATTTGAATGTGTTTATGAAAGTCTTATATGCATGTTAGACTAACTATAGTTATACATTTATAAATCATGCATATAAAGATATTGAGTTATGAATTTGGACTAACTATGCTTGTTTTAAGTGAGTAATACTTTGTAAGATAGTCCAAGTACCAAGAGTGAGCATTGCAACAAGAAAGTAAAAAGATCACAACTATGCTCAACTCAAGAAGGATGAAAATAATAAATATGTTCCAAGCTTGTGCAAGACATGAAGAGAAGAAAATTTCGGAAGCTTGGATTACATCAAGAAGCCAAAGGATTGAAAATGTAAAGATTAAGTCCCAAGGTTCTTCAAAAATAGCTTATAGGACTTAGATCTTGTGTAAAGGTAAAAAGAAATCACACTGAGTTCAAACAAGTTTTAAACATCTTTATAAGTGTTTCTAAATGTTTAAATGTCCAACAAAATGTTTTTGGAAAGCTAGCCTTGGTGGTATTTCAAATCTGTGAAAATTAGTCAAGTTTGTGTTTTGTAAAACTGACATTTAGTTACTCTTTTAATCAAACTTTCAAATTACTTTGAGTTTTGTTTTGAAACTTATTTCATATGAAAATAGACTCAAATATCTTTTCAATGAGTGGTCATTTGCTTTAAACAAATAGGAAACGAAAAAGTTATGACCAATTAAAGTTTGAGTTTTAAAAATCTGACCTTTGGTTACTATTTTAATCATATCTTTCAAAATACTTTGATTTTTATTCTGAAACTTCTTTCATATAAAAATATACTCAAAGATCTTTCCAATGAGTGGTCATTCGCTTTAATCGGATAAGAAATGAAGAAGTTATGACCTTTTAAAGTCAGTTTTCGAAACCAAAAAATGTTGTAATCGATTACACAGGCCATGTAATCGATTACAACGTTGACAGAAGCCGTGTAATCGATTACAGGAAGTATGTAATCGATTACAAAGTGCCCAGAAAGCTTGTAATCGATTACATGAAGCTTGTAATCGATTACCAAGTGCCCAGGAATGTTTCTAACGGCTATAAATGGCTAGTTTTCATAAAAAATCATTATAAAACACTACCAATGACTATTTTATCACTTGGGCTCTATATATAAGTGTTGTATGAAGCTTATACACCTCAAGAACACTAGAATTGATCCTTGAAACATCAAAATCATTTTTTGAGTTTTAAAGTGTGAATCCTTGATACCCATAGAGTTTTAATTTGTATTATCCACTCTTGAGAGAGTTTTCTATCATCTATACTTTGTTTCTCAAGTTGTATATCTACTCTTGTGAGAGTTTCTATTCTTTCTATTTACCTTGAAATCATTGTAAGAGGGTGAGGTATCCCTTAAGAAAGAAAAGGGTGAGGTATCCCTTGTAGTGAGACTCAAACACAAAGGGTGAGGTGTCCCAAAGGTGTTGTGAGTGCTCTTGATTGTAAATGTCATCAAGTACCTATGAAGCTTGAAGAATTGGAGGCTCTAGCACAAGGGTGAGGTATCCCAAGGTGTGAGGAGTGCTCTTGTATGTACAAAGGTTTTCCTAGCACCCGTGAAGTCTAGGAGATAGTGAAGAAAATCTCAAGTTAAGCTTGTGGACTGGATGTAGGTCACAAGTGGTTGGTGGCTGAACCAGGATAAATTCTTGAGTTTGATTCTCTCTTCCCTATACTCTTTAAATTCAATATTTAGTGAAATATATTTATCTATTGCATATCTTGATGTTTTAATTATTACAACTTGATATATAACTTATTCACTTAGTTCATCATATATCCCAAGTTATATTTGAGTAATCCTCAATAGTTGTACATTTATTAGACTTATTCCGCTGCATTTATTAATTGAGTTATTCAAAATGCATAATTTGTCAAAGTTGTATTGAAATTTGTAATTACCTAATTCACTCCCCCTCTTGGGTAATGGTTGTCATGGCTAACAAAATCTAGATATATACAACATACACAAAGATAAACAATACTATAATGTCACTACTTACATAAAAACATAATAGTATATCCATAATCATCATAGGGAGTCATTATAGAGAGCCTTATGAAATGTGGAAACATGCACACATATATATATACAACAAAAGCCTCTTAAAGGCATAGAGTGATACATAACTCTTTAGAATTACAAAAGAAGTATAAATATATACAAGGTTTGTAATAAAAGCAACTAAAACTAGAACTAAACTAATACTTTTAGCTTTCTTTTTCTTCTTCTTCTTTGAAGAACTTTCACCTAGAATTACATGACAACACAACAGTAACACTCAACAATTCTCAGTATGAGTAAACCAAAACCAGTTATACATATCATAATAAACATAATCTTAACACATACTTCAATAAGATATATTTAAATTGTTTTCAAGGTTTAACTTTAATAACTAGATAAACCAAGTTATACATATATTCATACTTACACACTTATCTTATTTAAGGCCTAAGCATGTTTTTCTAGGAACTCTGGTTTCTCGTGTTTACCTGTTGTAGGGAGGAAAAGATGTAACCTCATACTATATGTAACCCTAGCTCTTGTCAGGAATGGCTTGTTCTTTTAGGAACTTCTGATTCCTTTCCGTCTGGCCAAATGACATAATATCATGTAAGGTCACATTCATAGGAAAAACACTACCAGTCCATCCTAGTGTACTTGCATCCATTACACCATATTATCACATCTCAAGTGATATCTAAGCAATAATAAGTTGCCAAAGGTGTTAGATATTTTTGGTTGTACCAAGGTTCATACAATTCTCATACTTTCTAGATGATCTTTCTTCTCTTGCATTACCCTTAATAGTATCTTAACATACTCTAGAAAGCATGAACAAAGAATCCTAACAAGTAGGAAACTCAAGTTCCTCAAGATAAAAGTCCTAGAACTCATTGCCTAAGCGCCCACTTTCTCAACGCTTAAGCACTGCATGACAGAAAACTCTGCTTTGTTTTGTTTATCATTGGGTGCTTAATCGCCCAAACTCTGAGAGTTAATCGCTCAGTACCCGAGCCCTCTGGACTAGCGCGCTTAGGCGTTCACTTTCTGGGCGCTTAATTGTTGGCTTCTAGAACCTAAAATGAGCTCTTTGGCCTTGGGTGCTTAAGCAGCCAAAAACTGGGCGCTTAGGCGCCAGGCACTAGGTACCTGAAAACTTTAGTTACTATTCCATTGGATTCCAAACCAGTTTCAAACCTCTAAATTTAGGTTCTAAATGGTTTTCAACCCTAGATATGGTCCCTAAGCATACTAAAATCCTCATGCTCACAATCAACTCATCTATTATGGAATTATGTAAAAGATTCAAGGACTCTTATACCCATTTCTCAACTTGTAACCTAAGTATTCAAATGAGTTTTTCTAATCAACAACCATACATAAATTAAGCTAAAATAGACCATACTCTACCATTGAAGACATCAACCAAACAAGAAGACATCCTAAACATCTCAAAAACCCATTTTTCATTCATGATCAAACCATGAAATAAAGATGAAACTAGGGAGAAAAGAAGTACATAAATACAACCACCCTTACCTCTTGTGGTGCAGCTGATCTTCACACTTTGACTTTCCCTTTAGCCTTTCTCTTTTCCTCCTCTTCTTCTTTCTTCTTTCTCTTTTCTTCTTGTCTCTCCTTTCTTTCATTTTCTGCTTCCTCTTCTATTGTAGGGGAGATATGAAGGAGTGGAGAAAATGAGATAGAAAGTCAAAGAAAAAGATAGGCATCAGGCCACTTGAGTTTCTATATTAAAACTTTATATCTATTAGGAATACTTTGATCTTAACAAATCAAGTTTCCTAACTTCCAAAGGTATTAGAATAAATCCTAAGATTCATCTAAATACTCATTTCATCATTTACATAAGTTTTCATATCAGCTACAATTCAATCCGATATTAAAACACACAACCAATGTACTTAAAAATACCAAGTCAACTCGATTTATCTTGAAACTTTAACTACGTCTTATTTCATATATTTGTGACCTAAAAATAAATTATTCATATTTTTTTTCCTCATCCAAGGAATTTATGCTATTATCTGAGTCATTTTAGACTACTTTTCACCTTTGGTGTTGCAGCAAATTGCCCAAACTAACTCAGTTTGTAACAAAATAAAACAGGCATGTTAAACAAGTATTATGCTACTTCTGTAACTATATATAAGTCTAACATGTTATTAAGGGTATTACATTTCTCCCCTCCTTTTAAAAAATTTGACCCCAAAATTACTTGCCTGATAAGAACAACTTTAGGTAGTCCTGCTTCATATGGAACTCTAGCTCCCAAGTAGCCTCCTTAGTGTTAAAGCCACCCCATATAACCTTCACCAGAGTAATCTGCTTACCTCTAAGCTCTTTGACCCCTCTGTTCACAATCCTTACCGATTCTATACCATAAGACAAATCAACCAAACACTGATTCCTCACCCCTAGTACTTTCGGTAGAGGTTGCACTGGTTGAGTGGGTTGCGCAGGATGTTGAGGTTGGTTTCCTTCCATCCTTTCAAGCACCCTTGCTATAATAGCTTCCTGCTCCCTCATAGCATCAGTGATAATAGCTGCCTAGTCCCTCATAGATTGGCAGTTACGGTCGTCTGTTCCCTCATCGCGTTGGCCATTGCCATAACCGCTTCGGCCATATTGGGACCCTCTACAGATGAGTTCCTTATTTCTCTAGATCTCCTTTGGTGGTGCCATAGTTTCATGTGCACACAAAACAATACATATTGAGTTGATCAATCTCAATATCATGTAACTATGCAACAATAGCTAATAATAACCCAACCTAAGGCAAATCATGCCACCAAAGTACAAGAAAAGCACAATTCTAAAAATGAACTCTTAAATATGCCTATGCATAGTCAATCCATACCCCGGCTCAATATGATGAACTCTCTGATACTATAATGTAATGCCTTAATACTGAAATCTAGATATAGACAACATACACAAAGATAAACAGTACTACAACATCACTACTTACACAAAAACATAATAATATATCTATAATCGCCACAGGGAATCATTATAGAGAGCCTTATGAAATGTGGAAACATGCATACATATATATACAACAAAAGCCTCTTAAAGGCATAGACTGATACACAACTCTTTAGAATTACAAAAGAAGTATATATATATATATATATATAAGGTTTGTAATAAAAGCAACTAAAACTAGAACTAAACTAATCCTTTAGCTTTCTTTTACTTCTTCTTCTTTGAAGAGCTTTCACCTGGAATTATATGACAATACAGCGGGGTGAGAATTAACAATTCTCAGTATGAGTAAACTAAAACCAGTCATACATATTATAATAAACATAATCTTAACACATACTATAATAAGATATGTTTAAATTATTCTCAAGGTTTAACTTTAATAACTAGATAAACCAAGTTATACATATATTCATACTTACTCACTTATCTCATTTAAGGCCTAAGCATGTTTTTCTAGGACCTCTAGTTTCTCATGTTTACCTATTGTAAGGAGGAAAAGATGTAACCTCATACTACATGTAACCCTAGCTCTTGGTCAGGAATGACTTGTTCTCTTAGGAACTTCTGATTCCTTTCCGTCTGGTCAAATGACATAATATCATGTAAGGTCACATTCATAGGAAAAACAATACCAATCCATCCTAGTTTACTTGCATCTATTACACCACATTTTCACATCTCAAGTGATATCTAAGAAACACTAAGTTGCCAAAGGTGTTAGATACTTACCTAAGGCAAATCATTACTTTTGGTTGTACCAAGGTTCATACAATTCTTATACTTTCTAGATGGTCCTTCTTCTCTTGAATTACCCTTAGTAGTATCTTAACATACTCTAGAAAACATGAACAAAGAAACCCAACAAGTAAGAAACTCAAGTTCCTCAAGATAAAAATCCTAGAACTCACTGCCACTTTCTTAGCGCTTAAGCACTGCATGACAGAAAACTCTACTCTATTTTATTTGTCATTGGACGCTTAATCGCCCAAACTCTGAGCGCTTAATCGCTCAGTACCCGATCCCTCTAGACTAGTGTGCTTAGACGCTTACTTTCTGGGCACTTAATCGTTGGCTTCCAGAACCTAAAATGAGCTCTCTTGCCTTAGGCACTCAGGCGGCCAAAAAAATTGAGCGCTTAGGCGCCAGGCACCTAAAACTTCAGTTATTATTCCATTAGATTCCAAACCAATTTCAAACCTCTAAATTCAGGTTCTAAATGGTTTTCAACCCTAGGTATAGTCCTTAAGCATGCTAAAATCCTCATCCTCATAATCAACTTATCTAGCATGGAATTATGTAAAAGATTCAAGGACTCTTATACCGATTTCTCAACTTGTAACCTAAGTATTCAAATGAGTTTTTTCAAGGTTCTAATCAACAACCATGCATAGATTAAGCTAAAACAGACCATACTCTACCATTGAAGACATTAACCAAACAAGAAGACATCATAAACCTCTCAAAAACCCATTTTTCACCCATGAACAAATCGTGAAACAAATATGAAACTAGCGAGAAAATAAGTACATAAATACAACCACCCCTACTTTTTTTAGTGCAGCTGATCTTCACACTTTGGATTTCCCTTTAGCCTTTCTCTTTTCCTCCTCTTCTTCCTTATTCTTTATCTTTTCTTCTTGTCTCTCCTTTCTTTCATTTTATGCTTCCTCCTCTGCTGCAGGGGAGAGGTGAAAGAGTGGAGAAAATGAGATAGAAAGCCAAAGAAAGAGATAGGCATCAGGCCACTTGAGTTTCTATACTGAAACTTTATATCTACTAGGAATACTTTGATATTAATAAATCAAATTTCCTAACTTCCAAAGGTATTAGAATAAATCCTAAGATTCATCTAAATACTCATTTCATCATTTACATAAGTTTCATATCTGCTACAAGTCAATCTAGTATTAAAACACACAAATAGTGTACTTAAAAATACTAAATCAACTCAGTTTATCTTAAAACTTTAAATATATATTGTTTCATACATTTGTGACTTAGAAATAAATTATCCATATTTATTTTCCTCATCCAAGTAATTTATGATATTATTTGAGTCATTTTAGACTACTTTTCACCTTTCGTGTTGCAACAAAGTGCCTAAACTAACTCAATTTGTCACAAAATTACACACGTATGTTAAGCAAGTATTATGCTACTTCTGTCACCATATACAAGTCTAACAAATTATTAAGAATATTACAACTGACCTCAGAGAGCACTTGGATGCGTTCATGTCATCTATGCTGCTAATAGGGGCATCTGACCCTATCATGTGTCGCACCTTCCCTTCGACTTTGAAGAAAGCCACTCTTAAATGGTTCTCTACCCTGCCTGCAAGATCGATTAATGACTTCAGTGAGTTGTCAATAAGTTTCTTGACAAACTTCACTGCAAGCAAGGTATAGCCTAAAACTTTCTCTAGTATCCTTGGACTTAAGCAAAGGAAACATGAACCTTTGAGAGATTTTAATACTCGCTTCAACAAAGAATCTCTCGAGGTCTGAGATCTTAATCCACATGTGGCAATGCATGTGATCATTCGAGGCCTCCAACTTGGAGACTTCACGAAGCCATTAGCTAAGAAGACACCCCAGAGCCCGAATGAGTTAAAGAGTTGCTCTGAGAAGTATATCAATATGGAGAAAGTCTTGAAGGCAAAGAACAAAGCCTACTAGGAAGCAGAACCATCTCAGAAGAAGGAAAAGGATCTCGAAGTCAGAGGTCCCAAGAACAACCCCAGGGGACCACCTCGGGGGAAATTCGATGATTACACCCCTATTAAGGTTTCTCGAAGCAAGATCCTTGAGGAGGTGTATCACATGGAGCTCGCCGAGATTACCCGATCTCGACCGCTTAGGCCTCAAGGACGGGTAGACATATCAAAGCACTACAACTACTATAAAGAGTATGGCCACAACACGAAGGAGTGAATCGACCTCTGAGACGCCATTGAAACTTTGATACAAGGGGTTAAGTTGTAGGACTACATCTAACACTCTAGAGACAATAACCACCAAGGTGTCAAAGAAAGGAAATCAGGAAGAGAAGTTACAGCCTACGATGTCAGACCTTTTCACCTGAAGATCAGTCACTTTCTCGTCAAAGGGCCTAATGTCAGAGAGACGATTCCCCTCAAAAGGAAACAAGACGAGATGGTGAGTTTACCAAGACCATCAACACCATCTCGTGAGGTTTTGTAGGAGGAGGGCAATCGAAGTCTGCTTTGAAAAAGGAAATTGAGGCTGGTGCTGAGCATATCAACCAAGACTATGTTCAAGAAATGAAGCAATTCTTAGACTTTGATTATCAACTTTACAGATGAGGACCTAGATGGAATAGTTTCTAGCCATAACGACTTAATGGTCATTTTTGGAATCATCGCCAATGCGTGAATTAAGCGTATCTTCATTGACCAAGGAAGCTCGATGGATATCCTTTTCATGGAGTGCTTCTGCAACCTCAGACTACCTCTCTTTGACCTAAAACCCTTTAACACTAATTTAATAGGGTTTTTAGGGGGGAAGGTTAGACTTAATGGATATATGGTATTGTATTTGACTCTAGCAACGGGCTTTGTGGAGAAAAATTAGAAAGTTCTGTTAAAACAGGTAAAAGTTAAATTCTTAGTTTTTGCATACAGTGTAATTTTAGGTAAGTCATCCCTCAATGCCTTTGGAGTTATAGTTTCCACCCACCACTTAGCCATGAAGTTTGTTTTAGACAAAGGTGAAGTAATGATAGTGAAAGTGGATTAAGAAGCTGCCAGGAGATGCTACAATGCTAGCCTAAAGATCTCAGATGAGACCGATGATGAAAGACAAGAAAAGCCACCTTACGGAAAAGAGCCAGGTTCTATGGTAATAGTAGAGATGTACATCCGTGCTAAAATGAAGGAAAAAGGCTATATCCAGATGTCTAATTAGTAGACATCCAACTCGGACCTTGTCCAAAGCAAACTACTAAGATTAGAGCCAATCTGTCTAAGGGAGAAAAGGAAGAGCTAAAGATTTTCCTTCAAGAAAATAAAAATCTTTTTGTTTAGACTGTAGTAGATATGCTTGGCCTAGACCCTAACTTCATCTGCCATCGGTTATCAGTCTCTCCCAATGCCAAACCAGTGTGTCAGAGGAAGTGAAAAGTAGGGCTAGAGTGCCAAAAGGCAATTAAGAAATAGGTGAAGGAGCCTCTAAGTGCAGTCCATGATTAGAGTCACAAGCACTTGGCTCTCCAATGTTGTACTGATTAAGAAGTCTTCTCATCAAAGGGCCCAATGTCAGAGAGACGATTCCCCTCAAAGGGAAACATGACGATATGGTGAGTTTACTAAGACCATCTCGGGAGGTTTTGCAGGAGGAGGGCAATCGAAGTCCGCTGAGAAAAGGCAATTGAGGCCGGTGCTGAGTGTGTTAACCCAGACCATATTCAAGAAAGGAAGTAGACCTTGTCCAAAGCAAACTACTAAGATTAAAGCCAATCTGTCTAAGGGAGAAAAGGAAGAGCTAAAGATTTTCCTTCAAGAAAATAAAAATCTTTTTGTTTAGACTGTAGTAGATATGCTTGTCCTAGACCCTAACTTCATCTGCCATCGGTTATCAGTCTCTCCTATTGCCAAACCAGTGTGTCAGAGGAAGTGAAAAGTAGGGCTAGAGTGCCAAAAGGCAATTAAGAAATAGGTGAAGGAGCCTCTAAGTGCAGTCCATGATTAGAGTCACAAGCATTTGGCTCTCCAATGTTGTACTGATTAAGAAGTCTTCTCATCAAAGGGCCCAATGTCAGAGAGACGATTCCCCTCAAAGGGAAACATGACGATATGGTGAGTTTACCAAGACCATCTTGGGAGGTTTTGCTGGAGGAGGGCAATCGAAGTCCGCTAAGAAAAGGCAATTGAGGCTGGTGTTGAGTGTGTCAACCCAGACCATGTGCAAGAAAGGAAGTAGTTCTCAGACTCCGATTATCAGCTTTACAAACGAGGACCTAGATGGAATAGTTCCCAGCCATGACGACCCAATAGCCATTTTGGGAATCATGGCCAACGTGTGAATCAAGCGTATTTTCATTGACCAAGGGAGCTCGGCGGATATCCTCTTCATAGAGTGCTTTCGCAACCTCAGACTACCTCTTTCCGACCTAAAACCCTTTGACACTAATTTAATAGGGGTTTTAGAGGGGAAGCTTAAACCTAATGGATATGTGGAATTGTATCTGACTCTGGAAATGGGATTTGAGGAGAAGAATAAGCAAGTTCTGTTAAAACAAGTAAAAGTTAAATTCTTAGTTGTTTATTGCCCTTCTGCATGTAATGTAATTTTAGGCTGGTCATCCCTCATCACCTTTGGAGATATTTGTTTCAGACAAAGGTGAAGTGATGATAGTGAAGGTGGATCAAGAAACTGCCAGGAGATGCTACAATGCTAGCCAAGATATCTCAGATGAGATCGATGATGAAAGATGAGAAAAATCATTTTACGGAAAAGAGCCAACTTCCGTGATGATGGCAGAGTTGGACATCCGTGCTAAAATGAAGGAGAAAAGGCCATAACCAAATAGCCAATTAGTAGACATCCAACTTGTACCTCATCCAAAGAAAACTACCAAGATTAGAGCCAACTTGTCTAAGGGAGAAAATGAAGAACTAATGATTTTCCTACAAGCAAATAAAAATATTTTTGTTTGGACTGCAGTAGATATGTCTATCCTAGACCTCAACTTCATTTACCATCAGTTATCAGTCTTTCCCAATGCCAAATCAGTGTATCATAGGAAACGAAAAGTGGGGTCAGAGCGCCAAAAGGCAATTGAGAAATAAGTAAAGGAACCTCTAAGTACAGGCTATGATTAGAGTCACAAGCACTTGGCTCTCCAATATGGCACTGGTTAAGAAGTCTTCTAGGAAATGACACATGTGTGTAGATTACACAGATCTCAACAAAGCTTACCCAAAAGATCCTTATCCACTCTCCAACATTGGCAAGCTAGTGGATGGCTAATTTGGTCAAAAGTACTTGTCTTTCATGGATGCATACTCAAGGTACAACCAAATCCATATGCATCCAAAAGATAAGGAAAAAATAACCTTCATAACAAAGAGTGCGAGCTATTACTACAAAGTGATGTCATTTCGGCTAAAGAATGCACGAGCCACTTATCAAAGAATGATGAATAGGGTCTTTGAATACCAAATCGAGAAGGTGTTGGAGGTTTACATAGATGATATGATAGTGAAGACTCCGATTGAGTGACCATGTTTCTGACCTTGCAAAAGTATTTGCTTATCTGTGAAGGCATAATATGAGGTTAAATGATAACTTTAGGAAATGAAGTTATTTTACTTTCATTTGAGTATTAACTACATGTTAGTCCAAGATTCTTAAAGCATTTAAGTCCACTTTGTTTAATTTTAGACAACTAAGCTTCCTTTCTCGAATAGATTAGAAAATTTAGCTTTTAGTGACGATATCTAGAAGAATTTAATAATTCCTCGATTCTTACACACCTGTTGATGCTTTATTGTACGAATTGAGGATGAATGAAGTCTTAGAAGAGCTTAGAGAAGTGAGAAAAAGTTGAAAAAGGGAAGAAAGCAAGGAAGAAAAGGTTTAGGTGGGCCATGGCCTAGGCACGCCTCTGCCCGCCTGCCTTTGTCAAGGAGAAGTTCTCAACTAAGAAGAGGTGTGGCCACATGGCACCTAGGCATAGGAAGCTAACTGACACTATACTTGTGAGGATCACGCCCGAGCGTGTAATAGACCACGCCTAGGTGTGAGAAAGACCCTGTTGCGCGAATCAGATTTTATATTCTGACTTGAAGACTATTTTTGGCACTTTTGGGACACTAAAGAACCCTAGTCTTTATATAGGGGTTGGAAAGTTGATTACAACTTAGGAGAGGAGGAGATTCAAAGTGGAAATCAAGACCCAAGGAGCATAAAGATTGGAATCTCCATATTTGTTCATTCTTTCCCTTTTTTTACTCCTGATTTGTATCTTGATGGATTTTACTCTTCTTTGTGTTTTAATGTCTTCCATTATAAGTAGCTAAATCTATAACTAGGGTTTCCTTAGAATCTTTCTATGGATATGGTTACTTTGTAATTTTCTCAAGTTTAACTTAATGGATTTGGTTTTGTTCTCTCATTCCCATGCTTAATGCTTGCTCTTGAAGGACCACTAATTTCACGAGTTTAATGTTTACAAATGAACTAGATGTAGGGATTTGAGAATGTAGAAGTGGTATGTTGGATGTATGTTCAATCACATTGAATTGGTTTGAATGTGTTGATTAGCTAATGGGATAGACACATACCCATTGGTCGTGCATAGCAAGTGTTTGAAACTTGGTTTCAATGAGTGACTCTTATGCTAACTCATATAGACACATAATGAATTAGGTAAGACTTATATGTGTAATTGACCTAGACATAGGCAATTAATTATATTTGTGTTTCGGCTAACAAAATTAATCCAATAGTAAAAACTTGTAACCCTTGCAAGAACCCATTGAAATAAGAAGTGAATAGGGATCCCCTAGGCCTTAACCATTGATACCTTTTTCTTGTGATCTATGTTTTTAGTGTTGCTTTATAGTGCATTATCTTTTTTATTGTTGTTTTCATCATCTTTGATATTCATAAAAATTCAATTGCTTGGATAAGAACTTGTGAGGATTGGTTGGTCATTAACATCACTCTTTTACTTCGATCCATTAGGACATGATACTTATTCTCCACTTTATTGCTTGTTCGACTAATGCACTTACAGACCAAATAAGTTTTTGTCACCGTTGCCAAGGATTGAATTTATATTTAGTGTTATTTCTAATATCGATTCACAAATCTTAATTCAAGTTTCCTCTATTTTCTTTGTTATATAGGTACTTTACCTTGGTGCATGCAAAGGACTCATTGCATATCTCGATTTCGCTACGATCCTGAGATTGAAAGGTCCTTCCAAGATTGCAAAGAGAACAATTGTAAGCTAAAGCCCTTGATTTTGACCAAGTATCTGATATGGTGAATGAAGAGCATCTTGATAGACTCCTCAAGGACTTTGCTACTCCCAATGTTTGGGACATTCGATCTAGCATTTGCAGACTAAATGTCCAAGCTCATTTTTGAGATAAAGCTAGCTATTATTCAGATGGTCTAGTCGACTTTACAATTTTTGAACTTACCTCATGAAGATCCCAATGCCCCATTTGGCTGAATTTTTAGAGATTTGTAACACTTTTAAGCACAATGGGATGTCTGAATATGCAACTCAATTGAGGCTTTTTTCCTTCTCCTTGAGGGATAAGGAGAAGACTTGGCTTCAGTCCTTTCTTGATGATTCTATCACCACTTGGGATGAGCTGGAAAAGAAGTTTCTAGATCGATTCTTCCCTTTAATGAAGGTGATGACGTACATAAATGACATTATGTCCTTCAGACAGTTTAAGGGTGAGACTCTATTTGAGGCTTAGGAGTGCTTCAAGGAGATGCTGAGGAAGTGTCCCCACCATAGGTTAGCAAAATGGATGTTAGTCCAAACTTTCTATAGTTGGTTGACTACGCCTATTTGATCTACTATAGATTTACCTGCTGGTAGTGCTCTCATGAGCAAGACTGTTGATGTGGCATACAACCTTTTGGAAGAAATGGCAACACACAATTATCAGTGGCCAATAGAAAGGGTGACACCTAGGAGAATGGTTACAGGTATACATGAGGTAGATGCTTTTACATCGCTTTCCACTCAAATAGCTACACTCTCTAAGAAGTTTGATACTCTAGCTGTCAATTCAGTGGCATGTGGATCTAATAGCTCGGCTGAAACTTGTGAACATTGTGGGGACTTACATTCTACATATAATTGTATAGCTGATGATCACATATTTGATACATTAATAAGCCTTCATTTTTAGTCATTTACACTCTCCATGTACTTAATTACTTGATTTTGATTATGTTTTATAAGTTTGGACTCAAATTGGACTTAATTGAATTTTTTAGCATAATTTATATCTTACGTTGTTTCTATATTTGTGCTATATCTTGGGTTGTAGGTAGTATTTGGAGGTGATTCTAGTGGCATTTGAAAGATAAGAAAGAGCTCTATAACTTTCATGAAGATCTCAAAAGCCTAATCACACGAGTAGATAACTCAAATTGGGATTGAAGCAAGAACTAGAGTGCTGTTCCTGACAGCTTGACCTATGTGTACTGTTCATACCATTGTTTAGGCTATAAGTTGTAAAATGAGCTGAAATTTGGATGCTGAATAGTTAAGTCCTTATCTACAACTTTCATGTTGAACACTTTTCCAGAATAGGACTCCTTGAAGGTGATATTGGGCTTGGAAGTCAGAACAGAGGAGCTGTGACTGGGCCTGGGTAGTGTGCAGTAATTTAAACGTATCTGGAGTTATAGAAATGATATTGGACTCAAGCTAAAGCCATTTGAAATCTAAGATCCAGGCCTACAACTTTCATGAAGACCACTTGGTTCAAAAATGACGAATGCAATGACTTCAGAGCTACTTGATTTCGGAGACAAGGAATCTCTATAAATTTCCACTCACCAAAAGTCATTTGGCATTTTCCACTCATCCACCCACTAATGACTCAGCCCCCTTATCATTTTGTATCTCTAATCCTCTATAAAAGGGGTCCTTGGCAGATCATTGAGGGTGTTAGGTGTTAGTTACCAAAATGATGCCATTTTGTTACTAGGTTTTCTTGTAGTAATTTTCCTTTGTTCTAAATTAAAGTCATGTTCTTCTTCTTCTTCTTCTCTCTTTCTTTCTTCTTATCTATAAGTAACTAAGTTTCATTTTACTTGGGTGAAAGGGTGAAGCTCTTGGTAATAAAGTAAGATTAGATTTATTCTTCTCTTGTACTTAAATGATTTATATTTTTCTAGTAACCATTATACGTATTATAATTTGTTTATTATAATTTAGAAACTATCTTTGTAAAGAGGAGTTCTTGATTTGTTGTAGACAAAATATTGGCACAATGAATGCTTTAACCCATTTATAAGTGGTGGTAATATTTTTAGGAAACATAATATAATTACGTATATTATTTTAAATAAACTTTTAATGTTATATTTTTCGATTGGAACCTCTATGTTGCGAGGATTCTAATTAAGTTATAAAAGGAATTAATCTTACCTTTATTTTATTTACCAAGAGTGAATCTTTTTACCTAAGTAAATAATTTTAATCGTAGTAACAAAATATTTACTTCACCTTAATCTTCAACAATTCCCTGTGGATCGACCTCGGACTCCCGAGGAATTTATTACTTGAGACAACCTGTACTTGGGTTCGCAATGCAACAATTAATTCCGCATCAAGTTTGTAGACTTGTTTGAAACTAAAAATTGTGCATCAAGTTTTTGGCCGCGTCTTCGGGAACTTGATTTGAAGTGAATTTACGGTGTAAAAATTTTGTATATATACTAACATACTAACTAGTGGGGGAACCTCTCCCTTTTTAATTTCTGTGCATACTAACTTGTGGGGGAAACTCTCCCTAATTTCTCTATAATCTTTAATCATTAATGAAATAATCTTTCTTCTTCTCTCTCTCTCTCTCGGAGCAAAAAATTGGCTTGCCGATTCTCCGATTTTCATATTTTAAATTTACTTTCGCACTTTATTTTCTCGCATTTTAATTTCTCGTACAATGGGGTAATTCTCCATTTTATTTTCTTGTACATTTTAACTTAGTGGGGTAACTCTCCCTTTTATTTTTTTTGTACTTTATTTTTTGTATTTATTTTTTCTGTCATTTTTTTTGTTATTTATTTTTTGTCATTTTTTTGTTTACTAACTTACTAACTCTCTTACTAACTATCTAACTTTTTACTTTATCACTATCTAACTTTTTACTTTTTTTGCTTCTAACATTTTAATTTATCTCGTATACTAACTTTTTAATTTTTATGCTTTTTAACTTATTTGATGGTTGGTTTATACCACACCTTTGTTAATATTTATTTACTAAGTGTTAATATATATTTAGTGGTTAGTTTATACCACACCTTTGTTAATATTTAATGGACGATTTATACTGCTAGCTTGTATATTTTATTTTATACTGTAAGTTACTTGTTTATGCTTAATTGGTATCGTGATTTAAATTCTGGTCGTTTGGTTAGAGTTAATCCAGGTACTTTACATATTGATTTGTTTGAATCACAATCACACACATCAAGCACAATGGCTGAAAATGAAAGTGTGCATGATAAACATGAAAATCAACCGTTGTGAACCATGCGTGAGTATTTGCAACCATCTCGAAATTCTAATCCATCATGTTTTATCTTTCCATTCAATGCCAACAATTTTAAATTCAAGCCAAGTATGATTTCTTTACTTCCTAATTTCCATGGTTTAGAATCTGAAAGCCCATATTTACATCTAAAAGAATTTGAGGAAATATGTACCGCTTTTCATAATCAAACTTGTACGGAAGAGGTTGTTAATCTTAAATTATTTCCTTTTTCTTTGAAAGATAAAGCAAAAACTTGGCTTAGCACTTTGAAACCAAGATCAATTGGCACATGACAAGAAATGCAATGTGAGTTTTTGAAGAAATTTTTCCAACACATAAAACCAATGCTTTGAAAAGACAAATCCAAAATTTTTCCTAAAATTCAAATGAAGCATATTTTCAAAGTTGGGAACGTTTTAAAGATTTGTTGAATTCTTGCCCACATCATGGTTTTGAAAAATGGCGCACTATAAGCTTCTTTTATGAAGGGTTAACACCCGAAACCAAACAATTTGTGGAAACAATGTGCAATGGTGAATTTCTTGATAAAAAACCTGAAGAAGCTTTAGACTATTTAGACCATTTGGCTGAAAATTCTCAATCTTGGCATGGTACTAATCCTTCTGAAAATTCAATTAGATTTAACCTTGCAAATGCTAGTAAAGGAAAATATCATCTTAGTCAAGAAAAAGATCTAAATGCAAGGTTTGCTAGTTTGGCTAGAAAGATTGAAACTATGGAATCAGGGAAAGTAAAAGAAATCAAATCTATGTAAAATGAAGAAATTTGTGGCATTTGTGATGAATTGGGACACTCAACAAATGAATGTCCAAAACTTCCTGTTTTTAAAGAAGTTGTGCATGAGCAAGTAAATGCAATGAACAATTTTAAAAAGCTATTCACTTCTTCTTTTTCAGATACATACAATCCGGGATGGAGAAATCACCCGAATTTCAGTTGGAGGAATAGCAACCAGCCACAATTCATGCAACCACCACCTCCTCAGGCACAGCAAGATTCTCAAAATTCTCAAGGATATGCACCCTATGTCCTACCATATAGGAAAAACCTTGAAGGAACATTGCATGCATTCATGGAAAAACAAGAGGCCATCAATAACCACAACAATCAAGCCATGATTGACATAAAAGATACTCTTGCTAAACTTTCTTCTGCACTTGCCATTCATGAGAAAGGAAAGTTTCCCTCTCAACCTCAACCAAATCCCAAGGGTCAGTTTAGCTTAAATGAGGGTAGTTCAGAAAGTCAAAAAATAGATCAAGTCAACTCAGTGATAACTCTTAGGAGTGGAAAGGTTGTTGAAAAATAAATTCCTGAACTTTTTGAGAAAGATGATGAGTCAATTCTCAAAGATGAGGAATGAGTTGATAAGCCACATAGCCAAAAGGAGATCAAACCCTCATCTTCACCCCCATTTCCTCAAGCATTAAACAATTCAAGTAAAGTGAATCATAATAGTGACATTTTTGAAATCTTTAAACAAGTGAAGGTTAATATTCCTCTGTTAGATGCTATCAAGTAGATTCCTTGTTATGTCAAATTTTTGAAAGACTTGTGCACTGTTAAAAGGAAACATAATGTGAAAAAGAATACATTTTTGACTGAACAGGTAAGCTCCATTATTCAAAACAATAATGAGTTGAAATATAAAGACCCTGGTTGTCCTACAGTTTCATGCATTATTGGTGAACATAAAATTAAACGACCTTTACTTGATCTTGGTGCTAGTGTTAATTTGCTTCCATATTCAGTTTATCAGCAACTCAACCTTGGTGAGTTAAAACTAACTTCTGTAACTCTTCTACTTGCTGATAGATCAATTAAAATTCCAAAAGGAATAGTAGAAGATGTGTTGGTACAAGTTGATAAATTCATATATCCTGTGGATTTTATTATCTTGGAAACTGAACCTATGGTTGATAGTTCTAAGTCAGTTCCTGTTATTTTGGGTCGCCCATTTTTAGCAACATCTAATGCTTTGATAAATTGTAGAAATGGAGTGGTGAAGCTAACTTTTGGAAATGTGATACTAGAGCTTAATGTTTTCAATATGTGCAAGCAACCACAAGAAGTTTATGATGAAAAGGAAGAGATTGAAGGGATTGAGGCCATTATAGATGATCATCTTCAAATCAGGAGTTCTTCTGACCCATTAGAAATCTGTTTAATTAATTCATTTGATTCAGCTATACAATTAGATGATGATGTTTCTGAAATATGCTTTTTGCTTGACTGTACACAGGAAATGGAATACAAAGGAAGGAAGCCAAGATTCAAAGAGCTAAAATCCATGAATGATGATACCCATGAAGAAGTACCCACACTTTGAACTGAAGCCATTACGATGGGTTGAAGTACACATTTTTGGGAGAAGAACAAAGCTCTCCAGTGGTAATTTCCTTATCCCTGACCAAAGAACAAGAAGGTAAGTTGATAGAAGTACTTAAAAGGCATAAAAGTGCAATTGGATGGATATTAAAGGATATAAAAGGCATTAATCCATTAATCTGTACACATAGAATACATTTAGAGGATAATGCTAAAACAAATCAACAACCTCAAAGAAGATTAAATCCACACATGAAAGAGGTAGTTAGAACTGAAGTTCTTAAATTACTTGATGTTGGAATTATCTATCCTATCTCTGATAGCCAGTGGGTAAGCCCTACACAAGTTGTGCCTAAAAAATCTGGAATAACAGTGATTGAAAATGAAAAAGGAGAATTAATACCTACTCGAGTCTCATCTAGTTGGCGTATGTGTATTGATTTCAGAAAATTGAATGCAGTCACTAGGAATGACCATTTTCCATTGCCATTTCTTGATCAGATTCTGGAAAGAGTAGCAGGACATCCCTACTATTGTTTTCTTGATAGTTATTCAGGGTATAATCAAATACTAATTGCATTCGAGGATCAAGAAAAGACCATTTTTACTTGTTCCTTTGGCACTTTTGCATATAGAAGAATGTCTTTTGGTCTTTGTAATGCTCCGGTAACTTTTCAAAGATGCATGCTAAGTATTTTCAGTGACATGATTGAGCATTATTTAGAGGTTTTCATGGATGATCTGACAGTTTTTGGAAATTCTTTTGAAAATTGTCTTGATAATTTGGAAAAAGTTCTTAAAAGATGCGAAGAAAAAGGATTTGTGTTAAATTGGAAAAAATGTCATTACATGGTTACCTCAGGAATAGTGTTAGGTCATGTGATATCTTCTAAAGGAATTGAAGTTGATAAGGCCAAAGTTGAATTAATTGCTCATTTGCCTTTCCCAAAAACAATCAGAGAAGTTCGTTCCTTTTTAGGATATGCAGGATTTTACAGAAGATTTGTAAAGGACTTTAGTGCTATATCTAGACCTTTATGTAATCTTCTAACAAAAGATACACCATTTGATTGGACTCAAGATTGTCAAAAATCTTTTGAAAAATTAATCGGTCATTTGACTTCTGCTTCTATCATGCAATCTCCTGACTAGTCTTTGCCTTTTGAGTTGATGTGTGATGCTAGTGATTTTGCTGTTAACGCTGTTTTAGGCCAAAGAAAGGAAGGTAAGCCTCATGTAATTTATTACGCAAGTTGAACTTTGAATAGTGTACAAATGAATTATACCACTACTGAAAAAGAACTACTTGCTGTAATTTTTTATTGGACAAATTTTGAGCTGATTTAATTAGTTCGTCCACTGTTGTTTTCACTGATCATGCTGCTGTTAGATATTTAATGTCTAAACAGGATGTCAAACCTAGGTTGATACGCTGGATCTTGTTGCTTCAAGAATTTAACATCATAATAAAAGACATGAAATGAGCCAAAAATGTTGTTGCATATCATTTGTCAAGACTGACAATAGGCTCATCTTTTGATAGCACATCTATCAATGATTCTTTTCCTGATGAATTTTTATTTTCTGTCAATTCCATGCCTTGGTTTGCTAACATTACCAATTTTCTTGTAACAGGTAAGATGCTGCCTCAGTGGACACACCAAGACAGAAAAAAGTTTTTAATTGAGGTGAAAAATTTCTTTTGGGATGACCCATATTTTGTTCAAATATTGTCCTGATCAAATCTTTCGGAGATGTGTACCAGATAATGAGGTAAGTATTGTCCTTAAATTTTGTCATTCAGAAGCATGTGGAGGTCATTTTTCTTCAAAGAAAATAGCTGCAAAAATCTTGCAGTGTGGATTTTATTGGCCCACTTTATTCAAGGACAGTTATATTTTTTACAAAAGTTGTGAAAGTTGTCAAAAATTAGGGTCTATTTCTAAAAGAAATATGATGCCTTTGAACCCTATCCTTGTCATTGAAATTTTTGATTGTTGGGGAATTGATTCCATGGGTCCATTTCCATCATCTTTTGGATTTGTGTATATTTTGGTTGCAATTGATTATGTCTCAAAATGGATTGAGGCAATTCCATGTCGACACAATGATCATAAAACTGTTCTAAAATTTTTAAAAGAAAATGTTTTGAGTCGATTTGGAATTCCTCGAGCTATCATCAGTGATGGAGGAACACATTTTTGTAATAAACCATTTAAATCCTTAATGAAGAAATATTGCATTACCCACAAAATTACAACCCCTTATCATCCTTAGACAAGTGGACAAGTTGAATTAGCAAATAGGGAGATTAAATAAATTTTGGAAAAAATGGTTAACCAAAATCGTAAAGATTAGTCTTTAAGACTAAACGATGCACTTTGGGCTTACCGTACTGCTCTTAAAACATCTTTAGGCATGTCTCCCTATCGGTTAGTTTATGGAAAACCTTGTCATTTGCCTGTAGAATTGGAGCATAAAGCATTTTGGGTCATTAAAGCTTTCAACTTAAGTCTTGATGATGCTTCCAAGTTACGAAAATTGCAATTGAATGGACTTGAGGAATTAAGAAATGATGCATATGAAAACTCAAAGATCTATAAAGCTAGAACAAAAGCTTTTCATGATAAATCAATTTTGAGAAAAACTTTTGAAATTGGTCAAAAAGTTCTGCTTTATAATTCTCGTCTTCATCTATTCCCTGGAAAATTGATATCTAGGTGGATTGGTCCTTATATTGTCAAACATGTGTATTCTTATGGGGCCATAGACATTGAGAATCCTTGGAATGGTATTGTATTTAAGGTCAATGGACAAAGACTCAAACCATTTCTGAAACATCAAGTTGTTGAGGTAGAATCCATTTCTCTTTCTAATCTTTGTTATGAGTAGAATTTATTTTAATGTTGTTTCTTTCTTTTTGCAGTTCTTTGTGTTCCCGGTTAAATGGCGGATAACGGTACTCCGTGACTCTCAAGTCAGTTTGTTTTTCAGTTTCCCATAATAACTGATTTCTTCTCCTTTTAAAATGGATGTCATTCTCTCAAATTTAAGAAAACATTTTCCTTCTCTCCCTCTAAATGCTCTAACAAAAGTCTATGAAGCTAGGTGTGAAAGACTTAGATTGTTAATGTATAAGGGCATCCCAAAAGATATACGCTGGATAATCGAAGCAAAGGTTCATTTAGCTAGTAAATCTTCATATTCATTTGTCCCATACATGCCTGGTCTCGGTAAAAGTTCATTTTCAAAAAGGAGAAGAGCAAAAAGAATGAAAGTTTGTTACAAGTGTGCACGATGGAATTGCAACACGCGATGTCGCTCTTTGGGGATGGTTTCTGTAAACAGAGAAGATAAAATATTCTTCATTAAGAATGGACTGAGTAAGGAGTCATTAGATAATATCTTATTGACTCTTGAGATGCATTTTTGTGGAGTTGTGCAGCGTGAACTTCTTAGTTTGTGGAATCTCTTCAGAGACGAGCAAGAGCGTTATAGTCTTGGGAATCTGACTCAAAAAGACCCTGTTTGCCAATTTATAAGAAAATTGGATGGGAAGCTTATCCTCGACTCATAGAAGGCGTTTAAGCCGTTTCTGGATGTGAAACCGAGAGGAAGATGTGAGCCACAATCACAACAACATGTATATACTATCTTGTATATCTTCAAAAAAAAAAAAAAAAAAAGAAAAAAAAAAAAAAAAAAAAAAAAAAAAAAAAAAAAAAAATGAAAAAAAAAGAAGAAAAAAATGAAAAAAATGAAAAAAATGAAAAAAATGAAATAAATAAAAAAGGCGAAACTTCGATTGTACTTGATCTTTAATTAGATTAGGAGCCCCTGCCAGTGGAGTGGCAGACCCGTCATTGACTCGGGTGGACCTTCGCATGCCAGTCGGTAAATAAGGTTGGTGTTCCATGCTCTGTAGAGAGCCGCGCAAGCATTTCCAGGTTTTAACCAAAGGCTCTGCTTGCTGATGGACAGAAAGAAGCGTCCTGTGTTTGCATTCTCGCGTGATAATGCCTCTGAGCTGGATCCTGTGATTTAATGCCATGGGCTCTTCAGCGACCTCTCACTGGCTGTGGTCGTTGGTGGTAGTTGTCATATTTACACACTTTAATTAGTGGCGTCGTAGCTCAATCCAAAATATCCCACAAGCGGGAGGGAGAAGAATGCCCAGATTGGCTTATCCGTCTTGGTATTACTGCACTCATGACGCGCAGTATAAAGATCTGCCATGAAACCTGTACATAAAGGTATGTAATCATTTGTTATTATTATTTTATCTTTGTATAATTTTGTTGAATTTTGGTTTTAGACAGACGATCCTTTGGATGGGATCCTTCGGGGGTTTCTAGACTTCTTTACCTTGATGGTTTTCTTGAAGTCAAAAAAAAAATATTATTATTATTATTTTTAAAATTTCAAACTTTTCTGACACCAGTCAACCTACCTGTATAGGAACTATTATTACTTTTTCTATTCTCTTCCCTATTTAAACACTCTATTTTCTTCACTTTCCTGCAACTCATAATCATTCAAAGAGAGTGTGAGTGTAGAAATGGAGGGAACTTCTTCTTCTGTTCGTAGATTTGTCAGTATCTGTGTATTTTGTGAGACAAGTTATGGGAATAATTTAGAGTTTGTAAATGCAGCAAGCACTGTTGGTAGAACACTTACTGTGAGGAACATTCGTGTAGTATATGGGGGAGGTTGCCTTGGGTTAATGGGGGCTGTATCACTTTCTGCATTTGTAAGAGGTGGTCAAGTTTTAGGTGTCATTCCCGAACCTGTAACTCGAAGGAACATCGTTGGAAAGACAATTGGACTGGAAATTCAAATATCCTCTATGCATGGACGAATGAAGGCAATGCTTGAAAACTCTCATGCATTCATTGCCTTACCTGGTGGTTTTGGTACTTTGGAAGAAGTCTTTCAAGTTGTCTCTTGGGCCCAATTGAACATCCACCATAAACTCATAGGTTTGTTGAATGTTAATAATTTCTTTGATAATTTGTTATCTTTTGTTGACCATCTTTGTGGAACAGAAATTTGTCACACCTTGACAAGAAGCGACTCCTTATCTCTGCTTCCACTTGTTGATGAGTTGATTGATAAATTAGAAGCTTTTGTTTATGAACTGATCCGATGTATTTCGGATAGATTGGTCGACTAAGCGGTGAAAGAAGTGGTGAGGAAGCAAAATGAAAAGAAAGCCACCAAGACACTCCAACTATTTAAATAATTACAAGCTTTAGTTTTATTTATCATACTTTGTTTTTGTTTAAATTTGTGTGAGGTTTTTCTTTTCAGTAATTGCAGCAACAGGTAATATATTCTATCCTTTACCTATCTATGTTTTGACATTGAGGACAATGTTGTGATCTAGTTGGGGGTAAGGATGATTGTAAAAAAAAAAACCCAAAAAAAAATATTTAGGAAATGTATTTGTTAATATGTTTATTGTATTTATATTAGGAAAAAAAACTAAAAAGGAAAAAAAACTAAAAAAAAAAAAAAAATAGGAGTGTATTTGTTAATATGTTTGTTGTGTTTGTCATCAATTTATTAACAACAAAAGTAATTAGAGATGGCAGAGTAAGGAGTAAATTATTTACTCTTGAGACGCATCAAAAATTGGTGGCAGAGTAAGGAGTAATTGGGGTAGTAACTAGTTTGTGTGGAAGTAGCAATTCAAATTCAGGGAAATTTGCATGATTGAGTAAATTGTCTTCTTTCTTAAAATTCACATGCTTGGTTATGGATGTTGAATTGGTGGACTGAGAATGATAAAATTATGCCTTGTGAGATTTTGAGCCTATTGATGAATGGATTGAACATTTGTACCATTCTTTTCTTTCTTGTGTGAATTTCACTCATGGAATTGTTACTCTAGAACTTGCTTTGATTCTTTTTGAGACTACATTTTCATATGCATACATAAATATGATTGAGACATTTTTCTTGAAATAGCTACTTTAATCAAATAGTCAGCCTTGTTTAGCAGCATGTTGTCTCAATATGATATCAAGCACTCTTATGACTTCTTGAAAATTCTCTGATTCTTGCCAACATAAAGCATTAAAAATGACCTATTTCCCATTGCTTAACCCCTTTGAGCTTATTTGACTATTTTTTGTTTCAAACTCATTATGTGCCTTAAATGAAAAACCATGTTCTTACTTGACCTTAGAGAATAAGAGAACATTAGTTTTGTCATTCGATGAGTTCTTGAACAAGTGTGGGGGTGTGTGTGCAGAATGGTTAAAAAAAATGTATATATGATGTTCTTTTTGTAAAAATAAAAAATAAAAAAATAAAAAAAATCAATAAAAAAATGTAAAAAGAAGAGGGTCAACAAGGTAATAAAGGAAAGAAAAAGAATATGTAAAGGGAATTTATATTAGGTGGAGTTGGGATGAACTTTCATGCTTGTTTATTGAACTCATCTCTCATACTCTTTTATTTTCTGGTACTTAACTTGTCATATCCATATTACCTCCTCCTTTACCTTGACCCCATTACAACCTTGAATAAAGTCCTTATGATTTGTGTGTGCATGTGTTCTGAGTAGTGGAGAAGTAGAAGATAAGCAAGCTTATGGTAGTGCAATTTTCATGGGTTGAATTGAGTGAAATACCTACCTTTTAAACACTTGAGGGATTGAGAGTGAATCTTGTGAAAATCTATCATTCTTGACTCATGCTTTTCAATTGAAATATCCTTACTTGTTGATTTGAGATATGAAGATATATTACCTCATGAATGTTTTGATTACTTGAATAATTGGTTGCTCTTCATTTTTAAATATTATTAGAAATTAAGTCTTTTAGAGTGTTTAACTTTTGAGTCTGTTTCATTTTTTTTTTTAGTTTTGGTCTTGTGTTTTGCCCAGGAGTGCAAAAAGTTAAGTGTGGGGGAATTTGATGATCACATATTTGATACATTAATAAGTCTTCATTTTTAGTCATTTACACTCTCCATGTACTTAATTGATTGATTTTGATTATGTTTTGTAAGTTTGGACTCAAATTGGACTTAATTGAATTTTTTAACATAATTTATGTCTTACGTTATTTTTGTATTTGGGCTATATCTTAGGCTGTAGGTGGTATTTGGAGGTGATTCTAGTGGCATTTGAAAGATAAGAGAGAGTTCTATAACTTTCATGAAGACCTCAAAGGCCCAATCACACGAGTAGTTAACTCAAATTGGGATTGAAGAAAGAACTAGAGTGTTGTTCATGACAGCTTGACCCATGTGTACTGTTCATGTCATTGTTCGGGCTAGAAGTTGTCAAATGAGCTGAAATTTGGATGCGGAATATTTAAGACCCATATCTACAACTTTCATGTTGAACACTTTTCCAGAATCGGACTCCTTGAAGGTGATATTGGGCTTGGAAGTCAAAATAGAGGAGCTGTGACTAGGCCTGGGCAGTGTGCAGTAATTTGAACGTATCTGGAGTTATAGAAATGATATTGGACTCAAACTAATGCCATTTGAAAGCTAAGATCCAGGCCTACAACTTTTATGAAGACCACTTGGTTCAAAAATGATGAATGCAATAACTTCAGAGCTACATGATTTCGGAGACAAGGAATCTCCATAATTTTCCACTCACCAAAAGTCATTTGGCATTTTTCACTCATCCACCCACTAATGACTCAGCCCCCTTATCATTTTGTATCTCTAATCCTCTATAAAAAGGGTCCTTGGCAGATCATTGAGGGTGTTAAGTGTTAGTTACCAAAATGATGCCATTTTGTTACTAGGTTTTCTTGTAGTAATTTTCCTTTGTTCTAAATTAAAGTCATGTTCTTCTTCTTCTTCTTCTCTCTCTCTTTCTTCTTATCTATGATTAACTAAGTTTCATTTTACTTGGGTGAAAGGGTGAAGCTCTTGGTAATAAAGTAAGGTTAGATTTATTCTTCTCTTGTACTTAAATGATTTATAATTTTCTAGTAACCATTATACGTATTATAATTTGTTTCTTATAATTTAGAAACCATCTTTGTAAAGAGGAGTTCTTGATTTGTTGTAGACAAAATATTGACACAATGAATGCTTTAACCCATTTATAAGTGGTGAAAATATTTTTAGGAAACATAATATAATTACGTATATTATTTTAAATGAACTTTTAATGTTGTATTTTTCAATTAGAACCTCCATGTTGCGAGGATTCTAATTAAGTTATAAAAGGAATTAATCTTATCTTTATTTTATTTACCAAGAGTAAATCTTTTTACCCAAGTAAATAATTTTAATCGTAGTAACAAAATATTTACTTCACCTTAATCTTCAATAATTTCCTATGGATCGACCTCGGACTCCCGAGAAATTTATTACTTGAGACAACCTGCACTTGGGTTCGCAATGCAATAATTAATTCTGCATTAAGTTTGTAGACTTGTTTGAAACTAAAAATTGTGCATCAATAGCTTCTTTGGAAAGTGTGCAAAATATACTAGTCAGATCCATCAACCTGATCACAACAATGCTTTTGGCAACATCTACAACCTAAGTTGGCGGAACCATCCTAATTTCTCTTGGGGTGGAAATTCTTAAGGTTCCTCTTCCTCTCAACCTAAAGAAACACCTCATGTTCCTCCTAAGTTTCAACAACAGAGCTCCCCTCAAGATAAAACTCCAACTTCCAACTTGGAGAAAATGTTTGTTCAATTTATGACTAGTCAACATGACTATAGAACCAGGACTGACTCAAGGATTCCATGATTCTATGATGCAAAGCTAAGCGGCTTCCTTAAGAAACTTGGAGACTCAAGTTAATTAGTTAGCTCAAGCTTTGAATAATAAGCCCCAAAGGAGCTTCCTAAGCAAAACCATCATTAATCCCAAGGGTGCCTCTAATTAGCATTACAAGTCTATAAATCCTTGTGGAGTGGGAAGGAGATTGAGGGAAAACCCAAGAACAAATTACTTGAGGAAGAAGGAGTGGTTACAAAAGATGAGGTAGTTAAGAACAAAGAAGCTGTAAAGAACAAGAAAGTTGAGAAGAGTTCGAAAGTTGCAAAGAATAAGGTAGAGGACATGAAGAAAGACGTCAAGCCCCACACTTCTCCCCTACCATTCCCCAACCGGCTAGCTAAGCACAAACTAGATGCTCAAGTCCAAAAGTTTCTAGAAGTGTTCAAGAAGCTTCACATCAACATTCCATTTGCAAAGGCTTTGGAATAAATGTATACATATGTCAAGTTTATAAAAGACATCCTTTCCAAGAAGAAGAGGTTGGGGGATTATAAGACTGTAGTTTTCACAGAGGAATGTAGTGCCATCTTGTAGAATAAGCTACCACCTTAGTTAAAAGGCCCTAGAAGCTTCACCATACCATGCACCATTGGCAACCAATTCTTTGGCAAGGCTTTGTGTGACCTTGGGACAAGCATCAACTTGATGCTTCTTTGTATCTTTCAACAGCTAGGTTTGGGAAAGGTGAAGCTAACTTATATCCCTTTGCAATTAGCTGACCACTCCCTCACATATCCAAAGGGGGTAATAGAGGATGTCTTGGTCAAGGTTGATAAGTTCATTTTCCCAACTGATTTCATCATGCTAGACATGGAGGAGGATCAAAATGAGCCATTGATTTTTGAGAAACCCTTCTTGGCCACCAACAGAACTATGATTGATGTACAAAAATGTGAACTTACCGTTCAAGTACAAAATGAAAAAGTAACATTTAGTATTTACAAAGTAATGATGTTCCCAGATGATCATAAAGAATGCTCTTATATAGGTATGATTGATCAAGTAGCCAATAATGCATTTCATATTAGATTTCATAATGATTCCCTTGCATTATCATTATTATCAATATATGAGCATGTAGATAGGGATGATATTTTTTAATGTATTAAGCTACTTGACTCCTCTCCTAAGTTTGACAGGAATCCCAGGTTTGAACCATTGGACATACCTCCTAAGAAGCCCAATTTTCAACCTTCCATAGTCACTCTACCCAAGTTAGAGCTCAAGACGTTGCCTGATCATTTGTGGTATGCATATTTTGGGGACCCTTCTACTTTGTTAGTCATCATTTCATTATATTTATCAGAGGAGCAAGAAGCTAAGTTGTTGAAGGTGCTTCGAGAATACAAAATGGCTTTGGGGTGGTCTATTGCAGACATCAACTCTACTGTTTACATGCACAAAATCTTGTTGGAAGTTGATCATAAGCCATCCATTGAGCATCAAAGGCGTCTTAACCCCATCATGAAGGATGTGATCAAGAAGAAGATCATCAAATGACTTGATGCAGGCATCATATGGGTCTTTAACAATAATTGGGTAAGCCTGATCTAGTGTGTACCTAAGATGGGTGGGATAACAGTAGTTTCCAATGAGAATAATGACTTGATTCCTGCCAGAACAATCACAGGCTAGCACATTTGCATAAATTATAGGAAGCTTAACATAGTAACCCGAAAGGATCATTTTCCATTGTCATTTATTGATCAAATATTGGATAGGTTAGTAGGTCAAGCATATTACTATTTTCATGATGGTCATTTGGGGTATAACTAAATTGCTATTGCTCTAGAGGATTAAAAGAAAACTACTTTCACCTGCCTTTACAGTACTTATGCTTTTAGGTAGATGCCATTTGGATTATATAATGCACCAGTAACCTTTTAGAGGTGCATGATGGCCATCTTCACTCACATGGTTGAGCAATTCTTCAAAATATACATGAATGATTTCTTAGTCTTTGGTGATTCTTTTGATGAACGTCTTATCAATTTGGCTCTTGTGTTGAAAAGGTATGAGGAGACCAACTTGGTGCTCAATTAGGAGAGGTGTCATTTCATGGTCCAAGAAGGCATTTTTGTAGGTCATAAAGTCTTATATAAGGATATTGAGATTGATTAGTCAAAGATCTTGTGTAGGGAGTTCAGAGATTTTGGGGCCATGTTGGGTTTTACCCCATGTTTATCAAGGACTTTTCCAAAATAGCCAAGTTATTGTGTAACTTGTTAGAAAAGGAGGTGCCATTCAAGTTTGATGATGCTTGTATGAAAGCTTTTATGGATTTGAAGGAACGACTTATTCCGACACCCATCATCACTACCCCTGATTGCAGTTTACTGTTCAAGTTTATATGGGATGCTTGTGACTATACACTAAGTATGGTATTGGGTCAAAGGAAGGACAAAATGTTTCACTTCATCTATTATGCAATTAGAACACTCAATGAAGCTCAACTGAACTATACCACCACTGAAAAGGAGCTGCTGGCTATTGTGTTTGCCTTTGATAAGTTTCAATCGTATATTGTTAGTGCTGAAGTCATTGTCTTAATGGATCATTTAGCCATCAAGTATCTAGTGAGCAAAAAGGAGGCCAAGTCTCAATTGATTCGTTGGGTTCTATTGCTATAAGAGTTTAACTTGGAGATTTGAGATCAGAAGTTGCTGAAAACCAGGTAGCCAATCATCTTTCTAGGTTGGAAGATGAAGAATATCAATAAGAGCCTACCTTGATTCACGAGACATTCCCAGATGAACAATTGTTTGTAGTATCTAATCTCTGTAACCATTGGTATGTTGACTTTATGAACTTCATTATCTGTGGAGTGATTCCACTGGAGCTATCTAGTCACCAAAGGAAGAAGTTTTTACATGATGTCCAGTTTTTTATTTGGGATGAGCCTTATCTCTTTAAATAGTGTGTTGATCAAGTGCTTTGGAGGTTCATTCCGATGGAAGAGACTAGAGCTATTCTTGAGCATTTTCATGCTTCATTATATTGAGGTCGGGTGAAGGAACTACTACTAAAGTATTACAATCAAGATTCTATTGGCTTTCTTTGTTTTGAGATGCTTATACTTTTGTGGCCAAATGTGATAGGTGCCAAAGGGTTAGTAGTATCTCTAGAAGAAATGAATTATCCTTGAATCCTATCCTAGAGGTGGAGCTTTTTTATGTATGGGGGATTGATTTCATAGGGTTTTTTGTCCCTTCTTTTGGTAACATGTTCATTCTTGTGGTAGTGGACAGTCTAAATGGGTGGAAGCTTGTGCGCTTCCAACAAATGACTCTACGGTTGTAGTGAACTTCCTTAAGAAGAGTGTTTCCACCGATTTTGGCACTCCCCAAGCCATTATTAGTGATGAAGGATCCCATTTTTGTAATAAGTACTTTGAAACTTTATTAGTCAAGTATGGGGTTACACATAGGGTTGCCACTGCTTACCATCCATAAACTAATGGTTAAACAGAGATTTCTAATAAGGAGCTAAAGAAAATTCTTGAGAAAACAGTGTGTCTAAGTAGGAAAGACTGGTCCAAGATGTTAGATGATGTATTGTGGACCTACATGACTGCCTATAAAACTCCTATTGGGATGTCCCCTTACAAGCTTGTCTTTGGGAAGGCTTGCTATCTTCAGGTTGAACTAGAGCATCATGCCTATTGGGTGATTAAGAAGCTAAATTTTGACTTGCAAGTAGTTGGTGAGAACTACATCTTCCAACTCAATGAACTTGATGAGTTTAGGCTTTAAGCTTATGAAAATGCCAAGTTGTATAAAGAGAAAACTAAAAGGTGGCATGATAAGCAAATCCTTCCACAAAGCTTTGCACTAGGACAAAAAGGTCATACTTTTCAACTCAAGATTGAAATTGTTTCCAGGTAAGTTCAAATCTAGGTGGTCGAGTCCATTTTCAATAGTGGAATTGTTTCCCCATAGAATAATGGAGCTAGTTGATTCAGACAGAAAGTTAACCTTCAAAGTTAATGGTCAACGGTTGAAGCATTATCTAGGAGGAAAGGTGGACAGGCACAAAACCTCCCTCAAATTGACCTCATCTTCATAAGCACAACAAAGTCTAGTCAAGACTATAAATAAAGTGCTTCTTGGGAGGCAACCCAAGTTCTCAACCTTCTCTATTTACTTAAAGTATTTTTTGTGTATGTTGGAAGCTTTTTTGGTTAGTTGAGATGTGTTTCTGAAAGGTATTAAGGGTGTGTTTTCAATTTATAGAGCCTTTTTAATTTAACATTAGGATTGATACTGATTCTGGACTATTTTTGTATGTGAGGAAGCATGAAACAGGAAAAAATCATATTCTTGAAGGGTTTGCCACAGAATTATGCAGATTAGAAACCCACGCCTAAGCGTGAGTGTCTTAGCCTTATTAGTCACTTTTTCCAGAGAGGGCCACTCTTAGGCATGGCCATAGCACGCCTAGTTTTTTTTTTATTTCCTCCCTCTCCTTAAACGTCTTTTTTCTCTCCCCTACCTTCAACCCACTCCTCCTTCAACCACCCACTTCTTGACCATTCCTCCGACCACCACACAACTTGCCCCTACAGCCACCACGCGGCTGACCTACACCCACCACACATTGCGTCCAGGACCACCACTGCGCACCCAAAGTGCCCCCACCACGCCCTAACCCACCATTTCTTCCACCACCCACACCTTGTTCCAGTAGTCTTCCTACTTTCTCCATTGTTTCTAGTTTACAATTTCTTCCCGTTTCTCTTTGTTAATTCTTATGTATTTTTTATTATTTTATTTTATATTTTGGTTCATTATACCTTGTATTATTTTAGGTTATTTCATCTTCTTGATCTTCCTATACTTCTTAATTTTACTTTATTTTGTCTTGTGATGTTGCTTAATTTTCTTTATTTTGTTTATTTTACTTGTTAACCTTAGGAAGTTTGGTGAGTTATGGTAGCTATATTGTTGCTTTTGCTAGATTGGGTTGAATTTTTTGGTAAATTAGTGAGTTGTGGTAGCTATGTTGTTGCTATTGGTAGATATAATAGTTATGCATTTTTTGTAGTCATTTTTTTTTTTATAGTTATGAATTTTTTATAGTTAATTTAGATTGGGTTACATTTAGAAATATATCTTTAAGTTTTGTGTTGTTGAAGTATTGGGAGTTAGGTGAGGCTTATGGTGTCTTGAGATCCATGCTTGGAATTTTTTTAGTTTTATGTGTATGCTTCTTACACATGGTTGATTTTTCCCATTATGCATTTGATCATTCTCTTGCATATTGCCTATGTGTCCTTACACTCTAATGCATTTTATTTGGTCCATTGTTAATTGTTGTGTATGGTAAATTGTGAGTAGGCATTCTTTGCTGAATTTGGATTAGCTGTTGTGGTGTGATGTACTTGTGTGCTTGTAAGTTTTGGAATAGATGGTGGGGTGTGAATTGCACTCATTTTTTTTTGTCTTTGCACTATTGTTCATTATTGTACATGCATCTGGCATTATTGGACATGTTATGGCAGGACACTTGCATTGGTTGGCATTTTGTTGTTTTCTTGATTTAGTGGGAACTTTTAAGAGTGATTGTTACCTATATTTGATGAGCCTTGCTGTTTGGCATGTTTCCACTCTTGTTGAGATTTATGCAGTCTGGCTCATTGTTGGTGATTCTTGTTAGGTTGAGGATAACTAGGGGTATTCAAAATGTAATATTGATGGGGTTTGTCTTGAGTTTATTTACTAGATAAGTTTGGGGGAAGCACAAACTTGAGTTTTGTTCTCTTAATGTTTTCATTTTTCTCAACACTAATTAGAGGTGATGTTGTTTTCATATGCGCTTCCATCATGTCAAAGCGTCATAGGAAGACTTTGGCAACTGGGCCAAGTAATGTAGCAACCCTGGAGGACATTCCAAAATATGATCCAGAGATGTTTATCTCCTAAGAGGCCTTCATTTATTATTGCACTACACTTCAGAAGTTGTCTTTTAATCTTGAGTATGGATTCCAAGAGATTAACACTATCCGTTACCCGAACATAGGAGATACTCATCATGAAAAGCAGTCAGATACTATTGTAAAGGTTCAAGGTAAAATGGTCCATTATGATGCAGCTCGCATTCATACACTACTAAAGCTTAGCCTTCCTCCACTTGATTGTGCTTATGAGGCTAGGAAGCAACCGCCACTAAATGGTATCCCCTTCTAGGCTGTCATTGATTCTAGGTATTACCATACCTTTCCTCCCCATCTATAACTTAACATGAATGGTTCTGTCTGGTACATTAGGCTAGAGAGCCTTCACTGCAAGCTATGGTCATAGAACCACTTCATTTAATCCTACCTGCCGCCCACAAAGCATCACTCTGGAATTTATCCTGATCGCGCCTGTATGCTCTATGCAATCCTAATGTGTTAGCTGATGGATACTACAAAGATTCTTTATGATGAGATCAGGAGATGTGTGGATGAGAAAACAAAATCCTTGTTTTCCCTTATCTTATTGCTACTCTGTGAGGCATCAAAGATGAAATGGCAGGATACTAAGGATTAGGTGAAGCTGAAAACAACCCTGACTGAGTGAGCTATCCTAAAAATCTTGAATAAACATTTGTGTTGTCGACAACATACTCAAGCTCCAGCTCCAACACCAGCCCCTACGATCATAGAACCACTTCATGTAATCCTACCTACTGCCCACAAAGCGTCACTCTGGAATTTATCCTGATCGCGCCTGTATGCTCTATGTGATCCTAATGTGTTAGCTAATGGATACTACAAAGATTCTTTATGATGAGATCAGGAGATGTGTGGATGAGAAAACAAAATCCTTATTTTTCGCTTATCTTATTGCTACTCTGTGAGGCATCAAAGGTGAAATGGTAGGACAATAAGGATTAGGTGAAGCTGAAAACAACCCTGACTGAGTGAGCTATCCCAAAAATCTTGAATAAGCATTTGTGTTGTCGACAATATGCTCAAGCTCCAGCTCCAACACCAGCCCCTACTTCTGGTCCTACTTGTAGCTTGCACCAGCACCTGGTCCAGTCTTTGACATTGCATGGGCAGCCTTTGTTGAGCAGTGATTAGCACAATAGTCCACAATCTTGGCACAACTAACCATTACTCAGGACTAGCGTACAGCCATGCTTACGTCCATTTATCAGGGCCTTCATTAGTTAGCTTCGCATCTGGGCCATTTAACCCATGACATTCCATCACTGGCTTCCTTCCCACAAGCTACAACAGAAGTTCCCCCACCATAGGCCCCAATGGGAGGTGAGGATGTTGCTGATGCAGAGATGTCGGATGATGGATCAAATGGTGGTGATACTAACTTGTTTGAAGAGGATGATCTATTTTGAGGCACTAGGGCCTCCTTTTGTCCCTTTTCTATCTATTTTTACTTTATGTTCTTTATTTGGTTTGTAACTTTGAATAGTGGGGACACTGTTCCCCTTATGCACAATTGATTATGTTTTGAGATTTTTGGATGATTTAGTGCATGTTTGGTAGAGATTCTGATTAGCTTTTTTTGGGAAAAAAGCTATTGTAACAGTATTTAATCATGTTTGGTAAAATTAGTTTCAGCTTTTACACGAAATTCAATGTAAAATAAAAGCTTTTTAAAGCTAATTTTTATAATGCTGAAGATTGAAGCTTATGATTTTAGCTTATAGATTATTCCTTACATTTTGTCCTCAATCACATAATTTTTTTAATCATTCTATACCTATTTTAGTAATTTAATGCATAAAAGCGATTCTTTTTTATATCATCCAAACAAATCAGATTAACTTAAAATCACTTTACAGCTAATGCATCCAAACATGAAAATGAATCAATTATAATCGATTATAACAAAAAGCTTTTATACAATAATCGATTACTAAGCATAATCAAATTTTTACAGCTATCCCAAACACACCCTTAGTTGTTTCATTTTAGTTTCTATAGATTACTCATGTGTGAATTCAAGGTCTTAGGAGTATGTCAAATTAATGGTCTTGACAAGTTGAATGCTGATTAGTTGCACCCAGGGTTACAAATGGTGTTGAGCCTTATGGATAAATTAAAGATGAACATCCAACGATGAAATGAAGTATGGAATGACTTGATTATTGTGGGAGCATCATTTTTTTTTCTGGCTTGCATGAATAAACCCTTTATTTTTTTCACATATGCATATGAAATCATTGTAGATAATTAAAGGTGAAATTTCATATTCAGAAAAGTGATAATAAAACAATTGTTTGTGCAATGAAGGTTTATGTGTTACTTTGGTTGCATGACTCTCTCTTAAATTGATATCTTTGGTAACTTTCCTTTGAAAAAAAATTATTTTGCTTTTTTAAAATAAAAAAATATGAATAAAAAAAGAAAATGAATGGCTGAGTAGGTGGCGAATGGTTGTGATGTGTGGAAGAGGTGCACGATGTAACACCCTAATACCGGTAACATAGTATATAAAGCATACTCTAGGATACACAGTATTAGTTATGCTACTTCTAACTTAACATCATACTATTCCATATCATTTAAGCAAATACTATCATTTAAACAAATAATAATGGAGAGCCTTACGGAAACTAAAAGTCATATATATACAAATTGCCACAAAAGGGTTCATTATGTACACAAACTTTATACAAACTAAAAGCAAAGTAAATAAATACAAAGCTTTAAACTACTAAGCATAAAACTATCACAGCCTTCATACTTTTTCTTCTTGCCTTTGGATGAACTTCCACCTGGATTTACAAGGAAACAAACGGGGTGAGAAGTCACTATTCTCAGTATAAGTTACCAAAACTAGCAATCTAAACATTTGAAATGTATAAACCCAACTTAAACTGATAAACAAACAAAAAACTCATTGCATAAGAACCATTACAAAACTTCATCTCTATGTAACATTCCTAAACAATTCTATACTTCTGATTTGATAACTGAAACCACGATAATAACAAACAGCTGCCCATACAATCATTTGGAATCATCTGCTAGACAACCGCCTATACAGTTGTCACCAAAGACACAATGCAATAACAATACATTCACAACAAGAATACAAAATTCCAATCAAAACAAGTATTAAATGATGAAATGGTGAGATGATGTATGCTCAAAGAAAAGTGTATGCAGTGTAGGTGTAGTTTCGTGATACTTAACTATTCCTCCTAAGTGTAGAGGAATTCTGCCATGATAACGTGTGACCTCTTATAGCCTACCTAATAGAAGCAAAGTCTATTACTATAACACTTGACCTCCTACCCCCTGTAGCCTACCACGTAGTCTACCTTAACTAGGTGGATATCGCCACCAAACTGAGTGGATGCCTTCGCTATATGATCTTTAGGAATAGCAAGTATATGTGAAGTAAGGTTTGTGAAAAGGTGGAGTTATGTCCTAACTCTAACATAACTACTACATAACTCTATACTAAGTCCATCTTATACTACTAAGACAACCTCTTCTCTGTAAGAGCATTTCATGCACTATGACACTTATCCAAATGCCAACTAGACTTAGTACACTTTCTAACTTTGCATTACTAGCCCTACTTCTCTTTAAGAGAACTTTCATGCACTATGACATTCACCCTTGCCAACTAGGGTCTATGGCACTCAATTATTGCCATCTAGTTCCTTAACTCTTTAATCACCTCTCTTGTGATATCTATGTAACACTAGGTTGCTTAAGAAACTAACTCTTAGTTCATGGCAATCCATGTCCAATGGATGCACACACTTTCCTCTACTTTTCCTTGTATGCCACTAGGTCTTTCTCTTTACGAAATACCCTTTCTAGTACCTCAACACTCTTCACTAGGCATAAACAAAGGATCTAACAACTAGGGAACTCAAACGATCAAAATCAGCATCTTGGTGAGTTTCAGACCCTCATGTCGTGATACTCCTTGTTCACGCTGCAACACCCTACTCTCGGGTGCCAAGGTTATGCACCTTAAGCCGTGGCACTCCTCTTCACATCGCGGCACTCGAAGCCAACCTAGTCTCATGCCTTGGCGTGAGCTCCCCATACAGCGGCGCAAGCTTGTTTTTTGCAGAATTCTGCAGAAAACACACAGTTCTGCATTGTTCCATTAATCTAATTCAGCTTCTAATCCTCTAAACTTGGTTTCTAGTTGGTTTCTAATACCACCAATAACTTCTAAACATGTTCTAACATCATTACAACCTATCAATTCAATAAACTTGGATCAAAATCCAAAAATCACCTCCTTAGTTCCTCAAAAACCTAGGTTCTAATTCAAGAACTAACTAGCTCAATCTATGGATAAATCCATCTATCTTGTTTCCATCAAGTTGAAACAATCAAATTCCAATTAAAGAAATCAAGAATCAAGCTAAATAAACTAGTTTTCCCTCTTTAAAACCTAACTTCTCCATCTAAAGACCTAAGTCTAGAACATAGAAGAGATAGATAATCAAAGATAGAAAACACCCCTACCTCTTGCTTAAATGAAGATCTTAAAGCTTTGCTCTTGTTCTTGGAGTTTCCCCTTTGATTCCCTTCTCTTTCCTCTCCTCTTTCCCTTCTTTCTTCCCTTGGTTTCTTTCTCTTTTTTCCTCACTTTCTCTCCCCTGTTTTGCTATCTTCCGTGGGAATGAGGAAAAGAAGCCTTATTTTGCTTCTTAAAGGATTACCACTAATGTGGTACTGAAAATCCCAATTTGCTATGAACACTTAGATTCCTCTGAATCAGGGTTCCAAACCTCCAACAGACTCAAAATAAATCCTAAGATTTATTAAAAATTCTGTTGCACTTTTTCTCTATTTTTTCATATCTGCTGAGGGTCAATTCGACATTAAAAGCACAACCAATATGCCTAAAAATACTAAATTAACTCTGATTGTGTTGAAACTTTAACCACACCTTACTTAACTCATTTGTGACCTAGAAACAAGTTATCCACACATATTTCCCTTCAATACTAGTTTATGCTATTTATTGAGTCATTTTAGGCCATTTATCACATTCTGTGTTGCAGCAAAGTACCTAAACTAACTCAGTTTGTCATGAAACTTAATTGACATGCTAAAAAAGTATCAGACTATCTATATAACCTTATACAAGCCTAACATAATTTTTTGAGATATTACATTTTCTGCTTAATTTTAAAATTTTGTCCCTAAAATTTGGTTTACCTCATGCAAGAAGTCATAAGCAACTTACATTTAAAACAAGTACAACCAAATCATAAAGAAACAAAATAAAAAACTAACCTTTCTCTGAACCCGTAGGTTGTTATGTCTCCTAGCCCTATAAGATGTAAACCTTTCCCTGAGCTGTGGGTCTACTATTTGGCTTGGCTCCTTCCCTCTGCGGACATTCTTTAGGAAAATGTCCTTACTTCCCACACTTGTAGCATACGGATTGCCCTGCCAGGCAAGGTTTATCACCATGCTGCCTTCCACACTTAGGGCACTTCTTAGAATCCACCTGATCTGGTTTGCCCTTTTCACCCTTTGTGAACTTATGCTCACTATACTTCCTCTTCTGAGATCCTTGGGATTCTTGATTCACTGTTGATTGCTTCCTTGCATGCCTCTCTATTATTATGCACTTATTGACCAAAGAAGAAAAATCTCTGATCTTAAAGGGCTCTGCAGCATCTCTGATATCAATCATTAGACCAGACTCGAATTTCACACATCTACAGTTCTCATCCGAGTCATGCCTGAAGTGATATTAAAACTTCAATAGTTCCTCGAACTTGGCCACATACTGGCCCATTGACATGCTTCCTTGCTCTAACATCGTAAATTCCACTTCTTTCACATCACACAAAGTCTGTGGAAAATACTTCTCCAGGAAAGTTATCCTAAACACCTCCTAGGTCATCTGGGCTCTAGCTACTGCTATCACTCTTGTAGTTCCTTTCCATCAATGTTCTGCTTCTTCTTTCAACATAAAGGATGAAAAAGAAACTTTTTGCTCATCTATGCAGACCATAACCTCAAAAATCTTCTCTATCTCATTCAACCATCTCTCTACTTTCACGAGAACATACTCACCATCAAAAAGTGGAGGTTTCATCTTCCTGAAAGCTGCTAAGTCTTGGAAGTTCTGGTTCCTCCCGACTTGTACTTCTTGTACAGGCTGAGGTTGATCTGGCTAATTACCCCTCATTTGTTCAAACATCTTGGCAGTTGCTGTTGCCTGCTCTTTCATGGCATCTGCTGTCGCTGCTGCTTGATCTCTCATGGCATTTGCAGTTATGGTTGTCTATTCCCTCGTTGCATTAGTCATAGCCATCACCGCTTCTTCTATGTTAGGACCCTCTAGAGCTATGTTCTCTGCTTGTCTGGTTCACTTTTTTAGTGCCATAGTTTCCTGCATACACAGAAATAATACATATTAAGCTGCAGTCTCAATATCATGTAACCGTGCAGCAATAGCTAATAATAACCAACTTAAGGCAAAACATGCAATTATATTATCACATCTAACATATGAGACAAGAAATGTATAACACTAGTAGAAAAATACTAAACGTGTCTAAGCTTAGTCAGTCCATACCCCGACTCAATAAGATGAACTACTTTGATATCATAATATAACACCTTAATACTAGTAACCTAGTATATCAAGCATACTCTAGGATACACAGTATTAGTTATGCTACTTCTAACTTAACATCATACTATTCCATATCATTTAAGAAAATAATAATGGAGAGCCTTGCGGAAACTAAAAGTCATATACATACATATTACCACAAAAGGGCTCATTGTGTACACAAACTTTATACAAACTAAAAGCAAAGTAAATAAATACAAAACTTAATCACATTTCTTAGTATAAGTAACAAAAACCAGTAGTCTAAACATTTGAAATGTATAAGCCCAACTTAAATTGATAAACATACTAAAAACTCATTGCATAAGAACCATTCAAAACTCCCTCTCTATGTAACGTTCCTAAATAATTCTATACTTCTGATTTGATAACCGAAACCACGATAATAACAAACAACTGCCCATACAATCATTTGGAATAATCTCCTAGACAACCGCCCATACAGTTATCACCGAAGACATAATGCAATAACAATACATTCACAACAAGAATATAAAATTCCAATCAAAACAAGTATTAAATGATGAAATGGTGAGATGATGTATGCTCAAAGAAAAGTGTATGTAGTGTAGGTGTAGTATCGTGATACTTAACTGTTCCTCCTAGGTGTAGAGGAATTCTGCCATGATAATGTGTGACCTCTTATAGCCTACCTAGTAAGAGCAAAGTCTGTTACCATAACACTTGACCTCCTACCCCCTGTAGCCTACCACGTTGTCTACCTTAACTAGGTGGATATCACCACCAAACTGAGTGGATGCCTCTGCTATATGATCTTTAGGAATAGCAAGTATATGTGAGGTGAGGTGTGTGAAAAGTCCATCTTGCATTACTAAGACTACCTCATAACTACCACCTAACTCTAACATAACTACCACATAACTCTATACTAAGTCCATCTTACACTATTAAGACAACCTCTTTTCTATAAGAGCAGTTCATGCACTACGACACTTATCCAAATGCCAACTAGACTTAGTACACTTTCTAACTTTGCATTACTAGCTCTACTTCTCTTTAAGAGAACTTTCATGCACTATGGCATTCACCCTTGGTGGCTAGGGTCTATGGCATTCAACTATTTTCATCTAGCTCCTTAACTCTTTAATCATCTCTCTTGTGATATCTATGCAACACTAGGTTGGTTAAGAAACTAACTCTTAGTTCATGGCAATCCATGTCCAATGGATGCACACATTTTCCTCTACTTTCCCTTGTATGCCACTAGGTCTTTCTCTCTAAAAAATACCCTCTCTACAACTCTCTTGGTGAGTTTCAGACCATCATGTCGTGGCACTCCTTTTTCACGCTGCGGCGCCCTGCTCTCGAGTGCCAAGGTTATGCACCTCACACCGCGTCACTCCTTTTCACGCCTTGGCACTCGAAGCCAAACTAGTCTCACACCTAGGCGTGAGCTTCCCACGCCGTGGCGCAAGCTTGTTTTCTGTAGAATTCTACTGAAAACACATGGTTTTGCACTGTTCCATTAATCCAATTCAACTTCCAATCCTCTAAAGTTGGTTTCTAGTTAGTTTTTAACACCACCAACAACTTCTAAACACGTTGTAACATCATTACAACCTATTAATTCACTACACTTGGATCAAAAACCAAAATTCACCGACTTAGTTCCTCAAAAACCTAGGTTCCAACTTAAGAACTAACTATCTCAATCTATGGATAAATCCATATATCTTGTTTCCATCTAGTTGAAACAATCAATTCAAATCAAAGAAATCAAGACTCAAGCTAAATAAACTAGTTTTCCCTCTTTAAAACCTAACTTCTCCATCTAAAGACCTAAGTCTAAAATGTAGAAGAGATGGATAATCAAAGATAGAAAACACCTTACCTCTTCCTTGAATGAAGATCTTGAAGCCTTGCTCTTGCTCTTGGAGTTTCCCCTTTGATTCCCTTCTCTTTCCTCTTCTCTTTCCCTTCTTTCTTCCCTTGGTTTCTTTTTTTTTTTCTCACTTTCTCTCCTTTGTTTTGCTCTCTGTCGTGGGAATAAGGAAAAGAAGCCTCATTTTTCTTCTTAAAGGATTACCACTAATGTGGTACTGAAAATCTCGATTTACTGTGAATACTTAGATTCCTCCAAATCAAGGTTCCAAACCTCCAACAAATTCAAAATAAATCCTAAGATTCATTAAAAATCCTGTTGTACTTTTTCTCTATTTTTTCATATCCGCTGAGGGTCAATCCAACATTAAAAGCACAACCAGTTTGCCTAAAAATACCAAATTAACTTTGATTGTCTTGAAACTTTAACCACACCTTACTTAACTCATTTGTGACCTAGAAACAAGTTATCCACACGTTTCCATTCAAATAGCAGTTTATGCTATTTACTGAGTCATTTTAGGCCATTTACCACATTCTGTGTTGCAGTAAAGTGCCTAAACTAACTTAGTTTGTCACGAAACTTAACTGACATGCTAAATACGTATCAGACTACTTATGGAACCTTATACAAACCTAACATGATTTTTTGGGATGTTACACACAATCATAACTTTGAGCTTTTGAACTAGGGTTGTGACATGTGGAAGAGGCGCACTGTAACACCTCAAAACTAATACTATATGTATATCCAGATTATACAAAAGTAATTAGGATTAGACACATCACAACTAAATTATTATCATCCTTTGATAATAGACTATATTAACTATATTGTTTGCTTGAGCCTTATGAGGAAAAAAATAATATTTACAAGAATAATCTACATATGAAAAGTTTGCTGCATACTGACATTAATAGTTTATACAATCTTGAACATTAGTGTTCAAATAATACAAACTAAGCCTTCAAAGGCACATGTGCATACAACTATATACAATCCATTACATGATTTTAAGACCAAGGCAATGGTAAAAAATGATAGGTAATTCTACACTACATCATCATCTTCACTTATACTCTATAGGTGGATCTCGTGTTGGAATTATCATGGAAAGAAAAAAAGGGTAAGAATTCTAGAAATTCTCAATTGTTCTAACATATAAGTGAAATCATAATAACTTCAACTACTTCAGGGAATTAAATCAAATCTTAAAAAAATCATATACAAAGGTAGGTAAAGTCAAAATGATTCCTTTCTCTACCTGAGGCAGAAATTCATTTTTTTTATTATTAATAAACATTTCATATTCAAATACTATAAATAATGTAAACACTTCATCAATGAATCACATAAATCATCAATAATGTAACATTATCACTAGAATATTCAAAATTTCTCGAGAAACAAATGTTCATTATCAAATCAATGATTTAAATAAATACTAACTTCATGATGATGTATAAATACTCAACAATGCATAAATCTTTATCTAGTGCTCATTAATTATCATCTTTCAAAGCATATTCCCAGGATCTATGTCCTTTTATAATACTAGGTAGGGAGGGAATGTCACATCCTTACACTACCAGTAACCCTTGCCATATTTGATGAGGAAACTATTGAGGAATTACATATAGGAATTTAGGATCATTTTCTCCATCGAGGATCATTTCCAAAAATTCACATACTAAGAATTTAGATCAGCCCCCTTACGAGGATCATTTCCAAAATTCAATATTGGTCACCTCAATCAATGGGCTACTCATACTAAGGGAATGCAACTAAGGGTCACCCTTATTTGAGGATCATGTCCAACATATTTTAGCTTTGAGCACTTTATTTGTCAATTCAATATTAGCTCAACTTTAACTATTTAATGGAGCAAATCATAATTCATTATTCAATACTAGCTCAACTTTAACTTTATAAAGGAGCAAATTATTTTCTAGTACACCTCATAAGTATAACAAGTGTACAGTCTCAATTTATCTCATCATATAGATATATCTAGTACACAAAATCATCATTTGACTAGTTTACTAAGTACATATTCATAATATAAGTTACTTTATTTAGTGAACTCAATCAAATCTCTTCATATTATATAATATAGAACTCTATTTACTCAAAACAGGGAACTAATAATCGATTATCATGGTTTGGTAATCGACTATCATCCACATATGTTCTCATTTCATAACTTGATAATCGATTATCACACTCTGATAATCGATTATCACTATGTAGTAGTGACATTTTATAAGTTCATAATCGATTATCACTCCTGGATAATCAATTATCACCCACGAACATAACATTCTGGAAGTTGATAATCGATTACCACCCACTGGATAATCTATTATCTCTCACAATATGGCATTCTGGAAAACGATAATCGATTACCACCTATTGATAATCGATTATCACTTACGATCATGACATTCTGAAAAATGATAATCGATTATCTCATATTGATAATCGATTATCTAGTGCAATTTTATACCAAAATCAGTTCTAAATCATACTGACTTCCATTTATTTCTTTTCCTTCCATTAACATATCATCAAGACCTCATCATTTATATATATATATATACTCATTCCAACACCCATGAGTATGATAATAAGAATCAATCTATACTATTTCATATAACATCAATCTCAAACTCTCAAGGAGCTATATATATAACCAATATCATTATAACAAAGTCATAAAAAAATTATTAACTAACACTTTCATGCAAAGTTTGAGGAACTAGTAAAGAAAGAGAGGAAGGTAGTGTGTAACATCCTCTTTTTAGACATGTTAGACTTGTATATGGTTACTAAGGTAGCATATTACTTGCTTGACATGTATGTGTAATTTTATGACAAATTGAGTTAGTTTAGGCACTTTTCTATAACACAAAGTGTAAAAAGTAGCTTAAAATGACTCAGATAATAGCATAAATTGCTCAGATGAAGGAAATAAATATGAATAATTTATTTCTAGGTCACAAATGCATGAAATGAGATGTAGTTAAAGTTTCACGATAAACTGAGTTAGTGTGGTATTTTTAAGTACACTGGTTGTGTGTTTTAATACCGAATTGACTTGTAACAGATATGAAAAATCATGAAAATGATGAAATAATAATTTAGATGAATCTTAGTATTTATTCTAAAGTTGTTGAAAGTTAGGAAACTTGATTTCATAGAATCTAAGTGTTCTTAACAGATATAATGTTTCAGCAAATAGCAAGTCACTTATGACTCACTATTCTCGTAGGTTCCAGTTGAGTTTATTGATTTTGTGGCTATTTTTCATTCCTTTTCACGCTCAAACTCAATCTTTCTCTCACGTTAACTACAGCAGCAACAACAGAGTAGAAAAACAGAGAAAAGAACGTAGAGGTAGAAGAGGAAGAAAAGGAAGAAGAGGGAAGGAAGAGAAAAGCCAAAGGAAAAGCCAAGGTTTGACGATCATCTAGACTACAAGTGAGGTAGGGGTGCTTGACCTATATGAACATATCTAACTATCTCCATCTTTAAGTATGTTGTATGTTGAGGGATGAATGACGGGTTTGAGGGACTTAGGCTATCTTCTAGCTTGCTTAGTACCTTTGACGACTGAGCTTGGATTGTTTTTAGCTTAACCTATGTGTCATGGTTTATGTGCTTAGAGAAACTCTTTTGAATGCCTAAGATCAAAGTTAAGAAATAGGTATGAAATGGGTGTGTAACTCTTTGGATCTTGATTTTGATTCCATGTTTGAGGGGTTGAGAATAAGTATGAGAGGTTAGACATGCTTAGGAACCGTAGTTGAGGTTGAAAATACCTCAGAATACAAGTCTTGAAGGATGGAAACTGATTGGAGAACCATGGCACAGTGGCTGGGTTGCCATGCACCATTTTTCTGGTGCAGCACGCACTAATAATCGATTACACATCATGGCTAATTGGTTATTTTCACGTGGCAGGAAGTATTTCTGGTTTAATAACTAGTTAGCAAAGATGGCATAACCGGTTATTGCTTGAAGACAGAGATGCGTGAAGTGCATTAGGTGCTTCATAATTGGTTAGTAGGACCCCATAACCGATTATGGGCAAGTTAAAAATCAGATTTTGGCTTGTCATAGCCCACTTTTCAAGAGGGATAAGGGCTAGGAACTTATGGAAACATAGTTTTTCACCCTTGGGCTTCATGTAAAGCTTGCTTAAGCTAGGAAATGAATACCCATGATTCAATAGAGACTTTAGTGCGTATTTTTAGTATGAAGTTAGATACTAATAGATGTTATAAGTTTCTTTTGATAAGTTAAGTAATGCATGAGCTTAATTTCCTTTAAGGAACTATGAAAGAAAACAGCAGCTTGGTTCTTAGGTGAGCCATGACAACCAAATAGCTTGGTTCCTTAATTGGATCTTGCTAAGTTATAGCTTGGTTCTTAAATGAGCCATGAATATGAATTAACTTGGTTTCCTTTAGTGAGCCATGGAAATGCATTTAGCTTGATTCCTTAATGGATCATGGTAATTTTAGCAGCTTGAGTCTTTAATGATTCATGAATGTTTATGTAGCTTGACTTCTTTAGTTATTAAAGATGAGTTATGTATAAGCTTTTATAACATGTTTTACTTTATATTATTGTGATTGTATACTTATTGTTATAAATGATGGTTTTGGAATACTTATACTGAGATTATGAATTCTTACCCCGTTTGTGTTTCCATGTAATTCTAGGTCAAAGTCCTTTAAAGGAAAAGAGAAAGAAATAAATGGATTAGATAGCCATTTTCTTTTGTTAAAGCTTTGTATTATGTTTACTTTGTCTTTCAGATGTACAAGGATACTTTGTATTACAATTGTCCTTTTGAGGTTAGTTTTGTATAAACATGTATCTTTATTTTTCTTTGAGGCTCTCCATAATGACATGTATGCTATTATGGGGTTAGGTTTTATGTTTAATGGACTAGAAGTAACTTGCTTAACTCTGTTTGCTTGCGTATATCTTGAATATACTATGGTACCTAGGGTTAGGGTGTTACATAGTGTACAAAATCCCCTACCTTAACTCCCTTAGTGATGGTATTTCTTTCCTATTATTTGTTCCTCCTTCTTGCTACTTGTTGATGGTTTTCTCTTTCTTGTCTTTCTTCTTCATTTCTTTTTTGCTATTCTTTCTTTTGTTCTCTCTGATATTCTACATGATAGAGAATGAAATGAGAAAGAGAAAAGTGAGAAAGAGACGTATGAGAATGAGAGGTGGTGGAGAATGGATGGAGAGAAAAGGATAAACTGAAACTTAATATGTTGTCATTAGTGGGTGTAAGAGATTTATCTATTAAAGATACTTTAATGTTCTATTGCTGAGTTTATCTAATTTCCATAAGTGTTATAGAAAATTCTAGGACTTCATTCAGTTCTTATACTCACCATTTAATAATTATCTATATACATCATTGAAAGCCCTTAAGCTCTATTACTACTCATGATTTTTCAAGCTACTTTCCCATTTAATTCGGCATTTAAACACTCATCTTGTATTATTGAAAATGTCAAACTAATTCAGTTAATTCTCCAAAATTTACCACAACTCATTTATTTAATTGTAACTTAGAAATAAATTTTTCTATTTATTTCCACCATCTAAGCAATTTATGCCAAGTTTTGTGCTAATATGAGTTATTTTCTACATCCTATGTTACCTAAATTACCTCAGAAAATCACTAGAATTAACAGGTAACTTAAATAAGTGTTAATAAACCACTATAGCAATTATTAAGGCTAATATGTTAGGGAGGATATTACACATATGGTCTATCTCAGGTCATTAGAAAGCCATACGTTCTAAATGTAAAAAAAAAAAAGAAAAAAAAGAAAAAAGAGAAAATTGATGGATGATTAAGCAACAAAGATTGATTGAATATGTGGTTAATAATCTACATAGAAGGTTAATGAGATTTATTTGAAAGAGGGAAGATTGAAACCTTGTGATACATAAATGAAATAGCATTTGTATTTTTCCAATCCCATCTAAATATGTATTTTATGTTTAGGAAGAAATTCTACATAAATTTATTTGACTCAATATACATATGTGTGGACTACTTTAAGGTGAAGACATCTAAAGTGAATTATATATGTGTTCTTGTAATATCCTAACATCAGTATCTCAGTATATACATCATATAAAGAGATACTTAGCATTACAATGTCACGACATACATACTAATCATATACTATATCCACAATGCTCATTGGAAACACTATAGAGAGCCATATGAAATGCGAAAATATAATATTTATACCATAATACACCAAAGTATATTTACATCCTTAGCCTTAACAAAGGCTTGAGGTAATACATAAGTCTATACATTTCAAGAGGAATACTGAGAAGTACAACAATTTGAAACATAACATAATATAATCCTTAGTTTCTTTCTTCTTCTTACCTTTGGAAGAAGTTTCACCTGGAATTATATGATACACAACGGGGTGAGAAATTATAATCTTAGTATAAGTAATCAAAACCAGTATACATAACATATATAAACATAATCACAATAACTACTAATGAAATATGTTTATGGTCTAACCATAACATTTAGATAAACCAAGTTAACTTACATCTCATACATACATCTAGTTTAACTCAGAACCAAGAATGTAAAACTTAAGAATTAATGGTTTCTTGTGTTATTTTGTAGCAAGTAGAGGTGTCGCCTCACACTAAACTTATATCCTAGCTCATGAGAAGTTCGGTCTAAATCCTGATTTCGAAGAACCTTATGGATCCCTACTTATGTCTTCTGACCTTGGCACTATCGACTTATCAGGTTATGTCCTTCCTCCATTGAGTCTATCAGACACCCTTTCGATTTCTCTTAGCCTTCATGAATACTGTCAAAGGATATTCACAAAATCAACACTACCAAACATTCCCCCTACATACTAGGTATAATTCTCTTCTAGAAAACTATCCCTATTTGTACCTTAACATACTTTAGGAAACATATACTAATGATTCCATATAGTCAAGGACTTCAAAACACAAAATAACTATTTGTTGAATTCTACAATGGACGCTTAAGCACTCTCTTTTAAGCTTCTAGGCACTCCCTAGGCAGAACACAGCCCTATGTTGTTTTCATGCCGCGCGCCTAAGGGCTCTGGACTGAGCGTCTAGGCGCTCGACGCTCTGATGCGCATAAAAACTTCTTGGACACTGAGTGTCTAAGCACTCTAATCTAAGCACCTGAGTGCTCTGCGCCCTTCTACACGAACCCTCATCCCTGTTACACGAGCGTTTGGGAGCTCAGTGTAGAGCGTCTGGGCGCTCTCTGTATGATAGCAAATCTGCACAATTCTGCAGAGTTGTGCCACTGTTCAATTAGAACTTTTCTTGGATTTTGGAACTCCCAAATTAGTTTTTAAGTGATTCTAAGACCCCAATCAGTTCTTAAACACATAGGAATCATCAATCACAAACTTAAACCTTTTGATTTGGATTAAAATGCTAGAATCACCTATAAGGTGACCTAACCCCTCTTTTGTGAATCTAAGACCTAAATGAGATATTCAAAGCCTCTAACTTTAATTTATGCTATGAACAAGTCATAAATGACCAGAGAAACTCAATCACACAATTAAAACTCATCAAACCCCTCAAGAACACAAAATGACCTATTGAGCACCAAAGTGCATCAATGGTGAAAAAGGTGAAAAGAAGTAAAGATGAACTTAAAAATCCCTACCTTTAGAGTTGTGTTGATGAATCAAACTTGGTTGGATTCTTAAGCATTGGCTTTACCATTGGCTTTCCTCTTTCTCTCTTCCTCTTGCTTGGTCTTTCTTTCCTCTTCTTTCTCTTCTCTTCTCACGTTTTCTTTTTCTGCTAAATGAAACAGTTTAGTCGTGAGAAAGTCCTTATAAAAGGGAAAATTAAGACTCATTTGGCCCTTAGGCCATAACTGATAAAATCTGATCTACTAAAAACACTCAGATTTAGCTAAATCCAAATTTTCAGCTTCTAACAACTTTAAAATAAATAATGAGATTCATATAAAAAGTCCTTTCAACATTATATGATATTTTCATATCTACTACTAGTCAAACCAGCTATAATAGATAACCAGTATACCTAAAAATGCCAAACTAGCTCAGTTTACCTTGAAACTTTCACTGTAACTTGTTCCTCATATTTGTGACTTAGAAAAAAATTATCCATATTTATTTCCCTCTCCTAAGCAATTTATGTCATTATCTGAGTCATTTTAAACTACTTTTTATAGTCCGGGTTGCAACTAAGTTCCTAAACTAACTGATATTATCACAAAATTAAACATACATGCTAAACAAGCCATATGCTGCCTTTTGAACACATAAACAAGTCTAACATGCCATTTAGGGTATTACATTTCTCCCATTCTTTTTCAAATTTTGACCCCAAAATTGCTCACCTGAAAAGAACAAATCTAGGTAGTCTTGCAGCATGTGGGATTCTAACTCCCAAGTAGCCTCCTCGGTGTCATTGCCACCCTATATAAACTTCACCAGAGGAATTTGCTTACCTCTAAGCTCTTAGACCCTTCCACGATCCTTACCGGATGTATACCATAAGACAAATCATCTCTTAACTATACAGATTCATGTTCTATGATATACAATGGATCTAGATTATACTTTCTTAACTAAAATACATAAAAGACATTGTCAATGTTAGACAAATTGGGAGGAAGGGCTATCTGGTAAGCTACAGGTCTAACTTTCTTTAGAATTTGGTAGGGACCAAGAAAACGAGGATTTAACTTTTGGGTTTTCAATGCTTTACTAATCCCTGTTGTAGGAGTAACTCTTAAGAATACATGATCTCCCTCACTAAACTCAAGAAGTCTCATTCTCTTGTTAGCATAACTCTTTTGTTGACTCTGAGCAGTAATCAACCTATCCTTAATCATTTTGATTTGCTCTGTGGTCTGCTGGACCAACTTTGGACCTAGGATGGTCCTCTCACTTACTTCATACCAACATAAAGGGGATATGCATTTTCTTTCATATAAAGCCTTATAAGGTGTCATACTTATGTTGGAATGATAACTATTATTATAAGCAAACTCCGCTAACGATAAGAATTGCTCCCAACTACCCTGTTGTTTTAAAACACATGCTCTACGCATATCTTCAAGGGTTTGGATAGTCCTCTTTGTTTGCCTATTTATTTATGGGTGATAAGCTGTACTAAGGCTTAACTTAGTCCCAAAAGCCTCTTGCAAGGCTCCCCAGAATCTAGATATAAATCTAGGATCTCTATCTGAAACTATACTTACGGGAACTCTGTGCAACTTAACTATCTCTTTAAAATAAAGCTGAGTTAATCTCTCTAGAGGATAGCTAGCTTTCATTAGCAGGAAGTGGGTAGATTTGGTTAATCTATCCACTATAACCTAAACTGCAACAAAACCTTGTTGAGTTCTAGGCAAACCCGTTACAAAGTCCATAGAAATCTTCTCCCATTTCCATTCTAGGATTCCTAAAGATTGTAAAGGTCATGCTGGCTTCTGGTGTTCAATCTTCACCTTTTGACAAACTAAACACCTTGCGACATACTCAGCTATATCTCTTTTCATTTCAGACCACCAAAACATTTTCTTCAGATCTTGGTACATTTTAGTGGTTCCGAGATAGATGGTATACTTACAACTGTGAGCTTCTTCTAGAATCTTATTTTTGACCTCTGACTCTCTTGGAACACAAAGCCTATCTTTAAACTTTATCATTCCATCATCAGTCATATCAAAATCCTCTAAGGTTCCTAAAAAAATCTACTCACTAATATCCATTAGAGCTTATCCTCCTTTTGAGCTTCTAAAATCTGAGCCCTTAGGTCATTTACTATGTCCACTCTACTCACAAAGAGACTCTGTGGCATCACAGTCACTGCTAAACTCAAATCTCTGAAACTCTCGAGAAGTTCACACTATTGGATCATCATTCAAGACACATGTAGGGATTTCCTACTTAGTGCATCAACCACTACATTGGCTTTACCCAGATGATACTTTAACTCAAAGTCATAATCTTTTAAGAACTCCATCCATCTTCTCTGCCTCATGTTCAGCTCCTTCTGATCAAATAAGTACTTTAAACTTTTATTATCATTGAACACCTCAAATTGGACTTCATAGAGATAATGCCTCCAAATCTTTAAGGCAAATACTACAACTGCTAACTCCAAATCATGCGTAGGGTAGTTTTCCTCATATGGCCTTAACTGCCTTATTGCATAGGCTACTACTCTCCTATTCTGCATTAGAACACACCCTAGTCTCATCTTTGAAGCGTCACAAAAGGCCTCAAAGTCTTCATGGGGATATAGAATTACTAACATTAGCGTAGTAGTCAACTTCTTCTTTAATTCTTGGAAACTATTCTTACAGTCTTGAGTCCACTCAAAAGTACTACCCTTTCTAGTCAACCTAGTCAATGGTAGCGCTAATTGAGAAAAACCCTTGATGAACCTTCTATAGTACCTGGCTAGGCCTATAAAGCTCTTAATCTCTGTCATAGTGGTGGGTCTCTCCCACTGTAACACTGCTTCTACCTTGCTAGGGTCCACTGCAATTCCTCCATTAGAAATAACATGGCCCAAAAACTGAACCTCCATTAGCCAAAACTCACACTTGGATAATTTGGCAAACAGTTTCTTTTCCTTTAGGATTTCTAAAACAATCCTTACATGCTGCTCATGCTCTTTCCTTGTCTTCGAATAGATAATGATTTCATTCATAAACACTACCATAAATTAGTCTAGGTAAGGTCTAAAAACTCTATTCATGTAATTCATAAACACTGCTGGAGCATTCGTCAACCCAAAGGACATCACAAGATACTCATAATGTCCATACTTAATTCTAAAAGCGGTCTTAGGGATATCCTCTTCCCTAACCCTGATTTGATGATACCCAGATCTTAGATCAATCTTGGAAAACACTGAAGCTCCTCTTAACTGATCCATCAGATTATCTATTCTAGGCAAATGATACTTGTTCTTGATGGTCACCTTATTCAACTGCCTATAATTAACACACAATCGTATGGTAGCATCTTTCTTTTTCACTAGCAACACTGGTGCTCCCCACGGAGAAACACTAGGCCTAATGAATTTCTTATCCAGCAACTCCTCTAACTATTTCTTGAGTTCAGCTAACTCTAAGGGTGCCATCCTATAGGGTGCTATAGATATAGGTCCTGTACCTAATACTAGATCTATAGTAAACTCTATTTCTCTCTCCAGTGGCAACTCAGCTATGTCACTTAGAAACATCTTAGGGTATTCCCTCACTACAAGTAAACTGTCTAGGCTCTGCTCAACCTCTACATCTAATAAGGAAAGAAGAACGTATCCTAGACCTCCTTCTACCAAACAATGATTGACCTGATTAGCACTAAGATAGGCAGACTATGAAGAAACAACTCTAGTAGGAACATCAGACAAAAAAAAAACTAGGGTTTTATTTGAACAGTTCAAAACCACGTGATTAGATGACAACCAATCCATACCAAGAATAACATCTATATCCACAAAGGGGTAAACAAATAAGGTTTACAAGGAAAACTCTATCCTCGATTCTTATACAGTAGTCAAGACATACTTTTGAGGTTATGACTGGCTTACTGGTGGGTGTGGAAACAGATAAGTCATATGATAACTCTGACATAGGTAAATCCAATATCCTTACACAATCATAAGAAACAAAGAAGTGGGATGCTCCTGAATCATACATGACATTTAAAAGATGATTACGAATTATGCCTTTACCTTGGATTAGGTTGGAAGACTAGGCTACCTCTATCCCGCCAAAAATTTAAACTCACCCTTTGGCTAGCAGCTTTAGGGTAGGCGCATCTTCCTTGTTCTGAGGACAAGCTCTAGAGAAATGCCCCAGTTGCCCACATGTATAACACACAGACTAGCCTGCAAAGCATTTGCCTCCATGTGATTTCCCATATTCAGTGCATTGTGGTGCCTTAGACCACCTCTTGCTTTTCCTTTTAGGGTTGCTTGCCTTAGAAGCACCCTGTTTGTTTCTGTTGTCCTCCCTCTTTCTTTTTGGGTCGTCTTACGCCCTCTCCTCTGACAAAGAGCTGTTAACTTCTAGTTCCACAACCCTACATTTGTTAACCAGAGTAAGAAAGTCTATAATCTCCATCGGTCTCACCATACCTCTGATTTCTTGCTTTAAACCAGATTCAAACTTCAAACTTCAAACATCTCCATTTCTCGTTAGGGCGATAACGAAAATGAGAAGAGAACTTTGCCAATTCATCATACTTGGCCACATACTAGCCTATAGACATATTTCATTGTTTTAACTCCATAAACTCTACTTCCTTGTCATCAAGTAGAGTTTGCGGGAAAAACTTCTCTAAGAAAGCTATCTTGAAGACTTTCCATGACATTGGGGTTTCAACTGCTTCAAGTACCCTTTTGGTACTTTTCCACTAATGCTTCGCCTCACCCTTCAGCATATACGAGGCAAAGATCACTTTTTGCTCTTCTGAGCAAACCATTGCATAAAAAATCTTCTCCATCTCATTGAGCCACTCCTCAGCCTTGGCAGGATTGTACTCGCCTCTGTACGGTGGAGGATTCATCTGACGAAAAGCTATCAAGTCCAGAAAATTTTGATTTCTCCCGACTTGAGTTATCTCTTGTGGGTGATGTCCAGGTGGTGCAGACTGTTGAGATGGATTTGATTCCATTCTCTCAAGCATTATAATCATAACACTGGCCATAACCATAACGGCTTCCGCCATATCTGGACCCGGTGGGTCCGAGCTCCCTATTTCTCTAGATCGCCCGTTTGGTTCCATAGTCTCCTGTACACACAGAAACAACATATATTGAGCTGTAGTCTCAATACCATGTAGCCATGTAACAGAACCCAATAATAACCAATTTGAGGTAAATCATACAATTCTATCATCACATTTAACATATGAAGTAAGAAAAGTACAATTTCCAAGAAAGAACTCCTATATGCCTAAGCATAGTGAGTTCATACCCAGCTCAACAGGATGAACTGCTCTGATACAAACATATAACATCCTAACACCAGTATCTCAGTATATACATCATACAAAGAGATACTTAGCATTACAATGTCACTACATATATACTAATCATATACTATATCTGTAATGTTCGTTGGAAATACTATAGAGAGGCATATGAAATGTGGAAATACAATATTTATACCATAATGTACTAAAGTACATTTACATCCTTAGCCTTAGCAAAGGCTTGAAGTAATACATAAGTCTATACAGTTCAAGAGGAATACTAAGAAGTACAACAATTTGAAACATAACATAATCTAATCCTTAACTTCTTTCTTCTTCTTACCCTTAGAAGAAGTTTCACCTAGAATTACGTGATACACAGTGGGGTGAGAAACTATAATCTCAGTATGAGTAATCAAAACCAGCATACATAATATATATAAACATAATTACAATAACTACTGATGAAATATGTTTAAAACATCTACAAAGTCTAACCATAACATTTAGATAAACCAAGTTAACTTACTTCTCATACATGCATCTAGTTCAACTCAGAACCAAGAATGTAAAACTTAAGAATTAATGGTTTCTTGTGTTATTTTGTAGCAAGTAGAGGTGTCTCCTCTCACTATACTTATATCTTGGCTCATGAGAAGTTCGGTCTAAATCCTGATTTCGAAGAACCTTATGGATCCCTACTTATGTCTTCTGGCCTTGGCACTATCGACTTATCAGGGTATGTCCTTCCTCCATTGAGTCTATCAGACACCCTTTCGATTTCTCTTGGCCTTCATGAATGCTATCAAAGGACATTCACAAAATCAACACTACCAAACATTCCCCATACATACTAGGTATAATTCTCTTCTTGAAAACTATCCCTATTTGTACTTTAACATACTTTAGGAAACATATACTAATGATTCCATATAGTCAAGGACTTCCTAACACAAAACAATTATTTGTTGAATTCTGCAATGGGTGCCTAAGTGCTCTCTTTTGAGCATCTGGGCACTCACTAAGCAGAACACATCCCTGTGCTATTTTTATGCCGCGCACCAAAGCGCTCTGGACTGAGCGTTTAGGAACTTTGCGCTCTAATGCGCATAAAATCTTCTTGGACACTAAGCGTCTAAGCACTCTGATCTGAGCTCCTGAGTGCTCTGCGCCCTTCTACACGAACCTTCATCCTTGTTACACGAGCGTCTGGGCGCTCTCTGTATGATAGCAAATCTGCACAATTCTGCAGAGTTGTGCCACTGTTCAATTAGAACTTTTCTTGGATTTTGGAACTCCCAAATCAATTTTTAAGTGATTCTAAGACCCCAATCAGTTCTTAAACACATAGGAATCATCAATCACAAACTTAAACCTTTTGATTTGGATTAAAACGCTAGAATCACCTATAAGGTGACCTAACCCCTCTTCTGTGAATCTAAGACCTAAGTGAGATATTCAAAGCCTCTAACTTTAATTTATGCTATGAACAAGTTATAAATGATTAGAGAAACTCAATCACACAATTAAAACTCATCAAACCCCTCAAGAATACAAAATGACCTATTGAGCACCAAAGTGCATTAATGGTGAAAAAGGTGAAAAGAAGTGAAGATGAACTTAAAAACCCTACCTTTAGAGCTGTGTTGATGATTCAAACTTGGTTGGATTCTTAAGCCTTGGCTTTACCCTTAGCTTACCTCTTTCTCTCTTCCTCTTGCTTAGTCTTCTTTTCCTCTTCTTTCACTTCTCTTCTCATATTTTCTTTTTCTGCTAAATGAAACAGTTTGGCCGTGAGAAAGTCCTTATAAAAGGAGAAATTAAGACTCATTTGGCCCTTAGACCATAACTGATAAAATTCGATCTACTAAAAATACTCAGATTTAGCTAAATCCAAATTTTCAGCTTCTAACAACTTTAAAATAAATAATGAGATTCATATAAAAAGTCATTTTAACATTATATGATATTTTCATATCTACTACTAGTCAAACCAGTTATAATTAGATAACCAGTATGTCTAAAAATGTCAAACTAGCTTAATTTACCTTGAAACTTCCATTATAACTTGTTCCTCATATTTGTGACATAGAAACAAATTATTCATATTTGTTTCCCCCTCCTAAGCAATTTATGTCATTATCTGAGTCATTTTATGCTACTTGTCGTAGTCTAGGATGCAACTAAGTACCTAAACTAACTCAGATTGTCACAAAATTAAACATACATGCTAAACAAGCCGTATGCCACCTTTTGAACACATAAATAAGTCTAATATGTCATTTAGGGTATTACAGTTACCACCTTAATTGAAGTCAAGATGTGCTCCTTGAGGATGTGGTTGAATCTTAAATTTTAAAAGTGTAGGCTTGATACTAATTGGTGACCCTGCTACAAATTCTCTTTCTTACTTGGTCTTTATTTGCTCGAGGACTAGTAAAACTTTAGATTTGGGGGTGTGATAACTCCAAAAAATAGAGTTATTTTACTTTCATTTGAATATTAACTGCATGTTAGTACTAGATTTTCAAAGCACTTAAGTCCACCATGTTTAATTTTAGACAACTAAGGTTCTCTTCTCAAATAGATTAGGAAATTTAGCTTTTAGTGACTGCATCTAGAAGAATTTAATAATTCCTAGATTCTCACACACCTGTTAATGCTTTGTTGCAGGAATTGAGGATGAATGAAGTCTTGTAAGAGCTTGGAGAAGTGAGAAAAAGCTGAAAAAATGGAAGAAAGCAAGGAAGAAAAAGGTTCAAGTAGGCTGCGCCTAGGCGCACCTGTTTCTGTCTAGGAGAAGTTCTCAGTTGAGAAGGTCATGCCTAAGCGTGGCCAAGTGGTATCTAGGCATGGCAAAGTGGTACCTAGGAATGGAAAAGTGGCACCTAGGTGTGGGAAGCTAACTGACAATGTATTTGCAAGGACCACACCCAAGCATGTAACATACCATGCCGAGGCGTGGAAAAGACCATGATATGCAAATTAGACTTTATATTCTGATTTGAAGACCATTTTTGGCACTTTTGGGACACTAGAGAACCCTAGTATTAAGAGAGGGATTGGAAGATTGATTACAAATTGGAAGAGGAGGAGATTCAAACTGGACATCAAGACCCAAGGAGGAAGATCAAGATTAGGATCTCCATATTTGTTCATTCTTTCCCTTTTTTTTATACTCTTGATTTGTATCTTGATGGATTCTACTCTTCTTTGTGTTCCAATGTCTTCCATTATGAGTAGCTAAATCTATGACTAGGGATTCCTTAGAATCTTTCTATAGAAATTGGTACTTTGTAATTTTCTCAAGTTTAAATCAATGGATTTGGTTTTGTTCTCTCATAGCTATGCTTAATGCTTGATATTGAATGGCCACCAATTGCATGATTTTAATGTTTTCAAATGAATTTGAGATAGGGATTTGAGAATGTGGAAATGGGTGGATGTAAGTTTAATCACATTTATTTGGTTTGAATGTGTTGATTAGGCAATGAGATGGACACATACCAATTGGTCATGCATAGAAAGTATTTGAAACTTGGTTTTAATGAGTGACTCTTATGCTAACTCACATGGATACATAGTGAATTAGGTAAGACTCATATAAGTAATTAACCTAGACATAGGTAATTAACCTAGACATAGGCAATTAACTATATTTGTGTTTCAACTAACAAAATCAATCCATTGGTAAAAACTTGTGGACCTTGCAAGAACCCATTGAAATAAGAAATGAATAGGGATCCCCTAGGCCTTAACCATCAATACCTTTCTCTTGTGATCTTGGATTTTAGTGTTGATTTATAGTGCATTGTCTTTTTATTATTGTTTTCATCATCTTTGATATTCATAAAAATTCAATTGTGTGGATAAGAACTTATAAGGATTGGTTGGTTGTTAACACTATTCTTTTACTTCAATCCCTTGGGACATAAAACTTATTCTCTCACTTTATTGCTTGTTCGACCCATGTACCTATGAACTAAACATTAAACCCCAAAATGTACACTTTTAGGGTCCAGATAGGAAGGTTTTTGGGATTCATGCTAACCTATAGAGGGATTGAGGCTAACTCAGATAAATGTTAGGCCATCATAGATATGCAAAACCCAACCTCCATCAAGGAGATTCAATATATGACAGGTCGGATTGCGACTCTCATAAAGTTCATCTCTAGATCGGCACGAAGAGCCCTACCTTTCTTCAAACTTCTAAAATAGGGATAGGACTTTGTGCGGAAATCAGAGTGTGAATAAGTTTTCTAAGGGTTAAAACAAACACTTTCCACACCTCCCATCCTAACCAGACCAGAGGAAGGAGAAAAACTATTCTTTTTTCTTTCAATTGTTGAAGAAGTCATGCACTTAGTCTTAGTGAGAGAAATGGAGAACGACCAAAAGCCCGTCTATTTTCTTAGCAAGGTGCTGCAAGGTCCCGAGCTCTAATATCAATGAATAGAGAAATTAGCGTTCATGCTGTTGGTTTCTACTAAGCATTTACGATAGTATTTCTAATGCCATCCTGTGATGGTAAGAACAGATTAACCTATTAAGAAGGTACTGCATAGGCCCGAGCTCGCAAGTAGAATGATTGCATGGTTCATGGAGGTCTCTGAATTCAGAATAAGGTATGAGCCTCGTCAAGTGATAAAGGTGTAGGCCTTATTCGACTTCATCGTGGAGTTCACTCAATGTCCCATCTTGGAAGAAGTTGTAGAATGGACAATCTATGTTGATGGGGCATCAAACCCAAAAGGGAGCAGAGCAGGGATCATGCTTGAGAATGCCAACAAGGTCACAGTCGAACAATCCTTGAAGTTTGAGCTCCCAACCTTGAACAATCAAGCTAAATATGATGAGGCCATGATAGCTAGACTCATTATGGAGAACGACCTTAGAGAGTCGAAGGTAGAACTCTACAGTGACTTGTAACAGGTTGATTCAAGTGCTGATCTCAACCAAATAACAAATTCTAATTCTACCGATAACTTATAGCACAAGGCAGTGAACTGAGTCATTTATCGAGGATCAAGATACCAATCAAACTAAATCAAGGTCAAATAGGGGACGGGATTGTGTTTGTAGAATGTAAACATAATAATTAAATGTAAAAAAAATCAAATTACAAAGCAACCAATCCAAGAAACCGTCAGAAACCTAGTTAGCTTATCATCAATCATAAACATGCATCTAGATTGCATTAATTGGTTAATCTATGATTGACTAAAATCTCTGCATCAAACACATAAAATTCAACACTAGATAATCATCTAAAATTTAACTTACAAATGATTCATAAACCTGCGATCACTAGATTCAAGCAGCCTATGCTACTTTAACAACCAGAATTCAATTAACCTAAATTAATAAATCTGCCAGCCTAACCATCTTCAATTCATGTGACTAAACCACAATTAATCAATTATAATTTAATCATAAATATCAATTTAGATTAAGGATCTAATCAAATCACATCACACAACATAAATCTCTAATCATACAATTCAAAATCCAAATCAAGAGAAGAAGAAGATAATTAATTTAATTCAAAATCAAAATTAGGTACAAAAACTCAAATGGATTTCGAGTAATATAATGATGAGAAAAAGAATATCGTCTCCACAGGGATTGTAATCATTTTATCAACACAAAAGGAAAGGTTGTTTCTACTTAAACTGAAATATGATTTGGTAACTTTGAATTGAATTGATGTTCAAAAAGTGTAAAAGAAATGTATTAAAAATAGGGCAATTGATAAATGAAAGACTATTTTTTGATTTTTAATGAGAAGAAAATTTATCGAGAAAAGCAACTAGGGTCCGAATCCCATTGTTTACCCTCTTATGCTACTAGTTTACTCTCAATACAAGTAATAATCATGCATTTGAAGTTCCAATCAACAAATTAGACTTAGATCAATTCCTTGATTCAAAGCCCCTTTAACCCAAAATACAACTCCCAATTCCTTAGGTAATTGTTAATTCAAATTAAGCATTAATAATAATGATTTCATGGAACACATAATTACAATGATATATTCCTATTTTCAATCATAATCATGCCAACCCAACTCAGTTCCAGCATTACAACTAATTTTCCAATTAGAAGAAATACCCAAATTCAAACCAATAGTAATCAAGTATTGATTAGCATTAAGCAAAGAGTAGAGTGTTCAAATACACGAAATTAACTTGTAAAGAAATAGTAAAACAGATTACAAAAGAGTATCTACAATGTTCATCTGACCCTAGCTCAAAAAAATCTAGCTACTTATGATAGAAGAAGAAGAAGCCATTGATTTTTCAAGGTATTGTTCCCAAGCTTGAATCATCAATGGAGGTGGAAGAAGATGAAACCCTAGCAGAGCTCTGGTCAACACTCAATATTAGATTTCAGAAAAAAAAAGAGAGACCCCTTATCCAGCGTTTCGTCAAACTTTTAACATTGGCTGGATAACGGCCATCGCCTCGCGATGGCCCATCATCGCCTCGCGATGGCCCATCATCGCCTCGCGATGGCCCATCATCGCCTCGCGATGGCCCATCATCGCCTCGCAATGGCCCATCATTGCCTCACGATTGCTCACGCTTACTGCAGTTTAAAAATCCTTTCATTCATTTTCTCGCCTCGCGATGACTATTCCTCGCCTCACGATGGCACACATGGAAGCTTCGCCTTGTGACACTTTAATCTCGCCAGGCGATGGCCTAAGTGAGCAACTCTTTCTCTTTCTTCTGAGTTAAATCCAAACCTGTTTCAACAAAAATTTAAATCCCATTAGCTAGTGAACACAAAAACCTATAATACTCAAAAACAATGAAAACTTATCTAAATTCTTCCTAAATTCTTTAATTCTAAAACTAATTTGATACCAAAAACTTGTTGCGCTAGAGATTCAACACAACCCCAAACTTAGAGTTTTGCTTGTCCTCAAGAAAACAACCAATTTCAAAGAAGGGTCAGAGAATAAAATTAAATTTTGATTCAATTTTCAAACAAACCATTCAAACGGAGTCACAAAATTGAACAATCCACCAAAGTTTCATCAATCATTGCACAATCAATTCACCTACTCTTTTGCATTTGTGTTTCCCAATCATCACAACTTAATGTAACCAGAACCATGGATCCACCAAGAGTAACATCTCAATTCTCACTACTCATCTCCAGAATAGGTGTCAATTAACTCAAGTGTCTAGAGGTGTTATTTACACTCAATTCACATCACAAGTAGCACCCTACCATAAAATTGACAAAGTTCTAGAGAAGTAAATGCAATGCAATGCACACACATTAAAAGAGGTCTTTTTGGGTTGTAATGGGGTTTAGGTAAAAGTAGGAAATCATTTGGATAAGAGGCTTTTTGTACTTGGAATTAGACACAAGCTATTTCATGACACTCCTAAGTCATCCTTCAATTTATTCAGTATAAAATTCCCCAAAACAATTCTTCAAAACAAATGAAATGGGAAACAAATTGAAATACAATATTTATCATTTTTTCTTTTTTATTTTATTTTATTTTATTTATTTTACTATCTTTTTTTTAAATTTTGTTTATATTAGTATTTTTTTCTTTTCTTATTTTATTTATTTATTTATTTATTTTATTTTATTTTTACTTTATTTTTTTTTAAAAAAAAAATTAGTCTTTTGGACAAGGAAAAGTTCACAACTACCCCAAACTTAAAACATTGCTTGCCCTTAAGCAATTCCAAACTTAGGAATTTGCCAAGTCATGCCATGAAGTGACCCATACCTAACTCCAAGTAAGTAGGGACAATGGTTTTCCAGTTATTAGCTTGTAATGAGGGTAAAGATCAAAGAAAAAGCTAAAGACTCAAGGGGGTAGCAAAGGATAAAACTATTCAGGTGGTTTATTTAGGTCCTAGTGAAGAACAAGAAGAGTGCCTTAATATGTCTGAACAAGCAAGCAAAAACAACTAAGAACTAAATCAAGTTCTGAAGAATACCATATGCAATGGAAGCACTCATGAAAGAAATGACAGTGTTTAGGCCCAAATACTCATAAGTGCGTGTGAAAATGAGGAAAGACATGTCACAATCAATTTCACTTTGATTAAAATTACAGTGTGTAACACTCTTGTGGGGGTGTCACATTTATTATTAAAATAAAATAACGATTAACGAGAATAATTAAATTATAAGGTTTTGATATAAATAAGTAATAAAACCTGTACACTTACTTTGTTTCGAAAACATAAAAGTTGTATCCTTAAGATATTTCACCTTAAAAAAAATTATTCTTATACACACATGCATAGATAATATCAGCACACCCCTGTACAATATACATTATATCCATAAACATATCCATCAGATACTAATATACAAAAATTTACATAAGTTTGGTTTTCCTAAGTTGTACAAATAATTTACAAATAATTTACAAACCCAAATAAAAATACATACCAAAAGAAAAAGAAAGCATATAAGGTTTATATTTACAACCCAACATCAAAAAGGATAACAAACCCAAGTGCACGTCATATATTTTTAGTCACTTGGAGAAACATTCCTGGATGATTCCTCCAATGACATAAATGCATGACGCCTCCCAGAAGACCTGTGAGCAGGAACTCTAGGTGCTCTGTGGACCGGAATATAGTTAGGGGTCCTAACAGCAGGTGTTCTAGCAGAAGACACAACACTAAACTCATAGGGAGTCCGAAACAGACCGTTCCAGTGACGGCGGACTCCTAATGGTAGTTCTAACTGAACATAGAAATCTGATACAAAAACTGGGACAGATACAGACTCTGGTCGCAAAGACATAGTAATAATCCCTGTATAAGCAACCACATTACGTTCTCCATAGATGCGCCAACCTGTCGCTCCTCCATGGAATTCCAAACTGATAAAACCCAAAAATCCAGGGTGTCGACATCTCACCCTATCAGTACTAACACTAAAGATGATCTAAGGCTTCGGGTCCTCGGACTGAAAATCTGTGGATCGGGGTTCTTCCTCTGCTATGTACTCACTGCTCAACTCTGGTTCTTCAACCCCTTCTTCATAATCTAAATATATATATATATACATACAACAAACAAAGCAAACAATATATACAACAAATAGAGAGGTAAGACAACTTAAAATAACCAATAAATATCACAGATGGAATAATAATACAACATTAACATAAATCAAATCCATAATGTATATAAATCCCATAGCAGTTCAAAATACTCATCACACAATATAATGAATTTAAAATGAATATGACAAAGTATAAAGTGACTCATTCCTACTCCATGGAGCTACAACACATACTCAGATATCAGAGAGAATGAGATGAGACTTCTATTAGCACTGCCCAGCCAATCCAGCTATTGCACTGTCCACCCTTTGTGTCTATAGCTTTGGCTACCCCGACCAGCTATTGCACTGTCAAAACTTTGTGTCTATAGCTGATCGTTGTGATTGCTATTGCACCTTGTCAATACTTTGTGTCTATAGCCCACGAAAAATAAACATAATGGCATAATACACAACCCGACACACAGTCAATTAATTGTGTACTACAGGCAGTCAAATAGTCCTCTCAAAACTTGATTAAGGATAGTGCTCGTCGAGAACATAAGTGTATCATCACGCACCACGACCCTAGAAGAAGCTACCTCCTGTCCACATATGGAATAGTGCACACTATGAACTCCAAGTTCATATCAGAAAATGAACACACTATGCCTATCACATCGACAACACGATGTTATTCATCTCGTCTACCAAATCACCAAATTTCGAATTTGGCATGACTCAATGCATGAACAGATGCGTAATTACCAAAATACCCTCAGATTTCAATTATTTATATAAGTGCTATAAATTTACAAATTATTTACAGAAATACCATTAAATCTTCATTATTTACAAAAACGCCCTTAACTTCTATTATTTACAAAAATGCCATCAAACTTTGAATAATTTCAAAAATACACTTCAAACTTTACTTATTTACGAAAATACCCTCCAACTTAATTTATTTACAAAAATGCCCTCAATGGCAAAATAATCACGTAATTGTCCTCTATGACAAAAATAATTACGAAAATGCCCTCCATGGCAAAAATCTTCAAATACAGTACGCTCCCACTTGGCGCACTTGTACAGTCCACACATCCGGGTCCACCACTTTGGCCCGACAGAAAACTCGCTGTTTTCGTCAATCGCGTAGAAATTTTAATTTGTTTTCAGAAACCTTGCCGTTTTCACAATGTACATCACATTTTCAAATCGCGTAAATACATTTTGCTGTTTTCTCAATCGCGTAAAATTTTTTAATCATTTTCTCGTCAGATTTACTCATATAAATACTTCTAAACTATAAAAATAATTATTAAATCATTTGAGACCATAAAAATATTTTTCCTAATTATGGTAAAATATTTTATATCATTATGTATTCTTTATAAATACTAACAATACTCAAATTAGTTTCTAAAAATACTTAGTATTCATTAACAACATTGTAAAATACTTTGATTCTTCCCATTCAGTAATGTGACCGAACCTAGGGTTTGCACTCTTTGGAATGCTCATGCATTTCTAACACTAGTCTAACACATACAATGTAAAACATATACAATGTATAATACATACAATACATCAAGCTTAAACAAATTAAGAAAAGCTATAAAAATCAACACATAAAGGAATCCTTATGGATTTTACAAATTCAATCAAATCTTAATTTCTTAATAACTCTTTAATTTAATTAAATTTTGGTCTTCCTCTTACCTAAAATGATGAAAATTTCTTCTTTTCCTCTCCCTTGTGATTTCGGTTTTGCCTCCTTAGAGTCCTAGGAAAATAAATAAAATTTTATAAAGGCTATTACTAGGAAAAAGGAACAATACCATGGTTCAATCATGGCTTAGAAGCTTAGAAATGAAAATAGAATTGAAAAACAAGAAATTTTTACCTTTGAAGATGGATTCTCAAAGGTGGTCTTCAAGCTTGAAAATGGAAGAAATAGAAGAAGCTTCCAACTAGAGATGGTCTTGTAGTGATGTTTAGGAGTAGAAAAATAAGAAAAGAGAATTTTTGAGTGAAAGGATGATGGAGAATGAAGCTTTGACCGAATAGCCTCTTTGAGTCTCCAATGGTGGACGGTGAAAATGAAGGAGAGAATGAAGGAATTAATTGGGCATTTACTTGGAGTGTTGTAGTAGAAGTGAGTAGGAAAAAGTCTTAATGCATGTGTTAAAATTCAAGAATGAATCTAGGCCATCCAATGGTTCAAAGGCTAGGATTTGGTCTTACAAGATAAGCTTGTTTCCTATTGGTTGATGAGTGATGAATAAGCATTTATCTAGAGCTTTCTCGGTTGCTCTCCCCACATGGCCGAATTCTCCATGCAAAAAGCCATCTAAATTTGTTTCTTCCAATTAATTAGTTATATATTTAAATGTAGATTTAGTTACATATTAAATTAATTAGTTTAGAATTCTAGTTAGTTAGACCTAACTAGATTACTATCTAGTTATCACTATTTAGTTACACTAAGGTTGTAGTAATTAATTTAGTTAGATTCTAAGGTAACTATACTAACTAAATTAAATATTCTAGTTCTAATCTAACTAGCTTAGCCATTTTTGTTGACTTAGCTTTATTAATTTGACTCCTAGGTGTCTTGTTCCTATTGGTCCAAAATTCCTAATTTCCTTATTGTTTACTTTATCTATACGTGGGTCCCACACATACAGTATCGGGTCCACTGTCAAGTTTTATACTGAGTAATAAAATAATACTGAAAATTATTTTATCGCACAGTTAAATTCTAAAAATTAAAATATTCAGAACAGTGTCTTTCAGAATTGAGTTTACTAAACTCCTTCTGCTCTAAAAAATAAAACAAAAATAACAGTTTATACAGACAAGTATAAAACAGTACATTGGGGACATAATTGTCATTTACCCTAAAATCAGAATTTTTAGGGTGTTACAACTCTCCCCAACAAACAAAAATTTCGTCCTCGAAATTTGTCATACCTTAAAATAATTGAGGATACTGTTCCCTCATTTTATCTTCCAATTCCCATGTAGCATCTCCGGTCACATCGTTCCATATAACTTTGACCAGCTCAATCATCTTTCCTCGAAGCTGCTTCACTTTTCTGTCTTCAATCCTTACAGGGAATGTTTCATACGTCAAATTTTCCTTTAGCTGTATTTCGTCAGGTTGTATCATATATGTCGGATCTGGAATATATTTCTTTAATTGGGACACATGAAACACATTATGCAGATTAGACAAAAACGGCGGTAAGGCAACTTGATAAGCGACAGGACCTATCCTACGGATAATCTGATAAGGTCCAATAAACTTAGGTGTAAGCTTCTTGGATTTGATAACTCTTCCAATACCAGTCGTAGGAGTCACCCTCAAAAATACATGCTCGCCTTCTTCAAATTCCAATGGTCGCCTTCTTTTATCTGCATAACTCTTTTGCCTACTCTGTGTAGTTCGCATCTTCTCTTGAATCACTTTTACTTTTTCTGTAGTCTGTTGTACTAATTCTGGCCCAATAGTCATACTTTCACCATCTTGATACCAACACAAAGGTGTTCGGCATCGTCGTCCATACAATGCTTCATAGGGTGCCATCCCTATACTTGCGTGAAAACTATTATTGTAGGTGAATTCTATCAAAGATAAAAATTCATCCCAACTCCCTTGTTGCTCCAACACACAAGCACGCAGCAAATCTTCCAAAGATTGTATAGTTCTTTCAGTCTGACCATCAGTCTGTGGATGATAAGCGAGCTCAAATGTAGCTTAGTTCCCATTGCTTTTTGTAGATTTGGCCAAAACCTTGATGTAAACCTTGGATCTCTATCAGAAATTATGGAAATAGGTACCCCATGTAATCTAACAATCTCATTGATATAGATTTGGGCTAATCTTTCCAACGAATACTTAATATTAATAGGCAAGAAATGAGCTGACTTTGTGAGCCTATCAACAATAACCCATATTGAGTCATGACCTTTTCTCGTTCTTGGCAACCCAGTAACAAAATCCATAGAAATACTGTCCCATTTCCATTCTGGAATAGAAAGTGGTTGTAACATTCCAGCTGGCCTCTGATGTTCCACTTTCGCTTTCTGACAAACCAAACAAGACGCCACACGTTCCGCTACGTCTCTTTTCATCCTTGGCCACCAAAACAATTTCTTCAAGTCTTGATACATCTTGGTCATTCCTGGATGCAAACTTAAATTACTAGTATGGGCTTCATCTAATATTGCCGTCTTTAATTCAGCATTGTCAGGTATACAAACTCTTCCTTGAAATCTTAAAATTCCATCTGATCCCTCTTCCACTGTTGCCTTGTGACCTTGCTTTAACAGTTCTCTCTCATTCTGCAAAAACGCATCCTCCTCCTGTTTATCTCGAATTATATTAAGCAAGTCATTTAAAATTACCATTCTACCCACACAAATCTTCCCAAGCACTAATTCCATTGATACTTCTAAATTTCTGAACTCATTGAGTAATTCTTCTTCCTTTATCATCATAGTAGAAACACTAAGTACTTTTCTACTCAGGGCATCTGCTACCACATTAGCTTTTCCTGGATGGTATTGGAGTTGAAAATCATAATCTTTGAGAAATTCCAACCATCGCCTCTGTCTCATATTCAATTCTTTCTGATCAAACAAGTATTTCAAACTCTTATGATCACTAAAGACATTGAACATAGCCCCATACAGATAATGCCTCCATATCTTTAATGCAAACACCACCGCTGCTAATTCCAAATCATGAGTTGGATAATTTCTCTCATGAACTTTCAATTGCCTCGAAGCATACGCCACCACATTCCGATCTTGCATTAGCACGCATCCTAACCCTTGGTATGAAGCGTCACAGTACACATCAAAAGATCTATTAGAATCTGGTAAGATCAACACTGGTGAGGTTGTTAGCTTTCTCTTCAACTCTTGAAAACTGGATTCACGTTCATCCGTCCATTCAAAAGCTTGATTCTTCCTGGTAAGTTGTGTAAGTGGTCCAGCAATCTTGGAAAAACCTTCGATAAATCTTCGATAATACCCGGCCAATCCAACAAAACTTCGAACTTCTGTCACTGTTTTAGGTCTCTCCCATTGCAGAATAGTTTCTATCTTGGATGGATCCACTGCAATGCCCTCCTTAGAGATTACGTGACCTAAAAATTGCACTTTCTCCAACCAAAATTCACATTTAGCTAACTTTGCATACAACTGTTTATCCTTCAAAACCTGAAGAACTATACCGAGATGTTCGGCATGTTCTTCTTTAGACCGAGAATAGATTAAAATGTCATCTATAAAGACAACAACAAATCTATCAAGGTACGGGCGAAAAATTCTATTCATATAATCCATGAATATAGCAGGAGCATTAGTCACTCCAAAAGGCATAACCTGATATTCATAATGTCCATATCGAGTTCGGAAGGCTGTTTTAGGTACATCCTCCGTTTTAACACGGATCTGATGGTAGCCTGATCTCAGATCTATTTTAGAAAATACTTCTGCTCCCTTCAACTGATCCATCAAATCATCAATCCGTGGAAGGGGGTATTTATTCTTTATAGTGACCTTATTCAACTGACGATAGTCCACACAGAGTCGAGAAGTTCCATCCTTCTTCTTGACTAGAAGCACTGGTGCTCCCCATGGTGAAACACTTGGTCGCACAAATTATTTTTCCAATAATTCTTCTAATTGCTTTTTCAACTCCATCAATTCGGCTGGTGACATTCGATACGGTGCAATCGAAATAGGACCTGTTCCTGGTACCAAATCGATAGCAAATTCGATTTCTCTCTCTGGCGGCAAACCAGGTACGTCATCTGGAAAGACTTCCGGAAATTCATTAACAATGGGAATTGCGTATATATCTTTCTCATTTTCAACTTTTAGAGAAGATAATAATACAAATCCCTGAGCTCCATTTCTCAGCAATGACTTAGCTTTAACAGCAGTCAAAAATCCAGAGTTCTCTTCCTTTGGAAAAACTATGGCTTTAGTTGCACAGTCTATCAGGATATGGTTAGAAGACAACCAATCCATTCCTAATATCACATCTATCCCCACTAGAGGTAAACAAATCAAGTTGACTATAAACATACGGTCCTTCACAACAACAGGACAATCCAAACATATTTTGGATGTGACCACAGGCTTAGTAGTTGGTGTAGAAACAACCAATGGAAAATTCAAAGAAGATACAGGCAGTTTCAACGTCTTAACACAACTATAGGCAATGAAAGAATGCGTTGCACCTGAATCATACAAGACAGTCAAAAGCTTACCTCCTATGATTCCTTCCCCTTGAATAAGATTGTCAGATTGAGAAACTTCAGTTCCTGTCATAGTATAGACTCGTCCTCCGGATCTTGGTTGATTTGCCCGAACAGTCTTCAATGCAGGTTTCTTTTCCAACTGAGGACAATCCTTAGAGAAATGTCCAGGTTGCCGACAATTAAAACAAATTGTTCCTTTAATTGGACAATCTGAAGAAACATGGCCTTTCTTCCCACACTTAAAACAAGTTGGTACAAACACCGCTTTCTGACTAGGAATAGTACTAGCAGAGCTTCCTCCAACCGGTGGTCGTTGATATTGGTTTCCCTGTGGTCTCGAGTATGGCTTACGCTGAAACCGATTATTATGACTGCTACCTCCCCTCTGAAATCTCATTGGTCCAACATTACGAGTCTTGGGATCCTTTAACGATTCCAATTCCTCCAATTGTGCACATGTATCTACCAGAGCATGGAATTGAGTCATTCTCAAAGGCAATACTCCTTGTCTTAACTCCACTCGCAATCCTGCTTCAAACTTTCTACATCGCCACTCATCGTTTGGCCTGGTTTGAGCATAATCTGAGAATTGAGACAAACTCTCAAATTTAGATGCATACTCGGGAACTGTCATATTTCCTTGACGTAGACCAAGAAATTCTCTTTCCTTGGCATATCGAGCACTGGTAGGAAAATACTTGTCCATAAACCTAGTAGAAAACACTTCCCAAGTTATTATAGTGCCTTCAGCTTGCAACAACCGGCGGGTTCCTCTCCACCAACTTTCTCCATCTCCTCTTAACATATAAGTAGCATACGTTACCTTTTTGTCATCTGGGCATCCCATCCCTTCAAATATCTTTTCCAGCTCCTGTATCCATAAATTTGCTTTCTCAGGATTAAGCTCGCCTCTAAACTGTGGCGGGTTACTACGCCTAAATTCAGATAAATTTAGGGCATCCGCAGTAGCTTCTTCTTGTTGAGCTGCTCTCTGGTTCTGCTGAATCATTGCCTCTGCCATCCGCTGCATAGCCTCTGCAGCCGCTACTATAGGATCCACTTCTCTAGGAATATCCGCATGTCTTCCTCTTCTTCCAGACATTTTCTTTCTTTAATTACATAAAACATAAAAGTTAGATTCTTCCTTTCGGAAATAAATCACAGAGAATTCACACAATACAAGCACAAACCACAACTCCTAAAGATTCTAACTTGGGCTCTAGGTCAGAGATTCACACAGTACGAATAAGGCAAACTTACCCACAAACCCAAAAAGACTCTAACTTGGGCTCTGATACCAACTAATGTAACACTCTTGTGGGGGTGTCACATTTATTATTAAAATAAAATAACGATTAACGAGAATAATTAAATTATAAGGTTTTGATATAAATAAGTAATAAAACCTGTACACTTACTTTGTTTCAAAAACATAAAAGTTGTATCCTTAAGATATTTCACCTTAAAAAAAATTATTCTTATACACACATGCATAGATAATATCAGCACACCCCTGTACAATATACATTATATCCATAAACATATCCATCAGATACTAATATACAAAAATTTACATAAGTTTGGTTTTCCTAAGTTGTACAAATAATTTACAAATAATTTACAAACCCAAATAAAAATACATACCAAAAGAAAAAGAAAGCATATAAGGTTTATATTTACAACCCAACATCAAAAAGGATAACAAACCCAAGTGCACGTCATATATTTTTAGTCACTTGGAGAAACATTCCTGGATGATTCCTCCAATGACATAAATGCATGACGCCTCCCAGAAGACCTGTGAGCAGGAACTCTAGGTGCTCTGTGGACCGGAATATAGTTAGGGGTCCTAACAGCAGGTGTTCTAGCAGAAGACACAACACTAAACTCATAGGGAGTCCGAAACAGACCGTTCCAGTGACGGCGGACTCCTAATGGTAGTTCTAACTGAACATAGAAATCTGATACAAAAACTGGGACAGATACAGACTCTGGTCGCAAAGACATAGTAATAATCCCTGTATAAGCAACCACATTACGTTCTCCATAGATGCGCCAACTGTCAGCTCCTCCATGGAATTCCAAACTGATAAAACCCAAAAATCCGGGTGTCGACATCTCACCCTATCAGTACTAACACTAAAGATGATCTAAGGCTTCGGGTCCTCGGACTGAAAATCTGTGGATCGGGGTTCTTCCTCTGCTATGTACTCACTGCTCAACTCTGGTTCTTCAACCCCTTCTTCATAATCTAAATATATATATATATACATACAACAAACAAAGCAAACAATATATACAACAAATAGAGAGGTAAGACAACTTAAAATAACCAATAAATATCACAGATGGAATAATAATACAACATTAACATAAATCAAATCCATAATGTATATAAATCCCATAGCAGTTCAAAATACTCATCACACAATATAATGAATTTAAAATGAATATGACAAAGTATAAAGTGACTCATTCCTACTCCATGGAGCTACAACACATACTCAGATATCAGAGAGAATGAGATGAGACTTCTATTAGCACTGCCCAGCCAATCCAGCTATTGCACTGTCCACCCTTTGTGTCTATAGCTTTGGCTACCCCGACCACTATTACCTATTTTGTCAAAACTTTGTGTCTATAGCTGATCGTTGTGATTGCTATTGCACTTGTCAATACTTTGTGTCTATAGCCCACGAAAAATAAACATAATGGCATAATACACAACCCAGACACACAGTCAATTAATTGTGTACTACAGGCAGTCAAATAGTCCTCTCAAAACTTGATTAAGGATAGTGCTCGTCGAGAACATAAGTGTATCATCACGCACCACGACCCAGAAGAAGCTACCTCGTGTCCACATATGGAATAGTGCACACTATGAACTCCAAGTTCATATCAGAAAATGAACACACTATGCCTATCACATCGACAACACGATGTTATTCATCTCGTCTACCAAATCACCAAATTTCGAATTTGGCATGACTCAATGCATGAACAGATGCGTAATTACCAAAATACCCTCAGATTTCAATTATTTATATAAGTGTTATAAATTTACAAATTATTTACAGAAATACCATTAAATCTTCATTATTTACAAAAACGCCCTTAACTTCTATTATTTACAAAAATGCCATCAAACTTTGAATAATTTCAAAAATACACTTCAAACTTTACTTATTTACGAAAATACCCTCCAACTTAATTTATTTACAAAAATGCCCTCAATGGCAAAATAATCACGTAATTGTCCTCTATGACAAAAATAATTACGAAAATGCCCTCCATGGCAAAAATCTTCAAATACAGTACGCTCCCACTTGGCGCACTTGTACAGTCCACACATCCGGGTCCACCACTTTGGCCCGACAGAAAACTCTGTGTTTTCATCAATCGCGTAGAAATTTTAATTTGTTTTCAGAAACCTTGCCGTTTTCACAATGTACATCACATTTTCAAATCGCGTAAATACATTTTGCTGTTTTCTCAATCGCGTAAAATTTTTTAATCATTTTCTCGTCAGATTTACTCATATAAATACTTCTAAACTATAAAAATAATTATTAAATCATTTGAGACCATAAAAATATTTTTCCTAATTATGGTAAAATATTTTATATCATTATGTATTCTTTATAAATACTAACAATACTCAAATTAGTTTCTAAATATACTTAGTATTCATTAACAACATTGTAAAATACTTTGATTCTTCCCATTCAGTAATGTGACCGAACCTAGGATTTGCACTCTTTGGAATGCTCATGCATTTCTAACACTAGTCTAACACATACAATGTAAAACATATACAATGTATAATACATACAATACATCAAGCTTAAACAAATTAAGAAAAGCTATAAAAATCAACACATAAAGGAATCTTTATGGATTTTACAAATTCAATCAAATCTTAATTTCTTAATAACTCTTTAATTTAATTAAATTTTGGTCTTCCTCTTACCTAAAATGATGAAAATTTCTTCTTTTCCTCTCCCTTGTGATTTCGATTTTGCCTCCTTAGAGTCCTAGGAAAATAAATAAAATTTTATAAAGGCTATTACTAGGAAAAAGGAACAATACCATGGTTCAATCATGGCTTAGAAGCTTAGAAATGAAAATAGAATTGAAAAACAAGAAATTTTTACCTTTGAAGATGGATTCTCAAAGGTGGTCTTCAAGCTTGAAAATGGAAGAAATAGAAGAAGCTTCCAACTAGAGATGGTCTTGTAGTGATGTTTAGGAGTAGAAAAATAAGAAAAGAGAATTTTTGAGTGAAAGGATGATGGAGAATGAAGCTTTGACCGAATAGCCTCTTTGAGTCTCCAATGGTGGACGGTGAAAATGAAGGAGAGAATGAAGGAATTAATTGGGCATTTACTTGGAGTGTTGGCCGTAGAAGTGAGTAGGAAAAAGTCTTAATGCATGTGTTAAAATTCAAGAATGAATCTAGGCCATCCAATGGTTCAAAGGCTAGGATTTGGTCTTACAAGATAAGCTTGTTTCCTATTGGTTGATGAGTGATGAATAAGCATTTATCTAGAGCTTTCTCGGTTGCTCTCCCCACATGGCCGAATTCTCCATGCAAAAAGCCATCTAAATTTGTTTCTTCCAATTAATTAGTTATATATTTAAATGTAGATTTGGTTACATATTAAATTAATTAGTTTAGAATTCTAGTTAGTTAGACCTAACTAGATTACTATCTAGTTATCACTATTTAGTTACGCTAAGGTTGTAGTAATTAATTTAGTTAGATTCTAAGGTAACTATACTAACTAAATTAAATATTCTAGTTCTAATCTAACTAGCTTAGCCATTTTTGTTGACTTAGCTTTATTAATTTGACTCCTAGGTGTCTTGTTCCTATTGGTCCAAAATTCCTAATTTCCTTATTGTTTACTTTATCTATACGTGGGTCCCACACATACAAGTATCGGGTCCTCTGTCAAGTTTTATCTTGAGTAATAAAATAATATCTTGAAAATTATTTTATCGCTTAGTTAAATTCTAAAAATTAAAATATTGAGCAGTGTCTTTCGAGAATTGAGTTTACTAAACTCCTTCTGCTCTAAAAAATAAAACAAAAATAACAGTTTATACAGACAAGTATAAAACAGTACATTGGGGACATAATTGTCATTTACCCTAAAATCAGAATTTTTAGGGTGTTACACAGTGAGCTGCTGAAAAAGTACACTCAAGCAAAATTTCAGCTCCTTAATTATACAACTCATGTAAAACTAAGTGTCAAGTTCACAATTGTGTTCAAGATTTGAAATTTAAGCAGGGAATGAGTTCAATGCAGACACAACATTTAAGAGAATTGGCAATCGTTGTCTTAACAAGTGATTTTTCCCACACAAGTGAATAACCCCCCAAACAAGATTTGTAAATCAATTCCAATAAGCGTTGGGATTAGAGAAACTTCTCCATTTGGATATTACTTGATGAGCATGGAGATATGGAGTATTAAACTTGTGGAGATGACGATGAGCTGTCATTACAACAACACATGCATAACAACCAACCAAAATGAGCCATGAAATAACCAAGGTGCAAATATCCAAAACAAAGTGACTGCAAATATCCAAAATGCAAGAAACAAAACCTTAATAATGAAAATTAACAAAAGAGTTCAATTGGGTAAGAGAATAGCAAAATAAAAAAAACCTAAACGCCCTCAGTTGACTCATCATCTAAACCCCATCATTATGCTTTGCAGCACCATCCTTTGAGCTCTCCTCATCCTCAGCAACAACCTAATCATCCTGGTGCTTCTTAGCTCTCTCTACATCATCTTCTAAATGCTCCTCATCATTAACAACTTAATCCGCTTGGATAGGTTCTTCTACCATCTCCTCCTCAAGATCGTAAACATAGGTGCTTCCTCCACAGCTTGCTTTGCTTTTTCTGTTTCCCCTGTTTTGATGCCATGTTCCTGAAATATGAACTATAGCATGCCAACTGAAGTCAGACAGTGCAACAAACACCTTGGCTACAAGTTGTTATTATGATATTAGCAATCATGCCAGTAAGGCTCATGTAGTCTCATCAAGTAATTGAATGTGCAATTGGATTACAAGAGAGTCCACAACATCAAACACATGGCTTGGTCATAACAGAAAAGGAAACAATCATCATTGGGAACTTGTCACAAACACTTGGTGTGTGGGATACATGTAAAGGGTCAATTAAGAACAAAGATACCCTGATACTACCATACCAGCATGGCTGTGAATCAAGATCACAAAATCACAAGATCACAAAGTCCCAGATCATCATAGAAGAAATATGAGATAAAGAATAGAAGAAAACGTTCACAATAATGAATATTTACGATGAACCCTAGAGTGAAGATAAGGGAGAAGACATACCTGAGAATGGATTACAGATAAATTGAGTGCAAAGAGGAGGTTAGAGTGAGAGAAATGGAATAAATGGAGATTAGGTGAGGGATTGAGTGAAAAACCCTAACAGAGCTTTTGGAAAAAAGGCGTGGGAAAATACTTCAAATGGGCCAACTATTTATAGGATGCGACCCATTGCCTAGCGACAACACCATGTCGCACCGCGACAATACATTCTGGCAAGAATAGAAGATGGTTCACAAGCTATCGCCTGGCGAGTGTTATCCATCGCCTCGTGATGAAAGTCAGTAAGCTCCTGCTGAAAATTTGCTCTACGATGACTAAATCTCGTGAGGCAATGGTACTGGAAAAGAAACCTGAATTTACATGTCCCATCTTGCCTCACGAAGACTTCATCACCACCTCGCGATATAAGTCAGTAGCATTTGGGTAGAAATTCGCCCCGCGATGGGGAACTACCGCGAGCCGACGAGCACTGAAAAAAAAACTTTGAATTTACAACTCACATCTCGCCTCGCGATGGCTTCAGCAATGCCTCGCGATTGAAGTCAAAAGTGTTCTTACTATAAATTCGCCTTGCGATGAAGAACTATCGCCTCGCGATATACCCTGATTCAAGTCTGGACTTTTTAAATCATGCTCTTGCCTGGCGAGATGTTCCTTCTTGCCTCGCGATGAAAGTCAGAGGCAATTAGTTTGAAATTCGCATCGCGATGAAGAACCATCGCCTCACGATTAATGATCGTGACACATAGCTTCCCTTTTTTCTTGCAAATCGCCTCGCGATGGTGAACAATCGCTAGGCTATGGAGACTGAAATATTGATTCGCTAGGCGAGAAAGCACATTCGCTTGGCAAGGAGCTTGACTTCTCTATATTTCAACTCTAGCTCCCAACACTTCATTCCTTGCTTAAAAACAACAGAATTACAACATTGTCATTCTCTCGCCTGGCGAGATGTTCCTTCTCGCCTCACGATGAAAGTCAGAGGCAATTAGTTTGAAATTCGCCTCGCGATGAAGAACCATCGCCTCACGATTAATGATCGTGACACATAGCTTCCCTTTTTTCTTGCAAATCGCCTCGCGATGGTAAACAATCACGAGGCTATGGAGACTGAAATACTGATTTCGCTAGGCGAGAAAGCACATTCACTTGGCGAGGAGCTTGACTTCTCCATATTTTAACTCTAGCTCCCAACACTTCATTCCTTGCTTAAAAACAATAGAATTACAACATTATCCCTGCAGCAACAAGTACCAAATCAGATCGCAACTAGCATTTTATTCTTACAAAAACAAAACAAAGAAAATTACTACTCAAAATGAATTCAAAATTATTAAGAAAGAAGAATTGCTTGGGTTGCCTCCCAAAAAGCGCTAGTTTAACGTCGTTAGCTCGACGCCTTATGATTTTTATGGCTCATGTAAAAGAAGAGCAACTTTTGCTTTTTCTACCACCCCACCAAGATAAGGTTTCAACCTCTGGCCATTGACTTTGAAAGTCCTTTTTGAAGCTGGATCCTCCACTTCTATTGCTCCATAAGGTGTCATTTCTTTGACAATGAATGGTCCAGACTATTTAGACTTCAATTTTCCCAGAAACAACTTCAGCCTTGAATTAAACAATAACACTTGTTGTCCCAGATAAAATTTTCTGTGTGAAATGTACTTGTCATGATAGATCTTCATCTTTTGCTTGTATATCCCCATATTCTCATATACGTGCACACGCAATTCATCAAGTTCATGCAGCTGATTGACTTTCTTTTCTCCACTCAAGGTAGGATCAAAATTTAAGAATTTCAAGGCCCAATATGCCTTGTGCTCAAGTTCTACTAGTAAATGGCAAGACTTACTATAAACCAGCTGATATGGTGATAAGCCTAAAGGTGTTTTGTAGGCCATACTGTATGCCCATTGTAACACCCACCTTAGGATGCCACATTTATGTTACATAATTACTAAATTAACCTTATTTAGATAACGTACTTTGTAGGGAAAAATACAAGTTGCAAAATTTCTTAATAACAAGAAAATAAACTTAGCAGAAAATAAAACATCACAGCATCATTACAAATAATTTACATCATTTATACATATCCAAGTCTTTTGTTATACATATACAAGTCTTTAGTACTATCATATTGTAAATACTACAAACTAGTCACTCCAAAAATTTTAAACACTGTTTACATTGACATCTTGCCCAAGTACTACTAGGCAGCTGAGCCCTCAGAAGTAACCGGACCCTCAGATGGGTCCTCCTCAGACTCCCCAGGTGGGGGAATTCCAACTCGACGTAAAGTCCGGGGGACAAAATGTCCGAGCGGACGATACGACACTACTCTCTTTAGGGGTGCGATAGTACGCTCCCCAGTGCTGCCTGATGGATATAGGGAACTCTAATTGTACATAAATAGTAATAGAAAAGTAAGGGTTCCCTGACTGTAGCCTACTCAATCTAATATTTACATCTCCTAGATAATATATACTCTCTCTCTCAAGGTCTTCGGTCCATGCCTCGTCCCCTCCGATGAATGTCAGTCTCATGTAACCCAAGAAACTAGGGATCTCCACTGCCATCAAAACTCGAGATTCTCAACGGAATCTGGGCCTTCTTCTGCTTCTCGCTCTACATCTGGCTCAGTGTCTTAACAACACATAAACATGATACAACATATGTATACAAGAGGTGAGATTACCTACGCCAACACCAGTATGGTAGCAATGAAGATAATCACATCCAAAATATCATACAACTATTATACCATAATTACAGTTATGCCACTAACATTATATATCATAATTACACAGGAAATAAAATAAGAATTACGATTATGCTATTTTCAATGCCAAAGTATTCAATTATTTCAATTATCATAAGCAAGAATTACAATAATATGTCCTCTATGTATGCAAATGTACACTGACTCAATATCCTGCTCCATGGAGCTATAACTCAAGTCGGAGAGAATGACCGAAAAGATCTGTGGGCACCAACATGCTTCAGACCACGTGCTCAATTTCTGCACATCTAGCATATGCACGACAGTCTGTATCGAGTCATGATTAGGGATAGTGCCTCAGTCCGGATCATTGGTGTGTTGCATCGGTCTAACCCACGGTACAGAAGAGCTACCAACTGTCCATTGTAGGCAACCCGCACCCCAATGCCCCCAAGGTCAACAAGTGACCTACACTACGCTTATCGCACCCACTCAGGAGGTGTAGTCTCTCCTAGGCAACTTGCCTTTCCAATGCATGTGTTATGCACTATTCACAATTTCCATTAATATCACATATGCAGGGTTCATATAATAATTTAACAGCATTATTACTGTAATTTAATCGCGTAGTCATATTTTCGTATTTTCTCACTCGCGACTCAATTCTATCGCCTTTTCAAATCACGTAATGATTTTCAATGTTTTCCAATTGCGTAAATATTATTATTATTATTACTTTTATATGTTTTGAATCAGAATTTCTGTTTTACTCATTTTAATACTAAAATTCATTGCATTTCCTTATATTTGCAAAATAGTCCATCACAATAGAATAATTGCCTTTTTATCCCTCAAAATATATTAATTGCGTTTAAATCCCTAAAAACATAATAATTACTTTCTTGTCCCTCAAAACATAATAATTTACATTTTAGCCCCTAAAAATTTATATTTACATAATGGCTCCGTATTTATATAATTTTTTTTATAATTTAGTCCTCATAATCACACATAACACAAATACTACACATACAAGCATAAAAACACAATACTATACATCACGAATACAATCAAAGAACCTCAAACAATAGGTGAATAATCCTTATAGATTTTTTTTTCACCGAACAGAACCATCCTCACACCACCAGAACTTGGTTGGTGAGGTTGAATCTCCCTCTTACCTCTTGAAGACAAGCTTTCTAAGCTTTCCTCCTTTCCTTGAAACTTTGTTCACCTCCTAAACAAACCCTAAAATTTTCAAGAAAATTAGTAAATGTTCATACAAGAATCAAGATTGAAAAACCATGGAGAAATCATGGTTAACAAAATTAAAACCAAACTTTGAATCATTGAATCAAAGCTTACCCTTTAGGAAAAGGTTGGAGAAGTTTTGAACAAGATAGGATAGGTTTGTGACAAAACCTTGTGAAGGAGAAATGGTTAGAATATATCTTGAGTTAAAACAAAACCAAGAGATGAATTTTTAAAGGATGGATGGTGTAGTTTGCGGTGGTGGCGAATGTGAAGAAAGAAGATGGAAGAGAAGTTTGCTTGATTTCCTTGGTACTTTGAGAGAAATAAACTTATGTATGATAAGTATAAAAGGCATAAGGATGAGGACGTACAAGAAGGCTGCTGACCGTGTGAATTGCTTGTGAAATTTGGAATGATTTACTTGAGTAATTATCCAATTTTTGAGTGCACATGGACAGCTGCTGCTGTGTGACTTGTGAGGAAATAATAAAGAGATTTATTTGCATAATTATCCAATCCTTCCAGTTGTTGCCGTGAGTGACATTGTGAGGAAATAATAAAGAGATTTACTTGATTAATGGTCCATTACTTTACATTGCCGTGAGTGACTTGTGATGATAAAATCAAGAGATTTATTTGAATCATTATCCAATTTTCAAATTTCTTGCCCTATTTGCCTTGAGTGACCGTGAGTGACTTTGTGATTGAGTGACCGTGAGGACTTTGTGAGGAAATAATAAAGAAATTTACTTGAGTAAGTATCCAAACTTTAAATGCACATGGACAATCACTTGTCATTGGTCACCAACTTGACTTTGCATGACTTTGGAGTGTTCAAATATCACTTAAAAGCTCCTCCATTCTATTTGGACCGTGTTCTTCTTTGGGCCGTCTCCATTTTCTTTGCTCCATTCAATTTGTTGAACCGTGGAGCTTAGGTGAGTTTAGGGTCCTTAATTTATTATTAGTTCAAGCCTAATTACTAGTTAATTGATTAGCTAATTAATTAGATTTAATTTCCTAACCATTTTTACTTAATCCTCCAAGTATATAACTAATTAGTTGAACATATTTAAGCATGTATCATAACCTCTAATTAGAATTAGGATATTAAATTAAAGATTAAATTATAACTAATTACTAGTTAAGTTAGTTTACTTAATTTCTTAATTAGGCAATTAGGTCAACTACATTAAGGTTAATTAGTTTCCTAAGCAAAAGTCAAGCAATTATTGTTGACTCAATCCTATCCATTGAAAATCTACTTGATTTCCTATCCATTAGTCTTATCTACGGTGGGTATTACTTGATGGTTTTGTTAGAATTTTGTTTTACACCGTTGATTGGATCAACGGTTAAGATCAAGGCTTCTAAATCAAGCTTCAAATCTAATGGTCCACAAGGAAGTCTAAGCTTCTTTCCTTGACTAATTCTCATTGGTTAGAGAAGTCCAACCATTTATTTTGATTATTTCCTATTGGTTCATTTTAATTTTGATTACAGGAAATATTCTAAGCGCAATTTCTATTTGTTAAAACTTATCGGGTTCAACATTCATAGCAACGACTGCTATAAATATAACCACAGATATTTATCAGTACAATATTTTTGTTTTTTATAGATAGATTCTAAAAATTAAAAGATTCTTTTCTGAGTCACTCAGATTTGGGTTTAGTAAGATCCCCCGTCTCCAAATGAGGCAGATCTGAATTTCCCCGGCCTGAAAATTATTATTTTTCCTGGCCAGGAGCAAATCACACAAAATGATCAAATATGATCTCATAACAGTCAAATTATTTTTATACCACACAGAAAATACAAAATAGTGTAATTTTGCTATTACTATTCATATAGTCAGAATTTGGGGTGTTACAACTCTCCCCTTCTAAAATAAAGTTTTGTCCTCGAAACTTGACATACACTTAACATAAAAATGGATACTACTCTCTAATCTTTTCTTCCAACTCCCATGTGGCTTCACCACTCACATCGTTCCAAACTACTTTAACTAATGCAATGTCCTTTCCTCGAAGCTGCTTTATCCTTCGATCTTCAATCTTGACTGGAACTGTCTCATAGGTCAAGTTTTCCTTTAGTTGTACAGTGTCTGGTTCGATAATGTGAGTCAGATCTGGAATATATTTCCGTAGTTGTGATACGTGAAATACATTATGAAGATTTGATAAAAACGGTGGTAGTGCAACTTGATAAGCCACCGGACCTATTCGACGAAGTATCTGATACGGTCCGATAAATTTGGGAGTAAGCTTCCTCGACTTGATTACTCGTCCAACTCCAGTCATAGGCGTCACACGTAAAAATACATGGTCACCTTCTTCAAATTCCAGTGGTCTTCGTCTTTTATCTGCATAGCTCTTTTGCCGCGTCTGAGCTGTCCTCATCTTGTCTTGGATCATCTTTACTTTCTCAGTTGTTTGTTGCACAAATTCAGGTCCTACCACAGTACTTTCACCATCCTGGTACCAACACAATGGTGTCCTACATTTTCTCCCATATAAGGCTTCATAGGGTGCCATCCCTATACTCGAATGGAAACTATTGTTGTAGGTGAACTCTATCAATGGCAGAAATTCATCCCAACAACCAGTTTGCTCTAGAACGCAAGCCCTCAACAAGTCCTCCAACGACTGAATTGTTCTTTCTGACTGACCATCTGTTTGTGGATGGTAAGCAGAACTCAAATGTAGATTGGTTCCCATGGCTTCTTGTAGACTAGTCCAAAATCTTGATGTGAATCGCGGATCTCGATCAGAAATTATACTGGATGGTACACCATGAAGTCTAACAATTTCATTGATGTATATCTGAGCCAACTTCTCCATTGAGTACTTAATATTAATCGGTAAAAAGTGCACCGACTTTGTAAGCCGATCAATAATTACCCATATAAAGTCGTGACCCTTCCGAGTTCTTGGTAGTCCCGTGACGAGATCCATTGCTATGTCATCCCATTTCCATTCAGGAATAGGTAAAGGTTGCAACATTCTTAATGGTCGTTGATGTTCCACCTTGGCCTTTTGACAAGTTAAGCAGGATGATACGTACTCAGCTACATCTCGCTTTATTCCTTGCCACCAATACAGCTGCTTCAAATCTTGGTACATCTTCGTGGCTCCTGGATGCATACTCAACTTACTTCTATGAGCTTCATTCAAAATCGATCTCCTAAGTTCTGGATCGTTTGGTACACAAACTCTCCCTTTGAACTTCAAAATTCCATCAACACCTTCATTTGAATTCAATTCGCTCCTTGACTTCTTGCTTCCTTTGCTTCTTGTAGATATTGATCACTATTTTGTCCTTCTCGTATTTTATTCATCAGATCATTCGAAATAGTGATCATATTCAAACACATCTTCCCCGGTGTCCGCTTCATAGATAATCGCATATCCCGAAATTCTTCTATCAATTCCTTCTCCTTCATCATCATAACAGAAGCATTAAGCGATTTTCTACTCAAAGCATCTGCTACGACGTTCGCCTTTCCGGGATGATATTGTAACTGAAAGTCATAATCTTTCAGAAACTCGAGCCAACGCCTTTGTCTCATGTTCAACTCTTTCTGGTCAAACAGATACTTCAAACTTTTATGGTCACTAAATACAGTGAACGTTGCCCCATAGAGAAAATGTCTCCATACCTTCAATGCAAACACCCTTCTTTGCTAGCTCCAAGTCATGAGTCGGATAATTCCTCTCATGCACTTTCAACTGCCTCGATGCATATGCCACAACCTTACGATTCTGCATAAGTACACAACCCAATCCTTGATAAGAAGCATCACAGTACACCTCAAAAGGTTCGTTCGGATCAGGCAGAATCAAAACTGGTGAAGTAGTCAGTCGTCATTTCAACTCCTGAAAACTTTCCTCACAGGCTTCAGTCCACATAAACGGTTGATTCTTTCGTGTAAGTTGGGTAAGAGGTCCTGCAATCTTTGAAAACCCTTCTATGAATCGTCGATAGTAACCGGCCAATCCGATGAAACTACGGATCTCTGATACAGTCTTCGGTCTTTCCCACTCAACAACTGTCTCTACTTTTGAAGCATCAACTTCAATTCCATCTGCCGATATGACATGCCCCAAGAACTGTACTTCGCTCAACCAAAATTCACACTTGGACAACTTGACATATAGTTTATTTTCCTTCAAAATCTGGAGAACCACTCTGAGGTGTTCAGCATGTTCCTCCTGACTTCGAGAATAAATCAAAATGTCATCAATAAAGACAACAATAAACTTATCCAAGTATGAACGAAAAATTCTGTTCATGAAGTCCATAAATATTGCAGGTGCATTAGTCACACCAAAAGGCATCACTTGGTACTCATAATGCTCGTGTGGTAGGTCTTCAGGATATCCTCCACCTTTACACGTATCTGGTGATAACCAGAACGTAAGTCAATCTTAGAAAATATGGTGGCTCCTCGCAATTGATCCAGCAGATCATCAATCCTCGGTAGGGGATACTTATTCTTGATTGTAATCTTATTCAGCTGCCGATAGTCCACACATAGCCGAGAAGTCCCATCCTTCTTCTTTACCAATAACACTGGAGCTCCCCAGGGTGATACACTTGGTCTCACAAATTTCTTTTCCAATAAATCTTCCAATTGCTTCTTCAGTTCAGCTAACTCTACTGGCGACATTCTGTAAGGTGCCATAGATATAGGCCCAGCTCTAGGTACCAAATCAATAGAGAATTCAATCTCCCTTTCCGGCGGTAGTCTCGGTATATCTTCAGGAAACACTTTGGGAAATTCATTCACTACAAAGATATCCTTCAGAACATCTTCACAATGAACCTCCAAAGAAGATATCAATAAGTACCCTAGGTCTCCTTCCTTTAAACAAGCTTCCACTTGAGTAGCCGTTAAGAATTTAGAATCCTTAACCTCAGGGAAAACTAACGTCTTACTCGAACAGTTAATCAGGATATGGTTAGAGGATAACCAATCCATACCTAAGATTACATTAATCTTAGAAAGAGGCAAACAGATCAAATCCACATGAAAGATTCTATCCCTAACACATACAAGGCAATTCAAGCATACTTTTGTAGTTATCACAGGTTTATCAGTAGGAGTAACCACAGTCAAATTATATGGCAATGTAGTCACAGTCAATCCCAAACGCTCTACACAATCACACGCAATGAAAGAATGTGTTGCTCCCGAATCATATAACACTGTTAAAGGGTTACCTTTAATGGCACACTCCTCCATTATCAAGTCCTCAGATTTAGCAGCTTCCTCCCCGCTCATAGTATATACTCGACCACCCGCCTGTGGCCTTGCAGTACGAACACTACCCACTGATGGTTCTACCTTCGACTGATCACAATCTCTGGAAAAATGTCCAGGCTTCCCACATCGATAATAGATCACTCCCTTATGCTGACAGTCTCTAGTAAGATGTCCTTTCCCACACTTAAAACATTTAAGTGCAGAAGTTCCAGTTGAAACTGCCTTACCACCACTTGAACTTTCCCCAACTGATTGTTGTTTATTCTAACCTCCTGCTGGTTTAGTGTATGGTTTCTGTTGATAACGGTTGCCACTGCTACCCCTTCCTCGTTGGAACCATGCTGGTCCAAAGTTCTTAGTCCTTGCCGCCCGTTGGTTATCGAACTCTTTAATCTTGCGGAACTTATCCAATAACACCGGAAACTGATCAATATCCACTGTCGCTAAAGCTCTCTTGATGTCAAGTCTCAACCCCTCTTCGAATTTTCTACACTTCCATTCCTCATCCGGATGCATCTGAAAGTACCTCGAAAACTTAGACAAGCTTTTGAACCTTGCTGCGTACTCGCTCACAGTCATTGCTCCTTGCCTCAGACTAAGAAACTCCATCTCCTTAGCATGTCGCACACTCGCTGGAAAATATTTTGCCAAAAACTTCTATCTAAAGAGCTGCCATGTTACAATTCTTCCTTCAGCTTCAATTAATCTTCGGGCTCCTGCCCACCAGGCCTCTCCGTCACCAACTAGCACAAACGTCGCGAAAGTAAGCTTTCGCTCATCAGTACAACCTATACCATCAAATATCTTCTCTAGTTCCTTAATCCACAGATCAGCCTTCTCTGGATCAAACTCTCCATGAAACTTAGGCGGATTATTCCTTCGAAATTCTGACAAGCTATGAGCATCATCAGTTACTCTCCGATTCTACTGTACAACAACCTCAGCGATCCTTTGTATTGTTGCTACAGCTGCAGCTATATTCTGATTGTCATTGCCGGCGTTCTCACATTCTGCTCTATTTTTAACACGCCCCCTTCCTCGTCCAGCCATTTCTCAAATTAACTGGATAACACAAACAATACAAATAAAAGTTGAAGTCAATCTTCCAATAATATCGTTTCCTAAAAGAAACAAACACAGAGAATCACGTAACTTAAACAAGACAGACCTAACCACAAACCCAAAAGACTCTAACTTGGGCTCTGATACCAACTAATGTAACACCCACCTTAGGATGCCACATTTAAGTTACATAATTACCAAATTAACCTTATTTAGATAACGTACTTTGTAGGGAAAAATACGAGTTACAAAATTTCTTAATAACAAGAAAATAAACTTAGCAGAAAATAAAACATCACAGCATCATTACAAATAATTTACATCATTTATACATATCCAAGTCTTTTGTTATACATATACAAGTCTTTAGTACTATCATATTGTAAATATTACAAACTAGTCACTCCAAAAATTTTAAACACTGTTTACATTGACATCTTGCCCAAGTACTACTACTAGGCGGTGAGCCCTCGAAATGCAGGACCTCAGATGGGTCCTCCTTAGACTCCTCGGGTGGGGGAATTCCAACTCGACGTAAAGTCCGGGGGACAAATGTCCGAGCGGATGATACGACACTACTCTCTCTAGGGGTGCGATAGTACGCTCCCCAGTGCTGCCTGATGGATATAGGGAATTCTAATTGTACATAAATAGTAACAGAAAAGTAAGGGTTCCCTGACTGTTTCAATCTAATATTTACATCTCCTAGATAATATATATTCTCTCTCTCAAGGTCTTTGGTCCATGCCTCGTCCCCTCCGATGAATGTCAGTCTCATGTAACCCAAGAAACTAGGGATCTCCACCGCCATCAAAACTCAAGATTCTCAACGGAGTCTGGGCCTTCTTCTGCTTCTCGCTCTACATCTGGCTCAGTGTCTTAACAACACATAAACATGATACAACATATGTATACAAGAGGTGAGATTACCTACGCCAATACCAGTATGGTAGCAATGAAGATAATCACATCCAAAATATCATACAACTATTATACCATAATTACAATTATGCCACTAACATTATATATCATAATTACACAGGAAATAAAATAAGAATTACGATTATGCTATTTTCAATGCCAAAGTATTCAATTATTTCAATTATCATAAGCAAGAATTACAATAATATGTCCTCTATGTATGCAAATGTATACTGACTCAATATCCTACTCCATGGAGCTACAACTCAAGTCGGAGAGAATGACCGAAAAGATCTGTCGGCACCAACATGCTTCAGACCATATGCTCAATTTCTGCTCATCTAGCATATGCACGACAGTCTGTATCGAATCATGATTAGGGATAGTGTCTCGGTCCGGATCATTGGTGTGTTGCATCGATCTAACCCACGGTACAGAAGAGCTACCAACTGTCCATTGTAGGCAACCCGCTTTTGATGCTCCCAAGGTCAACAAGTGACCTACACTACGCTTATCGCACCCACTCAGGAGGTGTAGTCTCTCCTAGGCAACTTGCCTTTCCAATGCATGTGTTATGCACTATTCACAATTTCCATTAATATCACATATGCAGGGTTCATATAATAATTTAACAGCATTATTACTATAATTTAATCGCGTAGTCATATTTTCGTATTTTCTCACTCGCGACTCAATTCTATCGCCTTTTCAAATCACGTAATGATTTTCAATGTTTTCCAATTGCGTAAATATTATTATTATTATTATTACTTTTATACGTTTTGAATCAGAATTTCTGTTTTACTCATTTTAATACTAAAATTCATTGCATTTCCTTATATTTGCAAAATAGTCCATCACAATAGAATAATTGCCTTTTTATCCCTCAAAATATATTAATTGCATTTAAATCCCTCAAAACATAATAATTACTTTTTTGTCCCTCAAAACATAATAATTTACATTTTAGCCCCTAAAAATTTATATTTACATAATGGCTCCGTATTTATATAATTTTTTTTTTTATAATTTAGTCCTCATAATCACACATAACACAAATACTACACATACAAGCATAAAAACACAATACTATACATCACGAATACAATCAAAGAACCTCAAACAATAGGTGAATAATCCTTATGGATTTTTTTTTCACCGAACAAAACCATCCTCACACCACCAGAACTTGGTTGGTGAGGTTGAATCTCCCTCTTACCTCTTGCAGACAAGCTTTCTAAGCTTTCCTCCTTTCCTTGAAACTTTGTTCACCTCCTAAACAAACCCTAAAATTTTCAAGAAAATTAGTAAATGTTCATACAAGAATTAAGATTGAAAAACCATGGAGAAATCATGGTTAACAAAATTAAAACCAAACTTTGAATCATTGAATCAAAGCTTACCCTTTAGGAAAAGGTTGGAGAAGTTTTGAACAAGATAGGATAGGTTTGTGACAAAACCTTGTGAAGGAGAAATGGTTAGAATATATCTTGAGTTAAAACAAAACCAAGAGATGAATTTTTAAAGGATGGATGGTGTAGTTTGCAGGTGGTGGCGAATGTGAAGAAAGAAGATGGAAGAGAAGTTTGCTTGATTTCCTTGGTACTTTGAGAGAAATAAACTTATGTATGATAAGTATAAAAGGCATAAGGATGAGGACGTACAAGAAAGTTCTTGACCGTGTGAATTGCTTGTGAAATTTGGAATGATTTACTTGAGTAATTATCAATTTTTGAGTACACATGGACAATTTCTTGCATGCCGTGTGACTTGTGAGGAAATAATAAAGAGATTTATTTGCATAATTATCCAATCCTTCCATTTCTTTACTGTGAGTGACATTGTGAGGACATAATAAAGAGATTTACTTGATTAATGGTCCATTACTTTACATTTGCCGTGAGTGACTTGTGATGATAAAATCAAGAGATTTATTTGAATCATTATCCAATTTTTACAATTTCTGCCTCGCTGCTTGAGTGACCGTGAGTGACTTTGTGATTGAGTGACCGTGAGGGACTTTGTGAGGAAATAATAAAGAAATTTACTTGAGTAAGTATCCAAACTTTAAATGCACATGGACAATCACTTGTCATTGGTCACCAACTTGACTTTGCATGACTTTGGAGTGTTCAAATATCACTTAAAAGCTCCTCCATTCTGCTGGACCGTGGCTGCTGCTGGACCGTCTCCATTTTGCTGCTCCATTCAGCTGTTGAACCGTGGAGCTTAGGTGAGTTTAGGGTCCTTAATTTATTATTAGTTCAAGCCTAATTACTAGTTAATTGATTAGCTAATTAATTAGATTTAATTTCCTAACCATTTTTACTTAATCCTCCAAGTATATAACTAATTAGTTGAACATATTTAAGCATGTATCATAACCTCTAATTAGAATTAGGATATTAAATTAAAGATTAAATTATAACTAATTACTAGTTAAGTTAGTTTACTTAATTTCTTAATTAGGCAATTAGGTCAACTACATTAAGGTTAATTAGTTTCCTAAGCAAAAGTCAAGCAATTATTGTTGACTCAATCCTATCCATTGAAAATCTACTTGATTTCCTATCCATTAGTCTTATCTACGGTGGGTATTACTTGATGGTTTTGTTAGAATTTTGTTTTACACCGTTGATTGGATCAACGGTTAAGATCAAGGCTTCTAAATCAAGCTTCAAATCTAATGGTCCACAAGGAAGTCTAAGCTTCTTTCCTTGACTAATTCTCATTGGTTAGAGAAGTCCAACCATTTATTTTGATTATTTCCTATTGGTTCATTTTAATTTTGATTACAGGAAATATTCTAAGCGCAATTTCTATTTGTTAAAACTTATCGGGTTCAACATTCATAGCAACGACTGCTATAAATATAACCACAGATATTTATCAGTACAATATTTTTGTTTTTTATAGATAGATTCTAAAAATTAAAAGATTCTTTTCTGAGTCACTCAGATTCGGGTTTAGTAAGATCCCCGTCTCCAAATGAGGCGATCTGAATTTCCCTACACGAAAATTATTATTTTCCTGGCCAGGAGCAAATCACACAAAATGATCAAATATGATCTCATAACAGTCAAATTATTTTTATACCACACAGAAAATACAAAACAGTGTAATTCTGCTATTATTATTCATATAGTCAGAATTTGGGGTGTTACACCCATAAATTATCATCCAATTTATTTGCCCAATCCCTCCTTGAATTACCAACTATCTTCTCCAAAATTCTTTTGATCTCTCTATTTGATACCTCTACTTGGCCATTGCATTGAGGATGGTAGGGAGTGGCCACTTTGTGTTTAACATCATACTTGGAAAGAACATTTTGCAGCTGGTTATTACAGAAATGAGTTCCCCCATCACTTATCAACACCCTTGGAACTCCAAATCTAGAAAAGATGTTCTTTTTGACAAACTTAACCACTGTTTGAGCATCATTTACAGGAGTGGCCATGGCCTCAACCCATTTTGAGACATAGTTAATAGCCACTAATATGTACTGATTTGAGTAGGAAGAAGGAAATGGTCCCATGAAGTTAATGCCCCAATAATCAAACAATTCAACTGACAAAATAGGATTCAAGGGCATTTCACTCCTCCTTGAGATATTGCCAATCCTTTGACATTTATCACAGCCTTTCACATAGTTATATGCATCTTTAAAGATGGATGGCCAATAAAATCTAGACTGTAGTACCTTAGTAGCAGTACATTCTCCATTGAAATGCCCTCCACAAGGGGAATTATGACAATGCCAAAGTATCTTCTGCCCTTCATCTTGTGACACACACCTCTTGAGAAGTCTATCTGGGCCAATTTTGAAAAGAAAAGGATCATCCCAAATATAATATTAGGCATCTCGAAAAAATTTCTTTTTCTGTTGCCATGTCAAGTCTTCCGGTATAACATTAGCAGCCTTGAAATTAGCCATATTAGCAAACCATGGTCTCTTCTCAATTACAAATAACTTCTCATCTGAAAACTCTTCAAGAATGTCTCTCTCTTTAGCAGTAACTTCTGAGTTTTCCAGCCTAGACAAGTGGTCTGGTACCACATTTTCACTTCCTTTCTTGTCTTTAATCTCAAGATCAAATTCCTGCAATAACAAAATCCACCTAATCAGTCTAGGTTTTGATTCTCCTTTAGTTAAAAAAAATTTAATTGCTGCATGATCAGTGAACACTGTAATCTTAGATCCAATAAAGTAGGAACAAAATTTTTCCAAAGCAAATACTATGGCAAGCAATTCCTTTCCAGTTGTAGCATAATGAATTTGGTTCACATTAAGGACCATGCTTGAATAGTAAAATACAAGGAAAATTTTATCCTTTCTTTGCCCTAATACAGCTCTAACTGCATAGTCACTTGCATCACACATAAGTTCAAATGGTAACTCCCAATCAGGGGCCATAATAACAGGAGCAGAAATCAAATTGTCCTTTAAAAGATTAAAAGCATGCAAACACTTATTATCAAAATCAAAAGAAGAATCTTTAATGAGCAAATTGCACAATGGTTTTACGATTTTTGAAAAGTCTTTGAAAAATCTTCTATAGAAACCAGCATGGCCTAGAAAACTTCTCACGCCCTTCACATTCAATGGTGGAGGTAGCTTTGCTAAGACTTCAATCTTAGCTTGATCTACCTCCATAACGCCGGTTCAAATCTTGTGGCCCAGTACAATGCCTTCTTGCACCATGAAACGACATTTCTCCCAATTTAAGACTAAATTGGTTTCCATGCATCTCTTAAGAAATTAGTGAGGTTAGACAAACAATGATCAAATGAAGTACCAAAAACAGAGAAATCATCCATAAAGACCTCTATATATATTTCAATCATATCAGCAAAGATAGAAAGCATACACATCTAAAAAGTAGCAGGAGCATTGCAAAGACCGAAAGGCGTCCGTCTATATGAAAAAATGCCATAGGGACAGGTAAATGCTGTTTTCTCTTGGTCTTCTGCATTGACTGTAATTTGATTATAGCCGGAATAGCCATTAAGGAAGCAATAATAGGCTTATCCGGATAATCTCTCAAGCATCTGGTCCATGAATGGGAGAGGAAAATGATCCTTCTGGGCAGCTTAGTTGACTTCCGGTAGTTGATAAACATACGCCAACCAATAACTATTCAAGTGGGAATTAATTCATTCTTCTCGTTCTTCACCACAGTCATACCTCCCATTTTAGGAACAACCTGAATCGGACACACCCAAGCATTATCCGAAATAGGATAAATCATTCTGGCTTCAAGGAGTTTCAGCACCTCCTTTCTCACAACTTCTTTCATTGTGGGATTTAACCTTCTTTAAAATCAAAAGAAGAATCTATAATGAGCAAATTGCACAATGATTTTGCGATTTTTGAAAAGTCTTTAATAAATCTTCTGTAGAAACCAGCATGGCCTAGAAAACTTCTCACGCCCTTCACATTCAATGGTGGAGGTAGCTTTACTATCACTTCAATCTTAGCTTGATCTACCTCCATGCCGCTGGCTGAAATCTTGTGGCTAAGTGAAATGCCTTCCTGCACCATGAAATGACATTTCTCCCAATTTAAGACTAAAATAGTTTCCTTGCATCTCGTAAGAACATTAGTGAGGTTAGACAAACAATGATCAAATGAAGTACCAAAAATAGAGAAATCATCCATAAAGACCTCTATATATTTTTTAATCATATCAGCAAAGATAGAAAGCATACACCTCTGAAAAGTAGAGGGAGCAATACAAAGACCGAAAGGCATCTGTCTATATGCAAAAACTCCTTAGGGACAGGTAAATGATATCTTTTCTTGGTCATCTGCATTTACTGTAATTTGATTATAGCCGGAAGAGCCATCAAGGAAGCAATAATAGGCTTGTCCGGATAATCTCTCAAGTCTCTGGTCCATGAATGGGAGAGGAAAATGATCCTTCTGGGAAGCTTGGTTGAGCTTCCGGTAGTCGATACACATATACTAACCAGTGACTATTCTAGTAGGAATTAATTCATTCTTCTATATCCTCACCACAGTCCTACCTCCCATTTTAGGAACAACCTGAACCGGACTCACCCAAGCACTATCCGAAATAGGATAAATCATTCCGACTTGATGGAGTTTCAGCACCTCCTTTCTCACTACTTCTTTCATTGTGGGATTTAACCTTCTTTAAAATCAAAAGAAGAATCTTTAATGACCAAATTGCATAATGGTTTTGTGATTTTTGAAAATTCTTTGACAAATCTTCTATAGAAACCAGCATGGCCTAGAAAACTTCGCATGCCCTTCACACTCAATAGTGGAGGTGGCTTTGCGATCACTTCAATCTTAGCCTGATCTACCTCCAAACCACTGGCTGAAATCTTGTGGCCAAGTACAATGCCTTCCTGCACCATGAAACGATATTTCTCCCAATTTAAGGATAAATTGGTTTCCATGCATCTCTTAAGAACATTAGTGAGGTGAGACAAACAATGATCAAATGAAGTACCAAAAATAGAGAAATCATCCATAAAGACCTCTATATATTTTTCAATCATATCAGTAAAGATAGAAAGCATACACCTCCGAAAAGTAGCAGGAGCATTGCAAAGACCGAAAGCCGTCCGTCTATATGAAAAAATTCCATAGGGACAGGTAAATGGTGTCTTCTCTTTGTCTTCTGCATTGACTGTAATTTGATTATAACCTGAATAGCCATCAAGGAAGCAATAATAGGCTTGTCCGGATAATCTCTCAAGCATCTGGTTCATGAATGGGAGAGGAAAATGATCCTTCTAGGTAGCTTAGTTGAGCTTCCGGAAGTCGATAGACATACGCCAACCAATAACTATTCTAGTGGGAATTAATTTATTCTTCTTGTTCTTCACCACAGTCATACTTCCCTTTTTAGGAATAACCTGAATCGGACTCACTGAAGCACTATCCGAAATTGGATAAATCATTCCAGCATCAAGGAGTTTCAGCACCTCCTTTCTCACAACTTCTTTCATTGTGGGATTTAACCTTCTTTAAAATCAAAAGAAGAATATTTAATGAGCAAATTGCACAATGGTTTTGTGATTTTTGAAAAGTCTTTCAAAAATCTTCTATACAAACCAGCATGGCCTATAAAACTTCTCATGCCTTTCACATTCAATGGCGGAGGTAGCTTTGCTATCATTTCAATCTTGGCCTGATCTACCTCCATACCACTGGCTGAAATCTTGTGGCCAAGTACAATGCCTTCCTGCACCATGAAACGACATTTCTTCCAATTTAAGACTAAATTGGTTTCCATGCATCTCTTAAGAACATTAGTGAGGTTAGACAAACAATGATCAAATGAAGTACCAAAAATAGAGAAATCATCCATTAAGACCTCTATATATTTTTCAATCATATCAGTAAAGATAGATAGCATACACCATTGAAAAGTAGCGGGAGCATTATAAAGACGGAAAGGCGTCCGTCTATATGAAAAAATGCCATAGGGACGGGTAAATAGTGTCTTCTCTTGGTCTTCTGCATTGACTGTAAATTGATTATAACTGGAATAGCCATCAAGGAAGCAATAATAGGCTTGTCCGGATAATCTCTTAAGCATCTGGTCCATGAATGAGAGCAAAAAATGATCCTTCTGGGTTGTTTGGTTAAGCTTCCAGTAGTCGATAGACATACGCCAACCAATAACTGTTCCAGTGAGAATTAATTCATTCTTCTTGTAACATCCCGAAAATTGCTTATTTCATTATAAATAATCATTTTATAATATTTGTGATTTTTGGTGATTTTTGTGAAATTTTCTGGAAATGTTGAATATTTTAATATATTCCTCGTTTTGCGTATGCCTTGGCTTTTGAGCCGGGATAACGAAATGTTCTCCCGAGGTCGGTAAACCTTGGATCAACGTGTCAACGAGGATCTTACTAAACCCGAGGAGCACACTTTGCGAGGTTTGCATTTTTCAAGGTTTTATCGCTAGATAAAATCGTTGCATCATAAAATCATCGGATGAATAATAAAATATTATTTTCATCACTTGTAATTTTATTCACTGAGAAAATAATTCTACAATGTAATTGATCATCTATCAGATGTATTTAATTTGGAGACTAGCTTACTATACACTTTATCGAGGAGCGCGCGAAGCTTCTCAAGGAAGCTTCTTCCAACTATTATTTTATTATTTCTCTCTCCCCTATTTTGTGCTGCACATTTGAATTAAGGGATCCAATTCATTTTTCATCCACACATTTTCCTCCTCCCGTACGTAGCAGATCACTATTCACTCATCTTTCTCTCTTTCCATTTCTCCTTACAGTAGCACCATCCACCCACATTCACATTTTTATCTTCCAAAACCATCACACTCCTAGCATCATTTCGTGTTTGGAGAAACACCATATCCGAGGGAATCATCTTCAAAGTTCTTTATTTTCTTCATCTTCATTTTCCTCCACGGTTGAAGCTTAAAGGTTGGAACTTTAAGGTAAAGTCCTTAGCTTTTCCTCATCTCTCCTCATTTTTGTAACCCACTGTCATTTTGATGACCATGGGTATCCATTTCAACACTTGATTCTGATTTTGGTGAGCTTGAATGTTCAAGGATCTCTTGGGGAGCTGAAAACAAAATTTCTGACCAAAAGGAGCTTGACCTTTCTTTGTGCTTCTCCAAGGTAAGAGGAAGACACTCCTCCTCAACCTCTCTTAGCATTTAGGAACGTCTGTGATTTGTGTTAAGGGTCTTTCTCGCTTTTGTATGTTGTTTGGGTTGTATATGTGCTATTTGATTGTTTGAGTTTTGAATGTATATATATATATAAATATAACTGGATGTATTGGAATGTGTAATATTGAAGGGAATGAGTTCCGAGTGATTCTCGGATGGTTACGGTGTTGAGCCCAGAATTTGGAAACTTCATGTGGAAACGTAATAGTATGAAAACTGGCCAAACTCGTCGAATACAATACCTTGATCTTTTGGTGATATGTCAAAATCCGTCGAATGAAGATTTCTGACCATTTTCGTCGAATGTTAAAACCTGTCGAATTTAATATCCTAATTACTTAGTGAAATGTTAAAACCCGTCGAGTAAGGACTCATGGCCAAACCTGTCGAATTTAATATCCTAATTACTTAGTGAAATGTGAAAACCCGTCGAGTAAGGACTCATGGCCAAACTTGTCGAATTTAATATCCTAATTACTTAGTGAAATGTTAAAACCCTCGAGTAAGGACTCATGGCCAAACCTGTCGAATTTAATATCCTAATTACTTAGTGAAATGTGAAAACCCGTCGAGTAAGGACTCATGGCCAAACCTGTCAAATTTAATATCCTAATTACTTAGTGAAATGTTAAAACCCGTCGAGTAAGGACTCATGGCCAAACCTGTCGAATTTAATATCCTAATTACTTAGTGAAATGTGAAAACCCGTCGAGTAAGGACTCATGGCCAAACCTGTCGAATTTAATATCCTAATTACTTAGTGAAATGTTAAAATCCGTCGAGTAAGGACTCATGGCCAAACCTGTCGAATTTGATATCCTAATTAATTAGTAAAATGTTAAAATCCGTCGAGTTTAGACTTCGACCATTTCGTCGAATGTCAAAACCCGTCGAGTTTAGATTTTTGACCACTAAAAACAATGTCAAAATCCGTCGAGTATGAACCCGATCATGTCCGTCGAGATTGATCTTCCGACCAAAACCCGTCGAATAGAGTCCCTGGACACTTGAGAGAAAATGCCCCCAAAGTCAATAATCATCGAGTTTGAGAGATAATGCTGTCGAGTAGATGAATTTTCTCCAGACCGTCGAAATTAGAGATTTCGACGGTGTTTCGTCGGTTCGACGCTTGGGAGATTTTCTCCAATGTCGACACCCATACCCGTCGAATTGAGGCTTTTCTTGACCTTCTCCGGAGGATTCGGCAGTCACGATCTTTGTTCGACGAGAACCCCATCCGAGTAAATTGATTTCTTGCCAATCCTATTATAAAATGTTCTCCCCATTCTTCCCTCCTCCTGTTACATTATTTTTCGTCGAATGGCGAGCTTCAATTATTCATAAAACGTATTGTCTTTGTCGAATTCAAAAGTATACCTATCACCCAACACCTAGTAATTGAAATATCGACTCGTTTGTGATTCCGACCGTGTATTTTCCTGGACCCAAAACCTTGGGACTAATAGAGGCATATTGATTATAAATAAATGGGATGACTAGAAATTACTTAGGGATGCATAAACAGGGAAGAACATGAGAGTGTGAGATTTTGAGATCTTAGAATAACCTTCTAAGGGCATATGAATAAATTACCTAAGAGGATTTAAGTTAACTAAGAGAATTCCTTTAGAGACAAACTCTGTAAGTAAAGCTAAACCTAAGTAAGAATTCAAAATACACTTTAAAATGTATTAATTTATTTAACAACAATATCATGCTGTTGTGGGTCCATGTGGGTGACCATTGATTGGGTTAATTCTTACTTGGGCAAATTGTGACGTATGATGGAATAGTATGTAATGATGATCATACATGATTATGCATAGAGTCTGTATGCATTGTGGATAAATCATATGACATGCATTTGAGGCATGATTGACCGAGTTGTCATGAGAAGCATGATAGAGTCACGCATTGTACAAAAAAAAACGAGAATGTCCGCTGGACTTTGTTAAGGCCGAGTTGCCTAGGAGGTGAATCACACCTTAGTGCGGGTGCGAATAGACACGTGGGGTCCTGTAGATGACCTTGAGGGCGTCGGGGCGCGGGCGTCTCGCGAGGAGGCGTGGTAGCTCCTGCGGGACCGTGGAGACAGACCGATACACACGCACCGACGATCCTAATCGGCCACGGAGTCCTATATCGAGATCTTGTGAGAATGCCCTTGTTGTATAAAGCCTTGTTGCGCAAAATGAGTGATTATTTTTCGGAAAGCACTTGTTTTTATGGTGACGAGATCTTGGCATGTCTCCACTGAATCATTCTCTCCGATTGTTTTGTGTCTAGCTCCATGGAGTAGGATCTTGATTATTGAGGGCACATGTGCATAGTGAGTCCATGAATTATCTAGCATACATTGTTATTATAATTGAAACTGTTGTATTTCTGGCATACCCATATATATATATATGATTTTCTGCGTCATGCAGTTGATTATAAGCGCTACTAAATGTTTATTACCATTATTGCTATCATAAATGCTATGTGGGCGCTTTGTGCGTTTGGTTTCTTGATGCTATGACTAGTAATGATGGTAGGATGTCTTACCTCTTTCTTGTACTTTTCTTGCTCTATGTTAATTTTTGGTTAAAGACTATAAGTGGGAACGAAGTTGGATTCCTTTGGATTCTATTGGTTTGACCTACTGCATCTGGTAATGCCGTCGCGAAGGGAGCTCTTTTGGGTTTGTTCGAATTGTGTTCACTGGTGATACCAAGACCTATAGAGTCGACTGGACCGACAAGCGTATGTGACATGCTCGGGATCTGACTTTGACAATGAAGAGGACTGCGATTGAAGACCTTATCTTGTATTTCTCACTACACTGGTGTACCCGGAATTGCCTCATGCATTCGGGATACGATGGAGTGCCCAACTCCTTAGTCGTAGATATATTATGGGTAGTTTGTATTTTATTTTGCATTACCTATATAAAGTGTATTTTTGAGTACATGTATGCTTCAAGGCAATTATCCAGACTTAAATATTGTAAATTGAGTACATATTATAATTCATAATTTAATTGGTTGCATATGTAACTACTCATTCGTGGCTCTTATTTTCCTCATATAAGAAATGTTTAATATTTATGGTAAATTTTTTATTTGACAATGTTAGCACACCGACATTTAGTGACCGTGACATAATGACGATTGTACATTGGTTATTAAATCGAGGGGTGTTACATTAATGTGGTATCGAGAAGCAGTTCATCTGTTGAGCCGGGGTATGGACTGACTATGCTTAGACATATTAGAAGTTGTTATGTATTTCCTTGTCTCTTGATTGAGATGTTGGGAAAGGAAGGCATGGCTTGCCGTAGGTTAAGTATTGGTAGCTACTGTTGCACAATTACGTGACATTGAGTACTGGCCCACTCAATGTGTAATGTTCTGTGACTACAGGAAACTATGACTTCACCTTGGCATATTAAGGTAATAGGAGTTCTTTAGAAAGAAGCTCAGCTAAGATGACTGAACTTGCTTAGGACTTGTATGCATTTATACCCTTGTAGTGCTACCTCTAGAATTGTTTGAGCCTATGGGTTAGAAAAAGGGTAGTTGAATAAGACTTGCAAGGTTAGTGGATTGAGGTGTCCAAGAGGTTTTCAAAAATCGATTCTCTTTGGAAAGGAGTATCTGGCATAAGTTTGGTTCGAGGAGCTACATAGGAGTCAACGACTTACTGGAGATCGCGCCGCAGAAGGCAGAATGAAGGAGCTCAAGTTATAGTCTTTTGAGTTTGTCTTGGTTGGGTTATGTGACTTTTGTGCTTGGTTTCCAAAAAGAGATAATATTGTTTGGAATGAATGCTTTTGATTTTCCCTTATTACTTGACTTGTTTGTTCTTGAAGGAAGACAATGACTCGAGGTAAATATAAGCACGTGAACGCAGGAGTGACAATGATGACACAACCGAGGCAGCAGAAGAAATACAAAGAATGGTTAATGTAACTACACGCCAAGATCGAGAGAGCTGCACAACAACAGAATTGGAAGTTGAGGTTCGAAATTTGAAGGAAGAAAGTCGATTTTGGGGTAACTACGGATTAGAAGTTCCAAAGGAGGAACCGTGGGAAGGCCAAACAGTTTTAAGAAATCGTATATACTACGACCAAGGGGACAACGGCGACAACCAATGCACGAAGGAGGTACGAGTGGTAGTAAGTCCAATCCAACTTTGTGGTACCATTGTCAATGTGTAAGAAGTGCGGAAAGGACCACTTCACGAGGGACTGTAAGATCGAAGGAAGAATTTGTTTCAAGTGCGAGAAAACCGGGACATGTGTCAAGAGATTGTCCTTTACATGAGACAAAACCTCCATATGCGATCAAAAGGGCAATCCGCTTCAAATGTGGAAAGGACCATTTAACCAAGGGCGTACGAACGGTGGGATAATTTGTTTGAGATGCGAGAGCTCGGACATGTGGCTAAGAAGCGTACTTCGCAAAGGACGAAGCCTTTTGTTGGTGATGCACGCACTTCACAATCGCACGAAGAAAGGAGAGTTAATTTCTCAAGTGGAGTGGAAACGTCCAAGACCGACAAATTGACCTAAGCGAGGAAGCTTGTACTACGGTGGATGACCCCGTGATTATATTGTATAATTCGGGGTAACCCGTTTCTTTATGACGTATGAATGTATGAATTCAATAGGGATATTCATACCCTCGTTATCTTTTGACTAAGTTATTTCTATTTTGGCTACTAAGAACTTGTTGATGGTAGCCAAGTTGTTTAAATTATCCAATGACTTGTTAAAGACTGAATCTTTTGGTGATCTGATTTGTTTACTTCTCTTACAAATTAGATGTAATGTTAAAAAAAAAAAGGGATTGGTTATCTTTCAACCATATCCTGTTGAAATATTCCAATGAAATTCTAAGAGTTCGTTTATGGAATTGAGTTATCTGTGTATTTATTTCCTTTCGATCCGAATGATGCTATTCTCGTTTGTAAGACTATTTTCATTACAATAGGTCTGTTTAGAACTATCCTATTGTTGTTAGACATTGGAACCCTTTTACCAATTCAATCACCTACTTTCTTCATGAATAGGCTTGATCTCAGGAAAGAGATTGATCGTTTTTAAAATGGGTCTCGTCATTCGGTTTCAACGGAGACTTAGTGTTTCTTGAGACAGAAATTTCCTAGATGTAAATCCATGAAACTCGCTCCTAAGTTTTATTGGGCCATATCATACTCTTCGTTAGGCGGGCCCAGTGGTAAATCAAGTAACTTCCCTATTTTTCTTTCTGACCTTATAACGTTTCTAGTATACTTCGATTGAGTAAAGGTGTTCCCGAATCTGAACCATAACAATGTGCTAAGCGTAGCACGATAAAGTGAGAACTTACCCTATGAGACATTTATTCGAATCAAGGAAAGACGATTTGGCAAATCAATTGAAGGACGCTGCTACTTTCTCCAAGATCAATTTGGGTTCTCAACTATCATTAAGATCATTTGAGAGAAGGGTATATTTCCAAGGTAACTTTCTCTGATACGTAATGAATACCGCGGGTATTTCGTAAGGTCGTTCTGAGTAATGAACACTTCGGTAGTAACCATCGACTACACAAACAAGACCTCTCTTCCCTATTGAGACAGAATTGTCATGTTGTTCTTCAAATTCAGAAGAAGAACGAGGAGTTACGCTAGAAGCTGTTCAAGTGTGAATTTCGGTTTGAGGCAGTTTAACTTTTGAGTCAAGTGATCTTTAAAAGAAGGAACTATCGAAGATCCGTCGCGAGTCGGAGCAATTCTTCAATGGGACAGACCAAAGACTGTATTGCAGATTTGTAACTTTAAAGGATCAGCTGAATAGTACGGGGGACTCAGAATTCTCAAAATGGCAAGAATTCTTCGAGAATGGTTTTGTATGGTGATGTATACGAGAGAAATTTTCAAAGATTGAAGAGACACTCGATTTCTTCGCGAAGGTGATTCTGCCCAACCCCAATGAACTTTTGAGATACCTAGTGATGCTTCGCGTTGAAAGTTTAGAACGTGCGCTTGATCAGAATAGAAGGAATGGTAATGTACGCTTAGCGACAATCAAGAATACATGAGAAGGATTACCTTACACCAACTCAGAATTAGCTTTGTAGTTGCATTGAAGGTCTGGAGGCATTTTCTACAAGGAGAAATTCTCAATGCCTATAGTAATCTTAAGAGCCAAAGGTATTTTGGTTTATTAGAATGAGTTGAATATAAGGCAGAAACGATGATTAGAAGTTCCAAAAGATTTTGATTTTTGTTTTGGTATAATATCAGAAGAGGCGAATGTCGTAGAGGACGCCTTAGGAAGAAAATACGTTTAGTTGTCTACAACAGTGAGCAAGAAGAGGAAGTTCGATAGAGACACTCAGCGGTGTACAATTGTTTTGGGAGTTGGCTGTTGGATGGCTGAAGACTCAAGGAGCGTAAAATCTTTTGTTGATCGGCCTATGACGTCAACGCATTTTTGCTCGTTAATATAAGATGCTCGGGAAGGAAGCAACCTTATTGCTGTGATTTGGATTGATGCTGGCGAAGATACAACACGAGAACTAAGAGACGAAATGAAAAAAAAAACACGGTTGCGTTTGTTCTAAGATATGATGAATTTCGAGGACGAAATTCTTTTTTAGAAGGGAGTGTTGTAACATCCCGAAAATTGCTTATTTCATTATAAATAATCATTTTATAATATTTGTGATTTTTGGTGATTTTTGTGAAATTTTCGGAAACGTTGAATATTTTAATATATTCCTCATTTTGCGTATGCATCGAGCGTGAGCCGGGATAACGAAATGTTCTCCCGAGGTGGTAAACCTTGGATTTGTCAACGTGTCAACGGGGATCTTACTAAACCCGAGGCCAGGCACGTTTGCGAGGTTTGTATTTTTTCAAGGTTTTATCTGCTAGATAAAAATTTGCATCATAAAATCATCGGATGAATAATAAAATATTATTTTCATCACTTGTAATTTTATTCACTGAGAAAATAATTCTACAATGTAATTGATCATCTATCAGATGTATTTAATTTGGAGACTAGCTTACTATACACTTTATCGAGGAGCGCGCGAAGCTTCTCAAGGAAGCTTCTTCCAACTATTATTTTATTATTTCTCTCTCCCCCTATTTTGTGCTGCACATTTGAATTAAGGGATCCAATTCATTTTTCATCCACACATTTTCCTCCTCCTGTACGTAGCAGATCACTATTCACTCATCTTTCTCTCTTTCCATTTCTCCTTACAGCAGCACCATCCACCCACATTCACATTTTTATCTTCCAAAACCATCACACTCCTAGCATCATTTCGTGTTTGGAGAAACACCATATCCGAGGGAATCATCTTCAAAGTTCTTTATTTTCTTCATCTTCATTTTCCTCCACGGTTGAAGCTTAAAGGTTGGAACTTTAAGGTAAAGTCCTTAGCTTTTCCTCATCTCTCCTCATTTTCGTAACCCTTGTCATTTTGATGACCATGGGTATCCATTTCAACACTTGATTCGATTTTGGTGAGCTTGAATGTTCAAGGATCTCTTGGGAGCTGAAAACAAAATTTCGACCAAAAAGGAGCTTGACCTTTCTTTGTGCTTCTCCAAGGTAAGAGGAAGACACTCCTCCTCAACCTCTCTTAGCATTTAGGAACGTCCGTGATTTGTGTTAAGGGTCTTTCGCTTTTGTATGTTGTTTGGGTTGTATATGTGCTATTTGATTGTTTGAGTTTTGAATGTATATATATATATAAATATAAGCTGGATGTATTGGAATGTGTAATATTGAAGGGAATGAGTTCCGAGTGATTCTCGGATGGTTACGGTGTTGAGCCCAGAATTTGGAAACTTCATGTGGAAACGTAATAGTATGAAAACTGGCCAAACTCGTCGAATACAATACCTTGATCTTTTGGTGATATGTCAAAATCCGTCGAATGAAGATTTCTGACCATTTTCGTCGAATGTTAAAACCTGTCGAATTTAATATCCTAATTACTTAGTGAAATGTTAAAACCCGTCGAGTAAGGACTCATGGCCAAACCTGTCGAATTTAATATCCTAATTACTTAGTGAAATGTGAAAACCCGTCGAGTAAGGACTCATGGCCAAACCTGTCGAATTTAATATCCTAATTACTTAGTGAAATGTTAAAACCCCTCGAGTAAGGACTCATGGCCAAACCTGTCGAATTTAATATCCTAATTACTTAGTGAAATGTGAAAACCCGTCGAGTAAGGACTCATGGCCAAACCTGTCAAATTTAATATCCTAATTACTTAGTGAAATGTTAAAACCCGTCGAGTAAGGACTCATGGCCAAACCTGTCGAATTTAATATCCTAATTACTTAGTGAAATGTTAAAATCCGTCGAGTAAGGACTCATGGCCAAACCTATCGAATTTGATATCCTAATTACTTATTAAAATGTTAAAATCCGTCGAGTTTAGACTTCTGACCATTTCCGTCGAATGTCAAAACCCGTCGAGTTTAGATTTTTGACCACTAAAAACAATGTCAAAATCCGTCGAGTATGAACCCCGATCATGTCCGTCGAGATTGATCTTCCGACCAAAACCCGTCGAATAGAGTCCCTGGACACTTGAGAGAAAATGCCCCCAAAGTCAATAATCGTCGAGTTTGAGAGACAATGCCTGTCGAGTAGATGAATTTCTCCAGACCCGTCGAAATTAGAGATTTCGACCAGTGTTTCGTCGGTTCGACGCTTGGGAGATTTTCTCCAATGTCGACACCCATACCCGTCGAATTGAGGCTTTTGCTGACCTTCTGGAGGATTCGACAGTCCTGATCTTTGTTCGACAGAACCCCATCCGACAGAAATTGATTTCTTGCCAATCCTATTATAAAATGTTCTCCCCATTCTTCCCTCCTCCTATTACATTATTTTCCGTCGAATGGCAGCTTCAATTATTCATAAAACGTATTGTCTTTGTCGAATTCAAAAGTATACCTATCACCCAACACCTAGTAATTGAAATATCTGACTCAGTTTATGATTCCGACCGTGTATTTCCCTGGACCCAAAACCTTGGGACTAATAGAGGCATATTGATTATAAATAAATGGGATGACTAGAAATTACTTAGGGATGCATAAACAGGGAAGAACATGAGAGTGTGAGATTTTGAGATCTTAGAATAACCTTCTAAGGGCATATGAATAAATTACCTAAGAGGATTTAAGTTAACTAAGAGAATTCCTTTAGAGACAAACTCTGTAAGTAAAGCTAAACCTAAGTAAGAATTCAAAATACGCTTTAAAATGTATTAATTTATTTAACAACAATATCATGTTTGTTGTGGGTCCATGTGGGTGACCATTGATTGGGTTAATTCTTACTTGGGCAAATTGTGACGTATGATGGAATAGTATGTAATGATGATCATACATGATTATGCATAGAGTCCGTATGCATTGTGGATAAATCATATGACATGCATTTGAGGCATGATTGACCGAGTTGTCATGAGAAGCATGATAGAGTCACGCATTAAAAAAACGAGAATGTCCGCTGGACTTTGTTAAGGCCGAGTTGCCTAGGAGGTGAATCACACCTTAGTGCGGGTGCGAATAGACACGTGGGGTCCGTAGATGACCTTGAGGGCGTCGGGGGCGCGGGCGTCTCGCAGAGGGCGTGGTAGCTCCTCCTGGACCGTGGAGACAGACCGATACACACGCACCGACGATCCTAGCGGCCACAGTCCTATATCGAGATCTTGTGAGAATGCCGCTGTATAAAGCCTTGTTGCGCAAAATGACTGATTATTTTTCTGGAAAGCACTTGTTTTTATGGCTGACGAGATACTGGCATGTCTCCCTGAATCATTCTCTCCGACTGTTTTGTGTCTAGCTCCATGGAGTAGGATCTTGATTATTGAGGGCACATGTGCATAGTGAGTCCATGAATTATCTAGCATACATTGTTATTATAATTGGAACTGTTGTATTTCTGACATACCCATATATATATATATGATTGCTCGAAAGCTAATCGGTTGATTATAAGCGCTACTAAATGTTTATTACCATTATTGCTATCATAAATGCTATGTGGGCGCCTTGCGCCGTTTGGTTTCTTGATGCTATGACTGGTAATGATGGTAGGATGTCTTACCTCTTTCTTGTACTTTTCTTGCTCTATGTTAATTTTTGGTTAAAGACTATAAGTGGGAACGAAGTTGGATTCCTTTGGATTCTATTGGTTTGACCTACTGCATCTGGTAATGCCGTCGCGAAGGGAGCTCTTTTGGGTTTGTTCGAATTGTGTTCACTGGTGATACCAAGACCTATAGAGTCGACTGGACCGACAAGCGTATGTGACATGCTCGGGATCTGACTTTGACAATGAAGAGGACTGCGATTGAAGACCTTATCTTGTATTTCTCACTACACTGGTGTACCCGGAATTGCCTCACGCATTCGGGATACGATGGAGTGCCCAACTCCTTAGTCGTAGATATATTATGGGTAGTTTGTATTTTATTTTGCATTACCTATATAAAGTGTATTTTTGAGTACATGTATGCTTCAAGGCAATTATCCAGACTTAAATGTTGTAAATTGAGTACATATTATAATTCATAATTTAACTGGTTGTATATGTAACTACTCATTCGTGGCTCTTATTTTCCTCATATAAGAAATGTTTAATATTTATGGTAAATTTGTTATTTGACAATGTTAGCACGCCGACATTTAGTGACCGTGACATAATGACGATTGTGCATTGGTTATTAAATCGAGGGGTGTTACACTTCTCGTTCTTCACCATAGTCATACCTCCCTTTTTAGGAACAACCTGAATCAGACTCACCCAAGCACTATCCGAAATAGGATAAATCATTCTGGCTTCAAGGAATTTAAGCACCTCTTTTCTCACTACTTCTTTCATTGTGGGATTTAATATTCTTTAAAATCAAAAGAAGAATCTTTAATGATCAAATTGTACAATGGTTTTGCGATTTTTGAAAAGTCTTTAAGAAATCTTCTGTAGAAACCAGCATGGCCTGGAAAACTTCTCACGCCCTTTACACTCAAGAGTGGAGGTAGCTTTGCTATCACTTCAATCTTAGCCTGATCTTCCTCCATACTGATGGCTGGAATCTTGTGGCCAAGTACAATGCCTTCGGGCACCATGAAATGATATTTCTCCCAATTTAAGAGTAAATTGGTTTCCACGCATCTCTTAAGAACATTAGTGAGGTTAGACAAACAATGATCAAATAAAGTACCGAAAATAGAGAAATCATCCATAAAGACCTCTATATATTTTTCAATCATATCAGCAAAGATAGAAAGCATACACCTCTGAAAAGTAGAGGGAGCATTGCAAAGACCGAAAGGTATTTGTCTATATGCAAAAACTCCATAGGGACAGGTGAATGATGTCTTCTCTTGGTCTTCTGCATTGACTGTAATTTGATTATAGCCGGAATAGCCATCAAGGAAACAATAATAGGCTTGTCCGGATAATTTCTCAAGCATTTGGTCTATGAATGGGAGAGGAAAATGATCCTTCCGGGAAGCTTGGTTGAGCTTCCGGTAGTCGATACACATACACTAACCAGTGACTGTTCTAGTAGGAATTAATTCATTCCTCTCATTCCTCACCACAGTCATACCTCTCATTTTTGGAACAACCTGAACCGGACTCGCCCAAGCACTATCTAAAATAGGATAAATCATTTTAGCTTTATGGAGCTTCAGCACCTCCTTTCTCACTATCTCTTTCATTGTGGGATTTAACCTTCTTTAAAATCAAAAGAAGAATCTTTAATGAGCAAATTGCACAATGGTTTTGCGATTTTTTAAAAGTCTTTAATAAATCTTTTGTAGAAACTAGCATGGCCTAGAAAACTTCTCACGCCCTTCACATTCAATGGTGGAGGTAGCTTTGCTATCAGTTCAATCTTAGCCTGATCTACCTCCATACCACTGGCTGAAATCTTGTGGCCAAGTACAATGCCTTCCTGCACCATGAAATGACATTTCTCCTAATTTAAGACTAATATAGTTTCCATGCATCTCTTAAGAACATTAGTGAGGTTAGACAAACAATGATCAAATGAAGTTCGAAAAATAAAGAAATTATCCATAAAGACCTCTATATATTTTTCAATCATATCCGCAAAGATAGAAAGCATACACCTCTAAAAAGTAGCGGGAGCATTTCAAAGACCAAAAGGCATCCATCTATACACGTAGGCTTGTCCAGATAATCTCTCAAGCATCTGGTCCATGAAAGAGAGAGGAAAATGATCCTTCCGGGTAGCTTGGTTGAGTTTCGGGTAATCGATACACATACGCCAACTAGTGACTATTCTAATGGGAATTAATTCATTCTTCTCGCTCTTCACCACAATCATACCTGCTTTTTAATGAACAACCTGAATCGAACTCACCCAAGCACTATCCGAAATAGGATAAATCATTCTGGCTCCAAGGAATTTCAGCACCTCCTTTCTCACTACTTCTTTCAATATGGGATTTAACTTTCTTTAAAATCAAAAGAAGAATCTTTAATGAGCAAATTGCACAATGGTTTTACGATTATTGAAAAGTCTTTAATAAATCTTCTTTAGAAACCAGCGTGGCCTAGAAAACTTCTCACGCCCTTCACATTCAATGGTGGAGGTAGCGTTGCTATCACTTCAAACTTAGCTTGATCTACCTCCATACCGCTGGCTGAAATCTTGTGGCCTAGTACAATGCCTTCCTGCACAATGAGATGAGATTTCTCCCAATTTAAGACTAAATTTGTTTCCACGCATCTCTTAAGAACATTAGTAAGGTTAGACAAACAACAATCAAATGAAGTACCAGAAACAGAGAAATTATCCATAAAGACCTTTATATATTTTTCAATCATATCAACAAAGATAGAAAGCATACAGTTCTGAAAAGTAGAGGGAGCATTGCAAAGACTGAAAGGCATCTGTCTATATGCAAAAACTCCATAGGGACAGGTAATTGATGTCTTCTCTTAGTCTTCTGCATTTACTATAATTTGATTATAGCCGGAATAACCATCAAGGTAGCAATAATAGGCTTGCCCGGATAATCTCTCAAGCTTCTGGTCCATAAATGGGAGAGGAAAATAATCCTTCCGGGAAGCTTGGTTGAGCTTCCGGTCGTCGATACACATACACTAACCAGTGACTGTTCTAGTAGGAATTAATTCATTCTTCTCATTCCTCACCACAGTCATACATCCCATTTTAGGAACAACCTGAACTGGACTCACCCAAGCACTATCCGAAATAGGATAAATCATTCCGGCTTCATGGAGTTTCAGCACCTACTTTCTCACTACTTCTTTCATTGTGGGATTTAACTTTCTTTAAAATCCAAAGAAGAATCTTTAATGAGCAAATTGCACAATGGTTTTGCGACTTTTGAAAAGTCTTTAATAAATCTTCTGTAGAAACCAGTATGGCCTAAACAACTTCTCACGCCCTTAACATTCAATGGTGGAGGTAGCTTTGCCATCACTTCAATCTTAGCCTGATCTACCTCCATACCGCTAGTTGAAATCTTGTGGCGAAGTACAATGCCTTCCTGCACCATGAAATGACATTTGTCTCAATTTAAGACTAAAATAGTTTTCAATCATCTCTTAAGAACATTAGTGAGGTTAGACAAACAATGATCAAATGAAGTACCAAAAATTGAGAAATTATCCATAAAGTCCTCTATATATTTTTCAATCATATCAGCAAAGATAGAAATCATACACCTCTGAAAAGTGGTGAGAGCATTGCAAAGACCAAAAGGCATCCATCTATACATATAGGCTTGTCTGGATAATCTCTCAAGCATCTGGTCAATGAATGGGAGAGGAAAATGATCCTTCCGGGCAGGTAGGTTGAGCTTCTGGTAATCGATACACATACGCCAACAAGTGACTAATCTAGTGGGAATTAATTCATTTTTCTCGCACTTCACCAAAATCATACCTCCCTTTTTAGGGACAACCTGAACCGAACTCACCCAAGCACTATCCGAAATAAGATAAATCATTCTAGTTCCAAGGAGTTTCAACACCTCCTTTCACTCTACTTCTTTCATTGTGGGATTTAACCTTCTTTAAAATCAAAAGAAGAATCTTTAATGAGCAAATTGCACAATGGTTCTGTAATTTTTGAAAAGTCTGTAATAAATCTTCTGTAGAAACCAGCATGGCCTAAAAAACATCTCACGCTCTTCACATTCAATGGTGGAGGTAGCTTTGCTATCACTTCAATCTTAGCCTAATCTACCTCCATACCACTGGCTGAAATCTAGTGGCCAAGTACAATGCTTCCTGCACCATGAAATGACATTTCTCCCCATTTAAGACAAAAAGTTTCCATGCATCTCTTAAGAACATTAGTGAGGTTAGACAAACAATGATCAAATGAAGTACCAAAAATAGAGAAATTATCTATAAAGACCTCTATATATTTTTCATTTATATCAGCAAAGATAGAAAGCATACACCTCTGAAAAGTAGCGAGAGCATTGCAAAGACCAAAAGGCATCCATCTATACACATAGGCTTGTCCGGATAATCTTTCAAGCATCTGGTCCATGAATGGGAGAGGAAAATGATCCTTCTGGGTAGCTTGGTTGAGCATCCGGTAATCGATGCACATACGCCAACCAGTGACTATTCTGGTGGGAATTAACTCATTCTTCTTGCTCTTCACCACAATCATACCTCTCTTATTAGGAATAACCTAAACCGAACTCACCCAAGCACTATCCGAAATAGGATAAATCATTCTGGCTCCATGGAGTTTCAACACTTCCTTTCTCTCTACTTCTTTCATTGTGGGATTTAATATTCTTTAAAATCAAAAGGAGAATCTTTAATGAGCAAATTGCACAATGGTTTTGTGATTTTTGAAAAGTATTTAATAAATCTTCTATAGAAACCAGCATGGCCTAGAAAACTTCTCATGCCCTTCACATTCAATGGTGGAGGTAGTTTTGCTATCACTTCAATCTTAGCTTGATCTACCTCCATACCGTTGGCTGAAATCTTGTAGTCAAGTACAATGCCTTCCTGCATCATGAAATGACATTTCTCTCAATTTAAGACTAAAATAGTTTCCAAGCATCTGTTAGAACATTAGTGAGGTTAGACAAACAATGATCAAATGAAGTACCAAAAACAGAGAAATCATCCATAAAGACCTCCATATATTTTTCAATCATATCAGCAAAGATAGAAAGCATTCACCTCCGAAAAGTAGCGGGAGCATTGCAAAGACCAAAAGGCATCCGTCTATATGCAAAAACTCCATAGGGACAGGTAAATGAGGTATTCTCTTGGTCTTCTGGAATGACTGTAATTTGATTATAGCCTGAATAGCCAGCAATAATAGGCTTGTCCGGATAATCTCTCAAGCATCTGGTCCATGAATGGGAGAGGAAAATGATCATTCCGGGTAGCTTGGTTGAGCTTCTGATAGTCGATACACATACACTAACCAGTGACTGTTCTAGTAGGAATTAATTCATTCTTCTCATTCCTCACCACAGTCATACCTCCCATTTTAGGAATAACCTGAATCGGACTCACCCAAGCACTATCCGAAATAGGATAGATCATTCTAGCTTCATGGAGTTTTAGCACCTCCTTTCTCACTACTTCTTTCACTGTGGGATTTAACCTTCTTTAAAATGAAAAGAAGAATCTTAAATGAATAAATTGCACAATGGTTTTACGATTTTTGACAAGTCCTTAATAAATCTTCTGTAGAAACCAACATGGCCTAAAAAACTTCTCACGACCTTCACATTCAATGGTGGTGGTAGCTTTGCTATCACTTCAATCTTAGCCTGATCTACCTCCATACCACTGGCTGAAATCTTGTGGCCATGTACAATGGCTTCCTGCACCATGAAATGATATTTCTCCATATTTTAGACTAAAATAGTTTCCATGCATCTCTTAAGAACATTAGTGAGGTTAGATAAACAATGATCAAATGAAGTACCAAAAATAGAGAAATTATCCATAAAGACCTCTATATATTTTTCAATCTTATCAGCAAAGATAGAAAGCATACACCTCTGAAAAGTAGCGGGAGCATTGCAAAGACCAAAACGCATCCATTTATACACATAGGCTTGTTCGGATAATCTCTCAAGCATCTAGTCCATGAATAGGAGAGGAAAATGATCGTTCCGGGCAGCTTGGTTGAGCTTCCGATAATCGATACACATACGCCAAGCTGTGACTGATCTAGTGGGAATTAAATCATTCTTCTCGCTCTTCACCACAATCATACCTCCCTTTTTAGGAACAACCAGAACCAAACTTACCCAAGCACTATCCGAAATAGGATAAATCATTCTGGCTCCATGAAGTTTCAACACCTCCTTTCTCTCTACTTCTTTCATTGTGGGATTTAACCTTCTTTAAAATCAAAAGGAGAATCTTTAACGAGCAAATTGCACAATGGTTTTGTGATTTTTGAAAAGTCTTTAATAAATCTTCTATAGAAACTAGCATGGCCTAGAAAACTTCTCACGCCCTTCACATTCAATGGTGAAGGTAGCTTTGCTATCACTTCAATCTTAGCCTGATCTACCTCTATACCGCTGGATGAAATCTTGTGGCCAAGTACAATGCCTTCTTGCACCATGAAATGACATTTCTCTCAATTTAAGACTAAAATAGTTTCCATGCATCTGTTAAGACCATTAGTGAGGTTAGACAAACAATGATCAAATGAAGTGCCAAAAACAGAGAAATCATCCATAAGGACCTCCATATTATTTTCAATCATATCAACAAAGATAGAAAGCATACACCTCTGAAAAGTAGGGGGAGCATTGCAAAGACCAAAAGGCATCCATCTATATGCAAAAACTCCTTAGGGACAGGTAAATGCCGTCTTCTCTTGGTCTTCTGGATTAACTATAACTTGATTATAGCCTGAATAGCCATCAAGGTAGCAATAATAGGCTTGTCCGGATAATCTCTTAAGCATCTGGTCCATGAATGGGAGAGGAAAATGTTCCTTCCGGGTAGCTTGGTTGAGCTTCTGGTAGTCGATACACATACACTAACCAGTGACTGTTCTAGTAGGAATTAATTCATTCTTCTTATTCCTCACCACAGTCATACCACCCATTTTAGGAACAACCTGAATTGGACTCACCCAAGCACTATCCAAAATAGGATAAATCATTCCGGCTTCATGGAGTTTCAGCACCTCCTTTCTCACTGCTACTTTCATTGTGGGATTTAACCTTCTTTAAAATCAAAAGAAGAATCTTTAATGTGCAAATTGCACAATGGTTTTATGATTTTTGATAAGTCTTTAATAAATCTTCAGTAGAAACCAGCATGACCTAAAAAACTTCTCATGCCCTTCATATTCAATGATGGAGGTAGCTTTGCTATCACTTCAATCTTTGCCTGATCTACCTCCATACTGCTGGCTGAAATCTTGTGGCCATGTCAATGGCTTCCTGCACCATGAAATGATATTTCTCCATATTTTAGACTAAAATAGTTTCCATGCATCTCTTAAGAACATTAGTGATGTTAGACAAATAATGATCAAATGAAGTACCAAAAATAGAGAAATTATCCATAAAGACCTCAATATAGTTTTCAATCATATCAGCAAAGATAGAAAGCATACACCTCTGAAAAGTAGCGGGAGCATTGCAAAGACCAAAAGGCATCCATCTATACACATAGGCTTGTCCAGATAATCTCTCAAGCATCTGGTCCATGAATGGGAGAGGAAAATGATCTTTCTGGGTAGCTTGGTCGAGCTTTTGGTAGTCGATACACATACGCTAACCAATAACTGTTCTAGTGGGAATTAATTCATTCTTCTCGCTCTTCACCACAATCATACCTCCCTTTTTAGGAATAACCTGAACCGAACTCACCCAAGCACTATCCAAAATAGGGTAAATCATTCTGGCTCCATAGAGTTTCAACACCTCCTTTCTCTCTACTTTATTCATTGTGGGATTTTACCTTCTTTAAAATCAGAAGAAAAATCTTTAATGTGCAAAATGCACAATGGTTTTACGATTTTTGAAAAGTCTTTAATAAATCTTCGGTAGAAACTATCATGGCCTAGAAAACTTCTCACGCCCTTCACATTCAATGGTGGAGGTAGCTTTGCTATCACTTCAATCTTAGCCTGATCTACCTCCAAACCGCTGGCTGAAATCTTGTGGCCAAGTACAATGCCTTCATGCAGCATGAAATGACATTTCTCCCAATTTAAGACAAAAATAGTTTCCGTGCATCTCTTAAGAACATTAGTGAGATTAGATAAACAATGATCAAATGAAGTACCAAAAACAGAGAAATCATCCATAAAGACCTCCATATATTTTTCAATCATATCAGCAAAGATAGAAAGCATACACCTCTGAAAAGTAGCGGGAGCATTGCAAAGACCAAAAGGCATCCGTCTATATGCAAAAACTCCATAGGGACAGGTAAATGACATCTTCTTTTGGTCTTTTGGATTGACTGTAATTTGATTATAGCCTGAATAGCCATCAAGGTAGCAATAATAGGCTTGTCCAGATAATCTCTCAAGCATTTGGTCCATGAATGAGAGAGGAAAATGATGCTTCCGGGTAGCTTGGTTGAGCTTCCGATAGTCGATACACATACGCCAACCAGTGACTGTTCTAGTTGGAATTAATCTATTCTTCTCGTTCCTCACCACAGTTATACCACTCATTTTAGGAATAATCTGGACCGGACTCAACCAAGCACTATTCGAAATAGGAGAAATTTTTACGGCTTCGTGGAGTTTTAACACCTCCTTTCTCACTACTTCTTTCATTGTGGGATTTAACCTTCTTTAAAATCAAAAGAAGAATCTTTAATGAACAAATTGCACAATGGTTTTGCGATTTTTGAAAAGTCATTGATAAATCTTCTGTAAAAACCAGCATGGCCTAGAAAATTTCTCATGCCCTTCACATTTAATGGTGGAGGTAGCTTTGCTATCACTTGAATCTTAGCTTGATCTACCTCCATACCGCTGGCTGAAATCTTGTGGCCAAGTACAATGCCTTCCTGCACCATAAAATGACATTTCTCCAAATTTAAGACTAAAATAGTTTCCATGCATCTCTTAAGAACATTAGTGAGGTTAGACAAACAATGATCAAATGAAGTACCACAAACAGAGAAATCATTCATAAAGACCTCTATATATTTTTCAATCATATCAGCAAAGATAGAAAGCATACACCTCTGAAAAGTAGCGAGAGCATTGCAAAGACCGAAAGGCATCCGTCTATATGCAAAAGCTCCATAGGGACAGGTAAATGCTGTCTTCTCTTGGTCTTCTGGATTGACTGTAATTTGAGTATAGCCTGAATAGCCATCAAGGAAGCAATAATAGGCTTGTTCGGATAATCTCTCAAGCATCTGGTCCATGAATGGAGAGGAAAATGATCCTTCCAGATAGCTTGGTTAAGCTTTCGGTAGTCGATACATATACGCCGACCAGTGATTGTTCTAGTGGGAATTATTTCATTCTTCTCGTTCCTCACCATAGTCATACCTCCCATTTTAGGAACAACCTAAACCGAACTCGCCCAAGTACTATTCGAAATAGGATATATCATTCCGGCTTCATGGAGTTTCAGCACCTCCTTTCTCACTACTTCTTTCATTATGGGATTTGACCTTCTTTAAAATCAAAAGAAGAATCTTTAATGAGCAAATTGCACAATTATTTTGTGATTTTTGAAAAGTCTTTGATAGATCTTCTGTAGAAACCAGCATGGCCTAGAAAACTTCTCACGCCCTTCACATTCAATGGTGGAGGTAGCTTTGCTATCACTTCAATCTTAGCCTGATCTACCTCCATACCGCTGGCTGAAATTTTGTGGCCAAGTACAATGCCTTTCTGCACCATGAAATGACATTTCTCCCAATTTAAGACTAAATTAGTTTCCAAGCATCTCTTAAGAACATTAGTGAGGTTTGACAAACAATAATCAAATGAAGTACTAAAAATAGAGAAATTATCCATAAAGGCCTCTATATATTTTTCAATCATATCAACAAAGATAGAAAGCATACACCTCAGAAAAGTAGCGAGAGCTTTGCAAAGACCAAAAGGCATCTGTCTATATGCAAAAACTCCATAGGGACAGGTAAATGATATCTTCTCTTAGTCTTCTGGATTGACTGTAATTTGATTATAGCCTGAATTGCCATCAAGGAAGCGATAATAGGCTTGTCTGGATAATCTCTCAAGCATATGGTCCATGAACAAGAGAGGAAAATGATCCTTCCGGGTAGCTTGGTTGAGCTTCTGGTAGTCGATACACATACGCCAACGGGTGACTATTCTAATGGGAATTAATTCATTCTTCTCGCTCCTCAGCATAATCATACCTCCCTTTTTAGGAACAACCTGAAGCGAACTCACCCAAGCACTATCTGAAATAGGATAAATCATTCCAGCTTCAAGGAGTTTCAGCACCTCCTTTCTCACTACTTCTTTCATTGTGAGATTTAACCTTCTTTGTGGCTGAACCACTGGCTTGAATTCCTCCTTGAGTTTGATCTTATGCATACAAAAAGCTGGACTTATCCCTTTTAAGTCAGATATAGTCCTTCCAATTACAGTTTGGCGCTCTCGGAGTACCTTTACAAGCTTCTTTTCTTCAAGTTTTGAGAAAAAGCTGCTGATTATCACTGGATTTGCATCTTGATTGCCAAGAAAGGCGTATTTCAAGTGAGATGGCAAGGATTTCAACTCTAGTTTTCCTTTTTCCTCCACCTTGTCATTACTCAGCTATTCTTTCATCTTACTGATAGCACTCTTTTCTTGATTTGCTTCTAGATATCACAAACACTCCTCAATGATTTCATCATCCACCTCACCATGATCTTCAATAGCATTCATAATCACTCTTTCAAGAGGTATAGTTGGAGTGTTGTGCTGAATAGATTCTGCAACTGTAGTATCAATCAAATCCACCCGATAAGAAGTTTCTTTATCATCCGAGTGTTGCATCACCTCAAAAACATTAAAGGTGACTTTCTCATCCTTCACTCACAACATTAACTGCCCTTGCTGGACATCAATGAGGGCTCTTCTAGTAGCTAAAAATGGTCTTCCAAGAATCAAAGGTACCTCTGTATCCTCATCTATGTCCAATACGACAAAATTAGCTGGAAATATAAATTTATCGACCCTTACTAGCACATCTTCCATGACTCCATAGGGATGTTTAATTGACCTATCTATAAGTTGCAAAGTCATTCTTGTTTGCTTGACCTCACCTCCCCCAAGCTTGTTAAGCATAGACAATGGCATCAAATTTATACTTGCTCCCAAGTCACAAAGAGCTTTACCAATGGTCATATTGCCAATAGTGCACGAAATTGTAAAACTCCCTGGATCTTTCAATTTTGAAGTTTTCTTTGAAGTATTGCACTGCACTCTTCTGTTAATGCCACCATTTCATCCTCCTTGAACTTTCTCTTCTTAGTTAATAATTCCTTCATAAATTTAGCATATGTAGGCATTTGTTCCAATGCCTCTGCAAAAGGAATATTGATTTGGAGACATTTGAAAATGTCCAAGAACCTTGCAAACTGCTCCTCTTTCTCCTTTTTCTTGCTCAAGTGAGGATATGGTAACTTCACATATGGTGGGATCATTTGAGGCTTATTCCCTTCTTGCAAAATCTGATGCTTTGTTCTCCTCAAGAAGGAGTCTTCATCTACTAAGTTAGAATTCTTTTTATCCTCCTTTTTCTGATTTTCAACCTTCACTTCCTTTTCTTCTTTTTCATTTTCTTCTATGTTCACAATGTCACTCTTTTTATTTGACTCTTCATCCAACATCTACCTCACATTTGTTTCAACAGACCCTGAAACTAATGGCTCCACCACGGCTGGTGTGACAGTTCTTCCACTTCTCAAAGTTATGGCTTTGCACGACTCATTCTTGGGATTATCCACTGTATTTCTAAAAAATTGTCCCCTGGATTATTCAGCAAGTTACTTTGAGAGCTGTTCGATTTGGTTTTCAAGGTTCTTGATGGATGCTTCTTGGTTTTTGAAATGAGTCTCATGATTTTGGAAATTGGTTTAGGTCATATGCATGAATTAAGTCAATGCTTCTTCTAAAGCAGAAGCTTCTCTTTAGGCTGCTGTGGTTGAGGAAGTTTGCTTGATTGAGGAGCTTCATGTTGTTTCTAAGAAAACTTGGGATGATTCCTCCACTCTGGATTATAGGTGTTAGAATAAGGATTCCCTCTTTGCCCCTGAAAATTTCCCATATAATTGGCTTGCTCATTTGAATCACTTTGAGCTTCACAATTACCATTCTCATGTCCTCCCCCATAAAAATCACACCTCATACATTGCATCACAGCCTTGGAATGATGAGATTGAGAAGAACCTGCTTGAAAGGCTTGAAGTTGTTTGGTGAAAACCTTCAATTGTTGAGAAACCAATTTGTTTTGGGCTAATAAAGCATTATGTGCATCTAACTCTAAAACACCCTTCTTTACTTGCACTCCTCTATCATGATGAATAAGATACTTATTTGAAGCCATTGCTTCCACTAATTCTCTTGCTTCTTCAACCGTCTTGTTATTCATTGTACCTCCTACTGAAGCATCTAACATCATCTTTGTATTTGGTCTCAACCCATGGCAAAATGTTTGTATTTGTGTAAGACACCTATTCAAAAGCCCTTTGAACCACTCCCATGCTTCATAGAGGTTTTCTCTATCTGTTTGCTCAAAACTAGTGATTTCAGCCCTTCTCTTGATGAACTTGGAGTTAGGGAAGAACTGATCCATAAATTTGTCCTCTAAATCATTCCAAGTAGTAATACTCCCTTGAGGAAATGATTGCAACCGATCCTTTGCCCTGTCTCTCAAGGTAAAAGGGAACAATCTCATCCTCTTAGCTTCTTCAGAAACACCATCCAGCTTCAAAGTACCACAAATTTTAAAGAAATTCACAAAGTGCTAGTTGGGATCTTCATTATCTGCTCCAGAAAACTAATTCTGCTTAAGAACATTCAATAGAGAAGTTCTGATCTCAAATGCATTTGCCTCCACTGGTTAATACTCAATAGCCAACCTCTGATAGTTGTTCCTTCATCCAAAATCTCCCAAAGTCCGCCTAGGTGGTGGTTGTGCAGCCATTACCTCTACTGTGAGAATATGAGAAGAAAAAGTAGATTCCTATTTTTCTTGAGTTATTTTCTGCCGCCTTACTTTCTTAGCTTTCTTCCTATTTGCTTTTTCTGTCTTTTCAATCTCAGGATCAAGCAAAAATTTAGCTGCCTTTGTCCCTCACATAAACAGAAAATAAGAGAATTGTAAGTAGCAAGTCAATGATATTTAACAATGAATGAAATTACTGCAGTTAAATTGTAAACAAACAAAACAAAAAATAAAAATAATTATCCAAAGTATTAACTCCTTTGCCTTGCTGATAATTAAATCAACAATCCCCAGCATCGGCGCCAAAAACTTATTGATGGACAATTTCGGCAAGTGTACCGAATCGCTACAAGTAATATAATGATGAGAAAAAGAATATCGTCTCCACAGGGATTGTAATCATTTTATTAACACAAAAAAGAAAGGTTGTTTCTATTTAAACTAAAATATGATTTGGTAACTTTGAATTGAATTGATGTTTAACAAGTGTAAAAGAAATGTATTAAAAACAGGGCAATTGATAAATGAAAGATTATTTTTCAATTTTTAATAAGAAGAAAATTTATCAAGAAAAGCAGCTAGGGTCCGAATCCCATTGTTTACCCTCTTATGCTACTGGTTTACTCTCAATACAAGTAATAATCATGCATTTGAAGTTCCAATCAACAAATTAGACTTAGATCAATCCCTTGATTCAAAGCCCCTTTAACCCAAAATACAACTCCCAATTCCTTAGGTAATTGTTAATTCAAATTATGCATTAATAACTGTTACCAAGTGGCCTCAATACTCAAGAGGGGGGTGAATTGAGTATGAAAACTAAGTTTGCAAATCTTTCATAAATCTTTTGATAACTTATTTTGTTGAAGCTATTGAATGATTAGAAATAATTGGAAGGACGAGATAAACACTTTTACTTATAACAGAAATAGTCTACAGAGACAGTATCCAAGAAAATCAATAAAACAGTATACAAAATAAACAGGGGAGGGTTTAGAGATAACAAACACAGTCGTTTATCCTGGTTCGATCACCAATCCACTTGTGATCTACGTCCAGTCCCCAAGCAACAACTTGAGATTTTCCACTATATCGTCAAGCTTCAATGGGTGCTTGACAACCACTACAACCTTGAGCACTCAACCCTTTTGGAATACCTCACCCTTGGAGCTTGAGTCTCTTCAACTAAGGGATACCTCACCCTTTACACTTTTGGAGGGATGCCTCATCCTCTTTACAAAGCAATAATGATAGATAGAATGAAGCTCTCAATAGAGCAGATGAATACAAATTGAAGCTCTAATATGCTCTCAAAGATTTTTCACGTTTTTGACAGAAAATAGAGCAAGAAAATGATTTGAGGATTAATTCACGTTTGGACGTATTGGTAATCAGTTTTTGGTTCAAGGTCAACCTCAAATAAAGACCCAACTTTGGTATTTATAAGTTTCTCATTTAATAGAGTCATTGGGGTTTTCTGGGCACGCATTAAATGCATTAAATATAGCCGTTGGACGTTGTCAGGATTCTTGTAATCGATTACTCAGCTCAGGTAATCAATTACATATGTTGTTCTAACGTATTCTTGACTTTTCGGGCTCGTGTGTAATCGATTACATTCTTGGTGTAATCGATTACATGGCTTCTGACTTGTGTGTAATCGATTACAATATCTGTGTAATCGATTACATGACTTCTGACTTGCTGTGTAATCGATTACATTCTTGGTGTAATCGATTACATGGCTTCTGACTTGTGTGTAATCGATTACAATATCTGTCTAATCAATTACATGACTTTTGACTTGCTGTGTAATCGATTACAATATCTATATAATTGATTACATGACTCTTTGAACGTGTTCATGCTTTTCTGGGCTTGATGTAATCAATTACATATATTGTGTAATCGATTACATGGCCTCTGACTTGCTTGTAATCGATTACATTGCTCATGTAATCGATTACATGCCTTTTGTTTGCTGTGTAATCGATTACAAACGTCGTATAATCGATTACATTGGCCATTGAACACATTTTTCAAGTCCAATAAAGCTTGTAAGTCATTTCTAACACCTTGAGACATTTGTTTAAACATGAATCTTTTTAAGAGTGTTAGTTTTAAGATTGAAACACAAGTTTTCTTGAAAGCCATGTTTATTTTTGAAATTTCCCATTTATTTTGAAATCATATATTGAAAAACCATTTGAGAAATCTTGAGAGCATTTAACATTAGTGTCCTAAGTCTTATAACTAAATAAACCTTCTTGTCTTCTTTCTTTGATCTTGATTTTTCCTTTTGCGCTTGATCTTCACTATTGCACTTGATCTTCGCTTTTGTCTTTGTTATCATAAAAAATCATTTGACATGCCTTAGAGACATAAGCATTCACATTCTCCTCCTTTTTGATGATGACAAACTGATCATAGGAAAAAGAAAGAATTTTTGTAATTTTATATAATAGACATTTAGGCGCAATGCTCCCCCGGAGTTTATGCATGATATTGGGTTAGATTTCATATAAAAAGCTTAAGAGCGCAAAAGCTTAATAACTCCCCCGTACTCATGCAGCCTTAATTACTCATGCAACCTTTATTTCATTTTTCCTTATTTTCCTTATTTTCTCCCCCATTGGCATTATTAAAAAGACATAAGCATTTAAAAAAATGGACAGCATAACAGCTATAGTTCATGATTCCCTAAATTTTTCCAGAACAATAATGCCAAGGATATCAATCAGTTCATGCAATATTGACAAACAGCCAAACATTCAAAGCGTAAACAAGTTCATATTTTATTAATCAGCCATAGACAAAGTAATGTTTTCACAGCCAGTATACCCAATAATCAAAGAACACCATAAATGTATACCAATGAAATATAATCAGAGTCAAAACAAAATAAATACATGGTGTTTATCAAAACAAATATCAAGGCAAGGAGCCATGATCACTATCAGTGGCCTCGCTGTCACAAAAGACATCACCCTTTGGATCCGTAGCAGTATCTTTATTATCATCATTGTCATCGCTGGGCATAAGATCATCGTCGAGTCCAAAGGCTCCTCATCATCGCCAGGAACTCCGGATGGGCCGGCGAAGGAGAGGGAACAGGAGAGGCGGGGGGATGTGCGAGGTGCAGAAGCAGCCTCGAGGAATAGGAGGTCCACCCAGGAGAGATCGGATGGAGGCAAGCTCCTGATCAGAGTAGTCCATCCTCAGCTCAAGATGGTCAATCTTCTGCTCGATATGATCCATGCGTGTGTTTACATTAGCGCTCAGGTTGCGCATTTCTTGGAGCAGGAGATCAAGAGTAGTAGGAGTGGGAGCTGGAGCAGGATGCTGAGCCTCCGCATCCTCGTCACTATCTGGGTCGTGATGGATATGGCCAAAAGTGCCATGAGCGATGTAATGCCATCTGTCATCCACCTTATAGAGCTGGAGCTTCCTTAGAGTATGCAGCCCAATTGATTGTGGTCCCTTGGAGCTGGTGTCCTTAGACTCTTCAGCCAGCGAAATGCGACAGTGCTCAAGTATAGTGGCTACCAACATGGCGAAGGGTAGAGTAGAGTTCTTCTTTTTCTTGACGTCCAGCATGTGCTCTAAGATATAATAACCCCAGTTAATAGGCCTCCCTGTAGTCATTGCCCATAATGCAATCACATCATCCTTGAGGACTTGGGAGTAATTCCCTCCCCTGGGAATCAAGCCACGGACCAAAGATAGTGGAGTTCTCCATGGTGAGGCCAGTAGCCATAATTCTTCGTTTAGGATCACTCGGGGGGTGGTAGCCAATCCTAATCAAAGAGAGAAGAGCAGCCTTGTGCTCAAACTCATGTCCCCATACATTGGCATTCCCACAGAACTGAGCTCCATCTGGAGTGAGCTTTGTCAGCCTATACCACTCTGCCATTGATAACCTGATTTGTTACTTTTTCACTTCAAAAATGATATAGTTATCCTCAACCTTCAGGTTCGCATAAAAGACACATACAAGATTAGGGTAGATGGCTTTCTCTATGCTCAGGAATCCCAGCAAGCCTAAGTTTTCTATTGTCCTAAAGCTCTCTAATGGTTCACTCTCGCAGAAGGTGATGGGTAGATACCTGGGAGAGATGATCTTATGAAGCTAGAAGTTCTTCCGGAATAATTCAGCTCGCTTCACAATGGAGAAGTGCCTCGTGAGGTCCAGGCTGGATATGTTACGTGAAGAACCACCAAAAGACCCTGCAATGGCAGCCCCTGTTCTTGGGCGCTTTGAATGATGAGAAGATTCAGCCATTGAGGAGTAGGAGTGGAGTTGGAGGAGTGGAAATGGTTGGGGATGAGTGAGGAGAGAGAAAGGGATGAAATTAGGTTAGAGAAACGGAGATGGGGTTCGTGAGAGAAGGTGGGGAGATTTGGGTGAGGGATGTGAGGAGATTTTGAGAGATGGGTTGTGTGGAGAGAGGATTTGTAGAGATTGAGAGATGTAAAATGAGGGATTTCGATGGAGATTTGAGTGAGAAATGAGAGATTTTGAGGTTTGAGAGGTTTAGGGTGTGTGGGAGCAGAGGAGGAGGACGAAGAAGATGAACAGGTTCTGAAAAAAAATGAACTCTACGCGCGTCAGAAACCTTTTTAAAACACTCTGTGTAATCGATTACATTAAGTGTGTAATCGATTACATGAATTTTGGTGGGTGTGTAATCGATTACATTTTGGTGTAATTGATTACATGCTTTCTGGGAACCTTGTAATCGATTACATGGATATTGTAATTGATTACCTGAGTTCTGAGTTGATTGTAATCAATTACAAAAGGTGTGTAATGATTACATGCGTGACAGAACCTGTGTAATCGATTACAAAGGCATTATAATCGATTACCAGTACTCTTTAACTCAAATTTTGCATTCCAGACAGCATATAATCAACTTTAATCAATCCAAATTAGTTTCAAAATAGCTTAGATCAATTCAAAGCATCATTCAACCATATAATCTAATCATATTATGATTCAACTCACGTAATTTATCAAAAATTACTATTTTTACCAAGATTTTTACTATTTTTGGTGAAATTTTGAGGATGTTGAGTTGCTTGTGAGTCTTAGTCATGAGGGAGCACCTGCAAAACAACTTAGGGAAAATCTCCGACGCTCGAGTCAGTATTGGATTCAAATATAATGAAAAATTCAGAGATTATGCAGCAATTTGGCATGATTATTCAAAAAAATGCAAGGTTATGTGTAACACCCCAATTTTTGGGTAAAAGACCGATGTATCCTTATTTTACTGATTCTTGTTTTTCTGTATGAAATACAGACATATAATACTGTCTGTTATTTTATTTGACCGTTTTGAGTGTTTTGCTTCATGATGGGGAAAATGAAAAAATGACCATTTCATCCCGAATGTACTGTTTTTGATTTTTCTACATGATACAGTGTTTGATATTACTGTCTGTGATTTTATTTGGACTTTTTGTGAGATTTGCTCCGGGACAGGAAAATAATAATTTTTTTGGTCGGAAAAATATTATTTTAATTAATTAGAGTTGGGGATCTTACTAAACCCAATTGATTGATATATAAATTAGTTTCGTAATTTTTAGAATTTAACTGTGAGATAAAATAATTTTTAGTATTATTTTATTACTCAAGATAAATTTTATTGATGGACCATCTGTGTGTGGGACCCACGTATAAATAAAGTAACCAATAGAAACAAGAAACTTGGACCAATAGAAATAAGACACATGGAAGTCAAAGTAATAAAGACAAAGTCAACAAAAGCTTGACCATTTTGGACCATTAGATGCAATCTTGATGACCATAGATTTAATGAATGGTTAGGATTGAATCTTGGTGGATAAGCTTGAATGATAACCATAGATTTGATGAATGGATTAGATTGAATCTTGGTGGATAAGCTTGAATGATGACCATAGATTTGATGAATGACTAGGATTGAATCTTGATGGATAAGCTTGGATGATGATCATGGATTTGATCAATGGATAGGATTTAAAGATGAATCAATGGCATTTAGGATTAAGCAAAAATTTGTAGACTTGACTTTAGGATTAGTAAATTAATTAAGCTTAGTTTGACTAGATTAATTACTTAATTTGCAAACTAATTAAACTAGTTTAGTTATAAAATAATTATAATCTAAATAATAATTAGATGTGCTAATATTGTTTAGAGATTATACAATATGTAATTATGTGTCTAATTAATTAGTTATGTAATTAGATAAATAATTAAGTAGACTAGTTTAATTTTAACTAATTATAATCGAAATGTTAATTAGATATACTAATATTAACTAAAGGCTATGATATATGTTAATATATGTTAAATTAATTAGTTATGTGATTAGTATATTAATTAAGATTTGTTAAGATAATTAACCTAACTAATAGAAATTGGTCAAGAATAATAGCTTGACTCTTTAAGGACCAATAGAAAGCAAGCTATTAAATAAATTTGGATTTCTTGGAAACTATTGATTCTACGGTGAAGGAGAAGAGTAAATTGCTCTAATATCTAATTCACTTTGTGAATTCACGTAGAAAGCCTTTAGGAAATTCATTTAGAAAGCCAAATTGAACAAATGAAGAATAGTCAATATTGATGGCTATTCTTGGTTGAAGTCTACGGCCAAGTTAAGTTTTGGAAGGCAAAATATTGTAATTTAATTCTTACTATCTTACATTTAATTAACCAAGTAAGACCAAGTCAATTTTAGAGGCTTGACTTGATCTACACCATTGGATGAGAAAGTTTAAGATGAAATGTCAACCCTTAATTTGATCAATGGTTCTTGAAGCTTAGGTTAGTAGAATATAAATTAATTAATATGTAGCTAATTAATCTAATTAAGATAAGTTAAGTGTGCTTAGAAGCTTAATTTGGTTAATCTAATTACCTAATTTGCAAACTAAGTGAACTAGTTTAATTCTTAATTAATTATAATATAAATACTAATTAGATATCTTAATATTAATTAAAGGATATAATATATGTTAAAGTATGTTAAACTAATTAGTTATATTATTAGTATGTTAATTAAAATTGATTAGGATATTTAATCTAATTAATTACCTAAATTGTTAGCATATAATTAGATATAAATGGAAAACAATTTAATACCTAAATGAAGGAAGACTTACACGGTTGGGCAGCTGCATAAGGAGGCAAAAATGGAATATTCAAGAACATGTGACAAGGCTTGGAGTAGCCAATAGGAAACAAGCTTAGTGATTAAGATTTAATCTTGACCCTTGGTGAATTCTAAGGCTTAGATGGAGTCTTGGAGAGTCAAAATTGGTGGCCTTTTTGCATGTGCTTCCACGGCCATGCATTTGGAGGAAACAAAATCAAACATAATTCATTCTTTCTCTCAAAGTTCCAAGGAAACTCACGCATCCTCCTCTCCCATTTTCTTTCTTTCCATTCGGTCTTCACTTCCAAACCACACCATCCAATCTTTAATCCTTCATCTCTTGATTTTATTTTAATTCAAGTTGTGCTTTAACTATTTCTTCTCCTATTTTCTTCTCTTTTATTCGGTCACTATCTCAACCCACATACTCACTCCCTTATAATTTTTATCAACACCATTACCTAAAGCCTAACACCATTCTAAGCAATTTTTATTCTCAAGGTTTTGCTAAAAAACCACTCTAGCTAGTCCAAACTCAAGCTTTTTGCTTACTTCCCTAAAGGTGAGTTTTGATTTCTTTGGTTTAAATCTTGATTTTTAATATTTCTAACCATGATTGTTCCATGGTTTTTCCATATTAAACCTTGTATGAGTTTTTACTAATTGTTTTAAATTGTTAGGATTTTGTTTGAGGCTAGAAATTTCAAGGAGAAGGAGGAGAGTTATTTTGCTTCAAGAGGTAAGAGGGAGATTACCCTCATCAACCATGTGTTGGTGGTGAGGAATGTTTTTGTCTCAGGATGAAGAATCCATGAGGATTCGGTTTGTGTAATTGTGGTGGTTTGAATTGTTGTGGCTTGTGTTAATTATTTGATTATTTAAGTGTTTTCGGTTGGTGATTTATTTATTTTTATATGCATGATTATAGCTTTAGAATATTTTGCATGCCTATAGTGTTGAAATATGTGGTATATGTATTGTATGTGTTATTATAATGTTAGAAATACATGAGCATTCCAAATAATGCAAAACCCTAGGTTCGGTCATACCATTGAATGGAAGGAATTAAGGTGATTTACAATGTTTTTAATGAATATCAAGTGAATTCAAGTGAATTAGAACAAAGAAATGAATTTTTGGAATTTTATTTATACTATGAGATTTCGGCCAACATGCCAAAAAGTGAGAAAAATTGGATTCTAAATAATCTAAGGTAAGTAAGCATGTTAAAGGAAATTTTATCAAAATGTTTTGATTATTAAAAATGAAATGGTCGAATTGAATTTTAGAAACTAATTTAAGTATTGTTAGTATTTACAAAGATTATACATTAATTTGAAATATTTTACAAGAGCTTGAAAAATATTTTAAATGGTTTTAAATTGCTTAATAATTTTGTTTATTAGTCAAAAAGCATTTATTTGAGGAAAACGGAAAAGAAAATGATTTAAAAAGCTTACGCGATTGAGAAAATGATATAAAAATATTACGCGATTGAGAAAACAAAGAAATTACATTTACGCGATTTGGAAATGTGATGTATATTGTGAAAACGGCAAGATTTTGAAAATGAAATAAAATTTTTATGCGATTGATTTAAAACAAAGCAAATTTTATTGTTAAATAATGGCGGACGATATGTGGAAAATTATAGTGCGCCAAGTGGGTGCGTATTTTGATTTGGTTATATGTGGAAATAACGCATCTTGTATTTTGAGATTTATGCCATTGAGGGCATTTTCGTAATTATTATTGCCATTGAGGGTATTTTTGTAAATATTTGAAGTTTAAGGATATTTTCGTAAATATTTAAAGTTTGAGAATATTTTTGTAAATATTTAAATTTTGAGGATATTTTCGTAAATGTTTGAAGTTAAAGGGTATTTCCGTAAATAATGAGGGTTTGATGACGTTTTTGTAAATAATGGAAAATTGATGGCATTTCGGTAATTATTTGAGACTTGAGAATGTTTTGGTAATTATTGTTTTGTTCATGCACCGAGTCGTGTCAATTTACGAATTGATGAATTGATTGACGAGATGAATAACATCGTGTTGTCGATGTGATGCATAGTGTGTTCTGGGCCTCGATATGAACTGGAGTTCATAGTGCACTACTCCATATGTGGACGGAGGTATCGGGCCGTGGTACATGATAACACACTTATGTTCTCGACGAGCACTATCCTTAATCAAGTTTTGAGAGGACTATTTTAGTATACAATTATTTGACTGTGTGTCTGGGTTGTATGCTATGCCATTGTTTTTATTATGATTATTTTTCGTGGGCTATAGACACAAAGTTTTGACAAAGGCAATAGCAATCACATAATCACTATAGACACAAAGTTTTGACAAGGCAATAGTTGGTCGGGGTAGCCAAAGCTATAGACACAAAGTTTTGACAAATGAAAAATTTGGATTGGTGGGCAATAATAGAAGTCTCAACTCATTCTCTCTGATATCGTTGTGTGTGTTGTAGCTCCATGGAGTAGGATTGTGTCACATTGCATATGTTTATATGTGGTACATTATTATTTTTATCTGTGATCGTTTACCTATGATCTTTTATTTGGAATATTATATGTTGATATTGCATTTAATCTTTATTCTATATTATTATGATTTATGGTTATGGCATTTTATATAGTGTGAATTGTTATATCTACCTGGTAATGTTATTTGTGGTTTATTTTACAATATGCTTATTAGAATTAATTGTAAATCGATAATATGACTAAATTCATGTATTTCAGGTGTATGGAATGATCTAGTCATTCGTATCATTCTTTGCTATCAGATCTTGGTAAAGGTGAAAGGATCTCACCTCTTTATTGTATTGTTTTGTTTGGTTTGTATTGTTTAAATTCGTGTAGTAGGCGGAGCGTATTTTGAGGCTTATTGGAGACAATATTCTCAAGATGGTGACAAATCAAGAAGTAATCTTCCAAGTTTCAACATGATGCGCAGTTGGTGAAGAAATGGAATTTTTTTTAGGTTGAGTTTTAATTACCGTGCTATTAGTAGTAACTTTCTTAGGGTTTAAATCTCGAGCCGTAATTTTCATGTTTTAATTTATTGTTAATTATTTTGTGATGTATATATATATGTATGTTAATCAGTTCAATCTAATTTCATTGTTACTCTTAATTTTTGGTAAGTTTATATTTCTGCGAAAAAGAAATTTTAAAATTTGTATTTTGAAACTCAAGCTTTTATAAAATAATTATAATTGGGTTAAGTTTTTATTTTAAAATGTGACGCCCTAGGGAGGGTGTTACATTATGCATTAGATTCAGGATTATGCAGCAGAAGTTAATTTATGCATGAATGATCTAATATACCAAGTTCATTTCTTATGTAGAAAAATGCTTCTTTTGCTAGAGGTTTAGTGAAAATGTCAGCTAGTTAGTGGTTTCTACAAACTCAAGCATACAGTCACCCTTTTGAACATGGTCTCTAATGAAATGATGTCTTATTTCAATATGTTTAGTCCTAGAATGCAAAATGGGATTTTTAGACAAGTTGATTGCACTAGTATTATAACATCTTATGGGGATGTGATCAAGTTCAAGACCATAGTCCAAGAGTTATTGTTTCATCCAAAGGATTTGAGAATAACAACTCCCAGCTACAATATATTCAGCTTCAGCTGTAGACAATGCCACACTATTTTGCTTCTTGCTATGCCAAGAAACTAGTGAGCTTCCAAGCAAGTGGCATGTCCCACTAGTGCTCTTTCGATCCATTTTACACCCAGCAAAATCAGAATCAGAATACCTAATAAGACTACATGAGGCACCTTTAGGGTACCATAAATCCATTTGTGATGTGCCTATTAGATATTTCATTATTCTTTTAACAGCACTTAGGTGTGATTCTTTAGGATTAGCTTGATATCTAGCACACATGCATACACTAAACATTATATCAGGCCTACTTGCAGTAAGATAAAAGAGTGAGCCAATCATACCTCTATATTTTGTAATTTCTACTGATTTACCTCCTTCATCCTTGTCCAAATAGCAAGAGGTGCCCATAGGAGTAGCCATATGCTTGGCATTGTCCATTCCAAACTTCTTGAGCAGCTCCTTGCAATACTTGGATTGGCTTATGAATGTTTCTTCTCTTGTTTGCTTGATTTGGAGACCAAGGAAGAAGTTGAGTTCACCCATCATAGACATCTCAAACTCACTTTGCATAATATTTGAAAATTCTTTACAAAGAGAGTTGTTAGTAACTCCAAATATAATGTCATCAACATAGATTTGAACTAGAAGTATGTCATGCATTTTATGTTTTATGAAAAGGGTAATGTCAACTTTGCCTCTAGAAAATCCTTTTTCTAAAAGAAATTTGCTCAACCTTTCATACCAAGCTCTAGGAGCTTGTTTCAAGCCATACAAGGCCTTTTTCAGTTTAAAAACATGGTTGGGCATTACAAAATTCTCAAAACTTGGAGGTTGTTCTACATACACCTCTTCTTGTATAAAACCATTTAAAAAGGCACTTTTGACATCCATTTGATAGAGTTTGAAATCCATGATGCAAGCATATGCAAGTAACATTCTAATGGCCTCTAATCTAGCTACGGGAGCATATGTTTCTTCATAGTCTATGCCTTCTTCTTGATTATATCCCTTAGCTACAAGCCTAACTTTATTTCTTATTATTAAGCCCGTTTCATCAAGTTTGTTCCTAAAGACCCATTTGGTGTCAATTATTGGATGATCATTGGGCCTTGGAACTAATTCCCAAACTTGATTTCTCTCAAATTGGTTTAGTTCTTCTTGCATGGCCAAGATCCAATGCTCATCATTAATGGCCTCATTTATGTCTTTAGGTTCAACTTGAGAGACAAAGGCTAGGTGATTACATGCATCTCTAAGTGAGTTTCGAGTAATTACCCCTTTTGATACATCACCTATCACCTTGTCAAGAGGATGATATCTTGAAGTCCTCCATTCCTTGGGTAGATTCACAATTTCTGAATCTTCTTGCTTTTGGATTCTTTCTCTTGATTTTCCAAGTGTGTTTTTACCAAGATTTCTGCAACATCATCAACAAGCTCCTTTCTCGGCTCATTTGGGTTAGTTTCATCAAATGCAACATGTATGGACTCTTCTATGGTCATAGTTCATTTATTATAGACTCTAAAAGCCTTACTATGAATAGAATAACCAATGAATATTCCCTCATCAGATTTTGCATCAAACTTTCCCAAGTTATCTTTTCCATTATTCAAAACAAAGCATTTACATCCAAAGACATGAAAATGTGACATATTGAGTTTCCTTCCTTTGTACAATTCATATGGGGATTTCTTTAAAATTGGCCTTATTAGGGCTCTATTCATAACATAACACGCGGTATTGACTGCATCGGCCCAAAAATACTCAGGAAGGTTGGTCTCATTGAGCATAGTTCTTGCCATCTCCTCTAAAGATCGATTTTTCCTTTCTACAATACCATTTTGTTGTGGTGTCCTAGGGGCAGAAAAATTGTGCTCAATGCCATGTTCATCACAAAAAGTTTCAAATTCATGATTTTCAAATTCACCACCATGGTCACTTCTTATGGATGCAATACAAAAACCTTTTTCGTTTTGGATAACTTTGGCAAGTTTTCTAAATGATTGAAAAGCATTATTTTTGTGGGCCAAGAATAATGTCCATGTAAACCTAAAAAAATCATCCACAATCACTAATGCATAGTGATAATCACATATTTTATTTATTAAGAAACCCTTATGTTTAGTCATTTACACTCTCCATATTCTTAATTGATTGAGTTTGGTATGATTTTGTGAGTTTGAGTTCAAATTGGTCCTAATTGAATATTTTTAGCATTATTGAGATTTTACACTGTTTCTGTATTTTGGCCATAACTTGAGTTCCTGATATCTGATAATCATGAATTTTATCTTGTAGGAAAGCTAAGAGGAAGCTCTACAACTTTGATGAAGAGCTTGAAGTCCTAAACAGATGTCTAAGGGACCTAAGTTTACATGGAAGTCAGAATACGGGTTCTATCACTAGAATCCGAATGGTGTGCACTCATAAAATCATATCTCAAGCTGTAATAATGGAGATGGGCTGAAATTTGGATGGTTGATAGTCAAGACCCAAATAAACAACTTTCATGAAGAACACCTTTTGAAAAAATGAATTCTAATAGGTCAGTTTGGGCTTGCAAGTCGGAATAAATGTGCTGAAGTTGGGTTTGAATAACCTGTGGTATTTAGGTCATATCTTAGGCTGTAGGAAGCCAAATTGGACGATCCAGATATGCATGTTATAGCTAAGACAAAGATCTACAACTTTCATGAAGAGTACTTTTCATGGATCTGAAGTATAGTCAGTCGTTTTTGGCTTCCAAGTCAGACCAAGAAATTTTTGCACTCAACCACTCCACTCCACTCAACCAAATCACTCCACTCATCCACTCAACTACTCATCCACTAAATCAAACCACTCACCCACTCAACCAACCCACTCACTCCACTCATCCACTCAACTACTCATCCACTAAATCAATCCACTCAACCACTCTACTCCACTCATCCACTCAACTAACCCACTCAACCAATCCACTCAACCAATCCACTCAACCAATCCACTCAACCACTCCACTCCACTAACCCACTCATCCATCCACTCCCCTTTGTCATTTTGTTACCCTAGACTTCTATAAAAGGCACCATTGGTTATCATGAAAGGAGTTGGACTCTCCTTCATTTCTCTCATAGTTTCTTCTTGTTTCTTCATAGTTTTTCTTGTGATTTCCTTCTAGTTATGTGTAACTAAACCTCCCTTGGTTAAAGGAGTGATGAAACCACTAGTATTAATGTTGTGAACCTTGCATATTTGATTATTTCAACACAGTTATGTTTTTATTCATATATTTCTGAATCTATTGTTGGTATGAAGGTTTTTATACTTGTTTCCACTTTCAAAGTGGTAGATCTGGGTTTATTATGCACGGTTGTGGTAGTAGATCTAGTGGGATGTATGATGTTCATGTGTGTACAATTATCTTTGTGCTATTTGCCAGTTATAAAAGTGGTAGATCTGGGTTTATTATGCACGGTTGTGGTAGTAGATCTAGAGAAATATATGTTCTAAGTAATTTAATCCCGGTGTGTGATTAGATCTTAGTGTAATTGGTTTTCTAAATCTTAATGCAATTGTTGGATAGTTGTAAGAGCGGTTGCTTTATGACTAATCAGTGATTAGGAGTTGATTTGAGCGGTTGCTAAATTGACCAACACGTAAGGAAAACAGAGATTTACTCTCACAATTGCATAAAAACATAATTGAGCATGTTGGAATAAAATGATATGTGAATTTACATTATCATATAAATCTAGTGGTGGATTCAATCTCTTAACCAATTTTCTTATATTGTTGATTTCAGTTTGTTTATTGTTATTGTCTTTGAAGCTGTTCATTGTTCATCAAAACTCCAAAACCCCTATTTTCTTGTTTATTATTAATCAGAGTTTACATTGGGAATTATTTAATAGTGTTAATTGAATTGGTTCTCTGTGGATCGACCCTTACTAACTACAACTAGTTGTAAGGTTTTTATTTTCTCGGTGGGCCCTAAGAACCGATTTTTATCTAAATTTTAATCACTACTTCCGCACGCATCGAATTTTGGCGCCGTTGTTCGGGAGCCAATTTTTCAATTACACTATTAATTTATTTCCTATTTTTACTCTATTTTTATTTTTGTTTTTATTTTTGAATCTTTCTTTCGAGTGTTTTGTAGGTGTTAATGTCCATTGAAGGGGTAGACGAAGGATTGCTAAATTTGAGGAACTATATTGATCAACTCACTTCACATCCTCAATTTCCCTTCCATCCAGGATAATTTCCACTTCACACCGCTGACATTGAAGTTGCCCGTTACATTGATCTATCAAGTTCAGAGACATCTGAAATATCTGAAGAAGTGACGATGGCAGAAAACACTTTAAGGGCATTGGGTACTCCAGATTTAGATCAACAGCCTCTGTGCATAGACATTCTTGAAAATGAATAGGCATTTGAATTGAAATCCGGCTTAATCCATCTCTTGCCATCTTTCAATCGATTACCCGGAGAGGACCCTAACAAGCACTTGAAGGAAATTCATGTGGTATGTTCTAGCATGAAACCTGCAGGAATTCATGTAGAGCAAGTCAAATTGAGAGCTTTTCCATTCTCATTAAAAGACTCAGCAAAGGAGTGGCTTTACTACTTGCCACCCGGATCCATCCAATCATGGCAGGACATGGCCTGAACTTTCCTAGACAGATACTTCCTTGCCTCAAAAGCTACAACAATCAGAAAAGAAATCTGTGGTATTCAACAAAGGCATGGAGAATCACTCCATGACTACTGGGAGAGATTTAAGAAGCTATGTTTCAGCTGCCCTCATCATCAAATAAGTGAGCAGCTCTTAATTCAGTATTTCTATGAAGGCTTACAAGTGATGGATCGCAACATGATTGATGCTGCTAGCAGAGGAGCATTGGTTGATAAAACTCCTCAAGAAGCTAGAAACTTGATCTCAAGAATGGCTGCCAATACTCAACAATTCTACTCTAGAAATGACACTGGAGTAAGAACAGTGAAAGAAGTAGAGACAACCAGCCACAAGAAGAAATGACTCAATTGATTGCTATGGTTCAACGGTTAATGGATACAGCAAAGCACCAGTTCATGCTTGTGGGATCGTTGTTCATCCTGGACATCCCATCGATATGTGTCCCACTCTCAAGAGGACACAAATGAGGAGGTAAGAGCAAAGAGGGGATATCTTTGGACTTTCAAAAAATTACAACCCCTACTCAAACACATATAATCCAGGTTGGAGGGATCATCCTAATTTCAGCTATGCAAAGCAACCTCAAAATCAACCTCCAGCTTATGGACCTCTAGGATTCCAACAAAGGCAAGCACATTTCCCTCAGAGACAGCAGCAAGTTCAAGCTCCTAAGCAACCTGAGCCTTCACTAGAGGAGCTAGTGAAGCAAATGGCTACTAATAATTCACAGTTCCAACAAGAAACAAGGACTGCAATCAATCTTGCAGAATCAAATAGGACAGCTGTCCACAGAATTCAACAAGTTTCAAAGCCAAGCTTCAGGAAAACTACCCTCACAGTCAGAAGTAAATCCGAGGGAAAATGCTAGTGTTGTCACGTTGAGAAGCGGAAAGACGATGGATGAGCCTACATCTCCTCTACCAATCACTCAAGAGAAAGATGAACCACCCAAAGAAGCAAATGATAAGGGGCAAACCTCCAAAGCCCCTAAGGTAAGTATTTCTAAACCCCTTCCTAAATATGTTACTAAAGCTCCTTTTCCTAGTAGGTTGGTTAAAACCAAGAAAGAAGAAGCAGAAAAAGAAATACTTGAGACTTTTAGGAAGGTAGAGGTTAATATCCCTTTGTTAGATGTCATTAAGCTGTGTACCTAGATATGCAAAATTTTTGAAAGAATTATGCACTAACAAGAGGAAGTTAAAAGGAAATGAAAAGGTCCAAGTGGAGAAAATGTTTCAATTTGTAATTAAAAAGAAACTCCTAACCAAATGTAAGGACCCTGGCACATTCACCATTCCATGCACTATAGGTAACACAAGGTTTGAAAGGGCAATGCTTGATTTAGGTGCATCTATAAATGTCATGCTATATTCTATTTATGCATCTTTATACTTGGGTCCTTTGGAACCTACTGGTGTTGTTATTCAATTGGCTGATAGATCTAATGCATACCCTAAGGGTGTGGTGGAAGATGTTTTGGTGCAGGTGAATGAATTAGTGTTTTCGGCAGATTTCTATGTTTTGGACATGGAAGAGGATGAGTCTCCCAAATCTGCTCCTATCTTGTTAGGGAGACCATTTTTGAAGACTGCGCGGATAAAAATTGATGTGCACTCAGGAACTCTAACAATGGAATTTGATGGGGAATTAATTAGATTCAATATTTTTGAAGCCATGAGATACCCAAGTGATGTGCACTCTGCTTGTTTAATTGATTCTTTTGATCCTTTTGATTCTTTAATTTCTGTAGCTTTTGATACTAACCATTTTGATGCTCTTGATACAATTCTAACTCATAGCTTAGATGTACAGGAGGAAAAGAAAAAGAGTGAAGAAGAGCCATGGAGTGAAGACATTGATGAAATTGTTCTTTGCCTTACAAGAGCTCTCTTCCACCCGAGAGAAGAGCACGAGGTAACTTTTGTTGATTTACCTGTTACTACCGATATACCTCAACCTTCATTGTGCGTGCACTGAATTGGAACTTAAAACACTGCCTGATCATCTTAAATACATCTTCTTGGGGGAGAAGGACACCCTTCCAGTAATAATTGCAAAGTCACTCACCCAAGAACAAGAAAAGAATCTGGTAGCTATTTTGCAGGAACATAAGATAGCCATTGGTTGGTCAATAGCTGATATCAAGGGTATTAGTCCCTCCATTTGTATGCACAAGATATTAATGGAGGAGGATACTAAACCTGTGAGAGACCCTCAGCGGAGGTTGAATCCTCCTATGATGGAAGTTGTGAAAAAGGAGATCTTTGAAGCTCCTAAGTGTGGGGGTGATCTACCCATTTCGATAGCAAGTGGGTAAGCCCAGTCCGGGTAGTACCAAAGAAATCTGGAATTACTGTGGTAAGAAATGCTGAAAATGAGCTTATTCCCACTAGGTTACAGACAGGGTGGCGTGTTTGTATTGATTACAGGAAGTTGAATGCCGCCACGAGAAAAGACCACTTTCCTTTACCTTTCATTGATCAAATGTTAGAAAGATTAGCTGGTCATTCTCATTATTATTTTCTGGATGGTTTTTCAGGTTACAATCAGATTGCCATAGCTCTAGAAGACCAAAACAAGACTACATTCACTTATCCATTTGGTACCTTTGCATATAGGCGAATGCCTTTTGGACTCTGCAATGCACCAGGAACTTTCCAAAGATGCATGATGAGTTTATTTTCTGATTACATTGAAAACATCATTGAGGTTTTTATGGATGACTTTAGTGTCTTTGGAAATGATTTTGAAAATTGCCTGGAACATTTAACATTGGTTCTTAAAAGATGCATTGACACTAACCTGGTACTGAATTGGGAAAAATGTCATTTCATGGTGAATGAAGGTATTGTGTTAGGTCATGTAATTTCTGCTAGGGGAATTGAAGTAGATAAAGCTAAGGTAGAACTCATGCATTCTTTGCCACCACCCACTAGTGTGCGGGAGATTCGTTCTTTTATTGGTCATGCAGGTTTCTACCGGAGATTCATTAAAGACTTTTCTAAAGTCTCATTGCCCCTTTGCAGACTTCTTCAAAAAGATGTTAATTTTAACTTTGATGAGAAATGTATGGAAGCTTTCAATAAACTCAAGAAGTTGTTAACTGTTGCGCCTATCATCAGGCCACCCAACTAGGAGTTACGTTTTGAACTAATGTGTGATGCCAGTGACTTTGCAGTAGGAACTGTCTTGGGACAACGAGTTGATAGAGTTCCTTATGCCATTTACTATGCATCAAGGACTCTAAATGATGCTTAACTTAATTACTCAACCACAGAAAAGGAACTTCTAGCTGTTGTATTTGCTTTAGAAAAATTTAGATCATATCTAATTGGTTCTAAAGTGATTGTGTTTTCAGATCATGCAGCCTTGAAGTATCTTCTAACAAAGAAAGAAGCAAAGCCTAGATTGCTCCGATGGATTTTATTGCTCCAGGAATTTGACTTGGAGATTAAAGACAAGAAAGGGAGCGAAAACTTGGTGGCCGATCACTTGAGTAGATTGGTAACTGAAGAGGAAGAAATGCCTATCATGGAGACTTTTTCGGATGAATATTTGATGGTTGTCAACACCATAATCCCTTGGTATGCTGACATTGTTAACTACTTGGTTACTAAGGACTTTCCAGAGGGTTTGAACAAGGCCCAAAGAGATAAATTAAGGAGTGATTGTAAATAATATATCTGGGATGACCCGTACTTATGGAAGCATTGTGCAGATCAAGTCATTAGGAGGTGCATTCCTGATTCTGAGACACACTCCATCCTCTCCTTTTGCCACACCTATGCATGTGGAGGACACTTTGGCAGTAAAAGGACAGCCAATAAAGTGCTTGACAGTGGTTTCTATTGGCCTTCAATTTTCAAAGACGCTTACAACTTTCGTAAGTCTTGTGACCCATTGTCGAGAACAGTAATATTGGTCCTCGTAATCAAATACCTCAGACTCGATCATTTTTATGGAACTCTTTGATGTGTGGGGTATTGATTTCATGGGACCATTCCCTCCTTCATTTGGTTTCACATACATTCTTTTATCTGTTGATTATGTGTCTAAATGGGTGGAAGCAAAGCCACCCGATCTGATGATTCTAAAACTGTTGCGATTTTGTTAGAACACATATTTTCTCCAGGTTCGGGACCCCAAGGGCTATCATCAGTGACAAGGGACTCATTTTTGCAACAGAACCTTTGATGCTCTATTGAAAAGATATGGAGTTATGCACAGAATCTCCACTCCTTACCATCCACAGACAAATGGGCAAACTGAAGTGTCCAACCGGGAGATTAAGTCAATCCTTGAAAAGACAGTGAATCCCTCAAGAAAGGATTGGAGCACTCGACTTGAAGACGCTTTATGGGCTTATAGGACTGCCTATAAGACTCCTATTGGCATGTCACCATTTCGGTTGGTGTATGGAAAGCCCTGTCATTTGCCCGTTGAGTTGCAACATCGCTCTTACTGGGCCATTAAACAAGTAAATATGGAATTGGAAGGAGCTGGAAAGCAAAGGAAGTTCCAGTTACAGGAACTGGAAGAATTAAGAAATGAGGCCTTCAAGAATGCCCTGATTTATAAGACTAAAGCTAAGGCATTCCATGACCAGTTGATTTCCAGAAAGAAATTTCACAGAGGGCAAAAAGTTCTGCTTTTTCAATCAAGACTCAAATTGTTTCCAGGTAAATTGCGTTCTAAGTGGATTGGGCCATTTGTGGTAACTAATGTTTTTCCTTTTGGTGCAGTTGAGATCAGGAGTGAAATTTCAGGCAAAACATTTAAGGTCAATGGTCATCGTCTCAAACCTTATTATGAACTTCCAGAGAATGCAGAAGTGGAGGTGATGAACCTTCTCCATCCGCATTATGAATAATAATAAAAAATAGCTGTATGCCCGACAATAAGCGACAACAATTGCGAAAATCTTGCAGTATGGATTTTATTGGCCTACTTTATTCAAGGTCTGCAAAAGCTGCTGAAATTGGTCAAAAAAGTTCGCTTTGAGATTATCATCTGCACCTACTCCTTGGAAAATTGAGATCTAGGAGGCGCGGTTCTTTTGTTGTCAAACACGTGTATCCTCTAGGGCCGTAGATATTGAGAATCCTAGGAATGGTAATGCGCTTAAAGTTAATGGACAAAGACTCAACCATTCCTGGAAAACCAAGTTCTTGAGTTCTTTGTGTTACCGGTTAAGTGGCGGATACGGTACTCCGTGACTCTCAAGTCGGTTTATTTTTTAGTTTCCCAAAATAACTGAACCATTCTTCTCCTTATGGATGTAATTCTTTCAAACCTGAGCAAATATTTTCCTTCTTTTCCTCAAAATGCTCTGAGAACAATCTACAAAGTTCGATGTGAAAGATTGAGACTGTTAATGCACAAAGGTATGCCAGAAGATGTACACTGGATAATTGAAGCAAAGGTCCGATTAGTAGGTGAGTCCTCAATTTCATTTAACTCATATATGCCCGGTCTTGGAAGAAGTTCATATTCTAAAAAGAGAAGAGCAAAAAGGTTACAAGTTTGTCACAAATGTGGACGATGGAACTATAACAAGTGATGTCGTACTTTGGGGATGGTTTCCGTAAATAGAGAAGATAAAATTTTCTTCATTAAGAATGGATTGAGTAAGGAGTCATTAGATGATATCTTATTGACTCTTGAGACGCATTCTTGTGGATTGGTGCATCGTGAAATTCTTAAATTGTGGAATCTCTTCAAGGATGAAGAAAAATGCTACAATCTTGGGAATCTGACTCTAAAAGACCTGTTTGCCAATTTATAAGAAAATTGGATGGGAAGCTTATCCTCGACTCATAGAAGACGTTTAAGCCAGTACTGGACGTTAAACCAGAGGCAGATGTGAGCCATATCCATAAACAATCTGTACGTATCATCATCATCATCTTCTTCTTCTTCATGTCATCTTTCAAAAAAAAAAAACAACAAAAAAAAAGAAAGAAAAGATTCTGTGTTTCTTAATTTCAACCTTTTCTGACAACAGCCAACCTACCCTTATAGGTACAATTATTTCCCTTCCTATTCTTTTTCTTATTTAAACACTCCATTTTCTCCACTAACCTTCAACTCAGAAACACTCAAAGAGAGGAAGAGTATAGAATGGGGCCTTCTATTCGTAACCTCAAAAATGTCTGTGTTTTTTGTGAGTCGAGTTATGGGAAGGGATTAGAAATTGTAAACGCAGCTAGCACTCTTGGTCGATCACTTGCTGCGAGGAATATTCATCTTGTATATGGGGGAGGTTGTCGTGGGTTAATGGGGGCTGTATCACTTTCTGCTTTTATAGGAGGCAGTCAGGTTTTAGGTGTTATTCCTAAACCTTTAGCTGAAAATAATATCACTGGAAAGACAGTTGGAGAAGAAATTCAGGTAACATCCATGCATGGACGAATGAAAACAATGGTTGACAATTCTGATGCATTTCTTGTCTTACCAGGTGGTTTTGGTACTTTGGAAGAAATTTTTCAAATTGTTTCTTGGGCCGAACTGAACATCCATCATAAACCCATTGGTTTGTTGAATGTTAATAATTTATTTGATCTTCTGTTATTTTTTCTTGACAATGTTGTGGAACAGAAATTTATCACTCCTTCGGCAAGATAACTTCTTATCTCTGCCTCCACTATTGATGAGCTCATTGATAAATTAGAAGCTTTTGAGTATGTACCTGATAAGGTATTAGCTCAGATAGACTGGTCAACAGGAAGCAGCAAAGGAAGTGACAAGAAAAGAAAGCCAGACCTGACACTTTCTCTTTAGTCGGCTTGATTTTATTGTACTTTATTTCTGTTTAAATTTGTGTCAGCTTTCTCCAACAGGTAATGTCTTCTATCCTTTACTCATCTATATTTTAACATTGGGGACAATGTTGTGATCTAGTTGGGGGGGAAGGATAGTTGACCTAAAAAAAAAATTTTTGTTGTTTTGTTTGGAAAGTATGATATGATTGTCATGACTTATTAAACCAATTAGTGATGGCGAGTAAGGAGTAATTTTACTCTTGAGACGCATCTTAATTGGTGGCAGAGTAAGGAGTTTGTTTTTAGGTAGTAATTAATTAGTATTAAATTGTGGAAGTACTAAAGTTTTATTATTTGATTTTTTTTCATGGTCTGATGCAGATCGACAAGTGTGTTTCTTTTCCGCTTAGCGTTGATTCACTTCTTATCAGGTTGTGTTGCTCTTTTCTATATCTCTCTTTCACATTGAGGGCAATGTTATATTAAGTGTGGGAGAGAGATTTTAGCATTTAAAAAAAATGTCTTAATTTAAAAAAAAAAAGTTTTAAAAGAAAAAGAATCATTGCATGATTGAATAACTTTTCTCCCTTCTTGAACTGATGTGCTTGGTCATGGATGATTGAATTGATGAATTTAGTTTGATGGATACATACCTTGTGAGATTTTGAACCTAATGGATGGATTCAACATTTATGCCATTCTCTTCTTTCTTGTGCGACTTTCACTCATGTTAATGACCACTCTAGAACTTGCTTTGATTCTTTTTAAGGCTACATTTCACTTACATGCATGAACATGATTGAGGCCCTCTTTCTTAATTAGCTAGTTTAACCAAATAGCTAACCTTGTTTTCAATATGATATCAAGCACTCTTTTGACTTCTTGAAAATTTTCTGATTCCTGCCAACCTTGTATATTTTCCTTTACTTAACCCCTTTGAACTTATTTAACCATTCCTTGTTTCTAGCTCATTATTGCCTTAAATGAAAAATCGTGTTCTTACTTTACCTTAGGGAATAAAAGAACATTAGCTTGGTTAATGGATGAGTTTTTGAACAAGTGTGGGGGTGTGTGTACAAAATGATTGTTGAAAAAAGAAAGAGTGCAAAAAAAAAAATAAATTAAAAAAAAATAGTTGAGAAAAGGATTGAGAAATGAATATGTAAAGAGTTATACATTAGAGTTGGGATGAACTTTTATGCTTATTATTTGAACTCAGCTCTCATTTGCTTTTATTCTCTTTGGTATTTATCCTCTCATATCCATTTTACCCTCTTCTGTTACCTTGACCTCACTACAACCTTGAATAAAGTCCTCATGATTTGTGTATGCATGTGTTTTGAGTAGTGGAGAAGTAGAAGATAAGCAAGCTTATGGTAGTGCAATTTTCATGGTTGAATTGAGTGAAATACCTACCTTTTAAACACTTGAGAGATTGAGAGGGAATCTTGTGAGGATCTATCATTCTCGATTCATGTTGAAGATACCTTGCTTGTTGGTTTGAGATGTGAAAAATTGTTAACTCATGAATGTTTTGATCCCTTGAACCTTTGGTTGTTCTTCTTGATTGTAAAATTTTGGGCTCTTGAATGTCGTTGGAATTTAAAATTTTGTTTATCTCTTATGTCCTTGTTTTGGTCTTGAGTTTTGCCCAAGAGTGCAAAAAGCTAAGTGTGGGGGAATTTGATAATCACATATTTTATTTATTAAGAAACCCTTATGTTTAGTCATTTACACTCTCCATATTCTTAATTGATTGAGTTTGGTATGATTTTGTGAGTTTGAGCTCAAATTGGTCCTAATTGAATATTCTCAGCATTATTGAGATTTTACATGGTTTCTGTATTTTGGCCATAACTTGAGTTCCTGATATCTGATAATCATGAATTTTATCTTGTAGGAAAGCTAAGAGGAATCTCTACAACTTTGATGAAGAGCTCGAAGTCCTAAACAGATGTCTAAGGGACCTAAGTTTACATGGAAGTCAGAATACGGGTTCTATCACTAGAATCCAAACGGTGTGCACTCATAAAATCATATCTCAAGCTGTAATAATGGAGATGGGCTGAATATTGGATAGTTGATAGTCAAGACCAAAATAAACAACTTTCATGAATAACACCTTTTGAAAGAATGAAGTCTAATGGGACAGTTTGGCTTGCAAGTCGGAACAGATGTGTTGAAGTTGGGTTTGAACAACCTGTGGTATTTGGGTCATATCTTGGGCTGTAGGAAGCCAAATTGGACGATCCAGATATGCATGTTATAGCCAAGACAAAGATCTACAACTTTCATGAAGAGTACTTTTTATGGATCTGAAGTATAGTCAGTCGTTTTTGGCTTCCAAGTTAGACCAAGAAATTTTCGCACTCAACTACTCCACTCAACCAAATCACTCCACTCATCCACTCAACTACTCATCCACTAAATCAAACCACTCACCCACTCAACCAACCCACTCACTCCACTCATCCACTCAACTACTCATCCACTAAATCAATCTACTCAACTACTCAACCACTCCACTCCACTCATCCACTAAACTAACCCACTCAACCAATCCACTCAACCAATCCACTCAACCACTCCACTCCACTAACCCACTCATCCATCCACTCCCCTTTGTCATTTTGTTACCCTAGACTTCTATAAAAGGCACCATTGGTTATCATGAAAGGAGTTGGACTCTCCTTCATTTCTCTCATAGTTTCTTCTTGTTTCTTCATAGTTTTTCTTGTGATTTCCTTCTAGTTATGTGTAACTAAACCTCCCTTGGTTAAGGGAGTGATGAAACCACTAGTATTAATGTTGTGAACCTTGTATATTTGATTATTTCAACACAGTTATATTTTTATTCATATATTTCTTAATCTATTGTTGGTATGAAGGTTTTTATACTTGTTTCCACTTTCAAAGTGGTAGATTAGGATTTATTATGCACGGTTGTGGTAGTAGATCTAGTGGGATGTATGATGTTCATGTGGGTATAATTATCTTTGTGCTATTTGCCAATTATAAAAGTGGTAGATCTGAGTTTATTATGCACGGTTGTGGTAGTAGATCTAGAGAAATATATGTTCTAAGTAATTTAATCCCGGTGTGTGATTAGATCTTAGTGTAATTGGTTTTCTAAATCTTAATGCAATTGTTGGATAGTTGTAAGAGCGGTTGCTTTATGACTAATCAGTGATTAGGAGTTGATTTGAGCAGTTGCTAAATTGGCCAACACGTAAGGAAAACAGAGATTTACTCTCACAATTACATAAAAACATAATTGAGCATGTTGGAATAAAATGATATGTGAATTTACATTATCATATAAATCTAGTGGTGGATTCAATCTCTTAACCAATTTTCTTATATTGTTGATTTCAGTTTATTTATTGTTATTGTCTTTGAAGCTGTTCATTGTTCATCAAAACTCCAAAACCCCCTATTTACTGTTTATTATTAATCAGAGTTTACATTGGGAATTATTTAATAGTGTTAATTGAATTGGTTCTCTGTGGATCGACCCTTACTAACTACAACTAGTTGTAAGGTTTTTATTTTCTGGTGGGCCTGACAACTGATTTTTATCTAAATTTTAATCACTACTTCCGCACGCATCACATAGTAATTTTCACCAAAGCTCATAGTTCTAGAGGGACCAAAAAGATCCATGTGCAAAAGTTGTAAAGGTATAGAAGTTGAAACTAAGTTTTTAGCTTTAAAAGAGACATTTACTTGTTTTTCCTTTTGACATGCATCACAAAGTTTGTCTTTTTCAAATTTGTGCTTTGGAAGACCAATTACTAGTTCTTTAGAAACCAATTTGTTTAAGTGATCCATGTGAATGTGAGCAATTCTTCTATGCCATAACCATGAATCATTTTCTTTACTCATAAAGCATTTAGCATCATTTGAGGAGATATCATCTAGACTAATCATGTATATATTATTGACTCTATGACCAACAAACTTAACTTGCCTATCATCCTTTCCCTCAATTATGCAACAAGAAGAATCAAATATAACTCTATTGCCTTTATCACACAATTGACTAATACTAAGCAAATTATGTTTAAGTCCTTCAACAAGCAAAACATTATCAATAGATGATGAAGGGATCTTACCAACTTTGCCAATTCTAAGAATCTTTCCTTTGTTGTTATCACCATATGTGACATGACCATGTTTCTTGTGTGTAAGGGAGGAGAACTTGGAGCCATCACCGGTCATGTGCTTGGAGCAACCACTATCAAGATACCAACTTGAGCTCTTGGTCTTCAAGCACACCTACAACACACATTCAAGTTTTAACTTTTGGTACCCAAATTGTCTTGGGTCCTTGTATGTTAGAATTAGGCATGGTGCCTTTAGGAGCCCAAACTCTTTTTATTCCAACCTTAGTGTTTATGTTCTTTCTAACATTACAAGTTGATGCACTATGCCCTTTCTTACCACAATGAAAACATTTGACAAAGGGATTACTTGAGGTATTTGAGGAAACAAAGAAATTCTTATAAGACTTTTGATGATTGTTTGGATTAAATCTCAAGCTTGACTTTTTGAAAAACACATTTTTGTCTCCCTAACAACACATTCAAGTTATCTCTTCCAAAAGTGAATTTTGCAAGAATGTTGTTTAAGTATTCAATTTCTTTTTCAAAAGCTTTACATGATGAACAAGGTAATGATATGGATGCACTATCATGTGAGGAACAAGTCATGCATAATGAATTAGCGTCTATGAGTCCTAAGGTCTCATTTTCGATTTTAAGTTCATTTATCTCCTTGGTTAAAGTAGAAACTTTCTTTGTCAATAGAGAGATTATTTTATTGGAGGACAAAATCATTTTTGTGAGCCTCAAAGATTCATCATGCAATTCTTGAAAGGCATCTTGCAATTCATCATAAGAAGGTAAAGTTTCTAGGTTAGAGGAGGTTACCTCGGTGTCGCTTTCTTCACTTTCTTCTCCTTGAGCCATGAGGCAAAGATGGGCTTCTTCATTCTCCGAATCGTCAAAAGAGCTTAAGTCATTGTCCTCCCAAGCTATATATGCTCTTCTTCCTTTCCTTTCCTTAGAAGGCCTTTTCTCAAACTTCTCCGTCTTCTTGAGATACATAGGACACTCCATTTTCATGTGTCCCGATTTTCCACATTCATAGCATTTTGGAAGAGTAAAGGATCATTCTCCTTTGTGATATGCTTTCTTTTGAGAAAATGGTGGCCTTCTTTGAAATCCCTTGTTCTTTAGGAATCTTCCAAATTTTCTCACAAGGAGACTAAGATTCTCCTCACTTAGCTCCCCACTTTCACCATCCTCTTCACCATCTTCATCATCATCTTCAATTGTAGAGGAAGTAGCTTTGAGTGCGATTCCCTTCTTCTTTTTGTCATGCTCTTCATTTTGGTTGAGCCTATTTAGTTCCAGCTCATGTTCTTGAAGCTTTCCAAATAAGGTGGCTAAAGACATTGTTAATAAATCTCTTGATTCCGTAATCGCCGTCACTTTGGGTTGCCAATTCCTGCTTAGACATCTCAACACTTTGTTAATAAGATCCTCATTAGGAAATGTCTTTCCCAATGAGATAAGATGATTAACAATATGAGTAAACCTCTTTTGCATATCTTGAATACTCTCACCTTGGTTCATTCTAAACAATTCATATTCATGAGTAAGAGTGTTTATTCGAGATCGTTTTACCTCACTAGTACCTTCATGAGTTACTTGTAGAGTATCCCACATTTCTTTTGCGGTTTTACAATTTGACACCCTAAAGAATTCATCATACCCCAAAGATGTGGTGATGATGTTCTTGGCTCTCAAGTTGTATTGAACCTTCTTTTTATCATCATCGGTCCATTCATTTCTAGGTGTATTAATTTTCACACCATCTTTAGTTTGTGTTGGGACAAAAGCACTATTTTCAACGGCGTCTCACACATCTAATTCAATAGCTTCAATAAAAATTTTCATCATTTCTTTCCAATAGGCATAACCATCCCCATTGAAATAAGGAGGTCTATTTATAGAAGAACCTTCATTTGAAAAACCATTTGAAGCCATTACTTCTCTTGAAGCTGCTAAGCTCTTTATACAAGAGTCTAGCTCTGATACCACTTGTTACCAAGTGGCCTCAATACTCAAGAGGGGGGTGAATTGAGCATGAAAACTAAGTTAGCAGATCTTTCACAAATCGTTTGATAAGTTATTTTTGTTGAAGCTATTGAATGATTAGAAATAATTGGAAGGACGAGATAAACACTTTTACTTATAACAGAAATAGTCTACGGAGACAGTATCCAAGAAAATCAATAAAATAGTATACAAAATAAACAGGGGAGGGTTTAGAGATAACAAATACAGTCGTTTATCCTAGTTCGATCACCAATCCACTTGTGATCTACGTCTAGTCCCCAAACAACAACTTGAGATTTTCTACTATATCTTCAAGCTTCAATGGGTGCTTGACAACCACTACAACCTTGAGCACTCAACCCTTTTGGGATACCTCACCCTTGGAGCTTGAGTCTCTTCAACTAAGGGATACCTCACCCTTTACACTTTTGAAGGGATGCCTCACCCTCTTTACAAAGCAATAATGATAGATAGAATGAAGCTCTCATTAGAGCAGATGAATACAAATTGAAGCTCTAATATGCTCTCAAAGATTTTTCACGTTTTTGACAGAAAACAAAGCAAGAAAATGATTTGAGGATTGATTCACGTTTGGGCGTATTGGTAATCAGTTTTTGGTTCAAGGTCAACCTCAAATAAAGACCCAACTTTGGTATTTATAAGTTTCTCATTTAATAGAGCCGTTGGGGTTTTCTGGGCACGCATTAAATGTACTAAATATAGCCGTTGGACGTTGTCAAGATTCTTGTAATCGATTACTCAGCTCAGCTAATCGATTGCATATGTTGTTCCAACGTGTTCTTGACTTTCTGGGCTCTGTGTAATCGATTACATTCTTGGTGTAATCGATTACATGGCTTCTGACTTGTGTGTAATCGATTACAATATATATGTAATCGATTACATGACTTCTGACTTGTTGTGTAATCGATTACATTGTTGGTGTAATCGATTACATTGTTGGTGTAATCGATTACATGGCTTTTGACTTGTGTGTAATCGATTACAATATCTGTGTAATCGATTATATGACTTATGACTTGCTGTGTAATCGATTACAATATCCATGTAATCGATTACATGACTCTTTGAACGTGTTCATGCTTTTCTGGGCTTGATGTAGTCGATTACATATATTGTGTAATCGATTACATGGCCTCTAACTTGCTTGTAATCGATTACATTGCTCATGTAATCGATTACATGCCTTCTGTTTGCTGTGTAATCGATTACAAACGTCGTATAATCGATTACATTGGCCATTGAACACATTTTTCGAGTCCAATAAAGCTTGTAAGTCATTTCTAACACCTTGAGACATTTGTTTAAACATGAATCTTTTTAAGAGTGTTAGTTTTAAGATTGAAACACAAGTTTTCTTGAAAGCCATGTTTATCTTTGAAATTTCCTATTTATTTTGAAATCATATATTGAAAAACCATTTGAGAAATCTTGAGAGCATTTAACATTAGTGTCCTAAGTCTTATAACTAAATAAACCTTCTTGTCTTCTTTCTTTGATTTTGATTTTTCCTTTTGCGCTTGATCTTCACTATTGCACTTGATCTTCGCTTTTGTCTTTGTTATCATCAAAAATCATTTGACATGCCTTAGAGACATAAGCATTCACAATAACAATGATTTCGTGGAACACATAATTATAATGATATATTCCTATTTTCAATTATAATCATGCCAACCCAACACAGTTCCAGCATTACAACCAATCTTCTAATTAGAAGAAATACCCAAATTCAAACCAATAGTGATCAAGTATTGATTAGCATTAAGAAAAGAGTAGAGTGTTCAAATACACGAAATTAACTTGTAAAGAAATAGTAAAATAGATTACAAAAGAGTATCTACAATGTTCATCTGACCCTGACTCAAAAAGATTTAGCTACTCATGATAGAAGAAGAAGAGATGAGAGAAATCAAACAAATGGAAGAAAAAGAAGCCATTGATTATTCAAGGTATTGTTCCCAAGCTTGAATCATCAATGGAGGTGGAAGAAGATAAAACCCTAGCAGAGCTCTGGTCAACACCCAATATTAGATTTTAAAAAAAAATGAGAGACCCCTTATCCAGTGTTTCGTCAAACTTTTAACATTGCCTGGATAACAGCTATCGCCTCGCGATAACTCGCGCATGAAACGAAGCCTACTGCAACTTCAAAAATCCTTTCATTCATCATCTCGCCTAGCGATGACTATTCCTTGCCTCGCGATGGCACGCATGGAAGCTTCGTCTTACGACACTTTAATCTTGCCAGGCGACAGACTAAGTGAGCAACTCTTTCTCTTTCTTCTGAGTTAAATCCAAACTTGTTTCAACAAAAATTTAAATCCCATTAGCTAGTGAACACAAAAACCTATAATACTAAAAAATAATGAAAACTTATCTAAATTCTTCTTAAATTATTTAATTCTAAAACTAATTTGATATCAAAAACTTGTTGCGCTAGAGATTCAACAATCATCTCACATATAATACTTAGATTCACTCTTCCGAGCCCTAGTGAAATATGTAAGTAGTGCACTGGTAACCAAGTAATTAACTAAGTTAGTAAACCAAGGAGAGGTAGTCTTACCTTGCAGTTATAAAAGCTGCTCATCTAGGAAGGAGTTATGGATGGCCAGAGGTTTTAAAGCTTTCTGAATTTTTCTCAAATGATCAACCACTAGGTTTTCTGCTCCACTCTTTTCTTGGATTTCAAGATCAAACCCTGGAGTAGCTGTATCCACCTAATTAGAGTGGTTTCACTTCGGGTTTCTTCAGAAGAAACTTCAGCACTGCATGATCAGAAAACACAACTACTTTAGAACCAAACATATATGATCTAAATTTATCTAAAGCAAATAAAATAGCTAAGAGTTCTTTTTCTGTAGTTGGGTAGTTAGCTTGAGCAGCATCCAAAGTTCTGGAGGCATAGTAGATCACATGAGGATCCTTCCCTCTCTCTGTGTAAGGACAACTCCCACTGCATAATTAGAGGCATCGTACATAAGCTTAAATGGAAGTGTCCAGTCAAGTGGCTGGATGATGGAAGTGCTGGTCTTCACCTTCTTCAAATGATCAAAGGCTTCCTGGAATTTCTGGTTAAAGATAAACTCCACATCCTTTTATAACAAATTAGATAGTGGAAGGGCGATCTTGCTAAAATCTAGGATGAAGCATTTGTAAAAACCTGTATATCCCAAAAAAGAACGCACCTCCCGCATGTATGTGGGATAAGATAAACAAGTCATGAGATCTATTTTAGAGGGATCTACTTCAATGTCTTTACTGGATATTATATGGCATAAACTATTCCCTGTGCTACCATGAAATGACATTTTTCAAAATTTAAAACGAGGTTAGTTTCAATGCATCTATGCAGTAACTTAGCCAGACTGTCCAAACAAGAATCAAAAGAAGAGTCATAAATAGTAAAATCATCCATGAATATCCTCCATGCGCACTTCTAAAAAGTTTGAAAAGATGCTCAACATACACCGCTGGAAGGTGCCACAGGCATTGTAAAGGCCAAAGGGCATCCATCTGTAAGCGAAGGTGCCGAAGGGACAGGTAAATGCGGTCTTCTCTTGGTCTTCAAGTGTAATATGGATCTGGAAGTATCTAGTTTAACTGTCCAAGAAGCAATAATGTAACTTGCCAGCCAATCGCTCCAGTATCTGGTCAATGAATAGAAGGACGTAATGGTTATTTTGAATAGCTTGATTAAGCCTTTTGTAATTAATGTAAACTCTCCAACTATTTTGTACTCTGGTAGGAATCAGCTCATTCTTCTGATTGGCCATAACAGTTACACCAAATTTCTTGGGGACAACTTGCATCGGGCTCACCCATTGACTATCAGAGATAGGATAAATAATGCCAGCCTGCAGTAGGTTGGTCACCTCTTTATTCAGCACATCCAAAATTAGAGGATTCAGTCTCCTCTAAGGTTGTCTCATTGGTTTAGCTCTATCCTTAAGTAAAATTTTGTGCATGCATGCGGAAAGCATAATGCTAAGAATATTCGCTAGTGTCCATTCGATGGCCCTCTTATTCTCTCTCAAAACTTGTAGCAATCTCGTCTCTTGTTCAGCAGGGAGGTTCCTGGCTATAATCACTAGAAGCTGCTCATTATTTGCCAAGCATGCGTACTTCAGATGCTTGGGTAACGACTTCAGCTTCACTTTTGGTGGCTGCACTGCAGAAGGTAATAATCTAATGGGTTACTGCTACTCTACTTCTGTTGCCTGAACCTCTACATATATATCACCTATTGTACAATCTTCTAACATATGAACAGATTCATCATATCCTAAAAATGTAAAAATTTTAGAACACATAGAACACAACTTATCACCATCATAACTAGCACACAAATCACCGCACATAGAGTCACTAAAATCAGTAATCTTAGGAAACTCCTCACACAATTTAGTATAAGAATTATTAACCAAATCGTTAATTAAATCAATTTGAAAGACAAAATGTTCTTCTATGGGATGTTTCATAGGATCAAGAATATTAAACCTCACAATGGAATCTCCAAAATCCATGGATAGAACTCCTGCATGCACATCAATCTTTGTCTGTGCTATTTTTAAGGAAAGGTCTCCCTAGAATAAGGGGAGTCTTATTGGATGATGACTTTCCCTCCACCTCCAGAATGTAGAAGTTAGCTAGGAATATCGGCTCATTCACCCGGACCAGCACATCCTCCACCAAATTTGCTGGGTAAGCACTACTCTGACTAGCTAGTTAGATCACTATACTTGTAGCCTACAAATGACCAAGTTCAAAGGAATTAAAAATAGACATAGGCATTACATTAATGGAAGCACTTAAGTCTAGCATGACATTCTCAAATCCATAATTTCCTATTATGCAAGAAACTGTAAAAGTTCCTAGATCCTTGCACTTCTATAGCATAGGCTGGATGAGGGCTGAAACATTCTGCCCCATGTTGATTCTCTCATTACCCTTCAGTTTCTTTTTGTGTGTACATAGTTCCTTCAAGAACTTGGCATACTTCGGAATCTACTTGTTGCATCCAGTAATGGGATGTTTAATTCCACTTTCCTTAAAGTCTCAAGCAGCTATTTGTCTTTCTCAGCCTCTTCTATTTTTCTGGACTGTGTGGCTCTTTTGTAGGAAAGGAAGAGCTATGGTAGGTTGACGCTTCTATTTGGCTCCAGCAGCTGCTTTCTCATCACCATTACCAGAATTCTGGGCTAGTGCACCAGAATCAAGTGTGGCTACTACTGATGGCTTATGTAGTTATTTATTCACTGTTGGTTGGGAATCCACCCCCACTATTTTTTCTAGACCTCAGCATAATGGAACTCACATTCTCCTTTGGATTGGGAATTGTTTGGGAAGGGAGTTGGCCAGATCCTTGATTTTGCAATTGACTCAGAGTAGAAGCTAACTGTCTAATTTGAGGTTCCAAGTTTTGAATTTAAGCTTTTGTCCTCTGCTGAAACTCTATGTTGTTGTGTCCATCTGCTTCATTAGATTCTCTAAAGTAGGCTCAAATTTTGTGGCTGTAGGACCTGTGGTTGTTGCTAGAAGGGTGGTCTGCTTAGTCTAACCTGTTATTGAAATTAATGTTGTCTCATTGGTTATTGGAAGGGCTACTTATACTACTACTATGGTGTTGCATTCCCATATCTTAGGTTAGGATGATTTCTTCAGCCATGATTGTATGTGTTATAGAATGGATCATATCTTTGTTACTACTGTTGGAATTGTGGTTTACTAGGAAAGACACTTGTTGCAGCAATAGATTGGTCTTGGAATGCAGAACTGTCATCCTGAAGTGTAGTGCATGCATCTGTGGGGTATGAAGGACAAGAACAGATACTACACACTCGAGCAAGTCCTTGCATAGATGGTTGGTGCTTCTCTACTTCCAATTGTCCCATCAATGAGGTCAGCTCATCAAGTCTATGTTCTATTCTTTGTTGATCAGTAGTAGAAAGCTGGACTTCATTGACTCCTCTGGTTGGAATTATCATTCTGGTACCAAATTACTGTGAGTTGGCAGCTATGTTTGCAATCAAGTCTCTGGCAACAGTTGAGGTTTTGTCAACTAAGGTACTTCTACTCACAGCATCCATCATGCTTCTATCTATTGGCAGCAAACCTTCATAAAAGTATTGGATTAATAGCTTATCATTAATCTGGTGTTATTGGTAGCTCGCAAATAATTTCTTGAACCTCTCCCAGTATTCATACAAAGTCTTACCACTCATCTGTCTGATCCCGCATATATTATTTCTAATTGCAGCAGCTCTTGAGGCAAGGAAAAACTTCTCTAGAAACAGTCTCTTATGTCATTCCAGCAAGTGATAGCTCTTGGTTGCAAGTAGTATAACTAGTTCTTGGCTACACCATCTAATGAAAAGGGAAAATCTCTCAATTTGATGTGGTCCTCTGTAATTCCTTGTAGTTTCATAGTAGAACAAACCACATAGAACTCCTTTAAGTGCTTGTGAGGGTCCTTTCCCGCAAGGCCATGAAACTTATGCAGCAAGTGAATTAAACCAGATTTAAGTTCAAAATCAGCATCCAAATCAAGATATTGAATGCACAATGGTTGATAGTTCACATCAGGTGCAACTAGTTCCTTTAAGGTCCTATTTTGCATGTTATCAGCCCTAGGCGTAGTGTTATATATATGTTCACCTCAATTTCAAATTCAATATCAATCTTAAACCCAGATGTTATTCTTTCACTAATCCTTTGAGTCCTATTAAATACAAGCAAGGTTCTTTCAATTTCAGGATCAATGTTAAGTATATGACTATCAGAAGACCTAGTCATGCATCAGATAGCACTATAAGGACTCAAAATTGACTCAAAACACAAAAAACACAAAAACACAATGGTAAAAATCACACAAAAACTTAACAAAACTATATCTAAAGATTTTTAAAAATTATGAGTCCAACACAGGGTGAAAACTAGTAAAAAATACTATTAAACAGTAAAATAAAAAAATCTTAAAAAATTAAAAAATTGGTCTAAACGATTGAATTTGGGCAAACCAGGGGTGACCTCAAAGAAATTTTGTGAGCCTTGTTTATTAGGCCATTTTCCTTCAATTGACCAAGTTTTAGCTCATTCTGAGCAAGTTTATCCGTACAAAATTCATAAAAATGACTTGAAATCACCTATTTTTGCCTAAAAATCACCCCAAAAAAAGAAGGGGGTTAGTGAAAAGTCTTGATATGATTAATTAGCACCTAATGATCCCCAGCAATAGCACCAAATTTGATTCAAACGTTGAGTTCAACCAAATAACAAAATTCCAATTCTATCGATAACTTGTAGCACAAAGCAGTGAACCGAGTTGTTTCTCGAAGATCAAGGTACCAATCAAACCAAATCAAGGTCAAACAGGGGAGGGAATTGTGTATGCAGAATGTAAACATAATAATTAAATGTAAGAAAAATCAAATTACAAAACAACCAATCTAAGAAACAGTCATAAACTTAGTTGGCTTGTCATCAATCATAAACATGCATCTGGATTGGACTAATTAGTTAATCAATGATTAACCAAAATCTCTGCATTAAACACATAGAATTCAACACTAGATAATCACTTAGAATTTAACTAACAAATGATTCATAAACCTGTGATTGCTAGATTCATGCAACCTATGCTAGTTTAACAACCATAATTCAATTAACCAAGATTAACAAATCTGCCAACCTAACCATATTCAATTCATATGACTAAACCATAATTAATCAATCATAATTTAATCATAAATCTTAATTAGGATTAAGGATCCAATCAGATCACATCACACAATAGAAATTTCTAATCATGCAATTCGAAATCCAAATCAAGAGAAGAAAAAGATAATTAATTCAATTCAAAATCAAAATTAGGTACAGAATCTCAAAACCAAACTAGAAATTCTTCAAGATCCTTGGATTGATCTCAAATTTTTAGCTCTCCATGGCTGCAGCACACGGTTTGCAAAAGAAAGGAGAAAATTATAGGTAGAAGAATCAAGTAGTATGGATTCGAGTTACTATCTATCTTGGGTCCCCTCTTTATACAAAAATAAATGACTTAAAAATTAAGAATCCTAATTAGCTGCTAGGTTAAAGTTAATCCTCTACCTCTTAGCTTTCTATGGCCACTGAAATTACTTGATTTGAGCTTAAGATGAGAGAGTTATACCTAAATCACTCTTAATGGGTCTCTAGACTTGTCAACCGATTTCACAGGGGTAGAACACCATCAAAACATTGTATTTTTAATTAATGGTCTTCACAAGACTTTGAGCCTTGTGTGTAAGCTTTCCAATGGAACTGGTTTAAGCTCCAAAAGACCCCTACAACCCAATTTGTGGACCAATTTGTGCACGTTACTCAGGTTCTAGCGATAACACCCTTGTTTTAACTTCCCAGCCCAATTAGGTCCACTAGATATCTGATTCAACTCTGGGGCTCTTCATGAAATTTGTAGAGATCTCTCTTATATTTTTTACAAGGCAAGATACATAATTTTTAGATATCTAAAACTCAAGATATGACTGAAATATAAAAATAATACAAAAACCTAATAATGCTGGAAATATCAATTAAGGCCTATTTGAGCCCAAACTTACAAAACATGGTTAAGCTCAATTAATTAATTACATGGAGAGTATAAAGGACTAAAAATGGAGTTTTATTAATATATGAAATCTGTGATTATCACTGGTAACTTCTCAAGTTCTGGGGGACTATCATGCCAAGGACCCATAACTGTAGAAATACTTGATCAAGGTCTGGAAACTCAGGGAAGGGGTTTTCTAAGGTGAAGATAGACCATATTCCTCAAGAGCAAAACCCCAGGGTGGACGTATTATCCAAACTGGCCAGCACCAAATGTCCCAGGAATAATAGGTTTGTTATCTAGGAAACCCTTTTCCCACCATGTATAACAGAGCCGAAGATAGTGATCTCCCCCAAGGCCTTAAGGAAGCCAAGAAAGTAGTCCGGACCTCGGCTTGGCACATTCTATTATTTGAATGGCTCTACTGTCATGGTCTTTTCACCCTACTACTAAAGTACCTCACCTCGGAGGAAGCCCAATATGTCCCTACCGAGATCCATAAGGACGTTATGGCCAACACCTAGGTGGCAAGGCCTTAGTGAGGAAATCTTTGAGAGCAGGATACTTTGGCCCACCATGTAACAATCACCCTAACCTATTAGCCTTAATGAATATTATAGTAGCTTATTAACACTTGTGTGAGTTACCTGTTAATTTTGGTAACTTTCTGAATTAGTATAGGCATAATGCTATAACATAGGACATGAAAAATAGCTAATATTAGCTCAGAACTTAGCATAAGCTACTTAGATAAGGAAAATACATATGAAAAATTTATTTCTAGGTCACAAATAATTAAAATAAGTTGTGATAATTTTTAGGGAATTAAATGAATTAGTTAGTATTTTAAATAAATAGAATGTCTTTCAAGACCAAAATTAAATAGGAGCATAACTTAGAAAATCATGAGATTTTGTGAAGATGTCAAATAGAGGAAAGAGATTATTCTAGAAATGATTACAAGTTAAGGTAAATACCTGTAAGTATATAAGTTTAACTCTTTGGGTTTTGATGAGTGTAAAATGCACTCATCTTTTGGGTTTATTTATTAGGATTTTTAATTTATTTTTATTTAGTTTTTTTGTTTATTTTTATTTATGATTATCTCTTCACTTAGCCATATTTGAATTTTCAGGATAAATCATCAGATTTTGTATAAAAATAAGAAATTCCTAAAGATAAATATTTCAAGGATTCTTATCATATTCTTATATACTAATTAGATTTCTAATTGGATACAAAATCTTAAATTGGAGATTGGATAAGGATTCTCAAAGAGATTTGATTTAGAGCAACATTTGGATTCCCGCACTATCCTGACCATTTCTCATTAATTGAGCATATCTTGGGCCACAAAGATAAGATTGATGCATCGTTTATGGCATTGAACTAATAGAAAATCCTACAATTTCTCTATTGAGATCGAGGGCAAATTTGGCCATCTGAAGGGTGAGAAAAATCGTTCAAGTTAGATATGAAAAGTTGTCAACTTTTCTATAAAAGAGAAAAAATAAGTTTAGTAAAGGAGCTCTCTTTTAGTCTAGAAAATTCAGCAGCCATCAGAGAGAGAAGTGACGACACAAACCTTAATTTGGTGTGGGCGCATCTAGGATTGAAGATTAAGAATTTTCTTCAGCCTTCCCACCTATTTTCAATGGAGTTTGTCAAATTCTTCTCTTTGATTTCTTCTTCCTTCATGTGTAACTAAACCTTTTCTATTAGGGTGATAATGGATCTTGATTATTGGATGATGTGAACTCTTTTATTTGTTTGTTTAACCTATATTTTTATTTCATGATTTATGTATTTATCTCTTCTCTTAATACTTTTCTAAATTTGATTAATTTAGGAATGATTTTTGAGTTTATGTATGATTTAGAAAAATTGTGCACAAACCTAGAACATGTGATAAATACCATAATTTTTGCAATTGATAGGAATAGACATTGTGGGTTGTGTGGTCTTAATTTTAATTCTCTCGTTTTTGATAAAGCCTTCTGTATTTGGGGTTATACTAAGGAATTGTTAACTTTAAATAGTGTGAAGATGATTAATATATCAAGGGATTGAATATTAATTAATTTTGGGAATTTGACCATGAATCATTGAATAGAACTTGATTGAACTAATCTTTGAATTTGCATCAAAAGAGATCAAGTGAAATATGAACCCTAACACTTTGATACCATTGTCTTTCTCCTTTAATTATATTCTTGATATTTTTAGTTACTTTCTTTTTAGTGTTTTCTTTTGTTTTTACATTCTTATCAATTCTCATATTTGCGATAGCTTAAATAGTGTCAATTTAACAAACTTAGTAATTGGAAACATAATCCTCGTGAGAACGATGTTTTACTCACTCTTTATTACTTTTACAATTTGGTGCACTTGCCAATATCACAACAAGTTTTGGGCACCGTTATCGAGAATTATTGTTTGTCAATATTAAATAGTAGTTGAAAAGACACTAATTTAGGCACTTATTTTTTATTGTTTAATTTTATTTTTTATTTAATTTTCTTTTTAATTACTTTTTTTTACTTCACTTTAGTTTGCTTGTTTGTTTATGTATGCGAGGTATTGCGAATTCGGAAGAATTACTTTTTGATCCGGATATAGCGAGAACAGAAAGAACAAATAGGAAAGTAGTCAGAGAATGAAAAATAATCGAAGGAGAAAAAAAGGCTGAAAATACTAATGAACAAAGAAGACGCTTATTGGCTGACTATGCAACTCCATCTGCTGAAAGGGTTGCCACTAGTATAGTGCGACTTGCCATATAGGCCAACAATTTTGAAATTAAACTAACGCTTCTACAGCTGGTGCAACAGGATCAGTTTAGGGAAAATCAGTCAAAAGACCCCAAATTGCACATTAACAATTTTTTGCAGTTGTGCGACACCATCAAATACAATGGAGTAAGTGATGATGTCATTAGGCTAAGGCTTTTCTCATTCTCTTTAAGGGATAAAGCTAAGAGATGGCTACAAGCCCAGCCTCAAGGAAGCATCTCTACTTGGAATGATTTAGTGAGCAGGTTCCTGACTCGATACTTTCCTCCATCGATGGTTGTGAAGATGAGGAGTGAAATAGCATGTTTCACTCAAAATCAAGGGGAATCTCTATACGAAGGGTGGGAAAGTTTCCAAGAATTACTGAGAAGATGTCCTTATCACGCTTTTGAAGTTTTGCAATAGGTTTAGATCTTTTATAATGGTTTGAATCATTCTACTAAACTTATGATTGATGTATCTGCAGGTGGGTCATTAAATACTAAAACTCCTAAAGAGGCCTAAGAATTATTTGAAATTATGACTACGAATGAATACTAGATGCCTAGTGGAAGAGCAGTGATTAAACAGTGAGTTATGGAGCTTGGCACTCTCGATGCCATACTTGCGCAGAATAAGAGTCTTTCACAACAATTCACCAACCTCACTAAGCAACTTGGTAATATATAGGTATGCTCTGTAAACCATCAAGTTTTAAATTACGATTTCTATGAAGGAAGTCATGCTAATGGTAAGTGTGAGGCAAGGAACTCTGGTTTCATTTTTCAAGAGCAAGTTAATTATATAGATAATCCTTCAAGACCCTAAGGCAATCAGTACTCAAATACATATAATTTAGGATGGAGGAATCATCCCAATTTCTCTTGGAGTAATCCTATGGTACCACTAAATGCTCAACCAGAGAAGAAGTCCTCTTTAGAAGTTGTACTTGAAAAATTATCTCAACAAACATCTTATTTTGTGCAATAGACTTCTTTTATGCAACAGACTTCAACTTTCATGCAGGAATCAACGGCCAATTTTAAAAATCAAGAGGTAGCGATTCAAATTCTAGAGAATCAAGTAGGTCAGATTTCAGGACAGCTTGCAGAGAGACCTCCAGGTACCTTATCCAATGACACTGTGGTTAATCCAAAGGAAAATTGTAGCATAATCACTTTGAGATGTGGCAAGACTTTGGATAGACAAGTGAAAAAAGTGCCAAGTTCTTTAGGAATTGAGAAAGAGAAAATTGATGTTCCCTATGCTGATGTCCTAATTCAAGATGATAATAAAGAAGGAGAGGTTGAGAAGGATGAACAACTTAAGTGGTGGAGAAAGAAGAAGGATCATGAGTAGAACACAATATATGAACCATCATAGTATGCCAATATCCCATTCCCGCAAAGGTTGAAAAAGGACAACTAAGAGAGCCAATTCTTGAAGTTCCTAGATGTCTTCAGGAAGCTTCAAATAAACATCTCCTTTATTGAAGCACTGGAACTAATGCCTTTCTATGCTAAGTTCATGAAAGAGTTGTTATCAACGAAGAGGAAACTCAAGGAAGATGAGACTGTGGCACTTACTGAGGAGTGCATCGCTATAATTCAAAGGAAACTGCCAACTAAATTGAAAGATCCAAGTAGTTTCACTATTCCTTGCACTATTGGGAAGCTATCTATTGGGAAAGCTTTATGTGATCTTGGGGAAAGCATAAATCTGATGCCCATATCTATGATGCATAAACTAGGAATTGAAAAGTTGAAGTCAACAACGATCTTCCTTCAACTAGCAGATCGATATATCAAGCACCCTTACGGTATAGTCAAAGATTTGTTAGTTAAGGTATACAAATTTATTTTCCCAGTTAATTTTTTGGTGTTAGATATGGACAAGAATGCTAATATTCCTTTCATTCTTGGAAGACAATTTCTGGTAACTTCAGGAGCTGTGATTGATGTACCTCGGGGTGAGCTCATCTTGAGAGTGGATGGAGATTATATGACAATCAATGTCTTCGAGGATGCTAAATCTTCCCCAATGTCAAATCTCCATGCCCCTATCAATATCATTCAAGCTAAGAAGCAGAAAGCCTTAGCTATCAAAGATCCCCTACCATTATGTTGATATTGATCCTCCTAAGAATCAAGTTGTTGAAATAGAGAAAAGTCCTCCCATAATCCATGCTCCATTACAAATTAGTTCTTCATCTGTTGATCGATTGAAACCATCATGGCCTAGCAGAATCTCTCATGCCAAGGCGTATTTGGGATAACCAAGTCCTTATCAAGTTCAAAATGTTGTTTGAAGCATTCCTAATGCCATTGACCAAGGGTGGAAGCATTGCTTTGAAAAAGAGAAGGCATCATCCCAATTCTTTTGCTTTAAACCACCTTGAACAAAAGGCAACGTCAAGCTAATAATGTTAAACAAGTACTTTTTGGGAGGCAACCCAAGTTTTCTTTCTTTTTCTTTACTTTTTTTTATCTTTTCGGTTTCTGTTAGCATTTGTTTGTTAATATTTTATTATTTCTTATTTTATTAATTAACATTCTTCTATTTTTGTTTTGAAGTTCGCTAATATTGAGTTGGCTTAACTACCTCCTTGAGTTCGGAGCCTTTATAGGGGGATATATATAGTTGTCGGCTGTCAAAAAGATTTTTCTTCTCTTTCCTTTAGCATTTTATTTTCGCATTTATTTATTTCTTATTGATTTTATTTTGTCATCATCACTTTATTATGTTTTGAGTCATTTTGTTGAAATTGTGCATACTAGTTTGTTGAATTGAATATCTGATGACTGCATAAACTATAAATTAATCTCTTTTCTGGGAAATCACATGAGAATTCGAAGTTATATTTATCTCTATTGTTTCAATTATGTATGAATGTATTTCCCATCTTTATGTTTGGTAGACTATGAGATATGATTGCATGTAGAGAAAGTTTATAGGAATGCATGTGTGTGGATTATTGGCATCTAGAAGTTGTTAGATTTTTTCTTGAGGCGAAATCCTAGACAATGCATGATCAAGGAAATGATAAGGGCTTTCTTTGGACCATTTGAGTCTTTCAAGCCAACCTATAAAAATATTATATCTTTAGGTCCCATTTTGCAGCCTTGTTTATGTTTAGCCTTTATTTCTTTTCTTTACCCACATTTCCTTTTTCCATACCCAAAAAAAAGAAGAAAAAAATATATTCCTATCTTACACACCCTTTGTTGAGTGCATATTTTGTATTATTTTATTATTCAAGCTTTAGTTATTTTTGTGCATGAAGTATTTAAGGAGCTATAAAAAAATTCCACTTAATGTGTTGCAAAGAATTAAGTTTAGGGGTGGAGGTTATAAAAGAAAAAGAAAAAAGAAAAAAAAATTAAAAGAGAAAAAAAATAAAGAAATAAAGTGTTGATTTTTATGCTCCATTTTGCACTTGTTCAATATTTTTGTGGCTTGAATTTTGAAATTTGCATGGTTTTGTATCTCAACTTTTGTTTTCTTTATCCTATCCTTTCTTTCTTAACCCTCACCCTTGGCCTTACATTACAAGCTTTAAAAGACCATTTTGATCCTTGGTTAGGTGCTATTTACATTAGTGGAGAGAGAGAGATATGAAAAATAACCCTATGGATGTGGGTCTGATATGCATTTGCATTTTTATAAACCAATCCAGGCTTGAACTTTATTAGTAGGAATCGGTCTTACATTCATGTCTATGGGAAGTCATTTATGCATGAGAGTTGCATATGGAAGTTGATGTAACAATAGGATTGTACATGTGTGACACCTTGAAATGAGATTTTGAAGTAGTTTCTGAGGATATTAATGATTTTCAATAACCGGTATTGTCATTTTTGAGTTTGAATATTTTGAGTTTTAGTTGCTTTCTTTTCTTGTCTTGTTTTTAATTTTTCTTTTTCTTTATTGCTTGAAGACAAGCAATATTTAAGTTTGGGAGTATTTGATGAGTGTAAAATAAACTCATCTTTTGGGTATATTTATTAGGATTTTTAATTTATTTTTATATTTTTTTGTTTATTTTTAATTTATAATTATCTCTCCACTTAGTTATATTTAAATTTTCAAGATAAATCATCAGATTTTGTACAAAAAAAAAAGAAATTCCTAAAGATAAATATTTGAAGGATTCTTATCATATTCTTAGATGCTAATTAGAGTTATAATTGGATTCAAAATCTTAGATTGGAGATTGGATAAGGATTCTCAAAGAGATTTGATTTGGAGCAAAATTTAGATTCTCGCATTATCCTTATCAGTCCCTATTAATCAAGCAATATCTTGGGCTACAGAGATCAGATTGATGTACCGTTTATGGCATTCGAAAGCTAATAGAAAATCCTATAATTTCTCTATTGAGATCGAAGGCAAATTTGGCCATCTGAAAGGTGAGAAAAATTGTTCAAGTTGGATACGAAAAGTTGTCAGCTTTCTATAAAAAGGAAAAAAAAAGTTTAGCAAAAAAGCTCTCTTTTGGTCCAGAAAATTCAGCAGCCATTAGAGAGAGAAGTGAAGACACAAACTTTAATTTGGTGTGGGCATATCCAAGCTTAAAGATTAATAATTTTTTTCAGCCTTCCCACCTATCTTCTGTGGAGTTTGTCAAATTTTTCTCTTTGTTTTCTTCTTCCTTCATGTGTAACTAAACCTTTTTTGTTAGGGTGATTATGGATCTTGATGCTTGGATGATATGAACTCTTTCATTTGTTTAACCTATGTTTTTATTTCATGATTTATGTGTTTATCCCTTCTCTTAATGTTTTTCTAAATTTGATCAATTTGGGAATGATTTTTGGGTTTATGTTTGATTTGGAAAAATTGTGGACGAACCTAGAACATATGATAAGCACCCAATTTCTGCAATCGCTAGGAATAGACATTGTGGGTTGTGTAGTCATGCTTTTAATTCCCTCGTTTTTTATAAAGCTTTCTCTATTTTGGGTTATACTAAGGGATTAGTTAACTTTAAAAGTGTGAAGAGAAATAATATACCAAGGGATTGAATATTGATTAATTTTGAGAATTTGACCATGAATCAATTAATAGAACTTGATTGAACTAATCTTTGAATTTGCATCAAAAGAGTTCAAGTGAAATCTGAACCTTAACACTTTGATACCATTGTCTTTCATCTTTAATTATATTCTTGATATTTTTAATTACTTTCTTTTTAGTGTTTTCTTTTGTTTTTACATTCTTATCAATTCTCATATTTGCAATAGCTTAAATACTATCAATTTAATGAACTTAGTAATTGGCAACATAATCCTCGTGGGAACGATACTCTACTTACTCTTTATTACTTTTATGATTTGGTGCACATGCCAATATCACAACAAGTTTATCTTAACTTAAGAAAAAGTAACAAAGCTTAATGGCTGTCAATGATGTGCATTGATAGTTATTAAATGATGAGTATAGGAACTGAATGAAGTCTTAGAATTTTCTAAAACACCTATGGAAGTTAGAAAACTAATCAATGAAGATCAAAGTATCCCTAAGAGATAAATCTCTTCTACTGAACCAAGACAACACAACTGTCTTCGTTCTTATCTATCTTTTTCTCTACTCCATTACCTCACTCACACTCACACTCTCACAATTCTCTTTCTCACTTTTCTTTTCACTCACACACATAGAGCTGCAAATGAAAAGAGATAAGGAAGAAAGAAGAAAGAAAAGAGAAAGATCACCATTAACAAGGAGCTTAGGAGAAACCAAGGAGAGAAAAGATAAACACTATCATCAAGGGAGCTTAGGTGGGGGTTTTGTGCATCTCTACCTTACTCTTTTCTCTTCTTGTTTTCTCTAATCTTGTATGAATGGATTGGTTTGAGAATTTTCTTGTGAGCTTTATGTTGTATTGATGGCATATACATATATATGATTATTATACTTGAGGCTATCTATAAATCTTTAAGGATTTAAGGTTGATAATATAAGGAATTTTATTAGTTGATCATTATTGTTAAACCTTGTGGATTTTGGCTTGAGAATATATATAAAGGCATGATGTTGTCTTGATTGTAAATGAAAGGAAAGATATTCTTTTGAGATTCCCATATTTGAGAACTCAATCTAGTTGTGGAGATGCACCTAATAATTGATTATCAGATATGATAATCGATAATAAATTTCCAGAATGCTCATGTTCAAGTGGTGATAATCGATTATCAACTTATAAAACGCTAATATTGACATATGATAATCAATTATCATCTTACAGAATGCTAATGCTGGTACGTGATAATTAATTATCAAGTGGTGATAATTGATTATCAACTTACAAAATGCTACTACTGAATAGCAATAATCAATTACCAGAATATGATAATCAATTATCAGTCCCCTATTTTAAATAAATAGAGTTCTAAACTACATAAAAACCCAATTGGATACATCTATACTATGTGATGTGATGAAATTTGATTAAGTTTACTAAGTAAAATGACTTATGTTTAGGTATGTGCACTTGATAAGCTTGTGGAATAATGATATTGTGCACTTTATGTACTTGTATAATGATGATATTGTGCACTTAATCTATTTATATCATAAAGATAATGTGTACTCGATATAATTATATGATGAATTGTGATTTGCTCCTTTAGAATGTTAAAGTTGAGTTAGTATTGAATTGACAAACAAAGTGCTCAAAGTTTAAAAGATATTGGACATGATCTTCATACTAGGGGTGATCCTTAGATGCTATTCCCTTATGAAGGGTAGTCCATTAATTGATTTGGCCAATGATGGATTTTAGAAATGATACTCGTAAGGGGGAGTGATTATAGATCTGATATTGAGTAAGGATTTTTGGAAATGATCCTCGTCGGGGGGTGATCCTAGATCTGAATCCTTCATGAAAATAAATGATCCTTGTACGGGGGGTGATCCTCGAAGTGAATCCTTTGTGAAAGGAAATGATCCTTGTATGAGGGGTGATCCTAGAGGGATGATCTTAGATGTGATTCTTTATAGATTTGGCCAAGGTTACCTGGGGTAGTGCTATGTAATGAAGTACTATTATGTATTGGATGAGTACTTAGGCCTAATAAGTAGACTATCACTGAGTGTTTGGTTGTGTGAGGATGCGACATTCCCTCCCTGCCTATTGATATAAAAGGACATGGGTCCTAGGAATATAATTAGAAAGATGATAACTTAATAAGCACTAAAGATAGATTTATGCATTGTTGAGCATTTACACATCATCATGAAGTTATTATTTATATAAATCATAGATTTGATAATGAATATTTGCATCTTGAGAAATTGTAAATATTCTAATAATAGTGATACATTCTTGATGATTCCTATGATTTATTGATGATGTGTTTGGAACTATTTATATTATTTGAATATATGTTATTGATTAATGATTAAAATTGAATTTCTACCCTCGGGAAGAGAAAGGAATCATTTCGGCATTAGCCACCTTTCTATGAGATATTTTAAGAATTGATTTGATTCCCCGAAGCAGTTAGAATTGTGATGATGACATTTATATGTTAGAACTACAGAGAACTTCTAGAATTCTCACCACTTTTATCTTTTATTTCGATAATAATTCCAGCATGAGACTCATCTATGGAGTAGAGACAAAATTACTTATTCTTTTTTACCATTGCCATGTACTTATAATTATGCAGTGGTTTGTATATAGATTATTTGTATATAAAGGCTTGGTATGTATTACTTGAATACTAATTTACTAGATTGTATGGAATATTAATGTTAGTATAGCTTATACATATCAAGTATATAAAATCAGACATTTCAGGTGTATGTTTATATTTAAAAATATTATTATCCCTCACAAGGCTCAAATAAGCAATAGAATTAATATAGTTAATTATTAAGGAAAATAATAGTTTAGTTCTGGATGCCTAAACCTAAATACTTCTATGTAATCCGAATATACTTATAGTATTGGTTTTTGGGGCGTTACATTTAGTGGTATCAGAGCAGTTCATCCTGTTGAGCTTGGGGTATGGACTGACTATGCTTTTGCTATAATTAGATGTTTCTGTTATATGTTATGCATTTTCTTATATTGATGGTGAGATATATAGATAGAATTGCATAAAAACCTTAGGTATGAATGTTAATAATTATTGTTGCATTGTTACATGATATTGAGACTGATTTACTCAAAATGTATTGTTTTGTGTATATAGGAAGCTATGGCATCTAGCAGGTGAACTCGTGGTAATAGAGAACCTGTCAATGAAAATACAACAAAGATGTAGGAGCATTTAGGGAAATGGCTGCTGCTATAAGGGAGTAGACTGCCATCACAAATAGGATGTTAGAAAGGATGGGAACAAATCCACCTCCACAGCCGGTAGATAATGCAGCACTTATAAGAAACCAGAACTTTCATGAACTTTTTGAGTTTAGGAAGGCTAATCCTTTATCTTCTAGAGGAGAATATAATCTGGTTAAGGTTGAAGGATGGATTAGGGAGATGGAAAAGATCTTTGCTTTTTTAGCTTTTACTGATGAACAAATGGTATCCTTTGCCTCTTATATGCTATTAGGGGAGGCAAAAAGTTGGTGGACGGATGCTAAAAGATTATTAGAGGCAGTAGGAACTCAAATTACTTAGGAGGTATTTAGGACTGCTTTCTTAGATAAGTAGTTTCCTAAGAATTTGCAAAAAGTGAAGGAATTAGAGTTTCTAAAACTTGAAAAGGGAAGTATGTCTGTGGACCGATATGTAGCAAAATTTGAAGAATTGTCCAAGTTCTCCTCTTATTTTAGATACAATCTGAATAAAGAATGAAAATTTGTAAATTTTGACGTAGGATTGAAGAAAGACATTAAGAGGAACATAGGACACTGGGAGATTAGAGACTTCCCTACCTTGGTTAATAAGTATAGGATTGTAAAGGCTTATGACTTTAAGCCTCCACAGAAGTAAAGGCCATAGAATCTCCAAAAAAGGAAGAGGATAGATGATAGGTTTAAAAAGGGTATGTCTTAGCCCAAGTACCCACAAGACAAAGGAAAATAGGTTCAGGTAGGAACTTGGGGGGCAAAGTGTACAAAATGTAAGAGGCATCATGGTACTAAGCTTTGCATGATAGATTAGATAGTGTGTTATACTTGTGGTAAACCAGGGCATTATGCCAAGAATTGCCCTCAAAGACAGGGAGTGGCACCCAACACCTGACCCTAAACCAAGGGAAGAGTCTTCACTCTGAGTGTAAAAGAGGTGACTCAATCTCTCAATTTAATACAAGGTAAATGTGTAATCAAAGATAATCTCTTAACTGTGTTGTATGATTCTGGAGCATCTCACTCCTTCATTTCCTATGATTGTGTGAAGATGTTAGACTTGTGTCTCAGCTTCCTTGTGATTTGTCTGTTTCTACACCAACATGAAAGCCAGTAACGACCTCCCATATTTGTCTAAATTATTGTGTGTTATGCCCCAAAACTATTACGATTAGTATATCCGGATTTACAATCAAGTTTAGGCACGTCACCACTAAACTAACATCACTCTTTGATAAATAACTATACTTCATATATATGAGCCTTGTGAAGGAAAGGTAATATAAACATAAATGGAAAAAGTCTATTTCGTGCAAACTAGTATAGCAATGTGTAAATAATACAAATTAAGCCTTTTTAGGCATAAGTACATAGAACATATTTACAAAACCACTGCATATCTATAGGAACCAAGCAATGATCAAAACTAGTAAATAATCCTATGCTACATCAATTTCTACACTTCTACTCTTTAGAATGCTCCCGCTCTAGAATTATCATAGAAATAAGAGGTCCAAGGGGTGAGAATTCTAAAATCCTCAGTAAGTATTACATATAACATGTCATTATAAAAATTTCAGCTACTTCGGGGAAATAAAGTCATAATTATAAATATCATATAGAAATGTGGCTAAAAGCAAAAGGGTTTTCTTACTTTTCCCAAGGCAAAAATTCATTTTTTATCATTGAACAATAAATTCACAATCAACCATTATATCCAAATCCAACACATCACCAATAGGTCATAGATTACATAATTAATATATGAAACATAAGACATAACTCACTATCACCAAAATATTCACATTCTCTCATAATGCAAACATTCATTATCAAACTCATGATCTATATAAATAACATTTTCACAATGATATGATAGTATTCAATCATGTGTAAATCTTTTACTAGTGCTCATTTATCATCATCTTTCAAAGTATATTCCCAAGAACCCGATTCCTTATACATTTGGTAGGGAGGGGATGTTACCTCCTCACACTATCGGTAACCCTAGGCACATAAGATTTAGAAACGAATGAGAAGTCTCATACTAGGAATTTAGGATCACCTTCCCTATCGAGGGTCATTTCCTGAAATTCACATTTGTGATAAGGAAACTAATGAGAAATCCCATATTAAGAATTTAGGATTACCTTCCTTATTGAGGTTCATTTCCAGAAATTCACTGTCCAAAAGATTGTGCACATTTTTCTATGGGTTACGATACTAAGGGAATAGCAAGCATCGATCACCTCTATTGAAGAATCTTTCTAATGTCTTTTAGTTTAATCACATTCTTATCAATTCAAATCTAACTCGACTTCAACAATTTAAAGGAGCAAATCATTATTGAATGTCCAATACTAGCTCAACTTGACTTTTCTAAAGGAGCAAATCATTTTCTAGTACACCTCAAAAGCAAAACAAGTGTACAATCTCAACTATCCCATCACATGGACATATCTAGTTCACTACATTAACATTTCACTAATTTACCAAGTGCACATTCATAATAAAAAGTCACTTCATTTAGTGAACTTAATTAATTCTCTTCATATTGTACGTTACGGAACTCCATTTACTCAAAACAGGGTTTGATAATCGATTATCATGATTTGATAATCGATTATCAACCACCAATGTTCTTATTTTATAACTAGATAATCGATTAGCACTCCACTCTAATCAATTTTCACTATCCAACAGCGGCATTCTATAAGTCCATAATTGATTACCAACTCTAGCTTATCGATTATAACTAACTAACATTTTATTCTAGAAGTTGATAATCGATTAGCACATTGGCTCTAATTGATTATCACTCAAAACATGGAATTCTAGAAGTGAAAAATCGATTGGCACCCTTGGTCTAATCAATTATCACTTGTGAATACAGAGTTGTTGGGCATGGATAATCGATTATCACTTGTTGATAATCGATTATTTTGTGCATTTCAAACCAAAAAATAGATCAAAACACAACAACTACCATTTTTTTTCTATCCATCCAATCAACATATCATCAAAACATCATCATACATAATTCAATCAACAATCCATATGTTATTCCAATAAGAATCAATACCATGAATTGCTATTTATATCATAAATCCCAAACTCATAAGGTTTTATACATATATATATACTTCAAGCTCATCAATCTCATATATACAACCAAATCATCATAGAAAATCATAAGGGAATCTCAACTAACTAAACCATATAGAATTCAAGAAGCATGGAAAGATAGAGCATGGTAAAGAAACACAACAACCCCTGCCTATACTTCTTTGTCAGTGGTGTTCTATTTCTTTTCTTGTTCTTCCTTCTTCATTCTTCCTCTCCTTTCTTTTCTTTCTGCTTTGTTATTTCTTTTCTTGCTTATCTCTATTTTTTTTTCTCTTTTCCTTTTTCTCTTCTTTCCTCTGTTGTAGCCCACGTGAATGAAGAGAAAATGAGAAACAAAAAGTGACAAAGTCAAAGGTGGTGGAGAAGAAAGTTGGAAGGATAAGGCATTTGACTTTCTTGGCTAGTTAGAAGTTTTGTATCTCTTAAGGATGATGATATTTTGATCTTCCATTAATGAGTTTTCTATTTTCCATAAGTGTTATGGAAAATTCTAGGATTTCATTCAATTTCCATACTTATCATTTAAAGATTATTTTTATACACCATTAACAGTCATTAAGCTATATTACTCTTCCTCTATTGCTATAAATACCAAATTAATTCAGTTAATTATCAAAAATTTACCACATCTCATTCTAAGTATTTTTAACTTAGAAATAAATTTTTCATATTTATTTCTATAATCTAAACAATTTATACTAAGTTCTGAGTTAATATAAGCTATTTTTCACATCTAGTGTTATCACATTATACTTAAAGTAGCTCAGAAAATCACCAAAATTAACAGCTAACTCATACAAGTGTTATTGAGCTTCTATAACAATAATTATGGCTAATAGGTTAAGAAGGATGTTACATTGTGTACAAGTAGAGAATAGGACTTTCTTTGTAAATCTTAACTATTTGTCTCTTGTTGATATTGATATCATCTAGGGTATGGATTGGTTATCTGCAAACCATGTTGCCTTGAATTGTTCATATAAGACCTTGATGTTTATGTCTAATATCATTTCCGTGATTATTTCTTCTGAGTCTATGCATTTAAATGCCAACCGAGTTATAAACTATTTAGTAGAGGGGGCTCAGCGATATGTTCTCCTATTCTCTTTAAATTATGAAGTTGACTAGAACCTAGAAAACATACTTGTGATGAGGGAGTACCTAGAAGTATTTCCCAATGAGATAACTAATTTGCCATCTGAGCATGAAATAGAATTTACTATAGATTTGGTACTAGGAACTGGACCTATATCTATAGTACCTTATAGGATGTCACCTTTAGAGCTAGCAAAACTCAAGAAGCAGATAGAAGAGTTATTAGATAAGAAATTCATCAAACCCAATGTGTCACCTTAGGGAGCACCAATGCTCTTGGTAAAGAAGAAAAATGGTAGTATGAGGTTGTGTGTGGAATATAAACAGTTTAATAATGTAACCATTAAGAATAAGTACCCTTTGCCTAGGATAGATGATTTGGTGGATCAATTAAGAGGAGCCACAACTTTCTCAAAAATTAATCTAAGATCTGGGTATTATCAAATTAGAGTTAAGGAAAAGGATGTCCCTAAAACTGCTTTTAGGACTAGGTATAGATATTATGAATATCTTGTGATGTCCTTTGGTTTAACCAATGTACCCACAGTGTTCATGGATTACATGAACAGAATCTTTAGACCATACTTGAACAAGTTTGTAGTTGTCTTTATAGATGACATTCTTATGTATTCAAAGATAGCAGAAGAACATAAGCAACACCTTAGGATAATTTTGGAGATCCTAAAGGAGAAACAATTGTTTTCCAAATTTGCAAAGTGTGAGTTTTAGATGAAGGAAGTACAATTCTTAGATCATATGGTATCCCATGGAGGGGTATCAGTGGATCCTAGCAAGGTGGAAACAGTAGTGCAATGGGAAAGGCCTACTATTATGACAGAGATCATAAGTTTCTTAGGACTGCCTAAATATTATAGAGATTTATAAAAGGATTCTCTCAGATAACTTTACCTTTGACTAGATTGACTAGAAAAGGTAGCTTATTTAATTGGACACCAGAATGTGAAGCTAGTTTCCAAGAGTTGAAACATAAGTTAAGCACAACACATGTGCTAGTAATTCTAAATCCTCGAGAGAATTTTGAAGTATACTCTGATGCTTCAAAGAAAAGATTAGATTATGTTCTGATGCAGAATAGAGGGGTAATTGCCTATACTTTTAGGCAATTGAGACCTCATGAGGAGAATTATCCTACTCACAATTTGGAGTTAGTATTGTTTTTGCCTTGAAAATTTGGAGGTATAGGTTTAAGCTTGAGGTATTTAGTGATCATAAGAGCTTAAAATATTTGTTTGATAAAAATAAATTAAACATGAGACAGAGAAGATGAATTGAATTTCTAAAGGATTATGATTTTGAATTGAAATATCATCTGGGTAAAGCTAATGTAGTGGCTGATGCACTTAGTAGAAAATTTCTACATGTGTCCCAAATGATGGTTCAAGAAATGGAGCTTTTGAAAAGTTTTAGAAACTTGAGTTTAGCAGTGACTGTGTCACCACATAGTCTCTGCATAAGTAAATTGGAAATAACTTGCAATTTGAAGACTCAAATTAAAGAAGCTCAAGAAAAAGATGAAGCCTTAAAAGAAATAAGTGAAAAAATCTTGCTAGGAAAACAAAAGGAATTCAGTAAAGCAGATGATAGAATGATTATGTTTAGAAATAGACTTTGCATTCTAGAAGATACCAAAATAAAAAATAAAATTCTAGAAGAGGCTCATAAAAGTAAATACACAATACATCTAGGTGCAACAAAAATGTACCAAGATCTTAAGAAATTATTTTTGTGGCCTAAGATGAAGGTCGACATAGCTAAATATGTGTCAAATTGTTTGATTTGCCAAAAAGTTAAGATAGAACACTAAAAACATTTTGGCCCATTGCAACCATTAGAAATCCCAAAATGGAAATGGGAAAGTATTTTAATGGACTTCGTGATGGGAATGCCAAGAACCCAATTAGGTTAAGATGCAATATAGGTCATAGTAGATAGATTAACTAAATCTGTCCATTTCTTGCCAATGAGAGCTAATTATTCTTTAGATAAATTAGCTCAGTTGTATCTTCAAGAGATTGTTAGATTGCATGGAATCCCTTCAAGTATAGTGTCTGATAGAGACCCTAGATTTACTTCTAGATTTTGTGGAGCCTTGCAAAAAGCTTTTGGAACTAAGTTATGCTTCAATACAGCTTACCATCCACAAACTAATGGACAGACTAAAAGAACTATCCAAACCCTAGAAGATATACTTAGAGTATGTGTGCTAGAACAATAAGGTAGTTGGGATAGGTTTCTACCTTTAGTAGAGTTTGCTTACAACAATAGCTATCACACCAGCATAGGAATGGCACCCTATGAGGCATTGTATGACAGGAAATGTAGATAGCCTTTGTGTTGGTATGAAATGGGTGAGAAAACCATCCTAGGTCCAAAACTAGTGCAATAAACCACAGAACAGATTAAAATGATCAGGGATAGGTTAGCAACTGGTCAAAGTAGGCAAAAAATTTATGTGGATAAAAGAAGGAGAACTTTGGAGTTTAAGGAAGGAGAACATGTATTTCTAAGAGTCACTCCTACTATTGAAGTTAGTAGTGTTATAAAATCTCAAAAATTAAACCCTCGATTTCTTGGTTCTTTTCAAATTCTAAAAAGAATTGGACCTGTTGTTGTTGTGATATTGGCAAGTGCACTAAATCGTAAAAGCAATAAAGAGTGAGTTAAGTATCATTCCCACGAGAATTATGTTGACAATTACTAAATTCACCAAATCAACACTATTCAAGCTATCGAAAAGGGAAGAACTGATCCATAAATTTGTCCTCTAAATCATTCCAAGTAGTAATACTCCCTTGAGGAAATGATTGCAACTGATCCTTTGGCCTGTCTCTCAAGGTAAAAGGGAACAATCTTATCCTCTTAGCTTCTTCAGAAACACCATCCAGCTTCAAAGTACCACAAATTTCAAAGAAATTCACAAAGTGCTGGTTGGGATCTTCATTATCTGCTCTAGAAAACTGATTCTGCTTAAGAACATTCAATAGAGAAGTTCTGATCTCAAATGCATTTGCCTCCACTAGTTAATACTCAATAGCCAACCTCTGATAGTTGTTCCTTCATCCAAAATCTCCCAAAGTCCGCCTAGGTGGTGGTTGTGCAGCCATTACCTCTACTGTGAGAATATGAGAAGAAAAAGTAGATTCCTATTTTTCTTGAGTTATTTTCTGCCGCCTTACTTTTTTAGCTTTCTTCCTATTTGCTTTTTCTGTCCTCACAATCTCAGGATCAAGCAAAAATTTAGCTGCCTTTGTCCCTCACATAAACAAAAAATAAGAGAATTGTAAGTAGCAAGTCAATGATATTTAACAATGAATGAAATTACTGCAGTTAAATTGTAAACAAACAAAACAAAAAATAAAAATAATTATCCAAAGTATTAACTCATTTGCCTTGCTGATAATCAAATCAACAATCCCCAGCATCGGCGCCAAAAACTTATTGATGGACAATTTCGGCAAGTGTACCGAATCGCTACAAGTAATATAATGATGAGAAAAAGAATATCGTCTCCACAGGGATTGTAATCATTTTATTAACACAAAAAGAAAGGTTGTTTCTATTTAAACTAAAATATGATTTGGTAATTTTGAATTGAATTGATGTTTAACAAGTGTAAAAGAAATGTATTAAAAACAGGGCAATTGATAAATGAAAGATTATTTTTCAATTTTTAAAAAGAAGAAAATTTATCAAGAAAAGCGGCTAGGGTCCGAATCCCATTATTTACCCTCTTATGCTACTGGTTTACTCTCAATACAAGTAATAATCATGCATTTGAAGTTCCAATCAACAAATTAAACTTAGATCAATCCCTTGATTCAAAGCCCCTTTAACCCAAAATACAACTCCCAATTCCTTAGGTAATTGTTAATTCAAATTATGCATTAATAACTGTTACCAAGTGGCCTCAATACTCAAGAGGGGGGTGAATTGAGTATGAAAACTAAGTTTGCAAATCTTTCATAAATCGTTTGATAACTTATTTTTGTTGAAGCTATTGAATGATTAGAAATAATTGGAAGGACGAGATAAACACTTTTACTTATAACAGAAATAGTCTACGGAGACAGTATCCAAGAAAATCAATAAAACAGTATACAAAATAAACAGGGGAGGGTTTAGAGATAACAAACACAGTCGTTTATCCTGGTTCGATCACCAATCCACTTGTGATCTACGTCCAGTCCCCAAGCAACAACTTGAGATTTTCCACTATATCTTCAAGCTTCAATGGGTGCTTGACAACCACTACAACCTTGAGCACTCAACCCTTTTGGGATACCTCACCCTTGGAGCTTGAGTCTCTTCAACTAAGGGATATCTCACCCTTTACACTTTTGGAGGGATGCCTCATCCTCTTTACAAAGCAATAATGATAGATAGAATGAAGCTCTCAATAGAGCAGATGAATACAAATTGAAGCTCTAATATGCTCTCAAAGATTTTTCACGTTTTTGACAGAAAACAGAGCAAAAAAATGATTTGAGGATTGATTCACGTTTGGACGTATTGGTAATCAGTTTTTGGTTCAAGGTCAGCCTCAAATAAAGACCCAACTTTGGTATTTATAAGTTTCTCATTTAATAGGGTCGTTGGGGTTTTCTGGGCATGCATTAAATGCATTAAATATAGCCATTGGACGTTGTCAGGATTCTTGTAATCGATTACTCAGCTCAGGTAATCGATTACATATGTTGTTCCAACGTGTTCTTGACTTTCTAGGCTCTGTGTAATCGATTACATTCTTAGTGTAATCGATTACATGGCTTTTGACTTGTGTGTAATCGATTACAATATCTGTGTAATCAATTACATGACTTCTGACTTGCTGTGTAATCGATTACATTCTTGGTGTAATCGATTACATGGCTTCTGACTTGTGTGTAATCGATTACAATATCCGTGTAATCGATTACATGACTTGACTTCTTTGTGTAATCGATTACAATATCTATGTAATCGATTACATGACTCTTTGAACGTGTTCATGCTTTTTTCAGGCTTGATGTAATCGATTACATATATTGTGTAATCGATTACATGGCTCGACTTGCTTGTAATCGATTAAATTGCTCATGTAATCGATTACATGCCTTCTGTTTGCTGTGTAATCGATTACAAACGTCGTATAATCGATTACATTGGCCATTGAACACATTTTTCAAGTCCAATAAAGCTTGTAAGTCATTTCTAACACCTTGAGACATTTGTTTAAACATGAATCTTTTTAAGAGTGTTAGTTTTAAGATTGAAACACAAGTTTTCTTGAAAGCCATGTTTATCTTTGAAATTTCCCATATATTTTGAAATCATATATTGAAAAACCATTTGAGAAATCTTGAGAGCATTTAACATTAGTGTCCTAAGTCTTATAACTAAATAAACCTTCTTGTCTTCTTTCTTTGATCTTGATTTTTCCTTTTGCGCTTGATCTTCACTATTGCACTTGATCTTCGCTTTTGTCTTTGTTATCATCAAAAGTCATTTGACATGCCTTAGAGACATAAGCATTCACATTCTCCCCCCTTTTTTATGATGACAAACTGATCATAAGAAAAAGAAAGAATTTTTGCAATTTTATATAATAGACATTTAGGCGCAATGCTCCCCCGAAGTTTATGCATGATATTGGGTTAGATTTCATATAAAAAGCTTAAGAGCGCAAAAGCTTAATAACTCCCCCGTACTCATGCAGCCTTAATTACTCATGCAACCTTTATTTCATTTTTCCTTATTTTCCTTATTTTCTCCCACGTTAGCATTATCAAAAAGACATAAGCATTTAAAAAAATGGACAGCATAACAGCTATAGTTCATGATTCCCTAAATTTTGCCAGAACAATAATGCCAAGGTTATTAATCAGTTCATGCAATATTGACAAACAGCCAAACATTCAAAGCGAAAACAAGTTCATATTTTATTAATCAGCCATGGACAAAGTAATGTTTTCACAGCCAGTATACCCAATAATCAAAGAACACCATAAATGTATACCAATGAAATATAATCAGAGTCAAAACAAAATAAATACATGGTGTTTATCAAAACAAATATCAAGGCAAGGAGCCATGATCACTATCAGTGGCCTCGCTGTCACAAAAGACATCACCCTCTGGATCCGCAGCAGTATCTTCGTTATCATCATTGTCATCGCTGGGCATAAGATCATCGTCAGAGTCCAAAGGCTCCTCATCATCAGCAGGAACTCCAGATGGGCCAGCGAAGGAGAGGGGAACCGGAGAGGCAGGGGATGTGCGAGGTGCAGCAGCAGCGCTCTGAGGAATAGGAGGTCCACTCAGGAGAGATCGGATGGAGGCTCAGCTCCTGATCAGAGTAGTCCATCCTCAGCTCAAGATGGTCAATCTTCTGCTCTATATGTTCCATGCGCGTGTTTACATTAGCGCTCAGGTTGCGCATTTCTTGGAGCAGGAGATCAAGAGTAGTAGGAGTGGGAGCTGGAGCAGGATGCTGAGCCTTCGCATCCTCGTCACTATCTGGGTCGTGATGGATATGGCCAAAAGTGCCATGAGCGATGTAATGCCATCTGTCATCCACCTTATAGAGCTGGAGCTTCCTTATAGTATGCAGCCCAATTGATTGTGGTCCCTTGGAGCTGGTGTCCTTAGACTCTCGGCCGGCCGAAATGCGACAAGTGCTCAAGTATAGTGGCTACCAACATGGCGAAGGGAGAAGCGAGTTCTTCTTTTTCTTGACGTCCAAAGCATGTGCTCTAAGATATAATAACCCCAGTTAATAGGCCTCCCTGTAGTCATTGCCCATAATGCAATCACATTATCCTTGAGGACTTGGGAGTAATTCCCTCCCCTGGGAATCAAGCCACGGACCAAAAGATAGTGGAGAACCATGTTCTCCATGGTGAGCCAGTAGCCATAATTCTTCATTTAGGATCACTCGGGGTGGTAGCAGTCCTAATCAAAGAGAGAAGAGCAGCCTTGTGCTCAAACTCATGTCCCCATACATTGGCATTCCCACAGAACTGAGCTCCATCTGGAGTGAGCTTTGTCAGCCTATACCACTCTGCCATTGATAACCTGATTTGTTACTTTTTCACTTCAGAAATGATATAGTTATCCTCAACCTTCAGGTTCGCATAAAAGACACGTACAAGATTAGGGTAGATGGCTTTCTCTATGCTCAGGAATCCCAGCAAGCCTAAGTTTTCTATTGTCCTAAAGCTCTCTAATGGTTCACTCTCGCAGAAGGTGATGGGTAGATACCTGGGAGAGATGATCTTGCGAAGCTAGAAGTTCTTTCGGAACAATTCAGCTCGCTTCACAGTGGAGAAGTGCCTCGTGAGGTCCAGGCCGGATATGTTACGTGAAGAACCACCAGAAGACCCTGCAATGGCAGCCCCTGTTCTTGGGCGCTTTGAACGATGAGAAGATTCAGCCATTGAGGAGTAGGAGTGGAGTGGGAGGAGTGGAAATGGTTGGGGATGAGTGAGGAGAGAGAAAGGGATGAAATTAGGTTAGAGAAACGGAGATGGGGTTCGTGAGAGAAGGTGGGGAGATTTAGGTGAGGGATGTGAGGAGATTTTGAGAGATGGGTTGTGTGGAGAGGGGATTTACGAGATTAAGAGAGGTAAAATGAGGGATTTCGATGGAGATTTGAGTGAGAAATGAGAGATTTTGAGGTTTGAGAGGTTTAGGGTGCGTGGGAGCGAGAGGAGGAGGACGAAGAAGATGAACATGTTTTGAAAAAAATGAGCTCTGCGCGTCGAAACCTTTTAAAACACTATGTGTAATCAATTACATTAAGTGTGTAAGATTACATGAATTTTGGTGGGTGTGTAATCGATTACATTTTGGTGTAATCGATTACATGCTTTCTGGGAACCTTGTAATCGATTACATGGATATTGTAATCGATTACCTGAGTTCTGAGTTGATTGTAATCGATTACAAATGGTGTGTAATCAATTACATGCGTGACAGAACCTGTGTAATCGATTACAAAGGCATTGTAATCGATTACCAGTACTCTTTAACTCATATTTTGCATTCCAGACAGCATATAATCAACTTTAATCAATCCAAATTAGTTTTAAAACAGCTTAGATCAATTCAAAGCATCATTCAACCATATAATCTAATCATATTATGATTCAACTCACGTAATTTATCAAAAATTACTATTTTTACCATTTTTGGTGAAATTTTGAGGATGTTGAGTTGCTTGTGAGTCTTGGTCATGAGGGAGCACCTGCAAAACAACTTAGGGGAAATCTCCGACGCTCGAGTCAGTATTGGATTCAAATATAATGAAAAATTCAGAGATTATGCAGCAATTTGGCATGATTATTCAGAAAAATGCAAGGTTATGCATTAGATTCAGGATTATGCAGCAGAAGTTAATTTATGCATGAATGATCTAATATACCAAGTTCATTTCTTATGTAGAAAAATGCTTCTTTTGCTAGAGGTTTAGTGAAAATGTCAGCTAGTTGCTTAGTGGTTTCTACAAACTCAAGCATCTGATCAATACCCTTTTGAACATGGTCTCTAATGAAATGATGTCTTATTTCAATATGTTTAGTCCTAGAATGCAAAATGGGATTTTTAGACAAGTTGATTGCACTAGTATTATCACATCTTATGAGGATGTGATCAAGTTCAAGACCATAGTCCAAGAGTTGTTGTTTCATCCAAAGGATTTGAGAACAACAACTCCAGCTGCAATATATTCAGCTTCAGCTGTAGACAATGCCACACTATTTTGCTTCTTGCTATGCCAAGAAACTAGTGAGCTTCCAAGCAAGTGGCATGTCCCACTAGTGCTCTTTCGATCCATTTTGCACCCAGCAAAATCAGAATCAGAATACCCAATAAGACTACATGAGGCATCTTTAGGGTACCATAAACCCATTTGTGATGTGCCTATTAGATATTTCATTATTCTTTTAACAGCACTTAGGTGTGATTCTTTAGGATTAGCTTGATATCTAGCACATATGCATACACTAAACATTATATCAGGCCTACTTGCAGTAAGATAAAGGAGTGAGCTAATCATACCTCTATATTTTGTAATTTCTACTGATTTACTTCCTTCATCCTTGTCCACATAGCAAGAGGTGCCCATAGGAGTAGCCATATGCTTGGCATTGTCCATTCCAGACTTCTTGAGCAGCTCCTTGCAATACTTGGATTGGCTTATGAATGTTCCTTCTCTTGTTTGCTTGATTTGGAGACCAAGGAAGAAGTTGAGTTCACCCATCATAGACATCTCAAACTCATTTTGCATAATATTTGAAAATTCTTTACAAAGAGAGTTGTTAGTAACTCCAAATATAATGTCATCAACATAGATTTGAACTAGAAGTATGTCATGCATTTTATGTTTTATGAAAAGGGTAGTGTCAACTTTGCCTCTAGAAAATCCTTTTTCTAAAAGAAATTTGCTCAACCTTTCATACCAAGCTCTAGGAGCTTGTTTCAAGCCATACAAGGCCTTTTTCAGTTTAAAAACATGGTTGGGCATTACAAAATCCTCAAAACCTGGAGGTTGTTCTACATACACCTCTTCTTGTATAAAACCATTTAAAAAGGCACTTTTGACATCTATTTGATAGAGTTTGAAATCCATGATGCAAGCATATGCAAGTAACATTCTAATGACCTCTAATCAAGCTACGGGAGCATACGTTTCTTCATAGTCTATGCCTTCTACTTGGTTATATCCCTTAGCTACAAGCCTAGCTTTATTTCTTATTATTAAGCCCATTTCATCAAGTTTGTTCCTAAAGACCCATTTGGTGCCAATTATTGGATGATCATTGGGCCTTGGAACTAATTCCCAAACTTGATTTCTCTCAAATTGGTTTAGTTCTTCTTGCATGGCCAAGATCCAATACTCATCATTAATGGCCTCATTTATGTCTTTAGGTTCAATTTAAGAGATAAAGGCTAGGTGATTACATGCATCTCTAAGTGAGTTTCGAGTAATTACCCCTTTTGATACATCACCTATCACCTTGTCAAGAGGATGATATCTTGAAGTCCTCCATTCCTTGGGTAGATTCACAATTTCTGAATCTTCTTGCTTTTTGGATTCTTTCTCTTGATTTTCCAAGTGTGTTTTTGCCAAGATTTCTGCAACATCATCAACAAGCTCCTTTCTCGGCTCATTTGGGTTAGTTTCATCAAATGCAACATGTATGGACTCTTCTATGGTCATAGTTCATTTATTATAGACTCTAAAGGCCTTACTATGAATAGAATAACCAATGAATATTCCCTCATCAGATTTTGCATTAAACTTCCCCAAGTTATCTTTTCCATTATTCAAAACAAAGCATTTACATCCAAAGACATGAAAATGTGACACATTGGGTTTCCTTCCTTTGTACAATTCATATGGGTATTTCTTTAAAATTGGCCTTATTAGGGATCTATTCATAACATAACACGCGGTATTGACTACATCGGCCCAAAAATACTTAGGAAGGTTGGCCTCATTGAGCATAGTTCTTGCCATTTCCTCTAAAGATCGATTTTTCCTTTCTACAACACCATTTTGTTGTGGTGTCCTAGGGGCAGAAAAATTGTGCTCAATGCCATGTTCATCACAAAAAGTTTCAAATTCATGATTTTCAAATTCACCACCATGGTCATTTCTTATGGATGCAATACAAAAACCTTTTTCGTTTTGGATAACTTTGGCAAGTTTTCTAAATGATTGAAAAGCATCATTTTTGTGGGCCAAGAATAATGTCCATGTAAACCTAGAAAAATCATCTACAATCACTAATGCATAGTAATTTCCACCAAAGCTCATAGTTCTAGAGGGACTAAAAAGATCCATGTGCAAAAGTTGTAAAGGTCTAGAAGTTGAAACTAAGTTTTTAGCTTTAAAAGAGACATTTACTTATTTTTCCTTTTGACATGCATCACAAAGTTTGTCTTTTTCAAATTTGAGCTTTGGAAGACCAATTACTAGTTCTTTAGAAACCAATTTGTTTAAGTGATCCATGTGAATGTGAGCAATTCTTCTATGCCATAACCATGAATCATTTTCTTTACTCATAAAGCATTTAGTATCATTTGAGGAGATATCATCTAGACTAATCATGTATATATTATTGACTCTATGACCAACAAACTTAACTTGCCTATCATCCTTTCCCTCAATTATGCAATAAGAAGAATCAAATATAACTCTATTGCCTTTATCACACAATTGACTAATACTAAGAAAATTATGTTTAAGTCCTTCAATAAGCAAAACATTCTCAATAGATGATGAAGGGATCTTACCAACTTTGCCAATTCTAAGAATCTTCCCTTTGTTGTTATCACCATATGTGACATGACCATGTTTCTTGTGTGTAAGGGAGGAGAACTTGGAGCCATCACTGGTCATGTGCTTGGAGCAACCACTATCAAGATACCAACTTGAGCTCTTGGTCTTCAAGCACACCTACAACACACATTCAAGTTTTAACTTTTGGTACCCAAATTGTCTTGGGTCCTTGTATGTTAGAATTAGGCATGGTGCCTTTAGGAGCCCAAACTCTTTTTATTCCAACCTTAATGTTTATGTTCTTTCTAACATTACAAGTTGATGCACTATGCCATTTCTTACCACAATGAAAACATTTGACAAAGGGACTACTTGAGGTATTTGAGGAAATAAAAAAATTCTTATAAGACTTTTGATGATTGTTTGGATTAAATCCCAAGCCAGCTTTTTGAAAAACACATTTTTGTCTCCCTAACAACACATTCAAGTTATCTCTTCCAAAAGTGAATTTTGCAAGAGTGTTGTTTAAGTCTTCAATTTCTTTTTCAAAAGCTTTACATGATGAACAAGGTAATGATATGGATGCACTATCATGTGAGGAACAAGTCATGCATAATGAATTAGCGTCTATGAGTCCTAAGGTCTCATTTTCGATTTTAAGTTCATTTATCTTCTTGGTTAAAGTAGAAACTTTCTTTGTCAATAGAGAGATTATTTTATTGGAAGACAAAATCATTTTTGTGAGCCTCAAAGATTCATCATGCAATTCTTGAAAGGCATCTTGCAATTCATCATAAGAAAGTGAAGGTTCTAGGTTAGAGGAGGTTACCTCGGTGTCGCTTTCTTCACTTTCTTCTCCTTGAGCCATGAGGCAAAGATGGGCTTCTTCATTCTCCAAATCGTCGGAAGAGCTTAAGTCATTGTCCTCCCAAACTATATATGCTCTTCTTCCTTTCCTTTCCTTAGAAGGCCTTTTCTCAAACTTCTCCGTCTTCTTGAGATACATAGGACACTCCATTTTCATGTGTCCCAATTTCCCACATTCATAGCATTTTGGAAGAGTAGAGGATCATTCTCCTTTGTGATGTGCTTTCTTTTGAGGAAATGGTGGCCTTCTTTGAAATCCCTTGTTCTTTAGGAATCTTCCAAATTTTCTCACAAGGAGACTAAGATTCTCCTCACTTAGCTCCCCACTTTCACCATCCTCTTCACCATCTTCATCATCATCTTCAATTGTAGAGGAAGTAGCTTTGAGTGCGATTCCCTTCTTCTTTTTGTTATGCTCTTCATTTTGGTTGAGCCTATTTAGTTCCAGCTCATGTTCTTGAAGCTTTCCAAATAAGGTAGCTAAAGAGATTGTTGATAAATCTCTTGATTCCGCAATCGCCGTCACTTTGGGTTACCAATTCCTGCTTAGACATCTCAACACTTTGTTAATAAGATCCTCATTAGAAAATGTCTTTCCCAATGAGATAAGATGATTAACAATATGAGTAAACCTCTTTTGCATATCTTGAATACTCTCACCTTGGTTCATTCTAAACAATTCATATTCATGAGTAAGAGTGTTTATTCGAGATCGTTTTACCTCACTAGTACCTTCATGAGTTACTTGTAGAGTATCCCACATTTCTTTTGCGGTTTTACAATTTGACACCCTAAAGATTTCATCATACCCTAAAGATGTGGTGATGATGTTCTTGGCTCTCAAGTTGTATTGAACCTTCTTTTTATCATCATTGGTCCATTCATTTCTAAGTGTATTAATTTTCACACCATCTTTAGTTTGTGTTGGGACAAAAGCACCATTTTCAACGGCGTCCCACACATCTAAGTCAATAGCTTCAATAAAAATTTTCATCATTTCTTTCCAATAGGCATAACCATCTCCATTGAAATAAGGAGGTTTGTTTATAGAAGAACCTTCATTTGAAAAACCATTTGAAGTCATTACTTCTCTTGAAGCTGCTAAGCTCTTTATACAAGAGTCTAGCTCTGATACCACTTGTTACCAAGTGGCCTCAATACTCAAGAGGGGGGGTGAATTGAGTATAAAAACTAAGTTCGCGGATCTTTCACAAATCGTTTGATAACTTATTTTTGTTGAAGCTATTGAATGATTAGAAATAATTGGAAGGACGAGATAAACACTTTTACTTATAACAGAAATAGTCTACGGAGACAGTATCCAAGAAAATCAATAAAACAGTATACAAAATAAACAGGGGAGGGTTTAGAGATAACAAACACAGTCGTTTATCCTGGTTCGATCACCAATCCACTTGTGATCTACGTCCAGTCCCCAAACAACAACTTGAGATTTTCTACTATATCTTCAAGCTTCAATGGGTGCTTGACAACCACTACAACCTTAAGCACTCAACCCTTTTGGGATACTTCACCCTTGGAGCTTGAGTCTCTTCAACTAAGAGATACCTCACCCTTTACACTTTTGAAGGGATGTCTCACCCTCTTTACAAAGCAATAATGATAGATAGAATGAAGCTCTCATTAGAGCAGATGAATACAAATTGAAGCTCTAATATGCTCTCAAAGATTTTTCACGTTTTTGACGGAAAACAGAGCAAGAAAATGATTTGAGGATTGATTCACGTTTGGGACGTATTGGTAATCAGTTTTTGGTTCAAGGTCACCTCAAATAAAGACCCAACTTTGGTATTTATAAGTTTCTCATTTAATAGAGCCGTTGGGGTTTTCGGGCACGCATTAAATGTATTAAATATAGCCGTTGGGACGTTGTCGAGGATTCTTGTGTCGATTACTCATTTCGGTAATCGATTACATATGTTGTTCCAACGTGTTCTTGACTTTCTCGGGCTCTGTGTAATCGATTACATTCTTGGTGTAATCGATTACATAACTTCGACTTGTGTGTAATCGATTACAATATCGTGTAATTGATTACATGACTTGACTTTTTGTATGTCGATTACATTCTTGGTGTAATCGATTACATGGCTTCGACTTGTGTGTAATCGATTACAATATACGTATGTCGATTACATGACTTTCGACTTCTTTGTGTAATCGATTACAATATCTATGTAATCAATTACATGACTCTTTGAACGTGTTCATGCTTTTCTGGGCTTGATGTAATCGATTACATATATTGTGTAATCGATTACATGGCCTCTGACTTACTTGTAATCGATTACATTGCTCATGTAATCGATTACATACCTCTTTCTTTGTGTAATCGATTATAAACGTCGTATAATCGATTACATTGGCCATTGAACACATTTTTCAAGTCCAATAAAGCTTGTAAGTCATTTCTAACACCTTGAGACATTTGTTTAAACATGAATCTTTTTAAGAGTGTTAGTTTTAAGATTGAAACACAAGTTTTCTTGAAAGCTATGTTTATCTTTGAAATTTCCCATTTATTTTGAAATTATATATTGAAAAACCATTTGAGAAATCTTGAAAGCATTTAACATTAGTGTCCTAAGTCTTATAACTAAATAAACCTTCTTGTCTTCTTTCTTTGATCTTGATTTTTCCTTTTGCGCTTGATCTTCACTATTGCACTTGATCTTCGCTTTTGTCTTTGTTATCATCAAAAACCATTTGACATGCCTTAGAGACATAAGCATTCACAATAACAATGATTTCATGGAACTCATAATTACAATGATATATTTCTATTTTCAATCATAATCATGCCAACCCAACACAGTTCCAGCATTACAACCAATCTTCCAATTAGAAGAAATACCCAAATTCAAACCAATAGTGATCAAGTATTGATTAGCATTAAGCAAAGAGTAGAGTGTTCAAATACACGAAATTAACTTGTAAAGAAATAGTAAAATAGATTAAAAAAGAGTATCTACAATGTTCATCTGACCCTAGCTCAAAAAAATTTAGCTACTCATGATAGAAGAAGAAGAGATGAGAGAAATCAAACAAATGGAAGAAAAAGAAGCCACTGATTATTCAAGGTATTGTTCCCAAGCTTGAATCATCAATGGAGGTGGAAGAAGATGAAACCCTAGCAGAGCTCTGGTCAACACCCAATATTAGATTTTAAAAAAAATGAGAGACCCCTTATCCAGTGTTTCGTCAAACTTTTAACCTTGCCTGGATAACAGCCATCACCTCGCGATGATTCGCGCATGAAACGAAGCCTACTGCAACTTCAAAAATCCTTTCATTCATCATCTCGCCTAGCGATGGCTATTCCTTGCCTCGCGATGGCACGCATGGAAGCTTCGTCTTGCGACACTTTAATCTTGCCAGGCGACAGACTAAGTGAGCAACTCTTTCTCTTTCTCCTGAGTTAAGTCCAAACTTGTTTCAACAAAAATTTAAATCCCATTAGCTAGTGAACAAAAAAATCTATAATACTAAAAAATAATGAAAACTTATCTAAATTCTTCTTAAATGGATTAATTCTAAAACTAATTTGATATCAAAAACTTATTGCGCTAGAGATTCAACAATCATCTCACATATAATACTTAGATTCACTCTTCCGAGCCCTAGTGAAATATGTAAGTAGTGCACTGGTAACCAAGTAATTAACTAAGTTAGTAAACCAAGGAGAGGTAGTCTTACCTTGCAGTTATAAAAGTTGCTCATCTAGGAAGGAGTTATGGATGGCCAGAGGTTTTGAAGCTTTCTGAATTTTTCTCAAATGATCAACCACTAGGTTTTCTGCTCCACTCTTTTCTTGGATTTGAAGATCAAACCCTGGAGTAGCTGTATCCACCTAATTAGACGTGGTTTCACTTCGGGTTTCTTCATAAGAAACTTCAACACTGCATGATCAGAAAACACAACTACTTTAGAACCAAACATATATGATCTAAATTTGTCTAAAGCAAATAAAATAGCTAAGAGTTCTTTTTCTGTAGTTGGGTAGTTGGCTTGAGCAGCATCCAAAGTTCTGGAGGCATAGTAGATCACATGAGGATCCTTCCCTACTCTCTGTGTCAAGACAACTCCCACTGCATAATTAGAGGTATCGTACATAAGCTTAAATGGAAGTGTCCAGTCAAGTGGCTGGATGATGGGAGTGCTGGTCTTCACCTTCTTCAAATGATCAAAGGCTTCCTGGAATTTCTGGTCAAAGATAAACTCCACATCCTTTTGTAAAAAATTAGATAGTGGAAGGGCGATCTTGCTAAAATCTAGGATGAAGCGTTTGTAAAAACCTGTATATCCCAAAAAAGAACGCACCTCCCGCATGCATGTGGGATAAGATAAACAAGTCATGAGATCTATTTTAGAAGGATCTACTTCAATGTCTTTACTGGAGATTATATGGCATAAAACTATTCCCTGTGCTACCATGAAATGACATTTTTCAAAATTTAAAATGAGGTTAGTTTCAATGCATCTATGTAGTAACTTAGCCAGACTATCCAAACAAGAATCAAAAGAAGAGTCATAAATAGTAAAATCATCCATGAATATCCTCCATGCGCACTTCTAAAAAGTTTGAAAAGATGCTCAACATACACCGCTGGAAGGTGCCAAAGGCATTGTAAAGGCCAAAGGGCATCCATCTGTAAGCGAAGGTGCCGAAGGGACAGGTAAATGTGGTCTTCTCTTGGTCTTCAAGTGTAATGTGGATCTGGAAGTATCTAGTTTAACTGTCCAAGAAGCAATAGTGTGACTTGCCAGCCAATCGCTCCAGCATCTGGTCAATGAATAGAAGGACGTAATGGTTATTTCGAATAGCTTGATTAAGCCTTTTGTAATTAATGTAAACTCTCCAACTATTTTGTACTCTGGTAAGAATCAGCTCATTCTTCTGATTGGCCACAATAGTCACTCCAAATTTCTTGGGGACAACTTGCATCGGGCTTACCTATTGACTATCAGAGATAGGATAAATAATGCCAGCCTACAGTAGGTTGGTCACCTCTTTATTCAGCACATCCAAAATTAGAGGATTCAGTCTCCTCTAAGGTTGTCTCACTGGTTTAGCTCTATCCTTAAGTAAAATTTTGTGCATGCATGCGGAAAGCATAATGCTAAGAATATTCGCTAGTGTCCATTCGATGGCCCTCTTATTCTCTCTCAAAACTTGTAGCAATCTCGTCTCTTGTTCAGCAGGGAGGTTCCTGGCTATAATCACTAGAAGCTGCTCATTATTTGCCAAGCATGCGTACTTCAGATGCTTGGGTAACGACTTCAGCTTCACTTTTGGTGGCTGCACTACAGAAGGTAATAATCTAATAGTTCTTGCTACTCTACTATACATTTCTGAACCTCTACATATATATCACCTATTGTACAATCTTCTAACATATGAACAGATTCATCATATCCTAAAAATGTAAAAATTTCAGAACACATAGAACACAACTTATCACCATCACAACTAGCACACAAATCACCGCACATAGAGTCACTAAAATCAATAATCTTAGGAAACTCCTCACACAATTTAGTATACGAATTATTAACCAAATCGTTAATTAAATCAATATGAAAGACAAAATGTTCTTCTATGGGATGTTTCATAGCATCAAGAATATTAAACCTCACAATGGAATCTCCAAAATCCATGGATAGAACTCCTGCATGCACATCAATCTTTGTCTGTACTGTTTTTAAGGAAAGGTCTCCCTAGAATAAGGGGAGTCTTATTGGATGATGACTTTCCCTCCACCTCCAGAATGTAGAAGTTAGCTAGGAATATCGGCTCATTCACCCGGACCAGCACATCCTCCACCAAATTTGCTGGGTAAGCACTACTCTGACTAGCTAGTTAGATCACTATACTTGTAGCCTACAAATGACCAAGTTCAAAGGAATTAAAAATAGACATAGGCATTACATTAATGGAAGCACTTAAGTCTAGCATGACATTCTCAAATCCATAATTTCCTATTATGCAAGGAACTGTAAAAGTTCCTAGATCCTTGCACTTCTATAGCATAGGCTGGATGAGGGCTGAAACATTCTGCCCCATGTTGATTCTCTCATTGCCCTTCAGTTTCTTTTTGTGTGTACATAGTTCCTTCAAGAACTTGGCATACTTCGGTATCTACTTGTTGCATCTAGTAATGGGATGTTTAATTCCACTTTCCTTAAAGTCTCAAGCAGCTATTTGTCTTTCTCAGCCTCTTCTATTTTTCTGGACTGTGTGGCTCTTTTGTAGAAAAGGAAGAGCTATGGTAGGTTGAGGCTTCTATTTGGCTCCAGCGGCTGCTTTCTCATCACCATTACCAGAATTCTGGGCTAGTGCACCAGAATCAAGTGTGGCTACTACTGATGGCTTATGTAGTTATTTGTTCACTGTTAGTTGGGAATCCACCTCCACTATTTTTTCTAGACCTCAGCATAATGGAACTCACATTCCCCTTTGGATTGGGAATTGTTTGGGAAGGGAGTTGGCCAGATCCTTGATTTTGCAATTGACTCAAAGTAGAAGCTCACTGTCTAATTTGAGGTTCCAAGTTTTGAATTTAAGCTTTTGCCCTCTGCTGAAACTCTATGTTGTTGTGTCCATCTGCTTCATTAGATTCTCTAAAGTAGGCTCAAATTTTGTGGCTGTAGGACCTTGTGGTTGTTGCTAGAAGGGTGGTCTGCTTAGTCCAACCTGTTATTGAAATTAATGTTGTCTCATTGGTTGTTGGAAGGGCTGCTTATACTACTACTATGGTGTTGCATTCCCATATCTTAGGTTAGGATGATCTCTTCAGCCACGATTGTATGTGTTAGAGAATGGATCATATCTTTGTTACTACTGTTGGAATTGTGGTTTACTAGGAAAGACACTTGTTGCAGCAATAGATTGGTCTTGGAATGCAGAACTGTCATCCTGAAGTGTAGTGCATGCATCTGTGGGGTATGAAGGACAAGAACAGATACTACACACTCGAGCAAGTCCTTGCATAGATGGTTGGTGCTTCTCTACTTCCAATTGTCCCATCAATGAGGTCAGCTCATCAAGTCTATGTTCTATTCTTTGTTGATCAGTAGTAGAAAGCTGGACTTCATTGACTCCTCTGGTTGGAATTATCATTCTGGTACCAAATTACTGTGAGTTGGCAGCTATGTTTGCAATCAAGTCTCTGGCAGCAGTTGAGGTTTTGTCAACTAAGGTACTTTTACTCACAGCATCCATCATGCTTCTGTCCATTGGCAGCAAACCTTCATAAAAGTATTGGATCAATAGGTTATCACTAATCTGGTGTTATGGGTAGCTCACAAATAATTTCTTGAATCTCTCCCAGTATTCATACAAAGTCTCACCACTCATCTGTCTGATCCCGCATATATCATTTCTAATTGCAGCAGCTCTTGAGGCAAGGAAAAACTTCTCTAGAAACAGTCTCTTATGTCATTCCAGCAAGTGATAGCTCTTGGTTGCAAGTAGTATAACTAGTTCTTGGCTACACCATCTAATGAAAAGGGAAAATCTCTCAATTTGATGTGGTCCTCTGCAATTCCTTGTAGTTTCATAGTGGAACAAACCACATAGAACTCCTTTAAGTGCTTATGAGGGTCCTTTCCCGCAAGGCCATGAAACTTATGCAGCAAGTGAATTAAACCAGATTTAAGTTCAAAATCAGCATCCAAATCAAGATATTGAATGCACAATGGTTGATAGTTCACATCAGGTGCAACTAGTTCCTTTAAGGTCCTATTTTGCATGTTATCAGCCCTAGGTGTAGTGTTATATATATGTTCACCTTCAATTTCAAATTCAATATCAGTCTTAAACCCAGATGTTATTCTTTCACTAATCCTCTGAGTCCTATTAAATACAAGCAAGGTTCTTTCAATTTCAAGATCAATGTTAAGTATATGACTATCAGAAGACCTAGTCATGCATCAGATAGCACTATAAGGACTCAAAATTGACTCAAAACACAAAAAACACAAAAACACAATGGTAAAAATCACACAAAAACTTAACAAAACTATATCTAAAGATTTTTAAAAATTATGAGTCCAACACAGGGTGAAAACTAGTAAAAAATACTATTAAACAGTAAAATAAAAAAATCTTAAAAAATTAAAAAATTGGTCTAAACGATGGAATTTGGGCAAACCAGGGGTGACCTCATAGAAATTTTGTGAGCCTTGTTTATTAGGCCATTTTCCTTCAACTGACCAAGTTTTAGCTCATTCTGAGCAAGTTTATCCGTACAAAATTCATAAAAATGACTTGAAATCACCTATTTTTGCCTAAAAATCACCCCAAAAAAAGAAGGGGGTTAGTGAAAAGTCTTGATATGATTAATTAGCACCTAATGATCCCCAGCAATAGCGCCAAATTTGATTCGAACGTTGAGTTCAACCAAATAACAAAATTCCAATTCTATCGATAACTTGTAGCGTAAAGCAGTGAACCGAGTTGTTTCTCGAAGATCAAGGTACCAATCAAACCAAATCAAGGTCAAACAGGGGAGGGAATTGTGTATGCAGAATGTAAACATAATAATTAAATGTAAGAAAAATCAAATTGCAAAATAACCAATCTAAGAAACAGTCATAAACTTAGTTGGCTTGTCATCAATCATAAACATGCATCTGGATTGGATTAATTAGTTAATCAATGATTAACCAAAATCTCTGCATTAAACACAGAATTCAACACTAGATAATCACCTAGAATTTAACTAACAAATGATTCATAAACCTGTGATTGCTAGATTCATGCAACCTATGCTAGTTTAACAACCATAATTCAATTAACCAAGATTAACAAATCTGCCAACCTAACCGTCTTCAATTCATATGACTAAACCATAATTAATCAATCATAATTTAATCATAAATCTCAGTTAGGATTAAGGATCCAATCAGATCACATCACACAATAGAAATTTCTAATCATGCAATTCAAAATCCAAATCACGAGAAGAAAAAGATAATTAATTCAATTCAAAACCAAAATTAGGTACAGAATCTCAAAACCAAACTAGAATTTCTTCAAGATCCTTGGATTGATCTCAAATTTTTAGCTCTCCATGGCTGCAGCACACGGTTTGCAAAAGAAAGGAGAAAATTATAGGTAGAAGAATCAAGTAGTATGGATTCGAGTTACTATCTATCTTGGGTCCCCTCTTTATACAAAAATAAATGACTTAAAAATTAAGAATCCTAATTAGCTGCTAGGTTAAAGTTAATCCTCTACCTCTTAGCTTTTTATGGCCACTGAAATCACTTGATTTGAGCTTAAGATGAGAGAGTTATACCTAAATCACTCTTAATGGGTCTCTAGACTTGTCAACCGATTTCACAGGGGTAGAACACCATCAAAACATTGTATTTTTAATTAATGGTCTTCACAAGACTTTGAGCCTTGTGTGTAAGCTTTCCAATGGAACTGGTTTAAGCTCCAAAAGACCCCTACAACCCAATTTATGGACCAATTTGTGCACGTTACTCATGTTCTAGCGATAACACCCTTGTTTTAACTTCCCAGCCCAATTAGGTCCACTAGATATCTGATTCAACTCTGGGGCTCTTCATGAAATTTGTAGAGATTTCTCTTATATTTTTTACAAGGCAAGATACATAATTTTTAGATATCTAAAACTCAAGATATGACTGAAATATAAAAATAATACAAAAACCTAATAATGCTGGAAAGATCAATTAAGGCCTATTTGAGCCCAAACTTATAAAACATGGTCAAGCTCAATTAATTAATTACATGGAGAGTATAAAGGACTAAAAATGGAGTTTTATTAATATATGAAATCTGTGATTATCACTGGTAACTTGTCAAGTTCTGGGGGACTATCATGCCAAGGACCCATAACTGTAGAAATACTTGATCAAGGTCTGGAAACTCAGGGAAGGGGTTTTCTAAGGTGAAGATAGACCATATTCCTCAAGAGCAAAACCCCAAGGTGGACGTATTATCCAAATTGGCTAGCACTAAATGTCCCAGGAATAATAGGTTTGTTATCTAGGAAACCCTTTTCCCACCATGTATAGCAGAGCCGAAGATAGTGATCTCCCCCAAGGCCTTAAGGAAGCCAAGAAAGTAGTCCGGACCTCGGCTTGGCACATTCTATTATTTGAATGGCTCTACTGTCATGGTCTTTTCACCCTACTACTAAAGTACTTCACCTCGGAGGAAGCCCAATATGTCCCTACCGAGATCCATAAGGACGTTATGGCCAACACCTAGGTGGCAAGGCCTTAGTGAGGAAATCTTTGAGAGCAGGATACTTTGGCCCACCATGTAACAATCACCCTAACCTATTAGCCTTAATGAATATTATAGTAGCTTATTAACACTTGTGTGAGTTACCTGTTAATTTTGGTAACTTTCTGAGTCAGTATAGGCATAATGCTATAACATAGGACATGAAAAATAGCTAATATTAGCTCAGAACTTAGCATAAGCTACTTAGATAAGGAAAATACATATGAAAAATTTATTTCTAGGTCAGAAATAATTAAAATAAGTTGTGATAATTTTTGGGGAATTAAATGAATTAGTTAGTATTTTAAATAAATAGAATGTCTTTCAAGACCAAAATTAAATAGGAGCATAACTTAGAAAATCATGAGATTTTGTGAAGATGTCAAATAGAGGAAGGAGATTATTCTGGAAATGATTACAAGTTAAGGTAAATACCTGTAAGTATATAAATTTAACTCTTTGGGTTTTGATGAGTGTAAAATACACTCATCTTTTGGGTTTATTTATTAGGATTTTTAATTTATTTTTATTTAGTTTTTTTGTTTATTTTTATTTATGATTATCTCTTCACTTAGCCATATTTGAATTTTCAGGATAAATCATCAGATTTTGTATAAAAATAAGAAATTCCTAAAGATAAATATTTCAAGGATTCTTATCATATTCTTATATACTAATTAGATTTCTAATTGGATACAAAATCTTAAATTGGAGATTGGATAAGGATTCTCAAAGAGATTTGATTTAGAGCAACATTTGGATTCCCACACTATCCTGACCATTCCTCATTAATTGAGCATATCTTGGGTTACAAAGATAAGATTGATGCATCGTTTATGGCATTGAACTAACAGAAAATCCTACAATTTCTCTATTAAGATCGAGGGCAAATTTGGCCATCCGAAGGGTGAGAAAAATCGTTCAAGTTAGATATGAAAAGTTGTCAACTTTTCTATAAAAGAGAAAAAACAAGTTTAGTAAAGGAGCTCTCTTTTAGTCTAGAAAATTCAGCAGCCATCAGAGAGAGAAGTGACGACACAAACCTTAATTTGGTGTGGGCGCATCTAGGATTGAAGATTAAGAATTTTCTTCAGCCTTCCCACCTATTTTCTATGGAATTTGTCAAATTCTTCTCTTTGTTTTCTTCTTCCTTCATGTGTAACTAAACCTTTTCTATTAGGGTGATGATAGATCTTGATTATTGGATGATGTGAACTCTTTTATTTGTTTGTTTAACCTATATTTTTATTTCATGATTTATGTATTTATCTCTTCTTTTAATATTTTTCTAAATTTGATCAATTTAGGAATGGTTTTTGAGTTTATGTATGATTTAGAAAAATTGTGCACAAACCTAGAACATGTGATAAATACCACAATTTTTGCAATTGATAGGAATGGACATTATGGGTTGTGTGGTCTTAATTTTAATTCCCTCATTTTTGATAAAGCCTTTTGTATTTGGGGTCATACTAAGGGATTGTTAACTTTAAATAGTGTGAAGATGATTAATATATCAAGGGATTGAATATTAATTAATTTTGGGAATTTGACCATGAATCATTAAATAGAACTCGATTGAACTAATCTTTGAATTTGCATCAAAAGAGATTAAGTGAAATATGAACCCTAACACTTTGATACCATTGTCTTTCTCCTTTAATTATATTCTTGATATTTTTAGTTACTTTCTTTTTAGTGTTTTCTTTTGTTTTTACATTCTTATCAATTCTCATATTTGCGATAGCTTAAATAGTGTCAATTTAACAAACTTAGTAATTGAAAACATAATCCTCGTGAGAACGATGCTTTACTCACTCTTTATTACTTTTACAATTTGGTGCACTTGCTAATATCACAACAAGTTTTGGGCGCTGTTATCGAGAATTATTGTTTGTCAATATTAAATAGTAGTTGAAAAGACACTAATTTAGGCACTTATTTTTTATTGTTTAATTTTATTTTTTATTTAATTTTCTTTTTTATTACTTTTTTTTACTTCACTTTAGTTTGCTTGTTTGTTTATGTATGCGAGGTATTGCGAATTCGGAAGAATTACTTTTTGATCCGGAGATAGCGAGAACAGAAAGAACAAATAGGAAAGTAATCAGAGAATGAAAAAGAATCGAAGGAGAAAAAAAGGCTGAAAATACTAATGAACAAAGAAGACGCTTGTTGGCTGACTGTGCAACTCCATCTGCTGAAAGGGTTGCCACTAGTATAGTGCGACTTGCCATATAGGCCAACAATTTTGAAATTAAACTAATGCTTCTACAGCTGGTGCAACAGGATCAGTTTAGGGAAAATCAGTCAAAAGACCCCAAATTGCACATTAACAATTTTTTGCAGTTGTGCTACACCATCAAATACAATGGAGTAAGTGATGATGTCATTAGGCTAAGGCTTTTCTCATTCTCTTTAAGGGATAAAGCTAAGAGATGGCTACAAGCCCAGCCTCAAGGAAGCATCTCTACTTGGAATGATTTAGTGAGCAGGTTCCTGACTCGATACTTTCCTCCATCGATGGTTGTGAAGATGAGGAGTGAAATAGCATGTTTCACTCAAAATCAAGGGGAATCTCTATACGAAGGGTGGGAAAGTTTCCAAGAATTACTGAGAAGATGTCCTTATCACGCTTTTGAAGTTTTGCAATAGGTTCAGATCTTTTATAATGGTTTGAATCATTCTACTAAACTTATGATTGATGTATCTGCAGGTGGGTCATTAAATACTAAAACTCCTAAAGAGGCCTAAGAATTATTTGAAATTATGGCTACGAATGAATACTAGATGCCTAGTGGAAGAGCAGTGATTAAATAGTGAGTTATGGAGCTTGGCACTCTCGATGCCATACTTGCGCAGAATAAGAGTCTTTCACAACAATTCACCAACCTCACTAAGCAACTTGGTAATATACAGGTATGCTCTGTAAACCATCAAGTTTTAAATTACGATTTCTATGAAGGAAGTCGTGCTAATGGTAAGTGTGAGGCAAGGAACTCTGGTTTCATTTTTCAAGAGCAAGTTAATTATATAGATAATCCTTCAAGACCCCAAGGCAATCAGTACTCAAATACATATAATTTAGGATGGAGGAATCATCCCAATTTCTCTTGGAGTAATCCTATGGTACCACTAAATGCTCAACCAGAGAAGAAGTCCTCTTTAGAAGTTGCACTTGAAAAATTATCTCAACAAACATCTTATTTTGTGCAATAGACTTCTTTTATGCAACAGACTTCAACTTTCATGCAGGAATCAACGGCCAATTTTAAAAATCAAGAGGTAGTGATTCAAATTCTAGAGAATCAAGTAGGTCAGATTTCAGGACAGCTTGCAGAGAGACCTCCAGGTACCTTATCCAATGACACTGTGGTTAATCCAAAGGAAAATTGTAGCATAATCACTTTGAGATGTGGCAAGACTTTGGATAGACAAGTGAAAAAAATGCCAAGTTCTTTAGGAATATAGAAAGAGAAAATTGATGTTCCCTATGCTGATGTCCTAATTCAAGATGATAATAAAGAAGGAGAGGTTGAGAAGGATGAACAACTTAAGTGGCAGAGAAAGAAGAAGGATCATGAGTAGAACACAATATATGAACCATCATAGTATGCCAATATCCCATTCCCGCAAAGGTTAAAAAAGGACAACTAAGAGAGCCAATTCTTGAAGTTCCTAGATGTCTTCAGGAAGCTTCAAATAAACATCTCCTTTATTGAAGCACTGGAACTAATGCCTTCCTATGCTAAGTTCATGAAAGAGTTGTTATCAACGAAGAGGAAACTCAAGGAAGATGAGACTGTGGCACTTACTGAGGAGTGCATCGCTATAATTCAAAGGAAACTGCCACCTAAATTGAAAGATCCAAGTAGTTTCACTATTCCTTACACTATTGGAAAGCTATCTATTAGGAAAGCTTTATGTGATCTTGGGGAAAGCATAAATCCGATGCCCATATCTATGATGCATAAACTAGGAATTGAAAAGTTAAAGTCAACAACGATCTTCCTTCAACTAGCAGATCGATATATCAAGCACCCTTACGGTATAGTCAAAGATGTGTTAGTTAAGGTATACAAATTTATTTTCCCAGTTAATTTTTTGGTGCTAGATATGGACAAGAATGCTAATATTCCTTTCATTCTTGGAAGACCATTTCTGGTAACTTCAGGAGCTGTGATTGATGTACCTCGGGGTGAGCTCATCTTGAGAGTGGATGGAGATTATATGACAATCAATGGCTTCGAGGATGCTAAATCTTCCCCAATGTCAAATCTCCATGCCCCTATCAATATCATTCAAGCTAAGAAGCAGAAAGCCTTAGCTATCAAAGATCCCCTACCATTATACAATGTTGATATTGATCCTCCTAAGAATCAAGTTGTTGAAATAGAGAAAAGTCCTCCCATAATCCATGCTCCATTACAAATTAGTTCTTCATCTGTTGATCGATTGAAACCACCATGGCCTAGCAGAATCTCTTATGCCAAGGCGTATTTGGGATAACCAAGTCCTTATCAAGTTCAAAATGTTGTTTGAAGCATTCCTAATGCCATTGACCAAGGGTGGAAGCATTGCTTTGAAAAAGAGAAGGCATCATCCCAATTCTTTTGCTTTAAACCACCTTGAACAAAAGGCAACGTCAAGCTAATAATGTTAAACAAGTACTTTTTGGGAGGTAACCCAAGTTTTCTTTCTTTTTCTTTACTTTTTTTTATCTTTTCGATTTCTGTTAGCATTTGTTTGTTAATATTTTATTATTTCTTATTTTATTAATTAACATTCTTCTATTTTTGTTTTGAAGTTCGCTAATATTGAGTTGGCTTAACTACCTCCTTGAGTTCGGAGCCTTTATAGGGGGATATATATAGTTGTCGGCTGTCAAAAAGATTTTTCTTCTCTTTCCTTTAGCATTTTATTTTCGCATTTATTTATTTCTTATTGATTTTATTTTGTCATCATCACCTTATTATGTTTTGAGTCATTTTGTTGAAATTGTGCATACCAGTTTGTTGAATTCAATATCTGATGACTGCATAAACTATAAATTAATCTCTTTTCTGGGAAATCACATGAGAATTTGAAGTTATATTTATCTCTATTATTTCAATTATGTATGAATGTATTTCCCATCTTTATGTTTGGTAGACTATGAGATATGATTGCATGTCAAGCTTAGAGAAAGTTTATAGGAATGCATGTGTGTGGATTATTGGCATCTAGAAGTTGTTAGATTTTTTCTTGAGGCGAAATCCTAGACAATGCATGATCAAGGAAATGATAAGGGCTTTCTTTGGACAGTTTGAGTCTTTCAAGCCAACCTATAAAAATATTATATCTTTAGGTCCCATTTTGCAGCCTTGTTTATGTTTAGCCTTTATTTCTTTTCTTTACCCATATTTCCTTTTTCCATACCCAAAAAAAAGAAGAAAAAATATATTCCTATCTTACACACCCTTTGTTGAGTGCATATTTTGTATTATTTTATTATTCAAGCTTTAGTTATTTTTGTGCATGAAGTATTTAAGGAGCTATAAAAAAATTTCACTTAATGTGTTGCAAAGAATTAAGTTTAGGGGTGGAGGTTATAAAAGAAAAAGAAAAAAGAAAAAAATTTAAAAGAGCAAAAAAAAAAAGAAATAAAGTGTTGATTTTTATGCTCCGTTTTGCACTTGTTCAATATTTTTGTGGCTTGAATTTTGAAATTTGCATGGTTTTGTATCTCAACTTTTGTTTTCTTTATCCTATCCTTTCTTTCTTAACCCTCACCCTTGGCCTTACATTACAAGCTTTAAAAGACCATTTTGATCCTTGGTTATGTGCTATTTACATTAGTGGAGAGAGAGATATGAAAAACAACCCTATGGATGTGGGTCTGATATGCATTTGCATTTTTATAAACTAATCCAGGCTTGAACTTTATTAGTAGGAATCGGTCTTACATTCATGTCTATGGGAAGTCATTTATGCATGAGAGTTGCATATGGAAGTTGATGTAACAATAGGATTGTACATGTGTGACACCTTGAAATGAGATTTTGAAGTAGTTTCTGAGGATATTAATGATTTTCAATAACCGGTATTGTCATTTTTGAGTTTGCATATTTTGAGTTTTAGTTGCTTTCTTTTCTTGTCTTGTTTTTAATTTTTCTTTTTCTTTATTGCTTGAAGACAAGCAATATTTAAGTTTGGGAGTATTTGATGAGTGTAAAATACACTCATCTTTTGGGTATATTTATTAGGATTTTTAATTTATTTTTATTATTTTTTGTTTATTTTTATTTATTTTTAATTTATAATTATCTCTCCACTTAGTTATATTTAAATTTTCAGGATAAATCATCAGATTTTGTACAAAAAAAAAAAGAAATTCCTAAAGATAAATATTTGAAGGATTCTTATCATATTCTTAAATGCTAATTAGAGTTATAATTGGATACAAAATCTTAGATTGGAGATTGGATAAGGATTCTCAAAGAGATTTGATTTGGAGCAAAATTTAGATTCTCGCATTATCCTTATCAGTCCTTATTAATAAAGCAATATCTTGGGCTACAGAGATCAGATTGATGTACCGTTTGTGGCATTCAAAAGCTAATAGAAAATCCTATAATTTCTCTATTGAGATCGAAGGCAAATTTGGCCATCTGAAAGGTGAGAAAAATTGTTCAAGTTGGATACGAAAAGTTGTCAGCTTTCTATAAAAAGGAAAAAAAAAAGTTTAGCAAAAAAGCTCTCTTTTGGTCCAGAAAATTCAGCAGCCATTAGAGAGAGAAGTGAAGACACAAACTTTAATTTGGTGTGGGCATATCCAAGCTTAAAGATTAAGAATTTTTTTCAGCCTTCCCACCTATCTTCTATGGAGTTTGTCAAATTTTTCTCTTTGTTTTCTTCTTCCTTCATGTGTAACTAAACCTTTTTTGTTAGGGTGATTATGGATCTTGATGCTTGGATGATATGAACTCTTTCATTTGTTTAACCTATGTTTTTATTTCATGATTTATGTGTTTATCCCTTCTCTTAATGTTTTTCTAAATTTGATCAATTTGGGAATGATTTTTGGGTTTATGTTTGATTTGGAAAAATTGTGGACGAACCTAGAACATATGATAAGCACCCAATTTCTGCAATCGCTAGGAATAGACATTGTGGGTTGTGTAGTCTTGCTTTTAATTCCCTCATTTTTTATAAAGCCTTCTCTATTTTGGGTTATACTAAGGGATTAGTTAACTTTAAAAGTGTGAAGAGAAATAATATACCAAGGGATTGAATATTGATTAATTTTGAGAATTTGACCATGAATCAATTAATAGAACTTGATTGAACTAATCTTTGAATTTGCATCAAAAGAGTTCAAGTGAAATCTGAACCTTAACACTTTGATACCATTGTCTTTCATCTTTAATTATATTCTTGATATTTTTAATTACTTTCTTTTTAGTGTTTTCTTTTGTTTTTACATTCTTATCAATTCTCATATTTGCGATAGCTTAAATACTATCAATTTAATGAACTTAGTAATTGGCAACATAATCCTCGTGGGAACGATACTCTACTTACTCTTTATTACTTTTATGATTTGGTGCACTTGCCAATATCACAACAAGTTTATCTTAACTTAAGAAAAAGTAACAAAGCTTAATGGCTGTCAATGATGTGCATTGATAGTTATTAAATGATGAGTATAGGAACTGAATGAAGTCTTAGAATTTTATAAAACACCTATGGAAGTTAGAAAACTCATCAATGAAGATCAAAGTATCCCTAAGAGATAAATCTCTTCTACTGAACCAAGACAACACAACTGTCTTCGTTCTTATCTATCTTTTTCTCCACTCCATTACCTCACTCACACTCACACTCTCACAATTCTCTTTCTCACTTTTCTTTTCACTCACACACATAGAGCTGCAAATGAAAAGAGATAAGGAAGAAAGAAGAAAGAAAAGAGAAAGATCACCATTAACAAGGAGCTTAGGAGAAACCAAGGAGAGAAAAGATAAACACTATCATCAAGGGAGCTTAGGTGGGGGTTTTGTGCATCTCTACCTTACTCTTTTCTCTTCTTGTTTTCTCTAATCTTGTATGAGTGGATTGGTTTGAGAACTTTCTTGTGAGCTTTATGTTGTATTGATGGCATATACATATATATGATTATTATACTTGAGGCTATCTATAAATCTTTAAGGATTTAAGGTTGATAATATAAGGAATTTTATTAGTTGATCATTATTGTTAAACCTTGTGGATTTTGGCTTGAGAATATATATAGAGGCATGATGTTATCTTGATTGTAAATGAAAGGAAAGATATTCTTTTGAGATTGCCATATTTGAGAACTCAATCTAGTTGTGGAGATGCACCTAATAATTGATTATCAGATATGATAATCGATAATAAATTTCCAGAATGCTCATGTTCAAGTGGTGATAATCAATTATCAACTTATAAAATGCTAATATTGACATATGATAATCAATTATCATCTTACAGAATGCTAATGCTGGTACGTGATAATTGATTATCAAGTGGTGATAATTGATTATCAACTTACAAAATGCTACTACTGAATAGCAATAATCAATTACCAGAATATGATAATCAATTATCAGTCCCCTATTTTAAATAAATAGAGTTCTAAACTACATAAAAACCCAATTGGATACATCTATACTATGTGATGTGATGAAATTTGATTAAGTTTACTAAGTAAAATGACTTATGTTTAGGTATGTGCACTTGATAAGCTTGTGGAATAATGATATTGTGCACTTTATGTACTTATATAATGATGATATTGTGCACTTAATCTATTTATATCATAAAGATAATGTGTACTCGATATAATTATATGATGAATTGTGATTTGCTCCTTTAGAATGTTAAAGTTGAGTTAGTATTGAATTGACAAACAAAGTGCTCAAAGTTTAAAAGATATTGGACATGATCTTCATACTAGGGGTGATCCTTAGATGCTATTCCCTTATGAAGGGTAGTCCATTAATTGATTTGGCCAATGATGGATTTTAGAAATGATACTCGTAAGGGGGAGTGATTATAGATCTGATATTGAGTAAGGATTTTTGGAAATGATCCTCGTAAGGGGGGTGATCCTAGATCTGAATCCTTCATGAAAATAAATGATCCTCGTACGAGGGGTGATCCTCGAAGTGAATCCTTTGTGAAAGGAAATGATCCTTGTATGAGGGGTGATCCTAGAGAGGTAATCCTAGATGTGATTCTTTATAGATTTGGCCAAGGTTACCTGGGGTAGTGCTGTGTAATGAAGTACTATTATGTATTGGATGAGTACTCAGGCCTAATAAATAAACTATCACTGAGTGTTTGGTTATGTGAGGATGCGACATTCCCTCCCTGCCTATTGATATAAAAGGACATGGGTCCTAGGAATATACTTAGAAAGATGATAACTTAATAAGCACTAAAGATAGATTTATGCATTGTTGAGCATTTACACATCATCATGAAGTTATTATTTATATAAATCATAGATTTGATAATGAATATTTGCATCTTGAGAAATTGTAAGTATTCTAATAATAGTGATACATTCTTGATGATTCCTATGATTTATTGATGATGTGTTTGGAACTATTTATATTATTTGAATATATGTTATTGATTAATGATTAAAATTGAATTTCTACCCTCGGGAAGAGAAAGGAATCATTTCGGCATTAGCCACCTTTCTATGAGATATTTTAAGAATTGATTTGATTCCCCGAAGCAGTTAGAATTGTGATGATGACATTTATATATTAGAACTACAGAGAACTTCTAGAATTCTCACCACTTTTATCTTTTATTTTGATAATAATTCCAGCATGAGACTCATCTATGGAGTAGAGACAAAATTACTTATTCTTTTTTACCATTGCCATGTACTTATAATTATGCAGTGGTTTGTATATAGATTATTTGTATATAAAGGCTTGGTATGTATTACTTGAATACTAATTTACTAGATTGTATGGAATATTAATGTTAGTATAGCTTATACATATCAAGTATATAAAATCGGACATTTCAAGTGTATGTTTATATTTAAAAATATTATTATCCCTCACAAGGCTCAAATAAGCAATAGAATTAATATAGTTAATTATTAAGGAAAATAATAGTTTAGTTCTGGGTGCCTAAACCTAAATACTTCTATGTAATCCGAATATACTTATAGTATTGGCTTTTGGGGCGTTACATTTAGTGGTATCAGAGCAGTTCATCCTGTTGAGCTTGGGGTATGGACTGACTATGCTTTTGCCATAATTAGATGTTCCTGTTATATGTTATGCATTTTCTTATATTGATGGTGAGATATATAGATAGAATTGCATAAAAACCTTAGGTATGAATGTTAATAATTATTGTTGCATTGTTACATGATATTGAGACTGATTTACTCAAAATGTATTGTTTTGTGTGTATAGGAAGCTATGGCATCTAGAAGGTGAACTCGTGGTAATAGAGAACCTATCAATGAAAATACAACAAAGATGTAGGAGCATTTAGGGAAATGGCTGCTGCTGTAAGGGAGTAGACTGCCATCACAAATAGGATGTTAGAAAGGATGGGAACAAATCCACCTCCACAGCCAATAGATAATGCAGCACTTATAAGAAACCAGAACTTTCATGAACTTTTTGAGTTTAGGAAGGCTAATCCTTTATCTTCTAGAGGAGAATATAATCTGGTTAAGGTTGAAGGATGGATTAGGGAGATGGAAAAGATCTTTGCTTTTTTAGCTTTTACTGATGAACAAATGGTATCCTTTGCCTCTTATATGCTATTAGGCGAGGCAAAAAGTTGGTGGACGGATGCTAAAAGATTATTAGAGGCAGTAGGAACTCAAATTACTTAGGAGGTATTTAGGATTGCTTTCTTAGATAAGTAGTTTCCTAAGAATTTGCAGAAAGCGAAGGAATTAGAGTTTCTAAAACTTGAAAAGGGAAGTATGTCTGTGGACCGATATGTAGCAAAATTTGAAGAATTGTCCAAGTTCTCCTCTTATTTTAGATACAATCTGAATAAAGAATGGAAATTTGTAAAATTTGACGTAGGATTGAAGAAAGACATTAAGAGGAACATAGGACACTGGGAGATTAGAGACTTCCCTACCTTGGTTAATAAGTATAGGATTGTAGAGGCTTATAACTTTAAGCCTCCACAGAAGTAAAGGCCATAGAATCTCCAAAAAAGGAAGAGGATAGATGATAGGTTTAAAAAGGGTATGTCTTAGCCCAAGTACCCACAAGACAAAGGAAAATAGGTTCAGGTAGGAACTTAGGGGGCAAAGTGTACAAAATGTGGGAGGCATCATGGTACTAAGCTTTGCATGATAGATTAGATAGTGTGTTATACTTGTGGTAAACCAGGGCATTATGCCAAGAATTGCCCTCAGAGACAGAGAGTGGCACCCAACACCTGACTCTAAACCAAGGGAAGAGTCTTCACTCTGAGTGTAAAAGAGGTGACTCAATCTCTCAATTTAATACAAGGTAAATGTGTAATCAAAGATAATCTCTTAACTGTGTTGTATGATTCTGGAGCATCTCACTCCTTCATTTCCTATGATTGTGTGAAGATGTTAGACTTGTGTCTTAGCTTCCTTGTGATTTGTCTGTTTCTACACCAACATGAAAGCCAGTAACGACCTCCCATGTTTGTCTAAATTATTGTGTGTTATGCCCCAAAACTATTACGATTAGTATATCCGGATTTACAATCAAGTTTAGGCACGTCACCACTAAACTAACATCACTCTTTGATAAATAACTATACTTCATATATATGAGCCTTGTGAAGGAAAGGTAATATAAACATAAATGGAAAAAGTCTATTTCATGCAAACTAGTATAGCAATGTGCAAATAATACAAATTAAGCCTTTTTAGGCATAAGTACATAGAACATATTTACAAAACCACTGCATATCTATAGGAACCAAGCAATGGTCAAAACTAGTAAATAATCCTATGCTACATCAATTTCTACACTTCTACTCTTTAGAATGCTCCCGCTCTAGAATTATCATAGAAATAAGAGGTCCAAGGGGTGAGAATTCTAAAATCCTCAGTAAGTATTACATATAACATGTCATTATAAAAATTTCAGCTACTTCGGGGAAATAAAGTCATAATTGTAAATATCATATAGAAATGTGGCTAAAAGCAAAAGGGTTTCCTTACTTTTCCCAAGGCAAAAATTCATTTTTTATCATTGAACAATAAATTCACAATCAACCATAATATCCAAATCCAACACATCACCAATAGGTAATAGATTACATAATTAATATATGAAACATAAGACATAACTCACTATCACCAAAATATTCACATTCTCTCATAATGCAAACATTCATTATCAAACTCATGATCTATATAAATAACATTTTCACAATGATATGATAGTATTCAATCATGTGTAAATCTTTTACTAGTGCTCATTTATCATCATCTTTCAAAGTATATTCCCAAGAACCCGATTCCTTATACATTTGGTAGGGAGGGGATGTTACCTCCTCACACTATCGGTAACCCTAGGCACATAAGATTTAGAAACGAATGAGAAGTCTCATACTAGAAATTTAGGATCACCTTCCCTATCGAGGGTCATCTCCTGAAATTCACATTTGTGATAAGGAAACTACTGAGAAATCCCATATTAAGAATTTAGGATTACCTTCCTTATTGAGGTTCATTTCCAGAAATTCACTGTCCAAAAGATTGTGCACATCTTTCTATGGGTTACGATACTAAGGGAATAGCAAGCATCAATCACCTCTATTGAAGAATCTTTCTAATGTCTTTTAGTTTGATCACATTCTTATCAATTCAAATCTAACTCGACTTCAACAATTTAAAGGAGCAAATCATTATTGAATGTCCAATACTAGCTCAACTTGACTTTTCTAAAGGAGCAAATCATTTTCTAGTACACCTCATAAGCAAAACAAGTGTACAATCTCAACTATCCCATCACATGGACATATCTAGTTCACTACATTAACATTTCACTAATTTACCAAGTGCACATTCATAATAAAAAGTCACTTCATTTAGTGAACTCAATCAATTCTCTTCATATTGTACGTTATGGAACTCCATTTACTCAAAACAGGGTTTGATAATCGATTATCATGATTTGATAATCGATTATCAACCACCAATGTTCTTATTTTATAACTAGATAATCGATTAGCACTCCACTCTAATCAATTTTCACTATCCAATAGCGGCATTCTATAAGTCCATAATTGATTACCAACTCTAGCTTATCGATTATAACTAACTAACATTTCATTCTAGAAGTTGATAATCGATTAGCACATTGGCTCTAATTGATTATCACTCAAAACATGGAATTCTAGAAGTGAAAAATCGATTAGCACCCTTGGTCTAATCAATTATCACTTGTGAATACAGAGTTGTTGGGCATGGATAATCGATTATCACTTGTTGATAATCGATTATTTTGTGCATTTCAAACCAAAAAATAGATCAAAACACAACAACTACCATTTTTTTCTATCCATCCAATCAACATATCATCAAAACATCATCATACATAATTCAATCAACAATCCATATGTTATTCCAATAAGAATCAATACCATGAATTGCTATTTATATCATAAATTCCAAACTCATAAGGTTTTATACATATATATATACTTCAAGCTCATCAATCTCATATATACAACCAAATCATCATAGAAAATCATAAGGGAATCTCAACTAACTAAACCATATAGAATTCAAGAAGCATGGAAAGATAGAGCATGGTAAAGAAACACAACAACCCTTGCCTATACTTCTTTGTTAGTGGTGTTCTATTTCTTTTCTTGTTCTTCCTTCTTCATTCTTCCTCTCCTTTCTTTTCTTTCTGCTTTGTTATTTCTTTTCTTGCTTATCTCTATTTTTTTTTCTCTTTTCCTTTTTCTCTTCTTTCCTCTGTTGTAGCCCACGTGAATGAAGAGAAAATGAGAAACAAAGAGTGACAAAGTCAAAGGTGGTGGAGAAGAAAGTTGGAGGGATAAGGCATTTGACTTTCTTAGCTAGTTAGAAGTTTTGTATCTCTTAAGGATGATGATATTTTGATCTTCCATTAATGAGTTTTCTATTTTCCATAAGTGTTATGAAAAATTCTAGGATTTCATTCAATTTCCATACTTATCATTTAAAGATTATTTTTATACACCATTAACAGTCATTAAGCTATATTACTCTTCCTCTATTGCTATAAATACCAAATTAATTCAGTTAATTATCAAAAATTTACCACATCTCATTCTAAGTATTTTTAACCTAGAAATAAATTTTTCATATTTATTTCTATAATCTAAGCAATTTATGCTAAGTTCTGAGTTAATATAAGCTATTTTTCACATCTAGTGTTATCACATTATACTTAAAGTAGCTCAGAAAATCACCAAAATTAACAGCTAACTCATACAAGTGTTATTGAGCTTCTATAACAATAATTATGGCTAATAGGTTAAGAAGGATGTTACATTGTGTACAAGTAGAGAATAGGACTTTCTTTGTAAATCTTAACTATTTGTCTCGTTGATATTGATATCATCTAGGGTATGGATTGGTTATCTGCAAATCATGTTGCCTTGAATTGTTCATATAAGACCTTGATGTTTATGTCTAATATCCTTTCCATGATTATTTCTTCTGAGTCTATGCATTTAAATGCCAACCGAGTTATAAACTATTTAGTAGAGGGGGCTCAGCGATATGTTCTCTTATTCTCTTTAAATTTTGAAGTTGACTAGAACCTAGAAAACATACTTGTGATGAGGGAGTACCTAGAAGTATTTCCCAATAAGATAACTAATTTGCCATCTGAGCGTGAAATAGAATATACTATAGATTTGGTACTAGGAACTGGACCTATATCTATAGTACCTTATAGGATGTCACCTTTAGAGCTAGCAAAACTCAAGAAGCAGATAGAAGAGTTATTAGATAAGAAATTCATCAAACCCAATGTGTCACCTTAGGGAGCACCAATGCTCTTGGTAAAGAAGAAAAATGGTAGTATGAGGTTGTGTGTGGAATATAAACAGTTAAATAATGTAACCATTAAGAATAAGTACCCTTTGCCTAGGATAGATGATTTGGTGGATCAATTAAGAGGAGCCACAACTTTCTCAAAAATTAATCTAAGATTTGGGTATTATCAAATTAGAGTTAAGGAAAAGGATGTCCCTAAAACTGCTTTTAGGACTAGGTATAGATATTACGAATATCTTGTGATGTCCTTTGGTTTAATCAATGTATCCACAGTGTTCATGGATTACATGAACAGAATCTTTAGACCATACTTGAACAAGTTTGTAGTTGTCTTTATAGATGACATTCTTATGTATTCAAAGATAGCAGATGAACATAAGCAACACCTTAGGATAATTTTGGAGATCCTAAAGGAGAAACAATTGTTTTCCAAATTGGCAAAGTGTGAGTTTTAGATGAAGGGAGTACAATTCTTAGATCATATGGTATCCCATGGAGGGGTATCAGTGGATCTTAGCAAGGTGGAAACAGTAGTGCAATGGGAAAGGCCTACTATTATGACAGAGATCATAAGTTTCTTAGGACTGCCTAAATATTATAGGAGATTTATAAAAGGATTCTCTCAGATAACTTTACCTTTGACTAGATTGACTAGAAAAGGTAGCTTATTTAATTGGACACCAGAATGTGAAGCTAGTTTCCAAGATTTGAAACATAAGTTGAGCACAACACATGTGCTAGTAATTCTAAATCCTCGAGAGAATTTTGAAGTATACTCTGATGCTTCAAAGAAAAGATTAGATTATGTTCTGATGCAGAATAGAGGGGTAATTGCCTATACTTTTAGGCAATTGAGACCTCATGAGGAGAATTATCCTACTCACAATTTGGAGTTAGTATTATTTTTGCCTTGAAAATTTGGAGGTATAGGTTTAAGCTTGAGGTATTTAGTGATCATAAGAGCTTAAAATATTTGTTTGATAAAAATAAATTAAACATGAGACAGAGAAGATGAATTGAATTTCTAAAGGATTATGATTTTGAATTGAAATATCATCTGGGTAAAGCTAATGTAGTGGCTGATGCACTTAGTAGAAAATTTCTACATGTGTCCCAAATGATGGTTCAAGAAATGGAGCTTTTGAAAAGTTTTAGAAACTTGAGTCTAGCAGTGACTGTGTCACCACATAGTCTCTGCATAAGTAAATTAGAAATAACTAGCAATTTGAAGACTCAAATTAAAGAAGCTCAAGAAAAAGATGAAGCCTTAAAAGAAATAAGTGAAAAAATCTTGCTAGGAAAACAAAAGGAATTCAGTAAAGCAGATGATAGAATGATTATGTTTAGAAATAGACTTTGTATTCTAGAAGATAACAAAATAAAAAATAAAATTCTAGAAGAGGCTCATAAAAGTAAATACACAATACATCTAGGTGTAACAAAAATGTACGAAGATCTTAAGATAATATTTTTGTGGCCTAAGATGAAGGTCGACATAGCTAAATATGTGTCAAATTGTTTGATTTGCCAAAAAGTTAAGATAGAACACTAAAAACCTTTTGGCCCATTGCAACCATTAGAAATCCCAAAATGGAAATGGGAAAGTATTTTAATGGACTTCGTGATGGGAATGCCAAGAACCCAATTAGGTTAAGATGCAATATAGGTCATAGTAGATAGATTAATTAAATCTGTCCATTTCTTGCCAATGAGAGCTAATTATTCTTTAGATAAATTAGCTCAGTTGTATCTTCAAGAGATTGTTAGATTGCATGGAATCCCTTCAAGTATAGTGTCTGATAGAGACCCTAGATTTACTTCTAGATTTTGTGGAGCCTTGCAAAAACCTTTTGGAACTAAGTTATGCTTCAATACAGCTTACCATCCACAAACTGATGGACAGACTAAAAGAACTATCCAAACCCTAGAAGATATACTTAGAGTATGTGTGCTAGAACAATAAGGTAGTTGGGATAGGTTTCTACCTTTAGTAGAGTTTGCCTACAGCAATAGCTATCACACCAGCATAGGAATGGCACCCTATGAGGCATTGTATGACAGGAAATGTAGATAGCCTTTGTGTTGGTATGAAATGGGTGAGAAAACCATCCTAGGTCCAAAACTAATGCAACAAACCACAGAACAGATTAAAATGATTAGGGATAGGTTAGCAACTGGTCAAAGTAGGCAAAAAATTTATGTGGATAAAAGATGGAGAACTTTGGAGTTTAAGGAAGGAGAACATATATTTCTAATAGTCACTCCTACTATTGAAGTTGGTAGAGTTATAAAATCTCAAAAATTAAACCCTCGATTTCTTGGTTCTTTTCAAATTCTAAAAAGAATTGGACCTGTTGTTGTTGTGATATTGGCAAGTGCACCAAATCGCAAAAGTAATAAAGAGTGAGTTAAATATCATTCCCACGAGAATTATGTTGACAATTACTAAATTCACCAAATCGACACTATTCAAGCTATCGAAAAGAGAATTGGTAAAAATAATAATAAAAAAGAATAAGCAAAAATTAAAAAATTAAAATTTAATTAATTAGGTAAAGATGAAAAACAATGATATAAAAGTGTTAGGGGTCAGATTTCACCTGAAATCTTCTAATGCAAAATCAAACATTGGTTTATTCAAGTTTTATTCCAATGATTCATGGTCAATTTCTAAAAATATTCAATCCCTTGGTATATTAATCATCTTCACACAATTTAAAATTAACTAATCCCTTAGTCTAACCCCAAATAGAGAAGACATTTTTAAAAACGAGGAAATTAAGAGAAAAACCACACAATAGACAACGTCTATTCTTAGCAATTGTGAAAATTATGGTGTTTATCACAAGTTCTAGATTCATGCAAATTTTTCCAAATCATACATCAATCCAAAAAAATCATTTTCAAATTGGCCATATTCAGAAAAGCATTAAGAAAAGAGATAAATACATAAATCATAAAATAGAAACATTGTAACACCCCAAATTTTAGACTATGTTATAGAACTGACAGAATTACACTGTTTTGTGTTTTCTGTGCAATATAAAAATAATTTGATTATTTTGATACTATTTTTGATTGTTTTGTGTGATTTGCTCCGGGTCAGGAAAATAATAATTTTCGGGCCGGAAAAATTCTTATTTTAATTAATTGGAGCTGGGGGATCTTACTAAACCCAATTCTGATTGATATATATATATTAATCTTATAATTTTTAGGATTTAATTGTGTAATAAAATAATTTTATATTATTATAATATTATTTTATTCAACAGTACCTACTGTCTCAAAAACAGTAGAAAAATTATTTGTGGACCCGAAAAAGTTTGTGGGGCCCACGTTTAGTGTAGCAGTCAACGATTCTGACTGGACAGAAATCTAAACCAATAGAAATTAGTCAAAATAGGTGGCTTGACATTTTAAACCAATTAGAATGAGTCAACAAAAGAAGCATAGACTTTATTTAGGACCGTTGGATGAAAAGCATAATTTAGATGCTTTTGATCTTAACCGTTGATCCGATCAATGGTGTAAAATGAATCTAGATAAAATCACTAAGCAATATCCACCTTAGATTACATCAAGGGCTAGAAATTAAAGTTAAAATCAAGGGTTGAGATTAAGTCAAACTTAGTGGCTTGGACTTTAGTATGAACCGTTGGATGAAGACTTAGTTAGGAAGCCTTTAACCTTAGCCGTTGATCTAATCAATGGTGAGATTAGAATGTTAGTTTTATAACTAATTGATATCCACCTTAGATGTAATCTATGGCTAGGAATTAAAGATGAATCAATGGTTAGAATTAAGTCAAAAATAGTAGGCTTGAATTTGGTTAGTAGCTAATTAAGCTTAATTTGACTAACCTAATTACCTAATTAGCAAACTAAGTGAACTAGTTTAGTTCTTAATTAATTATGACCTAAATATTAATTAGATATCTTAATATTGATTAAAAGTTATAATATATGCTAATATATATTAAACTAATTAGTTATATGATTAGAATATTAATTAAGATTGGTTAGGATATTTAACCTAACTAATTCCCTAATTAATTAGCATGCAATTAGGAGTAAATTAGAAACAATTAAGCTCCTAAATTCCTAAAGGGATGCACGGTTTTGGGCAGCTTGGAGGCTTGGATGGTTTGGTTCTACAAGGTTCATGAACTCTCCAAAATGTCATAAACCATGTGCACCACCATGTGCATTCAATTGGATATTTATCTTGCAAAATCAAACACTCAACCTCACCCACACAAGCTCACCATGGCAGCAGCCCTCCCATTTCCTTCTCAATATTTATTTCACATTTATCCTAAATCAAGCTTTCCATTTTCTCTCCAAAAACTACCAAGAACCAAGCACACTTTTCTTTTCTTTCTTTCTCTCCATATTCGGCCAAGCTCACTACCCATACAACCAAACCTTTATAATTTTATCTCATCATATTTCCTAAACCCAAATCCTATTCTAAACACTTTTCATTCACAAAGTTTTTCCAAAATCCTACTCTATCTTGTCCAAAATCCAACCTTTTGCTTACTTACTTAAGGGTAAGTCTTGATTTTATGGTTCAAAATTGGATTTCTAATTTTTCTAACCATGATTGTTCCATGGTTTTTCAATATTAAACCTTTTTTGTGTTTTTACTAATTGTTTAAGAATTTTAGAGATTTGTTTGGTGGATTGCACGAATTTGAAGGAAAGGAGGAGAACTAACCGATTAAATTGTCTTCAAGAGGTAAGAGGGAGATTTAACCTCACCAACCAAGTTTTGGTGGTGTGGGGATGGTTTTGTACGGTGGAAAAATTCATAAGGGTTCTTCACCGATTGTTTGATGCTATTTGATTGTGTTTTTGTGCTTGCATGTGTGATATTATGTCTATTGCTTTGATATATGTTTGTATGTATGAAATTGTGTGCATGAAAATGTATGAGTAAAGTAAGATGTGAATAATGTGATGAACCAATTTTATAAGAGCTCCAAAGAGCTTGAGGCTTACGGCCATACTAGACTAGGAAGGACCAAAGTCCTGAAAATGAGAGATTCAATTGAAAATGAAGGATTTAAATGAAAAAGAAATGAATTTGAACAAGTTTGAAGGTTGTGGGAAAATAATTGGATATAATTAAACTGATGAATTAAAATGAGAACTGAGAGATTTAAAATGAATTTGGGACGAATTTGAGTATAGCAAAGTAAAATGATTTTTGGGAAAATGAATTATTATAAATATGATTTTTAGAGGGGCAATATTATAATTTTTGTTTTTAAAAGAGGCCATACTGTAATTATGATTTTTAAAGGGGCAATATTGTAATTATGATTTTTAGAGGGGCAAAATAGTAATTTTCATTTTTAATAGGGCCATATTGTAAATAACAATTTTCGAGGGCCGAAAATGTAAATATTATGTTTTGGAGGGACTATTTTGAAAATATGAATTTTATGAGGGACTATTTTGTAAATATGAATTTTACGAGGGACTATTTCGTAAATGTGAATTTTATGAAGGACTGTTGTGAAAATATTATTTAAATGAGAATTATAAAGCAAATATTATGTTTCGAGGGGTTATTATGCATATATGAAAATGAAGTTGAATTTTGGTGTTAAATGAGGAAAATAGTATTTTTGATTTAAAACGTGTGAAAAATATTTTACACGATTGAGAAACGATGAAAAATTGATACGTGATTGAGAAAGTGCGAAAAATATGGTTTCGCGGTGAAATTACAGTAATGACACTGTTGGGCCACTATGAGGACCCCGAACTTGAGATAAAGAAAATTTAATTGAGAATATGATAGAATGAATTAAACTGAGAATGGTGCATTTGTATATGCATTGAAAAGGTCTGATGGACTGGATAAGACTATTTGCCTAGGAATGAGAGAATACACCTCTTGAGTGGGTGCGATATGCGTAGTGTAGGTCTTTCGTTGACCTTGGGGGCATCGGGGTGCGGGTTGCCTACAATGGACAGTTAACAGAGCTTCTGTACCGTAGGTTAGACCGATGCAACACACCAATGATCCGGACCGAGACACTATCCTTAATCAAGATCTGATAAAGATTATTGAGTATGTGCTAGATGTGCAAAACTGAGCACGTGGTCTGAGGCACCTTTGTACCGACATGATCTTTACGATCACTCTTTCCAATCTGAGTTATAGCTCCATGGAGTAGGAAATTGAGTCTAGGTGAATGTGCAGAGATACTGAGAGTATTATCGTAATTATTATTTATGATAATTGAATTATTGAATAATTGAATATTGATAAGGACATGATCGTAATTATGACTTATTGTATGAATTATGATGATAAGGAATATTGTTGGCATAATTATAATTATGTATGATGTATTGATATGAGATATGATATGTGTTAGATAAATGATATCGGTGACATAGTTGTAATTATATATGATGTGTTGGCATGAGAATTTGTATGTGTTTATCTTCATCGCTACCATACTGGTATTGGCGTAGGTGATCTCACCTCTTTGTATGTCTATTCTATATTGTCTTTATAATTTTAAAGACGTTGAGCGAGAACTTGAGCAAGAAGGCGAGGAAGAAGCGGTTCTGGTAGAGGACGTTGAGTTTTGAAGTGATGGAGGAGTCTCGTTTCCTTGTGTATATGAGATTGAGTAGACTACATCTTGGACATTAGTGTGAATATTAATACTTAGAGTTCCCATTGTTAATTAGACAGTATTGGGAAGTATACTATCGTACTCTGAGTGCGATTAGTATAGTGTTATCTGCATGGACAGCTGTCCGTAGGACTTCGCGTCAAATCAGACTTCTATCTTCTGAGGAGTCTGAGGAGGACCCGTCTAAGGGTTCTGCTGTGTAGTAATACTTGGGCAGTATATTAGTTTAAAATATTTTGAGAGTCTAGTTTGTAAATATTAAAATATGACAATACTATGATTTGTGTATATATGATGTATATTAATTTATGATGTTGTTGTAATGTTTTTATTTTCCGTTAAGTTTATCTTACTATCATCAAGAAATTTTATAACTCGTATTTACATCATAAAGCACAATTTTCCAATGAAGGGGTAATTTGGTAATTGAGTAACAAGAAGTGTGATGCCCTAAGGAGGGTGTTACAAACATTGATTAAACTCATAAAAGAATTTACATCATTCAAGTATCAAGATCCATCATCACCCTAACAAAAGAGGTTTAGTTACACATGACAAATTCCATTGTAGATAAGTGGAAATGTTGAAGAAAATTCTTAATTTTCAAGCCTAATTGTGCCCATACCACTTTAGGGTTTGTGCCTCTTGACGACTATTGCGTTTTGTACAAGTGTGTGTTGCATTTGGCATAACTTTTCTTTTTATAAAGAATTAATGCTACTATTTACCCATTTAGCGCTCAGGCGCTAGGTTTCCAACGCTTAGGCGCTGGGCGTCTTTCCTAAAATTCCTGATATACAACACGCGCTCGGGCACTCCAGACATTAAATAAAAATTCTTTTGCACGCAACGCACACTGAAGTGTTAAGTATCCATTGCTTAGGCGCTGGATGTCTGAAATGGAATTTCCTCTTTATCTTGCTTCTTCAAATGTCCAATCTTTTTCACGTGCAATTACCTATCAAAAACACATAAAACACGTAATAAAAAAATCAAAAATACCAAAAACATAATAAACTTAAGACCAAAACTCAATTAAAAGAGGATGAAAATCTAGAATTTGAACCGTAAAAATATGAATTTTTAAAGGTTCATAAGTTGCTTATCAAATAGTCCTTCCACCCAATTTGTCAAATCTTTACAATGTCTTTCATGTCTCTCAGCTCAAAAAATATAATCATGATCCTTCACAAATTTTGAAAAATGAATCAGTACAATTAAGATATGATTTAACTTATGTAATAAAACTTGTAAGGATCAGGGATAGAAGAGTCAAAAAACTCAGAGAAAACTATTTTCACAAGTGAAGCTGGGTATAGGATGGGATTGACTTAGAGGAAGCTACTTGGGAATTATAGTCCAGTATGATGCAAAACTTCCCAGAGGTTTTCATATCAGGTAACTAAATTTTGAGGATAAAATTTTAAAAGATGGGGAGAATTGTAACATCTTCCATAACCTATTAGCCTTAATGATTGATATAGTAGCTTATTAACACTTGTATGAGTTACCTATTAATTCTAGTGATTTTTTGAGTTAGTTTGAGCATAATGTTATAATACAAGACATGGAAAATAGCTCATATTAGCTCAGAACTTAGCATAAAACTGCTTAGATGATGGAAATAAATATGAAAAATTTATTTTTAGGTCACAAATAATTAGAATGAGTTATGATCATTTTTGGGGAATTAAATGAATTAGTTTAGTATTTTTAATAAATAAAATAAGTGTTTAAAGATTAAAATTAAATAGGAGAGTAACATGAAAAATCATGAGATTTTGTGGAGATGTCAAATAGAGGATGGATATTATTCTGGAAATGATTACATGTTATGACAAATACCTGTAAGCATATAAGTTTAACTCCTTGGGTTTTTCTTTACTTAAGGAAGAGTAATAGAACTTAATGGCTGTCAATGATGTGTGTAGATAGTTATTAAATGATGAATGTAGGAATTGAATGAAGTCTTAGAATTTTCTAAACACTATGGAAGTTAGAAAACTCATTAATGAAAGATCAAAGTATCCCTAAGAGATAAATCTCTTCTATTGAACCAAGACAGCACAATTGTCTTCGTTCTTATCCATCCTTTTCTCCACTCCACTGCCTCACTCACACTCACACTCTCATAATTCTCTTTCTTACTTTTCTTTTCACTCACACACATAGAGTAGCAGAAGAAAAGAGATAAGAAAGAAAGAATAAAGAAAAGAGAAAGATCACCATTAACAAGGAGCTTAGGAGGAACCAAGGAGAGAAAAGATAAACACTATCATCAAGGGAGCTTAGGTAGGGTTTTTGTGCATCTCTACCTTATTCTTTTATCTTCTTGTTTTCTCTAATCTTGTATGAGTGGATTGGTTTGAGAATTATCTTGTGAACTTTATATTGTATTGATGGCATATACATATATATGATTGTCAAACTTGGGGTTATCTATAAATCTATAAGGATTTGAGGTTGACGATATAAGGAATTTTATTAGTTGATCATTATTGTTAAACCTTGTGGGTTTTGGCTTGAGAATATATATATATATATATATATATATATATATATATATATATATATATATATATATAGAGAGAGAGAGAGAGAGAGAGAGAGAGGCATGATGTTGTCTTGATTGTAAATAAAAGGAAATATATTCTTTTGAGATTGTCATATTTGAGAACTTAATCTGGTTGTGGATATGCACTTGATAATCGATTATCAGATATGATAATCGATAATCAATTTCTAGAATGCTAATGTTCGAGGGTGATAATTGATTATCAAGTTATGATAATCGATTATCAACTTACAGAATGCTAATACTGGTATATGATAATCGATTATTAAGTGGTGATAATCAATTATCATCTTACAGAATGCTAATGCTAGTATGTGATAATCGATTATCAAGTCGTGATAACTGATTATCAACTTACAAAATGCTACTACTGGATAGCAATAATCGATTACCAGAATATGATAATTAATTATCAGTCCCTTATTTTAAGTAAATAGAGTTCTCAACTACATAAAAACCCAATTGGATACATTTATACTATGTGATGTGATGAAATTTGATTAAGTTCACTAAGTAAAGTGACTTATGTTTTGGTATGTGCACTTGATAAACTTGTGAAATAACGATATTGTTCACTTTATGTATTTGTATAATGATGATATTGTGCACTTGATATATTTGTATGATGAAGATAATGTGCACTCGATAAAATTATATGATGAACTGTGATTTGCTCCTTTAGAATGTTAAAGTTAAATTAGTATTGAATTGACATGTAAAGTGCTCAAAGTTTAAAAGATATTGGAAATGATCCTCATATTGGGGGTGATCCTTAGATGTTATTCCCTTATGAAGGGTAGCCCATTGATTGATTTGGCCAGTGATGGATTTTGGAAATGATCCTCATAAAGGGGGGTGATCCTAGATTTGATATTAAGTAAGGATTTTTGGAAATGATCCTCGTAAGGGGAGGTGGTCCTAAATATGATGTTGGAGATGATCCTTGTATGGGGGTGATCCTAGATGTGAATCCTTCGTGAAAGGAAATGATCCTCGTATGGGGGGTGATCCTATATGTGAATCTTTATGGATTTGGCCAAGGTTACCTAGGGTAGTTTCGTGTAACGAAGTACTGTTACATATAGAATGAGTACTTATGTTGTAACATTCTACCAATAATTTTATTATATTTTAATAACAATGATAGAATATTACATACTTCGTTTATTATTTCTTATTTAATAAAAATACATGTAACAGTTTATAACGTAACATAATTAATTTAATAGTTAAATCAATTAGGTTTATTTTCTCTTTTTTTTAACTATAAAAACAAACGCATTAACGGAACTTAATTCTCATAGAATATGAACAGAAAATTTAAAAACACACTAGTTGCATTTATTTATTACATTTACATAAGGTGTGTTAATACATTTGTCTAAAAATATTTACAACCCCAAATGGGTACAAAACTACAAAAAAAAAAAAACATCTAAAATGTCTGAAAAAATGAATTTGGTCAGTACGTCAGCAAGAAGTGCACACCTACTATGCAGCCAAGTCAGCTATATACAATTATATACAACTACATCATGCAAGCATTGTTAGTCAGAATCATGCAAGATGAAGAAACAGATGTGGATGTCGTCTATCACCAGACAAATTTTTTCAGTAGGAGTGTGAAACACAAAATAAGCATCAAGATCAATTAGCAGAGTAATGCGAACTATCTTGATTCTTTGAACATAACAGATAAGGGGTGATAATTTATAATTCTCAATAGGATAATCAACATACTCCAAAATGCCATGTCTTCGATTTTATTCAAAAAGACTTAGATAATTTATTCGAATGACATACTCCAGAGTGACATGTTTTTTATCCTATTCGGAAAAAAACTAAGTGAGCTATTCACTTAAATACTATTTGATTTTTAGTCTTATTTTGGCCTCTAACTTCTAACTCCACCATCAAGAACCCTATTGGCCGAATTTGACTATGTATGGCAATTGAAATCTATCTTCTCATTCTAGTCATTTTTAGACCATTTCTACCACCAAGAATTAATTTTCAACATCAATTACATTTTAAATCAAAGATTAGACCAAAATCCCCAAATTGATTTGAATGAAACCCTAGCTCTTGGATCCTTGTCTATTGACCATATTTTCTCAAAATTAACATCATTCTTATGATTCTTCCTTCATCAAAAACCTCATTCTTCATTAATCTTCCATTGAAACACAATTAAAATCTCAAGAACAGAACATAAAGTTTTACTTACCTAGGGTTCCAATCCAACAAAACAATCATAAACAAGGTTTCTTTGACTTAAAAGCATGATGTAGAAGCATAATAAAACACTTTTAAAGTAAGAACAACTCAAGAAAATTAGAGAAAAAGTTTGACTCCCTACCTCTTGGTCTTAAGAAAACTTAAGTAAAAGAAAAACTTGAAGCTTGGCTTCTAGCTTAGTCTCCTTGAAATCTTCTTGTTTCTTCACTAGCTTGAAGATTCCTATTTTCTTCAAAATTTTCTCTTATTTTTCTTCTCCTCTTCCTCCTTGCTTTTTGCTTGGCCGAACCCTCTAGCTCCTTTGGTAGTGTTCATCTTATTCCTTTTCTATTCTTTTTCCTTCTATATTTTCTATCCATCCAATTAAATTTCATCTGTTGGCTAAATCATCCAATTAGAAATTAACTCATGTTTGGCTAAGTGGTTAGTTTCTATTGTTGTGAAAAATGTTTTATTTCAAAGAATAAAGTCCCACATTGGTTAGAAGTATGTCTTTGGAAGAGTTTATATATTAACTTATGAAATGGGCTTTGTAAGAAACAAATGTGGTGGTGGGCTCGCGCGCACAAAAATGGGCCAAAGGCTCATGGCTAATGCAAATTGTAACACTCGAAAAATTATTTGTTTTATCATAAATAATCATCTTATAATATTTATGATTTTTGATAATTTTTGTGAATTTTTTAGGAAACGTTGAATATTTTCATATATTCCTTATTTTACGTGCACACTGAGCGGAGCCCAAAAAATGAAATGTTTTTCCTGAGGCTGGTAAACTTTGAACTGTGAAAACGTTGACGAGGGATCTTACTAAACCCAAGGTCGAGCATAATTTACGAGGTTTGCATTTTATAAGATTTTATCTGATAAATAAAATCGTAGAATATTTAATTATTTGAGTGACAATAAAATATTATTTTTGCTAACTGTAACTTTTATCCACTTAGTAATAGCTCTAGTAGATTATTTCTATCTAGTTGCTTTTATGACATCATCTAAATGACCTCACACTTCACTTTATCGAGAAGCGTGAGAAACTTCTCAAGGAAGCTTCCTCCCAAGCTTCTCAAAGAAGCTTCATCTTCTCTCTCCTCCCTCCCACTCATACACGGCTGCATGGTCTCTTGGGAGCCCAAAAATATTCATTTTTCACTTATTTCATTTCTACTATCAACTTCTCTCTCTACCCTTTCTTTTCTCTTCACATTTTCTCCTCCCTCTCTCTAGCTCCATGGTAGCCACCTCCTTCCACCCACTATATTGGTTTGATTTTCAAGCTTCCCTCTTGTTTGAAGTCCACCTCTTTACTTGGAAGGCTTTATTTTGTTGGAATCATCTTCAAGAAGCTCACCCATTCCCTGCATCTTCATCTCCTTCCACCATTGAAGCTCAAAGCTTGAGGATTTAAGGTAAAAGATCAAAGCTTTCTCATTCTTCCATCTCATTTTCGTGGTCCAGGGTCACTTTGGTGACCATGGACACCATTTCCATTCTTTGATTTTGATTTTTATGGATTTGAACACTCTAGGATTTTGAGGTGGTGAAGGACAAATTTTCAAGGGAAAAAGGAGTTTGCTTTCTTTGTTCTTCCCTTAGGTAAGAGGAAGATTATTCTCTTCAACCCATTTTGGTGGTGAGAAACTCATTGTTGTGTTGAAGGGGTAAAACCCATTTGTAGGATACTAATTTGTTTGAGTGATTTTGGTTGTGTATTGATTGTTTGAATGATATGATTTAGATGTATGTTGATGGATCTTGGATTGTATGAAGGATGGTTTGAGTTTGGGTGTTTTTCTATATTTACAGAGGATTACACAGCCGAGGCCATGTGATCATGCACGACTGTGTAATCCAAGCGTGCTAAAAAATGGTCTGGGCATGTTCTGCAGAAATTCCAGAGGTGTACACGGCCTAGGTCGTGCATTGTGGCACGGTTGTGAAATCGTGACCGTGCATTCTTCCTCAAGGTTGTGTAACTTGAATAATGAAGGATTTTAGGCCTTTCTAACCCCTTGGAGGCTCCCGGTCTCCTTGGGCACTCATTATGAGGCTTTAGTACTAAGATAAACTTATCAAACTTAATTAATTGGATGATTAGAAATTGATTAGGGATTCATAAAATGGAAAGAACCAAGGATGAAAGTTTTTTTTTATAGTTTAGAATAATTTTGGAATAAAGAAAGAACATGAGTATGGGTGAGGTTGTGAAAAACATAATGAACTTAAGGTTTAACTTTTATCATAACTATGAATGGGGTTATGTTCACCCTTAAGGTTTGTTATTGGCTTGATGTGGATCCGTGAATGGGATCAAACCTTGTTGATAAATGATATGACATGTAATTCTAGACATTATATGATATGATTACGATTTCATATACAAATATACATATATGCGTTGAATCCACATGCATTTGAAGCATGATTGATATAGTTTGTCATGATAAGCATGACTGAAACATGCATTGAAAAGTCTGTTAGACTATTGTTAAGGCCAAGTTGCCTAAGAGTTGAATCACTCCTTTGTGCGAGTGCGAATAGACAAGTATAGGTCACTTGTTGACCTTGGGGGCGTCGAGGTGTGGGTACCTCGCAATGGACAGTTGGTAGCTCTTCTGTCCGTGGGGCAGACTGATGCAAATACACCAATGATCCGGACTGAGACACTATCCTATATCGAGATCTGTGTAGAATGTCTTATACAATGCCATGATGTACACTTTGATAAATTGAAAGTTTTTAGCACTTGAAGGCCTCGGCAGCCGCGATACAGACATGTCTCCTGATCATTCTCTCTGAATGTTTTGTGGCTAACTCCATGGAGTAGGATTTTGGTACCATGTGCATAGTGAGTCACTATATCATTTGACATTTACTCATTTATATGACAATTTAATCTGTTATCTTATTACTGTTATGACTGCCTGGAATTGCTAAGTTGTTTGTTATCTATTTTTAATGTTGGTTACCACTTCTGAAATGTTATGTGGGTGTTATGCGCCGTATTATTTCTTTACTGCCATAATAGGTAATGAATGTAGAATATCTTACCACTTTTCTGTATTTTCTGCTATTCTGTCTATATTTATGTTCCATCGAAGACGTTGGCGAAGGGGGTGAAGTTCACGAGTTCCCTGGTTTTTGGCCCAGCTTCAACTAACACCTGCTTTGGATCATGGCAACACGTCCTCGAGGATTTTTGGGTTATGTGTGTTTGACCTTCCTCAGAGGTCCAGACTGCTGGCACATTAACTTCAGTTCAGATCACTGTGTCTACGTAGGGGACGTGACAGTGTTGCTGGCTTGGGGGCGTTATGATCCACCTATCTTCACCTACAGTGTTAGGTTACATTTAGAGTTTTACATGCCCATTAGGGACATGTGGGGTGATCGTTATTACACCTAGTAGGAAGATTCATTCCTCTCCACTGCCCGAGCCCCGACCCGTAATTCGAGGGCTCCGATGAGGGTTTCCTCCGATGAGGAAGATCCTGAGGAGGATCCTGACACGGTTCCTTCCTTCTCTTCTTAGAGGCTGATACTGTCGATAGTCACTGATGGCTATCCGTCTTTTGGGACTTGATATTCTTTTTGGGGGTCTGTATATCATTTTTTGGGGCTTGTAAAGCTTAGGCTTCTTTTTGATGAGCCTTGATGTAATTAATGACTCAGTTTGTATTTAAATAGTATATATATATATATATTTAAATATATATATATATATATATATAATGTATATATATATATATATATAAAATTATCTTTACATGGATATGTGCATTAGTCTTTATGTTTTTTCGCTTACAATTAAACACAAATATATATACATACATATAAAGAAGAAGAAAAAATATTCACCATTTTATATACATAACTATAATCAAATAAGTTTAATTATGATCTAATGAACCAGGTCTTAATTTATGTTTTCATTTTTCGCATTGTATTTAATGATGTGACGGTTCCTCCCAAAAAAGGGGTGTTACATTAGGTTGGTATCAGAACCCCAATTTATGTTTTCTTTGGGTCTTTGTGGTTTAGTCTGACTTGTGTGTGCCATGTGATTCTTTGTGATTGGTATTCCAAAAAGATACATCTAATTCTTCATTGTGTGTTTTAGTTAGTATTACTTGAAGGAACGAGATGGCACTAGGCGGGGATATGGCAGCAGTAATTCAGGCTATGCAACGAATTACCGAGGTCATCGGGCAACAGACGGAGAGAGCCGCTCAACAGCAAGAAAAGGATGCTCAACAACTCGAAGCTATGGCTGATGCACAAAATTTGGCAGAGTTCCATCGCCACAACCCTCCTCAATTCAAAGGAGAATTTGATCCGGAGAAAGCTAGTTTATGGATCAAGGAGCTGGAGAAAATCTTCAAAGGCATAAACTGTGCCAACGATAAGAAAGTGACTTATGCCACTTTTATGCTAATTGGTGATGCTAAAGACTAGTGGAATGGAGCACAGAGAGTGCTAGAAGCTGAAGGTCGCGTAATCAATTAGGAGGTATTCAAGAATAAGTTCTTGGATAAATATTTGCCCGCAAGCGCTAGACATGCAAAAGAAATGGAGTTCCTCAGCTTGAGACAAGGAAACTAGTCCATCAGTGAATACGCCACAAAGTTCAAAAGCTTATCTAAGTTTTCAACGTATTTCCAGCACCAGCCAGACGAGGCGTGGAAATGTCAAAAGTTTGAAGAAGGACTGAGGCATGAGGTGAAGAGAGCAGTTATCACCTTGAAAATTAACCAATTTTCAGAGCTGTTAGATACGTGCTGCTAATTGGAAGCTCTAGATCAAGCTCAAGACACAAGAAATCAAAACTTTGGACCTACCAGGTTCCAAAGAGGAGGCGGCAACAATGCAAACTATTTCCAAAAGAATCCTTATTCCCGACCATCGGGAAGTCAGCAGCAAACATCTAGTGGAGGTCTCAGTGAAGGTTCTGGTGGAAATCAAACCGAACCGAATGTGGCATCTTTGCCAAGGTGTATGAAGTGTGGGAAGGATCACCTAATAAGGGATTATTCCATCAAGGGAATTATCTGTTATCGATGTGGACAACCTAGACATGTCTCCAGAGATTGCAACCAAGCTAAGGCTGAGCCTTCAGTCAATACTACACGGGCTACAAAGCCACAAGCTGGAGGCAGAGTTTACACCACGAGCGGAGCAGAAGCCTCCGAATCCGAAGATCTTATACAAGGAGAGGGCACTATAGGAGGTAATCTTTTAAATGTACTGTATGACTTTGGGGTAACCCACTCTTTCATTTCATATGACTGTGTGCGACGACTTAGTTTACCTGTGTCATCCTTACCTTTTGACTTGACTGTTTTTACTCCTACTGATAGACTTGTTATCACTACCAAAGTCTGTTTGAATTGTCCTTTGATTGTTGAAGGTCAAATTTTTTTGTTGATTTTATCTGTTTACCCCTTTCTCAGTTAGATGTAATTTTAGGAATGGATTGGTTGTCTTCCAACCATATCTTGTTAGATTGTTCTAGTAAAACCATAGTTTTTCCCATAGATGAAGATTCTAGATTTTTAAGGGCCAACCAAGTTTGAGCTTTCTTGAAAGAAGGAGCTCAGGGATACATGCTATTATCTTCCTTGAAAGTCGAGAGCGAAGTAGATGTGAATGCTATTCCAGTGATTAACGAGTTTCTCGAAGTCTTTCCTAATGATGTACCTAGTTTACCACCAAAACAAAAAATAAAGTTCGCTATTGATCTTGTGCCGGGATCTGGTCCCGTATCTATAGTGCCTTACAGAATGTCACCATCGGAGTTAGCAGAGCTTAAGAAATAGTTGGAAGAGCTTTTGAAGAAGCAGTTTATTAGACCCAGTGTGTCACTTTAGGGAGCACCAGTGTTGCTAGTTTGGAAGAAGGATGGTACTTCTCGATTGTGTGTGGACTATCGTCAACTGAATAAGTTCACGGTCAAGAACAAATATTCACTTCCGAGGATAGATGACTTAATGGATCAACTGAAAGGAGCAGCAGTGTTCTCTAAGATCGATCTACAATCAGGCTACCATCAGATTCGGGTAAAGGCGAAGGATATACCCAAGACGGCTTTTAGTACCCGATACGGTCATTACGAATATCTTGTGATGTCGTTTGGTGTAACGAATGCACCTGCCATCTTCATGGACTACATGAACTGAATCTTTTATCCTTACTTAAACAAATTTGTTGTTGTCTTCATTGACAACATCCTAATCTACTCTCAAAATCAGGAGGATCATGCTGAACACCTCAGTATAGTTCTCCAGATTCTGAAGGAGAATAAGTTGTATGCCAAATTGTCGAAGTGTGAATTTTAGCTGGACGAAGTCAAGTTTTTAGGCTATGCGATCTCGAAGGAAGGGATTGTAGTGGATTCGTCAAAGGTGGAAGCAGTTCTACAATGGGAACGACTGAAGATAGTGACAGAAATCCAAAGCTTTGTGGGTTTGACTGGATACTATTGGAGGTTCATTGAAGGATTCTTTAAAATTATAGGACCTCTCACTCAACTCACCAGAAAGAACCAAGCTTTTGAATGGACTAATGCTTGCGAAGAAGGTTTCCAAGAATTGAAGAGATGACTAACTACTTCAACAGTGTTAGTCCTACCCGATCCGGATGAACCCTTCGAAGTATACTGCAATGCTTCATATCAAGGATTGGGAGCTGTACTTATGCAAAATGGAAAAATAGTGGCTTATGCTTCAAGATAGTTGTGAGTACACGAGAAGAACTATCTGACACATAACTTGGAGTTAGCAGCTATGGTTTTTGCTTTAAAAATATGGAGACACTTCCTGTATGGAGCGACGTTCAACATCTTCAGTGACCACAAGAGCTTGAAGTACTTATATGATCAAAAAGAGTTAAATATGAGACAGCGCAGGTGGTTGAAATTCATGAAGGATTATGATTTCTAACTTTTGTATCACCCTGGAAAGGCAAATATCATGGCAGACGCATTGAGTAGGAAGATGCTCAGTATATCAGCCATGATGATTAAGGAAAAAGATTTGATAGAGCAGTTCAGGGATGTATGGTCTTTTATAGAATTAGAACCGGGAAAAATTTGCATGAACATAGTTACTATCTCAAGCGAATTAATGGAAGACATCTGGAAAAAGCAAAAAATTGATAAGTTCTTATAAGAGGAAAGAGAACTGATAAGGTAGGGCAATGCGACGATATTTGAGGAAGGAACAAATGGGATTCTAAGGTTCCAAGGTAGGGTTTGTATACCCAGGGATCAAGAGCTAAGGAAGTACATTCTTGAGCACGCTCACACGAGCAAGTTGAGTATGCACCTGGGGATAACTAAAATGTACCAAGACTTGAAGAAGTTATTTTGGTGACATGAAATGAAGAGTGATATTACCAGATGTGTGTCTTCTTGTCTGGTTTACCAGAAAGTAAAGGTGGAACATCAGAAACCATCAGGACTGTTGTAACCTCTATCTATTCTCGAATGGAAGTGAGATAGCATTGCGATGGATTTCATGGTTGGATTGCCAAAGACCAGAAAAAGGTTATGACTCGATATGGGTAATCATTGATCGGCTAACGAAGTCAGCGCACTTTCTACCGATCAACATAAGATACAACATGGAAAGGTTGACTCAACTGTACATCAGTGAGATCGTTAGACTACATGGTGTACCTACCAGTATTGTTTCTGACAGAGATCCAAGGTTCACCTCAAAGTTTTGGTAAAGTTTGCAAGAAGCATTGAGAACAAAGCTAAGATTGAGTTCTGCTTACCATCCACAAACCGATGGACAATCGGAAAGGACGATCTAATCGTTGGAGGATTTGCTCAGGGCTTGTGCTTTAGAATAAATTGGAAGTTGGGATGAAGTTTTACCATTGGTAGAATTCACCTATAACAACAGTTTTCATTCAAGCATAGGGATGGCACCCTATGAAGCTCTGTATGGATGACGGTGCCGAACACCTCTGTGTTGGTACCAAGACGGAGAATGCCTTACTGTTGGACCTGATATTATACAGCAGATGACTGAGAAGTTCAAGATGATTCAGGAAAAGATGAGGACGGCTTAAAGTCAGTAGAAGAACTATGCGGACAAGAGGAGAAAGCCTTTTGAGTTTGAGGAAGGCGAGCATGTGTTTTTGAAAGTCACACCAACAACTGGGGTTAGCCGAGTTCTGAAATCTAGAAAACTCACTCCCAAATTCCTTGTGTGAATACTTATGTCCCTAAAGCATGTCAAATAGTTTTTGATTATAACAAAGGCAAAAGTGAAGATCAAGCGCAAAAGGAAAAATCAAGATCAAAAGAAAGAAGTCAAGAGGTTTATGTAGTTATAAGACTTAGAACATTTATGTTAAATGCTCTCAAGATTTCTCAAATAGTTTTTCAATATATCATTTCAAAATAAAGTGGGAAATTTCAAAGATAAACATGGCTTCTCAAGAAACTTGAGTTTCAATCTTAAATCTAACATTCTTAAAAAGATTTATGTTTAATCAAATGTCTTGAGGTGTTAGAAATGACTTACAAGCTTTATTGGACTTAAAAAATGTGTTCAAAGGCCAATGTAATCGATTACATGATGTTTGTAATCGATTACACAGCAAACAGAGGCCTTGTAATCGATTACATGAGTAATGTAATCGATTACAAGCAAGTTAGAGGCCATGTAATCAATTACACAATTAATGTAATCGATTACAATAAGCCCAGAAAGACAAGAACACGTTCAAAGAGTTATGTAATCGATTACATGGATATTGTAATCGATTACACAGTAAGTCAGAAGTCATGTAATCGATTACATGAATATTGTAATCGATTATAAGCAAAGTCAGAAGCCATGTAATCGATTACACCAATAATGTAATCGATTACACAAAGCCCAGAAAGCTAAGAACACGTTGGAACAATAATGTAATCGATTACATATGTTGTGTAATCAATTACACGCACCCTGACAACATCCAAGGGCTATATTAAATGCATTAAATGCATGTCCAAAACCCTCCAACGACTCCATTTATTGAAAAACTTATAAATACCAATGTTGAGTCTTCATTTGAGGTTGACCTTGAACTAAAAACTGATCATCAATACTTCCAAACGTGAATCAATCCTCAAATCCATTTCTTGCTCTATTTTTTGTAAAAACGTGGGATAATCTTTGAGAGCATATTAGAGCTTCAATTTGTAATCATCTACTCTAGTGAGAGCTTCATTCAATCAATCTATATTGCTTTGTAAAGAGGGTGAGGCATCCCTCCAAAAGTGTAAAGGGTGAGGTATCCCTTAGTTGAAGAGACTCAAGCTCCAAGGGTGAGGTATCCCAAAGTGTTGAGTGCTCAAGGTTGTAAAGGTTATCAAGCACCTATTAAAACTTGAAGAAATAGTGGAAAATCTCTAGCAGTTGCTTGAGGACTGGACGTAGATCACAAGTGGATTGGTGATCGAACCAGGATAAATCATTGTGCTTGTTTTCTTTAAACCCTTCTCTTTACATTGAGTACTATTTTATTAATTTGCTTGAATATTGGTACCTTTGGCTATTGCATTTATAAGTGAAAGTGTTTATCTCTTATATCCAATCATCTCTAATCATCAATTAGCTTCAATGAAAATTGTTTATCAAACGATTTGTGAAAGATTTGCGAACTTAGTTCTCATACTCAATTCACCCCCCCTCTTGAGTATTGAGGCCACTTGGTAAAAGTGGTATCAGAGCTAGACTCTTGTATAAAGAGCTTAGCAGCTTCAAGAGAAGTGATGGCTTCAAATGGTTTTTCAAATGAAGGTTCTTCTATAAATAGACCTCTTTATTTCAATGGGGATGGTTATGCCTATTGGAAAGAAAGGATGAAAATTTTCATTGAAGCTATTGATTTAGATGTGTGGGATGCTATTGAAAATGGTGTTTTTGTTCCTACACAAACTAAAGATGGTGTGAAAATCAATACACCTAGAAATGAATGGACCGATGATGATAAAAAGAAAGTTCAATACAATTTGAGAGCCAAGAACATCATCACCACATCCTTGGGGTATGATGAATTCTTTAGGGTGCCAAATTGCAAGACCGCAAAAGAAATGTGGGATACCCTACAAGTAACTCATAAAAGTACTAGTGAGGTAAAACGATCTTGAATAAACACTCTTACTCATGAATACGAATTGTTTAGAATGAACCAAGGTGAGAGTATTCAAGATATGCAAAAGAGGTTTACTCACATTGTTAATCATCTTATCTCATTAGGAAAGACATTTCCTAATGAGGATCTTATTAACAAAGTCTTGAGATGTCTAAGCAGGAATTGGCAACCCAAAGTTACGGCGATTGCAGAATCAAGAGATTTATCAACAATGTCTCTAGCCACTTTATTTGGGAAGCTTCAAGAACATGAGCTGGAACTAAATAGGTTCAATCAAAATGAAGAGCATGACAAAAAGAATAAGGGAATCGCACTCAATGCCAATTCCTCTACAATTGAAGATGATGATGAAGTTAGTAAAGATGATGCTGAAAATGTTGAGCTAAGTGAGGAGAATCTTAGTCTCCTTGTGAGAAAATTTGGAAGATTCCTAAAGAATAAGGGATTTCAAAGAAGACCACCCTTTCCTCAAAAGAAAGCATATCACAAAGGAGAATGATCCTCTACTCCTCCAAAATGCTATGAATGTGGAAAACCGGGACACATGAAAATGGAGTGTCCTATGTATCTCAAGAAGATGGAGAAGTTTGAGAAAAGGCATTCTAAGGAAAAGAAAGGAAGAAGAGCATATATAGCTTGGGAGGACAATGACTTAAGCTCTTCCGACGATTCGGAGAATGAAGAAGCCCATCCTTGCCTCATGGCTCAAGGAGAAGAAAGTGGAGAAAGCGACACCGAGGTAACCTCTTCTAACCTAGAACCGTCACCTTCTTATGATGAATTACAAGATGCCTTTCAAGAATTGCATGATGAATCTTTGAGGCTCACAAAAATGGTTTTGTCTTCTAATAAAATAATCTCCTTATTGGAAAATAAAGTTTCTATTTTAACTAAGGAGATAAATGAGCTTAAAATTGAAAATGAGACCTTAGGACTCATTGATGCTAATTCATTATGCATGACTCGTTCCTCACATGATAATACATCCATATCATTACCTTGTTTATCATGCAAAGCTTTTGAAAAAGAAATTGAAGACTTGAACAACACTCTTGCAAAATTCACTTTTGGAATAGATAACTTGAATGTGTTGTTAGGGAAACAAAAATGTGTGTTTCAAAAAGCCAATTTAGGATTCAATCCAAATAACCATCAAAAATCTTATAAGAACTTCTTTGTTTCCTCAAATACTTCAAGTAGTCCCTTTGTCAAATATTTTCACTATGGTAAGAAAGGGCATAGTGCATCAACTTGCAATGTTAGAAAGAACATAAGCACTAAAGTTGGAATAAAAAGAGTTTGGGTTCCTAAAGGTAGCATGCCTAACTCTAACACACAAGGACCCAAGACAATTTGGGTACCAAAGGTTAAAACTTGAATGTGTGTTGTAGGTGTGCTTAAAGACCAAGAGCTCAAGTTGGTATCTTGATAGTGGTTGCTCCAAGCACATGACCGGTGATGGCTCCAAGTTCTCCTCCCTTACTCACAAGAAACATGGACATGTCACATATGGTGACAACAACAAAGGGAAGATTCTTGGAATTGGCAAAGTTGGTAAGATCCCTTCATCATCTATTGATAATGTTTTGTTTGTTGAAGGACTTAAACATAATTTGGTTAGTATTAGTTAATTATGTGATAAAGGCAATAGAGTTATATTTGATTCCTCTTGTTGCATAATTGAGGGAAAGGATGATAAGCAAGTTAAGTTTGTTGGTCAAAGGGTCAACAATATATATATGATTAGTCTCGATGATATCTCCTCAAATGATGCTAAATATTTTATGAGTAAAAAAAATGATTCATGGTTATGGCATAGAAGAATTGCTCACATTCACATGGATCACTTAAACAAATTAGTTTCTAAAGAACTAGTAATTGGTCTTCCAAAGCTCAAATTTGAAAAAGACAAACTTTGTGATGCATGTCAAAAGGGAAAACAAGTAAAAGTCTCTTTTAAAGGTAAAAACATAGTTTCAACTTCTAGACATTTACAACTTTTGCACATGGATCTTTTTGGTCCCTCTAGAACTATGAGCTTTGGTGGAAATTACTATGTATTAGTGATTGTGGATGATTTTTCTAGGTTTACATGGACATTATTCTTGGCCTACAAAAATGATGTTTTTCAATCATTTAAAAAGCTTGCCAAAGTTATCCAAAATGAAAAAGGTTTTTGTATTGCATCCATAAGAAGTGACCATGGTAGTGAATTTGAAAATCATGATTTTGAAACTTTTTGTGATGAACATGGCATTGAGCATAATTTTTCTGCCCCTAGAACACCACAACAAAACAGTGTTGTAGAAAGGAAAAATCGATCTTTAGAAGAAATGGTAAGAACTATGCTCAATGAGGCCAACTTTCCTAAGTACTTTTGGGCGGATGCGGTTAACATCGCTTGTTATGTTATGAATAGAGCCCTAATAAGGCTAATTTTAAAGAAAACCCCATATGAATTGTACAAAGGAAAGAAGCCAAATGTGTCACATTTTCATGTCTTTGGATGTAAATGCTTTGTTTTGAATAATGGAAAGGATAACTTGGGGAAGTTTGATGCAAAATCTGATGAGGAAATATTCATTGGCTACTCTATACATAGTAAGGCTTTTAGAGTCTATAATAAATGAACTATGACCATAGAAGAGTCCATATATGTTGCATTTGATGAAACTAGCCCAAATAAGTCGAGAAAGGAGCTTGTTGATGATGTTGCAGAAATCTTAGCAAAAATGCACTTGGAAAATCAAGAGAAAGAGTCCAAGAAGCAAGAAGAGAGACTCCTTGATCACTCATGGCAAAAAGATTCAGAAATCTTGAATCTACCCAAGGAGTGGAGGACTTCAAGATATCATCCTTTCGACAAGGTGATAGGTGATGTATCAAAAGGGGTAATCACTCGAAACTCACTTAGAGATGCATATAATCACCTAGCCTTTGTCTCTCAAGTTGAACCTAAAGACATAAATGAGGCCATTAATGATGAGCATTGGATATTGGCCATGCAAGAAGAACTAAACCAATTTGAGAGAAATCAAGTTTGGGAATTAGTTTCAAGACCCAATGATCATCCTATAATTGGCACCAAATGGGTCTTTAGGAATAAACTTGATGAAACGGGCTTAATAATAATAAATAAAGCTAGGCTTGTAGCTAAGGGATATAATCAAGAAGAAGGCATAGACTATGAAGAAACTTATGCTCCCGTAGCTAGGTTAGAGGCCATTAGAATGTTACTTGCATATGCTTGCATCATGGATTTCAAACTCTATCAAATGGATGTCAAAAGTGCCTTTTTGAATGGTTTTATACAAGAAGAGGTGTATGTAGAACAACCTCCTGGTTTTGAGGATTTTGAAATGCCCAACCATGTTTTTAAACTGAAAAAGGCCTTGTATGGCTTGAAACAAGCTCCTAGAGCTTGGTATGAAAGGTTGAGTAAATTCCTTTTAGAAAAAGGTTTTTCTAGAGGCAAAGTTGACACTACTCTTTTCATAAAACACAAAATGCACGACATACTTCTAGTTCAAATCTATGTTGATGACATTATATTTGGAGCTACTAACAACTCTCTTTGTAAAGAATTTTCAAATATTATGCAAAGTGAGTTTGAAATGTCCATGATGGGTGAGCTCAACTTCTTCCTTGGTCTTCAAATCAAGCAAACAAGAGAAGGAACGTCCATAAGCCAATCTAAGTATTGCAAGGAGCTGCTCAAGAAGTTTGGAATGGACAATGCCAAGCATATGGCCACTCCTATGGGCACCTCTTGCTATTTGGACAAGGATGAAGGAGGTAAATCAGTAGAAATTACGAAATATAGAGGTATGATTGGCTCACTCCTTTATCTAACTGCAAGTAGGCCTGATATAATGTTTAGTGTATGCATGTGTGCTAGATATCAAGCTAATCCTAAAGAATCACACCTAAGTGCTGTTAAAAGAATAATGAAATATCTAATAGGTACATCACAAATGGGTTTATGGTATCCTAAAGGTGCCTCATGTAGCCTTATTGGATATTCTGATTCTGATTTTACTGGATGCAAAATGGATAGAAAGAGCACCAATGGGACATGCCACTTGCTTGGAAGCTCACTAGTTTCTTGGCATAGCAAGAAACAAAATAGTGTGGTATTGTCTACAGCTGAAGCTGAATATGTTGCAGCTGGGAATTGTTGTTCTTAAATCCTTTGGATAAAACAACAACTCTTGGACTATGGTCTTGAGCTTGATCACATCCCCATAAGATGTGATAATACTAGTGCAATCAATTTGTCCAAAAATCTCATTTTGCATTCTAGGACTAAATATATTGAAATAAGACATCATTTCATTAGAGACCATGTTCAAAAGGGTGATTTGTTGGTGTATGCCCTAGAGGCTAATACATTTTCTGTATTTGCATATATTCTATTATGCTATTTTATATATATGAGGCATTTCATTTATTGTGTTCTTTTTGATAAACATAATAAAGTCCTTAGAATAGTAAGATTGATGCCATAGGACATCAAGTGGATGACTTGATCGTGAGATCCTTTTGGTTACAACACTATTTTTAAATGTCCCTAGTCAAGTATTATTGTTAATTAGGACAACAATAATGCATTGAGACTAGTATGTGCGTAGACTGATGACCACATCTCACGGGTCATGGATATGAGATATCAAGTCTACACATGGATACATATTAGAGTAATGATGTATTGGACAGACCCGCCATGAGAACGCTACGTGGATCGTTACGTGAGTGTCATAAGCGATTCTCATAGTGATAATGGTGTATGGGTTCTTTGACCTGAAATCACTACGATTCCTACATGAGGAGTTGTGTGTTTTAAATGCCATCAAACGTCATCTGTAACAAGATGATTATAAAGTTGGTTATTAGACACATTGCGATGCATGTGGAGGAATGTGAGTGACCTAGATGGGATTTGTCCCTCCTACATAACTTGAGAGTGATATCTTCGGGCCCCCGATTGAGTGAGACTATGAAATGCATGGCCATGCTCAAATGAGTCAATATGAGATATTGATCTCATTTGTTATTACTATGTCTACTCGGGAATTAGAATCGAAGATTGAATTAAACAAGGGTGACACGTTCCATGCCTTGTGTTCAATTTGGATATCCGGACAAAGGGACTAAACTACACGGAAACATTGATCACGGATAGGTTATGTCAAATCACCGACATTCTCATTACTTGGGTAGCAGTGATGTGTTGCTAGATATCACATCTTGTTTGTAATATTAAAATGAGATTTTAATATTACTACCAACGTCATGAGAACCTCGCAGGTCGCACACTTAGAACAGTGACTAAATTGGAGCAATAAGGATCCAAGTTGGACTCGGATTCAATTGTGGGCCTAACTCATGACATGGGTTTTAACTTACCTTGCACTCGCTCACACTCACTTAAGGCAACCACTATTATAAATAGTCTTGTTAAGGGGGCTGCTATAGATGTTACATCACAACCCTAGCCGCACCTAAGAAAGTGAGTTGAAAGGTTCTTCTCTTCTATTCGCACTAGCACCGCGAAACAGAGGCGTGACTCCTTTTGCAAGTCATTCGTGTGGATATCGCAGAAACATCGTCGCTATTACGGTGTTGGTGATTCACCTCGCTTGTGTTTATCACGCTTCAAGAGGTAATTAAAAAAAAACTCGGATTATGGACTTTTCGCATGGATCCTGTGTGGGAATCCTATTATTCCGCTGCGAGATATTTTGATCCGCAATTCCCAACATGATTGTATGCTTGAATTTGTAGAAACCACTAAGCAACTAGCTGACATTTTCACTAAACCCCTAGCAAAAGAAGCATTTTTCTATATAAGAAATGAACTTGGTATATTGGATCAATCATGCATAAATTAACTATTTGTATAATCATAAAACCAATGCCTAACTTGTATTTTTTCTGCATAATCATGCCATATTGCTACATAATCTCTGAATTTTTCATCATATTTGAATCCAATATTGACTTGAGCGTCAGAGATTTCCCCTAAGTTGTTTTGCAGGTGCTTCCTCATGCCCAAGACTTCTATGCAACTCAACATCCTCAAAATTTCACTAAAAATGGTGTACTTCTTGGTAAAAATGGTAATTTTGATCAATTATGTGAGTTGAATCATAATATGATTAGATTATACATTTGCATGATGATTTGAATTGATCTAAGTTGCTTTGGAACTGATTAGAATGGATTAAAATTGATTATATGCTGATTGGAATGCAAAATCTGAGTTAAAGTGTACTGGTAATCGAGTTCTGTCAAGCATGTAATCGATTACATAACTTTTGTAATCAATTACAATCAACTCAGAACTCAGGTAATCGATTACATCCACTATGTAATCGATTACAAGGTTCCCCAGAAGCGTAGTAATCGATTACACCAAAAATGTAATCGATTACATATCCACCAGAATGCATGTAATCGATTACACACCCAATGTAATTGATTACACAGGGTTTTTTAAAAGGTTTCTGACGCACGCAGAGGTCATTTCTCAGAACCTCTTCATCTCCTTCGTCCTCCTCCTCTGCTCCCACGCAACCCAAACCTCCCAATCTCTCATTTCTCACTCAAACCTCCCTCAAAATCCTACATTTCACCTTTATTTAACTCGAAAATCTCTTCTCTCCACAACCCATCTGCCAAATCCCCTCACATCTCTCACCCAAATCTCACCATCACCTCTCACGAACCCCATCCCCACTCCTCTGCCCTAACCTCGTCCCTCTCTCTCTCCTCATTCATCCCCAACCACTTACCACTCATCCCACTCTACTCCTTCTCCTCACATGGCTGAATCCTCTCATCGCTCAAAGCGCCCAAGAACAAGGGCTGCCATTGGAGGGTCCTCTGGTGGTGCTTCACGCAACATCTCTGGCCTGGACCTCATGTGCCACTTCTCCACAGTAAAGCGAGCTGAGTTGTTCCGGAAGAACTTTCAGCTACGCAAGATCATTTCTCCCAGGTATCTTCCCATCACCTTCTGTGAGAGTGAACCTTTGGAGAGCTTTAGAACCATAGAAAATTTAGGCTTGCTGGGTTTCCTGAGTATAGAGAAGGCTATCTACCCTAACCTTGTGCGAGTCTTTTATGTGAACCTAAAATTTGAGGACAATTGCCTAATATCTGAAGTGAAAAAGTAACAAATAAGGATAACAATGGCTGAGTGGTATAGGCTAACGAAGCTCACTCCTGATGGAGCTAACTTCTGTGGGAATGCAAATGTCTAGGGGCATGAGTTTGAGCATAAGGCTGCTCTTCTCTCATTGATTAGGACTGGCTACTACCCCCTAGTGATCCTAAAAGAAGAATCATGGCCACTGGTCTAACTACGGAGAATAGGGTTCTCCACTACCTTTTGGTCCGAGGATTGATTCCCAGGGGAGGGAATTACTCCTAGGTCCTCAAGGATGATGTGGTGGCCTTATGGGCAATGACCACCGGGCGGCTAATAAACTGGGGTTACTACATTATAGAGCATAGGTTAGATGTAAAGAGAAAGAAGAATTCTGCTCTCCCATTTGCCATGTTGGTAACCACCATCCTAGAGCACTGTCGCATTTCACTGGATGAGGAATCCAAGGACACCAGCTCGAAAGAACCACAATCCATTGGCTTGCATACCCTGAAGAAGCTCCAGCTCTACAAAGTGGATGATAGGTGGCATTACATTGCTCATGGCACGTTTGGTCATATCCATCATGATCCGGATAGTGATGATAATGAGGAGGCTCAACATCCTGCCCCTGCTCCTGCTCCCGCTCCAGCTACTCTTAACCTCTTGCTCCAAAAGATGCGAAACCTGAGCGCTAATGTAGACACACGCATGGATCACCTAGAGCAGAAGATAGATCACCTTGAGCTGAGGATGGACTACTCAGATCAGGAGCTTGCCTCCATTCGATCCCTCCTGGGTGGACCTCCTATTCCTCCGAGTGCTGCTGCTGCACCTCCCACATCCTCTGCCTCTCCGGTTCCCCTGTCCTTCGCTGGTCCATCTGGCGTCCCTGCTGATGATAATGAGCTTCTAGACTCTGAGGATGATCTTGAGCCCGGCGATGATAACGTTGATCTAGGAGACATTGTTGTGGATCCAGACAGTGACAGCGAGGCTACTGATAATGATCATGGCCCATTGCCCTGATGTTTTTGATGACTATCTTGTATTTTTTTTTTGTTTTGACTCTGTTATATAACATTGGTATACGTTTCTAGTGGTTTTGGTTATTGGCTATACTGGTTATGAAAAGTTACTTTGTACATGCTGATTAATGATATATGAACTTGTTTCAGCTCTACTTCTATTCTTTAAATGTTTTGCTTTTTGAAGAATTGATTGGACTGATTGATCTAGTTAGATTTCTTGTTCTGGCAAAATTTGGGAAATCATGAAATATAATTATCATGCTGTCCATTTTTCTTTAAATGCTTATGTCTTTTTGATAATGCCAACAGGGGAGAAAATAAGGAAAAATGAAATCTAATTAAGGTTGCATGAGTATGGGGGAGTTATTGAGCTTTTGAGCTCTTAAGCTTTTTATATGCAAAATCTAACTCAATATCATGCATAAACTCCGGGGGAGCATTGTGCCTAAATGTCTATTATATACAAATGCAAAAACTCTTTCTTTTTCCTATGATCAGTTTGCCATCATCAAAAAGGGGGAGAATGTGAATGCTAATGTCCCTAAAGCTTGTCAAATAGTTTTTGATGATAACAAAGGCAAAGTGAAGATCAAGTGCAAAAGTGAAGATCAAGCGCAAAAGGAAAAATCAAGATCAAAAGAAAGAAGTCAAGAGGTTTATGTAGTTATAAGACTTAGAACATTTATGTTAAATGCTCTCAAGATTTCTCAAATTGTTTTTCAATATATCATTTCAAAATAAAGTGAGAAATTTCAAAGTTAAACATGGCTTCTCAAGAAACTTGAGTTTCAATCTTAAATCTAACATTCTTAAAAGGATTTATGTTTAATCAAATGTCTTGAGGTGTTAGAAATGACTTACAAGCTTTATTGGACTTGAAAAATGTGTTCAAAGGCCAATGTAATCGATTACATGATGTTTGTAATCGATTACACAGCAAACAGAGGCCTTGTAATCGATTACATGAGCAATGTAATCGATTACAAGCAAGTCAGAGGCCATGTAATCGATTACACAATTAATGTAATCGATTATAATAAGCACAGAAAGGCAAGAACACGTTCAAAGAGTTATGTAATCGATTACATGGATATTGTAATCGATTACACAGCAAGTCAGAAGTCATGTAACCGATTACATAGATATTGTAATCGATTACAAGCAAAGTCAGAAGCCATGTAATCGATTACACCAATAATGTAATCGATTACACAAAGCCCAGAAAGCCAAGAACACGTTGGAACAACAATGTAATCGATTACATATGTTGTGTAATCGATTACATACACCCTGACAACGTCCAATGGCTATATTAAATGCATGCCCAAAACCCTCCAACGGCTCTATTTGTTGAAAAACTTATAAATACCAATGTTGGGTCTTCATTTGAGGTTGGCCTTGAACCAAACACTGATCATCAATACTTCCAAACGTGAATCAATCCTCAAATCCATTTCTTGCTTTGTTTTTTGTAAAAACGTGAGATAATCTTTGAGAGCATATTAGAGCTTCAATTTGTAATCATCTACTCTAGTGAGAGCTTCATTCAATCAATCTATATTGCTTTGTAAAGAGGTTGAGGCATCCCTCCAAAAGTGTAAAGGGTGAGGTATCCCTTAGTTGAAAAGACTCAAGCTCCAAGGGTGAGGTATCCCAAAGTGTTGAGTGCTCAATGTTGTAAAGGTTATCAAGCACTTATTGAAGCTTGAAGAAATAGTGAAAAATCTCTAGTGGTTACTTGAGGACTGGACGTAGATCACAAGTGGATTAGTGATCGAACTAGGATAAATCATTGTGTTTGTTTTCTCTAAACCCTTCTCTTTACATTGAGTACTGTTTTATTGATTTGCTTGAATATTGGTACCTTTGGCTATTGCATTTATAAGTGAAAAGTGTTTATCTCTTATATCCAATCATCTCTAATCATCAATTAGCTTCAACGAAAATTGTTTATCAAATGATTTGCGAAAGATTTGTGAACTTAGTTTTCATACTCAATTCACCCCCCTCTTGAGTATTGAGGCCACTTGGTAACACCTTGGACCTTACCTAATTTTTTGTCGGATAGGTCTAGTAGCTTACCAGATAGCCTTACCACCTTTTCTTTCAAACCTTTACAATGTCTTTCATGTGTCACAACTATGAAAGTATATTCTTGACCCGAACCATGTCTTAGCACCGGACACAGTACAATTGAAAGAGAACTTAACCTATGAGGCACCTCCTATAAAGATTGAAGATAGGAGAGTGAAACAACTCAGAGGGAAAGAAATCTCATTGGTGAAAGTGATTTGGAACGAAAAGACCAGAGATGCAATGTGGGAATTGGAAGACAAGATGAAGGAGCAACACCCACAACTGTTCTAAGGTATGAAAATTTCGAGGACGAAATTTCTTTTTAAAAGAAGAGAGTTGTAACACCTTGAAAATTATTTGTTTCATCATAAATGATCATTTTATAATATTTATGATTCTTGAGAATTTTTGTGAATTTTTCTAGAAATGTCAAATATTTTAATATATTCCTCGTTTTGTGTGCACGCTGAGCAGAGCGCGGAAAATGAAATATTTTTCCTGAGGTTGGTAAACTTTGAACTGTGAAAACATCAATGGGGGATCTTACTAAACTCGAGGTTGGGTACAGTTTACGAGATTTATATTTTACGAGATTTTATCTGATAAATAAAATCACAGAATATTTAATTATCTGTGGGATAATAAAATATTATTTTTGTTAACTGTAACTTTTGTCCATTGAGTAATAGTTCTAGTAGATTATTTCTATCTAGTTGCTTTTATGACATCAATTAAATGATCTCACACTTCACTTTATCAAGAAGCGTGAGAAGCTTCTCAAGGAAGCTTCAAGGAAGCTTCCTCCCAAGCTTCTCAAAGAAGCTTCATCTTCTCTCTCCTCCCTCCCCCTCACACACGGCTGCATGGTTTCTTGGGAGCCCAAAAATATTCATTTTTCACTTATTTCATTTTTACTTATCAACTTCTCTCTCTACCCTTTCTCTTCTCTTCACATTTTCTCCTCCCTCTCTCTAGCTCCACGACAGCCACCTCCTTCCACCCACTATATTGGTTTGATTTTCAAGCCTCCCTCTTGTTTGAAGTCCACCTCTTTACTTGGAAGGCTTCATTTCGTTGGAATCATCTTCAAGAAGCTCACCCATTCCCTCCATCTTCATCTCCTTCCACCATTGAAGCTCAAAGCTTGAGGCTTTAAGGTAAAAGATCAAGGTTTTCTCATTCTTCCATCTCATTTTCGTGGTCCATGGTCACTTTGGTGACTATGGATACCATTTCCATTCTTTGATTTTGATTTTTATGGATTTGAACACTCTAGGATTTTGAGGTGGTGAAGGACGAATTTCCAAGGGAAAAAAGAGTTTGCTTTCTTTGTTCTTCCCTTAGGTAAGAGGAAGATTATTCTCTTCAATCCATTTTGGTGGTGAGAAACTCATTGTTGTGTTGATGGGGTGAAACCTATTTGTGGGATACTCATTTGTTTAAGTGATTTTGGTTGTGTATTGATTGTTTGAATAGTATAATTTAGATGTATGTTGATGGATCTTGGATTGTATGAAGGATGGTTTGAGTTTAGGCATTTTTCTGCATTTACAGAGGATTACACGGCCTAGGCCGTGTGATCGCGCACGGCCGTGTAATCCAGGCATGCCAGAAAATGGTTTGGGCGTGTTCTGCAGAAATTCTAGAGGCATACACGGCCTAGGTCGTGCATTGTGGCACGGCCGTGTATTTTGGCACGACCGTGAAATCGTGGCTGTGCATTCTTCCTTAAGGCCGTGTAACTTGAATAATGAAGGATTTTAGGCTTTTCTAACCCCTTGGAGGCTCCTGGTCTCCTTGGGCACTCATTATGAGGCTTTAATACTAAGATAAACTTATCAAACTTAATTAATTAGATGATTAGAAATTGATTAGGAATTCATAAAATGGAAAGAACGAATGATGAAAGTTTGTCTTATAGTTTAGAATAATTTTGGAATAAAGAAAGAACATGAGTATGGGTGAGGTTGTGAGAAACATAATGAACTTAAGGTTTAACTTTTATCATAACTATGAATGGGGTTGTGTTCACCTTTAAGGTTTGTTATTGGATTAATATGGATCCTTGAATGGGATCAAACTTTGTTGATAAATGATATGACATGTAATTCTAGACATGATATGATATGATTGTGATTTCATATACGAATATACGTATATGCGTTGAATCCACATGCATTTGAAGCATGAGTGATATAGTTTGTCATGATAAGCATGATTGAAACATGCATTAAAAAGTTCATTGGACTATTGTTAAGGCCAAGTTGCCTAGGAGTTGAATCACGCCTTTGTGCGGGTGTGAATAGACAAGTGTAGGTCACTTGTTGACCTTGGGGGCGTTGGGGTGCAGGTACCTCGCAATGGATAGTTGGTAGCTTTTCTGTCCGTGGGGCAGACTGATTCAAACGCACCGACGATCCGGACCGAGACACTATCCTATATCGAGATCTGTGTAGAATGTCTTGTACAATGCCATGATGTACACTTTGATAAATTAAAAGTTTTTAGCACTTGAAGGCCTCGGCAGCCGCGATACAGACATGTCTCCTGATCATTCTGTCCAAATGTTTTGTGTCTAGCTCCATGGAGTAGGATTTTAGTACCATGTGCATTTGCATAGTGAGTCACCATATCATTTGACATTTACTCATTTATATGACAATTTAATCTGTTATCTTATTACTGTTATGATTACCAAGAATTGCTAAGTTGTTTGTTATCTGTTTTTAATGCTGGTTACCACTTCTGAAATGTTATGTGGGCGTTATGTGCCGTATTGTTTCTTTACTGCCATAATAGGTAATGAATGTAGAATGTCTTACATTTTTTCTGTATTTTTTGCTATTCTGTCTATATTTATGTTCCATCGAAGACGTCGGCGAAGGGGGTAAAGTTCACAAGTTCCCCGATTTTTGGCCCGACTTCAACTAACACATGCTTTTGGATCATGGTGGCACGTCCTCGAGGATTTTTAGGTTATGTGCGTTTGGCCTTCCTCGGAGGTCCAGACTGCTGGCACATTATCTTTAGTTTGGATCACTGTGTCTACGTGGGGGACGTGACAGTGTCGCTGGCTTGGAGGCATTATGATCCGCCCATCTTCACCTGCAGTGTTAGGTTACATTTAGAGTTTTACATGCCCATTAGGGACATTGGGGCTTGATATTCTTTTTGGGGGGTCTGTATATCAATTTTGGGAGCTTGTAAAGCTTAGGCTTCTTTTTTATGAGCCTTGATGTAATTAATGACTCACAGTCTGTATTTAAATAGTAGATATATATATATATATATATATATATATATATATATATATATATATATATATGATGTATCTTTTGCATGGATATGTGGATTAGTCTTTATGTTTTTCTCGCTTACAATTAAACAAAAATATATATACATACATATAAAAAAAAAAATATTCACTATTTTATTTACACAACTATAATCAAATAAGTTTAATTATGATGTAATGAACCGGGTCTTAATTTATGTTTTCATTTTTCACATTGTATTTAATGATGTGATGTTCCCTCCCGAAAAGGGGGTGTTACACAAATCATCAATTTGCTCCCCCTGCGCATGATATCATAAGGCCTGAATCTTTTGTGAAATGTTTAATTATTTTTTAGCTTACCTGAAAATGTGATTTTTGAAGATTTTAAAACTGACTTGGTCTTCCAACGGTCGCATTTGACTTGGTCTTCCAAAACGTGCAAATCTATTTCTAACGGACAAATTTGTTTTCAACGTTATAATCTATTTTCAGTTTTCAACGTTATAATTCCAACGTTAATTTCTAAAATGTTATCTGCTAACGGCTCTTTACTAGCTTCTATAAAAACTGATCTCTTATTAATGTTTTATATATACACATTTGACTGCACCATTCACTTCTTGTCTTCTCTATTCTGGGTTACATTCTGCTTCATCTCTTGTAGTTCTTGAATCCCTGTCAAACAGGAAGAGCCTGCAGTACCCTGGGGGATTTTCGTCTATACCGAAATAATCTTTGAGGGTAGTGCTTTGCATGCCACAGGCTTCACGATTTTGCTAACTTGTTTAATTGTAGGTTAATTTCGATAACAATCTTAAGGATTATGGAACCACAAAATGCCACCCACTCAGCCAACAATGCTGCCCTCTCAGCCAACAACGGGTCTGACAACACAACTACGCAAAATCATCCTCCTGTTGTTGCCGCAGTCAACTATGTAAAGCCTTTTCCTGATGTCTCCAAAATAGAAATATTCGGAGGGCAAAACCTCAAAAGGTGGCAGGAGCGTGTCTACTCATTCTTGACATGCACGGCATCGCTAATGCTCTCACGGATCAATTGTCGGACTCATCTTCTGACTCAAAAAAATTAGATAATTGGACTTATGCAAACAAGGTTTGTAGACACACTATTCTTACCACATCATCTAACGAATTGTTTGCTGTCTACTATTCTTACAAGGAAAGCTACAGAATTTGGGAGTCTATGCTTCTCAAATACACTACTGAGGGTGTTGGGAAACAAAAGTTCATAATTAGAAATTACTACAAATGGGAAATGACTGAAGAAAAAGATATCAAGACCCAAATTAACGAATACCACAAACTATCAGAAGAGTTGAAGGCAGAGAACATCATACTACCTGATGAGTTTATTGCAAGTTTACTTAATGAAAAATTACCACAATCTTTGAAGGACTACAAGCAGCAACTCAAACACAAAAACAAACAGCTGTCTCTTGCTGATCTGATCACCCACGTCATCGTTGAGACACAAACAAGAAGGAGATCAAAGTTGTAAGGGCAAAAACATTGGCTTCATGGGCAAATATAGTACAAGTCAACAAGAAAAGGTACGATAATAAATCCAGCAAAAGGTCTTATTACAATAAATCTAACTATGTGCCAAGAGTGAATAATCCCACTTTCAAAAATAGTGGAGGAAATTGTTATGTTTGTGGCAAGCCAGGTCATCGAGCAGCTCAATGTAAACATGGGAAGAGAAATAACAATCCACCTAAGCCAAACGCAAATTTGGTCGAAGGACATGATATAATTGCTGTGGTCATTTCTCAAGATTTATTGATGGCTAATGTGAATGATTGGGTGGTAGACTCTAGGGCTACTAGACATATTTGTGCAAACAGAAATATGTTTACCTCCTACAATTCTGTGGGGGATGGATAAGAACTTGTTTATCTTGGTGATTCCTGAACTGCTGAAGTTCTTAGAAAAGGAAAAGTACTTCTGAAGCTCACATCTGGCAAGACCTTAGCTCTCAACGAAGTGCTTCATGTACTTAGCATAAGGGCAAATTTAATTTCTGTGGCCTTGCTAGGAAAGGTTGAGGTTAAGGTGTCTTTTGAGTTTGACAAAATTGTGATGACCAAAAATAATATATTTGTGGGAAAAGATTATTGTAATCAGGGACTGTTTGTACTCAATGTTGCAAAAATTAATGAAAATGCATCTTCTTTTGCGTATTTGATTGACTCTATGGATATGTGGCATGCTAGATTAGGACATGTTAGTGCTTCTTATATTAAGAAAATACAATATCTTGGTTTAATTTCTGGTCTTAGTGATACATGCTTAAATAAATGTGAAATATGTGCAGAATCAAAATTAACTAAAAAATCATGTTTATCTATAGAAAGAAATTCTGAAATTCTTAATTTAATTTATTCTGATTTAGAAGACTTAAAACAAACTATGACTAGAGGTGGTAAAAAATATTATGTAACTTTTATTGATGATATTTCTAGGTACGTAAAGGTATATTTACTTAGAAATAAAGATGAAGCGTTTGATATGTTTCTAGTATATAAAGCAAAAGTAGAAAATCAATTAAATAAAAGAATTAAAAGAGTTAGATCAGATAGAGGTGGTGAATACATTTTATTTAATGACTTTTGTGAAAAAGAAGGAATAATACATGAAGTTACACCTCCTTACTCACCTCAATCTAATGGAGTAGCTAAAAGGAAAAATAGGACCTTAAAAGAAATGATGAATGCTCTTTTAATTAGTTCTAATGCACTTGATAACCTTTGGGGTGAAGCTTTATTATCTGCATGTCATTTACAAAATAGAATTCCCTATAAGAAAATAGGTAAAACACCATATGAGTTATGGAAGGGTTCTAAGCCTAACTTAAAATATTTTAAAGTGTGGGGGTGTTTAGCTAAAGTGATGTTACCTGAACCTAAAAAGAGGAAAATAGGTTCTAAGACTTCAGATTGTATGTTTATTGGGTATGCTAGTCATAGTGCTGCATATAGATTTTTAGTCTTAAAAAGTAATATGCTTGATTGTAATTCTATAATTGAGACAAAAAATGCTGAATTTTTTGAACATGTTTTTCCCTTAAAATTAGAAAATATTTCTAAAGCTCCAGTACAAAATTTTACCTGATGTTTTACATGAGGATTTGAGAAGAAGTAAAAGACAAAGAAAAGAAACTTCTTTTGGAAATGATTTTTACACATATCTTATTGATGATGATCCTTTAATTGTTTCTGAAGCTTTTTCCTCATCTGTTGCACTTTTTTGGAAAGAAGCCATTAAATCTGAAATTGATTCAATTACAAAATGTAATACATGGGTTTTAGTAGATTTACCTCCTGGAACAAAACCAATTGGTTGCTAATGGATTTTTAAAAGGAAATATAACCTTGATGGATCAATTGAAAAATATAAGGCTAGATTAGTAGCAAAAGGTTTTACTCAAAAACAAAATGTTGACTTTTTTGATACCTTTGCTCCTGTAACTAGAATTTCTTCTATTCGAGTTTTGATTGCTTTATCCTCTGCATATAATTTGATTATTCACCAAATGGATGTTAAAACAGCTTTTTTAAATGGCGATTTAGAAGAAGAAATTTATATGATACAACCTGAGGGGTGTGTAGTTCCTGGACAAGAAAACAAAATGTGTAAACTTCTCAAATCTTTATATGGTCTGAAACAAGCACCTAAACAGTGGCATGAAAAATTTGATCAAACCTTAATCAGTGATGGTTTTTCTTCTGTTGAAGTAGATAAATGTGTATATACAAAATCAATAAGTGATGAATGTGTAATTATTTGTCTATATATGGATGACATGCTCATTTTTGGTACTAGTCATGACATAGTGCATCAAACAAAATGTTTCCTTACATCTAAATTTGACATGAAAGACATGGGTGAAGCTAGTTTAATTCTTGTTGTTAAAGTCATAAGGAAGTGTGACAGTATAATGCTGTCACAAGAACATTATATTGAGAAACTTCTAAAGAAGTTTGGACATTTTGATGTCAAACTAGTTAGTACCCCTTATGATGCTAACACGAGTTAAAGAAAAACAGAGGTGATCCTGTTACCCAGTCTCAGTATGCACAGATTATTGGGAGTCTGTTGCATTTGATGAATTTCACTCGACCTGACATAGCATATGCTGTATGCAAATTGAGTAGATATACACATAATCCTAATAATGATCACTGGGCCACTTTGGATAGACTAATGAAATATTTGAGAGGTACCATGGACTATGGTATTGCTTATTATGGATTTCCCACTGTATTAGAAGGATACATTGATGCTAATTGGATCTCAAATTCAGATGAGATTAAATCCACTAGTGGCTATGTGTTCACCTTTGGTGGTGGTGCGACGACTTGGAAATCAGCCAAACAAACAATAATTGCAAAATCCACCATGGAGTCAGAGTTTATTGCTCTGGAGAAAACCGGTAATGAGGCCCAGTGGTTGAGAAATTTCTCAGAAAATATTCCATTGGGAATAAAACCAACCCTTTCTGTGTCTGTGCATTGTGACAATAAAGTGACAATATCTATTGCAAATAATAAAACCTTTAATGGTAAGAACAGACACATTAGGTTGAGACATGAAGTGATAAAGCAGCTGCTAAAAGATAGAACTATATCCATTGATTGTGTGAAGTTAGAAGTGAACTTGGCCGATCCTCTGACTAAGCCTTTAGGAAGGAACTTAATAAATACCACATCGAGGGAATAGGACTTAAGCTAATTTGAAACTAATAGTGATGGTAACCCAACTTTTATAAATGGAGATCCCATGAAAAAGTTCATATGGGTAATAATAAGTCACTTATTAGTACTGCTAGCACCTTGTTTGTCCTTTCCTATGAGAAGCATGAGAAGTGCTAGACTGCATTTATTGTGAGGATAAGTTAAATGCTTTTAACGTATTTCATATATCCCTTACGGGTGGTGTATAAAGTGCAGTATACACTTGATAAAATCACCTATATGAGTGTGGAGTGGGGCCGCTCCTATGAGAAAATGACATAGTCTCTAGAGTACTCATGAACAACTAGGCACGCACATGGCCGAAAAGTACAAAATTGTGTTAACATCAAGAGATAAATGATGGTGTAAATGTGATCAAATGGGATTCTAATTTACATGAAAAAAAATTTGGTTCATAAAAGTTTAAACTTCACTAATTACGTTGTAAGTTAAAGTCCTATTTATCTAGGTCTGATTCAAAGTTTAGAAGACACCAGATTCGAAACGTTTGCACTCATGATGTAACCCAGATTCTATTTTTAAAATTATTGATTTTATTTATTCTTTTGAAATATGTGGAGGATTGTTGTGAAAAGTGTTTTATTGCAAAAGAATAAAGTCTCATATTAGTTAGAAGTATGTCTTTGGAAGAGTTTATATATTAACTTGTGAAATGGGCTTTGTAAGAAACAAATGTGGTGGTGGGCTCGCGCGCACAAAAATGGGCCGAAGGCTCATGGCTAGTGCAAATCATCGATTTGTCCACCTGCGCGTGATATCATGAGGCCCGAATTTTTTGTGAAATATTTAATTATTTTTTAGCTTACCTGAAAATGCAGTTTTTGAAGATTTTAAAACTAACTTGGTCTTCCAACGGTCACATTTGACTTGATCTTCCAAAACGTGCAAATCTATTTCTAACGGATAAATTTGTTTTCAACGTTATAATACGTTTTCAGTTTTCAACGTTATAATTCCAACGTTAATTTCTAAAATGTTTTCTGCTAACGGCTCTTTACTAGCTTCTATAAAAACTAATCTCTTATTAACATTTTTTATATACACATCTGACTGCACCATTCTTTTCTCGTCTTCTCTCTTCTGGGTTACATTCTGCTTCATCTCTTATAGTTCTTGAATCCCTGTCAAACAGGAAGAGCCTGCAGTACCCTGGGGGATTTTTGTCTATACCAAAATAATCATTGAGGGTAGTGCTTTGCACGCTAAAGGCTTCACAGTTTTGCTAACATGTTTAATTGCAGGTCAATTTCAACAACATCTATTGGCTATTGATTATTTTAGTAGTTTTTTCTAACTAAGTCATGATTACTTAGTTACTTTAACTAGACCATTATCAATTTAGTTACATTGGTTACATTCTTATCTAAGCATCTAGTTACTAACTTATAAGAATTTCTCTAATTGCCCCCTCAAATTTCTATAATTAATAAGCCTATGATAGGGTACCGAGAAAGGTCCTGTGGAAGACTTTGGAGAAGAAAGGAGTTTGTATCGCCTGTATTCGAGCAATCCAAGATATGTATGATGGGGCTAAAACTAGTGTGAGAATACAGGGTGGGGTCACAGAAGATTTCCTTATAACTATAGAACTGCACCAAGGGTCAACTTTGAGTCCATACATTTTTACCTTGGTCTTGGATGTACTTACTGCACATATCTAAGAGCTAGTGCCACAATGCATGCTTTTTGCAGATGATATAGTCTTAGTTGGAGAGTAAGGAGAGGAAACAAATGGGAAGCTAGAGCTATGGAGACGAGCTTTGGAAGAACATGGCTTTCGGCTAAGCAGGAGTAAGACAGAATATATGGAATGTAAGTTTAGTAAGAGGCGTGTTAATGCTAGCTTAGTGGTGAAAATTGGCGATCATACAATACCACAAGTCACACAATTTAGGTATCTTGGATCTATCATACAAAACAATGGAGAGATAGAGGGAGATGTAAACCATAGGATTCAAGTTGGATGGATGAAATGGAGGAGTGCTTCAAGAGTTATTTGTGATAGAAAAGTGCCTCTCAAGCTTAAGGGTAAATTTTATCGCACAGCTATAAGGCCCGCGATATTGTATAGTACTGAATGTTGGTTAGTAAAAAGCTAACAAGAGCATAGGATCAGTGTCGCGGAGATGAGGATGTTGCGTTAAATGTGTGGTCATACAAGATAAGATAGGATTAGGAATGAATACATTAGAGAGAAAGTAGGGGTAGCACCTATTGTGGAAAAGATGGGAGAATCTCGCCTTAGGTGGTTTGGACATGTAAGGAGAAGACCCTTAGAAGCCCTTGTAAGAAGAGTAGATCAGGTAGATAATAGCCCAATAGCTAGAAGTAGAGGAAGACCAAGAAAGACTATAGGTGAAACGTTTAAAAAAAGATTTAGATTTGAATGGCATCTCTGAAGACTTAGTTTATGATAGGGCATAATGGCATCATTTGATTCATATAGCCGACCTCACCTAGTGAAAAAATACTTGGTTGTTGTTGTTGTAATAAGTTTTCCAATAATAACCTTATATCTTAAATAATTTATAAACATTTTTCACAATTTTCAGTGTTCTAGAAATTCTTCTATTAATCCCTCAAACCCATTATATGAGAATCATTCAATTTGTACGCAAAAATTTTTAATTTCACGTACATCCCTATTACCAATTTAATAAATTATACATATGTCCTATAAGTACATAATACAAATTAAACATTGTCATATATATATATATATAGTGTTTGGAAGAGATATTACATTTCTCCCTTCCTTTTAAAAAAATCGTGTCCTCAAAATTTTACCTGTTGAGAATAACTCTAGATAATTTTGTTGCATTTCCTCTGTCTTTTTCCATGTGGCCTCTTCTGTTGTTAATCCTTCCCATAATACTTTAACCAAATGGATTATTTTTCCTCTTAACTATTTTTTAGAAGTGTCCAGAATCTGTACAAGCCTATTGGGATAGGTCAAATCTTTTCTTAATTGTACTAGTTCGCTGGACAAGATGTGAGAAGGATCTGAACAATATTTTTTGAGCTGAGAAACATGAAAGACATCATGAAAATTTGATAAATTAGGTGGAATGCCTATTTGATAAGCTAATGACCCTACTTTCTTGAGGACTTTAAATGGGCCTAAGAATTGAGGACTCAGTTTCTTGGATTTAAGTGCTATACCTATTCCAATTTTAGGAGAATTTTTCAAAAATACATGTTCTCCTTCCTAAAATTCTAGAGGTCTTCTTCTTTGATCAACATAACTTTTCTATCTACTTTGTGCAGTAAGTAATTTATCCCTGACAAAATTTATTTTCTCTGAGGTTTGTTGCACTATGTCTGACCTTAATAAATTTCTCTCTCCAACTTCATACCAGTATAGTGGTGATCTACACTTCCTTACCATATAGAGCTTCATAAGGTGCCATCCCAATACTAGAATGGTGACTATTATTATATGCAAACTCTATTAATGGCAAATATTGATCCCAACTCCTTGTCTATTTTAGGACACAAGTTCTAAGCATATCATCTAGTGTTTGAATAGTTCTTTCAGTTTGTCCATCAGTTTGAGGATGATAGGTTATACTAAAACAAAGTTTAGTGCCTAATGTCTACTGTAATGTTCCCCAAAATCTAGAGGTAAATCTAGGGTCCTTGTCAGATATAATATTAGAAGGAATACCATGTCATCTAACAATCTCATAAATGTACAATTAAGCCAACTTATCTAATGAATAGATAGCTTTGATTGCCAAAAAGTGGGTTGTTTTAGTTAGTCTATCCACAATTACCCAGATAGCATCATGCCTTGAAGAAGTTCATGGAAATCTTATCACAAAATCGATCGCCACGTTATCCTATTTCCATTTAGGAATCTCTAATGGTTGTAGCAGACCAGGTGATTTTTGGTGTTCTATCTTAACCTTTTGACATGTTAAACACCTAGCTACAAATATTGTAATTTCTACTTTCATCTTATAACACCAGAAAATTTTCTTAAGATCTTGATACATTTTGGTGGTTTCTAGATGAACAGTATATTTACTACCATGTGCTTCCTCCAATATTTGATTTTTCAATTCTTTATCATCTGGAATACACAATTTATCCCTATATGTAAAACCCTAATACTAGTACTAATGGCATGTCCAAGATCATGCCTTAGTAGTTAGCATTAGTGATGTCACTTTCATACTAATACCAAATTTGTGAAAATAAATATAACATATATCAAAATATGAGCCTATGACAGGTGCAATAGTATACATATATCGAAAGAATATTTATACAAATTTAAACTTCATAGTGCAATTATTACATATTATGCCTTTCACGACACTACTTATACAATTTCTTCACAATGTATGTCTAAACTTCTCAACTGAACTCTTTCTTCATAATTCCGTTCTTCCTTTCTGCTCGTTGATGCCTTTGAAATCCCTAGAAATAATACTAAAATACAAATATACGGGGGTGAGAATTCAAATAATTCTTAGTAGTGTTATAAAAATGTGTCATCGTACTATTTCCAGTTGTTTCGAGGAAAAATACATTCTTTGTTTATAACTTTATATATATATATATAAGTTAGAGAGGTGGCAAACAGCCAAAACTAGTCCCCTCTCTTCCCAAAACAAAGGTTTAATTATTATTCTTTAGGAAAATCATTTGCACTATCCAGTAAATCATACAGTTTCAAATTCGGTTCCTTATCCAATTCAAATCAATTATCAATACTAGATATATAAAACATTCATCAAAAGTATTCATCGTCATAATAAAACATAATATAACAAACCATATCAAGTGTCATATCTCAATATAAATCATAAATGTCTGTTCATTATCTTTTGATGTTAAATACAAATTAGATATTTCATCATATCTTATACTCTTTATTCATTTGTCATTCTTTATAACTCTTTCCAAGAATTTTCAAGTAGTCTAAATCATTATATTACATTCTTTCGAGATACTCTCATACTTGAGGTTATATCCCATTCTATTATGGATATTCTCATACTCGAGGTTATATTCCTTTCTCTTCTGGATACTCTCCCACTTGAGTTTATATTCAGTTCATTCATACTTTCAATCGGGATACTCTCATACTCGAGGTTATATCACATTCTATTCTAGACACTCTCATACCCAATGTTATATTCAGTTCTCATATACTATGATAGGGAGGGAAATACCATCCTTAACCGATCATTTCATTCTCATCCATATTCTTAGTAGGTGAGGGAAATACCATCCTCACATTATTGTTCCATTCTTATTCATTTCAGGATACTCTCAAACTCAAGATTTTATCCCATTCTATTTTGGATACTCTCCTGCTCGAGTTTATATCCAGTTCTTTCATTCTTTCATTCGAGATACTCTCATACTCGAGGCTATATCCCATTCCATTCTAGATACTCTCATACTCAATGTTATATCCAGTTCTCATATACTATGATAGGGGGGAAATACCATCCTCAACCTATCATTTAATTCTCATCCATATTCTTGGTAGGTGAGGGAAATATCATCCTCACATTATCGTTCCTTTCTTATTCATTTTGGGATACTTTCATACTCCAGGTTATATCCCAATCTATTCAGGATTCTCTCCTACTCAAGTTTATATCCAGTTCATTCATTCTTTCATTCATCCATTTGGGATACTCTCATACTCGAGGTCATGTCCCATTCTTCTTTGGACACTCTCCATCATATCTAGTTCATCCATTCATTCTCATTCTTTCGGGATATTCTCATACTCGAGTTTATATCTCATTTATTCATATAATACATTATATATATATATATATATATAAATATAAATTTATTTGATCATTTCAAATTCTAAGTGAAGAGGGAGTAACACACTCAAACTCAATCTAATCTTATTCATTCGTTAATATTTTGTTTAATATTATTCATTTTCATTTGAATCAACCATATCATGAAAATCATTTCTCACGCTGATTTGGATGCATAATCATTTCATAATTTAATGAATTCTAATTATTCAATTCAAGGTTTAAGGTTTGTATTTAGGTCCCATGGAGTAAAGAACTCTGTTTCTATCAATTTCAGACTAAAAACCTCAATTTAAGGGTCTGGTAATCGATTACATGACCTTGGTAATCGATTACCAGCCTGGCAGAACCCATGTAAGCGATTACAAGTAGGATGTAATCTATTACACCTTGCCCAAAAGCCTTGTAATCGAATACATGCAGGATGTAATTAATTACAAGCTGCCCAAAAACACAATTGGTAGTTTCAGAAGCTTGGTAATCTATTACAATGGGTATGTAATCGATTACCACATGAAAATTTGTAGAAAACAGAGCCTTTGAACAATCCCAACCTAAACCAAACCAATGCCCAACAATTTCAACATCATACCAACATGAATATGATCCAAATCACTCATAAAGCATCAAATTTCAATGAAGGAAACAAAACCCCTTTTTTTCAAACCCTAAGACTCATAATGAGTCAAACCCAAGAATCAAATTCTTAAATCCTCAAATCATTCATTCAAAATCATGAAAATCAATACAAATCACTTTCAAATTCATACAAATACTTATAAACATGAAAATAGTATAAGAAAACTTTTCCCCTACCTTTCTTCCTTAAGTTATTTGAAGCTCTTTCTCCTTCCTTTTCTTCTTTCTTTCTTCCTTTGAAGCTTGGTTCTTCATTTTCTTCCCTACTTTTCTTCACTTTCTTCCCTACTTTCCTTTCCTTGCTTTCCTTTTTCTTTCTTTCTCCTTCGTTTTCTGCCTCTTCTTCATCTCTCTTTGTTTTTTTTCTCTCTTTCTCTGTTTTCATTTTTTCTCTTCTCTATTTTCTCTTACATTTCTTTCTTTCTTATTTTTTCTCTTTTCTTTCTTCTTTCTGCCGACTTAGGATAAGGATAGGATTCCATCTAGAACTTTTATATCTCTTAGGAACACTTTAATCTTCCAAAATCATACTTTCCAACTTCCATAAGTGTTCCAAAAAATCATTGGTCTCAACTAAATTATTATATTCAAATTTCCATAATTTCTCCATACACTGCTATTCCTTAACTACTTTTCTTAAATTAAATTGAACCTATAAGGTAAGTAAATATACCTACCTTAACTCATTTTTCATACCAAATCTTTTCCATATTCTAATTATCAACTCCATGTAGTCTCATAATTTTCCAAGCTGTCAAGCTATTTAATTTGACCTTTAAATACTTTATCAGTGTTATTAAAAATACCCAACTAATCCATTTGATCATCCATAATTTTCTACAATTTATACTAATTACCTTCATCTTGGGAATATATTTTCCCATATTTATTTCCTTCATTTTAAACTATTTGTCTCAAAATATAAGCTATTATTCATTTTTTGTGTTATAGAATTGCACTCAATCTTATCCAAAGGATTACCAAATTTAATAGATAACTTATACCAACTTTTTTGAGATTCTATAACACTAATCAGAATTTATTAGGTCAAGGAGGATGTTACAATTCTCCTCTCCTGTTACAAATTTTGTCCTCAAAATTTGATCACTCACTATGGGCAATTTCCAATAGTTCTACAAATTTAAGTTATAACATGACATACAAATTCAGTTCCATTTCAGTGCTCATTCAAATACTTGCTTATCCCACAGAACCCATATCTCAAGCATTACAAAGAATAGGAGTTACCTCATATAGCTCGGGTTCTATATACTCATGGTAGGGAGTAAATTAGGGCCTCACACTACCACTAGTATCTTATAAGGGAATTAATTCGTGAGGATTATACTGATACAATGAGGAATTTATTCAAGAATACATGATCTCCCTTCCTCACAAGAGGTCATCTCCATGATTCTAATGAAATTTTGAATACCCTACCCTCATATAGGATTGTCCCCGAAATCCACTATACTAAGTGAATCATAGTTCACATAACAACAAAGGATACTAAGTGGGAAACATGGACTAATTACCTTCCCATTTAAGGATAATTGTCCAATTCTCATTCTTAATTCAAATTCAAATTTTATGAGCACTGATTACTCAAACATACATTTAAAATACCGTTTCTCAATTCACAAATTCAATTCTAGCTCAACTTGAATATTCTAGGAGCAATGCCAATGGATTTCATCCATCACATTCCACAAATTCTATCAAATTTTTCTTATCTCATACTTTTCAACAAAATAAATACATTAATTCATCATAACAAAACAATAAATTTCAAGTTCCATACAAAACAATTATCTTCTTAGTTTATGATTTAGAATTAGGCCCCACTCCTAATCCTAGAGGATAATTTTTAGCGTAATGTCTTAGCTCATCACTGGTGTAACATACAATTCTATCAGATTTTACTCTCTACCTCTGAGGGTAGTTCTTGGCATAATGTCCCAATTCACCATAAGTATAATATATAATATGATTCTTTATACAAGTTTCAGTATCATGATATTTCCCAAATTTTGCACACTTTGATCTCCAAGTTTCTATCTGAAGTTGTTCCTCTTCATCCCGTGAATACTTAGACTCAGAAGTATCTCCTTCAGATTCCTCATCTATTCTTTTTCTCTTCTGGAAGCTTTGTCGTCCATACTCTAACCGTGACTTGGAATTTTCAGACTCCACAATTCTGCATCTTTCCACTAGAGTATTAAAATCCTTGATCATTAGAGGTTTTACCATTCTCTTTATTTCATCTTTCAATCCATCCTCAAACTTGATGCATTTCTAATTCTCATCTGGATTATACAGGAAGTAAAAGGAGAACTTCAATAATTCTTCAAATTTTGCCACATACTGTTCTACTGTCATATTTCGCTGCTCCAATTTTAAAAATTCTAACTCCTTTATTTCTTGCAAATTCCTCAAAAAATACTTATCTAAAAAAGTTGTCCTAAATACTTCCTAAGTTATTTGAATACTTGTTGCTTCTTTTAATCTTCTAACATCATTCCACTAATTTTCAGCTTCCCCTTTTAACATATAGGAAGCAAACAACACCTTTTGATTATCTATATACCCATCACTACAAAAATATTTTCTATTTTTCTTAACCATTCCTCTGCCTTTAATGGATCGTATTCACCTTGGAATGATGAAAGGTTGGCTTTTCTGAATTCAGACAAATCATGAAAATCTTGATTCCCTACCATAGCCACATTATTCATTGGTGCTCGTTGTGCATTAGCCCTCACCTCTTCCATAATTCTATTTGTCATAACCACTTGTTCTCTTACCACAGCCGCTATATCTCTGATGACTTCAAACATGTCTGGTGTGTTATTTCTATTTCTATCAGAGGCTCTATTACCTCAGGTATGCCTGGTTGATGCCATAGTCTCCTACACACATAACACAATATATTGAGTTGATCAGGCTCAATACTATGTAACAATGTGATAGTTAACTATAAACATACAAACTCAAGGTCATTATGCAATTCTACCTATGTACTCATTACTGGGATAAGACAAATGCATAACAAACGTAACTAGTCCATACCCTGGCTCAACAGGATGAACTGCTCTAATACTATAATGTAACATCCTAATACTAGTACTAATGACATATCCAGGATCATGCCTTAGTAGTTAGCATTAGTGATGTCACTTTCATACTAATACCAAATTTGTGAAAATAAATATAACATATATGAAAATATGAGCCCATGATAAGTGTAATAATATACATATATCGAAAGAATATTTATACAAATTTAAACTTCATAGTGCAATTATTACATATTATGCCTTTCATGACACTACTTATACAATTTCTTCACAATGTATGTCTAAACTTCTCAACTAAACTCTTTCTTCATGATTCCATTCTTCTTTTCTGCTCATTGATGCCTTCAAAATCCCTGGAAATAATATGAAAATACAAATATACGGGGGTGAGAATTCAAAGAATTCTCAATAGTGTTATAAAAATGTGTTATCATACTATTTCTAGTTGTTTCGGGAAAAAATACATTTTTTTGTTTATAACTCAATTTATATATATATATAAATAAGTTAGAGAGGTGACAAACGGCCAAAACTGGTCCTCTCTCTTCCTAAAACAATGGTTCAATTATTATTCTTTAGGAAAACCATTTGCACTATCCAATAAATCATGCATTTCAAATTCGGTTCCTTATCCAATTCAAATCAATTATCAATACTAGATATATAAAACATTCATCAAAAGTATTCATCTTCACAATAAAAAATAATATAACAAACCATATCAAGGGTCATATCTTAACATAAATCATAAATGTCTATTCATTATCTTTTGATATTCAATACAAATTTGATATTTCATCATATCTTATACTCTTTATTCATTCATCATTCATTGTAACTCTTTCCAAGAATTTTCAAGTAGTCTAAATCATTATATTACATTCTTTTGGGATACTCTCATACTTAAGGTTATATCTATTTCTCATTCATTCAGGATCCTTTCATACTCGAGGTTATATCTGACAATATCATTCATTTATTCAGGATACTCTCATACTCGAGGTTATATCACTTTCTCTTCTAATACTCTCTTACTCCAGTTTATATCTGATAAACATGATTTTCATACATTAGTTAACTATCATATTAAGTCTCTTGGACCTCTTATATACTTAATTGATTAGTTTTGGTCACAATTTATAAGTTTGGGCTCAAATTGGGCTTAATTGATTTTTTCAGTATTATTAGCATTTTACACTATTTCTGTATTTTGACCATATATTGAGTTCTAGAAATCTAATAATTATGAATTTTACCTTGTAGCAAATATGAGAGAAGACTCTACAACTTTAATGAAGAGTCCAAAGTCTCAATTAGAAGTCTAGTAGACCGAATTGGGCTTGGAAGTCAGAACTCGAGTTCTATCATGTAACCCGAGTAGTGTTCACTAATTGGTCCATAACTTGGGCTTTAGTGTGATATGGACCTGAAACCAGTAGCAATGGAAAGCTTACACATGAAGCTCAAACACTTATGAAGATCACGAATTTAAAATACAATGTTTTTATGGTGTTTTACCCCTGTGAAGTCGGATGACAGGATCAGAGACCTGTTAAGAGTGAATTGGGAATAACTCTCTCATCTCAAGCCCAAATCAAGTGATTTCGGTGACCAATGAAATCTAAGAGGCCAAAAATTATCTTTAACCTAGGAGAAAATTAGTATTATTAATTTTGAAGTTAGTTATTTTGTTATAAAGATGGGATCCAAGATAGAGAAAAACCTTAGCCGTTTTACTTGATTCTTATTCCTAGAGTTTTCTCCTTTCTCTTTAGATTTTCATCTTGTTCTCTTCTTTTTCTGAGTTCTTCCTTCCTATTCATGGAGGGGTAGAGCCTTTAATCAATCCAAGGGATTAAGATTCTTGATGATTAATCTTGAGATTCTATTTTAATTGTTATACATTCGATTATTAATCAAGTTTCTGTTCTTTTTGTTCTCTTTGTTTGATTCTGATTGAATGCTTAATTTGATTGGAATTTTTATATGATAATTACATAATTATCATATGCTAAGAGAGCATTCTAGAGATTAAACAAGGCATCAAAGGTGTTTGATGAATTATTTAGCTTGGTTAAATCTTGGTTTTTAAGTTAATTTGGGTTTTGGATGAATGCTTAATTTGTCTAATCTTAATTAATTGAATTCTAGAAGCATTTCTAGTAGAAGATCCATGGATCATTGAGAGGCGTCATGATGTGATCCAAGACCAAGGATTGGGTTGATAATTGATTGGATCTTTAGTGATCAAGGATATATTAAGATCAAGATTGGTTAGTTCTCTTGGATTGATTATTTCTTAATTTTGTTTTCTCTTCTTTAATTGCTTTCTATTTCTGTTAATTGATCTTACAAACCCCTTCCCCCTTTGTTTATTTACCTCTTAATTTGATTTCTTGATTATAATTAGAGTGATCTATGAGCTTGACCCGGTGTTACCTTATGCTGCAAGTAATTTTGGTATACTGGTTATAAATTAATTTAAATTTGATAGCCTCGACAGTTATCAATATCCAGTTCATTCATTCTATTATTCGGGATACTCTCATACTCAGAGTTATTTCCCATTCCATTCTAGATACTCTCATACTCAATGTTATATCCAATTCTTATATACTATGATAGGGAGGGAAATACCATCCTCAACCTATCATTTCATTCTCATCCATATTCTTGGTAGATGAGGGATATACCATCCTCACATTACCGTTCCATTCTTATTCATTTCGGGATACTCTCATACTTGAGGTTATATCTATTTCTCATTCATTCGGGATACTCTTATACTCAAGGTTATATCCCACAATATCATTCATTCATTTGGGATACTCTCATACTCGAGGTTATATCCCTTTCTCTTTTAGATACTTTCCTGCTCCAGTTTATATCTAGTTCATTTATTCTTTCATTCAGGATATTCTCATACTCAAGGTTATATCCTATTCCATTCTAGATACTCACATACTTAATGCTATATCCAGTTCTCATATACTATGATAGGGAGGGAAATACCATCCTCAACTTATCATTTCCTTCTTATCCATATTCTTGGTAGGTGAGGGAAATACCATCCTCAAGTTACCGTTCCATTCTTATTCATTCTGAGATACTCTCATACTCGAGGTTATATCTCATTCTATTCTGGATACTTTCCTGCTCTAGTTTATATCTAGTTCATTCATTCTTTCATTCATCCATTAGGGATACTCTCATGCTCTTGGTCATATCTTATTCTTCTCTAGAAACTCTCCTACTCAAGATTATACCCAGTTCATTCATTCATTCTCATTCTTTTGGGATATTCTCATACTTTAGTTTATATCCCATTTATTCATATAATACATTATATATATATATATATATATATATATATATATATATATATATATATATATATATATATATATATATATATAAAGTTATTTGATCATTTCAAATTCTAAGTGAAGAGAGAGTAACACACTCAACCTCAATCTAATCTTATTCATTTGTCAATATTTTGCTCAATATTATTGATTTTCATTTGAATAAACCATATCATAAAAATCATTTCTCACGCTGATTTGGATGCGTAATCATTTCATAATTTAATGAATTCTAATAATTCAATTCAAGGTTTAAGGTTTGTATTTAGGTCCCATGGAGTAAAGAACTCTGTTTCCATCAATTTCAGACCAAAAACCTCAATTTAGGGGTCTGGTAATCGATTATATGACCTTTGTAATCGATTACAAGTAGGATGTAATCGATTACACCTTGCCCAGAAATGCAATTGGTAGTTCCAAAAGCTTTGTAATTGATTACAATGGCTATGTAATTGATTACCATACGAAAATTTGCAGAAAATAGAACCTTTAAACCATCCTAACCCAAACCAAACCAAACCAATACCCAACAATTTCAACATCATACTAACATGAATATGCATCCAAATCACTCATAAAACATCAAATTTCAATGGGGAAGAAAGCATGAAAATCATGAAAATCCATACAAATCACTTTCAAATCATTCATTCAAAATCATGAAAATCCATACAAATCACTCTCAAATTCATACAAATACTCATAAACATGAAAATAGTAGAAGAAAGCATTCCCCCTACCTTTCTTCCTTAAGTTATTTGAAGTTCTCTCTCCTTCCTTTTCTTCTTTCTTTCTTTCTTCCCTTGAAGCTTGGTTCTTCATTTTCTTCCTTGTTTTTGTTTCCTTCCTTTCCCCTTTCCTTCTTTCTCCTTCGTTTTCTGCCTCTTCTTTATCTTTCTTTGTTTTCATTTTCTCTTCTCTCACGTTTCTTTCTTTCTTTTCTTTTCTCCTTTCTTTCTTCTTTCTGCTGACTTAAGATAAGAATGGGATTCCATTTGGAACTTCTATATCTCTTAGGAACATTTTAATCTTTCAAAATCATATTTTCCAACTTCCATAAGTGTTCCAGAAAATCATTGGTCTCAACTAAATTATTATATTCAAATTTACATAATTCTCCATACACTACTATTCCTTAACTACTTTTCATAAATTAAATTGAACCTGTAAGGTAAGTAAATATACCTGCCTTCACTCATTTTTCATACCAAAATATTCTCCATATTTTAATTATCAACTCCATGTAGTCTCATAATTTTCCAAGCTGTCAAGCTATTTAATTTGACCTTTAAACACTTTATCAGTGTTATTAAAAATACTTAACTAATCCATTTGATCTTCAGAATTTACTACAATTCATACTAATTACCTTCGTCCTGAAAATATATTTTTCCATATTTATTTCCTTCATTTTAAACTATTTGTCTCAAAATATAAGCTATTATTCACTTTTTGTGTTATAGAATTGTGCTCAATCTTATCCAAAGGATTACCAAATTTAACAGATAACTTATACTAACTTTATTGAGCTTCTATAACACTAATAAGAATTTATTAGGTCAGGGAGGGTTTTACACTATACATCACAGTCCCATTTTTCGTTACTTGAAACTCTTTTTGTTTTCCTTGAGCAACCTGGTCTTTGATCATTTGTAGAAATTAATCAGTGTGCTGTTTTTGACTAATTTGTGATTTAATTTCACTAACAATTTTTGTTTACTCATGCACAAAATTTTAGGTTGTAGAGTTATTGAGAGATTCAAATCTTGAAATTTCTCTAATAGCTCATATTCTTGAATAATCAAGTAGGACACGTGCAGTGATTTTCTACTTTGTGCATCAGCTAACACATTAGGTTTTCTTGAGTGATATTTCAATTCAAAATGATAATATAAAATTCCACTCATCTTCTTTACCTCATGTTAAGTTCTTTTTTATCAAAGAGATATTTCAAACTCTTATGATCACTGAACACTTCAAATTTAATTCCATATAGATAATGCCTCCATATTTTCAAGGCAAAAACCACTATTGCCAATTCTAAATCATGAGTTGGGTAGTTTTCCTCATGTGGTCTCAATTGTCTTAGAGTATAAGTCACTACTCTCTCATTTTGCATTAAAACACATCCAAGACCTTTCTTAGATGCATCACTATACACTGTAAATTTTTCTTTAGGATCAGGAATAATCAATACAAGAGTTGTAGTTAACCTGGTTTATAATTCTTGAAACCAATTTTGTCCACTCAAAAGGTTTTTCTTTCCTAGTCAGTCTAGTCAATGGTAATACCAATTGAGAAAATCCCTTAATAAATCTCCTATAATACCCGGCTAATCCTAGAAAACTCCTGATTTCAGTGATGGTTGTTGGTCTCTATCATTGCATCACTACTTCCAGTTTATTAAGATCAACTGAAACTCTTCCTTGTGATATTACATGCCCTAAAAATCTTACTTCTTGAAGCTAGAATTTGTATTTTTCTAACTTAGTAAACAATTGTTTTTCTTATAGGATTTGAAGGACTTGTCTAAGATGTTGTTCATGTTCTTCTACTATGTTCAAATATATGAGAATATCATCTATGAAAACAACCATAAATTGGTCCAAATAAGGTGAAAAAAATGTGATTCATGTAATCCATGAATATTGTTGGGGCATTGGTTAGTCCAAAAGGCATAACTAGATACTCATAATGTCCACATCTAGTTCTAAAAATAGTTTTAGGAATATCTTCTGGCTTAATTCTAATTTGATGATATCCTAATCTTAAGTCTATCTTAGAGAATATTGAGGCTCCACTAAGTTGATCCAACAAATCATCAATTCTTGGAAGTGGGTATTTGTTTTTAATGGTCACTTTATTCAATTATTGGTAATCTACACACAACCATAAACTTCCATCTTTCTTCTTTATAAAGAGCACAGGGGCTCCCTAGGGTGACACACCAGGCTGGATAAATTTTTTGGCTAGGAGTTCCTCTATTTGCTTCTTAAGTTCACTTAACTCCAATGGGGACATTCTGTAGGGTGCTATTGAGATAGGGCCTATTCCTGGTATTAAATCAATAGAGAAAGAAATTTCCCTTTTTGGAGGTAAATAATTTATTTCTGAGGGAAATACTTTTAGAAACTCTCTCACTATAGGGATAGTTTCTAATTTTTGCTATTCGTCTAAATTTAAGGAGAACAAGAGAACATATACTTGTGTACCTTCTTTCAAATATTCCTTAACTTGAATGGCAGAGCAATAAATAGACTCATCTCCAATAGATTTAGACACAGAAGTTTCAATAAAATTCACAGATTTCTCAGAACAATTAAAAACAACCTAATTTTGAGACATCCAGTCCATTCCAAATATAACATCAATATCCTTCATAAGCAAACAAATAAGATCTACCACTGACAATTTATTCTATACATAAACAGGACATTGCTAACAAACTTGACAAGTTACAACTTTCCCTTCCAGAGGGGTGGAAACTAGTAGATCATATGGTAACAGAGAAATAGACAGTTTCAAATTTTTTATGCAATCAAGGGACATAAATGAATGTGTAGCTCCTGAATCAAACAATGCAGTTAAAAGATGATTTTGAATTTGACACTTACCCTGTATCAGATTTGGAGTCTATTGAGCTTCTTCTGCAGTCAGAGTAAAAACATGTCCCTTGACTTGAGATCTTTAAACATAATTTTGAGTATTGAGTTTACAGTAATTTTTGACATGATGACCTTGTTGTCCACAATTGAAACAAGCTCTAGTTCCTTGCAAACAAGGTTTGTTACCATGGAATCTCTTACATTTAGAATAAGGTTGTCCCCAACTACTATCTTGTATTTGTTTTCCCTTGCTCAGATTGGGTCTAAATCGAGTATTATTTCCCTTTTGCCTCTCATTCCCCACTTTTCTTTTCAAGAAATTTATTTTGCCCTTATCATAATTTATCCTTAACTGAGTTTGCTTCACTATTATGCATTTATCAACTAACACAGAATAGTTTCTAATCTCCAGAGTAGCCACTGCATTCTGAAGTTCAGGCCTCAAACCAGATTCAAACTTTATTGCTTCCATTCTTCATCTTGATGATTTCTTAGGTAAGTGGAAAACTTGGCTAATTCTCCAAATTTTGTTCTAATTTCAAAAATTTAGTTTCCTTTGCATTCTTAATATTGACTGGAAAGTACTTTTTTAGAAAAGTATTCTGAAATGCCAGCCAAGTAATTGGTGTCCCTTGTGCTTCTAATATTCCTCTAGCTCCTTGCCACCAATATTTTGCCTCTCCTTCTAGCATATAGATAGCATAAGTAACCTTCTGGGCATCAGTATAACCCATTACCTCAAATATCTTCTCCAACTTCCTAATCCATTCTTCAGCTAAAGTTGGATCATACTCCCCCCTAAAAAGATGGTGGCTTAGCCTTTGAAAATTCAATAAGACCTTGAAATTGTTAACAATTCCCAACATGATTATTTTCCTTCCTTGGTTCCTCATTTCTATTCCCAGCATTATTGTTATTATTATTTCCATTGAAATTATTCTATAAGTGCTAGAAAATATTGTTTGTAATTGTGGCTTGGTCCCGAATAGCATTAGTCATTTCTCCTAGAGTATTCCACATTCTTTCATTTGGAGCATTAGGAGTATTCACTTCTTCTGCAAAAGTGTTCCTGTTCCTAGTGTGTCTAAGTGGTGCCATTCTGTCCCTATACACATAGATAGATAATTATTGAGGTGATCAGTCTCAATAATACTATACTTGTGGTTAGGAATAAATCACACAGCACTAAGACCGATATGCACATAATACTATGAATACCAACTATAAAATTTTCTAGGTGATGCATCTCAAATTAGGTCTAGACAATACTAATTCTACCTACATAGGCACACCTTTATACTACTGCTTTGATATCATAATGTAGCATTCTACCAATAATTATATTATATTTTAATAACGTTGATAGAATATTACGTACTTCATTTATTATTTCTTATTTTATAAAAATACGTGCAGCAGTTTATTACTTAATGTAATTAATTTAATACTTAAATCAATTAGGTTGATTTTCTCTTTTTTTTTTACTATAAAAACAAACATATGAATGGAACATAATTGTAATAGAATACGAATAGAAAATTTAAAAACACACTACCTGCATTTATTTATTACATTTACATAAGGTGTACCAGTACATCTATCTAGAAATATTTACAACCCCAAATAGGTACAAAACTACAAAAAAAAACATCTAAAATGTTTGAATAAACAAATCTGGTCAGTACGTTAGCAAGCATTGCATGCCCACTATGCAGCCAAGTCAACTATATAAAACTACATCATGCAAATATTGTCAGTCAGAATCATGCATGATGAACAAACAGATGTGGATGTCGTCTATCACCAGACGAATTTCTTTAGTAGGAGTGTGAAACACAAAATGAGCATCAAGATCAATTAGCAGAGTAATGCAAACCATCCTGATTCTTTGAACATAATAGATAAGGGGTGAGAATTTATAATTCTTAGTAGAGCAATCACACAGTTAAAAATCATTTCGTTTGAACTATGATATGTTTAGTTGCATTCACTGTAGAAAATACATTTCCACACAAAACATCATACATAATTATATAATAGTACTTTAGAATTATTTTCTAGATATAATCAAACATAATATCAAAACTTAACCGTAACAATAAAATAAAACCAATTCACATTTCATTATACATTACTTTTCTTTTCTTTGCTTACATGGCCATTATCCTAGTAGAGATCTTATACTTTCTAGGGCGTCCCCTAACTTAAATGGATCTGACTCACTATAAGACTTTCTATTAAGACTCCTCTTAGCCCGTGGATCATCTTAATAGAATTTAGAATGCAAAGCTTTCTATTAAGACTCCTCTTAGCCCATGGATTATCTCAAGACTCCTCATAGCCCGTGGATCATCTTAATAGACTTTAGAATCATTACATTATTTTTTTCTTAACATTGATGTCACATCTTTGGGGAAAATGCCAATTAGTAAAATGTCACAACCTTAAGTATCATTCTTTCACATAAGCAACATCAATAATTCATAACTTGTGATATTAAATTAGTCAAACATTTTCAACATAAATTAAATTACTTAATCTTAGTCAATCATATCTTGTGGCATCAACCACTTGATCAATGACACATTTTGGATTACATTTGAAAAGACTTCGAAAGCTTATTTGAATAACATACTCCAAAATGACATGTTTTCAATCCTATTTGAAAAGATAACATACTCCAAAATGACATGTCTTCGATTTTATTCGAAAATATAATATACTCCAAAATGTCCTGTCTTCAATTCTATTTGAAAAGACTTAGAGAACTTATTCGAATGACATACTCCAAAGTGACATGTTTTTTATCCTATTTGAAAAAAAACTAAGTGAGTTATTTACTTAAATACTATTCGATTTCTAGTCTTATTTAGACCTTTAACTTCTAACTCCACCATCAAGAATCCTATTGATCGAATTTGACTATGTATGGCAACTGAAATCCTTCTTCTCATTCTAACCAATTTCAGACCATTTCTACCACCAAGAATTCATTTCTAACATCAATTTCATTTTAAATTAAAGATTAGACCAAAATCCCCAAATTGATTTGAATGAAACCCTACTTCATGGATCTTTGTCTATTGACCATATTTTCTCAAAATTAACATCATTCTTATGATTCTTCCTTCATCAACATCCTCATTCTTCATTAATCTTCCATTGAAATTGCAACATCCTCTTCTTGACATGTTAGTCTTGTATATGATTACAGAAGTATCATAATACTTATATGACATCTCAGTTAAATTTTGTGACTTTCTGAGTTAGTTTAAGCATTTTGTTGTGGCACTATATATGAAAAAAAGTGTTCTTAACTTAGGAAATGACTTAAACTGTTTAGTTAATGAAAATAAATATGAAGAATTTATTTCTAGGTCACAAATGTATGGAATGTGATGTAGTTAAAGTTTGAGAATAATTAGAGTTAGTTTAGTATTTTTAAGCATACTGAGTGGGTATTTTAATACCGGATTGACTTGATGTAGATATGGAAACCTAGGGAAACGGTAAAACTAGGATTAAGATGAATTCTAGGATTTATTCTAATACCTATGGAAGTTAGGAAATTTGATTTGGTAAAATCAAGGTGTTCTTAACAGATATAATGTTATAGGAAAATATCTAAATTTTGTGAAAGATTCTTATAGTTCCTAAGCCTTCTTTGTTGACTTTGAGATATTTTTCTCTCTTGGTCACTCTCTCTCTCTCTCTCTCACAAAAAAGCAGCAGGAGCTACAGAAAAGAAAGAAAACATAAACAAAGGAAAAATAGAGGAGAAAGAATAAAACGAAAGAAAGGAAACGTGTAACACCCTAATTCTATATACTATAGTATATTGTCAATATACTCAAGTAAATAGAATCTAGCATGTCATTTCTAAACTTAAACATAATTACAACCTGTATATTAACTATCAACAATAGATATATAGAGCCTTTAACATGAAAATAAAGAGAACAAGACATTTTATACAATCTGAAAACTTGCTCTTTACTACGAATTTACAAAATATATATCTGAGATATACATTATACACAATGGGCCGTATTGGCACTTATACAAACTATCAAAAACTACATATAACATTAATATATTGTGTGTTTGAGGAACAAAGATAGTTTCTCTCCTCTTACTCATGCAGTGTTCGTAATTGCTTTTTCATAATCAGTTATGGCTACTTCATATTAGTTCTTTCCAAGTAACTCTATAATCTAATCTCTAATCTATTATCTTTTGTAAATGTCATAATTTAGGGTTAAATAGACTTAGGAATTTCGATATATTGTAAATTTTAATTATTTTTTAATGAAAATTCTGTCATTTTAGTTTCCTCTCCAACTTACAAAGATAGGATAGCTTCTCAACTTGTACACTCCTTCTGATAAGGATTTAATCTTAATAAAGAATTAGAATTAAAAAATAATTAAACTAACAAATATTTATTAAATAGTAAATTGAACAATATAGAAAAAGGCGTGCACTATAGAAAGGATGGACCACATTAACTAAATTAATCGGGATTCAATTCTTGCTAAGATCTACTATTGATAAGTTATGTGTAAGTACCTATAAGCCCTTATTAAACCTGAAGACCTGTATTGACCCTAGGACGGGGCAAACACTCTTTACCCTAAAACAATTTTAATGGTAGCATATCAAAGCCCATATATGACGTAACACCCCAAAATTTCCTATCTTGTAAACAATAATTTTGACAGTTAACAGAATTTTACTATTTAGTAATTTTTGGATGCTGTAAAATTATTTTGATTATTCCATCAGCGTATTTGATCGTTTTGAGTAATTTACTCTGTGTCAGGAAAATAAAAATTTTTGGGCCGAGAAAAACTTTATGTAATTTAATTTTTATCGTTAGATTTTAATTATTTTACATGATCTGAATTGATATTTGTGAGTTTTCTAATTTTTGTGATTTTATGTGTGATTATGAAAATTTTTACTGTTTGTGAGCTCAGGGGGTGTATGTGGGCCCAGGTGGCCATACGTGGGTCCAGGTGGGTCCCGCAAAGTGAAAAAAAAATTTACGCATAGAAAAATTTGTACTGTTTAGACGGAGACATGGGATCTTACTAAACCTGAATCCGGAAACAGTTTCAGAAAGTTTCCTTTACGATATTTTGTAATGTATTTAATTATCGGACAATAAAAATACAGTAAATATATTCTTTCGTGGGGTTATAACAGATAAAAATAAAATTCTATACTGTTAAGTCAACATTGGTTTGGATATCCACCATCGATTTAATCACCATTGAAGATTTAATCTTGATTTAATCAACGGTGGAGATTTGATCTTAAAAGTGAATAGGATCAATTATAATCATTGGATGGAAATTAAATCAAGGGTAGAGATTTAGTCTTATAAATGGCTATGACCATTATCAACCCTTGGATGTAGATTTAATCAATGGTGGAGATGGATCATTAATGACCATTGGATTTAGATTTAGATCAATGGTAGAGAATTGGTCATCAAAAATGACTACCACCATTTTAGACCCTTGGATGTAAAGTTTGAAGGTGTAATCTTGACCCTTCATTTTGGAGACACATTCAATAGTTAGGATTGCAAGCCAAAAATGATCCAATGGCTAAAATAAAGTCTTCCATCTATAACCTAAACCTAATCGCTATTTTAATCCAAACCATTCTTTTAATCAAGGGTTAGGATGGCTTAGGATGATGACTATGAAATTTGTCACATTTTATGAAGCATGGAAGGGGCGGACGGTTTGGAGATGCATGGGAGAGGGGAGACAACTTTGAATAGGCTTTTTAGGCCAAAGAAAAAGATGAAGGCAATAGCCAAGTGTCAAGACCATTAATTATTTTTCCTATTGATCATTAATGATCATGTTTTTCAAACTTCACTTTCCACCTTTCTCTAATGCAAGCTACGGCCATGCATAGCTTTGAAGACCAAGTAATTCATTTCTACACTTCATATTATCATATTTTCACCTATTTCACTTACGTTTCAAGAAACAAACCAAAGAAAACTCCATTCTCTCTCCCTAAAGAAGACCATTCAGCCAAGCACCCTAAACTTCTCCTCCATCACTTTTTAATTTCATACAACCTAGTTTCTTGAATCCTTACCTTATTCTAAACAACTTTCATATTGAATACTTTCTCTAAATCTTCTATCTTGAAGGACTTTTACTAAGATCAAGTTATAGAGTTTTGTTGGTGAAGTGTAAGGAAACTTCATTTATTCTTTTCTTTTTCATGTTCTAAACCATGTTTGATCCATGGTTCCTCTTAATCAAGCTTAATATATTAATTTATTTATGTTTGTTTTATGTTCAAGAGACTTTTGTTGGTGGAGATCTTGTTCTAAATCCAAAGTAAGGAGCTTTTGTGGTTCTTCAAGAGGTAAGAGGGAGATCCATCTCACCAACCAAGCATGGTGGTGAGAGATGGTTTTATATTTGATGGATGGTGAATCCATGTGAGGATTCATATCCATGGTCATGTAATTATTTGTGTGGTGTTTATGTGCTTTGATTATTTGCCTATGTTTGGTATGATTTGCATGATTTATTACTTTGATTATGGCATGTTTGTGATATACATATAATATGTATATGTATGCCATGATTTGATGGTGGAAAGGAAATTGATTTTTGGCTCCAAAGGCCAAGGGGGAGGCTACGGTTTTGAGCTCCCAAAAATTAGAGTTCATGTTGAAATTTTTCAAGAATAAGGGAATTAATTTTTGGTCCCTAGAACTTAGTGAATTTTAGCCAAGACACCTCTAAATAGGTGTTCATAAATTAATAATTTCATAAAGGATGAAAATGGATGATAAAAAGAGTATGGAAAATAAACAAAGGGTTTGTTTTTCAAGAGAACAAGAATACGGTCTTTGAGGAATTTTTATTGATTTATTTTGTGTAAAAAGATCCTAAGTGTTTTTCTAAATATGAGTTTTGAATGAAACGGGCAAACATTGATTTTAAGGATTTGCAAAGAAAGTGAACAAGGATTTGCAAAGAAAGTGAAAAAGGATTTGTAAAGAAAGTGAAAAGGGATTTGAACAAATGGGTTGGGTTTTTATAACCATCGGTATTTCGGTTTTGAAAATAAAATTTTAATGGTTTTGTTTGTGTAAAACCATATCAATTTAGAAGGAAAAATGTTTTGATAATTTTCAATAGTCATGTCCACGTTTTCGAAGGCTTGTAATGCATTGATTTTGATGAAACAAAGTGATTTTTTAAGTGGAAATATAATTAATTTAATACAAGGAATTTGGAAAGGGAATCAGAGTATTTTAGCACTTGAAAAATGATTTGGGAAAAATGGAGAATATAATGGTATTTTGAAAATTTACTAATGTATAACTTATTTTTGAGTTGTGAAGTACGTTAGAAAATGTTAAGTTTTGAAATGTTGATTTATATCAATGGAAAAGTGATTTTGTGAATTATATTTTGAAAAAGGATTTCTTGAGTAAAGAAATGTGAAAAAAGATTTTCTTGAATAAAGAAAATGTGTTAAATAAAGTATAAAGTCATATTATTTTGAGAAAAGTGGAAATGGAATTTTTGAAGAATGAGAAATATTTTCTGTAATGGAATTGTGGTGAAAAAAATTATTTACGTATCTTAAAAATGCAATTTTTAAAGTACGTGGTTTGAAATACAGTAAAATATTTCTAAGTATTTGGAAATACAGTAAAATATTTTTACGCGATTTGAAATATGATAAAATATTACTACGCGATTGGAGATGCATTGAAACATTTTAAGTGATTTGAATTACGTTTAAATATTTTACGTAATTTGAACTACTGTTGAAAAATCACTATGTGATTTAAAAGTGATAGAATATTTTTACGTGATTGTGAGAAAATGACACGTTTTGCCTGTGATTGGCATTTGGTGCATTATACATGCATTGAAAAGATATGTCTGTGATTGGATTTGGTGCATTATACGTGCATTGGAAAAATATGCGTTGAAGCATATGATTACATTGAACAAATGAAATTGAAAAGATTTGGCCCTTTGGGGTTAGACTTGCACTGATATATTCGTGCATTGTATAAAATATAGTTAATAGCTATTATGGCCCTTGTGGTTGAAGAGGGAATGAGAATTGATAGTGAGGTCTATGATGGATCTTGGGGGCGTCGAAGTGCGGCAGTTGACCAGTGGACAGTTGGCAAGTACCCTGTGTCATTTGGCGATGCAGTCTGTTGCAACGCATTGACGATACCCGATAAGAACACGATTCTTTTCAACGACTGAGAGATTGTCTTTGGGCTAAGGCTGACAATTAACCAGAGCATTCTTCTCAAAATTATGAAAACCTCCATGGAGTTGTTTTTGATAAACTGAGTCTTTGTGTATATGCATAAATCTGAGCATTTATATCTGTATAATATATTAATTGAGGAATGTTGGCTATGACAATTGTTTTGAGTACTTGGATAATGATTGAACTAATAAATGATTAGATGATGATAGTTAATTAATGCTGATAACATGATTATGGTATGATCTATCTGTATGATATGTTGTTTGTGTTATCTCTGTACTGCCATGTTGGTAATGGCGTAAGTGATCTCACTTCTTTGTTATGCTGTTTTGTTGTGTCTATACTGTTAAAATCAAATAATAGAATGATCGAGTTATCTTAGACATAACGGGCGTTGGATACTCTGAGATTGGTGACAACAATAAGGAGTGGACATTCAGGATTTGAAGGTGTGTAATGTTGACAAAGGAACAGATGTCTGATGCATCAAGATGGACAGAAAAAGGAATAAATATGTTAAAGTTTCTCGTTAGTGTTGTACCGTGATATTAAGTAGGACCCGTCATGGGGTTTGTTACTGTTAAAAAAATAAGTCCGTTAATTTTATATTTCTTTTTAAATTGTGATATTAATTAGTGTCAATATTGCATAATGAATAGTTAAAATATGATTTTCAATATTACTTAATATTTTCAGCAAATTTACGTTTCAGTAAAGAAGAAAATTTTGAAACCCATCTTTTATAACTCAAACTTTGTACGAACTTCTTTTCAGATTATGAGTCGGGAGTCAGACATGTGATACCCTGAGGAGGGTGTTACATGTGACCTTGGGAGACATAAATAATATGACATCTTTTGGACGTTCGTCTATTTCAAATCCGAACGATGTTATGGATGCAATAAAATAAAAAGGAAGGACAAACCAACTAATCAACAACTTCTGTGATTGGAAATCAAAAAGCATTTCAACATGTGACCCAAACCGTCCACAGGGAGAAACCGTCCACAGGGAGAATTAAGAACCTTCATGGAACCCACCCAAAAACAATGCTACAACTTTGAATAAAATAAAAGTGCTTTTCTCTATCACCATCTAACTTCATATAAAGCATCACCCAAATATGGACACACGCACAAGTCACAAAGGAAGAAAGAAAACCACAACCTACGAAAGTAACGAAACATCAAACATGTTTGGAATGATGAACCCACATGCTTCGGACACCAATGTGGATGTCCTTGATTACTTTGAACCTGCCGCAACGACGGGGTTTCGGGATGCTCCAGCTCCGGCGGAAGCATTCTCCCGGAGTTCAAGCTTTCGGAATGTCTTCCTGGCGGAGAGCTGGGCAGAGCTGCTATTAAAGGAGGATGACACGGATGACATGTTTATATACGGCGCTTTGCGTGAGGCCGCCACCACTGGATGGTTCCATGCCTATAACATGGGGTGGAAAACGTTGATGTGGTGGTGAAAATGGAAAATGAAGGAGAAAACAGTGGCACTGCTGCAGCAGCGCGTGGAAGTCATGCGCCGGGGGATCAGAGGAGCTATAGAGGAGTACGGAGGAGGCCTTGGGGGAAGTACGCGGCGGAAATAAGGGACCCCAAGAAGAACGGCCCGAGGGTGTGGCTTGGGACTTATGAGAAGGCTGAGGATGCAGCTTTGGGTTATGACCGAGCCGCGTTCAAGATGCGTGGGTCAAAAGCCAAGCTGAATTTCCCTCACTTGAATGGCTCAGATCACTCTGAGCCGGTTAGAGTCACGCTCAAGTGTCGCTCACCGGAGCCACCCTTGCCGTGCCCTTCTTACTCTTTGGATTATAACAGCGCTGAGAAGCGGAGCAAGAATGTTGACAATGGCGCAGTGGCGGCTTTGGAGCTGCATAACCTAAATATGTGGCAATTTTCCACCGATAATTCTTCGTGGCAATAATAAGGGATATACATACGAAAATGTGTTATTTTTCTCCCGTTATTATAGGATTACAGAAGTGTCATGATAGTTTGTCTTTATATTTTTTTCCCTTTTTTCGTAGTGATATGAATAATTTTTCCCTTGATAATGAGACAGGGTTGTTTCGACTTTCATTCATCATATCCACCCTGACTTTTTTACTTATTAGATAATAATGAGGAATATAACAAATTGATGGACGAATAATGTTATTTAACTCACATTCTTGAAGTCACAGTTCTATATTAATATAATTACATATATATGCACGTGATTCCATTTTTCCAAATTACATTTCGTAAATATTGAGGAGTTTCGAATTTGATAATTTGTTGAAGTTGCTGCATCATTAGAAGATAGCCAGAAGATAAAAAAATTAATCCTGATAAAAGGAAAATTCGTTATGTGGGTAGACGCCATAAATACTTGGGGTCTTCCTTCTGTAATCTAATGGTCTAAGACTAGGAATTTCTCGTGACAAAGAGGGTTACTTTCTCTTATATCAAGGAGAAAATTAATCATAAAATCACAGATTGAAAGAAACAATTATCCTCATCAGGGAAGAGGTTTTGTTAAAATCAGTAACTACTTTGACTACAACTATTTCTCTTGATTCCATCGCTTGTTTTAAACTTCATGATTCCTTTCTATGATGATACTCATAAAAGCATGCAGAGATTTTTGGAGGGGGAGCTCTGAAAATGATAAGAAAATTCACTGGACTAGTTCGTAAGGAAGTAGGAAGAATGGGTTTCAAGGATCTATAAATAGTAATGTAGTATACAGCAATGCTATAACAAAATGTTGGAGAGTCTTAGATACACATTAACTCTCTGTTCTATCATTTGTTCAAAGGTTGGTACTTTTTCTCATTCTTCCTTTCTTCAAGCTAATATTCCAAATAATTAAATGTTCTTGGACTTGGCGTAGCTTGTAGAAAGAACAAAAATTGTGGAAGTTCCTTAATATGACATCCTCCCCACAATAGGGAAACTTAGTGAGAGTAAAGTGGTAGCAATTTCTATTTGCCCAATGTGTGGTATGTTAAATTTTTACATACACAAGGATCTTGAGAATTCATAATTTTTACATGCACATCATTATGTCAATGTGTACTAACCTTGATCCATGCTAAAACTGGTGCTTCAATTTTGTAGATCTTGATGAAGGTATAAACTCCTTTCTCTCTCTTCTCCTTCTCTTCTCTATGCTTTTTCTTTCTTGATGGAAGTTATGAAAACGTAAATTGTTCTGGAAGGAAAGAGGACTTAGTTTCTTCGCTTTTCTATGCATTAAAATATGCTCCTACCAAACAGTTAATAAAGGTTAAGAAACATCTTCCTAACCGTTATCAACCAATTACCATTTAGCTTTCACTTATTTATTAAATCACATAATTTGCCACACACATACATGAGACATTTCTTACATCCTCTCACTTGGTTCATGTGACAAAGTATCATTTCATAATTTAATAAAATATCAATCATAATGTGTATAAACAAGGCTAAAAGTTTCATACATTGGTTGTATCATAAGTCATAATTAAGAATAAGAACTAATAAGAGTCATGACAGTTGTATATTATCAAATTGACATAGTTCCTTCCATGTACTACTATATTAGCCTTCTTCTTAATATGACACTTTAATGGGAAGTACATAATATGTCCAACAATAATGTCTTTATCAAAGACCAATCCTGTTTTCAATATTATCATTCATACATGTACACATAAGTTTAAAAAATAGAAAAATTCATAAACTTATATATTAATGAGCTCAAAGTGTCAAATATACATTAAACAAAACTATAATGTTCAACTTTCACTAGTAAACATAATGCCCATACTTTTAACATAACTAGTAAATGTTTGAGCGGTAATCCTTTTGTTAAAGGATCAGCAATCATAAGATCAGTGCTAATATACTCTACTGACACTTTATGTTTCTGAACTTCTTCTTTAATGGCAAAATATTTCAATTCCATATATTTAGCACCTTTGGAATACTTGTCGATTTTAGAAAAGAAGACAGCTATGGAATTATCACAATAATTTTCAGCGGTTTGGCAATACTGTCGACTACTCCAAGCCCTGAAATAAAATTTCATAGCCATTTAGCTTGAACCATGGTCTCAAAGCATGCCACAAATTCAACTTCCATAGTGGATACAGCAATGACAGACTACTTCGCACTTTTCCATGACATAGCTCCTCTAGCTAAAAGATACAAATAACCAAAAGTGGATTTTCTTGTATCCACACAATCAGTAAAATCTGAATCTGAATATCCGATCATTTCAAAATGATCAGACCTCCTATAAGTAAACATATGATCCTTCATTCCTTGCAGATATCTCAGAACTTTCTTTGCAACTTTTCAATGATCTAAACTAGGATTACTCTGATATCTTCCCAACATTCCAACTGCAAAGCTAATATATAGTCGGGTACAAGTCTGAGCATACATTAAACTCCCAACAACATATGCATACAGAATTGCTTCCATCTATTTTCGTTCCATATCATTCTTTGGACATTGTATAAGACTAAACTTGTCTCCTTTCTGAATTGAAATCGGAGCTGCTAAGCATTTTTCCATGCTAAATCTCTCTAACACTTTATTTATATATGCTTTCTGAGACAAACCCAACAATCCTTATGATCTATCACGGAATATCTTTATCCCAATCATATAGATTGCCTCACCTATATTTTTCATTTCAAAATTATTAGAGAGAAACTTATTAGTCTCACTTAATAGACCAAATTTATTAGTTGCAAGCAAGATGTCATCAACATATAGAACCAAGAAGATAAACTTACTCCCACAGACCTTCAGATATATACACTGATCAACAATGTTTTCCTTAAATTCAAAGGATACAATAGTATCATTGAAATTGAGATACCATTGTCGGGAAGCTTGTTTAAGTTCTTATATTGATTTCTTAAGTTTACACCCCATATGTTCTTTTCCTTCTTCTATGAACCCCATTGGTTAGTCCATATAAACCTTTTCCTCTAAATTCTCATTTAAAAAGACAGTTTTCATATCTATTTGATCTAACTCTAGATCATAATGAGCCACCAATACCATGATAATTCTGAGAGAATCTTTCTTAGAGATCGGTGAAAAGGTCTCCTTATAATCAATGTCATCTTTCTGAGTAATCACTTTTACAACTAACATGGCCTTGTAACGTTCTAAGTTACCATGAGAGTCATATTTGGTCTTACAGACCCACTTACAACCAATTCTTTTAGAGCCTTCTGGTAACTCAACAAGGTTTCAAACCTCATTCTGTTCCATAGATTTCAACTCATCTTTCATGGCATCTAACTATTTTTTAGCATTATCATTATTCATGACTTGTGAAAACATAGCTGGTTCATTCTCTATTCCTAAGTCAACTTCAGACTCTTGTAGATATACCACATAATTATCAGAAATAGTTGATCTCTTATCTCTTTGAGATCTTCTTAATGCTATTTGTTGTAGTTCTTCTACTATAGGCTCATTTACTACAACTTCATTATGAGTAATGGGATCATTTATTTGTTGTTCTTCATTATTGTTACTCAGCTCAACAACTTGAAGAATAACAACTTTATTAGAGACACAAGTCAAAGGAACTTGCACTCTCAATTCTTGAATCTCCACCTTACGCAGTGTTTCACTCCCACTAACTTCACCATTCTTAATGAACTTAGCATTCCCAATTTCAATAATCCTTGTAGTATGGTTAGGACAATAAAATTTATACCCTTTTGAATTTTCTGGATAACCAATGAAATAAACCACTGATGGTTCTTGCATCCAGTTTCTTTTCTTGTGGATTGTAATATCTAATTTTAGTCTGGCAACCCCAAACATGCAGGTGCCTTAGACTAGGTTTCCTTCTAGTCCACAACTCAAAAGGAGTTTTTGGAACTTTCTTACTAGAAAGCCTATTCAACAAATACATGACAGTCTTTAAAGCATAAGTCCACAATGAAATGGGTAAAGAGAAATTACTTAACATACTTCTAAACATATCTAGTAAGGTTCTATTTCACCTTTCTGATACACCATTTTGTTGTAGTATACCTGACATTGTGTATTGAGCACATATGCCACGCTTCTCAAGGAATTTAGCAAATGGACCTGGGTGTTGTGCACTTTCATCATATCTTCCATAATACTCACTACCTCTATCAGACTTGAAAATTTTCACTTTTCTGTCTAATTGCCTCTCTACCTCATCAATATAAATCTCTAAGGCATTTATAGCCTGAGATTTCTCACGCAGCAAATAGACGTAATCATAACGTGAATAATCATCAATGAAGGTGATAAAGTATCTTTCTTTATTGAAAGAATTAGCATCAAAAGGTCCACAAATATCAGTATGTATAATTTCAAGAAGCTGAGTGCTTCTTATGACTCCTTTCTTTGTGTGTTTTGTTTGTTTACCTTTAATACAATCCATACATACATTTAGATCAGTAAAATCTAAATCTGGAAGGATTTCATTCTTTACAAATCTTTCTATTCTTTTTTTGGAAACATGTCCCAAACGTTTGTGCCACAAGTAAGCAGAACATTCATTGACTAAACCACGTTTAGTACTAACATTATGATGCAAGGTTAAGAGCGTTTCAGCATAAAGAGTATCAAGATTTAACTTGTATAATCCATCACATAACATACCACTACCAATCATGTAGTTATGTTTATACAAACTAAAACTACTATTACCAAATATAAAAGAGTATCCAGCTTTATCAAGTTTGGATAATGAAACTAAATTCCTAGATATACTAGGTACATAAAGAATTTCACATAAATCCAAATGATGTCCAATGTCGAGGATTGAACAATACATCCCGACAGCTTCCACTGAGCTCTCATTCTATTGCCTATAAAGATAAACTTTTCATTTGGTCTTGTGATTTGGGTTGTAAGGAATCCCTGCATCGTATTAGAAATATGAGTTGTACAGCCAGAATCAATCCATCAAGTATTATAAGGAACTTTAGCTAAATTTGATTCGAAACATATATAAGCACTAGGCTTACCTTTCTTTTCGAACCAAGCCTCATGTCTTGGACAATCCTTTTGGAAATGTCCAGACTTTTTACAAAAATAACATATGTTTTCATTCGGTTCCTTCTTGTGGATTTGAGAGGAAGATGCCTCATTGATCTTTAGGAGTCATTTTCCTTTCTTGTCATGTTTCCTACTAGCTTTATTTCCAGCTTCTTGATGGTTAACATAATTGATGGAATGATTTCTTTGATTCATAAGTCTGGTTTCCTCCTGAACTAGTATACTGTGCAATTTATGCACATTCCATTTGTCTTTCATGGTGTTATAGTTCATTTGGAAAGGACCATGCTCAGATGGTAATGAGTTCAAGATGAACTACACAAGGAAATTTTCATCCACATCCATTCCTAATGACTTAAGTCTTGCTGCAATATTTGTCATTTCAATGATGTGCTCATGCATAGTACGAGAACCATCAAATTTCATGGTGGTCAAGGTACTCATCAGTGTCCCAGCAAAAGACTTATCAACAGTTTGGGAGCGCTCTTCCATAAACGTCATCATTTCTTTAGCATTTTTAGTTTTAAGAAAAGCTGACTTAATGTTGCTAGCTATACTCATCCGCATATACATTAGACTCAATCTGTTTGATTTTTTCCTATTTTTATAATGGATTTTCTCTTCATCAGTGCTTAAAACAATAATAGCATCTGGTTTCTCTACTCGAAGAGCTAAATCCAAATCTATTACCCCAAGGTAAAACTAGATTTGCTCATTCCATTCAGAGAAGTTTAATCCATTAAAAATTGGTACAGATGAGAGATGTGAATGTAAAGCAACAAGTACTGTAACCAATAGAGATTTAAAAACATTAATGCTTTGAGTTACATACTAATATGCTACAAAAATTTAGAAAACACTTCATACAATGCATTTGATGTTTATCTTTGGGTAATCCATCAATATACCACATTCAACATAATGATGCTAATAAAAATTACATAATTTGGCAATAATATGTACACTAACTAGAAATGTCTATTATCTTTGGATATATAAATAAAACTAATAGTGCATTTACACTACTAACATTCATGCTCATTAATTATAAGAACAAACAATCAACCTTTGGTTGATCCTTAACTATCCTATAACAATGAACATCAATATACCCATAAATCAAAAATTATCATATTATTTATAGCATCAAAATTATGGGTAATTGAGATAAAACCATTTTACAATTTAGAATTAAATCAATTTGAAGATTTGACTATTTTGATGATTAACAAATCTATCATACTTTAATTCTAAAATATTAACACTTCATAAACATTAGAAGAAATAAAATTTCACATTTAATATTAATTTCAACATCATCATAAAATAATACACTATTCAACACTTCACGATGAATAGCATGTATTTAACATTATGTGCTTTATCCAGTACTTCATGCCATCAATTTGGTTTTATCAATTTTATATATACATTAACTTAATGCTATAAAAGCCATAAAACCAAATTACCTCCATATAAGACAAATCACGTCCATTAACTTTCATATAAGACAAAGTGATGTTGACCATTTTCAATCAAGAAACTGATCCATTTCAAGGAATAAAGCAACGAAACCTTTCATATTTAATTGTTTCGATAAAAATAATCCAATTTTTTAATTCGTGATGGAAACGTGTTGCAGCGTAATATCATGAATAATGTAACACCCCAAATTTCCTATCTCTTAAACAGTAATTTTGACAGTTAACAAAATTTTACTGTTTAGTGATTTTTGTGTGCTATAAAATTATTTTGATTATTTCATCAGCATATTTGATCATTTTGAGTGATTTACTCTGTGTCAGGAAAATAATAATTTTGTAGGAAAAATCTTTTCGTATTTATTTTGATTATTTTTAACAATCTGACTTGATTTTCATACGTTTTCTAATATTTATGATTTTTGTGGATGATTATGAATTTTTTTTGACTATATGTGGGCCCAAGTGGTCCTAGGTGGGCCCAGGTGACCTTATATGGGCCTGGTGGGTCCCACAAAATAAAAAATTAGAAAAATTTGCTATTTAGACAGAGACAGGGGATCTTACTAAACCCGAATCGGATTTTAGAAAATCTTTTTTTGTGTTTGTATTTGTATTTAATTATCGAGCGATAAAAATACAGTAAATATATTCTTTCGTGAGATTTTTAGTAGATAAAAATAGAAATTATATTGCTTAAGTCAACATTGATGGTTTGGATATCCACCATTGATTTATTTAATGGTGAATACTTGATCTTGATTTAATTAACAGTTAAGAAATAAATTTAATAAAGAAGCATTGGATAATCACCATTGATTTAATCAATGGTGTGAGAATAAACTTAGTTAGGCAAGGTTCAATATCAACCGTAGATTTAATCAACGGTGTAAATTTGATTATATAAAGTGACCATTTACAACCATTGGATTTGGAATTGATCAAAGGTGGAGATTTAGTCTTAAAAAGTGACAAAGACCATTTATGACCATTGGATGAAGAATTAATCAAAGGTGGAGATTTGGTCTTCTAAAAAGGCTATGACTAATTATAACCCTTGGATTTAAAGTTTGAAGAAGTAATCTTGACCATTTATTTTGGAGACACATCTAATGGCTAGAATTTAAAGGAGAAGGATCCAATGGCTTAGATTTAGTCTTCTAAAAATCAAAAGTCTACCTAAATCCTAACCATTGAATTAATCATGGCTAGAAATGCTTTAGATGGTAACTAATAATTATGACAACCTTGCATGCATAATGATGAAGGGGGCACGGTTTTGGAGTGTTAGGAAGGAGGAGACATGTTTAGACATGCTTGTATAGCCTTTTTAGGCCAAAGAAAAAGATGACAAAGTGGAAGACTTTGTGCATCATGTGATAGCCTTCAATTATGCCAAATGAATTCATATCTCTCCATTCTTTCACTCCCACGGCAGCAGCACCTTTGGTCACACTCTCCATATTCATTTTTCTACTTCACCAAAAAGCCTCCATCTTATTCTCTCAAAATCCCAAGAACCAAGCAACCATTTTTCCTTCCATTTTCTCTCCATTGGTTTGGTCTCTACACCCAAATACACTATCCATCACCTATAATTTTCACTCTCATCATTTCCTAAAGCTAAACAATATTCTAAACACTTTTCATTTAGAAAGTTTTCCCAAAATCCCACTCTAAGTGCTTCAAAATCCCACTTTTAGCTTACTTCCTTGAAGGTAAACTTTGATTTCTATGGTTTAAATTCATGTTTATGATTTTTTAAACCATGTTTGTTCCATGGTTTGTTTAATTTAATCCAACCATAGATCTTGAATCTACATGATATTCTAAGCAACTTTCATGTTAGAGATTTTCTCTAAATCATTCATCTTCATGAACTTTCTTCAAGATCAAAGTTATTGGATTTTTGAGGTGAAGTATAAGAAGACTTCATTTCTTCTCTTCTTTTTTCATGTTCTAAACCATATTTGATCCATGGTTCCTCTTAATCAAGCTTAGTATACTAATTTCTATGTATTTTGTTTTGTATTTGAGAAGCCCTTGGTGGTGAAGGACTTAGAAAGAGAAGCAAAACAAAGAGTTTTTGAGGATCTTCAAGAGGTAAGAGGGAGATCCATCTCATCAACTAAGTATGGTGGTGAGAGATGGTCTTATATTTGATGGATGGTGAATCCATGTGAGGATTCCAATCCATGGTCATGTAATAATTAATTATATGTTTATGAGCTTTGATTTATTTTCTTATGCTTTGATTATTTTTGTCTATGCTTAATATGCTTTACATGATTTTATGGCTTTGATAGTATACTTATAATATGCATGATGAGTATATGGCATGTTTGTGATATTTATGATGAAATATATATATGTATGCCATGATGTGTGAATGGAAAGAAAACTAATCTTGGTCCCAATGGCCAAGGAAGAACTACGGTTTTGATGCCTTTGATTTGGGTCAATGTGAAAATTTTTCAAGAATAAGGAAATAAATTTTTTATCCCTAGAATAATGAGAATTTCGATCAAGACACCTCAAAATAGGTGTTCACAAATTTATATTTTCATGAATGATAAAATTGAATGATTTGAGAAGCAAAGAAAATAAACAAAAGGTTTGTGTTGCAAAAAGAATGCATACGGTTTTGGAATTTATTTAAGTTAGAAAAAAAAAATTAATGGTTTCAATGGCCATTTATAAGATTTTGATAAATTTAGAACAAATGTTTTACGTATATTTAAATTAATATTTTCATGAAGAATGATAATGGATGATTTGAAGAGTATGAAAAATAAACAAAGGATTTGTTTTTCAAGAGAACAAAAATACGATTTTAGAGAAATTTTTATTGATTTATTTTGTGTAAAAAGATCCTAAGTATTTTTCTAAATATGAGTTTTGAATGAAATGGGCAAACATTGATTTTAAGGATTTGCAAAGAAAGTGAAAAAGGAATTGCAAAGAAAGTAAAAATAAATTTGAACAAATGAATTTGGTTTTTATAACCATCGGTACTTCGGTTTTGAAAACAAAATTTTTAATGGTTTTGTTTGTGTAAAACCATATCAATTTAGAAGGAAAAATATTTGATGGTTTGAGTAATCATGTCCATGTTTTTGAAAGCTTGTAATGCCTTGATTTTTATGAACAAAGTGATTTTCAAAGTGAAAACGTAAATTGATTTAATACAAGGAATTTGAAAAGGGAATCAGAGCATTTTAATCACTTGAGAAATTAAGTTTTTGTAAACGAAAATATTTGAACTTCAATTTATTTTGAAAAAGGTTGTGTTTGGAAATGCTTTGAGAAAAATGGAGAATATAATGGTGATTTGAGAATTTACTAAAGTATAACTTATTTTCAAGTTTTGAAGTACATGTGGAAATTTTAAGATTTGAAACATTGATTTATATCATTAGAAAAGTAATTTTATGGATTATATTTGAAAAAGAATTTCTTGAGTAAAGAAACGTGAAAAAAGATTTTCTTGAGTAAGAAAATGTGAAAAATGAAATACAAAGTCATAATATTTTGAGAAAAGATGAAATGAAATTTTTGAAGGTTGAGAAATATTTTTTTGTAATAGAATTATGGTGAAAAATTATTTACGTATCTTAAAAACGTGTTGAAAATGATATTGACTTATTTGAAAGTCCAAAATAATGTTTGGAATATTGAGGAATATTTTACGTAATTGTAAAATGTTGAAAAATATTTTACGTATCTTAAAAACATAATTTTTAAAGTACGTGGTTTGAAATACAGTAAAATATTTCTAAGTGTTTAGAAATATAGTAAAATATTTTTACGCGATTTGAAATATGATAAAATATTATTACGCGATTGGAGATGCGTTGAAACCTTTTAAGTCATTTGAATTACGTTTAAATATTTTACGTAATTTGAACTACTGTTGAAAAATCACTATGTAATTAAATAATGATAGAATATTTTTACATAATTGTGAAAATATAACAGAAACGTTTTAGAATTTTAAAAATGTAACAGAAACATTTTTTAATTGTGAAAACATAATGAAAATGTTACATAATTTTGTAAAAACACGGCGAAAGTGTTTTATAACTATGAAAACATGATAACATGATTTCGTGTTGAAAATATAGTATAATTATGTTGAACGTTGTATGGACACTTTGTATGAGAAAATGACGTGTTTTGCCTATGGTGGTATTTGGTGCATTTTGTATGCATTGGAAAGAGATGCCTGTGAATGAATTTGGTGCATTATACATGCAATGGAAAAGTATGCGTTGAAGCATATGATATAAATTGAACAAATGAAATTGAAAAGACTTGGCCCTTTGGGGTTGGATTTGCACTGATATATTCGTGCATTGTATAAAATATAGCTAATAGCTATTATGACCCTTTTGGTTGAAGAGGGAATGAGAATTGAAAGTGAGGTCTATGATGGATCTTGGGGGCGTCGAGGCGCGGCGGTCGACCAGTGGACAGCTGGCGAGTACCCTGTGCCACTTGGCGATGCAGTCCGTTGCAACGCATTGATAATACCCGATAAGAACACGATTCTTTTCAACAACTGGGAGATTGTCTTTGGGCTAAGGCTGACAATTAACCAGAGCATTCTTCTCGAAATTGTGAAAACCTCCATGGAGTCGTTTTTGATAAACTGAGTCTTTGTACATATGCATAAATCTGAGCATTTATATCTGTGTGATATATTAATTGAGGAATATTGGTTATTGGTTATGACAATTGTTTTGAGTACTTAGATGATGATTGAACTGATAAATGATTAGATGATATAGTTGATTAATGCTGATAGCATGATTATGGTATGATCTATCTGTATGATATTGCTATTTGTGTTATCTCTGTGCTGCCATATTGGTATTGGTGTAGGTGATCTCACCTCTTTGTTATATTCTTTTGTTTTGTCTGTATTGTTAAAATCAAATAATAGAAGGATCGAGTTGTCTTAGACATAACGGGCGATGGATACTCTGAGATTGGTGACAACAATAAAGAGTGGATATTCAGGACTCGAAGATGTGCAGTGTTGACAAAGGAACAGATGTCTAATGCATCAAAATGGACAGAAAAAGGAATAAGTAAGTTAAAGTTTTTCGTTAGTGTTGTACCGTACTATTAAGTAGGACCCGTCATGGGGTTTGCTACTGTCAAAAAAAAAATAAGTCTGTTAATTTTATATTTCTCTTTAAATTGTGATATTAATTGGTGTCAATATTGCATAATGAATAGTTGAAATATGATTTTCAATATTACCTAATATTTTCAGTAAATTTACGTTTCAGTAAAGAAGAAATTTTGAAACCCATATTTTATAACTCAAACTTTGTGCGAACTTATTTTCAGATTATGAGTCGGAAGTCAGAAATGTGATGCCCTAGCTAGGGTGTTACATTAGTTGGTATCAGAGCTAGGGTGTTACATTAGTTGGTATCAGAGCACGGTTTGAGTCTTTTAGGATTTTGTGGTTAGGTCTATTTTGCTTGTGTTGTGTTCTCTGTGTTTGTTTTCGAAAGGAAATAATGTTGTTTTTAATGGATATTAGATCCATTGTATTTCGATCCGCACGCCTTAAAAAAAAAGGGGAATGGCTCGGGATAGTTATACTTGTGTGGAAGTGGAACATATTACTAGTAATGCAATTGCAGCTACGGGAGCAACAGGAGCAATGTGGAAAGACGACTGCACAAACAAAGGACCGCTATTTTAGTGGGAACTAGAATTTTAAGTTCAGAATCTGATGGAAGAGAATCAGTCTTGGAATATAAAATTTCATAATTTTGGAACCTGGTATTTTTTTTTAGGATATTGAGAAAATAATTGATTTCGATGGAAGATGTATTTATCACCATTAAGGAAACCAAAAATAGTAAAGGATGTGAAAGAAAGTACTTAAATGAAGGAATGTACATCAAGGAAACAAATTGTGGAAAAGTTGGACACATTTTCCCAGAGATTATGCCCTTTGAAAACAAAGTTTTCTATTAGTAAAATTTTAGATAGTAAGGGAAGTTGTTACTCTGAATGGAACGGGAGTGTTCTGAGCAAAAGATTTAATCAATGGAGATTGCATCATTGGAGCTAATCCTATAAACCATATTGAATATTTCTGTGAATAACCTATTCCTTATGACATATGATTGAGTAGATCAATTATATATTAGAGTTATTCATTATCCTCTGATTTGTTTACTTCTGTTTCTATTCTTAGCTAATCGAGCTATTCAAGTTATTCAAATTGTTGTTGCAGATCAAATCTTTGTATTAGTTTGATCTGTTGTTCAAAATTTTTGTGTTAGTTTGATCTATTTCATAAATAGACGTAGTCTTTGAAAATGGATTGGTTATTTTCCAACCATATCCAATGAGATTATTTCAACAGACTATGAGTAATCCAGAGAAAATTCATTTTTGAAAAATTGGGTTACATCCAATTCTTTGCTGGATATGTTCGATAACGGGTTTGATTCGTTTTGTTATCTTCTATGATGTTTTCTTTCATCTCCTACAACTGGAGGAATATCTTACAAGAAATGATATTTCTATATTTGTATCTGTGTTAATGTATCTGAGTAACACAGCAGAAGCGTGGTGAATTCTTCAAAAGATTAGAACAATTCTTCTATGGGAAAATTTAAGACGGTAATGGAAAATCGTAGAAAAAAAAATTTTATGGAAGTATCTGGTATCGTGCTGTGGAAAGAAGAACTCGGTTAGTGAGACATTTCCTGTTAAAAGCAAAAATCTAGAATATATAGTGATACGAGAATAAGAAAATTTTAAGTAATACATTACATTAGTTGGAAGTTATCTGTGAAAAACTATTCTAGGCATAAATGAAGATCGGTTGTTGTTATGTTGGTATTAGAGATATGGAGATTCTTTCTTTCTGGAGTAACATTCAACATTTCCAGTAATTATAGGAGTCTGAGATATCTATTTGATCAAGAGAAGTTGAACATCAGCAAAAAGATTTTGTTGGCTAGAATAGTATAGCAAGATGTAAGAGAGGAAGCTTCATGGGAATTGGAAAATAAGATAAATAAGGAATAATGTCATTATTTATTCCGAGGGTGTGAAATCATGGTCATGAAATTTCGAGGACAAAATTTCTAGAAAGAGGGGGAGTATTGTAACACCCCAAATTTCCTATCTCTTAAACAATAATTTTGACAGTTAATAGAATTTTACTGTTTAGTGATTTCTGTGTGCTGTAAAATTATTTTGATTATTCCATCAAGCTTTTGAAAAATTGGTTAAAATCAAATAATCTTTAATGATATTTGATCGTTTTGAGTGATTTACTCTGTGTCAGGAAAATAATAATTTTCAGGTCAGAAAATTTTTTTTTGTATTTATTTCTCTTGACTGTTAATTATTTTTAACAATCTGACTTGATTTTCATACGTTTTCTAATATTTGTGATTTTTGCAGATGATTATGAATTTTTTTGACTATATGTGGGTCCAGGTGGTCCTAGGTGGGCCCAGGTGACCTTACGTGGGCCCGGGTGGGTCCCACAAAGTAAAATTTTTTTTACACATAGAAAATTTGTACTGTTTAGACGGAGACAGGGGATTTTACTAAACATGAATCTGAAAACAGTTTTAGAAATTTTCTTTTTTTGTGTTTGGCACTGTATTTAATTATCGGGCAATAAAAATACAGTAAATATATTCTTTCGTGGGATTTTTAGTAGATAAAAATAGAAATTATATTGCTTAAGTCAACATTGGTGGTTTGGATATCCACCATTGATTTATTTAATGGTGAAGACTTGATCTTGATTTAATTAACGGTTAAGAAATAAATTTAATAAAGAAGCATTGGATAATCACCATTGATTTAATCAATGGTGTGAGAATAAACTTAGTTAGGCAATGTTCAATATCAACCGTAGATTTAATCAACGGTGTAAATTTGATTATATAAAGTGACCATTTACAACCATTGGATTTGGAATTGATCAAGGGTGGAGATTTAGTCTTAAAAAGTGACAAAGACTATTTATGACCATTGGATGAAGAATTAATCAAAGGTGGAGATTTGGTCTTCTAAAAAGGCTATAACTAATTATAACCATTGGATTTAAAGTTTGAAGAAGTAATCCTGACCCTTTATTTTGGAGACACATCTAATGGCTAGAATTTAAAGGAGAAAGATCTAATGGCTTAGATTTAGTCTTCTAAAAATCAAAAGTCTACCTAAATCCTAACCATTGAATTAATCAATGGCTAGAAATGCTCTAGATGGTAACTAATAATTATGACAACCTTGCATGCATAATGATGAAAGGGGGACGATTTTGGAGTGTTAGGAATGAGGAGACATGTTTAGACATGCTTGTATAGCCTTTTTAGGCTAAAGAAAAAGATGACAAAGTGGAAGACTTTGTGCATCATGTGATAGCCTTCAATTATGCCAAATGAATTCTTATCTCTCCATTCTTTCACTCCCACGGCAGTAGCACCTTTGGTCACACTCTCCATATTCATTTTTCTACTTCACCAAAAAGCCTCCATCTTATTCTCTCAAAATCCCAAGAACCAAGCAACCATTTTTCCTTCCATTTTCTCTCCATTGGTTCGGTCTCTACACCCAAATACACTATCCATCACCTATAATTTTCACTCTCATCATTTTCTAAAGCTAAACAATATTCTAAACACTTTTCATTTAGAAAGTTTTCCCAAAATCCCACTCTAAGTGCTTCAAAATCTCACTTTTAGCTTACTTCCTTCGAGGTAAACTTTGATTTATATGATTTAAATTCATGTTTATGATTTTTTAAACCATGTTTGTTCCATGGTTTGTTTAATTTAATCCAACCATAGATCTTGAATCTACATGATATTCTAAGCAACTTTCATGTTAGAGATTTTCTCTAAATCATTCATCTTCATGGACTTTCTTCAAGATCAAAGTTATTAGATTTTTGAGGTGAAGTATAAGAAGACTTCATTTCTTCTCTTCTTTTTTCATGTTCTAAACCATATTTGATCCATGGTTCCTCTTAATCAAGCTTAGTATACTAATTTCTATGTATTTTGTTTTGTATTTGAGAAGCCCTTGGTGGTGAAGGACTTGGAAAGAGAAGCAAAACAAAGAGTTTTTGAGGATCTTCAAGAGGTAAGAGGGAGATCCATCTCACCAACCAAGTATAGTGGTGAGAGATGGTCTTATATTTGATGGATGGTGAATCCATGTGAGGATTCCAATCCATGGTCATGTAATAATTAATTGTATGTTTATGAGCTTTGATTTATTTTCTTATGCTTTGATTATTTTTGTCTATGCTTAATATGCTTTACATGATTTTATGGCTTTGATAGTATACTTATAATATGCATGATGAGTATATGGTATGTTTGTGATATTTATGATGAAATATATATATGTATGCCATGATGTGTGAATGGAAAGAAAACTAATCTTGGTCCCAATGGCCAAGGAAGAACTACTGTTTTGATGCCTTTGATTTGGGTGAATGTGAAAATTTTTCAAGAACAAGGAAATTAAACTTTTATCCCTAGAATAATGAGAATTTCGATCAAGACACCTCAAAATAGGTGTTCACAAATTTATATTTTCATGAATGATAAAACTGAATGATTTGAGAAGCAAAGAAAATAAACAAAAGGTTTGTGTTGCAAAAAGAATGCATACGGTTTTGGAATTTATTTCAGTTAGAAAAATAATAATAATAATTTATGGTTTCAATGGTCATTTATAAGATTTTGATAAATTTAGAACAAATGTTTTACGTATATTTAAATTAATATTTTCATGAAGAATGATAATGAATGATTTGAAGAGTATGAAAAATAAACAAAGGATTTGTTTTTCAAGAGAACAAAAATACGATTTTAGAGGAATTTTTATTGATTTATTTTGTGTAAAAAGATCCTAAGTATTTTTCTAAATATGAGTTTTGAATGAAATGGGCAAACATTGATTTTAAGGATTTGCAAAGAAAGTGAAAAAGAAATTGCAAAGAAAGTAAAAATGAATTTGAAGAAATGAATTTGGTTTTTATAACCATTTGTACTTCGGTTTTGAAAACAAATTTTTTAATGGTTTTGTTTATGTAAAACCATATCAATTTAGAAGGAAAAATAATTGATGGTTTCAATAGTCATGTCCACGTTTTTGAAAGCTTGTAATGCCTTGATTTTTATGAACAAAGTGATTTTCAAAGTGAAAACATAAATTGATTTAATACAAGGAATTTGAAAAGGGAATCAGAGCATTTTAATCACTTGAGAAATTAGGTTTTTGTAAACGAAAATATTTGAACTTCAATTTATTTTGAAAAAGGTTGTGTTTGGAAATGCTTTGAGAAAAATGGAGAATATAATGGTGATTTGAGAATTTACTAAAGTATAACTTATTTTCAAGTTTTGAAGTACATGTGGAAATTTTAAGATTTGAAACATTGATTTATATCAATGGAAAAGTAATTTTGTGGATTATATTTGAAAAAGAATTTCTTGAGTAAAGAAACGTGGAAAAAGATTTTCTTGAGTAAGAAAATGTGAAAAATGAAATACAAAGTCATAATATTTTGAGAAAAGATGAAATGGAATTTTTGAAGGTTGAGAAATATTTTTTTGTAATAGAATTATGGTGAAAAATTATTTACGTATCTTAAAAACGTGTTGAAAATGATATTGACTTATTTGAAAGTCCAAAATAATGTTTGGAATATTGAGGAATATTTTACGTAATTGTAAAATGTTGAAAAATATTTTACGTATCTTAAAAACATAATTTTTAAAGTACGTGGTTTGAAATACAGTAAAATATTTCTAAGTGTCTGGAAATATAGTAAAATATTTTTACGCAATTTGAAATATGATAAAATTTTATTACGCGATTGGAGATGCGTTGAAACATTTTAAGTCATTTGAATTACGTTTAAATATTTTACGTAATTTGAACTACTATTGAAAAATCACTACGTAATTAAATAATGATAGAATATTTTTACGTAATTGTGAAAATATAACAAAAACATTTCAGAATTTTGAAAATGTAACAGAAACATTTTGGAATTGTGAAAACCTAATGGAAATGTTACGCAATTTTGTGAAAACACGGCGAAAGTGTTTTATAACTATGAAAACATGATAACATGATTTCGTGTTGAAAATATAGTATAATTATGTTGAACGAGTAATGTATGGACACTGTATGAGAAAATGACGTGTTTTGCCTATGACTGGTATTTGGTGCATTTTGTATGCATTGGAAAGAGATGCCTGTTAATGAATTTGGTGCATTATACATGCATTGGAAAAGTATGTGTTGAAGCATATGATATAAATTGAACAAATGAAATTGAAAAGATTTGGCCCTTTGGGGTTGGACTTGCACTGATATATTCGTGCATTGTATAAAATATAGCTAATAGCTATTATGGCCCTTGTGGTTGAAGAGAGAATGAGAATTGATAGTGAGGTCTATGATGGATCTTGGGGGTGTCGAGGCGTGGCGGTCGACCAGTGGACAGCTGGCGAGTACCCTGTGCCACTTGGCGATGCAGTCCGTTGCAACGCATTGACGATACCCAACAAGAACACGATTCTTTTCAACAACTGGGAGATTGTCTTTGGGCTAAGGCTGACAATTAACTAGAGCATTCTTCTCGAAATTGTGAAAACCTCCATGGAGTCGTTTTTGATAAACTGAGTCTTTGTACATATGCATAAATCTGAGCATTTATATCTGTGTGATATATTAATTGAGGAATATTGGTTATTAGTTATGACAATTGTTTTGAGTATTTGGATGATGATTAAACTGATAAATGATTAGATGATGATAGTTGATTAATGCTGATAGCATGATTATGGTATGATCTATCTGTATGATATTGCTATTTGTGTTATCTTTGTGCTGCCATATTGGTATTGGTGTAGGTGATCTCACCTCTTTGTTATATTCTTTTGTTTTGTCTATATTGTTAAAATCAAATAATAGAAGGATCGAGTTGTCTTAGACATAACGGGCGATGGATACTCTGAGATTGGTGACAACAATAAAGAGTGGATATTCAGGACTCGAAGGTGTGCAGTGTTGACAAAGGAACAGATGTCTAATGCATCAAGATGGACAGAAAAAGGAATAAGTATGTTAAAGTTTTCCGTTAGTGTTGTACCGTGCTATTAAGTAGGACCCGTCATGGGGTTTGCTACTGTAAAAAAAAAAAAATAAGTCTGTTAATTTTATATTTCTCTTTAAATTGTGATATTAATTGGTGTCAATATTGCATAATGAATAGTTGAAATATGATTTTCAATATTACCTAATATTTTCAGTAAATTTACGTTTCAGTAAAGAAGAAATTTTGAAACCCATATTTTATAACTCAAACTTTGTGCGAACTTATTTTTAGATTATGAGTCGGAAGTCAGAAATGTGATGCCCTAGCTAAGGTGTTACATTAGTTGGTATCAAAGTTAGGGTGTTACAAATAAAAATTCTCAATTTTTTTTAAAAATATAGGATTTATACAAATTTAGATAATCAATCATTATTGATAAAAAATTATAAGTTTTTAAACACATGTTCTGATATCACATGTTAAATTTTTACATACACAAAGATTTTGAAAATTCATAATTTTCATATGCATATCATTATGTTAATGTGTACTAATCTTGATCCATGCTAAAATTGGTACTTCAATTTTATAGATCTTAATGAAGGTAAAAATTATTTTCTCTCTCTTCTCTTTTTTTTCTTTACGTTCTTTCTTTTTTGATAGAAATTATAAAAACATAAATTGTTCTAAAACGAGAGAAGACTTAGTTTCTTCTATTTTCTATTTATTAAAAATTGCTTCCATCAAGCAGTTAATAAAGGTTAAGAAACTTCTTCCCTATCGTCATCAACCAATTACCATTTAGTCATTACTTATTTATTAAATCACATAATTTACCATATACATACATGAAACATTTCTTAAATGGTAATGGAGATGAAACTACTCAACATTTGTTCTCTTGTTACTCTCATACAGTGACAAATGACAATATCTGGTTTCTATCTTTTTTTTCGATCAAATCTTCTGACTAAATCAGTGATGACGTACTGGAAATCTAGAATGATGGACGAACCTATCTATTCTGATTCTGAGGGAACTCGCCACTCAAGGTGTTATAGCACTCTTTGTATTATGGGCGATTTGAAAAAAGAAAAAAAAAGAATTGTTTCTCAATCAATCACCATTGTAAAAGATCAATGGTCTGAATTTCGTAAGTTATCCTTGTAAATTTGTTGAGTTTTTTCGTCGTTGCTGTCTGTGTTTGTTTCCTTTCTGGGATTGTTAACCTGATCAGTCTTTCAATCAATTTTGTATTGAGTTTTTTTTTTCTTTTCCCTTTAATGTATTTTCCAGAGGTTGTTTTCAACAAATCCTCACTATCTTTGTTGTTTAGAGGGAGTGACTTTCAATGTTCAAGACAGGAAGCTTAGACTTAATAATTAGTATTCGGTTTCGGAGACACTGAAGACATCAACAGAAAAACAATAATTTAATCATGGGTATTCTAAAGAAGGAAACCATTTTCAAATATAAAGTTCAAAGGAAATAGACAAGCCTCGATGAAGGTTCTACGAAAGGACATCTACTGTCCGTTGGTTAGAAAGAAGGTCTGACCATAGTCTTAATCCACGTTTTCTTTCATCTCAATAGATTTTATATTTCTTCAAAATTTTATATTAGCTAACAACTATTGTATTCAAACAATAATTTTCAACAACTATTGTATTTTAAGAATATACATTCAAATTAATTAAACTTTTTTATTTTATTATATTAAGGACACTATTGTTATTTAGATTAATTTTCATTTTATTTTATAATTAATAATTTTATGTATCAAGCAACAAAACTATCAAAATGTAGACTAAGAATAATCATTTTATTCTATTTTATTATATTTCATTTCAATTGTGTTCTCATCGTTTAAAATTACTATATACAAATCTTTGACGCAAGTGTTTTTTTTAAAACCTTTGGATATCTTTACGTTTGTTTTGGACCGAGTTTTGAATTAGCGGTTTAGGAGCAATTTGATCTACTAAAATTAGATATCAGATATTTATGCACACTATTAAATAAGTAAATACATGAAATTTTTTGACCAGCATGACAAGGTCGTTACGGTTAAAGGAAACCAGGCTACAGCAAGGAAGTGCTATAACGAAAGCTTGAAGATTGCCAAGAAGTCACAGATCACGGACCAACGTATAACCTAGTTTCAGTCATTACGAATCACGCCAATGCCCTCTTGACTGAACTAGATGTTCGTGAAGAGATCTGTGTTACGCGCCCTCAACCTGATGGAGAACTTCAGCCCTTTTAACCTGGTGCCAAGCTTGACCAGGTAACAAATATTAGAGGACATCTGTGCCCAAAAGAAAGGTCCTTGTTAATTGAATTTCTTGAGAGAAAGAAGGATCTCTTCGCCTGGACATTGGCAGATATGTCGAGACTAGATCCCAACTTTATTTACCACTAATTTTCCATCATGAAGGATGCGAAGCTGGTGGTACAATGAAAGAGGAAAGTCGAACCTGAAAGACAAGAGGTGATTTAGAAGCATGTAAAAGAGCTCCTAGATGCTGGATTTATCAGAGAAGTTTCTTATATCACCTGACTCTCTAACATGGTCCTGGTTAAAAAGTCTAATAGGAAGTGGCGTATATGAGTCAACTATACAAACTTGAATAAATCTTGCACAAAAGACCCTTATCCACTTCCCAATATAGACAAATTGGTGGACAATTTATCTAGATTTTGACTACTCTCATTCATGGATGCCTATTCCGGATATAATCAAATTCCCATGAACTAAGGATACGAAGACAAGACTGTGTTCATAACCGAGATGGGAAGTTATTATTATCGTGTTATGTCATTTGGATTGAAAAATACAGGAGCAACTTACCAACGAATGATGAATAAAGTCTTCAAAAAATAAATTGGTAAGAAACTAGAAGTCTATATAGACAACATGATAGTCAAGACAAAAGAGACCGATCACCATGTAAAAGATTTGGAAGAGGTATTTGCTCAAATACAGAAGTAAAACATGAAGTTGAACTCGAAAAAAAAAAATGCTTTTTTGGTGTATAGGCTGATAAGTTTATGAGATTTTTGTTGACAAATCATGGTATTGAAGCCAACCCAGAGAAATTTCAGGCCATTCGCGACATGCGTAGCCCGCAGTCCGTGAAAAAGGTACAACAACTGACAGGACGGATAGCAGCCCTCACTCGCCTTCTTCAAAACCTTAAAAAAGGGAAGGAATTTTGAGTGGACCTCAGAGTATAAGGTTGCCTTTCAAAAATTGAAGAATATGCTATCCATACCTCCAATTCTAACGAAACTGGATTTTGGTGAAGTACTATATGCCTACCTTTTAGTCAGTAATGAAACAATCAGTTCAGTCCTGATACGAGAAACTAAGGAAGGACAAAGTTCGATTTATTTTGTTAGTAAGATCCTACAAGGCCCCAAACTCCGTTATCAGAACATTGAGAAGCTAGCTTTGGCATTGCTAATTACGGCGAGAAGGTTACGATAATACTTTCAATGTCACCTTATGATAGTGAGGACAGATCAATCGATATGACAAGTACTGCATAATCTGGATCTTGCCAGGAGAATGATTGCTCAGTCAGTGGAGCTCTTCAAATTTAGTATCACTTATGAGCCAAGACAAGTCATAAAGGCTCAAGTCTTATATGATTTTTTAGTTGAGCTTACATCGAATTCCAGCCATCTTAGAGCGAATTCCTAGACCATCTATGTTGATGGATCTTTGAATCCCAAAGGGAGTAGTGCCGGAGTAATGTTAGAAAATGAAGTCAGACTCATATTAGAACATTCTCTGAGTTTTGAGTTTCTAACTTTAAATAACCAAGCTGAATATGAAGCATGCATTGCAGGCATCAATATGGCAAAAGAGATGGGAGCTTTGGATATAATTCTATGCAGTGATTCACATCTATCGATGTCCCAAATCTGAGGTGAATACTAGGCTAAGGAGCCCTTGTTGCAGAAATGCTTAGCCAAAGTAAAGAAGTCAATGGAAAGTTTTGATAATGTTAAAGTAAAACATATTCCAAGAAAGTAGAACTCTAGAGCCGATATCCTATCAAAGCTTGCCAGCACCAAGAGCTCTGGTAACAACAGGTCTGTAATCTAGGATACCTTACTCACTCCCAGTATTATGGACAATGAAGTCCTTCTACTGGAAGATGAAGAAACCTAGATAATGCCTATATCTGCTTAGCTCTGCAATGACTTATTACCTGAAGACTAGAAAGTAGTACAAACAGTGGCTTGATATACCATCCTTGAAAATTAGCTATAACGTTGTAGGTTTTCTTCTCCCCTTCTTAAGTGCCTCAGTCTTAAGGAAGTGGAATACCTCTTGGTTGAAATCCACGAAAGGACTTCTGGCCATCATCTTGGCGGAAAGTCCCTAGCACGAAAAGCGCTAAGAGTTGAATACTATTGGCCTAGTATGGAAGTTGATAGCATAGAACATGTCCAGAAATGTGATCAATATCAACGATTCGCGGGTATCTACGTTGCCCCACTAGAAGAACTATCTACGATGTTCGTCTCTTGGCTTTTTTACTAATGGGGGATGGATATCCTAGGTTTTTCCTTCCAAACAACAAGGCAGATCAAGTATTTAGTGGTAGTTATTGATTATTTTACTAAGTGGATTGAGGGTAAATCGTTATCTACCATCACCTCAGTCAGGATCCAAAAATTTACTTATAAGAATATTATCAACAGGTTTAGTATCCCAGAGTCTATCATCACAGATAACAGAACCCAATTCACTGATCAAAAGTTCAAAGATCTCTTATCCAGTCTCAAGATCAAGCAACATTTCACCTCGGTGGAATACCCAAAGACCAACAAGTAAGCTGAGTGATAGCTATATATTTTATTTATTCAATAATCCTCTCACTGGGCTTCTTAAGGTTCAATTGGGCTTAATTAAGTTGGTTTTGTCATATTTTATTATATTGAGCCTAATTGGATCATTGAAGGAATTATTGCATAAACTGGCCTTAATTTGTCTATTTGGTAGCGTTTAGTAAATTAAATATAATTTTAGTTTCAAATATTTGATTAATGTGATTCTGATCTTGTAGGAAAGTTAAGACAATTCTCTACAAATTTAATGAGACCTCAAGAGTTGAATCACATATTTGGATAATTTAAATTGAAGTGGAAGCAAGAGCCAAAATGCTGATCCTGACAGCTTGACCTATGTGCACTCATCAGCCCATATCTTGAATTTTAGGAGTTCAATAGATTCCAAACCAAACCCAAATGAAAGTTAAGACCCAAATCTACAACTTTGACGAGAACTCAAGAGCTTAATCAGTTGTCTAGTGGGTCATATTGAGCTTAGAATTCAGAACAGAGGTGTTGTAGTTGGAACCTGAGTAGTATGCAAAGATTAGACCATAAGTTAGGCTGTAGGAGTCTGATTGGGCTGAAACTGGTGCCATTATCAATTTAAGACAAAATTCCTTCAACTATCATCAAGTTCACATTTCAAAATGGTGATGTTTTGATAGGGTTATAGTCGTGTGAAGACGGCTGTAAGTTAGGCACTGACTTGGTTGGTGAGCATGACACATATTTTCCATGCATTGACACTCACCAACCAATTCTATTATCATTTTGTACTCTTTATGCTCTATAAAAAATAGCATTGGTTGCTCATTTATGGCATCTTCTTATATCATTTATTGTAATTCTCTTTTGTTCTAAGTAGAAGTTATGTTCATCTCCTTCTTTTTCTCTCTTTCTTTCTTCTTGTTTATGAGTAACTAATTCTTATTTTGCTTGGGTGAAAGGGTGAAGCTTTTGGTAATGAAATAATGTTAGATTAATCTCTTTCTTGTGCTTGAATGATATATTATCAAGTGATCATTATATGTGTTGTATTTTGTTTTCAATCAATTTAGAAACCCTCCTTGTAAAGTGGAGATCTTGATTTGTTGTAGATAAGAGATTGACACAATGAATACTTGAACCCATTTACAAGTGTTGGAGTTAGTGGATAATTAAAGGAATCATAATATAACCACATATATATAACCTTAAATGAACTTTGAATGTTGTATTTTCTGATTGGAACCTCCGTTATGCGTGAATTCCAATTGAGTTATAAAAAAAAATAATTTTGGCCTTAACTCATTTACCAAGAGTGGGTCTCCTAACCTAAGCAAATTATTTTCATTTGTGAGTAATTTTTATCACCTTTATTATTGTGACAAATCTTTTCCTTACCTCAATAAATTTTCTTCATCAATTCCCTGTGGATCGACCTCAAACTCCCAAGAATTTATTACTTGAGACAACCTGTACTAGGGTTTGCAACGTAACATTCATATCAAGTGTTTGGTGCCATTGGGATTTGATTTAAAGAACAAATTTATTGAGGTTTTATTTCTTTAAGTAAACTTCACCATCTGGTATATTCTTTCCTTAAAATCTTTTAATTTTCTAGTTGTATCATATTTAATAACTGGTTTATACCGCCTACTTGTTAATATTTGATGGTTTGTTTATACCGCCTACTTGTACATTTTCTTTCCTATTTTAAGTCATTTATTTATGCTTAATTGGTATCGTGATTCAAATTCTAGTCATTTGGTTAAAATTAATCTTGATAATTTATGTATTGATCTGTTTGAATCACAATCACACACATTAGACATAATGACTTAAAATGAAAGTGTACATGATGAATATGAAAATCAACCATTGCAAACCATGCGTGAATATTTGCAACTACCTCGAAATTCTAGTCCATCATGTTTTATCTTTCCACTCAATGCTAATAATTTTAAATTTAAGTTGGGTATGATTTCATTACTTCTTAATTTCTATGGTTTAGAATATGAAAGCCCATATTTGCATCTAAAAGAATTTGAGGAAGTAAGTATCACTTTTAATGATCAAAATTGTACTGAAGAGATTGTTACGCTTAAATTATTTTCTTTTTCTTTGAAAGATAAAGCAAAAACTTGGCTTAATGCTTTGAAACCAAAATCAATTGGCACATGGCAAGAAATGCAAAGTGAGTTCTTAAAGAAATTTTTTCCGACACATAAAACTAATGCTTTGAAAAGACAAATCCAAATTTTTTCCCAAAATTCAAATGAAGCATATTTTCAATGTTGAGAACGTTTTAAAGATTTGTTAAATTCTTGTCCACATCATGATTTTGAAAAATGGCGCACTATAAGCTTCTTTTATGAAGGGTTAATACCTAAAACTAAATAATTCGTGAAAACAATGTGCAATGATGAGTTTCTTAATAAAGAACCTAAAGAAACTTTAGAATATTTAGACCATTTGGCTGAGAATTCTCAATTTTGGCATGATACTAATTATTCTGAAAATTCAATTAGATCTAACCTTGCAAGTGCTAGTAAAAGAAAATTTCACCCGAGTCAAGAAGAAGATCTAAATGCTAGGTTAGCCAGTTTGGCTAGAAAGATTGAAGCCATGGAATTAGGGAAAATGAAAGAAGTCAAATCTGTGCAAAATGAAGAAATTTGTGGCATTTGTGATGAATTAAGACACTGAATAAATGAATTTCTAAAAGTTCTTATTTTTAAAGAAGTTGTGTATGAGAAAGTAAATGCAATAAATAATTTTAAAAACCCATTTACCTCTTCTTTTTCAGATTCATACAATCCAAGATGAAGAAATCACTCGAACTTCAGCTAGAGGAATAATAATCATGCACAATTCATGCAACCACCACCTCCTCAGGCACAACAAGACTCTCACAATTCTCTAGGATATGCACCTTGTATCCTACCATATAGGAAAAACTTTGAAGAAACATTGTATGTATTCATGGAAAAGCAAGAGGGCATTAATAACCAAAACACTCAAGCCATGATAGACATAAAAGACACTCTTGCTAAATTTGCTTCTGCACTCACCATTATGAGAAAGGAAAATTTCCTTCTCAACCTCAACCGAATCCCAATGGTCAGTATAGTATAAATGAAGGTAGTTTAGAAAGTCAACAAATAGATCAAGTCAAGTTAGTGATAACTTTTAGGAATGAAAAGGTTATTGAAAAAAAATTCCTGAACCTTGTGAGAGAGATGCTAAATCAATCTCCCAAGATAAGGAAGGGGTTGATAAGCCACCTGGCCAAAAGGAGACTAAACTCTCTCCTCCACCTCCATTTCCTTAAGCATTAAATAATTCAAGGAAATTGAACCACAACATTGAAATTTTTAAAATTTTTGAATAAGTGAAGGTTAATATTCCTCTGTTAGATGCTATCAAACAGGTTCCCTTTTATGCCAAATTTTTGAAGGACTTGTGCACTATTAAAAGGAAACTAAATGTGAAAAACAAAGCCCTTTTAGCTGAACAAGTAAGCTCCATTATTCAGAATAATGATGCTTTGAAATATAAAGACCCTAGTTGTCCTACAGTTTCATGCATTATTGGAGAACATAAAATTAAACAAGCGTTGCTTAATCTTGATGCTAATGTTAATTTGCTTCCATATTCAGTTTATCAACAACTCAACCTGCGTGAGTTAAAACTAACTTCTGTAACTCTTCTACTTGTCGATAGATCAGTTAAAATTCTAAGAGGAATAGTAAAAGATGTGTTAGTACAAGTTAATAAATTCATATATCCTGTGGATTTTATTGTCTTGGAAATTAAACTTATGGTCAATAGTTGCATGTCAATTCTTGTTATATTAGGTCACCCATTTTTAGCAACATCTAATGCTTTGATAAATTGTAGAAATGGAATGATGAAGCTAACATTTAGAAATATGACACTGGAACTTAATGTTTTCAACATGTGCAAGCAACCACAGAAAGTCCATGGTGAAAAGGAGGAAGTTGAAGGGATTGAGGCCATTATAGATGATCATCTTCAAACAAGAAGTTTTTCTGACCCATTTGAAATTTGACAGGTATGCAAATAGATCATGATATTTTTGAAATATGCTCTTTGCTTGATTGTACACAGGTAATGGAATACAAAGAATAGAAGCCGAGAATCAAAGAGCTAAAACCCATGAAGGATAATACCCATGAAGAAGTATCCACACTGGAACTAAAGTCATTACCTGCTGGGTTGAAGTACATATTTTTGGTAGAAGAACAAAACTTTCTAGTTGTAATTTCCTTGACCCTTACCAGAGAACAAGAAGGTATGTTGATAGAAGTACTTAAAAGGCATAAAAGTGTAATTGGATGAAAATTAAAGGACATAAAAGGTATTAATCTATTAATTTGTACACATAGAATATATTTAGAGGATAATGCTAAAACACCTCAACAACCTCAAAGAAGATTAAATCCAGACATGAAAGATGTAGTTAGAGCTAAAGTTCTGAAATTACTTGATGTTGAAATTATCTATCCTATCTCTGATAGCCAGTGAGTAAGCCCTACACAAGTTGTGCCAAAGAAATCTAGAATAATAGTGGTTGAAAATGAAAAAAGTGAATTAATACCTACGCGAGTCTCATCCAGTTGGCGTATGTGCATTGATTTTAGAAAATTAAATGTTGCCACTAGGAAAGATCATTTCCCTTTGCCATTTCTTGATCAAAATTTGGAAAGGATTGCATGACATCCCTACTATTATTTTCTTGATAAATACCCATTGCATTAGATGATCAAGAAAAGACCACTTTTACATGTCCCTTTAGTACTTTTGCATATAAAAGAATGTCTTTTGGCCTTTGTAATGCTCTGGAAATATGCCAAAGATGCATGCTAAGTATTTTTAGTGACATGGTTGAGCATTATTTAGATGTTTTCATGGATGACTTTACAGTTTATGGAAATTCATTTGAAATTTGTCTTGATAATTTGGAAAATGTTCTTAAAAGATGTGAAGAAAAAGGACTTGTGATATCTTCTAAAGGAATTGAAGTTTATGTCATTACTGTTGGGAATTACGGATCAAAATATCTCGCAGCGGAATAATAGGATTCCCACACAGGATCCATGCGAAAAGTCCATAATCTGAGTTTTTTAAAATTTACCTCTTGAAGCGTGATAAACACAAGCGAGGTGAATCACTAACACCGTAATAGCGACGATGTTTCTGCGGTATCCACACGAACAGACTTGCAAAAGGAGTCACGCCTCTGTTTCGCGATGCTAGCTGCGAATAGAAGAGAAGAACCTTTCACTGTCTCTCACTCACTTTCTTAGGTGCGGCTAGGGTTGTGATGTAACATCTATAGCAGCCCCTTAACAATGATACTATTTATAATAGTGGTTGCCTTAAGTGAGTGTGAGCAGTAGCAAGGTAAGCCGTGCAACCCTAAAACCCATCTGTCATGAGTTAGGCCCACAATTGAATCCGAGTCTAACTTGGATCCTTATTGCTCCAATTTAGTCTGTTCTAAGTGTGCGACCCTGCAAGTTCCCATGACGTTGGTAGTAATATTAAAATCTCATTTTAATATTACAAACAGTGAGTGGTATCTAGCAACACATCACTGCTACCCAAGTAATGAGAATGTCAGTGATTTGACATAACCTATCCATGATCAATGTTTCCGTGTAGTTTAGTCCCTTTGTCCAGATATCCAGATTGAACACAAGGCATGGAACGTGTCACCCTTGTTTAATTCAATCTTCAGTTTCCTGATTCCCGAGTAGACATAGTAAAAACAAATGAGATCAATATCTCATATTGACTCATTTGAGCATGGCCATGCATTTCATAGTTTCACTCAATCAGGGGGCCCGAAGATATCACTCCTGTTATGTAGGAGGGACAAATCCCATCTAGGTCACTCACATTCCTCCACATGCATCGTAATATGTCTAATAACTAACTTTATAATCATCTTGTTACAGATGACGTTTGATGGCATTTAAAACACACAACTCCTCATGTAGGAATCGTAGTGATTTCAGGTCAAAGAACCACATACACCATTATCACTATGAGAATCGCTTATGACACTCACGTAACGATCCACGTAGCGTTCTCATGGCGGGTCTGTCCAATACATCATTACTCTAATATGTATCCATGTGTAGACTTGATATCTCATATCCATGACCCGTGAGATGTGGTCATCAGTCTTCGTACATACTAGTCTCAATGCATTATTGTTGTCCTAATTAACAATAATACTTGACTAGGGACATTTAAGAATAGTATTTTATCCAATAGGATCTCACCATCAAGTTATCCACTTAATGTCCTATGGTATCAAACTTACTATTCTAAGGACTTTATTATGTCTATCAAAAAAGAACACAATAAATGAAATGCTTCATATATCAAAAAATAGCATAATATAATGTATGTCAATACAAACAAAAAGTATTGGTCACTAGGGCATACACCAACAATTACATGGTTACCTCAGGAATAGTGTTAGGTCATGTGATAGCTTCTAAAGGAATTGAAGTTGATAAAGCCAAAGTTGAATTAATTGCCCATTTGCCTTCACCAAAAATAGTCAGGGAAGTTCGTTCATTTTTAGGACATGCAAGATTTTACAGAAGATTCATTAAGGACTTTAGTACCATATCTAGACAATTATGTAATCTTATGATAAAAGATGCACCATTTGATTGGACTCAAAAATATCAAAAATCTTTTGAAAAATTAATTGGTCTTCTGACATCTACTCCTATCATGCAAACCCCTGACTAGTCTTTGCCTTTTGAGTTGATGTGTGATGCTAGTAACTTTGCTGTCAGCGCTGTTTTAGGCCAAAGAAAGGAAGGTAAGCCTTATGTAATTTATTACGCAAGTTGAACTTTAAATAGTACACAAATGAATTGTACCACTACTGAAAAAGAACTACTTGCTATAATTTTTGCATTAGACAAATTTTGAGCTTATTTAATTAGTTCTTCTACTATTGTTTTCATCGATCATGCTACTGTTAGATATTTAATGTCTAAGCAGGATACCAAACCTAGGTTGATACGGTGAATCTTGTTACTTCAAGAATTCAACATCACAATAAAAGATAAGAAATAAGTCAAAAATGTTGTTGCAGATCATTTGTCTAGACTTTCGACAAGCTCACTTTTTGATATCACACCTATCAATGATTTTTTTCCTGATGAAATTTTATTTTCTGTCAATTCCATGCATTGGTTCGCTAACATAGTCAATTTTCTTGCAACAGGAAATATGCTGCTTCAATGGACGCACCAAGACAGAAGGAAATTTTTGACCGAGGTGAAAATTTTTTATTGGGAAGACTCATATTTGTTCAAATATTGTCTTAATCAAATCATTCGGAGATGTATGCCCAACAATGACATAGGTAGTGTGATTAAATTTTGTCACTCAGAAGCATGTGGAGGTCACTTTTCTTCAAAAAAAGCAGCTGCAAAAATCTTGTAGTGTGAATTTTATTGGCCTACTTTATTTAAGGACAGCTATACATTTTGAAAAAGTTATGAAAATTGTCAAAAATTGGGTTCCATCTCTAAACGAGATATGATGCCTTTGAACCCTATCCTTATCATTGAAATTTTTTATTATTGGGGAATTGATTTCATGGGTCTATTTTCACCATCATTTAGATTTATGTATATTTTGGTTGCAATTGATTATGTCTCAAAATGGATTGAGGCGATTCCATGTCGACATAATGATCATAAAATAGTTCTTAAATTTTTAAAAGAAAATGTCTTGAGTCGATTTGGAAACCCTCAAGCTATCATCAGTGATGGGGGAACACATTTTTACAATAAACCATTTGAATCCTTAATAAAGAAATATGACATTACCTATAAAATTGCCACCCATTATCACCCTCAAATAAGTGGACAAGTAGAATTAGCAAATAAGGAGATTAAACAAATTTTAGAAAAAATGGTAAACCCAAATCGTAAAAATTGGTCTTTAAGACTAAATGATGCACTTTGGGCTTATCATACTACTTTCAAAACATCTTTAGGCATGTTACTCTATTGGTTAGTTTATGGAAAACCTTGTCACTGGCCTATAGAACTTGAGCATAAAGCATTTTGGGCCATTAAAGCTTTCAATCTAAACCTTGATGATGCTTGCAAGTTATGCAAATTACAATCAAATGAACTTGAGGAATTGAGAAATGATGCATATAAAAACTCAAAAATTTATAAAGCTAGAGCAAAAGTTTTTCATGACAAATCAATTTTGAGGAAATCTTTTGAAATTGGTCAAAAAGTTCTTCGTTATAATTCTCGTCTTCACATATTCCTTGAAAAATTGAGATCTACGTGGAGTGGCCCTTTCATTGTCAAACATGTGTATCCTCATGGGGCCATAGATATTGAGAACTCTAGGAATGGTAATGTGTTTAAGGTCAATGGAAAAAAATTCAAACCGTTTCTGAAAAACTAAGTTGTTGAGGCAGAGTCAATTTTCCTTTCTAATCCTTGTTATGAGAACAATTTATTTTAATTTTGTGACTTTCTTTTTGCAATTCTTTGTGGCACCAGTTAAGTGGCGGATAATGGTACTCCGTGGCTCTCAAGTCAGTTTGTTTTTCAGTTTCCCATAATAACTGATTCATTCTCCTTTAGAATGGATGTCATTCTCTCGAATTTAAGAAAATTTTTTCCTTCTCTTCCTCAAAATGCTCTAACAAAAATTTACAAAGCTAGGTGTGAAAGATTAAGAATGTTAATACATAAGGGCATCTCAGAAGATATACATTAGATAATCAAAGCAAAGGTCCATTTAGCAGGTGAATTTTCAAATTCATTTGCCTCATATATACCAGGTCTCGGTAAAAGTTCATATTCTAAAAGAAGAAGAGAAAAAAGATTACAAGTTTGTCACAAATGTGCACGGTGGAATTGTAACAAGTGATGTCGTTCTTTGGGGATGGTTTCTACAAATCGAGAAGAGAAAATATAATTTATTACGAATGGATTGAGTAAGGAGTCATTAGATGATATCTTATTGACTCTTGAGATGCATTCTTATAGAGATGTGTATCGTGAACTTCTTATATGGAATATCTTTAGGGACGAATATAAACATTACAGTCTTGGGAATATGACTCAAAAAGACATTGTTTGCTAATTTATAAGAAAATTGGATGGGAAGCTTATCCTCGACTCATAGAAAGTGTTTAAGCTGTTATTGGATGTAAAACCAGAGGAAGATGTGGGCCACAATCATAACAACATGCATGTTATTATCTTGTTCATATAAAAAAAGGGCGATTGAAAGAGTATCATGCTCTTAATTGAGTATGGAGTCTCTTGTAACATCCCGAAAATTATTTATTTCATTATAAATAATTATTTTATAATATTTATGATTTTTAGAAATTTTTCTAGACTTTTTTCGAATAAGTCAAATATTTTAATATATTTTTCATTTTACGTGCATACTGAGCTGAGTCATGTAACATCTCAGGAATTATTTGTTTCATGATAAATAGTTATTTTTCAATATTTGTGATTTTTGAGAATTTTTTAGAATTTTTTGAATTGTTTGATTATTTTAATATTTTTCTCGATTTACATGCACGCTGAGTGAGGCCGGGAAAATGAAATATTTTCCCTGAGGCCGAAAAACTTTGAACTGTAGAGATGTCGACGGGGGATTTTACTAAACCTGAGGCTGGACACAATTTACGAGGTTTTATTTTTTTAGATTTTATCTGATAAATAAAATCATAGTATATTTTATTATATGTGAGACAATAAAATATTATTTCTGCTAACAGTAACTTTTGTCCACTGAGTAATAGCTCTAGTAGATTATTTCTATCTAGTTACTTTTATGACATCATCTAAGTGACCTCACACTTCACTTTATCGAGAAGCGTGCAAAACTTCTCAAGGAAGCCTCAAGGAAGCATCAAGGAAGCTTCCTCCCAAGCTTCTCAAAGAAGCTTCATCTTCTCTCTCCTCCCTTCCCTCTCACACATGGCTACATGGTCTTGGGAGACCAAAAATATTCATTTTTTTCACTTATTCCATTTCTACTATCACTTTCTCTCTCTACCCTTCATATTTTTTCTCTTCTTTCTCTTTCTATCTCACATTCTCTCTTCATCTTTTTCTCTCCACATTTCTCTTCTCTTTTCTCTCTATCTGATCACCACCCACACACACCACAATCAACTCTTCATTTTGTTTACTAAAAACTACTTCCATTTCTTACTTCCTTTCATCATCCTAAGACTTTTCTCCTTGGAGGTCATCCCCTAAATCCATCTTCATCTTCTTCCACCATTGAAGCCCAAAGCTTGAAGCTTTTAAGGTAATGTTCTTGATTTTCATTTTCTCTTCTCATTTTCGTGGTCATTGGCCACCATTGTGACCAAGGGCTCCCTTTTCAAGCTTTAATTTTGGATTTCTTGGGTTTCATCATCTTAGGAATTTTCTTGGAGGTGTTGGATGAATTTCAAGATGCATCAAGGAGCTTGTTCTCTTGTTTCCTCTTAAGGTAAGAGGGAGATAATCCTCTTTACCCAATCTTGGTGGTTAGGAAATGTCTTTGGTGTTAATGGTGAGGAATCCATTGTGGGTTTCTCACTTTGTTTGTGATTTTGATAATGATTTGTTTTGGATGTGTTGTATGATTTTCTATGCTTGTCATTATGAATCTTGATGGATTTGTATGTGTCTAAATGCTTAAATATGTATATGGATTGGTACCCACTTGATTTGGAAGCTTGGAGAAGCTCATTTTCATGGATTCTAGTGTAGATTCATGGGCTGTGTGGATCTACACGGCTCAGGTCGTGTTCCCTACTAGAAACAAAGCTCAATGCACAAGTCAGAGGCATACACAGCCTAAGCCGTGCAATATTGCATGGTCGTGTAATCGAGCAGCGCAAAAAGAGACGTTCTTCTAGAGGCGTACACGGCCTAGGCCGTGTAATTTGGCACGGTCGTGTACTCTAGGCCGTGTACTTTGACACGATCGTGTACTTTGAGTAATGAAGAATGGTTTGTTGGTGTATGCCCTAGAGGCCAATACATTTTCTGTATTTACATACATTCTATTATGCTATTTTTATATATGAGGCATTTCATTCATTGTGTTCTTTTTGATAAACATAATAAAGTCCTTAGAATAGTAAGTTTGATGCCATAGGACATCAAGTGGATGACTTGATCATGAGATCCTTTTGGTTACAATACTATTCTTAAATGTCCCTAGTCAAGTATTATTATTAATTAGGATAACAATAATACATTAAGACTAGTATGTGCATAGACTGATGACCATATCTCACGGGTCATGGATATAAGATATCAAGTCTTCACATAGGTACATATTAGAGTAATGATGTACTGGACTGACCTACCATTAGAACGCTACATGGATCGTTATGTGAGTGTCATAAGCGATTCTCATAGTGACAATGGTGTTTGTGGTCCTTTGACCTGAAATCACTATGATTCCTACATGAGGAGTTATGTGTTTTAATGCCATCAAACGTCATCTATAACAAGGTGATTATAAAGTTAGTTATTGGACATACCACGAATCATGCAGAGGGATGTGAGTGACCTAGATGGGATTTGTTACTCCTACATAATAGGAGCGATATCTTCGGGCCCCCTGATTGAGTGAGACTGCGAAATGCATGGCCATGCTCAAATGAGTCAATATGAGATATTGATCTCATTTGTTGTTACAAAGTCTACTCGAGTATCTGGAAACTAATGATTGGACTATACAAGGGTGACGCATTCCATGCCTTGTGTTCAATCTAGATATCTTGACAAAGGGACTAAATGACACGGAAACATTGGTTACGGAAAGGTTATGTCAAATCACTGACATTCTTATTACTTGGGTAGCAGCGATGTGTTGCTAGATACCGCTCACTGCTTGTAATATTAAAATGAGATTTTAATATTACTGCCAGCGTAATAAGAACCTGCAGGGTCACACACATAGAGCAGACTAAAATTGGAGCAATGGATCCAAGTTGGACTCGGATTCAAATATGGGCCAGACTCATAACAGATGGGTCTAGGGTTGCACAGCTTACCTTGCTGCTGCTCACACTCACTTAAGGCAGTCACTATTATAAATAGTACTGCTAAGGGGGCTGCTAAGATACACAATTTGTGAACCCTAGCTGCACCTACAGAAAAGTGAGTGAGAGAGTGCCAGGTTTCTTCTATTCTCTTCGCAGCTAGTACTGTGTGAGAGACGTGAGGCTCCTCTTTGCAGACGTTGGACGTTCGTGAGTCTGTTCGTGTGGATACCGTAGAGACATCGTTTCTATTACGGTGTTGGTGATTCACGCTTCAAGAGGTAAATTTTTTAAAAACTCGGATTATGACTTTTTCGCATGGATCCTCGGTGGGAATCCCTGTTTTTCGCTGCGTGATGTATCCACAAAAATTCCAAACATGGTTGGCTTTTCTAGTCCCTTACAGGCTCACAGTCTTATTGGGCACTCATTGTGAGGTTTTATAACAAGCTAAAACTTAGTCAATTGAAGGAATATACACTTAATTAGGAACTCATAATGTGGAAAGGATAATGAACACAACCTTATTATACAACTTAGTGTGAGGTTAGATAAAGAAAGAACATGAGTGTGAGGAGGGTTGTGAGGAACTCAAAGTAAATATTCTAAGAGAGTTTAACGCAAAAACATAATGGAATTGAGGCATAACTTTAGTAACAATTTTGAATAGTTTGTGTTCACCTTTGAGGTTTTAATATTGACTGGATGTGGGTCCGTGATTGGGATCAAAGATTTATGATAAACGATTGGGCTCTATATGGCGTGTGAATTTGAATAAGTTATACTATCATTGTGATTCTATATATATATATATATATATATATATATATATATATATATGTATATGTATGCATTGAGTCCACATGCATTGAAGCATGATTGATGCAGTCTGACATGATGAGCATAGTTGAAGCATGCATTGACATTGTGATTATGGAACTGAAGTACCGGACCAAGAAATATTAGATGGACAATTTAGTTATATGTGGTTCGCCTTTATAACTAGAAACTTTAGATAGACGAGGGAGTCAGAAGGGATTGGTTATTAAAGGAAACCCAAATAACAATGGTACTATGTAGTTGTAAGGACGGTTATATAATATCACTGATGAAAATGGTATTGAACAATTGTATGGACGGTTGCTTCAATACCATTGAGAACGATATAATGGTGGTTGAACTATTGTTAAGGCCATGTTGCTTAGGAGTTGAATCACACCTTAGTGTAGGTGCGAATAGACTAGTGTAGGTCCTGCAGTTGACCTTGGGGGCGTTGGGGCGTAGGCGTCTCACACAGGCAGTTGATAGCCCCTCTGGACCGTGGGACAATCCAATGCAAACGCATCGATGATCCTCACATGAGACAGTGTCCTATATCGCGATCTTGTGGGAATGCCGTTGTATAAAGCCTTATTGCGCAAAATGATTGATTATTTTTTGGAAAGCACTTGATTTTACGACTGATGAGATACTGGCATGTCCCATGATCATTCTCTCTGATGTTTTTGTCTAGCTCCATGGGGTAGGAAATGAGTACATTGTACGTGAGGATAGTCAGCATACGCATTGTACATATGCATGGTCAATTCATATATTGTCATAGCATGGTTAACATACATATTGTGGAAATATAAATATTTGTTATATATCTATAGTGGATACTTGTTGTTATAGTGCTGTTGAATCTATATTATTGCAGAATATGCTTTCTGATGATATCTATGCAATTGTTAATTTGAATATATTTATAATATCTGTATGTATGGAATGACAACGTCATTCGTGTTATGTTCCTTTACTGCCATGTTGGTAATGATGTAGGATATCTCACCTCTTCGTTATATTGTCCCGCTTTATTTTGTGTTCGATAAAGGCTGTGGAGAGGACACAATTGAATTGGTTGTTTGTGGTTGAGTTGACTTTCTAATTCCCGTGATGGCATTGAGATGAGATTTCCTTGGCAATGTGCGAATGCAGCTTCATGGGGGCATTGATGCCTAGCGGGTTGAACGAGACACCGAACGTTTCATTGTATATAGGGGTAGTGGCTCTGTCCATAGGTAGTACCTATCCCGGGGTTACTACTTACCCGTTAGTGTTTTGGTACATATTTTTTATTATTTGGGTATGTAAGTGTTACGTTTTCATGTTAATAGTTCCTTATAATCATTATATATATATATATATATATATATATATATATATATATATATATATATATATATATATATATATATATATATATATATATATATATATATTTAATGTACTTCACTCTATAATTGTACTTTTGGGAGTTATGCGATAAATATATTTCATTCGTGGCTTATAATTTCTTTATATACAAATAGTTAAATATGGAAAACTTGTTATTTGAGTTGTAACACGCCAAAATTTAGTGACTGTGGTATAATGACGATTATGCTGTGGTTATTAAATCGAGGGGTGTTACATTAGGTGGTATTAGAGCGCAGTTCATCCTGTTGAGCGGGGGTATAGACTGACTATGCTTAGATATGTTAAAAGTTTCTTTATATGTTGTGCACTTCTTTGTCTCTTAATTGAGATGTTTGGGAAAGGAAAGCATGACTTGCCATAGGTTGAATGTTGGTAGCTACTGTTGCACAGTTACATGATATTGAGTATTGGCCCACTCAATGTGTAATGTTCTGTGTTTACGGGAAACTATTACTTCACTTAGGCGTATTAAGGTAATAGGAGTTCTTTAGAAAAAAGCTCAGCTGGTATGACTGAACTTGCTTAGGAATTTGATTGCATTTACTCCTTTGTTGTGTTCCCTCTAGAATTGTTTGAGCCAATAGGTTAGAAAAAGAGTAGTTAAATAGGACTTGCAAGGTTTGTGGACCGAGGCGTCTAAGAGGTTTTGGAGAACCAATTTTCTTGGGAAAAGAATATCTGGCTTAAGTTGGTTCAAGGAACTGCATAGGAGTTAAAGACTTACAGGAGATCGTGCCGTAGAAGGCAGAATGAAGGAGCTCAAGTTAGAATCTTTTGGGTTTGTCTTGTTGGGTTGTGTGACTTTTTGTGTTTGGTTTTTGAAATGAGACAATATTATTTGAACTGATTGCTTTTGATCTTCTTTATGTTCGATTCATTTATCCTTGGAGGTAAGCAATGGCTCGGGGTAGACGTAAGCGTGTGAATGCGGGGAGTGACAATGATGATACAACTGCGGCAGCAGGAGTAATGCAAAGGATGGTTGATGTAACAACACACCAGGATCAGAGGGCCGCACAGCAGCAGGAATTGGAAGTCGAGGTTCAGAATTTGATGAAAGAAAGTCGATTTTGGGGAAACTCTAGATTACCTAAGTTCCAAAGGAGGAATAATAGAAAGGTTAATCAGTTTAAGCGAAAATCGTATTCGCGATGACCGAAGGATCAACAGCGATAGCAAACACATGAAGGAGGTTCGAATGGTAGTAAATCCAATCCGACCGTGGTATATTCACCAAAATGTAAGAAGTGTGGAAAGGGCCACTTAACAAGGGACTGTACGATCGAAGGAATAATTTGTTTCAAGTGCGGGAAGCTAGGACATGTGGCTAGAAATTGTACTTTGAATAGGATGAAGCCTTCAGTTGGAGATGTATGTACTTCAAAATCTCACGAAGAAGGGAGAGTTAATTCCTCAAGTGGAGCAAAAGTCTCTCAGACAGAAGGCCTAAATGAGGGAACTTGTACTGTGATAAATGACCCTGTGATTTTACTATATAATTCCGGGGGTAACCCATTTCTTTATGGCGTATGACATTATGAGTCGATTAGGGTCATTTGTATCTTTGTCATCTTTTGACTAAGTTATTTCTACTTCTGCTACTAAGGACCGATTGTTGATAGCCAAGTGCTTAAATTATCCTATGACCTATAAAAGACAGAATCTTTCTGTTGATATGATTTGTTTACTTCTTTCACAAATCAGATGTAATATTGAAAATGGATTGGTTATTTTCCAACCCTATCCTGTTAAATTATTCTAATCAAACTTTAGTGTTTTTTGAGATAGAGATTTCTGAATTTGAATCCATGAAGCTTATTCCAAAATTTTGTTGAACCATGTCAAATTCTTCATCAAATAGATCCATACTGAATGTAGTATAAATAGAAGAGAACTTACCCTATGTGATGTTTTCTATTAAGATCGAGGATAAGTGGCTTAATGAATTAATTGAAAGAAGCCACTGATATCCCCACGATCAGCTTGTGTTCTGGACTATCATCAAGTTCGCTCAAAGGTAGGAGACTTTTCCAAAACAACTTTTTCTGACGCGTTATGGGCACTACGAGTATTTCGAAATGTCATTTCGTGTAACGAACGCTTCGGTAATATTCATCGATTACCTGAATAGAATCTCTCTTCCTTGTTAAAAATCGATTTGTCATTGTCCTTGTTGGCAACATTCTGATCTATTCTTAACGGACGGAGGAACGTACCGAACCTCTCGTTTTGATTCTTCAAATCCGAAAGAAGGAGAAGAAGATATATGTGAAGTTGTCCAAGTGCGAATTCTGGTTAGAGGCAATTCAACCTTCGGGTCACGTGATCTCAAAGGAAGGAGTTGCTATGGATCCGTCGAAAGTTGAAGCGATTCTTCAATGAGAACGATCGACGACCGTAACGGAGATTCGTAACTTTATAGGATTAGCTGGTTAATATGGGAGACTCACCGTAGAATTCTCCAAAATGGCAATACTTCTCATCTAACTCGCACGAGAGAGTCAAGTTTGTAGGGATTGATGCATATAAGAAAATATTTTCAAGGATTGAAGAGACACTCGATTTCTTTGCTAAAGATGATTCTGGCCAATCCCAATGAATCTTTTAGGATGCCTAATGATACTTCGCATTTGAAAGTTTAGAACGTGTGCTTGATCAGAATAGAAGGAATGGTAACGTATCTTCGAGAGCATATGAGAAGGATTACCTTACACTAACTCGGAGTTAGTCTTTGTAGTTGCATTGCAGATCTGGAGGCATTCTCCACAAGGAGAAATTTTCAATGTCTATAGTAATCTCAAGAGTCAGAAGTATTTTGTCAGATCTGAATGAGTTGAAATATGAGGCAGAGACGATGATTAGAAGTTCCAAAAGATTTCAATTTTTCCATTTTAGTATAGTCTCAGAAGAGGCGAATGTCGTAGCGGATGCCTTAAGAAGAAAACAAGCTTAGTTTGTCTACTACGGTGAGCAAGGAGAATAAGTTTGATAGAGCCACTCAGCGATGTACAGTTGTTTGGAGAGTTGGCTGTTGGAATGGCTAAAGACTCAAAGGGCGTAAAATCTTTTATTGATCGGCCTACGATGTCAACACGCTTTTGCCCGTGAATATAAGATACTCAATGGAAGGAAGCAACCTTAGTACCGGTGATTTGGATTGATGCAGCTGGAGATGCAGCATGAGAACTAGAAGACAAAATGAAAGAAACATAGTCGCGTTTGTTTTAAGATATGATAAATTTCGAGGACGAAATTCTTTTTAGAAGGGGAGAGTTGTAACATCTCAAAAATTATTTATTTCATTATAAATAATCATTTTATAATATTTATGATTTTTAGAAATTTTTCTAGATTTTTTTGAATACATCGAATATTTTAATATATTCCTCATTTTACGTGCATACTGAGCTGAGTCAGTGTAACATCTCAGGAATTGTTTGTTTCATGATAAATAGTTATTTTCTAATATTTGTGATTTTTGAGAATTTTTTTGGAATTTTCTGAATTATTTAATTATTTTAATATTTTTCTCGATTTACATGCGCGCTTAGTGAGGTCGGGAAAATGAAATATTTTTTCTAAGGTCGAAAAACTTTGAAATATAGAGACGTCAATAAGGGATCTTACTAAACCTGAGGCTGGACACAGTTTACGAGATTTTTATTTTTCAAGATTTTATTTGATAAATAAAATCACAATATATTTTATTATTTGTAAGACAATAAAATATTATTTCTGCTAACAGTAACTTTTGTCCATTGAGTAATAACTTTAGTAGATTATTTCTATCTAGTTGCTTTTATAACATCATCCAAGTGACCTCACACTTCACTTTATCGAGAAGCGTGCGAAGCTTCTCAAAGAAGCTTCATCTTCTCTCTCCTCCCTTCCCTCTCACACACGGCTGCATAGTCTTGGGAGACCAAAAATATTCATTTTTTTCACTTATTCCATTTCTACTGTCACTTTCTCTTTCTACCCTTCATCTTTTCTCTCTTCTTTTTCTTTCTATCTAACGTTCTCTCTTCATTTTTTTCTCTCCATGTTTCTCTTCTCTTTTCTCTCCATACAGCTGGCCACCCACACACACCACAATCATCTCTTCATTTTGTTTACTAAAAACTACTTCCATTTCTTACTTCCTCTCATCATCCTAAGACTTTTCTCCTTGGAGGTCATCCCCTAAATCTATCTTCATCTTCTTCTACCATTGAAGCCCAAAGCTTGAAGCTTTTGAGGTAATATTCTTGATCTTCATTTTCTCTTCTTATTTTCGTGGTCCATGGCCACCATTGTGACCAATGACTCCCTTTTCAAGCTTTGATTTTGGATTTCTTGGGTTTCATCATCTTAGGAATTTTCTTGGAGGTGTTGGATGAATTTCAAGATGCATCAAGGAGCTTGTTCTCTTGTTTTCTCTTAAGGTAAGAGGGAGATAATCCTCTTTACCCAATCTTGGTGGTGAGGAAATGTCTTTGGTGTTAATGGTGAGGAATTCATTGTGGGTTTCTCACTTTGTTTGTGATTTTGATAATGATTTATTTTGGATGTGTTATATGATTTTCTATGCTTGTCATTATGAATCTTGATGGATTTGTATGTGTCTAAATGCTTAAATATGTATATGGATTGGTACTCACTTGATTTGAAAGCTTGGAGAAGCTCATTTTCATGGATTCTGGTGTAGATTCACGGGCTATGTGGATCTACATGGCCCAAGCCGTGTTCCCCACTAGAAACATAGCTCAATGCACAAGTCAAAGGCATACATGGCCTAGGCCGTGCAATATTGCACAGCCGTGTAATCAAGCAGCGCAAAAAGGGACATTCTTCCAGAGGCGTACACGGCCTAGGCTGTGTAATTTGGCACGACCGTCTACTCCAGGCCGTGTACTTTGGCATGGCCGTGTACTTTGGGTAAAGAAGAATAGTTGGCTTTTCTAGCCCCTTAGAGGCTCACAGTCTCTTTGGGCACTCATTGTGAGGCTTTATAACAAGCTAGAACTTAGTTAATTGAAGGAATATACATTTAATTAGGAACTCATAATGTGAAAAGGATAACGAACACAACCTTATTATACAACTTAGTGTGAGGTTGGATAAAGAAATAACATGAGTGTGAGGAGGGTTGTGAGGAACTCAAAGTAAATATTCTAAGAGAGTTTAATGCAAAAACATAATGGAATTGAGGAATAACTTTAGTAACAATTTTGAATAGTTTGTGTTCACCTTTGAGGTTTTAATATTGAATGGATGTAGGTTCGTGATTGGGATCAAAGATTTATGATAAATGACTGGGCTCTATATGGTGTGTGAATTTGAGTAAGTTATACTATCATTGTGATTCTATATATATATATATATATATATATATATATATATATATATACGCATTGAGTCCATATGCATTAAAGCATGATTGATGCAGTCTGACATGATGCGCATGGTTGAAGCATACATTGACATTGTGATTATGGAACTGAAGTACCGGACCAAGAAATATTAGATGGATAATTTAGTTAGATGCGGTTCGCCTTTATAACCAGAAATGTCAGATAGACGAGCGAGTCAGAAGGGACTGGTTATTTGAGGAAAACCATATAACAGTGGTACTATGTAGTCATAAGGACGGTTATATAATATCACTGATGAAAATGGTATTGAACAATTGTATGGACGGTTACTTCAATACCATTGGGAATGGTACAATGGTGGTTAAACTATTATTAAGGCCATGTTGCCTAGGAGTTGAATCACACTATAGTGCGGGTGCAAATAGACTAGTGTAGCTTTTGCAATTGACCTTGGGGCGTTGGGGCGCGGGCGTCTCACAGCGGGCAGTTGGTAGCCCCTCTAGACCATGGGACAAACCGATGCAAATGCACCGACGATCCCGACATGAGACACTATCCTATATCGCGATCTTGTGGGAATGCAGCTGTATAAAGCCTTTTTGCGCAAAATGATTGATTATTTTCTGGAAAGCACTTGAAATTATGGCTGATGAGATACTGGCATGTCCCGCTGATCATTCTCTCTGATGTTTTTGTCTACCTCCATGGAGTAGAAAATGAGTACATTGTACGTGAGGATGGTCAGCATACGCATTGTGCATATGCATGGTCAGTTCACATATTGTCATGGCATGGTCAACATACATATTGTGGAAACATAAATATTTGTTATATATCTATAGTGGATACTTGTTGTTATAGTGTTGTTGATATTTATATTATTACATTATATGCTTTCTGATGATATCTATGCAATTGTTAATTTGAATATATTTGTAATAGCTGTATGTATAGAATGACAACATCATTTGTGTTATGTTCCTTTGCTGCCATGTTGGTAATGATGTAGGATATCTCACCTCTTCATTATATTGTCCCACTTTATTTTGTGTTCGATAAAAGTTGTGGAGGGAACACAGTTGAATTGGCTATTTGTGGTTGAGTTGACTTTCTAATTCCCATGATGGCATTGAGACGGGATTTCCTTGGCAACGTGCGAATGCAGCTTCATGGGGGCATTGATGCCTAGGGGGGTCGAATGAGACACCGAACATTTCATTGTATATAGGGGTAGTGGCTTTGTCCATAGGTAGTATCTATCTCGGGGTTACTACTTACCCTTTAATGTTTTGGTACATATCTTTTGTTATTTAGGTATGTAAGTGTTACGTTTTCATGTTAATAGTTCCTTGTAATCATTATATATATATATATATTTAATGTACTTCACTCTGTAATTGTACTTTTAGGAGCTATGCGATAAATATATTTCATTCGTGGCTCATAATTTCATTATATGCAAAATGGTTAAATATGGAAAACTTATTATTTGAGTTGTAACACGCCAAAATTTAGTGACCATGGTATAATGACGATTGTGTCGTAGTTATTAAATCGAGGGGTGTTACATCCCTACCCTTAGGGTTAGACCCATCATTGACTTAGGTTGGACCTTTGCACGTCTGTCCTTAAATAATGTTTGTGTGCCACGCTTTGTAGAAAGCCGTCTTCAACGTTTCCAAGCCAAGCTTTTAGGCTCCATTGAAGTGTTGGTCTATAGATTTAGACCCGTGTTTATTGTCTACGCGAAACAATCTCTGAGCTCTACACTGGTATTAATTTGCTGGGCTCCAAATCGGCAAGTCCTGGCTGTGGCGGAGTTTTATACTTCTTAGAATATGGGTTCTTCATTAAATCCACAAGGGTACAGGAATTGGTATTCTATAAGTGGAAGGCCTACAAGTAAAACTACACTGATGACACGTAGTCTAAAGATCTGCCATCTTTATTGAATAAAAAGGCGTGAGGGCCTAACCTCCAATTTTGGACTGGTTCCAGCTCTCATTTTATCTTTGCAAAATATAAAAAATTATATAAAAAATAAAAATAAAAATTAAAAAAACCTGTATTTCTTAATTTCACACTTTTCTGACAACAGCCAGCCTACCCATATAGGTGCTATCATTATATTTTCCATTTTTTTACTATTTAAACACTCCATTTTCTTCATTTTCATCCAACTCATAATCATTCAAAGAGAGGGTGAGTGTAGAAATGGAGGGAGTTTCTGTTCGTCGATTTATAAATATCTATGTATTTTGTGGATCAAGGTTTGGGAAGGATAAAGAGTTTATAAGAGTAGCAAGTACTCTTGGTCAAGTACTAGCTGCGAGAAAAATTCATGTAGTATATGGGGGAGGTAGCTTTGGGTTAATGGGAGTTGTATCAATCATTGCATATCTAAGAGGCGGTCACGTTTTAGGTATCATTCCTAAAGCTTTAACTGAAAATGACATCATTGGAAAGACAAATGGGGAAGAACTACAAGTATCAACTATGCATGAATGAACGGCTAAAATATTTGACAATTCTAATGCATTTATTGCCTTACAAGGTGGCTATGGTACTTTGGAAGAAGTTTTTCAAATTGTCTCTTAGGCCCAATTGAACATCCACCATAAACTCATAGGTTTGTTGAATGTTAATAATTTCTTTGATGTTTTGTTATCTTTTCTCGACTATGCTGTGGAACAGAACTTTATCGCACATTTGACAAGACAAATCCTTATCTTTGCTTCCACTGCTAATGAGTTAATTGATAAATTACAAGCTTTCATATATGAATCTAATCCAGTAATGGCTCGGATAGATTAGTGGGAGGGAAGCAGCAAGGAATGTGGGTTTGATTTGACACTCCATCTATAACTTCCCTTTACCTTTGATTTTATTCATTGTACTTTGTTTCCGTTTAAATTTGTGTTAGGTTTCTCTTTTCAATAATTGCCACAACAAGTAATATCTTCTATCTTTTACTCATCTATATTTAGACATTGGGGACAATGTTATGATCTAGTTGAGGGTAAGGATAGTTGACATAAAAAAAATTGGGGAAGTATGTTTATTATGATTGTCAGTAATTTAGTAATAGTAAAACCAATTTCAGTACAGCAGAGTAAGGAGTAAATTTTACCCTTGAGACGCATCTAAATTGTGGAAATAACTATTTTGTGAATGAACTCTTACATCCTTTGAAGCAATTGAAATTCAGGGTTTATAGCATGATTGAATATATTATCTTTTATCTTAAAATTTACATACTTGGTTATTGATAATCACATATTTTATTTATTAAGAAACCCTTATGTTTAGTCATTTACACTCTTCATATTCTTAATTGATTGAGTTTGGTATGATTTTGTGAGTTTGAGCTCAAATTGGTCCTAATTGAATATTTTCAGCATTATTGAGATTTTACACTGTTTCTGTATTTTGGCCATAACTTGAGTTCCTGATATCTGATAATCATGAATTTTATCTTGTAGGAAAGTTAAGAGGAAGCTCTACAACTTTGATGAAGAGTTCAAAGTCCTAAACAGATGTCTAAGGGACCTAAATTTATATGGAAGTCAGAATACGGGTTCTGTCACTAGAATCCGAACGGTGTGCACTCATAAAATCATATCTCAAGCTGTAATAATGGAGATGGGATGAAATTTGTATAGTTGATAGTCAAGACCCAAATAAACAACTTTCATGAAGAACACCTTTTGAAAGAATGAAGTCTAATGGGTCAGTTTGGGCTTGCAAGTCGGAACAGATGTGCTGAAGTTAGGTTTGAACAACCTGTGGTATTTGGGTTATATCTTGGGTTGTAGGAAGCCAAATTGGACGATCCAGATATGCATGTTATAGCCAAGACAAAGATCTACAACTTTCATGAAGAGTACTTTTCATGGATTTGAAGTATAGTAAGTCGTTTTTGACTTCCAAGTCAGACCAAGAAATTTTTTCACTCAACCACTCCACTCCACTCAACCAAATCACTCCACTCATCCACTCAACTACTCATCCACTAAATCAAACCACTCACCCACTCAACCAACCCACTCACTCCACTCATCCACTCAACTACTCATCCACTAAATCAATCCACTCAACTACTCAACCACTCCACTCCACTCATCCACTCAACTAACCCACTCAACCAATCCACTCAACCAATCCACTCAACCACTCCACTCCACTAACCCACTCATCCATCCACTCCCCTTTGTCATTTTGTTACCCTAGACTTCTATAAAAGGCACCATTGGTTATCATGAAAGGAGTTGGACTCTCTTTCATTTCTCTCATAGTTTCTTCTTATTTCTTCATAGTTTTTCTTGTGATTTCCTTCTAGTTATGTGTAACTAAACCTCCCTTGGTTAAGGGAGTGATGAAACCACTAGTATTAATGTTGTGAACCTTGCATATTTGATTATTTCAACACAGTTATGTTTTTATTCATATATTTCTGAATCTATTGTTGGTATGAAGGTTTTTATACTTGTTTCCACTTTCAAAGTGGTAGATCTGGGTTTATTATGCACGGTTGTGGTAGTAGATCTAGTGGGATGTATGATGTTCATGTGGGTATAATTATCTTTGTGCTATTTGCCAGTTATAAAAGTGGTAGATCTGGGTTTATTATGCACGGTTGTGGTAGTAGATCTAGAGAAATATATGTTCTAAGTAATTTAATCCCGGTGTGTGATTAGATCTTAGTGTAATTGGTTTTCTAAATCTTAATACAATTGTTGGATAGTTGTAAGAGCGGTTGCTTTATGACTAATCAGTGATTAGGAGTTGATTTGAGCAGTTGCTAAATTAGCCAACACGTAAGGAAAATAGAGATTTACTCTCACAATTGCATAAAAACATAATTGACCATGTTGGAATAAAATGATATGTGAATTTTCATTATCATATAAATCTAGTGGTGGATTCAATCTCTTAACCAATTTTCTTATATTGTTGATTTCAGTTTGTTTATTGTTATTGTCTTTGAAGCTGTTCATTGTTCATCAAAACTCCAAAACCCCCTATTTAGTGTTTATTATTAATCAGAGTTTACATTGGGAATTATTTAATAATGTTAATTGAATTGGTTCTCTGTGGATCGACCCTTACTAACTACAACTAGTTATAAGGTTTTTATTTTCTGGTGGGCCTGACAACTGATTTTTATCTAAATTTTAATCACTACTTCTGCACGCATCAGAATTTTGGCGCCGTTGCCGGGGAGCCAATTTTTCAATTACACTATTAATCTATTTCCTATTTTTACTCTGTTTTTATTTTTGTTTTTATTTTTGAATCTTTCTTTCTGAGTGTTTTGTAGGTGTTAATGTCCATTGAAGGGGTAGACGAAGGATTGCTAAATTTGAGGAACTATATTGATCAACTCACTTCACATCCTCAATTTCCCTTTCATCCGGATAATTTCCACTTCACACCTACTGACATTGAAGCTGCCCGTTACATTGATCTATCAAGTTCAGAGACATCTGAAATATATGAAGAAGTGACGATGGCAGAAAACACTTTAAGGGCATTGGGTGCTCCAGATCTAGATCAACAGCCTCTGTGCATAGACATTCTTGAAAATGAAGAGGCATGTGAATTGAAATCCGGCTTAATCCATCTCTTGCCATCTTTCAATGGATTACCCGGAGAGGACCCCAATAAGCACTTGAAGGAAATTCATGTGGTATGTTCTAACATGAAACCTGCAGGAATTCATGTAGAGCAAGTCAAATTGAGAGCTTTTCCATTCTCATTGAAAGACTCAGCAAAGGAGTGGCTTTACTACTTGCCACCCGGATCCATCCAATCATGGCAGGACATGGCCCGAACTTTCCTAGACAGATACTTCCCTGCCTCAAAAGCTGCAACAATCAGAAAAGAAATCTGTGGTATTCAACAAAGGCATGGAGAATCACTCCATGACTACTGGGAGAGATTTAAGAAGCTATGTTTCAGCTGCCCTCATCATCAAATAAGTGAGTAGCTCTTAATTCAGTATTTCTATGAAGGCTTACAAGTGATGGATCGCAACATGATTGATGCTGCTAGCGGAGGAGCATTGGTTGATAAAACTCCTCAAGAAGCTAGAAACTTGATCTCAAGAATGGCTGCCAATACTCAACAATTCTACTCTAGAAATGACACTGGAGTAAGAGCAGTGAAAGAAGTAGAGACAACCAGTCTACAGCAGCAAATGACTTAATTGACTGCTACGGTTCAGCGGTTAATGGATACAGCAAAGCACCGGTTCATGCTTGTGGGATCTGTTGTTCATTTGGACATCCCACCGATATGTGTCCCACTCTCCAAGAGGACACAAATGAGGAGGTAAGAGCGAGTAGGGGATATCTTTGGACTTTCAAAAAATTACAACCCCTACTCAAACACATATAATCCAGGTTGGAGGGATCATCCTAATTTCAGCTATGCAAAGCAACCTCAAAATCAACCTCCAGCTTATGGACCTCCAGGATTCCAACAAAGGCAAGCACATTCCCTCGAGAGAGACAAGAAGAAGTTCAAGCTCCTAAGCAACCTGAGCCTTCACTAGAGGAGCTAGTGAAGCAAATGGCTACTAATAATTCACAGTTCCAACAAGAAACAAGAACTGCAATCAATAACTTGAAGAATCAAATAGGACAGTTGTCTATAGAATTCAACAAGTTTCAAAGCCAAGCTTAGGAAAACTACCCTCACAGCCAGAAGTAAATCTGAGGGAAAATGCTAGTGCTGTCACATTGAGAAGCGGAAAGACGATGGATGAGCCTATATCTTCTCCACCAATCACTCAAGAGAAAGATGAACCACTCAAAGAAGCAAATGATAAGGGGCAAACCTCCAAAGCCCCTAAGGTAAGTATTTCTGAACCCCTTCCTAAATATGTTACTAAAGCTCCTTTTCCTAGTAGGTTGGTTAAAACCAAGAAAGAAGAAGCAGGAAAAGAAATACTTGAGACTTTTAGGAAGGTAGAGGTTAATATCCCTTTGTTAGATGCCATTAAGCAGGTACCTAGATATGTAAAATTTCTGAAAGAATTATGCACTAACAAGAGGAAGTTAAAAGGAAATGAAAAGGTCCAAGTGGGAGAAAATGTTTCAGCTGTAATTAAAAAGAAACTCCCAACCAAATGTAAGGACCCACAGCACATTCACCATTCCATGCACTATAGGTAACACAAGGTTTGAAAGGGCAATGCTTGATTTAGGTGCATCTATAAATGTCATGCCATATTCTATTTATGCATCTTTATACTTGGGTCCTTTGGAACCTACTGGTGTTGTTATTCAATCGGCTGATAAATCTAATGCATACCCTAAGGGTGTGGTGGAAGATGTTTTGGTGCAGGTGAATGAATTAGTGTTTTCGGCAGATTTCTATGTTTTGGACATGGAAGAGGATGAGTCTCCCAAATCTGCTCCTATCTTGTTAGGGAGACCATTTTTGAAGACTGCGCGGACAAAAATTGATGTGCACTCAGGAACTCTAACAATGGAATTTGATGGGGAATTAATTAGATTCAATATTTTTGAAGCTATGAGATACCCAAGTGATGTGCACTCTGCTTGTTTAATTGATTCTTTTGATCCTTTTGATTCTTTAATTTCTGCATCTTTTGATACTAACCATTTTGATACTCTTGATATAATTCTAACTCATAGCTTAGATGTACAGGAGGAAAAAAAAAAAAGAGTGAAGAAGAGCCATGGAGTGAAGACATTGATGAAATTGTTCTTTGCCTTACAAGAGCTCTCTTCCACTCCAGAAGAGCACGAGGTAACTTTTGTTGATTTACCTGTTACTACTGATATACCTCAACCTTCTGTTGTGCAGGCACCTGAATTGGAACTTAAAACACTGCCTGATCATCTTAAATACATCTTCTTGGGGGAGAAGGACACCCTTCCAGTAATAATTGCAAAGTCACTCACCCAAGAACAAGAAGAGAAATTGGTAGCTGTTTTGCAGGAACATAAGACAGCTATTGGTTGGTCAATAGCTGATATCAAGGGTATTAGTCCCTCCATTTGTATGCACAGGATATTAATGGAGGAGGATACTAAACCTGTGAGAGACCCTCAGCGGAGGTTGAATCCTCCTATGATGGAAGTTGTGAAAAAGGAGATACTGAAGCTCCTAAGTGTGGGGGTGATCTACCCCATTTTTGACAAGCAAGTGGATAAGCCCGGTCTGGTAGTACCAAAGAAATGTGGAATTACTTGTGGTAAGAAATGCTGAAAATGAGCTTATTCCCACTAGGTTACAGACAGGGTGGCGTGTTTGTATTGATTACAGGAAGTTGAATGCCGCCACGAGAAAAGACCACTTTCCTTTACCTTTCATTGATCAAATGTTAGAAAGATTAGCTGGTCATTCTCATTATTTTTTTCTGGATGGTTTTTCGTGTTACAATCAGATTGCCATAGCTCCGAAGACCAAGACAAGACTACATTCACTTGTCCATTTGGTACCTTTGCATATAGGCGAATGCCTTTTGGACTCTCGCAATGCACCAGGAACTTTCCAAAGATGCATGATGAGTTTATTTTTTCGATTACATTGAAAACATCATTGAGGTTTTTATGGATGACTTTAGTGTCTTTGGAAATGATTTTGAAAATTGCCTGGAACATTTAACATTGGTTCTTAAAAGATGCATTGACACTAACCTGGTACTGAATTGGGAAAAATGTCATTTCATGGTGAATGAAGGTATTGTGTTAGGTCATATAATTTCTGCTAGGGGAATTGAAGTAGATAAAGCTAAGGTAGAACTCATGCATTCTTTGCCACCACCCACTAGTGTGCAGGAGATTCGTTCTTTTATTGGTCATGCAGGTTTCTACCAGAGATTCATTAAAGACTTTTCTAAAGTCTCATTGCCCCTTTGCTGACTTCTTCAAAAAGATGTTAATTTTAACTTTGATGAGAAATGTATGGAAGCTTTCAATAAACTCAAGAAGTTGTTAACTGTTGCGCCTATCATCAGGCCACCCAACTGGGAGTTACCTTTTGAACTAATGTGTGATGCTAGTGACTTTGCAGTAGGAGCTGTCTTGGGACAACGAGTTGATAGAGTTCCTTATGCCATTTACTATGCATCAAGGACTCTAAATGATGCTCAACTTAATTACTCAACCACAGAAAAGGAACTTCTAGCTGTTGTATTTGCTTTAGAAAAATTTAGATCATATCTAATTGGTTCTAAAGTGATTGTGTTTTCAGATCATGCAGCCTTGAAGTATCTTCTAACAAAGAAAGAAGCAAAGCCTAGATTGCTCCGATGGATTTTATTGCTCCAAGAATTTGACTTGGAGATTAAAGACAAGAAAGGGAGCGAAAACTTGGTGGCCGATCACTTGAGTAGATTGGTAACTGAAGAGGAAGAAATGCCTATCATGGAGACTTTTTCGGATGAATATTTGATGGTTGTCAACACCATAATCCCTTGGTATGCTGACATTGTTAACTACCTGGTTACTAAGGACTTTCCGGAGGGTTTGAACAAGGCCCAAAGAGATAAATTAAGGAGTAACTGTAAATACTATATCTGGGATGACCCGTACTTATGGAAGCATTGTGCAGATCAAGTCATTAGGAGGTGCATTCCTAATTCTGAGACATACTCCATCCTCTCCTTTTGCCACACCTATGCATGTGGAGGACACTTTGGCAGTAAAATGACAGCCAATAAAGTGCTTGACAGTGGTTTCTATTGGCCTTCAATTTTCAAAGACGCTTACAACTTCTGTAAGTCTTGTGACCGCTGTCAGAGAACAGGTAATATTGGTCCTCGTAATCAAATGCCTCAGACTCCGATCATTTTTGTGGAACTCTTTGATGTGTGGGGTATTGATTTCATGGGACCATTCCTTCCTTCATTTGGTTTTACATACATTCTTTTATCTGTTGATTATGTGTCTAAATAGGTGGAAGCAAAAGCCACCCGATCTGATGATTCTAAAACTGTTGCAGATTTTGTTAGAACACATCTTTTCTCCAAGTTCGGGACCCCAAGGGCTATCATCAGTGACCAAGGGACTCATTTTTACAACAGAACCTTTGATGCTCTATTGAAAAGATATGGAGTTATGCACAAAATCTCCACTCCTTACCATCCACAGACAAATGGGCAAACTGAAGTGTCCAACCGGGAGATTAAGTCAATCCTTGAAAAGACAGTGAATCCCTCAAGAAAGGATTGGAGCACTCGACTTGAAGACGCTTTATGGGCTTATAGGACTGCCTATAAGACTCCCATTGGCATGTCACCATTTCGGTTGGTGTATGGAAAGCCCTGTCATTTTCCCGTTGAGTTGCAACATCGCTCTTATTGGGCCATTAAACAAGTAAATATGGAATTGGAAGGAGTGGAAAGCAAAGGAAGTTCGGTTACAGTGAGGCGGAAGAATTAAGAAATGAGGCCTTCGAGAATGCCCGATTTATAAGACTAAAGCTAAGGCATTCCATGACCAGTTGATTTCCGAGAAAGAAATTTCACAGAGGGCAAAAAGTTATGCTTTTTCAATCAAGACTCAAATTATTTCCAGGTAAACTGCGTTCTAAGTGGATTGGGCCATTTGTGGTAACTAATGTTTTTCCTTTTGGTGCGAGTTGAGATCAGGAGTGAAATTTCAGGCAAAACATTTAAGGTCAATGGTCATCGTCTCAAACCTTATTATGAACTTCCAGAGAATGCAGAAGTGGAGGTGATGAACCTTCTCCATCCGCATTATGAATAAAAAAAAATAGCTGTATGCCCGACAATAAGCGACAACAATTATGAAAATCTTGCAGTATGGATTTTATTGGCCTACTTTATTCAAGGTCTGCAAAAGCTGCAGAAATTGGTCAAAAAAGTTCTGCTTTGAGATTATCATCTGCACCTACTCCTTGAAAAATTGAGATCTAGGAGGCGCGGTTCTTTTGTTGTCAAACACGTGTATCCTCTGGGGCCGTAGATATTGAGGATCCTAGGAATGGTAATGCGCTTAAAGTTAATGGACAAATACTTAACCATTCCTGGAAAACCAAGTTCTTGAGTTCTTTGTGTCACCAGTTAAGTGGCGGATACGGTACTCCGTGACTCTCAAGTCGGTTTATTTTTCAGTTTCCCAAAATAACTGAACCCTTCTTCTCCTTATGGAAGTAATTCTTTCAAACCTGAGCAAATATTTTCCTTCTCTTCCTCAAAATGCTCTGAGAACAATCTACAAAGTTCGATGTGAAAGATTGAGACTGTTAATGCACAAAGGTATGCGAGAGAAGATGTATTTGGATAATTGAAGCAAAGGTCCGATTAGCAGGTGAGTCCTTAATTTCATTTAACTCATATATGCCCGGTCTTGGAAGAAGTTCATATTCTAAAAGGAGAAGAGCAAAAAGGTTACAAGTTTGTCACAAATGTGGACGATGGAACTGTAACAAGCGATGTCGTACTTTGGGGATGATTTCCGCAAATAGAGAAGATAAAATTTTTTTCATTAAGAATGGACTGAGTAAGGAGTCATTAGATGATATCTTATTGACTCTTAAGACGCATTCTTGTGGATTGGTGCATCGTGAAATTCTTAAATTGTGGAATCTCTTCAAGGATGAAGAAAAACGCTACAGTCTTGGGAATCGACTCTAAAAGACCACTGTTTGCCAATTTATAAGAAAATTGGATGGGAAGCTTATCCTCGACTCATAGAAGACGTTTAGTACATTCGGACGTTAAAACCGAGAGGCGGATGTGAGCCATATCCACAAACAATCATGACGTATCATCATCATCATCTTCTTCTTCTTCATGTCATCTTTCAAAAAAAAAAAAAAAAAAAACAACAACAAAAAAAAAAAAAAAAAAAAAAAAAAAAAAAAAGAAAGAAAAGATTATGTGTTTCTTAATTTCAACCTTTTCTGACAACAGCCAACCTACCCTTATAGGTACAATTATTTCTCTTCCTATTCTTTTTCTTATTTAAACACTCCATTTTCTCCACTAACCTTCAACTCAGAAACACTCAAAGAGAGGAAGAGTATAGAATGGGGCCTTCTATTCGTAACCTAAAAAATGTCTGTGTTTTTTGTGGGTCGAGTTATGGGAAGGGATTAGAATTTGTAAACGCAGCTAGCACTCTTGGTCGATCACTTGCTGCGAGGAATATTCATCTTGTATATGGGGGAGGTTGTCGTGGGTTAATGGGGGGCAGATGTATCACTTTCGCTTTTATAGGAGGCAGTCAGTTTTAGGTGTTATTCCTAAACCTTTAGCTGAAAATAACATCACTGGAAAGACAGTTGGAGAAGAAATTCAGGTAACATCCATGCATGGACGAATGAAAACAATGGTTGACAATTCTGATGCATTTCTTGTCTTACCAGGTGGTTTTGGTACTTTGGAAGAAATTTTTCAAATTGTTTCTTGGGCCGAACTGAACATCCACCGTAAACCCATTGGTTTGTTGAATGTTAATAATTTCTTTGATCTTCTGTTATTTTTTCTTGATAATGCTGTGGAACAGAAATTTATCACTTCTTCGGCAAGACAACTTCTTATCTCTGCCTCCACTATTGATAAGTTCATTGATAAATTAGAAGCATTTGAGTATGTACCTGATAAGGTATTAGCTCAAATAGACTGGTCAACAGGAAGCAGCAAAGGAAGTGACAAGAAAAGAAAGCCAGATCTGACACTTTCTCTTTAGTCAGTTTGATTTTATTGTATTTTGTTTCTGTTTAAATTTGTGTCACTTTCTCCAATAGGTAATATCTTCTATCTTTTACTCATCTATATTTTAACATTGGGGACAATGTTGTGATCTAGTTGGGGGGGAAGGATAGTTGACCTAAAAAAAAAATTTTGTTGTTTTGTTTGGAAAGTATGATATAATTGTCATGGACTTATTAAACCAATTAGTGATGGCAGAGTAAGGAGTAATTTTACTCTTGAGACGCATCTTAATTGGTGGCAGAGTAAGGAGTTTGTTTTTAGGTAGTAATTAATTAGTATTAAATTGTGGAAGTACTAAAGTTTTATTATTTGATTTCTTTTCGTGGTCCGATGCGGTGATCGACAAAGGTGTTTTTTTTCCTGCATAGCGTTGATTCACTTCTTATCATGTTGTGTTGCTCTTTTCTATATCTCTCTTTCACATTGAGGGCAATGTTATATTAAGTGTGGGGGAGAGATTTTAGCATTTAAAAAAAATGTCTTAATTTTAAAAAAAAGTTTTAAAAGAAAAAGAATCATTGCATGATTGAATAACTTTTCTCCCTTCTTGAACTGATGTGCTTGGTGATGGATGATTGAATTGATGAATTGAGTTTGATGGATGCATACCTTGTGAGATTTTGAGCCTAATGGATGGATTCAACATTTATGCCATTCTCTTCTTTCTTGTGCGACTTTCACTCATGTTAATGACCACTCTAGAACTTGCTTTGATTCTTTTTAAGGCTACATTTCACTTGCATGCATGAACATGATTGAGGCCCTCTTTCTTAATTAGCTAGTTTAACCAAATAGCCAACCTTGTTTTCAATATGATATCAAGCACTCTTTTGACTTCTTGAAAATTTTATGATTCCTGCCAACCTTGTATATTTTCCTTTACTTAACCCCTTTGAACTTATTTGACCATTCCTTGTTTCTAGCTCATTATTGCCTTAAATGAAAAACCGTGTTCTTACTTTACCTTAGGGAATAAAAGAACATTAGCTTGGTTAATGGATGAGTTTTTGAACAAGTGTGGGGGTGTGTGTACAAAATGATTGTTGAAAAAGGAAAAAGTGCCCAAAAAAAAAAATAGCTGAGAAAAGGATTGAGAAATGAATATGTAAAGAGTTATACATTAGAGTTGGGATGAACTTTTATGCTTATTATTTGAACTCAGTTCTCATTTGCTTTTATTCTCTTTGGTATTTATCCTCTCATATCCATTTTACCCTCTTCTGTTACCTTGACCTCACTACAATCTTGAATAAAGTCCTCATGATTTGTGTATGTATGTGTTTTGAGTAGTGGAGAAGTAGAAGATAAGCAAGCTTATGGTAATGCAATTTTCATGGTTGAATTGAGTGAAATACCTACCTTTTAAACACTTGAGAGATTGAGAGGGAATCTTATGAGGATCTATCATTCTCGATTCATGTTGAAGATACCTTGCTTGTTGGTTTGAGATGTGGAGAATTGTTAACTCATGAATGTTTTGATCCCTTGAACCTTTGGTTGTTCTTCTTGATTGTAAAATTTTGGGCTCTTGAATGTTGTTGGAATTTAAAATTTTATTAATCTCTTATGTCCTTGTTTTGGTCTTGAGTTTTGCCCAGGAGTGCAAAAAGCTAAGTGTGGGGGAATTTGAAAATCACATATTTTATTTATTAAGAAACCCTTATGTTTAGTCATTTACACTCTCCATATTCTTAATTGATTGAGTTTGGTATGATTTTGTGAGTTTGAACTCAAATTGGTCCTAATTGAATATTTTTAGCATTATTGAGATTTTACACTATTTCTGTATTTTGGCTATAACTTGAGTTCCTGATATCTGATAATCATGAATTTTATCTTGTAGGAAAGTTAAGAGGAAGCTCTACAACTTTGAGGAAGAGCTTGAAGTCCTAAACAGATGTCTAAGGGACCTAAGTTTACATGGAAGTCAGAATACGGGTTCTGTCACTAGAATCCGAATGGTGTGCACTCATAAAATCATATCTCAAGCTGTAATAATGGAGACGGGCTGAAATTTGGATAGTTGATAGTCAAGACCCAAATAAACAACTTTCATGAAGAACACCTTTTGAAAGAATGAAGTCTAATGGGTCAGTTTGGGCTTGTAAGTCGGAACAGATGTGCTGAAGTTGGGTTTGAACAACCTGTGGTATTTGGGTCATATCTTAGGCTATAGGAAGCCAAATTGGACGATCCAGATATGCATGTTATAGCCAAGACAAAGATCTACAACTTTTATGAAGAGTACTTTTCATGGATCTGAAGTATAGTTGGTCGTTTTTGGCTTCCAAGTCAGACCAAGAAATTTTCGCACTCAACCACTCCACTCCACTCAACCAAATCACTCCACTCATCCACTCAACTACTCATCCACTAAATCAAACCACTCACCCATTCAACCAACCCACTCACTCCACTCATCCACTCAATTACTCATCCACTAAATCAATCCACTCAACTACTCAACCACTCCACTCCACTCATCCACTCAACTAACCCACTCAACCAATTCACTCAACCAATCCACTCAACCACTCCACTCCACTAACCCACTCATCCATCCACTCCCCTTTGTCATTTTGTTACCCTAGACTTCTATAAAAGGCACCATTGGTTATCATGAAAGGAGTTGGACTCTCATTCATTTCTCTCATAGTTTCTTCTTGTTTCTTCATAGTTTTTCTTGTGATTTCCTTCTAGTTATGTGTAACTAAACCTCCCTTGGTTAAGGGAGTGATGAAACCACTAGTATTAATGTTGTGAACCTTGCATATTTGATTATTTCAATACAGTTATGTTTTTATTCATATATTTCTGAATCTATTGTTGGTATGAAGGTTTTTATACTTGTTTCCACTTTCAAAGTGGTAGATCTGGGTTTATTATGCACGGTTGTGGTAGTAGATCTAGTGGGATGTATGATGTTCATGTGGGTATAATTATCTTTGTGCTATTTGCCAGTTATAAAAGTGGTAGATCTGGGTTTATTATGCACGGTTGTGGTAGTAGATCTAGAGAAATATATGTTCTAAGTAATTTAATCCCGGTGTGTGATTAGATCTTAGTGTAATTGGTTTTCTAAATCTTAATGCAATTGTTGGATAGTTGTAAGAGCAGTTGCTTTATGACTAATCAGTGATTAGGAGTTGATTTGAGCGGTTGCTAAATTGGCCAACACGTAAGGAAAACAGAGATTTACTCTCACAATTGCATAAAAACATAATTGAGCATGTTGGAATAAAATGATATATGAATTTACATTATCATATAAATCTAGTGGTGGATTCAATCTCTTAACCAATTTTCTTATATTGTTGATTTCAGTTTGTTTATTGTTATTGTCTTTGAAGCTGTTCATTGTTCATCAAAACTCCAAAACCCCCTATTTAGTGTTTATTATTAATCAGAGTTTACATTGGGAATTATTTAATAGTGTTAATTGAATTGGTTCTCTGTGGATCGACCCTTACTAACTACAACTAGTTGTAAGGTTTTTATTTTCTGGTGGGCCTGACAACTGATTTTTATCTAAATTTTAATCACTATTTCCGCACGCATCAGTTATGGATGTTGAATTAGTAGATTAAGAATGATAGATGTATGCCTTGTGAGATTTTGAGCCTATTTATGAATGGATTGAACATTTGTACCATTCTCTTATTTTTTGTGTGATTTTCACTCATGGAATTGTTACTCTAGAACTTGCTTTGATTCTTTTTTAGGCTACATTTTCATATGCATACATAAACATGATTGAGACATTTTTCTTGAAATAGCTACTTTAACCAAATAGCTAACCTTGCATATTTTCCCTTGCTTAACCCCTTTGAACTTATTTGACCATTCCTTGTTTCTAGCTCATTATGTGCCTTAAATGAAAAATCATGTTCTTACTCAACTTTAGGGAATAAGAGAGCATTGGCTTTGCTATTAGATGAGTTCTTGAACAAGTGTGGGGGTGTATGTGCAAAATAGTTGGTGAAAAAGGAAAAAGTAGTCAATTAAAAAAATAAATTTATAAAGAAAAATGTGTGTAAAGAAAGACCAACAAGGCAAAAGGGAAGGAAAAAAATATGTAAAGGGAATTTGCATTATGTTTAGTTGGGATGAACTTTTCATGTTTGTTATTTGAGCTCAACGCTAATGCTTTTTTATTCTCTCTAGTATTTAACTTGTCATATCTATATTACCCCACTCTTTTACCTTGATCCCATTACAACTTTGAATAAAGTCCTCTTGATTTGTGTGTGCATGTGTTTTGAGTAATGGAGAAGTAGAAGATAAGGAAGCTTATGGTAGTACAATTTTTCATGGGTTTAATTGAGTGAAACACCTACCTTTCAAACACATGAGGGATTAAGAGTGAATATTGTGAGGATCTATCTTTCTTGACTTATGCTTTTCAATTGAAGTTTCCTTGCTTGTTGGTTTGAGATGTGAAAAAATCTTACCTTATAAATATTTTGATCCCTTGAATCTTTAGTTACTCTTGTTGCTTATACACTTTTGTATTGGAAATTGAGTCTTTTAGAGTTTTTAACTTTTGAGTTTGTGTTGCTTTTCCTTATTTCCTAGTTATCGTCTTATATGTTTTGCCCGGAAGTGCAAAAGCTAAGTGTAGGGGAATTTGATAGCAATATATTTTATTCATTAAATATTCCTATCACTGGGCTTCTTAAGGTTCAATTGGGCTTAATTAAATTAGTTTTGTCACATTTTATGATATTGAGCCTAATTGGATCATTGAAGGAATTATTGCATAAATTGGCCTTAATTTGTTTATTTGGCAGTGTTCAGTAAATTAGCTATTATTTGAGTTTCAAATATTTGATTGATGTGATTCTAGTCTTGTAGGAAAGTTAAGACAATTCTCTACAAGTTTCATGAAGACCTCAAGAGCTGAATCACACATTTGGATAATTTAAATTGAAGTGGAAGCAAGAGCCAAAATGTTGATCCTAATAGCTTGATCTCTGTGCACTCATCAGCCCATATCTTGAATTGTAGGAGTTCAATGATGCCAAGCCTAGCCCAAATGAAATTTAAGACCCAAATCTACAACTTTGAGAACTCAAGATCTTAATCGGTTATCTAGTGGGTCATATTGAGCCTAGAAGTCAGAACAGAGGTGTTGTAACTGGAACCTAAGCAGTGTCCAAAGATTGAACCATAAGTTGGGCTATAGGAGTCTGATTGGGCTGAAACCATTGCCATTGGAAAGTTAAGACAAAATCCTTCAAAAAATAGACATTTTGATATGGTTATAGTCATGTGAAGATGGCTATAAGTTAGGCACTGGCTTGGTTGGTGAGCATGACACAAATTTTTCATGCATTCACACTCACCAACCAATTCTATTCTCATTTTGTACTCTTTATGCTCTATAAAAAGCAGCATTGGCTGATCATTTGTGGCATCTTGGTTGAGAAATTCAAACCATCTTCTTATATCATTTGTTGTAATTCTCTTTTGTTCTAAATAGAAGTTATGCTCATCTCCTTCTTCTTCTCTCTTTCTTTCATCTTGTTTATAAGTAACTAATTCTGATTTTGCTTGGGTGAAAGGGTAAAGTTTTTAGTAATGAAATAAGGTTAGATTAATTTCTTTCTTGTGCTTGAATGATATATTATCAAGTGAACATTATATGTGTTATATTTTGTTTCCAATCAATTTAGAAACCCTCCTTGTAAAGTGGAGATCTTGATTTATTATAGACAAGAGATTGGCACAATGAATGCTTGAACCCATTTAGAAGTGCTAGCATAGCACCCTCCTTGTAATATGGAGATCTAGATTCGTTGTAGACAAGAGATTGACACAATGAATGCTTGAATCCATTTACAAGTGTTGGCATTAGTGGATAATTAAAGGAACCATAACATAACCACATATATATAATCTTAAATGAACCACTTATTTTCAATTGGCACATAAGAATAGTTGACCAGGCAATAACATTTGTCATGGACGACACTCCAAGAGGCTTCCGTGTCAATATCATACTTCATAGTTTCACAGTTAAAAATTTGACTAAGTGTCAACAAAAGTGTAGAAACATGGTCGATAAATAAATAAAGCGGACCCTAAAGAAAGAACCATCGAGATCTAATGTTAGACCCATCTCAGTTAGGAAAAACATGAATATTCGCTAAATGTAAAAGAGAAATACCGAGATCGAGCATTGGACTCATATCGGTCGAATAAAAGCAAGAATATGCACTAAGTGTAAATGAAGTCATCGGGATCGAGTGTTGGACCCATCTCGATTACAAAAAGGAAGATAATAAGAATATGCATAAAAATACTTTAAGTATTTAAATGAAAAATGTCCGGGAATCGGGACTTGTCCAAATACAAACAAAATTACTACTACGCAAGTGAAAAATAAAACCAAAGAAACAAAAGTTATTAAGCATCCGGATTGGGCTATTTTGATTAATTAGCTCCACCTCAACCTCTTCCACTTGGTTGCCCATCGGACTCTCCTCAACTTTCTCCTTGTTGCCACTTGTGGCTGGGACCTAATTCACTGAAGTGGCATCCAAAATGGTGTCCACAAAGAGGCTATCCTAAACCACTTTTCGTGAATCAATTCCTTCAACCATGAGATCCAGGTTCAGTAAGTGCAGTTGAGCAAGAGTATTGGAAAAAGATTCATCAACCGAGGCTGCTTATTCATCTTCGAGGTACAAAAGATCATACTTGAGTTGGGCCTCATATTGCTTGAGAATCTTGTTCTTAACCCGTAAAGTAGTAAGATAGGACTCGGTCGAATAGATTTGCTCCTTCAAAAGATTTTCTCGAGCAAACCCTTTTCCAAGCTTGACCTGGAGTCTAGCAACCTCATCCTTGTACAGCCCGAGCTCCTCAGCCACTTGACTTAACTACCTGTCTTTCTGAGTAATAAGCAACTCAAGTCTCCACTTTTCACCCCGAAGGGTGTCCAATTCTTTTTCCAACTCTCGAGTCTGACGAATGGACTCAAAAGTGGATTCCAAAAAGTGGAGGATCGAGGTGTTGCACAGAGCCCTCACCTAAGCATCCCGGATTATCTCTATTAAGTCTTGTTTAATAAAGACGTCTTGGTCCTCCAAGGTCAGCAAAGTGTTATCGATAATCCAACTAGGATCGACTCTTCTGCCCCAAACCAACTTCCTAGCGACTTGAAGAAGGGCATCTTTTGGGATCTCAGATTCTTGGCTAGAGGTTAAGTCCACAGGCACAACTTCCACCACTAGCCTCTTACCTTGCGGCTCCCATCTTCCCTCCCCCTTCCTATTCTGAGTCTAGAGTGGTTGAGCAGCAGAACTGAGTTCAACATCTTGAGGTTGGGCTTAAGCTAGAGGCTAGGATATAGACCCCAAAGCTCCAGCCTTTCACTAGGCCAACCGCTTAGCGAGAGCCTCGAGCCATCCTAGAGGAGCCATGCTTTTTACAAATAAGAAACAAGAATGTTACAACATTTAGAAGTAAATTTGGAAATACAAGTTTACTAAGCATATGTATGACAAGATACCTAAGAATGGTTTATAGAGTTGGAGGGCTCATCTAGGACATCTTTACAATAGATGGCCCCACTTTTATTAGCCCACTCAACTAAAAAGTTGAGGACGTCGGCCTCGTGTTCAGAAAGGGCAAACATCGGCCTCTGAATCTCTTCTAGACTCTGGTTCCATACCACTTGTTTTCAATACAAAAATAACCTAAGTTCGCTCTCTAGGGTAAAAAAAAAGGTGTTATCCTCGGAGCTCCTTTCACCCTGAAAAAATCTTTTTTAAAATTCTTAAAGGATTCTTGATATAGCTTGAACACTTTAAGAGCTGCTTGTAAACGTAAAGTGACTCATCCTTTTGGAAGCAATTCCTAGAGAACGAGGTGTAGGGGAAGAAAAATGACTTCACAGAGTACAACCATCCAGAGGTTCTACAGATAAGCTCAAAAGTTTAGATAAAACCCTAAGCATTTAAGTGTAGTTAGGTTAGAGCCACATGTCTGAGAACAGAAGTCGAACATTGATGTGAGTGAACAGAGCTTTTTACATATACATAACATGGTCACCCTCTGTTCTCGTTGAATAGACCCTCTCTTGGTCAGTTAGAGCTCGGACAATGTACTCTCTGTCTCTTAACCTATACTCTATTAAATGTAAATACTCCTGTTTAGCACAGGCATCCTCCGAGCTCTCCACGCTGGAAGGAGTGCCTAATGTTTCTCGGTTTACCCACTTGTAAAGACTAGCATTTGTGAGGAAGACGAACTCTCTGGGCTCTGATGCAGATGCTCTCCAACATCCCATTTCTGAATAACTAGTTTCACCTATAGAGGCTGCACTCATGTTAGAATCAGAAGAGGTTTCATCTAGACTCTCTAACTTTATCATGAGCACGGAGAACGAATGTGTTGGTCTTTGTCTTGCAAGTTCTCTTGCACGATCTGCCTTTTGTAATGCTTCTAGGATATTCATCTTGGTTATCGGCCTCAGACCCTCAATAGAACCACCATTATAAAGTGAACGTCTCCACCGCGCTTGAGGCGACAAAGATGGCAGAGTACTAAGAATTTCTAACGAAATACTCTCCTCATCACTATTCTGTGGCATTGGAGCCCTCCCCATGAATAGAAAAAAAGAATACATTGAAAATGAGTGAGGAGAAGGTTTGAAAAGAGGTAGAAACCACCAACAACCATCGTTTGAACTTGCTGAAAATCACTTGTGCTCATCGGAGAAGAAGGCAGAAATGGCAAAGGAAGGATAAAAGTGAGGGGTTTTCCCCTCACTCCTATTTTTAGGCTTGAATAAACCTCTCACAATCGTCGCCACTAGGGAGGGTAAAATTAGAAGTTCGCTTGGTATTTGAAATAGTAATCATGACAATACGAAACCCAAACGATGGCTTCCAATATCGTTTGGACATATGGAGAATTGTACCTAGCAAAGCAGTCGAGAGGACAATGCTCAAAGTTGAAGTGATGTGTGACGTTGCAAGAAGATATTCAAACCAGATCATGAACTTATGTCATGATATAATGATATGTTTCAAATATGGATCTCAGTTTGATATCAAATTACTTTCAAAATTAAATGAGGGATATCTTGACACTCAGCTGTAACATCTAAGCGTCAATCTGGAAGCAACTGTTCTGGACCTAGTTTTGGGTTAGTAGTTTAGGAGCAACTCGGCCCACTAGAATCAGATCCTAAATATTTATACGTGCTATTAAATAAGTAAATCTACCTATTATTGAGGAGTAAATCTCTCACAGAATTCTTCAAAGATAGGGAGATCAATTACATCCCTCTTAAATAGAGAAATTAGTTATAAGAAATAACAATCTTACTGTATTCTTATATTAACTAATAACATTTAATGTAGATTTAATTATGATTCTTATTAACCAAAACACTCTTATAAATATCACACAAGGTAGCAAAGGTATGATCTGATTCCAGACACTCTACCAACCTTATGCATGGTCTAATGGTGTGATACGGATTGATATAAAATTGAGATCAAAATCAGTTGTCAAGTTCCACCAAAAATATAAAAACCTTATAACCAGTTGTAGTTAACAAGGGTCAATCCACAGAGAACTAATTCAATTAACTCTATAAATTGATTCCTAGTTTAAACACTCAAAAATAGTGAACAATAAAAAATGGGTTTTGTTTATTAAAACTAAAAACAAAAATTGAATCTAAAGCAATAATAGTAAACACTATTTGAAAAATCAATTAAAAGACAATGGTTAAGAGATGAAATCTACTACTAGATTTATATGATAATGCTAACCACATATATCCTTTATACTAACATGATCAATTATGTTTTTATACGATTGTGAGATTAATCCCTTGTTTTCCTTAAGTTTTGGGTAATTTAGCAACCACTCAAATTAAACCCTAATGATTAATTAATTGTAAAGCAACCGCTCTTACGCCTACCTAATGATTGCATTAAGAATTAGAAAACCAATCACACTAAGATCTAATCACACACTGGAATTGAATTACTTAGATCACATGCCTCACTCAATCATACCACCGCAACTGCGCATAACAATCCTAGTTTTACCACTTTTGAAAATAGCAAAGAGTATAAAAACCTTTATACCGAATTAAGAACAGAAGCATATGAATAAGAACATAACTATACTGAATATAAAGGAATACGAAGGATTCACATAATCAAAACTAGGGTTTCATCTTCCCTTAACCAAATAAGAAGTTTAGCTACACATGACAAATTCAAAATCAACAAAAAAACTAAAAAAAGTCATCACCAAGAACACAAGTGTAGAAGGAAAACTGAATATCAAACTAATTTCTAATGAACACAATTGGTTAATCACTGATAATTCAAACCCGAATCTTTAATATTCGATCCAACCTTTCTCTCTCAGGTCCTTCATGGCTTGCAGTCCAGAGATCACTTTTTTGAACCCTAGGCAACCCTATTTATAACTTTGGATACCTAGTGCATTATTAGAATTCGTATCTGGCTTCCTGATTCGCAGAGACACGGCCCACCCCATGTCTGCCTCTGTACATCAATTGAGCCTAAGCTTACGAAGACACGGGCCATGTCAATTGACACAGCCCATCCCGTGTTTGGCTCTGCCAGCAGGTTTCCACTTATTTTATAAGTCAGAGGAGGACACGGCCCACTCTGTGTCATGGGACACGGCCTACTCTGTGTCATGGGACACGGCCGTGTCAGTTGAATTCACCAATTTCAGCCCGAATTCTTCACAAAAGCTCTTCTTTCATTGCTTCAAGAGGTGACATTGATCTTCATGAATCTTTGGCTCTTTCTTCAAGTGGATATCAAGCCTAGTTTGAGGCTAATGGATTCCATCATTCAAAAGTTTCCTGAAAAGTGCAATTCAATTATGAGCATTTATAAACACATTTAAGCAAAGCTTCACAATAAGGTTCCAATTAAGCTTGGTATCAGAAACTTAGCTAAATGATAACAATTAAACATAAATGGAATCCAATTGAATCAATTATAAAGCACTTAAGATATGGGAATAATCAACAGATCAAATACCTCTGCACTTAGCCTTTTGCACTCTTGGGCAAAAATATACAATGAAGCACAGTTTCCCAATAAACCTTGAAAGTGTAGAATAATGAGCAAAGACCTATACATGCCTTTGTTTGTTCAAAGAATTTAAGCAATCAGGAATGTCCTTCCTTGACAATTCAAACCAGCAAGCAACATGATAAATCCTCACTGATGTACTCTCTTTCACTCAAATGTTTCTGAGCTTATGTTTACTCTCAACCTACTCATGAAAACATGCCCCTACTATAAGCTTGGCAAGCATCTGTTTCTCTACCACTCAGACCATATGCACACTATAATCAAAAGGTCTTTATTTAGGTTGTAATGAGGTCAGGGTCAAGGTAGGATACATTAAGGATAAACAAAGTTAAACCATAGGAAATAGAAGAGCAAAAGGGAAAATATATTCAATCATTTCAATAAAAACTTCCCAGTATTCTTCAACTTCAAATTTCTTTTTGTATATTCACCTTTTTCTTGCCTTTCTTTCCAACCAACAATCAACTTTTCCTTTTCATTTCTTCTTTTTTCACTTTTTAGATCTTTTTTTTTAAACACCTTGCATCATATTCAACATGATATTTTACCAGCAAGAGTCTTTTTATATACATGCATAGCTAGGCAAACACATCATTCTTTCCCCCCACACTTATTCAAAAACTGATCTCCAACATAATCATTATGCTCTTCTACTTCCTAAGGTAGGGTAGCATAATGGTTTTTCACTTTTAAGCTTGTATTGAGCTATGATAGAAAAAAAAAAGAGTCGATTAAGCTCAAAAGGGATAAACAATGGAAAAAAATGCAAGGATGACTATTTGACCAGTAGTTTTTGAAAGAAATGCCTTTTTCATATCAATTGCATGAAGAGGTCATTTGTAACTTAAAAGAGAGTCAAAACAAGTTCAGAAGAATACGTAGTCATGAGTGGACTCACACAACAAAGAATTAGAATGGCTTAAAATTAGCCATATACATCAAGGCCCAAAATCTCTCTAGGTCTCAATTTATCACTTTTGAATTAACCTTCAATTTTAATTTTTTTTTTAAAACCTCACTCAACAGATTAGAAAGCAAGAAAATCCATTCCTTCAAGCTCAAAAACCTTTCAAATTTTTAATAAGAATTTTGGATCTTTTGCTCTCCATTCAAATCACTTTAAGACTCATAGGAAAGATATTTACCCGATATGCAATGAAAAGCAATTATCTACCCCCCACACTTAAATTAGACAATGTCTTCAATGGCAAAGTGGATACACAACAGAAAAACAAAATGCAAGGACCAGAAAAGTGTAGGTAAAGACAAGAAGAAACTGAATCCATAATCATTAACCAGCAATTATAAACCAAAATTGAATCCAATACAAGGTCAAAATATCCAGTCAAGTTCAAAACAAAATTCCAAAATAATCAAGAAAAATACAAGATAGGGGAGAGGGATAAGAGACTCTCTGAAGCAAGGCATCTAATTTGCCATCAATGTGAACCATCCGCTGAGCAATGGAGTCCTCTAGCGTTTGGAATCTGGCATTAAAGTGCTGGAAATGCTCCTCTACTTGCTGGAAGCAAGCGGCATGGTCTAAGTCCAGGTGATCGATACGGGCCAGAACATCATTATAAGAGACAGCTCGAGCGTGAGTGGAGGGGCCAGCGTCTACTGCAAAAGGAGGGGCATACTCTGGGGGTGTGGGATCTGCCTCATGCTCTTGTGGCACTGGTGGCGGAGCTCTCCTAGGTATGGCATGTTTTCCTGCTCCTACCAAAGATAGGGCACCATTCCGGGTCTCACATAAGCCAATAGAGACCAGAGTGGAGCCATCAATAGTAGAAGAGCCCTTCACAGGACTTTTGTCAAGCAGATCCAAATCCAAACAAAAGTGTTCAGTAATTACAGTCATAAACCCTCCCACTAGAATGTGCCTAGCCCTAGTGGATGCCATATGTTTAAACAGGGGGCACAACCAATATCCCTCGTTTACGGGTTCCCTATGTATCATACAGTGTAAGAAAAATAATTCAGGCCTGCTCATAATTCCCTATCTCTCCCTTCTAGCATAAATAGTGTTGGCTATCCATTTCTAGATGTACCTGTGTGCGGGTGACCTAAGTTTGGAAGCCTTAGAAGATTTAGGCTCATAGTTATCAGATCCAGTAATAGTTAATTCAGTCCAAACTCGATCAAGGTTAAAAGTACAGGGCATCATGTTGTGTCCTATAGGGAAACCAAAAATGGCACTAAACTGGTGGGTGTTTAGTGTGTAGGGAGTGTCGAAAAGCTTAAAGGTGATCTAACCAGGCCACCCATCTTGGTCACTAAGGGGGTACAATTTACAATCAAAACAAGACAGAAATTCCCTAGTCAAATTAGCATAGGTAGGTTCATGCAAATTGGCAAATGTGTCCCAACCTATTCTATGCAATGGAGCAAAACTTCATCATACAACCCAATTGCTCTTAATGTGTCCCCATCTAAGAACCTAGTGGAAACCACCTTCTACCTATCTAGAGGGTGAAGAGGTACCTGTGGAGGGGATGGTTCACGCGGAGGAGGAAGTGGTGGAACCTCCTTCCTAACTGTATGCTTGACGCACTTCTTTGGAGGCATTTTGTACCGGTGGAGGGGATGGTTCACGTGGGGTATTATTCACGGTTGGAAGAAGGATAATGGTGGTGGTGGCTATGGTGTTGGTGGCTGCGTGGGTGGTGAGATTTAGGAAATGATGGTGAAATTTTTGGGAAAAATGGAGGAGAAATATAAGAATGATGAGAAAGTTGAGTTTAATGGAGGTGAAAATTAGTTGAAATGGTGGATTTGGGTGGAGGAAAAAGAAGAGAGGTGGTGGAGAAGGGGGAAGGCTGTGTAGAGGAGAGAGGAAATTTGGGAAAAATGGGAAGAACAAACCCTAAGGAGGGGTTTATTAAACTTTGCCATGAGGACACGACCGTGTTAAATGACACAGCCTAGGTCGTGTACCTCTCTGCCAAAGAATTTTCAAGCTAGCCATGCAAACATGGGCCGTGTCGCTTGACACGGCTCCACCCGTGTACTCCTCTACCAAACATGGGGTCTTCTGGGCACGTAAACATAGGCAGTTTCATTTAACACGGCCCACCCTGTGTTTTTCTCTGCCAAGGGAGATGTCAAGCTGCTTAATGAGACACGAGCCGTGTGACTTGACACGACCCCCTGTTCTTCTCTGCCAAAAATCCTTAAAAACACTTCACCAAATAGCCTGTTTTGTAGTGAAACGATAGGGAAACCCTATTTTAACAAAATGAATGGTGTTGTGCTTTGAAAAATACTTAAGAAATCAATGCTAACAACATAGATCAGGGTCCAGAGCCAGTTGTTAAAGTCTTGCATGCCTTCCACCGTAACTCTTATAATCAGCCCACCCAATCATCAAACAATCAATGAATGCATTCAAGCACTGCTCAATAACCCAAAACACAAGGATTTTTAAGGATTCCCATGCAATCATTCAAGGGACATATCAAAAGCTATTCTACCTAAGAAATTAACTAAGAAAACGATAAAGAAACACAAAATAAAAAGGATAGAGAAAGCAAATCTGATTTTCTTGATGATGGGTTGCCTCCCATTAAGCGCTTAGTTTATTGTCCTCAGCCCGACATAGTGACACTCCTCATTGTTTTTCATAATGTGGATGGAGAAGAGTCATCTCTTCGACTTCTGCATTCTCTGGAACTTCATGGTAAGGCTTGAGATGGTGTTCGTTGACCTGGAATGCCTTTCCAGACGCCTCATTCATGATCTCCATTGCACCAGAAGGAAAAACATTGGTTATCACAAATAATCCAATCCATTTAGAACATAGTTTACTTGAAAACAATTTGAGTCTAGACTGGTATAGCAACACTCTTTGTCCTTTGTGAAAGCTCTTCTTGGAGATCATTTGGTCATGGAATGCCTTCATTTTGGCCTTGTAAATGAGGGCATTCTCAAAGGCCTCATTCCTCAATTCCTCTAGCTCCTGTATTTGGAGCTTCCTTTGCTTCCCAACACCTTCCAAATCCATGTTTGCTTGCTTAATGACCCAATAAGATCAATGCTCTAGCTCCACGGGCAAGTGACAAGGTTTGCAATATACCAATCAGAATGGTGACATGCCAATCAAGGTCTTATATGTAACACCCTCCTCAGGGTGCCACATTTTATGTTATTTAATTACCAAATTACCCTTCAGTTAAAATCGCGCTTGTATTGTAAATATGAATTATAAAATTTCTTAATGATAATAAGATAAGCTTAGCAGAAAGTAAAGACATAACAACATCGTCACACATAATTTACATCATATATATACATACAAGCCTTTAGTACTGTCACACTTGATTATTTTACAAACTAGACTTCCAAAGTATTTAAACTTTAATTTAAAACTAACATATAGCCCAATTCCTACTAGACAGCAGAACCCTCAGACGGGTCCTCCTCAGATTCCTCAGCAGATAGGAATCCATTATGATGTCTTGATCCTACGGACGAGGTGTCCGAAAGCAGACGACACAATACTAACCGTACTGGGAGTACGATAGTAAGCTCCCCAATACTGCCTAATAGATATTGGGAACTCTAGTTGTACATAAATATTGATAGGAAAGTAAGGGTTTCCTAAATGTTGTCTACTCAGTCTAATATTTAGGTCTCCCAAGTAATAGATACTCTCTCTCTCTAAGTCTACAGTCCATGCCTTATCTCCTCCGATGAATGTAAACCTCAGGTAACCAAGGAAACTAGGTATCTGCATTTCTTCAAAACTCGACGTCCTCAGCAGGAATCTGCTCCTCCTCAGTTTCTCGCTCTTTTTCTTGCTCGACGTCTTAACAAATATACATATAATACCAAACATGCATACAAAAAGGTGAGATCACCTACGCCAATACCAGTATGGCAGTAATGAAGATAAACACATACAATATTTCATACAGTTATCATACTATAATTACAATTATACCACTAACATCAATATCATCACAAAACATGTAATACACAATAATTACAGTCATGTCATTATCAATAATCAATAAATCAATTATCATAAACAAAAATTACGATAATACCCTCTATCATTATATGTATGCACACAGACTCAATTTCCTACTCCATGGAGCTACAACTCAAGTCGGAAAGAGTGATCGAAAAGAAGTGTCGGTACCAACATGCCTTGGACCACGTGCTCAGTTTTGCACATCCAAAGATATACACGACGGTCTTTATCGATCTTGATTAAGGATAGTGTCTCGGTCCGGATCATTGGTGTGTTGCGTCGGTCTAACCCACGTGCATGAAGAGCTACCATCTGCCCATTGTAGGTAACCCGCACCCCAATGCCCCCAAGGTCAACGAGTGACTTACACTACGCATATCACACCCACTCAAGAGGTGTAGTCTCTCCTAGGCAACTAGCCACATACAGTCCATCAGACCTTTCCAATGCATGTACCATGTACTATTCACATTTCTATTTCATATCACATATTCGGGTCCCATACAATAATCTAAGAGTATAATTACGGTATTTTAATCGCGCGGTAATATTTCCACATTTTCTCAATTACGACTCAATTCTGTCGCCTTTTCAAAATCGCGTAGCGATTTTTCAACATTTTCCAATCGCGTAAGTATTTTTCTTACGTTTTAAATCAAAAATACTATTTTTCTCATTTTAATACTAAAATTAACTTTATTTTCCATATTTGCACTTTAGTCCCTCAAAAACTCATATTTACACATTAGTCCCTCAAAAACTAATATTTACGTCACAGTTCCTCAAAAATGAATATTTACAAAATAGTCTCTCATAAAATTCATATTTACAAAATCGTCCCTCTTTTATAAAATTTTTATAGTTTAACCCATCTAAAAATAATATTTACAATATTTCCCCTCTAAAAATAAGTATTTACACAATGGCCCCTCATTTTGATAAAATTTACAATTTAGTCCCTCTTTTATAAAAATTTGCGGTATAACTCCTCTAAAAATCAGTAAATGGTATTGTTTTTCAAAAATCGTTATTCCTTTTCCTTACTACCCATAAAATCATTTTATTTTACTATTACTCAAATTTTTCCTAGATTCATTTAAATCTCTTAGTTCCCATTTTAATTCATCAGTGTAAGGACTTTGGTCCTTTTTCCATAGTATGGCCGTGAGCCTCAGTACTCTTTGGAGTACACATACAATCGATTCATCATATTATTCACATCCTAAATTACACATACAATCTCATGCTTTCATAATTTCACATACACACATAATATCAAAGCTTTAAGCATTTAATCACACATGCAAGCACAGAAACACAATCAAATAATCGGTGAAGAACCCTTATGGATTTTTCACCGTACAAAACCATCCTCACACCACCAAAACCTGGTTGGTGAGGTTAAATCTCCCTCTTACCTCTTGAAGACAAACCCTTCAAGCTCTCCTCCTTCTCCTTGACTTTCGTATGGCTCACAACAATTCCTAACAATTCTAAAATAATTAGTAAAATCACAAACAATGCTCAATAATAACAAACCATGGAACAAACATGGCTTAGAAAATTATGAACATAAATTTGAACCATAAAAACCAAAGTTTACCTCCAAGAAAGTAAGCTAGAAGTGGGATTTTGAAGTACTTAGAATGTGATTTTGGGAAAACTTTCTACATGGAAAGTGTTTAGAATGCAGTTTAGCTTTAAGAAGTGGTAAGAATAGAAATTATAGGTGATAGATGGTGTCTGTAAGGTGCTTGGCCGAACCAATGAAGAGAAAAGAAAGAAAAACTGATGTTTCGGTTCGTAGGATTTTTGAGAGAAAAGATGGATGCTTTTTGATGAGAGAGAAAATGTAATTCTGTGAGAGTGAAATTATAAGTGCTGCTGTCGTGGGATAAACTTAGATAAAATTTAGGATTTACTTGAAGTAAAATATCCTATTCTGAATGCACATGACTGATGTCATTCATTTGACTTTCAAGGTTATTGGATTGTTCAAGAACCTTGTAGAACCCCCTCCAAGCTGCTGCATGGTCGTGAGTTTCAAAGGAAATTTTTGACAAAATTAATATAACAAAATACTGTATGATGAGAGAACATTATTTCCCAAGTATGGCCAAAAATCAAGTGCCGTCGGATAAGCATTCTGTCGAATGATAATTCTGTCGAACGAATGGTGATTTTGTCAGACGAATATCAAAAACTGTCGGATAAACTAAAAATCAACAGAATTCCCAATTCGTCGGATGGGTGTTAACGTAGAAGAAATTTTCAAATTGTCGAACCGACAAAAATACTATATGATTAGAAATTCAAATTCGACGAATTTTGACATTAGAGAAGTTTCTTTACTGAATGACTAGAAATTCTTACTCGACAGTCATTAGCATCACAACTCGACGAACATTATCATTCTATTTCGACGAACATTGGCATCCATACTCGACGAAAATTGACATTCTTACTTAACGGACATGAGCCTTCTCACTCGACAGATTTTAATATTTTTACTCGATGAATTTTAACATAGTACCAAATAGTTAGAAGATCAAATTCGACAAATTTGAACAGAAGTTCAAATTCAATGGATATATCAAATTTGACGGATATCTCAAATTCGATGGATATCTCAAATTCGACGGATATCTCAAATTTAACGGATATAGCACGGTCTTAAAATATTCAATTTCGACAGATTTTGGCATTGTTTCAGAAAGTCCAATTCGATGAATATGAGCATCTCCACTCGACGGATAATACTTAGTGGCTTTGTCAAGATTCATTTTTCACCATTGTTCAGATCAACGATTTAGATCAAAGCTTCTACAACAAGCTTTACAATCTAATGGTTCACAAAGAAGTCAATGCTTCTTTTGTTGACTCATTCTAATTGGTTTAGAAAGTCAACCCTACCTTCGTTGACCTTCTCTTATTGGCTAGAATTTGTCCAGTCAGCTGTGCTGACTGTTTCTCATAAACGTGGGGCCCACGAACTTTTCGGGTCCATAAAATAATTTTTCTACTGTTTTTAAGACAGTAGGCACTGTTGAATAAAATAATATTATAAAAATATAAAATTATTTTATTGCACAATTAAATCCTAAAAATTACTAGATTAATATATATGTCAATCAGAATTGGGTTTTGTAAGATCCCCCAGCTCTAATTATTTAAAAATAAGATTTTTCCCGGTCAGAAAATTATTATTTTCTTGACTCGGAGCAAATCACACAAAATGATCAAAAATGATCTCAGAACAGTCAAACTATTTTTATAACACACAGAAAATGTAAAACAGTGTAATTCTGCTATTACTATTCACATAGTCAGAATTTGGGGTGTTACAACTCTCCCCCTCTAAAATAAAGTTTCGTCCTCGAAACTTGACATACATATTCAAAATAAAAACGGATACTGCTCTCTTATCTTCTCTTCTAACTCCCAGGTAGCTTCACCACTTACATCATTCCATACCACTTTAACCAATGCGATGTCCTTTCCTCGAAGTTGCTTTATCCTTCGATCTTCAATTTTGGTTGGAAATGTCTCATAGGTCAAGTTTTCCTTTAGTTGTACAGTGTCTGGCTCAATAACATGAGTCGGATCAGAAATATATTTTCGTAGTTGTGATACGTGAAATACATTATGAAGATTTGATAAGAACGGTGGTAGTGCAATCTGATAAGCTACCGGACCTACCCGACGAAGTATCTGATACGGTCCAATAAACTTCGGAGTGAGCTTCCTCGACTTGATTACTCGTCCAACTCCAGTCATAGGTGTCACACGTAGAAATACATGGTCACCCTCTCCAAATTCTAGCGGTCTTCTTCTCTTATCAGCATAACTCTTTTGCCGCGTCTGAGTTGTCCTCATCTTATCTTGGATCATCTTTACTTTCTCAGTTGTCTGTTGTACAAATTCGGGTCCTACCATAGTACCTTCACCATCATGGTACCAACACAACGGTGTTCTACATCTTCTCCCATATAATGCCTCATAGGGTGCCATCCCTATGCTCGAATGGAAACTATTGTTGTAGGTGAACTCTATCAACGGTAGAAATTCATCCCAACAACCAGTTTGCTCTAGAACACAAGCTCTCAACAAGTCCTCCAATGACTGAATCGTCCTTTCTGACTGACCATCTGTTTGTGGATGGTAAGCAGAACTCAAATGTAGTTTCGTTCCCATCGCTTCTTGCAAACTGTTCCAAAATCTCGATGTAAATCACGGATCTCGATAAGAAATTATACTGGATGGTACACCATGAAGTCTAACAATTTCATTGATGTACACTTGAGCCAACTTCTTCATTGAGTACTTAATATTAATCGGTAAAAAATGCGCCGACTTTGTAAGCCGATCAATAATTACCCATATAGAATCGTGACCCTTCCGAGTCTTTGGCAGTGTAGTTACGAAATCCATTGCTATGTCATCCCATTTCCACTCAGGAATAGGCAAAGGTTGCAACATTCCCGATGGTCTCTGATGTTCCACTTTGGCCTTTTGACAAATCAAACAGGATGATACATATTCTGTGACATCCCTCTTCATTCCTTGCCACCAATATAGCTGTTTCAAATCCTGGTACATCTTCGTGGCTCCTGGATGCATACTCAACTTGCTTCGATGAGCTTCATCCATAATTGATCTCCTCAGTTCTGGATCGTTTAGTACACAAACTCTCCCCTTGAACTTCAAAATTCCATCAACACCCTCGCTGAATTCCAATTCCGCTCCTTGACTTCTTGCTTCCTTTGCTTCTTGCAAATACTGATCACTTGTTTTGCCCTTCTTGAATTCTATCCATCATATTATTCGAAATAATGATCGATTCAAACATATCTTTCCCAAGTGTCAACTTCACAGATAATCGCATATCCCGAAACTCTTCTATTAGTTCCTTCTCCTTTATCATCATAATGAAGCATTAAGTGCTTTCCTACTTAAAGCATCCGCTACGACATTCGCCTTCAGGGATGATACATCAGAATCGAAAGTCATAATCCTTCAGAAACTCGAGCCAATGCCTTTGTCTCATGTTCAACTCTTTCTGGTCAAGCAGATACTTCAAACTTTAATGATCACTAAAAACAGTGAACATTGCCCCATAGAGAAAATGTCTCCATACCTTCAATGCAAACACCACTGCTGCTAACTCCAAGTCATGAGTCGGATAATTCCTCTCATGCACTTTCAACTGCCTCAACGCATATGCCACAACCTTACGGTCTTGCATAAGTACACAACCCAATCCTTGATACGAAGCATCACAATACACCTCGAAAGGTTCATTCGGATTAGGTAGAATCAAAACCGATGAAGTAGTCAGTCGTCGTTTCAACTCCTGAAAACTTTCCTCACATGTTTCATTCCATGTAAACGGTTGATTCTTTCGTGTAAGTTGGGTAAGAGGTCCTGCAATCTTTGAAAATCCTTTTATGAATCGTCGATAATAACCGGCCAATCCGATGAAACTACGGATCTCTGATACTGTCTTCGGTCTATCCCATTCAATAACTGTCTCCACCTTTGCAGCATCAACTTCAATTCCATCTGTCGATATGACATGCCCCAAAAATTGTACTTCGCTCAACCAAAACTCACATTTGGACAACTTGGCATACAACTTATTTTCCCTCAAAATCTGGAGAACCACTCTGAGATGTTCAGCATGCTCCTCCTGACTTCGAGAATAAATCAAGATGTCATCAATAAAGACAACAATAAACTTATCCAAGTATGAACGAAAAATCCGGTTCATGAAGTCCATAAATATCGCAGGTGCATTAGTCACACCAAAAGGCATCACTTGATACTCGTAATATCCGTAACGCGTCCGAAATGCAGTCTTTGGAATATCCTCCACCTTCACATGTATCTGGTGATAACCAAAACGTAAATCAATCTTAGAAAATATTGCGGCTCCTCGCAACTGATCCATCAAATCATCGATTCTTGGTAGTGGATATTTATTCTTGATCGTAACCTTGTTCAATTGTCGGTAGTCTACACATAGACGAGAAGTCCCATCCTTCTTCTTTACCAACAATACTGGAGCTCCCCAAGGTGATACACTTGGTCTCACAAACTGCTTCTCCAATAAATCCTCCAACTGCTTCTTAAGCTCTGCCAACTCTACTGGCGACATCCGATAAGGCGCCATAGATATAGGTCCAGCTCCAGGTACCAAATCAATAGAGAATTCAATCTCTCTTTCTGGCAGTATTCCAGGTATATCTCCAGGAAACACTTCTGGAAACTCATTCACTACGAAAATGTCTTTTAAAACATCCTCACAGTGAACCTCCATAGAAGACATCAACAAATACCCTTGATCTCTTTCCTTCAAACAAGCTTCCACTTGCGTAGCCGTTAGGAATCTAGGATCCTTATCCTCAGGAAAAACTAACGTCTTACTAGCACAGTCTATCAAGATATGGTTGGAAGACAACCAATCCATTCCCAAGATTACATTAATCTTGGAAAGAGGCAAACAAATCAAATCCACATAAAAGATTCTATCTCTAACAGATACAGGGCAATTCAAGCATACTCTTGTAGTTATCACAGGCTTATCAGTAGGAGTACTAACACTCAAATCATACGACAATGTAGTCACAGTTAATCCCAAACGTTCCACATAATCACATGCAATGAAAGAATGTGTTGCTCCCGAATCATATAATACTGTTAAAGGATTACCTTCAATAGCACACTCCTCCATTATCAAGTCCTCAGATTTAGCGGCTTCCTCCCCACTCATAGTATACACTCGACCACCCTTTGTGGCCTTGCAAGTACGAACACGCCCACTGATGGCTCCGCCTTTTGCTGATCACACTCCCTAGAGAAATGTCCAGGCTTCCCACATCGATAACAAATCACCCCCTTATGCTGACAGTCCCTAGTGAGATGTCCTTTCCCACACTTAAAACATTTAAGTGCAGAAGTTCCAGTTGAAACTGCTCTACTACCACTAGAGCTTCCCAAATGATTGTTGTCGATTCGACTTATTGCTAGTTTAGTATATGGTTTCTGGCATTGGAAACGGTTTGCCATTACTCTTCCCCCTTTGGAACCGTGCTGGTCCAAAATTCTTATTTCTCGCCTCACGCAGATGATCAATTTCTTCCACCTTTCGGCACTTATCTAGCAATACCGGAAACTGATCAATATCCACAGTTGCTAAAGCTCGCTTGATGTCAAGCCTCAGCCCCTCTTCAAACTTCCTACACTTCCACTCCTCATCTGGATGCATCTGGAAGTACCTCGAAAACTTAGACAAGCTTTCGAACCTAGCTGCGTACTCACTCACAGTCATCGCCCCTTGCCTCAGACTAAGGAACTCCATCTCCTTAGCATGTCGAACACTGGCTGGGAAATACTTCCCCAGAAACTTCTGCCTAAAGAGCTGCCATGTCACAACTCTCCCTTCAGCTTGGATCAACCTCCGGGCTCCTGCCCACCAAGCCTCTCCGTCACCGACTAACACGAATATGGCTAAAGTAAGCTTCCGCTCATCATTACAGCCCATGCCTTCAAATATCTTTTCCAGCTCCTTTATCCACATATCAGCCTTCTCTGGGTCGAACTCTCCATGAAATTTCGGTGGATTGTTCCTCTGAAATTCTGATAAGCTATGAGCATCATCATGTGCCCTTTGATTCTGCTGTGCAACAACCTCAGCCATTCGTTGCATTGCTGCTACAGCTGCAGCCATATTCTGATTATCGTCGTCGGCATTTCCAACTGCTGCCCTCGCATTCATGCGTCCTCTTCCACGTCCTGCTATTTCGCTCTATCAATCAGACTGAATAACACAAAGAAAAGTGAAGGTCAGTCTTCAAACAATATTGTTTTTCTTTCGGAAAACAATTACAGAGAATCACACAACTTAGACAAGACAGACCTAACCACAAACCCAAAAGACTCTAACTTGGGGTCTGATACCAACTAATGTAACACCCTCCTCAGGGTGCCACACTTTATGTTATTTAATTACCAAATTACCCTTCAGTTAAAATCGCGCTTGTATTGTAAATACGAATTATAAAATTTCTTAATGATAATAAGATAAGCTTAGCAGAAAGTAAAGACATAACAACATCGTCACACATAATTTATATCATATATATACATACAAGTCTTTAGTACTGTCACACTTGATTATTTTACAAACTAGACTTCCAAAGTATTTAAACTTTAATTTAAAACTAACATATAGCCCAATTCCTACTAGACAGCAGAACCCTCAGACGGGTCCTCCTCAGATTCCTCAGCAGATAGGAATCCATTATGATGTGCAGTCCTACGGACAGGTGTCCGAGCAGACGACACAATACTAACCGTACTGGGAGTACGATAGTAAGCTCCCCAATACTGCCTAATAGATATTGGGAACTCTAGTTGTACATAAATATTGACAGGAAAGTAAGGGTTTCCTAAATGTTGTCTACTCAGTCTAATATTTAGGTCTCCCAAGTAATAGATACTCTCTCTCTCTAAGTCTACAGTCCATGCCTCATCTCCTCCGATGAATGTAAACCTCAAGTAACCAAGGAAACTAGGTATCTGCATTTCTTCAAAACTCGACGTCCTCAGCAGGAATCTGCTCCTCCTCAGTTTCTCGCTCTTTTTCTTGCTCGACGTCTTAGCAAATATACATATAATACCAAACATGCATACAAAGAGGTGAGATCACCTACGCCAATACCAGTATGGCAGTAATGAAGATAAACATATACAATATCTCATACAGTTATCATACTATAATTACAATTATACCACTAACATCAATATCATCACAAAACATGTAATACACAATAATTACAGTCATGTCATTATCAATAATCAATAAATCAATAAATCAATTATCATAAATAAAAATTACGATAATACCCTCTATCATTATATGTATGCACACAGACTCAATTTCCTACTCCATGGAGCTACAACTCAAGTCGGAGAGAGTGATCGAAAAGAAGTGTCGGTACCAACATGCCTTGGACCACGTGCTCAATTTTGCACATCTAGGTGTGTTGCGTCGGTCTAACCCACGGTACAAAAGAGTTACCATCTGCCCATTGTAGGCAACCCGCACCCCAATGCCCCCAAGGTCAACGAGTGACTTACACTACGCATATCACACCCACTCAGGAGGTGTAGTCTCTCCTAGGCAACTAGCCTCATACAGTCCATCGGACATTTCCAATGCATGTACTATGCACTATTCACATTTCTATTTCATATCACATATTCGGGTCCCATACAATAATCTAACAGTATAATTATGGTATTTTAATCGTGCGGTAATATTTCCACGTTTTCTCAATTGCGACTCAATTCTGTCGTCTTTTCAAAATCGCGTAGCGATTTTTCAACATTTTCTAATCGCGTAAGTATTTTTCTTACGTTTTAAATCAAAAATACTATTTTTCTCATTTTAATACTAAAATTAACTTTATTTTCCATATTTGCACTTTAGTCCCTCAAAAACTCATATTTACACATTAGTCCCTTAAAAACAAATATTTACGTCACAGTCCCTCAAAAATGAATATTTACGAAATAGTCCCTCATAAAATTCATATTTACAAAATCGTCCCTCTTTTATAAAATATTTATAGTTTAACCCCTCTAGAAATAATATTTATAATATTACCCCTCTAAAAATAAGTATTTACACAATGGCCCCTCATTGTGATAAAATTTACAATTTAGTCCCTCTTTTATAAAAATTTGCAGTATAACTCCTCTAAAAATCAGTAAATGGTATTGTTTTTCAAAAATCGTTATTCCTTTTCCTTACTACCCATAAAATCAGTTTATTTTACTATTACTCAAATTTTTCCTAGATTCATTTAAATCTCTCAGTTCCCATTTTAATTCATCAGTGTAAGGACTTTGGTCCTTTTTCCATAGTATGGCCGTGAGCCTCAGTACTCTTTGGAGTACACATACAATCGATTCATCATATTATTCACATCCTAAATTACACATATAATCTCATGCTTTCATAATTTCACATACACACATAATATCAAAGCTTTAAGCATTTAATCACACATGCAAGCACAGAAACACAATCAAATAATCGGTGAAGAACCTTTATGGATTTTTCACCATACAAAACCATCATCACACCACCAAAACCTAGTTGGTGAGGTTAAATCTCCCTCTTACCTCTTGAAGACAAACCCTTCAAGCTCTCTTCCTTCTCCTTGACTTTCGTATGGCTCACAACAATTCCTAACAATTCTAAAATAATTAGTAAAATCACAAACAATGCTCAATAATAACAAACCATGGAACAAACATGGCTTAGAAAATTATGAACATAAATTTGAACCATAAAAACCAAAGTTTACCTCCAAGAAAGTAAGCTAGAAGTGGGATTTTGAAGTACTTAGAATGTGATTTTGGGAAAACTTTCTACATGGAAAGTGTTTAGAATGCAGTTTAGCTTTAAGAAGTGGTGAGAATAGAAATTATAGGTGATAGATGGTGTCTATAAGGTGCTTGGCCGAACCAATGAAGAGAAAAGAAAGAAAAACTGATGCTTCGGTTCATAGGATTTTTGAGAGAAAAGATGGATGCTTTTTGATGAGAGAGAAAATGTAATTCGTGAGAGTGAAATTATGAGTCTTTTCTTTGCCGTGGGATAAACTTAGATAAAATTTAGGATTTACTTGAAGTAAAATATCCTATTCTGAATGCACATGGCTGATGTCATTCATTTGACTTTCAAGGTTATTGGATTGTTCAAGAACCTTGTAGAACCCCCTCCAAGTCTTGCATGGTCGTGAGTTTCAAAGGAAATTTTTGATGAAATTAACATAACAGAATACTGTATGATGAGAGAACATTATTTCCCAAGTATGGCCAAAAATCAAGTGCTGTCGGATAAGCATTCTGTTGAATGATAATTCTGTCGGACGAATGGTGATTTTGTCGACGAATATCAAAAGCGTCGGATAAACTAAAAATCAACAGAATTCCTAATTCATCGGATGGGTGTTAACGTAGAAGAAATTTTCAAATTGTCGAACCGACAAAAATACTATATGATTAGAAATTCAAATTCGACGAATTTTGACATTAGACAAGTTTCTTTACTGAATGACTAGAAATTCTTACTCGACAGTCATTAGCATCACAACTCGACAAACATTATCATTCTATTTTGACGAACATTGGCATCCATACTCGACGAAAATTGACATTCTTACTTAATGGACATGAGCCTTCTCACTCGACAGATTTTAATATTTTCACTCGACGAATTTTAACATAGTACCAAATAGTTAGAAGATCAAATTCGACAAATTTGAACAGAAGTTCAAATTCGACGGATATATCAAATTCGACGGATATCTCAAATTCGACGGATATCTCAAATTCGACGGATATAGCACGGTCTTAAAATATTCAATTTCGATAGATTTTGGCATTGTTTCAGAAAGTCCAATTCGACGAATATGAGCATCTCCACTCGACGGATAATACTTAGTGGCTTTGTCAAGATTCATTTTTCACCATTGTTTAGATCAACGGTTTAGATCAAAGCTTCTACAACAAGCTTTACAATCTAATGGTTCACAAAGAAGTCAATGCTTCTTTTGTTGACTCATTCTAATTGGTTTAGAAAGTCAAGCCTACCTTCGTTGACCTTCTCTTATTGGCTAGAATTTGTCCAGTTAGTTGTGCTGACTGTTTCTCATAAACGTGGGCCCCACGAACTTTTCGGGTCCATAAAATAATTTTTCTACTATTTTTAAGACAGTAGGCACTGTTGAATAAAATAATATTATAAAAATATAAAATTATTTTATTACACAGTTAAATCCTAAAAATTATGAGATTAATATATATATCAATCAGAATTGGGTTTAGTAAGATCCCCCAGCTCTAATTATTTAAAAATAAGATTTTTCCCGGTCAGAAAATTATTATTTTCTTGACTCGGAGCAAATCACACAAAATGATCAAAAATGATCTCAGAACAGTCAAACTATTTTTATAACACACAGAAAATGTAAAACAGTGTAATTTTGCTATTACTATTCACATAGTCAGAATTTGGGGTGTTACATTATATGCAGTCCTATAAGCCCATAAAGCATCATCAAGTCTAGTACTCCAATCCTTGCGCGTTGGATTCACAGTCTTTTCAAAGATAGACTTGATTTCCCGATTGGACACTTTGGTCTGTCCATTCATCTATGGATGGTAGGGAGTAGAAGTTCGGTGCACCACACCATATTTCTTCAAGAGGGGCTTCAAAGGTTCTGCTACAAAAATGGGTCCCTTGATCACTAATGATGGCCCTTGGAGTTCCAAACCTGGAGAAAATGTTAGACTTCACAAAATCCACAACAGTTTTAGAGTCATCAGTTTTAGTGGCCTTAGCTTCCACCCATTTAGACACATAATCAACAGCTAAAAGAATGCATGTGAAACCAAAGGAGGGAGGGAATAGTCCCATGAAATCAATACCCCAAACATCAAAGATCTCCACAAAAATTATTGGGATTTGAGGCATTTGATTTCTTAGACCAATATTACTTGTTCTTTGACAACGATCACAAGACTTACAGAAGTTGTATGCATATTTAAAAATTGTAGGCCAATAAAAACCGTTGTCGAGTACCTTATTGACTGTCCTCTTGATGCCAAAGTGTCCTCCACATGCATAGGTATGACAAAAGGAGAGTATGGAGTGAGTTTCTGAATCTGGAATACATCTCCTAATCACTTGGTCTGCATAATGCTTCCATAGGTAAGGATCATCCTAGATGTAGTACTTGCAGTCACTCCTTAGTTTATCCCATTGTACTTTGTTTAAGCCCTCTGGAATATTCTTGGTGGCCAAGTAGTTAGCAATATTAGTGTACCAAGGAATTGTACTCTTGAGTACCATAAGATGCTCATTTGGAAAACTCTCTTGGATAGGAATCTCTTCTTCCTCAGTCCCCAACCTACTCAAATGGTCTGCCACTAAGTTTTTGCTCCCTTTTTTGTCTTTAATCTCCAAGTCAAACTCCTGGAGCAACAAAATCCAATGGAGCAATCTAGGCTTCGCTTCCTTCTTTGTAAGCAGATACTTCAAAGTTGTATGATCAGAAAAAATAATTACTTTAGAACCAATTAAATATGACTTGAATTTTTCCTTTTTCAGTTGTAGAATAGTTTAGTTGAGCATCACTTAGAGTCCTTGATGCATAGTAAATAGCATAGGGAACCCTATTAACTTGCTGTCCTAGGACAGCCCCTACCGCGAAGTCACTGACATTGCACATCAACTTAAATGGGAGCTCACAATTTGGTGGCCTAATGATAGGTGCCATAGTCATTAACTCCTTGAGTTTAGTGAAAGCCTCCATACAATTCTCATCAAAATGGAAAGGAACATCTTTCTGCAATAGTGTGCAAAGGGGCAAGGATATCTTGGAGAAATCCTTGGTGAACCTTCGGTAGAAATCTGCATGGCCAAGAAAAGAATGAATTTCCCGCACACTAGTGGGTGGGGGTAAGGAACGCACAAGCTCTACCTTAGATTTATCAACCTCAATTCCCCTAGCAAAAATGACATGACCTAACACTATACCCTCTCCTACCATGAAATGACATTTTTCCTAATCCAAAACAAGGTTAGTGTCAATGCATCTTTTTAGGATCAATCTTAAATATTCTAGACAATTTTTAAATCTATCTCCAAGCACACTAAAATCATCCATAAAGACCTCTATGATGTTTTCTAGATAATCAAAAAATATGCTTACCATATTTCTTTGAAAGGTTCCTGGTGCATTGCAAAGTCTAAAAATTATTCACCTATATGCAAAGATACTAAAAGGACAAGAGAAAGTGGTCTTGTCCTGATCTTCTAGAGCAATGGCAATCTGATTATAACCTGAAAATCCATCTAAAAAATAATAGTGAGAATGATAAGCTAATCTTTCCAATATTTGATTAATAAAAGGCAAAGAAAAATGGTCTTTTCTAGTGGTTGCATTTAATTTTCTGTAATCTATGCAAACACGCCACCATGTTTATAGCCTAGTGGGAATAAGCTCATTCTCAGCATTTCTTACCATGGTGATTCCTAATTTTTTTGGTACTACTTGGACTGGGCTTACCCACTTGCTATAAAAAATGATGTAGATCACCCCCACACTTAGGAGCTTTAGTATCTCATTCTTCACAACTTCCATCATAGGAGGATTCAACCACCTCTGGGGATCTCTCACTGGTTTAGCTCCCTCCTCCATTAAGATTCTACGCATGCAAATGGAGTGGCTGATACCCTTAATGTCAGCTATAGTCCAACCAATGGCCGTTTTGTGCTCCCTCAAGATAGCCACCAATTTCTCCTTTTGTTCTTGGGTGAGTGACTTAGCAATGATCACTGAAAATGTGTTCTTCTCTCCTAAGTATATATATTTAAGATGATCAAGCAATTCTTTCAGTTCCAACTCCAGTGCCTGTACAACAGAAGGTTTAGGTGCATCATTATTAACAAGTAATTCAATATAAGACACCTCTTGCTCTTCTGAAGTGGAAGAGAGCTCATGTAAGGCTGCCACTACATCATGAATGTCCTCACTCCATGACTCTCTTGCGTCATCCTTCTTCTTTTCCTGTACATCTAAGCATCAACATTATTAGACTCAAAAGCTACAGAAATTAAAGAATTAAAAGAATCAAAGGAATGAATAAAACATGTAGAGTGCACATCACTCGGGTATCTCATGGCTTCAAAGATGTTGAATCTAATTAATTCTCCATCAAATTCCATGGTCAATGTCCCTGAGTGTACATCAATCTTCATTCTAGCAGTCTTCAAGAATGGTCTCCCCAACAAAATAGGAGCAGAGTTGGGAGATTTATCTTCCTTCATGTCCAGCATATAGAAGTTTGCCTAAAATACTAGCTCATTCACCTGCACCAACACATCCTCAACAACACCCTTTAGGTATACGTTAGACCTATCTGCCAATTGAATAATAACACTAGTGGGTTCCAAAGGACCTAGATGTAAAGATGCATAAATGGAATAAGGCATGACATTTATGGATGCACCTAACTCTAGCGTGGCCCTCTCAAACCTTGTGTTACCAATGGTGCATGGTATAGTGAACGTGCCAGGATCCCTACACTTAGCTGAGAGTTTCTTTTTAATCACAGTTGAAACATTTACTCCCACTTGGACCTTCTCATTTCCTTTTAACTTTCTTTTGTTAGTGTATAATTCCTTTAAAAATTTGGCATATCTAGGTACTTTCTTAATGGCATCTAACAAAGGAATAGTTATTTCCACTCTCCTAAAGGTCTCTAAGATCTCTTTTTCCACTTTATCTTTCTTAGTCTTAGCCAATCTACTAGGAAAAGGGGTCGTAGTGATATACTTAGGGAGTGGTTCAGAGATACTTACCTTAGGGGCCTTAGAATTGTGCCCCTTCTCATCTATCTCCTCAGATTCTGGACCTTTTTCTTTGGTGACTGGTGGAGAAGATGTAGGTTTATCTAGTATCTTCCCACTTCTCAACGTAACAGCACTAGCATTTTCCCTCGGATTCACCTCTAGTTGCGAGGGAAGCTTTCCAAACAATTGGCTTTGAATCTTATTGATTTCTATGGCTAATTGCCCCTCTTGGTTTTGCAAGTTACTAATGGTGCCCTTATTTCTTGTTGGAACGGAATGTTATTAGTGGTCATTTGCCTCATTAACTCCTCAAGTGAAGGCTCAGGTTGCCTAGGAGCTTGAGCTTGTTGTTGTGGTCTTGGAGAGAAAAGTGCTTGCCTCTGTTGAAATCCTAGAGGTCTAAAGGCTTGTGGTTGATTCTGGGGCTGTTTTTCATATCTAAAGTTAGGATGATCCCTCCACCCCAGATTGTATGTATTGGAATAGGGGTTGTAGTTTTTGGAAGGTCCAGAATATGTCCCTATTGCCTTTGCCTCCTCTTTTGTGTCCTCTTATAGAGCGGGACACATATTAGTGGGATGTCCAGAAGAACAATAAATTCCACAAGCATTCACGGGTGCTTTTCAATTATCCATAAGCCGCTGAACTATGGCAGTCAACTAGGTCATTTGTTGCTGCATACTAGTCGCTTCTGCCTCTTTAACTGCTTTCACTTCAGTGTCATTCCAAGTGAAAAATTATTGAGAGTTTGCAGCAATTTTGGAGATCAAGTTTCTGGCTTCTTGAGGAGTTTTATAAACCAAAGCTCCTCCACTAGCGACATCAATCATGTTGCGGTCCATCACTAGTAAACCCTTATAGAAGTACAGAATTAGAAGTTGCTCACTGATTTGATGTTAAGGGCAACTAGCACACAACTTCTTAAACCTTTCCCAATAATTATGCAATGATTCCCTGTGCCTTTGTTGGATGCCGCAGATTTCTTTTCGAATGGTTGCGACCTTGAGGCTAGGAAATATCTATCCAAGAAAGCTCGAGCCATGTCCTGCCATGAATTAATGGATCCGGGTGGCAAATAGTATAGCCACTTCTTTGCAGAATCTTTCAAAGAGAATGGGAAAGCTCTAAGCTTGACTTGTTCTACTGAAATTCCAGCAGGCTTCATGCTAGAATAAACCATATGTATCTCTTTCAAATGCTTGTTAGGGTCCTCCCCATCTAATCCATTGAAGGATGGTAAAAGATGGATTAGGCCAGATTTCAGCTCAAATACCCCTTTATTTTCTAGAATTTCTATACACAAGGGCTGTTGGTTCAAGTTTGGAGCTCCCAATGCCCTTAGAGTACTTTTTGCCATCACCACTTCTTCAGATGTCTTCTCAATTATTTCAGAACTTGATAGATCTATATGGCGGGCAGCTTCAATGTTAGCAGGTGTGAATTGAAAGGGAAACTGAGGATGTAAGCTGACTTGTTCAATAGTGCCTTAAATTCCTCAATTGCTCGCTCACTTCTTCACTGGACATGAACACCTGTAAATCAATCAGAAAGAAGGAATTAAAGTATTAATACTAAAACAAAAAATAGAGTGAAAAATAGGAAACAAATGAATAGCACAATTGGACAATTAGTTCCCCGGCAACGGCGCCAAAATTTGGTGTGATACGGATTGATATAAAATTGAGATCAAAATCAGTTGCCAAGTTCCACCAAAAATATAAATGTAACATGTAACACCCTTTCTGGGGATGTCACATTTATGATGCAGAAAAATAAAAATAAATAAAATCCTTACCCAAGTTGTAAAACACTTGACACTTGAATAATATTTGTGGTATATATATATATTTTTTCTTTTATAATTATAATATTAAATAAAATAACACGGAACACAAAATATAACAAACATAAACTCACCATAATATACATGTGATTCTTGTCTGAAGTATATAATTAATTTACAATTATTAATATTTAATAGAAACAATAAAAGACAATATACTACTCAAACATAACACCTAAGATATGAGCCCTCGTCATAAGACAAATTCCTTAGTTAGGAATGTCTTGACCGATAGAAATTCGACCCAAAAGTGTATCGAAGTTCTCTCTAGGAGTATAGTGAAACTCGTCCCACAACTCCCTAATAGGTAAAATGATCTCTACGAAAGCAACTGTATAACGTGTAGTAACGAACCCCTGTCGAGTCCTACTTACTGATAAAGTCACATTACCACTGTACTCTATGTGTCCTGTGTCCCAGTGGACATACCAAGCCTCAGCGCCTTCGAGAAACTGAAGTCTAAAGAAACCTAATTGATCTCGCCTTGCCGCCATTGTAGTCTTCGATGTTATAAACATAAAGTAGAAAACAAAACAGACAATACAATAAAGAGGTAAGACAATCTACACCATTACCCGCATGGCAATAAAGAAAACGACAATACAACAAATATTAAGATACATATACCTACATATCATGCATAATATATCAAAGCAATATATATTAAAATAACATATATCATCATATCATACAATATATATTAAAGCAATATATCATACAGTTTATCACAGAATATGGTAAACAGAAAATGCAGAGGATGCATGAACAGTAAAATGCAAATAATGCATGAACATAATAAACATTTAAAATGCAGATGATGAATGATACACACACTGACTAGTTCCTACTCCATGGAGCTAAACACGGATAACTGAGGGAATGATCCGAATAGAAACTAATAATACTTTATGGCTGCCCAACCAAATTATTGCACTGTCCAATCTTTGTGTCTATAGCCCACAGTCCAAAACATCGTGTAGCAGTACACAGTCCAACATCATGTACCACAGGCATAGTGCTTAATAGTCCCCTCATGATCTCGATTAAGAATAGTGCTTGTCAAAATCATTAGTGTGTTGTCCGTTACCACGGCCAAGAGGTGCTACCACTGTCCACATATGGGATCCTCCGCACACTAATGCCTCCAAATTCATAAATGAACCACACTATGCTTATCACACCAAACACGGTGTAATTCGCCTCGTCAATCAATCACCAATTATAACTCAAATTGGCACAACACTCTAAGTATGATCTAAAATGACAAAAATACCCTTATTATCCAAATTTTACCATAATTACAAAAAATTACCAAAATACCCTTAGTCACAAAATATCAAAGTATAGTACGTCCCACCTGACAGTACTACACCACAACATGTCCGGGTCCACCACTTTGGCCCGACAGCAAAACTCACAATATCTTTCAATCGCGTAGGAATTTTATCGCATTTTCACAATCTCGTTGTTTTCACAAACATTTTTAACTCGCGTAAATATATTTTGACATTTTTAAACATCGCAAAATCTTTTTAAATCATTTTCTCAATCGTGTAGGATTTTTAATTCATTTTCTTAACCGAATAGCTTATAATTATTATTTTCAATATGTGTAAAACTATATCTAGTATATTTAAAATACGTAGAGTATTTTTCTTGTGTTCTAAATATAGTATGGAATCTTTTCATTTTATGCGTCGATTTTAATAAATTTTGGCAACATTTTGCCTATAAAATCAAGATAAGGTATTTTTAACGTTTTCTCTAAATATAGTTTATTTTATTTTTACCCAATAATTTCACTTTGAAACTTACTAACGCGCTTCAAAATTTATAGAATGAGCTCTACGTTAGTATTTTTCAAGCGTCTAATTTAATTCTTATTTAAACTAATTTCTGCTAAGTTAAAATTCTAAAACTGAATTTATTCCTTTTATTTTCTCAATGATTCATTGGAATCAATTTATGATGTAAAATGATTACCTAACCTATCTTAGTAAATAAAATGGCATGTTGGCCAAATCAAAATAAAATGGCATTTAATTATACACTAAATAGCATGTTGGCCATAATTAACTTAAATCAACTTTAATTTGATTATTTTACCTAGATTCCTCAAATCAGTAATTTAAAAAAAATTTCGAGAACATTTTGGTTCTCGATTTGGATGTAAGGTCAGTAAGCCTCATAATGTGTTCTTTGGAACACTCATGCAAATCGTACATGTTATTCACATCCTACTTTAATAATTATATAATTATAAACACATGCAATTATATAATCACATACAAAATACATACAATTTATTTAAAACCATAAACATGCATAGCAAAAATAATGAAAGCTATAATCATGCATAGCAAAATAAATCACAAATAGGAAAGCATCTAAACAATCACAAAAATAATAAAAGCCATAAACAACCACACAAATCGAATCCTTATGGATTCTTCACACACAATCAAATCCATTTTCCCATCACCACTTAGGGTTGATGAGATTAAATCTCCCTCTTACCTCTTGAAGACAATTAATCGGTTAGTTTCCTTCTCTCTTGAAATTTCGTGCAATCTCCCAAACAAATCCCTAAAATTCTTAAACAATTAGTAAAAACACATACAAGGTCTAATATTGAAAAACCATGGAACAATCATGGTTAGAAAAATTAGAAATCAAATTTTGAACCAAAGAAACAAAACTTACCCTTAGAAAAGTAAGCAAAAGGTTGGATTTTGGACAAGATAGAGTAGGATTTTGGTAAAACCTTGTGAATGAAAAGTGTTTAGAATAGAATTTGGGTTTAGGAAATATGATGAGATAAAATTATAGAGGTTTGGTTGTGTAAGTATGGGTGCTGGCCGAATTCATGGAGAGAAAATGAAAGAGAAGTGTGCTTGAGTTTTCTTGTGTTTTTAGAGAGAGAAATGGATAGTTAAGATGTGATAAGTGTGAAATAGAAAGTGAAGAGTGAATAGATAGAGCAGCAGCCGTGAATGAGTGTGTAGGGAGCTTGAGTGTTTGATTTTGCATGTAAAAATATCACAAATGTGTTCACATGGCCAAGCACATGGCTTAGGTCATTGGATCCTTCAAGAACCATGTAGAACCAAGCCACCTTGCCTCCTTATGCAGCCCAAAAACCGTGCATGTCTTCCCCTCTTTAGTGAGTTAATTGTTCTCCAATTACACTTAATTACATGGTAATAGATTAGATAATTAGTTAGGTTAATTATCCTAACCATTCTTAATTAACATACCATTAACATAACTAATTAATTTAGTATATATTGACATATATTATAACCTTTAATTAATATTAAGACATCTAATTAGTATTTAGATTATAAGTAATTCATAACTAAGCTAGTTCACTTAGCATGCTAATTAAGTAATTAGATTAGTTAAATTAAGCTTAATTAGGTTACTAACCATTTTCAAGCCTACAATTGTTGACTTAATCCTAACCCTTGGTTCATCTTTAATCCTTAGCCCTAGATTAGATCTAAGGTAGATATCACTTGGTCATAAATCTATCATTCTAATCTCACCATTGATTTGATCAACGGTTGAAATCAAAGGCTTCCTAACTAAGTCTTCATCCAACGGTCCAAATCAAAGTCCATGCTCCTTTTGTTGACCTTTTCCTATTGGTTTAAAAAGTCAAGCCACTTTCGTTGACTTGCTCTCATTGGCTAGAATTTGTCCGGTCAAGCACTGATTGACTATTTTTCCTAAACGGGTCCCACAAGACTTTTAAAGATCCGTGATCAAACCGAAGCATTGATTTTTTCTTGTTTTTGAGACAAGAGGGTCTTGTAATACAAAATAATATTATAATAATATAAAATTATTTTATTGTACGCGATTAAATCCAAAAAATTACGAGATTAATATATATATTAATCAATTGGGTTTAGTAAGATCCCCGGCTCCAATTAATTAAAATAAGATTTTTCTGGCCAAAAAATTATTATTTCCCTGGCTCGGAGCAAATCACACACAATAGTCAAGTACACTCACGGAACAGTCAAATTTAATTTACTGCTCACAGAATTCACAAAACAGTACATTTTGGGACTATATTGTAATTATCCCAAAAGTTAGGGTGTTACATAACACCCTAGCTCTGATACCAACTAATGTAACACCTTAGCTTTGATACCCACTAATGTAACACCTTAGCTAGGGCATCACGTTTCTGACTTCTGACTCATAATCTGAAAATAAGTTCGCACAAAGTTTGAGTTATAAAATATGGGTTTCAAAATTTTCTTCTTTACTTTACTGAAAATATTAGGTAATAAAAAAAACATATTTCAGCTATTCATTATACAATATTTACACCAATTAATATCATAATTTAAAGAGAAATATAAAATTAATAGACTTATATATTTTTTGACAGACAGTAGCAAACCCCGTGTCAGGTCCTACTTAATAGCACGGTACAACACTAACGAGAAACTTTAACATACTTATTCCTTATCTGTCCATCTTGATGCATCAAACATCTGTTTCTTTGTCAACACTGCACACCTTCGAGTCCTGAATGTCCACTCCTTATTGTTGTCACCAATCTCAGAGTATTTATCGCCCGTTATGTCTAAGACAACTCGATCCTTCTATTGTTTGATTTTAACAATACAAACACAGTAAAACAACATAACAAAGAGGTGAGATCACCTACACCAATACCAACATGGCAGCACAGAGATAACACATAGCTAACAATATCATACAAACAGATCATGCCATAATCATGCTATCAGCATTAATCAACTATCATCATCTAATCATTTATCAGTTCAATCATCATCCAATCATTTATCAATTCAATTATCATAACCAATAACCAATATTCCTCAATTAATATATCACACAGATATAAATGCTCAGATTTATGCATATGCACAAAGACTCAGTTTTTCAAAAACAACTCCATGGAGGTTTTCACAATTTCGAGAAGAATGCTCTGGTCAATTGTCAGCCTTAGCCTAAAGACAATCTCCCAGTTGTTGAAAAGAATCGTGTTCTTATCGGGTATCGTCAATGCATTGCAACGGACTGCATCGCCAAGTGGCACAGGGTACTCGCTAGCTGTCCACTGGTCGACCGTCGCGCCTCGACGCCCCCAAGATCCATCATAGACCTCACTATCAATTCTCATTCCCTCTTCAACCACAATGGCCATAATAGCTATTAGCTATCTTTTATACAATGCACGAATTTATCAGTGCAAGTCTAACCCCAACAGGCCAAATCTTTTCAATTTCATTTGTACAATGCACGAGTATATCAGTGCAAGTTCAACCCCAACGGGCCAAATCTTTTCAATGTACATATAATGCACCAAATTCAAATAAGACATCTCTTTCCAATGTATATAAAATACATCAAAAGCCAATCGTAGGCAAACTCATCATTTTCTCACAGTGTTCATACACTATGTTATCATGCTTTTATAGTCATAAAGCACTTCTGCCGTATTTTCACAAAATTGCACAACATTTCCATTATGTTTTCACAATTCCAAAATGTTTCTGTTACAGTTTCAAAATATCGTAACACTTCTGTTACGTTTTCAAAATTCTAAAATGTTCTGTTATATTTTCACACTATCGTAACACTTCTGTTACGTTTTCAAAATGCCGCAACTCTTCTGTTGCACTTTTAATTCACATACTAATTTTTCAATGTTTTTCTCAATCACGTAAAAATATACGTTTCTCAAATCGCATATTATTTTTCCACTATTTCAAAATTGCGTATCTCAAAAATCATTCTTTTAAGTTACGTAAATCATTTTCTATCATTCTCAAAATATTTAAAACACTTTTCAAATCTTATAACAATTTTCCACCATTTTTCATAATCGCATAAAAATATTTTTTTTCGTTGTTCAATCACGTAAAAATATTCTATTACTTTTAAATCACATAGTGATTTTTTAACAGTAGTTCAAATTACGTAAAATATTCCTCAATATTCCAAAATAATATTAATTTGGACTTTCAAATAATTCAATATCATTTTCAACACATTTTTAAGATACGTAAATAATTTTTCACCACAATTCTATTACGAAAAATATTTCTCAACCTTCAAAAATTCCATTTCATCTTTTCTTAAAATATTATGACTTTGTATTTCATTTTTCACATTTTCTTACTCAAGAAAATCTTTTTTCGCGTTTCTTTACTCGAGAAATTCTTTTTCAAATATAATCCACAAAACTTGAAAATAAGTTATACTTGAGTAAATTCTCAAAATACCATTATATTCTCCATTTTTCCCCAAATCATTTCCAAATTAACCTACTTCAAAATAAATTGAAGTTTGAAAACATTTTCGTTTACAAAACTTAATTTTTCAAGTGAGTAAAATACTCTGATTCCCTTTTCAAATTTCTTATATTAAATCGATTATATTTTCACTTGAAAAAATTACTTTGTTTCGTCAAAATCTCGGCATTACTATTTGAAAAATTATCAAAATATTTTTCCTTTTAAATTGATATGGTTTTACACAAACAAAACCATTAAAGTTTTATTTTCAAAACCAAAGTACCGATTGGTCATATAACAAACTCATTTGTTCAAATTCATTTTCACTTTCTTTGCAAATCCTTTTTCATTCTTAGTCAAAAATCTTTTCCTTAATATATATTTTCTCAAAATCACTTTTTATTGATCTAGTCCTACAAAATCATATTGAGTTGTTTTAATTATTGTTTCTTAACTTTAAATTTCCTAACGTTTTCCAAAACCCAAATAAATTCTTCGTGAGTAAATTTAAGTTACAAACATTTTCTTTTATATTTCTAAATCACTTCTAAAAATTGATTCTTTTTAAATTAATTTGAAGTTCAATACTTTCAATCTTCTTTTTCTTTTATTTATGAAAATTCCACTTCACTTAATTTATAATACTTAATTCCCTTTTCAAAAATCCTTATTTGAAAACTCTTGTATTTCATAGCATCAAAACATTTTTCTAAATTATCAAAACCTTATAGATGGTCATTGGAACCATGAAATATTTTTCTTCTAACTTAAATAAATTCCATTCTTGTTTCTACATAAAATAAATCAATAAAATTTCATTCTAAAATTTGTGTTCATGTTTTCTTAAAAAAAACAAACCTTTAGTTCATTTTCCATACTCCTCAAATCAATCCAATTTTATTCTTCCATAAACATATTAATTTGTAAACACCTATTTTGAGGTGTCTTGGCCGAAATTCTCATTGTTCTAGGGATCAAAATTTAATTTCCTTTTTCTTGAAAAATTTCAACATTTACCCAAATCAAGGGCATCAAAACCTTAGCTCTTCCTTGGCCATTGGAACCAAGATCAATTTTCTTTCCATCTACACATCATGGCATACATACATATATTTCATCATAAATATCACAAACATGCCATATACTCATCATGCATATTATAAGTATACTATCAAAGCCATAAAATCATGTAAAGCATATTAAGCATAGATAAAATAATCAAGGCACAAGAAAATAAAGCAAAGCTCATAAACACACAATTAATTATTACATGACCATAGATTGGAATTCTCACATGAATTCACAATCCATCAAATATAAGACCATCTCCCACCACCATAATTGGTTGGTGAGATGGATCTCCCTTTTACCTCTTGAAGATCCTCAAAGCTTCTTGATTTTGCTTCTCTCTCCAAGTCCTTCACCACCAAGGGCTTCTCAAATTCAAAACAAAATACATAAAAATTAGTATACTAAGCTTGATTAAGAGGACCCATGGATCAAACATGGTTTAGATCATGAAAAAGAGATAAGAATTGAAGTCTTCTTACATTTCACCTTAAAAACTCAAAAACTTGGCTCTTGAAGAAAGTCCATGAAGATGTATGATTTTGAGAAAGTCTCCAACATGAAAGTTGCTTAGAATATCATGTAAATTCAAGATCTATGGTTGGATGAAATTAAAAGTGATGGGTGGTGCTTTTGGTGGTCATGGCCGAACCATTTGGTGAGAAAATGAAAGAAAATGGTTGTTTTGTGTTCTTGGCTTGGTTGAGTGATGAAGATGAATGATTTAAAGAAAGTCTCCAACGTGAAAGTGTTTTGAATTGATGAGAGGATTCAAGATATATAGCTAGATAAAATTATGGAAGATTGGAAGTGGTTCTATGGGTGGTGACTGAATAGCTCAAAGAATAGAGAAAATGGTGTTCTTTGTATTTGTTCTTGGTGTTCTTGAACAATTGAAAGAGAGAGAAGAGAGAGAATGGTCTTTGTGTTACTAAGTGTGACAGAAAATCAAAATAGAGGGCTGAATTGAAGTGGGTAACCGTAGGAGTGAAAGAATGGAGAGATAGAAATTTGTTTAGCATAATTGAAGGCTATCACATGCATGCAAAAGTCTTCCACTTTGTCATTTTTTTCTTTGGCCTAAAAAGGCTACTCCAACATGTCTCAACATGTCTCTTCTTATTTCTTGCTTCTCCAACCGTCCCCCCTTCATCATGCACTCCAAAGTTGTCATAATTACTTGCTAATTGATTAGTTAATTCATTAGATTAAGTTTCCTAATCAATCTTAACTAATTTTCTAATTAGATAACTAATTTATTAGACATATTATTTCATATATTATAATCTCTAATTAAAATTAGGATATCTAATTAAGAATTAGATTATAACAATTTAACATTTAATTTAGTTTACTTGGCTTGTTAATTAGGCCATTATTTGAAACATTTCTAGCCATTGATTAATTCAATGGTTAGGATTTAGGTAGACTTGTAATTTTTAGAAGACTAAATCTAAGCCATTGGATCCTTTTCCTTTAAATTCTAGCCATTAGATGTGTCTCCAAAATAAAGGGTCAAGATTACTTCTTCTTACTTTTAATCCAAGGGTCATAATTAGTCTTTGCTACTTTTTAAGACCAAATCTCCACCCTTGATTAATTCTTCATCCAATGGTCATAAATGGTCTTTGTCACTTTTTAAGACCAAATCTCCACCCTTGATCAACTCTAAATCCAATGGTTGTAAATGGTCACTTTATATAATTAATTTTACACCATTGATTAAATCTACGGTTGATATTGAAGCTTGCCTAATTAAGTTTATTCTCACACCATTGATTAAATCAATGATGATTATCTTATATTTCTTTATTAAATTTATTTCTTAACCGTTAATTGAATCAATAGTGGATATCCAAACCACCAATGTTGACTTAAGCAATATAATTTCTATTTTTTTATCTACTAAAAATCTCACGAAAGAATATATTTACTGTATTTTTATCTTCCGATAAATAAATACAGTACAAAACAAATTTTCTAAAACTGTTTCCGGATTCAGGTTTAGTAAAATCCCCTGTCTCCGTCCAAACAGTACAAATTTTTTTATGCGTAAAAAAATTTTTCACTTTGCGGGCCCCACCTGGGCCCACGTAAAGTCACCTGGGCCCACAAACACCTCGTGGGGCCCACAAACAGAAAAAATTCAAAATCACACATAAAATCACAAAAATTAAAAAATGTATGAAAATCAAGTCAGATTGTTAAAAATAATTAACAGTCAAGAGAAATAAATACAGAAAGATTTTTTTCGGCCCGAAAATTATTATTTTCCTGACACGGAGTAAATCACTCAAAACAATCAAATACGCTGATGGAATAAACAAAATAATTTTACAGTATCCAGAAATTACTAAACAGTAAAATTCTGTTAACTGTCAAAATTACTATTTAAGAGATACGAAATTTGGGGTGTTACAATAAAAACCTTGCAACCAGTTATAGTTAACAAAGGTCGATCCACAGAGAACTAATTCAATTAACTCTATAAATTGATTCCTAGTTTAAACACTCAAAACTAGTGAACAATAAAAATGGGTTTTGTTTATTAAAACTAAAAATAGAAATTGAATCTAAAGCAATAATAGTAAACACTATTTGAAAAATCAATTAAAAGACAATGGTTAAGAGATGGAATCCACCACTAAATTTATATGATAATGCTAACCACATATATCCTTTATACCAACATGATCAATTATGTTTTTATGCGATTGTGAAATTAATCCCTTGTTTTCCTTAAGTTTTGGGTAATTTAGTAACCGCTCAAATTAAACCCTAGTGATTAATTAATTGTAAAGTAACTGCTCTTACACCTACCTAATGATTGCATTAAGAATTAAAAAACCAATCACACTAAGATCCAATCACACACTGGAATTGAATTACTTAGATCATATGCGTCACTAATCATACCACCGCAACCACGCATAGCAATCCTAGTTTTACCACTTTCAAAAATAGTAAAGAGTATAAAAACCTTTATACCGAATTAAGAACAAAAGCATATGAATAAGAACATAACTGTATTGAATATAAAGGAATACAAAGGATTCACATAATCAAAACTAGGGTTTCATCTTCCCTTAACCAAATTAGAAGTTTAGCCACACATGGAAAATTCAAAATCAACAGAAAAACTAAAGAAAGTCATCACCAAGAACACAAGTGTAGAAGGAAAACTGAATATCAAACTAATTTCCATTGAACACGATTGGTTGATCTCTGATAATTCAAACTCGAATCTTCAATCTTCGATCCAACCTTTCTCTCTTAGTTCTTTCATGGCTTGCAGTCCAGAGATCACTTTTTGAACCCTAGGCAACCCTATTTATAACTTTGGATACCTAGTGCATTATTAGAATTCATATCTGGCTTCCTGATTCGCAGACAAGACCCACCCCATGTTTGGGTCTGTACATCAATTGAGCCTCAGCTTGCGAAGACACGGGCCGTGTTAATTGACATGGCCCATCCCGTGTTTGGCTCTGCCAGTAGGTTTCCACTTATTTTATAAGTCAGAGGAGGACACGGCCCAACCCGTGTCATGGGATACGGGCTGTGTCAGTTGAATTCACTAATTTCAGCCTGAATTCTTCACAAAAGCTTTTCTGTCATTACTTCAAGAGGTGACATTGATCTTCATAAATCTTTAGCTCTTTCTTTAAGTGGATATCAAGCCTGGTTTAGGGCTAATGGACGCCATCATTCAAAAGTTTCCTGAAAAGTGTAATTCAATTATGAGCATTTATAAACACATTTAAGTAAAGCTTCACAATAAGGTTCAATTAAGCTTGATATCAAAAACTTAGTTAAATGATAATAATTAAACACAAATGGAATCCAATTGAATTAATTATAAGGTACTCAAGATATAGGAATAATCGACAGATCATCTAACTTGAGCGTTGAAGTGCCTTTTGTAGGTACTCACCCCTTGCACCACCGTTGCAACCACCGTACATCAGAGGAAACTATCTACATCAACAGAATTCAGATGATTATTTGAAACTCATTCAGAACAACGTCTTCATTAATAGATTAATATTTGGTGTACATCATCATCAAACATATCATCTCACATATTTGTAAAATGATAGAATTTGAGTGTAAATATATAAAAAAATAAGATAAAATAATTATAATTATATAATAAAATTTTTATAAATATAACGTAATGGGTGTAAGACTATTCTTTTCAATATTATATAATCACTAGACAACAGACCACCAAGAATAATATTTTTTCTTGTAAAAGAATTTCAGCATGTGACTAAAACTTTCCAACATGCATGGAGAGATAGACGTAAGTGAGAACTTTCGTTGAACCACTCTGAAAAGAAAACATGCATCGTTGAAAAATATATATGTAGATTCTCATTGGTGACTTTTTTTTTTGAAAAAACAAATTAAGGACACAAGATGTTCTTGTATAAGAGAAAATTCTTATATATAATGAGAGTAATATTCTCAATAATTTGGTAACGGTATAAATTTAATTTAATAATATTTTATTTTTAATCCAACAACTTGTATAGTTATACATGCATGTGTCATATTTTTACTGATGCATCGTATTATTCTAAAAGTGTAAAAGAATTTCTCCTGTACAGGTGACAAATATAAAGCTAATATTGTGTCTAAATTTTGAATTCTTACATTATAAATAAACTCCATTCATGTAATACTTAACTTGTCAACTAAATTACACATCATGATTTATTTTTCTTCTTTTCTTATGTAATAATATATTTGAAGGCCACAAAATCATAGTGTGACAATTGCTATAATTTTTTAATGATTCAAGTTTTTTTATTCTTAATGTTGAAGGTTTTTTTTATATCTTCCATAAAATTTATGAATTTTTTTTAATCAAATGTGCAAATTTCTTCAGAACTAAGCTAAAGAGCGAAAGGCATCCACACTTAAAAGCAAAGCTTAACAATTAAAAATGAGAAAGTGAAAATTGCGTAGATGTAAGATAATGTGTATGTATGTAAGTGTGTGTAAGTAGTATTATTCTTAAAAATGTAAACATACAGAAGGCATGTTGATCGAAGTTTTGAATTTTAGTTTTAGCCGTGATTCATTTTTGGTATAGAAAAAGTTTAGGGAGAGGTTCTCCCCATTCTAAAGTCAAAATAAACCACCAACCTTATCAAGAATTTAAAGTCAGATATTGAGAAAAAGAGAAGAGGAAAACAAAATTGAAAAGATTAGAGAGTGAATAGAGAAGGAGCTGGGAGACGAAGCAGACAAAAAGGCTTTTCTAGTACTTTTTTTCTATTATGTAAAAAAACTGATACAAGACTTTTCACCTACACACTTTCTATTATATGTCTACAACTGAATTATATATTATTTAAAGAGAAAGGTAACTAAATGGTAACTATACATTATAATAGGTAAGTACATGTTAACTTAATAGCAAACTAACAATGTTAACACCCCTCTCTCAAACAAATGTCAATCCTCAAATAGCAATGACAGGTTGTTTGCTATCCAAAAATGTTGTGATGTAGTCAAACTTTTGGTAAATATATCAGCAAGCTGCTTGTTTGAAGGCACACATTTTGTTTTAATTTCTCCATCTTCAACCTTCTCATGAATGAAGAGATAATCTAGTTTAAAGTTTTTGCTTCTAGAATGTAACATTGGATTGTGAGTTTGACAGTACTTGATTGTCACAACACAAAGTGACATCTCGAATTTTAACTCGTACTTCTCCAATAAGATTATTGTACCATGAAACTTCTATTGTAGCTGTTACCATAGCTCTATATTCAACTTTTATGTTGGATCGAGAGATAATTCTCAGTTTCTTACTACTCCAAGATACCAATAAGCTACCAAAGAATACAAAATATCCTATAATTGACCTTCTTAAATCTAGATTTCCTCCCCCAATCAGCATCTACAGTCATGCAAAGTTCTTCTGGCGTACTCACATACATAAACCCACCATTCATTGTTCCTGAGAATTCTTTTTGCTACTTGGTAATGTCTTTCATATGGATTGTGCATAAATTGACACACTTAATTTACTACACAAGTTATGTTACATGTTATGAAAGTAAGATAATGTAATGGCTTTACTAAGCTTCTATAAATCTCAATATTTTTCATAAATTCTCCTTCTTGAAGAGATAATTTCTTGGTAGATGTGACTAGAGTTAGTGCAGGTTTGCAATTACTAAGTCAAAACCTCTACAAGAGATCCATTGTATATTTTTGTTGAGTTATTCTCATTTCCTTTGCTGTTCTTTCAACTTTAACACCTATGAAGTATTTGAGTTCCCCTAAATCTTTCATTGCAAACTTCTTACTAAGGAGCCTCTTGAGATTTTATATTTTAGAATTTTCATTTCCAATTACAATCATGTCATCAACATAAATCACAACTATATTGAGTTTTTCTTCATTTTTCTTGAAAAATAAAGAGTGATAAGCCTTGCTACGTATGAACTCAAGAGAGATCAATGCTGAACAAAAACTTTGAAATCATTCTCTAGGCTCTTGCTTCAACCCATAAATTGCTTTCCTTAGTTTTCATACCATATTTGGACTATTTGACTTACTATAGCTTGGAGGTTGTTCCATGTAAACATCTTCTTGAAGGTTTCCATAGAGGAAAGTATTTTTTACATCAAGTAGATAAAGTTTCCAATGGCAATGGTTAGCCATGGCTAAGACTAATCTCACAGTATTTATTTTGACAACATCACTAAATGTTACATTATAGTGCAACTCATGTTGTTGATTATAACCTTTGGCCACTAATCTTACCTTGTATCTTTCCATGCTTCCATCTTATTTATGTTTCACCTTATAGACCCATTTGCATTCAAAAACATTTTTATTTTTTGGTCTAGTCACTAGTTCCCTAATGTGATGTTGAAGGAGAGTTTGGATCTCTTCATTCATAGCTTCATTCAAGCAAGGATCTTTGGAGGCTTCATCAAAAGATGCAAGTTCTAGCTGATCAGCTTCCATAGAGGGCAAAATGGTAGTTGCAAGGGCCCACTTTTTAATGGAAAATTATTTCTTTGGTTGATGCTCTCATGTATATCTTCTTGTCACAATGGTTTGGTATTTTGAGGCTTCTCTAAATTCTCCTTTGTCTTCCTCAATGATTGGGCAAGGTGAATTGTTATTATCTTCCTTAATTGATGGTTGCAAATTAACTGGATATGTATCTTCAACTTCACTTACTTTAGAGTTCTCTTGATGTATGTGTTCAGAATTTTTAGAAAAAAGTTAGTTACTACTTTAAGGTATTGTACAATCATTGTAAGGCCCTACGATTAGTGGTGTAGAGATATTATCTTGTCAGTTTTTATTGCATGCAACAATAGGATTTTTAGATCTGTAATAAAAGAACATCTCATCAGAGGTTACATGTCTCGAGACATGAACTTTTTGGGACCTAAGAGAAAAACATCTATATCCTTTGTGCTCGATCAATATTATATCCAATAAAAACACATTGTTCTGCTTTAGATGAAACTTTCTTTATTAAAGATTTATCCACATGAACATAGCACACATAACCAAAAGCCTTTAGGAATGAGTAATCAAGCAATTGTCCAATAAACATTTAATATGGAGGCATGTTACCTAGATTTGTTGTAGTTAGAAGTTTGTTGATCATAAAGACAACTGTATAAAAATCCTCAAGTCATAGTTGCTTTGGTACTTCATTTTGAAACATTAAAAAAAGACTCATTTCACTAATATGCTTATATTTCCTTTCTAGAATTCCATTTTGTAGAGGAGTATACAGACAAGAAAGTTGTTGCTTAATACCATATGAAGTGCATAAATTTTCAAAAGCTTGAGAATAGAATTCACTTCCATTGTCACTTCTAAGATACTTGATCTAAGTTTGATAGTGTTTTGTGATAGAGCCATAGAAATCTTGAAACACCTTTAGTGTATGAGACTCAGATTTCAGAAAATAAATCCATGTGTACTAGCATTAGATGTAAATTTAGGAGAGCCCCACAAATTAGTATAAGATGTAAATTTAGAAGAGCCCCACAAATTAGTATGAATCAATTCTAAGAAGGAAGAAGCAAATTTACTAGCATTAGCAAATGGTGCCCCACAAATTAGTATGAATCAATTCTAAGAAGCAGGAAGCAAATTTACTAGTATTAGCAAATGGTAGCTTGTGATGTTTTCCAAGTTAGCATCCCTTACAGACAATATTAGATGAAATTTTTGTATAAGAAGGTAGAAAATTAAGTCTATTAAGTAGATCAATAGTAGTATAACTAGTGTGAGCTAATCGGTGATGCTAAAGTTCAGTAGGAACATCGTTCTTCTTTGACACATTGATGGCAGTAATGAAGATAGCATGAACTTTATCACTTTCAATATAATACTAGTTGTCATTTTGAACTCTTTTAGCGAGGACTTTCCTTGAATGAAGATTCCTAACTAACAAATAACCAAGAGTGAAAATGAATGCACAATTGAATTGATCAACAAATTGAGAAACTGACAAAACAGTCCTCTTGAATTTTGGAACAAGAAAGACATCTGGAATTTGAAAAATTTCCATATGAAGTGGATATAAATGAACTTCTACTATGTGAAATAGGAAGATTTAATCCATCACCAATGATTATTCTATTATTTCCTGTAACATCCTAACTCTAATTACGGTATTATAACAACCAATTTCACTAGTAAATAGAGTTAAGAGTGTTACTTCTAACTTATATACATCATACTAAACTCATAATAACCATGTGATTTATTATAAGGAGCCATGAGGGAGAAAGAGAACTAATAAACATACAAGTCTTTACATTGTATATTCAAACTATGCCTCAAAGGGTATAAGTACAATACATGAAAAACTTGTACCAAAAATAAAATAAAGCTAAACTAGAGCATCCACTTCTCTTTTATGGCTTTCCTTTGGAAGTATCCTGACTTGGATTTATCATGGAAATAACAAATGGGGTGAGAATTAAATTCTCAGTAGTATAAATACCTATATGACATCATGATAAATTAATTATTCATATTTATAGTTTATTTAACTTTTAATTAAACATTATTAAATGATAAACAACCGCTATATAGTTTTAAATATCATAATACTTGACAAAGTATTTTTCTCACTCCTTTGTCCTTGATAGAGGGTTTTTCTCACTCCTCTATTATGACTAAGTGTTTTTCTTACTACCTTGTTTCATTGTCCACCCTATTACAAAGTGTTTTTCTCACTACTTTGTAATATAAAGTGTAACTTCCCTGCTCAACAAAATGAAGAAACATATCTATGTTAATCCTCAACTTTTGTTCATACAAGGGCTTGTCTTACTAGATATATGTTAAGTGGTTATTCCCTTTTGTGATAACCCTATAAGTGTCTTTACTCACACTACAAAGCATATATAATAGATCCCAACAAGTAGGGAACTTCATTTCCTCAAAACAAAAAGCTTAAGAGTTATCGTCAGTGCCCACTTTTCTAGCGCTTAGGCGCTCCATGATAGAAAACCTCCCCCGTTTTATCTGTCATTGGGCGCTTAGGCACCTAGAGTCTGAGCACTTAATCGCTCAGCTCCAGAATTATCTGGACTAGCGCACTTAGGTGCCCACTTCCTGAGCGCTTAGGTGCTCAAGACATTTTTCCTCTCTAGCATTGGGCGCTTAGACGCTCACTAAGTGCCCTACATGCTGGTGCTCTCTTCCTATTCCATTGAGTTTCTAACCAAACTTGGACCCTCAAACTTAGATCCTAGACAATTCTTAACCTAGTGAAACTCTCATACTCCATTTGAAAACAACTCATGGAAATATGATCAAAAGTAAATCACCGAAAAACCCATTTTTACTAAACTCATAAATATAAGGTTATAAGGGTGTTTGTAACACCCCAAAAATTTCTTATTTCATCATAGATAATCATTTTGTAATATTTATGATTTTTGAAAATTTTTGTGGATTTTTTCGGAAACGATGAATATTTTAATATATTTCTCATTTATGTGCACACTGAGCAGAGTCAGTGTAACACCCTGGAAATGATTTCTTTTATCATGAATAGTCATTTTCCAATTATCGTGATTTTTGAAGATTTTTCTAGATTTTTCTGGAAATGTTGAATATTTTAATATATTTTTCATTTTACGTGCACACTGAGTAGAGTCAGTGAAACGCCCTGGAAAATTGTTTGCTTTGTGACAAATATCCATTTTCTAATATTTGTGATTTTTAAGAATTTTTGTGGATTATTCTAAAAATATCAAATATTTTAGTATATCCCTCGTTTTGTGTGCACACTGAGCGGAGCCGGGATAACGAAATGTTTTCCCTGAGGCTGGTAAACCTTGAACTATCGACATGTCGATGGGAGATCTTACTAAACCCGAGGCCGGGCACAGTTTGCGAGGTTTGTATTTTTCAAGATTTTATCTGATAAATAAAATCTCTGTATGCATTGTTAATTAAAATTTTGTGATACGCTCTATTATTCATTGGATAATTAATACTGACTTTGTGCACTATAACAATTATCCATTGGGTAATAACTTGTAGTAAAATCCTAATTACCCCATTATTTTAACTATTAAATCACATTATCTTATCCTAATATAATCTACTTGTTGTCTAATCATATCTCCTTTATTGAAAATGCACACAAGCTTCTCAAGGAAGCTAACCATTTTTCTCTCTCTCTCTCTACCTCACTACATTTGTTGCACCATTTTTTGGGGGGGGGGGGAATTTGTGTTTCACATAATTAATTATATCACATTAATTTCAAAAACCTAAAAGCATCTTTCACTTTTCTATTCACTTCTCTCTCTACCTTCATCTTCCTTTGTATTTTTATCCTCCTTCTCTCTAGAAACCCACACGGCCAGCCCCTTCATTTTGCCTCATCCATCACAAAAATTCCAACCAAATACATTTTCTTCATCTCCTCCATCATCTAAACACTTTCTAGTTAGTGGTTTCTTGAAAAACTTTCATCTTCTCCACTTTCTTCAAGCTTCAAGCTTAGGGTTTTTGGGTAAGGTTCTTGATTCTTCACTCTCTTTTCCCCATTTTCGTTTCTATGATCTCCTTTGTGACCATCTATACCTTATTTTTCAAGCATTGGTGTTATCTTGATGAGATTAAAATTTCTAGGGTTTGGTTGGGTGCAAATCTGAAAATTGCAAGGAGCTTCTAGGAGGGTTCTCTTGTTTTCTTCTCTTTGGTAAGAGGAAGATACTCCTCCTCAACCTCTGTTGGTAGTAAGAAACATTGTGTTGTGATTGATTGTGAGAAAACCCTATTGAGGGTTATTCTTTGTTTGTATAATTTGTATGACTACATATTATCTTTAATTTGTTTGAGCTATTTGATTGATTAGTTATGTATGTTGATATACTTGAATGGATTGGAACATTTGAAATGGAAGAAAATAACCTAGATTTCCTCTAAGAGGCTCACGGTTTTGGGGCTCAAGAATTAGGGTTCTTAGTGAAACTTTATTACAAGTAGAAGACTTAACTAATCAAGTGGACAATATGTAATTAAGGGATTGAAAATTTGGAATCCTAAAACCTAGAGAGGCTCACGGCCTTCATGGCTAAAAATGGCTCAATGATATGATTTCATACAACTATTGCATTTAATTAATCAAGTAAATAAATAAGAGGATTAGGTAATAGAAGGAAACAAATTTAGTAACCTAAAGGAATTCTTTAGACTTTAAGAACAAATAAGGATGTGTGAGCCATTGATAAGACTGAGAAATAATTCTTTAAGTGAATAAGACTAAGTTTAAAGTAAGGAACCTAATTATGAAAAGAATTTCATAAGAGACATTACATTGAAGTGGAACTTAACTAAATTGGACAATTAGGAATTAATTAGGATTCCATAAAATGGAAAGGACCAAGACTAGAACTTTACCTAAAAGACTTAGAATGATTTTCAATTAAAGTAAGGATATAAGTGTAAGTGAGAACACTAAATAATTTCATAATGTACTAAAAATGTAATGTACCATTGGAAGGCTTTAGACTATTTAATATGGGTCCAAGTGTGGGACCAATAATATTATGATGCTTACTTAGGCCAATTGTGGCATATTGTGGAAAAGTATGTAATGATAAACATACATGATTATGCATTAAGTCGTCATGCATTATGAAAGTCCATTGGACTGTTGTTAAGGCCATGTTGCCTAGGAGATTGAACACACCTTTGTGCGGGTGCGAGTAGACTAGTGTAGGTCATACTGTTGACCTTGGGGGCGTCAGGGCGCGGGCGTCTCACAGTGGATAGTTGGTAGCCCCACTGGGCTGTGAGATAAATCGATACGAACGTACCGACGATCTGGACATGACACTGTCCTATATCGTGATCTAGCGTAGACTGTTTGTACAATGCCTTGATGTGCACGTGGATAGACTAATGAATTATAACATTTTGGCCGCGGTAGCCGAGTTATAGACTTGTCTCCTGATCTTTCTCTCCGACTGTTTGTGTCTAGCTCCATGGAGTAGGATTTTGATGTTGTATCTTGTGCATAATGAGTCCATATATTATCTGGCATTTTAATTCTTATGATATATTGGAACTATCACTGATCTGATGTATAATTTCCTGGAATTGCTTAACTGTTTATTGCTGTTATTTAATGCTTATTATTATTACCTCTTAAGATGCTATGTGGGCGCTTTGCACCGTTTTGTTTCTCTACTGCAATAATTAGTAATGATGGTAGGATATCTTACCTCTTTCCTATATTTCTATTATTTTTGCCTGTTTGTAAATATGTTTCATTGAAGACGTCGGCAAGGAGGGTGAAGCTCCCGAATTTCTCGGCTTTTGACCCGACCGCGATTAACACCTACTATTGGATCATGGCGGCATGCTCACGCAGATTTTTAGGTGATGTGCGTTTGACCTTCCTTGGAGGGCTAGACTGCTAGCACATGAATCTAAATTCTGATCGCTGTGTCTACCTGGGAGATGTGTCGATCTCATTAGCTTGGAGGCGTCATGAACTACCGATCTTTACTTGCTGCGTCAACTTATGTTTGGAGTTTTATCTGCCTATCAGGGAGATGTGGGGTGATCGTTATTACACCCCACAGGAGGATTCTTTTGATTCCATTGCTCGAGCTCCGGCTCGTAGCTTGGTGGCACCGATAGAGGTTTCCTCGGATGAGGAAGATCCTGAGGAGGATCCCGAGAAGGATCCTGATACGGTTCCTCCTCATCTCAGGGACTGATATTATTGGTAGCTACTAATGGCTATCAATATTTATTTTTGGGGCCTGATATTTTATTATTTTGGTGGGTTATATATGTATGATCCTTTGGGCAGGTATAGTTTTACTTTTTGTACGTCGGGCTTATAATTAAACAGATTTGATATAATTATATATATATGAATATGCAATGTTGATCAAATGTATGCCTTACTTCTATTTTGCCCTTTTATGCCATTTATATTCCGTCACTATATGTTATTAATTATAATAAAAAAAATGATCACCATTTTACTTATGCAACTTTACTCAGACAAATGAAATTAAAACGAGAATAAGAATCAGGTTTTAACTTTATTTTTATTTTTCGCATTGTAAATGACAATGTGACGTTCCCTCCCAAAAAGGGGCGTTACAGTGTTTACAAGTTTCACAACCTCAACTATATATGAATTAACTCAAAACAACATAACTCAAGTTGATACAACTCAAATCATTGAGAAACCTCTCAAAAACCCATTTTTACTCAACTTGCGTGCATCTAGCATCAAGAAGGAATAGAAAAGGGTAGAGTTAAAGAACAAACTCCCCTACCTTGACTCCCAAAGATGATGGTGTTTAGACTCGATTCCTCTTTCCTTCTTCCTTGGTTTCCTCTTCTTCCTCCCCTGTTTCTTCTTTTTCCCTTTGCTTCCTTTTCTTTCCTTTCTTTTTTCTTCCATTCTTTCCTTCTGCTGGAAATGTGAAAGGGAGAAAATGAAATGAAAAGCCAAAGAAAATAGATTGAGAAGGACAGTGGAAGCTTATGAAGAAACAAGGATTACTTTAGTTATTTTGCTAGAAACATTATATCTCTTAGGAATACTTTGATTTTACAAATCCAAGTTTTCTAACTTCTATAGGTGTTATTAAAAATCTTAGGATTCATCTCAATCATATTCTTATCATTACTTTATTTTTGATACACCTAAAACTATCACTTAAGTCCTATTACTCTTCCTCAAGCTAAACTAAACCTAAGGAAATAAGTTAAGAGGCTTACAGGTATCTGCCTTAACCTGTATTCGTCTTTAGAAAATTCTGCATTCTTTACTTGATATCTTTACAAAAATTTATAATTTTCCAAGATATCTGTCTATTCAATCTAGTCCTTAAACCCTCACTCACTGTTATTAAAGATACCAAACTAATTCAATTAATTCTTCAAAATTAACTACAATTAATTCCAATCTTAAATAACTTAAAAATAAACTCTCCATATCTATCTCCATCTTTTTAAGCAGCTTATGCTTTTCTCTGAGCTAAAAATAATTATTTTTCACATTTAGTGTTATAGCAAAGTGCCTAAACTATCTTAGATGGCCACTAGAATTAACAAGTAATTCAAGTAAGAGTTATAGTACCTCTATAACCATATTCAAGACTAATAGATTAAGGAGGATGTTACATTTCCTTTATATGAAACAATATTTGAGAGCTTACCAACATCTTTTGTAACATGATTGGTTGCTCCAATGTCAACACTCCATTTAGCTTCTAATGGTGAGGAATTTGTGAGAGCACCCATGGAATGTGTAAGTGCTACTATCTCAATTTGTCCATTGTATTAAAAGTGACATTAGCATGCTACATGATTATTTTCTACACAAATTTGACAAATGATTATAGATTTGAGTAGGAAATTGGGTAGTTGATGGACTTAGGAGAATTCCACAGCCAGCATTCCCATGAAAAAAATCTTCCTCGCTGTGTTTGTGCAAAGAATGGTCTTTGTCCATGCAACACCCCTCGATTTAATAACCAATGCACAATCGTCATTATGTCATGGTCACTAAATTTTGGCGTGTTAACATTGTCAAATAACAAACTTTACAAAAATATTAATTATTTCACATATGAGGAAAATAGGAGCCACGAATGAATAGTTACATATACAACCAATTAAAATATGAATTATACAATGTACTCAATTTACAACCTTTAAGTCTGGATAGTCACCTTAAAACATACACATACCCAAAATACTATTTTTATATAGGTAATGCAAAATAAAATATCAACTACCCACACCCTATCTACAACTAAGGAGTTGGGCACTCCATTGAATCCCGAATGCGTGAGGCAATTCCGGGCTCACCGGTGTAGTGAAAAATACAGAATATGATCTTCAACCACAGTCCTCTTCATGGTCAAGGTCAGATCCCCAGCAGGTCGCATACGCTTGTCGGTCCAGTCGACTCGCCAGGTCTTGACACCACCAGTGAACATAGTTCGAACGAACCAATAAAACTCTCTTCGCGACGACATCACCGGATACAGTGGGTCAAACCAAGAAAGTGTAAAAGAATCCAACCTCGTTCCCACTTACAGTCTTTAACCAAAGATTTACATAGAGCAAGAAAAGTACAAGAAAGAGGTAAGACATCCTACCATCATTACCAGTCATAGCATCAAGAAACCAAACGGCGCAAAGCGCCCACATAGCATTTCAAAATAATAAGCATAGGCATTGAATAGCAGAAGTAAACAAATAAGCAGTTCCAAGCAGTTATATATATACAACAGTAAGACAACAATTCCAATTATAATGACAATGTATGCCAGATAATTCATGGACTCACTATGCACATGTGCCCTCAATAGTCAAAATCCTACTCCATGGAGCTAAACACAAAACAGTCGGAGAGAACGATCAGGAAGTATGTCTGTATTCTTGGCTGCCCAGGCCCTCAAGTGCTAAAATCCTCAAATTATCATTGTGTACACCATGGCATTTTACAAGACATTCTACACAGATCACGATATAGGACAGCATCTTGGTCCAGATCGTCAGTGTGTTTGCATCGATGGCTTCCGCCCCACCTGACGAGAGAGCTACCAACTGCCCATCGCGAGGTACCCACACCCTGACGGCCCCAAGGTCAACAAGTAACCTACACTTGTCTATTCGCACCCGCACAAAGGTGTAAGTTCAACTCCTAGGCTACCGGCCTTATCCAAGTCCAACGGACAATCTCTTTCTTTTTGTTCAATGCATGACACAATCATACTCTTCATGACCAACTAGGTCCATCATGCTTCAAATGCATGTCATATCAGTTAATCAACAAGAATTGATCCCATTCACGGATCCACAACAAGCCAATAGTACATTTTAAGGATAACCACAATTTCCATTCATATTCATGATAGAAGTCAACCATTTAAATTCATTATGTGCCTCACAAGCTCACCCATACTCATGTTCTTCCCTGTTTATGAATCCCTGATTAATTTCTAGTCATCCAATTATTTATGATTAATATGCTTTTATTAGTCCAAGGGTTTTGAGTCCAGGAAGATACACAATCAGAATCACCAACAAAGTCACAGATTTAATTGCTAGGTATTAGGTGATAAACCATACTTGTGAATTCGACAGAGACAATGCATTTAGTGGAAAATTGAGGCTGCCATTCGACGAAAAATAACATGACAGAAGGATGAAAGAGGGGAGAACATTTTATAACAAGATTGGCTAAAAATCAATTTCTGTCGGATGGAGGTTTTGTCGAACGGAGATCAAAACTGTCGAATTTTTTCCAGAAGGTCAGCAGAAGTCCTAATTCGACGGATGTGGGTGTCGACGTTGGAGAAATCTCCCAAGTGTCGAACCGACGAAGAATACTATGGTCAGAAACTCTAATTTGACGGATCTTGACATTCTACTCGACGAATATTAACTTTGGGAAACTTCTGTTAAATGGACAGAAGATCTACTCGACGGGTATGTCTTTATGGGTATTGGTATTCTAACTCGACGAATATGTCACTCGACGGATGTGGTCATTCAAATTCTACGGATTCTGCATTGGAGGAGTTTCTCTCCTAAGTGGTCAGGTATTCATACTCGACGGATTTTGATATTGCACTAAATGACCAGGAATCAAATTCGACGGGCATGGCCAGGGGTTCATACTCGACGAATTTTAACTTTACTAAGTGATCAAGGCATCAAATTTGACGGGTTTGGCTAGGAGTTCATACTCGACGGATTTTAACTTTACTAAGTGATCAAGACATCAAATTCGATGGGTTTGGCCAGGAGTTCATACTCGACAGATTTTAACATTTCATTAGATGATTAGGATATCATACTCGACGGGTTTGGCCAGGAGTTCATACTCGACGAATTTTAACTTTACTAAGTGATCAAGACATCAAATTTAACGAGTTTGGCCAGGAGTTCATACTCGACGGATTTTAACTTTACTAAGTGATCAAGACATCAAATTCGACAGGTTTGGCCAAGAGTTCATACTCGACGGATTTTAACATTTCATTAGATTATTAGGATATCATACTCGACGGGTTTGGCCAGGAGTTCATACTGTTACTAGTTTTCACATGAAATTTCCAAATTTCTAGGCTCAACACCGTGACCATCCGAGAACCAATCGGAAGTCATTCCCTTCCATATTACACGTTCCAATACATCCAGATATATATCAAACCACACAAACAATCAAATAGCATATATACATCACCAACAACATGTAAACAAAGATGACTCTCAGTACTAATCACAAACAACGTCCCTAATGCTAAAAGAGGTTGAGGAGGAGTGTCTTCCTCTTACCTTGGAGAAGCACAAGGAAACGCTGCTCCTTTTGGTCAGGATTTACGTTTTCAGCTTCCAGGAAAATCCTTAAACATTTAAACGTGCAAAATCAGAACCCAATATTGAAATGAATACCCATGGTCATCAAAATGACAGTGGGTTACAAAAATGAGAGGGGAGGAAGAAAAAGCTAAGAGCTTTACCTTAAAGCTCCAACCTTTAAGCTTCAAAGTAGAAGAAAATGAAGATGGAGAAAATGGCAGAACTTTGAAGATAATTTCCTCAACGATGGTGGTCCTCCAAACACAAAACGGTGCTAAGATTGTGACGGTTTGACGAACAAAATGGAGGTGTGGGTGGACGGTGTTGCTACTGTGGGGTGAAAGAGAAGAGAGAAAGATGAGTGAATAGTGAGCTACGTACAGGGAGGAGGGGAAATGTGAGAAAAAAAGTGAAATATGCTCCCCCTATAGCCAAACGTGCTGCACAAAAATGGGAGCAGAGAGAGTGAATAGTGGCTGGGAAGGAAGCTTCCTAGAAGTTTCCTTGAAGCTTCTTTGAGAAGCTTCGTGCGCTTCTCAAAAAAGTGCATAGTAAGCTTGTCTCCTCAATTAAGTACATTTGATTTGAGATGATTTAATTACCTTTGTTAGAATTATTTTCTCAGTGAATGAAAGTCACAACTGATGAAAATAATATTTTATTATTCATCGATAATTTTATGATACTGAGTGATTTTATCTATCGATAAAACCTCAAAAAAAATGCAAACCTCGCTATAGAACCGTGTCTGGCCTCGGGTTTAGCAAGATCTCCCATCGACACATTGACAGTTCAAGATTTACCAGTCTCAGGAAAAATATTTTATTTTTCCGGCTCCGCTTAGCGCACATGCAAAACGAGGAATATATTAAAATATTCAACATTTTTAGAAAATTCCACAAAAATCACCAAAAATCACAAATATTATAAAATGATTGTTTATAATGAAATAAATAAATTTTTGGGATGTTACAGTCCATATCCTCTACCATAATTAGAGGTTAAAGGACCACTAAATGAGTATTTTTGGTAAGGATTTTTGTTATAAAAATTCTCTCTTTGGTCAAAATCAAAGAAGTAGAGGAAGAATTTTTAGTAGATTTCAAAGAGTTATTGTTGTCCTTAAATTTCTTTGGTGAGAGATTACACATGAGCTTATAGTCATGGAGCAAAAGTTTAATAGTTTCGAATTAGGGTAATGGAGGATATGATACAATGGAAGTGACAAATATTTTGTACTCTTCACCTAGACATCATAAAACAAAATGAACTTTTTATTCTTCATCTACAAGGCATTGTATGGCTTCTAACTGGTCAAATGTACTTTTCATCTTGTTTAGATAATCATCTACTAGTTTTTCATCTCATTTGGTGTTTTGAAGTTCAAATCGAAGATGCATCAATCGAACTTCAGATTTTTGAGTAAAACTTTGACTTAGGTAATTCTATAAAATAGTGAGAAGAGGGAGGATTAGGTACCTGACTAAGACTTCTAGAGTGAGGATCACATTTAGCCATGCAATAATTTGTTAGTCTTTGTTGTACCAATCCTCATATACTAGACTGGGAACAGATATTATGCTTCCTTCCTCATTTGTTGAACTTGTGACTAATGAGGGAAGAGCTTTTGTTCCATCTAAGTATCCTATGATTCCATAATCCCTGGCTATTAGGGTTATCTGTCATTTCCATAGTAGAAATCACTGGAAAGTTTTTGAGAAACTAGGTTTAGTAAATTAGAAAGAGTAAAAGTGAAAGAGAAGGTTGATTGGTTTGCAAGAGCTGTTGTTCTAGAAGAAGAAAGAGACGAGGAAGATAATGATGAAGACACTAGCTTAGGGGAAGAGAAACATGACTAGATTTGAGAAAATTTGAGAGATAGAAATAGGAATATGAGAATATTGGTAAAAGCTTTGACACCATGACAAAAAAAGAAGAGGAAGACAAAGATTGAACAAAATTAGAGAGTGAAAAGAGAAAGAAGGAGCAGGGAGACAAAGGAGAGAAAAAAGCTCTTATGGTACTTTCTTTCTATTATGTAAAAAATTGATATGAGAGTTGTCACACACACACTTTCTATTACATGTCTATAGCTGAATTATATATTATTTAAAGAGAAAGATAACTAAATGGTAACTATACATTATAATAGGTAACTACATGCAAACTTAACATCAAACTAACATTGTTAACAAATATTATAGATCGCCTACTAATAAGGGATTCCTGGACTTGAACCTAAGTCATGTTATTGTCATGAATGGAAGGTCGACCAGGTGAGCCAACCCCATTGTTTCAACCACAATTCTTAAAACTATTATAGTAATTAAAATATTATTATTTGTAATACTTTTTAGAACTATGTGATTCAAAGATAGTATAAAAATTACAATAAAATTGAACTATACTATTTTGGACCGTGATCTAGACCACGATTTGTTGGGAATTGCGGATCAAAATATCTCGCAGCGGAATAATAGGATTCCCACACAGGATCCATGCGAAAAATCTATAATCTGAGTTTTTTAAAAATTACCTCTTGATGCGTGATAAACACAAGCGAGATGAATCACCAACACCGTAATAGCGACGATGTTTCTGCGGTATCCACACGAACAGACTTACAAAAGGAGTCACGCCTCTGTTTCGCGGTGCTAGCTGCGAATAGAAGAGAAGAACCTTTCACTGTCTCTCACTCACTTTCTTAGGTGCGGCTAGGGTTGTCATGTAACATCTATAGCAGCCCCCTTAACAGTACTATTTATAATAGTGGCTGCCTTAAGTGAGTGTGAGTAGTAGCAAGGTAAGCTGTGCAACCCTAAAACCCATCTGTCATGAGTTAGGCCCACAATTGAATCCGAGTCCAACTTGGATCCTTATTGCTCCAATTTAGTCTGTTCTAAGTGTGCGACCCTACAGGTTCTCATGACGTTGGTAGTAATATTAAAATCTCATTTTAATATTACAACGATGTGAGCGGTATCTAGCAACACATCACTGCTACCCAAGTAATGAGAATGTCAGTGATTTGACATAACCTATCCGTGATCAATGTTTCCGTGTAGTTTAGTCCCTTTGTCCAGATATCCAGATTGAACACAAGGCATGAAACGTGTCACCCTTGTTTAATTCAATCTTCAGTTTCCTGATTCCTAAGTAGACATAGTAATAACAAATGAGATCAATATCTCATATTGACTCATTTGAGCATGGCCATGCATTTCATAGTCTCACTCAATCAGGGGGCCCGAAGATATCACTCTTGTTATGTAGGAGGGACAAATCCCATCTAGGTCACTCACATTCCTCCACATGCATCGCAATATGTCTAATAACCAACTTTATAATTATCTTGTTACAGATGACGTTTGATGGCATTTAAAACACACAACTCCTCATGTAGGAATCGTAGTGATTTCAGGTCAAAGAACCACATACACCATTATCACTATGAGAATCACTTATGACACTCACGTAACGATCCACGTAGCGTTCTCATGGCGGGTCTGTCCAATACATCATTACTCTAATATGTATCCATGTGTAGACTTGATATCTCATATCCATGACCCGTGAGATGTGGTCATCAGTCTACGCACATACTAGTCTCAATGCATTATTGTTGTCCTAATTAACAATAATACTTGACTAGGGACATTTAAGAATAGTGTTGTAACCAAAAGGATCTCACGATCAAGTCATCCACTTGATGTCCTATGGCATCAATCTTACTATTCTAAGGACTTTATTATGTTTATCAAAAAAGAACACAATAAATGAAATGCCTCATATATATAAAATAGCATAATAGAATATATACAAATACAGAAAATGTATTAGCCTCTAGGGCATACACCAACAATCTCCCACTTGCACTAGAGCCAATCAGGAATATATCTAATGCCTAAAGACCTAGTGTGACCCTCATGCTTCGCTGTGCAAGAGGCTTCGTCGGTGGATCAAGCAATGTTATCATCTGTTGGTACTGCGCATATCTTCACATCTCCTCTATCGATGATCTCTCGAATGAGATGGAAGCGCCTAAGTATATGTTGTTTGGATCGGTGGTGAGATCTAGGCTCCTTAGCTTGTGCAATGGCTCCATTGTTATCACAATAGAGGTCCTTTGGGTCCACAATGCTAGGAATAGTGCCAAGTTCGGTAATGAACTTCTTGATCCAAACGGCCTCCTTTCTTTGCATTGGAGGCAAACAATATACTCGGCCTACGTGGTAGAATCGGCGATTGTCTCCGCTTTGAACTCTTCCACTCACACCCCACCATTTAGGCAAAAAACATAACCCGATTGCGATCCGGAGTCGTCCTTATCGGTTTGGAAGCTAGCATCAGTGTAACCTTTTACGACTAGCTCTTCCTCGCCTCCATATACCAAGAACGAATCCTTAGTCCTTCTCAAGTACTTAAGGATGTTCTTGATAGCAGTCTAGTGACTTTCACCGGGATCAGACTGGTACCTACTCGTCATGCTCAAAGCATACGAGATGTCTGGTCGAGTACATAACATGGCATACATGATAGATCCAATTGCAGATGCATATGGAATCTTGCTCATGTGATCCCTCTCATCCTGGGTGGAAGAGGATTGAGCCTTAGATAGGCTTACACCATGTGACATAGGCAAGAGTCCTTTCTTGGATTCATGCATGTTAAATCGTCTTAACACTTTGTCTATGTATGTACTCTGACTTAGGCCAAGCAATCTCTGTGATCTATCTCTATAGATCCTGATACCTAACACATAGGTGGCTTCGCCCAAGTCCTTCATAGAAAAGCACTTCCCTAACCAAGTCTTTACAGACTGTAGGGTAGGGATGTCATTTCCAATTAGTAGTATGTCATCTACATACAATACTAGAAAGACAACTGTGCTCCCACTAACCTTCTTATGGACACAAGATTCTTCTTCATTCTTGATGAAACCAAACTGTTTGATTGTATCATCAAAACGAAGATTCCAGCTTCTGGAAGCTTGCTTCAATCTATAAATAGATTGTTGCAACTTGCATACCTTTCTAGCATCTTGTGGAGTGGCAAAACCCTCAGGTTGTGTCATGTACACATCTTCGAGAAGATTTCCATTAAGGAAAGCAGTTTTGACATCCATTTGCCAGATTTCATAATCATGGTATGCTGCAATAGCAAGCAAGATCCGAACGGATTTAAGCATCGCAACTGGGGAAAAAGTCTCATCATAGTCTACACCATGAATTTGTTTGAAACCTTTAGCCACCAATCGCGCCTTAAAGGTATGCACATTACCATCCATGTCGGTTTTCTTCTTGAAAACCCACTTGCACCAATGGGTTTTACCCTTCGGTGGGTCAACCAAGGTCCATACCTGGTTGGCATACATGGAATCCATTTCGGATCTCATGGCCTCAAGCCATTTCTCGATTCTCGGGCCAATAATGGCTTCTGGTAAGTCACAAGCTCATCTTGATCCATGAGCAATACGTCACCTTGTTGGGTCATGAGAAATCCATATCTCTCTGGTTGATGACGTATCCGTTAGACCTACGCAGGTCTTGCTACTAGAGCAGAGTTCTTTGTTCCACAACATTTTGTGGAGGTCGCTCTATTTCCACCATTGGTTCATTGCTGCTTTGTGAAACTTGAACTTCTTCAAGTTCTACTTTTCTCCATCTGGTTCCTTTGGAGATAAACTCCCTTTCTAGAAACACAAATTTGTCCATGCGACAAACACTTTGCCCTCGGTAGAATTATAGAAAAAGTATCACTTGGTTTCCTTTGGATACACAAAGAAGCATTTATCTGATTTAGGGCCAAGCTTATCAGAAACTTGACGTTTCACATAAGCTTCGCAACCCCAAATCTTCATGAAAGACATACTAGGCCGTTTCCTAGTCCATATCTCATATGGTGTCTTTTGAACCGTCTTAGATGGAACACGGTTAAGTGTGAAAGTCTTTGTTAATGCGCATGTCCCCAAAAAGGAGCTGGAAGGTTTGCATGACTCATCATGGATCGGACCATGTCCAACAAAGTCCGGTTCCTCCTCAAACACGAAATGGTCTTTGGAGTGTGAGTGGTTTCGGAGACACCATTCCATTGTGGTGTTCCTGGTGGAGTGAGTTGAGATATTATCCCACACTCTTTCAAATGATCATCAAATTGTTGGCTTAAGTATTCTCCTCCTCGATCTGATTGAAGGATTTTAATACTCTTGCCAAGTTGGTTTTGTACTTCATTCTTGAACTCTTTGAACTTTTCAAAGGATTCTGATTTGTGCTTCATAAGATATACAAATCCATATCTACTGAAATCATCAGTAAATGTAATGAAGTATTGAAAACCACCTCTAGCGACTGTGTTTAGTGGCCCACATACATCACTATGTATAAGGCCTAAAAGATCACTAGCCCTTTCACCTTGTCCAGTGAATGGGGCCTTTGTCATCTTCCCTAATAAACAAGATTCACATATCTCATATGATTCGAAATCAAATGAGTCCAAGAATCCATCTTTATGGAGTTTGGAGATGCGTTTCTCATTTATGTGGCCCAAACGACAATGCCAGAGAAAAGTTGGGTTCAGATCGTTTGATTTAAACCTCTTTGTATTTATGTTATAAATGGGCATTTCGAGATCAAGTACATAAAGTCCATTACTCAATTGTGCACTACCATAAAAAATATCATTCATATAAATAGAACAACACTTGTCCTTTATTATAAAAGAAAAACCTTTCTTGTCCAAACAAGAAACAGAAATGATATTCCTACTAATAGCAGGCACAAAATAGCAGTTCTCTAACTCTATTACAAGCCCAGTGGGCAGAGATAATAAATAAGTCCCTACAGCTAATGCAACAACTTTTGCTCCATTTCCAACTCGTAGGTCGACTTCGCCCTTCGTCAATGGTCTCTTGCTCTTTAGATCCCGCACATTTACACAAATGTGAGATCCACATCCAAGATTATCTAATACCCATGATGCGAAGTAGATAAATTGACTTCAATAACAAAAATACACGAAGTGGAAGTCTCACTTCCTTCTTCTTTTTGAGCTCCTCCAGGAACTTGGCACAGCTCTTCCAATGTCCGGTCTGACCGCAATGGAAGCATGTACCTTCCTTAGCCACTCCACCCACTGGTTTCAAGCTAGAAGTGCTAGGCTTGGACTTGTCCTTGCCCTTGCCCTTCCAGTTGTCCTTGGGCTTTTTCTGCTGTTTCTTGCCCTTATTCTTTTGGACCATCATTATGGCCTTCCCTTTACCTTTGTTGATGTTCTGCTCAGCAGTTCTCAACATGCCTAATAGCTCTGGTAGTGATTTGTCAATCTCATTCATGTTGTAGTTCATGACAAATTGACTGAAACTTTCCGGCAATGATTGCAGGACTAAGTCAGTGGCCAACTCTTGGCCCAAAGGAAAACCCAGTCTCTCTAGGTTTTCAATGTACCCAATCATCTTGAGTACATGAGCACCAACAGGGCTTCCTTCTACCAACTTGCACTGAAACAGTGCTTTAGAGACCTCGAATCTCTCATGACCGGCCCTGCTCTTGATAGAGCTTCTTAAGGTGTACGATCATATCGTATGCATCCATGTTCTCATGTTGCTTTTGGAGCTCAGAGTTCATGGTGGCCAGCATTAGACATCCAATGTCCAAGGCATTATCTTGATGCTTCTTAAAAGCATCTCTTTCAGTTCTAGGGGCATTAGCAGCAGGTGGCTCAGGAATAGGCTGTTCCAAAACATACAGCTTTTTCTCTTGCTTGAGGACAATCCTCAAATTCCTGTACCAGTCTAGAAAATTTGTTCCAAACAACTTGTCCTTCTCAAGGACGGATCGCAATGATAAAGTACCCGATGTGTTTGTTGCCATGGTTATCTATTAACAGAAACATGCAAAAATATAAGTATCATGCCATAAACATATTTAATGAGGTCTTTTAATTAAATATGCCTCCCACTATTTTATTCAAGTCAATGACCCTCAGCATTGACTCAGAAAATCCCATCGTAAGATTTCCTAGTAGGCCAAGATCCATATTTCACCTAGTTTTGAGTCAGCTTTGGCTGATCACCCAAAATTCAGTTATTTAGGTAGGAAACACTTTCTAATTACATCACATGTAATTCTTGGATAGTTGGGTGAATAACACTTATTCAAGTCCATCTAATGGACCAAAGCCCAACTTCATGCCTCTAAGCCTTCAATCCTATTGAAATGGCCTAGTTAAGTCAGACTCAATGGTTGGCATTTGGATATTACTCTTATCCCATCGCATCTTACTAATATAGATAAAGGCACCCTGCTTTGGTAGACCTACACTTAATCGATATTAGTCTTGATGAGTGCCACACATTGGAAGGCATCACATAATGACTTAATATTTTCTTTGAGGGAATTTTATTATTAGATCTCACCATTTATTAAACTTGTTTAACATACCATAAACATCATCCATGCATCTCATACATATAAAGCATATAATAAATATGACATGGTTATGGCCTCTAAGAGATTAGCATTAAAAATGCCAGCTTCACCAAGCGTCTCCCACCAACGTCCTCACTTGATGCCATCTCCTTGTCTCCACATGATGATTACATTATAGAAACTTCTTTTACATTCGAGGGAGTTAGATGAGAAGAGAATGTACAATTAGAATGTAGAGTGAAAGGCATGACAAATATTTTGGTCGTATTTAAAATAACCAAAATAGCATAAAATAAAGACTAAGGCCATAACCATGCACCATGCATCTCTAAGAATACATAAACACAAAGAAATAACACATTATTATTTTGTGAATTATAAAAACAAAGATTTGAATATCGCGCTTTCGAATATCACACACCACGCAACGAGGTTCGGGGCAGCGCCCCGACGGGGGTCCCACTGGTTTCTTGGAGAAAAATTCGAGTTGGACCCCTTCGCCTCCATGACGGCTAGGGCAACAACATTTGAACCCTAAGGCCCGCAAACACATGAACGCTTCATGTGCCGGGGTAACTCACGGCCCGCCATCACCTATCCGAAACAGGGTTTCCGAGAATTCGTGAAGACATGAACACTTCATGTCACGAGGAAGCTTCATAGCCGTCGCAAAACGGAAATAAGGTTTCCAAAACCTTGTGTCGTGCTGCTGTGTATATCGCATTCATATAGAAAAATGTAGAAACAGAAAGCATGAAAAATCATTTTCGCAGAATCATACATATCACATATATAGATATCAGAAAAACGCAAAATAGAAAGCATTCAAAATCGTTTTTCACAGAATTATATGAACGTCTTCATGGTTTCAAAAACATCAACATGTTTCGTAAACAACAAATAAAACAGAACACGGTTTCATACATCATTATTTCGATTTCAGAAATAACATATAAAGATCATATCTTTTATGAAAGGAAAGCAACGAATCATGTTATCGCATATAACAAGAAAAGCGAGAAAAAACCGAATCATAGTTTCGCAAGTGGCTCGATACCACTTTGTTGGGAATTGCGGATCAAAATATCTCGCAATGAATAATAGGATTCCCACACAGGATCCATGCGAAAAATTCATAATCCGAGTTTTTAAAAAATTACCTCTTGATGCGTGATAAACACAAGCGAGGTGAATCACCAACACCGTAATAGCGACGATGTTTCTGCGGTATCCACACGAACAGACTTACAAAAGGAGTCACGCCTCTGTTTCGCGGTGCTAGCTGCGAATAGAAGAGAAGAACCTTTCACTGTCTCTCACTCACTTTCTTAGGTGCGGCTAGGGTTGTCATGTAACATCTATAGCAGCCCCCTTAACAGTACTATTTATAATAGTGGTTGCCTTAAGTGAGTGTGAGTAGTAGCAAGGTAAGCTGTGCAACCCTAAAACCCATCTGTCATGAGTTAGGCCCACAATTGAATCCGAGTCCAACTTGGATCCTTATTGCTCCAATTTAGTCTGTTCTAAGTGTGCGACCCTACAGGTTCTCATGACGTTGGTAGTAATATTAAAATCTCATTTTAATATTACAAACAGTGAGCGGTATCTAGCAACACATCACTACTACCCAAGTAATGAGAATGTCAGTGATTTGACATAACCTATCCGTGATCAATGTTTCCGTGTAGTTTAGTCCCTTTGTCCAGATATCCAGATTGAACACAAGGCATGGAACGTGTCACCCTTGTTTAATTCAATCTTGGTTTTCGATTCTCGAGTAGACATAGTAATAACAAATGAGATCAATATCTCATATTGACTTATTTGAGCATGGCCATGCATTTCATAGTCTCACTCAATCAAGGGGCCCGAAGATATCACTCTTGTTATGTAGGAGGGACAAATCCCATCTAGGTCACTCACATTCCTCCACATGCATCGCAATATGTCTAATAACCAACTTTATAATCATCTTGTTACAGATGACGTTTGATGGCATTTAAAACACACAACTCCTCATGTAGGAATCGTAGTGATTTCAGGTCAAAGAACCACATACACCATTATCACTATGAGAATCGCTTATGACACTCACGTAACGATCCACGTAGCGTTCTCATGGCGGGTCTGTCCAATACATCATTACTCTAATATGTATCCATGTGTAGACTTGATATCTCATATCCATGACCCGTGAGATGTGGTCATCAGTCTACGCACATACTAGTCTCAATGCATTATTGTTGTCCTAATTAACAATAATACTTGACTAGGGACATTTAAGAATAGTGTTGTAACCAAAAGGATCTCATGATCAAGTCATCCACTTGATGTCCTATGGCATCAATCTTACTATTCTAAGGACTTTATTATGTTTATCAAAAAGAACACAATAAATGAAATGCCTCATATATATAAAATAGCATAATAGAATATATGCAAATACAGAAAATGTATTAGCCTCTAGGGCATACACCAACACGATTAGTGGACCAACCCGGCACGCATACCACCGGAATCCGTGATAAACATTCTAGCTAAGCATTGGACGCTGTCAAGACCTTGGTACCACGTATATTGGACTACGACATTAGGCAAATATCTTAGGATTATAAGATTTACGTAGAGGATAAATCCTGAAATATCCATAACTGTTAATCACAATCTTACAAGATTATAGCACCCATAACTGCCTCAAGCTACTCATAATTACAGTATTAATGTTATGATCTTATAGGGATTCCCTACTATAATTAAGGGAGGCTAAACCCTAATTGCACTCTATAAATATCAAGCTCAATCACCTTCTATAGGTAACTTATTGCTTACAACATACCCTACTTGTGCATAGCCTAACTTGAGTATTAGAGTCCTTTTATAGGTACCAACCCCTTGGTTCAACATGCTTTGCTACTGCTGTTGCACAAGGAGGAAACCACCAGAACGTGCCTATCTCAGGTACACCTCAGTATCCACTACTAAACATTGGTGTCATATATAGGAAACTATAAACTTTTATTCCTACTCAACTATGGTGAATATGAGATAGAACTTAAGGAGAGAAGTTGCACAAACCTCTACCAGTTAAAGGCGAAGACCAGTGGTACACTATCCTCCCCACCCTGTTCCACCACCAGTTACTAAAACCTCTGCCGCAGGAACCAGGCACCCAACATTGAACATCTACACGATGAGTATGAAACTTTGCTTTCTGATGAAAGCCCCCACCCATCGCGCAGGGTTTCTGCAAGGGATAGACTTAGTTCCTGTGTGCATGAAACTAATCTTGATGTTCAAGGGCCCAGAATCCCCATGCACCAACATCTGGAACCTAAGAACGACGATACAGAAGATCACGTGTCCTATCCAGAAGGCACCATCCAACCTGATATGTCCAGAAACCACCTCCTGGACTTAGTGTAGCGACAAACGATGATACTAGAAGAATAGTGACGAAGATTGGAAAATATAGAGCGATCCATGCTGGAGGCCCCATCTAGACTCCACTGTGATGATGGAAGGAGGAGCACGGGTGACGACCAGAGGGGACCGCATGCTGACATCGAAATGTCCAATGTTGTTAATAGCAACCTGGACCTCGATAATCAGGAACAACCCTTCTCAGCCCAAGTCATGGCATATAAAGTGCCAAGAAATTTCAAATTCTTAGCAAATGTGGAGCTCTATGACGGGACTACAGGCCCCCAAGAACACATAGACTTTTATGTTCAATCTATGTGCTTTCATAGAGGATCCTCTCAGTTACTATGCCACGCCTTTCCCCTTTCCTTAAAGAAGTGTGCTCTCAGATGGTCTGTGACCCTACCATGGGGATCCGTCACCAATAGGCCGAACCTCAGACAATGTTTCTTTCTACACTGCATTATTAGCAAGGAGCAACTCAGGTCTATGGAGTCTCTTTCTAAAATTCAATAGGGTTGCGATGAGCCCCTTCACAAATACCTCAAGAGATTCAATACATCCTACATCAATGTGGAGAACCTGGATGAAAATATTGCTCTTGACTACATCAGGAGCGGCCTCTAGACTGACTTTCAGTTTTTCCAATCTTTGGCAAAAGCGAAGCCAAAAAACATGGAAGAATTTCAAGCACGGTCCCAAAAATACATTAACTTAGAGGAGGCTACCAAGGCAAAGAGGAGTTTGGATAAGGGTGAGTCTTCCCACCAAAAAGGCAACCAGAATTCCTCCTAACATCTGAACTCCTCCAGAAATGATCTGCCCTGGCCTAAGTACTCAAATTACACTCCTCTGAACATTCCATGGGAAACAATTATTAGGGAAGTGCTTCAGAACGAGTTTCAGGATATAAAGAGGCCGCCCTCACTGAAAAAGTATGCATAGAAGGATCGCACGAAGCACTGTTCGTGATACAAAAGCTACGGCCATGAAATAGAAGACTGCTTGCTGCTTCGTGACGCTATCGAGTCTCTAATTAGGGCAGGACGATTGGATCAATACATCAATGATAAACACCATTTCTATATATTAGTTAACCCTCGTATTCTGCATTTTAGACCTCTCTTGTGCTTAATTGATTGATTTTGGCCACCAATTATAAGTTTGGGTTCAAATTAGGCTTAATTATATTTTTCAGCATTGTGGTAATTTTACACTGTTTCTATATTTTTAGGTATAACTTGAGTTATAGACATCTAAAAATTATGAACTTTACCTTGTATGAAATCCAAGAGGAAGATCTAGATGTAGAGCTACAGAGTTGAATCGGATGTCTAGTGGGTTATATTGGGCCTAGAAGTTAGAACAGAGGTGTTGTCGCTGGAACCTGAGCAATGTGCACAGATTGGACCATATCTTGGGATATAGAAGTCATAATTGCTGAACCTGGTGGCATTGGAAAACTGAGATAAAATCCTCCAAATTTTATGAAGACCACTTATCCAAACAATGACGTTTTGATAGGTTTTTTAACATCTAAAGGAAGATGACTGGATCTAGGAGCTATTAACCATGTTTTGGCCATAACTCCTTCATTAAGTGCCCAAATCTTGCAAGTTAGGTGTCCAATTATAGCTAATTGGAAGAGGAAGAGTCTAAGCTAGGGACAAACTTGTAATTTCACTATTAGGGTGTGTTATGTGGGAAAGAGAGCCCAAAATCGAGATCACTCCATTCAGTTCTCACTTCCCACTTTCTTTCTTGCTCATTCTCCCTCTCCTCTCCTCTCCTCTCCTCTTGCTTTCTTCTACATTTTTTTGCTCTTTATTTTTTTGAACTTTACAATTTTTTTGGTTCTCTCCATTCATGGAGAGCTAAATCTTTGTACTCAATCCTAGGGATTGAAAGACTCTTGATATGTAATCTTGAGACCTTATGATGAATGTTTACATTCTTGTTGTTAATTAAATTTCTCTAATCCTTCTTTTAATTTTTTTGCATCTTGACTAAGTGCTTAACTCAATTTTGAAGTTCATATGACAGTTGCTTAACTGTCATGTGTTTGCAAAAACTAGGTAATACATCAAAGGTGTTTGATGTATTGTCTAGCTAGCATGAATTCTGGTGTGAGGTTGCTTTAGGGTCAAATGGATGCTTAATCCATTTTTCATTGATTGACCAAATTCTAGTGGTTTATCTAGTAGAGAATTCATGCTTGGATGAGATTTCACATGAGATTAGGCAATGCACCAAATGTGTTTGATGAATTGTCTAACTTGGTTGAATGCTGAGTATTAGGTTGATTTAGGGTTGGATGGATGCTAACTTTATCTAACGTTGATTAACCAAATGCTAGATGCTTATCTAGTAGAGTATACCAAGAATCTAGTTAGCTTGTGAATGAGTCCATAGTGGTCAAGGATAGATTAAACTTAAGAGAAGTTTATTTCCGTGGATTGGTTGTTTTTCCTCATTCTATTTACAGCATTTTGATTATTGTCCTTTGATTATTTTATTTTATTTACTTCCTTTTAGTTATTATCTTTTATTTATTGTCTTTTAATTAATGTCTTTCAATTTCTATATTTTAATTATGTCCTTTAATTACTATTTTTAATTATTATCTTTTAATTACCACTACAACCAAACCCCTCCCCCCGTTGCTAATTTCTTAATATAATTAATTAATTGGAATGATCTAAGGGCTCAACCCGGTTACACCGCATACTACAAGTTTTTGGTAAATTGGTAGACAAATATATTCTAATTCGGCAACCTCAGCAGCTATCAAAATTTGGCATTGTTGTCGAGGATCATTCTAATTCAAATCAATCATATTAGGAGTATATTGAACTACTAACCCTTCACTAACCCCTGTTTTGCTTCTCTTTTGCTCATTTTAGGTGGTTTTCACGAAAAACCTCAATCCAATGGTATTTTGGTAATTATTGTGCGGATTTTGGTGCTTATAATGAGCTAAAAATTGGTTAGTTGAAGGAAAATAAGTTTTTAAGCAAGGAATATTATTTAGAAATGAGGTCACCCCTATTTTTGCTAAATTCCATCGTTTAGACCACTTTTTCATTTTTTGAAGATTTTGTTACCAAGTGGCTTCAAACTCAAGGGGGTGAATTGAGTTTATAAATTTTTTTTGTAAATACTTCACAAAACACTTGTATATTGATTTTTGTTGAACCTATTGATTGATTGAAGTGAATAGATAGATGAGATTGATTACTTTACTGATAAATAAATAAGTTAAAATAGAAAGTATTCAAGCAAACATATAAATTTAAAGCACAAATTAAAGAGACAGAGTTGAGAAAAGCAAACACAAGGATTTATCCAGGTTCAGTCACCCCTTGTGACCTATGTCCAGTCCTCAAGTGAACCACCCGAGATTTTTCACTAAACCTTCAAGCTTGAATAGGTGCTTGACAACCTGTACAACTGAGAGCACTCAACACACGTCTAGGATGCCTCACCCTTTGTGCTTGAGACTCAAAACTGGGATACCTCACCCTTTACAACTTTTAGAGGGATACCTCACCCTCTTTACAAAAAAGGGATACCTCACCCTTTACTCTTTCAAGGGATACCTCACCCTTTTATCTCTTGAGGGATACCTCGTCCTCTTTTATAGGAAATCAAATGAAGATTGAATGATAAACTCTCACAAGAGTGGATAATACAAATTGAAGCTCTATGGGTATCAAAGAATCACACTTTAAAGCTAAAAAATAAGGGTTTGGAGAAAATGATAGTGAAACATGAATTAATTGCTCAAAAATGATTTTCAGATTGTTCTCTAACTTGTTTTTAATGTACAAACACTTTCATTTATAGCTCAGAGCATTTTAGAGCCATTGGTGGAAGTTGGGTGCATTAAATGCTCCAATAGAGCTATTGGAAAGTGTTTTCTGGTTGCCCAGATAACCGGTTATTGATTTCTAATAACTGGTTATTTGGTTTAGCATAACTTGTTATTGGAAATCCATAACTGGTTATGAGCTATTTAAAAAAGAAGCTTGCACCTCTGACATACTGAATAACCGACTATGGGAATTCCATAATCCGTTAGGAGCTTTAAAAAAATAAGTTAAAAAGCTTCTGACTTAGTGAATAACCGGTTATGGGAATTCCTTAATTAGTTATTGCACTCTAGTTTTGAAAACTGACTTTAGAAAGTCATAACTTTTTCGTTTCTCATCCGTTTAAAACAAATGATAACTCATTGGAAAGATGTTTGAGTTTATTTTCATGTGAAAGAAATTTCAGAATAAAGCTCAATATTTGGAAAGAAATCATCAAAAGAGTAACTAAATGTCAGTTTTGTAAAATACTAACTTGACTATTTTTCATAGATTTTAACTACCACCATAACTAGCTTTTCAAAACATGTTTGTTCGGCATTTTAACAGGTAAGAAACATTTGTAAAGATTTTAAAATACATTTGAGCTTAGTGTGACTCCTATTTACCTTTACACAATATCTAAGTCCTATAAGCTAAACTTGAAGAGTCTTGGGACTTTAATCTTTGCACCACCATTTTATTCTTGTTTGTTATCATCAAAACCATTGCTATTACCAATGCCAATTACATCCTCCTCCTTTTTAATGATGAAAAACAAGCATTGAGAAAAGAGTTAGTTTAAATAAATTGGAACTCACAAAAAAGAGTATTAGAGACTTACTCCTCTTCTATTTTTCAAGAGGTGACTAGATCAGAGATGTACAACTCCCTCTTAATATTGGAATCCCAAGATCATTGAATTTGTATATTTTTTATTTTCCTTTTCTCAATGGCTCATAAACTTTTCCCCCTTTTTTCATCATAAAAAAGATGTGCAACATATAGATTTTGACAAAGAGAGAAGTAAGACAAAACCATTGCTAAACAACGAATATTCAATAAAGAATTCATCCAATTCAGTATTATATAACCAGAATGTCCATTGCAAAAAAAACCCTTTAAAAATAAGTATAGTGAATCAAACCAAGATAATAAGCATCATGTTCAAGAGATAAATATACCATAGTTAGATTGTAAAATATAATGACATAGCCAACAAAAAAAATAGCTAAAGAATGTGATTCATGCCTAAGCCCCATCATCCTCCGGTGGTGGAAGGCGACACTCTATCTTGTTTGGGAGGAAGAACATGAAGGCAGCTGGGTTCGTGCATGAATTGCAAGGGAGGCTACTGGGTTGCTATTTAAAGGTGAGTTAATAACCGATTATTGGATGGGCATAACCAGTTATTTTCGTGATTGAGAGAAGACACAGCCTCTGTTTGTATAGAATAACCGATTAGGGCCTTTAGATAATCAGTTATTTTCGTGTCTTCAAAAACACCACAACGTCTGTTTCTTTGAATAACCGGTTAGGGGAAAGTGGGTAACTGGTTATTTGAATGTTGCAGAGAGCACCAAATAGCCATAATAACCTCTGACTTGATGAATAACTGATTACGGCCTCTCATAATTAGTTATTTGGCTTTCACCACATGTACCAGAAGATCTCCAATAAGCAAATAGCTTGTTATTTGCTCCTTATAACTGGTTATTTCACTACCAAAACAAGAGATTCTTCAGGTATTCAGCAAAGTATCAAATTGTGCTGCAAAGTGACAAGTTACGCATTAAAATGGCATATTATGCAGCAAAATGATAGATTATGCAGCAATATGACAAGTTATGTAGCAAAACATTACGTGGCAATGCATGATTAATCCAATATGCCAAGTTCAAAGATATTTTCATCAAACATGTTATTTCAAACAAGAAGTGAACTTATCTAGCATATTATCACATGTAGTGATATTTTCAAGACATAAAGATAGAAAAGTACTACTTTTAAAGCAAGTTAAATCATAGAACAAGTCTCCACTTATCCATGGTTGCAAGTCCAAGCTTCTTAGAGACAAGGAAGAGAACTTGGAGTATTTTTTGGTCTTGGGCTTAGAGCAACTACTTTTAAGATTCCAAAGTTAGTTCTTGGCTTCAAGTACACCTACAACACATTTCAATTTTTAGATTTTGGTACCAAAATTTTCTTAGATCCTTGTGTTTTAGTTTTTGGCAAAGTGCCTTTAGGGACCTAAACTATTTTAGTCTCTATCTTGTTGTTGATATTTTCCCTTACATTATAAGTTGATGCACTGTAACGCCCCTCTTCCAAGGGAACGTCACATGGTCGATTACAATGCGGAAATAAAGTTAGGTGAGTTGAGACCCGGTCCATTTTAATAAGACGCGTATATTCACTAGATTATAGTTGGGTATTTTAATTGGCAGTTATGTTATATATATATATTCATTTTTTTTTCTTTTTAATTATAATTGGTAACCATGTTGACGAGACATCAATGGGAATAAAAGATCAAAGTAAGTAAAACATGCATAGGAATTAACATCGCATCATCATATATATATATATATAAGTTTATCAAAGCATTTAGTTACAAGCTGGTACATCAAAAGCAAAGCTATACCGCCCCCAAAGTATTACATACACATCCCCACGGTATCGAATTTACAGACCCTTACTACAAACAAAACATCGGGCCCCCAAAATAAAATACTTGGTAGCCTTCAGTAGCTACGAGTAACATCAATCCCTCAAGTGAAGAGGAATCGTGTCGGGATCCTCTTGCAAGGGTGTCCTCTTGGAGGTCGTCCTCGGGGACTTCCTTGGGATCTTCCTCGGGATCTTCCTCATCATCGAGGAAATCACATAGGAATAGCGAGAGACACGGGACGGGGCCCGAGCCGAGAACGAAAAGAGTCCTCTCTCGGAGTGAAGTAACGATCGCCCACATCTCACGTATCGGTGAATGTGAAACTCCAAACGTAGGCTAATGCAAAGCAGTAAAGACAGTGGTTCGTGGCGTCTCCGGGCTAGTGATATCGAGACATCTCCCGTGTAGACACGGCGTTGAAGCGTAGTTGATATACCAAAGACTCGGCCCTCCTAAGAAAATCGACGTACATCTCCCAAAAATCATGTGTGTACGGGGCTCCATAGTCTTGTGGTCGCTCGGTCAAGATAAGGCCAAAAACCAGGGAAGTTGGGAGCTCTAGGTTCTCTCACAGTTGTCTTCGATGAGACGCAATGTACGATAAACAGAAATGGAGAAACAGGAAAGAAAAGAGGTAAGACATCCTTCCGTCATTACCAATTATAGCATCAAGAAACCAAACGGCGCAAAGCGCCCACATAGCATTTCAACAACAAGTAATAGTAATAGTCATTCAAGAAGCAATTATGAATCAAGTAGACAGTTCCAGTGAGATATAGGTATATCAACAATATATCAATGCCAAACCATAATAATGATAAATGCAAATAATGCAATGACTCTTTACACATGAGCCCTCAATAATCAAAATCCTACTCCATGGAGCTAGACACAAAACACTCGGAGAGAATGATCAAAGGGAGACATGCTAGTATCTCGTCACCATAAAAACAAGTGCTTTCCGAGAAAATAGTCGGTCATTTTGCGCAACAAGGCTTTATACTGAAGATTCTCACAAGATCTCGATATATATGGGGCTGTGGCCGGTCGGGATCGTTAGTGCGTTTGCATCGGTTTGTCTCACAAGCCCGGAGGGCTACCACGCCCTTTGTGAAACACCCGCGCCTAACGCCTCAAGGCCTACTACAGGACCCCACTTGTCTATTCGCACCCGCACTAAGGTGTGTTCAACTCCTAGGCAACTAGGCCTTACGACAGTCCAACGGACAAATCACAATGCATACAGATTCTATGCATAATCATGTATGATCATTATCGCATACTATTCCATCATATGTCACAATTTGCCAAAGTAAGAATTAATACAGTCAATGGTCTCTCACATGGACCTACAATAGCATAATATTGTCATTAAATAGATCACTACCTTCTCAAAACGTATTATGAATTCTTGCTTAGGTTTAGCTTTACTTACAGGGTTTATCTCTAAAGGAATTCCCTTAGTTAACTTAATTCCTCTTAGGTAATTTATTCATATGCCCTTAGAAGGTTATTCTAAGATCTCAAAATCTCACACTCTCATGTTCTTCCCTGTTTATGCATCCCTAAGTAATTTCTAGTCATCCCATTTATTTATGATCAATATTCCTCTATTAGTCCCAAGGTTTTGGGTGATAGGTATACATTTGAATTCGACAGAGACTACGTTTTATGAATAATTGAAGTTGCTATTCGACGAAGAATAATGTAACAGGAGGAGGAAAGAATGGGGAAAACATTTTTCTGTCGAATGGGGGTTCTGTCGGACGAAGATCAAAACTGTCGGACCCTCCAGATGGTCAGCAAAAGCCTCTATTCGACGGGTATAGGTGTCGACGTTGGAGAAAATCTCCCAAGTGTCGAACCGACGAACACTGGTCGAAATCTCTAATTCGACTAGTGGGGAAATTCATCTACTCGACGGGCATTGTCTCTCGAATTCGACGATTATTGACTTTGGGGCATTTTCTTGTAAGTGTCCGGGGACTCTATTCGACGGGTTTTGGTCGGAAGATCAATCTCGACGGGCATGATCGAGGTTCATACTCGACGGATATTGACATTGTGTTTAGTGGTCGAAGATCTAAACTCGACGGATTTTCACTTAGTGTTTCTTTGGTGGAAATCTAAATTCGACGGGTTTGACATTCGACGGAAAGGGTCAGGAGTCTAAACTCGACGGATTTTAACATTTCACTAAGTAGTTAGGACATCAAATTCGACAGGTTTGGCCATGAGTCCTTACTCGACGGATTTTAACATTTTATTAAGTAATTTGGGTTATCACGTTCGACAGGTTTTGGATTATCACGTTCGACAGGTTTTGGGTTATCACGTTCGACAGGTTTTGGATTATCACGTTCGACAGGTTTTGGGTTATCACGTTCGACAGGTTTGGCTATGGGTCCCTGCTCGACGGATTTTAACATTCGACGAAAATGGTCAGAAATCTTCATTCGACGGATTTTGACATATCACCAAAAGATCAAGGCATTATATTCAACGAGTTTGGCCAAATTTCACACTATTACTAGTTTCCACATTAAGTTTCCAAATTCATGGGCTCAACACCGTAACTATCCGGAAATCACTGGAACTCATTCCCTTCAATATTACACATTCCAATACATCCAGACATATTTATATATATGTACATTCAAACTCAGACAATCAAATAACACATATACCATACCACATACAAAAGCAGAAAGACCCTCAACAAAATCACAGATGTTCCTAAATGCTAAGAGAGGTTGAGGAGGAGTGTCTTCCTCTTACCTTAGAGAAGCACAAAGAAAGGCTGCTCCTTTTGGTCAGAAATGATATTTTCAGCTCCCAGAAATCCTTGAATATTCAAGCTCACCAAAATCAGAATCAAATGTTGAAATGGATACCCATGGTCATCAAAATGACAGTGGGTTACGAAAATGAGGAGAGATGAGGAAAAAGCTAAGGACTTTACCTTAAAGTTCCAGCCTTTAAGCTTCAACCGTGGAGGAAAAGAAGATGAAGAAGACATAGAGCTTTGAAGATGATTCCCTCAGGTGTGGTGCTTCTCCAAACACGAAATGGTGCTGGAGTGTGACGGTATTGGAGGATGGAAATATGAAGGTGGGTGGATGGTGTCTTCTTTGGAAGGAGAAATGGAAAAAGAGAAAGATGAGTGCTACGTACGGGAGGAGGAAAATGTGGGGATTGAAGAATGAATTAAGTCCCTTAATTCAAATGTGCAGCACAAAAATGGGAGGAGAGAGAAATATTAAAAATGATTCAAAGAAGCTTCCTTGAGAAGCTTTCGCACGCTCTCTACGAAGTGCATAGTAAGCTTGTCTCCTTGATTAAATACCTCTGTCAGATGATTTATTACACTAGCAGATAAAACCTCAAAATGTAGACCTCGTCAAACCGTGCTGGGACTCGGGTTTAGTAAGATCCCCGTTGACACGTTGACAAGTCCAAGGTTTACCAAACCAAGGGGAAAATATTTTATTCTCCCGGCTCCACTCAGCACACACATAAAACGAAGAATATATTAAAATATTCATCATCTCCAGAAAATTCCACAAAAATTCTTAAAAATTGCAAATATTATAAAATGATCGTTTTTAACAAAATAATAAATTTTCGGGATGTTACATGCACTATGTCCTTTCTTGCCACAATGATAACACTTTATTAAAGGACTTGTTGATGTGCTTGAGGGAACAAGAAAATTCTTATAAAGTTTTTGTTAGTTTTTGGGATTGTACACTAAACTAGCTTTTTGAAAAACACATCTTTGTTTTCCATGCAATATGTTCAAATTATCTCTTGCAAAGGTAAATTTTGAAAAAGTATTTTTCAAATCTTCAATTTTCTTTTCAAAAGTTTTGCATGATGAGCAAGAAAAGGATGTAAATACATTATCAAGTGATGAACATGTCATGCATGAAGAATTTGCATCAATAAGTCTAAGAGTTTCATTTTCAATTTTCCAAAAACTTGTTGCAGAATTTGACAAGTGTACCAAATCGACAAAAGTAATAAAGAGTGAGTAGAGTATCGTCCCACGAGAATTAAGTTATTAATTATTAAATTTGTCAAATCGATACTATTCAAGCTATCGAAAAGAGGGTTGATGCAAATTCAATTAAAAAGAAATATAAAATCAACAAACAATAAATCAAATGGATGAAAAACAATGATGTTAAAGAGTTAGGGTTCAGATTTCACTTGAACTCTTTAGATGCACATCAAATATAAGTTTAACTATTTTTATTTCAATAATTTATGGTCAATTCCCAAAATTTATTAATACTCAATCCCTTGGTATATTAATCCTCTTACGCTAATTAGAATTAACTAATCCATTAGTCTAATCCCAATTAGAAAAGCATTATCAAGAATGAGGGAATTAAAAGAAAAACCACATAGCCTATAATGTATATTCTTAGCGATTGTAGAAATTATGGAGTTTATCACATGTTCTAGGTTCATGCAAAATTTCCCAAATCATACATCAACCCAAAAGATCATTCCCAAATTGATCAGGTTTAGAAAAGCATTAAGACTAGAGATAAACACATAAATCATGAAATAAAAATATAAATTAAACCCATAAAAGAAAGTTACATCATCTAATAACAAGATCTATCATCCCCCTAACAAAGGGAAATTAATTACACATAGAAAAAGAAGAACACAAAGAGAAGAATATGATAAACTCCATTGTAGAAAGGTGGAAAGGTTGAAGAAAATTCCTAATCTTCAAGCCTAATTGTGCCCACACCACATTAGAGTTTGTGCCTCTTGACAACTATTGCGTTCTATCCAAGTGTGTAAGAGTGTGTCAAAAGTTGTTTTTCAGGGACTTTAGAGCCTCAACTCTTGGTTGCTTTTCAGCTAACGTAGGAATCTCTGTTACTTATCATGCTGAGCTCATTGGAGCTATGTATGCACTAGAAATAGCTCATAAAAGAGGTTGGAGGAATTTTTGGTTGGAATGCGATTCAATGCTGGTGGTTCAAGCATTTCAAGGATATTCTAATATTCCTTGGAAATTAAGGAATATATGGGAGAATTGTATGATTCTGAAAAAGGATATGAATTTTTATTGTACTCACATATTTCTGGAAGGCAATAATTGTGTTGATAAATTGGCCTCTCATGGTTTAGGAATTCATAGTTTTAGTTTGTGGAATACAATTCCACATTTCATTAGTGATGATTTTTACCATAATAGACATGGTTTGCCTAGTTATAGATTTTCTTAACTGTTTTCATGGGTTAGGTCTATGCCCCCCTATGTTGGTATTTTTTGTATTCTTTTTTCCTCTTATTAATAAAATGTTGATTTGCTGCAGATGATAGGCGTTGCTTGGGGTGCCAACATAGTTGGGATGCCTTGCAATGCAGTGATGCTTTTGCATATCTTCTTTGTTTAAAAAAAAATTTCTTTATTTAAAATAGAGATTTTATTTTCACAAGAGAAAATTGTTTTCTTATATGATGAAACAAGTTTTGCAAGCCTCATAGATTCATTATGCAATTCTTTAAATGCATCTTGTAATTCATCATAGGATGGGGAGGAGTTTAAGTTTGAGGATGTTACCTCCGTGTCATCTTCTTCTTCCTTTTCTCCTCTAGCCATGAGACATAGATTGGCTTTCTCATTTTTTGAGTTATCAGTTGAATTCATGTCATTATCATCACAAGCTATGTAAGCTCTTCTTTCTTTCTTATCCTTTGAGGACCTCTTCTCATATTTTTTCACTTTCCTTTGATAGATTGGACACTCCATCTTTATGTGCCCTAGTTCTCCACATTCATAACATTTAGGAGTAGATGAGGTTCCTTTCCCTCTGTGATAAGCATTCTTTTGGGAAAATAGATGTCTTCTTTAAGTTCCATTCTTCTTGAAGAATCTTCAAAATTTCTTTACTAGAGGACTAAGATTCTCCTTAATTATTTCCAAGCCATCTCCATCATCTTCATCATCATCATCATGGACCATGGAGGAAGTCGCCTTGAGAGCTATTCCCTTCTTTTTCTTGTCAAGATCCTGATAATCACATATTTTATACATTAATAAACCCTTATTTTTAGTCATTTACACTCTCCATGTACTTAATTAGTTGAACTTGGTTATTTTTTGTAAGTTTGGGCTCAAATCTGGCTTAATTGATCTTTTTTAGCATTATTGAGATTTTACATTGTTTCTGTATTTTGGCCATATCTTAAGTTATAGATGTTTAAAAACTATGTATCTTTCCTTGTAAGAAATATGAAAGAGAGCTCTACAACTTTCATGAGAGATCCAGGGCTAATTGGGATATCCAGTGGAGCTAATTGGACCTAGAAGTCAGAATACGGGTTTTGTCACTGGAACCCGACCAGTGTGTACTAATCAGGGCATAACTTAGGCTGTAAATGTGATATAGGCCTAAAACTAGTAGTATTTGGAAGCTAAGACATATATCTTAAATTCATATGAATATCACGTTTCCAAAATACAATTTTTAGATGGAGCTTTCATCCCTTGAAGTCAGCCAATAGAATCAGAGACCCTTTGAGAATGATTTGTCTATAACTTGAGTTGTAGACCTCCAATTAACATGGGGTTTGGGCCCAATTACTCATAATGCATCCAGCTTTGTAACTAATGGGGTTCTAATGATATAAGGCCAAATTAGAGGATAGTTTAGGGGTCAGAAGCACAAAACTGAGATGCATCTTCTCATTCTACACTTTTCATTCTCTCTCTAGATCTTTCTCTCTTCTTCTTCGTCCTTCTTCCTCAAGTTTGTTCATTGTGATAACTATGGAGAGATAAACTTCTGTAATCAATTCAGAGATTCTTGAAGAAATTGTGATTTGAATTCTTGAGATCTTGGTTATGTTTTTGTGTTCGAATTGCATTTGGATTCTTCTTCTTCTTCTTCTTGATCTTGAATGCATGAATGATGATTCTGTTTATGTTCAATTTGATTGGATCTTGATTTAAGATTGAGAATTATGATAGAATTTAGGATTGATTAATCTGACTTAATCACGGAACTCAGAGGTTAGGTTACTGATTTGTGCCTAGGTTAATTGAATTTGAAGATCAAATTAACATAGATCTAACATGAAATGTGCGATTACAAATTTATGTGTCAATTGTTAATTGAATTCTAGATTATTATTTAGTATGAATTCTGGATTTGATGCAGAGAGTTTGGTTAAATCTAAATTAACCATTCAAATGTACTTCAAATGTTTGTTGAATGATCTATGATGAAATCAACCCAATTTCGGATAGGTTTATGAATTAATTACTCTTTTAATTGAATTTCTCACTTTAATTATGTTATTTACATATTCTGAGTTTTCAAATCCCTTCCCCAATTTTTCCTTGATCTGATCAAATTGTATTTACAATCCTTGAGAGATAATCCGGTGTTGTTTCCTATGCTACAAGCCATATCTATAACTTGGTTACAATTTTGATTGAGTTCGGTGCTCGTCATCTCCTCACTTTGGTTGAGTTTATTCAACTCCAATTCATGTTCTTGGAGCTTGCAAAAAACTGTGGCTAGGGTTATAGTTGAAATATTTCTTGACTTCGTAATAGCCATCACTTTAGGTTATCAATGCCTGCTCAAGCATCTCAACACTTTGTTAATAAGATCTTAATTAGGAAAAATCTTTCCCAATGAAGCAAGATGATTTATAATATGTGTGAACTATTTTTGCATTTCTTGAATGCTTTCACCTTAATTCATTCTAAAGAACTCATACTCATGGGTGAGAGTGTTTATCCTTGATCTTTTCACTTCACTAGTACCCTCATGGGTTACTTGTAAAGTGTCCCATATTTCTTGGGTAGATTTACAATTTGAGACTCTAAAGAACTCATCATAACCCAAAGCTGTGGTAATGATATTTTTAACTCTCAAATTATATTGGACCTTTTTTCTTATCGTTATCGGTCCATTCACTTCTTGGTGTGTTAACTCTTACACCATTAGCAACTTGTGTGGGGGATAAAAGGATCATTTTTAAAACCATCTTGCACATCTACGTCAATAGTTTCAATAAAAAATTTTATTCGTTCTTTCCAATAAGCATAATCATCCCCATTGAAAAAAGGGAGGTCTATAGAGAGAAGAACTTTCTGAAGAAAAACCATTTGAAGTCATCACTTCTCTTGAAGCTGCTAAGCTCTTTACACAAGAGCCTAACTCTGATACCACTTGTTACCAAGTGGCTTCAAACTCAAGAGGGGGTGAATTGAGTTTATAAAAACTTTTCGCAAATACTTCACAAAACACTTGTATATTGATTTCGTTGAAGCTATTGATTAATTGAAGTGAATAGATAGATGAGATTAATTACTTCACTCACAAATAAATAAACCAAAATAGAAAATATTCAAGCAAACATATAAAATTAAAGCACAAATTAAAAAGATAGAGTTGAGAAAAGGAAACATAAGGATTTATCCTGATTCAGCCACCCCTTGTAACCTACGTTTAGTCCTCAAGTGAACCACCCGAGATTTTTCACTAAACCTTCAAGCTTGAACAGGTGCTTGACAACCTTTACAACTGAGAGTGTAACGCCCTGATTTTCTTTTGTTTTTGGTTTATCTGTGATTTCTGTGATGTTGTGAATGTTGTGAATTTTTGTGGATTTTTTTGAATTATTTGACTTATTTTAATATTTTTTTGAATTATTTGACTTACTAAACCCGAAATCAGAGACTGTTATCGAAGTTTCCTTTGTTTAAGATTTTATCTGGCAGATAAAGTTTGAATACGTTCTATTATCCATTGGATGATAAATATTGATTTTGTTATCTGTAACTTTTGCCATTGAATAATAGCTTTTAGTAAAGATCTGGTAGATTGTTTATATCTAGTCACATTTATGACATGATCCATGTGACATCACTCACATGACATCACCTTTTGACTTTTTGGACCAATGGGAAGGAAGCTTCCTAAGGAAGCTTTGAGGAAGCTTGTTGGAGAAGCTTTGGACACCATCCCAATGAAGGAAATGCACGGCCAAGGGAAGCCAAAAAGTTTCTAGAGTAAGCTTCCATTTAACTCTTTTTTTTATCATTTCCATTCATCTTTCATAAACCAAAAAGCTACTCACTTTCTTTTCCCATTTTCTCTCCACCAAGCTCACGGCCACACCCCAAGACCCATTCTCCAATCTTCTTTAATTTCAACCATCCACATTTCTTGAATCCAAACCTCATTTGAAGACACTTTGGTGTTGTGATCTTGACATTGTTCATCCATTTTCAAGTGCATCTTAGAGTTAGGGCTTGAAATCTTTCAAGGTGAAATTCCTTCATCTTCATTCTTCTGTTCATTTTTCTTCTTTCTAAGACCATGATTTTGATCCATGGTCATTCTTTTCAAGTCTTAGATGTTGATCTCTTTTGTATATTGTTTTCATTTTCAAGAGCCTCTTGGAAGAGAAAGTTGATTCAAGAAAACACCCAAGCAGTGGTTGGTCATCATCAAAGATAAGAAGGAGATTACTCTCATTAACCTTTCGTGGTGGTGAGAAACGAATTGTTGTATTGAAAGTGAAGAGCCCTTGTGAGGGCTGTTCACTTGGTTGGAAGGATTTTGGTGGTTCAAAACCTTGGTTGAGTAGAAATTTTGGTGATTAAAATATGTCGTTTGCTTGGAATCTTGTTGTTAAAGATGAGAATTTTGAGGTCCAAAGACCTTAGGGCTCATGGCCAAGAAACCCTAAATAGAGTAACTAAGACAAAACTTTTGTGTTAATTTGGAACTTAGGTGCTTAGGTGAAAAAGGAATTGAATTAAGGATTTATAATAATGAATGAGTGAGAAAACAAAATTTAGTCATTTGTAAGAGAAGGATTTCAACCTTGAGTGAAAAAATAAGCTTGAAAGAGAGATAATGAAAACTTAAGGTATTTTTAGGGTTTAGGGATAGGAAAAGAATTTATGAGATTAAGACAATGTGGTTTCTTTTTTATGTTCTTCATAAAAAATATTAGGAAGTATTACCTAGAGGAACCTAGCTAGAAGAGTTTTGTAATTAAAGTTAATATCTATATTAATCCTTGAAAGTTTCAAGAATTGAGCTTAAAAGTGAAATAAAAGTTTTACATGTTAGAAAAATTTGTGATAATTTTTTATGTAATTTGAGAACGATGCTTTCTGAATTATGCGATTAAGATGCTTTCTGAATTATGCGATTAAGATGCATATGTTTAAAAATAATAGCATTATGCTGTCGGGCTCTCGAACGGGACCTAGAGATGTTGATGACTGGCTTGGCTCTTGAGTAGTTCATGTTTATGGAAAATCATGATATTAATATGTGCGCATGCATTGAGTCATTGATCATGTACTGTACCGACAGTGTCAATTGAGGCTTATTGCCTAGGAGTTGAATTACACCTTAGTGCGGGTGCAAAATGCATAGTGTGGTTCACTTGTTGAACTTGGAGGCGTCGGGGCTCGGGTATCCCACAAGTGGCCAGTTGGTAGCTCCATTAGGCCATGGTGACTAAGCAACGCATCAATGATCTCGACCAGGCACTATTCTATTCACGGTCTGGTGTAGACTGTCTTGTATAAGCCATGTTGCATAAATTAAGAAATTATAGCACTTGACTTGAGGCTGACGAAATTGTGTTTACCTCCATAGAGTAGGAATTGGTCCATTGTATATATGCATAGTCTTTCTACATATCATCGTGATATTTTATATCTACTAAATTATCTGATACTTAATGCCATAACTACAATTATTGTTCTTTACTATTTCTATGCTGCCATGTTGGTATTGATATAGGGAATCTTGTAACACTCTTGTGGGGGTGTCACATTTATTATTAAAATAAAATAACGATTAACGAGAATAATTAAATTATAAGGTTTTGATATAAATAAGTAATAAAACCTGTACACTTACTTTGTTTCGAAAACATAAAAGTTGTATCCTTAAGATATTTCACCTTAAAAAAAATTATTCTTATACACACATGCATAGATAATATCAGCACACCCCTGTACAATATACATTATATCCATAAACATATCCATCAGATATTAATATACAAAAATTTACATAAGTTTGGTTTTCCTAAGTTGTACAAATAATTTACAAATCCAAATAAAAATACATACCAAAAGAAAAAGAAAGCATATAAGGTTTATATTTACAACCCAACATCAAAAAGGATAACAAACCCAAGTGCACGTCATATATTTTTAGTCACTTGGAGAAACATTCTGGATGATTCCTCCAATGACATAAATGCATGACTAGAAGAAGTGTGAGCGGGAACTCTAGGTGCTCTGTGGACCGGAATATAGTTAGGGGTCCTAACATAGCGGGTGTTCTAGCGAGAAGACACAATAAACTCATAGGGAGTCGAAACAGACCGTTCCGGTGACGGGACTCCTAATGGTAGTTCTACCCGAACATAGAAATCGATACAAAAGCGGGATCGTAGGACTGCGGTCGCAAAGACATAGTAATAATCCCTGTATAAGCAACCACATTACGTTCTCCATAGATGCGCATTTGTCGGCTCCTCCATGGAATTCCAAAGTGATAAAACCCAAAAATCAGGGTGTCGACATCTCACCCTATCGGTACTAACACTAAAGATGATCTAAGGCTCGGGTCCTGGGTGAAAATCGTGGATCGGGGTTCTTCCTCTGCTATGTACTCACCGCTCAACTCTGGTTCTTCAACCCTTCTTCATAATCTAAATATATATATATATACATACAACAAACAAAGCAAACAATATATACAACAAATAGAGAGGTAAGACAACTTAAAATAACCAATAAATATCACGGATGGAATAATAATACAACATTAACATAAATCAAATCCATAATGTATATAAATCCCATAGTTCAAAATACTCATCACACAATATAATGAATTTAAAATGAATATGACAAAGTATAAAGTGACTCATTCCTACTCCATGGAGCTACAACACATACTCGGATATCGAGAGAATGAGACACCAATCCAAATATAGACCATTGTCCACCCTTTGTGTCTATAGCTTTGGCTACCAAACAGACTATTGCACTGTCAAAACTTTGTGTCTATAGCTGATCGTTGTGATTGCTATTGCACTGTCAATACTTTGTGTCTATAGCCCACGAAAAATAAACATAATGGCATAATACACAACCCAGACACACAGTCAATTAATTGTGTACTACAGGCAGTCAAATAGTCCTCTCAAAACTTGATTAAGGATAGTGCTCGTCGAGAACATAAGTGTATCATCACGCACCACGACCCAGAAGAAGCTACCTCCTGTCCACATATGGAATAGTGCACACTATGAACTCCAAGTTCATATCAGAAAATGAACACACTATGCCTATCACATCGACAACACGATGTTATTCATCTCGTCTACCAAATCACCAAATTTCGAATTTGGCATGACTCAATGCATGAACAGATGCGTAATTACCAAAATACCCTCAGATTTCAATTATTTATATAAGTGTTATAAATTTACAAATTATTTACAGAAATACCATTAAATTTTCATTATTTACAAAAACGCCCTTAACTTCTATTATTTACAAAAATGCCATCAAACTTTGAATAATTTCAAAAATACACTTCAAACTTTACTTATTTACGAAAATACCCTCCAACTTAATTTATTTACAAAAATGCCCTCAATGGCAAAATAATCACGTAATTGTCCTCTATGACAAAAATAATTACGAAAATGCCCTCCATGGCAAAAATCTTCAAATACGAGACGCTCCCACTTGGCGCACTTATATCGATCTACACATCCGGTCCACCACTTTGGCGACAAAAACTCATTTGTTTTCGTCAATCGCGTAGAAATTTTAATTTGTTTTTGAAACCTTGCCGTTTTCACAATGTACATCACATTTTCAAATCGCGTAAATACATTTTTTTGTTTTCTCAATCGCGTAAAATTTTTTAATCATTTTCTCGTCATTTACTCATATAAATACTTCTAAACTATAAAAATAATTATTAAATCATTTGAGACCATAAAAATATTTTTCCTAATTATGGTAAAATATTTTATATCATTATGTATTCTTTATAAATACTAACAATACTCAAATTAGTTTCTAAATATACTTAGTATTCATTAACAACATTGTAAAATACTTTGATTCTTCCCATTCAGTAATGTGACCGAACCTAGGGTTTGCACTCTTTGGAATGCTCATGCATTTCTAACACTAGTCTAACACATACAATGTAAAACATATACAATGTATAATACATACAATACATCAAGCTTAAACAAATTAAGAAAAGCTATAAAAATCAACACATAAAGGAATCCTTATGGATTTTACAAATTCAATCAAATCTTAATTTCTTAATAACTCTTTAATTTAATTAAATTTTGGTCTTCCTCTTACCTAAAATGATGAAAATTTCTTCTTTTCCTCTCCCTTGTGATTTCGGTTTTGCCTCCTTAGAGTCCTAGGAAAATAAATAAAATTTTATAAAGGCTATTACTAGGAAAAAGGAACAATACCATGGTTCAATCATGGCTTAGAAGCTTAGAAATGAAAATAGAATTGAAAAACAAGAAATTTTTACCTTTGAAGATGGATTCTCAAAGGTGGTCTTCAAGCTTGAAAATGGAAGAAATAGAAGAAGCTTCCAACTAGAGATGGTCTTGTAGTGATGTTTAGGAGTAGAAAAATAAGAAAAGAGAATTTTTGAGTGAAAGGATGATGGAGAATGAAGCTTTGACCGAATAGCCTCTTTGAGTCTCCAATGGTGGACGGTGAAAATGAAGGAGAGAATGAAGGAATTAATTGGGCATTTACTTGGAGTGTTGGCCGTAGAAGTGAGTAGGAAAAAGTCTTAATGCATGTGTTAAAATTCAAGAATGAATCTAGGCCATCCAATGGTTCAAAGGCTAGGATTTGGTCTTACAAGATAAGCTTGTTTCCTATTGGTTGATGAGTGATGAATAAGCATTTATCTAGAGCTTTCTCGGTTGCTCTCCCCACATGGCCGAATTCTCCATGCAAAAAGCCATCTAAATTTGTTTCTTCCAATTAATTAGTTATATATTTAAATGTAGATTTAGTTACATATTAAATTAATTAGTTTAGAATTCTAGTTAGTTAGACCTAACTAGATTACTATCTAGTTATCACTATTTAGTTACACTAAGGTTGTAGTAATTAATTTAGTTAGATTCTAAGGTAACTATACTAACTAAATTAAATATTCTAGTTCTAATCTAACTAGCTTAGCCATTTTTGTTGACTTAGCTTTATTAATTTGACTCCTAGGTGTCTTGTTCCTATTGGTCCAAAATTCCTAATTTCCTTATCTATACGTGGGTCCCACACATACTGATGATCGGGTCCCTTTGTCAAGTTTTATCTTGAGTAATAAAATAATCTGAAAATTATTTTATCGCATGTTAAATTCTAAAAATTAAAATATTGAGCAGTGTCTTTCAGAATTGAGTTTACCAAACTCCTTCTGCTCTAAAAAAAATAAAACAAAAATAACAGTTTATACAGACAAGTATAAAACAGTACATTGGGGACATAATTGTCATTTACCCTAAAATCAGAATTTTTAGGGTGTTACAAATCTCACCTCTCTGTTATGTTATTCTATTTTATATGTACGCGTTGATAAAGACTGAAAGGAAGACGAAGAGGATTGCAGTTTTCCTGTTGTTTTTTTTTCTGTAATGGCGACTAGAAGAAAGTTTGTTGGTTTTGTTAGAGTTCGGTTCCATGGAGGTAGGATGCTTAGCGTATCGACTGGGATACTGAACAAGTTTGATATGTAGGAGATGTGAACTTGTCTGTTCGTAGGACCTGCGATGGGGATCCTTTCTTTTCGCTTGACGTCTCGGTACGTCTGGAGTTTGTTATGCCTATCAAGGAGTTATGGGGTGATTTGCATTACACCCCGAGGGAGGATCAGGACTCTATGGTGTCATCTGCTAGAACACCTGCCCGCAAGCTCTTGCCCTGGCTGAGGGATCTGTCTAGTGAGGAGTCCGAGGAGGAGGACCCGATGGAGGATCCAGAGGAGGATCCAGTAGGGGACCCTACTCCCTAGGCATATAGACTTGGGCTAGTTTATGTTTTCTCAAATAGTTGTATATGTCTTTTGAGTTCAAACCTTGTGTATTTTGGGTGGACTGTGATCCATGCCACTTATGTATATATTCTTTTTGATGTGTATCATTCAGTAATTACATCCTGTGTTGTTTATGTTTTATTGAAGTTTATGCCTTTGAGAAAGAAAATTGAAAACCATTTTTCCAAGATTAAATCTTTACCGCGTTTCATTAAGTTTTGATGTCTTAGTGTATAAATGTGGTACCCTAAGGGGGTGTTACATTAGTTGGTATCAAAGCCCAAGTTTGAGTCTTTTGGGATTTGTGGTTAGGTCTGTCTTGCTTGTGTTGTGTGATTCTCTATGTTTGGTTTCCGAGAGAAGACAAAATTGTTTGAAATGATTTCACCTGACTTTCATTGTGTATTGTTTAGTCTGACTTCAAAGGTATATGATGGGTCATGGTGGAAATGTACATACGAACCTTGGACAAGACAGCGAGAGTATGGCTACAGCAGCTGAGGCGATGTAGAGGATGGCAGAGGTTATAGTGCAACAGAACCAAAGAGCTGGCCAACAACAAGAAGCTACCACTGAAACTTAGAATCTGTCAGAGTTTCATCACAACAATCCACCATAATTCAAAGGAGAGTTCGATATGGAAAAAGCAAGCCTTTGGATCAAAGAGTTGGACAAGATATTCAGAGGAATGGGAAGTACTGATGCTCAGAAGGTAATCTATGCTACCTTTATGCTTATTGGAGATGCTGAAGACTGGTGGGCAAGAGCCCAACGATTGATGGAAGCCGAGGGAATAGTGATCCCCTGGGAAGTCTTCAAGAACAAATTCTTGGAGAAGTACTTTCCAGCCAGTGTGAGGCATGCGAAAGAAATAGAGTTTCTAGGCCTAAAACAAGGAAGCATGTCAGTCAAGGAGTATGGTACTAGGTTTGAAAGCTTGTCAAAGTTCTCAAGGTATTTCCAACTACAGCCTGATGAAGAGTGGAAATGCCGCAAGTTCGAAGAAGGATTGAGGCATCACTTGAAGAGAGCGGTTTTGCCTTTAGGAATTGATCAGTTCCCAGCTCTTTTGGACCAGTGTCGAAGGATTGAGGAGTTAGATCAATCGCGAGAAACAAGAAACCGTAACTTTGGACCCTCTCAGTTCCAAAAGGGGAGGAATGGTGGTGGAAATCAGTTTTAGTAAAAGTTGTATTTAAGGTCACCGGGGAATCAATCTCAGCAACAATCACATGGAGGAGGTTCTGGTAGCCACAAGTTTGGTTAGACCGTGGCATTATTGCCAAAATGCTTTAGGTATGGAAATAACCACTTAACGAATGAGTGTACAATCAAGGGATTCATCTGTTTTAGATGCGGGAAGCCCAAACACATCTCAAAGGATTGCAATCAACCCAACATGGAGCCCTCTGTTAATAATGTATGTGCTGCAAGACCTCGGGCGGGAGGAAGGGTTTACACTATGAGTGGAGTGGAAGCCTCCTAATCTAAAGATCTGATTAAGGGAGATTGTGCCATAGGAGGTAATCTTTTAACTGTACTGTTTGACTCGGGGGTGACACATTCTTTTATTACCTATGATTGTGTGCACCAATTAGGATTATTTGTGTCTTCCTTACTTTTTGATTTGAATATTTCTACTCTCATTGCTAGACCCGTTGTTACTACTCAAGTTTGTTTAAACTGTCCTATTTCTGTGGAAGGTCGAATCTTTTTAGTCGATTTGATTTGTTTGCCTCTTTCTCAAATAGACGTTATTCTAGGAATAGATTGGTTATCTTCTAAATATATCCTATTAGACTGTTCCAATAAAACCTTAGTATTTCTTGATTCTGAGATTTCTAGATTTATAACTGCTAACCAAATCAAAATTTTCTTGAGGGAAGGAGCTCAAGGATACATGCTTTTGTCTTCCTTGGAGGTCAAGGGTGAGATCAATGTGAATGCTATTCCTGTAGTCAATGAGTTTTCTAAAGTCTTTTCTGATGATATATCTAGATTACCATTGGAAAGAGAGGTAGAATTTTCTATTGATCTTGTGCTAAGATCAGGTCCTATATCCATGGCACCATATCGAATGTCCCCATCAGAGTTAGTCGAACACAAGAAGTTGTTGGAGGAACTGTTGGAGAAGGAGTTTGTGAGACCTAGTGTTTCACCGTGTGGGGCCCCAGTGCTGTTGGTCAAGAAGAAGGATGGAACTTCTCGGTTATGTGTGGACTATCATTAGTTAAACAAGATTATAATCAAGAACAAGTATCCGCTTCCGAGGATACATGATTTGATGGATCATCTAAAGGAAGCTGCTGTTTTCTCCAAGATTGATCTACGTTCTGGCTATCATAAGATTCGTGTGAAAGTAGAGGATGTTCCTAAGATGGCTTTTCGGACGTGATATGGGCATTATGAGTATCTTGTGATGCCATTCGGAGTAACAAATGCACCTGCTATATTCATGGATTACATGAATCAGATCTTTCGTCCTCAATTAGATAGATTTGTTATTGTCTTTATTGATGACATTTTGATTTTTTCTCGAAGTTAGGAGGAACATGCCGAACATCTTAGTGTGGTTCTTCAGATCTTGAAGCAGAAGAAGTTATATGCTAAGCTGTCTAAATGTGAGTTTTGGTTGGAGAAGGTTCAGTTTATGGGTAATATGATTTCAAAGGAAGGAATTGTAGTAGATCTATTGAAAGTGGAGGCAGTTCTTCAATAGAAAAGACCAAAGACTATAATAGAAACTTGTAGCTTTGTGGAATTAGCTAGTTATTACCGAAGATTTATTAAAGGATTCTCCAAGATAACAGGACCTCTCACCCAGATTACAAGAAGAATCAAGCTTTCGCATGAATAGATGCACGTGAAGAGAGTTTTCAAGAGTTGAAAAAAAGGTTGACTACCTCGCCAGTATTGATCCTACCCAATCCTAATGAACCTTTTGAGGTGTATTGTGATGCTTCATATCAGGGTTTTGGATGAGTCCTTATGCAGAATAGAAGAGTGGTGGCGTATGCTTCAAGGTAATTGAGAGTACATGAGAAGAACTATCCTACACATGACTTAGAGTTAGCTGTTGTTGTGTTTGCATTGAAGATCTGGAGGCATTTTCTTTATGGAGCAACATTTAACGTTTACAGTGATCACAAGAGTTTGAAATACCTGTTTGATCATAAAGAGTTGAATATGAGGCAAAAGCGGTAGTTAGAGTTTTTGAAAGATTATGATTTTTAACTTTAATATCATCTCGGAAAGGCAAACGTCGTAGCGGATTCTTTGAGTAGGAAGATGCTTAGTGTTTTTGCTATGATGCTCAAAGAAAGTGAGTTAATAGAACAGTTTAGGAATATGCGGTTGTCTGTGGAGTTGACACCAGGGAGAATGTGCTTAAATATGATCACTATTTCGAGTGGATTACTGGAAGAAATCTGAGAGAAGCAGGGAAGTGACTCATACTTACAAAATGAGAAGGAGCTGGTGAAGCAAGGTGCTGTATCTGAATTCACGGAAGGAAAAGATGGGATCCTAAGATTTAGAGATAGAGTTTGTTTACTGAGTGATTCTGAGCTTAGGAAGACGATTCTTGGCGAAGCCCATAAGAGCAAGTTGAGTATGCACCCAGGTACTACTAAGATGTACCAGGATTTAAAATGATTATATTGGTGGCAAGGAATGAAAAGGGATGTTGCTAAGTATGTGTCGTCTTGTTTAGTTTTCCAAAAAGACAAAGTGGAACACCAAAAGCCGTCTGGAATGATATAACCTTTGATTATTCCAGAATGGAAATGGGATAGCATTGCAATTGATTTTGTGAGTGGGCTGCCAAAGACTAGAAAGGGGTATGATTCAATATGGGTAATTGTTGATGGACTTACGAAGTCAGCGCACTTCTTGCCAATTAATATAAGGTATTCAATGGAGAGATTGACTCAAGTGTATATCGGTGAGATTGTTAGACTACATGGTGTGCCCTCGAGTATTATTTTTGATAGAGACCCAAGGTTTACATCAAGATTTTGGAAGAGTTTACAAGGAGCCATGGGAACGAAGCTTCATCTAAGTTCTGCATATTACCCACAAACAGATGGTCAGTCAGAAATGATAATCCAATCATTGGAAGATCTGTTAAGAGCTTGTGTCCTGGAACAGACTAGGAGTTGTGATGAATTTTTGCCTTCGATAGAGTTCACCTATAATAATAGTTTCCACGCAAGCATTGGGATGGCACCCTATGAGGCATTGTATGGGCGATGGTGTAGAACATCTTTATGTTGGTACCAAGATGGCGAAAGTTTCGCGGTAGGACCTGAACTTGTACAACAAATAACTGAAAACGTTAAGATGATTCAGGAAAGAATAAGGGCAACTCAGAGCCGACAGAAAAGCTATACCGACAAAAGACGGTGACCTCTTGAATTTGAGGAAGGTGAGCATATATTTTTGAGAGTTACACTTATGACTAGTGTCGGAAGGGTTATTAAATCTGGAAAACTCACTCCTAAATTCATCGGACTGTATCAGATTCTTCGTGGATAGGTCTTGTAGCCTACCAAATAGCTTTACGACCTTTTCTTTCCAATCTTCATAATGTCTTCCATGTGTCACAATTGCGAAAGTATATTCTTGATCCAGCCTATGTCATAGAACCGGATACAGTATAACTAAAAGAGAACTTGACCTATGAAACACTTCTTATTAAGATTAAGGATAAGAGAGTGAAGCAACTCAGAGGCAAGAAAATTGCATTGGTAAAAGTGGTGTGGAGTGATGTGAGTGGAGATACAACATGGGAATTAGAAGATAAAATGAAAGAATAATATCCATAATTATTTTAAGGTATGATGAATTTTGAGGACGAAATTCTTTTTAGAATGGGAGAGTTGTAACGCCTCGATTTTCTTTTGTTTTTGGTTTATTTGTGATTTCTGTGATGTTGTGAATTTTTGTGATTTTTGTAATTTTTTTTGGATTTTTATGAATTATTTGACTTATTTGGATTATTTTAATATTATTTTTGAAAAAATTTTGACAGTTGAAACAGGGCCGAGGGATCTTACTAAACCCGAAACCAGAGACAGTTATCGAAGTTTCATTTATTTAAGATTTTATCTGGCAGATAAAGTTTGGGTACGTTCTATTATCTATTGGACGATAAATACCGATTTTGTTAACTGTAACTTTTATCCATTGGATAATAGCTTTTAGTAAAGATCTAATAGATTGTTTATATCTGGTCGCCTTTATGACATCATCCATATGACATCACTCACATGACATCACCTTTTGACTTTTTAGACCAATGGGAAGGAAGCTTCCTAAGGAAGCTTTGAGGAAGCTTTTTGGAGAAGCTTTAGACACCCTCCCAAGGGAGGAAGTGCACGGCCAAGGGAAGCCAAAAAGCTTCTAGAGTAACCTTCCATTTAACTCTTTTTTTTTATCATTTCCATTCATCTTTCATCAACCAAAAAGCTGCACACTTTTCTCTCTCACTTTCTTCTCCTATTTTCTCTCCACCAAGCTCACGGCCACACCCCCAAGACCTATTCTCCAATCTTCTTTAATTTCAACTATCCAAATTTCTTGAATCCAAACCTCATGCTAAGACACTTTGGTGTTGTGATCTTGACCTTGTTCATCCATTTGCAAGTGTTTCTTTAAGTTAGGGCTTGAAAGCTTTCAAGGTGAAATTCCTCCATCTTCATTCTTCTTTTCATTTTTCTTCTTTCTAAGACCATGATTTTGATCCATGGTCATTCTTTCCAAGTCTTATATGTTGATCTCTTTTGCATGTTGTTTTCATTTTTCAAGAGCCTCTTGGAAGAGAAAGTTAATTCAAGAAGACACCCAAGGAATAGTTGGTCATCATCTAAGGTAAGAGGGAGATTACTCTCATCAACCTTTCATGGTGGTGAGAAATGAATTATTGTATTGAAAGTGAAGAACCCGTGTGAGGGTTGTTCACTTAGTTGTATGGATTTTGGTGGTTTAGTACTTATTTGCCTTGTATGATTTTATGGCTTGATGTTATGCAAAACCTTGGTTGAGTAGGAATTTTGGTGATTAAAATATGTCATTTGCTTGGAATCTTATTATTGAAGATGAGAATTTTGAGGTCCAAAGACCTTAGGGCTCACGGCCAAGAGACCCTAAATAGGGTAACCAAGATAAAACTTTTGTGTTAATTTGGAACTTAGGTGCATAGGTGAAAAAGGAATTGAATTAAGGATTTATAATAATGAAGAGTGATAAAACAAAATTTAGTCATTTATAAGAGAAGGATTTCGGCCCTTGAGTAGAAAAATAAGCTTGAGAGAGAGATAATGAAAACTTAAGGTACTTTTAGGGTTTCGGGATAGGAAAAGAATTTATGAGATTAAGACAATGTGGTTTCCTTTCTATGTTCTTCGCGAAAAATATTAGGAGGCATTACCCAGAGGAACCTAGCTAGAAGAGTTTTGTAATTAAAGTTAATCTCTATATTAATCCTTGAAAGTTTCAAGAATTGAGCATAAAAGTGAAATAAAAGTTTTACATGTTAGAAAAATTTGTGATAATGTTTTATGTAATTTGAGAACGATGCTTTCTGAATTATACAATTAAGATGCTTATGTTTGAAAATAATAGCATTATGCTGTCAGGCTCTCGAACGGGACCCGGAGATGTTGATAACTGGATTGGCTCATGAGTAGTTCATGTTTATGGAAAATCATTATATTAATATGTGCGCATACATTAAGTCATTGATCATGTACTATACCGACGGTGTCGGCTGAGGCTTATTGCCTAGGAGGTGAATTACACCTTAGTGCGGGTACGAATTGCGTGGTGTGGTTCACTTGTTGAACTTGGAGGCGTCGGGGTGCGGGTATCCCACAAGTGGCCAGTTGGTAGCTCCACTAGGCCATGGTGACTGAGCAATGCATCGACAATGTCGATGAGGCACTATTCTATTCACGATCTAGTGTAGACTGTCTTGTATAAGCCATGTTGCGCAAATTGAGAAATTATACCACTTGACTAGAGGTTGACAAGATACAGACATATCTTCTAGATCATTCTCTCCAAAATTGTGTTTAGCTCCATGGAGTAGGAATTGGTCCATTGTACATATGCATAGTCTATCTACACATCATCGTGATATTTTATATCTGCTAAATTATCTAATACTTGATGCCATAACTGCAATTACTGTTCTTTACTGTTTCTATGTTGCCATGTTGGTATCGATGTAGGGAATCTCACCTCTCTGTTATGTTATTCTGTTTTATGTGTACCCGTTGATAAAGACTGAAAGAAAGACGAAGAGGACTGCAATTTTCGTGTTATTTTGTTTTCTATAATAGCGACTAGAAAAGAGTTTATTGGTTTTGTTAGGGTTCAGTTCCATGGAGGTACGAATGCTTGGCATATCAACTGGGATACTGAACGAGTTAGATGTAGGAGATGTGACCCTGTCTGTTCGTAGGACCCGCGATAGGGATCCTTTCTTTTCTCTTGACGTGTCAATACGTCTGGAGTTTGTTATGCTTATCAGGGAGTTATGGGGTGATTTGCATTACACCCTGAGGGAGGATCAGGACTTTATGGTGTCATCTGCTAGAACACCTATCCGCGAGTTCTTGCCTCGGTTGAGGGATCTGTCTAGTGAGGAGTCCGAGGAGGAGGACCCGATGGAGGATCCAGAGGAGGATCCGACGGAGGATCCAGTGTGGGGACCCTACTCCCTAGGCAGATAGACTTGGGCTAGTTTATGTTTTGTCAAATAGTTGTATATGTCTTTTGAGTTCAAACCTTGTGTATTTTGGGTGGACTATGATCCATGCCACTTATGTATATATTTTTTTTGATGTATATTATTCAGTAATTACATCCTGTGTTGTTTATGTTTTGTTTAAGTTTATGCCTTTGAGAATGAAAATTTGAAAACCATTTTTCCAATATTAAATCTTTTATCGCGTTTAATTAAGTTTTGATGTCTTAGTGTGTAAATGTGGCACCCTAAGGGGGGTGTTACAGAGAGCACTCACCACATCTGAGTAGAGAAAATGATTCAAAGTCATGATCACTTAAACAAATTGGTCTCTAAAAATAGGAATTGTACTTCTAGTTCCAGAAAAATTTTAATTCAGCAAATGATCTGACGGTGCCTCACCCTTTGTGCTTGATGTGAATGCTTATGTCTCTAAGGCATGTCAAAAGATTTTTGATGATAACAAAAGCAAAAGAGAAGATCAAGCGCAAAAGGAAAAATCAAGATCAAAGAAAGAAGACAGAAGGTTTATTTAGACTTAGGATATTAATGTTAAATGCTCTCAAGATTTCTCAAATGGTTTTTCAATATGTGATTTCAAAATAAATGGGAAATTTCAAAGTTAAACATGGCTTTCAATAAAACTTGAGTTTCAACTTTAAATCTAACACTCTTAAAAGGATTTATGTTTAATCAAGTATCTTGAGGTGTTGGAAATGACTTACAAGCGTTATTGGACTTGAAAAATGTGTTCAAAGGCCAATGTAATCGATTACATAGTGTTTGTAATCGATTACACATCAAAGAAGATGCATGAATCGATTACATTGTAAATGTAATCGATTACAAGCAAGTCGAGGCCATGTAATCGATTACACAATATATGTAATCGATTACACAAAGCCCGAGAAAGGCAAAGAACACGTTCGATGAGTAATGTAATCGATTACATTGATGTTGTAATCGATTACAAACAAAGTCGAAGCCATGTAATCGATTACACCAATAATGTAATCGATTACACAAAACCCGAAACTCAAAGAACACGCTCGACGAGCCATGTAATCGATTACATGAATATTGTAATCGATTACACACAAAGAAATCGAGAAGTTATGTAATCGATTACATGAGCATTGTAATCGATTACAAGCAAAGTAATCGACAAAAAAGAAGCCATGTAATCGATTACCTCAAGAATGTAATCGATTACACAAAGCCCAGAAAGTTCGAAAACGTTGGAACAACAATGTAATCGACACCGAGATATGTAATCGATTACACGCATCTGACAATGTCCAACGGCTATATTAAATGCATTAAATGCATGCCCAACTACCTCAACCTCTATTAATTGAGAAACTTATAAATACCAAAGTTGGGTCCTCATTTGCGATTGACCTTGAATCAAAAACTGATCATCATACTTCAAAATGTGAATCAATCCTTAAAATCATTTCTTGCTCTGTTTTCTGACTAAAAACGTGAAAAATCTTTGAGAGCATATTAGAGCTTCAATTTGTAAACACTTGCTCTAGAGAGAGTTTCTTCTACTTCAATCTTATACATTCGATTAGTGAGGGTGAGGTATCCCTCAAGTATTGTAAGGGTGAGGTATCCCTTGGAAAATAGAGGCTCAAGCTTTTGGGTGAGGTATCCCATATTGTTGAGTGCTCAAGGTTGTAGTGGTTTTTCAAGCACCCATTGAAGCTTGAAGATATAGTGGAAAATCTCAAGTTGTTGCTTTGGGATTTGGACGTAGATCACAAGTGGAGTGGTGATTGAACCAGGATAAACGACTGTGTTTGTTTCTCTAAACCCTCCTCTGCTTATCTTTGTGCACTGTTTCATTGTTTTATTTGAATATTGTCTCCTTGGCTATTACGTGTATAAGTAAAAGTGTTTAACTCATCTATTCAATTATCTCTAATCATTCAATAGCTTCAACGAAAATTGATTGTCAAACGATTTGCGAAAGACTTGTAAACTTATTTTTAACTACTCAATTCACCCCCCCTCTTGAGTATTGAGGCCACTTGGTAACACTTGAGTCTCAAAACAGGGATACCTCACCTTCTTTACAAACAAGGGATACCTAACCTTTTACTCTTTCAAGGGATACCTCACCCTTTTATCTCTTTAGGGATACCTCACCCTCTTTTGACAGGACATAAAATGAAGATTAAATGATAAACTCTCACAAGAGTGGATAATACAAATTGAAACTCTATAGGTATCAAAGAATTATACTTTAAAGCTCAAAAACAAGGGTTTAGAGAAAATGATAGTGAAACACAAATTAATTGCTCAAGAATGATTTTCAGTTTGTTCTCCAACTTGATTTTAATGCACAAACACTTTCATTTATAGCCCAAAGCATTTTAGAGCCGTTGGTGATAGTTGGGTGCACTAAATGCTCCAATAAAGACGTTGGAAAGTGTTTTCTAGTTACCCAGCTAATCGGTTATTGATTTCTAATAACTAGTTATTTGGTTAAGCATAACCAGTTATAAGCCATTTAAAAAAACAAGCCCACGCCTCTGACTTATTGAATAACCAATTATATGAATTCCATAATTGGTTAGGAGCTTTAGAAAAAATAACCGGTTATGGGAATTGCATAATCGGTTATTGCACTTTAGTTTCAAAAATTGACTTTAAAAGGTCATAACTTTTTCGTTTCTTATCCATTTAAAACAAATGACTACTCATTGGAAAGATCTTTGAATCTATTTTCGTATGAAATAAGTTTTAGAATAAAACTCAAAAATTTTTGAAAGAAATCATCAAAAGAGTAACCAAAGGTCAGTTTTGTAAAACACTAACTTGACTATTTTTCATAGATTTGAACTACCACCATAACAAGCTTTTCAAAACATGTTTGTTAGGCATTTTAGCAAGTAAGAAAAATTTGTAAAGATTTTAAAATCCATTTGAGCTCAATGTGATTCCTATTTACTATTACATAAGATCAAAGTCCTATAAGCTAAACTTAAAGAGTCTTGGGACATTGATATTTGCACCACCATTTCTTTCTTGTTTGTTATCATCAAAACCATTGCTATTGCCAATGTAAATTACATTCTCCATCTTTTTTATGATAATAAACAATCATTGAGAAAAGAGTTAGTTTAAATAAATTAGAGCTCACAAAAAAGAGTATTAGAGACTTACTCCCTCTCTATTTTTCAAGAGGTGATTAAATCAGAGATGTACAACTCTCCTTTAATATTGGAATCCCAAGATCGTTGTATTTGTACCTTTTTATTTTCCTTTTCTTAATGACTCATAAGCTTCTCCACCTTTTGTCAATATAAAAAAGATATGCAAAATATAGATTTTGACAAAGAAAGAAGTAACACAAAACCATTGTTAAACAACAAATATTCAATAAAGAATTTAGCCAATTCAGCATTATATAACCAGCAAGTCCATTGTAAAAAAAAAAATCCATTTCAAAATAAACATATTTAAGCAAGCCAATATAATAAACATCATGTTTAAGAGATAAATCTACCATGGTTAGATTGTAAAATATAATGATATGGCAAAAAAAAAAAGCTAAATAATATGATTCATGCTTAAGCCCCATCATCCTTCGGTGGTGGAAGGCAACACTCAATCCTGTTTGCGAGGAAGATGATGAAGGCAACTGGGTTCGTGTGTGAATTGTAGGGGAGGCTACTGGGTTGCTGTTTAAAGGTGCGTTAATAACCGATTATTGGACGGGCATAACCGGTTATTTTCGTGCTTGAAAAAAGACATAGCCTCTATTTGTGTAGAATAACTAATTAGGGCCTTTAGATAATCAGTTATTTTCATGTCTTTAAAAACACTACAACCTCTGTTTCTTTGAATAACTAGTTAGGGGAAAATGGGTAACTAGTTATTTGAATGTTAGAGAGAGCACCAAACAGCCACAATAACCTCTAACTTGAAGAATAACTGATTATGGCCTCTCATAATTGGTTATTTCGTTTTCACCACATGTTCCAGAACATCTTCAATAAGCAAATAGCTTGTCATTTGCTCCTTATAACTAGTTATTTCACTACCAAAACTAGAGATTCTTCATGAATTCACTCTTAAAACACAAACTCATGCCTTTTTGGGGATCATCTTTGCTTGGCCACATTTTCATCTACTCTAAACACCATAAATGCAACCCAAAAACTAATTTTTCATTTTCAAAAGTACTTGAATGCAATTTCTTCAGCAAGAACTTGAGATTGGAGATTTGGGGGACTTAAGCATAGATGAAGCACCTGCAAAACAAACTCAGGGGAAACTCCGACACTCAATCAATACTGGATTCAAAAATAATTAAAGCATGGTAATTATGCAAGGAATTCAATAATGCAGCAAACTATCAAATTTTGCTACAAAGTGACAAGTTATGCATCAAAATGGTAGATTATGCAGCAACATGATAGGTTATGCAGCAAAACATTATGTGGCAATGCATGATTGATCCAATATGCCAAGTTCAAAAATATTTTCATCAAACATGTTATTTCAAACAAGAAGTGAACTTATCTAGCATATTATCACATGTAGAGATATTTTCAAGATATAAAGCTAGAAAGGTACTACTTTAAAGCAAGTTAAACCATAGAACAAGTCTCCATTTATCCAAGGTTGCAAGTCCAAGCTTCTTGGAGACAAGGAAGAGAACTTGGAGTATTTTTTGGTCATGGGCTTGGAGCAGCTACTTTTAAGATTCTAAAGTCAGTTCTTAGCCTTCGAGCACACCTACAACACACTTCAATTTTTGGATTTTGGTACCCAAAATTTCTTGGGTCCTTGTGTGTTTGTTTTTGGCAAAGTGCCTTTGGAGACCCAAACTATTTTAGTCCCTATCCTTTCTTGCCACAATGGTAACACTTTATGAAAGGACTTGTTGATGTGCTTAACGAAACAAAGAAATTCTTGTAAAGCTTTTGTTAGTTTTTGGGATTATACCCTAAACCAGCCTTTTGAAAAAAATATCTTTATTTCCTAAACAATATGTTCAAATTATCTCTTCCAAAGATAAATTTTGAAAGAGTATTTTTCAAATTTTCAATTTCCTTTTCAAAAGTTTTGCACGATGAGCAAGAAAAGGATGTAAATACATTATCAAGTGATGAACATGTCATGCATAAAGAATTTTCATTAATAAGTCTAAGAGTTTCATTTTCAATTTTTAGTTCCTCAATTTCTTTGTTTAAAATAGAGATTTTGTTTTCACAAGAGAAAATTATTTTCTTATATGATGAAACAATTTTGCAAGCCTCATAGATTTATTATACAATTCTTCAAATGCATCTTATAATTCATCACAGGATGGGGAATAGTTTAAGTTTAAGGATGTTACCTCCGTGTCATCTTCTTCTTCCTTTTCTCCTCTAGCCATGAGACATAGATTGACTTTCTCATTGTCCGAGTTATCGGTTGAGTCCATGTCATTATCATCCTAAGTTATGTAAGCTCTTCTTTCTAACTTATCCTTTGAGGACCTCTTCCCATATTTTTTCACTTTCCTTTGATAGATTGAAAACTCTATCTTCATGTGCTCTGGTTCTCCACATTCATAGCATTTAGGAGTGGATGAGGTTCCTTCCCCTCTATGATAGGCATTCTATTTGGAAAAGAGAGGTTTTCTTTGAGTTTCATTCTTCTTGAAGAATCTTCAAAATTTTTTTACTAGAAGACTAAGATTCTCCTCATTTACTTCAATGCTATCTCCATTATCTTCATCATCATCATCATTGACCATGGAGGTAGTGGCCTTGAAAGCTATTCGCTTCTTTTCCTTATCAAGCTCCTCACTTTGGTTGAGTCTATTCAACTCTAATTCATGTTCTTGAAGCTTGCCAAAAAGTATGGCTAGGGTCATGGTTGAAAGATTTCTTGACTCTGCAATAGCCGTCACTTTAGGTTGCCAATGCCTACTCAAACATCTCAACACTTTGTTAATAAGATCTTCATTAGGAAGAGTCTTTCCCAATGAAGCAAGATGATTTATAATATGTGTGAACTATTTTTGCATTTCTTGAATGCTTTCACCTTGGTTCATTCTATAGAGGTCATACTCATGGGTGAGAGTATTTATCCTTGATCTTTTCACTTCACCAGTACCCTCATAGGTTACTTGTAAAGTGTCCCATATTTCTTAGGCAGATTTATGATTTGAGACTCTAAAGAACTCAATATACCCCAAAGCTGTGGTAATGATGTTTTTAGCTCTTAAATTGTATTAGACCTTTTTCTTATCATCATCGGTCCATTCATTACTTGATGTGTTAACTCTTACACCATTAACAACTTGTGTAGGGACAAAAGGGCCATTTTCAACAGTATCCCACACTTCTAAGTCAATAGCTTCAATAAAAATTTTCATTTATTCTTTCCAATAAGGATAACCATCCCCATTAAAAAAAAAAGAGGCTTATAGAGAGAAAAGCTTTCTAAAGAAAAATATTTGAAGCCATCATTTCTCTTGAAGCTGCTAAGCTCTTTACACAATAGCCTAGCTCTGATACCACTTGTTACTTAGTGACTTCAAAGTCAAGAGGGGGGTGAATTGAGTTTATAAAAGCTTTTCACAAATACTTCACAAAACACTTGTATATTAATTTTTGTTGAAGCTATTGATTGATTGAAGTGAATAGATAGATGAGATTGATTACTTCACTCACAAATAAATAAGTCAAAATAGAAAGTATTCAAGCAAGCATATAAAATTAAAGCACAAATTAAAGAGGTAGAGTTGAGAATAGCAAGCATAAGGATTTATCCTGGTTCACCTACCCCTTGTGACCTACGTCCATTCCTCAAGTGAGCTACTCGAGATTTTCCACTAAACCTTCAAGTTTGAATAAGTGCTTGACAACCTTTATAACTAAGAGCACTCATCACACCTCTGGGATACCTTACCCTTTGAGTTTGAGCCTCAAAAAAAGGATACCTCATCCTTTACAACTTTTAGAGAGATATCTCACCCTTTACACTTTCAAGGGATACCTCACCCTTTTATCTCTTGAGGGATACCTCACCCTCTTTTACAGGAAATAAAATGAAGATTGAATGATAAACTCTCACAAGAGTGGATAATACAAATTTAAGCTCTATGGGTATCCAAGAATCACACTTTAAAACTTAAAAATAGGGGTTTTGAGAAAATGATAGTGAAACACGAATTAATTACTCAAGAATAATTTTTAGATTGTTCTCTAACTTGATTTTAATGCACAAACACTTTCATTTATAGCCCAAAGCCTTTTAAATTCATTGGGGTAGTTGGGTGCATTAAATGCTCTGATAGAGCCATTGGAAAGTGTTTTCTAGTTGCCCAGATAATCGGTTATTGATATCCAATAACTAGTTATTTGGTTTAGCATAACCGGTTATTGGAAATCCATAACCGGTTATAAGCCATCTATAAAAGAAGCCTGCGCCTTTGACTTATTGAATAACCGATTATGGGAATTCCACAATCTATTAGGAGCTTTTGAAAAACATGTTAAAAAGCTTCTAACTTAGTGAATAACCGATTATGGGAATTCCATAATCGGTTATTGCATTCTGGTTTCGAAAATTAACTTTAGAAGGTCATAATTTTTTCGTTTCTCATCAATTTAAAACAAATGACTACTCATTGGAAAGATCTTTGAGTCTATTTTTATATGAAATAAGTTTCAGAATAAAACTCAAAGTATTTGAAAGAAATTAATAAAAGAGTAACCAAAGGTCTATTTTGCAAAATACTAACTTGACTATTTTTCATAGATTTGAACTACCACCATAACTAGCTTTTTAAAACATGTTTGTTAGGCATTTTACGAAGTAAGAAACATTTGTCAAGATTTTAAAACATATTTGAGCTCAGTGTGATTCTTATTTACCTTTACATAAGATCCAAGTCCTATAAGCTAAACTTGAAGAGTCTTGGCACTTTGATCTTTGCACCACTATTTCTTTCTTGTTTGTTATCGTCAAAACCATTGCTATTGCCAATGCCAATTACATTCTCCCCCTTTTTTATGATGAAAAACAACCATTGAGGAAAGAGTTAGTTCAAATAAATTGAAACTCACAAAAAAGAGTATTAGAGACTTACTCCCCCTCTATTTTTCAAGAGGTGATTAGATCAGAGATGTACAACTCCTCCTTAATATTGGAATCCCAAGATCATTGAATTTGTACCTTTTTTATTTTCCTGTTCTCAATGACTTATAAACTTCTCCCATTTTGTCATGATAAAAAAGATACGCAATATATAGATTTTGACAAAGAGAGAAGTAACACAAAACCATTGCTAAACAACGAATATTTAATAAAGAATTCAGCCAATTCAGTATTATATAACCAGAATGTCCATTGCAAAAAGAAAATCCATTTCAAAATAAGCATAGTTAAGCAAGCCAAGATAATAAGCATCATGTACAAGAGATAAATCTACCATGGTTAGATTGTAAAACATAATGATATAGCTACAAAAAAATTAGCTAAAGAATGTTATTCATGTCTAAGCCCCACCATCCTTCGATGTTGGAAGGCGATGCTCAATCCTATTTGAGAAGAAGAAGATGAAGGTAGTTAGGTTCATGCGTGAATATCAGGGGAGGCTGCTGGGTTGCTTTTTAAAGGTGCATTAATAACCGGTTATTGGATGGGCATAACTGGTTATTTTCATGCTTGAGAAAATACATAGCCTCTGTTTGTGTAGAATAACCAATTAGGGCCTTTAGATAATCAGTTATTTTCATGTCTTCAAAAACACTATAGCCTCTGTTTCTTTCAATAACCAGTTAGGGGAAAGTGGGTAATTGTTTATTTGAAAGTTGCAGAGAGCACCAAACAGCCATAATAACCTCTGACTTGCTGAATAACTGATTATGGCCTCTCATAATTTGTTATTTGGCTTTCACTACATGTACTAGAACATCTCCAATAAGCAAATAGCTTGTTATTTGCTCCTTATAACTAGTTATTTCACTATCAAAACCAGAGATTCTTTAGGAAGTCACTCTTAAAACACAAACTCATGCCTTTTTTAGGATCATCTTTGCTTAGCCTCATTTTCATCTACTCTAAACACCATAAATGTAGCCCAAAAATAGATTTTTCCTTTTCAAAAGTACTAGAATGCAATTTCTTCAACAAGAACTTGAGATTGGAGATTTGGGGGACTTAAGCATGGATCAAGCACCTGCAAAATAAACTCGGTGGAAACTCTGACACTCAAGTCAATATTAAATTTAAAAATAATTAAAGAAAGGTAATCATACAAGGTAATTATACAAGGAACTCAATAATGCAGCAAAGTATAAAATTGTGCTGCAAAGTGACAAGTTATGCATCAAAATGGCATATTATGTAGCAAAATGACAGATTATGCAGCAACAGGTTATGTAGCAAAACATTATGCGGCAATGCATGATTGATCTAATATGCTAAGTTCAAAGATATTTTCATCAAACACACTATTTCAAATAAGAAGTGAACTTATCTAGCATATTATCACATGTAGAGATATTTTCAAGATATAAAACTAGAAAGGTACTACTTTAAAGCAAGTTAAAGCATAGAACAAGTATCCATTTATCCAAGGTTAGAAGTCTAAGCTTCTTAGAGACAAGGAAGAGAACTTGGAGTAACCACTTTTAGGATTCCAAAGTCAGTTCTTGGCCTTCAAGCACACCTACAACACACTTCAATTTTTAGATTTTGGTACCCAAATTTTATTGGGTCTTTGTGTGTTAGTTTTTGGCAAAGTACCTTTGGGGACTCAAACCATTTTAGTCCCTATCTTGTTGTTGATATTTTTTCTTACATTACAAGTTGATGCACTATGTTCTTTCTTGCCACAATGATAACACTTTATGAAAGGACTTGTTGATGTGCTTGAGGGAACAAAGAAATTATTGTAAAGTTTTTGTTGGTTTTTGGGATTATACCCAAAATTAGCCTTTTGAAAAACACATATTTGTTTTCCAAGCAATATGTTCAAATTATCTCTTCCAAAGGTAAATTTTGAAAGAGTATTTTTCAATCTTCAATTTTCTTTTCAAAAGTTTTGCAAGATGAGCAAGAAAAGAATATAAATACATTATCAAGTGATGAACATGTCATGCATGAAGAATTTGCATCAATGAGTCCAAGAGTTTCATTTTCAATTTTTAGTTCCTCGATTTCTTTATTTAAAATTGAGATTTTTTTTCACAAGAGGAAATTGTTCTCTTAAATGATGAAATAAGCTTTGCAAGCCTCATAGATTCATTATGCAATTCTTCAAATGCATCTTGTAATTCATCATAGGATGGGGAAGAGTTTAAGTTTGAGGATGTTACCTCTGTGTCTTCTTCTTCTTCCTTTTCTCCTCTAGCCATGAGATATAGATTGACTTTCTCATTGTTCGAGCTATCGGTTGAATCCATGCCATTATCATCCCAAGTTGTGTAAGTTCTTCTTTCTTTCTTATCCTTTGAGGACTTCTTCTCATATTTTTCTACTTTCCTTTGATAGATTGGACATTTCATTTTCATATGCCCTGGTTCTCCATATTCATAGCATTTAGGAGGGGATGAGATTCCTTCTCCTTTGTGATAGGAATTCTTTTGGGAAAAGAGAGGTCTTCTTTGAGTTTCATTCTTCTTAAAGAATCTTCCAAATTTCTTTACTAGAAGACCAAGATTCTCCTCATTTATTTCCAAGCCATCTCTATCATCATCATCATTGACCATGGAAGAAGTGGCCTTGATAGCTATTCTCTTCTTTTTCTTGTCAAGCTCCTCACTTTGGTTGAGTCTATTTAACTCCAATTCATGTTCTTGGAGCCTGCCAAAAAGTGTGGCTAGGGTCATGGTTGAAAGATTTATTAACTCCGCAATAGCCGTCACTTTGGGTTTCTAATGCCTGTTCAAATATCTCAACACTTTGTTAATAAGATCTTCATTAGGAAAAGTCTTTCCCAATGAAGTAAGATGATTTATAATATGTTTTAACCATTTTTGCATTTCTTGAATGCTTTTACCTTGGTTCATTCTAAAGAGCTCATACTCATAGGTGAGAGTGTTTATCCTTGATTTTTTCACTTCACTAGTACCCTCATGGGTTACTTGTAAAGTGTCCTACATTTCTTAGGTTGATTTATAATTTGAGACTCTAAAGAACTCATCATACCCCAAAGTTATGGTAATGATATTTTTAGCTCTCAAATTGTATTAGACCTTTTTCTTATCATCATCGGTCCATTCGCTTCTTGGTGTGTTAACTCTTACACTATTAACAACTTGTGTGTGGATAAACGGAACATTTTGTATAGCATCCCACACTTCTAAGTCAATAGCTTCAATAAAAATTTTCATTCATTCTTTCCAATAAGTATAACCATTCCAATTGAAAAAGGAGGTCTATACAGAAAAGAACTTTCTAAAGAAAAATCATTTGAAGCTATCACTTTTCTTAAAGCTGCTAAGCTCTTTACATAAGAGCCTAGCTCTGATATCACTTGTTACCAAGTGGCTTCAAACTCAAGAGGAGGAGAATTGAGTTTATAAAAACTTTTTGCAAATACTTCACAAAACACTTGATTGACTAATTGAAGTGAATAGATAGATGAAATTGATTATTTCACCCATAAATAAATAAGCTAAGATAGAAAGTATTCAAGTAAGCATATAAAATTAAAGCACAAATTAAAGAGATAGAGTTGAGAAGAGCAAACATAAGGATTTATCCTGGTTTAGCCATCCCTTGTGACCTACGTCTAGTCCTCAAGTGAACCACCTGAGATTTTCCACTAAACCTTCGAACTTGAACAGGTGCTTGACAACATTTACAACTCAGAGACCTCAACACATCTCTAGGATGCCTCACACTTTGTGCTTGAGCCTCAAAAGAGGGATACCTCACCCTTTACAACTTTTAAAGACATACCTCACCCTCTTTACAAACAAGGGATACCTCACCCTTTACTCTTTCAAGGGATACCTCACCTTTTTTTACTGGAAATCAGATAAAGATTGATTAATAAACTCTCACAAGAGTGGATAATAAAAATTGAAGCTCTATGGGTATCAAAGAATCACACTTTAAAAAAGCCCACGCCTCTGACTTATTGAATAACCGATTATGGGAATTCCATAATCGGTTAGGAGCTTTAGAAAAACATGTTAAAAAGCTTCTGACTTAGTGAATAACCGGTTATGGGAATTCCATAATTGGTTATTGCACTCTAGTTTTGAAAATTAACTTTAGAAGGTCATAAGTTTTTCGTTTCTCATCCGTTTAAAACAAATGACTGCACATTGAAAAGATCCTTGAGTCTATTTTCATATAAAATTTCAAATAAAACTCAAAATATTTTGAAATAAATCATCAAAAGAATAACCAAAGGTTAGTTTTGCAAAATACTAACTTGACTATTTTTCATAGATTTGGAATACCACCATAATTAGCTTTTCAAAACATGTTTGTTAGGCATTTTCACACATAAAAACATTTATAAATATTTTAAAACACATTTGACCTCAGTGTGATTCCTATTTACCTTTACACAAGATCTAAGTCATATAAGCTAAACTTGAAGAGTCTTGAAACTTTGATCTTTGCACCACCATTTCTTTCTTGTTTGTTTTTATCAAAACCATTGCTATTGCTAATGCTAATTAAAGATTTTTTATTATATTTTTGCATTTCTTTTTGTGTAGTTTTCTCCCTGTACAAGTCCTAAAATTTTTAAAATTGTGTAGATAGGGTAACTATAGTCATTTTTATAACTGATTAGTGTAGCATTCTCCATTGTGCATAACTTGTGTTGTTTATTTTTCTGCCTAAGTTTGCATGTTATATGTCTAGGCCTTCTAGTAGTCATTTGCTAAATGTTGATCCTAACATTGAGGGAGTTTTGCATGCACTTGATAGAGCTCATATGCTTAGTGAGAGGATAGTTTTTGAGATTGATGGTAATACTGAAGTTAAAATTGAAACTTGATAAACACGATTTTTATGCATTAGTTAACCTTCATATTTAGTCTCTTGAACTTCTTATATGCTTCATTGATTAGTTTTGGTCACAATTTATAAGTTTGGGCTCAAATCGGGCTTAATTGATTTTTTTAGCATTATTAGCATTTTACACTATTTCTATATCTTAGTCATATCTTGAGTTTTAGACATCTAATAAATATGAATTTTATCTTGTAGGAAATCTGAGAGAAAACTCTACAACTTTGATGAAGAGCTCAAAGTTTCAATCGGATGTCTAGTGGACCGAATGGGGCTTGGAAGTCAGAACTTAGGTTTTGTCACCTAACCCAAGTAGTGTACACTAACTGGTCCATAACTTGGGCTGTAGGTGTGATATGGACCTGACACCAGTAGCATTGGAAATATTACATACAAATATCAAATTATAAAGACCACGATTTAAAAATACAATATTTTGATGGTGTTTCATCTCTATGAAGTCGGATGACGGGATTAGAGACCTGTTAAGAGTGAATTGGGCATAACTATCTCATGTTAAACCCAATTAAAGTTATTTCGATGGCCAATGAAAGCTAAGAGGCTGAAAATTAACTTTAACCTAGGGTCAAATTAGTATTCTTAATTTTGAAGTCAGTTATTTTGTTATAAAGAGGGGATCCGAGATAGAAAAGAACCCTAGTTGTTTTACTTGATTCTTCTTCCATAAGTTTTATCCCTTCTCTTTAGACTTTCATCTTGTTCTTTTCTTTTTTTGAGTTCTTCCCTCTCATTCATGGAGGGGTAGATCCTTTAATCAATCCAAGGGATTAACATTCTTGATGATTAATCTTGAGATTATGTTTTAATTGTTATACATTCGATTATTAATCAAGGTTCTCTTTTTCTTCTTCTCTTAGTTTGATTCTGATTGAATGCTTAATTTGATTAGGATGTTTATATGTTAATTGCATAATTATCATATGTTGAGAGAGGATTCCATAGATTAAACAAGGCATCAAAGGTGTTTGATGAATTGTTTAGCTTGATTGGATCTTGGTTTTTAAGTTAACTGGGTTTTGGATGAATGCTTAATTTGTCTAACCTTAATTAATTGAATTCTAGAAGCGTTTCTAGTAGAAGATCTGTGGATCATTGAGAGGCATCTTGATGTGATCTAAGACCAAGGATTTGGTTAATAATTGAAAGGATCTTTAGTGATCAAGGATAGATTAAGATCAAGATTGGTTAGTTCTCTTGAATTGGTTATTTCTTAATTTTGTTTTCTCTTCTTTAATTACTTTCTATTTCTGTTAATTAATCTTACAAACCCCTTCCCCCTTGTTTACTAACCTCTTAATTTGATTTCTGATCATAATTAGAGTGATCTATGGACTTGCCCCGGTATTACCCTATGCTGCAAGTAATTTTAGTAAATTAGTTATAAATTAATTTAAATTTGGTAGCCTCGACAGTTATTAAATTTTTGGCGCCATTGTCGGGGATCATTCTGATTTTGTTCAATATTATTAAGAGTATATTTGACTACTAATCCTTCATTAACCTCTTTGTTGCTGTGTTTTTGTTATTTTTAGGCAAAAACGGGTGATTAAGGGTCACTTTGCAAAATTTTATACTGACAAATATACCCAAAATGAGCTAAAACTTGGTCAATTAAAGTAAAACGGCCTAATAAACAAGGTTCATAGTAAACTATGAGGTCACCCATAGTTTTCCAAAATTCCATTGTTTAGACCACTTTTTTCAAATTTTTAAGATTTTTTATTACATTTTTTGATTTTATTTTTATGTAGTTTTTATGCTGTGGTGGTCCCATAATTTTTAAAAATCATTTGATAGGTCAATTAGATTTATTTTGGTGCATTTTTAGTGTTGTGTAGTGGATTTTGCTTGTTTGGTGCTTTTGTGCTTTTTGAGATGTGAATGATGCATGACTAGGTCTCAAACTAGTTCTTTACTTGATTTTGATCCTGAGATTGATAGGACTTTGCATACATTGATTAGAGCTCATTGAATCTGCAAGTGAACTTGAAAGTTTAAGTAATTTTGCAATTATGGCTAATAACATTGCTGATAACATGCAAAATAGGACCTTAAAGGAACTAGCTGCACTTGATGTGAACTATCAACCATTGTGCATTTAATATCCTGATTTGGATGCTAATTTTGAACTTAAGTCTAGTTTAATTCACTTGCTACCTAAGTTTCATGGCCTTGTAGGAGAGCACCCTCACAAGCACTTAAAAGAGTTCCATGTGATTTGTTCCACCATGAAACCACAAGGAGTTGTAGAGGAGCACATCAAGCTGAGAGCCTTTCCCCTTTCATTAGATGGTGTAGCCAAGGACTGGTTATACTACTTGAAGCCAACTACCATAACAAGTTGGAATGATATGAAGAGACCATTTCTGGAGAAATTTCTCCCTGCCTCAAGAGGTGCTATAATCAGAAAGGATATATGTGAGATCAGCCAGAATAATGGTGAGACCTTGTATGAATACTAGGAAAGATTCAAGAAATTATGCACAAGCTACCTATATCACCAGATTAGTGATCAACTGCTGATCTAGTACTTTTACGAAGGCTTACTACCAATGGACAGAAGCATGGTGGATGCTGCGAGTAGAGGTGCCCTAGTTGAAAAACCCCAGCTACTACTGATGTGTGTGAAACAACATCATGTTTTGTTCTTGTTTTGCATGCATTCTTGAGCATTTTAGGCATTTTTAGTTTCCCTTTTGGTTTATTTTTCCCTTAGTTCGGATAACTGCAGTGTTTTTGGTGTTCTGTGCAGGATTAATGTTGAATTGGCCTTGGATTGAATGGAATGCTTGCATGTTTGAAGTTGGAGCTTAATGGATAGCAAAAAGGTGCAAAAAGGCCATTCTAGAGGGATCCACGACCTGCCCGTGGATTAAACCACGGCCATGGATTGAGCAGCAACTTGAAGGAGGAAAAGAGATATTCCAGGGAGTTTCACGGCCTGGCCGTGGAATGATCCACGGCCTAGCCATGGAATAATCCATGGCCATGGAATTCTGACAGCAAGATCCACGGCCAACCCGTGGAATGATCCATGGCCGTGGATCGCAGTAGGCATCAGTTTTTAAGTTTTATTTTTTATTTCTTTTAGGGGCTTTTTAGCCAATTAAAACCCTAGGTTATAAATAGATGTTCTGAATACAATTAGGGGGTTCTAATTTGGTTTTAGAAGAGGCACATTGGAGGCTTTGGTTCTTGATCTTTCTTCCCTCTTCTCTCTTGGATTACGGGTTTGGATGTCGATGAACATGTTTTCTGATTCCTTCTTCTCTATGTCTGAGTAGTTTCCTTTGTTTCTAGGATTGGGCAATGCCCTTTGATACATTGATAATGATTAATTGACATTGTTTCCCCTTTTATTGATCTTGATTGTTCATTGATTCAACTCTTATTGCTTTTATTCATGTGAATTTGCTGGCCACTTATTTGCATCTCATAGGCATTTAGGGACGTACTAAGAGGTGAACCTAAGTGTTGGAACCATAAGAATTGAACTTAAGGTCTAAATCACGAGAGTAGTTTTAGCCTTTCGACGATTCAATGAATTACCACAAAGCGTAATGGGTTCAATTTAAATTCAATTACCACGAGAGTAGGAATTGGTTTAATTGGGCACGGATCTTGTATCTTGAGAAAGAACATTAACTAATTTAGGGTAATTCACCTTCAATTGAATTTCAGATTTAATAAAAAGGTTGTCAATTAGGATTTATCTTGTATCATTGTGGTATCCCAATCTTGGAAGCTTTCTTGAATCTGAATATTCTTCTTGATAACTTGCTATTTTTGTTCTAAATTCTGTACTTTGATTTTTATTTAATTGCTTGTTACTACGTTCTTCTTAATAAACAATCATATTCTCTTTTGTTTAATTTAATTGAGTTAATTAATAAATTGGTATTCATAGACACAGTCCCTGTGGATTCGATCTTTTTATTACTTGACGACGAAATCGTACACTTGCGGATTTCACACATCAAGTTTTTGGCGATTCTTGTCTGGTTGTGTTTTTCTTGAATATTAATTTAATTTTTAATTTAATTATTTTAAACCTTTTTCTTTTATTTGGTTCTTACGTTCTTGATTTCTCTTTGACTCTCTGCAGGTAATTTCTCTTATTTATGCAAAGTACTAAACGTTTCAGGATTCTTGTTGAAGCAGATCCTGAAATTGAAAGGACTTTACGTAGAAGGAGAAGACAACAAAGGCACAGAGTAAGAGAAATATTAGAACCAACACTTGTCATGGCAGCAGCTGAGGATAATAAACCATTGAAAGAGTATGCAGCCCCTAATGCTCGGGGTTTACGATCTGGAATTGCTCGGCCAGACATTGAAGCCAGGCACTTCACCATACCTCCTGCCTTACTGTCTATGATAAGGTAGAACCAGTTTGGAGATTTGCCGTCAGAGGATCCTAATGATCATGTGGATATGTTCTTGGAGTTCTGTGAGACCCTCAAGATCGAAGGCGCCTCTATTGATGCTATTCGTCTCCGCTTGTTTCCTCTATCATTGAGAGATAGAGCTAGAGCTTAGTTGAAGTTCATTTTGGCTAAGACGATAACAACTTGGGACCAATTGGAGCAAGCCTTTTTGGACAAATTCTTTCCACCTTCCAAGACTGCTCACCTAAGGACCCCAAATCACAAGCTTTGTTCAGAAAGATGGCGAGTCATTGTTAGAAGCTTGGGATAGATATAAGGCTTTGCTGGAAGCCTGCCCACACCATGGATTAGAGAAGTGGTTGATCATCCACACCTTCTACAATGGTTTAGAATATTCTTCGAAGGTGTCTCTTGACTCCGCAGCTGGTGGAGCTCTGATGAATAGGAGGCTCACAGAGGCTTATGAGATAATTGAGAGTGTAGCTTCAAATCATCACTAATGGGCCAATGAAAGAGGGCACAACCCGAGAAAGCTCTCGGGAGGTAAGTTTGAGGTAGATGGTATTGATTTAATTATGTCAAAGTTTGATTCTTTGAATAAACGTTTTGACATGCTTGAGAAAGCTCATGTTAATGCCATAGGTGCCTCTAACAATTTTTGTGAGATTTGTGGAGCACACGGACATATTGGTGCTGAATGCCAAGTTAGAATGGGATCCTCACATGGTGCACTGGTGGAGCAAGTGGAATCATGCCACAATTTTCATGACTTCAACCAAAAAAGGAGGAATGATCCATATTCCCAAACTTACAACCTCGGTTGGAGGTCACATCCTAACTTCTCTTACCGGAATAGTCAGTACCAAGCTGGGCAAGGTAATGCTAAACCTTCTTTTGGAGTCTCACAGGTACAGAAATCTAGACTTGAGTCTCTTCTTGAGAATTTTGTTGAGAGCTAGTCTAAGCAGAATGAGGAGTTTCGACACCATGGGCAAGTTGTGACTGAGGCAATTAAAGAGTTGTTAGCTAAGGTTGACAATTTAGCCATTCATAATAAGATGTTGGAAACCCAGATTGCCCAATAAGCAAGCACTTCTCTTAGGCAGCAAGGTAAGTTTCCTGGTCAACCTGAAGTCAACCCAGGCAATGAACATTGTAAGGCTGTGAGTTTGAGGAGTGGAAAGAGGTTAGAGGATCCTAGGGGTAATGGGGAGAGTAACAAAGATGTGGGGAGTGAGGAAAAAGAGACTAAGGCACAACCCTTAGAAGAGGAGGAAATCACTGAGAAGGTGTCTAAGTATGTAGACCCTGAACCTTACCAACCCCCAGTTCCCTTCCCTCAAAGATTGGCTAAAGCGAAGTTAGATAGGCAGTTTGGGAAGTTCTTAGAGGTTCTTAAGAAATTGTACATTAATGTACCCTTCACTGAGGCTTTAAAACAAATGCCTACATATGCTAAGTTTCTTAAGGACATCTTATCTAATAAGAGGAAGCTAGAAGAATTTGAGACAGTAGCTTTAATTGAGGAGTGTAGTGCCTTAATTCAGAATAAATTGCCTCCTAAGTTAAAAGATCCAGGTAGCTTCTCTATTCCCTGTTTGATTGGCAACACTAACTTTGATAAAGCTCTGTGTGATTTGGGGGCTAGTGTCAGTCTTATGCCCCTTTCTGTGTGTAAGAAGTTGGAGGTGGGTAAGCTAAAACCCACAACAATCTCACTTCAATTAGCGAATCGGTCTGTCAAGTATCCCATGGGCATCTTGGAGGATGTTCCCATTAAGGTTGGTAAGTTTTACATGTCGGTGGATTTTGTTGTGCTTGACATGGAAGCTGATGCTACAATGCCGATCATACTTGGGCGTCCATTCCTTGCCACTGGAAGGGCGATCATTGATGTTCATGAAGGAAAATTGACTTTGCGATTGCATGATGAGGAAGTAATTTTTGATGTTTTTAAATCTGAAAATAATTCTAATTCCTTAAATTCATGTAATCGCATAGATGCTACTAATGTTGTGGATATTGTTATGCTTTCAAGTGTGCAGGAATCAGTGACTGATGCTATGCTAGAAAAGACCTTGCTTAGGGGTACTACAAAATTTGAGGAGCCTAAGCCCTGCAAGAAAGGACCTGAGAAGCAGAATGACAAGTGTATCGAGAAGCGTGAATTTAGACTCGGAGATAAAGTTCTAGTCAATAATTCGCTTCTACATTTCTGTCCTAGTAAGTTATGATCGAAATGGTCTGGACCATATGAGATTATTCGAGTTTTATCCTACGGTATGCTTGAGGTGCAGAAAAAAGGTCATAAGCCTTTCATGATAAATGGCCAGAGAATGAAACACTTTGAAGGAGTGGGGACTGAGCACTACTCCATTGACATCACCTGAGTACAAAAACCAGACCAAAGTCAAGCTAATGACTTTAAACAAGCGCTTCTTGGGAGGTAACCCAAGTTTCTTTGTTTTTGTTTTTCCTTTTAATTTCTTCTTTTTCTTTTGATTTTGTGTGTTGTTTTGTTGGTTTGATCTTTATCTTATGGATTTTGTCTAGGTTTGACCCCTTTTGAAGCTAAATTTAGAAAGAGAGTGAAGTGTGAAGTCAGAAAGTTCCACACCCAGCCCATGGATTGAACACTAGAAGTTTTTCCACCACCGCAATGAGTTCTTTTCTTTTATCCCTTCTCTTGTTTTAGATTTTTACATTGGGGACAATATAAGTTCTAAGCTTGCGGGGGTATTTTTGTATTTTCATATTTTTATTTTCATTAGTTTCATGCATTTTCATATCTTGTTTTGCATTGTATTTTCATGTTGCATTTTCACACTATCATATCTCTTGGGTTTTTGGTTGAACTTGTGCCCCTCTCTTTTGAGGATTTTGAGATGGTATTGATTTGGAACCCAATTGTTGATTCTTGTGATAGGTTACAGGCATTGTTTTAATTTGATAGTAGAGGTGATCTTTTGATAGTTGCTAATTAGCATAATGTTCTCTGAATTTGTGCTTCTTATTGAATTTTTAAACCTCTAAATGTGAGTTTTGAGCCTATTTGGGACTTATGCACTATATGATTTTTGTTCTCATTCTTTGTGTTGAGTGATATTCCTCATTGATCATGTGCTCTAGAACTTGATTTGAAACCTTTTTGAGGCGAAAATTTTGGTTGCATGCTTGAATGTGATTAAGGCATTTTGGGTATTTTTCTAGCCTTCTGAAATTGTTACACTTTCATCCTCTAGTTGCCCATTTTGAGCCTACTGCATACTTGTTTTCTTGATACCTATGCTGAAACATTGTTGGTTATCATTTAGAATATTAAATGGAGCGAATTGGGCTTAAAAGTTGTTTGAAAGTTGTGTTGGGAATTATATATATATGAGCTTCTTCTTTCTCAAATGAAAAAAAAAAGAAAAAAGAAAAGAAAAATAAAAGAAACATCATGAGATGAAAGCTTGAAAGAAAAAAAAAGAAAGAGAAGAAGGAAAAGTAAAGAAGAAAATACTTGGAAATGTGGAGTTATGTTTTTTATTGAAAAAAATTGTCTTTACTCCATTTATGTTCTATTGGATTTCTTGTATTTATTGAAAATCTTGATGAGCCATTTGTGCAAACCTTCCTTTCTCTACCTTACCTATCATCATTCCCATAGCCCCATTATAACCCTTGAAAGACCTTTTGATTCTTGTATGCATGCTGATTATTAGTGGAAATTTGGTTTCTTATCAAGCATATGGAAATGCATTTTCTTTGAAGGATTTTGAGCGTATGGTTTTCACCCTTAAACACTTTGAGTGTGGTTAGTGGAGTGAACTTAATTCAATCAGTGAGGATGCATGATTTCTGAGAACTTAGCCTCTAATTGGACTTGATTTTGATTACCTCTCAAATTCTTTATTTGCCTTAGCCTATTGCTTGGATATTGTTTTCTCGGGATCCTTATTCTTTATTGTCTTTTGATCCCACAACTTGGTTTGGCATTAATTTTTGCTTGAGGACAAGCAAAGTCTTAAGGTTGGGGGGATTTGATGTGTGTGAAACAACATCATGTTTTGTTCTTGTTTTGCATGCATTCTTGAGCATTTTAGGCATTTTTAGTTTCCCTTTTGGTTTGTTTTTTCCTTAGTTCGGATAACTACGGTGTTTTTGGTGTTCTTGTGCAGGATTAATGTTGAATTGGCCTTGGATTGAATGGAATGCTTGCATGTTTAAAGTTGGAGCTTAATGGATAGCAAAAAAGTGCAAAAAGGCCATTCCAGAGGGATCCACGGCCTGCCCGTGGATTAAACCATGGCCATGGATCGAGCAGCAACTTGAAGGAGGAAAAGAGAGATTTCAGGGAGTTCCACGGCCTGGCCGTGGAATAATCCATGGCCTGGCCATGGAATGATCCATGGCCATGGAATTCTGACAGCAAGATCCACGGCCAGCCCGTGGAATGATCCACGGCCGTGGATCGCAGTACGCATCAGTTTTTAAGTTTTATTTTTTATTTATTTTAGGGGCTTTTTAGCCAATTAAAACCCTAGGTTATACATAGATGTTCTGAATACAATTAGGGGGTTCTAATTTGGTTTTGGAATAGGCACATTGGAGGCTTTGGTTCTTGATCTTTCTTCCCTCTTCTCTCTTGGATTACGGGTTTGGATGTCGATGAACATGTTTTCTGATTCCTTCTTCTCTATGTCTGAGTAGTTTCCTTTGTTTCTAAGATTGGGCAATGCCCTTTGATACATTGATAATGATTAATTGACGTTGTTTCCCCTTTTATTGATTTTGATTGTTCATTGATTCAACTCTTATTGCTTTTATTCATGTGAATTTACTGGCCACTTATTTGCATCTCATAGGCATTTAGGGACGTACTGAGAGGTGAACCTAAGTGTTGGAACCATAAGAATTGAACTTAAGGTCTAAATCACGAGAGTAGTTTTAGCCTTTCGACGATTCAATGAATTACCACAAAGCGTAATGGGTTCAATTTAAATTCAATTACCACGAGAGTAGGAATTAGTTTAATTGGGCACAGATCTTGTATCTTGAGAAAAAACATTAACTAATTTAGGGTAATTCACCTTCAATTGAATTTTAGATTTAATAAAAAGGTTGTCAATTAGGATTTATCTTGTATCATTGTGGTATCCCAATCTTGGAAGCTTTCTTGAATCTGAATATCCTTCTTGATAACTTGCTATTTTTATTCTAAATTCTACACTTTGATTTTATTTAATTGCTTGTTACTACGTTCTTTTTAATAAACAATCATATTCTCTTTTGTTTAATTTAATTGAGTTAATTAATAAATTGGTATTCATAGACACAGTCCCTGTGGATTCAATCTTTTTATTACTTGACGACGAAACCGTACACTTGCGGATTTCACACATCAAGTTTTTGTGTCAACTACCAGAGACTTGATTGCAAACATGGCTTCCAACTCACAGCAATTTGGTACTAGAATGGTAACTCAAACCAGAGGAGTCAATGAAGTCCACGTTTTTAATGCTGATTAACAGAGAATGGAGCATAGACTTGATGAGTTGACTTCCTTGATGAGACAGTTGGCACTAGGATAACAATTACCTGTGTAGGGGCCTGCAAAAGTGTGTGACATTTGTTCTTGTCCTTCACATCCCACAGATGCATGCCCTACACTTCAGGATGGTGGTTCTGTTTTTCCAAATCAATCTGTTGTTGCAACAGGTGTCTTTCTTGGTAAACCACAATATCAGCAGCAACATCAGCCTAAATATGATCCATTCTCCATCACATATAACCTTGGTTGGAGAGACCATCCAAATATAAGATATGGCAATGCAGCCTCACAACAGCAGCAACCATTGCAGTACAGGCAACCCTTCCAACAGCCAATAAGACAACAATAGTTTGATTCTCAAGTTAGGCTAAGTGGGCAATTCCAACAGCCTATGCAACAAAAAGGTCTAGCAGCCACGAAACCTGAGCCTTCATTAGAGGATTTGGTGAAGTAGATAGCCACAAATAACATCCAGCTCCAGCAGAGGATAGAGGCCACCATACAAAATTTAGAAACTCAAATTGGATAATTGGCCTCTACATTGAGTCAGCTGCAAGCCCAAGGTTCTAGACAACTTCCTTCCCAAATAATTCCCAATCCAAAGGGGAATGTGAATGCCATTATGCTGAGGTTTGGAAAATCTGTAGAAGCGTTATCTGAGCCTCAACCAGCCAGTAAGCATCAATTAGTAGAAGAAACATTTTCTGATGAACCAGCCCAAAAATCTGAGGGTCAGAAGAAATTGTTGTCGATGAGCAGTAGCAGCCTATAGTGGCTCTTCCCTTTCCACAGAGAGCCATTGAGACCAAAAAGATACATGAGGCAGAGAAGGACAGAGAGCTCCTTAATACTTTTAGGAAAGTGGAAGTCAATATTCCGTTGTTGGAGGTTGTGAACACTGAATTTTGACCAAGCTTCCAAAAAACTTAAAATTATAAAAATTTAAAAAAATAGTTAATAATTATCCACTTTCTTGACCAAATCCTCTCATTATGTCTTAGTCTATTTTATTTTATAACTTTGTCTTATTTTATTGAATGTAAAAAAAATTAAATAATAATAAAAAATATAAAAAAATAACAAAAAAATATGATTGATCTTGGTTTAACAAAAAAAAAATTGAAAGAAAAGTTTCGGCAGCGTGTGTACACGTGATCTGTTAAAAAACTTGCAAAACCCAAGGCTCGAGAGAAGAAAAAATAACAAATTTACAGAGAGGTAAAAGTGACAACCTAAAGAAATTACATGAAAAAAAAATCTTTCTACCTATAAGAGGGGATTTGGGCTTTGAATTTCAAAAGGCATGGCATTTGAGCGTGAAAGAGAAGATGAGAATTTAAGGGGGCTTTTGGATTCAGAGAAAAAAATTAGAGAGAAGGGAAAACTTTGAGCTTTCACAGTTGATGAATTGAGGAAGAGTTCTTCAGTTTTGAGGTGTTGCTATTGTAGGCAAGGTAAGTTTCTTGCTCTTCATTCTTTTTAATCGTTTAGCGTTCATCTCTGTATTTGCCTATCTAATACTCTTGCATCATTCAAGATGTGTATCCAACTGCCATTTGATTGTGGTTGAATGTTCTAAGTGAATATTTTTGTTATCAGTCATTTACTCTTTCACCATTCTTCAAATGCTTCATACCCCCTCCCAAACAGATACCCAAATAGCACAAAGCTTCCACTCAAACAACACTATCAACAACAATCAGACCCAACCAAACTTGAAAATACAGAAAATCAAACCAAAAATAGTTTCCCCTAAAAATAATCGAACCACGCCCATACACAAACTATCCCACCTTTAACCTTGACTTACCATCACAACCTACAAAACTCAAAACAAGAAAACATATAATCCATAACCAAAAATTAGGAAAACTCAACCATACCACCATTAGAAACACCATCAAACTTCCTGTCTGAAATCATTTTCTGCCACCATCAACCAAACCCATCTTCAACCCACACTCTACTACTCACCTCTCTCAACCGTGAAGCTCACAGTCACACCACCACCCAACTGAAAACCACACAACTAGTTGCCCAACACCAACTGAGCCGCTTACCTCACGTAACTCAGCACTGAGTCGATCTGTAACCCGCACCACCATTCCTTGTAATAGATCTACAATGCCCGCACCGTGCCGACCTGCCATCATCCCCTACGACCTAGCAGCCGTCGCACCTAACCACGTCACAACCCATCACGCCTCCCCTCGCCACTGAGTCATGAGCCCAGCACCACCCAACCTCCGTAAACCCATACCGCGCCACCGTGACCCTCCACCATGAATCAACCACACCCACCGCGTAACACACCCAACCAAACCTCTACACCACCCACCAAACAGCCACCATGCTCCTCCCTTGTGTCACCCACCTATTACAGAACCACCATCCTTCACAGGACATTACGTCAAGCCACGCTGCCATAGAACCACCATTCACAACCCCAATCACACAGCCACAACACCCAACATTGCCGGAACACCGCCCAAGCCAACGTCCAATGCCTCCGAAGCTGCTATTTTCAAACCCACAAGCCCCAACCTCCATTGCCATGGCAACCCAAGTCCCGTTGGCCTTCACCCAGAACCTATGACTGCCCAGATCCACGATGGAACATCACCTCTATGTTGCCATCCACTGCGCCTCGCACCAAGACCCATACTAGATCCGCTTCCGTGATTCCCAAGCTCTTTCTTCCATCGCGCCACCGAATCACCAACCACCGCCCCTCTCTGGCCCAAATCTAACCATCCTATCGCCTTTCATACCCTCTGTCTTTATCTCTCCCTCCCTTGCGTTTTCTGCTTCCAGTCTCTTCATTTTTTTTTCTATCTTTGTCTTTCTTTCTTTTATTTCTTATGTTCATTTAATTTTTTTCCTTTTTTTTGTGTTCATGGGCCAGTGAAACTCATTTCTACTAAGGTTACTTTCTTTCCTTTTTTTAATTAAAAAAATATGAAAATGTCAATATATATAAATGTATATATATATATATATATATATATTTGAGCTTAATTGTTTATTTATTTAGGATTCGTTCTCGTTTGATGGTATTTAATTTATTTAATAGTATGTTTTATATTGTGTCTTGTGACTAATGGGAAGTCAAAAAAAATTGAAGAAAATTTTGAAATAATAAAAAATGGTGAAAATCTAAAAATTATTGAAATTTTTTTTTGTTTTGAGTTATCTGGTTTGTGATGCTTATATTTAATCTTGTTTGTTTTTGTATTTACTTGGCTTATGGAAAATTGTGTTTACTTATTTATCCTTGTGCATCCCTTTTTTAAAAGAAATTATAAAAAAAACTTTTAATCAATGTAAAGACCAATGAGGATAATTAAATAGCAGATGCTATCTTCAATGTCGTTTAGATCATAAGGGTTAATTGAGTAGCCTGGTGCTAACTTAAATCTTGTGCAAGAATAGATCTATTTTCAAACAAAACCTATTTTCAAAAACCTTTTTCTTAATTAAAATCAATCAACCCACACATATTTTTTAAAGAACTACATGAGTTTGAGTTCTTCATTGCATCTGAGGATACGTAGGAGCGAAACTTCTATTCCATCAAGCCAAAAATTAAATTTTCATAATTTGTTTATCTATTTATTTATTTATTATTAAAAAAATATTTACAATGTTTTTAAGAGGAGTAAAATAAATATATTTTAAGATTATCAAGAATTTGCACAACTGACTTAAGGTACCGTCTCAAGATGGGTGTGTTAGGGGTGCTGTAGGATTAAGTTTCCACCCTTCTCTATGCATAACCGACTCCCGAATCAAATCTGGTTTCAAAGACTATTTTCTAAGAAAGGTTTTCTAATTTTTTCTAATTTAATTAAAATTGGTGGCAACTCCATTTTTCATTTTTAAAATCTTGTAAGTTGCTATATTTCACCGCGATCACGGTGGCGATAGATGGCGACTCCACTAGGGACACCTAGAGAGTCAAGCCGGTTATTGTTAGTTATCCAAATTATTAATAATCTCTATTTATTTATTTTACCCCTTTTTGTTCTTGTTTTTGTTTTCTTATTTGTTTGTAAATAGATTTTATTTAGTACTTATATGTAAATGTCTGATAGCATTTTTTGTGTTTATTTTAACATAATTTACTTGTATATATATATATTTTTTAATATTCTGTGCTTAATTGTTGAAACCCTAGGGTAGATGATTGCTTCCTGGTTGTTGTATATATGTTTTTGCAGGTTGAGAGTAATTTGGTCTTTTAAAATTTGTGTACAAGTTTGTATGCTCCCTCACACACATCACTATCACTTACCTCACACATTTTATGGGCTCTATACCTAAGTCTGTGCGAACTCAAGGAATAGGAGGGGTCTCAACTTTTGTTATTGAGGGGCTTTATGTTCACTTGACATTTGTTGAGACACCACTCAGATTGTTACCAATATCATGGATTAGTCATATTAAGAGGGTTTATCCCTACTTGTGATTAATTCATGAATTAGGTCCTTGTCTTTCGAGATAGGGGCAATCTGGGGACCATGACTTTTTAGAAGTTTAGATCTATCCTGAAAAACCTTGCATTGATAGATTGAACATAATGACTGCCAAAATTAGAATCGTGACCTTAAGGAAATCCAACCTTTAAGTTCCACCTAACTAGGGCACAAAGGGAATGTACTTCTTCTTTTTCTTTTCCTCATGTCATTCATTCTTACATTTTTTTTCTTAAAAAAAATCAGCATAAAAAAAAAAGAAAGAAAGGCACTTCATCTTGCATTTGCATGATATTCATAGCATTTTTAGAAAAAAGGGCTTAAAAAACAAAAAAATATATCATCTTGCATTTTCATGGAATTCCTAGCATTTCATTAAAAAAAACATCATCTTGCATTTTCATAGCATTCTTAGTATTTTAAAAATAAATAAAAAACATTTTGCATTTTCATAGCATTCCTAGTATTAAAAAAAAATGATACATTATCTTCCATTTTCATAACATTCCTAGCATTCTTAAAAAAAAGATACATCATTTTGTATTTTCATGGCATTCCTAACTCTTTTTTTAAAAAAAAGTAGAGAAAATATTTTCATCTCAAAGTTCATTCTTTATCTAATGTTATTCTGTTTTGATAAATCAAAGAAGGAACCATTGCACAATCTAGGAAAGAAAAGACTAATCAAATCAGAGTTCATAACACAAGGGCTCGAACAAAGCTTACAGCGATGGCAGCTGAGAACGAAGGAAGAAATTTGAGTATGAAAGTAGATGAGATGAAAAAGATGATGATTGAAATGGAAAAGTCTTAGAGAAGAATGTAGGAAATGTTGTTAGCCATGAGGGAGACCCTCACCTTGATTGGGGCAGCCAGAAATATAGGAGTGACTGGGGCACATTCACACCTGCCAACTATCACTTCCATGGGGACAAACCCTAGGGTCACCACTGAGATGTCTTTTGTGGAAGAAACCTCAAATATTGCACCGCTAGTGATTCATATCGGAGAAGAGTATTGTTCATCGGAAGGTACTCGAAATGAGGTTCATGATAACACTGAGTTCACATGGGAACAACTACATACAGTGTCAATGAGATTTCTTGCTAGGACTGGTCATGCAGCCATTCAAAATGATAAGATGAAGGAAGAATGGATGGAAGAGATGGAAAAACAAATTAAAGCAATCAAGGGGTCAATAGCTATGGTCCCCATAGGATAGAAGAGTTGTGCCCTACTGCTAACATTATTATCCCAAAGGACTTTAAGGTTCCAGAATTTGACAAATATGATGGAAGCACTAACCCATTTTTCCATCTAAAAACATACATTACCAAAATGTCAATTTGGTCAAAGGACTGGAAGTTCCTTATCAACTTATTTCATGAAAGCTTGACTGGACCTGCTTTAGAATGGTATATCCAACAAGACCTCTCTATAATCTCTTCTTGTGATGATTGGGCAAACTTGTTTATGAGACAATATCAATTTAACCTAGAAGCAGTCCTAACTCAGGAATAGTTGAGCTCAATGCAGAAAAAAATGAGGAATCTTTCAAACAATATGCACAAAGATGGAGAGCCTTGGCGACTCGAGTTCAACCCTCATTGACACTGTTTGAGATGTGTTCATATTTTTTGGGAACCCTGAGAAATCCTTTTATCGGGACAATAGCCAGAGAAGCCTATAAAGATTTTGTTGACTTGATCACTGTGGGAGAAATGATTGAGATTTTAGCCAAAGCTGAAAAGTTATCAATGAGTAATACAGAGGATACCGCTCCTAAGAAAGTATTCCAACCGAAAAAGAAAGAATCTAAAGTAAATTATGTCCAACACCAACAGACCTCCAAACCTCGATATTCACCACAATACCCAAGTCATCAACCACCATATAACCCTAACCTTTACTTTCCATACCAAACACCTACACCTACACCTCCTTATTACCCACCCCACTAAATTGTGCCAACCACAAATAACGCTCCAACTTTGCAATTCCAAATCAACAATGTTCTCACACCACAATTATATGTACCAACTTGCCCAACTTATACCTAATATCCACCTGCACCTTTGCAAAATTTCCCAAATCACCCACAGCCTTGGTTAAACTTCCAAAATCAAGGTTGCTTCCATCCCCAAAACCTACCCTATTTCCCAAGATTATCCATTTCAAACGCAGACTTATTCCAAAGGCTTTTTGATACTCACCTCATCTCTGGAAATCCTATACGTCCCCTAGAACCCTCATTCCCAACATGGTATAATCTAAGTTTAACTTACAAATACAATAGGGACATCCCAGGGCACTCAATTGAAGATTGTGAATCTTTCAAGATTGCAGAAAGGAAGCTAATTGCTTATGGGGAGCTTGACATTCAAGAAATGGCTAGACACAAAATTATCAACGACCCAATTCCTAATCATGATGGAAGGAATAAGGTAAATGCATTGGAGATGGAAGGATCACCCATAAAAAAAGTCATGAGCTTGCATATGGCAATGGCTAAAATATTCGAGGGGTTGAAAAAAACAGGTTATAGTATTACTGCACCAGCCTCAACGATGAAAGAAGAGGAGAAGCAGGAGGAAGAGTCAATTTGTGCTTATCATTGTGGAGGAATAGGACATGATATCGAGAATTGTTTGGACTTTAAGGTTCGAATCCAATAATTACTTACTTCAAGGGTAATACAAGTTAGACAAGAGGTAGCGTCCTCTGAAGAGGTCAATGTAGAGTTAGTGGAAATAGTGAGGAGCATAACTCTGGGAGAAGAAAATGATGCAGCACATTCCTCATCTGAGGAAAATATTCCTAGCACTAGTCGAGATAATCGTATCTGAAGAAGTCATTCACCCTCCAACAACTCGAAACCTCTGAATAATGGGAGATTCGAGGTGTTAATTAAAGTGATTGCCATAAAATAATTAGTGATGTTGAACTCATGTTAACTTTCTTGAAGCATTAATGTAATGAATTTACATGAATACCTTGTTTCCTTTCATTTTGATCACAATGTCTTTCTTAACATTTATTCTTTTTCATTTCTTCAAAGTATCTTCCTTGTATTTAGGCCCCATTGAACTCCAATTCTTGGCAATTCTCAGTTTGGTAGATGTCAATAAAGTCCGCATGTGCAAGTGCCTTTTTAAAAAAAAAAGAAAAAGAAAAATGAATAAAAAAAGAAACAAAGAAGTAATTACTTTGTGTGCGCTATCTTTTTGTCTCAAAATTAAAAATTTGAAAATAAGCAATCATGATTCAAAAATGAAGACTGACCATTTTTCTCTATCTCTTACAAAATTTTGTCATCTTTATCACTTGTTATCCCTTTTGAGCTTGAAAATTTCATCAATAAACCCTGGATAAGGATCACCCCTACACTAGGGGATAGCACAAAACAAAGGTTGATTGCCATGGTGGCTATTTTGAAGTATAATAGAAAAGGAAGAAAAGGTGAAAAGGAGCAAGAAGTAAAAATAAAAAAAAATAATAAAAAACTAAAAAAAAAGGGAAAGAAAGAAGAAAAAAAATGAAATGAAATGAGTCATGACAAAGAGAATGAAAGAAAATGAAATGAAATGGGGAAGAAATGGAGAACAATAAGAGAAAAGTGTGTTTGAAAGTGCAAAATCAAAAATGAAGTTTAACTTTGAACAAGTATCCTTGGTCTCATTCAACCTTTAAACACTTGCTTGAGCTTTACATCTTTCCTTTCATAACCCCTAGTCTTGGCCCCGTTACAAGCTTTAAAAAGTCCAATCTAATCAATGAAGGATTGTTATCATTTTCATTAACTTTAATTTTGAGACAAAGGTTATGCTCATCTAAGTATCTAGTTCATTGCTCCTAAAAAAAATAAGGAAAAGAGGAGGAAGAGGTACTTACTAGTCTTACACCGAGGCAAATCTTATAGTTACTAGGGCGAGTTTTTGCCCTATTCAATTCAATCCTATGTTGGTTGTGGCTTCTGATTACTCAAGAAGGGGGGTTGAATTGAATATTATAGGTTTTTGAGACTTTTTCCCTTTTTGCAAAAATTGATTCTTTTCTTTAAAGAAAGAGATTTTGTCAACAAACAAACCAAAATGTGTTTTTACAAGATGTATTGCAATCAAGAATTGAAATTTATAAAGAAATATTAATAATAAGATTGATTTCAGATTAAAACATGATCATTAACAAATTAGATCATACAAGCATCCCTAACATATTGCTTAATTCATACATTCAACAATAAAGCAAATAAAGAGTTAAGGGATAGAGAAAATTGCAAACCGAGATTTATCCTGGTTCAACTACCTCCTCTGGTAACCTGCATCCAGTCCCCACACCACTGTGAGATTTATCCACTATAGAAAATCAATATACAAGATTCTTTACAAAAGCTCCACTTCTTGGTTCTTTTTACCCAAATGACAGCTTTTCAGTCAAAGCAATCTTGTAAAACCTACAATAATTCCTTTTATTCTTGCATAGAACGAAGAGTCTCTTCTACTCTTGATCTAACCAGCGATAGAACCTTCTCTCTTGTCTCTCTTTTACAAAATTTGAAAAGATTGAATCAGATTCCAAGAAATCAGAAATTACAAATTGAAACTCTAGAGAAAAATAATACTCTATTTTTCTTCAATGAAAAGCTCTCTGAATTTTGAGTGTATGATTTCGTATGTTGAATAATTGTTGTTGAAAAAGTGTTTGCCAATGTCCTTATATAGGTATATCTCAAAATAGATTAGTTGAATACACTTTACAAATCAGTTGAGATCATAACAGACTTAACAGAAAAATTCTATTATTGGTCAATCGATGTGTACACAGATGTATTAAACAAGATTTCATTTTTATAACATATGTACATCGATTGCCTAATCAATTATTTTCTTGGATATTCTTGATCTTGAATAATACACATATGAATACATCGATGTTGTTCTTCAAAAACACTTTAAATTTCAGCCCAAAAGATTATACATCGATTAACTAATCGATTGTATAATTATTTTAAAATGTTCTTTCTTCTGTTTTGGCTTATACATCGATGTATCAATAGATGTATTAAAGTAAAATGCTTCTGTTTTGACTTATACATAGATATACTAATTAATGTATATATGTCAAAAACTTCTGTCTTGACTTATACATAGATGTACTAATCGATGTATAGATATGTCAAATGCATTCTAGCCTCTGTTTTATTTATACATTGATGTACTAATCGATGTATATATACAAATGTGCATATTGATCAAGTAAGTCCAGAATCAATCGATGTATGCATAGATGTATAACATTTATACATAGATGTACATATAGGTTTTCATCAAAAGTTAGTTAATTAACTGAAAGTACATTGATGTACACATAGATGTACAAACTTATTAATTAACCTTGTTCATTCTTAGTCCATTTATTCTTTTGAAAAACCATTTTTACTTATTTGAGAGAACTTAATCAAAGAATTAAACTGAGTCTTTTTTTTACAACATGTTCCTAATGATCTTCATTGTATTGCTTCTTCATGATGCTTCTTCTTCAAGTAATCCTTCTTGATCTTTGCATTGACTTTACTTGCTCCTTTAAATCTCATTGAAAAATTTAGGCTTGGCAAGCAGTAAGTGACTCAAAATAATAATCATATTAAGTTTAGTCATTAATCAAAATAAACTAGGGGCATTTATCCACAAACTCCTCTTTTTTGATTGATGATAAACTTACCATACATAACGTGTTTAACATTCAATACATCAGAGTAATTAAAATGTATATCAGAGTAATATTGCCATTTACTCCCCCTGTCTAATTGACAGTTCTTTAGTATGTAAACATGTATAGGATCATTGCATCATTATTTATATTTTAGATCATTAGTTTAAGTTGATTTAGTATGTATGTAGTATATTTGTATGGTACCTATTTCTCCCCCTTTGTCATTATCAAAAAAATATATAAAGGAGAATCAAAGTACAAAAGTATATAAAACAAAGTACATTCTTAAAATTCAAACATTCATTTAGTCATATTAGCTTGATCAAAGTAGGTCATGCAGTCATTTATCATCATCATTGTTCAAAACAGAATTGAAAATAGTTCAATTAATATCAAAAGCAACATTACAGACACACTTAAGACATCCTAAGACCTAAATTTCTTCATTGGTTCTAGGTTCTTCTGTGTGCTGTGAAGCTTGACTTGCTTGCCCTTTAGAATTAACTTCCTCTTCAAGTGCAGCAGTAGCAGCAGCTTCTCTAGCTATGTTCACAACATCTTCAGAAGTAGGATGAACTTCTGGAGGTGCAGTGATAGAAATGCCTAGATGTTGATGTAGAGTGGCCATTTGGCCTTCCAAAGTATTGAGTCTAATACTCAAGTAGTCAATAGATTATTTTTGCATCATATGATGTTTTGTTTGCCTAGCCTTAAAGCCTTCAAACATTTGTATTAACTTGTCCATTTTGTTATTCAACTCTGAATTTTCCTCAGTAGCTCTTGTTGGTTCTTCACCAGCTATTCTGACCCATTCTCCATCTACTTTAGCAAACTTCATCTTGCTAATTGTTCCTTCACCAAATTTTTGAGTTACCTTTGTGGCATCAAATTTCTCTTCATTTTTTAGAGAAACACCAAAATGTTCCAGCAGACACATCACCAATCCAGGATATGGTAGGGTAGCTCCACTGATTTTACAGTCCAACATGTGTCTAGCAATTATGTAGCTCCAACTTAGTTGCTTCTTTTGTAGCATAGCCCAGAGCATTAAGATGTCATTATTCTGCACCACAACATGATTTCCTAATCTTGGTAGCAGCATCCTGCTCAGCATATATTGCAGGAGCCTATGCTGAATGTGCATTGAACTGATGTTTATTACTCTTCCTTCTAGTGCATTTTCAATTAGAAGCACATTCTTTGCTTCTTCCCTATCAAAGGTCTTAATCTAAATACTGTCTGTTCCAGTACCAGCAAAATTACTTCCTTTGTAGTCTAATCCAGTAAATTGAGCAAATTCTTCAAAAGTCATCTCAATTTTAGTGTTCTTTACTTCAGCAGAGAATCCCTCATTGTCCATTTCATATGTACAATAAAATGCTTTGATCAATGTAAGGTAAATGCCACTCTTAATCTTCAAAAATTGAGTCAGATTTTACTTTTCTAAAATTTTGTGAAAATTAAATTCATGAGCTTCAAAATAATTAAAATCTACAGTTCTAACTTCATGAGTATCTCTGTGCTTAAAATTGTTCTTATAAAGCATAATGTGTTCTTCATCAGAGAAATACCTCCTGAGAAGTTCAATCTCAATAACTCTTTCATCATCTTCTTCTTCTTCCTCTGTCATCTTTCTTTTCTTTTGGACAGTTTTCTTTTTGGGTGTGTCCTTCACCACCTTCTTCTTCCTTTCTTGTTTCATAGATGTTGGTCTTGAAGATTCAGCAATCTTCTTTCCTTTGTCCTGTGTTTTCTTCTTCAAGCTTTTGATTTAAAGCTTATCAATTCTTTGAGAAGGCTAAGCTTTCTCAGTCCCTTTTCTTTTAGGATGAACAGAGGTTACTGTGGGTGATACACGTTAAGGTGTGGAGGATTGAGTTAAGGAGGAAGATGTAGAGTTAGAGGGAACAGGTGTAGAGGGTTCAGGATGCTTCACACGAGCCATTGGAGAAGATTTCAAGTTTTGCTAGGGTTTAGGATCTCTGAGATTTGGTTTAGACGAGTGAAGATTTTGGAGGGAAGTTGAAATTAATAAACCTAGTATAGTCAATCAATTTCCCAATTGATGTATTAAGGGGTTTTTACCTCCAATACAGATGCTAATCGATGTACTTAGCATCAAGATTTTAATTTTAAATCATATACATCGATGTGTCAATCGATGTATAAGCTAAGTCAGAGAGTATCAAATTTTAAAACTTCAATGCAATCGATGTGTGAATCAATGTATAAGCAATGTCAGAGAGTCCAATAATTGCAACAGCGTTCAATCGATGTATAAGGTAAGTCAGTGAGTTCTAAATTTTGGATTTATCATGCAATCGATGTTACAATCGATGTATACGTAGGGTCAGTGTTTTAAAAACATTCTAATCGATGTGTCAATCGATGCATAATCTCTTACAATAAGTAGTGTATTTAAGATTAGTTATACAATCGATGTGTAAATTGATTTCTAACATATTAAATTGGAATTGCCAAAATTCCATATCAGGTCAATCGATGTATTAATCGATGCCTACCATATACTGTACCTAATTAATTGAATGAATCGATTATCCAATCGACGCATAATGATTTTCAGAGAGACATGTTTTCTGATTTTTGACTTCAATCAATGTACAAATTGATGTTCTAGTTATTTTAAGTATATAATGCTTATATCAATTGATTGTGCAATTAGTGTATAACATCAAACATCAAAAAATTACGCATTCAACATTCAAAACATCAAGCATAGGTAGGATCAATTATTCCTAACTCTCTTCTTATGTAGAAAAAGCTTTCTTTAGCCAATGGTTTAGTGAAAATATCAGCTAATTGTTTAGATGTTTTAATATATTCAATGATTATATCTCCACTTTGAATGTGACCCCTTATGAAATGATGTCTTATCTCAATGTGTTTAGTTCTGGAATGCATTATAGGATTCTTAGTGAGATTTATAGCACTAGTATTATCACATTTGATTGGTACTTTCTCTAAGAGAATACCATAATCAATAAGTTGTTGTTTCATCCATAGGATTTGTGCACAACAACTTCCTACTGCAAAATATTCTGCTTCAGCAGTTGATAAAGCCACACTTGTTTGTTTCTTACTAAACCAAGAAACTAATGAGTTTCCTAAAAGGTGGCAGGTTCCACTAGTACTTTTCCTATCTAACTTGCATCCAGCAAAGTCAGAATCAGAATATCCTACTAAGTTACATGTTGATCCTTTAGGATACCATAATCCTATTTCTTTAGTTCCTAACAAGTATTTCATGATTCTTTTTACAGTAGTTAAGTGTGATTCTTTAGGATTGGATTGATATCTAGCACACATACAAACACTGAATATTATATCAGGTTTACTAGCAGTTAAATAAAGTGAGGAACCAATCATACCTCTGTACTTGGAAACATCTACTGATTTACCTTTCTCATCTTTGTCCAAGTAGCATGAAGGACTCATTGGAGTAGCCATTTCCTTTGCATTCTTCATTCCAAACTTCTTCAGTAGTTCTTTGCAGTACTTAGTTTGGCTTATAAAAGTCTCATCATCACATTGTTTGATTTGTAGCTCGAGGAAGTATGTAAGCTCTCCCATCATAGACATTTCAAACTCGTTTTGCATTAATTTGGCAAATTCCTTACATAAAGATTCATTAGTAGCACCAAATATAATATCATCAATATAAATTTGAACAAGTAGTATGTTTTGTGATTTTATTTTTCTAAATAGTGTTGTGTCAACTTTTCCTCTTATGAATCCATTTTGAAGTAAGAAATTACTTAGCCTTTCATACCAAGCTCTTAGAGCTTGTTTAAGTCCATAAAAGGCTTTAGTGAGTTTATACACATGATTAGGAAATTCATTTATTTCAAATCCAGGGGGTTGACCAGCATACACTTCTTCTTGTATATATCCATTTAGGAATGCACTCTTAACATCTATTTGATACAATTTAAAATCCATAATACATGCATATGCTAACAACATTCTAATAGCCTCTAATCTAGCCACAGGTGCATATGTTTCATCATATTTAATTCCTTCTTCTTGATTATAACCTTTGGCTACTAATCTTGCTTTATTTCTTATTATGATACCATTTTCATCAAGCTTATTCCTAAACACCCATTTTGTACTAATTATTTGTTTGTCCTTGGGTTTAGGAACAAGTTTCCAAACTTTATTTCTTTCAAACTGATTAAATTCTTCTTGCATTGCCATTATCCAGTTTTCATCAATAATTGCTTTATTTATAGTTTTAGGTTCAACTTGTGATACAAAAGCCATATTATTGCATGCATTTCTTAAGGAATGTCTAGTGGTTACCCATTTGGATATTTTATCAATTATGTTGTCCAAAGGGTGATTCCTTGCAGTTTTCCATTCTTTAGGTAGATCTTCATGTTGAGCATCTTTTGGAATTTCCACTACTTCATCCACTTTGGCATTGTCTTGATTTTCTTCAAGTTAAATCTCTTCTAAAACTTCTGCAACATCATCGACAGGTTCCTTTCCCAACCTTTTGGGGTTAGTTTCATCAAATATAACATGTACAGATTCTTCAATTATTTGTGTTCTTTTATTGAAAATTCTAAAAGCTTTACTAGATGATGAATAGCCTAGAAATATTCCTTCATTAACTTTAGGATCAAACTTTTCTAGATTGTCCTTTCCATTATTTAGTACAAAACATTTACAACCAAAAATATGAAAATGTGAAACATTTGGTTTTCTACCTTTATAGAGTTCATATGGAGTCTTTTTCAAAATTGGTCTAATCAAGACTCTGTTCATTAAATAGTAAGCTATGTTTACAGCATTTGTCCAAAAAAATTTTGGCATGTTTGAGTCATTCAACATAGTTCTTGCTATTTCTTCTAAGGATCTATTTTTCCTTTCTACAACTCCATTTTGTTGTGGAGTTCTTGGAGTAGAAAAATTATGTTGAATTCCCAACTCTTCACAGAAATTATCAAATTCTTCATTTTGAAATTCTCCACCATGATCACTCCTTATAGTAGTTATTTTCATGTCTTTTCCATTTTGTACTAACTTAGCCATTTTCTTAAAGGCTGTAAAAGCTTCATTCTTATGTGTTAAGAAGAAGGTCCATGTAAATCTAGAGTAATCATCACCTATAACTAATGCATATAAATTTCCTCCAAAACTCTTGGTCCTAGAAGGTCCAAATAAATCCATGTGCAGTAGTTGTAAAGGTCTTTCAATTGAAACTATATTTTTAGCCTTAAAAGATATTTTTGTTTGTTTGCCCTTTTGGCATGCATCACATAAACCATCTTTTAAGAATTTGGTTTTAGGAAGTCCAATTACCAATTCTTTAGAAATAAGTTTGTTTAGATGATTCATATGAATATGTCCTATTCTTCTATGCCATAGCCAATTTTCCTCTTCCTTAAATATCAAACAACATACATCATTAGTAGAAATACTTTCTAAATCTATCATGTATATGTTATTCAATCTATTACCTATCAGCTTTGCATTTCTATCATGCTTGTTTTCTACAATGCAACTACTAGAGTTAAAGAATACATTATAACCTTTATTACATAGTTGGTTGATGCTTAGTAGATTGTGCTTGAGCCCTTCAACATATAGTACACCTTCTATCTTGGTAGTTATGTTTCTTCCAATTGTTCCAATTCCTAGAATCCTTCCTTTATTGTTATCATTATAGGTAGCACTTCCACTTTTTTTAGGAGTGAAGGATGAGAACTTAGTGATATCTCCAGTCATATGTTTTGAGCAGCCACTATCAAGATACTAATTTGAACTTTTGGCTCTCAAACACATCTCATCTTCATTGTCACTTTGATGGTTAGTCATGAGACAAAGATTGGCTTCTTCTTCCTCAGAATGTTCAGAGGAATCCATATCATTTTCTTTCCAAGCTATGTATGCTCTTCTTGGCTTTCTATTTTTCTTGTCCTTGGACTCATGATTGTCACGCTTGTCCTTCTTTTGAAGTTTAGGACACTCATTCTTGTAATGTCTAGGTCTGCCACATTCATAGCACTTCACATTTGATGTTGAACTTTCAGCTTTTGAAGTGTTCTTCTTGGAAAAGAAATTTGAGGGCCTTTTGTTGAAGGTTTTCTTCTTTTTGAGGAATCTTTTGAACTTTCTAACTAGCAGTCCTATATCCTCTTTAGATTCATCTTCATCACTATCAAGACTTTCTTTGGAGACAATTGCTTTAAGTGATAAGCCTCATTTCTTCTTCTCTTTCTCTTCATGATCATTCAATCTATGCAACTCCATCTCATGTTCTTTGAGTTTTCCAAATAGTGTAGCAATATTCATGGTTTCCAAGTCCTTTGATTCAGCTATAGCAGTAATCTTTGGTTGTCATTCTCTTGTCAAACATCTCATGATCTTATTGATTTGTTGTTCATCTGAAATGCTCTTTCCTAGTCCATTCAGATGATTCACTATGTGAGTGAACCTTCTTTGCATATCATTGATGTCTTCACCATTCTTTATGTGAAAGAGTTCATACTCGTGCATGAGTGAGTTCATTCTTGCTCTCTTTACATCACTGGTTCCTTCATGAGTAATTTGTAGCATATCCCGCATTTGCTTGGTTGTCTTACAATTTGAAACCCTGAAAATTCATCATAACTCAAGGCAGCAGTTATAATATTCTTAGCTTTAGCATTATAACCTACTTTCTTTTTGTCCTCATCATCCCAATCACTTCTAAGTTTTTCTTTCTTGTTGCCATTAGCATCAAGAGAGTGAGGAATGTATGGGCCATTCTCAACAGCATCTAAAACATTAATGCCACTTGCCTCAAGAAATATTAACATCCTTTCTTTCCAATACATATAGGCAGTGCCATTGAAAGCAGGGGGTCTTGCCAAGGAAGCCCCTTCTCCCAGGATATCATTTGAAGCCATCCTCTTAAGCTATTAAGCTTTACACAAGAGTGAAAGCTCTAGTACCACTTATTGGTTGTGGCTTCTGATTACTCAAGAAGGGGGGTTGAATTGAGTATTACAGGTTTTTGAAACTTTTCCCTCTTTTGCAAAAACTGATTCTTTTCTTTAATCAAAGAAAGAGATTTTGTCAACCAACAAACCAAAATGTGTTTCTGCAAGATGTATTGCAATCAAGAATTAAAATTTATAAAGAAATATTAACAATAAGATTGATTTCAGATTAAAACATGATCATTAACAAATCAGATCATACAAGCATCCCTGACATATTGCTTAATTGATACAATCAACAATAAAGCAAATAAAGAGTTAAGGGATAGAGAAAATTATAAACCAAGATTTATCCTGGTTCAGCTATCTCCTCTGGTAACCTACATCCAGTCCCCACACCACTGTGAGATTTATCTATTATAGAAAATCAATATACAAGATTCTTTACAAAAGCTCCACTTCTTGGTTCCCTTTACCCAAATGACAGCTTTTCAGTCAAAGTAATCTTACAAAACCTATAAGAATTCCTTCTATTCTTGCACAGCACTAAGAGTCCCTTCTACTCTTAATCTAACCAGTGAGAGAACCTTCTCTCTTATCTCTCTTTTTCAAAATTTGAAGAGATTGAATCAGATTTCAAGAAATCAGAAATTACAAATTGAAACTCTAGAGAAAAATAATACTCTGTTTTTCTTCAATGAAAAGCTCTCTGAATTTTGAGTGTATGATTTCGTATATTGAATAATTGTTATTGAAAAAGTGTTTGCCAATGTCCTTATATAGGTATATCTCAAAATAGATTAGTTGAATACACTTTACAAATCAGTTGAGATCATATCAGACTTAACAAAAAAATTCTATTATTGGTCAATCGATATGTACACAGATGTATTAAACAAGATTTCACTTTTATAACATGTGTACATCGATTGCCTAATTGATTGTTTTCTTGGATGTTCTTGATCTTGAATGATACACATATGAATACATCAATGTTGTTCTTCAAAAACACTTTAAATTTTAGCCTAGAAGATTATACATCGATTAACTAATCGATTGTATAGTTATTTTAAAACGTTCTTTCTTCTATTTTGGCTTATACATCGATGTATCAATAGATGTATTAAAGTAAAATGCTTCTATTTTGACTTATACATAGATGTACTAATCGTTGTATAAATGTCAAAAACTTCTGTCTTGACTTATACATAGATGTACTAATCGATGTATATATATGTCAAATGCATTCTAGCCTCTGTTTTATTTATACATTGATGTACTAATCGATGTGTATATACAAATGTGCATATTGATCAAGTAAGTCCAGAATCAATCGATGTATGCATAGATGTATAACATTTATACATAGATGTACATATAGGTTTTCATCAAAAGTTAGTTAATTAACTGAAAGTACATTAATGTACACATAGATGTACAAACTTATTAATTAACCTTGTTCATTCTTAGTCCATTTATTCTTTTGAAAAACCATTTTTACTTATTTGAGAGAGCTTAATCAAAGAATTAAATTGAGTTTTTTCTTTACAACATGTTCCTAATGATCTTCATTGTATTGCTTCTTCATAATGCTTCTTCTTCAAGTAATCTTTCTTGATCCTTGCATTGACTTTAGTTGCTCCTTTAAATCTCATTGAAAAATTCAAGCTTGGTAAGCAGTTAGTGACTCAAAATAATAATCATATTAAGTTTAGTCATTAATCAAAACAAATTAGGGGCATTTATCCACATCCTACACTCGACAAATCTTTTGTTCACTAGGATGATTTTCTACCCTATTCAATTTAGTCCTACACTGGGCAAATCTTTTGTTCACTAGGGCTATTTTTTGCCTTATTCAATTCAGTCTTAAACTGGAGCAAATTTCTCTTTGGTTCAATTTGGCCTTACACTAGGACAAGTTTCTACCTTACTCGATTTGACTCTAAATTAGGGCAATTTTTTTCCCTTGGTTCAATTTGACCTACACTGGGGCAAATCTTTTGGTCACTAAGGCGAGTTCCTACCCTATTCAATTCAGTCCTATACTGAGGCAAATTTCTCTTTGGTTCGATTTGGCCTTATGTTAGGGCGAGTTATTACCCTATTCTATTTAGTCTTGAACTGGGGCAAATTTCTCTTTGGTTCAATTTGTCTTGATGTAGATGTTCAGAAGAAAATCCTTGGCCATAATGTCTAGTAGGTAACTAGACAAATTTTTAAGAAGATCAAACTAATTCATATTGGGTCAACACCTCTTTAAATCTTATACCATTGTTTGTGTCTTTTTTTATATATACCATTTTATGTAGTCAAACTTCCAAGACCAATATGGAAGTTGTTTACTTAGTAAATTCATTTTTTTTTTGTACTTTTGAATCCATGTCTGTTTGTTACGTAATGCTTCAGGTAAGGTGAACATGAGTACAACACTATGATTTGACCATCTAATGGTAATCCCTTGATGAACAATTCAGACTGAAAAGAACTTAGAAGTTCCAATTAAAGGGGAAAGTGATATCTCAAGGGATAATCCAAAAATAAGAGGTACTCGAGCAAAAAAGGAAAAAGAGCCCATTAGACTGAAAACTCAAAAGGGCGGTTTAAGCAAAAGTTAAGGCAAATAAATTGGCATGGCTTAAACTGGGGCAATTATTTTTTTTTGGCAATTTTGTTTGCATTCAATTGGCCACGTTGGGGCAAAATTTATGAAGGACTAAGGAGAAGATGTGTTGAAGGAAGTAGCAACAAAGACAGCGATTGAGTTATCAAGCAGTTACAGAGAATCAACTAGATGAGGGACAAAATTAAATACTGGGACAAATTTTTCTCTCAAGGACTTAGCCTAGCAAGGGTTCATGACAAGAGATGATAATCTCATTTCTCAAAAGGAGAGTTGAGAGCGAAAATTAGGAAAAAAAAAGAGAAAAGAAGAAGAAAAAGAAGAAGGAGAGAAAGGATGGGTAACTAGGATTGAGGCTAAAGCACGAGAACAAGGGGTTTGATTTGTCAAAGCTTTCCAAAAGTCATTGTTGGTTCAAAGGACTTTTAATAAAATTTAAGAAAAAAAGAAAAAAAGAGAAAAAAGAGAGAAAAAGAGAAAGAAAAAGAAAAAAAAAAAAAAAAAAAAGAGAGAGAGAAAGAAAAATAAAAAATAAAAAAAGAGCATCGTTGGTTTAAAGGACTTTTAATAATTTTTTTTAAAAAAAAAAAAGAGAAGAGAGAGAGAAGAAGAGAAAGGAAAAAAAAAAAAAAGAGAAAAAAAAATAAAAAAAAGAGAGAAAAAAAAGAAAAAAAAAGGAAAAAGAGAGAAAAGAATAAAAAAAGAGAAGAAAAAAGAAGAAAAATCTTTTTGGGTCAAGATGCCTATTGCCTTTTAAAATTTCTATCTTTTGGGAGGCAGTAGCCCATTGTCTTTTTATTTTTGGGGCACAGTAGCCCATTGTTTTTTAATTTTTGGGACGTAGTAACCCATTGTCTTTTAATTTTTGAGACGCAGTAGCCCATTATCTTTTAAATTTCGGGATGCAGTAGCCCATTGTCTTTTAATTTTTGGGACGCAGTAGCCCATTGTCTTTTAAATTTTGGGACGTAGTAGCCCATTATTTTTAAAATTTCGGGACATAGTAGCCCATTCTTTTTTAATTGAGATGTAGTAGCCCATTGTTTTTCAAATTTCAAGACACAATAGCCCATTGTCTTTCGGGACGCAGTAGCCCATTATTTTTTAATTTTTAGGACACAGTAGTCCATTGTCTTTTAATTTTTGGGATGCAGTAGCCTAGTGTCTTTTAATTTTTGGGATGTAATAGCCCATTGTCTTTTAATTTTTAGGACACAGTAGTCCATTGTCTTTTAAATTTTGAGATGCAGTAGCCTATTGTCTTTTAAATTTTTAGGACACAGTAGCCCATTATTTTTCAAATTTTTGGACACAGTAGCCCATTGACTTTTAATTTTCGGGATGCAGTAGGCCATGGTCTTTTAAATTTTGGGATGTAGTAGCCCATTATCTTTTAAATTTTGGGACGCAGAAGCCCGCTATCTTTTAAATTTTGGGACACATAAGCCTGCTGTCTTTTAAATTTTGGGACACAGAAGCCTATTATTTTTCAAATTTTGAGACACAGAAGCCCATTGTCTTTTAAATTTTTGGACATAGAAGCTCATTGTTTTTCAAATTTCAAGATACAGAAGCCCATTATCTTTTAATTTTTGGGACACAGTAGTCCATTGTCTTTTAAATTTTAGGATGCTGTAGCCCATTGTCTTTTGGGATGCAGTAGCACACTGTCTTTTAAATTTCAGGACACAGAAGCCCACTGTCATTCCATGCATCATTTTGAGCGCTTCGACTCCATGCTTCTTTAAATTTTTATCACTTATTTGGAGCGCATCAGCTCCCTGCATTTTAAATTCTTTTGAGCGCATCGACTCCCTACATTTTAAATTTCTATCTTTTATTTTGAGCTCATCGACTTCCTGCATTTTAATTTCCTGTCATTTACTCTTGAGCGCATCGAATCCCTACATTTTAAATTCCTGTCATTTACTTTTGAGCACATCGACTCCCTGCATTTTAACTTCTTGTCATTTACTTTTGAGCGTATTGGCTCCATGCATTTTAATTTCTGTCAATTCTTTTGAGTGCATCGGTTCCTTGCTTTTTAAATTATGTTGAGTCCATCGGCCCCATGCATTTTAAATTTCTTGTCATTTTATTTTGAGCGCATCGGCTCCTTGCTTTTTAAATTCTGTTTAGCGCATCATTCCATGCATTTTAAATTCCTATCATTTTCTTTTAAGCGCATCGGCTCCTTGCATTTTAGATGTCTATCATTTACTTTTAAGCGCATCGACTCTTTGCATTTCATTGTTCTCGCATTGTTTTGTTTCTCTTTTTGTATCATCTTATGCATTTTTATATAAAATTTGAGTTAATGTTTTTACTTGTCTCTTACAATGATAAAATGAAAAACTATTGTTATTCCTTTTATCTAGTAAAAGACAAATAAAGAGAGACAACTGTGAATACTAAATTTTGATCAAGCTTCCAAAAATAAAAAATTAAAAATTAAAAATTAAAAAAATTAGTTAATAATTATCCTTAACCAAATCCTCTAATTATGTCTTAGTCCATTTTATTTTATCACTCTGTCTTATTTTATTTTGAATGTAAAAAATACTAAAATATTAAAAAATAACAAAAATAACAAAAAAAATATAATTGATCTCGATTTGACAAAAAAATTGAAAAGAAAAGTTTTAGCAGTTTGTGTACACGTGATTTGTCAGAAAACCTACAAAACCCAAGGCTCGAGAGAAGAAAAAATAGCAAATTTGCAGAGAGGTGAAAGTGACAACCTAAAGAAATTACATGAAAAAAAAATTTTCTTTCTGCCTACAAGAGGGGATACGGGCTCTGAATTTCAAAAGGCAAGACATTTGAGCGTGAGAGAGAAGATGAGAATTTGAGGGGGCTTTTGGATTCGGAGAAAAAAATCAGAGAGAAAGGAAAACTTTGAGCTTTCATAGTTGATGAATTGAGGAAAAGTTCTTCAGTTTTGAGGTGTAACAATTGCAGGCAAGGTAAGTTTCTTGTTTTTCATTCTTTTTAATCATTTAGCCTTCATCTCTGTATTTTGCTATCCAATACTCCTACATCATCAAAGATGTGCATCCAATTGCCATTTGAATGTGGTTGAATGTTCTTAGTGAATATTTTTGTTATCAGTCATTTACTCCTTCACCATTCTTCAAATGCCTCATACCCCCTCCCAAACAGATACCTAAATAGCACAAAGCTTCCACTCAAACAACACTATCAACAGCAATCAGACTCAACCAAACTTGAAAACACAGAAAATCAAACCAAAAACAATTTCCCCTGAAAACAATCGAACCACACCCATACACAAACTATCCCACTTCTTACCTTGAATTACCATCACAACCTACAAAACTCAACAACAAGAAAACATATAATCCATAACCAAAAATTAGGAAAAACTCAACCATACCACCATTAGAAACACCATCAAATTTCCCGTCTCGAAATCATTTTTCGCCACCATCAACCAAACCCATCTTCAACCCACACTTTGCTACTCACCTCTCTCAATCGTGAAGCTCACAACCACACCACCACCTAACCAAAAACCACCCAACCGGTCGCCCAAAGACCTAACCGAGCCTCTTACCTCGCATAACTCAGCACTGAGCCAATCTGCAACCTACACCACCGTTCCTTGCAATAGATCCGCAATGCCCGCACAACGCCAACTAGCTGTCGTCCTCCACAACCCAGCCGCCATCGCACTCAACCACGTCATAACCCATCACACCTCCCATCGCCACCGAGTCATGAGCCCGCACCACCACCCAACCTCGTAAACCCATACCACACCACTATGACCCTCCACCGCGAATCAGCCACACCCACCACGCAACACACCCAACCAAACCTCTACACTACCCACCAAATAGTCACCATGCTCCTCCTTTGTGTCACTCACCCATTGCAGAACCACCATCCATCACAGGCCACTATGTCAAGCCACGCTACCACAGAACCACCATTCACAACCCCCATCACATAGCCACAACACCCAACACCGTAGAAACATCGCCCAAGCCAATGCCCAATGCCTCCGAAGCTGCTATTTTCAAATCCACCAGCCCCAACCTCTGTTGCCATGATAACCCAACTCCCATTGGCCTTCACCCAGAACCTATGACTGGCTAGATCCATGACGGAATGTCGCCTCTATGTTGCTATCCCCCGCGCTTCGCACCAAGACCCATACCAGATCCGCTTCTGCGACTCCCAAGCTCCTTCCTCCATCGCGCCATCATCCGAATCGCGAACCACCGCCCCTCTCTAGCCCAGATCTGACCATCCCATCGCCTTTCACGCCCTCTACCTTTATCTCTCCCTCCCCTGCGTTTTCGCTTCTAGTCTCTTCATTTTTTTCTATCTTTGTCTTTCTTTCTTTTATTTCTTATGTTCATTTATTTATTTATTTATTTATTTTTTGTGTTCATGGGCTGCTAGCCCATGTCTACTAAGGTTACCTTCTTTCCTTTTTTTAATTAAAAAAATACGAAAATGTAAAAAAAAAAAAAAGATATATATATATATATATATATAGGAGGATCAATTTACACCAGTGTAAGTCTTTTTTTTCTTACACTCATTTTTAACCATTAGATCTACTTTCATATAATGGTTATCTTTAATGAAATAATCTCAACCATTAAATGAAAGTAGAACTAACGGTTGAAAATAAGTGTAAGAGAAAAAAAACTTACACTGGTGTAAGCTGATCCCTCCTCATATATATATATATATATAGTTGGAGCTTAATTGTTTATTCTTTTAGGATTCGTTCTCGTTTGATGGTGTTTAATTTATTTAATGGTATGTTTTATATTATGTCTTGTGACTAATGGGAAGTCAAAAATAAAAAAAATGAAGAAAATTTAAAAATAAATTTAAAAATTAAAAAATGGTGAAAATCTTAAAAATTATTAAAAAATAGAATTTGTTTTGAGTTGTCTGGTTTGAAATGCTTATATTTAATCTTGTTTGTTTTTGTATTTACTTGGCTTATGAAAAATTGTATTTACTTGTTTGTCTTTGTGCATCCCTTTTTTTTTAAATGATAAAAAAAACTTATAATCAATACAATGACCAATGATGATGATTGAATAGCGGATACTATCTTTAATGTCATTTGGATCATAAGGTTTATTGAGTAGCCTGCTGCTAACTTGAATCTTATGCAAGAATTGATATATTTTTAAACAAAACCCATTTTCAAAAACCTTTTTCTTAATTAAAATCAATCAACCCACACTTATTTTTTAAAGAACAACGTGACTTTGAGTTCTTTATTGCACCCAAAGATACATAGGAGCGAAACTTCTATTCTGTCAAGCCAAATATTAAATTTTCATAATTTTATTTATTTATTTATTTTTTATTAAAAAAATTTACGATATTTTTAAGAGGAGTAAAATAAATATATTTTGAGATTATCAAGAATTTGCACAACTGACTTAAGGTACTGTCTCAAGATAGATGTCTTAGGAATGCTGTGGGATTAAGTTTCCACCCTTTCCTTCCCTATGCATAACCGACTCCCGAATCAAATCTGGTTTCAAAGAATATTTTCTAAGAAAGGTTTTTCAATTTTTTCTAATTTAATTTAAATTGGTGGCTACTCCATTTTTCATTTTTAAAATCTTGTAAGTTGTTATATTTTGCTGCGATCACGATCGCGACAAAGGTAATCAAGCAAATACCAAAGTATGCTAAGTTCTTGAAGGAACTGTGTACACACAAGAGGTGGCTAAAGGGCAATGAGAGAATCAACATGGGGCAAAATGTTTCAGCCCTCATCCAGCCTATGCCACAGAAGTGCAAGGATCCTGGGACTTTTACAATTCATTGTATAATAGGAAATCACAGATTTGAGTATGCCATGCCAGACTTAGGTGCTTCTATTAATGTAATGCCTATGTCTATTTTTAATTCTCTTAAACTTGGTCCTTTACAGGCTACAGGTGTGGTGATCCAGCTAGCTAACAAGAGTAATGCTTACCCAGCTTGTTTGGTGGAGGATGTGTTGGTCAGGGTGAACGAGCTGATATTCCCAGTTGACTTCTACATTTTGGAGATAGAGGGAGAGTCATCATCTGGCAAGGCTCCACTTATTCTAGGGAGACCTTTCCGCAAAACTGCACAGACAAAGATTGATGTGCATGCAAGAGTTCCTTCCATGGAGTTTGGAGATTCCATTGTGAGGTTTAATATTCTTGATGCTATGAAACACCCCATAGAAGAACATTCTATTTTTCATATTGATTTAATTGATGATTTGGTTGATAACTCATATGCTGACTTATGTGAGGAGTTTCTCGAGATTGCTGACTTTGATAATTTTATGTGTGGTGATTTGTGTGCTAGCTGTGATGGTGATAAGTTGTGTTCTGTGTGTTATGAAATATCTGCATTTTTGGGATGTGATGAATCTGTTCCTGTGTTAGCAAATTGTGCATAGGTGATACATATGCAAAGGTTCAAGCAGCAGAAGCAGAGCAGCAGCAACCCACTAGATTACTTCCCTCTATAATGCAGCCACCAAAGTTGAAACTAAAGCCATTACTTAAGCATTTGAAGTATGCATACTTGGCAGATGATGAGCAGCTCCCTGCGATTGTGGCCAAGAACCTCCTTGTTGAATAAGAGGAGAGATTGCTAGAAATTTCGAGAGAGCATAAGATAGCCAGGGACCTCGGTGTAAGCTCTCATGCTTCAAGTTTAAGTTGGTCATTACATTTCAAGCAATAAGATCCTGGTGGAAGTCTCTTCATCTACAATTGATAAAGATGTTTATTTCTCTCTCTTTCTTTTATTTTACTTATCCTAAATTAATTGATGATAATTGTGGAATATTGTTTTCTTTTGAGTTTTACATTGAGGATAATGTAGAATTTAAGTGTAGGGGAGGAATTTACATGTTGTTTTCTATTTCTATTTTCTGTTTTTTCTATTTTATTTTTTTTACTATTTTTAAAAAAATATATGTGTTTTTAATTGCCTTCCAATGATGTTTTAGGAATTGTAAACTTTGTAAGTTTGAAGCAATTGAAATTCAAGGTTTATAACATGATCCAATAAATTATCTTCCTTCTTGAATTTGACATGCTTGGTTGTGGATGTTTGATTAGTAGATTGTGTTTGATAAACTTATACCTTGTGAGATTTTGAGCCTATTGATGGACGGATTTAACATTTATGTCATTCTCTTCTTTCTTGTGTGATTTTCACTCATGTCATTTGATCACTCTAGAAGACAACTCTGCACCATAGGCTTATGCTGCAGTAGGCATCTTCCATGTTAAACATCAGTACCAGTAGCACCAGTAGCCTAGATATGATCTCTACTCTAGCACTTATAATCTTGGATGGAAGGATCATCCAAATTTTAAATATGGAAAAGCAGCAGCAGCATCAACACCAAAGCAGCAATACCACCTACAAGTTAGGCCACAACAATTTCAGCAAAATTATAGACCAAGTAGGCAGCAATTCCAACATCCTGGTAGACAACAGATACCGCAGCCACCTTGGCAGCAACAAGGTCTTGCTCAATCCGAGCCCACATTGGAGGACTTAGTAAAGCAGATAAGCTACCAACAATATCCAATTCCAGTAAAGGACAAAAGCCACCATTCAGAATTTAGAAACTCAGATTGGACAATTAGCTTCTTCATTGAGTCAATTGAAGGCACAAGGCTCTGACCAACTTCCAGCCCAAACAATTCCAAACCCAAAAGGAAATGTTAGTGCCATTATACTGAGAAGTGGCAAGATGGTAGAAGACCCTCAACCAGCAAGCAAGCAACAATCTGCAAAATAATCAGATTCTATAGAAAAATCAGATTCTGCAGAACCTGAAACTAAGGCGGACCAGCAACCAGAAGTTGGAGTGAGAAATAAGAAGTCTAATCAAGTACCTCTTCCATCTCCACAAAGAGCACTCCAATCCAAGAAAATGGATGAAGTAGAAAAAGATAAAGAACTTTTGGAGACCTTCAGGATAGTGGAAGTAAACATTCCATTGTTGGATGCAATTAAGCAAATTCTGAAGTATGCCAAGCTTCTAAAGGAGTTATGCACACACAAGAGGAGATTAAAGGGCAATGAAAGATTCGGTATAGGGCAGAATGTTTCATCCCTTATTCAGCATATTCTTAAAAAATGCAAGGATCCAGACACATTTACAATTTCGTGCATTATAAGCAATTGTAAGTTTGAGAATGCAAAGTTGGATCTTGGGACTTCAATTAATGTGATGCCTATGTCTGTTTTCAATTCTCTTGGACTTGGACCTTTGCGAGCAATTGATATTGTGATTCAGTTAGCAAATAGGGCCAATGCATACCCAGCAGGCTTGATAGACGATGTTTTGGTGAGAGTAGATGAGTTAATTTTTCCTATTGATTTTTACATTCTGGTTATGAAGGGGGAGTCATCATCCATCAAGGCTCAATCATTTTAGGGAGGTCATTCCTCAAGATTGCAAGGACGAAAATAGATGTGCATGCTGGAACTCTTTCCATGGAGTTTGGAGAGATAATAATGTAGTTTAACATTTTTGATGCAATGAAGCGTCCCATGGAAGAGCATTTTGTTTTTCATATAAACCTGCTTGATGAATTAGTTAAGGATAATTATGATGAGTTGTGTGCTGAGTTCCCTGATTTGGATGGTTTTGATTTTTTGAATTCGTATGTTCATATGATGATTGTGATGGTGTTGTAAGTGTGATGTGTGTTATGAAATCTTTGCATATTTGGGAAATGATGAATCTGACTTTACAGATTATGTAATAGCTACTGTTTGTGCAAAAATTCAGTTTGCTGAAGTAGTTCCCACCACCAGATTGCTTCCCTCCATAGTGCAGCTACCTGAATTGGAGTTGAAACCTTTACCTGCACACCTTAAATATGCATATTTGGAGGATGATGAAAAGCTGTCAGTGATTGTAGAAAAGGGCCTCAATGATGAACAAGAAGAGAAATTACTGCAAATTCTAAGGGAGCTCAAGAAAGCAATTGGATGGACACTTGAGTGCATTCTTGGTATTAGTCCCTCTATATGCATACATTGAATGCTACTTGAGGAGGGAGCTAAACCAGTAAGGTATCCCCAAAGAAGATCGAACCCATTGATTCTGAATGTGGTGAAGAAGAAGGTGACAAAGTTGTTATAAGCTGGCATCATTTATCCCATCTCCGACAGCAAATAGGTGAGCCCGGTGCAAGTTGTTTCAAAGAAATCTGAGGTGACAGTAGTGACGAATCAGAATAATGAGCTGATTCCTACTAGGGTGCAAAATAGTTGGAGAGTCTGCATTGATTATAGAAAGCTCAACCAAGGCACCCAAAACAATCATTACCCCCTGCCCTTCATTGATCAAATGTTAGAGAGGTTGGCAGAGAAATCGCACTACTGCTTTTTGGATGGCTACACTGGATATTTTCAAATCCATAATGCATCAGAAGATCAAGAGAATACCACTTTCACATGTCCCTTCGGCACTTTTGTATATAGGCGGATGCCCTTTGGCGTCTGCGGTGTCCCTGGCACCTTTCAACAGTGTATGGTAAGCATCTTTTCTGATCTTTTAGAAGAGTGCATGGAGGTATTCATGAATGATTTTACTATTTATTGTTCTTCCTTTGATTCATGTTTGGCTAGTTTGGCTAAGGTATTGCATCGATACATCGAAACTAACCTTACTCTAAATTTTGAAAAATGTCATTTTATGGTAGAGCAAGGTATAATTTTAGGCCATGTAATATCTAGTAAGGGCATTGAAATAGATCCTGCTAAAACAAATGTGATTTCTTCTTTATCTTACCCCATATGCATGCGGGAGATTCGTTATTTTCTTAGTCATGCAGGTTTCTATCGGTGCTTCATTAGAGACTTCAGTAAAATAGCCCTTCTATAACACCCTTACCCTAGTATAACTAACAAATACTTGGATAAATAGTAATAATTATGCTACTTCTAACTTGAACATTAACTAATCCATAACATATATAAATAATTATAGAGAGCCATAAATAAAACTTATACATATATACGTCAATAGCCCCAAAGGCAAAATGTTATACATACAACCTTTACATCCTCAAAACTAATATAAATAAATATATTGACTTTGTCTATAAAAGAAACAAATAAAACTATACTACATTAGTTCTTTTGTTTCTTTACCTTCTTACCCTTTAAAGGGTCTTGACTTGCTATTAACATGGAAACACAGAAAGGGGAAAGAACATAAAAATTCTCAATAATATTCATATATTTCATAGTATAAAACAATGTAAACTATATATATATCAAAACTATCTCAAAATTACTTAACATTATGCTATTTAAACTTAATGAGAATAAATTATGGTTGCAACAAGATATTAAATCTCTAATCAATATCACTAGAACATGCACATATTACTATTATGTAAGGGTTCACTGAACGTAACACATAATCTATGAACAATAAGTCCATCACTCATATGATAAGAACAACTGCCTGTATAATTATAACATACCACAATTAGTTCATTCATAAACTTGTTATAATTATTACACACATAACCTTCTTCTATGAATAAATTCACTAACTCTAAAATTTAGGATTAGTAACAGGAAATGAAGTCTTTACTAGATGCCACTTGAATATTTACATTCTCTTACTCTATATAAACATTTACCAAACCAATCCTTAACCTTAAACTCATAAGTATACAACCAATGATATTGAACAACCGCCCATACAATTATAAAATATCATCAACATTAGGCAACTACCTATACAATTGTCAAGGAATTGGAATAGATATGTATACAGTATGTGTTACCAAGTGGCCTCAAACTCAAGAGGGGGTGAATTGAGTTTATAAAATATTTTCACAAATCTTTCGTAAAATATTTATTTATCAATTTTCGTTGAAGCTATTGGATGATTGAAGTGAATAGATAAATGAGATTGAATACTTTACTCACAAATTAAACAAGCCAAAATAGAAAGTATTTAAGCAAGCATATAAGATAAATACACAAATGTAAAGAGATGAATTTAAAAGATCAAACATAAGGTTTATCTTGGTTCAGTCACCAATCCACTTGTGGCCTACGTCCAGTCCTCAAGCAACCGCTAGAGATTTTCCACTATATATTCAAGCTTCAAAGGGTGATTGACAACCTTTACAATTGAGAGCACTCAACACATCTTGGGATACCTCACCCTTGTGCTTGAGCCTCAAATAGGGATACCTCATCATTTACAACTTTTGAAGGATGCCTCACCCTCAAGAGATATCTCACCCTTTTCTCTAGAAGGATAGATCACCCTCTATTCAACTAAGGGATACCTCACCCTTTTCTCTAGAGTGATACCTCACTCTCTCTTTTATAGATTATACAAAATGTAGAAGATAGAAACTCTCTTAAAGAGTAGATAATACAAATTGAAGTTCCATGGGTATCAAGGAATCACACACTTAGCTCAAAACAAAGATTTAGAGAAAAAGATGATGAAACTCATTTTCAATGCTCAAGAATGATTTTCAGAATGATCTCAAATCTTTCATGAATACCGAAACACTTTCATTTATAGCCCAAAGTAAATTATAGTCATTGGTGGTAGTTGGGAATGATTTATTATGAGAAATAACCGTTTATAGCCATTGTATGTGTTTTCTGCTTTTCCAGATAACTAGTTAGGACATTGTCCTAATCAGTTAGGAGCTTCAAAACTTGGCTCCTGACATTCATAATAACTAGTTAGGCAATGAGCCTAATCGGTTAGGCTTCTTTTAAAAGCCTTTCCACGTGAATTTTAAAGACACACTAACCGGTTAGGGAATTACACTAATCGGTTAGGCTCTATTTAAAAAGCATGTTCACGTTTAATTTAAACCACTACGAACTAGTTAGGCAATGACCCTAATCAGTTAGGGCCTTTTAGAAAGAAGAGGCTTTGTCTTTGACTTGCAAAATAACCAATTAGGAAAGCTTCCTAATCGGTTAGGCCATCTTGAGAAAATAGCCTTCTGACATCAAATGGTCATAACTTCTTGGTTTCTTATCCATTTTAAGCAAATGACCACTCATTGGAAAGATCTTTGAGTCTATTTTAATATGAAATAAGTTTCAAAGTAAAAAGTAAATTATTTTGAAAGATATGATCAAAAGAGTGACTAAAGGTCAGATTTGCAAAACACAAACTTGACTATTTTTCATAAAAATGAACTACCACCGTGATTATTTTTTCAAAACTTGTTTGTTGAGAATTTTGGCATGTGAAAAATTATTTGTAAATATTTGGAAACATATTTGAGTTTAGTGTGATTCCTTTCTACCTTTACACATGATCTAGACCCTATATGCTAATCTTGAATATTCTTGGAGCTTGATCAATGCATTTTTATTCCTTTCTTGTTTGTTATCATCAAAACCATTCCATTAGTCAATGCCAATTACATTCTCCCCTTTTTTTATGATGACAAACATCCATTGAGAAAATAGTTAGTTTAAATAAATTAGAATTCAAAAAAGGTGTATTGGAGACTTACTCCCCCTCTATTTTTCAAGAGGTGATTAGATCAGAGATTGCACAGCTCCCCCTTAGTTTTGGAATCCCAAGATCATTGAATTTGTACCTTGTTTACCTTGTTACCTTGTTATTTACCTTTTCTCAATGACTTATGAACTTCTCCCCCTTTTGTCATGATAAAAAAGATATGTAATATATATATATATATTGACAAAGAGAAGTAATATATCCACAAAACCATTGCCATTCAATATATATTCAGTGATAATTCATCAATAATATAACCAGATCCACAATATATTCATGTCAATAAACCTTTCATAGTAAAATATCTAAGTCATACTAAAACAACATATAAAAGTCAAACTAAGGTTTAGCAAGTTTATAAACCAACAACATATTCAAAAGATAAACACTTAGATTAGCTTAAGCACAATTAAGAAACTGTAGTGATCCATGCCTAAGCCCTATGATCCTCCAGTGCTGGAAAGCGGTGCTCAAGTCTATCCAAACGATCTTCCATGGCACACAAGGTGTGAGAGGTTTTGAGAGGAGGAAGATGATAATGGAGATGGAGGGGTGTGTGAATGGTGAGCTACGCTACTGGGAAATTTTTAAATTAGAGTGGCCTAACCGGTTAGAGAAAATGGGTAATCGGTTAGTGCATTTTGCTAACCGGTTAGAGCTAATTGAAGGAGGTCACTGTTTTCTCTAATAACCGGTTAGGATGTGTGGCTAACCGATTATTGTGCTTGCCAGAGAGCATAAAATGGGACTAAAAAAATAGGGTAATCGGCTAGAGCTAATAGCCTAACCAATTATTTAGGCTTAACAGAGACTCCTTCAACGCACTAGAAATTTCCAAAGGCCAAAAACCAAGTTGTTCCCTTCTTAGATTAATTGTTTCATTGCCATAGCCATTGAATTTTCATGAAATCACCACTTAAACAAACCAAATCATGCCTCCTTGAAATTCATTCTTTAGATTAGCTTCATTTTTCATTCACTCAAATCACCATAAATGCAACTCATAAGTTGATTTCTCTTTTTCAAAAGTACCAAGAAGCAATTTTCTTCATCAAGAACTTGAGATTGGTAATTTGGGGGACGTAAGCATGAATTAAGTACCTGCAAGACAGACTTGGGGGAAACTATGATGCTCAAGTTAGTATTGGATTTCAAAAATTACTAAAGCAAGATAATTATGCATGGAGTTCAATAATGCAGCAAACTATCAAATTATGCTACAAAGTGATAAGTTATGCATCAAAAAGACATATCATGCAGTAAATGACAGATTATGCAATAAAGTATCATATTATGACAAGTTATGTAGCAAAATTGCTTATTATGCAGAAAATTACATCTTGTATAGTAAAATGATGAATTATGCAGCAAATTAGATGCATGATTAATCAAATATCCCGAGTTCAAAGATATTAATATTATACATGCCATTTCACACAAGAAGCATATTCATTTAGCATATTCAAGACAAGTAGAGATATTTCTCAAGATGCTAAACTAGTAAAACATAGAGCAAGTCTCCACTTAACCAAAGGATGCAAGTTCAAGCTTTTTGGAGACAAGGAGGACAACTTGAAGTATTTTCTGAACTTATGCTTGTAGCAGCCACTTTCAAGATATCATAGTGAATTCTTGGTCTTTCAAGCATACCTACAACATACTTCAATTTTTGGCTTTTGGGACCCAAGAAATTTTTGGCTTTTGGTACCCAAATTTTCTTGGGTCCTTGTGTGTTAGTTTTAGGTAAGGTGCCTTTGGGGACCCAAATCATTTTAGTCTCAACCTTAGTGTACAAGTTCTTTCTAACATTGCATGTAGAGGCACTATGCCCTTTCCTCCCACAATGAAAACATTTGATGAAGGGGCTACTTGATTTACTTGAGGAAACAAAGAAATTCTTGAGAAACTTTTGTTAGTTATTAGGATTATACCCTAAACTATCCTTTTGAAAAACACATCTTTGTTTCCTTAACAATACACTCAAGTTATCTCTTCTAAAGGTAAATTTTGAAAGAGTGTTTTTCAAATCCTCAATCTCAATTTCAAATGCTTTACATGATGAGCAAGATGAGGATGTGGGTGCACTATCTTGTGAAGAGCATGTTATGCATGAAGAATTTGCATCAATTAACCCAAGAGTTTCATTTTCTAATTTTAATTCCTCAATTCCTTTGTTTAAAGCAGAAATTTGATTTTCAAATGAGGAAATTATTTTCTTTGAACATGAAATCATTTTTGCAGGCCTCATAGATTCATTATGCAATTCTTCAAATGCTTCTTGCAATTCATTATAGGAAGGGGAAGAGTTTGATTCAGAATTTGAGGATGTTACCTCTATGTCATCTTCATCTTCCTCTGCTCCTCTAGCCATGAAACATAGATTGGTTTTCACGTTGTCCGAGCTATCGGTTAAATCCATGTCATTATCATCCCAAGCTATGTAGGCTCTTCTTTCTTTCTTCTCTTTTGAGAGTCTCTTCTCATATTTTTCCACTTTCCTTTGATAAACTGGGCACTCCATCTTCATATAACCCAATTCTCCACATTCATAGCATTTAGGAGTTGATGAGGTTCTTTCCCCTCTGTGATAGACATTTTGTAACACCCTGAAAATTATTTCTTTCATCATAAATAATCATTTTCTAATATTTTTGATTTTTTGAAATTTTTCTGGATTCTTTTGGAAACGTTAAATATTTTAATATATTCATTTTGCGTGCACACTGAGCAGAGTCAGTGTAACACTCTAAAAATTATTTGTTTCATGATAAATAGATATTTTCTAATATTTGTGATTTTTGAGAATTTTTGTGGATTTTTTTTCAGAAATGTTGAATATTTTAATATATTTCTCATTTTGCGTGCGCGTCGAGCGGAATCGAGAAAATGAAATATGTTCTCCGACGATGGTAAACTTTGAACTGTCGAAACATCGATGAGGGATCTTACTAAACCCAAGGTTGGGCACAATTTACGAGATTTATATTTTTTGAGGTTTCATCTGATAAATAAAATCGATGTACCGTAAAATTATTTGATAAATAATAAATACTATTTCTATTAATTGTAACTTTTGTTCACTAGATAATAGCTCTAGTAGAGTATTAGTCATTTTTTCTAGAGTGTTCACTTTAAGTGACATCATCTTGATGACATCATCATTGACTTTTCAAAAAGGTAAAATTTGGCTTCTTGAAGAAGTTTTAGAGGAAGCTTCCTAGCAACTTCCCATTGGCTTGTTGGAGAAGCCAAATTCCCTCACTCTCTCTCTCCTCTACACAGCCATGAAGGCCATTTGGGAGCCAAACATTTGTTTTCATTTTTATCAATTACACTTCTAATTTTAAATCTAAAAAGTTACCATTTCTTTACTATCAACTTCTCTCTCTACATTTTCTTCTCTCTTCTTCTCTCAAATTTTCTCCTCCTTCTCTCTACTACCACACCACACGGCCACACCCTTCCATGCCCTGCATTGTTACAAAAATTTCAAGTGACCACATTTTCTTATTCTCCATTACATTCTAAACGCCTTTCTAGCTTGATTCAACTTGAAAAGCTACCATCTTCTTCAAGCTTCAAGTTTGAGATTTTAGGGTAAGATTCTTGACCTCTCATCTTTTCTTCTTCATTTTCATTTTCATGACTATCACCATGACCATTGATCCATTCTTTTTAAAGCCTTGGTGTTGATTTGTTGAGTTATGATTCTTAGGGTTTTTGGTGAGCTTGGCCGAAATTCACTAGGAGCTTCAAGGGAGTTTCTTTGCTTATTTTCTCTATTGGTACGAGGAAGACTATCCACTTCAACCTCTATTGGTAGTGGGAGACTTGTATTGTGTGTTGGTTGTGAGGACCCTTGTTAGGGTTACTCTTTGTGATATGTGATTTTGATGACTATGTATTGATTTTATCATGTATAACTTATTTGATTGAATGTATATATATATTGATGATCTTGGATTGATTTTGATTGATTGGAAACATGATTTGGGGGCAAGGATTCCTTACTTTCCCTATTGAGGCTCACGGCCATAACTCCTCCTTAGGGTGTTTAAGGTTTAAAATTTTACAACAAGTGGAGAAATGATTAATCAAGTAAATAATAATTAATGGATGAAAGAAAAATTAGGGTCCTTACTCTTTAGAGAGGCTCACGGCCTCTAAGGCCATTTTGGGCCCAATTGTGTAATTTTTAGGCAACCTTAGAAATTTAGTAATTAAGTGTTAAGTAATTAACATTATGCTTGGAAAGAAATTAAATTAGTGACGTAGAGTGATTTTAGAACTTAAGGAAAAAAAATAAGAGTGTGTGAGACTTAGCAAACCTTAGAATAACTTTCTAAGTGAGTATGAGTAAACTTAAAACAAAGAACTTAACAATCAAGAGAATTCCTCTAAAAAAGGATTTCATAAGAAAAGCTAAATTAAGGTAAAACTTAGTTAATTGGATAATTAGGAATTAATTAGGGATTCATAAAATGGAGAACCAAGAATGAGACTTTATCCTAAAACTTAGAATGATTCTAAATTAAAGGAAGGACATGAGTGTAAGTAAGATGTTAAATAACTCAAATTAAATTATTTCAAGAGAAAACTTAATGAGATGAATATAGAAAAATTAAAGCATAATTCCATAATAAACCCTTAAGATGCAATGTCTTATTTGAAGACTTAATGATAATTATTATAGGTCCATGAGTGGGACCAAGAATGTGTTGATGCTTACCTTGGCCAAATTGTGGCATATTGTGGAAAAGTATATTATTGTTAAATATACATGAATATGCATTGAGTCATCATGCATTGTGAAAGTTCGATGGACTATTGTTAAGGCCATGTTGCCTAGGAGATTGAATCACACTTATTGTACAGGTGCGAGTAGACTAGTGTAGGTCATACGGTTGACCTTGGGGACGTCGGGGTGTGTGTGTCTCACAATGGTCAGTTAGTAGCTCTTCTAGACCGTGGGATAGACCGATACAAATGCACCGATGATTCAGACCGAGACACTGTCCTATATTGCGATCTAATGTAGAATGTCTTGTACAATGCCATGATGTGCACATTGAAAAATTGAGAAATTATAGTACTTGTTGGCCTCAGCAGCTGAGTTACAGACATGTCTCTTGATCATTCTCTCTGATTGTTTGTGTCTCGCTCAATGGAGTAAGATTTTGATAACATGTGTACATGCATAGTGAGTCTACATATTATTTGGAATTTATTTATTTATATGATGATTGGAACTGTTGCTTTATTAATATCATGACTGCCTGGAACTGCTTAGTTGTTTACTGTTGCTATTTAATGCTGATTATTATTGTTTTTGAAATGCTATGTGGGCGCTTTGCGCCATTCTATTTTTTTACTGCCATAATTGATAATGATGGTAGGATGTCTTACCTATTTTCTGTATCCCTACTATTCTGTCTATCTGTATGTTTCTTTGAAGACGTCGGCGGGGAAAGGGAAGTTCACAAGTTCCCTGGATTTTGGCCTGACTTTGACTAGCATCTGTTTTGATCATGACGACCCGTCAGTAAGGCTTTTTGGGATATGTGTGACTGACTTTCCTCGGAGGTCTGGACTGCTGGCATATCAACCTGGCTTCGGATCGCTGTGTTTATCTGAGAGACGTGACGGTGTCTCTAGCTTGGGGCCATTATAATTCACCCATATTTACCTGTAGTGTTCATTTACACTTAGAGTTTTATCTGCCCATTCCTAACATGTGGGGTGAGCGTTACTACTCCCCACAGGAGGATTCATTCCTCTCTACTGCTTGAGCCCCCGCCTGCAACTCGGTGGCTCCGATGAGGGTTTCCTCTAATGAGGAAGACCTTGAGGAGGATCCAGCTTCAGTTCCTTCTCTTTCTCACTAGGGGCTGATACTGTTGATAGTCACTGATGACTATCCATCTTTCTTTTTGGGGCCTGATGATTTATCTTTTTGGTGGGCTGTACATGTATAATCCTTTGGGGCATGTATAGTTTTGCTTTTTGTATATCAGGTGTTATAACTAAACAAATTTGATATGATTATATATATATATGTATGTTGTTCGAATGTATGATTTACTTTTATTTTTACTCTTTGCTGTAACTACGTCTCGTCACTATATCTTAATATTATTTTATAACAAAAAAAAAAGAATTCGCTAATTTAATTATACGATCGCAACTAAACAAATATATCTAATATAAAATGAGTCGGGCCTTAGTTTACACTTTTTTCCCGCATCGTAAATAATGATGTGACGTTCTCTCCCAAAAAGGGGCATTATATTTAGTTGGTATCAGAGCCCCGATTTAAGTTTTCTTTTGGGTCTTTGTAGTTAGGTCTGACTTGTTTGTGTTGTGTGATTCTCTGTGTTTGGTATTCTGAAAGGATACATCTAATTCTTCCTTGTGTTTTCAGTTAGTCTTACTTGAAAGAGCGTAATGGCACGAGGTGGAGACATGGCTGCAACAATTGAGGCAATGCAACAAATGACTGAGGTTATCGCGCAACAAATGGAGAGGACCGCTTAGCAGCAAGAAAGGGCTGCGCGACAGCTGGAAGCATCGGCTAATGTTCAAAATTTGGTAGAGTTCCGTCGCCACAACCCTTCTCAGTTTAAAGGAGAATTTAATCCGGAGAAAGGTAGTCTATAGATCAAGGAGCTGGAGAAAATCTTCAGAGGCATGAACTGTGCCAACGATAAAAAGGTAACTTATGCCGCTTTTATGCTAATTGGGGATGCTGAAGATTGGTGGAACAGGGCACAGAGAGTGTTAGAAGTTGAAGGTTGTGCAATCACTTGGGAGGTATTCAAGAATAAGTTCTTGGAAAAATATTTCCCCATAAGCGCCAGGCATGCAAAAGAAATGGAGTTCCTCAACTTGAGGCAAGGAAGCTTGTCTGTCAGCGAATACGTCGCAAAGTTTGAAAACTTATCCAAGTTTTTGATATATTTCCAGCACCAGCCAGACGAGCTGTGGAAATGTCAAAAATTTGAGGAAGGACTGAGGCATGAAGTGAAAAGAACAGCCATCACCTTAAAGATCAACCAATTTTTAGAGCTGTTAGATTCGTGCTGCCAGGTGGAAGCTCTGGATCAAGCTCGGGACATAAGAAATTGAAACTTTGGACCTACTTGGTTCCAAAGAGGAGGCAGCAGCAGCAATGCAAACCATTTCCAAAAGAAGCCTTATTCCCGACCACCAGGAAATCAACAGCAGACATCTAGTGGAGGTTCTGGTGGAAACCGGACTAGACAAAATGTGGCATTTTCTTCGAAATGCTTGAAGTGTGGGAAAGATCACGCAACAAAAGACTGCACCATCAAAGAAATCATCTGTTTCCGATGTGGAAACCTAGGCACGTCTCCAGAGATTGTAATCAAGCTAAGGCTGAGCCTTCAATTAACGCTGCACGAGCTGCAAAGCCGCAGGAAGGGGGCCGAGTCTATACCATGAGTGGAACCAAAGCCTCCAAATCTTAAGATCAGATACAGGGAGAAGGTGCCATAGGAGGTAATCTTTTAACTGTACTGTATGACTCTGGGGTAACCTACTCTTTCATTTCTTATAACTGTGTGTGATGACTTGGTTTACCTGTGTCTTCATTACCTTTTGACTTGACTGTTTGTACTCCCACTGATAAGCCTATTATTACTACCAAAGTCTGTTTGAATTATCCTTTGATTGTTGAGGTCGAATCTTTTCTGTTGAATACATCTGTTTACCCCTTTCTCAGTTAGATGTAATTTTAGGAATGGATTGGTTGTCTTCCAACCATATCCTATTGGATTGTTCTAGTAAAACTATAGTTTTCCTTGTGGATGAGGATTCTAAATTTTTTACGGCTAACCAAGTTCGAGCTTTCTTGAAAGAAGGAGCTCAGGGATACATGCTATTGTCTTCCTTGAAGGTCGAGGGCTAGGCTGATATGAATGCAATTCCAGTGGTTAGCGAGTTTCCCGAGATCTTTCCTGATGATGTACCTAGCTTATCGCCAAAGCGGGAGATAGAGTTCACTATTGATCTTGTACTGGGATCTGGTGCCGTATCTATATCACCTTATAGAATGTCACCATCGGAGTTAGCAGAGCTTAAGAAGCAATTAGAAGAGCTCCTGGAAAAGTAATTCGTTAGACCTAGTGTGTCACCATGGGGAGCACCAGCGTTGCTCATCCGAAAGAAAGATGGTACTTCGCGGTTGTGTGTGGACTATCGCTAACTAAATAAGGTCATGATCAAGAATAAGTATCTATTTCTGAGGATAGACGACCTAATGGATCAACTGAAAGGAGCAGCAATGTTCTCTAAGATCGATCTGCGATTAGGCTACCACCAGATTCGAGTAAAGGCGGAGGACATTCCCAAGACAACTTTTCATACCCGATATGGTCATTATGAATATCTTGTAATGTCGTTTGGTGTAATAAATGCACCTGCCATATTCATGGACTACATGAACAAAATCTTTCGTCCGTACTTGGACAAATTCGTTGTTATCTTCATTGATGACATTCTGATCTACTCTCAAAATCAGTAAGATCATGTTGAACACCTCAGTATAGTTCTCCAGATTCTGAAAGAGAAAAAGTTGTATGCCAAACTATCAAAGTGTGAATTTTGGCTGGATGAAGTCAAGTTTTTGGGCCATGTGATCTCGAAGGAAGGGATTGCAGTGGATCTGTCAAAGGTGGAAGTAGTTCTACAGTGGGAAAGGCCAAAGACGGTGACAAAAATTCGAAGCTTTGTGGGTTTGGCTGGATACTATCAAAGGTTTATTAAAGGATTCTCTAAAATAGTAGGGCCTCTCACTCAGCTCATGAGAAAGAATCAAGCCTTTGAGTGAACTAATGCTTGCGAAGAAAGTTTCCAAGAACTGAAGAGACGACTAACTACTTCACCAGTATTAGTTCTACCCGATCTGAATGAACCATTCGAAGTGTATTGCGATGCTTCATATCAAGCATTAGGAGTTATGCTTATGTAAAATGGAAAAGTTGTGGCTTATGCTTCGAGACAGTTGTGAGTGCATGAGAAGAACTATCCAACACATGACTTGGAGTTAACAGCTGTAGTTTTTGCCTTGAAGATATAGAGACACTTCCTGTATGGGACGACGTTCAATGTCTTTAGTGACAGCAAGAGCTTGAAGTACTTATATGTTCAAAAGGAGTTGAATATGAGACAGCGCAGGTGGTTGGAATTTCTGAAGGATTATGATTTTCAACTTATGTATCACCCTGGAAAAGCAAACATCATGGCAGACGCATTGAGTAGGAAGATGCTCAGTATCTCAGCTATGATGATCAAGGAAAAAGATTTGATAGAGCAATTTAGGGATGTATGGTCGTTCGTGGAATTAGCACGGGGAAAAATTTGCATGAACATGGTTACTATCTTAAGTGAATTAATGGAAGACATCCAGGAAAAGCAGAAAATTGATAAGTTTTTCAAGAAGAAAGAGAATTGATGAGGCAGGGCAACACAACGACATTCAAGGAAGGAACGGATGGAATTCTAAGGTTCAGAGGTAGAGTTTGTATACCAAGGGATCAAGAGCTTAGAAATTATATTCTCGAACACGTTCACACGAGCAAGTTGAGTATGCACTCGGGGATAACTAAAATGTACCAAGACCTGAAGAAGTTATTTTGGTGGCACAGGATGAAGAACGATATTACCAGATGCGTGTCTTCTTGTCTAGTTTGCCAGAAAACAAAAGTGGAACATTAGAGACCATCAAAACTATTGCAACCTCTATTTATTCTTGAATGGAAGTGGGATAGCATTGCGATGGATTTTGTGGTTGGATTGCCGAAAACTAGAAAAGGTTATGACTTAATATGGGTAATCATTGATCGACTCACGACGTCAACACACTTTCTACTAATCAGCATAAGATATAACATGGAGAAGTTGACCCAGTTGTATATCGGTGAGATCGTTAGGCTACATGGTGTGCCTACCAGTATTGTTTCGGATAGGGATCCAAGGTTCACCTCAAATTTTTAGCAAAGTTTGCAAGAAACATTGGGAACAAAGCTACGATTGAGTTTTGCTTACCATCCACAAACAGATAGGCAATTGAAAAGGATGATCCAATCATTAAAGGATTTGCTCAGGGCTTGCACTTTAGAACATACTAGAAGTTGGGATGAAGTTTTACCATTGGTAGAGTTCACCTACAACAATATGTTACCAAGTGCCCTCAAACTCAAGAGGGGGTGAATTAAGTTTATGAAATATTTTCGCAAATCTTTCATAAAACGTTTGTTTATCAATTTTTGTTGAAGCTATTGGATAATTGAAGTTAATAGATAAATGAGATTGAATACTTCACTCACAAATTAAATAGCCAAGATGAATAACATTCAAGCAAGCATATAAAATAAATACACAAATGTAAAGAGATAAGTTTAGAAGATCAAACACAAGGTTTATCCTGGTTCATCCACCAATCCACTTGTGACCTACATCCAGTCATCAAGCAACCGCTAGAGATTTTCCACTATATCTTCACGCTTCAACAGGTGCTTGACAACCTTTACAATTAAGAGCACTCAACACACCTTGGGATACCTCACCCTTGTGCTTGAGCCTCAAATAGGGATACCTCACCCTTTATAACTTTTGAGGGATGCCTCACCCTGAAGGGATACCTCACCCTCTCTTTTTCAGATTACATAAAGTGTAGAGGATAGAAACTCTCTTAACGAGTAGATAATACAACTTGAAGCTTATGAGTATCAAGGATTTACACACTTAGCTCAAAACAGAGATTTGGAGAAAAAGATGATGAAATTCGTTTTCAATGCTCAAGAATAATTTTCAGAATGTTCTCCAACCTTTCATGAAAGCCCAAACATTTTTATTTATAGCCCAAAACAAATTATAGCCATTGGTGGTGATTGAATGCCAAAATATAACTGTTTATAGCCGTTTGTACGTGTTTACTAGTTTTCTAGATAACTGGTTAGGACATTGTCCTAATCAGTTAGGAGCTTCAAAACTCAGCTCCTGACATTCACAATAACTGGCTAGGCAATGAGCCTAATCTGTTAGGCTTATTTTAAAAGCCTTCCTGCGTGAATTTTAAAGGCATACTAACTAGTTAGGGAATTACCCTAATCGGTTAGGCTCTATTCAAAAAGCTTGTTCACGAACATTTTAAGCCACTACTAACTACTAATCTATTCTGTCGGATGAAGATTAATTCTGTCGAATGAAGATCAATTTTGTCGAATGATGCATAAAGTTGTTGAATATGTTAGAAGATCAGCAGAAATTCTAATTCGACAGATGAGTGTTGATGTTGGAGAAATCTTCCAAGTGTTGAACTGACGGAGGTACTAAATGGTCAGAAATTCTAATTTGATGGATATTGACATTGGAGAAGTTTCTCTCGTGTTGAACTGAAGAAAGTACTAAATGGTCAAAAATTCTAATTCGACGGATATTGACATTGTACTAAATGGTCAAAAATTCTAATTCGACGGATATTGACATTGTACTAAATGGTCAGAAATTCTAATTCGATAGATATTGTCATTGGAGAAGTTTCTCTCGTGTTGAATCGACGGAATTACTAAATGGTCAGATATTCTAATTTGATGGATATTGACATTGGAGAAGTTTCTCTTCATTAATTACATAATGTACACTTAATTAATTATGAATTCCAATTGTTACAATTGTTCACAAAGAACCCCACATTTTGGGCCTCAAAACCGTGGCCATCCAAGAACCAAGCCGACATCATTTTCTTCCATTTCATGCATTTTAATCCATTCAAATACATCAATATACACAAATAAACAATCTAATAGCACAAACACATTATAAACAACATGCAAACATGCTAATCATGTAAACAAAGAATAACCCTCAATAGGATTTTCTCACAATCAATCACAGACAAGGTTTCTAAATTCTAATAGAGGTTGAGGAGGAGTGTCTCCCTCTTACCTTAGTGAAGAACAAGGAAAGCAAGCTCCTTTTGTCCTTGGAATTTAGTGCTTCACCACCACAAGATCCTTGGGTGTCCAAATCCAATAAATCAAGATCAGAGAGGGGAAATGGTAGCCATGGTCACCAATGTGACCATGGAACATGAAAATGAGGAGAAAAGGAGAAGAAAGTTGAAAGCTTTTACCTTAAAGCTCCAAGCTTTAATGTTGGCTGTGGAACACGAAAATGAAGAAGCCAGGAGGAGTCCCACAAAAAGGAAAGATTGAAGATGGAGAGGGGAAACAATGGTCTCTATTGGGTTGAGCAAGGGAAACGTGAAATCAACAATAGTGGTTGTGGGTGTGTGCAGCTGTGTGAAGAAGAGAGAAAGAGGGGCGAGCTGCGTATGGGAGGAGAGGAAATGAGAGAATGAAAATGTAATATCCCTCTTAGCTAACCGTGCAGCACCAAAAAGGGAGGAGAGAGAAAAGTGGTTGGGAAGGAAACTTCCTAGAAGCTTCCCTCAAAGCTTCCTTGAGAAGCTTCACGCGCTTCTTGATAAAGTGAAGTGTGTGGTCACTTAAATGATATCATAACAGTAATTAGATAGAAGTAATCTATTAGGACTATTTCTCAGTGAACAAAATTACAGTCAGTATAAATAATATTTTATTATTATTTCTCAGATGATTAATTATTCAATGATTTTATTCATCAGATAAAATCTCGTAAAACATAAATCTCGTAAACTGTGTCCAGCCTCGGGTTTAGTAAGATCTCCCATTGACGTTTCCACAGTCCAAAGTTTATCAGCCTTAGGAAAATATTTTGTTTTCCCGGGTTCGCTCAGTGGGCACGTAAAATGAAGAATATATTAAAATATTCAACATTTTCAGAAAATTTCACAAAAATTCCTAAAAATCATAAATATTATAAAATAATTATTTATAATGAAATAAATAATTTTCAGGATGTTACAACTCTCCCCTTCTAAAAAGGAATTTTGTCCTCGAAATTCATCATATCTTGGAACAAACGCGACTGTGTTTCTTTCATTTTGTCTCCTAGTTCTCGTGTTGTATCTTCAGCTAGATCAATCCCAATCACTGGCAATAAGGTTGCTTCCTTCCGCTGAGTATCTTATATTAACGGGCAAAAACGTGTTGATGTCATAGGCCGATCAATAAAAGATTCTACGCCCTTTGAGTCTTCAGCCATCCAACAGCCAACTCTCCAAACAACTGTACATCGCTGAGTAGCTCTATCGAACTTATTCTCCTTGCTTACTGTAGTAGACAACTAAGCTTATTTTCTTCTTAAGGCATCCGCTACGACATTCGCCTCTTCTGGGATTATACTAAAATGAAAAAAAAATCAAAATATTTCGGAACTTCTAATCATTGTCTCTGCCTCATATTCAACTCATTCCAATACACCCAAAATACCTTTGGCTCTTAAGATTACCATAGGCACTAAGAATTTCTCCTTGTAGAAAATGCTTCTAGATCTTCAATACAACTACAAAGCTAACTCTGGGTTAGTGTAAGGTAATCCTTCTCATGTATTTTCGATTGTCTCTAAGCGTACGTTACAATTCCTTCTATTTTGATCAAGCACACGTTCTAAACTTCCAATGCAAAGCATCACTAGGTATCCCAAAAAGTTCATTAGGATTTGGGAAGAATCATCACTAGTGAAATAGTTGAGTGTCTCTTCTGCCCTTGAAAATTTCCCCCGTATGCATCAGTCCATACAAAACTTGACCCTCATACATGAGTTAGATGAGGAATCCTGCCACTTTGGAGAATTCTGCGACGAGTCTCCCATATTAACCAGCTAATCCTATGTAGCTATGAATCTTTGTTACAGTCGTTGGTCTTTCCCATTAAAGAAATGCTGCGAGTTCTGATGGGTTTACAACAATTCCTTCCCTTGAGATCGCGTAACCCAAAGGTTGAACTGCCTCTAACTAGAATTTGTACTTAGACATCTTTACGCATAACTTCTTCTTCTCTAGGATTGTAAGAATCACTCCGAGAGATTCGGTACATTCCTCCAAACGTCAAGAATATATCAGAATGTTGCCGATAAAAATGATGATATATTTGTTTCCAACTGGGAAGAAGACCCTACTCACAAGATCGATGAATGTTACCGACGTGTTCGTTGCATGGTACAACGCTACCAAACACTCGTAGTGCCCATAACGTGTCCGAAAAAAACCGTTTCAGAAATATCTACTACTTTCAAGCGAACTTGATGATAGTCCAGAACACCAGCTGATATTGGGGAAAACAGCAGCTTCCTTCAGTTGATTCATTAGGCCATCCATTCTTGATCTTAACAGAAACGTCACATAGGGTATGTTTTTCTCTAACCGTGCTGCATTCGATGCATCGTTATGGTTCAAATTCAGAGACACATTTCCTCAGCCGATGTGTACTAGAAACATCATAACAGTCAGAAGGAAAGATAGGGAAGTCGCTCAGTCTACCACTGGACCTATCCAGCGAAGAATATGATATGGTCTAATAAAACTTAAGAATGAGTTTTTGTGGATTCAAATTTAGGAAATTTCTATCCCAAGAGACACTAAATTTCTATTGAAACAGCATGACGAGACCTGGTTAGAAATAACCAATCCCCTTCCTAAGATTAAGCTTATTCATGAAGATAGCAAATAACTGATTTGGCAAAAAGGGTTTCAATTTCGAACAACAATAGGATAGTTTAAACAAGCTTGTGTAACAAGAGCAGGCTTGTAAATCAGAACAGTAATATTCTAGTCGAAGGGAAGTAAATACACAGATAATTCTTTTTTCTAAAAATGAGCTCTTGAAATCTCATTGGGAACAGTTTTACAAGATATGGTTAGAATATAACTAATCCCCTTTTTCAACATCACATCTAATTTGTAAAAGAAGTACACAAATCAGATCAATAGAAGGATTCAGTCTTTAACAGGTCATAGGACAATTTAAACAACTTGGCTACCATCAACAAGTTCTTAGCAGCCAAAATAAAAATAACTTAGTCAAAAGATGTCAGAGGTACATACGACTCTAACATACTCATACAGTCATGCATCATAAAGTAATGGGCTATCCCCAGAATTATACAATGAAGTCACAGGGTCATCCACTATAGCACAGTCCCTTTCTTCATTTTGGTCTTCAGTCTGGGTGGAGGAATTAACTTTCCCTTCTTCATGAGATTTCGAAGTATGTACATCTCTGAGGTAAGGCTTCATCTTTTAGGAAGTACAATTCCTCGCCATATATCCTAGCCCTCTGCATTTAGAACAAATTATCCCCGTGATCGCACATAAAGGCTTTGTCCCATGTAAAGCACAATCTCTTGACACATGTCCTTGCTTTCCACCCTTGAAACAAATTATTCCTTCGATCTTATAGTCCCTCGTAAAGTGGTCCTTTTCGCACTTCTTACACCTTGATATCGATACCACGGTTGGATTGGACTTACTACCACTCGCACCTCCATCATGCGTTTGCTATTGCTGTTGTCCCTTCGGTTATCATGAATACAGTTTTCACTTAAACTGATTGATCATCCTTTTATTTCCCCTTTGGAACTTAGGTAGTTCACAGTTAACCACAAACTGACATTCTCCCAACAGATTCTGAACCTCGACTTCCAATTCTTGCTGTTGTGTGGCCCTCTGATCCTGGCGTGTACTTACATTAACCATTCTTTGCTTTTCTTCAGTTGTTGCAGTCGTACCATCATTGCCACTCCCCGCGTTCACACGCTTACATCTACTTCGATTCATTGTCTTCCTTCAAGGACAAACAAGTCAAACCATAAGGAAAATCAAAAGCATTCAGTCCAAACAATATTGTCTCCTTTCAGAAACCAAACACAAAAGTCACATAACCTGACGAGACAAACCCAAAAGACTTTAACTTGAGCTCCTTCACTCTGCCTTCTGCGGCGTGATCTCTTGTTAATCTTCGACTCCTATGTAGCTCCTCGAACCAAACTTACGCCAGATACTCTTTTCCAAAAAGAATTGGTTTTTGAAAACCTCTTGGACACTTCGGTCCAGCAATCTCTCAAGTCTTATTTAACTACCTCTTTTCTAACCCAATGGCTCAAACAATTCTAGAGGTAACACAGCAAGGGTATAAATGCAAACAGATCTTAAGTAAGTTCAGTCATACCAGTTGAGCTTCTTTCTAAAGAACTCCTATTACCTTAATACGCCTAGGTGAAGTCATAGTTTCCTGTAGACACAGAACATTACACATTGAGTGGGCCAGTACTCAATATCATGTAACTGTGCAACAGTAACTACCAACAGTCAACCTATGGCAAGCCATGCCTTCCTTTCCCAACATCTCAATTCAAGAGACAAGGAAGTACATAGCATACAAATAAACTTCTAACATGTCTAAGCATAGTCAGTCCGTACCCCGGCTCAACAGGATGAACTGAGCTCTGATACCACCTAATGTAACACCCCTCGATTTAATAACCACGACACAATCGTCATTATGTCACGGTCACTAAATTTCAGCGTGCTACAATTGTCAAATAACCAATTTTACAAAAATTCTTGACATTTTGCATATGAGAAAATAGGAGCCACGAATGAATAGTTATATATACAACTAGTTAAAATATGAATTATAAGATGTACTCAAATTACAGCAAGTAAGACTGGATAATCACCTTAAAACCTACATATACCATAAATACACTTTATACAGGTCATGTAAAATAAAATATAACCTACCCACAACATATCCACAACTATGGAGTTGGGCACTCTATCAGATCCCGAATACATGAGGCAACTCCGAGCTCACCGGTGTAGAGAGAAATACAGAATAAGGTTTTCAATCACAGTCCTCTTCATGGTCAAGGTCGGATCCCCAACATATCGCATACGCTTGTCGGCCTAGTCGACTCGCCATGCGTTAACACCACCAGTGAACACAATTTGAACGAACCTAATAGAACCCCTTTCGAGACGACATCACCGGATACAGTGGGTTCAACTAAGAAAGTCCAAAAGAATCCAACCTCGTTCTCACTTACAGTCTTTAACCAAGAATTGACATAGAACAAGAAAAGTACAAGAAAGAGGTAAGACATCCTACCATCATTACCAGTTATAGCAGTAAGAAACAAAATGGCGCAAAGCGCCCACATAGCATATTTGATCGCAATAAAAATAATAAACAATGAGTAGCAGTAATAATCAACCAAGCAGTTCTAGGTAGTTATATATATATCATAAATCCAATAGTTCCAATTATAATAATAATAAATGCCAGATAATTCATGGACCCACTATGCACATGCATACAAAGTCAAAATCTTACTCCATGGAGCTAGACACAAAAATAGTCAGAGAGAATGATCAGGGAGACATGCCAGTATCTCGTTAGCTATAAAAACAAGTGCTTTCCAGAAAATAATCAGTCATTTTGCACAACAAGGCTTTATAAAGCGACATTCCCACAAGATCTCGATATAGGACAGTGCCATAGTCAGGATAGTCGGTGCGTTTGCATCGGTTTGTCCCACGGTCCACAGGGGCTACCAACTGCCCACTGTGAGACACCCGCCCCCAAGGTCAACTACAGGACCACACTTATCTATTCGCACCCCCACTAAGGTGTGATCAACTCCTAGGCAACTCGGCCTTAACACGGTCCAACGGACATTCACAATGCATACAGACTCTATGCATAATCATGTATGATCATTATTACATACTATTCCACAATATGCCACAATTGGCCAAAGTAAGAATCAACACAATCATTGGTCACTCACGTGGACCCACAATATCATAATATTTGAATTAAATGAATTAATGCATTTTTAAGGCGTATTATGAATTCTTGCTTAGGTTTAGCTTTTCTTACAAAGTTTGTCTCTAAAGGAATTCTTTTAATTAATTAAATTCTCTTAGGTAATTTAATCACATACACTTAGAAGGTTATTCTAAGATCTCAAAGTCTCACACTCTCTTGTTCTTACCCTAATTAAAATTATCCTAAGTCTTATGAAAATTTCATTCTTGGTTCTTTAAAATTTATGAATCTCAAAGTATAATTTAATTTTTCAATTTGCTAATTCTTGCATTCTATTACCATTAATTTAATCACTAGGTGTTAGGTGATAAATTTTAAATTTTGGATTCGACGGAGAAGAATGCCTCTAGTGTACAAATATGAGGCTACCTTTCGACGAAAAATAATATGACAGAATCAATGTTGGTAGGAAAACATTATCTGACCAGAATGGCTAAAAGTCAAGTTCTGTCGGATGAAGATTAATTCTGTCGAATGAAGATCAATTCTGTCGAATGATGTATAAAGTTGTCGAATATGTTAGAAGATCAGCAGAAATCCTAATTCGATGGATGGGTGTTGACGTTGGAGAAATTTTCTAAGTGTTGAACCGACGAAAGTACTAAATGGTTAGAAATTCTAATTCGATGGATATTGACATTGGAGAAGTTTCTCTCGTGTTGAACCAATGAAAGTACTAAATGGTCAGAAATTCTAATTCGATGGATATTGACATTGTACTAAATGGTCAGAAATTCTAATTCGACGGATATTGGCATTGTACTAAATGGTCAAAAATTCTAATTCGACGGATATTGACATTGGAGAAGTTTCTCTCGTGTTGAATCGACAGAAGTACTAAATGGTCAGATATTCTAATTCGACGGATATTGACATTGGAGAAGTTTCTCTTCATTAATTACTTAATGTACAATTGATTAATTATGAATTCCAATTGTTACAATTATTCACAAAGAACCCCACATTTTGAGCCTCAAAATCGTGGCCATCCAAGAACCAATCCGACATCATTTTCTTCCATTTCATGCATTCCAATCCATTCAAATACATCAATATACACAAACAAACAATCTAATAGCACAAACACATTATAAACTGTTACCAAGTGGCCTCAATACTCAAGAGGGGGGGTAAATTGAGTAGTTAAAAATAAGTTCACAAATCTTTCGCAAATCGTTTGACAATCAATTTTCGTTGAAGCTATTGAATGATCAGAGATAATTGAATAGATGAGTTAAGCACTTTTACTAATGAACGTAATAGTCAAGGAGACAATATCCAAATAAAACAATGAAACAGTGCACAAAGATGAACAGAGGAGAGTTTAGAGAAACAAACACGGTCGTTTATCTGGTTCAATCACTACTCCACTTGTGATCTACGTCCAGTCCCAAGCAACACCTTGAGATTTTCCACTATATCTTCAAGCTTCAATGGGTGCTTGAAAAACCACTACAACCTTGAGCACTCAATGAGTATGGGATACCTCACCCAAAAGCTTGAGCCTCTATTTTCCAAGGGATACCTCACCCTTACAATACTTGAGGGATACCTCACCCTCACTAATCGAAAGTATAAGATTGAAATAGAAGAAGCTCTCTCTAGAGCAAGTGTTTACAAATTGAAGCTCTAATATGCTCTCAAGGATTTTTCACGTTTTTAGTCGAAACAGAGCAAGAAATGATTTTAAGAATTGATTCACGTTTTGAAGTATAATGATCAGTTTTTGGTTCAAGGTCAACGTAAACAAAGACCCAATCTGGGTATTTATAAGTTTCTCAATTAATAGAGTTGGAGGTAGTTGGGCATGCATTTAATGCATTTAATATAGCCGTTGGACCTTGTCGATGCGTGTAATCGATTACATATCTCGGTAATCGATTACATTATTGTTCCATCGTTTTCGAACTTTACGGGCTCTGTGTAATCGATTACATTCTTGAGGTAATCGATCACATGGCTTCGACTTTGCTTGTGTCGATTACAATGATCATGTAATCGATTACATGACTTCGACTTCTTTGTGTAATTGATTACAACATCCTTGTAATCGATTACATGTCTCGTCGAACATGTTTTTTGAGTTTGGGTTTTGTGTAATCGATTACATATATTGTGTAATCGATTACATTTCTTGTCGAACGTGTTCTTTGCCTTTCTGGGCTTTGTGTAATCGATTACATATCTTGTGTAATCGATTACATGGCCTCTCGACTTGCTTTGTAATCGATTACATTGTTCATGTAATCGATTACATTCTTTTGTTTGATGTGTAATCGATTACAAACATTGTGTAATCGATTACATTTGCCTTTGAACACATTTTTCAAGTTCAATAACTCGTGTAAGTCATTTCCAACACCTCGGGGTACTTGTTTAAACATAAATCCTTTTAAGAGTGTTAGATTTAAAGTTGAAACTTAGGTTTTATTGAAAGCCATGTTTATCTTTGAAATTTCCTATTTATTTTGAAATCATATATTTGAAAAACCATTTGAGAAATCTTGAGAGCATTTAACAGTAATGTCCTAAGTCTAAATAACTAATTAAACCTTTGTCTTCTTTCTTTGATCTTGATTTTTTCCTTTTGTGCTTTGATCTTCTCTTTTGCTTTTGTTATCATCAAAAACCTTTCAACATGCCTTAGAGACATAAGCATTCACATTCTCCCCCTTTTTGATGATGACAAACTGATCATAGGAAAAAGAAAGAGTTTTTGCATTTGTATATCATAGTCATTTAGTTACAATGCTGTCCCCGGAGATTATGCATGATATTGGGTTAGATTTTGCATATGAAAAGCTTAATAACTTAAAAGTTCAATAACTCCCCCGTACTCATGCAACCTTTAATCCTTATTTTCTCCCCCGTTGGCATTATCAAAAAGACATAAGCATTAAAAAAAATGGACAGCATGTCAGTTATAGTTCATGATTCCCAATTGTTTGCCATAACGAGAAAAGCCACTAAGATCGGTCAAGCAATATTCCAACAGCCAACCATTCAAAGTGAAAACACGTTTATGTATTAATAATCATCATGTACAAAGAAACATGTCACAACCAGTAGGCAATAATCAAAAGATAACCATAAAGGTATACCAATTTTATATAATCGAGTTTAAAAAAAAAAAAAAAAGTACAAGGCGGAAAAACAAATCAAGGCATAAGGCCGGGATCACTATCGGTGTCCTCATTTGTCACAAAAGACATCACCCTACGGATCCGCAGCAGAGTCTCCTAGACCAATGTCATCATCGGCGGGCATAAGATCGTCGTCGAATCCGAAGCTCCTCATCATCGGCGGGAACTCCGGATGGACCGGCGAAGGAAATGGGATCCAGAGGGGCAGAGGATGTGGGGGCAGCAGCGGCGGGACTCGGGGAACGGGAGGTCCACGTAAGAGGGATCGAATGGAGGCAAGCTCCGGTCCGAGTAGTCCATCCTCGGCTCAAGGTGGTCGATCTTTTGCTCTATATGATCCATGCGCGTGTTGACGTTGGCGCTCGGGTTGCGCATCTCTTGGAGCGAGAAGATCAAGAGAAGGCCGGGAGCGAGTATGCAGGCGGGATACCGAGCCCCCTCATCATCACCGTCGGATCGTGATGGATATGGCCAAATGTGCCATGAGTAATGTAATGCCACCTATCCTCCATCTTGTAGAGTGAAGCTTCTTCGAGTATGCAGCCCAATTGATTGGGGTCCTTGGAGCCTGGTGTCCTTGGACTCTTTGGATCGGCGAAATGCGACAATACTCAAGAATTGTGGTGACTAACATGGCGAAGGGGAGAGCGAGTTCTTCTTTTTCTTGATGTCTAGCATATCTTTGTAGAATGTAGTATCCCCAGTTGATTGGGTGCCCTGTGGTCATTGCCCATAATGCCACTACATCGTCCTTGAGGACTTGGGAGTAATTTCCTCCTCTGGGAATCAATCCACGAACCAAGAGGTAGTGGAGGACCCCGTTTTCCATAGTGAGGCCGGTGGCCATTATTGCGTCTAGGATCACCGGGGAGGTGGTAGCCGGTCCTAATCAAGGAGAGAAAGAGCAGACCTTGTGCTCAAACTCATGCCCCCGGACTTTGGCATTCCCACGTAACCGGGCTCCATCAGGGAGTGAGCTTGGTGAGCCTATACCATTCTGTCATGGTTAACCCTTTGATTTGTTGCTTTTTCACCTCGAAATGATGCAATTATCCTCAACCTTCGGGTTAGCATAAAACACTCGGACAAGGTTAGGGTAGATGGCCTTCTCATACTTAGGAATCCCAGCAAGCCTAAGTGTTCTATTGTCCTAAAGCTCACTAAGGGTTCACTCTCACGAAGGTGATGGGTAGATACACGGGAGAGATGATCTTGCGAAGTGGAAGTTCTTCTGAACAACTCGGCTTTCTTCACGGTGGAGAAGTGCCTCGTGAGGTCCAACCCGAGAGATATTGCGTGTAGAGCCACGGAGGAACTTCCAGACACAGCCCCTGTTCTTGGGTGCTTCGAGCGATGGGAGGATTCAGCCATTGATGAGAGAGAGAAGCACGGGTTGAGTGGTAAATGGTTGGGGATGAGTGAGGAGAGAGAGAGGGACGAAATTAGGTTAGAAAAGTGGAGAGGGTGTTCGTGAGAGAAGATGGGAGATTTTGGATGAGGGATTTGAGGAGATTTGATCGGTGGTTTATGTGGAGAGGGGATTTCCGAGATTGAGAGAGGCGAAATGATTAGTTTTGATGGAAATTTGAGTGAGAAATGAGAGGTTTTGAGATCGAGGTGCGTGGGTGCGAGAGGGAGAGAACGAGGAAGATGAACAGGGCCAAACAGAAATGACCACTACGCGCGTCGGGAGCCTTTTAAAAACCCTGTGTAATCGATTACATTGAGTGTGTAATCGATTACATGCATTCAGTGGGTGTGTAATCGATTACATTTTTGGTGTAATCGATTACATGCTTCTGGTAGGTATGTAATCGATTACATTTTAGTGTAATCGATTACATGATTTGAGGAACCTTGTATGTCGATTACATAGATGATGTAATCGATTACTGAAGTCTGAGTTGGTTTAATCGATTACAAAATGTGTGTAATCGATTACATGCGTGAGAAACTGTGTAATCGATTACAAAGGCATTGTAATCGATTACCAGCACTCTTTAACTCAGATTTTGCGTTCCAAACAACATATAATCAATTTTAATCCACCCAAAACAGTTTTAAAGCAACTCAAATCAATTCAAATCATCATCCAAGCATATAGATTAATCACATTATGATTCAACTAATATAATTGATCAAAATTATCATGTTTACCAAGAATTTCACCCTTTTTGGTGATTTTTGAGGCTGTTGAATTTCACCCTTCTTGTCAAAGTTGGACATGAGGGAGCACTGCAAAATAATTTGGAAACCTCCGACGCTCAAGTTAGTATGGGATTCAAATATATATAATGAAAATTCAGAAATTGTGCAAAGCGGTGTGGCATAATTATGCGAGAAAAACGCAAGCTTAGGCTTTTGTTTTAGGATTATGCGACAAATATTTAATTTATGCATGAATGGTCCAATATACCCGATTCGTTTCTAATGTAGAAAAATGCTTCTTTTGCAAGGGGTTTGGTGAAAATATCACTAATTGCTTAGTTGTTTCAACAAATTCAAGTATGCAATCACCTCTTTGAACATGATCTCTAATGAAATGATGTCTTATTTCAATATGCTTAGTTCTAGAATGCAAAATGGGATTTTTGACAAGTTAATTGCACTAGTATTATCACATTTTATGGGAATGTGATCAAGCTCAAGACCATAGTCCAAGAGTTCTTTGTTTCATCCAAAGGACTTGAGCACTGACAACTCCCGGTGCAACATATTGACTTTCAATTTGTGGATAATGCCACACTATTTTGTTTCTTCTTTGTGCCAAGAAACTAGTGAGCTTCCTAGCAAGTGGCATGTCCCACTAGTGCTCTTTCGATCCATTTTGCATCCAGCAAAATCAGAATCGGAATATCCAATAAGACTACATGAGGCACCCTTAGGGTACCATAAACCCATTTGTGATGTGCCTATTAGATATTTCATTATTCTCTTAATAACACTTAGGTGTGATTCCTTAGGATTAGCTTGATATCTAGCACACATGCATACACTAAACATTATATCGGGCCTACTTGCGGTGAGATAAAGGAGTGAGCCAATCATACCTCTATATTTTGTAATTTCTCTTGATTTACCTCCTTCATCCTTGTCCAAATAGCAAGAGGTGCCCATAGGAGTAGCCATATGCTTGGCATTGTCCATTCCAAACTTTTTGAGCAGCTCCTTGCAATACTTGGATTGGCTTATAAATGTTCCTTCTCTTGTTTGCTTGATTTGTAGACCAAGGAAGAAGTTGAGCTCACCCATCATGGACATCTCAAACTCACTTTGCATAATATTTGAAAATTCTTTACAAAGAGAGTTGTTAGTAGCTCCAAATATAATGTCATCAACATAGATTTGAACTAGAAGAATGTCATGCATTTTGTGTTTTATGAAAAGAGTGGTGTCAACTTTACCTCTAGAAAAGCCTTTTTCTAAAAGAAATTTGCTCAACCTTTCATACCAAGCTCTAGGAGCTTGTTTCAAGCCATACAAAGCCTTTTTCAATTTAAAAACATGGTTGGGCATTTCAAAGTCCTCAAAACCAGGAGGTTGTTCTACATACACCTCTTCTTGTATAAAACCATTTAAAAAGGCACTTTTGACATCCATTTGATAGAGTTTGAAATCCATGATGCAAGCATATGCAAGTAGCATTCTAATGGCCTCTAATCTAGCTACGGGAGCATAAGTTTCTTCATAATCTATGCCTTCTTGATTATATCCCTTAGCTACAAGCCTAGCTTTATTTCTTATTATTAAACCCGTTTCATCAAGTTTGTTCCTAAAGACCCATTTGGTGCCAATTATAGGATGATCATTGGGCCTTGGAACTAATTCCCAAACTTGATTTCTCTCAAATTGGTTTAGTTCTTCTTGCATGGCCAAGATCCAATGCTCATCGTTAATGGCCTCATTTATGTCTTTAGGTTCAACTTGAGAGACAAAGGCTAGATGATTACATGCATCTCTAAGTGAGTTTCGAGTGATTACCCCTTTTGATACATCACCTATCACCTTGTCAAGAGGATGATACCTTGAAGTCCTCCATTCCTTGGGTAGATCCGAGATTTTAGAATTTTCTTGCCATGAGTGATCAAGGAGTCTCTCTTCTTTCTTCTTGGACTCTATCTCTTGATTTTCCAAGTGCGTCTTTGCCAAGATTTCTGCAACATCATCAACAAGTTCCTTTCTCGGCACATTTGGGTTAGTTTCATCAAATGCAACATGTATGGATTCTTCTATGGTCATAGTTCGTTTATTATAGACTCTAAAGGCCTTGCTATGGATAGAATAACCAATGAATATTCCCTCATCAGATTTTGCATCAAACTTCCCCAAGTTATCCTTTCCATTATTCAAAACAAAGCATTTGCATCCAAAAACATGAAAATGTGACACATTAGGTTTCCTTCCTTTGTACAATTCATATGGGGTTTTCTTTAAAATTGGCCTTATTAGGGCTCTATTCATAACATAACAAGCGGTGTTAGCGCATCATCTCAAAAGTACTTAGGAAGATTGGCCTCATTGAGCATAGTTCTTGCCATTTCTTCTAAAGATCGATTTTTCCTTTCTACAACACCATTTTGTTGTGGTGTTCTAGGGGCAGAAAAATTATGCTCAATGCCATGTTCATCACAAAAAGTTTCAAATTCATGATTTTCAAATTCACCACCATGATCACTTCTTATGGATGCAATACAAAAACCTTTTCGTTTTGGATAACTTTGGCAAGTTTTCTAAATGATTGAAAAGCATCATTTTTGTGAGCTAAGAATAATGTCCATGTAAATCTAGAAAAATCATCCACAATTACTAATGCATAGTAATTCCCACCAAAGCTCATAGTTCTAGAGGGTCCAAAAAGATCCATGTGCAAAAGTTGTAAAGGTCTAGAAGTTGAAACTATGTTTTTAGCTTTGAGAGAGACCTTTACTTGTTTTCCCTTTTGACATGCATCACAAAGTTTGTCTTTTTCAAATTTGAGCTTTGGAAGACCAATTACTAGTTCTTTAGAAACCAATTTGTTTAAGTGATCCATGTGAATGTGAGCAATTCTTCTATGCCATAACCATGAATCATTTTCTCTACTCATAAAGCATTTAGCATCATTTGAGGAAATGTCATCAAGACTAATCATATATATGTTATTGACCCTATGACCAACAAACTTAACTTGCTTGTCATCCTTTCCCTCAATTATACAACAAGAGGAGTCAAATATAACTCTATTTCCTTTATCACACAATTGACTAATACTAAGTAAATTATGTTTAAGTCCTTCAACAAGTAAGACATTATCAATAGATGATGAAGGGATCTTACCAACTTTGCCAATTCCAAGAATCTTCCCTTTGTTGTTGTCACCATATGTGACATGACCATGTTTCTTGTGTGTAAGGGAGGAGAACTTGGAGCCATCTCTCGGTCATGTGCTTGGAGCAACCACTATCAAGATACCAACTTGAGCTCTTGGTCTTCAAGCACACCTACAACACACATTCAAGATTTAACTTTTGGTACCCAAATTGTTTTGGGTCCTTGTGTGTTAGAATTAGGTATGGTGCCTTTAGGGACCCAAACCCTTTGATTCCAACCTTGGTGTTTATGTTCTTTCTAACATTGCAAGTGGATGCACTATGCCCTTTCCTACCACAATGAAAACATTTAACAAAGGGGCTACTTGAAGTTTTTGAGGAAACAAAGAAATTCTTATAAGATTTTTGATGGTTGTTTGGATTAAATCCTAAACCGGCTTTTTGGAAAACACATTTTTGTCTCCCTAACAACACATTCAAGTTGTCTCTTCCAAAAGTGAATTTTGCAAGAGTGTTGTTCAAGTCTTCAATTTCTTTTTCAAAAGCTTTGCATGATAGACAAGGTAATGATATGGATGCATTTTCATGTGAGGAACAAATCATGCATGATGAATTAGCATCTATGAGTCCTAAAGTCTCATTTTCAATTTTAAGTTCATTTATCTCCTTGGTTAAAAGAAACTTTCTTTGTCAATAGGGAGATTGTTTTATTGGAAGACAAAATCATTTTTGTGAGCCTCAAAGATTCATCATGCAATTCTTGAAAGGCATCTTGTAATTCATCATAAGAAGGTGGAGGTTCTAGGTTAGAAGAGGTTACCTCGGTGTCGCTTTCTCCACTTTCTTCTCCTTGAGCCATGAGGCAAAGATGGGCTTCCTCATTTTCAGAATCATCGGAAGAGCTTAAGTCATTGTCCTCCCAAGCTATATATGCTCTTCTTCCTTTCTTTTCCTTGGAGGGTCTTTTCTCAAACTTCTCCGTCTTCTTGAGATATATAGGACACTCCATTTTCATGTGCCCCGGTTTTCCACATTCATAGCATTTTGGAGGAGTGGAGGATCCTTCTCCTTTGTGATATGCTTTCTTTTGAGAAACGGTGGTCTTCTTTGAAATCCCCTTTTCTTCAAGAATCTTCCGAATTTTCTTACAAGGAGACTAAGATTCTCCTCACTTAGCTCAATATTTTCAGCATCCTCTTCACCATCTTCATCATCATCTTCAAGTATGGGAGAGGTGGCCTTGAGTGCAATTCCCTTCTTCTTTTTGTCATGTTCTTCATTTTGATTGAGCCTACTTAGTTCCAGCTCATGCTCTTGAAGTTTTCCGAATAGGGTGGCTAGAGACATGGTTGATAAATCTCTTGATTCCGCAATCGCAGATTACCTTGGGTTGCCAATTCACTGCTTAGACATCTCAAGACTTTGTTAATAAGATCCTCATTAGGAAATGTCTTTCCCAATGAGATGAGATGATTAACAATATGAGTAAATCTCTTTTGCATATCTTGAATACTCTCACCTTGGTTCATTCTAAACAATTCATATTCATGAGTAAGAGTGTTTATTCGAGATCTTTTTACCTCACTAGTGCCTTCATGAGTTACTTGTAGGGTATCCCACATTTCTTTTGCGGTCTTACAGTTTGACACCCTAAAGAATTCATCATACCCCAAAGATGTGGTGATGATGTTCTTGGCTTTCAAATTATATTGAACCTTCTTTTTATCATCATCGGTCCAATCACTTCTAGGTGTATTAATTGTCACACCATCCTTAGTTTGTGTAGGGACAAAAGCACCATTTTCAACTGCGTCCCACACATCTAAGTCAATTGCTTCAATAAAAATTTTCATCCTTTCTTTCCAATAGGCATAGCCATCCCCATTGAAATAAGGAGGTCTATTTATAGAAGAACCTTCATTTGAAAAACCATTTGAAGCCATCACTTCTCTTGAAGCTGCTAAGCTCTTTATACAAGAGTCTAGCTCTGATACCACTTGTTACCAAGTGGCCTCAATACTCAAGAGGGGGGTGAATTGAGTAGTTAAAAATAAGTTCACAAATCTTTCGCAAATCGTTTGACAATCAATTTTCGTTGAAGCTATTGAATGATCAGAGATAATTGAATAGATGAGTTAAGCACTTTTACTAATGAACGTAATAGTCAAGGAGACAATATCCAAATAAAACAATGAAAGCGGTGCACAAAGATGAACAGAGGAGAGTTTAGAGAAACAAACACGGATCGTTTATCCTGGTTCAATCACTACTCCACTTGTGATCTACGTCCAGTCCCCAAGCAACACCTTGAGATTTTCCACTATATCTTCAAGCTTCAATGGGTGCTTGAAAAACCACTACAACCTTGAGCACTCAACGGTATGGGATACCTCACCCAAAAGCTTGAGCCTCTATTTTCCAAGGGATACCTCACCCTTACAATACTTGAGGATACCTCACCCTCACTAATCGAGAAAGTATAAGATTGAAATAGAAGAAGCTCTCTCTAGAGCAAGTGTTTACAAATTGAAGCTCTAATATGCTCTCAAGGATTTTTCACGTTTTTAGTCGAAACAGAGCAAGAAATGATTTTAAGAATTGATTCACGTTTTGAAGTATAATAATCGTTTTTGGTTCAAGGTCAAATAGTAAACAAAGACCCAATCTGGGTATTTATAAGTTTCTCAATTAATAGAGCCGTTGGAGGTAGTTGGGCATGCATTTAATGCATTTAATATAGCCAGTTGGACCTTGTCGGGATGCGTGTAATCGATTACATATCTCGGTAATCGATTACATTATTGTTCCATCGTTTTACGAACTTTCGGGCTCTGTGTAATCGATTACATTCTTGAGGTAATCGATTACATGGCTTCGACTTTGCTTGTAATCGATTACAATGATCATGTAATCGATTACATGACTTCGACTTCTTTGTGTAATTGATTACAACATCCTTGTAATCGATTACATGTCTCGTCGAACATGTTTTTGAGTTTCGGGTTTTGTGTAATCGATTACATATATTGTGTAATCGATTACATTTCTTGTCGAACGTGTTCTTTGCCTTTCGAGCTTTGTGTAATCGATTACATATCTTGTGTAATCGATTACATGGCCTCGACTTGCTATGTAATCGATTACATTGTTCATATAATCGATTACATTCTTTCTGTTTGATGTGTAATCGATTACAAACATTGTGTAATCGATTACATTTGCCTTTGAACACATTTTTCAAGTTCAATAACTCGTGTAAGTCATTTCCAACACCTCAGGGTACTTGTTTAAACATAAATCCTTTTAAGAGTGTTAGATTTAAAGTTGAAACTTAGGTTTTATTGAAAGCCATGTTTATCTTTGAAATTTCCTATTTATTTTGAAATCATATATTTGAAAAACCATTTGAGAAATCTTGAGAGCATTTAACAGTAATGTCCTAAGTCTAAATAACTAATTAAACCTTCTGTCTTCTTTCTTTGATCTTGATTTTTTCCTTTTGTGCTTTGATCTTCTCTTTTGCTTTTGTTATCATCAAAAACCTTTCAACATGCCTTAGAGACATAAGCATTCACATAAACAACATGCAAACATACTAATTATGCAAACAAAGAATAACCCTCAATAGGGTTTTCTCACAATCAATCACGGACAAGGTTTCTAAATGCTAATAGAGGTTGATGAGGAGTGTCTCCCTCTTACCTTAGTGAAGAACAAGGAAAACAAGCTCCTTTTGTCCTTGGAATTTAGTGCTTCACCACCACAAGATTCTTGGGTGTCCAAATCCAACAAATCAAGATCAGAGAGGGAAAATGGTAGCTATGGTCACCAATGTGACCATGGAACACGAAAATGAGGAGAAGAAAGTTGAGAGCTTTTACCTTAAAGCTCCAAGGTTTGATGTTGGCTGTGGAACACGAAAATGAAGAAACCAGGAGGAGTCCCACAAAAAGGAAAGCTTGAAGATGGAGAGGGGAAACAATGGTCTCTATTGGGTTGAGCAAAGAAAGCTTGAAATCAATAATGGTGGTTGTGGGTGTGTGCAGCTATGTGAAGAAGAGAGAAAGAAGGGTGAGCTGCATATGGGAGGAGAGGAAATGAGAGAAAGAAAATGTAATTTCCCTCTTAGCCAACCGTGCAGCACCAAAAAGGGAGGAGAGAGAAAAGTGGTTGGGAAGGAAGCTTCCCTCAAAGCTTCCTTGAGAAGCTTCGCGCGCTTCTCGATAAAGTGAAGTGTGTGGTCACTTAAATGATATCATAATAGTAATTAAATAGAAGTAATCTATTAGGACTATTTCTCAGTGAACAAAATTACAGTCAGTATAAATAATATTTTATTATTATTTCTCAGATGATTAATTATTCTGTGATTTTATTCATTAGATAAAATCTCGTAAAATGTAAACCTCGTAAACTATGTCCAGTCTCGGGTTTAGTAAGATCCCCCGTCGACGTTTCCATAGTCCAAAGTTTATCAGCCTTAGGAAAATATTTTGTTTTCCCGGCTCCGCTTAGTGGGCACGCAAAGTGAAAAATATATTAAAATATTCAACATTTCCAAAAAATTCCACAAAAATTCCTAAAAATCATAAATATTATAAAATGATTATTTATAATGAAATAAATAATTTTCGAGATATTACAGGAAGGCCAAGCATTGTGGCCATTTAATAGATTTTATTCGAATAACCTATGGATTATTCGAATAGACAGAAAGCAAACATAAGAGACTGATAAAACAAATCTCAGGCTATTCGAATAGAATGAATTTTATTCGAATAGACAGAGAACAATAGCAAAAGTAGAACTGACATGGAAGTCAGTTTATTCGAATAAACTTGTCTTTATTCGAATAAGCAGAGAAAATGTGGTTGCTTAAGGATCAATTTAGTCGAATAAATGAAATGTTATTCGAATAACGCTGATGTGCAACACAATTTTTGATCACTTGATTTGATCTTTATTTGAATAAACCAAGATTTGTTCGAATAAAACTATCAGAAGCACAATGAAGCATACGTTCAGAACTAGTAGCCAACCAAAAAGACTTATTTGAATAAGACTTGCTCTTATTAAAAAGGCATTCGAAAACATATTTTAGTGGCTACAAAAAGGGTTTATCCGAATAAAAATGTTTCTATTCAAATAAATATATCAGAACAGCATCAGCGGGTTAAAACCAATAAGTGCAAAGATTAAAAACAACCAAGCAATTTAGCACTCATTTTAACATGCATTCATGACAATCAAACCAAATTCTTGATTCTTACAAAAGCATTTTGAAACAACCAATGATTATGTTAGAAAGGGATAAAACAAGACAAAACCATCTAACACAAATACTCATTTTAAGTTATGATTAAACAAAAATCTTATGCTTAAGGATATTATCATCAATCATGTCATTTCAAACAATGAGCATACTTTTATCTAGCATATTAACGTGTAGAAACATTTTCAAGACATAAAGCTAGAAAAGCATAACACAAGTTTCACTTATCCAAGGATTGCAAGTTTATGCTTCATGGAGACAAGGAAGAGAGCTTGAAATTATTTATGATATTTGTATTTGGAGCAACCACTTTTAAGATGTCAAAGTCACTTCTTGGCCTTCAAGCACACCTACAACACACTTCAATTTTTGACTTTTGGTACCCAAATTTTATTGGGTCCTTGTGTGTTAGTTTTCGAATATTAATCTATTATGCTCTCATAAAGATTAATTTTTCATAGTATGTAAATTGAGCACAATAAATTAAATAATTAAATACCATTAAGCACATAGTTGATAACATGCTTACTTTCATGATATATAGACAATTTTAAAGCATACCAAACATACCTAGGCATTATAGAACCTTATGTACTAAGATATATAACAAATTAATGAATTATGATACAATAAGAATGAACATAATTAATTATGTGCTAAACATAATATTCAAATTTTATCAGGTACACATGATTCTATCATCTACCTAAGGCCTATAAGGAATATACCTCATATTCATTATTATCATTTTTAAGTGAATGTGCATAAGAAGTAAAAACTTTTGATACCTTGACCTTGACAATCAAGGAAATGCTTTTTCTTACCCATTGCTTCTCGTTTGAAGTCTTGAACTTTGCAAGCTCTACATTTTGTACTTGAGAAGCTTTGGTTGAAGTCATCTTCCTTCTTTGACCAAAGTTTCTACCATTGGGCTTTGGAAGCATTCTCATTGATGAGTCCTCTTTCTTTTGACTAATTTGTCCATCCTTTTGAGAAATATTCTGCAAAATTGAAATACTAGGAGGATATTTTAGTACCCACTTCATTTTGGATCCTTGAATGTTAGTATTAGGGCCTTTAGGATTTTTAGGAGCTCATACCATACAATTTCTCATATAAGGATTTCTTCTATAATTATATAAATGAGAAATATGTCCTAGATGACCACAAAAATTGTAAACAATTGAATATAATGATGGCTTGATCATTTGAATATCATTTTTGAAAAACTTAAGCTTTTTGTTATTTTTACATTCTAAATTATTTTTGTCATAAGCCTTACTTGAATTTTTACATGGAATAACACTAATTTTATTCTCATTAACAAGCATAGAATGTAAGCAATTAGAATCATTAGCTTTAGAAAATTTGGAATATAAGTCCTCAACTTGATTTTCTAAATCAATGCATTTTTCACAAGAAGTTGAGGTTTCACATTTCAAAGACATTTCCTCATCAAGAAAAGCATATTCATTTTTCAAAGTTTCAATTTCATTTTCAATAAAGGAAATGTTTTCCAAACACAATAAGTTTTTCTTTTCTAAATTCAATAAACCATCATACATTTCATAATATGCATATTGTAACTCATCATAGGAAGGACTATAATCTAGTTTAGAATTATTTACTTCAAAGTCCTTTTTAGCCATATAGGAAGTAGTTTTAATTTCTAGCACACTTGGCTCTTTAAGGGAATCACATTCTTCCTCTTAAATTTTATTTTGCTTTGCCTCTTCTTCAAATTGAGTACCATCGTCACCAAGAGGCATTTAGCTCCCTTCAATAGTTTGAACATCTCTTTGAGGATGCGTTTCATGATAAGCTTCCTTCAATGGCTTTTGCTCTTCTTGCTTTCTATATACAACTTTATACATAAAATTATTGTTAGCAAGATAAATAATATCAAGAGTGTCCAAAATTTCTTTGGCACTAGAACAACTTTTAATTTTACCATAAGCATCATCATTCAAACTACTTCTCGAAATTTGCATAGCTCTAATATTCAAAGAAAAACATTTCTTGTCATAGGCATTCCAAGTTTGTTTTGGATTGTAAATAAATCCATTTAGCACAACATCTCACAAATCCAAATCCATAGATTGCATATAAAACTCTATTCTAGCTTTCCAATAAACAAAATACACACTATTAAAGAATGGTGGTTTATCAATTTCAAAACCTTCTATTTTGAAAAACTTTCAAGGTTGCCAACAAACAATGATCTTTAACTCTAAGCGGTTAAGCTTTCACCAGAGCATGAAGCTCTGATACCACTTATTAGTTATGACAACCATTACGCAAGAGGGGGAGTGAATTGGGTATAAAAACTTTTTACAAATGCTCTTAAAATAAACATAAATATTTAAGCTATTAAATAAAAGAAAAGAAATTGCAAGATGAAGAATAAAAGCTTTAAGAAGAGCAAATAAATAAATGTGTAATAATATAAAATTACATAAAATAAAGAGATTGAGAAAAGAGAAGCAGGCACGATATTTATCCTGGTTCGACCACTAACCCACTTGTGGTCTACGTCCAGTCCTCAAAAACAATTCGAGATTTTTCACTATGTATACAAGTTTCAATAGGTGCTTGCAACCGTAACATAAAAGAGCATTTTTCACACACAGGGAAACTCTACCATTGTGCTAAAATCTCAACCTGCAGGGATACCTCACCCTTATACAAACCTTGAAGGGATATCTCACCTTTATACAAACCTTGAAGGATACCTCACCCTCAATACAGAAGAACGGAAATATAGATGAAGAAAAACTCTCACTCAGAGCAAATAATACAAATTGAAGTGCTAAGAGGGTCTCAATGGATATCTCAAAGTTTCAGCAAAAAGAGCACAGAAAATAGGCATAAATTATAAATCACATTTTTCAAAGCAAGCGTAAATTAAATAGATAGCTGGGCTTTTTGCAGATGAGACCCACGGTCTCTATTTATAGAGTCAGATAGAAAATTAGCCATTGTAGTAATTAATTCCGTGATTATTATAAAAATATGTTTGTTACATACTATATCTGGAACTGTTTTTACCATGTTTATTCGAATAAGCATTCTGCTATTCGAATAACATGCTTTTTTTTTAAAAACGTTCCTGAAAAAGGTTATTCGAATAACACAATTGTTATTCGAATAATGCTGGCACAAAAACTTTCTTTAGAAAACTGGTTATTCGAATAGCTCTATGTTTATTCGAATAACACTGGTTAAAACAGATTTCTGGGAAACAGTTCTATTCAAAAAATTGATGAGTTATTCGAATAGCTGATGTGAAAACAAGCCATTCAGAAAATTCTTATTCGAATAACAAGAGTGTTATTCGAATAACACTTTAAAACATAGAGTCACGCAGCAGCCAAATTTAAAGCTTTATTCGAATAACCAATGAGTTATTCGAATAATTCAGTTTGTAAAATAGTTATAAATGTTTGAAAAACATCCTAGAAAGTTTATCAAAAAATCAAAACATTTTTAAGTTATTTTTAAGATCAAAATAGTTTTGGTATAAGTTTAAGGAAGCATTTTTGTTTTATCTTGATGCACTAGGAGATATCCAAAGAGATCCTCGAACAAAAAGGCTCTAAGTCCTAAAGCTATTCATATAAGATCTTGGACTTGGTCTGTCCATCATCTTCATTTTGTCTTCATGTTTATTATCATTAAAAACATTCTTCAAAGACATATGTCCAATCACATTCTCCTTGTGTTGAGCTTAATTGAGATCTTTTGCTTTCTTGTTACAATGCTCACTTTTGGTACTTGGGCTATTCTACAAAGTATTGCTTACTTAAACAAGCATAGTTAGTCCAAAATCATAATTCAATATCTTCATATGCATGATTCATAAATGTATAACTCTTGTTAGTTTAACATGCATATAAAACTTTCATAGACACATCCAAATAAGACATTTAGCAATTATTAATAGATATGCTCTATGTAGGATGCAACAGAACATATTGCACATTTTCATTTAAGTAAGGTCAAATCCAATATTAATTCATTTATAACTCATATAAAGCATTATTGGATATATTATATGATGAATGTTACATATATCTTATTGCATGATTATTAAGTGAAATATAACTAGATAAGATACATATCATGCATGATACAATATATCACATTAAGCACATCTATCAAGCATAAGCATAATTCTATTTGTCTTGTATTTGTCATCATCAAAACTTAACATATTAAACCATTTGGGGCAAACTTATTTTCACAGATTCTTTACCTTCTTATAATGAATTACAAGATGCTTTTTAAGAATTGTATGATGAATTTATGAGGCTCACAAAAATAATTTTATTTTTAAATAAAATAATCTCCTTATCGGTAAACAAAGTTTCTATTTTAAACAAGGAGATTAATGATCTTAAGATTGAAAATGAAACCTTAGGACTTATTGATGCTAACTCATTGTGCACGACTTGCTCCTCACATGATAATATATCCATACACTTACCTTGCTCATCATGCAAAGCATTTGAAAAAGAAATTGAAGATTTAAACAACATTCTTGCAAAATTTACTCTTGGAAGAGACAACTTGAATATGTTGTTAGGGAAACAAATATGCGTTTTCCAAAAAGCTAGTTTGGGGTATAATCCCAATAACCAATAAAAATCTTACAAAAATTTCTTTGTTTCCACAAATGCTTCAAGTAGTCCCTTTATCAAATGCTTTCATTGTGGGAGGAAAGGGCATAGTGCATTCACATGTAATGTTAGGAAGAACAATAACACCAAGATTGGAATTAAAAAGGTTTGGGTTCCCAAGGGCATCTTGCCTAACTCTAACACACAAGGACCCAAGACAATTTGGGTACCAAAGGTTAAAATTTGAATGTGCATTGTAAGTGTGTTTGAAGACCAAAAGTTCAAGTTAGTATCTTGATAGTGGTTGCTCCAAGCACATGACCGGTGATGGCTCCAAGTTTTCCTTCCTTGTCCCCAAGAAGAGTGATCTCGTGACATATGGTGACAACAACAAAGAGAAGATCCTTAGAGTTGGTAAAGTTGGTAAGAACTCTTCTTCATCTATTGATAATGTTTTGCTTATTGAAAGACTCAAACATAACTTGCTTAGCATTAGTCAACTATGTGATAAAGGGAATAGAGTAATATTTGATTCTAATTGTTGCATAATTGAGGGTAAAGATGATAAACATGTTAAGTTTGTTGATCATAGGGTCAATAATATATATATGATTAGCCTTGATGACATTTCCTCAAATGATGCTAAATGCTTTATGAGTAAAGAAAATGATTCATGGTTATAACATAGAAGAATTGCTCATATTCACATGGATCACTTAAACAAATTGATTTCTAAATAACTAGTAATTGGTCTTTCAAAGCTCAAATTTGAAAAAGATAAACTTTGTGATGCATGTCAAAAGGGAAAACAAGTAAAGGTCTCTTTTAAAGCTAAAAATGTGGTTTCAACTTCTAGACCTTTACAACTTTTTTACATGGATCTTTTTGGTCCCTCTAGAACTATGAGCTTTGGTGGAAATTATTATACATTAGTGATTGTAGATAATTTTTCTAGGTTTACATGGACATTATTATTGTTTCACAAAAATGATGCTTTTCAATCATTTAAAAAACTTGCCAAAGTTGTTCAAAATGAAAAAGGTTTTTGTATTGCATCCATAAGAAGTGATCATGGTGATGAATTTGAAAATCATGAATTTGAAACTTTTTGTGATGAACGTGGCATTGAGCATAATTTTTCTACCCCTAGAACACCACAACAAAATAGTCTTGTAGAAAGGAAAAATTGATCTTTAGAGGAAATGACAAGAACTATGCTCAATGAGGCCAACCTTCCTAAGTACTTTTGGGCGGATGTGTTGGTGTATGCCTTAGAGGCCAATACATTTTCTATATTTACATACATTCTATTATGCTATTTTATATATGAGGCATTTTATTTATTGTGTTCTTTTTTATAAACATAATAAAGTCCTTAGAATAGTAAGTTTGATGCCATAGGACATCAAGTGGATGACTTGATCGTGAGATCCTTTTAGTTACAACACTTTTCTTAAATGTCCTTAGTCAAGTATTATTGTTAATTAGGATAATAATAATACATTGAGACTAGTATGTGCATAGACTAATGACCACATCTCACAGGTCATGGATATGAGATATCAAGTCTTCACATGGGTACACATTAGAGTAATGATGTACTGGACTGACCCACCATGAGAACGCTACATGGATCGTTACATGAGTGTCATAAGCGATTCTCATAGAGACAATGGTGTCTGTGGTCCTTTGACCTGAAATCACTACGATACCTACATGAGGAGTTGTGTGTTTTAATACCGTCAAACGTCATCTGTAACAAGGTGATTATAAAGTTGGTTATTGGACATACCGCAAATCATGCAGAGGGATGTGAGTGACCTAGATGGGATTTGTCACTCCTACATAACGGAGCGATATCTTCGGGCCCCCTGATTGAGTGAGACTGCGAAATGCATGGTCATGCTCAAATGAGTCAATATAAGATATTGATCTCATTTGTTGTTACAAAGTCTACTCGAATATCAGGAAACGAATGATTGGACTATACAAGGGTGACGCATTCTATGTCTTGTGTTCAATTTAGATATCTTGACAAAGGGACTAAACAACACGGAAACATTGGTCACGGAAAGGTTATGTCAAATCACTGACATTCTTATTACTTGGGTAGCAGCGATGTGTTGCTAGATACCGCTCACTGCTTGTAATATTAAAATAGGATTTTAATATTACTGCCAACGTAATAAGAACCTGCAGGGTCACACACATAGAGCAGACTAAAATTGGAGCAATGGATCCAAGTTGGACTCGGATTCAAATATGGGCCAGACTCATAACAGATGGGTCTAGGGTTGCACAGCTTACCTTGCTGCTACTCACACTCACTTAAGGCAGTCACTATTATAAATAGTACTGCTAAGGGGCTGCTAAGATACGCAATTCAGAACCCTAGCCGCACCTACAGAAAAAGTGAGTGAGAGAGCGACAGATTTCTTCTCTTCTCTTCGCTGCTAGCACTGTGTGAGAGACGTGATGCTTCTCTTTGCGGACGTTGGACGTTTGTGAGTCTATTCGTGTGGATACCGCAGAGACATCGTTTCTATTACGGTATTGGTGATTCACGCTCCAAGAGGTAAATCCTTTAAAAACTCGGATTATGGTTTTTTCGCATGGATCCTCAGTGGGAATCCCTGTTTTCCACTGCGTGTTGTATCCGCAAAAATTCCCAACAGGATGCAGTTAACACCGCTTGTTATGTTATGAATAGAGCCCTAATAAGGCTAATTTTAAAGAAGACCCCATAAGAATTGTACAAGGAAAGAAGCCAAATATTTCACATTTTTATGTCTTTGGATATAAATGCTTTGTTTTGAATAATAGAAAGGATAACTTAGGGAAGTTTGATGCAAAATCTGATGAGAGAATTTTTATTAGCTATTCTATATATAGTAAGGCCTTTAGAGTTTATAATAAATGAACTATGACTATAGAAGAATCTATACATGTTGCTTTTGATGAAACTAACCCAAATGAGCCGAGAAAGGAGCTTGTTGATGATGTTGTAGAAATTTTAGAAAGAACACACTTGGAGAATCAAGAGAAAGAGCCCAAGAAGCAAGAAGAGAGACCCCTTGATCACTAATGACAAAAGGATTTAGAAATCATGGACCTACCCAAAGAATGGAGGACATCAAGATATCATCCTCTCAACAAGGTGATAGGTGATGTATCAAAAGGGGTAATCACTCGAAACTCTCTTAGAGATACATGTAATCACTTAGTTTTTGTCTCTCAAGTTGAACCTAAAGACATAAATAAGGTCATTAATGATGAACATTGGATCTTGGCTATGTAAGATGAACTAAATCAATTTGAGAGAAATCAAGTTTGGGAATTAGTTCTAAGGTCCAATGATCATCCTATAATTGGCACCAAATGGGTCTTTAGGAGCAAACTTGATGAAACGGGCTTAATAATAAAAAACAAAGCTAGGCTAGTAATCGGTTATTTACCTAACCCGTGAGCTCCACTTTCATTCCCACAATGCTGTAATCGGTTACCTACATGCTCTAATAGGTTAGCCCCACCATTCTAACCAGTTAATATACTCCTCAAAACATAAAAACAGTAGCCTCCACCTTCATTTTCACCAAGGCCTCCAAACCTCCATCCTCATCTTCTTCTTCTTACTTCAAACACTCACTCCTCTCTACTCACACCCACTATAAATCTAACCAAAAATCCATCATTCAAACACTTTTCCCCTCATTTTCTATCACTTTCCCCTAATTTGCATTAATTAAAACCTCTTTTCTTCTCCAAATTTTTCACTTTCCTCTCACTTTCTCTCTCTTCAACCGTGCCCTAGCCTCCATTCTTCCACCATGGCAAGCAATTCTTCTCACCACAAACGCCCTCGCACCAAAAACCCCAATATACCTCTGCCATCTTCCACTTCACCTCCTGACTGAGATTTTTCAATTAGCCTCAACATTGAGAGGTACTTCTCCAACAGGGATCAAATGACGGCATACACATTGCACTTTCATGCGCGACGTCTCATTCAACCCAAGTACATGGACTGGGACTTCTTCAATAGAGAAGGATTCACATACCTTACTGAGCTCCTGGAATTCCATGAGTTGAAAACCCTTGTCACCACCAACCCTGGGTATTTCTACATTGAACCTACAAAAGTTTACTTCTGCAATTTAACTATTGTTGGTGGAAACTTAGTTTCTGAGTTTAAAAGACATAGAATTATTATGCAACTAAGTCAGTGGACTACCATGTTTGGTCTCATTTATTCCGGAGACAAACTCTCTGTGGACAATTACAATTCATGGGAGGATTTTGATCGAGACCAAGCTATCGCAAACATGCTACAACCAGGAACCCAAGTGCCAAAAGGATCTTTTACTGCTGGTGTTCTGAATTTACAGGATCGTCTTCTTCACTTCATAGTCACACACATCCTTGTACCAAGGGCAAGCAATTATGCCTTGGTTGAAGAAGAATATATTTTCTTGATATGGGCACTCAAAAGACGTGTGAAGATTAACTGGCCTTATTACATCATGCATTACATGATGAAAGCTAAAGAAAATGCAGTTATGGATTTTCCTTATGCCCTGTTGGTTGCTCGAATTCTAGACCAATACAAGGTCCCCCCTACGGGATGATGGAATCTTACATACTGCGGGTGCCCACAAGTTTGCACTTGCCTCTCTCAATCGAATACAAGTAAAGAAAATAAATGGCGAATGGATTTATGGCCATGGATGTGTGGCAGCAGCACCATAAGAAGAAATTCCTGCTGCTCCGATGACTGATGTTCCTATGGAAGAGGCACCAGTAGCAAGTAGCATCTCAGAAGCAACAAGTGAAGCACGCATTCTTGCTACCACTGTGGATCTTAGAACTTACTTGGAGCACAGTAACTCAGTCATCTTCGATCACTTAAGTGCTATAGAGGATCGCCTGGATAGGCTCGAGCGTCGCTACCCAGCGCCAGAGGATCATGCGGCTTAGGCATGGAATATCTATTTCAGTTATAGCACTATTTCTAACTTTGTCTGCTTTGGTTACAATTATGTTGTGGATATTATGTTTTAGCCTTGACTCAAATGTTTTGGATAATATCTTAGAACTATGACATGTTTAACTAGCATCTTGGACATGTTTGAATATGACTTGACTGCATATTTTGGATGATATTGTATAACTTGAATGTGTCTGTTCATGAAAAGATTACTGAATATGCTTCCATTGTGGCTATATTATTACTGGTTATCTGTTCCAATTTTTTTTTATCATGACAAAAATGGGAGAAGGATATAGACTTTTTATTGAGAAAAGAATGTAAAATAACTTCAAGTTTTACTTAAAGTTTTTCTTTTAATGGTCTTAGAATTCCAAAACAAAGGGGGAGCTGTGCATCTCTAATTCAATCGTCTCTTGAACAAAAGAGGGGGAGTAAGTCTCTAAATCCAGTTATGAATTTCAATTATTATTTGAACTAATCTTTTTCTCAATAATTGTTTGTCATCATAAAAAAGGGAGAGAATGTGATTGACATTGACTAAATGCAAATGGTTTTGATGTCGACAAACAAGAAAGCAATGGAAACACAATGATCAAGTCACAAGGAATTCAAGATTAGCATGTAGGTCTTAGAACTTGTGTAAAGGTAGTTGAAGGATTCACACTAAGCTCATAAATCATTTTCTTACTCATATCAAATACGTTTTACAAAAGAAGGACTCACATCTATTAAGATAGCTTTTTAAGATTAGGCAAAATGTCTTTGAAAACCTTGTTTGAAATCTATCTTGAGAAAACCCTTTACAGGAGTCAAAAGCATAAGGTCCTAACCGATTAGTACGGCCACCTAACCGATTATTTGCCTTCACATAAGCAAATTTGTTTACGTCCTAACCGGTTAGCATAAGGACCTAACCGATTATTTGCCTTCACAAAAGCAAATATGTTTAAGTCCTAACTGGTTAGCATAAGGTCCTAATCGATTATTATACTTTACAGAAGCCAATTTGTATGGTCCCTAATCGATTAGGAACAACTTCTAATCAGTTAGATTAATTAGACAGAGGCATTGCCTCTTTATATTTTATATGCCTAACCGATTATGTGCTTAGTTCAATCGGTTATTTACTTAACCAGAAGCATTCGTATTCATCTTTAAACATGGCCTAACCAATTAGAGACTTGCTCTAGTCGGTTATTCCCTAAAACAAAAGCTTTTATATTGGGCTTAAAAGAGCCCCTAACCGATTAGGAAGCTTGGGTAATCGATTAAGCCTGTTATCTGGAAAAGAGAAGAAGCACATTCAACAGCTATATTAAAGAGCATTTAATATTCTCATCTACCCCCAACGACTATCATTTGCCCTTAACTATAAATCTAAGTGTTGGGCATTAATGAAGGGTTAGAAAAATTGAGGCCAACTATCTGAGAATCATTATTGAACACTAAATATAAGTCTTCTCATCATTTCATATAATCCTCTATTTTGAGCTTCAACTTATGTGAATCCTTAATACCATAGTTCTTCAATTTGTATTATCTGCTCTAGAAAGAGTTTCTTCCATCTAAATCTTGTACAATCTGTTAAGAAAGAGTGAGGTATCCCTTGAATATAGAGGCTCAAGCACAAGGGTGAGGCATCTCAAGGTGTGTTGAGTGCTCCAATTTGTAAAAGTTGTCAAGCACCTGCTTTCAAGCTTAAAGATATAGTAAAAATCTCGAGTGATTGCTTGAGGACTGGACGTAAGCCACAAGTAGATTAGTGGTTGAACTAGGATAAAGTTTGGTGTTTGTTATTCTAAACTCAACTCTTTAATATTGTGCACTGTTTTATTGAGTTTGCTTGAATACTATCTTGCTTGATTGCTGTATTTGTAAGTGAAAGTGTTCATCTCATCTATCCATTTTTCTCTATTAATCAAATAGCTTCAACAAAAATAAGAATTCAAGTATTTTACGAAAGATTTGCTAACTTGTCTTATATACTCAATTCAACCCCCTCTTGAATAATTGAGGCCACTTGGTAACAATGAGTACATGGAAAATAACAGCCTTGCCCAAGCTTTATTTGGTGAGTCATTTCTTGGCTATGAATTTCTTGATATCTCACATGTGGACTAGTCATGTGAGAAGTTCAAAATGAATAATATATGATTTTAGTTGTTTTAACTTCCAGAATTTTTTTGTTAATTTTCTAAGACAACTTGACAGGATTAGAATAGCTTCTTCTTCTTTTTCTTTTCTTTTTTGGGTCTCTTTCTTTCTTTTTCTTTGCTTAATTTATTTCCCTATAATTCCTTTACACTTGGATTGCAACACCATGTTCATGCCCTTGTATAATTCCACTTCTTGATTATCAGAAGGGTGAGTAGAAGGTGTAAATAAGATTTAATTCAAATGAGCTGTATTTCCCTTTATGATTTGCAGGTAGTCTTAAAATGGACTGGCCCATAAGGCGTAGGATTTGTATTAGCATAGCAAAAGGTCTAGCATTTCTCCATAAAGAGTCAAGATTCAAGATTGTTCACAAACATCAAGGCTTCTAATGTGTTACTCGATGGCAAATTAAATCCTAAGATATCTGACTTTGGCTTAGCTAAGCTTCATGAAGAGGAGAAGACCCTTGTCAAGATTCAAAAGGTCCCTTCTTGATATGAAGGATAGCAGCATCCAAACTTACAGGCAGATTCAATGGATTGGTTATTAGTTCATTTCAATCATTTTGTCACAATCAAATTAGTCTCTAGTAATTTTAATAGTTGTTTTGAACTATTTGTATTAACTTAGCTTATTAATTAGCTGTGCTTTCTTTGTAGAACATGTTTTGAACTTATTAATGCATTTATGATATTTTGTTATTTTGCACAACTTATTTGCTAGGTTTTTCAGTTTGGATTGAAATATTTATACATGTATAATTTTAAAATATATTAATTATCAATATAAAATTAATTTGGGTTAGCTTCAGAATAACTATGAAATTGGTACGGATTTAGCAACACAATAGCTAAGAAATAATTACAGAATCGCTATGGATTTAGCAACAAATAGTTAGGAAATAATTACGAAATTACTACAAATTTACTATAGATATTAGTTACAGAATATTTTGTAGCTAATTAGCTATAGAAAAGGAGGTTCTGAACGAAAATTAGCTATCGATTAGTTTTGGATTAGCTATAGAAATTTAAAAATTAGCTACGATTTAGTTACAAAAATTTTTGGTCTCTAATTAGCTATAAGAATTTGACTACGAATCAATCCGTAGCTAATCCATTAATTTTTTGTAGTGCCAACAAATTTTACTAGAGCACAAATTGACAAATTAAAGAATGAGTCAAAGTATTATATGTGGGATGATCCATATCTATGAAAATTCTGTAGTGACCAAGTGATTAGAAGATGTGTTTCTGATAATAAATTCCACTCTGTTCTTAGTTTTTGTCATGCATTTGCATGTGGTGGGCATTTTGGGCCTCAATGTACTGCTAGGAAAGTATTGAAATCTAGATTGTATTGGCCAGCTCTTTTTCATGATGCCTATGTGCTTTGTAAATCTTATGAACAATGCCAACAAACAGGAAATATCTCTCATAGGAATAAGATGCCCCAACAACCTTTGTTGTTTTGTGAAATATTTAATGTTTAGGGTATTGATTTTATAGGTCCTTTTCTTGTCTCATTTGATTTTGTTTACATTTTGCTTGTTGTTGATTATGTGTCTAAATGGGTGGAGACAAAAGCCACTCAGACTGATGATTCAAAAGTTGTTGTGGATTTTGTTAGATTAAACATTTTTTGCAGATTTGGCATTCCGAGGACTATCATTAGTGATCAAGTGTCACACTTCTACAACCAGAATATGGAGGCTTTGTTGAAGAAGTATAGAGTCATGCATAAAGTCTCTACACCTTACCACCCCCAAACAAATGGGCAAGCTACGGTATCAAATAGAGAGATCAAGCAAATCCTTCAATAAACTGTCAAGCCTAATCGAAAGGATTAGAGCAAGCGGCTTGAGGATGCTCTTTGGGCTTACCGGACAGCCTACAAGACACCACTAGGGATGTCCCCCTACCGAATTGTCTTTGAGAAGGCATGCCACCTACCGGTGGAGATAGAACATAGAGCATTTTGGGCGGTGAAGAGCTGCAACATGGACCTTGACCAAGCAAGAGTGGAAAGGAAATTGAAATTACAAGAATTGGAAGAAATTCGCTTGGAGGCCTATGAGAGCTCCAAAATCTAAAAGGAGAAGACCAAGGGTTTCCCTTACAAGAATATTATAAGGAAGGAATTTGTGGTTGGGTAAAAAGTTCTCCTCTACAATTCCCACCTCAAGCTCATGCCCGACAAGCTCTGTTCTAGGTGGCTAGACCTTTTCATGGTTACTAAGGTGTTTCCTTATGGTGTGGTGGAGGTCACAAGTGAGGCAACTCACAAAACTTTCAAGGTCAATGGATATCTCCTTAAGTCATTCTATGAGGGTGCACAAGAGAACACAGTGGAGGAGCTTCACTTGCAAATGACCATCTATAATTGATAAGAATGTTTCTTTCCTCTCTCTTTTATTTTGCTTGTCTCATATTTGTTGATGCTATTGATGATTTGTTAATGATTTTTGAGCTTTACATTGAGGAAAATGTAAAATTTACGTGTGGGAGAGGATTTTTAGCATTTTATTTTTCTGTTATTTCTGTTTATTGTTGTTGTTTTTATTTTTTGTTTTGTTTCTATTTACTATTGCTATTTTCTATTTTTGTTTACTGTTTCTGTTTTCTATTTTTGTTTTACATTTTGTTTCTATTTTTTCTGTTTTAAACTATTTTACTATTTTAAATTCTATTTTTCTATTTTTTTAAAAGAAAAAAATATATTCATAACAAAGTGTGCTTTTAATTGCTTTCTAATGAAACTTTAACTTTTTGAAAGTTGTGAACATGCATAAATTGAGGTAACATAAGTGAATAAATTGTCTCTCATCTTGAGAATAACTAGTTTGACAATGAAATTGAATTGGCAAATTAAGTTTGATAGAAACATACCTTGTGAGACTTTGAACCTTTTAATGAATGGATTGAGCATTTGTGTCATTCTCTTCTTTCTTGTGTGATTTTCACTCATGGAATTGTTACTCTAGAACTTGCTTTGATTCTTTTTTAGACTAGATTTTCACATGCATACATGAACATGATTGAGACATTTTTCTTGAATTAGCCGCTTTAGCCAAATAGCCAACATTGCATTTTTTTCCTTTGATTAACCCTTATGAGCTTATTTGACCATTCCTTATTTTTAGCTCCTGGAATGAAAAATAATGTTCTTACCCATGCTTAGGGAATAAAAGAGCATTGACATTGTTATTGGATGAGTTCTTGAATAAGTGTGAGAGTGTACTAATTGGTATGCAAAATGTTGGTTAAAAAGGAAAGAGTGACCAATTAAAAAAAATATGTAAAGGAAAGTTAAAAAGGCAAAAGGAAATAAAAAAAATAAAGAATATGTAAAGAGAATTTGCATAGAGTTAGGATAAACTATCATGCTGGTTATATGGACTCAACCCTAATGCTCTTTTTTTCTCTTTGGTCTTCAACTTGTCATATCCATATTACTCCTCTCTTTTACCTTAGTCCCATTACAATCTTGAATAAAGTCCTCTTGATTTGTGTGTGCATGTGTTTTGAGTAGTGGATAAGTAGAAGATAAGCAAGCTTATGGTAGTGCATATTTTCATGTGTTGAAATGAGTGAAACACTTACCTTCCAAACACTTGAGAGATTGAGAGTAAATTTTGTGAGGTTTTATCATTCTTGATCTATGTTTTTCAATTGAAGTTACTATGTTTGTTGATTTGAGATGTAAAGAAATGTTACTTCATGAATGTTTTAATTCCTTGAATTTTTGGTTGCTCACCTTTTGCATTCTTCAACATCATTGGAAATTGAATTTTTCTTGAGTTTTTAACTTTCAAGTTTGTGTTATTTTTCCTTTGTCCCCTAGTAGTAGATTTTTACGTTTGCCCGGGAGTGCAAATGGTTAAGTGTAGGAGGATTTGATAAACACCATTTTTATATATTAGTTAACTCTCATATTCAGCATTTTAGACCTCTCTTGTTCTTAATTGATTGATTTTGGCTACCAATTATAAGTTTGGGTTTAAATTAGGCTTAATTATATTTTTCAGCATTGTGACAAGTTTACACTATTTCTGTATTTCGAGTATAACTTGAGTTATAGATATCTAAAAATTATGAACTTTATCTTTAAGAAAGAAAAGAGGAAGATCTACAACTTTGATGAGAGCTCCAGAGATGAATCGAATGTCTAATAGGTCATATTGGGCCCAGAAGTTAGAATAGAGGTGTTGTCGCTGGAACTTGAGCAATGTGCAAAGATTGGGCCGTATCTTAGGATTTAGGAGTCATAATGGGCTAAACCCGATGGAATTGGAAATCTGAGACAAAACACTTCAACTTTCGTAAGATTACTTATCCAAACGGTGATATTTTGATAGGATTTTTAATGTCTGAAGGAAGATGACGGGATCCAGGAGCAGTTAAACATGTTTTGCTTACAAAATAGGTGTCCAATTAAAGCTAATTAGAAGAGGAAGAGTCTAAGCTAGGGAAAACTTGTAATTTCACTTTTAGGGTATGTTATATGGGAGAGAGAGCCCAAAACTGAGACCACTCCATTTAGTTCTCACTTCCCACTTTCTCTCTTGCTCCTTCTCCCTCTCCTCTCCTCTTGCACTCTTCTACATGTTTTGCACTTTACTTTTCTGTTTTGTGCTCTCCTCTCATGGAGAGCTAAGGTTTTGTAATCAATCCTAGGGATTGAAACACTCTTGATGTACAATCTTGAGACCTTGTGATGAATGTTTACATTCTTGTTATTAATCAAATTTCTCTCCTCCTTCTCTTGATTTTGTTGCATCTTGACTGGGTGCTTAACTCAGTTTTGGTGTTCATATGATAGTTGCTTAACTATCATGTGTTTGCAAAATCTAGTTAATGCATCAAAGGTGCTTGATGTATTGTCTATTTAGCATGAATTCTGGTATGAGGTTGATTTAGGGTCAAATGGATGCTTAATCCATTTTTCATTGATTGACCAAATCCTAGGTGCTTACCTAGTAGAGAATTCATGCTTGGATGAGAATTTCACATGAGATTAAGCAATACACCAAAGGTGTTTGATGAATTGCCTAACTTGGTTGAATGTTGAGTATTAGGTTGATTTAGGGTTGGATGGATGCTAACTTCATCTAACATTGATTAACCAAATGCTAGATGCTTATCTAGTAGAGCATACCAAGAATTTGGTTAGCCTGTGAATGAGTCCATAGTGGACAAGGATGGATTAAACTTAAGAGTTGTTGATTCCCTTAGATAAGTTGTTTTTCCTCATTCTGTTTACAACATTTTGATTATTGTCCTTTGATTACTTTCTTTTATTTACTGCCTTTTAATTATTGTCTTTTATTTACTGCCTTTTAATTATTGTCTTTCAATTTCTGTCTTTTAATTAATGTCCTTTAATTACTATATTTTAATTATTATCTTTTAATTACTATCTTTTAATTACTCCTGTAACCAAACCCCCTATTGCGAATTTCCTAATATACTTGATAAATTGAAATGATCTAAGGGCTCGACCCGGTTACACCGCATACTACAAGTTTTTCGTGAATTGGTAAATAAATATCTTCTAATTTGGTAGCCTCGGCAATTATCAATCAGCCACGTCCAAAGCAATGGACGTCGTGGAGGACGGAGAAAAAGGAGATACAGCCCTCAATGAAGTCTATCTCCAGCCAGAGGAGGACCTGAAGTCCTAGGAGAAGATCCCGGAGTCTACCTCGCTATGATACTGATAATTGGAATGATCGAAACTGAGATGCTCCATTTGATGACAACGACAACCACCATGCCTAGCCCGACAGAACCATCAACACTATTGCTGGTGGGTTCGTCGGTGGTGGTTCGTCTAATGGATCCCTGTAAAAAGCTCTAAGGATGGCGATGTTGAGCGTCTCCCACTCTACACCCAAGTCACGAGACGGAGTTAGGAAGGCACCCCCTATTACCTTTTCAGATGAAGATTATGGAGATATTATCCTGGATCACGATGACCCATTGGTTATCTCAGGAATAATCTCTAATGCTGAAGTTTAATGCATCTTTTTGACCAAGGAAGCTCGGCAGACATTATGTTCATGGACCTATACCAAAAATTGGAAGTTCCACGCTTAGATTTGACTCCTTACAATGGTGAGCTCACTGGATTCACTGGTGAGAAGATTACTCTAGCAGGATATTTTGACACTCACCTGACCTTGGGGAGCACTAAACTCTTCAGGACTATCAAGGTCAGGTTTCTGGTTGTGGACTACCCCTTAGCGTATAAAATCACCTTGGGTTCTCCTACTTTGAATGCCCTCGGCACTGTGGTGTTTACTACCCACTTTGCCATGAAACTTCTCAGCAAGAATGACGAGGTTGTATGGTCAAGGGCGACCAAATCACGGTGCGAAAATGTTATAATGAGAGCCTCAAGATTTGCATAGTCCCCAGGAAAGTGAAAACTAGTACATCTAGCCTGACTCTGGATCAGGTTAACATCCTTATGATCAAGTTAGGTGGACGTAAAGAAATATGAGGTACCAAACCCCAGCCGGAGCACGAACTATAGCCGCTTCAACTTGGTGTCAAGCAAGATCAGGTCACTAAGATTAGAGCGAATTTGGAAGAAGAATAGAGGCACCAGTTGATTGAGCTCTTGAATAAAAATAAAAATCTTTTCACGTAAACATCCTCTGACATGTCTGGCATGCTCCAGCCTTCATCTTACATGGCCTATATATTAGGGAGGATGCGAGGCCGGTTTGTTAAAAGAAAAGAAAAGTTGGCCCAAGAAGACAACAGGTTATTGAAGAGCATGTTAAGGAGCTGGTCAATGTCGACTTCATCAGGGAAATATCTTACACCACATGGCTATCTAACGTGGTCCTGGTGAAGAAATTAAATGGAAAATGGAGAACGTGCATGGACTACACAGACTTAAACAAGGCCTTCCTTAAAGATCCATACCCATTTCCCAATGTAGATAAACTGGTTGACAGCTCCTCTAGATTCTATCTACTATCTTTCATGGATGCGTACTCCAGATACAATCAGATCCCAATGTATCTTGGAGACAAAGAGAATATCACCTTTATCACTGACAGGGTGAGCTACTAATATAGGGTCATGCCTTTTGGTATGAAAAATGCAGGAGCCATCTACTAGAGAATGATGAATAAGGTCTTTGAAAACCAAGTGGGGAAGAAGATGTTGCAGGTTTACATTGATGACATGATAGTAAAGACCTCGCAGGACGGATCACACATTGCGGACCTCGAAGCAGTATTTGCACAACTCCGGAAGCATGACATGAGACTTAATCTTAAAAAGTGTGTTTTCGGGGTTCGAGCGGGCAAGTTTTTGGGTTTTTATATTGACTCACTACAGGATTAAGGCAAATCCCGATAAATGCCAAGCGGTGCTCAACATGCATAGCTCATAGAATATCAAGAAAGTGCAGCAATTGACTGTCCAAATTGTAGCCCTCACACGTTTCCTTGCTAGAGTTATTCACAACTCCCTTCCCTTATTCAGATTACTTAAAAAGAGGAAAGATTTTGAGTGGACCCAAGAGTATGAGGATGCATTTTCCTCTCTAAAGAAACTTCTGTTCTCTCCCTCTATACTGACAAGACCGGAACCTAGTGAGACATTGTACTTGTACCTTTTAGTTCACGAAGAGGTCATAAGCTCGGTTTTAATCCGGTAGACGACGAAGGGACAGAGGCCAGTCTATTTCATAGGCAAAGTTTTGAAAGGCCCAGAACTCTGCTACCAAAAGATTGAAAATGTAGCCTTCACACTTATCACCACGGCCAGAATACTCAGGAAATAGTTCCAGTGCCATCTTGTGGTGGTGAGGATGGACCAGCCTATCTGCCAGGTAGTGCACAAACTAGAGTTAGTAGGAAGAATGATTGCCTAGTTCATTGAGCTTTCTGAATTCAGAATCGTATATGAGCTTTGGCTAGCAATAAAGGCTTAGGCGCTCTCTAACTTTTTGGCAGAACTCACGTTGGACCCCGGTGACCCCGAAGAGATTTCTTGGACCATATTTGTTAATGGATCCTCGAACCCAAGGGAAGTGGTGTCGGGGTGATTTTAGAAGATTCTAAAGGGGTAACAGTGGAAAACTCCTTGAAGTTGAAGTTCCTAATCTTGAATAATCAAGTCAAGTACGAGGCAAGTATCATTGAGCTGGCAATGGCCAAGGACATGGGAGAGGCTAAGATCACACTTTGTAGTGCTTCCTAACTTGTGACCTCCCAAATCTGGGGTGATTACTAAGCCAATGAACCCCTCCTTCAAAGATATTTGATCAAGGTTGAAGAACTCCTTAGGAACTTCTGGGATGCAAGGATTGAGCACATTTCTAGGGAACATAACTCCAAGGTGGACCTGTTATCTAAACTGGCAAGCACTAAGGGTCCGAGCAATAATTATTCTGTGATCCAAGAGACCCTTTCTCAACCTTCTATTTCATACGCAACTATTTTCTAGGTTGAAGGAGAAAAGCATACTTGGATTACCCTAATCATGAAGTATCTACAGTCCAGAGACATGCTCAATGACCCAAAGGAAGCCCTCTAAACTGATTAGAACCGTAGTTTGGTACACCATTTACAATGGGAAGTTATACCGACATAGTTTCTCCTCTCCTCTGCTTAAATGTCTTACGCCAAAAAAAGTAGAATATGTACTGGCCGAGGTCCACAAGGGGAGTTGTGGACACCACTTAGGGGGAAAAGCCTTGGCTCTAAAGGAACTCAGGGCTGGATACCACTAGCCAACGATGGAGGTTGATTCCCTTGCACATGTTCGGGTTTGCAAAAAATGTCAATGCCACTCAGACCACTATCAAGCTCCCCTAGAGGAATTATCCACGATGTCTATACCCTGGCCATTCTATAGATGGGATATCAATATCCTGGGCCCGTTCCCTCAAGAACCTGGTCAACTAAAGTACTTGGTAGCGGTCATGGACTATTTCACTAAATGGATTGAGGCAAAGCCTTTAGTTGAGATCACCTCTGCTCGGATCCAAAAGTTCACCTACCGCCATATCATCACCAGAGTCCATTGTAATGGATAACAACACACAGTTCAAAGATAAGGATTTTGAAGAGCTGCTTGATGGGTTAAAAATCAAGCACCATTGTAGTTCCATTAAAAATCCCAAGACAAACGAAGAAGTTAAAACTGCCAACCAGGTCATTATTCATGGAATTAAAAAAAGGTTGGACAAAGCAAAGGAAATCTACATAGATCAACTTAACCATATCCTCTGGGTCTACCGGACTATGCCTCACTCTACAACAGGTGAAACCCCATTTAAACTCACTTATGGGTGTGAAGCTATGATCCTGGTGGAGATAAGGGAACCAAGCTAGTTTCATCAATAGTTCTCACCTGACAGTAACACTAGATTGATCAGGGAAGACTTAGATCTCCCAAAGGAAAGAGGGCGTGTTACTCATATACATGATGCCTTCATCAAACAAAAGACAGCGGCTCATTATAACTTAAAGGTTGTTTTAAGGAAATTCAAGCTAGGGGACTTAGTACTCCGGAGAGCAGACAATGGAGGTAGGAATTCCTCCCAAGGGAAGTTAGCCCCTAATTAGGAAGACCTCTACTAAATTGTGATCAACATTGGCAAAGGAGCTTACACCTTGGAGACATTAACAGGTGAGCCAATAAAAAACTTTTGGAATGCGGACAAATTTAGAAAGTACTATAGTTAAGTGCCCTTTAAGGCCTAGTCTTTTAGTTTACTTTGTTTGATATGGCCCAACTTTGGTGAACATATAGTTTGTACGGACTTTAGTCCTTCATTTAGTTAATAAAATGAAATTTTCATATTTCTTACACTTAAAGTCTCAATGGACCCTCAAGCCACAAAGTGTCTTGGGAATGTCTGCTGAGCCCATTCCTTATGGGATCCAGAGAATGCCTTGAGAATGTCAAAAGCCCATTCCTTGTAGGATCTGAGGCCTCTTAGATTCCAAGTTAAGAGGAATAACCCACAAAACCCAATTGAGTGTTTAGGTCACGAGTTGCGCGTCTACACCAAAATCCTCAACATTTAGCTATGACTATTCTGTGGTTATAATTATTTGGCAACATTGGTTATGAAATTCATAGTTCGCCATTAGGTACCTTCTGTGAATGTCTTGTGTTAAATCAGTTTTGTAGTTAAAAACTCCTAAATGACAAGAAATTTTCTGGATTAGACCATAAACACTAAAGACTCTGGTTATGGATCACCTTAAAGTTTGCCCAAGTTCTAAGTGGAATTCCAAGTACTCAAATGATTTGGGTGTTGGACCCCAGACCAAGGTTTTAACTCAGTTGAAATTTTCCTAAGTCACTAAGTGGTTACCAAATGTATATTTATAATGGGCATTGGATCCAATACGGACCATGGAAAAGAAATGCATATGATGTCGAGAAATAAATACTAAGGAGACAAATTAAATGTACCCCGATGAGTGAGACAATTGTCTTTACAAAAGTAAAATGCCCCATGCAGGGGGCAAAGGAATGCAGTAAATAGAGGGAAAAGAGGGAAAGTAAGTTAAGCACCTACCTCATCTTCCTCCAAACTCTGCAAACCTGCACCTATCGGTGCCTCATCATCACCCATTGTCTGATCGAAGACACCAACTGAAGGCTCAGCAGAAAAGACCCCGGAAGCCACTTGATCCACCTCTATCACCATCACCAAGCATTCACCCTGGATTACCATTTCAGGATTTAATCCTTCCTAGTCCAGGTTGACGTCAGCATTGAAGTGGTGGACCTACGCAACTGCATTGCGAAACTATTTGCCACCAATGTTAACGCAGATTACCTCTAGCTCCATATTGTCTTTCTCCAGTTGCACCACTCTGGCCTCGAGATCCTGGATCCAAGCTTCGAGGACGACATTGGCTTTTTTAGACTTGGCATTTTCTCTCTCTTGCATTTAGACTTGGAGTCATCCAAATTCTTTTTAAAATCTTCGGCCTTTGATTCGGCCTCCTCCTTGTGCTTGAGGGTCAGTTCAAGCTTTCAGACTCCTTCTGCCTCAGCCACCTTCAGCCGCTCGGCTGCCTTCTTCTTAACTTCCCCCACGGTCCTCTTAAGACAACAGGCTTCAATAGCGGCCCAGAGTGTGAAGGTCTAAAACCTTGACAAAGTCTCCAACGCACTCCTTTGGGTGATGTACTTTATAACTTCATCACTTAGAAGTACCTCTTCAATAAATTCTCTAGGGTCCGCGTGCCCTATGATCAAGGGCATTGGATCTTCCCTTTCTTCTTTGCCCTCCTCCGTTGTTACCCTTTTCCTACGAATGTCAGCAATAGTCCCCTCGGCTACCTTTCTCTTCCTCCTCTGAAGAGGTTGTACAAGAGAATCCAGCTAACCAAGATCTACCTCTATAATGGGATCACGGGCAGCGGAAGACAGGGCGATGGGTGCGAGAGCGTTGAAAAGTTTGGCCCCCCTTTTCTTGCTCAAAAAGCTTATAAGGCACTAACAGCTGACCAGATGCCATGTTTTCAATAACAAAATATGAAAAGCAAACAAGTATGAAACAACTAAAAAGAAAATATTGAAAGCGAAAGGAAAAAATGGACTATGTACTACGACCTGACCTACCCAGTATAACCCCAACAATTTCATTATCGGAGATTTCTAGAAGATCCTTGCATGGAGTCAACCTAACTTCCCGGGCCCATCCATAGGTTCATAAAGTTAATGCATTCAATGTCATCCTAGTCAAAATCGTCCATCTCCTTTTCAATCAACCTAAGGGGGGTGCTCCATGTCAGGGTCATCCAATACAAAGGGAATACTGACTCCCTATTGGCATCTAGAAAGAATGGACAGGTGTTTGGCGCCACCATCAACTTGAAGAACTTCTTTTTGAAGTCCTTGAAGCTATCTTAGAAAACCTCAAACACTTTTTGTCCAAACTGTGACCGAATAGTGAGCTAGTTCTTTTAGTATACCCCTTCTCCTGGGGGCACCACCGGGTGAAGAGATAGAATAATGCCTTCTCAGAGTGCCGCAGGTCGACTACTTGATAAAATCTCTCGAAGTCAATAATATTTCCCCAGCTGATGGGGTGAAGTTGGGACGGAGCCACGTTGAGGGTACGGAGGACCTTTATTTGAAATTCAATGAAAGGAATATGATGTCCCTGCCAGACGAAGATATTTTCATACAAAAATGTGAAATGTGCGCCCAACTCCCATCCTGAACACACTCTCATTCTCCTCCGATGCCAGAATTTGATACTTATGGTCCTCTAGGCCATCATCTGTCAATCTCAGATACTCCTTGAGCTCATTAAGCTTCCCTGTAGCTCGGAATATGGACTCTTTGTTATAGACGTTGTCCCTTACCTAGGGGTATACATTCCTCATAGGGGAAAGCACCAGAGGTCTCTCAACAACTGGCCTCCTCTGCGCCACTACTTTTCTCCTTGCCATGGAATTCCTAGAAAAACTTATAGAGGCCGCTAAATATTGTTAGAATCAATAAAATCACTCTACAGATTCAGACAAGGAGAGGCGAACTACAGAGGGAAACAATTATAGTCGACATCCACAACTGCTCAACATCCCCAAAACTATGGCCTCCACGCCCTTAGAAGCCTAAACCTCAGTTGGACACCTCCTCCACATACAGCGCGACAGAGAGGGTGTTCCACAAAGTGAAACCATAGAATGAACTCACTTCACTAGAAAAAGAAAAGGAACACCCCATGGCAGAGACCCTCTAAAGGTGGTAAAAACAAAAAAATAGAGGTTAGAAGGCAATGTATGCTAAAAAAAAGTGAAGAAAATAGGTGACAAAAGGAAGTGAAACTAAAGGAAAACCACTGCAAGCCTCACTTCTCCGCTATTCACGATCACCGAAAATCGCCTCAAATTGCTAAAAAGTAGTCAGAAACAATAAAATGGGGAAGAAGCACTTTAATCCCTATTTATAGAGGCAAGATGGTTAGGGGGAAATTCCGTCTTAACACTTTGGATCTCAAAAATCCACTCATCATGGCACGCAGAACCCTATCCACATCTACCTAGTTAGAATGCGCCACGTGGATTCCAAAGCTGTCATAGCAATTGAAAGGATGATTGCGAAGAAAACTAAATGTCACGCAAGTCTAGTAGTTGAGCTTGAATTTTTTCTACGGACCTCTGATTTTTCCTACGGACCCCGACTACACCCCAGAATGTCCACTTATGGTCAATTAACGCATGGACCCCATCCAAACTATGACGCGTCCACAAATATAAAATGACTTGGTTGTAAACACCTCTAGATTAAGGCTTTTAACCCCATGGGCAGTTAGGACCACAACTTTTAGTAAAGCACGGATCCTGTAACCCGAGGTATTGAGACTTATCTTGCTACTTCGCTATATTAGCCAAGCACCAAGCTGGGGGTAACACGACAAGGCTAACTATATTTTTATTCAATGAGCATTGGACTTATCCCGGAGAAAAGGAAACGAAAGCATAAAATGGAAATGGAAAATAGAAGATACAATATTCAAAAAATGACTTTTATTTATTCATATTCCATACATCATTAGCCCTTACAAAAAGAGTACATAAACTACTAAGTTAAGAATGCCCACTAGAAAAAGCTAGGAAGGAAGCTGGGCAAAGACAATGATGACGAAGATGATCACTGACTATGGACACCTCTGCGATTCTTCTAGACAATAGCACTCATCTTCCCCCTAGTTAGCCAATAACTGTAGAATGCTTCACTCCTAAGTTACTCCAAGGGATTGTTCCACCCTCCTGTATATCCAACTGCACTCTGGAGTGGCTAAGTGCCTCCAGAACAGTCGGGAAAGGAGGAGGATGAAGTACAATGTAACATCCCTAAAAATATTAATAATAATAAATACATTCATGTAATAATAATAAATAGATGGATTCCTATTTGAATAAAAAACCAGAAAAACATTTAAATGAAAACCATGTTATATTGAAAACAAAATGAGTTATTCGAATAGGCATGTCATTATTCGAATAAGGTAACAAATATCATAAAATGGGAAGCACGTTAACTGTAACAGAAAGGGAAATTAAAACCCATTCAGTTCCTCTCATTCAGTTATGTTCTTTCTTGATTCTTCAACTCAACTAGTTCCAATGGAACTAAATTAATGAAGTGAAATTGATGAAGTAAGATTGATGATATCATCAAGAGTAGGTGTCAAGAAGGAAAATTCATGGAATTAAGAACAATCAGAAAAGAGAAATCCATAATAGGGACATATGTTGAGGTGTGGATGGAATATTAACAAGACTTAATTCATAAGCCACTCCAAGTTAGGAAGATGAAATGATTACAAAAAGTAGGTGTTAAAAGATGAATGAAATAGAAAAAGAATTAAGGCCAAGTGTCCAAGCATTAAATGAAGTTGAGATAAGCATACGAGATCAGCACAAACATGTGTCATTAAGGGGAGCTATTGAAATCATGATTATGATTGTAACACCCTTTCTGGGGATGTCACATTTATAATGCAGAAAAATAAAAATAAATAAAATCCTTACCCAAGTTGTAAAAACATTTTGATACTTAAATAATATTTGTGGTATATATATATATTTTTTCCTTTTATAATTATAACATTAAATAAAATAACACGGAACACAAAATATAAGAAACATAAACTCACCATGATATACATGTGATTTTTCTTTAGTACATGCATAATTTACATCTACAAGCATTTGATAAAACAGTAAAAGACAACATAAAACTAAGACATAGTATTACCCAAGTGCACCTCAGAGCTCTCTAATCCTCCGATGGATCATCCTCAGAAAGATCCTCGTAATTCAGAGCTCCTGGAGGTCCCATAGTTCTAGGTCCCATAGTACTATGGACACGAGTCCGAGCGGTTGACTCGCTACTGAACTCACTAGGCGCATGGAATATTCCTTGCCAATAACGCCTAAGAGTCAGAGGTAACTCTAAATGTAAATACAACATAGTAGTGAATATGACATCTCCGTCATACTCTCTACATAGGGACACAGTCAAACGTCCCACGTATACAGTTGTGCCTCTATCTACTCGCAGACGCCAGGCTGCAGAACCCCCGTGAAACTCCAGTCTCACAAACCCGAGAAATCCTGGTAACGCCATGATCTCAAGATCAGTCTTGATGATCAGTGTGATCTACCGGCTCCTCTTCCTCGTATAGCTCGTCTGGATACTATATCTCAAGAGGTTGTTCCTCTTCTTTCTCAAACTCTTTACGGAAATAATATAGTAATATCGAGGAAACATATAGAGAGGTGAGACAATCTACACCATTACCGCATGGCAATAAAGAAAATGACAATACAAACAAATATCACAACAGTACATACCAACATTTCATGCATAATATAACAAAGTAATACATATTAAAATAACACATACCATTATATCATGCATAATATATTAAAGCAATATATATTAAAATAACACGTATCATACATAATATATTAAAACAGTACATCATATATTTTATCACAGAATATGGTAAGCAGTAAAGTGCAGATGATGCATGAACAGTAAAATGCAGGTAATGCATGAACACACCCTGACTTGTTCTTACTCCATGGAGCTAAACACGGATATCTGAGGGAATGATCCGAATAGAAACTAATAATACTTTATGGCTGCCCAACCAAACTATTGCACTGTCCAATCTTTGTGTCTATAGCCCACAGTCCAAAACATCGTGTAGTAGTACACAGTCTAACATCGTGTACCACAGGCATAGTACTTAATAGTCCCCTCAAGATCTCGATTAAGAACAGGGCTTGTCAAGATCATTAGTGTGTTGCCTGTTACCACGGCCTAGAGGTGCTACCACTGTCCACATATGGGATCCTCCGCACACTAATGCCTCCAAGTTCATAAATGAACCACACTATGCTTATCACACCAAACACGGTGTAATTCGTCTCGTCAATCAGTCACCAATTATAACCCAAATTGGCACAACACTCTAAGTATGATCTAAAATGACAAAAATACCCTTATTATCCAAATTTTACCATAATTACGAAAAATTACCAAAATGCCCTTAGTCACAAAATATCAAAGTATAGTACGTCCCACCTGATAGTACTACACCACAACATGTCCGGGTCCACCACTTTGGCCCGACAGCAAAACTCATAATATCTTTCAATTGCGTAGGAATTTTATCGCGTTTTCACAATCTCGTTGTTTTCACAAACGTTTTTAAATTGCGTAAATATATTTTGACATTTTTAAACATTGCAAAATCTTTTTAAATCGTTTTCTCAATCGCGTAGGATTTTTAATTCATTTTCTTAACCGAATAGCTTATAATTATTATTTTCAATATGTGTAAAACTATATCTAGTATATTTAAAATACGTAGAGTATTTTTCTTGTGTTCTAAATATAGTATGGAATCTTTTCATTTTATGCGTCTGATTTTAATAAATTTTGGCAGCATTTTGCCTATAAAATCAGTGTAAGGTATTTTTAATGTTTTTCTCTAAATATAGTTTATTTTATTTTTACCTAATAATTTCACTTTGAAACTTACTAACACGCTTCAAAATTTATGGAATGAGCTCTACGTTAGTATTTTTCAAGCGTCTAATTTAATTCTTATTTAAACTAATTTCTGCTAAGTTAAAATTCTAAAACTGAATTTATTCCTTTTATTTTCTCAATGATTCATTGGAATCAATTTATGTTGTAAAACGATTACCAAACCTATCTTAGTAAATAAAATGGCATGTTGGCCAAATCAAAATAAAATGGCATTTAATTATACACTAAATGGCATGTTGGCCATAATTAACTTAAATCAACTTTAATTTGATTATTTTACCTAGATTTCTTAAATCAGTAATTAAAAAAATTGCTGAGAACATTTTGGTTCTCGGTTTGGATGTAAGGCCGTGAGCCTCATAGTGTGTTCTTTGGAACACTCATGCAAATCGTACATGTTATTCACATCCTATTTTAATAATTATACAATTATATACAATTATAAACACATGCAATTATATAATCACATATAATATACATACAATATATTTTAAAGCCATAAACATGCATAGCAAAAATAATGAAAGCTATAATCATGCATAGCAAAATAAATCACAAATAGGAAAGCATTTAAACAATTACACAAATAAATAATAAATACAATAAACAACCACACAAATGAATCCTTATGGATTCCATACACAAACAAATCCATTTTTCCATCACCACTTAGGGTTGATGAGATTAAATCTCCCTCTTACCTCTTGAAGAAAATTAATCGGTTAGTTTCCTCCTTTCTTTGCAATTTCGTACAGTCTCCCAAACAAATCCCTAAAATTCTTAAATAATTAGTAAAAACACATACAAGGTATAATATTGAAAAACCATGGAACAATCATGGTTAGAAAAATTAGAAATCAAATTTTGAACCAAGAAATCAAAACTTACCCTTAAGAAAGTAAGCAAAAGGTTGGATTTTGGACAAGATAGAGTAGGAATTTGGAAAAACTTTGTGAATGAAAAGTGTTTAGAATAGGATTTGGGTTTAGGAAATATGATGAGATAAAATTATAGAGGTTTGGTTGTGTGGGGTGAGGGCTTGGCCGAATTAGAGAGAAAGAAAAGGGAGAAAATAAAAGAGAAAATATGCTTGGTGTTCTTGGGAATTTTGGAGAGAATGAAAGCTTTTAATTAGGATAAGTGTGAAACAAATATTAAGAGAGAAATGGGAGGGGCTGCTGCCGTGTGGTTATTTTTGGGTGAGGTTGAGTGTTTGAATTTGCTAAGTAAAGATCTAATTGAGTTCACATGGTGTGCACATGGTTTATGACATTTGGAGGGTTCACGAAGCTAGTAGAACTTAGCCACCAAGCCTCTCAAGGCTGCTGCCCAAACTGTGTGCCCTCCTTAGATTTTAGGGGTTTAATTATTTTCCATTTACACCTAATTATATACTAATTAATTAGGCAATTAGTTAGGTTAATTATCCTATTAAAACTAAATCAACATTCTAATCATATAATCAATTAGTTTAATATATATTAACATATATTATAACCTTTAATCAATATTAGGATATTTAATTAGTATTTAGACTATAATTAATTAATAACTAAGCTAGTTCACTTAGTTTGTTAATTAGGTAATTAGATTAGTCAAATTAAGCTTAATTAACTACTAACCAAATTCAAGCCTACTATTTTTGACTTAATTCTAACCATTGATTTCATCTTTAATTCCTAGCCATAGATGTCATCTAAGGTAGATATGAATTAGTCATAAATCTTGAATTCTAATCTCACCATTGATTTGATCAACGGTTGAAATCAAAGGCTTCCTAACTAAGTCTTCATCCAACGGTCCAAATCAAAGTTCATGCTCCTTTTGTTGACCTTTTCCTATTGGTTTAAAAAGTCAAGCCACTTTCGTTGACTTGCTCTCATTGGCTAGAATTTGTCCAATCAGCACAGTTGACTGTTTTTCCTAAACGCGGGTCCCACAGTACTTTTAAAGATATGTGGTCAAACCGAAGCAGATTTTTACTGTTTTTGAGACAATAGGTACTGTAATATAAAATAATATTATAATAATATAAAATTATTTTATTGCACACGATTAAATCCTAAAAATTACGAGATTAATATATATATCAATCAGAATTGGGTTTAGTAAGATCCCCTAGCTCCAATTAATTAAAATAAGATTTTTTCGGCCAGAAAATTATTATTTCCTTGGGTAGGAGCAAATCACACACAACAGTCAAGTACACTCACGGAACAGTCAAATTTAATTTACTGCTCACAGAATTCACAAAACAGTACATTTTGGGACTATATTGTAATTATCCCAAAAGTTGGGGTGTTACAATGATTAGTAGAAACAAGTGGCAAATTTTATATGGAAATTAGATTAGAAACAATGATTACGGTGGAGATTTTTTTGACAAGTATGTAGCTTCCCGTTTTGACACCTAGCTACCCAACATCATCACTTGCATTATTCCCCAACGTAAGACAAGCTTAGTTTTTCTTTATAAATGCCTCACCTCTCCTTCATTCACGTCATAGCACACTCACCCAAACAAAATGCTCAAGCTCTGTTTCCTGCAACATCACTCTCTTATTTTCACTCACTCTTTTGTTAGTTTCAATTATGTAACAAAGGTAGGAAATGACAAAAGCACCACTCTTTCTTCTTTATTTCTTCCAACCATACCTCCCAGTCCATCACTTTGCATTCTTTCTCTTTTGCTCTGTTTTGATTTTGATGAAACAATGGCTCTACTGATATCTGCAAATGTATTTTCGACTGTTTTATTTGAATAAAGTTTGCTAAAAATACTTCAAACACTATTTTCTCGAAATGATTTATTCGAACAATATTTGACAGAACACTCCTATTATTATTTTCTGGAATGATTTATTTGAATAAAATTTCTTTTATTCGAATACAATTTGACAGAATACTTCTATTACTGTTTTCTCGAATGATTTATTCAAATAAATTTTTCTTTATTCGAATAAAATTTGATAGAACACTCATATTATTGTTTTCTCGAATGATTTATTTGAATAAATTTTCCTTTATTTGAATAAAATTTGACAGAACACTCCTATTATTGTTTTCTTGAATGATTTATTCGAATAAATTTTCCTTTATTAGAATAAAATTTGATAGAAAAGCTTTAAAATTGAGATTTCAAACATAAATAATTCTTTTATTAGTTATTCTTTTAACTCTTTTTATCAATCCTTCATCTAACCAATTTTATTATGAGCTATTCTTTTATGCTATTCTTTATATTAAATGTGATAATTATTGATCATTATTAAAGTTCTTTATCAGTGTTCTTACTTTACATTATAATGATACCTGTTTTAATATAAGTTTATTTTTATGTTAAATGTTGTTCTATGGAGAAAGTATATTTGAAATGTCATCTCATAGATAAAAATGAATCAATGTACAGAGAAATATTGTGGCCATGATTAGAGATTATTAAGGAACGCCCTGATTAGAGATCATTATGGTCATGATTAGAGGACATTAGGGGACGCCTCTTTGTCAAGAGATTATTGAGGATTCCTCAATTATAGATTATTATTATGACCATGATTAGAGATTATTGGGGGACACCCTGATTAGAGATTATTGTGGTCATAATCCAAAGGACTTTGAGGAATGTCTCATTGTCACAAGAGAAGTATGCACATTTGGTTGAGAGTATTGAAATTGGATGGCGATGATAATGACGAAGATGATTATAATGATAAAAAAAAAATTTGAGCTACTCATTCTTTCATTAAGTTACTTACTCATTTAATATCGAATTACTTATTTTTATCTTGAACTATTTACTTATTCTTATTGTGTTATTTACTTATCTTCAAATTTATTTCTCAATTATTGATTGGTTTATTTAATTTTGTTGGACTCTCAATTATGGTTTTAGAAACAAAGAATTACAAAGAGTAGAAAATGTATATTAGTTTTTGCTTTTTCCTGCTAAGATTGTATCTCACTCCTTTGTGGTGTAATATTTCAGATAATGTCAACAATTAGAATATTGGTTTATTTATGTTTTCAGTGTCACATTGGGAAACTTGTTCCTGACAATCTTACTTTTTGATGAATAGTTAAAATGAATAATATTTGTAAATATGTAGATAGTAGCACCATATAAAGGCTTTTCTAAGCCTAACTTTTTGTAAAAATAGGTGTCTAATTTAGAAATGTTGTATGTATAAAAACTAACTTAGAAGGGCTTGTACTTTTGAAAACTATGTAAAATATTATACATAAAAAGCTAATATCAGTAATAATTTTGTAACGTCTAGTTCTAAATTGCATTAAAATCTAAATGAAAAATAATTAAAATAGAAAAATTAGAATTAGGACATTATGTGGAGCATCTCCAAGCCTCACAAGAACTAAGGCCAAAACCATGGATCCACTCGGCAAAAGTGGGAAGGATGCACTGTTAGTCATGGCAACCATTACCCAAGAGGGGGGGTGAATTGGGTATTAAAAAACTTTTCGTAAATGCTCTTAAAATAAATACAAATATTTAAGCTATTAAATAAAAGAGAAAGAATTGCGAGATGAAGAAAGAAAGCTTTAAGAACTACAAATAAATAAATGTACAATAATATAAAATTGTATAAATAAATGTGCAATAATATAAAATTACGTAAAATAAAGATTGCACAAAATAAAGAGATAAAGAGAAGAAGAATAGGCACGATATTTATCCTGGTTCGACCACCAACCACTTGTGGTCTACGTCCAGTCCCCGAAACACAGTTCGAGATTTTTCACTATATGTACAAGCTTCAATAGGTGCTTGCAACCTTTACATAAGAGAGCACTTTTCACACACAGGGAAACTCTACCCTTGTGCTAAAGTCTCAGCCCGCAGGGATACCTCACCCTTATACAAACCTTGAAGGGATACCTCACCCTTATACAAATCTTGAAGGATACCTCACCCTCAATATAGAAGAATAGAAATTATAGATGAATAGAAACTCTCACTCAGAGCAAATAATACAATTTGAAGTGCTAAGAGGCTCTCAAAGGATATCTCAAAGTTTTAGCAAAAAGAGCACAGAAAATAGGCGTAAAATATAAATCACATTTTTTAGAGCAATCGCAAATTAAACAAATAGCTGGGTACTTGCAGATGAGACCCACGGTCTCTATTTATAGAGTCAGATAAACAAATAACCGTTGGAGCAATTAAAGACATGATAAATGCAAATCCGTTTGCGTATCAAATTCAAAATCCGGAAGCAGAAATACGTGGGTTATTCGAATGCCTTATTGTGGTATTCGAATGCCACTGTTTCAAATCTCATAAAAAACCATTCAGAAGCCAGTTATTCGAATACCACATTGAGGTATTCGAATGCCTCTACTTTAAACGCATTCTGGAATGATTTTTAGGCCGTGGTATTCGAATACCATATCATGTATTCGAATGCCCTTTTAAAAAAACTCATCTGGAACGTTTTTTATGCTGTGGTATTCGAATACCATATCATGTATTCAAATGCCCCTTTAAAAAAACTCATCTGGAACGTTTTTTATGCTGTGGTATTCGAATACCACAAGTTGTATTCGAATACTCCTCACAGATTTTGAAAACTGAATTCAAATGATTATAACTTCTTCATTTCTTATCCCTTTAAGGCAAATGACCAGTCATTGGAAAGATCTTTGAGTTTATTTTCAAATGAAAGAAGTTTCAAAACAAAACTCAAAGTATTTTGAAAGATATGATCAAAAGAGTAACCAAAGGTCAGTTTTGCAAAACTCAAACTTTGCTATTTTTCATAGATTTGAACTATTACCAAAACTAGCTTTTCAAAACTTATTTGTTGGACATTTTAACATAGGAAAATCATTTGTAAAAACATATTTGAAAAACATATTTGAGATATCCATAAGGCTTCTTACATAAAGACCCTAAGTCCTAAAAGCTATACCGTTTAATCTTCCTTTGGACTTGGTCTTTGACATGACTTTGATGTTATCAAAACCTTCATGAGATATCCGTTCACATTCTCCTTGTGTTGAGCTTAATTAAGATCTTTTACTTTCTTGTTGCAAGCTCATTCTTGGTACTTGGACTATCCTACAAAGTATTGCTCACTTAAACAAGCATAGTTAGTCCAGAATCACAATTCAATATCTTCATATGCATGAATCATAAATGTATAACTCTAGTTAATTTAGCATGCATATAAAACTTTCATAGATACATCCAAATAAGATATTTATCAATTACTAATGGATATGCTCTATATAGGATGCAACAGAACATAAGCAACGTGTACTTTTTGTCTTGTATTTGTCATCATCAAAACTTAACATATAAAACCATTTGGGACAAACTTATATCCACAATCTCCCCTTTTTTGATGATAACAAATCACCAAAGAAAAATATGTTGAACAATATACAAGAATGAATTATTCATGTAAACATATCAAACAATAAGCATATCAAACAATAAGCATATCAAGCATAAGCATATTAAACAATAAGCATATCAAGCATATATTTTTCTTTCCAATTTTCACTTCCCCTTTTTGACATCAACAAAAAGGCTTAGAAATTTTTTCTCCCCCTTATAGATTCTACATATGATTCAATAATAGAGAGATGAAACAAGCATGCTTTCAAGATATAAAAAAAAAAAATATTCATACAATACTTGTCATATTTTGGTACATCAATATTTAGCATATGATAGTAACAAGCTTAAGAAATTATGTCTAGCATATAATATCTTGTATACCACATGATAAATAAGTACCACTTGATATCACTTATTAGGATTTACAAGATATCCATATAAGGTCATGAAATTAAGATTTTCAAACAGGAAGATCATGCAACTTGTCACACATCAAGCATTTCTCAATGAAAAAATCAAAATATATGAAATTTAAGAAATTTTACCTTCTTTCATTGATAGAGGGAAAAAGAACAAGAGATGATCTTTGTTGACATGTTGATAGTATTATCAATAAAATATTTCATGTCAAACAAGGATGTAAGTCAAAGGATATAACATGTTTACCACTTGTTAGCTAAGAGATAAGCTCCCCCTCAGAATATGCATATTATTAAAATAATAGATAAAGGAAATATGTATGCAAAAATCATATAAGCACATTTTCTTAAAGAAAAGTAAGGCAAAAGATTTTTTATTTTTAATCCATTAATAAAAAAATATTTTTAAAACTTCTCCCCCTTTCAAAAAGAATTTTTCAAGAGCACATTATATTTTCAAAAGCATTTTAGAAAGGTAGAGATATTTTATATGAAAAGCATATATTCATTGAGATAGATTAAACCAAGTTAAAGAATATAAGTACATCTCCTTGATGAAATATGCTATAGGAATTAAAGCATGTATAGAACTAATATCATTCACCCTAAATGCAATGACAAAATAGCAAGTTAATATCCAATTAGGCACTTTGTCAATGCTAAGCATACTTCTCATGTAAGGAAAGCATCTAATTATTTTAAGATCAATTTATCAACAAGTATCATATAATTCATATCATATACCATAATAGCTTAGGGATAGAGATACTTATTGAGATAGATAAAGAGTGATGATCCTTCTTTATTGGTCCTTTAACTTTGAGCTTTCTTCCTTTGAATTCTCCATTGCATTGCACTAGAAGAAAGTCTTCTTTATCTTCCTCTTCATTTGAATTCCATTCAACTTTTCTCATTTATCCACATATGCTTGTATGTAAAAATCTGATGGCTATATTTGAAACACATAGAGAGACTTGCAAAGCTAATTTTAAAAGTCCTCTAAAATATAGGTTAACATCAAATATCATATAAGCCCATTTATAAGCACAATTCAGGTTGATATATAATTTTAAAGCATGTATCATATTATCAACTATGCAATATTAGTTACATGAAGCACATATGCACTTGAATCCAAAAAAAGAATATTTAAGCATTTTAAGGCATGATTCAAGAAATATATGATTATCATCAAAACTTATTTAAGCGTTTTTAGGCAAATAATGACCATGCAAGACATGTAAAGGTATAACATAACTCTCTACGTCTCCATATATCATATGATATCAAATTTAAAGCATAGATAAGGATAATAGATTGATATCACCAAAAGTGTACTCTTTGAATTTTCGTAGATGACTCTCACTTCCACAAACTTCCAAGCTTCAAGCTTTCATGAAGGAATAGAAATTATTTGCACCCCTTTAAAAGTTGAGTCCTTTTAAACTTCACTATCCTCAAGTTGAATGAACTTATTCCATTTACATGTTTGCTTGAGGTAGTTGATACCCTACAAAATAATTCAAAGTACTTTCTTTGGTATCCATCAATTTTGGATCCATAGAGGGTAGTCATTATGCCAAACTCATAAGAATATAAGCATTTAAAATAATAAAATAACAAATGAGTTTACAATGACAAAATAATTTTTATTTCATTAATCAAATTAATTAAGTACATATATTCATCAATATAATAACCAATTACATTGCATATTTCATACATATCATTAAGTGTATATTTTTAAATAAAACAAACAAAGAATTTAGCATTTATTGATTATTAATGCTATGCAACATATACAACAACAAATGCAGTAGAAATTTTTAAAATAAAGCATGGGTATGAAAAACAGCAGATTAAAAAAACTGATAAGTATTCGAATGCTTATTTGAAAGATTAAAAACATACCAAAACGTGGTTTTAATGATGGTATTCGAATGCTTGTTGCAGTATTCGAATACTCACGGAAAAGGAGAAAAGGCCAAAGGAGCAAGTATTCGAATAGATGGCCAAACTGGTTCGGCTGCCAGACGAAGGTATTCGAATGCTTTTAATGGTATTCGAATACTCATGAAGTATTCGAATACTCCAGAGAGTAACTGATGGTATTCGAATATGCCAGAGACAGAACAGAAGGCCAGGGGAGCAAGTATTCGAATACGACATAATGGTATTCGAATACTCCAGAGAAGCCGAGAGAAGACTGAGAAAGATCAGTCTCAGGGTATTCGAATGACCCTGATGGTATTCGAATGCCTTAACAAAAATACACAAAATTTTCACGTATAACATCAATGGTATTCGAATGTCATGTGAAGGTATTTGAATAACTAAACAAGAAAACACATATCTATGTCCAGAAAAAGCATTTTTGAAAGACGAAAGCATACCTTTTGATGGAGTACCTGCAAGAATGATTTCGGGATAACTCCGACGCTCAAGTCAGTAATAATTCAAGAAGGATGAAATTATAATTGAGCAATAAATTCAAATATTTAATCATATGTATGATTGATCAAAAACTCAAGCTCAAGGATTTTCTCATTAGACATGTCATTTTAAGCATGGAGCATACTTTATCTAGCATATTAACGTGTAAAAAACATGTTTAAGACATAAAGCTAGAAAAGTATAACACAAGTTTCACTTATCCAAGGATTGCAAGTCCATGCTTCATGGAGACAAGGAAGTGAGCTTGAAATTATTTCTGGTCTTTGTACTTGGAGCAGCACTTTCAAGATGCCAAAGTCACTTCTTGGCCTTCAAGTACACCTACAACACACTTTAATTTTTGACTTTTGGTACCCACATTTTCTTGGGTCCTTGTGTGTTAGTTTTCAAATATTAATCTATTATGCTCTTATAAAAATTAATTTTTCATAGTATGTAAATCGAGCACAATAAATTAAATAATTAAATATCATTAAGCACATAATTGATAGCATGCTTACTTTCATGATATATAGATAATTTTAAAGCATATAAAGCATACATAAGCATTATAGACCCTTATGTACCAAGATATATAACAAATTAATGAACTATATAATAGAATGAATATAATCATGTGTTAAACATAATATTCAAATTTTATTAAGTACACATGATTCTATTAATCAATTAAGGCGTACAAGGAATATACCTCAAATTTATTGACTTTGCATGTGAGTGTGCATAAGAGGTAAAAGCTTTTGATACCTTGGCCTTGGTAATCAAGGAAATACTTTTTCTTATCCATTGCTTCTCTTTTGGAGTCTTGAACTTTGCAAGTTCTACATTTTGTACTTGAGAAGCTTTGGTTGAAGTCATCTTCCTTCTTTGACTAAAGTTTCTACCATTAGGCTTTGGAAGCATTCTCCTTGATGATTCCTCTTTCTTTTGACTAATTTGTCCGTCCTTTTGAGAAATATTCTGCATAATTGAAACACTAGGAGGACACTTTGGTACCCACTTCATTTTGGGTCCTTTACTATTAGTATTAGGGCCTTTAGGATTTTTAGGAACCCATACTATACAATTTCTCATATAAAGATTTCTTCTATAATTGCATAAATGAGAAATATGTCCTAGATGACCACAAAAATTACAAACAATTGAATTTAATGATGACTTAATCATTTGAATATCATTTTTGAAAAACTTAAGCATTTTATTGTTATTATATTCTAAATTAATTTTGCCATAAGTCTTGCTTGAATTTTCACGTGTAATAACATTATTTTTATTTTTATTAACAAGCATAGAATTTAAGCAATTACAATCATTAGCTTTGATAAATTCAGAATATAAGTCCTCAACTTGATTTTCTAAATTAATGCACTTTTCACAAGAAGATGAGGTTTCATATTTCAAAGGTATTTCCTCATTAAGAAAAGCATATTCATTTTTTAAAGTCTCAATTTCATTTTCAATAGAAGAAATGTTTTCCAAACACGATAAGTTTTTCTTTTCTAAATTCAATAAACCATCATACAATTCATAATATGCACTTTGCAACTCATCATAGGAAGGACTATAATATAGTTTAGAATTATTTACCTCAAAGTTCTTTTTAGCCATACAAGAGGTGGTCTCAATTTCTAGCACACTTGGCTCTTTAAGAGAATCACCTTCATCATCAATTTTATTTTGCTTTGCCTCTTCTTCAAATTGAGCACCATAGTCACCAAGAGACATTTGGCTTGCCGTTTGAGCATCTCTTTGAGCATGCGTTTCATGACAGGCTTCCTTCAATGACTTTTGCTCTTCTTGCTTTCTATATGCAACTTTATGTACAAAAACATCGTTAGCACGATAAATAGCATTAAGAACATCCCATATATCTTTAGCACTAGAGCAATTTTTAATTGTAGCATAAGCATCATCATTCAAACTGCTTCTCAAAATTTGCATAGCTCTAATATTCAAAGAAAAACGTTTTTTGTCAAAACTATTCCAAGTTTGTTTTGATTTGTAAGTAAATCCATTTAGCAAAATATCCCATAAATCAATATCAATAGATTGCATATAAATTTCTATTCTAGTTTTCCAATAAACAAAATTCGCACCATCAAAGAATGGTGGTTTATCAATTTCAAAACCTTCCATTTTGAAAAACTTTCAAGGTTGCTCACAAGTAAGGATCTTTAACTCTAAGCGGTTAAGCTTTTACCAGAGCACGAAGCTCTGATACCACTTGTTGGTCATGGCAACCATTACCCAAGAGGGGGGTGAATTGGGTATTAAAAAACTTTTCGCAAATGCTCTTAAAATAAATACAAATATTTAAGCTATTAAATAAAAGAGAAAGAATTGCGAGATGAAGAAAGAAAGCTTTAAGAACTACAAATAAATAAATGTACAATAATATAAAATTGTATAAATAAATGTGTAATAATATAAAATTACGTAAAATAAAGATTGCACAAAATAAAGAGATAAAGAGAAGAAGAGCAGGCACGATATTTATCCTGGTTCGACCACCAACCACTTGTGGTCTACGTCCAGTCCTTGAAACACAGTTCGAGATTTTTCACTATATGTACAAGCTTCAATAGGTGCTTGCAACTTTTACATAAGAGAGCACTTTTCACACACAGGGAAACTCTACCTTTGTGCTAAAGTCTCAGCCCGCAGGGATACCTCACCCTTATACAAACCTTGAAGGGATACCTCACCCTTATACAAATCTTGAAGGATACCTCACCCTCAATATAGAAGAATAGAAATTATAGATGAATAGAAACTCTCACTCAGAGCAAATAATACAATTTGAAGTGCTAAGAGGCTCTCAAAGGATATCTCAAAGTTTTAGCAAAAAGAGGACAGAAAATAGGCGTAAAATATAAATCACATTTTTTAGAGCAAGCGCAAATTAAACAAATAGCTGGGTACTTGCAGATGAGACCCACGGTCTCTATTTATAGAGTCAGATAAACAAATAACCGTTGGAGCAATTAAAGGCATGATAAATGCAAATCCGTTTGTGTATCAAATTCAAAATCCAGAAGCAGAAATACGTGGGTTATTCGAATGCCTTATTGTGGTATTCGAATGCCACTGTTTCAAATCTCATAAAAAACCATTCAGAAGCCAGTTATTCGAATACCACATTGAGGTATTCGAATGCCTCTACTTTAAACGCATTCTGGAATGGTTTTTAGGCCGTGGTATTCGAATACCATATCATGTATTCGAATGCCCTTTTAAAAAAACTCATCTGGAACGTTTTTTATGCTGTGGTATTCAAATACCATATCATGTATTCGAATGCCCCTTTAAAAAAACTCATTTGGAACGTTTTTTATGCTGTGGTATTCGAATACCACAAGTTGTATTCGAATACTCCTCACAGATTTTGAAAACTGAATTCAAATGATCATAACTTCTTCATTTCTTATCCATTTAAGGCAAATGACCAGTCATTGGAAAGATCTTTGAGTCTATTTTCAAATGAAAGAAGTTTCAAAACAAAACTCAAAGTATTTTGAAAGACATGATCAAAAGAGTAACCAAAGGTCAGTTTTGCAAAACTCAAACTTTGCTATTTTTCATAGATTTGAACTATTACCAAAACTTGCTTTTCAAAACTTATTTGTTAGACATTTTAACATAGGAAAATCATTTGTAAAAACATATTTGAAAAACATATTTGAGATATCCATAAGGCTTCTTACATAAAGATCCTAAGTCCTAAAAGCTATACCGTTTAATCTTCATTTGGACTTGGTCTTTGACATGACTTTGATGTTGTCAAAACCTTCATGAGATATCCGTTCACATTCTCCTTGTGTTGAGCTTAATTAAGATCTTTTGCTTTCTTGTTGCAAGCTCATTCTTGGTACTTGGACTATCCTACAAAGTATTGCTCACTTAAACAAGCATAGTTAGTCTAGAATCACAATTCAATATCTTCATATGCATGAATCATAAATGTATAACTCTAGTTAATTTAGCATGCATATAAAACTTTCATAGATACATCCAAATAAGATATTTATCAATTACTAATGGATATGCTCTATATAGGATGCAACAGAACATAAGCAACGTGTACTTTTTGTCTTGTATTTGTCATCATCAAAACTTAACATATAAAATCATTTGGGGCAAACTTATATCCACATGCACGCTACTGCGTATGTTGGGAGAGAAAGGCTTCTGCCGTCTGGATGCATGTTGAGCCAGCCATGTAGGGCAATTACTTGGTCCTTGTAACACCCTAACACAAATTTATCGTATCAAGTATGTTACCTTCTAAAAAGCACAAAACATAAATCCATAATAACCTATACAGCCATTACAAAGAGCCACGAAGATGAAAAAGATCATATATATACATCACTGGCTAGAAAGTCATATTGTAATGCATAAACTTTTATACAACTATTCAACAAAGTAAATTAATACAAGCTGATACAAAAAGAAACAAATAACTAAATTAAGTCTTTTTCTTCTTTTTTTTGCCCTTTTGCTTTGGAGGGTCTTCACCTGGATTTCCATGGAACACACAGAGGTGAGAACTCACAAAATTCTCAGTATTAGTATACGAAAACTAGAAGTTAATCATTTAACAACAAATAAACCAACTGAACACATATTTACACTCTATGTAATAGAATATTCAAAAATTAATAATATCAAAGAATCGCCCATACAACCCTAAGATACCATCGAACAAGCAACCAAGCATGACAACTGCCCATACAATTGTCAACAATGCAATATTTTATGTAATGAGGTATGATTATGCTCACACAAAGCCCTAATAATATGATTATGCAATGATAATCCAGGTTTTAGTTTTTGAAAACACAAGGTACTTACTTATTTCCCAAGAACCTCCATTCCTTGTATATACAAAGTAGGATAAGCCTAAAAGCCTAAACCCCACTTGGTAATAGGTAGATACTTTTCCCTCACTAACGTAAGAGTACTACTTCCACCCCCATACTGGTAACCGTAACCATTCTAGCATAAATGCAAGGAGAATTTAGATCTAATACCTCATTCTCAGGTCATATGGTTGTGCACACCATCTAAGGTTACAATACCTAGGAAACTAGTAAGTATCAAGTTTGAAAACCAAAATACCAAAGTATCATCAAACCACATTTTAAACCCTAGCACATGTAAATCTAGCCTCACTTATCCAACAAAGTGGCAAGAACCATGTCACTACGTCACTCACAACTAGAACCTCTAAACATCACTTCACAAGTGACTCCAAAGTCAACCTCATGTTGAACAAGGTCCCAGGTACTCCCCTAAGGCATTCAACCTTTCGAAGAACACGTAAGGTTTTCACAAATTCTCATATATGTTAATCGATTATTCTGTCCAAAAAAATATCCCTATTAGTGCCTCAACACACTTAAAAAGGCATATATAAGTGATCCCAACACTTAGGGAATCCTAAAACATCAAGAACATAATTCTTGCAAAGTTCTGGAACCCATACCTAGGCATGACATTCCCACGCCTAGGCGTGACCAATGTCTTGTCTCACACCTAGGCATGATTTTACCATGCCTAAGCGTGGCACTCTCTGTCTACTCAGGATTGAAAATTGATCAGTCCACGCCTAAGTGTGACCAAGCTGCGCCTAGGCATGACCAATTCTACAGAAGATTATGCAGAATTGAGCCACTATTTCATTGGCCCCAAATCAGCTCCCAATCATACAAACTTGGATTTTAAGTGTTTTCTAACTCTAATCATGGTAGAATCATTAAACACTAAACACAACTCATGAATCATGGATTTAAACTAAATCAAGCAAATAATATATCCATTAACCAAAATGCTCAACAATTGACTATGGACATCCACCAAACAAAATTAAGCTACCATGGTCTCCAATGAGCTGAAAATGCTCTAACCCAATTCTTGGGATCAAGAACCAAGCTAAAAGTAAATATTTGACTCACCAAACCAAAAACTCCATCCAAGAACCCTAACTCCATACAAGATGAACAAAAGAGGTAAGATGGATAGAAACCCCCTACCTTTGGAACCAAGATGATGAAGATGGTCATAAGTTCTCAGGCTTGCTCTTCCTCTTAGCTCTCCTCTTCTTTCTTTCCTCTTCTTCCCCTTGTCTTTTCCCCTTTACTCTTTGTTCTCTTCCTATTTTTGTTTCTAGTTCCACAGCCAAAAGAAAGAGTGAGTAAAAAGCCAAAGAGAAAATGAAAGAAATATCACAAAGAAGTCAACAAAAGTAGGCTACTCGTGAAGGACTTGGTCACTTAAGTGACCAAGTGATAATTCTCGATCTGCTTAGAACACTCAGATTTCTCCAAATTTAGCTTTTCAACTTTTAACAAGTTTAAAATAAATCATGGGATTCATCAAAAATCTTGTTGCACCAAAACCATATGTTTCCATATCTGTGACTAGTCAATCCAGCATTAAAACACACAACCAGTATGCCTAAAAATACTAAACTGACTTCGATTATTCTCAAATTTTAATCACATCACACACTATACATTTGTGACTAAGAAACAAATTATCCACATTTATTTCCATTAGCTAAGCCATTTTTGCTAATATCTAGGTCATTTTAAGTTACTTTTTACCTTTCGGGTTACAGCAAAGTGTCTAAACTAACTCAAATTGTCACAAAACTAAACAGGCATATTAAGCAAGTATTAAGCTACCTCTGTAACTATTTACAAGTCTAACATGTTTTAAAGAATGTTATAGTCCTCACCAAGTCATTACGCCGAGAAAGAAAGACCTCCACCGAAAAAACCAATAGCAATGAAGGGAACACTGATCTGCTAATAATTTCAGCTCTTGAATGTTCTTTGTTTGATCTAATTGGATTCCAAATGTGCTTAACTGTTGACATTTAGCTAAGTTTCTAATTTAGAGTTGTCTTTGGATGTTTATTGTGAAACTTTGCTTAAATGTGGTTATAAACACTCATAAACGTATTATGATTTTCAGGAGATCTATGAGTGATGGAGTCTATTGGTATTGAACTATTGAGAAGAGAGTTAAGAGACTTAAGGGAATCAGTATCAACCCCTAGAAGCAAAGGAAGAAGAATGTTCATGAAGAATCAAGGCTGGATTTGAAGAATGTGAAGAACACGGCCCGTGTCAAATGACACGGGGTAGGCCGTGTATTATTCTGACTTTGAAGACTAGAAGGTTTTGAAGAACATGGCCCGTGTCAAATGACACGGGGTAGGCCGTGTACTTCTCTGACTTCACGAGGAAGAGTCAATTTCAAGCCTTGACCGAGAACACGGCCCGTGTCAAGTGACACGGGGTGGGCCGTGTTCTTCTCTGACTTTGGAATAGCTGAGAATCTGTCATCAGAATTGAACACGGGTTGGGCCGTGTAGTATGACACGGCCCGTGTCATCGACTCAGAAGTTTAATTTCGTGTTTTAATGCTAAATTAGGTTCCCAAACCTATAAATAGGGTTGGTTAGAGTCCCTAAATGAGGTCTGGATAGAGAGAGTAGTCAAGGAAACTGAGAGAAACACAAAGACCAAGAAGAGGAAGGATTCGATTGAGGATTGGAGACTCAGATTCGAGCGATCAAAGATCAATCACTCTCAAGCCTTGGAAACTAGTTTGATCTTTAGTTTTTCTTTTCTTCTTTTGTTCTGAACAATGTTTTCTTTTAATTCTTCTTCTGTTTTTGAATTTGCCATGTGTGGCTAACCTTCTTGATTAGTTAAGGGAGGATGAAACTCTAGTTTTGATTATGTGAATCTTGCATACTTCTTTATATTAATACAATTATGTTTTTATTCATATGTTTCTATTCTTAAATCAATATAAAGGTTTTTATATTCTTGCCAAATTTCGAAAGTGGTAAAACTAGGATTGCTATCTTGTGATTTGCGGTGGTATGACTAGTGAGACATATGATCTAAGTAATTTAATCCCGGTGTGTGATTAGACCTTAGTGTGATTGGTTTTCTAATTCTTAATGCAATCATTAGGTAGGTGTAAGAGCGGTTGCTTTACAAATAACTAATGGTTAGAGTTTGATTTGAGCGGTTGCTGAATTAAGCGAAACTTAAGGAAGACACGGGATTTTTCTCACAATCACATAAGAACATAATTGATCATGTTGGTATAAAGGGTATGTAAGTTGGCATAATCATATAAATCTAGTGGTGGATTCCATCTCTTAACCAATATCTTTAACTTGATAATTCAATTTGGTTTTCTTGCTTTGATTTAAGTTTAATTTCTTTTGTTAGTTTTAATTAACAAAACCCCCCTTTTAATTTTACTGTTTATTTTCTATCAGAGTTTAATTTAGGAATTAGATTAATAGTGTTAATTGAATTGGTTCTCTGTGGATCGACCCTTGCTTACTACAACTAGTTGCAAGGTTTTTGTATTTTTGGTGGAACTTGGCAACTGTTTTTAATATTAATTTTTAATCATATTCCACACTACACCAAATTTTGGCGCCATTACCGGGGAACTAATTTTCCAATTGCGCTATTATTTTGTTTCCTATTTTATCTCTATTTTTATTTTTTTTATTTTAATAGTTTCAATTGTTTACTTCAACTATCTTGCAGGTGTTCATGTCCGGTGAAGAGGTGAACGAGCAACTGAGGAATTTAAGGCGTTACTTTGAACAAATTAGCTCACAATTCACACCTGCTGATGTTGAAGCTGCCCGTCACATAGATCTTTCTAGTTCTGTGGCATTTGAGATATCTGAGCCGCCTGAAGAAGAAGTGATGGCAGAAAATACACTAAGGATGTTGGGTGCTCCGGACTTAGACCAACAACCTCTGTGCATAGAAATTCCTGAGAATGAGGAGGCATTTGAGTTGAAATCTGGCCTAATTCATCTTTTGCCATCTTTCAATGGACTAGCCGGAGAAGATCCTAACAAACATCTGAAGGAAATCCATGTTGTGTGTTCTAGCATGAAGCCTGCGTGAATTTCAGTGGAGCAAGTCAAGCTAAGAGCTTTTCCGTTTTCCCTGAAGGATTCTGCAAAGGAATGGCTGTACTACTTGCCACCCGGATCCATTCAGACATGGCAAGACATGGCTCGAGCTTTCCTAGATAGATATTTCCCTGCGTCAAAGGCCACAACCATCAGAAAAGAAATTTGCGGCATCCAGCAAAGACATGGGGAATCACTTCATGAATATTGGGAGATATTCAAGAGATTGTGTGCTAGCTGCCCTCAACATCAGATTAGTGAACAACTTCTGATACAGTACTTTTATGAAGGTTTGCTAGTGATGGACCGCAACATGATTGATGCTGCTAGTGGAGGAGCTTTGGTTGATAAGATTCCTCAAGAAGCTAGAAACTTGATATCTAGAATGGCTGCGAACACTCAACAATTCTTCACTCGGAATGATACAGGGGTGAGAGCAGTTAAAGAGGCTGACACTACTAGCTTGCAGCATCAAATGACTCAGTTGACTGCTATGGTTCAGAAGCTGATGGATAATGGGAAAGCACCGGTACAGGCATGTGGGATTTGTTGCTCTTCAGGACATCCCACTGATATGTGTCCCACTTTGCAAGAGGACACAAATGAAGAGGCCAAAGCAGTGGGGGGATTTTCTGGTCCATCCAAAAACTACAACCCCTACTCCAACACATATAATCCGGGGTGGAGAGATCATCCAAACTTTAGCTATGCCAAACAGCCCCAAACTCAAGCTCAACCTCAAGTCTATGGGCCTCCAGGGTTTCAGCAAAGACAAGCACCCTTTCCTCCGAGGCAACCACAAGTTCAAGCTCCTAGGCAACCTGAGCCTTCGTTGGAAGAACTAGTGAGGCAAATGGCCACCAGTAATATTCAGTTTCAGCAAGAAACAAGGGCTACTATCAGTACTTTGCGAACCAAGTGGGACAGTTGGCTACTGAGATCAACAAGGTGCGAGAATCAGATTTGGGAAACTCCCCTCGCAGCCAGAGGTGAACCCAAGAGAAAATGCTAGTCTTTGTCACCTTGCGTTATGGGAAAACACTTGACGGACCCACATTTTCCTCAGTCACTGAAGACAACGCTCAAAATCCTAAGGAGGTAGATAAGGAGGGGATCCACTCTAAGACCCCTAAGGTAAGTATTTATGATCCACTTCTAAATATGTCACTAAGGCCCCTTTTAGGAGTAGGTTGATTAAAAATAAGAAAGAAGAAGCGGATAAAGAGATCTTAGAGACTTTTAGGAAAGTTGAAGTTAACATTCCTCTGTTAGATGCCATAAAGCAAGTGCCTAGATATGCTAAATTCTTAAAAGAGTTATGCACTAACAAAAGGAAGTTGAAACGTAATGAACGGGTCCAAGTGGGAGCAAATGTTTCAGCTGTTTTTAATAAAAAACTCCCAACTAAATGTAAAGATCCTAGCACATTCACTATACCATGCACTATCGGTAATGCCAGGTTTGAGAGGGCCATGCTAGATTTAGGTGCATCTATTAATGTTATGCCCTTTTCTATTTATGCATCTTTACATCTAGGACCTTTAGAACCTACTGGAGTTATTATTCAACTGGCAGACAGGTCTAACGCTTACCCTAAGGGGGTTGTTGAAGATGTTTTGGTGCAGGTAAATGAACTGGTGTTTCCAGCAGATTTCTATGTGCTGGACATGGAGGAGGACAAATCTCCCAACTCTGCCCCCATTCTGTTGGGGAGGCCTTTCCTCAAGACTGCCCGAACTAAAATTGATGTGCATTCGGGAACATTGACTATGGAATTTGATGGAGAGTTGATTAGATTCAACATCTTCGAGGCCATGAGATACCCGAGTGATGTGCACTCTGCCTATGTTATTGATTCTTTTGATGTTGTTGAATCTTTAATTTCTACTATTTTTGAGTCTGATCAATTTGATGTTCTTGATACAATTATGACTCGCAGTTTAGATTTTCAGGATCCAAAGAAGAATGACCAAGGGGAGCCATGGAGTGAGGAGATTAATGAAGTGGTGGTAGCCTTGCATACACTTTCTTCCACCTCAGAAGGGCATGAGGTATCGTATGTTGATTTACCTTTGACCACTGATGTACCTAAACCTTCTGTTGTGCAGGCACCAGAGCTGGAATTGAAAGAATTGCCCTCCCATTTGAAATATATTTTTCTGGGAGAGAAGGAGACACTCCCGGTAATAATTACTAAATCCCTCACCAAAGAGCAAGAGGAGAGCTTGATTTCTGTGTTGAAAGAACACAAGACAGCCATCGGGTGGACTATTACGGATATCAAAGGTATTAGCCCCTCCATTTGCATGCATCGAATCTTAATGGAGGAGGGGGCTAAGCCAGTGAGAGAACCACAGAGGAGGTTGAATCCCCCGATGATGGATGTTGTGAAGAAGGAGATACTGAAGCTCCTAAGTGTGGGGGTCATATACCCCATTTCTGACAGCAAGTGGGTAAGCCCGGTCCAGGTAGTACCAAAGAAATCTGGCATTACTGTGGTAAGAAATGCTGAGAATGAGCTTATTCCCACTAGATTACAGACTGGGTGGCGTGTTTGTATAGACTATAGAAAATTGAATGCTGCCACCAGAAAAGACCACTTCCCTTTACCCTTTATTGATCAAATGTTAGAGAGGTTAGCTGGTCATTCTCATTATTGCTTCTTAGATGGATTTTCAGGTTATAACCAAATTGTTATCGCTCCGGAAGATCAGGACAAGACCACTTTCACTTGTCCTTTTGGCACCTTTGCTTATAGGCGAATGCCTTTTGGACTTTGCAATGCGCCAGGGACCTTTCAAAGATGTATGGTGAGTCTTTTTTCTGATTATATCGAAAACATCATTGAGGTCTTCATGGATGATTTTAGTGTATTTGGGAATGGTTTTGAGAAATGCTTGGAACATTTGACTTTGGTTTTAAAGAGATGCATTGATACTAACCTTGTTTTAAATTGGGAAAAATGTCATTTCATGGTAGAAGAAGGTATTGTGTTAGGTCATGTAATCTCTGCTAGGGGCATTGAAGTTGATAAAGCTAAGGTAGAACTTGTGCGTTCATTACCCCCGCCCACCAATGTGCGGGATATTCGTTTTTTTCTTGGTCATGCAGGTTTCTATTGGCGCTTCATCAAAGATTTCTCCAAGATATCAGCCCCCCTCTGCACACTTCTCCAAAAAGATGTTCCATTTCAATTTAATGAGAAGTGTATAAAGGCTTTCCTTACACTTAAGGAGTTGATGACCGAGGCACCTATCATTAGGCCACCAAATTGGGAGCTTCCATTCGAATTAATGTGTGATGCGAGTGACTTTGCGGTAGAGGGGCTGTCTTAGGACAACGAGTTGATAGGGTTCCTTATGCCATTTACTATGCATCAAGGACCCTAAATGATGCTCAACTGAATTATTCTACAACTGAGAAAGAACTTCTTGCTGTTGTTTTTGCTTTAGAGAAATTTAGATCATATTTAATTGGCTCTAAAGTAATTATTTTTTCTGATCATGCAGCATTGAAGTACCTATTGGCAAAGAAGGAGGCGAAGCCAAGATTGCTCCGATGGATTCTATTGCTCCAAGAGTTCGACTAGGAGATTAAAGATAAAAAGGGGAGCGAAAACTTGGTGGCAGACTATTTAAGCAGATTGGTGACTGAAGAGGAGGACGTACCTATTCAAGAGAGTTTTCCGGATGAGCATTTAATGACTATCGCAACCACTATTCCGTGGTATGCTGATATTGCCAATTATTTGGCCACCAAGGACTTTCCGGCAGGCCTGAACAAGGCACAGCGAGATAAGCTGAGGAGTGATTGCAAGTACTATATTTGGGATGATCCTTACCTTTGGAAGCATTGCGCGGATCAAGTGATTCAGAGATGTATCCCGGATTCAGAGACTCACTCCGTTCTCTCTTTTTGCCATACCTATGCCTGTGGAGGACATTTCGGCATGAAGAGGACAGCAAACAAAGTACTTGACAGTGGTTTTTACTGGCCTACCATCTTTAAGGATGCTTATAATTTCTGTAAGTCATGTGACCGTTGTCAAAGAACAGGTAATATTGGTCCACGAAATCAAATGCCTCAAACTCCAATAATATTTGTGGAAGTCTTTGATGTTTGGGGTATTGACTTCATGGGACCATTTCCTCTTTCTTTTGGTTTCTCCTATATTCTTTTAGCTGTGGATTATGTTTCAAAATGGGTGGAAGCTAAAGCCACTAAATATGATGATTCTAAGACTGTTGTGGATTTTGTGAAGTCCTTTATTTTTTTCAGGTTTGGCACTCCCAGAGCCATCATTAGTGACCAAGGGACACATTTTTGCAACAGAATCTTTGAAGCCCTGTTGAAGAAATATGGGGTGGTGCATCGGATCTCTACTCCTTATCATCCTCAGACGAATAGCCAGACTGAGGTATCCAATCGGGAGATCAAGTCTATCCTTGAAAAAATTGTGAATCCCACGCGCAAGGATTGGAGTACTAGACTTGCTGATGCCTTGTGGGCCTATCGGACTGCATACAAGACCCCTATTGGTATGTCCCCATTCCGATTGGTTTATGGGAAGCCCTGTCACCTGCCAGTAGAGCTAGAACATCGATCTTACTGGGCTATCAAGCAAGTTAACTTGCACTTGGAAGGTGCTGGCAAACAGAGGAAACTCCAAATTCAGGAGTTGGAAGAATTGAGGAATGAGGCCTTCGAGAGTGCCCTCATTTACAAAGCCAAAACCAAAGCATTTCATGATCAAATGATCTCTAGGAAGAGCTTTCATCCAGGCCAAAGAGTGTTGCTGTACCAGTCCAGACTAAAATTATTTCCAGGTAAGTTACGTTCTAAATGGATTGGCCCATTTGTAGTAACTAATGTTTTTCCTTCTGGTGCAGTGGAGATCATGAACGAGGCCTCTGGGAAGACGTTCAAGGTCAATGGGCACCGTCTCAAACCTTACCATGAACTTCCGGAGAATGCAGAAGTTGAAGACATGCCTCTTCTCCATCCCTCTTATGAAGAATCCTGAGGAGCATCACAATGTCTGGCTGAGGACAATAAACCAAGCGCTTATTGGGAGGCAACCCAATCAGATTTGCTTTCTTTTTCCTTTCTGTTTTGTGTTATTTAGTTCGTTAGTTTACCCTATTTTTAAGTGTTTCTTGCTTGATGATATTTGTCTCCTTGCTGATAATTGTGTTTTGACTTGCTCAGTTTTAGTTTGATTGCTTGAGTTCATGGTTTGTTGGTGCATGCAGTTCTGAGGAAAAGTTTAGAGTGCTTCTTGTAAGTCAGCAGAGTACATGGGGTGGGCCGTGTCCCATGACACGGCTTGTGTCCTCATGACAGCAACCCCATTACTGCAGAAAACTACAAGGGGTGGGCCGTGTCACATGACACGGCCCGTGTTTTCGAGGATGAGACGTTTGTGATGAGTCTAGAGAAGTACACGGGGTGGGCCGTGTCCCATGACACGGCCCATGTTGTCATGACCATCAGAACCCCTATTTTCCAGAGAGGTACACGGGTATGGTCGTGTCTATGACACGGCCCGTGTTGTCTTGCGCAACTTATTACTAAGACAGAGGAGTACATGGGGTGGGCTGTGTCCCATGACACGGCCCGTGTACTCATACCAGTGGCTCATTTAAACCCTGATTTAGGGTTTTCTGCCCAAATTCCTCTTCTCCTCTTCTTTTTCTCTCTCAAGCAGCCCACCATCATCTCCCCTTCAATCTCTTCTACCCACCACCATTCACCACCATTTTCATCCCTTCTTCACCATTTTTAACCATTATCACCTCTCCCCACACGCATTTCACACGCATTCCTCCCCTTTCCATCATTTTCTCCTTCCCTCCTCCACGATCCCATCCTATTTCTTTTCTTTTTATTTTTCTTCATTTCTTCTGCTTCTTTTAGTAATGGGTCCTAAAAAGTGCGTCAAGACCACCGCTGCTTCCTGTTCGCTCCATCCCCATCGTACCAGTGCTAGGCGTGCTTGGTCTCCATCACCCCCGCGTGAGCCCTCACCCCCTCAGGTGTCAGTCAACCTTATTGACAGAAAGGTAGTGGTTCCCACTCGCTTTTTAGATGTAGATACCCTTAGGGCTATAGGGTTATATGATGAGGTGTTTGCTCTGTTGGGTAGGATTGGTTGGGTTGATTTTGCACTGTTACAGAGGCCTACTTTTACTGAGTTAACTAGGGAGTTTATTTCTAGTTTTAATCGCAAGCTTTATCCTCTGTCTGATCAAACCAGATGGCCTGGTGAAATCACATTTAGGTTGCTTGGTAATTCTCATTCTGTTGATATCCATATGTTTAGAGCTGTTTTTGGTTTTCCTGAGGGGGAAAATATGTTACCCCGTGATTTTAATGCTAATCGTGTGTGGTCTGCCCTCACTGTGCCTGGGTCTGATGAATATGATCCTAAGGTGTCTAAAGCTTCTAGGCTTAGGTCCCCTGCCCATCGCTATATTCAGAAATGGTTAGCTAACACTCTTTGTGGTAGAGGGGAAAGTTAAGGGACAATTAGCCGTTCTGAGTTGTTTTTCTTGCACTGCATGATTGAGGGAGTTCCTGTTAATGGAGGGTATTGGCTCTACAATCAGTTTCACCACGTAGGGACCACTCTAGCTGGTCGCATTGTGATAGGAGGGTATATGACAACCATTGCTGATCATTTTGATTACTTGCATTTGTTAGAGGAGGCACCAGTCCAGGGTCCCACTGCTATTGACAGGGCCATTTTGGTATCTATGAAGCTCTGCACTCGTTTAAATGGTGGTCTCGTCTTGCTTGGCGCTGATGGAGTTGCTTTACCTAGGGCTGATCCGGCCTTTGAGCCACATGAGGATATTGCTGTCTCCCCTCCCCCCGAGTTTGCTGATAATGCGGGCCCTTCCACTCAGCTAGGCGCAGCTTCTTATGATGCTATTTTGGCCCGTATTGACTGCTTGGAGCTGGACCATGCTGCTCGCTTCCAGCACTTAGAGGATCGCTTTCAGGCTCTGGAGGTTGCGCGTGATCAGAAGATGGATGCCATTGATGGCAAGCTTGATCTTCTGCTTCAGCGTTTTTCATATCCCCCTCCCCCATCTTGATGTATTTTCATTTTGAGACTATGTCCTTCATTTTGCTGGCTTAATGGACATTGTTTTGGTTACTATTGGTTTATCTTTTGTATTTGCTTGAATTTCCTGATGCCAGACTTAATTCTTCATATACACTTTGCTTATTACTGTGGATTCCTCTTCTATGTCGTGTATGATCTGACATTGAGGACACTGTCTATTTTAAGTGTGGGGGGAAGTTTGAAGTTTGATTTTGACCTTAATTGCACATTCAAATTTTAATAGCATATCTGGTGCATGTTTTTCTAACTGGTTTTGAGAGTATGTTGAGCGATGAGCAAGTGATTGATTTTTATTGACAGGTTTTTAAGCCTAAAGGAGTTAACTTTCTTGATTCTAAACTTGCACTAAGAGGTTTTGAAAATTGAATGGGTTTTGAGAATATGATAAAATTGGACCTAGTGAGTTTTTGGGCCTTTATGTGAATGACTAATCTTAAGTCATTTCTGTTCTTTGTTGTGTGGTTCCACTTGTGATTATATGCTTTTCAGAATTTGATTTGACTCTCTTTTAAATTGCAAATGATCACTGCACATTTTTGAGATGATAAAGGCATTTCTTTCTTTCAGCCAATGGCCAAATAGCTATCCTTGTGTTTTGATCAATTGTTTCACCCTTTTGAGCCTGAATGATTTCCTTTCTTTTTATTATAGCTCAATACAAGCCTAATAGTGAAAAACCATTGCTACCCTACCTTAGGGAGTAGAAGAGCTTAATAATTATGTTGGGAATTGTGTTTGAATAAGTGTGGGGATGATTACACTATTTTGCCTTAGTTATTCAAAAAAAAAAAGGTGCTCTCAAAGGAGAAAAGGAAGAAATATAAAAAAAAAAAAAGAGGAAGAGAAAAAGAGATTGATAAGTTGGTTGATAAATGGAGAAAGTCAAGTAAAAGATGAAGATGGATTGAAAAGTGTTGAGGTAATTGTGCAAAAGTGTTTGGTTTTTATTCCCCTTAGCTCTTCTATTTCCGATGGTCTAACTTTGTTTATCCTTGATATATCTTACCTTGACCTTGACCCCATTACAACTTGATTAAAGACTTTTTGATCTTTGTGTGCATGTGATTTAGGTGGTGGAGAAGTAGTGTCAAGCCTATGGTAAGGCATGTTTTCATGAGTTGATTGAGAGTAAATACAAGCTCAAAATACTTGAGTGAAAGAGAGTACATCTGTGAGGATTTATCATGTTGACTTAACCCTGATATTGGATTGACCTTGCTTGCTGATTTGGATTGTTGAGAGAGGAAATTCTTGAATGTTTAGATTCCTTGAAAGAACTGATGTGTGTAAATCTTTGCTTATTGTTCAGTACTTTTTTTACTTTTTGGGAGGCATGTGCTTGGTTTTATGTTTTTGCCCAGGAGTACAAAAGGTTAAGTGTGGGGGTATTTGATCTGCTAATAATTTCAGCTCTTGAATGTTCTTTGTTTGATCTAATTGGATTCCAAATGTGCTTAACTATTGACACTTAGCTAAGTTTCTAATTTAGAGTTGTCTTTGGATGTTTATTGTGAAACTTTGCTTAAATGTGGTTATAAACACTCATAAACGTATTATGATTTTCAGGAGATCTATGAGTGATGGAGTCTATTGGTATTGAACTATTGAGAAGAGAGTTAAGAGACTTAAGGGAATCAGTATCAATCCCTAGAAGCAAAGGAAGAAGAATGTTCATGAAGAATCAAGGCTGGATTTGAAGAATGTGAAGAACACGGCCCGTGTCAAATGACACGGGGTAGGCCATGTATTATTCTGACTTTGAAGACTAGAAGGTTTTGAAGATGACACGGGGTAGGCCGTGTACTTCTCTGACTTCACAAGGAAGAGTCAATTTCAAGCCTTGACTGAGAACACGGCCCGTGTCAAGTGACACGGGGTGGGCCGTGTTCTTCTCTGAGTTTGGAATAGCTGAGAATCTGTCATCAGAATTGAACACGGGTTGGGCCGTGTAATATGACACGGCCCGTGTCATCGACTCAGAAGTTTAATTTCGTGTTTTAATGCTAAATTAGGTTCCCAAACCTATAAATAGGGTTGGTTAGAGTCCCTAAAGGAGGTCTGGACAGAGAGAGTAGTCAAGGAAACTGAGAGAAACACAAAGACCAAGAAGGGGAAGGATTCGATTGAGGATTGGAGACTCGGATTCGAGCGATCAAAGATCAATCACTCTCAAGCCTTGGAAACTAGTTTGATCTTTAGTTTTTCTTTTCTTCTTTTGTTCTGAACAATGTTTTCTTTTAATTCTTCTTCTGTTTTTGAATTTGCCATGTGTGGCTAACCTTCTTGATTGGTTAAGGGAGGATGAAACTCTAGTTTTGATTATGTGAATCTTGCATACTTCTTTATATTAATACAATTATGTTTTTATTCATATGTTTCTATTCTTAAATCAATATAAATGTTTTTATATTCTTGCCAAATTTCGAAGGTGGTAAAACTAGGATTGCTATGCGCGGTTGCGGTGGTATGACTAGTGAGACATATGATCTAAGTAATTTAATCCCGGTGTGTGATTAGACCTTAGTGTGATTGGTTTTCTAATTCTTAATGCAATCATTAGGTAGGTGTAAGAGCGGTTGCTTTACAAATAACTAATGGTTAGAGTTTTATTTGAGCGGTTGCTGAATTAATCGAAACTCAAGGAAGACACGGGATTTTTCTCACAATCACATAAGAACATAATTGATCATGTTGGTATAAAGGGTATGTAAGTTGGCATAATCATATAAATCTAGTGGTAGATTCCATCTCTTAACCAATATCTTTAACTTGATAATTCAATTTGTGTTTACTGCTTTGATTTAAGTTTAATTTCTTTTGTTAGTTTTAATTAACAAAACTCCCCTTTTAATTTTACTGTTTATTTTCTATCAGAGTTTAATTTAGGAATTAGATTAATAGTGTTAATTGAATTGATTCTCTGTGGATCGACCCTTGCTTACTACAACTAGTTGCAAGGTTTTTGTATTTTTGGTGGAACTTGGCAACTGTTTTTAATATTAATTTTTAATCGTATTCCACACCACACCAAACACCTTGGAGAATTTTGGAGAGAATAGAACAGTGCAAGACTCTCCACATATTCACAAGAAATGAGAGAAAGGTCATCCTATGGAAAATGATCACTCTCAAACGAAACCAGAGAACAAAAGGAATGTCAGCCTCAATGCAAACATTCCCTATTTATAAGAGGAATGAAGCATTTTGATTAGCCCTTAAGAAGGTAAACTGATTGCACATTTGAGGCCGTGTTTTAATGCTCCCTCTCTGTGATTGGTCACAAGAGTAGCGGGTAGTTGGGAAACAGCTTGAAATAGCTACCCTTTTTAAAAGGGGTTTTTAATTCCCAATAGTCCAACTGACGGTTCTCAAGTAAGCTCAGACTGCCACAAATTGCAGAATGAAGGCTGCAAGAAAGGACAACAAAGACCTGTGAACTACACATGGGGCTAACCTATGACATACCCTGGATAAAAAAGTCGATGACATGAGCGAAGCGATCTAATTCATTACGGATCCTGGCCTTACTCATTAACTCGAGGGCATACAATAATGTATCATGGACCTCGGCCCTTTGGAAAACATTGTGAGATCCATCGTTAACTCTGACCTAGATCCCTTTGTCGATTACGTGTCATGTGCTCCTATCACACTTGGATACCATGACACATAGTTGTCCCATCTAAGCACCAAGCTGGGGGCAACTGTTCTAGACCATGATCCGGACTATGGTTAGTAGACCAACCCGGCACGCGTACCATAGGAATCCACCATGAACATCCTAGCTAAGCACTGGATGTTGTCAAGACCTCAATATCACATATATCGAATTGTGGCATTGGGCAAGTATCTTACGATTATAAGATTTGCATAGAGGATAAATCTCGAAATATTCACAACTGTCAATCACAATCTTACAAGATTATAGTGTCCATAACTGCCTCAAGCTACTCATAATTACAATATTAATATTTTGATTTTATAGGGATTCCCTGCTATAATTAAAGGAGGCTAAACCTTAATTACACTCTATAAATACCAGCTTCAATCACCTTTTACAGGTAACTTATTGCTTACAGCATACCCAACTTGTGCACAACCTGACTTGAGGGTTAGAGTCCCTTTGTAGGTACCAACCCCCCGGGTTCATCACGCTTTGCTGCTATTGCGTAAGGAGAAAACCACCAGAACATGCCTATCTCAGGTACACCTTAGTATCCATTACTGAACATTTACCAAATTTGAAATTGATAAGAATAGCACAAAGACTTCAAATAGAAAGCAACTAAGCAATTTTCAAGGCATCTCCATTTTTCTTCTAAACTATCCAAGTGACTGGAATAAGCTAAGGAACCTCAAATTATCCATTGAAGCGCACCCAAACAAAGATCAACAAAATATGATAAGCATGGCATTTTACAGCTTGGTCTAAAGGATAAAAATAATTATTACTTTATTGGAAGAAAGTAATCCATTAATTTATACACTTTAATAATTTTTTTAAAATAAAAAATACGACATATCTAGCAAATTAAATCAATTTTGACAACAATTTTTAGCACATAGTTAATTATAAAAACATTTTTAAATTTTTTTTTATTGATACATAAGGGCCAAATCCAAGCAAAACGAAACTAAAACAATAATAATGCTACTTTACAAAAACGATATTAACTTTTATTTTGTTAACTTCAGACTAAAATCACATCCAAATTAGGAGCTGAATTCTTCAAGGGGTTGAAAAAAAGAGATATGCTATTAAACACGAATAGCATTTTCGTAAACTTGCAAAAATGTTGTTCTTTCCACGCCTCACTTAAACGGTCGGAAGTTAAAAAAAAAAACTTCAACCGTTTGATTAAACGCAGATGAATTAATTCTTTATATTTTTATTCCTGTACCGATTCATGAAAATCAATTTGTGAGATTTAACTTTTTCTTAAAAAAACATATAGCCTATTAAAATATGAGAAATGCTACATAACAAGAAAAAAAAATTATCAAAACTTGATAAAGCTTAATGATAGTTGTTAGATAAAATAAAGTGATAGGAATAACTCATTTATCCTAGAGTCAAAAAGTGTGTTAGTTTATTCTATCAAAAATTTTAGCCAAAAAATTCTGGGCATCTGTTCTGAACGAAATTTAGATTAATACCTGAATTAGTTGGGCTTTTTTACTAAACTGTCACTATTAGTAAAACTATTTATCAAATTGCTATTTTTTTAATTATTTATCAAAATGCCACTCTTTTGAAACTATATATCAAACTGTCATCCTTTTGGCTGACGTGACATTTTTTATTATTTTCTGGCCAACCAGGATGCACCACGTAGGCTGGCGCATCCACGTAGGTTGCGCCAACACGCCTGGCGTAACCTACGTGGATGCGCCACTACGTGGCGCATTCTGGTTGACTTGAACACTGAAAGCGCCATCCTTGTTGGCGTAAGCCTTTAAATTTATATAAATTATTTAAATTACTTAATAAAATTTTGTAAACGTTTATTAATAAATCCATACTAATTACGAAAATAAAATATATAATATAAAATTAAAAAAGTGACAAATTTAATATGTTGGTAATATTTAATATTGTTTTAATTATTATGAAGAATTATTAATTACATAACACATATGTTTCTTTTTTTGTTAATTTTTAAAAATTTATTGTTTCAATTTATTGTTCAATTTAAAAAACGATTGAGGTATTAATTATTTGCTTTTAATTTTGTCTTTATGTATGATTTTTAATAAATGTAAAAATAATCTAATCAAATGTACGTACATATCTTATTATTGAAGTTATTGAATATATTTATTTATTTTTACACAAATATTTTAAACAACATATCATAAAAATTAAATGGTATATCCTGTAGAAGAGACGTAGCACTTATAGGTTATACTTATACTTGGTTAATATAATCCTTAAAACAATCTTCGATGACTTTCCTTTTATTATTAGTCCTAAAAAAGTTTTTAAATGAATTTTTTTGAGTAGGATTCAGATGATAGTGAGTAGGATTCCGTGCCCAATAATGCCCCTCCCAAATTTTTAGTAATTCGAATTAGTAAAAATTTCGACAGAGTTTCCCCTAAATGTTGGATCTCCCCAAAAGTCGATGATCCTGTTTAATGCAACCAGTTACCACAATCTTTAATAAAATCTAAAACAGTGCGAAAAACATATATAGTGTAATCTAATTAGGGTACCAAACTTACAATAAGATATTCTCAATAGTATTTTACACAAAATCACTAAATATAATCACTGAATGTCAATGAGATGGGCCCGCATCAGAATGCGGTGGCCTGTGAGATGGTTCGGAAGAGGGACCTGGCTGTGATGGGTATAGTGGGTAACCTGGTGGTGGGTAAGGATATGGTGGGTAACCCTGTGGTGGGTAAGGATATGAGGGGTAACTCGGTGGCGGGTATGGATACGGTGAGTAAGGGTATGGTGGGTATGGTGGGTAATATGCAGGTGGTGGCTGAGTAGGGGGTATGTAGCAGTAGTAGGAGACTGAGTGGGGGGTATGTAGCAGCGGTAGCAGCGGTAGGCGGCTGAGTCGTATGCTGGGTAGTAGAGCTGGACTCCTCGGGATGTCGAAGTCGTGTCCGAGTGCTCGCCAATCCTCTCCTTTGTCTACGCCGCGTTCCTTGTTGGCTCGACTCCTCGGGCAGCCCTGAAATGTCATCTGCTGGTGGAGCTGGACGCAGCTGTTCCATCGTAATGCGGTCATGCTCCCTCAATGAGTGTAGGATTTGTGTAGCAGTCTCTCGAGCGACAATGTCAGTAGTTGAATTGAGCAAATACTCTGCAATGTCCGCCTAATAAACATATATAATTTATGTCATTATACTGAATACAAAATACATATAGTCACTAACGAATTAGTAAAGAGCTTACCGCATTCCCAATAGATGCGCTTGTGGGAGCAATCCAGCGTCTGGTAATTCTTTTATACCAATGCATGTACTCAGAACGCGAACTGAGGGGTGTGACCAATGGGACTCCCCTAACAACCTTCTCCCTACGACTATCCCAGGTGGCTATATAAACAGCATGTGTAGCTGGCCAATCCTCATCATGCCTACCTACCAATGTAACCGAGTGCAATCTGTCTGGCTGGAGCGGTCTCCGTGGAATGGGCTGGTCAAGACCAAACTGGCGCATGACGCGGTCTGGCTGGTGCCACTCAACAATGTGGAAACATATGAGAGGGACCACTGCCAGTGCAAAGTCCCTACCAGCCACACAAAAAGGTGGCAATGTTGCCACATGCTCATCTGTGTATGGTTGCCATATAAACTGAAAAAAAGATATGCACAAAACATTAACACAGCATATGCGTCGGGAGATGCAGGCCACCATGGTTCAGACCGGACCAGTTCAAAGTCAACCTCATGGGCCCTATAAATGCTTTCCATCCTGTAAACCATATGAACAAGTTGGAATGGGTCAATCGCATCGAAGCACACGCAGAAGCGCATGCGAGCAAGGATAATGTAATGCTTGAAACACCCCACAGTCACCACATTGCCTTTCTTCCAGGTTCAAAGTATAAGAAAGTCCACCTTGTTGTGTTACAGGATTAAAAGCCTCTTCAACCATGAACCTTGTGTTCTCTCTATTGTACCGACGAACTTGGTGTGAACTGGCCTTTGCCAGGTTTACTCTCCAGTGCTTCAATAAGTCATCGCTTCAGATCTGATTAAATTAATAGGAACAACAATATCAAACCATAAATAGATGCACGTGTGCATTTAATAAACGGATAGTACTTAATATTGTAAAACAATATCAAACTTGGTTAAATGTCATCATTTTCGAATTTGCCTCATCCTTTCGGTTGATGAAGTATTCTACTAATTTCGTATATGTCAATTGAACCAATGCAGTTATAGGTAGATTTCTGCTACCCTTCAACACTCCGTTAATGCACTCTGACAAATTGGTAGTCATATGACCGAATCTGCGACCACCATCATACGCCAAGCTCCATTTTTCTTTTGGAATTCCATTAATCTAATTTGCCATCTCCGTTGTAACTTTAAGCTTCTCTAGCCTAGCATCAAACTTTATTGCGATTGGTTCATACCCTGATACATCGAATAACTTGGGTTAGTATTACAACCTAACTATTATTAGCGACAAATTTAGAATACAAATAGAAAATGTAAAGTACCTGTGTTAATCAAAAATCTTTTCAACTCCTTGTTCTGAAATTTGGAGTTAAAATTGGAACCAATATGCCGTATGCAGAAGACATAATATGCATTCGGAGGCTACCATCTAAGATTTTCATTTGCCACTGATTGTAAGACGCCTCGATGTCGATCAGAGATCAAACACAAGCCCTCTTGTTGGGTTACATGCAATCTCAGGTGGGCTAAGAACCAACTCCAAGCATCCTTGGTCTCTCTCTCCACAATGGCAAATGCAATAGGCAAATGTTTTCTGTCTCCATCTTGAGTTGTTGCAATCAACAACTTATGACGATACTTGCCATACAAATGAGTGGCATCAATCTGAATGATGGGCTTACAATATCGGAAGCCAGCCACACATGGTCTAAATGTCCAGAATAAACGACAAAAGACTCTTTTTGAACGATCGAGTCGGTTATTCACAAAACATTCCTCATCTTGCAACTCCACCACTGTGCCTTCCATGTCTCTCTTCATGGCTGCTAGCCATCTGGGCAACACCTCATAAGATTTGTCCCAATCCCCAAACGCATTCACAATAGCCATTTGTTTTGCCTTCCAAGCCTTTTGATATGAAACTTGGTAACCAAATTGGCTTCAAATCCATTCAATAATTAAAGATACGGGTGCATCGGGTTTTGTTCTGACTAACTCCAAAATGCAAGAGCAGATCAAACGAGAGTCCAACTTCTGGTGATCTAATGACATAGATGGGTTTACGCAACTATGAGGTCCATTATATTTTGTAATCTGCAACGTATTCGACCTCTTGTTTTGTATGGCTCTAAGTCTCCAACTACAACCTTCGTCAAAATTAGGGCATTTGGCAGTCAGTCTTCGTGAATCAAAGTCTTCAATCTTGTACTCTTGATGCCTGTGAATGGAATATTGTTTGAGAGCTAACGTCACTGAATCTTTTGATGGAAATTGCAAGCCAACATAGAATTCATCACTCATGCTCCAAGTCCTACGAGTGTCTAACTCAGGCAAGTTATCAGGATTATTCAATGCATCCCAGTTAATTTGAGAAAACTGAGGGCATGGTGGCACAAACACGGATTCAGGTCCCCGAGGCATAAATATGGATTGAGGAGCAATCGCCAATGGAACCTGTAAATTTTCTTCGGCATCAAAGTTTTCTGCCTCTATGTCAGTGTCTGAATCGTCGCCCTCAGCTACTTGTTCTTCATCTTCACTTGACTCCCATACTGCATCTCTGACAAGTGGGTTATCAGGTTCAACCATTGCACCACCAATAACGATCATATTGCATGACTCAACTTGATTAGACCGACCAACTTGACCTTCAATTTCACCAGGAGCTTCAGCATGCTCTTCTTGCCCACTTGTTTCTACCTCCACATATAACTCCATAGACGCCATGTTCGGAGTTTGACAGAAAGAATCTATCATGTACTTTACATCATCATCGTCTTCTATTGGAAGCCCTACCCATCTCCACGGATTGAAGCATTGCGGACACCGATAGACAACTTTGGACACATGTTGGTTTGCTTGAAGCCTCAACTTTGAATGGATCTTAGTTTTCAACCCATCCAAAGTCCTTGGCTGTGATCACAATAGGCCTAGGAGGAGGACCTCGATACATGACACCCTCTTCACCATTATACATTGTCCCATTGAAGTAAATGTGCACATTTAGCGATTTTGTCATGTTAACTCCAATTCTGAACAATAACAATTCAACACATTTATTTAATATATTAAACATCAATTACAATATTAATCAGACATATATACTAGGGTAAAAATATTTATAACGATGTATAATAATGTATTACATATATTTATTCAATATATTAACAATCAACTATAATATTCAATACGCTTATTTATGTAAAAAAATTTTCCAAAGTCAAATATTTTGAATTAAGCTACATTTACTAATGTAAGTCATGTCAAAGATATATATCCTACTCGATTACCTATAAAATAATTATCCATATAATTTAGATTACATATCATACAACTTCATTATTCATTAGTCAATAAAAATATTAAAGTATAATAATATTAAATTACAATTAACACTAACCTACTAAAAAAGTAATCAACAAATAATAAATAAACTATTTAACTATTGAAAGAGATACTTACAGTGTGAAGGAATATAATCTAAATTTGATCACAAATAATGATCCTGACACCACTTCTCGTAAGAATTGACAGAGTTCAGAGTGTTTAGAGAGAAGAAATTTGTAGAGAGATAGTGAGAATTTAGGAAATGCTTAGGATGGCACGAACGGGGGAGGGGGTGTGGGAATATATACTAGGGTTACGCCACCCTTGTTGGCTTATTCTGCTTGCTTGCGCCAACAAGGGTGGCGCTTTCAGTGTCCAGGCCAACCAGGATGCGCCACGTAGGCTGGCGCATCCACGTAGGTTACGCCAGGCGTGTTGGCGCAACCTACGTGGATGCACCAGCCTACGTGGCGCATCCTGATTGGCCAGAAAATAATAAAAAATGTCGCGTCAGTCAAAAGGGTGACAGTTTGGTATATAGTTTCAAAAGAATGGCAGTTTGGTAAATAGTTAAAAAAATGATAATTTGGTAAATAGTTAAAAAAAATGGCAATTTGATAAATAGTTTTACTAACAGTGGCAGTTTAGTAAAAAAGCTAAATTAGTTGACAATGGTGGTTTCTTCTGATGGACGGTGGCTGCGACAGAGGTGCGAGGGGGAGGGTACCTATAAAAGGCATTCTAACGCTCAAGTTAGACTGTGCACAAAGTGGGTAGTATTTGGAATTAGATGCATACATTTGTGGCATTGTGTGATATTTATAGGAGCATCTTAGGTGATAAGAATTGTAGTTCAATTGCATTAAATGTTATTAATTATGATAAGAAATAAAATTATTATCTCTTATAACTAATTCCCTATTTATGTGGGATGTAATTGATGTCCTTATCTATGAGGGATTCAGTGAGAGATTTGCGCCTCATAAACAGGTAGATTTACTTTTCTAATAGTACGCATAAATATCTAGGATTCATTTCTAGCGGGTTGGGTTGCTCATGAACCACTAACCCGAAACCAAGTCCAAAATAGTTGTCCCCATATTGGTGCTTAAATGTGACAGCTGAGTGTCAAGATATCCGAGTTCAACAAGAGCAAACGGCACGCCCACAAAAGGATCCAAGTCATAACATCAATTTCAGATCTTGTGATGGTTTTACCAAAGGGTCGAGGTTTGTGATATGTCGTAGAATGCCCCTAGTGTTAACGAGTAAGGTTGGAATCTAGAATGGATCACTTTGCTTAAAGTCATCACACCGTCATCAGGGATTCATAGTAGGTTGCCCCCATACAGATTTTGTTCGTGAGGCTCATTTAATTCTAAAAGTAATTTGATCTTGAACAGAGATCCGTATTATGATTTGTCATAATATCACGATTTGAGTCAGTGATCCGGTCAATACAACGTCATGCGTCGACATCGGCCTCATCTTTAGATAAGGTGGACATTGGAGTCTTTATCTCTTCTGAGCTCTAGTCCCATATTGTCTGAGTCTAGTATAAACACATATGCGGTTCGCCATTCGGGGTAACAAAAAAATTAAGTGTTTTCCCCTTACTCCATTTTATAGATGCAGAGGACAACCCAACCATTACCACGAATGGGGGCAAAAACATCTCTTTCCTTTCATTTTGAAATTTGAAAATGGAAATCATAATGTTACGAATCCCAAACGTTAGCTTCCACTATCTTTTGACCACATGGTATACTGTACCTGACAAAGCAGATGAAAGGACAACGCTCACAATTGTCTTATCATACATATGTTTTGTAAACTTGTATTTCCAAATTTTTTCTAAGTGTTGTAATATATTTGTTTCCTGTTTGCAAAAAGTATGGCGTCTTTAGGTGGGCTTGAAGCACTTGCCATATGGTTGGCTTAAAGAAAAGTTGGGGCCTCAGGTCCAGATCCTAACCAACAGCAGTTGTTCCTCCTCTTCAACCTGCTATACAAGAGGTGAATCCCGAATCACCTGCCAACCTCTTCGGCCTCAGAAGAGGAAGGTGGATAATCGAAGGGAGCAGAGGGGAAAAATACTAGTGACGGAGGCTACTCCCCTTGATCTAAATACTGTCTAGAAGTCTGAAATCTCAGAGAGTGCACCTTTGCATTTTGCTAGGGGGTCAGTCTTGGGCAAGGGGTTTGATCCTAGGCAGATCATCGATAATGCCCTTTTGTCCCTAGATGGTCAGGACATCCTAATAGAGCAAGACTTGATAGAGCTTCTCTGGGATGCCTAGGTGCGGGCTTTGCGCAATGCTTTCATCCTCTGGTTTCTAGAGTTTGCTTTCAAGTCTGTTTGTCAGACTCAAGAGTTGGAGAAGGAGCTGGACACCCTCCAGGGTGATAAAAGGGAGCTTGAACTAATTGTTGCTCAGAAAGATGGGTAGCTTGCCCAAGTCAATGAAAAGCTCAACTTGTGCAAGGCTGAGATCTCTGGGCTCTAGGCCAAAGTTACCGAGGAGGTTGCTGAGGTAGCTAGGCTTCGAGCCTAAGTTACTAAAAGGGTAGCTCAAGAGAATAACTTAAAAGATCAAATATATTTTGTCAAGTTTATCCTAACCGCCCTCCAAACTGAGAATGAGATTCTTCTCCAATTTGAGGCCAAACTTAAAGATGATATTTTATATACGAGGATGAATGAGTGAACTCGGTCAATGAATCCTTCTCAAATGCACTCGCTCAACTTTGCCTACTGAACCCGGACCTCATCGAGGAGGGAACCAGTTTGAGGAAGGTGGTCCGGGATGGTCACATTGTGGATGCCATTTCCCAAGCCACTCCTATGAACTAAGTTCCTAAGATGGCGGAGGTCGGCAAGGAAGAGGTGGAGGAGAATTTAGAGGGTGGCCCAGTAGAAGAGGCCAAGGCAGAAGAAGAGTCTATCCCAGAGGAGCCTGCCCCAGAAGCTTAATTCTTTCTTTTGTTTCTTTTTATTTTTTCCCCTGTGCAGGGTAAACTTTATTTGTACTTGGACAAGTTAGCTTCGAGCATTTATTTAATTTTAGTACTTAGTATATTTTCTTTATATTCTTGTCAACTTTTCTTTTTCTCACCGAGATGGGTCCAACGCTTGATCTCGATGATTCCTTTTAGTGCATTTTCTTCATTGGACCGAGATGGGTCCAACACTCGATCTCGATGGCTTTATTTATACTTGGCGTATATTTTTTCCTTTCATTATCTAAGATGGGTTCAACGCTCAGTCTCAGTATTTCTCTTTTACACTTAGTAAAAGCTCATGTTTTTCCTATCCGAGATGGGCCCAACGCTCGATCTCGGTGGTTTTTCACTTTTAGCAAACACTCGTGTTTTTTCTCAAGTGAGATGAGTCCAGCCCTCGATCTCAATGGTTCTTTAACACTTAGTGAATACTTAGTTTATTTGTCAAAAATGTTTCTCCACTTTTGTTGACAATCAGTCAAATTTTTAAGTATAAAACTACGAAGTATGATTTTGACACAGAAGCCTCTTGGAGTGGTGTCCACATATCCCAGACAACGGTATGCTACTCTTAACCTCTTTAAACCTTTTTAGGCTTATGGGTTAAGGTCAAGTTTAGTAAGGTACGAGTTAAAAACCCTTAAAAGTATGATTTGGACATGGAAGCCTTTTGGAGTGGCGTCCACATATCCTAGGCTACGGTCGAATATGCTTAACCTCTTTAAACTTTTAAGATTGTGGGTTAACATCAGGCTCATTAGGGTACAAATTAAAACCCTTGAATTCACTCCTTGAAATCGGATACCGGTCAAGTGGATTCCTCTTTTTGACCTTCATTTACGCATTAGAATATATTATATGATTTTGAGACAGAAGCCTCTTCGAAACTTATGTTCCTTGGACTTCTCCAAGGTTTGATAACCTTGTGGGTTGCATCAAGATTATGTCAAGCTGAAGTACTTGTGGAGGCAAAGTCACGACCGAGGTACTAGCTTAGATGATGTCGAGTCAAAGTACTGGTGGACGTGAAGTCATGACCGAGGTACTAGCTTAGATGAGAATGGGTCGAAGAACTCGTGGACTCAAAGTCATGGCCTAGGTACTGGATGGGATGCAGGCATGGCCGAGCGCCTAGGTCCTCCTCGGACAAGATGGAGGCATGCGATTGGCTATGCTACAGTGAAGACTAGTTTTGATGATAACAAACATGAAGATGATGAGAAGACCAAGTCCAAGAACTTCAAGATTAGCTTTAGGACTTAGAGTCCTTTTGTACAGAGACTTTTTGGATATCTCATTGTTTTTACAAGATAAGATAAATACAGTTTTAAACAAAAATCTAAAACTGAAAATGGTCTTGAAAATAAATTAAAAGGTTTTGGTGTTTTGAAAATCATCTGGGCTTTTTTCTAAAAGTATTTACAATTGTTCTTTTAACAGGGTTATTCGAATAAAGGTCTCTTTATTTGAATAAACAAGCCTAGAAAAACTATCTTTTAACTGAGTTATTCAAATAACCCAAGAGTTATTCAAATAACGTTTTCAAAATCCTGCTGCATGCCTCTGTTTTCATAAGTGCTATTCGAATAGCACCTCTGCTATTCAAATAAAAGGTTTTTAGAATGACTTCTTTTAAATAAGCTATTTGAATAACCCCAAAGTTATTCGAATCGACTTGTTTCTCAGAAAATGTTTTAAAGCAACATTATTCGAATAACCCTCATGTTATTCGAATAACCCATATCAGAACTGGTTATTTGAAAACATGTTATTCGAATAAACAAGGGTCACAGATTTAGAAAGAAATGACCATATTCATATTATTACGAGATTTAATTCTCCCAACGGCTATTTTCTTCAAAGACTTTATAAATAGTGACCTTGGGTCACCTTTGAATAATGCCCAACTATCTGAATTATTCGTTGCTTGCTTTAAAACGTGATTTACAATTTTTGCATATTTTTTGTGTTCTTTTCACCAAAACTTTGAGATATCCTTAAAGAGCTTCCTAGTGCTTCAATTTGTGATATTTACTCTTTGTGAGAGTTTCTCTACATCTATTTTCTATTTCTTTGTAACAAAGGTGAGGTATCCCTCAAGATTTGTATAAGGGTGAGGTATCCTTGAAAGTTGAGGCTTTAGCATAAGGGTACAGTTTTTCTGTGTGTAAAAAGTGCTCTAATTTGTAACGGTAGCAAGCACCTATTTAAGCTTGTATTCATAGTGAAAAATCTTGGATAATTTTTTCAAAGACTGGACGTAGGCTATAAGTGGTTCGGTGGCTGAACCAAGATAAATATTGTGCCTACTCTTCTCGTCTTAATCACTTTATTTTTTTGTAATTTATTTATTATTGCTTAAATGTTTATTTTCTATTCCTAAGGCTTTTTATACTCTCTTTGTATTCACATCTTTTATTAAATAGCTTCAACAAATTTTGTTTTAAAAGCATTTTGCAAAAAAAATTCTATACTCAATTCACCCCCCTCTTGAGTACTGGAGCTACTTGGTAACAAGTGGTATCAGAGTTAGACTCTTGTTTAAAGAGCTTAGCAGCTTCAAGAGAACATGACTTCTTCAAGTAGGTTTTCAGAGGGATCATCCATAAACTGACCACCCTTTTTCAATGGGGATGGTTATGCCTATTGGAATAAAATAATGAAAATCTTCATTGAAGCTATTGATCTTAAGGTGTGGGATGCTGTTGAATATAGCGCTTTTATACCTACACAAAAGGTCAATGGTGTAAAAATTGAGACACTAAGAAGTGATTAGTCTGATGAGGATAAAAGAAAAGTTCAACATAATTTGAAAGCCAATAACATCATTACCACTGCTTTGGGGTATGATGAATTTTTCAAAATTTTAAATTATTAAACTGCTAAAGAAATATGATACACTTTATAAGTCACCCATGAGGGTACTAGTGAAGTAAAGAGGTCGAGAATCAATTCTCTTATTCACGAATATGAATTATTTAGAATAAACTAAGGAGAAAGCATTCAAGAAATGCAAAAGAGGTTCACCCACATTATAAATCATCTTGCATCATTAGGAAAGAATTTTACTAACAAAGATTTGATTAACAAAGTTTTGAGATGTCTGAGCATGATTTGGCAACCCAAGGTGACAGCCATATCAGAATCAAGGGATTTGTCAGCAATGACACTAGCTACCTTTTTGGAAAACTCCATGAACATGAATTGGAGCTGAGCAGATTAAGTCAAAGCGAAGAAAATGATAAGAAGAAAAAGGGAATCGCACTTAAAGCCACCTCCTCCACTATCGATAATGAAGATGAAAATGATGGAGATGAAGCAGACAACTTTGAGTTAAATGAAGAGAACCTTAGTCTCCTAATAAAAAAATTTGAAAGGTTCCTCAAAAAGAAAGAAACTCAAAGAAGACCCATCACAAAGGGGAAGGAGCATCATCAACTCCAACCTGTTACGAGTGCGAAAAACCAGGCCACATGAAGATGGAGTGCCTAATTTACTAAAAGAAAATGGAGAAATTTGAAAAGAAACCCTCCAAGGATAGAAAAGGAAGAAGAACCTACATAGCATAGGATGACAATGATATGGACTCTACTAATAGTTCAGATAGCGAAGAAGCCCATCTATGTCTTATGGCCAAAGGCGAAGAAAAAGAAGAAAGCGACAATGAGGTAAATTCTAACTATGGCTTATCACCCTCTTATGATGAATTACAAAATGCTTTTGAAGAATTACATGACAAATCGATAAAGGCTGACAAAATTAATTTCCTCATATAAGAAAATAATTTTTTCTTTGAAAAATCAAATTCTTACTTTAAAAAAAGAAATTAAAAAATTAAAAATTAAAAATAAAACATTAGGATTAATTGATGCTTGCACAATTTGCTTTTCACATGCCTCACATCTTCATCTTGTTTATCATGCCAAATTCTTGAAAAAGAAATTGAAGATTTAAAGAACACTCTTTCTAAATTCACTTTTAGATGAGATAATTTAAATATTTTGTTAGGAAAACAAAGAATTGCTTTTCAAAAATCTGGGATTAGGTACAATCCTAAAAATCAACAAAAATTTTATTAAAATTTCTTTGTTCACTCAAGTACTTCAAGTAGTCATTTTATTAAATGTTTTTATTGTGAAAAGAAAGGACGCATTGCATTAACATGTAATGCAAGGAAAAACTTAAATACAAAAAGTGGAATAAAAATAGTTTGGGTTCCTAATGGTACTATATCCAAAACTAACACTCAAGGACCAAAGAAAATTTGGGTACCAAAAGTTAAAAATTAAACATGTGTTGTAGGTGTGCTTGAAGGCCAGGAGCTCAAATTGGTATCTCAATAGTGGCTGCTCCAAGCACATGATCGGAGATGACTCCAAGTTCACATTATTTGTTCCCAAGAATCATGGACATGTAATGTAACACCCCAAAAATGTACTGTTTCATCATAAATAGTCATTTTATATTATTTATGAATTTTGGAAATTTTTCTAAATTTTTTGAAAATGTTAAATATTTTAATATATTTCTCATTTTATGTGCACACTGAGCAGATTCAGTGTAACATCCGAAAATTGTTTGTTTCATGATAAATAGTTATTTTTTAATATTTGGGATTTTTGAGAATTTTTGTAGATTTTTTAAAAAATGTTGGATATTGTAATATATTCCTCATTTTGCGTGCATGCTGAGCGAAGTCAGGAAAATAAAATATTTTTCCCGAAACTAGTAAACTTTGAACTGTGCAAACGTCGACAGGGGATCTTACTAAACTCAAGGTCGGACACAGTTTACGAGGTTTACGTTTTTTGAGATTTTATCTGATAAATAAAATCGTTGTACCGTGAAATTATCTGATGAACAATAAATATTATTTTTATTAACTGTAACTTTGTTCACTGGATAATTAGCTCTAGTAGAGTGTTAATCATCTTTTCTAGAGTGTTCACTTTAAGTGACATCATCTTGATGACATCATCGTTGACTTTTCAAAAAGGTAAAATTTGGCTTCTTGAATAAGCTTTGGAGGAAGCTTCCTAAAAATTTCTTATTGGCTTGTTTGAGAAGCCAAATTCCCTCACTCCCTCTCTCCTCCGACATACCATACGACCATGAAGGCCTCTTTGGCACCAAAAATTTGTTTTACACTTTATTACATTCAATTCTAAATTTTTGAAATCATTTCTTTACTATCAACTTCTCTCTCTACACTCATCTTCTCTTCACATTTTCTCCTCCTTCTCTCTACCTCTCCACACGGCCTCACCTCTTCCAAGCCCTCCAAGATTACAAAAATTTTAAGTAACCATATTCTCTTAATCTCCATCACATTCGAAACACTTTTCTAGTTTGAATCTACTTGAAAAGCTTCCATCTTCATCATTTTTTTCAAGCTCCAAAATTTGAAGCCTTAGGGTAAGATTCTTGATCTCTCATATTCTCTTCTTCATTTTTGTTTTCATGGCCATCACCATGACCATTGATCCATTTTTTTCAAGCCTTGGTGTTGATTTGTTGAGTTGAGGTTCTTAGGATTTTCGGTGAGCTTGGCCGAAATTCATCAAGGAACTTCAAGAAAGTTCTTTTCTTGTTTTCCTCTTAGGTAAAAGGGAGATAGTCCACTTCAACCTCTGTTGGTAGTGAGGGACTTGATTTTGTATTGGTTGTGAGGAACCCTTGTTAGGGTTGCTCTTTTTGATGTATGGTTTTGATGGCTATGTGTTTATTTTACCTTGTATGATTTGTTTGATTGAATATATATATATATATATATATATATATATATGTGTGTGTGTGTGTGTGTGTATTGATGACCTTGAATTGATTTTGGTGGATTGGAAACATGAAATGGAAGCAAGGGCTCCTTGACTTCCTCATTGTGGCTCACGGCCATAACCCTTAAATTAGGGTATTCATGATTGAAATTGGTAACAAGTGGGTGACATAACCAACCAAGTGAATAAAATGTGAAGGAATAAAGGAAAATTTAGGGTTTCTACCCTTGGGAGGCCCATGGCCTCTAGGGCCATTGTAGGGCTCAATCACGTAATTTTATGTAACCTTGGATTTTAATTAATCAAGTGTTAAGTAGAGAACAATGTGATGGAGAGAAATTTAATTAATAACCTAAGTGAATCTTTGGACCTAATGAAAGAACAAGAGTGTGTAAGACTTGGAAAACCTTACAATAATTTTCTAAGTGAGTATGAATTAACTTAAAACAAGGAACTTAATAATCAAGAGAATTCTTCTACAAAAGGATTTCATAAGAAATGCTAAATTAAAGTGAAACTTAGTTAATTAGGCAATTAGAATCAATTAGGGATTCATAAAATAGAAAGAATCTAAAATGAAATTGTGTCGTAAAACTTGGAATAATTTTTTATTAAAGGAATACTATGAGTGTAAGTAAGAATGTTGAATAACTCAATTTAAATTATCCTAAGGGAATTAAGTCTAAAATTAATTGATGAACTTGTTTAATTAAAATAATAAAGATTAAATGAATAATGCGAGAGAATTTCTCTAAAGAGAAACTTATTAAGAAGAATGTAGAAATTAAGGCATAATCCCATAATGTACCTTAAAAGTGTAATATCTTATTTGAGAACTTAACAATATTCATTGTGGGTCCATGAGTGGGACCATGACTGTGTTGATGCTTATCTTAGTCAAATTGTGGCATGTTATAGAAAAGCATATTATTGTTGAATATACATGAATGTGCATTGAGTCCTCATGCATTGTGAAAGTCCGATGAACTGTTGTTAAGACCATGTTGCCTAGGAGATTGAAACACACCTTAGTGCGGGTGCGAGTAGACTAGTGTAGGTCATAATGTTAACCTTGGGGGCGTCGGGGTGCGGGTGTCTCACAATGGTCAGTTGGTAGCTCTTCTAGGCCGTAGGATAGACCAATGCAAACGCACCGACGATCCGGACTGAGACACTGTCCTATATTGTGATCTAGTGATGAATGTCTTGTATAATGCCTTGATGTACACGTTGATAAATTGAGAATTTATAGTACTTTGGCTGCGGCATCCGAATTACAGACATGTCTCCTGATCTTTTCTCTCCGATGTTTGTGTCTAGCTCCATGGAGTAGGATTTTGATATCATACGCATGTGCATAGTGAGTCAATATATTATTTGGAATTTAATTCATATGATGAATGAAATTGTTATATTATTGATGTTATAACTGCCTTAATTTATTGAGCTATTTAATATTTATTTCTTGTTACTGTTTATTATTCTTGTAATGCTTTGTGGGTGTCCTACGCTGTTCTGTTTCTTTACCGCCATAATTGGTACTGAAGGTAGGATGTCTTACCTCTTTTCTATATTTCTGCTATTTTGTCTATTTGTATGTTTCTTTGAAGATGTCGGTAAAGAGGGGGAAGTACACGAGTTCCCTGATTTTTGGCCTGACTTTGACTAGCACCTGTTTTGATCATGACGTCCCGTTCGCAAGGCCTTTTAGGATATGTGCGACTGAATTTTCTCGGAGGTCCGGACTGCTGGCATATCAACCTAGTTTCGGATCGCTGTGTTTATCTGGGAGACGTGACAGTGTCTCTAGCTTAGGGCATTATGATCCGCCCATCTTTTCCTGTAGTGTTCATTTACACTTAGAGTTTTATCTGCCCATTCGTAACATGTGGGGTAAGTGTTACTACTCCCCACAGGAGGATTCATTCCTCTCTATTTCTCAAGCCCCCGCCCGCAACTCGGTGGCTCCGATAAGGGTTTCCTCTGACGAGGAAGACCCTGAGGAGGATCCAGCTACGGTTCCTTCTCTTTTTCAGTAGGGGCTGATACTTTTGATGGTCACTGATGACTATCTGTCTTTCTTTTTGGGGCCTGATGATTTATCTTTTTGGTGGGCTGTACATGTATAATCTTTTGGGGCATGCATAGTTTTACTTTTTGTATATCAGGTGTTGTAACTAAACAAGTTTGATATGATATTTATATATATATATATATATATATATATATTATTCGAATGTATGGTTTACTTTTATTTTACTCTTTGTTGTAACTACACCTCGTCATTATATTTTATTATTTTATAAAAAGAAAAAAATTTGCTAATTTAATTATACGATCACAACTACGCAAGTTTATCTAATATATAATGAACCAGGCCTTAGTTTTTGCTTTTGTTTTCCACATTGAAATTGATGGTGTGACGTTTCCCTCTCAAAAGGGGTGTTACATTAGTTGGTATCAAAGCCCCATTTTATGTTTTCTTTGGGTCTGTGTGGTTAGGTCTGACTTGTTTGTGCTGTGTGATTCTTTGTGTTTGGTATTCCGAAAGGATACAACTAATTCTTCCTTGTATTTTCAGTTAGTCTAACTTGAAAGAGCGAAATGGCACGAGGAGGAGATATGGCCATAGCGATTGAAGCAATACAACGAATGGCAGAAGTTACTGCCCAACAAACTGAGAGAGATGCTCAACAGTAAGAAAGGGCTGCTTAACAACTAGAAGCTTCAGCAGATGCTCAAAATCTAGCTGAGTTTCGCCATAACAACCCTCCTCAGTTTAAGGGGGAATTTGATCCAGAGAAAGCTAGTTTGTGGATTAAGGAGCTGGAGAAAATTTTCAGAGGCATGAACTGTGCCAATGATAAGAAGGTAACTTATGCTATTTTTATGCGGATTAGGGATGCTGAGAATGGTGGAACAAGGCACAAAGATTGTTAGAAGCTGAATAATGCATAATCACTTGGGAAGTATTTAAGAATAAATTCTTAGAGAAATATTTTCCTGCAAGCGCAAGGCATGCAAAAGAGATGGAGTTCCTTAGCTTGACGCAAGGGAACTTAACTGTTAGTGAGTATGCCGCAAGGTTTGAAAGCTTGTCAAAATTTTCAACATATTTCTAGCACCAGCCGGATGAGGTGTGGAAGTGTCGAAAATTTGAGGAAAGATAGAGGCACGAAGTGAAAAGAGCAGTCATTACCTTAAGGATTAACTAGTTTGCGGAGCTGTTAGATACGTGTCACCGGGTAGAAGACCTGGATCAAACTCGGGATATGAGAAATCATAACTTTGGACCTACTAGGTTCCAAAGAGGAGGAGGCAACCCTGTAAACCATTTCCAGAAGAAACCTTATTCCTGACCATCGGGAAATCGGCAGCAGACATCTGGTGGAGGTCCTAGTGGAGGTTCTAGTGGAAATCGAGTCGGACTGAATGTGGCATTTCTTTCAAAATGTTTGAAGTACGGGAAAGATCACGCAACGAGAGACTGCACCATCAAAGGGATCATCTGTTTTCGATGTGGGAAACCTAGACACGTCTCCAAATATTGCAATCAAGCTAAGGCTGAGCCTTCAGTCAACGCTGCACGAGCTGTAAAGCTACAGGCAGGAGGCCAAGTATATACTATGAGTGGAACTGAAGTCTCCCAATCTAAAGATCTTATATAAGGAGAGGGTGCTATAGGAGGTAATCTTTTGACTGTACTATATGACTCTGGGGTAACCCACTCTTTCATTTCTCATGACTGTGTGCGATGACTTAGTTTACCTGTGTCTTCCTTACCTTTTGATTTGACTGTTTCTACTCCCACTAATAAACCTGTTGTGACTACCAAAGTTTGTTTGAATTGTCCTTTAATTGTTGAGGGTCGAATCTTTTCTGTTGATTTGATCTGCTTACCTTTTTCCTAGTTAGACGTTATTTTAGGAATGGATTAGTTGTCTTCCAACCATATCTTGTTAGATTATTCTAGTAAAACCATAGTTTTCCCTATGGATGAGGTTTCTAGATTTTTGACGACTAACCAAGTTCGAGCTTTCTTGAAAGAAGGAGCTCAGGGATACATGCTATTGTCTTCCTTAAAGGTCAAGAGCAAGGCAGATGTGAATGCAATTCCAGTGGTTAACGAGTTCCCCAAAATCTTTCCTAATGATATACCTGGTCTACCGCCGGAGCGGGAGATAGAGTTCGCTATTGATCTTGTACCTGGATCTGGTCCTGTTTCTATAGCGCCTTACAGAATGTCACCATCAGAGTTAGTTTAGCTCAAGAAGTAGTTAGAAGAACTCTTGAAAAAGCAGTTTGTTAGACCCAGTGTGTCACCATGGGGAGCACCAGTGTTGCTAGTCCAAAAGAAATATGGCACTTCGTGATTGTGTGTGGACTATTGTCAACTGAATAAGGTCACAGTCAAGAATAAGTATCCACTTCCGAGGATGGATGACTTAATGGATCAACTGAAAGGAGCAGCAGTGTTCTCTAAGATCTATTTGCGATCGAGCTACCATCAGATTCGAGTAAAGGCAGAGGATATTCCCAAGACGGCTTTTCTTACTCGTTACGGTCATTACGAGTACCTTGTGATGCCGTTTGGAGTAACGAATGCACCTACCATATTCGTGGACTACATGAACAGAATCTTTCATCCTTACTTAGACAGATTCGTTGTTGTCTTCATTGGCGACATTCTAATCTACTCTCAAAATCAGGAGGATCATGCTGAACACCTCAGTATAGTTCTCCAAATTCTGAAGGAGAAGAAGTTGTACGATAAATTGTCAAAATGTGAATTTTGGCTGAATGAAGTCAAGTTTTTGTGCTATGTGATCTCGAAGGAAGGGATTGCTATAGATCCGTCAAAAGTAGAAGCAGTTCTATAGTGGGAACGGCCGAAGATAGTGACAGAAATTCGAAGCTTTGTGGGATTGGCTGGATACTATCAGAGGTTCATTGAAGGATTTTCTAAAATAGCAGGGCCTCTCACTCAACTCACGAGGAAGAATCAAGCCTTTGAATGGACTAATACTTGCGAAGAAAGCTTCCAAGAATTAAAGAGATGACTAACTACTTCACTAGTGTTAGTTCTACCTGATCCGAATGAACCCTTCGAAGTGTATTGCGATGCTTCATACCAAGGATTACGATGTGTTCTTATGCAAAATGGAAAAAATGGTGGCTTATGCTTCGAGGCAGTTGCAAATGCATGAGAAGAATTATCCAACGCATGACTTGGAGTTAGCAGTTGTGGTATTCACTTTGAAGATATGGAGACATTTCCTTTATGGGGCGATGTTCAACGTCTTTAGCGACCACAAGAGCTTGAAGTACTTGTATGATCAAAAGGAGCTGAATATGAGACAACGAAGGTGGTTGGAATTTCTCAAAGATTATGATTTTTGACTTCTGTATCACCCTGGAAAGGCAAACGTTGTGGCAGAAGCTTTGAGTAGAAAGATGCTCAGTATCTCAGCCATGGTGATCAAGGAGAAGGATTTGATAGAGCAATTTAGGGATGTATGGTGCTTTATGGAATTGGCACCGGGGAAGATTTGCATGAACATGGTCACTATCTTAATCGAGTTAATGGAAGATATCCGGGAAAAATAGAAAGTTGACAAGTTTCTGCAAGAGGAAAGGGAGCTAATGAAGCAAGGCAGTTCGACAACATTTGAGGAAGGAACTGATGGAATTATGAGGTTTAGAGGTAGAGTATCTATACCCAGGGATCAAGAGCTTAGAAAGTATATCCTCGAACACGCTCACACAAGTAAGTTGAGTATGCATCCGGGAATAATAAAATGTATCAAGACCTGAAACAACTATTTTGGTGGCACGGAATAAAGAGTGATATCGCCAGATGTGTATCGTCTTGTCTGGTTTGCCAGAAAGCTAAGGTGGAACATCAAAGACCATCAGGACTATTGCAACCCCTATCTATTCCCGAATGGAAGTGGGATAGCATTGCGATGGACTTTGTGGTTGGATTGCCGAAGACCAGAAAAGGTTATGATTCAATGTAGGTAATTGTCGATCGACTCATGAAGGCAGCGCATTTCTTACTAATTAACATAAGATACAACATGGAGAAGTTGACTTAGCTATATATTGGTGAGATCATTAGGCTACATGGTGTGCCTACCAGTATTGTTTCTGACAGAGATCCAAGGTTCACCTCAAAGTTTTGGCAAAGTTTGCAAGCGTTGGGAATGAAGCTACGACTGAGTTCTGCTTACCATCCACAAACCGATGGGCAATCGGAAAGGATGATCCAATCATTGGAGGATTTGCTCAGAGCTTGTGCTTTGAAATAGACTAAAAGTTAGGATGAAGTTTTACTATTGGTAGAGTTCACCTACAACAACAGTTTTCATTTAAGCATAGGGATGGCACCCTATGAAACTCTATATGGACGACGGTGCCGAACACCTTTGTGTTAGTACCAAGATAGAGAGCGCCTTACTGTTGGACCTGATATTATACAATAGACGACTGAGAAAGTCAAGATGATTCAGGAAAAGATGAGGACAGCTCAAAGTCGACAGAAGAGCTATGCGAACAAAAGAAGAAAGCCTCTTGAGTTTCAGGAAGGCGAGCATGTATTTTTGAAAGTCACGCCAACGACTGGGGTAAGTCGAGTTCTGAAATCTAGAAAACTTACTCCCAAATTCCTTGGACCTTACCAAATTCTTCGCCAGATAGGTCCAATAGCTTACCAGATAGCCTTACCACCTTTTCTTTCAAACCTCCACAATGTCTTTCATGTGTCGCAATTGCAGAAATATATTCCTGACCCGAACCATGTCATAGCACCGGACACAGTACAATTGAAAGAAAACTTAACCTATGAGGCACCTCCTGTAAGGATTGAAGATAGGAGAGTAAAACAACTCAGAGGAAAAGAAATCTAATTAGTAAAAGTGATCTAGAATGAAACGAGTAGAGATGCAACATAGGAGTTGGACGACAAGATGAAGGAGCAACACCCACAACTATTTTAAGGTATGAAAATTTCAAGGATGAAATTTCTTTTCAGAAGGGGAGAGTTGTAACACCCCAAAAATTTACTGTTTCATCATAAATAGTCGTTTAATAATATTTGTGATTTTTGGAATTTTTTTGGATTTTTTGAAAATGTTGAATATTTTAATATATTTCTCGTTTTATGTGCACACTGAGCAGAGTTAGTGTAACACCCCTAAAATTATTTGTTTCATGATAAATAGTCATTTTCTAATATTTGTGATTTTTGTGAATTTTTGTGAATTTTTCTGGAAATGTTGAATATTTTAATATATTCTTCATTTTGCATGCATGCTGAGTGGAGTCGGGAAAATGAAACATTTTTCCTGAGGCTGGTAAACTTTGAACTGTGGAAACATCGACTGGAGATCTTACTAAACCTAAGGTCGGACACAGTTTACGAGATTTACGTTTTTCTAGTTTTTATCTTATAAATAAAATTACTGTACCGTGAAATTATCTGATGGATAATAAATACTATTTTTATTAACTGTAACTTTTGTTCACTAGATAATAGCTCTAGTAGAGTGTTAATCATCTTTTCTAGATGACATCATCTTGATGACATCATTGTTAACTTTTCAAAAAAATAAATTTTGGCTTCTTGAAGAAGCTTTGGAGGAAGCTTCCAAGAAATTTCTTATTGGCTTGTTTGAGAAACCACATTCCCTCACTCCCTCTCTCCTCCCACATACCACATGGCCATGAAGGCCTCTTTGGAGCCAAAAGTTTGTTTTACACTTTATTACTTTCAATTCTAAATTTTTGAAATCATTTCTTTACTATCAACTTCTCTCTACACTCATCTTCTCTTCACATTTTATCCTCCTTCTCTCTACCTCTCCACACGACCTCACCTCTTCCAAGCCCTCCAAGATTACAAAAATCTCAAGTAACCGTATTCTCTTAATCTCCATCACATTCTAAATACTTTTCTAGTTTGAATCTACTTGAAAAGCTTCCATCTTCATCATTTTCTTCAAGCTCCAAAGTTTGAAGCTTTAGGGTAAGATTCTTGATCTCTCATCTTCTCTTCTTCATTTTCATTTTCATGGCCATCACCATGACCATTGATCCATTCTTTTTAAAGCCTTGGTGTTGATTTGTTGAGTTGTGATTCTTAGGGTTTTTGGTGAGCTTGGCTGAAATTCATCAAGGAGCTTCAAGGAAGTTCTTTTCTTGTTTTCTCCTTAGGTAAGAGGGAGATGGTCCACTTCAACCTCTATTAGTAGTGAGGGACTTGATTTTGTATTGGTTGTGAGGAACCCTTGTTAGGTTTTCTCTCTTTGATGTATGGTTTTGATGGCTATGTGTTTATTTTACCTTGTATGATTTGTTTGATTGAATATATATATGTATTGATGACCTTAAATTGATTTTGGTGGATTGGAAACATGAAATGGATGCAAGGGCTCCTTGCCCTCCTCATTGTGGCTCACGGCCGTAACCCTTAAATTAGGGTATTCATGATTGAAATTGGTAACAAGTAGGTGACATAACTAACCAAGTGAATAAAATGTGAAGGAGTAAAGGAAAATTTAGGGTTTCTACCCTTGGGAAGCCTACGGCCTCTAGGGCCATTGTAGGGCTTAATCATGTAATTTTATGTATCCTTGGATTGTAATTAATCAAGTGTTAAGTAGAGAACAATGTGATGGAGAGAAATTTAATTAATAACCTAAAAGTGAATCTTTGAACCTAATGAAAGAACAAGAGTGTGTAAGACTTGGAAAACCTTACAATAATTTTCTAAGTGAGTATGAATTAACTTAAAACAAGGAACTTAACAATCAAGAGAATTCCTCTAGAAAAGGATTTCATAAGAAATGCTAAATTAAAGTGAAACTTAGTTAATTAGATAATTAGAATCAATTAGGGATCCATAAAATAGAAAGAATCCAAAATGAAATTGTGTCCTAAAACTTAGAATAACTTTTGATTAAAGGAAGACCATGAGTGTAAGTAAGAATGTTGAATAACTCAATTTAAATTATCCTAAGGGAATTAAGTCTAAAATTAGTTAATGAACTTGTTTAATTAAAATAATAAAGATTAAATGAATAATGTGAGATAATTTCTCTAAAGAGAAACTTATTAAGAAGAATGTAGAAATTAAGGCATAATTCCATAATGTACCCTAAGAGTGTAATGTCTTATTTGATAACTTCACAATATTCATTGTGGGTCCATGAGTGGGACCAAGACTGTGTTGATGCTTATCTTAGTCAAATTGTGGCATGTTATGGAAAAGCATATTATTGTTGAATATACATGAATGTGCATTGAGTCCTCATGCATTGTGAAAGTCCGATGGACTGTTGTTAAGGCCATGTTGCCTAGAAGATTGAAACACACCTTAGTGCTGGTGTGAGTAGACTAGTGTAGGTCATAATGTTGATCTTGGGGGCGTCGGGGTACGGGTGTCTCACAATGGTCAGTTTGTAGCTCTTCTAGACCGTGGGATATACCGATGCAAACGCACTGACGATCCGAACCGAGACACTGTCCTATATCGCAATCTAGTGATGAATGTCTTGTACAATGCCTTGATGTGCATGTTGATAAATTGAGAATTTATAGCACTTTGGCCGCGACAGCCGAGTTACAGACATTTCTCCTGATCTTTTCTCTCCGATGTTTGTGTCTAGCTCCATAGAGTAGGATTTTGATATCATACACATGTGCATAGTGAGTCAATATATTATTTGGCATTTAATTCATATGATGAATGAAATTGTTATATTATTGATGTTATAACTGCTTGAATTTATTGAGCTGTTTAATATTTATTTCTTGTTACTGTTTATTATTCTTGTAATGCTTTGTGGGCGTCCTACACCATTCTATTTCTTTACTGCCATAATTGGTACTGAAGGTAGGATGTCTCACTTCTTTCCTGTATTTCTACTGTTCTGTCTATCTGTATGTTTCTCTGAAGACGTCGGTGAAGAGGGGGAAGTACATGAGTTCCCTAGTTTTTGGCTTGACTTCGACTAGCACCTGTTTCGATTATGATGTCCCGTCCGCAAGGCTTTTTGGGATATGTACGACTGAATTTCTCGGAGGTCCGGACTGCTGGCATATCAACCTGGCTTCGGATCGCTGTGTTTATTTGGGAGACATGACGATGTCTCTAGCTTGGGGCGTTATGATCTGCCCATCTTTTCCTATAGTGTTCGTTTACACTTAGAGTTTTATCTGCCCATTTGTGACATGTGGGGTGAGCGTTACTACTCCCCACAAGAGGATTCATTCCTCTCTAATGCTCGAGCCCCCGCCCGCAACTCAGTGGCTCCGATGAGGGTTTCCTCTGATGAGGAAGACCCTAAGGAAGATCCAGCTACGGTTCCTTCTCTTTCTCAGTAGGGGCTGATACTTTTGATGGTCACTGATGACTATCTGTCTTTCTTTTTGGGGCCTGATGATTTATCTTTTTGGTGTGCTGTACATGTATAATCTTTTGGGGCATGCATAAGTTTGCTTTTTGTATATCAGGTGTTGTAACTAAACAAGTTTGATATGATTATATATATATATATATATATATATATATATATATATATATATATGTTGTTCGAATGTATGGTTTACTTTTATTTTACTCTTTGCTGTAACTACGTCTCGTCATTATAGTTTATTATTTTATAAAAAGAAAAAAAAAGTGAATTTGCTAATTTAATTATACGATCACAACTAAGCAAGTTTATCTAATATATAATGAACCGGGTCTTTGTTTATGCTTTTGTTTACCGCATTGAAATTGATGGTGTGACGTTTCCCTCTCAAAAGGGGCGTTACATGTAACCTATGGAGATAACAACAAAGGAAAGATTCTTGGACTTGGCAAAGTCAGTAAAAGTTCTAATTCTTTTATTGATAATGTATTGCTTATTGAAGGACTCAGAAATAACTTACTTAGTATTAGCCAATTATGTAATAAAGGAAATAGAATAATTTTTTATTCAAATTGTTGCATAATTGAAGGTAAAAATGATAAACATATTAAATTCGTGGGTCATAGAGTTAACATTTATATGATTAGCCTCGACGATATATCCTCAAATGATGCAAAATGCATCTTAAGTAAGGAAGATGATTCATGGTAGTGGTATAGAAGAATTGCACACATTCACATGGACCACTTAAAAAAGTTGGTCTCTAAAGAGCTAGTAATTGGACTACCCAAGCTTAATTTTATAAAAGATAAATTATGCGATGCATATCAAAAGGGCAAACAAGTAAAGATCTCTTTCAAAGCAAAAAATATTATTTCAATCTCTAGACCTTTACAACTTTTGCACATTGATCTTTTTGGACCATCTAGAACTATGAGCTTTGGTAGGAATTACTATGCGTTAGTGATTGTGGACGATTTTTCTAGGTTCATATGGACCTTGTTTCTTTCTTATAAAAATGATAAATTTCTAGCTTTTAAGAAACTTGCCAAAGTCATTCAAAATGAAAAAGGCTTTTCAATTACATCCATTAAAAGTGACCATGGTGGCGAATCTGAAAATCATGATTTTGAAACTTTTTATGATGAACATGGCATTGAGCATAATTTTTCTGCCCCTAGAACTCCAAAACAAAATAGAGTTGTAGAAAGGAAAAATCGTTCTTTAGAAGAAATGGCGAGAACTATGCTCAATGAGGCTACACTTCCTAAGTATTTTTAGGTAGATGCGGTAAGCACTGCTTGTTATGTAATGAATAGGGCCCTTATAAGGTTAATTTTAAAGAAAACCTCATATGAGTTATATAAAGTAAGAAAATCGAATGTCTCACATTTTCATGTTTTTGGTTGCAAATGTTTTGTTTTGGATAATGGAAAGGATAACCTAGGTAAGTTTGATGCTAAGTCTGATGAGGGTATATTTCTTGGTTATTTAAATCATAGAAAAGCCTTTAGAATTTATAATAAAAGAACTATGACTGTCAAAGAATCCATTCATGTTGCATTTGATGAAACTAACCTAAATGGACTAAGAAAGGATTTTGTTTTTGATGATGTTACAGAGGCTTTGGCAAAAACTCACTTGGATAACAAGGAGAGAGAATAGAGGAAGCAAGAAGAAAGTCAAGAGGACCCCCTAAATTAAGAGAATTCATAAGCCATGGACCTTCCCAAAGAATGACGAACCTCAAGATACCATCCGCTTGACCAAGTAATAAGTGATGTATCCAAAGGTATAAGTACTCAAAACTTGATTAGAAATGCATGCAACCATATGGCTTTCATTTCTCAAATTGAACCTAAAGACTTAAATGAAGCCTTTAATGATGAACATTAGATCTTGGCAATGCAAGAAGAGCTAAACTAATTTGAAAGAAACCAAGTATGGGAATTGGTTCCAATGCCCAATGATCATCCAATTATAGGCACTAAATGGGTCTTCAAGAACAAGCTTGATGAAGCTGGACTAATAACAAGAAATAAAGCTAGGCTTGTAGCAAAAGAGTATAATCAAGAGGAAGGATTAGATTATGAAGAAATCTATGCACCTGTAGCTAGACTAGAAGCTATTAGAATGTTACTTACTTATGCTTGCATCATGGATTTTAAGTTATATGAAATGGATGTTAAAAGCGCATTTTTAAATGGTTTTATTTAAGAGGAAGTATATGTTGAACAATCTCCAGGTTTTGAAAATCATGAACTACCGAACCATGTTTTCAAAATGAAAAAAAAGCCTTGTATGGCTTAAAACAAGCTCCTAGAGCTTGGTATGAAAGGTTGAATAAGTTTCTTTTAGAACATGGTTTTACAAGAGACAAAGTTGATACAACCTTTTTTTATTAAAAATAAAAAGTATGATATTCTCCTTGTACAAGTTTATGTAGATGATATTATCTTTAGTGCTACTAATGAGTCTCTATGTAAGAATTTTTCTAATATCATGCAAAGTGAATTTGAGATGTCCATGATGAGAGAACTCAATTTCTTCCTTGGGCTTCAAATTAAGCAAACAAGGATCCAAGTATTACAAAGAACTTCTCAAAAGATTTGGAATAGACAACTCAAAGCATATGGACACACCAATGAGCACCTCATGTTACTTAGACAAGGATGAAGCAGGTAATCCCGTTGAAATCACTAAATACAGAGGTATGATTGGATCCCTTATCTATCTCACTGCTAGTAGACCAGATATTATTTTTAGTGAATGCATATGTGCTAGATACTAAGTCAATCCTAAAGAATCGCACTTAAGTTCAGTTAAATGAATTATGAAATATCTTGGTGGCACTTCACAAGTGGGCTTGTGGTACTCTAAAGGTGCCACTTGTAGTTTTGTTAGTTATTCCGACTCCAATTTCATTGGTTGCAAATTGGATAGGAAAAGCATTAGCGGGACATGTCACTTGCTTGGAAGCTCTTTAGTTTCTTGGCATAGCAAGAAACAAAATAGTGTGACATTATCTACCGCTGAAGCTAAATATGTTGTAACCGAAAGTTGTTGTGCCCAGATTCTATGGATGAAGCAACAACTTCTAGACTTTGGACTTCAGCTAGATCACATCCCTATAAGATGTGATAATACTAGTGCAATCAATTTGATTAAGAACTCCATTATGCATTCTAGGTCTAAACATATTGAGATAGGACATCATTTCATAAGGGATCATGTTCAAAAAGGTGATTGTGTTTTAGAATTTGTTGAGACAACTAATCAACTTGTTGATATTTTCACAAAACCTTTACCTAAAGATACTTTCTTTCACTTAAGAAGAGAACTCGGAATTCTGGATCAATCTTGAATCTACTGCTCATATTTATTGATTTATTATTGACTTATAAATCTTGAATTATTATTGACTTGAGCGTTGGAGATATCCCCAAATCCTTTTTGCAGATAAACTATCATTAGGTAAGCCTCTCATTCTTAAATTACACCTCTGAATGTGTTTACTAATGTTTTTCTAATAGGTTTATTCGAATAAACCTGTGGTTATTTGAATAAACTTAATAAGCTACTGAGAAAAATGTGTTGCGTATCGGTTCTATTCGAATAAAATTCAATTTATTCGAATAACCTGAGACCAGCAACCACAGTTCTTGTATTTGATATTTGTCTCATTCGAATAAATTCTGTTTTATTCGAATACATGTGCTGTGTGTGCCTTTATGCCTTCATGCTTTATTCGAATAAACAGTAACCTTATTCGAATAAACCTGAAGTTGATCTCTTGATCTTGTGTTTTCTTGTATCTGTCCTATTCGAATAAGTGGAATATTATTCGAATAATGCCTTCAGGAGGCTTTTGTCCTTATCTGGTTATTCGAATAACCAGAAGGTTATTTGAATAAATCCTTGGTAGACAGCCAAGTTACAGAGCTAGTTATTCGAATAACCTTAGAGCTATTCGAATTACTTCTAGCAAAAATGCTACAACTGTTGGTCTCCATGCAAGTTTATTCGAATAACATCCTTGCTATTTGAATAAACATGGGTTCTTTATATATACCCAACACTGTCAAAGTTTCATTTCTCTCTATTTTATTTAATTCTCTCCTCTCTCTCTCTAAGTCTTACGCATCGCTCAGCCCAAACACTTCTCTCCCACCATTTCTTCTCCACATCCACCATCATCCTCCACTATTTCTCCACTCTCACAACCACTCTTATCATGACCACCATTACATAACCTCTTGCTCCTCACCGTACACCATCTTAAACCTCTTCATCCAACCATGGCCTCTTCCTCTTCCCGCGCCAAATGTCCTCACATAAAGACTGCCCATTGCAATAACACGTTGGACCTACGAAGGCTATCCTCCAATAGAGAGGAGCTAGGTTGCTTCATTTCTCACTTTCAGGAGCAAAATCTTATGCAACCGAAGTACCTTGACTTGGGCTTCTTTGAGAAAGAAGGTGGCTTTGACTTTCTCAATCTTCTAAACCATCAAGGTGTGCTTCATCTCTACGCTCACAAGTCTGTCCTCTATCCAGACTTAGTGAAAATGTTCTATTACAACTTGACGATTAATGGGGAGGACCTGCACTCTGACATCTTTGATCAGCATATGATTATCACCCCCGTGACTAGGAACATGTGTTTGGGTTGCAGACTATTGGTCGCAACATTGATGAAGACACCAGCACTCTAGTCCAAGAGTACAAAAAGACCTAGGCCATTGAAGACATGCTGAAACCTGGTCTGGCCTTGCCTCAAAAGGGCGTCAAGGGAGGAATGATGAAGAGCCAAGACAGGCTCTTACATTATGCCTACGCTCATATTCTGGCACCTTGAGGAGGTAACTACGCCTACTTGAGTGAAGATGACATCTTTATGATGTGGCTCATGAAGAAAGGGTACTAGGTTAATTGGCCCACCTTCAACATGAAGTATATGATAAAGGCAAAGGGTAAAGAACAGTCTGAATTACCCTATGGATTGATCATTACTACCTTCTTAGGCAAATACCCTCAGATTTTGGAAACTGAGTGGGCAACCAAGCTGACTTATCATCATGTTTTTGGGTCCTCTACCCTAAACAAAATGAAGATGATCAGAACTTCTGATGACTGGGTGTACCCGGATGAAGTTGAAGATGATGACCAAGAAGACCACCCTGCTGCCCCTGCTGCTAATGTTCCTGCTACTGATCTAGTCACTTTGGATCAAATCATGGCAGCCCTGTAGGATAACATGGCCTATATGGAGAACACCTTCTCTATCTTGTTTGATAGGATAGAAGGTGTAGAGCGTGAGCAAGCTGCCCTTCGCACATTGTTGACTCAACGAGCACTTGACTCCTCTCTTCCTTCACCAGATGCTTATTTTTAGGCTTCATTTTTTGTTTCTTGGCTTGCATTATCTATTCTTTTTGGGCCTGAAATTATGTGAATATCTTTATTGCAATGCATATTATCTGCTTCTACTTGCCTTAGTCCCCTATGCTTTTTGATCATGCCAAAGGGGGAGAAAAATAATAACTAGTAACTCTTAAGAAAAGACAGGTAAAAATAAAACACTTATTGGATTCTAAAAGAAAGGGGGAGCTGCGCACATCTCTGATATAAATCACCTCTTACAAAAAAAAAGGAGAGTAAGTTCTCTAAGCTTTAACTTTGTGAATTCCAATTTATCTGAACTAATACTTTTCTCAATGATAGTTTGTCATCATAAGAAAAGGGGAGAATGTAATTGGCTATGCTACAGTAAAGACTAGTTTTGGTGATAACAAACATGAAGATGATGAGAAGACCAAGTCCAAGAACTTCAACATTAGCTTTAGGACTTAGAGTCTTTTTGTACGGAGACTTTTTGGATATCTCATTGTTTTTACAAGATAAGATAAAAACGGTTTTAAACTAAAATCCCAAAACTGAAAATGGTCTTGAAAATAAATTAAAAGGTTTTGATGTTTTGAAATCATTTGGGTTTTTTTCTAAAAGTATATACAAATGTTCTTTTAACAAGGTTATTCGAATAAAGGTCTCTTTATTCGAATAAACCAAGCCTAGAAAAACTGTATTTTAACTGAGTTATTCGAATAACCTAAGAGTTATTCGAATAACGTTTTCAAAATCCTACTGCACGCCTCTGTTTTCATAAGTGCTATTCGAATAGCACCTCTGCTATTCAAATAAAAGGTTTTTAGAATGGCTTCTTTTAAATAAGCTATTCGAATAACCCCAAAGTTATTCGAATAGACCTGTTTCTCAAAAAATATTTTAGAAAGAAACAGCCATATTCATTTTAATTACGAGATTTAATTCTCCCAATGACTATTTTCTTCAAAGACTCTATAAATAGTGACCTTGGGTCACCTCTGAACAATGCCCAACTATCTGAATTATTCTTTGCTTGCTTTAAAATGTGATTTATAATTTTTGCATATTTTCTGTGCTCTTTTTGCCAAAACTTTGAGATATCCTTAAATAGCTTCCTAGTGCTTCAATTTGTGATATTTACTCTTTGTGAGAGTTTCTCTACATCTATTTTTTGCTTCTTTGTAACGAGGGTGAGGTATCCCTCAAGATTTGTATAAGGGTGAGGTATCCCTGAAAGTTGAGGCTTTAGCACAAGGGTACAGTTTTCCCGTGTGTGAAAAGTGCTCTAGTTTGTAACAGTAGCAATCACTTGTTTAAGCTTGTATTCATAATGAAAAATCTCAGATAATTTTTTTGAGGATTGGACGTAGGCCACAAGTGGTTTGGTGACTGAACTAGGATAAATATTGTGCTTGCTCTTCTCATCTTAATCTCTTTATTTACTGCAATTTATTTATTATTACTTTACTGTTTATTTTTTGTTCCTATGGTTTTTTATCCTCTCTTTATATTCACATCTTTTATTAAATAGCTTCAATGAATTTTGTTTTAAAAGCATTTGCAAAAAAAAATTTATACTCAATTCACCCCCCTCTTGAGTACTAGATGTAACACCCTTGTGGGGATGTCACATTTTTAATGCAATAAAATAAAATAAAATAAAATCTTATCCAAGTTGTAAAACGTTTGGTACATAAATAATATTAGTGGTAAATTTTTTCCTTTTATATTTATAACCTTAAATAAAATAACACGGAATACAAAATAAAGCAAAACATAATCACACCATAATATACATATGATTTTGTCTTAAGTATACAAATAATTTACAACTACAAATATTTAACAAAGTAGTAAAAAAAAGTCAGTGTAATACTAAAACATAACATTGCCCAAGTGCACCTCAAAGATTACTAACCCTCCGATGGATCATCTTCAGAGAGATCATCGAATGATAGAAATCCTGGAGGTCCTACAGCTCTACGGACACGAGTCCGGGCTGTTGACTCACTACTAAGCTCGCTAGGCGCATAGAAAATTCCTTCCCAATAACGCCTAAGAGTTAGAGGCAACTCAAGATGTAAATACAAAGTAGTAGTAAATATAATCTCCCTATCAAACTCTCTACTCAGGGACACAGTCAGACGTCCCATGTAGACTACTGATCCTCTATCCTCACGCATTCGCCAGGCCTCCGAACCTCCATGAAAATCAAGTCTCACGAACCCAAAGAATCACGGCAACGCCATGATCACAGGATCAATCTAGATGGTAGGGGTGATCTATCAACTCGCCGTCCTCGCAATGCTCACTCAGCTGGCGCTCGTCCGAATACTGAATCTTAAGAGGCTATTCCTCTTCCTCTTCCTCAAACTCTTTACGGAAATATAATAATAATATATAGAAATGCATATAGAGAGGTGAGACAATCTACATCATTACCAGCATGGCAATAAAGAAAACGACAATACAAGCAAATATCACAATAATGCATACCATCATATCATATAGAGTATATCAAGTTAATACATCATACATTCTATCACAAATTGTGGTAAACATTAAAATGCAGATAATGAATGATAACACACACTGACTCATTCTTACTCCATAGAGCTAAACACAGATATCTGAGAGAATGATCTGAAAAGAACTAATAGTACCTCAGGCTACCCAACCAAACTATTACACTATCCAACGTCGTGTCTATAGCCCACAGTCCAAAACATCGTGTAGCAATACACAGTCCAATACATCGTGCACTACAGGCATTGTACTAAATAGTCTCCACAAGATCTCGATTAAGAATAGTGCTTGTCGAGATTATTAGTGTGTTGCTCATTACCACGGTCCAGAGGAGCAATCCACTGTCCATATGTGGAATTATCCGCACACTAATGCCTTCAAGTTCATATAATGAACCACACTACGCCTATCACACCCACAACACGGTGCAATTCGTCTCGTCAACCAATCACCAATTATTAATCAAATTGACACAACTCTCTAAGCATGATCAAGAATTACCAAAATATCCTTAGTTTCAATATATTACCATATTTATGAAAATACCCTCAATCTCAATATACCAAAATATAGTATGTCTCCACTTGACAGTACTATCTCACAACATGTCTAGGTCCACCACTTTGGCCTGACAGTAAAACTCATTGTTCCATTTAGTCACATAAAAATTTTATTGCGTTTTCACAATCGCATCGCTTTTACAAACGTTTTTAAATCACGTAAATATATTTTGATGTTTTTGAACATCGCGTAATGTTTTTAAATCATTTTCTCAATCATGTAAGATTTTTAAATCATTTTCTTAACCATATAGCTTAAAGTCTTTATTTTTACAATGCATAGGTTTTATTTAGTACTTTTAAATTACGTAGAATATTTTTCTTATGTTATAAATATATTATGGAATCTTTTCATTTTATTTGTCTGATTTTAGGAAATTTCGGCAGCATTTTGCCTAGAAAATCAGTATATGGTATTTTTGACATTTTTCTCTAATTACTGTTCATTTTAACCTTACCCAACAGTTACACCTTGAAACTTGCTAACGCGCTTCAAAACTCAGAGAGTGAGCTCTACGTTAGTATTTTTCAAGTGTTCACTTTATTTCTTGCTTATAATAAATTCTGCTAATTAAGAATTCTAATTAGCTACTTAACCTACCTTAGAAAATAAATTTGGAATTCAAATGTACATTAAATGGTATGTTGGCCAAAATCAATCTAAATCATTCTCAAATTTATTATTTTACCTAGATTCATTAAATCATTGTTTCAGAAAATAGTTGAGAACATTTTGGTTCTCTTTTTCTTGGAGAAGCCGTGAGCCTCTATTGTGTTCTTTGGAACACTCATACAAACCTTACATGTTATTCACATCCTACATTAATAATCATTCAATTATAACACATGCAATATATTTTTAAAGTTATAGGCATGCTTGCAAATAAAATCAATCACAAAATAGGAAAGCATTAAACAAACATACAAATGAATCCTTATGGATTCTTAACACACAAACAATCCATTTTCTCGTCACCATACAAGGTTGATGAGATTAAATCTCCCTCTTACCTCTTGAAGACAAGGATCTCCTAGTCTCCTCCTCTCCTTTGATTTTCGTGTAGATTCCAAAACAAATTCCTAAAATTCTTAAACAATAAGCAAAATCACATACAAGGCTTCATAATGGAAAACCATGGAACAAACATGGTTTAGAAAATCACAAATCAAATTTTAAACCATAAAATCAAAAGCTTACCCTTAGGAAAGTAAACAAAAGCTTGGATTTTGAACTAGAAGGAGTAGGTTTTTGACAAAACCTTGTAAAGGAAAAGTGTTTAGGAGATAGTTTTGGTTTAGGAAAAGCTAAGAAGAAAAATTATAGAAGATAGATAATGGATTTGAAGGTGAAAGCCGAAACTTGAGAGAAAAATAGAAGAGAAAAGATGCTTGGTGTTCTTGGGAATTTTGGAGAGAAAATAAGCTAAGCTGATAAGTGTAAAAGTGAATATTGAGAGTGAATTAGTGAGGGGCTGCCATGAGTGAGTTTGTAGGAGAGATTGAGTGATTAACTTCGATAGTAAAATATCACAAATGGGTTCACACTTGAAGGCACATGGCTTATGTCACATTTGGTCATGCAATGGTCACTTAGATGGTTCAAGAAGCTTGTGGAACTTGGTGATTTAGCCTCCTTGGCCGTGGGGTACTAATGGGTTTAGGGGCTTAATTTGTTTTCAATTAAAGTCTAATTGTATGCTAATTAAATAGGTAATTAGTTAGGTTAGGTTCCCTAATTACTCTTAACTAAAATTCTAATTACATAACTAATTAATTAAATATATAATTGTATATATCATAGCCTCTAAATAAAATTAGGATATCTAATTAGTAATTAGATTATAACTAATCAATAACTAGGTTAGCTTACTTAGTTCCTTAATTAGGTAATTAGATTAACCAAATTAGGTTTAATTAGCTACTAAGTAAAGTCAAGCCACTATGTTTGACTCAATCTCAACCTTTGATTTTAACTTTAATTCCTAGCCCTTGATTTGATCTAAGGTGGATATTACTTAGTGATTAAACTAGAATTGTTCTCACACTATTGATTTGATCAACGGTTATGATCAAAAGCATCTTAATCAAGCTTTTCATCCAATGGTCCACAAAGAAGTCTTTGCCTCTTTATTTGACCACTTCTTATTAGTTTAAAATAGTCAAGCCACTTTCGTTGACTTGTTCTTATTGGCTTAGAATCTAGTCCAGCCAAAATCATTGACTGCTTTTCTAAACGTGGGTCCCATAGACTTTTCAGGGTCCATGGTCATTTTGGAGTAGATTTCTACTGTTTTTGAGACAGTAGGTACTGTCAAATAAAATAATATTATAATAATATAAAATTATTTTATTACACAGTTAAATCTTAAAAATTAAAAGATTAATATATATATCAATCGGAATTGGGTTTAGTAAGATCCCCCAGCTCCGAATAATTAAAATAAGATTTTTTCGGCCAAAAAATTATTATTTTCTTGACTCGGAGCAAATCACATACAACAGTCAAATACACTCACGAAACAGTCAAATTCAATTTACTACTCACATAAATTACAAAACAGTACATTCAGGATAATATCGTATTTATCCCAAAAGTTGGGGTGTTACACTAGAGCCACTTGGTAATAAGGCATGCCGAGGTCCAAGGTCTTTCGAGCCAAGGTACTCGTGGACGCAAAGTCACATTGAGGTACTAGTCAGAATAGAGGAATGTCGAGATCCTAGGTCTTTCGAGCTAAAGTACTTATGGACGTAAAGTTACACTGAGGTATAAGCCGAAATGAGAGCAGGTCGAGGTACTCACGGATGCGAAGACATGCCGAGATACTAGCCAGGATGGAGGCATGTTGAGATTCTAGGTCCTTCATGGACGGGGTGAAGGCATGCAGAGATCTAAAGTCCTTCTTGCCAAGGTACTCGTGGACACGATGTCGTGCTAAAACTGAGGTAAGATTGGCAATTAATGTCATTATTTCTTGTACATTCAACTCAGGGGTGATTGGCCATTGAGACATGTAAATGTCATTAAGTAAAATCTCATTCCCTGATAAGAGGAGCAAGATGTCACTACTAGTATTTCTTCCACGATAGAGGTAACACCATTGATTAACGTTAATAGACATGCTAATCTGATGGTGTTTGATGCTACACCTTTTAAAGATCACGTGTTGGCAATAGACCATTTTGATAATTTATGGTATTGTGCCAATAAATAATATGTTGGATAGCAATTATAAAATATAATAATTGCATAAAAATCAATTATAAAAATGGTAATTATGGATTCTTCCAGTTAAAGAAATATACCACTGTAGCAATCTCCTTCTAGCGTCATTTTTGGCGTATGGTAGTCATCTTTTAGGTTTACCCTCTTGGGTTTACCATCTTGGAGTATGGTAGTATCATTTTTGTGTTTACCTTCTTGGGTTTACCTTTTGGAGTATGGTAATTCCCATTTGGGTTTACCCTCTTGTGTATTCCCTTTTTGGATTTACCTTCTTGGCGTATGATAGTCCCCTTCTGGGTTTACCCTCTTGAAGTATGGTAGTCCTCATTTGAGTTTAACCTCTTGGGTTTAACTTCTAGAGTATGGTAGTTCCCATTTGGATTTACCTTCTTGGCATACGGTAGTTCTCTTTTGGGTTTACCCTCATAGGTTTACCTTCTTGCCATATGGTAGTCCCCTTTTGGATTTACCCTCATGGATTTACCATCTTGCCATATGGTAGTCCCCTTTTGGATTTATCCCATTGGAGTATGGTAGTCCCTATTTGGGTTTATCCTCTTGGGTTTACCTTCTGGAGTACAGTAGTCCCCATTTGGGTTTACTCTCTTGGGTATACCTTCTAGGAGTATGGTAGTTCCCTTTTAGGTTTACTCTCTTGTGTTTACCTTCTAGAGTACAGTAATTCTAATTTGAGTTTACCCTATTGGGTATTACCATTTTTGGTTTACCCTCTTGGGTGTGACCCGTTTGGGTTTACCTTTTTGAGGTGTGACCCGTAAGGGTTGTGCACTAGGACAGAGCCACGATGGAGCTAGCAGATGGTGCAATTTTGATTTTGTCTACTGTTTACCATGATGGTGGTGGTGGGACTTTAAGTTTATCTCTTCCCACATATGGCGCCAATGTTCTGAACAAGATTCAAATTAATACCTGAATTGGTTGACAATGGTGGATTCCTCCAATGCACGATGGTTGCGACGGTGGTACGAGGGATTGGTACCTGCAAAAGGCACTCCAATGCTCAAGTTAGACCATGCACAAAGTGGGTAGTGTTTGAAATTAGATGTATACCTTTGTGTCTTTATATGGTATTTATAGGAGCATATTAGGTGATAAGAATCATAGTTCAATTTGCATTAATGCAACACCTCTCGATTTAATAACCACGGCACAATCGTCATTATATCACGGTCACTAAATTTTGGCGTGCTACAATTGTTGAATAACAAATTTTACAAAATTTTAGACATTTTGTATATGAGGAAAATAGGAGCCACGAATGAATAGTTACATATACAACTAGTTAAAATATGAATTATAAGATGTACTCAAATTATAGCATTTAAGACTGGATAATCACCTTAAAACCTACATATACCCAAAATACACTTTATACAGGTCATGTAAAATAAAATATAAACTACCTACAACATATCCAGAACTATGGAGTTGGGCACTCCATCGGATCCCGAATGCGTGAGGCAACTCCGGGCTCACCGGTGTAGTGAGAAATATAGATAAGGTCTTCAATCGCAGTCTTATTCCTGGTCAAGGTCAGATCCCCAACATATCGTATACGCTTGTCGGTCCAGTCGACTCGCCAAGTCTTGGCACCTCCGATGAACTCAATCATGACGAAACCAATAGAATCCCTTCAAGTTGTCCTTACCGAATGCAGAAGATCAACCCAAGTGAAATCTAGGGGATTCAACCCCGCCCCCTTTACAGACTTCAACCGAAAACACACAGAATAGCAACAAATACAGAAAAGAGGTAAGACATTCTACCATTATTACTAATTATAGCAACAAGAAACAAAATGGCGCAAAGCGCCCACATAGCATTTTTGACAGCAATAATGATAATAAACATTAAGTAGCAGTAATAATCAACCAAGCAGTTCCAGGAAGTTATATATATCAGTAATACAACAGTTCTAATTATAATAATCATAAATGTCAGATAATTCATAGACCCACTATGCACATGCATGCAAAGTCAAAATCCTACTCCATGAAGCTAGACACAAACAGTCGGAGAGAAAGATCAGGAGACACATCTGCAACTCAGCTGCCGCGGCCAAAGTACTATAATTCATCAGTTTATCCACGTGCACTTCATGGCATTGTACAGACAGTCTACACTAGATCACGATATAGGACAGTGCCCAGTCAGGATCGTTGGTACGTTTGCATCGGTCTGCCCCACGGACAGAAGAGCTACCAACTGTCCATCACGAGGTACCCGCACCCCAATGCCCCCATAGTCAACAATAGACCTACACTAGTCTACTTGCACCTGCACAAAGGTGTGTTCAACTCCTAGGCAACTCGACCTTAACACAGTCCAATGGACATTCACAATGCATACAGACTCTATGCATAATCATGTATGATCATTATTATATACTATTCCACAATATGCCACAATTGGCCAAAGCAAGAATCAACACAATCATTGGTCACTCACATGGACCCACAATATCATAATATTAGAATTAAATGAATTAATGCATTTTTAAGGTGTATTATGAATTCTTGCTTAGGTTTAGCTTTTCTAACAAAGTTTGTCTCTAAAGGAATTCTCTAAATTAATTAAATTCTCTTAGGTAATTTATTCACGTACACTTAGAAGGTTATTCTAAGATCTCAAAGTCTCACACTTTCTTGTTCTTACCCTAATTAAAATTATCGTTAGTCTTATGAAAATTCCATTCTTGGTTCTTTAAAATTTATGAATCTCAAAGTATAATTTAATTTTTCAATTTGCTAATTCTTGCATCCTATTACCATTAATTTAATCACTAGGTGTTAGGTGATAAATTCTAATTTTGGATTCGATGGAGAAAATGCCTCTAGTGTACAAATGTGAGGCTACATTTCGACGAAAAATAATATGACAAAATGATGAAAGATGTCAGCCATAATGTGATTTGGTGACAGAAATGGGTAAGTTACAATTTTGACAGAATCAATGTTGATAGGAAACATTATTTGACAAGAATGGCTAAAAGTCAAGTTCTGTCGAATGAAGATTAGTTCTGTCGAATGAAGATCAATTTTGTCGAATGATGCATAAATCTGTCAAATATGCTAGAAGGTCAGTTAAGCTGTCGAATATACTAGAAGATCAACAGAAATCCTAATTTGATGGATGGGTGTTGACGTTGGAGAAATCTTTCAAGTGTTGAATTGACGAAAGTACTAAATGGTCAGAAATTCTAATTCGACGGATATTGACATTGGAGGAGTTTCTCTCGGGTTGAACCGACGAAAGTGCTAAAGGGTTAGAAGTTCTAATTCGACGGATATTGACATTGGAAGAGTTTCTCTCGTGTTGAACCGATGAAAGTGCTAAATGGTCAGAAATTCTAATTCGACGGATATTGACATTGGAGGAGTTTCTCTTCATTAATTACATAATATACACTTGATTAATTATGAATTCCAATTGTTACAATTGTTCACAAAGAACCCCAAATTTTGGGCCTCAAAACCGTGGCTACCCAGGGGAAAATCCCACATCAATTTCTTCCATTTCATGCATTCTAATCCAATCCAATATATCAATATACATAAACAAACAAGCTAATAGCATAAACACATTATAAACAACATGCAAACATACTAATCATGCAAACAAAGAATAACCCTCAATAGGGTTTTCTCACAACCAATCACAAACAAGGTTTCTAAATGCTAATAGAGGTTGAGGAGGAGTGTCTTCCTCTTACCTAAGTGAAGAATAAACAAAGAACTCCCTTGAAGCCCCTTTGGATTTTCGGATTTGGTTCCTCCAAGAACCCTAAAATTTCAAACTCATTAAAATAGCACCAATGCTTGAAAAATGAAGCATGGATGGTCACAAGGAAGACCATAGGAACAAAAATAAGAGAAGGGAATGGAGTTTCAAGAAGCTCACCCAAAAAGCCCTAGGCTTGAAGCTTGAAGAAGATGATGAAAATGATGGATTTTCTAGGAACCACCAACTAGAAAAGTGTTTAGGAGATGGAGAGGATTAAGAAAATGGGGTTGGATGAAAATTTTGTGATGGATGAGGGGAGGAAGGAGTGGTGGCCGTGAGCCTTGGTAGAGAGAAAGAGGAGAAAAAACTTGAGAAAGATGAAGGTAGAGAGAGAAAGTGCATAGGAAATAAAGGTGGTAGCTTTTGGGTGTTTGAATTTGGTGTAGTATAATTAATTAAGTGAAAACCACAAATTCCCCCCCCCCATTTGGGTGCTGCTGTCGTGACCATGGAGAGAGGAGAGAGGGAGTGATTAGCTTCCTTTGGAAGTTTGGAGGAAATTTCCAAGAAGCTTCCTTGAGAAGCTTTGCACAATTCTCAATAAAGTGCATAGTAAGCTTGTCTCCTTAATTAAATACATCTGACAGATGATTAATTACACTGTTAGAATTATTTTCCCAGTGAATAAAAGTTACAGTTGATGAAAATAATATTTTATTATTCATCAGATGATTTTATGATACAGTAATTTTATTTATCAGATAAAATCTCGAAAAACGCAAACCTCGCAAACTATGCCCGGCCTCGGGTTTAGTAAGATCCCCCGTCGACACGTTGACAGTTCAAGGTTTACCAGCCTTAGAGAAAACATTTCGTTATTCCAGCTCCGCTTAAAGCGCACGTAAAACGAAGAATATACTATAATATTTGACGTTTTCAGAAAAATCCACAAAAATTCCTAAAAATCACAAATATGAAAAAATGACTATTCATCACAAAACAAACAATTTTCTGGAGTGTTTGACTGACTCCGCTCAGTGTGCATGTAAAATGAGGAATATATTGAAATATTCGATGTTTTCGAAAAAAATCTAGAAAAATTCCTATAAAAATCATAAATATTATAAAATGATTATTTATAATGAAATAAATAATTTTCGGGATGTTACACATTAAATGTTGTTAATTAGAATAAGAATCCAATAAGATCATTATCTTTTATAACTAATTTCTTATTTATGTGAGATGTAACTATTCTGGACCATGATCCAAGATCCCATCTAGGTGGATCAACTCGATACACGTATAACCAAACTTCACTCTGTATGACGTAGCTAAGACCTTGAAGGCAGTCCGGACCCCAGAGCCATGCATATCGGGCGACATTGGGCCATAATATCAAGATTACGTGATCCATGTAGAAGAGATATCCCTAAATATCTATAACTGCTAATCATCAACTTACGATATTATAGGATTCACAACTGTCTCAGATGGCTAAGTAGCTTCTATATCAGAGTTCTTATTTTATAGGGATTTGCCTATCAATAGTAGGAAGGTAATCTTACTAGGATATTAATCCTAAATACTTGCATTCAACACAGATTGCATGAGAATTCTATGCACGCTCTATAAATACAAGGCTAAGTAACCTTAAATAGGTATCAGTAAATTACTCAATATAAAATACCTAACTTATGCACAGCCTGACTTGAGTGTTAGAGTCCCTTTGTAGGTATCCACCCCTTGTGTCAACACGCTCGACTACTGTTGTTTAAGGAGGAAACCACTATCTCATGTCTGTTTTAGGTACCTTTTGAATCCATTTCAGAAAACATTGGCACCATCTACGGGAAAACCATGAACTTCTAATCCCACGCAATCATGGTGAACACACGTCAGCACTCAATAAGGAACGCTCCACAACCCTCTGCTAATTAGAGGCAGGGATCAGCAGTGCAGTGCCCTCCCTTTCCAACACCGCAACCTGACGTTGAGGCCTCTGTCGTGTGAAACCAAGCATCTATCCCACAACCCCAGCGTGATGGCCATGAGACCTTATTGTCCAATAAGAGCCACACCTGTCATGAAGGCAATCCATTTTGGGTAGGCTTGGCCACCCTAGAGAGAGAGAGCTGATAATGTTGTTCAAGAGCCCCAAGCTCTAGTGCAAACACGCCTAGGCCCCCTGAGCAACAATGCTGCTAATTACGCTTCTAGCCGAAACACCGCCCACTCTGAGATGACTAGAAATAACCTTCAGGAGATACTGGCCCAACAGATGTTGTAGATCAAAGAGCAATGCCGCCAATTAGATGACCAACATCACCGGCTGAACGAGCTCGAAAGATCTATACATGTTGAGCTTGCCAATGGAAAACAGAATACGGCTCAAAACCAGAGAGCCCCGTCACGGGATGAAGTTAGTCGTGCCCCCAGAAACAATCTTTCATTGCCTGGAGCCCTTCAACAACCCTTCTCAGATGAACTGATGGCATATAAGGTCCCCCAGAAGCTTTAAGTCCCCAACTAACTTGGAGCCCTATGACAGAACCACTTCCCCCAAGAATATTTGGATGCTTATATTCACTCCATGCAGTTCCATGGGGGATCCCTGGAGCTGCTCTGCCAAGCCTTTCCCCTCTTCTTGAAAAAGGGCTCCCTATGCTGGTTCTCAACTTTATAACCAGGGTCGGTCATTGGATGGGATGATCTTACTTAATGTTTTTTGATACATTTCACTACTGCTAAGGAATAGCCCAAGTCGGTTGATTCCCTTTCTGTAATTTACCAGGGGAATAATGAATCCCTTCGTGAATACATCAAAAGGTTCATGGATTCCCTTGTTCGTATTGAAAACCCAGATAATAGAATAGCTCTTCATTATGCTTAGAGTGGTTTCAGAACTGATTCAGAATTCTTCTGATATTTAGCAAAAAAGAAGCCAGAGACAATGAACGAATTCTATGCCCATTGAAAGAAATACATCGACCTAGAGGAGATCATCAAGGATAAAGAAACTCTAGAAAAAGGTGAGCCCATTCACCTAAAGAACAACTAGAGCTCTAATCAACCTCGAAGCTCCCCAAAGGGCGAAGCATATCGGCCTAAGTACTCTGACTACACTCCTCTGAACTCCCCAAGGGAAACGATTCTCAAAGAGGTGCTTCAGACTGAGTTTCGGAATATCGAAAGGCCGCCTCCTCTAAAAAAAGGTGAAAGACCACTCTAAGCATTGCAAGTGGCACAAAAGTTATAGCCACGAAACTAAAGAATGCTATCAGCTCCAAGATGTCATTGAGTCCTTAATTAAGGAAGGACGATTTCAGAAGTATATTACCAAAATCTAAAAATATGACAACCCTGGAAGACGGAGAGAGTGAAGACGTAGTTATAGCCCTCGGCAAAGTCTGACCCCATGACAAAGGAGAAGAACACGCAGCCTTGTCAGAAAATCTCGGACTCCCTTACACCATGACACTGGCAACCAGTAGGATCAGAACTGGGATACTTAGAATTGGGCTGACAGAATAGATCAGTTAGTCAGTATTATCTTTGGAGGATTTACAGGAGGAGATTCATCTAGTAATTCCTGAAAGAAAGCATTATGGACTGCGGTATTGAACGTTTTTGGCTCTACGCGCAGGCCTCGTGTTGATGATAGGGAATAACCACCGATCTCTTTCTCTACTAAGGACTACGGTGATATTATCCAGGATCACGATGATCCACTAGTCATCTCTGGAATAATATCTAATGTTGAAGTTCAGAGTATTTTTATCGACCAGGGCAGCTTAACAAACATAATGTTTTTGGACGCCTTCAAAAAGTTGGAGTTCCCCATGTTCGCCTTCACCCCCTATGAAGGTGAGCTCACTGGGTTCTCTGGAGAGAAAATTACCCTGGTGGGGTATTTTGAAACATTCCTGACCCTCTGAGACAACAAAGTCTACAAAACCGTCAAAGTCAGATTTTTAGTCGTGGACTGCCCGTCTACTTACAACATTATTCTGGGGTGACCTACCCTAAACGGTATTGCCGCTGTAGTGTCTATTGATCACCTGGACATAAAATTTCTTAACAAAAATAATGAGGTGGTCACAGTCAAAAGCGATCAAATTGCAGCACACAAGTGTTATAATAAGAGCCTCAAGATCTGTAAGACTCCTAAGAAAGCAAGAGCACAAACGTCTAGCCCGGCTTTGGATCAAGTTAACATTGTTATGACCGAGCTAGATGTCAGAGAAAAAATTTGAGGCACTAGGCCCCATCCAGAAGGAGAACTACTTCCACTTCAACTAAGTGACAAGCCTGATCAAGTCACCAAAATAGGCGCAAATCTGGAAGAGTAGGAGAAATGCCAGCTGATAGAGCTTCTTCAACGAAATAAGGACCTATTTGCATGGACGTCCTTTGACATGCCTGGACTTGACCCCGCCTTCATCTGCCATCATTTATATATTAAACGGGATGCGAAGCCAATCTCCCAGAAGAAGAAGAAAATCGACCCCGAAAGACAATAAATCATTGAGGAGCAAGTCAAAGAACTACTCAGTGCTGGATTTATCAGGAAGATCTATTACACCACATGGCTCTCCAATGCGGTCCTAGTAAAAAAGTCAAATAGAAAGTGGAGGATATGTGTGGACTACACGGACCTGAATAAGACATGCCCTAAAGATCTATACCCCCTCCCCAACGTTGACAAGTTGGTTGACAGCTCGTCTGGCTTTCGACAATTATCCTTTATGGATGCCTACTCCGAGTATAATCATATCCCGACATACCCCAGAGATGAAGATAAAATTGCTTTCATAACTGAAAAGGCAAGCTACTGCTACAGGGTCATGCCCTTTAGCTTAAAGAATGCAGGAGCCACCTATCAGCGGATGATGAATATAGTCTTTAAGGGTCAAGTAGGGAGAATGCTTGAAGTATACATTGACGATATGATCGTTAAGACCCAGGAGTCTGAATCCCACACAGCTGACCTCGAAGAGGTCTTTGCGGAAGTTAGAAGGCATAACATGAGACTCAACCTAGAGAAATGCGCATTCGGAGTCCGAGCCAGGAAGTTCTTGGGCTTCATGTTGACTCATCATGGAATTATGGCAAATTCAGATAAATGCCAAGCGGTGCTCAACATGCACAGCCCCCAGAATGTAAAAGAGGTTCAATAACTTATAAGGAGGATTGCAGCTCTCACACGCTTCCTCACTAAAGCCGCTCACAAATTCCTCCCCTTCTTCAAACTATTAAAAAAGGGGATGGGTTTTGAGTGGACCCAGGAGTACGAAGACGCCTGCATGTCTCTTAAGAATATGTTATCATCTCCCTTATCTTGACTAGGCTGGAACCCGGAGAGACTTTGTATGTATACCTTTCTGCTCATGAAGAAGCCATCAGCTTAGTACTTATTCAACAAATGGGCAAAGGCCAGAAGCCAGTCTATTTCGTGAGCAAGGTGTTACAAGGCCCTGAGCTTTGTTATCAGAAGATCAAGAAGGTCACATTTGCCCTAGTCATCATAGCCAAGATACTAAGGTAATATTTTCAGTGTCATCCGGTCGTAGTAAGAACGGATTAACTAAGCTGGAAAATATTGCATAAGTCAGACTTAGCTAGCAGGATAATCACTTGGTCCATTAAGCTCTCTGAGTTTGGAATCTCATACGAGCCCAGACTAGCAATAAAGGCACAAGCACTCTCAAACTTCCTTGCTGAATTTATATCGGATGCCGATGGCCCTGAGGAAGTGTCGTGGATAATGTTCATTGACGAATCCTCCAACCCTAAGGGAAGTGGCTCTGGAGTAATCCTTAAAAATTTAGAAAGCATGACAATTGAAAGCTCCCTAAAGTTTGAGTTTCCTACTTCGAATAACCAAGCAGATTATGAAGCATACATTGCTAGATTGAAAATGGCCAAGGAACTGGGTGCAACAAGGATCACACTTTGCAGTGACTCCCAGCTTGTGACATCCCAGATCCAAGGTGACTACCAGGCTAAAGAACCCCTATTGCAGAGATACCTAGCAAAGGTACAGGGGCTCCTTAAGAGTTTTCAAATGGTGAAGGTGGAGCATATTCCCCGGGAACAAAACTTAAGGGCCGACCTCCTATCTAAGTTGGCTAGCACGAAAAGCCCGAGGAACAACTGCTCGGTGGTCCAAGAGACCCTATCCTAACCCTCAATTATGGTTTCAACCATTTTCTAAATTGAAGAACCAGAATCCACATGGGTCACCCCTATCGTGGAGTATTCGCAGTCTGGCATCCAGCTCGAAGACCCAAAGGAGGCTTCTAAGCTAATAAAAACCATTATTCGGTATACTATCTATGATGGGTAGTTATACCAGCGGGGATTCTCTTCACCCCTTCTCAAATGTTTAACGCCTAAGGAAGCACAATGTGTACTAGCAGAGATCCACGAGGGGAGTTGTGGACACCATTTGGGATGCAAAGCCATAGCATTGAAAGCTCTCAAGGCTAGTCATTATTGGCCCACAATAGAGGTTGACGCAATAGCACACGTCCAAGTTTGTGATAAGTGCCAATGCCACTCAGACCATTACCATGCTCCACCCAAAGAACTCTCCACAACATCTATACCCTGATCATTCTACAGGTGGTGTATGGATATCTTAGGTCTGTTCTCTCAAGCACCCAGATAACTGAAGTTTTTAGTGGCAGCAGTGGACTACTTTACTACATGGATTGAGGTCGAACCTCTGGTCACCATTACCTCAGCCAGAATCCAAAAGTTCACATGGCGCCACATTATTACAAGGTTTGAAATCCCGGAATCCATTGTGACAAATAACGGGACTCAATTCAAAGATAAGGGGATCGGGGAACTACTCACTGGCTTGCAAATTAAGCATCATTATAGTGCCGTAGAAAACTCCTGGATAAATGGACAAGCTGAAGCTGCCAACTGGGTCATTATTCGCAAGTTAAAAAAAAGATTAGATGAAGTTAAAGGTAACTGGGCTAAACAGTTATACCACGTCCTTTGAGCCTACTGGACTACACCCCACTCTACAACAGGTAAGACTCCCTTCAAGCTCACTTACGGGTGTGAGGCAATGATCCTGGTAGAAATAGGAGAACCCAACTAGTGCATCCAACATTTTTCAGCAGACAATAACCCCAGTTTGATCAGGGAGGACCTAGAGCTCTCGAAAGAAAGAAGGCACGTCGCTCATATACACGACACCGCCATCAAATAGAGGATGACAGCATGCTACAACCTAAAGGTTGTTCCCATGAGATTCTATCCAGGTGACCTTGTACTCTGCAGGGCTGACATCGAAGGTAAGAATGCCTCCCAGGGGAAATTAGCCCCTAATTGGGAAGGGCCCTACCGCATTGTAATCAGCATCAGCAAAGGAGCTTACACCTTAGAAACACTAACAGGCAAGCCTGTGAAGAACTTCTAGAACGCAAATAAACTTAGAAAGTACTATAATTAAGTGCCTTTTAAGGTTTAATCTTAGTTTACTTCATATTTAATCTGTCCCAATTACTGTGGGAACACTTTCTATAGACCTTAGTCCTTTTTTGAATCAATAAAACACAGAGATATTTTACCTCATGTTATGATTGTTGCCAGCATGGACAAATTATCATGGTACCCCCTGAGAGTGTCTTTTGTTGAAAGGTTGTGCAGTAGAAAAATCCTAAGTCTTTAGAAAATTCTCACACTAAGTCATAAACACGAAAGACCCCGTTAAGGATCACTTATACCAAGCTCAAAAGGCATCCTAAATGCCCAAATAGTTACTGATGGACCCCAGACAAGACTTTACTTAAACCAAAGTCACGTGAGATCCTAAAAGCCATGATACTTGGTAAAGGACCTCGGGCAAGATCTCTTTACTCTAATACCTAAGTCTTGAAGGGAACCATAAGTCCATAAAGGGCGTTGGACCCCGGACCACGATTTCTTATGAACGGACAATGTACAAGTTCACACAAGGTGTTGGACCCAAGATGAACCACAAAAATAAACAAACTTTCAGAGTGAAATTAAAAGATTAATATCCCAGAATACGGGGTAATTGTCTTTACAAAGCAACCCCACGCAGGGGGTAAAAGCAAAAATAAAAAATAAAACATTTGTCTATTCCTCAGTGATTCCTAGGCCACGAGCCATGGCAAATGAAGTTTCATCGATACTTGGATTTTCTAAATTAACCCTAGGTTGCATGAGGTGTACATCTCACACCACCTTCCCAGAATCCAGGGAGTCCAAGGCCAGAGCCACCCTAGAATTAAAGAGTCGGACTTAATCGATGGTGTTCTGAAATTGCTCCCCACTGATATCAGTACAAACAGTGACAAGATTCTGGACGTCATCTTGCAATGACTTTATCTTGGCTTTGAACTATTGGCCCTTGGCATGAAGACCCTCGTTCTCAATTTGAAGCACGATCGTGTACTTCTTAAACTCTGCCAAGCTGGAATCCTTTTGCTTCCCAGCATCTTTTAGGGTAGCTACCTTTCTTTCCAATTCTCAGACCCGGGCCTCAACGTCATTTTTGGACTTCACGGCTCCTCTATGGCCTTCATGGCCTTCTCCTTAGCCTTAAGAGCTTGGTTTTCACCTTGCTCAGCGGTTGTTATTCTCTCTGCCATCTCCCGCTCATGTTCTTCACAAACTCGCTCCAAATAGGGAGTTTCAAAGGCAAGGCAGAGACCAAAAGTCTCAAACAATGCAAAAGTATCCTTCGTGCTACGAAGGGCAAGGTGGGCTACAACTTGCTCATCCAAAAGGTTGTAGTCAATGAACAGACTGGTGACTTCGTTGATAGCCACCCTCTTACCCCGGCCATCTGATCTACTATCCTCCACTGCTTTTCTCTTACGTGTCTCGAGTGACTGCGGAGAATCCTCCACCTGGATAGGCTCCCTATCCATCATCGGGACTTCAATTGGTAGGGGCGAAGGAGCTGCAATAGCATCCACTGGGAGATCCAACGACTCGGGTGCATTTCTGGCATTAAAGGCCTTGAGAATTGTCAAGGCATTCCTAATCGACATCTTGGCCAAACTTCTTGCAAAAATAACAGAGGATCAGAATAATAATGTTGCTTTAAGATATCATGCAAAATGTTAAGCATGTAAATTAACATTTGGATAATGGTCTAAACTACCTAGCATAGCCCAAAGAGTCTCATCATCTGGGGCATCTAATATATCTTTGGGTCGAATCAAACCGATCTCTTTGACCAACATTTCAAAGAAATCAACGCATTTAAACTCCTCATCATTTAGATGACTTACTTCCCTCTTGAACGATTAAGTGGGAATGCTCCATGCCCCGGATTCCAATATAGGCTGAATGTAGGATCCCCGTTTCCGTCTAACCAAAAGGGATGCATATCACGGGTCGCATCAACTCAAAGAACTTCTCTTTGAAATCTTTGTAACTCTCTAGGTAGGGGTAGAAGACCTTCCACCCTTGCAGCGACTAGACAGAGAGCCTGGTTTTCTAAAGGGCCTGGTACCATGAACAGAATACCGGGTATGGAAATAGAAAAATGCTTTATCTTAGCATTACAACCTGACCAACCGACATATCCTTTCGAAGGCCAAGATGTTTGCCCAACCATTAGGGTGAATCTGGGTCAAAGCAGCATTCAAAGTCTGAAGGATGGAAATATGGAAGTCATTGAAAGGAAGCCGGAGTCCGAATCTAACAAAGAAGTCTTTGTACATGTATATGAAATGTTCCCCGGCTTGACAGGTAGAACACACCCTTTCATTTTTCGAGACAAGATTTGAAACTCATGTTCTCTATTTTTCCCCTTGGTCAACACCAGATAGCCTTTAAGCTCATTGAGAAATTCTCCCGGTTAGAAATGGGATATCCGATTATAGGCATTGTCCACAACCCAGGAGTATACTAATCCCGAACCACAGCGAATGTGGATTGCATTCTCCATAACCACTTCTTGTTCTATGGGCTCTCCTCCTTCTGGAACCGAGGCAGTATCTAGAACCAACTCTTCAAGCCTAATCGCTCTCCTCCTAACCATTTAAGTTCCTGGAAACACACAGTGGCCGGTGGTCAGAATCAGTCAAACTTAAAGATTCAAACATGGAAGTGGGCAAATAGAGAGAACTGCTCGTAACCAGGCATTGGCCTCTGCACTCTCCAAGGCTAAAGCCTCAAAAGGCACCTCCGCTATGCTAAGCATGAGGTAAGAAGTGCTTTACAGGGCAACGCCATGGAAAGGGAAGGAAACAACACTCCCACCGCTTGTTCGCAAAACAATAAGGAGGAAGTGCACTCCATTAAAGGGGTACATAGCCATCCACGAGATGAAATAGACACGAATGAGTTAGAGGGAAAGTAAGCACCTTGAAGAAAATTGGGAAAATTGGGTTACTTAAACTCCAAAATGCCGAAAGAAATGCTAAAACTGCCCTCCATCGCCATAAAAAATAACCAAGAAATCGCCTTAAACCACTGATTTCGAGAGAAAAATTATAAAATGAATGATAACAGGATCCTAAGCCCTTATTTATAGGGGCCAGACGGTTAAGGGACAAATCAATCTTAGTAGTCCAAATCTTAAAGATGCTCATTATGGCACGCGGAGCGCTATGCATGTCTACTCAATCAGAGTGCGTCACATGGCCTTCGTAGCTGTCATGGCAGTTGAGGGGACGGTTGCATAGCTAAAATCTCACTCGAGTAGATTAACGGATTTGATCTAAGTATGCCTTCCCTTTTCTTTTCCAGTCATTTAATTTAATGCAATGTTCTTTTAAATTTATTTACTTTTCAGTCTTATTCTTTAAATTTATTTATATTTCATTGCACTCTTTACATGTTTTCTTTTACTGTTTTCCTTTAATTTTCTGCAATTTAGTTTTCTGCATCAGTTTCTTTATTTTCTTTTAAACTTTTCAAAGTTTTCTTTACTGAACTTTTCTTTGAGTTTTAATAAATTCTTATTGTTTATTTTAAGTTTCTTTTCAAACTCCATTCTTTTCATTTAACTTTCTACATTTATGTTTTCTTTTAAACTTCTGTTCTTTAATTTTCAGTAATAGTTTTCTTTAATTTATCAAAGCTTTCTTTTCTGAACTTCTGTTTATTTTATTAAACTTGCATTAAAGCTTCTTTTATGCATTTTAAGTTAATTCTCAATCTAAAATCCTACGAGATTACCACATAACTCTGAACCCACATTCGTTTGATAATCAAATATTTGTTTGTTGGAATTTCTCTTGACCAAAATTTCATTTAAACAAATTGGCACGCCTAGTGGGACAAGTTCAGAGTAATTCGTAGTGTCATAAGAAATGGTTTTATGCATTTAAGAAGTGAAAAATTTATCTACTCTTCCCAAAATATACAAATCATGAGTAATGTAAGTAATCATGCGTCAGATGCACCTTCGACAGCCATTACTGCACCACCCGCGACCATCGTTAGTACTGGCCTGGTGAATGACGTTGTAATAACTGGTGCTCTCCGGAGTAATCCAGTGTTAGAACAGGTGTTGCCTGGAATAACTCAGCCATCATCGAGTCAGCCAAGTAACCAAAGCATAATGAATTCTAATTCAAGGTTCGTACCACAATATGGGTTGCCACCCAATTATGTTCTTCCTGTGACGGCACAAATGAGACTTGGCTCCACGTTGGCCAATACTGTCGGCCAATTAGTAGCGTCACAAGGCCAACCACAAATAAGTTTGGCCTTAGCAAGTTTTAGTAGCCAGGGAGTAGGGGTTGCAGGTACAAGTAATCCAACTCTTTTTTGACAAGAGAGATTGAATTTGGGATCAGTTTTCCCAACTATGTCGAGAGACACTCCCCAAAGTATAACAGGGTCAACTATGAATTTTTTGGCCAGCTTTCGACAACAAATAGATGAAAGTAACCATGACATGGTGCATATGTTCACTCAACAAATGGGTGCTGTGATTACGCCAATCATGGAAAACACAAATAATGCTTGTACCGCATTGGCCCAACAAATGGCAAGGCTAAATCAAGCATTGGGAATAAGACAATCGGCCAATGAAAATGTTCAAAGGATCTAGCCTGGGGAAAATAGAGAAATGGTTGCACCTCAGGCAAATGAGGGACAAAATCAATAAAACCTAGAACAACCTAGGCAAAATGATCAGCCACGCTTGGAATATGGTAATGTCCATATATTCCGTCGAGGTGATGAAGATCAAATGGCTAGAAATAATGCAGCCATGAGATTATTTTGACAGAATCTTGGGGAGCACCAAGTGATTGAACAAAACATAAATCAAGTAGTGCAACAAGTACTGAATAGGTTTAGGTTCAATATTGGATATGCTAACTAACTAATGTGTGTGAAACAACATCATGTTTTATTCTTATTTTGCATGTATTCTTAGGCATTTTAGACATTTTAGTTTCCCTTTTTGTTTGTTTTTCCCTTAGTTCGGATAACTGCGGTGTTTGTGGTGTTATTGTGTAGGATTGGTGCTAAATTGGCCTTGGAATGGATGGAAGCTTGCATGATTGAAGTTGGAGCTTTATGGATAGCAAAAAGGTGCAAAAAGAGACTTCCAGAGAGTTCCACGGCCTGGCCGTGGAACCAACCACGGCCGTGGAACTCAACAGCATGCAAAATTAGCCTGTGGCAGAGAGAACCACGGCCCCATGGAATTCTGGCAGAGAGAACCACGGCCTGGCCGTGGAATGATCCACGGCCCCATGGAATTCTGACAGCAAGTTCCACGGCCTGGCCGTGGAATGAACCACGGCCGTGGTTCGCAGCGCGCAGCAGAATTTTAGTTTTTATTTTTATTTCTTTTGGGGCTTTTTAGCCAATTAAAACCCTAGGGTTATAAATAGAGGTTCTGAATACAATGAGGGAGTTCTAGTTTGGTTCAAAAGGAGGCACAAAGGAGGCTTGGGTTCTTCATCTTTCTCCCTTCTTCTTCCATTGTTACGGGTTTGGGATATTTTTAAGTTTGATTTCTTGTCTCCTCTTCTCTATGTCTGAGTAGTTTCTTTTGTTTCTAGGATTGGGCAATGCCCTTTTATACATTGATAATGATTAATTGACGTTGTTTCCCCTTTTATTAATCTTGATTATTCTTTGATTCAATCCTTATTGTTTTTATTCATGTGAATTTGCTGGCCACTTATTTGTATCTCATAGGCATTTAGGGACGTACTGTGAGGTGAACCTAAGTGTTGGAACCATAAGAATTGAACTTAAGGTCTAAATCACGAGAGTAGTTTTAGCCTTTCGAGGATTCAATGAATTGCCACAAAGCGTAATGGGTTCAATTTAAATTCAATTACCACGAGAGTAGGAATTGGTTTAATTGGGCATGGATCTTGTATCTTGAGAAAGAACATTAACTAATTTAGGGTAATTCACCTTCAATTGAATTCCAGATTTAATAAAAGGGTTGTCAATTAGGATTTATCTTGTATCATTGTGGTATCCCAATCTTGGAAGCTTTCTTGAATTTGAAAATTCCTTTCTTGATAATTCGCTATTTTTGTTCTGAATTCTATTTTCTTGATTTTATTTAATTGTTTTGTTACTACGTTCTTCTTAATCAACAATAATATTCCCTTTTGTTTAACTTAATTGAATTAATTAATTAATTAGTATTCATAGACACAGTCCTTGTGGATTCGATCTTTTTTATTACTTGACGACGAAACTGTACACTTGCGGATTTCACGCACCACTAACCCTTTTTTGTTTCAGCATTTCCTGACTGGGTGCAACAAGCAGAGCTGCCCAGAGGAATTAAAATTCCTAAACTTTCTAAGTTTGCAGGAGAGAGTGGGGAATCAACTGTTAAGCATATTGCACAGTATACTATAGAAATTGGGGAGTTGACCACTATTGAAGGCCTTAAAATGAGATTCTTCACAAGTTCCCTTACAAAAAATACTTTTTCTTGGTTCTCGACATTGAGACCAAACTCAGTCCATTCCTGGGCTTAATTGGAAAGGAGCTTTCACGATCATTTCTTTAGAGGAGATTTAAAAGTGAGACTTACAGATCTCTTCAATATCAAAAGAATGTACAATGAGACTGTGGATAATTATCTTGCTAGGTTTCGAGAAATAAGGAGTAGATGTTTCATTCCTATACTTGAGATAGAAATAGTAAAGATTACTGCAGGAGGCTTAGACTATTACATAAGGAAGAAATTAGTGAATCAATATTTAGTTGATCTTGCCCAACTAAATGAGAAGGTTAGGCAACTAAAAGCTGAAAAGATTCAAAAGCAAAAAAGATTCCTTAAAAGAGAGAAAGTGGCATTTGTTAGATTAGGTGAATGCGACGATGAAACTAAAGATAGCAATGATGAATTTGAAATTAATATTGCTGAATTTCAGAATGATCCACCTTATGTTTGTCAGGCTTTACAGGCTACAAGAAATAAGGAGAAAATGAGTTATGTCAATAGAAAAACATATACATTTGACATAATAAAAGCCGACAAAATCTTTGATTTATTACTAAAAGATAAACAGATTAAACTGTCGGAAGGTCATAAGTTGTTAAAACTTGATGAAATAAAAGATCAAAAATATTATAAATTTCATAATAATTTCGGTCATGTTACTAATGAATGTATTCGTTTCAGAGACATAATCTAGAAAGCAATAATGGATGGGTGTTTGAAGTTTGCTAATAAGCCTAAAGCAGATATGAAGGTTGATACAGATCCATTTCAGGCTGGAGTGTCTTATGTTGATCAGCAGGTTCCTTTGAATGTTGGGATGCTCAACATAAGGGATTTGCAAGAGTTCGATGTTGACACAGAGGTTTCAATCGACATCTATCCAAAGTCAAGAGAATCTCTTGAAGCATTTCTTGAGAGGAAGAAAGAGAAGGGAAAGGTAAGATTGTGCCCGAGATATAATGCAGTATACGATGAGTTTGCTGCAAAGAAAGCTGCTGAAGGACAACTAAGAGACCCGCAGGGTAAGAAGAAGGTTTTCGACAAGAAAGTTTGGAGACCACAAAAGCCTTTTCATGCTCTAAGGCTAAGGCCAGTTTATACGCCTAGGCATAACATGAATGGCTGGTTGATTGAACAATCTAGTGATTCTTTGGGAAGTAGTTCATTTTCCAGAGGCCGTGTTGGGCCAACCAAGACTAGAGTGCCACCTGCCAATGTTGCTGTGGACATGTGGGTAAAAAATTCTGTAATGGTAAGTCCTACATATTTTCGACGAAATGTGGCTGCCAAGAAGAATAAAATTCAAAGAAATCGACCATTTTGGAATGAAGATTACCAAAATGGTAGGATCGATCAAGGTAAAGCTATGATTGGCCAAGATGTAGCAGGGCCATCAAAGCCTCTTCCATTGTCGAAGAGTAAGAAAAGGATACTGCAGAGATTAAGACAAGCACAGAAGAAAAGGGATATGGCTGAAGGATTAGTGATCAAGGAACAGCCCATAGAAACAAGTTGTCTGGTGATCTAAAACAAGCCAGTACCAAATCAGAATGAAGATGGTAAGAAGTTGAAAAGTATTATCACAAAAGAATTCATGGATACAAGGGATTATTTCCAAAGAAGCCGACAACAAATGCAATTAGATGGCTCGACATGGATGATAAACTCCGATAAGAAAAGTTAGTAGAGATAAAAAAGGGTAAGCAAGTCCAAAGGCCTATTACAAACAAAACTAAGATGAAATGGCCAATTGGATTAGTAGCAGCAGAAGAAGCAAGAAAAAATAATGTACCAGTCGAAGAAGACAGGGAGATGGTTGAATCAAAAGATGAAAAGATGATAATGAGCAAGGTCGAGATCAAAGATCTTAAAATGCAAAGTGAGGATGTTGAGAATTGGTTGAAGGAAGAGATTATGAAAGTCCCGGAAGATCCTGACCAAGATGTCGAATGGAGGAAGAAAATGCTTGACATAATCAAAGGAAGAGAAAAATTAGCGAAGCCTGATTGCCAAGACATGGATTTAATGACTGATGAAGTTATTGAGGCTTTGAATGATCCAAATGATCTTTTGGGCCTTGGTGACGATGATCAATTTGACATGGACATTAACTTGGATAAAGATTTAGATGACATTCTAATGGCTATGGATAGTAACTTACCGTCGGAAGATTACTTCAGGATTGGAAGATATGGAAGTGATGAAAGGCTGTCTGATGAGGAGGAATTCCTGAAGTCATTGAGCGTAAATTTAATTTTAGTGTTACCTGCAAAATTCGAAGGGTATCACGATATTGTATACACTGGGGAAAATGAAGAAGATCTAGATGACCTGGATGATCATTAGCTTCTTTTTCAGGATAATATGGTAACAGTTTTCGATAACATAGCTTAACTTGAGAAACCGACAGAAGAACAGAAGGCTCATCTACGACCGTTACACATCAAGGCTCTATTAGAAGGAAAGCCCACCAATAGAGTTTTGATAGACAGGGGGGCAGCTATCAATTTGATCCCAAGGGCGATGCTCAAGAAACTTGCGAAAAATAAGTTTGATTTGATGTCGACCAACATGAATGTCACTGACTTCAGTGGTCAAACTTCCCTATCGGACAGAGTAGTGATGTTGAATGTACAAGTCGGATCTATTACAAGGTCGACGTTGTTTGTAGTAATACTAACAAAATCAAGTTACAATCTTTTACTAGGAAGAGATTGGATACATGTCATCAGAGCGATATCATCAACGGTTCATCAGAAGCTTATTCTTTGGAATGAAGATGATCAAGTAGAAATAATAGAGGCAGATAATAGTCCTTGTTATCTACAACAACTTCATGTCAATTTTAAAATATATGCTCCAAATGTCAAGCCAGACACAGCAAATGATGGAGTCATTAACAAAGAGGTGCTTGAAGTTTGCTTGATGGACCAGTTATTTTTTTCTTCTAGTGAAGAAGGTCGAAGGAGATCAGTCAAGCACTAGTTATAAGTGTTAAGGATAAATCAAATAGACTGTCGGCCTATTTGGCTGACAGAGCAGTATACACCACTGAAAGTATGCTGTCAGATTATGTAATGGATTATGGTCCTTTAGGTTTTGAAAAAGGACTTAATGAAAAACAAAGTGTAGAAGTGGAAGATCCTTTGAAAGAAATAAACTTAGGCACTGAAACAAATAGGAGGCCTATATTTGTGAGTTCATTTCTGCTAAAGGAGTTCAAAGAAAAGCTTGTCGAATTAATTATGGAATATAAAGATTGTTTTGCCTGGAATTATGATGAAATTCCTGGATTGAGTAGAGATCTTGTCGAGCATAGATTGCCTTTGAAAGAAGGATTGATAGGAGGCCCATTGTGCCTAATTCGGGCCATCAGATGGCTGAGATAGAAGATGATATGTTAGTGGGCTTTAAGCATGATAAGCCCAAGATTTGGAGAGTTTATGAAAGAAAGAAAAATAAAGGGAAGAAGGGAAAGAATGAGGTAGCAGCTGCCAAGCTGGAAGTTAATTAGATTTTCTTTATAGGGAGAAGGAGAATAATGAAACAGATATGACAGAAGAATTTTGTTTGTACCCAAGGGGTTAGGCAGAGAGAGAGTATCTCTTCTCTGAGGAGCATTACTCTGGTTTTCCATTGTAGAGAGTTTTGTCTCTTATTTTCAATATATATTCTGCATTACCTTTCCTTTAATTCTTCTCTGCTCTATCAGTTAGTCCGACTTGCCGCTGTCATGCCCCCAAAAATGGCAGAACGAGTGAATGCTTTAGAAGTTCGTTTGGAGCGTGTGGAAGCTAGGATGGAGGAGATGAAACAGACATTGTTGGCTAAGATGAATTGTTTATGGGGAATCCCATCTCATTCCAGTCACCATCCCAGAAGTGAAAAGGAGCAGTCTTCGTCGATGGACGAGTTTCGTTTATCAACTAAGAAGGTGGAGCATCCTTCTTTTGTTGGTGAGGACCCTGTAGCATGGATTACTCGTGCTGAAACGTATTTTGAAGTGCAACGCATCTCCGAGGAGGTTCGCATTTAGTTAGCGAAGTTGAGCATGGAGGGTCAAACGATACATTAGTTCAATTTGTGGAAGGATTCCACTGAAGAATTGACGTGGGAGAATTTCAAGGAAGCTTTGGTGGCGAGATTCGGAAGGGGTCATTTGGACAATCCGTTCGAAGAGCTGAAGGAACTTAAACAAAATGCCTCGGTGGATGAGTATATAACTGATTTTGAGCTTTTCTCTTCTCAGTGTGGTCGTTTACCTGAGCTCCAATTGGGTACGCACCTTCAAGCCAAAATCACGTTACTAGGCGATGCAACTTGCTCGCGACGTTGAGGTAGAATTTACTGTGCAATGGCAACCGGGTCAGTTGTATGGGTCGCGTCTGCGATCGGGTCAGCCACCCACTTAGACTCATCAACCAAGGGCAGGTTGGACCCAATGTGAAGGAGAAGGTTTTGGGCCATCAAGTCAGGCCCAATCGGTGTAGTCATGGAACTCGGGTAAGCCCAAGTCTCAATCCGGGTCAAACTTTTCACCCGGGTTTAGGAATAAGGGGGTGTCTTCCGCTGTGATTTTGAAAGGCAGTACTGTGGAGGAGTCGCAGTGATACGGCGGAGACAGGAATTGTGGGGTTAAACATCTCCCTTATTCAGAAGTGTTGGAGAGAAGAGCTAAAGGGCCTTTGTTTTCGCTGCAATGAAAGATTCCATCATCTTCATCAATGTGCTAGAAAATAACTAAGATTGATCATTTTAAGGGATGATGAGACAGTTAACAAGGATGGCGAGATTATCGCCATTGAAGCTGAGGAAGATGAGGAAGAAGAACAACTTGACTACAAGGTGATGGGAGTGTTTGGCATAACCAATTCGCTTTGGTCTGGTGTGAAAACCATGAGATTGGAGGGTATGATAGGAGGCGTGTCTGTGTTGGTGTTGATTGATAGTGGGGCAACCCACAATTTTATTACTGCAGCAGTGGTGGAGGCTTTGGGTTTGCCTATGAACACAACAAATTCGGTGGGAGTGAGGTTGGGTGATGGACACAGAGTGTTGACTATGGGGAAATGTGAAGGAGTGCCATTGCACATAGGTGATTTAGTGGTAAATTTGGATGTTTATGTTCTGGGGTTAGGAGGTGTGGATGTGATTTTGGGAGTGGTATGGTTAGAAACTTTGGGTAAAGTGACGATGGATTGGAAGGAAATGTCTATGGTATTTGAACACTATGGCCACATGATTAAACTCAGAGGATAGGGAAGGATTACACAAAAAAGGAGTTCGGGTGTTCCTGCTACTCTCTAAAGCATCGTGGAGGAGGATGTTAAAGAGATCGAAGGCTGGTTTTGGTCAACAACAATTGAGGTGGGTGCAGAACATTTAATGTCCAAGTCCAATTTCCTTGAGCTCCAGAATGTGTTGTGTAATTATGATGTAGTTTTTAAGGAAGCTAGTGGGTTACCTCCAGTGAAGAACACTTCTCATTCAATTGTATTACAGCAAGGAGCAGGCCTAGTGAGTGTAAGACCATATAGATACTCGTATTACCAAAAGGATGAGATAGAAAAATAGATTAAATCACTTCTTCAACAAGGGGTGATTCGCAATAGCTCTAGTTCTTTTTCTAGTCCAGTTATTATGGTAAAGAAGAAGGATAATTTGTGGCGTATGTGCACAGACTATCGAGCATTAAATGGGGTGATTGTGCAGGATAAATACCCTATTCCGGTTGTTGATGAATTGCTGGATGAGTTATTTGGAGCGGATTATTTTTCTAAATTGGACCTAAAATTCGGTTACCACCAGATTAGGATGAAGGAGGAGGATATTCATAAGACTGCATTTCTTACTCATGAGGGTCACTACGAGTATTTGGTAATGCCCTTTGGTTTAACAAATGCTCCGGTGACTTTTTAGTCAGTAATGAATGAGATTTTCAAGCCTTTTTTGCGCAAATTTTTTCTGGTCTTCTTTGATGATATTTTGGTGTACAGTAAGGATTGGAGCACACATTTACAGCATTTGGAGACAATTTTAAAGGTGCTGCAACTGCATCAATTTGTAGTGAACTGCAAGAAGTGTGCTTTCGGACAACGACAAGTTGAATACCTTGGTCATGTAATTTCCCAGCAAGGTGTGGCAGTGTATCCTAATAAGGTGAGCAGTGTGGTTAATTGGCCTATTCCTAAGAATGTAAAAGGTGTACATGGGTTCCGTGGTTTAACCGGGTATTACAGGAAATTCATTGCTAATTATGGTAAAATCGCCAAGCCATTGATAGATTTGACCAAGAAAGATAGTTTTGTGTGGAATACAGCAGCTGCCTCAGCTTTTGAGCAATTGAAACTCTCAGTTACTTCTGCTCCGGTGTTGGCCTTGCCCAATTTTTTAATTCCCTTAGAGATTGAATGTGATGCTTCAGGTAGAGGAGTGGGAGCAGTGTTGTTACAATTGAAACACTCGATAGCTTACTTTAGTAAGGCTTTTTGTGGATCTAAATTGTCTAAGTCAGCTTATGAAAAAGAGTTGATGGCTTTGGTTTTAGCCATTCAACATTGGAGGCATTATTTATTGGGTAGAAGGTTCATTGTGTATTCTGATTAGAAAAGCTTGAGGCATTTGATTCAACAAAGAATCACCACAGCAAACCAACAAGAATGGATAGCTAAGTTGTTGGGATTTGATTTTGAGGTGGTGTATAAGGTGGGGCTGGAAAATAAGGTTGCTGATGCTTTATCTAGGTAACATGATGAAACAGAATTGAAAGCAATTGTGTTTTATCCTATTTGGCAACAAGGTAAGGAGTTGCAGGATGAAGTGATGTAGGACCCTATTTTAAAAGCAATCATTGATGCTGTAGTAATTGATCCAGATTCCAGACCAGGTTATGTTTTCAAGGGATGGGTCTTGTTCTATAAGAATAGATTGGTGTTACCAGAAAAATCTCCTCTGATTCCATTACTATTAAAGGATTTTCACTCTTCTTCGAGTGGTGGCCATTTTGGGTTCATTCGCACTTATAGGAAGATTGCTGGAAATTTATTTTGGCAAGGAATGAAAAGAAGTGTGCAAGAATTTGTTAGAGCTTGTAACATTTGTCAAAGGCAGAAATATGCGGCTACGACTCCTAATGGGTTGCTACAACCATTGTCTATTCCTGTGCTGATTTGGAGTGAAATATCTATGGATTTTATAATTGGGCTACCCAAAAGAAATGGCTATGAGGCAATTCTAGTTGTGGTGGATAGACTATCCAAATATGGTCATTTTATCCCTCTTAAGCATCCATTCACAGCTCGCAGTATCGCTGCTATTTTTGCTAAAGAGGTAGTGTGATTACATGGAATCCTATAATCAATTTTGAATGACCGCGACCCTTTGTTTGTTAGCATCTTCTGGAGGGAGCTGTTTAAGCTTCAAGGTACTATTTTGAAGATGTCTTCTTCTTATCATCCTTAAATAGATAGACAAACGGAGATGGTAAATCGATGTTTGGAAGCTTACTTAAGGTGTTTTGTGTCCGAACAACCAAAATCGTGGTCACATTGGCTTCCTTGGGCGGAATTGTGGTATAACACCACTTTCCATGTGTCCACAGGGTTCACCCCTTTCCAGATTGTTGATGGGAGACCACCACTAGCTTTGGTGCATTTTTTGGAAAGTGAAACTCAGGTAGAAGCTGTGGCACAAGAGTTAAAGGATTGTGATGAAGCTTTGAGACAATTGAAATATAATCTGCAATGAGCTCCAGAGCAAATGAAACACTATGCTGATAAGAAGAGGAAGGAAGTACATTTTGCTGTTGGAGAATGGGTTTTTCTTAAATTGAGGCCTCACAAGCAGAATTCAGTTGTGCACAGGATCCATCAGAAGCTGGCCCCTTGATTTTTGGACCTTATAAGGTTATACGAAAGCTGGGGGAAGTGGCTTATAAACTGCAGCTACCTGAAGCTTCTAGAGTGCACCCCGTATTTCATGTTTCACAGCTAAAGAAGGCAGTAGATGATTATCAGTCTTCTCCGAATTTGCCTTTGGATTTAGGGATAGATATGGAAGCAAGCATTCATCCTGAGAAGGTGCTGTCATGAAGAGACAAGTTTGAAGAAGGACAACACACAAGAGAATGGTTAATTCAATGGAATGGCATGTCTGCCACGGATGCCACGTGGGAAAAGGAACTGCTGCTGCAAAGTCAATTTCCTGAATTTAGCCTTGAGGACAAGGCTGTTATTGAAGGACGGGGTAATGATAAAAGGCCCATTATGCCTAATTCGGGCCATCAGATGGCTGAGACAGAAGATGATATGTTAGTGGGCTTTAAGCATGATAAGCCCAAAATTTGGAGAGTTTATGAGAGAAAGAAAAATAAAGGGAAGAGGGGAGAGAATGAGGTAACAGCTGCCTAGCTAGAAGTTAGTTAGGATTTGCTTTATAAGGAGAGGGAGAATAATAAAACAGATATGACAAAAGAATTTTGTTTGTACCCAAGGGGTTAGGCAGAGAGAGAGTATCTCTTCTCTGAGGAGAATTGCTGTGGTTTTCCATTGTAGAGAGCTTTGTCTCTTATTTTCAATATATATTTTGCATTACCTTTCCTTTAATTCTTCTCTGCTCTATCAAGGATGCAAACTTGTCAAGCAAGCCAATAGAAGATTTGCACCTGAGCTGATTTTAAAGATAAAGGAAGAGGTCGAAAGATTGCTCAAAGCCAAGTTCATCAAAACAACCAGGTATGTCGAATGGCTTTCTAATATTGTTCCTATAATTAAGAAAAATGGCAAGTTAAGAATATGTGTAGATTTTAGAAATTTGAACACTGCTACACCTAAAGATGAATATCCTATGCCGATTGCGGACATGTTAGTTGATGCCGCATCTGGACATGAATTGTTAAGTTTTATAAATGGCCATGCAAGTTATAATCAAATTTTTATAGCTGAAGAGGACGTGTCAAAAATTGCCTTCAGATGTCCAGGAGCCATTGGGATAGATGAATGGGTAATCATGCCTTTCAGTTTAAAAAATGCAAGGGCGACCTATCAGAGAGCAATGAACACAATTTTCCATGATGTCATTGGAAAATTTATGAAAGTTTACATTGACGATGTCATTGTCAAGTCGAAAACAAAGGAGAGCCATCTGACAAACTTGAGGCAGGCATTCGACAGGATGAGGAAGCACAGTCTTAAGATGAATCCAGAAAAATATGGTTTTGGAGTGTCAGCTGCTAAATTCTTGGGTTTCTTAGTCCATAAAAAAGGTATTGAGGTGGACAAGAATAAAGCCAAGGCAGTTTCGGAGGTCGCACCACCGACGAACAAAAAGGAATTATAGTCTTTTTTAGGAAAAGTGAATTTCCTGAGAAGATTCATATCCAATTTGTCAAGAAGAACTAGAGTTTTTGCTCCATTGATCAAGTTGAAGGCTGAACAAGACTTTGCGTGGGAACCTTGCCACCAAGAAGCCTTCAACCAGATAAAGCAGTATTTGACAAATCCACCAGTCATGATGCCTCCAGTGTCTCAAAGACCATTAAAGTTGTATATATCAACATCAGAAGTAGCCATAGGAAGTATGTTGGCTCAAGAAGATGAAAATAACATCGAAAAAGTTGTGTATTATCTTAGTTGAGTTTTAAATGATGCTGAGAGGAGATATAGTGCAATAGAAAAACTTTGTTTAGCATTATATTTCTCATGTACTAAACTCAAATATTATATGATGCCTTGTAATGTATTGGTTATATCGAAAACTGATATAATAAAATATATGTTATTAAAACCAGTGTTAAATGGACGTATTGGAAAATAGACCATTGCTTTGTTGGAGTTTTCTTTACAATATGTTCCAATGAGAGCGGTGAAAGGCCAAGTAATTGCTGATTTCTCAGCCGACTACCCTTGTTTGGATATGAATAACATAAATGTTATCGGTTTAAAACCTTAGTGTTTATATTTTGATGGTTCAAGGCATCATAATGGAATTGGAGTGGGGATTTTAATTGTTTCTCCTCAAGGTACTCCAACTAAGTTCATGTTTGAACTTAAGTATGCTTGTTCCAACAATGAGGGTGAATATGAAGCCTTAATTATCAGATTAGAAATATTAGAAGAAATGAAAGCACATAGTGTGCAAATTTTTTGTGATCACAGTTGGTCGTTAAACAGCTTGCCCAAGAATATAAATGTGTCAGTAAAAATCTAATAAAATAATATATTGCGGTGTGTAAGTTAATGAAGAAATTCGACGAAGTAACTGTTGAACACATTTCTAGAAGTTTAAATGAAAAGGCTAATGAATTAGTGCAAGTAGCCTCTGGGCATAGAATTTCATCCAAAGTTCTTCCAAATCTAATGGAAATAAGGGAACTTTTATATCCATTAGAGGAGAGAGATATACTATAAAATAATATTTTGACAATTAATGACTGGAGACAACCAATACTAAGTTATTTGGAAAATCTGAGTCAAGATGCGAATAGAAAGCTTAAATACAGAGCATTGAAATTTGCAGTATTAGGAGGGGCCTTGTATAGAAAGTCTATCGATGAAAATTTAGAGGTTTGCCTGAGTGAAGTAGAGGCTTATATTACCTTAGCAGAAGTCCACGAAAGAATTTGTGGAGCTCATTAGGCAAGTGATAAGATGAAATGGGTCCTTCGACGTCAAAGGTATTATTGGCCTACACTGGTTAGGGATTGTATAATGTTTGCTAAGTCTTGTGAAGAGTATCAAAGACATGGCCATATACAAAATGTTCCTGCTAGTGAATTACATTCTATAGTTAAACCTTGGCCTTTCAGGGGATGGGCTTTGGGTTTAATTAGTCAAATTCATCCTGCATCGTCGAAGGGATATAAATATTTTCTAGTAGGAGTTGATTATTTCACCAAGGGGGTTGAGGCTGTGGCCTTGAAGGATGTAAGCCAACAGGATGTGATTGACTTTATTGAAGATAATATAGTTTGTTAATTTGGAATACCACAAACTTTGACAATCGACCAAGGGTCAGTATTCATTGGAAAGAAAGTTGATGAATATGTCAGTTCAAGAAAAATTAAAATGCTCACGTCGACGCCATATTATGCTCAGGCAAATGGCTAGGTAGAGGCCATGAATAAAATAATCATAAGTCTGATTAAAAACCATATTGGTCGACAGCCTAGGAATTGACATAATACCCTTAATCAAGTACTATGGGTGTATAGAAATTCACCAAGAGAAGCAACGGGCACATCACCATACAAGTTGGTATATGGTCATGATGCATTATTGCCCGTCAAAATTAATCTTCAATCAGTTCGTATTCAAAAGTAAGATGAGTTACCAGTTGAACACTACTGGGACTTAATGTTTGATGAGTTAAATGAATTGAGTGATGAAAGATTAATTGCCTTGGAAAATTTGATTCGACAAAAGGAAAGAATTGCTAAATTTTATGATAGTCGGATTAAATACAAGTCTTTTAAGGTTAATGATTTTGTTTGAAAGGTGATTTTGCCCATGGATAGAAATTGTCGAGAATATGGGAAATGGTCCCCAAAGTGGGAAGGACCATTTAAAGTGACTCAAGTATTTTCAGGAAATGCTTATGCACTTGTCGAAATTAATTCTAGTTTAAGAATTAAGTCAATTAATGGCAAATATTTGAAGTCATATAGACCGACAATGTGTGAAGTAAAAATTGACAAAGAATGAAGAAAAAAAAATTTTCATGTGTTTGGAGATTACAAGTTACATTGTCAAAATAAGAATGCTAGACAAATGTTACAACTTGATATTGCCAAAACTTTACAAAAGAATAAACTGACAATTAGCTAAAAATGGAAAAAGTTACATTTAAAATTTTTGTAGAACCTCCCAGGAATCTTCTAAAAAGTGTTTGTCGGTACAGGCAGTTTGATATTTTGCTTCAAGGGAATATATTTTTGCTAACACAGCTTTGGCTTCGATAGCCCATTATTTAATATTGTTAGCAATACTTTGCTGCCTAGCGGCCCCTTGTTGCAATGTTGTTTGAAGTTTCTGTTTGTAACATCAGGCTGCTTCGAGTTTTTTCTCTAAGTCTTCAATTTCTTTGTCAAGCTCTGCTTCTTTGTTCTTTCATTTCACAAGATTTTCCTTCAAGATTGCATTTTTGCTCTTTGCGTCGGTCAACTACTTCAAGATTCTAGATTTTTCTTGAACTTCTTTTATATAAGCAGGAATGACTCGACGAATAGCAGGCATCTTTGCTGTTAAGCTTTGAAGAAAATCTTTAACAATCGTAGGAAGAGCTCGACTGGTTATTAGTAGTTGTTAGGCGAGGGGTTCAAGTTCAATCACAATGGCCACCATCCTTTCTTGAAGGAGTTGATCAGAAATCAAGTGCTCAAAGGAGTAAGTGAAGGCATTCTTCAATTCAGATAAGAGTCCAGTGATATAAGAATCACTAGAATCTTGTCCAAACTGTGTCGAAGAGCAAGCTGATTGAGGAGAACTTCAGTGACCGCCCGACAACATTGTTATTAATTCATCTAAGTCTGCCTCTATGTCTTCAGTATTTTTTGGCACAGAGGCAATCAAGTTGATTGGAGGAGATGGAGGTAGGTTGATTACAGCAAATTCTGCCATAAGAGTATCCATGTCAAATTCTTTTGAGAAAAGTTAGATAGGATTAGCTTTATCTGATTAAGAAGAACTCTCAATGCCTGGGGCGATTGGAGTTTTTTCTGAGGTTAGTACAGTCTGGGTTTCTATCGGAGGTGGTGGAGAAACAGCAGGTATTGCAGAGGTCGGAGAAGTTTGGAATTCTAGAGGATTCTCGATTTCCAGTCTTCGTGGACTATTTGATACAGCTGGGTTTACTGAATCCTGTAGATAAACAGAGGAGATTTTCAGAATAAATAACATCATAAAAATAGTTGAGTTTGGTAAGATATGCTACCTCGGGAGACTATCGAATTGATTCTTCAATTCTTAGTTTGACAATAGGTTCTAGAGGATGACCAGCAGCTTGATCAGCCTCTGGATCCTGAAATGATAAAGTCATATATTGAATGAATGATAAGTATCAAGAATCTGAAGGAAAGAAGTATATCAATTAAAATATTACCTCAGATGAAAGAGAGATGGTTTCTGTCTCCAATTCGATAGAGGGCTTCAAAGTGGAATTTGTGGATTGAGTTTTCTTCTTTTTCTTCTGCAAAGGTAAGATAAGATGAGATTTTATCAAGTGCTAGAGAATATATAATAGTACAAGGCATACCTTTGGAGGATGTTCAGGAGATGGGATTGAAGACTCGACAAGTGCAACAGAAGTGATAGGGGTAGATTCACTAAACTATATTCGACATCAAATTAAGCTTGAACAAATTTAGAAACCAAGTTTTAATGTTTAGTCAAAAAGTATGAATACCTTAAGGGTTTTTGACTTTCGAGGTTTTGTAGCAGCACCATGTTTTGAGGAGCTTTTTGTCAACGTTGATACAGTCGATTTGGCCTTTAGAGCCTTGGGAATAGAAGGATTTTGAGTCTTTTTGCTTTTCTTCTTTTTTGAGGAAAGGGCTTCCTCTTCTTCTTCCTCATCACCTTCTTGAGGTTGCTTGTACTCCAAAGGTCTTTTCAATGGGAGTGCTGCGAGAAAAGAGATAAACTTAGTAGATGTGACAAAAAATCAAAATGACAGAATATAAGAAAAAAATACCTTCAGGTATTTCAGTGATGACCCGGGTATTCCTGACAAATTATTCATATGACAAGGCAAACCGACGAGTAAACTTGACTTCTGGAGTTCTTGTAAAAAAGATATTACTCACAGAATAAATCCTATTTGAAATAGAGAAGTTACCAGCCCTTGTAGGTTTACCTGGAAATTCGTCAGCCAAACCAAAACGAGCACAAGGAAGAAGCACTGGTTTTGGAAAAGGGATTTGAAAAGGTTCAAGTCGTGCTAAAGGGTTTTTTATGGAAACTGAAAAAAAGTTATTGGAACATTTTTCCTTGTGTGCTTGTTTTAGTTTGGCCACGACTTTTTCACAGTGTCGAACAATTAAGCTAGGACACCTGAAGTCCCATTTGATTTTGTAGTATTTTTCAAAAGCCTTGATATCTTGAATATGCTTACCTGTAGTCTTTGTCGAAGGATTCTGACCCTACACTGGAACAGAGTTTCAGTAATGCGGCTTCGACAGGTTTCGATATCGACATGGTAAGGACTATAGTATTTAGTCCACCATTCAATGAAGTCTTTGGAAACTCCTTTGTAAAGAGTTAATGCAGAAATTTTGAAGTTTTGTTTGTGCCTTTGATTCCTCAAAGCCACTCGTACAAGATCCGACATGCTCTGTAGATGGCCATTCATGAGGTGTTCTTTGGCTTTGTGTGAAAATGGTGCTGGAATAACTTGACAAAATCCCAGTTGTCGAGTTACCATATTTGGTAGACACAACTCTAAGGGTTTGTCTGTTGAACCAGGAAGACCAGCAACCAGGATTTGTCGATAAAGAAAGTTGGACAAAATGAAAATATTGTCGGCTTGAGTAGAAGGGTCATTGGAGAGAATTGGTCGAGTGAACCACTCCAGACCAAGGGAACAGTCGGCAAAGGGAGAAAAATATATGTCTTCAGTACTAAAGGAGATGGAATGAAAAATAATGAATAAGTTTATAAAATTTTCTAAGTTTTGTTTGTGGACTTTTTCATGTTTTACATGGCAAAGTTTTATGCCATAAGTAGCAAGAGAGATTGTTGGGGGAGAAGTTTCGACCAAAAAGTCTCCTAAAATGGCATTCAGCCAAAGTTGGAGTAGCCACATTGGGCCACCAGAGTTGATTTTCTTCACTTGAGATCTAATACTTTGGACAATTTCACCTATGCTCAGGTAGAGATTAGCAAGGAGAAATTGACCAAGGGCTAATGATCGAACTTCATGAAGAAGGTTAGCAAGTTGAAGAAAAGATTTGGATACCTGAACCGACCTAGATCCTACAGCATAAGCTGATAACCAAAGAAGAAGAAAAACTAGATGTTCTTCGTTGGTCACAGGACCAGTTTCAGGAAGGTAGAAACTGATGAAATTTGAAAAAAAGTGGGGGCTTTTGAGTAGACATCAATAGTATTTGAAGGTTGAAGGATAGGTGTGATGATCTCCCCATCTGGTCGAAGACCAGTTATGGCAGCTACGTCAAAAAGCGTAGGACCCATCATGCCATAGGGGAATTGAAAGGAGTTAGTGGTTTTATTCCAAAAGAAGAATGAAGCACCCAACATGCAAGAATCCATTTTTATGGGATAATGGGAGAGTTGGATACAATTGAAGATACCTATCTCCCCCCATAAGCCTTCTTTAGAAGCTTGAACCCTATCAAGTCACTCAAGATACCCATTAATATGGGTAGAGGGAGTTCTGAATAACCTTTCAGACTTGTTGAAATAGCTGATAGGGATGGATGGAAGGAAGGGAAGCCAAGATAGCTTCTTGGGGATTTTTACAAGGAAAGAAATAGTCTATTTCATCAGTGATGAATTCTTTGGGCAAAACTGGGCCCAAGAAAGCAGCCGGAGGGTCTAAAGAAAGTGAAGAATCATTGATAGGGAGAATTACCTTCGAGAGATAGCAAAGTTCAGACTTCCGCAGAGTTGGGTCTTGAACAATGGCATGATTTCTTAAATCCACTGTTGGTGCGCTAAGAGATTGAGAGCTGGAAGCCATGGAAAAAGGCAGAAATTTGCAGAGAAGACATGCAGAAGTGAAGTTGAAGATGATGAACAGTGAAGAAGGTTGAAGGTGATGAATAGTAAAAAGGTGTGTGAATTTGAAAAACTATTTTTTTGCAAAATAGGGGTAATTATGATCCTTATTTATTAGGGAATGGTTATTTAATGTTTGCAATGATAAGTGTAGTTATGACCATCCAGATATTTACGAAAGATTTTACCTAAAAAAAAACTCCATTTGAAAGGACTTTGACTAAAAATGTTATAGTCGAGATTGGATTAAAATTTATCTTCCTGATATCAATGTCAAAAGAAAAATTTTGGGGGGCATCTGTTGGGAGTGAATATAAACAAATTGGCAATCCGACGGCTGGATGATGATGTTGAATCTCCTAAGTGTTGAGTCAACGGAAGTGCTGAAACGGTCGAAAGATCCAATGCAGCAACTGAATATTGATGTCGGACAAGTGACTACTCCGACAGAAAGGTTGCATTTCCCAAGTGATTGAATCGATGAAGAATGTTAAAATGATCAGGAGTTAGTTTTGTCAAAAAATTAGGGAAATGTTAGTGGCATAACTGCCATGTACGTGTCAAACTCCTAGGAGTTAGTTATTTTTTATAATTTGCTTATAAATACTAGTGTTCACGATGTAAAAAGATAGGTTATTTGCTGATACATAATCCTAAAATCTCACTCGAGCAGATTAACAGATTTGATCCAAGTATATCTTTCCTTTTCTTTTTGAGTCATTTAATTTAATACAATGTTCTTTTAAATTCCTTTACTTTTCAATCTTGTTCTTTAAATTTATTTATATTTCATTGCACTCTTTACATGTTTTCTTTTACTACTTTCCTTTAATTTTCTGCAATTTAGTTTTCTACATCAATTTCTTTGTTTTCTTCTAAACTTTTCAAAGTTTTCTTTACTGAACTTTTCTTTAAGTTTTAATAAATACTTGCTATTTATTTTAAGTTTCTTTTCAAACTCCATTCTTTTCATTTAACTTTCTACATTTATGTTTTCTTTTAAACTTCCGTTCTTTAATTTTCAGCAATAGTTTTCTTTAATTTATCAAAGCTTTCTTTTTTGAACTTCTGTGTATTTTATTAAACTTGCATTAAAGCTTCTTTTATGTATTTTAAGTTAATTCTCAATCTAAAATCCTACGAGATTACCATATAACTCTGAACTCACATTTATTTGATAATCAAATTTTGTTTGTTGGAATTTCTCTTGACCAAAATTCCACTTAAACACACGGACTGTGACACCCCAAAGAAAGGTCAACTGACTTCGAAAGGCTAATTTAAAACTCTTCACCTATGAGGGATGTGGACCCCGGGGCAAGAGCTAAAACTCGCCATTTCATTATAACAACAACCAATGGCCGAGCTGGGGGCAATCTAGTATAGTTACTAGGTAAGCGTTGGACTTACCCCGAATAACATAAAGCGAAAAACAAAAAAGAAAAATTAGAGATACAAAATAGACTTTCAAAAAGAAAAGTTTTATTAATCTCATTCCATACATCGTCAACCTCTATGGAAGGAGAAGAAAAAGTACACTAAAAGAAAAGAGAAAATAGTGTCTGTAGGAGAGCTTAAGGATAGAACCGGCATCACCGCTAAGGCATCCAGCTGCATTATCACATCCACAGTTCCTCCATTATCTTCACTGGAACAGACTGAAGTCATTCCACTTCTTCTTCTCTGCGTCCTTCATAGTGATAATAAAGGCCGGTACCTGCTACTTCTTCTCAAAGCAAGTCCAAGAAAGCAAATCACCCTAAGTTGCTTCAAGAGGATTTTCCCTTCTAAAAGGGTGGCATTCTTGCATATCCAACTGCACTACGAAGAAGATCGGCCCGGTGCCTCCAAATCACTCAGGAAGGAAGAAAGAAGAGGGTCAGAGTACCTTCCAATGTCCCTATGCGCTGGTTTATGGAAGCATCACTTCATCCTGACAACACGTTGGATCAAACACCCCCGTGTATGCCAGGAGAGAAAGCCTTCCGCCTCCCTAAATGCATAGCAACTTAACATTATGCCAAGAAAGAAAGGCTCCCACAAAAGAAGAAAGTAGTTTGTAAAGAGTCAAATACCTTCAGGAATTTTGAAAAAAGCAAAAGGATAATCTTTGCAAGGAATGAAACCCTCCATACAAATACAAAAGGTAAAAGAAGCACTCTCTCAAGGAGAATCATCCTCGCATAGAACTACAAGTCAAAAGGAATACAAGCGAATGCCAACTCTAGTGCAAACATTCCCTATTTATAGAGAGAATGAAGCACTTTGATTGGTTCCGTGAAAGGTAAACTGATCCCATGATGGTAGCCACATTAAATGCTCTCGACTTCTGACTAGTTACGGAAGCAGCAAGCAGTTGGAAAATAGTACAAAATTGAGATCCTCTTTAAATGATATTTAATTCTGAATAAAGTCAAAGCAGCGATTTCCCAGAGAATCGCAGACTGTTACTACCTGTAATATTAGAGATTATGTTCAGAGTTCACATGAAGAATACTTAAGGAAATCCCAAGAATTAATACTTGGGGGCAATAAACTTGAGCAATGTAATAACATACCACGGACACCGGTATTTAGCGTAAAACATCCAAGATCTTATGTAAATTTTTCAGACTCTCATGTTTGTCGCATGCCTAAGTGATCCTATTGAAACTTGACACTTGGTTGTCCTTCCAAGCGCCAAGCTGGGGGAAATAGTTCTGGACCGTGATCTGGGATCCTGTCTGGGTGGATCAACCCGGAACACGTATAACCGAACTCTGCCCTGTATGACGTAGCTAAGACCTTGAAGGCAGTCCAGACCCCGGAGCCATGCACATCAGGCGACATTGGGTCATAATATCAAGATTGCATGATCCATGCAGAAGAGATATCCCTAAATATTTGTAACTTCTAGTCATCAACTTACGATATTATAGGACTCACAATTGTCTTAGATGGCTAAGTAGCTTCTATATCAGAGTTCCTATTTTATAGGGATTCGCCCATCAATAGTGGGAATGTAATCTTACCTGGATACTAATCCTAAATACCTGCATTCAACACAGATTGTATGAGGATTCTATGCACGCTCTATAAATACAACGCTAAGTAACCTTAAACAAGTATAAGTAAATTACTCAATATAAACTGCCTAACTTGTGCACAGTCTGACTTAAGCGTTGGAGTCTCTTTGTAGGTACCCACCTCCTGTGTCAACACGCTCGGCTGCTGCTGCTCAAGGAGGAAACCACCATCTTATGTCTATTTTAGGTACCATCTAAATCCACTTCAGAACAATTGGTGTCCTTATCTATGAGGGATTCTGTAAAAGATTTGCACCTCATAAATAGGTAGATTTACTTATCTAATAGCACATATAAATATCTAGGATCCAATTCTAATGTATCGGATTGCTCATAAACTGTTAACCCGAAACCCAATCTAAAACATCATCAAACATTTTTTTTAAAAATATAATAGTAAAACCTCTCCTAAATTCGATGAAGACAAAGTTATATAGAAATCAACACTTTTCTAATTAAACAACTTAGTCATTTCTTTCGTGTGATGCATGAAACACGTTCAAAATTATTAATAAATTATTTCATGCATGCCTGGAATAACCAAAATCTTTGGTCTAATGGAAGACTATTTCATAAATAGATTTTATGACCGTACATAAAGATCCATTTTGTTATCATATAATATACTATGATTGACTCTTTAAGAACTTACTTTGAAAAATTAGCCCATGTTTGACTTGTCCAGGTTTACTTATATCGAGTAATGGTAGTATACATTCAGATGAATGATACGTAATAAAATATTTATTATTTAAATTATAATTTAAAATTATAAGTATATACATATTGTGAAATTTAAAGGAAGATCATATAGAATTTTTTGTAAATCTAAGTCTTATATTAAAACAAAAAAACCAGACTTAATAAGGAAACGACTTTATTTTTTTTGTAATTTCTTCTATTTTGCTTCCTGTTTTAAAAAAAAATGTAATTGGATAGATTAGTCAAAAAATCTTCTGCTTTATTCTTCTTCCTTTGTTGTAAGTTATCATATTTGTTTCTTGTACGTGAGATCTCCAAATGTGGAGATTCTTCTTTTGGATAAGTTTATTACTTATTTTGTATTCAGTTATAAAATAATTATAAAAGACTTAAGAGATATAGAAGAAATAGAAAAGAAAATAGAGAGAGTAGAGAAGGTAATTGATTAATATCAAATGAGTGTATAACAAGAGGCACCCAATGGGGTATTTTTAGCCCAAGGTTGAAATATTCAAAACTAAAACCAATATTTATCCTTATCAAATACAATTCTCTCTATAATGTAATCTTAATTCAAATGATAAGTTTAAATCTAAATCATGATAAGATAATAGTTGGACATCTACATTTCATAATACTCCTCCTTAGATGTCCGTTAAGGATATACCTCATTAAAACCTTACTAGGAAAAAACCTAGTGGAAAAAAAAATCATAGTGAAGGACAAAGAGTACAATATTCTTTTTATAGGAACTGACTTATTAAAAACCTTATCAAGGAAAACCCTTTGGGACTAAACGTTGACTAAGGAAAAAAGAGTACGATATTCTTCTCCTCTTGATAGCATCACTTTAGGTCTCTGAATTGATACATTCTCCCCTTATTGGAAGATTCTCTTGAACAAATTTGTTGAAGAGCAATTTCTATTTCTTTGAAAGATCACGTGCGAGGAAGGCTATCTTCTTTAATATATCATCTCTTTATTTGAGTTATGAAAGTATTATCTTCAAATAAAAATTTATATAAAACTTTTGTAGTTTCATCCTTAAAAGATTGACAATAATCTTGAACATATGAAATTGTTACTTTTAACTATAAACGTTCAAGATTTGCTTCATGAATTGCGATTATCTCTGCAGGATTTGAACAAGTAGCTAGTGACTGTAGTTTGTTTTGTAGATTGCCACAATCTAGTTGTATCTTCACATATAAATAAATAACTTGTTTGATACCTTGCTTTATGTGAATCGGATAAATACCATTCATCCGCATAACTAATTTAGTTGTGATATATATTCATATAAAATAACCATGTATCAATCGTTCCTCGGAGATATCAAAGGATATGTTCATTTTCATTCCAATAACTTCTAGTTGTGAAGGAAATATTTCTTGCTAATAAAATTACAAGAAAATACTATATTAGGCCTTGTATAATTAGCAATATGTATAAGTGCTTTTATATTACTAATTATGGTACTTCAGGACTAAGGGTCATTTTGTTATCTTCTCGATGTTGAAAGGATTAATTCTTTTGTCAAATTTAACAATCTAACAACCATTGGTGTACTCAATGGATGTTATTTACCCATATAAAGTTGTATAACAATATCTTCTATATAACTGGGTTAATGGACAAGAATTTCAATTACTAATGCTCGATCTGTAGGCTAAGACAAAACTTTGTCCTACAAATTTATTTTTTTTAGATATTTCTTTAGACTTTCTATAATTTTGTAAGAGTTTCAGGCTATTCCAATAATATTCGATTCATCAATGTACACGACAACTATAGCAATTCATTTACAAATTTCTTTGTAAAATCACATGGGCAAAATAGAATCCTATTGAATAATTAAAATAAATGTATCCACAATTGTTTATAATAGCATAATGCATATATACCAACACTAATGCCCAATAAAAAAGTTCAATATGATGAGCAAAAGAACATAAATCATAAACACATGAATCCAATTCATTGAATGTTGTTGATATCTTTAATCCTTTGGAGATTTTTATGTAGATATCATTCTTGGGTGAACCATAATATGAAAATAACAACATCCATTAGATGTATATTTAGCTTTTTTATGCACAAATAACCTTATTAGAATATAATTGTATCCATTACTGAAAAATAAACTTCTCCACAGTTAATATGTAGTCTTTGTGAGAAACCTTTTTCTAAGGGTTGTACTTCATATCTTACAACATCATTTTTCTTATTTCATTTTCACATAAGCATCCATTTGAATCCCACAAACATTTGCATCTTCTAGAGGTTCGGATTTTAGGTCCATTAAAGCCTCTTATGGGTTCAAGCTACACGTTCAAATCCTCACATTTAATTTGGAAGTGAATTCAACTTTAGCCTGCAAGGCATTTTTCTAATTTTGCCAATCATTTTAGCATCAACATTTTTCGACGATTCTAATTTCATGATCCTTATTCTCATAATATTGTGCATTATATTATATTCAAATATGCTTTCGATAGTTATTTACATTTGATTCCATCTTTTTCCATTGAGACATAGTTTGTTGAGTTCTCATCATTTTCACTATTTTAGGTACCTGAACTTCATCTGGCATTTGAACTATTTCAGAAGCTTGGACTACTTTAGGAGTCCTAATTATGTCTCTAACCTCTTCATCAAGAATATCATCTTTAAGATTATTTGCCTCTTTAACAATATCTTTTTCTCCTTTTCTTTTTTGAGATTTTATTTTGGAATCGATTGATCAATCATGCTTCTGGCGTGCTCATTTATGGAGCATCTACAGTTGGTATAAGATTTAGTTATTCATTTTGTAAAATTGCATTTGTAACACCCCCCGAAGGGCATTACATTTCAAACCAACTTGTTTTAATTCTTTTACCCAAGTTATAAAATATTTTATATTGTTTTAATACGTGTCTCAAAATTTCTTTTTCGCGGATAACATAAACTTACCGAATTTGAGAAACACAAGATACAAGAGCTAAATAATATACATCTCTAGTACATAACATAGATTAGTAACAACTTAAATACATACAACTTATGTACTCTAAACAACACATAATTGCCATATAAAAACTGAACCTAGCCTAAGTCCAAAAACTTGAAGAGTAGGGTCCTGAACCCGATCTTCATCCAGATCCTCTTCAGAATCCCTAACAGACAAATTCCCCGGTCGGGACATGTTACTATGAACAGGAGTCTGAGCAGTTGACTCCACAGAGTCCTCTCTAGGGGTAGTTCTACAATTACCCCATAATTCCCCAATAGGCATATAAAACTCTAAGTAAACAGCAGCGTCCAAAGAAAACATAGCAACCACATGCTAGGTCCTACTCCAAAGCAAGGTAATGTCTCCAACATACTGAATACGCCCCGTGTCCCAATGGACATTCCACGCTTCGATGTTCCCATAAAATTGTACGCTAACGAAACCTCGTGGATCTTGCCTCGTCACCATCGTAGACTTCTTGAAACATAAATATAGAACAGAACAAACAGAACAATACAATAAAGAGGTGAGATCCCCTACATCAATACCATCATGGCAGCAAAGAACAATAATGACAATAATGCCATTCACATACAGCAATATCACAAAATAACAGATATAATCATGTTATCAACTAACTGATAATTTAATAGTATATATCACAATAACATGAATACTAGTCATACCATAAAACAAGTATATTGACCATACTTATGCATAATGAATTAACCCCTCTTATGCACAATGCACCCATTTCCTACTCTATAGAGCTAAACATAATTTCGGAGAGAATGATCCAGAAGATATGTCTGTATCTCGGCTGCCGTGGCCCAAGTGCTATAATTTATCAATGTGTACATCAAGGTATAATACAAGACATTCTACGCCAGATCGGGAATAGGAATAGTGTCCCATCGAGATCGTCGGTGCATTTGCATCAGAAACCACGGCATAGTAGCGCTATTTAACTGGCCACCTGTGGAATTACCAGACCCCGACGCCCCTAAGATCCATTATAGACCTTCACCACGCAATTCGCATCTGCACTAAGGTGTAATTCAACTCCTAGGCAACAATAGCTTTAACAAACACCGACTGACAAATAATGCATGATCAATGACTCTATGCATATTACAAGTCTTTACCGGCTATAACCATACGTTGATATATCTGGGTTCAAAATATTATCCTGATAGCAAATTACTGTATTTCTCAACCGCGTAGCATTTTTATCGCATTTCCACGATCGCGTAACACTTTTGTTACATTTTCAAATTGCGGAATAGTTATTCAATGTTTTCTCAATCGCGTAGAGACTTTAAAACGTTTTCTTCATCATGTAGCTAAAAATCATCATTTTTAAATCGCGTAAGAGTTTTTCTATGTATTTTCAATGGCGTAAAATATTTTCTTAATATTCTAAACTCAAATTAAAACTTTTCTCATTTAATATCAAAATTGGACTTTAATTCCATTATTTCCTTAATGAATTACCTTTAAATAATATTTCTAACATTTTTATAATAAACCACCTCCAAATAATATTTCCTAATGTTTTCCACAAAAACTTATATTATCTAAATTAATTTAAGATATCTCAAAATCTTTGTTCTTTACTCTTAATAAAACTTTCTTATATAAAATATTTTAAACTCCAAACTATTATTGAAAATTCTTTTCTTGCTTAAACTCTTTTGAATAATATTTTCTAATATTTTTCCAAAACTTACATTATTCTCAAAATCTATATTATTTTAATTTTAAATCAAATCCTTTTCCATTTAATTTATTAAAAATTCATTTAACTAAAATACTTGAAATCCCAAAATTACTCCTTAGTCCTAAATTCACTATAATGGCCGAAAATCACTTCTTAATTAGTGATAAAAATATTTTGATTTTCATTTTAATTTTTTAATTCCTTAATCAAATGAATTATCAATAAACAACTAAATTCACAATTAATAAATCATTTTCATATTTCCAACTAAAACTCTATTAAATAAAATGCTTCAAATTTCAAATCATCTTTCTAACTTATTTCTATAATTGAAGCCAAAAATCGATTCCTTTATGAATAATAAAGTTTGTTCATCAGCTTTTTAACTTGCAAAATCCTTAAACCTTATTTAGTCCCTTAATCATCTAGGTTAACATTTAATAAGCCATTTTTACATAAAATTACCCATTTGTGGGCAAAGTGGCCGTGAGTCTCTTGGTCTTTAGAACCCAAAAATTGTTTCCTCTCAATTACAATTTATAGCATACAATACAACATAAAGCATCAAAATCCTACTTAAACAAGTTCATGCATAATATCAAAGTAATAAAATCATATAAGCGAAATAAATACAAATCACACAAGCCCCCACATATGGTGAATAAATCCTCACATGGATTCATCACCATCATACAATTTTGTGTCCCTCACCACCATAATTGGTTGATGAGGTTAATCTCCCTCTTACCTTGGATGTAGCTTCCTAAGCTCCTTGTATAGCTTTTTGTATCAACTTCTACCACTAAGTAATCTCTTGAAATCCAAACAAACACATAAAAATTAACATTTAAAGCTTGATTAAGGCAACCATAGATCAAATATGGTCTTAGAATTTCAAGAATCAAATAAGAAATCAAGTTTCAAGATATTTACCTTGAAACCCTAGAACTTGAATCCAAGAATCAAGCTTGAAGATGATGGAATCAAGGCTTGATCACAACATAAAAGTTGCTTGGAATGGTGTTTAGGACTAAGTGGTGTGATTAGATGAAATTATGAGTGGTTGGATAGTGTTTTTGGGTGAGGAGGCTATGAGCTAGTGGAGAGAAAAAGAGAGAAAGTGAGAGAAAATGGTGTTTAGCTTTGATAGAAAAGATGATAGCTTTTAGAATGTGATAGAAAAATGAAACTTAGCCACTTTAGAGACTAAGTGGCCGTGAGGTTTCATGGAGAGAGTGAGAGATATTTTGTTTTACTACAAGCCATCACAACCATTAGTTAAATCAAATGTAGATATCTTAAGCTTCTTCACTAAGTTTTCCTTCACAACCATTGATTAGATCAATGGTGGACATCCAAAGCTTCTTTACTAAGTTTGCTATCACAACCATTGATTAGATCAAAGGTTGATATGCAAAGTTTCTCCTCCAAGTCTTGCCATCCAATGGTCCAAACCAAAGTCAAGCCCTCTTTGTTGAATTCAACTAGCTTCACCATTAAGCTTTCTTCTTATTGGTTAGCTTCACAAGTAAGCTTCCTTTCTATTGGTTCTTCATAAAGTCATAGTCTTTTTAGTTGACTAATTTTAAGATATTTTCTAAAAAATATTTTTCAAAAGATATTTTCAGAAACTATTACCCAATGGATAATAACATTACACAATAAATAAAAATATTACCCAATAGATAATAACATTATCCAATGGATAATAGAAAACTCAAATACAGAAAATTTTCGTCAACTATTCCCAGTTTCGGGTTTAGTAAGTTCTCCTAGCCCTGCATTAAAAGTCCGAAACTTTTCGGTCTGAGAAAAGTTTTTATTTTTCCAGGCCCGCCTCAAACACACATATAGCTCAAAATAATATTAAAATAATTAAAATAAATTAAAAATTCTCAAAAATTCGTAAAAATTCACAAATATTATAAAACTCATAAATATCAAGAAAAATGAAAAATCGGGGTGTTACAACATCCAACAACTCATTTGCTATACTTTGTAAAAGAGTTATCACATTGCCTTGTTCGATGATTTAAATTATATTATGGTATGCATTTTAAGTAATTTAATTTTCTAGCTATTTATTCTCTCTGCCTCATGTTGGAAACATTTATATCCAACATATAATCCTAATTTTTCTTTGGGACCTATTATAATGCGATGTGGTGCAACAATTATGACTATATCACACATATGAAAATTCTTATATGAGAAATATTTAGCTTCTGGCCACAATCTAACTGTAAAAGGGGAGGATTTATAATAAATTGAGATTATACTAACAAGTGCTGCAACATGTAAAATAGCATGCTCCTAAGTGGAATCAGGAATTTTGTTCTCGTAAACTATTATTTTAGCTATCAATTGGAGGCATATGAACACAAGCAACATGATGTATAATATTGATACTAATGGACATACAATAATCACTAGAAACATGAGAAGTATATTTACTAGTGTAACATCCTAGTTCGATTTACTATAGTATATTAAAAAATATATGTACATAAATATTGTAACATCCTAATACCAAATACCTTGGTATATACTGAATATACAAATTATATAGCATTAGTCAAGTCACTTCTCAACTAAAACATAACAATATATCCATAATCACAAAGTAGTCATTATAAAGAGTCTTGAGGGATGTAGAAAACATATATATATACAACACTACCTCAAAAGGCCTATCATATTACATAACTCCTTTTACATTACAAATCAAATATAAATAAATACATAAGCTTTGTCTCCTAAAGCATATAAAACTATACTAGTATTCATGCTTTTTCTTCATCCTTTTTTTAGGGCTTCCACCTGAATTTACATGGCAATACAGTAGGGTCAGAATTCACAATCATCAGTAAAAGCATTCCAAAACCAGCATTTATCCATTCACAATGAATAAACAAACCATTTTTATCAAGAATATATTTGCAACAAACATATGACTCACCACTCTATACTAAAGGAACAATCACATACTCACTCTATGTGTTACTTCTAAGCAAACATAAACCTAAAGATAAGACAATCGGCCATACAATTGTCATCGAAAGGAAAATGCAATAGAATATAATATGCTCACGCTTATGCCATATGATTGTGCCTAAGGTATGTCCTAAAATAATGATTATGAAATGTAATTAAATAGTGTTAGTGCAATGTCATGAGACTCGACTATTCCCAGGAACCCAGATCCTTGTATTATTCTGGGTAGTATGGCTATGACCATTTAACATTACCTGGTAATGAGTGGACTCTTTTCTACTCATCATAATGAGTGTACTTATACCACCACATATACCATTCATAGATACGTAGGAATAGTAAGTATGTGAAAACATGCAAAGTGTTTTAAATACACATTTAACACCACAAAGGATACTCTCCTACACGAGTTTATATCTGATGCTCAAACATGAGTCTATCCTCCTCCATGAGGTTTTTCACTCATTACTATAGGAATACTCATATACTTACTCTATGTATTATTCCCATCACATATTTAATATCACAAGGTCCACATTAACAAAGTGAACTAACTATGCTGAACAGATACAGTATAGTACAGCTAGTACACCACATCATCACATCACAAGTGGTATCACATGCTACACCATGTTATTCAAGAGATTAGAATTCTACTTATGGTACTTCACAACCATTGGATTCACAAGTCCTATTCTTTTACACATGCACTAGGTACTTATTTTCTCCACAAAATATCCCTAATAGTGTCTTAACTCACACTAAAAAGCATACATAAAATGTCCCATTCAAAAGGGAAATTCATTCCCTTCACAAGAAACTCATAGAGTTTTCTGCCCTTTGGGCGCTCAAGCGGTGAATTCTAGGTGCTTAAGTGCCTAGACACCAGAAAACTCAACCCTGTTTCCCCTATCTCTGGTGCTCAGACGCTCATCCCTGGAACTCAAGCGCTCAGTCCTAACGCTCAATGTAACATCCTCCCTAATCTAATAATCCTAATTAGGGTTATAGTAGCTCAATAAAATTGATGGAAGTTATTTGATAATTTTGGTAATGATTTGGATTGATTTGAGCATAAATCTATAACACTGAAATTGAGAAATAACTCAAAAAATTAGTCTAAATAGCTGAGAAGATAGAAATAAATATTATTTATTTCTAAGCCATAAAGGATTGGAATGAGTTGTATTAAATTCTGAAAGATTGAATGAATTAGTTTGGCATTTTTAATAAGACTGAGATAGTGTTCAAAGACCAAACTAAACAGACAAGTAGCTCACAAAATCATAAAAATGTGAGCAAATGTAAAATAAAGGATAAAGATTAATCTGAGAATGGAAACAGATTAAATTGAACACTTGAAAGCTTCTTAGTTCAATTTCATATGGTTTAATTCAACCTAGGGATGAATAGTAAAACTTAGTGTCTGATAGAGATGTATAAGGATAATTGTGCAAAGATAAAATTAGGAAATACATAAAATCCTAGAATTTTCCATAATACTTATGAAGGTTAGGAAATTCATGAATGGAATATAAAAGTATCCTTAAGAGATGTAATTTTTCCAGTTGAATTTATTTTTATCCTTCTCTACCACCTCTCATTCGATCAAAAAGAAAGAAAGATAAGAAATAAAGAGAAATAGATAAGAGAAGAAGAAAAACAAAAAATAGAGAGAAAAAAAGAAAGAAAAGAGGAAAGAAAGAGAGAGTAGTCGTGAGAAAGAGAAAATAGAGAAGAAGGAAGATAAGCAGGAAGACAAGAAAGATCAAGAGAAAGGAAGATTCAAGGATAGAAATGAAGGAGCTTTGCAAAGGAGTTGAGGTAGGGTTTTTCTTTACCTTTTCTATTTTTCCTTTGTTTTCCAAAGTTTTGAAAACTTGTGATTTGGGTGATGATTTTGAAATGGTAAAGGTAACTATGTATTGATTATGATTTGAGAACTTGATTCCCTGATTTGATTCATGATGAGTTTTAAGATTAGAAAAATGGGTTTAATTACCAATTTTGAGATTTGATGTTTTATGAGTTATTTGGATGCATATTTGTGATGGTTTGATGTTGTTGTTGATATTGATTGGTTTGGTTTAGGTTAGAATGGTTTAAAAACTCTATTTTCTACAAATTTCTAAGTGGCAATTGATTACCACGAGTTGCCAATCAATTACCAAGCTTCTAGAGCTGCGAAATAAGTTTCTAGGCAGCTGGTAATCGATTACTATGCCCCAGTAATCAATTACTAGGCTTCTGGATGAGTGGTAATCGATTACCATGGTTCTGCCAAGCTGGTAATTGATTACCAAGTCCGGTAATCGATTACCAAGTCCGGTAATCGATTACCAGGCCCCTGTTTTAAGGTTTTTGATATGAAAATGATGGAAACAGAGTTCTTTAAACTATAGGACCTAAATATAAACCTTAAACCTTGAATTGAATGATTGAAATTTACTAAATTGTGAAATGATTATGCATCCAAACCAATTTGAGAAATGATTTTTATGATGTTATTGAATCAAATGAGACTGAATGATAGATTTGATTATCGATGATAAGAAAAATCTGCATATACAAATCATTGCATGTTTGATGAATTGATGGATGGGATGAATGACTTAAAATGATATTTGATTTGCATGAGTAACCCATTATCTAGGATATCCTTGGTCCTAGGGTGAGACTTAGAAATGGTGGTTAAGGATGAACATTTCGTTACCACTTGAGTAATTGAGGTTGAGGATGGATAATTCTCTCTCTCTTTACCTGAGCTCTCCCTAGATGAAATGTAGTTAAGGATGAATAACTCCCTCTCTACTTGAGGCATTCCTGGATTAGAGATAGTGTGAGGAAAGAAGATACCATCCCTATCTAAGTAGTTAAGCAGATAGTGTGAGGAAGGAAAATATCCTCCCTATCAAAGTAGTTGAGGATGGATAATTCCCTCTCTACTCACAACTCTGGAGTGAGGACAAATAATTCCCTCATAAGTTGTGTTCCCTATCTACTCACAACTCTAGAATGAGGACGAATAATTCCCTCATAAGTTATGGTTTGGGTTACTCTAAGTTCGGAGTAACTCTGTGTGACAAATGTATCGTCATAGATAGGTTAATGTGCACTAACCTAAAAGCATACTACTACTAAGTGAATGGTATTGTGAGGCTAGTACACCCTCCATACCTTTGATTTTAAGATGACACATGTGTCCTGATGATTAAGACATGAATTTTGAGAAATGAGATTTCTTGATACAATTTTGATAATCGATGATATAGATGAGTTTTCATAATAGATTAGATAAAATGATTTATGACTTGATGACTCAAGATTTGATGATAAGAATTATGTTTTAATGACATGAGATTTGATGAAATGATCTATGATTTGAGACATAAATATTGAGGAATGAGATGAACTTGAGATTTTGACAAGAATTTATGATTGATTTGATCATTCAAATGATTTTGATAAAGGATATAAAATGAACCTCTGTTTCGAGAAGAGAAAAGACTTGATTTGACTTTAGCCACCTTTCTATGGATTTTACATTAATGATTTGAAATGATTTTTCCCCGAATTCCATGATGATTCCAGGCAGGATCCAAGTAGCTAAGCAAGATCGAGCTTCGGCATGAAGAATTAGTTTAATTCTTTTGTTTAGATATTTGTAATTAGTTATATCGATTTTGTGCCATGAGGCAATCTGTGTATATAATGTACAAAGTTGTACAGTTTGTATAAACTTCATTTCTTAATATATGTATATTATACTTCTGCGAAAGGCTCATATTTTGATATTCATTAAAAAATTTGTATTTGAAACATTGATGATATTCGTAAGTAATGTACCAAATCCTAATTACTAAGGCTTAAACTGAATATGTTATTAGTACTAGTATTTGGGATGTTACACTTAGGCTCCCAGCTCACAACAAAACGTTGAATAGGTCTTTTTGCAGTGGGCGCTTGGGCACCCAACTCCTAGCACCTAGGCATGTTTGTCCCTTAATAGGCCGCAAGTGCACGGATTGAACAAGTAATACAATAATAGAGATAGTTCCCACGAGGATAAGGATACTTCCAAAGCTAAGTATCCACCAATAACTTAAGTAATTCTATTCAAGAACATAAAAATAGTGAAAAGCATATAAACTAAAGACTAAAAAGTAATAAATTGAAAATAAAGATAATGGATAGAAATTAGGGAATCCTTCTTCACCCTTTACTTCAACTGATAACATGCAACCCTTACAAGCAACATTGATGAATAGTTTAGTTAGCTTGAGAATCTAATTTAGTTAAAAGCCTTTGTCTAGGTCAATCAACCATGTTTCATTTACCTAACTTACTATGTTTTCATGAGAGTTAGCGCAAAATTCACTCATTAAGATATATTCTCAAATATATGTTATGCATAACTAAGAGGTATATTTCTATCCCATTAGTGAATCAACTTATCTAAGCCAATTAAATGAAATCAAACATGCATCAACCATACAAATGATCTAAAATCCAAATTCTTATGTCTAGATTTATCATATTTCAACAAATCACTTAAAAGTTGATCAGACAATCAAGAGCATTAAGAACCATATGATTGAACAAAATCAAACATCTATATCAACTCAAAGAAGTACAAAATCAACAATATTCATAAAAGGATTCAAATTAATCCCTAATATAGCTAAATTACTCATTGAACATGAAAATATACATCAAAAACTCATGCTCATGATACAAGGGAGAGAAGGAAGAAGAGGGAAAAGAGAAGGAAGCTCATAGATGTGATCTTTGATGCTTGAATCCTCCTCCATGAGAAAGATGGCCTCCAACCTTGACTCCATTGGCTTCCTCTCAGCCCAGAAATTAAAACCTAGCCATAGCTTCTCTAAACTTAACAGCCTCTCTTACAAAATCTCATAAAATAGTATTTATAGGCTCAGAAAATAGAGTCACATTGTGGCATTAACATGCCTATACTACAGCGCGTGTTCAATTTAGGTCACCAATGCCGCGACATACGCTCTTTTGAGCCGTAGCGCTCTAGCCACAGGTTTATGGATTGATGCAGGGTAATGCACCACGTCGCGGCATTGATATGCCTACGCCACGGTGTGAGCTACTAATATGCAAACTTAGCTTTCTCTTCTACTTTTTGTCCAAATCCTCCAAATTTCAGCTTGTTTGGAGCCCTTCCTAAAATAGAGAAATGACCAAGTCAATCACAATTGCAAATCCACTTAATCTCTTACAAAATATGCACAATTTGCTTAATGTCACATAGGAAAATATCAAAATTAGAATATGACAAATATAAGCTTAAAACCTTCCATATATACATCGTAAACAAGGACTAAGCATTATTTATAGCACAGACATGGGGCACAAATAACTACAATATATGGAGTTATCACACCCCTAAACCTACATTTTTGCTAGTCCACAAGCAAAATAAAGTATGACTAAGTAAATATGCTTAACAAGTCATACTTAAACATTCATTCAGCATCTAATAAAATTTCAACTTTCCTTTTAAACTACAACTAGTGCATAATGATTGTATAGCACTCAAAAAGTGCAAAAGCCTCATAATTAGCTCTACACATACACAATACTTAACATGCTAACAAGCCAGCATCCTTTCATACAAACCACATTTTCCACAAACATGCAAAATAAACTTCTCCTAATCAACTCATACACATCTGGATAAGTTTATGAGCATACATGTATATGAATCATATAATCTACAAAATTAAATCTAAACTCTATCTCCACTAATGTAAATCACACACAACTGAGGATCAAAAGGGACTTTAACAGCTTGTAATGTAAGTCAAATGGTAATGGGCGTATGAAAAGAAATGGAAAGGATACAATACAAACATTGAGAAACATAACATGCTATTTCAAGACTTGAGCCTCCAATTGACATTAGTAGGGTATTCAACAATGAATGAAGAAAACTCGCCAAAACCATGCAATGCTTTTCGTACTTTTTTTTTCTTATGCTTTGCTTCGTTTACTCTTTTTTTTCCTTCTTTTCATTTTTTTTTAATTTTGCAAAGCAATGCTTTTTTCTCTTTTGGCTGCATTTGGTTCCTTCAGACTCATTTTGTATTAAATATGCATTAATACCCCTAATCACTAGACTCACTTCAAGAAATAACATACCATGTACTCAACAAATAATGATGGTAGGAAGAAAATACAATGCTTTCACATGCATTAGAATGGTTAACAGGTTAACGAATACAAGGGTGGTAAAAAAAAATAAGGCCAAGCATTTATAAAGCTTCAAAAGGGGACCTATGGATATAATCATATCAGGGTAAGCTTTTTAAGTCTCAATCGATCCAAATAATGCCCTAATTATTTTATCAATCATGCATAATCTAGGATTTCGCCTCAAAAGAGTTTAAAAATAATTTCTAGGATAATCGAAACTCTACATGTACATCCATAAACTTTCTTTAGACATGCACTCTTATCATTTTCAAAGTTACACGCGCATCTAAGTGGGATGTAAATCATGCATAAAAAATAACTAAATTGTTTCACATGCTTCTTAATTGCAAATGATTTCACTGTAAATGGGACAAATAGTAACCTTTTATATCATTGGACAACCAAAATAGCACCAGCAATTGGCAACATATCATGCATTCAAATAGATCCAATTTTTTCAATTCAAGCATGCATAACATCATGTGCCTAATGTTAAAATTTGAAACTTTTTCTCAAAACCCATCAATAATAGCCAACACAATATAGAAACATGATAATATGATGGCTACCACTACTGTATACAGTAAATATCATCACATGTTATACATTTAACATTATGTATTCAAAGCATATAATGATACTCCCCCAAACTAAAGTGAGACAACTTCCTCAATATACATGGCACAAATGGTACCTAAACTTATCAAAAATATGTACACTGTTAGTCTGAGCATACTAAAATATGAAATAACATAAAAAAATAAAAGAAATATGTACAAAGTAGCGCATAACACCGCGGCATGAACCTACTTGCGCCGCAGCATGTAGCTTATCTGCAGAATTCTGCAAAAAAATCACGCTTGCACTGCGGCGTGAGAGATCAGTTTGCAAAATTTTGCAAACACAATTTTGTTGCCAAATTTTTTTCCCTTAGGTCTCCAGCACCTGCAAAACTTGTTCAAAAGGTTAAATTACAATATTTATAACAGAAATGTAATAAAATTACAAAATCAACATACTATCTATTTAATACAAAAAGTAAAGACAAAAACATAATTGAAAATTTAAATGAAAATGAACTATACAAAACTTGAATTAGAACTACCTAAGCTCATTGTCAATATTAACAACATAGAAATAAATCGTTATCCCCGACAATGACGCCAAAAACTTGTTTGTTCCTTAATAGGCCACAAATGCACAGATCGAATAAGTAATACAATGAAGAGTAGAGATCGTTCCCACAAGGATAATGATACTTCCAAGGCTAAGTATTAACCAATAACTTAAGTAATTTTATTCAAGAACAAAAAAATAGTGAAAAGCATATAAACTAAAGACTAAAAAGCAATAAATTGAAAATAAAGATAATGGATAGAGATTAGGAAATCCTTCTTCACCTCTTACTTCAATTGATAACATGCAACCCTTACAAGCAACATTGATGAATTGTTTAGTTAGCTTGTGAATCTAATTTAGTTAAAAGCCTATGTCTAGGTCAATCAACCATGTTTCATTTGCCTAAGTCACTATGTTTCCATGAGAGTTAGGCAAAATTCACTCATTAAGATCTATTCTCAAACACATGCTATGCATGGCTAAGAGGTATATTTCTATCCCATTAGCAAATCAACTTATCTAAGCCAATTGAATGAAATCAAACATGCATCAACCATACATATGATCTAAAATCTAAATTCCTATGTCTAGGTTCATCATATTTCAACAAATCACTTAAAAGTTGATCAGATAATCAAAAGCATTAAGAACTATATGATTGAACAAAACCAAACATCTATATCAACTCAAAGAAGTACAAAATCAACAATATATATAAAAGGATTCAAAGTAATCCCTAATACAGCTGAGCTACTCATTGAATACGAAAATATACATTAAAAACTCATGCCCATGATACAAGGGAGAGGAGGAAGAAGAGGGAAAAGAGAAGGAAGCTTATAGATGTGATCTTTGATGCTTGAATCCTCCTCCATGAGGAAGATGGCCTCCAACCTTGACTCCATTGGCTTTCTCTCAGCCCAGAAATGAAAACATAGTCGCAGCTTCTCTAAACCCAATAGCCACTCTTACAAAATCTGATAAAATAGTATTTATAGGCTCAGAAAATAGAGTCAGGTCGCGACATTAACATGCCTATGCCGTGGCCCATGTTCAATTTAAGTCACCAATACCGCAGCATATGCTTCTTTGTGCTGCAGCGCTCTGGCCACAGGTTTCTGGATTGACGTAGGGGAATGCACTATGTCGCGGCATTGATATGCCTGTGCCGCGATGTGAGCTAATGATAGGCAAACTTGGCTTTCTCTTCCACTTTTTGTCCAAATCCTCCAAATTTCAGCTTGTTTGGAGCCTTTCCTAAAATAGAGAAATGACCAAGTCAATCACAATTGCAAATCCACTTAATCTCTTACAAAATACGCACAATTTGCTCAATACCACATAGGAAGATATCAAAATTAGAATATGATAAATATAAGCCTAAAAACTTTCATATATGCATCGTAAATAAGGACCAAGCATTATTTATAGCACAGACATGGGGCAGAAATAACTACAATCTATGGTGTTTTCAAGGCGCCAATGCACTAGAAACTCAGTTTTTGTTCCATTGATATCCTAACCAGAAACCAACTTTCCAAACTTATGTTCTAAATGATTTTCAACCATAGCCAATGTCCCTAATCACATAGCAACCCACATACAACCTCCCAAAACATCTAGCATGGATTTATGACCAAGAATCACTACCCCAAATACCCATTTTTCAACCTCCATCACAAGGAGTTTCATGGACATTCCTATGATCCAAACTATCAACCATGTATAGATTGACTCAAATACAAGCATATCTCAAGTTTCTAATGAGTTCATCTAACTTAATCTCTAAAAAACTCCTCCAAACCCATTTTCTATCCTAACATACATAAGGTAGTATTGCTCGCTTCAGATCATGCCTCAAACCCTCTTTGAATTTCTGGCACTTCCATTCCTCATCAGGATGGAGTTGAAAGTATCTTGAGAATTTTGATAGGCTTTCAAACCTAGCAGCATATTCACTGACGGCCATTCCCCTTGCTTTAATCTAAGGAGCTCCATCTCTTTGGTGTGCCTCGTACTAGCTAGAAAATACTTCTCCAGAAATTTGCTCTGAAAAACTTCCCATGTGATAAATCTTCCTTCAACTTCCAACAATCGTTGAGCTCCTGCCCACCAGTCCTCACCGTCCCCAACGAGCATGAAAGTAGCATAAGTTACCTTCCTTTCGTCCATGCATCCCATTCCTCTAAAGATTTTCTCCAACTCCTTAATCCAAAGGTCTGTTTTCTCTGGATCAATTTCACCTTTAAACTGTGGCGGATTGTTGCAGTGAAACTCTGACAAATTTTGAGCCTCAGTTGTCATTTCCTGCTATTGAGCAACCCTCTGATTTTGTTGTACTATTACATCAGCCATTCTCTGCATTACTGCTGTTGCCGCAGCCATACTATTATTGTCACATCCCGTGTCCACATGCGAACCTCTACCACGAGCCATTGCCTTTCTTCAACGTTAGACTAAACAAAATACAATGAAAACTAAGTATAATCATTTCAAGCAATATTGTCTGTCTCCTTTCAGAAATCAAATATAGAGAAACACACAGCATAAACAAGACAGACCTAACCACAAACCCGACAGACTAAACTTGGGCTCTAATACCAACTAATGTAACACCCTCCATAGGGAATTACATTTCAGACCAACTCTTTTTAATAATTAAACCCAAGTTATGATTGATTTAATATTATAATATACGGGTTTTAAAATTTCTTTTTGCAAATAGCATAAACTTAACAGAATAAAGATAACATAAGATATAAAGAACTGAATAATACACTCTACATATATACACATAGTTTACAGAAAACAAAAGTACATAATACTTACATACCAAAAAGACATAAATACAACTATCATAACAAACCTAAATTGGCCCAATTTCATAACACCTAAGGGAAGGGTCCTCTGCTGGATCCTCCTCAGAATCCTCACTAGACAAATTCCCTAGCCGGGGAATGTCTCAACGAATGGGAGTTCGAGCAAAAGATACCTTAGAATGCTCCCTAGGAGTATAGTGAAGATCACCCCATAAATCCCTTATAGGCATATAAAACTCTAGATAAACAGTAGCATTAAAAGAAAAAGTAGTAACCCCATGGCGGGTCCTACTCAAAGATAGAGTAATATCTCCATAATACTCTATGCGCTTCGTATCCAAATGGACGAGCCAAGCATCAGTGCCTCCATGAAACTGCACTCTAACGTAACCCAGCAGATCTTTCCTTGCCGCCATCACAATCTTCATAGAGTATAAACATAAAACAGAACAGACAGAACAATACCATAAAGAGTTGAGATCCCCTACATCACATACCAGTATGGCAGCAAAGAAATAGTATTAACAATAAAGCCATATAGTACAGAGTTAACAATTACAGTCATGATATTTATCAATAGATAATTCAACAATATATATATCACAATAACATTTCTACTGACTATGCAAAAAGTATAATGAACTGACCCCTACTCCATGGAGCTAAAACCAAACATCGGAGAGAATGATCGAGAGATATGTCCGTATATCGTCAGCCTCAAATCAAGTACTTCAATGTTTTCATAGCGTACGCATCATGGCTTATACAAGACATTCTACACCGGATCGTGAATAGGAATAGTGTCTTGTCGAGATCGTCGGTGCATTTGCATCAATTACCACGACACAATAGAGCTACTAACTGGCCACTTGTGGGATACCCACGCCCCGACGTCCCCAAGATCAGTTATTGACCTTCACTACGCAATTTGCACCCACACAAAGGTGTAATTCAATCTCCTAGGCATACAGCCTTAACAAACCAAGTCATCACGACTTTCACAATGCATGATAGAATAACTTAATAAATCAATAATCATTAACTTCATAAATTCCATGAAAAATAAGCCACTGGGCTTAAGCCGTCAACTGGCGTCTCTGGGTCCAGTATGTCGGCCCGACAGTAAACTATTATTTTTCTCAAATGTGAAGTACTTTTTACTATATTTTCACAAATACGTAACACTTCTTGTTACGTCTTTAAATCACGTAACACTTTTACATCATTTTTCAATCGCGTAAACAATTTAAAACATTTTCTTAATCGCGTAACTCAAAAATCAACATTTTTAAATCGCGTAAGGTTTTATCTATACTTTTTAATCACATAAAACATTTTATTGATATTCTAAGCTTAATTTTTTTAAGACTTTCCTTATTTAATATAAAATTTGGGCTTTAATTTTAACATTTTCTTACCAAACTTCATCTAAGTAATATTTTCTAACGTTTTTCATAAAAATCTATATTATTTTAATTAAATCAAGATATTTCAAAAATCTTTTTCCATTACTTTAATGAAGAACTCTCTTAAATAAAGTACTTTAAATTTCAAATCATCCTTCAAAACTTATTTCTATTATCATGATAAAAAATTAATCCATTTCAAATAATAAAACTTTGTTCATCTTCTTTTTAACTTATAAATCCTTAAATCCTATTCTAGTCCCCTAATCATCTAAGTTCTCAATTAATAAAATATTTTTGCCTTGGATACCTTATTTTAGGCTAAATGGCCGTGAGCCATGTATGGTCTTTGGGACCAAAAAACTTGTCTTTCATACATGATTCAAAGCATGTAAAGCATTTCAATCATCAATTCATGCAATAGCAATTTCATGCATACTATAAAAATCATATAATCACATATAGCTAAACAAACATAAACCATTAAATTCACATACTCAAGTGAATAAATCCTCACATGGATTTTTCACCAACAAACCCAAATTTCGTTCCTCACCACCAAGTTAGTTGATGAGGTTAATCTCCCTTTTATCTTAGATGATGATCAAAACTCCTTGTTGTCTTCCTGAAATACCTTCTACTTTCAAAAAGATCCTAGAACCTTCAAACGTTAAGCTTTGAGAAAGAGATTGAAGATGGTTGAATTTGAAGAAACTCACAACATGAGAGGATCTCAAAATGGTGTTTAGATTCAAGATAAGTGGTTATTTTGATTTGATCAAGATTTGAGAGTGATTTAGGGGTGTTGGCCGAAACTCACAAAGGAGAGAAAAAGAGAGAGTTTTGATAGTTTGTTTCTCAAAAATAAGACAAGAAAAACTTAAGAGAGTTAAGTAACTTTTTAGTCTCCTAAACTTATCCTAGAAGCTCCTCTTAGTCGTGCACTTTTCATGGTCTTGAGTGGTCAAAGCTTCTCCTCCAAGCTTGCTTTCCATTGGTGGAACACTATGAGTCAAAGCCACTAAACTTGACTCCATCAAGCTTCCCTTGGAAGCTTGTTTTCCATTGGCTCAAATATGGTGAGTCATGAATAGAAAAGATGAAAGGTTATGACTAGACTCATAACTAGTCATCTAACTAGATATTTACCGATAGCTATTACCCAATGGACAAAGGCTACTACTAGCAAAACTAGTATTTACTATCCAATGGATAATAGAACGTACCTAGATTTCATCAGTCAGATAAAATCTCAGAAAAAGAAAAATTTTGAAATATGTTCTCGATTTTGAGTTTAGTAAGCTCTCCCGGCCCCACGTGAACAGTCAAAATTTTTCTAACCCCGAAATTTTTTTTTCTGACACAGCCTCAAACACACAAAAGTCCAAAAATAATAATAAATTAATCAAAATAAAGCAAACAATTCACAAAACTCACAAAAAAATAGAAAAAACACAAATAACAGGAAAAGAAATTTCGAGGTGTTACATCAGAAACCTAGTTTGCTTGTCATTGATCACTAAACATGCACCAGGATTGAATTAATTGGTTAATTTATGATTGACCAAAATCTCTACATCGAACATATAGAATTCAACACTGGATAATCCCCTAGAATTTAACTAACAAACTATTCATAAACTTGTGATCGCTAGATTCATGCAACCTATGCTAGTTTAACAGCCAGAATTCAATTAATCTAGATTAACAAATCTGCCAACCTAACCGTCTTCAATTCATATAACTAAACCACAATTAATCAATCACAATTTAATAAAAAATATTAATTAGGATTAAGGATCCAATCAAATCACACCACACAATAGAAATCTCTAATCATGCAATTCGAAATCCAAATCAAGAGAAGAAGAAGATAATTAATTCAATTCAAAATCAAAATTAGGTACAGAATCTCAAAGCCAAACCATAATTTTCTCAAGATCCTTCGATTGATCTCAAATGTTTAGTTCTCCATGCCTATCGTACACAGTTTGTGTAACGCCCTAATATAGATATCTGGATATATCCAAAATATACAAAGATAAATAGTACTAGCTACGTTACTTACTAGATAACTAGCTAATAATATATCCATAATCACAATCAAGTCATTATAGAGAGCCTTGAGATAATGTGAAAAACATAAACTCATATATATACAACCTTAGCCACAAAAGGCATATTGTAATACATAACTCTTAATACATACATAGCAAATATAAGCTATATACATAAGCTCTGTCTATGAAGCAATAAAACAAAACTAGTCTTCATGCTTCATCTTCTTTCCCTTAGCAGGGTCTTTACTTGGATTTACATGGAAACACAACTGAGATGAGAATTATAATTCTCAATAAAAGCAATTCCAATACTAGTTAGTTATAACATTATATAAACAAATCTCTAATAACCAACATAGGAGTTTCCTCCATTATTACTCATAATTGCACACTACTTTGTAGTGTGGTTCAACGGATAGCCAATACACTGTCAAAATATAAATAACCACCCATACAATTGTAAATATGAACAGTAAAGATAACTGCCCATACAATTGTTGTTCAAATGTAATGCTTGTAATATGCAATATGGTTATGCCTAAGTAATGTCCTATAGTTATGTCGATGCAGGGTTTTATTTTTAAATCTATGCGGGATTTGTTTTTGAAAACTAATACCTGCCATTCTGGGAACCTGAATGCTCCATGTAATCAGCTATGGTAGGGAGGAAGAGCTGCAACCCCACTCTACCTATAACCCTTGGCTCTCTGAAAATCTAGTACTAGTCCTCATCTGAAGGAGCTTTTGGACTTTCCCATTATCTCATTTGGCCAATGATTGTGCACATCATATAAGGTTACCATACATTCGAAGAGCAAGCAAAAACATGCAGTGTTATATTATAAAAACACACACACCACAAATCTTTCCTATAGGCTCAAGTCAACCTAGTGAAAGAGCCTATCATAGCTAATGCTTCATTTTAGTTCAACTTATGGAAATAAATGAGCATTCTCTAGAACTCTGCATACTTAACTCAAATTTAATTGGAAGTGAGTAATTCGTGCATCTAGATAAGTAGAATATACCTATCTTAGTTGTATCTAACTATTCTGAAGTGGATTTAGAGGGTACTTGAGATAGACACATTGCAGTGATTTCCTCCTTGAGCTGCAGCGGCAGAGCGTGTTGAGACTGTGGGTGTGTAGCTACAAAGGGACTCCAAAACTTAAGTCATGTTGTGCACAAGTAGGGTATTATACAGTGAGTAACTTATTGATACTTATTTAAGGTTACTTAGCCTGGTATTTATAGAGCATATATAGAATCGCAATGCAATCTATGTTGAATGTGGGTATACAGGATTAGTAACCTGGTAGAGATTATCATCCCATTATTGTTGAGGTAAATCCCTACAAGTTAAGAATTTTAGATATGGAAGCTACTTAGTAGTCAGGGATAGTTATGAGTCCTATAATATCGTAAGATGACGATTTGCATTTGCAGATATTTAGGGATATATTGTAACACCCCAAAATTTGCTATTTTACAATAATATCTGAATTTTACTGTTTTGCATTCTATGAGCTGTAAATTTATTTTGACTGTTCTGTGAATGTTTTTGTCTCTGTGTGTGATTTACTGCGAGTCAGGAAAATAATAATTTTTGGGCCAAAAAAAATCTTTACTGATTTATTTAGAGACGGGAGATCTTACTAAACTTGAATCTGAGAGACACTTTAACCGATCTTTTAATTTTTAGAATTTATCTGTGAAATAAAAATATTTCACATTTTATTATCCGTCGGATAATATCTGCTGTTTTGAAAATAGTAGCTTCTGCTCATTGAGTAATAGACCCAGTATATTTTATCCTTCAAAAAATAGACTGTGACTTATTTTTGTGAACCAATAAGAAATGGTCAACATTAATGGCTTCACTTTTTCTTAACCAATAGGAAGTAGTCAACAAAAGTGGTTGGACTAGTTACTAAGTAACTAGATAAACTAACTAAGTTACCCTAAAAGCCTAACTAGTAACTAGATGGAACTAACTTAGTTACTAAATACTTAGGAACCCTAGTTATAAAATGGATCTAGAATCATCTAGAAGGAATGACCAATGCATGACCTATGCATTAACTTAATCATGTAACTAAATAGTTAATTATATAACTAAATAATCTAACTAAGTTAGCTTAAGTGAACTAACTACCTGATCTAGGTGTAACTAGAAACTAGTTGAAATCAAACTAAGTTAGTCACTCCTTTGAACCACACGGCCACTTTGTGTACTAGGAGGTTCTTGAATGATCTATTATGACCATTTGATGACCATTGGATTACATAGGCCATGTGAAGCCATGTGATATTTCCTATCAAGTTGATTAAGCCTTGATCTTTTCTATCCATGCACCACATGGTCAAGACTTGGAAAAATAGCTATTCTATTTCATTTTACTACACTTTGTGACAAGAAAATCTACTTCATCTTTTCTCTCACTTCAAGAACACCAAGAACACTCTAAACTCCATTCTTCTATTTTCTTTGAAGCTCACGGCTACCACACCTAAACCCAACCTCTAAGCTTCCATAATTTTATCCAATCCTACCTTTTAAACCTAGATACAATCCTAAACAATTTTTATCTTGAGAGTTTTGTCTAAATCATCTTCTAAGTGCTTCAAAAATAAAGCTTTGATTTTCTACTCTTAAGGTAACTTCTTGATTTCTTGATCCTAAGATGGATTCTTGAATTTCTAAACTATGATTGATCCATGGTTTCTTGTTTTTAAGCTTGGTTTATGACTTTAAGATTTGTTTAAGATTGTTAGGGTTTTCTTTGGTGCTTCATGAAATCAAGAGGAGGAGGAACTTGGAGAGTTTTTGTCTTCCTAGAGGTAAGAGGGAGATTAACCTCATCAACCATGTGTTGGTGGTGAGGAAATGGAATTATTTGTGGTGAAAAATCCATAAGGATTTATTCACTTGATTGTTTAAGCTTTCCTTATTTGTGATTGGTATGTTTATAGCTTTAAAAGTATGCTTGAATATGTGATTTAGAAAGCATGTTGATTCTTGTGTAAAGTAGGATGTGATTCACATGATGAATAATTGTATGATGGTTCCAAAGAACCTAGAGGTTCATGGCCTCAACACCACCAAGGGAACCAAGTGTTCTAAATTATTTTCCTAATCAAGAATTAAATGATTCTATGACAAGAAATTTAATTAAGTGTTTTTACAAGGAATAAAGTGTAGGAAAATAATTATATATGATTGATGAAGCAAAATGTGGACTTCGGCCAACATACTTATTTTTAATATTCTAGATCCAAAATTATTTTACTAATTGTAGGATTAAGTATTTGATTGATAGAAAATTAATTTGATAGGTTTTTAGACTTAAAAAGAAAGTAAACTAATTTTTAATTAAATTAGTGAGATTAGGTTATTAATTGAAATAAAAGTTAAAACTTGAAATTTACTGACGTATAGCTCACCATTTGGGCTTTGAAGCACGTTAGGAAATTTTGAGCTGTAATATCACAACTTAAATCAAAGAAATGTTATTTTGTGGAAATAGTAGAAAATATTATTTTTAGTGAAAAAATGTTGGAATTATTATTTATAGATGAATTATTAAAGAAATATTGGAATTAAAGTCAGATTTTGAAAATAAATGAGAAAAGATTTAATTTTAGCTTAGAATATGTTGGAAATATTTTAAGCAATTGAAAATACGCAGAAAAATTCTTATGTGATTTAAAAATAGTAATTTTTGGCTATGCGATTAAGAAAATGTAATAAAATATTTACACGATTAAGAAAACATTAGAAAATCTTTACGCAATTTGAAACATAAGAAAAGTGTTCTGCGATTGTGAAAATGCGATAATATCGCTATGTGATTGAAAGTAACAACAGTTTGCTGCCGGACTATTGTGGTGGGCCCAGTGAGGTTGAATAGTGATACCACCAAGAGAAGGCGAGGATATGTGAAACACGTTAATAATAAAGATTGTGTGTGTGTTTGAATCATACATCATGCATTAAAAAGCGTGTTGGCTTATTTGGTTAAGGCTATATGCCTAGGAGATGATTCACACCTGTGTGCGGGTGCGAGTAGACAAGTGTAGGTCACTTGTTGACCTTAGGGGCGTCGGGGTGCGGGTACCTCGCAATGGACAATTGGTAGCTCTTCTGTCCGTGAGGCAGACCGATGCATACGCACCGACGATTTGGACCGAGACACTGTCCTATATCATGATCTGGAGTAGAATGTCTTGTACAAATGCCTTGATGTGCACATTGATAAATTGATAAATTATAGCACTTTTGGCCACGGCAGCCGAGGTTACAGACATATCTTCTGGATCATTCTCTCTGAAATTATGTGCAGCTCTATGGAGTAGGAATGGGTCTGTGTGCATATGCATAGTTGGTCAACATATTGATATGATAATTATGTTGATATGATATTTTATCTGTTTTATGATAAAATGATCTACCATTTTGATATTATGTTCTATTTATTTATTGTCATTTTCTATACTGCCATACTAGTATTGATGTAGGGGATCTCATCTCTTTGTTGTATTATATTTGTTTTACTATGTATGTCTGATGAAGACCGGGAAGACGAAGGAGCTGATAACTCTTTTTACTATTAGTGATATTAGTCTTTGTTTGTTGAGATGGCAGCGAGGAGCCAAGTTTTAGGTTTTATCCGAGTTCAGTTCCATGGGGGGACTGATTCTTGGAGGTTTGATTTTGACAATGAATGGTTTGTATATACGGGGGACTTAACTCTGAACTTAAGTGGAACCCGCGATGGGATTTCTGTTTTGATGCAACACGCATCTATGCGCCTGGAATTTACGATGTCGATTCATGAACTTTGGGGTGGCACTGTGTATACACCGCGTGAAGACTCTGTGGTGTCTTCCGCAAGAACCCCTGTGAGGCAAATGTTATATCCACCTGGGTTCTTTAATGATGAAGTGGAGGAGGATCCTTCTGAGGACCCAAATCCTTATGTTAGTTTTTAGGAGTTTTAAGTATTAGCAGTTATGTTCTGGAGTGTCTGTTGTACATTTTATCTTTTGGTGTGTAAGGATATTATATAAATTATTTGTAAACAAGGCTTTCAGTAATTATGTATAATATGGGTGTGATTTCAGTTACCAGTTGTAATTATGATTTTTATTTAGTTTACTTATTTAAATTTATTATGCAAATGAAATTTTAAAAATCATTGATTTTACAAGATTAATTCTTTTACAACTTAGTTAAGTTATATTAGGATTAGTCTTAAATGTGATGCCCTAGGTTGATGTTACATTAGTTGGTATCAGAGCTCCCGGCTAAAGTCTTTTGGGGTTTTGTGGTTAGGTCTGATTTGCTTGTGTTGTGTGATTCTCTGAGTTTGATTTCTAAAAGGTTACAATTGACTCTTCTTGGATTGTGTTTGATTGTTTGTGAAGAAAACTATGTCTCGTGGTAGAGGTACACGTACGAATACAGGACGTGACGACAATGCAATGACTGTTGCTGCTGAAGTAATGCAGCGAATGGCAGAAGTAATCGTACAACAAAATCAAAGAGTTGCACAACAACAAGAAGCTAATGCAAAAGTCCGACATTTGTTAGAATTTCGTCAGAACAATCCGCCACATTTCAGAGGCGAGTTTGATCCTAAGAAAATGGATTTGTGGATCCAAGAACTAGAGAAGATCTTCAAAGGAATAGGATGTATAGATGATCGTAGAGTGACTTACGCTACGTTTATGTTGATGGGAGATGGTGAGAATTGGTGGAAAGCCACTCGAAGGGTACTACAAGCTGAAGGGAGAGCAATCACATGGGAGCTATTCTGCGAAATATTTTTAGAGAAATATTTTTTGGACAGTGTGAGGCACGCTAAAAAGATGGAATTTCTAGGATTGCAACAAGGTGGAATGACCATCAATGAATATGCTGCAAAGTTCGAGAGCTTATCGAAGTTCTCCCGGTATCTCCAAATCTAGCCGGATGAGGTTTGGAAATGCTGCAAGTTTGAAGAAGGTTTACGAATCGAATTGAAGAGAGGAGTGCCCATGCGAATGAACCAGTTTTCAATATTAATGGATATGTGTTGTAGGCTTGAAGGATTGGAGCCGTCAAGAGACACAAGGAGTCGCAATTTTGGACCGTCTAGGTTCCAAAGGGGAGGTAACAATAATAACAATCAGTTTCAGTGGAAACTATATTCTCGACCCTCGGGAAGTCAGCAACAACAACAACAGCAACCATGCGGAGGAGGTTCAAGTGGCAATTGGTTTAATTAGACAGCAGCATCGCCAATGAAATGCATGAAGTGCGGAAAAGGCCATTTGATGAGAGATTGCACGATCAAGGGTATAATTTGTTTTCAATGTGGAAAGCCTGATCATGTCTCTAAGGATTGTGATCTAGCAAAGATGGAGCCTTCATTGAGCAATGTTCGTGCTATTAAGCCACAAGTTAGTAGACGAGTTTATACTATGAGTGGAGCTAAGGCCTCTTAGTCTGAAGATCTTATTCAGGGAGAAGGTGTCATCTCAGGTAATCTTTTAACTGTACTATATGATTTGGGTGCAACTCATTCATTTATTGCATATGACTGTATGGATCATTTGGGATTGCTTGTGTCATCTTTGAACTTTCAACTGATTGTTTCTACACTCACTGCCAAACCTGTTAGTACTACTAAAATATGCCTAAATTGTCCTATTACTATCAGTAATCGAGTCTTTTCTATTAATTTAATTTGTTTACCTCTTACCAATATTGATGTAATCCTAAGAATCTTCTAACCATATCTTATTAGACTATTCTAAAAAGACCTTAGTATTTCCTGATGAGATTTTTGGATTTTTAACTGCCAAACAAGTTGAATCTTCTATTGAGGGATAGAGCCCAAGGATACATACTGCTATCTTCTTTAGAAGTTAAGAGTGAGAAAGATGTGAATGCTATTTCTGTTGTAAATGAGTTTCTTGAAGTTTTTCCTGACGAAGTACCCGGATTACCACCAAAAATAGAGATAGAGTTTTTTATCGATCTTGTACCAGGAGCGGGTGCTATATCAATTGCACCATACCGGATGTCGCCGTCAGAACTAGCAGAACTAAAGAAGCAATTGGAGGAGCTGTTAGAAAAATAGTTTGTGAGACCTAGTGTTTCACCCTAGGGAGCTCCAGTGTTGTTAGACAAGAAAAAGGATGGGACGTCATGATTATGTGTGGACTACCGTCAGCTAAATAAAGTCACAATAAAGAATAAGTATCCACTTCCAAGGATTGATGATCTGATGGACCAACTGAAAGGAGCAGCTATTTTCTCTAAGATAGATCTGCGATCAGCTTATCATCAAATTCATGTCAAGGCAGAGGATATACCAAAGACTATTTTTTGAACGCGCTATGGTCATTATGAATATCTTGTAATGACGTTCGGAGTGATGAATGCTCCTGCGATATTCATGGATTACATGAATAGAATTTTTCATCCATACCTAGATAGATTTGTCATTGTTTTTATTGATGACATTCTGATCTATTCTCAAAATCAGGAAGAGCTTGCTAAACATCTTAGCATAGTTCTCCAGATTTTGAAAGAGAAAAAGTTATACGCGAATCTGTCAAAGTGTGAATTTTGGTTGGATGAAGTTCAGTTTTTGGGTCATGTGATTTCTAAGGATGGAATTGTAGTGGATCCAACAAAGGTGGAGATAGTTCTTCAATGGGACAGGCCAAAGACCGTAAATGAGATCTAGAGTTTTATTGGATTAGCCGAATATTACCAAAGATTTATTGAAAGTTTTTCCAACTTAGCCGGACCTCTTACGCAACTCACGAGGAAGAATTAAGCTTTTGTTTGGACTGATGAATGCGAAAAGAGTTTCCAAGAATTAAAGAAAAGATTGACTACTGCACCAGTGCTGATTCTACCAGATCCAAACAAATCTTTTGAAGAATATTGTGATGCTTCTTACCAAGGATTGGGATGTGTGTTAATGTAGAACAGAAGAGTTGTAGCGTATGTCGCAAGACAACTGAAGGTACATGAACGAAATTATCTAATGCATGACTTGGAGCTAGCTGCAGTTGTATTCACGTTAAAGATTTGGAGACATTTTCTGTATAGAGCTACATTCAACGTCTTCAGTGACCATAAAAGTTTGAAGTATCTGTTCGACCAAAAGGAGCTGAATATAAGGCAAATGAGGTGGTTAGAATTCTTAAAAGACTATGACTTTCAACTCCAGTATCATCCTGGAAAGGCAAATGTTGTGGCAGATGCTTTAAGCAAGAAGATGCTTAGTGTCTCTGCGATGATGATGAAAGAAGAAGAATTAATAGAATAATTCCAGAATTTGTGGGTGTCCATGGAGTTGACACTGGGAAAGATTTGTTTAAACAAGGTTACAATCACCAATGATTTAATGGAAGAAATCCGAGAGAAGCAGAAGGATGATGAATTTCTACAAACTGAAAAGGAGCTGATGAAGCGAGATATTGTGTCAATGGTTCAAGAAGAACACAATGGTATTCTAAGATTTGAAGGCAGAGTTTATATGCCTAATGATCCAGAGCTGAGGATGTTGATTCTTGATGAAGCTCATACGAGCCAGGTGAGTATACACCCAAGAATGACCAAGATGTATCAAGATCTGAAATGATTATTTTGATGGCTTGGGATGAAGAGAGATATTGCTGAGTACGTGTTATCTTGTCTTGTGTGTTAGAAGGCAAAAGTTGAACATCAAAGACCAGCAGGTATGCTGCAACCCCTAACTATTCCAGAATGGAAATGGGATAGTATTGCAATGGATTTTGTTACTGGATTACCAAAAACTAAGAAAGGTTATGATTATATATGGGTCGTTGTTGATTGGCTTACGAAGTCTGCTCACTTCTTGCCAATCAATATACCCAGGTTTACATTGGTGAAATCGTAAGACTTCACGGTGTACCCTCTAGTATCATTTCTGATAAAGATCCAAGGTTTACATTGAGAATTTGGCAAAGTCTACATGAAGCAATGGGAACTAAACTTCATTTGAGTTCTGCTTACCATTCACAAATTGATGGTCAAACGGAGAGGACTATTCAATCGTTAGAAGATCTGTTGAGAGCTTATGTGTTAGAACAAAGAAGGAGTTGGGATGAATTCTTGCCTTTGGTAGAATTCACCTATAATAACAATTTTCACTCAAGTATAGGGATGGCACCCTATGAAGCACTATATGGACGACGATGCCGAACACCTTTGTATTGGTATCAAGATAGAGAAAGTATGACCATTGGACCTGAGATGGTGCAACAGACAATAGAGAATGTAAAGATAATACAAGAGAAAATAAGGGTAACTCAGAGTAGACAGAAAAGCTATACTGATAAAAGGAGAAGACCTCTTGAATTTGAGGAAGGTGAGCATGTGTTTTTGCGAGTCACACCCACGACTGGTGTTGGAAGGGTTATAAAATCCAGAAAACTCACTCCTAAATTCATCGGACCCTATCAAATTCTTCGTCGGATAGGTCCAGTCGCTTACCAAATAGCTTTACCACCTTTTCTTTCCAATCTCCATAATGTTTTCCATGTGTCCCACTTGAGAAAGTATATTCCCGATCCCTCACATGTCATTCATCCCGATGAGGTACAACTGAAAGAAAATTTGACGTATGAGACGCTTCCTATTAAGATTGAAGACAGGAGGGTGAAGTAACTCAGAGGGAAAATGATTCCATTAGTGAAAGTAATCTGAATGAAATGACAGGAGATGCTACATGGGAGATGGAAGATAAGATAAGGGAACAATATCCTCAATTGTTTCAAGGTATGATTAATTTCGGGGATGAAATTCTTTTAGAGGGGGAGAGTTGTAACACCCCAAAATTTATTATTTTATGATAATGTCTGAATTGTACTGTTTTGTGTTTTCTGTGAGCTGTAAATTTATTTTGACTATTCTGTGAATGTTTTTGATCTCTGTGTATGATTTACTCTAAGTTAGGCAAATAATAATTTTCGGGTCAGGGAAAATTTTTACTGATTTATTAAGAGACGGGGGATCTTACTAAACTCGAATCTGAGAGACACTTTAATCGATCTTTTAATTTTTAAAATTTATCTGTGAAATAAAAATATTTCAAATTTTATTATTTGTCGAATAATATCTACTATTTTGGAAACAGTAGCTTCTACTCATTGAGTAATAGACCCGGTATCTTTTATCTGTCAAAAAATCGACTATGACTTATTTTTGTGAACCAATAAGAAATGGTCAACATTAATGGCTTCACTTTTTCTTAACTAATAGGAAGTAGTCAACAAAAGTGGTTGGAGTAGTTACTAAATAACTAGATAAACTAACTAAGTTACCCTAAAAGCCTAACTAGTAACTAGATGGAACTAACTTAGTTACTAAATACTTAGGAACCCTAGTTATAAAATGGATCTAAAATCATCTAGAAGGAATGACCAACGCATGACCTATGCAATGACTTAATCATGTAACTAAATAGTTAATTATGTAACTAAATAACCTAACTAGGTGAGCTTAAGTGAACTAACTACCTAATCTAGGTGTAACTAGAAACTAGTTGAAATCAAACTAAGTTAGTCACTCCTTTGAGCCACACGGCCACTTTGTGTACTAGGAGGTTCTTGAATGATCTATTATGACCATTTGATGACCATTAGATTACATAGGCTATGTGAAGCCATGTGATATTTCCTATCAAGTTGATTAAGCCTTGATGTTTTCTATCCATGCACCACACGGCCAAGACTTGGAAAAATAGTTATTCTATTTCATTTTACTACACTTTGTGACAAGAAAATTTGCTTCATCTTTTCTCTCACTTCAAGAACACCAAGAACACTCTAAACTCCATTCTTCTATTTTCTTTCAAGCTCACGGCTACCACACCTAAACCCAACCTCCAAGCTTCCATAATTTTATCCAATCCTACTGTCTAAACCTAGATACAATCCTAAACACTTTTCATCTTGAGAGTTTTGTCTAAATCATCTTCTAAGTGCTTCAAAAATCAAGCTTTGATTTTCTACTCCTAAGGTAACTTCTTGATTTCTTGATCCTAAGATGGATTCTTGAATTTCTAAACCATGATTGATCCATGGTTTATTGTTTTTAAGCTTGGTTTATGACTTTAAGATTTGTTTAAGATTGTTAGGGTTTTCTTTGGTGCTTCACGAAATCAAGAGGAGGAGGAACTTGGAGAGTTTTTGTCTTCCTAGAGGTAAGAGGGAGATTAACCTCATCAACCATGTGTTGGTGGTGAGGAAATGGAATTGTTTGTGGTGAAAAATCCATAAGAATTTATTCACTTGATTGTTTAAGCTTTCCTTATTTGTGATTGGTATGTTTATAGCTTTAAAAGTATGCTTGAATATGTGATTTAGAAAGCATGTTGATTCTTGTGTAAAGTAGGATATGATTCACATGATGGGAAATTGTATGATGGTTCCAGAGAACCTAGAGGCTCACGGCCTCAACACCACCAAGGGAACCAAGTGTTCTAAATTATTTTCCTAATCAAGGATTAAATGATTTTATGACAAGAAATTTAATTAAGTGTTTTTACAAGGAATAAAGTGTTAGAAAATAATTATGTATGATTGATGAAGCAAAATGTGGAATTCGGTCAACATACTTATTTTTAATATTCTAGATCCAAAATTATTTTACTAATTGTAGGATTAAGTATTTGATTGATAGAAAATTAATTTGATAGGTTTTTAGACCTAAAAAGAAAGTAAAATAATTTTTAATTAAATTAGTATGATTAGGTTATTAACTGAAATAAAAGTTAAAACTTGAAATTTACTGACGTATAGCTCACCCTTTGGGTTTTGAAGCGCGTTAGGAAATTTTGAGCTGTAATATCACAACTTAAATCAAAGAAATGTTATTTTGTGAAAAATAGTAGAAAATACTATTTTTAGTGAGAAAATGTTGGAATTATTATTTATAGATGAATTATTAAAGAAATATTGGAATTAAAGTCAGATTTTGAAAATAAATGAGAAAAGATTTAATTTGAGCTTAGAATATGTTAGAAATATTTTACGCGATTGAAAATACGCAAAAAAATTCTTACATCATTTAAAAACTGTAATTTTTGGCTACGCAATTAAAAAATGCAATAAAATATTTACGCGATTGAGAAAACATTGAAAAATCTTTACGCAATTTGAAAACGTAAGAAAAGTGTTCTACGATTGTGAAAATGCAATAATATCGCTACGCGATTGAAAATAATAGTAGTTTGCTGCTGGGCTATTATGGTGGGCCCGGTGATGTTGAATAGTGATACCACCAAGAGAAGGCGAAAATATGTGAAATACTTTAATAATAAAGATTTTGTGTGTGTTTGAATCATACATCATGCATTGAAAAGCGTATCAGCTTATTTGGTTAAGGCTGTATGCCTAGGAGAAGAATCACACCTATGTACGGATGCGAGTAGACAAGTGTAGGTCACTTGTTGACCTTGGGGGCGTCAGGGTGCGGGTACCTCACAATGGACAGTTGGTAGCCCTTCCGTTCGTGAGGCAGACCGATGCATACGCACCGACGATCCAAACCGAGACACTGTCCTATATCACGATCTGGCGTAGAATGTCTTGCACAAATGCTTTGATGTGCACGTTGATAAATTGATAAATTATAGCACTTTTGGCCACGGCAGCCGAGGTTACAGACTTATCTTCTAGATCATTCTCTCCGAAATTGTGTGTAGCTCCATGGAGTAGGAATGGGTCTATGTGCATATGCATAGTTGGTTAACATATTGATATGATAATTATGTTTATCTGATATTTTATCTGTTATGTGATAAAATGATCTATCGTTTTGATATTATGTTCTATTTATTTATTGTCATTTTCTATACTGCCATACTGGTATTGATGTAGGGGATCTCACATCTTTGTTGTATTATATTTGTTTTACTGTGTATGTTTGATGAAGACCGAGAAGACGAAGGAGCTGATAACTCTTTTTACTATCAGTGATATTACTCTTTGTTTGTCAATATGGCGGCGAGGCGCCAAGTTTTAGGTTTTGTTCGAGTTCAGTTCCATAGGGGGATTGATGCTTGGAGGTTTGATTTTGACAATGAACGGTTTGTATATACGAGGGACTTTACTCTGAACTTAAGTGGAACCCACAATGGGATTTCTGTTTTGAAGTAACACGCGATTGTGTGCCTAGAATTTATGATGCCGATTCGTGAACTTTGGGGTGGCACTGTGTATACTCTGTGGTGTCTTCCGCAAGGACCCTTGTGAGGTGAATGTTATATCTGCCTGGGTTCTTTAATGATGAAGTGGAGGAGGATCCTTCTGAGGACCCAAATCCTTAGGTTAGTTTTTAGGAGTTTTAAGTATTAGCAGTTATGTTTTGGAGTGTCTGTTGTACATTTTATCTTTTGGTGTGTAAGGATATTATATAAATTATTTGTAAACAAGGCTTTCAATAATTATGTATAATATGGGTGTGATTTCAGTTACAAGTTGTAATTATGATTTTTATTTAGTTTACTTATTTAAATTTATTCTGCAAACAAAATTTTAAAAAATAATGATTTTACAAGATTAATTCTTTTACAACTTGGTTAAGTTATATTATGTGATGCCCTACAGTGGGTGTTGCATATATCCTTTACACAATTCTAGCAATCTTGATATTATGGCCCAATGTTGTTCGACGTGCATTGCTCCGAGGTCCGGACTGCCATCAAGGCTTTAGCCGTATCATCCAGGGCGGATTTCGATTATATGTGTGTCAAGTTGATCCAGTAGAAGGGATCCCGGATCACGGCCCAGAATAGTTACCCCCAGCTTAGTGCTTGAATGGAACAGTCGAGTGTCAAGATATATAAGCTTCAGATGGATCACAAGGCATGCGATGAACAAACGAGTCCAATGTTCTGATATCGAATCTCGGATGTTTTACACAGAAGGCCGAGGTCCATGATGCATAACATCTGAGGTCGGGGTTTAAGATTGCTTCGCTTTCCTTATTAGTCTGTCAACTGAGGTATACAGTTTCCCTCATGGGTAGTTCGTAATCTCTGATTTTGTAGGTGGTAACAGTCTGAGATTTTCTAGAGAGCTGTTACTTTGACTTTATCGGGAATTAAAGGTCCCTTTGAAAGGGATATCAATTTCGTACTATTTTCCAATTGTCTGCCACTCCCGTGACCAATCAAAAACTGGGAGTGTTAAACGTGGCTGCCATCATGCGATCAATTCACCTTTTACAAGGCCAATTAGAGTGCTTAATTCTCTTTATAATTTGGGCATGTTTGCATTGAAGCTGACATTCCTCTCGTTGCATTCCTTTATTCCTTTTGCTCTGTGACTCTGTTTGAGAATGATTGATGCGTGATGTCGTACTCGCCTCAAAATAGACTAGGATTTACAATAGAATATAGTATAGTGCATAACCTAGGTCATCTCCCAAGGACCAATTCGGATTTCTCAAGTATGTTAGCAGTTATCAATAAGTAAAGGGGTTTTTGTTCAATTCAATAACAGAAAACGAATTCAAAATTTAAGAAAATTCAATTAAGGAAACACCAATCCAAGGTCTTCAATTCAAGTGGCAGAATTAATCATTGTTCAAAGGGAATAGAATTCTGTTGCATTCACCTCTGTTAATTCGAATTCAACTAGATAATCATCTAGAATTTTATCAACTAAAACAGAATCACAATCGCAATTATTGATTAAGATTGATTTAGGAACAAATTCAGATTAACATAGATTACCAATCGATGATCTATTCTCCATTAGATTCAGATTAATCAACCCTTTCAAATTCGAAATCATATCAGAAATCAATTGAAGAAGAAGAAGATGGAAGAACACAAACAGAATTTACAATTAAACAAGAGAACTCAAAACTCTAACCACAATCATTGAATTCCTTGGATTGATTAGAGCTTTAGCCTTCCATGGCCATTACGAAAAAGCAGAGAAAAAAGGGGAAAACGAAAAAAAATAGAGAAGATGAAAAGAGGTTTCTGCTCAAATCTGTTAAAACTGAACAAAATCAAATCAAAAGGTAAATTCGAAATCTGCCTTGACCTATTTGTAACTGAAAAATATCATGTAATTCCTAATCTACCCCTGGCCCAACTGTAGCCCTTTGAAACAGCTTTTTAGAGACATGTCATTTGCCTTAATTGGGCTTAAATTGAGAAAGTTAGGCCCAAATCATTGAGGAAAGGTCCAAGCTTTGTGACAGCAACAGCGTCCTAACTTTGAGGCCCAATTTCCGCCCTGAATCCAGTTGAATTGGAAAAACTGCATTAGACACAAAATTGTGTATCTTCGTCTCAGCTTTCAGGGGATACCAAGATCATCCAAATATGACATTTGTAGCCCAAGATATAACCTGTACAAGGCAGAAAGGTCAAAATGAGTTAAAATCCAAAAATTAATGAAGTTTTTACAATTAAGCTCAATGAAGACCAATCATCTAAAACTCATCTACAAACATAATACTGGATACAATTATCATCAATTAGGCCAAATATAAAGCAATAATGATTGCCTAAAGATTAATTGATCAATGATCCTCTTTTAATAGAGTAGTTTTCCTTTCATTTTCTGCACATATATGGAGGGTTTTGTCCCTTGTAAAGATCATCTTCTTGTTGTTCCCAAAATCTATGAAAATGTTTACTTTCCTACAACTAACTCCTCCGATGGGAGCCTTTCTTTCTCAGCATAATGTCTAAGTCACCATGCATCTAGGGGGCAGAAGCCTTTCTCTCTCGGTATACGTGAGAGTGTTTGATCTACCCGTTCTCGCTAGGGAAGAGTGGGGTTTCTACCATGGTGTATGGAGACACTCGGAGACGCTCCGTTCTTATCTCTCTTCCTTCCTAAGTGATTTGGAGGCACCAAGCCAGCCTTTTTTGGAAGGTCCTCTAAGGGCAGTTGTGTTGGAGGGCGGCTCCTTTGGAAGGAAAAATCCTCTTGGTGCAACTTGGGGCCGCTCAAAGGCAGATGCTTACCCTTATTATCACTGTGGAAGAGGCAAGGAAGAAGAATTGGTAGCGACTCCAGAGTTTGGAAGTAGTGTTCTGTTCTGGTTTGCCAAAGTTCTTCAAAGCCTGTTTAGCAGGGAAGAGACTGGTGCTGGGTTCGGGAGGAACTGTGGATGTGACAATGACTTGGGGTGTCCCGATGGTAATGTTGGTTCCGTCCTCGGTTTCCCAATGGTTACTCTTTTCTAAACACTTTTGATGTATTTTTCTTTCTCTTCTTCTGAAAGTTGATGATGTATAGAATAAGAAAAATGAATAAAATTCTTCTTTCTGAATTCTGTCTTATATCTTTTTTTCTTTTTCCACTATCTGTATTGCTCTTTTCCTACTAGGGTGAGTCCAACGCTCATCCTGTAATAATGTTAAGTTGCCCCCAGCTTAGTTCTTGGTTAGTATAATGAAGTGGCAAGCTTTCGTTCTTGCCCCTGGGGTCCTCATTCCTCACGAGGTTAAGAATTTTAACTTGGCCATTCGGGATCAACTATTTAACTTTTTTAGAATTACTGGGGTTCGTAGAAAAATTCTGTGATTCATGGAAAATTTCTGGGCTCAGCTCGTCAAGGTTGCGTGTCTCTTGGCTTACTATGCAATCGTCCCTTCAACTGCCATGATAGCTGTGAGGGCCATGTGGCACACACTGGTCAGGTAGTCATGCTTAGTGCTTTGCGCGCCATGATGAGTATCTTTTGAAATCCATATCATCGAGATTGAATTGCCCCCTAACTGTTTGGCCTCTATAAATAAGGGTTAAAGCTCCTTTTTTGCATTTTTACTATTCCTTGTGAAAGTTTGGTGGCTTGAGATAGTTCCCGACAGTTTTTCACGAAGGAGGAGAGTAGTTTCCAACCTTCCTTGACAGTTTGAGTTCTCAATTACCATATTTTCTCATTCTTTTCAAGGTACTGATTCTCTCTTTCACTTATTTCTGCTATTATCACGTTGTAGAGTGGTCATGTACTCCTTTTTTGGAGTGCATTTCCTTTCTCTCTTCATGAAAAGAGGTGGGAATATTGGTTCCTATATCTTTTCAATGGCGTTGCCCTATGGAGCACCTCGTCCCACATACTATGTGTGGCGGAGGTGTCCTTCTGAGGCTTTTGCCTTGGTGGGTGTGGAGGCCAATGCGTAGGTATGAGCAGTCTTTTTTGTTTGCCCTTCTCCATGTATGAATCTTTAAAGTTGACTGATTCTGACCACTGACCTCTATGGGTATTTCCAGGAGCTTAATGGCTAGATGAAGGAGACTAGTTAGGCATGAGGCACCAGTTCCAAGAGCTCGGGATCCAGTTGAAGATCTTATTCGCATTCGACAGGGTTCGAGGTTAGTATACCCATGGGTTGCTAACGATGCCTATGATCGGATATCTAATTTCTAACCTGGAGAACAACTTGAAAAACTTTAGGGCTACTTGATGCTGACTGAGCAAGGTAGTAGGGACCACAAATTCCAAATCTTATCATTGGAGAACGAAAGGGTGTGCTCTACTCGTCAGGAGAGAGAGCATTACATGTACATATATGAAGACTTTTCTATTCAGTTTGGGCTCCGACTTCGCTTCAACGATTTTCAGTTGGTCATTCTCCAAACTCTTCAAGCTGCCCCTTCCCAAATTCATCCCAACGGTTGGGCAAACATTCTTGCATTTGAAAGGATATGCCGGTTCGTCAAATTTTGGTGTTCGGAGAGAGCATTTTTTTTATTTTCATACTCAATATTGTCTGCAGGGCAGTAATACTCCTTAAAAATCTTGGCTTTCAGTCTGATCATAGTAAGGGTGGAAGGTCTTCCATGTTTACTAAGAAAGCTACAAAGACTATAAGGAAAAAAAATTTAAGCTAATGGCGGCTCCCAGAACCTGTCCTTTTTGGCTAAACAACAACGGAGAAACGAAATTCAATCTGTACTGAGGTTGAAATTCAGACACTAATTAGACAACGATGAGGTTGAATGTGTTGACTTATTTGAAATATGGGTCAAACAGATCGGTTTGAGTCCTTCTAAGGACATGCTAGACAACCCGGACAATGTGACCCTCTAGGCCACTCTAGGTAATGTAGGCCACCTCTAGTGTTTAAGTATATGCTTAGTATGATATTTAATAATAACATTTTTTTGGTTCTGACTCTTTGTTCAGTAAGTTTGACTGAAATGGTGACCAGAAATGCCTTAGCGATCCTCGAAGCCCTGAAGGCCAAGAATGTAGCTGGGCCATCCAATGCCCACGCAGCTACTGCCTCGGCCTCTCCGCCTCCACCATTTGTTGAGCCAGTGGTCGAAGAGGGTCTAATACAATTGGAGGATTCTCTTACGCCTCCACTCTAGAGAGGGAACAGGAGGGATGTTGATGACAGCAAGGTGGAAGACTGAGGGAAAAGGGTGGCGGTCGAAGAGGTCATCGGCCCGATCAGTTTGTACCACGAGGAGTCAGATCCTTGGGAGTTCATCGATTTCAACATTCTGGACGAACAAGTTACAAACCATATTGCCTAATGCAGCACGAATGAGACTTTTTTGTCTTTTCAAACTTATGGCCTTCATCTTGCTGGCGAAGCTCAATTCCTGGAGCAGGTCTATGAGGAGCATGATCGGGAGATGGTGGAGAGAGTAACGGCAGTTGAGGAGGGCGAGAATCAGGCTCTCAAGGCCATAGAGGAGGTTGAAAAAGCCAAAAATGATGTTGAAGCATGGACCTGAGAATTGGAGAGTGAAGTGGCGGCCTTGAAGGATACTGTGAAGCAAAAGGAGGTCATCTTGGTGGAGTTTAAAGGGAGGTAACCATACTCCAAACTAAAAATGAAAGCCTCTGAGCTCAGAACAAACAACTCAAAATAGGGATGACCTCTTTGCAAGGTGATGTCCAGTAGCTCCTCATTGTTTGCACAAATATCAATGGGGAGCAATTTCAAAACACCATTGACCAAGTCCAGCTCTTCAATCCTGGGGTGGCTTTAGCCTTGGATGCACTGGATCTAGGGATGGTGATCTGAGATGGCTGCCTCGTGCTTCCCAATGCTACTCCAGAGGATCCAAGTGTTGCTGAAGCTCAGTCTATTGCTACCCGAGATCCTGATGTTGACGAGGACTAGACATGTTTTTTAATTAATGCTTTTGCTCCCTGCATGGCGTATTAAATTTGTCAAGACGATTACCTTGGATACCGGGGCATTTAATTTACTTCTCTTTACCTTTAATTTTGCTCTGTATGCTTATTTATTTCCTTAGTCCATTTAGGGTCCAATGCCTATTATGGTTCTTTACAACCATTTTATGACTATTTCATAGACTTAGGGAAATTTCTGGTGAGGGTGCCATGGTCCGTGGTCCAACGCCCTTCGTTTTTGTGAACTTGGAGTTCCCTTTAGGACTTAGGTATTAAATGAAAGAAACATTGTCAGTGGTCCATTTCCAATTGCTTTGGCTTTTAGGATCCCACTTGAATTTGGTATGATTTATGATTAAAGCCCTGTCTGGAGTCCATCGCCAATCATTTTGGCGCTTAGGATCCCACGTGACTTAGGCATAGAAAACCTTGTCCGGGGTCCTTCACCAATCGTTTTGGTGCTTAGGATCCCTCGCAACTTTGGTTTAATTTTAATTGGTCATCGCCGGGGTCTTTTATGTTTAAGATTTAGTGTGCAAATTTTCCCAAGACTTAGGATTTTTCTATTGCACAACCTGTTTAACATAAGACAACTCACAGTTGGTACCATAATGACTAAACACAGATTTCGCCATCCATGCTGCCAATATTCGCGCAATGGTTGTTGAAGTAGGTATGTAAAAATCACTTTGCTTTATTGATTTGGTGGAGGACTAATGTCCGTACAAAGTGCTCCCATAGTAGTTGGGGCATATCAAATATGAAATAAACTAAAAGACTAGGCCTTAGAAGGTACTTAGTTATAGTACTTTCTAAGTTTGTCCGCATTTCAAAAGTTATTGATCGGCTTGCCTGTTAGTGTCTCCAACGTGTAGGTTCCTTTGCCAGTGCTGATCACGATGCGGTAGGGGCCTTCTCAGTTAGGAGCTAACTTCCCTTGGGAGGCGTTCCTACCTCCAATGTCAGCTCTGTGGAGAACTAGGTCACCTGGCTGGAATTTCCTAGGAACAACCTTTAGTCTTTTTGTTTTGTTTTTGTTTTTCTTTTTTGCTTGAGAACAAGCAAAATCTTAAGTTTAAGGGAGTGATGAACCTTCAAAAATTCATATTTTTACGGTTCAAAATCTTAGGTTTTCATCCTCTTTTAATCTCTTTAATTGAGTTTTGTTCTCAAGTTTTATTATACTTTTTTAAATTATGATCTAATTATGTGTTTTACGTGTTTTTGATAGGTAATTACACATGGAAAAGATTGAAAATTTAACCGAGTAAGAAAAAGAAGAAATTTCATTAGACGTCTAGTGCCCAAGCGCTGAAACCTCAACGCCTAATTCCAAATTAGTGTCCCAACGCCTAGCTCTTGAGCATGCATCACGTATCAGGAAACTTCAGAAAGAACGTCTAGCGCTCAAGTCAGTGCTTGAGCGCTGAATGCATAAATAGCAGTGTTAATTCTTTATAAAAAGAAAAGTTACGCCAATATGCAACATACACTTGGACAGAATGCAGCAGCCGTCAAGAAGCACAAACCCTAAAATGGCATGGGAGCAATTAGGCTTGAAGATTAAGAATTTTCTTTAACCTTTCCATATTTCTACAATAGAGTTTATCATATTCTCCCCTTTGTGTTCTTCTTTCTCCATGTGTAACTAAACTTTTTTCATTAGGGTGATGATGGATCTTGATACTTAGATGATGTAAATTCTTTTATGGGTTTAATCAATGTTTTTTATTTCATGATTTACGTGTTTATCTATTCTCTTAATACTTTTCTAAACCTGATCAATTTGGGAATGAATTTTGGGTTGATACATGATTTAAGAAAATTTGAATGAACCTAGAACTTGTGATGAACACCAAACTTTTGCAATCGCTAGGAATATATGTTGTGGGTTGTGTGATCTTTCTTTTAATTACATCGTTCTTAATAATGCCTTTCTATTTGGGGTTAGATTAAGGGATTAGTTAATTATAAATAGTGTAAAGAGGATTAATATACCAAGGGATTAGATATTGATTAATTTTGGGAATTGACCATAAATCATTGAAATAGAACTTGATTAAACTATTATTACTATGCGATAATGAAGATGAGTTTTGATGATAACAAACATGAAGATGATAAGAAGACCGAGTCCAAGATCTTTAAGATTAGCTTTAGGACTTAGGATCTCTCTTGTACAGAGCTTTTATAGGATATCTCATTGTTTGACTTAAAAGATCTAAAAACATATTTTCTTATAAACTAAATTAAAGTTTTAATATGGCTTTGAAAAATCAAAGAGTTTGTGGAATTTCAGAAATCACCTGATCTATTTTCTAAAGTGTTTTTAAATGACTTTCAACAGAGGTATTCGAATAACCTTGAAGGTATTCGAATAACACCCTTCTAAACAGCTTTTACAATGTGTTTAAAATAAAGATATTCGAATACACCTTTGTGGTATTCGAATAACCTGCTTCTGAACTCTCTTTTTTCAGAAATGAAAACAGCGGTATTCGAATACCCCATGATGGTATTCGAATAACCCACGAGACCCTATTTCGTATTTTGAATTCATACGTATACGTGTTAGCATTTATTATCATATTAAATTCCTCTAGCGGGCATTTCTGATCAAAGGCTCAATAAATAGAGACCTTGAGTCACTTCTGCAATACCCAGAAATTCAGAAATCATTTTGCTTGTGCTAAAATGTTGTTTACAATGTTTTTTTGGCAAAATTCTGAGATATCCTTAGAGAGCTCTATAGTGCTTCAATTTGTGATATTTACTCTTTGTGAGAGTTTATTATTCATCTATTTTCTGCTATACTATAAAGAGGGTGAGGTATCCCTCTAAGGTTTGTGTAAGGGTGAGGTATCCCTGCAGGCTGAGACTTTAGCACAAGAGTAGAGTTTTCCTGTGTATGAAAAGTACTCTTTTGCGTAATGGTTGCAAGCACCTATTGAAGCTTGTATACATAGTGAAAAATCTCGACTATTGTTTCGAGGACTGGACATAGATCACAAGTGGGTTAGTGGTTGAATCAGGATAAATACTGTGCCTACTTCTCTCTTCTTAATCTCTTTATTTTACGTAGCTTTATTTTATTACATATTTATCCTTTGCTGTTTCTTAAGCTTTTCTTCTACATCTCGTTATTTCTGTACTTTTATTTAATAGTCTTAATATTTGTGTTTTCACTAAAAGAGATTTGCGAAAAGTTTTTATACTCAATTCACCCCCCCTCTTGAGTATTGGAAGCCACTTGGTAACAAGTGGTATCAAAGCTAGACTCTTGTATAAAGAGCTTAGCAGCTTCAAGAGAACATGACTTCTTCAAATAGTTTTTCAGAAGGATCTTCCATAAACCAACCACCCTTTTTCAATGGGGATGGTTATGCATATTGGAAGGAAAGAATGAAAATCTTCATCGAAGCTATTGATCTAGATGTGTGGAATGCTGTCGAAAACGGCGCATTTATACCTACGCATGAGGTCAATAGTGTAAGGACCGAAACACCAAGGAACAAATGGTCTGCTGAGGATAAAAGAAAAGTTCAACATAATTTAAAAGCAAAAAATATTATTACTACTGCTTTGGGATATGATAAGTTTTTTAGAATTTCAAATAGCAAAACTACTAAAGAAATGTAGGACACTTTACAAGTTACCCATGAGGGTACTAGTGAAGTAAAGAGGTCGAGAATCAATTCTCTAACTCGTGAATATGAATTATTCAGAATGAACCAAGGAGAAAGCATTCAAGAAATGCAAAAGAGGTTCACCCACATAGTTAATTATCTTGCATCTTTAGGAAAAAGTTTCTCTAACGAAGATTTAATTAACAAAGTGTTGAGATGTCTTAGCAGGATTTGGCAACCCAAGGTAACAGCCATATCCGAATCAAGGGACTTATCGACAATGACTCTAGCTACCCTTTTTGAAAAACTTCATGAGCATGAACCAGAACTAAGCAGATTAAGTCAAAGCAAAGAAAACGATAAAAAGAAAAAGGGAATAGCGCTCAAAGCTACTTCCTCAACAATCGACAATGATGATGAAGAAGATGAAGAAGGCTCAGAAAATATCGAGGTAAATGAAGAAAATCTTAGTCTTTTAGTTAAAAAATTTGAAAATTTTCTTAAGAAGGGAACGCAAAAAAGACCTCCCTTTCCTCCGAAGAAGAATCATTACAAAGGCGAAGAAGCTTCATCAACTCCAACTTGCTATGAATGCGGCAAACCGGGTCACATGAAAATGGAGTGCCCAGTTTACCAAAAGAAGAAGGAGAAATTTGAAAAGAAGCCCTTCAAGGAAAGAAAAGGAAGAAAAGCCTACATAGCATGGGATGAAAACGACATGGATTCAACTAACAGCTCAGATAGTGAGGAAGCCCAACTATGTCTCATGGCCAAAGGAGAAGAAGAAGAAAGTGAAAATGAGGTAAGTTCTAGTAATACTTTATTGCCTTCTTACGATGAGTTACAAGATGTCTTTGAAGAATTGCATGACGAGTCTTTAAAACTCACAAAAATAATTTCTTCTTCTAAGAAAACAATCTATTGTTTAGAAAATCAAATTCTTATTTTAAACAAAGAAATAGAAGAATTGAAAATTGAAAATGAAACTTTGGGAATTATTGATGCATGCACAAATCATTCTTCACATGCTTCTGCATCTTTATCCTATTCTTCATGTCATATGCTTGAAAAAGAGATTGAAGACTTAAAAAACACTCTTTCAAAATTCACATTTGGAAGAGACAATTTAAATATTTTATTAGGAAAACAAAAAGTAGTTTTTCAAAAAGCCAGGATAGGTTATAACCCGAAAAATGAACAAAAACTATATAAAAATTTCTTTGCGCATTCTAGTGTTTCAAGTAGTCCATTTATTAAATGTTTTTAATGTGGAAGGAAAGGACATAGTGCATCAACTTCTAATGTAAGGAAAAACATTAATACAAAAATTAGAACAAAAATAGTTTGGGTTCCCAAGAGTACTATACCCAAAACTGACACACAAGGACCCAAGAAAGTTTGGGTACCAAAAGTTAAAAACTAAACATGTTTTGTAGGTGTGCTTGAAAGCCAGGGGTTCAAATTGGTATCTCGATAGTGGCTGCTCCAAGCACATGACCGGGGACGACTCAAAATTCACCTTGCTCATTCTCAAGAATTATGGACACGTTACATATGGTGATAACAACAAAGGAAAAATTCTTGGAATCGGCAAAGTTGGTAAAAATCCTAATTCCTCTATTGAAAATGTATTGCTTGTTGAAGGCTTGAAATATAACTTACTTAGTATTAGCCAATTATGTGATAAAGGAAATAGAGTAATTTTTTATTCAAATTGTTGCATAATTGAAGATAAAAATGATAAGCATGTTAAGTTCATTGGTCATAGAGTAAACAACATTTATATGATTAGTCTTGATGATATATCTTCAAATGATGTGAAATGCCTTTTAAGTAAGAATGATGATTCATGGTTATGGCATAGGAGAATTGCACACATTCACATGGATCACTTAAAGAAGTTAGTCTCTAAAGAGCTAGTAATTGGACTACCCAAGCTTAATTTTGTAAAAGATAAATTATGTGGTGCATGTCAAAAGGGTAAACAAATAAAAGTCTCTTTTAAAGAAAAAAATATAGTTTCAACTACTAGACCTTACAACTTTTACATATGGATCTTTTTGGACCATCTAGAACTATGAGCTTTGGTGGGAATTACTATACTTTAGTGATTGTAGATGATTTTTCTAGGTTCACATGAACTTTATTTCTTGCAAATAAAAATAATGCATTTCTAGCTTTTAAAAGACTTGCCAAAGTTATTCAAAACGAAATTTTTTTTTCAATTTCCTCAATAAGAAGTGATCATGGTGGGAAATTTGAAAATAATGTTTTTGAAAATTATGGTGATGAACATGGCATTAATCATAATTTCTCTGCCCCTAGAACTCCGCAACAAAATGGAGTTGTAGAAAGAAAAAATCATTCTTTAGAAGAAATGGCGAGAACTATGCTTAATGAGGCTACTCTTCCTAAGTATTTTTGGGTAGATGCTGTAAGTACAGCTTGTTACGTAATGAACAGGACCCTTATAAGGCCTATTTTAAAGAAAACTCCATATAAGTTATACAAGGGAAGAAAGCCAAATGTTTCACATTTTCATGTTTTTGGCTGCAAATGTTTTGTTTTAAATAATGGAAAAGATAACTTAGGCAAGTTTGATGCTAAGTCTGATGAAGGTATATTTCTTAGTTACTCCAATCATAGTAAGGCTTTTCGTATATATAATAAAAGAACTATGACTATCGAAGAATCTATTCATGTTGCATTTGATGAAACTGACCCAAATGGATTGAGAAAGGATCTTATTATTGATGATATCGTAGAAATCTTGGTAGACACTCATTTGGGCAGCAAAGAAAAAGAAGTCAAGGAGCAAGAAGATCCACAAGTCTTAGAACTTCCCAAAGAATGGCGGACTTCAAAATATCATTCCCTTGATCAAATAATAGGTGATGTATCTAAATGTGTAAGTACTCGAAATTCCCTTAGAAATGCATGTAATCACTTAACCTTTGTTTCTCAAATTGAACCTAAAGATATAATTAAAGCCTTTGATGATGAACATTGGATCTTAACTATGCATGAGGAATTAAATCAATTTGAAAAAAATCAAGTTTGGGAATTAGTTGCTAGACCTAATGATCATCCTATAATTGACACAAAATGGGTTTTTAGAAACAAACTTGATGAAAATGGATTAATAACTAGAAACAAAGCTAGGTTGGTCGCTAAAGGTTATAATCAAGAAGAATGAATAGATTATGAATAAACCTATGCACCTGTAGCTAGATTAGAAGCTATTAGAATGTTACTTGCATATGCTTGCATCATGGATTTCAAATTATATCAAATGGATGTTAAAAGTGCTTTTCTTAATGGCCTTATTCAAGAGGAGGTATATGTTGAACAACCTCCAGGTTTTGAAAATAGTGAACTACCCAACCATGTTTTTAAACTTAAAAAGGCTTTATATGGCTTCAAGCAAGCTCTTAGAGCTTGGTATGAAAGGTTGAGTAAGTTTCTTCTAGAAAATGATTTTTCAAGAGGAAAAGTCAATACTACCCTTTTCATTAAAAATAAAAAGCATGATATTCTTCTTGTGCAAGTATATGTAGATGATATTATTTTTGGTGCTATTAATGAATCCCTTTGCAAAGAATTTTCTAAGACAATGCAGAATGAATTTGAAATGTCAATGATAGAAGAGTTGAATTTCTTCCTCAGACTTCAAATCAAACAAACAAATGAAGGGACATTCATAAGTCAAACCAAATACTGCAAGAAATTGCTCAAAAGGTTCGAAAAGGAAAATGCTAAACACATGGCCACTCCAATGGGCACTTCTTGCTATTTGGACAAAGATGAAGGAGGTAAATCAGTAGAAATAACAAAATACAGAGGTATGATTGGATCTCTCCTTTATCTTACTGTTAGTAGGCCAGATATTATGTTTAGTGTATGCATGTGTGCTAGATATCAGGCAAACCCTAAGAAATCTCATCTAAGGGCTGTTAAATGAATAAAGAAGTACCTAGTAGGCACTTCACAAATGAGCTTATGGTACCCTAAGGGTGCCTCATTTAGCCTAATAGGCTATTCTGACTCTGATTTTGCTGGATGCAAATTGGATAGAAAAAGTACTAGTGGGACATGCCACTTGCTTGGTAGTTCTTTAGTTTCTTGGCATAGCAAGAAACAAAATAGTGTGGTTTTGTCTACCGCTGAGGCTGAATATGTTGTAGCCGGGAGTTGTTATGCTCAAATCCTATGGATGAAGCAACAACTTCTAGACTACGGTCTTCAACTTGATCACATCCCAATAAGATGTGATAACACTAGTGCAATAAATCTCTTTAAGAATCCCATTCTACATTCCAGAACAAAGCATATAGAGATAAGACATCACTTTATCAGAGATCATGTACAAAAAGGGGATTGCATTCTTGAGTTTGTTGAAACATCTAAGCAACTTGTAGATATTTTCACTAAACCCTTAGCAAAAGCAGCATTCTTTTTATATTAGAGGAGAATTGGGCATAATTGATCAATCCAACATATAATTGCTTGTAATTATTTGCTTAATTATGATTTCATCCTTCTTGAATTATTATTGACTTGAGCGTCGGAGTTATCCCAAAATCATTTTTGCAGGTACTCGATCAAAAGGTAAGCTTTCGTCTCTCAAAATGTAAATTTTGGACATAATATATATGCTTTCTTGTTTGAGTTATTCGAATACCTTCCTATGGTATTCGAATACCATTACTTTTATACGTGTAAATCTGTGGTTTTTTGATAGGCCTATTCGAATAGACCTATGGCTATTCGAATACCATACATCAGTACAGTATTCCTATGTTTTTATAAGCTGGTGTATTCAAATAACTAAGTAGTTATTCGAATAACCTGAGGCTTATCAATATCATTGTTTCTCACATGCCTCTGGAGTATTCGAATACCTTTGAAGCTATTCGAATACTTGCTCTTGTCTTACTTATTTTTTTTTTTGTGGGTATTCGAATATAGGAATAAGTATTCGAATATCATAGGCTGGCAGCCAAGCCAAACTGGCCTAGCTATTCAAATAACTGGGAAGTTATTCGAATACCGAGCGAGCGACTTCGCTAACCCATCATCACGTGTTTGGGTCCTTTACCCTCAACAAAATGAAGATGATCAAGATCGATGAAGGCTGGGTGTTCACAGTTGAAGTTGATGATGATGAGGACGACCCTCAAGGCGATCCTGCTGCCCCTGCTACTGCTGCTGATATTCCTGCTCCTGCTCCTATCATAAATGAGCAAATCTTGGCTTCTCTGTTGGATAACAGAGCTTACATGGAAAACACCTTCACCATTCTGTTTGACAAAATAGCTGGTGTTGAGTGTGAACAGGCTGCACTTCGAGCTCTGCTATTTGGCAATGAACCTGGCTCTCCTCCTCCACCACCAAATGCCTATTTCTAGGACTCGCTTCGTCTTAGGATCTGTTGCTTAGTTCTAGTTTTGGCTGTTTTCTGTTTATTGTATTAGCTATTTTTGATAAAATTGTATATGTACTTGGCCAATTATATTTAATGCAATACGTACTTTGATCAATCTGTTGCCAATTAAAATTGTTTATTGTTTATTACATGCAAGTTGTATGTGTGCATCCTTTTTATCATGCCAAAAGGGGGAGAAAATTAATCAATCTTATTTGAGAAAAAGCAGGTTAAACTAGATTAACACTGGCTATTGGATTCCAAAAGAAAGGGGGAGAATGTACTTGTCTTTGATATTAAATTACCTCTTTTTAATAAAATAGGAGAGTAAGTCTCCTATCTTTTTGAATTCCAATTTATATGAACTAATGCTTTTCTTAATGATAGTTTGTCATCATCAAAAAGGGGGAGAATGTGATTACCATGCAATAATGAAGATGAGTTTTGATGATAACAAACATGAAGATGATGAGAAAATCGAGTCCAAGATCTTCAAGATTAGCTTTAGGACTTAGGATCTCTCTTGTACAGAGCTTTTATAGGATATTTCATTGTTTGACTTAAAATATCTAAAAACATGTTTTCTTATAAACAAAATTAAAGTTTTAATATGGCTTTGAAAAATCAAAGAGTTTGTGGAATTTCAAAAATCACCTGATCTATTTTCTAAAGTGTTTTTAAATGACTTTCAATAGAGGTATTCGAATAACCTTGAAGGTATTCGAATAACACCCTTCTGAACAACTTTTACAATGTGTTTAAAATAAAGGTATTTGAATACACCCTTGTGGTATTCGAATAACCTGCTTCTGAACTCTCTTTTTTAAGAAATGAAAACAGTGGTATTCGAATACCCCATGATGGTATTCGAATAGCCCATGAGACCCTGTTTCATATTTTGAATTCATACATATACGTGTTAGCATTTATTATCATATTAAATTCGTCCAATGGGCATTTCTGATCAAAGGCTCTATAAATAGAGACCTTGAGTCACTTCTGCAATACCCGAAAATTCTGAAATCATTTTGCTTGTGCCAAAACGTTGTTTACAAAATTCTCTCTTATTCTCTGTGTTCTTTTAGCAAAATTCTAAGATATTCTTAGAGAGCTCTATAGTGCTTCAACTTGTGATATTTACTCTTTGTGAGAGTTTATTATTCATCTATGTTCTGCTATACTGTAAAGAGAGTGAGGTATCCCTCTAAGGTTTGTGTAAGGGTGAGGTATCCCTGTAGACTGAGACTTTAGCACAAGGGTAGAGTTTCCCTGTGTGTGAAAAGTGCTCTTTTGTGTAACGGTTGCAAGCACCTATTGAAGCTTGTATATATAGTGAAAAATCTCAACTATTGTTTCGAGGACTGGACGTAGACCACAAGTGGGTTAGTGGTCGAACTAGGATAAATACTGTGCCTTCTTCTCTCTTCTTAATCTTTTTATTTTACGCAGCTTTATTTTATTGCATATTTATCCTTTGCCGTTTCTTAAGCTTTTCTTCTACATCTCGTTATTTCTGTGCTTTTATTTAATATTCTTAATATTTGTGTTTTCACTAAAAGAGGTTTGCGAAAAGTTTTTATACTCAATTCACCCCCCTCTTGAGTATTGGAAGCCACTTGGTAACATAAACTAATATTTGAAATTATATTAAAAGAGTTCAAGTGAAATCTGAACCATAATACTTTAATCTCATCATTTTTCACCCTTGATCTAATTTTTGATTTATTTTTAATTATGTTTCTGATTATTGTTTTCTTTTATATTTATTTTTATCAACTCTCATTTTTCGGTAGCTTAGATAGCATTTATTTAAAGAAATTAATAATTGATAATATAATCTTCGTAGGATTATACTTTTATTTACTCTTTATTACTTTTGCGATTCGGTGCACTTGCCGATATCACAACAAGTTTTTGGCACCATTCTGGGGATTATTAATTGTCAATATTAAGTAGTAGTTAAAAAAGCACAAATTTAAGCATTTATTTTATTTTGGTTATTTTTATTTTTCTTTATTGTTATATTTATTTTTAATTTCTTTTCTCTGCTTCATTTTGGTTTGCTTGTTTGTTTGTTTATGCGAGGTACTATGGATTCAAAAGAACTACTTTTTGATCTAGAAATTGAAAGAACAACAAGAGCAAACATAAGAACTGCCAAAGAAAGAAACAAAATTGAAGAAGAAAAGATGGCAGAAAATACCACTAAACAAAGAAGGCATACTTTAGCTTACTATGCAACTCCATCTTCTGAGAATGTCTTAACCAGTATTGTGTGACCTGCTATCCAAGTAAACAATTTTGAGATTAAACCAACTCTTTTATAACTGGTACAACAGAATCAGTTTGGGGGAGGTCAAGTAGAAGATCCCAACTTACACATTACTAATTTCTTGCAGCTTTGTGATACTATCAAATATAATGGAGCTAGTGATGATGTCATACGATTAATACTTTTTCCATTTTCTTTGAGAGATAAACCCAAGAGCTGGCTACAAGCCCAGTCTCGAGGAAACATCTCCACTTGGGATGATCTAGTTAGTAAGTTCCTCACTCGGTATTTTCCTCCATCAATATTCGTGAAGATAAGGAGTGAGATTGCTTGCTTTACTCAAAATCAAGGAGAATCTCTCTATGAAGCGTGGGAAAGATTTAAGGAGCTACTTAGAAAATGTCCTCACCATGCTTTTGAAGTTTGGCAGCAGGTGCAGATCTTTTATAATCGTTCAAATCATGCCACCAGAGCTATGGTGGATGCATCTACAGGTGGGTCTTTGAACACTAAGACTCCTGAAGAGGCGCAAGCATTATTTAAGACTATGACCACTAATGAATATCAGTTGCCTAGTGGAAGAGCATCAGTTAAACAAGGAGTTATGGAGCTTGGTACTCTTGATGCTTTACTTGCGCAGAATAAAAGTCTTTCGCAGTAGATAGCCAACCTCACCAAACAAGTTGAGAATATGCAAGTGAATTCAATGAACCACTAAGTGTTAATTTGTGACTTCTGTGGAGGTAACCATGTTAATGGTGAATGTACGGCAAACAACTCTAGTTTTATTTCTCCAAAACAGGTCAATTATATGGGAAATTCTTTGAGAACCCAAGGTATTCCATTTTTAAATACATTTAGCCCTGGGTGGAGGAATCACCCCAATTTCTCTTGGAGAAATCAAATAGTACCATTGAATCCTCAACCAGAGAAGAAGTCTCCTCTTAAGTTTGCACTTGAGAAGTTTTCTATATAGACCTCTGCTTTTGTGTAACAGACTTCTACTTTTATGGAGGAAACATAGGCTAATTTTCAGAATCAAGGAGCAGTTATTCGAAGTTTAGAGAATCAAGTGGGTCAATTACCAAAACAGCTCTCCGAGAGACCTCTAAGTACCTTACCAAGTGATATAGTGGTCAATTCAAAGGAGCAATGTATGGCAATGTCTTTGAGGAGTGAAAAAGTTATTAGTCCTCAATCAAAAGAAGATAAAGCTAAGGAAGTGCCTCCTCCTTCAAGTCATAATTAAGAAAAAGATGCTTCAGAGGAAGAGATCTCTACTAAAGCCAAAGAGGAACAACCGAAAGTAAGAAGAAAAAAGAAAGATTCGGTTTTGGATAAGCCTTTTGACCCTTCACTGTATGCTAGGCTTCTATTTCCTCAAAGGTTGAGGAAAGAAGCTCAGGAGAAGTAAGAAAGACACTTTTCGAAGTTCCTGGATGTCTTTAAACAACAGTAAATAAACATTCCCTTTGCAGAGGCACTTGAGCTCATGCCCTTTTATGCCAAATTTATGAGAGACTTGTTATCTAAGAAGAGGAAGTTACAAGATGATGAAATGGTCATGCTAACCGAGGAATATAGTGCTACAATTCAACAGAAGCTACCACCAAAGTTACGGGATCTAGGAAGTTTTAACATCCCTTGTACTATTGGAAAGTTAAATATTGATAAGGCTCTATGTGACCTAGGAGCTAGCATTAATTTAATGACATTGTCATTCCTTTGCAAGATTGAAATTAAAGAGGTTAAGCCTACAAAAGTTTCCCTTCAATTAACAGATCAATCAATTAGATGTTTGTATGACATTGTGGAGGATTTGCTAGTGAAGGTTGACAAATTTATTTTCTCAGTTGACTTTGTGATCTTAGATATAGATGAGGATACTAATATCCCGTTAATTCTTGGAAGACCATTCTTAGCAATGTCGGGAGCATTAATTGATGTACCTAGAGGTGAGCTTATTTTGAGGGTGGATGGAGATCAAGTGACCTTCAACATATTTGATAAGTCTATCCCAACATCAGATCTTCATACCCCTATTAACTACATTCAAGGTAAATCTCAAAAGGAGTCGGCTGCTAAGAACTTTGCATCATCAATTAGTGTTTATTCTCCTACTTCCAAGATGATTGAAATGGAAAAAGGTCTGCCCATCTCTCATAATTCATTGCAAAAAGATCTAAATTATTTTGACAAATTGAAACGTGGTACCTTTCTTGTTGATAAATTGAAACCCCTATGGCCTAGTGGAATTTCTAATGTTAAGGTGTCATTTGGACAAATAAGCATAAATCATGTTCAAAATGTTTTTGGAGGGAATCCCAAGGCCATTGACCGGGTATAGAGGCAAAAATCTGAAAAAGAAAAGGCATCATCTTACTTCTCTTGCTTCAAGCCACCATGATTAATTGAGAACAAGCAACGTCGAGCTAATAATGTTAAATAAGCACTCTTTGGGAGGTAACCCAAATTTTTTTTCTTTTCCTTTTATTTTGAAATTTATTATTTGTTTATTTTTCTTCAGTTAGTTTTTAGTTTTTGTTATTTCTTATTTTATTAACTAGCATTTTTCTATTTTTGTTTAGAAGGTAGTGCTGAGTCGGCTTAGGTGCCTCCCCGAGTTGAGCCTTTGTAGGGGATGTATATAGTTATCGGTCACCAAAAATAGTTTTTATTTTCTTTTCTTTAATTTTTTATTTTCATATTTTTTATTGATTTTATTTTATTATCATCACCTTATTGTGTTTTGAGTCATTCTGTGCATGCTAGTGTGTTGAATTGAATATCCAGTGATTGTATAAATTGTGGATTGATCTAATTTCTTGGAATAGCACATGAGAATTTATGAGTTGTATTTATCTCTTTATTTCAATTGTATATAGATGTTCTTCCCATCTTTATGTTTGATAGACCTTAGATTATGCATGCATGTCAGGCTTAAAGAAAATTTATCGGATTGCATTTGTGTGGATGATTTGCATTTAGAAGTTGTTATATTCTTTCCTGAGGCGAAATCCTAGGCAGTGCAAGATTAAGGAAATGATAAGGGTCTTCTTTGGATCGTTTGAGCCTTTCAAGCCAACCAGTAAACATAGTATATCCTTAGGTCCCTTTTGCAGCCTTGTTATTGTTTGACCTCTATTTCTTTTCTTTACCACATTTACCTTTCCCATACCCATAATAATAATAATAATAAATTTCCTTCTTACACACCCTTTGTTGAGTGCATATCTTGTATTATTTTTCTATTCAAGCCTTATTCAATCTTTGTGTGTGAAGTATTTCAGGAGCCATGAAAAAAAAATTCAAAAAGAGAAAGTCCACCCAAAGTATTGCAAAGAAATAAGTTTGGAGGTGGAGGTTGTTAAAAAAGAAGAAGAAAGAGTAATATATATATATATATATATATATATATATATATATATATATATATATAATGATGTGTTGTTTCTTATGTTCCGTTTTGCACTTGTTCTACATTCTGTGGCTTGAATTTTGAAATTTGCATAATTTTGTATCTCAACTTTTGTTTTCTTTATCTTACCCATTCTTTCTTAACCCTCACATTTGGCCTTACATTACAAGCTTTGTAAAGACCCTTTTGATCCTTGGCTGTGTGTTGTTTACATTAGTGGAGAGAGAGATGAAGAACAACCCTATGGATGTGGATCTGATGTGCATTTTCAGTTTTATAAACCTATCTTGGTTTGTACTTTATGAGTAGATTTGGTCTTTCATTCATGTTTTTAGGAAGTCATTTATGTATGAAAGTTGCACGTGAGAGACGATGTGACAATTGGATTATGCATGTGTGACACTTTGAAATGAGATTATGAAGCAATTGCTAAGGATATGAACAATTTTCAATACCCAGTATTGCCATGTTTGAGTGTGTGTTTTGAGTTTTTGTTTGTTTAGTCTTTTTGTTTTGTTTTGTTTTCTTTTTCTTTTTCTTTTTGCTTAAGGACAAGAAAAATCTTAAGTTTTGGGGAGTGACCTTCAAAAATTTATATTTTTACAGTTAAAAATCTTGGGTTTTCATCCTCTTCTTTTTGATTAAGTTTTGTTCTCAAATTTTATTATATTTTTATTTTTTAAATTGTGATCTTATTACTTGTTTTATGTGTTTTTGATAGGTAATTGCACATAAAAAATATTGGACATTTGAACAAGCAAGAAAAAGAAGAAATGCCATCAGACGTCTAACGCCCAAGCGTTGGAACCTCAACGCTTGAGCGCACGTTGTGCATAGAAGAATTCCAAATTAGTGTCCCAACGCCTAGCGCTTGAGTCTGCATCATGTATTAGGAAACTTCAAAAAGAACGTCCAGTGCTTGAGCGATGAATGCATAAACAGCAACGTTAATTCTTTATAAAAAGAAAAGTTACGCTAATATGCAACACATACTTGGACAGAACGTAGTAGTCATCAAGAGGCACAAACCCTAAGGTGACGTGGGCGCAATTAAGCTTGAAGATTAGGAATTTTCTTCAACTTTTCCACCTTTCTACAATGGAGTTTATCGTATTCTCCCCTTTGTGTTCTTCTTTCTCCATATGTAACTAAACCTTTTTCATTAGGGTGATGATGGATGTTGATACTTAGATGATGTAAATTCTTTTATGGGTTTGATCAATATTTTTTATTTCATGATTTATGTGTTTATCTCTTCTCTTAATGATTTTCTAAACTTGATCAATTTGGGAATGATTTTTGGGTTAATGTATGATTTAGAAAAATTTGCATGAACCTAGAACTTGTCATAAACACCATAACTTCCACAATCGCTAGGAATAGACGTTGTGGATTGTGTGGTCTTTCTTTTAATTCCCTTGTTCTTAATAATACCTTACCCCACCTGTAAAATGGCCAAGGTATGGACGTCGTGGATAATTCCTCCGGTGGGGCATGATAATGGTCCGAGTGTTGTTGGCATTTGTCACAGACTTGGACATGCGCAATAGAGTCGGCCTCCATCGTAGGCCAATAGTATCCAGCCCTGAGTGCTGTTAAAGCTAAAGCTTTGCCTCCCAAATGGTGTCTACAGCTCCCCTCGTGGACCTCAGCCAATACATATTCTGCTTCTTTTGGTGTGAGGCATTTAAGGAGAGGTGAAGAGAATCTACATCAATAAACTTTCCATCATAGATGGTGTACCAGACTGCAGTCTCGACTAATTTGGAGGCTTCCTTTGGGTCTTCAGGATGGATGCCAGACTGCAAATATTCCATTATTGGGGTAATCTAGATACGCTTTTGTTCTTCCACTTGAAAAATGGTTGGGTCCATGATGGAAAGTTGTGAGAGGTTCTCTTGGACCAATGAACGGTTGTTACTCAGACTCTTTGTGCAAGCCAACTTTGGACAAAAGGTTGGCTCTTGAATTTTGTTCCCAGGGTATGTGCTCCACCTTCACCGTTTGGAAGATTTTGAGGAGCCCTTGTTCCTTTGCTAGGTACTTTTGCAAAAAGGGCTCCTTAGCCTGATAATTGCCTTAAATTTGGGATGTCACGAACTAAGAGTCACTATAGAGTGTAATATTTGTTGCTCCCAATTCTTTAGGCATCACCAGTCCGGTGATGCATGCTTCATATTCTGCCTGGTTGTTTGAAGTAGGGAATTCAAACTTCAGGGAGTTCTCAATAGTCACATTTTTCGAGTTTTCAAGGATTATCCCGGCGCCACTCCCTTTGGGGTTCGAGGACCCGTCAACAAACACGGTCCATGATGTTCCCTCGGGATCGGCGGGGTCTGAAGTAAGCTCAGCAAGGAAGTCAGAGAGTGCTTGTGCCTTGATTGCTAACTTGGGCTTGTATGCAATTCTGAACTCGGAGAGCTCGATGAACCAGGTAATCATTCTTCCTACTAGGTTTGGTTTGTGTAGTATTTGGCAAATTGGTTGATCCGTCCTCACCACTATCAGATGGCATTGGAAGTATTTCCTAAGCCTTCTGGTCATGATCACGAGGGCAAAAGCAACCTTCTCTATTTTCTGATATCGAAGCTCAAGACCTTGCAACACCTTGCTCACATAATAAATCAGCTTCTGACCATCAGCCATTTCTTGGATTAGCACTGAACTTACAGCCTCTTCATGAACTGAGAGATAAACATACAATGTCTCGCCAGGTTCCAGCCATGTGAGGATAGGGGGAGAGGACAGGAGGTTCTTCAAAGATATGAAGGCGCGTCTTCATAATCTTGAGTCCACTTAAAGCCTATCCCCTTCTTTAACAACTTGAAGAGGGGGAAAGATTTATGAGCTGCTTTGGCGTAAAACATGTGAGGGCTACAATTCGTCTTATTAGTTGTTGCACTTCTTTAACATTCTAAGGGCTATGCATATCAAGCACTGCCTGATATTTGTCTGGATTTGCCTCGATTCCGTGGTGAGTCAACATAAAGCCCAAAAATTTGATGGCTTGGACCTCGAATGCCCATTTTTCTAGGTTAAGCCTCATGTTGTGCTTTCTCAGTTAGAACACTTCTTCAAGGTCCGAGGTGTGGTCTGGATTGTGGGGTTTTGACTATCATATCGTTAATATAGACTTCGAGCATTCTCCCCACCTGATCATCGAAAACCCTGTTCATCATCCGCTGATAGGTGGCTCTTGTGTTTTTCAATCCAAAAGGCATTACCCTGTAGCAATAGCTTGCCTTTTCAGTGATGAATGTGGCTTTATCCTCATCTCCAGGATACATTGGGATTTGATTGTACATGAAGTAAGCATCCATGAAGGACAGTAGCCAGAAGCCGGAAAAGTTGTCCACCAGTTTGTCAACATCAAGGAGGGGATATGGATCTTTAGGGTAGACCTTGTTCAGGTCCATGTAGTCCACACACATCCTTCACTTTCCGTTTGACTTTTTAACCAAGACCACATTGGAGAGTCATGTAGTATATGAAATCTCTTTGATAAAGCTGACACTGAGTAGCTCCTTGACTTGCTCTTTAAAAATTTGTTGTCTCTCAGGGCCTACTTTTCTTTTCTTCTGGGAGACCGACTTCGCATCCCGTTTAATGGATAAACGATGGCAGATGAAAGCGGGGTCAAGCCCGGACATATCGGAGGACGTCCAGGCAAATAGGTCTAAGAGCTCTATTAGTTGGTATCTCTTTGTTCTTCCAAATTTGCGCCTATCTTGGTGACTTGGTTAAGTTTGTCACCTAGCTGGAGTGGAAGCAACTCTCCTTCAGGCTGGGGTCCAGTACCCCGGATCTCTTCACGAACGTCTAGCTCGGTCATAAGGATATTAACTTGACCCAAAGCTGGGCTAGATGTGCATGTTTTGGTCTTCTTGGGGATCCTGCATATTTTGAGGCTCTCATTATAGCACTTGCGCGCTACGATCTGATCACCCTTAACCGTGACCACCTCATTATTCTTATTGAGAAATTTCATGGCCTGATGAGCAGTAGACATTATAGCGACAATGCCATTTAGCGTGGGGCAACCCAAAATAATGTTGTATGCTGATGGGCAATCCACAATTACCTCTCACAATTACCTCCTCAGCAAAGAGCTTTACTCACTCCTTTGCAAGGTTAAGGGGTTTAACTCACTCCCTTAATTAGGATAATTGTACTAAGGCTCCACTAGAACTGGTATAGGAACAAACTGATAATTAACATTTAATTTCAAGCAATTCTTAACTCTAGAAAAGCTTAGAAAACTTAAACTTGTTCTTATATGCTAGGTGGTTATTCCATTTATGAAATATCCCTAAAAATGTCTTACTACACTTAAGAAAGCATATATAAGTGATCTCAAGTAGTAGAAAATCTCAAAACATCAAGAATATCATCTTTGAAAATTCCTAGAACTCACGCCGCTGCACGACGGCGTCATGCTGCGGCGTGCAGCTCTCTGTCTCACACACCTTGGTGTGGTGCATTACACGCCGGGACATGCTACTCTCAGGTGCACATACTAGAAGTTACTGGAACTCATGCCACAGTGCGAGGGCATTTTCTGCAGAATTCTGTAGAAAATCAGTCGTGTGCACTATTCCATTGACCTAAAATGACTTCTAATGATCTAAACTTGACTCCTAGGTGATTTCTAGCTTCACCAACACTTCCTAAACATGTTGCAACACTTTTACAACTTATTGATTCAATTAAATTTAGTTCAATGCTCAAAATCACATACCAAGTTGTTCATTGCTAAAATGCTCACTCTAGGGACTATTTACTGATTTTCCAACACAACCTTATCCAAAAATCAGTAATTAACTCATTTCAATCACTGAAAACTAGAACTAACAAGAAAACATATTTTTGACATCTCAAACCTATTTTTTCATCTTTGTAACCTAACTTCAACCAAAGCAAAAATGAAGGGAAAAGAATGAGTATTTAGGTTAAAAACCCCTACTTAAGTTCTTGGTGATGGTGGCTATACTTCCTTTGCTTTCCCCTTTGATTCCCTTTTCTTCTTCTCTTCTTCCTCCTCTTTCCTTTCTTTATTTTCTCCCTTTGCTATGGCTGTTGAGTTCAACCGTGAGAAAAATGAGAGAAAATGAGGTAGGAATGATATGAAAATATCACGTAACAAAGTCAATAAAAAAGGCTTCTCGTTAATGACCTTGTTCACTAAAGTATTCAACTGATACTTCTTGATCTACTAAGAACACTTAGATTCAGCTAAAACAAGTTTTTCTAGCTTCCAACAACTTAAAAATAAATACTAAGATTCATTAAAAATGTTATTTCACTATTATCATATTTTTTCATATCTGCTGCTAGTCAATCAAGCATTAAATGCACAACCAGTATGCCTAAAAATACTAAACTTACTCTGATTATTCTCAAATTTTAACTACATCCTCTTTACACCTATTTGTGACTTATAAAAAAATTCTCTAGATTCATTTCCCTCAGTTAGCCATTTATGCTACTATCTGAGTCATTTTAAGCTACTTTTCATACTTTGGGTTGTAACAAAGTGCCTAATCTAACTCAGTTTGCCACAAAAATTAACAGACATGTTAAATAAGTGTTATGCTACCTTTGTAACCATAAACTAGTCTAATATGCTAAAAGAGGATGTTACAAAGTCCATTATCTCAAGGTACGGTCGATTATGCTTAACCACTATAAACTTAGTCAATTTATGGGTCAAGGTGAGGCCATAAGGGTATGGGTAAAGACCCTTGGATTTCCTTGTCTTGCCGTCAAGTGAAAATACGCTTAACTACCGTAAACCTGATCAGTTTATGGGTTAAGGTCGGGCTCAAATGGGTACAGGTGAAAACCCTTGAATTTGCTACTTGAACCCAAAGGACGTTTAGTTTGGCCTTCGTGTTTAGATATTGGAATAGTTGATTCTTTTCGGACCTTGTATTCCCACAAATGGCGCCAATGTTCAAAATTGGGTTTTAAGGGTTACTTGTGAAGGTAAGAGATGGTGGATTCCTCCATGGTGCAACAGCAACAACAATGGAGGGAGGGGGTAAATACTTGCAAAAGGCACTCTAATGCTTAAGTCAGTATGTGCACAAGGAGGGTAGTGTGTATTAGGAATTAGGTCGTACTTTTTTCACCTTGCTGAGTGTATATATATGATCATTTTAAGGTGTGAGGAATCTGAGTATTCAGTGCGTACTGAATGTTGCTACCTGAAATCGTAGAAACCGTTATTTCTTGTCATTATTCCCCTGTTTATGTGGGGCATTATTAGAATTGATTCTTATTGAGGAAGTTACACTTAGTAAATAGGCTGCTTCACATGCACAATAATGTCTGGGTGCCAACCTGGCAGGTCAGGTTGCTCCAAATCTATGGACCCATAACCCAGTCCAGAACAGTTCTTATGCACAATCATGTAATAGTTATCTATACACTCCATTTGATAGTCATTAGACTCTATTACTTTTCCTTAACTTATTATAAGCTTAAGGAAGTAAACTAATATGCTTACAGGTATTTGTGCTAACCCGTAATCATTTCTAAAATAATTTTCATCCTCTATTTAACAACTTCACAATTTTTCATAATTTTTCAAACTACTCTTATTTAATTTGGCCTTTAAACACTCATTCTATTTATTAAAAATACCAAACTAATTTATTTAATTCTCTAAAAATTACCATAATTCATTCTAATTATTATAACCTAGAAATAAATTTTTCATATTTATTTTCATCAATTAAGCAATCTCTGCTAATTTCTAAGTGAATATAAACTGAAGTTAACAGGATAGGGAGGGTGTTACAGAGGCCATAAAGGTGTCGAGGTGCTCTTGGGGTTCGTAGACCCATCATATGCTTCGATGGCAAGAGGTTTGAAGCCTTTTGACAATCGTACCCCTATAATGAAGTCAAAAAATGGGTGGCTAAAATTATAATGGGCCCCATAGTAGTGCGCGGGGCCAAAAATAGTGGAAGGCTAGTGCCTTCTTTTCAGTTCACAGTGAGAGCGGAGCTATTCCACAATATGTGGTTGTACCACTACCCGAACTCCGTGATCCACATTGGCCTCAATATTATTTTCAGCTACGCATTCCCGGTTTCCATTCAGGGCTCGCAAAATCTCCGTTAGCTAGTCTTGAGGACGATTGAGCATGGCATATAACGTTTAGTTAGTAGGAGGTGGATTAAATGGTTGTTGCTCTTACAGGATTAGAGTAGGATCTTATTGAGCTGGGGTAGGAGAATGGTGTTACTGAACTAGTTGCTCCACCCTTTGGACGATGGAATGGAGCTGTTGAGATGTGGCTAGCTTGTTTGGTGTAGCAGAGGCTTCAACTCCATCCCTTTACTCTTGATTCATCGTCATTTGCTTCTTAGTAACAACCATTGTAGAAAAGGTGAGAGTATTAATTTACCAGTTCCCCACATATAGCGCCACTGTTCTGTCTTGGTGCTTTTGAGCTGCTAGGGCCAGAACCAACTTCTTGCTGAGTAGTCCATAAGCTTGGAGGTCTTAGAAATAGAGGGTTGGGAACCTATAAAGACACTTCAATGCTGAAGTCAGTGTGGTGTGATAAGTTTTGCTAGGAGCTGGAAAAAATACTTACCAACATCCTTAATGATAATATTTATAGTGGGAATCTCTTTGGCGATTGGTAATGTGTAGGGAAGTTTGTGCCATAAAGGGGCCCTAACTTGTGGGCCCTCTTTAACATATATGTTGGTGTCCTATAGGTCTAAGTGGGATGACCCTCCTACCAAAGGCCATGGGTTGTCCTTTGGCTGTTAATGAGCTTGACCTTTAGTGGCTCAAAACTCCAAGATGGATCAAATACAATATATAGGTAAAATTAAGATTTAAAGAATAATTTAATGCATGGTTTTGATCTCATATAGAAGAAAGGCTTGGATTTGATCATACTCATCTATTTTAAGGTGAAAGCACCATATTGACATGCAATACAACTCAACAATGACTTACAATACCATTTATTTAGAGATGATCGACTCATAAATTACTACAGCAAATTTATTTATTTTAAATGCTATCTATTTAGAGAGAGGATCACAACAAATTTATTTTATTTTTTGAGTATAATTTTAATACATTGTTAATGTGAAACTTTTATACATTGTCATTTAATCTAGTGTCAACATCCATTTCAATGAATTTGGTTATGTTAACAATTATTTGAAATGTCAAATTTATTAAATAATATAATAATATATTATTGGATGAAATTAGTTTTTTTTTATTCTGACAATGCATAAAAACTAAATTCTTATTTTTTAAGCTAAAATTCCATTCCATGTTGTAACCTAACAAATAACAAGAAAAAAGCTCCTCTAAATAGAACCCCATTATAGAGCTTGTCTTTAAGGGAATAGATCCTCTTATGTGACATTTTCACATGACAAGGTTATGTGAAGGAGAAATTATTGCATAAACTTGGAGCATTCAAGTTAGGTGCACTAAGGTAATCATAACATTAATTATGGTAGATTATGATAACTAATTATTAATTAAGTGTAGTAGTTATATTAATTAATGATATGATTGGTCAAATGTACCCAACTTGAGTATTCTAAATTTATATAAGAATTTCTCTGTGAAGAGATTGATAGACTGAAAGTCAAAAACAACCTAACTTGGGTGTTCCAAATTTATATAAGAATTTATCTATGAAGAGATTAATAGACACGAAAACCCAAAACAGGTAGGGCTTGTCAAAATTTGTGGGACCTTGTTTTAAGTCTTTGTGTTTATCTCTCTCTTCACATGACATTGTCATGTGAAAATGTTAATGAGGGGAACCATTCCCTATTTCTAAATTGAGCAAGTAAGGATGTATCCATCTTTAAATAAGAGCATGTTTGGAAACACTAAGATTAGCTTTTCTTTAGCTTTTTTTTGTTGAAAAAAAGCTGTTTCAATAGTATTATAACATGTTTGACAAAATTAACTTCAACTTTTACATGAAATTCAATGCATTATAATTTTTTTTTTATAATGCTAAAGATTAAAGCTTATGATTCTAGCTTATAGATTATTCCTTACACTTTGAGATATAAATACCATTTTGTCCTCAATTAAATAAATTTTTTAATCATTCTATACCTGTTTTGGTAATTTAATGCATAAAAGCGATTCTTTTTTATATTATCCAAATGAAACAGATTAGTTTAAAATTGCTTTTCAGCTAACATATCTTAACATAAAATTAATTCAATTATAATCGATTATAGCAAAAAGCTTTTATACAATAATCGATTATTGAAATAATCAAGTTTTCACAGTTATCCAAACACACACTTAATCTAAAATGCATTATGATCTTAATCTATGGGCCTATTTGACATGCTGTATTAGACCTAATAGAATAAACTAATACAATATATTATGACCGTATTAGTTGTTTGGTGCAAATACTGTATTATATAAGCTTATCCATCAAGTCCCTCTTATACATTAAAATGATGCATAACTTAATCAAGTCTTGGGAGGTGAGATTAGGCCTAATTGAGTTTTGATGTATAAGCTGTTATAAAGACTTTTCTATTTCAATTTTAAATACCCTGATATCCCCAACCATTACGTATTAGGCCTTATACTATCAAGTCTTATATTATCAGGCCTAATATTATCAGATCTTATCTTATCCTTCATACTAAACGAGCCCTAAAATTTAATGGTAAATATATCTTTACTTACTCATTTTGTACACAACTTTAGACACAAGCTCAATTTATAGGAGCCGACATATCCAAATAACAATATAGAAATTGTGAATGTTTAAGATCCGACCCATCTTACTAACCCGTCCCTGTAACACTCAAAAAATTATTTGTTTTATCATAAATAATTATTTTTTAATATTTGTGATTTTTAAAAAATTTTCTAGATTTTTTCAGAAATGTCAAATATTTTAATATATTTTTCATTTTATGTGCACACTGAGCAGAGTCAGTGTAACACCCCAAAAATTATTCGTTTCATGATAAATAGTCATTTTCTAATATTTTTGATTTTTGAGAATTTTTGTAGATTTTTTCGAAAATATTGAATATTTTAATATATTTCTCGTTTTGTGTGCACATCGAGCGGAGCCTGGAAAATAAAATATTTTTCCCGAAACTGGTAAACTTTGAATTGTGGAAACGTTGACGGGGGGTCTTACTAAACCCGAGGCCGAGAACAGTTTACGAGGTTTACATTTTTTGAGATTTTATCTGATAAATAAAATCGTTGTATCGCAAAATTATCCGATGAACAATAAATACTATTTTTATTAACTATAACTTTTGTTCACTGGATAATAGCTCTAGTAGAATGTTAATCATCTTTTCTAGAGTGTTCACTTTATGTGATCACATCACTTTTCACTTTATTGAGAAGCGTGTGAAGCTTCTTAAGGAAGCCTCAAGGAAGCTTCCTACCAAACTTCTCAAGGAAGCTACACACCCTCTCTCTTTCCTCCCAACTCCACAGCCAAGAGGGCCTTTTTGGAGCCAAAAATAAACTTTTCACTTAACACTTTACCTTTCTAATTTCAAAAATCCTAAAAGTGTGCTTCACTTTTACTATCAACTTCTCTCTCTACCCTTTTCTTCTCTCAAGTCTTCTCCTCCCTCTCTCTACCTCTCCATTCACGGCCACACCACCATCACCCTCCATTCTCTTTTGTTTACTCAAACTAACCACATTTCTTGACTCCTTTCATCACCATTACTCTTTTCTTTTTGGTAAGCATCACTTGGATCATCCATCTTCGTCATCTTTTTCAAGCTTCAAGTTTGAGACTTTAGGGTAAGATTCTTGGCTTCTCATCCTTTCTTCTTCATTTTCATTTTGATGGTCATCTTTATGATCATTTAGTTGCTCTTTTTCAAGCATTGGTGTTGATTGGTTGAAGTTGAAATTTCTAGGGTTTTGAATGAGTATGACCGAAATTATCAAGGAGCAAACAATGAGACTTCTTTTCTTGATTTCTCTTGGGTAAGAGGGAGATGATCCTCTTCAACCTCTCTTGGTAGTGAGAGACTTGATTTTGTGTTAGTTGTGAGAAACCCTTGTTAGGATTACTCTCTTTGATGTTTGATCTTTATGCTTATGTGTTGATTTTATCTTGTTTGATATGTTTGGTTGATTGTATATGTATATTGATGACCTTGGTTTGATTTGGATGGATTAAAAAAGTGAAATGGAAATAAAAGTCCCTTGCTTTCCTCATGGAGGCTCACGGCCATGACCCTCAAATGGAGTAATCATAGTTGAAATTTTGTAACCAAGATGGAAACATAATTAATCAAGTGAATAAAATGTAATGAAGTTAAAAAAAAATTTAGGGTTATCCTTGGGAGGCCACGACCTCTAGGCCATTTTGGATTCAAAAGATATAATTTTTAGGTAACTTTGGGAATTCAATAATCAAGTAATGAGTAGTTAATAAGGTGATGGAGAGAAATTTGATTGATGACCTAAAAGTGAATCCTTTGACCTAACTAAAGAACAAGAGTGTGAGACTTGGAAAACCTTAGAATAATTCTCTAAGTGAATTTGAATAAACTTAAAGTAAGGAACTTAACAATCAAGAGAATTCCTCTAGAGAAGAATTTCATAAGAAATATTAAATTAAAGTAAAACTTAATTAATTGAATAAGTAGGAATTAATTAGGGATTCATAAAATGGAAAGAACCAAGAATGAAGTTTGATCTAAAAACTTAGAATAATTTTAATTAAAGTGAGACCATGAGTGTAAGTAAGAATATTGAATAACTCAATTTAAATCATTCTAAGGAAATTAGGCTTAAAATTTAGTGATGGACTTATTTAATTAAAATAATAATGGTTAAATGAATAAGGTGAGAGAATTTCTCTAAAAGAGAAACTTATTAAGAAGAATGTAAAAATTCAGGCATAATTCCATAATGTACCCTAAAAGTGTAATGTATTATTTAAGGACTTAATAATATTTATCATGGGTCTATGAGTGAGACCAAGAATGTGTTGATACTTATCTTAGCCAAATTGTGGCATGTTATGGAAAGTATATTATTGCTGAATATACATGATATATGCATTGAGTCATCATGCATTGTGAAAGTCCGATGGATTATTGTTAAGGCTATGTTGCCTAGGAGATTGAACACACTTTAGTGCGAGTGCGAGTAGACTAGTGTAGGTCATAATGTTGACCTTGGGGGCGTTAGAGTGTGGGTACCTCGCAATGGACAGTTGGTAGCTTTTCTGTCTGTGGGGCATGTTACCAAGTGGCCTCAATACTCAAGAGGGGGGGGTGAATTGAGTAGTTAAAAAATAAGTTCACAAATCTTTAGCAAATCGTTTGACAATCAATTTTCGTTGAAGCTATTGAATGATCAGAAATAATTAAATAGATGAGTTAAGCACTTTTACTAATGAATGTAATAGTCAAGGAGACAATATCCAAATAGAACAATGAAACAGTGCACAAAGATAAACAGAGGAGAGTTTAGAGAAACAAACACAGTCGTTTATCCTGGTTCAATCACTACTCCACTTGTGATCTACGTCCAGTCCCAAGCAACACCTTGAGATTTTCCACTATATCTTCAAGCTTCAATGGGTGCTTGAAAAACCACTACAACCTTGAGCACTCAACAAGTATGGGATACCTCACCCAAAAGCTTGAGCCTCTATTTTCCAAGGGATACCTCACCCTTACAATACTTGAGGGATACCTCACCCTCACTAATCAGAAAGTATAAGATTGAAATAGAAGAAGCTCTCTCTAGAGCAAGTGTTTACAAATTGAAGCTCTAATATGCTCTCAAAGATTTTTCACGTTTTTAGTCAGAAAACAGAGCAAGAAATGAATTTAAGAATTGATTCACGTTTTGAAGTATAATGATCAGTTTTTGGTTCAAGGTCAACCGTAAACAAAGACCCAACTTGGGTATTTATAAGTTTCTCAATTAATAGAGCCGTTGGAGGTAGTTGGGCATGCATTTAATGCATTTAATATAGCCGTTGGACGTTGTCAGGATACGTGTAATCGATTACATATCTCAGGTAATCGATTACATAATTGTTCCAACGTTTTCTGAACTTTCTGGGCTCTGTGTAATCGATTACATTCTTGAGGTAATCGATTACATGACTTCTGACTTTGCTTGTAATCGATCACAATGCTCATGTAATCGATTACATGACTTCTGACTTGCTTAGTAATCGATTACAATATCCTTGTAATCGATTACATGGCTTTCGCTCGAACGTGTTCTTTGAGTTTACGGGTTTTGTGTAATCGATTACATATATTGTGTAATCGATTACATTTCTTGTCGAACGTGTTCTTTGCCTTTCGGGCTTTGTGTAATCGATTACATATCTTGTGTAATCGATTACATGGCCTCTCTATTAGCTTTGTAATCGATTACATTGTTCATGTAATCGATTACATGCTTTGTTTGATGTGTAATCGATTACAAACATTGTGTAATCGATTACATTTGCCTTTGAACACATTTTTCAAGTCCAATAACTCTTGTAAGTCATTTCCAACACCTCAAGGTACTTGTTTAAACATAAATCCTTTTAAGAGTGTTAGATTTAAAGTTTGAAACTCAGGTTTTATTGAAAGCCATGTTTATCTTTGAAATTTTCCATTTATTTTGAAATCATATATATTGAAAAACCATTTGAGAAATCTTGAGAGCATTTAACATTAATGTCCTAAGTCTAAATAACTAATTAAACCTTCTGTCTTCTTTCTTTGATCTTGATTTTTCCTTTTGTGCTTGATCTTCTCTTTTGCTTTTGTTATCATCAAAAACCTTTCGATATGCCTTAGAGACATAAGCATTCACATTCTCCCCCTTTTTGATGATGACAAACTGATCATAGGAAAAAGAAAGAGTTTTTGCATTTGTATATCATAGTCATTTAGTTACAATGCTGTCCCCGGAGATTATGCATGATATTGGGTTAGATTTTGCATATGAAAAGCTTAATAACTTAAAAGTTCAATAACTCCCCCGTACTCATGCAACCTTTAATTACATTTCATTTTTCCTTATTTTCTCCCCCGTTGGCATTATCAAAAAGACATAAGCATTAAAAAAAAATGGACAGCATGACAGTTATAGTTCATGATTCCCAATTGTTTGCCATAACAGAAAAGCCACAAAGATCAGTCCAAGCAATATTCCAACAGCCAACCATTCAAAGTGAAAACACGTTTATGTATTAATAATCAGCATGTACAAATAAACATGTCACAACCAGTAGGCAATAATCAAAAGATAACCATAAAGGTATACCAATTTTATATAATCAGAGTTAAAAACAAAAATAAGTACAAGGTGGAAAAACAAATCAAGGCATAAGGCCAGGATCACTATCAGTGTCCTCATTTGTCACAAAAGACATCACCCCCGGATCCGCAGCAGAGTCTCCTAGATCAATGTCATCATCGCCGGGCATAAGGTCGTCGTCGAATCCGAAGCTCCTCATCATCAGCAGGAACTCCAGATGGACCGGCGAAGGATATGGGATCCGGAGGGGCAGAGGATGTGGGGGGTGCAAGGCAGCAGGACTCGGGAACGGGAGGTCCACGTAAGAGGGATCGAATGGAGGTAAGCTCCTGGTCTGAGTAGTCCATCCTCAGCTCAAGATGGTCGATCTTTTGCTCTATATGATCCATGCGCGTGTTGACGTTGGCGGTCAGGTTGCGCATCTCTTGGAGCAGAAGATCAAGAGAAGCTGGAGCGGGAGCGAGGCAAGATATCGAGCCCCTCATCATCTTTGTCGGATCGTGATGGATATGGCCAAATGTGCCATGAGTAATGTAATGCCACCTATCCTCCATCTTGTAGAGTGAAGCTTCTTCAGAGTATGCCCCAATTGATTGGGGTCCCTTGGAGCCGGTGTCCTTGGACTCTTCGGTCGGCCGAAATGCGACAAGTACTCAAGGATTGTGGTGACTAACATGGCGAAGGGGAGAGCGAGTTCTTCTTTTTCTTGATGTCCAAAGATATGTTGTAGAATGTAGTATCCCCGTTTATTGGGTGCCCCGTGGTCATTGCCCATAATGCCACTACATCGTCCTTGAGGACTTGGGAGTAATTCCCTCCTCTCGGGAATCAATCCACGAACCAAGAGGTAGTGGAGGACCCCGTTTTCCATAGTGAGGCCGGTGGCCATTATTCTCGTGTCTAGGATCACTTTGGGGAGGTGGTAGCCGGTCCTAATCAAGGAGAGAAGAGCGACCTTGTGCTCAAACTCATGCCCCAGGACTTTGGCATTCCCACGGTAACCGAGCTCCATCGGGAGTGAGCTTGGTGAGTCTATACCACTCTGCCATGGTTAACCCGATTTGTTGCTTTTTCACCTCGGAGATGATGCAATTATCTTCAACCTTCGAGGTTAGCATAAAACACTCGGACAAGGTTAGGGTAGATGGCCTTCTCTATACTTAGGAATCCCAAAGAAGCCTAAGTTTTCTATTGTCCTAAAGCTCTCTAAGGGTTCACTCTCGCAGAAGGTGATGGGTAGATACCTGGGAGAGATGATTTTGCGAAGGTGGAAGTTCTTCCGAACAACTCAGCTTTCTTCACGGTGGAGAAGTGCCTCGTGAGGTCCAACCCGAGATATTGCGTGTAGAGCCACCAGAGGAACCTCCAATGACAGCCCCTGTTCTTGGGCGCTTCGAGCGATGGGAGGATTCAGCCATTGATGAGAAAGAGAAGCAAGGGTTGAGTGGTAAATGGTTGGGGATGAGTGAGGAGAGAGAGAGGGACGAAATTAGGTCAGAAAAGTGGAGAGGGTGTTCGTGAGAGAAGATTGGGAGATTTGGATGAGGGATTTGAGGGGATTTGATCGGTGGGTTATGTGGAGAGGGGATTTCCGAGATTGAAAGAGGCGAAATGATGGGTTTTGATGGAGATTTGAGTGAGAAATGAGAGGTTTTGAGATCCGAGGTGCGTGGGTGCGAAGGAGAGAACGAGGAAGATGAACGAGGCCAAAAGTAAATGACCACTACGCGCGTCGGGAGCCTTTTAAAAAACCCGTGTAATCGATTACATTTAGTGTGTAATCGATTACATGCATTCAGTGGGTATGTAATCGATTACATTTTTGGTGTAATCGATTACATGCTTCGGTAGGTATGTAATCGATTACATTTTTAGTGTAATCGATTACATGCTTTAAGGAACCTTGTAATCGATTACATAGATGATGTAATCGATTACCGAATCTTGAGTTGGTTGTAATCGATTACAAAATGTGTGTAATCGATTACATGCGTGATGTAATCACTGTGTAATCGATTACAAAGGCATTGTAATCGATTACAAAGACTCTTTAACTCAGATTTTATGCGTTCCAAACAAAGATATAATCAATTTTAATCCATCCAAAACAGTTTTAAAGCAACTCAAATCAATTCAAATCATCATCCAAGCATATAGACTAATCACATTATGATTCAACTCATATAATTGATCAAAATTATCATGTTTACCAAGAATTTCACCCTTTTTGGTGACTTTTGAGGCTGTTGAATTTCTTGTCAAAGTTGGACATGAGGGAGCACCTGCAAAATAATTTAGGGAAACCTCCGACGCTCAAGTTAGTATGGGATTCAAATATATATAATGAAAATTCGAGAGATTGCAAAGAAAGTGTGGCATAATTATGCGAGAAAACGCAAGCTTAGGCTTTTGTTTTAGGATTATGCGACAAATATTTAATTTATGCATGAATGGTCCAATATACCCAGTTCGTTTCTAATGTAGAAAAATGCTTCTTTTGCAAGGGGTTTGGTGAAAATATCACTAATTGCTTAGTTGTTTCAACAAATTCAAGTATGCAATCACCTCTTTGAACATGATCTCTAATGAAATGATGTCTTATTTCAATATGCTTAGTTCTAGAATGCAAAATGGGATTTTTTGACAAGTTAATTGCACTAGTATTATCACATTTTATGGGAATGTGATCAAGCTCAAGACCATAGTCCAAGAGTTCTTTGTTTCATCCAAAGGACTTGAGCACAAGAACTCCCGGTACGCAACATATTAGCTTCATTGTGGACAATGCCACACTATTTTGTTTCTTCTTTGTGCCAAGAAACTAGTGAGCTTCCTAGCAAGTGGCATGTCCCACTAGTGCTTTTTCGATCCATTTTGCATCCAAAGCAAAATCGAATCGGAATACCCAATAAGACTACATGAGGCACCCTTAGGGTACCATAAACCCATTTGTGATGTGCCTATTAGATATTTCATTATTCTCTTAATGACACTTAGGTGTGATTCCTTAGGATTAGCTTGATATCTAGCACACATGCATACACTAAACATTATATCGTGCCTACTTGCGGTGAGATAAAGGAGTGAGCCAATCATACCTCTATATTTTGTAATTTCTACCGATTTACCTCCTTCATCCTTGTCCAAATAGCAAGAGGTGCCCATAGGAGTAGCCATATGCTTGGCATTGTCCATTCCAAACTTTTTGAGCAAAGCTCCTTGCAATACTTGGATTGGCTTATAAATGTTCCTTCTTTTGTTTGCTTGATTTGTAGACCAAGGAAGAAGTTGAGCTCACCCATCATGGACATCTCAAACTCACTTTGCATAATATTTGAAAATTCTTTACAAAGAGAGTTGTTAGTAGCTCCAAATATAATGTCATCAACATAGATTTGAACTAGAAGAATGTCATGCATTTTGTGTTTTATGAAAAGAGTGGTGTCAACTTTACCTCTAGAAAAGCCTTTTTTAAAAGAAATTTGCTCAACCTTTCATACCAAGCTCTAGGAGCTTGTTTCAAGCCATACAAAGCCTTTTCAATTTAAAAACATGGTTGGGCATTTCAAAGTCCTCAAAACCAGGAGGTTGTTCTACATACACCTCTTCTTGTATAAAACCATTTAAAAAGGCACTTTTGACATCCATTTGATAGAGTTTGAAATCCATGATGCAAGCATATGCAAGTAGCATTCTAATGGCCTCTAATCTAGCTACGGGAGCATAAGTTTCTTCATAATCTATGCCTTCTTCTTGATTATATCCCTTAGCTACAAGCCTAGCTTTATTTCTTATTATTAAACCCGTTTCATCAAGTTTGTTCCTAAAGACCCATTTGGTGCCAATTATAGGATGATCATTGGGCCTTGGAACTAATTCCCAAACTTGATTCCTCTCAAATTGGTTTAGTTCTTCTTGCATGGCCAAGATCCAATGCTCATCATTAATGGCCTCATTTATGTCTTTAGGTTCAACTTGAGAGACAAAGGCTAGATGATTACATGCATCTCTAAGTGAGTTTCGAGTGATTACCCCTTTTGATACATCACCTATCACCTTGTCAAGAGGATGATACCTTGAAGTCCTCCATTCCTTGGGTAGATCCGAGATTTTAGAATTTTCTTGCCATGAGTGATCAAGGAGTCTCTCTTCTTTCTTCTTGGACTCTATCTCTTGATTTTCCAAGTGCGTCTTTGCCAAGATTTCTGCAACATCATCAACAAGTTCCTTTCTTGGCACATTTGGGTTAGTTTCATCAAATGCAACATGTATGGATTCTTCTATGGTCATAGTTCGTTTATTATAGACTCTAAAGGCCTTGCTATGGATAGAATAACCAATGAATATTCCCTCATCGATTTTGCATCAAACTTCCCTAAGTTATCCTTTCCATTATTCAAAACAAAGCATTTACATCCAAAGACATGAAAATGTGACACATTAGGTTTCCTTCCTTTGTACAGTTCATATGGGGTTTTCTTTAAAATTGGCCTTATTAGGGCTCTATTCATAACATAACAAGCGGTGTTAACCGCATATCAAAAGTACTTAGGAAGATTGGCCTCATTGAGCATAGTTCTAGCCATTTCTTCTAAAGATCGATTTTTCCTTTCTACAACACCATTTTGTTGTGGTGTTCTAGGGGCAGAAAAATTATGCTCAATGCCATGTTCATCACAAAAAGTTTCAAATTCATGATTTTCAAATTCACCACCATGATCACTTCTTATGGATGCAATACAAAAACCTTTTTCGTTTTGGATAACTTTGGCAAGTTTTCTAAATGATTGAAAAGCATCATTTTTGTGAGCCAAGAATAATGTCCATGTAAATCTAGAAAAATCATCCACAATTACTAATGCATAGTAATTCCCACCAAAGCTCATAGTTCTAGAGGGTCCAAAAAGATCCATGTGCAAAAGTTGTAAAGGTCTAGAAGTTGAAACTATGTTTTTAGCTTTGAAAGAGACCTTTACTTGTTTTCCCTTTTGACATGCATCACAAAGTTTGTCTTTTTCAAATTTGAGCTTTGGAAGACCAATTACTAGTTCTTTAGAAACCAATTTGTTTAAGTGATCCATGTGAATGTGAGCAATTCTTCTATGCCATAACCATGAATCATTTTCTCTACTCATAAAGCATTTAGCATCATTTGAGGAAATGTCATCAAGACTAATCATATATATGTTATTGACCCTATGACCAACAAACTTAACTTGCTTGTCATCCTTTCCCTCAATTATACAACAAGAGGAATCAAATATAACTCTATTTCCTTTATCACACAATTGACTAATACTAAGTAAATTATGTTTAAGTCCTTCAACAAGTAAGACATTATCAATAGATGATGAAGGGATCTTACCAACTTTGCCAATTCCAAGAATCTTCCCTTTGTTGTTGTCACCATATGTGACATGACCATGTTTCTTGTGTGTAAGGGAGGAGAACTTGGAGCCATCTCCGGTCATGTGCTTGGAGCAACCACTATCAAGATACCAACTTGAGCTCTTGGTCTTCAAGCACACCTACAACACACATTCAAGATTTAACTTTTGGTACCCAAATTGTTTTGGGTCCTTGTATGTTAGAATTAGGTATGGTGCCTTTAGGGACCCAAACCCTTTGATTCCAACCTTGGTGTTTATGTTCTTTCTAACATTGCAAGTGGATGCACTATGCCCTTTCCTACCACAATGAAAACATTTAACAAAGGGGCTACTTGAAGTTTTTGAGGAAACAAAGAAGTTCTTATAAGATTTTTGATGGTTGTTTGGATTAAATCCTAAACCGGCTTTTTGGAAAACACATTTTTGTCTCCCTAACAACACATTCAAGTTGTCTCTTCCAAAAGTGAATTTTGCAAGAGTGTTGTTCAAGTCTTCAATTTCTTTTTCAAAAGCTTTGCATGATAAACAAGGTAATGATATGGATGCATTTTCATGTGAGGAACAAATCATGCATGATGAATTAGCATCTATGAGTCCTAAAGTCTCATTTTCAATTTTAAGTTCATTTATCTCCTTGGTTAAAGTAGAAACTTTCTTTGTCAATAGGGAGATTGTTTTATTGGAAGACAAAATCATTTTTGTGAGCCTCAAAGATTCATCATGCAATTCTTGAAAGGCATCTTGCAATTCATCATAAGAAGGTGGAGGTTCTAGGTTAGAAGAGGTTACCTCGGTGTCGCTTTCTCCACTTTCTTCTCCTTGAGCCATGAGGCAAAGATGGGCTTCCTCATTTTCAGAATCATCGGAAGAGCTTAAGTCATTGTCCTCCCAAGCTATATATGCTCTTCTTCCTTTCTTTTCCTTGGAGGGTCTTTTCTCAAACTTCTCCGTCTTCTTGAGATATATAGGACACTCCATTTTCATGCCCCTAGGTTTTCCACATTCATAGCATTTTGGAGGAGTGGAGGATCCTTCTCCTTTGTGATATGCTTTCTTTTGAGGAAACGGTGGTCTTCTTTGAAATCCCTTTTCTTCAAGAATCTTCCGAATTTTCTCACAAGGAGACTAAGATTCTCCTCACTTAGCTCAATATTTTCAGCATCCTCTTCACCATCTTCATCATCATCTTCAAGTATGGGAGAGGTGGCCTTGAGTGCAATTCCCTTCTTCTTTTTGTCATGTTCTTCATTTTGATTGAGCCTACTTAGTTCCAGCTCATGCTCTTGAAGTTTTCCGAATAGGGTGGCTAGAGACATGGTTGATAAATCTCTTGATTCGCAATCGCATTACCTTGGGTTGCCAATTCCTGCTAGACATCTCAAGACTTTGTTAATAAGATCCTCATTAGGAAATGTCTTTCCCAATGAGATGAGATGATTAACAATATGAGTAAATCTCTTTTGCATATCTTGAATACTCTCACCTTGATTCATTCTAAACAATTCATATTCATGAGTAAGAGTGTTTATTCGAGATCTTTTTACCTCACTAGTACCTTCATGAGTTACTTGTAGGGTATCCCACATTTCTTTTGCGGTCTTACAATTTGACACCCTAAAGAATTCATCATACCCCAAAGATGGGTGATGATGTTCTTGGCTTTCAAATTATATTGAACCCTCTTTTTATCATCATCGGTCCAATCACTTCTAGGTGTATTAATTGTCACACCATCCTTAGTTTGTGTAGGGACAAAAGCACCATTTTCAAGCTGCGTCCCACACATCTAAGTCAATAGCTTCAATAAAAATTTTCATCCTTTCTTTCCAATAGGCATAGCCATCCCCATTGAAATAAGGAGGTCTATTTATAGAAGAACCTTCATTTGAAAAATCATTTGAAGCCATCACTTCTCTTTAAGTCGCTAAGCTCTTTATACAAGAGTCTAGCTATGATACCACTTGTTACCAAGTGGCCTCAATACTCAGAGAGGGGGTGAATTGAGTAGTTAAAAAATAAGTTCACAAATCTTTAGCAAATCGTTTGACAATCAATTTTCGTTGAAGCTATTGAATGATCAGAAATAATTAAATAGATGAGTTAAGCACTTTTACTAATGAACGTAATAGTCAAGGAGACAATATCCAAATAGAACAATGAAACAAAGTGCACAAAGATAAACAGAGGAGAGTTTAGAGAAACAAACACAGTCGTTTATCCTGGTTCAATCACTACTCCACTTGTGATCTACGTCCAGTCCCCAAGCAACACCTTGAGATTTTCCACTATATCTTCAAGCTTCAATGGGTGCTTGAAAAACCACTACAACCTTGAGCACTCAACAAAATGGGATACCTCACCCAAAAGCTTGAGCCTCTATTTTCCAAGGATACCTCACCCTTACAATACTTGAGGGATACCTCACCCTCACTAATCAGAAAGTATAAGATTGAAATAGAAGAAGCTCTCTCTAGAGCAAGTGTTTACAAATTGAAGCTCTAATATGCTCTTAAAGATTTTTCACGTTTTTAGTCAGAAAACGAGCAAGAAATGATTTTAAGAATTGATTCCCGTTTTGAAGTATAATGATCAGTTTTTGGTTCAAGGTCAATCAGTAAACAAAGACCCAACTTGGGTATTTATAAGTTTCTCAATTAATAGAGCCGTTGGAGGTAGTTGGGCATGCATTTAATGCATTTAATATAGCCGTTGGACGTTGTCGGAGATACGTGTAATCGATTACATATCTCGGTGTAATCGATTACATAATTGTTCCAACGTTTTACGAACTGCGGGCTCTGTGTAATCGATTACATTCTTGAGGTAATCGATTACATGACTTTCGACTTTGCTTGTAATCGATCACAATGCTCATGTAATCGATTACATGACTTCGACTTGCTTAGTAATCGATTACAATATCCTTGTAATCGATTACATGGCTCGTCGAACGTGTTCTTTGAGTTTCAGGTTTTGTGTAATCGATTACATATATGTAATCGATTACATTTCTTGTCGAACGTGTTCTTTGCCTTTGGGCTTTGTGTAATCGATTACATATCTTGTGTAATCGATTACATAACCTCTCGACTAGCTTATGTCGATTACATTGTTCATGTAATCGATTACATGCTTGTTTGATGTGTAATCGATTACAAACATTGTGTAATCGATTACATTTGCCTTTGAACACATTTTTCAAGTCCAATAACTCTTGTAAGTCATTTCCAACACCTCAAGGTACTTGTTTAAACATAAATCCTTTTAAGAGTGTTAGATTTAAAGTTTGAAACTCAGGTTTTATTGAAAGCCATGTTTATCTTTGAAATTTCCCATTTATTTTGAAATCATATATATTGAAAAACCATTTGAGAAATCTTGAGAGCATTTAACATTAATGTCCTAAGTCTAAATAACTAATTAAACCTTCTGTCTTCTTTCTTTGATCTTGATTTTTCCTTTTGTGCTTGATCTTCTCTTTTGCTTTTGTTATCATCAAAAACCTTTCGACATGCCTTAGAGACATAAGCATTCACAGGGCAGACCGATGCAAACACACCGACGATCCGGACCGAGACACTGTCCTATATCGCGATCTAGTGAAGAATGTCTTGTACAATGCCTTGATGTGCACGTGGATAACTTGATGACTTTAGCACTTTGGCTGTGGCAGCCGAGTTACAAACATGTCTTCTGATCTTTCTCTCCGAATGTTTGTGTCTAACTCCATGGAATAGGATTTTGATAACGTATGCATATGCATATTGAGTCAATATATTGTCTGGCATTTAATTCTTATGATCAATGGAATTGTTACCTTATTGATGTATAACTGCCTGGAATTATTTAGTTGTTTAATATTTGCCTCTTGATTACTGTTTATTACTCTTGTAATGCTATGTGGGCGTCCTACGCCATTCTGTTTCTTTACTGCCATAATTAGTACTGAATGTAGGATGTCACACATCTTTCCTGTATTTCTACTATTTCTGTCTATATTTATGTTTCTTCGAAGACGTCGGTGAAGAGGGAGAAGTACACGAGTTCTCAGGCTTTTGGCCTGACTTTGACTAGCACCTGTTTCGATCATGACAACCCGTCCACAATGCTTTTTGGGATGTGTGACCGACTTTCCTTGGAGGTCCGGACTGCTGGCATATCAACCTGGCTTCAGATCGTTGTGTTTATCTGGGAGACGTGACAGTGTCGCTAGCTTGGGGGCGATATGATCCGCCCATCTTTACTTATAGTGTTTGTTTACACTTAGAGTTCTATCTGCCCATTCGAGATATGTGGGGTGAACGTTATTACACCCTACAGGAGGATTCATTCTTCTCTACTGCCCGAGCCCCGGCCCGCAACTCGGTGGCTCCGATGAGGGTCTCCTCTGACGAGGAAGACTCTGAGGAAGATTCTGACACGGTTCCTTCTCTTTCTTCTTAGGGGCTAATATTGTCGATAGTCACTGATGGCTATTTGTGTTCTTTTTGGGGCCTGTTGATTTATCTTTTTGGTGAGCTGTACATGTATAATCTTTTGGAGCATGCATAGTTTTGCTTTTTGTATATTATGTGTTGTAACTGAACAAGTTCAATATAATGAAATATATATATATATATATATATGTATGTATATCCATGTTGTTCGAATGTATGGTTTGCTTTATTTTACCCTTTGCTGTAACTACGTCTCGTCACTATATTTTAATATTATTTTATAACAAAAAAAAATATTAGCTAATTTAACCATACCATTTTAATCAAGCAAGTTTATATTTATATAATGAACTGAGTTTAAGTTTATACTTTTGTTTTTCACACTGTAGTTTATATTATTTATTTCTGTATCGTAAATAAATGATGTGACGTTTTCTCCCAAAAAGAGTATTACAGTCTCAACCTGAAGTTAATTGGGATAAATTTGAATTTTAAAAGTTAAACTCAATGTTTTTCGAATTGGACTCGATTTATACTTTAGGCCATCTTAACTAGGTTCGATATCTCACATTATTTTAAAACTTAATTTTTTTATAATTAATTATAAATAATAAATATTTTAACTTAAATTAATAATATTTGTGTAACATAATAATATATTTATACTAATATTATTTATTTTAAAATATATATTATAAAATATACATTAATTTAAATATTTAATTATTATAATTTTATCACTTAATTATATATAATATTTAAATTTATACATTATATTTATATTTATTGTGTTGATGATTATCAAACTATGGTTGAGTTGGGTTTGGATTCGAGTTAAGCAAAAGTGTCAAACGAGTAACCATGAACACTGTTAATATATCTACCCGTCACAAATGGTAGAATACCGTCGTCATTATATACCCTGAAACGCGCCAACTAATTCTCATCTCTTCTTTCCTCTTCAACAAAGGTAATCACACAACCCAACCCAACGCAACAAAACGATGGCATACCCTGTGGCTGATTCGCACAGCAACACAGCAGCAGTGCAAGCTACCAATGACGACGCTTCCGCCAGTAAATTGTTCGCACTTTCTCTCCCTATTTTCTTCCTTAACCCTATGCAACCGATTTCTTTTCTTTATCTTCTTTCAGTTTTCTGAATCATGCAATTGCCATTGTCTTTCTCAATTTGTGTTAATATTGCTTCGCAGATAATGTTAATATATTTTTTTCTTTTTATTTCTCAATTTGTGTATCCTGCTTTTATATGAATTGTATATGTTACTGTTATACATGAATATTTACTTACTGTCCATAATCTGGGTGAAGGTCATGTGTGAAGAAGGGATACATGAAAGATGATTACATTCATTTATTTGTGAGAAGGCCTGTCAGGAGATCTCCAATTATTAATCGCGGTACGATTTAGCTTCTTTAATTTGTTTAAAATTTTGATAACTTTACGGGTATGTTTGGATGAAGGGGCTTGGAGGGAAGGGGGTGGGAGGGTTAATGTTTGTAAAAGTGAATAAGGGATGACCGATAATATCTCGATTTAAAATTTTTTAAAATGAGGAGAATGTTTATTCAAAATGAATAATTAACCCTCCTTTCCCTTTTCTTCCAAAACCCTCCATCCAAATATACCCTTAAGGAATTGACCTGTTTGAAATTTTGATACTTTATTTATCCTTCAACTTCTTAATAGTCTCTGTTAATGAGCAATTTTATTGTCTGTGGGTATGAAGGTTACTTTGCTCGTTGGGCAGTGTTTCGGAAACTTCTCTATCAGTTTCTTGATGTTGAGAAAAAGACAGATGACAATGGTCCGGTAAATAAGCAGATATTATCACTTGGAGCGGGCTTTGACACAACATATTTTCAGTTGCAGGTGCTTGGGTTTCCTCGTGAGTTGTCATGAGTGCTGTGCTGGTTGTACTTAAAAAGTTAATCTATTTTTCAGTCTTTCCATAAAGCAATAGCTTTGATATCATTTTAGAGCCATGTGGGTAAATGAAGGTCTGGAGTGAATCAAAGCTTTTGTGTTATAATCATGGTGAAATTTTATTATTTACTTTTTAACAGGACATAAAAGGACACGATTGGTTTAGTTCTCATAGTTGACCCTATGCTATAGGCATGCTGCTTTTACAATCATAAATCTTTAATAGAGAAAATGTCGTACTCTTGCTACATGATACGAAAATGTTGCAAGTGTAAATTATTTTGAAACTTAAGTTCTTTTGCTACATATATGTGTCTTTAGCTCAAAATCTTTCTTTTGTTTTTTTTTTGTGGGGGGGGGGGGGGGCGGGAGACAAAATGTGGAGCATAACTCCCTCTCAATACTGTGTGGGTTGGATTGAGATTGTCTGTGGTTTTTAAAAAACTGTACACAATGTCAACCATGAAAAACACTTTATTCTATAGCCAAAAAAAATTGTAAACATAATAAATATAAGCCCTTGGATTGAAAACTGCACATCATGCAGTTCGTTTCTGAACTGCAGATGATCCAATTCCGTTTGGGTTAGTCATATAAGTTTGCCAGAATAAAAAAAAGGATAATGGATGAGAATGTGGGTGAATAAAATAATATTAAGTTACTAATTACCTGCTAATAAATTTCAATAATAGGCAATTAGTTCTTGTCCTTTTTTCTAGTTTGAATTTGAATTAGTGAATGTTGGAATGTTCTTATACAGATATTGATATAGATAAGTATGTAAGACTCTACCCTGGCCTTGTGAATCCTTCATGACTGGCACTTTTGCTTTCACTCCTGCTCTTGTTATTGTTCTGTGTTTGCTATCTTTGTTCTGGTGGCTTCCAAGATGGTATGGTTGCTGTTGTTCCCTTTTATAAATACTGCTCATATTGTAGAATGAACTCATGCATCATGGCTTTCACCTAACTTTTGGGTGTATATGTGAATTATGATCTTGTAATATGTGCGCAAAATATGCATGATTTTTAAGCTTAAACTGAATTACTTGAACAGTAGCTAAAGCATCTGTGATCAAATTTTCCTATTATTTGCAGTCATGTTGCAGTTTAAATTTTAGGATTATTATAGCCTGAATGTGAAGAATTGTTTCCTTCTTTTACCCATGCACATCAAAGATGCAAAAATATATTTGATATGCAGCTTGATTGTGCCTTAGGCCATTCTACACTGGCCTCTTTCCTTCTGTTGAGATGTGAGTCTAAATGTGTGCAGAATGTGCAAAGCTTCGTACTTTGTTACCAATTGTTTCAGTTTTCCTTGTAACATTTTTTGCTTAATTTCACTCATCTATGGTATGTCAATTTACAGTTGTAACTAAATTTTTATATCTTTTCTTGCCAGGATGAGGGGAAAGCACCATATTTATATGTGGAAGTGGATTTTAAGGAGGTGGAAACTTGAATCTGCCTTTTTTTTTCCCAGGGTTTAATTGCTATTGTAGTCTTTATTTTTCTATTCACTTATGGGTCCTGAGTTGGTCTTTGTCATGAAACTCATGACTAACACTATCTGGTTTGACTAAGAATCTATCTAATTGAAAAAATAAGAAAAAAAGCTGTATATAGTTTGTAAATCTTAAGTTTTTAACTGCCATTTTCAATTTAGAAAGTTTAAGTACTATTGCTTTTGTAATTTAGGTAACTAGTAAAAAGGCAGCACTTATTGAGACTTGCAGTCAATTGAGGAACAAAGTTGGAGTAACAGCATCTATATCAAGAGGTATACATTTCTGGGAAGGATGCCGTATTAGGAAGGCACATTCTTTGATGGTTTCTGCTTTCATATTATAGAGCTGTCCTTTTCTTTTGCCGTAGGAGTAGCACATGGTGCCATAGCACTAACGACTCTGGCCTGGTGTTTTTATTGAAAAATAAAAGAACTCGGGCCTGGTGCAGTTGGATTTGGAGGGAGAGGAAACAATTGCATAATTAAATATAGTGCAAGAAGTATTAAAGTAGGACTCTGCATAAAAATGGCAGGGAAATGGAACTTTGCATCATATCACTAGTTCTCATATTGATTCAACTTCTGCTTGTGTGTCCATATTGAGAACCATTTCTGTAGCTTTAGCAATTATGAGGTACTGAGCGTTAATATTTAATATAGATTGATAGCTGTTTGGAATACCTTTGAGTGGATACAATGCCTGTCTTTTCTCTTTAATAATTTTTTCACCTTTTGTACTGAGAAAAAATGTAGACCATATGTGCATTTAATCATGTCTGCATCACCATTCAAGTGCAAGTGCTTGGTGTAAAATTTCAATTTGTGGCATTTTAGATGGTCTAAGAGAATGGACATGATGCTGGGTTGCGAGGAGGGATGATGATTATTTGGAAGGTATTCTAGTTTCTTAAAATGTGGAATGAAACATTTAAAAATTCTAAGAATTGTTCTTTGTAATTGAAAATGCTTAAATGAATCATCTATGAGCAAAGCTGGAGTATGGGATCTAGATCCATCAAGTGATCTGTCAGATTCATTTGGAAAAAAAAAAAAAGACCTCAAGATACTATAATATAATCTATAGCCTTTTAACTTTCTAATTGATACTAGATGAAAAATATTTCTTGAATAGACTGAAAATTCACAAGAAAAGAGAACTATGATTCTGCCACAAAGCCTAGTTTCAGAACTACAAGCATTTAAGAACTTATTTGACTTATAAAATTTGGGAATAAAATCAATGTGATCTTTTCACTGATAAATGGAAACATCAACATTGAAAAGTAGCATGCGTGAATACTGTTCATCTGAACTCTTGTTCGTAATGTCTCATTCTTTGCAGAGAAAGGAGAAGTGCTCAGTGATCACTACAAACTACTGCCTGCAGATTTGCGTGATATACAAAAATTAAGTGATATTATAGCTCTAGCTGATATGGATACAAGGTATGCATTGGGAGACAGCTCTCTCTCTCTCTCTCTCTCTCTCTTGTGTGCTGTTGTGAAATGAAAATTAATATAAAAAAAATCCCTTCTAGGAAATGAAAATATATAAAAAAAAACTAATACAATCTGAAAGTTCTAAATCGTAAATGATTTTAAAGACAATGCTAATATCTTATCCTGTGCTTCTTTACTTTCTTTCTCTTCTCTGATGAATTTCTTTTCTTGCAAAGAAAAAAAAAATTTAAAGATAATGCTTCTGATTTTAACAATTGGAAAACAATATTGTGTTTCTTTGTACAGGTTACAATTATGCTGCTTCTAAATTGTGAAATTCTGTTTTGGATATAATTGTTAATTTATTAGGAGGCAGCAGCACCTCCTGGAATAAGAGATAAAAATAAGAATCTGGAAGTTCTAAAATAAAAATTGATTGTAAAGGCTAAGCAGTATTGTATTCCTTTATACAGATTACAATTATATGCTTAGGAAAATGGAAAAAGACAGAAAGAAATAAAGTTTTGATAATAAGTATTCTTAAATTTCCATTTTCTTTCAATAGCTTCATGTGCTAACTTGTTATTGAAATATAGTTATTGAGTTCTGTTATCTTATATTTGCTCAAGAGACTTATACGCTGGAGGATTTAATGCTAATATGTTTTGATTAAATTTTGGAGTTTTAGCTATTTTATATTTTTATATATTGATATATGTATGCAAATGTGGATTTTTATTTAATTTTAGGTAAGCCTTATGTCTTCCATGACCAAGCAATGATTAAATTGATTCATTCTGATATTGTTATCAGTTTGCCGACTTTCATAATTGCAGAATGTGTTCTGATCTACCTGGACCCTGATTCAGCCCGTGCAATTGTTGGTTGGGCTTGCCAAACATTTAAAACAGCAATGTTTTTTCTTTATGAGCAGGTTAGAACCTTCATAGTTTCTTTTTCTTCATTTTGTTTAATGGATATAAAATAGGATCTTATATGCATTATATGGCTTTTTTTTTTTTGGGTACATTCATTATATGGTGCTTTGTCAACAGATCAACCCAGATGATGCTTTTGGGCAGCAAATGATCAGAAATTTGGAGGTATTTTCAAAATTTTATTCTATACAATGTTTTTTAGATTAAATTGATTTATTTCTGATTACAATAAAAAATGTTTGATCTTGAAAGAGGAATTTTTTCTCTTATTCAAACGCGTACATATATGTTTTATATTTTATTTTCCTTTTCTCATTGCTGTTCCTTTATTTTTTATCATTATACAACTTTATAACAAAGAGCCTCAGTTAGAGTTCTAAGCTGTTAATTTAGTTACAAGTTACAAGTTATGAACTTCATATATTTTAATCCATTCTTCTTTTGGTCACTCAATCGATTTTCTCCACCATCCATCATTATATCTTACACAATTCTATAAAAAAATCTCTTATCTAACCTATCATCATCTACAATTCCCGTTTTTTGATGAATTAATTGTTTAGCGTAATAATTCTGGTCATAAATAAATATATAGTGTGGATTGACATACACAAGTGTGTCTAGACACTAGTATATGCATAGACAATGAACTGAAGCAACAATTACAATTGAATTAGGTATGATCTCTCTCTCTCTCTCTATGTGTGTCTCTCTCTCTCTCTCTCTCTCTCTCCCTCTCTCTCCCTTTTGACAATTCAGAATTGTTCAAATACAAAAGAGTTTTAAGGAGAAAAAGGGAAAATATAAGAGATGTGAGCGGGGAGAGAACATTATATTTCACTAATTACTCAGAATTAGCTTCTATTTGTACTAATACTTGGACTATAATACAACTTTTTATACCTTCACTCTGGGTGAACTACAAGTTACTAACCACTTAAGCCTAAATTATTTCACTTAATACTATACCATGTCCTTAAAATAGAGCAAACAACATTAAAAATCAATCCACCTACACCAAAAACAAGATTGTTTGTGACGTTCATAGTAGATATCTCCTGGAGATCAATCCTATAATGAAACCTATTATCATTTTTGTCTATCTTATGTGCATAAAAACACCTGTTGGTGACATTTTTGTTCAGAACTATCCTTTAATGAAATGTCATGCATCAATAATTTGTAGAGAAAACTTGCTTGCAAGTTGCAGGTTATGGAATGGAAAGAGCAACTTATATAAGTTTATTTGATGCACAGAAGGAAGACATCTATCTCTTCTACATAAACATTGTGTCTACAGACATATAAGTATTGTTAGGTATGTATATGCATAGGAAACCATAATATGATTTATCTTTCCTGTTTTGAATCAGAGTCGAGGCTGTGCTCTCTTGGGTATTTATGCTACACCGACTTTACTTGCAAAGGAAAAGTTATTTCTGGACCAAGGATGGCAGGTATATCATGTAAACTTTTCTAGAAAAGAAGTCTTTAGTTTTCCTTTTTGTATTTTTCGTGTATCTGATATATAATGCAATCTTCATAAACAGGTTTTCCATTTGTCTTTCGCCATTGTGAAGTCTATGATTTTTTTCTTATGAACCTATATTTATCAAAAAAAGGTTTTTCGTTTGTGTTTCACCAGTTTGAAGTTATTGTTCTTAAAGATTATGTTCTAGCATTTCTTTCTGTTAGTGAAATATAATTAGGATTGATCTATTGGGCCAGGCCTTACTTTTGTATATCAGTATAAGTTAGCTATCTCTTTTTCTATTTTACCTCTCATGCTTTCCTCCTTTTCCATCTCTCTTTTCTCTTAACATGGTATCTAGAGCCAGTTCAAACAAACCCTAGCCTTCTAAACCCTACGCCTTTTTCCAAAAGAAAAAAAAATACCTTTGTGCTCAAAATCTGCCGATCTACCCTTCCCTAGGGTTGGCTGATTTTTCCCAGCACTGCTGAGGTCCAAATCGGAGATTTTCGTGGGTGTTTGGGCGTGAGGGCTTCACACGACATGTGTTGACCAGCAGCTAGGTGGGTGCCGTGCTTACTGTTCCCGACGACTAGGGGTGTCGTTGCTGGCTAGGGTTGCTGCGTTTTTGGTGTTTACAGTTGTGGTTTGGAGTGTTTGTTCAAACCTAGCGAGCCCAGTCTGCGATTTGGGCATTTTCAGGTGTGCTCTGAAGTTTTCTTTTGCACCCAGTCTTGTTGATGTGTTTTTGGGTGCCATTTGGGTATTTTCAGTTCGGTTAATGCATTTTCCAGTGTAGTTTGGGTGTTTCCAGTGCAATTTGGGTGCTTTTCTTTGAGCCCAGCGATTTTCGTGTTGTTTGCAGTGTACGTTGGTGTTTGTTTTCTTTTTCTCTGATGGCTGATCTTGATCATAATTCCAGTTCCACCAGTTTTGATGAATCTGAGAAGTCTAAGAAACCTACTGTTATGCCTGAGGTCATCTCTGCTTCTGTCCGCATTACTGATGATAAGTTTGATGGGAAACACTATGCGGAATGGCGTAAAACTATCAACATGTTTCTCAGTGGGATTGAGAAAGAAGATCATCTGACAGATGACCCACCAACATCCACAACTAGGCGTGATCGGTGGTTGCGGGAAGATAGTCGACTCTTTGGTATGATCAACAAAACCCTTGATACTTCCATTAAGCATGTTGTTTCTCACTGTGATACTGTGAAAGAGTTATGGGAGTATATGGAGTTTCTTTATTCTGGGAAAGCCAACTTAACTCGTCTTTATGAGGTGTCACTGGCGTTTCATAGACCAACATAGCAGGATAAGTCTCTTCATGGGTATTTTACTGACTTTAAGCGTACTTATGAGGAATTGAATGACCTCTAACCTATTTCTACTGATGTTAAACAGATGCGCTTACAACGGGAACAATTGGCAGTTATGAGTTTCTTGTCTGGATTATCCTCTGAGTTCAGTGTCGCTCGTGGTCAGCTATTGACTGGTTCTGATCATATGACCCTTGCTGATGTTTATCGTCGCCTCATGCGCACTCATCATGAGTTACATTCTGATTCTTCTTCTGGATCACCGACTGCTTTGGTTGGTTGTGGTGGCGGTAGAACAGGTAGAGGTGGAGGTCGTGGTAGTCGTGGTAGAACAAGTGGCCGTGATGGTGGTCGTGATGGTAATTTTTCTAGTGGCTGTGATGGTGGTTCTTATCTTTGTTATTACTGTGGGGAGGAAGGCCATGTTAAGAAAAATTGTTGAAAGTTGAATGGGAAACCTGGTTTCTCCCAAGGTCAGCGTTATGCTCATGCAGCAACTCAAGAGAGTCTCTTGCCCACACCTGTCACTGCTCCTCAAACATAGGGTCTCAGAACCATCACCATGTCGGGTGCTGAATTTGAGGCTTACACTCAGTTCCAGGCCTCACAGGGTATTGGTCCTTCTTCCATTGCTACTCTTGTCCAGTCAGGTAATCCTACTGCTTGTCTCACTTCTTCCTCCCGTACATGGGTCATTGATTCTGGTGCAACAAACCATATGATAGGTAATACTAATATTCCCACTTCTTCCTTACCAAATGTCACTCTTGCTAATGGTTCCTCAGCCCCTGTTATGGGTAGTGGGGTTGCCAATCCTTCATCCTCTCTTCCCTTACATTTTGTCTTATGTTTACCGCATTTTCCTTTTAATCTTTTGTCTGTCTATAAAATTACCAATAGTCTGAATTGTAGTGTTCACTTCTTTCCTACATATTGTTTATTTCAGGATCTTGGGACGAAGAAGGTGATTGGTAGAGGTCGTGAATCCAATGGCTTATATGTTTTGGAGTCCACCAATCTGAGACCACTGTCGGTTGCTTGTTCTGCTTCCATTTCTCCGTTTCATCTTCATTATCGGCTTGGACATCCACCCTTGCAAACATTAAAGAAGTTGTGTCCTAGTTTAGAGTCTTCCTTTGTTTTGAATTGTGAGTCTTGTTAGTTTGCTAAACACTATCGAAGATCTTTTCCTCCTAGAGTCAATAAGCATGTTGCTTCTCCTTTTACTTTAGTTCATTTAGACATTTGGGGGCCTTGTCCCGTTGAGTCTAAGGCTGGTTTTCGTTATTCTGTTACTTTTGTCGATGATTACTCTCGTGTTACTTGGCTTTATTTAATGAAAAATCATTCAGAGGTGTTTACTATATTTCGTTCCTTTTGTGTTGAAGTTCAAACTCAATTTAATATTATTATTCGCACTCATCGTAGTGATAATGCTAAAGAATACTTGTTTGCCCCTTTTCTATCTTTTTTGCAAGATCATGGCATTAATCATGAAACCTCATGCATTGTCACCCCTCAACAAAGTGGGGTGGCAGAAAGAAAGAATCGACATTTACTTGAAGTTGCTCGTGCTCTTTTATTTGAAATGAAAGTATCTGAACACTTTTGGGCTAATGCTGTGTCTACTGCATGTTATTTAATTGATCATCTTCCTTCATTTGTTCTTAATGGTCAAATCCCTCATTCCTTGCTTTATCCCTCTCAATCTCTATTTGCTCTCCCTCCTAGAATTTTTGGTTGCACTTGTTTTGTGCAGGATGTTTGCTCTCAGGTCTCCAAGTTGAATCCTCGCTCCCTCAAATGTATCTTCCTTGGTTGCTCTCGAAGTCAAAAAGGGTACCGATGTTACTCTCCTGATTTACATCGGTATCTTGTTTCCGCAGATGTGACATTCTTTGAAACCACTGCTTTCTCTTTTGAGTCTACCCCTTCCTCTCTCCCATATAATGATGAGGACTTTCTGGTATATTCTTTTCCTACTCCAGGTACTTCCTCTTCTCCTTCTTCTTGGTCTCATCCCTTCCCTCGTCCTCCTGTGCTCCACCATTATGTTCGGCGGAACCAGCAACCTACTGTGGTTGGTCCTACTACTCCAGACGCTACGGATTCATTGCCTGTTTCAGTTCCAACTTCCTCTTCGGATCTTGCTCCTCCTGATTCGAGTCTTGATCTCCCAATTGCTCTTCGAAAAGGTAAACGTAATTGTACTTATCCTATTTCTTCTTTTGTTTCTTATGTTGGTTTATCTCGTTTTGGTCAGTCTTTTGTTGCTTCTCTTGATTCTCTTACTCTTCCTAATACTGTTGCTGAGGCCTTGTCTAATGAGGGGTGGCGTCAGGCTATGTTGGATGAGATGCATGCTCTTGAACACAATGACACTTGGGAATTAGTTTCTCTACCTGCTGGTAAATAGGTAATTGGTTGTAAGTGGGTGTATGCTATGAAGGTTAATCTTGATGGCTCTGTGGCTCGTTTAAAAGCTCGTCTTGTTGTTAATGGTTATGCTTAGGTTTATGGCATTGATTACTCTGATACATTCTTTCCTGTTGCTAAACTTGCCTCTGTTCGTATCTTTATCTCTCTTGCAGCTAGTCGTCACTGGCCCTTGCACCAACTTGATGTCGAGAAAACCTGCAGTGGGAGGTATATATGGAGCAACCTCCTGGGTTTGTTGCTCAGGGGGGGGGGAATGGTAAAGTTTGCAGACTAAAGAAGTCATTATATGGTCTCAAACAAGCTCCACGGGCATGGTTTGGGCGCTTTAATCAAGCTGTTCTTCAGTTTGGGCTACAGAGAAGTACTTTTGATCATTCAGTATTCTTTCGATGCTCTCAGGGTGGCTGTATTTTTTTGGTGGTTTATGTGGATGATATTATCATTACTGGAAGCGATGAGATTGGGATCAGAAAGCTTAAGGACTTTCTTCAAACACAATTTCAGACTAAGGACTTGGGTGCTTTGAAATACTTCTTAGGCATTGAAGTGATGCGGAGTTCCAAGGGTATTTTTCTTACTCAGAAGAAGAATGTGCTTGATTTACTCAGAGAAATAGGTATGCTTGAAGCTAAACTTGTTGAAGCACCTATGGTCCCTAATGTCAAACTCTTACCAGATGATAGAGATGCTATGCCTGACCTTGAACGATATAGAAAGTTAGTTGGTAAGCTTAACTACCTCACAGTTGCTCGTCCTGATATTGCCTTCTCTGTTAGTGTGGTTAGTCAATTCATGTCATCTCTCCGAACCACTCATTGGGAGGTTGTTCTTCATATGTTGAGGTATCTAAAAGGAGCTCCAGGTTATGGTGTCTTGTATAGAGATCATGGACATAATATGATAGAGGGGTTCTCTGAAGCTGATTGGGCTGGTTCTCCCATAGATAGGAGATTTATTTCAGGTTATTGTGTTCTTGTTGGAGGTAACCTTGTTTCTTGGAGGAGTAAGAAACAGAGTGTTATTGCTCGTTCTAGTGCCGAGTCAGAATATAGGGCCATAGCCAAAGCGACTTATGAATTGGTGTGGATTCATCATCTTCTTAGTGAGATTGGAATTAAGAGTGTAATGCCTATAAAGTTGTGGTGTGACAATCAAGCTGCTATTCATATTGCCTCTAATCCCGTTTTTTATGAACGGACAAAGCATATTGAAGCTGACTGTCACTTTGTGTGAGAAAAGGTTCAACAAGGTCTTGTTGTTACTGGACATGTACGAATAGGAGAACAACTTGCAGATATCTTTATCAAAGCACTTAATCAAAGTAGAGTTGATTATATTTGTAACAAGCTGAGCATGATCAATATCTATGCTCCAGCTTGAGAGGGAGTGTTAGTGAAATATAATTAGGATTGATCTATTGGGTTGGACCTTGCTTTTGTATATCAGTAGCTCTAATCGTTTAACATAAATATAGTGTTAGGGTGGCTAATCATAATAATTTAACTACTCTCTTTTTCTGTTTTACCTCTCATGCTTTCCTCCTTCTCCATCTCTATTTTCTCTTAACACTTTCTAATCATAAACTGCAAATCACTGTAAATGCTGCACAATGCCAAAGAACCTTGCCTTTATTACTTATTCTAGAACACCCTAAAATTAGTAAGCCAAAAATGTAGAATGTACAGCTACAACAACCAAGCCTTATCTCACTAGGTGAGGTCGGCTACATGGGTCAACCGTCGCCATTGGGCTCTATCATAAACTGTTAGAAAATATTAAGAATATCTTTATATTATCTTAGAGTATCTTTCATGATTTGTTTTCTTTTTTAATTAGGTTTAATTTTATTGTTAGTTGGCTTGAGTTTGTACTAGCAGCACTAGTACTTGACCTAATTATTAGTATAAATAAGGGTATTAGGTTAGTTTTTTGCATCACATTATTCTTATCAATAATATTCTCAATTTACTATTGTTTAGCCGTCTTTCACTCTTTTCCTTTCCCTAACCCTAAACCCATAATTCTTCAACATGGTATCAGAGAGGTACTATCCATTGTGTGTGTCTATGTTTCCAGTGAAATAAGTTCCCTGGAACTCTGTGTATAAGCCTTTTTGTTTGTCCTTAGCCTTATTTTTCTAATAGTAAGTAATTTTTGTGTTTTGAAAATTAAAACAAAAAAAGGGAAAAAAAAATAAAGAAAATTGGTCACATTTCTTGGCATGCACACTTGGACTGCCACCTGACCACATGCAAGTGACCCAGGGGTGGTCGCCGGTGAGGTTCAGCCCAATTAGCAGTGGGAGGACGACTGGCAGTGGTTGGGTTTTGCATGTTTCGCACAGTTCGCAGGTTCTGAAGTTGCACCCACTCTCAACATTGTTGGGTGTTATTTTCCAGCCGGGGTAGCTCTGATCTGCGGCCAGCAAGGGTAGATTGTGGCCGAAGTTCATGTAACAGCTCCAGCAATGTCGCTGGTAGTGCAGTTTCAAGCCTGGGTTGCGCATTTTTCTTTGTTCACTCATTTTTTAAGGCTATGCGTCCTCTGTTTGGTGTATGTTCATGGTTGGGTGTTCTCTTTTCCAGCACAGATCAGTTCGTCGATGACCGGAGCTCTGGTGACATCTCTGGCAAGTGCTGTTTTAAACTGAAGTTGCGATTCTTGTGTTGTTGGGTTCGTTTTTGTGCGATTCTGGTGTTTTGTGTAGAGCCCAGGTCTGTTAGGTGCGATTTGTAATTTGGTATTTTCCAGCCACTTCTGTTGTCCTTTGACAAAGCTGATTGTGGTATGGTCTGGCATTTCCATTAAGTTTCTATTGTTATTTTGGAGAGCCCTGTTTCAAGGAGAGATTTAGATTCTGAGTTGTTTTTCTGTTTCTGATTTTGGCATCTGTTTGAGGTGTAATAGATTCTAGTAAGATGGATTATGTTTGGATTGGTGCTGATTTGAGGAGGTGATTTGGATTTGAGGTTTGGTTTGTTTACCAGCAGTCAGTTTGGTGAGGTGGAGTTGTTGCTTAGATGCATGTTGATTTGTGTCTGGATTTGCTACAGTGTGCATTGGAGCTTGGGCTGAGACTATTTGAGATGGTTAAAGAGAAAATTGCTTGAAAGATGATGAGCTTTTTGGTTGGTTTTCAATTGAGATTGAAGGTGATTCAGTGGTTGTTTGGATGCTGCTGCAAGGGTGCGCTGGGTAGTGCTTCCCTCTTTCTTTGACTAGTTTGACGGTCCTTTCAGCTATAGGGGAGATTTGGATTCTAATTTTGTTGGTTTATCTTGTGATTTGAGTTTGGACTCTGGTTTGTTGCTATGATAGAGGCTTAGTGGCTGGGTTATGGTTATGTCGATTTGATATCTTTGAAGGAGGCAGGCTGAAGTTGTTGTTCTACCTAGTTTCTCTATTGTGATTTTCTTGGTGCACCTAGAGCTTTGGAGGGAAGGGCTGGCCGATTGGAGAAAAAGAGCCACCAACGAGGTGGAGCCGCCCCAGAGATGTTAAGGAAAGGGCTGCTCGTTTGATGGAGTTGCTAGGAGGAAAGGGTTATCAGTGATGTGGAGCTACCTTAGATTCTCACTAGCGATGGTGTTGCAAGTTTGGGAGTAGGAGTTTTCCATTTTCTCTTCTCTTCTTTTAGGGCATTGGGCAATATAGCGTTGCTTCTCAATGGTTCGACATCTTCTCTTCTTCCTTATGCAGTGTGTGAATGGTTCAACATATGCAATTGTGCTGTGTTTATCTGTGATAGCTTTGAATAAAGATGGGTTCTGTTATTTGTTTTATGTTTATGGGTTTGCTACTTGTAATAAGTTAAAGCTTAATAGCTTTAGCTTGAGGGGGAGTGTTAGAGAATATTAAGAATATCTTCTTAGAGCATCTTTTATGATTTGTTTTCTTATTTAATTAGGTTTAGTCTTATTATTAGTGGGTTGGGATTGTACTAGCAACACTAGTACTTGACCTAATTATTAGTATAAGTAGGGGTATTAGGTTATTCTTATTTAATTAGGTTTAGTCTTATTGTTACAGGGTTTGGGATCGTACTAGCAGCACTAGTACTTGACCTAATTATTAGTATAAGTAGGGGTATTAGGTTAGTGTTTTGCATCACATTATTCCTATCAATAATATTCTGTTTACTATTATTTAGCCATCTTTCTCTCTTTTCCTTTCCCTAACCCTAAACCTATAATTCTTCAACATAAACCAAATTTTCAATTTTCAGTAAAACCATTTAGAGTAAGGGTTTTTTAATGGTTCTCATCAAGTTCTTTTATTTTTTACCCCTCTTCTCTATCCCTTTTAATTGGATTATATTCCATTTGAGCACCTAACTTTTACAAAAAAACATCAGAAAGTCCACCCCAAAGATATTTAGCAATGGGTTGGTGAAGGTATATGTGGCTTTTAGTGTCAGAATTTGTATAGCAAACATGGGGAGAGTGTGCTTGTTAGATCCTGCTAACCTGCAAATTATTAAGTATTAATCCTATTGAGTACTGTAGTCCAAATAACGAACTTCTAAGGAGCCTTAGACATCTTTAATATATTTTCCCCCCTTTCTCTATTAGAGAATGTTTTTCTCTTAAAGCATTGCATTACATCATTTGAGACAGTAACAAGTCAGATTTGATAACACTTTTTGCAAGATTATTACTGTTTTGTGAAAGCTAACTTGCTTTTTTTCAATCCTATTTTTCACGTTAGTTTTCAATTTTATGAAATCATCTTGTAGTCTTAAGCAGTATGTAGTTATTCTATTACTAACATATGATATTTGCTTTTTTTGGGTATCAGAGGGCTGTTGCCTGGGACATGCTGAGAGTATATAGTGATTTTATTGATACTCAAGAAAGACGCAGGTATTCTGCTGACTGCTCAATTAGGCCTGGAAATTGTGTCCTAAATTTTGAAATTCTTCCATGTTGGTTGACCTTTTGATGCTAAGGGTTATTAATTGACTAATAGTTGATACAATTGGCTTATTCTCTTAAAATGAAATTATACTAGTTGGTTGCAACAGCATTAACCTTGGGCCTGCTTCTTTAAAGCAAATCAGAAAAGGAAAACATCTCTCTAATGGGTGGATTAAAGTTTAGGGAAAATTACACATTACCCCCCGAGGTTTTGTCCATTTTCACTTTTCATACATGAATTTCATTTTGTAACTCATAACCCCCCTAAACTATGGTAAAAAGTGTAAACCTATGTTTTCTTCCAATTTTAACGGTGGAAGTCTATACATAATAAGCACGTGATCTCTTTCAACGTTATCCTCAAACACTCAACTCCCAAACACGTGCACACTGCCAGTATTAAATTTAACAGAAAATATAGGTTTACACTTTTACCATAGTTTAGGGGGATTATGTGTTACAAAATGAAGTCCATATATGAAAAGTGAAAATGGGTTAAACCTTAAGGGGGTAATGTGTATTCACCCTAAAGTTTATTTCAGCTGTTTTTGGCTCTTAATTGTGGTATCCTCTCATAATCATGCGTGGTCCTTTTGTCATGTCTGGTCCAGTAGTGTAATAATATATATGTTACTTTACTCATTTGCTTAGATGTGTTTTTCTACTTCATAAAGCTTAGCTTTGTAATGATATCAAAGAAAAAGAAAAAAGCATTTGGATTTGAGGGAGTTTAGATTCTACTGTAGTGTTAGTGTATATTTGGTCTTCTTTTCTGTTATTACTTCAAATGTTATGTAGGATATCATCAAGTTGAAAGTGATTATCAAAATTAGTTTAATAAGACATATCCTATCCTTCTAAAACATCAACATTGTTTTTTGATAAAATCTAAATCATCAACATATAGTGATTGATTCTTAATTTCAATTATAATTGATGATTCATCTTTGCTAGTTAACTATGAAAGGTTATATTATCCATCAAAAAATAAAAAAATATAAACCACAATAGGTTATATTCATTAACAAATTATGGGGATGTTCCATGGTGTAAGCTATCTGTGAAAATAAAATGATTTGATTGTATGGTTGGTGTGAATAAAATGGGAAGAATGAAATGGGAGAAGTGAAAACAAGCAGTGTATTCCTACAAATACTTTGCCTCCTTTTACAAATCTCACTTTAGTTTGCCAATTTTCAGCTTTACTAGACATTCTAAACTCTGCACAACAGTAAATCATTACCAAAAAAAATAAAAAAACAGAATAAGAAAAATAACTGAATGTACACTTGAAAGGCACCAACTGTAGGTGTATGAACAAAAAGATGATTTAGTATGGGTTCAGTCTATGTAAAAATTGTGGTGTACAAACTTAAAGTGGTGTACAAACTTAAAGGAATTGGGGGAATTACCCAAATTTCTTAAGGGTGGGGAGGGTGGTGGTCCCCCGTTGGCTCTGCCTGTGTGAGCATCTTAATAGTTGCTTTTCTTGATGCTTCCATTTTTTGGCTCCTCGTTTAGGGAAGCCTTTTCACCTCATTTTATTCGCATCAAGATTTTAATCTTAGTGCTATGTTATACCAATATCTTATAACTGTACTATGATGGAACTTTTTCATTTCTATTAGATAATAAAGTTTATTTCTTCATATGAAAGGCGTTTTATTTTCCCTGATTCTCTATCCACCTTTTTTCTCTTTTTATCTACTTTATGGTTGGTAGCAACTTTCTTTTGCAAACTATATTGAAAGATATTAATTGGTGATATTTTATTGTTTAGGATTGAACGGTTAGAATTGTTTGATGAATTTGAAGAGTGGCACATGATGCAGGTGAGCACATTTCTTCATTCCTGTTGTTAATTGCGATAAAAAGTGCCTGGATTCTGTTAGATACAATTTCCTGAGGTAGAAGGGTGGGTCTCGACCAGAGTTAACTCTCTCTCTTTCTCATTTAAAGTGGGACTGTGAGCTGCAGTTGGCATGGTTTCTACCTATTTAGCAACCAATGGTTAGAGTGAAAGAGTAAATAAATAAAATATTGGCTTACAATACCAAAAAAAAAAAAATATTGGCTCAAATATGTTTTTGGTCCCTCTAAATATATTAGTGTTTGGTTTTGGTCCCTCAAAATTTTTTGTTATGGTTTGTGTTCCTGTAATTTCAACAGTGAGTAAAATTGGTTCTTGCCCTTATTTCAAAAATAAGTGAAATTGACTCAATTCAACTCACTTCATATTAAACCTTTTGCTCATTTCAAGGGCTAAGAAAAGCTTAATAATATGGGATTGAATTGACTCAATTTCACTTGCTTTTAAATTACAGGGACACAAACCGTAATAAAACATTTTGAGGGATCAAAATAAAATATTGATATATTTCGAGGGACCAAAAACATATTTAAGCCTAAAATATTTAACCAGTAGTCTAATTTTAAGAGGTTTGCTCATCATGATGAAGAGTTCATCTTCTGTTATTCCACTATACTATCTTAGTTTTTTAACCCTATTGATTTGCAGGAGCACTACTGTGTGGCTTATGCAATCAATGATGCCATGGTATGCTACAGTTGATCCTTGTTCTGTCATATCTAGAAAATTGGCCCCAAAAAAGCTTCATTTACAATATGATAAGGGAATAGGATAGCATCGTTTAAATTTATCCATTTATAATTGATGATGGGGTAGTCTTTGTAACATCTTGTGTGCACGTTTATTTTAATCAACCGCTGCGGTAGTTTTGCCTGGAATGCAGTTGTTGGAGACAAAATTACTTTAGAACATGATGACTGGGCGGGCTATTTTGGAACAAAAAAAAAGGGGGGGGGGGGATAGGATTCTGTTTGTGAAGATGACTCTGGACAGAAGGAAATATATAATATGATGGTGACAGGTTGGGGATATATTTATTGCGTTTCCCGTATTTCTTAATGTAATATGGGAGTTTTGGGGGAGAATAGTGGGTGAGTATTTACTCTTTGGTTTCTTGCATGATGCAGGGTCTATTTGGGGATTTTGGTTTTTCTGACGACAAGAGTGTGCTTCGTTCCTCTTGAAGCATGAAGATACACTCCCATATAGCATATTTATATTGTATCTCTTGCCATGTGTGGTTGTGACTGTTAATATGGGAAGCACTCATGGTGAGCACCTGCCAGCTCACTGCTGGGGATGTTGGAAGGTGAAAAGGTTCTCTGTTTCAGTGACATTTTAGTTTTATCAGAATTCAGCCGAATGGTGATTAGTTCTGTACTTCTGTGTATAGACTATACTCTTCTTCATGTATCGTTTGTCGGACACAGAACAGATCCCTTCCCTTTTTCTGCTAGCTGTTTTGCAAAGAAAACATGGTGGCTCCCACACAGCACCAACATCTGAGTCTTCCTCTTGGCCTGTGTGGGGCATATTGCCCATGTGGAAGAAATTGGAAAATAGTATGCATAGTTCTTGCTTTTCAACACAATTTCTCTATGCTTTCACGTCCGTTTGTTCGCCCTTTTTGTTTCCTTTCTCTGTCAAACAGAGTCATTGGGATGATAGATTCCTGATAATCAATGAGTTTAATTTTGATTTACTCTTATATTAAACTTTTTAATATCATTTAATCATATTTTGACACATCATTAGAAAAATTTAATTTTGCTTTTTTTTAAATGATGTGTTAATCGGATGATAGTATAAGTTTTTACATTCATGGGTCGAAATGTTTAATTAAATATGGTTTAGCACAGGCAATATAGTGTCAGATGAGTTGTTCTGAGGTTTAGTCTACGGAGATGAAGAAGATTAGAGAAAGGATATAAGAATTTTTCTCTTCTCTGTGAGCGTGACTTTTTACCATTTTTTAACAACACTAAGACAACATAAAAAGATGGAAAGCAGAGAAACAACGAAAACCGTTATTAAGCATCAGACGAGGAAGTTCACAATGTTGCTCTGGTTATTGCCTCAGATGATTCAATGGACAGTATATTTCACTGTTTAAAGTGTAGATGTCATTGTAGTCTTAATCTCTCTTTTGGCTTTGTGAGGTACGTGGGAAGGAAAAAAATAAAAAAGGGATACATGTTCTATCATAGATATACGGGTTTTTTGGGTCAAAATCAGCTCACTGCAGCAATATTTTTTAAGTTTGGAGGTGTTAGAGAGGGGAGTTGAGTATTTGCAAGATACTTCGATGTTTAAATCAATAAAGGCGTAAGGTAAGTGCAATGAGCGAGAAAATATTTTTACCCTCATGATTCCTATAGTTATTTATAGTGGAGAGTGTCTTGGGGGTTAAACATTATGTAGGGACATTTTAGTCATCTTAGGTGCTATAACAAATGCTTCGTAACAATTTCTTAGCCTTGATTAGTCCCTTGGGTAACTTTTTTTGCCAAGAGAGAAGAGTCACGAGAAGAGTCCCTTGGGTGAGAGGCTTGGTCACTTAAGTGACCAAGTGGTACTCTCGATATGCTAAGAATATATAGATTTCTCCAAATCAAGTCTTCTTACAGCTAACAATTTAAAATAAATCGCGGGATTCATAAAAAATTTTGTTGCAACAAAACAATCATTTTTCATATTTGTGACTAGTCATTAAGGCATTAAAACACAACCAGTAAGCTTAAAAATGTTACCAAGTAGCCTCAATACTCAAGAGGGAGGTGAATTGAGTATGTAAAGTATTTTCGCAAATCTTTCGCAAAACACTTATTTATCAATTTTTGTTGAAGTTATTGATTGATAGAGATGAATGGATAAAAGAGATAGAATGCTTTCACTGACAAATAAAATATCCAAGCAAGAAAGTATTCAAGCAAACCAATAAAACAGTGCACAAAGATAAAGGAGAAGGGTTTAGAAGATCAAACATAGAGTTTATCCTGGTTCAGCCACCAATCAACTTGTGGCCTATGTCAAGTCCTCAAGTAATCACTCGAGATTTCTATTATATCTTCAAGATTCAACTGGTGTTTGACAACCTTTACAAATTGGAGCACTCACCACACCTTGAGATACTTCACCCTTTGTGTTTGAGCTTCAATTTCGAGGGATGTCTCACCTTTTACAATTTGGAGGGATGCCTCACCCTCTTTTACATATTAATTAAAGGTAGATGGATTGAAACTCTCTCAAGAGTGGATAATACAAATTGAAGCACTATGGGTGTAAATGTTTCACACTTTTAAAGCTAAAAAATAAAGTATATGAGAAATGATTGTGAAAACACAAATTTAATGCTCAAGAATATTTTCAAGATTATTTTTCTAACCTTCATAAATGCCTAACAACTTATATTTATAACCCAAAGCAATTAAGAGCCGTTGGGGGTAGTTAGAAGTATTAAATGCTCTTAATAGAGCCGTTGAACGTGCTTTCTACTTTTCTAGATAACCGGTTATTGATTTCAAATAATTGGTTATGATCTATTAAAGCTGAATCCTGCACTTCTGATTATTGGCCTTTTAAAACAAAGAAGCAACGCCTCTGACTTATCAAATAACCGATTATGTAGATTTCCTAATCGGTTAAGAGCCTTCAAGAAACAAAGCCAGCGCCTCTGACTTAGTCAAATAATCGATTATGGAGATATCCTAATTGGTTAGGAGCCTTTAAGAAACAAAGTCAGCACCTATGACTTAGTCAAATAATCGATTATGGAGACATCCTAATCGGTTAGGAGCTTTTGAAAAAACAAAACAATTGGCTTCTGACTTAGTGAATAACCGGTTATGGAAAATCCATAATCGATTATTCCATTTTAAAAACAATTTGGCACGCTTCTATTTTAGGCAAATAACTTGTTATTGGACTTCAATAACTTGTTATTGGTTTGTCAAGAAAGCAAGATTTCTAAAGGGTTTTTCAATCAAAGATTCCCAAATTCTTTTCAAACTTTCTAAAACCATTTTGCTCAAACTTAAATACAATTTTCACAAGTATAAATCATGATTTTGAAAAGCTATTTAAGTTGAGTAAGAAAGCCAATGAATGAGCTTAGTGTGATTCCTAAAATACCTTTACACAAGATCTAAGACCTATATGATAAACTTGAAGTTCCTTGGGACTTGATCTTTACATTTCCATTCCTTTCTTATTTGTGATAATCCAAACCATTGCTTTAGTCAATGCCAATCACATTCTCTCCCTTTTTGATGATGATAAACGACTATTGAGAAAAGGTGAGTTCAAATAAATTGGAATTCACAAAAGGTGTTAGAGATTTACTCCCCCTCTATTTTTCAAGAGGTGATTAAATCAGAGATGCATAGCTCCCCCTTAGTTTTAGAATCCCAAGACCATTGAAAATATATCTTTTGCTATTTTACCTTACTTTTCTCAATGACATATAAACCAAAAACTTTCTCCCCTTTTTTTCATGATAAAAAAGATATGTAATATATATATGGACAAAAAGAGAGGGTGCACAAAACCATTGCCATTCAACACACATCCAATAATAGTCCAACAACAATATAGACATAACAGCATAATACTCATTTCAACAGTCCATTCATTGCAAAATATCCAATTTATACTAAACATAGTTAAGCAAGTCATAATTCTAAGATAATGAACAACATATCCAAAAGATAGCGTACTATGGTTAGATAAGCTTTAAGCGCAATAAAGAAGCTAAACAAGAAATAAGTACTCTATTCCTAAGCCCCATCATCTTGCCATAGTGGAAGACGACGCTCAATGCTATTTAAGCGATCATAAATGACTCTAATGCTATGCTTTTAATAAGCTCGAAGATCTGTAATCTGGGCTTCGATACTGACTTGCATGTTTGCAATGGCTGCGAGGATGCAACATTGGTGGCAGGGGCCTCTTCCATAGGCACATCTGCAGGGGCAGGGAGAATTCCTCCTTGTTGTTTTGCTGCTTCACGTCCACGACTGTTGACCCACTTACCATTCACTTTCTTTACTTGCATGCAATTTATAGAGGCTGTTACAAACTTATGGGGACCGGTAGTTCTAATAACTCCATCATCCTCTAAATTGACCTTATATTGATCCAAAATTTTGGCAACCATCAAGGCATAAGGGAGATCCATCATCGCCTTTTCCTTAGCTTTCATCATGTAATGCATGATGTAATGGGGCCAATTAATTTGCATGCGCTCTTTAAGGGTCCACTCCAGAAAGATATCTTCTTCTTCAACTAAGGCATAGTTGCTAGCCCTTGGAACCAAGATATGTGCTACCACAAAATGAAGAAAATGATCCTGTAACTTTAGAAGGCCAGCAGTGAAAGATCCTTTTGGCACTTGGATGCCCGGTTGAAGCATACCGCCAACAGCTTGGTCTCTATCATAACCCTCCCATGAGTTGTGATTATCCACAATAAGTTTTTCTCTAGAATGAGTGAGTCCAAACAGGGGAGTTGACTGACTTAGTGACACAATGATTTTATGTCTTTTGAATTCAAAAACCAGATTTCCTCCAACAATGCTTAAATTGTAGAAGTAAACTTTAGTGAGTTCAAGATGATAGTACCCGGGGTTGGTCGTGACAAGAGTTTTCAACCCATGAAATTCTAAGAGCTCTGTGAAGGATGTGAATCCTTCTCTGACAAAGAAGTCCTAGTCCATGAACTTGGGCTGAAAGATGCGTCGTGCATGAAACTACAATGTGTATGTCTTCATCTGATTTTTTTGGGAGAAGTACCTGCCAATGTTTAGGCTTACAGAGAAGTCTAAGTCATTGGGTGAGGTGGTTGTTTCCTTTAGTACAGAGGGATTCTTGGAGCGTACATGCTTGGGGTGAGAGGAGCTGCTGGCCATGGTGGAAATGGAGGTTAGGGCTTGGTTTAGGAGAGAGAAAGTGCAAAGGGAGGTGAAAATTTGGAAGAAGATGGGAGTTTTAATTGGTGGAAAGTGAGGGATTTTGGTGGAAAATGTGTTTTAGTAGTGGATTTTGGTTGGATTTGAAGTGGGTGAGGAGTTTTAGTGAGTGAGTGTGAATAGGTGATTGAGAGGAAGAAGATGAAAATGTGTTTAACTATGCTACAATGAAGATTGGTTTTGATGATAACAAATATAAAGATGATGAGAAGACCTAGTCCAAGAACTTCAAGATTAGCTTTAGGACTTAGAGTCTCTTTGTACGAAGATCTTGTTGGATATCTCATGGTTTATACAAAATAAATTAAAAAAAGGTTTTGATGTTTCTTTCTCAAAGTATTTTCAAATGTTTTAGAAACAGAGTTATTCGAATAAAGGTCTCTTTATTCGAATAAATCAAGATTAGAAAACTGTGCTTGAATTGAGTTATTCGAATAATGTTTTCAAAATCCTATTGTGCGCCTCTGTCTTTACAAGTGTTATTTGAATAACATCCGTGTTATTCGAATACAACCTTTTAAAAATAGCTTGCTCTTATATAAGCTATTCGAATAACTCTAGAGTTATTCGAATAGACCTGTTTCTTAGAAAACATTTTAAAGCAATGTTATTCGAATAAACTTCTTGTTATTCGAATAACCAATTTCAGAACTGGTTATTTTGAGAACGTGTTATTCGAATAACCCAAGGTTTATTCGAATAAACACGGATCCTATTTTAGAAAGAAACGACCATATTTTGTATTTATTACGTGAATTAATTACCCCAATGGCTATTTTCTTCTACGACTCCATAAATAGAGACCATGAGTCTCTTCTATTTTTGGCCTAGATATCTGAAAAATTTTATGCTTGCTTTGAAAATGTGATTTATAATTTTCACTTATTTTCTGTGCTCTTTTTACGAAAACTTTCAGATATCCTTAGAGAGCTTCTTAGCGTTTCAATTTGTGAAATTTACTCTGTGTGAGAGTTTCTCTTCATCTATTTTCTGCTTCTCTGTATCGAGGGTGAGGTATCCCTCAATGTTTGTATAAGGGTGAGGTATCTCTGTAGGTTGAGGCTTTAGCACAAGAGTAGAGTTTCCCTGTGTGTGAAAAGTGCTCTAATTTGTAACGGTTACAAGTACCTATTGAAACTTGTATTCAGAGTGAAAAATCTCGGATATTTTTCAAGGACTGGACGTAGGCCACAAGTGATTTAGTGGTTGAACCAGGATAAATATTATGCCTACTCTTCTATTCTTAATCTATTTATTTACTGCAGTTTATTATTATTGCATAATTATTTATTTGCTGTTCTTTAGTTTTTCTTCTTCCTCTCTTATATTCACTTATTTTATTTAATAGATTCAACATATGTTTTTGTTTTAAAAGCATTTGCAAAATTTTTTTATACTCAATTTACCTCCCTCTTGAGTACTAGAGCCACTTGATAACAGAAAATGGAAGAGGGGTGTCGTGAATGAGGAAAGAGGCTCACGATTGGTGTTTAGTGAAGGCCCAATAACCAGTCATGGGTCTTGTGTAACTGGTTATTTGCGTGAAAATGTGGCCTCTGTTTACATCAAATAACCGATTATGGGAAGACCCTAATCAGTTATTTTTCATGGACAAGAAAATATGGCCAATGCTAGAAGAGAATAACCCATTATGACCATTGCGTAACCGGTTATTTGAGTGTTCCAGAGAGCACCAAATAACCAAATTGCTCAATAATTGATTTACCAATATATCATAATTGGTTATTTTGTTTTGGCAGAGAGCAATTCCAATGTGCCATATTAATTTCAAAGCCCAAATAACATGTTATTTTCTTCTCCTAACTGGTCATTTCATTACCAAAACTAGAAATTCTTCAAGAATTCAGCCTTATAAAACACTAATTCATGCCATTTTGAGAATCTTCTTAGCTTGGCTTCACTTTCATTACTTCTAAACACCATGAATGCAATCCAAAAACTAATTTTTTCTTCTTCAAAGGCACCATAATGCAAATTTTTTTATTGAACTTGAGATTGAAAACTTTGGGAGACTTAAGCATGGATCAAGCACCTGCAAAATAAACTTGGAGAAAACTCTGATGCTCAAGTCAGTATTGGATGCAAAAATGATTAAAGCAAGATAATTGTGCAACCAAATAACATATTATGCAACAAATGACAGATTATGTAGCAAATGACAAATTATACAGCAAAATTAGATGCATGAATGATTCAATATGCCAAGTTCATTTCTTATATAAAAGAATGCTTATTTGTTCAAAGGTTTAGTGAAGATATCAGCTAGTTGTTTAGTTGTTTTCAAAAACTCAAACATGCAATCTCTTTTTTGAACATTATCTCTTATAAAGTGATGCTAAATTTCAATGTGTTTTGTTCTTGAGTGCAAAATGGGATTTTTAGACAAATTGATTGCACTAGTGTTATCACACCATATAGGGATGTGATCAAGTTCAAAACTATAGTCTAGAAGTCGTTGCTTCATCCAAAGTATTTGGGCACAACAACTACAAACTGCAACATATTCAGCTTCAGCTATAGACAGTGCCACACTATTTTGTTTCTTGCTATGCCAAGAAATTAGTGAGTTTCCAAGTAAGTGACATGTCTCACTAGCTCTTTTCTTATTCATTTTGAATTTATCAAAATCAGAATTAGAATAACTAATTAGGATACACGAGGCACCCTTAAGGTACCACAAACCCATTTGTGAAGTGCTTATTAGATATTTCATAATTTTTTTAAAGTACTTAGGTGTGATTCTTTAGGATTTGCTTGAAATCTAGCACACATGCACACATTAAACATAATATCAGGCCTACTTGTTGTGAGATAAAGGAGTGAGCCAATCATACCTCTATATTTTGAAATTTCTACAAATTTACCTCCTTTACCATTGTCTAAATAAAAAGAAGTGCCCATTGGTATAGCCATATGCTTGACATTGTCCATTCTAAACTTCTTGAGTAGCTTCTTGCAATACTTGGATTGACTTATGAAAGTCTCATCCCTTGTTTGCTTGATTTGGATACCAAGGAAGAAGTTAAGCTCACCCATCATAGACATCTCAAACTCATTTTGCATAATATTGACAAATTCCTTACATAGATAGTTATTAGTAGCACCAAATATCATATCATTAACATAAATTTGAACAATAAGTATATCATGCATTTTATGCTTGATGAAGAGAGTAGTGTCAACCTTTCTTCTAGAGAAGCCTTTTTCCAAAAAAAACTTGCTCAACCTTTCATACCAAGCTCTAGGAGTTTGTTTTAAGTCATATAAGACCTTTTTCAATTTAAAAACATGGTTGGGCAATTCAAAGTTTTCAAAATCAGGAGCTTGTTCCACATATACCTCTTATTGTATAAAACCATTTAAGAAAGCACTTTTGACATCCATTTGATAAAACTTGAAGTACATGATTCATGCATATGCAAGTAGCATTTTTAGGGCTTCTAGTCAAGCTACGGGAGCATGTTTCTTCATAGTCTATGCCTTCTTCTTGATTATAACCTTTAGCAATAAGCCTAACTTTATTTCTTATTATTAAGTCCGTTTCATCAAGTTTGTTCCTAAAGACCTATTTGGTGCCAATTATGGGATGATCATTGGGCCTTGGAATTAATTCCCAAACTTGATTTCTCTCAAATTGGTTTAGTTCATCTTGCATGGCCAAGATCCAATATTCATCATTAATGGCCCCATTTATATCTTTAGATTCAACTTGAGAGACAAATGTCATATGGTTACATGCATCTCTAAGAGAGTTTCAAGTGATTACTGTAACATCCCAAAAATTAATAATTTTAGGACAAATGATCATTTTACAATATTTGGAATTTTTTGGAATTTTTCTGGATTTTTTTGAAAAAGTGTAATATTTTAATATTATTTCTCGTTTTGTGTGCACACTGGGCAGAGTTGGCAAAACGACTGTAAGGCTCCCAAAGTTGGAAAATTTTATTACGAATAGTTATTTTCTAATATTTGTGATTTATGTGAATTCTTTTAGAATTTTTCGGAAACGACGAATATTTTAATATATTCCTCATTTTGCGTTCGTATTGAGCAGAGTCGGGAAAATGACTATAATGCTTCAAAAATTGGAAAATGATAAGACGGATAGTCGTTTTATAATATTTGTAATTTTTGAGAATTTTCTGGGATTTTTTCAGAAACGTCGAATATTTTAATATATTTCTCATTTTACGTACGCACTGAACGGAGCCGGAGAAACAAGATGTTTTCTCCGAGAACTTTGAACTATGGACTTGTCAACATAGGATCTTACTAAACCCGAGACTGGACACAGTTTACGAGGTTTCATATTTTTTAAGAAATTTAGCAGTCAGAATAATAAAATGCTGTGTAAATTTCATCTGTCAGATAAATTAATACTGACTTCTGTCGACTGTAACTATTATCCATTGGATAATAGCATGCATTAGAAATCCTATCACCCTATCCTAATGCAATCCACTTTATGTCAAATCAAATCTACTTTAATTCAAATTTGTGTGCTTTTTCAAAGCTTCTTTGAAAAACTTTGACCACCAAATGACCCAATTACCCTTGGCTTGCATGAGAAGTCAAATTTTTCCCCTCACTCTCTCCTCTATTCAGCAGCCCACGTTAGCCAAGGAGGGCAAAATGGTGACTTGCCCACTAAAACTAAATCTATCAAACCCTAATTTCACTTTACCTATCACTTTCTCTCTATTCACTTCATCTTCTTCATCTTTTCTCCTCTTCTTCTACCTCCACCATGAGCACGAAAATGGCAGCACCTCCTCCTCCATTTTTACTCATCTTTTCTCCTCTCTAAGCCCATTTCCACACTTGCACTCACTTCCTCTACCTTCTTTGTGTAGAAAGTTTCTCCATTTTCCATTTCTACCTCCATTTCCTCTCTACGTCTTCTCCTCTTCCTCCTCTTAGATCCAAAATTTCCAGCCACCATTAGAGAGTCTTCTCTTCACTTTTCTCTTCATAAACACCATTTCTAGGCTTCTCTCAACCTCCTCTACACTTCTCTTTAGAAAATCTCTTCAAAATCCATCCTTTCTACCCCTCCTTCTTCAAGTCCGAAAATCACTTCTCCATGGATGGCCAAGCTTTTGATTTTTCTCTTCACTAAACACATTTATACACTCATCTTCATCTTCTCTACAAGTCTCATTTGGAAGGTTTGCTCAAAATCCAACCTTGTCTCCATTGTCTTCCAAGGTAAAGATTCTTGATTTCTCTCCATTTTCTTCTCATTTTCGTTTTCCTTGGTTGCTATGTGACCAAGGGCTTCTCTTTTTTAGCATTGATGAGTGATTTGAGTGATTTTGAACACTCTAGGGTTCTTAGGAGAGTAGAATCCGAAAATCACCAAATAAGGAATCTCAAGGAGTTCAAGCTTAAGGCTTTAGGTAAAGTTCTTCCAATTCACCTATCAATTTCATTTTCCTTGGTTACCTATGTGACCAAGGATCATTCTTTTCAAGCTTTAGTTTGTAAATATGAGATTTTGACCACTTTATGGTTCTCTTGAAGGTGGAATCCGAAATTTACAAATCAAGGAACCAAGGAGTTGTTTTCTTACATTGTCTCCTCTAGGTAAGAGGGAGACTACTCATTTCAACCACTTATAGTGGTGAGGAGACTTTGTATATGTGTTGATGGAGAAATCCATCCTTGTATGTTCTTTGTATGCTTGCTTGAATTATAAATTTTGCATGATTAGTATTCTTGAATTTGATTGATACTTGATTATGCTCTTGAATATGTTTGATATATTAATTGTGCTTGATCATGTTGGGGTTGCTAAATGGAAAATTTGGAGTTTCCTACCTCAACATGGTGCCATTGTTTTGTCTAGAAGTTAGGGGTGAAAATTGATTTTGTATACAAGTGAAATAAGACTTATGTAGTCAAAGGTTGAATGATAGTATTAACACAAATTATTGGAGGACCTTGAGAGTTTAATACCTAAGAGGGGTGCCACGGTTTTGGTCTTGGTAAAGAGACAAATGGGTTAATTTTGATGAACTAAATTTAAGTTTATTAGTGTTAAGAAAACTAATGCGTAAAAGTGGAAAGAAAAATTGGATAAAGGACATCATGAAGCCACGATTTTGGCATTGAATCTTGGGCACTTGGATTGATTTTAATGAACTAAAAACTTAAGTGAATTAATAACAAGAAGTTAATACCTAAAAGAGAAGGAAAGATTGGACATTGAAGACTCATTGATGGCCACAGTTTTAGCTTGAGCAATAAGGCAAAAGGAATGACCTTGATACATTAAACTTAAGAAAATTGATATTAAGGAATTAATACACAAATAAGGAATAAAAAGTGGAACTTAGAAGACCGATGAAGCCATGGTTTTGGAATGAATCTTAGGCAATTAAATAAATCTTGTGAGAAGTGGAAATTGAGTAATTAAGTATCAAGTAACTAACACATGATATGTGAAAGAATGAAATTTTGAGGATTTAGGAAGGTCACGGTTTTTGAGCCCAAAATTGGGGTTCTTGGTGAACTAATTTAACAAATGAAAGATTAAGTAAATCAAGGGTATGACATGTAATGTGATGACTTTAAAATATTTGGGAATTGAATCCTTTGAGAGGCCACGGCCTCTAAGGCCTTTTGAGGCTTGATTATACAACTTTAGTAACTTAGAAGTTTAGGTAATCAAGTGATTAAAAATCTATGTAAGGGGATAGGTAATTAATGAATTTGAAGGACTCAATATGATTAGAGGTTTCATAAATTTTAAAGGAACCAAAAGTGAAACTTTCATAAGACCTAGGATAGGTTCAAGAGAGCAAGAACAAGAGAGTGTGAGTCTTGAGAGCTTATGAGAATGAATTATATTAGGAAGATTAGACTAACTATAAAAATTTAATTAGAAATGAACCTTGTAGGAAAGACAAAATTTAAGTCAGGATTCATAACGGACCTAGGAATGTACCATGTGATTTGATCTCAATATTATGATGCTATGGGTCCGTGTGAGTGACCATTTGTATATCGATGCTCTCTTGGCCAATTGCGACATATTATGGAATTGTATGAAATTGTAAATCATACATATTAATGAATGAGATTGTGGTTATCCTTGAAATGTGCTATTGGCTTGATGTGGATCCGTGGATGAGATCAAACCTTGTTGTTAAATGATATGACATGCATTTAAAGCATGATTGACCTAGTTGTCATGAGAAGCATGATTGAGTCATGCATTGCACAAAAAGAAAAAAGAACGTCCGTGGGACATTGTTAAGGCCGAGTTGCCTAGGAGTTGAACACACCTTAGTGCGGGTGCGAATAGACAAGTGTAGGTCTTCTGTTGACCTTGGGGGCATCGGGGTGCGGGTTGCTCGCAATTGACAGTTGGTAGCTCTTCTGTACCGTGAGTTAGACCGATGCAATACACCGATGATCCAGACCGAGACACTGTCCTATATCATGATCTAGTGTAGAATGTCTGTACAATGCCATGATGTGCACGTGGATAAATTGATGGATTATAGCACTTTGGCCGCGGCAGCCGAGTTACAGACATGTCTCCTGATCTTTCTCTCCAACTGTTTATGTCTAGCTCCATGGAGTAGGAATTGTGGTGTCATAATGCATTGTGCATCGTTCATTGTCGGTCTCATAAACTGTTGAGCATGAATACTTGTGAATGTGAAGATAACTGTTGTACTTCTGTAAATGATTATCTTATTATTGTGTTGATTCCTGGAAATACTATTGTGATCTACCTGCTATTGCTTACTGTTGTTCTACCTTTACTATAAATATCACTATTATTATTGACTCTGATTATTGCTTAGAATTGAATTACTTTTATTATAAATTTCACTGTTGCTGTTGATGAATATATGAATTGTATTGCTTGGTGGGCGCTTTGCGCTGTGCTGTTTTCTTACTGCTAATAGTGGTAATGAAAGATGGGTGTCTCACCTCTTTCCTATATTTGTGCATTTCTGTTTTATATTTATATTTGATAAAAGATCGTGAGTAAGATAAAGAGGGACCACACCTTGGTTGATTGGCTTGAGCGTCTAGATAAGATTTCTTTGATTACGTAAGAGTGCAGCCGCGTGGAGGCATTGATGCTGTCGTGTCAACGGGACGCCGTGCGTCATGTACATTGGGGTTGCGGCTTTGTCTGCTGGTAGTACCCATCCCCGGGTTACTACTTTTTCCCCTTTAGTATTTTATCTCCATTTGTATTTTATTGGACTCGTAATTGTTATATTCTATGTCATTAGTGATTTGTGTAAACCGACTATAAAATATGTATATGAGGAATATGATTTTATTTCGGTGGTTGTATTATGGGTTGAATATATTTATATTTCATTCGAGGCTTATATTTTCTACTTATGCAAATGAAAAAAAAAAATATATATATATATATAGACTCTTAAGAATTTAAATTACTGTTATCATGACTGTGACACACTTGGATTTAGTAACTGTGGTGTAATGACGATTATGCTTCAGTTGCTACATCAAGGGGTGTTACAATTACCCTTTTTGATAAATCATTTATCACCTTATCAAGAGGATGATATCTTGATGTCCTCCATTCCTTGGTAAGGTCTATGATTTGTGAATCCTCTTGGCTTGGGGAATCAAATGAGCTTTCTTCTTGCTTCTTGGCCTCTTTCTCTTGATTCTCCAAGTGAGTTATTGACAAGATTTCTGCAACATCATTAACCAAATCCTTTCTCAGACCATTTGGGTTAGATTCATCAAATGCAACACGAATTGATTCCTCATTGTTCTCTTATTATAAACTCTAAAGGATTTACTACTAAGAGAGTAATAAAAAAATCCCTTCATTGGATTTAGCATCAAACTTGCCTAGGTTATCTTTTTCATTGTTTAAAATAAAGCATTTGCAATCAAAGACATGAAAAATGGGAAATGTTTGGTTTCCTTCCTATGTATAGTTTATAGGAGATTTTCTTTTAAAAATCGCCTGATTAAAATCCTATTCATAATATAACAAGCGGTACTAACTGCATCCGCCCAAAAATACTTAGGAAGGTTTATTTCATTAAGCATAGTTCTAGCTAACTCCTCTAAAAATATATTTTTCTTTTCAACCACTCCATTTGTTGTGGAGTTCTAGGAGCAGAAAACTTATGCTCAATGCCATTTTCATTGCAAAACATTTCAAAATATTGGTTTTCAAATTCCCCACCATGATAACTTCTTATGGATGCAATACTATAGTTTTTCTCATTTTGAATAACCTTTGCAAGTTTCCTAAATGCATGAAAGGCATCATTCTTATGAGTAAGGAATAAAGTCCATGTATATCTAGAGTAATCATCCATAATCACCAAAGCATAGTAATTACCCCCAAAGCTTATAGTTCTCGAAGGTCCAAAAAGATCCATATGCAAAAGTTGTAAAGGTTTAGTAGTAGAAACAACATTTTTAGCTTTGAAAGAGACCTTTACTTGTTTACCCCTTTGACATGCATCACAAAGTTTATTTTTCTTAAAATTGAGCTTTGGTAAACCAATTACTAAATCTTTAGAAACAAGTTTGTTTAGATGATCCATATGAATGTGAGCAATTCTCCTATGTCATAGCCATGAATTACTCTCTTTACTCATAAGACATTTTGTATTTTGAGAGGTAATATCATCAAAATTAATCATATATATGTTATTAACTCTATGACCAACAAATTTAACTTGCTTATCATTTTTGCCTTCAATTATGCAATAATTTGAGTCAAAGATAATTCTATTTCCCTTATGATAACTCCATAAAATACAGTTATTTGTGCCTTATTTTCTGTACTAGAATGAATGCTTAGTCCTTGTTAATAATGCATATTTGGAGGTTTTGTGCTTATATTTAATATATTCTGATTTTGATGCTTTCCGATGTGTTATTATGCAAAATTGAGCTTTAATTGTTATGGATTAAGTAGATTTATATCTGTTACTTATTTGGTGTTTTCTCCATATTAGGAAGGCTTCCAAACAAGGTTAAATGTGGAGCATGTGAGCTTAAAGACCAAGAGGAAGCCAAATTGGCATTTTGGCAAGTCACCGCCGCGGCGCAAGGTAGTGCGCGCTGCGGCGCAAAGGCGCATCATCAGAAATTCCATACTTGAACCCAAGGCGCGGGGGCCGCGACGCTCACAAATGGGGGTCGGGGCGCAGGCCAACCATCCTAATGGGGGCCGCAACGCTTACTAACGAGGGCTGCGACGCTCTGTAACCGACCTAACGCGAGCCTAGGCGCTCGTAAGTGGGGGCCGGGGCGCACGGCGGCGAGCTGAGCCTATAAATAGGATTTTCACGTTTTTCTCTCTATCTTGGCTGCCTTAGCCATTGCTTTTTAGTTTTCTCTCCTTTAGTTTAGGTTTTAGTTAGTTTTAGGTTAGAAAGCTTTGGCTAGATCTCCATTGATGGTGGATTGGAGGCTAAGAATAAGGATGAAGGAGGATTCAAGCTTCAGAGACAAATCAATGAGCTTCCTTTCTCTTTTTCCTTTCTCTCTTCTCTTCCTTATCTTCCTTGGATATGATTTTCCTTGTGTTTTTCATGTTCATTGTATAGCTGAGCTGTATTTAAGGATATTTTGGATCCTTTTCTATATATATTAATGATGTGTTCTTCTCTGAGTTTGTGTGGATGTTTGGTTATTGTTCAATCATTATTTGTGTTTAATGCTTGTGGTTGGCTGATCACTGATTGCATGATCCTAATATTGACAAATGAACTAGACATAGGGATTTGTTGATATGGATATGGTATGATTGATGCATATTCGGCGAGTTCAATTGGCTTGGATGAGTTGATTCGTTAATAGGATAAGAATATACCTATTAGCCATGTATAGTGTGTGATTGAGAATAGATCGTTCATGAGTGGAAGTTGAGCTGGCTCTCAAGGAAACTTAGTGAGTTGGGCAATTGAAACCAGGGTTGATTGACCTAGACATAGGCTTTTAGCTAAATCAGATTCTCAAGCTAACATTATCAGTGCGTTCATGCTTATGAAGAGGATTGCATGCTGTTGGTAGATATAGGGGGTGAAAAAGGATTCCCTGAAATCTAACTGTTTATCTTTATTGGTTTCTGTCTTTACTTTCTTTATTTTTATTCATTTTAATATTCTTGGATAGAATTAGGTAAGCTATTGGTTAATACTTAGCATTAGAAGTAAACTTATCCTCGAGGGAACGATCTCTACTTTTCACTTTATTACTTGGATGACCTGTGCACTTGCGACCTATTTTGGGACAAATAAGTTTTTGGCGCCATTGTCGGGGATAAGACATTACTTCTATAGTGCTAATATTGACAATGAGTTTGCTTAGTTCTAATTCAAGTTGTATATAATCTATGTTTCTTTTATGTTTTGTTTTAGTTTCAAATAAGAAGCCGGGTGATTTCAATCATACGAGGTCCTTGAGAGAATTCGTGACTCTTGAAAAGGATAACCTTTGGATCAAGTTCTTGAGGACTACTCATCCACAACACTTCAATTTTGGTGACAAAGTCCTACTGGGACTATAACTCAGGCCCTTCGTGGGAGGGAACCCCATGTTTATGTTTCATTCCCGTTTTTACTTTATACATAAATAGGTAGTATGTTGTGTTTTGTATGTTTGTATATATATGTTTATGTTAATGTTAGTTATGTTAATATGTTCTTGTTAATATGTTAGTTTATATATATGTTAGTTATGTTCGTTTTATGTTTTTGTTTTTGTTTTTAAGTTTTAAGTTTGTTTTAGGTTTTTATATAGGTTAGTATGTTGTTTTTGTGTTTTATTATGTGTGTGTTGTACATTTTGTAATTTAACTTTTTGAACAAGTTTTGTTGCAGCTAGTGACCTATATGAGCCAGATCCAATAGCAAAACTGTGTTTGCTGCTAAATTTAGCAGTTTAGGTTGTCACGCCGAGGCGTTAGTTAGTTCGTGCCGCGGCACAGGTGCTCGGGATCTGCAGAATTCTGTAACTTTTTGTGAGCGCCGCGGCGCAGGCATGGGTGCGCCGCGGCGCAACACCTCTGTTTTTCCTTTTTCTGTTATTTTTCTGCTTTTCTTTATTTAATAATGCTCAATTCTAGTTAGGCTACTATTTTGAAAGTCTCAGGTACCCTATAGACCATGTTCTTTAAGGAATACATTCCATTTTAGTTTGGGGGAGTATCTTTACATGTTTTATTACCTTTATGCTTAATGTTAACATGTATAGGTATTTGAAGTATGAAGTGGTGTTAGTCATTATATTTTCATGATATTATATCTTGTTTTGACTATCACTGATGTGCTGTTGACAAGAGTTTCAATTTTCACTGTTTACAAATGATGTTGTGCATGCTTGAATTGCGAAAGTTGAATCTATTTGAATGCATGACATGTTGCAAGAATGCTGGTGTTATTTTTGGTTGTCCATGATGTGAAAGGTTGCTATTTGCCCCCTTTTCAGTGAAACCTTATGTGATTCTGAAGCATGTGAAATAATTTAGTCACTTTTGATGCATGATTTACATCTCACTTAGATGCAAGTGTAATAAACCCAGATCTATCACTTTGAAAGTGGGAACAAGTACAAAAACCTTCATACCAACAATAGATTTAGAAATATATGAATAAAGATATAACTGTGTTGAAATAATCAAATATGCAAGATTCATAACATCAATACTAGTGGTTTCATCACCCCCTTAACCAAGGGAGGTTTAGTTACACATAGCTAGAAGGAAATCACTAGAAAAACTGAGAAAGAACAACATAAGAAACAAAGTGTAGAAGAAAAACTAAAGCAAACGCGTTTCTGAGGATTGGGGATGATGGATCTCCAATTGCTCGAATCCGAGACTCCAATCTTTGATCCAAGACTCCCTTCTCCTTCTCCAAGGAGTTGTAGTTGCTCTCCTAGGTCAAAACTCCCTTCAAAACGTGTTAAAGATGTCAATATATAGGCCTCCCACACAAACTTCACGCAGAAGTTACAATAATTGATGTCTGGAGGTCATACACGGCCGTGTATGACACTGAGTTGGGGGTCCAAAATTCACTGTTTCAAATGCAAAGTCACAGGCGTACACGGCCTAGGCCGTGTATTCTCATACGACCGTGTACTTTTAGGCCTTGTATTCTGACGCAGGCCCTGTATTTTGACTCTGGCTATATAATCTGACTTTCAAGCTCAATATGACCCCTTAGATCTCCAAATCTGGAAAAGTGTTCAACATGAAAGTTGTAGATTTGGATCTTAACTATCAACCATCAAAATTTCAGCTCATTTGACAACTTGTAGCTCGAGATAAGCCATGAACAGTATGCAAAGGTCAAGTTGTCAGGATCAGCACCCTAGTTCTTGCTTCAACTCCAATTTGAGTTATCCATATGTGTGATTGGGCCTTTGAGGTCTTCATGGATGTAGTAGAGAATTGTCTTAACTTTCTTACAAGACCAAAATCACATCAATTAGATATTTGAAACTCAAATTAAAGCTAGTTTACTGAACATTGTCAAAGAGATAAATTAGGGCTAAGTCATGCAATAATTCCCTCAATGATCCAATTAGGCTCAATATCATAAAATGTGTCAAAACCAACTTAATTAAACCTAATTGAACCTTAAGAAGCCTAGTGACTGAAAATCATAATTCAATTATGAGTGCAAATGAACACATTTAAGCAAAGTTTCACAGTAATGTTCCAATTAGGGTTTGATATCAGAAACTAAGCTAAATGATGACAATTAAGCACAAATGGAGTTCAATGAATCAATTATAAGGCAACTAAAATATAGGAATAATCAACAGATCAAGTGCATGTTTTGAGAATGTTTATCGATGTACATGTAGAGTTTTGATTATCCTAGAAATTATTTTTGAACTCTCTTGAGGCGAAATCTTAGGTTATGCATGATTGAGGAGATGATTAGGGCATTGTTTGGACCGATTGAGCCTTAAAAAGCTTACCCGGATATGATGATATCTCTAGGTCCTATTTTGAAGCCTTACACTGTTTGGCCTTATTTGTTTTTCACCACCATTGTGTTTATTAACCTGTTAACCATTCTAATGCATGTGAAAGCATGTTATTTTCTTCCTACCCTTATTGTTTGTTGAGTACATGATGAGTTATTTCTTGAGGTGAGTCTGATGATTAGGGGTATGAATGATTCAATTCAAAATGAGCCTGAAGGAACCAGATGCAAAACCAAGAAAAGAAAAAGCAATGCTTTGCAAAATAAAGAAAATCAAAAGAGAAATGAAAAAAAAAGAAAAGCAAAGCTTAAGTAAAGAAAAGTTTGAAAAGCATTGAAAAAATGATTCTGGCAAGTTTTCTGCATTCACAATTGGATACCCTACTAATATCAGTTAATGACTCAAGTCTTGGAATATCATGTTTATGTTTCTCAATACTTGTATTGTATCCTTTCCCTTCATTTCTTTCGCCCATACCCTTGGCCTAATAATATAAGCTGATAAAGTCCCTTTTTATCCTCAATCTTGTGTAATTTACATTAGTGAATAGAGAGTTAATTTATAATTTTGTGGATTCTGTGAATCTTATGTATGTATGTTTGTAAACTTATCTGGATATGTATGACTTGATTAGGAGAAGTTTATCTTGCATGTTTGTGATAAATGTGAATTACATGAAGAGTTATTTGGATTGATAGCATGTTAAGGGTTATATATGTGTGGAACTGTTTATGGGACATTTGTACTTTTTGAGGATTGATGCAGTCATTACACACTAGTATTTGTTTTTAAATGAGAAGAAGATTGAAATGATAGTTACTGAATGAAAAATTGATTTTAATGTTTAAGTAGTTTACTTGATTTATTTTGTTTTGCTCGAGGACTAGCAAAATGTAGGTTTGGGGGTGACTAACCCTTATCACATAATTGACTTATGCTAAGCAAGTTATGTTTGAGTCCTTATACATACAAGACATTATCAATTGAAGTAGAGGGATTCTTACTAACTTTTCTAACTCCACGGATTCTTCCTTTGTTATTGTCTCCATATGTGACATGACCATGCTTCTTAGGTGCAAGAAAGGAGAACTTGGAGCCATCACCCATCATGTGCTTGGAGCATCCACTATCAAACTACCAACTTGAACTCTCGGACTTCAAGTACACCTACAACATACATTCAAGTTTTAACCTTTTGTATCCAAATTTTCTTGGGTCCTTGTGTGTTAGATTTAGGCAAGGTATCCTTAGGAACCCAAACCACTTTGGTCCCAACCTTGGAGTTCAAATTCTTCCTAACATTACATGTTGAGGCACTATGCCCTTTCCTCCCACAATGAAAGCATTTGATAAATGGGCTACTTGATATATTTAAGGAAACAAAGAAATTTTTGAGAAACTTTTGTTGGTTATTGGGATTATACCCCAAATCAACTTTTTGGAAAATGCGTCTTTGTTTCCCTAACAATACATTCAAGTTGTTTCTTCTAAAAGTAAATTTTGCAAGAGTGTTTTTCAAATCTTCAAATTCAAATTCAAATGCTTTACATGATGAGCAAGATGAGGGCGTGAGTGCATTATCATGTGAAGAACAAATCATGCATGATGAATTAGCATCAATAAGTCCTAGGGTCTCATTCTCCATTTTGAGCTCATTAATTTCTTTGTTCAAAATAAAAACTTTGTTTACCAATAAGGAAATCATTTTATTTGAAGATACCATTTTTGTAAGCCTTAAGGATTCATCATGCAATTCTTGAAAAGCATCATGCAATTCACTATAGGAGGGTGAGGGATCTAGGTTAGAAGAAGTTACCTCAGTGTCACTCTCTTCTTCTTCTTCTCCTCTAGCTATGAGACATAAATGGGCTTCTTCATTCTTCGAGCTATCGAAAGAATCCATGTCATTGTCCTCCCATGCAATATATGCTTTCCTTCCTTTCTTTTCTTTGGAAGGTCTCTTCTCAAACTTCTCCATCTTCTTAAGATATATGAGACATTCCATCTTCATGTGCCTCGGTTTTCCACATTCATAACATGTAGGAGTATATGAGATTCCTTCCCCTTTAGGATATGTCTTCTTTGGAGGGAAATATGTCCTTCTTTGAAATCCCTTCTCCTTAAGGAATCTTCCAAACTTTCTCACAAGGAGACTAAGATTCTCCTTATTCAGCTCAAGATTTCTTACTCCATCTCCATTATCTTTATCATCTTCTTCAATTGTGGAGGAAGTGGCTTTAGGTGCAATCCCATTTTTCTTCTTGTCATGCTCCTCATTTTGATTGAACCTATTTAGCTCCAATTCATGCTCTTGGAGCTATCCGAATAAAGTGGGTAATGTCATTGTTGATAGATTCCTTGACTCCGCAATAGCCAGCACTTTAGGTTACCAACTCCTACTTAAACACCTCAACACTTTCTTAATAAAATCCTCATTAGGAAAAGTTTTTCCCAATGAAGCATGATGATTTATAATATGAGTGAACCTCTTTTGTATTTATTGAATGCTTTCTCTTTAGTTCATTTTAAACAGTTCATATTCATGAGTGAGATTATTTATTCTTAACCTTTTTACTTCACTAGTACTCTCATGAGTCACTTGCAAAGTATCCTACATTTCTTGGGCAATTTTACAATTTGACACCCTAAAGAACTTATCATACCCCAATGAAGTGGTAATGATATTCTTGGCTTTAAAATTGTATTGAACCTTCATTTTGTCCTCATCGGTCTATTCACTTCTTGGTGTATTAGTTCTTACACCATCAACTATACGTGTGGGAACAAAGACATCATTTTCAATGACATCCCCCACATCAAGATCAATAACCATCCCCATTGAAAAATGGAGGTCTATTTATAGAAGAACTTTCATTAGAAAAATCATTCAAAGCTATCACTTCTCTTGAAGCTGCTAAGCTCTTTACACAAGAGTCTAGCTCTGATACCACTTGTTACCAAGTGGCCTCAATACTCAAGAGGGGGGTTAATTGAGTATGTAAAATATTTTTGCAAATCTTTCATGAAACACTTGTTTATCAATTTTTGTTGAAGCTGTTGATTGATAGAGATGAATGGATAAATGAGATAAAATGCTTTCACTCACAAATAAAATACCCAAGCAAGAAAGTATTCAAGAAAACCAATAAAACAGTACATAAAGATAAAGGAGAAGGGTTTAGAAGATCAAACACAAAGTTTATCCTGATTCAGCCACCAATCCACTTATGGCCTACATCTAGTCCTCAAGTAATCACTCGAGATTTTCACTATATCTTCAAGATTCAACGGGTGCTTGACAACTTTTAAAAACTGGAGCACTCACCACACCTTGGGATATCTCACCCTTTGTGTTTAAGCCTTAACTTCAAAGGATGTCTCACCCTTTACAATTTGGAGGGATGCCTCACCCTCTTTTACAAATTAATTAAAGGTAGATGGATTGAAACTCCAGAGTGGATAATACAAATTGAAGCACTATGGGTATAAAGGTTTCATACTTTTAAAGCTAAAAAATAGAGTATATGACAAATGATTGTGAAAACACAAATTTAATGCTTAAGAATGTTTTACAGATTATTTTTCTAACCTTCATAAATGCCCAACAACTTATATTTATAGCCCAAAGCAATTAAGAGCCGTTAGGGGTAGTTAGAAGCATTAAATGCTCTTAATAAAGCCATTGAACATGCTTTCTACTTTTCCAGATAACCGGTTATTGATTTCAAATAATCGGTTATGATCTATTAAAGCTAAATTCTATGCTTCTGTTTCACTCAATTACCAATTATGCCAAATACCAAAACCTATTATTAGCCTTTTAAAAAAAAGAAGCAACGCCTCTGACTTAGTCAAATAATCGGTTATTGAGATATCCTAATCGGTTAGGAGCCTTTAAGAAACAAAGCTAGTGCCTCTGACTTAGTCAAATAATCGATTATGGAGATATCCTAATCGATTAGGAGCCTTTAAAAAAACACAAGAATTAGCTCAAGACTTAGTGAATAACCGGTTATGGAAAATCCATAATCAATTATTCCCTTTTAAAAACAATTTGGCGCGCTTCTGTTTTAGGCAAATAACCTGTTATTGAACTTCAATAACCTGTTATTGGTTTATCAAGAAAGTAAGATTTCCAAAGGGTTTTTCAATCAAAGATTTCCAGATTCTTTTCAAACTTTTCTAAAACCATTTTGCTCAAACTTAAACACAATTTTCACAAGTATAAATCATGATTTCGCAAAGCCATTTAAGTTGAGTAAGAAAGCCTATGAATGAGCTTAGTGTGATTCCTAAAATACCTTTACACAAGATCTAAGACCTATATGATAAACTTGAAGTTCCTTGGGACTTGATCTTTGCATTTCCATTCCTTTCTTGTTTGTTGTCATCAAAACCATTGCTTTAGTCAATGCTAATCACAAAAAAATACCAAATTGACTCCGATTATTCTCAAACTTTAACAATATCATAGAATACACATTTGTGACTTAGAAATACATTATCCACATCTATTTCTATTAGCTAAGCCATTTATGCTAATATCTAGGTCATTTTAAGCTTCTTTTCGCCTTTTGGGTTGTAGTGAAATGTCTAAACTAACTCAGATTATCACAAAATTAAGCAGACATGTTAAGCAAGTATTAAATTATCTCTGTAACTATTTACAAGTCTAACATGTTTTATAAGATGTTACATTTCTCCCCCCTTCTTAAAACTTTGTCCCCAAAATTGCTTACCTCAAATAAACAATTGTGGGTGGTCTTGCTGCATGTGGGACTTCAACTCCTAAGTCACTTCCTCAAAACTAGCACCATCCTAAAGCACCTTCACCAGAAGAATCTATTTACTTCTAAGCTCTTTGACCCCTCTATCAACGATCCTCATCGGTTGCATATCATAAGACAAATTATCCCTTAACTGCACATATTCATTTCTTATGACATGTGAAAGATCTGGATTTTACTTCCTAAGCTGTGACACATGGAAGACATCATCAAGGTTTGAAAAACTAGGAGAAATGGCAATTTGATAGGTTACGAGTCCAATTCTCTTTAGGATTTGGTAGAGACCAATGAAACGAGGATTCAACTTCCGTGTTCTCAATGCTCTACTAATTCCTGTTGTAAGAGTGACTCTCAAGAAAACATGATCTCCCTCATTGAACTCCAGAGGTCTTCTCCTTTTATCAGCATAACTTTTCTTCCTACTTTGAGCCATAACCAACCTATCCCGGATCATCTTAATCTGATATGTGATTTGTTGTACCAACTTAGGACCTAGGATGCTTCTCTCTCCAACCTCATACTAACACAAAGGGGACCTACACTTTCTACCATAAAGTGCTTCATGTGGTGCTATACCTATGCTAGTCTGAAAATTGTTGTTGTAGACAAACTCCATTAAAGATAAGAACTTATCCTAAATCCCTTTCTACTCTAGCACACATGCTCTAAGCATATCCTCAAGGGTTTGGATAGTCCTTTCCGATTGACCATCGGTCTATGGATGATATACTGTACTCAAACTAAGCTTTGTTCCAAAAGCTTTTTGCAAGGCTCCCCAAAATCTAGATGTGAATCTAGGGTCTCTATCAGAAACTATAAGAATAGGAATTCCATGCAGCCTAACTATCTCCTGAAGGTACAGCTAGGCAAACCTATCCATGGAGTAGTTAGCTCTAATAGGTATAAAATGGGGGGACTTGGTTAGTTAATCCACTATAACCCAAACAACATTAAATCCTAGATGAGTCCTAGGCAAACCCATAATAAAATTCATCGTGATGTTATCCCATTTTCACTCGGGAATTCCCAAAGATTGAAGAGGTCCAGAGGGATTGTAGTGTTCTATCTTGACCTTTTGATAAGTTAGGCACCTAGACACAAACTCAGTTATGTCCCTCTTCGTACCAGACCACCAAAATAACTTCTTCAAGTCTTGATACATCTTAGTGGCCCCGGGATGGATAGTGTACAAACTACAGTGAGCTTCTTCAAGGATCCTTTCCTTGATCCTGATTCCCTGGAATGCAAAGTCTACCTCTAAACTAAATCATGCCATCATCTAACATATCAAACTCTCTAGGATTCCCTAAAAAGATCTGCTCACTTATATCACTAAGAGTCTCATCTTCCTTTTAAGCTTCTAAGATTTGAGTCCTCAAGTCACTCACTATGTCCACTCGACTCACACTAAGACTATGTGGTAACACAATTACTGAAAGACTCATGTCTCTAAAACTCTCAAGAAGTTCACTTTCTAGGATCATCATCTAGGACACATGTAGGAATTTCCTACTTAGTGCATCATCCACCATATTGGCTTTACCCGGATGGTCCTTTAACTCAAAGTCGTAGTCTTTCAAAAACTCCATCCACCTCCACTGTCTCATATTTAGCTCTTTTTAATCAAATAAGTAATTCAAGCTCTTATGATCACTTAATACCTCAAATTGGACTCCATATAAGTAATGTCTCCAAACTTTTAGGGTAAACACTATTGCAGCTAACTCCAGATCATGAGTAGGGTAATTCTCCTTGTGAGGCCTCAACTACCTTGATGCATAGGTAACAACTCACCTATGTTGCATCAGAACACACCCTAACCCCATCTTTGGAGCATCACAATTTACCTCAAAGTTCTCCAAAGGATCCGGAATTACCAACATCGGTGTAGTAGTCAACCTCAATTTTAGCTCTTGAAAACTGTCCTCACAAACCTGAGTCCACTCAAAAGTACTACATTTTCTAGTCAATCTAGTTAAAGGTAGTGCTAATTGAGAAAAACCCTTTATGAACATTCTATAGTACTCGCTAGACTTATGAAGCTTCTGATCTCAGTCACAGTGGTGGGTCTCTCTCACTGCACCACTGCATCAACTTTGCTTGGGTCTATAGAAATCTCACCCTGAAATATCACATGTCCTAAAAACTGCACTTATGAAAGTCAGAACTCACACTTAGATAGCTTGGTAAACAACCTATTCTCCTTAAGGGTTCCCAATACTATCCTCAGATGTTGTCCATACTCCTCCATTGTCTTAGAATAGATTAATATATCATCAAAAAACACCACAACAAATTGATCCAAGTAGAGTTTAAAAATCCTATTCATGTAATCCATGAACACTACCAGAGCATTCATCAGACCAAAGGACATTACGAGGTACTCATAATGCCCATACTTAGTTCAAAAAGTGGTCTTAGGGATATCCTGTAACATCCTTTTCAACATGTTAGATTTATAAATAGTTACAGAGGTAGCTTAATACTTGCTTAACATGTCTGTTTAATTTTGTGACAATCTGAGTTAGTTTAGGCACTTTGCTGCAGCTTAAAAAGTGAAAAGTAGCTTAAAATGACCCAGATATTAGCTTAAATGGCTTAGCTAATGGAAATAAATGTGGATAATTTATTTTTAAGTCACAAATATGTATTTTGTGATGTGGTTAAAGTTTGAGAATAATCAAAGTCAATTTGGTATTTTTAAGCATACTCGTTGTGAGTTTTAATGTCGGAATGACTAGTCACAGATATGAAAATTTATGATACTGGTGAAATGATTTTTTTAATGAATCTTAGTATTTATTTTAAAGTTGTTGAAACTTGAAAAACTTGATTTAGCTAAAGTTGAGTATTTTTAGCAGATCAAAAAGTATCAGTATTATAACTAATGGCCCTTAACTTTCCATGATTTTTAGCTTATAAGTTGGACTTTTCTTTCATGATATTTGAAGTTTTTTACTTGTTTCTCACTCATTCTTCACAGCTGGAAAACAAAACCAGTGGCATCAGAGAGAAAGGAGAAAAGGAGGATGAACAAGAGAGAAAGAAGAGGAGATCAAAGGGGAAATCTAAGGTTCTGGATTGAGGCACAATCTGCAGCATCAAGACAGCTTGAGGTAGGGGTTCTTGAGCTTGAAACTTCATTATTTCTCATTTTTCATGTTTAGGGTATTTGAGGTTTGATATGTTAAAATGATTTCTTGTGGTGTTTTAAATGATTTTCTTGCTTGGATAAGTTTTAAATGTAGTTTATGACTTGTTAATGCTAAGAGTTTGGAATAGAAACTGAAAACTCTCCATTTGGACCTAAAATGCTCAAAGTGTTGATTTTTGGGATTTGGATGAGTGATTTGGCTTTTGGATCCATTTTTGATGAAATCAATTTGTGTTTTATGTTTCCTTCATGTCAGTGGACTTGTTAGAGACTTAAAATCACCAAGAAACCAATTTGAAGTTATCAAATTTCATTAATAGCACCAATGGAATAGTGCAAAACATACAAAATTATGAAGAACTTGCTGCTGGGCGCTTGGTGCTCAAGCGCTCGTGCATTGCGCATTCAAGCGCCCGTCGTCAAGAAGAACACACTGCTGGTGCTTGAGTGTGTGCGGGCTTTACGCGCTCAAGCGCTAAGATAGGCAGGTGTTGTGTTTTAACATTGTAATGCTAAATTAATTACCTACTTGTTGGGATCATTTGTGCAAGCCATTTAGGGTGTAAAGAGACACTTTTGGAGATATTTCTTGGAGAGAATTATCAACTTGTGTTACGTCCCAAATTATTAACACTAATGACATACCCGATTTACGCATCAGTAATTAGAATTTAGAATGTTACTTATGAATATCAATAATTTTCAAATAAAATATTTGATAATATACAAAAATATGAGCCTTCACAGAAGCATAATTTACATACATAATGAAAGGAATAATATACAAATTATACATCTTCGCGCATTATATACAAATTTTATTGGATAAATAAAAATTACTAGGACTAAGTTATAAATACGTATCTAAGAACATCCTAACTAATACTTCAAGTAAGCTCCATACACTTGCTGATCTGCTCGGCCACCTGGAATTATCATGGAAACCATAGAGAATAGTGGGGGTGAGAATCAAAATTCTCAGTAGTTTGTTTAAAACCGTGTCATCACAATAATTTCAGCTATTTCGAGGAAAACCCTTATTTTTATTCAAAACATCTATTATTACTCTAGGAAGGTGGCAAAAGGCCAAACTAAGTCCTTCCTCTTCCCGAAATAGAGATTCATTTTATCATTATGAAAATCCTTCAGAATTTATCAAATCAAAATCGTATCATCACACCTCATAAGTTCAAATCATCGAAACATACCAAGAAATCTCATGCTTATTTTAAAACCAGTATTCATCATGCTTCACTCATGCTAGCATTGCAAAATCATTTACTTGACAGTAGTCTGCTTTTAGGTTGGTGCACTTTAACTTCTCTGTGACTCCCTTCATCACATAAAACTACTCCGGGTAACTGGACCCATGTCTCATTCAATTTTGGAGAGAGGATGCTTACTAACCGTCATTCAATCCACATGAATAGACCACGACTTCATGTCGTTTAGGATGCTAGGATACACCGCCCTAGCTGTCTCGGGTTTAGGATCACCCCAAGTGGGAGAGGAACATCCATTCTTAACCTCTAATGACTAGGGAAGCTTAGTTAAAGGGGAAGAGCACATCTTAATCCCAATTACCCTACTACAAAGAGATTCTTTATTCTCTTTTACCATTAACCAAGCATTACCCAAGTATCCAAAACCACACTCAGCCCAGTTCCACAAAGTGGATACCCATGAAAATCAAAACATCACATATGTAATATAATGCATAATTCAATCATACTCATCATAGGTATTCAAATATCATCAATCAATCTCACTTGATGTAACAACATCATAAAAATCATTTCTCAAATCATCAATCTCATTTGATACAACCATTTTAAAAAAAATCACAAAACATTTCTATTTCTGGCAGTAGAACATGAATGTTTGACCTTTGCATAGTAAAACAAGTATAACTTGAGCTATAGAGTCGAAACGAGGTGATTTTGGTGGCATTGGAAAGCTAAGAGAAAAAGTTATAACTTTCATGAAGACCACCAGAGCTCATTCTCATCATAGAGGGAGACACGGCCCATGTCTTTAGACATGCCCCCCTTGAGTTTTCCTCTGTGAGCACCGTTCATGACTTTTCCTTATTTATTTCCTTTGATTTAGCATTCATGCTATTTTCCTAAGTTAAAATAGTCATTTTGCATGTTCTGTGTTGCGACAAAGTGCCTAAATTAACTCAAAATGTCTCGAAAATCAATAGACATGTTAAACAAGTATTATGGTACCTTATGATCATATAAAAGTCTAACCTGCTAAAAAGAGAATGTTACTATTCTCCCCTCCTTTTAGAAATTTTGTCCCCAAAATTTAGCTTCTCATACTAAAATTTGAAAACCTTTAATAGCTATCCTTAATTGTATTCATCTTATCTACTCTAACCTTCAATCAAACTTAGATGTTCATATTCCTTCATCCTATCGAAAGTTATCTGGTAAAGAGTCAGAAGATTGAGCTTCCTCTTGCCTTCTTAAAGTATATACCCTACTTGGAGCTAGTAGTCGAGGATTGGGTATAACTTTCTACTTTTACTGAACCTACTAATACAGTGCCCTGACTAATCATTCACATAACATACCAAATAAGGTTTGTCACCATGTCATCTCGTTACACACTTAGAACATTTAGGCTCCTCAGCTTTCATTTGATTCTGGCTTATTTCTAATTTGTGAATTACTGATTGTAAAATCACATCTTTCATTCCCATCATCTATTCTTTTCTTCTTTTCAAGATTCGTGATGATTGGCTCAATGTGAAACTTCGATTGAGTAGTCTTCATAATTTTACACTCCTTAACTAAAGTGGGAAAAGCCCCTAATCTCCATAGATCCAACAAATCTTTTGATTTCTTTCTTTCACTTCACTTCATATTATATAATAGACATGCTTCCTCTTTTTAGTTCCAGATATATTCCACTCCTCTATCATCTTGTATATTTCTTAGAAAACACTTATCTAAGAAGGTCTCCCTGAACACCTCCTACGTTATATAAGTACGTGCAACTTCTAATAATCTTTTTGAACTCTCTACCACTTCTCTGCTTTGCTCCTCACCTTAAAAGTTCAACCAAATTTGGAATTTCCTTACTTTATTTATTTATTTATTCTTTGAATCCTTTACTTCCAACACATCGCAAGAGTAAAACATTGCCAAATCCTTTAATACAGACCCAATTATATCAGTGTGAATACATGGTTTCTCCTTATCATGTACAATATAGTAATTTCATTCTGGAAGTATACATTTCCAATAGGGTAGATCCTTATAGTTACCAAATCTTTTTTGGTTTTTGAGTCTTGAGGTCCTGACAGAAAAGGGGAGGAAAACCTAGCCCTATACTTGTCCACGTTAGCTAACGTCTAAACATGCATGATCAGAATTCTAACTTCAAACATTGTCTCATTTGACAAAATGTAAGATGCCCTCTCATCTGCAGAAGAATATGATTTCATTCTAGCAAACTCTTTCACAAAAATCCAAACTTCTAATAGGACATATCAGTTTCTTAAACACTAGCTCTAAGATTTCTTACATTCCTTTCCTCAGCAAATATGACCATTAAAACATTATCATCACCTAAAGATTGATACATATGTATCTAAATATTATGTAAAATAGGGCCATTAGACCTTAAGCTCCCATCTGAAGAGACATAGAGGGAAGTGTCCTCATCTTGCCATATTTGATACCTCTCCCGAGTCGATAGTATTCTTTTAGGAAGCACCACTAAAGATCTAACATTACGATGCTTACCAAGAAAACTTTGCATGACATTGACAATCATAAATATCTTCCCAGCTCTTGAAGCATGAGCAAAAAATGCAACCCTAGGGATACTCACCGTGAGATCCATAATCAAGAGAAATTGAATTCTTCGACTTGATGAGGTTTCACCTACTTCATACGCTATAGGTGAGCAGAGGTTTCGGTTACCATAAGATCATCTTTCGCAATCTCAATTCTATATACATCTATTTTCCTTTGACATTCCATGAATCTTCCACATGAGTTCTTGTACTCCTTGTTTAACCCTACATCAAAATTTAAATATGGTTTTTGATCCCTCAACTCCTGTAGAGCAGAGGATTACAAAAACACCTTCCGCTCAGAAACAACAATTTTATTGCCATTACTCAAAAGATACTCTAACTTAGAATCATAATCTTTTAAGAACTTAATCTATCGTCTTTGTCTCATGCTTAACCATTTCTGGTCAATCGGTGTTTCAAACTCTTATGGTCATTAAAGACCTCAAATTTAACTCCATACACTTAGTGTCTCCAATCCTTCTAGGCAAACACCACAGTTTTCAATCTTAGGCCGTGGGTTGGATAGTTGTCCTCATACAGTCTCAATCGCCTAGAGGTGTAAGTAACTACTCATCCATCTAGCATCACATGCATCTTACCTCTTTTTTTGAGCCATCCGAGTATATCTCAAACTTTCCTTGAGGATTTGGAACCACTAAAACCAGTATGAAAATCAATCTCTTTTCCATCCTTGGAAATTGTTTTCGTACTCTTGTGTTTATTTAGAAACACTATCCTTTTCAGTTCTCATGTTTATTCTTACTTTAGTCTACAGATATCCCTTCTCTGAAAATTTCATATTCTAATATTTGCACATTGCTAACATACATTTACTTCTCTTTCAGAATTTCTAGTATCTCATTGAAGTGATCTTCATATTCTTTGGGTATCTTTAAATAGATGAAAATATCATCTACAAAGACCATAACCATTTTAACTAAATATAGTTCAGAAAATTTGTTCATCTAGTCCATAAGGATTGTAGGTGCTTGGTGTTCACATTTGGTTCTAAGGACAGTCTTTAAAATATTTTCTCTCCAACTCCATTATGATAATACTCTGAGCCCTTAAGTCATTCTTGGTGAACACTACTGCCCTCTCTTATCTAGTTTATCAAATCATCCATCCTAAGTTATGACCCTTAAAATCAACCTTAATCATTTTCCAAACAATCTAGGCTCCTGCTATGACTAGTAATCTCTTGGTATCATCTGACCACTTTTCAGTCTCTCTAGTTAACATATTCAAAGCCACATTCTAGAGTTGACCACATTGCAATCGAAGAAGTATCAAACTGTCTTGGTGAACCATGTGACGCATCCATACCTAGAATGAGGGTGAAAGCTTCGAAAGCAACATGAAGAGAAGGAGAATATTCAAGTTTAACAACAAACTCAACCCACTAAGCTTAGCATTAATCTTCAACAAACACTAGTCAAACATTGGTCGTATTATTTATTTTTATTCCTCCTCTTTTTCCTTCCTCAGACTTAACCAAGCATTGACCTATCGTTAAACTCCCTTGTCCATAGTCCATAAGTTCCAACTCCTATGTTTTCTTAAACACTTTGGAAAAATACTCCCCATATGCTATAAGTTCCAACAAGCCTCAGAGGTCTTTTAACTTCAATCTACCAATATTCTATCTTCTCTTCGACAAATAAAAAGTGAGGGATACTCATTTCCGTCTGTGCACACTAACTCAACAAAAATATTTTTCATATAGGAGGAAAATGAATGCTTCTAGACCCTAAAATGTCAGAAAAGTTCTGGCTTCCATTCACTACTATTCACATATTCTCACTGTAGATATGGATTATTTTTTATTCCTTCCAACTTCTTGATTGTAGTCATATTCTCTCTCCTCCGTAATTACAGGCATTCCTCCTTACTCTTGCTTAGAAGCTGTTAACTTTCTAAACATCTCTCGTGGTTTCATTGGCAGTTGTCCTGCCTTTACGCATACGCCTGGTCGATGTCATAGTCTCCTGTACACACTGCACATTATATATTGAGTTGGCCAGAATCAACATTATGTGACAGGGTGACAGTCAACCATAACATACAGACTTAAGGCTATTATGCAATTCTACCTAGACATCTTATCGTCTAAATAAGACAAATGCACAACAAAGCATAGCTAGTCCATACCTTGGCTCAACAGGATGAACTGCTCTGATACCATAATGTAACGTCCCAAATTACTAACACTAATGATGTATCCAGTTTACGCATCAGTAATTAGAATTTAGAATGTTACTTATGAATATCAACAATTTTCAAATAAAAGATTTGATAATATACAAAAATATGAGCCTTCGCGGAAGTATAATTTACATACATAATGAAAGGAATAATATACAAATTATACATCTTCGCGCATTATATACAAATTTTATCGGATAAATAAAAATTACTAGGACTAAGTTACAAATACCTATCTAAGAACATCCTAACTAATTCTTTAAGTAAGCTCCATACACCTGCTGATCTGCTCGGTCACCTGGAATTATCATGGAAACCATAGAGAATAGTGGGGGTGAGAATCAAAATTCTTAGTAGTTTGTTTAAAACTGTGTCATCACAATAATTCCAGCTATTTTGGGGAAAAATCTTATTTTTATTCAAAACATTTATTGTTACTCTAGGAAGGTGGCAAAAGGCCAAATCAAGGCCTTCCTCTTCCTGAAATAGAGATTCATTTTATCATTATGAAAATACTTTAGAATTGATCAAATCAAAATCGTATCGTCACACCTCATAAGTTTAAATCATTGAAACATACCAAGAAATCTCATGTTTATTTTAAATCTAGTATTCATTATGTCTCACTCATGCTAGCATTGCAAAATCATTTACTTGGTAGTAATATGCTTTTAGGTTGGTCTACTTCAACCTCTTTGTGACTCCCTTCATCACACAAAACTACTCTGGGTAACTGGACCCATGTCCCATTCAATCTAGGAGAGAGGATGCTTACTAACCCTCATTCGATCCACATGAATAGACCACGACCTCATGTCGCTTAGGATGCTAGGATACGCCGCCCTAGCTATCCCGAGTTTAGGATCACCCCAAGTGGGAGGGGAACATCCATTCTCAACCACTAATGACTAGGGAAGCTCAAGTAAAGGGGAAGAACACATCTTAATCCCAATTACTCTGGTACAAAGAGATTCTTTATTCTCTTTTACCATTAACCAAGCATTACCCAAGTACAAGGTAATCCAAAACCACACTCAGTCCAGTTCCACAAAGTGGATACCCATGAAAATCAAAACATCACATATGCAATATAATGCATAATTCAATCATACTCATCATGGGTATTCAAATATCATCAATCAATCTCACTTGATGTAACATCATAAAAATCATTTCTCAAACCATCAATCTTATTTGATTTAATCATTTTAAAAAAATCACAAAATATTTCTATTTTTGGCAGCAGAACACGAATGTTTGACCTTTGTACAATAAAATAAGCATAACTTGAGCTATAGGTTCGAAACAAGGTGATTTTGGTGGCACTGAAAAGCTAAGAGAAAGAGCTACAACTTTCATGAAGACCACAAGTGCTCATTCTCATCACAGAGGGAGATATGGCCCATGTCTTTAGACATGCCCCCCCTTGTGTTTTCCTCTGTGAGCACCGTTCATGACTTTTCAACTGGCAGAGAGGAACACGCCCCCTCCCCCCCATGTCTTTGGACACGGGCTGTGTTTCTAAGCCAGAAACTCTGCAACTCACTTTGAAGAGTCGTGACACCATTCCTTGGGCCAAAATCTTGGATTTTGGCCACTCCAATCTAACCTCTAGGTGATTTTAAGTCCCAAACAAGTTCATAAACATAAAGGAAACTTAAAACACTAATTTGTTTCATAAAAAATGGATCAAAACACTAAATCTCTCATCCAAAATCACAAATCAAAAGTGGGTTTCTTACTCATCTTTGAAAACTCAAAGAGTTTCAAGAACACCGTTAAAGCTTCAACCTTTAGCATGTATTCAAAGCATAAAAGCATATATTTTACTCAAGAGTCCACAAATCTCAGCAAAGTTCATCAAAATTCTATTTTTTTCAAGAAAGTAAAAGATGAACAAAGTGGGTGAAGCTTTTGTTGAATTTCATAGTTTCAGAGTAGAGGGAGAAGAGAAAGATGAGAGAAATGGAGAAACTTGTATATTGATAGAATGAAGAAGTAAAAAATACAATGGGTAATCTTGGCTTATATAGCTAACTAATTCAAGTAAACTAACTAACCATTAAAACTAATTCTAACTAACTCTAACCAATTCTAACTATCTTAACAGCCCCCCATAAGCTGGAAGGTGTACATTACACTTTCAGCTTGGGATGATCAATACAAATGCATATCAAATGCATATCCAGAAAAATACAATGATAATGCCAAGAACCGGTAAGGCAAGTAAGTCAACAAATGCTTAACCACCATAAAAGGCAGAAGCTCCAAATGCTTAACCACCATACAAGGCAGAAGCTCCAAATGCTTAACCACTATACAAGGCAGAAGCTAAAATCATCAAAGCCAACAAAGGACAAAAGCTTAACCATTAAGCAGAAGCCACAACTCAAGGTTTAACCACTTAACAGAAGCAAGAACATCCATCAATGCTTAACCATCCATGACAGAAGCTCACATCAACACTTAACCATCATGGACAGAAGCTTACAACAACAAAAAAATCAGAGAAGCAATTCACCAAACAGTTGGTGTACACAGAACTTAAGAAACATTGGAAATACATCTTGATCAAAACAAAGAATCTAGCAAAAAATGTGTATTCTTCTGTTTTCCTTTGAATCTTGTGCTCCTCTCTCTCTCTCTCTGCAATATCGTCTAAATAACATTCAACTTTCGTGTGACCTTGAATCAGTTTCAATGGAGACTCCATCATCCACAACAAGAAGAGTCACAAGATCACAGACAACCTTGGTTGCTTCCAATAACACTGTCAACAACAGCAGCAGCAGCAGCAACAACAGTCTAGTCTCGAGAAAGATTGAAGATTCAGAGAAGAATCTGTCAAAAACAAGTCAAAGAAACGGGCAACAACAACAGGATCGGCTTGCAAGATTTGAGGCTGGAGCGTCCATCGCCAGCAAGAACTCAAGATCAAGGAATCGCAATCGTGGTGAGTGAACAAGGGCACAAGAATTAGCTTCAGAGGCTTCAACAGCAGCGACCGGCGACCAGAAATCGCCTCCCACGGAAGAACACTATGGTGCTCGCGGCGGTGGTGACAGATCGACAAGGTCATCATCGTCGCCATAACCGACACAGGATTTCCTCGACGATTACAGATCGAACCAATGACTGATCCGAACCAGCAATAATAGAGCAGCAAATCAAAGCCAAAAAACGCCATTTCTGGCCACAAAAAACATCGCCGAGACCAGCAATATTTGAGTGTGAATCTGAAGAAAACGAACCGTGTAGCGGATCTAAGATCCGATGATGCGGTAAATGGCAACCTCTGCAGCGACACCGTTGACGGAGACGAGGCGACGAACTATATTTGTAGAGGAGAAGGAAATGAATATGTGGATTTTCTCATTGGGGGGATGAACCTGAAGATACGATAGAGGAACCTGTGAGAACATAGGAGGAAAAGGAGCTTATCTTAAAGGCTGAAAAAGCAAGAAAGGAAGAGGAAGCAGCAAAGTTGAAGGAGAAGCGGAGGCTAGAGGAGATAGGCCCAACAAAAGGCTGCCTTAAAGGCACAAAAAGAAGTTGAGCAGAAAGAGAAGGTAAGATTTTCTCGAGAAAGTGTAAAAGGAAAGAAAAATAAACTAAGAAAGAGAAAAAGAAAAGAAAATGCAGCAGAAGAGTATTCAAGGTGGGTGGAATGGCTCTGATACCATGTTGAATTTCATCGTTTCAGAGTAGAGGGAGAAGAGAAAGATGAGAGAAATGGAGAAACTTGTATATTGATAGAATGAAGAAGTAAAAAATACAATGGGTAATCTTGGCTTATATAGCCAACTAATTCAAGTAAACTAACTAACCATTAAAACTAATTCTAACTAACTCTAACCAATTCTAACTATCTTAATAGCTTTAGATATCTCCCTACCTTGGTTTCCATGGCCTTTTGATCTTGTTTCCTTGCATTTTCTTGTTTGATCTTCCTTCTTCTTCTCCATTTTCTGCTATCTCACGTCCTCCCTCTTCCCTTTTTCCTTTTCTTTCCTTGTTCCTTTTATGTTTTCATTTTCTTCTGTTCTTTCTTCTTTCTTTGTTTTCTTTTCTTAAGAGGTAGCCGTGAGTGAGGGAGAGAAGAGTAAGAGAAAAGTGAGAGAAAATTATCTCTTAAGGTAATAATAAGGGGTGTGGGACAGTGGAAGGGGAAAATAAAAAGGAAAAGTGAAATCCAACTGATAATTTTTCATCTGCTAAGGATATTTTAATTTATCATAAATGAATTTTCTAACCTCCATAGGCATTAGGGAAAATTCTAGGATTTCATGCTATTTATCATATCTGCCATTACTCAATCCAGTATTAACACACTTTTACAGTGTCCTTAAAAATACCAAACTGACTCCATTTGTCCTCAAAATTTAACCACATCCTCTTTCACCCATTTTCAACCTATTAATAAAATTTTTCTTATTTATTTCCTTTGATTTAGCATTTATGCTATTTTCCAGAGTTAAAATAGTCATTTTGCACGTTCTGTGTTGCAGCAAAGTGCCTAAATTAACTCAAAATGTCTAAAAAATCAATAGACATGTTAAACAAGTATTATGGTACCTTATAACTATATACAAGTCTAACCTGCTAAAAAGAGAATATTACAACTTGCATATATGAAAAGTTTGGGAAATTCTTATACATTCAAGTGTGATAAAATGCCTAGGTTAGTGTTTAGAACTTTGGTCAACATGAGGTTGATTTCTAAATCACTTGTGAGTGATTGTGTGATATTCTAGATACTGTTTAGCTAGAGATATCGATCTTGCTACCTTGTTGAATAGGTGAAGCTAAGATTCCTATGTTATAGTGTTTAAAATATGGCTTGGATATTTGGTTTTCAAACTTGGTATTTGCTAGTTTCCTATGTATTGTGACCTTAGATGGTGTGCACAACCGTATGAATTGAGAATGAGGTGTTGGATCTAATTTCTCCTTGCATTTATGCTTGCATGGTCAAGGTTACTAGTATGGGGGTGGCAATAATACTCTTACATTGATGAGGGGAAAGTGTCTGCCTATTACCAAGTGGGTTTATGCTTTTAGGCTTATCCTGCTTTATATATACAAGAAACATAGGTTTTTGGGAAATAAGTAAGTAGCTTGTGTTTTCAAAATTAAAAACCTACATTGGCATTACATATTCATACTTTAAAACCTCATAACATAAAGCATTGCATTGTTGACAATTGTATGGGCAGTTGTCTTGGTTGACTTCTTGGTTACTTGTCGATAGTATCTTAGGATTATATGGGTGATTCTTTGATGTTATTGATTTTTTGGATATTCTATTACATAGAGTGTAAATATGTGTTCAATTGATTTATTTGTTGTAAATGATTAACTGCTGGTCTTGGTATGCTTATACTAAGAAATTGTGATTTCTCACCCTATGTGTTCCATGTAAATCTAGGTGAAGTCCCTCCAAAAGGAAATGGTAGAAAAAGAAGAAGTAGAATGCTTAGTTTAGTTGCTTTATTTCTTTTTAAATCAGATTGTATATTTGTACTTTTCTGGTTATTTGTAAAAGTTTATTTATACAATATGGCTTGTTAGCTGGTGATGTATGTATATATGATCTTTTTATGATTCGTGGCTCTCTATAATGACTATACAGGTTATTATGGATTTTTATTTTATGTATTTTTAGAAGTGACATGCTTAATGCGATTTATCTTGAAATATTCCATTTGTTTTACGATAATTTGTATTAGGGTGTTACATTATGGTATCAAAACAGTTCATCCTATTGAGCCGGGGTGTGGGATAACTATGCTAGGGTATATTTAGGAGTTTCACTTTGTGTTGTGCATTTCTTTGTCTCTTGTGTGAGATGTTTAATTGAATTGTATGACCTGCCGTTGATATGTCTGTTTTTAGCTATTGTTGCACACTTACATGATATTGGGATTAGCTACCTCAATATGTACTGTTCTATGTTTACAGGAAATTTATGGCAACACGAGGGCAACCTCGTGGTACTAGGAACTCTGGAAATGAAGGCCCTGATATAGTTGGAGCCTTTATGGCAATGGCTGAGGCAATGAGGGACCAAACACCTGCTACTGCCATTGCTATGCGAGAGCAAACAGCTGCAACAACTGAAGCTATTGGAGAGTAAGTAGCTGTGACAACAAGGATGTTTGAGAGAATGAGTACCACTCAACATCAACCACCTACACCACCACCACACCACCAGGGGAAACCAACCCAAGAGGTAGTTGGGAGGAATAAGACTTTCCAAGACCTCTCAGAGTTCAGGAAATCCAATCCGTCTTCCTTCAAAGGGGAGTACAACCCAGTCAGAACTAAGGGTTAACTCAAAGAGATGGAGAAGATTTTCACTGTCATAGCTTGCTCAGATGAGCAACAGGTGCTTTTTGCTTCATACATGCTGGAGGTTAAGGTAGAGGATTGGTGGGTGGATACCAAGAGACCTCTTGAGGTGTCAAGGACTCATGTGACGTAGGAGATCTTTAGAAATTATTTTCTAAGAAAGTTCTTTCCATAAAATCTTCAGAATGCCAAAGAAATGGAATTTCTCAAGTTAGAACAAGGGAATATGTCTGTTGGCCAGTATGTGGTCAAATTTGATGAATTATCTAAGTTCTCTTCTTGCATCAGACTTAACCCAGATGAGTTGTGGAAATGTGTTAAGCTTGAAGAAGGACTGAGGGAATACATTCAAAATGCCATCCAACCGTTTGAAATTCGGGACTTTGAAACTTTGATTAACAAATGCCGGATAATTGAGGGGCATTCCAAAAAGCTTTTAGTAGAGCCTAAGTCACAAGACCTTCAAAAGAGGAAGCGGGGTGATGCAAGTTCAAGAAGGGATCTTCTAAATCTAGCTTTACTTAAGACAAGGGTAAGCAGGTTCAGAAGGAGTTTGTGGGACCTAAATGTTCCAAGTGTGGGAAATATCACAAAGACCGACCTTGCTCAGTCGGCTGGTGGGAGCGAGAAGTTTGGGATATGTTTGGTGTTTCTTCCATTAATCATCTGGATCTATGCTGGGTGTGGTATGTTTGTGGACAACTTGGGCATTTTGCTAAGGAGTGTCTATCAAGGAAGGAAGCTGCGCCTACCCAGAAACGACAAGCCAGAGGGAGAGTTTACACTTAGGGTGGTGAAGAGGTGACTCAGTCTTCCGATCTTATTGAAGGTAAATGCATTATTCACAATCATTTTTTAATTGTATTGTATGATTCGGAAGCATCCCACTCCTTTGTTTCGAATGATTGTGTGAATGAGCTGGATTTACCTGTGTCTGAACTTTCATATGACTTATCTGTATCTACTCCTTCCTACTATTAAACCAGTCACAACATCTAGAGTATGTCTTGATTGTTGTGTAATGGTAGAAGATATGATTTTTAGTGTAAACCTTATATGTTTGCCTCTTGTAGATATTGATGTCATTCTTGGCATGGATTGGTTGTCCGCCAACCATGTAGTGATGAATTGTTCAGAAAAATCCCTAGTTTTCTTGTCAGATATACCTACTAGAGTCGTTCCATCTAAGTCTGTGTATCTCAATGTGAATCAGGTTAATCTCTATTTGGGGGAGGGATCTCTAGGATATGTTCTCTTGTTTTCACTAAGTGCCGAGGTTGAGCCAAGCGTAGGTGAAATACTTGTGGTGAGTGAATATCCTGAAGTTTTCCTAAGTGACATAGTGGAGTTGCCACCCGAGCGGGAAATAGAGTTCTCTATAGACTTAGTGTCTAGGACAAGACCTATTTTTATAACACCTTATAGAATGGCACCACTAGAGTTAGCGAAACTCAAGAAGCAAATCGAGGATTTATTGAATAAGCAATTCATTAGGCCGAGGGCGTACCTATGTTACTAGTGAAGAAAAAAGGATGGTACCATGAGGCTCTATGTGGATTACAGACAGCTGAACAAGGTGACCATTAAAAATAAGTATCCATTGCCTAGGATAGGCGATCTAATGGATTAGTTGAGAGGAGTAGCGGTTTTCTCAAAGATTGATCTTAGGTCGGGTTATCATCAAATAAGGGTTAAGGAAGAGGATATCCCTAAGACAACTTTTAGAACTAGGTATGGGCATTATGAGTATCTCATGATGTCCTTTGGGTTGACAAATGTTCTGATAATGTTCATGGATTACATGAATCGGATCTTCAGACCCTACCTGGATCAGTTTGTTGTGGTGTTTATTGATGATATTTTGATCTATTCTAAGACAATAGAGGAGCATGAACAACATCTGAGGATAGTGTTAGAAACTCTTAAGGATAATAGGTTGTTTGATAAGCTATCTAAGTGTGAGTTCTGGATTTCACAAGTGCAGTTTTTGGGACATGTAATATCTCAGGGTAGGATTTCTGTGGACCCAAGCAAGGTTGATGTAGTGTTACAGTGGAAGAGACCCACCACTGTGACCGAGATAAGAAGCTTCATAGGCCTAACGGGGTACTATAGAAGGTTCATAAATAGTTTTTCTTAGTTAGCGTTACCATTGACTAGATTGACTAGGAAAGGTAGTTCTTTTGAATAGACTTGGGTTTGTGAGCACAGTTTCTAAGAGCTGAATGTGAGGTTGACTACTACACCAGTGTTGGTAATTTCATATCCTTTGGAGAACTTTGAGGTATATTGTGATGCTTCAAAGAAGGGTTTGGGTTATGTTTTGATGCAACATAGGAGAGTTGTTGCCTATGCATCAAGGCAGTTGAGGCCTCATGAGGAGAACTACCCTACTTATGATCTGGAGTTAGCCGCAGTAGTGTTTGCCCTAAAAGTTTGGAGACATTACTTGTATGGAGTTTAGTTTGAGGTGTTCAATAATCACAATAGTTTGAAGTACTTATTTGATCAAAAGGAACTGAACCTGAGATAACAAAGATGGATGGAGTTTTTGAAAGACTACGACTTTGAGTTAAAGTACCATCCGAGTAAAGCTAATATGGTGGCCGATGCACTGAGTAGGAAATCCCTACATATGTCCTAGATGATGATCCAAGAGAGTGAACTTCTTGAGAGTTTTAGAGACAAGAACCTTTCAGGAACTATGTTACCACATAGTCTCAGTGTGAGTCATGTGGACATAGTGAGTGACTTTAGGACTCAAATCTTGAAAGCTCAAATGGAAGATGAGACTCTTAGTAATGTAAGTGAGAAGATCTTTTTCGATAATCCTAGAGAGTCTGACATGTAGAGAGTCTGACATATCAGACGATGGGATGATCAAGTTTAGAGGTAGACTTTGCATTCCCTGTGAATCCAGAATCAAGGAAAGGATCCTTGAAGAAGCTCGCTGTAGTTAGTACACTATCCATCCCAGGGCTACTAAGATGTATCAAGACTTGAAGAAGTTGTTTTGGTGCTCTGGTATGAAGAGGGACATAGCCGAGTTTGTGTCTAGGTGCCTAACTTGTCAGAATGTCAAGATAGAACACCAGAAACCCTCTGGACCTCTTCAAACTTTGGGAATCCCTAAGTGGAAATGGGATAACATCACAATGAATTTCGTGATGGGTTTGCACATGACTCAGTTAGGATTTGATGCAATATGGGTTGTAGTGGATAGACTAACCAAGTCTACCCATTTTATACCAATTAGAGCTAACTACTCCTCGGATAGACTTGCCCAACTATATCTTCAGGAGATAGTTAGGATGCACAGTATTCCCCTTAGTATAGTTTCTGATAGAGACCCTAGATTTACATTTATATTTTAGGGAGCCTTGCAGAAAGCTTTTGGGACAAAGCTTATTCTGAGTACAATATATCATCCATAGATTAATGGTCAATCAGAAAGGAACCAAACCCTTGAGGATATGCTAAGAGCATGTGTGCTAGAGTAGAAAGGGAGTTGGGATAAGATCTTACCCTTAGTAGAGTTTTCCTACAACAACAATTTTCACACTAGCATAAGTATGACACCGTATGAAGCACTTTATGGTAGAAAGTGTAGGTCCCCTTTGTGTTGGTATAAGGTTGGAGAGAGAACCATCCTAGGACCTGAGTTGGTACAACAGACCACAGACCACAAATCAGAATAAAATGATTAGGGATAGGTTGGTTATGGTTCAAAGTAGGAAGAAGAGCTATGCTGATAAAAGGAGAAGACCTCTGGAATTTAGTGAGGGAGATCATGTATTCTTGAGAGTCACTCGTACAACAGGGTTGGTAAAGCATTGAGAACACGAAAATTGAACCCTCATTTCATTGGTCCCTAACAGATCCTAAAGAGAATTGGACCCATAGCCTACCAAATTGCCCTTCCACCCAGTTTGTCAAACCTTCATGATGTCTACGATGTGTCATAGCTTAGGATGTACAATCCAGATCCTTCACATGTCATAAGAAATGAATCTGTGTAGTTAAGAGAGGATTTGTCTTATGCTATGTGGCCGATGAGGATCGTGGACAAAGTGGTCAAAGAGCTTAGAGGTAAGTGGATTCCTCTGGTGAAGGTGCTTTGGGATGGTGCTGGTTTCGAGGAGGTGACTTAGGAGTTGGAATCCCACATGCAGCAAGACTACCTGCAGTTGTTTATATGAGGTAAGTAATTTTGGGGATAAAATTTAAAAAAAAGGAGAGAAATGTACCATCCTCTTCAACATGTTAGACTTGCAAAAAGTTACAAAGGTAGCTTAATACTTGCTTAACATGTCTGTCTAATTTTGTGACAATCTAGTTAGTTTAGGCACTTTGCTGCAACCCGAAAGGTGAAAAGTAGCTTAAAATGACCCAGATATTAGCTTAAATGGCTTAGCTAATGAAAATAGATGTGGATAATTATTTCTAAGTCGTAAATATGTATTCTATGATGTGGTTAAAGTTTGGGAATAATCAAAGTCAGTTTGATATTTTTAGGCATATTAGTTGTGTGTTTTAATGTTAGAATGACTTGTCACAGATATAAAAAATTATGATACTGGTGAAACAACTTTTTTAATGAATTTTAGTATTTATTTTAAAGTTATTGAAACTTGGAAAACTTGATTTAGTTAAAGTTGAGTATTTTTAGTAGATCGGGAAGTATCAGTGTTATAACTAATCTCCCTAAACCCTCCACGATTTTCAGCCTATAAGTTGGACATTTCTTTCATGATATTTAAAGTTTTTCACTTGTATCTCACTCACTCTTCACAGCTGGAAAATAGAACTAGTGGCAGCAAGAGAGAAAGGAGACAATGAGGAAGAACAAGAGAGAAAGAAGAGGAAATCAAAGGGGAAATCCAAGGTTCTAGATTGAGGTACAATTTGTAGCATCAAGACAGCTTGAGGTAGGGGTTCTTGAGCTTGAAACTTCATTAGTTCTCATTTTCTATGTTTTGGTTATTTGAGGTTTGATATGTCAAAATGAGTTATTGTGGTGTTTTAAGTGATTTTCTTACTTGGATAAGTTTTAAATGTAGTTTATGACTTGTTCATGCTAAGAGTTTGGAATAGAAACTAAAAACTCTCCATTTGGACCTAAAATGCTCAAAGTGTTGATTTTCGGGGTTTGGATGAGTGATTTGGTTTTTGGATCCATTTTTGATGAAATCAATTACTGTTTTATGTTTCCTTTATGTTAGTGGACTTGTTTGAGACTTAAAATCACTAAGAAACCAATTTGAAGTGATCAAATTTCATTAATTGCACCATTGGAATAATGCAAAACCTGCAAAATTATGCAGAACTTGCTGATGGGTGCTCGACGCTCAAGTGCTCATGCGTTGTGCATTCAAGCACCGGTCGCCTAGAAGAACATGTTGATGGTGCTTGCACGCCCAAGCGTGCAGCCCTTACGTGCTCAAGTGCTGAGACAGGCAGGGGCTATGTTTTAGCATTGTGATGCTAATTTAATTCCCTACTTGTTGGGATCATATGTGCAAGCCTTTTAAGGTGTAAAAAGAAACTTTTGAGAATATTTCTTGGAGAGAATTATTAACTTGTATATATGAAAAGTTTGAGAAATTCTTAGACATTCAAGTGTGATAGAATGCCTAGGCTAGTGTTTAGAACTTTGGTCAACTTGAGATTGATTTCTAAATCACTTGTGAGTGATTATGTGATGTTCTAGATACTATTTAGCTAGAGATATCAATCTTGCTACCTTGTTGGATTGGTGAAGCTAAGATTCCTATGTTGTAGTGTTTAAAATGTGGCTTGGATATTTAGTTTTCAAACTTGGTATTTACTAGTTTCCTAAGTATTGTGTGACCTTAGATGGTGTGTACAACCATATGAATTGAGAATGAGGTATTGGATCTAATTTCTCCATGCATTTATGCTTGCATGGTCAGGGTTACTAATATAGGGGTGGCAATAGTACTCTTACGTTGGTGAGGGAAAAGTATCTACCTATTACTAAGTGAGTTTATACTTTTAGGCTTATCCCGCTTTGTATATACAAAAAATAGAGGTTTATGGGAAATAAGTAAGTAGCTTGTGTTTCCAAAATTTAAAACCTACATTGGCATTGCATATTTATAATATTAGGACTTCGTTAGAGCATAATCATACCTCATAACATAAAGCATTGCATTATTGATAATTGTATGGGCATTTGTCTTAGTTGATTGCTTGTTTGCTTGTCGATAGCATCTTAGGATTGTATGGACGATTCTTTAATGTTATTGATTTTTTAAATATTCCATTACATAGAGTATAAATATGTGTTCAGTTGATTCATTTGTTGTAAATGATTAACTGGTGGTCTTCGTGTGCTTATACTGAGAAATTATGATTTATCACCCCTATGTGTTCCATGTAAATCCAGGTGAAGTCCCTCCAAAGGGAAAAGGCAAGAAAAAGAACAAGCTGAAGGCTTTTTTAGTTGCTTTATTTCTTTTTGAATCAGATTGTATATTTGTACTCTTCTGGTTGTTTGTAGAAGTTTATATATGCAGTATGGCTTGTTAACTAATGATATATGTATATATGTTTTTTTTATCATTCATGGCTCTCTATAATGACTATATATGTTATTATGAGTTTTTATTTTATGCATTTTTAGAAGTGGCATACTTAATGCGCTTTATCTTGAAATATTCTGTTTGTTTTACGATAATTTGTATTAGGGTGTTACACATCCTCTTCCCTAACTCGTATATGATGATACCCAGACCTAAGATCAATTTTGAGAAAATCGCAACTCCTCTTAGTTGATCCATAAGATCGTCTATCCTAGGCAACAGATACATGTTTTTGATTGTCACCTTGTTCAGCTGTTTGTAATCCAAACAGAGTTTCATGGTACCATCCTTTTTCTTTACTAGTGACACAGGTGCTCCCCACAGAGAAACACTCGGCCTGATGAATTATTTGTCCATCAAATCCTTGATTTACTTTTTGAGTTTCGCTAACTCTAGTGGTGCCATACTATAGGGTGCTATAGAGATAGGTCCCGTTGTAGGCACTAAGTCTATAGTAAACTCTATTTCTCACTCGGGTGGCAACTCCACTATATCACTATGGAAAATTTCAGGATATTCACTCACCATAGATATTTCACTTAGGCTTTACTTAACCTCAGCACTTAGTAAAAGTAAGAGAACATATCCTAGAGCTCCCTTCTCTAAACAGAGATTTACCTGATTCGCATTGAGATACATAGACTTAGATGGAATGACTCTGGTAGGTATATTTGACAAGAAAACTAGGGATTTATCTAAACAATTCAACATTACATGGTTGACAGACAACTAATCCATGCCCAAGATGACATCAATATCTACAAGAGGCAAACATATAAGGTTTACATGAAAAATCCTATCTTCCACCTTTACACAATAATCAAGACACACTTTGGATGTTGTAATTGGTTTACCAGTAGGAGTAGATACAGATAAGTCATATGAAAGTTCAGACATAGGTAAATCTAGCATATTCACACAGTTATTTGAAACAAAGGAGTGGGATGCTTCCCGAATCATACAACATAGTTAAAAGATGATTGTGAATTATACATTTACTTTCGATAAGATCGGAAGACTGAGTCACCTCTTCACCACCATGAGTATAAACTCTCCCTCTGGCTAGTGGCTTCTGGGTAGGCACAACTTCCTTCCTCGATGGACACTCCTTAGCAAAATGTCCAAGTTGTCCACAAACAAAGCACATCGAGCAAGGCCGGTCTCTGTGCTGTTTCCCACACTTAGAACACTTAGGTCCCATAAAGTCCTTCTGAACCTACTTATCCTTCTCTTGAGGAAAGCTAGATTTAGAAGCTCTCTTTTTGAACTTATCGTCACCTCGTTTCCTCTTTTGAAAGTCTTGTGACTTAGGCTCCATTGAAGGTTTCCCGACATGTCCTTCTATTATACGATATTTGTTAACCAAAGTTGCAAAGTCCCGAATCTCAAAAGGTTGGATGGTCTTCTGAATGTCTTCTCTCAATCTTTCCTCAAACTTAACATACTTCCATGACTCATCTGGGTTAAGCCTGATGCAAGATGAGAACTTTAACAATTCATTGAATTTGATCACATACTGGCCAACAGACATATCCCTTTGTTCCAACTTAAGAAATTCCATCTGCTTTGCATTCTGAAGATTTTGTGGAAAGAACTTTCTCAGAAATGAATTCTTAAAGATCTCGCACAAAACAAGAGTTCTTGACACCTCAAAAGCTCTCTTGATATCCATCCACTAATCTTCCGCTTCACATTCTAGCATATACGAAGCAAAAAGCAATTTTTGCTCGTCTGAGCAAGCCATTACAGTAAAAATCTTCTCCATAGCTCTGACTGGGTCGTACTCCCCCTTAAAGGAAGAAGAATTAGATTTCCTGAACTTCGAAAGGTCTTGGAAAGTCTAGTTCCTCCCAACTACCTCTTGGTTTGGTTGCCCTTGGTGGTGTTATGGTGGTGTAGGCTGTTGATGTTGAGTTATAACCATTCTCTCGAACATCCTTGCAGTCGCAGTTGCTTGCTCTCTAATAGCTTTAGTCATTGCGATTGTTTGCTCTCGCATAGCATTGGCAGTAGCGGCTATCTGCTCCCTCATTGCTTCAGCTATGGCCATAAAAGCTCCAACCATGTCAGGGCCTTCATTACCAGCTTTCCTGTTCCCACGAGTTCTCCTTGGAGACGCTATAGTTTCCTGTACACATAGAACAATACATATTGAGGTAGCTAATCCCAATATTATGTATCCGTGTAATAGTGGCTAAAAACAGTCATACCAAAGGCAGGTCATACAATTCAAACAAATATCTCACACAAGAGATAAGGGAATGCATAACACAAAGAGAAACTCCTAAACATGCCTAAGCATAGTCAGTCCACACACCAGCTCAACAAGATGAACTACTCTGATACCATAATGTAATACCCTAATACAATTATCGTAAAATAAATGGAATATTTCAAGATAAAATGTATCAAGAATGCCACTTTCTAATATGCATAACAAAAGAATCCATAATGACCTATGCAATCATTATAGAGAGCCACAGAGATGAAAAAGATTATATATTTCCATCATTGGCTAACAAGCCATACTGTAATACATAAACTTTTACAAAATATTCAGCAAAGCAAATAGATACAAGTTGATGCAAAAAGAAACAAAATAACTAAACTAAGTGTGTGTTTGGGAAAACTGTAAAAATTTGATTATGCTTAGTAATCGATTATTGTATAAAAGCTTTTTGTTATAATCGATTATAATCGATTTATTTTTATGTTTGGATGCATTAGCTGTAAAGCGATTTTAAGCTAATATGAGTCATTTGGATAATATAAAAAAGAATCGATTTTATACATTAAATTACTAAAATAGGTATAGAATAATTAAAAAAATTATTTGATTGAGGACAAAATGATATTTATATATCAAAATGTAATGAATAATCTATAAGCTAAAATCATAAGCTTCAATCTTCAGCATTATGAAAATTAGCTTTAAAAAGCTTTTATTTTACATTGAATTTTGTGCAAAAGCTGAAGTTGATTTTGCCAAACATGATTAAACACTATTACAATAGCTTTTTTTCTAAAAAAAACTAATCTTAATCTATACCAAACACACCCTAAGCCTTCTACTTCTTCTTTTTCTTGCCCTTTCTCTTTGAAGGATTTTCACTTGGATTTACAAGGAACACATAGGGGTGAAAAAAATCACAAAATTCTCAGTATTAGCATACCTATACCAGCAATTATTTATTTAGTAACAAATAAACAAACTAAAAACATACATACACTCTATGTAACAGAATATCCAAAAATCAATAATATTGAATCGCCCATGTAACCCTAAGATACCATCGAACAAGCATCCAAGCACTCAACCGAGACAATCGCCCATACAATTGTCAATCATGCAATGTCTTATGTTATGATATGTGATATGCTCACAAAAAGACCCAATAATATGATTATGTAATGTTAATGTAGATTTTAGTTTTTGAAAACACAAGTTACTTACTTATTTGCCAAGAACCTCCGTTCTTTGTATATACAAAGCAGGATAAGCCTAAAAGCTTAAACCTCACTTGTAATAGGTAGATGCCTTCCCCTCACCAATGTAAGAGTACTATTTCCACCCCTATATCGGTAACCCTGACCATCACAACATAAATGCTAGGAAAACTTAGATCCAACACCTCATTCTCAGGTCATATGGTTGTGCACACCATCTAAGGTTGCAAAACATAGGAAACTAGCAAGTATCAAGTTTGAAAACTAAATATCCAAGAGTAAGTTCAATTCACAATTGAAACAAACACAAGATCCTCATAATATAGTGTAAAAGGAAAAACTAGTACATGTAATTCCTAGCCTCACTTATCCAACAAAGTGACAAGAACTATGTTATAACACCCTAATACCGGTATTCTAGTATATGAAGCTTACTCTAGGATAAACAATATTAGTTATGCTACTTCTAACTTAAACTTTATACTAATCCATATCATTTGAGCAAATAAAAATGGAGAGCCTTGCAGAAAACTAAAAGTTATATACATACATATTACCAGAAAAGGGCTCATTGTGTACATAAACTTCATACAAACTAAAAGCAAAGTAAATAAATACAAAGCTTTAAACTACTAAGCATAAAAACTATCCTAGTCTTCATGCTTTTTCTTCTTACCCTTGGATGAACTTCCACCTGGATTTACATGCCAACAAACGGGGTGAGAAACTACATTTCTCAGTATAAGTATACCAAAATTAGTAGTCTAAACATTCAAAAATGAATAAACTTAACTTAAACTGATAAACATACTAAAACTCATTGCATAAGAACCATTATAAAACTTCCTCTCTCTATGTAACGTTCCTAGGCAATTCTATACTTCTGATCTAATAACCAAAACCATGATGATAACAAATAACTACCCATACAATCATTTAGAAATCATCGACCAGACAACCGCCCATACAGCTGTCACCGAAGGCACAAAGCAATAACGAAACATACATAACACAAATTCCAATCTAAACAAATAATAAATAATGAAATAGTGAGATGATGTATGCTCAAAGAAAAGTGTATGCAGTGTAGGTGTAGTGTCGTGATACTTAACTATTCCCCCTTGACTAAGAAGATACTTTGTTATAATAACGTGTGACCTCTTATAGCCTACCTAGTAGGGGCAAAGTCTGTTACTATAACAAGTATTCTCCTTCTACTACTAAGTAGTCTTCCAAGTAGTCTACCATAAACTAGGTGGATATCGCCACCAAACTGAGTGGATGCCTCCACTATATGATCTCTAGGGAAAGCAAGTATATGTGAAGTGAAGTGTGTGAAAATGCGGAGTTATATCCTAACTCTAACATAACCACCACTTAACTCTATACTAAGTCCATCTTGCACTACTAAGACCACCTCTTCTCTGTAAGAGTAGTTCATGCACTACGACACTTATCCAAATGCCCACTAGACTTAGTACACTTTCTAACTTTGCATTACTAACTTTATTTCACTCTTTAAGAGTTTTCACACACTATGGCATTCACCCTTGCCAGCTAGGGTCTATGGGACTCAACTCATGCCAACTTGACTGTACACTTGTTTCTCACTTTCTCATCACTTCCTAAGTGATATCTAAGCAACAATTTGTCACTCATAAGCTGAACTTTAATCTATGCCAATCCATACTTAATGAATTCCACAACTTTTCCTTTATCTTTCCTTGTATGTCACTAGGTCTTTCTCTCTAAGAAATACCCTCTCTAATGCCTCAACACTCTTAAAAAGGCATAAACAAAGGATTCTAACAATTAGGGAACTCAAACCATCAAAATCAGCATTTTGGTGAGTTTCAGACCCTCATGTCGTGGAACTCCTTTATCACGCCGCAACGCCCTACTCTCGGGCACCAAGGTAATGCACCACACCGCAACACTCGAAGCCAATTCATCTTCACGCCATGGCACGATGCTTCTCACGCTGCGGCGCTCACTGGTTTTCTGCAGAATTCTGCAGAAAACCCTCAGTTCTGCACTGTTCCATTGAACCATCTCAGCTTTCAATCCTCTAAACTCGATTTCTAGTTAGTTTCTAACACCACCAACAACTTCTAAACATGTTGTAACATTATTACTGTAACCCCCAATTTTTCTTTCTTTATCTGTTATATGTGTTTTTCTAATTTTTGTGATTTTTATGAATTATTTGAATTATTTTGATTATTTTATTATTATTTTCAGACTTCTGTGTGTTTGAAAGCGGGGCAGAAAAATTTTGACTGTTCATGCGGGGCCGAGGGAGCTTACTAAACTTGAAACTAGGAACAAATTTTGAAGTTTTTCTTTTTTTGAGATTTTATCTGACTGATAAAATCTAGGTACGTTCTATATCCATTAGACAATAACCACTAATTTTCTAACAGTAGCCTTTATCCATTGGATAATAGCTACCGATAAATATCTAGATGGCTAGTCAAGTTTGATGGTTATGACAACTTTATGGTGAGCCAATGAGAAGGAAGCTTACTTGAGAAGCTTGATGGAGTCAACATTAATGGCTTGGACTTTGTGTGTTGCACCAATGAATGGCAAGCTTGGAAGGTGAAGTTTTTATCTCCACCCTTGATGTAGTTCATGGTTTTGAGGAGGTTCTAGGAGAAACTTAAGTAATCAATTTGATTACTTCTTTCTCTTATGTCTATCTTGTTTAGTTTTCAAGAAGCAAATCTATCAAAAAACTATCACAAAACTCTTTTTTTTTTCTCTCCCTTGAAGCTCACGGCCATCACCCCAAACTCACTCTTAAATTTTGATCAATTCCAAATAACCACTTATCTTGAATCCAAACACTATTTCAAGACACTTTCTAGTTATAAGTTTCATCAAAATCATCCATCTTCAACCTCTTTCTTCAAGCTCAAAGTTTGAAGGTTCTAGAGTTTTCGTGAAGGTAAAACTTGTTGTAAGAGGATATCAAAAGAGATTTGATCATCACATTAAGGTAAGAGGGAGATTAACCTCATCAACCATGTTTTGGTGGTGAGAAATGATTTGTGGTTTGTTGGTGAAAAATTCATGTAAGGATTTATTCACTTGTTTGTGTGAATTTCGCAGGCTATGTTTGATTATATGTGTTAATATGATTGTTATAGTATGCATGAAATGGATATAGTAGGAATTGATGATTGATATGCTTTGTATGCTATGAATCATGTGAAAAAGGAAAGATTTTTGGTCCCAATGACCATTTGACACTCACGGCCTTTTGGCCTAGGAATGGGCATCCATGAGAAAAATATTTTGTTAGTAGTGAACTTAGATGATTAGGAGATTAAAATAAGATTTAAGGGTTTACAAGTTAAAAAGGAGATGAAACAAATTTTATTACTCAAAAAGAATTAATTTTTGGCCTTAGTAGTGGAAAGGTTAAGAAGGATGTTTTGAAAATTAAAGTATTTCATTTAAGATAGTGTAATAAGAGTAATGGAGAAGGATTTTTGAAATATATTGATTTAATTAAAATGATATGTTTTTGTGAAAAATGTTAGGAAATATTAATTGGAGGATGTTTAGTGAGAAAATATTGGAATTAAAGTCTAATTTTTATATTAAATGAGAAAGGTTTAAAATTAAGCTTAGAACATCAATAAAATGTTTTACGCGATTAAAAATATATAGAAAAGTCTTTATGTGATTTAAAAATGATGATTTTTAGTTACACAATTAAGAAAATATTTTAAAATTTTTATGCGATTGAAAAATGATGTAAAAATGTTACGCGATTTTGTAACGTAACCAAAAGTGTTATAAATTTGTGAAAATACAAAAAAAGTACTTCGCATTTGAGAAAAATAGTATTTTACTGTTAGGCTGACGTACTAGACCCGGTGATGTCAATTGATGGTTTAAGCCCAGTGGTGGCTTGTTTTACGCGGAAGTCACGTACTTGTGATTATTGATTTATTAAATTATTTGAACCTGCATTATCAAAGTCATATTGACTTTGTTTGTTAAGGCTGTATGCCTAGGAGATGAATTACACCTTCATGCGGGTGCGAATTGCATTAGTGAAGGTCTATAAATAACCTTGGAGGCGTCGGGGCACGGGTATCCCATAAGTGGCCAGTTAGTAGCTCTACTGTACTGTGGTGACTATTGTAAACGCACCGACGATCTTGATGAGACACTACTCTATCCCCGATCTGGTGTAGAATGTCTTGTATAAGCCATGATGCGTACATTGATAATTTTTGAAGCACTTGAATTGAGGCTGACGATATGCAGACATGACTCTCCGATCATTCTCTCTAATGTTTGGTTTTTAGCTCCATGGAGTAAGGGTTTATTCATTATACATATGCATAGTCTGTAGATATATTACTATGAAATATATATGCATATTTGTTGAGTTATCTATTAAGAGATATCATGACTGTTATTGTTAAATCTGCTCTGTATAACTTTACTATTTATTACTATTTCTTTGCTGCCTTACTGGTATGTGATGTAGGGGATCTCACCTTTTTATGTTATTATTGTATCTGTTTCTGTTTTATGTTTATGTCTGTGAAGACTGCAATGGTGGCTCAGAGGGATCTGCTAGGTTTTGTTAGAGTATAGTCCCTTGGAGGCACTGATGCCTGGCGTGTCCATTGGGACACAGTGTAACACCCCAACTTTTGGGATAATTATAATATAGTCCTGAAATGTACTGTTTTGTGAATTCTGTGAGCAGTAAATTAAATTTAACTGTTCCGTGAGTGTACATGACTGTTGTGTGTGATTTGCTCCGAGCTAGGAAAATAATAATTTTCTGGCCGGAAAAATCTTATTTTAATTAATTTGAGCTGGGGGATCTTACTAAACCCAATTTTGATTGATATATATATTAATCTCATAATTTTTAGGATTTAAGCTGTGCAATAAAATAATTTTATATTATTATAATATTATTTTATATTACAAGACCTCTTGTCTCAAAAATAGTAAAAATCGCTTGATTTGACCACGGATCTTTAAAAAAATCTTGTGGGACCGCGTTTAGGAAAAAAAAGCAATCAAGTGTCTTTGTTGGACAAATTCTAGCCAATGAGAGCAAGTCAACGAAAGTGGCTTGACTTTTTAAACCAATAGGAAAAGGTCAACAAAAGGAGCATGGACTTTGATTTGGACCGTTGGATGAAGACTTAGTTAGGAAGCCTTTGATTTCAACCGTTGATCAAATCAATGGTGAGATTAGAATTCAAGATTTATGACTAATTCATATCTACCTTAGATGACATCTATGGCTAGGAATTAAAGATGAAATCAATGGTTAGAATTAAGTCAAAAATAGTACGCTTGAATTTGGTTAGTAGTTAATTAAGCTTAATTTGACTAATCTAATTACTTAAGTAACAAACTAAGTGAACTAGCTTAGTTATTAATTAATTATAGTCTAAATACTAATTAAATATCCTAATATTGATTAAAGGTTATAATATATGTTAATATATATTAAACTAATTGATTATGTGATTAGAATGTTGATTTAGTTTTAATAGGATAATTAACCAAACCAATTGCCTAATTAATTAGTATATAATTAGGTGTAAATGGAAAACAATTAAACCCCTAAAATCTAAGGAGGGCACACGGTTTGGGCAGCAACCTTGAGAGGCTTGGTGGCTAAGTTCTACTAGCTTCTTGAACCCTCCAAAAGTCATAAACCATGTGCACACCATGTGAACTCAATTAGATCTTTACTTAGCAAATTCAAACACTCAACCTCACCCAAAAATAACCACACGGCAAGAAATTTCCTCCCATTTCTCTCTTAATATTTGTTTCACACTTATCCTAATTAAAAGCTTTCATTCTCTCCAAAATTCCCAAGAACACCAAGCATATTTTCTCTTTTATTTTCTCTTCCTTTTCTTTCTCTCTAATTCGGCCAAGCCCTCACCCCACACAACCAAACATCTATAATTTTATCTCATCATATTTCCTAAACCCAAATCCTATTCTAAACACTTTTCATTCACAAAGTTTTTCCAAATTCCTACTCTATCTTGTCCAAAATCCAACCTTTTGCTTACTTTCTTAAGGGGATTTGTTTGGGAGACTGTACGAAATTGCAAAGAAAGGAGGAAACTAACCGATTAATTTTCTTCAAGAGGTAAGAGGGAGATTTAATCTCATCAACCCTAAGTGATGATGGGAAAATGGATTTGTTTGTGTATGGAATCCATAAGGATTCATTTGTGTGGTTGTTTATTGTATTTATTATTTATTTGTGTAATTGTTTAAATGCTTTCCTATTTGTGATTTATTTTGCTATGCATGATTATAGCTTTATTATTTTTGCTATGCATGTTTATGGCTTTAAAATATATTGTATGTATATTACATGTGATTATATAATTGCATGTGTTTATAATTGTATATAATTGTATAATTATTAAAATAGGATGTGAATAACATGTACGATTTGCATGAGTGTTCCAAAGAACACACTATGAGGCTCATGGCCTTACATCCAAACCGAGAACCAAAATGTTCTCAGCAATTTTTTTAATTACTAATTTGAGGAATCTAGGTAAAATAATCAAATTAAAGTTGATTCAAGTTAATTATGGCCAACATGCCATTTAGTGTATAATTAAATGCCATTTTATTTTGATTTGGCCAACATGCCATTTTATTTACTAAGATAGGTTAGGTAATCGTTTTACAACATAAATTGATTCCAATGAATCATTGAGAAAATAAAAGGAATAAATTCAGTTTTAGAATTTTAACTTAGCAGAAAATTAGTTTAAATAAGAATTAAATTAGACGCTTGAAAAATACTAACGTAGAGCTCATTCCATAAATTTTGAAGCGTTAGTAAGTTTCAAAGTGAAATTATTGGTAAAAATAAAATAAACTATATTTAGAGGAAAACATTAAAAATACCTTATACTGATTTTATAGGCAAAATGCTGCCAAAATTTATTAAAATCAGACACATAAAATGAAAAGATTCCATACTATATTTAGAACACAAGAAAAATACTCTACGTATTTTAAATATACTAGATATAGTTTTACACATATTGAAAATAATAATTATAAGCTATTCGGTTAAGAAAATGAATTAAAAATCCTACGCGATTGAGAAAATGATTTAAAAAGATTTTGCGATGTTTAAAAATGTCAAAATATATTTATGCGATTTAAAAATGTTTGTGAAAACAACGAGATTGTGAAAATGCGATAAAATTCCTACGCGATTGAAAGATATTGTGAGTTTTGCTATCGGGCCAAAGTGGTGGACCCGGACATGTTGTGGTGTAGTACTGTCAGGTGGGACGTACTATACTTTGATATTTTGTGACTAAGGGTATTTTGATAATTTTTCATAATTATGGTAAAATTTGGATAATAAGGGTATTTTTTGTCATTTTAGATCATACTTAGAGTGTTGTGCCAATTTGGGTTATAATTGGTGACTGATTGACGAGAAGAATTACACCGTGTTTGGTGTGATAAGCATAGTGTGGTTCATTTATGAACTTGGAGGCATTAGTGTGCGGAGGATCCCATATGTGGACAGTGGTAGCACCTCTGGGCCGTGGTAACGGGCAACACACTAATGATCTTGACAAGCACTGCTCTTAATCAAGATCTTGAGGGGACTATTAAGTACTATGCCTGTGGTACACGATGTTGGACTGTGTATTACTACACGATGTTTTGGACTGTGGGCTATAGACACAAAGATTGGACAGTGCAATAGTTTGGTTGGGCAGCCATAAAGTATTATTAGTTTCTATTCGGATCATTCCCTCAGATATCCGTGTTTAGATTCATGGAGTAGGAACGAGTCAGGGTGTGTTCATGCATTACCTGCATTTTATTGTTCATGCATCATCTGCACTTTACTGCTTACCATATTCTGTGATAAAATATATGATGTACTGTTTTAATATATTATGTATGATACGTGTTATTTTAATATATATTGCTTTAATATATTATGCATGATATAATGGTATGTGTTATTTTAATATGTATTACTTTGTTATATTATGCATGAAATATTGGTATGTACTGTTGTGATATTTGTTTGTATTGTCGTTTTCTTTATTGCCATGCGAGTAATGGTGTAGATTGTCTCACCTCTCTATATGTTTTCTCGATATTACTATATTATTTCCGTAAAGAGTTTGAGGAAGAAGAGGAACAGCCTCTTGAGATATAGTATCCGGACGAGCTATACGAGGAAGAGGAGCCGGTAGATCACACTGATCATCAAGACTGATCTTGAGATCATGGCGTTACCAGGATTCCTCGGGTTTGTGAGGCTGGAGTTTCACGAGGGTTCTGAAGCCTGGCGTCTGTGAGTAGATAGAGGCACAGTTGTTTACGTGGGACGTTTGACTGTGTCCCTATGTAGAGAGTATGACGGAGATGTCATATTCACTACTATGTTGTATTTACATTTAGAGTTACCTCTGACTCTTAGGCGTTATTGACAAGGAATATTCCATGCGCCTAGTGAGCTCAGTAGCGAGTCAACCGCTCAGACTCGTGTCCATAGTACTATGGGACCTAGAACTATGGGACCTCCAGGAGCTCTTAATTACGAGGATCTTTCTGAGGATGATCCATCGGAGGATTAGAGAGCTCTGAGGTGCACTTGGGCAATACTATGTCTTAGTTTTATGTTGTCTTTTACTGTTTTATCAAATGCTTGTAGATGTAAATTATGCGTGTACTAAAGAAAAATCACATGTATATCATGGTGAGTTTATGTTTCTTATATTTTGTTATCCATGTTATTTTATTTAATGTTATAATTATAAAAGGAAAAAAAATATATATATATATACCACAAATATTATTTAAGTATCAAAATGTTTTTACAACTTGGGTAAGGATTTTATTTATTTTTATTTTTCTGCATCATAAATGTGATATCCCCAGAAAGGGTGTTACATTAGTTGGTATTAGAGCCCAAGTTATAGTCTTTTGGGTTTGTGGGTAGGTTTATCTTGTTTGTGCTGTGTGAATCTCTGATATTAAACACAGAGATATGTTTCGATTTCTGAAAGGAAACGACTTTGTGCGAAATAGCTACGTTTAGTTCGTTGTGTGTTGATTTTGTTTATCTTTGAAGAAAGATAATGGAACGTTACGAGCATGAGTATGTGGACGTGAAACGTGATGAAGATCGTATAACCGCAGCTCGAAGAAAGATGATTGAAGTGGCAGTGCAACGGAGACAGATGATCGCTCAGCAGCAGGAACTGATAATCGAATTTCATAGCTTATTAGGATTGGAGTAGCCATTGGATGCGAGGAGCTGTAACTTAGAATCTTCGATAATCCAAAGTAGAAGGAAGCGTAAGGTCAATCGTTTTCAACGAAAGTCATATGTGCAACCATTGGGGGAAGCATCAACAAACAGAAAAAGAAAGTATTAGTGGCAACGATTTTGGTCAGACTGTAGCATCACCAATGAAGTACTTGAAGTGTGGAAAGCTTGAACACTTATTCAAAGAGTGTGATCAACTGAAGATGGAAATTCCCGTTAGTAATACACGTGTTTCAAAATCTCGTAAAAGAAGAAAGAGCCGATGCAAGAAGTGTAATGAGAATGTTCAAAGACAAAAACTTAAGAAGCGAGAAAGTCATGCCATAGAGGGTAATCTTCAAACTGTGTTGTATAATTCACGAGGTAACTCATTCTTTTGTGATCTATGACTGTGTGAGTCTTTTGGAGTTATCTGTGTTTTACTTCTTTTCATAATGTTACTTCAACTTCTAAACTTGCTATTACTATTTGAGCCTGTTTAAAACTATCCAATTATTATTAGAGTTTGAAACTTTTTATTAATCTAATTGTCTATTTCTTTCTCAAACAGACTGAGTAAATCAATTTCATCTATCTGTGTCTTTGTTATAGCATGATCTGAGTATTTCTACTCTTCTTGATTAAACTTGTTGTTTATACTCAAGTTTTCTAACTCTACTATATATTCATTGAATATCAAATCTTTTCTGTTGATTTGATTTGTTTATCCAAAATCACATCTATTTGTGAGCCTGACTTTTTAAATGGATTGGTTATTTTCCAACCATATCCTACTAGATTGTTGCAATGCAATTTAGTATTTCTTTGACCTGAGATTTTTGGATTTGAATCCAGAAAGTTCATTTCTAAAATTATTGGACTATGTTCATTTCAAAATCTATTAGACCATCTCAAATTCTTTGTTGGACTCATCTAGTAACTTACTGAATAGTCTTATTATTTTTCCTGATGACCTTCATAGTGTTTTTCATGTGTCTCAATTAAGAAGGATTATTCTTGATCCGACTTATGTCACAGTATCAAATACAGTACAATTAGAAGAAAACTTGATCTATGAGACATTTTCTGTTAAGATTAAAAATAGGCAAGTAGAAAAACTTATGTTGAGGAAGAAAATCTGGAATGATGTGACGACAGGGGAGCCAGAAGATCAAATGAAGGAAATCGTTGTTCATTTTAAGATCGATTTGTGTGCTGGTTGTTATCAGATTCGCGTAAAGGTAGAAAATGTTCCAAGACAGTTTTTCAGATGCGTTGCAAGCACTATGAATACTCAGTACTACTGTGAATATTTAGTACTACTTTTCGGGGTGAAGAATGTTTTTGGTAATATTCACGAATAATATAAATAGGATCTTTCTTTCTCATCTAGGCAAATTTATCATTATTGGCAATATTTTGACCTGTTCTCGAAGTTTAAAGGAACATGTTGAAGATCTCAATGCAGTTCTTCAATTTCTGAAGAAGAAGAAGGAGCTATGCACGGAACTAGTCGGATGCAAGTTCTGTTAGAAGAAGTTCAACTCGTGGATTTAGATTGAGTGTGAACATCGAATAGGAAGGTGGTGGCGTATACTTCAAGGCGGTGGAACGTGTATGAGAAGAATTGTTCGATTTACGTTTTTGGATATTGCGATAGTCGTTTTGCAAGGAAAACCTGAAGATATTTTCTTTCCTGTATAGTCTACGATAATTTCAAGTGCTTGAAGTACCTGTTCAATCAAGAGCGGCTTGGATATAAAACAGAGATGATAGTTAGAATTTTTAAAGGACTTGTTGGGATGAATTTCTACCATTGATAGAGTTCATATACAACGATAGTTTCGTTCGAGCATAGGAATGGCACCCTGTGAGGCATTATATGGGAGACGTTATGGAATGCCATTGCGTTGGTATCATACTGGTGAAAGTAAGATTGTAGGACCAGAATTTGTGCAGCAGACAACTAAGAAAGTAAAGATAATTCGAGATAAGATGAGGATGACTCAGACGCGACAAAAGAGTTATGCTGATAAAATACAGAGACCGCTTGAATTTGAAGAAGGTGATCGTGCGTTACTACGTGTGACCCTTAGGACTGGAGTTGAACGAGTGATTAAGTTGAGGAAACTCACTCTAAAGTTTATCGGCCCGTATCAGATACTTCATTGATAGATCCGATAGTTTATCAGATTTCACTACCACCATTCTTATCGAATCTTCGTGATGTATTTTATGTATCACAACTACGGAAATATATTTCTAATCTAACTCACGTCATCGAATCAGACACTGTACAACTGAAGGAGAATCTAGCCTATGAGACGTTTTCAGCCAAAATTAAAGATCGAAGGGCAAAGTAACTTCGAGGAAGGGAGATCGCATTAGTTAAAATAGTCTAGAACGACGTAGTGGCGGAGCCACATGGAAGCTAGAAGATAGGATGAGGGAGCAATACTCTCAATTGTTTTGATGTATGATGAATTTCGGGGACGAAATTCTTTTTAGTAGGGGAGAGTTGTAACACCCCAACTTTTGGGATAATTACAATATAGTCCTTAAATGTACTATTTTGTGAATTCTGTGAGCAGTAAATTAATTTTGACTGTTCCGTGAGTGTACTTGACTATTGTGTGTGATTTGCTCAGAGCTAGGGAAATAATAATTTTTTGTCCGAAAAAATCTTATTTTAATTAATTGGAGCTTGGGGATCTTACTAAACTCAATTCTGATTGATATATATATTAATCTCGTAATTTTTAGGATTTAAGCGTGCAATAAAATAATTTTATATTATTATAATATTATTTTATATTACAAGACATACTATCTCAAAAATAGTAAAAATCGCTTGATTTGACCACAGATCTTTAAAAGTACTGTGGGACCCGCGTTTAGGAAAAACAGTCAACTGTGCAGACTGGACAAATTCTAGCAAATGAGAGCAAGTCAACGAAAGTGGCTTGACTTTTTAAACCAATAGGAAAAGGTCAACAAAAGGAGCATGGACTTTGATTTGGACCGTTGGATGAAGACTTAGTTAGGAAGCCTATGATTTCAACCGTTGATCAAATCAATGGTGAGATTAGAATTCAAGATTTATGACTAATTCATATCTACCTTAGATGACATCTATGGCTAGGAATTAAAGATGAAATCAATGGTTAGAATTAAGTCAAAAATAGTACGCTTGAATTTGGTTAGTAGTTAATTAAGCTTAATTTGACTAATCTAATTACCTAATTAACAAACTAAGTGAACTAGCTTAGTTATTAATTAATTATAGTCTAAATACTAATTAAATATCCTAATATTGATTAAAGATTATAATATATGTTAATATATATTAAACAAATTGATTATATGATTAGAATGTTGATTTAGTTTTAATAGGATAATTAACCTAACTAATTGCCTAATTAATTAGTATATAATTAGGTGTAAATAGAAAACAATTAAACCCCTAAAATCTAAGGAGGGCACACGGTTTGGGCAGCAGCCTTGAGAGGCTTGGTGGCTAAGTTCTACTAGCTTCTTGAACCCTCCAAATGTCATAAACCATGTGCACACCATGTGAACTCAATTAGATCTTTACTTAGCAAATTCAAACACTCAACCTCACCCAAAAATAACCACATGGCAGCAGCCCCTCCCATTTCTCTCTTAATATTTGTTTCACACTTATCCTAATTAAAAGCTTTCATTCTCTCCAAAATTCCCAGGAACACCAAGCATATTTTCTCTTCCTTTTCTTTCTCTCTAATTCGGCCAAGCCCTCACCCCACACAACCAAACCTCTATAATTTTATCTCATCATATTTCCTAAACCCAAATCCTATTCTAAACACTTTTCATTCACAAAGTTTTTCCAAATTCCTACTCTATCTTGTCCAAAATCCAACCTTTTGCTTACTTTCTTAAGGGGATTTGTTTGGGAGACTGTACGAAATTGCAAAGAAAGGAGGAAACTAACCGATTAATTTTCTTCAAGAGGTAAGAGGGAGATTTAATCTCATCAACCCTAAGTGGTGATGGGAAAATGGATTTGTTTGTGTATGGAATCCATAAGGATTCATTTGTGTGGTTGTTTATTGTATTTATTATTTATTTGTGTAATTGTTTAAATGCTTTCCTATTTGTGATTTATTTTGCTATGCATGATTATAGCTTTCATTATTTTTGCTATGCATGTTTATGGCTTTAAAATATATTGTATGTATATTATATGTGATTATATAATTGCATGTGTTTATAATTGTATATAATTGTATAATTATTAAAATAGGATGTGAATAACATGTACGATTTGCATGAGTGTTCCAAAGAACACACTATGAGGCTCACGGCCTTACATCCAAATCGAGAACCAAAATGTTCTCAGTAATTTTTTTAATTACTGATTTGAGGAATCTAGGTAAAATAATCAAATTAAAGTTGATTTAAGTTAATTATGGCCAACATGCCATTTAGTGTATAATTAAATGCCATTTTATTTTGATTTGGCCAACATGCCATTTTATTTACTAAGATAGGTTAGGTAATCGTTTTACAACATAAATTGATTCCAATGAATCATTGAGAAAATAAAAGGAATAAATTCAGTTTTAGAATTTTAACTTAGCGAGAAATTAGTTTAAATAAGAATTAAATTAGACGCTTGAAAAATACTAACGTAGAGCTCATTCCATAAATTTTGAAGCGCGTTAGTAAGTTTCAAAGTGAAATTATTGGGTAAAAATAAAATAAACTATATTTAGAGGAAAACATTAAAAATACCTTATACTGATTTTATAGGCAAAATGCTGCCAAAATTTATTAAAATCAGACGCATAAAATGAAAAGATTCCATACTATATTTAGAACACAAGAAAAAATACTCTACGTATTTTAAATATACTAGATATAGTTTTACACATATTGAAAATAATAATTATATGCTATTCGGTTAAGAAAATGAATTAAAAATCCTACGCGATTGAGAAAACGATTTAAAAAGATTTTGCGATGTTTAAAAATGTCAAAATATATTTACGCGATTTAAAAACGTTTGTGAAAACAACGAGATTGTGAAAACGCGATAAAATTCCTATGCGATTGAAAGATATTGTGAGTTTTGCTGTCGGGCCAAAGTGGTGGACCCGGACATGTTGTGGTGTAGTACTGTCAAGTGGGACGTACTATACTTTGATATTTTGTGACTAAGGATATTTTGGTAATTTTTTGTAATTATGGTAAAATTTGGATAATAAGGGTATTTTTGTCATTTTAGATCATACTTAGAGTGTTGTGCCAATTTGGGTTATAATTGGTGACTGATTGACGAGGCGAATTACACCGTGTTTGGTGTGATAAGCATAGTGTGGTTCATTTATGAACTTGGAGGCATTAGTGTGCGGAGGATCCCATATGTGGACAAGTGGTAGCACCTCCTGGGCCGTGGTAACGGCAACACACTAATGATCTTGACAAGCACTTTCTTAATCGAGATCTTGAGGGGACTATTAAGTACTATGCCCGTGGTACACGATGTTGGATTGTGTACTACTACACGATGTTTTGATTTGTGGGCTATAGACACAAAGATTGGACAGTGCAATAGTTTGGTTGGGCAGCCATAAAGTATTATTAGTTTCTATTCGGATCATTCCCTCAGATATCCGTGTTTAGCTCCATGGAGTAGGAACGAGTTAGGGTGTATTCATGCATTACATGCATTTTACTGTTCATGCATCATTTGCACTTTACTGCTTACCATATTCTGTGATAAAATATATGATGTACTATTTTAATATATTATGTATGATACGTGTTATTTTAATATATATTGCTTTAATATATTATGCATGATATAATGGTATGTGTTATTTTAATATGTATTACTTTGTTATATTATGCATGAAATGTTGGTATGTACTGTTGTGATATTTGTTTGTATTGTCGTTTTCTTTATTGCCATGCGGGTAATTGTGTAGATTGTCTCACCTCTCTATATGTTTTCTCGATATTACTATATTATTTCCGTAAAGAGTTTGAGGAAGAAGAGGAACAGCCTCTTGAGATATAGTATCCGGACGAGCTATACGAGGAAGAGGAGCCGGTAGATCACACTGATCATCAAGACTGATCTTGAGATCATGGCGTTACCAGGATTCCTCGGGTTTGTGAGACTGGAGTTTCACAGGGGTTTTGAAGCCTGGCGTCTGCGAGTAGATAGAGGCACAGTTGTATACGTGGGACGTTTGACTGTGTCCCTATGTAGAGAGTATGACGGAGATTTCATATTCACTACTATGTTGTATTTACATTTAGAGTTACCTCTGACTCTTAGGCGTTATTGGAAAGGAATATTCCATGCGCTTAGTGAGCTCAGTAGCGAGTCAACCGCTCGGACTCGTGTCCGTAGTACTATGGGACCTAGAACTATGGGACCTCCAGGAGCTCTGAATTACGAGGATCTTTCTGAGGATGATCCATCGGAGGATTAGAGAGCTCTGAGGTGCACTTGGGCAATACTATGTCTTAGTTTTATGTTGTCTTTTACTGTTTCATCAAATGCTTGTAGATGTAAATTATGCGTGTACTAAAGAAAAATCACATGTATATCATGGTGAGTTTATGTTTCTTATATTTTGTGTTCCGTGTTATTTTATTTAATGTTATAATTATAAAAGGAAAAAAAATATATATATATATACCACAAATATTATTTAAGTATCAAAATGTTTTTACAACTTGGGTAAGGATTTTATTTATTTTTATTTTTCTGCATCATAAATGTGATATCCCCAGAAAGGGTGTTACATTAGTACACACATCCTAGGAAACTTCCCAGGAGGTCACCCATCCCACAATTGCTCCAGGTCAAGCACGCTTAACCATGTTGTTCTTATGATCTAGGCTCCCAAAAAGATGTTGCAACTTGTTGAGATGGCTACACCAAATCAATTCCTTTAAGCCATCCTCAACTATGTAGTCCCATACCTACACAGTCTCTGAATCCCTCTCATTCCGGTGTGTATTCAGTTCATTCATGTAGACCCTCCGCCTAGAAGCATGCTAGGAGCCGCTCCTTGACCGTGCCTCATTGCACCGGTGACACTCCCCGCCCTCATCGGCCCCGGGACGCCACACACAGAGCGTATAGAATATTTTGGTGACATTACTCTATCTATGGGTAGGACCTGCCATGGGGTCACTACTTTTTCTTTTAATGTTACTGCACATGTAGAGTTTGATATGCCTATACGGGATTTGTGGGGTGATACTCACTATACTCCTAGGGAGGAGTCCGAGATATCTTCTGCTCAGACTCCCGTTCGGCGAGACATGCCCCGGCTGGGGGACTTGTCTTCTGAGGAAGAGGAGGATCCTGAGGAGGACCCTTCCCATTAGGTGTATTGGAATTGGGCTTAAATAGGTGTTGTTTAGTTGTTGTACATATGCTTTTGGATATGTAGTTTTATGTATTTATGCTTTTGATAAACGATGTTTATATATGTAAAGTGCATTATTCAGTTCTTTATGATATGTGTTCTTGTATTTTATTAAGTTCATGTTATCCACGAAAAAGAAATTTTGTAATCAGTATATTATATTATTAAATCTTTTATAGCTTGGATAAAGTTTTAAAAGAGTTGGTATGAAATATAATGCCTTCGGAGGGCGTTATAATTATAACTTATTAATTCACTAAACTTGGATCAAACACCAAAAATGACTCTCTTAGTTCGTTGAAAACCTAAGTTCCATCTCAAGAACCATTTAGTTGAAACTAAGGATAAATCCATCTATCTTGCTTCCATTAAGTTGAAATAACCAAATCCAATCAATGAAAGTAAGAATCAAACTAAGGAAACTAGTTTTTCCTCTTTAAAACCCAACTTCTCCATCTAAAAACCTATGTCCAAATCCTAGAAAAGATGCTGAATCAAAGATAGAAAACACCCCTACCTCTTGCTTGGTTGAAGATCTTGGAGCCTTGAACTTGCTTTTGGATCTCTCACCTTGGTCTCTTCCTTTCCTTTCCTCTTTCCTTTCTTTCTTCCCTTGGTTTCCTTCTTTTCTCACCTTTACTCCTCTGTTTTGCTCTCAGCTGTGGGAAAAATGAGGAAACAAGCCTCACTTGGCTTCTTAAAGAGTTACCACTAATGTGATACTGAAAACCCTGATCTGCTATGAACACTTAGATTTCTCCGAATCAAGGTTCCTAATGTCCAACAGACTCAAAATAAATCCTAAGATTCATTAAAAATCATGTTGCACTTTTTCTCTATTTTTCCATATCTGCTGGGGGTCAATTCGGTATTAAAAGCATAACTAATATGCCTAAAAATACCAAATCAACTCCGATTGCCTTGAAACTTTAACCACTCCTTAGTAAACTCATTTGTGACCTAGAAACAAGTTATCCACATATGTTTCCCTTCAAATATCAGTTTATGCTATTTTTTAAGTCATTTTAGGCTATTTATCACCTTTTGTGTTACAGCAGAGTGCCTAAACTAACTCAGTTTGTTACGAAACTTAACTGACATGCTAAACAAATATCAGACTACCTATGTAACCTTATACAAGCCAAACATGATTTTTTGGGATGTTACACATGTCACTAGAATCCTCATATCTAGAGGCTCACTTCATCACTTCACAAGTGATTTCTAAGACAACCTCATGTTGTGCAAGGTCCTAGATACAACCTTAAGACATTCTAAACTCAAAGATGCCTAAGGTTTCACAAATCCTCATATATGCTAGGTGATCATTCTCTCAAAGAATTACTCCTATTAGTGCCTTAACACAATTAGGAAATCATATAAGAGTGATTCCATCACTTAGGAAATTCCAAAACATCAAAAACACAATCTTGGTAGATCTTGCAGCTCAAGTCGCAGCATGGCCTTGGCACCTCGCTCTTGGGTTTTGCAGTGATGTACTTCACGCCTCAGTGTGGCATCCTCACATCGCGGAGCACGCAACCAAAATAGCCTTATGCCTCGGTGTAACCACCCTTACGCTGCGACGTGCATAGCAGAAAATGGTTTTTGCAGAATTCTGCAGAAACCGAGTACTGTTCCGTTGGAACAAGTCACGGATTTTGGCCACTCTAATTCAATTTCTAAGTGAATTAAGGTCCCTAACAAGTTCACTAATACATAGGAATCATTAATCACCAACAAAAACCTCTAAATTGAATCCAAGCACAAAATCTCTCATCCATGACCTAACTTTCTCACTTTTAGCATCAAAGGTTCAAATGAAAAGTTCCAAGTTTCTAACTCAAGCTCATTCCATGAACAAGTCATAAACAACCAAGGAAACTAATTCAAGCAAGAAAAACACTTCAAACAAATCTAAATTCTAAAATGACCTATTGTGCATCACATATACATAAATGGTGAAAATGGAAGAAAAGAAGTTTCAAGAACACAAGAACCCCTACCTTGTGAAGCAACGATGGAGATGATGGCTAATGGATCACAAGCTTGCCTTTCCTTCTTGATTTCCTATTCTTTCTCTGTTGCTTCTATTTTCAACCGAGAGAGAAATGAGAAACAAGTAACAAATGAAGAATATAAGGGAAAATATATAAGGCATAGAAATGTCAGAGGCTTGGTCACTTAAGTGACCAAGTGATACTCCCGATCTGCTAAGAACACATAGATTTCTCCAAATCAAGTCTTCTTATAGCCAACAAGTTTAAAATAAATAGGATTCATCAAAAATATTGTTGCACCAAAACCATCATTTTTCATATCTGTGACTAGTCATTCTAACATTAAAACACACAACCAGTATGCTTAAAAATACCAAACTAACTCTGATTATTCTCAAACTTTAACCATATCATAGAATACACATTTGTGACTTAGAAATAAATTGTCCACATCTAGTTCCATTAGCTAAGTCATTTATGCTAATATCTGGGTCATTTAAAACTACTTTTCACCTTTCGGGTTATAGCAAAGTGCCTAAAATAACTCAGATTGTCACAAAATTAAGCAAGCATGTTAAGTAAGTATTAAACTACCTTTATAACTATTTACAAGTCTAACATATTTTAGAGGTTGTTACACACCACCTTCGTGACTTTTCCTTACGTGATTTCCATCGTACATTAATTTTCAAGGAAGTTCTATTATCCTTTGTTCTGTTTTATTTTACTGTCGTTCTTGTATTTTTTATTTATTATTTTTCTATTATTTTTTTCCACATTGAGGACAATGTTCGTCTTAAGTGTAGGGGGGTACACTTAAATTTTTGTGCACTTAACTATTAATTTTGCTTATATTGAATTGATGAACACTTGAGTATGTCTAATAATCAAGCAAGAATTGTGTGTTAATTTCTTGAATTAATACTGAGCTAATATAGATATGTTTAAGAGGGGAATTAATTGCTTATGAGTTGATATTGTGTGAAGCAATATTTTTCATTTAAGTAAAGAGAAATTTAGCATCTTAGTTAAAAATTAGTCATGTCTGCTTGCCTAGATATTTTTCAATAATTATTATCTAATGGACAAAGGCTACTGCTATTTATTGTCTAATAGATAATAACATTATCCATGGATAATAGAATTTGAACAGAAACTCAGATAAAAATTTTTTTTGATAACTATTTCTGGTTTCGGGTTTAGTAAGTTCCCTCGGCCCTGCATTAATAACCCAAAACTTTTTTGTCCAGGAAAATTTTTTATTTTTCCAGACTCGCTTCAAATACACATATAGTCCCAAATAATATTAAAATAATCAAAATAAATTAAAAATTCTAAAAAATTCACAAAAATTCACAAATATTATAAAACTCATATATATCAAGAAAAATGAAAAATCGGGGTGTTACAACTCTCCCCCTCTAATAAAAATTTCTTCCTCGAAATTTCTTACATTAAAATAAATGTGGATATTTTTCCTTCATCTTGTCTTCAAGCTCCTACGTCGCATCTCCAGTTACGTCGTTCCAGATCACCTTCACTAAGGCAATTTCTTTCCCTCTGAGTTACTTTACTCTCTTGTCTTCAATCTTTACATGAAGCGTCTCATAGGTCAAGTTATCTTTCAATTGTACCATATCCGGAACTATAACATGTGTTGGATCAGGAATATACTTTCTTAATTGTGACACATGAAAAACATTATGGAGATTTGAAAGAAAAGGCAGTAAGGCTATCTGGTATGCTATCATACCTATCCGACAAAGAATTTGATGTGGCTCGATAAATTTAGGAGTGAGTTTTCTAGATGTAATAACCCGTCCGACCCCAGTCATGGGTGCAACTCTTAAAAACACATTCTCACCTTCCTCAAACTCAAGAGGTCTCCTCCTTTTATCAGAATAGCTCTTCTGTCGAGTTTGAGTTATCCTCATCTTTTCCTAAATCATCCTTACCTTGTCTGTCGTTTGTTGCACAAGCTCAGGTCCTAATGTAAAACTTTCTCCATCTTGAAACTAACACAAAGGTGTTCAACATCGTCGCCCATACAACGCCTTATAGGGTGCCATCCCTATGCTTGAGTGAAAACTTTTATTATAGGTGAATTTTATCAGAGGTAAGAACTCATCCCAACTTCCAGATTGTTCTAACATACAAGCCCTTAACAGATCCTCTAGCGACTGAATTGTCCTCTCCGACTGACCATCCATTCGTGGATGATAAGCAGAACTTAGAAGAAGTTTTGTCCCTATCACTTCTTGTAAACTTTACCAAAACCTCATCGTAAACCTCGGGTCTCTATCAGAAATAATGCTAGAAGGTACGCCATGAAGTCTAAAAATCTCACTGATGTACACCTGATTCAACCTTTCCATCGAGTACCTTATGTTAATTGGCAAGAAATGTGTTGACTTCGTAAGCTGATCAATAACTACCCAAATAGAGTCATAACCCTTTCGAGTCTTGGGCAATCCGACAACAAAATCCATAGTAATACTATCCCATTTCTATTTGGGAATAGCCAAAGGTTGTAACATTCCAGATGGTCTTTGATGCTCAACCTTTGCTTTCTGACAGACCAAACAAGATGATACATGCTCAGCAACATCTTTCTTCATTCCCTGCCACTAATATAATTGCTTCAAATCATGATACATTTTGGTCACTCTTGGGTGCATACTCAACTTGCTTCTATAGGCTTCTTCAAGAATTAATCTTCTAACTTCTGGATTACTTGGCACATAAATCCTATCTCCAAACTTCAGGATTACATAGAGTCCTTCTTTAAATGTTGTCTCAGTACCTTGCTTTATTAGCTCCCTCTCATTCTATAAATATTGATCACCTTTCTTCTCCTCTCGAATTTCTCTCATTAAACTATTCGATATAGTAATCATATTCAGACAAATCCTCCCTGACGTCAAATCCACAGACAACCGTATATTCTTGAATTGCTCTATTAATTCACTCTCCTTAACCATCATAGCAGATACACTAAGCACTTTTCTACTCAAGGCATCTGTTTCAACATTCGCCTTTCTAGGATGATATTGAAGTTGAAAATCGTAGTCCTTTAAAAATTCTAACTAGCATCTCTGCCTCATGTTCAACTCCTTCTGATCGAATAGATACTTCAGGCTCTTGTGATCATTGTAGACATTGAAGGTTGCTCCATAAAGAAAATGTCTCCAGATCTTCAATGCAAAAATAACTACCGCCAATTCCAAATCATGAGTAGCATAATTCTTCTCATGCACTTTTAACTGCCTTGAAGCATATGCCATAACCTTTCTATTCTGCATCAACACACAACCTAAACCTAGATGTGAAGCAACACAATATACTTCAAACAGTTCATTGGGATCAGGTAAAATCAACACTGGTGCAGTAGTTAAGCGTCTCTTCAGTTCTCGGAAACTTTCCTTACATGCATCAGTCCATGTAAAAGCTTAATTCTTCCGTGTGAGTTGGGTGAGAGGTCCTGCTATCTTTGAAAATCCCTCAATAAACCTTCGATAGTACTTAGCCAATCCAACAAAACTATGAATCTCTGTCACTATCTTCAGCCTTTCCCATTGAAGAACAGTCTCCACCTTCGCTAGATTCATCGCAATCCTTTCCTTTGAGATTACGTGCCCTAAAAACTGAACTTCCTTTAACCAAAATTCTCACTTGGACAGCTTCGCGTATAACTTCTTCTCCTTCAAAATCTGAAGAACCACACTGAGATGTTCAGCATGTTCCTCTGAACTTTGAGAATAGATCAGAATGTCATAAATAAAGACAATGACAAATCTGTCTAAATAGGGATGAAAGATCCTATTCATATAATCCATGAATATTGCAAGAGCATTCGTTACCCCAAACGGCATTACTAAATACTCGTAGCGAAAAGCTATCTTAGGAACATCTTATACTTTCACGCGAATCTGATGACAATCAGAACGCAAATCAATCTTGGAGAAAATAGTGGCTCCTTTTAATTGATCAATCAAATCATCTATCCTTGGAAGTGGATACTTATTCTTGACCGTGATCTTATTCAACTGACGATAATCTACGCATAAACGAGAAGTACCATCCTTCTTCTTTACCGACAGTACTAGATCTCCCCACAGTGACACACTGGGTCTCACAAACTATTTTCCCAACTGTTCCTCCAATTGCTTCTTGAGTTCAACCAATTCTAACGGCGACATCCAGTATGGTGCCATCAAAATAGGACCAGCTCCTAGTACAAGATCAATAGATAATTTTATTTCTCTTTCTAGTGGTAGTCTAGAAATATCATCAAGAAAAATCTCAGGACACTCATTAACTACCGGAATAGCATTCACATCCTCCTCACTCTTAACCTCTAAGGAAGATAACAGCATGTATCCTTGAGCTCTTTCCCTCAAAAAAACTTTGACTTGGTTTACCGTTAAAAATCCAGAATTCTCAGGTTCAAGAAAAACTAAAGTCTTATTGGCACAATCTAATAGGATATGGTTAGAAGATAATCAATCCATTCCTAGAATTATGCTTATTTGTGACAAAGGCAAACAAATCAAATCAGCAAGAAAGATTCGATTCATAACACAAACAGAACAGTTTAAATAAACTTGGGAAGTAACAACAGGCTTAGCAGTAGGGGTAGAAATAATTAGATCAAAAGGCAATAAAGACACAGATAATCGTAAACGATCCACACAGTCATAGGCAATGAAAGAATGCGTCGCTCTAGAATCATACAGTACAGTTAAAGAATTACCTTCTATGACACACTCTCCTGTAATCAGATCCTCCGATTTTGAGGTTTCCTCTCCACTCATTGTGTACACTCTCCCTCCTGCCTGTGGCCTGGCAGCACGAACATTACCGACAGAGGGCTCCATGACAAGCACCGAACTCAATCAAAATTAAAATTGAGTTGTACCTATGGCTTGTAGCATAGGAGTTAACACCAGATCATCTCTCAAGGATCTTAGTTTGCAAATTAATCAGATCAAGCCAAAATTGGGAAATGGGGGTTTTAAGGTGATGAACAGAATATAAAATGACATAATTAAGGAAAGAACAATCAATTAAAAGTGTAATCAATCCAGAAATCTATCCGAAATTTGGTGGATTCTATCATAGATCACTAAACAAACATTTGGATTGCATTTGAATGATTAACTTGGATTTAACCGAGATCTCAGCATTAAACCAAAATTTTTACTAGACAATCATCTAGAATTCAATTAACAATTGATACACAAATTCGTAATCGCATAATTCATGTTAGATCTATGTTAATTTTAAGACCCGAATTCAATCAACCTAAGTATTAATCAGCACTCAATTTCTAATTTCGTGATTAAACTAGATTAATCAACCTAAATTTAATCACAATTCTCAAACCCAAATCAAGAACCAATCAGATCAAGATCAAGAATAAAAGAAGGGAAGAAGAAGAATCCAAATACAATCACAAAAATGAAATTAGAATTAGAACAAGGTCTCAAGAATCCAAACCAAAATTTCTTCAAGAATCCTGAATTGATTACAAGGTGTTTAGCCCTCCATCAGAAAAGGAAACCCAGAAATGAAAATTAGAGACAAGGGAGAGGAGAGAAGAGAGTTCTACAGAGAAGTGAGAAAAGTATGGAATGAAAACTAATTTTCAGATTCTCCCTCTCAAACTATAAACTACCCCCTAAATTGGCCTCTAGTGCCTCATTGCACTTCTCAAACATAGCTGGGCCTTCTAGGAATGCAATGGCCTAAGTTTCATCTGAATTGGACTTGAATTGACCTAGTTATGCTCACTTTAGTGCCATATGCTCCTTAAACCCGTGTCTGAACTTCCAGGCCCAATTAGGCCCACTAGACATCTGATTGAGACTTTGAGCTCTTCATCAAAGTTGTAGAGCTTCCTCTCAGCTTTCCTACAAGGTAAAATGCATAACTTTTAGATGTTTAAAACTCAAGTTATAGCTAGAATACAGAAACAACATCAAAACTCAACAATGCTGGAAAAATTCAATTAAGCCCAACTTATAAAACATGTCCAAGGTCAAACAATTAAGTACATGAAGAGTGTAAATTACTAAAAATGAGGGCTTATTAATGTGTAAAATGTGTAATTATCAAATTCTCCCACACTTAATTTTTTGCACTCTTGGGCAAAACACAAGAGACCAAAACTAGAGAATAAAGAAAAGCAAAAAAAACTTAAAAGCTAAAAACTCTAAAGGACTTAAATTTCAATGACATTCAAAGATGCAAAAACCTACAAGCAAGAGGAGCAATAAAAGATTCAAGGGAACAAAACATTCATGAATTAAAATTTCTTAACATCTTGAACCAACAAGCAAAGTAGCTTCAACTTGAAAAACATGAATCAAGAATGATAGATCCTCACAAGATACACTCTCAATCCTTCAAGTGTTTACAAGGTAAGTATTTCACTCTATTCAACTCATGAACAATTGTACTACCATAAGCTTGCTTATCTTCTACTTCTCCACTACTCAAAACACATGCACACAAAAATAAGAGGACTTTATTCAAGGTTATAATGGGGCCAAGGTAAGGGAAGGAAACAATATGGATATGACAAGATAAATACCAAAGAGAATGAAAGAGCATTGGGAAGGAACTCAAATGACAAGTAAGAAACATGAAATTGTATTCCCTAACTTCAAATAATGCACATTCTCTTTACATATTTCCTTCTATTCTCTTATTTATTTATTTTCTTAAATATATTGTTTTTCTTTCCTTTCTTTTTCTTCATTATTTTTTTTATTTGGCTTTCTTTTTCTTTTTCTTCATTCTATTTTTTTTTCATTTTTTTTATTTCACCAAACATCTTGCACATTGCACATCAAATTACACAACTCCCACACTTAAACTTCTGCCCACAAGCCAAATGAGCTCCTCCAATGAAAATGAACCAATGCTCTCCTATTCCCTAAGGTAAGGTAAAAACATAGTTTTTCACATAAGGCATAAAATGAGCTAAACAAAGAATAAGCAAGTAGGCTCAAGGGGGTTAAACAAAAGGAAATGATGTAAGGTTGGTTATTTGGCCAAAGTAGTTAATCAAGAAAGAATGCCTTAATCATGTTCATGCATGCAAGTGAAAAATGTAGCCTAAAAAAGAATCAAAGTAAGTTCTAGAGTGATCAAATGACATGAGTGAAAATCACACAAGAAAGAAGAGAATGGTGCAAATGTTAAATCCACCAATAGGCTCAAAATCTCACAAGGTATGCATCTATCAAACTTAATACATCAATTCAAACATTCACCACCAAGCATATCAAATTCAAGAAGAAAGAAAATCTATTCATTCATGTTATGGACCTTGAATTTCAATTGACTCAAATTTTTCAACTTCACAAACCTCAAAACATCATTGGAAAGCAAATCAAAACACTTTTTTTTGACAGAAAAAGCAAACAGCAAAAACAGATAAACACAAAAAGAATTTAAAAGCAGAGAAATAATAGCAAAAATAGAAAAATAGAATTTAAAAATAGCGAGAAAATAGCAAAAAAACAAAAATAATAGAAATAGAAAAGCAAAAATAGCAAAATAGAAATAGTTATGACAATGAGAAAGAAAATAGCAAAACAATAAAAATAGAAAATAGTAAAAATAGAAAATAGCAAACAACAAAATTTAAAAATAGCAAACAAAGACAAAATTTTTATGACAATGAGAAAGAAAATAGCAGAAAAACATCAAAATAGAAAAATAGTAGAAACAAAAAATTATGCGTGAAGCAATGAGAAAAACAAAAGTTAAAAATAGTGAAAACAGAATGCTAAACACAAAACTAAAATGCCAAAATGCTAAAACCCTAAACAGTGAAAACAGAATGCTAAAATGTCTCCCCCCACTTAAATGTCGCATTGTCCTCAATGTGAAATAAAAGAGCAAGGGAGGAAAACACCCTCATCAAGGTGGAAAGATCTGCACTTGGGGAAAGGTGGGCTTGTCCAAGGAGAGCTCCTCCACAAGTGTAGGGCTCGCAGGGCTCTCAAGAAAGGGCTTAAGATGATGCCCACTAACCTTGAAACTCTTGTTGGTGACGTCATTTGAAATCTCCACTGCACCATAAGGAAATATGTTAGTGACAACAAAAGGGCCATCCCACCTAGAATGGAGCTTACCGGGCATGAGTTTAAGGCGAGAGTAGAACAAAAGCACTTTTTGGCCAATGGAGAACTTATTTCTAGAAATCATCTTGTCATGGAAATGCTTAGTCTTTTCCTTATAGATCTTGGAATTCTCATAAGCCTCCAAATGAAGTTCCTCAAGTTATTGCAATTGAAGCTTCCTCTCTGAACTCGCTTGGTCAAATGCTAAGTTGCAACTCTTCACGGCCCAGTATGCACGATGCTCTATCTCCACTGGAAGGTGGCAACTTTTACCAAAGACAACCCTGAAGGGAGACATCCCTATAGGCTTCTTGTAAGCGGTACGATGAGCCCAAAGAGCATCTTCTAACCGGCAGCTCCAATCCTTCCTATTTGGCTACACCATCTTCTCCAAAATCTTCTTTATCTCTCTATTAGAAACCTCGACCTGCCCGTTAGTTTGGGAATGATATGTTATAGACACTTTATGCACAACCCCATACTTCTGAAACAAGGCCTCCATAGTTCGGTTACAAAAATGAGTGCCCTGGTCACTAATGATAACTCGAGGCACTCCAAACTTGTAAAATATGTTAGACCGGACAAAATCCACAACAACACGAGCATCATTAGTCCTGGTAGCTTTGGCTTCCACCCATTTAGAGACATAATCAACTACAAGCAAAATATAAGAAAAACCAAAAAGACAGGGAAAGGGCCCATAAAATCGATACCCCATACATCAAAGACCTTGCAGAAAAGAATGGGCTGCTGGGGCATCTCCTGCCTATAGGTGATGGCCACTCCTGCTCTCTGGCACTGCTCACAAGTAGTGAAAGCCTGATGCTCATCTCTGAAAATGGTGGGCCAGTAGAATCCAGAGTCCAGCACCTTCCTAGCTGTCCACTGTGGTCCAAAGTGTCCTCCGACTGGAGAGGCGTGATAGAAGTGAAAAACTGACTAGATCTCATGGTCAGGTATGCATCTGCGAATCACCTGGTCACTACAAAATTTCCACAAATATGGATCATCCCAAACATAATATTTAGCATCATTCTTAAGCTTAGCTCTCTGTGATCTAGATGCATGAGGGAGAAAAACAGATGCAACCAAGTAATTAACTAAATCAGCAACCCAAGGGAAAAATAAGGTATCATGCAGCTGCTCAATAACTCTTTCGATCCTGCTCAAATGATCCGCCACCAAATTCTCTGCCCCACTCCTATCTCTAATCTCCACATCAAACTCCTACAAAAGCAGCATCCATCTAATTAACCTCAGCTTCGATTCTGCCTTCTTTAATAGGAACTTTAAGGCTGCATGATCAGTAAAGACAACCACTTTAGAGCCAAGCAAATATGATCTAAACTTATCAAGTGCAAATACAATAGTAAGCAACTCTTTCTCAGTGGTAGTATAGTTAGCCTGGGCAGCATCTAAAGTCCTGGAAGCATAGGAGATGACATGAGGCAGCCTGCCAACTCTCTGTGCAAGGACAGCTCCCACTGTATAATTAGATGCATCATACATGAGTTCAAAAGGGAGTGTCCACTTGGGTTGCTGAATGATGGGAGTGGTGGTCAAACCTCTTTTGAGGCAATCATAAGCCGCTCTACAACTGTCATCAAAATCAAAAACAACATCTTTCTGCAACAAGTGGGACAGTGGAAGGGCCTTTTTGCTGAAATCTTTAATGAACCTCCTGTAGAAACCTGCATGGCCAAGAAAAGAACGAACCTCTTGCACGCAAGAAGGGTAAGGTAACTAGGAAATTACATTAATTTTAGCAGGATCTACCTCTATACCCTTCCGAGATATCACGTAGCCTAAGACTATGCCCTGTTCTACCATAAAATGACACTTCTCATAATTAAGAACAAGGTTAGTCTCAATGCACCGATGCAAAACTCTATCCAAACTGTCCAAATAGGCATCAAAGGAGGAACCATAAATAGTAAAATCATCCATAAACACCTTAATGCAATCTTCTAAAAAGTCTGTAAAGATACTTACCATGCATCACTGGAAATTCCAGGGGCATTGCATAGGCCGAAAGGCATCTTCCTGTAGGCAAAAGTGCCAAAGGGGCAGGTGAATGTGGTCTTCTCCTGGTCTTCTGGTGCTATATGGATTTGGAAATAACCTGAAAATCCATCAAGAAAATAGTAGTAAGATTTTCCAGCCAAGCGCTCAAGCATCTGATCAATAAAAGGCAAAGAAAAATGATCCTTTCTAGTTGCTTGTTGAGCCACCTGTAATCAATACAAACTCTCCAGCTACTCTGCACTCTAGCAAGAATCAGCTCATCTCGATCATTCTTCACTACTGTGATTCCTAACTTCTTTGGAACCACTTGAACTAGACTCACCCAAGCACTATCTAATATACGATAGATGATTCCAGCTTACAGAAGCTTGGTCACCTCCTTCTTTATCACATCCAGGATTAAAGGGTTGAGTCACCTCTATGGTTGTCTCACTGGCTTAGCTCCATCCTCAAGTAGTATCCTATGCATGCACATGGAAGGACTAATGCCAGGAATGTCAGCTAAGGTCCATCCGATAGCTCTCTTATGCTTCCTCAGTATCCGTAGCAACCTCTCCTCCTACTCAGCATGGAGGTCAGTAGAAATGATCACTGGCAGCTTCTTATCCTCCTCTAAGTATGCATACTTAAGATGTTGTGGGAGTGGCTTAAGCTCTAGTGTAGGTGGCTACACTATAGATGGAAGTATCCTGGTGGTAGGAACTATGTCTACAACCTGCAGCCCTACAAAATCCAAACTGCTATATTCTGATTCCATGGAATTTGCAGCTACACCACCATCAAATTATTTAGAACCTGTACAATCTACATCAAAATCGGCATCAAAATCACCATATAAATAGGATGCAATCTCAGTACAAACACCGCACATTTTAGACGCAGTACAAGTAGCACATGTCTAAATATCATCAAAATCAGAAAAAACTGGGAAATCAATAGCAAAGAACTCAAACAGGTTATCATCAACTAAATCAGCTAGCACATCTATATGGAAAATAGAATGCTTTTCCATGGGATGCTTCATGGCATCCAAAATGTTAGATCTGACCACACTATCTCCAAACTCTATGGAAAGAGTGCCTGCATGGACATCAATTTTGGTTCTGGCAGTTTTGAGAAAAGGTCTGCCTAGAATTATGGGAGCCTTGCTGGATTTAGATTCTCCTTCCAGATCCAAGATATAGAAATCTGCAAGAAAAATCAAACCATTAACTCTAACAAGGACATCCTTAATGAGTCTAGCAGGGTATGCATGTATTACTCTTGTTTGCTAACTGAATGATGACTCCTGTATTCTGCAAAGGTCCAAGGGTAAGAGAGTTAAACACAGACATAGGCATAACATTAATTGAAGCACCTAAATCTAACATAGCATTTTTGAATTTGCTACTGCCTATGGTACATGGAATAGTAAAAATCCCTGGATCCTGGCATTTCTAGGGCATCGTAGGCTGGATAAGTGCAGACACATTTCGCCCCATACTGATCTTCTCATTTCCTTTTAGTCTCCTTCTGTGAGTGCACAAGTCCTTAAGGAATTTGGCATATCTTGGAATTTGCTTGATTGCATCAAGGAGAGGAATGTTCACCTCAACCTTCCTAAATGTCTCTAAGATCTCTCTATCTGTGTCAGTCTCATTAGTGTTCTTAATCTGCACAACCCTCTGAGGGAATGGAAGTGGAATGGACTGCTCCTGCTCATCATGAACTACATTAGGAATGGGGACAGGATTTGTGTTCTGAATTTTACTGCTGTATGAAATTTCTGGTATGGCTTGATGTTGCTCCTTAGTCTCCTTATCCAAACCATATTGCAACCTACAATCTGGAGCATCAATGGTCTTACCGGATCTTAGAGTGATGGCACTCACATTTCTGGGATTCACCACAGTTTGTGCAGGCAACTTGTCAGAATCTTGTGACTGTAATTGATTCATTGAACTAGCAAGCTGTCCAATCTGGTTCTCTAAATTCTGAATGGTAGCTTTTGTTCTCTGTTAGAACTGTAACTTGTTCACTGCCATTTATTTCATTAAGTCCTCCAAGGTTGGCTCAGATTTAGGAGGTGCTGCACTAGGCTGCTGTAGCATGAAAGGTGGCTGATATGGTCTACTGGATCCTGCAGTGGACTGGAAAAGGATTTGTTGCTACTGCTGCCTAAATTGAGTAGGGGCAGATGGTGTAGAGTTATTCCCCCACCTCATATTGGGATGATTCCTCTAACCTGAATTATATCTATTGGAGGACAGATCATAAATCGGCTGCTACTGCTGAGGCCTGTTGTTATAGATGTTTGCTGCATAGGCCTGTGGGGTACCATCAGTGTCACCCTCTTGTAGTATAGGACAGGAATCTGTGGGATGATCAGTAGAAGTGCAGATGCCACATACTCTGGCAGGGACTACTGCAGCAGGCTGTTGGTGTTGATTCACAGCTAATTGTCTCACCAAGGATGCGAGATCATCAATTTTACTTTCCAATTTCCTGTGATCTGTAGCATAGGAAGCCTCAATTTCATGGACACCTCTAGTCAATACCACTGAGTTACTTCTAGTGCCAAACTATTGGGAATTAGTGGCCATATTCTCAGTCAGATTCCTTGTAGCCATAGGAGTCTTATCTACCAATGTCCCTCCACTAGCAGCATCAACCATACTTCTATCCATAGGAAGCAAACCTTCATAAAAATACTGGATGAGTAACTGGTCACTGATCTGATGGTGAGGACAACTTGCACACATCTTCTTAAATCTCTCCCAGTATTCATATAATGTCTCTTTGTCAAATTACCTAATGCCACATATTTCTTTTCTGATTGAGGCAGCTCTTGATGCAGGAAAGAATTTCTCCAAAAATAGCCTCTTAAGATTATTCCAGCAAGTGACAGAACTTGGATGCAAATAATACAGCCAGTCCTTAGCAGCATCCTGTAATAAGAAAGGGAATGCTCGAAGTTTAATGTGATCTTCTAGAATGCCTTGAGGCTTCATGGTAGAACACACAATGTGGAACTCCTTAAGATGCTTATGAAGGTCCTCACCTGCATGACCACTGAACTTAGGAAGCAAATGAATCAATCCAGATTTAAGTTCAAAAGGAGCATCAACATCAGGATACTGAATGCATAAAGACTGATATGTAACATCAGGGGCAGCAAGCTCTTTCAAGGTTCTTTCATCCATAATATTAGTGTTCTCAGTAGAACCAGAATGGAAAGATTGATCAATGACAAAATGCACAGAATCAGAAAATTCAGATGCAAAATCACTATTATGATGACTATGTGTAGAATCACTAGAAACAACAAGATGTAAACTACTTCCTATATGCTCATCAAGTGTACAATCAATCCTATGAGACCTATGCAAGGAATGAAAAGTCCTATCTATCTCAGGATCAAAATGATGCAGTATACTAGGGTTAGACCTAGTCATATAACATAGAAAACTCAAACACAAAACAAGCAAAATTGACTATCCAACATGAAAAATATACCAAAATAAATCTAATTGGCCTATCAAATGATTTTTACAAATTATGGGACCACCACACACTAAAAACTACACAAAAATGGAACTTAAAAATGCAATAAAAAATATTCAAAAATTGAAAAAGTGGTCTAAACGATGTAATTTGGCTTAAAAATGAGCGACCTTTGTAAAAGCCTTGCTTAAAATGACATTTCCTTCAAGTGAACAAGTCTCAGCTCAATCTAAAATTAGGCACTTTTTCCAAAAATTACAAAACTGCCCAAAAACCTTACCAAATGATGAAAATTGACTAAAATCTGAGTACCTGATCCTAAGGATCAGTTTGCTCCAAATGATGTTTTACTCTTGGAGACCAAGTTTCAGCTCAATCAGAGTTGACCAGATTGCACTTTTTTGCCCTTTCACTAGAAAAATTCAGAAACTAGGGAAAGAGTGCTAGCAAGGTATGAAACAGTGGTAGGCAGCTAGGAACACGTCCAAAATGAATGAATGACACTCACAATGAGGTTTTGCAATGCAATTGGCAATAAGATCAACAAAAGGATGGTTAACAGCAGCAAAAGCCAATGGAACAGCAATAGAAATCAATGGAACAGTAAAACAATGATTATGCAACAAAATGGCAGTTTCAGCAGAAAGAAAGCAACAATTCAGCAATTGCCATAAATGCAATTATGATCAAAATGAACAAACATACCAGAATGAACACAATGTATAATGCATGCAAATGAAGGCAATGCAATGGAATGTAACTAAATGCAACTAAATGAATGTAACAAAATAATGAAACAAAATGCAGAAACAGAATCCAGAAACAAAATGCAGAAACAAAATGCAGACACAGGATGCAAATGCAAATGTAACTACAACTATAACTTAATATGATCAATGTACAACAAAAGGATCCCCGGCAATGGCGCCAAATTTTTGACGAGCGCCGAACTCAATCAAAATTAAAACTAAGTTGTACCTATGGCTTGTAGCATAGGAGTTAACACTGAATCGTCTCTCAAGGATCTTAGTTTGCAAATTAATCAAATCAAGCCAAAATTGAGAAATGGGGGTTTTAAGTTGATGAACAAAATATAAAATAATAGAATTAAGGAAAGAATAATCAATTAAAAGCGTAATCAATCTAGAAATCTATCTGAAATTTGGTGGATTCTATCATAGATCACTACACAAACATTTGGATTGCATTTGAATGATTAAGTTGGATTTAACCGAGATCTCAACATTAAACCAAAATTCTTACTAGACAATCATCTAGAATTCAATTAATAATTGATACACAAATTCGCAATATCAAAATTCATGTTAGATCTATGTTAATTTTAAGACCCGAATTCAATCAACCTAAGCACTAATCAGCACTTAACTTATAATTCCATGATTAAACTAAATTAATCAACCTAAATTTAATCACAATTCTCAAACCCAAATCAAGAATCAATCAGATCAAGATCAAGAATAAAAGAAGGGAAGAAGAAGAATCTAAATACAATCACAAAAACAAAATTAGAATTAGAACAAGGTCTCAAGAATCCAAACCAAAATTTCTTCAAGAATCCTGAATTGATTTCAAGGTGTTTAACCCTCCATCAGAAGAGGAAACCCAGAAACAAAAATTAGAGACAAGGGAGAGGAGAGAAGAGAGTTCTATAGAGAAGGGAGAAAAGTATGGAATGAAAACTAATTTTTGGATTCTCCCTCTCAAACTATAAACTGCCCCCTAAATTGGCCTCTAGTGCTTTATTGCACTTCCCAAACACAGTTGGGCCTTCTAGGAATGCAATGGCCTAAGTTTCATCTGAATTGGACTTGAATTGACCAAGTTATGCTCACTTTAGTGCCATATGCTCCTCAAACCCAAGTCTGAACTTCCAAGCCCAATTAGGCCCACTAGACATCTGATTGAGACTTTGATCTCTTCATCAAAGTTGTAGAGCTTCCTCTCAGCTTTCCTACAAGGTAAAATGCATAATTTTTAAATGTCTAGAACTCAAGTTATGACTAGAATACAGGAACAACATCAAAACTCAACAATGCTGGAAAAATTCAATTAAGCCCAAATTTAAGCCTAACTTATAAAACATGTCCAAAGTCAAACAATTAAGTACATGAAGAGTGTAAATCACTAAAAATAAGGACTTCTTAATGTGTAAAATATATAATTATCACTCCATCTTGGGCTGATCGTAGTCTTTTGATTTATGTCCCAACTTTCCACATCGAAAACAAATGAACCCCTTAATCGTACAGTCCTTTGTTAAGTGGTCCTTCCCACACTTGAAACATTTCGATGAAGACACCATTGTCTGACCAAACCTGTTACTAGTAGAACTTCCTCCATAAGCTTTTACTGAGATTGACTCCCCATTGGTCGTGAGTACGGCTTCTGCTGGAATCGAGTGTTGTTATTGTTGCCTCCCCTTTGGAACCGGGTTGGTCCAAAGTTACGATTTCTGGTGTCACGAGACTGGTCTAACTCCTTTATCCGATGACACTTGTCAAGCAAAACTGGGAATTGCTCAATCCCCATGGGCAGCACTACATGCTTCAAATCGTGCCTTAGACCTTTTTCAGACTTTCTGCACTTCCACTCCTCGTCAGCCTGTAGTTGGAAGTACCTCGAGAACTTTGAATGACTCTCGAACCTTGCAGCATACTCTCTTACCGTCATTCCTCCTTGTCGCAGACCAAGGAATTCCATTTCCTTAGCATGCCTCACACTGGACGAAAAATATTTTTCCAGAATCTTGTTCTTGAAAAGTCCCCACGTAATCACCCTTCCTTCAGCTTCTAGTAGTCGTTGTGATCCGGCCCACCAGTCTTCTCCATCTCCAACGAGCATGAAGGTAGCATAAGTTACCTTCCTCTCATCTGTGCAACCCATTCCTCTGAAAATCTTCTCCAGTTCCTTGATCCAAAGATTTGCCTTCTCCAGATCATACTCCCCTTTAAACTAGGCTGGGTTGTTACGATGAAACTCCGATAGATTTTGAGCTTCTGCAGTTTCTTAATGTTGTTGGGCAGCTCTTTGATTCTGTTGCATGATGACATTTGCCATCCTTTACATCACTTCTGTTGCTGCAACCATGCTCTCATTATCTCGTCCGGTATCCACACTCGAATCTCTACCACGTGCCATCGTACTCCTTCAAAATTAAACTAAACAATACAGCATCAAAGTCAAATAAAATCATTTGAAATCATTTCAAACAATATTGTCTCATTGCGAAAACCAAACACAGAGAAACACACAACACAAACAAGACAGACCTAACCACAAACCCAAAAGACTCTAACTTGGGCTCTGATACCAACTAATATAACACTCCTTTTAGGGCATCACATTTGCGAATTCCAAGTTACCAAATTATAACCAAGTTATAATTACTAATAATATTGTATGTACCAAACCAAAATAATTTACATCATTTACATACTAAGTTTTAATACTTAAAAACATCCAGTTGTATCCTCAAAATAATTATACAGATACTATAACCCAAATATAAACTAACCTAGTACCCAACATCTAGTTAGAAGGGTACTCATCTGGATTCTCTTCCGGATCTTCCTCAGATTCCTCAACTGATAATAACCCCGGGTGGGTCACTGGGCTATGGACTGGAGTCCGTGCAGATGAAATTACTGAGTTCTCCCAAAGAGTAACACGACGACTACCCCATAACAACTCTATAGGCATAATAAAACTCAAATGCACATAAGCATTAAAAGTAAAAATAGAATCCCCATCATGAGTCCTTCTAGGGTCACAGTTATATTCCCAATATAACTGATACGATCAGTGTCCGCGTCAATGCGCCAAGCGTTAGTGTCTCCCTGAAACTGAATCCTCACGAAACCAAGGAAACCAGACCTCGATGCCGTCCCAAAATACAGATAAACTAACACAAACAGAAGTAAGGCGATCCTTCCTCCTCCTATTCACAGTCTTTATCACACATACATATCAATAAAATAATATAACAAAGAGGTGAGATCCCCTACATCAATACTATCATGGCAGTATAAAGTAGTAAAACAAACATACCATTTATACACAGCATGTCATAGACATATTCATGGCATCATATAATCATTGCATCAAATAGCAGATTATTACCGCAAACATTTATATATCACAACAGAATGATGATTGACTATGCATATGCACAATGAACTAATTTCCTACTCCATGGAGCTAAACTCAATTTAAGAGAGAATGATCCAGAAGATATGTCTGTATATCAGTTGCCTCAACCAAGTGCTATAATTTTTCAATGTGCACATTATGGCTTATACAAGACATTCTACGCTAGCTCTTGAATAGAATAGTGCCTGGTCGAGATCATGGGAGCATTGCTCAGTCACCACGGCCCAGTGGAGCTACCTACTGTCCACTTGTGGGATACCCGTGCTCCTACGCCTCCAAGTTCAACAAGTGAACCACACTACGCAATTCGCACTCGCACTAAGGTGTAATTCAACTGCTAGGCAACAATAGCCTTAAAAGACACCGTCTGTCAAACAATGCATGTCCCATGACTTAATGCACATTATAAGCCACTACCGGCCACAAACACACAATAATATTCCTGCATCCAGTATTTCGGCCCGACAGCAAAACTTGTTGTTCCTCTCAATCGCGTAGCGTTTTTATCGCATTTTCACAATTGCAAAAAACTTCTGTTATGTTTTGAAATTGCGTAATAGTTTTTCAACATTTTCTTAATCGCGTAAGGATTTTAAAATATTTTCTTAATCGCGTAGCTAAAAATCACCATTTTTAAATCGCGTAAGAGTTTTTCCATGTATTTTCAATCGCGTAAAATATTTTCTCAATATTCTAAGCTCAAATTAAAACTTTTCTCATTTAATATCAAAATTAGACTTTAATTCCATTATTTTGTCATAAATCATCTTTAAATAATATTTCTAACTTTTTTCTCAAAGTCTACCTCATTTTAATTTTAAATAAAATCCTTTTCCATTTAACTTATTTATATCATCATTAATAAAATACTTTAAGTCTCCACATTTCTTCTTAGTCTTATTTTCACTATATTGGCCAAAAATCACATTTTTATTAGTGATAAAAATATATTCATTTCCACTTTTATTTTTGTAATTCCTTAATCAAATTTCTTATCACTAATCCTCTAGGTTAACATTTAATAAAACATTTTGCATTGGATTTTCCCTTTGGAGAGCTTAGAGGCTGTGAGCCTCATGGTCTTTAGAACCAAAAATTCTTTTCCTCTCAAGCATAAATTATAGCTGTTGGTGTATGCCCTAGTGGCCAATACATTTTGTTTGTATTGACATACATTATATTATGCTATTTTTTGATATATGAGGCATTTCATTTATTGTGTTCTTTTTGATAGACATAATAAAGTCCTTAGAATAGTAAGTTTGATACCATAGGACATCAAGTGGATGACTTGATGGTGAGATCCTATTGGATAAAATACTATTCTTAAATGTCCCTAGTCAAGTATTATTGTTAATTAGGACAACAATAATGCATTGAGACTAGTATGTGCGTAGACTGATGACCACATCTCACGGGTCATGGATATGAGATATCAAGTCTACACATGGATATATATTAGAGTAATGATGTATTGGACAGACCCGCCATGAGAACGCTACGTGGATCGTTACGTGAGTGTCATAAGCGATTCTCATAGTGATAATGGTGTATGTGGTTCTTTGACCTGAAATCACTATGATTCCTACATGAGAAGTTGTGTGTTTTAAATGCCATCAAACGTCATCTGTAACAAGATGATTATAAAGTTGGTTATTAGACATATTGCGATGCATGTGGAGGAATGTGAGTGACCTAGATGGGATTTGTCCCTCCTACATAACAGAGTGATATCTTGAACCCCCGATTGAGTGAGACTATGAAATGCATAGTCATGCTCAAATGAGTCAATATGAGATATTGATCTCATTTGTTATTACTATGTCTACTCGGGAATCGAAACCGAAGATTGAATTAAACAAGGGTGACACGTTCCATGCCTTGTGTTCAATCTGGATATCCGGACAAAGGGACTAAACTACACGGAAACATTGATCACGGATAGGTTATGTCAAATCACTAACATTCTCATTACTTGGGTAGCAGTGATGTGTTGCTAGATATCGCTCACTGTTTGTAATATTAAAATGAGATTTTAATATTACTACCAACGTCATGAGAACCACGTAGGGTCGCACACTTAGAAAGACTAAATTGGAGTAATAAGGATCCAAGTTGGACTCGGATTCAATTGTGGGCCTAACTCATGACAGATGGGTTTTAGGGTTGCACAGCTTACCTTGCTACTACTCACACTCACTTAAGGCAACCACTATTATAAATAGTACTGTTAAGGGGGCTGCTATATATGTTACATCACAACCCTAGCCGCACCTAAGAAAGTGAGTGAGAGACAGTGAAAGGTTCTTCTCTTCTATTCGCAGCTAGCACCGCGAAACAGAAGCGTGACTCCTTTTGCAAGTCTGTTCGTGTGGATACCGCAGAAACATCATCGCTATTACGGTGTTGGTGATTCACCTCGCTTGTGTTTATCACGCTTCAAGAGGTAAATTTTAAAAAAAACTCGGATTATGGACTTTTCGCATGGATCCTGTATGGGAATCCTATTATTCCGCTGCGAGATATTTTGATCCGCAATTCCCAACAATAGCATACAACATACTTAAACATCAAAATCCTACTATAACAAGTTCATGCATAATATCAAAGCACTAAAATCACATAGAACAATTAATTACAAACCACATAATCATACACAAATTTCGTGTCCCTCACCACCATAAGTGGTTGATGAGGTTAATCTCCCTCTTACCTTAGATGTAGCCTCCTTGCTCCTAGTAGGATCCTTTGTATCAACTTCCTCCACCAAGTAGCTCTTAGAATCAAAGTAAACACAAATATATTAACATCCAAGGTTAGAGTTAGACAATCATAGATCAAATATGACCTTAGAATTTCAAGAATCAAATAAGAAATCAAGTTTCAAGAACTTTATCTTAGAACCCTAGATCTTGAATTCAAAAATCAAGTTTGAAAATGGTTGAACTAAGTCTTGATCACAACATCAAAGTTGCTTAGGATGATGTTTAGAATCAAGTAATATGGTTGGTTTGAATTATGAGAGGTTGGAAGGTGATTTTTGGGTAGTGAGGCCGTGAGCTTTGAGAGAAAATGGAAGAGAGAGTTTTTTATGTTTTGCATGCAAAGATGATAAGTGTAGAAATATGATAATAAAAAGTATTTTGGTCTCTTAAAGCCCTTTATGGCCGTGCGATATAAGGAGAGAAGGAGTGGTCAATTTGTTCACTACAACTCCTCACAACCACAAGGGTGGACATCCAAAGCTTCTCCTACAAGCTTATTTCTCATTGGTTATTCATAAAGGTGTCATAACCATCATCTTTGACTAGACTAGATATTTTCCAATAGTTATTATCTAATTGACAAAGGCTACTACTATTTATTATCCAATGGATAATAACATTACCCAATGGATAATAACTTTACCCAATGGATAATAACTTTACCCAATGGATAATAACATTATGCAATGGATAATAGAATTTGAACAGAAACTCAGATAAAGAAAATTTTTGACAACTATTTCCAGTTTCGAGTTTAGTAAGTTCCCTTGGCCCCGCATTAACAATCCAAAACTTTTTGGTCTAAGAAAATTTTTTATTTTTCTGGGCCCACCTCAAACACACATATAGTCCAAAATAATATTAAAATAATCAAAATAAATTAAAAATTCTCAAAAACTTACAAATATTATAAAACTCATATATATCAAGAAAAATGAAAAATCGAGGTGTTACACAATCCATAAACCTTCTCTAGACAAAAATTCTTATCATTTTCAAAGTTAAACAAGCATGCAAGTGGGAAATACATCATACATAAAAAGAGACTAGATTGCTCCAGCATGCGTCAAAGATTGCATATGGATTCACAGAAATATGTAGGTCATTTTACATCTATATCTATCATTGGGCAATCATTACTAGTTTTTGGCAACATGATATTCTTTACAAGTTTTCAACATTACAATCATGCATATTAAACATTGCAACCATGATGTGAAAGGGAACGACAATTGTATCTTGAATGGGTTTTTCATGAAATTTTCATTAAGATATATGCTCCTATGGGTATTATCAAAACATAATCATACAAAAACACATGTACATATAACACCAAAAGTAAACAATAATAAAATATAATCATAATAATACGAAAGTAAATATTTTAAGACACCCCCCAAACATGAGGGAAATAGTGTCCTCACTATTCAAAAGAAAACACAAAAGCATATATATAAAAGGAAATACAATGAAAGAAAAATGCCCTGAATGCCATGAGGGCTAGATAACTACATCCTCACTATCCGTGGTCTCATCATCCTCTCCATGTCCATGTCCATGTGTAGGTCCAAGATAGGAAGGGCCAGGTACAGCGGTAGGCGGAAGTCTGGGACTGGGAAGTCTTCCATCGGAAGCTATAAGCGCTCCACCATCCACCTCTGAGTTTGAATGGTATAAGACAACATGGCTATCATTTATGCCATTTGGGCCTCCATGTGCGCGTGCCATGCTGTATCATTTGCAGGTGCTGCCCGGGGCTCTATAGGAGTCTGTCTCTATACCCTACGAGTTGGTGCTGGGGCTGGAGCTCATCGCACCCTCTCAATGAAATAATCATTGAGAGGTTGTTTCACTTCAGTTGTCTCCTCATGTGGCTCCATTTCTATGGCCTGCCTCCGGTAAAGAAGATGAATGAGTGAAGGAAAGAAAAGACTCCTGCACTTTCTCACCACTCTCCTTAATTGGTCATGAATAATCTGGGCAACATCTAAAGAACAGTGCTCGAGGATAGAGTAGATCATAATAGCTTGTTCATGAGTCACCTCAGATAAGTTCACCGACAGGAGAATCCTAGTGTTGATAAAATGGTACCAGACTCTCGCCTTCGGTGTTAAGTAGGATCGAGGAAAATATCTTGGCCTGTTGGTCTGCACACTTAAGGTCCAAACCATAGGCTTTGCTGCATCTGTACAGATCCTGGCAGTAACAGTATTGAGGTTGATGCCCTCCTCAAGCTCCCATTAGAGGAAATGAGTATACTTGCAGACAACTGGTGGAGTCGACAAGCTCAGTGCTGCTCTAATGACCGTTGGAGAGTAGGAGACCTGGCGTCCCTGAACAATAACAGTAGTGGTGGTTGAAGGGTAATTTACGTCTATGTTCACATAAAATTTGTGAACTAAAGGAAGTGCTACCACCTTAGGGTGTTTTGCAAAAGATCCCCAACGAAGCTGGCAGATGGTCTGCTCTATGTCATAATGGATGGCCTGTCGAAAGGAAAATCCTCGCTCCGCCATCACTGGTTTGGAAACCAGTGTTGAGTACCTCTGGGCAGCCACCGCTGATACAAATCTCCTCTCGTCCAAAACAAGAGGGGGAGATAACTCCCTGTTATGCTGGTTTGAAGAACCTCGTTGTGTTTTAGGACCCATGACACCTGAAAAAGAATTGCAAAGTGTTAAAATTGAGTAATCAGAAATGTCAAACACATTTAAAACAGAGCAATTCTAGAAAATCTAGGGCCATACGTCGTGGCATTAATACCTGCACCGCGGCATTCAACATGTTCATGTAATGTCGCAGCATTGATAGGACACGTCACATCATTCAACCAAATTCAATAGAACGCCACGACACTCAATAGCATGTAGCAGAGTGAAAATGAAATTAACCCAGAAATGCAGGCAACATCAGGTTAAACCAAAATCATGCATTCCAGGCAGAAAGTTAAACAAAAACTGACAAAAATGTAAAAATACATAACCTATCAATTAACATTCTTCATAAAAAACAAGAAAAATATGAATAGAGAAAAGGATAAAACTAATTAAACCGAGAAAATATATTATAAACTAAAAAAAATTAAAATAAAGATCAACATACCTTGAAATGTAGAAGGCGTAAAACAGGAAGGGAAATTGTGAAGTGGAAAAAAAAGAACGAAAGAGAAAGGGAGAGATAGAGGAGACAGAAGAAACAAGAGAGAGATGAGTTGAAATGTGAGGCGTTCCAAACGCCGCAACACTTAACCCTAGCTGCCTCAGAGCATCGCGTCGTCATATATATGCGTCGTGGCGTGCATTAATTCCCTCCTAAATGAAATTTTAAATAATTACTATATATTATTTACTTTACTTTTTTTATTATTATATAAAGCAAGTACGCCGCGGCGTTCTAATCTAGTGCACTACGGTGCTGTGCTCTCTGGATTTTTGGCCCGAATTGTGGCATCAGCATCACGCCATGATGTAACACCCTAATTTTTCTTTTTTCTTGATATAAATGAGTTTTATAATATTTGTGAATTTTTGAGAATTTTTAAATAATTTTGATTATTTTAATATTATTTTGAGCTGTATGTGTGTTTGAGGCGGGCTAAAAAAAAAAAAAATTTCCCAGACCCGAAAGTTTTAAAATTATTGATGCAGGGCCGGGGGAACTTACTAAACCCGAAACTGGGAACAGTTGACGAAAATTTTCTTTATCTGAGTTTTTATTATCCATTAGGTAAAGCTATTATCCATTGTGTAATGTTATTATCCATTGGACAATAATTAACAGTAGTTATTATCCATTCGGTAATAATTTATAAAAATATCTAAAAATATCTAGCTTGGTCAAAGAAGGTGGCTATGACACCTATATGACCAACCAATTAGAAGCAAGCTTGGAGGGGAAGCTTTGCATATCCACCCTTGATCGAATTAATGGTTGTGGGAGCAAGCTTAGTGTAGAAGCCTTGGATGTTCATCATTGATTGAATCAATAGTTGTGAAGGGTTAAAAGTGGTCAAAATTATCATACTCCTTTCTCTCTTATCTCACGGCCATTTAGCTCTAAAAGTGACTAAATTCATTTTGCTATTACATGCAAAAGCTATCATCTTTTCTCTCAAAAGCTTAACACATTTTCTCTCATTTTCTCTTCTCTAGCTCACGGCTTCCTCACCCAAAAACACTTTCTAATCATTCATAATTCAAACAAATCATACTACTTAGTCCTAAACATCATTCCAAGCAACTTTGAAGTGGTAATCAAGGCTTGATTCCATCATCTTCAACTTGATGTTTGGATTCAAGTTCTAGGGTTTCAAGGTAAAATTCTTGAAACTTGAGTTCTTAGTTGATTCTTGAAATTCTAAGACCATATTTGATCTATGGTTGTCTTGCTCTAACCTTGGATGTTAATTTTTTTGTGTTTGCTTTGGTTTTTAAGAATCACTTGGTGAAGGAAGTTGATAGAAAGGATCAAATAAGGAGCTTAGGAAGCTACATACAAGGTAAGAGGGAGATTAACCTCATCAACCACTTATGGTGGTGAGGGACACGAATTTTGGTGTGATTATTTGGTTTGTAATTAATTGTTCTATGTGATTTATGGCTTTGATATTATGCATGAACTTGTTAGAGTAGAATTTTGATGCTTAAAGTATGATTGTATGTCATAAATATGCTAGTGAGGAAAGGAATTTTGGCTCCAATAGCCATTGAGGCTCACGACCTCTAAGCTCTTTAAAGGGGAATCCATTGCAAAAATATTTTATTAAATGATAACCTAGAGGATTAGTGGTAATAAATCAAATTAAGGAATTATATAATAAAAATGGAAATGAAAATATTTTTATCACTAATTAAAATGTAATTTTCGGCCATTAGAGGGAATTTAGGACTAAGAAGTAATTTGGGATTTTCAAGTATTTTATTTAAATGGATTTTAAATAAATTAAATGGAAAAGGATTTTATTTAAAATTAAAATAATATGAATTTTGAGAAAATGTTAGAAATATTATTTAAAGGTGATTTAATTAGGAAATAATGGAAATAAAGTCCAATTTTTATATTAAATAAGAAAAGTTTCAATTTGAGCTTAGAATATTGAGAAAATGTTTTACGCGATTGAAAATATGTAGAAAAACCCTTACACAATTTAAAAATAGTGATTTTTTAATTATGCGATTGAGAAAACATTTTAAAATCCTTACGTGATTGAGAAAACATTGAAAAACTGTTACGCGATTTGAAAACGTAACAGAAGTTTTTCGCAATTGTGAAAATGTGATAAAAACGCTACGCGACTGCGAGGAACAACAACTTTTGCTGTCGGGCTGATATACTGGACCCGGATATATCACTGTGTGTTTGTGGCTAATAGTGGCCTATAATGTGCATTAAGTCATTGGATATGCATTTGTCAAACAGACAGTGTCTGTTAAGGCTTTTGTTGCCTAGGAATTGAATTACACCTAAGTGCTGGTGTGAATTGCACAGTGTTGTTCACTTGTTGAACTAGGAGGCGTAGGAGCACAGGAATTCCACAAATGGACAGTAAGTAACTGAGGAATGCTCGAACGATCTTGACTAAACACTATTCCTATTCATGATTCGGCGTAGAATGTCGTGTATAATGCCTGATGTGCACTTTGAGAAATTATAGCACTTGGTCTGAGGCGGTCGATATACCGACATATCTTCTGGATCATTCTCTCTGAAATTGAGTTTAGCTCCATGGAGTAGGAAATTGGTTCATTGTGCATGTGCATAGTCAGTCAACATTTTATTGTGATATATATATGCATGTGTTGTATTAATTATTTGTTATTCAATACAATGATTATGTGATGCTATGAATGTATCTGTTAAATGCTGTGTATGAATAGTATGTTGTTTTACCATCTTTTTACTGCCATGATGGTATTGATGTAGGGGATCTCACCTCTTTGCTATGTTATTCTGTTTATTTGTATGTTTGATAAAGAGTGCGAAGAGGAAGAGGAGGACGGATCGCCTCATTTCTGTTTATGTTAGTTGTTTGTCTATTGTGATGGCGTCAAGGGGTTTTCTAGGATATGTGAAAATGCTGTTTAGAGGTGGCACGAATGTCTGGCGTTATGATGCTGATGAGGATCGCGTGGTGTATATTGGGCAGTGTCTGTTACCCTTAGTAGGACTTTTCATGGGGTCCCTATATTCTCTTTTAGTGCTTTTGTGCATTTACGTTTTACTATGCCTATGGAGTTTTTGTGGAGTACTCGTCGTGTTACTCCTACGGAGGACTCAGTTGTTTCTTTTGCATAGACTCCAGTCCATAGCCTTGCGACCCATCTAGGGTTTTTGTCTTCTGAGGAGTCTGACGAAGATCCGAAGGAGGATCCAGAGGAGTACCCCTCTGACTAGAGGTTTGGTACTAGGTTAGTTTATGTTTTGGGCTGTAGTACCTGTATAAATATTTTGAGGATAAAACTGAATATTTTAAAGTATTAGAACTTGGTATGTTTGTATTATAAATTATCTTAATTTGGTGTATTTTGCAATTTATTTAACTAATAGTTTAGTTAATACTATCCAAGCACATTCAATTTATAAAAGGTTGTTTAAAGTAACTATAAAGACTAAAATGTAGTAAATCTGAGTTAAAGATGTTAATTAAAGAATAGGGAATCCTCCTTCACCTCCAACTTCAATTAATAACATGCAATCCTTATGAGCAATATAAATGAAATGATTAAGTTAGCTTGAGAATCTAACTTAGTTAAAAGCCTATGTCTAGGTTAATCAACCATATTTCATTTACCTAATTTACTATGTTTCCATGAGAAGTAGTACAAAATCCACTCATTAAGATCTATTCTCAATTAGTTACTATGCATGACTAAGAGGTATATTTCTATACCATTAGCAAATCAACTTTTCAAAGCTAATTGAATAAAATCGAACATACATCAACCATACATATGATCTCAAATCCAAATTCCTATGTCTAGGTTCATTAGATTTCAACAAACCACTTAAAAGCTAATCAAACAATCAAGAGCATTAAGATCTATATGATTGAACGAAACCAAATCATGTATATAAACTCAAAGGATTACAAAATCATTCAATATTCATACGAGAATCCAAAGAAAATCCTATACATAGCTTAGCTAGCCATGAAACACTAAAATACAAGCATATACATCATGTTCATGAATATGAAAAAGAGAAAGGAGAAGGAATAGAAGAGAGAAGCTCAAAGATGATGATCCTGGATGCTTCAATCTCCTTCCAAGATGAAGATGCCTTCCAAACTTGGTTGCTTCTGCTTCCTTTTTGTCTAAAATGAAAACCCTAGCCACTGCTCTGCAAAAACACAAAAACTCACATCCAAAATATGATGAAATAGTATTTATACTATCAGAAAAATAGAGTCACATCACGATGTTCATTGTCCCATGTCACGGCACATATTCAAATTAGGTCACAAACGCCGTGACATCCATACTTTGCACTGCGTTGCTCTAGCCTCAAGTTTCTATTCTGAAGCAGGGGAATGCACTATGCCGCAACATTGATATGCCTTCACCGCGGTGTTGAATGTTGGTCTTTACACTTGGCTTTCTCATGGGCTTCGTGGTCCAATGCTAGTCCAAATTCTCCATATTTATGCTTGATTGGAGCCCTTCCTATAATAGAGAAATCACCACTTTAATAGCAATTGCAAATGTACTCAATTTATCAAAGATTTGGAAATATTTTCTCAAAATCATAATGGAATTCATCAAGATCAAATCAGATGAATATGATGCTAAAGTTCCATTCATGCATAAAAACAAGGACTAAGCAATCGGTATAGCACAGATATAGGGCACAAATAACTACATATTGTGGAGTTATTAGTTGCGTGCTGGCTGGAATGGTGACTAGCGGTGGTAGCTTGGTTGGGAGCAGCGGCGTCTCAGTGAGGGATAGTGCAACATTTTGCACAGCAAATAGTGGAGAGGAACTGGGCTTGGTGGGTTGCACGATAGCTAGGGTTATGACTCTGGCAGAGGCTCAGGCGTAGCTGTGAGGTATGTGCCTCTTTATTCTCCTTTCTATCTGTTTATTGTTATCATGTTTTGTCCTTCTTGTTGTTCTTCTTCCTCTGTGTAAGAGAAAACGCCATTTGTTTTTTCGTTCTTTGAGTTAAAAACGTTAGCTTGGAGCCAAGTCTCTTCTTTTGGCAATTGAATGGTAATTATCTCTCTGCTTTATAGTTTTTCTGATTTGATTGAAATAACAGGAAAAATTAAAACCTTTTTTTCTTAAAACAAAAACAAGTATAAAGGAAGGAAATTCTAACGTATGTGGCACATTTTTGTTATTATAGAATGAAATGTGTTGTAACTAAGCAGGAATGGTACTACTGCCCCTAATGAAACAAGTGTATCCAGCAGTCAAATTATGAACATCTAGTGCTTTCTGAATATAAATCTAGTGTTTCACGACATATCTAGCTTTTATTGTTAATTTATTGGTAATGCTCTGTAAATGTTTTTTTTTTCGCTCTGTAGAAATCTGTAATGTGTTGCCAATTTGGTTCACATAAAGCTGCATCTGCTGTAACTGTTTTCTTTTATTGATGTTGTTTCACCTGCTGAACACAAGTGCTTAAAGAGAGAAGTAAATGAGGTGGTTAAAAGTATAAGGTGTGGTCATAAAGGGTCAGTATTCTCTTAAAATTCTCTTTTTTAGAAAGAACATTAGATAATATGTCTGCAAAAGCCTTGTTCTTGTTGATCCCCCTTGAGGGGAATAAAAAAGGCACACACATAGTAGGATTCTATGAATTCCCTTGTGTTATTTATGGATTTCACTGTGCAAAACAAAAATGTGTAGCCTGATTTTCTACTTTTGTGAGTGCAAATTATATGTTATAGCTGGGAACATATCACCCATTGATGTCATCACTCGTGTTCCTATCTTGTGTGAAGAATCTGACATTATTTATGTATATGTCCCTTCTAAAGAATTATGTAACCCACTTTACCTTGTATCTTGATGTTTATGAATTTGGAATGTATGAACAGAGATTATGGATTTTTATAGATAAATTCACCCTTTGTGGTTATGAAGTTATAATTAGTTAGTGTTTTTCCAATGCACTTTTCATATTTTAAAATACTTCTACATAAGGAAGAATGGACCTTGACTTTCTTTGAAATTTTAGACGTTGTGTGGGTTTATATCTAGTTTCCATTAATTTTTCCATTGCACAAGTTCTTGTGTCTAGTTATTGTCATATGCTTATGGTATAAATATGCAAAGACATTATATATATGAATGAAGTATATATAAATTGTTGGAACCCTTCATTACTAGGGTATGATTTCTCTTATTTAAAATCATTGTGCTAGGGAATTTTGGGTTTATTGGGAATTTTGGGGAGACCCAGCTCCACAATTTGGGGCTATCTTCCATGTGTACCTTCCTAGTAACATCTCTTTGTTTTTGTGATTCCTACATGCTTATCACTTGAGTGAAGGTTTCATTTTCGCTTACCAATAGATATTTGTGAATATTACTTTGCTTTTCTCTTGTTACCGACATAAGTTAATTAGGACTTATCTCATAATTTCAAGAATGAATCACAGAATCAACAAATAAAATTGATAATTAAAAGTTTTTTATTGTTATTTAATTCATTATCACTCCTTTATTCAACCTAATTTAGAAATTTAGTGTCTTTGTTCCCTTCTCAAGCTGCTGGTACACTGTTTGGACTTAATGGTTGTGTTGATATGCTTGATCATCTTTTTGTCATCGTTTGAACATAATTTTAAAAATCATCAGCAAGTGATGAAAATGGTGACATCACGGAGGAGATATAGGAAGGGATCCCTCTATGTGTGTGTGTGTGTCAATTACTCTAAAGTATATATGCATGGTTAACTTACTCTTGTCTATATATCTATCAATCTATTTTTTTATCTTTATAGATTTTGAATTTTCAATAGTCTGATTCAGTAATTCTAACTATGAATCCTTCTTTATTTTGGATTCAAGGTTGTCTAGTTACGACTAGAAAAGTGATTTAGGTTGGTGACTACGTTGTTAACCCCTAACAAGGCAATTTGTGCACACTTGAAGAGTATGTATTCTCTATTCTCCGCCCTATAATTTAGTTTTCTACATCTTTATTTTCATTGATTCATAATTTTTTTTAGAAGATCAAAGATATGAAAAGAAAAGCTATGAGTTAATTTGTATGTCTTAGACTTTGTGTTTTTCATGATTTATGCTTTTGGAACCTAATATATTATTAATCAGTGAGAGAACTTATAATTTCCTCCTTATTGTTAGTCATGGTAACCATCACCCAAGAGGGGGGTGAATTCGGTGATTACAAATTTTTAAAACACTTTTTAGAAATTGTGCACTTTGATATTTTCAATCAACACATGCAACGGAATAAGTTTAACAAAGGTACAACTATTAGAGATTTCTCAAATACCACTTGGGCTATAGGATAAATCAAGCAAATAAGCTAGATATCAAATTCAACTGAAGCAAATAGAATTAAGGCACAAATGTAAAGGAGATAGAGTTGAGAGAAACAAACACAATATTTATCCCGGTTCAACCACCAACCAATGTCCAGTCCTCAAGTAAACCACCCAAGATTTTCCACTATATCTTCAAACTTCAACAGGTGCTTGATGACCTTTACAAACTGGAGCACTCAACACACCTTGGGATACCTCACCCTTTGTGCTTGAGCCTCAAACAAGGATACCTCACCTTTTATAACTTTTGAGGGATACCTCACCCTCTTTACAACCAAGGGATACCTCACCCTTTTCTCTAGAGGGATACCTCACCCTTTTATCTAGAGGGATACCTCACCCTCTTTACAGATCAAACAAAGTGTAGATAAAATAAAACTCTCTCAAGAGTGGATAATACAAATTGAAGTTTTATGGATATAAAGGATTCACACGCTTATAACTCAAAAATAGAGGATTGGAGAAAGAGATAGTAAAACACGAATTTAATGTTTAAGGATGATTTTCAGATTGTTCACCAACATTTCTTTGATGCCCAAATACTTTCATTTATAGCCCAAAGCTTTTTAGAGCCGTGGGTGGTGGTTGGGAAGCATTAAATGCCAATTATAGCCATTGGAAAGTGTTTTTCTGTTGCCTAGATAACCAATTAGGAGATTGTCCTAATCGGTTAGGACCACAAAAATTGACTCCTGATTCATCAACTAACCGATTAGAGGAAGTGCCTAATCGGTTAGGAGCTTTAAAATTTGGCTCCCGACTTTCACAATAACTGATTAGAGGAAATGCCTAATCGGTTAGGAGCTTTAGAAATTAGCTCAATAACTAATTAGGGAAATAGCCTAATCGGTTAGGAGCTTTAAAAACATGAAAAATGCTCCTGACTTGGTGAATAACCGGTTATGAAAAATTCATAATCGGTTATTGTACTCTAGTTTTGAAAACTGACTTTAAATGATCATAACTTTTTTCGTTTCTTATCCATTTAAAGTAAATGACCACTCATTGGAAAGATATTTGTGTTTATTTTCATATGAGTTTTAGAACAAATCTCAAAGTATTTTGAAAGTTATGATAAAAAAAGTAACCAAAGGTCAATTTTACAAAACACAAACTTGGCTATTTTTCATAGATTTGAATTACCACCAAGACTAGCTTTCAAAACATATTTGTTGGACATTTTAGCATATGAAAATCATTTGTAAAGATTTGAAAACATATTTGAGCTCAGTGTGATTCGTATTTACCTTTACATAAGATCTAAGTCCTATAAGTTATTCTTGAAGATCTTGGACTTGATCTTGCCATCATCAATTCTAGTCCTTAGGCTTTTTGATGTAATCCAAGCTTCCAAAAAAAAAAATTCTTCTCTTCAAATCTTGTAAATGCTTGGAACATCTTTATCATTTTCATTCTTCTTGAGTAGAGCATAGTTGTGATGTTTTGCTTTCTTGTTACAATGCTCTCTCTTGGTACTTGAACTATCCTACAAAGTATTACTCACTTAAAACAAATATAGTTAGTCCAAATTCATAACTCAATATCTTCATATGCATGATTCATAAATGTATAACTCTAGTTAGTCTAACATGTATATAAGACTTCCATAGATACATCCAAATAATATATTTATTAATTATTAATGGATATGTTCTATATAGGATGCAACAAAGAATACTTTGTATATTTTCATTTAAATAGAGTCAAATCCAATATTAATTCATTATAACTTATAAAAAGCATTATTAGATATATTATATAAAAAATGTTACACATATCTCATTGCATGATTATTAAGTGAAATATAACTAGATAAAGTACATAATCATGCATGATACAATATATCTCATTAAGCACATCTATGTAGCATGATCAATATTCTTTTGTAATGCATTTGTCATCTATTAAGCACATCTATGAAGCATAAGTATCATTCTTTTTATCTTGTATTTGTTATAATCAAAACTTAACATATTAAACCATTGGGGCAAAGACAATTCTACAATCTCCCCATTTTTTATGTTGACAAATCACCAAAGAAAAATATATTGAGCAATATAGAAGAATAGATATTCATGTAAGCATATCAAACAATTAGCACAAGAACATATTTTTCTTTCCAATTTTCACTCCCCCTATTTGACATCAACAAAAAGGCTTAGGAAGGAATTATAATATTTTCTCTCCCCTTATAGATAAAACTCATATTGCCAAGAAGAGTAGGATCATCAAAACCAAAAACTTCTTCAAGTTATTCAAAACATAATTGTCTCCCCCTATTTGATTCTACATATGATTCAAGAATAGAGAGATGAAACAAGTATGCTTTCCAGATATAAAAAATTATTCATGTAATGCTTGTCACATTTTGGTATATCAATATTTAGCATATGATATCAATAAGCTTAAGAAATTACGTCTAACATATAATATCTTGCATACCACATCATAAATAAGTACCACTTCATGAAAGTTACAAAATATCCATATAAGGCCATGAAATTAAGGTTTTCAAACGAAAGATCATACAACTTGCCACATATCAAGCATTTCTCAATGAAAGAATTAAAAAAATATGAAGTTTAAGAATGTTTACCTTCTTTCATTGATAGAGGGAAAGAGAATAAGAGATGGTCTTTGTTGACATGTTGATAGTATTATCAATAAAACACTTCATGTCAAATAAGGATATTGTTACCAAGTGGTCTCAATACTCAAGAGGGGGGTGAATTGAGTATAAAAAATAAGTTCACAAATCTTTCACAAAACGTTTGATAAACAATTTTTGTTAAAGCTATTTGATGATTAGAGATGATTGGATAAATGAGATAAAACTTTTACTTATAAATGTAATAGCCAAAGGAAACAATATTCAAGCAATTCAATAAAACAGTGCTCAATGTAAAGAGAAGGGTTTAGAGAAAATAAACACAATGATTTATCCTGGTTCGATCACCAATCCACTTGTGATCTACGTCCAGTCCTCAAGCAACCACTTGAAATTTTTCACTATATCTTCAAGCTTCAATAGGTGCTTGACAACTTTTACAACCTTGAGCACTCAACACTTTGAGATACCTCACCCTTGGAGCTTAAGTCTCTTCAACTAAGGGATGCCTCACCCTTTATACTTTTGGAGGGATGCCTCACCCTCTTTACAAAGCAATTTAGATTGATAGAATGAAACTCTCACAAGAGTAGATGATTACAAATTGAAACTCTAATATGCTCTCAAAGAATAACTCAAGTTTTTCTAAAAAACAGAGCAAGAAGGGATTTGAAGATTAAATCACATATTGAAGTATTGGTAATTAGTTTTTGGTTCAAGGTCAACCTTTAATGAAGACCCAACATTGGTATTTATAAGTTTTGCAAGTAATGGAACCGTTGGGGACTTTTAGCCAAGCATTAAATGCCATTAATATAACCGTTGGACTCTGTCAGTGTAACGCCCCTTTTCTGGAGGGAACGTCACATTGTCAAATAAAATAAAAAGCAGAAATTAAATAATTAATCTCTTAAGACCCGGTTTAAATAATTAAAGGTTGAATTACCTGATACTTTAATATGTAAAAATAGTAGTATATATATTTTTTGTTATAATAATGATGACAATGCGGAATATTAATTACCGTAAAATAAAACAAGAATAATTTCACGAACAACATACATACATATACTTAAATATAACGGTGTTTTAGTTACAAGCTGGAATCAATCCAAAAGCAAAACTATACTTGCCTATGGATTTACACATCAACACCACTCCGAATAACAAAATATACAACCCATAAGACAAAAATAACATCGAGCCCCCAAAATAAAAGACTAGCATGTACCATCGTAGCTACCGGTGATGTCAATCCCTCAAATGGGGAGGAACCGTAGCAAGATCCTCAACAGGATCCTCCTTGGGATCATATTCTGGGATTTCCTAGATCTTCCTCCTCGGAGGAAACTTCCATCGAAACCACGAAGCACGGGAGAGCAAGTAGAATCAAATGAGTCTTCACGCGGGTTGTGGAAACGAGAACCCCATATCTCGCGAATGGGTAAATAGAATCCAAACGTAGTCGAATATGGCGGTGAGAACCGGCATCTCGTGTCGCCTCCATCTCCAAGCAAATGCTAGTCGAACGGCCACCCTCTCGAAGGTTCAAGTAGCACCGACCTCCTTGCCGTCGTCTTCGACAAATATAAGGTATATACAAATAGTGCACAATAGCAATACGAAAAGAGGTAAGATATCCTACCATCAATACCAATACAAAGAACCAAGAACCGAATCCGCATAGCGCCCACGTAGCATGTAAAGGCAATAAATAAATTTCTAAACAGATAACCGTCGGGCGGTCATCGACGGGGATAATGAATAAGTCATAATATCCGACGAGTTAAATCCAGTGAGTTAAATCCAAGCAAGATTAAATCCAGGCGAGTTAAATCCGGACGGTTAAATCCAGGCGATTAAATCCAGCGGTCCATAATAATAAGAGCAGTCAACCATTCATAGTATACAAAAAACATCAATAAATAAATGTATGATAATGTGATGCATATGCATGGACGCCCAATATCCTACTCCATGGAGCTAGACACAAAATAGTCAGAGAGAAAGATCAGGAGACGTGTACTGTATCTCGGCTGCCGAGGCCTTGTGCTATATAAACATATATATATTTTCCACGTGCACATCATGGCATTGTACAGACAGTCCGCGCTCGATCGTGATATAGGACAGTGTCTCGGTCCGGATCGTCGGTGCGTTTGCATCGGTCTACCCCACAGGCAGAAGAGCCACCAACCGCCTATTGCGAGGAACCCGCACCCCGACGCCCCCAAGGTCATTAAAGACCTACACTAGTCTATTTGCACCCGCACAAAAGGTGTGTTCAATCTCCTAGGCAACTTGGCCTTACAATAGTCCATAGGACATTTCAATACATAAAATATTATGCGTCATGATGATAATTCAAAATATGATAATCATCACATAATATGCCATAATTGGCCAAGAGAGTACAAATATGCAAATTAGCATTCAAGAGAACCCATCATCAGAATAGCATCAATTTAAAGTCAAGAAGCACATTTTAGGTTCATTATGGATTTCCCAAACCCTCCAAGTTTCACACTCTCTTGTTCTTTTCTTCTAGTAACCTCAAGTCTTATAATAATTATCTCATTGGCTCATTGAGGTTTATGAAACCCTTAATTTCTTGTACTCTTTAAATACTTGTAATTCAAGTTATGGGTTATGAAGTTTTAGCCCAAATCTCACTTAGAGGCCGTGGCTTTCCCAAGGTCTCAAGTAAGTCATGTTCACATGATTAGTCCCATTTAAGTGTTACTTGATCCAAATTATTTGATCACTATGATTACCTTCCAATTCTTGCTTATTTCCTAAGTCTTAACCATATTTCATTATGAAAATTAATGTTACAAATTATCTTCTATTAAGCTTTACTTAATTTCTTGATTAACTCAAGTCTTAGTATCTCACAATTTTAGTCATCATTTCCCTCATTCAAGTCCTCAAAACCGTGACACTCAAGGGGTTACTAGATTACCATTTTCTTTTCATTAATTTGTCCTTCCTTTACTCAATTTACCTAGCATCATTCTTGACATAAATTCCATCCAAGTTCAGCCCACAAAACAGCCCCAAGAACCATAGGACTTCTAGCTAAAATTTTTCAGATTTTAGTCCACTTAACTTGCCCTTAATTCCTTGTCTTGATTAAGCTTTACATTGATCAAAATTTTAACATAATTTCCCCACATTTTCCAGCCAAAACCGTGGCACACTTAGGAGTCACACAACCAGAATTTTGTTCCACTTAAACCAACATTAACCACTTGATTTAATTAAGCATGCATTGATAAAAAATTAAGCATCATTCACCATGCATTTTCCAAGCCAAAACAACCCAAAACCGTGGCACACAATGCATGTTCAGCAACCAGAATTTTCAGCAAGCCAACATGGATTCCAATCACAAGCATACATGATTAAACAACCATTCAATCCATTTCTCAAAGCTAAACTAAGGTAGCAATCAAGTAAGCAAATTTACAAGCACATTCAAGAATAACCACTATGTGGTTTTTCTTCCAAAGATTAAATACAAGGTCCCTAGTTGCTAAAGAGGTTGAGGGGGATTAATCTTCCTCTTACCAAGAAGAAGAACCAAGAACACTTCCAAGACCCCTTTGATTTTCGGATTTTTGCCTCCAAAAACCCTAGAAAATGCAACATGAATTAGAACAAGGTAATGGTGTGAAAATGAAGAAGAGGATAGCCATTAAACCAAGGTGAAAATAGAAAATGAAAATGGAGTCCAAATCTGAAATTTTTCCAGCCATGGAAGCTCACCTTCAAAGCTTGAAAAGAGGTTGAAGATGGAAGCTTTCCTTGAAACTTCAAGCACAAATGTTGAAGAGAATGAGTAGGAGATTAAGAAAGTATGATCAAGTATTATTTTTGTGATGGTTGGGGAAATGGGAAAGTGGGCTGCCGTGAGGTGAGTGGGAGAGAAAGAAAGAAATGTTGAAGAAGACAATAGAAGAGGAAGAACGTAAATGAAGAAGGAAATAGGCTTTTGGGTGAATAAATGATGTAATGTGATATTTGGTTAATTAAAACCAATTCCTCCCCTTTTCCAAACAGCAGCAGACGTGAAAGAGAGAGTGTGAGTGGGAGGTCAGAATTTTGGCTTCCAAAGGAAGCTAATTGGTTGAGTCAAAGCTTGGGTCAAAGCTTGTCATGGAAGCTTAGAATAAAATACTATTAAATTTGAATTAAAGTGAATGGATTAGACATAAAGTAGATTGCATTAGGATAATGTGATAGGATTTTTATTACACACTATTATCCCATAGATAATAGTTACAGTTGATAGAAATCGAAATTTAATTAATCTGACAGATGAATTTTTCGCTGTATTAATTTATTTTATCTGTTAAGATTTCTCAAAAAATGGTGCAAACCTCGTAAATTGTGTCAAGTCTCGGGTTCAGTAAGATCCCCCGTCGACTTATCCATAGTCCAAGGTTCACAGAGAAAATGTCGCATTTTCTCAGTTCCGCGCGGTACGCATGCAAAACGAGAAATATAGTAAAATATTTGACGTTTTCGTAAAATTCTAGAAAAATTCCCATAAATCACAAATATTAGAAAATGACTATTGATGATGAAATAATCAATTTCCGGAGTGTTACACTGATCTCAGAAATTCTCAGCCCAGTGTGCACGCAAAACGAAGAATATATTAAAATATTTGACGTTTCCGTAAAATTCTAGAAAAATTCCTAAAAATCAAGAATATTATAAAATGACATTTTATAAATGAATGAACAGTTTTCGGGATGTTACAACACTCCCCAACTAAAAAGAAATTTCGTCCTCGAAATTTACATACCTCAAAACAATTCAGGATGTTGCTCCTTCATCTTGTCTTCTAATTCCCAAGTAGCATCACCAGTTGCTTCATTCCAGATCACCTTCACTAATGGAATTTCCTTGCCTCGAAGTTGCTTTATCCGTCGATCCTCGATTCTCACGGGAGGTGCCTCATAGGTTAAGTTCTCTTTCAACTGTACTGTGTCTAGTGCTATCACATGACTTAGATCAGGCAAATACTTACGAATCTGTGACACATGGAAAACATTGTGTATGTTTGAAAGAATGGGAGGTAAGGCTATTTGGTAAGCTACTGGACCTACACGGCGAAGAATTTGGTAAGGTCCAAGGAATTTTGGAGTGAGTTTTCTAGATTTCAAAGTCCGCCGACCCCAGTCGTGGGTGTGACTTTCAAGAATACGTGCTCACCTTCTTCGAACTCAAGAGGTTTTCCTTCTTATCGGCATAACTCTTTTGCCGGCTCGAGCGATCTTCATCTTTTCTTGAATCATCTTAACTTTCTCAGTCGTCTGTTGAATGATATCTGGCCCAATCGTAAGACGCTCTCCATCTTGGTACCAACACAATGGTGTTCGACACCGTCTTCCATATAGAGCTTCATAGGGTGCCATCCCTATACTCGAATGGTAACTGTTATTATAAGTGAACTCTATTAATGGTAAGATCTGATCCCAACCTCCAGTCTGTTCAATGGCACAAGCTCTAAGCAAATCTTCTAGAGACTGGATCGTTCTTTTCGATTGACCATCGGTTTACGGATGATACGCCGAGCTTAGGCGCAATTTTGTTCCCAACGATGCTTGCAAACTCTGCCAAAACTTTGAAGTAAACCTTGGATCTCTATCCGAAACTATACTCATAGGTATACCATGCAGTCTGACGATTTCTCCAATATACAGTCGGGTCAGTTTCTCCAAACTGTACCTTATGTTAATCGGGAGGAAATGAGCAGACTTTGTAAGTCGGTCAACTATTACCCATATCGAGTCATGTCCTATTCTTGTCTTAGGTAACCCCACAACGAAATCCATTGCAATGCTGTCCCATTTCCATTCAGGAATAGACAATGGTTGCAGCAATCCAGCAGGTCGTTGGTGTTCCACTTTTGCTTTCTGACAGACTAGGCAAGTCGATACACATCTAGTAACGTCACTTTTCAGTCCGTGCCACCAAAACAACTTCTTCAAATCCTGGTACATCTTTGTTATGCCCGGGTGCATATTCAGCTTGCTCGTGTGAGCGTGATCCACAATATATTGTCTAAGCTCTTGGTCACGAGGAATACAAATTCTTTCCCGAAATCTTAGAATTCCATCCGTTCCTTCTTTGAACTCTGTTTCTTTGCCTTGCTTTATCAGCTCTCGCACTTCTTGCAAAAATTCATCGGTTTTCTGCTTTTCCCAGATATCTTCCATCAGCTCGCTTGAGATGGTAACCATATTTATGCAGATTTCTCCCGGTTTCAACTTTACAAACGACCACACATCTCTAAATTGTTCGATGAGCTCCTTTTCCTTGATCATCAAAGCAGAAACACTGATAGTCTTTCTACTTAAGGCGTCAGCCACGACATTTGCCTTGCCAGGATGATACAACAAGTGAAAGTCGTAATCCTTAGGAATTCTAGCCATCTCCTCTGTCTCATATTCAGCTCCTCCTTCGATCATATAAGTATTTCAAGCTCTTGTGGTCACCGAAGATGTTGAACGTTGCTCCATAAAGGAAATGTCTCCATATCTTTAGAGCAAAGACCACGTACTGCCAACTCTAAATCGTGTGTCGGGTAGTTCTTCTCCTGCACTCGCAACTGTCGCGAAGCATAGGCCACCACTTTTCTGTGTTGCATAAGGACAGATCCCAACCCTTGATACGAAGCATCACAATACACCTCGAATGGCTCATTCGGATCAGGTAATACCAATACTGGTGAAGTAGTGAGTCGTTCCTTTAATCCTTGGAAACTCTGCTCGCAGCTATCAGTCCATTCAAAAGTCTGATTCTTCGTTGTCAACTGGGTGAGCGGTCCAGCAATTTTGGAAAATCCTTCAATGAATCTCCTGTAATATCCAGCTAAGTCCACGAAGCTACGAACCTCCGTTACAGACTTTGGATGTTCCCATTGTAACACTGCTTCTACTTTTGACGGATCTACCGCGATTCCTTCCTTTGAGATCACATGGCCCAAAAACTTCACTTCGTCAAGCCAAAACTCACACTTCGATAGTTTTGCATACAGCTCTTTCTCCTTCAAAATTTGAAGAACTATGCTGAGATGTTCAGCATGATCCTCCTGATTCTGAGAATATATCAAGATGTCATCAATGAAGACGACAACAAACCTATCCAAGTACGGACGAAAGATGCGGGTCATGTAATCCATGAAGATAGCAGGTGCATTCGTCACGCCAAACGGCATCACAAGATACTGTAATGACCGTATCGGGCACGAAAAGCGTCTTGGGTACATCCTCTGTTTTCACTCTTATCTGATGATACCCAGATCTCAAATCGATCTTCGAAAATACCACTGCTCCTTTCAGTTGGTCCATCAAATCGTCAATTCTCGGGAGAGGATACTTGTTCTTGATCGTCAACTTGTTCAATTGCCTGTAGTCCACGCACAATCTTGAAGTACCGTCCTTTTTCCTAACTAATAACACAGGCGCCCCCCAAGGTGATACACTTGGTCGGACAAATTGTTTCTCCAAAAGCTCTTCCAGCTGTTTCTTAAGCTCTGCCAGTTCCGTTGGTGACATCCGATAGGGTGCTATAGACACAGGACCAGCTCCCGATACTAGATCAATAGCAAACTCTATCTCACGAGTTGGTGGTAATCCAGGCACTTCTTCTGGAAAGACTTCAGAGAATTCCCTCACTATAGGAATAGTGCTCAAGTCAGCCTCAATCTCGATTCTCAAAGAAGATAGCAGCATGTATCCCTGAGCTCCTTCTTTCAATAGAGCTCGCGCTTGGTTGGCCGTCAAGTATCTAGAATTCTCATCCACAGGAAAGACTATGGTTTTTCTGGAACAGTCTAACATAACATGGTTGGAAGATAACCCGGTCCATTCCTAAGATTATAGCTAAGCGTGATAAAGGTAGACAGATTAGATCAACGAGTAAAAGACGCGACCTTCAACAATCAGAGGACATTTTAGACAGAATTTGGTAGTAACTACAGGTTTATCAGTAGGGGTTGAAACAGTCAACTCAAAAGGTAGTTCAGACACAGACAAGCCAAGTCGTAGCACACAATCATACGATATGAAAGAATGGGTTGCCCCAGAGTCATACAGTACTTTTAAAAAATTACCTCCTATGGTGCCTTCCCCTTGAATCAAGTCTTCGGATTCAGAAGCTTCGGCTCCGCTCATAGTGTAAACTCGACCTCGGCTTGCGGTTTCTTGGCTCGAGTCGCATTGGTGATGGTTCAGCCTTCGTTTGATTGCAGTCTCTAGATATGTGACTTGGTTTGCCACATCGGAAACAGATGACTCCTTTGATGGTGCACTCCCTCGTAGGATGATCTTTTCCGCACTTCAGGCACTTAAAAGAACGTGTCATATTCTGACCAGATCGGTTCCCAGTAGAACCTCCACCAAATTGTTGCTGATTTCCCGCCGGTGGGGAATAAGGTTTCTTCTGAAAGCGGTTTGAACCACTGCCTCCACCTCTTTGGAACCTAGTAGGTCCGAAGTTCTTGTTTCTCGAGTCTTTAGCCCGTTCCAAGGCTTCAACTTCACAGCACGTGTCTAGCAATTCTGAGAATACCTTCATCTTCAGGGTGATGACGGCTTTCTTCACCTCACATCTCAGTCCTTCAGTGAATTTCCAACACTTCCAGACTTCATCGGTTTGGTGTTGGTAGTGTGTAGAAAATTGCTCCAAGCTCTCAAATTTAGCTGCATACTCGCTGACGGTCATACCTCCTTGTCGCAAGTTGAGGAATTCCAGCTCCTTTGCATGTCTCGCATTTGCAGGAAAATACTTGTCCAAAAACTTGTTCTTGAACATTTCCCAGGTGATATCAGTTCCTGCGGCTTCCAATGCTTTCTGAGCTCCGTTCCACCAGTTTTCGGCATTGCCCGTAAGCATGAAAGTAGCATAGTTCACCTTCTTGTCTTGGCACAGTTCATGCCACGAAAGACCTTTTCCAGATCCTTGATCCATAGACTAGCTTTGTCGAGGATCAAATTCTCCCGAAATTGCGGAGGGTTGTGACGACAAAATTCTCGCTAAATTCTCGCGCATCCGATCGCCTCATGTTGTTGAGCGATTGTTCTTCCGTTGAACAAAGACGCTCATTTTTCGCGCAATAAGTTACGCCATCCGCCGCATCGCTTCTCTGCATTTGCAATATCTCCACTTCTCGCCATTTCACTTTCTCTTAAGTTATGTAAGTGAAACATATGGAGAGAGTTAAATATATTCACTCAGAATGCCAATCACAGAGATTTCACACAGACAAACAAGACAGACTCATACACAAGACCCAAAGAAAACATAAACCGGGGCTCTGATACTAACCTGATGTAACGCCCCTTTTCTGGAGGGAACGTCACATTGTCAAATAAAATAAAAAGCGGAAATTAAATAATTAATCTCTTAAGACCCGGTTTAAATAATTAAAGGTTGAATTACCTGATACTTTAATATGTAAAAATAGCAGTATATATATATTTTTGTTATAATAATGATGACAATGCGGAATATTAATTACCGTAAAATAAAACAGTAAACGAAATTTCACCTGAATAACATACATACATCTACTTAAATATAACGGTGTTTTAGTTACAAGCCTGGAATCAATCCAAAAAGCAAAACTATACCTGCCTATGGATTTACACATCAACACCACTCCAGAATAACAAAATATACAACCCATAAGACAAAAATAACATCAGGCCCCCAAAATAAAAGACTAGCAGCCATCAGTAGCTACCAGTGATGTCAATCCCTCAAATGGGGAGGAACCGTAGCAAGATCCTCTACAGGATCCTCCTCGGGATCATATTCTGGGATTTCCTTAGGATCTTCCTCCTCAAAGGAAACTTCCATCGAAACCACATAAGCACGGGACGGGGCCCGAGCAGTAGAATCAAATGAGTCTTCACGCGGGTTGTGGAAACGAGAACCCCACATCTCGCGAATAGGTAGATAGAACTCCAGACGTAGTCGAATATGGCAGGTGAGAACCAAGCATCTCGTGTCGCCTCCATCTCCAAGCAAATGCTAGTCGAGGTACGGCCACCCGCTCGAAGGTTCAGTAGCACCGACCTCCTTGCCGTCGTCTTCGACAAATATAAGGTATATACAAATAGTGCACAATAGCAATACAGAAAAGAGGTAAGATATCCTACCATCAATACCAATACAGCAACCAAGAACCGAACGGTGCATAGCGCCCACGTAGCATGTAAAGGCAATAAATAAATTTCTAAACAGATAACCAGTCAGGCAGTCATCGACAGGGATAATGAATAAGTCATAATATCCAGACAGTTAAATCCAGGCAGTTAAATCCAGACAGTTAAATCCAGGCAGTTAAATCCAGACGGTTAAATCCAGGCAGTTAAATCCAGGCAGTCCATAATAATAAGAGCAGTCAACCATTCATAGTATACAAAACAGCATCAATAAATAAATGTATGATAATGTGATGCATATGCATGGACGCCCAATATCCTACTCCATGGAGCTAGACACAAAATAGTCGGAGAGAAAGATCAGGAGACGTGTATTGTATCTCTACTGCCGAGGCCTTGTGCTATATAAACATATATATATTTTCCACGTGCACATCATGGCATTGTACGAGACGATCCGCGCTCGATCGCGATATAGGACAAGTGTCTCGGTCCGGATCGTCGGTGCGTTTGCATCGGTCTACCCCACAGCGTAAGAGCTACCAACCGCCTATTGCGAGGAACCCGCACCCGACGCCCTAAGGTCATTAAAGACCTACACTAGTCTATTCGCACCCGCACAAAAGGTGTGTTCAATCTCCTAGGCAACTTGGCCTTACAACAAAGTCCATAGGACATTTCAATGCATAAAATATTATGCGTCATGATGATAATTCAAAATATGATAATCATCACATAATATGCCATAATTGGCCAAGAGAGTACAAATATGCAAATTAGCATTCAAGAGAACCCATCTTCAGAATAGCATCAATTTAAAGTCAAGAAGCACATTTTAGGTTCATTATGGATTTCCCAAACCCTCCAAGTTTCACACTCTCTTGTTCTTTTCTTCTAGTAACCTCAAGTCTTATAATAATTATCTCATTGGCTCATTGAGGTTTATGAAACCCTTAATTTCTTGTACTCTTTAAATACTTGTAATTCAAGTTATGGGTTATGAAGTTTTAGCCCAAATCTCACTTAGAGGCCGTGGCTTTCCCAAGGTCTCAAGTAAGTCATGTTCACATGATTAGTCCCATTTAAGTGTTACTTGATCCAAATTATTTGATCACTATGATTACCTTCCAATTCTTGCTTATTTCCTAAGTCTTAACCATATTTCATTATGAAAATTAATGTTACAAATTATCTTCTATTAAGCTTTACTTAATTTCTTAATTAACTCAAGTTTTAGTATCTCACAATTTTAGTCATCATTTCCCTCATTCAAATCCTCAAAACCATGACACTCAAGGGGTTACTAGATTACCATTTTCTTTTCATTAATTTGTCCTTCCTTTACTCAATTAACCTAGCATCATTCTTGACATAAATTCCATCCAAGTTCAGCCCACAAAACAGCCCCAAGAACCATAGGACTTCTAGCTAAAATTTTTCAAATTTTAGTGCACTTAACTTGCCCTTAATTCCTTGTCTTGATTAAGCTTTACATTGATCAAAATTTTAACATAATTTCCCCACATTTTCCAGCCAAAACCGTGGCACACTTAGGAGTCACACAACCAGAATTTTGTTCCACTTAAACCAACATTAACCACTTGATTTAATTAAGCATGCATTGATCAAAAATTAAGCATCATTCACCATGCATTTTCCACGCCAAAACAGCCCAAAACCGTGGCACACAATGCATGTTCAGCAACCAGAATTTTCAGCAAGCCAACATGGATTCCAATCACAAGCATACATGATTAAACAACCATTCAATCCATTTCTCAAAGCTAAACTAAGGTAGCAATCAAGTAAGCAAATTTACAAGCACATTCAAGAATAACCACTATGTGGTTTTTCTTCCAAAGATTAAATACAAGGTCCCTAGTTGCTAAAGAGGTTGAGGGGGATTAATCTTCCTCTTACCAAGAAGAAGAACCAAGAACACTTCCAAGACCCCTTTGATTTTCGGATTTTTGCCTCCAAAAACCCTAGAAAATGCAACATGAATTAGAACAAGGTAATGGTGTGAAAATGAAGAAGAGGATAGCCATTAAACCAAGGTGAAAATAGAAAACGAAAATGGAGTCCAAATCTGAAATTTTTCCAGCCATGGAAGCTCACCTTCAAAGCTTGAAAAGAGGTTGAAGATGGAAGCTTTCCTTGAAACTTCAAGCACAAATGTTGAAGAGAATGAGTAGGAGATTAAGAAAGTATGATCAAGTATTGTTTTTGTGATGGTTGGGGAAATGGGAAAGTGGGCTGCCGTGAGGTGAGTGGGAGAGAAAGAAAGAAATGTTGAAGAAGACAATAGAAGAGGAAGAACGTAAATGAAGAAGGAAATAGGCTTTTGGGTGAATAAATGATGTAATGTGATATTTGGTTAATTAAAACCAATTCCTCCCCTTTTCCAAACAGCAGCAGACGTGAAAGAGAGAGTGTGAGTGGGAGGTCAATTTTGGCTTCCAAAGGAAGCTAATTGGTTGAGTCAAAGCTTGGGTCAAAGCTTGTCATGGAAGCTTAGAATAAAATACTATTAAATTTGAATTAAAGTGAATGGATTAGACATAAAGTAGATTGCATTAGGATAATGTGATAGGATTTTTATTACACACTATTATCCCATAGATAATAGTTACTGAGTTGATAGAAATGAAATTTAATTAATCGACAGATGAATTTTTCGCTGTATTAATTTATTTTATCTGTTAAGATTTCTCGAAAAATGGTGCAAACCTCGTAAATTGTGTCAAGTCTCAGGTTTAGTAAGATCCCCCGTCGACTTATCCATAGTCCAAGGTTCACAGAGAAAATGTTGCATTTTCTCAGTTCCGCGCGGTACGCACGCAAAATGAGGAATATAGTAAAATATTTGACGTTTCTGTAAAATTCCAAAAAAATTCCCATAAATCACAAATATTAGAAAATGACTATTAGTGATGAAATAATCATTTTTCGGAGTGTTACACTGGTCTCAGAAATTCTCAGCCCAGTGTGCACGTAAAACGAGGAATATATTAAAATATTCGACGTTTCCGTAAAATTCTAGAAAAATTCCTAAAAATCAAGAATATTATAAAATGACATTTTATAAATGAATGAACAGTTTTCGGGATGTTACAGTCAGATTGCGTGTAATCAATTACACAATAAATGTTATCGATTACATTGTTGTTCCAACATGTTCTTGACTTTCTGGACTCTGTGTAATCGATTACATTCTTGGTGTAATCGATTACAAGGCTTCTGACTTGCTTTGTAATTGATTACAATATCCATGTAATCAATTACATGACTTCTGACTTGATTTGTAATCGATTACAATATTCATGTAATCGATTACATGACTCCTTAAACGTGTTCTTGCCTTTCTGGGCTCGTTGTAATCGATTACCAACTTGGTGTAATCGATTACAAGGCCTCTGACTTGCTTGTAATCGATTACAATGCTCATGTAATCGATTACAAGGTCTCTGTTTGCTATGTAATTGATTACAAACATCATGTAATCGATTACATTGGCCTTTGAACACATTTTTCAAGTCCAATTAAGCTTGTAAGTCATTTCTAACACTTCAAGACATTTGATTAAACATAAATCCTTTCATGAGTGTTAAATCTAAGATTGAAAGTAAAGTTTCTTTGAAAAATATGTTTAGCTTTGAATTTTTCCACTTATTTTGGAAATGATATATTGAAAAATCATTTGAGAAATCTTAAGAGCATTTAACATTAATGTTCTAAGTCTTATGACTAAATAAATCTCTTGACTTCTTTCTTTGATCTTGATCTTTTCTTTTGCACTTGATCTTCATTTTTGCACTTGATCTTCATCTTTGACTTTGTTATCATAAAAAACCATTTGACAGGCTTTAAGGACATAAGCATTCACATTCTCTCCCTTTTTGATGATGACAAACTGATCAAGGAAAAAGAGAGAGTTTTTGCATTTGTATATAACAGAGATTTAGGCGCAACGCTGCCTCGGAGTTTATGCATGATATAGAATAAGATTTAGCTTAAAAGCTCCCCCGTACACATGCAACATTAATTAGATTTCATTTTTCACTATTTTCTCCCCCGTTGGCATTATCAAAAAGACATAAGCATTTAAGAAAAAATTGGATAGCATTTCAGCTATATTTCATGATTTCCCAAGTATTGCCAAAACAAGGAATCCAAAGAAAATATAATGAAGCCAGTAGTTTTAGATCAAGAGATAAAAAACAATATAACCAATATTCAATAGCCAATATTTCAGAGAATATAACCAAAGCTGATCCAAGTTCATATATCATCAAAAGCATATACAATGTAACCCATCATAGCCAATATAACCAATAACCAATATCACCAAAAATGTATACTAATGTTATATAACTGAGCCAAAAAGAAAATGTACAATGTAGTCAAAAGAAAATAACAATGAAAACATCAGGGCAATGGGCCATGATCACTATCAGTAGCCTCGTTGCCACTGTCCGGATCTGCAGCGATGTCTCTTAGATCAACATTATCATCGTTGGGCTCAAGATCGTCCTCAGAACCGAGGAGCTCCTCATCATCAGTAGGGATGCTAGATGGACCAGCAAAGGACAGGGGAGCAGGAGAGGCAGAGGATGTGGGAGGTGCAGTAGCAGCACTCGAAGTAAAATGAGGTCCTGATAGGAGGGATCGAATGAGGCAAGCTCCTGATCTGAGTAGTCCATCCTCAGCTCAATGTGATCTACCTTCTGCTCAATGCGATCCATGCACGTGTCCATGGTAGTGCTCAGGTTTCGCATCTCTTGGAGCAGAAGGTCTAGTGTGGCTGTAGCTAGAGCAGGAGTAGGAGCAGGAGCAGGATACTGAGCCTCTTCATTGTCATCACTATCCGGATTATGATGGATATGCCCAAAGCTACCATGGGCAATGTAGTGCCACCTATCATCATCTTTGTAGAGCTGAAGCTTCTTCAAGGTATGCAAGCCGATGGATTGTGGTCCTTTTAAGCTAGTGTCCTTGGACTCCTTAGCCAAAGAAATGCGACAGTGCTCCAAGATTGCTGTCACCAGCATAGCAAACGGTAGAGCAGAGTTTTTCTTTTTCTTTACGTCCAACATGTGCTCTATAATGTAGTATCCCCAGTTGATTAGTCTCCCCGTGGTCATTGCCCATAAGGACACCACGTCATCTTTAAGAACTTGAGAGTAATTCTCTCCTCTAGGAATCAACCCCCTGACCAGAAGATAGTGGAGTACCCTATTCTCCATGGTTAGGCCAGTGGCCATGATTCTCTTTTTGGGATCACTAGGGGGATAATATCCTGTCCTTATCAGAGAAAGAAGAGCAGCCTTGTGCTCAAATTCATGACCCCAAATGTTAGTATTTCCACAGAAGTTTCCTCCATCAGGAGTGAGTTTAGTCAGCCTATACCATTCAGCCATAGTGATCTTGATCTGTTGCTTCTTTACCTCAGAGATTAAGCAATTATCCTCAAACTTTAGATTGACATAAAAGACTCTCACTAAGTTTGGATAGATAGCCTTCTCAATGCTAAGGAAACCCAGTAATCCTAAGTTTTCAATGGTTCTAAAACTTTCAAGGGGTTCACTCTCACAGAACGTTATAGGAAGATACCTTGGGAAAATTATCTTGCGTAGATGGAATTTTTTTTGGAACAACTCAGCTTACTTCACGGTGGAGAAATGGCGAGTGAGGTCCAGGCCAGAAATATTGCATGGAGCTGCACGTGAGGACTCTCCAATGACAACCCCTGTTCTTGGGTGCTTTGAATGGTGAGAAGACTCTGTCATTTGATGAGGAAGAAGAGAGTGGGATGAGGGGAATATGTTTCGAGATGAGAGAGGGATGAGAGAAGGACAGATTAGGGCAAAGAAGGAGAGAGGGTTCGTGAAATGGAGGTGATGGGGAGATTTGGGTGATGGAATGTGATGGGATTCGGGAGAAAGGCTATGTAGAAAGAGGATTTTCGAGTGAGAGGGAGGTGAAATGGAGGTATTTTGGTGAGATTTGAGTGAGAAAAGAGAGATTGATAGGTTGGGTTTGCATGGGAGCAGAGGAAGAGGATGAAGAAACTGAAAGGTTTCTGATAAATGAACCCTGCGCGCGTCAGAAAATCTTTTAAAAACCCTGTGTAATCGATTACATTGGTTTTGTAATCAATTACAAGCCTTCTAGTTCTCATGTAATCGATTACATTTTTGGTGAAATCGATTACCATGCTTCTGGGGAACCTTGTAATCGATTACATGGTTGGTGTAATCGATTACCTGAGTTCTGAGTTAATTGTAATCGATTATAAAAGTTGTGTAATCGATTACAAAAGCATTGTAATCGATTACCAACATACTTAAACTCAGATTTTGCATTCCAAACAGCATAGAATCAATTTTAAATCATTCAAATTAGTTCCAGAGCATCTTAAATCAATTCAAATCATCATGCAAGCATATAATCTAATCATATTATAATTCAAATCACATAATTGTGCAAAATTACTATTTTTTTACCAAGAATTACACCCTTTTTGGTGAAATTGTGAAGTTGTTGAGTTGCTTGGAGGTCTTTTGACATGAGGGTGGACTTGCAAAACAACTTAGGGAAAATCTCTGATGCTCAAGTTAGTATTGGATTCAAATATGATTAAAAACTCAAAGATTATGCAGCAAAATGGCATGATTATGCAGAAAGCAACACGCTTTGATTTTAGGATTATGCAGCAAATGGTCAATTTATGCATGATTAATCCAATATACCAAGTTCATTTCTTATATAGAAAAATGTTTCTTTTGCTAGGGGTTTAGTGAAAATGTCAGCTAGTTGCTTAGTGATTTCTACAAATTCAAGCATACAATCACCCTTTTGAACATAGTCTCTAATGAAATGATGTCTTATTTCAATATGTTTAGTCCTAGAATGCAAAATGGAATTTTTAGACAAATTAATTGCACTAGTATTATCACATCTTATGGGGATGTGATCAAGCTCAAGACCATAGTTGTAACACCCTAACTTTTGGGATAATTACGATATTGTCCTGAAATGTATTGTTTTGTGAATTCTGTGAGTAGTAAATTAAATTTGACTATTTCGTAAGTGTATTTGATTGTTGTATGTGATTTGCTCCGAGCAAGGGAAATAATAATTTTCTGGCTAAAAAAATCTTATTTTAATTAATTGGAGCAAAAGGATATTATTAAACCCAATTCTGATTGATATATAAATTAATCTTTTAATTTTTAAGATTTAACTGTGTAATAAAATAATTTTATATTATTATAATATTATTTTATATTACAGTACCTACTGTCTCAAAAATAGTAGAAATCTGCTTCAAAATGACCACGAATCTTTAAAAGTCTGTGGGACCCGTATTTAGGAAAAGCAGTCAACGATTCTGACTGGACAAATTTCTAAGCCAATGGGAGCAAGTCAACGAAAGTGGCTTGACTTATTTGAACTAATAGGAATAGGTCAAAGAAAGAAGTATAGACTTTAATACGGACCGTTGGATGAAAGCTTAGTTAGGAAGCCTTTAATTCTAACCGTTGATCAAATCAATGGTGAGATGAGAATTCAAGTTTTATGACTAATCAATATCCACCTTAGATTGCATCTAGGTCTAGGAATTAAATTTGAAATCAATGGATAGGATTAAGTCAAACATAGTGGCTTGAATTTGATTAGTAGCTAATTAAACCTAATTTGGTTAATCTAATCACCTAATTAGCAAACTAAGTACACTAACCTAGTTATTAATTAGTTATAATCTAAATACTAATTAAATATCCTAATATTGTTTAAAGGTTATAATATATGCTAATATATGTTAAACTAATTAGTTATAAAGTTAGAATGTTGATTAAGTGTTAATAGGATATCTAACCTAACTAATTACCTATTTAATTAGCATCTACTTAGCTTGTAATTAAAATTAATCCAAGCCCCCTAAACCCAATGAACCCCACGGCCAAGGAGGTTAGATGGCCAAGTTCTACATGGTTCTTGAACCATCCATGACATAAGCCATGTGCTTGCTTAATGTGAACACAATTAGATATTTACCTACTCAAATTAAACACTCAACCTCACCCACACTCACCTCACGGAAGCCCCTCCCTTTTTGTCTCTCAATATTTACTTTTTACACTTATCATAATCAAGCTTTCATTTCTCTCAAAAACACCAAAAACCCAAGCACACTTTCTCTTCCATTTTCTTCTCTATATTCGGCCAACACCCAAAACCACACCACCAATCTTCTATAATTTTACCTCTTCACTTTTCTTAAACCAAAATCATATTCTAAACACTTTTCCTTCACAAGATTTTGCCAAAAACCTACTCTATCTAGTTCAAAATCCAACCATTTGTTCACTTTCCTAAGGGTAAGTTTTGATTCTTTGGTTTAAAGTTTGGTTTTTGATTATCTAAACCATGATTGTTCCATGGTTTTTCAATCTTAATCCTTGTATGTGTTTTTACTAATTATTTAAAGATTATTAGGATTTTGTGTTGATTTTAAAGAAAAGCAAGGAGAAGGAGGAGACTAGCCAATCTTTGTCTTTAAGAGGTAAGAGGGAGATTTAATCTCATCAACCTTAAGTGGTGATGGGAAAATGGAATTTGTATGTGTGTGAAGAATCCATAAGGATTCATTTGTGTAATTGTTTATTGTTATCTTATTTGTGTGGTTGTTTTAAATGCTTTCTTATTTGTGATTTATTTTTGTTATGCATGTCTATAACTTTAAAATATATTGTATGTATATTATATGTGTTTATAGTTGTATGTGTTTATAATTGTATAATTATTAAAGTAGGATGTGAATAACATGTAACGTTTTGCATGAGTGTTCCAAAGAACACTATGAGGCTCATGACCTTACCATCAAACAGAGAACCAAAATGTTCTCAACAATTTTCTAAATCCATGATTTAAAGAATCTAGGTAAAATAATAAATGTGAGAATGATTTAGATTAATTATGGCCAACATGCCATTTAATGTATAATTGAATGCCATTTTATTATCTAAGATAGGTTAGATAATTGATTTACAAAAGGATTTGATTCCAATGAATCTTTGAGAAAATAAAAGGAATGAACTTAGTTCTAGAATTCTAAAATTAACAGAATTTGTAATTAGCAGAATTCATTATAAAGAAATAAAACAAACACTTGAAAAATACTAACGTAGAGCTCACTCTCTAAGTTCTGAAGCGCGTTAGCAAGTTTCAAAGTGTAACTGATGGGTAATATTAAAATAAACAGAATTTAGAGGAAAACATTAAAAATACCTTATACTGATTTTATAAGCAAAATGCTGCCGAAATTTACTAAAATCAAACGAATAAAATGAAAAAATTTCATAATATATTTATAACACAAGGCAAATACTCTACATATTTTAAATGTACTAGATATAGACTACACATATTTAAAATAATAATTTTAAGCTATTCGGTTAAGAAAATAATTTAAAAATCTTACGCAATTGAGAAAATGATTTAAAAACATTACGCGATGTTCAAAAATGTCAAAATATACTTACGCAATTTAAAAACGTTTGTGAAAATGACACGATTTTGAAAATGCGATAAAATTTCTATACGACTAAATAGAACAGCGGGTTTTACTGTCGGGCCAAAGTGGTGGACCCGGACATGTTGTGAGATAGTACTGTCAGGTGGGATAGGCTATATTTTGGAATATTGTAACTAAAAGTATTTTCATAAATATGATAAAATATGGATATTAGGAGTATTTTTGTAATTTTAGATCATGTTTATAGTGTTGTGCCAATTTGGTTGATAATTGGTGATTGATTGACGAGACGAATTACACCGGGTTGTGGTGTGATAGGCATAATGTGGTTCATTATATGAACTTGGAGGCATTAGTGTGCGGAGAATTCCACATGGGGACAGTGGGTTGCTCTTCTGGGCCGTGGTAACAGACAACACACTAATGATCTTGACAAACACTATTCTTAATCAAGGTCTGGTAGAGACTATTATGTACAATGCCCGTAGTACACGATGTTTGGACTGTGTACTGCTACACGATGTTTGGAATGTGGGCTATAGACACGACATTAGACAGTGCAATAGTTTAGTTGGGCAACCATAAGTACTATTAGTTCTTTTTGGATCATTCTCTCAATATCCGTGTTTAGCTCCATGGAGTAGGAATGAGTCGGTGTGTGTTCATGCATTACCTGCATTTTACTGTTTACTATAAGCTGTGATAAAATGTATGATCTATTGCTTTAATATATTCTGCATGATAATGTTGGTATGTACTATTATGATATATGTTTGTATTGTCTTTTTCTTTATTGCCATGTGGGTAGTGATGTAGATTGTCTCGCCTCTCTATATGTTTCTCGATATTATTATATTATTTCTGTAAAGAGTTTGAGGAAGAAGAGGAATAGCCTCTTGAGATACAGTATCCGGACGAGCGACAGCCAGGCGAGCTGTACGGGGAAGAAGAGCCAGTAGATTATTCTCACCATCAAGATTGATCTTGAGATCATGGCATTGCCGAGATTTTTCGGGTTTGTGAGACTTGAGTTTCACGGAGGTTCGGAGGCCTGGCGTATGCGATTGGATAGAGGAACAGTTGTCTACAAGGAACGTTTGGCTGTGTCCCTGTGTAGAGAGTATGATGGAGATGTCATATTTACTACTATGTTATATTTACATCTAGAGTTGCCACTGACTCTTAGGCGTTACTGGCAAGGAATATTCCGTGCGCCTAGTGAGCTCAGTAGCGAGTTAACAGCCCGGACTCGTGTCCGTAGAGCTGTAGGATCTCCAAGATGTCAACTTTTCGATGATCTTTCTGAGGATGATCCATCGGAGGGTTAGAAATCTTTGAGGTGCACTTGGACAATACTATGTTTTAGTTTTATGTTGTCTTTTACTACTTTGTTAAATACTTGTAGTTGTAAATTATGTGTGTACTAAAGAAATATCATATGTATATTATGGTGTGATTATACTTTGTTTTATTTTGTGTTCTGTGTTATTTTATTTAATGTTATCAGTATAAAAAGGAAAAAAAAATTTACCACTAATATTAATTACGTATCAAATCTTTTATAACTTGGGTAAGAGTTTTATTTTATTTTATTTTATTGCATCATAAATGTGACACTCCCACAAGGGTGTTACATTAGTCCAAGAGTTGTTGTTTCATCCAAAGGATTTGAGCACAACAACTCCCAGTTGCAACATATTCAGCTCCAACTGTAGACAATGTCAGACTATTTTGTTTCTTGCTATGCCAAGAAACCAGTCAGCTTCCATGCAAGTGGCATGTCCCACTAGTGCTCTTCTTATCCATTTTGCATCCAGCAAAATGAGAATCGGAATACTCAATAAGGCTACATGAGGCACCCTTAGGGTACCACAAACCCATTTGTGATGTGCCTATTAGATATTTTATTATTCTTTTAATAGCACTTAGGTGTGATTCTTTAGGATTAGCTTGATATCTAGCACACATGCATACACTAAACATTATATCAGGCCTACTTGCAGTGAGATAAAGGAGTGAGCTAATCATACCTTTATATTTTGTAATTTCTACCGATTTACCTCCTTCATCCTTGTCCAAATAGCAAGAGGTGCCTATAGGAATAGCCATATGCTTAGTATTGTCCATTCCAAACTTCTTGAGCAGCTCCTTGCAATACTTAGATTGGCTTATGAAAGTTCCTTCTCTTGTTTGCTTGATTTGGAGACCAAGGAAGAAGTTGAGCCCACCCATCATGGACATCTCAAACTCACTTTGCATAATATTTGAAAATTCTTTACAAAGAGAGTTGTTAGTAGCTCCAAATATAATGTCATCAACATAGATTTGAACTAGAAGTATGTCATGCATTTTATGTTTTATGAAAAGGATAGTATCAGCTTTGCCTCTAGAAAAATCTTTTTTCAAAAGAAATTTGCTAAACCTTTCATACCAAGCTCTAGGAGCTTGTTTCAAGCCATACAAGGCCTTTTTTAGTTTAAAAACATGGTTGGACAATTCAAAATCCTCAAAACCAGGAAGTTGTTTCATATACACCTCTTCTTGTATAAAACCATTTAAAAAGGTACTTTTGACATCCATTTGATAGAGTTTGAAATCCATGATGCAAGCAACATTCTAATGACCTCTAATCTAACTACGGGAGCATAAGTTTCTTCATAGTCTATGCCTTCTTCTTGATTATAGCCCTTAGTTACAAGTCTAGCTTTGTTTCTTATTATTAAGCCTGTTTCATCAAGTTTGTTCCTAAAGACCCATTTAGTGCCAATTATAGGAAGATCATTGGGCCTTGGAACTAATTCCCAAACTTGATTTCTCTCAATTTGGTTTAGTTCTTTTTGCATGGCCAAGATCCAATGTTCATCACTAATGGCCTCATTTATGTCTTTAGGTTCAACTTGAGAGACAAAAGCCAAGTGATTACATGCATCTCTAAGTGAGTTTCGAGTGATTACCCCTTTTGATACATCACCTATCACCTTGTCGAGAGGGTGATATCTTGATGTTCTCCATTCCTTGGGTAGATCCATTATTTCTAAATCTTTTTGCCATGAGTGATCAACGAGTCTCTCTTCTTGCTTCTTGGACTCTTTCTCTTGATTTTCCAAGTGCAGTTTTGCCAAGATTTCAACTTTGCCAATTCCAAGAATCTTCCCTTTGTTGTTATCACCATATGTGACATGACCATGTTTCTTGTGGGTAAGGGAGGAAAACTTGGAGCCATCACCGATCATATGCTTGGAGCAACCACTATCAAGATACCAACTTGAGCTCTTGGTCTTCAAACACACCTATAACATGCATTCAAATTTTAACCTTTGGTACCCAAATTGTTTTGGGTCCTTGTGTGTTAGAGTTAGGCATGGTGCCTTTAGGAACCCAAACCCTTTTGATTCCAACCTTGGTGTTTATGTTCTTTCTAACATTGCAAGTGGATGCACTATGCCCTTTCTTACCACAATGAAAACATTTGACAAAGGGGCTACTTGAAGTTTTTGAGGAAACAAAGAAATTCTTATAAGACTTTTGATGGTTATTTGGATTAAATCCCAAACCGGCTTTTTGAAAAACACATTTTTGTTTCCCTAACAACACATTCAAGTCATCTCTTCCAAAAGTAAATTTTGCAAGAGTGTTATTCAAATCTTCAATTTCTTTTTCAAACGCTTTGCATGATGAACAAGGTAATGATATGGATGTATTATCATGTGAGGAACAAGTCATGTATAATGAATTAGCATCAATGAGTCCTAAGGTCTCATTTTCAATCTTAAGCTCATTAATCTCCTTGCTTAAAATAGAAACCTTGTTTACCAATAAGGAGATTGTTTTGTTAGGAGATAAAACCATTTTAGTGAGCCTCAAAGATTCATCATGCAATTCTTGAAAGGCATCTTGCAATTCATCATACGTAGGTAGAGATTCTAAGTTAGAAGAAGTTACCTCGGTGTCGCTCTCTCCACTTTCTTCTCCTTGAGCCATGAGACAAAGATCGGCTTTTTCATTCTCCGAACTATCGGAAGAGCTTAAGTCATTGTCCTCCCAAGCTATATATGCTCTCCTTCCTTTCTTTTCTTTGGAAGGCCTTTTCTCAAACTTCTCCGTCTTCTTGAGATATATAGGACACTCTATTTTTATGTGCCCCAGTTTTCCACATTCGTAGCATTTTGGAGGAGTAGAGGATCCTTCTCCTTTGTGATACACTTTCTTTTGAGGAAAGGGTAATCTTCTTTGAAATCCCTTTTTCTTTAGGAATCTTCCAAACTTTTTCACAAGGAGACTAAGATTCTCCTCACTTAACTCAACATTTTCTGCATCCTCTTCATCATCTTCATCATCATATTCAATTATAGAAGAGGTGGCTTTGAGTACAATGCCCTTCTTCTTTTTATCATGCTCTTCATTTTGATTGAGCCTATTTAGTTCCAGCTCATGTTCTTGAAACTTCCCAAATAAGGTGGCTAGAGACATTGTTGATAAATCTCTTGATTCCGCAATAGCCATTACTTTGGGTTGCCAATTCCTACTTAAATATCTCAAGACTTTGTTAATAAGATCCTCATTAGGAAATGTCTTTCCCAATGAGATAAGATGATTAACAATATGAGTAAATTTCTTTTGCATATCTTGAATACTCTCACCTTGGTTCATTCTAAACAATTCATATTCATGAGTAAGAGTGTTTATTCAAGATCGCTTTACCTCACTAGTACCTGCATGAGTTACTTGTAGGGTATCCCACATTTCTTTTGCGGTCTTGCAATTTGACACCCTAAAGAATTCATCATATCCTAAGGATGTGGTGATGATGTTCTTGGCTCTCAAATTGTATTGAACCTTCTTTTTATCATCATCGGTCCATTCATTTCTAGGTGTATTAATTTTCACACCATCTTTAGTTTGGGTAGGAACAAAAGCACCATTTTCAATAGCATCCTACACATTTAAGTCAATAGCTTCAATGAAAATTTTCATCCTTTCTTTCCAATAAGTATAACAATCCCCATTGAAATAAGGAGGTCTATTTATAGAAGAACCTTCATTTAAAAAATCATTTGAAGCCGTCACTTCTCTTGAAGCTGCTAAGCTCTTTATACAAGAGTCTAACTCTAATACCATTTGTTACCAAGTGGCCTCAATACTCAAGAGGGGGTGAATTGAGTATAAAAAACAAGTTCGCAAATCTTTCGCAAAAAATTTGATAAACAATTTTCATTGAAGCTATTTGATGATTAGAGATGATTGGATAAATGAGATAAACACTTTTACTTATAAATGCAATAGCCAAAGGAAACAATATTCAAGCAATTCAATAAAACAGTGCTCAATGTAAAGAGAAGGGTTTAGAGAAAACAAACACAATGATTTATCCTGGTTCGATCACCAATCCACTTGTGATCTACGTCCAGTCCTCAAGCAACCACTTGAGATTTTCCACTATATCTTCAAGCTTCAATAGGTGTTTGACAACCTTTACAACCTTGAGCACTCAACACTTTGGGATACCTCACCCTTGGAGCTTGAGTCTCTTCAACCAAGGGATGGCTCACCCTTTACACTTTTGGAGGGATGCCTTACCCTCTTTACAAAGCAATTTAGATTGATAGAATGAAACTCTCACACGAGTAGATGATTACAAATTGAAGCTCTAATATGCTCTCAAAGAATAACTCAAGTTTTTCACAAAAATAGAGCAAGAAGGGATTTGAAGATTAAATCACGTATTAAAGTATTGGTAATTAGTTTTTAGTTCAAGGTCAACCTTTAATGAAGACCTAACATTGGTATTTATAAGTTTTTCAAGTAATGGAGCCATTGGGGACTTTTAGCCAAGCATTAAATGCCATTAATATAGCCGTTGGACTTTGTCAGATTTCGTGTAATTGATTACACAACAAATGTAATCGATTACATTGTTGTTCCAACGTGTTCTTAACTTTCTGGGCTCTGTTTAATCGATTACATTCTTGGTGTAATCGATTATAAGGCTTCTGACTTGCTTTGTAATTGATTAGAATATCCATGTAATCGATACATGACTTCTGACTTGATTTGTAATCGATAACAATATTCATGTAATCGATTACATGACTCCTTGAACGTGTTCTTGCCTTTTGGGCTCATTGTAATTGATTACTAACTTGGTGTAATCGATTACAAGGCCTTTGACTTGCTTGTAATCGATTACAATGCTCATGCAATCGATTATATCGGCTTTTGAACACATTTTTCAAGTCCAATTAAGCTTGTAAGTCATTTCTAACACTTCAAGAGATTTGATTAAACATAAATCCTTTCGTGAGTGTTAAATCTAAGATTGAAACTAAAGTTTTTTTGAAAAACATGTTTAGCTTTGAATTTTCCCACTTATTTTGGAAATGATATATTGAAAAACTATTTGAGAAATCCTAAGAGCATTTAACATTAATGTTCTAAGTCTTATGACTAAATAAACCTATTGACTTCTTTCTTTGATCTTGATCTTTTCTTTTGCACTTGATCTTCATTTTTGCACTTGATCTTCATCTTTGACTTTGTTATCATCAAAAACCATTTGATATGCTTTAAGGACATAAGCATTCACAAATATAAGCCAAAAGATATAAACAACAATTTAAGAGCTAGGCTCCCCCTCAAAATATGCATATTATCAAAATATAAAACTGTTGGTGTATGTCCTAGAGGCTGATACATTTGTCTGTATTTACATACATTCTATTATGCTTATTTTAATATATGAGGCATTTCATTTATTGTGTTCTTTTTTGATAAACATAATAAAGTCCTTAAAATAGTAAGTTTGATGCCATAGGTTATCGAGTGGATGACTTGATGGTGAGATCCTTTTGGTTATGACATTATTCTTAAATGTCCCTAGTCAAGTATTATTGTTAATTAGGAAAACAATAATACATTAAGACTAGTATGTGCATAGACTGATGACCACATCTCACGAGTCATGGATATGAGATATCAAGTCTTTACATGGGTACATATTAGAGTAATGATATATTGGACTGACCCACCATGAGAACGCTATATGGATCGTTACATGAGTGTCATAAGCGATTCTCATAGTGACAATGGTGTCTGTGGTCCTTTGACCTGAAATCACTACGATTCTTACATGAGGAGTTGTGTATTTTAATACCATCAAACGTCATCTGTAACAAGGTGATTATAAAGTTGGTTATTGGATATACTACAAATCATGCAGAGGGATGTGAGTGACCTAGATGAGATTTGTCACTTTTACATAACAGGAGCGATATCTTCGGGCCCCCTGATTGAGTAAGACTGCGAAATGCATGGCCATGCTCAAATGAGTCAATATGATATATTGATTTCATTTGTTGTTACAAAGTCTACTCGAGTATCAGGAAACGAATAATTGGACTATAAAGGGTGATGCATTCCATGCCTTGTATTCAATCTAGATATCTTGATAAAGGGACTAAACGACACGAAAACATTAGTCACGGAAAGGTTATGTCAAATCACTGACATTCTTATTACTTGGGTAGCAGCGATATGTTGCTAGATACTACTCACTACTTGTAATATTAAAATGGGATTTTAATATTACTGCCAATGTAATGAGAACTTGCAGGGTCACACACATAAAGCAGACTAAAATTGGAGCAATGGATCTAAGTTGGACTCGGATTCAAATATAGGCCAGATTCATAACAGATGAGTCTAGGGTTGCACAGCTTACCTTGCTACTGCTCACACTCACTTAAGGCAGTCACTATTATAAATAGTATTGCTAAGGGGCTGCTAAGAGACATAATTTCAGAACCCTAGCCGCACCTACAGAAAAATGGTTGAGAGAGCGACAGGTTTCTTCTCTTCTCTTCGCAGCTAGCACTGTGTGAGAGACGTGAGGCACTTCTTAGCGGGCGTTGGACGTTCGTGAGTCTGTTCATGTGGATACCATAGAGACATCGTTTCTATTACAGTGTTGGTGATTCACGTCCTTCCTTTTGATCACGCTTCAAGAGGTAAATAATTTAAAAACTCAGATTATGGCTTTTCGCATGGATCCTCGGTGGGAATCCTAATTTTTCCACTGCGTGATGTAACCGAAATTCCCAACAAAAACATAATAGTTTAACTTAGTCATGCATATATTTTTAGTCAACAACGACATGGAAGAAAGATATGTAAGATAAGAAGGATAAACAACCATTACAAATCAACAAATTATTATAAGTTATAAGAAAAGAAGATAAGCTCCCCTTTATTGAAGCACAAGATAGATAAAGGGAAATATACATACCAAGGCCATGTAAGAGCATTACCATAAAGAAAAGCAAGACAAAATATACTTATTCTTAATTCATCAATCAACAAACCATTTTAAGACTTCTCTCCCTTTCAAAAAGAATTTTACAAGAACACATTACTTTTTCAAAAGAATTTTAGAAGGGTAGAGAGGTTTTATATTAAAACCATATATTCCTTGAGAGTGATCAAACCTATGTCAAAAGTGTAAATGAAAGTACATCTCTTCTCTTTCTCGTTGAACAAGAGCCTTGAGAAAATAAAACACTTTGAAGAACAAAGCTTATCTTTTGAAGTATCAAGATGAGCTCTATAGAACATTTTAAAAAATTTATTGGAAAACTTTCTTAAGCATTCTCTCAAGATTTAATAAAACATTTCAAAGCAAATGAAGATAATACTACATTTATAACACATATCCAATGATTTCTAAATTTTCAAGACAATTAGGAGGTGAAAATACTTTCAAAATCTTAAGAAGAGTTCAAATGATTCTCAAGGATATGAAACTTTAAAAGCTTCTTTCAAATATGATAAGAGATTTTGCTTTTTTTTTTTAAAAAAACATTTTAGTCAAACCATAAACTCTTTTCAAAACAAGTGCATGATTCTCATAGGTGTTATACCACTAAGAAACCATAGATCAGGAGAATCATAGATATCAAACATTTAACTTGATGAAATATGCTATAGGGATCAAAGCATGTATAGAACTAATATCATCCACCCTATATGCAATGACAAAATTAGCAAGTTAATATCCAATTAGGCACTTTGTCAATGCTAAACATACTTCTCATGTAAGGAAAGCATCTAATCATTTAAGATCAATTTATCAATAAGTATCATAAAATTAATAGCATATAGAATACCATAATAGCTTAAGGATAGATATACTTTTTGAGTTATACGGAGAGTGATGCTTCTTTAGAATGTTCTTCATTTATTGGTTTTTTTAAGTTTGAGCCTTCTTCCATTACGTATTCCATTCCATTGCACTTGAATAAAGTCTTCTCATGTCCCTCTTCATTCAACTCTTCTCTTTATCCATTTATGCTTGAGACTTTAATATTTGATGACTATAGTTGTAGCACATAGAGACACTTGCAAAGTTAACTCTAAAAGTTTTCTAAAACATTGGTTAACATCAAATATTATTTAAACTCATTTACAAGTATAATTTAAATTAATATATAATGTAAAACATGTTTCACATTATCAACCATGCAAAATTAGCTCTAACAAGAATGCATGAAGCACATATGCACTTGAATCCAAAAATATGGTTTAAGCATTTTACTGCATGATTCAAGTTTATGAAGAAAAGCTTGATCATAATTAAAACATAAATAAGTATTTTGGGACAAACAATAATCATATAAGGCATGTAATATCAAGTAAAGAATTCTAGTATGCACACATGTCAAACAAGAACCAAATGTCCTTTATTGTAATGCAAGAATTGAAAAGCCATGGACTTGTAAATTTTAAAACCATTTATGGCTTTTGAATAACCAATTATTTATGTGGGGTTTAAAAACAAGAGTCTATGACCTTTTGAATAACTGATTAGACAACATCCATAACCGATTATTTGAGTTTTGGAGGAGCCACTGACTTGCTTCAATAACCAGTTACGTAATATCCATAACCGATTATTTGCGTTTGGCAAAGAGCAGCATCAGTGTATCAGAAACAGAATAACCGATTATCACTTCTTCTAATTGGTTATTTGGCTTCCACAAAATGAATCAATTATTTCTAGTTTTCAAGATATGAACATATCAAGCAATTTCAAACAAGAATACATGTAACTTTTAACTTTCCAATCTCTAAGTAAGTATATAAGGCAATTAAGCAACAAAGAGAAAGTATTGGAACTACTTATGAGCATGTGAATTTCCATATTTGAACAAAGAGAATTAGTCACAAGCTCAAGAACAAAGATATTACCATAAAATATGTCATTCCAGGCAAGATGTGTGCATATCTAACATGTTAGCATATGTAAAGACACAATGCTAGAGAAGCACAACTTAAGGCATGTTAAAGCATAAAAAACAACTCTTTGCTTCTCCAAATATCACATGATATTCAATTTAAAGCATAAATAAGGATAAGAGATTGAAGTCAATAAAAGTGTACTCTTTAAGTTTTTGTAGGTAACTCCAACTCCCAAGCTTCAAGTCTTCATGAAAGAATAGAGAATCTTTGCACCCTTTTTAGAAGTTAAGTCATTTTAAGCTTTACTAACCTCAAGTTGAATAATCTTATTCTGTTTAAATGTTTTCTTGAGGTAGTTATCACCCTACAACACAATCTATAGGGGTTAGTCATTGATTATTAATCCATTATGCTCTCATAAAGATTCATAGTATGTAAATTGAGCAAAACAAATTAAATAATCAATTACTATTAAGCACATAGCTAATAGCATACTTACTTTCATGATATATAGATAATTTAAAGCATAGAAAGCATACCTAGGCATTCTAGAACCTTATGTTCCAAGATATATAACAAACTAATGAGCTATGTACAATAAGAATGAACATAATCATGTGCTAAACAAAATATTCAGATTTTACCAAGTGCGCATGATTTTATCAATCACTTAAGGCCTACAAGGAACATATCTCAAATTTATTGACTTTGCAAGTGAATGTGTATAAGAGGTAAAAACTTTTGATACCTTGGCCTTGGTAATCAAGGAAACTCTTTTCCTTACCCATTGCTTTTCTTTTGGTGTTTTGAACTTTGCAAGTTCCACATTTTGTACTTGAAAATCTTTGGTTGAAGCCATCTTCCTTCTTTGACCAAAACTCTATCATTGGGCTTTGGAAACATTCTCCTTAATGATTCTTCTTTCCTTTGACCAATTAGTCCATCATTTTGAGAAATTTTCTATTTAATTGAAATATTAAGAGGACATTTTGGTACCCACTTCATCTTGGGTCCTTGAATGTTAGTACTAGAGTCTTTAAGACTTTTAGGAACCCATATCATACAATTTCTCATATAAGGATTTCTTCTATACTTGCACAAATGAGAAATATGTCCTAGATGACTACAAAAATTGCAAATAATTGAATTTAATGATGACTTGATCCTTTGAAGATCATTTTTGGAAAACTCAAGCCTTTTGTTGTTTTTATATTCTAAACTATTTTTGCCATAAGCCTTGCTTGAATTTTCATGTGGAATAACATTAATTTTATTCTCATTAATAAGCATAGAATGTAAGCAATTAGAATCATTAGCTTAGGCAAATTTGAAAGATAAGTCTTCAACTTGATTTTCTAAATCAATGCACTTTTCACAAGAAGTTGAGGTTTCACATTTCAAAGACATTTCCTCATCAAGAAAAGCATAGTCATTCTTCAAAGTCCCAATTTCGTTTTCAATGTAGGAAATATTTTTCAAACAAGATAAGTTTTTCTTTTCTAAAAATAACAAGCCATCATACAATTCATCATATGCACATTGTAGCTCATCATAGGAAGGACTAAAATCTAGTTTAGTATTATTTACCTCAAATTCCTTTTTAGCCATATATGAAGTAGTCTCAATTTCTAGTATACTTGGCTCTTTGAGGGAATCACCATCTTCCTCATTGTTGTGCATCAAAGTTTCAAGAGTATATACCATTTGGTTTTGCTTTGCCACCTCTTCAAATTGAGCATCATCATCATCAAGAGGTATTAGTCTTCCTTCAATAGTTTAAACATCTTTTTGAGTATATTTTTCATGACAAGATTCCTTCAATGACTTTTGCTTTTCTTGTTCTCTATATACAACTTTATGCAAAAAATCATTTTTAGCAAGATAGATAACATCAAGAGCATCTCATATATCATTAGCACTAGAGCAACTCTTAATTTTAGCATAAACTTCATCATTCAAACCACTTCTCAAGATTTGTATTGCTCTAATGTTCAATGAGAAACATTTCTTGTCATAGGCATTCCAAGTTTGTTTTGATTTGCAAGTAAATCCATCAAACAAAATATCCTACAAATCAATATCAATAGATTGCATATAAAATTCCATTCTAGTTTTCCAATAAACAAAATTCGCACCATCAAAGAATGATAGTTTATCAATTTCAAAACCTTCCCATTTTGAAAAGCTTTCAATAGTTGCCAACAAACAAGGATCTTTAACTCTAAGTGGTTAAGCTTTCAACAGAGCACGAAACTCTGATACCACTTGTTAGCCATGGCAACCATCACCCAAGAGGGAGGGTAAATTGGGTGATTACAAATTTTTAAAACACCTTTTAGAAATTATGCATTTTGATATTTTCAATTAATACATGCAGCAGAATAAGTTTAATAAAGGTACAACTGTTAGAGATTTCTCAAATACCACTTGGGCTATAGGATAAATCAAGCAAATAAGCTAGATATCAAATTCAACTCAAGCAAATATAATCAAGGCACAAATGTAAAGAAGATAGAGTTGAGAGAAGCAAACACAATATCTATCTTGGTTCAGCCATCAGCCACTTGTGGCCTACGTCTAGTCCTCATGTAAACCAACTGAGATTTTTCACTATATCCTCAAGCTTCAACAAGCGCTTGATGACCTTTACAAATTGGAGAACTCAACACACCTTAGGATACCTCACCCTTTACAACTTCTGAGGGATACCTCACCCTCTTTACAACAAAAGGATACCTCACCCTTTTATCGAGAGGGATATCTCACCTTTTTTACGTATCAAACAAAGTGTAGATAAAATGAAACTCTCTCAAGAGTGGATAATACAAATTAAAGTTATATGGATATAAAGGATTCACACACTTATAGCTCAAAAATAGAGGATTGGAGAAAGAGATAGTGAAACACGAAGTTAATGTTTAAGGATGATTTTCAAATTGTTCTCCAACATTTTTTTGATGCCCAAACATTTTTATTTATAACTTAAAGCTTTTTAGAGCCGTTGGTGGTGGTTGGGAAGCATTAAATGTTAATTATAGCATTGGAAAGTGTTTTTTAGTTGGCCAGATAACTAATTAGGAGATTGTCCTAATTGTGACACCCTGAAAATTTCTTATTTTCTGTTTTGTATGCTTTTTATAATATTTATGAATTTTGTAAATTTTTGTGAATTATTTGGGTGACTTTGATTATTTTATTATATTTCTCATTTTGCGTGCTATAAGCAGGGCCGGAAGAATAAAATATTTTTTCGAGGCCAGAAAGCTTTGGACTGTGGAAGCATACCGGGGGATCTTACTAAACCCGAGGCCAGACACAGTTTATGAAGTTTTCATTTTTTGAGATTTTATCTGACAGATAAAATTTAGGTACATTCTATTGTTTATTGGACAATAGATACTGGCTTTGCTAATTATAACTTTTATCTATTGGATAATAACTTTTAGCAAAGTGCTAATTATCTTTTCTAGAGTGTTCTCTTTATGTGACATCACCTAAGTGACATCATCTTTGACTTTTGGAGGAAGCTTCTTGAAGAAGCTTTAGGAGAAGCTTGCAAGAGAAGCTTGGTTCCTTTCTCCTAGGAGGTGCACGGTTTTGGAGGAGAAAAGATGACCATTTTGTCATCTTTTCACTCAAGTCTCATTTTCCTTTTCATCTCAATAGTTTCCACCTTTCTTTCTCACTTTTCTCTCATCTTTTCTTCTATCATTTTCTCTCCCTACCTCACGGCCACTCTCACCAAACCCACCATCTCATTTTCTTTGATTTCACTCATCTACATTCTTGAATCTATACTTCCTTCTAAGATCATTTGGAGTGAAGATTTTGGCTTATTCATCACTTTTTCCAAGTGTTTCTTCAATCTAGGGCTTGAAAGCCTCTAAGGTAAAGTTCTTATTTCTCCTAAGCTTTTCTTGTTTGTTTGTGAATAACCATTTCTTAAACACTCTCTTACATTTCTTTCTCCCAAAGCTCACGACTATAGGCCCTTGGAAGACCAAAAATTTGATTTTTTTGTTATCACTTAGTTTATTTCTATCTTTCTACCAAGAATCAAGAAGCCAAAATTCAAAACTCTCTTCTTTTTCTCTTGGAAAGCCTCACGGCCACATCCCTCAACCCATTCGTTAATCTTCTTTAATTTCATCTATCCACATTTCTTGAATCAAAATCCTATCCTAAGGCACTTTGTTGTTGTGGATTTCTCCTAAATCATCTTGTTTCCAAGCCCTAAATGTTGATACTTGTGTGTTGATTTGTTTTAAAGATCTTCTTAGAAGGAGAAGCTTTTTGAAGAGAATTTACAAGGAACTAGGAAACTACATTTGAGGTAAGAGGGAGATTAACCTCATCAACCATGTTATGGTGGTGTAGAACAAAATAGTTGTGTTGTGAGTGGAGAATCCACGTGAGGATTTATCCACTCGATTGTGTGACTTTTGATTTATGTTTGTTTAACTTTGTATGATTATGTGATGTTGTTGTATGTAAGAGATAGTTATGGTGGCTTAATGGTTATATGTGATGATATACTTTTGATAGTACGCATGAACTTAATTAATTGTGGCGATTAAAGTATGTGGCATGCTATGATTATGTTGTAAATGAATGATTTTTTTTAGGTTCCATTGATCACTTGAGGCTCATGGCCTTTTGGCCTAGGAGGAGATATACATGAGGAAAATATTTTATTGATTAAGAACTTAGATGATTAAGTGACAAAAACATGACTTATGAGGTTATAGTTGAAAGAGGAAAGGAACAAAGTTTTTACTATTGAAAGGAATTGATTTTGGCCATGATATTTGATAATTAGATGAAAGAGTGAATTTGGAGACCTAAAATAATTGATAATAAGATGGAAGAGTAATTAGGATGAAAATGATTTTATTTAGAATTTGAATAATGGAAGTTTTAGAAAGAATGTTAGAAAATATTACTTAGATGATTTGCGGGACAAATTAGGATCAAAGGATTTATAAATGAAAAGAAAAGATAATCACAATGTTATGATTTGAGGAGTAATGACTCTTAGCTATATCAATGGAAATAGTTTTGGGGGATTGTTAAAATAATGAAAATAATTTATTAGTGGTGAATCTAGTTAGTTAATGATAAGGAAATAAGTATTTGTAAGATAAGGATGGAAAGGAATAAATTTTTATTATTAAGCAAAAAGAGTGATTTCCAATTATGGTATTGAGGGATAGGATCGCGAATTGAGTTGAATCTTAAGGTAATTCATTTAAGAGGATATTAATAAGGTTGATGGAAAAGGTTTCATTAGATTAAAAATAATGTAAGTTTTGGAAAGAAGATTAACAGATGTTAATTTAAGGAATTACAATAATAAAAACTTGAGGCATTTTAGGGTTTTGGAAAAGGAAAACGAATTTATGAAAGCAAGATGACGAATGATGATTTCCTGACTTATGCGATGAAGGTATCTTGTGACTGAAGTACCAGTAAGGGTACTGTGAGACATGAATAATGATTTTCTGAATTATGGGACAATGATATCTTGTGCCTAAAAATAACAATAAAGTTACTACAGGACCGACGTATTAGACCCGTGTAGATCATTGGTATTATGTAATTGTATGGGCGGTTATATAATATCATTGATACTAATGGTATTAGACAATTGTATGGGCGGTTGCTTTAATACCATTGGGAACAGTACAACGATGGTTTGATTTCATTGGTCATGCATTTGAGCATTATACAGTCGACTTTTGTTGCCTAAGAGTAAACGAGAATTTGGATAGTGTGATCCCTAATGGATCTCAGGGGGCGTCAGGGCGAGGTGATTCACTTAGTGATCTGTTATCACATTGTATACCCCTGGCCGTGAAAAATCATTGTAACGCACTGACGAGGACCAGACAAACACTATTCTTTTCGTGGTTCGGCGTAGACTATCATTGAGGGGGGCAGATCTTCTGGAACGTTCATATCTGAATTTGAGTTAGCTCCATGGAGTAGGAACTGGTTCATTTGGCATACACATGGTCAGTGCACATATTGTTTATACATTGTGGTGACATAGTTATTGTGCATACATTATTGATATATGTTGTCACAATACTGTGAATGTTTATGTTATTGTGAGATATGTTTACAGCATAATTATTTATAAATCCATAACATGAATATACTTGCGATATCTGTATGTATGGAACAACTTTGTTGTTCGTAATTGTTTCTCTACTGCCATAATGATATTTGATGTAGGGGATCTCATTACTTTTATTGTATTATTCTATTTGTTTCTGTTTTATGCTCATGGCTGTAAGGATTGTGATGGCGGCAAGGCAAGATCTGCGAGGTTTCACTAGACTACATTTTCATGGGGGCATCGAAGCGTAGAATGTCTATTGGGACACAAGGCATACTCAGTATGTCAGAGACGTCACCTTATTTTGGAGCAGGACCCAACATGACGCTGCTACGTTTACCATGGATGTAGCTGTTCCCTTGGAGTTTTGTATGCCTCTTGGGGCGTTTTGGGATGATCATAGAGCAACCTGTAACACCCTCCTTAGGGCGTCACACTTCGTGTTACTCAATTATCATATCACCCCTTCGTTATGAATCGTGCTTGTAATATAAATACGAGTTGTAAAATTTCTTGGTGATAGTAAGATAAACTTAGCGGAAATTAAAACATTACAGCATCCTTACAATAAAATTTTACATTATATATACATAAGTCGTAGTACTGTCACACTTTAATATTTACAAATTGGACTCTAAAATATTTACACATTAATTAAATTACATAATGCCCAAGTAACTCTAAACATGCAGAACCCTCAGACGGGTCCTCCTCAGACTCCTCAACAGGGAGGAATCCAACTTGACACAAAATATACAATACTAACCGTACCAGGAGTACGGTAGTAAGCTCCCTATTACTGTTTATGTGAGAAATACATTATCCATCCAGCACGACGCACTATGCCTCTGGTTCCCATATACCTTACGAAAACTCAGCATCTCCATCTCTTTAGAACTCAACTTCCTTCTCGAAAATCTGATCTTCCTTGCATTCTCGCTCAACGTCTTACTCAATCTCTTTACAATTATAAATACAATACAGAAATAGACAGACAAAGAGGTGAGATCACCTACGCCAATACCAGTATGGTAGCAATGAAGATAAACACATACAAATTCTCATACCATACATCATACATATTTACAATTATATCATCAATATCATTTATCTAACACACATCATATCTCATATCAACACATCATACATAATTACAATTATGCTACCAACATCATTTATCATCATAATTCATAATTACGTCCATGTCCTTATCAATATTCACTTATTCAATAATTCAGTTATCAAAATCAATAATTATGAAAATACCCTCAGTATCTCTGTATATGCATCTAGACTCATGTACCTAGACTCAATTTTCCTACTCCATGGAGCTAAAACTCAGGTCGAAAAGAGTGATCGAAAAGAATCTGTCTGCACAACATGCCTCAGACCACGTGCTCATTCTCTTTGCTCATTTAGCATTTGCTCATTTAGCATTTGCACATCTAGCATATGCATCACAGTCTTTATCAGATCTCGATTATGGATAGTGTCTCGGTCCGGATCATCGGTGTGTTGCATCGGTCTAACCTACAGTACAGAAGCTTTATTCTCTGTCCATTGTAGGCAACCCGCACCCCGATGCCCCCAAGGTCAACGAGTGACCTACACTACGCACATCGCACCCACTCAGGAGGTGTGTTCTTTCCTTCTTTCGACAATCAGTCTTATTCAACCCATCGGACTTTTTCAATGCACATTCAAATGCACCTTTCTCAGTTAAATTCATTCTCTCATCTTCTCAATTCAATTTTCTTTATCTCATATTCGGGGTCCTCATATAGGCCCAATAATATTATTACTGTAATTTCATCGCGAAACCATATTTTTTCGCATTTTCTCAAATCACGTATCAATTTTTCATCATTTCTCAATCATGTGAAATACTCTTCACACGTTTTAAATCAAGAATACTAGTTTCCTCAGTTAACACCAAAACTCAACTTCATTTTTCATATTTGCATTATAATCCTCATCCAAATAATATTTTCACAACAGTCCCTCATAAAAGTCACATTTACGAAATAGTCCCTTGAAAAATTCATATTTTACGAAATCATCCCTCATAAAATTCATATTTACAAAATAGTCCCTCAAAAATTCATATTTACAAAATAGTTTTTCATAAAATTCCTTTTACGAAATAATTTATTTTACGAAATCATCCCTCATAAAATTCATATTTATAAAATAGTCCCTCAAAAATTCATATTTACAAAATGGTTTTTCATAAAATTCCTTTTACGAAATAATCTTTCATAAAATTCATAATTTACAACATAGTCCCTCATAAAAATCCTATTGATTGAAATAGTCCTTCATAAAATCACATTTACGAAATAGTTTCTCATACAAATTATATTTATGAAATAGTCCCTCAAAACCATATTTACTAAATAGTCCCTTATAAAAATCATATTTACAATATAACCATTCAAAAATCAATAGTTACAACATGTCCCCATTAAACACAAAAATTACAATATTGCTCCTATAAAATCATAATCTGTATTGTTTCTCCAAAATCATTTCATCTTGCTGTATTCGACTCTTCCAAATTCAATTCATTTTCTTTCAAATTCTAAATTCTCAGTTTAATCCATCATATTATTCACATCCTAATTTACACATACACTTACATGCATTCAGTTTCATACATACCAATATTTATCAAAACAATAAATATATTATCACACATGCAATCATAATTTCAAGGCCATAAACACCACAATCACAAACATAAAATTACCAACAACACAATCACAACTAAAGAAGTAATTAAACAATAAGTGAATAAACCCTTAGGGGTTTTTCACCGAGACACAACCATCTCCACACCACCAAAACTTGGTTGGTGAGGTTAAATCTCCCTCTTACCTCTTGAAGATCCTCCAAAGCTCCTTGTATGTCTCTTTCAAGTAAACTCCCTCCACCAAGAGCTTATTGGAAACCAAAGAAAACATGCAATATTAATACCTAAGGCTCTAAACTAAAATAATCATGGATTAAAATCATGATTAGAACTTTGAAATGAAGAGAAATATGAAGATTAAAGAATCCTACCTTCAAGGCTTCAAACTTGAGCTTTAAAGAACAAGATAAAAAAATAGATGATTTAGGCTTAGGTTTTAACTAAAAAATGTCTTGAAATGAAGTAGGAAAACAAGAAATAAGGTAGTTTAGAATTATAGAAGAGTGATTGATGGAAAGAGGGTGGAAGGCCATGAGGTTGGAGAAGAAAAGAAGAAAGAAATTTGAGAGCTTTTACTATTTGGAGAATTTTGAAGAAAGATGAAGACTTTGACTATGCATGGCCATAAACCATTTTGAGAGAAAATGGAGTGAAGTCTTTGGGTGAGAGAAGATGAATTTGTGAGGATGAAATGGAGAGAAAAGGAAGAAAGATGATGCTCAGGTTCGTGGGATTTGAGAGAAAAGATGAATACTATTTTTGATGTGAGAGAAAATGTAATTTATGAGAGTGAAATTATGAGGCAGTTGCCGTGGGATAAGTATAGGAAAAATTAGGATTTACTTGAAGTAAAATATCTTATTCTGAATGCACGTGGCTGATGTCATTTATTTGACTTTCAAGGTTATTGGATTGTTCAAGAACCTTGTAGAACCTCCTTCAAGCTGCTACGTGGCCGACGTAGAACCCCTCCAAATTGCTGCATGAACGTGAGTTTCCAAGGAAATTTTTGATGAAAAATGACATAACAACATTCGGTAGATGGGAGAACATCATTTCCCCAAGAATGGTTAAAATCAAGTGTTGTCGGATGAGAACTCTGTCGAATGGTGATTCTGTCAAACAAAAAAATGAAAGGCTGTCGGATGAACTTGAAAAGGTCAACAATATCCTAATTCGTCGAACAGATGTTGATGTTGGAGAAATCTTCCAATTATCGAATCGACGAAATATTATATGGTCAGAAGATCAAATTCGACGGATTTTGACATTAGAGAAGTTTTTCTACTGAAATCAGGAATTCTTATTCGACGGTCGTTAGCACCATAATTCGACGAATATTATCATTCAAATTCGACGGACATTGGTATCCCCACTCGACGAAAATTGACATTCTAACTCAACAGACATGAGCATCCTCACTCGACGAATATTGACATTTTCACTTAACTGATACTAGCATCCTCACTCGACGGATATTAGCACCATAACTCGACGAACATTATCATTCAAATTTGACGGACATTGGTATCCCTACTCGACGGATATTGACATTTTCACTTAACTGATACTAGCATCCTCACTCGACAAATTTTAACTTGGTACTTAATAATTAAAAGATCCAATTCGACGTATTTGGATAGAAGTCCAAATTCGATGGATATGACATTGTCTTAAAAGATCCTATTTCGACGGATTTTAGTATTGTTTTAAAAGGTATATTTCGACGAATATAAACATCTTCAATTTGACTTGTGAAATCGTCCAACAAGATTTAGGGAAAAGGAGAACTATATTGTTCTTAACTGATTCTTTGCTAACAGAACGTCCATCGCTTTGTCGAACCTGAGGACTTCTCCCATGTTTTGAATAGATGGTCTTCTGTCGGAAAGATGGTCTTGGTCGGAATAGATGGTCTTTGTCGGAAGAGGCAGCCATAACAGCCAAAATCTTTGATTTCTGATTCAAGAATTGAGAATCAGTTTCATCCAGTCTTGAGGTATTTTGGGTTCTGTCGAACTACCGATTGATGTTGTCGGGAAATGCTCTGGAAGTGTCGGATTCAACTCACTATTTAACTTATGCTTGCATTTAGTAATTAAATCCGACGGGATCAAAATGTTAAGAAAATTTCTTCTAGTGTTTGGATCTTGTCCAAATTCTGTCGATGTCAAGACCTTCAAAATCTTGGATTGTCGAAATAGACTTGTCGGAAATAGACTTGTCGAATGAGTTACGTGAGATTGATCTTTTGGATCCCTGTAAGGCTTGAGAAAGACCGAGTCTATCGACAGGAGTATATTCATAAAACTGTCGAGTTTTGTTTGTCGGAATAGGCTTGAAATGAAGTCAGTATCGACAAGAATCTATTCTCAAAAGAAATTGTCGAATTCGGTTTGTCGAAACAGGTTTTGAAATGAAAACCATTTGGGAAAATGTTGAGGAACTTCTGTCGGATTGGGATTTCCAGAATTTTGGTCGGATTAGAATTCTAGAATTTTGGTCGAATTAGGAATTCCATAATTTTGGTCGGTTGAGTATAATGGCAAATTAAACTATACCGGGTCAAAATAAGTCATAGCAATAACAGCTATGCATCAAGCAACATATATTTATCAGTAAAATAGAATTATTTTACAGATAAATTCTAAAAATTAATAGATTCTTTTCTGTGTTACTCAGATTCGGGTTAAGTAAGATCCCCCGTCTCTAAATAATCAGACAAGAATTTCCCCGGCCCGAAAATTATTATTTTCTTGACCAGGAGCAAATCACACAGAATAATCACAAATAGTATCGAAATAATCAAATTATTTTTATAATGCACAGAAAACACAAAGTAGTGTAATTCTGTCAGCTCTTGCAACATAGTCTAAAATTTGGGGTGTTACAACTCTCCCCCTCTAAAATAAGTTTCGTCCTCGAAACTTGACACACTTAAAATAAAAATGGATACTACTCTCTTATCTTATCTTCTAATTCCCATGTTGCTTCACCACGTATATTGTTCCAAACCACTGTAACCAATGCGATTTCATTATCTCGAAGTTACTTTGTCCTTTGATCTTCAATCTTGACTAGAAACGTCTCGTAGGTTGAATTTTCCTTCATTTGTACGATGTCCAATAGAGTATCCGATACGGTCTAATAAACTTCGGAGTGGGTTTCCTCGACTTAATCACTCGTCCATCTCTTGTCATAGGTTTCACACGTAGAGACACATGGTCACCTTCTTCAAATTCAAGCGGTCTTCGTCTTTTATCTTCATAACTCTTTTGTCGTGTCTGAGTTGTCCTTATTTTGCCTTAGATCGTCTTTACTTTCTCAGTAGTTTGCTACACAATTTCTGGTCCTACCTCTGTACTTTCAACATCATGATGCTAACACAATGATGTTCTACATCGTCACCCATACAATGCCTCATAGGGTAGGTACCCTATATTCAAACGAAAACTATTGTTGTATGTGAATTCTATCAATGGTAGAAATTCACCCCAACAAGCAGCTTATTCTAGAACACAAGTTCTCAACAAATCCTTTGAAAATTCTATCTACCGTCTTTTCCTTATATCCTAGCCCCTCTTGATTGTACAGGTACTTCAAACCCTTGAAATTACTGTAGACTTTTCAGGAAAGAAAATGTCTTCAGATTTTCCTTGCAAAATGACTATTGCATATCCTAAACGTAAATCGAATAATTCTTCTCATGTACGTTCCACTGCCTCAAAGTATACGTCACTACCTTTCTATTTGATCTCAACTCTCAATTTAAATTCACGAGTTGAACTTCTAATAGAATTTGTATTTGACTAGTTTTTACGCATAACTCCTTCTTAATTGAGATACATGAAAGACACTTTGAAAGTCATAAGGAAAAATAATAAGACTATTCAATAGGTTACTAGATTAGCCCAACAAGAATTTGAAATGATCTAATAGATTTTGAAATGAACATAGTCCAAAAATTTTAGAAATGAACTTTCTGGATTCAAATCCAAAAATCTCAGGTCAAGGAAACACTAAGGTTACATTGTAACAATCTAGTAGGATATGGTTGGAAAATAACCAATCCATTTATAAAGTCAGGTTCTCAAATAAATGTAATTTTAGATAATCAAATCAAATCAACAGAAAAGATTTGATATTCAATAGGTATAGGATAAAGTTAGAAAACTTGAGTATAAACAACAAGTTTAACAAGAAGGATAGAAATACTCTGATCACATTATAACAAAGACACGGATAAGTCGAATTAATTTACTCAGTCTATTTGAACAAGAAATAGACAAACCAGATCAACAGAAAAGTTTCGAACAAACTCGAGTAGTAATAACAAGTTTAGAAGTTGAAGTAGTATTATGAAAAGAACAAAACACAGATAACCTAAAAAAAATTTTACACAGTCACAGATCACAAAAGACTAGGTTACCTTACGCATTATACAATACATTTTTAAGATTACCCTCTATGGCACAACTTCCTCGCTTGTTAAGTTTTGTATTTGAACGTTCTCATTACACTCTTTGCACCAGCTTTTTCTTCTTCTTCTTCTTGAGATTTTGAAATATGTGCATCACTAATGGAAAGTTCCATCTTCAATTGATCACAATCTTTGGAGAAATGTCCAAGCTTCCCACATCGATAACAAATAATCCCTTTATGCTGACAATCTTTAGTGAGATGATCTTTTCCACACTTGAAACATTTCAGTGATGATACCACAGTCTGACCAAAATTGTTGCCACTAGTACTTCCTCTCTTTGTTTGTTGTTGCTTCCTCAGTGGTTGTACACACTGCTTTTGCTGAACACGATCGACCTTACGCTTCCTTCCATCTTGGATTATCAAAGGTTCTAAGTTACAGCTTCTCACATCTGATGGCTGCTCCAATCCTAGTAAGCTGTGAAGTTCGATTATCAGTTCCTGTTGCTGAGTGATCATCTGTCTCTGTTGTACTGCTACTTCAATCATCTTTTGCATTACACTTCTAGCTGCTGCTATACGATCTTCATCACGTCTCGCCTCCACATGCTCATGTTCGCTTCGTTCCATTATCTTTCTTCAAAGATAAACAAAATCAAAAACACGTCGAACTAAATGTAATTATTTCACACAACTTCGTCTCCTTTCGGAAACCAAAACATATCTCTGTGTTCAACATCAGAGATTCACACAGCACAAACAAGACAAACCTACCCACAAACCCAAAAGACTCTAACTTGGGCTCTGATACCACCTAATGTAACACCCTCCTTAGGGCGTCACACTTCGTGTTACTCAATTATCATATCACCCCTTCGTTATGAATCGTGCTTGTAATATAAATACGAGTTGTAAAATTTCTTGGTGATAGTAAGATAAACTTAGCGGAAATTAAAACATTACAGCATCCTTACAATAAAATTTTACATTATATATACATAAGTCGTAGTACTGTCACACTTTAATATTTACAAATTGGACTCTAAAATATTTACACATTAATTAAATTACATAATGCCCAAGTAACTCTAAACATGCAGAATCCTCAGACGGGTCCTCCTCAGACTCCTCAACAGGGAGGAATCCAACTTGACACAAAATATACAATACTAACCGTACCAGGAGTATGGTAGTAAGCTCCCTATTACTGTTTATGTGAGAAATACATTATCCATCCAGCTCGACGCACTATGCCTCGGTTCCCATATACCTTACGAAAACTCAAGCATCTCCATCTCTTTAGAACTCAACTTCCTTCTCGAAAATGATCTTCCTTGCATTCTCGCTCAACGTCTTACTCAATCTCTTTACAATTATAAATACAATACGAAATAGACAGACAAAGAGGTGAGATCACCTACGCCAATACCAGTATGGTAGCAATGAAGATAAACACATACAAATTCTCATACCATACATCATACATATTTACAATTATATCATCAATATCATTTATCTAACACACATCATATCTCATATCAACACATCATACATAATTACAATTATGCTACCAACATCATTTATCATCATAATTCATAATTACGTCCATGTCCTTATCAATATTCACTTATTCAATAATTCAGTTATCAAAATCAATAATTATGAAAATACCCTCAGTATCTCTGTATATGCATCTAGACTCATGTACCTAGACTCAATTTTCCTACTCCATGGAGCTAAAACTCAGTCGAAAAGAGTGATCGAAAAGAATACATCGCACAACATGCCTCGGACCACGTGCTCATTCTCTTTGCTCATTTTGCTCATTTAGCATTTGCACATCTAGCATATGCATCACAGTCTTTATCAGATCTCGATTATGGATAGTGTCTCGGTCCGGATCATCGGTGTGTTGCATCGGTCTAACCTACGGTACAGAAGCTTTATTCTCTGTCCATTGTAGGCAACCCGCACCCCGATGCCCCCAAGGTCAACGAGTGACCTACACTACGCACATCGCACCCACTCAGGAGGTGTGTTCTTTCCTTCTTTCGACAATCAGTCTTATTCAACCCATCGGACTTTTTCAATGCACATTCAAATGCACCTTTCTCAGTTAAATTCATTCTCTCATCTTCTCAATTCAATTTTCTTTATCTCATATTCGGGGTCCTCATATAGGCCCAATAATATTATTACTGTAATTTCATCGCGAAACCATATTTTTTCGCATTTTCTCAAATCACGTATCAATTTTTCATCATTTCTCAATCATGTGAAATACTCTTCACACGTTTTAAATCAAGAATACTAGTTTCCTCAGTTAACACCAAAACTCAACTTCATTTTTCATATTTGCATTATAATCCTCATCCAAATAATATTTTCACAACAGTCCCTCATAAAAGTCACATTTACGAAATAGTCCCTTGAAAAAATCATATTTTACGAAATCATCCCTCATAAAATTCATATTTACAAAATAGTCCCTCAAAAATTCATATTTACAAAATAGTTTTTCATAAAATTCCTTTTTACGAAATAATTTATTTTACGAAATCATCCCTCATAAAATTCATATTTATAAAATAGTCCCTCAAAAATTCATATTTACAAAATGGTTTTTCATAAAATTCCTTTTAAAATAATCTTTCATAAAATTCATAATTTACAACATAGTCCCTCATAAAAATCCTATTGATTGAAATAGTCCTTCATAAAATCACATTTACGAAATAGTTTCTCATACAAATTATATTTATGAAATAGTCCCTCAAAACCATATTTACTAAATAGTCCCTTATAAAAATCATATTTACAATATAACCATTCAAAAATCAATAGTTACAACATGTCCCCATTAAACACAAAAATTACAATATTGCTCCTATAAAATCATAATCTGTATTGTTTCTCCAAAATCATTTCATCTTGCTGTATTCGACTCTTCCAAATTCAATTCATTTTCTTTCAAATTCTAAATTCTCAGTTTAATCCATCATATTATTCACATCCTAATTTACACATACACTTACATGCATTCAGTTTCATACATACCAATATTTATCAAAACAATAAATATATTATCACACATGCAATCATAATTTCAAGGCCATAAACACCACAATCACAAACATAAAATTACCAGCAACACAATCACAACTAAAGAAGTAATTAAACAATAAGTGAATAAACCCTTAGGGGTTTTTCACCAGACACAACCATCTCCACACCACCAAAACTTGGTTGGTGAGGTTAAATCTCCCTCTTACCTCTTGAAGAACCTCCAAAGCTCCTTGTATGTCTCCTTCAAGTAAACTCCCTCCACCAAGAGCTTCTTGGAAACCAAAGAAAACATGCAATATTAATACCTAAGGCTCTAAACTAAAATAATCATGGATTAAAATCATGATTAGAACTTTGAAATGAAGAGAAATATGAAGATTAAAGAATCCTACCTTCAAGGCTTCAAACTTGAGCTTTAAAGAACAAGATAAAAAAATAGATGATTTAGGCTTAGGTTTTAACTACAAAATGTCTTGAAATGAAGTAGGAAAACAAGAAATAAGGTAGTTTAGAATTATAGAAGAGTGATTGATGGAAAGAGGGTGGAAGGCCATGAGGTTGGAGAAGAAAAGAAGAAAGAAATTTGAGAGCTTTTACTATTCGGAGAATTTTGAAGAAAGATGAAGACTTTGACTATGCATGGCCGTAAACCATTTTGAGAGAAAATGGAGTGAAGTCTTTGGGTGAGAGAAGATGAATTTGTGAGGATGAAATGGAGAGAAAAGGAAGAAAGATGATGCTCAGGTTCGTGGGATTTGAGAGAAAAGATGAATACTATTTTTGATGTGAGAGAAAATGTAATTTATGAGAGTGAAATTATGAGGCGATTCTTGCCGTGGGATAAGTATAGGAAAAATTAGGATTTACTTGAAGTAAAATATCTTATTCTACGAATGCACGTGGTGATGTCATTTATTTGACTTTCAAGGTTATTGGATTGTTCAAGAACCTTGTAGAACCTCCTTCAAGTGCTACGTGGCCGACGTAGAACCCCTCCAAATTCTTTGCATGAACGTGAGTTTCCAAGGAAATTTTTGATGAAAAATGACATAACAACATTCGGTAGATGGGAGAACATCATTTCCCCAAGAATGGTTAAAATCAAGTGTTGTCGGATGAGAACTCTGTCGAATGGTGATTCTGTCAAACAAAAAAATGAAAGGCTGTCGGATGAACTTGAAAAGGTCAACAATATCCTAATTCGTCGAACAGATGTTGATGTTGGAGAAATCTTCCAATTATCGAATCGACGAAATATTATATGGTCAGAAGATCAAATTCGACGGATTTTGACATTAGAGAAGTTTTTCTACTGAAATCAGGAATTCTTATTCGACGGTCGTTAGCACCATAATTCGACGAATATTATCATTCAAATTCGACGGACATTGGTATCCCCACTCGACGAAAATTGACATTCTAACTCAACAGACATGAGCATCCTCGCTCGATGAATATTGACATTTTCACTTAACTGATACTAGCATCCTCACTCGACGGATATTAGCACCATAACTCGACGAACATTATCATTCAAATTCGACGGACATTGGTATCCCTACTCGACGGATATTGACATTTTCACTTAACTGATACTAGCATCCTCACTCGACAAATTTTAACTTGGTACTTAATAATTAAAAGATCCAATTCGACGTATTTGGATAGAAGTCCAAATTCGATGGATATGACATTGTCTTAAAAGATCCTATTTCGACGGATTTTGGTATTGTTTTAAAAGGTATATTTCGACGAATATAAACATCTTCAATTTGACTTGTGAAATCGTCCAACAAGATTTAGGGAAAAGGAGAACTATATTGTTCTTAACTGATTCTTTGCTAACAGAACGTCCATCGCTTTGTCGAACACGAGGACTTCTCCCATGTTTTGAATAGATGGTCTTCTGTCGGAAAGATGGTCTTGGTCGGAATAGATGGTCTTTGTCGGAAGAGGCAGCCATAACAGCCAAAATCTTTGATTTCTGATTCAAGAATTGAGAATCAGTTTCATCCAGTCTTGAGGTATTTTGGGGTTTGTCGAACTACCGATTGATGTTGTCGGGAAATGCTCTGGAAGTGTCGGATTCAACTCACTATTTAACTTATGCTTGCATTTAGTAATTAAATCCGAAGGGATCAAAATGTTAAGAAAATTTCTTCTAGTGTTTGGATCTTGTCCAAATTCTGTCGATGTCAAGACCTTCAAAATCTTGGATTGTCGAAATAGACTTGTCGAAATAGACTTGTCGAATGAGTTACGTGAGATTGATCTTTTGAATCCCTATAAGGCTTGAGAAAGACCGAGTCTATCGACAGGAGTATATTCATAAAATTGTCGAGTTTTGTTTGTCGGAATAGGCTTGAAATGAAGTCAGTATCGACAAGAATCTATTCTCAAAAGAAATTGTCGAATTCAGTTTGTCGAAACAGGTTTTGAAATGAAAACCATTTGGGAAAATGTTGAGGAACTTCTGTTGGATTGGGATTTCCAGAATTTTGGTCGGATTAGAATTCTAGAATTTTGGTCGAATTAGGAATTCCATAATTTTGGTCGGTTGAGTATAATGGCAAATTAAACTATACCGGGTCAAAATAAGTCATAGCAATAACAGCTATGCATCAAGCAACATATATTTATCAGTAAAATAGAATTATTTTACAGATAAATTCTAAAAATTAATAGATTCTTTTCTGTGTTACTCAGATTCGGGTTAAGTAAGATCCCCCGTTTCTAAATAATCAGACAAGAATTTCCACGGCCCGAAAATTATTATTTTCTTGACCAGGAGCAAATCACACAGAATAATCACAAATAGTATCGAAATAATCAAATTATTTTTATAATGCACAAAAAACACAAAGTAGTGTAATTCTGTCAGCTCTTGCAACATAGTCTAAAATTTGGGGTGTTACACTACCTCTAGGGAGGACTTTGTGGAGTCGACTGCTTGGACTCCCGTCTGTAGTGGTATTGCCCTGACTGGGGATTTTGTCTGATAGGGATCTCGAAGGGGATTTGGTAGAAGATCGGGTGCAGGACCCTACTCTTCAAGTGTTTGGACTTGGACTAGGCTCAATTTTTATATTGTAGTTAGATGTGTTCTTTGGAATATATAAGTTTTATGTTTTTGGAACAAGTATAATGAATTCATGGATGTAGTAAACTTTGTTTTATGAAAAGTCTTTTATCCAGTTCTTACAACTTGAGTTTCTCTATTTTGGTAATTTTATGTTATTCATTTAAAAAGGGATTTTGAAACTCATATTTTATAATGTCAATTATTTCATAGTTTGAGTAAGGTTTTAACTCTATTGGAAAAGGAATTAGTCTGAAACGTAACGCTCTTTTTCTTATAGAAAGGGGTGTTACACTAATTGGTTAGGAGCCTCAAAAATTGACTCTTTATTCATCAATTAACCGATTAGAGGAAGTGCCTAATCGGTTAGGAGCTTTAAAATTTAGCTCCTGACTTTCACAATAATCGATTAGGAGAAAGGCCTAATTGGTTAGGAGCTTTAAAAATTGGATCAATAACTAATTAGAAAAATAGCCTAATCGGTTAGGAGCTTTAAAAACATGAAAAACGCTCCTGACTTGGTGAATAACCGGTCATGGAAAATCTATAATCGGTTATTGCACTCTAGTTTTAAAAACTGACTTTAAATGGTCATAACTTCTTCGTTTCTTATCTGTTTAAAGCAAATGACCACTCATTGGAAAGATATTTGAGTCTATTTTCATATGAAAGAAGTTTCAGAATAAAACTCAAAGTATTTTGAGTTATGATCAAAAGCGTAACCAAAGGTTAGTTTTACAAAACACAAACTTAGTTATTTTTCATAGATTTGAATTACCACCAAGACTAGCTTTTCAAAACATGTTTGTTGGGGAATTTTAGCATGTAAAAACCATTTGTAAGGATTTGAAAACATATTTGACCTCAGTGTGATTCCTATTTACCTTTACATAAGATCTAAGTCCTATAAGCTATTCTTGAAGATTTTGAACTTGATCTTGCCATCATCAATTCTAGTCCTTAGGCTTCTTGATGTAATCCAAGCTTCCAAAACAAAAATTCTTCTCTTCAAATCTTGTAAATGCTTGAAACATCTTTATCATTTTCATTCTTTTTGAGTTAAGCATAGTTATGATCTTTTGCTTTATTATTGCAATGCTCACTCTTGGTACTTGAACTATACTACAAAGTATTATTCACTTAAAACAAATATAGCTAATCCAAATTCATAACTCAATATCTTCATATGCATTATTCATAAATGTATAACTCTAGTTTGTCTAACATGCATATGAGACTTTCATAGATACATCCAAATAAGATATTTATCAATTATTAATGGATATGCTCTATATAGGATGCAACAAAGAACACTTTGCATATTTTCATTTAAATAGAGTCAAATCCAATATTAATTCATTATAACTCATAAAAAGCATTATTAGATATATTATATAAAGAATGTTACACATATCTCATTGCATGATTATTAAGTGAAATATGACTATATAAAGTACATAATCATGTATGGTACACTATATCTCATTATGCACATCTATGTAACATGATCAATATTCTTTTATAATGCATTTGTCATCTATTAAGCATATCTATAAAGCATAAGCATCATTCTTTTTATCTTGTATTTGTCATCATCAAAACTTAACATATTAAATCATTGGGACAAAGACAATTCTACACTTATACATTGCAATCTCATATTGTTCTTCATATGTAAGATAACAAAAAATAGAGATAACTTCACTGTAAACTAGCTGAGTTAATTTGATTGACATTCTTTGTAAATTGACCACTATGAAGTTGAAAGTGTGTTTGGCTTTTGATTCTACCTCAGTTTCAAGTTCTGTGCTTTTGGGTGGTATTATGGCATGTTTCATTATTTTAAAGAACTATTATATTGTTTTCACATGTGTAATGTATAGTATATGAAGATGTCAACTATTGACTAGCTTGGGTGGTTTTAAATGTTGCACTTTTTATTATCTAAAGGTCATTTTTTAGCTATGTAATCATATTTGTATTTGTATTTTGTTGGTATTCTATCATTTAACCATATAATCATGTTGCAACCCTTTTGTTAAATAGAATAAGATTTCTTGCATGGTCATGGACAATCTTAGTAGTAGGAGATGGATGGACTATGATAGAGTTAGTAAAGAATATTTGGATGGAGTAGAGAAGTTTTTAGGCCATGCTTTTCATGAAAAACAAGGTGGAGAAACAATTCCATGTCTATGTAAAGAATGTGTGCTCCATTATTTAGTAAATCGGGCAGTGGCATATGACCTTGTGGTTAATGGCATTATACCATCATATGATACTTGGTTTTGTTATGGGGAGCCAATAACTGTGTCAAATTATGTTGGAGAAACTAATTGCAGACAAGAAGATTTTAAGGGTGATGATATGGTAGGAATGATACGTGATGATTTTGGAGGCTTTACCCAATTTATGGATAATAACATTAGCGAAAGGGTGAGATGGAGCTAACCTTTGAAGAAGATACTACTCATTCATCAAGAGATCAACCACATCCAGAGGTGGAGAATTTTGAACAGCTAATGAAAAATGCAGATGAAGAACTATACCCTGGATGCAAGAAATTTAGTAAACTATCATTTTTACTGCATCTTTACCATATAAAACAGTTGTTCAAATAGACAAATGAGTCTTTTAATGCCTTGCTTGGACTATTGAAGGATGCATTGCCTAAGGGGGAAAGGTTGCCTCATTCCTTTTATGAGACCAAGAAGATAGTTGAGGGATTAGGCTTAAAGTATGAAAAGATCCATGCTTGTCCCAACAATTGCATGCTTTTTAGGAATGCATTCGCTGGTAAGGATGTTAATGAATGCTCAGTTTGTGGGGCTTTTAGATGGAAAAATGATGACAAAAAAATTCCAACCAAGGTCCTAAGATATTTTCCTCTGAAACCAAGGCTACAAAGATTATTTATGTATTCAAAAACTTCTAAATTAATAAGATATCATGATGAAGAGCGCAATAAATATGGAGTTTTACGGTATCTTGCAAATTTTGAAGCTTGGAAAAGTTTTAATAGTTGTCATTCAGAATTTACTAAAGATCCCCGGGATTAGCTAGTGATGGCTTTAATCCATATGGCACAATGCAAATTGCTCAGTACATGGCCAGTGATTTTAAGGCCATATAATATTCTATCATGGTTGTGCATGAAGCAAGAATTCTTCATTTTGCCCTCACTCATTCTTGGACCAAAAGGGCCTGGGATGTCTTTTTGGAACCTTTAATAGAAGAGTTAAACCAATTATGGGTCGTGGGGGTAGAAACCTATGATGCCTTTACTAAGAAGACATTTCAAATGCGAATAGCTCTCATGTGGACTATAAATGATTTTCTAGCATATGGTAGTCTATCTAGATGGTACACTTATGGTCAATTTGCATGCCCTTCTTGCAACATAAGCACTCAATCTAGAAGGCTCAAACATGGTAAAAAAATTTTCTTCATGGGCCATCGACATTTCTTGAAGCTGGGGCACAAATATCAAAATGAAGCAAAGTCATTTGATGGCACTAAAGAATCAAGACCTGCACCTTTTCCAATATCTGGGTCACTAGTTCTAGATCAAGTTAGAGGTATAAAGTTCACTCTTGGTAAGTTTAGTGAAGAGGTAAGTAGGGTGATGAAAAGCACATGGAAAAAGAGAAGTATTTTTTTCAATCTTCCTTATTGGGAGTATAACTTGGTGTGGTATAATCTTAATGTGATGCACATAGAAAAAAATGTGTGCGATAATTTGATTTATACATTGTTGGATCTTGGTAAGAAGTCAAAAGACAACTTAGAAGCTCGATTGGGCTTGATGGAGATGAACATAAGACTAAGCTTATGGCCTCAGCAATGAGCTAATGGGAGGACATATCTACCTCCTACTTATTTCACGATCTCTGATGAACCGTTAATATGTCATATTTTTACGGTTCAATTCTTTGGTTTTTCATGTTCTTTTTATATTTTTTATTAAAAAATTTTGTTATATTTTTAATATTGTTTAATTGTGTTTTTAGTATGTGTTTTGTGTATTTTTGTCAAGTAATTGTACATGTAGAAGACTGGACATTCAAAGAAGCAAGGAAAAGAATATTTTTTCATCAGCATCTAGCGCTTGAGCGTTGGAGTAGAGCGCTTGAGCACTCAAAGCATATGCAGCTGCGATGATTCAGTGACCCAGCGCCTGAGTGCTGGGGAAGAGTGCCTGAGTGTGCAGAATGTAACAGTGCATGTCTTGACTTAAGTGGCTTAGCGCTTGAGCGCCCATAAGCAAGCACGTAGGCGCTGGTTGCGTAACAGAACACGTTATTTTCTATAAATTAGAAAAGTTATGCCAAACTTAACACATAGAGTGCATACAATTTGCACATCATATAGAAAATCCCTAATCCTGATAGAGTAGTTTCGCGGTAGTAGATTTTGGAGGACAACTTTGAAGAGAGGATTCGATTCTTGAAAGCTTAAAGATCAAATCTCCATTAAAGGGGTTTTGATTTCTCTTTCCCTCTAGTTTTCCCCTTTCTTTGGATTTTCTCTCCATGGGTTTGTATCTTGATATGAGTTTGTTTGTATTGAAACATGAGTAGCTAAACCCATAGGGGATCTTGTTTTCCTAATTATATGAGTTTGATTTCTAATTTGATTAAGGTAATTTCTTTTAGGGTCTATCATATTGCATGCATTATTGTCATAACTTAATCACTTTTGGCATGTTTTAATTCATTGTTTGACTGGTGACCATCCACATTCAATGAGTGGATCTATATGATAAGCCTAGGATTAGATTGACAAATAACCAAACATCAATTTTTCTTACCAATGGAATTGACAGGTATATTAGTTCATCTCTTGAATTGAAGCTTAATGCATTCCTAATTAATTCAACTAAATGAACAAATAAGTTATTTAATTTAGGAATAGAATATTGTTTCATCCATGACCATTAGGATTCAATAGCAGGTAAGAGAATATTGGCAAAAGAATTACCTTACATCATAAATGAAAGAAAATTTGAATAATTAGATTCAAGTGAACCTTCTGCTCTTGTCTCGCTCTCATTGATTATTTATTCTTTGTTTGATTGTTCATTGTTTTCTTTTATTTATTTTCTATTTTTAATTTGAATTTCTCTTCACTTCTTATTGTCTAAATAACAAAGGGTTTTACAAATCTAGTAATTACCATTTATTTCTTGTGAGATCGATAACTGGGACTCAAATCCTATATTACTTGGTGATAGAATGCACTTGCTCTTAGTGTATTTTACGCGCACCAAGTTTTTGGCACCATTGCTGGGGAATAAGTTTGGTAATATTAGAAGCAAAAAGTTCTAATTAATTTAGATGTCCTTTTATTTTATTCCTTATTTTATTTTTATTTTTATTTTTATTTATATTTCAATATCTTATTTTATTTTTATTTTTATTTTTATTTTAATTAATTTGTCACTTCATATATTTTTTGTTTATGCTTACTAGATCTCAATTTCCTGATTTGGCATGTGATCTAGAAATTGAGAAAATAACTCGCAAGTTAAGGAAGCAATCTTATATTGAAGCTGTGACATAAGATATAAATAGGACGGAAAGACAACCCGTAGTTGAGGCAAACCGTGAAGAAAGAGCTACCCTAGCAGAGCGAACCATACTTGAGTATTCCATGCCCACTGCTGAAGGGTATGGAGGGAGTATAAGACCAATTGTGGCAGCTAACAATTTTGAGATCAAACTAGCGTTGATCTCCATGATTCAGAATTCAGTTCAGTTTAGTGGATTGTGTTGATACCCAATTTTGTCCATATTTATTTTATTTGCTAAGTCTAATTTCAATAAAAATTAAAAATTAAAAAAGAAAAAAGAAAAAAAAAGAAAATTAAAAGAAAAAAAGAAAAAAAAAAAAGAAAAAGGGTTACGAATCAACCATGACCCAATTCCTTTCCCTTCCTGCTGCAACCCTAGCCGCCAAACCTTAGCTTCCACAAGAAGCTGCACAACCTCAAACATGGCAACTTTCCTTTTCAGTTTTGATTAAGATCATTGACAGCATTTATTCCTTAATTTGCCTTTCAATCATCAGGAATTAGGGAGAAATTTCTACAGGTTAAACCCTATAAATCCTAAGCAATCACGCAGAAAATTTCCAGAGACACAAAAAATCCCCTCACCATTGGCAGTCACCAATTTCAACCAATCAAACACCTCATTCCAAACTTCCAAAGTCACCATAACTGAACCTCCACCCCTTCACCTTCATCATCTTCAACCTCCTAACAAACACCCACACCACCAAGCCACCATCTCATCCACTCTATCTTCAACCCGAGAAAAACACCACCATCACCCAACCAAAAATCACTTAACCAACCACCATCCTACCATTAAAGCCACCGCAAATCACCTTCATCATCAACTTCACTACCATCTTTCACCACCCAAATCGAGTCCCCTATTGACCATAACATGACCACCACATTCTACCCACTCTCTGCTTCCAAACCATCTTAAATACTTCAACCTCCCAAAACAGTCATAGGCGCTGTCGACCATAGCTTCTGCTACCCCCAAAACAAAGCCAAACCCACCATCAAATCCGAATCCCTACCATCATTCAATAGAACAATCGAACCCACTTGCCATCACCATAAATCGAACCCAGATACGCTCCCTCTCCATTCGTAACCGTGCCCCCTGTGTTGCGATCCAGGCTGCGCGAAAACGAACATGGATCTGCTCCTTCTCGCATCACATTTCTCAATGAAGCACCACCATGCGCCGTCGCGACCCACAAGCAGCCTCCACCGTGAGCTTTGTCCCTGCTGTTACGAGGTTGGCACTCTCATACTCTTTTCTTTCCCTGTTCTGTTTGCAGCAGAGACTACAAGTCTCTTCATTTTGTTTGTTTGCAGCAGGGACTAAAAGTCTCTTCTTTTTGTTTTACCCTTGGTTTTTGGTTCCTTTTTTATTTTTACTATTTTTTTGTCTATTTTATTTTTAATATGGCTTCTACTTTTTTTAACATTCCTGTTTCGTTTATGCTTGAGTGAAAAATAAAGTTTGGGGTCTTTTTCTTCTTTTTTTTTCTTTTTTTGTTTATATTACCTTTATTTTAATTTAACGCACTTTTTTTTTGTATTAATGTATTAGTTAATAATTTAAAACTTGTTGACGATAGAAAAATTGGGAGAGAATTGGAGCACCGATCAATTATGCTCTTCCCAATACTCTCAATGCTTTATATTAGATCTTGTCAAGAGCACTAATGAGGTCTAATTCTCACATAAAAATTAGAATAATTATGTAAACTAAAATACAACTTTTTTTATAAACCAAAATAAAATCATTTTTGTAAAATAAAAATCATTAAATAAAAGTGAATAACTTCACATAGTCTCAATCTATGATTGTAGTGAATTCAAAAATTCATTTTTGTCACTCTTCAAAAATAATTTTTTTTCTTTGTAAAATTCATGTTAAATCATTTTATCCCATCAAAAATAAATATTTTGAAAATTCCTTTTCTTGCGAAATTAACACATTTTTTTTAATTCACCACTCTCATGTAATATGTTGTAGGCTTGGAATTTGTTCCAAAATAATGACTATGTAGCTGCCCATTCCATATCTTAGTCATTTATCATCTTTGATAACATGCTGACAAATGGGACATTTCAAAATAAAAATAAAAAACAAATTCTTTTCTTTTTAATAGTAAAAGACCAATTTAATTAAGCTTACAAATAACATTAGATTAAATAGGTAACCGTTCTTAGAACGGACGGTGTTGGGTACTAATACCTTCCCTACCCGTAATCAACCCCTGAAACTTGAACTCTAAAACGTAGACCCTCTTTTAGGTGTCTAATTGCACTATTTCATTTAATGGATAAAGCGATTGGTGGTGACTCTTAACACCCCGATGTCTTTTCCTCCTCATTCTTTTTATTTTTTGTGACGCCCTTCGGGACGGTTGCGATAGCTGGCGACTCCATTAGGGATGTTAGAGGGTTAAACCTTGTTTTAATCTCATGTTATTGCTCTTTAATTTTGTTGGTCCATTTTTGTTTCGTTTGTTTATTTGTTTCATATTGTTGTACATTTTGCTTGCATTACATGTATTGTACTTCTGCTTTATGAATAAATTTACTTGCATGTTCCCTTATGTACACTTGCACACACAAGTTCTATACTCGAGCTCAGTACCTTGTAGGCTTAGATAGAGGGTGAAGTAGTGTTGCTTTGAGAGACCTTTGGTCTTCGGACATGCATATGAAAACCCCTCACTCAAATTGAAATTCTTCCGCTTGTAACCTATCATGGGTGAGGATTGAGGACTCTTGCTAGCCAAAGTGTTAGCGATAGCAAGGGGCAATTTAGGGACCTTTTGTTCGATAGGGGTCTAGAACCAAAGCTATCACTTATTGGTACATAGAACCCATCTTTTAGGATAGGTACCAAGCTTAGGACCATGTCTCCACATGCATAATTTTGCTCTTGTTTTAGTGTGCTTATGTTTGCATTTTTTTTATCATATTCATAATAATACAAAAAAATTGTTTCTACGACACTCGTATAGGAGCTCGCTCCTAATCAAAAGTCATGGATGAACTGGGGCAGTCACATGAAGAGTTGAGGAATGAAGTAGGCCAATTAAAGAAACAAATGGCTAAGGTCTTAGAAGTTCTGCAAGCTTTGGAAAGAACAAAAAACACAGAGGGGACTCCTTCAGGAGCAAATGATGATCCTTCGGCCATACCTGCTTACCCACATGGCTTTGCGTCAATTCCTTGGTAATATCCTGGTGTCACCTCTCAAGGGGCCATGATGCCTCTCACTTTCTACCTAAATAACCCTGCACAAAACCTTATTACCAATCATTGAGAAACACATGCATCTCTATTCCCACCATATGGCTTTCCACCTGGTTATGTGCCACCATTAGCCACAAAAACTCCTAAAAGCAGTGCACTAAACACTACCCAAACACTACCCAAACACAAGGATCTCAGCCAAATACCAACGAGATTCCTCAGTTCCCTGTTTTCATTACCCCATATGGCATTCGCCCAAGTTTCGTGTCGTCACAAATTACTAACCCTTCGGAGAGTGACACACCATTAGTAATACCTACTTCAAGGCCACAAAACTTGACTCCAGCCCAACCTCCTTACCTTGGTGCTAACGGGACCACGTTGATGCAATATTCAAACCCTTTTTACATGCCACATTTCCCCCCATAAGATTGATGGTACTTCTCTGCTGAACCCTTCAACTGAAGGCCTTCAATCCAAGGAAAAACTAGAAGTTCTTGAAGAGAGACTACGAGCTATAGAAGGAGCAAGTAGCTATGGCCTTCTAAATGCCTCAGAACTCTGCCTAATGTCAAATGTGGTGATTCCCCCGAAGTTTAAAGTCCCAAATTTTGACAAATATAAGGGAACCATTTGCCCAAAGAACCATCTGACCATGTACATCCGCAAGATGGCTTCGCATGCTCATGATGACATGCTGTTGATTCATTTCTTCCAAGACAGCTTAACTGGGGCAGCGTCTAGCTGGTATACACACCTTGAATGTACCCATATTTGATGTTTCAAGGACTTGGCCAATGCTTTCTTAAAACAATATAAATACAACATCGATATGGCACTAGATAGACTGCAGTTGCAGAATATGGTTAAAAAAGAAACTGAAACCTTTAAGGAATATGCTCAACGGTGGAGAGAAATAGCTGCTCAGGTTGAACCCCCATTAATAGAAAGAGAAATGGTGGCTACATTCATCGATACTCTCCAATCTCCCTTTTGTGACAAGATGATAGGGAGTGTATCATCAAATTTCTCGGACATGGTCATCATTGGAGAAAGAGTTGAGGGAGGAATGAGAAGTGGGAAGATTGCTAAAAATTCAATAGGGATGATTAGTGCCAAAAGGCCCCTAACAGGGAAGAAAAAAGAAGGAGAAGCCCATGTTGTCACTTCAGATCAGAGAAGTTTCACCCAAGGAAAACCTAGCCAAGCATTTATTAACCCTCAACCATGCTTCCAACCACCCTATATACCTTACAACCCATGACAGTGCTAATGTCTCTCAAGCTCCATACCCTCAACCTTATCACCCAATGATCCAGTATCATACACAACCTCTCATCCCAAACTAAACACTCTCTACCATGCCATCTCAATTAACCCAACCATGGACCCAAAACCCAAATACAAACCTACCAAGGATGACAAAAGAGGATAATGGAAGAGAAAAAATAAAAGTGGCTGGCCCGATTGAAAAATTAAGAACCTAAAGCTGAGGGGATCCCCATCTGTGACATCCGACAAAGCTTTTGAAGTGCAGTGACTGCTATTGAGGATGATCAACCCATTAATTATGGTGTCAATCCGGTGTGCCCTTGTTCCCCAGATGCAGAGCTCAACAATTAGGAGATCATCGATTTTCCCATGACCTTTGAGATTGATGCAAAGTAATTCTGTAACCCTATAGCTCTGCCCAAGGCTTTAGGAAGATATGTTGAGAAAACGGGCTCACATGTTTCCTTTTCAATATTTACTATCAATAAATGCATTTTCTTGCCATTCTTTTAGTTTATGTCCAACCATTACATTAACCTTCATTCATTACCTTTTTACTTTTGTGGATCTAAAAGTGATTCTCTTGAAAATGATAGTGCTATGACCCCATTATATGATTTTGACCATCCCATTAAAAAAGATAATGGTGACAATTAGGAACCCTTTCCTAAGCTAATGAGATTAATGGAACAAAAGGCTAAAGAAATTCAACCCCATGAAAAGTCAACGGAAGTGATTCGTGGGCAGAGGATGAAAAAGGAAAAAGTTAAAATTGGCACCTCCATGAAAGAAGATGAGTGAAGCAAGTTGGTTGAGTTCTAATCTAATCATTGTGACATTTTTACATGGTCGTACCAAGATATGCCAGCGCTGGATCCGAGCATAGCTTCCCACAAAATTCTGTTATACCCTAATGCTGAGGCAAAAAAGCAGAAACTGAGGAGAATGCACCCTAAAATAAAAGGAGGAAGTCACCCAACCAATTGGAAGCATGATTTTTGAAAAAGAAAAAATAAATAATCTCTTGGTGTTCATTATCATTTTGTCTTGAAATTAAAGTTTTGAAGATAAACAATCATAATTTGAAAATAAAGATTGGCCATCTTTCTTTATCCTTTACAATCTTTATTATCCCTTGTTACCCCCTGTTGAGCTTAAAAAAAACTTCTTTAAAGAACCTTGAACAAGGATCACCCCTACACTAAAGGTTAAAATAAAGTAAAAAAGGGTGATTTCTGTGAAGAAGGAAAAAAGAAGAAGAAAAAAAAAAGGAAAAGAAGAAGAAGATAGGCAAATAATGAAATGAAAAAGGGAAAAGAATACAAAAATAAGTGAAAAGTGTACTAAAGATCCTTCGTCCCATTCAACCTTTAAACACTTGACCGAGCCTTATATCCTTCCTTTCATAACCCTTAACCTTAGCCACGTTACAAGCCTCAAAAGTCCATTCTGATCAATGAAGGGTTGTTTTCATTTTCATTGACTTTAATTCTGAGATAAAAGGTTGATGCTCTTTTGATTTTTCAATTCCTTGCTCCTACATAAAAAAAAGAAGAAAGAAAAAGAAAAGAAAAGTGGCTCGCTAGGCTGAAAATCTGAAAAGGTGACCTAGGCAAAAGTTAGGGTCAAAAATGGTATCTGACATATTCAAAGAAGTGAAGTTACCTCAAGTCACAAACTGGGGGCATTTTGAGTTTATTAAGGCTAAATTGGGGCAGTCTGAATTTTTAATGAAGAATCATGAAATGCTTCGATACATGGAGGCTTGGCTCGAACTGGGCAGTTTGAATATATAAAGTCTTGTCATGAAAAGCTCCCAATGCGTGAAGATGGGGTCAAATCATATTCTTGGAAACAGACAAAGGGGTGTTCAAGGTTGCATACATGGGAAATTAGCACTGATTATTCCAGAGAGCATAACTAGAAGAGCTAGAAAACTCCACTCCAACATTTCTTTTGTAAACCTTTCAATTTCTAATCCCTTTTGAACTATTTTTCCTGTGCTCGTTCTTTCTATAATGATAACCCTTTTTTGTTGCAACCTATTGTTGATGTATTTCTCATGATAGATTTATATTGAGATGTGAAACATGTGACAATATTGCAAAAGCATTAAGATTTGCTTGAAAGGTCATGGGAAACACAATAAAATCCTGATAATAGTATTGATGAGAAAAGAAAGGATAGTCAGGTCACTATCACATCTAATGCACACCTCAAGGGTTATCCCGGTTGGATATTTCAATTGTCGGCTGAATATGACAAATGAAGGGTTACCAATAAATCCCATTCTAGTTCATCTTTGAAAATGATTGCAATCATATCCTCAGGGGTCGTGAAGACAAAAAAAAATAACAAAATATTGGTTGTGACTTCTTAATACTCAAGAAGGGGGAGTTGAATTGAGTATGATAACTTTTTGAAACTTTTCCCCTTTTTGCAAAAACTGATTCTTTTCTTTAACTATGAAAAAGATTTTGTCAACCAACAAACCAAAATGTCTTTTTGCAAGATGTATTTCTATGAAGACTTGAAACTTATAAAGAAATATTAACAAAATGGTTAATTTCAAATATGTACAAGATCATAAACTAATCAAATCATGCAAGCATCCCTAACATATTGCTTAATTCATACATTCAAAAATAAAGCAAATAAAGAGTTAAGGGATAGAGAAAATTACAAACCGAGTTTTATCCTGGTTCAACTATCTCCTCTGGTAACCTACATCCATTCCCCATATGACTGTGAGTTTCGTCCACTATTAAAAATTAATTTACAAGATTCTTTACACAAGCTTCACTTCTTGGTTCCTTCTACCCAAATGACATCTTTTTCAGTCAAAGCAATCTTGCAATTCCTACAAGAGTTTCTTCTACTCTTGCACAGCACCAAGAGTCCCTTCTACTCTTGATTTAATCAGTGAGAGAACCTTCTCTCTTATCTCTCTTTTACAATATGAAAATATTGAATCAGATTCTAAGAAATCAGATATTACAATTTGAAGTTCTACAGAAAAATGCCCAGTTTTTCAATGAAAAGCTCTCTCAGTATTTGTGTGTTTGATCTCAAGTTTTGAATGAGTTGTTATTGAAAAAGTGTTTGCCAATGTCCTTATATAGGTATATTTCAAAATAGATTCGTTGGACATACTTTACAAGTTAGTTAAGATCAAAACAAACTTATAAAAAACAATTCTGTTATCAGTCAATCGATTAGTACACAGATGTATTAAACAAAATTTCACTTCTTACAATGTGTATACATCGATTGCCTAGTCAATTGTGTTCTTGGAAGTTCTTGATCTTAAGTGATACACACATGAGTACATTGATGTTGTTCTTGAGAAACACTTACAATTTCAGCCCAGAAGTTCATACATCGATTACCTAATCGATTGTATGGCTATTTCAAAAAGTCCTTGCTTCTGTTTTGGCTTATGCATCGATGTACCAATTGATGTACAAATGCAAAAAATGCATACTGACCAAGTACGTCCAGAATCAATTAATGTATACATAGATGTATAACACTTATACATAGATGTACACTGAGGTTTTCATTAAAAGTTAGTTAATTAACCGAAAATACATTGATGTACATATAGATGTACAGACTTATTAATTAACCTTTTTCATGCTTAGTTCATTTTTACTTTTGAAAACCATTTTTACTTTTGAAAACCATTTTTACTTATTTTAGAGAGCTTAATCAAAGAGTTATACTAAGTCTTTTCTTTATAAAAAGGTTCCTAATGATCTTCCTTGAATTCCTTCTTCTTGATGCTCCTTCTTCAAGTTTTCTTTCATGATCCTTGCATTGAAATGCTTTGCTCCATGATCCTTTGCATCCACTTTTCTTGCTCCATTAAATCTCATTGAAAAAGTCAAGCTTGGCAAGTAGTTAGTGAATCAAAGTAATAATCATGTTAAGTTTAGTCATTAATCAAAACATACTAGGGTCATTTATCTGCAAACTCCCCCTTTTTGATTGATGACAAACTTACCATACATAATATGTTTAACATTCAATATATCTTAGGAAGTTATTAGAAATATCAGAGTAATAAAATGCAGCAGTTGTTTACCATTTACTCCCCCTGTCTAATTGATAGTTCTTATCATTTGAACATGTATAGGATCATTGCATCATTATTTTAGATCATTAGTTCAAGTTGTTTTATTTAGTATGGTACCCATTCTCCCCTTTTGTCATTATAAAAAAGAACATGTGTGGGAGATTCAAAGTAATAATCATGTTATAAAAGCATGTAAAACAATGTACATACTAGAAATTCAACCATTCATTGATATCAAAGATTCATTCATTCATATCAGCATAATCAAAATAAGTTATATAGTCATGTATATTCATCATTTTTCAAAGAAAGATTGAAATTGAAAACAGTAGAACAAATATAAAAAATAGCATGTTAACATCATCATAGACACACTTAAGACACCCTAAGATCTAAACATCTTCATTGGTCCTTGGTTCTTCAGTGTGCTGTGAAGCTTGGGCTGCTTGTTCTTCAGAATTACCTTCTTCTTCAAGTGCAGCAGCAGCAGCTTCTCTTGCCATGTTTACAACATCTTTAGAAGTAGGATGAACTTCTAGAGGTGTAGTAATGGAAATGCCTAGATTTTGATGCAAAGTGGCCATTTGGCCTTCCAATCTGTTGAGTCTGATATGCAGATAATTAGTAGACTATTTTAACATTAAATGATGTTTTATTTGTTTAGTCTCAAAACTCTGAAACATTTGGAGCAGCTTGTCCATCTTGTTATTCAACTCTGAGTTGTCCACAGCAGCTCTTGGCTCTTCACCAGCTATCTTAACCCATTCTTCATTCACTTTAGCAAGCTTCATCTTGCTAATGGTCTCTTTACCAAACTTGTGAGTGACCTGCCTAGCCTGAAACCTCTCTTCATTATCCAAAGAGACTTCAAAATGCCCCAGCAATCTCACCACTAATCCAGGATAGGGTAGGGTAGCTTCACTGATTTTGCAATCTAGCATGTGCCTGGCAATTATGAAGCTCCAACTCATCTGCTTCTTCTGTATCATAGCCCAGAGCAGCAAAATATCATTGTTCTGCAACATAGCATGATTTCCAGATCTTGGTAAAAGCATCATGCTCAGCACATATTGCAGGAGCCTATGCTGAATATGTATAGAGCTGATGTTGATCAGTCTTCCTTCTGGTACACTTTCAACTAGAAGCACCTTTATTGCTTCTTCCTTGTCAAAGTTCTTGATCCATATACTGTCAAGTCCAGTGCCAGCAAGATTACTTCCTTTGTAATCTAGTCCAGTAAATTGAGCAAACTCATCAAAACTCATCTCAATTCTTATGTTCTTCACCTCAGCAGAAAATCCCTCATTGTCCATCTCAAATGTACAGCAAAATGCTTTGATCAGTGTAGGGTAAATATCACTCTTAATTTGTAGAAATTCACTCAGCTTATACTCCTCTAAAATCTTGTGAAAAGTAAACTCATTGACCTCAAAATAGTTGAAATCTATAGTCTTAGTCTCGTGAATATCCCTATTTTTTAAAATTATTCTTGTAAAGCATGATGTACTGCTCATCAGAAAAATACCTCTTGAGAAGTTCAATCTCAGTGACTTCTTCATCATCATCTTCTTCTTCCTCTGTCCTCTTTCTCTTCTTTTGAACATTCTTCTTTTTAGGTGTTTCCTTCACCACTTTCTTCTTTTTTTCTTGTTTCTTGGGTGCTAGTTTTCAAGATTCAGCTACCTTCTTGCCCTTGTCTTGTGTCTTCTTCAAACTTTTGATTAGAAGCTTATCAATCCTTTGAGAAACTTGAGTTTTCTCAGTTCCTTTTCTTTTAGGGCGTGCAGGGGTTGCTATGGGTGAAACATGTTGAGGTGTGGAAGATTGAGTCGAGGAGGAAGATGTGGAGTTAGAAGGAACAGGTGTAGAGGGTCCAGTTTGCTTCACACAAACCATTGGAGATGATTTTGAGCTCTGCTAGGGTTTGGGTCTTTGAAATTTTGATTTGAAAAGTGAAAGATTTGGAGGGAAGGGTTGAAATTTATAAACCCATATCAGTCAATCGATTACTCAATCGATGTATTAAAGGATTTTTCCTCTTGTACACATGTGTTAATTGATGTACATAGCATCAGGATTTGAATTTTAAACGAGGTACATCGATGTATTAATCGATGTATAAGCTAAGTCAGAGAGTACCAAGTTCTGAAAACTTGAACTCAATCAATGTGTGAATCGATGTATAAGCAATGTCAAAAAGTCCAACAATTGCAGTATACACCCAATCGATGTACAAATCAATGTATAGGGTAAGTCAGTGAGTCCTAAATTTTAGAATATCTTTCAATCGATGTTACAATCGATGTATACATAGGTTCAATTTTTTTAATCCATTGCTAATCGATGTATCAATCGATGTATAGGCACTTACAGTGAGTAGTGCATCTGAGATCAGTGATTCAATCGATGTGATAATCGATGCATAGCAGATCAAATTGGAATTTTCAAGTTTTTATAGCAGATTAATCAATGTGTCAATCGATGTACATGATATCCTGTACCTATTTGATCAAAATAATCAATTTTTTAATCGATGCATAGACATCAAACATTAAATTATTATGTATTCAACATTCAAACATCAAGCATAGGTAGAATCAATTATTCCTAATTCTCTTCTTATGTAGAAAAAGCTTTCTTTAACCAATGGTTTAGTGAAAATATCAGCTAATTGCTTAGATGTATCAACATATTAAATGATTATATCTCTACTTTGAATGTGATCCCTTATGAAATGGTGTCTTATCTCAATGTGTTTGGTTCTTGAATGCATTATAGGATTATTAGTGAGATTTATAGCACTAATATTATCACATTTGATTGGAACTCTCTCTAAGAGAACACCATAGTCAATAAGTTATTATTTTATCCAAAGAATTTGTGCACAATAACTTCCTGCTACAACATATTCTGCTTCAGCAGTTGATAATGTAACATCCCGAAAATTCTTTATTTCATTATAAATGATCATTTTATAATATTTATGATTTTTTAGGAATTTTTGTGGATTTTTCTGGAAATGATGAATATTTTAATATATTCTTCGTTTTACGTGTACACTGAGTGGAGCCGGGGAAAATAGAATATTTTCCCTGAGACTGGTAAACTTTGAACTGTCAACATGTCAACAGGGGATCTTACAAAACCCAAGGTCGGGCATAGTTTGTGAGATTTGCATTTTTTCAAGGTTTTATCTGTTAAATAAAATTGCGGTATCATAAAATTATCTGATGAATAATAAAATATTATTTTCATCAATTGTAAATTTTATTCACTGAGAAAATAATTCCACAGTGTAATTAATTATCTGTCAGATATATTTAATTTGGAGACAAGCTTACTATGTACTTTATCGAGGAGCGCGCGAAGCTTCTCAAGGAAGCTTCCTCCAACCATTATTTTTATTATTTCTCTCTCCTCCCATTTTGTGCAGCACGTTTGAGTTAAGGGGTCTAATTCATTTTCTTTCTCACCTTTTCCCCTCCTCCTTGTACGCAGCTTACTATTCACTGATCCTTTTCTCTTCTCTTTCACCCCACAGCAGCAACACCGTCCACCCACACCTCCATTTTGTTCTTCAAAAAAACGTCACACCCCTTGCACCATTGTGTTTGGAGGACCACCATCATTGAGGAAATCATCTTCAAAGTTCTGCATTCTCTTCATCTTCATTCTCTTACATCTTTGAAGCTTAAAGATTGGAGCTTTAAGGTAAAGCTCTTAGCTTTTTCTACCTCTCTTCTCATTTTCGTAACCCATTCTCATTTTGATGACCATGGGTATTCATTTCAATATTGGGTTCTGATTTTGCAAGTTTAAATGTTTAAGGATTTCCTGGAAGCTGAAAACGAAATCCTGACCAAAAAGGAGTAACCTTTCTTTGTGCTTCTCTAAGGTAAGAGGAAGACACCCCTCCTCAACCTATTTTAGCATTTAGGAACGTCTGTGATTGGTGTTGAGGGTCATTCTATTTTTGAATGTTGTTTGTATTGTATGTGTGCTATTTGATTGTTTGTGTGTTTTGATATATATCTGGATGTATTGGAACGTGTAATATGGAAGGGAATGACTTCCGATTGGTTCTCGGATGGTCACGGTGTTGAGCCCAGAAATTTGGAAATTTCATGTGAAAACTAGTAACAGTATGAACTCCTGGCCAAACCCGTCGAATATGATATCCTAATCATCTAATGAAATGTTAAAATCCGTCGAGTATGAACCCCTGGCCATGCCCGTCGAATTTGATTCCTGGTCATTTAGTGCAATGTCAAAACCCGTCGAATATGATATCCTAATCATCTAGTGAAATGTTAAAATCCGTCGAGTGTGAACTCATGGTCAAACCCGTCGAACTTGATGTCTTGATCACTTAGAAAAATGTTAAAATCCGTCGAGTATGAACTCCTGGCTAAACCCGTCGAATATGATATCCTAATCATCTAGTGAAATGTTAAAATCCGTCAAGTATAAACCCCTGGCCATGCCCGTCGAATTTGATTCCTGGTCATTTAGTGCAATGTCAAAATCCGTCGAGTATGAACTCTTGACCATGTCCGTCAGAAATAATCTTCAGGCTAAACCCGTCGAATTAGAGTTTCTAACCACTTAGGAGAGAAACTCCTCCAATGCAAAATCCGTCGAATTTGAATGACCACATCCGTCGAGTGACATATTCGTCGAGTTAGAATGCCAATACCCATCGAGAGACATACTCGTCGAGTAGATTTCCTATCCATTTAATAGAAGCTTACCAAAGTTTTTATTCGTCGAATAGAATGTCAAGATCCGTCGAATTATAGTTTCTGACCATAGTGTTTTTCGTTAGTTCGACCCTTGGGGGACTTCTCCAACGTCGACGCCCACATCCGTCGGTTTAGGATTTCTGCTGACCTTCTGGAAAAATTTGACAGTTTTGATCTACGTTCGACAGAACCTCCATCCGATAGAAATTGATTTTTATCTAATCTTGTTATAAAATGTTCTCCCATCTTTCATCCTTCTGCCATGTTATTTTTCATCGAATGGCAGCCTCAATCCTCCACTAAATACATTGTGTCCGTCGAATTCACAAGTATGCTTTATCACCCAATACCTAGCAATTAAATCTGTGACTTTGTTAGTGATTCTGGCCGTGTATCTTCCTGGACTCAAAACCTTTGGATTAATAAAAGCACATAAATCATAAATAATTAGATGACTAGAAATTAATTAGGGATTCATAAACAGGGAAGAACATGAGTATGGGTGAGCTTGTGAGGCACATAATGAATTTAATGGTTGACTTCTATCGTGACTATGAATGGAAATTGTGGTTATTCTTAAAATGTACTATTGGCTTGTTGTGGATCCGTGAATGGGATCAATTCTTGTTGTTAAATGATATGACATGCATTTAAAGCATGATGGACCTAGTTGATCATGAAGAGTATGATTGTGTTATGCATTGAACAAAAAGAATGTGATTGTCCGTTGGTTAAGGCCGGTAACCTAGGAGTTGAACTTACACCATTGTGCGGGTGCGAATAGATAAGTGTAGGTTACTCTCGACCTTGGGGGCGTCAGGGTGCGGGTACCTTGCAATGGACAGTTGGTAGCTCTCGGTCCGTGGGGCAGACCGATGCAAACACATTGACGATCCGGACCGGGACGCTGTCCTACATCGAGATCTGTGTAGAATGTCTTGTAAAATGCCATGATGTGCACGATGATAATTTGAGAATTATAGCACTTGAGGGCCTGGGCAGCCAAGGAATACAGACATACCTCCTGATCATTCTCTCTGACTATTTTGTGTCTAGCTCCATGGAGTAGGATTTTGGTTATTGAGGGCACGTGTGCATAGTGAGTCCATGAATTATCTGGCATACATTGTTATTATAATTGGAACTGTTGTACTTCTGATATATCTATATGTATATGACTGCTTGGAACTGTTTGGTTGATCATAATTGCTATTGAATGTTTATTACCATTATTGCTGTCATAAATGCTATGTGGGCGCTTTGCGCTGTTTGGTTTCTCGATGCTATAATTGGTAATGATGGTAGGATGTCTTACATCTTCTCTGTCTCTCCATTACTGTTTTGTCTATATACTGCGTTCCATAGAAGATAACTGCAAGGAATCGGAAGCTCCCGACTTCCCTGGTTTTTGGCCTCATCTCGACTGAGCGGCTGTAGAAGAATATGGAGCCATGCACGCAGAGATTTTTGGGAGATGTGCCCTAAACCCTAAACTTTCTTAGGAAGGCCAGAGTGTTGGTACATCAACTATGGTTCTGAGCGTTGCGTCTATATGGGGGATGTATCGACATCTCTAGCCTGGAGACGCCACGAGCCGCCTGTCTTCACCTGCTATATTAGTTTATGTTTGGAGTTTCAACTACCGATACGCGAGATGTGGGGTGACCGTTATTTCACTCCGTGGGAAGACTCTTTTCATTCCACAGCTCGGGCCCCGTCCCATGACTCTGCGATTCCTATGGTGATTTCCTCTGACGAAGAAGATCCTGAGGAAGATCCCGAAGAAGTTCCTGAGGACGACCTCGAAGAGGATCCTGAAAAAGATCCTGAGTCGATTCCTCCTCACTTGAGGGACTGACTTTACTTGTAGCTACTGAGGGCTACCAGTATTTTATTTTGGGGGCCTGATGTTTTGTCTATAGTAAATTTGTATATTCTGATACCATGGGGATACTTATGTATAATCTGTAAAGGCGGTATAGTTTTGCTTTTTGATGTACCAAGCTTTGTAATTAAATAGTTTGATAAATATATATGAATATGAAATGTTAATTTACAATGTACGCTTCATCCCTGTCTTTATCCTTTATCTCCATTTGTTATCATTATCATCATGGTTATTATATCAACAAACAAAAAATATATATATAATATACTCACCAATTTAAATACCCAACTATAATCGAATACATATACGTATTATTAAAATGAACCGGATCTTAACTCATATAATTTTTATTTCCGCATTGTAATTAACAATGTGACGTTCCCTTAGGAAAAAGGGGCGTTGCATTTAAGTTGGTATCAGAGCCCCGGTTTATGTTTCTTTGGGTCGTGTGATTGAGTCTGTCTTGTTTGTGCTGTGTGTTCTCTGAGTAGTATACGTAAAGGTGTATTGGTTGGTGTTCCTAGTGAATGCAATTGACTTTTCTATGTTTTCAGTTAATTTGATCTAAGAAAGTAAGATGGCACAAAGGGAAGATATGGCAGCAGCTATTACAGCGATGCAGAGGATGGCTAAGGCCGTCGCACGAAAATCGAGCTAGCTACTCAAAGAAGAAGAGAGAGAGAGTTGCACAACAACAAGAGCGAGTTGCTCAACAGCTAGAGGCCACTGTTGATGCTCAGAATTTAGCAGAGTTTCGACGCCATAACCCTCCTCAATTCAAAGGAGAATTTGATCCGGACAAGGCTAGTCTGTGGATCAAGGAATTGGAGAAAGTCTTTCGAGGAATGAGCTGCGCCGAGGACAAGAAGGTGAACTATGCTACATTTATGCTGGTAGGCAATGCTGAAAATTGGTGGAATGGAGTGCAGCAAATGCTGGAAGCTGCGAACCGAGAGATTACTTGGGGCTTATTCAAGGAAAAGTTCTTGGATAAGTATTTTCCTGCGAGCGCAAGGCATGCGAAGGAGTCAGAATTCCTCAACCTGCGACAAGGAAATATTACTGTTAGCGAGTACGCAGCGAAATTTGAAAACTTGTCACAGTTTTCAACGTACTTTCAGAACCAACCAGATGAAGCATGGAAATGCCAAAGATTTACGGAAGGACTGAGGTATGAAGTGAAGAAGGCTGTGATCACCTTGAGGATCAATGAATTCTCATGACTACTGGATACTTGCTGTGATGTAGAAGCTCTGGAGCAATCTAGAGACATGAGGAGCAGAAACTTTGGGCCTACGAGATTCCAGAGAGGCAGCAGTAACAGTGCTAACCGTTTCCAGAAGAAGCCGTACTCCCGACCCACAGGGGATCGGCAACAAGCCATGGGTGGAAGTTCTGGTGGAGGTTCTACTGGGAATCGGATTGGCCAGAACACGGCGTATCCTTCCAGATGTCTGAAGTGTGGGAAAGACCATCTCACAAGGGACTGTACCATGAAGGGATTCGTCTGCTTCAAATGTGGTAAACCTGGCCACGTGTCTCGAGACTACAATCAAACGAAGGCCGAACCTTCAGTGAATGCTGCAAGAGCCAAGAAACCACAGGCTGGAGGGCGAGTCTACACTATGAGCGGAGCTGAGGCCTCCGAATCCGAAGATTTGATATAGGGGGAAGGTACCATAGAAGGTAATATTTTAAGCGTCTTTGTATGACTGCAGGGCAACCCATTCTTTTATATCATATGATTTGTGTGCAAAGACTGGGTCTATCGTGTCGTCTTTACCTTTTGACTTAACTATTTCTACCCCTACTGATAAACCGGTAGTTACTACCAAAGTCTGTCTAAATTATCCATTGGTTGTTGAAGGTTGAACCTTTTCGGTCGATCTGATCTGTTTACCCCTTTCCCAACTAGATATTATCTTAGGGATGGACTGGTTGTCCTCCAACCATGTTCGTTAGGACTTCCCGAGAAAGACCATAGTTTTTCCCATAGAGGAGAATTCTAGATTTTTGACGGCCAACCAAGTTCAAGCTCTCTTGAAAGAAGGAGCTCACGGATACATGCTACTATCTTCTTTGAAAGTCGAGAACGAGGTTGATGTGAACACAATTCCAGTGGTGAATGAGTTTCCTAAAGTCTTTCCTGATGATGTACCTGGTTTACCACTGGCTTGAGAGATAGAGTTTGCTATCGACCTAGTACCGGGAGCTGGTCCTGTGTCTATAGCACCGTATAGGATAGCACCAACAGAGTTAGCTGAGCTCAATAAACAGCTAGAAGAGCTTTTGGAAAAGCAATTTGTCAGGCCAAGTGTGTCACCATGGGGAGCACCAGTCTTGTTAGTTCGCAAGAAGGATGGCACCTCAAGATTATGTGTGGACTATCGGCAGCTGAACAAGGTAACGATTAAGAACAAGTATCCATTCCCGAGAATTAATGACTTAATGGACCAACTGAAGGGAGCGACGGTGTTTTCAAAGATCGATCTGCGGTCTGGGTATCATCAGATACAAGTGAAGATGGAGGATATACCCAAGACAGCTTTTCGTACCCGATACGGTCATTACGATTACCTCGTGATGCCGTTTGGTGTGACGAACGCACCAGCTATCTTTATGGACTACATGAACCGAATCTTTCGTCCTTACTTGGACAGATTCATTGTGGTCTTCATTGATGACATTCTGGTATACTCTCAAAATCAGGAGGACCATGCTGAACACCTCAATGTAGTTCTTCAGATTCTGAAGGAGAATAAATTGTATGCCAAGCTGTCAAAATGTGAGTTCTGGATAGAAGAAGTTAAGTTTCTGGGTCATCTGATCTCGAAGGATGGGATTTCAGTGGATCCATCGAAGGTGGAGGCAGTGCTGCAATGGGAAAGACCAACGTCCGTGACGGAGATTCGAAGCTTCGTGGGTTTAGTTGGATATTACCGGAGGTTCATTAAGGGATTCTCCAAGATTACTGGACCACTTACACAACTCACGAGGAAAAACCAAGCTTTTGAGTGGACTGATAGCTGTGAGCAAAGTTTCAAAGAGTTGAAGAATCGACTGACTACCTCACCGGTGTTAGTGCTACCTGATCCGAATGAGCAGTTTGAAGTGTACTGCGACGCTTCATACCAAGGGCTAGGATCTATACTTATGCGGCATGGAAGAGTAGTGGCTTATGCTTCAAGGCAGTTGCGAGTGCACGAGAAGAATTACCCGACACATGACTTGGAGTTAGCGACTGTAGTTTTTGCTCTGAAGATATGGAGGCATTTTCTCTACGGAGTAACGTTCAACATTTTCAGTGATCACAAGAGTCTGAAGTATTTGTATGATCAGAAGGAGTTGAACATGAGGCAACGAAGGTGGTTAGAATTCCTAAAGGATTACGATTTCCAACTTCTGTATCACCTGGCAAGGCAAATGTTGTGGCAGATGCTCTAAGTAGGAAGATGATCAGTGTCTCTGCCCTGATGATCAAGGAAAAGGATATGCTAGAGCAGTTTAGAGATGTGTGGTCTTTTGTGGAGTTAGAACCTGGAAAGATTTGCATGAATATATGGTTACCATCACAAGTGAGCTACTGGATGACATAAAGGAAAAATAGAAGATTGACAAGTTCTTACAAGAAGTGAGAGAGCAAGTGGAGCAAGGAGATGAAACAGAGTTTGCAGAAGGAACGGATGGAATTCTGAGGTTTCGTGGAAGAGTTTGTATTCCCCGTGACAAAGAGCTTAGAGAATACATCATTAACCATGCTCATACAAGCCAGCTGAGTATGCATCCAGGCATAACAAAAATGTACCAAGACTTGAAAAAGTTATTCTGGTGGCATGGAATGAAGAGTGACGTCACTAGACGTGTATCGACTTGTCTAGTTTGTCAAAAAGCTAAGGTGGAACATCAGAGACCAGCGGGTTTGCTGCAACCGTTATCTATTCTAGAATGGAAGTGGGACAGTATTGCAATGGATTTTGTAGTCAAATTGTCAAGGACAAGAAAAGGTCATGATTCGATTTGGGTAATTGTGGACCGACTCACGAAATCGGCATACTTTCTCCCGATCGACATAAAATACAAACTGGAGAGATTGACTCAGATCTATATTAGAGAAATTGTTAGACTACACGGTGTGCCTACGAGTATTGTTTTGGATAGAGATCCAAGATTTACTTCAAATCTCTGGAAGAGTTTGCAAGAAGCATTGGGGACGAAGTTACGTCTGAGTTTTGCTTATCATCCGCAGACCGACGGTCAATCTGAGAGGACAATCCAATCTTTGGAGGATTTGCTTAGAGCCTGTACCATAGAGCAAACTGGAAGTTGGGATGACATTCTGCCCTTGATAGAATTCACCTACAACAACAGTTATCATTCGAGCATAGGGATGGCACCCTATGAAGCTCTGTATGGACGACGATGTCGAACACCTCTGTGTTGGTACCAAGACGGTGAGTGCCTTACTGTTGGACCAGAGATTATATAGCAGACAACTGAGAAGGTTAAGATAATTCAAGAAAAGATGAGAACGTCTCAAAGTCGACAAAAGAGTTATGCAGACCGAAGGAGAAAACCTCTTGAGTTTGAGGAAGGCAAGCATGTATTCCTGAAAGTCACACCTACGACTGGGGTAGGCCAGGCTTTAAAATCTAGAAAACTCACTCCTAAATTCCTTGGACCATAGCAAATCATTCGTCGTGTAGGTCTTGTAGCGTACCAAATATCCTTACCTCCTTTCCTTTCAAACATTCATAATGTTTTCCATGTGTCACAACTTCGAAGATACCTTCCTGACCCAAGTCATGTCATAGCATCAGATGCAGTACAATTAAAAGAAAACTTAACTTATGAGACGTCTCCTGTAAGAATCGAGGATAGGAAGATAAAGCAATTAAGAGGCAAGGAGATCGCATTGGTGAAAGTAATCTGGAACGAGGTGACAGGAGATGCAACCTGGGAGCTGGAAGACAAGATGAAGGAGCAACACCCACAGTTATTCTAAGGTATGCAAATTTCGAGGACGAAATTCCTTTTTAGAAGGGGAGTGTTGTAACATCCCGAAAATTCTTTATTTCATTATAAACGATCATTTTATAATATTTATGATTTTTTAGGAATTTTTGTGGATTTTTCTGGAAATGATGAATATTTTAATATATTCTTCGTTTTACGTGTACACTGAGCGGAGCTGGGAAAAATAGAATATTTTCCCTGAGGCTGGTAAACTTTGAACTGTCAACGTGTCAACTAGGGATCTTACTAAACCCGAGACCGGGTACAGTTTGCGAGATTTGCATTTTTTTCAAGGTTTTATCTGTTAAATAAAATTGCGGTATCATAAAATTATCTGATGAATAATAAAATATTATTTTCATCAATTGTAAATTTTATTCACTGAGAAAATAATTCCACAGTGTAATTAATCTTCGTCAGATGTATTTAATTTGGAGACAAGCTTACTATGTACTTTATCGAGGAGCGCGCGAAGCTTCTCAAGGAAGCTTCCTCCAACCATTATTTTTATTATTTCTCTCTCCTCCCATTTTGTGCAGCACGTTTGAGTTAAAGGGTCTAATTCATTTTCTTTCTCACCTTTTCCCCTCCTCCTTGTACGCAGCTTACTATTCACTGATCCTTCTCTCTTCTCTTTCACCCCACAGCAGCAACACCGTCCACCCACACCTCCATTTTGTTCTTCAAAAAAACGTCACACCCCTTGCACCATTGTGTTTGGAGGACCACCATCATTGAGGAAATCATCTTCAAAGTTCTGCATTCTCTTCATCTTCATTCTCTTACATCTTTGAAGCTTAAAGATTGGAGCTTTAAGGTAAAGCTCTCAGCTTTTTCTACCTCTCTTCTCATTTTCGTAACCCACTGTCATTTTGATGACCATAGGTATTCATTTCAATATTGGGTTCTGATTTTGCAAGTTTAAATGTTTAAGGATTTCCTGGAAGCTAAAAACGAAATCCTGACCAAAAAGGAGCAACCTTTCTTTGTGCTTCTCTAAGGTAAGAGGAAGACACCCCTCCTCAACCTATTTTAGCATTTAGGAACGTTTGTGATTAGTGTTGAGGGTCATTCTGTTTTTGAATTTTGTTTGTATTGTATGTGTGCTATTTGATTGTTTGTGTGTTTTGATATATATCTGGATATATTAGAACGTGTAATATGGAAGGGAATGACTTCCGATTGGTTCTCGGATGGTCATGGTGTTGAGCCCAGAAATTTGGAAATTTCATGTGAAAACTAGTAACAGTATGAATTCCTGGCCAAACCCGTCGAATATGATATCCTAATCATCTAGTGAAATGTTAAAATCCGTCGAGTATGAACTCCTGGCCATGCCCGTTGAATTTGATTCCTGGTCATTTAGTGCAATGTCAAAACCCGTCAAATATGATATCCTAATCATCTAGTGAAATGTTAAAATCCGTCGAGTGTGAACTCCTGGCCAAACCCGTCGAACTTGATGTCTTGATCACTTAGTAAAATGTTAAAATTCATCGAGTATGAACCCCTGGCCATGCCCGTTAAATTTGATTCCTGGTCATTTAGTGCAATGTCAAAATCCGTCGAGTATGAACTCTTGACCATGTCCGTCGAAATTAATCTTCAGGCCAAACCCGTCGAATTAGAGTTTCTGACCACTTAGGAGAGAAACTCCTCCAATGCAAAATCTGTTGAATTTGAATGACCACATCCGTCGAGTGACATATTCGTCGAGTTAGAATGCCAATACCCATCGAGAGACATACCTGTCGAGTAGATTTCCTGTCCATTTAACAGAAGCTTCCCAAAGTTAATATTCATCGGGTAGAATGTCAAGATCCGTCGAATTAGAGTTTCTGACCATAGTGTTTTTCGTCGGTTCGACCCTTGGGGGACTTCTCCAACGTCGACACCCACATCCGTCGGTTTAGGATTTCTGCTGACCTTCTGGAAAAATTTGACAGTTTTGATCTCCGTTCGACAGAACCTCCATCCGACAGAAATTGATTTTTATCCAATCTTGTTATAAAATGTTCTCCCATCTTTCATCCTTCTGCCATGTTATTTTTCATCGAATGGCAGCCTCAATTCTCCACTAAATACATTGTCTCCATCGAATTCACAAGTATGGTTTATCACCCAATACCTAGCAATTAAATCTGTGACTTTGTTAGTGATTCTGGCCGTGTATCTTCCTGGACTCAAAACCTTTAGATTAATAAAAGCACATAAATCATAAATAATTGGATGACTAGAAATTAATTACGGATTCATAAACAAGGAAGAACATGACTATGGGTGAGCTTGTGAGGCACATAATGAATTTAATGATTGACTTCTATCGTGACTATGAATGGAAATTGTGGTTATCCTTAAAATGTACTATTGGCTTGTTGTGGATCCATGAATGGGATCAATTCTTGTTGTTAAATGATATGACATGCATTTGAAGCATGATGGACCTAGTTGGTCATGAAGAGTATGATTGTGTTATGCATTGAACAAAAAGAATGTGATTGTCCATTGGTTAAGGCCGGTAGCCTAGGAGTTGAACTTACACCATTGTGCGGGTGCGAATAGATAAGTGTAGGTTACTCGTTGACCTTGGGGGCGTCAGGGTGCGGGTACCTCGCAATGGGCAGTTGGTAGCTCTCTGTCTGTGGGGCAGACCAATGCAAACACACTGATGATCTGGACCGGGATGCTGTCCTATATTGAGATCTATGTAGAATGTCTTGTAAAATGCCTTGATGTGCACGATGATAATTTGAGAATTATAGCACTTGAGGGCCTGGGCAGCCAAGGAATACAGACATACCTCCTAATCATTCTCTCCAACTGTTTTGTGTCTAGCTCCATGGAGTAGGATTTTGGTTATTGAGGGCACGTGTGCATAGTGAGTCCATGAATTATCTGGCATACATTGTTATTATAATTGGAACTGTTGTACTTCTGATATATCTATATGTATATGACTGCCTGGAACTGTTTGGTTGATCATAATTGCTATTGAATGTTTATTACCATTATTGCTGTCATAAATGCTATGTGGGCGCTTTGCGCCGTTTGGTTTCTCGATGCTATAATTGGTAATGATGGTAGGATGTCTTACCTCTTCTCTGTCTCTCCATTACTGTTTTGTCCGTATACTGCATTCCATAGAAGATAACTGCAAGGAACCGGAAGCTCCCGACTTCCCTGGTTTTTGGCCTCATCTCGACTGAGTGGCTGCAGAAGAATATGGAGCCACGCACGTAGAGATTTTTGGGAGATGTGCGCCTGACTTTCTTGGGAGGGCCAGAGTGCTGGTACATCAACTATGGTTCTGAGCGTTGCGTCTATACAGGGGATGTATCGATATCTCTAGCCTGGAGACGCCACGAGCTGTCTGTCTTCACCTGCTGTATTAGTTTATGTTTGGAGTTTCAACTACTGATACGCGAGATGTGGGGTGACCGTTATTTCACTCCGCGGGAAGACTCTTTTCGTTCCACAGCTCGGGCCCCGTCCCGTGACTCTGCGATTCCTATGGTGATTTCCTCTGACGAAGAAGATCCTGAGGAAGATCCCGAAGAAGTTCCTGAGGACGACCTCGAAGAGGATCCTGAAAAGGATCCTGACTCGATTCCTCCTCCCTTGAGGGACTGACTTTACTTGTAGCTACTGAGGGCTACCAGTATTTTATTTTGGGGGCCTGATGTTTTGTCTATAGTGGGCTGTATATTCTGATACCGTGGGGATACTTATGTATAATCCTTTGGGGGCAGGTATAGTTTTGCTTTTTAATGTACCAGGCTTTATAATTAAAAAGTTTGATAAATATATATGAATATGAAATGTTAATTTACAATGTACGCTTCATCCCTGTCTTTATCCTTTATCTCCATTTGTTGTCATTATCATCATGGTTATTATATCAACAAACAAAAAATATATATATATAATATACTCACCAATTTAAATACCCAACTATATTCGAGTACATATACATATTATTAAAATGAACCAGGTCTTAACTCATATAATTTTTATTTCCGCATTGTAATTGACAATGTGACATTCCCTTGGGAAAAAGGGGCGTTGCAGATAAAGCCACACTTGTTTGTTTCTTACTAAACTAAGAAACTAATGAGTTTCTTAGAAGGTGGCAAGTTCCACTTGTACTTTTCCTATCTAACTTGCATCCAATAAAGTCAGAATCAAAATATCCTATTAAGTTACATTGTTGATCCTTTAGCATACTATAATCCCATTTCTTTAGTTCCTAATAAGTATTTCATGATTCTTTTTAAAGTAGTTAAGTGTGATTCCATAGGATTAGATTGGTATCTAGCACACATACAAACACTGAACATTATATCAGGTCTACTTGCAGTTAGATAGAGTAAGGAACCAATTATACCTCTATACTTGGAAACATCTACTGATTTACCTTTCTCATCTTTGTCCAAGTAGCATGATGGACTCATTGGAGTAGCCATTTCCTTTGCATTCTCCATTCCAAACTTCTTCAATAGTTCTTTGCAGTACTTAGTTTGGCTTATGAAAGTCCCATCATCACATTGTTTGATTTGTAGTCCAAGGAAGAATGTAAGCTCTCCCATCATAGACATTTCAAACTCATTTTGCATTAGTTTGGCAAATTCCTTACACAAAGATTCATTAGTAGAATTAAATATAATATTATCAACATAAATTTGAACAAGTGGTATATTTTGTGCTTTTCTTTTAGTGAATAGTATTGTGCCAACTTTTCCTCTTAAAAATCCCTTTTGAAGTAAGAAATTACTTAGCCTTTTATACCAAGCTCTTGGAACTTGCTTAAGTCCATATAAGGCTTTAGTGAGTTTATACACATGATTAGGAAATTCATTTATTTCAAATCCAGGGGGTTGGCCAACATACACTTCTTCTTGTATATATCCATTTAGGAATGCACTCTTAATATCCATTTGATACAATTTAAAATCCATGATACATGCATATGCTAACAACATTCTAATAGATTCTAATCTAGCCACAGATGCATATGTCTCATCATAGTCAATTCCTTCTTCTTAATTATAGCCTTTGGCTACAAATCTAGCTTTATTCCTTACTATGATACCATTTTCATCAAGCTTATTCCTATACACCCATTTTGTACTAATTATTTGTTTATCCTTGGGTTTTGGAACAAGTTCTCAAATTTTATTTCTTTCAAACTGATTAAGTTCTTCTTGCATTGTCATAGTCTAGTTTTCATCAATAATTGCTTCATCTATAGTTTTAGGTTCAACTTGTGATACAAAAGCCATATTATTGCGTGTAATTCTTAAGGAATGTCTAGTGGTTACCCCTTTAGATATTTTACAAATTATGTTGTCCAGAGGGTGATTCCTTGCAGTTTTCCATTCTTTAGGTAGATCTTCATGTTTAGTCTCTCTTGGTATTTCCACTACTTCATCCACTTTGCCATTATCCCGCTTTTCCTCAAGTTGAATCTCTTCTAAAGTTTCTACAACATCATCAACAAATTCCTTTCCCAACCTTTTGGGGTTAGTTTCATCAAATGTAACATGTATAGATTCTTCAATTGTTTATGTTCTTTTATTGAAAATTCTAAAAGCTTTACTAAATGATGAATAGCCTAAAAAGATTCCTTCATCAGCTTTAGGATCAAACTTTCCTAGATTGTCCTTTCCATTATTTAGTACAAAACATTTACAACCAAAGACATGGAAATGTGAAACATTTGGTTTTCTACCTTTATAGAGTTCATATGGAGTCTTTTTCAAAATTGGTCTTATTAAGACTCTATTCATTAAATAGCAAGCTATGTTTACAGCATCTGCCCAAAAATATTTTGGAATGTTTGAGTCATTCAATATAGTTCTTGCTATTTCTTCTAAAGATCTATTTTTCCTTTCCATAACTCTATTTTGTTGTAGAGTTCTTGGAGCAGAGAAATTATGTTGAATTCCCAACTCTTCACAGAAATTATCAAATTCTTCATTTTGAAATTCTCCACCATGATCACTCCTTATAGAAGTTATTTTCATGCCTTTTTCATTTTGTACTAACTTAGCCATTTTCTTAAAAGTTATAAAAGCTTCATTCTTATGTGCTAAGAAGAAGATCTATGTAAATCTAGAGTAATTATCAACTATAACTAATGCATACAAATTTCCTCCAAAACTTTTGGTCCTAGAGGATCCAAATAAGTCCACGTGCAGTAGTTGTAAAGGTCTTTCAGTTGAAATTATATTCTTAGTTTTAAAAGATAGTTTAGTTTGCTTGCCCTTTTGGCATGCATCACATAAACCATCTTTTAAGAACTTGATTTTAGGAAGTCCAATTACCAATTCTTTAGAAATGAGTTTATTTAGATGATCCATATGAATATGTCCTATTCTTCTATGCCATAGCCAATTCTCCTCTTCCTTAGATATTAAACAACAGACATCACTAGTAGAAATACTCGCTAAATCTATCATGTATATGTTATTCAATTGATTACCTATCAGTTTTGCATTACTATCATACTTGTTTTCTATAATGCAACTACTAGAGTTAAAGAGTACCTTATAACCTTTATCACATAGTTGGCTAATGCTTAGTAAATTGTGCTTGAGCCCTTCCACATATAGTATATCTTCTATCTTGGTAGTTGTGCTTCTTCCAATTGTTCTAACTCCTAAGATCCTTCCTTTGTTGTTATCACCATAGGTGACACTTCCACCTTGTTTGGGAGTGAAGGATGAGAACCTTGTGATAACTCCAGTCATATGTTTGGAGCAGCCACTATCAAGATATCAATTTGAACTTTTGGCTCTCAAACACACCTACAAAATAGATTCTAAGCATCTATCTTAGGTACCTAAATTTTGTTAGGTCCTTTGGTGTTAGTCATAACATATGTTTGTTTAACACTAATCCTTGAAGGATTTCTAAAATAGCATGTAGAAGTTGTATGTCCTTTTCTTGCACAATAAAAACATTTAACAAAAGGACTAATAGAGGATTTAGGTGCAACAAAGAGTTTCTTAAAAGCTTTTTCATGCAATGCTGGTTTATAGCCTATTCCAGCTTTGTTATATACTCCTTTTTGCTGTCCTAATATGGCATTTAGATTATTTCTTCCCATTGTAAATTTAGATAGAGTGGTTTTCAGTTTTTCTACTTCTTTTTTTAGAATATTGCAATTAGAACATGTAGAACTAGATGAACTTAGCTTATAGTTCTTAGCTTCTAATTCTTTAATCTTAATTTGAAGAGATGCATAATCACTGCATTATTTAGTAATGACTTTCCTAAATGACATTAATTGCTTAGTAATTTTTAGATATTCACTATGTAATTCATCAAAAGCATCTTGTAGTTCATCATAGGTAGGGAGATTTCATTTACCTCATCTTCATTGTCACTTTGATGGTTAGTCATGAGACAAATATTGGCCTCTTCTTCCTCAGAATCTTCAGAGGAATCCATATCATTATCCTCCCAAGCTATGTATGTTCTTCTTGGCTTTCTATTCTTCTTGTCCTTGGACGCATGATTGTCATGCTTGTCCTTCTTTTGAAGTTTAGGACACTCATTCTTATAATGTCTAGGTTTACCACATTCATAGCACTTCATATTTGATGTTGAACTTTCAGCTTTTGAAGTCTTGTTCATCATAGGTAGGGAGATTTCATTTACCTCATCTTCATTGTCACTTTGATGGTTAGTCATGAGACAAAGATTGGCCTCTTCTTCCTCAGAATCTTCAGAGGAATCCATATCGTTCTCCTCCCAAGCTATGTATGCTCTTCTTGGCTTTCTATTCTTCTTGTCCTTGGACTCATGATTGTCATGCTTGTCCTTCTTTTGAAGTTTAGGACACTCATTCTTGTAATGTCCAGGTTTGCCACATTCATAGCACTTCACATTTGATGTTGAACTTTCAGCTTTTGAAGTGTTGTTCTTGGAAAAGAAGTTTGAGGGCCTTTTGTTGAAGGTTTTCTTCTTTTTGAGGAATCTCTTGAACTTTTTAACTAGCAGTCCCATATCCTCGTTAGATTCATCATCTTTTTCAACTTCTTCATCTTCATTACTGTCAAAGCCCATTCAGCTGATTCATTATATAAGTGAACCTCCTTTACATATCATTGATGTCTTCCCCATTCTTCATGTGAAAGAGTTCATACTCGTGCATGAGTGAGTTCATTCTTGCTTTCTTTACATCACTGGTTCCTTCATGAGTAATTTGCAGCGTATCCCACATTTGCTTGGTTGTCTCACAAATTGAAACCTTAAAAAATTCATCATAACTCAAGGCAGCAGTTATAATATTCTTAGTTTTAGCATTATAACCTACTCTCTTTTTGTCGTCATCATCCCGTTCACTTCTAAGTTTTTCTTTCTTGGTGCCATTTGCATTAAGAGTGTGAGGAATGTATGGACCATTCTCAACAGCATCTAATACATCAATGCCACTTGCCTCAAGGAATATTAACATCCTTTCTTTCCAATACATATAGACAGTGTCATTGAAAGCAGGGGGTCTTGCCAAGGAAGCCCCTTCTCCCAAGATGTCATTTGAAGCCATCCTCTTAAGCTGTTAAGCTTTACACAAGAGTGAAAGCTCTGATACCACTTGTTGGTTGTGGTTTCTTAATACTCAAGAAGGGGGGTTGAATTGAGTATGATAACTTTTTGAAACTTTTTCCCTTTTTACAAAAATTGATTCTTTTCTTTAACTATGAAAAAGATTTTGTCAACCAACAAACTAAAATGTCTTTTTGCAAGATGTATTTCTATCAAGACTTAAAACTTATAAAGAAATATTAACAAAAAGGTTGATTTCAGATATGAACAAGATCATAAACTAATCAAATCATGCAAGCATCCCTAATATATTGCTTAATTCATACATTCAAAAATAAAGCAAATAAAGAGTTAAGGGATAGAGAAAATTGCAAACTGAGTTTTATCTTGGTTCAGCTACCTCCTCTAGTAACCTACATCCAGTCCCCACATAACTGAGTTTCATCCACTATTAAAAATCAATTTATAAGATTCTTTACACAAGCTTCACTTCTTGGTTCCTTCTACCCAAATGACAGCTTTTCCAGTCAAAGCAATCTTATAATTCCCATAAGTGTTCCTTCTACTCTTGCACAGCACCAAGAGTCCATTCTACTCTTGATTTAATCAGTGAGAGAACCTTTGATCTTATCTCTCTTTTATAATACGAAAAGATTGAATCAGATTCTAAGAAATTAGATATTACAATTTGAAGCTCTACAGAAAAATATTCAGTTTTTCAATGAAAAGCTCTCTCAGTATTTGTGTGTTTGATCTCAAGTTTTGAATGAGTTGTTATTGAAAAAGTGTTTGCCTATGTCCTTCTATAGGTATATTTCAAAATAGATTCGTTGGACACACTTTACAAGTCAATTAAGATCAAAACAAACTTATAAAAAAAAAATTCTGTTATCAGTCAATCGATTAGTACACAGATGTATTAAACAAAATTTCACTTCTTACAACGTGTGTACATCGATTGCCTAATCGATTGTGTTCTTGGATGTTCTTGATCTTGAGTGATACACACATGAGTACATCGATGTTATTCTTGAGAAACACTTGCAATTTCAGCCCAAAAGTTCATACATCGATTACCTAATTGATTGTATGGCTATTTCAAAAAGTCCTTGCTTCTGTTTTGGCTTATGCATCGATGTACCAATCGATGTACAAATGCAAAAATGCATACTGACCAAGTACGTCTAGAATCAATCGATGTATATATAGATGTATAACACTTATACATAGATGTACACTGAGGTTTTCATTAAAACTTAGTTAATTAACTGAAAGTACATTGATGTACACATAGATGTACTGACTTATTAATTAACTTTTTTCATTCTTAGTTCATATTACTGTTGAAAACCATTTTTACTTATTTTAGAGAGCTTAATCAAAGAGTTATACTAAGGCTTTTCTTTACAAAATGGTTCCTAATGATCTTCCTTGAATTCCTTCTTCATGATGCTCCTTCTTCAAGTTTTCCTTCATGATCCTTGCATTGAAATGCTTTGCTCCATGATCCTTTGCATCCATTTTTCTTACTCCATTAAATCTCATTGAAAAAGTCAAGCTTGGCAAGTAGTTAGTGAATCAAAGTAATAATCATGTTAAGTTTAGTCATTAATCAAAACATACTAGGGTCATTTATCCACACAAAATAACAAAATAAAAATAAAAAAAATAAAAAAAGTTTATTTCGTACTCTCATACATCTGAAGCATACATACTATACTATTTCAATTTGCTAGTCTTGACCTACAAAGGTCTAACTTGCTGTTTCCAAGGCAAGTCAGGGCCTTATGCCCATTACCTTTTCTTTTTAGGTCCCCGCACACATTGCTTTTAGCTTCTATGACAAGCCAGGGCCTTATGCCCATTGCCTTTAATTTCTGGGTCCCCGCACCCATTGCTTTTAGTTTTCACGGTAAGCCAGGGCCTTATGGCCATTGCCTTTTTTCCTTTTGGGTTCCTGCACTTGTTGCTTTTAGTTTCCATGGCAAGCTAGGGCCTTATAGCCATTGCCTTTTTTCTTTTTGGGTCCCTACACCTGTTGCTTTTAGCTTCTACGGCAAGTCAGGGCCTTATGCCCATTGCCTTTTCTTTTTGGGTCCCTACACCCATTGCTTTTAGCTTCTGTGACAAGCTAGGGCCTTATGCCCATTGCCTTTAATTTCTGAGTCCCCTCACCTGTTGCTTTTAGCTTCCATGTTTTCGGGTCCCTATACCCATTGCCTTTAACTTTTCTAGGTCATTGTACCCATTATTTTTATGTTTTTGGGTCCTCATACCCATTGCCTTTAAGTTTTCTGTTAAGTTTTAGTGGATACCCGACTCCACAAGCTTTTCACCTTATCTGTTAAGCTTCAATAAATACCTGACTCCACAAGCTTTTTACCTTTTCTGCTTTAAGCTTCAGTGGACACCTGACTCCGCAAGCTTTTTACCTCTTATGCTTCCAGATTTTTATCAAGCTTCTGCGGATACCTGACTCCGTAAGCTTTTTACCCTTCTGTTAAGTTTCAGTGGATACCTGACTCTGCAAGCTTTTCACCTTTCTGTTAAGATTCAGCGGATACCTGACTCCGCAAGCTTTCTACTTTTTCTGCTTCAAGCTTCAGTGGACACCTGACTCTGTAAACTTTTTACCTTTTTCTACTTAAGTTTCAGCGGATACCTGACTTCGCAAGCTTTTTACCCTTCTGTTAAGCTTCAGCGGATACTCGACTCCACAAGCTTTTCACCTCATCTGTTAAGCTTCAGTGGATACCTGACTCTGCAAGCTTTTTACCTTTCCTGCTTCAAGCTTCAGCAGATACCTGACTCCATAAGCTTTTTACCTTTTCTGCTTTAAGCTTCAGCAGACGCCTGACTCCGCAAGCTTTTTACCTTTTCTGCTTCCAGTTTTCTATCAAGCTTCAGTGGATACCCGACTCCGCAAGGTTTTTACCCTTCTGTTAAGCTTCAGTGGATACCTGACTCTGCAAGCTTTTCTCCTTTCTGTTAAGCTTCAACGGATACCTGACTCTGCAAGCTTTTTACCTTTTCTGCTTCAAGCTTCAGCGGACACCTAACTCCACAAGCTTTTTACCTTTTTATGCTTAAGCTTCAGGGGATACCTGACTCCGCAAGCTTTTTACTTTTTCTGCTTTGAGCTTCAATGGACACCTGACTCTGCAAGCTTTTTACCTTTTTTGCTTTTTAAGCGGACACCTGACTCCGCAAGCTTTTTACCCTTTTTGGTACGTTTCAGCAAATACCTAACTCCGTAAGCTTTTTATCTTTTCTGTTAAGCTTCTGCAGACACCCGACTCCGTAAGCTTTTTACCTTTTTTGCTTTAAGTTTCGGCGGATACCTGGCGCTGCAAGCTTTTTACCTTTTCTGCTTCAAGCTTCAGTGGATACCTAACTCCGCAAGCTTTTTACCTTTTTTGTTAAGTTTCAGCGGATACCTGACTCTGCAAGCTTTTTACCTTTTCTGCTTTAAGTTTTTCTATCTTCAGCGGGTACCCAGCTCTGCAAGCTTTCTACCTTTTTGCCTTAAGCTTTCTGTCTTCAGTAGACACTCAACCCCGTAAGCTTTTTACCTTTCACTTTAAGCTTCTGCGGATACACAACTCTATATGCTTTTTATCTTGTTCCTGTCCAGTTTCAATGGATACCAAATTCCACAAGCTTCATTGGATCTTCGTACTCGTTACTTTTTAAGTTTCTGAGTCCTCATACCTATTTCCTTTAGGTCTTTGGGTCTATTTACCTGTGGCCTTTACCTTTCAGGGTCTTCATACCCCAAGTTTTTTACCTTGTTTTAATGCCTATTGCGTTCTGCATTAATCCGCACAGGAAAATTTTAATGGACAAAATTGAATCAATTCCTTTGCTTTCCATGTATTTTAAATGTAAAGCAAATGGGGGGCAGCTGTTGATACCCAATTTTGTCCACATTTATTTTATTTACTAAGTCCAATTTCAATAAAAAATAAAAAATAAAAAATAAAAATAAAAAAATGGAACAAAAAGAAAAAAAAAAGAAATGAAAAAATGAAAGAAAAGAAAAAAAAAAGGGTTACGAGTCAACCATGACCTAATTCTTTTCCCTTCCTACTGCAACCCTAGCCACCAAACCCTAGCTTGCACAAGAAGCTGCACAACCTCAAACATGGCAACTTTCCTTTTCAGTTTTGATTGAGATCATTGATAGGATTTATTCCTTAATTTGCCTTTTAATCATCAGGAATTAGGGAGAAACTTTCTACAGGTTAAACCCTATAAATCCTAAGCAATCACGCAAAAAATTTCCAGAGACACAAAAAATCCCCTCACCATCGGCAGTCACCAATTTCAACCATCAAACACCTCATTCCAAACTTCAAAAGTCACCATAACAGAACCTCCACCCCTTCACCTTCATCATCTTCAACCTCCTAACAAACACCCACACCACCAACTAAGCCACCATCTCATCCACTCTATCTTAAACCCGAGAAAAACACCACCATCACCCAACCAAAATCACTTAACTAACCACCATCCCGCCATTAAAACCACCGCAAATCACCTTCATCATCAACTTCACTACCATCTTTCACCACCCAAACCGAGTCCCTTATTGACCATAACAGCCACCATGTTCTACCCACTCTCTGCTTCCAAACTATCTTAATCACTTCAACCTCCTAGAACAGTCATAGGCACCGTCGACCATAGCTTCTGCAACTGCCAAAACAGAGCCAAACCCACCATCAAATCTGAATCCCTGCCATCTTTCAAGAGAACAATCGAACCCACTTGCCATCACCATAAATCGAACCCAGATCTGCTCCCTCTCTATTCGTAATTGTGCCCCTTGTGTTGCGATCCAGGCTGCGCGAAAATGAACCCAGATCAGCTCCCTTTCCCGTCGAGCTTCTCATTGGAGCACCACTGTGCGCCGTCGCGACCAACGAGCAGCCTCCACTGTGAGCTTTGTCCCTGCCGTTGCGAGGTTGGCACTCTCATACTCTTTTCTTTCCTCTGTTTTGTTTGCAGCAGAGACTACAAGTCTCTTCTTTTGTTTTACCCTTTTTTTTGTTCCTTTTTATTTTTACTATTTTTTTGTCTATTTTATTTTTAATATGGCATCTACTTTTTTTAACATTCTTATTTCGTTTATGCTTGAGTGAAAAATAAAGTTTAGGGTCTTTTTCTTCTTTTTTTTTTTTTTTTTTTTGTTTATATTACCTATATTTTAATTTAACACACTATTTTTTGTATTAATGTATTAGTCAATAATTTAAAACTTGTCGACGATGGAAAATTTGGGAGAGGATTGGAGCACCGATCAATTATGCTCTTCCCAATACTCTTGAGGCTTTATATTAGATCTTGCTAGGAGGTGCTGATGAGGTCTAATCCCCACATAAAAATTAAAATAATTATGTAAACTAAAATACAACCTTTTTTTATAAACCAAAATAAAATCATTTTTTTAAAATAAAAATCATTAAATAAAAGTGAATAACTTCACATAGTCTCAACCTTATGATTATGGTGAATTCAAAAATTCTTTTATGTCACTCTTCAAAAATAATTTTTTTTCTTTGTAAAATTTATTTTAAATCATTTTATCCCATCAAAAATAAATATTTTGAAAATTCTTTTTCTTGCGAAATTAACACATTTTTTTAATTCACCACTCTCATGTAATATGTTGTAGGCTTGGAATTTGTTCTAAAATAATGGCTATTTAGCCACCCATTCCATGTCTTAGTCATTTATCATCTTTAATAACATGCTGACAAATGGGACATTTCAAAATAAAAATAAAAAACAAATTCTTTTCTTTTTAATTGTAAAAGACCAATTTAATTAATCTTACAAATAATATTAGATTAAATAGGTAACCGTTCTTAGAACGGACAATGTAGGGTGCTAAGACCTTCCTTACCCGTAATCAACCCTCGAAACTTGAACTCTGAAACGTGACCCTCTTTTAGATGTCCAATTGCACTATTCTATTTACTGGATAAAGCGATTGGTGGCGACTCCCAATACCCCGATGTCTTTTTCTCCTCATTCTTTTTATTTTTTGCGGTGCCCTTTGGGACAGTTATGACAGATTACCTTCGGATGATCCAAATCAGCATTTGGCCAGGTTCTTGTAGCTATGTGATACTATCAAGTACAATGGGGTGACAGATGATGCAATTTGATTGTGACTCTTTCCTTTCTCTCTTAGGGATAAAGCAAGTCAATGGTTAACGCCACTAACTAGGGGGTCCATCACTACATGAGATTAATTGACACAATAGTTTCTGGCTAAGTATTTTCCTCCTTCTAAATCTGCTAAGTTAAGGAATGACATATCTTCTTTTGTGCAGTTTGACATGGACACTCTTTATGAAGCTTGGGAGCGCTTTCAAGAGTTGTTAAGGAGATGTCCACATCATGGATTTCTCGTATGGCGGTAGGTTTAGATTTTTTACAATGGTTTGTCGTCTGCTAATCGTTCACTTATTGAAGCTACTGCGGTAAGTACAATTTATAGGAAAACACCTACTGAAAGCTAAGCACTGATTGAAGAAGTCGCACTGAATAATTATCAATGGCAAAATTTGCGCCCAGTTCCTAAGAAACAAGTAGGTGTGCATGTTGTTGATTCTTCTAAAGCCATTCTGAGTCAATTAAAAGCTTTGACAAAGAAGGTTAATACTTTGATGATAGCAAATAATGCAGCCCCACCAATCATTTGTGATGCATATGGAGGACAAGGCCATACAAGTGTAAACTGTCAAGTTAGTAGTCCATTTGTCCTCGAGCCTGAAGTAACAATTTTTTTTAGTAATTCTAACCAATAACAGTACAATCCATATGCTAATATGTACAATCCCAGTTAGAGGGACCATCCTAATTTCAAATAGGGAAATCAACATGGCTATCAACAAAATCAGTAGAGAGCTCCGAAACCACCTCTAAGTTTCCAAGCACCTGTAAAGAAGCTAAGCTTTGAAGATTTGGTAATGAAATACATGAAGAATTCAGATGCCAGAACGAAGAGCATGAAGACTCAGATTAGTCAGTTGGCTACTTCGATGACAACAAAAGGCACGAGGGACATTGCCTAACACTACTGAGACTAATCCAAAAGAATAGGTCCATGCAATTACCCTGAGAAGTGCTAAGGAACTTGGGGAGTCCTCCCAGAAGAAGGAAATGCCAAAATACAGAGATGTTTTTGATGAGTCAGCTAATGTGAAAGATGAGAAGGCAAATGAAGCACCTAGCTCTCCAAGAATTGAGACTAAGAAAAATGATGTTCTTACTGAAGATGCCTAAATTTAAGATGTCAATAAAGCATGAGAGGTTGAGAAGAAAGAACAAAAGTGGTAGAAAGTAAAGAAGGATTATAAGCAGCGCACAGTATATGAACCATCACTATATGCCAAGATCTCGTTCCCTCAGAGGCTCAAAAACACTAAGTCAGATAAGGAATTTGCTAAATTCTTGAAGATGTTCAAGAAATTATAAATTAATATTCCATTCGTTGAAGTCATTTCTCAAATGCCCAAGTATGTAAAGTTTTTTAAGGAAATACTTACAAAGAAATGCAAGCTTGAGGAATCTGAGATGGTATGTCTTCATGAGGAGTGTTCTGGTATCCTTTTGAAGAAGTTACCCCCAAAATTGAAAGATCCAAGGAGTTTTACTATTCCTTGCATTATTGGTAACTCTTATTTTGAGAAAGCATTATGTGATTTGGGTGCTAGTATTAATTTGATGCATTTCTCTATTTTTAAGAAATTAGGAATGCAGGAACCAAAACGCATTAACATTTCATTACAATTGGCTGATAGATCTTTCATTTACCCTCGCAGTGCGGTGGAAGATGTTTTGGTGAAGGTGGACAAATTCATTTTCCTAGTTGATTTTGTGGTGCTGGATGTGGAAGATGATGCTGATATTCCTCTCATTCTTGGAAGACCATTTTTGGCAACTTCAGGAGCAGTGATTGATGTACCTCGGGGTGAGCTCATCTTGAGAGTGGACGAAGATTATGTGACCATCAATGTCTTTAGGGAGGCTAAATCTTCCCCAATGTCAAATCTCTATGCCTCTATCAATATCACTTACCCTATCGTTTCATTACAATTAGCTGATAGATCTTTCACTTACCCTTGCGGTGTGGTAGAAGATGTTTTGGTGAAGGTGGACAAATTCATTTTCCTAGTTGATTTTGTGGTGCTGGATATAGAAGAGGATACTGATATTCCTCTCATTCTTGGAAGATCATTTTTGGCAACTTCAGGAGCAGTGATTCATGTACCTCAGGGTGAGCTCATCTTGAGAGTGGACGAAGATTATGTGACCATTAATGTCTTTAGGGAGGCTAAATCTTTCCCAATCTCTATGCCCCTATCAATATCATTCAAGTTAAGAAGTAGGAAGCCTTAGCTATCAAAGACCCCCACCATCATGTAATGTCGATATTGACTTTTCAGAAACTCAAGTTACTGAAACAGATAAAGGTCCTTCTATGATCCATGTTGCTTTACAAATTAGTCCTTCATCTGTTGATCAACTGAAACCACCATGGTTTAGCGAGATCACTTGCACCAAGTCACTTCCAGAGCAGCCAAGTCCTTATCAAGCTCAAAATGCTTTTGGAGGCATCTCTAAGGTCATGGACAAGAGATGGAATCACTACTTTGAAATGAAGAAGGCGTCATCCTATTTCTCTTACTTTAAGCCACCTTGATTTATTTGAAAAAGACAACGTCGAGCTAATGACGTTAAACAAGCGCTTCACAGGAGGCAACCTGTGTTTCTTCTTTATTTATCTTATTTTAATTATTTTTGTTATTTTTGTTATTTTTGTTTTTCTTTTAGATGCTAATCATTTGTTTTGGAACAAATCTTGTGATTTTTTAGATTCTGCTATAGCGCTAACTCTTGTGCATATTCTATGTCTGACATTGTATCACTTGTCATCAGGTTGTGTTGTTATTTTCTTTACCATTTTATTTCTTTTCTTTCCACATTGAGGACAATCTTTATCTTAAGTGTGGGGGGTACTTTTATAATTTTTGTGCAAAAAAAATTTTTAAAAAAAATGATGAACACTTGAGTATTACTGGTAATTAAGCAGGAATTGTGTGTTAATTTCTTAATTTATTCTGAGTTGATAGAGATATGTTTTAAAGGGGATTCCATTGATCATGAGCTGGTAATGTGTGAAGTAATCTTTTTCAGTGTAGCAAAGTGAAATTTGGCATCTTATTTGGAAATTAGTTATATCTACTTGCTTTTATTTTCTTTATTAACTTTAACCAGAAAGTGAGTTTTGAGCTTTAATGATTGATTTTTCATAAACAAAATCCTATTTTTCTTCTGGAGTGAGTTTTCTATTGATTGATGTGTGCTAGGACTTGCTTTGATATCTTGTTGAAGCTTTAATGATTCATATATAGTTGAATATGATTGAGGTGATAAGGCTTAATTCTTTCTTGACTTTCAGAGTTACTTTGATAAAATAACCCCTTAGTTGCCCCATTTGAGCCTGTAATTGATTTCTTTGAATACCTGATTGAATAATCAGGTTGAATTCTTTGGAGCATTTAATGTGTTGGTTGGAAAATCTTAAAAGGTTGCTTTTGTCTTCAAGGGTTGAAAATGAAAATAAAAAGTTTGAAAGAAAAAGAAAAAGAAATGGAAAAAGGAAGAAAAAGGAAAAAAGATTGTTGGTGAAGAATAATGATAATATTGGATTGATAGTGAGAATCTGTTATATCCTTATGCATTATGCTTTATTTGTCATCTTTTCAACCAGATTCTACTTTGTATCAATTTATCCATGAGCGACCCTTTTTATCTTTTTCATACCTTTCTTTATACCCTTGGCCTTGTTACAACCAAGGAAGTCCTTTTGATTCTTGTGCTGTATGTGAACATGGAAGTGGAGATGATATTGATAAGCAAGCCTATGGTATTGTATTTTTAAAGAGAAATTTGAGTGATCTCAGATGTTTGGTGAAGAGAAAATTTACAAGCTAGACTCAAGCCTCTAATTGTTTTAAATGCTAAATGATCTTGCTTGATTGGATTTGATTGCTGAACTTGAATTTTTTAAATTGTGGAATTTTCCTTGATTCATGTTCCTTGATGTTGAGTTTGATCTTGTTGTTGATTCCTATTCTATGCTTGAGGACAAGCAAAGCTCAAGTGTGGGGGAGTTGATGAACTGTTAATATGTCATATTTTTATGGTTCAATTCTTTAGTTTTTCATGTTCTTTTTATATTTTTTATTGAAATTTGTTTGTAAGTTTTGTTATATTTTTAGTATTATTTAATTGTGTTTTTAATATGTGTTTTGTGGGTTTTTCTCAATTGCACATGGAGAAGACTGGATGTTCAAAGAAGTAAGGAAAAGAGAAAATTTTTATCAGTGTCTAGCGCTTGAGTGCTAGAGTAGAGCGCTTGAGCACTCAAAGCGTATGTAACAGCGGTGATTCAGTGACCCAGTGCCTAAGCATTAGGGAGGAGCGCCTGAGGATTCAGAATGTAATAGCGCACGTCTTGACTTAAGTGGCTTAGCGCTTGAGCACCTATCAGCTAGCGCCTAGGCGCTAGTTGCATAACAGAACATGTTATTTTCTATAAATTAGAAAAGTTACGCCAAACTCAACAAATAGAGTGCATTCACTTTGCACATCACGCAGAAAATCCCTAATCTTGAGAGAGTAGTTTCGTGGCAGCAGATTTTAGAGGACGACTTCAAAGGGAGGATTCGATTCTTGAAGACTTGAAGATCAAATCTCTATTAAAGGGGTTTTGAATTCTCTTTCCCTCTAGTTTTCCACTTTCTTTGGATTTTCTTTCCATGGGTTTGTATCTTGATATGGGTTTGTTTTTATTGAACATGAGTAGCTAAACCCATAGCTAGGGCTATGAGAGATCTTGTTTTCTTAATTATTTGGGTTTGATTTCTAATTTGAGTAAGGTAATTTCTTTTAGGGTCTATCATATTGCTTGCATTCTTGTCATAACTTTATCACTTTTGGTATATTTTAATTCATGGTTTAACCGGTGACCATCCGCATTAAATGAGTGGATCTATATGGTAAGCCTAGGATTAGATTGGTGAATGACCAAACATCAAATTTTCCTACCAATGGAATTGACAGGTATGGTAGTTCATCTCTTGAATTGAAGCTTAATGCATTCCTAATTAATTCAACTAAATAATCAAATAGGTGATTTAATTTAGGAATAGAGTATTGTTTCATCCATGACCATTGGGATTCAATAGCAGGTAAGAGAATATTGACAAAAGAATTACCTTACATCATAAATGAAAGAAAATTTGAATAATTGGATTCAAGTGAACCTTGCGCCTTGGTCTCTCTCTCATTGATTATTTATTCTTTGTTTGATTATTTATTGTTTTCCTTTATTTATTTTCTATTTTTAATTTGAATTTCTCTTCACTTTTGATTGTCTAAATAACAAAGGATTTTACGAATCTAGTAATTACCATTTATTCCTCGTGGGATTGATAATTGGGACTCAAGTCCTATATTACTTGGCGATAGAGTGCGCTTGCTCTTAGTGTATTTCACACGCACCAATGTCCTCAGAGGAAAAGAAGTTATTCTACGAAGTACTACAAAATGCTAAGTTTCCACATGGTTATACGTCTAATATCTCATGCTGCATTTGAAAATGATATCGGCTAAAAACTCATGATTGCCATGTTATAATGCAAGAATCTTCTTCCTCTTGCATTGCGAGGGTCAATAGATAAAAAAGTGAGTGTTGTTTTGATTGAACTATGCACATTCTTTTGGGTGCTTTGTTACAAAGTGCTTAAGATGGAATAGTTAGAGCTACTTGAAGAAAAAATTACACTAACACTGTGTAATATGGAGAAACTCTTCCTCCAATCATTTTTTACCATTATGATACATTTGGTTATTCACTTGGAAACTAAGGCTAAAATTGCAGGGCCAGTACATTATCACTGGATGTACCAATTGAGAGGTACGAAGAATCACATTAAGTTTTTTATATATCTTAAGTTATACTTAAGCACTAAAATATTAGACTGATAACATTTTTTAATGCCATAGGTACTTATGTAATTTGAAATCATATGTTCGTAATCGTGCATGCCTAGAAGGTTCAATAGCAGAAGCATATCTTGAAAATGAGTGCCTAACATTTTGCTCATAATATATGGAAGATGGAGATTCAAGGTCTTATTGGTCAAGAAAAAGTGAAAATGAGATTGAGCATGGGACTGATAAGGAATGATGTCTTTTCCCCACTATTGGGCAACCATATGGAAAAATAGAATCACTTTTTATGGATGATAAAACATGGTTGCAAGCACATCGATATGCGCTCTTCAATTGCAAATCAGATGTGGTTGAGAATTATAAAAAGTGAGTGGTATACATTTGTCTTGTTGACTGTATATTACTTTATATGATAAGGAAAATTAATATATGTGAGTTATATGCATAGTGAACATATTAGTGAGATTAAGAGATTAAATCGTAAGTGTCACCTTACACAACATCAACTTGATCGTTTGCATTTTGACACATTTCATGAATGGTTGAAGGAGCAAGTAAGTAGTAGGATTTAGTCATTATTTACTGTAATTTAGTGTCGTTGTACTTATATTGGTATTTATAGTCATATATTACTATTCGATTAGGTTAAGGAGTTGGACCTCACATCTGATATCGAAAAAGATCTTAAAGCCCTTGCACAAGGTCCAAGTTACATAGCAAGAAGATTTAAAGCATTTGATGTAAATAATGGGTATCGATTTTGAACAAAACAATATAAAGAGTTCATGCAAACACAAAGTAGTGGTGTTATGGTTGTTTCAAAGACAAAGAGTTATGCAAGTACAAGTGACAATGCTCCGAAGTCAGCAAATATCACCTATTATGGCAGATTGAATGATATTGTGGAGTTAATCTACTTTGAAGAATTTAAGGTTGTCTTATTTAAATGTGATTGGGTTGATGTAACCCAAGGTAGATGAGTTAAGGAAAATGACTTAGGTTTCAAACTTGTGAACTTCTCACACCTAATACACTCTGGCGATCGGGAAAGTCATGAGCCTTTTGTATTTGTAGACCAAGCTCAACAAGTGATATTTGTGCAAGAACCTCAAGATCATGAATGGTTTGTCCCAAGGCCAATTAAACCTCAAGACATTTTTGATATGGGAGAAGAAAATAGGTTGCAATTTGAGTCATTAGTGCAGAATGAAGCCATTGACTTGACTTTCTTAGAAAATATTTGTGACTTAGAACATGACAATAATGATTGGATAAGAAGTGGTGTTAATGGGATAGTAATTGATATGAGCCTACATTCTAACACCTCTCCAAATGAAGGTGAAGCTAATAATGATGGAGGAAATGACATTAAATATGATAGTGATTCTGAATAAGATAGGTAATACTTAAAAAATATTTAAATTTTTAATTTAAGTTTTATTGAAGTACTTGAAGCTTAATACTATTATCTTTGTTCAATGTTTGTTTCCTTGCATAAATTATTAATACTATCTTCTTTTCCTTTGCAGATTTCCAATTTCATAATTTACTTTCTAATTTCCATATTACACCATTATGTTAGTGTTTAATTCATATATCTTTTGCTTTATGAATTTTATAGGTTCTTATAGCTAGATAAATACTTCATTTTGGAGAACGAAATAGGTTCATGCAGGTTCTTGCCTGTTGATATTTTCGCTATCGTTTCTGTTTTATAAAGGTGGACAAATCTTTATCTAATGAAAAAGTACTTAATAATTTGTGAAATTTACATTCTCCTAAATCTTAGTCCATTGATATATGATTGCATAGTTTTGTGGAGGATGCATTCATTGCATTGGTGTCATTTTTAGTTAACAAAGGTTGTTGAAATTATTGAAAATGCCCTATTAGTTAACAAAGGATGCACTTTCTTGATACTTTATCTATACTACTTTCTAATGATGTCATTCTTATAATTATATTATAGTTTCAGCTTAGGTAAATTTTGTAGGTAGTAGTATATCATAATGCCTAGAAAAAATAGCCTCAGACTGGTCACTGAACAACATCATGACGAAGAAGTGTGGTATTATATTAAGCAACTTTGAATGAGCAAAATTGCTCTCAAGCCCAAGCACATGACGATCAATCTGATGAATTAAATAATTATGCTAGCACTGAGGCTGAGCAAAACCATGAATCATATGAAATTATTTTAATGAACAATTGCTTTAGATTTATATTTGCTTGAACTAAATCATGACATTTAAATCTAGTTCATGTTAGGTCCTTTAGGGGCAAGGAAAGTTCGTGGGCCTACATTACTAAAAGATATCTAGAATTTTCCTCCAGGGAAGACAATTGCTACACGATTCAATGGTCATAACCAAGCCATAGGAAATGAGGGTCAAAAGCTTGCTAGCTTTCTAGGCATTGTTGCTACACCTTTAAATATAGAAGATTGGAGAGTTTTTGACAAAGAAAAGAAGAAATTGGTGGAGTTTGTGAGGATATGAAATAACTATTCTTAATAGGTGTGAATATAATTTGGTGTTATTTCTTTCATACATGAAATTAACTTGTAAATGTTTGTTCTATTTTTTAGAAGAAGTTCTCGATCCCAGCACATGGTTAGGAGTTTGTCAAAAAGTCACTAGGGAATAAATGGAAAAATTACAAATGTGATTTGAAGAGTATATATATGACAAAGTATAAGACCAAAGATGCCTTGCTGAAAAATAGATTGAGTCACATACCAAGGGATCAATGGATTGGTCTTGTCTCTTATTGGATTTCTGATAAAGTAAAGGTATCAACTTTAGAAGCCTTAAAACACACACAAATAGAGTTGTCTTGTTTTTATGTTTTATAGAGTGCTTTGATTGCTTTTATTTAGTTTTCATATATAAATTATATGATGTTATTTATGTGTTGCACTGATAGAAGCGTAGCCAAGCAAATAGAAGCAATAGGGCCAAGCAAAAGATGCCTCACACAGGAGGATCCAAAAGCTTTGGAACCTTGATGGATGAAAAGGTATTCATATATAAATTACAAAATATAAAATTCTAAAGCCCTTTTATGTCATGCATAATTGTTTAACATTAATTTAATTGTATTAGGCTATAAATGGGATGGAGCCTTCATGAGCAGAAATTTATATATTAACTCATACAAAGCGTAAGGATGGTAGATCATTGGATGAGAGTCTGCAAGGACAATTGTAAGATTTCTTATGCAATTTTATCCTTCACAAGTTTAGTATGTGTAGTATTCAAATTATTTTAAATATTTTTATATGGATTGGAGTATGTCATAAATTGTTATCTTAATTGCGATTAGGACACGATGAAAGAAAAGTTTAACAATGGTGAGACATCTAATGAACAACCTACTGGTAGTGTTGCTTGGGAAGGAGATGTGTATTCCCAAGTGTTGGGAAGTGAAAGAAGTGGTTATATTCACAGTTTAGGACTTAGTGCAATCCCTTCTCTATTGTGGGGTAATAAATCTTCTCTAGAAAATATTGTCGCAGATGATTTGTCTAATGAGGTTGTCCAAAGGTTAGAACAAGAGATGAAGGAGTTAAAGGAAAAGAATGATGAAGAAATGAGTTTGATGAAACAAAATCAAGATAGGCTATTATCAGAATTATCATAGGTGAGACAAGTTATGTGCAAATTTACTCCTGTGGCGTTATCTAGGCCTCAAAATTTTAATGGAAGCTCAGTTGGACAGGTTAGCTTCTCAAAGATTTTAACATTTTTCTTAAAATTTAATTTTATGAGACTATTCTGTTATCTTACATCTTAATATTTACTAGGTCTCTGATTCCAATAGTGGCCATGAACGAGCACTACATGCACCACAGAGACCATTTCAATTACATAGCATTAATGAAAATACTACAGCCCCTCATGGTATTGCATTTGCTTTAAAATATGTTAATATAGTGCTTATTTTTTAAATTGTGGTTGATTTTGTTGTAGATTGTGCTAATTTTATGATATTTTCATCATTTGTTAAGTATTTAACACTAGACTCATCCTCTTGTGTGGTATAGGCATATAGCTGACATCTTTGTTTTAGATTTGTACTTTTAGTTAACTTTTCTATGTTGCATTGTATGAGAAATTTTTTATAGACTTGTAATTAAAATGAATTTTTTCTAACTGATTTTGGACATATTATTACATATTTTAACTTTCATTGGTATTTTCTAACTAAGGTTGATGAACTATATCTAAATGACACATTATTTTTATTTTATGATTGCAGGTCATACATTATGATTTTGAGAAATTTTGCATGTGAAAGAATTTATTATGATCAAGAGTTAAAGATTTGTTTATGGACTACCTACTATCTTGTACTATGACTATTTGATAACACTAGTTATTAGACTCAAAATGACACTAGTTATTAGATGGTGTACCTTTTATGTTTTGTTGTTGACACTGCAAAGTTATGAATTTTTTTATTGTGAATTTAATAAAATATATTTTTCTTTTTAGAATGAATTCTAGTATGTTGTATTTAGGAACATTTGTATGTTATGATTTAAGTTCTTTAGGGACAAATATTATTATCACTAAATTTTTTGTTAATGACTTTGAAATCTCACCTTGAATGGCAAATAGGCATAACATTTTTTACCGGCAATAAAATTGGTCTTTACCGATAATAACAAAGGCCGTTAAAGACATAAAAAAAAGGCAAACTTGGGGTTGTTTTAGCCGCCTTTACAATTGTCGGTAAAAGGCATATTTTTTACTGGCAATAACAAAGGCCATTAAAGACATGGAAAAAGGCAAATCTAGGGTTGTTTTAGTTGCTATTACACTTACTGGCAAATAATTGCCGCTAAAAGGGCATACTTTTACTGGCCATAAAAGGGGTCTTTACCGGCACTCTATATAATGGCTGGTAAAACCTTTATCAACACTGGATACAACGACCAATAATTAATTGCCAGTAAAGGATTTTACAGCAATTCTTATTACCGCTAAAAGGCATATTTATTGCCACTAAAAGTCTTTTTTATTGTAATGAATGTAATAGCCCAATATTTGCTATCTAGATATATCTTCAGATAAAAGAATAACTAATACTAGTCATACTACTTGTAACATACAACAACTAAACCCATAACATTTATACAAATAATTATGGAGAGCCACGATAACAAAAGTTATATATATACGTCATTGCCTCCAAGGGCACATTATAATACATAAACTTTTAAACAACAAGATCTAGCATAATATAAAAGCTTTATTAACAACAAGCCTATAACTATAGTAATCTTCATACATTTGCTTTTTCCCTTTTGAAGAACTTGTACTTGGATTTACATGGCAACACAATCGGGAAATCACATATCTCAGTAGAAGTATTCTAAAACCAACACACACACACACATACATTCATATATATATATGTATATATATATATATATATATATATATATATATATATATATATATATATATATATTATTCACAATTGCAACTTAACACTTCAATTATAGAAGCAAACAACATCTCCATCTCATAGATACGCAATCGCCCATACAATTGCAATGTCATGAGTTCATGTCATGATAGCAACCACCCATACAATTGTCATGCTATGCCAAATTATGTATAGTGTTTATGCCTATGCAATATCTTAAGCATGAAACGAATAATGTTACGATACCAAGTCCAAGGCAATGTCATGTTATGCATGAGTCCTGAACAAAGTAATGGAAATCACATCCATAACCTTGAACAACCATTGGAAATCCATCCAGCAATCATCACTTCGAGTAGTGAAGTCCATCAACTATATGGTCATCATTATCATAGAGGAAATCCATCCCCCCGGGTAGTGAATTCCATCAACTATATTGTAACACCCCAAATTCTGACTATGTTAATAGTAATAGCAGAATTACACTGTTTTGTATTTTCTGTGTGTTAAAAAAATAGTTTGACTATTCTGAGATCATTTTTGATCATTTTGTGTGATTTGCTTTGAGTCAAGAAAATAATAATTTTTTGACCGAAAAAATCTTATTTTAATTAATTGGAGCTGGGGGATCTTACTAAACCCAATTCCGATTGATATATAAATTAATCTTTCAATTTTTAGGATTTAAATGCGTAATAAATTAATTTTATATTATTATAATATTATTTTATGTGACAGTACCTACTGTCTTAAAAACAGTAGAAATTTGCTCAACATGGACTCGAAAAGTCTGTGGGGCCCGCGTTTAGTGTAACAGTTAACGATTCTGATTGGACAAAATTCTAAACCAATAAGAATCAGTCAAAATAGGTGGCTTGACTATTTTAAACCAATAGGAAGGAGTCAAATAAAGAAGCATAGACTTCAATATGGACCGTTGGATAAAAAAGCATGATTTAGATGCTTTTGATCATAACCGTTGATCCAATCAATCGTGTAAAACGAATCCTGATAAAATTACAAAGTAATATCCACCGTAGATGAGATCAATGGATAGGAAACAAAGTTGAATTCAATGGCTAAGATGAAGTCAACAATAGTGGCTTGACTTTGATTAGTAACTAATTAAACCTAATTTAGTTAATCTAATGGCCTAATTAACAAGCTAATTAAACTAATCTAATTGTTAATTTGTTATAATTTAATTCTTAATTAGATATCCTAATTTTAATTAGAGGTTATAATATAGGTAATAATATGTTTAATTAATTAGTTATATAGTTAGAATGTTAATTAAGATTGATTAGGAAACATAACCTAACTAATTACCTAATTAATTAGCATGCAAGAGGATTTTAATTGAAGTCAATTAAGTCCCTAAACTCCCGAAGAGCCACATGGCCAGCAGCTTGGAGGAGGCTTCTCCGTGATTCTTGAACCATCCAAATAGCCATGCAAGTCAAGATGATGACATATGCCATGTGCAATTACATGTGCACCTAAAATGGGATATTTTCTTCATGCAAATCTCCTAAAATTTCCTACACGTTCACGGCAGTAGCAGCCCTATTTTTCACTCTTACAATTTCATTTTCTCTCACGAAAGACTTAGCTCCATTTTCCTCTCAAAATTCCAAGAACACAAAAGTATACTTTCCTTCCATTTTCTCTCCATTGGTTCGGCCAACACACCCATAAGCACCATCACTCACCTATAATTTTCACTCTTAACATTTCCTAAAGCTAGACAACATTCTAAACACTTTCCATTTAGAAAGTTTTTCCAAAATCACACTCTAAGTGCTTCAAAATCCAACTTCTACCTTACTTCCCTAGAGGTAAACTTTGGTTTTATTAGTTTAAATTCATGTTTGTGATTTTCTAAACCATGTTTATTCCATGGTTTGTTATTATTAAGCTTTGTTTGTGATTTTACTAATTGTTTTAAAATAGTTAGGAATTGACTGTGGTTCACACGAAAACAAGGAGAAGGAGAGGAGTTTGAAAAGCTTGTCTTCAAGAGGTAAGAGGGAGATTTTACCTCACCAACCAAGTTTTGGTGGTGTGGGGATGGTTTTGTACGGTGAAAAATCCATAAGGGTTCTTCACCGATTGTTTGATGCTATTTGATTGTGTTTGTATTGTGTATTATTGTGTTTCTATGCTTGCATATGTGATAAAATGCATAAAGCTTTGATATTATGTGTGTATGTATAATTATGAAAGCATGAGAACGTATGTATAATTTAGGATGTGAATGACATGATGAATCGATAGTATAAGTGCTCCAAAGAGCACTGAGGCTCACGGCCATACCATGGAAAAGAGGACCAAAGTCCTTAAACTGATGAATTAAAATGAGAACTGAGCGATTTAAAGGAATTCAAAAAAAAGTTTGAGTATAGCAAAGAAAAATGATTTTTATGTGAAGTAAATGAAAGAAATAACAATTTTTGGGAAACAGTACAATTACTGATTTTTAGAGGGGTTATACCGTAAATTTTTACAAAAGAAGGACTAAATTATAAATATTATTTAAATGAGGGGCCATTGTATAAATACTTAGTTTTAGAGGGTCATATTGTAAATATTATTTTTAGAAGGGTCATATTGTAAATATTTTATAAAAGAGGGATTATTTTGTAAATATTAATTTTGAGGGACTATTTTGTAAATATTAATTTTTAAGGGACTATTTTGTAAATATGAGTTTTTGAAGGACTATTATGCAAATAGGAAAAATAAAGTGAATTTTTAGTGTTAAATGAGAAAAATAGTATTTTTGAATTTAAAACATATGAAAAATATTTACGCGATTGGAAAACATTAGAAAAATCGCTGAGTCGCGATTAAGAAAAGGCTACGCGATTAAAATAATATCTTGTTAGATTATTGGGTGGACCCCGAATATGTGATATAAATTGGAAATGTGAATAGTGCATAGTACATGCATTAGAAAGGTCCAGATGGATTGTATGAGACTAGTTGCCTAGGAGAGACTACACCTCCTGAGTGGGTGCGATATGCGTAGTGTAAGTCACTAGTTGACCTTGGGGGCATTGTGGTGAGGGTTGCCTACAATGGGCAGTTGGTAGCTCTTCTGTGCCGTAGGTTGTACCAACGCAACACACCAATGATCTTAACCGAGACACTATCCTTAATTAAGATCTGATAAAGACTGTCGTGTATATGCTGGATGTGCAAGACTGAGCACGTGGTCCGAGATATATTGGTACCGATAAATCTTTTCGATCACTCTCTCTGACCTGAGTTGTAGCTCCATAGAGTAGAAAATTGAGTCTGTGTGCATACATGTAACTATTGAGGGTATTATCGTAATTATGCTTATGATAATTGATTTATTGGATATTTGATTGTTGTTAGTGGCATGATTGTAAATATTGTTTACTTCATGTGTTTTATTGATAAATGATATTGATGGCATAACTGTAATTATGGTATGATAACTGTATGAGATATTGTATGTGTTTATCTTCATTGCTACCATTCTGGTATTGGTGTAGGTAATCTCACCTCTTTGTATGCATGTTTTGTATTATATTTATATTTGTTAAGACGTCGAGCAAGAGATGGAGATGCCTAGTTTCCTTGGCTACCTGAAGCTGACATTCATTGGAGGAGATGAGGCGTGGACTGTTGATTTAGAGAGAGAGAGTATTTACTATATGGGAGACCTAAATATTAGATTGAGTAGGCAACATTTAGGACACCCTTACTTTTCTGTTAATCTTTTTGTACAACTAGAGTTCCCAATATCCATTAGGCAGTATTAGGGAGCTTACTATCGTACTCCTAGTGCGATTAGTATTGTGTCGTCTGCTCGGACACCTGTCCGTAGGACTGCACATCATGACGGATTCCTATATGCTATGGAATCTGAGGAGGACCCATCTGAGGGTTCTGCTGTCTAGTAGGACTTGGGCAATATGTTAGTTTAAGCTAAAGTTTAAATGTTTTGAAAGTCTAGTTTGTAAAATATCTAAGTATGACAGTACGAAAGGCTTGTATGTATATATGATGTGAATTATTTGTGACAATGTTGTTCAGTTTTTATTTTCTGCTAAGTTTATCTTACTATCATCAAGAAATTTTATAATTCTTATTTATATTACAAGCGCGATTTCTAATGAAGGGGTAATTTAGTAATTAAGCAACACCAAGTGTGGCGCCCTAAGGAGGGTGTTACATTAGTTGGTATCAGAGCCCAAGTTAGAGTCTTTTGGGTTTGTGGTTAGGTCTGTCTTGTCTAAGTTGTGTGATTCTCTGTAATTGTTTTCCGAAAGAAAAATAATATTGTTTGAAGATTGACCCTCACTTTTCTTTGTGTTTTCAATCTGATAGATAGAACGAAATGGCTGGACGAGGAAGAGGACACATGAATGCGAGGGCAGCAGCTGGAAATGCCAGCGACGACAATCAGAACATGGCTGCGGCTGTAGCAGCAATACAAAGGATGGCAGAGGTTGTTGCTCAGCAAAATCAAAGAGCAAATGAGGATGCTCATAGCTTGTCAGAATTTTGGAGGAACAATCCACCGAAGTTCTATGGGGAGTTCGACCCAGAGAAAGCTGATCTTTGGATCAAGGAACTGGAGAAGATATTTCAAGGCATGGGTTGTACTGATGAGCGGAAGCTTACTTTCGCTACATTCGTGTTAGTCGGTGATGGGGAGGCTTGGTGGGCAGGAGCCCACAGATTAATTCAAGCTGAAGGGAGAGTTGTGACATGGCAGCTCTTTAGGCCGAAGTTTAAGGGGAAGTATTTCCCAGCCAGTGTTCGACATGCTAAGGAGATGGAGTTCCTTAGTCTAAGGTAAGGGGCAATGACTGTGAGTGAGTACGCCGCAAGGTTCGAAAGCTTGTCTAAGTTTTCGAGGTACTTCCAGATGTATCCAGATGAGGAGTGGAAGTGTAGGAAGTTCGAAGAGGGGCTGAGGCTTGACATCAAGCGAGCTTTAGCAACTGTAGATATCGATCAGTTTTTGGTATTGTTAGATAAGTGCCGAAAGGTGGAAGAAATTGATCATCTGCGAGAGGCTAGAAATAAGAATATTGGACCAGCACGGTTCCAAAGGGGAAAGAATAGCGGTGGCAACCGTTACCAACAGAATCTATATACTAAACCAGCAGTAAGTCAGAACCGGCAACAATCATTTTGAGGAAGTTCAAGTGGTAGTAGAGCAGTTTCAACTGGAACTTTTGCACTTAAATGTTTTAAGTGTGGGAAAGGGCATCTCACCAGGGACTGTCAGCATAAGGGGGTGATTTGTTATCGATGTGGGAAGCCGGGACATTTCTCTAGAGAGTGTGATCAGCAGAAAGCGGAGCCATATGTAGGAAGTGTTTGCACTGCAAGGCCACAGGCGGGTGGTCGAGTTTATACAATGAGCGGGGAGGAAGCCGCTAAATCCGAGGACTTGATAATGGAGGAGTGTGCTATTGAAGGTAATCCTTTAACAGTATTATATGATTCGGAAGCAACGCATTCTTTCATTGCATATGATTGTGTGGAGCGTTTGGGATTAACTGTGACTACATTGCCATATGATTTGAGTGTTAGTACTCCTACTGATAAACCTGTGATAACTACAAAAGTATGCTTGAATTGCCCTGTATCTGTTAGAGATAGGATTTTTCATGTGGATTTGATCTGTTTGCCTTTTTCCAAGATTAATGTAATCTTAGGAATGGATTGGTTGTCTTCCAACCATATCTTGATAGACTGTGCTAGTAAGACATTAGTTTTTCCTGAGGTTAAGGATTCTAGATTCCTAACGGCTACTCAAGTGGAAGCCTGTTTGAAGGAAGGAGATCAAGGGTACTTGTTGATGTCTTCTTTGGAGGTTCAGTGTGAAGACGTTCTGAAGGATATTTTTGTAGTGAATGAGTTTCCTTAAGTGTTTCCCGAAGATATACCTGGAATACCGCCAGAGAGAGAGATTGAATTCTCTACTAATTTAATACCTGGAGCTGGACCTATATCTATGGCGCCTTATCGGATGTTGCCAGTAGAGTTGGTAGAGCTTAAGAAGCAGTCGGAGGATTTGTTGGAGAAGCAATTTGTGAGACCAAGTGTATCACCTTGGGGAGCTCCAGTGTTGTTGGTAAAGAAGAAGGATGGGACTTCTCGTCTATGTGTAGATTACCGACAATTGAACAAGATTACAATCAAGAATAAGTACCCACTACCAAGAATCGATGATTTGATGGATCAATTGCGAGGAGCCGTAATATTTTCCAAGATTGATTTACGTTCTGGTTATCACCAGATATGTGTGAAGGCGGAGGATATCCCAAAGACTGTGTTTCGGACACGATATGGGCATTACGAGTATCAAGTGATGCCTTTTGGTGTGACTAATGCACCCGCGATATTTGTGGACTTTATGAACCGGATTTTCTGTTCATACTTAGATAAGTTTATTGTTGCCTTTATTGATAACATCTTAATTTATTCTCGAAGTCAGGAGGAGCATGCTGAACATCTCTGAGTGGTTCTCCAGATTTTGAAGGAGAATAAGTTGTATGCCAAGTTGTCCAAATGTGAGTTTTGGTTGAGCGAAGTACAATTTTTGGGGCATGTCATATTGGCGGATGGAATTGAAGTTGATGCTTCAAAGGTGGAGACAGTTGTTGAATGGGAGAGACCGAAGACAGTATCGGAGATCCATAGTTTCATCAGATTGGCCGGTTACTATCGATGATTTATCGAGGGGTTTTCGAAGATTGCAGGACCTCTTACCCAACTTACACGAAAGAATCAACCATTTAGATGGACTGAAGCATGTGAGGAAAGTTTTCAGGAGTTGAAAAGACGACTGACTACTTCACCGGTTTTGATTCTGCCTGATCCGAATGAATCTTTCGAGGTATATTGTGATGCTTCGTATCAAGGGTTAGGTTGTGTACTTATGCAAAACCGTAAGGTTGTGGCATACGCGTCGAGACAGTTGAAAGTGCATGCGAGGAATTATCCAACTCATGACTTGGAGTTGGCAGCAGTAGTGTTTGCATTGAAGGTATGGAGACATTTTATCTATGGGGCAACGTTCACTATTTTTAGTGACCATAAAAGTTTGAAGTATTTGTTTGACTAGAAAGAGTTGGACATGAGACAAAGATGTTGGCTCGAGTTTCTGAAAGATTATGACTTTCAGTTACAGTATCATCCCGGGAAGGCGAATGTCGTAGCGGATGCTTTAAGTAGGAAAGCGCTTAATGCTTCTGTTATGATGATTAAGGAGAAAGAGTTGATGGAAGAATTTTGAGATATGCGATTATCTGTGAAGTTGACACCGGGGAGGATGTGTTTGAACCTGATCACTATTTCGAATGACTTGATGGATAAAATACGAGAAGGGCAAAACAGTGATCAGTATTTGCAAAAAGCAAAGGAAGCAAGAAGTCAAGGAGTAGAATTATAATTCAGCGAAGGTGTTGATAGAATTTTGAAGTTCAAAGGAAGAGTATGTGTGCCTAATGATTCAGAACCGAGAAGATCGATTTTGGATGAAGCTCATAGAAGTAAGTTGAGTATGCATCTAGGAGCCATGAAGATGTACCAAGATTTGAAATAGTTGTATTGGTGGCAAGGAATGAAGAGGGATGTAGCTGAATATGTATCATCCTGTTTGATTTGTCAGAAGGCCAAAGTGGAACATCAGAGACCATCAGGAATGTTGCAACCTTTGCCTATTCCTGAGTGGAAATGGGATGACATAGCAATGGATTTCGTCACGGGACTACCAAAAACTCGAAAGAGTCACGATTCTATATGGGTGATTATTGATCGGCTTACAAAGTCGGCGCACTTTTTACCGATTAATACTAAGTACTCAATGGAGAAGTTGGCTCAAGTGTACATCAATGAAATCGTTAGACTTCATGGTGTACCATCCAGTATAATTTCTAATCGAAATCCGCGATTTACATCAAGATTCTGGAACAGTTTGCTGGAAGCAATGGGAACAAAGCTACGTTTGAGTTCTGCTTACCATCCACAAACAGATGGTCAGTCAGAAAGGACAATTCAGTCATTGGAGGACTTGTTGAGGGCTTGTGTTCTAGAGCAAACTGGTTGTTGGGATGAATTTCTACCATTGATAGAGTTCACCTACAACAATAGTTTCCATTCGAGCATAGGGATGGCACCCTATGAGGCATTATATGGGAGAAGATGTAGAACACCGTTGTGTTGGTACCATGATGGTGAAAGTACTGTGGTAGGACCTGAATTTGTGCAGCAGACTACTGAGAAAGTGAAGATGATCCAAGACAAGATGAGAACAATTCAGACGCGGCAAAAGAGTTATGCAGATAAAAGACGAAGACTGCTTGAATTTGAAGAAGGTGACCATGTATTTCTACGTGTGACGCCTATGACTGGAGTTGGACGAATGATCAAGTCGAGGAAGCTCACTCCGAAGTTTATTGGACCGTATCAGATACTTCGCCGGGTAGGTCCGGTAGCTTATCAGATTGCACTACCACCGTTCTTATCAAATCTTCATAATGTATTTCACGTATCACAACTACGGAAATATATTTCTGATCCGACTCATGTTATTGAGTCAGACACCGTACAACTAAAGGAAAACTTGACCTATGAGACGTTTCCAGTCAAGATTGAAGATCGAAGGATAAAGCAGCTTCGAGGAAAGGATATCACATTGGTTAAAGTGGTATGGAATGATGTAAGTGGTGAAGCCACATGGGAGTTGGAAGAGAAGATAAGAGAGCAGTATTCATTTTTATTTTGAATATGTATCAAGTTTCGAGGACGAAACTTATTTTTAGAGGGGGAGAGTTGTAACGCCCCAAATTCTGACTATGTTAATAGTAATAGCAGAATTACACTATTTTGTATTTTCTGTGTGTTATAAAAATAGTTTGACTGTTCTGAGATCATTTTTAATCATTTTGTGTGATTTGCTTTGAGTCAAGAAAATAACAATTTTCTGGACCGAAAAAATCTTATTTTAATTAATTGGAGTTGGGGAATCTTGCTAAACTCAATTCCGATTGATATATAAATTAATCTTTTAATTTTTATGATTTAACTGTGTAATAAAATAATTTTATATTATTATAATATTATTTTATGTGACAATACCTACTGTCTTAAAAATAGTAGAAATCTGCTCAACACGAACCCGAAAAGTTTGTGGGGCCAGCGGTTAGGGTAATAGTCAACGATTCTGACTGGACAAAATTCTAAACCAATAAGAATCAGTCAAAATAGGTGGCTTGACTATTTTAAACCAATAGGAAGGAGTCAAATAAAGAAGCATAGACTTCACTATGGACCCTTGGATAAAAAGCATGATTTAGATGCTTTTGATCATAACCATTGATCCAATCAATGGTGTAAAATGAATCCTGATAAAACCACTAAGTAATATCCACCGTAGATGAGATCAATGGATAGGTAACAAAGTTGAATTCAATGGCTAAGATGAAGTCAACAATAGTGGCTTGACTTTGATTAGTAACTAATTAAACCTAATTTGGTTAATCTAATTGCCTAATTAACAAGCTAAGTAAACTAATCTAATTGTTAAATTGTTATAATTTAATTCTTGATTAGATATCCTGATTTTGATTAGAGGTTATAATATATGTAATAATATGTTTAATTAATTAGTTATATAGTTAGAATGTTAATTAAGATTGATTAGGAAACTTAACCTAACTAATTACCTAATTAATTAGCATGCAAGAGGATTTTAATTGAAGCCAATTAAGTCCCTAAACTCCAAAAGAGCCACACGGCCAGCAGCTTGGAGGAGTCTTCTCCATGATTCTTGAACCATCCAAATAGCCATGCAAGTCAAGATGATGACATATGCCATGTGCAATTACATGTGCACCTAAAATGGGATATTTTCTTCATGCAAATCTCCTAAAATTCCCCACACATTCACGGCAGTAGCGGCCCCATTTTTCACTCTCACAATTTCATTTTCTCTCACCAAAGACTTAGCTCCATTTTCCTCTCAAAATTCCAAGGACACCAAAGCATACTTTCCTTCTATTTTCTCTCCATTGGTTCGGCCAACACACCCATAAGCACCATCACTTACCTATAATTTTCACTCTCAACACTTCCTAAAGCTAGACAACATTCTAAACACTTTCCATTTAGAAAGTTTTCCCAAAATCACACTCTAAGTGCTTCAAAATCCAACTTCTACCTTACTTCCTTAGAGGTAAACTTTGGTTTTTATGGTTTAAATTCATGTTTGTGATTTTCTAAACCATGTTTGTTCCATGGTTTGTTATTATTAAGCTTTGTTTGTGATTTTACTAATTGTTTTAGAATTATTAGGAATTGATTGTGGTACACACGAAAACAAGGAGAAGGAGAGGAGTTTAAAAAGCTTGTCTTCAAGAGGTAAGAGGGAGATTTTACCTCACCAACCAAGTTTTGGTGGTGTGGGGATGGTTTTGTACGGTGAAAAATTCATAAGGGTTCTTCACCGATTGTTTGATGCTATTTAATTGTTTTTGTGTTGTGTATGATTGTGTTTCTATGCTTGCATATGTGATAAAATGCTTAAAGCTTTGATATTATGTGTGTATGTATAATTATGAAAGCATGAGAACGTATGTATAATTTAGGATGTGAATAACATGATGAATCGATAGTATAAGTGCTCCCAAGAGCACTGAGGCTCATGGCCATTCCATGGAAAAGAGGACCAAAGTCCTTAAACTGATGAATTAAAATGAGAACTGAGCGATTTGAAGGAATTCGGAAAAAAGTTTGAGTATAGCAAAGAAAAATGATTTTTATGTGAAGTAAATGAAAGAAATAACAATTTTTGGGTAACAGTACAATTACTGATTTTTAGAGGGGTTATACCGTAAATTTTTACAAAAGAAGGACTAAATTATAAATATTATTTAAATGAGGGGCCATTGTATAAATACTTAGTTTTAGAGGGGTCATATTATAAATATTATTTTTAGAAGGGTCATATTATCAATATTTTATAAAAGAGGGATTATTTTGTAAATATTAATTTTGAGGGACTATTTCATAAATATTAATTTTTAAGGGACTATTTTGTAAATATGAGTTTTTGAGGGACTATTATGCAAATATGAAAAATAAAGTGAATTTTTAGTGTCAAATGAGAAAAATAGTATTTTTGAATTTAAAACGTATGAAAAATATTTACGCGATTGGAAAATGTTGGAAAATCGCTACGCGATTTGAAAAGGCGACAGAATTGAGTCGCGATTAAAAAAATGTGGAAATATGACTACGCGATTAAATACAGTAATAATACTATTAGATTATTGGGTGGACCCCGAATATGTGATATAAATTGAAAATATGAATAGTGCATAGTACATGCATTAGAAAGGTCCGATGGACTGTATGAGACTAGTTGCCTAGGAGAGACTACACCTCCTGAGTGGGTGCGATATGCGTAGTGTAAGTCACTAGTTGACCTTGGGGGCATTGTAGTGCGGGTTGCCTACAATGGGCAGTTAGTAGCTCTTCTGTGCCGTAGGTTGGACCAACACAACACACCAATGATCCTAATCGAGACACTATCCTTAATCAAGATCTGATAAAGACTGTCGTGTATATGCTGGATGTGCAAGACTGAGCACGTGGTCCGAGACATATTGGTACCGATAAATCTTTTCGATCACTCTCTCTGACCTGAGTTGTAGCTCCATAGAGTAGGAAATTGAGTCTGTGTGTATACATGTAGCTATTGAGGGTATTATCGTAATTATGCTTATGATAATTGATTTATTGGATATTTGATTGTTGTTAGTGGCATGATTGTAAATATTGTTTACTTCATGTGTTTTATTGATAAATGATATTGATGGCATAACTGTAGTTATAGTTTGATAGTTGTATGAGATATTGTATGTGTTTATCTTCATTGCTACCATTCTGGTATTGGTGCAGGTAATCTCACCTCTTTGTATGCATGTTTTGTATTATATTTATATTTGTTAAGACGTCGAGCAAGAGATGGAGATGCCTAGTTTCCTTGGCTACCTGAAGCTGACATTCATTGGAGGAGATGAGGCGTGGACTGTTGATTTAGAGAGAGAGAGTATTTACTATATGGGAGACCTAAATATTAGATTGAGTAGGCAACATTTAGGACACCCTTACTTTTCTGTTAATCTTTTTGTACAACTAGAGTTCCCAATATCCATTAGGCAGTATTGGGGAGCTTACTATCGTACTCCCAGTGCGATTAGTATTATGTTGTCTGCTCGGACACCTGTCCGTAGGACTGCACATCATGACGGATTCCTATATGCTGAGGAATCTGATGAGGACCTGTCTGAGGGTTCTGCTGTCTAGTAGGACTTGGGCAATATGTTAGTTTAAGCTAAAGTTTAAATGTTTTGAAAGTCTAGTTTGTAAAATATCTAAGTATGACAGTACGAAAGGCTTGTATGTATATATGATGTGTATTATTTGTGACAATGTTGTTCAATTTTTATTTTCTGCTAAGTTTATCTTACTATCATCAAGAAATTTTATAATTCGTATTTATATTACAAGCGTGATTTCTAATGAAGGGGTAATTTGGTAATTAAGCAACACTAAGTGTGGCGCCCTAAGGAGGGTGTTACATTAGTTGGTATCAGAGCCCAAATTAGAGTCTTTTGGGTTTGTGGTTAGGTCTGTCTTGTTTAAGTTGTGTGATTCTCTGTAAATGTTTTCCGAAAAAAAAAATATTGTTTGAAGATTGACCCTCACTTTTCTTTGTGTTTTCAATCTGATAGATAGAACGAAATGGTTGGACGAGGAAGAGGACACATGAATGCGAGGGCAGCAGCTGGAAATGCCGACGACGACAATCAGAACATGGCTGCGGCTGTAGCAGCAATACAAAGGATGGCAGAGGTTGTTGCTCAGCAAAATCAAAGAGCAAATGAGGATGCTCATAGCTTGTCAGAATTTTGGAGGAACAATCCACCGAAGTTCTATGGGGAGTTCGACCCAGAGAAAGCTGATCTTTGGATCAAGGAACTGGGGAAGATATTTGAAGGCATGGGTTGTACTGATGAGCGGAAGCTTACTTTCACGATGTTCGTGTTAGTCGGTGATGGGGAGGCTTGGTGGGCAGGAGCCCGCAGATTAATTCAAGCTGAAGGGAGAGTTGTGACATGGCAGCTCTTTAGGCAGAAGTTTATAGGGAAGTATTTCCCAGCCAGTGTTCGACATGCTAAGGAGATGGAGTTCCTTAGTCTAAGGCAAGGGGCAATGACTGTGAGTGAGTACGCAGCAAGGTTCGAAAGCTTGTCTAAGTTTTCGAGGTACTTCCTGATGCATCCAGATGAGGAGTGGAAGTGTAAGAAGTTCGAAGAGGGGCTGAGGCTTGACATCAAGCGAGCTTTAGCAACTTTAGATATCGATCAGTTTCTGGTATTGTTAGATAAGTGCCGAAAGGTGGAAGAAATTGATCATCTGCGAGAGGCTAGAAATAAGAATATTGGACCAGCACGGTTCCGAAGGGGAAAGAATAGCGGTGGCAACCGTTACCAACAGAATCCATATACTAAACCAGCAGTAAGTCAGAATCGGCAATAATCATTTGGAGGAAGTTCAAGTGGTAGTAGAGTAGTTTCAACTGGAACTTCTGCACTTAAATGTTTTAAGTGTGGGAAAGGACATCTCACCAGGGACTGTCAGCATAAGGGGGTGATTTGTTATCGATGTGGGAAGTTGGGACATTTCTCTAGAGAGTGTGATCAGTAGAAAGCGGAGCCATATGTAGGAAGTGTTTGCACTGCAAGGCCACAGGCGAGTGGTCGAGTTTATACAATGAGCGGGGAGGAAGCCGCTAAATCCGAGGACTTGATAATGGAGGAGTGTGCTATTGAAGGTAATCTTTTAACAGTATTATATGATTCGGAAGCAACACATTCTTTCATTGCATGTGATTGTGTGGAGCGTTTGGGATTAACTTTGACTACATTGCCATATGATTTGAGTGTTAGTACTCCTATTGATAAACCTGTGATAACTACAAAAGTATGCTTGAATTGCCCTGTATCTGTTAGAGATAGGATTTTTCATGTGGATTTGATCTGTTTGCCTCTTTCCAAGATTAATGTAATCTTAGGAATGGATTGGTTGTCTTCCAACCATATCTGATATACTGTGCTAGTAAGACATTAGTTTTTCCTGAGGTTAAGGATTCTAGATTCCTAACGGCTACTCAAGTGGAAGCCTGTTTGAAGGAAGGAGATCAAGGGTACTTATTGATGTCTTCTTTGGAGGTTCAGTGTGAAGATGTTCTGAAGGATATTTTTGTAGTGAATGAGTTTCCTGAAGTGTTTCCCGAAGATATACCTGGAATACCGCCAGAAAGAGAGATTGAATTCTCTACTAATTTAATACCTGGAGCTGGACCTATATCTATGGCGCCTTATCGGATATTGCCAGTAGAGTTGGTAGAGCTTAAGAAGCAGTTGGAGGATTTGTTGGAGAAGCAATTTGTGAGACCAAGTGGGATGGGACTTCTCGTCTATGTGTAGATTACCGACAATTGAACAAGATTACAATCAAGAAGAAGTATCCACTACCAAGAATCGATGATCTGATGGATCAATTGCGAGGAGCCGTAATATTTTCCAAGATTGATTTACGTTCTGGTTATCACCAGATATGTGTGAAGGCGGAGGATATCCCAAAGACTGCGTTTCGGACACGATATGGGCATTACGAGTATCAAGTGATGCCTTTTGGTGTGACTAATGCACCCGCGATATTTGTGGACTTTATGAACCAGATTTTCTGTTCATACTTGGATAAGTTTATTGTTGCCTTTATTGATAACATCTTAATTTATTCTCGAAGTCAGGAGGAGCATGCTGAACATCTCTGAGTGGTTCTCCAGATTTTGAAGGAGAATAAGTTGTATGCCAAGTTGTCCAAATGTGAGTTTTGGTTGAGCGAAGTACAATTTTTGGGGCATGTCATATCGGCGGATGGAATTAAAGTTAATGCTTCAAAGGTGGGGACAATTGTTGAATGGGAGAGACCGAAGACAGTATCGGAGATCCATAGTTTCATTGGATTGGCCGGTTACTATCGACAATTTATCGAGGGGTTTTCGAATATTGCAGGACCTCTTACCTAACTTACACGAAAGAATCAACCATTTACATGGACTGAAGCATGTGAGGAAAGTTTTCAGGAGTTGAAAAGACGACTGACTACTTCACCGGTTTTGATTCTGCCTGATCTGAATGAATCTTTCGAGGTATATTGTGATGCTTCGTATCAAGGGTTAGGTTGTGTACTTATGCAGAACCGTAAGGTTGTGGCATACGCGTCAAGACAGTTGAAAGTGCATGAGAGGAATTATCCGACTCATGACTTGGAGTTGGCAGCAGTAGTGTTTGCATTGAAGGTATGGAGACATTTTATCTATGGGGCAACGTTCACTGTTTTTAGTGACCATAAAAGTTTGAAGTATTTGTTTGACTAGAAAGAGTTGAACATGAGACAAAGATATTGGCTCGAGTTTCTGAAAGATTATGACTTTCAGTTAGGGTATCATCCCGGGAAGGCGAATGTCGTAGCGGATGCTTTAAGTAGGAAAGCGCTTAATGCTTCTGTTATGATGATTAAGGAGAAAGAGTTGATGGAAGAATTTCGAGATATGCGATTATCTGTGAAGTTGACACCGGGGAGGATGTGTTTGAACCTGATCACTATTTCGAATGACTTGATGGATAAAATACGAGAAGGGCAAAACAGTGATCAGTATTTGCAAGAAGCAAAGGGAGTAAGAAGTCAAGGAGTAGAATTATAATTCAGCGAAGGTGTTGATGGAATTTTGAAGTTCAAAGGAAGAGTATGTGTGCCTAATGATTCAGAACCGAGAAGATCGATTTTGGATGAAGCTCATAGAAGTAAGTTGAGTATGCATCCAAGAGCCACGAAGATGTACCAAGATTTGAAACAGTTGTATTGGTGGCAAGGAATGAAGAGGGATGTAGCTGAATATGTATCATCCTGTTTGATTTGTCAGAAGGCCAAAGTGGAACATCAGAGACCATCAGGAATGTTGCAACCTTTGCCTATTCCTGAGTGGAAATGGGATGACATAGTAATGGATTTCATCACGGGACTACCAAAAACTCGAAAGAGTCACGATTCTATATGGGTGATTATTGATCGGCTTACAAAGTCGGTGCACTTTTTACCGATTAATATTAAGTACTCAATGGAGAAGTTGGCTCAAGTGTACATCAATGAAATCGTTAGACTTCATGGTGTACCATCCAGTATAATTTCTAATCGAGATCCGTGATTTACATCAAGATTCTGGAACAGTTTGCAGGAAGCAATAGGAACAAAGCTACGTTTGAGTTCTGCTTACCATCCACAAACAGATGGTCAGTCAGAAAGGACAATTCAGTCATTGGAAGACTTGTTGAGGGCTTGTGTTCTAGAGCAAACTGGTTGTTGGGATGAATTTCTACCATTGTTAGAGTTCACCTACAACAATAGTTTCTATTCGAGCATAGGGATGGCACCCTATGAGGCATTATATGGGAGAAGATGTAGAACACCGTTGTGTTGGTACCATGATGGTGAAAGTACTGTGGTAGGACCTGAATTTATGCAGCAGACTACTGAGAAAGTGAAGGTGATCCAAGACAAGATGAGAACAACTCAGACGCGGCAAAAGAGTTATGCAGATAAAAGACGAAGACTGCTTGAATTTGAAGAAGGTGACCATGTATTTCTACGTGTGACGCCTATGACTGGAGTTGGACGAGTGATCAAGTCGAGGAAGCTCACTCCGAAGTTTATTGGATACTTCGTCGGGTAGGTCCGATAGCTTATCAGATTGCACTACCACCGTTCTTATCAAATCTTCATAATGTATTTCACGTATCACAACTACGGAAATATATTTCTGATCCGACTCATGTTATTGAGTCAGACTCCGTACAACTAAAGGAAAACTTGACCTATGAGACGTTTCCAATCAAGATTGAAGATCGAAGGATAAAGCAGCTTTGAGGAAAGGATATCACATTGGTTAAAGTGGTATGGAATGATGTAAGTGGTGAAGCCACATGGGAGTTGGAAGAGAAGATAAGAGAGCAGTATTCGTTTTTATTTTGAATATGTATTAAGTTTCGAGGACGAAACTTATTTTTAGAGGGGGAGAGTTGTAATGCCCCAAATTCTGATTATGTTAATAGTAATAGCAGAATTACGCTATTTTGTATTTTCTGTGTGTTATAAAAATAGTTTGACTGTTCTGAGATCATTTTTGATCATTTTGTGTGATTTGCTTTGAGTCAAGAAAATAATAATTTTCTTGACCGGAAAAATCTTATTTTAATTAATTGGAGTTGGGGGATCTTACTAAACTCAATTCGATTGATATATAAATTAATCTTTTAATTTTTACGATTTAAGCGTGTAATAAAATAATTTTATATTATTATAATATTACTTTATGTGACAATACCTACTGTCTTAAAAATAGTAGAAATCTGCTCAACACGAACCCGAAAAGTCTGTGGGGCCCGCGTTTAGTGTAACAATCAACGATTCTGACTAGACAAAATTCTAAACCAATAAGAATCAGTCAAAATAGGTGGCTTGACTATTTTAAACCAATAGGAAGGAGTCAAATAAAGAAGCATAGACTTCAATAAGGACCCTTGGATAAAAAGCATGATTTACATGCTTTTGATCATAACCGTTGATCCAATCAATGGTGTAAAACGAATCCTGATAAAACCACTAAGTAATATCCACCGTAGATGAGATCAATGGATAGGAAACAAAGTTGAATTCAATGGCTAAGATGAAGTCAACAATAGTGGCTTGACTTTGATTAGTAACTAATTAAATCTAATTTGGTTAATCTAATGGCCTAATTAACAAGCTAAGTAAACTAATCTAATTGTTAATTTGTTATAATTTAATTCTTGATTAGATATCCTGATTTTGATTAGAGGTTATAATATATGTAATAATATGTTTAATTAATTAGTTATATAGTTAGAATGTTAATTAAGATTGATTAGGAAACTTAACCTAACTAATTACCTAATTAATTAGCATGCAAGAGGATTTTAATTGAAGTCAATTAAGTCCCTAAACTCCCAAAGAGCCACACGGCTAGCAGCTTGGAGGAGGCTTCTCCATGATTCTTGAACCATCCAAATAGCCATGCAAGTCAAGATGATGACATATGCCATGTGCAATTGCATGTGCACCTAAAATGGAATATTTTCTTCATGCAAATCTCCTAAACTTCCCCACACATTCACGGCAGTAGCAGCCCCATTTTTCACTCTCACAATTTCATTTTCTCTCACCAAAGACATAGCTCCATTTTCCTCTCAAATTTCCAAGAACACCAAAGCATACTTTCCTTCTATTTTCTCTCCATTGGTTCGGCCAACACACCCATAAGCACCATCACTCACCTATAATTTTCACTCTCAACACTTCCTAAAGCTAGACAACATTCTAAACACTTTCCATTTAGAAAGTTTTCCCAAAATCACACTCTAAGTGCTTCAAAATCCAACTTCTACCTTACTTCCCTAGAGGTAAACTTTGGTTTTTATGGTTTAAATTCATGTTTGTGATTTTCTAAACCATGTTTGTTCCATGGTTTGTTATTATTAAGCTTTGTTTGTGATTTTACTCATTGTTTTAGAATTATTAGGAATTGATTGTGGTTCACACGAAAACAAGGAGAAGGAGAGGAGTTTAAAAAGCTTGTCTTCAAGAGGTAGGAGGGAGATTTTACCTCACCAACCAAGTTTTGGTGGTGTGGGGATGGTTTTGTAAGGTGAAAAATCCATAAGGGTTCTTCACCGATTGTTTGATGTTATTTGATTGTGTTTGTGTTGTGTATGATTGTGCTTCTATGCTTGCATATGTGATAAAATGCTTAAAGCTTTGATATTATGTGTGTATGTATAATTATGAAAGCATGAGAACGTATGTATAATTTAGGATGTGAATAACATGATGAATCGATAGTATAAGTGCTCCAAAGAGCACTGAGGCTCACGGTCATACCATGGAAAAGAGGACCAAAGTCCTTAAACTGATGAATTAAAATGAGAACTGAGCGATTTAAAGGAATTCGGAAAAAAGTTTGAGTATAGCAAAGAAAAATGATTTTTATGTGAAGTAAATGAAAGAAATAACAATTTTTGGGAAACAGTACAATTACTGATTTTTAGAAGGGTTATATACCGTAAATTTTTACAAAAGAAGGACTAAATTATAAATATTATTTAAATGAGGGGCCATTGTATAAATACTTAGTTTTAGAGGGGTCATATTGTAAATATTATTTTTAGAAGGGTCATATTGTAAATATTTTATAAAAGAGGGATTATTTTGTAAATATTAATTTTGAGGGACTATTTCATAAATATTAATTTTTAAGGGACTATTTTGTAAATATGAGTTTTTGAGGGACTATTATGCAAATATGAAAAATAAAGTGAATTTTTAGTGTCAAATGAGAAAAATAGTATTTTTGAATTTAAAACGTATGAAAAATATTTACGCGATTGGAAAACGTTGGAAAATCGCTACTCGATTTGAAAAGGCTACAGAATTGAGTCGCGATTAAGAAAATGTGAAAATATGACTACGCGATTAAATACAGTAATAATACTGTTAGATTATTGGGTGGACCCCGAATATGTGATATAAATTGGAAATGTGAATAGTGCATAGTACATGCATTAGAAAGGTCCGATGGACTGTATGAGACTAGTTGCCTAGGAGAGACTACACCTCCTGAGTGGGTGCGATATGCGTAGTGTAAGTCACTAGTTGACCTTGGGGGCATTGTGGTGAGGGTTGCCTACAATGGGCAGTTGGTAGCTCTTCTGTGCCGTAGGTTGGACTGACGCAACACACCAATGATCCTAACCGAGACACTATCCTTAATCAAGATCTGATAAAGACCGTCGTGTATATGCTGGATGTGCAAGACTGAGCACGTGGTCCGAGACATATTGGTACCGATAAATCTTTTCGATCACTCTCTCTGACCTGAGTTGTAGCTCCATAGAGTAGGAAATTGAGTCTGTGTGCATACATGTAGCTATTGAGGGTATTATCGTAATTATGCTTATGATAATTGATTTATTGGATATTTGATTGTTGTTAGTGGCATGATTGTAAATATTGTTTACTTCATGTGTTTTATTGATAAATGATATTGATGGCTTAACTGTAGTTATGGTATGATAACTGTATGAGATATTATATGTGTTTATCTTCATTGCTACCATTCTGGTATTGGTGTAGGTAATCTCACCTCTTTGTATGCATGTTCTGTATTATATTTATATTTGTTAAGACGTCGAGCAAGAGATGGAGATGCCTAGTTTCCTTGGCTACCTGAAACTGACATTCATTGCAGGAGATGAGGCGTGGACTGTTGATTTAGAGAGAGTGTGTATTTACTATATGGGAGACCTAAATATTAGGTTGAGTAGGCAACATTTAGGACACCCTTACTTTTCTGTTAATCTTTTTGTACAATTAGAGTTCCCGATATCCATTAGGCAGTATTGGGGAGCTTACTATCATACTCCCAGTGCGATTAGTATTATATCGTCTGCTCGGACACCTGTCTGTAGGACTGCACATCATGACAGATTCCTATATGCTGAGAAATATGAGGAGGACCCGTCTAAGGGTTCTGCTATCTAGTAGGACTTGGGCAATATGTTAGTTTAAGTTAAAGTTTAAATGTTTTGAAAGTCTAGTTTGTAAAATATCTAAGTATGACAGTACGAAAGGCTTGTATGTATATATGATGTGAATTATTTGTGACAATGTTGTTCAATTTTTATTTTCTGCTAAGTTTATCTTACTATCATCAAGAAATTTTATAATTCGTATTTATATTACAAGCGCAATTTCTAATGAAAGGGTAATTTGGTAATTGAACAACACCAAGTGTGGTGCCCTAAGGAGGGTGTTACAATACAGTTATCGATAATTAACAAGGAAATCCATCCTCAAAACCATAAGGATATGCATCCTTAATACCACTATAATAGAAGGATACCATTCACCTTGCCTACTATAGATCACCCACATCTACGGGACTCACACCTTTCAATAAAGGCTAAACATACAATTATGTATACAATCATGTCTAATTACAGTATCATAATTAGCATTACAAATCATTTTGATTTCAAATCATTTACTCTTCGATAAATACTTCTACTAGTGTCTCATCACTCTTTAATAAGCATAAAAGAAGAAACTACACCTTTCACAGGCTCCACTGCATCACACTTTGTCCAAAATTGGAGCTCACGTCGTGGCACACCACGGCCACGTCGCGGTGCGCTAGCCTCTGCCCTATCTCACACCGCGGCATCACTTGGTCATGCCACACTGCGACGCCCTAGCCTCCGGTTCCAACTACTGGGCGTGCATCACTCATATACCGCGACATGCCATGCCTTACATCGTGGCGCGAGAAGCAAAACATGGATTCTGCAGATCCGGGTACTGTTCCATTGGAACTTATCCCTCTTCTAATCACTCAAACTTCACATCCAAGCAATTTCTAACCTTTCACAAGGTTCAACTACACATAGCAACTCTTAATACACTTTGATTTCACTCAAAACCATGGATCATAGATAATCATCCAATTCAAAACCTAAAATCGTAAATATCAACTCAAATGGAATTTAAGGTATACAAGGGCTAGAAATTCATTTCCATGCACCCAACAATTCATATACAAGTCATCCTCAAGTTCTACAACAAGATTCAAGCCAAAAAAACCAAAAATAACTCAAAACCTAAAATCACCACATTAAGCCATAACTCAAGAACAAGGTGGAGAGAGTAGGAAAATGAGTTAAGAAGAAGGTTTCCCCTACCTTAAACTTTAGAGGTTGAAATCACTAAGCAACTCCTCTTTGCTTGATGATTCTCCTCCTTTGCCTTGATTCTTGCTCTTTCCTTTGACCTTCCCAGCTTCAACCGTGAAAGAAAAGAGAGAAAATGAGATAAAAATCTCATTTGGGGCTTAAATAAGTCAAGCAACAGAAACAAGAGAGTCGTGCTCTCACATGGTCACTTAAATGACTACGCTGCTAAACCTGATCTGTTAAAAGCGCTTAGATTTCACTAAACCAAGTTTCCTGACTTCCAATAGGCTTAAAATAAATCCTAAGATTCATTAAAAATATTATTTCACAATTTTCACATTTTTTCATATCTGCTAGGGTCAATCCGGCATTAAAACACACAACCAGTATGCCTAAAAATGCCAAACTAATTCCGATTAACTTCAAAGTTTAACCACATCTCCTTCCATACATTTGTGACCTAGAAACAAGTTCTTCACACTTATTTCCATTAACGAAGTAGTTTAAGTAAAAAAATGGGGCTAAAAACAGCTATATTTCACACAAAGTGTTATAACAAAGTGCCTAAACGTGTTTAGACAGTCACAAAACCACATAGACATTTAAGTAAGTATTAGATTACCTCCATAACCATATACAAGCCTAACATGTTTTCCAGGGTGTTACATTTCTCCCCTCCTTTCTAGAATTTTGTCCCCAAAATTCACTTGCCATCAACACTTAGTCATCTCTCACAACTAAGGTTTCAAGATCTCCATCAGACATCACACTCGAAGGAATCCCACCTTCCATAGCGATATCTAACTCGTCATTATCAACTCATGACAATCCAGTCTCATGTAGGTCTCCATCTCCTAAGTCAAACCTATGTCAGATATTCTTCTCCTAAGAAATCTGTTTTCCACAAAATTCTTGGACTTCTTAGTCCATTATCCATGCCAACTCTTATCTAACAACCCTTTATCTAACCCATAGGCTCTACTAACACTAGAGATACCATAACAAAGGGTGCAGATACAAACAAATCCTAACAAGTTCAGTCATACCAATTGGACCCTCACTAGAAGAACTCCTAATTCCCCTAGTTTGCCTAGGTGAAGTCATAGTTTCCTGTCTACACAAAACATTACATATTGAGTAGCCCAGTCCTCAATAACATGTAACCATGTAATAGTAACTACTAACATCCAACTTAAAGCAAGTCATGTAATCCTTTTCCAACATCTCATACAAGAGACAAAGAAATGCATAACATACACGGAAACTTCTACATGCCTAAGCAAAGTCAGTCCATACCCCGGATCAACAAGATGAACTTCTTTGATACCAAAATGTAACAACCCAATATTTGTTATCCAGATATATAGTCATATAAAAGAATAACCCATACTGGTCATGCTACTTTTAATATACAATAACTAAACTCATAACATTTATACAAATAATTATGGAGAGCCACAATAACGAAAGTTATATATATACATCTTTGCCCCCAAGGGCAGATTGTAATACATAAACTTTTAAACAACAAGATCTACCTTAATATACAAGCTTTATCAACAACAAGCTTATAACTATACTTCCCTTTTGAAGAACTTGTACCTAGATTTACATGGCAATACAATCGGGATGAGAAATTATATATCTCAGTAGAAGTATTCCAAAATCAAAGACACACACACACACACACACACACACACACACACACACACACACACACACACACACACATATATATATATATATATACATATACATATAATCTTCACAATTGTCAAATTAACACTTCAATCACAGAAGCAAACAACATCTCCATCTCAGATATACACAATCTTCCATACAATTGCAATGTCATGAGTTCATGTCATGATAGCAACTGCCCATACAATTGTCATGCTATGCCAAATTATGCCTAGTGTTTATGCCTATATAATATCCTAAGCATGAAATGAATAATGTTATGATATCAAGTCCATGGCAATGTCATGTTATGTATGACTCTTGAACAAAGTATTCGAAATCACATCCATAACCTTGAACAAGCACTAGAAATCCATCAAGCAATCATCACTCCGAGTAGTGAAGTCCATCAACTACACGGTCATCATTATCACAGAGGAAATCCATCCCCCTGGGTAGTGAATCCCATCAACTACATGGTTAATGATAATTAACAAGGAAATTCATCCTTAATACCACTATAATAGGAAGGATACCATCCACCTTGCCTACTATAGATCACCTACATCTACGGAGCTCAAACCTTTCAATAAAAGGAAAAACATACAATTATGTATACAATCTTGTCTAATTACAATCCCATAATTAGCATTACAAATTATTTTGATTTCAAATCATTCACTCTTCAATAAATACTTCTACTAGAGTTTCATCACTCTTTAATAAGCATAAAAGAAGAAATTATGCCTTTCACAGGCTCCACTGCATCTCATAGCAATTCTATCCAAAATTGGAGCTTACGGCGCGCCACACCATGGCCACGTCGTGGTGCCTTAGCCTTTGCCCCATCTCACACTGCGACATAACACGGCCACACCGCGCGCCCTAGCCTCAGATTCCAACTATTGGGCATGCATCACTCGAATACCGCGGCGTGTGATAACTTTTGGAAATGAAATTATTTCACTTGATTTTGAATGTATATGAGCATGCTATCCTTAAGTTTTATAGGCCAAAGGTTCAATTCATGCATGACTTTAATGATTTAAGCTTGTTAACTCAAATGATTAAGAATTGAATATTTGAGGAGTTTATTTAAAGAAATTGGATTGATCATGATTTGATGGACTTTGACATTGTCTTGATGCAGGTATTCAAGATGGAAAAGCTTTGGAAGAGCTAAGGAATTCAAAGAGGAGCTCAAATTTGGAAGAAAACAAAAAACAAGAGATGCTGCTGCCAACCCACGCCTAGGCGTGGCACTCTCAGGTTTTTAGGAATTTCATATAGAGACACTCATGCCTAGGCATGGAAAAGTCACGCCTAGGCGTGGCCAACACCTGATAGCACGTGTTTCATAACTACGCCTAGGCATGGGAAAAATCCTGGTCCACGAAATTAGCCTTTAATATTTAATTTTTGGGACTTGAAGGGGATATTCTGTTTTTGACTAAGCACGAAATTCATAGAGAAAGGGAGAGGAAGAGAAAACTTTGGAAGATTGAGATGATTCAAGTGAAGAATCAAGATCAAAGAGGAAGATCAAGCATTGGATTCTCACCATTCTTGTTCATTCTTTCCCTTTTCTCTCTTGATTTGTAATTTGATGGGTTTCATAACTTCATTAGTTTTCTCTTCTTTCATGATATTTAACTAAATCCTAATCTAGGGGCTCTCTAGGATCTTGTTATGGATTTGAATATCTTATAAATTTGTTGGGTTTCTATCAATGAAATTGGTTTTGTTCTTCCATATCTATACTTAATGCTTGTTATTGATTGGCCATTAATTGCATGATTTTAGTATTCCAATTGAACTAGAAATAGGGTGTTATGAATATGGATATGGTATGGTTGATGTATGTTCAATTACATTCTATTGGATTGAATATGTTGATTAGCTAATGGGATGAACACATACCCATTAGTCATGCATAGCAAGTGTTTGATAATTGGTCTCAATGAATGATTCTTATGCTAATTCATATGGACACATAGTGGATTAACTAGGTTTCACATGGGTAATTGTCCTAGACATAGGCTTTTATCTATTGCTTGTTTTAGCTAACAAAACTAACTCATTGTTAGATGCTTGTGAATTGCAAGTTATTCATTGAAGTAGCAAGTGAATAGGGACCCCTAGGCTTTAATCATTCTCATCTTTCTCTTGTGGAATTGGTGTTCGATACTTTCTCGCTTTGTTTCTTTTAATTTGTTATTTTAATTGCAACCCACTCTCACAATTCGATTGCTTGGATAAGAATTTGTGGAAATTGGTTAAGTTTAGCATTTCTTTAATTGTCAATCCCTTGGGACACAATACTCTAACTCTCATATATTACTTGTTGACCCGTGCACTTAAGAATCACCAGAAACAAGTTTTTGGCGCTGTTGCTGGGGATTGAATTTAGATTTTGTGTTATTTCTTAATTCAATTCACAACTCTTATTTCAAGTTTTATTTGTTTGTTTTGTTTTTCATGTACTTGGCTCTTGTACACAAAGGACTCGAAGTGTATCTCGATTTCCTTATGATCCTAAGATCAAGAGGACTTTTCATAGATTGCTAAGAGAACAACAAGTGCAAGGGCAAACACTAAATTTGGAAAGTGAATTTGAGATGGCAGAAGAAGCAAATGCTGAAAGACTTCTTAGAGAGTATGCCACTCCAAATGCTAGAGACATTAGATCTAGCATTAGAAGGCCAGCTGTATAAGCACAAAATTTTGAGATCAAGCTTACTATTATCCAGATGGTTCAGAATAATTTGCAATTTATAGATCTACCCCATGAAGATCCTAATGCTCATCTAGCTAACTTTCTGGAGATTTGTGATACTTTCAAGCATCAAGGGATGACTAATGATGCGACTCACTTAAGGCTTTTCTCTTTTTCTTTGAGGGATCGGGCTAAAGCCCGACTTCAATCCTTACCTGAGCATTCCATCACTACTTGGGAAGAGCTAGCTCAGAAGTTTCTGGATCGATTTTTTCCTCCCATGAAGTCAATGAAGTACAGAAATGATATCTTATCCTTCAGGTAGTTTGAAGGAGAAACATTATATGAGGCTTGGAAACACTTTAAGGAGATGTCGAGGAAGTGCCCCCATCATGGCATAGCAAAATGGATGTTGGTCCATACCTTCTATAACAGCTTGACAACATCCATTCGATCTATAATTGATGCAGCAGCTGGAGGGACTCTCATGAGCAAGACTGTAGACACTGCCTACAACCTTTTGGAGGAAATGGCCACTAATAACTATCAGTGGCCAACAGAGAGGGTTACTCCTAGGAGAGTGGAAGCCGGTATACATGAAGTTGATGCTCTCATATCACTTTCAGCTCAAGTGGCAGCACTATCCAAAAAGTTTGACACCATGACAGTTAATTCAGTGGCAAGCGGAGCTAATATCTCAGCTGATATTTGTGATCATTGTGGGGACCGTCACTCTACTACAAGTTGCACAGCTAGCCTGGAGAGTGTGCAATATGCCAGTCAGTTCCACCCAAGTAGTCACAACAATGGTTTTGGTAATACTTATAACTCTACTTGGCGGAACCATCCTAATCTTTCTTGGGGTGAAAATTCTCAAGGTCCTTCTTCTTCCTATTAGCCCAGAGAAGCACCACCTGCCCCTCCAAGTTTCCAACAACAGAGCTCCCCTCAATCCCAAGGTTCAACTTCAACTTCTAATTTGGAGAAGATGTTTACTCAGTTCATGATTAGCCAACAAGAGTATATGACTAAAACTGATTCAAGGCTTGTTTCCCATGATGCCTTGATGCAAAATCAAGCGGCTTCCTTGAGGAATCTTGAGACTCAAGTTAGTCAACTAGCCCAAGCTCTAAAAATAGGCCCCAAGGCACTTTTCCAAGCGACACCAATAATAATCCAAAAGGTGCCCCTCTTGAGCATTGCAAGGCCATATCATTGAGGAGTGGGAAGGAAATTGAAGGAAATTCAAAGATCAAGCTACTTGAGAAAGAAGTTGAGGTGGCACAAGATGAAGTGGTTTTGAGCAAAGAGGTGGAGAAAAATGAGGAAATTATAAAAGGGAAGGTTAAAGACAAGAAGAAGAAGGACAAGCCGTATACACCACCTCCACCTTTCCCTAACCAGTTAGCTAAGCAAAAGCTTGATGCTCAATTTCAAAAATTTCTGGAGATTTTTAAGAAACTTCACATTAATATACCATTTGCTGAGGCTTTGGAAAAAATGTCTAGTTATGTGAAGTTCATGAAGGACATCTTGTCCAAGAAGAGAAAGCTTAGTGAGTTTGAAACTATTGCTCTCACGGAGGAATGTAGTGCTATCTTGCAAAATAAACTTCTTTCCAAGCTCAAAGATCTCGGAAGCTTCACCATTCCTTGCACCATTGGTGAAAAATTCTCTAGTTGGGCTTTATGTGATTTGGGGGCCAGTGTAAATCTCATGCCCTTTTCAATATACCAAAGATTAGGTTTGGGGGAGGTGAAGCTAACTTCAGTTACTCTACAATTAGTTGACCGTTCTCTCAAGTACCCTAAGGGAGTCATAGAAGATGTCTTGGTCAACGTGGACAAGTTCATTTTCCCAACTGATTTCATCATCCTGGATATGGAGGAAGATAGAAATATCCCTCTCATCCTTGGAAGACCGTTCCTTGCAATTGGAGGAACTCTCATTGATGTTCAAAAAGGGGAGCTTACCATGAGAGTGCAAGATCAAGATATAACCTTTAATATTTTCAAAGCAATGAAATTACCTTAAGATCTTGAAGAATGTTCGTATATGAATGTGCTTGGTAGGATGGGAACTAAAAGAATTAGTGCAAATGTCCCATGTGACCCTTTTGAAGCTTCTCTGCTTTCTACATGTGAAAGGGAAGATGAAGAATTGAGAGAGCTCAAGTTATTACCATCTCATTTGAGCTATGCCTATCTTGGTGACAAAGCTACATCTCCCAGTTACCATTATAGAGAAAGTCTAACCGAGGACTATAAACGGGGTGCTTCTTAGGAGGTAACCCAAGTTTTTTACCTTATCTTTATTTTTCTTTACTGATGTTTTTATATTCCTAGTTTAGTTATCTACCTACTTTTGATTCTGTTGAGTTTTTGATTTCTTGATTACGTTTGATTTTGTTTACCTTATGTTTTTGGCTTTGCGTTTACCATATCTTTTTTATGAAATAGTTTTGATGGATTTGAGAGAGCTTGTTTAGGATTAGTGGGCTGCCTAAAAATTTGCACTAAATTGATAAGTGTGCTTGGTGGCATTTTGAATTTGTGCATGCTAGTTTTTTTTTTTATTTGAGTATCCGATGATTGTGTGGATCAAATATGTGCCTTATTGTATGGGAAACCACATGTAGAAATTCAAATGTTGTGCTTACACTTGTTATCATAAATGTGTGTGAGTATATTTCCCTGTTATATGTGTGGTGGACCTTAGAATATGAATGAAATGCATGATTGGAGAAAATTTATGAATGGCATGTGTTAAGTCAATTTGTATCTTAGAGGCTTATTTGATTCCCTTTCAAGGTGAAATCCTAGGCGATGCATTTTTGAGGAAATGACTAGGGCAATTCTTTGGACCGATTGGGCCTTTTCAAGCCAACCTTAACTGAATGAGTTCCTTAGTACCCCTTTTGAAGCCTAGTGTGCGTGTGTGTGGCCTAATTTTTCTTTCTTAAAACCCACAATCTCCACCCCTTCACCCTTACTTGTGTTAAGAAAATCTCTTACCCTCATTACAGGTTCTTTGTTGAGCACATGATTAGGCATTTTTGTTGGTGTGAGTCAAAGTGTTTTGCATGATACTAGGAGACCAAGATCTATTTGGAACAAACTCTTGTTCAAAATGAAAAAAAAAGTACAAAAAAAGTATAAAAAAAGAGAAAGAAAAATGTGTGAGCTACACAAAATGCAGCCCCCTTTTGCAAAGAAAATAAACATGTACATATGTTTTTCTAAAAGGAAAAAAAAAGAAAAAAAGGAATAAAGAGAGTTAATTTTTCATATTGGATCCTTTTGTACATATTGCATGCTTGGCTTGATTCAATGGAAGTGTGTGATTATGTGTTTAATATTTGATTTTAAATACTTCCCTTTCCTTCTTAGCCATTACCCTTAGCCTCACATTATGTAACACCCCAAATTCTGGCTATATGAATAGTAATAGTAGAATTGCACTGTTTTGTATTTTTTGTGTGGTATAAAAATAATTTGACTGTTCTGAGATCATACTTGATCATGTTGTGTGATTTGCTCCTGGTTAGGAAAAATAATATTTTTCAGGCCGAGGAAATTATGATCTGCCTCATTTGGAGACGGGGGATCTTACTAAACCCGAATCTGAGTGACTCAGAAAAGAATCTTTTAATTTTTAGAATCTATCTATGAAAATAAAAATATTGTACTGATAAATATCTGTGGTTATATTTATAGCAGTCGTTGCTATGAACGTTAGACCCGATAAGTTTTAATTAATAGAAAATGTGTTTAGAATATTTCTTGTAATTAAAATTAAAGTGAGCCAATAGGATGTAGTCAAAACAAATGGTTGGATTTTTCTAACCAATGAGAATTGGTCAAGGAAAGAAGTTTAGACTTCCTTGTGGACCATTAGATTTGAAGCTTGACTTAGGAGCTTTGATCTTCATCATTGATTCAATCAATGGTGTAAAACAAATCCTACCAAAAACTATCAAGTAATATTCACCATAGATAAGATTAATGGATAAGATTGAGTCAACATTAATTGCTTGACTTTTGTTTAGGAAGTTAATTAACCTTAATTTAGTTGTCCTAATTACCTAATTAGGAAATTAAGTAAACTAACTTGATTAGGGATTAGTTATAACTTAATCCTTAATTTAATATTCTAATTCTAATTAGAAGTGATGATGCATGCTAAATATGTATTAGATGCATGTTAAATATGTTAAATTAGATTAGTTATATACTTGAAGGATTAAGTAAGAATGGTTAGAAAATTAAACCCAATCAAATAGCTAATCAACTAACTAGTAATTAGGCTTGAACTAATGATGAATTAAGGATTTAAACTCACCTAAACCATCATGGACCAGCAGCAAAAAATTGGGCAGCCCAGCAGCACCTAAGCTCCACGGTCCAGCTGAATTGGAGCAGCAGAATTTAGCTTGAAATTAGCAACCAATTAAAGGGTTTAATACTTACCTAGCTCCACGGTCCAGCAGAGATTTGGAGCAGCAAAATTGGAGGCCCAACAGCAGCAAATTTTGGATGGTCTAGCAGCTGAATTGGAGCAGCAACAAACGGCCCAGCAGTGGCAGAAAATAGACGTCCAGCAGCAGCAACACGTCCAGCAGAATTTGAAGATTTCAAGTAATATTTGAATGTTCAAATGCCATGCAAAGTCAAGCTTGTGACCAATGAGAAGTGAGTGTCCTTGTGCAATTAATGCATGGCTACTTGCTCAAGCAAAATGTTCATTCACGTCATTCACAAAGACACAACACGGCAGCAGCACATGTAGCAGCTGGATGGAGTGGATAACCATGCAAATGAATCTCTCCAAATGTCACAAATTCATCCACGGTTGGCAGCTGTCTTCATGTATTCAGAATTTAGATAATCACTCAAGTAAAATCATCCACATTTCACGTGTTATCACACGGCTTGGCAGCAGCCTTCCCACATTCTCACCCTTCACTTTTTACTTATCAAAACATAAGCTAATTCTCTCAAAGTTTCAAGGAAAACTCACGCCTCTTTCTCTCATTTTCCTTTCTTCTTCCAATCGGTCACCACCTCCAAATCACACCATCCATCCTTCTAAACACTCATCTCTTGGTTTGTTTTAACTTAAACTCTACTCTAATCATTTCTCCTTCACAAGGATTGTCACAAAACCTATCCTACCTTGTTCAAAGCTTCATCAACCTAAGCTTTTTCAACCTTTTCTTAAAAAGGTAAGCTTTGATTTAAGAATTCCAAGTTTGATTTTAATTTTATTAACCATGATTTTTCCATGGTTTTCAACCTTGATTCTTGTATAGTCCTTCACTAATTTTTCTTGAAAATTCTAGGGCTTGTTAGGAGATTAACAAAGTTTCAAGGCAAGGGAGGAAAGCTTACAAAGCTTGTCTTCAAGAGGTAAGAGAGGAGACTCAACCTTACCACCCATGTTTTGGTAGTATGAGGATGGTTCATTCGGTGAAAAATCCTTAAGATTTATTCACCTATTGTTTGAGGTTCTTGGACTGTATTGATTGAACTGTATTGAAATGTGATTGCTTGTGTTTCTAGGTTTGTATGTGTAGTATCGGTGGGATATGATTTTGTTTTAATGCTTGTCTGTATGCTGTAATGCTTAAGGAACTGATAATATAGGTGTATGTGAAATATATACCGTAGCGAAACTTATATTGTCTGTATGTGAAATTTACATGGTAAATTTTATGGGGAAGGGGCTCAATTGGAAATGTCATGAAAATATGGGGTCATTATGTAAATATAAAATTTTGAGGGGCTATAGTGAAAATACTATGTTTTGAGGGATGAAAATGTAATTTATGTGTTTTGAAGAACGAAAACATAATTAATCTGTTTTGAGGAACAAAAATGTAATTTATGTATTTTAAGGGACTATTTTGTAAATATGTGAGAAATACAGTAAATTTTAATATTAAAATGAGTAAAATAGTAATTCTGATTTAAAACGTATGAAAAATAGTTACGCGATTGGAAAACACTGAAAAATCACTACGTGATTTGAAAAGGCGACAAAATTGAGTCGCGAGTGAGAAAATACAAAAATATGATTACGCGATTAAATTACAGTAACATTACTGTTAAATTATTATATGAACCCTGTACATGGGATATCAATGGAAATTGTGAATAGTGCATAGTACATGCATTGAAAAGGTCCAAAGGACTGTGTAAGGCAAGTTGCCTAGGAGAGATTACACCTCCTGAGTGGGTGCGATAAGCGTAGTGTAGGTCACTGATTGACCTTGGGGGCATTGGGGTGCGGGTTGCCTACAATGGACAGTTGGTAGCTCTTCTGTACCGTGGGTTAGACCGATGCAACACACCAATGATCCGGACCGAGACACTATCCCTAATCATGATTTGATAAAGACTGTCGTGCATGTGCTAGATGTGCAGAATTTGAGCACGTGGTCTGAAGCATGTTGGTGCCGACAGATCTTTTCAGTCACTCTCTCCGACTTGAGTTGTAGCTCCATGGAGTAGGATATTGAGTCAGTGTACATTGCATTCACATTTGCATTCATAGGGAATATATCATTGTAATTTTTGCTCATGTGTAATCCTTGCTCGTGACAATTAAAATATTAAATACTTGAGTATTGAAAATAGTATAATCGTAATTCTTGTTTATTTCATGTGTAATGTTAAGATATAATGTTAGTGGCATAACTATAATTATTATTGTTTATTTCCTGTGCAATTATGACATATGATGTTAGTGGCATAACTGTAATTATAGTATGACTGCTGTATCATATTTTGGATGTGATTATCTTCATTGCTACCATACTGGTATTGGCATAGGTAATCTCACCTCTTGTATGTATATATTGTATCATGTGTATGTGTTGTTAAAACACTGAGCCGGACGTAGAGCGAGAAGCAGAGAAAGGTCCAGATTCTGTTGAGAATTTTGAGTTCTGATGGCGGTGGAGATTCCTAGTTTCCTGGGTTACATGAGACTGACATTTATCGGAGGAGACGAGGCATGGACCGAAGATTTAGAGAGAGAAAGTATTTATTATTTGGGAGATGTAAATATTAGACTGAGTAGGCTACAGTCAGGGAACCCTTACTTTTCTGTTACTATTTATGTACAGTTAGAGTTTCCTATATCCCTTAGGCAGCACTGGGGAGCGTACTATCGCACCCCTAGAGAGGGTAGTGTTGTATCGTCCGCTCGGACATTTCCTCCCCGGACTTTACGTAGAGTTGGAATTCCCCCACCCGGGGAATCTGAGGAGGACCCATCTGAGGGTCCGGCTACTTCTGAGGGCTCAGCTGCCTAGTAGTACTTGGGCAAAGATGTCAATGTAAATAGTGTTTAAACTTTTTGGAGTGACCAGTTTGTAATATTTATAGTATGAGTGTGTTAAAGATTTATATATGTATAACAAGAGACTTGGATATGTATAAATTATGTAAATTATTTGTAATGATGCTGTGATGTTTTATTTTCTGCTATGTTTATTTTCTTGTTATTAAGAAATTTTGAATTTCATATTTTTCCTACAATGTACGTTATCTATATAAGGTTAATTTGGTAATTATGTAACATAAATGTGGCATCCTAAGGTGGGTGTTACACATTACAAGCTTAAAAGACCCTTATGATCTTTGATTATGTGTTGCCTACATTAGTGGAGAAAGGGATGAAAAACATTCTTATGAGAGTCCATGTGTATTTTATAAATTCATCCATCTTGCTCTTCAAGATTAGGAAAGGGTCTTAAACACATGAGTTTGGGAAATCATTCATATACAAAAAATTGCATACAAGGGTAATCATGATAGTTGGAAATTTCTTGCATGTGTGAGCCTTGTGTGAGGTTGAGAAGTGATTTCTGAGGGTATGAATGATGATTGGAAGCTGGATATGCTCTAGTTCAATTTGCCCCATGTTTTCTGTTCTTTGTAATGGAATGTATTCCTTCTTCCTTTGCTTGGTTTAGCTTGCTTGAGGACTAGCAAATCTTTAGGTTTGTGGGTGTGATAACTTCTAGAAATGAAGTTATTCCACTTGATTTTGAATGTATATGAGCATGTTATCCTTAAGTTTTATAGGCCAAAGGTTCAATTCATGCATGACTTTAATGATTTAAGCTTGTTAACTCAAATGATTGAGAATTGAATCTTTGAGGATTTTATTTAAAGAAATTGGATTGATCATGATTTGATGGACTTTGGCATTGTCTTGATGCATGTATTCAAGATGGAAAAGCTTAGGAAGGGCAAAGGAACTCAAAGAGGAGCTCAAATTTGGAAGAAAGCAAAAAAAAAAAAAGATGCTGCTGCTAACCCACGCCTAAGCTTGACAAACCCATGCCTAGGCGTGAAAAAAACCAAGCCTAGGCATGGCACTCTAAGGTTTTCAGGAATTTCAGACAGAGACACTCACGCCTAGGCGTGGAAAAGTCACGCCTAGGCGTGGCTAGCACCTGACAGCACGTGTTTCATAACTACGCCTAGGCGTGGGAAAATTTCTGGTCTACGAAATTAGCCTTTAATATCTGATTTTTGGGACTTGAAGGGGATCTTCTATTTTTGACTAAGCATGGACTTCATAGAGAAAGGGAGAGGAGGAGAAAACTTTGGAAGATTGAGGTGATTCAAGTGAAGAATCAAGATCAAGGAGGAAGATCAAGCATTGGATTCTCACCATTCTTGTTCATTCTTTCCCTTTTCTCTCTTGATTTGTAATTTGACGAGTTTCATAACTCCATTAGTTTTCTCTTCTTTCATGATGTGTAACTAAATCCTAATCTAGGGAATCTCTAGGATCTTGTTATGGATTTGAATATCTTGTAAATTTATTGGGTTTTTATCAATGAAATTGGTTTTGTTCTTCCATATCTATGCTTAATGCTTGTTATTGATTAGCCATCAATTGCATGATTTTAGTATTCCAATTGAACTAGAAATAGGGTGTTGTGAATATGGATATGGTATGGTTGATGTATGTTCAATTACATTCTATTGGATTAAATGTGTTGATTAGCTAATGGGATGGACACATACCCATTAGTCATGCATAGCAAGTGTTTGATAATTAGTCTCAATGAGTGATTCGTATGCTAATTCACATGGACACATAGTGGATTAACTAGGCTTCACATGGGTAATTTTCCTCGACATAGGCTTTTATCTATTGCTTATTTTAACTAAGAAAACCAACTCATTGTTAGATGCTTGTGAATTGCAAGTTATTCATTGAAGTAGCAAGTGAATAGGGACCCCTAGGCTTTAATCATTCTCATCTTTCTCTTGTGGAATCCGTATTCGATACTTTCTCACTTTGTTTCTTTTAATTTGTTATTTTAATTGCAACTGACTCTCATAATTCGATTGCTTGGATAAGAATTTGTGGAAATTGGTTAAGTTTAGCATTTCTCTAATTGTCAATCCCTTGGGACACAATACTCTAACTCTTATTTATTACTTGTCGACCCGTGCACTTGTGGATCACCAGCAACAGCGTGCCACACCTTGCGCCGTAGCGCGAGAAGCAGAACATGGATTCTACAGAATTTTACAAATCCAGGTATTGTTCCATTAGAACTTACCCTTCTTCCAATCACTCAAACTTTACATCCAAGTGATTTCCATTCTTCCATAAGGTTCAACTACATATAGCAACTCTTAATACACTTTGATTTCACTCAAAACCATGGATCATGGATAATCATCCAATTCAAAACCTAAAACCGCAAATCTCAACTCAAATGGAATTTAAGGTATACAAGGGCTAGACATCCATTTCCATGCACCCAACAATTCATATACAAGCAATCCTCAAGTTCTACAACAAGATTCAAGCCAAAACAACCAAAAACAACTCAAAACATAGAATCACCACATTAAGCCATAACTCAAGAACAAGATGGAGAGAGTAGGAAAATGAGTTAAGAAGAAGGTTTCCCCCTACATCAAACTTGAAAAGTTGAAATCACTAAGCAACTCCTCCTTGGTTGATGATTCTCCTCCTTTGCCTTGATTCTTGCTCTTTCCTTTGAGCTTCCCTACTTCAACCGTGAAAGAAAAGAGAGAAAATGAGACAAAAATCTCATTTGGGGCTTAAATATGCCAAGCAACAGAAACAAGAGAGTCGTGCTCTCATATGGTCACTTAAGTGACTACACTACTAAACCCGATCTGTTAAGAATGCTTAGATTTCACTAAACCAAATTTCCTAACTTCCAACAGGCTTGAAATAAATCTTGAGATTCATTAAAAATTTTGTTTCACCATTTTCACATTTTTCCATATTTGCTGGGGTCAATTTGGCATTAAAACACACAACCGGTATACCTAAAAATGCCAAACTAACTTCAATTAACTTCAAACTTTAACCACATCTTCTTTCATACATTTGTGACCTAGAAACAAGTGCTCCACACTTATTTCCATTAACTAAGCAGTTTAAGTCAAAACCAAGACTAAAAACAACTAATTCCACACAAAGTGTTACAGCAAAGTGCCTAAACGTGCTCAGACAAGCACAAAACCACACATATATGTTAAGTAAGTATTAGGCTACCTCTGTAACCATATATAAGACTAACATATTTTGCAGGGTGTTATATATAACAATTAAGTCAATTATAATTAAATTATTAAGTAGTAAATGTTCATTAGACATTGGAGTTTATATCTTGGCACTCAACGCACTCGGTTTATTAATTTCCTAGGTTCTTGTTGAGCTCATATCCAATGGCATGCACATGACCCATTATCTTACATTGTATGGGTTTCATTATCTATCTTAGCACAATAAGGGAATTACAATAGATATGTTCACTTCTTCCTACATCCTTATCCCTCACTTGACTTTGAGACTAACTTAACCATCATAATATCTTTATAGATACCCCCACAGCCCCACCACTGTCTTCGACCGAGAGACCGCCATGTGACCGACTACCATGGAGCTCTCTGGCATCTTTGAGTGTGTTCATTTGATCTCTCCAGACACCTCTATACCCTTTTTTTTTCTTGTCTAGTATTCTCTTCCATTCTTTTTTAGGATCTTCTTTTTACTTCAAAGGCCACACATTTGCTAACAATCACAGTGATTGTTGTCATTGTCAAGAAAGTAGTGAAATGAAGCAAAGTCTACAAAATCATCATTCCTAAATTTAGTGGATATGTACTCATAATAGTCCTTTTGTTATATGGCTCCCCCCCATTCTAAATTACAAGCTTGATATGATTATGACTAAAATAGAGGGAAACAAGAAATTTTTTTAAAAAAAATATAATTTCTAGTATGAAATGAAACTTGAAACTGTCCTTTTCTTTTCTTTTCATTTTTGATAAAATGTCATTTTCTTTAAATCAATGTCTTTGTCCTCACATTTAACCATTTTGGTATCAACTATGAGATCAAAAGTCCCACAAAATCCTATAGAATCAAAACAATTATTCATGTGTAGGGGCTCTCTATAGCTTCAAACAACAAGGCATCTTTTGTTTTATCGTTTGTGTGAACTAATTAACCGAAAAAAAGAGTGCCTTGTTAGATGTGATTGTCAAGTAATCATGAGTGATATAAATTGCCTTTGCATAGGTTGGAAGTAGGAGTGCTCAATACCCAGGGCTAACGCACTGACTCGACCCAATTCGAAGTTAATTAGATCGGGGTTGGGTCTAAATATTAAACCTGATGTATTTTTCGTATTAAGTTTAGGCTATGTTTATTACCCGAGCTAACCTGATCGAAGTTAATAGAGTGCCCAGATGTCGCATGATTATTTAAATATTTATAATATTTTTTAAAATTAGTGATAAATTATAAGATTTCTTAACTTAAATTAATATATGTTGCATAACGTGATAATATTTTTGTATTACTATAATTTGTTTCAACATATATATTGTAAAAATCCCTCAATTTTAGTTTCCTTCTTTTAAAATTCTATGACTTAGCTATATATAATATTTAAATTTATACATATTTCTTAACTGTTAGGTCGACCTAGTCATTCATCGGGTCATAACCTGGTCAAATTTGAGTCATAAAAATTGGGCCAATCAAAATTTTGGGTTAAGTTTCTGGCCAAGTTAAACATGGCCCAATCTGACACATGAGCACTCCTAATTGAAAAGGTCAGTCAAATTACACCTTAAAGAATATTTTAAGTGATCACTAACCTTTTTGTCTTGTAGAGTTGTTGTTTCTTTCACGATAGTTGAATCCATCATTTCATTTGGAAAGTAAATTAAGTTGATGATTAATTGTAGATTTAAGATGAAGTTTATGTTGCTTTTTTTTTCAACGTTTCTTTTAGTATAGAAGAAATGATGAAAGCAATTATATTGGATCTTGTGGAAACATTCATTACACAAAGATACTCCAAAGGCCTTTTGGAGAGTCTCGTTTTGTACAAAAAGATGTAATTTCCTTCATGCTAGGGAGTGCTCTCATGTAATGTGTGGTGGATCAACATGCATATATTTTAAAATAAAATATGAACAAAAAAAAATGAAAGTGTTTGGGTGAGGGGAACTCCAATAAGACATCTTGATCTAGAAACCTTACGGTATTATGTCTATTAGTTTTTTTTTCAAGTATATAATCTTCATTTTTGTCTATTTCTTTTCAATGTGAGACTATTTCACCCACTTCTCACTTACAGTTGAATTCTCAATAATCTTTCCTTCAGGTATGAGTCCTTCACACGCGAGCATCGTCGTTGATGCCAATACTCATATACCACTTGCACTACTAGAAACTCAAGATTTACCGATGGAATTTTTCGACGGATACAAGATGGCTAGTAAAAGAGGTATTTTCGGCGGACATATCCACCGGAAAATGAATCTTAAAAACATATTTAACCAAATTTTCGGCAGACTAATCCACCTGGAAAGAAAATGTCAAGGTTTTTTATTTATTTCTAGAGAAAAATATAGCGATAAAAGTTGTATTTATTTAAGTTTCCAATGATAATATCTGCCAGAAGCTTTCTCTAATTTCTGAGGTATAAACGCTATACATTTTCTGGTGACTTATCCACTGGAAATTTAATTTCATTTTGTTGGAAGTTTTCTCCAATTTCATAGGTATAAGCACTATACATTTTTGGTGACTTATCTACTAAAAATTTAATTTCATTTGCTAGTAAAAGTTTCTAGTGGATTCATATCCGTCGAAAATTCTTATGACATGTGTGCACAAGCATTTCTTCTTCATTTTCTTTGTTCTTCTCATTCTTTGTACTCTCTTTCTCTACATTCATCCCATCCCATATCCACCATTGTAACTCCTTCTCATCCCATCACATCTCCTCCACCATGTCTTTGTGGCCTCCACCGTAACTCCATTCTAAAGGTACAAGTGCACGCAATCGAGACTCCTAGCCTTCATTTTGATGGCCAGTCAATTTAGCCGGGAGTGATAGAGCTCGGTTTTAGGCAAGATGAGGCTCTAATTGTCGCGGGTTGAGGCTCTAGGCTCATGGTGCCAATGGGTGTGGTAGTTGAGTTTCTAACTTTAATGGAGAGTGGTGCGGATGGAGGAGTCAACGATTTCTAGAAGCAACTTTAATGGATATGGGTGCATGGGACGAGGGTGGAGGAGCGAATGCATGGTATACTTGTTTTAGTTTTTTAATTTGAATATTATATTTGTTTATGTGTTTATATATGTATACGTATGTGTAGCATTCTCCCTGACTTAATAAATAATAATTAGTGTTATAGAAGCTTAGTATTAAGAGTGTAAGTTGGATAATAATTTTGGAAACCTTTTGGGTAAATTTGAGAATATTCTATAACACAGAAAGTGAATAATATTCCATATTTTGAGGTAAATAGGTAAAATGAAGGAAATAAATATGGGAAAAGGTATTCCCAGGATGGGGATAATTAGTATGAATTGTATTAAATTTTGGAAAAACAAATGAATTAGTTAGGTATTTTTAATAATATTGAGAAAGTGTTTATAGATTAAATAAAATAGCTACACAACTTGGAAAATTATGAAACTGTTGGAGATGATAATTAGGATATGAAGAGTATTTTAGTATTGAAATTAAGTTAAGATAGGTATGTTTACTTGCTTTACAGGTTCGAGTTAATATAAGAAAAATAAACCATTTATCTGATGAAAAGTAGTGTAGGAAAAATTATGAAAATCTAGTTAAGACTTGTGATTTTTGGGAATACTTATGGACGTTAGAAAATATGATTTTGAAAGAATGAAGTGTACGCAGTAGATACGGAAGTTCCAGCATAATTTCTTCTCTTATTTTATTTTCTCCCACCACCTTTTGTTTCTTTATCTGAGGAGAGATATTTTTCCTCTATTCTCTCATTCCTCTATCTCTCTCTCGGTTTGGCTAGAGAATGGCAGCAACAAGAGAAAACAAAAGAAGAGAAAAAGAGAGAAAAGGAAAGGGATGAGAAGAGAAGTAAGAAAAAGAAAGAAAACAAAGAAGATGGATGAAGACCAAGCTTGAAATAGCTTAAGGAGGGAACGTAGGGGGATTGTATCTCTATTTTCTCCAATTTTTTTGTGTATTTGAGTTTGTATAATGGATTGAAAATGAATATTTGAAGGATTTTGGTGTTTTGGATACTATAGTTATGGTTTTGGGTTTGATTGAATTTATTGTTGAATTTGATTAGTATTTTAATTTGGAAATAAATTGGAAGTGTTTCTGAATGATTGTATATGATATTGATATTAAGAATAAGCTTTGATTTGGTTGAGAAATTGTGATGTGATGATTTGAAATGGTTTGAAAGTCATCTGCAGAAAAAAGGGCAACGCCTCTGGTGCCTCAGTGCTCAGGCGCTGAAGTACAAGCGTTCAAGCGCGGGGTTCCTAAATGTGTTCCTTTGTTGATGCGTGCCCAATGCCTAGGCACTGGTGAATGGGTGCTCAAGTGCCCATCGCAGAACAACACAGAACAACAAGAGTTATATGAGGTTAAATGAGATTTCATGCAATTTGAATTCCTTGTGCATGTTTTCTGAGTATGTTGTGATAAAAAAATTGTGAAACATTACTATGTATTAAAGTCATTATATTGGATATGAATTGCTCTTGTGAATTGTGTATTTATATTGTATAAACAATGAATTTGAAAGTGTGCAAACTTTGAATGCACTCTTGTATCTTAAAGTTATAAATTGGAATTGTATGATATGAATTTTGAAAATGTGCTTGAATGCACCATTGTATATTGGAATTATGGATTTGAATTGTACATTGAGACTTCGTGGATGTACTCCCTTTGGTTTTTAAGGTTGATCTAGTGTGATGAATGAAATAGAATTATGTGTGTGCTGGAAGATTCTCCGGAGAAAGGGAGATAAGTATTCCGGGTAGGGAATAATCTCCGGGAAGGGAGAACAAATTGATAAACTTCGGGTATGGAATGGATTTGAATGTACTCCAAGTAGGGAGTAATCATGAATAAACTTCGGGTAGGGTGTGTTAGTTAGTGAGTATTATTGAATGAATGTTGAATATTATATGAGATGGAATTGAATGCACTCCGGAAAGGGAGTAATCTTGAATGTACTCCAAGTAGGGAGTAATCTAGAATATCCATGTGTCTAATGGATAATGTATTGAATATTCATGTACCTGGTGGATAGTAATCTAGAATATCCATGTATCTGATGGATAATGTATTGAATATCCATATACCTGATGGATAAAGTATTAAATATCCATGTACCTGATGGATAATGTATGGAATATCCATGTATTTGATGGATACTATGAATAATATCTATGTATCTGATGGATATTGTATTGGTTACCCTCATTATCTATTGGGCATGACACTCGTATCTATAGTTGAATTTAAATTTGATATTGTATGAGAGATTATGAGAATACTTCTCATACCTGGAGGTAGTTTAAAGTCCTTGTATATTAAGGATATACCTTAAAAGTATTTTTGAATACTTAAGAGTTGGGTAAGTATCTTGGATGATAAATAAGCAAGAATTTGAATAAGTATTGACTGATGAATTTAATTTATATGTTATGTTATGATTTGAATATGTATTTGAATCCTTGAATGAATTTTACTTTATGGTATTGTGACTGAAGATGGTTTCTGGGAATTATCTGTGATTTTAGTATGTAGTATTAATATTGGATATTTTCGAAAGCTATTAATTGGAATTCTGTTTCAGGAAGAGGAAGGACTAGATTTGGCAGTTTACCACCTTCTTACCTATAAATATATATAAATGTATGTACTTAATATAAATTTTAAAAGAATGTGTTTTTTCCCGAAATAACTGGAAATAGTATGATGACATGCTTTTATAACCTACTAAGAATTCTTTGAATTCTCACCCCTTGCGTATTTTGTATTCCCATATTATTTCCATGTGCATAGAAGGTTTAAGCAATTGGAAGAGAAGACTAGAGCCATGAAGGAAGATTTTAGTATTAGAGATTAAAAGAGTATTGTGAAGAAAGTTGTGTAGGTAGGCATATGTTGATGTATTTGTATAAGGATTCTTTTAGTATATGTATATTATTAAAATTGTTATAGGCTCATATTTTTGGTATATGTATAAATGTTTTCATAAAACTTTATTATTGGTATCAAGGTGACATACCTAATCCTAGTCTCTAAAGCATGATCTTGAACATATCATTAGTACTAGTATTAGGATGTTACATTTTGGTATCAAAGCAGTTCATCCTGTTGAGCCAAGGTATGGACTAGCTACGTTTGTTATGCATTTGTCTTATCCAAGTGATAAGATGCATAGGTAGAATTGCATAACGGCCTTGAGCTTGTATGTTCAAGTTAACTGTTACACTATTACATAATATTGAGTCTAACCAACTCAATATATAATGTGCGATGTGTAACACCCCAAATTCTAACTATGTGAATAGTAATAGCAGAATTACACTATTTTTCATTTTCTATGTGTTATAAAAATAGTTTGATTGTTCTGAGATCATTTTTGATCATTTTGTATGATTTGCTCCGAGTCAAGAAAATAATAATTTTCTGACCGGAAAAAATCTTATTTAATTAATTAGAGCTGGGGGATCTTACTAAACCCAATTGATTGATATATATATTAATTTCGTAATTTTTAGGATTTAAGCGTGTAATAAAATAATTTGATATTTTTATAATATTATTTTATTCAACGATCTCTTGTCTCAAAAACAAGTAGAAAAATTATTTGTGGACCCAAAAAGTTCGTGGGGCCCACATTTAGTGTAGCAGTCAACAATGCTGACTGGATAGAAATCTAAACCAATAGGAAATGGTCAAAATAGATGGCTTGACTTTCTAAACCAATTAGAAAGAGTCAACAAAAGAAGCATTGACTTCTTTGTGAGCCATTGGATTGTGAAGCTTACTTTAGAAGCTTTAATCTTAGCCGATTGATCTAATCAATGGTGAGATTAGAAGGATAGTTTTATGACCAATTGATATCTACCCTAGATGTGATCTATGGCTAGAAATTAAAGATGAATCAAGGGTTAGGATTTAGTCAAAGATTGTAGGCTTGAAAATGGTTAGTAACCTAATTAAGCTTAATTCAACTAATCTAATTACTTAATTAGTAAACTAAGTGAACTAGCTTAGTTATTAATTAATTATAATCTAAATACTAATTAGATATCCTAATATTAAATAAAGGTTATAATATGTGCTAATATATATTAAATTAATTAGATATATGATTAGTATATTAATTATAATTGGTTAGGATATTTAACCTAACTAATTCCTTAATTAGTTAGCATATAATTAGGACTAATTTAGAAGCAATTAAACCATTAAAATGGAGGGGGGCTGCACGGTTTTGGGGGTTGCAACAAGGAGGCAAGTTGGCTTAAATCTACAAGGTTCAAGAACCATCCAACAAGACATAAGCCATGTGCACAAGTGTGAACACCTTAGGATATTTTAGCATGCAAATTCATTCACTCAACCTCCCTAAAAGTTCACTCACGGCAGCAGCAAGTCTATTTCCATTTCACTTTCATTTCTTTCACTTATCACAAAATCAAATCATCTATTTTCTCTCCAAAAAGCTATCAAGAACCAAGCACAATTTTCTTTCTTTTTTTCTCTCCAATATTCGGCCAAGACCACCACATATACTACCAAACCTCTATAATTTTTTCCTATCATATTTCCTAAAGCCAAATCCCATTCTAAACACTTTTCATTCACATAGTTTTTCCAAAAAACTACTCTAGCTTGTCCAAAATCCAATCTTTTACTACTTACTTAAGGGTAAGTCTTGAGTTTATGGTTCAAAATTGGATTTCTAATTTTTCTAACCATGATTGTTCCATGGTTTTTCAATATTGTACCTTGTATGTGTTTTTACTAATTATTTAAGAATTTTAGGGATTTGTTTGGTGGATTGCTCGGATTTGAAGGATAGGAGGAGAACTAACCGATTAAAATTGTCTACAAGAGGTAAGAGGGAGATTTAACCTCACCAACCAGGTTTAGGTGGTGTGAGGATGGTTTTGTACGGTGAAAAATTCATAAAGGTTCTTCACCGATTATTTGATTATGTTTTTGTTATGTTTGATTGTGTTTCTGTGCTTGCATGTGTGATTAAATGCTTAAAGTTTTGCTATTATGTGTGTATGTGAAATTATGAAAGCATGAGATTGTATGTGTAATTTTAGGATGTGAATAATATGATGAATCGATTTTATGTGTACTCCAAAGAGTACTTGAGGCTTCTGACTATACAATGGAAAAAGGACCAAAGTCCTTACACCGATGAATTAAAATGAGAAGCTGAGACATTTAAATGAATCGGGAAAAATTTGAGTATGGTAAAATAATATGATTTTATGGGTATTAAAGAAAGGGAATAACAAATTTTGAAAACAATACCATTTACCGATTTTTAGAGGAGTTATACCACAAATTTTTATAAAAGAAGGACTAAATTGCAAATTTTATCAAAATGAGGGGCCATAGTATAAATATTGATTTTTGAGGGGTCATAATGTAAATATTATTTTTAGAGGGGTCAAACTGTAAATATTTTATAAAAGAGGGATGATTTCGTAAATATAAATTTGATGAGGGACTTTTTGTAAATAATAATTTATGAGGACTTTTTGTAAATATTAAATTTTGAGGGACTATTTTGTAAATATAGATTTTATGAGGGGTTGTTTCATAAATATGAGTTTTTGAGGGACTAAAGTGTAAATATGGAAAATGAAGCTAATTTTGGTATTAAAATGAGAAAAATAGTATTTCTGATTTAAAACGTAAGAAAAATATTTACGCGATTGGAAAACGTTGAAAAAGTCGCTACGCGATTTCGAAAAAGCGACAATTGAGTCAAAATTGAGAAAACGTGGAAATATTACCGCGCGATTAAAATACAGTAATCATACTGTTAGATTATTGTATGGGACCCTATTATGAGATATAAATTTGAAATTTGAATAATGCATAGTACATGCATTGGGAAGGTCCGATGGATCTGTATGAGGCTAGTTGCCTAGGAGAGACTACACCTCCGAGTGGGTGTGATATGCGTAGTGTAAGTCACTCGTTGACCTTAGGGGCATTGGGGTGCGGGTTGCCTACAATGGGCGGATGGTAGCTCTTACATGCACCGTGGGTTAGACCGACGCAACACACCAATGATCCGGACCGAGACACTATCCTTAATCAAGATCTGATAAAGACTGTCGTGTATATGCTGGATGTGCAAAACTGAGCACGTGGTCCAAGGCATGTTGGTACCGACACTTCTTTTTGATCACTCTCTCCGACCTGAGTTGTAGCTCCATGGAGTAGGAAATTGAGTCTGTGTGTATACATATAATGATAGAGGGTATTATCGTAATTTCTATTTATGATAATTGATTTATTGATTTATTGATTATTGATAACAACATGACTGTAATTATTGTGTATTACATGTCTTGTGATGATATTGATGTTAGTGGCATAATTGTAATTGTGGTATGATAACTGTATGAGATATTGTATGTGTTTATCTTCATTACTGCCATACTGGTATTGGCGTAGGTGATCTCACCTCTTTGTATGTATGTTTGGTATTATATTTATATTTGATAAGACGTCGAGCAAGAAAAAGAGCGAGAAACTGAGGAGGAGTAGATTCCTACTGAGGACGTCGAGTTTTGAAGAGATGCAGATACCTAGTTTCCTTGGCTACCTGAGGTTTACATTCATCAGAGGAGATGAGGCATGGACTGTAGACTTAGAGAGAGAGAGTATCTATTACTTGGGAGACCTAAATATTAGACTGAGTAGACAACATTTAGGAAACCCTTACTTTTCTGTCAATATTTATGTACAACTAGAATTCCCAATATCTATTAGGCAGTATTGGGGAGCTTACTATCGTACTCCCAGTACGGTTAGTATTGTGTCATCTGCTCGGACACCTGTCTGTAGGACTACACATCATAATGGATTCCTATCTGCTGAGGAATCTAAGGAGGACCCGTCTGAGGGTTTTGCTGTCTAGTAGGACTTGGGCTATATGTTAGTTTTAAAGTTTAAAGTTTAAATATTTTGGAAGTCTAGTTTGTAAAATATTTAAGTATGACAGTACTAAAGGCTTGTATATATATATATGATGTAAATTATGTGTGACCATGTTGTTATGTCTTTATTTTCTACTAAGTTTAACTTATTATCATCAAGAAATTTTATAACTCGTATTTATAATACAAGCGCGATATTTAATTGAAGGGTAATTTGGTAATTAAATGGCATAAAGTGTGGCACCCTGAGGAGGGTGTTACATTAGTGCAGGAGACTATAGCATCGACCAGGCAAACTCGAGGTGGTTGGACCCTGTGGCAATGGTGTGCTAGGTATTTCAGAGATCGGTAAACAAGTGCAGCATTATGGAATTGGAGAAATGAAAGGAATTCTAATAGATTTCCTATTTGATGTGTTTAAAGAGAATGCTCAGTTTAGGCGTGTCCCACCCATGATTAGAGTGGAGAAGATGTTTGAGAACATCTAGTTTAAACTTTCTGGGGCTCCTCAATTCATTCTATGTCTGTTTCCTGATCGGAAAGACTGTGATATTTATGGTCCATAGAAAAATAAGAATCTTGTTGAGTATGGAATTATTACTCAGTGCATGGCTCCTACAAGGGTTAATGACCAATATCTGACTAATGTTCTGTTGAAGATCAATGCCAAGCTTTGTAGGTTGAATTCATTGTTAGGTGTTGAATATTCTTCTTTCCTTTCTATTGTTTCCAAAGTTTCCATCCTCATTCTCGGCATGGATGTGCAACATAGTTCACCAGGGCAGTCTGATATTCCTTCAATTGTAGAGTGGTTAGCTTTAGACTGTGGCCTCAAATATGTTAATTAGAAAGCCTAAAAGATGGATTGAGAGATAAAATAAAGAGAATGGTAAAACCTTTGGTGGTTAAGGATTATCACACTTTAGTTGATAAATGTAGAATCATGGAGTTTGAAAGTTCGAGGTCACAATAAGGATATATTATAGAAAGAAAAGAGTTGAAGATAGAATTGAAAGAAGTGTATTACCATGTTTATGGTAACTAGATACAAACTCGAGCAGGAGAGTATCCATATATGTTCCGCCCTGCCGTGGCAAAGAGATATAACGGCATATGTTTCGCCCTACCATGGCGAAGAGACATAACAGCATATGTTAGAAATTGCTTATGATGAGTGATCAAATTTTGAGGACAAAATTTTTAAAAGGAGGGGAGAATTGTAACATCCTCCGTGACTTAATAAATAATAATAAATGTTATAGAAGCTCAATATTAAGATTATAAGCTGGATAATAATTTTGGAAACCTTTTGGGTAAATTTAAGCATAATTCTATAACACAGAAAGTGAATCATATTATATATTTTGAGGTAAATAGTTAAAATGAAGGAAATAAATATGGGAAAAGATATTCGCAGGATGGGGGTAATTAGTATGAATTACAGTAAATTTTGGAAAAACAAATGAATTAGTTAGATATTTTTAATAATACTAAAAAAGTGTTTATAGATAAAATAAAATAGCTAAACAACTTGGAAAATTATGAAACTGCTTGGAGATGATAATTAGGATATGGAAAGTATTTTAGTATTGAAATTAAGATAAGGCAGATGTGTTTACTTGCTTTACAGGCTCGATTTAAATAAGAAAAATAAAGCATTTATCTTATGGAAAGCAGTGTAGGGAAAATTATGGAAATATGAATATAAGAAATTAGTTAAGACCTGTGGTTTTTGGGAATACTTATGGAGGTTAAAAAATATGGTTTTGAAAGAATGAAGTGTATGCAGCAAATATGAAAGTTCAAGGATAATTTCCTTTCTTATTTTCTTTCTCCTATCGCCTTTTGTTTCTTTATCTAAAGATAGATATTTTTCTCTGTTCTCTCATTCCTTTCTCTCTCTTGGTTTGGCTAGAGGATGGCAGCAACAAGAGAAAACAAAAGAAGAGAAAAGAAGAGAAAGGGAAAGGGAAGAGAAGAAAAGCAAGAACAAGAAAGAAAACAAGGAAGACGGATAAAGACCAAGCTTCAAATAGCTTAAGGATGGAAGGTAGGGGGATTGTATCTTTGTTTTCCTCCATTTTCTATGTATTTGAGTTTGTATGATGGATTGAAAATGAATATTTGAAGGATTTTGGTGTTTTGGATACCATAGTTATGGTTTTGGGTTTGATTGAATTTATTGTTGAATTTGATTAGTATTTTAATTTGGAAATAAATTGGAAGTGTTTCTGAATGATTGTGTATGATATTGATATTAAGAATAAGCTTTGATTTGGTTGAGAAATTGTGATATGATGATTTGAAATGGTTTGGAAGTCGTCTGCAGAAATAGGGGCAACGCGTCTGGTGCCTCAGCGCTCAGGCGCTGAAGTACGAGTGCTCAAGCGCAAGGTGCCTGATTGTGTTCCTTTGCTGATGTGTGCCCAGTGCCTGGGCACTATTGAACGGGTGCCCATCACAAAACAACACTGAACAACAATAGTTATATGAGGTTAAATGAGATTTCACGCAATTTGGATTCCTTGTGCATGTTTTCTGAGTTTGTTATGATAAAAAAATTGTGAAACATTACTATGTATTAGAGTCATTATATTGGATTGGAATTGCTCTTTTGAATTGAGTATTTATATTGTATAAACAATGAATCTAAAAGTGTGCAAACTTTGAATGCATTCTTGTATCTTAAAGTTATAAATTGGAATTGTATGATATGAATTTTGAAAATGTGCTTGAATGCACCATTGTTTATTGGAATTGTGAATTTGAATTGTACATTGAGACTTTGTGGATGTACTCCCTTTGGTTTTTACGATTGAGCTAGTATGATGAATGAAATAGAATTGTGTGCGTGTTAGAAATTCTCTGGAAAAAAGGGAGATAAGTATTCCAGGTAGGGAATAATCTCCGAGAAGGCAGAACAAATTGATAAACTCCGAGTATGGAGTGAATTTGAATGTACTCTGAGTAGGGAGTAATCGTGAATAAACTCTGGGTAAGGAGTGTTAGTGAGTATTATTGAATGAATGTTGAATATTATATGAGATGGAATTGAATGCACTCCGGGAAGGGAGTAATCCTGAATGTACTCCGGGTAGGGAGCAATCTAGAACATCCAGGTATTTGATGGATAATGTATTGAATATTCATGTACCTGATGGATAGTAATCTCGAATATCTATGTATCTGATGGATAATATGTTGAATATCCATGTACCTGATGGATATTAATCTAGAATATCCATGTATTTGATGAATAATGTATTGAATATCCATGTACCTGATGGATAAAGTATTGAATATCCATGTACCTGATGGATAATGTATGGAATATCCATGTATCTTATGGATACTATGAATAATATTCATGTATCTGATGGATATTGTATTGGTTACCCTCTTTTTATATTGGGCAAGATAGTCGTATTTGGAGTTGAATTTAAATTTGATGTTGTATGAGAGATTATGAGAATACTTCTTGTACCTGGAGAAGATAATAAAAGAATGATATTTAGTTATCCTTGTACCTAAAGGATATAATCTAAACCTCGTACCTGGAGGTACTTTAAGTCCTTATATCTGAAGGATATACCTTACAAGTATTTTTGAATACTTGAGAGTTAAGTAAGTATCTTGGATAATAAATAAGCAAGAATTTGAATAAGTATTGACTGTTGTATTTAATTTATAATTTATGTTATGATTTGAATATGTATTTGAATCCTTGAATGAATTTTGCATTATGGTATTGTGACTGAAGATGGTTTCTGGGAATTATCTGTGAGTTTAGTATGTACTATTAATATTGGATATTTTGAAAAATATTAATTGGAATTTTGTTTCGAGAAGAGGAAGGAAGATTTGGCGGTTTGCCATTTTCCTACCTATATATATATATATATATATATATATGTATGTATGTACTTAATTTAAATTTTAAAAGAATGTGTTTTTCCCCGAAATAACTGGAAATAGTATGATAACACATTTTTATAACCTATTGAGAATTCTTTGAATTCTCACCCCTCACGTATTTTGTATTTCCATATTATTTCCAAGTGCATAGAAGGTTTCAGCAATCAGAAGAGGAGACCAGAGACATGAAGGAAGATTTTAGTAATAGAGATTATAAGAGTATTGTGAAGAAAGTTGTATAGGTATTACCATGGAGGCATATGTTGATGTATTTGTGTAAGGATTCTTTCAGCATATGTATATTATTATAACTGTTACACGCTCATATATTTTTATATGTATACATGTTTTCATAAAAATTTATTATTGGTATCAAGGTGACATACCTAATCCTAGTCTCTAAAGCATGATCCTGGACATGTCATTAGTACTAATATTAGGATGTTATAATATGCATGTATGCATATGGTGTTTATATTTTGAATATTTTTTATGTATATATTTGAATGTATGTTTATATGCATGGTATGCTTTTATTTATTGATGTTTGCATGCTGGTATGATAGATGATGATAGATATTATTATGCCATATGATTTGAATATTAATAGTACATTGTATAAGACTAATATCGCTTCATTATAAAAATAATATAATATTATGTGGCCATGTTACAAAACGGTGACAAAAATAGTAATATTAAGTTTTTAAAAATTTGAGTGAAAATTTTGATAGATTATTTAATTTGATAATTGATATATCAAACAAAAATAATTAATAAAATTAATAAAAAATATAAAATAAATATGAAATTAAAGAAAATGAAATTTTAAATAATATAATTATAATCAAATAATTAATTAATAAAAAACTAATTAAATAAATTAGAATGATTAATTATATAAATGTGTGACCAATTGTCAAGCGTACGATGTATACACACACGGGTTGAGAACATGAGATAGTGAAGCAGATCTTGTAGACGACAAATATATAAAATGCATTGATTTCATAGTTACAAATAGCGCACATAAACTAAAGACTTAAACTATTTCATCAATTGTGTAATCGTATATAATAATATTAATAACATGTTACTGTTATTAGCACTTATTTGCATGCATGTTGTTGCCTTTGAATTGTTGAAATAATTAATGCCCTACTTAGGAAGTTTTAAACCTTAAGTTAGACGTTATTAGTTTTAAATTGATAGATTAAGTGGCTATGAGCAATTCAGGATTTGACTGCTCAAGTGACTTATCTTTTTTCATCCATTGATTGCGAGGATGATGACTCTAGCGATAAGATTATTAGGTGGTAAATGTAATAGAAAGCTTAAGTTATGACACAAGTCCACCTCCTATGATGATAAGGATAAGACTAGGTAGGGTGATGTAATAAAAGGAAGAAGAAAAACACTACGGATTAGAAAAATAAATTTGCATGCTTTAGTGAAATAGATTTTCTGACACAGAGAAGTCACATGGTGGATTAGTTAGGGAATAAAACGAAAATCAAAAGCAAATGAAATTTATGTAAAGAGTGATTTCAACAATGATAATGACATTATACAAGGGTCTCGTGGAGAGGAAATGGTCGATAAGATTGTGAACTCAACATCATTAATAGATCAGGAAAGATGAGTGGGTAGTGCCTAGACTATTACCCTTGCTAGTAATGTAACATCTCAATTCTGATATTCCGATAGACTTGATCTATGCAAGAATTTTAGTATTGACAATGTTACCACTAACAATCAAACCCATAATATTCACATAAATAAATAATTATGGAGAGCCACGATACCAACGGTTATATATATACATCACAGCCACAAAAATGCATACCATTATTCATAACTCAAAACAAACTAAGCAAATATAAACTATATACAAGGTCAGTCCAAAACAGCATCTATACTATGCTAGTCCTCATACATCTTCTTCTTCCCTTTTGAAGAACTTACACTTGGATTTACATGACAATACAAACAAGGTGAGAAATCACAATTCTCAGTAGAAGTATTCCAATACTAGTATTTTATACAATCATATAGATTACACAATCATTAAGTTAACACTTCAATCATAGAAGTATGCAATTTCCCATACAATTGCAACGTCATGATTTCATGCCATGGCAACAACCTCCCATACAATTATCATGTTTTGCTTGATTATGTCTAAGGTTTATGTCTATGCAAGTCCTAAAAGTGAATGCAAATTAAGGATGTCATGAGTTTTCAGACGTATTGAAGATATTACCCACCTCAACTACTCTAGGATATGTTATGTTATGTCATAGATTATCAGGCATAGTGAGGATATGACTCACCTCCACTAATCATCAATACATAAAGAGGATATTACTCACCTCACTGTTCAACAATTGATAGAGAGAATATTACTCACCTCCACTATTCAACAATCATGATGAGGAATTACTTACCTCAACATAAAGAGAAATTACTTACCTTACTCCTGAATCAACACAAAAAGGATATTACTCACTACTTTAGTCAACAACATAGAGAGGATATTAGTCACCTCAATATGTTTCACAATAAACTCATGCAAAATAATCATTAATTACCTACAATAAGTAGCACCACAATTGATTTACATGCATCTCAAAATTTACTTCATCCAATACTCCTAAAAGAGTTTCACTACTCATTAAAAAGCATAAAAGAAAGCATCACACAAGTGAGCCCCTTCATTTTCATCAAATAAAGGCTCTGTTCTATTTTTCCCAATGAAGCACACTCAGGCGCTCTAAGCCTGTGCGCTCAAGCATGCATCGCGTAGCACATAGTGCTCCCTGTCCGCCCTGCTGACGCCTAAGCACTCGACTCTTGAGCGCTGACTAGGCAGAACGAAATCTGCAGGATTTTGCAGATGGAGTTATTGTTTCATTGGGGAACAAAGGTGCTCCACATCCTCAAATCTCAATTCCACTTGGTTTCTCACCTCAAGTAAGATCCATTAACATGCTACAACTCTTAAACCACTTTAATTTCACTTAATCATATAACTTTGTGAATCAAAATCCAAACTTAACCTAAACCCCCAAATTTGGCCTAAATGAGAATTAAGGCATCCAAGTGATGAAAAATTCATCCCAACACATCCACAAATTAATTTTTTACTCAACCAAACTATTATCAACAAGATTCAACTCAATAATCACAAAATCACTCTTCAACCCCCCATTTCCTCATCAAGACCCTCAAGAACCAAAATGAAGGAAATGAAAACAAGCAATCCAAACAAAGTTTCCCCCTACCTCAATGGCCAAAAATGAAGTCTAAGAGCAGCTCTTCTCCACCACTAAGCTATTCTTCCTCTTTGGTTAAAGATGGACGTCCTTTGGTTCCTTTGTTGGATCTCCTTTGGTGCTCCCCTACTGCAGCCATGAGAGAGATGTAAGAAATGAGAAAATATCTCACTTTGGTGACTTATAAAATCCCAGGCAGAAACAAACCCAGTCATTTAACTACTTAGTCACTTAAGTGACTACACTGCTATACCCCGATCTGTTAAAAGCACTTGGATTTCACCAAATCTAATTTTCTAACTTCCAACAAGTTTCAAATAAATCCTAACCATTTCCATAATTTTTCATATCTGCTAGGGGTCAATCCGGCATTAAAACACATAACCAGTATGCTTAAAAATGCCAAACTAACTCTGATTAAGCTCAAACGTTAACCACAACTTCTTCCACACATTTGTGACCTAGAAACAAGTTCTCCACACGTATTTCCATTAGCTAAGCAATTTAATTCAAATTTGGGGCTAAAAACAACTATATTCCACACATAGTGCTACAACAAAGTGACTAAACGTGCTCAGACGGTCACAAAAATTTACAAGCATGACAAACTAGTATTAGGCTACCCATGCAATCTTATACAAGTCTATCATGATTATCTAGGGTGTTACATTCTTCCATCCTTTTTAAAATTTGGTCCTCAAAATTTGGTTTACCTAATATAAGAATTCCTAACATCTGACATGTAGACACAAAACATGTACAACCATGTACTCACCTTTTCATGAACCAAGAGATTGTGGTGCTGCCTTGCCTTGCAGAATGTAGACTCTCCCCTGAGCGGTAGGTCTAGCATCCGTCCTAGCCTCTTTCTTCTAAGGACAACTCTTAGCGTAGTGTCCCAACTTGCCACACTAAAAACATTTGATCTGGTCAACATTGGATTGTCTTTCCTTGAGTTTGTATTATATTACAAGTAATAAGAAAAGTATATATGCCCTACTTGTCATTTTTATCACTCTCTAAATCACAATTTAACTTTCGTCCAAATTCCCTTGAGATTAATTTTTTTCTGCTACTCTTTAAAAATTGTTACATGACTTTAAGTAGACACATACTTCCTGTGCCACCTAAAAGGGCAATAGTCTTTGTAACACCTCCTTTAGGGCATCACATTTACAGATTTTCACTTACTAAATTTTACCTAGTTATAAAAATTATTAATTAATATTAGTATATTTTTCAAATATTTTTCTTTGCAGATAACTAAAACTAACAAATTAAATAAATTGCAAAATGTACCAAATTAAAATAATTTACATTATATACATACCAAGATCTAAAACTTTAAAACATCTAGTTTTGTTCTCAAAATAACTATATAGGTGCTACAGCCCAAATATAAACTAACCTAGTACCCACATCTAGTCAGAAGGGTACTCATCCAGATCCTCCTCTAGATCTTCCTCAAACTCCTCAGAAGATAATAACCACGAATGGGTCGCAGGGCTACGAACTAGAGTCCATGCAGAAGAAACAACTGAGTCCTCCGTAGAAGTAACACGACGAGTACTCCACAAAAACTCTATAGGCATAGAAAAACGTAAATGGACAAAAGCATTAAAAGAAAATATAGGAACCCCATGAAAAGTCCTACTAAGGGTCACAGATACTACTTCGATATATACTACATGATCCTCATCAGCATCATAGCACTAGGCGTTCGTACCACCTCTAAACAAAACCTTCACATATCCCAGAAAACCCCTCGACACCATATCAGCTAACAAACCAACTAACCCAGATAGAAATGAGGCAAATCGTCCTCTTCTTCTTCACTATCTATATCAATCATACAAATAAACAGAATAACATAATAAAGAGGTGAGATCCCCTACATCAATACCATTATGGTAGTAAAAAGATAGTAAAACAACATACTATTGATACACAACACTTAACATATACATTTATAACATCACATAATCATGGTATTGAATAGCAAATAATTAATACAACACATGCACAATGAACCAGTTTCCTACTCCGTGGAGCTAAACTCAATTTTGGAGAGAAAGATCCAAAAGATATGTTGGTATATCAGCCACCTCAGACCAAGTGCTATAATTTCTCAAAGTGCACATCAGGCATTATACACGACATTCTACACCAAATCATGAATAGAATAGTGTTTAGTCAAGATCGTCAGAGCATTGCTCAGTTACCATGGCCCAATGGAGCTACCTACTGTCCATTTATGGAATCCCTGTGCTCCTACGCCTCCTAGTTCAACAAGTGAACAACACTACGCAATTCGCACCCGCACTTAGGTGTAATTCAACTCCTAAGCAACAATAGTCTTAACAGACACCGTCTGTTTGACAAACACAGTGATATATCTGGGTCCATTATATTGACTCGACAGCAAAACTTGTTGTTCCTCTCAATCGCGTAGCATTTTTATCGCATTTTCACAATCGTGAAAAACTTCTGTTACGTTTTCAAATTGTGTAATAGTTTTTCAACATTTTCTCAATCGCGTAGGGATTTTAAAATATTTTCTCAATCGTGTAGCTAAAAATTACCGTTTTTAAACTGCATAGAAGTTTTTCTATGTATTTTCAATCACGTAAAACATTTTCTCAATATTCTAAGCTCAAATTAAACTTTTCTTATTTAATATCAAAATTAGACTTTATTTCCCTATTAAATCCCCTTTAAACAATATTTCTACCATTTTTCTCAAAATTCATATTATTTTAATTTTAAATAATTTTTTTCATTTAATTTATTTATATAATCATAAATAAATATTTTGAAGTCTCCAGATTACATTTTAGTCCTAAATTCACTATATGGCCGAAAATCAATTTCTTAATTAGTAATAAAAATATATTCATTTCCATTTTTGTTTTATAAAATCCATAATTAGGTTTATTACCACTAATCCTCTAGATTATCATTTAATAAAACATTTTTGAAATGAATTCCCCTTTGGAGGGCTTAGAGACCGTGAGCCTCATTTGGCCATTGGAGCCAAAATTTCTTTCCTCTCAAGCCTAAATCATAGCATACAAGATACTTAAACATCAAAAATCCTACTTTAACAAGTTCATGGATAATATCAAAGCAATAAATCACATAGGATAAATAATTACAATCACACAAGCACATCAAATTTCGTGTACCTCACCACCACAAATGGTTGATGAGGTTAATCTCCCTCTTACCTTGTATGTAGCTTCCTAAGCTCTTTGTTTGATCCTTTTTATCAACTTTCTTCACCAAGTGATTCTTAAATACCAAAGCAAACACAAAAAATTAACATCCAAGTTAGAGCAAGGCAACCATAGATCAAGTATAGTCTTGGAATTTCAAGAATCAATTAAGAAACCAAGTTTCAAGAATTTTACCTTAAAACCCTAGATTTTGAATCCAAAAATCAAGCTTGAAGAAGATGGCATCAAGGCTTGATCACAACTTCAAAGTTGCTTCGAATGATGTTTAGGACTAAGTGGTATGATTTGTTTGAATTAAAAGTGATTGAAAGGTATATTGGTGTAGGGAGGCCGTGAGGTAGAAGAGAGAAACTGTGTTAAGTCTTGAGAGAAAATATGATAGCTTTTAGAAGTGTGATATTTTTGGTCTCCTAACCCTTATGGCCGTGAGACTAGATGGAGAGAGAAAGAGATATTTTAATTTTTGCTACAAGCTATCACAACCATTGATTCAATCAATGGTGGACATCCAAGGCTTCTACACTAAGCTTGCTCCCACAACCATTAATTAGATCAAGGGTGGATATGCAAAGCTTCCCCTCCAAGCTTGCTTCTAATTGGTTGGTCATAAAGGTGTCATAGCCTACCTTCTTTGACTAGCTTTAGATATTTTCATAAGTTATTACTCAATGGACAATAGCTTTACCCAATGGATAATAACATTACACAATGGATAATAGCTTTATCCAATGAATAATAAAAACTCATAAAGAAAAATTTTGACTACTGTTCCCGATTTTGGGAATAGTAAGTTCCCCCAGCCGCTCATTAACAGTCCAAAACTTTTTGGTCCAGAAAATTTTTTTATTTTTCTGGGCCCACCTCAAATATACATATAGCTCAAAATAATATTAAAATAATCAAAATAATTTAAAAATTTCCAAAAATTCACAAATATTATAAAACTCATTTATATCAAGAAAAATAAAAAAATCGGGGTATTACAGTTTTGGGACTGCCCTCTCAACTATCCTAATTCTAATAATGTTGAACACACAATATTATCAGGATATTCCTCTTCATAATACTTTGGTACAGTGTCATTATTCTTTTCGTCAAAAAAATTATTTCATAAAATTGTGTAAATTTATTATTATAATCCACAATGCTTTTCTCCTTCCTTTTCTATATCTCTTTGCATAGTGTCTTTCTCATCATCATAAGAGGTGGAATTATTTTCACTATGCGATCTTTCAATCATATCAACCACTTGAAAATGTTATTATTGGAGTCATCATCCTCACTATTAGTAGAAGACGAAAGTTAAGTAGAGTAGTCAAGTCTCGAATTGCTTAGAGTCACTTATACAGTGGATTTATTCACCGCAAAATGCTCTGATGAATACCAAGGTTTCAAGTGAAGTGTGAGTCAGGAATTTACAATGGGTTGGTTCACTAGAAAATAGCATGATCTAACAGGTTCTATTTTTGTTTCCGGTGGCTCTATCTGCCAGAAATAACGACAGATTTTAGTGGATATTGTTTTCCAACCAATGTTTTTTTTGGGACATGAATCCACCATAAACTTGAATTTATGACCGATAGTAATCTCTGAATTTCCTATAGTGTTGTTAGGGGTGAGGGGACCCTAACAAGTCAGAGAGATCTCCCAATCAGCTGTGAGTCCTTCACATGTGGACATCGCTAGAGATCTCCTTCTTGTAACGCCCCTTTTTAGGAGGGAACGTCACACCATCAAATACAAAGTGGAAATAGAAAGAATAACTAACACCCAGTTCATTATATTGTAAATAAACTTATTTGGTTATAGTTGTATAAATAAAATGGTGATTTTTTTTTTGTTACGGTAAAGTAATAATACGCAGTTCTAACAGAAATCATTATGAAAAGTAAGCCATACATCCACACGTCATGCATATATATATATATAATTATATCATGTGTATTTAGTTACATCACCAGATATACAAAAACCAAAAGCTTTACATGCCCCAAAAGATTATACATACACAGCCCACCAAAATAACCAAAACATCAGGCCCCAAAAAGAAATACAGATAGACATCAGTAGCCATCGACAATATCAACCCCTAAGAAGAAAGAGAAAGGACCGTGGCAGGATCCTCCTCAGGGTCTTCCTCGTTAAAGGAAACCCTCATCAGAGCCACCGAGTTACCGGCGAGGGGTCGGGCAGTGGAGAGGAATGAATCCTCTTGTGGGGTGTAATAACGTTCACCCTACATATCTCTAATGGGCAGATAAAACTCTAAATACAAACGAACACTACAGGTAAAGATAGGCGGATCATAATACCCCCAAGCTAGAGACATTGTCAACTCTCCCAAATAAATGCAGCGGTCAAGGCTAAAGTTGATATACTAACAGTTCGGACCTCCAAGGAAAGTCAGTCGCATATATCCCAAAAAGCCTTACGGACGGGCTGTCATGATCAAAACAAGTTCTAGTCAAAGTTAGGCCAAAAGCCAGGGAACTCGTGAACTTCCCCTTCCTCGCTGACGTCTTCGGAGAAACATATAGATAGACAGAATAGTAAAGATAAAAAAAAAAGGTGAGACATCCTACATTCAGTACCAATTATGGTAGTAAAGAAACAGAACAGCGTAGGACGCCCACATAGCAGTGCAAGAGTAATAAGAGGTATCAAGATGCAAATAATTAAACAGTTTAACAATTCCAGGCAGTCATAATATCAATGAAATACAGTTCCAATCATTATATGATTTAAATGCCAGATATCATACTGACTCAGTATGCACATGCACATGATACCAAAATCCTACTCCATGGAGGTAGACACAAACATCGGAGAGAAAGATTAGGAGGCATATCTGTAAGTCGGCTGCCGCGGCCAAAGTGCTATAATTTATCAATTTATCCACGTGCACATCAAGGCATTGTACAAGACATTCTTCACTAGATCATGATATAGGACAATGTCTCGATCCGGATCATCGGTGCATTTGCATCGGTCTATCCCACGGCCCAGAGGAGCTACCCACTGTCCATTTGTGAGACACCCGCACCCTGACACCCCCAAGGTCAACATTATGACCTACACTAGTCTACTCGCACCCGCACGAAGGTGTGTTCAATCTCCTAGGTAACATGGTCTTAATAATAGTCCATCAGACTTTCACAATGCATAATGTTCAATGCATTCATGTATATTCAACGATAATATACTCTTCCATAACATGCCACAATTTGGCTAAGATAAGCATCAATACATTCTTGGTCCCACTCATGGACCCACAATAAATACTATCAAGTCCTCAAATAAGACATTACATTTTTAGGGTATATTATGAGATTATGCCTTAATTTCTACATTCTTCTTAATAAATTTCTCTTTAGAGGAATTCTTTCGCATTATTCATTTAATCTTTATTATTTTAATTAAAAAGTTCATCACTTAATCTTTAAACCTAATTCCCTTAGGATAATTTAAATTGAGTTATTCAACATTCTTACTTACACTCATGGTCTTCTTTTAATTAAAAATTATTCTAAGTTTTAGGACACGATTTCATTTTGGATTCTTTTCATTTTATGAATTCCTAATTAATTCTAATTATCTAATTAACCAAGTTTCCATTTTAACATAACAATTTCCCCCATTTTTCCTAAGAGGTTGTGAGCCTTCTAATGAAATTAAGAACTCAAATTTTTCATCTATCTATTAATTATTACCCACTAACATCCAAGTTCCCTAATTGTTATACAAGTTACATGTTTGGACCCAAAAATGGCCCTAGAGGCTGTGGGCCTCCCAAAGGTAAGAACCCTAAATTTTCTATTACTACATTACATATTATACACTTAGTTAGTTATGTTTCCATCTTGATACAAAATTTCAACCATGAATACCCTATTCAAGGGTTATGGCCGTGAGCCATATTGAAGAGGGCAAGGAACCCTTGCTTCCATTTCATGTTTCCAATCCACCAAAATCAATTCAAGGTCATCAATATACATATATATTCAATCAAATAAATCATACAAGGTAAAATCAACTTATAGCCATCAAAATCATACATCAAAGAGAGTAACCCTAACAAGGGTTCCTCACAACAAACGCAAAATCAAGTCTCTTACTGCCAATAGAGGTTGAAGTGGACCATCTCCCTCTTACCCAAGAGAAATCAAGAAAAGAAACCTCATTTGTAGCTCCTTGATGAATTCGGTCAAGCTCCTTCAAAACCCAGAAATTACAACTTCATCAAATCAACACCAAAGCTTGAGAAAAGAGGATAAATGGTCAAGAAGATGGCCACTGAAAAATGAAAATGAAGAAGAGAAGATGAGAAACTAAGAATCTTACCCTAAAGCTTCAACTTTGAGGCTTGAAGAAGATGATGAAGATGGAAGCTTTTCAAGTAGATTCAAACTAGAAAGGTGTTTAAAATGTGATGGAGGTAAGGAAAATGTGATTGCTTGAAATTTTTGCAAACATAGAGGCTTAGAGAGAGTGAGGCCGTGGAGGAGGAGAAGAGAGAAGGAGGAGAAAATTAAGAGAAAGATGAGGGAAGAAAATGTAGAGAGAGAAAGTGATAGTAGAAATGATGATGGCTTTTAGGGTTTTGAAATTAGAATAGAAACTAATAAAGTGAAAAGTGAATATTTGGTCCCTAATTGGCCCTCATGGCCGTGGAGTGTGGGAGGGAAAAGGAGGGAAGGAGTGTTATAGAAACTAGGTTAAGCCTGTTAGCTTTTTCAAAAGCAAATTTGATTAGACATAAAGTAGATTTCCTATAGATAAGGTGATGAGGTGATTAGGATTTTTACTATAAACTATTACCCAATGGACAACTGTTACAGTTTAAAAAGCTAGTATCTATTGTCCAATGGATAATAGAGCGTTCCACAGAATTTTATTTAACAGAACGTACAGTGATTTTATTTATCAGATAAAATCCTGAAAAACGTAAATCTCGTAAACTATGCCCAGCCTCGGATTTAGTAAGATCACCTGTCAACATTTTTGCAGTTCAAAGTTTACCAGTCTCGGGGAAAATATTTCATTTTCCCGATTTCGCTCAGTGCGTACACAAAATGAGAAATATATTAAAATATCCAACATTTTCGAAAAAATCCACAAAAATTTTCAAAAATCACAAATATTATAAAATAACTATTTATCATAAAACAAACAAATTTTTGGGGTGTTTTACTGGCTTTGCTTAGTGCGCATGTAAAATGAAAAATATATTAAAATATTCAATATTTTTGAAAAAATCCAAAAAAAATCCCAAAAATCACAAGTATTATAAAATGACTATTTATGATGAAACAATTAATTTTAGGGGTGTTAAAACTCTCCCCTTCTAAAAAGAAATTTCATCCTCAAAATTTTCATACCATCTTGTCTTCCAACTCCCATGTTGCATCTCCGATCATTTCATTCCAGATCACTTTTACTAATGGGATCTCCTTTCCTCTAAGTTGCTTGACTCTCCTATCTTCGATCCTTATAGGAGGTGCCTCATAGGTTAAGTTCTCTTTCAATTATGCTGTGTCTAGTGCTATGACATGGCTCGGGTTAGGAATATATTTTCGCAATTGCGACACATGAAAGACATTGTTAAGGTTTGAAAGAAAAGGTGGTAAGGCTATCTGGTAAGCTAGTGGACCTATCCAGCAAAGAATTTGGTAAGGTCCAAGGAATTTGGGAGTAAGTTTTCTAGATTTCAGAACTCGGCCAACCCCAGTTGTTGGTGTGACTTTCAAAAACACATGCTCGCCTTCCTCAAACTCAAGAGGTTTTCTTCTTTTGTCCACATAGCTCTTCTGTCGACTTTGATCCGTCCTTATCTTTTCCTGAATCATCTTGACTTTCTCAGTTGTTTGCTGTATAATATCAGGTCCAACAGTAAGGCACTCTCCGTCTTAGTACCAACACAAAGGTGTTCGGCACCATCATCCATACAGAGCTTCATAGGGTGCCATCCCTATGCTTGAATGAAAACTGTTGTTGTAGGTGAACTCTACCAATGGTAAAACTTCATCCCAACTTCCAGTCTGTTCTAAAGCGCAAACTCTGAGTAAATCCTCCAATGATTGGATCATCCTTTTCGATTGCCCATCGGTTTGTGGATGATAAGTAGAACTCAGACGTAGCTTCATTCCCAACGCTTCTTGCAAGCTTTTCCAAAACTTTGAAGTGAACCTTGGATCTCTATCTGAAACAATACTGGTAGGCACACCATGTAGCCTAACGATCTCACCAATATACAGCTGAGCCAACTTCTCCATGTTGTATCTTATGTTAATTGGTAAGAAATACGCTGCCTTCGTGATTCGATCAATGATTACCCATATTGAATCATAACATTTTTTGGTATTTGGTAATCCAACCACAAAGTCCATCGCAATACTATCCCACTTCCATTCGAGAATAGATAGGGGTTGTAACATCCCTGACAGTCTTTGATGTTCAAACTTAGCTTTCTGGAAAACCAGACAAGACGATACACATCTGGCAATATCAGTCTTCATTCTATGCCACCAAAATAACCGTTTCAAGTCTTGATACATCTTGGTTATTCTCAGATGCATACTCAACTTGCTTGTGTGAGAGTGTTCTAGAATATACTTTCTAAGCTCTTGATCTCGGGGTATACAAACTCTACCTCGGAACCTTAGGATTCCATCAGTTCTTTCCTCAAATGTTGTTGCACTACCTTGCCTTATTAGCTCCCTTTCTTCTTACAGAAACTTGTCAACTTTCTATTTTTCTCGGATATCTTCTATTAACTCGCTTGAAATAGTGACCATATTCATGCAATTTTTTCTAGGTGCCAATTCCACAAAGGACCAAACATCCCTGAATTACTCTATCAAATCCTTTTCCTTGATCAACATAGCAGAGATACTGAGCATATTCCTACTCAAAGTTTGTCACGACGTTTGCCTTTCCAGGGTGATATAGAAGTCAAAAATCATAATCTTTCAAAAATTCTAACCACCTTCGTTGTCTCATATTCAACTCCTTTTAGACATACAGATACTTCAAGCTCTTGTGGTCGCTAAAGACATTGAACGTCGCCCCATAAAGGAAATGTCTCCATATCTTCAAAGCGAATACTACAGCTACTAGTTCCAGATCATGTGTTGGGTAGTTCTTCTCATGCACTCACAATTGTCTCGAAGCATAAGCCACCACTTTTCCATTTTGCATAAGCACAGATCCTAATCCTTGGTATGAAGCATCGCAATACACTTCGAAGGGTTCACTTGGATCAGGTAGAACTAACACTGGTGAAGTAGTTAGTCGTCTCTTCAATTCTTGGAAACTTTTCTTGCAAGCATTAGTCCACTCAAAGGCTTGATTCTTTCTCGTGAGTTGAGTAAGAGGCCCTGCTATTTTAGAGAATCCTTCAATGAACCTCCAATAGTACTCAGCCAATCCCACAAAGCTTTGGATTTCTATCACCGTCTTCGGCCTTTCCCATTGTAGAACTGCTTCCACTTTTGACAAATCCACTGTAAGGCCTTCTTTCGAGATTACATGACCCAAAAACTTGACTTCGTCCAGCCAAAATTCACATTTTGACAATTTGACATACAACTTCTTCTCCTTCAGAATCTGGAGAACTATACTACGGTATTCAGCATGATCCTCCTGATTTTGAGAGTAGATCAAAATGTCATCAATAAAGACAACAACGAATCTGTCCAAGTAAGGATAAAAGATTCTGTTTATGTAGTCCATGAATATGGCAAGTGCATTTGTTACACCAAATGGCATCACAAGGTATTCATAATGATCGTAACGGGTACGAAAAGCTGTCTTAGGAATATCCTCCACCTTTACTCGAATCTGGTAGTAGCCCGATCACATATCGATCTTAGAGAACACTGCTGCTCCTTTCAGTTGGTCCATTAAGTCATCTATTCTCGGGAGTGGGTACTTATTCTTGATTATGACCTTATTCAATTGGCGATAGTCCACTCACAATCGCGAAGTACCATCCTTCTTTCAAACTAGTAACACTGGTGCTCCCTATGGTGACACACTGGGTCTAACAAATTGCTTCTCCAAGAGTTCTTCTAACTGCTTCTTAAGCTCAGCTAACTTTGATGGTGACATTCTGTAGGGCACTCTAGATACAGGACCAGATCCAGGTATAAGATCAACAGCGAACTCTATCTCCCACTCCGGCGATAAACCAGGTACATCATCAGGAAAGATTTCGGGGAACTCGTTAACCACTGGAATTGTATTCACATCTACCTCACTCTCGACCTTCAAGGAAGACAATAACATGTATCCCTGAGCTCCTTTTTTCAAGAAAGCTCAAACTTGGTTAGCCGTCAAAAATCTAGAAACCCCATCCATAGGGAAAACTATGGTTTTACTAGAGCAATCTAACAGGATATGGTTGGAAGACAATCAATCCATCCCTAAAATTATGTCTAACTGGGAAAGGGGTAAGCAGATCAAATCAACAGAAAAGATTTGACCCTCAATAATTAAAGGACAATCTAAACAAACTTTGGTGGTAACAATAGGCTTATTAGTGGGAGTAGAAATAGTCAAGTCAAAAGGTAAGGAAGACACAGGTAAACTAAGTTGTCGCACACTGTCATAAGAAATGAAAGAGTGGGTTGCCCCAGAGTCATACAGTACAGTCAAAAGATTACCTTCTATGGTACCCTCTCCTTATATAAGATCTTCAGATTGGGATGCTTCAACTCCACTCATAGTATAGACTCGGCCTCCTACCTGCGGCTTTGCAGCTTGTGCAGCGTTGACTGAAGGCTCCGCCTTTGTGATTGCAATCTCTAGAGATATGTCCAAGTTTCCCACATTGGAAATAAATGATTCCTTTGATGGTTTAGTCTCTCGTTACGTGATCCTTCCCATATTTTAAACATTTTGAAGGAAATGCCACATTCTGTCCGGTTCGGTTCCCACCAGAACCTCCATAGGAACCTCCACCAGATGTCTGCTGCTGATTTCTCGGTGGTCAGGAGTAAAGTTTCTTCTGGAAATTGTTTGCATTGTTGCCACCTCCTCTTTGGAACCTAGTAGGTCCAAAGTTACGATTCCTCGTGTCCCGAGCCTGATCCAAATCTTTCACTTAGTGACACATATCCAACAATTCTGAAAACTGGTTGATTCTCAGGGTTATGACCGCTCTTTTCACATCGTGCCTCAGTCCTTCCTCAAATTTTTGACACTTCCACACCTCATCTGGCTGGTGTTGGAAATATGTTGAAAACTTGGATAAACTTTTGAACCTCGCGATGTATTCGTTGACAGACAAGCCTCCTTGCCTCAAGCTGAGGAACGCCATTTCTTTTGCATGCCTAGCACTTGCTGGGAAGTATTTCTCCAAGAATTTATCCTTGAATACTACCCAAGTGATTACTCAACCTTCAGCTTCCAGTAATCTTTGCGCTCTATTCCACCAATCTTCCGCATCCCCGATCAGCATGAAGGCAGCATAAATAACTTTCTTATCAGCAGCACAATTCATACCTCTGAAGATTTTCTCTAGCTCCTTGATCCAAATACTAGCCTTCTCTGGATCAAATTCCCCTTTGAACTGAGGAGGGTTGTTACGACGGAACTCCGCCAAATTTTGAGCATCAGCTGAAGCTTCTAACTATTGTGCAGCCCTTTCTTGCTGTTGAGCAGCTCTCTCAGTTTGTTGGGCAATAACTTTTGCTATTCGTTGCATCCCTTCAATCGCTGCGGCCATATCTCCACCTCGTGCCATTTCGCTCTTTCAAGTAAGACTAACTGTAAAACACAAGGAAGAATTAGATGTATCCTTTCGGAATACCAAACACAGAGAATCACATAGCATAAATAAGCCAGACCTAACCACAAAGACCCAAAGAAAACTTAAACCCGGGCTCTGATACCAACTAATGTAACACCCCTTTTTAGGAGGGAACATCACACCATCAAATACAAAGCGGAAATAGAAAGAATAAACTAAGACTCGGTTCATTATATTGTAAATAAACTTGTTTGGTTATAGTTGTATAAATAAAATGGTGAAACTTTTTCTTGTTACGGTAAAGTAATAATACGCGGTTCCAACAGAAATCATTATGAAAAGTAAGCCATACATCCATACGTCATGTATATATATATATACATATATATATATATATATATATATATATATATATATATATATATATATATATATCATGTGTATTTAGTTACATCACTAGATATACAAAAAGCAAAAGCTTTACATGCCCCAAAAGATTATACATACACAACCCACCAAAATAACCAAAACATCAGGCCCCAAAAAGAAATACAGATAGCCATCAGTAGCTATCGACAGTATCAACCTCTAAGAAGAAAGAGAAAGAATTGTGGCAGGATCTTCCTCAGGGTCTTCCTTATCAGAGGAAACCCTCATCGGAGCCACTGAGTTACGAGCGGGGGCTCGGGCAGTAGAGAGGAATGAATCCTCTTGTAGGGTGTAATAACGTTCACCCCACATATCTCTAATGGGCAGGTAAAACTCTAAATGCAAACGAACACTACAGGTAAAGATAGGCGGATCATAATGCCCCCAAGCTAGAGACACTATCACATCTCCCAGATAAATGCAGCGGTCTAAGCTAAAGTTGATATGCCAACAGTTCGGACCTCCAAGGAAAGTAAGTCGCACATATCCCAAAAAGCCTTGCAGATGGGCCGTCATGATCAAAATAGGTGCTAGTCAAAGTTAGTCCAAAAGGCAGGGAACTCATGAACTTCCCCTTCATCGCCGACGTCTTCGGAGAAACATACAGATAGACAGAATAGTAAAGATACAGAAAAGAGGTGAGACATCGTACATTCAGTACCAATTATGGCAGTAAAGAAACAGAACGGCGTAGGACGCCCACATAGCAGTGCAAGAGTAATAAGAGGTATCAAGATGCAAATAATTAAACAGTTTAACAATTCCAGGCAGTCATAATATCAATGAAATACAGTTCTAATCATTATATGATTTAAATGCCAGATATCATATTGACTCAATATGCATATGCACAAAATACCAAAATCTTACTCCATGGAGCTAGACACAAACATTAGAGAGAAAGATCAGGAGATATGTCAGTAACTCTACTGTCACGGCCAAAGTGCTATAATTTATCAATTTATCCACGTGCACATCAAGGCATTGTACAAGACATTCTTCACTAGATCACGATATAGGACAGTGTCTCGGTCCGGATCGTCGGTGCGTTTGCATCGGTCTATCCCACGGCTCAAAGGAGCTACCTGCTGTCCATTTGTGAGAGACCCACACCCCGACGCCCCCAAGGTCGACATTATGACCTGCACTAGTCTACTCGCACCCGTACTAAGGTGTGTTCAATATCCTAGGCAACATGACCTTAACAATAGTCCATCGGACTTTCACAATGCATGATAACTCAATGCACATTCATGTATATTCAACGATAATATACTCTTCCATAACATGCCACAATTTGGCTACGATAAGCATCAACACATTCTTAGTCCCACTCAAGAACCCACAATAAGTACTATCAAGTCCTCAAATAAGACATTACATTTTTAGGGTACATTATGGGATTATGCCTTAATTTCTACATTCTTCTTAATAAATTTCTCTTTAGAGGAATTCTCTTGCATTATTCATTTAGTCTTTATTATTTTAATTAAACAAGTTCATCACTTAATCTTTAAACCTAATTCCCTTAGGATAATTTAAATTGAATTATTCAACATTCTTACTTACACTCATAGTCTTCTTTTAATTGAAAATTATTCTATGTTTTAGGACACAATTTCATTTTGGATTCTTTCCATTTTATGAATCCCTAATTAATTCTAATTATCTAATTAACCAAGTTTCCATTTTAACACAATAGTTTTTCCCATTTTTCCTAAGAGGTCGTGAGCCTTCTAATGAAATTAGGAACTCAAATTTTTTATCTATTTATTAATTATTACCCACTAACATCCAAGTTCCCTAATTGTTATACAAGTTACATGTTTGGACCCAAAAATGGCCCTAGAGGCCATGGGCCTCCCAAGGGTAAGAACCCTAAATTTTCCATTACTACATTACATATTATACACTTGGTTAGTTATGTTTCCATCTTGATACAAAATTTCAACCATGAATACCCTATTCAAGGGTTATGGCTGTGAGCCATATTGAAGAGGGCAAAGAACCCTTGCTTCTATTTCATGTTTCCAATCCACCAAAATCAATTCAAGGTCATCAATATACATATATATTCAATCAAATAAATCATACAAGGTAAAATCAACATATAGCCATCAAAATCATACATCAAAGAGAGTAACCCTAACAAGGGTTCCTCACAACCAACACAAAATCAAGTCTGTCACTACCAATAAAGGTTGAAGTTGACCATCTCCCTCTTACCCAAGAGAAATCAAGAAAAGAAACCTCCTTTGTAACTCCTTGATTAATTCGGTCAAGCTCCTTCAAAACCCTAGAAATTATAACTTTATCAAATCAACACCAAGGCTTGAGAAAAAAGGATAAATGGTCATGAAGATGGCCATTGAAAAACGAAAATGAAGAAGAGAAGATGAGAAACCAAGAATCTTACCCTAAAGCTTCAACTTTGAGGCTTGAAGATAATGATGAAGATGGAAGCTTTTCAAGTAAATTCCAATTAGAAAGGTGTTTAGAATATGATGGAGGTAAGGAAAATGTGATTGCTTGAAATTTTTGCAAACATGGAGGCTTAGAGAGAGTGAGGCCGTGGAGGAGGAGAAGAGAGAAGGAGGAGAAAATTGAGAGAAAGATGAAGGAAGAAAATGTAGAGAGAGAAAGTGATAGTAGAAATGATAATGGCTTTTAGGGTTTTGAAATTAGAATAGAAACTAATTAAGTGAAAAGTGAATATTTGGTCCCTAATTGGCCCTCATGGCTGTGGAGTGTGGGAGGGAAAAGGAGGGAATGAGTGTTCTAGAAACTAGGTTAAGCTTGTTAGCTTTTTCAAAAGCAAATTTGATTAGACATAAAGTAGATTTCATTTAGATAAGGTGATTAGGTGATGAGGTGATTAGGATTTTCACTACAAGCTATTACGACAATTGTTACAGTTTAGAAAGCTAGTATCTATTATCCAATGGATAATAGAGCGTTCTGCAGAATTTTATTCAACAGAACGTACAACGATTTTATTTATCAGATAAAATCTCAAAAAACGTAAACCTCATAAACTGTGCCCGGCCTCGGGTTTAGTAAGATCACTCGTTGAAGTTTCCGCGGTTCAATGTTTACCAGCCTCGGGAAAAATATTTCATTTTCCCGATTCCACTCAGTGAGTACGCAAAATGAGAAATATATTAAAATATTCAATATTTTTAAAAAAATTCACAAAAATTCCCAAAAATCACAAATATTATAAAATAACTATTTATCATAAAACAAATAAATTTTCGGGGTGTTTTACTAGCTATGCTCAGTGTTCACGTAAAATAAAAAATATATTAAAATATTCTACGTTTTTGAAAAAATCTAAATTTTTTTCTAAAAATTACAAATATTATAAAACGACTATTTATGATAAAACAATTAATTTTCGGGGTGTTACACCTCTTAAGTGTGAGTCTTTCACACGTGGACATCGTTATTGGTGCCAATACTCGTATACCAGATGTTAGGGTGGGGGAAGCCTAACAAGTCAGGGAGATCTACATCCAATAGCCTAAGATAAGAACTATAAAAGTGGGTTTAACATCATATCTTGTTGCAAAACATTAAGGCATTAGGTTCATGAGTCTTTTTCACTTTTATAATATTCACTTTGTCCATCTCTTTCCAATGTGGAACTTTTTCTCTCACATCTCACTCACACTTGAATTTTGAACAGAACAAAAAATGATATAATTATTGACTATTTTTCTAATTGCTTTATTCCGTTATAAAATTGGAAATATGGAAAAAAAGCTATTAATTTTAGGAAAAAAGTAGGTTAAATTACTCTTTTAGTCCCTACAATTTCATTGAATCTTCAAATAGGTCTCTATAGTTTTAAAAGTTTTTAATGGGATCCTTATAATTTTCAAAAATTTTAAATAGGTCCTTATATTTTAAATAAATTTTTAATTAGATCCTTACTAATTATGAAGTTTTGTAATTAAATCTCTGAAACCTATAACAACAATATAGAATGACTTGCAGATGAATGTAAATTTCTGTTAATAGCATCTAACAGCCGTCAGTCAGTAGAGATACTTAAAAACTTCTAAACTATAACAACTTATTTTAAAATTCGGTGAAATTGTGGGGATGAAAAATGTAATTTAGCCAAAAATCTATTTCTGACTCATTGTTGTTGCAGTATTGTAGGTATTCCCAACGGGTATCTTTCTGATTTTGTTGTACTTATTTAAATTTTTAAATTTTTTGAATCATATCATATATTAAAAAAATAGATGATATCATATTATTAAATAATGATACTTTTAATAAAAGAAGTAAAATATAAGTGCGATGATCTTGTTGTAAAAAATAAATACTTTATTATAAAATTATTTTAGAATTGATTAAAAAAAAGCAGATGAAAGAATTGATTTGAAAAAAAAAAAAAAAACATGAGAGAGCCTGAGCAACAGACACCTGAAAGGAATACATAGGGTACAACGTACACCGCTTAAAAATACGATGTCGACGATTTCATGTAATATATCTATATTACATAAAAAATTAAAATACGTTGATTATAAAATACATTGTCTATCAATACCGAAAAAAAAAAAACATTGTCTATTTGTCTTTTCCCGTAAACAAAAAAATACATAGATTATTATAAATTTTAGTAGAGAAATCTGAGAAATGATAAAGTTGAAATGGTACAAGAAAATAAAAAACGTGCATTAACCGAAGATTGTACAATAACATTATAGTTAGAGAAAAACAGTTTTTAATATATTAAGAATGATAATATTGTAATAAAAATAGGTAAAATAAGTACTTTGGTTCCTTATTTTTATTTCTTAATTTTTTTTAAATTTGGTCTCCTATCTTTTATTTTTTATAATTTGGTATATTATCTTGTAAATTATCATTCATTGTAGTCTTCTATTATGGTTCCATAACAAACCCAAATGAAAGTGATGATATGGATATGACATGATGATGATGTGGTTATCACCAGTTAGTGACATGTCATTGCTTCTGATAGGGAGGTGATGGAATTAACAGAGGACTATATTAAATAATGATTTGTAAGATAAGGGACCAAATTGAAAAAAATAAAAATAAGACACCAAGTTAATAAAAGAAATAATGATAAGGAACCACAAATAAAGATAAGGCTAAAAAGTATAAGGTTTAACCATATTCACGTCTCTAATGTTACACAAAAGTTTTAGTTTGATCACAAAGTTTTTTTTTTTTTTGGTCCTATTTACATCATAAACATTTTTTATTCAATTTTGTCGTTTCGCCTGATGCCATCTAAATTGTTAACGGTGAAGGTGTGGATCCTACATGGCATTCACGTGGCCATTTTGCATCTAGCATGGTGTATCTGTTTTGGGACCAAATTGGAACTTTCATGAAACATGAGAATGTAAATAGGACAAAAAAATATTTTAGGATCAAATTGAAACTTTCGTGAAATGTGAGAGACATAAATAAGGTTTTAGTTTATTTAAATTTATAAACATTGAAATCGTCAACCCCTGGAGCTTAATGTCCTCCACTGACCTCTCTTCCAACCATCGTAACTTACTGTGATACTTCAACCCTTGTTTGGCACCAAATTCAACCAAAGCACCTATACGAAACCCCCGCAATTCCAATACGCCACAATCATCACACCTTCATTGTGGCCAGACCTCCTTCATTCCTCTACCCAAACCCACAGTCATAACCATTGTCCTGCAACGAAGACCCAAATGCCTAGTCATTGTCGTTGTACCAAACCTCCAGCCTCCAAATTTAAGGTGAGTCTAAATCATTGAGACACCACTAGCAAAACTCTTTGCTTCCTGTTGTGGCTGCGTTCTCATGATTCACCAAAGAGTTTTGTGTTTTTGTTTATTCTAAGTTTTGGCTTTGGTTCTACGAATTTGTGAGAAAATGGGGTTTGTCACCTCTTGTTGTTTGAATTTAGGTTGACTTTAGTTTTTCATGCCATTAAAGCCATCAAATTGCTTGGAGAGTTTCAGACTACAAAAATTTGAAATAGATGGGATTAATCTCTGCAACCCTAAAATTGTTGATTGATGTTTATGATTTCAAATAGACTAAAACCCTACAATCCTATTTACATCCCTCACATTTTACAAAAGTTTCAATTTAGTCCTAAAAGTTTTATTTTGTCCTATTTACATCCCTTATGTTTATGAAAGTTTTAATTTGGTACCAAAATAGACACATCAAATCGAAGTCAATTGCGAAATGGCCATGTGGGATCCACATTAGGCTTTGTTGTTAAAAATTTAGACGACGTAAGGCAGAAGGACAAAATTGGAACAAAAAAATGTTTAGGACGTAAATAGGATATAAAAAAACTTTTGAAACTAAATCAAAACTTTCATAAAACATTAAAGATGTAAATAACATTTTAGCCAAAATATAAAGATTCAAGTTATTGTATAGAAAATAAAAATGCAAGCATGAATTGCAAGCAATAAAATATAAACTAAAATTTGAAGGAAAGATGAAAGGTGATGAGAGCCTTCTATATAATAAGGATCTGTCACTCTTCATCTGGAGAATACCTTGTTTCTGTATATATTTAATTTATTGTATTATTTTGTTTTCTTTATCATAAAGGAGAATATATAAATGAAGAAAAATGAAACTTAAAGGTGAAACAATAGGAAAAGAATTACAAATGATACAATTTCTTAGAAAATGAAATGACCCTTCATTGGGGGTTATTCCTTGAGTAAAATTTTCAAAAGTGGTATAACGCATAGTTTTAACTTATGAGTTATGTCATGAAAAGTTGTAATGTAATTGTTAATACCAAAAATAAGTGATCTCGACTCGTGTTAGCCGATGTTGGTAATAGTCGAAGAGATGTTAATCAAAGTAAATGGTTAGTTGATACTTGCTACAACCGAGATATATATGATAGTCGATAATATGGTAAGTCGAGAAGCTAAAAGGAAGATTCGACAAAAATGGATACTGGCGCATTAAACATTGAGCCACGTGCATTGGACCAGGTTCGTAGGGATAGGAAAATTTCGTAACACGACGTGATAAATGGATCCATTGGAAGAAAACATAATCCCTTGAAGGTAGGAACGGTTGCCAACCACTGTGCTGAACTTTAGAAACTTGTTAGAGACAAGTGAACATTAAAGGATTGGTGATGGATCGGTTTCCCGGCAATTTCCAAAAATAAAGGATAGTGGGTACCATCTCGACTGAGAAATTCATTGGATTCAGACAACAATTTAGTCGAGAGAATGTTAGTGGATAAGTATGTTGCTAGCCACTTGTAGAAACATGGGTTATAGGTAGAAACATGGTAGATGGTGTGCTTCAGCCATTAACGGATAAATTTTGACCTATAAATAATGGAGAGTTGCAATTGTAAATACACACAACATCCAATACAAAAAACCATTCAATCAATACAATTTAACTTTCCTCACTTCAAGTCTGAGCAAGTGCTTAATGCTTTCTTTACATTTTCAGCTTAATTTTGTTACTTGCCTTTATACTTTTTGCTTAAATTTTACCATTTGTGTTAGCTGAGTGTGTGTGAGAGTTGACTTCTGCACCTCTATCCAACTAAGAGCTTTCTTTAGTTGTCTTGGGAGCCTATAATCGAGGGATAGAATCCCTTCCTTGACATTAGTCGTTCACAAGTTTGGGAATCTGGAGATTAGCAGATTAGTCAATTTACTTCGGCTAAGAGTTCTTGAAATTTTTTCTAACATATTTTTTGGCATGCCTAGTGGGACTACAGATAGTGGAGCAGAGAAATTCCCTTCGCTAAGGCACGATCATAGCTGGCACATGCACTTGAGGTCTGGAAAGACTTTGAGAAATATGGATTCACAACACACTAGTTCTAAGAAGAATGATAGTCGTAAGGTAGTTGAGGCCTCTACATAAACTACTCCTACTTCTCAGCCTTATGAAATGCTATCTTCCCCTCCTACTACCCAGACAGTTGTACCCGGAAGCCTAGTGAATGATGAGGTCCCAAATCAAGAAACCATTGTCATGAGTATTACTTTCATCAGGCAGCAAATGGATATGGGCTCAAATGATTTGATGTACTAAATGTCTAGACAATTAGCAAACATCGTCAAACTTATGGTTCAAAATGTAGTACACAACGTGCGAGAATTAGAGCAAAAGGCTTAATAAGCCAAATAAGGAGGCTTCTGTAACATCCTACCATTAATTTATTATTTTTGTATATCTTGCTGATAGAATATTATGTACTCTGTTTACTGATTCTTGTTTAATAAAATACGTTGTAGCGGTTTATTACGTAACAAAATTAATTTAATTCTAGATTTATTAGATTGAACACTTATTTTTTAACTATAAGGGAAATGTATCAATGAAATGCATTTCTAACAAAATACCAACAGAAAACTTAAAAACACAATAGTTGCATTTATTTATTACATTACATAAGGTGTGCTAGTACATCTGTCAAGAAATATTTACAAACTCAAATGGGTACAAAAGCTACAAAAAGAAGACATCTAAAAATGTCTGAATAAACAAATATGGTTAGTATGTTAGCAAGTAGTACACACCCACTATGCAGCCAAGTCAACTATATACAACTATACACAACTACATCTTATCAGTCAGAATCATGCAAGATGAAGAAGCGGATGTGGATGTCACCTATCACCAGACGAATTTCTTCTGTAGGAGTGTAAAACACAAAATGAATATCGAGATCAATTAGCAGAGTAATGTGAACCATCCTGATTCTCTAAATATATCAGATAAGGGATGAGAATTTATAATTCTCAGTATGGCAATCAAGCAGTTAAAAAAATCATTTCATTTGAACTAAGATATGTTTAACTGCATTCATTGTAGAAAATACTTTTCTATATAAAACACCATACATAATTATATAATAGTACTATACAATTATTTTCTAAATATAACCAAGCATAATATCAAAACTTAGCCTTAAAAATAGTATAAAACCAATTCACATTTCATTATGCACTACTTTTCTCTTCTTTGCTTACACGACCATTATACTAGTAGAGATCTCATACTATCTAGGGCGTCCCCTAGCTCAAATGGACCTGACCTCATGTAAGACTTCCTATTATGACTCCTCTTAGCATGAGGATCATCTTAAAGGCTCCTCTTAGCCCATGGATCACCTTAATAGGCTTTAGAATGCAAGACTTTCTATTAAGACTCCACTTAGCCCGAGGATCATCTTAAAGACTGCTCTTAGCCCATGGATCATCTTAATAGACTTTAGAATCATTAAATTCTTTTCTTCTTTGACAGTGATGTCACACCTTTAGGCTAAATGCCAATTAGTAAAGTGACATAACCCTAGGTATCATTCTTTCGCATAAGCAATGCCACTAATTCATAACTTGTGTCATTAACATAGTCAATCATTTTTCTTCTTAGGTTATGTCATTTTATCAATGTTCTCTAGGCCTCGAATATAATCATCTTCAATTATATTTCTCAAATCATATAAATCTGAGATCTTGCATTTTATTTTAAATAAACTCTTATATCATAATTCCAATGGTAAGTCTTTAGTTACTTGATTTTATCCTATCATTTCTTCATTTGGCCGAAAATACTAACTTGATGGCATTAGTAATTTTTCTTCTTCTACATCATATTCTTACCATTTTTATGTTAGTTCTCACATCACGATTATGATTCCTCCATTAATTTCACTTAATTCATTTTACTAAGTAAAAGCCCCAAATTGAAAATGGACATAAACTCTAACCTTTAAACTAACATCAATTCAACTTAATTCTTCAAAATTAAGGTTACATCTATATTATAGACATCATCAATTCATCAATCTCATTTCCAATTACACCTAAGATACTAGTTTAGGAAAAATTCCCAAATTTCTATGATCATGAACCCTAATATTGGATGATCACTAATTAATTTCAATTCTTCAAAATTAAAGCTTAATATTATCTTCTATCATCATTAATAGACCAATATCATACCAATCTTCAATTGAGATCCGCCAAATTTCTAAAAACACCATTTGAGGGTTTACTAACTTAGGATTTCAAACTTGAAAAATAAACTTAAAGAAAGCTTTCTTGATTCAAAACCTTAAATAATCATCAAAATAAAACTCTAAATTTAAGAAACCAAGTTCAAGAACATTGAAGAAAAGGTGCAAGATTCCCTACCTCTTGGTCTTAAGAAAGCTTGAGCAAAAGAAGAACTTGAAGCTTGATCTCTAGCTTAATCTACTTGAAATCTTCTTATTTCTTCACTAACTTGAAAATTTCTATTTTCTTCAAATTTCTCTCTTATTTTTCTTCTTTTCTTCCTCCTTTCTCCTTGCTTGGCCGAGTTCTCTAGTTTCTTTTGGGAGTGTTCTTCTTGTTTCTTTCCTATTATCTTCCTTTTATATTTTCTAGCCATCCAATTAAATTTTAACTAGTGGCTAAAGTAACCAATTAGAAACTAGATCAAGTCTAACTAAATGTTTAGTTTCTATTGGCTAATGATTATTTTAGTAATTTTTCCTATCTAGGTCATGATTACTTAGTTACTCTAGCTAGACCATTATCAATTTAGTTACATTGGTTACACTTTTAGTTAAGCATCTAGTTACTAACTATTAGAATTTCTCTAATTGCCTCTCAAATTTCCATAGTTAATGAATTTTCCAATAATAAATTTATATCTTAAATAACTTATAAACATTTTTCATAATTTCTAGTGTTCTGGAAATTCTTCTATCACTCCCCTGGACCCATTGTATGAGAATCACTCAATTTGTACTCAAAAATTTTTAATTTAACGTTCGTCCTTATTACCAATTTAATAAATTATACATATGTCCTATGAGTATAGAACACAAATTAAACATTTTCATATATATAAAAATTTAATTTAGAAGGGATATTACATTTCTCCCTTCCTTTTAAAAATTTTGGCCTCAAAATTTTACCTATTGAGAATAACTCTGGATAATTTTGTTGCATTTCCTCTGTCTTTTCCGAAGTAGCCTATTCTGTTATTAATCCTTCCCATAATACCATAACTAAAGGGATAGTTTTTCCCTCAACTATTTATTAGAAGTGTCCAGAATCTATACAAGTCTAATGGGACAAGTCAAATCTTTTCTTAACTGTACTGGTTCATTGGATAGGAAGTGAGAAGGATTCGAAGAATATTTTCTGAGCTAAGAAATATCAAAGAAGGAAGGTCTATTTGATAACCTACTGACCCTACTTTCTTGAGAATTTGAAATGGATCTAGGAATCGATGACTCAGTTTCTTGGATTTAAGTGCTCTGGCTATTCTAATTATAAGAGAAATTTTCAAAAATACATGTTCTCCTTCCTGAAATTCTAGAGGTCTTCTTCTTTGATCAACATAACTTTTCTGCCTACTTTGTGCAGTAAGCAATTTATCCTTGATAAGTTTTATTTTCTCTTAAGTTTGTTGCACTATGTCTAGCCCTAATAAATTTCTCTCTCCAACTTTATACTAGTGTAGTGGTGATCTACACTTTCTGCCATATAGAACTTCATAAGGTGCCATCCCAATTCTAGAATGATGACTGTTATTGTATACAAATTCTATTAATGGCAAATACTGATCCCAACTTCTTGTCTGTTCCAGGACACAAGCTCTAAGCATATCCTCTAGTGTTTGAATGGTTCTTTCAATTTTCCCATCAGTTTGAGGATGGTAGGCTATACTAAAACAAAGTTTAGTGCTTAATACCTGCTGTAATGTTCCCCAAAATATAGAGGTAGGGTCCCTGTCAGATATAACACTAGAAGGGATACCATGTAATCTGACAATCTCATTAATGTACATTTAAATCAGTCTATCTAATGAATAAGAAGCTTTGATTGCTAAAAAATAGGTTGTTTTGGTTAATCTATATATAATGACCCAAATAATATCATGCCCTGAAGAAGTTTGTGGTAATCCCATCACAAAATCCATTGCCATGCTATCCTATTTCCATTTAGGAATCTCTAATGATTGTAACAGACCAGTTGGTTTTTGGTGTTCTATTTAACCTTTTGACTTGTTAAACACCTAGCTACAAATCTTGCAATTTCTACTTTCATCTTAGGCTACTAGAAAATTTTCTTAAGATCTTGATACATTTTGGTTCTTCTTAGATAAATAGTATATTTACTACAATGGGCTTCGTCTAGTATTTGATTTTTCAATTCGTTATCATCTGGAATACACAATTTGTCCCTATACATCACAATTCCATCATTTGTTACTTGAGATTCTTTTTATTTTGCTTGAGCAACCTGATCTTTGATCATTTGTAGAAATTGATCAGTGTGCTATTTTTTTTTTGACTAATTTGTGATTTAATTTCACTGATAATTTCTGTTTGATTCATGTACAAAATTTAGGTTGTAGAGTTATTGAAAGATTCAAATCTCAAATTTTCTCTAATAACTCAAATTCTTGAATCATTAAATAGGACACATGTAGTGACTTTCTGCTAAGTGCATCAACTACCACATTAGCTTTTCTTGGGTGATATTTCAATTCAAAATCATATTCCTTTAAAAATTTTACCCATCTTTGCCTCATGTTAAGTTCTTTTTTATCAAAGAGATATTTCAAACTCTTATGATTACTAAACACTTCAAATTTAACTCTATATAGATAATGCCTCCATATTTTCAAGGCAAAAACCACTGCTACCAATTCTAAATCATGGGTTAGGTAGCTTTCCTCATATGGTCTCAATTGTCTTGAAGCATAAGCCATTACTCTTTCATTTTGCATCACATCCAAGACCCTTCTTAGACGCATCACTATACACTGTAAATTTTCTTTAAGATCAGGGATAATCAATACAGGAGTTGTAGTTAACCTGGTTTTTAATTCCTGAAAGCAATTTTCACATTCAATAGGTCCACTCAAAAGGCTTTTCTTTCCTAGTCAGTCTGGTCATTAGTAATACTAATTGAAAAAATCCCTTAATTAATCTCCTATTATACCCAGTTAATGCTAGAAAACTCCTGATTTTAGGGATGTTTGTTGGCCTCTCCCATTGCATCACTGCTTCCAATTTATTAGGATCAATTGAAACTCCTCCTTGTGATATTACATGCCCTAAAAATTTTACCTCTTGATGCCAGAATTCACATTTTTCTAACTTATCAAATAATTATTTTTCTTATAGGACTTGAAGGACCTATCTAAGATGTTGTTCATGTTCTTCTGCTGCCTTCAAATACATGAGAATATCATCTATGAAAATAACCACAAGCTAGTCCAAATAAGGTCAAAAAATGTGATTCATGTAATCCATGAATACTGCTGGGGCATTAGTCAGTCCAAAAGGCATAACTAGATACTCATAATATCTATACCTAGTTCTGAAAGCAGTGTTAGGAATATCTTCTGGCTTAATTCTAATTTGATGGTATATTGATCTTAAGTCTATCTTAGAGAATATTGAAGCTCCCCTAAGTTAGTCCAACAGATCATCAATTCTTGGAGGTGGGTATTTGTTTTTAATGGTCACTTTACTCAATTGTCGGTAATCTACACACAACTGTAAACTTCCATCCTCCTTCTTCATAAAGAGCACATGGGCTCCCCAGGGTGACACACTAGACCGAATAAATTTCTTGGCTAGGAGTTTCTCTATTTGCTTCTCAAGTTCACTTAGCTCCACTGGGGACATTCTATAGGGTGCTATTGAGATAGGGCCTGTTCTTGGTATCAAATCAATAGACAAAGAAATTTCCCTTTTTGGAGGTAAATCATTTATTTCTAAGGGAAATACTTTTGGAAACTCTCTCACTACAAGGATAGTTTCTAATTTTTGTTGTTCCTCTGAATTTGAGGAAAACAAGAGAATATATGCTTGTGCACCTTCTTTCAAATATTCCCTAACTTGAATGGTAGAGCAATAAATAGACTTATCTTCAACAAATTTAGACATATAAGTTTCAACAAAATTTATAGATTTCTTAGAACAATTGAGAACAACTTGATTTTGAGAGATCTGGTTCATTCCAAATATAACATCAATATCCTTCATAGGAAAAAAAATAAGATCTATCACTGACAATTTATTGTGTACATAAATAGGAAATTGCAAACAAACTTGACAAGTTACAACTTTTCCTCTCGTAAGGGTGGAAACTAGTAAATCATATGATAACATCAAAGTAGATAGTTTCAAATTCTTCATACAATCAAGAGATACAAATGAATGAGTAGCCCCTAAATCAAACAATGCAATTAAGAGATGATTTTGAATTAGACACTTACCTTGTATTAGATTTGAAGACTGAACAACTTTTTCTGCAGTCAGAGTATGAACACGTCCCTTGGCTTGAGATCTTTGAACAGGATTTTGAGTATTAAGTTTAGGGCAATTTTTGACATAATAACCTTGTTGTCCACAATTGAAACAAGTTCCAGTTCCTTGCAAACAAGGTTTGTTACCTTGGAATCTCTTACATTTAGAACATGGTTGTCCCCAACTTTTATCTTGTATTTGTTTTCCCTTGTTCACATTGGGTCTAAGTCGGGTATTATTTCCTTTCTGCCTCTCATTCTCCATTTTTCTTTTCAAGAAATTTATTTTTTCCTTTTCATCATTTATCCTCAATTGAGTTTGCTCCACTATTTTGCATTTATTAACTAACACAAAATAAATTCTAATCTCTAGAGCAGCCACTGCATTTTGAAGTTCAGGCCTTAAACCATATTCAAACTTTATTGCTTTCCATTCTTCATCTTGATGATTTCTCAGGTAAGCAAAAAACTTGGCTAATTCTTCAAATTTTGCTACATATTAACCCACAGTCATATTACTTTGCTCTAATTTCAAAAATTTAGTTTCCTTTGCATTCTTAATATTGAGTGGAAAATACTTATTCAGAAAAGCATTCTAAAATCTCGCCCAAGTAATTGGCATCCTTTGTGTTTCTAATAATCTTCTAGCTCCTTGTCACCAATATTCTGCCTCTCCTTCTATCATATACATGGCATAAGTAACCTTTTGGGCATTAATACAACCCATTACCTAAAATATCTTCTCCAACTTCCTAATCCATCCTTGGCTAAAGTTCGATTATACTCCCCCTGAAAAGATTGTGGCTTAGCCTTTTGAAATTTAGCAAGACCTTGAAATTGTTGACTCCCAACATGATTATTTTCCTCCCTTGGTTGCTCATTTTTATTCCCAACATTATTGTTATTGTTGTTTCCATTGAGATTATTCTGCAGATGTTGTAGAATTCTATTTGTAGTTGTGGCTCAGTCCTGAATAGCATTAGCCATTTCTCTTGGAGTATTCCGCACTCCTTCATTAGGACCATTTATTTCTTTTGCAGAAGTGTTCTTGTTCTTGTTACATCACCATTCTATCCATGCACATTGATAAAAACAATTTTCATATATTAGTTAACCCTCATATTTAGTCTCTTAGACCTCTTATATGCTTAATTGATTGGTTTTGGCCACATTTTATAAGTTTGGATTTATATTGGGCTTAATTGTATTTTTTAGCATTATTGGAAACTTTACACTATTTCTATATTTTGGGCATAATTTGAGTTATAGATATCTAAAAATTATGAATGTTACCTTGTAGGAAAGTTGAGAGAAATCACTACAACTTTGATGATGAGCTCGAAGACTAAATCAGATGTCTAGTGGGTCAGATAGGCCATGAAGTTAGAACAAAGATGTTGTTACTGGAACCTGGATGATGTGCAAAGATTGGGCCATAATTTGGGCTGTAGGTGTGATATGGACCTGAATCTGGTGCCATTTGAAATATAAGACATATATATTCATCTCTTATAAGACTACTTATCAAAATTATGATGTGTTGATCGTGTTTTCACCCTTTGAAGTAAGTTGATGGGTTTAGAGAGCTATTAAGAATGTTTTGAGCATAACTCTCTCGTCCTATGCACAAATTATGCAAATTAGGTGTCCAATTAAAGCTAAGAGGAAGAGGATTAACCCTAAGCTGAGGGAAAACTTGGATTTTTAATTTTAAAGATAGTTATTTAAGCAATAGCTGTAACCACGAAACTCAACCCTAATTTTCTCCTAGCCGCTCTTGCTTGCACTTTTCCTTTCTCTGTTCATTTTTCTTTATTTGTTAATCAAGTTTCTCTTTACCTCTTTTGATTTTGTTAAATCTAAATTGAATTGCTTAATTTGATTTGGATGTTAATGTGTTAATTGCATAATTACTACGTGTTAATGAGGATTAAAGAGACTAAACAATGCATCAAAGGCTTCTTTAGATTAATTTAGGACTAGATGGGTACTTAATTCTTTTATCCTTGGTTAATTAAATTCCAAATGCTTATCTAGAAGAGAATTCATGGATCATCTTAAGGCTTCTTGATGTGATCTAAGACCAAGAATCTGATTAGCAATTGAATGGAAGAGATTAAACAATGCATCAAAGGTGTTTGATGGATTGTTTAACTTGGTTAAATTATGAATTTTAAGTTAATTTAGGATTAAATGGGTGCTTAATTCGTTTAACTTTGATTAATTAAATTCTAGATGCTTATCTAGTAGACAATTCATTGATCATCTTAAGGCTTCTTGATGTAATCTAAAGGCAAAAACTTGGTTAGTAATTGAATGGATTCTTAGTGATCAAGGATGGATTAAACTTAAGAATAGTTGATTTCCTTAGATTGATTGTTTACTTAATTATGTTTACAGTTTTTTTAAAAAAAGAAAAATATAAGAAATTGTGTTTATCACACACATAAACAAATAATTATTGAGGTGATCAGTCTCAATAATACTACACTTATGACTAGGAATAAATTACACAACACTAAGACTAATATGTACATAATACTATGCATACCAACTATAAAATTTTCTAGGAGATGCATCTCAAATTAGGTCTAGACCATACTAATTCTACCTACATAGGCACACCTTTAGATTACTGCTCTTATACCATAATGTAACATCTTACCAGTAATTTATTATATTTGTATATCTTGTTGATAGAATATTATGTACTCTGTTTACTGATTCTTGTTAAATAAAATACGTTGCAGTGGTTTATTACTTAATGAAATTAATTTAATTCTATATTTATTAGATTGAACATTTTTTAACTATAAGATAAACGTATCAATGAAATGCATTTCTAATAGAATACCAATAGAAAACTTAAAAAACACACTATCTACATTTTATTTATTACATTGCATAAAGTGTTCCAGTACATTTGTCGAGAAATATTTACAAACCTAAATGGGTACAAAAACTACAAAAATGAAGACATCTAAAAATGTTTGAATAATCAAATCTAGTCAATACGTCAGCAAGTAGTGGACACCCACTATGCAGCCAAGTCAACTATATACAACTACATCATGCATGCATTATTAGTCAAAATCATGCATAACGAAGAAGCGGATGTGGATATCATCTATCACTAAACGAATTTCTTCAGTAGGAGTGTAAAACACATAATGAGCATCGAGATCAATTAGCAGAGTAATATGAACCATCCTGATTCTCTGAACATATCAGATTAGAGGTGGTAATTTGTAATTCTCAGAAAGGCAATCTAGCAGTTAAAAAAATCATTTCATTTGAACTATGATATGTTCAACTACATTCATTACAAAAAATACTTTTCCATACAAAACACCACACATAGTTATATAATAGTATTTTAGAATTATTTTCTAAATATAACTAAACATAATATCAAAACTTAGTCATAAATACCACGCATTCATTATTTTCTCTTCTTTGCTTAAACGACCATTATGCTAGTAGATATCTCATACCATCTATGTAACACCCTGAAAAACATGTTAGGCTTGTATATGGATATAGAGGTAGCCTAATATCTTCTTAATATGTCTGCTTAATTTTGTGACTATTTGAGTATGTTTAGTCACTTTGCTGTAATACTATTTGTGAGAAATAGTTGTTATTAGCCCTAGAAATGGCTTAAACTGCTCAGTTAGTGGAAATAAATGTGGAGACTTTATTTCTAAGTCACAAATGTGAGAATTGTGCTACAATTAAAATCTGAGGATAATCGGAGTTAGTTTGGTATTTTTAAGCATATTGGATGTGTGTTTTAATACCAGATTGACTAGCCACAGATATAGAAAAATGTGATAATGGTGCAACAAGATTTTTAATGAATCTTAAGATTTATTTTAAGTCTGTTGGAAGTTAGGAACCAAGATTTGATGGAATAGGAGTGTTCTTAGCAGATCAAGATTTTTGATACCTTTTAGTGATTGGCTATAAGAAGCCAATTATAACTTCTTCTCTTCATTTTCTCCCACGGCAGAGAAGGGAAAAAAATAGAAAAGAAAGAAAGGAAACCATGGAGGAGAAGGAGAAAGGTTCAAGATCTTCATCTCAGCTACAAGAGGTAGGGGTTCTTGATACTTTAAACTTCATTCTTACTCATTTTTCATGTTAGGCTTATTTGAGGTTTAATTTGCCAAATTGATTTCTAGTGGTGTTTTAAGTGATTTTCTTGCTTGGATAGGTTTTAAATGTGGTTTATGACTTTTCCATGCAAAGAGTTTGGACTAGAAACTGAAATTTCTCCATTTGGACCTAAAATGCTCTAAGTTTTGATTTTAGAGGTTTGGATGAGGGATTTAGTGTTTTGATCCATTTTTTATGAAATCAATTAGTGTTTTATGTTTCTCTCATGTTTGTGAACTTGTTTGGAACTTAAAATCACCAAGAAACGGATTTGAAGATATCAAATCTCGTATTTTTGGCCAATGGAACAGTAACAGGAGGATTCTGCAGACTCCAAGATTTTGATGGTGTGCGACGGCGCATCCCCATTGAGAGCCACGACACTTTTGTTTCTGTTTTCAGCTTCTAGGCACCCGAGAGAGAGGTGCCACGGCACAAGCCATTATGCCACGATAGAAAATAAGTGGAGCCGCAACACTTCCTCTAAAAATGGCCCAAACTTACTTTTCTTGCATGTTTTTGCTAGGAAGCCCTTGATGCTTTGGCATGGAATGATGGTGTGGGGTTCTAGATACAAAACCATTAGTGTTGAGACACAACTAGTGGTAGCTCTTGGAGAGAATAACCATTTACCTTATGTGCAGGACTTTGAGAAGTAAAGACATGGTGTACTAGAAACAACTAGTTTAGGGTTGTTTGACATGGTATGCCTATCTATATGCATAGTTTACTCCCTTAGAGTTAAAGTTGAGTTTAGGATGCACAGTTGGTGTATGTTCCTTTGTTCTTAAAGGTTGAACTTAAGTATATGCTAGAAACATGGGTTAGTTCCTTTTTGGGATAGAGTTAAGCCAAGAGTGCATCTTTTCTAGTGATAGTTCTTTCACTTGGTTAAGGTGAATCTTGTGATAGGATTTGTGAAACCTTTGGCATCCTTTGAGAAGTAGAATGCCATAAGTCAATACCGATAACCTTAGGCAACATGAGGTTGTGCTATGATTCACTTGTACGGTGATGAAGTGAGGTATTAAGTGTTATAAGCTAAGTGTGCTTGGCTTGTTGTTTTGTTATCAAGCATAGGCTGCTTCTTTGTGTGCAAAGTAGAGCCAAAGATGCACAGATGACATTTTACTTCCTTGTGAGACAAGGTTGAGTACATCACTTTGCTGCTTATGTGATAAGTGAGTTTGGTTGTGACGTTTGCTAGTTTTCCTTAGTCACTTGTTTAGGAAGGACCTAGTAATGATTATATGTATTTTTGAAATACATTGCATATCTTCTTTTCAACTTGCTATATCTTGTTTCCTATGTATTGTAGCCTTAGATGGTGTACACAACTATGTGGCCAGATAATGAAGTGTTTGATCTAAATTCTCAGAGTGGAGGCTCATTATGGTCAAGGTTACCGATATGTGGGTGGTAGCAGTGCTCTTACTATGGTAAGGGGAAAGAATCCATTTATTACCAGGTAGTGTCAGGGCTTAATTGCTTATCCTACCTAGTATATATAAGGGAACGCGATTCCTGGGGACAAGTAAGTGGCATGTGTTTTCAAAAACTAAAATTTGTATTTGTATTGCATCATCATATTATTAGGACTTTGTGTGAGCATAACCATACATCATATTATTAGGCAGTTGCCTTGCTTGCTTGTTGTTTGCTTGTCGATGATATCTCGCGATTTTATAGGTAGTTGTTTGATATCATTGATTGTTCGATATTAGTGTGAGATATGATTATAGCTTGCCTTGTGAATGTTACATAGTGTATGTATATATTTTGATAGTGTTTAGCAGGGGCTCATTTATCTGTTGCAGGCTTAATCTTATGTTTTTGTATGGTTTGTTCATCGGGAATGAATGAACATTGGTTTTGAAGTGTTTATACTGAGAAATTATGATTTCCCACCCCATTGTGTTTCTATGTAAATCCAGGTATAGGTAAAGGGAAGTAGAAGAAGCAGAAGAATTAACGTTTATTTTGTTTTCTTATAATAAATATGTTGTATATTTATTTCTTACTACCTTGAGGTTGTACAAGTTATGTAATACAGTATGCCTTTGAGAGGCTAAGATGTATATATATAGCTTTTTGTTCTTCAGGCTCTTCATAATTATTTATATGAATGAATGTTATGGGTTAGTTTGTTGTTGTAGGTTAAAAGTGACATGACTAGTACTATGTGCCTTATATATAGGAGGTATATCAGGTCCACGGTACTGGGATGTTACATTATGTTATTAGAGCAGTTAATCCTTTTGAACCGGGGTATGAATTGATCATGCTGAGGTATGTTTAGGAGTTCTTATGTGGGTTGTTGTGCATTTTTTAGTCTGTTATGGGAGATGTGTGATAGAACTACATGACTTGCCTTTGGTCTGACTGTTTTAGCTACTGTTACACAGTTACACGATATTGGGATTAGCTACCCCAACATGTATCGTTCTGTGTGTACAGGAAACTATGGCGTCTCCAAGGCGAACCCGTGGAAATAGGAATTTAGCTTATGAGGCCTGAACTTGGTTGGAGCCTTTATAGCTATGATGGATGCTTTGAGGGAGCTGATAGCCGCTATTGCTGATGCAATGCGAGAGCAGACAACCGCTACTATTGAGGCTACCTGAGAGCAAACAACTGTGACTACAAAGAGGTTTGAGATTATGGGTGCAACTTAGCATCAACAGCTTACACCACCACCACATCAATCAGGGCAACTAAACTAAAAGGTGCTAGTTGGGAGAATCAGAACTTCCAAGACCTCTCGGAGTTCAAGGAGACTAATCCATCATCCTTCAAGGGGAAGTATGGCCCGGTGAGAGCTGAGTGTTAGCTAAATGGATAGAAGAGGTCTTCACTATTGTGGTTTGCTCAGATGGGTAGCGAGTGGTCTTTGCTTCTTACTTGTTGGAGGGAGAAGCAAGGGATTGGTGGATGGACATAAAGAGATCTTTCGAGGTATTGGGGACTCTTGTTACATGGGAGAAATCTTCAAGGATACGTTTCTGGAGAAGTGTTTTCCACAAAATTTGTGGAATGCAAAGGAGATGGAATTTCTGAGGTTGGAGCAAGGCGAGTTGTCTATTAGTTAGTTATGGCCAAGCTCAATGAACTGTTGAAGTTCTCATCCTGTATCAGAGTGGCGCAGCAAAAGTGTGTTAATTTTGAGAAAGGAGTGAGAGAAGACATTCCGAGAGTAATCTAGTTTTTTGAAATCTGAGATTTTGCAGAATCGTTGAGGGTCATGATAGTAAGTCTCAAGAGGAGCGAAGATCACAGGACCTTCAAAAGAGGAAGTGGAACTGCCACTGAGCAAGAAATAGAGTTTCTATAGACTTAGTGCCTAGAATTGGACTTGTCTCTATAGCATCCTATTGGATGGCACCACTAGAGTTAGCGTAACTCAAAAAGCAAATCGAGGATTTATTGGATAAATGATTCATTAGATCAAGTGTTTTTCATGAGGAACACCTGTGTTGTAGTGAGGAAAATGATGGTACCATGAGGCTTTGTGTGGATTACAGACAACTGTTTATGGTGACTATCAGAAACAAGTATCTTTTACTCATGATAGATGATCTAATGGATTAGCTGAGAAGAGTTGAGGTTCTCTTAAAGATTGATCTTAGGTCTGTGAATCATCAGATAAGGGTTAAGGAAAAGGATATCCCTAAAACCACTTTCAGAACTAGGGATGGACATTATGAGTGCCTTATGATGTCCTTAGGATTAACAGATGCACTGGCAGTGTTCATGTAATACTTGAATAGGATCTTTAGACCCTACCTAGATTAGTTTGTTGTAGTGGTTATCAATGATATTCTAAATCTATTCTTAGTTAATAAAGGAGCATGAACCACATATGAGGATAGTGTTGGAAACCCTTAAATATAATGGGTTGTTTATCAAGCCATCTAAATATGAGTTTTGGCTTTCACAAGTGTGATACTTGGGACATGTGATATCTCAATGTAGGATTTCTATGGACCCAAGCAAGGTTGATGCAATGTTGTAGTGGGAGAGACCCACCACTATGATTGAGATCAAAAGCTTCATAGGCCTAGCGGGATACTATAGAAGTTTCAAAAAAGGTTTTTTCTCAATTAGCGCTACCTTTGCCTAGTTTGACTAGGAAAGATAGTACTTTTGAGTGGACTCTAGTTTGTGAGAATAGTTTCCAAGAGTTAAAATTGAGGTTAACTATTGCCCCGGTATTGGTAATTCTGAATCCTTTGGAGAACTTTGAGGTATGTTGTGATACTTCAAGGATGGGTTTAGGGTGTGTTTTGATGCAATAAAGAAGAGTTGTTGCCTATGCATCAAGGCAGTTGAGGCCTCCTGAGGAGAACAACCCTACTCATGATTTGGAGTTAGCTGTAGTAGTGTTTTCCTTAAAAGTTTGGAGACATTTCTTATATGGAGTTAAAGTATCATCTGGGTAAGGCCAATGTGGTGGTTCATGCACTAGTAGGAAATCCCTCCACGCGTCCCAGATAATGATCTAAGAGAGTGAACTTCTTAAGATTTTTAGGGATATAAGCCTTTTAGTAACTGTGTTGCCACATACTCTTAGTGTGAGTCAATGTGGACATGGTGGGTGACTTGAGGACTCAGATCCTAGAAGCTCAAAAGGAAGATGAGACTCTTAGGGATATAAATGATCAGATCTTTTAGGGGATCCTAAAGGGTTTGATATGGACAGATGATGGGAATGAGGAATGTGTTTCTACACCCCCACTATCCACAGAATGAAGAAGAAGATGGGAAAAGTGTTTCTACATCTAGTTCTTTAGAAAGCGATGAAGATGAGCAAGTTCATGAGGGAACCTTAGAGCTTGAGTGCCGGTGTTCGGAAGGCCACATGGTGTTAGACCTTGTGTGGTTTGCTTTGTGTGTGGTCGACTGGGGCATTATGCTAGGGGATGTCTACAAAGGCAAGGACTTATGCTTGACCCAAGGTCGCGAGCTCCAGGAAAGGTGTATACTCTGGTCAGTGTAACACTCCAAAATTTGCTATTTTACAGTAACGTCTGAATTGTACTATTTTGTGTTTTCTAAGTGCTGTAAATTTATTTTGACTATTCTGTGACTATTTTTTATCGTTGTGTGTGATTTACTCTGAGTCAGAAAAATAATAATTTTTGAGTCGGGAAAAATCTTTACTGATTTATTCAAAGCCGGCGGATCTTACTAAACCCGAATCCGAGAGATACGTTACCCGATCTTTTAATTTTTAGAATTTATCTGTAAAATAAAAATATTCTGTATTTTATTTTCTGTCAAAAAATATCTGCTATGTTGCGAGCAGTAGTTTCTGCCAATTGGGTAATAAATTCTGTAACTTTTATTTATTGGATAATAGACTTGGAAAAGTCTTTGTTGATATATATTTTTGTGAACCAATTAGAAGGCTTGATGCTTAATATAAACCAATAGGAATTGGTCAAAATAAATGGCTAGACATTTCTAAACTAATAAGAAGTGGTCAACAAAAATGGTTGGACTAGTTAGTTATGTAACTAGATGAATTAATTACCTAAACTAAGTGTAATTAGGAACTAATTGAAATCAAAATTTAGTTAATCACATCCATGTGCTCCACGGCCAACAAGGCCATTCTAGGATGTTCATGAACTATCTTATGACTAAAGGATGACTACAAGATGACTTAGGCCATGTGAATCCATGTGATCAAATTTTATCTTGTTAAACAAGCTTTGATATTTCCTATCCATGCACTCCACGGCCAAGCACTTATGAAATAGGACTTTGTAGTTCATTTTCTAACACTTTGTGAAAATAAAAACCTATCATCTTTCTCTCACTTCCAAGAACACAAAGAACACTTCATCTTCCTCCTCTTGAAGGTTTTGGCCACCACCCACTAAACCTACTTCTAGGCTTCCATAATTCGATCCAATCCTATTTCCTAAACCTCTACAAGATCCTAAACACTTTTTATCTTGAGAGTTTTATCTTATTCATATTCTAAGTGCTTCAAAATCAAACTTAGATTTTCTACTTCTAAAGGTAACTTCTTGATTTCTTGATCCTAAGTTGTATTCTTGAATTTCTAAACCATGATTGATCCACGATTTCTTATTTTCAAGCTTGGTTTATGATTTTAAGATTTGTTAAAGCTAGTTAGAATTTCTTGAGGAAGCTCACGAAATTTAAAGGAGAAGGAACTTAAAGAGATTTTTTCTTCTTTGAGGTAAGAGGGAGATTAACCTCATCAATCAAGTGTTGGTGGTGAGGGAATGACTTTGTTTGTGGTGAAAAATCCATAAGGATTTATTCACTTGTATGGTTTAAGCTTGTTTTGTTTGTGATGATTTTTGGTTGGTATGCTTTATAACTTTGATTATATGCTTGAATATGTGATTGTGAAAGCATGATTGATTATTGTATAAAGTAGGATGTGATTCACATGATGAGGAAATGTATGAAGGTTCCAAAGAACCTAGAGGTTCACGACCTTAATCAGTACAAAGGGAGCAAAATGTTTTAATTATTTTTCTAAACATGCATTAAATGATTTAATGATAAGAAATTGGATTAAGGGGTTTTGCAAGGAATAAAGTGATAGAAAATAATTAAACATGATTTATGAAACACATAGAGTGATTTTCAGCCAGCATGCCAATTTTTAATATCCTAGAACCAAAATTATTTTACTAAGTGTAGACTTAGGTATTTGATTAATAAGAAATTAATTTGATAGGTTTTTAGACCTAAAAAGAAAGTAAACCTATTTTTAGAATTAAATTAGTGTAATTATATTAATAATAAGATAAAAGTTAAAACTTAAAATTTATTAACGTATAGCTCACCCTTTGAGTTTTGAAGCGCGTTTGAGAATTTCGAGCTGTAATATCCCAATTAAATCAAAGAAATGTAATTTTGTGAGAAATGATGAAAAATGCCACTTAAAGGATGTTTAATAGTAAGATATGGTAATAAAGCTAAAATGAATATTTATGTGAAAAATATTAGAGAAATGTCATTTGTTCTTAAAATAGTGATTTTTAAGCTATTAAACTGAGAAAATGACTTAAAATTGCTACGCGATTGAGAAAATATTTAAAAATCCCTACGCGATTTAGAAAATGTTTGAAAATATTTTTGCAAATATAAAAATATTGGAAAATACTTACGCAATTTGAAAACGTAAGAAAAATGTTTCGTGATTGTGAAAATGCGATAAAATATTTACGCAATTAGAAATAATAGCAGTTTGCTGTCGGGCTATTGTGGTGGGCCCGGTTATGTTGAAAAGTGATACTGCCAAGAAAAGGCATGAGTGTGTGATATACTGTGAGAATAATGAATATATGTGTATTGGAATCATACATCATGCATTGAAAAACGTGTCAACTTATTGGTTAAGGCTATTTGCTTAAGATTGAAAATACACCTTCGTGTGGGTGAGAATTGCGTAGTTACAGTCTTCAGTGATCTTGGAGACGTCGGGGTGTGGAATGTCATAAGTGGCCAGTTGGTAGTACCTCTAGGCCGTGGTATCCTATGCAAACACACCGACGATCTTGACGAAGTTACTACCCTTTTCGTGATTGGTTGAGAGCGTCTTGTATGAGCCATGTTGCGCACTTTGATATGATATATTGGCACATTATTTGAGGCTGACGATATACAGACATGTACTCCCTATCATTCTCTCCGAAATTGTGTTTAGCTCCATGGAGTAGGAATTAGTCATTGTGTATATGCATATTGGTCAGCATATTGATTTGATAATTATGCTTATCTGATTTGCTATCTGTGATGTGATAAAATGATTTAATATGTCAATGTTATATCTGTTTACCTGCTGTCATTTTCTATACTACCATACTGCTATTGATGTAGGGGATCTCACCTCTTTGCTGTACTATATTTGTTTTACTGTATATCTAATGAAGACCGAGGAGACGAAGGAGATGATAATTCTGTTTATTATTAGTAATACCACTTATTGTTTGTTGAGATGGCAGCGAGGCGTCAAGTTTTAGGTTTTGTCCAGGTACATTTCCATGGTGGGATTGATGCTTGGAGGGTTGATTTAAATAATGAATGCTTTGTATATACCGGGGACTTGACTTTGAGTTTAAGTGGAACTCGCGATGGGATTCCTGTTTTCACGCAACATGCGTCTATGCGTCTGGAGTTCACGATGCCTATCCGAGAACTCTAGGGTGGCACTGTGTATTCACCACATGAGGACTCGATGGTGTCTTCTGCAAGAACCCTTGTCAGGCGAGTGATGTACCTGCCAGGGTTTTTTGATGATACTGAGGAAGAGGATCCTTCCGAGTGCCCAAATCCTTAGTTTTCATTAAAAACAGTTTAGGTTTTGATGTAAATGTTGTATATTTTACTTTTTGGAGTGCAGTGTATTGTTTATGTAAATTATTTAAGATCAAGGTTTGTAATTTTAATGTAAATTTAGGTGTGTTTTGTTCAGTTTCAAGTTATACTTATAGTTCTTAATTATTTTATTTATTCTCATTTTTTCCACAAATGAAAAAAAAATTAATTAATATTAAATTAATTAAACTAATGTTTTTACAAGATTAATTCTTTTACAACTTTGGTAAGTTATATTAGGGTTAGTCTTAAATGTGATACCCTACGGTGGGTGTTGCATTAGTTGGTATCAGATCTCCCGGTTAGAGTCTTTTAAGTTTTTGTGGTTAGGTCTATTTTGCTTGTGTTGTGTGATTCTCTGAGTTTTTTTTTTTAAAGTTACATCTGACTCTTATTGAGTTTTGTTTTATAGCTTGTGAAGAAAGTTATGTCTCGTGGCAGAGGTACACGTATGAATATGGAATGTGACAACGACGCGATGACTGCTGCTGCCGAAGCAATGCAGCGAATGGCGGACGTGATTGTGCAACCGAATCAACGAGCTGCACAACAACAAGAAGTAAATGTTGAAGCCCATAATTTGTCAGAGTTTCATTGGAACAATCCGCCACATTTCAGAGGCGAGTTTGATACTGAGAAAGCAAGTTTGTGGATCTAGGAGTTGGAAAATATTTTTGAAGGAATAGGATGTGCCAATGACCGCAGAGTGACTTATGCTACTTTTATGTTGATGGGAGGTGGCAAAAATTGGTGGAGAGAACCTCGAAGAGTACTTCAAGCTGAAGGAAGAGAAATTACCTGGGAGGTATTTTGTGATGCATTTCTGGAAAAGTATTTTCCTGAAAGTGCAAGGCATACCAAGGAGATAGAATTCCTTGGGTTGCGACAAGGTCAGATGACAGTTAATGAATATGCTACGAAGTTTGAGAGCTTGTCAAAGTTCTCACAGTATCTCCAGATCCAGCCAGATAAGGTTTGGAAATGCCACAAGTTCTAGGAAGGTTTGAGAGTTGAGTTGAAGAAAGGAGTACTGCCAATGCGAATGAACCAATTTTCAACGTTGATGGATATGTGCTATAGGCTTGAAGAGTTGGAGCCATCACTAGATACGAGGAACCGTAACTTTGGACCGTCTACGTTCCAAAGGGGAGGAGGCAGTAACAACAATCGGTTTCAGTAGAAACCATATTCTTGACCATCTGGAAGCCAACAACAACAACAACAACAATCACGTGGAAGAGGTTCTAGTAACAATCGTTTTGGTCAGACTGTGGCACTGCCAACAAGGTGTTTAAAGTATGGAAAGGACCATATGACGAGAGACTGTACAATCAAGGGAATAATTTTTTTAGATGTGGAAAGCCTGGTCATATCTCAAGGGATTGTGATCAAGCAAAAGTGGAACCTTCGATGAGCAACGTTCGTGCTGCTAAGCCGCAAGTTGGTGGACGAGTATATACGATGAGCGGACCTAAAGCCTCTCAGTCCGATGATCTTATCATGGGTGAAGGTGTCATGGAAGGTAATCTTTTAACTGTACTATATGATTCGGGTGCAACTCATTCATTTATTACAAATTCCTGTGTGGATCGTTTGGGATTGCCTGTGTCTTCTTTGAACTTTTAATTGATTGTTTCTACACCTACTACCAAACCTGTTAGTACTTCTCAAATGTGCCTAAATTGTCCTATTACTATCAATAATTGAGTCTTTTTTGTGAATTTAATTTGTTTGCCTCTTATCGATATTGATATAATTTTAGGAATGGATTGGTTATCTTCTAACCATATCATGTTAGATTATTCTAAAAAGACCTTAGTATTTCTTGATAGTGAGGTTTCTGGATCTGTAACTGCCAAACGAGTCAAATCTTTATTGAGGGATGGAGCCTAAGGATACATGTTGCTGTCTTCTTTAAAAATCAAGAGTGAGAAGGATGTGAATGCTATCTCCGTTGTAAATGAGTTTCCTGAAATTTTTCCTAATAAGGTACTCGGATTTCCACGAGAAAGAGAGATAGAGTTTTCTATCAATTTTGTACTAGGAGTGGGTCCTATTTCAATAGCACCGTACCGGATGTTGCCATCAGAATTAATAGAATTAAAGAAGCAATTGGAGGAATTGTTGGAAAAATAGTTCGTGAGACCTAGTGTTTCACCATTGGGAGCTCCAGTGTTGTTGGTCAAGAAGAAGGATGGATCTTCGCGTTTGTGTATGGACTACCGCCAGTTGAATAAAGTTACGATAAAGAACAAATATCCACATCCAAGAACACAAAGAACACTTCATCTTCCTCCTCTTGAAGGTTTCGGCCACCACCCACTAAACCTACTTCCAAGCTTCCATAATTCTATCCAATCCTATTTCCTAAACCTATACAAAATCCTAAACACTTTTTATCTTGAGAGTTTTATCTAGTTCATCTTCTAAGTGCTTCAAAATCTAGCTTAGATTTTCTACTCCTAAAGGTAACTTGATTTCTTGATCCTAAGTTGTATTCTTGAATTTCTAAACCATGATTGATCTATGGTTTCTTGTTTTCAAGCTTGGTTTATGATTTTAAGATTTGTTAAAGCTTGTTAGGATTTCTTGAGGAAGCTCACGAAATTTAAAGGAGAAGGAACTTGAAGAAATTTTGTCTTCTTTGAGGTAAGAGAGAGATTAACCTCATCAATCAAGTGTTGGTGGTGAGGGAATGGCTTTGTTTGTGGCAAAAAATCCATAAGGATTTATTCACTTGTATGGTTTAAGCTTGTTTTGTTTGTGGTGATTTTTGGTTGGTATGCTTTATAGCTTTGATTATATGCTTGAATATGTGATTGTGAAAGTATGATTGATTATTGTATAAAGTAGGATGTGATTCACATGATGAGGAAGTGTATGAAGGTTCCAAAGAACCTAGAGGCTCACGGCCTTAATCAGTACAAAGGGAGCAAAATGTTTTAATTATTTTCCTAAACATGCATTAAATGATTTAATGATAAGAAATTGGATTAAGGGGTTTTGCAAGGAATAAAGTGATAGAAAATAATTAAACATGATTTATGAAACACATAGAGTGATTTTCGGCCAACATGCCAATTTTGAATATCCTAGAACCAAAATTATTTTACTAAGTGTAGACTTAGGTATTTGATTAATAAGAAATTAATTTGATAGGTTTTTAGACCTAAAAAGAAAGTAAACCTATTTTTAGGATTAAATTAGTGTAATTATGTTAATAATGAGATAAAGGTTAAAACTTAAAATTTATTAACGTATAGCTCACCCTTTGGGTTTTGAAGCGCGTTTGAGAATTTCGAGCTGTAATATCCCAATTAAATCAAAGAAATGTAATTTTGTGAGAAATGATGGAAAATGCCACTTAAAGGATTTTTAATAGTAAGATATGGTAATAAAGCTAAAATGAATATTTATGTGAAAAATATTAGAGAAATGTCATTTGTTCTTAAAATAGTGATTTTTAAGCTATTAGACTGAGAAAATGACTTAAAATTGCTACGTGATTGAGAAAATGTTTAAAAATCCCTACACGATTTAGAAAACATTTGAAAATATTTTTGGAAATATAAAAATGTTGGAAAATACTTACGCAATTTGAAAACATAAGAAAAATGTTTCGCGATTGTGAAAATGCGATAAAATGTTTACGCAATTAGAAATAATAGCAGTTTGCTGTCAGGCTATTGTGGTGGGCCCAGTTATGTTGAAAAGTGATACTGCCAAGAAAAGGCATGAGTATGTGATATACTGTGAGAATAATGAATGTATGTGTATTGGAATCATACATCATGCATTAAAAAGCATGTCAACTTATTGGTTAAGGCTATTTGCCTAGGAGATTGAAAATACACCTTCGTGTGGGTGAGAATTGCGTAGTTACGGTTTTCAATTATCTTGGAGACGCTGGGGTGTGGAATGTCATAAATGGCTAGTTGGTAGCACCTCTGGGCCGTGGTATCCTATGCAAACACACCGACGATCTTGACGAAGTTACTACTCTTTTCGTGATTCGTTAAGAGTGTCTTGTATGAACCATGTTACGCACATTGATATGATATATTGGCACATGATTTGAGGCTGACGATATACAGACATGTACTCCCTATCATTCTCTCTGAAATTGTGTTTAGCTCCACGAAATAGGAATTGGTCGTTGTGCATATGCATAGTGATCAGCATATTGATTTGATAATTATGCTTATCTGATTTGTTATCTATGATGTGATAAAATGATTTAATATGTCAATGTTATATCTATTTACCTGCTATCATTTTCTATACTACCATACTGGTATTGATGTAGGGGATCTCACCTCTTTGTTGTACTATATTTGTTTTACTGTATGTCTAATGAAGACCGAGGAGACGAAGGAGCTGATAATTCTGTTTATTATCAGTAATTCCACTTGTTGTTTGTTGAAATGGCAGCGAGGCGTCAAGTTTTAGGTTTTGTCCAAGTACATTTCTATGGTGGGATTGATGCTTGGAGGGTAGATTTAAATAATGAACGCTTTGTATATACCGGGGACTTGACTCTGAGTTTAAATGGAACCCGTGATGGGATTCCTGTTTTGACGCAACATGCATCTGTGCATTTGGAGTTCACAATGCCTATCCGAGAACTCTGGGGTGGCACTATGTATACACCACAGGAGGACTCGATGGTGTCTTCTGCAAGAACCCCTGTCAGGCGAGTGATGTACCCGTTAGGGTTTTTTGATGATACTGAGGAAGAGGATCCTTCCGAGGGCCCAAATCTTTAGTTTTTTTTAAAAGTTTAGTAAAACAGTTTAGGTTTTGATGTAAATGTTATATATTTTACTTTTTGGAGTGTAGTGTATTGTTTATGTAAATTATTTAAGAACATGGTTTGTAATATTAATGTAAATTTAGGTGTGTTTTGTTCAATTTCAAGTTATACTTATGGTTCTTAATTATTTTATTTATTCTCACTTTTTTCGCAAATGAAAATAAAATTAATTAATATTAAATTAACTAAACTAATGTTTTTACAAGATTAATTCTTTTACAACTTTGGTAAGTTATATTAGGGTTAGTCTTAAATGTGATACCCTACGGTGGGTGTTGCAGTCAGAACAGTGGAGGCTTTATCTTTCGACCCTATACAAGGTATCCTTTTGTGTGTGCCATGTGTTAGAAACTCATCAGGATACTTTTGTAGGATTTAATCTAGCTAAGTTGTTAGCTTGTGTTTAAAATCAGTGTGGTATCACTAAGGAAAGGTGTGATCCTTTAGAGTGTGATATCGTTTCTGATATGTGGTAATCTAAATTTTGGGGACAAAATTCTTAAAATGGAGGGGGAAAAAGTAACACCCTGGAAAACATGTTAGGCTTGTATATGGATACAGAGGTAGTTCAATACTTACTTAACATGTCTTCTTAATTTTGTGACTTTCTGAGCATGTTTAGTCACTTTGTTGTAACACTATTTGTGAGAAACAGCTGTTATTAGCCTCGAAAATGGCTTAAATTGCTCAGTTGGTGAAAATAAATGTGGAGATTTTATTTCTAAGTCACAAATGTGAGAACTATGCTACAGTTAAAATCTGAGAATAATCGGAGTTAGTTTGGTATTTTTAAGCATATAGGATGTGTGTTTTAATACCGGATTGACTAGTCATAGATATGAAAAAATGTGATAATGGTGCAACAAGATTTTTAATGAATCTCGGGATTTATTTTAAGTCTGTCGGAAGTTAGGAACCAAGATTCGGTGGAATTTGATTGTTCTTAGTAGATCAGGATTTTTCGTACTCTTTAGTGATTGGCTATAAGAAGCCAATTATGACTTCTTCTCTTCATTTTCGCCCACAATAGAGATGGGAAAAATAGAAATAGAAAAAAAAGAAGGGAAACCATGGGGGAAAGGAGAAAGGAGGAGGAAAAGCTAGAGGACCAAGGATCAAGCTTGAAGGAGGGTCCAAGAGCAAGATCAAGGCTTCAAGATCTTCATCTCAGCTACAAGAGGTAGGGGTTCTTGATACTTTAAACTTCACTTTTACTCATTTTTTATGTTAGGCTTATTTGAGGTTTAATATGCTAAACTGAGTTCTAGTGGTGTTTTAAGTGATTTTCTTGCCTAGATAGGTTTTAAATGTGGTTTATGACTTGTTCATGCTAAGAGTTTGGATTAGAAACTAAAATTTCTCCATTTGGACCTAAAATGCTCTAAGTTTTGATTTTAGGGGTTTGGATGAGGGATTTAGTGTTTTGATCCATTTTTGATGAAATCAATTAGTGTTTTATGTTTCCCTCATGTTTGTGAACTTGTTTGGAACTTAAAATCACTAAGAAACGGATTTAAAGAGATCAAATCTCGTATTTTTGGCCCATGGAACAATAATAGGAGGATTCTGTAGAGTCTAGGATTTTGGTGGTGTGCCGCGGCACGTCCCCGTTGAGTGCCACGACACTCTTGTTTTAGTTTTTAGTTTCCAGGCACCCGAGAAAGAGGTGCTGCGGCACAAGCCATTATGCCACGACAGAAAATAAGTGGAGCCGCGGCACTTCCCCTAAAAATGGCCCAAACTTGCTTTTCTTGCTTATTTTTGCTAGGAAACCCTTGATGCTTTAGCATGGAGTAATGGTGTGGGATTCTAGATACAAAATCATTAGTGTTGAAACACAACTAGTGGTAGTTCTTAGAGAGAATAACCACTTACCTTATGTGAAGGACTTTGAGAAGTAAAGACATGGTGTACTAGAAACAACTAGTTTGGGGTTGTTTGGTATGGTATGCCTATCTATATGCATAGTATACTCCTTTAGAGTTAAAGTTGAGTTTAAGATGCATAGTTGGTGTATGTTCCCTTGTTCTTAAATGTTGAACTTAAGGATATGCTAGAAACATGGGTTGGTTCCTCCTTGGGATAGAGTTGAGCCAAAAGTGCATGTTTTCTATTGATAGTCCTTTCACTTGGTTAAGGTGAATCTTGTGATAGGATTTGTGAAACCTTAGGCATCCTTTGAGAAGTAGAATGCCATAGGTCAATACCTATAACCTTAGGCAACATGAGGTTGCGCTATGATTCACTTGTGAGGTAATGAAGTGAGGTATTAGGTGTTGTAAGCTAAGTGTGCTTGGCTTGTTGTTTTGTTATCAAGCATAGGCTGCTTCTTTGTGTGCAAAGTAGAGCCGGAGATGCATGGATGACATTTTACTCCCTTATGAGACGAGGTTGAGTTATGGGAAGTACTGGAAACATCACTTTGCTGCTTATGTGATAAGCGAGTTTGGTTGTGAAGTTTGCTAGTTTTCCTTAGTCACTTGATTAAGAAAGACGTAGTGATGATTATATGTATTTTTGAAATGCATTGCATATCTTCTTTTCAAATTGGCTATGTCTAGTTTCCTATGTATTGTAACCTTAGATGGTGTGCACAATCATGTGACCAAAGAATGAGGTGTTTAATCTAAATTCTCAGAGCAGAGGCTCATTATGCTCAGGGTTACCGGTATGGGGGTGGTTGCAGTACTCTTACTGTGGTAAAAAGAAGGAATCCACTTATTACCAAGCAGTGTCAAGGCTTAATTGTTCATCCTACCTAGTATATACAAGGGAAAGCGGTTCCTGGGGACAAGTAAGTGGCATGTGTTTTCAAAAATTAAAATCTGTATTTGCATCGCATCAGCATATTATTAGGACTTTATGGATAGCTGTATGCGCAGTTGCCTTGCTTGCTCGTTGTTTGCTTGTCGATGATATCTCACGATTATACGGGCGGTTGTTTGATATCATTGATTCTTCGATGTTAGTGTGAGATAGGATTATAGCTTGCCTTGTGAATGTTACAAAGAATATGTATATATTTTGATAGTGTTGAGCAGGGGCTCATTTATCTATTGCAGGCTTAATCTTATGTTTTTGTATGGTTTGTTCATTGGGAATGAATGACCACTAGTTTTAGAATGCTTATACTAAGAAATTTTGATTTCTCACCCCGTTGTGTTTCCATGTAAATCTAGGTACAGGTAAAGGGAAGTAGAAGAAGTAGAAGAACTAACGTAGTTTATTTTGTTTTCTTGTAATAAATATGTTGTATATTTATTTCCTGCTACCTTGAGGTTGTACAGTATGCCTTTGAGAGGCTATGATGTATATATACAGTTTTTTGTTCTTCATGCTCTAGATAATTATTTATGGGAATGAATGTTATGGGTTAGTTTGTTGTTGTAGGTTAGAAGTGACATGGCTAGTACTGTGTACCTTATATATAGGAGGTCTATCAGGTCCTCGATATTGGGATGTTACAATCTAGGGCGTCCCCTAGCTCAAATGGACCTGACCTCATATATGACTTCCTATTAAGACTCCTCTTAGCCTGAGGATCATAATAGGGACTCCACTTAGCCCATGGATCACCTTAATAGGCTTTAGATTACAATACTTTCTATTAAGAGTCCTCTTAGCCCGTAGATCATCTTAATAAACTTTAGAATCATTAAATTCTTTTCTTCTTTGACTTTCATGTCACACTTTTAGGCTAAATGCCAATTAGTAAAGAGTCATAACCCTAGGTATCATTATTTCACATAAGCAATGTCACTAATTCATAACTTGTGTCATTAACATAGTCAGTCATTTTTCTTCTTAGGTTATGTCATTTTGTCAATGTTCTAGGCCTATAATATAATCCACTTCAATTATATTTCTCAAATCATATAAATTTGAGATCTTGCATTTTATTTTAAATAAACTCTTATATCATAAGTCTAATGGTAAATCTTTAGTAACTTAATTTTATCCTATCATTTCTTCACTTGGCCGAAAATACTAACTTGATGGCATTGGTAATTTTTCTTCTTCTACATCATATTCTTACCATTTTTATGTTAGTTCTCACATCAAGATTAAGATTCCTCCATTAATTTCACTTAATTCATCTTACTAAGTAAAAGCCCCAAATTGAAAATGGACATAAACTCTAAACTTTAAACTAACATCAATTCAACCTAATTCTTCAAAATTAAGTTTATATCTATATTATAGACATCATCAATTCATCAATCTCATTTCCAATTACACCTAAGATACTAGTTTAGGAAAAATTCCCAAATTTCTATGATCATGAACCCTAATCTTGGATCATCACTAATTAATTTCTTCAATTCTTCAAAATTAAAGCTCAATATTATCTTCGTATCATTAATAGACCAATAACATGCCAATCTTCAATTGAGATCCACCAAATTTCTAAAAGCACCATTTGAGGGTTTACTAACTTAGGATTTCAAACTTGCAAAATAGACTTAAAGAAAGCTTTCTTAATTCAAAACCATAAATAATTATCACAATAAAACTCTAAATTTAAGAATCCAAGTTCAAGAACATTGAAAAAAAGGTGCAAGATTCCCTACCTCATGGTGATAAGAAAGCTTGAGCTAAATAAAAACTTGAAGCTTGATCTCCAGCTTAATCTACTTGAAATCTTCTTGTTTCTTCACTAACTTGAAAATTCCTATTTTCTTCAAAATTTTCCTATTTTTCTTCTTTTCTTCCTCCTTTCTCCTTGCTTGGCCAAGTTCTCTAGCTTCTTTTGGGAGTGTTCTTCTTGTTTCTTTTCTATTCTCTTCTTTTATATTTTCTAGCCATCCAATTAAATTTTAACTAGTGGCTAAACTAACCAATTAGAAACTAACTCATGTTTAACTAAGTGTTTAGTTTCTATTGGCTAATGATTATTTTAGTAATTTTTCCAATCTAAGTCACGATTACTTATTTACTCTAACTAGGCCATTATTAACTTAGTTACATTAGTAACATTTTTAGTTAAGCATATAGTTACTAACTATAGGAATTTCTATAATTGCCTCTCAATTTTCTATAATTAATGAATTTTCCAATAATAAATTTATATCTTAAATAACTTATAAACATTTTTCACAATTTCTAGTGTTTTGGAAATTCTTCTATCAATTCTCAGACCCTTTGTATGAGAATCACTCAATTTGTACACACAAGTTTTTAATTTCACGTTCGTCCCTATTACTCATTTAATAAATTACAGATATGTCCTATATGTACAGAACACAAATTAAACACTGTAATATATATAAAAATTAAATCTAGAAGGGGATATTACAGCTTCAGCTTCCTCTACCACCAGTAGACCCTTGGTGTAGCAAGTTGTTGTGGGGCAACCGAGTCCTTTGGTTGCTAATGATGGAGGGCATCCGTTTGGGGAGCTGATCTTGCAGCCGATGGTACAGCAACAATATGTTACACCATTAGCAGTTTAGCTGATGGGACAAATGGTAGGGCAATCACTCATGCAATAGTATGTGATGGCTCCTCCTTATGTTCTTGTTTATGTAGGATCTTAGCCAATGGCTCAGCCGAATGTGCAGCCAGTGGTACAAATTCTAGAGTCAATACAGTAGAAAGAAGCTAAGGTTCCTTTAACTCATACTAAAAAGAGACGGCGACAATAACAAAGGTCCATGTAAAAAATGAAGCAAATGTTGAAAATGTTGGTGGAAGTTAAGAACATGGTTAGCGAGGAAATTGAATTTCCTAGAAAGGAAAGGATTGAAGAAGTATTGAAAGAAGTCAAAGATGAATTAGTTGAGTGGGATTCAGCCGAAGAGACGAAAGAAGGATTCATAGAACTAGAAAAACAAACTGATGGAAAAGCAACTGTTGATAATGGAGAAGATGAGTTCTTGGAAGAAGAAGAATAGCTTCTTGACTATGGGAGTGAAGCTGAGGCCGCTCCTATTTCAACCATTGGCCTCCTCTCCATCGAATTCTTAGCTAGTATAGAGCAACCAAATAGCTTGGAAGGGGATGTGTTTGTATAAGAGGTTGAATGGGCAACTTTATCTGATTCAGTTATATAAGAAGCATGTTCAAGTGATCTTTGGCAAGCTAATAGATGACATGAAGAAACATCTATAGCCTCTCTATGTTAAAGCATATATCAATGAGAGACCAATCAGCTGAGTGTTTGTTGATGGTGGATTCATTTTGAAAGTAATGTGATAACTCCATGAAATGTAGTTATTTATGCCCCATAATTGTGCTTCACGGCATGCTTAGTCCTTGTTCTTATGCATATTTGGAAGGTTTTATGCTCATTTTTGTTAAATGTCATTTGGATACCTTCCTTTATGTTTTTGAGCAATTTGTGCATATATGTTGATTGATTAAGTAGATTTACAATTATATTTAATTTGGTGCTTTCTCTAATGTAGGAAGGGTTCAAAAGAGACAAAATGATGCAAGCCAAGGCCTAGCATTGGAGGAAAAAAGCCAAGGATGCATTCCAGTCTTCCACGCCGCGGCGCAAGAATGTTCACGCCGCGGCGTGGTTGTGTCAGCCAGCCCAATACTGATAGGGCAGAGAGCTCCACGCCGAGGCGTGGGAATGTTCACGCCGCGGCGCGCGTCGGCGAGCTGAGCCTATTTATTTCATTTTTCACGCACCCTTTCTCTCTCTCTCTCAGTTTCTCTCTTTTAGGTTTTAGTTTTTAGGTAGATTAGGGTTAGAGGCTGCGGCTGGGCTCTCCATTGGAGGTGGAGATGGAGCTTGGGGAGCTAAGGATGGAGCCCTTCCTTCATTAGAGGAGGATCCGAGCTTCAATGGCAAAATCCATAAGCTTTCTCCTTCTCTCTTTTCTCTTTTCTCTTCCTCATTTTTTGAACATGTATTTTGTAATTTGTTCTCATGTTCATTGTATAGCTGAGCTTTGTTTAGGGATGACTTTGGATCCTTTTATCAATATTAATGATTTGTTCTTTTCTAAGTTTGTGTGGATCTTTGATTTTGTTCAATCATATTGTGTTTAATGCCCTTGAGTGTTTGGCCAACATTTGAGTGATTTGATAAAATCTAATGAACCTAGACATAGGGATTTGGGTTTGAGATCGTATGTATGGTTGATGTATGTTCGATTCTATTCCAATGGCGGGATGAGTTGATTCGCTAATGGGATAGACATATACCTCTTAGCCATGCATAGCACGTGTTTGAGAATAGACCTTAAAGAGTGGATTTTGTGTTAGCTCTCAAGGACACTTAGAGAGTTGGGCAAATGAAACCATGGTTAGATGACCTAGACATAGGCGTTTAGCTAATGTAGATTCTCAAGCTAACCTAATCATTGCATTCATATTTATGAGGAGGATTGCATGTTGTTGGTTGATGTACAAGGTGAAGAAGGATTTCCCTAAGCTCTAACCGTTTATCCTTATTGCTTTATGTCTTTACTTTCTCTACTTTTATCCATTTTTATGTTCTTGAATAGAATTAGGTAAGCTATCGGTTAATACTTAGCATTAGAAATAAAATTATCCTCGTGGGAACGATATCTGTACTCATCATTTTATTACTTGTGCGACCCGTGCACTTGCGGTTAGCAAATGGGCAACACGTTTGACCCTTAACATAATGCCCCTGATTACATTAAGGAAATTGGGGAAGACACAAGTTGATTAATTGACCACCAACATGAAGATGACAAACTTCACTGGGGAGGCCACGATAGCTGTGGTAGTGCTAATAGCCGATATAATTGTTGGAAGCAAAACAACTAAAATAACCTTCTTTGTCGTTGATGCAAAACCAACTTACTCAGTTTTGTTAGGTAGAGACTGGATTCACTCTAGCTAGTGTGTGCCTTCTGTGATTGACTATGTGACTTTAAAGACTGGTTTTGAAGATAACAAACATGAAGATGATGGGAAGACAAAGTCCAAGAACTTCCAGAATAACTTTAGGACTTAGAGGCTTTTTGTACGGAGCCTTCTGGATATCTCATTTATTTTGGAAGAAAAGATATAAATGTTTTTCAATTAAATCCAAATTTTTAAAATGGCTTTTGAAAATAATTAAAAGGTTTTGGGTGTTTTGGAAATAAACTAGGAAGTTTTTTAAAAACTATTTAAAATGACTCTGAACAGTTCTATTCGAATAAAGTTCCCTTTATTCGTATAAACCAAGTCAAGTGAACCTTTTTCTATCAAAGGTTATTCGAATAACCTTGAAGTTATTCAAATAACTTTTTCAAAATCAAGCTGCACAACTCTGTTTTCAAAAAATCTATTCGAATAGCACCTCTGCTATTCAAATAGAAGCTTTCCAGAATGGTTTTCTTAAATACACTATTCGAATAATCCAAATGTTATTGAATAGCCATGTTTCATAGAAAACTCCTTTAAAAAGAGTTATTCGAATAACCCTCATGTTCTTCGAATAGCATATATCAGAATATGTTTTCTCATGGTTTTTCAAAACGTGTTATTCGAATAACACAAAGGTTATTCGTATAAACATGAGTTCCTGATTTGGAAACAAACGACCATATTTGCATTCATTATGTGTTTTAATTGCTCCCAACGACTATCTTCTCATGAGCTCTATAAATACTAACCTTGGTTCATCTTTGAAAACTCACCCAACAATCTAAAATAATTTTCTCTTGCTTTAATCCGTGAATTTCATTTTTACATTTTTTTTATGCTCTTTTTCACCAAAACTTTGAGATATCCTTAAAGAGCTTTTTAGAGCTTCAAGTTGTACTATTTATTCTGTTAAGAGTTTCTCTTCTACTATATTCTGCTTCAGTGTAAAGAGGGTGAGGTATCCCTCAAAAGTTTTGTAAGGGTGAGGCATCCTTGAAAGTTGAGGCTTTAGCACAAAGGTAAAGTTTCCCTGCTTTGAATAGTGCTCTAGTTTGTAATGGTAGCATGCACTTGTTCAAGCTTGCATTGAAAGTGAAAAATCTCGGATAAATTTTCGAGGACTAGATGTAGGCCACAAGTGGTTGGTGGCTGAACCAAGATAAATATTATGCTTGTGCTTCTCTTCTCAATCTTTTTTAATACCTGCAATTTATTTTATATTTTTACGTGTTTATTTTTTGTGCTTAAGGCTCTCTATGTTCTCTATTTATTCACTTCTTTTAAAAAATAGCTTCAATAAAATTTGTTTTACAAGTGTTTGCAAAAAGTTTTTATATACTCAATTCACCCTTCTCATGAGTATTGAAGTCACTTGGTAACAAGTGGTATCAGAATTATACTATTGCATAAAGAGCTTAGCAGGTTCAAGAGAACATGGCTTCTTCAAATGGTTTTTCATAAGGATCTTCCATAAACCGACTACCCTATTTCAATTAGGATGGTTATGCCTATTGGAAGGAAAGAATAAAAATTTTTATTGAAACTAGATGTGTGGGATGCTATTGAAAATTGTGCTTTTGTGCCTACACGTATGGTCGATAGTGTAAAAATTGAAACACCGAGAAATGAATGGACTGATGAGGACAAAAGAAAGGTTCAATATAACTTAAGAGCCAGAAACATCATTACCACTGCTTTGGGGTATGATGAATTTTTCTAAATTTTAAACTGTAAAACTGCCCAAGAAATGTGAGACACTTTGCAAGTTACCCATGAGGGTACTAGTGAAGTTAAGAGGTCGAGAATCAATTCTCTAACTCGTGAATATGAATTATTTAGAATGAACCAAGAGAAAGCATTCAAGAAATGCAAAAGAGGTTCACTCACATTGTAAATTATCTTGCATCATTAGGAAATAATTTTTCTAACAAAGATCTTATTAATAAAGATTTGAGATGTCTGAGCAAGATTTGACAACCCAAGGTGACAGCTATATCATAATCAAGAAAGTTGTCAATGATGACACTAGCTACCCTCTTTGGGAAACTTCAAGAGCACGAAGTGGAACTAAATAGGCTTAATCAAAGTGAAGAAAATGATAAGAAAAAGAAAGGGATTGCACTCAAGGTTACTTCCTCTGTAATTGATGAGGAGGAGGAGGAGGATGGAAATGGCGCAGAGAACATTGAGCTAAATGAAGAAAATCTCAGTCTTCTGGTAAGAAAATTTGGGAAATTTCTCAGGAAAAAGGGAACTCAAAGAAGACCCGTCATAAAGGGGAAGGAGCACATCAACTCCAACTTGCTACGAGTGCAAAAAATTGGGACACATGAAGATGGAGTGCCCAATTTACCAAAAAAAGATGGAGAAATTGGAAAATAAACCCCCCAAGGAAAAAAAAGGAAGAAGATCCTACATAATATGGGATTACAATGATATGGACTCCACTAATAACTCAGATAGCGAGGAAGCTCACCTATGTCTTATGGCTAAAAGAGAAGCAGAAGAAGAAAGCGACAATGAGGTAATTTCTAACTTTGACTTATCTCCTTCTTATAATGAACTACAAGATGTTTTCGAAGAATTGCATGATGAATCAATAAGGCTCACAAAATTAGTATCTTCATCTAAGAAACTATTTCTTCTTTAGAAAATCAAATTCTTATTTTAAACCAAGAAATTAAAGAATTAAAAATTAAAAATGAGACATTAGGATTAATTGATGTTAATTCTTCTTGCATAACTTGTTCTTTACATGATTCTACATTTTTATCTTGCTCATCTTGCAAATATTTTGAAAAAGAAATTGACTTAAAAACTACCCATTCAAAATTTACTTTCAGAAGGAATAATTTAAATATTTTATTAGGAAAACAAAGAGTTATTTTTCAAAAAGCTGGGATAGGATATAATCCCAAAAATCAGCAAAAAATGTATAAAAATTTCTTTGCATATTCAAGTACTTCTAGCAATCCTTTTATTAAATGTCTTCTGCAACATCCACCGTAAGGTATCACATTTAAGACTAATCCTAATATAATTTACCCAAGTTGTAAAAGAATTAATCTTGTAAAAAACATTAAATTTAAATTTTCATTTGCGGAAAAAGTGAAAAGAAATAAAATAATTAAAAACTATAAGTACAACTTGTATAAAAACAAAACTCACCATAATATACATTAATATTACAAACCTTGTTCTTAAATAATTTACATAAATATTACACTCCCAAAAATAAATATGTACAACATGTACATCAAAACATAAACTATCTTACTAAAACTTTTAAAAACTAAGGACTTGGGCCCTCGGAAGGATCCTCCTCCTCAGTGTCATCAAAGAACCCAGGTGGGTACATCACTCGCCTGACAGGGGTTCTAGCCGAAGACACCACTGAGTCCTCCTGTGGTGTATAAACAGTGCCACCCTAGAGCTCTCGAATAGGCATCGTGAACTCCAGACGCACAGACACATGCTGAGTCAAAACAGGAATCCCATCACGGGTTCCACTCAGATTCAAAATCAAATCCCCGGTATACACAAATCGTTCATTATCTAAGTTAAATCTCCAAGCATCAGTTCCACCATGGAACTATACTCGGACAAATCCTAGTATTTGGCGCCTTGCCGCCATTCCAACAAACTAAGAAAAACTGTTACTGATAAAAAGTAGAATTTTCAGCTTCTTCGTCTCCTCAGTCTTCATCAAACATACATAATAAAATAGATATAACACAATAAAGAGGTGAGATCCCCTGCATCAATACTAGTATGGCAGTATAGAAAATGACAGTAGATATACTGATACAATATTAACACATTGAATCATATTATCACATCACAGATAAATTATCAGATAACATAATATCATACCAATATGTTGACCAACTATGCATATGTTCACAGACCCATTCCTACTCCATGGAGCTAATCACAATTTCGGAGAGAAAGATAGGGAGTACATGTCTGTATATCATCAGCCTCAAATCATGTGCCAATATATTATATCAATGTGCGCAACATGACTCATAGAAGACACTCTTAACCAATCACGAAAAGAGTAGTAACTCTGTCAAGACCGTCAGTGTGTTTGCATAGGATACCACGGCGTAAAGGTGCTACCATCTGGTCACATATGATATTCCACACCTCGACATCTCCAAGATCACTGAAGAACGTAGCTACGCGATTCTCACCCGCACGAAAGTGTAAATTCAATCTCCTAGGTATACTGCCTTAACCAATTAAGCTGACACACTTTTCAATGCATGATGTATGATTCAAATACACATACAATCATTATTCTCACAGTATTTCACATACACACGTCATCTCTTGGCAGTATCACTTTTCAACATAACCGAGCCCACCACAACAGCCCGACAGCAACCCACTGTTATTTCCAATCGCGTAAACATTTTATCGCATTTTCACAATAGTAAAACATTTTTCTTACGTTTTCAAATTGCGTGAATATTTTTCAACGTTTTTATAATCGCAAAAATTTGTTCAAACATTTTCTAAATCGTGTAGGGATTTTTAAACATTTTCTCAATTGCATAGCAATTTTAAATCATTTTCTCAGTCTAATAGCTTAAAAATCACTATTTTGAGAACAAATGACATTTCTCTAATATTTTTCACATAAATAATTATTTTAGCTTTATTTACCATATTTTACTATTAAAAATCCTTTAAGTAACATTTTTCATCATTTCTCACAAAATTACATTTCTTTGATTTAATTTGGATATTACAGCCCGAAATTTCCTAACGTATTTCAAAACTCAAAGGGTGAGATATACGTCAGTAAATTTCAAGTTTTAATTGTTATCTTGCTTCATAACTCAATTATATTAATTTAATTCTAAAAATTGGTTTATTTTCTTTTTATGTCTACAAGCCCATCAAATTAATTTCCTCTTAATTAAACATCTAAGCCTACTTAGTAAAATAATATTGGATCTAAAACCTCAAAATTAGGCATGTTGGCTGAATTACAATATATACTTCATAAATCATATTTTCACCACCTTATTCTTTACAAACACCTTTAATCCAATTTATTGTCATAAAATCATTTAATCCATGTTTAGAAAAATAATTTAAAAAATTTTACTTCCATTATGGTGTTGAGGCTGTGAGCTTCTAGGATTCTTTAGAACCTTCATACACTTCCTCATCATGCATATCACATCCTACTATATACAATAATCAATATGTTTTCAAAATCACATATTCAAGCATATAATCAAAGGTATAAATCATACCAACCAAAAATCATCACAAACTAAGCAAGCTTAAACCACACAAGTGAATAAATCCTTATGGATTTTTTACCACAAACAAGTCATTCCCTTACCACCAACACTTGGTTGATGAGGTTAATCTCCCTCTTACCTCAAGGAAGACAAAAACCCTTCAAGTTGTTTCTACTATGGATTTCGTGAACCACCAAAGAAAACCCTAACAAGCTTGAACAAAACAAAGTCATAAACTAAGCTTGAAAAAAGAAAAACCATGGATCAATCATGGCTTAAAAACTCAAGAATCAAACTTAGGAACAAGAAACAAGTACTTTACCTTGTAGAGTAGAAAACTCTAGCTTGATTTTGAAGCACCAAAAGGATGAACTAAGTGAAACTTATAAGATGAAAAGTGTTTAGGATATTGTCTAGGTTTAGGAAATGATGTTGGATAGAATTATAGAAGCTTGGATGTTAGTTTTGAAGGTGGTGGCTGAATGCTTCAAGAAAGGGAGAGAATGGAGTTTTGTGTTTGTTCTTGGAAGAGACAGAATGGAGAGAAATGTTTTAAGTCACAAAGTGATAGAAATAAAATGAAATGTCCTATTTCTCAAGTGCATGCATAGAAATACTAGAGCTTGTTCAATAAGATAGAAATTAATCACATGGCTTCACATGGCTTAGGTCATTAAATGGTCATCCTTTGGTCATAATAGATGAATAGATTGTTCATGAACTTCCTAGAATCACTTAGTGGCCGTGGAGCACATGGAGGTGAGTAACTAAGTTTTGATTCAATTAGTTTCCTAGTTACACTTAGTTTAGGTAGTTAGTTCATCTAGTTTCTTGTAATTAGTTCATTTAGTTACAAGGCTAAGTATCTAGTTACAAGCTTAGGTCATGCATTGTCATGCATTCTAGAAGACTCTAGATCCTCCTTGTAACCATGGACTCTAAGGATTAGCAAACTAAGTTTGCTCCATTTAGTTACTAATTAGGCTTTAGGTTAACTTAGTTGGGTTACTTAGTTTCTTGGCTAATTAGACTAGCCACTAAAGTTGACCACATCCTATTGGTTTAGAAAACTCAAACCATTAATATTGACCAATTTCTATTGGTTCACCAAATTGTGAGTCACAAAAACTTTTCCCAGCTTATTTTCCAACGGACACAGGATACAGAATCTATTACCCAATTGGGGGTCCCTAAGGGTACTATACCCAAAACTAACACACAAGGACCCAATAAAATTTTGGTACCAAAAGTTAAAAATTAAATATGTGTTGTAGGTGTGCTTGAAGGTCAAGAGCTCAAATTGGTATCTCGATAATGGCTGCTCCAAGCACATGACCGGAGATGACTCCAAGTTCTCATTCCTTGTTTCCAAGACTCATGGGCATGTAACCTATGGAGATAACAATAAAGGAAAGATTCTTGGAATCAGCAAAGTTGAGATTCTGGCAAAAACACATTTGGACAATAAGATGAAAGATAAGATAAAGCAAGAGGAAAGTGAAGAGGACCCCCCCAAACCAAGAGGATTCACAAGCCATGGACCTTCCCAAGGATTGGAGGACCTCAAAATATCATCCTCTTGATCAAGTAATAGGTAATGTATTTAAAGGTGTAAGTACTAGAAACTTAATTAGAAATGCATGTAATCATATGGCTTTCATTTCACAAATTGAGCCTAAAGACATAAATGAAGCCTTTATTGATGAACATTGGTTCTTAGCCATGCAAGACGAACTAAATCAATTTGAAAAATATCAAGTTTGGGAATTGGTTCCAAGGCCCAATGATCATCCAATTATAAGAACCAAATGGGTCTTTAGGAACAAGCTTGATGAAGCGGACTTAATAACTAGAAATAAAGCAAGGCTTGCAGCAAAAGGGTACAATCAAGAAGAAGACATATATTATGAAGAAACGTATATGCCTGTAGCTAGATTAGAAGCTATTAGAATGTTACTTGTATATGCTTACATCATGGATTTTGAGTTATATCAATGGATGTTAAAAGAGTCTTTTTAAACAGTTTTATTCAAGAAGAGGTATATATTGAACAAGCTCCGGGTTTTGAAAGTCATGATTTGCCCAACCATGTTTTCAAATTGAAAAAGGCTTTGTATGGTTTAAAGTAAGCTCCTCGAGCTTGGTATGAAAGGTTGAACAAATTTCTTTTAGAAAATGATTTTACAAGAGGAAAAGTTAATACAACCCTTTTATCAAAAATAAAAAACATGATATTCTCCTTGTACAAGTCTATATTGATGATATAATTTTTTGGTTCTACTAATGAATCCCTTTGTAAGGAATTTTCCAACACAATGTAAAATGAGTTTGAAATGTCAATGGTGGGAGAACTCAATTTCTTCATTGGGCTTCAAATCAAGAAAACCAAGGAAGGGACCTTTATAAGCAAAACCAAATACTACAAGGAACTGCTCAAAAAATTTGAAATGGACAATGCCAAATGCATGGCTACACCAATGGACACTTCCTGTTATTTGGACAAAGATGAAAGAGGTAAATCTGTAGAAAATTACCAAATATAGAGGTATGATTGGATCTCTTCTTTATCTTGCTACTAGTAGGCCAGATATAATGTTTAGTGTATGCATGTGTGCTAGATATCAAGCTAATCTTAAAGAATCACACTTATGTGCTGTAAAAAGAATCATGAAATACCTTTTAGGCACTTCACAAATGGGATTATGGTACTCTAAGGGTGCCTCATATAGCCTTCTTGGTTATTCCGATTTTAATTTAGCGAGATACAAAATGAACAGAAGAGTACTAGTGGGACATGTCACTTGCTTAAAAGCTCCTTAGTTTCTTGGCATAGTAAGAAACAAAATAGTGTGACATTACCTACTGCTGAAGTTGAGTATATCACATTTGGGAGTTGTGGTGCTCAAATTCTTTGGATAAAGCAATAACTTCAAAATCCCTATACGATGTGATAATACTAGTACAATAAATCTGTCTAAAAATCTCATTTTGCACTCTAGAACAAAGCACGTAGAAATAAGGCATCACTTCATTAGAGATCATGTACAAAAAGGAGACTACATACTTGAATTTATTGAAACATCTAAACAACTTGCAGATATATTCACTAAACCCTTAGCAAAAGAAGCATTCTTTTATATTAGACGAGAGTTAGGCATTTTTGATCAATTATACATATGAATGAATGCTCGCATTTATTGTTCAATCACTAGTTTATCCTTCTTGATTATTACTGACTTGAGCGTTGGAGGTATCCCAAAATTTGTTTTGGAGGTACTCCAATCATTAGGTAAGTTTTCTTCTCTTAAAATGTATCTCTGTACGTGCTAACTGATGTTTTCTTGATAAGATTATTTGAATAAACTTGTGGTTATTTGAATAACCATAGTCAGCAAATTGGAATACTTGTGTTTTCTAACTGTTTTATTCTAATAAAGTTAGCCTATTCTCTGGCTGTATTGTTTGCTTTTATTTGAATAAGCTCATACTTATTTGAATAATGTTTTGGCAGAAAGCCTAGCTTACAAGCTTGGTTATTCGAATAACTATATAGTTATTCAAATAACATCTAATAGAAAGCCACGTCGTTTGGCTTTCCACGCAAGTTTATTCAAATAAAGCCCATGCTATTCGAATAAACTCGGGCTCTATATATGCCAACAACGCATCTCACTCCTTCATTTTCTCATTTCACCTCTCCTTCTCTATTTCATTCTTCTCATCTTCTCTCAGAGTGTTGCGTCACCCATCCACCCAGAAACCAGAAAACCTTCTTCTATATTTTCTTCCACCACCATTATCCTCCATCCCTCCACCATCTTTGCAACCCATTCTTTTTCTTCTCCACCAATCTTTCCCTCACAGCCACCATAGCCATGGCATCTTCCTCTTCTCGCGTAAAATGTGCTCGTATGAAGACTACTCCTTGCAACAACCCACTAGACCTGTGAAGGCTCTCCTCCAATGAGAGTGAATTAGGTCACTTCATCACTCATTTTTAGCAGCGCGTTCTAGTGTAACCCAAGTATCTTGATCTGAATTTCTTCGAGAAAGAAGGTAGCTTTGACTTTCTGAACTTGCTGAATCATCAAGGAGTGCTCCAAATCTGTTCTCACCAGGCTGTTATCTACCATGCTTTAGTCAAGATGTTCTATTGTAACTTGACAATTGATGGTCAGGATCTTCACGCTAACATCTATGATCAACACGTGGTGATTACTCCACAAGATTGGTTCTAGCTGTTTGAATTGCAGACCACTGGTTGCATTTTTGAAGAAAATGGCAATTCGCCTCCTTTTCCAGAGTATAACAAGGTATGGACCACTGAAGACTTGTTGAAATATGGCCTAACTTTTCCAAAAAAAAGGGGTCAAGGGGGGCATGTTAAAGAGCCACGACTGGCTCTTACACTATGCCTACGCACATATACTGGCTCCACAAGGTGGAAACTATGCTTACCTGAGTGAGGATGACATATTCATGCTATGGGTTTTGAAGAAAGGCTACCAAGTCAACTGGCCTAACTTCATCATGAAGCATATGATGAAGGCAAAGGGTAAAGAAAAGTCTAATTTGCCCTATGGCATAATCATCACGACCCTTCTTGGCAAATACCCTCAGACTCTAGAAATTGAGTAGGCAACCAAGCTGACTCACCACAATGTCTTCGACTCTTTCACTCTGCACAAAATGAAGATGATCAAGACTGCAGATAGCTGGGTGTACCCGGATGAGGTTGAAGATGATGAGCTTAAGCAAGAAAACCAGCCTGCTGCTGATGTATGTGCTCCTCCCGCTCCTGCTGCTGCTACTGGTCCAATCACAAATGAGCAACTCTTGAAAACCATGTTGGACACTAGAGCTTACATGGAGAACACATTTTCTATTTTGTTTGATAGAATAGAAGGTGTAGAGCGGGAACAGGCAGCCCTATGAGCCTTTCTGACTGGCAGGGCACCTAACTCTCCTCCTCCGCCACCAGATGCCTATTTTTAGATTCCTATACTTAGAATCCTTGCTTGTTTTTATTAGCTGCCTTTGTCTTTGCTACATATGCTGATGTAATTGGCCATAATGATTTAATGAATAAAATGAATCATTATTTCTCAAATGCTTTACTGAACAATATTGTTGTTGTTTGAATCAATGCTCAATTTATTGCTCATGCACGCTGAACTTAAATATATACATTATTTGCTTTCTCTTGCCCCAATCTTTTTTATTATAACAAAAGAAGGAGAAAAAGCTTGAACTCAATTCTCTTTGATAAATTTCTTTGTTTGAGAAAAAACAGGTAAAATTAAAATGAAAATTGGATTCCAAAAGGGGGAGCTGCGCACTTCTCTGATATAAATTACTTCTTACGAAAAATAGGGGGAGTAAGTCTCTCAAACTAACTGTGTGAATTCCAATTTATCTGAACTAACTTCTTTTCTCAATATTAGTTCGTCATCATCAAAAAATGAGAAAATGTGATTGACTATGCGACTTTGAAGACTGGTTTTGATGATAACAAATATGAAGATGATGGAAATACCAAGTCCAAGAACTTCAAGAATAGCTTTAGTGTAACACCCTAATTCTAAATACTATAGTATACCCTAAGTATACAAAGTAAACAGAATTAAGTATGCCACTTTATAACTTAAGCATGAATTACAACCTGTTCCATATCTACTAACGAGTAAATATATAGAGCCTTTATAAAAGTAAGAGAGCAAGACATTTTACACCTCAAGAAACTTGCCTTTTTACTAAACGTCTACCTGATATGTCTAAGATTATAACTTATACAAACTACATATATACAATTAATTATAGAACAATTAATAGAAATACAAAGCTAAAATAATTACATTAATAACTTAACTAAGTCTTCATCACCTTGCCTTACGCTTGCTTCACTCCTTCTCTAGATGGAAAACATAAAAAGAATTAGGGTGAGAATTAATAATTCTCAATTATAAGTTTGAAATCGTGACATCATGGTAAATCCAGCTGCTTCGAGAAAAAACCAAGTTCAAAACAATATATGAAAAGGTGGCATAAGCCAAAAATTCAATCATTTACCTTCCTGAGGCAGACATTTCATTTAATGATAAAAACATTATACATGTCACTCTATGACCAACATAATTAAACATACTTGCTCATAAAGTATAAAAGATAATTTAATAATTTCATAACAATTAATTTAAATAACATTTACTATAAACATTTATCATCATTCTAGGAATAATACCTAACTCACTTTAAATACTATTCCCAGCCTTTCGTAACTAACTTTTATCTTCAATTTTCACATTTAATCAAAATAAGACAATTGCCCATACAATTGTTAATTTTATGCAATGCATGGTAATGTATGATTATGCCTAATGAAAGCCCTAAAGTATGCTCATGCAATGATTTTTAAAAGATTTTATCTTTGAAAATACATGTTATTTGAATATTTCCAAGAAACCCTTTTGTTCCTTGTATTGTTTCTGGGTAGGCAGGACGCCCTTTTATTCCTTGTACTACCAAACATTTATAACTTTAGCACTTGGGGCCCTTTTGTCCAAGCCGCTTGGAGCCCTTTTATCCAAGCTATACTTTACAATACATGGAAACATCAAATAACAAGTTTGAAAACAAAACATGTAAGAGTACTAAAAACCTTTCCTTCTTTCATTTTACATAATCATACTTTTCCTTACACAATAGAGAAGCGATACCATAATCATTAAACTCCCCCTTTATACATTATCATACATGCTTGTAGAGGGGGGCTCGTTCAACCCCATCTACCTTTATCATTTCTTTATATTGCTTCCCAATATCATGCTTATCAACATCATTTAACATCAATGCATGATATTTATACATACAAATTATAGTCACCACAAGGCAGCCACTACTATGCCCCTTTTTATCATTATTCAAGCAACATTCTCATATACAAAAGCAACACAATTCTGGTCACTTGGAGGCAGCATTTTGGTGTGTACTTTCACCCAAATAAGCCACCATTTTACACAACAAAGGTTCTGATTTAAGCCAGGTAGCTTTTCTGCCTTACTTTTTAACCAACATTCAAGCCACAGATTCAACACAAAGGTAATCCAAACTCAACCACAAATAAGGCAGCAATCTGCCATCATTATTATCACAATTAAACTACCATTACACTCGTCAAAAGTGAGCAAAAATTCTATTCAAATCTGGACAGCAACCTATTTTAGTTGTTGATCATCATACAAGTTACAAATTCTAGCATAAATGCATCCAAAATTTAATCATAAGTTGGGCAGCATTCTGCCTTCCTTTTGTATCATAATTCTAACCATAATTTCAATCAAATAACCATCACAAGTTCTGCCCAAAACAGGGCATTAATCTGTGTTCGACATTCAAATAAAATGAAGTCATAAACTTCACTAAATCAATCTCAATATCAACATAAGGCTTGTTAAAAGTTGAAACATACTTTGAAAGTAAATAATCATGGTTTCAGCTATGAGATACCCATCTATATTGTTAACCAATATTATAAATTTTCTTTCAAGAATTCATAAAAGAAGCAAGACAAAATAAATTCAAGGAACAAGAATACAAAATACAAGCCATTCCCTTTCATTTTTCCTTGGTTTAGCTGTAAGTTTTCTTAATGAGCACATAGTCTATAAATTTCTCATAAGTTATAAACTCACTTTTAAAAGTCAATAAAAGTGACTCCATTTATCTTGGCCGTGAGGTAGCAAAGTGTGAACAAGTGACCATGTAGCAAAGTTTGAACAAAGTGTGAGCAAGTGTGAATACATATTATTCTAACCACTTAAAAGCTACACGGTTTCTATGTGGAAACCGTGACTTACAGCAGCAAGAAGAGGCAATATAGTAGCAACAAAGAAACAAAAATTACATGGAATCCCCTACCTTGGCTCCACTAATTTGCTACTTTGTTCTACCCTTCCTAGCCTTTGATTCCTTCTTGCTTTTGCTTTTTCCTTCCTTTCGACTTTTTCCCTTCTCTCTCACGCTGCTACTGCTGTCATGTTCTGTTTTTGCCTCTGTTTTTAAGGTGAAAACTGTGTGACAAAAAGAAGAGGAACAAGAGAGAACAAGATTTAATAGGAATGAAAAAGGAAGTATGAAAATGGGAGATAAAGAGTGGATAAATGAAGCTCTTTTCACCCTCCGTTTTCAGCTTCTGGATCGCGTGAAAGAGTGAAAGAAAAGTTGGATAAAATGACCAAAACGTGTGGCTGTGAGTGAATGAGGATATATTTAAGATTTTTATGCTAAAACTTTGATGTATGTTTCGTATACTTTAATTTTATAAAATTGAATTTTTAAGTATTTATAAGTTTTATAGAATATTTTAGGATTCATTTTAGTCTTTAAATTTATTTTTTCATAATTTTTTATACACTGATATTTATTAAATAAGTTGTATTATTTTTTAAATTAAATCAAACTTGTAAAATAGATAAATATGTTTATCTTAAATTATTATTTTTACTAAAATATTCTTCATATTCTACTTACTATCTCTATGAAATTTCATAATTTTTTGAGCTGTCTAATTGTCTCAGCTATTTCTCAGCAGTATCCTTAAAAAAACTAAATTAACTCAGTTGATTCTCTAAATTTTTCTACAACTCTTATCAATTATTTATAACTAGGAAATAAATTTTTTATATTTATTTTCATCATATCAACTGATTCAGCAAATGCCTTAATTATTCTATCATATTCAGTGTTATAGATTTACGCTCAAACTAGTTCAAAAAATTACCTAAATTAACATATAATCTCTTACTAGTATCACTGAGCTACTATAACCCTAATTAGGATCATTAATTTAGGGAGGGTGTTACATTTAGGACTTAGAGTTTTTTTGTACAAAGCCTTCTAGATATCTCATTTATTTTGGAAGAAAATATATAAATATTTTTCAATTAAATCCAAATTTTAAAAATGGCTTTTGAAAACAATTAAAAGGTTTTTGGTGTTTTGGAAATAAACTGGGAAGTTTTTTAAAAATGATTTTGAACAGGTCTATTCGAATAAAGTTTCATTTATTCGAATAAACCAAGTCAAATGAACTTTTTTCTATCAAAGGTTATCCGAATAACCTTAAAGTTATTCGAATAATGTTTTCAAAATCAAGCTGCAAACCTCTATTTTCAAAAAGGCTATTCGAATAGCACATTTGCTATTCGAATAGAAGCTTTTTAGAATGGTTTTCTTAAATACACTATTCGAATAACCCAAATGTTATTCGAATAGCCCTGTTTCACAGAAAACTCCTTTTAAAAGAGTTATTCGAATAACATATATCAGAATCTATTTTCTTGTGGTTTTTCAAAACGTGTTATTCGAATAACACAAAGGTTATTCGAATAAACATGGGTTCTTGATTTGGAAACAAATGACCATATTTGCATTCATTACGTGTTTAATTACTCCCAACGGCTATCTTCTCATGAGTTCTATAAATACTGACCTTAGGTCATCTTTAAAAACACACCCAACAAATTGAAAGAATTTTCTCTTGCTTTAATCTGTGAATTTCATTTTTACATATTTTTTGCTCTTTTTCACAAAAACTTTGAGATATCCTTAAAGGGCTTCTTAGAGCTTCAAGTTGTACTACTTACTCTTTTGAGAGTTTCTCTTCTACTATGTTCTGCTTCAGTGTAAAGAGGGTGAGGTATCCCTCAAAGGTTTTGTAAGGGTGAGGCATCCCTGAAAGTTGAGACTTTAGCACAAGGGTAAAGTTTCACTGCGTGTGAAAGGTACTCTAGTTTGTAACGGTAGCAAGCACCTGTTCAAGCTTGCATTGATAATGAAAATCTCAAATAGTTTTTCGATGACTAGACGTAGGCCACAAGTGGTTGGTGGCTGAATCAGGATAAATACTGTTCTTGTGCTTATTTTCTCAATCTCTTTTAATACCTTTAATTTATTTTATATTTTTACGTGTTTATTTTCTATGCTTAAGGCTTTCTATCTTCTCTTTTTATTCAGTTCTTTTTAAAAATAGTTTCAATGAAATTTGTTTTACAAGTGTTTGCAAAAAGTTTTTATATACTCAATTCACCCCCCTCTTGAGTACTGAAGCCACTTGGTAACACCTTCTACTCTTTATTAGATGCTAATGTTTTGGGAAGGAGAGAACGTAGAAATGGTGCCAACTGACCAGAATCCTTTCACAACTGAAGTGAATATGACAAAGATAGTGTTCCACTCACCACAAGTGGGAACAATTTTTGTTTCCCAAGATTATGAAGAAGGGACTTTACATTCTTGTGATTTTACATCTCAAAGCTTTCAATTCAAAGCCTAGGTCGACATACGACCTTAGCAAAGCAGTATTAATGGATCAACCAAGTAAGACACTTGAAAATATCATACAATGGCTAGCCCTATTCACAATTGAGTCAAAACTTGAGTCAATCAATCAAGACTCACTTCGGAGGCAAGCCAGGAAGGAAACTGTGCTTTCAAAGGAGTATCTAGAGTCACCAATTAGAACAAAAGTGTCTAGCTTTGAAGCATAGGAACCATTGATAGAAGTAAACTTGGGCACAGTCGAAGACCTAATAAATACCAGAGTTAGTGGTTTACTTGTTGAAAGTGATCGCAGCCGAATAATTGAACGTATAAAGCAATATCAAGACTACTTTGCTTAGAAGTATCATGAGATGCCAAGCTTATCAAGGTAGTTAGTGGAGCATCGACTACATATTAAAGGTTATAAACCACACAAACAACCATCTACGAGCTTCAACCCAGAACTCACGCCTAGGATCAAAGAAGAGGTAGAGTGGCTATTAAAGTTTGAGTTTATTAGAACAGCAATTTATGTTGACTGGCTATCTAACATTATCTCGGTTATAAAGAAAAATGGACAAGTGAGGATATGCATTGACTTTCGGGATCTTAACCTGGTGACCCTTAAAGATGAATATGTCTTGCCTATGTTGACTGGCTATCAGACATGGTGAATTTTGTGGCTTTCTAAGCATGTTTAGTCACTTTGTTACAACACTATGTGTGAGAAATAACTATTATTAACCTCAAAATTGGCTTAAACTTCTTAGTTAGTAGAAATAAATGTGGAGAGTTTGTTTCTAGGTCACAAATATGTGAATTATGCTATAGTTAAAATTTGAGAACAATCAGAGTTGGTTTAGTATTTTTAAGCATGCTGGTTGTGTGTTTTAATACCGGATTGACTAGTCACAGATATGAAAAAATGTGGTAATGGTGCAACAAGATTTTCTATGAATCTTAAGATTTATTTTAAATATGTTGAAAGTTAGGAAACTGGATTTGGTAGAATCTAAGTGTTCTTAGCACATCGGGAGTTTTAGTACCCTTTAATGGTTGGCTATAAGAAACCAATTCTGACTTCTTATCTCCATTCTCTCATAGCAATTGAAAGCAAAAGGAAGAAAAGAGAAAAGAAAGAGGGAAACCTACAGGAAAAGGAGAAAAAGGCCAAAATATTAGAGGAGCAAGAATCAAAGTTTGAAGGAGCATCCAAGAGCAAGTTCAAGGCTTGATCTCCATCTTTACTGCACAAGAGGTAGGGGATTAGAGTCCAATCTTAGCTTCTTTATCTCATTTTCACCATTTAGCATTTTTGGTGCATAATAGGTCAATTTGGGTTCTAGAGGTGTTTGAAGTGTTTTTCTTTGTTGAATGTGTTTCAATGGTTATTTATGACTTGTTCATGGTATAAGTTTGAGTTAGGAACTTAGAACTCTTCATATGGACATTTAGGGCACAAAGTGAGAAATGAGTGTATTGATTCATTGATTTGGTTTTTGAGTCCAAGTTTGGTGAATTAATTTGGTGATTGATGATTCCATCATGTTAGAGAGCATGTTAGGGGTTAAAAATCTCCTAGAATATGCCTATGAGTGGTTGAATTTCATTTTGTTCCTTAATGGAATAGTAAAAGAACCTGTAGAATTCTGCAGATTCTGTTCTGGGCAACTGGCGCTTAAGCACCCACAGCCCAGAGAGTTTTGTGTGCTACTGTTAAGCCAGTGCCTAAGCGCCCTTGGGTGAGCACCTGAGTGCACGTTGAGCGCTTAAGCGCCAGGCAAGGAGCGCTTGAGCGCCCATTGCTTGGAAGAACAGAAAAGGCTTTTTGACACTCGAGCACCTGAGCGCCCTATGTGGAGCGCCTGAGCACTTAGTCCTGGATTTCACAATATGTTTATCTTGTTGAAATGGAGTTCCCTAAGAGTTGGGATCGCCCATAGGCACCCAAGTGAGGGGATTTGCCTTAGGATGAGGTTGGAGAACCTTTAGGCATCAAAAATATGGGAAATGCCTTAGGATACAGTTGAGGAACCTTAGACACCCCAAGTGAGGTGGAGTGTCAAGGAGTAGTGTGTTGGGCTCCATTGTATGGTGGAATGCCATAGTGTAGTCTTGATAACCTTGAGCATCCAAGTGTGATGGAATGTAATAAGGTAGTGTTTAGAACCTTGTTCAACATGATGTTAACTTCGAAATCACTTGTGAAGTGATAATATGAGGTTCTAGATACAAGAGTATAAGTGTTGAGACACAATTAAGGGTATTTCTTGGAGAGAATAACCACCTAGTGAATATAAGGATTTATGGAACCTTGGGCATCCATTGAGATGTAGAATGCCATAGATAAATACCTAACACCTTGAGCAACATGAGGTTGCATTTATGAATCACTTGTGAAGTGATGAAGTGAGGTACTAGGTATTGTATGCAACTTTTACTTGGCTAATTGTATTTGTTATCATGCATAGGTTACTCCTTTGTGTTGAAAGTAGAGCTGGAGATGCATGGATGGAAATTACTTCCTTGTGAGACAAGGTTAAGTTATAGGAAGTACTAAAAAAGTGGTTTTGCTCCTTATGCGATAAGTAAGCTTGGTTGGTAGGTTTGCTAGTTTTCCTTTGCCACTTGGTTAGGAAGGACCTAGTGGTTGATGTAAGGATTTGTAAAAGACAGTGGATGTTCTAATTTCAAACTTGCTTATTGTTATTTCCTGTGTATTGTAGCCGTACATGGCATGTACAACCATTTGGCTAGAGAACAAGGTGTTGGATCTAGATTCTCATAGTAGGTAATGCTATTATGGTTAGGGTTACCAGTATGGGGGTGGAAGTAGTACTCTTACGTTGGTAAGGGGAAGGTATTCACCTATTACCAAGTAGTGCAAAAGGCTCTTAGGCCTATCCTGCTTAGCATATACAAGGGAACGAAGGTTTTTGGGAAATAATCAAATAGCATGTGTTTTGGTAAAACTAAAATCTGCATTAGCATTGCATAATCATTTTAGTAGGACTTTGTGTGAGCATAACCATACATCATAACATAAAGCATTGCATTGGTTGACGGCTGTATGGGAGGTTGCCATGGTTGCTCGATGATATCTTACGATTATATGGGCGATTGTTTGATATTATTGATTATTTCATGTGATTTAAGATTATAGCTTGCCTTGTGAATATTACGTAAGGTTGTATGTATATTCTGAAAGTGTTGAGTCGTGGCTCATTTATTTGTTGCAGGTATAGTCTTATGTTAATAGTGTGGTTTATTTATTTACTTATAATGAGAAATTGTGATTTCTCACCCCGTGTGTTGCCATGTAAATCCAGGTACAAGCAAAAGGATGCAGAAGAAGCAGAAGAACTAGCATAATTTATTTAGTTTCTTTTGAGAATATGTTGTATATTCTTTTTATGCTGCTTTGAGGTTGTATAAAGTTATATACTACAGTTTGCCTTTGTAAGGCTAATGATGTATGTATATAATTTTCTCGTTGTTCTGGCTCTCCATAGTTATTTATGTGAATGAATGTTATGAGTTAGATTATTGCTACAGGATAGAAGTAGCATAGCTAGTATTGTGTGCCTTATATATAAAGCAAATATATCAGGTTCTCAGTATTGGGATGTTACATTAGGGACACCTTATTACTACCAGAAAGTCTAGAAAAGCTCCCAATAGTTGCTGAATTACCTGGCTTACCTCTAGATAGGGAGATTGAATTTTGTATTGATGTGATTCTTGATACTTAACCGATTTCTATACCCCCTTACTACATGGCACTTGCGAAATTGAAAGAATTGAAGAACCAATTACAAGACTTGTTAGATAAAGGCTTCATTCGTCCAACCACTTCTCCTTAGGGTGCTCATAATCACATATTTTATACATTAATAAACCCTAATTTTTACTCATTTACATTCTCCATGTACTTAATTGATTGAGCTTGGTTATGTTTTGTAAGTTTGGACTCAAATTGGACTTAATTGATTTTTTTCAGCATGATTTATGTCTTACACTATTTTTGTATTTTGGTCATATCTTGAGTTCCAGATGTCTAATAATTATGTATTTTACCTTATAGGAAAGATAAGAGAGAGCTCTACAACTTTCATGGAGCTCTAGGTCAAAATCAGACATATAGTGCAGCTAATTGGTCATGGAATTCAGAACACAGGTTTTGTGATTGGAACCTGAATAGTGTACAGTAACTAGAGCATAACTCAGGCTGTAAGAACTTAATTGGGCTAAAATGTTGGCATCTACAATTTAAGACCCATATCTACAACTTTTATGAAGAATACAAGACTTATTTCAGATTTCTTAGAGGTCATATTGGGCTTCGAAGTCAGAACAGAGGAACTATAGCAGGGCCTGAGCAGTGTGCAGTAATCAGACCATATCTCGACTTGTAGGAATGCTTTTAGATTCAAACTAACGAAATTTGAAATATAAGATCCAGCCTTATAACTTTCATGAAGACCACTTGGTGATAAAATGATGAATGCAATGAGTTCAGTACTGAATGATTTCAGAGACAAAGAATCTCAATAATTTTTCACTCATCAAAAGTCATTTGGCATTTTCTACTCATTTTCCACTCATCCACTCACTCATGAATCAGCTCCCTTGTCATTTTGTATCCATAATCCTCTATAAAAGGGAGTCTTGGCTGATCATTTAAGAATCTTGGTCTTAGAGATCAAGATCATGCTATTGTGTTATTTGTTTATCTTGTTGTAGTTTTCTTTTGATCTAAATTGAAGTTATGTTCTTCTTCTTCTTCTTCTTCTCTCTTCCTTTCTTCTTGTCTATGAGTAACTAATTTTCATTTTACTTAAGTGAAAGGGTTAAGCTCTTGGTAATGAAATAAGGTTAGATTAATCTCTTTCTTGTGCTTAAATGATATATTTTCAAGTGGTCATTATATGTATTGTATTTTGTTTCCAATCAATTTAGAAACCCTTCTTGTAAAGTGGAGATCTTGATTTGTTGTAGACAAAATATTGACACAATGAATGCTTGAGCCCATTTATAAGTGGTGGTGTTAATAGATGATTAAAGGAATCATAATATAATTACATATATAATTTTAAATGAACTTTGAATATTGTATTTTCTGATTGGAACCTCCATTATGTGTGGATTCTAATTGAGTTATAAAAAGAATTAATATTGTCCTTATTTTATTTACTAAGAGTGGATCTCCTAACCCAAGTAAATCCTTTTTATTTGTAACTAAGTTTATCACCTTTATTATTATAACAAAATATTTACCTTACGTCAAAGACTTTTTCTTCATTAATTCCCTGTGGATCAACCTCAGACTCTTGAGAATTTATTACTTGAAACAACTTGTACTTGGGTTTGCAACTTTTAATTTGTATCAAGTTTTTGGCGCCGTTATCGGGGACTTGATTTGAAGAACAAATTTATTGTGTAAATATTTTTTATATATATATTTATATTTTTTTCTGTGGATCTTTTGTGTGTGTGTGTGTATATATATATATATATATATATATATATATATATATATATATATATATATATTCTACTCTTTTAATTTTTTTTCTCTTTATACATACTAACGTACTAACTTTTTAAGAGAAACTCTCCTTCTCCCTTTCTCCCTCTGTAATCTTTAATTATGAATGAAACAATCTTTCTTCTTCTCTTCTCTCTCGCCGGAGCAAAAAAATCGGCTTGCCGGTTCTCTAGTTTTTACTTTATGTTTAGATAATATCTTAATTTTGACTCTTCTCTTCTTCCTCCTTCGCCGACTCTGGTGAGGCTCTGCCTCTCTCCAGTTTTCATATTTTAAATTTACTTTCTACTATTTACTTTTTGCACTTTACTTTTTGCACTTTATTTTTACGTATTTTACTTTCTACGTATTTTATTTCTAACTTTCTAACTTACTAACCTACTAACCTTTTAATTTTCTTGATTACTAACTATCTAACTCTCTTACTAACTATCTAACATTTTAATTTACCTCGCTTCTAACTTTTTAATTTATCTCGCTTACTAACTTATTTGGTAGTTGGTATATACCACACCCTTGTTAATATTTATTTATTACGTGTTAATATATATTTGGTGATTGGTTTATACTACACCTTTGTTAATAAATATTTAATGGTGGTTTATACCGCTTACTTGTTAATATTATTATTATTATTATTATTATTATTATTATTATTATTATTATTATTATTATTATTATTATTATTATTATTATTATTTTTATTTTTATCATAGCAGTGAAATAAGTTTTTTCTTGTCTACTTGTTAATATTTTTTTATGGAAGGTTGAGCTTTGTATATATTTTTATTTTTATTCTTCCTATCTCTTCTTCTTTTTTGTCATCACATTTTGAAAGATAAGAAAGTGTTTTAAATTCCATTTTCTAGCAGAAGTTATCACCGATACCACACCCGTCAATGATTCTTTTCTCAATTACATCAGATTTCCGGGGACAATCTATCTATCTCGCAAGCCATTCAGAAGTAGTTAAATTCGTGTGTTTCTAGGGTGAAGATGTAACTTGATTTAATCGACATGTATTAAGATTGAAATTTTAATTAATTTCTTTTTTTATTCAATTTGAGTGCTTTTTATGGTTCTTAATGCTTTTATGAATTGGCCACTCATAAATTGATCTAGTGAAATATGTGTAGAATCAGAAGGTTTGCATATGACCTGGACCATAGATAATAAGTGTCATGATTTATAATAATCTAGGAATAGAGGTTATAGGTTGTGTGGGAGAATTGTGGTATTTTCCATGAGAATTCAAAGAGTAAAGGTCATTCCTTTAAGAGTTAGGGTTTATGTTAGCCATGGCAACCATCACCCAAGAGGGGGGGTGAATTGGGTGATTACAAAATTTATTGCAACTTTGAGAAATTATGCATTTTGATATTTTCAATTAACATATGCAGCGGAATAAGTCTAACAAAGGCACAACTATTAAGAATTACCATGCTCAGTAGAGAGTCCTTCGCATGTAACACCCCCTTGATTTAATAACCAATGCACAATCATCATTATGTCACTCTGGCCACCACTAAATATACAAATTTACCTTAAACATTAAAGGATTTGTCATAATGCAGGAGAGAAATGGAAAGAGATGAATTTTAGATGTACAACTCAAATACAACTTGAGATATATGATAAATCAAGCAAATAAGTTAAATATCAAGTTCAATTCAAGCATATATAATTAAAGCACAAGTGTAAAGAGATAGAGTTGAGAAAAGCAAACACAATGATTTATTCTGGTTCAGCCACCAACCACTTGTGTCTTACATCCAGTCCTCAAGTGAACCACCCGAGATTTTTTCACTAAACCTTCAAGCTTGAACGGGTGCTTGAAAACCTTTACAATTGAGAGCACTTAACACACTTTGGGATACCTTACCCTTATGCTTGAGCCTCAAACAGGGATACCTCACCCTTTATCAACTTTAAGAGATGCCTCACTCTCTAAGGGATATCTCACCCTTTACTCAAGAGGGATACCTCACCCTCTCAAAACAAAGATTAAGATGAAGAGAAAGAATATAAACTCTCACAAGAGTAGATATACTATTTGAAGAACAAACTATAGATGATAGAAAACTCTCTCAAGAGTGGATAATACAAATTGAAGTTCTATAGGTATCAAAGATTCACACTTTAAAGCTCAAAATATGATTTTGATGTTTCAAGGATCAATTCTAGTGTTCTTAAGGTGTATAAGCTTCATACAACACTTATATATAGAGCCTAAGTGATAAAATAGCCTTTGGTAGTGTTTTATAATATTTTTTATGAAAACTAGCCGTTTATAGCCGTTAGAAACGTTCCTGGGCACTTGGTAATTGATTACAAGCTTCATGTAATCGATTACAAGCTTTCTAGGCACTTTGTAATCGATTACATACTTTGTGTAATCGATTACACGGCTTCTGTCAACGTTGTAATCGATTACATGACTTGTGTAATCGATTACACCATTTCTGATTTTGAAAACTGACTTTAAAATGTCATAACTTCTTCATTTCTTATCCGATTAAAGCGAATGACCACTCATTGGAAAAACATTTGAGTCTATTTTCATAGGAAAGAAGTTTCAGAACTAAACTCAAACTATTTTGAAAGATATGATCAAAATAGTAACCAAAGGTCAGATTTTCAAAACTCAAACTTTAATTAGTCATAACTTTTTTGTTTCCTATCCGTTTAAAGCAAATGACCACTCATTAGAAAGATATTTGAGTCTATTTTCATATGAAATAAGTTTCAAAACAAAACTCAAAGTAGTTTGAAAGTTATAATCAAAAGAATAACTAAAGGTCAATTTTGTAAAACACAAACTTGACTATTTTTCATAGTTTTGAACTATTACCATAACTAGGTTTCCAAAACAGTTTGTTGGGCATTTAAACATTTTAGAAACACTTATAAATATGTTTAAAACTTATTTGAGCTTAGTGTGATTCCTTTTTACTTTTATACAAGATCTAAGTCCTATAAGCTAAGCTTGAAGAGTCTTGGGACTTAATCTTTGCACTTCCATTCCTTTCTTGTTTGTTATCATGAAAACCATTGCTTTAGTCAATGTCAATTACAGTTTAGACCAAGAAATTGAGTTTTAATTAATTAAGGAATTCTCTCCATCAATTGAATGATTAGAAATTAATTAGAATGAAGGTCCCAAAGCTATTCTGTTGTCTATGATAGATTGTTGAATTAAGTGAAGTTAGATCCCTAATGTTTTAATTTCATGTGTTTTTTTTCTCTTAATTTCGTGCGCTTTAGTGTGTTTTTCCTTCTTAATCGTCAACTTTACTATTTTGACAATTTCAATGCACTTGTCAATTTTCTCAACAATTTTTTGCAAACCAAGATTGATACGGTGGATTTTGTTGCTTCAAGAATTTAACATCACAATAAAAGATAAGAAAGAAGCCAAAAATGTTGTTACAGATCATTTGTCCATACTTACAACAGGCTCACCTTTTGATACCACACCCATCAATGATTCTTTTCCCAATGAATTTTTATTTTCTGTCAATTCCAAGCCTTGGTTTGCTAATATAACTAATTTTCTTGCAACATGAAAGATCCTGCCTCAATTATCCTGATCAAATCATTTGGAGATACGTGCCCAACAGTAAGGTAGGTAATGTTATTAAATTTTGTTATTCAGAAGCATGTAGATGTTACTTTTTTTTAAAGGAAATAACTGTAAAAATTTTGCAGTGTGGATTTTATTGACCCACTTTATTTAAGGATAGCTATACATTTTGAAAAAATTGTGAAAACTGTCAAAAATAGGGTCCATTTCTAAGCGAAACAAGATGTCTCTGAATCCTATCATTGTATTTGAAATTTTTTATTATTGAGGAATTGAGAAATGAAGCATATGAAAATACAAAGATTTATAAAGCTAGAGCAAAAGCTTTTCATAACAAATCAATTTTAAGAAAAACTTTTGAAATTGGTTAAAAAGTTCTGCTTTATAATTCTCATCTTCACCTATTCACTGAAAAATTGAGATTTAGGTGGCGTGACCCTTTTATTGTCAAACATGTGATCATTATAGGGTCATAGACATTGAGAATCCTAGGAATAATAGTGTATTTAAGGTCAATGGATAAAGACTCAAACCATTTCTGGAAAACCAAATTGTTGAGTTCTTTGTGTTTCTAGTTAAGTGGCAGATAACGGTACTCCGTGGCTCTCAAGTCGATTTGTTTTTTAATTTCCCATAATAACTGATTCCTTCTCCTTTTAAAATGGATGTTATTCTTTCGAATTTAAGAAATCATTTTCCTTCTCTCTCTCAAGATGCTCAAACAAAAATCTACAAAGTTAGGTGTGAAAGATTAAGACTGTTAATGTACAAGGGCATCCCAGAAGATATACGCTGGATAATCAAAGCAAAGGTTCATTTAGCTGGTGAATCTTCAGATTCATTTGTCTCATACATGCCGGGTCTCGGTAAAAGTTCATATTCAAAAAGGAGAAGAGCAAAAAGAATGCAAGTTTATTACAAGTGTGTGTGATGGAATTGTAATATGCGATGTCAGTCTTTGGGAATGGTTTCTGCAAACCGAGAAGATAAAATTAACTTTATTAAGAATGGACTAAGTAACGAGTCATTAGATGATATCTTATTAACTCTTAAGATACATTCTTGTGGAGTTGTGCATAGAGAACTTCTTAATTTGTGAAATCTCTTCAGGGACGAGCAAAAGCGTTACAGTCTTAAGAATCTGACTCAAAAAGACCCTGTTTCCCAATTTATAAGAAAATTGGATGGGAAGCTTATTCTCGACTTATAGAAGGCGTTTAAGCCGTTATTGGATGTAAAATAAGAGGAAGATGTGAACCACAATCACAACAACATGTATACATTATCTTGTACATCTCCTAAAAAAAAGACAAAACTTTAGTTGTACTTGGTCTTTAATTAGATTAGGAGCCCCTGCCATTGACTTAGGTGGACTTTTGCACGCCGGTCCTTAAAAAATGTTTATGTACCATGCTCCGTAGAGAGCCGCACTCCACAACCCAATGTGTGATTGAACCTATGTCTTTGAAGAATTATTTTGATGATAACAAACATGAAGACAAAAATGAAGATGAAGACCGAGTCCACGATCTTTTAAGGATAGCTTTAGGACTTAAAGTTTTGTTGTATGGAGCTCTCTTTAATATCTCACTGTTTTGAAAGACAAGATAATTTGGCTTTAAAAAGGAACTAAAATGTTTTTTGAAAGGAATTTAAAACTATCTTCAAACTATTTTTTAATTGTCTTATTCGAATAATGTCACTTCTATTCGAATAAGCCCATCCAGCAGATTCTAGTTTTCAAACAGTTATTCGAATAACATCTATATTATTCGAATAAAAGCTATACAAATCCTGCTGCGAGCTTTTTTTTTTCAAACAGTTATTCGAATAGCACATTAGCTATTCGAATAAAAAGGTTTTTCATAACTATTTTGATAAATGCATTATTCGAATAACCCAGCTATTATTCGAATAAACCTTTTCTCTCAGAACTCTGTTTTCAATAGTGTTATTCGAATAATGAATAAAGCTATTTGAATAACCTATATCAGACTGCTTTTTACGAAGGTTTTATAAAATGGTTTATTTGAATAACACATTATCCATTCGAATAAAAATGAACATATACGAACTCTGATATGGAAATAAATGACTATATTTGTTTGAATTTACGAGTTTTAATTACACCCAATGACCATTTTCTTGATTTGCTCTATAAATAGAGGCTTTGGGTCACTTCTATATTTGCCTAACCTTCTGAATAATTTTTTACTTGCTCTAACTCGTGAACTATATTTTCTACGCTCCTTTTCTATTAAAAACTGTGAGATATTCTGTGTGAGCTCCTTTAGCACTTCAATTTGTATTATTTGCTCTGAGTGAGAGTTTCTTTTCATCTATTTCTGCTCTTCTGTATCGAGGGTGAGGTATCCCTCAAGGTTTGTATAAGGGTGAGGTATCCCTGTAGGCTGAGTCTTTAGCACAAGGGTAGAGTTTCCCTGTGTGTGAAAAGTGCTCCATTTTGTAATGGTAGCAAGCACCTATTAAAGCTTGTATAGATAGTGAAAAATCCCGAATTGTGTTTAGGGGACTGGACGTAGACCACAAGTGGTTGGTGGTCGAACTAGGATAAATATCGCGCCTACTCTTCTTCTCTTTATCTCTTTATTTAACGCAAATTTAATTTTATTGCATATTCATTTATTTGCGTTTCTTATTTTTTCTTCTTCTTCATCTCGTAATTTCTCCTTTTATTTAATAGCTTTTATATTTGTATTTATTTTTAAAAGTGTTTGCGAAAAATTTTTCTACTCAATTCATCCCCTCTTGAGTACTGGAAGCAACTTAGTAACAAGTGGTATCAGAGCTAGACTCTTGTATAAAGAGCTTAGCAGCTTCAAGAGAACATGACTTCTTCAAATAGTTTTTCAGAAGGATCTTCCATAAATCGACCATCCTTTTTCAATAGGGATGGTTATGCATATTGGAAGGAAAGAAAAAAAAAATTTTCATCGAAGCTATTGATCTAGATGTGTGGGATGCTGTCGAAAATGGCGCATTTATACCTACACATGAGGTCGATGGTATAAGGACCGAAACACCAAGGAATAACTGGTCTGATGAGGACAAAAGAAAAGTTCAATATAATTTAAAATCCAAAAATATTATTACCACTGCTTTGGGATATGATGAGTTTTTTAGAATTTCAAATTGCAAAACTGCTAAAGAGATGTGGGACACTTTACAAGTTACCCATGAGGGTACTAGTGAAGTGAAGAGGTCGAGAATTAATTCTCTAACTCGTAAATATGAATTATTCAGAATGAACCAAGGAGAAAGCATTCAGGAAATGCAAAAGAGGTTCACCCACATCGTAAATCATCTTGCATCATTAGATAAGAATTTTTCTAATGAAGATTTGATTAACAAAGTGTTAAGATGTCTTAGCAGGATTTGGCAACCCAAGGTAATAGCCATATCAGAATCAAGGGATTTGTCGACAATGACACTAGCTACCTTCTTTGGAAAACTTCATGAGCATGAACTGGAACTAAGCAAACTAAGTCAAAGTGAAGAAAGTGACAAAAAGAAAAGGGGGATAGCACTCAAAGCTACTTCCTCAATAATTGACAATGATGATGAAGAAGATGAAGAAGGCTCAGAAAACATCGAGGTAAATGAAGAGAATCTCAGTCTTTTAGTTAAAAAAATTAGAAAATTTTTGAGGAAGAAAGGAACACAAAGAAGACTTCTTTTTCCTCCAAAGGAAACCTATCACAGAGGGGAAGGAACATCGTCAACTCCAACTTGCTATGAATGCGTCAAACTAGGTCATATGAAAATGGAGTGCCCAGTTTACCAAAAGAATAAGGAGAAATTTGAAAAGAAACCCTTTAAAGAAAAAAAAGGAAGAAAAGCCTACATCACATGGGATGAAAATGACATGGATTCAACTGATAGCTCAGATAGCGAGAAAGCCCATCTATGTCTCGTGGCCAAAGGAGAAGATGAAGAAAGCGAAAATGAGGTAAGTTCTAATACTACTTTATTGCCTTCTTACAATGAGTTACAAGATGCCTTTGAAGAATTACATGACGAATCTTTAAAACTCACAAAATTAATTTTTTTTTCTAAGAAAATAATCTCTTCTCTAGAAAATAAAATTCTTGTTCTAAACAAAGAAATAGAAGAATTGAAAATTGAGAATGAAACTTTGGGAATTATTGATGCATGCACAAATCATTCTTCACATGCTTCTACATCTTCATCTTGCTCTTCATGCCATTTACTTGAAAAAGAAATTGAAGATCTAAAGAATACTCTTTCTAAATTCACCTGTGGAAGGGACAATTTAAATATTTTATTAGGAAAACAAAGAGTAGTTTTTCAAAAGGCCGGGATAGGTTATAACCCGAAAAATCAACAAAAATTATATAAGAATTTCTTTGTGCATTCAAGTACTTCAAGTGTCCTTTTATTAAATGTTTTTACTGTGGAAAGAAAGGACATAGTGAATTAACATGCAATGCAAGGAAAAATATTAATACAAAAATCGGAACAAAGATGGTTTAGGTTCCCAAGGGTACTATACCCAAAATTGACACACAAGGACCCAAGAAAATTTGGGTACCAAAAGTTAAAAATTGAACTTGTGTTGTAGGTGTGCTTGAAAACTAGGAGCTCAAATTGGTATCTCGATAGCGGCTTATCCAAGCACATGACCTGGGACGACTCAAAATTCACTTTGCTTATTCCCAAGAATCATGGACACATTACATACGGTGATAACAACAAAGGAAAAATTCTTAGAATCGACAAAGTCGGTAAGAATCCAAATTCCTCTATTAATAATGTGTTGCTTATTGAAGGCTTGAAACATAAATTGCTTAGCATTAGCCAATTATGTGATAAAAGAAATAGAGTAATTTTTTATTCAAATTATTGCATAGTTGAAGATAAAAATGATACGCATGTTAAGTTCATTGGTCATAGAGTAAACAACATTTATATGATTAGTCTTGATGATATATCTTCAAATGATGCGAAATGCCTTTTAAGTAAGAATGATGATTCATGGTTATGGCATAGGAGAATTGCACACATTCATATGGATCACTTTAAAAAGTTGGTCTCTAAAGAGCTAGCAATTAGACTACCCAAACTTAATTTTATAAAAGATAAATTATGTGATGCATGTCAAAAGGAAAAATAAGTAAAGGTCTCTTACAAAGCTAAAAATGTTATTTCAACTTCTATACCCTTACAATTTTTGCACATGGATCTTTTTGGACCCTCTAAAACTATGAGCTTTGGTAGGAATTACTATGCTTTTGTGATTGTGGATGATTTTTCTAGGTTCACGTGGACTTTATTTCTTTCTCATAAAAGTGATGCATTTCTAGCCTTTAAGAAACTTGCCAAGGTTATCCAAAATGAAAAAGGTTTTTCAATTACATCCATAAGAAGTGACCATGGTGGTCAGTTTGAAAATCATATTTTTGAAAAAATTTGTGATGAACATGACATTGAGCATAATTTTTCTGCCTCTAGAACTTCACAACAAAATGAAGTTTTAGAAAGGAAAAATCAATCTTTAGAAGAAATGGCGAGAACTATGCTCAATGAAACTTCTCTTCCTAAGTATTTCTGGGTTGATGCGGTTAATACCGCGTGTTATGTAATGAATAGGGCCCTGATAAGGCCAATTTTAAAGAAAACCCTATATGAATTATACAAGGGAAGAAAGCCAAATGTCTCACACTTTCATATTTTTGGTTGCAAATGTTTTGTTTTAAATAATGGCAAAGATAACTTAGGCAAGTTTGATGCTAAGTCTGATGAAGGTATATTTCCTGGTTATTCCAATCATAGCAAGGCTTTTCGTATTTATAATAAAAGAACTATGACTATTGAAGAGTCTATTCATGTTGCCTTTGACGAATCTAATCCAAATGAGCTGAGAAAGGACTTTGTTGATGATGTTGCAGAAATCTTAGCGGAAACACATTTGGATAGCAAAGAAAGAGAAGTCAAGGAGCAAGAAGAAACTCAAGAAGATAAGCAAAGACAAGAGAAATCACAAGTCTTGGACCTTCCCAAAGAATGGCGGACTTCAAAATATCACTCTTTTAATCAAATTATAGGTGATGTGTCTAAAGGTGTAAGTACTCGCAATTCCCTTAAAAATGTATGTAATCACTTAGCCTTTGTTTCTCAAATTGAACCTAAAGATATAATTGAAGCCTTTGATGATGAAGATTGGTTTTTAGCTATGCAAGAAGAATTAAATCAATTTGAAAGAAATCAAGTTTGGGAATTAGTTCCTAGGCCTATCAATCATCCTATAATTGGCACTAAATGGGTTTTTAGAAACAAACTTGATGAAAATGGTTTAATAACTAGAAACAAAGCTAGGTTGGTCGCTAAAGGTTATAATCAAGAAGAATGAATAGATTATGAAGAAACCTATGCACCTGTAGCTAGATTAGAAGCTATTAGAATGTTACTTGCATATGCTTGCATCATGGATTTTAAATTATATCAAATGGATGTTAAAAGTGCTTTTCTAAATGGTTTTATTCAAGAGGGGGTATACGTTGAACAATCTCCAGGTTTTGAAAATCATGAACTACCCAACCATGTTTTTAAACTCAAAAAGGCTTTGTATGGCTTAAAACAAGCTCCTAGAGCTTGGTATGAAAGGTTGAGTAAGTTTCTTTTAGAAAATAGTTTTTCAAGAGGAAAAGTCGATATAACCCTTTCATTAAAAATAAAAAGCATGATATTCTTCTTGTACAAGTATATGTGGATGACATTATTTTTGGTGCTACTAATGAATCCTTTTGCAAAGAATTTGCTAAGATAATGCAGAATGAATTTGAAATGTCTATGATGGGAGAGCTTAATTTCTTCCTCGTACTTCAAATCAAACAAACAAAGGAAGGAACTTTCATAAGTCAAACTAACTACTGCAAGGAATTGCTCAAGAGGTTCAAAATGGACAACGCTAAACACATGGCCACTCCAATGGGCACTTCTTGCTATTTGGACAAAGATGAATGAGGTAAATCAGTAGAAATAATGAAATACAGAGGTATGATTGGATCTCTCCTCTATCTTACTGCTAGTAAGTCAGATATTATGTTTAGTATATGCATGTGTGCTAGATATCAAGCAAACCCTAAGGAATCTCATCTAAGTGCTATTAAACGAATAATGAAGTACATAGTAGGCACTTCACAAATAGGGTTGTGGTACCCTAAGGGTGCCTCATGTAATCTAATAAGCTATTCCGACTCTGATTTTGCAGGATGCAAATTGGATAGAAAGAGTACTAGTGGGACATGCCACTTGCTCGGTAGTTCTTTAGTTTCTTGGCATAGCAAGAAACAAAATAGTGTGGCTTTGTCTACTGCTGAGGCTGAATACGTTGCAGCCGGGAGTTGTTGTGCTCAAATCCTATGGATGAAGCAACAACTTCTAGACTATGGTCTTCAGCTTGATCACATTCCGATAAAATATGATAACACTAGTGCAATAAATCTCTCTAAGAATCCCATTCTGCATTCTAGAACAAAGCATATAGAGATAAGACATCACTTTATCAGAGATCATGTCCAAAAAGGAGATTTCATTCCTGAATTTGTTGAAACATCTCAGCAACTTGCAGATATTTTCACTAAACCCCTAGCAAAAGAAGCATTCTTTTATATTAGAGGAGAACTGGGTATAATTGATCAATCCAATATATAAATGTTTGTAATTATTGCTTATTTATGGTGTTATCTCTCTCGAATTATTACTAACTTGAGCGTTAGAGATATCCCAAATCTTGTTTTTGCTGGTATATCATATTTGGGTAAGTTTTTCTCTCTTAAATTTCAATTCTGGACGTGTGTTTTACTGAGTTTCTGATAGTTTTATTCAAATAAATATAAGTTTATTCGAATGAAAATAAATCAGCTGCTCAAAAATGTGTTGTGTATCAGTGTTATTCGAATAACACTGCATTTATTTGAATAAACTAACCCTTAGCAACTACAGTTTTTTTTAATCTCTGCTTATTCGAATAAAATCTAAACTTATTCGAATAAATTGACTTCCATGTCAGTTCTCCTTTTGCTGTAGCCTCATCTCTATTAGAATAAAGTTCAGCTTATTCAAATAACTTAAGACTTGTTTTTATCAGTCCTCTATATTGCTCTCTGACTATTCGAATAACCCATAGGTTATTCGAATAAAATCTGTTAAAAGGCCACAATGTTAGTCATGGCAACCATTACCCAAGAGGGGGATGAATTGGGTATAAAAACTTTTTCACAAATGCTCTTAAAATAAATATAAATATTTAAGCTATTTAAATGAAAGCACAAAAGGAGCGTGATGAAGAAAAGAAACTTTAAGAACAGCGGAAAGTAAATGTGCAATAAAATAAAATTACATAAAATAAAGAGATAAAGAGAAGAAGAGCAGGCACGATATTTATCCTGGTTCGACCACCAACCACTTGTGGTCTACGTCCAGTCCCCGAAACACAGTTCGAGATTTTTTACTATATGTACAAGCTTCAATAGGTGCTTGCTACCGTTACATAAAAGAGCACTTTTCACACGCAGGGAAACTCTACCCTTGTGCTAAAGTCTCAGCCTACAGGGATACCTCACCCTTATACAAACCTTGAAGGGATACCTCACCCTTATACAAATCTTGAAGGATACCTCACCCTCAATATAGAAAAAGAGAAATATAGATGAAGAGAAAACTCTCACAAAGAGTAGATTATACAAATTGAAGCTCTATGAAGCTCTCTAAGGATATCTCAAATTTTGGCGAAAAAGAGCACAGAAATTTGGTAAAATATGTATCACAAAATAAAACAAGAAGTAGTTGTTTCAGATAAATGGGTGTGTTTCAAAGATGTCCCAAAAACATGTATTTATAGTGGTATAAGAAAAAGAGCCATTGGGTATAAATTAATATCACATTTAAAGCTTCTGAAAATAGCCGTTGCGTAGAACAAGATCGAGTTTATTCGAATAAAACGAAGTCCTATTCAAATAAAACCTTCAAACAATACGTTCCTAAAAGTCTTTATTCGAATAATAGGTTTACTATTCGAATAAACCTTCAAAAACAAGTTCTGGAATGTTTTATGGGTCATGTTATTCGAATAGCCTTTTGGTTATTCGAATAAACCACTAAAAACTCGTTCTGGTATGATTTTTGTGGTGTGTTATTCGAATAACATTTGGTTTATTCGAATAAACCACTCAGATTTTGAAAACTGACTTTAAACGGTCATAACTTCTTCATTTCTTATCCGTTTAAAGCAAATGACCAGTCATTGGAAAGATCTTTGAGTCTATTTTCAAATGAAGCAGATTTCAAAACAAAACTCAAAGTATTTTGAAAGTTATGATTAAAAGAGTGACCAAAGGTCAGTTTTGTAAAACTCAAACTTGGCTATTTTTCATAAATTTGAACTACCACCATAAATAACTTTTCAAAACTTATTTGTTGGGTATTTTAGCATAGAAAAATCATTTGTAAAAACATATTTGAGATATCCATAAGGCTTCGTACATAAAGACACTAAGTCCTATAAGTTATACCATTTAATCTTCCTTTGGACTTGGTCTTTGACATGACTTCGATGTTTATCAATACCTTCATGAAAAGGCATTCATGTTCTCCTTTGTGTTGAGCATAATTGAGATCTTTTGCTTTCTTGTTGCAAGCTCACTCTTGGTACTTGGACTATCCTACAAAGTATCACTCACTTAAACAAGCATAGTTAGTCCAAAAACATAATTTAATATCTTCATATGCATGAATCATAAATATATAGCTTTAGTTAGTTTAACATGCATATAAGACATTCATAGACACATCCAAATAAGATATTTATTAAATATTAATGGATATGCTCTATATAGAATGCAACAAAGAGTATAAGCAAGATATTCTTTTTGTCTTGTATTTGTCATCATCAAAACTTAACATATAAAAACATTTGGGGCAAACTTATTTCCACACACAACACTTGGCTTTCCATGATCCTCTATTCGAATAGATATTCATCCATTCGAATAAACCCTAGTAGGCACCCTTTGACCCTTGAGTTTCTACGAAGGGTTATTCGAATAACCCTCTTAGTTATTCGAATAAACTTGGGCCTCTTATTTAAAAGGCCCCCTATGCGCTCAAACGTCTCACTCTTCTTCTCTCTGTTTCCTCTCCTGCTTTTTCACCTCCGCCACCAGATGCCTATTTCTAGGAGCTTTAGTTCTTAAGATCTTTGTTTTGCCTATGTTTTATTTATTTCTGGCTCTTGTAATTGCATCTTTTTTTTATTAATGAATAAATATTATTTTTGTGGCCTATTATCTTGCTTGTTCTGAGTATGATTTCTAGTTATTTATTTGATTCTTTTCGTGCTCTTATACTTGGAAATTTGTTTATGGGACTTACCCCTCCTTTTTGCTCATGACAAAAGGGGGAGAAAAATTTATCTTTGAGAAAAGACAGGTAATTGAGAAAAGACAGGTAAAAATTAAAAAGAGATTGGATTTCAAATGAAAGGGAGAGCTACGCGCACATCTCTGATATCTCTGAATACGTTACCTCTTATAATTAAAGAGGGGGAGTAAGCTTTTAATACCTCTTTGTGAATTCCAATTATATGCGCTAACTCTTTTCTCATTGATAGTTTGTCATCATAAAAAAAGGGGGAGAATGTGATTGAACCTATGTCTTTGAAGAATTGTTTTGATGATAACAAACATGAAGACAAAAATGAAGATGAAGACCGAGTCCATGATCTTTTAAGGATAGCTTTAGGACTTAAAGTCTTGTTGTACAGAGCTCACTTTAATATCTCACTGTTTTGAAAGATAAGATAATTTGGCTTTAAAAAGGAACTAAAATGTCTTTTGAAAAGAATTTAAAACTATCTTCAAACTATTTTTTAATTGTCTTATTCGAATAATGTCACTTCTATTCGAATAAGCCCATCCAGCAGATTCTAGTTTTCAAACAGTTATTCTAATAGCATCTATATTATTCGAATAAAAGCTATTCAAATCCTGCTGTGAGCTTTCTATTTTCAAACAGTTATTAGAATAGCACATTAGCTATTCGAATAAAAGGGTTTTTCATAACTATTTTGATAAATGCATTATTCGAATAACCTAGCTGTTATTCGAATAAACCTTTTCTCTCAGAACTCTGTTTTCAATATTGTTATTCGAATAATGAATAAAGCTATTCGAATAACCCATATCAGACTGCTTTTTACGAAGGCTTTATAAAACATGTTATTCGAATAACACATTGTCCATTTGAATAAACACAAACATATATGAACTCTGATATGGAAATAAACGGTCATATTTGTTTGAATTTACGAGTTTTAATTACACCCAATGACCATTTTCTTGATTTGCTCTATAAATAGAGGCTTTGGGTCACTTCTAAATTTGCCTAACCTTCTAAATAATTTTCTACTTGCTCTAACTCATGAACTATATTTTCTACGCTCCTTTTTGATCAAAAACTGGGAGATATTCTGTGTGAGCTCCTTTAGCACTTCAATTTGTATTATTTGCTCTGAGTGAGAGTTTCTCTTCATCTATTTCTGCTCTTCTATATCAAGGGTGAGGTATCCCTGCAGGCTGAGGCTTTAGCACAAGGGTAGAATTTTCCTGTGTGTGAAAAGTGCTCTATTTTATAATGGTAGCAAGCACCTATTGAAGCTTGTATACATAGTGAAAAATCTCAAATTGTGTTTAGGGGACTGGACGTAGACCACAAGTGGTTGGTGGTCGAACCAGGATAAATATCGTGCCTACTATTCTTCTCTTTATCTCTTTATTTAACGTAAATTTAATTTTATTGCATATTCATTTATTTACGTTTCTTATTTTTTCTTCTTCTTTATATCGTAATTTCTCCTTTTATTTAATAGCTTCTATATTTGTATTTATTTTTAAAAGTGTTTGTGAAAAGTTTTTCTACTCAATTCACTCCTTTCTTGAGTATTGGAAGCCACTTGGTAACACAATGTTCACCATCTAGGCACTGTGGAGTTGATAGACAGGTAGAAGCGTCCCACTCTGGTTATTAGTGAGAAGTAACCCGCGGCTGCCAAAGCGTATGAGGCATTTGAGCTTGATTCTTTCTTTTATTAGAAGGGGCTCTCAGCGCCTTGAGATGGGACGTTCTGGATCTTGACATTGTGGCTTTCAGATTTTAGCATCTTTGTTGATGTTACGAATCTAAGTGTGAGCTCTCCAGGTTCCAAACCCAGGATGGAAACCCACGATGGTTTCTTTCTTCTCTTTTTCTTTTCTTCAAATAAATAGGAGTGGGTGTTTATTGCACTGGTGACATGCAACTGTACATAAAGGTATGCCATCATTTGTTATTATAATTTTATCTTTATATGATTTTGTTGTATTTTGGTGTTAGACAGATGATCTTTTGAGCGGGGTCCTTCAAGGGTTTTGAGACTTCTTTACCCTTATGGTTTTCTTGAAGTCTAAAAAAATATGTATAAAATAAAAAAATAAAAAAAAAAGTTTCTTAATTTCAAACTTTTCTGACAACAGCCGACCTACCCATATAGGAGTTATCATTACTTTTTCCATACTCTTCCTTATTTAAACACTTTATTTTCTTCACTTTCCTCTAACTTATAATCATTCAAAGGGAGTGTGAGTGTAGAAATAGAGGGAGCTTCTTCTTTTGTTCGTAGATTTACCAGTATCTGTGTATTTTGTGGGACAAGTTATGGGAAGGGTTTAGAATTTGTAAATGCAGCAAGCACTGTTGGTAGAACACTTATTGTGAGAAACATTCATGTAGTATATGGGGGAGGTAGCATTGGGTTAATGGGGGCTGTATCACTTTCTGCACATATAAGAGGTAGTCAAGTTTTAAGTATCATTCCTGAACCTTTAACTCGAAGGAACATCATTGGAAAGACAATTGGGCTGGAACTTCAAGTATCATCTATGCATGGATGAATGAAGGCAATGCTTAAAAACTCTGATGCATTCATAGCCTTACCAAGTGGTTTTGGTACTTTGGAAGAAGTTTTTCAAATTATCTCTTGGGCCCAACTAAACATCTACCATAAACCCATAGGTTTGTTGAATGTTAATAATTTCTTTGATAATTTGTTATCTTTTGTTGACTGTAACACCCCGATTTTTTGTTTTTCCTGAAATAAATGAGTTTTATAATATTTATGAGTTTTTATGAAATTTTGAGAATTTTAATTATTTTGAATATTTTAATATTATTTTAATTATTTTAATATTATTTTTGAACTGTATGCCTGAATCTAATTTTTTTCTGAAAATATATGAGTTTTATAATTTTTATGATTTTTGAAAATTTTGTGAAATTTTCTGAGGTTGTGATTATTTTAATATTATTCTAAGCTGTATGTGTGATTGAGGCGAGCCCGAAAAAATAAAAATTTTTCCTGGACCAGAAAGTTTTGGACTGTCAAGGCGGGATTAGGGGATCTTACTAAATCCAAAATCGGGAATAGTTAACAGAGATTTTCTGTATCTGAGTTTTCTATTATTCATTGTGTAATAATAGCATTAGCTATTATTCATTGTGTAATAATAGCAGTAGCTATTATTCATTGGGTAATATCTGTTAGAAAAATATCTTAGATAAATATTTGAATACAAATATCTAAGTGAAAATATCTAAGCAGAAAATATCTAAGATATTTCTAATCAGAAAATATCTACGCTAAATATCTCAAGTGTAATCATGAAAGCTGAAAATATCTAAGTTAAATATCTTAAGGATAATGATGAGCCATCATTACATAGCTTTTTGACTAATTAATAGGAATTGGTCAAATATAGTGGCTTAGACTTTTATCTGGACATTCATCTCTAAATTTGAATCTCCATGGAGTAGGATCTGGTTGCATCGTGCATATGCATAGTCAGCATTTCTTACTATCGTGATATAGTAATTATTGTATGATTGTGGTATTGTCATTATAGCTGATATTGTGTTGCAAGTTTATTGGATTGTTTATCTATTAAATATCATGAATATATTTGTTGATTTTATATTAATCTATGGATTGTATGTATGGCATGACATTGTTGTTCGTATCGTTTCTTTGCTGCTATAATGGTATGCGATGTAGGGGATCTCACCTCTTTACTATATTGTTTCTGTCTGTTTTTATGTCTACGTCTATGAAGACAGCGATGGCTGCAAGGAGGGATCAGTTAGGTTTCTTTAGACTACAGTTTCTTGAAGGCGCTACTGCTTGAAGTGTCCATTGGGACTCAGAGTATATAGAGTACTGTGATGACATTACTCTGTTTGTAAGTAGGACCCACCATGGGGTCATTACTTCTTCTTTTACAGTTACATAGGTAGAGTTTATTTTACCTATTAGGGAGTTGTGGAAAGATCTTCACTATACTCCTAGGGAGGATTCTGAAATATCTTTCGCTCGGATTTCTATCCGTCGAAACATTCCCAGCTAGGGAATTTGTCTTCTGACAAGGGCTTATATCTTAGGTGTTATGTTTTGGGTATGTAAATATAATGAATGTATAGTTGTAAAAAACTCTGTTTAAATGAAAAGTATTTTATTCAGTTATTATATTTTGAGTTACTTTAATTTGATCAATTGATGTTTTCCACAAATTTTTTTTTGAAAAACGTATTTAAATGAGATTAAATATTTTATAACTCAGGAAATTAATTATAAGGAATTGGTATGAATATGAGATCCTTCGGAGGGGGTGTTACATTAGTTGGTATCAGAGCCCAAGTTAGAGTCTTTTGGGTTTGTGGGTAGGTTTGTCTTATTTGTACTGTGTGTTTCTCTGACACCGAACACAGAGATATATTTTTTGAAATAGTTATGTTTAGTTTTGTTGTGTTTTGATTTTGTTTGTCTTTGACGAAAGACAATGGATCATAGTCGATGTGGGCATGTGGACACAAGACGTGATGATGATCGTATAGCCGTAGCTAGAAGTCTGATGCAGAGGATGACTGACGTGGCAGTACAACAAAGTCAGAAGATTGCTTAGCAACAGGAACTGATAGCTGAACTTCAAAGCTTGTTAGGGTTAAAGCAGTAACCGGATGCAAGAAGCTGTAACTTTGAACCTTCGATAATCCAAAAGGGAAGGAAATGTAAGGTCAATCGATTTTAGCAAAAGCCATATATATGACCACCAGGGAAGCAACAACGAACAAATAGAGGAAGTATTTGTGGCAACGAATTTGGTCAGACTGTGGCACCGCCAATGAAGTGTTGGAAGTGTGGAAAGAGCCATATGACAAGAGACTACACGATAAAGGGTATAATTTGTTTTAGATGCGGGAAGCCCGGACACGTTTCTAAAAACTGTACGCAACTGAAGATGGAACCTTTCATTAGTAATGCACGTATTTCAAGATCTCAAGTAGAGGAAGAAGTCAATACAAAGAATGGAATAAGAACATTCAAATATAAAGACTTAAGAAACGAGGAAGCTGTGTCATAGAGAGTAATCTTAAAACTGTGTTGTATAACTCGTAAGGTAACCCATTCTCTTATGGTCTATGACTGTGTGAACCTTTTGGGATTATCTATGTTTTTGTTTCCTTTTATAATGCTACTTCAACTTCTAAACTTACTGCTACTATTTGAGCCTATTTAAAACTATCCAATTACTATTTTTGATTAGAACTTTTCTATTGATCTGGTTTGTCTACTTCTTTCACAAATAGACTGAGTAAATCGATTTGAGTTATCTGTGTCTTTGTTATCTTTTGATCTGAGCATTTCTACTCTTCTTGTTAAACTTGTTGTTTTTACTCAAATTTTCTAACTCTATCTTATATCTATTAAAGATAGAATCTCTTCTGTTGATTTGATTTGCTTATCTAAAATCACATCTATTTGAGAGCTTGACTTTATAAATGGATGGATTGGCTATATTCCAACCATATCCTACTAGATTGTTTCAATGAAACTTTAGTGTTTCTTGAAACTACGATTTTTGGATTTGAATCCAGAAATTGAATCCAGAAAGTTCACTTCTAAATTTATTGGACCATGTTCATTTCGAAATCTATTAAACCATATCAAATTCTTTATTGGATAAATTTGGTAATCTACCGAATAGCTTTACCATTTTTTCTAACCTTCTAATGCGTGAGGATATAGTGATTAAATTCAGATAAAAATCAGTTGTCAGGCCCACTAGAAAATAAAAACCTTACAACTAGTTGTAGTTAGTAAGGGTCGATCCACAGAGAACCAATTCAATTAACACTATCAAATAATTCCCAATTTAAACTCTGATTAACAATAAACAGTAAAAAGGGGTTTTTGAAGTTTTGATGAACAATGAACAGCTTCAAAGACAATAATAATAAATGAACTGAAATCAATAATATAAGAAAATTGGTTAAGAGATTGAATCTACCACTAGATTTATATGATGATGTAAATCCACATATCCTTTTATTCTAACATGCTCAATTATGTTTTTACGCGATTGTGAGAGTAAAATCTCTGTTTTCCTTAAATGTTGGCCAATTTAGCAACCACTCAAATCAACTCCTAATCACTGATTAGTCATAAAGCAACCGCTCTTACAACTATCCAACAATTGCATTAAGTTTTAGAAAACTAATCACACTAAGATCTAATCACACACGAAAATAAATTACTTAGAACATATATTTCTCTAAATCTATTACCGCAACCGCGCATAATAAACCCAGATCTACCACTTTTATAACTGGCAAATAGCACAAAGATAATTATACCCACATGAACATCATAACTTCCGCTAGATCTACTACCACAACCGCGCATAATAAACCTAGATCTACCACTTTGAAAGTGGGAACAAGTACAAAAACCTTCATACCAACAATAGATTTAGAAATATATGAATAAAAACATAACTGTGTTAAAATAATCAAATATGTAAGATTCACAACATCAATACTAGTGGTTTCATCACCCCCATAACTAAGGGAGGTTTAGTTACACATAGCTAGAAGGAAATCACAAGAAAAAACTAAGAAAGAACAACATGAGAAACAAAGTGCAGAAGAAAAACTAAAGCAAACAAGTTTATGAGGATTGAGGATGATGGATCTCCGATTGCTCGAACCCGAGACTCCAATCTTTGATCCAAGACTCCCCTCTCCTTCTCCAAGGAGTTGTAGCTGCTCTCCTAGGTCAGAACTCCCTTCAAAACGTGCCAAGAGTGTCAATATATAGGCCCCTAACACAAACTTCGCGCAGAAGTTTTCAATAATTGCTGTCTGGAGACATACACGGCCGTGTATGCATACACGGCCTAGGCCGTGTATGACACTGAGTTAGAGGGGCCAAATTTTCACTATTTCAATTGCAAAGTCAGAAGTGTACATGGCTTAGGCCATGTATTCTCACACGGCCGTGTACTTCTAGGCCTTGTATTCTGACGCAGGCCTTGTATTTTGACTTCTTCATTTTTTGGCCTGGATTTTTCTCAGAAACTCTTCTTTCATTGTTTCAAAGGGAGAAATTGATCTTCATGAATCCATAGCCCTTCTTTAAGTGGATGTCAAGCCTGATTTAGGTTAAATGAACTCCGTCATTCAAAGGTTTCCTGAAAAGTTCAAGTATTAGCATCTGAGAATACATTTAAGCAAAGTTTCACAGTAATGTTCTAATTAGAGTTTGATATCAGAAACTAAGCTAAATGATGACAATTAAGCACAAATGGAGTTCAATGAATCAATTACAAAGCGATTAAAATATAGGAATAATCGACAGATCACCTTCCCAGTGTCTTCCATATATTTCAATTGAGAAACTATATTCTTGATTCAACCCATGTCATAGTATCAAACACAGTATAATTAGAAGAGAACTTGATTTATGAAAGATTTTCTGATAAGATTAAGGGTAGGCGAGTAAAACAACTTACCTTGGTGAAGATAATCTGAAATGATGTGATGGGAGATATAACATGGAAACTAGAAGATCAAATAAAGAAATTCGTTGTCTCCAAGATCGATTTACGTTCTGATTATCATCAGATTTGTGTGAAAGAAGAAAATGTTCCAAGACAGATTTGCCGTTGTCCATGTTAGCGATATCTTGATCTATTCTCGAAGTCCAAAGGAATATACTGAACATCTCGATGCGGTTCTTCAATTTCTGAACAAGAAGAAGTCATATGCGAAGCTATTCAAGTGTGAATTTTGATTGAAGAAACGGTAGTGACGTATGTTTCAAGGCATTGGAAAGTGCATGGGAAGAATTATTTAACTCACGTTTTGGAAGTTGTGATAGTTGTTTTGCGATGAAAATTTGAAGATGTTTTCAACTTACAATGTCTGCAGTAATTTCATGAGCTTGGAGTACCTGTTCGATCAAGAAGGGGTTGGATACGAGAAAGAGACAATAGTTAGAATTTTCAAAGGACTACGATTTTCAACTTCAATGTCATTCTGGAAGGGCGAATGTCGTGGCGAATGCCTTAAGTAGAAGATGTATTTAGTATATATGCTACGATGGTTAAGGAGGATTTGTTTGAATACGATTACTTGTTCGAATAGTCTAGTGAAGGAAATTTGAGAGAAACAGCAATGTCAATTAGAACGACGTAACTGGAGATGCTATATGGGAGCTTGAAGGCAAGATAAAGACATAATATCCTTTTTGTTTTTATATGTAAGAGAAATTTCGAGGACGAAATTCTTTTTAGAGGGGGAGAGTTGTAACACCCTGATTTTTTGTTTTTCCTGAAATAAATGAGTTTTATAATATTTATGAGTTTTTGTAAATTTTTAGAAATTTTTAATTATTTTGAATATTTTAATATTATTTAATTATTTTAATATTATTTTTGAACCGTATGCCTGAATTTAGTTTTTTTCTGAAAATATATGAGTTTTATAATTTTTATGATTTTTGAAAATTTTTGTAGAATTTTCTAAGGTTGTGGTTATTTTAATATTATTCTAAGCTATATGTGTGATTGAGGCGGGCCCGAAAAAATAAAAATTTTTCCTAGACCAGAAAGTTTCAAACTGTCAAGGCGGGATCGGGGGATCTTACTAAACCCAAAATCGGAAACAGTTAACAGAGATTTTATGTATCTGAGTTTTCTATTATTCATTGTGTAATAATAGCAGTAGCTATTATCCATTGGGTAATATCTGTTAGAAAAATATCTTTGACAAATATTTAAATACAAATATCTAAGTGAAAATATCTAAGTAGAAAATATCTAAGATATTTCTAATCAAAAAATATCTACGCTAAATATCTTAAGTGTAATCATAAAAACTGAAAATATCTAAGTTAAATATCTTACGAATAATGATGAGTCATCATTACATAGCTTTTTGACTAACTAATAGGAATTGGTCAAACATAGTGGCTTGGACTTTGCTATGAACTGTTGGATGGAAAAACTTGATAAAGAAGCCTTAGATCGTCACCATTGATCTAATCAATGGTGTGAGAGCAATCTTGATAAAGATACCTATGATATTCACCTTAGATTTAATCAATGGTTAGGAGATGAAGTTAATTTTAATGGTTAGATTTGTTAATTGAGTAACTAGATAATCTAACTTAGTTACTCTAATAGACTAAGTAGTAACTAAATGAAACTAATTAAGTTAGCAAATACTTAGAATCTATAGTTACAAGAAAATATCTAAAGTTTTCTAGAAGCATGATAAATGCATGATAAATGCATGATATAATTAAGTAACTAAATAGTTAGACTGTAACTAAATGCCTTAACTAAATTAGTTTAGATGTAATTAGATGAATTAACTATCTAAGCCAATTGTAACTAGAATATAATTTAAATTAAAACTTTGTTAATAGGCTCCATGTGTTCCACGGCCACTAGGCCATTCTAGGAGGTTCTTGATTCATCTTTTATGATCAAATGATGACCACTTGATGACCAAGGCCATGTGCATCCATGTGAAGCAATGTGCTTAAGCTTTTTCTTGTTGAACAACCTTGAACCTTCTCTCCAAAGCTACTCCTCGGCCATGCACTTGGATATTAGGAAATTTCATTTCATTTTCATTACTTAGAGATGCAAATAATTCTCTCATCTTTTCTCCAAGACACCACACGACCAACTCTTGCAAAATAGACTATTTCACTTCATTTCTAAACACTTTGTGACCACAAGATTCTATCATCTTTTCTATCATTCAAGAACACTAAGAATAAACACCAAGAACTCTATCTTCTTCCTTTCTTGAGACATTCGGCCCCTACACCTAAACCCCACATCCAAACTTCAATAATTTTATACAACCTTAGATCTAGAACCTATACATAATCCTAAGATACTTTGTAGTTGAGATCGTAGCTCAGTTCTATCATCTTCAACCTTGTTCTTCAAGTTGAAGATCAAAAAGCTCTTGCTTTTCTTCTTGAAGTGGCTCACGGCCAACCACCTAAACACCATCTTTCAAGTTTGTTTAATTTCAACCAGCCATACTTCTTGAATCTTCTCATCAATCTAAGCAACTTTTATGTTGTGATCAATATCAAATTCCATCATCTTCAAGCTTAAGTCTTGAATTTAAGTTCTAAGATTTCAAGGTAAAGATCTTGAAATTTGATTTCTTCTTTGATTTTTACAATCCTAAGACCATGATTGATCTATGATCATCTTGATCAAGCCTTAGATACTAATTTGTATGTGTTTGTTTTGATTCTAAGATTTACTTGGTGGTGAAAGTTTGATACAAAGAGAATCCTACGAGGAGCTAGGAGGACATCAACCAGGTAAGAGGGAGATTAACCTCATCGGCCATATGTGACAGTGAAGGAAAGGAATTGTTTGTGTTTGTGAGTAAAAAATCCATGTGAGGATTTATTCACTCGATTGTGTAATCATTGGTTTGTGCTTGTTGGATTATATTGTGTGATTGTTTTATAGCTTTGATAATATGCTTACATGTGTAATTTGGAAAGCATGATAATTTCTGTGTAACTTAAGATGTGATTCACATGATGAGAAAATTTGTATGAAGACTCTAGAGAGCCTAGAGGCACACGGCCTCATCACTACAAAGAGGACTAAGGATTCTAAATTATTTTGCAAATTGAGGATTAAATGATTTTATGACAAGAAATTTAATTAAGTGATTTTATAAGGATTTAAAGTGTTAGGAAATGATTTATATATGAATTTTGAAGTAATATGTGAATTCGGCCAACATGCCATTTTTGATGTTCAAGATCCAAAACTATTTTACTAAGTGTAGGCTTAGGTGTTTTAATAGTAAGAATTCAATTTGGTAAGTTTATGAATTTAAAATGATATTTTAGAATTAAAATTAGCTTAATTAAGGCTATGTAGTAAAATAAAAGCCAATACTTGAAATTTACTAACGTATAGCTCACCCTCTGGGTTTTGAAGCGCGTTAGGAAATTTTGAGCTGTAATATCATGAGTAAAATTAAGAACTACAGTTTTCTGGAAAACAATAGAAAATACTAGTTTTGAGGGGATTATATTGCAAATATTATTTAAAGAGAGACTATTTTGAAAATATTATTTAAAGAGGGACTATTTTGGAAATATTATCTGAAGAGAGACTATTATGTAAATATTATTTTAGAAGGACTATTATGCAAATAATGAAAATAAAGTCAAATTTTGATAATAAATGAGAAAAATATCATTTTGAGCTTAAAATATGTTAGAAATATTTTATGCGATTGAAAAAAAAATGTAGGAAAATCTTTACGCGATTTGAAAATGTAACAGAAGTGTTACGCGATTGTGAAAACACGATAATATTGCTACGCGATTGAAAGGAACAGCGAGTTTTGCTGTAGAGCCAACATATTGAACCAAGTAATTTGTGAAACTGAAGTATTGGACCCGAGTGGATCTTTGGTATTATTTAGTTGTATAGGCAGTTGCATAATATCATTGATACTAATGGTATTAGACAATTGTATGGGCGGTTGCGTTAATATCATTGGGAATAGTACAATGGTACTTTGATTCAATTAAATATGCTTTTGAGCATTATACGGTGATACTGCCATGTGACAGCGTGTGAATAAGAAATACTGTGTGATCAATGACAGTACATGTTTAAATCATTTATCATGCATAGAAACACGTATTTGCTTGATTTGTTGGGGTGTTTTATGCCTAAAGAATGAACGAGAACTTACAGGATAATGGATTGGGATAGATCTTGGGGAATGTCAGGACGCGGTGATTCACACAGTGGAGTTGTTACCACCCGTGATTATTATATCATGTAATACCCCTGGCCTGTGGACACTGATTGCAACGCATTAGCAAACTTGACAACCACTATTGCTTTTCATTATCCAGCATAAACTGTCTTTTTAGGGGGGACAGATCTTCTAGGCATTCATAACTGAATTTGAATGTCCATGGAGTACGATCTGGTTGCATCATGCATATGCATAGTCAGCATTTCTTACTATCGTGATATAGTATTTATTGTACGATTGTGGTATTGTCATTATGGCTGATATTGTGTTGCAAGTTTATTGGATTGTTTATCTATTAAATGTCATGAATATATTTGCTGATTTTATATTAATCTATGGATTGTATGTATGGCATGACATTGTTGTTCGTATCATTTCTTTGCTGCCATATTAGTATGTGATGTAGGGGATCTCACCTCTTTACTGTATTGTTTCTATCTGTTTTTATGTCTATGTCTGTGAAGACGGCGATGGCTACAAGGAAGGATCAGTTAGGTTTCTTTAAACTACAGTTTCTTGAAGGCGCTACTGCTTGGAGTGTCCATTAGGACTCAGAGTATATAGAGTACTGTGGTGACATTACTTTGTTTGTAAGTAGGACCCACCATGGGGTCATTACTTCTTCTTTTACTGTTACATATATAGAGTTTATTTTACCTATTAGGGAGTTGTGGAAAGATCTTCACTATACTCCTAGGGAGGATTCCAAAATATCTTTCGCTCGGATTTCTATCCATCGGGACATTCCCAGCTAGGGAATTTGTCTTCTGACAAAGGCTCATGTCTTAGGTGTTATGTTTTTGGTATGTAAATATAATGAATGTATAGTTGTAATAAACTCTATTTAAATGAAAAGTATTTTATTCAGTTGTTATATTTTGAGTTACTTTAATTTGATCAATTAATGTTTTCCGTGAAAAAAAGAAATTTTGAAACCCGTATTTAAATGAGATTAAATATTTTATAACTCAGGAAATTAATTATAAGGAATTGGTATGAATGTGAGACCCTTCGGAGGGGGTGTTACATTGACCATGCTGTGGAACAGAAATTTATCACACCTTCGGCAAGAAGACTCCTTATCTCTGCTTCCACTATTGATGAGTTGATTGATAAATTAGAAGTTTTTATTTATGAACTTGATCCAGTAACAGCTCAGATAGATTGGTCAGAAGGAAGCAGTGAGGGAAGCAGTATGAAAAGCAAGCCAGATCAAACACTCCAACTATTTAAATAATTACAATCTTTAGTTTTATTTATTGTACTTTGTTTCTGTTTAAATTTGTGTTAGGTCTCTCTTTTCAGTAATTGCTACAACAGGTAATATCTTTTATCCTTTACTCATCTATATTTTAACATTGTGGATAATGTTATGATTTGGTTGGGGGGAAGGATAGTTGTTCAAAAAAAAATTAGGAAGTATGAAATGATTGTCAATAACTTACGAAACTAGTTAAGGATGGTAGAGTAAGGAGTAAATTATGCTCTTAAGACGCATCTTAGTTGGGGAGTATGTTTATTGATATGATTGTCAGAAACCTACTCACAGTAAAACCAGTTAAGTATGGCAGAGTAAAGAGTAGATTATGCTCTTAAGGTAAATTTACTCTTGAGACGCATCTTAGTTGGGGTAGATAACTAGTTTGTGTAGAAGTAACAATTCAAATTCAAGGAATATATCATAATTGTGTAAATTAACTTCTTTATTAAAAATCTCATGCTTAGTTATGGATGTTGAATTAGTGGACTGAGAATAATAGAATTATGCCTTGTGAGATTTTGAGCCTATTGATGAATGGATTAAACATTTGTACCATTCTCTTCTTTCTTGTGTGAATTTCACTCATGGAATTATTACTCTAGAACTTGTTTTGATTCTTTTTGAAACTACATTTTCACATGCATACATAAACATGATTGAGGCAATTTTCTTGAAATAGCTACTTTTACCAAATAGCCAAGAATGACTGGTGCACAAATAGGCAGCCTTACTTAGTAGCATATTGTTTCAATATGATATCAAGCACTCTTATGACTTCTTGAAAATTCTCTGATTTTTAATATGAAATCAAGCACTCTTATGGCTTCTTGGAAATTCTCTGATTCCTACCAACGTAAGGCATTGGAAATGACCTACTTCCCCTTACTTAACCCCTTTGAGCTTATTTGACCATTATTTGTTTCGAACTCATTATGTACCTTAAATGAAAAATCATTTTTTTACCTGGCCTTAGGGAATAAGAGAACATTAGCTTTATCATTAGATGAGTTCTTAAATAAGTGTGGGGGTGTGTGTGCAGAATGGTTGGTAAAAAAAATGTTTAATTTAAAAAATGTATATAATAGTTCATCTTCAAAATTAAAAAATAAAAAAATATAAAAAATATAAATAAGGGCCAATAAGGCAATAAAGGAAAGAAAAAGAATATGTAAAGGGAATTTATATTAGGTGGAGTTAGGATGAACTTTCATGCTTGTTAATTGAACTCAGCTCTCATGATCTTTTATTCTCTTTGGTATTTAACTTGTCATATCCATATTACCCATTCCTTTACCTTGACCCCATTACAACCTTGAATAAAGTCCTCATAATTTGTGTGTGCATCTGTTCTGAGTAGTGGAGAAGTAGAAGATAAGCAAGCTTATAGTAGTGCAATTTTCATGGGTTGAATTGAGTGAAATACCTACTTTTTAAACACTTGAGGGATTGAGAGTGAATCTTGTGAAGATCTATCATTCTTGACTCGTGCTTTTCAATTGAAATTTCCTTGCTTGATGGTTTAAGATGTGAAGAAACATTACCTCATAAATGTTTTAATCCCTTGAATGTTTGGTTGCTCTTCATTCTTAAATATTATTAGAAATTGAGTCTTTTAGAATTTTTAGCTTTTGAGTTTGTGTTATTTTTCCTTATTCCCTAGTTTTGGTCTTATGTGTTTTGCCCAGGAGAACAAAATGTTAAGTGTAGGGAAATTTGATAATCACATATTTTATATATTAATAAACCCTCATTGTTAGTCATTTACACTCTCTATGCACTTAATTGATTGAGCTTGGTTATGTTTTGTAAGTTTGGACTCAAATTGGACTTAATTGATTTTTTCAGCATGATTTATGTCTTACACTGTTTCTGTATTTTGTTCATATCTTGAGTTCTAGATGTCTAATAATCATGTATTTTACCTTGTAGGAAAGATAAGAGAGAGCTCTACAACTTTCATAAGAGCTCTAGGTCAAGATCAGACATCTAGTGGAGCTAATTGGTCATGGAAGTTAGAACACGGGTTTTGTGATTGGAACCTGAATAGTGTACAGTAATCAGAGCATAACATCGGATGTAAGAACTTAATTGGGCTGAAATTTTGGCATCTACAAGTTAAGACCAATATCTACAACTTTCATGAAGAACACAAGAATCATTTTGAATTGCTTAGAGGTCATATTGGGCTTCCAAGTCAGAGCAGAGGAACTGTAGATAAGCCTAAGTAGTGTGCGGTAATCAGACCATATCTCGAGTTTTAGGAAAGTTTTTGGGCTCAAACAGTGGAAATAAGTTTGTCTCAAATGGTTTAATATGTTAAGTTTTGATGATGACAAACATAAGACAAAAAGTACACTTTGCATATGTTCTTTGTTGCATCCTACATAGAGTATATATATTAATAATTGTTAAATGTCTTATTTTGGATGTGTATATGAAAGTTTTATATGCATGTTAAACTAACTAGAGTTATACATTTATGAATCATGCATATGAAGACATTGACCTATAATTTTGGACTAACTATGCTTGTTTAAGTAGTAATACTTTGTAGGATAGTCTAAGTACCAAGAGTGAGCATTGCAACAAGAAAGTAAAAGATCTCAATTAAGCTCAACACAAGGAGAATGTGAATGCCTATTCATGAAGGTATTGATAACATCAAAGTCATGTCAAAGACCAAGTCCAAAGGAAGATTAAATGGTATAGCTTTTAGGACTTAGGGTCTTTATGTAAGAAGCCTTATGGATATATCTCAAATATGTTTTTCAAATCTTTACAAATGGTTTTCACATGCAAAAATTTCCAACAAACAAGTTTTGAAAAGCTAGTTATGGTAATAGTTCAAATTTATGAAAAATAGCCAAGTTTGAGTTTTACAAAATTGACCTTTAGTCACTCTTTTAATCATATCTTTTAAAATACTTTGAGTTTTGTTTTGAAACTTATTTCATTTGAAAATAGACTCAAAGATCTTTCCAATGACTGGTCATTTGCTTTAAACAGATAAGAAATGAAGAAGTTATGACTATTTAAAGTCAATTTTTAAAATCAGAGTGGTCTATTTGAATACCTTTGAAGGTATTCGAATACCATCCTTCTAAACAGCTGTTTAAATGTGTTTAAAATAGAGGCATTCGAATACCTCCTTGTGGTATTCGAATAACCTGCTTCTGAACTATTTTTTTAAGAAATGAAAACAGTGGTATTCGAATACCTCATGTTGGTATTCAAATAACCCATATCAATTTGCTTTTCACGATTGTTTTATGAACAGTGGTATTCGAATACCACTTCATCTATTCGAATAACCACGAATATTTACGAATACTAAAATGGAAATAAACGGCCATATTCTTTCGTATTTACAAGTTTTAATTACAGCCAACGACCATTTTCTATCTGACTCTATAAATAGAGACCGTGGGTCTCATCTGCAAGTAGCCCAGCTATTTGTTTAATTTACGCCTATTTTCTGTGCTCCTTTTGCTGAAACTTTGAGATATCCTTTGAGAGCCTCTTAGCACTTCAAATTATATTATTTGCTCTGAGTGAGAGTTTCTCTTCATCTATATTTCTGTTCTTCTATATTGAGGGTGAGGTATCCTTCAAGATTTGTATAAGGGTGAGGTATCCCTTCAAGGTTTGTATAAGGGTGAGGTATCCCTGCAGGCTGAGACTTTAGCACAAGGGTAGAGTTTCCCTGTATGTGAAAAGCGCTCTTTTATGTAACGGTTGCAAGCACCTATTGAAGCTTGTATACATAGTGAAAAATCTTAGATTGTTTTCGAGGACTGGACGTAGACCACAAGTGGGTTAGTGGTCTCGAACCAGGATAAATATCGTGCCTGCTTCTTTCTTCTCAATCTCTTTATTTTACGTAATTTTATATTATTGCACATTTATTTATTTACTGTTCTTAAAGCTTTTATTCTTCATCTCGCAATTCTTTCTCTTTTATTTAATAGCTTAAATATTTGTATTTATTTTAAGAGCATTTGTGAAAAGTTTTTTAATACCCAATTCACCCCCCTCTTAGGTAATGGTTGCCATGACTAACAAGTGGTATCAGAGCTTCGTGCTCTGGTGAAAGCTTAATCGCTTAGAGTTAAAGATCCTTGTCTGTTGGCAACCTTGAAAGTTTTTCAAAATGAAAGGTTTTGAAATTGATAAACCACTATTCTTTGATGGTGTACTTTTTATTTATTGGAAAACTAGAATAGAGTTTTATATTCAATCTATTGATTTGGATTTGTGGGATGTTGTTCTAAATGGATTTATTTGCAAACCAAAACAAACTTAGAATACCTATGACAAGAAATGCTTTTATTTGAATATTAGAGCTATGCAAATTTTGAGAAGTAGTTTGAATGATGATGCTTATGGTAAAATTAAAAGTTGTTCTAGTGCCAAAGAAATTTTGGACACTCTTGATGCTATTTATCTTGCTAACAATGACTTTGCGCATAAAGTTGTATATAGAAAACAAGAAGAGCAAAAGTCATTGAAGGATACTTATCATGAAACGCATCCTCAAAGAGATGTTCAAATTATTGAAGGGAGCCAAATGCCTCTTGGTGATGATGGTGCTCAATTTGAAGAAGAGGCAAAGCAAAGCAAAATTGATGAGGAAGAAGGTGATTCCCTTAAAGAGCCAAGTGTGCTAGAAATTGAAACCACTTCCTATATGGCTAAAAAGGACTTTGAGGTAAATAATTCTAAACTAAATTATAGTCCTTCCTATGATGAGTTACAATATGCATATTATGAACTGTATGATGGTTTATTGAATTTAGAAAAGAAAAACTTATTATGTTTGGAAAACATTTCCTTGATTGAAAATGAAATTGAGACTTTAAAAAATGAGTATGCTTTTCTTAATGAGGAAATACCTTTGAAATATGAAACCTCATCTTCTTGTGAAAAGTGCATTAATTTAGAAAATCAAGTTGAGGACTTATATTTTGAATTTGTCAAAGCTAATGATTGTAATTGCTTAAATTCTATGCTTGTTAATAAGAATAAAATTAATGTTATTACATGTGAAAATTCAAGCAAGGCTTATGGCAAAATTAATTTAGAATATAATAATAATAAAATGCTTAAGTTTTTCAAAAATGATATTCAAATGATTAAGCCATCATTAAATTCAATTATTTGTAATTTTTGTGGTCATCTAGGACATATTTCTCATTTATGCAATTATAGAAGAAATCTTTATATAAGAAATTGTATGGTATGAGTTCCTAAAAATCCTAAAGGCCCTAATACTAATATTCAAGGACCCAAAATGAAGTGGGTACCAAAGTTTCCTCCTAATGTTTCAATTATGCAGAATATTTCTCAAAAGGATGGACAAATTGGTCAAAATAAAGAGGAATCATCAAGAAGAATGCTTCCAAAGCCTAATGGTAGAAACTTTGGTCGAAGAATGAAGATGGCTTCAACCAAAGCTTCTCAAGTACAAAATGTAGAACTTGCAAAGTTCAAGACTCCAAAAGAGAAGCAATGGATACGAAAAAGTATTTCCTTGATTACCAAGGCCAAGGTATCAAAAGTTTTTACCTCTTATGCACACTCACATGCAAAGTCAATAAATTTGAGGTATATTCCTTGTAGGCCTTAATTGATTAATAGAATCATGTGTACTTAATAAAATTTGAATATTATGTTTAACACATGATTATGTTCATTCTTATTATATCATAATTCATTAATTTGTTATATATCTTAGTACGTAAGGGTCTATAATGCTTATGTATGCTTTATGTGCTTTAAAATTGTCTACATATCATGAAAGTAAGCATGCTATCAACTATGTGCTTAATGGCATTTAATTATTTAATTTATCGTGCTCAATTTACATATTATGAAAAATTGATCTTTATGAGAGCATAATAAATTAATATTCGAAAACTAACACACAAGGGTCCAATAAAATTTCGGTACCAAAAGTCAAAAATTGAAGCGTGTTGTAGGTGTGCTTGAAGGCCAAGAAGTGACTTTGGCATCTTGAAAGTGGCTGCTCTAAATACAAATATCATAAATAATTCCAAGCTTTCTTCCCTGTCTTCATGAAGCTTGGACTTGCAATTCTTAGATAAGTGGAAACTTGAATTATGTTTTTCTAGCTTTATGTCCTGAAAATATTTTTACATATTAATATGCTAGATAAAGTATGCTCCTTATTTGAAATGACATGATTGATGATAATATCCTTGAGCAGGAGTTTTTTTGTTTACTTATGACTTAAAATAAGTATTTGTGTTAGATGGTTTTATCTTATTTTATCCTTTTCTAACACAATCCTTGGTTGTTTCAAAATGCTTTTGTAAGAATCAAGAATTTAGTTTGATTGTCATGAATGCAAGTTAAAATGAGTGCTAAATTGCTTGGTTATTTTTAATCTTTGCACTCACTGGTTTTAACCTGCTGCTACTGCTGATATTCTTGCCCCTGCTTTATTTGAAAGGTTCTGCTGCATTTGTTGCTATATATATTGCATAGCATTAATAATCAATATATGCTAAAGTCTTTGTTTGTTTTGTCTGAAAATATGCACTTAATGATATGTATGAAAAATACAAATGCTTAACCAAATGTAATTGGCTATTCTTTCGATGATTATATGTAATGAAATGAAATATCTTTTGCCCTTGTGAACTCATTTGTTGTTTTATTATTTTGAATGCTTATTTGCTTATGAGTTTGGTATAATGACTAACCTCTATGGATCCAAAATTGATGGATACCAAAGAAAGTACTTTGAATTATTTTGTAGGGTGTCAACTACCTCAAGCAAGCATTTAAATGGAATAAGTTCATTCAACTTGAGGATAGTAAAGTTTAAAAGGATTCAACTTTTAAAAGGGGTGCAAAGAATTTCTATTCCCTCATGAAAGCTTGAAGCTTGGAAGTTGATGGAAGTGAGAGTCATCTACAAAAATTCAAAGAGTACATTTTTGGTGCTATCAAACTATTATCCTTATTTATGTTTTAAATTTGATATCATATGATATTTGGAGAAATAGAAAGTTGTGTTATACCTTAACATACCTTACATGATAATTATTTGCCAAAAAAAAATGCCTAAATAAGTTTTAATTATGATCATATATTTCTTGATAAACTTGAATCATGCCTTAAAAATGCTTAAACTTTTTTTTTGGATTCAAGTGCATATGTGCTTCATGCATTCTTGTTAGAGCTAACATTGCATGGTTGATAATGTGATACATGCTTTAAAATTATTTATCAACTTGAATTATGCTTATAAATGGGCTTACATGATATTTGATGCTAACCTATATTTTAGAGGACTTTTAAAGTTAGCTTTGCAAGTCTCTCTATATGTTTCAAATGTAGCCATCAGATTTTTACATACAAGCATATGTGGATAAACGAGAAAAATTGAATGAAATTCAAATGAAGAGGAAGATAAAGAAGCCTTTCTTCAAGTGCAATGGAATGGAATACTCAATGGAAGAAAGCTCAAACTCAAAGGACAAATAAACGAAGAACATTCTAAAGAAGCATCACTCTTTATCTAACTCAATAAGTATCTCTATCCCTTAGCTTTTGTGGTATTTTATATGATATGGATTGTATGATACTTGTTGATAAATTAATCTTAAATGACTAGATGCTTTCCAAGGAATATATGGCTTTTTATATAAAACATCTCTACCCTTCTAAAATGCTTTTGAAATATAATGTACTCTTGTAAAATTCTTCTTGATAGGGGGAGAAGTTTTAAAATGTTTTTTTGTTTGTTTGAGAAATTAAGAAAATGTATATTTGCTTTGCTTTTCTTTAAAGTGATGTGCTTACATGGTCTTCACATACATATTTCCTTTATCTATTATTTTGATAATATGCATATTTTGAGGGGGAGCCTAGCTCTTAAGTTGTTTATATCTCTTGCCTTACATCTTTATTTGATTACATAAAGTGTTTTATTACTATCATATGTTAAATGTTGACATACAAAAATATGACAAGCATTGCATGAATAATCCTCTATATCTTGAAAGCATGATCATTTCATCTCTCTATTCTTGAATCATATCTAGAATCTATAAGGGGGAGAAAATATTATTTTTTTTCTTTCTAAGCCTTTTTGTTGATGTCAAATAGGGGGAGTGAAAATTAGAAATAAAAATATGTTCTTGTACTTATTGTTTGATATGCTTACATGAATATACATTCTTATATATTGCTCTAACATATTTTTCTTTGGTGATTTGTCATCATAAAAAAGGGGGAGATTGTGGAAATAAGTTTGTCTCAAATGGTTTAATATGTTAAGTTTTGATGATGACAAACACAAGATAAAAAGTACATTTTGCATACGTTCTTTGTTGCATCCTACATAGAGTATATATATTAATAATTGTTAAATGTCTTATTTTGGATGTGTATATAAAAGTTTTATATGCATGTTAAACTAACTAGAGTTATACATTTATGAATCATGCATATGAAGACATTGAACTATAATTTTGGACTAACTATGCTTGTTTAAGTGAGCAATACTTTGTAGGATAGTCCAAGTCCAAGAGTGAGCATTGCAACAAGAAAGCAAAAGATCTTAATTAAGCTCAACACAAGGAGAATATGAATGCGTATTTCATGAATGTATTGATAACATCAAAGTCATGTCAAAGACCAAGTCCAAAGGAAGATTAAATGGTATAGCTTTTAGGACTTAGGGTCTTTATGTAAGAAGCCTTATAGATATCTCAAATATGTTTTTCAAATCTTTACAAATGATTTTCACATGCTAAAATGTCCAACAAACAAGTTTTGAAAAGCTAGTTATGGTAATAGTTCAAATCTATGAAAAATAGCCAAGTTTGAGTTTTGCAAAACTGACCTTTAGTCATTCTTTTAATCATATCTTTTAAAATACTTTGAGTTTTGTTTTGAAGCTCATTTCATTTGAAAATAGACTCAAAGATCTTTCCAATGACTGGTCATTTGCTTTAAACGGATAAGAAATGAAGAAGTTATGACTATTTAAGGTCAGTTTTCGAAATCATAGTGGTCTATTCGAATACCCTTGAAGGTATTCGAATACCAAACTTCTAAACAGCTGTTTAAATGTGTTTAAAATAGAGGTATTCGAATACCTCCTTGTGGTATTCAAATAACTTACTTCTAAACTATTTTTTTAAGAAATGAAAACAGTGGTATTCGAATACCTCATGTTAGTATTCGAATAACCCATATCAATTTGCTTTTCACGATTGTTTTATGAACAGTGTAGTCGAATACCACTTCATCTATTCGAATAACCACGAATATTTACGAATACTGAAATGGAAACAAACGGCCATATTCTTTTATATTTACGAGTTTTAATTACACCCAACGGCCATTTTCTATCTGACTCTATAAATAGAGACCGTGGGTCTCATCTGCAAGTAGCCCAGCTATTTGTTTAATTTACACTTGTTCTGAAAAATGTGATTTATAATTTACACCTATTTTCTGTGCTCTTTTTACTGAAACTTTGAGATATCCTTTGAAGCCTCTTAGCTCTTCAAATTGTATTATTTGCTCTGAGTGAGAGTTTCTCTTCATTTATATTTCTGTTCTTCTATGTTGAGGGTGAGGTATCCTTCAAGATTTGTATAAGGGTGAGGTATCCCTTCAAGGTTTGTATAAGGGTGAGGTATCCCTGCAGGCTGAGGCTTTAGCACAAGGGTAGAGTTTCCCTGTGTGTGAAGAGCTCTTTTATGTAATGGTTGCAAGCACCTATTGAAGCTTGTATACATCGTGAAAAATCTCAAATTGTTTTCGAGGACTAGACATAGACCACAAGTGGGTTAGTGGTCGAACCAAGATAAATATCGTGCCTGCTTCTTTCTTCTTAATCTCTTTATTTTACGTAATTTTATATTATTGCACATTTATTTATTTGCTGTTCTTAAAGCTTTTATTCTTCATCTCGTAATTCTTTCTCTTTTATTTAATAGCTTAAATATTTGTATTTATTTTAAGAGCATTTGTGAAAATTTTTTTAATACCCAATTCACCCCCCCTCTTGGGTAATGGTTGCCATGACTAACACAAACTAACGGCATTTGAAAGCTAAGATCCAGCCCTACAATTTTATGACCACTTGGTGATAAAATGACGAATGCAATATGTTCAACACTGAATGACTTCAGAGATAAAGAATCTCAATAATTTTCCACTCATCAAAAGTCATTTGGTATTTTCCACTCATTTTCCATTCATCCACTCACTCATGAATCAGCCCCCTTGTCATTTTGTATCCCTAATCCTCTATAAAAGGGAGCATTGACTGATCATTTAAGAATCTTGGTCTTAGAGATCAAGATCATATTATTGTGTTGTTTGTTTATCTTGTTGTAGTTTTCTTTTGATCTAAATTGAAGTTATGTTCATCATCATCATCATCATCATCTTCTTCTTCTTCTTCTTCTTCTTCTTCTTCTTCTTCTTCTTCTTCTTCTTCTTCTTCTTCTTCTTCTTCTCTTTTCCTTTCTTCTTGTCTATGAGTAACTAATTTTCATTTTACTTGGGTGAAATGGTGAAGCTCTTGGTAATGAAATAAGCTTAGATTAATATCTTTCTTGTGCTTAAATGATATATTTTCAAGTGGTCATTATATGTATTATATTTTGTTTCCAATCAATTTAGAAACCCTCCTTGTAAAGTGGAGATCTTGATTTATTGTAGACAAAATATTAGCACAATAAATGCTTAAGCCCATTTATAAGTGGTGGTGTTAATAGATGATTAAATGAATCATAATATAATTACGTATATAATCTTAAATGAATTTTGAATGTTGTATTTTCCGATTGGAAGCTCCATTATATGTGTATTCTAATTGAGTTATAAAAAGAAGTAATATTGTCCTTATTTTATTTACCAAGAGTGGATCTCCTAACCCAAGTAAATCCTTTTTATTTGTGACTAAGTTTATCACCTTTATTGTTGTAACAAAATATTTACCTTACGTCAAAGAATTTTTCTTCATCAATTCCCTGTGGATCGACCTCGGACTTTCGAGAATTTATTATTTGAAACAACCTGCACTTGGGTTTGCAACTTTTAATTCGCATCAGGTGCTCCTGTTCTTTTTGTTAAAAAGAAAAATGTATCTATTCGACTATGTGTAGACTATAGTTAGTTAAACAAGGTGACTGTATGCAACAAGTACCCTTTGCCTCACACCGATGACCTACTTGATTAGTTGCAAGGTGCACAATGCTTTTCTTAGATAGACCTTTGATCAAGTTATCACCAATTGAAGATGAGAAAGGAAGATGCCCCTAAGATAGCATTCAGAACTCGTTATGGACACTATGAATTTATAGTAATGTCCTTTGGTCTGATGAATGCCCCAAGAGCTTTCATGGATTTGATGTATAGGGTTTTCAAACCATTTCTTGATAAGTTTGTCATAGTGTTCACATATGCTATTTTAATATACTCTCGAAGTAAGGTAGAACATGAGCAACACTTGAGAATAATTTTATAGACCTTGAGAAACCATATGCTCTATACTAAATTCTCCAAGTGTGAATTTTGGATGGATAACATAACCTTCCTTGGACATGTCATATCTAAGGACAATATAAAAGTAGATCCAAAAAAGGTGGAAGCAGTGGAGCATTGGCCAAGGCTAACCTTAGTTACTAAAATTTGTAGCTTTTTGGGTTTGGTCAGACACTATTGTCGTTTTGTTAAGGATTTCCCTAAGATAGCGGCTCCTTTAACAAGATTAACACAAAAGCAAGTGAAGTTTCAATGGTCAGATGAATGTGAGAACTACTTTCAAAAGCTTAAGTCTTTTTTGACCTCTGCTCTAATGTTAGTTTTACCATCTAGGATAGGTGGATACGCTGTATTTTGTGATGCATCAAGAGTAGGTCTAGGCTATATTTTGATGCAATATGGCATAGTCATTGCCTATGCTTCTTGTAATATCCTCCCTAACCTAATAGTATTAGTCAGGGTTACAGAAGCTTAATACTATAAGTATAAGTTGAATAATATTTTTGGTAAATTTTTGGATTAGTTTGAGCATAATTCTATAATACTGAATGTGAAGAATAGCTAATATTTTAACTTAAAAGGCTGATATGATATAAATAAATATGGAAAACCTTATTTCTTGATCATAAATAATAGTGGTGAGCTGCAGTAAATTTTGAAGGATCAAATGAAATAATTTGGCATTTTTAGTAACACTAAATGAGTGTTTAAAGGCCAAATTGAACAAAAAAGTAGCTCAGAAAATTATGAAACTTTGAGAAAATGCTAAAGAGAGGATGAAGATTAATATAACCATGAAAACAGATTGAAAGGAACACTTGTAAGCTTCTTAGTTCAATTTCATAGGTTAAACTAAACTTAGAAAAGAACACTGAAGCTTAGTGAATGATAAAAGTGTATATGGATAATTGATGAATGAAGAAATTAAGAAATGATTAGAATCCTAGAATTTTCTACAATACATTTAAGGTTAGGAAATTCATCAAAAGAATATTGAAACAACCTTAAGAGATATAAAGTTTTCAAGCTAGACTTATTTCTTTCCTCAAATTTTCTTATTCCACCGCCTTTGCCTCTTTCTTTTCTAACTATTGTTGACTTTTCTATTAATCATTTCTCATTCTCTCGCGTCACTTTCTCGACCAAAAGTAGCAAAAAGAAAAGAAGAAGAAAAAGAAAAGAAAGGAAAGAAATAAGAGAGACAAAGGTTGAAGAAGTAAGACAAGAGGGAAGAAGAAAGAAAGATAAAGGAAAAGGCATAAAAATATAGTAAGGTAGGGGTGATTGCTTCTTTGTATTCCTTACTTTCTATATCATCTTTATGTATGAAATATGTTTCTTTAAATTGAAAATGGATTTCTTGAAGGCTTTTCATGACTTTGTATTCTATAAATATGGATTTGGTTTTGGATGGATTGATTGTTAATTTTGGTTGTTGTTTTACCATATAAATGATTTTGAGATTGTTCTATAATGTTTCTAAATGATATAATGATCAATTATGTAGTTAGAAATGGCCTAGAATTCTTGTTGTGGGGTTGGAAGTTGGTTTGGAAACCAACTAATATAGGGGAACGTTTCTAGTGTGCCAACGCCCAGGCGAGAAATATTCGGCACCTAAGCGCTTAGTGCCCAGAACGTATACTTCTAGATGTCGCGCACTTGGTGCCCAGGTGCTGGTTTTGGAGCGCTTAAGCACCAGCTGCAGTAGAAGCAGAGCATGCTCTCTGCCCATCCAGCGCTCAGGCACTGGAAGTCTAACATTTAGGCTCTAGTGATAGGAAAAAATAGAGTTTGTTCTCTACCATTCCAGCGTCCACGCACTAGTGAATGGGCACCCAGGTGCCCAGACTAGAACTTGGAAGAATTGTTATATTTGCTAAAATGGATTATGATACATGTTGGGATCCCTTATGTATGTCTTTTAAAGAATGTTAAGATATTAGTAGAGGTATATTCCCGTTGTTTAAGGGTAAATATATTGGAATGCTACACATGTGTGTACTGGATATATTATTGTTCATGCGAAATATGAATTTGAATTGTATATGTGCAAATTTGAGAATATGCTCCCTTAAATTACTAAGGTTGAGCTAGAATGATATTTTGATTGAATGTTTGAATGATCAGTGCTCATAGAATCTTGAATTTGAATTAAATATGAGAATTGGATATTTATCCTTGAATGGGAAGGTAAATACTCCTAGAATGCTTTCCCACTCAATATCCTTTCTTTATGTGAATCGTTGATTCACTTAGTATAGTGGATTTTGGAGATGATCCTTCATGAGGGAAGAGTATCCAAAATTCTATTAGAATCATAGAGATTACCCTTTGTGAGAAAAAGAGATCCTGTAATCTTAAATTCCTCATTTTATATATATTCCTCATGAATAATTCCCTCATCGGATACTAGTGGTAGTGTGAGGCCCAAATTCACTCCCTACCATGAGTATATAGAGCTTGAGCTATATGAGGTGGCTCCCACGCTTGTGATGCTTGGGATATGGGTTCTATGGGATAAGCGAATAATTGAATGAACACTAAAAATGGAATTGAATTTGTATGTCATTTTATGACTTGAATATGCATATGAATCAGTGAATGAATTTGATATCATAGTATTTGTATTTGAAGATATTTACTAAAATTATTTATGATTGAAATTTGTACTATTTGGTAATGAATATTTTTGGAAACTATTATTAAATGGAATTTTGTTTCGAGAAGAGAAAGGACTAGATTTGGCATTTTGCCACCTTTCTAACTATGTGTGTGTATATCTTTAACTTGAGTTTAAAAAAGAATGTATTTTTCCTTGAAACAACTAGAATTATTATGATGACACCTTTTTCATAATATGATTACTGAGAATTAGTATTCTCACCCATTTTTGTATTTTATTCCATGATAATTCCAGGAATCAGGTCATGTAGCACAATGGCCCAAGCAGAAGTTGATGTTTGTCTTAGATTTAGACTTTTGTATAAAGAATGTATGAATTTTGCCATGGAGGCATATGATGCATATTTGTACTATGATGTACTCTTTGTATAAACCTCTTTCCAGTATATGTATATTACTTCATCATTCTAGGCTCATATTTTTGTATCTCATAGCAAAACATATTTTGAAATATTTATTGTTAATCTTAAGTGATGTGCTTATTACTAATTACTATGATGTAATTCCGGATACACTTTTAGTGTTAGTAGTAAGGACGTTATATTTTGGTATTAGATCAGTTCATCTTGTTGAGCCGGGGTATGAACAAGCTATGCTTTGTTATGCATTAGTCTTATCTTAATGATGAGATGCATAGGTAGAATTGCATAACTACCTTGAGTTTGTTTGTTAATGATTACTATCTCATTGTTACATAATATTGAGTCTAATCAACTTAATATTTGTTGTTTTGTGTGTATAGATAATTATGGCATCAACCAGGCACACCCGTGGTCGAGGTAGAGCCCCTGTTGGTAATAGGGATAATACACCAGACATGTTTGAGGCTTTTAGAGATATAGTTGCTGCAGTTAGAGAGAAAACAACTATGACAAGAGAACAGGTAGCTATGACTAATAGAATTTTAGAAGAGATAAGGGCTAATGCATATTTAGCACTAGTGTAACATCCTAATATAGATATCTAGGTATATTATAGATACATAAGGATATTCAGTACTAGAAACGTCACTTCTACATAACTAACTAATACATATATCCATAATCACAATGAGTAATTATAGAAAGCCTTGAGAGATTACGAAAAAACTTAAACTCATACATATATATACAATATTCTTACATACTTAGCTCATCTAAGATCTAGGCATGTTTTACCAAGAAATTATGACTTCTCATGTTTAACCCCTTGTAAATAGGAAAACTAAAATTTCCACACTACATGCTGCTAGTCATGGCAACCATCACCCAAGAGGGGAGGGTGAATTGAGTGATTACAAATTTTTAAAACACCTATGAGAAATTATACATTTTGATATTTTCAATTAACACATGCAACATAATAAGTTTAACAAAGGTGCAACTACTAGAGATTTCACAAATACCACTTGAGCTATAGGATAAATCAAGAAAATAAGCTAAATATCAAATTCAACTCAAGCATATATAATTAAGGCACAAATGTAAAGGAGATAGAGTTGAGAGAAGCAAACACAATAGTTATCTTGGTTCAGTTGTAACACTCCAATTTTTGGTATAATTACAATATAGTCCTGAAATGTACTGTTTTGTAATTTCTGTGAGTAGTAAAATGAATTTAACTGTTTCGTGAGTGTATTTGACTGTTGTATGTGATTTGCTCCGAGCCAGGGAAATAATAATTTTCTGGCTGGAAAAATCTTATTTTGATTAATTGGAGTTAGGGGATCTTACTAAACCCAATTGATTAATATATATATTAATCTTTTAATTTTTAAGATTTAAGCTGTAATAAAATAATTTTATATTATTATAATATTATTTTATTTAACAAGAAGCACTCACTTGTCTCAAAAACAGTAGAAATCTGCTTCAAAATGACCATGGACCCTTAAAAGTCCATGGGACCCGCGTTTAGAAAAACAGTCAACGAATCTGACTGGACAAATTTCTAAGCCAATGGGAGCAAGTCAACAAAGGTGGCTTGAAAAATTCTAACCAATAGGAATAAGTCAAAGAAATAAGCATGGACTTTAATATGGACCGTTGGATGAAGACTTAGTTAGGAAGCCTTTGATCTTAACCATTGATCAAATCAATGGTGAGATAAGAATTCAAGTTTTATCATTAAGCAATATCCACCTTAGATTACGTCAAGGGCTAGGAATTAAAGTTGAATTCAATGGTTAGGATTAGGTCATATATAGTGGCTTGACTTTGTTTAGTAGCTAATTAAACCTAATTTGGTTAATCTAACTACCTAATTAGCAAACTAAGTAAGCTAATCTAGTTATTAATTAGTTATAATCTAAATATTAATTAGATATCCTAATATTGTTTAGAGGCTATGATATATGCTAATATATATTAAACTAATTAGTTATATAATTAGAATGTTAATTAAATATTATTAGGAGACTTAACCTAATTAATTACCTATTTATTTAGCATGGAATTAGTCTTTAATTGAAACAAATTAAGCCCCTAAACCCCTAGGAACCCCACGACCATGGAGGCCAAAATTCACAAGTTCTACTAGGTTCTTGAACCACCTAAATGACATAAGCCATGTGCACCATAGTGTGAACACAAATGGATATTTACTATCCAAATTAAACACTCAACCTCACCCACAATAACCACACAGCAGCCCCCCTCATTTTTACACTCAATATTCATTTTACACTTATCCAAATCAAAGCTTTCTATTCTCTCTAAAATTTCCAAGAACATCAAGCAACTTTCTCTTCTATTTTTCTCTCTCAATTTCGGCCAAGCACCCAAAACACCACCATCAAACTTCTATAATTTTACCTCTTCACTTTTCCTAAACCAAAATCATATTCTAAACACTTTTCCTTCACAAGGTTTTGTCAAGAACCTACTCTATCTAGTTCAAAATCAAAGCTTTTGTTCACTTCCCTAATGGTAAGTTTTGATTTTATGGTTTAAAATTTGATTTGTGCTTTTCTAAACCATGATTGTTCCATGGTTTTTCAATCTTGATCCTTGTATTTGTTTTTACTAATTATTTAAGAATTATTAGGATTTTGTGTTGGTTTTCAAGAAAGCAAGGGGAAGGAGGAGACTAAGAGACCTTTGTCTTCAAGAGGTAAAAAGGAGATTTAATCTCATCAACCCTAAGTGGTGATGGAAAAATGGATTGTATGTGTGTGAAGAATCCATAAGGATTCATTTGTGTGATTGTTTATTGTTTTTCTTATTTGTGTGGTTGTTTAAATGCTTTCCTATTTGTGATTTATTTTATTTGCTATGCATGTCTATAGTTTTAAAATATATTGCATGTGTTTATATATTGTGTGTGTTTATAGTTGTATGACTGTTAAAGTAGGATGTGAATAACATGTAACAATTTATATGAGTGTTCCAAAGAACACAAAGAGGCTCGCGACCTTACCATTAAACAGAGAACCAAAATGTTCTCAACCATTTTCTAAATCAATGATTTAAAGAATCTAGGTAAAATAATAAATTTAAGAATGATTTAGGTTAATTATGGCCAACATGCCATTTAATGTATAATTGAATGTCATTTTATTTTCTAAGATAGGTTAGGCAATTAATTTACAAAAGAATTTGATTCCAATGAATCTTTAAGAAAATAAAATGAATAAACTTAATTCTAGAATTCTAAATTAGTAGAATTTATTTTAAGCAAGAATTTAAAGCGAACGCTTGAAAAGTACTAACGTAGAGCTCACTATCTGAGTTTTGAAGTGCATTAGCAAGTTTCAAAGTGTAACAATTAGGTAAGATTAAAATAAACAGAATTTAGAGAAAAATGTCAAAAATACCATATACTGATTTTATAGGCAAAATGCTGCCAAAATTTACTAAAATCAGACGAATAAAATGAAAAGATTCCATAATATATTTATAACATAAGAAAATTATTTTACGTAGTTTAAAAGTACCTGATATAGTCTACACATATTTAAAATGATGATTTTAAGCTGTATGGTTAAGAAAATGATTTAAAAATCTTACGCGATTGAGAAAATGATTTAAAAACATTATACGATGTTCAAAAATGTCAAAATATATTTACGCAATTTTAAAACATTTGTAAAAGCGACGTGATTGTGAAAATGCGATAAAATTTCTATGCGACTAAACGATACAACGAGTTTTACTGTCGGGCCAAAGTGGTGGACCCAGACATGTTGTGAGATAGTACTGTCAAGTGGAGACAGGCTATATTTTGGAATATTGTGACTAAGGTTATTTTTGTAAATACGGTAAAACATGGAAATTAAGGGTATTTTTATAATTTTAGATCATGCTTAGAGTGTTGTATCAATTTGGTTGATAATTGGCGATTGATTGATGAGACGAATTACACTGTATTGTGGTGTGATAGGCGTAGTGTGGTTCATTATATGAACTTGGAGGCATTAGTGTGCGGAGAATTCCACATGGGGACAGTGGGTTGCTCCTCTGGGCCGTGGTAACGGGCAACACACTAATGATCTTGATAAGCACTGTTCTTAATCGAGGTCTTGAGAAGACTATTATGTACAATGCCTGTAGTGCACGATGTTTTGGACTGTGTACTGCTACACGATGTTTTGGAATGTAGGCTATAGACACAACATTTGACAGTGTAATAGTTTGGTTGGGCAGCCTGAGGTACTATTAGTTCTTTTCGGATCATTCTCTCAGATATCCGTATTTAGCTCCATGGAGTAGGAACGAGTCAGTGTGTGTTCATTCATTATTTGCATTTTAATGTTTATTATAATCTGTGATAAAATGTATGATGTATTGTTTTGCTATATTGTATATGATATAATGGTATATGTTATTTTAATATTTGTTGTATTTTCATTTTCTTTATTGCCATGCGGGTAATGATGTAGATTATCTCACCTCTCTATATGCTTTTCTCTATATTATTATTATATTTCCGTAAAGAGTTTGAGGAAGAAGAGGAACAGCCTCTTGAGATATAGTATCCGGACGAGCACCAACCGGGCGAGTTGTACGAGGAAGGTGAGCCGATAGATCACCTTCACCATCAAGACTGATCTTGAGATCATGGCGTTGCCGGGATTCTTCGATTTTATAAGACTTGAGTTTCACGGAGGTTCGGAGGCTTGGTGTATGCGAGAGGATAGAGGATCTGTAGTCTACGTGGGACGTTTGACTGTGTCCCTATGTAGAGAGTTTGATGGAGATGTTATATTTACTACTACTTTGTACTTACATCTAGAGTTGCCTCTAACTCTTAGGCGTTACTGGGAAGGAATCTTCCATGCACCTAGCGAGCTCAGTAGTTGTTACCAAGTGGCTTCCAGTACTCAAGAAGGGGGGTGAATTGAGTATTAAAACTTTTTCGCAAAACCTCTTTTTAATTAAAATGAATATCAAAAGCTTAATAAATAAATGCACAGAAGGAATGAGAAGAAGAAAAGAAACAATAAAGAATAGCGTAAAATAAATGTGCAATAAAATAAATTACATAAAATAAAGAGATTAGGGAAAAGAGAAGCGAGCACAAAGATTTATCCTGGTTCGACCACTAACCCACTTGTGGTCTACGTCTAGTCCTCGAAAGCCGAGATTTTTCACTAAGTATACAAGCTTCAATAGGTGCTTGCTACCGTTACAAATTAGAGCACTTTTAACACATAGGGACACTATACCCTTGTGCTAAAGTCTCAGCCTGCAGGGATACCTCACCCTTATACAAACCTTGAGGGATACCTCACCCTAGATACAGATTATCAGAAAAATAGAGATGAAGAGAAACTCTCAAACAGAGTATGTAATACAAGTTGAAGTGCTAATAGAGCTCTCACAGAAATATCTCAAAGTTTTTAAGCAAGAAGAGCGTAGAAAATAGTTTTCACAAAGACAAAGTAATCAGAAAATAGTTCAGAATAATGGGCTATTGAAAACATGACCCAGGCTTGCTATTTATAGGGAAAACTAGGTTAATCAGCCGTTGGGTATAATTAATGCCATTTAAAACAAAATTGAAAGCTGTCTATTTCCATTTTCGTAAACAAAGATTCATGTTTATTCGAATAAAGCAACAGCTTATTCGAATAATACTCAACGTGAAAAGCTCATCTGAAAAGGGTTATTCGAATAACCAACCTGTTATTCGAATAACTCTGTTAAAACCAGAGTTTATGAAAACACACGTTTATTCGAATAAAGACTCATCTATTCGAATAACATGTTTTAAAAGAAGTTCAGAAAGAAGGGTTTTATTCGAATAATGTATGACCTATTTGAATAACTTACTTAAGGCTAAGTTCTGAAAACTTCATTTATTCGAATAAGAGACGGTTTATTCGAATAGCCATTTATAAAACAGATTTCTGAAAAACCTTGGTTATTCGAATAACGGGGTAGTTATTTGAATAACATCTTTTAGAAAACAAACCACGTGAGGATGGTTATTCGAATAAGTAAAGCTTTATTCGAATAACTCAGTTCAAAAAGAGTTTCAAAAGGATGTTTTCAAGGATACTGAGTTTAAAACAATTTTTCTCTTTTCTTTCAAAAACAACAAGATATCAATGTGAGCTCCGTACAATAGATCCTAAGTCCTAATGCTAAACAAATATAAACTTGGACTTGATCTAAATATCATCTTCATTTATTCTTCCTGTTTGTTATCATCAAAACAAGTCTTCACAGATAAGCATCCAAACACATTCTCCCCCTTTTTGATGATGACAAACTATCAATAAGACTACCAATGAGAAAAGTGTTAGTGCATATAATTGGAATTCACAGAAGGTATAAAAGCTTACTCCCCCTCTTTAAATAAGAGGTAATATATATATATCAAATATGTGCGCAACTCCCCTTTTCAATTTGAATCCAATCCTATTTTAAAGTAACCTGTCTTTTCTCAATTAAAGTCAAATGATTAAATATTTCTCCCCCTTTTGTCATGAGCAAAAAGGAGGGGTAAGTCCCATAATCATATATCAAAGTGTAGAAAAGGAAACATACTCAAAACAATAGATCAACAGGAACTGTTATTTATGCATTAATAAAAGGAGAGTCAAATACACAAGCCATAAATAAATTACATAGATCCAAACACAAACAGCCTAAGAACAAAAGAAAACTAAAAGTAAGCATCCGGAGGTGGTGGTGAAGAAGCTGGTGCAGGAGCAGGTGAAGCAGATCGAAGAGCCGCAACCTCACGTTCAACGCCTTCTATTCTGTCAAACAGAATAGAGAAGGTATGTTCCATGTAAGCTCGGTTGTCTTGCAAGGTGGCCATGATCTGTTCCAGAGTGACAGGAGCAGTGCACAGTACATCGGCCGGGAGCGGCAGGGGTAGCGGGGGCATCGGCGGGGTCAAGCTCGTCGTCCTCAGCAACCTCATCTGGGTACACCCAACCTTCATCGGTTTGAATCATGTTCATCTTCCGTAAGGTGTGAGCGCCAAAGACGTTGTGATGAGTCAGAGTAATGGCCCGCTCAGTCTCCAAGACCTGAGGATACTTGCTCAGCAGGGTAGTGACGATGATGCCATAAGGTAGGTCTGATTTGTCCTTGCCCTTGGCCCTCATCATGTGCCTCATGATGAACACAGGCCAGTTGACCTGATGACCATTCTTTAGGAACCACAACATGAAGACATCTTCCTTGCTGAGGTAGGCGTAGTTTCCACCGTGAGGAGCCAGAATGTGAGCATAGGCGTAGTGTAGAAGCCTGTCTTGGCTTTTCAGCATTCCACCCTTGAGACCTTTATCAGGAAGGGCCAGGCCAGGCTTCAGCAGGTCCTCAACTGCTTGAAGTTTGTTGAAGTCTTCAAGGAAGGGCGTGTCATCCTCTTCAACAAGGGCGCCAGAGAACTGCAGCCCAAACAGAGTTGACCAGTCCAGCGGTGTGATCACGATGTTCTGATCACATACCTCAGAAAGGAGATTCTGGCCATCGAAAGCCAGATTGCAGAAGAACATCTTCACCAAGGCTGGATAGATGGTGGCCCGGTGAGAGCAGAGCTGAAGAACTCCCTGGTTTTGCAGCAGGGTTAGGAAGTCGAAGCCGCGGTGCTGCTGGAAGAAGGAGAGATCCAGATACTTGGGTTGAACTAAGTTTCGCTCCCAGAAGTATGAGATGAAACGTGCACGATGCTCTTCATTGGAGGAGAGCCTTCTCAGATCAAGAGGGTTGGTGCCTGGAGCGTTCTTCGTACGTGGACGCTTGCTGGAGGAGGAGGCCATGGAGATAAGGTGAGAGAGAGAGAGAAAAGGACGTAGAGGGTGAAATGAGTTGAGAGGAAGAAATGAAGAACAGAGAAGAGAAGAGTGAAAAAGATTTGGGCGCGCAGGGGTTTATTTAAAGAACCCCGTGTTTATTCAAATAAACTGAGGTTTATTCGAATAAACCTTTCAGGAAAGTTGAACAGACAGGCGCGTAGGTAACTGAAGAGGTGGGGCAGCTAGGGTTTATTCGAATAAGACGTGTTCTATTCGAATAAAATAACTGGGAAAGCCAAGCGTTTTGGCTGGCTGGAAAGGTTTATTCGAATAACTATGGAGTTATTCGAATAGGCAGAGACCCATCAGTCAAGACTGATAAAATGAGGTTCAGGTTATTCGAATAACCTAGGGTCTATTCGAATAGACAGAGATTAAAACTAAAACCTGATAAAGAAGGTCACTGGTTATTCGAATAAAAAGGGGCTTATTTGAATAAGCGAGAGGCGAAAGAAACACCGAAAACGCAGTTTCGGTTATTCGAATAGGGAAGGTATTATTCAAATAAGCAGAGATGAAAAACATAGGTTTAAGCACAGGTATCAGTTTATTCGAATAAACTGAATTTTATTCGAATAAGGCTGATATTTTAACACGCAGAGAAGGAGTGTATTCGAATAACGCTTTGCTTATTCGAATAAAAGCTCACACAGAAGCATATACGTATATGAAATTAAAGGCATATAAACATGATAAAGATTAGCAATAAATAAGCAAATAAGCAATTCAAATATTTGATTGAACAATTATGCCCAATTCTCCTCGAATATAAAAGAAGGCTTCTTTTGCTAAGGGTTTAGTAAAGATATCTGCAAGTTGCTTAGATGTTTCAACAAACTCAAGAATGCAATCCCCTTTTTGTACATGATCTCTGATAAAGTGATGTCTTATCTCTATATGCTTTGTTCTAGAATGCAGTATGGGATTCTTAGAGATATTTATTGCACTAGTGTTATCACATCTTATCGGGATGTGATCAAGTCAAGACAAGTAGTCTAAGAGCTGTTGCTTCATCCATAGGATTTGAGCGCAGCAACTCTCAGCTGCAACATATTCAGCCTCAGCGGTAGACTAAGCCACACTATTTTGTTTCTTACTATGCCAAGAAAGTAAAGAACTACCAAGCAAGTGGCATGTCCCACTAGTACTTTTTCTGTCTAATTTGCACCCAGCAAAGTCAGAGTCAGAATAGCCTATTAGGCTACAAGAGGCGCCCTTAGGGTACCACAAGCCCATTTGTGAAGTGCCTACTAGATATTTCATTATACGTTTAACAGCACTTAAGTGAGATTCCTTAGGGTTTGCCTGATATCTAGCATACATGCACACACTAAACATAATATCGGGCCTACTAGCAGTAAGATAAATGAGAGATCCAATCATACCTCTATATTTTGTTATTTCTACTGATTTACCTCCTTCATCTTTGTCCAAGTAGCAAGATGTGCCCATCGAAGTGGCCATGTGTTTAGCGTTTTCCATTTCGAATCTCTTGAGCAATTCCTTGCAGTATTTGGTTTGACTTATGAAAGTCCCTTCATCCATTTGTTTGATTTGAAGTCCGAGGAAGAAGTTCAATTCTCCCATCATTGACATTTCAAACTCATTCTGCATTGACTTAGCAAAATCTTTGCAAAGGGATTCATTAGTAGCACCGAAAATAATATCATCCACATATACTTGCACAAGAAGAATGTCATGCTTTGTATTTTTAATAAAAAGAGTAGTATCGACTTTTCCTCTTGAAAAACCATTTTCCAAAAGAAACTTACTCAACCTTTCATACCAAGCTCTAGGAGCTTGCTTTAAGCCATATAAAGCCTTTTTAAGTTTAAAAACATGGTTAGGAAGTTCATGATTTTCAAAACCTGGAGGTTGTTCAACGTATACCTCCTCTTGAATAAAACCATTTAGAAAGGCACTCTTGACATCCATTTGATATAATTTGAAATCCATGATGCAAGCATAAGCAAGTAACATTCTAATAGCTTCTAGTCTAGCTACAGGTGCATAGGTTTCTTCATAATCTATACCTTCTTCTTGATTATACCCTTTAGCAACCAATCTAGCTTTATTTCTAGTTATTAATCCATTTTTATCAAGTTTGTTTCTAAAAACCCATTGAGTTCCAATTATAGGGTGATTATTAGGTCTAGCAACTAATTTCCAAACTTGATTTCTTTCAAACTGATTTAATTCCTCATGCATAGCTAAGATCCAATGTTCATCATCAAAAGCTTCAATTAAATCCTTAGGTTCAATTTGAGAAATAAAAGCTAAGTGATTACAAGTATTTCTAAGGGAGTTACGAGTACTTACACCTTTAGATACATCACCGATAATTTGATCAAGGGAGTGATATTTTGAAGTTCGCCATTCTTTGGGAAGTTCCAAAGCTTGCGAATCTTCTTGTCTTTATTCATCCTCTTTCTCCTTGATTTCCTTTTCTTTACTGTCCAACTGTGTTTTCGCCAGATTTTCGCAACATCATCAACAACAAGATCCTTTCTCGATCCACTTTGGTCAGTTTCATCAAATGCAACATGTATAGATTCTTCAATAGTCATAGTTCTTTTATTGTAAATGCGAAAAGCTTTACTATGATTTGAGTAGCCAAGAAATATACCTTCATCAGACTTAGCATCAAACTTGCCTAAATTATCTTTTCCATTATTTAAAACAAAACATTTGCAACCAAAAACATGAAAGTGTGAGACATTTGGCTTTCTTCCCTTATACAACTCATATGGGGTTTTCTTTAAAATAGGCCTTATAAGGGCTCGGTTCATTACATAACAAGCTGTACTTACAGCATCTGCCCAAAAGTATTTAGGAAGAGCAGCCTCATTAAGCATAGTTCTCGCCATTTCTTCTAAAGAACGGTTTTTCCTTTCTACAAATCCGTTTTGTTGCGGAGTTCTAGGGGTAGAGAAATTATGATTAATGCCATGTTCATCACAGTAATTTTCAAAAACATTATTTTCAAATTCCCCACCATGATCACTTCTTATAGAAGAGATTTGAAAACCTTTTTCATTTTGAATAATTTTGGCAAGTCTTTTAAAAGCTAGAAATACATCATTTTTATTTGCAAGAAATAAAGTCCATGTAAACCTAGAAAAATCATCCACAATCACTAAAGCATAGTAATTCCCACCAAAGCTCATAGTTCTAGAAGGTCCAAACAGATCCATGTGCAAAAGTTGTAAAGGTCTAGTGGTAGAAACTATATTTTTTGCTTTAACAGAGACCTTTATTTGTTTACCTTTTTGACATGCATCACATAATTTATCTTTTATAAAATTAAGCTTGGGTAGTCCAATTACTAGCTCTTTAGAGAACAACTTCTTTAAGTGATCCATGTGAATGTGTGCAATTCTCCTATGCCATAACCATGAATCATCATTCTTATTCAAAAGACATTTCGCATCATTTGAAGATATATCATCAAGACTAATCATATAGATGTTGTTTACTCTATAACCAATGAATTTAACATGCTTATCATTTTTATCTTCAATTATGCAACAGTTTGAATTAAATATAACTTTATTTTTTTTATCACATAATTGGCTAATACTAAGTAAGTTGTGTTTCAAGCCTTCAACAAGCAGCACATTTTCAATGGAAGAGTTAGGGTTTTTACCGACTTTGCCGATTCCAAGAATTTTACCCTTGTTATTATCACCATAAGTGACGTGTCCATGATTCTTTGGAATAAGTGCGGTGAACTTTGAGTCATCCCCGGTCATGTGCTTGGAGCAGCCGCTATCAAGATACCAATTTGAACTCCTGGTTTTCAAGCACACCTACAACACAAGTTTAGTTTTTAACTTTTGGTACCCAAACTTTCTTGGGTCCTTGTGTGTCAGTTTTAGGTATAGTACCCTTGGGAACCCAAACCATTTTTTTTTCAATTTTTGTATTTATGTTTTTCCTTGCATTACATGTTGAAGCGCTGTGTCCTTTTCTTCCACAATAAAAACATTTAATAAAAGGGCTACTTGAAACACTAGAATGCACAAAGAAATTTTTATAGAGTTTTTGTTGATTTTTGGGTTATAACCTATCCTAGGCTTTTTGAAAAACCACTCTTTGTCTTCCTAATAAAATATTTAAGTTATCCCTTCCAAAGGTGAATTTAGAAAGAGTGTTCTTTAGATCTTCGTTTTCTTTTTCAAGTGTATGACATGAAGAACAAGAAGAGGAAGTAGAAGCATGTGAAGAATGATTTGTGCATGCATCAATGATTCCTAAAGTTTCGTTTTCAATTTTCAATTCTTCTATTTCTTTATTTAAAACAAGAATTTGTTTTTCTAAAGAAGAAATTGTTTTCTTAGATGAAGAAATAATTTTTGTGAGTTTTAAAGATTCTTCATGTAGTTCCTCAAAAGCATCTTGTAACTCATCGTAAGAAGGTAATAAAGTATTAGAACTTACCTCGTTTTCGCTTTCTTCTTCATCTCCTTTTGCCATGAGACACAGTTGAGCTTCTTCGCTATCTGAACTGTCAGTTGAGTCCATGTTGTTTTCATCCCACGCTATGTAGGCTTTTCTTCCTTTTCTTTCCTTGAAGGGCTTCTTTTCAAATTTTTCCTTCTTCTTTTGATAAACTGGGCACTCCATTTTCATGTGACCAAGTTTGCCACATTCATAGCAAGTTGGAGTCGATGAAGCTCCTTCTCCTTTATAGTAAGTCTTTTTCGGAAGGAAGAGAGGTCTTCTTTGCGTCCCCTTTTTCCTGAGAAATTTACCAAACTTTTTAACTAACAAACTTAAATTTTCTTCACTTACCTCAACATTCTCTGGGCCTTCTTCATTCTCTTCATCATCATTGTCAATTAATGAAGAAGTGGCTTTGAGTGCTATTCCCTTTTTCTTTTTATCATTCTCTTCGCTTTGGCTTAATCTGCTCAACTCTAACTCGTGCTCGTGAAGTTTTCCAAAGAGGGTAGCTAAAGTCATTGTACACAGATCCCTCGATTTGGATATAGCTGTCACTTTGGGTTGCCAAATCCTGCTAAGACATCTCAACACTTTGTTAATCAAATCTTCATTAGAAAAGCTTTTGCCTAAAGATGCAAGATGATTAACTATGTGGGTGAACCTCTTTTGCATTTCCTGAATGCTTTCTCCTTGGTTCATTCTAAATAGTTCATATTCACGAGTTAGAGAATTGATTCTCGACCTCTTAACTTCACTAGTACCCTCATGGGTAACTTGCAAAGTATCCCACATTTCTTTAGCAGTTTTACAATTTGAAATTCTAAAAACTCATCATATCCCAAAGCAGTAGTAATAATATTTTTGGCTTTTAAATTAAATTGAACTTTTCTTTTGTCTTCATCAGACCATTTATTTCGTGGTGTTTCGGTCCTTACACCATCGACCTCATGTGTGGGTATAAAAGCGCCGTTTTCGACAGCATCCCAAACATCTAGATCAATAGCTTCGATGAAGATTTTCATTCTTTCCTTCCAATATGCGTAACCATCCCCATTGAAAAAGGGTGGTCGATTTATGGAGGATCCTTCTGAAAAACCATTTGAAGAAGCCATATACTCTTGAAGCTGCTAAGCTCTTTATACAAGAGTCTAGCTCTGATACCACTTGTTACCAAGTGGCTTCCAGTACTCAAGAGGGGGGTGAATTGAGTATTAAAACTTTTTCGCAAAACCTCTTTTTAATTAAAACGAATATCAAAAGCTTAATAAATAAATGCACAGAAGGAATGAGAAGAAGAAAAGAAACAATAAAGAATAGCGTAAAATAAATGTGTAATAAAATAAATTGCATAAAATAAAGAGATTAGGGAAAAGAGAACCAGACAAAGTATTTATCCTGGTTCGACCACTAACCCACTTGTAGTCTACATCCAGTCCTCGAAAACCGAGATTTTTCACTAAGTATACAAGCTTCAATAGGTGCTTGCTACCGTTACAAATTAGAACACTTTTAACACACAGGGACACTATACCCTTGTGCTAAAGTCTCAGCCTGCAGGGATACCTCACCCTTATACAAACCTTGAGGGATAGCTCACCCTCGATACAGATTATCAGAAAAATAGAGATGAAGAGAAACTCTCAAACAGAGTATGTAATACAAGTTGAAGTGCTAATAGAGCTCTCACAGAAATATCTCAAAGTTTTTAAGCAAGAAGAGCGTAGAAAATAGTTTTCACAAAGACAGAGTAATCAGAAAATAGTTCAGAATAATGGGCTTTTGAAAACGTGACCCAGGCTTGCTATTTATAGGGAAAACTAGGTTAATCAGCCGTTGGGTGTAATTAATGCCATTTAAAACAAAATTGAAAGCTGTCTGTTTCCATTTTCGTAAACAAAGATTCGTGTTTATTCGAATAAAGCAAATACTTATTCGAATAATACTCAACGTGAAAAGCTCATCGAAAAGGGTTATTGAATAACCAACTGTTATTCGAATAACTCTGTTAAAACCAGAGTTTGTGAAAACGCACGTTTATTCGAATAAAGACTCATCTATTCGAATAACATGTTTTAAAAGAAGTTCAGAAAGAAGGGTTTTATTCGAATAGTGTATGACCTATTCGAATAACTTACTTAAGGCTAAGTTCTGAAAACTTCATTTATTCGAATAAGAGACGGTTTATTCGAATAGCCATTTATAAAACAGATTTCTGAAAAGCCTTGGTTATTCGAATAACGGGGTAGTTATTCGAATAACATCTTTTAGAAAACAAACCACGTGAGGATGGTTATTCGAATAAGCAAAGCTTTATTCGAATAACTCAGTTCAAAAAGAGTTTCAAAAGGATGTTTTCAAGGATACTGAGTTTAAAACAATTTTTCTCTTTTCTTTCAAAAACAACGAGATATCAATGTGAGCTCCGTACAATAGATCCTAAGTCCTAATGCTAAACAAATATAAACTTGGACTTGATCTAAATATCATCTTCATTTATTCTTCCTGTTTGTTATCATCAAAACAAGTCTTCACAGATAAGCATCCAAACACAGTAGTGAGTCAACAGCCTGGACTCGTGTCCGTAGAGCTGTAGGACCTCCAGGTGTTCTGTCTTTCGATGATCTCTCTGAAGATGATCCATCGGAGGGTTAGAAATCTTTCGAGGTACAGTTGGGCAATACTATGTTTTAGTTTTATGTTAATTTTTTACTACTTTGTTAAATATTTGTAGTTGTAAATTATTTGTGTACTTAAGACAAAAATCATATGTATATTATGGGTGATTATACTTTGTTTTATTTTGCGTTCTGTGTTATTTTATTTAATGTTATAAGTATAAAAGGAAAAAATTTTACCACTAATATTATTTACGTATCAAATGTTTATAACTTGGGTAAGAATTTTATTTTATTTTATTTTATTGCATCATAAATGTGACATCCTCACAAGGGTGTTACATTAGTTGGTATCAGAGCCCAAGTTAGAGTCTTTTGGGGTTGTGGTTAGGTCTGTTTTTGCTTGTGTTGTGTGATTCTCTCGTGATTTAAAACGAAAGGTTACATCGACATTGTTTTGCCTTATTGAAGAAAAAGGATGTCTGGAGGAAGAAGAACGCGTGCGAATATGGAACGTGATGTGGATCCAATGATTGCAACTGCTGAGGCTATGCAGCGAATGGCGAAAGTGATTACCCGGCAAAATCAACGAGTAGCTCAACCGCAAGATGCAACTGCTGATGCTCTGAATTTGTCTGAGTTTAGGCACAACAACCCGCCGCAGTTTAGAGGTGACTTTGACCCCGAGAAGGCGAGTCTTTGGATTCAAGACTTGGAAAGAGTATTTGAAGGAATGGGGTACGCAGAGAATAGGAAGGTGACATATGCTACATTTATGTTGAGAGGAGATGCTGAGAATTGGTGGAGAGGAACCCGCCATTTATTACGAGCTGAAGGGACTGAGATTACTTGGGAAGTGTTTAGTGAAGTATTTCTGGAGAAGTACTTTCCTGGTAGTGCTTGACATGCCAAGGAGATGGAATTTCTTGGTCTGCGTCAAGGGAATATGACTGTAGGAGAATATGCTGCTAAATTTGAGAGCTTGTCACAGTTCTCAAGGTATTTTCAGATTCAACCTGATGAGATATGGAAATGTCATAAGTTTGAAGATGGACTGAGGGTAGAACTGAGGCGAGCAGTGCTACCTATGAGAATGAGTGAGTTTCCTGTTTTGATGGATACTTGTCGACGACTCGAGGAATTGGAGCCGTCCTGAGATCCCAAAAATCGTAACTTTGGACCGACTAGGTTCCAAAGGGGAGGTAATAACAGTAATACCCGATTTTAGTGCAAGACTTATGCGAGACCATCAGGAAGTTAGCCTTAACGTCCGTCTGTTAGGGGAAGTTCTAGTGGAAACTGAGCTGGTTAGAATGTGGCATTTATGCCAAGGTGTTTTAAGTGTAGGAAGAGTGGTCATATATCTACGGATTGTTCGATCAGAGGAACGATCTGCTTTAATTGCAGAAAACCTGGACATGTTTCTAGGGATTGCACTCAGCTGGAAAGGAAGCCTGCTGTAAGTAATGTTTGTGCTACTCAGTCGCGATCTGGAGGGCGAGTATATACAATGACTAGAACTAAAGCTTCTCAATCTGAAGATCTTATTCAAGGAGAAGGTGTCATTGAAGGTAATCACCTGACTTTTCTATATGATTCGGGTGTAACACACTCATTTATTGCATATGAATGTGTGGAATGATTGAAACTGCCTGTGTCTTCTCTGAGTTTTCAATTGATTGTTTCTACGCCAATTGCCAAGCCTGTTGTTACATCCAAAATATGTATGAACTGTCCTATTGTTATAAAGGATCGTATGTTTTCAGTCAATTTAATTTGTTTACCTCTTGTTGAGATAGGCATAATACTAGGAATGGATTGGTTAGCTTCTAACCATATCCTGATAGACTGTGCAAGTAAAACCATAGTTTTTCCTAAGGAAGAAAGTTCTGGATTTTTGACTGCTGTTAAAGTCAAGTTATTGTTGCGAGATGGAGCACAGGGATTTATGTTGCTATCTTCTTTAGAAGTCAAGTGTGAGAAAGATGTGATCGCTATTCTTGTCGTCAATGAGTTTCCAAAGATTTTTCCAGATGATGTACCTAGTTTGTCACCGGAAAGGGAGATTGAGTTCTCTATCGATTTGGTACCGGGAGCAAGTCCTATTTCGATTGCACCATATAGAATGTCGCCTGCAGAGTTGGCAGAGTTGAAGAAGCAATTAGAGGAACTATTGGAGAAACAGTTTGTGCGACCTAGTGTTTCGTTATGGGGAGCACCAGTACTACTAGTCAAAATGAAGGATGGAACTTCTTGACTTTGTGTTGATTATCGTCAACTGAACAAGGTTAGTATAAAGAATAAGTATCCACTACCGAGAATTGATGATTTGATGGATCAGTTGAAGGGAGCCGTCATTTTCTCTAAGATAGATCTACGATCAGGTTATCATCAGATTCGTGTCAAGGTTGATGATGTACCTAAGACAGCTTTCCGATATCGTTATGGGCATTATGAGTATCAAGTGATGCTGTTCGGAGTGACGAATGCTCCTGCAATATTCATGGATTATATGAACAGGATTTTTCATCCGTATCTAGACAGATTTGTCGTTGTCTTTATCGATGACATTCTGATCTACTCTCATAGTCAAGAAGAGCATGCTGAACATCTCAGTATACTTCTCCAAATTTTGAAAGAAAAAAAGCTATATGTGAAATTGGCAAAGTGCAAGTTTTGGTTAGAAGAAGTTCAATTTCTAGGTCATGTAATTTCTAAGGAAGGTATTGCTGTAGACCCATCAAAGGTAGAGACCGTTTTGCAGTGGGAAAGGCCTAAGAAAAGTGGTGAGGTAAGAAAAGTTTTGTTGACTTGGCCGGATATTACCGAAGGTTTATTGAAGGTTTTTCAAAGATAGCTGGACCACTTACACAACTCACGAGGAAGAGCCAAGCTTTTGATTGGACGGAGGAACGTGAAGCAAGTTTCCAAGAGTTGAAGAAGAGATTGACGACTGCACCAGTGTTAATTTTACCGGATCCTAACAAATCTTTTGAGGTGTATTGTGACGCTTCTTACCAAGGGTTAGGATGTGTGTTAATGCAGAATCAGAATGTAGTAGCTTATGCTTCAAGACAGTTGAAGGTTCATGACAGGAACTACCCAACGCTCGATTTGGAACTAGCCATAGTAGTCTTTGCGTTAAAAGTGCGGAGGCATTTTCTGTATGGAGCTATGTTCAATGTCTTTAGCGATCACAAGAGCTTAAAATACTTGTTTGATAAAAAGGAATTGAACATGAGACAGAGGCGATGGTTGGAATTTTTAAAGGACTATGATTTTCAGCTTCAATACCATCCGGGAAAAGCGAATGTGGTTGCAGATGCCTTGAGCAGGAAGGTCGTTAGTGTTTCTACCATGATGATAAAGGAGGAGGAGCTTATTAATCAATTTAGAGATCTATGGTTGTCAGTGGAATTGGTACTCAGAAAGATTCATTTAAGTAAAGTTGTAGTTTTGAATGACTTGCTGGAAGTAATATGAGAGAAACAAGATGAAGATTTGTTTTTACAGAATGAAAAGGAATTGTTAAAGCAAGGTCATAAAGTGATGGTGGAGGAAGGATCTGATGGAATCTTAAGATTTGAAGGACGAGTTTGTATACCTGATGATCCCGAACTCAAGAAAGCGATTTTGGATGAAGCTCATACTAGTAATTTGAGTATGCATCCGGGAATGACTAAGATGTATCAAGACTTGAAGCAAATGTTTTGGTGGCCAAGGATGAAGAGAGATGTAGCGGAACGTGTGACGTCTTGTCTTGTCTGTTAGAAGGCAAAAGTGGAACATCAATGACCTGCCGGTATGTTACAACCTTTGACTATTCTAGAGTGGAAGTGGGATAGTATCTCAATGGATTTTGTTACCGGATTACCAAGGACGAGGAAGGGCCATGATTCTATATGGGTTATAGTTGATAGGCTTACGAAGTCAGCGCATTTCTTGCCGATCAATATTAAGTATTCATGGGAGCGATTAACCCAGATATACATCAGCGAAGTTGTTAGACTTCATGGTGTACCTACAAGTATAGTGTCTGATAGAGATCCGAGGTTTACATCGAGGTTCTGGCAAAGTTTGCAAGAAGCCATGGGAACTAAACTGCGATTAAGTTCTGCGTATCATCCGCAGACTGATGGCCAAATAGAGAGAATGATTCAGTCGTTAGAAGATTTGTTGCGTGCTTGTGTGTTAGAAAAATAAGGGAGTTGGGATGAATTTCTGTCTTTAATAGAATTCACCTACAACAATAGTTTTCATTCGAGCATAGGGATGGCACCCTATGAAGCCCTTTATGGACGACGATGCCGAACACCTTTGTGTTGGTATCAGGATGGGGAAAGTATGACTATTGGGCCTGATCTTGTGCAACAGACTACGAAAAAGGTGAAAATGATTCAGGAGAAGATGCGAACGACTCAGAGCCGACAGAAGAGCTATGCTGATAAATGAAGGCGACCTCTGGAATTTGAAGAAGGTGAGCATGTATTCTTATGAGTAACGCCTACGACTGGTGTCAGAAGAGTTATCAAGTCTAGGAAGCTTACTCTTAAATTCATAGGGCCTTATCAAATTATTCATTAGATTGGTCCTGTAGCCTACCAGATAGCCTTACCGCCTTTTCTATCCAATCTACATAATGTATTCCATGTGTCTCAGCTGAGGAAATACATTCCAAATCCAACTCATGTTATACAGCCAGATGAAGTGTAATTGAAGGATAATTTGATGTATGAAACACTTCTTGTTAAGATCGAGGACAAGAGAGTGAAACAACTTCGAGGGAAGATGATTGAGCTGGTAAAAGTGATATGGAATGATGTAACGGGAGATGCTACATGGGAACTAGAAGATAGGATGAGGGAGCAATACCCTCATTTGTTTTGATGTATGATGAATTTCGGGGACGAAATTCTTATTAGTAGGGGAGAGTTGTAACACCCCAACTTTTGGTATAATTACAATATAGTCCTGAAATGTACTGTTTTGTAATTTCAGTGAGTAGTAAAATGAATTTGACTGTTTCGTGAGTGTATTTGACTGTTATATATGTAACACCCTCCTTAGGGCATCACATTTCCAACTCCCGACTCATAATCTAAAAAGAAGTTCGCACAAAGTTTGAGTTATAAAAGATGAGTTTCAAAATTTCTTCTTTTAGAGTGAGTTTACACGAATCATCGAGGACACCATCTGAGCATCGGGAAAAGATTTAAAGACACCCAACTGAGACAAAGTCGCGTAACCAATCTACCATCCTAAAAAGACTTTAAGTAATGAAACGTAAATTTACTGAAAATATTAGGTAATATTGAAAATCATATTTCAACTATTCATTACGTAATATTGACACCAATTAATATCACAATGTAAAGAGAAATATAAAATTAACAGACTTATTTTTTTAACAGTAGCAAACCCCATGACGGGTCCTACTTAATAGCACAGTACAACACTACCATTAAATCTTAACATACTCGTTCCTTCTCTTGTATCAACTTGATGCATCAGAACTTTACTCCTTGTCTACCCGACACATCTTCGAACTTGAGATAGCCACTTCTCAATGTTTCCATCAATCTCTGAGTATCTATCACCCGTTATGTCTAAGACAACTCATTCCTTCTACTGTATAATTTTAACAATACAGACAAAGCAAAATAATGTAACAAAGAGGTGAGATCACCTACACCAATATCAACATGGCAGCACAGAGATAACACAAACAGCAATATCATACAAATAGATCATACCACAATTATGATCATACCATCAACATTAATCAACTATCATCATCCAATAATTTATCAATTCAATTATCATAAACAATAATTATGATAATGCCCTCAACATTATCATCATCATCATCTTCCAAGTATTCAAAACAATTGTCATAACCAATATTCCTCAATTAATATATCACACAGATATAAATGCTCAGGTTTATGCATATGCACAAAGGCTCAATTTATCAAAAATAACTCCATAGAGGTTTTCACAATTTCGAGAAGAATGCTCTGGTTAATTGTCAGCCTTAGCCCAAAGACAATCTCCCAGTCGTTGAAAAGAATCGTATTCTTGTCGGGTATCGTCAATGCGTTGCAACGGACTGTATCGCCAAGTGGCACAGGGTACTCGCCAACTGTCCACTGGTCGACCGCCGCGCCTCGACTCCCCCAAGATCCATCATAGACCTACTATCAATTCTCATTCCCTCTTCAACCACAAGGGCCATAATAGCTATTAGCTATATTTTATACAATGCACGAATATATCAGTGCAAGTCCAACCCCAAAGGGCCAAATCTTTTCAATTTCATTTGTTCAATTTAATCATATGCTTCAACGCATATTTTTCCAATGCATGTATAATGCACCAAATCCAATCACAGACATATCTTTCCAATGCATGTATAATGCACCAAATGCCAATCACAGGCAAAACATGTCATTTTCACAATCACGTAAAAATATTCTATCACTTTTAAATCACATAGTGATTTTTCAACAATAGTTCAAATTACGTAAAATATTTAAACGTAATTCAAATCACCTAAAATGTTTCAACGCATCTCCAATCGCGTAGTAATATTTTATCATATTTCAAATTGCGTAAAAATATTTTACTGTATTTCCAAACACTTAGAAATATTTTACAGTATTTCAAACCACGTACTTTAAAAATTACATTTTTAAGATACGTAAATAATTTTTTTCACCATAATTCCATTACAGAAAATATTTCTCATTCTTCAAAAATTCCATTTCCACTTTTCTCAAAATAATATGACTTTATACTTTATTTAACATATTTTCTTTACTCAAGAAAATCTTTTTCACATTTCTTTACTCAAGAAGTCCTTTTCCAAAATATAATTCACAAAATCACTTTTTCATTGATATAAATTAACGTTTCAAAACTTTAACATTTTCTAACGCACTTCAAAACTCAAAAATAAGTTATACGTTAGTAAATTTTTAAAATACCATTATATTCTCCATTTTTCTCAAATCATTTCCAAATCAACCTTCCTCAAAATAATATAACTTTCTACTTCATTTAATATATCTTCTTACTCAAGAAAATCCTTTTTCACAGTATATTCCACAAATTCACAATTCCATTGAATTAAATCAATGTTTCTAACTTTAAAAATTACTAACGCTTTCCAAAATCCAACGGATGAGTTACACGTTAGAAAATACCAAATCACTATTGTATTCTTCATTTTTTTTTCTTAAATCAATTTTAACAAAAATAAATTCTTTTTAAAACAAATTGAGGCTCACTTGCAACCTCTCTTTTCCATTTACATAAAAATTCATTTCTCAAGTGCTAAAATACTCTGATTCCCTTTCCAAATTCCTTGTATTAAATTAATTATATTTTCACCTGGAAAATCACTTTGTTTCATCAAAATCAATGCATTACAAGCCTTCAAAAACGTGGACATGACTATTGAAAATTATCAAAACATTTTTCCTTCTAAATTGATATGGTTTTACACAAACAAAACCATTAAAATTTTATTTTCAAAATCAAAATACCAATGGTTATAAAAACCAAACCCATTTGTTCAAATCCTTTTTCACTTTCTTTACAAATCATTTTTCACTTTCTTTGCAAATCCTTGTTCACTTTCTTTGCAAATCCTTAAAATCAATGTTTGCCCGTTTTATTCAAAACTCATATTTAGAAAAATGCTTAGGATCTTTTTACACAAAATAAATCAATAAAAATTCCTCAAAGACCGTATTCTTGTTCTCTTGAAAAACAAACCCTTTATTTATTTTTCATACTCTTCAAATCATCTATTTTCATTTTTCATGAATATTAATTTGTGAACACCTATTTTGAGGTGTCTTGGCTGAAATTCTCATTGTTCTAGGGACCCAAAAAAATCAATTCCCTTGTTCTTGAAAAATTTCAACATGAACCCTAATCAAGGGCATCAAAAACCGAACCCTCTCCTTTGGCTATTGGAGCTAAAAATTGAATTCCTTTTCATCACCACATCATGACATACACACATATATATTTCATCATAAATACTATAAGCATGCCATATACTTATCATGCATAATATAAGCATATCATCAAAGCCATAAAATCATGCAAAGCATATCAAGCATAAGCAAATAAATCAAAGCTCATAAACACACATAAATTATTACATGACCATGGATTGGAATCCTCACATGGATTCACCATCCATCAAATATAAGACCATCTCTCACCACCATACTTGGTTAGTGAGATGGATCTCCCTCTTACCTCTTGAAGATCCTCAAAACTTCTTGATTTGCTTCTTTTTCCAAGTCCTTCACCACCAAAGGACTTCACCACAAATACCCTATAACTTGGCTCTTGAAGAAAGTCCATGAAGATGAATGATTTAGAGAAAGTCTCCAACATGAAAGTTGCTTAGAATATCATGTAGATTCAAGATCTATGGTTGGATGAAATTAAAAAGTGATGGAAGGTGGTCTTGATGGTCATGGTCGAAACATAGAGGAGAAGAGAAAGAAGAGAAAATTTTCTAAGTTTAGCTTCTTGAAATTGACAAAGAAAGACCAAGAATGAGTAATAATGATGGTCTTCCACTTTGCCATCCTCTTAAGGCACCAAAAACCATGCCCCCTCCAAACACTCTCCTAAGGATGCAAACAAATCAATAATAATGCATGTTGACCAAGACAAAGTGATAGAAAATGATAGGAATTGATTTATAATAATTTGCCTCACAAATGGATGCATTGCCGTGGAGAGTGAATGAGAAATGAGTGAATTATTTGAACAAATAATTGGTACTAAGTCATTCAGAAAAAAGGTGATAAAGTGAGATAGCAAATGAATGAAATGATTTTTTTTTGGTCCCCTTTTTTCCTTGCATTCTCCTAAGGAAGCAAACAAAGTAATAATGGTCAAGAATGATGTAATATTAACCATGACAAGTAATAATGGTCATCAAATCACCTTTAGCTCCTAAATACTACAAAAACCGTCCCCTCCTTGCATTATGCATGCAATAATATTGTCATCTTTTTCAAGCCATTATTTGAAGCATTTCTAGCCATTGATTAATTCAATGGTTAGGATTTAGGTAGACTTTTGATTAGAAGACTCAATCTAGGCCATTGGATCTTTCTCCTTTAAATCCTAGCCATTAGATGTGTCTCCAAAATAAAGGGTCAAGATTACTCCTTCTTACTTTTAATCCAAGGGTTATAATTAGTCATAGCCTTTTTAGAAGACCAAATCTCCACCAAAGAGGAAAAAAAAACTCGAAAATTTTAAATCCAAATCCAATGGTCATAAATGGTCCTTATTACTTTATAAGACTAAATCTCCATGGCGTAGATTAAATCTAAATCCAATGGTTATAAATGGTCTCTGTCACTTTTCAAGACCAATTTCAACATTTGTTGATTAAATCGACATTGATATTAAAGCCTTCCTAACCAAGTTTATTCTCACACCATTAATTAAATCAATGGTGATTATCCAATCTTCTTTATTAAATTTGTTTCTTAAGTTGATTAAATCAATGGTTAATCTTCAAATTAAGTATTCTCATCCAAGAGTACAAATCAAGTCAAGCCCTCTTTGTTGACTACGCTTAAAGTATAATTTTTATTCTTTTTATCCGCTATAACCCTACAAATAATATTTTCTTGTATTTTTATCACCGATAAATAAATACAGGACAAAACACAGTAAAAAAAAATTATAAAAACTGTTTTCAGATTCAGGTTTAGTAAGATCCCCTATCTCCGTCTAAAAAGTACAAATTTTTCTATCCATAAAAAAATTTTTACTTTGCGGGACCTACTTGGGCCCACGTATGGCCACCTGGACCCACATAGGACCACCTGGGCCCACATAAAGTAAAAAAATTTATAATCATTCACAAAAAGCACAAATATTAGAAAACGCACAAATATCAAATCAGATTATGTAAAATAATTAAAACCTAATGGTAAAAATTAAATTACGTAAAGCTTTTCCCGGCCCAAAAATTTTTATTTTCCTGACTCGGAGTAAATTACTCAAAACGATCAAAACTTGACGGAATAATCAAAATAATTTTCATTTGTCATCCAAAAATTACTAAATAGAAAAATTCATTAGGTTGTCAAAATTTTCTTTGTTTACAAGATAGGAAATTTTGGGGTGTTACAATATGTGATTTGCTCCGAGTCAGGGAAATAATAATTTTTTGACAGGAAAAATCTTATTTTGATTAATTGGAGATGAGGGATCTTACTAAACCCAATTCTGATTGATATATATATTAATCTTTTAATTTTTAGAATTTAAGCGTGTAATAAAATAATTTTATATTATTATAATATTATTTTATTTAACAAGATCTCATTGTCTCAAAAATAGTAAAAATCACCTCAAAATGACCATGGATCCTTAAAAGTCTATGGGACCAGCGTTTAGAAAAGCAAATCAAGCGATTCTAGGACGTAGACAAATTTCTAAGCCAATGGGAGCAAGTCAACAAAGGTGGCTTGAAAAATTCTAACCAATAGGAATAGGTCAAAGAAAGAAGCATGAACTTTAATATGGACCGTTGGATGAAGACCTAGTTAGGAAACCTTTGATCTTAACCGTTGATCAAATCAATGGTGAGATAAGAATTCAAGTTTTATCATTAAGCAATATCCACCATAGATTATATCAAGGGCTAGGAATTAAAGTTGAATTCAATGGTTAGGATTAGGTCAAATATAGTGGCTTGACTTTGTTTAGTAGTTAATTAAACCTAATTTGGTTAATCTAACTACCTAATTAGCAAACTAAGTAAGCTAATCTAGTTATTAATTAGTTATAATCTAAATATTAATTAGATATCCTAATATTGTTTAGAGGCTATGATATATGCTAATATATATTAAACTAATTAGTTATATAATTAGAATGTTAATTAAATATTATTAGGAGACTTAACCTAATTAATTACCTATTTATTTAGCATGGAATTAGTCTTTAATTGAAACAAATTAAGCCCCCTAAACCCCTAGGAACCCCACGGCCATGGAGGCCAAAATTCACAAGTTCTACTAGGTTCTTGAACCACCTAAATGACATAAGCCATGTGCACCATAATGTGAACACAAATGGATATTTACTATCCAAATTAAACACTCAACCTCACCCACAATAACCACACGGCAGCCCCCCTCATTCTTACACTCAATATTCATTTTACACTTATCCAAATCAAAGCTTTCTATTCTCTCCAAAATTCCCAAGAACATCAAGCAACTTTCTCTTCTATTTTTCTCTCTCAATTTCGGCCAAGCACCCAAAACACCACCATCAAACTTCTATAATTTTACCTCTTCACTTTTCCTAAACCAAAATCATATTCTAAACGATTTTCCTTCACAAGATTTTGTCAAAAACCTACTCTATCTAGTTCAAAATCAAAGCTTTTGTTCACTTCCCTAAGGGTAAGTTTTGATTTTATGGTTTAAAATTTGATTTGTGATTTTCTAAACCATAATTGTTCCATGGTTTTTCAATTTTGATCCTTGTATGTCTTTTTACTAATTATTTAAGAATTATTAGGATTTTGTGTTGGTTTTCAAGAAAGCAAGGAGAAGGAGGAGACTAAGAGACCTTTGTCTTCAAGAGGTAAGAGGGAGATTTAATCTCATCAACCCTAAGTGGTGATGGGAAAATAGATTGTATGTGTGTGAAGAATCCATAAGGATTCATTTGTGCGATTGTTTATTGTTTTTCTTATTTGTGTGGTTGTTTAAATGCTTTCCTATTTGTGATTTATTTTATTTGCTATGCATGTCTATAGTTTTAAAATATATTGCATGTGTTTATATATTGTGTGTGTTTATAGTTGTATGACTATTAAAGTAGGATGTGAATAACATGTAACGATTTGTATGAGTGTTCCAAAGAACACAAAGAGGCTCACGGCCTTACCATTAAACAGAGAACCAAAATGTTCTCAACCATTTTCTAAATCAATGATTTAAAGAATTTAGGTAAAATAATAAATTTAAGAATGATTTAGGTTAATTATGGCCAACATGCCATTTAATGTATAATTGAATGCCATTTTATTTTCTAAGATAGGTTAGGTAATTAATTTACAAAAGAATTTGATTCCAATGAATCTTTAAGAAAATAAAATGAGTGAATTTAATTCTAGAATTCTAAATTAGTAGAATTTATTTTAAGCAAGAATTTAAAGCGAACGCTTGAAAAGTACTAACGTAGAGCTCACACTCTGAGTTTTGAAGCATGTTAGCAAGTTTCAAAGTGTAACTATTGGGTAAGATTAAAATAAATGGAATTTAGAGGAAAACGTCAAAAATACCATATACTGATTTTATAGGCAAAATGCTGCCGAAATTTACTAAAATCAGACGAATAAAATGAAAAGATTCCATAATATATTTATAACATAAGAAAATTATTTTACGTAGTTTAAAAGTACTAGATATAGTCTACACATATTTAAAATGATGATTTTAAGCTGTATGGTTAAGAAAATGATTTAAAAATCTTACGCGATTGAGAAAATGATTTAAAAACATTACGCGATGTTCAAAAATGTCAAAATATATTTATGCGATTTTAAAACATTTGTAAAAGAGACGCGATTGTGAAAATGCGATAAAATTTCTATGCGACTAAACGATACAGCGAGTTTTACTGTCGGGCCAAAGTGGTGGACCCGGACATGTGAGATAGTACTGTCAAGTGGAGACAGGCTATATTTTGAAATATTGTGACTAGGGGTATTTTCATAAATATGATAAAATATGGAAATTAAGGGTATTTTTGTAATTTTAGATCATGCTTAGAGTGTTGTGTCAATTTGGTTGATAATTGGCGATTGATTGATGAGACGAATTACACCGTGTTGTGGTGTGATAGGCGTAGTATGGTTCATTATATGAACTTGGAGGCATTAGTGTGCGGAGAATTCCACATGGGCATAGTGGGTTGCTCCTCTGGGCCGTGGTAACGGGCAACACACTAATGATCTTGACAAGCACTATTCTTAATCGAGGTCTTAAGAAGACTATTATGTACAATGCCTGTAGTGCACGATGTTTTGGACTGTGTACTGCTACACGATGTTTTGGACTGTGGGCTATAGACACAACGTTTGACAGTGTAATAGTTTGGTTGGGCAGCCTGATGTACTATTAGTTCTTTTCGGATTATTCTCTCACATATCCGTGTTTAGCTCCATGGAGTAGGAACGAGTCAGTGTGTGTTCATTCATTATTTGCATTTTATTGTTTATTATAATCTGTGATAAAATGTATGATGTATTGTTTTGCTATACTGTATATGATATAATGGTATGTGTTATTTTAATATTTGTTGTATTGTCATTTTCTTTATTGCCATGCAGGTAATGATGTAGATTGTCTCACCTCTCTATATGCTTTTCTCTATATTATTATTATATTTCCATAAAGTGTTTGAGGAAGAAGAGAAATAGCCTTTTGAGATACAGTATCCAGACGAGCACCAACCGGGCGAGCTGTACGAGGAAGGTGAGCCGATAGATCACCCTCACCATCAAGACTGATCTTGAGATCATGGCGTTGCCGGGATTCTTCGATTTTGTGAGACTTGAGTTTCACAGAGGTTCGGAGGCTTGGTGTATGCGAGAGGATAGAGGATCTGTAGTCTATGTGGGACGTTTGACTGTGTCCCTATGTAGAGAGTTTGATGGAGATGTTATATTTACTACTACTTTGTACTTACATCTAGAGTTGCCTCTGACTCTTAGGCGTTACTGGAAAGGAATCTTCCATGCGCCTAGCGAGCTCAGTAGTGAATCAACAGCCCGGACTCGTGTCCGTAGAGCTGTAGGACCTCCAGGAGTTCTGTCTTTCGATGATCTCTCTGAAGATGATCCATCGGAGAGTTAGAAATCTTTCGAGGTGCACTTGAGCAATACTATGTTTTAGTTTTATGTTAACTTTTTACTGCTTTGTTAAATATTTGTAGTTGTAAATTATTTGTGTACTTAAGACAAAAATCATATGTATATTATGGGTGATTATACTTTGTTTTATTTTGCGTTCTGTGTTATTTTATTTAATGTTATAAGTATAAAAGGAAAAAATTTTACCACTAATATTATTTACGTATTAAATGTTTTATAACTTCGGTAAGAATTTTATTTTATTTTATTTTATTACATCATAAATGTGACATCCCCACAAGGGTGTTACATCAGCTACCAACCACTTGTGGCCTACGTCCAATCCTTAAGTAAACTACCTGAGATTTTCCACTATATCCTCAAGCTTCAACAGGTGCTTGATGACCTTTACAAACTGGAGCATTCAACACACCTTGGGATACTTCACCCTTTGTGCTTGAGCCTCAAATAGGGATGCCTCACCCTTTATAATTTTTGAGGGATACCTCACCCTTTTATCTAGAGGGATACCTCACCCTCTTTATAGATTAAACAAAGTGTAGGTAAAATGAAACTCTCTCAAGAGTGGATAATACAAATTGAAGTTCTATGGATATAAAGGATTCACACACTTATAGCTCAAAAATAGAGGATTGGAGAAAGAGATAGTGAAACACAAATTTAATGTTCAAGGATGATTTTCAGATTGTTCTCCAATATTTCTTTGATGCCCAAACACTTGTATTTATAGCCTAAAGCATTTTAGAGCCGTTGGTGGTGGTTGGGAGCATTAAATGCTCAAAATAGAGCTATTGAGCTTAAGTTCTGGTTGCTCAGATAACTGGTTAGGACATTTCTCCTAATCAGTTATAAGTCAAAAACTATCTCCAAATTCATCTCCTAATCGATTACAAGAAGTTTCTAATCGGTTAGAGGTTTTAATTTTTGCATTCTGATATTTAGAATAACCGGTTAGATGGACTTGCTAATCGGTTAGGAGCTTTAATAGGAAACATGAAAAATGCTCATTTCTTGTACACTAACTGATTAGGTGAATTTCCTAATCAATTAGGAGCTTTAGAAATATGAATAATGCTTCTGACTTTGTGAATAATCGGTTATTGCACTCTAGTTTGGAAAACTGGCTTTAAATGGTCATAACTTCTTCGTTTCTTATCTGTTTAAAGCAAATGACTACTCTTTGGAAAGATCTTTGAGTCTATTTTCATATGAAAAAGTTTCAGAACAAAAATCAAAGTATTTTAAAAGTTATGATTAAAAGAGTAATCAAAAGTCAATTTTACAAAACACAGACTTGACTATTTTTTATAAATTTGAATTACCACCAAGACTAGCTTTTCAAAACATGTTGGTTAGGCATTTTAGAATGTAAGAAACATTTGCAAAGATTTAAAAATATTTTTGAGCTTAGTGTGATTCCTTTTTACCTTTACATAAGATCTAAGTCCTATAAGCTAAACTTGAAGAACTTGGGACTTGATCTTGCCAACATTAATTCTAGTTCTTAGGCTTCTTGATGTAATCCAAGCTTCCAAAAGTTTCTTCTCTTCAAATCTTGCAAATACTTAGAACATCTTTATCATTTTCATTCTTCTTGAGTTGAGCATAGTTGTGATCTTTTGCTTTCTTGTTGCAATGCTCACTCTTGGTACTTAGACTATCCTACAAAGTATTGCTCACTTAAACAAATATAGTTAGTCCAAATTCATAATTCAATATCTTTATATGCGTGATTCATAAATGTATAATTGTAGTTAGTCTAACATGCATATAAGACTTTCATAGACACATCTAAATAAGATATTTATCAATTACTAATAGATATCTCTATAAAGGATGCAACAAAGAACACTTTGCACATTTTCATTTAAATAGAGTCAAATCCAATATTAATTCATTATAACTCATATAAAGTATTATTGGATATATTATATGAGGAATGTTACACATATCTCATTGCATGATTATTAAGTGAAATATAACTAGATAGAGTATATGATTATGCATGACCTAATATAATATGTTAAGCACATATATGTAGCATAATCATCATTCTTTTTGTAATGCATTTGTCATCTATTAAGTACATCTATGAAGCATAAACATAATTCTTTTTGTCTTGTATTCATCATCATCAAAACTTAACATATTAAACCATTGGGGCAAAGACAACTCTACAATCTCCCCCTTTTTTATGATGACAAATCACCAAAGAAAAATATGTTGAGCAAAATACAAGAATAAATATTCATGTAAATATATCAAATAACAAGCACAAGAACATATTTTTCTTTCCAATTTTCACTCCCCCTATTTGACATCAACAAAAAGGTTTAGGAAGGAAAGATAATATTTTCTCCCCCTTATAAATAAAACACATGTTGTCAAAAAGAGTATGATTATCAAAGCCCAAAAACTTCTTCAAGTTATTTAAATCATAATTATCTCCCTCTATTTGATTCTACATATGATTCAAGAATAGAAAGATGAAACAAGCATGCTTTCAAGATATAAACGATTATTCATGTAATGCTTATCACGGTTTGGGACATCAACATTTAGCATACGATAGCAATAAGTTTAAGAAATTATATCTAACATATAATATCTTACATACCACATGATAAATAAGTACAGCTTGATGAAAGTTACAAAATATCCATATAAGGTCATGAAATTAAGATTTTCAAATGAAAGATCATACAACATGCCACATATCAAGCATTTCTCAATGAAAGAATTAAAAGATATGAAGTTTAAGAATGTTTACCTTCTTTCATTGATAGAGGGAAAGGGAATAAGAGATGATCTTTATTGACATGTTGATAGTATTAACAATAAAACACTTCATGTCAAATAAGGATGTAAGCCAAGAGATATAAATAATAATTTAAGAGCTAGGCTCCCCCTCAAAATATGCATATTATCAAAATATAATAGTTTAACATAGTCATGCATATATTTATAGTCAACAAAGATATGAAATAAAGATATGTAAGATGAAAATGATAAACAACCATTACAAATCAACAAATATTTATAAGAAGTTATAAGAAAAGAAGATAAGCTCCCATTATTGAAGCACAAGATAGATAAGGAAAAATATGTATGCCAAAACCATGTAAGCACATTACAATAAATTAAAGCAAGGCAAAAGGTACATATTCTTAATCCATCAATCAAAAACCATTTTAAAACTTCTCTCTCTTTCAAAAAGAATTTTACAAAAACACATTATATTTTCAAAAGAATTTTAAAAGGGTTGAGAGGTTTTATATTAAAATCACATATTCCTTTAGAGTGATCAAACCCAAGTTAAAAAAACATATGAAAGTACATCTCCTCTCTTTGTCGTTAAACAAGAGCCTTGATAAAATAAAACACTTTGAAGAATAAGGCTTATTTTCTGAAGTATCAAGATGGGCTCTATAGAATATTTCAAAAAATTTATTTGGAAACTTTCTTAAATATTCTCTCAAGATTTAATAAAAATTTTCAAAGCAAATGAAGAGAGTACTACATTTAGAGTACATATCCAAAGATTTCTAAATTTTCAAGACAAATGGGAGGTGAAAATACTTTCAAGTTCTTAAGACAAGTTCAAAAGATTCTCAAGGATGTAAAACTTGAAAATCTTCTTTCAAATATAAGAAGGGATTTTGCTTTAAATTTTTTTTTAATCAAACCATAAATTATTTTCAAAATAAGAGCATGATTCTCATAAGTTTTATACCACTAAGAAACCATAGATCAAGAGAATCATAGATATCAAACATTCACTTGATGAAATATGCTACAGGGATCAAAGCATGTATAGAACTAACATCATTCACCCTATATGCAATGACAAAATTAGCAAGTTAATATCCAATTAGTCACTTTGTCAATGCTAAGCATACTTCTCATGTTAAGAAAACATCTAATCATTTAAGATCAAATTATCAATAAGTATCATATAATCTATAGCATATAGAATATCATAATAGCTTAGGGATAGAGATACTTGTTGAGAGAATGATGCTTCTTTAGAGTGTTCTTCATTTATTTGTCCTTTGAGTTTATGCTTTCTTCCATTGAGTATTCCATTCCATTGCACTTGAAGAAAGTCTCCTCATGTCCCTCTTCATTCAACTATTCTCTTTATCTATTTATGCTTGACACTTTAATATTTGATGGTTATATTTAAAGCACATAGAAACACTTACAAAGCTAACTCTAAAAGTTCTCTAAAACATAGGTTAGCATCAAATATTATTTAAACTCATTTACAAGCATAATTTAGGTTAATATATAATATAAAGCATGTACCACATTATCAACCATGCGATGTTAGCTCTAACAAGAATGCATGAAGCGCATATGCCCCTGAATCCAAAAATATGGTTTAAGCATTTTAAGGCAAGATTCAAGTTTATTAAGAAAAACTTGATCATCATCATAGCATAAATAAATATTTTGGGGGCAAACAATGATCATGTAAGACATGTAATATCAAGTAAGGAATTCTAGTACGCACACATGTCAATCTAAAACAAAAAGTCCCTTATTGTAATGCAAGAATTGAAAAGTCATGGAATTGTAAATTTTAAACCATTTATGATTCATTTTAAGATATACTTCAATGTAAGAATCATTAGAGTTCAAAGGCAAGTTCAAGGCACAAAATGAATCATTTAATTTTTATTTTCAAGATATGAACATATCAAGCAATTTCAAATAAGAAGACATATAACTTTTAATTTTCCAATCTCCAAGTGAGTATATAATACAATTAGGCATCAAAGAGAAAGGATTAGAACTACTTATGAGCATGTGAATTTTCATATTTGAACAAAGAGAATTGGTCACAAGCTCAAGAATAAAGATATTACCATAACATGTCATTCCAAGCAAAATGTGTGCATATCTAGCATGTTAGCATATGTAAAGACACTTTTAAAACATAATGCTAGAAAAGCACAACTTAAGGCATGTTAAGGTATAAAAACAAATCTCTACTTATCTAAATATCACATGATATTCAATTTAAAGTATAAATAAAGATAAGAGATTGATATCACCAAAAGTGTACTCTTTGAGTTTTTGTAGGTGACTCCAATTTCTATGTCTTAAGGCTCCTTGAGAATGTTGTGATTCTCCATGTCATTCTTCTTATGTTTTCATCACTTTTGAAGAACATTTGTCTATTTTAAGTTTTCCTAACCTCAAGTACCACGGTTGTATTTCACTTCAATGCATGCTTGAGCTAATAGTCAACCTACAATACAATTTAAAGTACTTTCTTTGGTATCCACCAATTTTGGATCCATAGAGGTTAATTATTGATCATTAATCCATTATACTCTCATAAAGATCAATTTTTTCTTAGTATGTAAATTGAGCACAACAAATTTAAATAATCAATTACCATTAAGCACATAGCCAATAACATGCTTACTTTCATGATATATAGACAATTTAAAGCATAGAAAGCATACATAGTCATAGAATACCCTATGATCAAGAAATATACAAGATAGTGAGCTAAGGGTGTAACAAGAATGAACAGAATCAGGTGTTATAATATTTAATTTTTATTAAGTACACATGATTCTATCCTTTACCTAAGGCCTACATGGAATATACCTTATATTCATTGTCCTTTTAAGTGAATGTGCATAAAAGGTAAACACTTTTGATACCTTAGGCTTGGTGATCAAGGAAACTCTTTTCCTTACCCATTACTTCTCTTTTGATGTTTTGAACTTTGCAAATTTTACATTTTGTACTTGAGAAGCTTTGGTTGAAGCCATCTTCCTTCTTTGACCAAAACTTCTACCATTGGGCTTTGGAAGCATTCTCCTTGATGATTCCTCTTTCCTTTGACAAATTAGTCCATCTTTTTGAGAAATTTTCTGCATAATTGAAATACTAGGAGGGCTTTTTGGTACTCACTTTATCTTGGGTCCTTGAATATTAGTACTAGGGTCTTTAAGATCTTTAGGAACCCATGTCATACTATTTCTCATATAAATATTTCTTCTATAATTGCACAAATGAGAAATATGTCTTAAATGACTACAAAAATTGCAAACAATTGAATTTAATGATGACTTAGTCTTTTGAAGATCATCTTTGAAAAACTTAATCCTTTTCTTGTTATTACATTCTATGTTATTTTTACCACAAGATTGGAAACTAGCGAAAAAAAACCTCTGCTAGGGTTTGCATGAGAGCCTAGGGTTTGCATGCTAGCATCCATGGCTTTCTTCTCGGATTGTCCATGGGAATTCATGTTCCCAAACATTCTTCCTTCTCTGCAATATCCCCCTAAGCCCCATTCTAATTTTATTCCTTCTATCCCGGTTGTTTCTCCTATTCATCTGGTCGTGAATGAGATCCTTGCTCATCAAGAATCCGTGGATCCCTCAAAAATCATTGAACCTGCTGTAATTAATGACCTTCCTTAATTGTCTTTGTCCCCTCAACGCAAAACCTTTGCACAAGCTCTCCATAATTCATGTGACATCCCCCTTAGTCAGCTCCCTCAACCTTTGTTAAAGGGAAAAGAACTTTCGATCAAGATCCCTAAAGATGAGTATAAAGCTAGTTTAGAAAAGTGCAAGAACCATCTTCATGGTCGTCTTACACTTTCTAAAGGAGATTCTCCCATTAAAGCTTAAGACTTGCAATCCAAGTTATCTTCTATTTGGAAGCCGCTAAGTAAATGGAATATGATTCCCCTAGGGAGAGGTTTTTATGAATTTGATTTTGAATCAATGGAGGACCTGCGAAGTGTTAGAGCAATTGGATCTTAGAATTTGAAGCTAGGGATCCTTCGTCTTTTCGCTTGGTCTCCAGACTTTAACCCTCATAATCAAAGACAATCTCATGTACAATGTTGGGTTCGGTTCACTGGTTTACCCCAAGAGTATTGGAGCCCCCAAGATCCTGTTTACAATAGCTGGCAACATTGGTCTTCCTCTATGCCTGGATAATGCAACAAGCAAGAGAACTTTTGGGCACTTTGCTAGAGTTCTTATTGATTTTGATATGAATGTTGAATTAAGAGGTGAGATTTTAGTAGAAAGAGAGGATTTTGCGTTCTTCATTGGGGTGGAGTATGAAAACCTTCCTTTATTCTGCTCTTCTTCCCAGACAGTTGGTCATTCTATGGAAAATTGTAGAAAGAAGAGTGGACATACTTCTTATACAAAGAAAGATTCTACTGATGTAAGAAATTAAAATTCTACCTCTTTTGTGTCTAAGCAGAATGACTTGTCCAAGAATAGGGAAGATATTACTGGAGATCCTCATGATAAGAACCTTGTCATAGAAGGTTCTGATTATGGAACCCCTTGTCAAGTCTCCTAGGCAACATGATAATTCCGAGTCATCTAATAATGATGTTATGGTTGATGATTCTAGAATGTACTCTGGAAATATGCAGGAACATTTTATTGATTTGAATAAAATTCAGCATGCTTCTAATCCTGGTGATGATCTAGATTTTTTGCAACAAGATGGAAAAGAAACTGATGTTTTAGATGATGAGTTAGACTCTTCATCCTTTGTGCCTGATTCCCAATCCGGTGTTGTAGGCACTCTTGCTCAGAATAAGTCAAAATCAATTCCTGAAGTAGTTAAGAATGATTTGAGGCATTTGAAAAAACACAGGGGTGATGAGGAGGAAGATGTAGATGATTCCTCTAAATTTGGCAATACTGCTATTGATGAAGGTGGATTCACCAAAGTCCTTTCTAAATCACGGAAGAAGAAGAATCAAAGGCAGAAGAAAGCTACAAATAAAGTTGATACAATTACCACCCGTTCCAGGGCTGTTCAAGGCAATATGGTATCATGAAAGTCCTCTACTGGAATTGTAGAGGAATTGATAATCATGACACTCGATTGGTGCTAAAAAAGTTATGTCATTCTTATAATCCAGATTTTTTGTTCATTTCAGAACCTTAGATTTTGAATAGCTAACTTTCGAATAGATTTTGGGAACATCTTAAAATGAAATTGTTTGTTGTTAATGATAGGCATTCTCTTAAGCTTAATCTATGGGGGGCTTGTTCTATGAACTTGGATCCTTGCATTGTTTCTAATTCATCTCAGCAGATAGCAATTTCAGTTCTAATCAATTCTTAGCCAATATATATCTCAGCTATATATGCTAATACTTCTGTTGTAAATAGGAGGGTTCTCTGGTTTGAATTGGTGATTTTGCAGAATAATCACAAAGGTCCTTGGTTGTTTGTTGGAGACTTTAATGTTGTTTTAGGTGCTAATTAAGTTAGAGGTTGAAGGCTTCCTTCCAGCTCTTCTTGCATTGATTTTCAAAATTAGACTAACTATTTCCATTTGCATCATCTTCTTACTCGTAGAGCTGACTTCACATGGTCTAATGGGAGGAAGGCAATGTATCATATTGAAAAAAGGTTAGATAGGTCAATTTGCAATCAAGAATGGATGTCTTTTTGGAATTCGATCTCTTGTTGCACCCTCACTAGAAGCAAGTCAGATCACTATCCTATTTTGGTTTCTTTTCAAAAGGATGTTATCACAGCTCCTTCATCCTTTAAATTTTTTAATATGTGGGCAGATCACCCAACATGTAGGAATCTAGTTGAAGAAGTGTGGAGGAGGCCTTTCCATGGTTGTCCAATGTTTATTCTTTCTCAAAAATTAAAAGCCTTGAAGAAGGAGCTCAAAATATGGAATAAGCATGTTTTTGGAGATGTGAATCAAAAAGTTAAGTCTACTCAAACTGAGGTGGACCATATTCAGAATATCATTGATGTTTCAGGCTATACAGATGAATTACATGAGGATGAGCTAAAGGCTCAATCTAATCTTCAAGTGGCTTTGTCTTATCAAGAGGAATTTTGGAAGCAAAAGTCAAAAATGCATTGGTTTAGTCATGGGGACAGAAATACTTCTTTTTTTCATGCAGTCACAAATATTAGACAGGTTTCCAAGTCAATGCTATGCTGAAAGATGGGGACAGAATCTTGGACAGCAAAGCAGATATAGAGAATCATGTTCTCTCATATTTTTCTACTCTTTATACATCAAACAATGATTGTGTTCGGTCAGACATTATCCAAAGAGTGATTCCAAATTCTATTACAAGAGAGGACAATGCAATGTTAACTAATTTGCCATCTTTTGAGGAAGTTAAGTCTGCTGCCTTTGCAATGAATGCAGCAGGTGCTCCTGGCCCGGATAGATATAGGGGAGGATTGTATCAGAAGTTTTGGGATATTATGGGAATGGATGTGCACAGATCTGTGCTGCAATTCTTTCAACAGTCATGGATTCCTCCAAATCTCAATTCAAACTTAGTTGTGCTTGTTCCAAAATTTAAAGGTGCTGAGAAAATTGAGGATATAGGCCAATTGCTCTTTCTAATTTTCAATTTAAGATCATTACAAAGGTGCTTGCAGAGAGGCTTGGTACAATTGCTCCAAACATTATTTCAGAACAGCAAAGAGGGTTCATAAAAGGTAGGCACATTTCTGATTGCATTTGTATAACCTCTAAAGCAATTAATCTTTTAGACTCCAAAACTTTTGGGGGCAATATAGCTCTCAAATTTGATGTTCAAAAGGCTTTTGATACTTTAGATTGGAACTTCCTTATCCAAGTTTTGCAAGCTTTTGGTTTCAATTCAACTTTCTGCAATTGGGTGCGAGTAATCCTACATTCTGCTAAGTTATCTTTCTCTATTAATGGTAAGTTTGTTGGTTTCTTTGCTTGCAAAAGGGGGGTTGGGCAGGGTGATCCTCTATCCCCCCTTCTCTTCTGCCTAGCTGAAGAAGTTTTAAGTAGAGGTATCTAGCTTCTTGTGCAGAATGGTTCTTTAAAACCAATGTCTAGCTCTAAGTCTTATGCTACTCCAAGTCATGTTCTTTATGCAGATGACATACTTGTTTTTTTGTAAAGGATCCAAATCAAATTTAAGCATTTTGATAAAGCTTTTTACTAAATATGGGAATGCTTCTGGTCAGCATCTTAGCCTTCCTAAATGTAGATTCTATACAGGTTCTATTCCTCATAAAAGAGTTGCTGAAATTTCAAGGCTTCTTGGCTTTAGTGTTGGTCAACTTCCTTTCAATTATCTGGGAGTTCCTTTGTTCAAAGGTAAGCCAAAAACAATTTATTTATAGCCTATAGCTGACAGGATCAAACAGAAACTTACTTCTTAGAAGGGTCAAATGCTGTCTATAATGGGTAGAGTCCAATTAGTGAACTCAGTAATAAATGGTATGCTATTATATAGCTTTCATGTTTATGCTTGGCCTTTTTCATTGCTTAAAACTGTGGATAAATGGATAAGAAAATTTATATGGTCTGGAGATGTAAACATTAGGAAGGTGGTAACTGTGAGCTGGAAAAAGATGTGTGCTCCAATCCAAGAAGGTGGGCTTGGTATTAGATCAATTAGAGCAACTAATGAAGCTGCTACGCTTAAGCTCAGTTGGGATTTAATGACCTCAAACAGTCAATGGGCTTTGTTTTTAAGAGCTAAGTTCCTTAGACTGAAAGCTCCTGTCACAAGATATATAAAGTCATCAATCTGACCTACTTTGAAGCAGAATTGGAATCTTTTGATAGTGAATAGCCAATGGATAATTGGAGATGGTTCAGATGTAAACTTCTAGAGGGATTGCTGGTTAGATGAACCTATTGTTGCTAAGCTGAACATTCCTATTGATATTCAAATTGGTCTAAAGGTAAAAGTGAAGGACTTTATTGCTGGTAAGTCATGGATCCTCCCCAAGTTTTTTCATGATATCTGCCCCTTAATTGCTGCACAGATTAGGGATTATTACATTTCTATTGACTCTTGCCCTAACTGTATGATTTGGAGAAGCACTGCTAATGGCTCTCTTTCTTTCAAAGATGCCTTTAACCATATTAGAGTTCCTAATCAGTAAAAAAATTGGGGCAACCTGATTTGGAAATAATGTATCCCCCCATCTAGATCTTTTTTTCTTTAAAGGTTACTGCATTCTAGAATGCCTACTGATGAGAACCTATCTGCCAGTGGTTATGTAGTTGTCTCAATATACAGTTTGTGTGGCAATGATGCTAAGTCTTCAACTTATCTTTTCCTGCATTGTAGTTTTTCTTCTGCAATCTGGACCTCGTTAGTTTCCAAGCTTAAAATTAGAATTGACACGAGTTCATTCCTTAGTCTGTTAGACAGTTGTTCTGGTTGGAGCAAGCAGGTTGGCGATGTTGTTCTATCTGGGATAATTCACTCAATCTAGTGTATTTGGCTATGTAGAAATAATTTAAGGTTCTCAAACTCATTTATTTCTCTTGAGAAAACTTTTATTCTGATATCTTTTACTGTCAAGTAGTCTGGCTGCATTTCTGCTGGAACTATGAACTCGTCAATTGATAAATTTCAGATGTTAAAAGCATTTGGCATTGAAATCCATGCTCCTGAAGCTCTTCAGATTATCCAAGTAGACTGGTTCCCTCCTTGTTGTGGGTGGATTAAAGCCAACACAGATGGCTCGGCTAGGGGCAATCTAGGTCAAGCTTCAAGTGGTGGTATATTCAGGGACAGCAGAGCAACTATCTTGGGATGTTATTCGAATTATATAGGTTCTGCTTCTTATCTGTAGGCAGAATTTGTTGCAGCTACAATGGCTATTGAGATTGCTTATTCTAAAGGTTGGCACAAGTTATGGCTTGAGTGTGACTCACAATTGGTGGTTGAGGCCTTTAATAATGATTCCATTGTTCCTTGGAATCTTAAAAATAGATGGAAGAACCGTATTTTCCTTTCTAGGCAAATGAACTTTATAGTTTCTCATATTTATAGAGAAGCAAATACTTGTGCAAATAAGTTAGCTGCATATGGTATTAGTAGTCAATGCTTCACTTGGTGGAATTCTATTCCTTCTTTTATTTTGAAGGAGTTTCGTCATAATAGGTTTTGGCTTCCAAATTATAGGTTTAAATAATCATCATGGGTTTTGGTTTGGTCCCCCCATGGTTTGATGTATTCTTTCTTTTTCTCTTTTTTTTAAAATAAATTTGGGTATGCTGCAGATGATTGTTAGGGTTTGGGGTGCCAACCTAATTGGGATATCTCTTAATTTTGTGATGCCTCTGCATATCTTTTTTGCTTAAAAAAATAAAATTTTTGCCACAAGCTTTACTTGAATTTTCATATGGAAAAACATCAGTTTCATTCTTATTAACAAACATGAATTGTAAAAATTAGAATCATTAGCTTTAGCAAATTCAAAAGATAAGTCCTCAACTTGATTTTCTAAATCAATGCACTTTTTACAAGAAGTTGAGGTTTTACATTTCAAAGGCATTTCCTTATCAAGAAAAACATATTTATTTTTCAAGGTTTCGATTTCATTTTCAATGGAGGAAATGTTTTCCAAACAAGATAAGTTTTTCTTTTCTAAATTCAACAAACTATTATACAATTCATCATATGCACATTGTAGCTCATAATAGGAAGGATTATAATTTAATTTAGCATTATTTACCTCAAAATCCTTTTTAACCATATATGAAGTAGTCTCAATTTCTAGCATACTTGGCTCTTTAAGGAAATCACCATCTTCCTCATAGTTGTCTATCAAGGATTCAAGAACATCTTCTTGAGGACATTTTTCATGATAAGCTTCCTTCAATGACTTTTGATCTTCTTACTTTCTATATACAACTTTATATACAAAATCATTGTTAGCAATATAAAAAGCATTAAGGGTGTCCAAAATTTCTTTGGCACTAGACCAATTCTTAATTCTAGCATAAGCATCATCATTCAAACTACTTCTTAAGATTTGCATTGCTCTAATATTCAAGGAACAACATTTCTTATCACAAGCATTCGAAGTTTGTTTTGATTTGAAAGTAAATCCATCAAGCACAATATCCTACAAATCAATATCAATAGATTGCATATAAAATTCTATTCTAGCTTTCCAATGAATGAAATGCACACCATTAAAGAATGGTAGTTTATCAATTTCAAAACCTTCCATTTTGAAAAGCTTTCAATGGTTGCCAAACAAACAATGATCTTTAACTCTAAGCGGTTAAGCTTTCAATAGAGCACGAATCTCTGATACCACTTGTTAGTCTTGACAACCATCACCCAAGAGGGGGTAAATTGGGTGATTACAAATTTTTAAAACACCTTTGAGAAATTATACATTTTGATATTTTCAATTAACACATGCAACAGAATAAGTTTAACAAAGGTGCAACAATTAGAGATTTCACAAATACCACTTAGGCTATAGGATAAATCAAGCAAATAAGCTCGATATCAAATTCAATTCAAGCATATATAATTAAGGCACAAATGTAAAGGAGATAGAGTTGAGAGAAGCAAACACAATATTTATCCTGATTCAGCCACTAACCACTTGTGGCCTATGTAACATCTCAAAAATTATCTCATTCATCATAAATAGTCGTTTTATAATATTTGAGATTTTTAGGAATTTTTTTGAATTTTTCTGGAAATGTTGAATATTTTAATATATTTTTCATTTTACGTGCACACTGAGCAGGGTCAGTGTAACACCTCGAAAATAATTCATTTCATCATGAATAGTCATTTCCCAATATTTGTAATTTTTGGATTTTTTTTTGGAATTTTTCAAAAATGTTGAATATTTTAATATATTCATCGTTTTGCATGCACACTGAGCAGAGTCAGTCAAACCCTCTGAAAAATTGTTTATTTCATAACAAATATCCATTTTCTAATATTTGTGATTTTTAAAAATTTTTGTGGATTTTTCTGAAAACATAGAATATTTTAGTATATTCTTCGTTTTACGTGCGCACGAAGCGGAGCCGGGATAACGAAACGTTTTCCCTGAGGCTAGTAAACCTTGTACTGTCAATGTGTCGATGGGGGATCTTACTAAACCCGAGGCTGGGCACAGTTTGCGAGGTTTACTTTTTCCAAGGTTTTATCTGATAAATAAAATCATTGTATCTTAAAATTATCCGATGAATAATAAAATATTTTTTTCATCAACTGTAACTTTATTCACTGAGAAAATAATTTTAATAGTGTAATTAATCATCTATTCAAGAGTATTTAATTTAGGAGATAAACTTACTTTACACTTTATTGAAAAATGTGCAAAGCTTCTCAAGGAAGCTTCTAAGAAATTTCCTCCAAGCTTCCCAAGGAAGCCATGCGCTCTCTCTCCTCTCTCCCAAGCCACACGGCTGCAGCACCCAAAATCGGAGGGAAATTTGTGCTTTTACACAATTAATTACACTACTTTAATTTCAAAAACCTAAAAGTGTTCATTCATTTTCCTATGCACTTTCTCTCTCTACCTTCATCTTGTTCAAGTTTCTCCTCTTTCTCTCTACCCTCCTCCATAGCTACGAAAATTGCAGCCCCTCCTCCACCATTTCTATTCATCTTTTCTCCTCCCAAACACCATTTTAATACTCCTCTCAACCTCTTCTACAACTTCTATTTGAAAGGTTTTCTTCAAAAACTAACTTTTCCTCCATTGTCATCCAAGACAAAGCTTCAAGCTTTTGAGTAAGGTTCTTAGTTCTTCACCCTTTTCTCTTCATTTTCGTGATCCATGGTCACCATAGTGACCATGAATGCCTTTTTCAAGCTTTGATTGTGATTCTTGTGAAAGTTTGATGCTCTAGGGTTTTCGTGTTGGTGAAATCCAAAAATTCAAGGGAGTTTCAAGGGAGTTCTATTGTTTGTTTTCTCTTCTAGGTAAGAGGGAGATAATCATCTTCAACCTCTCTTGGTAATAGGAAGCTTAGTTTTGTGATTGATTGTGAGAAAACCCTATTGAGGGTTATTATTTGTTTGTATGATTTGTATGATTTCATATTGTTTCTAATTTGTTTAAGTTATTTGATTGATTGATTATGTATATGTATGTGTTTGGATGGATAGGAATATTGATTTGGAAGCAAAAATGACTTGGTCCTCTTCCATGAGGCTCACAATTTTGTGGCCCTAAATTGGGGTTGTTGGTAAAAAAATTTATAACAAGTGAAAGACTTAGCTAACCAAGTGGATAATATGTGATTAATGGAATAAAAATTTAAACCCTAAACCTAGAGTGGCTTACGGCCTTCATGGCTAAAAATGGCTCAATCATATGGTTTCATACAACTATGGCATTTAATTAATCAAGTAAATAAATAAGAGAATTATGTAATGAAAGGAAATAAATTTAGTAACCTAAAGGAATTCTTTGGACTTTAGGAACAAATAAGGATGTGTGAGGCATTGGTAAGACTTAGAAATAATTTCTTGTAAGTGAATATGACTAGGTTTAAAGTAAGAACCCAATAACGAAAGGAACTTCATAAGAAAAATTAAATTGAAGTGATATTTAATTAAATGATTAATTAGGTAGCAATTAGGGCTTCATAAAATGGAAAGAACCAAGAATGAAGTTTCATTCAATAACTTATAATAAATTTTAATTAAAGCAAGACCATGAGTGCAAGTAAGAATGATAAATAATTTGACTTGAATCGTTCTAAGGGAGTTATGTTTAAAATTTAATGATGGACTTATGTAATTAAAATAATAATGTTTAAATAAATAATGTGAAAGCCTTTCTCAAAAAGAGAAACTTATTAAAAAAATATAAAAATTTAGGCGTAATTCCATAATGTACCCTAAAGGTGTAATACATTATTTAAGAACTTAATAATAATTATTGTGGGTCCATGTGAGGGACCAATGAGAGGTTGATGCTTACCTTAGCCAAAATTATGGCATGTTATTGAAAGTACATTATTGATGAATATACATGATATATGCATTGAGTCATCATGCATTGTGAAAGTCTAATGGACTATTTGTCAAGGTCATGTTGCCTAGGAGTTGAATCACTCCTTAGTGCGGGTGCGAATAGACTAGTGTGGGTCCTACTGTTGACCTTGGGGGCATCGGGGCGCGGGCATCTCACAGCGGGCAGTCGGTAGCCCCGCTGGACCGTGGGACAAACCGATGCAAACGCACCGACGATCCTGACCGGGCACTGTCCTATATCGCGATCTTGTGAGAATGCCGCTATATAGAGCCTTTTTGCGCAAAACTGTTGATTATGATTTCTGAAAGCACTTGGTCCTAGGCGGACGAGATACTGACATGTCTCCTTGATCATTCACTCCGATGCTTGTGTCTAGCTCTATGGAGTAGGAATTTGATATCATGTACATGTGCATAGTGAGTCAATACATTACTTGGCATTTAATTTATACGATAATTGGATCTGCTATCTTATTGATGATATATTGCCTGAAATTGTTAAACTGCTTAATATCTGCTTCTCGATACTGTTTATGTTTGTTATGCTATGTGGGCGCCCTACGCCGTTTATGTTTCTTACTGCTATAATTGGTAATGAAGTAGGGTGTCTCACCTCTTTCTTGTACTATTCTTGTTCTATGTAATCTCTTGGTTAAAGACTGTTAAGGGGATGTTGTTGATTTCCTACCGGATTTTATTTGGTTTGATACCCTATATTCGGCAATGTCGTCGAGAAGAGGTTCTATCGGTTTTGTTAGGATCATGTTTACTGGTGGCGCAAATGCATGGCGAGTCGACTGGGTTAGACAGCGTATACGATATATTGGAGACTTGATCCTGACCGTAACGAGGACCCGCGATGGAGATCCTGTCCTGACACTTACTACTTCGGTACATCTGGAGTTCGCTTTGCCTATCCAGGAGCTATGGGGTGACCCGATTCACACCCCTAGAGAGGACACGGATTCTATGGCATCAGTTGCTAGGGCACCTGCCCGTGGGACCGCACTCGGTTCTGTCCTTATATCTTCAGACGATCCGGGGGAGGATCCTGACGTGGATCCGATGGAGTATCCAACTCCTTAGACATGGATGTCTTATGGGTAGTTTATGTTTTTCCTTTTGCATTAATTATGTTATGATGTATTTTCAATATAGTTGCATTTTGAAGTAAAACTTGATGTATTTTATTTTGAGCGGTATATGAAATAAGCCGTGCTATGTATGCTTTAAATTAACTATTCAGTACTATGAACTGTATTTTGCCTTTGGCTTGTTAAATTATATGTGCTAATGTCGGCTTATGTATTATTGCATTCGAGGCTCATATTTCCTTTATATATAAAAAAAAATATTCGAATTTGGAAAAATATTATGAAGAAGTTGTAGCACACCAAAAATTTAGTGACCGCGGTAGGATGACGATTGTGCGGTGGTTATTAAATCGAGGGGTGTTTCATTAGGTTTTATCAGAGCTCAGTTCATCCTGTTGAGCCGGGGTATGGACTAACTATGCTTAGACATGTTAGAAGTTTCTTTGTATGTTGTGTACTTCCCTGTCTCTTGCTTGAGATGTTGGGAAAGGAAGGCATGGCTTGCCATAGGTTGAGTGTTGGTAGCTACTGTTGCACAGTTACATGATATTGAGTATTAGCCCACTCAATATGTAATGTTCTGTGCGGATGAAAAACTATGACTTCACTTAGGCGTATTAAGAGAATATGAGTTCTTTTAATAAGAAGCTCAGCTGGTATGACTGAACTTGTTTAGGATTTGTTTGCATTTTCACCCTTGTTGTGTTGTGTGACTCCTTGTGTTTGGTTTCCGAAAGGAGACAATACTGTCTGAAATGGTTACTTCTTGTCTCCATTGTGCTTGATTGTCTATTTTCAAAGGAAGACAATGGCTCGTGGAAGACGTATGCGTAGGAATGTGGAACGCAACAACAAAGGAGCGGATACGACTGTGGAAGTAATGCAAAGAATGGTTGATGTAACAACACACCGGGATCAGGGGGCCGCACGGCAGCAGGAATTGGAAGTCGAGGTTTAGAATTTGGTGGAAGAAAGTCAGCTTTGGGGTAACTCTGGATTGCCTAAGTTCCAAAGGAGAAACAATAACAAGGTTGATCAGTTTAAGCAGAAATGGAATACACGACGACCGAGGGAGCAACAGCGAAGGCGAACGCATGAAGGAGGTGTAGGTGGTAGTGAATCCAATCTGACTATGGTTCCCTTATCGAAATGTAAGAAGTGTAGAAAGAACCACTTAACAAGGCACTGTACGATCAAAGGAATAATTTGTTTCAAGTGCGGAAAGCCAGGACACGTGGCTAGGAATTGTACCTTGCATAGGACAAAGCCTTCCGTTAGAGATGGATGTACTCTAAAATCTCACGAAAAGAGAGAGTCAATTCCTCAAGTGAAGCGAATGTCTCTCGAACTAAAGGCCTAAACGAGAAAGCTTGTACTGCGATAGATGACCCTGTGATTTTACTGTATAATTCCAGGAGTAACCCATTTCTTTATGACGTATGAATGTATGAATCCAGTAGGGATGTTTGTAATCTCGCCATTTTTTGACTAATTCATTTCTATTTCTACTACTAAGACCTATTGTTGATAGCCAAGTGTTTGAATTATCATATAACCTGTTAAAGACTGAATCTTTCTGTTGATCTGATTTGTTTACTTCTTTTACAAATTAGATGTAATGTTAACGAAGGGATTGGTTATCTTCCAACCATATCTTGTTGAAATATTCCAATGAAAAATTTAAGAGTTTACTTTTGACATTAGTTTGTCTGTGTATTTACTTCCTTTCGACCCGAATATTACTGTGCTGATTTACAAGCCTGCTCTCATTACAACAAGTTTATTTAAAACTATCCTATTATTGTTAGGAATTGGAACCCTTTTACTAATTCAATTATTGCTTTCTCCATGAATAGACTTGATCTCAGAATGGGGATTAGTTGTTTTCTAACCATATCTCGTCATTCTGTCCCAACAGAAATTTAGTGTCTCATGGGATAGAAATTTCCTGGATTTGAATCCATGAAACTCATTCCTAAATCTTATCACATCATATCACGTTCTTCACCGGATGAGCCTGACAGTAAACTAAGTGACTTCCCTACTTTTTCTTCTAACCTTTATGATGCTTCTAGTGTACTTCGATTAAGAAAAGGTGTTCCCAAACTCAACTCATACCATAGTGTTGAATGCAATGCGATTACCTAAGAATTGCCCTGTGAGACATTTCTTGCTGAAGTCAAGGTTAATTAGTTTGATAGATCAACCGAAGGAAGCCACTGTTTTCTCCAAGATCAGCTTATGTTCTGGACTATCATCGAGTTCATTTAAAGGTAGAATAATGTTTCCAATATGACTTTTCGGATACGTTATAGGAACTAGAACTACAAGTGTTTGGTAGCGTCGTATCGTGCAACGAACACATCAGTAACATTTATTAACTTCGTGAATAGGATCTTCTTCCCTGCTGAAAATAGGATTGTCATTGTCTTTGTTGGCGACATTCTGATCTATTCTTAATGTTCAGAGGAGCGTACCGAACCTTTCATTATGATTCTTCAAATCCTGAAGAAGGAGAAAAGGATATGCGTGAAGTTGTTCAAGTGCAAATTCTGGTTGGAGGCAATTCAACTTTTGGGTCACATGATCTCAAAGGAAAGAGTTGTTGTGGATCCATCGAAAGTCGAAACAGTTCTTCAACGAGAAAGACCGATGACTATAACGGAGAATTCGTAGCCAGATGGAATTAGTGGGTTAATACGGGAGACTTGTCGTGGAAATTTTTTCCAATGTGGCAGGACTTCTCATCTTACTCGTACGAGAGAGTCAAATTTTGTGTGGACCGATGCATATAGAGGAAATTTTAAAAGGTTAAAGAAACACTTAACTACTTTACTAGTAATAATTCTGCCTGATCTCAACGAACCTTCTGAGGTACCTATTAATGCCTTGCGTTAGATTTTGGAACGTGAGCTTGTGCAGATAGGAGGAGTAGTAGCATGTGCTTCAAGACAACTGACAACACATGAGAAGAGTTACTCTACACAAAAACTCCAAGTTAGCCATTGGGATTGCGCTAAAGATCTAGAAACATTCTACAAGGAATCATGTCCACGTGTATTCTAAGATAGATCAAATTTCAAGGACGAAATTTCTTTTTGAAGGGGAGAGTTGTAACATCTCAAAAATTATCTCATTCATCATAAATAATCATTTTATAATATTTTAGATTTTTAGGAATTTTTTTAGATTTTTTCAGAAATGTTGAATATTTTAATATATTTCTCATTTTACGTGCACACTGAGCAGGGTCAATGTAACACCTCGAAAATGATTCATTTCATCATGAATAATCATTTTCCAATATTCGTGATTTTTGGAGATTTTTTTGGAATTTTTTAGAAATGTTGAATATTTTAATATATTTCTCATTTTACGTGCGCACTGAGCAGAGTCAGTCAAACGCTCCGAAAAATTGTTTATTTCATGACAAATATCTATTTTTTAATATTTGTGATTTTTAGAAATTTTTGTGAATTTTTTAAAAATGCTGAATATTTTAGTATATTTCTTGTTTTGCGTGCGCACTGAGCGGAGCCGGGATAAAGAAACGTTTTTCCTGAGATTGGTAAACCTTGAACTGTCAACGTGTCGATGGGGGATCTTACTAAACTCATGCCTGGGCATAGTTTACGAGGTTTGCATTTTCGAAGGTTTATCTGATAAATAAAATCACTATATCATAAAATTATCTGATGAATAATAAAATATTATTTTCATCAACTGTAACTTTTATTCACTGAGAAAATAATTCTAACAGTGTAATTAATCATTTGTTTAAGAGTATTTAATTTAGGAGACAAACTTACTTTGCACTTTATTGAAAAATGTGCAAAGCTTCTCAAGGAAGCTTCTAGGAAATTTCCTCTAAACTTCCCAAGGAAGCCATGCACTCTCTCTCCTCTCTCCCAAGCCACACGGCTGCAGCACCCAAAATAGGAGGGAAATTTGTGCTTTTACACAATTAATTATACTACTTTAATTTCAAAAACCTAAAAGTGTTCATTCATTTTCCTATGCACTTTCTCTCTCTACCTTCATCTTTTTCAAGTTTCTCCTCCTTTTCTTTACCCTCCTCCATAGCTACGAAAATTAAAGCCCCTCCTCCACCATTTCTCTTCATCTTTTCTCCTCCCAAACACCATTTCAATACTCCTCTCAACCTCCTCTACAACTTCTATTTGAAAGGTTTTCTTCAAAAACCAACTTTTCCTCCATTGTCATCCAAGACAAAGCTTTAAGCTTTTGGGTAAGGTTCATAGTTCCTCACCCTTTTTTCTTCATTTTCGTGATCCATGGTCACTATGGTGACCATTGATGCCTTTTTCAAGCTTTGATTGTGATTCTTGTGAAAGTTTGATGCTCTAGGGTTTTGGTGTTGGTGGAATTCGAAAATTCAAGGGAACTTCAAGGGAGTTCTATTGTTTGTTTTCTCCTCTAGGTAAGAGGGAGATAATCCTCTTCAACCTCTCTTGGTAGTAGGAAGCTTAATTTTGTGATTGATTGTGGGAAAATCCTATTGAGGATTATTCTTTGTTTGTATGATTTGTATGACTTCATATTGTTTCTAATTTATTTAAGTTATTTGATTGATTGATTATGTATATGTATGTGTTTGGATGGATTGGAATCTTGATTTGGAAGCAAAAATGACTTGGTCCTCTTCCATGAGGCTCACGGTTTTGTGGCCCTAAATTGGGGATATTGGTAAAAAAATTTATAACTAGTGGAAGACTTAGCTAACCAAGTGGATAATATGTGATTAATGGAATAAAAATTTAAACCCTAAACCTAGAGTGGCTCACGGCCTTCATGGCTAAAAATGGCTCAATCATATGATTTCATACAACTATGGCATTTAATTAATCAAGTAAATAAATAAGAGGATTATGTAATGGAAGGAAATAAATTTAGTAACCTAAAGGAATTCTTTGGACTTTAGGATCAAATAAGGATGTGTGAGGCATTAGTAAGACTTAGAAATAATTTCTTGTAAGTGAATATGACTAGGTTTAAAGTAAGAACCCAATAACGAAAGGAACTTCATAAGAAAAATTAAATTGAAGTGATACTTAATTAAATGATTAATTAGGAAGTAATTAGGGCTTCATAAAATGGAAAGAACCAAGAATGAAGTTTCATTCAATAACTTATAATAAATTTTAATTAAAACAAGACCATGAGTGCAAGTAAGAATGATAAATAATTTGACTTGAATCGTTCTAAGGGAGTTATGTTTAAAATTTAATGATGAACTTATATAATTAAAATAATAATGTTTAAATAAATAATGTGAAAGCCTTTCTCGAAAAGAGAAACTTATTAAGAAAAATATAGAAATTTTGGCGTAATTCCATAAAGTACCCTAAATGTGTAATTCATTATTTAAGAACTTAATAATAATTATTGTGGGTCCATGTGAGGGACCAATGAGGGGTTAATGCTTACCTTAGCCAAAATTGTGGCATGTTATTGAAAATACATTATTGATGAATATACATGATATATGCATTTAGTCATCATGCATTGTGAAAGTCCAATGGACTATTTGTCAAGGTCATGTTGCCTAGGTGTTGAATCACACCTTAGTACAGGTGCGAATAGACTAGTGTGGGTCTTGCTGTTGACCTTAGGAGCGTCGGGGCGCGGGCGTCTCACAGCGGGCAGTTGGTAGCCCCACTGGACCATGGGACAAACCGATGCAAACGCATTGACGATCCTGACCGGGCACTGTCCTATATCGCGATCTTGTGAGAATGCCGCTGTATAGAGCCTTTTTGCGCAAAACTGTTGATTATGATTTCTGAAAGCACTTGGTCCTAGGCGGACGAGATACTGGCATGTCTCCCTAATTATTCACTCCGATGTTTGTGTCTAGCTCCATGGAGTAGGAATTTGATATCATGTACATGTGCATAGTGAGTCAATACATTACTTGGCATTTAATTTATATGATAATTGGATCTACTATCTTATTGATGATATACTGCCTGAAATTATTAAACTGCTTAATATCTGCTTCTTGATACTATTTATTATGTTTATTATGCTATGTGGGCATCCTACGCCATTTACGTTTCTTACTGCCATAATTGGTAATGAAGTAGGGTGTCTCACCTCTTTCTTGTACTGTTCTTGTTCTATGTAATCTCTTGGTTAAAGACTGTTGATGGGACGTTGTTAATTTCCTACCAAATTTTATTTGGTTTGATTCCCTATATTTGGCAATGTCATCGAGAAGAGGTTCTATCAGTTTTGTTAAGATCATGTTTATTGGTGGCGCCAATGCATGGTGAGTCGACTGGGTTAGACAGCGTATACGACATGTTGGAGACTTGATCTTGACCGTAAGGAGGACCCGCGATGGAGATCTTGTCCTGACACTTACTACTTCGATACATCTAGAGTTCGCTTTGCCTATCCAGGAGCTATGGGGTGACTCGATTCACACCCCTAGAGAGGACGCGGATTCTATGGCATCAGCTGCTAGGGCACCTGCCCGTGGGACCGCACTCGGTCCTGTCCTTATATCTTCAGACGATCCGGGGGAGGATCCTGACGTGGATCTGATGGAGTACCTAACTCCTTAGACATGGATGTCTTATGGGTAGTTTATGTTTTTCCTTTTGCATTAATTATGTTATGATGTATTTTCAATATATTTGCATTTTGAAGTAAAACTTGATGTATTTTATTTTGAGCGGTATATGAAATAAGCCGTGCTATATATGCTTTAAATTAACTATTGAGTACTATGAACTATATTTTGCGTTTGGCTTATTGAATTATATGTGCTAATAGCGGCTTATGTATTATTGCATTCGAGGCTCATATTTCCTTTATATATACAAAAAAAAAATATTCGAATTTGGAAAAATATTATGAAGAAGTTGTAGCACGCCAAAAATTTAGTGACCGCGGTAGGATGACGATTGTGCTGTGGTTATTAAATCGAGGGGTGTTACAGCCTACGTCCAATTCTCAAGTAAACCACCCGAGATTTTTCACTATATCCTCAAGCTTCAATAGGAGCTTGATGACCTTTACAAATTGGAGCACTCAACACACCTTAGTATACCTCACCCTTTACAACTTTTGAGGGATACTTCACCATCTTTACAACCAAGGGATACCTCACCCTTTTATCTAGAGGGATACCTCACCCTCTTTATAGATTAAACAAAGTGTAGATAAAATGAAATTCTCTCAAGAGTGGATAATACAAATTGAAGCTCTATAGATATAAAGGATTCATAGATTTATAGCTCAAAAACAGAGGATTGGAGAAAAAGATAGTGAAACACGAATTTAATGTTCAAGCATGATTTTCAAATTGTTTTCCAACATTTCTTTAATGCCTAAACACTTGTGTTTATAACCCAAAGCATTCTAGAGCCGTTGGTGGTGGTTGGGAGCATTAAATGCTCAAAATAGAGCTGTTGAGCGTAAGTTCTGGTTGAGCAGATAACCAGTTAGGACATTGCTCCTAATCAGTTAGGAGTCAAAAACTGACTCCAAATTCATCTCCTAACTGATTACAAGAAGTTGCTAATCAGTTAGAGGTTTTAATTTTTTCCTTCTGATATTTAGAATAACCAGTTATATGGACTTGCTAATCGGTTAGGAGCTTTAATTTTTTGGCTCCTGACATTTAGAATAACCAGTTAGATGGACTTGCTAATCCATTAGGAGCTTGAATAGGAAACATGAAAAATGCTTCTTTCTTTTACACTAACCGATTAGGTGAATTACCTAATTAGTTAGGAGCTTTAGAAACATGAAAAATGCTCCTGACTTAGTGAATAATCGGTTATGAAAAATTCATAATCGGTTATTGCACTCTGGTTTGGAAAACTGGCTTTAAATGATCATAACTTCTTCGTTCTTATCCGTTTAAAGCAAATGACCACTCATTGGAAAGATCTTTGTGTCTATTTTCAAATAAAAAGTTTCAGAACAAAAATTAAAGTATTTTGAAAGTTATGATTAAAAGAGTAACCAAAGGTCAGTTTTACAAAACCCAAACTTGACTATTTTTCATAGATTTAAATTACCACAAAGACTAAATTTTCAAAACATGTTGGTTAGGCATTTTAGAATGTAAGAAACATTTATAAACATTTAAAAACATATTTGAACTTAGTGTGATTCCTTTTTACCTTTACACAAGATCTAAGTCCTATAAGCTAAACTTGAAGAACTTGGGACTTGATCTTTCTGTCATTAATTCTAGTCCTTAGGCTTCTTGATGTAATCCAAGCTTCCAAAAGTTTCTTCTCTTCAAATCTTGCAAATGTTTGGAACATCTTTATCATTTTCATTCTTCTTGAGTTGAGCATAGTTGTGATCTTTTACTTTCTTGTTGCAATGTTCACTCTTGGTACTTGGACTATCCTACAAAGTATTGCTCACTTAAACAAACATAGTTAGTCCAAATTCATAATTCAATATATTTATATGCATGATTCATAAATGTATAACTCTAGTTAGTCTAACATGCATATAAGACTTTCATAGACACATCCAAATAAAATATTTATCAATTACTAATGGATATCTCTATAAAGGATGCAACAAAGAACACTTTGCACATTTTCATTTAACTAGAGTCAAATCTAATATTAATTCATTATAACTCATATAAAGCATTATTGGATATATTATATGAAGAATGTTATATATATCTCATTGTATGATTATTAAGTGAAATATAACTAAATAGAGTACATGATCATACATGATCCAATATAATCTATTAAGCACATATATGTAGCATAATCATCATTCTTTTTATAATGCATTTGTCATCTATTAAGCACATCTATGAAGCATAAACATCATTCTTTTTGTCTTGTATTTGTTATCATCAAAACTTAACATATTAAACCATTGGGGTAAAGACAATTCTACATATACAACCCTAGCACTTGGCTAGGAATACTTGTCCCCTTAGGAACTTCTGACTCATTTCCTTCTGGCTAAATGACCTCTCGTCATATAAGTCACATTCACAAGTAGACAATGCCAATTTATCCTAGTTTACTTTTATCTAACACCCTTCATAATCATATCTCTAGTGAAGGTAAGTAACAAAAAGTTACCATATGTGCTAGACATTTATCTATAGCAAACCCCTATTCTTTGGTTGCACTAAGCTTCTTAGCTTTCACATACATACTAGATTAACTAACTAGTGTATGAAAAGTGTAGTGTTATGTTTACCTCTTACATAAACACCACCTTAACCTTCCTATAGACTCAACTCATCCTAATGAAAGATTCTATCTTAGCTAATGCTTCATTCCAACCTTATTTAAGGAAACAAATGAGCATTTCTCTAGAACTTTGTATATCCAACTACTCTCATGGATATGACAAGTTTACTAGTCTCAAACATTCTATCGTGTATTTTGCAATGCACAAAGTCCCACTTAACTAGAGATTTAGTACATAAACATTCCCTCTTCAAAACTATGTACACAACTTTATCTCCACTCAAGTGAATCTAACTCAAGAGTGGTTCTTACTTACAACTTTTTGTTGCTTAAGATTCTAGGTACTTTTCCAAGGTGATCCACTACTCTTAGATATCCTAATGCTCATGCCTTCCTTATTTTTACTAGAGTGAACCCTACAATCCATCCTAGTATACTCATCTCTAATGCACCATCTAATTACATCTTGAGTGATATCTAATGCAACACTAGGTCCTAAGGTGCTACATCCTTACCTAGGGAAAACCACCTATTTTGGATGCTCAAAGGCTTATGCTTTCTCATACATGCTAGGTGATACTTTCTCCTCTTGAACTGTCCCCATTTGTTCTTCAACACACTATAGGAAGCATATACGAATGATTCCATCTAGTCCAGAACTTCAAAACATCAAAAATGACATTTTTAGAGTTCCTGGTGCTCACGCCGCGACATAACTATGGGCACGCCATGACGCACTATGAACATTCAACCTCACGCCTCAGTGTGACCATCTCGCGTCGCAGCGCTCCTTGCAGAAACTGGGTTCTGAAGAATCGGGGACTGTTCCCATGGTTCTTTTCTTACTTCCAATCACCCAAGATCGATTTTCTTGTGATTTCTAGCACCAATTTAGGCCCCTAAACTTGTTGTAACTCTTATACAACCTATTAATTCACTTAGGCATAGATTTAGGTCCAAACCACTTAACTCCAACCATTTTTCAAATCCATTTCCTATGAACTCTAATGGTTGATCTTGAGCCATAAATGGTCATCTTAGACTTACTAAGCTGAAACTATCCTAACCTAGTCCTTGGAATCAAGAACCAAGCCAAGAACATGGATTTGGCTCTCCAAATCCCTAATTCCTATTTATACAAAACCTAGATTCAAGCCAATGAACTAAGGAGAAAGATAAATAGAAACCCCTTACCTCTTGATGTAGATGAAGATCTTCAAGCTTGAGCCTTGATCTTGATCTTCCTCTCATGCTTCTCCTTCTCCTTCTCCTTCTTCCCCTTTCTCTCTTCTCTTCCTTCGTTTCTTTCTTTATCTATTCTGCTGAGAGCTTCGTGAGAGAGGAGGGAAATAAAAAGAAAAGAAAAGCTAACTTAAGTTTCTGTGCTAAAACTTTTATCTGCTAAGGACACCCGAATTATGCTAATTCAAGTTTTCTAACTTCTAACAACTTTAGAATAAATCATAAGATTTATCTAAATTGTTGTTTTACCTACATTCTCTTTTTCCTTATCTGCTGCTAGTCATTCGGTATTAAAAGTACAACCAGTATGCCTAAAAATAACAAACTAACTCTGATTATCTTGAAACTTTAATTGTATATTACTTAGCTCATTTGTGACCTAGAAACAAGTTATCCATACTTGTTTCCCCTCAACTTAGCAATTTATACTTTTATCTGAGTCATTTTAAGCTACTTTTCAACTTTTGTATTGTAACTAAGTGCCTAAACGAACTCAGTTTATCACAAAACTTCATAGGCATGTTAAGCAAGTAATATGCTACCTTTTGTAAGCATATACAAGTCTAACATGTTAGTTACTAATGGTATTACATTTCTCCCCTCCTTTTTAAAAATTTTGTCCTTAAAATTGCTCACATCATGCAAACAACTCTGGGTAACTCTCTTAACATGGAATTCCAACTACCATGTAGTCCTTTTTCAGCACCAACTTCTCCCAACTGCACCTCTGTTAGAGGAAATCTGCTTATCTCTAAGCTTTTGATCCCCCTGTTTGTGGATGGTAAGCTGTACTAAAATATAACTTAGCTTTGAACTTCTCCTTGCAAGGCTTTCCAAAATCATATGTGAATCTAGAATCTCTTTTAGACACTACATTCACTATAACTCCATGCAGCCTAACTATCTCCTTCAAAAGTAGTTGAACTACCTTATCTAGAAAATAGCTAACTTTACTTAGCAAAAGTGGGCAAATTACCTAATTTATCCACCCTTACATATAGCTCAACATATTCTGCTATGTTCTTTAACATACTAGGCTACCAAAACATCTTCTTAACTCTTGAAAAACCTTAGTAGCCTCTAGATAAATGGTATACATTCTCTTGTGAACTCCTTCTAGAATCATTTCCTTGATTTTTGACTTACTTGGAATACAAAGTTTGTCTCTAAATCTCGTCATTCCATCATTCACTATTTTAAAAATCCTTTTGGGTTCCTACGAGGATCTGCTCACTAATGTCCCTTAGAGTTTCATCCTCCTTTTGAGCTTCTAAAATCTGAGTCCTTAAGCCTTTTAATATGTCCACCTTGCTCACTGATAGTCTACATGGCATCTGTAACATCCTAATAGCGGTATTCTACTATATAAAGCATATTCTAGGATAAACAGTATTAGTTATGCTACTTCTGACTTAAACATCATACTAATCCATATCATTTAAGCAAATAATAATGAAGAGCCTTGCAGAAAACTAAAATTCATATACATATATATTGCCACGAAAGGGCTCATTGTGTACATAAACTTTATACAAACTAAAAGCAAAGTAAATAAATACAAATCTTTAAACTACTAAGGATAAAAATTATCCTAATCTTCATACTTTTTCTTTTTGCCCTTGGATGAACTTCCACCTAGATTTTCATGACAACAAAGGGGGTGAGAAACTACATTTCTCAATATAAGTATACCAAAACCAGCAGTCTAAACATTCAAAAATGAATAAACCTAACTTAAACTGATAAACATACTAAAACTCATTGCATAAGAACCATTACAAAACTTCCTCTCTCTATGTAACGTTCCTAGAAAAAGTGTATGCAGTGTAGGTGTAGTGTTGTGATACTTAACTATTCCCCCTACTTAAGGAGATACTCTGCTATAATAACGTGTGACATTTTATAGCCTACCTAGTAGGGGCAAAGTCTATTATTATAACAAGTATTCTCTTTCTACTACTAAGTAGCCTACTAAGTAGTCTACCGTAAACCAAGTGGATATCGCCACCAAACTGAGTGGATGCCTCTACTATCTGATCTCTAGGGATAGTAAGCATAAGTGAAGTGAAGTGTGTGAAGATGCGAAGTTATGTCCTAACTCTAACATAACTACCACATAACTCTATACTAAGTCTATCTTGCACTACTAAGACTACCTCTTCTCTGTAAGAGTAGTTCATACACTATGACACTTATCCAAATACCAACTAGACTTAGTACACTTTTCTAACTTTGCATTACTAACTCTATTTTACTCTTTAAGAGTTTTCACACACTATGACATTCACCCTTACCAGCTAGGGTCTAGGGTACTCAACTCTTACTTACTTGACTGTACACTTGTTTCTCACTTTCTAAGTGATATCTAAGCAACATTTTGTCACTCATAAGCTGAACTTTTATCTATGACAATCCATACTTAATGAAATTCATAACTTTTCCTTTATCTTCCATTGTATGCCATTAGGTCTTTCTCTAAAAGGAATACCCTCTCTAGTGCCTCAACACTCGTAAAAAGGCATAAACAAAGGATTCTAACAATTAGGGAACTCAAACCATCAAAATCAATATTTTGGTGAGTTTCAGACGCTCACACCGTGACACTTTTTTTGCACACTGTGGCGCCCTACTCTCAGGCACCAAGGTAAACACTCATCTTCACACCACGACACTCATCTTCACGGCATGACACGGTGCTTCTCACACCACAGTGCTCACCGGTTTTCTGCAGAATTCTGCATAAAACCCTCAGTTTTGCGCTATTCCATTAAACCATCTCAGCTTCCACTCCTCTAAACTCGATTTCTAGTTGGTTTCTAACACCACCAACAACTTCTAAACATGTTATAACATCATTACAACCTATTAATTCACTAAACTTGAATCAAACACCAAAAATCACTCTCTTGGTTCTTTGAAAACCTAGGTTCCATCTCAAGAACCAACTAGTTGCAACTATGGATAAATCCATCTATCTTGCTTCCATTAAGTTGAAATAATCAAATCCAATCAATGAAAGTAAGAATCAAGCTAAAGAAACTAGTTTTCCTCTTTAAAACCCAACTTCTCCATCTAAAGACCTATGTCCAAAGCCTAGAAAAGATGCAAAATCAAAGATAGAAAAACACCCTACCTCTTGCTTGGTTGAAGATCTTGAAGCCTTGAACTTGCTCTTGGATCTCTCACCTTGGTCTTCTTCCTTTCCTTTCCTCTTTCCCTTCTTTCTTCCCTTGGCTTCCTTCTTTTCTCACTTTCTTTCTTATGTTTTGGTCTTAGTCGTGGGAAAAATGAGGAAACAATCCTCACTTGGCTTCTTAAAGAGTTACCACTAATGTGGTATTGAAAAACTCGATCTGCTATGAGCATTTAGATTCCTATGAATCAAGGTTCCTAACCTCCAACAAATTCAAAATAAATCCTAAGATTCATTAAAAATCATATTGCACTTTTTCTCTATTTTTTCATATCTATTGGGGGTCAATCCAGCATTAAAAGCATAACCAGTATGCCTACAAATAACAAATTGACTTCGATTATCTTAAAACTTTAACCACACCTTACTTAGCTCATTTGTAACCTAGAAACAAGTTATTCACACATGTTTTCCCTCCAAATAGCAGTTTATGCTATTTTCTGAGTTATTTTAGGCTATTTACCATATTCTATGTTGCAGCAAAGTGCCTAAACTAACTCAGCTTGTCACGATACTTAACTGACATGCCAAACAAGTATCAGACTTCCTACGTAACATTATACAAGCCTAACATGATTCTTCGGGATGTTAAATCCTCGCCTCCTTTTTAAAAATTTTGTCCTTAAAATTTGGTCTACCTCATGTTTAGTCACAAGTAACTCACACTTAAAACAAACTCAACCAAACTTCAAAGAAACAAAATCAAACACTAACCTTTCTCTGAACCCTTAGGTTGCTTTGTCTCCTTGTCTTGCAAGATGTAAACCCTTCCCTGAGCTGTGGGTCTACTATCTAGCTAGGCTCCTTCCATCTATGGACATTCTTTGGCAAAATGCCCTTAATTTCCACACTTATAGCATACAGATTGCCCTGCCAGGAAAGGTCTATCACCATGCTGCCTTCCACACTTAAGGCACTGACCCTTTTGGAATCCTCTTGATCTAATTTGCCCTTTTCACCCTTTGTGAACTTCTGCTCACTATACTTCCTCTTCAAAGATCCTTGGGATTCTTAATCCACTGTTGGTGGCTTCCTTGTGTGCCTCTCTATTATTATGCACTTGTTGACCAAAGAAAAAAATTATCTAATCTCAAATGGCTCCACAATATCTCTAATATCAGTCCTTAGACCCGACTCAAATTTCACACACCTCCAATTCTTATCCAGGTCATGTTTGAAATGATATAAAAACTTTGACAGTTCTTCAAACTTGGCCACATACTGGCCCACTGACATGCTTCCTTGCTCTAATCTCATAAGTTCCACCTACTTCGTATCACGCAAAGTCTGTGAAAAATACTTCTCTAGGAAAACAGTCCTAAACACCTCCTAGGTCATCTGGGCTCTAGCTATTGCCATCACTCTGGTGGTTCCTTTCCACCAATGTTCTGCTTCTCTTTTCAACATAAATGATGCAAAAGAAACTTTCTACTCATCTGCGCAGACCATAACCTCAAAAATCTTTTCTATCTCATTCAACCACCCTTCTGCTTTCACAGGATCATACTCACCATCAAAAGGTGGAGGTTTTATCTACCTAAAAGCTGCCAAGTCTTGGAAGTTCTAGTTCCTCTAGACTTGCGGCACATCTTGCACTGGGTACTCAGGTGATGGAGGTTGCTGAGGTGGATTTGCTTCTAACCTCTCAAGTACCCTTGTCAAAACATTGGCCATAGCCATAAAGGCTTCAACCATATCTAGACCTTGTGGGGTTGAGTTCTCTGCTTCTTGAGATCACCTTATTCGTGCCATAGTTTCCTATACACATAGAAACAACATATATTGAGTTGTAGTCTCAACATCATATAACCATGTAATAGTAGCTAATAACAAACCAACCTAAGACAACTCATACAATTCTAGCATCACATCTAACATATGAGACAAGAAATGCCTAGCACTAGCAGAAAAACACTAAACGTGTCTAAGCTTAGTCAGTCCATACCTTGGCTTAACAGGATGAACTAGGCTCTGAAACCATAATGTCACACCTTAATATCGGCATCCTAGTATATCAAGCATACTCTAGGATAAACAGTATTAGTTACGCTACTTCTAACTTAAACATCATACTAATCCTTATCATTTAAGTAAATAATAATGGAGAGTCTTGCGAAAAACTAAAAGTCATATACATATATATTACCACAAAAGGGCTCATTATGTACATAAACTTTATACAAACTAAAAGCAAAGTAAATAAATACAAAGCTTTAAACTACGAAGCATAAAAACTATCCTAGTCTTTATATTTTTTCTTCTTGCCCTTGGATGAACTTCCACTTGGATTTATATAGCAACAAACGGGGTGAGAAACTACTTTTCTTAGTATAAGTATACCAAAACCAGCAGTCTAAACATTCAAAAATGAATAAACTCAACTTAAACAGATAAACATACTAAAACTCATTACATAAGAACCATTACAAAACTTCCTCTCTCTATGTAACGTTCCTAGGCAATTCTATACTTCTAATCTGATAATCGAAACCACGATGATAAAAAACAACTGCCTATATAATCATTTAGAAAGAATTGACCAGACAACCGCCCATACAACTGTCACCAAAGGCACAGTGCACTAACAAAACATACAAAAACTATACATAAATTCCAATCTAAGAAAATAATAAATAATGAAATGGTGAGATGATGTATGCTCAAAGAAAAGTGTATGCAGTGTAGGTATAGTATTGTGATACTTAACTATTCCCCCTGCTTAAGGAGATACTATGCTATAATAACATGTGACCTCTTATAGCCTACCTAGTAGGGGCGAAGTCTGTTACTATAACAAGTATTCTCCTTCTACTACTAAGTAGCCTACCAAGTAGTCTACCATAAACTAGGTGGATATCACCACCAAACTGAGTGGATGCCTCTACTATCTGATCTTTAGGGATAGCAAGCATAAGTGAAGTGAAGTGTGTGAAGATGCAGAGTTATGTCCTAACTCTAACATAAATACTACATAACTCTATACTAAGTCCATCTTGCACTACTAAGACTACCTCTTCTCTGTAAGAGCAGTTCATGCACTACGGCACTTATCCAAATACCAACTAGACTTAGTACACTTTCTAACTTTGCATTACTAACTCTATTTCACTCTTTAAGAGTTTTTATGCACTATGGCATTCACCCTTGCCAGCTAGGGTCTATGGCACTCAACTATTGTCAACTTGACTATACACTTGTTTCTCACTTTCTCATCACTTCCTAAGTGATATCTAAGCAACACTTTGTCACTCATAAGCTGAACTTTACTATATGATAATCCATACTTAATGAATTGCACAACTTTGTCTTTATCTTCCCTTGTATGCCACTAGGTCTTTCTCTCTAAGAAATACCCTCTCTAGTGCCTCAACACTCTTAAAAAGGCATAAACAAAGGATTATAATAAATAGGAAACTTAAACCATCAAAATTAGCATTTTGGTGAGTTTTAGACCCTCACGTTGCGGCATTCCTTTTGTACGCCGTGACGCCCTACTCTAGGGCACCAAGGTAATTCACCACACGCCACGACAGTCATCTTCACGCCGCGGCACTCCTTACCACTTCATCTTCATGCCACGGCACGACGCTTCTCACACTGCGGTGCTTACTGGTTTTCTGCAGAATTCTCCAGAAAACCTAGGTTCCGTCTCAAGAACCAACTAGCTGCAATTATAGGTAAATCATTCTATCTTGCTTCCATTAAGTTGAAATAACCAAATCCAATCAATGAAAGTAATACTCAAGCTAAAGAAACTAGTTTTCCCTCTTTAAAACCCAACTTCTCCATCTAAAGACCAATGTCCAAAGCCTAGAAAGATGCAGAATCAAAGATAGAAAAACACCCCTACCTCTTGCTTGGTTGAAGATCTTGAAGCCTTGAACTTGCTCTTGGATCGCTCACCTTGGTCTCTTTCCTTTCTTCTCCTCTTTCCCTTCTTTCTTCCCTTAGTTTCCTTCTTTTCTCACGTAGATTCCTCTGAATCAAGGTTCCTAACCTCCAACAGACTCAAAATAAATCCTAAGATTCATTAAAAATCATGCTGCATTTTTTCTCTATTTTTCCATATCTACCGAGGGTCAATCAGGCATTAAAAGCACAACTAGTATGCCTAAAAATATCAAATTAACTCTGATTGTTTTGAAAGTTTAACCACACCTTACTTTGCTCATTTGTGACCTAGAAACAAGTTATCCACACATGTTTCCCTCCAAATAGCAGTTTATGTTATTTTTTGAGTCATTTTAGGCTATTTACCATATTTTGTGTTGCAGCAAAGTGCATAAACTAACTCAGTTTGTCACAGAACTTAACTGACATGCTAAACAAGTATCATACTACTTATGTAACCTTATACAAGCCTAACATGATTCTCCGTGATGTTATAGCAACACAGTCCCCGCGAGACTCAAATCCCTGAAACTCTCAAGAAATTCACTCTCTCAGACTATCATTTGGGAGACATGTAGGAATTTTCCTATTAGTGCATTGACCACTACATTGGTCTTACCAAATGATATTATAAATTAAGGTTATAAGCCCTGAAAAACTCCATCCATCTATTCTGCCTTATGCCCAGCTTCCTCTTATTAACAAGCATCTTGAACCATTATGATTGCTAAACACCTCGAGCTAGACTCCTTATGAGTAATGTCTCCAAAACTGTAAGGTAACTCCACTGTGGCTAATTCCAAATCATACCTAGGGTAGTCCTCCTCGTGCAGGTTTAACTACCTCGATACGTAGGCATCCTTTTACCTCTTCTGCATTTGAACACACCCCAGTCCCTTCTTCGAAGTCTAACTGACTACCTCAAAGTTCTCACGGGAATCTAGAATTACCAACATGAACACAGTAATCAACCTTCTTTTTAACTCTTAGAAACCATACTCACAATCTAGAGTCCACTACTAAGCACTACCTTTCCTAGTTGACCTAATATGGATAACACTAACTAAGAAAGTCTACTTATAAACTATTTGCCCTTGGTTACAACGGTTGCTCTTCCCATTGTACCTCTACTTAAACTTTACTAGGGTTCTCTACAATTTCCACTCTTGAGAAATTATATGGCTCGTAAATTGTACAACTTGTAACCCAAAACTAACTTTTGGCTAACTTGGCACTTAACCACCTTCTTTATAAAAGCTTCCAAAACCACATTTAATATACTCTTCATGTCCTTCATAATCCTTGAAAACTCTTAGAGATATACTCTTCTTAACTTTGATTCTAAGACAACCAGATCTTAGATCTTCTCATGAGAAAATCCAAAGGTTCTCTCAACTGATCTACCCGATCATCCTTTCTAGAAAAAGACATTTATTCTCGATAGTTTCTTTGTTCAATTGCCTATACATAAGCACAGTCTCACACTTCAACTTAAACAAGAACATAATATCTTTTGTCTCTAAAACAACTAAACCATACTAACAAGGTAAGCAAACTAGATTCACAAAGTAAACCAACATGATTTACAAAGTAAATCTATACTCTTCTTATACACTTCTTAAATGATTTCTCCTTACATGTGTTCTTATCTCATACCAAGTTGGAAGATTTCGTCACTTCCGCTGTGCCACTCTAATAAAAACTGAGACTAAGAGGCACCCTCACTGATCTCGACATCTAATCTTTTCCTCTTTAAGGACCTTTCTAACTCTTGTTCCATTGTGACTCTAGGATTATCTGCTTCTGCAACTCTACACTCACTGACTAGAGCGGAGAAGTCCTTAATCTCCATTTGCTTCACAATTCTTCTAATGCCCTCTCTAAGTTCTACTTATAATTTTTCTCACTTCCAGTCTTTATCTGGATGACTCATAAAATAAGAAGAGAACTAAGGACATTCTCTGAATTGCTCCATATACTGGTCCACAGTAATACCCCCTTGCTCAAACCTTAGAAATTCTAATTTCTCTACTTTCTATACTTAAGGGAATAATACTTGTCAAGGAAAGTAGCTCTATACACCTCCCAGGTGATTCGAGTACCAACCATCTCTAGTAACCTCTCAACTTCAACTCATCAGCTTTTAGCTTCACCTATTAACCCATAAGAAGCAAAGGTCACCTTCTGTTTGTCAACGCATGCCATGACCTCAAAGATCTCTTCTATCTCTTGAAGCCTTCTCCCAGCTCTAACCGTACCATACCTGACCATACCATACTCCCCCTTGAAAAATAATGGAGTAACTCTTCTGAACCTTGAGAAATACTGATCCCTCATAAGTTCCTCATCGTCCCGCAACATACTAAGTGAGTTATTTTCTATCGATTCTAATAGTCTTCTACAAATAGCAGTCTGCTCTTTCAAAACAGTAGCTATTTCTCTAAGAGCTCTAGTTATCTCCTCCTTTACTAGTCTCCTAGTCTCATAGGTTCGCCCAATAGTTGCCCTAATTTCCTGTACACACAGAACATTACATATTGAGTTAGCTTGGCTCAATATCATGTAATTGTGTGATAGTAGCCAATAACATCTATACCTAAGGCTAGTCATGTAATTCCATTTGCATATCTCTTAAAGAGATAAAAGAATGTATAACAATCTACTAAACTGCTATTCATGCCTAAGCACAGTCAGTCCATACCCCTGCTCAACAAGATGAACTGCTCTACTACCAAAACGTAATATCCTAATACAGATACCTAGGTATATCACAGATACACAAGGATATTCAGTACTAGAAACGTCACTTCTACATAACTAACTAATGCATATATCCATAATCATAATGGGTGATTATAGAAAGCCTTAAAAGATTGTGAAAAAACTTAAACTCATACATATATATATACAACATTCTTACATACTAAGCTCATCTAAGATCTAGGCAAGTTTTACTAGGAAATTATGACTTCTCATCTTTACCCCCTTGAAGATAGGAAAATTGAAATTTTCATACTACATACAACCCTAGCACTTGGTTAAGAATACTTGTCCCTTTAGGAACTTCTGATTCCCTTCCTTCTGGCTATATGACCTCTAGTCATATAAGTCACATTCATAGGTAGACAATGTCAATATATCCTATTTTACTTATATCTAACACCCCTCATCATCACATCTGTAGTGAAGCTAAGTAATAATAAGTTACCATAGGGGCTAGACACTTATCTATAGCAAACCCCTATTCTTTGGTTGCACTAAGCTTCTTAGCTTTCACATGTATACTAGATTAACTAACTAGTGTGTGAAAAGTGTAGTGTTATGTTTACCTCTTACATAAACACCCCATTAACCTTCTTACAAACTGAACTCATCCTAGTGAAAAGTATATCTTAGCTAATGCCTCATTCTAACCTTATTTAAGGAAACAAATGAGCATTTCTCTAGAACTTTGTATATCCAACTACTTTCATGGATATGACAAGTTTACTAGTCTCAAACATTCTATCGTATCTTTAGCAATGCACAAGGTCCCACTTAACTAGAGACTTAGTACATAAATATTCCATCTTCAAAACTAAGTACACAATCTTGCCTCCACTCAAGTGAATCTAACTCAAGAGTGGTTCTTACTTGCAACTCTTTCTTGCTTAAGATTCTAGGTACCTTCCCAAGGTGATCCACTACTCTTGGATATCCTAAGGCGCATACCATCCTTATTCTTACTAGAGTGAACCCTATAATCCATCCTAGTATACTTGTCTCTAATGCACCATCTCATCATATCTTGAGTGATATCTAATGCAACACTAGGTTGCCTAAGGTGCTACTTCCTTACCTAGGGCAAGCCACCTCTTTTGGATGCTAAAAGGCTTATGCTTTCTCATACTTGCTAGGTGATACTTTTTCCTCTTCAACTATCCCCATTTCTTCCTTAACACACTCTAGGAAGCATATACGAATGATTCCATGTAGTCTAGAACTTCAAAACATCAAATATGACATTTTTGGAGTTCCTGGTGCTCACGCCGCGGCATAACTCTAGGCACGCCGCAGCTCCTAGCCCTTAGGTTCTTAGTCTGCAGTAGGCCGAGAGCAATACGCCGCGACATGGCGTCTATCATGCCACAGTGCACTATGATCATTCAACCTCAAGCCTTGACATGACTGCCTCACGCCGCGGCGCGCCTTGCAGAAACTGGGTTCTATAGAATTTTTCAGAATTGAGGAATGTTCCCATGGTTCTTTTCTCACCTCCAATCATCCAAGATCAGTTACTTTGTGATTTCTAGCACCAATCTAGGCCCCAAAACTTGCTGTAACTCTTATACAACCTATTAATTCACTTAGGCATAGATTTAGGTCCAAAACCACATAACTCAAACCATTTTCCAAATCCATTTCCTATGAACTCTAATGGTTGATCTTGAGCCATAAATGGCCATCTTAGACTTACTAAGCTGAAACTATCCTAACCTAGTCCTTGGAATCAAGAACCAAGCCAAGAACATGGATTTGGCTCTCCAAATCCCTAATTCCTATTCATAAAAAAGCTAGATTCAATCGAATGAACTAAGGAGAAAGATGAATAGAAAACCTTTAACTCTTGATGTAGATGAAGATCTTCAAGCTTGAGCCTTGATCTTGATCTTCCTCTCATGCTTTTCCTTCTCCTTCTCCTTCTTCTCCTTTCTCTCTTCTCTTCCTTCATTTCTTTCTTTCTCTGTTTTGTTGAGAGCTTTGTGAGAGAGGAGGGAAATAAAGAGAAAAGAAAAAGTAACTTAAGTTTCTATGCTAAAAGTTATATATGATAAGGACACTCGAATTATGCTAATTCAAGTTTTTCAGCTTCTAACAACTTTAGAATAAATCATAAGATTTATCTAAATTGTTATTTTACCTACATTCTTTTTTTCCATATCCTCTGCTAGTCATTCGGTATTAAAAGCACAACCAGTATGCCTAAAAATACCAAACTAACTTTGAGTATCTTGAAACTTTAACTATATCTTACTTAGCTCATTTGTGACTTAGAAATAAGTTATCTATACCTTTTCCCCTCAACTTTGCAATTTATGCTGTTATCTGAGTCATTTTAAGTTACTTTTCAACTTCTGTACTACAACTAAGTGCCTAAATGAACTCAGTTTATCACAAAACTTTACAGGCATGTTAAGTAAGTAATATGTTACCTTTTGTAAGCATATACAAGTCTAACATATTACTAAGGGTATTACAATTATTATAGATTGTGGCTTTGGTGGAAAATCATGATTTTCATGATTTGTTTAAATTCAGGAAGGCCAACCCTCCATCATTTCAAGGCGAGTATGATCCATCAAAGGCAGAGGAATGGTTACGAGAGCTAGAAAATATTTTTGCAGTAATGAGGTGTAGGGATGACCAAAAGGTTTCTTTTGCCGCCTACATGTTAGAAGATTAAAGGAAGCAGTTGGTAATCAGGTGAATGGATTTCATAACAGGTTGCTCAAGACCCAGTTAGGTCACGATGCAATATGGGTTATAGTGGACAAGTTAACAAAGTCTACACACTTTTTGACTATAAGAGCTAATTATTCATTGGATAAGTTAGCTCAATTGTACATCTAATAAATAGTAAGATTGCATGGTGTCCCCCTGAGTATAGTATCAGATAGGGATCCTAGGTTCACATCTAGATTTTGGGAGCCCTACAAAAAGCATTTGGGACCAAACTGAATTTCAGTACAATTTATCATCCTTAGATGGATGGCCAAACTAAAAGAACTATCTAGACCCTTGAAGACTTGCATAGAGCTTGTGTATTAGAACAACAGGGTAGCTAGGATAGGTTCTTACCTTTGGTAGAATTTTCTTTCAACAATAGTTATCATTCTAGCATAGGTATAGCACCATGTGAAGCCTTGTATGGTAGGAAGTATAGGTCGCCCGTATGTTGGCATGAAATAGGAGCACAAATTATCCTAGGTCCAGAATTAGTACAACAAACTACTGAACAAATTAGAAGGATCAAGGATCGGTTGTTACTTGCCCAAAGTAGACAAAAAAGTTATGCATATGAAAGAAAGAGACTTTTGGAACTCAAAGAAGGAGAACATATATTCCTTAGAGTCACTCCTATTACAGGGGTTGGTAGAGCCATTAAAGCCAAAAAGTTGAATCCTCAGTTTCTTGGTCTTTTCCAAATCTTAAAAAGAATTGGACTAGTTGCTTACCAGATTGCTTTACCAGCTAGCTTGTCAAACCTTCATAATGTTTTTCATGTTTCCCAACTTCCTAGATCTTTCACATATCATAGAAAAAAAATCAATACAATTAAAAGATGATTTAACTTATGTCGTGGAAATAGCAGTTAAAGAGCTCTAGGGAAACAAATTCCTTTGGTGAAGGTACTGTGGGATGATGGTGACTCAGAGGAAACCACATGGGAACTTGAATCCAATATGGCACAAAATTATCTTGAACTTTTTGTATAAGGTAAGAAAATTTTGAGGACAAAATTTATAAAAAGGGGGAGAATTTTAACATTGTCCCAAACCTAATAGTATTAGTCATGTTATAGAAGCTCAATACTATAAGTATAAGTCGAATAATAATTTTAGTAATCTTTTGGATTAGTTTTAGCATAATTTTATAACACTAAATGTGAAGAATAGCTAATATTTTAGCTTAAAAGCCTTATATGATAGAAATAAATTTGAAAAACCTTATTTCTTGATCATAAATAATGGTGGTAAGCTACAGTAAATTTTGAAGGATCGAATAAATTAATTTGGCATTTTTAGTAACACTAAATGAGTGTCTAAAGGCCAAATTGAACAAAAAAGTAACTCAAGAAATTATGAAACTTTGAGAAAATGCTAAAGAAAGGATGAAGATTAATATAACCATGAAAACAGATTGAAAGGAACACTTGTAAGCTTCTTAGTTCAATTTCATAGGTTAAATTGAACCTAGAAAAGAACACTAAAGCTTAGTGAATGATAAAAGTGCATATGGATAGTTGATGAATTAAGAAATTGAGAAATGATCAGAATCCTAGAATTTTCTATAATACGTTTGAAGGTTAGGAAAATCATCAAAAGAATATTGAAACATCCTTAAGAGATATAAAGTTTTAGGCTGGATTTCTTTCTTTTCTTTCATTTTCTTATTCCACCACCTCTGTCTCTTTCTTTTCTAACTATTGTTGACTTTTCTATTACATCATTTCGCATTCTTTCTCGCCACCTTCTTGACCAAGAGCACCATAAAGCAAAGAAGAAGAAAAAGAAAAGAAAGAAAAGAAAAAAGAGGAGACAAGGGTTGAAGAAGCAAGACAAAAGGGAAAAAGAAAGAAATATAAAGGAAAAGGCATAAAAATAGAGTATGGTAAGGGTGATTGCTTCTTTGTATTCCCTATTTTCTATATCATATTTATGTATGAAAGATGTTTTTTAAATTGAAAATGGATTTCTTGAAGGCTTTTCATGACCTTGTATTCTATAAAAATGGATTTGGTTTTGGATGGATTGATTGTTAATTTTGGTTGTTGTTTTACCATGTGAATGGTTTTGAGATTGTTCTATAATGTTTCTAAATGATACAATGATCAATTATGCAGTTAGAAATGGCCTAGAATTCTTGTTGTAGGGTTGGAAGTTGGTTTGGAGACCAACTAAAATAGGGTAACGTTTCTAGTGCACCAGTGCCCAGGTGCCAGAGATTAGGCGCCTAAGAGCTCAGTGCCCAGAATGTATTCTTCTGGTTTTCGCGCACTTGGTGCCCAGGTGCTGGTTTTGGAGTGCTTAAGCACCAGTCACAGTAGAAGCAAAGCATGCTCTCTGGCCATCCAGTGCTCAGGTGCTGGAAGTCTGATGCTTACGCACTGGCGATAGGAAAAAATAAAGTTTGTTCTCTGCCATTCCAACGCCCAAGCGCCCAGACTAGAACTTGGCAGAATTGTTATTTTGCTAAAATGGATTATGATACATGTTGGGATCCCTTATGTATGTCTTTTAAAGAATGTTAAGATATTAGTAGAGGTATATTCCCTATGTTTTAGGGTAAATGTATTAGAATGCTACACATGTGTGTCCTGGATATAGTATTGTTCATGTGGAATATGAATTTGAATTGTATATGTGTGAATTTGAGAATATGCTCCTTTAAATTACTAAGGTTGAGCTAGAATGATATTTTGATTAAATGTTTGAATGATCAATGCTCATAGAATCTTGAATTTGAATTAAATATGAGAATTAGATGTTTATCCTTGAATGGGAAGGTAAATACTCCTGGAATGCTTTCCCACTTAGTATCCTTTCTTTGTGTGAATCATTGATTCACTTAGTATAATGGATTCTGGGGATGATCCTTTATGAGGGAAGGGTATCCAAAATTCCATTAGAATCATGGAGATGACCTTTTGTGAGAAAAGGAGATCCTGTATTGAATTCCTCGTTTTATATATATTCCTCATGAATAATTCCCTCATAGGATACTAGTGGTAGCGTGAGGCCCTAATTCACTCCCTACCATGAGTATATAGAGCTCGAGTTATATGAGGTGCCTCTCACCCTTGTGGTGCTTGAGATATGGGTTCTGTGGGATAAGCGAGTATTTGAATGAACACTAAAAATGGAATTGAATTTGTATATCATATTATGACTTGAATATGTATATGAATCATTGAATGAATTTGATATCATAGTATTTGTATTTGAAGATATTTACTGTAATTATTTATGATTGAATTTTGTACTGTTTGATAAGGAATATTTTTTGAAACTATTATTAAATGGAATTCTATTTTAGGAAGAGAATGGACCAGATTTGACATTTTGCCACCTTTCTAACTATGTATATGTACATAATTAACTTAAGTTTTAAAAAGAAAGTATTTTTCCCTGAAACAGTTAGAATTATTATGATGACACCTTTTTCATAATAGGATTACTGAGAATTAGTATTCTCACCCTATTTTTGTATTATATTCCATGATAATTCCAGGAATTAGGTCATGCAGCACAATGGCCCAAGTAGAAGTTGATGTTTGTCTTAGATTTAGACTTTTGTATAAAGAATGTATGGATTTTGCCATGGAGGCACAAGATGTATATTTGTACTATGATGTACTCTTTGTATAATCCTCCTTCCAATATATGTATATTACTTCACCCTTCCAGGCTCATGTTTTTGTATCTCATAGCAAAGCATATTTTGAAATATTTATTGTTAATCTTAAGTGATATGCTTATTACTAATTACTATGGTGTAATTCTGGATACACTTTTAGTGTTAGTAGGTAAGGTGTTACACTTTGGCATCAGAGCAGTTCATCTTGTTGATCCAAGATATGGACTAGCTATGCTTTGTTATGCATTAGTCTTATCTTGATGATGATATGCATAGGTAGAATTGCATAACTACCTTAAATTTGTATGTTAATGATTACTATGACACTGTTATATAATATTGAGCCTAATTAACTCAATATTTGTTGTTTTGTGTGTATAGATAATTATGGCATAGACCAGGTGCACCTGTGGCCGAGGTAGTGCCCTTGCTGGTAATAGGGAGAATACACCAGACATGTTAGAGGCTTTTAGAGATATAGCTACTGCAGTTAGAGAGCAAGCAACTATGACAAGAGAACAGGCAGTTGTGACAAAATATAATTTTGAAAGAGATAAGGGCTAATGCACAACCAGCACTAGTGCAGAATGTGACTTTGGTGGAAAATCAGGATTTTCATGATTTATCTAAATTTAGGAAGGCCAACCCTTCATCATTTTGAGGCGAGTATGATCCATCAAAAGCAGAGGAATGATTAAGAGAGCTGGAAAATATTTTTGTGGTAGTGAGGTGTAGGGATGACCATAAGGTTTCTTTTGCCCCTACATGTTAAAGGGGGAAGCTGAACATTGGTGGAGCAACATTAGAAGATTAAAGGAAGTTGTTGGTATTCAGGTTGTAACATCCCAATATTGCTATCCCGATATATCGAAAATATATAAGAATAAACAATACTAGTCATGCTACTTCAAACTCGTATAACAAACTAACCCATAAAATTTATATAAATAATTATGGAGAGCCACGATAACAAAAGTTATATATATATATCATTGCCTCACAAGGCACATAATACATAATCTTTTATAACAACTAGATCTAGTACAATATACAAACTTTAACTACATAAAATATATAAACTATACTAGTCTTCATACATCTTCTGCTTCCCTTTTGAAGAACTTGTACTTGGATTTACATGGCAACACAAACAGAGTGAGAAATCACAATTCTCAGTATAAGCATTCCAAAACCAGAATTTTATACATTCATAACGAACACGCAATTGCCTATACAATTGCAATGCATGAATATGTTATGATTAGCAACCACCTATACAATTGCCATGCTATGCCAAATTATGCCTTATGTGCATGCCTATGTAATAACCTAAATATGAAATGAAAAATGTTATAATACCATTAACGAAAATCCAATTCCATGGTAATATCATGATATGCATGCATTTTGAACAAAACTCTGGAACCTGATTCCAATGGTCTTTTCTCTGGGTAGTGAATCTATCACCACGCAGTCTTCAATCACATAAAGGAATCTATACCCTTCGAGTAGTGAATCCATCAACTACACGGTCTTCAACAATATAGAGGAATCCATCCCTTCTGGGTAGTGAATCCATCAACTACACGGTCTTCAACAACGTATCAAACAAAGCAATAACTAATTACCTATAATAAATAGTAAAACAACTCAAGTGATTCATCAACAATGAGGACTCCAACTCATCAACATAGTTATGGAACAACAATTATGCCAATACTACAATAACTAGCATGTCAATTGGTTTACATTCCTAGCTACAAACATGAAATACAATGATGTTAAGTATCACAATAATTAACATACCAATTAATTTACATTCACCACATATACACTTCATTAGATACTCCTATTAAAGTCTCAATACTCATTAGGAAGCATAAAAGAAGAAACTACACCATTGGAAGGCTTCATGGCATCAAACACAACTCATAGTTTACTCCCAAGCACCCACACCGTGGCACTCTAAGTTCCACGCTACGGTATCTAGCTCTCAAGTTGAAGTACTGGACAGGAATGCTATAATTGGCATTGACTAAAGCAATGGTTTTGATGATAACAAATAAGAAAGGAATGGAAGTGTAAACATCAAGTCCCAAGACTCTTCAAGTTTAGCTTATAGGACTTAGATCTTGTGTAAAGGTAAAAAGGAATCACACTAAGCTCAAACAAGTTTTAAACATATTTATTAGTGTTTCTAAAATGTTTAAATGCCCAACAAACTGTTTTGGAAAGCTAGTTATGGTAATAGTTCAAAACTATGAAAAATAGTCAAATTTGTGTTTTACAAAACTGATTTTTTGCATATGAAAATAGACTCAAATATCTTTCTAATGAGTGGTCATTTTCTTAAAACTGATAAGAAACGAAGAAGTTATGACCATTTAAAGTCAGCTTTCAAAAACAGTCAAGTTTGTGTTTTACAAAACTGACTTTTAGTTACTATTTTGATCATGTCTTTAAAAATACTTTGAGTTTAGTTCTGAAACTTCTTTCATATAAAATAGACTCAAATATCTTTCCAATGAGTGGTCATTCGCTTTAATCAGATAAGAAATGAAGAAGTTATGACCTTTTAAAGTCAGCTTTCAAAACCAGAAATTATGTAATCGATTACACAAGTCATGTAATCGATTACAACGTTGGTAAAAGTCGTGTAATCGATTACAGGAAGTGTGTAATTGATTACAAAGTACCTAGAAAGCTTGTAATCAATTACATGAAGCTTGTAATCGATTACCAAGTGCCCAGGAATGTTTCTAACGGCTATAAACGATTAGTTTTCATAAAAAATCATTTCTAAAACCCTCCAACGGCTCTAAAACTCATTGGGCTATAAATACAAATGCTTGGGCATCAAAAACAAGTTGGAGAACATTCTAAAAATTACCCTTGAGCATTGAAAATGAATTTCATCATCTTTTTCTCCAAATCTTTGTTTTGAGCTAAGTGTGTAAATCCTTTATACCCATAAGTTTCAAGTTGTATTATCTACTCTTCAAGAGAGTTTCTATCTTCTACACTTTGTGTAATCTATAAAAAGAGGGTGAGGTATCCCTCTAGAGTAAAGGGTGAGGTATCCCTAGAGAGTGAGGCATCTCTCAAAGTTAGTAAAGGGTGAGGTATCCCTTGAGGGTGAGGCATCCCTCAAAAGTTGTAAAGGGTGAGGTATCCCTATTTGAGGCTCAAGCACAAGGGTGAGGTATCCCAAGGTGTGGTGAGTGCTCTAACTTGTAAAGGTTATCAAGCACCTATTGAAGGTTGAAGATAGTGGAAAATCTCTAGCGGTTGCTTGAGGACTGGACGTAGATCACAAGTGGATTGGTGATCAAACCAGGATAAACTATTGTGTTTGATCTTCTAAACTCATCTCTTTACATTTGTGCATTTATTTTATATGCTTGCTTGAATGTTATTTATCTTAGATTGTTTAATTTGTGAGTGAAGTATTCAATCTCATTTATCTATTCACTTCAATCATTCAATAGCTTCAACGAAAATTGTTTAACAAACGTTTTACGAAAGATTTGTGAAAATATTTTATAAACTCAATTCACCCCTCTCTTGAGTTTGAGGCCACTTGGTAACAAGTGGTATCAGAGCTAGGCTCTTGTGTAAAGGGCTTAGCAGCTTCAAGAGAAAGTGATGGCCTCTTGAAATGAATTTTTAGAAAGTTCTTCCATCTATAGACATCCCTTTTTCAATGGGAACGGGTACGCTTATTGGAAAGAATGAATGAAAATTTTTATTGAAGCTATTGACCTGGATGTGTAGGATGCTATTGAAAATGGTCCTTTTATCCCCACAAAAGTTATTAATATTGTAAGGGTTAATACACCAAGAAGTGAATGGACCAATGATGATAAGAAAAAGGCCCAACATAATTTGAGTGCCAAAAACATCATTACCACATCCTTGGGGTATAATGAATTCTTTAGAGTCTCAAATTGTAAATCTGCCCAAGAAATGTGGGACACTTTAGAAGTAACCCATGAGGGTACTAGTGAAGTGAAAAGATCAAGGATTAATACTCTCACTCATGAATATGAGCTTTTTAGAATGAACCAAAATGAAAGCATTCAAGAAATGCAAAAACGTTTTACACTTATTATAAATCATTTAGCTTCATTAGGAAAGACATTTTCTAATGAAGATCTTATTAACAAGGTTTTAAGATGTTTGAGCAGGGATTGGCAACCTAAAGTGACGGCTATATTGGAGTCAAGAACTCTCTCAACCATGACCTTAGCCACACTTTTTGGCAAGCTCCAAGAACATGAATTGGAATTGAATAGACTCAACCAAAGTGAGGAGATTGATAAGAAAAAGAAGGGAATAACTCTCAAGGTCACTTCCTCCATGATTAATGACGATGATGATATTAAAGATGATGGAGATGAATTGGAAATAAATGAGGAGAATCTTGCTCTACTAGTAAAGAAATTTGGAAGATTCTTCAAGAAGAGTGGAGCTCAAAGAAGACCTCCCTTTCCCTAAAAGAATGTCTATCACAAAGGGGAAGGAACCTCATCCACTCCTAAATGCTATGAATATGGAAAATTGGGTCACATGAAGATGGAGTGCCCAATTTATCAAAGTAAAGTGGAAAAGTATCACAAGAGATCCTCAAGGGAGAAGAAAAAAAGAAGAGCCTGCATAGCTTGGGATGATAATGACATGGATTCAACCGATAGCTGGGATAATGAGAAAGCCAATCTATGTTTCATGGCTAGAGGAGAAGAGGAAGATGGAGACGACATGGAGGTAACATCCTCAATTTCTGAATCAAACTCTTTCCTTTCCTATGATGAATTGCAAGATACATTTAAAGAATTATATAATGAATCTATAAGACTTGCAAAACTTGTTTCATCATCCAAGAAATCAATTTCCTCTTTTGAAAACAAGATATCTATGTTAAATAAGGAAATTGAGGAACTTAAAATAGAAAATGAAACTCTTGGACTTATTGATGCAAATTCTTCATGTATGACATGTTTATCATTAGAAAATGCATCTACACCCTCATCTTGCTCATCATGTAAAGCATTTGAAATTGAGATTGAGGACTTGAAAAATACTCTTTCAAAATTTACCTATGGAAGAGATAATTTGAACATTTTGCTTGGAAACCAAAGATGCGTTTTTCAAAAGGCTGGTTTAGGGTATAATCCTAATAAACAACAAAAGTTTCTCAAGAACTTCTTTGTTTCATCAAGTACATCAAGTAGTCCCTTTATTAAATGTTTTCATTATGGTAGGAAAGGGCATAGTGCATCAAATTGTAATGTAAGGAAGAATATCAATAACAAGCTAGGAACTAAATTGGTTTGGGTTTCCAAAGGCACTTTGCCAAAGACTAACACACAAGGACCCAAGAAAATTTGGGTACCAAAAGTCAAAAATTGAAGTGTGTTGTCGGTGTGCTTGAAGGCCAAGAATTAACTTTGGATATCTTAAAAAGTGGCTACTTCAAGCACAAAACAAGAAAATGCTTCATACTGTCCTCCTTGTCTCCAAAAGGCTTGAACTTGCATCCTTTGGTTAAGTGGAGTCTTGTTCTATGCTTGACTAGGTTAACATCTTGAAAAATATCTTTTATATGTCTTGTATATGCTAAATGAATATGCATCTTGTGTGAAAAAACATACATAATATCAATTTCTTTGAACTTGACATAATGGTTTAATCATGCATCTAATTTGCTGCATAATTCATCATCCTTCTGCATAATATGTAAGTTTCTACATAAAGAGCCTTTTGTTGCATAATGTGCTATCATGGTGCATAATATGGTATGTTGATACATAATATGTTGTATTGCTACACAATAATGTGTTTTTGTTGCACCAAATTGCTCAAAATCCACAAAGTGATTTAATCCTTGGTAAAAGTAGTGTTTTTGCAAAAACATATGTTTTAGATCAAGAACTGGTCTATTTTTATGCCTTTGTGTTGTTTGGAATTAATTTGGAATGTTTTGAAACTTTTTTGAATGCTTTAAGTTTGGTCCTGTACTGTTTAAAGTGCAAAAATTGTTTTCAATAAGCTTGTAATCGATTACAAGACCTTTGTAATCGATTACAGAGGCTCTGCCAAGCGTTCCAAGCAAAGTCAAAGAGCATGTAATCTATTACACATACTATGTAATTGATTACAATGTCTCCAGAACTAGTGTAATCGATTACACCAAACATGTAATCAATTACATGGATTCTAGAGGGCTGGTAATCGATTACACACACATTGTAATCGATTACACCGACTTTAAAAATGGTTTTCAATGCTAAAATGACCATTTTTACTTAAGATTGTCTATATATCATGAAAGCATGCATATTATTGGCTATGTGCTTAATGGTAATTGATTGTTTACATTTGTTGTGCTCAAATTACATACTATGAAAAATTTGATATTTATGAGAGCATAATAGATTAATGATCAATGACTAACCCCTATGGATCCAAAATTGGTGGATACCAAAGAAAATGCTTTGAATTATATTGTAGGGTGACTATTAGCTCAAGCATGCAAGTGAAATGAAAATATGCTACTTGAGTTTCGAAAACTTGAAATGGTCCAAGTTTTCCAAGAGTCATGAAGACTTGAAGCTTAGAAGTTGGAATCACTTACAAAAACTCAAAGAGCACACTTTTGGTGATATCATTTTCTTATTCTTATTTATGTTTTAATTTGAATATCATGTTATATTTGAAAAAGTCATATTTTTCTGCATAATGCCATTAATTTTGCTGCATAATGTGATATTTTTGCTACATAATCTAACTTTCAATGCATAAATTGGTCATTTTATTGCACAATTCATACTTTTTGTTGTTTTACTGTATAAAGACATATTTTTCTACATAATACCATTATCTTGCTGCATAATGTGACTTTTTTGCTGCATAATCTAACTTTACTTGCATTATTTTGAAATGGATATTTTTTCAATGGATATTCGGTTATATAATGCTGATTTGGTTGAATTCCTTATTGAATATTCATTATTTAGCAATGGTTTTGCTCTATCACTTCTCTCTTTGTCAAAATCTATATCTTGTATATCTTTTTTATCATGACAAAAGGGGGAGAAGTTTATAAGTCTTTGAGAAAATATAAATAACAAGGTACAAATTCAATGATCTTGGAATTCTAAAATTAAGGGGGAGCTATGCAATCTCTGATCGAATCACCTCTTGAAAAATAGAGGGGGAGTAAGTCTCTAATACACTTTTGAATTCCAATTTATTTGAACTATCTCTTTTCTCAAATGAATGTTTTTCATCATCAAAAAAGGGGAGAATGTAATTAGCATTGACTAAAGCAATGGTTTTGATGATAACAAACAAGAAAGGAATGGAAGTGCAAAGATCAAGTCCCAAGACTCTTCAAGCTTAGCTTATAGGACTTAGATCTTGTGTAAAGGTAAAAAGGAATCACACTAAGCTCAAACAAGTTTTAAACATATTTATAAGTGTTTTTAAAATGTTTAAATGCCCAACAAACTTTTTTGGAAAGCTAGTTATGGTAATAGTTCAAAACTATGAAAAATAGTCAAGTTTGTGTTTTACAAAACTGACCTTTGGTTACACTTTTGATCATAACTTTCAAACTACTTCGACTTTTGTTGTGAACCTTTTTTGCATATGCAAATAGACTCAAATATCTTTCTAATGAGTGGTCATTTGCTTAAAACGGATAAGAAATGAAGAAGTTATAACCATTTAAAGTCAGCTTTCAAAAACAGTCAAGTTTGTGTTTTGTAAAACTGACCTTTAGTTACTATTTTGATCATATATTTCAAAATACTTTGAGTTTAGTTCTGAAACTTCTTTCATATGAAAATAGACTCAAATATCTTTCCAATGAGTGGTCAGTCGCTTTAATCGGATAAGAAAGGAAGAAGTTATGACCTTTTAAAGTCAGCTTTCAAAACCAGAAATGGTGTAATCGATTACACAAGTCATGTAATCGATTACAACGTTGGCAGAAGTCGTGTAATCGATTACAGGAAGTATGTAATCGATTACAAAGTGTGATGAGGACTTCATGGAAGAAGCCCAAGCCCAGCCCAAGTCCAGAAAGAAGTCCAAGATCCAATACAAGGTCTAGGAGGGCCCATGACAAGAGCAAGAGCCAAAAGGGCCCAAGAAGAACTTAAAAAGATGGTGAGCAACTTGTTAGAGGCCCAACATCAGATTGAAGCCCAATATGTGGAGCCTAGGGTTTACACTTGCATAGCCCACTTGGAATGAAATGAGAAGAGCCTTTATTTGGTGTATGGCTGTGTTTAAAAAAAATATATTTTGTCCACAGCAGGATTAGAACCCAAACACTTGAAGCTGAATATGTCTCCTTAACCACTAGAACATATCAGTGATGCTTATGCTAAGGGGTTTTGTTTTTATTTTTGTTAAGTCCTAAATGGACAAACCTCTAAATTGAATTGTACTAAAATATTTGGAGATCATTAGGGCAATACACACATTTTGGAATATACAAAACTGAGAGTTTTGCTCTGCTAGGGTTCTTCCTTGCATCATTTGATCTTATCAAGAATTAACCAATTCTTGTGGCGATCCTTCTTGGCTTATCAAACTAGGTTTTTTGGCGCCATTCTTATCTCATTTCTTTTCAACAATTTTGTATCTAGTTCTTTCTTTCAATTTCACAATTTTTCTCAATTTTCATCACAAATTTCTCGCACTCATATCTCAAGTTATAGGTACTATTTTTCGGTGATTCTTGAGTTTAATTCGTGATTCAGAAAGAGATCTTTCATCTCATTTTGGAATCACGCAATTCCGATGTCTATAGCGTGAGATATGGATGCTTCCTAAAAATGAACAAAATCAATTCTTTTCTTTCTTTATTCTTCCTTTCAATTTCATCTTCCAAATTCTGTTTGTTCTAGTCCTAATTAGGTCCGAATTCAAGAGGCTTAAGGAAAACATCATCATTTGGTATCAAAGCTAGTCATTAGGGCTAGTGTTTAGGTGTGAATTAGAGCCAAAGAGGGCTGTTTGGGCTTATCGATCATATCTCATGACTTACATATCCAATTTCGATGATTCTTGAGTGAAAATTATGTCACAGAACGTGAACTTTCACCTCGATTTGGAATCATTCAAATCAGAGTTATGTAGTGCGAGATACGGTGGCTGATTATTGGTGCCGAAATAGGGTTTGGAGGATCAAATTTGGTTGCTGCGAAAACTTCCTATTTGGTAAAGTCAACATCTAATTTCTAATTAAGAGAATAGCTAAATTTCTGGAAAAAAAATTAGAGTGGAATTACTCTTAATTGTTTGCTAATTTTCCTTATTTGGTTGCTACACCTTGTGATTTAGAATATTGCAGTATATTCACATTCAAAAAAAAAATTGGAGTATTTGGACCATAGAGGACTTAAATTCATGATTCTAAGCTTCTTCCTAGTTTCATTGTTTATTTGTGTGTCTCTGTGCTTCTAAATTGTGTTAGTATCCATACATAGTAATCCTTTGTTGTTTTGTTACTTTGTTGTCCAAAAAAAAAATTCAAAATTGTCTTGTTTATCCTATTTCTTGATAATCATTCATATTTTTGTCTTTCTTGAGTGTTGGTAGTAAAATTGTGCTTTGCTACTTGTGTTATTTCTACAAATTCTGATCGCCTTGGAAAAGTGGTTCTTGAAATAGATTGGTTGATTCAGGTAAGAACTTTAAGCAAGAGAAAGAGTGGAAAAAGGCAAGAGAGATATATTAGCTTAAAAGCTAAATTTGTATGAAACACTTTGAGTGAAATAGTTTTGGAGAGGGCTTCTTTACCTCAAATCTATCTATGGCTGAAAGAGAGGGACCTCCATCCCCTACTAGGGAGCATAAGTTATTGTTAGACGCCTTAACTCAAAGGATGAATGAGGTGTTGAGGGAGCATACAGAGGGAATTTATGAGAGGCTTGAAACTTTAGAAAACCAAAACCAGAATAGGGAGAATGACTAACATAGAGATAGGAGGAGACATGAGAGGCATGAAAGGAGAGAACATGAGGGAGAACAAAGGAGAAACAGAGAGGAGGTTGTGAAAGTTACTATACCACCATTTAAAGGAAAAAATGATCCTGAAACCTATATTGAGTGGGAGATGAAGGTAGAACAAATTTTCTTATACCACAACCTAAATGAGGAGAGGAAGGTTAAGCTAGCTACCTTGGAATTCACTGACTATGCATTAGTTTGGTGGGATCAATTCCAAAAGGAGAGGAGGAGGTATGAGGAGCCTATGTTAGAGAGTTGGGAGGAGTTAAAAAGACTGTTGAGAAGGAGGTATGTTCCATCCCACTACCATAGAGAACTTCTCAACAAACTCTAGAGAATGACCCAAGGGAGTAAGAGTGTAGATGAGTTCTACAAAGACCTTGAAATAGCCATGATCTGAGCCAATGTAGAGGAGGAAAGGGAGGTTACCATGGCTAGATTCCTTAATAGACTGAATGGAGATATAAGAGATGTTGTTGAGCTTCAAAATTATGTAGAAATGGAGGACTTAGTTCACCATGCCATGAAAGTGGAACAACAACTAAAAAGAAAAAGTGTGAGAAAGAGTGTATCAAACTATGATAACTCTAGATGGAAGGATAGGTTCAAGAAGGAGGGTACCTCATCTTCTAGGAAAGCTCCAAACCCAACCCAAAGCAAGGGCAAAGAAATGGCAAACAATCTAGAGACATAAAGTGTTTCAAATGTTTGGGTAGAGGGCACATTGCATCGAATGCCCAACCAAGAAGGTTATGGTGTTAAAAGATAATGGAGAAATCACTAGTGAGAGTTCCCAAACTGAATCCTCAAGTGAGGAAGAGAGAGAGGAAGAGGAGGAGATTCCTGAAGGAGATTTGTTCATTGTGTGGAGAATGTTAGGAGGATTAGCCAAAGAGGGTGAGGAAAGTCAAAGAGAAAATATTTTTCATACTACATGTCTTATCCAAGGCAAATTGTGTTCCTTAATCATTGATGGAGGGAGTTGTACCAATGTATCAAGTACTAGGTTGGTGACAAAAATGAATTTGGAAACTAAACCCCATCCTAGACTATACAAGTTACAATGGTTGAGTGAGGAGGGAGAATTGAGGGTGGATAAGCAAGTGGAGATTGAGATTTCTATTGGAAAATATAAAGATAAAATTTTGTGTGATGTGGTTCCAATGGAAGCTAGTCATTTGCTTCTTGGGAGACCATGGCAGTTTGATAGAAAAGCTCACCATGATGGTCATACAAATAAATACACTTTTCACCATGAAAATCGCAAGGTTACATTGGTTCCATTGTCTCCAAAAGAGGTATGTGATGATCAAAATATCATGAGAGAAAAAAGAAAGCAAGAGAGGAAAGAAAGGAAAGAAAATGAAAATGAGAGCAAAAAGAAAGAGAGAAAGAATGCTTTGTTTGTGAAGAGTGGAGAGGTGAGGAGAGCTTTAATGGCAAGGAAGTCTATGTATATACTCTATAATAAGGAGATTACTGCACTTGATTCTGACCTTGAACTTCCTAGTGGAGTTAAATCTATTTTGTAGGAATTTCAAGATGTTTTTCCATAAGATATACCACCAGGACTTCCACCATTGAGAGGTATTGAACACCAAATTGATTTGGTGCCAGGGGCTGTGTTACCTAATAGGCCAGCATATAGGAGTAATCCTCAAGAGACCCAGGAAATTCAAAGGCAAGTTACTGAATTGATGAGCAAGGGATGGGTTGAGGAGAGCTTGAGCCCTTGTGCTATACTAGTTATATTGGTGCCAAAGAAAGATGGAAGTTGGAAGATGTGTTCTGACTATAGGGCCATCAACAACATCACCATCAAGTACAGGCATCCCATTCCCAGGTTAGATGATTTGTTGGATGAGTTGTATGGCTCTTGTTATTTCTCTAAGATTGATTTGAAAAGTGGATATAATCAGATTAGGATTCGAGAAGGTGATGAGTGGAAAACAGCTTTTAAAACCAAGTATGGCTTGTATGAGTGGAAAGTAATGCCATTTGGATTGACAAATGCCCCTAGTACTTTCATGAGATTGATGAACCATGTTTTGAGAGAGTTTCTAGGGAAATTTGTGGTTATTTATTTTGATGATATTCTTATATATAGTAAAAATTTGGATGAGCATTTGCATCATTTGCAATCTGTTTTATATGTGCTTAGAAAAGAAAGATTGTATGCTAATTTGGAAAAGTGCACGTTTTGTAAGGACCATGTTGTGTTCTTAGGATTTGTGGTTAATTCTAGTGGAGTGCATGTAGATAAAGAGAAAATAAAAGCAATCCAAGAATGGCCAACTCCTAAGAGTGTGAGTGAGGTAAGAAGTTTCCATGGGCTTGCTAGTTTCTATAGGAGGTTTGTTAAGGATTTTAGTATCATTGTTGCACCTCTAAATGAACTAGTCAAGAAGCATGTGGGATTTAAATGGGGAGAGAAATAAGAGAAAGCATTTGCTGTCCTAAAGGAGAAAATAACACATGCACCTATACTTGCTTTGCCTAACTTTGCTAAATCCTTTGAGCTTGAATGTGATGCATCTGGGGTAGGCATAGGTGCTGTTTTAATGCAAGAAGGATATCCCATTGCCTATTTTAGTGAGAAAATGAATGGGGCTGCCCTTAACTACCCTACATATGATAAGGAATTGTATGCTTTAGTTAGGGCTTTGCAAACTTGGCAACACTATCTTCTACCTAAGGAGTTTATTATTCATAGTGATCATGAGTCTCTAAAGTATTTAAAAGGACAGGGAAAGTTGAACAAGAGACATGCCAAATGGGTGGAGTTTCTTGAATAATTCCCCTATGTGATCAAGCACAAGAAAGGTAAGTCCAATGTGGTTGCTGATGCTTTGTCACGCAGGTATGCTTTAATGACTACTCTTGAAACTAAATTTCTTAGTTTTGAATACATTAAGGAATTGTATGAACATGATGCTGATTTTTCTCATATTTATCAAACATGTTCTCATACTGTATCTGATGGGTATTTCAAGCATGATGGTTTCTTAATAAAGGACAAGAGACTTTGTGTGCCTAAAAGTTCAATTAGGGAATTTCTTGTTCAAGAAGCACATGAAGGGGGCTTAATGGGACACTTTGGGGTGCAAAAGACATATGACATCTTGCATGAACATTTTTACTGGCCCCACATGAAGCATGTTGTACATAAGTTGTGTGATAAGTGTCTTGTTTGTAAAAAGGCTAAGTCTAGGGTCATGCCGCATGGATTATATACTCCATTGCCTATTCCTGAACACCTTTGGATTGATATTTCTATGGATTTTGTTCTAGGTTTGCCTCGATCTAAGGGAGGGAAGGATTCTATTTTTGTGGTGGTTGATAAGTTCTCAAAGATGGCTCACTTCATACCATGCAAGAAGGTGGATGTTGCATATCATATAGCTGATTTATTCTTCAAAGAGGTGGTAAGACTGCATGGTTTGCCTAAGAGTGTTATAAGTGATCGGGACTCTAAGTTCCTTAGTTATTTTTGGAGGACCTTGTGGGGAAAGATAGGCACAAAATTATTGTTTTCTACTACTTGCCATCCCCAAACTGATGGGCAAACAGAGGTTGTAAATAAGACTTTATCTACTCTCCTTAGAGCTGTTCTAAAGAAAAATCTTAAGTATTGGGAGGAATGTTTGCCACATGTTGAGTTTGCTTATAATAGGGCTATACATAGTACTACTCAGTTTTCACCTTTTGAAATTGTATATGGTTTTAATCCTTTGACTCCTTTGGATTTATTGCCTTTACCTAACATTTCTCAATTGCAAGATAAGTCCAAGGAGTTAAAGCTGATTATGTCAAGAAATTGCATGAGAAGGTTAAGGCCCAAATTGAGAAGAAAATGAAAGGGTATGCCAAGCATGCAAATAAAGGAAGGAAGAAGGTAACATTTGAACCAGGTGATTGGGTATGGGTACACTTCAGGAAGGAAAGATTTCCATCTCAAAGGAAGTCTAAGCTTATGCCAAGAGGAGATGAACCTTTTCAAGTATTGGCTAAGATCAATGACAATGCATATAAGTTTGACTTGCCAAATGAGTATGGTGTAAGTGCTACCTTTAATGTGGCTAATTTGTCCTTTTATGATGCAAGTGATGAATTAATAGATTTGAGGACAAATGCTTCTTAAGAAGGAGGGAATGATGAGGACTTCATGGAAGAAGTCCAAGATCCAATACAAGGTCTAGGAGGGCCCATAACAAGAGCAAGAGCTAAAAGGGCCCAAGAAGGACTTAAAAAGATGGTGAACAACTTATTAGAGGCCTAACATCAGATTGAAGCCCAACATGTGGAGCCTAGGGTTTACACATGCATAGCCCACTTGGAATGAAAGGAGAAGAGCCTCTATTTGGTGTATGGTCGTGTTTAAAAAAAATATATTTTGTCCACAGCAGGATTAGAACCCAAGCACTTGAAGCTGAATATGTCTCCTTAACCACTAGAACATATCAGTGATGCTTATGCTAAGGGGTTTTGTTTTTATTTTTGTTAAGTCCTAAATGGGCAAACCTCTAAATTGAATTGTACTAAAACATTTGGAGATCATTAGGGCAATACACACATTTTGAAAAAAAAAACAAAACTGAGAGTTTTGCTCTGCTAGGGTTCTTCCTTGCATCATTTGATCTTATCAAGAATTAACCAATTCTTGTGACGATCCTCCTTGGCTTATCAAACTAGGTTTGTGGTGCCATTCTTATCTCATTTCTTTTCATCAATTTCGTATCTAGTTCTTTCTTTCAATTTCGTAATTTTTCTCAATTTTCACCACAAATTTCTCACACTCATATCTCAAGTTATACGTACTATTTTTTAGTGATTCTTGAGTTTAATTCGTGATTCAGAAAGAGATCTTTCATCTCGTTTTGGAATCACGCAATTTCGATGTCTATAGCGTGAAATATGGATGCTTCCTAAAAATGGACAAAATCAATTCTTTTCTTTCTTTATTCTTCCTTTCAATTTCATCTTCCAAATTCTGTTTGTTCTAGTCCTAATTAGGTCCGAATTCAAGAGGCTTAAGGAAAACCTCATCAAAGTGCCCAGAAAGCTTGTAATCGATTACATGAAGCTTGTAATCGATTACCAAGTGCCCAGGAACGTTTCTAACAGCTATAAACTGCTAGTTTTCATAGAAAATCATTTCTAAAACCCTCCAACGGCTCTAAAACTAATTGGGCTATAAATACAAGTGCTTGGGCATCAAAAACAAGTTGGAGAACATTCTGAAAATTGCCCTTGAGCATTGAAAATGAATTTCATCATCTTTTTCTCCAAATCTTTGTTTTGAGCTAAGTGTGTAAATCCTTTATACCCATAAGCTTCAAGTTGTATTATCTACTCTTCAAAAGAGTTTCTATCTTCTACACTTTGTGTAATCTATAAAGAGAGGGTAAGGTATCCCTCTAGAGTAAAGAGTGAGGTATTCCTAGAGAGTGAAGTATCTCTCAAAGTTAGTAAAGGGTGAGGTATCCCTTGTGTAACACCCCAACTTTTGGGATAATTACAATATAGTCCCGAAATGTACTGTTTTGTGAATTCTGTGAGCAGTAAATTAAATTTGACTATTCCGTGAGTGTACTTGACTATTGTGTGTGATTTGCTCCGAGCCAGGGAAATAAAAATTTTTTGGCCGGAAAAATCTTATTTTAATTAATTGGAGCTGGGGGATCTTACTAAACCCAATTCTGATTGATATATATATTAATCTCGTAATTTTTCAGATTTAACAGTGCAATAAAATAATTTTATATTTTTATAATATTATTTTATATTACAAGATACTCTTGTCTCAAAAATAGTAAAAATCTACTTGATTTGACCACAGATCTTTAAAAATCTTGTAGGACCAGCGTTTAGAAAAAGCAAGATGCTTGTGTTGATTTGGACAAATTCTAGCCAATGAAAGCAAGTCAACGAAAGTGGCTTGACTTTTTAAACCAATAGGAAAAGGTCAACAAAAGGAGCATGGACTTTGATTTGGACCGTTGGATGAAGACTTAGTTAGGAAGCCTTTGATTTCAACCGTTGATCAAATCAATGGTGAGATTAGAATTCTAACTTTATGATTAATTCATATCTACCTTAGATCTAATCTATGGCTAGGAATTAAAGATGAAATCAATTGTTAGAATTAAGTCAAGAATAGTAGGCTTGAATTTGGTTAGTAGCTAATTAAGCTTAATTTGACTAATCTAATTACCTAATTAACAAACTAAGTGAACTAACTTAATTCTTAATTAATTATAATCTAAATACTAATTAGATATTCTAATATTGATTAAAGATTATAATATATGTTAATATATATTAAACTAATTGATTATATGATTAGAATGTTGATTTAGTTTTAATAGGATAATTAACTTAACTAATTGCCTAATTTATTAGCATATAATTAGATGTAATTGGAAAGCAATTAATTCCCTAAATGGATGAAGACCCACACGGTTTTTGGGCTGCATAAGGAGGCAAGGTGGCTTGATTCTACATGGTTCTTGAAGGATCCAATGACCTAAGCCATGTGCTTGGCCATGTGAACACATTTGTGATATTTTTACATGCAAAATCAAACACTCAAGCTCCCTACACACTCATTCACGGCTGCTGCTCTATCTATTCACTCTTCACTTTCTATTTCACACTTATCACATTTTAACTATCCATTTCTCTCTCTAAAAACACAAGAAAACTCAAGCACACTTCTCTCTCACTTTTTCTCCCTAGGTTCGGCCAGCACCCATACATACTTAACCAAGCCTTCATAATTTTATCCCATCACATTTCTTGAACCTAAATCCCATTCTAAGCATCTTTCATTCACAAAGTTTTCCCAAATTCCTACTCTATCTTGTCCAAAATCCCACTTCTTGCTTACTTACTTAAGGATAAGTTTGGTTTCTATGATTCAAAACTGAATTTTTTATTTTTCTAACCATGATTGTTCCATGGTTTTTCTATTTTGTACCTTGTATGTGTTTTTACTAATTGTTTAAGAATTTTAGGAATTGTTTTGGAGCTTGTACGAAATTTGGAGAAAAGAAGGAAATCTAACCGATTAATTTGTCTACAAGAGGTAAGAGGGAGATTTAATCTCATCAACCCTAAGTGGTGATGGGAAAATGGATTTGTTTGTGTATGGAATCCATAAGGACTCATTTGTGTGGTTGTTTATTGTATTTATTATTTATTTGTGTAATTGTTTAAATGCTTTCCTATTTGTGATTTATTTTGCTATGCATGATTATAGCTTTCATTATTTTGCTATGCATGTTTATGGCTTTAAAATATATTGTATGTATATTATATGTGATTATATAATTGCATGTGTTTATAATTGTATATAATTGTATAATTATTAAAATAGGATGTGAATAACATGTACGATTTGCATGAGTGTTCCAAAGAACACACTATGAGGCTCACGGCCTTACATCCAAATAGAGAACCAAAATGTTCTCAGTAATTTTTTAAATAACTGATTTGAGGAATCTAGGTAAAATAATCAAATTAAAGTTGATTTAAGTTAATTATGGCCAACATGCCATTTAGTGTATAATTAAATGCCATTTTATTTTGATTTGGCCAACATGCCATTTTATTTACTAAGATAGGTTAGGTAATCGTTTTACATCATAAATTGATTCCAATGAATTATTGAGAAAATAAAAGGAATAAATTCAGTTTTAGAATTTTAACTTAACAGAAATTAGTTTAAATAAGAATTAAATTAGACGCTTGAAAAATACTAACGTAGAGCTCATTCCATAAATTTTGAAGTGCGTTAGTAAGTTTCAAAGTGAAATTATTGGGTAAAAATAAAATAAACTATATTTAGAGGAAAACGTTAAAAATACCTTATACTGATTTTATAGGCAAAATGCTGCCAAAATTTATTAAAATCAAACGCATAAAATGAAAAGACTCCATACTATATTTAGAACACAAGAAAAATACTCTACGTATTTTAAATATACTAGATATAGTTTTACACATATTGAAAATAATAATTATAAGCTATTCGGTTAAGAAAATGAATTAAAAATCCTACGCGATTGAGAAAATGATTTAAAAAGATTTTGCGATGTTTAAAAATGTCAAAATATATTTACGCAATTTAAAAATGTTTGTGAAAACAACGAGATTGTGAAAATGCGATAAAATTCCTACGCGATTGAAAGATACAATGAGTTTTGCTGTCGGGCCAAAGTGGTGGACCCAGACATATCGTGGTATAGTATTGTCAGGTAGGACGTACTATACTTTGGTTATTTTGTGACGTCAGGTGGGACATACTATACTTTGTTATTTTGTGACTAAGGGTATTTTGGTAATTTTTTGTAATTATAGTAAAATTTGGATAATAAGGGTATTTTTGTCATTTTAGATCATACTTAGAGTGTTGTGCCAATTTGGGTTATAATTGGTGATTGATTGACGAGGCGAATTACACCGTGTTTGGTGTGATAAGCATAGTGTGGTTCATTTATGAACTTGGAGGCATTAGTGTGCGGAAGATCCCATATGTGGACAGTGGTAGCACCTCTAGGCCGTGGTAACGGGCAACACACTAATGATCTTGACAAGCACTATTCTTAATCAAGATCTTGAGGGGACTATTAAGTACTATGCCTGTGGTACACGATGTTGGACTGTGTACTGCTACACGATGTTTTGGACTGTGGGCTATAGACACAAAGATTGGACAGTGCAATAGTTTGGTTGGGCAGCCATAAAGTATTATTAGTTTCTATTCGGATCATTCCCTCAGATATCCGTGTTTAGCTCCATGGAGTAGGAACGAGTCAGTGTGTGTTCATGCATTACCTGTATTTTACTGTTCATGCATCATCTACACTTTACTGCTTACCATATTCTATGATAAAATATATGATGTACTGTTTTAATATATTATGTATGATATGTGTTATTTTAATATTTATTGCTTTAATATATTATGCATGATATAATGGTATGTGTTATTTTAATATGTATTACTTTGTTATATTATACATGAAATGTTGGTATGTGCTGTTGGAATATTTGTTTGTATTGTCGTTTTCTTTATTGCCATTCGGGTAATGGTGTAGATTGTCTCACCTCTCTATATGTTTTCTCGATATTATTATATTATTTCCGTAAAGAGTTTGAGGAAGAGGGAGAGGAATAGCCTCTTGAGATATAGTATCCGGACGAGCGACAGCCGGGCGAGCTATACGAGGAAGAGGAGTCGGTAGATCACACTGAACATCAAGACTGATCTTGAGATCATGGCGTTACCAGGATTCCTCGGGTTTGTGAGACTGGAGTTTCACGGGGGTTCTGAAGCCTGGCGTCTGCAAGTAGATAGAGGCACAGTTGTATACGTGGGACGTTTGACTGTGTCCCTATGTAGAGAGTATGACGGAGATGTCATATTCACTACTATGGTGTATTTATATTTAGAGTTACCTTTGACTCTTAGGCGTTACTGGCAAGGAATACTCCATGCGCCTAGTGAGCTCAGTAGCGAGTCAACCGCTCGGACTCGTGTCCGTAGTACTATGGGACCTAGAACTATGGGACCTCCAGGAGCTTTGAATTACGAGGATCTTTCTGAGGATGATCCATCGGAGGATTAGAGAGCTCCGAGGTGCACTTGGGCAATATTATGTCTTAGTTTTATGTTGTCTTTTACTGTTTTATCAAATACTTGTAGATGTAAATTATGCGTGTACTAAAGAAAAATCACATGTATATTATGGTTAGTTTATGTTTCTTATATTTTGTGTTCCGCATTATTTTATTTAATGTTATAATTATAAAAGGAAAAAATATATATATATATACCACAAATATTATTTAAGTATCAAAATGTTTTTACAACTTGGGTAAGGATTTTATTTATTTTTATTTTTCTGCATCATAAATGTGACATCCCCAGAAAGGGTGTTACACCTTGAGGGTGAGGCATCCCTCAAAAGTTGTAAAGGGTGAGGTATCCCAAGGTGTGGTGAGTGCTCTAACTTGTAAAGGTTATCGAGCACCTATTGAAGCTTGAAGATAGTGGAAAATCTCTAGCAATTGCTTGAGGACTGGACGTAGATCATAAATGGATTGGTGATCAAACCAGGATAAATTATTGTGTTTGATCTTCTAAACTCATCTCTTTACATTTGTGCATTTATTTTATATGCTTGCTTGAATGTTATTTATCTTAGATTGTTTAATTTGTGAGTAAAGTATTCAATCTCATTTATCTATTCACTTCAATCATCCAATAGCTTCAACGAAAATTGTTTAACAAACGTTTTACGAAAGATTTGCGAAAATATTTTATAAACTCAATTCACCCCCCTCTTGAGTTTGAGGCCACTTGGTAACAAATGCTACCCACGCCATGGCACACCAAGTATCACGCCGCGGCATGAACAACAGATCACAGCTTCTATAGAATTTTACAGATATGGGTACTGTTCTATTGGAATCAAACCCCCATCCAATCACTCAAAACTCACTTCCAAGTGATTTCCAACCACAAACAAGGTCCATTAACACATTGTAACTCTTATATAGCTTTAATTTCACTTAAACAAGCAATCAAGAATCATTCAACCACTCAAAATCGAGAACCCCAATTTTGACCCAAAAGGGAAAACAAGGTATCTAAGGGCTGAAAATCCATGTCCATGCATCCAACAACTCAAAAATGAGTTATCCTCAAGTTCTCCAACAAGATTAAAGCCAAAAACACCAAATCACATTTCAAACCCTTTAGCCCCACCAAGTTACCTCATGAACAAGATAAAGAAAAGGATATAAAGTATCAAAACAAGTTTCCCCTACCTTAATCTTCAGAAATTGAAATCACTTAGCTGCTCCTCTTCAAACCTAAGTTCTCTTCCTTGCTTAGTTGATGATTCTTCTCCTTTAGCTCCTTGATTTCCTTTCTCTTTGTATTTTCCTACTTGAAGCCGTGAAGTGAGGGTAAGAAATGAGAGAAAAGTCTTATTTAAAGACAAAGGATCAAAGGTAGCAGAAAGAAGAGAAACGTGAAAGGCTTGATCACTTAAATGACTAAGCTGTAACTCCTTATCTGCTAAGAACACCTAGATTTCACCAAATCCATATTTCTAACTTCCAACAAGATTAAAATAAATCCTAAGACTCATAAAAAATCTTGTTTCACCAATTCCATAATTTTTCATATCTGCTGGTAGTCAATCCAGCATTAAAACACACAATCAGTATGCTTAAAAATATCAAACTAACTCCAATTAACTTCAAAGTTTAACCTTACCACTTTTAACTCATTTGTGACCTAAAAATAAATTCTTCACATTTATTTTCATTAACTAAGCAGTTTAAGCTAATTTCGAGGCTAATAACAGCTATATTTCGCACATAGTGCTATAGTAAAATAACTAAACATGCTTAGAAAGTCACAAAATTCAACAGGCATGTTAAGCAAGTATTAGGCTACCTCTGAAACCATTTACAAGTCTAACATGTTTTCTAGGGCATTACATTTCTCCCCTCCTTTTTAAAAATTTGGTCCTAAAATTTGGTTTACCTAATGTAAGATGTCCCATACCACCCACATTTAAGCAATTAATACCAAATCTCAAAGAAATAAAATTTCTCAATAAGAACCATGCACTTATCTTTACCTGAACCCGGAGACTATATTGTCTCCTTGGCATCCAAATAGTAGACTCTTTGCAGTCTAACCTCTGACTTTGCCTCCTTTTTTTTAGGGCAATTCCTTGCATAGTGGCCTATCTTGTCATATATATAACATGTTATCTGATCCGCTACATAAGCTTTGTCTCTGTGGTGTCTACCACACTTGACACACAGTTGCTCATGATCAACCTTCTAAACTTGTTTTTGTTTATCCTTCTGATCCTTATGCTGTGAAGTACTCCTCTCTGACCTATCCTCTGTACTCTTCCACTTGTAGTGGTCTTATGACTGATACTCTTGGGATGGCCTAAAACTGAGGGGTTCTACTGTCCTACACTTGTTGATCATGGTGGGATAATCCTGTATCTGAAAGGGCATCACAATCCTTTTTATGCTATCTCTCAACCTTGTTTCAAACTTTACACATTTCCATCTATCATCTGGGTTGTACCTAAGGGTAGATGAAAACTTAGACAACTCTTCAAACCTCGCCACATATTGCCCTACCATCATATTGCCTTGCTCTAGTTTTAAAACTCCACCTCTCTAATTTCTTGCACATTTTGTGGAAAGTATTTCTCTAAGAATGCAATCTTGAATACCTCCCACATAACTTGAGTCCCTGCCAGTTCCATCATTCTCCTAGCACCAATCCACCAATGCTCAACATTCGCCTTCAACATGTATACAGCAAAGGACATCTTCTGGTCCTCTGTGCACCTCATAACTACAAAGATTTTTTCCAATTCTGTTATCCACTCTTTAGCTTTCGCTGGATCATACTCCCCTCGGAAATATGGAGGACTAGCCTTCCGAAACTCTAACAAATCATGAAAATCCTGGTTCTGATCAACCTGCACCACTTGTGCTGGCTAAGGTTGTGCTAGTTGTGTATTCCCCATATGCTCAAACATTCTAGTAGTTGCAGTTGCTTGCTCCCTCATAGCAGTAACAGCTGCAGTCATTTACGCTTGCATTGCATTGGACATTACCAACATAGCCTCGACCATACTTGGATTTTCCCCAGTTGAGTTCCTTGTCTCAAGGGTTCGCCTCTTTGGTGCCGTAATTTCCTGTACACACAAAATAATGCATATTGAGTTAATCAGTCCTCAATATCATGTAACCATATAACAGTAGTTAATAACAATCTAACCTAAGGCAAATCATGCAATTCTATCCAAACATCTCAAACAAAAGATAAAGAAATGCCTAATTGATGCGAATTGATATATGTTTCTAACCCAAGTGCAGGTTGTCTCAAGTAATAAATTCTAGGGAATCCGAAGTCGATCCATAGGGAATTGATGAAGAAAAATTTTTTGAGGTAAGGAAATGATTTGTCACAACAATAAAGGGGATAAAACTTGCTCACAATTAAAAAGGATTTGCTTGAGCTAGGAGATCCACTCTTGGTATATAAATTAAGGTCAAGATTATTTTTTTTTATAACTCAATTAGAATCTATGCATAATAGAGGTTCTAATCAGAAAATACAACATTCAAAGTTCTTTTAAAGTTATATATGTAGTTATATTATAGTTCCTTTAATTATCCACTACGCCAACACTTGTAAATGGATTCAAGCATTTATTGTGTCAATCTATTCTTTACAACAAATTAAAATCTCCACTTTACAAGGAGGGTTCACAACGCCAACACTTATAAATGAGTTCAAACATTCATTGTGTCAATCTCTTGTCTACAACAAATCAAGATCTCCACTTTACAAGGAGGGTTTCTAAATTGATTGGAAATAAAATGCAATACATATGATCACTTGATAATATATCATTCAAGCAAAAGAAAGAGATTAATCTAACCTTATTTCATTACCAAAAGCTTCACCCTTTCACCCAAGCAAAATGAAAATTAGTTACTAATAAACAAGAAGAAAGAAAGAGAGAAGAAGAAGTAGATGAACATAATTTCTATTTAGAACAAAAGAAAACTACAACAAGAGAAACAAATAATACAAGAACAAGATCTTGATCTCTAAACCAAGATGATTCTAATGAGCAACCAATGGTGCCTTTTATAGAGCATGAAGGTTACAAAATGACAAGGGAGTTATTTAGTGAGTGGGTGGATGAATGGAAAATGACAATAGAGTTGTTTAATCAGTTGATGGATGAGTGGAAAATTATTGCCATGCTTGTCTCCCTGGTCAACCAATTTAGCTACCTTCATATGACTATAACTCTATCATAACGTCACCTATTGCATAAGTAGTCTTCATGAAAGTTGAAGGGTTTTGTCTCAGCTTTCGAATGCCATAGTTTAAGCCCAAGCTGGCTTCTACAGGCCAAGATATGGCCCAATCATTGAATAGTATTTGGGTTCCAGTAACAACACCTCTATTCTGAATTCTAGGCCTAATATGACCTACTAGACATCCGATCTAACTCTTGTGTTTTTATGAAAGTTATAGATTTGTGTCTTATCTTTTATTTGGAATTAGTTTGGTGTCAATTGTACTCCTATAGCTTAAGAAATGGGTTGATGAATGCACAAATGTCAAGCTGTCAAGATCAATACTCTAGTTCTTGCTTCAACTCCAATTTAAATTATCCAAATATGCGATTTATCTCTTGAGGTCTTCATAAACTTGTAGAGAATTGTCTTAGCTTTCCTATAAGACAAGAATCACATCAGTCAAATATTTGAAACTCATATTATAGCTAATTTATTGAATGCTGCCAAATAGACAAATTAAGGCCAATTCATATAATAATTCCTTCAATGATCCTATTTGGCCCAATATCATAAATTATGACAAACTAACTTAATTAAGCCTAATTGAACCTTAGTAAGCCCAGTGAGAGGATTATTAAATGAATAAAATATATTACTATTAAATTCCTCCATACTTAGCTTTTGCACTCCTGGACAAAACACATAAGACCAAATCTTGGGAACAAGGAAAAATAACACAAACTCAAAAGTTAAAAACTCTAAAAGGCTCAATTTCTAATGATATTCAAGAATGCAAAAGTTTATAAGCAAAAAGAGTAACAAAGATTCAAGGGATCAAAACATTTAGGAGGTAACGTTTCTTTACATCTCAAACCAACAAGTAAAGAAACTTCAATTGAAAAGCATAAGTCAAGAATGATAGATCCTCACAAGATTCATTCTCAATCCCTCAAGTGTTTAAAAGGTAGGTATTTTACTCAATTCAACCCATGAAAAATTGCACTACCATAAGCTTGTTTATCTTCTACTTCTCCACTATTCAGAAAACATGCATGCACATATCAAGAGGCCTTTATGCAAGGTTATAATGGGGTCAAAGTAAAGGAAGGGGGTAATATGGATATGACAAGTTAAATACAAAAGAGAACACACCCCTGTACTTGTTCAAGAACTTATCCAATAACAAAGCTAGTGCTCTCTTATTCCTTAAGGTTAGGTAAGAACATGGTTTTTCATTTAAGTCACGTAATGAGCTAGAAACAAGGAATAGTCAAATAAGCTCAAAGGGGTTAAGCAAAGGAAAATATACAAGGTTGGCTATTTGGTTAAAGTAGCTATTTTAAGAAGAATACCTCACTCATGTTTATGTATGCGTATGAAAATGTAGCATCGAAAAGAATCAAAGCAAGTTCTAGAGTAATAATTCCATGAGTGAAAATCACATAAGAAAGAATAGAATGGTACAAATGTTCAATCCATTCATCAATAAGTTCAAAATCTCACATGGCATACATCTGTCATTCTTAATCCACCAATTCAACATTCATAACCAAGCATGTGATTTTTTAGAAATAAGACAATTTATGTTATGATCCCTGAATTTCAATTGCTACTTCTACACAAAATAGTTACTTCCCCAATTTAGATGCGTCTCAAGAGTAAAATTACTTTAAGAGTAAAATTTACTACTTACTCTGTCATACTTAATTGGTTTTACTGTTAGTAAATTACTGACAATCATATTAATAACATACTTCCCTAATTTTTTTTTGTTTCAACTACCCTTCCCTCCAACTAGATCACACCATTATCCCTAATGTCTAAATATAGATGAGTAAAGGATAGAAGATATTACCTGTTGTGGTAATTATTGAAAAGATAAACTTGACACAAATTTAAACAGAAACAAAGCACGATGAATAAAACCAAAGGTAAAGGGAAGTTATAGATGAAGTTTTAGATCAAACCCACATTCCTTGCTACTTCCTTCTGACTAATCTATTTGAGCTATTGATGGATCAGGTTCATAAACAAAAGCTTGTAATTTATTAATTAACTCATCGACAGTGGAAGCAGACACAAGGATCTGCCTAGTCGAATGTGTGATAAAGTTCTGTTCCACAACATGGTCAAGAAAAGATAACAAACCATTAAAGAAATTATTAACATTTAACAAACCTATGGGTTTATAGTGGATGTTCAGTTAGGCCTAAGAGATAATTTGAAAAACTTTTGTCAAAGTACCATAGCCACCTGGTAAGGCAATGAATGCATCGAAATTTTCAAGCATTTTCCTCATTTGTCCATGCATAGTTGATACTTGTAATTTCTCCCCAATTGTCTTTCCAGTGATGTTCCTTTGAGTTAAAGCTTTAGGAATGATACCTAAAACTTGACTGCCTCCTAGATGTGCAGTGATTGATACAACCCGCATTAACCCAATGCTACCTCCCCTATATACTACATGAGTTTTCCTCACAACAAGTGTTCGACCAAAAGTGCTTGCTTCGTTTACAAACTCTATAGTTTTCCCAAAAATTGACCCACAAAATACACAAATATTTTTAAATCGACAAATAAAACCCCCTTCCATTTCTACACTTACCATCCCCTTGAATGATTTTGAGTTAAATGAAAATGAAAAAAATGGAGTGTTTAAATAGGGAAAAGAATGGAAAATGTAATCATAGCACCTATATGTGTAGGTTGGCTGTTGTTAAAAAAGTTTAAAATTAAGAAACACAAATTTTTTTTATTTTTAATTTTTTTTGAAAGAAAACGAGAGGTGGAACCAGTCCCAAACTGGAGGCTAGGCCGTTTATTCAGTAAAGATGGCATATCTTTATACTGTGTGTCACTAGTACAGTTGTCATGGCGTATCTTTATACTGCGCATCATGAGCACAGTCCATCCTCACAAGGCATGGCCTCAGATCTCTGCCTAGGCTAGAATTACACCCCAGGAAGCCATGTACTCGTTAGAGCACATAATCTGGCATTCATGAGTGCTCGACATCCTCAGCATGACTTGGTGCATTAGAGCTCATATAGTTAAGTACAAGATAATGCTCAGTAGCTATTTACGTTCACAGCAAAGACAAGACTCTTTTTTTGGTCCAACAACGCTACAAAGCCTAGGTTCCAAGAACTGGGAATGTAGCACGTGGCTCTCTACAGAGCATGGCACACGAACCTTATTTATAGACCAACATACGAAGGTTTCCTCCTGAGTCTATGATAGGACAGGCATCCACTCGGGGCTCCTGATCTAATTAAAGACCAGGTATAACTAAAGTTTAGCCCTCCCTTTTTTTAAGATGAACAAGATAATAACATACATGTTATTGTGATTGTGACTCATATCTTCCTCTTGTTTTATGTCCAATAATAGCTTAAACACCTTCTATGAATTGAGGATAAGCTTCCCATCTAACTTTCTTATAAATTAGCAAATAGGGTCTTTTAGAGTCAGATTCCCAAGACTGTAACATTTATGTTCATCCTTGAGAAGATTCCACAAATTAAGAAGTTCACGATACACAACTCCACAAGAATGTGTCTCAAGAGTCAATAAGATATCATCTAATGACTCCTTACTCAGTCCATTCTTAATAAAGTATATTTTATCTTCTTAGTTTGTGAAAACCATCCCCAAAGAACGACATCGCTTGTTACAATTCCATCATGCACATTTGTGACAAACTTCCATTCTTTTCGCTCTTCTCCTTTTAGAATACAAACTTTTGCCAAGACTTGGCATGTATAAGGCAAATGAATTTGAAGATTCACCAGCTAAATGGATATTTGCTTCAATTATCTAGCGCATATATTCTGGAATGTCCTTGTGTATTAACATTCTCAATCTTTAACTTCTAGCTTTGTAGATTTTTTTTAAAACATTTTTTGGAAGAGAAGGAAAATATTTTCTTAAATTCGAGAGAATGACATCCATTTTAAAGGAGAATGAATCAATTATTATGGGAAAATAAAAACAAACCGACTTGAGAGCTACAAAGTATCGTTATCTACCACTTAACTGGTGTCACAAAGAACTACAACAAGAAATAAGCAAAATTAAAATAAATTCTTCTCATAACAAAGATTAGAAAGGAAGATGGATTCTACCTCAATAATTTGGGTTTCCAAAAATGGTTTGAGTCTTTCTCCATTGGCCTTAAATACATTACCATTCCTAGGGTTCTCAATGTCTATGGCCCCATGAGGATACATATGTTTGACAACAAAAGGGTCACTCCACCTAGATCTCAATTTTTTGGGGAATATGTGAAGACAAGAATTATAAAGTAGAACTTTTTGACCAATTTTAAAAGATTTTCTCAAAATTGATTTGTCATGAAAAGCTTTTGCTCTAGCTTTATAAATCTTTGAGTTTTCATATGCATCATTTTTCAATTTCTCAAGTTCAGTTAATTGCAATTTGCATAACTTGTAAGCATCATCAAGGTTTAGATTGAAAGCTTTAATGGCCCAAAATGCTTTATACTCCAGTTCTACAGGTAAGTGACAAGGTTTTCCCTAGACAAACTGATAGGATGACATGCCTAAAGATGTTTTGAAAATAGAACAATAAGCCCAAAATGCATCGTTTAATCTTTACGATTTGGGTTAATCATTTTTTCCAAAATTTGTTTAATCTCCCTATTTGCTAATTCTACTTATCCATTTGTTTGAGGGTGATAAGGGGTTACAATTTTATGTGTAATGCCATATTTCTTCATTAATGATTCAAATGATTTATTGTAAAAATGTGTTTTCCCATCACTGACGATAGCTCGAGGGATCCAAATTGACTCAAGACATTTTCTTTTAAAAATTTAATAATAGTTTTATGATCATTGTGTTGACATGGAATCGCCTCAATCCATTTTTAGACATAATCAACTGCAACTAAAATATACACAAATCCAAATGATGATAGAAATGAACCCATGAAATCAATTCCCCAATAATCAAAAATTTCAATGACAATGATAGGGTTGAGAGGCATCATGTTTCGTTTAAAAATGGAACCCAATTTTTGACAGTTTTCACAACTTTTGCAAAATGTATAGCTGTCCTTAAATAAAGTGGGCCAATAAAATCCACACTGCAAGATTTTCGCAATTGTTTTCTTTGAAGAAAAGTGACCTCCACATATTTCTGAGTGACAAAATTTAATGACACTACCCACCTCACTATTAGGTACACGTCTCTGAATGATTTGATCAGGACAATATTTGAACAAATATGGGTTGTCTCAATAAAAAAATTTCACCTCAGTTAAAAACTTCCTTCTTTCTTGGTGCGTCCATTGAGGTGGCATCTTTCCTGTTACAAGAAAATTGACGATGTTAACAAACTAAGGCATAGAATTGAAAAAAAATAAAAATTAATTGTGAAAAGAATCATTAATAGATGTGATATCAAAAGGCGATTCTGTCATAAGTCTGGACAAATGATCTGCAACAATATTTTTGGCTCTCTTCTTATCTTTTATTGGGAGGTTGAATTTTTGAAGCAACAAAATTCACCATATCAACCTCAATTTGGCGTCCTGCTTAGACATTAAATATCTAACAGCAACATGATCAGTGAAAATAATAGAGAAGAACAAATTAAATAAGCTTGAAATTTATCCAATGCAAAAATTACAGCAAGTAGTCCTTTTTTAGTAGTGGTGTAATTTATTTGTGCACTATTTAAAGTTTGACTTGCATAAAAAATTACATGACGCTTATCTTCCTTTCTTTGGCCAAAAACAGCGCCAACAACAAAATCACTAGCATCACACATTAATTCAAAAAGCAAAGACCAGTTAAGGGTTTGTATAATATGAGCAGATGTTAGTAGACCAATTAATTTTTTAAAAGATTTTTGGCATTCTTGAGTCCAATCAAATGTTGTATCTTTTATTAGAAGATTACATAATGGTCTAGATATAGCACTAAAGTCCTTAATAAATCTTCTGTAAAATCCTGCATATCCTAAAAATGAACGAACTTCCCTGACTATTTTTGGTGAAGAAAAATGGACAATTAATTCAACTTTGGCCTTATTAACTTCAATTCCTTTAGATGATATCACATCACCTAACACTATTCCTAAGGTAACCATGTAATGACATTTTTTTCAATTTAACACAAGTCCTTTTTCTTCACATCGCTTAAGAACTTTTTCCAAATTCTCAAGACAAATTTCAAATGAATTTCCAAAAAATGTCAAGTCATCCATGAAAACCTCTAAATAATGCTCAACCATGTCACTAAAAATACTTAACATGCATCTTTGGAATGTTGCTAGAGCATTACAAAGGCCAAAAGGCATTCTTCTGTATGCAAAAATGCCAATGGGGCATGTAAAAGTAGTCTTTTCTTGATCCTCTAATGTTATGGGTATTTGATAATAGCCTGAATAACCATAAAGAAAATAATAGTAGGGATGTCCTGCTACCCTTTCCAGAATTTGATCAAGAAATGGTAAGAGGAAGTGATCTTTCCTAGTGATAGCATTTAATTTTCTAAAATCAATACACATACGCCAACTAGATAAGACTCGCGTAGGTATTAATTCACGTTTTCATTTTCAACCACTGTTATTCCAGATTTCTTAGACAAAACTTGTGTAGGGCTTACCCACCAGCTATCAGAGATAAGGTAGATAATTCCAACATCAAGTAATTTATGAACTTCAGCTCTAACTACCTCTTTCATGTGTAGATTTAATCTTCTTTGAGGTTGTTGAGATGATTTAACATTATCCTCTAAATGTTTTTTGTTGGGAATTGCGGATCAAAATATCTCGCAGTGGAATAAAAGGATTCCCATACAGGATCCATGCGAAAAGTCCATAATCCGAGTTTTTTTTTTAAAAAAAATTACCTCTTGAAGCGTGATAAACACAAGCGAGGTGAATCACCAACACCGTAATAGCGATGATGTTTCTGCGGTATCCACACGAACAGACTTGCAAAAGGAGTCACGCCTCTGTTTCGCGGTGCTAGCTGCGAATAGAAGAGAAGAACCTTTCACTATCTCTCACTCACTTTCTTAGGTGCGGCTAGGGTTGTGATGTAACATCTATAGCAGCCCCTTAACGAGTACTATTTATAATAGTGGCTGCCTTAAGTGAGTGTGAGCGAGTAGCAAGGTAAGATGTGCAACCCTAAAACCCATCTGTCATGAGTTAGGCCCACAATTGAATCCGAGTCCAACTTGGATCCTTATTGCTCCAATTTAGTCTGTTCTAAGTGTGCGACCACTGCAGGTTCTCATGACGTTGGTAGTAATATTAAAATCTCATTTTAATATTACAAACGATGAGCAAGATATCTAGCAACACATCACTGCTACCCAAGTAATGAGAATGTCGGTGATTTGACATAACCTATCCGTGATCAATGTTTCCGTGTAGTTTAGTCCCTTTGTCCAGATATCCAGATTGAACACAAGGCATGGAACGTGTCACCATTGTTTAATTCAATCTTCAGTTTCCTGATTCCCGAGTAGACATAGTAATAACAAATGAGATCAATATCTCATATTGACTCATTTGAGCATGGCCATGCATTTCATAGTCTCACTCAATCAGGGGGCCCGAAGATATCACTCCTATTATGTAGGAGGGACAAATCCCATCTAGGTCACTCACATTCCTCCACATGCATCGCAATATGTCTAATAACCAACTTTATAATCATCTTGTTACAGATGACGTTTGATGGCATTTAAAACACACAACTCCTCATGTAGGAATCGTAGTGATTTCAGGTCAAAGAACCACATACACCATTATCACTATGAGAATCGCTTATGACACTCACGTAACAATCCACGTAGCGTTCTCATGGCGGGTCTGTCCAATACATCATTACTCTAATATGTATCCATGTGTAGACTTGATATCTCATATCCATGACCCGTGAGATGTGGTCATCAGTCTACACACATATTAGTCTCAATGCATTATTGTTGTCCTAATTAATAATAATACTTGACTAGGGACATTTAAGAATAGTATTTTATCCAATAGGATCTCACCATCAAGTCATCCACTTGATGTCCTATGGTATCAAACTTACTATTCTAAGGACTTTATTATGTCTATCAAAAAGAACACAATAAATGAAATGCCTCATATATCAAAAATAGCATAATATAATGTATGTCAATACAAACAAAATGTATTGGCCACTAGGGCATACACTAACATTTTTAAGTGTACAAATTAATGGATTAATGTCTTTTATGTCCATTAATGTTCATCCAATTACACTTTTATGCCTTTTAAGTACTCTATTAATATACCTTCTTGTTCTCTAGTAAGGGTCGAGGAAATTACCACTGGAAAACTTTGCTCTTCTCCCAAAAATGTGTACTTCAACCTAGCAGGTAATGGCTTTAGTTCCAGTGTGGGTACTTCTTCATGGGTATTATCATTCATGGATTTTAGATCTTCAAATCTTGGCTTCCATCCTTTGTATTTCATCACCTGTGTACAATCAAGCAACGAGCAAATTTGAAAAATATCATCATCTAATTGCATACCTGAGTCAAACGAATTGATTAAACAAATTTTTAATAGGTCAGAAGAACTCCTAGTTTGAAGATGATAATCTATAATGGCCTCAATCCCTTCAATTTCCTCATTTTCATCATGAACTTCCTGTGGTTGCTTGCACATGTTGAAAACATTAAGCTCCAATGTCATATTTCCAAATGTTAGCTTCGTCACTCCATTTTTACAATTTATCAAAGCATTAGATGTTGCTAAAAATAGGCGACCTAAAATAGTAGGAATTGACTTATACCTATTAACCATAGGCTCAGTTTCTAAGATAATAAAATCCACAAGAAATATGAATTTATGAACTTGTACAAACACATCTACTATTCCTTTTGAAATTTTAATTGATCTATCGGCAAGTAGAAGAGTTACAGAAGTTGGTTTTAACTCACCTAGGTTGAATTGTTGATAAACTGAATATTGAAGCAAATTAACACTAGCACCAAGATCAAGTAAAGCTTGTTCAATTTTATGTTCTCCAATAATGCATCAAACTATAGGGCAACTAGGGTCGTTATATTTCAAGGCATTATTATTCTAAAGAATGGAGCTTACCTATTCAACCAAAAAGGTTTTCTTTTTCACATTTAGTTTCCTTTTAATAGTGCACAAGTCCTTCAAAAATTTGGCATAAGAAGGAACCTGTTTGATAGCATCTAACAGAGGAATATTGACTTTCACTTGTCTAAAATTTTCAAAAATTTCAGTGTTATGGTTCAATTTTCTTGAATTGTTTAATGCTTAAGGAAATGGGGGTGAAGGCAAGAGTTTGGTCTCCTTTTGGTTAGGTGGTTTATCAATCTCTTCCTTAACTTGGGGGATTGATTCATCTTCTCTCTCACAAGGTTCAAGAATTTATTTTTCAATAACCTTTCCATTCCTAAGAGTTATCACTGACTTGACTTGATCTATTTGTTGGCTTTCTAAACTACCCTTATTTAGATTATACTGACCCTTGGGATTCGGTTGAGGTTGAGAAGGAAATTTTCCTTTCTCGTGAATGGTGAGTGCATAAGCAAATTTAGCATGAGTGTCATATCCATGAATGCATACAATGTTCCTTCAAGGTTTTTCTTGTATGGTGGGACATAAGGTACATATCCTTGAGAATTTTAAGAGTCCAGTTGTTCATGAGGAGGTGGTAGTTGCATAAATTATGCATGATTATTATTCCTCCAACTGAAGTTCAGATGATTTCTCCATCCCATATTGTATGAATTTGAAAAAGAAAAGGTAAATGGCTTTTTAAATTTGTTCATTGCATTTACTTGCTCATGTAAAACTTCTTTAAAAATAAAAATCTTTGGACATTCATTTATTGAGTGTCCTAAGTCATCACAAATGTCACAAATTTCTTTATTTTACAAAGATTTGATTTCTTTTACTTTCCCTGATTCTATGACTTCAGTCTTTTTAGCCAAATTGACTAACCTAGCGTTTAGATATTCTTCTTGACTAAGGTGATATTTTCCTTTACTAGCACTTTCAAGGTTAGATCAAATTGAATTTTCAGAAGGATTAGTATCATGCCAAGATTAAGAATTCTCGGCCAAATGGTCTAAATATTCTAAAGCTTCTTCAGGTTCTTTATAAAGAAACTCGTCATTACACATTGTTTTCACAAATTATTTAGTTTCAGGTGCTAACCCTTCATAAAAGAAACTTATAGTGTGTCATTTTTCAAAACCATGATGTGGGCAAGAATTTAACAAATCTTTAAAACGTTCCCAACTTTGAAAATATGCTTCATTTGAATTTTGGAAAAAAATTTGGTTTTGTTTTTTCAAAACATTGGTTTTATGTGTTGGAAAAAATTTCTTTAAAAACTTTGCATTTCTTGTCATGTGCCAATTGATCTTGGTTTAAAAGCATTAAGCTAAGTTTTTGCTTTATCTTTCAAAGAAGAAGGAAATAATTTAAGTTTAACAATTTCTTCAGTGCAATTTTGATTAATGAAAATGATACATACTTCCTCAAATTCTTTTAGATGTAAATACGGGCTTTCAGATTCTAAACCATGGAAATTAAGAAGTAATAAAATCATACCCGACTTAAATATAAAATTGTTAGCATTTAGTGGAAAGATAAAACATGATGGACTAGAATTTTGAGATGGTTGCAAATATTCATGCATGGTTCGCAACAGTTGATTTCCATGTTCATTATGTACACTTTCATTTTTAGCCATTGTGTTTAATGTTTATGATTGTGATTCAAACAGATCAATATATAAAGTACTAAGATTAGTTTTAACCCAATGACCAGAATTTGAATCACGATACCAATTAAGCATAAATAAGTGACTTAAAATAGGGAAAAAAATAAAAATATATACAGAGCTCAACCTTCCATAATAATAAAAAAAATATTAACAAGTAGGCAGTAAACCTGCCATTAAATATTAACAAGTAGGCGGTATAAACTAGTCATCAAATATGATATAACTAGAAAATGAAAAGAGCAGGGAAAGAATATACCAGATGGTGAAGTTTACTTATAGAAAAAAAAACTTCAATAAATTTGTTCTTCAAATCAAGTCTCCGGCAACAACGCCAAAAACTTGATGGGAATTGATATGTGTTGCAAACCTAAGTATAGGGTGTCTCAAGTAATAAATTCTCGGGAGTCCGAAGTCGATCCATAGGGAATTGGTGAAGAAAAATTCTTTGAGGTTAGGAAAGGATTTGTCACAACAAAAAAGGAGATAAAACTTGTTCACAATTAAAAAGGATTTGCTTGGGTTAGGAGATCTACTCTTAGTATATAAATTAAGGTCAATATTATTTCTTTTTATAACTCAATTAAAATTCATGCATAATAGAGGTTCTAATTGAAAAATACAACATTCAAAGTTCTTTTAAAGTTATATATGTAGTTATATTATGGTTCTTTTAATTATCCACTACGCCAACACTTGTAAATGAGTTCAAGCACTTATTGTGTCAATCTCTTGTCTACAACAAATCAAGATCTCCACTTTTATAAGAAGGGTTAATAACGCCAACACTTGTAAATAGATTCAAACATTCATTATGTCAATCTCTTGTTTACATCAAATCAAGATCTCCACTTTACAAGGAGGTTTCTAAATTGATTGGAAACAAAATACAACATATAATGATCACTTGATAATATATCATTCAAGCACAAGAAATAGATTAATCTAACATTATTTCATTACCAAAAGCTTCACATTTTCACCTAAGAAAAATGAAAATTAGTTACTTATAAACAAGAAAAAAGAAAGAGAGAAGAACAAGGAGATGAACATAATTTTAATTTAGAACAAAAGAAAATTACAACAAGAGAAATAAATAATACAAGAATAAGATCTTGATCTCTAAACCAAGGTTATTCTAATGAGTAATCAATGGTGCCTTTTATAGAGCATAAAGGGTACAAAATTACAAGGGAGTTGTTTAATGAGTAGGTAGATGAGTGAAAAATGATAATAAAGTTGTTTAATTAGTGGGTGGATGAGTAAAAAATTATTGCCATGTTTGTCTCCCCGCTCAACCAATTTAAATGTCTTCACATGACTATAACTCTATCATAACATCACCTATTACATAAGTGGTCTTCATGAAAGTTGAAGGGTTTTGTCTCATATTTCCAATTCCACCAGTTTTAGCCCAATCTGACTCCTACATTCCAAGATATGGCTCAATCTTTACATAGTATTCGGGTTCCAGCAACAACACCTCTATTCTGACTTCTAGGCCCAATATGACCTACTAGACATCTGATTTAACTCTTGTGTTCTTCATGAAAGTTACAGATTTGTGTCTTATCTTTCATTTGGGATTAGTTTGGTGTCAACTGTACTCCTATAGCTTAAAAAATGGGCTGATGAATACGCAGAGGTCGAGCTATCAGGATCAGTACTCTAGTTCTTACTTCAACTCTAATTTAAATTATCCAAACGTGTGATTTATCTCTTGAGGTCGTGAAACTTGTAGAGAATTGTCTTACCTTTCCTACAACACAAGAATCACATCAATCAAATATTTATAATTCAGATTATAGCTAATTTACTGAATGCTTCCAAATAAACAAATTAAGACCAATTTATGCAATAATTCCTTCAATGATCCAATTAGGCCCAATATCATAAAATATGATAAAACTAACTTAATTAAGCCTAATTGAACCTTGAGAAGCCCAGTGAGAGGATTATTAAATGAATAAAATATATTTCTATCAATAACACATAAAGGAACTCCTAAACATACCTAAGCATAGTCAGTGCATACCCTATCTCAACAGGATGAATTGCTCTGATATCATAATGTAACATCTCAATATTGCTATCTCGATATATCTGAAATATATAAGAACAACCAATACTAGCCATGCTACTTCAAACGCGTATAACAAACTAACCTATAATATTTATACAAATAATTGTAGAGAGTCACGATAACAAAAGTTATATATATACATCATTGCCTCACAAGGCATATTGTAATACATAATTTTTTTACAACAACTAGATCTAGTACAATATACAAACTTTAACTACATAAAGCATATAAACTATACTAGTCTTCATACATCTTTTGCTTCCCTTTTAAAGAACTTGTACCTGAATTTACATGGCAACACAATCGGGGTGAGAAATCACAATTCTCAGTAGAAGCATTCCAAAACCAAAATTTTATACATTCATAACGAACACGCAACTACCCATACAATTGCAAAGCATGAGTATGTTATGATTAGCAACTGCCCATACAATTTCTATGTAACCTAAATATGAAATGAAAAATGTTATGATACCATTAACGAAAATCCAATTCCATGGTAATATCATGATATGCATGCATTTTGAACAAAACTATGGAACCCGATTCAAATTGTCTTTTCTCCGGGTAGTGAATCTATCACCATGCAGTCTTCAATCACATAGAGGAATCTATCCGCTTCGAGTAGTGAATCCATCAACTACATGGTCATCAACAACATAGAAGAATCCATCCCCTCCAGGTAGTGAATCTATCAACTACACGGTCTTCAACAATGTATCAAAGAAAGCAATAACTAATTACCTAAAATAATTAGTAAAACAACTCAAGTGATTCATCAACAATGAGGACTCCACCTCATCGACATAGTTATGGAACAATAATTATGCCAATACTATAATAACTAGCATGTCAATTGGTTTACATTCTTAACTACAAACATGAAATACAATGGTGTTACGTATCACAATAATTAATATACCAATTAATTTACATTTACCATATATACATGATGTTCTACGGATTGTGATTAAAAATAGTTGCCAAGTTCCACCAAAAATATAAAAACCTTGCAACCAGTTGTAGCTAGCAAAGGTCGATTCACAGAGAACTAATTCAATTGACACTAAAATTGAATCATAATTCAAACTCTAAAAATAATAAATAGTAAAAGAAGGGGGTTTGTTTGTTAAAACTATAAGAAGGAATTAAATTGAAAGCAACAACAGGAAATATGATTTGATTTAGTAATTTAAAGAGATTGGTTAAGAGATGGAATCCACCATTAGATTTACATTATAATGCTAACCTACATACCCTTTATCCTAACATGATCAATTATGTCTTTATGCAATTATGAGATTAATTCTCTGTTTTCCTTAGGTTTTGGTTAATTTAGAAACCACTCAAATTAATCCCTAATCACTAGTTAGCTATAAAGCAACCGCTCTTATATCCACCTAATGACAACATTAAGATTTAGAAAATCAATCACACACCAGGATTGAATTCTTAGATCATATGTCTCACTAGTCTTACCACCGCAACTGTGCATAGGAATCCTAGTTTTAGCACTTTCGAAATTGGCAAAGAGTATAAAAACATTTATATTGGAATAAAATCAGAAACATATGAATAAAAACATAATTGTATTGAGATAAAGAAGTATGTAGGGTTCACAAAATCAAAACTAAGGTTTTATATTCCCTTAACCAAATAAGAAACTTAGACACACATGGCAAATTCAAAATCACAAGAAAAACAGAAGAAAAACATCGTCCAGAATAAAAGAAGAGAAGAAACTAAAGATCAAACTAGTTTCCAAGGATTGAGGTTGATTGATCTTCAATCACTCAAACCCGAGTCTCCAATCTTTGATCTAATCTCCCTCTTTCTTGTTCTTTGTATTTCCCTTAGTTCTTTGACGGCTTCCAATCCAGATCCCCTTTTAGGTGCCCTGAGCAATCCTATTTATAGCTTTTGATACCTAGCTCCTCAATCAGATTGAAATTTGATTTCCTGATTTGAAGGCATAGTCCGTGTCTTATGACACGGCCAACCTCGTGTTTGAGTTTGTCAACACAATTCTAACAAGATTTGAAGGCAGAGAGGAACACGGCTTACCCCGTGTCTAGGGACACGGGCCGTGTTCTCGGAAGCACCTAGAATTGGATCCAATTTGTGATACCAGAGGAGAACATGGCTTACCCTGTGTCCGAGGACACGGGCCATGTTTTTGGTTAAGATCAATGCAGAATCCTATTGAAGTACCAGAGAAGGACATGGCCCACACCGTGTCTAAGGACACGGGCCGTGTCACTTAATTTCTTCATATTCAACCCTAATTCTTCACATGTTCTCTTTTCTCTTTGCTTCTAGGGTTGATATTGATCCCTTTGAGTCTTCAGCTTTGTTTCTTTCTCCTCAAGTGGTTAACAAGCTTGGTTTGAAGCTAATGGACTCCAATACTCAAAGATCTCCTGAAAAACACAATTCAATTATGAGTACTTATAATCACAATTAAGCATAGTTTCACAATAAACATCCAATTAATCTTTATATCCGAAACTTAGCTAAATGTTAACAATTAAGCACATATGGAGTCCAATTAGATTAAACATAAGATACTCAAGATATAGAAATAATCGATAGATCAAATACCTCCACACTTAGCCTTTTTGCATTCTTGGGCAAAAACATAGAATCAAGCACATGCTTCCCAATAAGTAATTAAAGTGCAGAATAATGAGCAAAGACCTACACACCTTAATCTTTTCAAGAGATTTAAGCAATCAGGAATTTCCTCCCTTGACAATCCAAACCAACAAGTAAAGTCAATCAAATTCTAGGGTTAAATCAATATGATAAATCCTTACTAAAATGCTCTTTCACTCAAGTGTTTTGGACCTGTGTTTACTCTCAACCTACTCATGAAAACATGCCCTACCATAAGGTTGGTAAGCCTATACTTCTCTACCATCTAGGCCACATGCACACAAAGATCAAAAGGTCTTTAATTAGGTTGTAATGGGGTCAGGGTTAAGGTAGGATACATCGAGGATGAGCAAAGTTAAACCATAGGAATTAGAAGAGCAAAGGGGAATATATTCAATCATTACAATAAAAATCACCCAAATACTCTTCAACCTCAATTTTCTTTTTGTATCTTTTCCTTTTTCTTGCCTTTCTCCATACAATAGTCAAATTTTTCCTTTTCTTCGTTTCTTTCTTTCTCATTTTTTAGCTCTTTTTTTTTCATCCCATCCAAGTATCTTTTTGTTTTGCCAATATATATTTTTTATATGCATACATAGCTAGGCAAACATATTGTTAAATCCCTCACACTTATTCAAGACCAATTCCCAACACAATTAAGCTCTTCTACTCCCTAAAATAGGGTAGCATAATGGTTTTTCACTTTTAGGCTTGTATTGAGCTGTAAATGAAGAAAAGGTCAATTAGGCTCAAAGGGGGTAAACAATGGATAAAATGCAAGGACGACTATTTGGCTAGTAGCTATTTGAAAGAAATGCCTTTTTCATTTCAAATGTGAGCAGTAGTCATTTGCAGCTTAAAAGAAAGTCAAGACATGTTCTGAAGAACACATAATCATGAGTGGAATCACATAACAAAGAATGAAAATGACCTAAAATTAGCCATTCACATCAAAGCCCAAAATCTCACTAGGTCTTAATTTATCACATTCAAAACCCTTTCATTTTTTTCTTCAAAACCTCACATGATAGATTTGGAAGCAAGAAAATCGGCTCCTTCAGGCTTAAAATCTATCAAATTTTTTAAAAAAAATCGATTGTTTGCTCACTACTCAAATCACTTCTAAAACTAATTGGAAAAACGTGCACCAAATATACAATTAAGATCATAATATGAACTTAAACTCAGACCTTTCCACACTTAAAGCAAACAGTGTCCTCAATGTCAAAGCATACACATAGCCGAAAAAATAAACACAATTAAACTAACCGGGCATATACAAAAATAATAAGAAATCGAATCCATAATCATTAAGCAACAGTCATATTCCAAAAAAGGACCCGGTACAATGTCAAAATATCTAATCAAAATTAAATCAGAATCCCAAAATAACAATGGTGAGACATCAAGATGGGGGAATGGGATAAGACACTTTCTGAAGTAAAACATCTAATTTGCTATCAATTGTAGCCATCCTTTGAGCAGTGGAGTCCTCTAGCGCCTGGAATCTATCATCAAATCGCTGGAAGCGGTCATCTAATCTTTGGAATTTAGCTGCATGGTCCAAGTCCAAGCGATCAAGACGTGCTAGGATATCTGCATAAGAAATAGCTCGAGCTCGAGTGGATGGTCCTGTGGCTACTGTAACACCCCTAGATCTAGTAACCACGGCACAATCATCATTATACCACGATCACTAAATTTTTGGCGTGCTATAACTCAAATAAAAAATTTACAAATTTAATCATTGTGCATATAAAGAAAATATGAGCCACGTATGAAATATGTTTATTACATAGCTCCCATAATACAATCACAAAGTGAAAAACCTTAAATGTATATATATAATGAACACAAGGTACTATTAACGTAAAAGCGTAGCACTTACATACCCAAATAACACAAGACATGCACCAAAGCACTAAAGGGTAAGTAGTAGCCCTAGGATAGGTACTACCTATGGACAGAGCCACTACCCCTATGCACAAAGAAACGTTTGGTGTCTCGGTCGACCCGCCAGGCATCAATGCCCCCATGAAGCTGCACCCACACGTAACCAAGGAAATCTCGTCTCAACGCCATCACAGGAATTAGAAAGTTAACTCAACCACAACCAACCAATTCAACCGAGTCCCCTTCACAACCTTTATCGAACACAAAAATAAAACGGGATAATACAACAAAGAGGTGAGATATCCTACATCATTACCAATATGGCAGCAAAAAAACATAACACGAATGACGTAGTCATTCCATACATATAGATATTACAAATATATTCAAGTTATCAATTACATAGATATCGTCAGAAAGCATATTCCACAATATTATAAATATTAACAGCACTATAACAACAGATATCCACCATAAATATATAAACAACATTCATGTCTCCACCATATGTATGTTGATCATGCCATGACAATATGTGAACTGACTATGCATATGCACAATGTGTATGCTAACCATCCTCATATACAATGTACTCATTTCCTACTCTATGGAGGTAGACTCAGTTTTTAGAGATGAATGTCCCAGAAGATCTGTCCCCCCTCAATAGACAGTCTACGCCGGGCCACGAAAAGTAATAGTGGATTGTTAGGCTGCCAGTGCGTTGCAATAATGTTCACGGTCAGGAGTATACCATGTGATAGCATAATCACAAGTGAATCACCGCGCCCTAACATCCCCATAGGTCTATTCAAGGCCCCACTATCCTGTAAGTTCTCGTTCACTCCTAGGTATAAAACGTCATAATTGTATAATGCACAAATGCATATTCAATGGGATCAACCCTCCATTGTACCATTCCTAATGGTATTAAAGCAACCGTCTATACAATTGTTTCAATACCATTTGCATCAATGATATTACATAACCGTCTATGCGACTACATAGTACCATTGATATTTGGGTTTCCTTTGATAACCAGTCTTTTCTAACTAAATCGTCTACCTGATGTTCTGGTTATAAGAGCAAACCTCATTTGACTAAATCATCTATCTGATGTTTCTTGGTCTAGTACTTCGGTTCCATAACCACAATGTCAATGTATGCTCATCATGTTTGACTTTCTCAATCATGGCTCAATGCATATGGATTCAATGCGTACATATATATACATATATAGATTCACAATGATAGCATAACTTATCCAAATTCACATACCATATAGAGCCCAATCATTCATCCAAAATCTTTGATCCCAAACACGGACCTACCTCAAGTCAATATTAAAACCTCAAAGGTGAACACATACTATTCAAAGTTGCTACGAAAGTTATGCCTTAATTCCATTATGTTCTTGCGTTAACTCTCTTAGAATATTTACTTTAAGTTCCTCACAACCCTCCTCACACTCATATTCTTTCTTCATCCAAACCTCACTCTAAGTTTTATGATAAGGTTGTGTTCTTTATCCTTTCCTCATTATGAACTCCTAATTAAGTGTCTATTCATTTAATTACCTAAGTTCTAGTTTATTACAAGGTCTCATAATGAGTGCCCAATAAGGCCGTGAGCCTCCAAGGGACTAGAAAACCCAATTGTTCCTCATTACCCAAATTACACAGCCGTGTCAAGTTACACGGCCTAGAGTACATGGCCGTGTCAAATTACACGGTCTAGGCCGTGTACTCCTCGTGAAGTACCTAAAAACGTGCCCAAAATGAAATGCCCAATTACATGGCCGTGTAATATTACACGGCTTAGGCCGTGTAACACTCTGTCTTGTGCGTTGAGCTATGTTTCCAGCAGGGAACACGGCCTGGGCCGTGTAAATCCACACAGCCCGTGAATCTACACCAAAATCCATGAAAATGAGCTTCTCCAAGCTTCCAAATCAAATGGGTACTAATCCATATACATATTTGAGCATTTAGGCACATACAAATCCATCAAGATTCACAATATCAAGTATAGAAGATCATACAACAAATTTAAATCATAACATCATTAGAAATCACAAACAAATTAAGAAACCCACAATGGATTCCTCACCATCAACATAAAAAAAATGTTTCTTCACCACCAAGATTAGTTGAAGAGGAATATCTCCCTCTTACCTCAAGAGAAAACAAAATGACAAGCTTCTTGATGCCTCTTGAAATTCGTCCAACACCTCCAAGAAAATCCTAAGATGGTGAAACCCAAGAAATCCAAAATCAAAGCTTGAAAGGGGAGTCCTTGATCACAATGGTGGCCAAGGACCACGAAAATGAGAAGAGAAAATGAAGATCAAGGACATTACCTCAAAAGCTTCAAGCTTTGGGCTTCAATGGTGGAAGATGAAAAAGGAAGATTTAGGGAATGCCTCCCAAAGAGAAGAGTCTTAAGATGATGAGAGGAAGCAAGAAACGAGATTGGTTTAACAAGCTAGTGAAAATGGCCTCCCCTTGGTGTGGCTGCCGTGGAGTAGAGTATTAGTTATGGCAACCATTACCCAAAAGGGGGGTGAATTGGGTATAAAAAAACTTTTCACAAATGCTCTTAAAATAAACACAAATATTTAAGCTATTAAATAAAAGAAAAAGAATTGCGAGAAGAAGAATAAAAGCTTTAAGAATAGCAAATAAATAAATGTGCAATAATATAAAATTACGTAAAATAAAGAGATTGAGAAGAGAAAAGCAGGCACGATATTTATCCTGATTCGACCACTAACCCACTTGTGGTCTACGTCCAGTCCTCGAAAATAATCCAAGATTTTTCACTATGTATACAAGCTTCAATAGGTGCTTGCAACCGTTACATAAAAGAACACTTTTCACACACAGGGAAACTCTACCCTTATGCTAAAGTCTTAGCCTGCAGGGATATCTCACCCTTATACAAACCTTGAAGGGATATCTCACCCTTATACAAATCTTGAAGGATACCTCACCCTCAATATAGAAGAACAGAAATATAGATGAAGAGAAACTCTCACTCAGAGCAAATAATACAAATTGAAGTGCTAAGAGGCTCTCAAAGGATATTTTAAAGTTTCAGCAAAAAGAGCTCAGAAAATAGGCGTAAATTATAAATCACATTTTTCAAAGCAAGCACAAATTAAATTGATAGCTGGGCTACTTGCAGATGAGACCCACGGTCTCTATTTATAGAGCTTGAAGGAAAAATAGCCGTTGGAGCAATTAATTCTGTGATTATTATAAAAATATGTCTTTTAGTTTCTATCTCCGAAACTATGTTTACCTGTTTATTCGAATAACATAAATCATTGTTCAAATAACACTATTCATAAAACCATCGTGAAAAGCAAACTGGTATGGGTTATTCGATTACTAACATATGGGGTATTCGAATACCACTGTTTTCATTTCTTAAAAATAGTTCAGAAGCAGGTTATTCGAATACCACAAGGAGGTATTCAAATACCTCTATTTTAAACACATTTAAAAAGCTGTTTAGAAGGATGTTATTCGAATACCTTCAAGGTTATTCGAATAGACCACTCTAATTTCAAAAACTGACTTTAAATTGTCATAACTTCTTCATTTCTTATCCGTTTAAAGCAAATGACCAGTCATTGGAAAGATCTTTGAGTCTATTTTCAAATGAAAGAAGTTTCAAAACAAAAATCAAAGTATTTTGAAAGATATGATTAAAGGAGTAACCAAAGGTCAGTTTTGCAAAACTCAAACTTGGCTATTTTTCATAGATTTGAACTATCACCAAAACTAGCTTTTCAAAACTTGTTTGTTGGACATTTTAACATGTGAAAACCATTTGTAAAGATTTGAAAAATATATTTAAGATACCCATAAGGCTTCTTACATAAAGACCCTAAGTCCTAAAAGCTATACCATTTAATCTTCCTTTGGACTTGGTCTTTGACATGACTTTGATGTTATTAATACCTTCATGAAATAGGCATTCACATTCTCCTTGTGTTGAGCTTAATTAAGATCTTTTGCTTTCTTGTTGCAATGCTCACTCTTGGTACTTGGACTATCCTACAAAGTATTGCTCACTTAAACAAGCATAGTTAGTCCAGAATCACAATTCAATATTTTCATATACATGATTCATAAATATATAACTCTAGTTAGTTTAACATGCATATAAGACTTTCATAGATACATCCAAATAAAATATTTATCAATTATTAATGGATATGCTCTATATAGGATGAGGCAAAGAACATAAGCAAAGTATTCTTTTTATCTTGTATTTGTCATCATCAAAACTTAACATATAAAACCATTTGGGGCAAACTTATTTCCACAATCTCCCCCTTTTTGGATGATGACAAATCACCAAAGAAAAATATGTTGAGCAATATACAAGAATGGATATTCATGTAAGCATATCAAACAATAGGTACAAGAATATATTTTTATTTCCAATTTTTACTCCCCCTATTTGACATCAACAAAAAAGGCATAGAAAGAAAAGATTTTCTCCCTCTTATAGATACTACATATGATTCAAGAATAGAAAGATGAAATAAGCATGTTTTTCAAGATATAGAAGATTATTCATGCAATGCTTGTCATATTTTTGTATGTCAACATTTAGCATATGATAGTAATAAAATACTTTATGTAATCAAACAAAGATGTAAGGCAAGAGATATAAACAACTCAAGAGCTAGGCTCCCCCTCAAAATGTGCATATTATCAAAATAATAGATAAAGGAAATATGTATGCGAAGACCATGTAAGCACATCACCTTAAAGAAAAACAAGGCAAATATACATCTTCTTAAATTCTCAAACAAAAAAGCCATTTTAAAACTTCTCCCCATTTCAAAAAGAATTTTACAAGAGCACATTATATTTTCAAAAGTATTTTAGAAGGGTAGAGATATTTTATATTAAAAAGCACATAATCATTGAGACAGATCAATCCAAGTCAAAAGAACATAAGTACATCTCCTTGATGAAATATGCTATAGGGATCAAAGCATGTATAGAACTAATATCATTCACCCTAAATGCAATGACAAAATAGCAAGTTAATATCCAATTAGGCACTTTGTCAATGCTAAGCATACTTCTCATGTAAAGAAAGCATCTAATCATTTTAAGATCAATTTATCAATAAGTATCAGACAATCCATATCATATAAAGTACCACAATAGCTTAGGGATAGAGATGCTTATTGAGATAGATAAAGAGTAATGATCATTCTTTATTGGTCCTTTAACTTTGAGTTTTCTTCTTTTGAATTCTCCATTCCATTGCACTAGAAGAAAGTCTTCTTTATCTTCCTCTTCATTTGAATTCCATTCAGCTTTTCTCATTTATCCATATATGCTTGTATATACAAAATCTGATGGCTATATTTGAAACACATAAAGAGACTTGCAAAGCTAACTTTAAAAGTCCTCTAAAACATAGGTTAGCATCAAATATCATGTAAGCTCATTTATAAGCATAATTTAGATTGATATATAATGTAAAACATGTATCACATTATCAACCATGCAATATTAGTTCTAACAAGAATGTATGAAGCACATATGAACTTGAATCCAAAAAAAATAGTTTAAGCATTTTAAGGCATGATTCAAGTTTATCAAGAAACATATGATCATCATCAAAACTTATTTAGGTATTTTTAGGCAAATAATTATCATGTAAGACATGTACAGGTATAACACAACTCTCTACTTCTCCAAATTTCATATGATATCAAATTTAAAGCATAAATAAGGATAATAGATTGATGTTACCAAAAGTATACTCTTTGAGTTTTTGTAGATGACTCTCACTTCCACCAACTTCTATGCTTCAAGCTTTCATGAGGGAATAGAAATTCTTTGCATCCCTTTTAAAAGTTGAATTCTTTTAAATTTTACTATCCTCAAGTTGAACTTATTCCATTTAAATGCTTGCTTGAGGTAGTTATCACATGGTCGATTACAACGGAAATAAAATTAATACAACCCGGTTCGTTTTAATAAGACGCGTATATTACTAGATTATAGTTGGGTATTTTAATTGGTATCCATAATTAATAACCATGTTTGGACATCAATGGGAATAAAAGATCCATGAGGTAACATAGCATCATCATATATATATATATAGGTTTATCAAAACATTTAGTTACAAACTACATCAAAAAGCAAATAAGCATTCAAGTATTAATAATAAAGCAAAATAAAAATGAGTTCACAAACGATTAACATCAATCCCTCAAGTGAAGAATTTCATTTCGGGGACTTCCTCGGGATTGATCAATTCATCGAGGAAATCACCATACATATATTTATCAAAAGAATAGTCAATTACATTTGATTAAGCATTTGCATTTTACAAACAGTAATTATCGAAAGGAATTTAACATAGTTACAACAAATTCGGCCCTCCTAAGAAAAGAAGCAACAATAGTCTTCTTTCGAGATTGCCAAAACCGGGGAAGTTGGGAGCTTCCGGTTCTCACGGTTGTCTTTGAATTGAAAAGAGACAGAAGGAAAAGAGGTTTTCTATTCAAATAAATATATACAACAACAAGTAATAGTAATAGACATTCAAGAGCGGTTATGATCAAGCAAAGCAGTTCCAGGAAGTCATGGGTATATCAACAATATATCAAAAACCATAATAAATAAGCAAATAATGCACGGACTCTATGCAAAGCCCTCAATTCAAGAAAGCTAGACACAAAACACTCGGAGAGAATTTAGCACTCATCTTTAACAAGTGCTTTGCATCATTTTCATGATAATCAAACCAAATTCTTTGTTCACGGTCCGGAGGGGCTACAAAAGCATTTTGAAACAACCAAGGGATTATGTTAGGAAAGGGATACGACAACGGAAAACAAGATAAAACTATCTAACACATTAAATACTATTCCATCATTTAAGTGCTAAAGTAAGAATTAAACATGGACCCAAAAGCTAATATTGTTAAATAAATTAATACCAAGGATATTATCATCAATCATGTCTAAAGGAATTCTCTTAGTTAACTTAAATCCTCTTAGGTAATTTAGCATACTTTTATCTAAGATCTCAAAATCTATCTATGTTCTTCCCTGTTTATGCATCCCTAAGTAAAACATTTTTCAATATTCCTCTATTAGTCCCAAGTCCAGGAAAAACATAATACAACCGAACGATTTCAATTACTAGGTGTTGGGTGATAAAGAATTTGACAAAGTACGTTTTATGAATAATTGAAGCTTCATTCGACGAAGAATAAAACAGAGGAGGAAAGAATGGGAAAACATTTTTAAAGGATTAAGAAATCATTTTTCTCGTCGGAGTCTTTCAAACTGTCGAACCCTCCGGATGGTCAAGAAAAGCCTCAATTTCGGGTATAGGTGTCACGTTGGAGAGTGTGACGAACACCTTGGTTGAAATCTCTAAAAGTGAGAAATTCATCTTGGCATTGTTTCAAAGACGATTATTAACTTTGTTTCTCCTAACGGGGGACTCTATTCGACTCGGAAGATCAATCTCGACGGGCATGATCGGGGTTCATACTCGACGGATTTTATTGTGTTTATTTGAAGATTACCAAACTTTGTGTTTGGTGGTCGAAATCTAAATTCGACGGGTTTTGACATTCGAAAAGGGTCGAAGTCTAAACTCGACGGATTTTAACATTTTACTTGATCAAATATCAAATTCGACAGTTTGACCGAATTATAAACATTTTACTAAGTAATTAAGAGATATCAAAGATAAGTTTGGCGAAGTTCATACTCGACGGATCTTGACATTCGACGAAAATGGTCAGAAGTTTTAACGGATTTTGACATTCAACGAAAAATGGTTAGGAGTCTTCATTCGACGGATTTTTGTCATTCGACGAAAATAGTCGAAGTCTAAATTAATGATTTAACACATCACCAAAAGATCAAGTTATTGTATTCGACGAGTTTATATACATAGTTTCCACATGAAGCCGGGCTCAACACCAAGTAACTTATACGAGAACAAATCGGAACTCATTGATTATTACACATTACAATAACATTATATAGACTATATATATATATATATATATATATATATTATATATATACATTCAAAACTCAAACAATCAAATAGCACATATACAATACAAACAACATACAAAAAAGCAGAAAGACCCTCAACACAAATCACAGACGTTCCTAAATGCTAAGAGAGGTTGAGGAGGAGTGTCTTCCTCTTACCTTGGAGAAGCACAAAGAAAGGCAAGCCCTCCTTTTTGGTCGAAATTATGTTTTCGGCCTCCCAAGAGATCCTTGAACATTCAAGCTCACCAAAATCAGAATCAAGTGTTGAAATGGATACCCATGGTCATCCAGTGGGTTACGAAAATGAGGAGAGATGAGGAAAAAGCTAAGGACTTTACCTTAAAGTTCCAACCTTTAAACTTCAACCGTGGAGGAAAACGAAGATGAAGAAAATGTAGAACTTTGAAGATGATTCCCTCAGATATGGTGTTTCTCCAAACACGAAATGGTGCTAGGAGTGTGACGGTATTGGAGGATAAAAATATGAATGTGGGTGGATGGTGCTGCTGTAAGGAGAAATGGAAAGAGAGAAAGATGAGTGAATAGTGAGTGCTACGTATGAGGAGGAAAATGTGTGGATGAAGAATGAATTAGGTCCCTTAATTCAAATGTGCAGCACAAAATGGGAGGAGAGAGAAATAAAAAAAATGATTGAAAGAAGCTTCCTTGAGAAGCTTCGCACGTTTCTCTATGAAATGCATAGTAAGCTTGTCTCCTTGATTAAATACAATAGATGATTTATTACACTAGCAGATAAAACCTAAAAAATGTAGACCTCGTAAACTGTGCCCAGACTCGGGTTTAGTAAGATCCCCCATTGACACGTTGACAGTCCAAGGTTTACCAGCTTCAGGGAAAATATTCTATTCTCCGGCTCCACTCAACACACACATAAAACGAAGAATATATTAAAATATTCATCATCTCTAGAAAATTTCACAAAAATTCTTAAAAATTACAAATATTATAAAATGATCGTCTTTAACAAAATAATGAATTTTCGGGATGTTACAGTTATCACCCTACAATACAATTCAAAGTACTTTCATTGGTATCCATCAATTTTGGATCCATAGAGGTTAGTCATTATGCCAAACTCATAAGCAAATAAGCATTCAAAATAATAAAGCAATAAATGAGTTCACAAAGGCGAAAGAAATTTCATTTCATTGATCAATTTAGCCAAGTACATATATTTATCAAAAGAATAGTCAATTACATTTGATTAAGCATTTGCATTTTCAGTCTAATTAAAAGGAATTTAACATGTACAACAAATTCTTAAGAAAAGAAGCAACAAAAGCTTTTCATGCAGATTGTGTTTATTTGAATTAAAAAAACTTTTCTATTCAAATAAATATATCAGAACAGCATCAGCGGATTAAAACCAATAAGTGCAAAGATTAAAATAACCAAGCAATTTAGCACTCATTTTAACATGCATTCATGATAATCAAACCAAATTCTTAATTCTTACAAAAGCATTTTGAAACAACCAAGGATTATGTTGGAAAGGGATAAAACAAGATAAAACTATCTAACACAAATACTCATTTTAAGTCATGATTAAACAAAAACTCATGCTCAAGGATATTATCATCAATCATGTCATTTCAAACAATGAGCATACTTTTATCTAGCATATTAACGTATAGAAACATTTTCAAGACATAAAGCTAGAAAAGCATAATACAAGTTTTCACTTATCCAAAGTTTGCAAGTCCAAGCTTCTTGAAAACAAGGAAAAGAGTTTAAAATTATTTTTAGTCTTTGTACTTGGAGCAGCCTCTTTCAAGATGCCAAAGTGAGTTCTTGGCTTTCATGCATGTAACACCCTCCTCAGGGTGCCACACTTTATGTTATTTAATTACCAAATTACCCTTCAGTTAAAATCGCGCTTGTATTGTAAATACGAATTATAAAATTTCTTAATGATAATAAGATAAGCTTAGCAGAAAGTAAAGACATAACAACATCGTCACACATAATTTACATCATATATATACATACAAGCCTTTAGTACTGTCACACTTGATTATTTTATAAACTAGACTTCCAAAGTATTTAAACTTTAATTTAAAACTAACATATAGCCCAATTCCTACTAGATAGAACCCTCAGACGGGTCCTCCTCGATTCCTCGGCCAGATAGGAATCCATTATGATGTGTGATCCTACGGACAGTGTCCGAAGGCAGACGACACAATACTAACCGCATCTTGGGAGTACGATAGTAAGCTCCCTAATACTGCCTAATAGATATTGGGAACTCTAGTTGTACATAAATATTGACAGGAAAGTAAGGGTTTCCTAAATGTTGTCTACTCAGTCTAATATTTAGGTCTCCCAAGTAATAGATACTCTCTCTCTCTAAGTCTACAGTCCATGCCTCATCTCCTCCGATGAATGTAAACCTCAGGTAACCAAGGAAACTAGGTATCTGCATTTCTTCAAAACTCAACGTCCTCAGCAGGAATCTGCTCCTCCTCAGTTTCTCGCTCTTTTTCTTGCTCGATGTCTTAACAAATATACATATAATACCAAACATGCATACAAAGAGGTGAGATCACCTACGCCAATACCAGTATGGCAGTAATGAAGATAAACACATACAATATCTCATACAGTTATCATACTATAATTACAATTATACCACCAACATCAATATCATCACAAAAATGTAATACACAATAATTACAGTCATGTCATTATCAATAATCAATAAATCAATAAATCAATTATCATAAACAGAAATTACGATAATACCCTCTATCATTATATGTATGCACACAGACTCAATTTCCAACTCCATGGAGCTACAACTCAAGTCGGAGAGAGTGATCGAAAAGAAGTGTCGGTACCAACATGCCTTGGACCACGTGCTCAATTTTACACATCCAGCATATACACGACAGTCTTTATCAGATCTTCATTAAGGATAGTGTCTCAGTCCGGATCATTGGTGTGTTGCGTTGGTCTAACCCAAGGTACAGAAGAGCTACCATCTGTCCATTGTAGGCAACCCGCACCCCAATGCCCCCAAGGTCAACGAGTGACTTACACTACGCATATCACACCCACTTAGGAGGTGTAGTCTTTCCTAGGCGACTAGCCTCATACAGTCCATCGGACCTTTCCAATGCATGTACCATGCACTATTCACATTTCTATTTCATATCACATATTCGAGTCCCATACAATAATCTAACAGTATAATTACGATATTTTAATCGCGCGGTAATATTTCCACGTTTTCTCAATTGCGACTCAATTCTGTCGCCTTTTCAAAATTGCGTAGCGATTTTTCAACATTTTCCAATCGCGTAAGTATTTTTCTTACGTTTTAAATCAAAAATACTATTTTTCTCATTTTAATACTAAAATTAACTTTATTTTCCATATTTGCACTTTAGTCCCTCAAAAACTCATATTTACACATTAGTCCCTCAAAAACTAATATTTACGTCATAGTCTCTCAAAAATGAATATTTACGAAATAGTTCCTCATAAAATTCATATTTACAAAATCATCCCTCTTTTATAAAATATTTACAGTTTAACCCCTCTAGAAATAATATTTATAATATTACCCCTCTAAAAATAAGTATTTACACAATGGCCCCTCATTTTGATAAAATTTACAATTTAGTCCCTCTTTTATAAAAATTTATGGTATAACTCCTCTAAAAATCAGTAAATGGTATTGTTTTTCAAAAATCGTTATTCCTTTTCCTTACTACCCATAAAATCATTTTATTTTACTATTACTCAAATTTTTCCTAGATTCATTTAAATCTCTCAGTTCCCATTTTAATTCATCAGTGTAAGGACTTTGGTCCTTTTTCCATAGTATGGCCGTGAGCCTTAGTACTCTTTAGAGTACACATACAATCGATTCATCATATTATTCACATCCTAAATTACACATACAATCTCATGCTTTCATAATTTCACATACACACATAATATCAAAGCTTTAAGCATTTAATCACACAAGCAAGCACAGAAACACAATCAAATAATCGGTGAAGAACCCTTATGGATTTTTCACCGTACAAAACCATCCTCACACCACCAAAACCAGGTTGGTGAGGTTAAATCTCCCTCTTACCTCTTGAAGACAAACCCGTCAAGCTCTCCTCCTTCTCCTTGACTTTCGTATGGCTCACAACAATTCCTAACAATTCTAAAATAATTAGTAAAATCACAAACAATGCTCAATAATAACAAACCATGGAACAAACATGGCTTAGAAAATTATGAACATAAATTTGAACTATAAAAACCAAAGTTTACCTCCAAGAAAGTAAGCTAGAAGTGGGATTTTGAAGTACTTAGAATGTGATTTTGGGAAAACTTTCTACATGGAAAGTGTTTAGAATGCAGTTTAGCTTTAAGAAGTGATGAGAATAGAAATTATAGGTGATAGATGGTGTCTGTAAGGTGCTTGGCCGAACCAATGAAGAGAAAAGAAAGAAAAACTGATGCTTCGGTTCGTAGGATTTTTGAGAGAAAAGATGGATGCTTTTTGATGAGAGACAAAATGTAATTCTGTGAGAGTGAAATTATGAGTGCTGCTGCCGTGGGATAAACTTAGATAAAATTTAGGATTTACTTGAAGTAAAATATCCTATTCTGAATGCACATGGCTGATGTCATTCATTTGACTTTCAAGGTTATTGGATTGTTCAAGAACCTTGTAGAACCCCCTCCAAGCTGCTGCATGGTCGTGAGTTTCAAAGGAAATTTTCGATGAAATTAACATAACAGAATACTGTGTGATGAGAGAACATTATTTCCCAAGTATGGCCAAAAATCAAGTGCCGTCGAATAAGCATTCTGTCGAATGATAATTCTATCGGACGAATGGTGATTTTGTCAGACGAATATCAAAAACTATCGGATAAACTAAAAATCAACAAAATTCCCAATTCGTCGGATGGGTGTTAACGTAGAAGAAATTTTCAAATTGTCGAACCGACAAAAATACTATATGATTAGAAACTCAAATTCGACGAATTTTGACATTAGAGAAGTTTCTTTACTGAATGACTAGAAATTCTTACTCGACAGTCATTAGCATCACAACCCGACGAACATTATCATTCCATTTCGATGAACATTGGCATCCATACTCGACGGAAATTGACATTCTTACTTAACGGACATGAGCCTTCTCACTCGACAGATTTTAATATTTTCACTCGACGAATTTTAACATAGTACCAAATAGTCAGAAGATCAAATTCGATAAATTTGAACAGAAGTTCAAATTCGACGGATATCTCAAATTCGACGGATATCTCAAATTCGACGGATATAGCACGGTCTTAAAATATTCAATTTTGACAGATTTTGGCATTGTTTCAGAAAGTCCAATTCGACGAATATGAGCATCTCCACTCGACGAATAATACTTAGTGGCTTTGTCAAGATTCATTTTTCACCATTGTTCAGATCAACGGTTTAGATCAAAGCTTCTACAACAAGCTTTACAATCTAATGGTTCACAAAGAAGTCAATGCTTCTTTTGTTGACTCATTCTAATTGGTTTAGAAAGTCAAGCCTACCTTCATTGACCTTCTCTTATTAGCTAGAATTTGTCCAGTCAGCTGTGCTGACTGTTTCTCATAAACGTGGGCCCCATGAACTTTTTGGAACCATAAAATAATTTTTCTACTGTTTTTAAGACAGTAGGCACTGTTGAATAAAATAATATTATAAAAATATAAAATTATTTTATTACACAGTTAAATCCTAAAAATTACGAGATTAATATATATATCAATCAGAATTGGGTTTAGTAAGATCCCCCAGCTCTAATTATTTAAAAATAAGATTTTTCTCGGTTAGAAAATTATTATTTTCTTGACTCGGAGCAAATCACACAAAATGATCAAAAATGATCTCAGAACAGTCAAACTATTTTTATAACACACAGAAAATGTAAAACAGTGTAATTCTGTTATTACTATTCACATAATCAGAATTTGGGGTGTTACAACTCTCCCCCTCTAAAATAAAGTTTCATCCTCCAAACTTGACATACATATTCAAAATAAAAACGGATACTGCTCTCTTATCTTCTCTTCTAACTCCCATGTAGCTTCACCACTTACATCATTCCATACCACTTTAACCAATGCGATGTCCTTTCCTCGAAGTTGCTTTATCCTTCGATCTTCAATTTTGGTTGGAAATGTCTCATAGGTCAAGTTTTCCTTTAGTTGTACAGTGTCTGGCTCAATAACATGAGTTGGATCAGAAATATATTTCCGTAGTTATGATACGTGAAATACATTATGAAGATTTGATAAGAACGGTGGTAGTGCAATCTGATAAGCTACCGGACCTACCCGACAAAGTATCTGATACGGTCCAATAAACTTCGGAGTGAGCTTCCTCGACTTGATTACTTGTCCAACTCCAGTCATAGGTGTCACACGTAGAAATACATGGTCACCCTCACCAAATTCTAGCGGTCTTCTTCTCTTATCAGCATAACTCTTTTGCCGCGTCTGAGTTGTCCTCATCTTATCTTGGATCATCTTTACTTTCTCAGTTGTCTGTTGTACAAATTCGGGTCCTACCACAGTACCTTCACCATCATGGTACCAACACAATGGCGTTCTACATCTTCTCCCATATAATGCCTCATAGGGTGCCATCCCTATGCTCGAATGGAAACTATTGTTGTAGGTGAACTCTATCAACAGTAGAAATTCATCCCAACAACCAGTTTGCTCTAGAACACAAGCTCTCAACAAGTCCTCCAATGACTGAATCGTCCTTTCTGACTGACCATCTGTTTATGGATGGTAAGCAGAACTCAAACGTAGTTTCGTTCCCATCGCTTCTTGCAAACTGTTCCAAAATCTCGATGTAAATCGCGGATCTCGATCAGAAATTATACTTGATGGTACACCATGAAGTCTAACAATTTCATTGATGTACACTTGAGCCAACTTCTCCATTGAGTACTTAATACTAATCGGTAAAAAGTGCGCCGACTTTGTAAGCCGATCAATAATTACCCATATAGAATCGTGACCCTTTCGAGTATTCGGCATTGCAGTTACGAAATCCATTACTATGTCATCCCATTTCCACTCAGGAATAGGCAAAGGTTGCAACATTCCCGATGGTCTCTGATGTTCCACTTTGGCCTTCTGACAAATCAAACAGGATGATACATATTTTGCGACATCCCTCTTCATTCCTTGCCACCAATATAGCTGTTTCAAATCCTGGTACATCTTCGTGGCTCCTGGATGCATACTCAACTTGCTTCGATGAGCTTCATCCATAATTGATCTCCTCAGTTCTGGATTATTTGGTACACAAACTCTGCCCTTGAACTTCAAAATTCCATCAACACCCTCGCTGAATTCCAATTTCGCTCCTTGACTTCTTGCTTCCTTTGCTTCTTGTAAATACTGATCACTGTTTTGCCCTTCTCGAATTCTATCCATCATATTATTCGAAATAATGATCAGATTCAAACATATCTTTCCCGGTGTCAACTTCACAGATAATCGCATATCCCGAAACTCTTCTATTAGTTCCTTCTCCTTTATCATCATAAAAGAAGCATTAAGTGCTTTCCTACTTAAAGCATCCGCTACGACATTCGCCTTCCTAAGATGATACATCAGAATCGAAAGTCATAATCCTTCGAAACTCGAGCCAATGCCTTTGTCTCATGTTCAACTCTTTTTCGGTCAAACAGATACTTCAAACTTTTATGATCACTAAAAACAAGTGAACGTTGCCCCATAGAGAAAATGTCTCCATACCTTCAATGCAAACACCATCTGCTTGCTAACTCCAAGTCATGAGTCAGATAATTCCTCTCATGTACTTTCAACTGCCTCGACGCATATGCCACAACCTTACGGTCTTGCATAAGTACACAACCCAATCCTTGATACGAAGCATCACAATACACCTCGAAAGGTTCATTCGGATTAGGTAGAATCAAAACCGGTGAAGTAGTCAGTCGTCGTTTCAACTCTTGAAAACTTTCCTCACATGCTTCATTCCATGTAAATGGTTGATTCTTTCGTGTAAGTTGGGTAAGAGGTCCTGCAATCTTTGAAAATCCTTCTATGAATCGTCGATAATAACCGGCCAATCCGATGAAACTACGGATCTCTGATACTGTCTTCGGTCTATCCCATTCAATAATTGTCTCCACCTTTGCAGCATCAACTTCAATTCCATCTGCCGATATGACATGCCCCAAAAATTGTACTTCGCTCAACCAAAACTCACATTTGGACAACTTGGCATACAACTTATTTTCCCTCAAAATCTGGAGAACCACTCTAAGATGTTCAGCATGCTCCTCCTGACTTCGAGAATAAATCAAGATGTCATCAATAAAGACAACAATAAACTTATCCAAGTATGAACGAAAAATCCGGTTCATGAAGTCCATAAATATCGCAGGTGCATTAGTTACACCAAAAGGCATCATTTGATACTCGTAATGTCCGTAACGCGTCCGAAATGCAGTCTTTGGAATATCCTCCACCTTCACTCGTATCTGGTGATAACCAGAACGTAAATCAATCTTAGAAAATATTGCGGCTCCTCGCAACAGATCCATCAAATCATCGATTCTTGGTAGTGGATATTTATTCTTGATCGTAACCTTGTTCAATTGTCGGTAGTCTACACATAGACGAGAAGTCCCATCCTTCTTCTTTATCAACAATACTGGAGCTCCCCAAGGTGATACACTTGGTCTCACAAACTGCTTCTCCAATAAATCCTCCAACTGCTTCTTAAGCTCTGCCAACTCTACTGGCGACATCCGATAAGGCGCCATAGATATAGGTCCAACTCCAGGTACCAAATCAATAGAGAATTCAATCTCTCTTTCTGGCGGTATTCCAGGTATATCTTCAGGAAACACTTCTGGAAACTCATTCACTACGAAAATGTCTTTTAAAACATCCTCACAGTGAACCTCCATAGAAGACATCAACAAATACCCTTGATCTCCTTCCTTCAAACAAGCTTCCACTTGCGTAGCCGTTAGGAATCTAGGATCCTTATCCTCAGGAAAAACTAACGTCTTACTAGCACAGTCTATCAAGATATGGTTGGAAGACAACCAATCCATTCCCAAGATTACATTAATCTTGGAAAGAGGCAAACAAATCAAATCCACATGAAAGATTCTATCTCTAACAGATACAGGGCAATTCAAGCATACTCTTGTAGTTATCACAGGCTTATCAGTAGGAGTACTAACACTCAAATCATACGGCAATGTAGTCACAGTTAATCCCAAACGTTCCACACAATCACATGCAATGAAAGAATGTGTTGCTCCCGAATCATATAATACTGTTAAAGGATTACCTTCAATAGCACACTCCTTCATTATCAAGTCCTCAGATTTAGCGGCTTCCTCCCCGCTCATAGTATACACTCGAGCACCCGCCTATGGCCTTGCAGTACGAACATTGCCCACTGATGGCTCCACCTTTTGCTGATCACACTCCCTAGAGAAATGTCCAGGCTTCCCACATCGATAACAAATCACCCCCTTATGCTGACAGTCCCTAGTGAGATGTCCTTTCCCACACTTAAAACATTTAAGTGCAGAAGTTCCAGTTGAAACTGCTCTACTACCACTAGAGCTTCCCCCAAATGATTGTTGTCGATTCGACTTCATCACTGGTTTAGTATATGGAGCCACGGTAACGGTTGCCACCGCTACTCTTCCCCCTTTGGAACCGTGCTGGTCCAAAATTCTTATTTCTCGCCTCGCGCAGATGATCAATTTCTTCTACCTTTCGGCACTTATCTAGTAATACCGGAAACTGATCAATGTCCACAGTTGCTAAAGCTCGCTTGATGTCAAGCCTCAGCCCCTCTTCAAACTTCCTACACTTCCACTCCTCATCTGGATGCATCTGGAAGTACCCCGAAAACTTAGACAAGCTTTCGAACCTAGCTGCATACTCACTCACAGTCATCGCCCTTGCCTCGGACTAAGGAACTCCATCTCCTTAGCATGTCGAACACTTGGCCGGGAAATACTTCCCCGAAACTTCGCCTAAAGAGTCGCCATGTCACAACTCTCCCTTCGGCTTGGATCAACCCTCGGGCTCCCGCCCACCAAGCCTCTCCGTCACCGACTAACACGAATGTGGCGAAAGTAAGCTTCCGCTCATCATTACAACCCATGCCTTCAAATATCTTTTTCCAGCTCCTTTATCCACATATCGGCCTTCTCGGGTCGAACTCTCCATGAAATTTCGGTGGATTGTTCCTCCGAAATTCGACAAGCTATGAGCATCATCATGTGCCCTTTGATTTCATTTGTGCAACAACCTCACCATTCGTTGCATTTCTTTGCTACGCTGCGACCATATATTCGATTATCGTTGCCGGCATTTCTAGCTGCTGCCCTCGCATTCATGCGTCCTCTTCCACGTCCTGCCATTTCGCTCTATCAATCAGACTGAATAACACAAAGAAAAGTGAAGGTCAGTCTTCAAACAATATTGTTTTTCTTTCGGAAAACAATTACAGAGAATCACACAATTTAGACAAGACAGACCTAACCACAAACCCAAAAGACTCTAACTTGGGCTCTGATACCAACTAATGTAACACCCTCCTCAGGGTGCCACACTTTATGTTATTTAATTACCAAATTACCCTTCAGTTAAAATCGCGCTTGTATTGTAAATACGAATTATAAAATTTCTTAATGATAATAAGATAAGCTTAGCAGAAAGTAAAGACATAACAACATCGTCACACATAATTTACATCATATATATACATACAAGCCTTTAGTACTGTCACACTTGATTATTTTACAAACTAGACTTCCAAAGTATTTAAACTTTAATTTAAAACTAACATATAGCCCAATTCCTACTAGACAGCAGAACCCTCAGACGGGTCCTCCTCGATTCCTCGGCCAGATAGGAATCCATTATGATGTGCAGTCCTACGGACAGGTGTCCGAGCAGACGACACAATACTAACCGTACTGGGAGTACGATAGTAAGCTCCCTAATACTGCCTAATAGATATTGGGAACTCTAGTTGTACATAAATATTGACAGGAAAGTAAGGGTTTCCTAAATGTTGTCTACTCAGTCTAATATTTAGGTCTCCCAAGTAATAGATACTCTCTCTCTAAGTCTACAGTCCATGCCTCATCTCCTCCGATGAATGTAAACCTCGGGTAACCAAGGAAACTAGGTATCTGCATTTCTTCAAAACTCGACGTCCTCGGCGCAGAATCGCTCCTCCTCAATTTCTCGCTCTTTTTCTTGCTCAACGTCTTAACAAATATACATATAATACCAAACATGCATACAAAGAGGTGAGATCACCTACGCCAATACCAGTATGGCAGTAATGAAGATAAACACATACAATATCTCATACAGTTATCATACTATAATTACAATTATACCACTAACATCAATATCATCACAAAACATGTAATACACAATAATTACAGTCATGTCATTATCAATAATCAATAAATCAATAAATCAATTATCATAAATAGAAATTACGATAATACCCTCTATCATTATATGTATGCACACAGACTCAATTTCCTACTCCATGGAGCTACAACTCAAGTCGGAGAGAGTGATCGAAAAGAAGTGTCGGTACCAACATGCCTTGGACCACGTGCTCAATTTTACACATCCAGTATATACACGACAGTCTTTATCAGATCTTCATTAAGGATAGTGTCTCGGTCCGGATCATTGGTGTGTTGCGTTGGTCTAACCCACGGTACAGAAGAGCTACCATCTGCCCATTGTAGGCAACCCACACCCCAATGCCCCCAAGGTCAACGAGTGACTTACACTACGCATATCACACCCACTCAGGAGGTGTAGTATCTCCTAGGCAACTAGCCTCATACAGTCCATCGGACCTTTCCAATGCATGTACCATGCACTATTCACATTTCTATTTCATATCACATATTCGGGTCCCATACAATAATCTAACAGTATAATTATGGTATTTTAATCGCGCGGTAATATTTCCACGTTTTCTCAATTGTGACTCAATTTTGTCACCTTTTCAAAATCGCGTAGCGATTTTTTAACATTTTCCAATCGCGTAAGTATTTTTCTTACGTTTTAAATCAAAAATACTATTTTTCTCATTTTAATACTAAAATTAACTTTATTTTCTATATTTGCACTTTAGTCCCTCAAAAACTCATATTTACACATTAGTCCCTCAAAAACTAATATTTACGTCATAGTCTCTCAAAAATAAATATTTATGAAATAGTTCCTCATAAAATTTATATTTACAAAATCATCCCTCTTTTATAAAATATTTAGTTTAACCCCTCTAGAAATAATATTTACAATATTACCCCTCTAAAAATAAGTATTTACACAATGGCCCCTCATTTTGATAAAATTTACAATTTAGTCCCTCTTTTATAAAAATTTGCGGTATAACTCCTCTAAAAATCAGTAAATGGTATTATTTTTCAAAAATCGTTATTCCTTTTCCTTACTACCCATAAAATCATTTTATTTTACTATTACTCAAATTTTTCCTAGATTCATTTAAATCTCTCAGTTCCCATTTTAATTCATCAGTGTAAGGACTTTGGTCCTTTTTCCATAGTATGGCCGTGAGCCTCAGTACTCTTTGGAGTACACATACAATCGATTCATCATATTATTCACATCCTAAATTACACATACAATCTCATGCTTTCATAATTTCACATACACACATAATATCAAAGCTTTAAGCATTTAATCACACATGCAAGCACAGAAACAAAATCAAATAATCGGTGAAGAACCCTTATGGATTTTTCACTGTACAAAACCATCCTCACACCACCAAAACCTGGTTGGTGAGGTTAAATCTCCCTCTTACCTCTTGAAGACAAACCCTTCAAGCTCTCCTCCTTCTCCTTGACTTTCGTATGGCTCACAACAATTCCTAACAATTCTAAAATAATTAGTAAAATCACAAACAATGCTCAATAATAACAAACCATGGAACAAACATGGCTTAGAAAATTATGAACATAAATTTGAACCATAAAAACCAAAGTTTACCTCCAAGAAAGTAAGCTAGAAGTGGGATTTTGAAGTACTTAGAATGTGATTTTGGGAAAACTTTCTACATGGAAAGTGTTTAGAATGCAGTTTAGCTTTAAGAAGTGGTGAGAATAGAAATTATAGGTGATAGATGGTGTCTGTAAGGTGCTTGGCCGAACCAATGAAGAGAAAAGAAAGAAAAACTGATGCTTCGGTTCATAGGATTTTTGAGAGAAAAGATGGATGCTTTTTGATGAGAGAGAAAATGTAATTCTGTGAGAGTGAAATTATGAGTGCTGCTGCCGTGGGATAAACTTAGATAAAATTTAGGATTTACTTGAAGTAAAATATTCTATTCTGAATGCACATGGCTGATGTCATTCATTTGACTTTCAAGGTTATTGGATTGTTCAAGAACCTTGTAGAACCCCCTCCAAGCTGCTGCATGGTCGTGAGTTTCAAAGGAAATTTTTGATGAAATTAACATAACAGAATACTGTATGATGAGAGAACATTATTTCCCAAGTATGGCCAAAAATCAAGTGCCGTCGGATAAGCATTCTATCGAATGATAATTCTGTCGGATGAATGGTGATTTTGTCAGAAGAATATCCAAAACTGTCGGATAAACTAAAAATCAACAGAATTCCCAATTCGTCGGATGGGTGTTAACGTAGAAGAAATTTTCAAATTGTCGAACCGACAAAAATACTATATGATTAGAAATTCAAATTCGACGAATTTTGACATTAGAGAAGTTTCTTTACTGAATGACTAGAAATTCTTACTCGACAGTCATTAGCATCACAACTCGACGAACATTATCTTTCTATTTCGATGAACATTGGCGTCCATACTCGACGGAAATTGACATTCTTACTTAATGGACATGAGCCTTCTCACTTGACAAATTTTAATATTTTCACTCAATGAATTTTAACATAGTACCAAATAGTCAGAAGATCAAATTCGACAAATTTGAACAGAAGTTCAAATTCGATGGATATCTTAAATTCGACGGATATCTCAAATTCGACGGATATAGCACGGTCTTAATATATTCAATTTCGACAGATTTTGACATTGTTTCAGAAAGTCCAATTCGACGAATATGAGCATCTCCACTCGACGGATAATACTTAGTGGCTTTGTCAAGATTCATTTTTCACCATTGTTCAGATCAACGGTTTAGATCAAAGCTTCTACAACAAGCTTTACAATCTAATGGTTCACAAAGAAGTCAATGCTTCTTTTGTTGACTCATTCTAATTGGTTTAAAAAGTCAAGCCTACCTTCGTTGACCTTCTCTTATTGGCTAGAATTTGTCCAGTCAGCTGTGCTGACTGTTTCTCATAAACGTGGGCCCCACGAACTTTTCGGGTCCATAAAATAATTTTTCTACTGTTTTTAAGACAGTAGGCACTGTTGAATAAAATAATATTATAAAAATATAAAATTATTTTATTACACAGTTAAATCCTAAAAATTACGAGATTAATATATATATCAATCAGAATTGGGTTTAGTAAGATTCCCCAGCTCTAATTATTTAAAAATAAGATTTTTCTTGGTCAGAAAATTATTATTTTCTTGACTCGGAGCAAATCACACAAAATGATCAAAAATGATCTCAGAATAATCAAACTATTTTTATAACACACAGAAAATGTAAAACAGTGTAATTCTGCTATTACTATTCACATAGTCAGAATTTGGGGTGTTACAAAGCACACCTACAACACACTTCAATGTTTGACTTTTGGTACCCAAATTTTCTTGGGTCCTTGTGTGTTAGTTTTTGAATATTAATCTATTATGCTCTCATAAAGATCAATTTTTCATAATATGTAAATTGAGCACAATAAATTGAATAATTAAATATCATTAAGCACATAGTTGATAGCATGCTTACTTTCATGATATATAGATAATTTTAAAGCATATAAAGCATACATAAGCATTATAGACCCTTATGTACCAAGATATATAACAAATTAATGAATTATGATATAATAAGAATAAACATAATCATGTGTTAAACATAATATTCAACTTTTATCAAGTACACATAATTCTATTATTCACTTAAGGCCTACAAGGAATATACCTCATATTCATTGACTTTACATGTGAGTGTGCATAAGAGGTGAAAGCTTTTGATACCTTGGCCTTAGTAATCAAGGAAATACTTTTTCTTATCCATTGCTTTTCTTTTGGAGTCTTGAACTTTGCAAGTTCTACATTTTGTACTTGAGAAGCTTTGGTTGAAGCCATCTTTTTTTTTTTACCAAAGTTTCTACCATTAGGCTTTGGAAGCATTCTCCTTGATAATTCCTCTTTCTTTTGACCAATTTGTCCATCCTTTTGAGAAATATTCTACATAATTGAAACACTAGGAGGACACTTTGGTACCCACTTCATTTTGGGTCCTTGAATGTTAGTATTAGGGCCTTTAGGATTTTTAGGAACTCATACCATATAATTTCTCATATAAGAATTTCTTCTATAATTGTATAAATGAGAAATATGTCCTAGATGATCACAAAAATTACAAACAATTGAATTTAATGATGGCTTGATCATTTGAATATCATTTTGAAAAACTTAAGCTTTTTGTTATTTTTATATTTTAAATTATTTTTTCCATATGTCTTACTTGAATTTTCCCATGAAATAACACTAATTTTATTCTCATTAACAAGTATAGAATTTAAGCAATTACAATCATTAGCATTGATAAATTCGGAATATAAGTCCTCAACTTGATTTTCTAAATCAATGCACTTTTCACAAGAAGTTGAGGTTTTACATTTTAAAGACATTTCCTCATCAAGAAAGGCATACTCATTTTTCAAAGTTTCAATTTCACTTTCAATAAAGGAAATTTTTTCCAAACACGATAAGTTTTTCTTTTCTAAATTCAACAAACCATCATGCAATTCATTATATGCACTTTGCAACTCATCATAGGAAGGACTATAACATACTTTAGAATTATTTACCTCAAAGTCCTTTTTAGCCATATAGGAAGTAATTTCAATTTCTAGGGTACTTGCCTCTTTAAGAGAGTCACATTCTTCCTCATCAATTTTGTTTTGCTTTGCCTCTTCTTCAAATTGAGCACCATCGTCACCAAGAGGCATTTGACTCCCTTCAATAGTTTGAGCATCTCTTTGAGGATATTTTTCATGACAAGCTTCCTTCAATAGCTTTTGCTCTTCTTGCTTTCTATATACAACTTTATACACAAAATCATTGTTAGCAACATAAATAGTATCAAGAGTATCCAAAATTTCTTTGGCACTAGAACAACTTTTAATTTTACCATAAGCATCATCATTCAAACTACTTCTCAAAATTTACATAGCTCTAATATTCAAAGAAAAGCATTTCTTGCCATAGGCATTCCAAGTTAAATCCATTTAGCACAACATCCCACAAATCTAAATCAATAGATTGCATATAAAACTTTATTCTAACTTTCCAATAAACAAAATGCACACCATCAAAGAATGGTAGTTTATCAATTTCAAAACCTTCCATTTTGAAAAACTTTCAAGGTTGCTAATAAACAAGGATCTTTTAACTCTAAGCGGTTATGCTTTCACTAGAGCACGAAGCTCTGATACCACTTGTTAGTCATGGCAACCATTATCCAAGAGGGGGGTGAATTAGGTATAAAAAAACTTTTCACAAATGCTCTTAAAATAAACACAAATATTTAAACTATTAAATAAAAGAAAAAGAATTGCAAGAAGTAGAATAAAAGCTTTAAGAATAGCAAATAAATAAATGTGTAATAATATAAAATTGCGTAAAATAAAGAGATTAAGAAGAGAAAAGCAGGCACGATATTTATCCTGGTTCGACCACTAACCCACTTATAGTCTACATCCAGTCATCGAAAATAATCCAAGATTTTTCACTATGTATACAAGCTTCAATAGGTGCTTGCAAACGTTACATAAAAGAGCACTTTTCACACACAGAAAAACTCTACCCTTATGTTAAAGTCTTAGCCTGCAGGGATACCTCACCCTTATACAAACCTTGAAGGGATACCTCACCCTTATACAAATCTTGAAGGATACCTCACCCTCAATATAGAAGAACAAAAATATAGATGAAGAGAAACTCTCACTCAGAGCAAATAATACAAATTGAAGTGCTAAGAGGCTCTCAAAGGATATCTCAAAGTTTCAGCAAAAAGAGCTCAGAAAATAGGCGTAAATTATAAATCACATTTTTCAAAGCAAGCACAAATTAAACAGATAACTGGGCTACTTGCAGATGAGACCCACGGTCTCTATTTATAGAGCCTGAAGGAAAAATAGCCGTTGGAGCAATTAATTTCGTGATTATTATAAAAATATGTCCGTTAGTTTCTATCTGCGGAACTATGTTTACCGTGTTTATTCGAATAACATAAATCATTATTCGAATAACATTGTTCATAAAACCATCGTGAAAAGCAAACTGATATGGCTTATTCGAATACCAACATAGGGTATTCAAATACCACTATTTTCATTTCTTAAAAAAACAATTCAGAAGCAGGTTATTCGAATACCACAAGGAGGTATTCGAATACCTCTATTTTAAACACATTTAAAAAGCTGTTTAGAAGGATGTTATTTGAATACCTTCAAGGTTATTCGAATAGACCACTCTGATTTCAAAAATTGACTTTAAATGGTCGTAACTTCTTCATTTCTTATCCGTTTAAAGCAAATGACCAGTCATTGGAAAGATCTTTGAGTCTATTTTCAAATGAAAGAAGTTTCAAAACAAAACTCAAAGTATTTTGAAAGATATGATCAAAGGAGTAACCAAAGGTTAGTTTTGCAAAACTCAAACTTGGCTATTTTTTATAGATTTGAACTATTACCAAAACTAGCTTTTCAAAATGTGTTTGTTGGACATTTTAACATGTGAAAACCATTTGTAAAAATTTGAAAAACATATTTGAGATATCCATAAGGCTTCTTACATAAAGATCCTAAGTCCTAAAAGCTATACCATTTAATTTTCCTTTGGACTTGGTCTTTGACATGACTTTGATGTTATCAATACCTTCATGAAATAGGCATTCACATTCTCCTTGTATTGAGCTTAATTAAGATCTTTTGCTTTCTTGTTGCAATGTTCTCTCTTGGTACTTGAACTATTTTACAAAGTATTACTCACTTAAACAAGCATAGTTAGTCCAGAATCATAATTCAATATCTTCATATACATGATTCATAAATATATAACTCTAGTTAGTTTAACATGCATATAAGACTTTCATAGATACATCCAAATAAAATATTTATCAATTATTAATGGATATGCTCTATATAGGATGCAACAAAGAACATAAGCAAAGTATTCTTTTTATCTTGTATTTGTCATCATCAAAACTTAACATATAAAATCATTTAGGACAAACTTATTTCCACATAGAGAGGAAGAAGAGAAGAGAACACGTGAGGGAGAAGAGAGAAATAGAGAGAGAAAGGTGAAATGAGTTTGAAATGGGAAATGAGAAGTGAAAATATGATGACTTTTGTCATCTGTTTCTCCTCCCAATCGTGGAGCCCAAATGAGGAGAGAGGAAAATGTGGTGTTGGGTAAGAAACTTCCTTGAAGCTTCCTTGACAAGTTTCGCACGCTTCTCAATAAAGTGAAGGATGATGATATCACTTAGATTCTATCATAAAAGTAACCAGATAGAAATAATCTGTTAGAGCTATTATCCAGTGGAGAAAAATTACAGTTAGTAGAAATAATATTTTATTGTCCTATAGATAATAAAATGTACTGTAATTTTATTTATCAGATAAAATCTTAAAAAATAAAAATCTCGTAAACTGTGTCCGATCTTGAGTTTAGTAAGATCTCCCATCGACGTTTCTACAATCCAAAATTTTTTGACTTCAGGGAAAATATTTTATTTTTTCGGCCTCGCTCCGTGTGCACATAAATCAAGAAATATATTAAAATAATCCAACAATTCAAAAATTTCCAAATAAATTCTCAAAAATCACAAATATTATAAAATGAATATTTATCATGGAACAAGAAATTTTTGGGATGTTACAACTACTGCAAAATGAGGAGCAGACTCCGGGGGTGGTGGTGCTACATCATGCTCTTGGGCCTCAAGTGTCGAAGCTCGTCTGGGTAAGACATCTCCATCTTCTCCAACTAAGTGTAGGGCACCATTATGATGGACACACATTCTCATAGCCACTAAAATGGGTCCATCAATAGCACAAGGACCTCGGATAGGATTCTCCTCCAACAAATCCAAATAATCATAGTGTGTAGCAATAACAAAAATATAGCCCCCAAGCAAAATACGGCCAGCTTTAGTGGCCTCAACATGTTGAAACTGGTTACACAGCCAATACCCCTCATTTATCGGTTCCCCATTGACCATACAAGAAAGGAAAAACAATTCATTCCTACTAAGGGTCCCCTGGCTTTCCCCCTAGCACAAATGGTATTAGTTAACCACTTTTGGATGTATCTATGGGTAGGAGATCGAAGTCTGGAGGCCTTAGAGATTTTGGGATCATAATGACTAGAATCGGCCACAGTCAAAGTAAACCAAGCAGACTCCGGATGAAAATCTCAGTGAAAATAATTATGGCCTATTGGAAAACCAAAAATGGCACTAAATTGGTGAATGTCTAAGGTATGAGGTGTGCCTAAAAGTTTAAATTTAATCTCTCTAGGCCACTCAGCTTGATTACTCAGAGGGTACAGTTTACACTCAAATGTTGAAAAAAATTCATGAGTCAAATCAGCGTAGGTAGGCCTACGCAAATTTGCAAACTCGACCCAGCCGATACGATCCAACAAATCAAAAACCTCTTCAAATAACCTAATGGACCTCAGTGTGTCTACATATAGAAACCTGGTGGGGACCAATGCTTTCCTATCTAAAGGATTAATGGGTACCGGTGGAGGAGATGGTGCACGTGGTGGTGGGGGAGGTGGTACCTCCTTCCTGGTCTGCATCTTCATACGCTTCTTTCGAGGCATGGTGAATGGGGCTTAGATGGTGGAAATAGGTATAAGGGGTGTTGGTGTGCAATGGATTTGGGGATATAGGGATTTAGGAGTGGACGGTGAGTAAGAGGGGAAAAATGCCTTTTGGGGTTGTAGAGAAATATAGAAGCTTGTTATTTGCTTAAATTTGTTTTTAATCCTTCTTGAATTATTACTGACTTGAGAGTCGGAGTTATCCCGAAATCTTTTTTGCAGGTACTCCATCAACAGGTATGCTTTTGTCTCCCAAAAATGCATTTTCTAGACATATATATGTGTTTTTCTTGTTTAGTTATTCGAATACCTCCATATGGTATTCGAACACCCTTACTGCTATACAAGAAAACTTGTGTTCTTTTCTGTTAAGGCATTCGAATACCATCAGGATTATTCGAATACCCAGAGGCTTTCTGTTTCAGTTTCTCTCACAGGGCTCTGGAGTATTTGAATACCATCAGGGTTATTCGAATACCCTGAGGCTTTCTATTTCAGTTTCTCTCTAGAGTATTTGAATACTTTGTGAGTATTCGAATACTGTAAAAAGCATTCGAATACTATAAAAAGCAATTTATTCGAATACCTGGTGTGGTATTCGAATACCCTCTGTCTGAAGGCTGCGTCCTTTGAGCTTTCCCAAACGCTGTATTTGAATACCTACTCATGGTATTCGAATAGATCTAGGCATTCCTTAAATACCCCCTCTCCTGCGTATCCGAATACACCTTTCTCTTCTCTCTCCACTTTCAAAAAAAAACTCTTTGCTTTCCCTCCTCCTAAAACCTCCATTTCTCACCGTCTCCACCCCCTCTCCTTCTCCTCCATTATTTCCCTTCCATGGCCTCATCCTCCTCTCGCTCTAAGCGTCCTCGTACAAAGACGGCTCCATGCAACAACCCGCTGGACCTTCGCAGGCTTTCCTCCAATGAGCAACAGCTTGGGCGCTTTGTCACACACTTTCGAGAGCGTAACTTGGTGCAACCGAAGTACCTCAACTTGGGGTTCTTCGAAAGAGAAGGTGGTTTTGACTTTCTGAATCGGCTAAATCACCAGGGTGTACTTCACTTCTGCTCTTTCTCTGCTGCTTTGTATCCCAACCTGGTCAAGATGTTCTATTGTAACCTGAAGATTGAAAGTCAAGAGCTACACTCTAATGTCTGCAACCAAAACATTGTGATCACACCCAACGATTGGGTTCAGATGTTTGGCTTGCAGTCAACTGGCCGCTTTGCTGAAGATGATTCACTCCTCCAGCTCTTCGATAAGAACAGAGCAATTGAAGATGCTCTCCGACCTGGGTTGGCTTTACCTTCGACTCAAAAGGGAGTCAAATGGGGCATGATGAAGAGCTAGGACAGGCTCCTACACTATGTTTATGCCCACATCCTCGCTCCTAGAGGTGGGAACTACGCCTACATGAGTGAAGATGATATGCTCATGTTGTGGATTCTAAAGCAAGGCCATCAGATTAACTGGCCCGTCTTCATTATGAAGCACATGATGGGGGCAAAAAGTAAAGAGCGGTGTGAACTTCCCTACCGCGTGATCATTACTGCCTTTTTAGGCAAGTATCCATATATTTTGGAAACCGAGCGAGCGACCTCGCTAACCCATCATCATGTTTTTGGGTCCTTTACCCTTAACAAAATGAAGATGATCAGGACCGATGAAGGTTGGGTGTTCCCAGTGGAAGTTGATGATGATGAGGATGACCCTTAAGGCAATCCTGCTGCTGCTGCTGATATCCCTGCTCCTGCTCTTGTCATGAATGAGCAAATCCTGGCTTCTCTGTTGGATAACAGAACCTACATGGAGAACACATTCACTATTCTGTTTGACAGAATAGCTGGTGTTGAGCGTGAACAGGCTGCCCTTCGAGCTCTGTTGTTTAGCAACGACCCTGCCTCTCCTCCTCCACCACCTAATGCTTATTTCTAGGGCTTGCTTAGTCTTAGGATCTGTTGCTTATGTTATGTTTTTTTGGCTGTTTATTGTATTGACTGTCTTTTAATTACAATTGTATATGCACTTGGCCACTTTCATTTAATACAATGAGTATTTCAATCTGTTGTCAATTACAATCATTCATTATTTATCTCATACATATTTATCAATGTGCTTTATTGAATGAATGCATCCTTTTTGCTCATGTCAAAAGGGGGAGAAAAATAATCAATCTTATTTGAGAAAAGACAGGTTAAAATTGGCTCTTGGATTCCAAAAGAAAGGGGGAGAATGTGCTTGTTTTGTTATTACATTACCTCTATGAGTAAGTCTCCTATCTTTTTGAATTCCAATTTATATAAACTAATACTTTTCTCAATGATAGTTTGTCATCATCAAAAAGAGGGAGAATGTGATTACCATGCAACATTGATGATGAGTTTTGATGATAACAAACATAGAGATGATGAGAAGACCGAGTCCAAGATCTTCAAGATTAGCATTAGGACTTAGGATCTCTCTCGTACAGAGCTCTCATAGGATATCTCAATGTTTAACTCAAAAGATCTAAGAACATGTTTTTCTACAAACTAAATTAAAGTTTTAATGTGGCTTTGATAATCAAAGAGTTTGTGGATTTTCTAAACTTATATAATCTGGTTCCTAAAAGTGTTTTTCAGTTTTTTACCATTAAAGGCATTCGAATACAACCCTTCTAAAAATGCTTTTACAAACGTGTTTCAAACGGTGGCATTCGAATACCTTAGTGTGGTATTCGAATACTGTGGGTCTGAACTTTTTTTTATAGACTGATATCAGTGGTATTCGAATACCTCATAATGGTATTCGAATAACCCAAGACTGAACTATTTTTTATATATTGATATCAGTGGTATTCGAATATCACAATAAGGTATTCGAATAACCCACGAGTTTCTGCTTCTGTTTTTTTGAATTTGATATGTAAACGGATTTGCATTTATTATGCTATTAATTCCCTCAACGATATTTTCTGATCAAAGACTCTATAAATAGAGACCTTGCCTCACGTCTGAAACACACGAATCCTTGAAATTATTTTTGGTTGTGCAAAAATGCTGTTTACATAATTCTCTCTTTCTCTCTGTGCTCTTTTTGGTAAAATTCTGAGATATTCTTAGAGAGCTCTATAGTGCTTCAATTTGTATAATTTACTCTTAGTGAGAGTTTCTTTTCATCTACTTTCTTTTATTATGCTTCGAGGGTGAGGTATCCCTGCAGGCTGAGACTTTAGCACAAGGGTAGAGTTTTCCTGTGTGTGAAAAGTGCTCTTTTGTGTAACGGTAGCAAGCACCTATTGAAGCTTGTATATTTAGTGAAAAATCTCGGCTTTCGAGGACTGGACGTAGACCACAAGTGGGTTAGTGGTCGAACCAGGATAAATACTGTGTCTGCTTCTCTTTTCTTAATCTCTTTATTTTATGTAATTTTAATTTTTTGCATATTTATTTTCCACTATTTTTATTGTTTCTTTTCTTCTTCTCATTCCTTATGTGCATTTATTTATTGAGTTTTTAATATTTGTTTTTATTAAAAAGAGGTTTTGTGAAAAAGTTTTATACTCAATTCACGTCCCTCTTGAGTACTGGAAGCCACTTGGTAACAAGTGGTATCAGAGCTAGACTCTTGTATAAAGAGCTTAGCAGCTTCAAGGGAATATAGCTTCTTCAAATGATTTTTTAGAAGGATCCTCCATAAACCAACCACCCTTTTTCAATGGGGATGCTTTTACATATTGGAAGGAAAGAATGAAAATCTTCATCGAAGCTATTGATCCAGATGTATGAGATGCTGTCGAAAATGGCGCTTTTATACCCACACATGAGGTCGATGGTGTAAGGACCGAAACACCACGAAATAAATGGTCTGATGAAGATAAAAGAAAAGTTCAATTTAATTTAAAAGCCAAAAATATTATTACTACTGCTTTGGGATATGATGAGTTTTTTAGAATTTCAAATTGCAAAACTGCTAAAGAAATGTGGGACACTTTGCAAGTTACCCATGATGGTACTAGTGAAGTTAAGAGGTCGAGAATCAATTCTCTAACTCGTGAATATGAATTATTCAGAATGAACCAATGAGAAAGCATTCAGGAAATGCAAAAGAGGTTCACCCACATAGTTAATCATCTTGCATCTTTAGGCAAAAGCTTTTCTAACGAAGATTTGATTAACAAGGTTTTGAGATGTCTTAGCAGGATTTGGCAACCTAAGGTAACAGCTATTTCAGAATCGAGGGACTTGTCTACAATGACTCTAGCTACCCTCTTTGGAAAACTTCATGAGCACGAACTGGAACTGAGCAGATTAAGTCAAAGTGAAGAAAACGATAAAAAGAAAAAGGGGATAGCGCTCAAAGCCACTTCCTCAACATTTGACAATGATGATGAAGAAAATGAAGAAAGCTCAGAGAACATCGAGGTAAGCAAAGAAAATCTTCGTTTGTTAGTTAAAAAGTTTGGTAAATTTCTCAAGAAAAAAAGAACGCAAAGAAGACCTCCCTTCCCTCCGAAGAAGAATAATTACAAAGGTGAAGGAGCTTCATCGACTCCAACTTGCTATGAATGTGGCAAACTTGGTCACATGAAAATAGAGTGCCCAGTTTACTAAAAGAAGAAGGAGAAATTTGAAAATGAGCCCTTCAAGGAAAGAAAAGGAAGAAAAGCCTATATAGCATGGGATGAAAACGACTTGGATTCAACTGACAGCTCAGATAGCGAGGAAGATCAACTATGTCTCATGGCCAAAGGAGAAGAAGAAGAAAGCGAAAATAAGGTAAGTTCTAATACTACTCTATTGCCTTCTTACGATGAACTACAAGATGCTTTTGAAGAATTACATGAAGAATCTTTAAAACTCACAAAAATTATTTCTTCTTCTAAGAAAATAATTTCTTCTTTAGAAAATCAAATTCTTGTCTTAAATAAAGAAATAGAAGAATTAAAAATTGAAAATGAAACTTTGGGAATCATTGATGCATGCACAAATCATTCTTCATATGCTTCTACTTCTTCATCTTGTTCTTCATGTCATATGCTTGAAAAAGAAGTCGAAGACTTAAAGAACACTCTTTCTAAATTCACCTTTGGAAGGGATAACTTAAATATTTTATTAGGAAGACAAAGAGTGCTTTTTCAAAAGGCCGGGATAGGTTATAACCCGAAAAATAAACAAAAACTCTATAAAAATTTCTTTGTGCATTCTAGTGTTTCAAGTAGTTCTTTTATTAAATGTTTTTACTGTGGAAGGAAAGGACATAATACATCAACATGCAATGCAAGGAAAAACATAAATACAAAAATTGGAACAAAAATGGTTTGGGTTTCCAAGGGTACTATACCCAAAACTGACACACAAGGACCCAAGAAAGTTTGGGTACTAAAAGTTGAAAACTAAACATGTGTTGTAGGTGTGCTTGAAAGCCAGGAGTTCAAATTGGTATCTCGATAGCGGCTGCTCCAAGCACATGACCGAGGACGACTCAAAATTCACTATGCTTATTCCCAAGAATCATGGACACGTTACTTATGGTGATAACAACAAAGGAAAAATTCTTGGTATTGGAAAAGTCGGTAAGAACCCTAACTCCTCTATTGAAAATGTGTTGCTTGTTGAAGGTTTGAAACATAACTTGCTTAGTATTAGCCAATTATGTGATAAAGGAAATAAGGTTATATTTGATTCAAATTGTTGCATAATTGAAGATAAAAATGATAAACATGTTAAATTCATTGGTCATAGAGTAAACAACATCTATATGATTAGTCTTGATGATATATCTTCAAATGATGCGAAATGCCTTTTAAGTAAGAATGATGATTCATGGTTATGGCATAGGAGAATTACACACATTCACATGGATCACTTAAAGAAGTTGGTCTCTAAAGAGCTAGTAATTAGTCTACCCAAGCTTAGTTTTGTAAAAGATAAATTATGTGATGCATGTCAAAAGGATAAACAAATAAAGGTCTCTTTTAAAGCAAAAAATATAGTTTCAACTACTAGACCTTTACAACTTTTGCACATGGATCTGTTTAGACCTTCTAGAACTATGAGCTTTGGTGGGAATTACTATGCTTTAGTGATTATGGATGATTTTTCTAGGTTTACATGGACTTTATTTCTTACAAATAAAAATGATGCATTTCTAACTTTTAAAAGACTTACCAAAGTTATTCAAAATGAAAAAGGTTTTCAAATCTATTCTATAAGAAATGATCATAGTGGCGAATTTGAAAATAATGTTTTTGAAAATTACTGTGATGAACATGGCATTAATCATAATTTCTCTGCCCCTAGAACTCCACAACAAAATGGAGTTGTAGAAAGGAAAAATCGTTCTTTAGAAGAAATGGCAAGAACTATGCTTAATGAGGCTGCTCTTCCTAAATACTTTTGGACAGATGCTGTAAGTACAGCTTGTTATATAATGAACATGGCCCTTATAAGGCCTATTTTAAAGAAAACCCCATATGAGTTGTATAAGGGAAGAAAGCCAAATGTCTCACACTTTCATGTTTTTGGATGCAAATGTTTTGTTTTAAATAATGGAAAAGATAACTTAGGCAAGTTTGATATTTGTGAATGCTTATGTCTCTAAGGCATGTCAAAAGGTTTTTGATGATAACAAAAGCAAAAGAGAAGATCAAGCACAAAAGGAAAAATCAAGATCAAAGAAAGAAGACAAAAGGTTTATTTAGTTATAAGACTTAGGATATTAATGTCAAATGCTCTCAAGATTTCTCAAATGGTTTTTCAATATATGATTTCAAAATAAATGGGAAATTTCAAAGTTAAACATGGCTTTCAATAAAACTTGAGTTTCAACTTTAAATCTAACACTCTTAAAAGGATTTATGTTTAAACAAGTATCTTGAGGTGTTGGAAATGACTTACAAGCGTTATTGGACTTGAAAAATGTGTTCAAAGGGCAATATAATCGATTACATAATGTTTGTAATCGATTACACATCAAACAGAAAGCATGTAATCGATTACATGAACAATGTAATCGATTACAAGCAAGTCAGAGGCCATGTAATCGATTACACAATATATGTAATCGATTACACAAAGCCCAGAAAGGCAAAGAACACGTTCGATGAGCAATGTAATCGATTACATTGATGTTGTAATCGATTACAAACAAAGTCAGAAGCCATGTAATCGATTACACCAATATTGTAATCGATTACACAAAACCAAGAAACTCAAAGAACACGTTCGACGAGCCATGTAATCGATTACATGAATATTGTAATCGATTACACAGCAAGTCAGAAGTCATGTAATCGATTACATGAGCATTGTAATCGATTACAAGCAAAGTCAGAAGCCATGTAATCGATTACCTAAAGAATGTAATCGATTACACAGAGCCCAGAAAGTTCAGAAAACGTTGGAACAACAATGTAATCGATTACCTGAGATATGTAATCGATTACACGCATCCTGACAACGTCCAACGGCTATATTAAATGCATTAAATGCATGCCCAACTACCTCCAACGGCTCTATTAATTGAGAAACTTATAAATACCAAAGTTGGGTCCTTGTTTACGGTCGACCTTGAATCAAAAACTGATCATCATACTTCAAAACGTGAATCAATCCTTAAAATCATTTCTTGCTTTGTTTTCTGACTAAAAACGTGAAAAATATTTGAGAGCATATTAGAGCTTCAATTTGTAAACACTTGCTCTAGAGAGAGCTTCTTCTATTTCAATCTTATACATTCTGATTAGTGAGGGTGAGGTATCCCTCAAGTATTGTAAGGGTGAGGTATCCCTTGGAAAATAGAGGCTCAAGCTTTTGGGTGAGGTATCCCATACTTGTTGAGTGCTCAAGGTTGTAGTAGTTTTTCAAGCACCCATTGAAGCTTGAAGATATAGTGGAAAATCTCAAGGTGTTGCTTGGGACCGGACGTAGATCACAAGTGGAGTAGTGATTAAACCAGGATAAACGATTTGTGTTTGTTTCTCTAAACCCTCCTCTGCTTATCTCTATGCCTTTGTTTCATTGTTTTATTTGAATATTGTCTCCTTGGCTATTACGTTCATTAGTAAAAGTGCTTAACTCATCTATTCAATTATCTCTGATCATTCAATAGCTTCAACGAAAATTGATTATCAAATGATTTGTGAAAGATTTGTGAACTTATTTTTAACTACTCAATTCACCCCCCTCTTGAGTATTGAGGCCACTTGGTAACAAGTGGTATCAGAGCTAAACTCTTGTATAAAGAGCTTAGCAGCTTCAAGAGAAGTGATGGCTTCAAATGGTTTTTCAAATGAAGGTTCTTCTATAAATAGACCTCCTTATTTCAATGGGGATGGCTATGCCTATTGGAAAGAAAGGATGAAAATTTTTATTGAAGCTATTGACTTAGATGTGTGGGACGCAATTGAAAATGGTGCTTTTGTCCCTACACAAACTAAGGATGGTGTGACAATTAATACACCTAGAAGTGATTGGACCGATGATGATAAAAAGAAGGTTGAATATAATTTGAGAGCCAAGAACATCATCACCACATCTTTGGGGTATGATGAATTCTTTAGGGTGTCAAATTGTAAGACCGCAAAAGAAATGTGGGATACCCTACAAGTAACTCATGAAGGTACTAGTGAGGTTAAAAGATCTCGAATAAACACTCTTACTCATGAATATGAATTGTTTAGAATGAATCAAGGTGAGAGTATTCAAGATATGCAAAAGAGATTTACTCATATTGTTAATCATCTCATCTCATTGGGAAAGACATTTCCTAATGAGGATCTTATTAACAAAGTCTTGAGATGTCTAAGCGAGGAATTGGCAACCCAAGGTAACGGCGATTGCGGAATCAAGAGATTTATCAACCATGTCTCTAGCCACCCTATTCGGAAAACTTCAAGAGCATGAGCTGGAACTAAGTAGGCTCAATCAAAATGAAGAACATGACAAAAAGAAGAAGGGAATTGCACTCAAGGCCACCTCTTCCATACTTGAAGATGATGATGAAGATGGTGAAGAGGATGGTGAAAATATTGAGCTAAGTGAGGAGAATCTTAGTCTCCTTGTGAGAAAATTTGGAAGATTCTTGAAGAAAAGGGATTTCAAAGAAGACCACCCTTTCCTCAAAAGAAAGTATATCACAAAGGAGAAGGATCCTCTACTCCTCCAAAATGCTACGAATGCGGAAAACCGGGGCACATGAAAATGGAGTGTCCTATATATCTCAAGAAGACGGAGAAGTTTGAGAAAAGACCCTCCAAGGAAAAGAAAGGAAGAAGAGCATATATAGCTTGGGAGGACAATGACTTAAGCTCTTCCGACGATTCAGAAAATGAAGAAGCCCATCTTTGCCTCATGGCTCAAGGAGAAGAAAGTGGAGAAAGCGACACCGAGGTAACCTCTTCTAACCTAGAACCTCCACCTTCTTATGATGAATTGCAAGATGCCTTTCAAGAATTACATGATGAATCTTTGAGGCTCACAAAAATGATTTTGTCTTCCAATAAAACAATCTCCCTATTGAAAAAGAAAGTTTCTACTTTAACCAAGGAGATAAATGAACTTAAAATTGAAAATGAGACTTTAGGACTCATAGATGCTAATTCATCATGCATGATTTGTTCCTCACATAATAATGCATCCACATCATTACCTTATTTATCATGCAAAGCTTTTGAAAAAGAAATTGAAGACTTGAACAACACTCTTGCGAAATTCACTTTTGGAAGAGACAACTTGAATGTGTTGTTAGGAAGACAAAAATGTGTTTTCCAAAAAGCCGATTTGGGATTTAATCCAAACAACCATCAAAAGTCTTATAAGAACTTCTTTGTTTCCTCAAAAACTTCAAGTAGCCCATTTGTTAAATGTTTTCATTGTGGTAGGAAAGGGCATAGTGCATCCACTTGCAATGTTAGAAAGAACATAAACACCAAGGTTGGAATCAAAAGGGTTTGGGTCCCTAAAGGCACCATACCTAATTCTAACACACAAGGACCCAAAACAATTTGGGTACCAAAAGTTAAATCTTGAATGTGTGTTGTAGGTGTGCTTGAAGACCAAGAGCTCAAGTTGGTATCTTGATAGTGGTTGCTCCAAGCACATGACCGGTGATGGCTCCAAGTTCTCCTCCCTTACACACAAGAAACATGGTCATGTCACATATGGTGACAACAACAAAGGGAAGATTCTTAGAATTGACAAAGTTGGTAAGATCCCTTCATCATCTATTGATAATGTCTTACTTGTTGAAGGACTTAAACATAATTTACTTAGTATTAGTCAATTGTGTGATAAAGGAAATAGAGTTATATTTGATTCCTCTTGTTGTATAATTGAGGGAAAGGATGATAAGCAAGTTAAGTTTGTTGGTCATAGGGTCAATAATATATATATGATTAGTCTTGATGATATTTCCTCAAATGATGCTAAATGCTTTATGAGTAGAGAAAATGATTCATGGTTATGGCATAGAAGAATTGCTCACATTCATATGGATCACTTAAACAAATTGGTTTCTAAAGAACTAGTAATTGGTCTTCTAAAGCTCAAATTTGAAAAAGACAAACTTTGTGATGCATGTCAAAAGGGAAAACAAGTAAAGGTCTCTTTCAAAGCTAAAAACATAGTTTCAACTTCTAGACCTTTACAACTTTTGCACATGGATCTTTTTGGACCCTCTAGAACTATGAACTTTGGTGGGAATTACTATGCATTAGTGATTGTGGATGATTTTTCTAGATTTACATGGACATTATTCTTGGCCCACAAAAATGATGCTTTTCAATCATTTAGAAAACTTGCCAAAGTTATCCAAAACGAAAAAGGTTTTTGTATTGCATCCATAAGAAGTGATCATGGTGGTGAATTTGAAAATCATGAATTTGAAACTTTTTGTGATGAACATGGCATTGAGCATAATTTTTCTGCCCCTAGAACACCACAACAAAATGGTGTTGTAGAAAGGAAAAATCGATCTTTAGAAGAAATGGCAAGAACTATGCTCAATGAGGCCAATCTTCCTAAGTACTTTTTAGCGGATGCGGTTAACACCGCTTGTTATGTTATGAATAGAGCCCTAATAAGGCCAATTTTAAAGAAAACCCCATATGAATTGTACAAAGGAAGGAAACCTAATGTGTCACATTTTCATGTTTTTGGATGTAAATGCTTTGTTTTGAATAATGGAAAGGATAACTTGGGAAGTTTAATGCAAAATCGATGAGGGAATATTCATTGGTTATTCTATTCATAGCAAGGCCTTTAGAGTCTATAATAAACGAACTATGACCATAGAAGAATCCATATATGTTGCATTTGATGAAACTAACCCAAATGAGCCGAGAAAGGAACTTGTTGATGATGTTGCAGAATCTTGGCAAAGACGCACTTGGAAAATCAAGAGATAGAGTCCAAGAAGGAAGAAGAGAGACTCCTTGATCACTCATGGCAAGAAGATTCTAAAATCTTGGATCTACCCAAGGAATGGAGGACTTCAAGGTATCATCCTCTTGACAAGGTGATAGGTGATGTATCAAAAGGGGTAATCACTCGAAACTCACTTAGAGATGCATGTAATCATCTAGCCTTTGTCTCTCAAGTTGAACCTAAAGACATAAATGAGGCCATTAATGATGAGCATTGGATCTTGGCCATGCAAGAAGAACTAAACTAATTTGAGAGGAATCAAGTTTGGGAATTAGTTCCAAGGCCCAATGATCATCCTATAATTGGCACCAAATGGGTCTTTAGGAACAAACTTGATGAAACGGGTTTAATAATAAGAAATAAAACTAGGCTTGTAGCTAAGGGATATAATCAAGAAGAAGGCATAGATTATGAAGAAACTTATGCTCCCGTAGCTAGATTAGAGGCCATTAGAATGCTACTTGCATATGCTTGCATCATGGATTTCAAACTCTATCAAATGGATGTCAAAAGTGCTTTTTTAAATGGTTTTATACAAGAAGAGGTGTATGTAGAACAACCTCCTGGTTTTGAGGACTTTGAAATGCCCAACCATGTTTTTAAATTGAAAAAGGCCTTATATGGCTTGAAACAAGCTCCTAGAGCTTGGTATGAAAGGTTGAGCAAATTTTTTTTAGAAAAAGGCTTTTCTAGAGGTAAAGTTGACACCACTCTTTTCATAAAACACAAAATGCATGACATTCTTCTAGTTCAAATCTATGTTGATGACATTATATTTGGAGCTACTAACAACTCTCTTTGTAAAGAATTTTCAAATATTATGCAAAGTGAGTTTGAGATGTCCATGATGGGTGAGCTCAACTTCTTCCTTGGTCTACAAATCAAGCAAACAAGAGAAGGAACATTTATAAGCCAATCCAAGTATTGCAAGGAGCTGCTCAAGAAGTTTGGAATGGACAATGCTAAGCATATGGCTACTCCTATGGGCACCTCTTGCTATTTGGACAAGGATGAAGGAGGTAAATCGGTAGAAATTACAAAATATAGAGGTATGATTGGCTCACTCCTTTATCTCACTGCAAGTAGGCCTGATATAATGTTTAGTGTATGCATGTGTGCTAGATATCAAGCTAATCCTAAGGAATCACACCTAAGTGCTATTAAGATAATAATGAAATATCTAATAGGCACATCACAAATGGGTTTATGGTACCCTAAGGGTGCCTCATGTAGTCTTATTGGGTACTCCGATTCTGATTTTGCTGGATGCAAAATGGATCGAAAAAGCACTAGTGGGACATGCCACTTGCTTAGAAGCTCACTAGTTTCTTGGCACAGCAAGAAACAAAATAGTGTGGCATTGTCCACAGTGAAAATTTGAATATGTTGTAGTTGGGAGTTCTTTGTGCTCAAGTCCTTTGGATGAAACAAAGACAACTCTTGGACTATGGTCTTGAGCTTGATCACATTCCCATAAAATGTGATAATACTAGTGCAATTAACTTGTCAAAAAATCCCATTTTGCATTCTAGAACTAAGCATATTGAAATAAGACATCATTTCATTAGAGATCATGTTCAAAGGGTGATTGTATACTTGAATTTGTTGAAACAACTAAGCAATTAGTGATATTTTCACCAAACCCCTAGCAAAAAAAGCATTTTTCTACATTAGAAATGAACTGGGTATATTGGACCATTCATGCATAAGTTAGATATTTCTTTGCATAATCCTAAAACAAATGCCTAAGCTTGCGTTTTTCTGCATAATTATGCCACATTGCTGCACAATCTCTGAATTTTCATTATATATTTGAATCCCATACTAACTTGAGCGTCGGAGGTTTCCCCTAAATTATTTTGCAAGTGCTCCCTCATGTCCAACTTTGATCAGAAATTCAACAACCTCAAATTTCACCAAAAAGGGTGAAATTCTTGGTAAAAATGATAATTTTGATCAATTATATGAGTTGAATCATAATATGATTAGTCTATATGCTTGCATGATGATTTGAATTGATTTAAGTTGCTTTAAAACTTATTTGGATGGATTAAAATTGATTATATGCTGTTTGGAATGCAAAATCTGAGTTAAAGAGTGCTGGTAATCGATTACAATGCCTTTGTAATCGATTACACAGGTTCTGTCAGACATGTAATCGATTACACACATTTTGTAATCGATTACAACCAACTCAGAACTCAGGTAATCGATTACATCAACTATGTAATCGATTACAAGGTTCCCAGAAAGCATGTAATCGATTACACTAAAAATGTAATCGATTACATACCCACCAGGAAGCATGTAATCGATTACACCAAAAATGTAATCGATTACATACCCACCAGAATGCATGTAATCGATTACACACTCAATGTAATTGATTACACAGGGTTTTTAAAAGGTTCCTGACGCGCGTAGAGCTCATTTCTGTTTGGGCCTGTTCATCTTCCTCATTCTCTCCTTCTGCTCCCACGCACCTCAGATCTCAAAATCTCTCTTTTCTCACTCAAATCTCCATCAAAACCGGTCATTTCGCCTCTCTCAATCTCGGAAATCCCCTCTCCACATAGCCCACCGATCAAATCCCCTCACATCCCTCATCCAAATCTCCCCATCTTCTCTCACGAACACCTTCTCCACTTTTCTGACCTAATCACGTTCTCTCTCTCTCCTCACTCATCCCCAACCATTTACCACTCAACCCTTGCTTCTCCTTCTCATCAATAGCTGAATCCTCTCATCGCTCGAAGCACCCAAGAACAGAGGCTGTTGTTGGAGGTTCCTCTGGTGGCTCTTCACGCAATATATCCGGCCGGACCTCACGAGGCACTTCTCCACCGTGAAGAAAGCCGAGTTGTTCCGGAAGAACTTCCACTTTGCAAAATCATCTCTCCGTGTATCTTCCCATCACCTTCTGCGAGAGTGAACCTTTAGAGAGCTTTAGGACAATAGAAAACTTAGGCTTCTTTGGGATTCCCGAGCATAGAGAAGGCCATCTACCCTAATCTTGTCCGAGTGTTTTATGCTAACTCGAAGGTTGAAGATAATTGCATAATCTACGAAGTGAAAAAGCAACAAATCAAAGTTAACCATGGCAGAGTGGTATAGGCTTACCAAGCTCACTCCGATGGAGCTCGGTTACGTGGAAATGCCAAAGTACGGGGGCATGAGTTTGAGCATAAAGGCTCGCTCTTCTCTCTTTGATTAGGACCGGCTACCACCTCCCATGATCCTAGACGCGAGAATAATGGCCACCGGCCTCACTATGGAAAACAGGGTTCTCCACTACCTCTTGGTTCGTGGATTGATTCCCAGAGGAGGGAATTACTCCCAAGTCCTCAAGGATGATGTAGTGGCATTATGGGCAATGACCACAAGGCACCCAATAAACTGGGGATACTACATTCTAGAGCATATGCTGGACATCAAGAAAAAGAAGAACTTTGCTCTCCCCTTCGCCATGTTGGTCACCACAATCCTTGAGTACTGTCGCATTTCGCTGACTGAAGAGTCCAAGGACACTAGCTCGAGGGGACCCCAATCAATTGGGCTACATACTCTGAAGAAGCATCAACTCTACAAGATGGAAGATAGGTGGCATTACATTACTCATGGCACATTTGGCCATATCCATCACGATCCAGATAGTGATGATGAGGAGGCTCAGTACCCTGCCTCTGCTCCTACTCTAGCTTCTCTTAATCTTCTGCTCCAAGAAATGCGCAATCTGAGCGCCAACGTAAACACACGCATGGATCATATAGAGCAAAAGATCGACCATCTTGAGCTGAGGATGGACTACTCAGACCAGGAGCTTGCCTCCATTCGATCCCTCTTACGTGGACCTCCTGTTCCTGAGAGTCCTGCTCGCTGCGCACCCCCACATCTCTTGCCCCTCCGGATCCCATATCCTTCGCTGGTCCATCTGGAGTTCCTGCTGATGATGAGGAGCTTCTGGACTCTGACGACGACCTTATGCCCAGCGATGATAACATTGATCTAGGAGACTCTGCTGCGGATCCAGAGGGTGAAGTCTTTTGTGACAGCGAGGACACTGATAGTGATCATGGCCTATAGCCTTGATATATTTTCTTGTATTGATGACCACCTTGTACTTATTTTGTTTTGACTTTGATTATATAAAATTGGTATACCTTTATGGTTATCTTTTGATTATTGCCTACTAGTTGTGATATGTTTATTTGTACATGCTGATTATCAATACATGAACTTGTTTTCACTTTGAATGATTGGCTGTTGGAATATTGATTGGACTGATCTTTGTGGCTTTTCTGTTATGACAAACAATTGGGAATCATGCAATATAGCTGTCATGCTGTCCATTTCTTTCTTAAATGCTTATGTCTTTTTGATAATGCCAACGGGGGAGAAAATAAGGAAAAATGAAATGTAACTAATGGTTGCATGAGAAATTAAAGGTTGCATGAGTACGGGGGAGTTATTGACCTTTTAAGTTATTAAGCTTTTTATATGCAAGATCTAACCCAATATCATGCATAAACTCCGGGGGCAGCATTGTACCTAAATGACTATTATATACAAATGCAAAAACTCTTTCTTTTTCCTATGATCAGTTTGTCATCATCAAAAAGGGGGAGAATGTGAATGCTTATGTCTCTAAGGCATGTCAAAAGGTTTTTGATGATAACAAAAGCAAAAGAGAAGATCAAGCACAAAAGAAAAAATCAAGATCAAAGAAAGAAGACAGAAGGTGTATTTAGTTATAAGACTTAGGATATTAATGTCAAATGCTCTCAAGATTTCTCAAATGGTTTTTCAATATATGATTTCAAAATAAATGGGAAATTTCAAAGTTAAACATGGCTTTCAATAAAACTTGAGTTTCAACTTTAAATCTAACACTCTTAAAAGGATTTATGTTTAAACAAGTATCTTGAGGTGTTGGAAATGACTTACAAGCGTTATTGGACTTGAAAAATGTGTTCAAAGGGCAATGTAATCGATTACATAATGTTTGTAATCGATTACACATCAAACAGAAAGCATGTAATCGATTACATGAACAATGTAATCGATTACAAGCAAGTCAGAGGCCATGTAATCGATTACACAATATATGTAATCGATTACACAAAGCCCAGAAAGGCAAAGAACACGTTCGACGAGTAATGTAATCGATTACATTGATGTTGTAATCGATTACAAACAAAGTCAGAAGCCATGTAATCAATTACACTAATATTGTAATCGATTACACAAAACCAAGAAACTCAAAGAACACGTTCGACGAGCCATGTAATCGATTACATGAATATTGTAATCGATTACACAGCAAGTCAGAAGTCATGTAATCGATTACATGAGCATTGTAATCGATTACAAGCAAAGTCAGAAGCCATGTAATCGATTACCTAAAGAATGTAATCGATTACACAGAGCCCAGAAAGTTCAGAAAACGTTGGAACAACAATGTAATCGATTACCTGAGATATGTAATCGATTACACGCATCCTGACAACGTCCAACGGTTATATTAAATGCATTAAATGCATGCCCAACTACCTCCAACGGCTCTATTAATTGAGAAACTTATAAATACCAAAGTTGGGTCCTTGTTTATGGTCGACCTTGAATCAAAAGCTGATCATCATACTTCAAAACGTGAATCAATCCTTAAAATCATTTCTTGCTCTGTTTTCTGACTAAAAACGTGAAAAATCTTTGAGAGCATATTAGAGCTTCAATTTGTAAACACTTGCTCTAGAGAGAGCTTCTTCTATTTCAATCTTATACATTCTGATTAGTGAGGGTGAGGTATCCCTCAAGTATTGTAAGGGTGAGGTATCCCTTGGAAAATAGAGGCTCAAGCTTTTGGGTGAGGTATCCCATACTGTTGAGTGCTCAAGGTTGTAGTGGTTTTTCAAGCACCCATTGAAGCTTGAAGATATAGTGGAAAATCTCAAGGTGTTGCTTGGGATTTGGACGTAGATCACAAGTGGAGTAGTGATTGAACCAGGATAAACGACCGTGTTTGTTTCTCTAAACCCTCTCTCGCTTATCTCTCGAGCACCTTTGTTTCATTGTTTTATTTGAATATTGTCTCCTTGGCTATTACGTTCATTAGTAAAAGTGCTTAACTCATCTATTCAATTATCTCTGATCATTCAATAGCTTCAACGAAAATTGATTGTCAAACGATTTGCGAAAGATTTGTGAACTTATTTTTAACTACTCAATTCACCCCCCCTCTTGAGTATTGAGGCCACTTGGTAACAATGTTAAGTCTGATGAAGGTATATTTCTTGGTTATTCAAATCATAGTAAAGCTTTTTGTATATATAATAAAAGAACTATGACTATTGAAGAATCTATACATGTTGCATTTGATGAAACTGACCCAAATGGATCGAGAAAGGATCTTGTTATTGATGATGTTGCAGAGGTCTTGGCAGAAACACATTTGGATAGTAAAGAAAAAGAAATCAAGGAGCAAGAGGATAAACAAAGATAAGAAGATTCGCAAGCTTTGGAACTTCCCAAAGAATGGCGAACTTCAAAATATCATTCCCTTGATTAGATTATCGGTGATGTATCTAAAGGTGTAAGTACTCGTAACTCTCTTAGAAATGCTTGTAATCACTTAGCGTTTGTTTCTCAAATTGAACCTAAGGATTTAATTGAAGCTTTTGATGATGAACATTGGATCTTAGCTATGCATGAGGAATTAAATCAGTTTGAAAGAAATCAAGTTTGGGAATTAGTTGCTAGACCTAATAATCACCCTATAATTAGAACTAAATGGGTTTTTAGAAACAAACTTGATGAAAATGGGTTAATAACTAGAAACAAAGCTAGATTGGTTAATAAAGGGTATAATCAAGAACAAGGAATAGATTATGAAGAAACCTATGCACCTGTAGCTAAATTAGAAGCTATTAGAATGTTACTTGCTTATGCTTGCATCATGGATTTCAAATTATATCAAATGGATGTCAAAAGTGCCTTCCTAAATGGTTTTATTCAAGAGGAGGTATACGTTGAACAACCTCCAGGTTTTGAAAATCATGAACTACCCAACCATGTTTTTAAACTTAAAAAGGCTTTATACGGTTTAAAGCAAGCTCCTAGAGCTTGGTATGAAAGGTTGAGTAAGTTCCTTTTAAAGAATGGTTTTTCAAGAGAAAAAGTCGATACTACCCTCTTCATTAAAAATGAAAAGCATGACATTCTTCTTGTACAAGTATATGTGGATGATATTATCTTTGGTGCTACTAATGAATCCCTTTGCAAAGAATTTGCTAAGACAATGCAGAACGAATTTGAAATGTTAATGATGGGAGAGTTAAATTTCTTTCTCGGATTTCAAATCAAACAAACGAACGAAGGGACATTCATAAGTCAAACCAAATACTGCAAGGAATTACTCAAGAGATTCGAAAAGGAAAACGCTAAACACATGGCCACTCCGATGGGCACTTCCTATTATTTGGACAAAGATGAAGGAGGTAAATCAGTAGAAATAATGAAATATAGAGGTATGATTGGATCTCTTCTTTATCTTACTGCTAGTAGGCCAGATATTATGTTTAGTGTATGCATGTGTGCTAGATATCAAGCAAACCCTAAGAATCTCATTTAAGTGCTGTTAAACGAATAATGAAATACCTAGTAGGCACTTCACAAATGGGCTTGTGATACCCTAAAGGTGCCTTATGTAGCCTAATAGGCTATTCTGACTCTGATTTTGCTGGGTGCAAATTGGATAGAAAAAGTACTAGTGGGACATGCCATTTTCTTAGTAGTTCTTTAGTCTCTTGGCATAGCAAGAAACAAAATAGTGTGGCTCTGTCCACCGCTAAGGCTGAATATGTTGCAGCCAATAGTTGTTGTGCTCAAATCCTATGGATGAAGCAACAACTTTTAGACTACGATCTTCAGCTTAATCACATCCCGATAAGATGTGATAATACTAGTGCAATAAATATCTCTAAGAATCCCATTCTGCATTCTAGAACAAAGCATATAGAGATAAGACATCACTTTATCAGAGATCACGTACAAAAAGGGGATAGCATTCTTGAATTTGTTGAAACATCTAAGCAACTTGCAGATATCTTCACTAAACCCCTAGCAAAAGAAGCATTCTTTTATATAAGAGGAGAATTAGGCATAATTGATCAATCCAACATATAAATGCTTGTTATTTGCTTAAATTTGTTTTTAATCCTTCTTGAATTATTACTGACTTGAGCGTTGGAGTTATCCCAAAATCTTTTTTGCAGGTACTCCATCAACAGGTATGCTTTTGTCTCTCAAAAATGTATTTTCTAGACATATATATGTGTTTTTTCTTGTTTAGTTATTCGAATACCTCCATATGGTATTCGAATACCATTGCTGCTATACGAGAAAACTTGTGTTTTTTTCTATTAAGGCATTCGAATACCATCAGGATTATTCGAATACCCAGAGGCTTTCTGTTTCAGTTTCTCTCACAGGGCTCTGGAGTATTCGAATACCATCAGGGTTATTCGAATACCCTGAAGCTTTCTGTTTTAGTTTCTCTCTGGAGTATTTGAATACTTTGTGAGTATTCGAATACTGTAAAAAGCAATCTATTCAAATACCTGGTGTGGTATTCGAATACCCTCTGTCTGAAGGCTGTGTCCTTTGAGCTTTCCCAAACGTTGTATTCGAATATCTACTCATGGTATTCGAATAGATTTGGGCATTCCTTAAATACCCCCCTCTCCTGCGTATCCGAATACACCTTTCTCTTCTCTCTCCACTTTCAAAAAAAAACTCTTTGCTTTCCCTCCTCCTAAAACCTCTCTTTCTCACCGTCTCCACCCCTCTCCTTCTCCTCCATTATTTCCCTTTCATGGTCTCATCCTCCTCTCGCTCTAAGCATCCTCGTACAAAGACGGCTCCATGCAACAACCCGCTGGACCTTCGCAGGCTTTCCTCCAATGAGCAACAGTTTGGGCGCTTCGTCACACACTTTCGAGAGCGTAACTTGGTGCAACCGAAGTACCTCGACTTGGGGTTCTTCGAAAGAGAACGTGGTTAGACTTTCTAAACCGGCTAAATCACCAAGGCGTACTTCACTTCTGCTCTTTCTCTGCTGCTTTGTATCCTGACCTGGTCAAGATGTTCTATTGCAACCTGAAGATTAAAGGTCAGGAGCTACACTCCAGTGTCTGTGACCAAAACATTGTGATCATACCTAGGAATTGGGTTCAGATGTTTGGCTTGCAGTCAACTGGCCGCTTTGTTGAAGAAGATTCACTCCTCCAGCTCTTCGACAAGAACAGAGCAATTGAAGATGATCTCCGACCTGGGTTGGCTTTACCTTCGACTCAAAAGGGAGTCAAAGGAGGCATGATGAAGAGCCAGGATAGGCTACTACACTATGCTTATGCCCACATCCTCGCTCCTAGAGGTGGGAACTACGCCTACATGAGTGAAGATGATGTGTTCATGCTGTGGATTCTAAAGCAAGGCCATCAGATTAACTGGCCCGTCTACATTATGAAGCACATGATGAGGGCAAAAAGTAAAGAGCGGTGTGAACTTCCCTACGGCGTGATCATTACTGCCTTTTTAGGCAAGTATCCACATATTCTGGAAATCGAGCGAGCGACCCCGCTAACCCATCATCACGTTTTTGGGTCCTTTACCCTTAACAAAATGAAGATGATCAGGACCGATGAAGGCTGGTGTTCCCAGTGGAAGTTGATGATGATGAGGACGACCCTCAAGGCAATCCTGCTCCCCTGCTGCTGCTGCTGATATCGCTACTCCTGCTCCTGCTCCTGTCACGAATGAGCAAAATCCTGGCTTCTCTGTTGGATAACAGAACCTTCATGGAGAACACCTTCACTATTCTATTTGACAGAATAGCTGGTGTTGAGCGTGAACAGGCAGCCCTTCGAGCTTTGTTGTCTGGCAACGACCCTGCCTCTCCTCCTCCACCACCTGATGCCTATTTCTAGGGCTTGCTTAGTCTTAGGATTTGTTGCTTATGTTATGTTTTTTTGGCTGTTTATTGTATTGACTGTCTTTTAATTACAATTGTATATGCACTTGGCCACTTTCATTTAATACAATGAGTATTTCAATCTGTTGTCAATTACAATCATTCATTGTTTATCTCATACATATTTATCAATGTGCTTTATTGAATGAATGCATCCTTTTTGATCATATCAAAAGGGGGAGAAAAATAATCAATCTTATTTGAGAAAAGATAGGTTAAAATTGGCTCTTGGATTCTAAAAGAAAGAGGGAGAATGTGCTTGTTTTGTTATTACATTACCTCTGTGAGTAAGTCTCCTATCTTTTTGAATTCCAATTTTTATAAACTAATGCTTTTCTCAATGATAGTTTGTCATCATCAAAAAGGGGGAGAATGTGATTACCATGCAACATTGATGATGAGTTTTGATGATAACAAACATAGAGATGATAAGAAGACCGAGTCCAAGATCTTCAAGATTAGCATTAGGACTTAGGATCTCTCTTGTACAGAGCTCTCATAGGATATCTTAATGTTTAACTCAAAAGATCTAAGAACATGTTTTTCTACAAACTAAATTAAAGTTTTAATGTGGCTTTGATAATCAAAGAGTTTGTGGATTTTCTAAACTTATATAATCTGGTTTCTAAAAGTGTTTTTCAGTTTTTTAACAGAGGTATTCGAATACCATTAAAGCCATTCGAATACAACCCTTCTAAAAATGCTTTTACAAACATGTTTCAAATGGTGGTATTCGAATACCTTAGTGTGGTATTCGAATACTGTGGGTCTGAACTGTTTTTTTTATAGACTGATATTAGTGGTATTCGAATACCTCATAATGGTATTCGAATAACCCAAGACTGAACTACTTTTTATATATTGATATCAGTGGTATTCAAATACCACAATAAGGTATTCGAATAACCCACGAGTTTCTACTTCTATTTTTTTGAATTTGATACGTAAACGAATTTGCATTTATTATGCTATTAATTCCCTCAATGATATTTTCTGATCAAAGACTCTATAAAAAGAGACCTTGCCTCACGTCTGAAACACACGAATCCTTGAAATTATTTTTGGTTATGCAAAAATGCTGTTTACATAATTCTCTCTTTCTCTTTGTGCTCTTTTTGGTAAAATTCTGAGATATTCTTAGAGAGCTCTATAGTGCTTCAATTTGTATAATTTACTCTGAGTGAGAGTTTCTTTTCATCTACTTTCTTTTATTCTGCTTCGAGGGTGAGGTATCCCTCAAGGTTTGTATAAGGGTGGGGTATCCCTGCAGTGAGACTTTAGCACAAGGGTAGAGTTTTCCTGTGTGTGAAAAGTGCTCTTTTTTTGTGTGATAGCAAGCACCTATTGAAGCTTGTATACTTAGTGAAAAATCTCAGCTTTCGAGGATGGACGTAGACCACAAGTGGTTTAGTGGTCGAACCGGGATAAATACTTGTGTACTGCTTCTCTTTTCTTAATCTCTTTATTTTATGTAATTTTAATTTACTGCATATTTATTTTCCACTATTTTTATTGTTTCTTTTCTTCTTCCCATCTGTGCATTTATTTATTAAGTTTTTAATATTTGTTTTTGTTAAAAAAAGGTTTTGTGAAAAAGTTTTATACTCAATTCAGCCCCCCCTCTTGAGTACTGGAAGCCACTTGGTAACATAAAAGACTTAAGTCATAAGAACCAAAAAAAGAGTTTTCATAAAGCAAAATCTACTACATCCTTAAGTACATCATTATATATTCTAAAAGCATAAAACTTAAGTACTTCAAGAATAAGCATACCTATACATATGACTACCAAATAAAATTGAGCCTTGTCCAAGTCCAAACACCTGAAGAACGGGCTCCTACACCCAATCTTCATCCAAATCCCTTTCGGGATCCCCAATAGACAAAGTCCCCAGTCTGGGCATGTCACTACGGACCGGAGTCCGAGCAATCAACTCCGCTGAACCCTCCCTATAGGAAGCTCTCCGATCATCCCAAAGCTCCCCAAGGGGCATGTGGAACTCTAAGTGAACATCTGCGTCCATGGTAAATGTGACCGCCTTATACCGGGTCCTGTTCCAACTCAAGGTGACGACTCCGTCATATCGAACGCGCCCCATGTCCCACTGGACACTCCATGCTCCAGTGCCTCCATGAAACAGTAGCCTAGTGAAACCTCGCGTGCCTTGCCTTGGCGCCATCATAGTCTTTTCCATCGTAAATACGAAACAAAAGTAGACAGAATAATACAATAGAAGAGGTGAGATCCCCTACATCAATACTAATATGGCAGCAAGAAACATAACGAAAGACAAAAATGTCTTTCATACACAACAACATCATATAATAGCAGATATAATCATGTTATCAACTGATAAGTAATTCAGCAATGTACATCAAGACACATATATATAAGCATGGATCATTCACAATAACAGATATACTGACTATGCATATGCACGATATGTATGCTGACCATCCCTATGCACAATGCAACTGGTTCCTACTCCATGGAGCTAATCACAACTTCGGAGAGAATGATTGGGAGAGTCACTGTCTAAACATCGTTAGCCTCAAATCAAGTGCACCTCAAAAATAATCAATATGCACAACATGGATATGCAAGACACTCTCAACCAGATCGTGAATAGAGTAGTGTTTCATCGAGATCGTTCGGTGCGTTGCTTGGTCACCATGGCCCAGTGGAGCTACCCACTGTCCACTTGCGGGATACCCATGCCCCAACGTCTCCAAGGTCATTCATAGACCTTCACTTACGCAATTCGCACCCGCACTAAAGTTTAATTCAATCTCTTAGGCATTCCTCCTTGACAATAAGTCATTCCGACTTTCATAATGTATGATCACATGATAATGAACATAGGCATTCCGCATTAACAACAAGTCCTTCTGACTTTCACAATGTATGATCACATGATAATGAACATAGACATTTCGCCTTAACAACAAGTTATTCTGACTTTCACAATGTATGATCACATGATAATGATGCATAATATTCTTTAGCAACATCAATCTCATCAAGAGAAGTCATAACAGGGTTCCAATCAACCATTGACCACTCAGGGCCCAGTCCATTAGTTCAACAACATCATAACATTATGTTCGATCGCAAGGCATCTCAAATACACAATTCTCATAAAATCATCCTCTTTAAAAATTTCATGAAGCATTCTCCTAACTAAGTCCCTCGAATGATCTTTCCTTATATTATTTATGAAATCCTAACAAGAAACCACATTTGTCATAATCCTCATAATTCTTTTCTTTTTTTCCCCTAAATCTTTCTAAGTTTCCACTACTTTTCTTCCAAACTTGTTTTTCCTCACGAAACCAAAATTACTTTTTTTCTTAATGATCAAATTTATTCTTTCCCATCATTATCTTATAAATTCTTAATTAAATTTCTTGGTCATCTAGTTATCTAAATTTACCACTAATAGATCATTTCCCAATATTCCAATTACCTCCAAAATTGTTTCCATTTGGTACATCCAAAAGTTATTACTCCTCAAATCATGACATTACAATTATTTTCAATCTTGCTTATAAATCTTTAAACCCTAATTTGTCTCCTATATCACTTAAACAATATTCCCTAACACTCTGTCTAAAACTTCTATTATTCAACTTCTAAATAAAATTCTTTCCATCCTAATTACTCTTCCATCTTATTATCAAATATTTTAGGTTTCCAATTCACCCTTACCTCTAATTATCAAATAGTATAACCAAGGATCAATCCTCTACAATGGTAGAACTTGTTTCTTTCTTCATTCAACCTATAACCTCATAGATCATGTCATTATCACCTAATCATCTAAGCCCTTAATAACCAATATTTTCTCATGGATATCTCTTCTTAGGCCAAGGTGGCCGTGGGCCTCAAGGTTCAAAGGAAACCATTCTTTCTCAACACAATCATGGCATGCCGCTTACTTTAATCATCATAATTTATTAAATTCATGCTTACCATCAAAATCATATACATCCATTAAATCATCACAAACATCATTACATACATCAATATCATATAATCATACAAAATCAAACAAGCATAAACCAAAATCACACATTTGAGTGGATGAATCCTCACGTGGACTCTCCAATCCCAACACAACCATTCGTTCCTCACCACCATAGTATGGTTAATGAGGTTAATCTCCCTCTTACCTAGGGTGTAGCCTCCAAGCTCCTTGTAAGTCCTTGTGTAGCAAATTTTCTCCACCAATAGGTTCTTAGAATCAAAGCAAACATATAAGAATTAGTACCTAGGGCTTGAATAAGATTACCATAGGTCAAAGTATGGCTTTACATTCTTTTAAAATGAAGTGAGAAAGAATATTCAAGAACTTTACCTTAGGGATTTAGAACTTGAGGTTTGAAGCAAAGCTTAAAGAAATGCTTGAAGATGGATGAACTAGAGATGGATTCCCACACAAAATGTCTTAGAATAATATAGAGACGCAAGATTCAAGGTTGTCTTGAATTATTGAGGATTTGGTGATACTTTTTTGGGGGTTGCCCATGAGCCTTCCAAGGAGAAAAAAAGAAAGTTTTGATAAATGGTCATTTACACACAAACATGGAAAGCTTATGAAAGATGAGAACTTTACCTTAGGAGTTGTCAAACCCTAGATTGTAGAATCACTTGAACAAGCCCAAAATCCTCACCTAAATGGTCTTAGGAAAAGGATGTAGATTCAAGAAGGTAGATGAGTGAAAACAAGGAAAATGAGATAGAGGTTTTAGTGGAAGTGGCCGCGAGGTACATAGGAAAAATGAGAGGAGAGAAAATAGAAATCAAGTATTCTCACCTTAAGAGTTTCAAGCTAGGGCTGGAAAGAAAATGATGGAGATGAGAGAACTAGATGATGATCTCAACATAGAAAACTATCCATGAAGTATGTAGATCCTAGAAATATGATTGAATGGAGGAAACAAAATGGAAGAGAGAAAATGATGAGTGATTGCCATGAGGTTGAGAGAAACTGATGAGAAAGAAAGTGATAGAAAGTATAGGGTAGAGAGAGAAAGTGATAGGAGATTTTGGAAGATGAAAAGATGGTAACTTTTGTGAAATGTGAAAGCTTGTGAAAAGATGACAACTTGTCATGTTTTCCTCCTTCAAAGTCGTGCCCTCCTAGGAAAATGGAGCAAAGCTTCCATTTCAAGCTTCTCCCAAAGCTTCTTTGAGAAGCTTCGCACGTTTCCCAAAAAAGTCAAATCATGTTGTCATAAAATGATGTGACGATATCACTTAGATGATATCATAAAAGTGACTAGATGGAAATGATATACTAGATTTTTACTGCAAACTATTATCCAATGGGTAAAAGTTACAGTTATCACTGTCGGTATCTATTGTCCAATAGACAATAGGTTGTACCCAAATTTTATCCGTCAGATAAAATCTCGAAAAAACTAAAACTTCGTAAACTGTGTCCGGCCTCTGGTTTAGTAAGATCCCTCATCACTGTTTTCATAGTCCAAGGTTTTCTAGCCTCGAGGAAAATATTTCATTTTCCCGGCTCTGTTTAGTGTGCACGTGAATTGATAAATATATTAAAATAATCAAATAATTCAAATAATTCCAAAAAAATTTACAAAAATCATAAATATTATAAAATGGATTTTTATCATGAAACTAGCAATTTTCGGGGTGTTACAACTCTCTCATTCTAAAAAGAAATTTCATCTTCGAAATTTGTTACACCTTAGAATACACGTGGATATTGTTCCTTGTAAAATATCTCTTGATCTTCAACACAGCCACAATGGTGAACTCTGAGTTTTTGTAGAGTAGTTCTTCTCGTGTACTCTCAATTGTCTTGAAGCATACGTTTCCAGTCCTTTTATTTGCACAAGCACACGTTCTAAGCTCTAATGTGGAGTCTCACGAGACGTCTCAGAAGTTCGCTGGAATTCAGTAGAATCAACATTAGCGAAGTAGTGGAGTATCTCTTTAATCCTTGAAAATTTCCCTCACATGCATCAGTCTACACAAAACTTAACTCTTTCACGTAAGCTGGATGGGAGGTCCTACCATCTTGGAAATATCTTCTACTTTCAAACGAATCTGATGGTAACTAGAACGCAATTTGATCGTGGTGAAAAATAATGGCTTCCTTCGGTTGTTCCATCAAACCATCTAACCTCGATCTTAACAAGAATTGTCTCATAGGGCAAGTTCATACCTAATTGTAATGTATTTGGTACCATGTTATGTTTTGGATTAGAAGCATATCTTCTCGATCGAAATACAAGGGAAACGTTATGAAGGTTAAGAAAGAAAAGGTAATGAAGTCATTTGGTATACTACTGGGTCCATCTGACGAAAAATTCGATATTGTCCAATAAAATTTAGGAATAAGCTTCATGGATTCAAATCCAAAAATCTCTGTTTCAAAAACAATAAAGTTCTATTGGAACAGAATAACGAGATATGGTCAAAAAATAACCAATCCCTTTCTGAGATCAAGTCTATTATGAAAAAGACAAACAATATTGGCAAAAAGGATTCCAATTTTTTAACAATAACGGGGTAGTTTGAACAAACTTGCGTAATAAGAACAAGCTTAGAAATGTGAAATAGTAGTATTCAAACTAAAGGAAAACGTTAACACAAATAAACCCAAATGGTTCACATAACCATAGGTAACAAAAGAATAGGTCAACCTAAATCAAACAGTACAATTTCAAGACTTACTTCCTACAATACAATCTCCCTCATTTAGGCCTTCAGATAGGGAGGCTTCTGCTCCACTCAATGCATAGATCCTTCCTTCGACTTAGGATCTGGTCGCATGTACATTGCTATTAGAAGACTCCTTCTTTGATCGGATACACTTTCTGGGAATGTGTCTGGGCTTCCCGCACTTAAAACAGATCATTTCCTTGCTCGTACACTCCTTCGTTAAGTGATTCCTTCCACACCTCTTACAATGTGGTAAAAACTTCATGGTCTGACTGAATCTATTGTCACTAGTACTTCCTCAATTTGTTCATTGTTACGGTTGACTCCCCGATGGTCGTACATACGATTTTTGCTGGGATCGATTAGCCTCACATCTCATTCCTTTTTGGAACCTAGATGGTCCAAAGTTACGTTTTCTCTTCTCTTGTGATTGATCTAACTCCTCAATCCGACGATACTTATCCAACAAAGCTGGGAATTGCTCGATTCCTAAAGGTAGAACTGCTCGCTTCAAGTCATGCCTCAATCCTTATTCGAACTTACGGCACTTCCACTCCTCATCAAGTTGTAGCTAAAGATGCCTTAAGAACTTCGACAAGCTTTCAAACTTAGTTTCATACTCACTGACTAACATGCTTCCTTGTTTTAGGCCTAGAACTCTATTTCTTTTGCGTGCCTCGTACTGGTTGGAAAATACTTCTCCAGGAATTTGTTCTTGAAGACTTCCCAAGTTATTATGGTTCCCTCAGCACTCATCAATCATCGGGCTTCCACCCACCAGTCTTCGGAACTTCCCATGAGCATGAAGGTAGCATAGGTCACCTTTTGAGCATCAGTGCATCCCATTCCTTTAAATATCTTCTCCAATTCTTGGATCCAAAGACTCGCCTTCTCTGGGTCGCATTCTCCTCTGAATTATAGTGGATTGTTGTGATGAAACCTTGATAAATTTTGAGTTTCAGTGCTCACTTCTTATTGTTGGGCAGCTCTTCGGTTCTGTTGCACTATAACGTCTGCCATCCTTTGCATCGCCTCAATTGCTGCAGTCATACTCTTGCTGTCTTGTCTAGGGTTCACAAGTATATCCCTGCCATGAGCTACCACGATCCTTCGAAGTTAGATGAAACAATATATAATGAAAGTCAGGTGAAATCATTCAAACAATTTTCGTCTCTTTTCGGAAACCAAACAATATGACACACAACACAACCAAGACAAACCTACCCACAAACCCAAAAGACTCTGACTTGGACTTTACTCACACTAGAAGTACCACTCTAATGGTATAGGTATAGACAATATTTTAGCACGAGTTCAGTCATCCGACTAGACTCTCACTAGAAGAACTCCAATTCCTCCTAGTTCGCCTAGTTAAAGTCATAGTTTCTTGTCCACACAGAACATTACATACTGAGTTGGCCAGTCCTCAATATCATGTGACTATGTAACAGTAATTACTAACACCCAACCTAAAGCAACTTATGCAATCCTCTTTTAACATCTCAAACAAGAGACAAGGAAATGCATAACACACACATAGACATTTCTACATGTCTAAGCATAATCAGTCCATATCCTGGCTCAACAGGATGAACTACTCTGATACCACCTAATGTAACACCCTCTTCGAGGAGCATTACATTTTAGACCGACTCTTATATTTTAAAAACCTTCAAGTTGTGAAATAGTTAATATTGTAAAAATGCGATTTCAAAATTTCCTTTTAACAGATAATATAAGTTTACCGAAATAAATAAAAGACTCAAGTCATAAGAACCAAAAAAAGAGTTTTCATAAAGCAAAATCTACTACATCCTTAAGTACATTATCATATGTTCCAAAAGCATAAAACTTAAGTACTTCAAGAATAAACATACCTATACAAATGACTACCAAATAAAATTGAGCCTTGTCAAGTCTAAACACCTGAAGAATGGGCTCCTGCACCCGATCTTCGTCCAAATCCCTTTCGAGATCCCCAATAGACAAATCCCCCAGTCGGGGCATATCACTACGGACTGGAGTCCGAGCAGTCGACTCTACTGAACCCTCCCTATAGGAAGCTCTTCGATCATCCCAAAGCTCCCCAAGGGGCATGTGGAACTCTAAGTGAACATCTGCATCCATGGTAAATGTGACCACCTCATACTGGGTCCTGCTCCAACTCAAGGTGACAACTCCGTCATATCGAACGCGCCCTGTGTCCCACTGGACACTCCATGCTCTGGTGCCTCCATGAAATAGTAGCCTTCTGAAACCTCGCGGGTCTTGCTTTGCAGCCATCACAATCTTTTCCATCATAAATATGAAACATAAGTAGACAGAATAATACAATAGAAGAGGTGAGATCCCCTACATCAATACCATCATGGCAGCAAGAAACATAATGAAAGACAACATTGCCTTTCATACACAACAACATCATATAATAATAGATATAATCATGTTATCAACTGATAAGTAATTCAGCAATATACATCAAGACACACATATATATAAGCATGGATCATATCACAATAACAGATATACTGACTATGAATATGCACGATGTGTATGCTGACCATCCCTATGCACAATGCAATCGGTTCCTGCTTCATGGAGCTAATCACAACTTCAGAGATAATGATCAGGAGAGTCACTGTCTGAACATTGTTAGCCTCATATCAAGTGCACCTAAAAAATAATCAATATGCGCAACATGGCTGTATAAGACACTCTCAACCAGATCATGAATAGAGTAATCTTTCGTCAAGATCTTTCGGTGCGTTACTCGGTCACCACGGCCTAGTGGAGCTACCTACTGTCCACTTGTGGGATACCCGCGCCCCGACGTCTACAAGGTCATTCATAGACCTTCACATATGCAATTCGCACCCGCACTAAGGTGTAATTCAATCTCCTAGGCATTCCGCCTTGACAACAAGTCATTTCAACTTTCACAATATATAATCACATGATAATGAACATAGGCATTCCGCCTTAACAACAAGTCCTTCCTACTTTCACAATGTATGATCACATGATAATGAACATAAGCATTCGGCCTTAACAACAAGTCATTCCGACTTTCACAATGTATGATCACATGATAATGATGCATAATATTCTTTAACAACATCAATCTCATCAAGAGAAGTCATAACAGGGTTCCAATCAACCATTGACCACTCAGGGCCTAGTCCATTAGTTCAACAACATCATAACATTATGTTTGATCGCAAGGCATCTCAAATACACAATTCTTAGAAAATCATCCTCTTTAAAAATTTCATGAAGCATTCTCCTAACTAAGTCCCTCGAATGATCCTTCCTCATATTATTTATGAAATCCTAACAAGAAACCACATTTATCATAATCCTCACAATTCTTTTCTTTTTTTTTCCCTAAGTCTTTCTAAGTTTCCACTACTTCTCTCCTAAACTTGTTTTTCCTCTTGAAATCAAAAATCACTCTTTTTCTTAATAATCAATTTTATTCTTTTCCATCCTTATCTTATAAATTATTAATTAAATTTTTCGGTCATCCAGTTACCTAAATTTACCACTAATAGATCATTTCCCATGATTCCAATTACCTCTAAAATTGCTTCCATTTGGTACATCCAAAAGTTATTACTCCTCAAATCATGACATTACAATTATTTTCAATCTTACTTATAAATCTTTAAACCCTAATTTGTCTCCCAAATCACTTAAACAATATTCCCTAACACTCTTTCTAAAACTTTTATTATTCAACTTCTAAATAAAATTCTTTCCATCCTAATTACTCTTCCATCTTATTATCAAATATTTTAGGTTTCCAATTCACTCTTACCTCGAATTATCAAATATTATAACCAAGGATCAATCCTCTACAATGGTAGAACTTGTTTCTTTCTTTATTCAACCTGTAACCTCATAGATCATGTCATTATCACCTAATCATCTAAGTCCTTAATAACCAATATTTTCTCACGGATATCTCTTCTTAGGCCAAGGTGGCCATGGGCCTCAAGGTTCAAAGGAAACCATTCTTTCTCAACACAATCATAGCATGCCACTTACTTTAATAATCATAATTTATTAAATTCATGCTTGCCATCAAAATCATATACATCGATTAAGTCATCACAAACATCATTACATACATCAACATCATATAATCATACAAAATCAAATAAGCATAAACCAAAATCACACATTTGGGTGGATGAATCCTCACGTGGACTCTCCAATCCCAACACAACCATTCGTTCCTCACCATCATAACATAGTTGATGAGGTTAATCTCCCTCTTACCTAGGGTGTAGCCTCCAAGCTCCTTGTAAGTCCTTGTGTAGCAAATTTTCTCCACCAAGAGGTTCTTAGAATCAAAGCAAACATACAAGAATTAGTACCTAGGGCTTGAATAAGATTACCATAGGTCAAAATATGGCTTTACATTCTTTTAAAATGAAGTGAGAAAGAAAATTCAAGAACTTTACCTTAGGGCTTTAGAACTTGAGGTTTGAAGCAAAGCTCAAAGAAATGCTTGAAGATGGATGAACTAGAGATGGATTCCCACACAAAATGTCTTAGAATAATATAGAGACTCAAGATTCAAGGTTGTCTTGAATTATTGAGGATTTGGTGATGCCTATTTGGGGGTTGCCCGTGAGCCTTCCAAGGAGAAAAGAAGAAAGTTTTGATAAATGGTCATTTACACACAAACATGGAAAGCTTATGAAAGATGAGAACTTTACCTTAGGAGTTGTCAAACCCTAGATTGTAGAATCACTTGAACAAGCCCAAAATCCTCACCTAAATGGTCTTAGGAAAAAGATATAGATTCAAGAAGGTAGATGAGTGAAAACAAGGAAAATGAGATAGGGGTTTAAGTGGAAGTGGCCGTGAGGTACATAGGAAAAATAAGAGGAGAGAAAATGGAAATCAAGTATTCTCACCTTAGGAGTTTCAAGCTAGGGCTTGAAAGAAAATGATGGAGATGAGAGAACTAGATGATGATCTCAACATAGAAAACTATCCATGAAGTATGTAGATCCTAGAAATATGATTGAATGGAGGAAACAAAATGGAAGAGAGAAAATGATGAGTGATTGTCGTGAGGTTGAGAAAAAATGATGAAAGAGAAAGTGATAGGAGATTTTGGAAAATGAAAAGATGGTAACTTTTATGAAATGTGAAAGTTTGTGAAAAGATGATAACTTGTCATCTTTTCCTCCTTCAAAGTTGTGCCCTCCTAGGAAAATGGAGCAAAGCTTCCATTGCAAGCTTCTCCCAAAGCTTCTTTGAGAAGCTTCGCACGTTTCCCAAAAAGGTCAAATCATGTTGTCATGAAATGATGTGACGATGTCACTTAGATGATATCATAAAAGTGACTAGATAGAAATGATCTACTAGATTTTCACTGCAAACTATTATCCAATGGGTAAAAGTTACAATTATCACTGTCGGTATCTATTGTCCAATGGACAATAGGATGTACCCAAATTTTATCTGTTAGATAAAATCTCGAAAATACTAAAACTTCGTAAACTGTGTCCGGCATTGGGTTTAGTAAGATCTCACATCACTGTTTCCACAGTCCAAGGTTTGCCGGCCTCGGGAAAAATATTTCATTTTCCCCGCTCCGTTCAATGTGTATGCAAATCGAGAAATATATTAAAATAATAAAATAAATCAAATAATTCCAGAAAAATTCAAAAAATTCATAAATATTATAAAATTGGTATTTATCATGAAAATAGCAATTTCTGGGGTGTTACAGAATACACCTCCTAATCACTTGATCTGTACAATGCTTCCATAGGTAAGGATCATCCCAGATGTAATACTTGTAATCACTCTTCAATTTATCCTGTTGTGCTTTGTTCAAGCCCTTCGGAAAGTCCTTGGTGGCCAAGTAGTTGGCAACATCAGCATACCAAGGAATTGTATTCTCGATGGCCATTAAATGCTCATCCGGAAAACTCTCTAGGATAGGTATCTCCTCTTCTTCAGTCACCAACCTACTCAAATGGTCTGCAACCAAGTTTTAGCTCCCTTTTTTGTCTTTAATCTCCAAGTCAAACTCCTGGAGCAGTAAAATCCATCGGAGCAATCTAGGCTTTGCTTCTTTCTTCATAAGTAAGTACTTCAAAGCTGCATAATCAGAAAAGGCAATTATGTTAGATCCAATTAAATATGATCTGAATTTTTCTAAAGCAAATACTACAGCTAGAAGTTCTTTTTCAATAGTAGAGTAATTAAGTTGAGCATCATTTAAGGTCCTTGATGCATAGTAGATAGCATAAGGCACCCTATCAACTTGCTGTCCTAGGACAACCCCTACCGCGAAGTCACTGGCATCATACATCAGTTTAAATAGTAGTTCCCAATTTGGTGGCCTAATGATAGGCGTCATAGCGTCCATGCATTTCTCATCGAAATTGAATGGAACATCCTTTTGAAGAAGTTTGCAAAGGGGCAAAGATATCTTGTAGAAATCCTTGATGAATCTCCGGTAAAAACCAGCATGACCAATAAAAGAACGAATTTCCAGCACACTAGTGGGCGGGGGTAAGGATCGCATAAGCTCTACCTTAGCTTTATCAACCTTAATGCCCCTAGCAGAGACCACATGACCTAACACTATACCCTCCTCTACCATGAAGTGTCATTTTTCTCAATTCAGCACAAGTTTAGTGTCAATGCATCTCTTTAACACCAATATCAAGTGTGCCAAACAATTGTCAAAACTATTCCCAAATACACTAAAATCATCCATGAAGACCTCTATAATGTTCTCTATATAATCAGAAAATATACTCATCATGCATCTTTGAAAGATCCCTGGTGCATTGCAAAGTCCAAAAGACATTCGTCTATATGCAAAAGTGCCAAATGGACAAGTGAAAGTGGTCTTGTCTTGATCTTCTGGAGTAATAACAATCTGATTATAACTTGAAAATCCATCCAGAAAATAGTAATAAGAATGAATAGCTGATCTTTCCAACATTTGATTAATAAAAGGTAAAGGAAAGTGGTCTTTTCTAGTGGCCGCATTTAGCTTTCTATAATCTATACAAACACGCCATCCTATTTGTAACTTAGTGGGAATAAGTTCATTTTCAACATTTGTTACCACAGTGAGTCTAGATTTCTTTGGTACTACATAGACTGGGCTTACCAACTTATTGTCAGAAATGGGGTAGATTACCCCCACACTTAGGAGTTTCGGTATCTCTTTCTTCACAACTTCCATCATAGGAGGATTCAGCCTTCTCTGGGGATCTCTCACTGATTTAGCCCCCTCCTCCATTAAAATATTATGCATGCAAATGGAGGAGCTAATACCCTTAATGTCTGCTATAGTCTAACCAATGACCGTCTTGTGCTCCTTCAAAATAGCTACCAATTTCTCTTCTTGTTTATGGGTGAGTGACTTAGCAATTATCACTAGAAGTGTGTTCATCTCCCCCAAGAATATATACTTGAGATGATCAGGTAATTCCTTCAATTCCAACTCTGGTGCCTGTAAAATAGAGGGTTTAGGAGCATCATTAGTAACTGGTAGCTCAACATACGAAACCTCATGTCCTTCTGAAATGGAGGAGAGCTTATGCAACGCTGTTACTATATCATGAATGTCCTCGCTCCATGGCTCTCCTTCATCATCTCTCTTTTCTTCCTGTACATCTAAGCTGTGAGTCAATACTGTATCAAGAGCATTAACATTATTAGACTCAAAAGTTACAGAAATTAAGGAATCAAAAGCATCAAAAGAATTAATTAGACAGGTAGATTGCACATCACTTGGGTATCACATAGTCTCAAAAATATTGAATCTGATCAATTCCCCATCAAATTCCATGGTCAATGTCCCTGAGTGCACATCAATTTTTTTTCATGCAGTCTTCAAGAATTGTCTTCCCAACAAAATAAGAGTAGAGTTAGGGGATTTATCCTCTTCCATGTCCAGCATATAGAAGTCTGCTAGAAAGACTAGCTCATTCACCTGCACTAAAACATCCTCAACAACACCATTTGGGTATGCGTTAGATCTATCTGCCGATTGAATAATAACAGCAGTTGGCTCTAAAGCACCTAGATACAAAGATGCATAAATGGAATAAGGCATGACATTTATAGATGCACCTAAATCTAGCATTGCCCTCTCAAACCTTGTGTTACCGATAGTGCATGGTATGGTGAATATGCTAAGGTCCTTACACTTAGTTGGGAGTTTCTTGTTGATTACCTGACACATTTGCTCCCATTTGAACCTTCCCTTTGCCTTTTAACTTACTTTTGTTAGCACATAATTCCTTTAAAAACTTGGTGTACTTAGGTACTTGCTTAATAGCATCTAACAAAAGAATGTTAACTTCCACTCTCCTAAAGGTCTCTAAGATCTCTTTCTCTATTTCATCATTCTTTTTCTTAACCAACTTACTAGGGAATGGGGCCTTAGTGATATACTTAGGAAGGGATTCAGAAATACTTACCTTAGGGGCTTTGGAGTTTTGCCCCTCCACATTTACCTTCTCAAGCCTTTCATCTTTCTCTTCAGTGACTTTTGAAGACAATGTTAGTTCATCTAATGTCTTCCCACTTCTAAGTGTGACAGCACTAGTATTTTCCCTCGGATTCACTTCCAGTTGTGAGGAAAGTTTCCCAGAAAGTTGAATTTAAACCTTATTGATTTCTATGACTAATTGCCCCACTTGGTTCTACAAGTTATTGATAGTGGCCCTTATTCTTGTTGAAATTGAATGTTATAAGTAGCCATTTGTCTTATTAGCTCCCCTAATAAAAGCTCAGGTTGCCTAGGAGCTTGAGCTTGTTGTTGCCTCTAAGGCAAAGATGCTTGCCTTTGTTGAAATCTAGGAGGTCCATAGGCTGGAGGTTGATTTTGGGGTTGCTTTCCATAACTCAAATTAGTATGATCTCTTCACCCCAGATTGTATGTATTAGAGTAGGGGTTGTAGTTTTTGGAAGGTCCAGAATATCCCCCTACTACATTTACCTCCTCATTTGTGTCCTCTTGTAGAGTGGGACACATATCAGTGGGATGTCTCAAAGAGCAACAGATCCCACAAGCATTCACCAGTGCTTTTCCATTATACATAAGTCACTGAATCATGGCAGTCAACTAGGTCATTTGTTGCTGCAAACTAGTCGTTTCTGCCTCTTTAACTGCTCTCACTCCTGTGTCATTCCGAGTGAATTTATTGAGTGTTTGCAGCCATTTTGGATATCAAATTCCTAGCCTCTTGAGGAGTCTTATCAATCAAAGCTCCTCCACTAGCAGTATCAATCATGTTGCGGTCCATCACGAGTAAACCCTCATAGAAATACTGAATTAGAAGCTGATCACTGATTTGATGTTGAGGGCAACTAGCACACAACATCTTAAACTTTTTCCAATAATCATGAAGTGATTCCCCATGCCTTTGTTGGATGCTGCAGATTTCTTTTCAAATGGTTATGGCCTTTGAGGTAGGGAAGTATCTATCCAAGAAAGCTCAAGCCATGTCCTGCCATGAATTAATGGATCTAGGCAGCAAATAGTATAGCCACTCCTTTGCAGAATCTTTCAATGAGAATGGAAAAGCTCTAAGCTTAACTTGCTTTACTAGAATTCTCGTTGGCTTCATACTAGAACAAACCACATGGATCTCCTTCATATGCTTGTTGGGATCCTCCCTAGCTAATCCATTAAAAGATGGCAAAAGTTGGATTAGTCCGGACTTCAATTCAAATGCCTCCTCATTTTCTGGAATTTCTATGCACAAAGGCTGGGGGTCCAAGTTTGGAGCACCCAATACCCTTAGAGTATTTTCTGTCATCACCTCCTCTTCAAATGTCTCTTCAGATGTCTTAGAACTTGATAGATCAATATTGCGGGCAGCTTCGAAGTCAGCAGGTGTGAATTGGAAGGAAAACTGAGGATGTAAGCTGACTTGTTCAAAGTAATGCCTTAAATTCCTCAAATGCTCGTTCACTTCTTCACTGGACATGAACACCTTCAAAACAATCAAAAAGAAGGACTTAAAGTATTAAAAACTGAAACAAAACAGAGTGAGAAAAAATAGGAAACAAATGAATAGTACAATTGGACAATTAGTTCCCCAGCAATGGCACCAAATTTTGATGTTCTGCGGATTTTGATTAAAAACAGTTGCCAAGTTCCACCAAAAATATAAAAACCTTGCAACCAGTTGTAGTTAGCAAGGATTGATCTACAGAGAACTTGTAACACCCTCCTTCGGGTATTACATTTTGGACTAAAACATTGAAAAACTAAAACCCAAGTTATAATTAATTAATTTAAATAGTATACGAGTTGAAAAATTCCTTTTTCTCTGGTCACCCAAAATTAACAAAACATTAAAACACAAGACATAAAAACTGAATGATATACATTTCATGTACATAACATAGATTAGTAATAACTTAAATACATAAAGCTTACGTATTCCAAATAATATATATAATTACTATATCAAAATTGAACCTAACCTAAGTCCAAAAACTTGAAGAGTAGGGTCCTACACCCGATCTTCCTCCAAATCCTCTTTGGGATCCCTAACGAACAAATTCCCCAGTCGGGACATGTCACTATGGATGGGAGTCCAAGCGGTTGACACCTCAGAATTTTCCCTAGGAGTGTTATGAAGATCACCCCATAACTCACCAATAGGCATATAAAACTCCAAGTAAACAGCAGCATCAACAGAAAACGTAGCAACCCCATGTCGGGTCCTACTCCAAAACAAAGTAACATCTCCAACATACTGAATGTATCCCGTGTCCCAATGGACGTGCCACGCTTCAATGTCCCCATGAAACTGTATTCTAACAAAACCCTGAAGATCTCGCTATTTCGCTATCACAGTCTTTTCAAAACATAAATATAGAACAGAACAACATAACAATACAATAAAGAGGTAATATCCCCTACATTAATACCAGCATGGCAACAAAGAAACGATAATAACAACAGTACCATTCAACACATAAATAATACAGAAATAGGTATAATAATAATCATGTTATAAATTAATAGATAATTCAGCAATGTATATCACAATAACGTGAATACTAACCATACCACAATAATATGTATACTGACTATGCACATGCGCAATATGTATACTGACCATTCTTATGCACAATGCACCCATTTCCTACTCCATGGAGCTAAAACCAATGTCGGAGAGAATGATCCAGAAGATATGTCTGTACGTCATCTGCTTAATTCAAGTGCTATAATTTTTCTCAGTGTACACATTATGGCTTGTGCAAGACATTCTACGCCAGATCGGGAATAGGAATAGTATTTTGTGGAGATTGTCGGTGTGTTTGCATCGGAAACCATGGCATAGTAGCGCTATTGAACTGGCCACCTATGCAATTACCACACCCCAACGCCCCCAAGATCATTTATAGACCTTCACTACGCAATTCGCACCTACATTAAGGTGTTATTCAACTCCTAGGCAACAATAACCTTAACAGACACCATCTGTCAAATAATGCATGATTGACGACTCAATGCATATCATAAGCCACTACCGGCTATAACCATATGTTAATATTTCTAGGTCCAGTATATCGGTCCGACAACAAACTTGCCGTTCTACTTAATCACGTAGCACTTTTATCGCATTTTCATAATCGCGTAGCACTTTTGTTACGTTTTTCATATCGCGTAACATTTTTATGCTATTTTTCAATCACGTAAGAATTTTCAAACATTTTCTCAATCGCATAGTTCAAAAATCAATATTTTTGAATCGGGTAAAACATTTATTGACATTTTAAACTTCATTCTGAAACTTTCCATATTTAATATAAAATTAAAGCTCGATTCTAATGTTTTCTTATCAAATCTCTTTTAAGTAATATTTTTTTCAAACGTTGTTCATAGAAACTACATTTATTTTGATTTAGTCAAACCTCTCCAAAATATTTTTCTATTTCCTTGCTAAAAATTCTCTTAAAGATAATACTTTGAATTTCAAACCATCTTTCCAACCCATTTCCATTCTTATGGCCAAAAATCAATTCTTTTCAAATGATAAAAACTTTGATCATATTCTTTTTCCAACTTTTCTCACTAAAATTCTTCTAAGTAATATTTTCTAATATGTACTCCCAAAATTTGTATTATTATAATTTTAAATAAAATCCTTTTCCAGTTAACTTATTAAAAATCATCTTAAATAAAATACTTTAAGAGTGTGTTTGGATAAATAATTTTAAGGAGGTAATGTATTTATTAAGAGGAATTAAAATGATTTAATATAAAATACCTTGTTTGGATATTAAAGAAAGAAATTTTAAAAATCATGATGATTTTTGTCGGGTAATCTTTTAACCCAAAAAGAAGAATTTGAAATGACACCTCTGGAGAGAGGATTTAGAAAATTCCTCATCTCTCTTCTGTCTCCAGAAACACCATAAAAAGAACCGGTTCGAACCTCCACACCATCCACCACCACCATGCGAAGGAGATTTACTCTGGTGACGGTAGCTACTCCACCTTAACCGGAGGATGCTTTGCTGACGATGATATTGTCATCGACCACTCTAGCGGCTTAGACAAAGATCTGCTGGTTCAGTGATCTGAATCTGGTTAATATCAGTGTCCCTTCGACCAAGAGGAACGATTCTTCGCGGAGGATTCTCTGCCAGCGGTGATGTCGCCATCGACCACACTGATATAGCATAGCCAAAGATCTACAGGTTCAGTGCCTACATGTAATCATCAAAGGAGAGAGAGATAGTGAAGAGAGAGAAAGTGCCTACATGATGGAGCATTGACAACACTGGAGGGGGATGAAGATTGGACGACACTTGATGCTGTTATGCGAACCTTGTGTGCTGAGTTTTTTTTCCCCGATTTAAAGATGGGAATGAAGGGTGATTGTTTTAACTTAAATTTTATAGATAAGTATACAAACAAAGTTTTCAAAATGATGGAAATTAAATTGATGTAATTTGATTACTCTGCATTTTAAATTCCTTTAAATTTTGAAATACCATAACCAAACACGACCTAAGTCTCCAAATTACTTCTCCACCCTATTATCAAATACCATGGCCGAAAATCATCTTTTTAAATAATAATAAAATTTGTTCATTTCTATTTTTATTTTGTAAACTCTTATTTAATTTTCTTATCACTAAATCCTCTAGGTTAGCATTTAATAAGCCATTTTTGCATTGTATTCCCCTTTGGAGGGCATGAAGGCCGTGAGTTTCTATAGTCATTGGGACCAAAATTCTTTTCCTTTCTAGCATAATTTATAGCATACAACATACTCTAGTCATCACAATTCTACTATATCAAGTTCATGCATAATATCAAAGCAATAAAATCACATATAATCCATAAGCAACCATGGTAATTTCATGCATACAATCAACATCATATAATTATACATAATCAAACAAGCATAACCAATAATCACACACTCGAGTGAATAAATCATCACATAGATTTTTCACTCACAAACATAAATATTTCGTTCCTCACCACCATAATTGGTTGATGAGGTTAATCTCCCTCTTACCTTAAGGTGATGCTCCAAGAGCTCCTTAGTTGCCTCCTTAGAGAACTCCTACCACCAAAAGCTTCTTAAAAACAAATCAAACACACAAATATTAAGATTTAAGGCTAGAGATAAGATAACCATGGATCAAAATCATGGTTTAGAACTTTGAAATAAATTTAGAAGTGAAGATCAAAACTTCACCTTAGAACCTTCAAACTTTGAGTTTGAAGAAAGAGGTTGAAGATGGATGATTTTGGAAAAACTCCCAACTAAAAAGTGTCTTGAAATGGTGTTTGGATTCAAGATATGTATTTAGTTTGGATGAAACAAAGTTGAAAGGTGTTTAGGGAGGGGTGGCCATGAGGTTCAATGGAGAGAAAAATGAGAGATTTTGTGATAGATTTTGATATTTGCTTCTTGAAAACTAAACAAGATAAGCTTAAGAGAAAGAAGTAACCAAATTGATCACTCAAGCTCCTCCAAGAAATCTTGGCCGTGAACCTCATCAAGGGTGGAGATTAAAACTTCTCCTCCAAGCTTGTCATCCATTGGTACATCACCAAGAGTCATCATAGTGAGTCATAGAGTGAGTCACCTAGTGAGTCACACTGATGTGAAAATCGGCAAGTGCACCAAATCGCAAAAAGTAATAGAGTACTGAAAAGAGAATCATCCCACGGGGATTATATTGCCAATTACCAAGTTCGTTAAATTAACACTATTTAAGCTACTCAAAAGGTGAAAGTTAGCAAAACCGAAAATAAAGATAATTAAAAGAAAGTAATTAAAATTAAACAAAATAAAATCAAGCAATCTAATAAGAGATGAAAACAATGATAAGAAAGTGTTAGGGTTCGGACTTCACTTGAAACTCTTCAAATGCAACTCTAAATATTGGTTTAAACATGTTCTATTTCAATGATTTATGGTCAATTCCCAAAATTAATTAATACCCAATCCCTTGATATATTAATCCTCTTAAGCTGTTTGGAATTAACTAATCCCTTAGTCTAACCCCAAATAGAAAGACATTATCAAGAACAAGGGAATTAAAAGAAAGACCACATAACCCACAACATCTATTCCTAGCGATTGCAGAAATTATGGTATTTATCACAAGTTTTAGGTTCATGCAAATTTTTCCAAATCATACATAAACCCAAAAATCATTCCTAAATTGGCTTGATTTAGAAAAACATTAAGAACAGAGATAAATACGTAAATCATGAAATAGAAACATGCATTAAACCCATAAAAGAAATTACATCATCAAAGTATCAAGATTTATCGTCCCCCTAACGAGGAGAAGTTAGTTACACATAGGGAAAGAACAAAATTAAGATAAGAAGATGACAAACTCCATTGATAATTAGTGGAAAGATTGAAGAAAATTCCTAATTTTCAAGTCTTAACGCGCCCACACCAAATTAGGATTGAGTTGTCTTGATGGCTGCTGCAGTGTGCGTTAAATTTTAGCATAAATTTCTATTTATAATTTTAAAATAACGTGTTGTTACGCTTCCAGCGCCTGAGCGCCAACTTCCAAGCGCCTGAGTGCTATCTCACCAGAAATCAATTCTTCCCTAATGTACACGCATAAGTGCTAGCTTTACAGCGCCTGAGCACTGGAGTACCAATAATATTCCTCCTATTCTGCCAGTTGCGCGCTTGAACGGTGAACTCCCAACGCTCAAACAGAGAAAACTCCTTCGTTCTGCCTAATCAGCGCTTGAGCACTGGATCTTGAATGTTTAAGCACTGAGCATCCAGAGAACTTTTCCAGCAACTCTTCCTTGCAACAAAATCCATTCTTCTTCCCTAGCAAATACTATTATAAACATAAGAAAATACGAAAAATGAAGAAAAACACTTTAAAATAAAAACATGATAAACGTAAGGACAAAAAATAGATAAATAAATTAAAAGAGAATGAAAAACCTAAAATTGAATCGTAAAAACATGACTTTTTAAAGGTTCATCACTCCTCCAAACTTAAGATTTTGCTTGTTCTCAAGTAAAAAGAAGAAGAAACAAAAATAAAAAGAAAGAAAATCTTTTTGGTGGCCGATAACTATATACATCCCCCTACAAAGGTTCCGAACTCAAGGAGACACTTAAGCCGACTCAACATACAAAACAAAACATGACATTTCCAGATAATGAACATCATAAATAACCTCAGAAACTGTTCCAAAATCTCAATTCAAGGAATTACACATGTAAAATCTAATTATCACATTGCTCTCATATGCAATTCTCATATATAAATTACTTCCCATAAGCATGAATGAAAGACCAACTCACAAAGACGTTCAAACTCGGATAAGTTTATAAAAATGCAAATGTACATCAAATATGCATCCATAGGGTTATTTTTCATCTCTCTCTCCACTAATATAAACAACACAAAAACAGGGATCATCAGGGTCTTTATGAGCTTGTAATGATAGGCCAGGGGTATGATTTAAGAAAGAAAAGGATAAGAGAAATAAAACAAAGATTGAAATACATAGTCATGCATATTCCACAATCCAAGCCTCAAAATATTAGACAAGAGCACAACGGAGCATAAAAATCAACACTTTATTCATCATCATTTTTTTTCTTTTTTTTCTCTTTTTTTTCTTTTTTTTAAATTTTTCAACAACTTCCTTCACCCCCAAACTTATTTCTTTGCAATACTTGGGGTGAACTTTTTTTTGCAGCTCCTCAAATAACTCATACATATAATGATGAAGGCTTGAATAGTAGAAAAATAGAAGACATGTAATCAATAAAGGGTAAGAAAAAGGAAAAAAAATTTATGTATATGGGAAGAAAAATGCGGGTAAGAGAGAATAAAAATAAGGCCAAAAATATGCGAGGCTGCAAAAAGGGACCAAGAGATACACTGTATTAACAGGTTAGCTTGAAAGGCTCAAACGGTCCGAAGAAGGCCCTTATCATTTCCTTGATCATGCATCATTTATGATTTCACCCCAAGAGAGAATCAAACAGCGTCTAGATACAAATCATCCACACACAGGCAATCATATAAACTTTCTCTAAGTTTGTCATGCAATCATAGATCCAAGGTTTTTTCAATCATAAAGATGGGAAGCACAATCATGCATAATCAAAGCAATAGAGATCAATCTAATTCTTGGATTCCCATATGACATCCTAGAAAAGAAATCAATTCACAGTTTAACCAATCATAGGATTCTCAATTCAAAACACTGGCATGCCAAACTATAACAAAAATTGACACAAAACCAAAAAACCAAAAGAACTAATCAAAATAAACAAAATACCATCCCCCAAACTTAAACAGCACAGTGCCCTCACTGTTCAGATCAAAAGCAAATGCAATAATCAAGCAGGAACATAAAGGCAAAATAATAAAAGAGAGAGTGAAGAAAAGCTTATTATGTCGGCAAGAAATCAATCTAACGCTTCCTCATCATCATTCTCCTCCTTATATTCTTCATTGAAGTTGATATTTTCCATGATCTCCTCGTCAGTCATAGGACCGAGAGGAGTAGTGTCAATGTTTAGGTGCTCTGCTATGCTACGCAACAACTGAAGAGAATAGTTAAATTTTTTCTGGTTTTGACGCTGCACATGCTATAATCGATCCATCCTCTGTGCCAAGGTGAGCACTATACAAGGTGGCCTAATTGCTGGGCCTGGAGGAGCAGGAACTTGAGGTGTTGGAACTGCGCAATCCTCTTCAAAATACCTCTCAATAACTGCTGTTGTGAGGGAATGAGTTGGCTAGATTAATTAATCACTAGAAATTTGGATACCTTTCTCAAAACATAAGCGGGAAATGTGCAAAGGATATGGTAAGCTCCCAGAAGTGTCTTAAGCTGCCATTCACATGTTGAAAGCAATTACCCTGCCAATATCTACAACACTATCGGAGACAATGGTGAAGACAAGCAAGGCCCGCTTAACAGGTACTTCAGAAGTGTTAGAGCAAGGCAGAAGGTTGGCTTGAACAAAAGTACACCACACCTGTGGGATTGGTTTGAAATCAGTTTTCTTCAAAAATTTAGGTTTGTTCTTTGTGTCCAATGCCCATTAAGCTCCTTCCTTGCATAACACACTAAGCACAAGGTTTGCATCCAACGATGCACTCAACAAGGCATGATAATCACACTAGCCCGGGTATTCATATTCTTGATCAAAATAGTCGTTTAGCACATCTTTACTGAACTCTATAGGTGTCCCCCTCACTATGCTATGATATTTGTTTATGCCAGTGGAGTCAGCAAAAGCATTGGCATAGAATTCCTTAACCATCGTCTGTGATCTTGGTTCTGGAACTTAGCACAATTTGCTCCAACCTCTGTCTATAATTTGTGAACGAACTTTAGGATATTCGTTCTCTTGTAAAACAATCCCCCACTCTCGAATGAAATTCCTTTTTAGCATTGCATTTGTAAACCTTTTTTCATGAATTTCTGATCGGAAACGGCTTGTATCAAATGAAGAAAAACTAGAGCCTTCTCCAGAGGGACCTCTTCGTCTCTTAACTGGAGACATCTTGAATTCCTGAATCCACAAATGAAGGAAAATAAATGAGTATCCCTCAGCAAACATTCACAAAATAGAGCAATTAAATGAGATAATAAATAGCTAGAAATCATGCAATACTCTTCAATCAACAACCAAAACCAATATAACGCCAAACTTATCAATTCCTTACTAGCAACTCAGAAAATAACCAAATAAAAACTATAGAGCACATGAGCACACTTAACCAACTACCTGGATTCATTACAACCAAAACTGTAACACCCCTCGATTTAATAACCACGGCACAATCGTCATTATATCACGATCACTAAATTTTGGCGTGTTATAACTCAAATAACAAGTTTTTCATATTTAACCATTTTGCATATAAAGAAATTATGAGCCACGAATGAAATATGTTTATCGCATAGAACCCAAAAGTACCATTACAGAGTGAAGTACATTAAATATATATATATATATATAATGACTACAAGGTACTATTAACATGAAAATGTAACACTTAACTACCCAAATAACAAAAGATATGTACCAAAACACTAAAGGGGTAAATAGTAACCCTGGGATAGGTACTACTTGTGGACAGAGCCACTACCCCTATATACAATGAAACGTTCGGTGTTTCGTTTGACCCACTAGGCATCAATACCCTCATGAAGCTGCATTCACACGTTGCTAAGGAAATCCCGTCTCAACGCCATCACAGGAATTAGAAAGTCAACTCAACCATAAACAGCCAATTCAACCGTGTCCCTTCCACAGCCTTTATCGAACATAAAATAAAGCGAGACGATACAACGAAAAGGTGAGATATCCTACATCATTACCAACATGGCAGTAAAGGAACATAACACGAATGATGTAGTCATTCCATACATACAGATATTACAAATACATTCAAGTTAACATTTGCATAGATATCATCAAAAAGCATATTCCACAATAATATAAATATCAATAGCACTATAACAACAAGTATCCCCTATATATATATAACAAATATTTATGTCTCCATAATATGTATGTTGACCATGCCATAACAATATGTGAACTGACCATGCATATGCACAATGCGTAAGCTGACCATCCTCATGTACAATGTACTCATTTCCTACTCCATGGAGCTAGATAAAAACATCAGAGAGAATGATCAGGGGGACATGCCAGTATCTTGTCAGCTGTAAAATCAAGTGCTTTCTAGAAAATAATCAATCATTTTGCGCAATAAGGCTTTATACAGCACCATTCCCACAAGATCGCGATATAAAACAGTGTCTCATGTCAGGATCGTCGGTGTGTTCGCATCGGTTTGTCCCACGGCTCGGAGGGGCTACCAACTGTCAGCTGTGAGACGCCCGCGCCCCAACGCCCCAAGGTCAACTGCAAGACCTACACTAGTCTATTTATACCCGCACTAAGGTGTAATTCAACTCCTAGGCAACATGGCCTTAACAATAGTTCAACTACTGTTGTATCATTCCCAATGGTATTGAAGCAACTGTCCATACAATTCTTCAATACCATTTTCATCAGTGATATTATATAACTGTCCATACGACTACATAATACCACTGTTAACTGGGTTTCCTCTGATAACCAATCCCCTCTGACTCGCTCGTCTATCTGACATTTCTGGTTATAAAGGTGAACCACATCTGACTAAATCATCCATTCTGATGTTTCTTAGTCCAGTACTTCGGTTCCATAATCACAATGTTAATGCATGTTTCAATCATACTCGCCATGTCAGGCTGTATCAATCATGCCTCAATGCATATGGATTCAATGCATACATATAGATATATAACAAACATTTAGAATCTCAATGATAGCATAACTTATTCAAATTCACATGCCTTATGGAGCCCAATTACAAATCCACCTCAAGTCAATATTAAAATCTCCAAGGTGAACTTATACTATTCAAAGTTACTACGAAAGTTATGCTTTGATTCCATTATATTCTTGTATTAACTCTCCTAGAATATTTACTTTGAGTTCCTGACAACCCTCCTCACACTTATGTTCTTTCTTTATCCAAACCTCACTCTAAGTTTTATGATATGGTCGTGCTATTTTTCCTTTCCACATTATGAGTTCCTAATTAAGTGTATATTCCTTTAATTAACTAAGTTCTAGCTTGTTATAAAGCCTCACAATGAGTACCCAGTGAGACTATGAGCCTCTAAGGGACTAGAAAAGCCAACCATTCTTTATTACCCAAAGTACACGGCCGTGCCAAAGTACACAACCTAGAGTACATGGCCATGCCAAATTACACGGCCTAGGCCGTGTACTCTTCTGGAAAAATGCCCCTTTTTGCGCTGCTCGATTACACGATCGTGTATTCCAACACGGCCTGGGTCATGTATTCCACTGCCCTGTGGATCTAATGCAAGAAACTTGCACAAATGCTCCCCCAAGCCTCCAAATCGAATGGGTATGAATCCCTTGCTTCCTAAACACATATCCAAGCATTTATATACTTTCATATCCAAGCATTTATATACTTTCATATCCATCAAGATTCACAATATTAAGCATAGAAAATCATGCAACACATTCAAATCATAACATTATCAAAAATTACAAGCAAAGTGAGCAACCCACAAAATGGATTCCCCACCATTAACACCAAAAACTTTCCCTCACCACCAAGATTGGTTGAAGAGGATTATCTCCTTCTTACCTTAAGAGAAAACAAGAGAACAAGCTCCTTGATGCCTCTTGAAATTCGTCCAACACCTCTAAGAAAATCCCTCAAATCTTCAAGCTTTAGAGCTTGAAGAAAATGATAGAGATTGAGAAAATCAAAGGAAGATCTTCAAAGAGGAAGGCTTCAAAGTGATGAAAGGAATCAAGACCCTAGATTGACTTGAGCAAATGAGCTTGAGTGGCCTCCCATGGTGGCTTGGCCGTGTGGGAGAAGAGAGGAAAAAGAGAGGAGAGGGCGTAGGGGAGAAGAGAGAAAGTGAGAGTGAGAGAGAAAAAGTGAAATGCATTTGAAATGGAAAATGAGAAAATGGGGAAAAGATGATGACTTTGGTCATCTTTTCCCTCCAGTTGTGGAGCCCAAAAGAAAGGAGAGATAAAGTGTGTTACTTGATAGGAAGCTTCCTTGAGAAGCTTCGCACGCTTCTCGATAAAATAAAGTGTAATGATGTCACTTAGATGCTATCATAAAAGTGATCAGATAGAAATAATCTGCTAGAGCTATTATTCAGTGGATAAATGTTACAGTCAGCAAAATAATATTTTATTATCTCACAAATAATAAAATATACTACGATTTTATTTTTCAGATAAAATCTTGAAAAATAAAAACCTCGTAAATTATGTCCAGCCTCGGGTTTAGTAAGATCCCCCGTTGACGTTTCTATAGTTCAAAGTTTTCTGGTCTCAAGAAAAATATTTCATTTTCTCAGCTTCACTCAGCGCACACACAAATCGAGAAAAATATTAAAATAATCAAATAATTCAAAAAATTCTAGAAAAATTTCTAAAAGTCATAAATATTATAAAATGGTTATTTATAATGAAATAAAAAAATTTTGGGATGTTACAACTCTCCCCTTCTAAAAAGAATTTCATCCTCGAAATTTATCATATCTTAGAACAAACGTGACTATGTTTCTTTCATTTTATCTTCTAGTTCTCATGCTGCATCTCCAGCTGCATCAATCCCAATCACTGGTACTAAGGTTGCTTCCTTCCATTGAGTATCTTATATTAACGGGCAAAAGCGTGTTGACGTCGTAGGCCGATCAATAAAAGATTCTACACGTTCCAAACTTCCAATGCGAAGCATCACTAGGCATCCCAAAAAGTTTCATTGGAATTTGGGCAGAATCATCATTGACAAGGTAATCGAGTGCCTCTCCAATCCTCAAAAATCTTTCCTTATATGCATCAATCCTACAAACATGACTCTCTCGTACGAGTTAGATGAGAAGTCTCACCATTTTGGAGAGTTCTGCGATGAGTCTCCTACGTTAACCAACTAATCCTATAAAGTTACGAATCTCCGTTACGGTCATTGGTCGTTCTCATTGAAGAATCACTTTAACTTTCGACGGATCCATAGCAACTCCTTCCTTTGAGATCATATGACCCAAAGGTTGAATTGCCCCTAACCAAAATTCATACTTGGCCAACTTCACACATACCTTCTCTTTCTTCAGGATTTGAAGAATCATAACGAGAGGATCGATACGTTCCTTCGAACGTTAAGAATATATCAGAATATTACCAACAAAGACATTGACAAATTTGTTTCAACAGAGAAGAAGATCCTATTCACATAATCGATGAATGCTACTGAAGAGTTCGTTACACGAAACAACATTACGATATACCCGTAGTGCCCGTAATGCGTCAGAAAAGTCATTTTGGAAAGATCTCCTACCTTTGAGCGAATTTAATGATAGCCCAAAACACAAGCTGATCTTGGAGAAAACAGTGTCTTCCTTTAGTTAATTCATTAAGCCATCTATCCTTAATCTTAATAAAAAGTGTCTTATTGGGTATGTTCTTTTCTAATGGTACTACTTTCGGCATGGATATATCTGATGAAGAATTTGACATGGTTCATCAAAATTTTGGGATAAGCTTCATGGATTTAGATCCAGAAATCTCTGTCTCAAGAAGCACTAAAGTTTGATTGGAACAATTTAACATGATATGGTTGGAAAATAACCAATCCACTCTCAATATTACATCTAATTTGTGAAAGAAGTAAACAAATCAGATCAATAGAAAAGATTCCATCGATAATAAGTCATAGGATAATTTAAACACTTGGCTATCAATAATCGGTCCTTAGTAGCAAAATTAGAAATAACTTAGTCAAAAGATGATGAAGATACAAACGACCCTAATGAACTCATACGGTCATATGCCATAAAGAAATGGGTTACCCCTAGAATTATACAGTAAAATCACAGGGTCATCTATCGCAGTACAAGTTCCCTCGTTTAGGCCTTCTATCTGAGAGACTTTCGCTCCACTTGAGGAATTAACTCTCCCTTCTTCATGAGATTTTGAAGTACATACATCTCCAATGGAAGGCTTCATCCTATGCAAGGTACAATTTCTAGCCACATGTCCTAGCTTTCCGCACTTGAAACAAATTATTTCTTCAATCGCACAGTGCCTTGTTAAGTGGCCTTTTTCGCACTTCTTACATTTTGGTGAAGATACCACGGTCAGATTGGATTTACTACCATTTGCACCTCCTTCATGCGTTTGCTGTCACTGTTGCTCCTTCAGTCGTCGTGTATATGGTTTCTACTTAAACTGATTAACCTTTCTATTATTCCTCCTTTAGAACTTAGGTAATCCAAAGTTACCCCACAATTGACTTTCTTCCATCAAATTCTGAACCTCAACTTCCAATTCATGCTGCTGTGCGGCCCTCTGATCTTGGTGTATTGTTACATCAACCATTCTTTGCATTTCTTCTGTTGCCGCAGTCGTATCATCATCGTCACTCCCTGCATTCACACGTTTACGTCTACCTCGAGTCGTTGCCTTCCTTCAAGGACAAATAAATCAAAACATATGGAAAATCAAAAGCAATCAATTCAAACATTATTGTCTCCTTTTAGAAACTAAACCCAAGGAGTCATACAACACAGCAAGACAAACAAAACCACCAAACCTAAAAGACTCTAACTTGAGTTCCTTCATTCCGCCTTCTACGGTGGATCTCCTATAAGTCTTTAACTCCCATGCAGCTCCTCGAACCAACTTACGCCAGATATTATTTTCCTAAGAAAATCAGTTCTCCAAAACTCCGTGGATGTTTCAGTTCACAAACCTTGCAAGTCCTATTTAACTACCATTTTTTAACCTATTGGCTCAAACAATTTTAGAGGTAACACAATAAGGGAGTAAATGCAATCAAATTCCTAAGCAAGCTCAATCATACCAGCTAAGCTTCTTTCTAAAGAACTCCTATTACCTTAATACGCCTAGGTGAAGTCATAGTTTCCCATAAACACAGAACATTACACATTGAGTGGGCCAATACTCAATATCATGTAACTGTACAACAGTAGCTACCAACATTCAACCTATGGCAAGTCATGCCTTCCTTTACCAAACATCTCAATCAAGAGACAAGGAAGTGCATAACATACAAAGAAACTTCTAACATATCTAAGCATAGTCAGTCCATACCCCAGCTCAACAAGATGAACTGCGCTCACACCACCTAATGTAACACCCCTCGATTTAATAACCACGGTACAATCGTCATTATACCACGGTCACTAAATTTTGGCATGTTACAACTCAAATAACAAGTTTTCCATATTTAACCATTTTGCATATAAAGAAATTATAAGCCACGAATGAAATATGTTTATCGCATAGCTCCCAAAAGTACCATTACAGAGTGAAGTACATTAAATATATATATATAATGATTACAAGGTAATATTAACTGTTAGGAATTGCGGTTACATCACACAATGAAAAAATTAGGATTCCCACCGAGGATCCATGCGAAAAGCTATAATCTGAGTTTTTAAATTATTTACCTCTTGAAGCGTGATCAAAAGGAAGGACGTGAATCACCAACACCATAATAGAAATGATGTCTCTGCGGTATCCACACGAATAGAATCATGAACATTCAACATCCGCAAAGAGGAGCCTCACGTCTCTCACACAGTGCTAGCTACGAAGAGAAGAGAAGAAACTTGTCGCTCACTCACTCACTTTTTTGTAGGTGCGGCTAAGGTTCTGAAATTATGTCTCTTAGCAGCCCCTTAGTAGTACTATTTATAATAATGACTGCCTTAAGTGAGTGTGAGCAGCAGCAAGGTAAGTTGTGCAACCCTAGACTCATCTGTTATGAGTCTGGCCCATATTTGAATCTGAGTCCAACTTGGATCCATTGCTCCAATTTTAGTCTGCTCTATGTGTGTGACCCTGCAGGTTCCTATTACGTTGGCAATAATATTAAAATCCCATTTTAATATTACAAGCAGTGAGCAGTATCTAGCAACACATCGCTGCTACCCAAGTAATAAGAATGTCAGTGATTTGACATAACCTTTCCGTGACCAATGTTTTTGTGTCGTTTAGTCCCTTTGTCAAGATATTTAGATTGAACACAAGGCATGGAATACGTCACCCTTGTATAGTCCAATCATTCATTTCCTAATACTCGAGTAGACTTTGTAACAACAAATGAAATCAATATCTCATATTGACTCATTTGAGCATGGCCATGCATTTCGCAAGGTCACTCAATCAGGCGGCCCGAAGATATCGCTCCTGTTATGTAGAAGTGACAAATCCCATCTAAGTCACTCACATCCCTCTATATGATTTACGGTATGTCCAATAACCAACTTTATAATCACCTTGTTACAGATGACGTTTGATTGTATTAAAACACACAACTCCTCATGTAGGAATCGTAGTGATTTCAGGTCAAAGGACCACAGACACCATTGTCACTATGAGAATCGCTTATAACACTCACGTAATGATCCATGTAGGTTCTCATTGTGGGTCAGTCCAATACATCATTACTCTAATATGTACCCATGTGAAGACTTCATATCTCATATTCATGACCCATGAGATGTGGTCATCAGTCTATGCACATACTAGTCTCAATGTATTATTGTTGTCCTAATTAACAATAATACTTGACTAGGGACATTTAAGAATAGTGTTATAACCAAAAGGATCTCACGATCAAGTCATTCACTCGATAACCTATGGCATCAAACTTACTATTCTAAGGACTTTATTATGTTTATAAAAAAAAACACAATAAATGAAATGCCTCATATATTAAAATAAGCATAATAGAATGTATGTAAATACAGACAAATGTATCAGCCTCTAGGGCATACACCAACATTAATATGAAAACGTAACACTTACATATATGTACCAAAACACCAAAGGGGTAAGTAGTAACCCCGGGATAGGTACTACCTGTGGACAGAGCCACTACCCCTATAGACAATGAAACATTCGGTGTCTCGTTCGGACAGAGCCACTTAGCAATGACCATTTTAAGGTTAAGAAATGAAGTGGCAGTGCGGTTTACGATATCCGTGGTCCACCATCAGGTATCCACCGAAAGTCTTACGTTAAACAGGCTTTGTAGTTGAAAATTACTAAGTGACAGGTAATTTTTCGTAGAAACCGTAAACATTAAAGACACCGATTATGAATCACCTTAATATCTAAGTCAAGTGATATCCTAAGTGCCAAAACAGTGGGCATTGTACCCTAGACCGAGGTTTTGATTTTAATTAATAGCTAAGTCAAGTAGGATCCTAAGTGTCAAAATAGTAGCCATTGGACCCCGAACCAAGGTTTTGATTTTAACTAATACCTAAGTCAAGTGGGATCCTAAGTGCCAAAACAGTGGGCATTGGACCCCGGAACAAGGTTGTGATTTTAAATTTTACCTTAGTCTAGTGGAAGTCCAAATGCTTAATGTTTTGGGCATTGGAACCCGGACTAAGACTTCAATTCAAACTAAAGTCCTAAGTCCTTTAAGCAGTTATGAAGCACAACAGGCGTTGGACCCAGTGAGGACCATGGATGAGAAATAAGAAAAAGAAATAAATTAAAACACCCCAGCAAACTAGTGTAATTGTATTAACAAAGGTAAAATTCCCTACGCAAGGGGCAAAAATAAAAGATAACCTATGCTACATTCCCCGAGTCCTCAACGACTTCTGGATCCTGAACAGCAGTGACTAGGGCTTTAACGACACTCTGATTACCCGAAACAAGGTTTGGAAACATGAGGCGACTGTCTCAAATCACCCTCTTAGGGTGTAATGCATCCAATACTAAGGCCACCCTAGGATTGAAGAGCTGGACTTGGTCAACTACATTTTAGAACTGCTCCTCACTGATATTTTTGCAAACCATGATTAGTTGCTGAATATCACTGTCGTGACTGTAATCACGGTGAAATACAGCAACTCGATGATATTAGAAAATGAAAATGGAGTCGCCACCAATTTTATTTTAATTTAGGAAAAAATTGGAAAAACCCCTTTTTTTTTTGAAAATTGGTCTTTGAGAACCAGATTGGATTCGGGAGTCGGTTATGCTTAGGGAAGGGTGGAAACTTAATCCCACAGCACCCCTAACGCACCCGTCCTAAGACGGTACCTTAAGTCAATTGTACAAATTCTTGATAATCTCAAATATATTTACTTTACCCCTTTTGTTAAAAAAGATTTGTGAAAATTTAATTTTTGGCTTGACAGAATTGGAGTCCTGCTCCTACGTATCCTCAGGTGCAATGAGGAACTCAAAGTCACGTAGTTCTCTAAAAAAAATAATTGTGGTTTGGTTGATTTTAATCTTAAAAAATTTGAATTAACAAGTCGTCGCAACTCAATTATTCAAATTAAGGATTGAATAGGTGAAGCTCGCGTCGCGCTAGAGACGTCACCCACTAATTATCAAATTTGTTACAAAATTTTTATTTAAAATTAGTTGATTTTATTATTATTATTATTATTATTATTATTATTATTATTATTATTATTATTATTTTATTATTAAAAGAAACAACTCAATTATTTTTTTTTAAAATTTAAATTAACAAGTCGTCGCGATTCAGTTATTCAAATTAAGGATTGAATAGGTGAAGCTCGCGTCGTGCTAGAGACGTCACCCATTTCTCATCAAGTTGTCACAACTCAAATGATTATTAAATTATAGTATTAACAAGTTGTCACAACTCGTTAATCATTTTTACTTTTTTTTAAGAAAAATAGTTTAAATTATTTTACATATTTTTATTTTTTTAATTTAATTTTTTTTTTTGCTTTCTTTTTTAGAAAAACAAAAACAAAAAATAAAACTAATCTTCCTACCCATGATCCAAACTTTTCAAGTCAACGTTTCAAAGTGACAATTCTATAAAAAAACATAAGTAACAAGCATAAAAAAAATTAATAAATTAAAAAAACAAAATAAAGAAAACAAAACAGAGAAAAAAAATTAAAAAAAAATAATCACAGAGAAGAACAGATAGAAGCAGCGTGGTGGCTTATTTACAATATGGGTAACAGCAGATCCGTGAATGGAGACCCATAGAGAAGGTGACGCTAGTTTGCAACGGGTCACGATTTGGGCCGTGGTCTCGGCCGGAGAGGTATGGTTCAGAGGCGACGGGACGGTTGGGTGTGGCCGAGCACACAGAGGTGACAGATCCGGCTTACACGACTCGCAAGTGGAGGTTCGCGGAGGATTCACGGATTCGGGCCGGAGATGGCTGATCTGGGTGTTGGTGGCTATTTTGTTTTCACAGCTTGCTTCTGGTTCGGCTGGGTGGAGCTCTAAGGAAGAAGATGGTGGTTCAGGGCCAAGGTTATGAGTGGTTCGGATTTTGGGTGAAGTGACGAAGCACCTGGTTGGGCGCTGGCACGGAGCGGAGGACAACATAAGCGGTGGCTGGTTGGAGATGGATCGGTGGTTGTGGTTCGTGAAGTGCAGTTATGGAGAGTGGTGAGGTCACGGTGGAAGGTTGAAGATGAAGGCTGCTGGTGGCTCTGTTCCGGTGCTCTATTGGGTCGTGGTGATCTGACGTGTGAAGGTGGCTGGTTCAGAGACGTTGGGTGGCTGTTATGGGTAAAGGTGGTGGCTATGGAAGATGTAGGCTTATGGTTGGGGTGGCTTGGTTGGAGATGGTTATTGTGAATGGGAGATTGAAGGTGGGTAGTTGAAGGTGTTTTTTTTAGCTTGTGAGGTTGATGGACGCACATGTAGGTTTGAAGGTTTGGAACCTCGGAGGGTAGCCATGTATGGATGGGGGTGAAGGAGTGGTAAGGACCTATTATGGGGTTTAGGTGGAGTTGATGGAGGTGAAGAGGGAATTCACGATTTGCTATGTTTTTTTATTTTTAATTGGGTGGAGATTGTTTTTAGGAGGGTGTTGGGTTCACGGTCTTGGGGTTGAAGGGAGAGAGATGAAGGTGATGAGAGATTGAAGTGATGAGGAATGCCTCTTGGTTGTCCCCTGTGAGGTTAAAGGTAGAGAAGGCTAAAAATGGGTCACAGTTGGGAGCTGTTGTTATGGGTTGAACGTATGGTTGGTAGTGAAGGGAAAATGAGTGGGAAATGATGGAGGTGCAACGTTCTGGAGCTTTTTCAGTTGAAGAAAGATGGTGGGCTTTTATAGTGAAATGGGCGGAGGTTTAATTGATGTCAGTGGTCATGATTCTGAGAGTGGAGAGTTGATGATGGAGCAGGTGATTATGCATAATGGAATGGGTGAATTAGTGAGGGAGTAGGTGCATTAGTGGGAACGTGAAAGTGAAGTGAGTGCAAAAACAGAAAAAGAAAAGAAAAAAAATGGAGTGAGTGTGTGTTAGTGGGAACATGAGTGTGTGCAGGTGAGAAAAATTAGTGAAATATGAGTGGGGAACAATAGAAAGTGGAGAGGTGCTGTAGTGTAGTGTTGTGGTGCTGCATGGGTAGAGGAGGTGAATGCATGATGCATGGCTGAAAAAAAAATTTGTCTCTTTCCAAAAGTAGAACAAACAGGCAACGAACATTTTTTATTTTATTTTTGTTTTTGTTTTTTTTAAAGAAATAAATTTTAATAAAAAGGTCCGGTCAAAATATGGTGTTCACAGTTGCCCCTCTTTACTTGTTTCTTATTAGAGAATATGAATAACCACAGTTTTTCATATTTTCGTAATAGGGAATGAGTAAAGATATGAACTCATATTTTGTCCGAAAATACATAAATGATACAAAACAAAACAACGCAAGAATAATGAACTATAAAGAGCTGATGCGCTCTAGGGTAAATGACAGAAAAATAAAAAGTATGGAATGTGTGGAGCCGATGCACTCAAAAAAAAAGGCAGGAGCCGATGCGCTCAAAAGTAAAAGAAAATAATTAAAAGACAGGGAGCCGATGCACTAAAAAAGTAAAAGATAGGAGCCGATGCGCTCAAAAAGTAAAAGACAGGAGCCGATGCGCTCAAAAGTAAAAGACAAGAATTAAAAGACAGGGAGCCAATGCGCTCCAAAAGTAAAAGACAGGAGCCGATGCGCTCAAAAGTAAAAAAACAGGAGCCGATGCGCTCAAAAGTAAAAGACAAGAATTAAAAGACAGGGAGCCGATGCGCTCAAAAGGTAAAAGACAGGAGCCGATGTGCTCAAAAAGTAAAAGACAGGAGCCGATGCGCTCAAAAGTAAAAGACAGGGAGCCGATGCGTTCAAAAAGTAAAAGACAAGAGCCGATGCACTCAAAAAGTAAAAGACAGGGAGCCGATGCGCTCAAAAGTAAAAGACAGGAGCCGATGCGCTCAAAAAGTAAAAGACAGGAGCCGATGCGCTCAAAAAGTAAAAGACAGGAGCCGATGCGCTCAAAAGTAAAAGACAAGAAGCCGATGCGCTCAAAAAGTAAAAGACAGGAGCCGATGCCCTCAAAAGTAAAAGACAAGAATTAAAAGACAGGAGCCGATGTGCTCAAAAAGTAAAAGACAGGAGCCGATGCGCTCAAAAGTAAAAAATAGGAGCCGATGCGCTCAAAAGTAAAAGACAAGAATTAAAAGATAGGGAGCCGATGCGCTCAAAAAGTAAAAGACAGGAGCCGATGCGCTCAAAAAGTAAAAGACAAGAATTAAAAGACATGGAGCCGATGCGCTCAAAAATAAAAGACAGGGAGCCGATGCACTCAAAAAGTAAAAGACAAGAGCCGATGCGCTCAAAAAGTAAAAGACAGGGAGCCGATGCGCTCAAAAGTAAAAGACAGGGAGCCGATGCACTCAAAAAGTAAAAGACAGGAGCCGATGCGCTCAAAAAGTAAAAGACAGGGAGCCGATGCGCTCAAAAGTAAAAGACGGGAGCCGGTACGCTGCAATGGAAACATTCATGACAGTTAGACAATGCCTTAAAATCTCTTTTCTTCTCTCTCTTTTTCTCTCTTTTTCTTTTATATTTATTCTCTCTTTCTTTCTTTTTCTTTTTTTTTTGTTTCTTTTAATCATTTGAACCAGCGGCAACTTTGGAAAGCTTTGACCAATCAAACCCCTGTTCACTTGCTTTTCTTCGTCAGACCTTTTGGCTATCTCCGAATCCTTTTAACCCTTTTTCTTCTTCATTTTCTTCATTTTTCTTTTCAACTCTTCCTTTCTTTCTCGGTATTACAAACTATACTTTGAGCTACTGAGATCTTTCAATCTAACTCAATCATTGAGGGATTGCTGTAGAAATGTTAGAATCAAGCTGTTGACCTTAAATTTATGTTATTTGAGACATAACTTAATTAGTCAAACATGCATTCATGAATGGATAGAAATTCGTTGAATGAACAAACTCCTTTTTATTACTTAGGTAATATTATTGTACATGAATATTTGGTAAGATGCATTCTTGAAAGATGTAAGCATAGAAACAAAAGAAAATTGCAAGGAAGAGAAAATTTGCCCCAGTTTTGGTTCCATGTTCCTCATTCAATTGATTCCCTACAAACATTTAATAATTCAACTGCCGTCTCTGTTACTACTTTCTTCAACACATCTTTCCTTTAATCTTTCAGACATTTTCCCCCAGTATAGCCAATTGAACGCAGAATAAAAATTGCCCCAGTTTGGAGTTTCAGACCTCCTTCCTTTGAGATTTTGCCTATTTATTTGTCCTAACTTTTGCTTAAGCCGCCCTTTCGGGTTTTCGACCTAACGGACCTTCTTTTTTTTTTCTTTTTTTTTTACTCTAACTTTTGTTTAGGTTGCCCTTTCAAGCATCTCTTTTTTTTTAGGCATAGAATCTCTTGACAACATCAGCATTTACTGGCTTTGACAATTCTTCTCCATCCATATTCTGCAAAATTAAGGCCCCTCCAGAAAATGCTTGCTTAACGATGTAAGGACCCTCATAACTCGGAGCCCATTTTCCTCTAGCATCCTCTTGGTTAGGGAGAATTTTCTTCAATACTAAGTCTCCTGAACAGAATTCTCTAGGACAGACTTTTTTATTAAAGGCTCTGGCCATTCTGCTTTGATACAACTGTCCATGACAAATAGCTGTCAGTCTCTTCTCTTCTATCATATTCAATTGCTCATGCCGAGTCTTCACCCATTCAGATTCCTCTAACTCTGCCTCCATTAATACTCTTAAAGAAGGAATTTCAATTTCTATGGGAGAGACCGCTTCCATCCCATACACCAAGGAGAAAGGTGTTGCCCCGGTGCTTGATCGTATATTGGTACGATACGCATGTAAAGCATAGGGTAACATTTCGTGCGCGATCCTTGTAGTTCACAACCATCTTAGCCACAATTTTCTTGACATTCTTATTTGCTGCTTCAACTGCACCATTCATCTGGGGCCTGTAGGGAGCTGAATTATGGTGCTTAATTTTGAAATTTTCACAAAACCTCTTCATCTCAGCCCATTGAGATTAGCAGCATTATCTGTTATTATCTTTTCTGGAATCCCATATCTGCAGACAATATCCCTTTTGAAGAAACTCAAAAACACTTTTTGAGTGATATTGGCATACGAGGAAGCTTCTACCCACTTGGTGAAATAGTCAATCGCCACCAAAATGAAGCGATGACCATTGGAAGCTTTAGGATTAATTGGCCCAATGACATCTATTCCCCACATCGAGAAAGGCCATGGAGATACCAAATTGTGCAAGGAAAATGGAGGTGCATTAACTCAATCGGCATATATCTGGCATTTATGGCACTTTCGAACATATTCTATGCAATTTGCTTCCATGGTGGAACAATAAAACCGTTCTTTAAAAATTTTTGCGCCATCATATGACCATTAACATGAGTCCCACAAATTCCTTCATGGACTTCAGTCATGATTAAACCAGCTTCGCAAGCATCCATACATCTAAGCAAAGTGCCATCATGGCTTCTCTTGTATAGAACTTCCCCATTCAAGAAAAAGGCCATCGCCAACCGGCGGATAGTCTTCTTATTCACTTCACTTCCCCCAGTTGGGTATTCTCTATGCTGGATGTACTACTTAATATCGTGGTACCAAGGTTTACCATCTGACTCGCCCTCCACATTGGCACAATACGCGGGCTCACTATGTACTTTTACTTGGATGGGTTGGACATTATTGTGGATGTCCAACCTAGTCATTACAGCCAAAGTGGCTAAAGCATCTGCAAACTGATTCATTTCTCGAGCCATATGGGAAAAGGTCACCTTTTCAAACTTTTCGGTCAACTTGGTCAAATACTTTTGATAGAGCACTAACTTTGGATCTTTAGTTTGCCATTCACCATTCACCTGATAAATGATAAGTGCCGAATCTCCGAATACTTTTAATTGCTTGATTCCCAAGTCAATTGCCACTTGTAAACCATTAGCACAGGTCTCATATTCTGCAACATTATTAGTGCATTCAAAATCGAGCTTGATAGCGACTGGATATTGCTTTCCAGTCGGTGAAACAACCACGGCCCTTATGCCACTACCATGCATATTGACTGCTCCATCAAAATACATCTTCCAAATGGACTCATCCTCACTTTCTTCTTCTCCTTCTATTGTCAAAATTTCTCCATCAGGGAACTCGGATGTTACTAGTTATCCACCCTCAAGAGGGTTTTCAGCTAAATGATCAGTAATTGCACTTCCTTTGACGGATTTCTGAGTTATGTACTTGATGTCGAATTCCGATAGTATCACCTGCCATTTTGAAACCCTTAATGAAACATGAGGGCTTTCAAATATATACTTCAGGGGGTCCATTCGGGAGATCAACCAAGTGGTATAATAGAGCATGTACTGCCTTAACCGTTTTGAGGTCCATACTAGAGCACAACAAGTCTTCTCAATTGCCATGTATCGGGCTTCACAATCATTAAACTTCTTACTCAGGTAATAAATTGCCTGCTCCTTTTTTCCTGATTCATCGTGCTGCCCCAGCATTGCCCCCATTGAGGTTGACAGTACGGTTAAGTATAATGTCAGAGGACGACCCAGTGTAGGGGGTACCAACACAGGAGGGTTCATCAAATAAGCCTTTATCTTATCAAAAGCTTCTTGACATTCTTCATCCCATTTGCCCGGCTGATGCTTCTTCAACAACTTGAATATAGGCTCACAGGTGCTGGTCAGGTTAGCAATGAACCTAGCGATGTAGTTAAGTCTCCCGAGAAAGCTTCGCACTTCACATTCAGTCTTAGGAGGAGGCATCTCCTGTATTGCCTTTACCTTATCTGGATCCACCTTTATCCCTTCTCTGCTAACGATGAATCCGAGTAATTTTCTAGTGGACGCTCCGAAAATGCATTTATTAGGATTGAGCCTCAACCCATACTTCCTGAGTCTTTCAAATAATCTCCGTAAGACTGTTACATGACTTTCCTCTTATTTGGATTTAGCTACCATATCGTCTACATAAACCTCAATTTCTTTATGCATCATATCATGAAATAATGCAACTATAGGACCTTGATAAGTAGCCCCAGCATTCTTCAATCCAAAGGACATTACTGTGTAACAAAAGGTTCCCCAAGGTGTAATAAAAGTTATCTTTTCTTTGTCATCAACATCCATGGGGATCTGATTATACCCAGAATACCCATCCATAAATGAGAACCTATGATTTCCTACTGTATTGTCAACAAGAACATCAATATGAGGGAGCGGGAAATTATCTTTTGGACTGGCCTTATTTAGATCTCTATAATCCACGCACATCCTGACTTTCCCATCCTTCTTTGGTACTGGCACAATATTTGCTACCCATTGCGGGTGTCTTGACACCTCTATAAATCCAGCTTCTAATTGCTTAGTCACTTCTTCCTTGATCTTTAGTGACATATCAGGATGCATTCTTCTCAACTTTTGCCTTTTTGCTTCTACATCTGGATATAAAGGAATTTTATGTGACGTTATTTCAGGGTCTAATCCAGGCATATCTCTGTAAGACCATGCGAACACATCAAGGAACTCCCTCAATAGTGCCACCATTTCTATACGCTCAGGATTATCTACTATTGTCAATTCTTTCTTGTCCTCTTCTGTTCCCATATTAATTACTTTTATTACCTTATTGCCCACATCAAACTCCCTCTCTGAGTATTCCAGCATTTTTTCAAATTCTTCAATAATCCCTTCCTCTTCACCAGATCCAGGATCCTCTTCATCAAACGTTGTAGGGGAATCAATTGATAAGTTTTCAAGGTCCCTTTCCTGAGACAAACTCTCTACAAGACTCACATCCCTAGAAAGTAATTTATGGGGAGTTGGAAAGATAAAATAGAGTAGAAATGATAAAGCAAGAGAAGGAAGTCTTTTTTTTTTAAGAGAAACACAAGAAAAGGAAACTAATAAATGTAAAAAGAAGATAAGCGAAGAGAGTGACATCGAGGAATACTGAATAAACATGCAACTTTACTTAGTTAATTGTCTCAAATAACATAAATATAAGATAAAAACATAGCTAGACACAAATATCTGCTTGTTACAGCATGACTACACAATTACTTGGAAGCAATAACATCAATGATTGATTCAGATTGCCAGTTCTCCAATGGCTCCTCTTCAGTGAAAGGCCGGATTGCTTTGTACTCTTCAGGGTCTTCTTCATGCAATGCATTGATAGTAAGATGGTATTGGGGACGAATGACTTCTTCAGGCATGATTACTTTGGTTGGTGCCGGGAATGTCTCCCTCAGGTGAGGAATTTGCTTCATTTCGCCCTTATCACTCCTTTTCCCCAAAGTCATATTCTCCATTCTCTCTTCCATAGCCGCTTCGTATCCCAATCCAAACTTGTCTAGTTTTTCTGGAAGTGAAATTGGTGTCCGAGTTCCTTGCAATTTTGAGCCCAGGCCTTTTCCTTTCTGGTACCCATTATTAGTCATAATTCGGGCCACCACCTGATTCACAGTTTGCATCGAGGGTTCACCCCCACCGAGTTCAGTTTCAACTACCTCAAAGCTGTGCCACAAATTCTCCTCATCTTTCTCTGCGCTTTCCACATACGGCACTGAAACCGGTTTTGACACGATGATTTCTTCTTCTCCGTGTATAGTAATAATCGACCCATTCTCAATGTATTTAACACTCTGGTGTAGTGTAGAAGGAACAGCACCAGCAGCATGGATCCATGGTCTCCCCAGGAGCATAGTGTAACCAGGCTCAATGTTCATAACTTGGAACAATACCTGAAAATTACTTGGACCAATCTCTAATGGCAACGTCACTTCTCCTAAAATGCCCCTCTTATTTCCATCAAAGGCTCGCACTACCATTTCTCGAGGTGACAGTTCATCCTCACTTATTGACAATGAGGTTAGAGTTGACTTCGGTAGGATATTTAATGCAGACCCCCCATCAATCAAAACCTTTGCAACTATATACCCTTTGCATTTAAGGGTTATGTGTAAGGCCCGTGGGTTTTTCTCAGACCGAGGGGTGATTTCTTCATCCATAAATGTGATCATGTTGACGTGCTTTATCGGGTCCACCATGCTGACAACATTCTCGGGGGTAACATCGGGTTTAACATAATCCTCATTCAGTACTCTTAGCAATGCTTTTCGATGTAACTCAGATGTCAAAACGAGTGACAAAAGGGATATCCTTGCTGGAGTCTTCTTCAGTTGTTCCATCACATCGTATTCACTCTGTTTCATGATCTTAAAAAATTCTTCTTCCTCTTCTTTCCCTCTCTCCTCTTCTCTTACACTTTCCTCCTTACCCCATTCTTTAGCATTCTTTTTCTTTTCTACTTCTATTGGGCCATAAAATCACCCACTCCTTGTAACTATATTAGTCATATACCCTTCATCCTGGAGTATTTCAACAACTCGGGGTTTTGAAGTCTCTTCCTCGACTCCTTTCATTTCCACCTTAGCTTCATAATTCCATGGTACTGAATGAGTATCATTATAAGCAAACAGCATTGGCTTCTTGATTGTAACAACTACTTTCCCTGGCGCCGGGGCTTGGTTGAGAGGTGGCACCCTCAGCACAAAGTGTTCTACTACACTGACTTCTTCAGAGGTGGCTACCCCTTGTCCGGCTTGTATTATTCCCAAAGTGAGTAATCCTTGGACTCGAACCTTAAAGTCCCTACAGTTCTCAATATCGTGTCCTGTTCCCCCACAATGGTAAACATATCTTGATTCTTCATCATACTTCTCCTCTTCTTTTACTGATGAAGCTGGTGCCGTGATAATGTATCCTGCTTTCTTCAACCCCTCAAATATTTGAGTCATTGGCGTGCACAGGTTCATTGCATTCCTTATTAGAGGTCCTTCAATCTCCACGGCATTCGCCTCATTCCTTCCACCATGATTAGGAATTGGATTACTGACAATACTAGGTCCAACCTCTTCTTGAATGTCCAGTTTTCCATAAGCAATAAGCTTTCTTACCGCCGTCTTAAAAGACTCACAGTCTTTGATTGAGTGCCCCGAAATATCCATATGGTACTTGCAAGTTAAATTCGGGTTGTACCATGCTGGAAATGGTGGTTGTAAGGGATGTACGGGGTTCCTTGAGATGAGGTGAGCATCAAACAACCTTTGGAAAAGATCTGCGTTTGAAATGGACAGTTTTGGGAAGGGGTAGGTTTTGGGTACAGAAACGGCCTTGATTTTGGAAGTTTGGTCGAGGTTTTAGGTGGTTTTGGAAATTTTATGGAGGCCGAGGTGTGTAATGAGTATAGATTGGGCGAGTTGGTGCATATGGCTGAGGTACCGGGATATTGTTGATTTGGAATGGCTGTGTTTGAGGTATATTTACGGGAGGAGTGGTTGGGCCAGGTAGATGAGACGATGCAGGTGTCTGATAGGAAGGGTAAATGTTTGGGTTGTATGGGGGTGGTTGGTATGTAAGGTAGGATGGCGAATATCGGGGTTGCAGATTTTGCATGTAACTCACTTCCGGCTCTTTTTTCTTAGGGGGAAAACTCTTCTTGAAACTACTTTCATTATTACCAGCTGGCAATTTTTCAGCCTTTACCAAAATTTCAATTATTTCTCCAGCAGCAATTAAATCAGCGAAGTCTTTATAAGCGACGCCCGCCATTGTCCCAATATAAGGAGCTCCTAAAGTTCCCAAGAAGTATGAGCACATCTCAGTCAAAGTTAACGGCGGTTGTACCTGGGCTGCAAGAGTTCTCCACCTCTGGGCATATTGTTTGAATGTCTCCTCATATTTCTTCTGTAATGTTCCCAACTACTCCCGGGTTGGGGCTGTATCCAGATTAAACCGATACTGACCCATAAATAAATTCACCCAGTCATCCCAAGAGGAGATTTTTGATAGGTCCTGTTGGATACACCACTCCAAAGCAGGCCCAGTCAAACTTTCATGAAAGAAATTGACGAGAAACTTCCAATCCCTTGACCATATGGACATTTTGGTAATGTAAGTTTTTAGGTGGAAAAAGTGGTTGGTGCTCCCATCATATTTCACAAATTCTGGGACTTTGAAATCCTTGGGGATGACAATGTTAGCAGTAGGGCACAATTCTTCTATCCCAAGGGGACCGTAAGTGCTAGGACCCTTGATCGCCTTGATTTGTTCTTCCATCTTTTCCATCCACTCTTCTTTCATCTTGTCATTTTGAAGATTTACGTGTCCAGTACCGGTAGGAAATCTAGTTGTCATCATATGTGGCGGTTCCCATGTGAACTCAGCATTGCCATGTACCTCATTGCGAGTACCTTCCAATGAATGATATCCTTCTCCAATAGGAATCATTATTGATGCCGTGTTTGAGGTTCCTCCTACATAAGGTACCTCAGTAGTGACTCCAGGGTTTGTCCTCGTGGAAGTGGTATTCAGTGGGTGCGAGTGTGCCCCGGTCACTCCTGTACCTCCAACTGCCCCCATCAAGGTGAGGGTCTCCCTCATGGCTGACAACATTTCCTCAATTCTTCTTTGAGATTCTGTCACCTCATTCACCCTTCCTTTCACTTCATCTACTTCGAAACTTAGGTTCCTACATTCGTTCTCGGCTGCCATTGCTGCAAGCAACCTTGTTCGAGCCCTTGTGTTATGAACACGGGTTTGATTGGTGTCTTTTTTCCTTGGTCGCGCAATGGTTTTAAACTTCTTGTGAGCAATCAAAGTGCAATTTATTAAAACAACCATGATTATTATTGATTTGTTAAAGGACCATTGTTAATTTATGCCGAGTGGATTTAAGTGAATATCTTTGATCTTTACTTGTCATGACTATTTCTTAGGACGTCTCATTCAAAAGTTGTCATAAACATTACTTAGAACGTCTCGTTCAAAAGTAGTGGATCTTTAGTACAACATAGGATCAGAAGAACAAAAAGGCATACTTTATTTAATTGAAAAGGAGTCATCATTTAAGAGGAGTACATTATTTCCACTCTACATCACTGTCTAGTCTAATTCTGCACCCTGATCCTCTGCTTCATTTGTCCAATAAGATTCTTGCAATACTCAATGAAGTCCTTAATCTCTGCCAGGGTCTTAAGAGGATCAATCATCTTATCTGCCATCTTTAAATAATATGGGATGTCTGCGATTGCCGTGTTGGCTAGGCATGCCAGCTTCGAGAATTGGTCTCTCCAAAATTGGACTTCTTCTTTCCACCTATTAATGTCCTCGTCTTGTCGTTTTGCATGATCTATCATTTTCTGCAAGTCCTCCTGTCCCCGTTGCAATGCTGCTTTATACCCTGCAATCTCCTCGACAGTGCGCAACCTCTCAATTTTAATTGTGTCTTCATATCTTGCTGACACCATTTTTATTTGTTGCTTCATGCTATCCACCTGTTGAAGAGCATTATCCTGTGCCGCTTTGGCATTTACAAGTGACTCTTTAAGTTGTTGATTTTCAGCCAGAGCTCTATCTCTTTCTTGCCCTCGGAGTTTCAATTCCTCATTTGCAGCTTCCAAACACCTTCTGGTTCTTGACATAAGATCTTGTTCTATCTTTTGCTTCTTGTTAGCCCTTTCACGTGCGTGGTCCTTCTCAGAATTTTCACGCTTTAAAACTACACATGTTCGGCGAGTCTTTTCCAGCTCTGCTTCTAATTTCCTTTTTTCCTCATTGGCTTTTGCTAAGCTTTCCATTATATCCTCATCTTCTATCGGGACCGAAGGCAGAGATATACCGACTGTAAAGGTCGCTGAACTTTTGAAAGGCATTTTGACTTCTTGAGCTCGATTCTCGACCCATTGCCGGTAGCTTTCTTTAACTCCACAACTTCTAATTCCCAACTCTCTACCCTTTCTAATAACTTTCTTCCAGGCGTCTCGCACTCTCCTAAGTGTCTCAATACACTCCATTTGCATATCGCAGACAAAAGGAGCGGTTTCCAATTCTAACGGTGGCCCCATCATGGGATAGCCTAGTTGTCGCAATGCCAGGGCAGGGTTATAGTTAATGCATCCCCAAGTACCCATGAGTGGAACATTAGGAAAGCCTTCGCACTGATAAACCACTGTTTGCCCTTCTTTTCGCCATGGGTACCACATAATTCTTCTTTCCTCAAGCTTGGCTAATTCCTCAGCCCATTCACGGTCGCTCATGGTCTTTAACTGGAGCATCTTGAGATCTGTAATAGGACAGGATCCTTTGTAGCCCCTCTTAAACATGTGACTTGTGAGCCATACAAATAGCATCGGTAGACAACATAAGATCCGCTTACCCTTCTTTTCATGACAGAAATTCAGAGTGTAATAAACATCAGCCAGAATGGCTGGAACTAGATTTGCAGTATTATTTCTTCGAGCGAGGAACACATCAATTGCTGCAAAATCTACCAAGTCTTCATTACTTGGGAAAAGGATGCTGCCATAAATGGTGAGGGCTAACACATCCATAAAGGTGCTCCAGTCTTCAATCTCGGCTAGGTAATGCATGTGCCCTTCCAAATATTTTCTTGGAAACCGCTCCGTTCCTTTCCTAATTTGTTTTGCCTTCTGTAGATCTTTTACATGAATCTTCAAGACATTTTCTATGGTTGGCATAGATGTATAGTGGCCCGTATATTGGTATGGCTTTTCCTTTTCCAAAGGTAAGCCCAAGATCTGCTCAAACTCCTCTAAGGTGGGGGCTAACTGAAAATCTTGAAAAGTGAAACAATGCAACGATGGGTCATAGTATTGAGCTAGTGCAGTGATGGCTTCTACTTGCACGTCAACTTCTAACAGATTCAGGATTCTCCCATATCTTGTAGTGAAGGTCAGACGTTGTGTCTTCTTCAACATTCGACCCAAACTCACCAAGCTTTCTGTGTCAACTTTCTTGGCCTTAAGTTGTAGGGTCCTTTTCAAAATTTCACCCTTGTGATTTGATCCCATGACACTTTCCATTATTAATCAAAGATACTCACTATTAATCCTTAGGCACTTAGTCTCAACAGTTCCCCAACAAACCTGGATTTAACACATAAGAATCATCAATGCATGGTTTTTTTTTGGAGAAAACATGATGCAAAAAATGATGACTTGTGATGCAATAATGAGTGAGCGAGTTGTTGGTCCTTTAATAATGACTCATCTCTTCTTTTTGGAAAAAAATTTTAAGAGGAATACGAGTATGATTTGTCATTTTAAAGGACTGAACATCTCACAAGATATGGATAAATCTAAAGGTAATGAAAGGTGTGCTCCCTTTGTGTCCTAATGGGATTGTCTTAAACTTGGGAATTCTATCCTAGGGATCTAAGAGTCTTTCTAGTTCGTGAGAACTTCCATGGGGTGGCTCTTCTATTTTAGAGGTCTCTAGAGCCAAGTCCTATTTCAGAATGTTGACCACGAAATAGTGGGTAAACCACTAGGTGTGGGACATTCATGAAAAAGGCACACTCTAGATGAGGTTTTCGCGATAACCAAACAAGAAGTACATCCAAAATGGCTACCACTACGCAACCTCTACTTAACTTAGGCTTCACTCAGACCTGGGTATAGGGCCCCACTCAAATGTGTGTGCTTTATGTGTAGGTGCAGTGGGTGCTGGGAGCGTACAAACCTTTACAATCCTAAAGACTACCCACATCCTGCAAAACAAAGCAAATACAAAACAAATTCCAAAAATTTTCTACCCTAAGGTTTAGATAATAAAATAATTAACAATAAAATAGAAAGCATAAAAAAAAGGTAAAACAAACATATAAAGATCATAAAATTTTGCAAAACCATCTTTTATAGGCTTAACTTTCATCATCCCCAGTGGAGTCGCCATCTGTCGCGACCGTAATCATGGTGAAATACAGCAACTCGTATGATATTAGAAAATAAAAATGGAGTCGCCACCAATTTTATTTTAATTTAGGAAAAAATTGGAAAAACCCCTTTTTTTTAAAAAATTGGTCTTTGAGAACCAGACTGGATTCGGGAGTCGGTTATGCTTAGGGAAGGGTGGAAACTTAATCCCACAGCACCCCTAACGCACCCGTCCTAAGACGGTACCTTAAGTCAATTGTGCAAATTCTTGATAATCTCAAATATATTTACTTTACCCCTTTTGTTAGAAAAGATTTGTGAAAATTTAATTTTTGGCTTGACAGAATTGGAGTCCTGCTCCTACGTATCCTCAGGTGCAATGAGGAACTCAAAGTCACGTAGTTCTCTAAAAAAAATAATTGTGGTTTGGTTGATTTTAATCTTAAAAAATTTGAATTAACAAGTCGTCGCGACTCAGTTATTCAAATTAAGGATTGAATAGGTGAAGCTCGCGTCGTGCTAGAGACGTCACCCACTAATTATCAAATTTGTTACAAAATTTTTATTTAAAATTAGTTGATTATTATTATTATTATTATTATTATTATTATTATTATTATTATTATTATTATTTTATTTTAAAAGAAACAACTTAATTATTTTTTTTTAAAATTTAAATTAATAAGTCGTCGCGATTGATTATTCAAATTAAGGATTGAATAGGTGAAGCTCGCGTCGCGCTAGAGACGTCACCCATTTCTCATCAAGTTGTTACAACTCAAATGATTATTAAATTATAGTATTAACAAGTTGTCACAACTCGTTAATCCTTTTTACTTTTTTTTTAAGAAAAATAGTTTAAATTATTTTATATATTTTTATTTTTTAATTTAATTTTTTTTTACTTTTTTTTAGAAAAAACAAAATTAAAAAATAAAACTAATCTTCCTACCCTTGATCCAAACTTTTCAAGTCAATGTTTCAAAGTGACCCCATAAAAAAAAACATAAGTAACAAGCATAGAAAAAATTGATAAATTAAAAAACAAAATAAAGAAAACAAAACGAGAGAAAAAAAAAAAAAAAAACAATCACGAGAGAAGAACAGAGAGGAGCAGCGTGGTGGCTTATTTACAATATGGGTAACGGCAGATCCGTGAATGGAGACCCACAGAAAAGGCGACGCTAGTTTGCAGCGGGTCACGATCTGGGCCGTGGTCTCGGCCGGAGAGGTATGGTTCAGAGGCGACGGGACGGTTGGGTGTGGCCGAGCACACAGAGGTGACAGATCCGGCTTACACGGCTCGCAAGTGGAGGTTCGCGGAGGACTCACAGATTCGGGCCGGAGATGGCTGATCTGGGTGTTGGTGGCCATTTTGTTTTCACAGCTTGCTTTTGGTTCGGCTGGGTGGAGCTCCAAGGAAGAAGCTGGTGGTTCAGGGCCAAGGTTATGAGTGGTTCGGATTTTGGGTGAAGTGACGAAGCACCTGGTTGGGCACTGGCACGGAGCGGAGGACAACGTAAGCGGTGGCTAGTTGGAGATGAATCGGTGGTTGTGGTTCATGAAGTGCAGTTATGGAGAGTGGTGAGGTCATGGTGGAAGGTTGAAGATAAAATTGGTGGCTCTGGCTGGTTTGGAGGTGCTCTATTGGGTCGTGGTGATCTGACGTGTGAAGGTGGTGGCTCGAGAGACGTTGGGTGGGCATGTTATGGGTAAAGGTGGTGGCTATGGAAGATGTAGGCTTATGGTTGGGGTGGCTTGGTTGGAGATGGCTATTGTGAATGGGAGATTGAAGATGGGTAGTTGAAGGTGTTTTTTTTTAACTTGTGAGGTTGATGGATGGACATGTAGGTTTGAAGGTTTGGAACCTACGGAGGGGGTAGCCGTGTATGGATGGGGGGTGAAGGAGTGGTAAGGACCTGTTATGGGGTTTAGGTGGAGTTGATGGAGGTGAAGAGGGAATTCACGATTTGCTATGTTTTTTTATTTTTAATTGGGTGGAGATTGTTTTTAGGAGGGTGTTGGGTTCACGGTCTTGGGGTTGAAGGGAGAGAGATGAAGGTGATGAGAGATTGAAGTGATGAGGAATGCCTCTTGGTTGCCCCCTGTGAGGTTGAAGGTAGAGAAGGCTAAAAATGGGTCACATTTGGGAGTTGTTGTTATGGGTTAAACGTATGGTTGGTAGTGAAGGGAAAATGAGTGGGAAATGATGGAGGTTCAATGTTCTGGAGCTCTTCTTAGTTGAAGAAAGATGGTGGGCTTTTATAGTGAAATGGGTGGAGGTTTAATTGATGTCAGTGGTCATGATTCTGAGAGTGGAGAGTTGATGATGGAGCAGGTGATTATGCATAATGGAGTGGGTGAATTAGTGAGGGAGTAGGTGCATTAGTGGGAACGTGAAAGTTAAATGAGTGAGAGCAAAGCAGAAAAAGAAAAGAAAAAATGGAGTGAGTGTGTGTTAGTGGGAACATGAGTGTGTGCAGGTGAGGAAAATTAGTGAAATGTGAGTGGGGAACAATAGAAAGTGGAGAGGTGCTGTAGTGTAGTGTTGTGGTGCTGCATGGGTAGAGGAGGTGAATGCATGATGCATGGCTGAAAAAAAAAATTTGTCTCTTTCCAAAAGTAGAACAAACAGGCAACGAACATTTTTTATTTTATTTTTGTTTTTGTTTTTTTTAAAGAAATAAATTTTAATAAAAAGGTCCGGTCAAAATATGGTGTTCACAATCACCTTGCAGAGTCATCATCCCAGTTTGGAGGTCTTGATTCTCAGTTCGGAGGTTCTCACTTTCAGTACAGGGTACCGCAACCTCCCTCTAAATTTCCACCAAACTAGCTTTTTTCTACTTCAGACTGTCCTTCAAAGTCGCCAATTCCTTTTCTAGTTCCTGGGCCCTAGTTTCGGCATCGTTCTTGGCCTTCTAAACCTCTTCTTTAGCCTTGAGGGCCCAATTTTCACCTTGCTCAGCTACCCCCACCTTCTCTACCATCTATTGATTGTAATCATCATAGCACCTCTCCAAGAAACGGGATTCAGCAGTAAGATAGAGGGCGTAAGTCTGAAAGGTCGACAGAATCTCCTTCTTGTCATGTTGAGCAACATTGTAACATCCTGAAAATTCTTTATTTCATTATAAATAATTATTTTATAATATTTGTGAATTTTAGGAAATTTTCTGGATTTTTTTCTGTGAACGATGAATATTTTAATATATTTTTCGTTTTACGTGTATATTTTGCCGAGCCGGGAAAATAAAATATTTTTTTTTCCTAAGGCTGATAAACTTTGGACTGTGGAAATGTTGACGGGGATCTTACTAAACCCGAAATTTGGACACGATTTACGAGGTTTACGTTTCACGAGACTTTATCGATACATGAAATCACCGTATCATAAAATCATCGATGAGTAATAAAATATTATTTTCATCAATTGTAATTTTATTTCATTGAGAAAATAATTTTAGCACTTAATTATTCATCCGTCGGATGAATTTAATTAAGGTGACAACCTTACACTTCATTTCCTCGAGAAGCGCACAAAGCTTCTCAAGGAAGCTTCCTATTTCCATCTAATCAACCTTTCCTCTCTCCTCCCCAATTTATGCTGCACGACTAGTGTTGAGGGAATTATTACATTGACTATTCCATTTTTCCCACTCCCCACGTCTCGTTGCTCATTCACATTTTCCATTTCATTTCTCCCATTTTCTCTCATTCACGCCGCTTCCTCCCCCCTCACGCTCTCTCTCTCTTTTCTCTCTTCTTCTTCACTTTGCACACCACCCACATTCACCATTGTTGATCCTTCAAGCCTCCTTTACTCAACCCGACAGAGACCATTTTCCCTCTCCACCTTCACACCTTGCTTCTGCTGGAACTCCTCCCCTGTGTCTTCATTTTTCTTTCGCTCAAAAAACAGCCCCAAAGCTTGGACCTTTAAGGTAAAGTTCTTAACTTTTCTCTTCTCCTCATTTTCGTGCATTCGGTTTCCTGCCGCCATTCTCTCTCTTGACCTTAATTTTTGTGAATCTTGAATGCCCAAGGTTTGGTGGTGGTGAAGAAAATCAGATTTTCAAGCATGAAAGGAGCTTCTTTATCCCTGTTCTTCACTTAGGTAAGAGGAAGACACTCCTCCTCAACCTCTCTTAGCATTTAGGAACGTCGGTAATTTGTGTTGAGGGTCTTTCTACGTTTTTAAATGTTGTTTGTGATGTATAGATGCTAGCCGATTTTGGAGTTTTGTATGTATATATATATATATTTGGAATGTGTAATATGGAAAGAAATGAGCCCTGTTTTGGTTCTCGTATGGTCACGATTTTGAACCCGGAAAACAGAGATCCTATATTGAGGTAATGACTTGGTTTCTTTGATCCATTCTAAAGTAAATGTTAAAATCCATCGAGAGTGAGTAAGCCATGTCCGTCGAATTAAGATGTTAAAACTCGTCGAGTATGACCTCTGGCCAAACCGTCGACAAGTGGGGCCCTTCATCATGTCAAAAGTTGTCGAAGCTAGTGACCCCCCATTAACACCTCCGTCGGTGAATTCGTGGAATTAGAAAGTGTGGCCCTCTTAGTGTCTGTCGGACTAGTATAGGTGAAACCTCAACATTTTTCCAGAAATTGGTCGAGTTAAATCCGTCGGATCAGCTTAAGTGAGACCTCAACATTTTCCCAAAGTCAGAATCCGTCGAGTGACATACCTGTCGAGTTTAGATTTCTGACCACTAAAGCACAATGTGAAAATCCGTCGAGTTTAGACTTCTTACTTTTCCGTTGAATGTCAAAACCCGTCGAGTGTATTTGTCGAATTAGCATGAGTGAAACCTTAGCATTTTCCAGGATCTGTCGAGTGTATTTGTCGAATTAGCATAAGTGAAACCTTAGCATTTTCCAGATCTGTCGAGTGTATCTGTCGAATCGCATGAGTGAAACCTTAGCGTTTTCCGGGATCCGTCGAGTTGCATCTGTCGGATCAAGTAGGGAGTGAAATCTCAACGTTTCCGAGAATCCGTCGAATTAGAACCTTGTAACCCTAACATTCTTGTCGGTTCGACAGAACGGGACTTTCCCCATTATCCAAAATCTGTCGAGTTAGAATTGAACTTTTAGCGTATTCGTCGGTTGAACACGAGTGAAACTCCTTCAAAGTTAAAATTGGTCGAAAGTTAGGTTTGTGAATCATATCCGTCGAGTTAAGATGTGAAAATGTCGAGTTAGGATGGGAATATCGATCGAAGTTAAGGTGTGAAAGTCCGTCGAGTAGAGTTCGAAGGTTTAATGGAGAAACTTACCCAATGAGAATATCCGTCGAACTAAAGTGTGGAAATCGTCGAGTTAAGATGTGAAAATCCATCGGGTTGGGCCGAGAATTATATCCGTCGAGTTAGGATGTGAATGCCCGTCGAGTGGAGTTCCGATTATTAAATAGAGAGATTTTCTCCAAATCCGTCGAGTAGAATTCTCGAAGGTTTAATAGAGGAACCGACCTAATGTCGTGTCCATCGAATCATGTTTTCGTAAATGTGGTAGCATATCCGAAAGCAGTTATATACTTCATCCGGTCGAAGTTCGTTCCCGGTTCGATAGCACTTAGAGTTTATCCCCCGCGATTGTTTTCCATTTACCTTGATCCCTGTCGTGCTACTACTCGTCGAACAGCGCTCAGCTTTCTCACTAGATACCTTTGTTCGTCGAAATTATAAGTATATTTCAATTCTTTTTACCTAGCAAACGAATGGATGATTCGGCCTTGTGACCTCGATTTCCACTTTTGGGACTAATATACACTATATTAATCATAAATAACATCAGATGACTAGAAAAAAAAGTAGGGACACATAATGAAGGAAAAACAAGGAGCGTGATTGAGCCTTACAACTAGTGAGAACTTGGAATAAAAGAAGAACCAGAGTATGGGTGAGGTAGTAAGGAACATAATGAACATAATGTTTGACCTTAATATTATGATGCTAAGGGTCCACGTGAATGACCACTTGTATATTGATGCTCTTTTGGCCAATTGTGGCATATTATGAAATTGTATGAAATTTTGAATCATACATATTATGCATTGTAAATGTCTTGTGGATCCAAGAATAGGAACAAACCTGATTGTTAAATCATATGATATGCATTTGAGGCATGATTGACTTAGCTTGTCATGAGAAGCATGATAGAGTCTTGCATTGCACAAAAGAACGAGGATGTCCGTTGGACTTTGTTAAGGCCGAGTTGCCTAGGAGTTGAATCACACCTTAGTGCGGGTGCGAATAGACACGTGGGGTCCTGTAGATGACCTTGAGGGCGTCGGGGCGCGGGCGTCTCGCAGAGGCGAGTGGTAGCTCCTCCGGGACCGTGGAGACAGACCGATACACACGCACCGACGATCCTAAGCGGCCACGATCCTATATCGAGATCTTGTGAGAATGCCATTTGTATAAAGCCTTGTTGCGCAAAATGAGTGATTATATTATATGGTAAGCACTTGTATGGCCGACGAGATCTTGGCATGTCTCCACGATCATTCTCTCCGAGCTGTTTTGTGTCTAGCTCCATGGAGTAGGATCTTGATTATTGAGGGCACATGTGCATAGTGAGTCCATGAATTATCGGCATACATTGTTATTATAATTGGAACCGTTGTATTTCGATATATCCATACATATATATATGATTGCCTCGAAAGCGTATCGGTTGATTATAAGCGCTACTAAATGTTTATTACCATTATTGCTATCATAAATGCTATGTGGGCGCCTTGCGCCGTTTGGTTTCTTGATGCTATGACCGGTAATGATGGTAGGATGTCTTACCTCTTTCTTGTACTTTTCTTGCTCTATGTTAATTTTTGGTTAAAGACTATAAGTGGGAACGAAGTTGGATTCCTTTGGATTTTATTGGTTTGACCTACTGCATTCGGTGATGCCGTCGCGAAGGGAGCTTTTTTTTGGGTTTTGTTCGAATTGTGTTCACCTTGGTGATACCAAGACCTATAGAGTCGACTGGACCGACAAGCGTATGTGACATGCTCGGGATCGACTTTGACCATGAAGAGGATTTGTGATTGAAGACCTTATCTTGTATTTCTCACTACACCGGTGAACCGGAATTGCCTCACGCATTCGGGATACGATGGAGTGCCCAACTCCTTAGTCGTAGATATATTATGGGTAGTTTATATTTTATTTTGCATTACCTATATAAAGTGTATTTTTAAGTACATGTATGCTTCAAGGCAATTATCCAAACTTAAATGTTGTAAATTGAGTACATATTATAATTCATAATTTAACTGGTTGTATATGTAACTACTCATTCGTGGCTCTTATTTTCCTCATATAAGAAACGATTAAAATTTTATGGTAAATTTGTTGTTTGACAAAGTTAGCACGCCGACATTTAGTGACCATGACATAATGACGATTGTGCATTGGTTATTAAATCGAGGGGTGTTACAAACATGATTCACCACTTGGTCATTGAGGATATTGAAGTCAATGAAATCCCCTAGATTTAATTTTTTTGAATACAAACTAATCAGATCGACCTCCCTCGCCTTGACGGTCGCTTTCTTACCTTGGTCGTTTGACCTACCATCTTCAATAGCCCTCCTCTTCTGTCTTTCGAGTAGTTGAGGGGGGAAATCCTCTAGTTGAATAGGTTCCCCCTTATTACTGGAGTCTCAACTAGTGGGGGTGGAGGGGTCGGTGCAGGGACCACGGGAGCATTGGAAAGACTGGTTATATTCTTAGCTCTCAGGGGTTCGAGGGTTGCTAGAGCATTCCCGAATACCATCGTAGCCAAACTTACTGCAAAACAAGCAAAGAATCAAAAAATAAGAAAAATTTGTAAAGAAATTATCATGCATAAAATTAAATGTGGGCTGCGACCTATACTACTTAGAATGGCCCAAAGAGTCATGTCATCAAGAGTATCTTGCACATCCTTAGAAGAAATAAGACTCACTTGCTAAATCTACATAGTAAAGAAGTCGACACACTCAATCTCATCCTAGTCTAGGTGGTGTCTCTCCTTTTCAATCAAATGAAGAGGGAAACTCCATGTCCTCTCAGTCCAATACAGGCTAAACGTTGGCTCCCCGTCATTGTCTAGCCTGAAAGGATGAGTACCGGGGGCCGCCATTAGTTTAAAGAACTATTCCTTGAAGTCGTTATAATTATCTTGAAAGTCTCAAAAGATCTTCCAACCAAGCCTTGAATGAACTGTGAGCTAGGTCTTTTGAGCAGCACCACCACCACCCTAAAGACTCCACCAGGTGTGGAAATAAAAGAATGACCTCTCTGAATACCGCAATTCGACCAACTGGCAAGTTCTCTCGAAGGCAAGGATGTTTGCCCAACCATTGGCATGAATTTGGGTGGGAGTAGCCTGGAGAGTATGAAGGACAGCAAGATGGAAGTCGTTGAAAGGAATCTGGAGTCCAAGTCAAGTGAAGATGCCCTCATACAGGAACATGTAGTGCGCACCTACCTCCCGTGAGGAGCACGCCCTTTCATTCTTTGGGGACAGGATTTAGAACTCGTGATCCCTTCTACCTTCCTCCGTCAGCGTCAAGTAACCTTGAAGTCTTTCAAGTTCTACACCAGGTTGGAAGATGGACACTCGATCATAAATGTCATCACCAACCCATGGATACACCGGCCTTGGACCACGGGCAATCACTATGGGGTCTTCGGTAACCGACACCCGAACTTCGAGAATTGGTGCTTAGTTCTTCTTCTAGCCATCAAGTTCTTAAAAACACCCATAGAGGCCAGTGAATAATTGTCAGAATCAATTAACTTAAAGATTCAGACACAGAAGGGGCAGAAAGAAAAGATAATCTACGCCCACATACAGGCCTCCGCACCCACCAAGTTTTAAGCCTCAAAAGGACACTTCCACCACACATGTCACGATAAAGAAGGTGCTCCATAAAGCAACGCCATTGAAGGGACCCAGAAACTATGACACCCTAACTTCTTTTATTAAAAAGAGAAGAGAAGGGTACCCCAAAAAGGAGTGCACAACCATTCTGTGACACAAAAAATAGCAAAAACAAATGAGAGAAAGGAGAAATACCTTGAAGCAATGGAGGTAAATTGACAACTAAGAGGTTGAATTGTTGAAAAATGTTGGAAACTTCACTCCTCCGTCAAGAAAAACTGCTGGAAATTGTCTCAGGCCAGCAGATTTCAGAAAAAGGAATAGTGAAAATGAAAAAGAGGAGCTTTAACCCTTATTTATAGAGGTTAGACGGTTAGGGGGCATTTTTGTCCTAACAATTCAAAATTCAAAAGACACCCATCATGGCGTGCAAAGTACTAAGCATGACTACCCAACGAAGACATGCCACATGGCCCTTGAAGCTGTCGCGGCAGTTGAAAGGACAATTGCACAGCAGACCAAGTGACACGCAACCTCAGCAAGTTGAGTCCAAAAATTTTTCACGGACCACAAATTTTTTTATATGGACCCTAGTTATATCCAAAATGTCTGTTCGTGGTATGATGATAGAACGTCAATCCGGACCACTGTTGCCCCAGAAAGGTCATGTCTTCATCAAACAACTAACTATTAACCCCATACGGAATGCGAACCACAGTTTAAGGTAAAATACAGATACCACCACCCGAGGGCAAAGACTTAATCTTGCTACTTGGTTGTTCTAACCAAGTACCAAGTTGGGGGCAACATAGCATTATAATAAGTTATTATAGGGTGTGCGTTGGACTCACCTCGCAGGAAAAAGAAAAGGCAAAAACAGAAAGAGAAAATAGAAGATACAAAATTCAAAAAAAGAATTTTATTATCATTCACATTTCATACATCGTCAGCTCTAACAAAAAGATATACATAAAATTTCCTTCAAGACTTAAAAAGTGAAGAATGCCCACTAGAGAGGTTAGGCATCATCGACGATGACAACCACTGGCACTACTACCTCCAAAGTTCTTCTAGAAACTAGCAACCATCTCTTCCTTACTGAGCAATAGGAGATTGCTTTGCATCAAAAGATTGTTCCACTAGAGCTGTAGTATGTTTCACAATCACTCCGAGTTGCTTCAAATCACCCTAAATTAACAATTGCTATAACGAAAAACATAAGAGTTTCCTCCACTAATTTTCATAACTGCACACTACTATAAAGTGTGATCTAAACTGATAGCCTATATACCGTTAGATATAAACAATTGCCTATACAATTGTAAATACCAACAACAACAGACAATGCTTATACAACTGTCTATAAATGCAATGAGGTTGATATGCAATATGATTATGCCTAAGAAGATCCTAAAGATATGCTCGTGCAGTGTTTTATTTTGTTTTGAAATACATGTAAGGGTTTATTTTGAAAACAAAGATATTCATTAGGAACTAGTTTAGTATATCATCTTGTGGTAAATAAAGGGAAAACTCATCCTCACATTACGCGTATCCTGGCACGTTGAGAAGTTCGTGATGAATCCTTGTTCAAAAGAACCTTACGGACTCCCCACTTATCTCCCTTGGCCTTGGCACTATCGAGATATCAGGGTTATGTCATTCCTCAAAATAGTTTATCAGACACCTATCTATCTCCCTTGGCTTTCATGAATGGGCATCAAAGGATACTCATAATGATTAATACTACTAGACCATTTCTATAGACATACATACTTATATCTAAACACGGCCTCATCACTCATTACCTCTTAAATGATCTCTATGCAACACTATGTTGCTAAGGTGTTAGATACTCACCTATGGCAAACCATTACTTTTGGTTACACTAAGGTTCTCATAGCTTTTCTATAGACTCAACTCATCCTAGTGAAAGAGTCTATCTTAGCTTATGTCTCATTCGACCTTGCTTAAGGAAACAAATGAGCATTTCACTATAACTTTGTATACTTAATGAATATAATAAGCTTACAAGTCAACATTCATCCTTTTGTGTATTCGTCAATGCACAAAGTCCCGTTTAACTAGAGACTTAGTACATAACATCCCTTCTTTGGACCTAAATACACAACCTTATCTTCACTCAAGTGAATCTAACTCAAGAGTGGTTCTTACTTTCAACTCTTTGTTGCTTAAGGTTCTAGATACCTTCCCAAGTTAATCCACTACTCTTGGATATCCTAAGGCCCATACATTCCTTATTCTTAGTAGAATGAATCCTACAATTCATCCTAGTATACTCAACTCCATTGCACCATCTCATCACATCTTGAGTGATATCTAATGCAACACTAGGTTTCCTAAGGTGCTATGTCCTTACCTAGGGCAATCCTTCACTTTTGGATGCTTAAAGGCTTAAGAATTCTCATACTTACTAGATGACAATTCTCCTCTTGAACTATCCCTATTTCTGCCTTAACACATCTTAGGAAACATATACTAATGATCTTATCTAGTCCATAACTTTAAAACATCATCAATGACATTTTTAGCCGATCTAGTGCTCACGCTATGGCACAAACCAGGGCACATCGTGGCGCCCTAGTCTCGGGTTTCATTACTGGGCGTAGCATCACTCTCACATCGCGGCATGACATCTTCATGCCGCAATGCGTGCTGTAAAACCGACCTCACATTGCGGTGTAACCTTCTCACGTCGCGGTACTCGAAGCCAGTTCATCTTCATGCCGCGGCACAACGTCTCTCACGCCTTGGCGCGCTTGGCAGAACCCAAGTTTTGTAGACCCGTGACACAATTCCATGGTTCAAATCTTATTTTCAATCATCTAAAATTGATTTCTTGGTGACTTCTAACACTTATCCATGCCCCTAAACTTGTTGTAACTCAAATACAACCTATAGATTCTCTTAGGCAAAGATCTAGGTCCAAATCACATTACTCCAACCATTGTCCAATTCTTAAATCTATGGATCCTAAAGGTTGATCTTGAGCCATAAATGGTTATCTTACACTTACTAAGCTTAAACTAACTTAACCTAATCCTTGGAATCAAGAATCAAGCCAAGAACTCGGATTAGGCTCTCTAAACCCCTATTTCTACTCAAAATCCTAAACTTCATTCACTGAGAATCAAAGAAGAGAATGATGAATAGAAACCCATTACCTCTTGAAGAAGATAAAGATATTGAAGTTTAAATCCTCTTGCTCTTGGTCTTCCTCTCCTTCTTCTCCTTCTCCTTCTTTCTTTCTCCCCCTTTCTCTCTTCTTTTCATTTTCTCTTTTCTTTGTGTCTCTATTTCTCTTCTTAGTCAAGAGAAAGGAAAGAAATAAGGGAGAGGAAACCAACTTGAGTTCTTGTGCTGGAACTCATATCTGCTAAGGACACCGAATTATGCTAATTCAAAATTTTTAGCTTCCAATAAATTTAGAATAAATCATGAGATTCATTTAAATTATTGTTTCACCTATATTCTCTTTTTCCATATCTGTTGGTAGTCAATCTGATATTACAAGCACAATCAGTATGCCTAAAAATACTAAACTAACTCATATTCTCTTGAAACTTTAACTGCATCTTTCTTGGCTCATTTGTGACTTAGAAACAAGATTTTCATACATGTTTCCATCAACTTAACCTTTTAAGCCTTTATTTGAGTCATTTTAAGCTATTTTTTAACTTCTGTGTTGCAACTAAGTGCCTAAATGAACTCAATTTATCACAAAACTTCACTGGCATGTTAAACAAGTAATATGCTACCTTTTGTAACCATATACAAGTCTAACATGTTACTAAGGGTATTAAAGCATTCAAAGAGGGTCGTCCCAAAGATTACATTGTATGTAGAGGAGCAATCCACCACTAAGAACTTGGCCTTCATTGTTTTGTGTAAAGGTTCTTCTCCAAGAGTCATGAATAGCTCAATGTATCCCCCCGGCCTAACATTTCCTCCTAAAAGTTTGATGAGGTTGGTGTCAAAGGGTTTTAGGTTTGAAACTAGAATGTCCATGATCCTGAAACACTCCATAAACAAGATGTTTGCTAAGCTTTCTTGGTCTATGAAGATCCTTTTCACCCTGGTGTTCACCAATTTTACAGTGATTACCATAGGGTCATCTCCTTTTAGAATGATCCCTTCCTTATCCTCATTTGTTAAACTAATCACTACTATCTGAGATCCACTTTTGTGCTTTATAACTGGGCATGAAGCTACACCGAGTATAGTTTTCAAGTGCCTTTGCCAAGCTAACCCCATTTGCCCACCCCCAGTAAAGCCTCCAGCAATAGTGTTATCCTTGTGTCCTTATTGTCGTGCCTCGTATCTTTCTAGGGTGATGTTGCTCTCCACCCTCTAACATTTTCTCATGGTAGGGAGTGCTTGGTGGGTGATGGGGAGTGGCATCGTGGGCTCGAGCTCTTTCTTCTTTCATCCCTTCTCTGGTATCGTTGCGATTCATTCGCCCTAGAACTTTGAACATAGTTCTGCAGGGCCCCCAGTAAATTAAAATTTCTATGGCATCTTGGAGGTCCATATAATCTTCTATGGTGTGCTCGTACCCATGGTGGTAGTTGCAATACTTACTCTTATCTACACATCCTCTTGGCCTCAGTTGCTAGGTTTCAGGAGCTTAATGAGTTCTATGACGTATACCTCTTGCAGAACTGTGCTTTGATGGACTCTAAGGAGGATATAATTGTCAAACTTCCCCCGAGGCGAACCCCTTGTGTAACACCCTCGATATCATGTTAGGCTTGTATATAGTTACAGAGGTGACCTAATACTTATTTGACATGCCTAAAAAGTTTTGTGATAAATTGAGTTAGTTTAGGCACTTTGCTGTAACACAATATGGAAAGTGGCCTAAAATGACTCAAAAAATAGCATAAATTGCTTAGATGAGAGAAATAAATATGGATAATTTATTTCTAGGTCACAAATGAGCTTAGTATGATGTAGTTAAAGTTTCAAGATAAACGGAGTTAGTTTAGTATTTTTAAGTATACTGAGAGTGTGTTTTAATACTGAATTATCTTATAGAAGATATGGAAAAACATGAAAATAATGAAACAATAATTTAGATGAATCTTAGTATTTATTCTAACATTGTTGGAAGTTGGGAAACTTGATTTGGTTAAATTTAAGTGTTCTTAACAGATACAATGTTTTAGTGAAATATCTGAGTCGCTTGGTGACTCATTGTTCTTGTATGTTCTAACCTCAGTTCTTGACTTTTCCTTCATTATTTTCCTTCCTTTCACACTTGTTTCACTCACTCTCTCACATTCACAACCAGCAGCAGCAAAGTAAGAGGAAATCAGAGGAAAAAAAGAAGAAGGAAAGAAGTTGAAAGAAGAGGAGGAAAAGAGAAAGATCAAAGGCAAGGCCAAGGTTTGAGCTTCATCTCTAAGAGGTAGGGGTGATTGTTCTTCATCTTCTACCCTTTTATTTTTTCTCCATGCTTTTGAGCTACATGTTGAGTTTTAAAAATGGGTTTAGATAAGTTTTCTTAGAGTTTGAGTTGAAAGAACTCAGACAACTTGAGATAAGTTTATTTTTTAGTTAACCTATGTATGGTTTGAACCATAGAAGTATCCATGAACTCCTTGGGTTAGGAGTTGAAGAATGGGTATTTGAGGTTGTGTTTTGGTTCATAACTTTAGATAATACATAAGATGTATTTGATGTTTAAAGATGTTTAAGGATCACATTTGTGATTGAAAACCTCTTGGGAATCAAGAGTTGAGGTTTAGAAATAGGTTTGGAAGCTAGAAAAGTAGAGCATGGGCCGAGAGATGCCCTGTCTCTGTCAAAAATGTAGCAGATAACTGGTTAGGCACAAGCCTAATCAATTATCTGTATATACTAGAGACTAGCAGCAGCAGGATAACCAGTTAGGCATAAACACCTAACTGATCATCTGTTACCAAGTGGCCTCAATACTTAAGAAGGGGTGAATTGAGTTTATAAAATAAGTTCGCAAATCTTTCACAGAATACTTAAATTCTTATTTTTGTTGAAGCTATTGTTTGTTAGAGATGAATGGATAGAAGAGATGTAAACTTTTCACTCTTGAATGAATTAACCAAGGGAAATAGAATTCAGAAAAATTAATAAAATAGTGCTTAAAGTAAAGCGTAGAGTTTAGGGAAAACAAACACCAAACTTTATCCTGGTTCAGCCACCAATCCACTTGTGGCTTACATCCAGTCCTCAAGTAATCACTCGAGATTTTTCACTAAATTCTAAGCTTGAATCAGGTGCTTGTTACCTTTACAAATTGGAGTACTCAACATCAGCTTGGGATACCTCACCCTTTGTAGCTTGAGCCTCTTCAAACAAGGGATGCCTCACCCTTTACAATTTGGAGGGATGTCTCACCCTCTTCTTTACAATAAACAAGATTGATAGAATGAAACTCTCACAAGAGTAGTTAATACAAATTGAAGCTCTAGAATGCTCATCAAAGATATCTCAAAGATTTGTACAAAAACAGAGCAAGAATGATTTCCAGGATTGATTTTCGTATATAGTGTTAGAAAGATGTTTCAAGGTTCAAGGTCAGCTGTAACACCCCAACTTTTGGGATAAATACAATATTGTCCTGAATGTACTATTTTGTAATTTCTATGAGTAGTAAATTGAATTTAACTGTTTCGTGAGTGTATTTGATTGTTGTATGTGATTTGCTTCGAGTCAAGAAAATATTATTATTCGGAGCTAGGGGATCTTACTAAACCCAATTTCGATTGATATATATATTAATCTTTTAATTTTTAGGATTTAACTGTGTAATAAAATAATTTTATATTATTATAATATTATTTTATTTGACAGTACCTACTGTCTCAAAAATAGTAGAAATCTGCTTTAAAATAACCATGGACCCTGAAAAGTCTGTGAGACCCGTGTTTAGAGTAGCAGTCAACGATTCTGACCGGACTAAATTTTGAACTAATAGGAATCAATCAACGAAAGTGGCTTGAAAATTCTAAACCAATAAGAATTGGTCAAATAAAGAAGCATGGACTTTATTAAGGACTATTAGATGTAAAGCTTGTTTTAGATGCCTTTGATCATAACCGTTGATCAAATCAATGGTGTGAGAGCAATCCTAATTAAATCACTAAGTGATATCCACCTTAGATTAGATCAATGGATAGGAAACAAAGTTAAATTCAATGGCTAGGATTGAGCCAAATAAAGTGGCTTGACTTTCACTCAGTAGCTAATTAAACCTAATTTGGTTAATCTAATTACTTAATTAAGGAACTAAGTAAGCTAACCTAGTTATTGATTAGTTATAATCTAATTACTAATTAGATATCCTAATTTTATTTAGAAGCTATGATATATGCAATTATATATTTAATTAATTAGTTATGTAATTAGAATATTAATTAAGTGTAATTAGGAAACCTAACCTAGTTAATTAGCTATTTAATTAGTATGCAATTAGGCTTAAATTGAAATCAAATTAAGCCCCTAATCCCCTTGAGTCCCACGGCCAAGAGGCCAAGTTCTCACAAGTTCCACAAGCTTCTTGAACCATCCAAGTGACCATTAGGTGACCACTTGGTGACATAGGCCATGTGCCATTCAAATGTGAACACAAATGGATATTTACTATCCAAGTTTATCACTCAATCTCTCCTACAAGCCACTCATGGCAGCACCCTTCCATTTCACTCTCAAATTTTCACTTTTACACTCATCAAAAACTTAGCCAAATATTCTCTCCAAATTTCCAAGAACCTAAGCACACTTTTCTTTCCATTTTCTCTCAAATTCGGCCTCTCACCCTAAATCCACCACCTATCTTCTATAATTTTATCTCTTAGCTTTTTCTAAACCTAAACTATCTCCTAAACACGTTTCATTTAGAAGATTTTGTGAAAATCTTCCTCCTTCTACTTCAAAATCCAAGCTTTTGTTTACTTCCCTAAAGGTAAACTTTGGTTTTTATGGTTTAAAATTTAGTTTGTGATTTTCTAAACCATGTTTGTTCTATGGTTTTTCATTATGAAGCCTTGTATGTGATTTTGCTTATTGTTTAAGAATTTTAGGGATTTATTTTGAGGGCTACATGAAAATCAAAGGAGAGGAGGAGACTAGGAGATCCTTGTCTTCAAGAGATAAGAGGGAGATTTAATCTCATCAACCTTGTGTGGTGATGAGAAAATGGATTGTTTGTGTGTGAAGAATCCATAAGGATTCATTTATGTGATTGTTTAATGTTTTCCTAATTTGTGATTGATTTTATTTGCAAGCATGTTTATAATTTTTAAAATATATTGCATGTGTTTATAGATATATGATTATTAATGTAGGATGTGAATGTAACACCCCAACTTTTGGGATAATTACAATATAGTCCTAAAATATATTGTTTTGTGAATTATGTGAGTAGTAAATTAAATTTGACTGTTTCGTGAGTGTATTTGATTGTTGTATGTGATTTGCTCTGAGTCAGGGAAATAATAATTTTCTGGCCGGAAAAATCTTATTTTAATTAACTGGAGTTGGGGATCTTACTAAACTCAATTCTGATTGATATATAATTTAATCTTTTAATTTTTAGGATTTAACTGTGCAATAAAATAATTTTATATTATTATAATATTATTTTATATTACAGTACCTACTGTCTCAAAAACAGTAAAAATCTGCTTCGAATTGACTATGGACCCTTAAAAGTCTATGGGACCCGCGTTTAGAAAAGCAGTCAACGATTCTGACTGGATAAATTTCTAAGCCAATGGGAGCAAGTCAACGAAAGTGGCTTGACTAATTTGAACCAATAGGAATAGGTCAAAGAAAGAAGCATGGACTTTAATATGGACCGTTGGATGAAAACTTAGTTAGGAAGCCTTTAACCTTAACCGTTGATCAAATCAATGGTGTGGGTGTGAACTTGATTAGCAAGCATTGAATATTGGCCATGGATCTAAACAAGGGCTAGTAATTAAAGTTGAATTCAATGGTTAGGATTAGGTCAAATATAGTGGCTTGACTTTGTTTAGTAGCTAATTAAGCCTAATTTGGTTAATCTAATTACCTAATTAGCAAACTAAGTAAACTAACTTAGTTATTAATTAGCTATAATCTAAATACTAATTAGATATCCTAATATTGTTTAAAGGTTATAATATATGCTAATATATGTTAAACTAATTAGTTATGTAATTAGAATATTGATTAAGTGTTAATAGGAGATTTAACCTAATTAAATACCTATTTAATTAGCATGTGTTTAGCTTGTAATTAAAATTAAATCAACCCCCTAAACCCATAGGAACCCCATGGCCATGGAGGCCAAAAGTCACAAGTTCTACATGGTTCTTGAACTCTCCAAAGTGACATTAGCCATGTGCACCATAATGTGAACACAAATAGATATTTACCTATCCAAATTAAACACTCAACCTCACCCACTATGCACTCACGGCAGCCCCCTCATTTTTACACTTGATATTTACTTTTTACACTTGTCTAAATTCAAGCTTTCATTTCTCTCAAAATACCAAGAACACCAAGTGAACTTTCTCTTCCATTTTCCCCCTTGAATTCAGCCAACACCCAAAACCATACCACCAATCCTCTATAATTTTACCTCTTCACTTTTCCTAAACCAAAATCATATTCTAAACACTTTTCCTTCACAAGGTTTTGTCAAAAACCTACTCTATCTAGCTCAAAATCCAGCCTTTTGTTCACTTCCCTAAGGGTAAGTTTTGATTCTTTGGTTTAAAGTTTGATTTTTGATTTTCATAACCATGATTGTTCCATGGTTTTTCAATCTTGATCCTTGTATGTGTTTTTACTAATTGTTTAAGAATTTTAGGGATTTATTTTGGAGGTTACACGAAATTTCAAGGAAAGGAGGAGACTAACTGATTTTTGTCTTCAAGAGGTAAGAGGGAGATTTAATCTCATTAACCCTAAGTGGTGATGGGAAAATGGATTGTTTGTATGTAAGGAATCCCTAAGGATTCGGTTTATGTGGTTGTTTAAATGCTTTTCTAATTGTGATTGATTTAATTGCTATGCATGTTTATAATTTTTATTATTGATTTTAATTGCTATGTATGTTTATAGCATTAAAATATATTGTATGTATATTGTATGTGTTTATAGTTGTATGTATTTATAATTGTATAATTGTTAAAGTAGGATGTGAATAACATGTAACGATTTGCATGAGTGTTCCAAAGAACACAAAGAGGCTCACAGCCTTACCATTAAATAGAGAACCAAAATGTTCTCAACCATTTTCTAAATCAATGATTTAAAGAATCTAGGTAAAATAATAAAGCTAAGAATGATTTAGGTTAATTATGGCCAACATGCCATTCAACGTATAATTGAATGTCATTTTATTTTCTAAGATAGGTTAGGTAATTTATTTACAAAAGAATTTGATTCTAATGAATCTTTAAGAAAATAAAAGGAATGAACTTAGTTCTAGAATTCTAAATTAGCATAATTTACTTTAAGTAAGAATTAAAGTGAACGCTTGAAAAATACTAACGTAGAGCTCACTCTCTAAGTTTTGAAACGCGTTAGCAAGTTTCAATGTGTAACTGATAGGTAAGATTAAAATAAATAGAATTTAGAGGAAAATGTTGAAAATACCTTATACTGATTTTATAGGTAAAATGCTGTCAAAATTTACTAAAATCAGACGAATAAAATGAAAAGATTCCATAATATATTTATAACATAAGAAAAATACTTTACGTAATTTAAAAGTACTAGATATAGTCTACACATATTTAAAATGATGATTTTAAGCTATTCAGTTAAGAAAACAAATTAAAAATCTTATGCGATTGAGAAAATGATTTTAAAACATTACGCGATGTTCAAAAATGTCAAAATATATTTACGCAATTTTAAAACATTTGTGAAAACGATGAGATTGTGAAAACACGATAAAATTTCTACTCGACTAAATGGAACAGCGAGTTTTACTGTCGGGCCAAAGTGGTGGACCGGGACATGTTGTGAGATAATACTGTCAAGTGGAGACAGGCTATATGTTGGTATATTGTGATTAAGGGCATTTTCATAAATATGGTAAAATATTGATATTAAGGATATTTTTGTAATTTTAGATCATGCTTAGAGTGTTGTGCCAATTTGGTTGATAATTGGTGATTGATTGATGAGACGAATTACACTGTGTTGTGGTGTGATAGGAGTAGTGTGGTTCATTATATGAACTTGGAGGCGTTAGTGTGCAGAGAATTCCACATGGGGACAGTGGGTTGCTCCTCTGGACCGTGGTAACGGGCAACACACTAATGATCTTGACAAGCACTATTTTTAATCGAGGTCTGGTAGAGACTATTATGTATAATGCCTGTAGTGCACGATGTTTTGGACTATGTACTGCTACACGATATTTTGGACTGTGGGCTATAGACACTATGTTTGACAGTGTAATAGTTTGGTTGGGCAGCTTGAGGTACTATTAGTTCTTTGCGGATCATTCTCTCAGATATCCGTGTTTAGCTCCATGAAGTAGGAACGAGTCGGTGTGTGTTCATGCATTATCTGTATTTTACTATTTACCATAATCTGTGATAAAATGTATGTTCTATTGCTTTGATATATTATGCATGATATGTTGGTATGTGTTATTTTAACATTTATTGTATTGTCGTTTTCTTTATTGCTATGCGGGTAATGGTGTAGATTGTCTCACCTCTCTATATGCTTTTCTCTATATTATTATTATTTCCGTAAAGAGTTTGAGGAAGAGGGAGAGGAACAGCCTCTTGAGATACAGTATCCGGACAAGCACCAGCCGGGCGAGCTATACGAGGAAGACGAGCCGATAAATCATTCTCACCATCAAGACTGATCTTGAGATCATGGCATTGCCGGGATTCTTCAGTTTTGTGAGACTTGAGTTTCACGGAGGTTCGGAGGCCTGGTGTATGCGAGTGGATAGAGGAACAGTTGTCTACGTGAGACGTTTGACTGTATCCCTATGTAGAGAGTATGATGGAGATGTTATATTTACTACTATGTTATATTTACATCTAGAGTTGCCACTGACTCTTAGGCATTACTGGCAAGGAATATTCCATGCGCCTAGCGAGCTCAGTAGTGAGTCAACAGCCCGGACTCATGTCCGTAGCGCTGTGAGATCTCCAGGAGTTCTGACTTACGATGATCTCTCTGAAGATGATCCATCGGAGGGTTAGAAATCTTTCGAGATGCACTTAGGCAATATTGTGTTTTAGTTTTATATCAACTTTTTACTGCTTTGTTAGATATTTGTAGTTGTAAATTATGTGTGTACTAAAGAAAAACTCATATGTATATTATGGTGTGTTTATGCCTGTTTTATTTTGTGTTCCGTGTTATTTTATTTAATGTTATAAGTATAAAAGGAAAAAAAATTACCACCAATATTATTTAATTATCAAATATTTTACAACATGGGTAAGAGTTTTATTTTATTTTATTTTATTGCATCATAAATGTGACACTCCCACAAGGGTGTTACAGTGAATAACATGTAAGGAATTGTATGAGTGTTCCAAAGAACACAAAAGAGGCACACGGCTTCTCCAAGAAAAAGAGAACCAAAATGTTCTCAACCAATTTATAAAACAATGATTTTAATGAATCTAGGTAAAATAATGAATTTGAGAAAGATTTAGATTAATTTTGGCCAACATGCCATTTAATGTACATTTGAATTCCAAATTTATTTTCTAAGGTAGGTTAAGTAGTTAATCAGAATTCTTAATTAGAAGAATTTATTATGTGTAAGAATTAGAGAACACTTGAAAAATACTAACGTAGAGCTCACTCTCTGAGTTTTGAAGTGCGTTAGCAAGTTTCAAGGTGTAACTGTTGGGTAAGGTTAAAATGAACAGTATTTAGAGAAAAATGTCAAAAATACCATATACTGATTTGCTAGGCAAAATGCTGCTGAAATTTACTAAAATCAGACAAATAAAATTAAAAGATTCCATAATATATTTATAAGGTAAGGAAAATATTCTATGTAATTTAAAAATACTAAATAAAGCCTATACATTGTTAAAATAAAGACTTTAAGCTATATAGTTAAGAAAATGATTTAAAAATCTTACGCGATTGAGAAAATGATTTAAAAACATTACGCGATGTTCAAAAATGTCAAAATATATTTACGCGATTTAAAAATGTTTATAAAAGTGATGTGATTGTGAAAATGGGATAAAATTTTTACGCGACTAAATGGAACAGTGAGTTTTACTGTTGGGCCAAAGTGATGGACCCAGACATGTTAAGAGATAGTACTGTCAAGTGGAGACATACTATATTTTGGAACATTGAGATTGAGAGTATTTTCGTAAATATGGTAATATATTGAGACTAAGGATATTTTGGTAATTCTTGATCATGTTTAGAGAGTTGTGTCAATTTGGTTGATAATTGACGATTAGTTGACGAGACGAATTACACCGTGTTATGGGTGTGATAGGCGTAGTGTGGTTCATTATATAAACTTGGAGGCATTAGTTTGTAGAGAATTCCACATATGGACAGTGGGTTGCTCCTCTGGGCCGTGGTAACGGGCAACACACTAATGATCTCGACAAGCACTATTCTTAATCGAGATCTTGTGGAGACTATTTAGTACAATTCCTGTAGTGCACGATGTATTGGACTGTGTACTACTACACGATGTTTTGGACTGTGGGCTATAGACATGACGTTGGACAGTGTAATAGTTTGGTTGGGCAGCCTGAGGTACTATTACTTCTTTTCGGATCATTCTCTCAGATATCTGTGTTTAGCTCCATGGAGTAGGAACGAGTTAGTGTGCGTTATCATTCATTATCTGCATTTTAATGTTTACTATAATCTGTGATAGAATGTATGATGTGTTGATTTGATATACTGTATGTGATATGATGGTATGTATTATTGTGATATTTGTTTGTATTGTTGTTTTCTTTATTGCCATGCTGATAAAGATGTAGATTGTCTCACCTCTCTATATGCTTTTCTCTATATTATTATTATATTTTCGTAAAGAGTTTGAGGATGAGGAAGAGGAACAGCCTCTTGAGATTCAGTATCCGGACGAGCGCCAGCCAAGTGAGCAGTGTGAGGACGGCGAGCCGATAGATCACCCCTACCATCAGGATTGATCTTGAGATCATGACGTTGCCTGGATTCTTCGGTTTCATGAGACTTGATTTTCATGGAGGCTCGGAAGCCTGGCGAATGCGTGAGGATAGAGGATCGGTAGTCTACGTGGGACGTCTGACTGTGTCTCTGTGTAGAGAGTTTGATGGGGAGATTATATGTACAACTACTCTGTATCTACATCTTAAGTTGCCTTTGACTTTTAGGCGTTATTGGGGAGGGATTTTTGATGCGTGAGGATATAGTGATTAAAATTCAGATAAAAATCAGTTGTCAGGCCCACCAGAAAATAAAAACCTTACAACTAGTTGTAGTTAGTAAGGGTCGATCCATAGAGAACCAATTCAATTAACACTATCAAGTAATTCCCAATTTAAACTCTAATTGACAATAAACACTAAATAAGGGGGTTTTGGAATTTTGATGAACAATGAACAGTTTCAAAGATAATAACAACAAATAAACTGAAATCAACAATATAAGAAAATTAGTTAAGAGATTGAATCCACCACTAGATTTATATAATGATGTAAATCCACATATCCTTTTATTCCAACATGTTCAATTATGTTTTTATGCAATTGTGAGAGTAAATCTCTGTTTTCCTTACGTGTTGGCCAATTCAGTAACCGCTCCAATCAACTCCTAATCACTGATTAGTCATAAAGCAACCGCTCTTACAACTATCCAACAATTGCATTAAGATTTAGAAAACCAATTACACTAAGATCTAATCACACGCCGAGATTAAATTACTTAGAACATATATTTCTCTAGATCTATTACCGCAACCGCGCATAATAAACCCAGATCTACCACTTTTATAAATGGAAAATAGCACAAAGATAATTATACCCCTATGAACATCATATATTCCGCTAGATCTACTACCGCAACCGCGCATAATAAACCCAGATCTACCACTTTTAAAGTGGGAACAAGTACAAAAACCTTTATACCAACAATAGATTCAGAAATATATGAATAAAGACATAACTGTGTTGAAATAATCAAATATACAAGATTCATAATATCAATACTAGTGGTTTCATCACCCCCTTAACCAAGGGAGGTTTAGTTACACATAGCTAGAAGGAAATCACAAGAAAAACTGAGAAAGAACAACATGAGAAACAAAGTGCAGAAGAAAAACTAAAGCAAATGAGTTTCTGAGGATTGGGGATGATGGATCTTCGATTGCTCAAACCCGAGACTCCAATCTTTGATCCAAGACTCCCCTCTCCTTCTCCAAAGAGTTGTAGCTGCTCTCCTAGGTCAGAACTCTCTTCAAAACGTGCTAAAGATGTCAATATATAGGCCCTCCACACAAACTTCGCGCAAAAGTTGCAATAATTGAAGTCTGGAGGTCATACACGGCCGTGTATGCATACACGGCCTAGGTTGTGTATGACACTGAGTTGGGAGTCCAAAATTTCACTATTTTAAGCGCAAAGTCAGAAGCATACACGGCCTAGGCCGTGTATTCTCACACGGCCGTGTATGTTTAGGCCCTGTATTCTGACGCAGGCTTTGTATTCTTATGCAGGTTCTGTAATCTAACTTCCAAGTTTAATGTGACCTATTAGACCTCCAAATATGGAAAAGTGTTCAACATAAAAGTTGTAGATTTGGATCTGAACTATCAACCATCAAAATTTCAGCTCATTTGACAACTTGTAGCTCGAGATATGCCATGAACAGTACGCAAAGGTCAAGCTGTCAAGATCAGCACCCTAGTTCTTACTTCAAATCCAATTTGAGTTATCCATACGTGTGATTGGGCCTTTGAGATCTTCATGGAAGTAGTAGTTAATTGTCTTAGCTTTCCTACAAGACTAAAATCACATTAATTAGATATTTGAAACTCAAATTATAGCTAGTTTACTGAACATTGTCAAAGAGATCAATTAGGGCTAAGTCATGCAATAATTCCCTCAATGATCCAATTAGGCTCAATATCATAAAATGTGTCAAAACCAACTTAATTAAACCTAATTGAACCTTAAGAAACCCAGTGACTGAAAAGCATAATTCAATTATGAGTGCAAACGAACACATTTAAGCAAAGTTTCACAGTAATGTTCCAATTAGGGTTTGATATCAGAAACTAAGCTAAATGATGACAATTAAGCACAAATGGAGTTCAATAAATCAATTATAAGGCAACTAAAATATAGGAATAATCAACAGATCAATTACCCCCACACTTAGCCTTTTGCACTCCTGGGCAAAAATATACAGTTCAACACAGTTTCACAATAAGCCAAACAAATGCAGAATAATGAGCAAAGAACTTTGTGCATTTAGTTTTCAAAGCATTTAAACAATCAAGAATTCCTTTTCTTAGCAATCCAAATTGACAAGCAAAATCAATCAAATTTCAGGGTTCAATCAACATGATAAATCCTCACTGAAATGCTCTCTCACTCAAGTGTTTCAGGCTTGTGTTTTCACTCAACCAACTTATGAGAATATGCTTTACCATAGGCTTGTTAAGCCTCTACTTCTCCACTACTCAGACCACATGCAAACAAAGATCAAAAGGACTTTATTCAGGTTGTAATGGGGTCAGGGTTAAGGTAGGATACATCAAAGATAGACAAAGCTAGACCATAGGAACTAGAAGAGCCAAATGGAAAGATATTCAATCATTACATAAAATTTCCCAATAATCTTCAAATTCAAATTCCTATTATGTACCTTATCCTTTTTCTGACTTCTCTTTTTTTTATATATATAAATATATACACACCTTACATCCTATTCACAATGATATTTTTCCAGCATGAGACTTTTATATACAAACATAGCTAGGCAAATACATCATTAATTCATACCCCCACACTTATTCAAAAGCCACTTTCCAATGCAATCCTTAAGCTCTTCTACTCCCTAAGGTATGGTAGTAAAATAGTTCTTTCACTTTTAGGTTTAAATTGAGCTTAGATAGAAGGAAATTTAGTCAATTAGGCTTAAAGGGGTTAATCAATGGAAAAAAATGCAAGGATGACTATTTGGCCAGTAGTTATTTAAAAGAAAATTGCCTTTATCATTTCAAATGCATGCAGTGGTATTAGTAGCTTAAAAGAGAACCAAGACAAGTTCTGAAAAGCACAATACTCATGAGTGGAATTACACAATCAAGGATCCAAAATGGCCTATAGTTAGCCATTTACAACAAAGCCCAAAAAACTCACTAGATTTCGATTCATCATTTTCAATTAAACTCTTTAATTTTTTAGAATTTCACCCGACAAGATTACTAACCAGAAAGTTCATTCAATCATGCTCAATTTCTTTTTATAATTAAAATATTTTTTTTTCGGGTCAATTGCTCACTAATCACATCACTTGAAAGCTTATTGGAAACTTTAAAAGCCTAATAGAGAAGTATCACAAGAAGAACAACATCATCAAGATCAAATACACTCACCCTAAGAGAGTCAATATAGTTCAATCAGTCATTCAAACCCCAAGAAAACAATTCAGAATATCAACAGTATTCACAATAGAACAATGGAGAAGTATCCACACCCCTACACTTAAAACAAGCATTGTCCTCAATGCTACACACATTCAGAAAAGGAAAAATAATGACAAAGAGAATGCTACACACATCCAGAAAAGGAAAACAAGCAAAAACAGCTATACCACAATCGAAAGCAGAAACAAATCTACTATGAATAAAACAAGCAAATCAATAGTGCAAATCAATTCCCAAATGTACACAATACAAGAGAATGAAAATACAATGGAAACTAAGGGGATACATTTACTCATCATTCTTAAGGAAATGTCAAAAATCTACGAAGTTCATAAGGCACAAGTTCATATGAATGCGTCTCAAGAGTATAACTCTTTACTCAGTCCATTCATCACGAACTTAGAATTTAACTTCTCAATTGAATGAAATCGTTCCCAAAAAACATAGTTCAGCATTCAGAAGAACAAAACAACAATTTACAAACGAACTAATTCCTATAGTTTCGCTTGGTTTCCACTGTACTTAATCCACACAGATATCAAACAAACAATCCATTCAAACACACAATTAACCAAACCAAACACAAGGTTTTTCAAAGATTCACATGCTCACAATCAACAAACAGATAAAGACATAATCTAAGAAACTAATAAAAACACAAAATAAAAGGGATAAAGAAAGCAAATCTGGTTTTCTTGATAATGGGTTGCCTCCCAATAAGCGCTTAGTTTATTATCCTCAACCCGACATGATGATACCCTCATTGATCTTTATAATGTGGATGGTAAAAGGTCAACATTTTCACTTCCACACTTTTCGGAAGCTCATAAAAAGACTTGAGATGGTGTTTATTGGCCTTATCAAGTGAGGTAGGTGAAAAGACTCCATCAGGATCCCATTGGTTGAAACATGATGACTAAGCTATAGTTAAGACAACATGATAGCTTTCACCGGGGTCCCATTGGTTGAAGTGTGATGACCAAGCTGTAGTTGAAACAATATGAGAGCTTTCACCAGGATCCCATTGATTGAAGTGTGTTGACCAAATTAAGTTTGCAGCATGAGGGCTTCCACCAGGGTCCCATTAGCCCTTATTTTCCTTAGCTTCACCACTGAAAAGTAATATGTGCATTTTATCAGCTTCATGTGCATTGTTTCTACTTAATGATGGCCCAAAAACAAAGTCCACTTCAGTAGTGACCGTCATCAGGTGTTCTTCTTCCTTTTCTAAAAATTCTTCCATGACCTGCAATTCCTCCTTCCTTTGGGTCTTAGATTCTGCTTTGTAAATAGAATCATCAACTTTCAACTCTGCAGAAATCTCAGCATGACTAGCATATATGATATCAGTACATGAGTGGCAATGAATATAATTATTAAAACCAATAAAATCAAGAAATTCATCACACAACTCATCATGTTGCTCCTCCACTACATTAAGAAGGGGTTCAGGATTACTTACCTTGGGGGCTTCAAAGTTTTTCCCTTCGTCATTTACCTGTTTAGGCTCTTGGTCTTTCTCTGTAGTGGTTTGTGGAGGAGAGGTGGGTTCATCCAATATCTTTTCACTTTGCAATGTGACAGCACTAGGATCTTCCATCACATCCTCTTCGGGTTGTGAGGGAAGTCCTTCAGAATTTAGGCTCTGCATATTGCTGAGTTCTATGGCTAACTGCTCCAAAGAGTTTTGCATGTTATTGATTGCGGCCCTTGTTTCTTGTTGAAAACTCTTTATATTGGCCCTTGTTTCTTGTTGGAACTGTATAGTATTAATGGCAAATTGTCTTATTAGTTCCTCCAATGAAGGTTCAGGTTGCCAAGGATTTTGGACTTGCTGCTGTCTTGGAATGAAAGCTGTTTGCCTATGCTGAAATTCTGGAAATTCATATGCTGGAGGTTGATTTTGAGGTTGCTGTCCATAACTCAAGTTAGGATAGTCCCACCACTCTGGATAATATGTATTGGAGTAAGGGTTATAGTTGTCAAAAGGTTCAGAATATCCCCATACTACCTCTACTTCCTCATTTGTGTCCACTAGGAAAGTAGGACACAAATCAGTGATATGTCCCACAAGCATCCATGATTAATGGACATCAACACCTACAAGACACTAAGAAAGAAAGCATCAAAAATTAAAAAAAAATAGAGTAAAAATAGGAAATAAAATAATAGTGTCATTGAAAAATTGGTTCCCTGGCAACGGCACCAAAATTTCTGATGCGTGAGGATATAGTGATTAAAATTCAGATAAAAATCAGTTGTCAGGCCCACCAGAAAATAAAAACCTTACAACTAGTTGTAGTTAGTAAGGGTCAATCCACAGAGAACCAATTCAATTAACACTATCAAGTAATTCCCAATTTAAACTCTGATTGACAATAAACACTAAATAGGGGGGTTTTGGAGTTTTGATGAACATTGAACAGCTTCAAAGATAATAACAATAAATAAACTGAAATCAACAATATAAGAAAATTAGTTAAGAGATTGAATCCACCACTAGATTTATATGATGATGTAAATCCACATATCCTTTTATTCCAACATGTTCAATTATGTTTTTATGCAATTGTGAGAATAAATCTTTGTTTTCCTTACGTGTTGGCTAATTCAGCAACCGCTCAAATTAACTCCTAATCACTGATTAGTCATAAAGCAACCGCTCTTACAACTATCCAACAATTGCATTAAGATTTAGAAAACCAATTACACTAAGATCTAATCACACACTGGGATTAAATTACTTAGAACATATATTTCTCTAGATCTATTACCGCAACCACGCATAATAACCCAAATCTACCACTTTTATAACTGGCAAATAGCACAAAGATAATTATACCCACATGAACATCATATATTCCACTAGATCTACTATCACAACCGTGCATAATAAATCCAGATCTACCACTTTTAAAGTGGGAACAAGTACAAAAACCTTCATACCAACAATAGATTCAGAAATATATGAATAAAGACATAACTATGTTGAAATAATCAAATATGCAAGATTCACAACATCAATACTAGTGGTTTCATCACCTCCTTAACCAAGGGAGGTTTAGTTACACATAGCTAGAAGGAAATCACAAGAAAAACTGAGAAAGAACAACATGAGAAACAAAGTGCAGAAGAAAAACTAAAGCAAACGAGTTTCTGAGGATTGGGGATGATGGATCTCCGATTGCTCGAACCCGAGACTCCAACCTTTGATCCAAGACTCCCTTCTCCTTCTCCAAGGAGTTGTAGCTGTTCTCCTAAGTCAGAACTCTCTTCAAAACGTGCTAAAGATGTCAATATATAGGCCCCCCACACAAACTTCACGCAGAAGTTGCAATAATTGAAGTCTGGAGCTCATACACGGCCGTGTATGCATACACGGCCGTGTATGCATACACGGCCTAGGCCGTGTATGACACTGAGTTGGGAGTCCAAAATTTCACTATTTCAAGTGCAAAGTCATAAGCATACACGGCCTAGGCCGTGTATTCTCACACGGCCGTGTATGTTTAGGCCCTGTATTCTGACGTAGGCCCTGTATTATGATGCAGGTTCTATAATCTGACTTCCAAGCTTAATATGACCCATTAGACCTCCAAATCTGGAAAAGTGTTCAACATGAAAGTTGTAGATTTGGATCTTAACTATCAACTATAAAAATTGCAGCTCATTTGACAACTTGTAGCTCGAGATATACCATGAACAGTATGCAAAGGTCAAGCTGTCAGGATCAGCACCCTAGTTCTTGCTTCAACTCCAATTTGAGTTATCCATACGTGTGATTGGGCCTTTGAGGTCTTCACAGAAGTAGTAGAGAATTATCTTAGCTTTCCTACAAGACCAAAATCACATCAATTGGATATTTGAAACTCAAATTATAGCTAGTTTACTGAACATTGTCAAAGAGATAAATTAGGGCTAAGTCATGCAATAATTCCCTCAATGATCCAATTTGGCTCAATATCATAAAATGTGTCAAAACTAACTTAATTAAACCTAATTGAACCTTAAGAAGCCCAATGACTGAAAAGCATAATTCAATTATGAGTGCAAATGAACACATTTAAGCAAAGTTTCACAGTAATGTTCCAATTAGGGTTTGATATCAGAAACTAAGCTAAATGATGACAATTAAGCACAAATGGAGTTCAATGAATCAATTATAAGGTAACTAAAATATAGGAATAATCAACAGATCAATTTTCCATGCGCCTAGTGAGCTTAGTAGTGAGTCGACAGCACAGACTCATGTCCGTAGAGCTGTGGGACCTCCAGGATTTCTGTCATTCGATGATATCTCTGAAGATGATCCATCGGAAGGTTAGAAAATCTTTGAGGTGCACTTGGGCAATGTTATGTTTTAGTATTATGCTGACTTTTTACTGCTTTGTTAAATATTTGCAGTTGTAAATTATTTGTATACTTAAGACAAAAATCATATGTATATTATGGTGTGATTATGTTTTGCATTATTTCGTGTTCTGTGTTATTTTGTTTAACATTATCAAGTATAAAAAGGAAAAATTTTACAACTCATATTATTTATGTACCAAACGTTTTACAACTTGGGTAAGAATTTTATTTTATTTTATTTTATTGCATAAAAAATGTGACATCTTCACAAGGGTGTTACATCAGCCATTAATGATGTCTCAACACAAGTATATAAACTGTTTTTCATTAAAAGAGCCATTGGGTGCTTTAATGCCCAGCATTTATGCACCTAATATAGCCATTGGGCACTTTCAAACCAGTGGTAATCGATTACACCATAGTGGTAATCGATTACATGGCTGTTTGAACGTGTTATTGGCTTTCTGGCAAGATGTAATCGATTACCAGCCTTGTGTAATCAATTACATGGCCTCTACTAGAATTGTAATCGATTACAGCCTTAGTGTAATCGATTACAAGGCTTCTACCATGCTTGTAATCGATTACATGTTCAATGTAATCGATTACAACACATGTGTAATCAATTACCTTATCCTTTAAACATATTTTTCAACCCCAATTAAGTGTATTGGTCAATCCTTACATATTGGAGCTTGGATTTTGACAAGATTTACATTTGAGTTATGAAATCCAAGATTGAAATCAACATATCTTTAAAAAGATGAACTTTGAATTATTAGTTGATTTAAATGGATCTTTAAAAAACCATTTGAAGATCATTGAGATACCTTGAGAGCATTGTACATTGAAATCCTAAGACCTATATCTATATACCTCTTGGTTTCCTTCTTTTGATCTTGGTCTTCTCTTTTGCTTTTGTTATCATCAAAAACTTATTTGATATGCTTCAAGACATAAACATTCACATGCTCCCCTTTTTTGATGATGACAAACTAAACATTAAAAGGAAAGAGAAATATTTGCATTTATTTGATTATCAAAGATTTAAGCGCAACTCTCCCCCGTAATGTATGCATGAGATAGAATATGTGAAAGCGCAAGACTCCCTCGTACATATGTACACATGCAATATATTTCACTAATCTCTCCCCCATTGGCATTATAAAAAAAACATTAGCATTCAGCCATAATTATCAAAACATAAACATTCTAACCCATCCAATTTGCAATCATAGTAAGTATACCAATCATAATGATTTCAGATGCATATGAAAAGAAATATATCTAGTTTTGATAATCATTAATATAAAAACGGATCCAAAGTCATAAAAAAAATACATATAAAAAAAATATAATGACAGAACAATATGGTCATATAGTCACCTCGCTATCACTATCCTCATCGTCTGCCAGATCATCTGTGTCATCTTCATCTGTGTCTAGATCATCCGCAGAACCTAGGATCTCCTCATCATCATCAAGATGAGCACCAGAAGGTTCAACAAAGGAAAGAGGAGCAGGAGGAGCAGGAGGAGCAGGAGCTGCTTGCCTTGGTACATATCCCGGTCCTTCCAAGAAGGATCGGATAGAGGCTAACTCCTGATCGGAGTAATCCATCCTCAGCTCTAAGTGATCCACCTTTTGTTCAATACGATCCATCCTTATTTTCAAACTACGAATTTGTTGTAGCAGAAGCTCCATGGTGGCTGTGGGAGGAGGAGGTTGTTGTCCTCTATCTTCATCATCTTCCTCATAGTCATGAGGGATATGGCCATAGCTCCCGTGGGTAATATAGTGCCATCTATCATCTATCTTATACAGCTTAAGCTTTTGCAATGTGTGTAGGCCAATAGATTATGGACCTTTGGAGCTTATGTCCTTAGACTCTTTAGTTAAGGAAATATGGTAGTGTTCCAATATAGCAGTGACAAGCATAGCATATGGAAGGGCAGAGCTCTTCCTTTTCCTAACATCCAACATGTGCTGAATTATGTAATAGGCCCAGTTGATTGGCCTACCTATGGTCATGGCCCACAATACCACCACATCATCTCAAAGAACTTGGGAGTAATTTCCTCCCCTAAGAATCAATCCTCTGGCCACAAGATAATGAAGCACTCTGTTTTCCATGGTCAAACCAGTGGCCATTACCCTCTTCCTATCCCTAGGAATTTCATATCTAGACCTTGTCAGGGAGCTTAATGCAGCCTTATACTCAAAATCATGTCCCCAAGCATTCTCATTCCCATAGAATTTCATGCCATGATACTCAAGCTTAGTCAGCCTACACCATGCTTCCTTAGTGACCTTAACCTATTTCTTCTTTACTTCAGATATTAGACATTCATTCTCATAACTTAGGTTTGCATAAAATACCCTAACTAGATTCAGGTAAATATCCTTTTGAATGCTGAAGAAGCCTAGCAAACTTAACCTTTCTATTAATCTGAAGCACTCTAAGGGTTCACTTGAACAGAAGGATTGAGGGAGATACCTTGGAGATATGAGTTTCCTCAACTGGAAGTTTTTCCAGAATAGCTCCGCCTTCTTGGTGGTGGAGAAATGATGTGTGAGGTCCAATCCAGAGATATTGCGTGGAGGAGCACTGGAAGATTCTCCAATGTTGGTCCCTGTTCTTGGACGTTTTGTGCATTAAGAAGATTCTGCTATTGATGGAACCCGCGTGGTGTTTAATGGTGGAGAAATTTGGAAGATTGATGAGGAAGAGTGAAAATATAAGTTAGGGCTCTAGAGGGGAGAGAGAGAGAGAGAGAGCATAAAGGAGATGGGGGATGAAGATTGAGGAGATTTTTGGTTAAATTGATTGGGGGTTATGAAGAGGAGAAGAAATTCGAGTAGTATGGAGGTGAAATGGGATGATTTGGCCAAGAAATGAGAGAGAAATTGAAGGTTTGGGGGGTAAGGATAGGAAGAGAGGTTGTGGATCAGAAGAGAGAAATGAGAAAGTTTAAGTGAAAATGGTTGTTCTCAAGCTGAAATCCCTTTTAAATTTATTGTGTAATCGATTACAATAGGTGTGTAATCGATTACCAGCCTTCTGGAATCTTTGTAATCGATTATAGGATTGGTGTAATTGATTACCATCCTTCTGGGAACCTTGTAATCGATTACAAGATTAGTGTAATTGATTACCTATTTGACAGAACATTTGTAATCGATTACAAAGGTCTTGTAATCAATTACAAAGGTCTTGTAATCGATTACCAGTTTACTAAAACTCAATTTTTGCATTTTAAATAGTAAAGGGCTGATCTCAAAGCATTCACATTAGTCCTAAAAAGTCTTAAAGCAATTTCAAACATCATGCAAGCATACAAACTGATTAGTTCTTGATCTAAAACACATGTTTATGCAAAATTACCACTTTTGCTAAGAATTTAAACCATTTTGTTAAAATGAGCTTCTTGGTGGACTTTATCATGATGGAGTACATGCAAAACAACTTTGGAAAAACCTCTGATGCTCAAGTCAGTATTGGAATTAGGAATGATTAAAAAAATAAAAAGATTTACCACCTAAACACCATCATTATGTAGCAAATACACATGTTAACTAGTAAGATTTCAAATTATGCAGCAGCCATATAAATTATACAGCAAAAGTGACATATGATGCAGCAAGATGAATTTGTGCAGATTTTTCAGCGTATGCATGATTGATCCAATATGCCAAGTTTATTTCTTATATAGAAGAATGCTTCTTTTGCCAAGGGCTTAGTGAAAATATCAGCTAGTTGTTTACTGGTTTCTACAAATTCAAGTATGCAATCATTTTTTTGTACATGATCCCTAATAAAATGATGTCTTATTTCAATATGTTTTGTTTTAGAGTGCAGAATGAGATTTTTGGACAAATTAATTGCACTAGTATTATTATACATTATAGGGATATGATCAAGCTTAAGACCATAGTCTAGAAGTTGTTGCTTCATCCAAAGGATTTGAGCACAATAACTTTCAGCTGCAACATATTCAGTTTCAGCTGTAGACAATGTCACACTATTTTATTTCTTGCTATGCCAATAAACTAGTGAGCTTTCAAGCAAGTGGCATGTCCCACTAGTGCTTTTCTTATCCATTTTGCATCCAGCAAAATCAGAATCGAAATACTTAATTAAGCTAGAAGAAGCACCTTTAGGGTACCATAATCCTATTTTTGAAGTGCTTATTAGATATTTCATGATTCTTTTAACAGCACTTTGGTGTGATTCTTTAGGATTTGCTTAAAATCTAGCACACATGCATATACTAAATATAATATCTAGCCTACTTGCTATGAGATAAAGGATTGAGCCTATCATACCTCTATATTTCGTAATTTCTACAGATTTACCTCCTTCATCCTTTTCCATGTAACAAGAAGTGCCCATTGGTGTAGCCATTTGCTTGGCACCTTCTATTCCAAACTTCTTGAACAACTCCTTGCAATATTTTGATTGATTTATGAAAGTCTTATTGTTTGTTTGCTTAATTTGGAGACCAAGAAAGAAGTTGAGCTCACTCATCATGGATATTTCAAACTCAATTTGCATAATATTTGTAAATTCTTTACAAAGAGAGTCATTAGTAGCACCAAATATAATATCATCAACATATATTTGAATAAGAATAATGTCATGCTTTTTATGCTTGATGAAAAGAGTGGTGTCAACCTTTCCTTTAGAAAAGCCATTTTCTAAAAAGAACTAGCTCAACCTTTCATACCAAGCTCTAGGAGCTTGTTTTAAACCATACAAGGCCTTTCTTAAAAACATGGTAGGGTAGTTCAAAATTTTCAAAACTAGGAAGTTGTTCCATATACACTTCTTCTTGTATAAAACCATTTAAAAATGCACTTTTGACATCCATTTGAAATAGTTTAAAATCCATGATGCATGCATATGCAAGTAGTATTCTAATGGCTTCTAATCTAGTTATGGAAGCATATGTTTCTTCATAGTCTATGCCTTCTTCTTGATTATAACCCTTAGCTACAAGCCTAGCTTTGTTTCTTCTTATTATTAAGCTCGTTTCATCAAGTTTGTTCCTAAATTCCCATTTGGTGCCAATGATTAGATGTTCATTGGGCCTAGGAACCAATTCCTAAACTTGATTTCTTTTAAATTGGTTTAGTTCATCTTACATGGCCAAGATCCAATGATCATCATTAATGGCATCATTTATGTCTTTAGGTTCAACTTGAGATACAAAGGCCATATGATTACATGCATTTCTAAGAGAATTTCAAGTGATTACCCCTTTTGATACATCACCTATTACTTGATCTAGAGGATGGTATCTTGAAGATCTCCAATCTCTTGGAAGGCTATTTGAACCTTCCTCTTCTTGTTGTGGAGGTGCTTCATCCCTTTGGTTTTCACTCTTTTGCTTTCTTCTTTGTTTCTAATGTGAGTGTTGGATAGAATTTCTGCAACATCATCAATAACATCATTTCCCAACCAAATGGAGTTAGATTCATTAAATGTAACATGTATTGATTCATCAATGGTCATAGTTCTTTTATTGTAAATTCAAAAGGATTTACTATTAAGTGAGTAACCCAAAAATATTCCCTCATCGGATTTAGCATCAAACTTGCCTAGGTTTCCATTGTTTAAAACAAAGCATTTGCAACCAAAAACATGAAAGTGGGAAATGTTTGGTTTTCTTCCTTTATAAAGTTCATAGGGAGTTTTCGTTAAAATAGACCTTATTAGAGCCCTATTCATGACATAGCAAGCAGTGCTAACCGCATCCGCCCAAAAATATTTAGGAATGTTTATTTCATTGAGCTAACTCTTCTAAAGATTGATTTTTTCTTTCAACTATTCCATTTTGTTATGGAGTTCTAGAAGCAGAAAAATTATGCTCAATGCCATTTTCATTGTAAAACATTTCAAATTCATGATTTTCAAATTTCCCACCGTGATCACTTCTAATGGAAGCAATGCTACAATTTTTCTCATTTGTAAGTTTTCTAAATGCATGAAAGGCATCATTCTTATGAGCAAGAAATAGAGTCCATGTATATTTAGAGTAATCATCCGCAATCACAAAAGCATAATAGTTACCCCCAAAACTCATAGTTCTTGATAGACCAGAAAGATCCATATGCAAAAGTTGTAAAGGTCTAGTTGAAGAAACAACATTTTTAGCTTTGAAAGGAACTTTTTTTTGTTTACCCTTTTGACATGCATCACAAAGTTTGTTTTTCTCAAATTTGAGCTTTGGAAGACCAATCACTAAATCTTTAGAAACAAGTTTGTTTATGTGATCCATGTGAATGTAGACAATTCTCCTATGCCATGACCATGAATCATTTTCTTTACTCATAAGACATTTTGCATTTTGAGAGGAAATATCATTAAGATTAATCATATAGATGTTATCAATTGTATGTCCAACTAACTTGACTTGTTTATCATCCTTACCTTCAATTATGCAACAATTAGAATCAAACATAACTTTATTTCTCTTATCACATAATTGACTTATGCTTAACAAGTTATGCTTAAGTCCATTTACATACAAGACATTGTCTATTGGGGTATTATAGGAATTTTTACTAACCTTTCCAACTCCAAGGATTATTCCTTTATTGTTGTCCCCATAGGTGACATGTCCATGTTTCTTTGGTGCAAGAAAGGAGAATTTGGAGCCATCACTTGTCATGTGCTTAGAGTAACCACTATCAAGGTACCAACTTGAGCTTTTGGTTTTCAAGCACACCTACAATACACATTCAAATTTTAACCCTTGGTACCCAAATTATCTTGGGTCCTTGTGTGATAGAGTTAGGCAAGGTGCCTTTAGGAACCCAAACCTTTTTTGTTCCAATCTTGGTGTTTATGTTCTTTCTAGCATTACATATGGATACACTATGCCCTTTCCTCCCACAATGAAAGCATTTGATAAATGGACTACTTGATGTATTTGTGGACAAAGAAATTTTTGTAAGATTTTTGTTGGTTATTAGGATTATGCCCCAAACCGACTTTTTGAAAAACCCATTTTATTTTCCTAGTAACACTTTCAAATTGTTTCTTCCAAAGGTAAATTTTGCAAGCATATTCTTTAAATCTTCAATTTCATTTTCAAATGCTTTACATGATGAACAAGATGAGAGTATGGATGTATAATCTTGTGAAGAGCAAATCATGCATGATGAGTTTGCATTAATAAGTCCAAGAGTTTCATTCTCAACTTTGAGTTCTTCAATCTCCTTTGTTAAAATAGAAATTGTTTGCCAATAAGGAGATTGTTTTGTTGGAAGTTAAAACCATTTTAGTGAGCCTCATGGACTCATCATGTAAATCTTGGAATGCATCTTGTAATTCACTATATGAAGGAGAAGATTCAAGATTAGATGAAGTTACCTCTGTTTCACTTTCTTCTTCTTCTTCATTTACCATAGGGCAAAGGTGAGCTTCCTCATTTTCTGAATCATTGGTGGAATCCATATCGTTGTCTTCCCAAGTAATGTATGCTCTCCTTCCTTTTCTTTCATTGGAAGGTCTCTTTTCAAATTTCTCCATCTTTTTTTGATAAATCGGACACTCCATCTTCATGTGCCCAGGCTTTCCACATTCATAGCAAGTTAGAGTAGATGAAGCTCCTTTTCCCTTTTGATATGTCTTCTTAGAAGGAAAAGATGGGTCTTCTTTGACTTCTTTTCTTTTTGAGAAATCTTCCGAACTTCTTTACAAGGAGACTAAAATTTTCTTCATTCATTTCAAGATTTCCAATGCCATCTTCATCATCTTCATCTTCATTATCAATTATTGAGGAAGTGGCCTTAAGTGCAATCCCTTTTTTCTTCTTATCTTGCTTTTCATATTGGTTAAGTATATTCAATTCCAGCTCATGTTTTTACAATTTTTCAAAGAGAGTGGCCAATGTCATTGTGGCTAGATTTCTTGACTCTAATATGGCCGTCACTTTGGGCTACCAATTCCTGCTTAAACATCTTAAAACTTTATTAATAAGATCTTCATTGGCAAAAGTTTTTCCTAATGAAGCAAGATGATTAACTATATGAGTGAATCTCTTTTGCATATCTTGAATGCTTTCTCCTTGATTCATTCTAAATAATTCATATTCATAAGCGAGTGTATTTATTCTAGACCTTTTCACCTCACTTGTGCCCTCATGGGTTACTTGCAATGTATCCTATATTTCATGGGCGGTTTTGCAATTTGACACCCTAAAGAATTTATTATATCCCAAAGAAGTGGCAATGATGTTCTTGGCTCCCAAATTGTATTGAACCTTTTTCTTATCCTCATCGGTCCATTCACTTCTTGGTGTATTAGTTCTTACACCATCAACTATATGTGTGAGAACAAAAGGACCATTTTCAATAGCATCCCACACATTAATATCAATAACTTCAACAAAAATTTTCATCCTCTCTTTCCAATAGGTAAAACCATCCCTATTGAAATAAGGAGGTCTGTTTATAGAAGAACCTTCGTTGGAAAAATCATTTGAAGCCATCACTTCTCTTGAAGCTGCTAAGCTCTTTATACAAGAGTCTAGCTCTGATACCACTTATTACCAAGTGACCTCAATACTCAAGAAGGGGTGAATTGAGTTTATAAAATAAGTTCGCAAATCTTTCGAAAAATACTTGAATTCTTATTTTCGTTGAAGCTATTGTTTGTTAGAGATGAATGGATAGAAGAGATGTGAACTTTTCACTCTTGAATGAATTAACCAAGGGAGATAGAATTTTGATAAATCAATAAAATAGTGCTCAAAGTAAAGAGTAGAGTTTAGAGAAAACAAACACCAAACTTTATCCTAGTTTAGCCACCAATCCACTTGGGCTTACATTCAGTCCTCAAGCAATCACTCAAAATTTTTCACTAATTCCAAGCTTGAATCAGGTGCTTGTTACCTTTACAAATTAGAGCACTCAACACCACCTTGGAATACCTCACCCTTTGTAGCTTGAGCCTCTTCAAACAAGGGATGTCTCACCCTTTACAATTTGGAGGGATGCCTCACCCTCTTCTTTACAATAAACAAGATTGATAGAATGAAACTCTCACAGGAGTAGTTAATACAAATTAAAGTTCTAGAATGCTCTTCAAATATATCTCAAAGATTTGTAAAAAAATAGAGCAAGAATGATTTCAAGGATTGATTTTCGTATATAGTGTGAGAAAGATGTTTCAAGGTTCAAAGTCAGCCATTAATGATGCCCCAACACAAGTATAAAACTATTTTTCATTAAAAGAGTCGTTGGGTGCTTTAATGCCCAGTATTTAATGCACCTAATATAGCCGTTGGGCACTTTCAGACCAGTGGTAATTAATTACACAATAGTGGTAATTGATTACTGTTAGGGGTCAAACGTGTTGCCCTTTTTGCTAACCGCAAGTGCACGGGTCGCACAAGTAATACAGATACGGAGTAAAAGTTCGTTCCCACGAGGATATTGTTATAAAGCTAAATACTAACCAATAGCTTAATCAATTCTAGACAAGGACATAAAAATAGGAAAACAATATAAAAACTATCTAACCTACAAAAGTAATAAACCTAAAAGCGGTTAGGTTTCAGGAAATCCTCCTTCACCCCCTACATCTATCAACAACATGCAATCCCCCTCATAAACACAAATGCATTGATTAGGTTAGCTTGAGAATCTTCATTAGTCAACAGCCTATGTCTAGGTCAATCAACCCTGGTTTCTACTTGCCTAACTCACTAAGTTTCCTTGAGAGCTAGTACAACTTCCACTCATGAACGATCTATTCTCAATCACACACTATACATGGTCAATAGGTATATTAAACCTTATTAACGAAATTGACTCATAGCCGAACATGTATCAACCACACCATATCCATATCAACAAATCCCTATGTCTAGTTCATTTGCCAATATTAAGATCATGCAATTGAGGCCAACCAAGAACAAGCATTAAACACGGATAATGATTGAACCATAATCAAACATCCACACAACTCATAGAATAACACATCATTAATATAAATAAAAGGATTCAAAGTATTCCTAAACAAAGCTTAGCTATACAAAAGATAAGGAAGAGAAGATAGAAAGGGAAAAGAGAGAAAGAAGCTCATTGATTTGTCTCTGAAGCTTGAATCCTCCTTCAATCCTTTGTCCTGGCCTCCAATCCACCATCCATGAAGATCTAGCCAAGCTATCTAACCTAAAACTAACTAAAACCTAAACTAAAAGAGAGAAAACTATAAAGCAATGGCTAAGGCAGCCAAGAGAGAGAGAAAAATATGAAAAATCCTATTTATAGACTCAGCTCGCCGCCGTGCGCCGCGGCCCCCATTAGTGAGCGCCTAGGCCCACGTTCGGTCGGTTACTGAGCATAACGCCTGGTTTGTGAGCCCGCGGCCCGCGCCTCGGGTTCAAGTATGGAATTTCGATGTTGCGCATACTTGCGCATGGGCTGGCACACTAGTGAGGGCCGCGGCGGTGACTTGCCAAAATGCCAATTTGGCTTCCTCTTTCTCTTTAAGCTCATATGCTCCACATTTAACCTTGTTTAGAGCCCTTCCTATCATAGAGAAAACACCAAATCAGTAACATATATAAATTTACCTAATTCATGATCATTTAAGCACAGTTTTGCTATAAAACATACAAGAGAGGCTTAGAATCAGAATATGACAAATATAAGTACAAAACCCTCCAAATATGCATTTAAACAAGGACTAAGCATTCATTCTAGCACAGAAATAGGGCACAAATAACTGCATTCTAGCTAGTCATCACACCCCCAAACCTACATTTTGCTAGTCCTCGAGCAAAACAAAATAGAACTAAGTAAATCACTTAAACATTAAAATCAATTTTTTTCATTTAGCAACTATATTTCAATTTTCTTTTCTCATTTAAAAACAAATACTAGTGTGTAATAGCTGCATCAATCCTCAAAAAGTGCAAATGCCCCATAAACAGTTCCACACATACATAACCCTTAACATGCTATCAATCCAAACACTCTTCATGCAATTCATATTTATCACAAACATGCAGGATAAACTTCTCCTAATCAAGTCATACACATTCAGATAAGTTTATAAGTATACATGTATATGATTCACAGAATCCACAAGATTGTAAATTAACTCTCTCTCCACTAATGTAAATCACACAAGATTGAGGATCAAAAGGGACTTAATCAGCTTATATTGTTAGGCCAATGGTATGGGCGAAAGAAATGAACGGGAAAGATACAATACAAACATTGAAATACATAATATACTACTTCAATCAATGAGCCACTACTGATACTAGCAGGGTATTCAAAAGTGAGATCATAAAACTTGCCAGAACCATTTTCAATGCTTTTTGAACTTTACTTTTCTTAAGCTTTTGCTTTTCTTTTCATTTTCATTTTTCTTTTGATTTTCTCTTTCTTTTCTCTTCTATTTTTGCAAAGCAATGCTTTTTCTTTTCTTTGTTTTGCATCTGGTTCCTTCAGGCTCATTTTGAATTGAATATTCATACCCCTAATCATCAGACTCATTTCAAGAAATAACACATCATATACTCAACAAACAATAAGGGTAGAAAGAAAATGACATGCTTTCACATGCATTAGAACGGCTAACAGGTTAACGAACACAATGGGTATGAAAAACAAATAAGGCCAAACAGTTTAAGGCTTCAAAATAGGACCTAAGGATATCATCATATCAGGGTAAGCTTTTTAAGGCTCAATTGGTCCAAACAATGCCCTAATCATTTCCTCAATCATGCATAACTTAGGATTTCGCCTCAAGAGAGTTCAAAAACAATTTCTAGGATAATCAAAACTCTACATGTACATCCATAAACATTCTCAAAACATGCACTCTTATCATTTTCAAAGTTACACTTGCATCTAAGTGAGATGTAAATCATGCATCAAAAGTAACTAAATTGTTTCACATGCACCAGATCATATAAGGTTTCACTGAAAAGGGGGCAAATAGCAACCTTTCACATCATGGACAACCAAAAACAACACCAGCATTCTTGCAAAATGTCATGCATTCAAATGGATTCACTCTAAGTTCAAACATACACAACATCATTTGCATAATGTGAAAATTGAAAATCAGGTCATCAGCACATCAGTGATAGTCATAACAGGATATAATCATGAAAATATGATGACTAAAATCACTGCATACTCAAAATATCAATACATGTTAACATTAAGTACAAAGGAATTAAACATGTAAAGATACTCCCCCAAACCTAAAATGAAATGTATCTTTAAAGAACATGGCCTATAGGGAACCTAAGACTAGTACTGAGCATTACTATATATTTAAAAACAGAGAAAATAACAAAAATAAAACAAAAAACACAAAAACAGGGGCTCACAAGGTACCCTGCACACCCATGCCTGGCCGCATGGCGCTCCCAAAAGCTGCAGAATTTCATGAAACGCCACATGCGCAGCGGCCACCTATACTGGGCTGCGGTGCAGTGATCTGAATCGCTAAATTTAGCGACCGACAGCTTTTTTTGCTTGGAATGGTCCATAAAGTTCTCTAACTGCAACAAAACTTGCTCAAAAAGCTAGATTACAAAATGTACAACCTAAACCTAATAAAACATAAAAACAACATACTAACCTATATACAAACCTAAAACAACTTAAAACTTAAAAACTAACTAAAACATTAAGCTAACCTAATTAACATATTAACCTATATACAAACTAACACAAACAACTCTTAAAACATAAACAAATAAGAACTAACATTACTAAAACATATATTTACTAACAAAAACTATAAACTACTAAACTAACATACTAACACTTATATACTCTAACATATAAACATACACATATATATCCAATATACAAAACATAATATACTAACTATTTATGCATAAAGTAAAAGCGGGAATATAAACATAAACATGGGGTACCCTCCCACGAAGGGCACGAGTTATAGTCCCAATGCAGGACTTTGTCACCAAAATTGAAGTACGCGATGAGTAGTCTTCCGAACTTGATCCAAGGGTATCCTTTCAGAGTCGCGAAGTCCCTCAAGGGCCTCGAATGAATGAAATCACCCTTACGGACTTCTTATTTGAAACTACAACTAAACATAAACAAAACATAGATTATATACAACTTATATACAACTTGAATTAGAAATAATCAAACTCATTGTTGATATTAGCATTATAAAAACTAACCCTAGCAACCCAAAAACTTGTTAGGCATTGACAGGACTAGAATCTAATCAGGCAAACCATTTATAACGAAATATCCCCGGCAACGGCGCCAAAAACTTGTTAGGGGTCAAACGTGTTGCCCTTTTTGCTAACCGCAAGTGCACGGGTCGCACAAGTAATACAGATACGGAGTAAAAGTTCGTTCCCACGAGGATATTGTTATAAAGCTAAATACTAACCAATAGCTTAATCAATTCTAGACAAGGACATAAAAATAGGAAAACAATATAAAAACTATCTAACCTACAAAAGCAATAAACCTAAAAGCGGTTAGGTTTCAGGAAATCCTCCTTCACCCCCTACATCTATCAACAACATGCAATCCCCCTCATAAACACAAATGCATTGATTAGGTTAGCTTGAGAATCTTCATTAGTCAATAACCTATGTCTAGGTCAATCAACCCTGGTTTCTACTTGCCTAACTCACTAAGTTTCCTTGAGAGCTAGTACAACTTCCACTCATGAACGATCTATTCTTAATCACACACTATACATGGTCAATAGGTATATTAAACCTTATTAACGAAAAAGCTTGACTCATAGCCGAACATGTATCAACCACACCATATCCATATCAACAAATCCCTATGTCTAGTTCATTTGCCAATATTAAGATCATGCAATTGAGGCCAACCAAGAACAAGCATTAAACACAGATAATGATTGAACCATAATCAAACATCCACACAAACTCAGAGAATAACATATCATTAATATAAATAAAAGGATTCAAAGTATTCCTAAACAAAGCTTAGCTATACAAAAGATAAGGAAGAGAAGATAGAAAGGGAAAAGAGAAAGAAGCTCATTGATTTGTCTCTTTGAAGCTTGAATCCTCCTTCAATCCTTTGTCCTGGCCTCCAATCCACCATCCATGAAGATCTAGCCAAGCTATCTAACCTAAAACTAACTAAAACCTAAACTAAAAAGAGAAAACTATAAAGCAATGGCTAAGGTGACCAGAGAGAGAAAAATGTGAAAAATCCTATTTATAGACTCAGCTTCGCCGCCGTGCATGCCGGCCCCCATTAGTGAGCGCCTAGGCCCACGTTCAGTCGGTTACAGAGCGCCGCGGCCCTGGTTTGTGAGCGCCGCGGCCCCCGCGCCTCGGGTTCAAGTATGGAATTTCGATGTTGCGCTGCCTTGTGGCTACCTGCGCACACACTAGTGAGGCATGGCGGTGACTTGCCAAAATGCCAATTTGGCTTCCTCTTTCTCTTTAAGCTCATATGCTCCACATTTAACCTTGTTTAGAGCCCTTCCTATCATAGAGAAAACACCAAATCAGTAACATATATAAATTTACCTAATTCATGATCATTTAAGCACAGTTTTGCTATAAAACATACAAGAGAGGCTTAGAATCAGAATATGACAAATATAAGTACAAAACCCTCCAAATATGCATTTAAACAAGGACTAAGCATTCATTCTAGCACAGAAATAGGGCACAAATAACTGCATTCTAGCTAGTCATCAATTACATGGTGGTTTGAACGTGTTCTTGGCTTTCTGGGCAAGATGTAATCGATTACTAGTCTTGTTTAATCGATTACATAGCCTTTTCCAGACTTGTAATCGATTACATGGTCTTTGCCAGACTTGTAATCGATTACAGCCTTAGTGTAATCGATTACAAGGCTTTTGCCATGCTTGTAATCGATTACATGCTCAATGTAATCAATTACAAGGTCTCTATTTAGCTTGTAATCGATTACAACACATGTGTAATTGATTACCTTGTCCTTTGAACACATTTTTCAACCCCAATTAAGTGTGTTGGTCAATCCTTACATATTGGAGCTTGGATTTTGACAAGATTTACATTTGAGTTATGAAATCCAAGATTGAAATCAACATATCTTTAAAAAGATGAACTTTGAATTATTAGTTGATTTAAAAGGATCTTTAAAAAATCATTTGAAGATCATTGGGATACCTTGAGAGCATTGTACATTGAAATCCTAAGACCTATATCTATATACCTTTTAGTTTCCTTCTTTTGATCTTGGTCTTTTCTTTTGATCTTGATATTCTCTTTTGCTTTTGTTATTATCAAAAACTCATTTGATATGCTTCAAGACTGGCTAACCGATTATCATAGCATTCTAAAAACATTAAAAGAGAGCCATAACCGATTATCAGAGGGAGATAACCAGTTATGGACTGGGCAAAAATAGAAGTTTAGGGGTTCTAACTGATTTTCCTAAGGAATAATCGGTTAACAACCCTTGTAAATTAGAGTTTTACACTCTTGGGGCTAAGATTGACCTTAATTAGGCTATGTTTGGGTTGTTAATAATCCAATTGAGTTGGCCTACAGAAGTTAAGAGCCTTAGATCTTCTAGTTTCTTCTTTATGAGTTAAGATTGAATTAGTTGCCCTTTTTGGGTAAAGTTGAGTTTGAATGGTCAAGAGGACCTTGTGATATGTTAGTGTAGTATACTAAGTTTGCTTGGCAATAGTTGAGTGCCTTAGTGCATGAAGTGCTATCATAAAGTTGAGGTAGAGCTAGTAATACAATGATATACTTAGTATAAAATTGATGTGATGTTTATGTAAAAGTTAGACATAATTCCACATTTTTCACACACACTTGCTATTCCTAAGTAGTAGAATGTAGTGGGCCAGTTTACTCTTTACAAGGTAAGTTAAGGAGGTAACAGATTCTCTCCCTACCATAGAAAGGAATAGTTAAGTTTCATTACATTGCATATACACTATCATACACTTTTCTTTTAGCATAATCATACATAACATAATCATAACATTTCTTGGTAATTATTTTTATATGTGATTTATGTTTCTTTTGTGCATGTGTTGCCTTGCTTGGTGATATTATACAATTGTATGAATTGTTGTTCAATATCATTGATCATTATATATATATGTACGAGTTGTTTATTCTTTATGAATGTTACAACTGCTAGTATTGGAATACTTATACTGAGAATTATAATTCTCACCTCGTGTGTTGCCATGTAAATCCAGGTGGAAGCTCTTCCAAAGGAAATAAGAAGAAGTATGAAGACTAGAGTAGTTTTTATACTGTAGTAGACAAAGCTTGTATATTTATTTTTATTTGCTTTGAGTTTTTTGTAAAAAGTTGTATGTATATTACTTTGCCTTTGAGGCTTGATGTAAATATATGTATGACCTTCTTTTATCGTGACTCTCCATAATTATTTGATTAATGTTATGGGTTATTTTGATGTTAAGTTAGTAGAAACATAGCTAATACTGTATACAAAAGTATTTGGTATTAGGATATTACACCTTGGATTATTCTTTGGGCCCTTGGTCTCAACTCCTTTTCCATCTTCCGTTGTCTGCCCTATTCTTTATGGGCATCGTTCATATACTTCATAGTTTCCTCTATATTGATGTACTTTTTAGAGTGGTGTTTTGTTCCTTTAGGGTCCCTGGGCTCTTTTTAGCCAACGTGTAACATCATCTTTTTGACATGTTAGACTTGTATATGATTATAGAGGTATCATAATACTTGCATGACATGTCTGTTTAATTTTGTGATAAACTGTGTTAATTTAGTATTTTTGAGTATACTGAGTGAATATAAAGTTCTAGCAAAATATCTTAAGTGTTTTAAGCTTCCACCGTTCTCAGCCATCTTCTTTGACTTTCCTTGATATTTTCTCTCATTTTCACTCACTCACTCACGCAAAAGTTACAGTTGCAGCAAGAGAGGAAAACAGAGGAAAGAAAGAAGAAGAAGAAAAGAAGGAGGAAGAAGAGGGAAGGAAGAGAAAGGCCAAGGGCAAAGCTAAAGCTTGAGATCATCAACCACACAAGTAAAGTAGGGGTGCTTGTTTCTTTAACCTCATCTTTTTGCTTCACCAACTTATTGTTCATGCTTGTTTGTGTGTATAGAAAAATGGATTTTTGAGGCAACTATAGTTCCTTTGATTGATTTTCACTTCCTATGACTAAGTTTGGTTTGCTTTTGGTTTAATCTATGCATGGTTGTTATTTGTGAACTTAGAAACCTCCATTTGACTACTTGTGTTGGTAATTGTAAAATGGGTATGGAAGGTGTTATTTTTGTTCATGAAATCTATGCTAATTGAGTTGAGAGTTTGCATGAGGGTTATAACATGCTTAGAGACCATATTTGGGTTAGAAAACCAATTAGAACCTATGATTGGAGGGTTAGAAGTTGGTCTGGAAATCAATGGAATAGGACCTTATTTTCTGGTGCAAAATACCCCAGATAACTGTTTATAGGAGTGGCATAACCAATTATTTGGATATGGCAGAACATGGTTTAAGGCCAATAATCAATTATGTCTTGGAGGATAACCGGTTATTAGTGCATGGCAAAGAGTCTTGTTGTTCAATAATTGGTTAACAAAGAAGGCCTAACCGGTTATTGGCTTATGATAGAGACTCACATAGAGCACCAATTAACTCCTAACCGATTACTAGGAAGATATAATCGGATATGGACAAGTTAAAAATTAGATTTGGCTAGTCCTAACTGATTATCCAGGAGGGATAACGGGTTGGGGACTTGAGGAAACAAAGTTTTCTATTCTTGGGCTTCATGTAAAGCTTGTTTGAGTTATGTAATGAAATGAGCTTTGCTTCTTTAATGAGCCATGGTAACAAAATGAGCTTGGTTCTTTAATGAGCCATGGAAATGAATTTAGCTTGGTTTTCTTATTGGACCATGGTAGTCTATTAGCTTGGTTTTCCTTTGATGGACCATGAAAATGAGTTTAACATAGTTCTTTTATTGATCTATGAATGTTTACTTAGTTTGGCTCCTTTAGTTACTAAAGATGAGTCATGGAAGAGCTTTTAGAACATGTCTTACTTCATATTTGATATGATTGTATATATAATGTTATAAATGATTGGTTTTGGAGTACTTTACTGAGGATTGTAAATTTTCACCCCGTTTGTATTTCTATGTAAATCTAGGTCAAGACTCTTCTAAGGGAAAGAAGAAGAAACAAATGGACTAGATAGCTAGTTTCTTTTTAGCAAAGCTTATATTATCTTTATATTTGCTTTGTGATGTACAAAGATGATATGTATTACACTTTGCCCTTTTGAGGCTATTATTGTATAAATATGCATCCTTATTCCATTTAAGGTTCTCTATAATGACATGTATGTTATAATAGATTATGTTTATTGTTTATCAGATAGAAGTAACTCACTTAACTCTATTTACTTGTATATATTATGAATACGCTACGATATCTAGAGTTAGTGTAACACCCACCTTAGGATGTCACATTTATGTTACATAATTACCAAATTACCCTTATTTTAGATTACGTACTTTGTAGGGAAAAATACGAGTTGCAAAATTTCTTAATAACAAGAAAATAAACTTAGCAGAAAATAAAACATCACAGCATCATTACAAATAATTTACATCATTTATACATATCCAAGTCTTTTGTTATACATATACAAGTCTTTCACACTATCATACTGTAAATATTACAAACTAGTCATTCCAAAATTTTAAACACTATATACATTGACATCTTGCCCAAGCACTACTAGGCAGCTGAACCCTCAGAAGTAGCCGAACCCTCAAATGGGTCCTCCTCAGATTCCCCGGGTGGGGGAATTCCAACTCGACGTAAAGTCCAGGGAACAAATGTCCGAGCGGACGATACGACACTACTCTCTCTAGGGGTGCGATAGTACGCTCCCCAGTGCTACCTGATGGATATAGGGAACTCTAATTGTACATAAATAGTAACAGAAAAGTAAGGGTTCCCTGACTATAGCCTACTCAATCTAATATTGACATCTCCTAGATAATATATACTCTCTTTCTCAAGATCTTCGGTCCATGCCTCATCCCCTTCGATGAATGTTAGTCTCATGTAACCCAGGAAACTAGGGATCTCTATCGCCATCAAAACTCGAGGTTCTCAACAGAATCTGGACCTTCCTCTGCTTCTCGCTCTACGTCTGGATCAATGTCTTAACAACACATGAACATAATACAACATATGCATACAAGAGGTGAGATCACCTACGCCAATACCAGTATGGTAGCAATGAAGATAATCACATTCAAAATATCATACAGCTATCATACTATAATTACAGTTATACCACTAACATTATATATCATAATTACACAGGAAATAAAACAAGAATTACGATTATGCTATTTTCAATGCTCAAGTATTCAATATTTCAATTATCATGAGCAAGAATTACACATGAACAAGAATTATAATAATATATCCTCTACGTATGCAAATGTACACTGACTCAATATCCTACTCCATGGAGCTACAACTCAAGTCGGAGAGAATGACCGAAAAGATTTGTCGGCACCAACATGCTTCAAACCACGTGCTCAATTTCTGCACATCTAGCATATGCACGACAGTCTGTATCGAATCATGATTAGGGATAGTGTCTCGGTCCGGATCATTGGTGTGTTGTATCGGTCTAACCCATGGTACAGAAGAGCTACCAACTGTCCATTGTAGGCAACCCGCACCCCAATGCCCCCAAAGTCAACAAGTGACCTACACTACGCTTATCGCACCCACTCAGGAGGTGTAGTCTCTCCTAGGCAACTTGCCTTACACAGTCCTTCGGACCTTTCCAATGCATGTACTATGCACTATTCATAATTTCCATTAATATCACATATGCAGGGTTTATACAGCATTATTACTATAATTTAATCGCGTAGTCATATTTTCGTATTTTCTCACTCGCGACTCAAATCTGTCGCCTTTTCAAATCACATAGTAATTTTTCAATGTTTTCCAATCGCGTAAATATTATTATTATTATTATTTTTATACGTTTTGAATCAAAATTTCTGTTTTACTCATTTTAATACTAAAATTCATTGCATTTCCTCATATTTACAAAATAGTCCCTCACAATAGAATAATTACTTTCTTGTCCCTCAAAACATATGAATTACATTTTAGTCCCTCAAAATTTATATTTACATAATGGCCCCGTATTTATATAATTTTTTACAATTTAATCCTCATAATCACACATAATTTTTTTATGCATTCTAAATTACACACACATACATAACATCAAGTCTGTAAGTATTTCATCACACATGCTAACATTGAAATAAGTTACACATAACACAAATACTACGCATACAAGCATAAAAACACAATTCTATACATCACAAATACACCACAAAGACCTCAAACAATAGGTGAATGAATCCTTGTGGATTTTTCACCGAACCAAAACCATCCTCACACACCAGAACTTGGTTGGTGAGGTTGAATCTCCCTCTTACCTCTTGAAGACAAGCTTTCTAAGCTTTCCTCCTTTCCTTGAAACTTTGTTAACCTCCTAAACAAACCCTAAAATTCCAAGAAAATTAGTAAATGCACATACAAGAATCAAGATTGAAAAACCATGGAGAAATCATGGTTAGCAAAATTAAAAAAAATCAAACTTTGAATCATTGAATCAAAGCTTACCCTTTAGGGAAAGGTTGGAGTTTTGAACAAGATAGGATAGGTTTGTGACAAAACCTTGTGAAGGAGAAGTGGTTAGAATATAATTTGAGTTAAAACAAGACCAAGAGATAAATTTTTTAAAGGCTTGATAGTGTGGTTTTCAGGTGGTAGCCGATTGTGGAGAAAGAAGATGGAAGAGAAGTTTACTTGATTTCTTGGTACTTTTGAGAGAAATACAACTTATGTATGATAAGTAGAAAAGATGAAAGGTGGGGACGTACAAGAAGGCTGCTGGCCGTGTGAGTGGCTTGTGAATTGGAAAGGATTTACTTGAGCAATTATCCAAATCTTTAAATGCACATTTCTAGCTGCTGCCGTGAGTGACTTGTGAGAGTAAAATAAAGAGATGTACTTGAGTAATTATCCATTACTTTACAGCTGCCTTGAGTGACTTGTGAGGATAAAATAAAGAGAATTACTTGAATAATTATCCAACTTTACAGCTGCTGCCGTGCTGCCTTGAGTGACCGTGAGTGACTTGTGAGGAAATAATAAGAAATTTACTTGAGTAAATATCCAAACTTTAAATGCACATGGACAATCACTTTTCATTGGTCACCAACTTGACTTTGCATGGCTTTGGAGTGTTCAAATATCACGTAAGAGCTTCTCCATTCTGCTGTTGAACCGTGGCTGCTCCTCCATTCTGCTGCTGAACCGTGGAGCTTAAGTGAGGTTAGGGTCCTTAATTTGTTGTTAATTCAAGCCTAATTACTAGTTAATTGATTAGCTAATTAATTGGGTTTAATTTCCTAACCATTCTTACTTAATCATCCAATTATATAACTAATTAGTTTAACATATTTAGCATGTATCTTAACCTCTAATTAGAATTAGGATATTAAAGTAAGGATTAAATTATAACTAATTCCTAGTTAAGTTAGTTTACTTAGTTTCTTAATTAGGCAATTAGGTCAACTAAATTAAGGTTAATTAGTTCCTAAGCAAAAGTCAAGCCATTATTATTGACTCAATCCTATCCATTGAAAATCAATTTGATTTCCTATCCATTAATCTTATCTACGGTGGATATTACTTGATGGTTTTGTTAGGATTCGTTTTACACCGTTGATCGGATCAACGGTGAAGATCAAAGCTTCTAAATCAAGCTTCAAATCTAATGGTCCACAAGGAAGTCTAAGCTTCTTTCCTTGACCAATTCTCATTGGTTAGAAAAGTCCAATCATTTATTTTGACTATTTCCTATTGGTTCATTTTAATTTTGGTTACAAAAAAATATTCTAAGCACATTTTCTGTCAGTTAAAACTTAGCGGGTCCAAAATTCATAGTAACGGCTGCTATAAATATAACCACAGATATTTATCAGTACAATATTTTTGTTTTTATATATAGATTCTAAAAAATTAAAATATTCTTTTCTGTGTCACTCAGATTCGGGTTTAGTAAGATCCCCCGTCTCCAAATGAGGCAGATCAGAATTTCCCCGGCTTGAAAATTATTATTTTTCCTGGTCAGGAGCAAATCACACAAAATGATCAAATATGATCTCAGAACAGTCAAATTATTTTTTATAACACACAGAAAATACAAAACAGTGTAATTCTGCTATTACTATTCATATAGTTAGAATTTGGGGTGTTACAACTCTCCCCCTCTAAAATAAAGTTTCGTCCTCGAAACTTGACATACACTTAACATAAAAATGGATACTGCTCTCTAATATTCTCTTCCAGCTCCCATGTGGCTTCACCACTTATATCGTTCCAAACTACTTTAACTAATGCAATGTCCTTTCCTCGAAGCTGCTTTATCCTTCGATCTTCAATCTTGACTAGAACCGTCTCATAGGTCAAGTTCTCCTTTAGTTGTACAGTGTCTAGTTCGATAATGTGAGTCGGATCTGGAATATATTTTCGTAGTTGTGATACGTGAAATACATTATGAAGATTTAATAAAAATGGTGGCAGTGCAACTTGATAAGCTACCGGACCTATCCGACGAAGTATCTGATACGGTCCGATAAACTTGGGAGTAAGCTTCCTCGACTTGATTACTCGTCCAACTCCAGTCATAGGCGTCACACGTAAAAATACATGGTCACCTTCTTCAAATTCCAGTGGTCTTCATCTTTTATCTGCATAGCTCTTTTGTCGCGTCTGAGCTGTCCTCATCTCGTCTTGGATTATCTTCACTTTCTCAGTTGTTTGCTGCACAAATTCAGGTCTTACCACAGTACTTTCACCATCCTGGTACCAATACAATGGTGTCCTACATCTTCTCCCATATAAAGCTTCATAGGGTGCCATCCCTATACTCGAATGGAAACTATTGTTGTAGGTGAACTCTATCAATGGCAGAAATTCATCCCAACAACCAGTTTGCTCTAGAACGCAAGCCCTCAATAAGTCCTCCAACGACTGAATTGTTCTTTCTGACTGACCATCAGTTTGTGGATGGTAAGCAGAACTCAAATGTAGATTGGTTCCCATGGCTTCTTGTAGACTAGTCCAAAATCTTGAGGTAAATCGCGGATCTCGATCAGAAATTATACTAGATGGTACACCATGAAGTCTAACAATTTCATTGATGTATATCTGAGCCAACTTCTCCATTGAGTACTTAATATTAATCGGTAAAAAGTGCGCCGACTTTGTAAGCCGATCAATAATTACCCATATAGAGTCATGACCCTTCCGAGTTCTTGGTAGTCCCGTGACTAAATCCATTGCTATGTCATCCCATTTCCATTCAGGAATAGGCAAATGTTGTAACATTCCTGATGGTCGTTGATGTTCCACCTTGGCCTTCTGACAAGTCAAACAGGATGATACGTACTCAGCTACATCTCGCTTCATTCCTTGCCACCAATACAGCTGCTTCAAATCTTGGTACATCTTCATGGCTCCTGGATGCATACTTAACTTACTTCTATGAGCTTCATTCAAAATCGATCTCCTAAGTTCTGGATCGTTTGGTACACAAACTCTCCCTTTGAACTTCAAAATTCCATTAACACCTTCGCTGAATTCCAATTCTGCTCCTTGATTTCTTGCTTCCTTTGCTTCTTGCAGATATTGATCACTATTCTGTCCTTCTCGTATTTTATCCATCAGATCATTCGAAATAGTGATCATATTCAAACACATCTTCCCCGGTGTCAACTTCACAGATAATCGCATATCCCGAAATTCTTCTATCAATTCCTTCTCCTTCATCATCATACAGAAGCATTAAGCGATTTTCTACTCAAAGCATCCGCTATGACATTCGCCTTTCCGGGATGATATTGTAACTGAAAGTCATAATCTTTCAGAAACTCGAGCCAATGCCTTTGTCTCATGTTCAACTCTTTCTGGTCAAACAGATACTTCAAACTTTTATGGTCACTAAATACAGTGAACGTTGCCCCATAGAGAAAATGTCTCCATACCTTCAACGCAAACACCACTGCTGCTAGCTCCAAGTCATGAGTCGGATAATTCCTCTCATGCACTTTCAACTGCCTCGACGCATATGCCACAACCTTACGGTTCTGCATAAGTACACAACCCAATCCTTGATACTAAGCATCACAGTACACCTTGAAAGGTTCATTCGGATTAGGTAGAATCAAAACTGGTGAAGTAGTCAGTCGTCGTTTCAACTCCTGAAAACTTTCCTCACATGCTTCAGTCCAGGTAAACGGTTGATTCTTTCGTGTAAGTTGGGTAAGAGGTCCTGTAATCTTTGAAAACCCTTCTATGAATCGTCGATAGTAACCGGCCAATCCGATAAAACTACGGATCTCCGATACAGTCTTCGGTCTTTCCCACTCAACAACTGTCTCCACTTTCAAAGCATCAACTTCAATTCCATCTGCCGATATGACATGCCCCAAGAATTGTACTTCGCTTAACCAAAATTCACACTTGGACAACTTGGCATATAGTTTATTTTCCTTCAAAATCTGGAGAACCACTCTGAGGTGTTCAGCATGCTCCTCCTGACTTCGAGAATAAATCAAGATGTCATCAATAAAGACAACAATAAACTTATCCAAGTATGAACGAAAAATTCTGTTCATGAAGTCCATAAATATTACAGGTGCATTAGTCACACCAAAAGGCATCACTTGATACTCATAATGCCCGTACCGAGTCCGGAACGCAGTCTTCGGGATATCCTCCACCTTTACACGTATCTGGTGATAACCAGAACATAAGTCAATCTTAGAAAATATGGTGGCTCCTCGCAATTAGTCCAGCAGATCATCAATCCTCGGTAGGGGATACTTATTCTTGATTGTAATCTTATTCAGCTGCCGATAGTCCACACATAGACGAGAAGTCCCATCCTTCTTCTTTACCAACAACACTGGAGCTCCCTAGGGTGATACACTTGGTCTCACAAATTGCTTTTCCAACAAATCTTCCAATTGCTTCTTCAGTTCGGCCAACTCTACTGGCGACATTCTGTAAGGTGCCATAGATATAGGTCCAGCTCCAGGTACCAAATTAATCGAGAATTCAATCTCCCTTTTCGGCGGTAGTCCCGGTATATCTTCAGGAAACACTTCGAGAAATTCATTCACTACAAAGATATCCTTCAGAACATCTTCACAGTGAACCTCCAAAGAAGATATCAACAAGTACCCTAGGTCTCCTTCCTTTAAACAAGCTTCCACTTGAGTAGCCGTTAAGAATTTAGAATCCTTAACCTCAGGGAAAACTAATATCTTACTCGAACAGTCAATCAGGATATGGTTAGAGGATAACAAATCCATTCCTAAGATTACATTAATCTTGGAAATAGGCAAACAGATCAAATCCACATGAAAGATTCTATCCCTAACATATACAGGGCAATTCAAGCATACTTTTGTAGTTATCACAGGTTTATCAGTAGGAGTAACCACAGTCAAATCATATGGCAATGTAGTCACAGTCAATCCCAAACGCTCCACACAATCACATGCAATGAAAGAATGTGTTGCTCCCGAATCATATAACACTGTTAAAGGGTTACCTCTAATGGCACACTCCTCCATTATCAAGTCCTCAGATTTAGCGGCTTCCTCCCCGCTCATAGTATATACTCGACCACCCGCCTGTGGCCTCGCAGTACGAACACTGCCCACTGATGGCTTTGCCTTCGACTGATCACAATCTCTGGAAAAATGTCCAGGTTTCCCACATCTATAACAGATCACCCCCTTATGCTGACACTCCCTCGTAAGATGTCCTTTCCCACACTTAAAATATTTAAGTGCAGAAGTTCCAGTTGAAACTGCCTTACCACCACTTGAACTTCCCCCAACTGATTGTTGTTTATTCTGACCTCCTGCTGGTTTAATGTATGGTTTCTGTTGATAACGGTTGCCACCGCTACCCCTTCCTCGTTGGAACCGTGCTGGTCCAAAGTTCTTAGTCCTTGCCGCCCGTTGGTTATCGATCTCCTCAATCTAGCGGCACTTGTCCAATAACACCAGAAACTGATCAATATCCACCGTCGCTAAAGCTCTCTTGATGTCAAGCCTTAACCCCTCTTCGAATTTCCTACACTTCCATTCCTCATCCGGATGCATCTGGAAGTACCTCGAAAACTTAGACAAGCTTTCGAACCTTGCTGCGTACTCGCTCACAGTCATTGCTCCTTGCCTCAGACTAAGGAACTCCATCTCCTTAGCATGTCGCACACTCGCTAGAAAATATTTTGCCAAAAACTTCTGTCTAAAGAGCTGCCATGTTACAATTCTTCCTTCAGCTTCAATTAATCTTCGGACTCCTGCCCACCAGGCCTCTCCATCACCGACTAGCACAAACGTCACGAAAGTAAGCTTTCGCTCATCAGTACAACCCATACCATCAAATATCTTCTCTAGTTCCTTAATCCACAAATCAGCTTTTTCTGGGTCAAATTCTCCATGAAACTTAGGCGGATTATTCCTTCGAAATTCTGACAAGCTATAAGCATCGTCAGTTGCTCTCCGATTCTGTTGTACAACAACCTCAGCGATCCTTTGTATTGCTGCTATAGCTGCAGCCATATTCTGATTGTCATTGCCGGCGTTCTCACATTCTGCTCTATTTTTAACATGCCCTCTTCCTCGTCTAGCCATTTCTCAAATTAACTGGACAACACAAACAATACAAATAAGAGTTGAAGTCAATCTTTCAATAATATCGTTTCCTAAAAGAAACAAACACAGAGAATCACGCAACTTAAACAAGGCAGACTTAACCACAAACCCAAAAGACTCTAACTTGGGCTCTGATACCAACTAATGTAACACCCACCTTAGGATGTCACATTTATGTTACATAATTACCAAATTACCTTTATTTTAGATTACGTACTTTGTAGGGAAAAATACGAGTTGCAAAATTTCTTAATAACAAGAAAATAAACTTACCAGAAAATAAAACATCACAGCATCTTTACAAATAATTTACATCATTTATACATATCCAAGTCTTTTGTTATACATATACAAGTCTTTCACACTATCATACTGTAAATATTACAAACTAGTCATTCCAAAATTTTAAACACTATATACATTGACATCTTGCCCAAGCACTACTAGGCAGCTGAACCCTCAGAAGTAGCCGAACCCTCAAATGGGTCCTCCTCAGATTCCCCAGGTGGGGGAATTCCAACTCGATGTAAAGTCCGGGGAACAAATGTCCGAGCGGACGATACGACACTACTCTCTCTAGGGGTGTGATAGTACGCTCCCCAGTGCTGCCTGATGGATATAGGGAACTCTAATTGTACATAAATAATAACAGAAAAGTAAGGGTTCCCTGACTGTAGCTTACTCAATCTAATATTGACATCTCCTAGATAATATATACTCTCTCTCTCAAGATCTTCGGTCCATGCCTCGTCCCCTTCGATGAATGTTAGTCTCATGTAACCCAGGAAACTAGGGATCTCCACCGCCATCAAAACTCGAGGTTCTCAACGAACGGACCTTCCTCTGCTTCTCGCTCTACGTCTGGCTCAATGTCTTAACAACACATGAACATAATACAACATATGCATACAAGAGGTGAGATCACCTACGCCAATACCAGTATGGTAGCAATGAAGATAATCACATTCAAAATATCATACAGCTGTCATACTATAATTACAGTTATGCCACTAACATTATATATCATAATTACACAGGAAATAAAACAAGAATTACGATTATGCTATTTTCAATGCTCAAGTATTCAATATTTCAATTATCATGAGCAAGAATTACACATGAACAAGAATTATAATAATATATCCTCTATGTATGCAAATGTACACTGACTCAATATCCTACTCCATGGAGCTACAACTCAAGTCGGAGAGAATGACCGAAAAGATCTGTCGGCACAAACATGCTTCAGACCACGTGCTCAATTTCTACACATCTAGCATATGCACGACAGTCTGTATCGAATCATGATTAGGGATAGTGTCTCGGTCCGAATCATTGGTGTGTTGCATCGGTCTAACCCATGGTACAGAAGAGCTACCAACTGTCCATTGTAGGTAACCCGCACCCCAATGGCCCCAAGGTCAACAAGTGACCTACACTACGCTTATCGCACCCACTCAGGAGGTGTAGTCTCTCCTAGGCAACTTGCCTTATACAGTCCTTCGGACCTTTCCAATGCATGTACTATGCACTATTCACAATTTCCAATAATATCACATATGCAGGGTTTATACAGCATTATTACTGTAATTTAATCGCGTAGTCATATTTTCGTATTTTCTCACTCGCGACTCAAATCTGTCACCTTTTCAAATCACATAGTGATTTTTCAATGTTTTCCAATCGCGTAAATATTATTATTATTATTATTTTTATACGTTTTGAATCAAAATTTCTGTTTTACTCATTTTAATACTAAAATTCATTGCATTTCCTCATATTTGCAAAATAGTCCCTCACAATAGAATAATTACTTTCTTATCCCTCAAAACATATGAATTACATTTTAGTCCCTCAAAATTTATATTTACATAATGGCCCCGTATTTATATAATTTTTTACAATTTAGTCCTCATAATCACACATAATTTTTTTATGCATTCTAAATTACACACACATACATAACATCAAGTCTGTAAGTATTTCATCATACATGCTAACATTGAAATAAGTTACACATAACACAAATACTACACATACAAGCATAAAAACACAATTCTATACATCACAAATACACCCAAAGACCTCAAACAATAGGTGAATGAATCCTTGTGGATTTTTCACCGAACAGTAACCATCCTCACACCACCGTAACTTGGTTGGTGAGGTTGAATCTCCTCTTACCTCTTGAAGACAAGCTTTCTAAGCTTTCCTCCTTTCCTTGAAACTTTGTTAACCTCCTAAACAAACCCTAAAATTCCAAGAAAATTAGTAAATGCACATACAAGAATCAAGATTGAAAAACCATGGAGAAATCATGGTTAGCAAAATTAAAAAAAATCAAACTTTGAATCATTGAATCAAAGCTTACCCTTTAGGGAAAGGTTGGAGTTTTGAACAAGATAGGATAGGTTTGTGACAAAACCTTGTGAAGGAGAAGTGGTTAGAATATAATTTGAGTTAAAACAAGACCAAGAGATAAATTTTTTAAAGGCTTGATAGTGTGGTTTTCGGTGGTAGCCGATTGTGGAGAAAGAAGATGGAAGAGAAGTTTACTTGATTTCTTGGTACTTTTGAGAGAAATACAACTTATGTATGATAAGTAGAAAAGATGAAAGGTGGGGACGTACAAGAAGTCATTGTGGCCGTGTGAGTGGCTTGTGAATTGGAAAGGATTTACTTGAGCAATTATCCAAATCTTTAAATGCACATTTCTAGCCGTATAGTGAGTGACTTGTGAGAGTAAAATAAAGAGATGTACTTGAGTAATTATCCATTACTTTACAGCTGCCTTGAGTGACTTGTGAGGATAAAATAAAGAGAATTACTTGAATAATTATCCAACTTACACAATTCTTCGCCATCTTGCCTTGCTTGAGTGACCGTGAGTGACTTGTGAGGAAATAATAAGAAATTTACTTAAGTAAATATCCAAACTTTAAATGCACATGGACAATCACTTTTCATTGGTCACCAACTTGACTTTGCATGGCTTTGGAGTGTTCAAATATCACGTAAGAGCTTCTCCATTCTGCTGTTGAATCGTGGCTGCTCCTCCATTCTGCTGCTGAACCGTGGAGCTTAAGTGAGGTTAGGGTCCTTAATTTGTTGTTAATTCAAGCCTAATTACTAGTTAATTGATTAGCTAATTAATTGGGTTTAATTTCCTAACCATTCTTACTTAATCATCCAATTATATAACTAATTAGTTTAACATATTTAGTGTAACACCCCTCGATTTAATAACCACGGCACAATCGTCATTATATCACGGTTACTAAATTTCGACGTGTTACAATGTCAGATAACAATTTTCTAAAAATATCATTTGTTTCGCATATGAGGAAAATAGGAGCCACGAATGAATAGTTACCTATACCATCAGTTAAAAATATACATTACAAGATATACTCAAATTACAGTATCTAAGGCTAGATAATCACCTTACAACTTACATATACTACAATACACTTTATACAGGTAATGCAAAATAAAATATAAGCTACCCACAACCTATCCACAACTATGGAGTTGGGAGCTCCATCGAATCCCGAATGTATGAGGCAACTCCAGGGCTCACCAAGTATAGTGAGAAATACAAGATAAGGTCTTCCATCGCAGTCCTCTTCATCGTCAAAGTCGATCCCGGACATGTCACACACGCATCCTTCTATGGTCCAGTTGACTTGCCAGGTCTTGGTATCACCAGTGAAACAATTCGAACCAAAACCCAAAAGAAGCTCCCTTCGCGACAGCGTCACCGGGTACAACGGGTCAAGCCAATAAAGTCCAAGGGAAAAACCAACCTCGTTCCCACTTACAGTCTTTAACCAAAGATTTACATAGAATAAAGAAAGTACAAGAAAGAGGTAAGACATCCTACCATCATTACCAATTATAGCATCAAGAAATCAAACGGCGCAAAGCGCCCATGTAGCATTTATGACAGCAATAATGGAGATAAGCATTTAGTAGCTGTAAGATTATGATCATCCAAACAGTTCCCAGTGAGTCACATATATATATATATAGATATATTAAAAATGCAACGTTGAGAGTTCCAATTATAATAACATTGTATGCCGGATAATTCATGGACTCACTATGCACATGTGCCCTCAATAACCAAGATCCTACTCCATGGAGCTAAACACAAAACAAACAAACTCGGAGAGAATGATCGGGGAGACATGCCGGTATCTCGTCACCATACAAGTGCTTACCATATAATATAATCGGTCATTTTGCGCAACAAGGCTTTATACACATCCTAGCATTCTCGCAAGATCTCAATATAGGATCTGTGGCCGGTACCAGATCGTCGGTGCGTTTGCATCGGTGTCCCCCACGGTCCGTAGGGGCTACCATCTACGCCCTTTGTGAGACTCCGCGCCCGATGCCCTTAAGGTCGTCTACGAGGACCCCACGTGTCTATTCGCACCCGCACTAAGGTGTTATTCAACTCCTAGGCTAAAATCCTCAACAAAGTCCAACAGACATTCTCTTTCTCTTTTTATGCCATACATGACTCAATCATGCTCCTCATGACAAGCTAAGTCAATCATGCCTCAAATGCATATCATATGATTTAACAATCAGGTTTGTTCCCATTCTTGGATCCACAAGACATTTACAATGCATAATATGTATGATTCAAAATTCCATACAATTTCATAATATGCCACAATTTGCCAAGAGAGCATCAATATGCAAGTGGTCATTCACGTGGACCCTTAGCATCATAATATTAAGGTCAAACATTAGGTTCATTATGTTCCTTACTACCTCACCCATACTCTGGTTCTTCCTTTATTCCAAGTTCTCACTAGTTGTAAGGCTCAATCACGCTCCTTGTTTTTCCTTCATTATGTGTCCCTACTTTGTTTCTAGTCATCTGATGTTATTTATGATTAATATAGTGTATATTAGTCCCAAAAGTTGAAATCGAGGAGGTCACAAGGCCGAATCATCCATTCGTTTGCTAGGTAAAAAGAATTGAAATATACTTATAATTTCGACGAACGGTGTATCTAGTGAGAAATCGGAGCTGCCGTTCGACGAGTAGTAGCACGACAGGATCAAGGTAAATGGAAAACAATCGGGGGGATAAACTCTAAGTGCTATCGAATTGGGAACGAACTTCGACCGGATGAAGTATATAAGAACTCATTCGAATGTGCTACCACATTTACGAGTAAAACATGATTCGATGGACACCGACATTAGGTCGGTTCCTCTATTAAACCTTCGTAATTCTACTCGACTGATTTGGAGAAAATCTCTCTATTTAATAATCGGGAACTCCACTCGACGGGCATTCACATCCTAACTCGACGGATATAATTCTCGGCCGAATAACTTAACCCGATGGATTTTCACATCTTAACTCGACGGATTTCCACACTTTAGTTCGACGGATATTCTCATTGGGTAAGTTTCTCCATTAAACCTTCAGAACTCTACTCGACGGACTTTCACACCTTAACTTCGACGGATATTCCCTCCTAACTCGAAAGATTTTCACATCTTAACTCAACGGATATGATTCACAGCCTAACTCGACGAATTTTAACTTTGAAGGAGTTTCACTCGTGTTCAACCGACGAATACGCTAAAAGTTCAATTCTAACTCGACAGATTTTGGATAATGGGGAAAGTCCCGTTCCTGTCGAACCGACAAGAATGTTAGGGTTACAAGGTTCTAATTCGACGGATTTCGGAAACGTTGAGATTTCACTCCTACTGATCCGACAGATGCAACTCGACAGATCCTGGAAAACGCTAAGGTTTCACTCATGCTGATTCGACAGATACACTCGACAGATCCTGGAAAATGCTAAGGTTTCACTCATGTTGATTCGACAGATACACTCGACAGATCCTGGAAAATGCTAAGGTTTCATTCATGCTAATTCGACAAATACACTCGACGGGTTTTGACATTCAACGGAAAAGTAAGTCTAAACTCGACAGATTTTCACATTGTGTTTTAGTGGTCAGAAATCTAAACTCGACAGGTATGTCACTCGACGGATTCTGACTTTGGGGAAAATGTTGAGGTCTCACTTAAGCTGATCCGACGGATTTAACTCGACCGATTTCTGGAAAAATGTTGAGGTTTCACCTATACTAGTCCGACAGACACCAAGAGGGCCCACACTTTCTAATTCGACGTAATATTTTTAATTCACCGACGGAGGTGTTAATGGGGGTCACTAGCTTCGATAACTTTTGACATGATGAAGGGCCCCACTTGTCGATGTGTTTGGCCAGAGCTCATACTCGATGTGTTTTAACATCTTAATTCGACGGACATGGCTTACTCACTCTCGATGGATTTTAACATTTACTTTAGAATGGATCAAGAAACCAAGTCATTACCATTTTCAATATAGGATCTCTGTTAAAACGGGTTCAAAACCGTGACCATACGAGAACCAAAACTAGGGCTCATTTCTTTCCATATTACACATTCCAAATATATATATATATACATACAAAACTCCAAAGAATCACTAGCATCTATACATCACAAACAACATTTAAAAACGAGAAAGACCCTCAACACAAATTACCGACGTTCCTAAATGCTAAGAGAGGTTGAGGAGGAGTGTCTTCCTCTTACCTAAGTGAAGAACAGGGATAAAGAAGCTCCTTTCAAATGCTTGAAAATCTGATTTTCTTCACCACCACGGAACCTTAAAGGTCCAAGCTTTGGGGCTGTTTTGAGCGAAAGAAAAAAATGAAGACACAGGAGGAGTTCCAACGAAGCAAGGTGTGAAGGTGGAGAGGGAAAATGGTCTCTCTGTCGGGTTGAGTAAAGGAGGCTTGAAGGATCAACAATGGTGAATGTGGGTGGTGTGCAAAGTGAAGAAGAAGAGAGAAAAGAGAGTGAGAGCTGCGTGAGGGGGGGAGCAGCGTGAATGATGAGAAAATGGGAGAAATGAAATGGAAAATGTGAATGAGCAAGCAGACGGGGGGAGTGGGAAAAATGGAATAGTCAATGTAATAATTCCCTCAACAAGATGGCCTGGCAAAAGCATAAATTGGGGAGGAGAGAGGAAAGGTTGATTAGATGGAAATAGGAAGCTTCCTTGAGAAGCTTTGTGCGCTTCTCGAGGAAATGAAGTGTAAGGTTGTCACCTTAATTAAATTCATCGACGGATGAATAATTGTCTAACTAAAATTATTTTCTCAATGAAATAAAATTACAATTGATGAAAATAATATTTTATTACTCATCGATGATTTTATGATACGGTGATTTCATGTATCGTAAAGTCTCGTGAAGCGTAAACCTCGTAAATTTAGCTGTGTCCAATTTCAGGTTTAGTAAGATCCCCGTCAACGTTTCCACAAATCCAAAGTTTATCGGCCTTTAAAAAAAAATATTTTATTTTTTTCCTAGCTCAAAGATCAAATCCAAAATATACACATAAAACGAAAAATATATTAAAATATTCATCGTTCACAGAAAAAATCCAGAAAATTTCCCAAAATTCACAAATATTATAAAATAATTATTTATAATGAAATAAAGAATTTTCAGGATGTTACATTTAGCATGTATCTTAACCTCTAATTAGAATTAGGATATTAAAGTAAGGATTAAATTATAACTAATTCCTAGTTAAGTTAGTTTACTTAGTTTCTTAATTAGGCAATTAGGTCAACTAAATTAAGGTTAATTAGTTCCTAAGCAAAAGTCAAGCCATTATTATTGACTCAATCCTATCCATTGAAAATCAATTTGATTTCCTATCCATTAATCTTATCTACAAAGTGGATATTACTTGATGGTTTTGTTAGGATTCGTTTTACAGATTGATCGGATCAACGGTGAAGATCAAAGCTTCTAAATCAAGCTTCAAATCTAATGGTCCACAAGGAAGTCTAAGCTTCTTTCCTTGACCAATTCTCATTGGTTAGAAAAGTCCAATCATTTATTTTGACTATTTCCTATTGGTTCATTTTAATTTTGGTTACAAAAAATATTCTAAGCACATTTTTTCTGTCAGTTAAAACTTAGCGGGTCCAAAATTCAGAAAAGTAACTGTAATTTTGCTATAAATATAAACCTGAGATATTTATCAAGTACAATATTTTTGTTTTTATATATAGATTCTAAAAAATTAAAATATTCTTTTCTATGTCACTCAGATTCGGGTTTAGTAAGATCCCCGTCTCCAAATGAGCGGATCAGAATTTCCTACACGAAAATTATTATTTTTCTGGCGGGAGCAAATCATACAAAATGATCAAATATGATCTCAGAACAGTCAAATTATTTTTTATAACACACAGAAAATACAAAACAGTGTAATTCTGCTATTACTATTCATATAGTTAGAATTTGGGGTGTTACAATTAGGGTGTTACACAATAACTTAACAAACTCTCCACGCTTCAGTTTGCCCATAATTGCATGCATTGCTACATCGTGGTTAAAGTCACAGACCTTGAGATAGGCCCTATTCAATCTATGCATATAGTCTCAGAGAGTCTCATCCTTCCCCTATCTTATATTAAACAGACTTTGAGTGGTCTTGGGATGAGTTTTACTCGTTGCGAAATAAGTAAGGAAGCTCTGCACTAGTTCATTAAAATTGTTGATTGAGTAGGCTGATAAGGTAGTAAACCATTTCTAGGCTGCTTTCTTGAGGGTGCACGGAAAGGCGTGGCAACGTATGGGGTCGGTTCCCCCTATGAGTAGCATGGAAGCCATAAAAGTGTCCAAGTGCTCTTGGGGGTCCGTAGACCCATCATATGCTTCAATGGCAGGAGGCTTAAAGCCTTTTGGTAGTTGTACCCCCATGATGAACTTGGAGAATAGGTGGCTAAAATTATAATGGGCCATATGCTGGTGTACGGGGCTAGAGGCAACGGAAGGCTCTTGTCTTCTTTGAGGTTCACAGTTAACACGGGGTTGTTCCACAACCTGTGGTTGTACAACTACCCGAGCTCCGTGATCCACACCGTCCACAACATCATTTTCAACTACGCATTCTCGGTTCCTATTGAGAGCTCACAGTATCTTTGTCAATTGGTTTTGCTAGCGATTCAGCATAGCATATAGTTGCTGGTTTGTAAGAGGTAGATTTGGTGCTCGTTGCTCTTGTAGAACTAGAGAAGGAGCTTGTTGTTGTTGAACGAGTTTTTCCATTCGTTAGATGACAAAATGGAGCCGTTGAGATGTTGTTGGCCTGCTGGGTGTAATAGAGGTCTCAGCTCCATCTCTTTGCTCCTAGTTTGTCGCTGGTCTCTCTTCCTCGTGTTAGTCATAGTAGAAAGGTGGAAGTAGCAATTTACTAGCTTTCCACAAACGATGCCACTATTCTATCTTGACGCACTTGCACTTGGGTTGCTTGGGCCAAAACTAATTCTTGCTAAGCAGTCTTCAAACTTGGAGGTCTTGAAAATAAGGGGTTGAGTACTTATAAAAATACTTCAACGCTCAAGTCAGTATGATGTGCTAAGTTTTGTTATGAGTAAAAAAAGATATTTACTATCATCCTTAATGTTTATTATTTATTGTGGGAATTTCTTTGACAAATAAAAATATGTAAGAAATTTTGTACTTTAAAGACATCCTAGGTTCTGACCCTACATAGGCATGCTTTCTAGAATCTTATTGATCAGGTTAAGATGACCCTTTTACCAAAGATTATAGATCATACTTTAACTGTTAATTGGCTTGGCCATCATGGGTCCTAAACTCCATGATGAATCACTAACATTTGTAAAAAGATAATCAACTAACTTCTTCTACAACCAAATTAAAAAGTTATTAAAAAATAACTTCCTTGTACAAAGAGCAAAATTAAAAATACCACGATTTGATTATTTTAAGATGTTGGACAAAGATACTAGAAAGCTAGCAATTAAACAAAGCAAATTTTTTTAATCCAATACAGCAGACAAAAATGGTAAAAAGTAGGCATACAAACTGTACAGTTTCCTTTCTAGCCCTAGATTCAATGAAAGCACAACAAATTGGCCCACGCAATTTGCTTGTAGCCCTACATTCTTCTCCAACCCCTTCCATCTCTGGGGTAAGTAAGCAAAAAAACTTGGACAAGATAGAGTAGATTTTGGAAAAAGTAATAGGAAAACTCCTTACAAGAATTGTTGGTACAATGCTAATTCCCAACTCCTAAGTCGGTAAGCCCTATCCAATGTATGAATCTCTCCATCCTACAAAAACAAAATCACCAACATCACTATTTTTAAATCTTAAATTACAATTAAAAAGAAAAGCATTTTGTTATAGCATATGATAAGGAAACTAAAAGAATAAATTTTTAATGAAAATAAAATATTTGATATATTAAAAAGTAAAAATATTTTATTTTTTGTTTAAATTTTTTTAATTTAACTTCCTTAATAATTAACCAGGGAACTTAGCCACACCCAAAAGAAAATGATCAATGATCACAGAGACGAAAACATTATTAAATTGAGCAATCTTATCAACCCATACAACAAAAACAGTGTTCTTACTCTTAATAAATCCTTTGGATACAAACAAAACAGACAGAAGAAGAAAGAAAGTAGCAAGGAGATTGGCATTTGCATTGCATTGAGTACCACCAAACTCTGAAAAGGGCAAAGGCCAACTCAACCAACTCAATCAAACCAGTGACCAGTGACCACACTATAACTCTTATAGCTTCTTCTTTCACTTCAAAAACCCTTCAAAGGCTCAAGCCATGCGCCACCACTAAAACCGGCGCCACAGCCACCGGACACCGTTCTCCGATTCAAAAGTGCAGCTATAACAGCATACGTACATGCGTAGCAATACGAGTATAGTATACAGTACACACACTAAAAATGGGTTGCACGGCGTCAAAACTGGACAATGAGGAAACGGTGCGGCGGTGCAAGGAGCGGCGCCGCCTCATGAAGGAGGCGGTGTACGCTCGCCACCACCTCGCCGCCGCCCATTCCGACTACTGCCGCTCCCTCAGCCTCACCTGCTCCGCCCTCTGCACTTTTGCCGCCGGCGAACCCCTATCGGTCTCCGACAACACCCCCGCCGTCTTCCTCAACCTCTCCTCCACCACCACCACCACAACCACCAATGATCACCCACCACCACCGCCGGCACACGCTCCCTCTCCTTCCGCTACCATAACCAGCTCTAAACTCCCTCATATCCTCTCTTCCTCCAGCGTCCCCCCCTCCACCACCAACAACCACCGCCGCCGCAAGCCACCAATTAAACTCCCACACATCCTGTCCGAATCGAGCCCATCTTCTTCGCCACGAAGCCAATCATCCAATTTCCCTTCTACCTTCTTCCCCACCGCCCACCAAGCACACTCCACCTACTCAAGCACGCCTTCCCAAGCCTCCTCCGTTTGGAACAGGGAAAATTTCTACCCTCCTCCTACCCCTCCCGCGTCTGACTATTTCCGCCAACGCGCCCAACCGCCACGCAAGCCCGAAACACCGTATTCCGAAGATTCCGGTTCGGGTTCGGAAACTCCGGAATCCGAATACAACTACCTCCACTCAGAACCCCAGAATCATCACAAAATTGAAAATGTTGATTCCCGACAACAACCTCGCCATTTGGACCCTGAAGGTTTCGATACTGAGAGATCTGAATACCATTTTTTCCACCACGGAAAACACGAAGCGGTTCAGAAGCATCATCTTCATCAGCATCATGAAGAGTACAGAGAGACGGAGCGAGAAGAGGTTCAGTGCAGCGAGTGGGGGGACCACTACAGCACTTCGAGCTCGTCGAAAGAGGACGGCGAAGAAGGGGATGTAGATTCGAGGTCCGAGATTGCGATGCGGTTGAATTTCTGGTCGTCGGTGAGGGCGGAATCCGTTGCCGCCGGAGCTGCTCCTCCGCCGAAGGCGGCAGAGAAGGATGAGAAGCGCGGCGGAGGTGGGTCGTCGGGGAGTTACCGGAGCGGTCACGTGATGGAGATGAAGATGGTGGTGAGGCATAAGGATTTGAAGGAGATTGTTGAAGCCATTAGAGATAACTTCGAGAAGGCTGCGGTTGCGGAAAGATCAGTTATCGGAGATGCTCGAGATCAGTAGAGCTCAGCTTGATCGAAGTTTCAGGCAATTGAGGAGTGAGTTTTTAGTTTCAAATTTTGGGGTTCCTTGACATGTGGGGGTGTTTGGTAACTCACAAAGTGCGGGAAAAATTTAAATTATTTCGTTGAATCCAATTAGAACTTAAACAAATTTAGACTCAATTTTTCTTTTTTTTTCTTAGTCAGAAAGTGTGGGGAAGTTTGAATAAATTGAGATTCAATTTTCTGGAACTTGCAATTTTCAAATATTTTATAAGAAAAAGAAGAAAAAGGGAGTCTTTTTTTTTGTCAATTTAAACCCAGAAAATGCTGGGAAACTTAAAATTCCTGGGGTGGAAGTTAATTCCTGCACGTTGAATTCCATTAAAATCTCTGGATTTGTGTTTTGGTTACTGTCAAAATTGTGGGGAAGTTTTGAAAAAATTGAGATTCAATTTTCTGATATTTTTTGCATCGTATTTATTGATGATTGTTAAGATGAAGTTGATAACTTTATTTCCTTTTTTTTTTCTTTCTCAGTAACACTTCTTTTAACATTTTTGATTAACATGAAATTAATTTTAATTAATATGTAATTAATTTAATCAATATATAATTAAATTTAAGTAAATATTTTAATGTGTAAAATAGCTTAATAAAAAAATTATATTAAAAAATATAATAAAAAATATTTTCTTAACATTCTTCTTGGTTTGATTGGAATTTGATGATTTTGAATGCAGAAACTGTGTACCACTCAAGTAGTTAATTGAGCAACCTGAGCTCGACTTGGACCTCAAAACCGCCGTTGGCGGTTAAGTACAGGCTCGACACCGGTTCGCTTGAAGGACCGGGCGGTCCGAAGAGTCTGTGTTCCACCTTGGAACGGCTTTTGGCTTGGGAGAAGAAGCTCTACCAAGAAGTGAAGGTAATTTTTGGCTTAATTTCCGGGTGTTTTTGTTATAATTATTTTTTAATAAAAATTTACTGTTATTTTTCGGGACAATAAAAAGGTTAAGGAAAATTATGCACACGTATTTGACTGTTTAGTGTGAAAAGATCCCTTTTTTTCTTGCTGTGAGAAATGACGAAAGTACCCTGTTCGTACGGGGTGTAGTGGGATGGATAACAAAAATCCTGATTTGGACGAGTCTCTTTCGGTGTATTTGACTAATTGTGCATTGTTTCCTGTGTCTGTGTTAAATGACTGAAGTACCCTGCCTCTTTATACCCTTTGTCATGTCATGCCCAAGAGTTAAACTGTTTTATGCAAGAAGCGAAAATGACAATGAAAAGCAAAGTGATTAGCTATAACTTTTGTCTTGTTTTGTAAGAAACAAATTGTTATTTGTTTGGAATATTTAGTTGCTTATGCCGCTTTCTTCAAATTTTGTCCTACATGTGATTCATTGCTCACATTCTGTTGTGGTTAATTATTGATTGCCCGCTCATAAAAAAAAAATTATTGATTGCCCATTCTGCTGATAGGATATGAATGATGGTCAAAGATTTTCTGTTATATTTTATATACATATATTACTTGCCAAAAATGGAGAGAAAAAGTAATGTATAGAATATGGATTATGGATGCTAGGAATTTCTTTTAATGTAGTGTTGAGCTTAGCCTTTTTTTTTACCAAACTGAAGGCAGGTAGTTCTGTTGCATTTATTTTTAACTAAAATTAAGCAGTTTTGAAACCGTGTGTGCTGATGCATACCACAAATTTTCCTTGCATATTTAGGCTAGAGAAGGTGTGAAGATTGAGCATGAAAAGAAATTGTCAGCACTGCAGAGTCAGGAATACAAGGGGGGTGATGAAGCAAAGCTAGACAAAACCAAGGCTTCCATAACAAGGTTGCAGTCACTAATTATTGTCACATCTCAGGCTGTGTCTACCACCTCAACTGCCATTAATGGCCTTAGGGACTCTGATCTTGTTCCTCAGCTTGTTCAGCTTTGTCATGGGTACGTCTCTTAATTCTGCAATTATTTTACTGTTTAATTTGCACCAAGTATGAGCGGACAGTTAAAAAATAAAGTTCTAGTAAAATAAGATTAGACCATTAATCAACAATGACTTGGAGCTATGGTGTACAACATTCAATCCAAGACAACATTTAAGGCATATGGTAGCACATTGAATTGCCATTCGTACTGATATAAATGGATGAACTTTATTTTTTTTGGTACAATGAATGAGCTTTAATAACTTCATTGGGCCCCCAAAATTTTCAAGTGTATGAGAGAAGAAGAAATAGGAGTCTTTTGTCAATTTAGACCCAATTTTTGTCTTATGTGTCACTTTATGAAATAAATGAGACATTTGAGATTTCATGATCAAAGGAACTTTAAATTATGTGCTGTTTGCTGTGTTGCCATAAATTAGAATCATGCTGTGGCTTGCATATAGAATTCTTACTCCTATATCCTAAATTTGTGTGAAAGAAAAGAAATCTAGATGGTGGAATGTGAGGACTTTGAGCTATAACAACCCCTCTGAAAGAACTTCAACTGAGAATCATTAGAATCCTATTTTTTTAAAATAAAAATATATATTTTTCCTTGAGGGTATTCATAGTGAGTAATCAGATCCACAACTCATCAACATGCTAGTTAGGATCACAGATAATTTTGGGTGTGGTAGTTGAAAGCATTATGGCTTACTGATCTGGTATGCCACTTCCTCCATCAGCTCTGTGTAAGTGCATGTGCCTCTTTGTACCAGACTGTCCAACTACGGCCTAGCACTTGTAATCACACCTTGGCCCACTGCTACACCTGTCAAAATGTAATGTCATGTTTAAATTTTAGGCCCCATTTGACCTAATATAACATACTGATGGAGTTAGGTATGTTAAAGTAACTATGGTATTACGGTATAACCCTTATGTTATTGGCTGTTTCTAAATTATTTGACTGATTGCAGGGGCTATAAATTGAGTCAGAAAATAATTATTACTGTTGTTGTTACTATTCATCCATTTTACTTAATTGTTGCGAAATCATTAGTTAGGGCCAATTTGTTAATAATATATGAAATTGGAGGATTGTATGCAAACATGGTAGCATGATTCTTGGTATCTTGCCTCTTGGTTGCAATTGAACATTCAGTAACAATTCAACTTTCAATTAAAACTTGTTCACCAATTTGTTTTAGGTCTTCTTATAGGCTGATGAGACTGTAATTTTATATTTTGCTCACCCCTACGTGTGTTTTTTTTTTTTTTTTTGGTTTACCCCTACACATGTTTTAATACAAAGAAAACATCTAAATATATTTATCTAAAAAAATCTTTTTCTTTTACAAAATATCAGTGACTGCCGAGAACTCAGCTCTATGTTTGGATATTTAGTAATCGATGGAATGAAATGGAATAGGATGAGATGGAATGAGATGAAATGGAATGAAATGAGATAAAAATATCATTCTATTATTTGGATATTTTAGGATGGAATAGAGTAAAATTACTATTCCATTGTTTGGGAAGTAGATGGAATGATAAGAATTATTACTTTATTTTTCTTAAATTACCCTTACTGCAAACACACTAATTTTAGGGTATGAGATTAATGTAGTAAAATCCTAATTATAATTATAATAAAAAAGATGATTCTATCCCATACACCCCAAATTAGGGGGAAAGTAAATTAATAATTTTTGGTGGGATGGGATGGGATCCATCTCACAAACTTCTATCTCATTCCATCATTTTTTAACATAACCAAACAATAGAACCTATCTCCATCTCATCCCATTCCATTCCATTCCACTCAATCCTACCAATCCAAACATATTTGTAAAACATATAAAGGAATATCTCCACTCCATATATATACGATCTATTATTTACCTAATAATTTTGGTCTAAATTAAAGAGGGGGTGCCTACTCACAGATTGTTCTCTTATGTTTGTGATATATTAAATGTAGAAGGAAAAAGATCATCTTACCGTTAACAGTAGCCACACCACTTTTAACACCTTTGCCACGTCAGATAAAATTTGAGATTTAACTTGCTTTTCTTTTCGTTTCCCTCTCCCTCTTTCTGTCTCCCTCTCATTTCTCCCTCTCGCTGCCCCCTCTCCCTCTAATTTCTCCATCTTTCACTTCTCCGTCGTCCCCATCGCCCACCTCCCTCCGTCCGCACACAAAGTTCCCACCGCTGCCTCTGTAACCCGCACGAAGCTCCGTCAGTGCTGCTACCCTTTGTCGCTTCGTCAAGGTACTTTCATCATTGGAAAACATTTTGGCAACCAGTCTCGTATGTCTTGGCAAGGTCCTGAGCATGATGGACTTCTAGGTAATGGCTCTTTTCCAAGGCCCTCTGGGCATGCACCTGGGCTGTCTGCTCCGAAGTCTCGAGCTAATGGCAACTCCTTACAAGGTTAGTTCTAGCTATTATATCTCAGACAAATATATGTTGGCTAAATTATAGTATTCATCACCTTCAAAAAGTCTAAAGTTTGATTTTTATTTTATATGATGCAACTATTGAAAGGATTGAAATCATAAGTAACTTTAACTTAGATATCTTGTGCAATTTTTGGCTTCTTATATTTTCCAGGCACCTCACTCACGTAGGGATATTCACGATAATTATAATGATGAAACTTTTGGTTCTTTGGAATGTACAAGTGAGAGCAGGGCAGTAGAGGAAAGAAAAAGAAGAGGTGATGCTCTTTTCTAACAGATATTGTGGTTGAAATTTGTTTCTATTCTTGTTTTTATGGCTATACAAAATCCTGTTTACTTTTGTATTTAGATCCATGGCTAAATTTATGCTTGATAGATTCAAGTTAAATGGTTGATAACTTTCTTGACAGCTTCTTTTGAGTTGATGAGAAGGGAACGACAGAAAGCTTTCCAAGAAAAGCATAAGTTGAACCCAGACAAGAATAATGACGATTATGACATTACTTTATTGCTAGACAGTGATGAGAAAAGAATAGCTAATCGAAGCAATGAGTCAGCAGAGCCTCCCGCAATTCTATCTGCTTTAAATAATGATTCTGAGAAATCTTCTCTTGCACACATTCCTTCTCAGCAAGACCACTTGTACCCCCTGGTTTTGCAAGCACAATGTTGGAAAGAAACTTCGGGGTTAAAACATCAACTAACACTCATGCAACAGAGGTAGGTAGTTGACATTTTTTATTTGTATCTTATTTGTGACTGCTTTGTAGTTTAGTTACTCTTAAATGATGTCATTTTTCATATGTTGAGCTCAAATCTAAGTTATTTGAGGTATTATGAAATTAGCATACAACTTGGTTTTACTTCTAAATTGCAATTGTGGTTATAATATTTTATTAATGTTGGATATTGAAATGAAATTATGAAATTATTGATTTAGATAAGTGTTTTATTTTGAGCTTCTGTTCTACAATGTTATTATTGATTTGACTATCTAAGCTCTTGCTTTGATAGCAGCCTGATCATAAAGCAGATGAGACACGGAGTCCACACGCCTTCCAATCTTCTAAGTTTGCTCAATGGTTTGTTGAAGAAGGTACTTATAGTAAGGCCGGTGTGAAGCTGCCAAAGAATGCGATGGTACTGAAGCCAATGATTTCCATCACAGCCAAGTGGATTCGACGACTTCCCACTGAAGATATTGGAGCATCTTCCTCTGCCCAGCCACCAGCGGGTGACCAGGACACTCAAATGCAAGACCAGCCACAGGATTTGCAGGACAGATTCTTTGAGGCTAGAGGTTACTGTAAACCAGATGAGGCAGGATCAGGTTCGACTGATAGCGGGTCAAGCTCGTATCGAGCAGAGCATCCAGACATTATTCAGGGTGTTCACTGTTGCACGAGAGAGATCAGCAGTAACTCTGATATCTGAGCAGGAGCTGGTGCAGTTAATAAATTTTGATGGTCGTGCACTGGAAGTGCAGCAGGGTGATCTCGGGACAGCCACCCCTATTTTGGAGGAGCAAGGGGAACCAGAGTCATAATGCACTATTGCATTTTGTTATCTCTTTTTCTGTTCTTTTGGTTTTCTAATTATTTTGGATATTTTCTTTGGGATGTTTTGTGGTTGTTAGTATTTGTTTAGTTTATCTTGCCCTGTGATTACTTCATTATTGTTTTACTTTTGATTTTACCCATATAGCTACTCACTCACCTCTTTCTGTGTAGACCTACCTTCTTTAGTAATTGCCATCAAATTGTGACGTTACTAGAAGTTCATCCATGGTTTGCTTTGACGGAGGGAAGTTTCTTTCCCTTACTCATATTTCTGTTCATATTTCTATTGGGACATGGTTGGGTGATATATTTTTGGATGCATGTCATTTTGTTAGTTTTGCATGGGTGTGTATCAATCGTTCACTGTCCATGAATTCCTTGTTTAGTTTTTTTTGAGACCTTGTGCAGTTTGTGGCTGCATTGCATGATTCTTTCACTGCTTCCTTGTTGGAATGTGCACCAATTAGGTAATTTGTGTTGGTATTGACTGTGACACTTACTGGTTGTGATTGTTTCCTTGATACACTCAATTACCTGTAAGGATTTGAGCTCAAACAGATGCATTTTCATTCATGTGTGTTTAATTCATCACTTGCATGTTTTTTTTCAGAACTTGACTTAGTTCTTAATCACTTTTGTTTATCTTGGGCACACACACATGATTGAGGCAAAGAAAATGTGGGATTGAATAAAGTTGGGAGTGAAAAAAAAAGTTTGTAAATGACGAAAAGTTCAAAAGAAAGGAAGTCTCATTGATTGGATCCTTTAATTCTAATTAGAGTTAGCTTAGATCCTTCAATGTACCTACCTTCACCTTTGCCTCATTACAACCCAAAGAAAGACCTCTTGATGTGTGTTGTTCTAGAAAGTACAATTTTTATTTGAGAATTTTGTCAAGCCTAGGGTAGGAAATTGCATGATGATGATAATGTTAGAGAGTAAACAGACCCTAAACAGTTGAGTGAGAGTGAAACACATAATCTGGTGAGGAGTGTGAAAAAGGAGTCAATCACATTTACGAAAGTCAAGGTCCAATGCTCTCTTGAATTACCACAATTGGGAATCATGAACTCAAGGGAGTAAGTGCATGGGTTGTGTGATGCATGTTACATTGTGTGCATTGATCAAGACTTGAGCTTAGCATGGATGGATTGGTGTGAGGTGAAACTGACCCTTGAGAATTCAACCCGATCCCTGTATGATTCTAGTTGTTTGCTTGGGGACAAGCAAAATTTCTAAGTTTGGGGTTGTGATGAATCTGCATAATATGTAGATTTATAGGTTAAAAGGGGTTGTGGTTATGTGAATTTTTAATAGAAGTTGTTGATTTTAGATTTAGGATCAGTGTAAATAAATCTCACATCAATTGTTCTCACTTATGGTAATTTTCTTGGATTTGATTAACTTTGGAAAACCATCCTTTATAGGAATTCAAGACTATCAAGTTCATGCTCAGCGCAGATTCTCCATGCTTAGCGCAAAAGGAAGATTTTGATTCTGACTTTCATATGCTCAGCGCGGATTTCTCATGCTTAGCGTAAAAGGATGATTTCGATTCTGACTTCCACATGCTCAGCGCGGATATCTCATGCTCAGCGTAAAAGGACGATTTCAATCCTGACTTTCGCATGCTCAACGCAGATTTCGCATGCTTAGCGCAAATGGGGGATTTTCATTTCTGACCTATTTGCGCTTAGCATGGATTTCTCATGCTGAGCGCAAACGGTTATTTCTGATACTTTTAAATAGGATGTCAGCTCATTTTTACGGGAGAGCTGATTTTTCTGAGCACAAATTGGAGGATTCTCATAGAGTCTTGGGATCTATTGGTATTCAAGTGCTTTTGGAAAGAAGATTTGAAGATCCAATGCCATCCTCATCTAATTTCTCTTCTTCTTCTTTTACTTTTCTCAATTTCATCATGTGTAACTAAACTCTACAGGTTAGAGTAGGATGAATTTTAGTTCAAATCTTGTATACTTGTTGTGATCTTGAATTCAATAATGATTCATAGTCATTGAGTAAATTCTTCTACTCTTAATGCTTTCCTTGACTAGCCATCATTGGAATTGTTCTTGTGACTTGATTGTTCAATTGGAAAATTAACATTAGGTTAGATCTGAAGAAATTTACCATGAATTGCATGATCTTAGGAATAGGATATGGAATTTATGCATTTGTATGAATTCTTATGCTTATTGCTTGGTTTAAATTGAGAGCACCTAAGGGATTAGGGTTCTTAGTTAAAACTAAAGGGATTATTTGCCAAGGAATTGGGGATAATCTGAATTTGTGAATTTGAATGTCAATTGCTTAAGTTTAAATTGAATTCAGAACAAAATTAAGGCATAAGAGAAGAGCTAAGAGGATTCCGAACTCTAACCGATTTTATTCTAAAAATCTCAATTCACTTGTGTTGTTTGAATCTAGGATAATTCATTTCATACTTTCAGCACAATTTATAATTAATCATTAGTTTTACTTACTCCAATCCTAAGTTCTATTACAATTCTAAACTCAAATACATGTTATTCATTGGTTCAATTAGTAATTTCTTAGTTTACATTGGTAATTGACACACAATCCTCGTGGGATCGACAACCTTATTCACTCTTTATTACTTGTACAATTTGATATACTTGCCAATTCATTAACATTAACCAACTTCCATAGAGCATTAACCACAATTTTGTTCTTCGTTAACCAACTTTGTTTCCCAACCATTGACACAAAGTTGGTTAATGAAAAACAAAAATGTGGTTAATGCCCTCTACAAGTTGGTTAATGGGCATGCACAAATAGGCAACCATTTTGCTCTCTTTACCTTGTTAACCAACTGTCATAGAGAATTAACCACATCTTTATTCTTTGTTAACCAACTTTGTTTCATAAGTATAGACACAAAGTTGGTTAATGAAGAACAAAAATGTGGTTAATGCACTCCACAAATTGGTTAATGGGTATGCACAAATAGACAACCCTTTTACTCTTTATCTTGTTAACCAACTTTCATAGAGCATTAACCAAATTTTTATTTTTCGTTAACCAACTTTGTTTCCCAACCATAGACACAAAGTTGGTTAATAAATAACAAAAATGTGGTTAATATCCTTCACAAGTTGGTTAATGGGCATGCACAAATGGCAGGAAGTTCTCTTTACCTTGTTAACCAACTTTAATAGAGCATTAACCACATTTTTGTTTTTCGTTAACCAACTTTGTTTCACAAGCATAGACACAAAGTTGGTTAATGAAGAACAAAAATGTGATTAATGTCCTCCACAAGTTGGTTAATGGGCATGCACGAATAGGCAACCCTTTTGCTCTCTTTATCTTGTTAACCAATTTGTGGAGGGCATTAATAACATTTTTGTTCTTCATTAACCAACTTTGTTTCACAAGCATGGACACAAAGTTAGTTAATAAAGAACAAAAATGTGGTTAATGCCCTCCACAAGTTGGTTAATGGGCATGCATGAATAGGCAACCCTTTTGCTCTCTTTATCTTGTTAACCAACTTTCATAGAGCATTAACCACATTTTTGTTCTTCGTTAACCAACTTTGTTTCACAAGCATAGACACAAAGTTGATTAATCAAGAACAAAAATGTGGTTAATGCCCTCCACAAGTTGGTTAATGGGCATGCACGAATAGGCAACCTTTTGCTCTCTTTATCTTGTTAACCAACTTTCATAGAACATTAACCACATTTTTGTTCTTCGTTAACCAACTTTGTTTCCCAACCATAGACACAAAGTTGGTTAATGAAGAACAAAAATGTAGTTAATGCCCTCTACAAGTTGGTTAATGGGCATGCACAAATAAGGCATCCATTTTGCTCTCTTTACCTTGTTAACCAACTTTCATGGAACATTAACCACATTTTTTTCTTCATTAACCAATTTTGTTTCACAAGCATGGAAACAAAGTTGGTTAATGAAGAACAAAAATGTGGTTAATACCTTATGCAAGTTGGTTAATGGCCATGACAGTTGGTTAATGGTCATGCACACAGAAGCAGTCCATCCGGTCATTTACCCTGTTAACCACCTTTTGTATGTCATTGGTTATACTTTTTTGTTATTCATTAACCTACTTTTTTCACCAGTATGCACAAATATTACTGAGCTCTATTTATTGGGAATCTAACTTTCAATTACAATGATGACATTCAACCACATAAACAGGGAGATTTTTCAGTTTCATTTTCATTGTTTCATGAAATCACAAATCCAATAATAGTGCAAAAACTAAATTCAACATTGTCAAGTGCACGACAAACTTCTCAAATGAGCCACCTTTACTCAAAAATATCAAACATGGTACATACAAAATCATTGGGATCAACTACTAATTACATTACACAGTTCACATCCTACTATCTATTAACCATCAGTCAACCAGTTACTTCTAAAGCACAATCTCATCAGTTGCAAGACTATCACAATCTCATCAGTCAACTAGTTACTTCTAAAACTTGAGTTTTGCTAGTCAGAAGCTTCATGCAAGGAAGCACAATCTCATCAGTTGCAAGACTATCACAAATGTCTTGTCTTGTGATAAATAAATCAGAATGAGAAAGTTCTCCAAGATATAGTATTAAAGCAGACATGCCACCATAGATATTGGCTAAAGCTCGAGTTGCATGCTCCTGCAGAGACTGGCCACCATCACCTTGCATACACTCTTTAGAAGGAGCAACTATAGCTCCAATAAGGATTGGTAAACCATCTGCACTAACAATAGCTTTCTTAGCCTTGGTTGACTTTGAAGAAAGGGCCTCTAGGGCATCAAGCAGCACTAGCTCGTACAGAAATATCATTTTCCTGACCAACAAGCTGAAGTAATTCTTTGATTGCTCCAGAGTCTATTACTTTGGGGATGCTATCACTGAAAGCCAGTATCAAACGTGCCAATAGAGAAGCTGCATTTGACTGAGAAACAACATTGTCTGAAGACAAGAGACCCACAATAATATCCACACCTCCAGCTTCTAATGTTGCTTTCTAGTAGCCATCTTTGTTACCACACATATTTCTTAATGCTCCAGTAATAAAACCCTCCACAACTTTGTCTTGATTGTTGTTTGGGTTTAGTTGATTCCATAAGGTTGGAACTACACCTTCTGTAACAAAAATTTTCATACCAACATGATCATCTAAAAGACCACCAGAGGAAACTTCATATATTGCTTCAAATTGCTTTGCCTTCCTGGCATCAGTGGATTCATATTTCAAAAGTGATAGTAATGGTGGGATACAACCACCAAGAAGTACTTTTAACCTCAAATCTTCATCTTTGCATAGGACACTGAGAGTGGCAACAACATTAACTTTTGCAAGATGAGTTCCATTTCTGAGAATGTTTATGAACAATGGCATGGCTTGGGCATGAGAACCGATAAGTGCTCTAGCATCCTTTCTTCTCCTGGCAATACCTAGTAAGCGTCATTGTAATAAGTTCTTTCTCAAGTGGTGATGACAAGTTGGTATGCAGTTGCTCCACAAAATTAGCAATTGTCGCCATTGTAGATTCTGGGTCGTCCATTCCTGTTGCCTCATTAAATTCCCTGTATACAATTGGGTATTTAACTGCCACTTATTAGTATTTTCACATTTTCAGTTACTAAAATTTTAGCACTCATTATTTATAAATATTCTGTCTGTTTTTTATAGTATGCCTTCATCAACAATAAATTCCTAATGATTACAATACAAAATTACTGACTTAAGCTGAGAAGAAGAAGAAATGGACCGCCGTTGTTCAGGAGAGCGAGACTTTGACATTTGCACCAATACGCCACTTTATCCTCCGTGCAGGATGCCTGAAAATTTAAACATTCCAAAAATTCATCCCAAATTGATATCCAACCAAAAATGCTGAAAAAAGGACACACAGACATCAAAAGGAGATGAACTTGGTTCTTTATGTTGTCTAAGCTTTCATTATATCACAAGACCCATTTTTACGAGAACCAGCAGTCAGATCATTGTTTTAAAACATTAATATTAGAGTGATATATAGACCTACTTAGTAAAATAAATCATAGTCTACCCTTTCAACAACGAAAAACAAACCACAGTCTACCAATTGCAACATGAATGTCTAGCTCGCACCCTATCCAAATACAATCAAGAATCTACAAAAAGAACCAAATTCTTCAAACACAGCCCTCAATTTTACACTGAGTGATCCAAAAGTGAAATTGACCAGCAACTAAGACTTGTTTGGTTTATTTTATGTTTTCATTTTCAGTTGATCAGTTTTCACTAATAATTAAAAAAATGACACCTTATTTTCATTTTGTTTCCTGTTTTCAGATTTTTGTGAAGGTTATTTTCACCATTGGAAAACAATAAACAAAATAAAAATAAAGTGAGATTTTTGTAATTATTAATGAATGCAGATCAACTTAAAATGAAAACAGAAAACAGGCCCTAAGTTTCTGAATTCCATATACCTACCTCATTTCAGAAATCACTTCACAGTCTAACAGTACTAGTAGAAACTCAAACATAAACAGCACGTTACTGAGACAACATTGACGAAAATCAAAACCACGTAATACCAAACAAGCTACCTCGCTGAAATGCAAATGACACAGAAATCCTCCCTCCTTCAAACTACCTCCAACACCACACCATTCTTCAATTCACCACCAATTTTCTCAAAACCGATCCAACAAATTTGGGCAGAGAATAACCATGCTACTCTGCAAAACAGCAAAAACCAATAGATCAAACAACGAATCGAATTCAGATCTCATGAAGTATAATTGAAGAAGCATGAAAGCTAGGGCGAGAGAAGAATGAATGGAGAATGTGGGAAGATCAGATCAAAGGAGCATCGATCGCTCGCAGAAGCTAGGGCAAGCGAGAGAATAGAAACGAACAAACAATGGAATCGAAGCGTGCACAAAAATTCTCAAATCTGGTGAAAATGGAAAACTCAAATATATATATATATACCTCGAAATTCAGAACCCCTGAGAAGGACATGAATGAGAGCAACGTGAACGGAGTGAAAGCTCAAGACACAAAAAACAGAGTGAGATGGAGAAGAGGGTGAGTGTGTGTCTCAGTCTTTTCCTTTCCTTTTCTTGTGTGCGTTACTGTGTTACTCACGGAACAACTCACCACTGCAATCACCAACTGGTACCACGCATGCCAACTAGGAGTGCCAACTGCAACCTTGCACACCAACTGGAAGTGCATCTACGTGGTCTCTGACGGACAGTGGTCTCCGACTAAGTTTGGTGCGAAGGGGAAATGACAATGCCAAATGAGAGGGACAGGGACAGAAGGACAACTCCAGGGTTCAGAAATTCGGGATACAGGGAACGAAGAGCGTAACAGATGGAGGGGGAAATGTGGAGAGAATACGGGGAAATTTGAGAGGGAGAAAGGAAGAATGAGAGGGAAATGAAAAGGCAGAGACAGGGAGAAAGGGAGACATACGTATGTATCTCGTACGTTAGTAAACATACGGTGTTAAAATTGGTGTGCCACTGTTTGTGGTAAGAAAATCGCGATTGAATGTAGAATCATGTACATGTGGAGATCAATGCACCAGTACCATGAAATTCAAAGCAACATTGTGCAGCAAGTCCGTGGTCTTGTGAACCGATCATCCAGAGGTCACTCAACATCTGAACTGCACAGGCAGGCAACTCGGGATCTTGAATCGGCTGTGTCAGCTTGGCACTCCAGTTTTTGCCGCCTTATAAAATTTCAACGGGACTTTATTCTGTCTCTACATGGCTGGTTTAAGCTCAACCTTATTCCAGTCAATAATGACAACATCAACAACAGTAGGGAACCATCTGATGTGTTTTCCTTTTGTGATGAATGGAAGCTTGCTCTTGACCGTGTTCCAGACACAGTCGCGTCTGAAGCCATCAAAAGCTTTATCAATGCTGTCCATGTAATATCTGTCAAGCAATCTGAAGAGCTCAAGATTAAAAAGCGAACTGAGACTGCTTCCAAGGAACTTGAGAAAAAATCTTCATCTCTCCGAAATATAGAAAGGAAGTTTCACAACTCATATTCTATGGTAGGTATTAGCCTTCCTGACTCTGTGCCTGATAGTGGACAAGGCTTGGACGCACGAGACCCACTTGCTGAGAAAAAAATGGAACTAGCAGCCTGCCAAAGGCGTGTTGAAGATGAAATGGTAAGTCATTCAAAGGCTGTGGAGGTGACAAGAGCTATGACACTCAACAATCTACAGACAGGCTTGCCTGGAGTTTTTCAGGCATTGACCAGTTTTTCTTCCTTATTTACTGAGGCTCTTGAGTTAGTATGTACCCGTTCATATGCCATCAAATAGGTAATTTATTTGTTCTGCTTGGGATCTAAGTTCAGCATAAGGGATGGGTTTTTTTGGCGGTAGGTTCTTATTGCTCTTACTACAACAACAACAACAACCAAGCCTTTTCCCACTAGGTGGAGTCGGCTACATGGATCAAACGACGCCATTGTGCCTTATCATAAACCAAGTTTTCAGATATGTTATTCAGATCTAAATCTTTTTTAATCGTTTCACCTATAGTCTTTCTTGGTCTTCCTCTACTTCTAGCTATTGGGCTATTATCTACCTGATCTACTCTTCTTACAGGGGTTTCTAAGGGTCTTCTCCTTACATGTCCAAACCACCTAAGGCGAGATTCTCCCATCTTTTCCACAATAGGTGCTACCCCTACTTTCTCTCTAATGCATTAATTTCTAATCCTATCTTGTCTTGTATGGCCACACATCCAATGCAACATCCTTATCTCCGCAACACTGATCTTATGCTCTTGTTGGCTTTTTACCGCCCAACATCCAGTACCATATAACATCGCAGGCCTTATAGCTGTGTGGTAAAATTTACCCTTAAGCTTGAGAGACACTTTTCTATCACAAATAACTCCTGAAGCACTCCTCCATTTCATTCATCCAGCTTGAATCCTATAGTTTACATCTCCCTCTATCTCTCCATCATTTTGTATGATAGATCCAAGGTACCTAAATTGTGTGACTTGTGGTATTGTATGATCTCCAATTTTCACCGCTAAGCTATCATTAACACGCCTCTTACTGAACTTACATTCCATATACTCCGTCTTACTTCTACTTAGACGAAGGCCATGTTCTTTCAAAGTTCGTCTCCATAGCTCTAACTTCTCATTTGTTTCCTCTCTCGACTCTCTAACTAAGACTGTATCATCTGCAAAAAGCATGCATTGTGGCACCGGCTCTTGGATATGCGCAGTAAGCACATCCAAGACCAAGGTAAAAAGATATGGCTCAAAGCTGACCTTGGTGCAAATTCTATAGTTATAGGAAAATCTTCTGTGGCCCCACCCTGTGTTCTCACACTAGTTTTAGCCCCATCATACATATCTTGGATTGTTCGAATATAGGTGATACAAACTCCTTTCTTCTCCAAAGCCTTCCACAAGACCTTTCTCGATACCCTATCGTAGGCTTTTACCAAATCAATGAAAACCGTGTGTAGGTCTTTTTGCTTCCTCCGATACCTCTCCATTAATCTTCATAGAAGATAGATTGCTTCCATGGTTGACCTCCCAGGCATAAAACCAAATTGATTCTCTAAAATATGAGTCTCTTGTCTTAATCTCCGTTCAATTACTCTTTCCCATAACTTCATGGTATGACTCATGAGCTTAATTCTTCTGTAATTTGCACAGTTTTGTATATCTCCCTTATTCTTATAAATAGGGATTAAAGTGCTTTTCCTCCATTCATTTGGCATTTTCTTAGACCTCATTATCTCGTTAAACAGTTTTGTGATTTAACTTATACCTTTCTCTCCTAGGTACTTCCATACCTCAATAGGTATATTATCCGGTCCGACCGCTTTTTCATTATCCATCCTCTTCAATGCTTCTTTTACCTCAATAGGTATATTGCTCTTACTGTTCTGTTTTATTTTGAAATGTAAATATGAAGAATTTTGTGGTTCCATCTTTTTTTTTTATGGGAAAGGGGATTGTCTTTTTGTACAGGTAAATTTCGTGGATTTTTGTATCAGAAGATGGCAAAATTCAGTATATGAATAAATAAATTATACGCTTTGTGCTTTTAGGTTTCATTATCGCATTTGTTTTGCTTTTATATATATTTGGTATATACTTTATTGCTGTTTGACAACATTGAAGAACAAGAGTAAAGACATTTTTCTTATCATGTTTATCTTTATATAAATTGTTCTGGAATTAAGGTGGTGTTTGCTTCATAAAATCCCGAATGCTATTTGGTATTAGTTTTACAGGAATCTCAAATGCAGAATTTTATATTACAGCATTGCGCTGAAATAGTTTATATAAATTCTTCCAAATGTGGCACAAATGTTGCAATAATTACAATTATACAGAAGTAGAGTAATGCAAGCAATGTTAATGGCTGTGGATTTTCTTTTTTTAGGTCATATAACTACAATAATGCTTCATACACAACTTCATGTTACACATCACCTCTAATTCACATGAGATTGCAAAATTAGAGTGGAAATATACAGAAATTTTAGTGGGCTCAACTGTTGTAATAACCAGTGGTTGGTCATTAATAGGTTAAGCAATCAAGAAAGAAAAGTGTTATTATCTAACAGAAGGATTTTCCTAACTGAGAATCTTGAATGATTCTCTAACCTGAAAAATGGAAGAGGGTGGATTGGCTTGGAAGAGCCTCTTCCAGTAACTCATGTGCTTAGAATTTGCTTCTAAGTATTTAAGTAGTATCACTTTTCCTTTAATTCACAGCAAGAAAAGAAGTATTTGGGATTCTATCTCTACAGTCACTTAAAGTATCTTAATTAAAGCTTTACTTCTCTGTATCTTATCAGTTTAGATAAGTAACGCTTTTTTCTACTTAGAGATCATAAGAGAAGTCAGATTATACCATCTCTAGTCAGACTTGTAAGCTTTATCTGCAAGAAACTCATGATTTCAAACTGTCCTTCATTAGTTTATCTTAGTCCTGTAAATTTAGAGATTGAACTCAAAATGGATCAAAGCCCTGTATATGAAAGGAGTAGTTTTAATTCCTTTGATGTTACTGAGCTCAAACGTTGTGTATTAGAAAATATAGCTACATATATACTCATATATATATGCTTGGTGGTTAGGGAAATTTTATATTGATCTATTTTACTTTATCAAGAGAAATCGGGATTACTCGTGCAAATTATTTGCCTGTAAAACTAAACAATTTTATTGATTTCTGAAACTAATAGGAAGGGGTAAGGAATTAACTATTTCTTGTAGTAGAATATCTATGGACTTGTTCATAATTTCAGTGGTCCTTTATTTTATTTTATTAACCCTTGTATCAGAGACCATTTTGAAATAAATTACATAACTCATTGGGTTGCTTTACTGGTTTAGGATCTTATTATATCTGTTACAGGGAAAGGAGAGAACAAACAGATCCGACTATTTAAAATATACATATATTTATACATACTCTTTTATACCGCTCAAAATCATGAGGAACCGTCATATAATCATATTACTCTCTTACAAAGTTCCTCTCTCCCTCTTCTTTTATTCTTTTACTTGATTTACAAGAAGAGGGTATCCTACACCCTTCTGGCATAATACATTCGTCAGCATACAAGCAGGGGCGGCACATAGTGCAATTGAAGGGAGGCTTTGGCCTCCCCCTCCCCCACAAAAATTTCAAGAACTCTACTTGTAATATATTTGTATTATTTATTTTCCCTTAAAGACAGCCTCCCCCAAGCCATAATTTCAAGGCACTCTAGCTCCGCCACTGCATACAAGGTACATTATCAACAAAACAACCCAATTATCATCAAGAATTTCTCTTAAGCTTAACTAGTTCAGCTCCTTCATTCTCCTTTCTCTGACCTTTTCCCTGGTGTTTGAGGAAACAACAAATTAATGAGGCATAATCCCCAACATATAGTTAAGTACAATATACACACACTTAAACAAGGCATCAAGCTTCATAAAATTGCATCAATACATTTTTTCTGCAAGTACTTTAAGCTTTGTACACTTATCAATTCTGTTCAAGCACCACTCGATGCTCCTACTGTCCAGTCCTCGGAAAAGGACTCTCCTCAGGTTTACCAATTCCCCTAATTATGTCAGCCAACTGAATTTATAGAACTTTGAAACAGATATTCAACTTTGTATAGGCACAACTAAGAATAAATAAGCTAGTGCATAGCTGTAAATTATGATTATACTTAACTACATACCTCAGAAATCTTTATGAAAAAGCAGGTATATTATTCACTTCTTTATATGATCTGAACTTCCAGGTTTGCTTTGCTTTAAAAGTTTCTTTATGATTCTCAATGTTCCACCTTCCATTTGCCCATCCTTTATTAAGATAAGTGCTCAATTATCTAAGAGTTTGTAATCTACTTGTATGTTGAATTTCTTATTCAAAATTCCTACTTCCCTCTAATTACTATATTCTCTCTCAATTATCTAAGAATAAGGCTTGGTTCTCCCCCATGCAAAAAATCCATTATACACGCAGAGCAAAGGTTGTAAAGGGGACTAAATAAAAACCATGTATAGTAGTCATTATATATCATTAAAGTGGAAAGCCTGCTTTGTGGTCCCCAATTTTCCTTTTCAAATCCTCTTTCATTTGAATATCTATTCAAGGATTTGATACTTTTGTCATGTATTTGTTGTGTTTTATAAAAGTGAAAATTAGAAGACTACAAGGGAAAAAGAGATGACAGGGACACTAGAAAACTATTTTTCTCAAGGTTTAACTTAATTGTAGAAAAAATTTGCAAGAAAACATTCAGATTAAAATACTACTTTTTGGGAAAGATTGTCTGAAAAAAATACGTTGTTATATAATTTGTTAGTGTGATTAAAAGTCATTTTCCTCTTTCTAAAGGATGGCTTGATACATTTTTACACCAAATTTCACAAAATGTTTAGAATATCTAATGCTTACAAGTGTAACTATCAAAATGTTCAGAATGTCTAATGCTTACGAGTGTAACTATAGGAACGGCATGATAATTCAAATGTGGTATCTATCAAACACAATATTCAACTGACTCAAAATCTATCCTTACAAAGTGTTAGCAAGCCTCTAATTAAGAGCGGTGTACACTAGGAGACATAAGCAAGTAGCAGGGGATCAAAACCAGCAGTAACAATTATTACTGTGAGTAGGTATAAATAGAGAGGGAGTTTATTTGGGGAAGTCAATCAGTTTTTTGGAGTTCAAGAAAGGTTTAGGGAGAGCTAGGCCTCTCGAACGTCCAGGGAGAGAGAGAGTTCACAACAAGCTTTAGAGTTGCCATTTTTGATAGTTTCTTGTAATTTTTTCTCTTGTTTTTGTCTCCATCTGATTCTGATATAGAGAGAGGACAGTCTATCAATAAAGTTTCTATCTTTTACCTTCACATGAACTACTATACATGAACTACTACATAGTAATAAATATATGGAAACTTTATTGTGATAAAGTTTATAATTTAGTCCTCAGTACTCTGACAAGTCACCATGAACTACTACACATGCCAGTCAAAAAAAAAAAATACACATGGAAAAGTCCAAGTTGGTTTATGCAAGCATGATGGTTATTTTGTTTGTCTGTTGTTCATCTTTATTGACTGTGACCTTGGATGGTATGATGTAATTGGAAAAAAAGGTTTACCTATATGTTCTGGACCGTGATCCGGACCACGTCCAGTAGATCAACCCGACACGCATCCAACTGATATCCACCATGGACAACCCAGCTAAGTATTGATGACACATTGTCGAGACCTCGATACCATGTAGGTCGGACCACGACATTGGCTAATAACATCATGATCACGAGATTTTCGTAGTGGGTAAATCCTGAATTATCTATAATTGTCAATCATGATCTTACGTAATTATAGCATCCATAATCGCCTCTAACTGCTCATAACTACAGTATCAGTATTCCGATCTTATAGGGATTTCCTGCTATAATTAAGGGAGACAAAACCCTAATTACACTATATAAATATCAAGCTTATTTGTAACACCCGTGAAAACATGATAGACTTGTATATAGTTACAGAGGTAGCGTAATACTAGTTTGTCATGTCTGTGTAATTTTGTGACTTTCTGAGCACGTTTAATCATCTTATTGTAATACTATGTGTGAAATATAGCTGTTATTAGCTTGATATTGGCTTAAACTGCTTAGTTAGTGGAAATAAATGTGGAGAGTTTGTTTTTAAGTCACAAATGTGTGGAGGAAGATGTGGTTTAAATTTGAGGTTAATTGGAGTTAGTTTAGCAATTTTAAGCATATTGAGTGTGTCCTTTAATGTCGGATTGACTACTAGCAGATATGAAAAATTATGGTTATGGCGAAACAATATTTTTTATGAATCTTAGGATTTATTTTAAACTTGTTGGAAGTTAAAAAATTGAATTTTTAGAAATCCAGTTGTTCTTAACAGATCGAGAGTTACAGCTTGGTCACTTAAGTGACCAAGTCTCTCACGTCCCTCACCCTTTCTGCTCTCTTGACTTTGAGGCTTTAAAATTAGATATTTTCTCATTTCCTCTTCTCATTTTTCTCGGCTGTAGAAGGGAGGAACAAAGGGAAAGGCAAGAAGCAAGGCAAAGGCGGAGAATCATCAACCAAAGAGGAGCTGTGGTGTGAGGCGGATAGTGATTAAAATTCAGATAAAAATCAGTTGCCAGGCCCACCAGAAAATAAAAACCTTACAACTAGTTGTAGTTAGTAAGGGTTGATCCACAGAGAACCAATTCAATCAACACTGTTAAACAATTCCCAATTTAGACTCTGATTGACTATAAAAAGTAAATAGGGGGGTTTTGGAGTTTTGATGAACAATGAACTTCAAAATCAATAACAATAAACAAACTAAAATCAAGAATATTAGAGAATTGGTTAAGAGATTGAATCCACCACTAGATTTATATGATGATGTAAATCCACATATCCTTTTATTCCAACATGCTCAATTATGTTTTTATGCAATTGTGAGAGTAAATCTCTGTTTTCCTTACGTGTTGGCCAATTCAGCAACCGCTCAAATCAAGTCCTAATCACTAATTAGTTATAAAGCAACCGCTCTTACAACTATCCAACAATTGCATTAAGATTTAGAAAACTAATCACACTAAGATCTAATCACACACCGGGATTAAATTACTTAGAACATATATTTCTCTAAATCTATTACCAAAACCGCGCCGAATAAACCCAGATCTGCCACTTTTATAACTAGCAAACAGTACAAAGATAATTATACCCACATGAACATCATACATTGCACTAGATCTACTACCGCAACCGTGCATAATAAACCCAGATCTACCACTTTGAAAGTGGGAACAAGTACAAAAACCTTCATACCAACAATAGATTCAGAGATATATGAATAAAAATATAACTGTGTTGAAATAATCAAATATGCAAGATTCACAACATCAAAACTAGTGGTTTCATCACCCCCTTAACCAAGGGAGGTTTAGTTACACATAGCTAGAATAAAATCACAAGAAAAACTGAGAAAGAACAACATGAGAAACAAAGTGCAGAAGAAAAACTAAATAGCAAACGAGTTTCTGAGGATTGAGGATGATGGATCTCCGATTGCTCGAACCTGAGACTCCAATCTTTGATCCAAGCCTCCCCTCTCCGTTTCCTAGGGTTTACAGCTGCTTCCCAAGGTCAGAACTCCCTCCAAGACATGCTAAAAGTGTCTTTTTATAGGCCTCAGGCCTTAACTTCTTCAAGAAGGGTCCAAACTTCGCGTAGAAGTGTCAATAATTCATCTACTGGAGCGAATGCACGGCCGTGCATTAATACACGGCCTAGGCCATGCATGGCTCTGTTTGAAGGAACAAAATCTGCTATTTTTAATTGCAAAAGTGTATTTTGATTCCTAGGTCGTGTACTCTTGCACGGCCGTGTATTTTTGCACGGCCTAGGCCCTGCAATTTTACGCAGGTCCTGTAATTTGATTCCTTCAATTTCAGCACCAAATCTTCGCAGAAACTCTTCTTTCATTGCTTCAAAGGGAGAAATTGATCTTCATGAATCCATAGCCCTTCTTCAAGTGGGTTTCAAGCCTGATTTAAGGTAAATGAACTCCGTCAACCAAAGATTTCTTGAAAAGTTCAATTATCAGCATTTGAGAATACATTTAAGCAAAGTTTCACAGTAATGTTCCAATTAAGGTTTGATATCAGAAACTTAGCTAAATAATGACAATTAAGCACAAATGGAGTTCAATGAATCAATTACAAGGCATTTAAAATATAGGAATAATCAACAGATCAATTACTCTCACACTTAACCTTTTGCACTCCTGGGCAAAAATATACAACTCAACACAGTTTCCCAACAAGCCAAACAAATGCAGAATAATGAGCAGAGACCTTTATGCATTCAGTTTTCAAAGAATTTAATCAATCAAGAATTCCTTTTCTTAGCAATCCAAATTGGAAAGCAAAATTAATCCAATTTCAGGGTTCAATCAACATGATAAATCTCCTGATATATACTCTCACACTCAAGTGTTTCAGGCTTGTGTTTTCACTCAACCAACTCATGAGTACATGCTTTACCATAGGCTTGTCAAGCTTCTACTTCTCTACAATTCAGACCACATGCAAACAGAGATAAAAAGGACTTTATTTAGGTTGTAATGGGGTCAGGGTCAAGGTATGATATATCAAAGATAAATAAGGCTAGACCATAGGAACTAGAAGAGCAAAATGGAAAAATGTTCAATCATTACACAGAATTTCCCAACAATCTTCAAGTTCAAGTTCCTATTCTGTACCTTTTCCTTTTTCTAACTTCTTTTCATTTTTCTAACTACTTTTTTTTTTCAAACACCTTACATCCTATTCACAATGATATTTTGCCAACATGAGACTTTAATATACATGCGAAGCTAGGCAAACACATCATTAATTCAAACACCCCCACACTTATTCAAAAACTAATTTCCATCATAATCATGAAGCTCTTCTACTCCCTAAGGTAGGGTAGTAAAATGGTTTTTCACTTTTAGGTTTAAATTGAGTTTAGATAGAAGGAAATGAGGTCAATTAGGCTCAAAGGGGTTAATCAATGGATAAAATGCAAGGATGGCTATTTGGTCAGTAGTTATTTAAAAGAAAATGCCTTTATCATTTCAATTGCATGCAGTGGTCATTAGCAGCTTAAAAGAGAACCAAGACAAGTTCTGAAAAACACAATAATCATGAGTGGAATCACACATTCAAAGAATAAAAAATGGCCTAAAATTAGCCATTCACAACAAGGCCCAAAAACTCACTAGGTTTCGATTCATCAATTTTAATTAAACCTTTTACTTTTTCAAAATCTCACTCGACAAAATCGATAACCAGAAAGTTCATTCGATCAAGCTCAAAGGTTTATTATTTTTTTCAAAAATTTTGAGTCAATTGCTCAATAATCACAACATTTGAAAGCTTATCAGAAACTTAAAAACCCAATGGAAAGTACCCACAAGAAAAATTACACAATTAAGATCACATGCAATCATTCCAAGAAAGCCAATTTAGTTCAATCAGTCATTCAATCCCCAGCCATTCAGAACATCAAAAGTACCCACAATAGAATATCAAAGTATCCACACCCCCACACTTAAACTAGGCATTGTCCTCAATGTTACACACATCCAGAAAAAGAAAAATACACGACAAATAAGAATGCTACACACATCCATAAAATGAAAATTAATCAACAAAGCTAAAACATAAACACACGAAATGAAAATGAACAACTATAACCCATAAATCAACAACCAACAGTACTGTTTAAATCAAATCCCAAATGTATAAAATACTGCAAATGTGCAATACAATTGAAACTATGGGGATACATCAATGGGGAAATGAGGGAAAATCTACTGCATGTGCTGGAGAATGCATTCTATCTTGCTGTGAAGGGATGCCATACTCTGGGTGTTACGCTCCTCCCATACGCAAAATCTATCATCAAGGCTCTGAAGGCGTGTAGTATGGTCTATCCGTAGGGTATCAAAATGTGCTATAACGTCGTCGAGAGTAGTGGGTCGAGCCCTAGAAGACAGACCAGCCTCAGCAGTAAAACGAGAAGCAGACTCTGGAGGCGCTGAATCATCATCATGAGGCTGTGGTGGAACTCCCCTCAGGATGGCCTGGTTACCAGCTCCTACCAAAAACAGTTCTCCATTCCGATTCTCACATAATGCCATGTGAATTAGAGTAGAGTCATCAATGGCAGAAGAGCCCGTAACAAGATCCTCAGAAAGAAAAGCAGAATCTAATCCAAAGAATTCAACAATAATAGTAACAAATTCTCCCACTAGGATACGACCAGTCAAAGCTGTCCCTAGGTATTTAAACAGGTTACACAACCAGTATGACCCATTTACAGGCTCCCCATTAATCATGCAATGTAAAAAGAATAATTCAGCTTGACTAATGGTGCCTTGACTCTCGCCCCTAGCACAGATTGTATTTGCAAGCCATTTCTGAATGTACCTATGGGCAGAAGACCTAAGTTTGGAAGCTTTGGACATTCTAGGATCATAATTACCAGAATTAGCAATAGTTAGTGTAGTCCAAACTCTATCGGGCCTAAACTCATTAGGGAGCTGGTTGTGACCTATTAGGAAGTTAAAAATGGCACTAAATTGGTGAACATCTAACTGGTGAGGAATATCAAAAAGTTCAAAAGTAATGTCACCCGGCTATCTATCCTGATCACTAAGCGGATACAGCTTACGATTAAAACTAATGATGAATTCTCTAGTCAAGGTAGCGTAGGTCGATGCACGCATTCTAGCAAAGTCACCCCAACCTACGGCATTCAACAATTCAAACACTTCATCATACAGTCCTATTTGCCTAAGTGTATCTAAATCTAAAAATTTTGTGGGAACAACATCCTTAGTCAAGACAAGATGGATATTTACCTCAGGCGGAGATGGTTCACATGCAGGAGGTGGTGGCTGTGGTGCATGTGGGGCAGAAGGGCAGCGGTATGATTGACCACTGGCAGTGTGTTTCACTCTCTTCTTGGGAGGCATTTTGAAGATTTGTAGAAGATGGGTACGTTGAAGTGGTGGTGTTCACGGTGGAGAAAACAAGGAAGGTGTGGGGATTTTAAAGAAATGGTGAAGAAAGGGATTTGGTTTGGTTAAAATAGAGTGAGGAAAGAAGAAAAGGAGGAATGGGTAGTGATTTGAAGGTAGAAGATTGAAGAAAAATGGAAGTGGTGGTTATGGAGGTGAGTGGTGCGTATATGGAGAGAGAGAGAGAAGGTGGGTTAGTGAAAATGGTGAGAAAAATAAAGAGAAATGTAAGAAAAAATGAGAGATTGGAGTGATTTGTGAGTGAAAAATGGTTGGAAATGGTGGATTTTGCTAATTGGAATGGTGGATTTGAAAGGGAAGAGTGTAACATCCTGAAAATTCTTTATTTCATTATAAACGATCATTTTATAATATTTATGATTTTTAGGAATTTTTGTGGATTTTTCTGAAAATGATGAATATTTTAATATATTCTTCGTTTTACGTGAACACTGAGCGGAGCTGGAAAAATGGAATATTTTCCTTGAGGCTGGTAAACCTTGGACTGTCAACGTGTCAACGGGGGATTTTACTAAACCCGAGGCCGGGCACAGTTTGCGAGATTTGTATTTCTCAAGGTTTTATCTGTTAAATGAAATTGCGGTATCATAAAATTATCTGATAAATAATAAAATATTATTTTCATCAATTGTAAATTTTATTCACTGAGAAAATAATTCCACAGTGTAATTAATCATCTGTCAGATGTATTTAATTTGGAGACAAGCTTACTATATACTTTATCGAGGAGCGCGCGAAGCTTCTCAAGGAAGCTTCCTCCAACCATTATTTTTATTATTTCTCTCTCCTCCCATTTTGTGCAGCACGTTTGAATTAAGGGGGTCTAATTCATTTTCTTTTTCTCACATTTCCCCTCCTCCCTGTACGCAGCTCACTATTCACTTATCTTTCTCTCTTCTCTTTCATCCCACAGCAGCAACACCGTCCACCCACACCTCCATTTTGTTCTTCAAACCGTCACAATCTTAGCACCATTTTGTGTTTGGAAGACCACCATCATTGAGGAAATCATCTTCAAAGTTCATTTTCTCCATCTCCATTCTCTTACGTCTTTGAAGCTTAAAGGTTGGAGCTTTAAGGTAAAGCTCTTAGCTTTTTCTCCATCTCTTCTCTTTTTCGTAACCCACTGTCATTTTGATGACAATGGGTATCCATTTCAATATTAGGATTCTGATTCTTGCAAGTTTAAATGTTTAAGGATTTCCTGGAAGTGAAAATGAAATCGACAAAAAGGAGCCACCTTTCTTTGTGCTTCTCCAAGGTAAGAGGAAGACACTCCTCCTCAACCTCTTTTAGCATTTAGGGATGTTGTTTGTGATTGGTACTGAGAGTCATCTTTGTTTACATCTTTGTTGGTGATGTATATATGCTATTTGATTGTTTGTGTGTTTTGATATATATCTGGATGTATCGGAACGTGTAATATGGAAGGGAATGACTTCCGATTGGTTCTCGGATGGTCACGGTGTTGAGCCCAGAAATTTGGAAATTTCATGTGAAAACTAGTAACAGTATGAACTCCTGGCCAACTCGTCAAATTTGATGTCTTGATCATTTAGTAAAGTTAAAATCCGTCGAGTATGAACTCCTGGCCAAACCCGTCGAATTTGATGTCTTGATCACTTAGTAAAGTTAAAATCTGTCAAGTATGAACTCTTGGCCAAACCCGTCGAATTTGATGTCTTGATCACTTAGTAAAGTTAAAATCCGTCGAGTATGAACTCCTGGCCCAACCCGTCGAATTTGATGTCTTGATCACTTAGTAAAGTTAAAATCCGTCGAGTATGAACTCCTGGCCAAACCCGTCAAATTTGATGTCTTGATCACTTAGTAAAGTTAAAATCCGTCGAGTATAAACTCCTGGCATGTCTTGATCACTTAGTAAAGTTAAAATCCGTCGAGTATGAACACCTGGCCAAACCTGTCGAATTTGATATCTTGATCACTTAGTAAAGTTAAAATCCGTCGAGTATGAACTCCTGGCCAAACCCGTCGAATTTGATGTCTTGATCACTTAGTAAAGTTAAAATCCGTCGAGTATGAACCCTTGGCCATGCCCGTCGAATTTGATTCCTGGTCATTTAGTGCAATATCAAAATCCGTCGACTATGAACTCCTGACCACTTAGGAGAGAAAATCCTTCAATGCAAAATTTGTGGAATTTGAATGACCACATCCGTCGAGTGACATATTCGTTGAGTTAGAATGCCAATACCCATCGAGAGACATACCTGTCGAGTAGATCTTCTGTCCATTTATCAGAAGCTTCCCAAAGTTAATATTCGTCGAGTAGAATGTCAAGATCCGTCGAATTAGAGTTCTGACCATAGTGTTTTTCGTCGATTCGACACTTGGGATATTTCTCCGACGTCAACACCCACATCCATCGAAATAGGACTTCTGCTGACCTTCTGGAAAAATTTGACAGTTTTGATCTCTGTTCGACAGAACCCCCATCCGACAGAAATTGATTTTTATCCAATCTTGTTATAAAATGTTCTCCCATCTTTCATCCTTCTGCCATGTTAGTTTTCGTCGAATGGCAGCCTCAATTTTCCACTAAATGCATTGTCTCTGTCGAATTCACAACCATGGTTTATCACCCAATACCTAGCAATTAAATCTATGACGTTGTTGGTGATTCTGGCCATGTGTCTTCCTGGATTCAAAACCCTTGGATTAATAAAAGCACATAAATCATAAATGATTGGATGACTAGAGATTAAGTAGGGATTCATAAACAGGGAAGAACATGAGTATGGGTGAGCTTGTGAGGCACATAATGAATTTAATGGTTGACTTCTATCATGACTATGAATGGAAATTGTGGTTATCCTTAAAATGTACTATTGGTTTGTTGTGGATCCGTGAATGGGATCAATTCTTGTTGTAAAATGATATGACATGCTTTTGAAGCATGATGGACCTAGTTGGTCATGAAGAGTATGGTTGTGTCATGCATTGAACAAAAAAGGAAAGAGATTGTCCGTTGGACTTGGTTAAGGCCGGTAGCCTAGGAGTTGAACTTACACCTTTGTGCGGGTGCAAATAGACAAGTGTAGGTTACTTGTTGACCTTGGGGGCGTTAGGGTGCGGGTACCTCACAATGGGCAGCTGGTAGCTCTCTGTCCGTGGGGCAGACCGATACAAACACACTGACGATCCGGACCGAAACGCTGTCCTATGTCAAGATCTGTGTAGAATGTCTTGTAAAATGCCATGATGTACACAATGATAATTTGAGAATTTTAGCACTTGAGGGCCTGGGCAGCCAAGGAATACAGACATACCTCCTGATCATTCTCTCCGACTGTTTTGTGTCTAGCTCCATGGAGTAGGATTTTGGTTATTGAGGGCATGTGTGCATTGTGAGTCCATGAATTATCTGGCATACATTGCTATTATAATTGAAACTGTTGTAGCTCTGATGTATCTATATGTACATGACTGCCTGGAACTGTTTGGTTGATCATAATTGCTATTGAATGTTTATTACCATTATTGCTGTCATGAATGCTACGTGGGCGCTTTGCGCCGTTTGGTTTCTCGATGCTATAATTGGTAATGATGGTAGGATGTCTTACCTCTTCTCTGTCTCTCCATTTCTATTTTGTCCGTATACAGCGTCCCATAGAAGATAGTACTGTAAGGAACCGGAAGGTCCCGACTTCCCTGGTTTTTGGCCTCATCTCGACTGAGCGACTACAGAAGAATATGGAGCCACGCACGCAAAGATTTTTGGGAGATATGCGCCTGACTTTCTTGGGAGGGCCAGAGTGCTGGTACATCAACTATGGTTCTGAGTGTTGCGTCTATACGGGGGATGTGTCGATATCTCTAGCCTGGAGACGCCACGAGCCACCTGTCTTCACCTACTGTATTAGTTTACATTTGGAGTTTCAACTACCGATACGCAAGATGTGGGGTGACCGTTATTTCACTCTGCGGGAAGACTCTTTTCGTTCCACAGCTCGGGCCCCGTCCCGTGACTCTGCGATTCCTATGGTGATTTCCTCTGACGAAGAAGATCCTGAGGAAGATCCCGAAGAAGTTCCTGAGGACGACCCCGAAGAGGATCCTGAAGAGGATCCTGACTCGATTCCTCCTCACTTGAGGGACTGACCTTACTTGTAGCTACTGAAGGCTACCAGTATTTTTATTTTGGGGGGCCTAATGTTTTGTCTCGTAGTGGGTCGTGTATATTCGATACCGTAGGGATATGTATGTATAATCCTTTTGGGGGGCGAGATATAGTTTTGCTTTTTGATATGCCAGGCTTTGTAACTAAATAGTTTGATATTATATATATATATATATATATATATATAATTGAAATGTTAATATTATATAATTGAAATGTTAATTTCCTATGTATGTTTCGTCACCGTGGATATTGATTATCGTTAACGTTAATGTAACAAAAAAAATATACTCGCTAATTTAATTACTCAACTATAATAAAGTAAATATACATATTATTAAAATGAACTGGGTCTTAATTCACACAATTTTATTTCCGCATTGTAATTGAGAGTGAGACGTTCCCTTGGGCAAGAAAAGGGGCGTCACACTAAGTTGGTATCAGAGCCCCGATTTATGTTTCTTTGGGTCTTGTGTTTGAGTCTGTCTTGTTTGTGCTGTGTGTTCTCTGAGTAGTATACGTAAGGGTGTATTGTTTGGTGTTCCTAGTGAATGCAACTGACTTTTCTATGTTTTCAGTTAATCTGATCTAAGAAAGTAAGATGGCATGAGGGGAAGATATGGCAACAGCTATTACAGCGATGCAGAGGATGGCTGAGGCCGTCGCACAGCAAACCGAGCAAGCTGCCCAGCAGCAAGAGAGAGTTGCACAACAACAAGAGCGAGCTGCTCAACAACTAGAGGCCACTGCTGATGCTCAGAATTTAGCAGAGTTTCGACGCCATAACCCTCCTCAATTCAAAGGAGAATTTGATCCGGACAAGGCTAGTCTGTGGATCAAGGAATTGGAGAAAGTCTTTCGAGGAATGAGTTGCGCCGAGGACAAGAAGGTGAACTATGCTACATTTATGCTGGTAGGCAATGCTGAAAATTAGTGGAATGGAGTGCAGCAAATGCTGGAAGCTGCGAACCGAGAGATTACTTAGGGCTTATTCAAGGAACAGTTCTTGGATAAGTATTTTCCTGCAAGCGCAAGGCATGTGAAGGAGTCAGAATTCCTCAACCTGCGACAAGGAAATATGACTGTTAGCGAGTACGCAGTGAAATTTGAAAACTTGTCACAGTTTTCGACGTACTTTCAGAACCAACCAGATGAAGCATGGAAATGCCGAAGATTTACGGAAAGACTGAGGTATGAAGTGAAAAAGGCTGTGATCTCCTTGAGGATCAATGAATTCTCACGACTACTAGATACTTGCTGTGGTGTAGAGGCTCTGGAGCAATCTAGAGACATGAGGAGCAGAAACTTTGGGCCTACGAGATTCTAGAGAGGCGGCAGTAATAGTGCTAACTGTTTCCAGAAGAAGCCGTACTCCCGACCCATGGGGAATCGGCAACAAGCCATGGGTGGAAGTTCTGGTGGAGGTTCTACTGGGAACCGGACTGGCCAGAACACGATGTATACTTCCAGATGTCTAAAGTATGGGAAAGACCATCTCACAAGGGACTGTACCATGAAGGGATTCATCTACTTCAAATGTGGCAAACCTGGCCACGTGACCCGAGACTGCAACCAAACGAAGGCCGAACCTTCAGTGAATGCTGCAAGAGCCAAGAAACCACAGGCTGGAGGGCGAGTCTACACTATGAGCAGAGCTGAGGCCTCCGAATCCAAAGATTTGATACAGGGGGAAGGTACCATAGAAGGTAATCTTTTAACTGTGCTGTATGACTCTGGGGCAACCCATTCTTTTATATCATATGACTGTGTGCAAAGACTGGGTTTATCTGTGTCGTCTTTACCTTTTGACTTAACTGTTTCTACCCCCATTGATAAACCGGTAGCTACTATCAAAGCCTATCTAAATTGTCTATTAGTTGTTGAAGGTCAAACCTTTTCAGTCGATCTGATCTGTTTACCCCTTTCCCAACTAGATATTATCTTAGGGATGGACTGGTTGTCTTCCAACCATGTTCTGTTAGACTGTTCTAGAAAGACCATAGTTTTTCCCATAGAGGAGAATTCTAGATTTTTGACGGCCAACCGAGTTCAAGCTCTCTTGAAAGAAGGAGCTCACGGATACATGCTACTGTCTTCTTTGAAAGTTGAGGATGAGGTTGATGTGAACACAATTCTAGTGGTGAATGAGTTTTCCGAAGTCTTTCCTGATGATGTACCTGGTTTACCACCGGCTCGAGAGATAGAGTTTGCTATCGACCTAGTACCTGGAGCTGGTCCCATGTCTATAGCATCGTATAGGATGGCACCGACAGAGTTAGCTGAGCTCAAGAAACAGCTAGAAGAGCTTTTGGAAAAACAATTTGTCAGGCCAAGTGTGTCACTATGGGGAGCACCAGTGCTGTTAGTTCGCAAGAAGGATGGCACCTCAAGATTATGTGTGGACTATTGGCAGCTGAACAAGGTAACGATTATGTGTTTTCGAAGATCGATCTGCGGTCTGGGTATCATCAGATACGAGTGAAGACAGAGGATATACCCAAAACAGCTTTTCGTACCCGATACGATCATTACGAATACCTCGTGATGCCGTTTGGTGTGACGAACGCACCAGCTATCTTTATGGACTACATGAACTGAATCTTTCATCCTTACTTGGACAGATTCGTTGTGGTCTTCATTGATGACATTCTGGTATGCTCTCAAAATCAGGAGGACCATGCTGAACACCTCAGTATAGTTCTTCAGATTCTGAAGGAGAAGGAATTGTATGCCAAACTGTTAAAATGTGAGTCCTGATTAGAAGAAGTTAAGTTTCTGGGTCACGTGATCTCGAAGGATGGGATTGCAGTGGATCCATCGAAGGTGGAGGCAGTGCTGCAATGGGAAAGACTAACGTCCGTGACAGAAATTCGAAGCTTTGTGGGTTTAGCTGGATATTACCGGAGGTTCATTGAGGGATTCTCCAAGATTGCTGGACCACTTACACAACTCACGAGGAAAAACCAAGCTTTTGAGTGGACCGACAGCTATGAGCAAAGTTTCCAAGAGTTGAAGAATCGACTGACTACCTCACCGGTGTTAGTGCTACCCGATCCGAATGAGCAGTTTGAAGTGTACTGCGACGCTTCATACCAAGGGCTAGGATCTATACTTATGCAGCTTGGAAGGGTAGTGGCTTATGCTTCAAGGCAGTTACGAGTGCACGAGAAGAATTACCCGACACACGACTTGGAGTTAGCGGTTGTAGTTTTTGCTCTGAAAATATGGAGGCATTTTCTCTATGGAGCAACATTCAATATTTTCAGTGATCACAAGAGTCTGAAGTATTTGTATGATCAGAAGGAGTTGAACATGAGGCAACGAAGGTGGTTAGAATTCCTGAAGGATTACGATTTCCAGCTTCTGTATCACCCTGGCAAGGCAAATGTTGTGGCAGATGCTCTAAGTAGGAAGATGATTAGTGTCTCTGCCCTGATGATCAAGGAAAAGGATATGCTAGAGCAGTTTAGAGATGTGTGGTCTTTTGTGGAGTTAGAACCTGGAAAGATTTACATGAATATGGTTACCATCACAAGTGAGCTATTGGATGACATAAAGGAAAAGCAGAGGATTGACAAGTTCTTACAAGAAGTGAGAGAGCAAGTGGAGCAAGGAGGTGAAACAGAGTTTGTGGAAGGAACGGATGGAATTCTGAGGTTTCGTGGAAGAGTTTGTATTCTCCGTGACAAAGAGCTTAGAGAATACATCATTAACCATGCTCATACAAGCCAGCTGAGTATGCATCCAGGCATAACAAAGATGTACCAAGACTTGAAGAAGTTGTTCTGGTGGCATGGAATGAAGAGTGACATCACTAGACGTGTATCGATTTGTCTAGTTTGTCAAAAACCTAAAGTGGAACATCAGAGACCAGCGGGTTTGCTGCAACCGTTGTCTATTTCGGAATGGAAGTGGGACAGTATTGCAATGGATTTTGTAGTCGGATTGCCAAGGACAAGAAAAGGTCATGATTTGATTTGGGTAGTTGTGGACCGACTCACGAAGTCGGCACATTTTCTCCCGATCGACATAAAATACAAACTGGAGAGATTGACTCAAATCTATATTGGAGAAATTGTTAGACTACACGGTGTGCCTACGAGTATTGTTTCGGATAGAGATCCAAGATTTACTTCAAATATCTGGGAGAGTTTGCAAGAAGCGTTGGGGACAAAGCTACGTCTGAGTTCTGCTTATCATCCGCAGATCGACGGTCAATCAGAAAGGACGATCCAATCGTTGGAAGATTTGCTTAGAGCCTGTACCATAGAGCAAACTGGAAATTGGGATGACATTCTACCCTTGATAGAATTCACCTACAACAACAGTTATCATTCGAGCATAGGGATGACACCCTATGAAGCTCTGTATGGACGACGGTGTCGAATACCTCTGTGTTGGTACCAAGACGGCGAGCGCCTTACTGTTGGACCAGAGATTATACAGCAGACAATTGAGAAGGTTAAGATAATTCAGGAAAAGATGAGAATGGCTCAAAGTCAGCAAAAGAGTTATGCAGACCGAAGGAGAAAACCTCTTGAGTTTGAGGAAGGCGGGCATGTATTCCTGAAAGTCACACCTACGACTGGGGTAGGCCGGACTTTAAAATCTAGAAAACTCACTCCTAAATTCCTTGGACCATACCAAATCATTCGTCGTGTAGGTCCTGTAGCATACCAAATATCCTTACCTCCTTTCCTTTCAAACATTCATAATGTTTTCCATGTGTCACAACTTCGAAAATACCTCCCTGACCCAAGTCATGTCATAGCACCAGATGCAGTACAATTAAAAGAAAACTTAACTTATGAGACGTCTCCTGTAAGAATCGTGGATAGGAAGATAAAACAATTAAGAGGCAAGGAGATCGCATTGGTGAAAGTAATCTGGAACGAGGTGACAGGAGATGCAACTTGGGAGTTGGAAGACAAGATGAAGGAGCAACACCCACAGTTATTCTAAGGTATGCAAATTTCGAGGACGAAATTCTTTTTTGAAGGGGAGTATTGTAACATCCCAAAAATTCTTTATTTCATTATAAACGATCATTTTATAATATTTATGATTTTTAAAAATTTTTGTGGATTTTTCTGGAAATGATGAATATTTTAATATATTCTTCGTTTTACGTGAACACTGAGTGGAGCTGGGAAAATAGAATATTTTCCCTGAGGCTGGTAAACCTTGGACTGTCAACGTGTCAACGGGAGATCTTACTAAACCCGAGGCCGGGCACAGTTTGCGAGATTTACATTTCTCAAGGTTTTATCTGTTAAATGAAATTGCGGTATCATAAAATTATCTGATGAATAATAAAATATTATTTTCATCAATTGTAAATTTTATTCACTGAGAAAATAATTCCACAGTGTAATTAATCATCTGTTAGATGTATTTAATTTGGAGACAAGCTTACTATGTACATTATTTTTATTATTTCTCTCTCCTCCCATTTTGTGCAGCACGTTTGAATTAAGGGGGTCTAATTCATTTTCTTTTTCTCTCATTTCCCCTCTTCCCTGTACGTAGCTCACTATTCACTCATCTTTCTCTCTTCTCTTTCACCCCATAGCAGCAACACCGTCCACCCACACCTCCATTTTGTTCTTCAAACCGTCACAATCTTAGCACCATTTTGTGTTTGGAGGACCACCATCATTGAGGAAATTATCTTCAAAGTTCTGCCATTTTCTCCATCTCCATTCTCTTATGTCTTTGAAGCTTAAAGGTTGGAGCTTTAAGGTAAAGCTCTTAGCTTTTTCTCCATCTCTTCTCTTTTTCGTAACCCACTGTCATTTTGATGACAATGGGTATCCATTTCAATATTAGGATTTTGATTCTTACAAGTTTAAATGTTTAAGGATTTCCTGGAAGCTGAAAACGAAATCCTAACCAAAAAGGAGCCACCTTTCTTTGTGCTTCTCCAAGGTAAGAGGAAGACACTCCTCCTCAACCTCTTTTAGCATTTAGGGACGTTGTTTGTGATTGGTACTGAGAGTCATCTTTGTTTACATGCTGTTGGTGATGTATATATGCTATTTGATTGTTTGTGTGTTTTGATATATATCTGGATGTATCGAAACGTGTAATATGGAAGGGAATGACTTCGATTGGTTCTCGGATGGTCACGGTGTTAAGCCCAGAAATTTGAAAATTTCATGTGAAAACTAGTAACAGTATGAACTCCTGGCCAACCCGTCGAATTTGATGTCTTGATCACTTAGTAAAGTTACCAAACCATCGAATTTGATGTCTTGATCACTTAGTAAAGTTAAAATCTGTCGAGTATGAACTCCTGGTCAAACCCATCGAATTTGATGTCTTGATCACTTAGTAAAGTTAAAATCCGTCGAGTATGAACTCCTGGACAAACCCGTCGAATTTGATGTCTTGATCACTTAGTAAAGTTAAAATTCGTCGAGTATGAACTCCTGGCCCAACCCGTCAAATTTGATGTCTTGATCACTTAGTAAAGTTAAAATCCGTCGAGTATGAACTCCTGGCCAAACCTGTCGAATTTGATGTCTTGATCACTTAGTAAAATTAAAATCCGTCGAGTATGAACCCCTGGCCATGCCCGTCAAATTTGATTCCTGGTCATTTAGTGCAATATCAAAATCCGTCGAGTATGAACTCCTGACCACTTAAGAGAGAAACTCCTCCAATGCAAAATTCGTCGAATTTGAATGACCACATTCGTCGAGTGACATATTCGTTGAGTTAGAATGCCAATACCCATCGAGAGACATACCTGTCGAGTAGATCTTCTGTCCATTTATCAGAAGCTTCCCAAAGTTAATATTCGTCGAGTAGAATGTCAAGATCCGTCGAATTAGAGTTCTGACCATAGTGTTTTTCATCGATTCAACACTTGGGAGATTTCTCCAACGTCGACACCCACATCTGTCGAAATAGGACTTCTGCTGACCTTCTAGAAAAATTTGACAGTTTTGATCTCTGTTCGACGAACCCCCATCCGACAGAAATTGATTTTTATCCAATCTTGTTATAAAATGTTCTCCCATCTTTCATCCTTCTGCCATGTTAGTTTTCGTCGAATGGCAGCCTCAATTTTCCACTAAATGCATTGTCTCTGTCGAATTCACAACCATGGTTTATCACCCAATACCTAGCAATTAAATCTATGACGTTGTTGGTGATTCTGGCCATGTGTCTTCCTGGATTCAAAACCCTTGGATTAATAAAAGCACATAAATCATAAATGATTGGATGACTAGAGATTAAGTAGGGATTCATAAACAGGGAAGAACATGAGTATGGGTGAGCTTGTGAGGCACATAATGAATTTAATGGTTGACTTCTATCATGACTATGAATGGAAATTGTGGTTATCCTTAAAATGTACTATTGGTTTGTTGTGGATCCGTGAATGGGATCAATTCTTGTTGTAAAATGATATGACATGCTTTTGAAGCATGATGGACCTAGTTGGTCATGAAGAGTATGGTTGTGTCATGCATTGAACAAAAAAGGAAAGAGATTGTCCGTTGGACTTGGTTAAGGCCGGTAGCTTAGGAGTTAAACTTACACCTTTGTGCGGGTGCGAATAGACAAGTGTAGGTTACTGGTTGACCTTGGGGGCGTCAGGGTGTGGGTACCTCACAATGGGCAGCTGGTAGCTCTCTGTCTGTGGGGCGACCGATGCAAATACACTGACGATCCGGACCGAGACGCTGTCCTATGTCGAGATCTGTGTAGAATGTCTTGTAAAATGCCATGATGTACACAATGATAATTTGAGAATTTTAGCACTTGAGGGCCTGGGCAGCCAAGGAATACAGACATACCTCCTGATCGTTCTCTCCGACTGTTTTGTGTCTAGCTCCATGGTGTAGGATTTTGGTTATTGAGGGCACGTGTGCATAGTGAGTCCATGAATTATTTGGCATACATTGGTATTATAATTGGAACTGTTGTACCTCTGATATATCTATATCTACATAACTGCCTGGAACTGTTTGGTTGATCATAATTGCTATTGAATGTTTATTACCATTATTGCTGTCATAAATGCTACTTGAGCCCTTTGCACCATTTGGTTTCTCGATGCTATAATTGGTAATGATGGTAGAATGTCTTACCTCTTCTCTGTCTCTCCATTTCTGTTTTATCCGTGCAAGGAACCGGAAGGTCCCGACTTCCCTGGTTTTTGGCCTCATCTCGATTGAGCGATTGTAGAAGAATATGGAGCCACGCACGCAAAGATTTTTGGGAGATGTGCGCCTGACTTTCTTGGAAGGGCCAGAGTGCTGGTACATCAACTATGGTTCTGAGTGTTGCGTCTATACGGGGGATGTGTCGATATCTCTAGCCTGGAGACACCACGAGCCGCCTGTCTTCACTTGTTGTATTAGTTTATGTTTGGAGTTTCAACTACCGATACGCGAGATGTGGGGTGACCGTTATTTCACTCCGCAGGAAGACTCTTTTCGTTCCACAGCTCGGGCCCCGTCCCGTGACTCTGCGATTCCTATGGTGATTTCCTCTGACGAAGAAGATCCTGAGGAAGATCCCGAAGAAGATCCTGAGGACGACCCCGGAGAGGATCCTGACTCGATTCCTCCTCACTTGAGGGACTGACCTTACTTGTAGCTACTGAAGGCTACCAGTATTTTTATTTTGGGGGGCCTGATGTTTTGTCTGTAGTGGGCTGTATATTCTGATACCGTAGGGATATGTATGTATAATCCTTTGGGGCAAAGGTGGTATAGTTTTACTTTTTGATATGCCGAGGCTTTGTAACTAAACAGGTTTGATAATATATATATATATATATATATATATATATATATATAAATATATTAATTTTAATTTCCCATGTATGTTTCGTCACCGTGGATATTGATTATCGTTAACGTTAATGTAACAAAAAAAATATACTCGCAAATTTAATTACTCAACTATAATAAAGTAAATATACATATTATTAAAATGAACCGGGTCTTAATTCACACAATTTTATTTCCGCATTGTAATTGAGAGTGAGACGTTCCCTTGGGCAAGAAAAGGGGCGTCACAAAGAGGGTGGAGGAGACCGGAGGCTGCGTGGGAGAGGAGAGAAAAATGGGAGAAGAAGGGAAGAAGGAGCCCTAAAATGGGCTCTGTCACATTTACACGACTGTGTGGCTCCACACGGCCTAGGCCGTGTACTTTTCTGTCAGGGAGTGGTTCCTTGCACATGATCACACGGCCGTGTGAGAGTACACTGCCTAGGCTGCGTACTTCTCTATTATTTATTTTAATAAAACATACCTCACGATTACACGGCCATGTCATAGGACACGGCCTAGGCTATTTATGCCTCTGACTTGAGGAAACTTTTGCTGCTCATGCATACACGGCCCGTGTAATTGTACACGGCCTTCCCTGCTCCTTTTTTACTAAAAACTCATCAAAACACATCCCTAAATGACTCATTTTGCATTGAAATGATAGGGAAGCTCTTACGCAATGTTGTTCTTTGAAGAATAATAAAAAACATAGGTTAGGGTCTTTTAAAGTTAGATTCCCAAGACTAAAACTTATCATGCTTGAGGGAATTCCAAAAATCGACGAAGTTCATAAGGCACATATTTATAAGAATGCGTCTCAAGAGATTGACTCTTTACTCAGTCCATTCATCATGAAATACAATTTAACTTTTCAATTGAAGGAAATCATCCCTAAAGAACATGATTTAGCATTCAGAAGAACAAAACACCACCACCACAAAAGAAGTAATTCCTACAGTTTCGCTTGATTTCCATCAAATTCAGTCCACACAATTATCATTCAATAAATCAATGCATTCAAACACATACTCAAGAATCCAAATCTTAATGATTTCTAAAGGTTCTTGTAACACCCCAAATTTTAGACTATGATGCAAGAGCAGACAGAATCACACTACTTTGTGTTTTCTGTGCATTATAAAAATAATTTGATTATTCCGATACTATTTGTGATTATTTTGTGTGATTTGCTCCTGGTCATGAAAATAATAATTTTCGGGCTGGGAAAATTCTTGTCTCGATTATTTAGAGACGGGGATCCTACTTAACCCGAATCGAGTAACACGAGTAAAAGAATCTATTAATTTTTAGAATTTATCCGTAAAATAATTCTATTTCTTGATAAATATATGTTGCTTGATGCATAGCTGTTATTGCTATGAATTATTTTGACCCGGTATAGTATAATTTGCCATAATGATCAACCGACCAAAATTCTGGAATTCTAATTCGACCAAAATTCTGGAAATCCCAATCCGACAGAAGTTCCTCAACATTTTTCCAAATGGTTTTCATTTCAAAACCTGTTTCGACAAACCGAATTCGACAATTTCTTTTGAGAATAGATTCTTGTTGATACTGACTTCATTTCAAGCCTATTCCGACAAACAAAGCTCGACAGTTTTATGAATATACTCCTGTCGATAGACTCGGTCTTTCTCAAGCCTTACAGGGATCCAAAAGATCAATCTCACGTAACTCATTCGACAATCCAAGATTTTTGAAGGTCTTGACATCGACAGAATTTGGACAAGATCCAAACACTTGAAGAAATTTTCCTAACATTTTGATCCCGTCGGATTTAATTAATAAGACTACATGTAAGCATATGTTAAATAGTGAGTTGAATTCGACACTTTCAGAGCATTTTCCCGACAACATCAATCGGTAGTTCGACAAAACCCAAAATACCTCAAGACTGGATGAAACTGATTCTCAATTCTTGAATCAGAAATCAAAGATTTTGGCTGTTATGGCTGTCTCTTCCGACAAAGACCATCTATTCCGACCAAGACCATCTTTCCGACAGAAGACCATCTATTCAAAACATGGGAGAAGTCCTCAGGTTCGACAAAGCGATGGACGTTCTGTTAGCAAAGAATCAGTTAAGAACAATATGGTTCTCCTTTTCCCTAAATCTTGTTGGACGATTTTACAAATCAAAATGAAGATGTTTATATTCGTCGAAATATACCTTTTAAAACAATGCCAAAATCCGTCGAAATAGGATCTTTTAAGACAATGTCATATCCATCGAATTTGGACTTCTATCCAAATACGTCGAATTTAATCTTTTTACTATTTGGTACCATGTTAAAATCCGTCGAATTGGATCTTTTAATTATTAAGTACCAAGTTAAAATTTGTCGAGTGAGATGCTAGTATCAGTTAAGTGAAAATGTCAATATTCGTCGAGTGAGGATGCTCATGTCTCGTTGAGTTAGAATGTCAATTTTCGTCGAGTGGGGATACCAATGTCCGTCGAATTTGAATGATAATGTTCGTCGAATTATGGTGCTAACGACCGTCGAGTAAGAATTCCTGATTTCAGTAGAAAAACTTCTCTAATGTCAAAATCCGTCGAATTTGATCTTCTGACCATATAATATTTCGTCGATTCGACAATTGGAAGAATTCTCCAACATCAACATCTCGTCCGCGAATTAGGATATTTGTTGACCTTTTGAAGTTCATCCGACAGCCTTTCATTTTCGTTTGACAGAATCACCATTCGACAGAGTTCTCATCCGACAACACTTGATTTTAACCATTCTTGGGGAAATGATGTTCTCCCATCTTACCGAATTTTGTTATGTCGTTTTTCGTCGAAAATTTTCTTGGAAACTCATGTTCATGCAGCAATTTGGAGGGGTTCTACGTCGGCCACGTAGCAGCTTGAAGGAGGTTCTACAAAGTTCTTGAACAATCCAATAACCTTGAAAGTCAAATGAATGACATCAGCCACGTGGATTCAGAATAAGATATTTTACTTCATGTAAATCCTAAACTTTATTTAAGCTTATCCCACGGCAACCGCCTCATAATTTCACTCTCATAAATTACATTTTCTCTCACATCAAAAATAGTATTCATCTTTTCTCTCAAATCCCACGAACCTGAGCATCATCTTTCTTCCTTTTCTCTCCATTTCATCCTCACAAATTCATCTTCTCTCACCCAAAGACTTCACTCCATTTTCTCTCAAAATGGTTTACGTACCATGCATAGTCAAAGTCTTCATTTTTTCTCCAAAATTCTCCAAATAGCAAAAGCTCTCAAATTTCCTCCTTCTTTTTTCTTCTCCAACCTCACGGCCTTCCACCCTATTTTCATCAATCACTCTTCTATAATTCTAAACTATCTTATTTCTTGCTTTCCTACTTCATTTCAAGACATTTTGTAGTTAAAAACCTAAGCCTAAATCATCTATTTTTTTATCTTGTTCTTTAAAGCTCAAGTTTGAAGTCTTGAAGGTAGGATTCTTTAATCTTCATATTTCTCTTCATTTCAAAGTTCTAATCATGATTTTAATCCATGATTATTTTAGTTTAGAGCCTTAGGTATTAATATTGCATGTTTTCTTTGGTTTCCAAGAAGCTCTTGGTGGAGGGAGTTTGCTTGAAGGAGACATACAAGAAGATTTGGAGGTTCTTCAAGAGGTAAGAGGGAGATTTAACCTCACCAACTAAGTTTTGGTGGTGTGGAGATGGTTGTGTCTGGTGAAAAACCCCTAAGGGTTTATTCACTTATTGTTTAATTACTTCTTTAGTTGTGATTGTGTTGCTGGTAATTTTATGTTTGTGATTGTGGTGTTTATGGCCTTGAAATTTATGATTGCATGTGTGATAATATATTTATTGTTTTGATAAATATTGGTATGTGTGAAACTGAATGCATGTAAGTGTATGTGTAAATTAGGATGTGAATAATATGATGGATTAAACTGAGAATTTAGAATTTGAAAGAAAATGAATTGAATTTGGAAGAGTCGAATACAGCAAGATGAAATGATTTTGGAGAAACAATACAGATTATGATTTTATAGGAACAATATTGTAATTTTTGTGTTTAATGGGGACATGTTGTAACTATTGATTTTTGAATGGTTATATTGTAAATATGATTTTTATAAGGGACTATTTAGTAAATACGATTTTTGAGGGACTATTTCATAAATATAATTTGTATGAGAAACTATTTCGTAAATGTGATTTTATGAAGGACTATTTCGTCAATAGGATTTTTATGAGGGACTATGTTGTAAATTATAAATTTTATGAAAGATTATTTCGTAAAAGGAATTTTATGAAAAACCATTTTGTAAATATGAATTTTTGAGGGACTATTTTGTAAATATGAATTTTATGAGTGATGATTTCGTAAAATATGAATTTTTGAGGGACTATTTTGACAATATGAATTTTATGAGGGATGATTTCGTAAAATATGAATTTTTCAAGGGACTATTTCATAAATGTGACTTTTATGAGGGACTGTTGTGAAAATATTATTTGGATGAGGATTATTATGCAAATATGAAAAATGAAGTTGAGTTTTGGTGTTAACCGAGGAAACTAGTATTCTTAATTTAAAACGTGTGAAAAGTATTTTACGTGATTTGAGAAAATGCGAAAAATATGGTTTCGCGATGAAATTAAAGTAATAATATTGTTGGGCCTATATGAGGACCCCGAATATGAGATAAAGAAAATTGAATTGAGAAGATGAAAGAATGAATTGAACTGAGAAAGGTGCAATTGAATGTGCATTGAAAAAGTCCGATGGGCTGAATAAGACTGATTGTCGAAAGAAGGAAAGAACACACCTCTTGAGTGGGTGCGATGTGCGTAGTGTAGGTCACTCGTTGACCTTGGGGGCATCGGGGTGCGGGTTGCCTACAATGGACAGAGAATAAAGCTTCTGTACCGTAGGTTAGACCGATGCAACACACCGATGATCCGGACCGAGACACTATCCATAATCGAGATCTGATAAAGACTGTGATGCATATGCTAGATGTGCAAAGCTAAATGTGCAAATGCTAAATGAGCAAAGAGAATGAGCACGTGGTCTGAGGCATGTTGTGCAGACAGATTCTTTTCGATCACTCTTTCCGACTTGAGTTTTAGCTCCATGGAGTAGGAAAATTGAGTCTAGGTACATGAGTCTAGATGCATATACAGAGATACTGAGGGTATTTTCATAATTATTGATTTTGATAACTGAATTATTGAATAAGTGAATATTGATAAGGACATGGACATAATTATGAATTATGATGATAAATGATATGTGTTAGATAAATGATGTTGGTAGGATAATTGTAATTATGTATGATGTGTTGATATGAGATATGATGTGTGTTAGATAAATGATATTAATGATATAATTGTAATTGTGTATGATGTATTGGTATGAGAATTTGTATGTGTTTATCTTCATTGCTACCATACTGGTATTGGCGTAGGTGATCTCACCTCTTTGTCTGTCTATTTCTGTATTGTATTTATAATTGTAAAGAGATTGAGCAAGACGTTGAGTGAGAACGTAAGGGAGATCAGATTTTCGAGAAGGAAGTTGAGTTCTAAAGAGATGGAGATGCGGAGTTTTCGTAAGGTATATGGGAACCAGAGGCATAGTGCGTCGTGCTGGATGGATAATGTATTTCTCACATAAACAGTAATAGGGAGCTTACTACTGTACTCCTGGTACGGTTAGTATTGTATATTTTGTGTCAAGTTGGATTCCTCCCTGTTGAGGAGTCGAGGAGGACCCGTCTCGAGGGTTCGCATGTTTAAAGTTACTTGGGCATTATGTAATTTAATTAATGTGTAAATATTTTTAGAGTCCAATTTGTAAATATTAAAGTGTGACAAGATTACTACGACTTATGTATATATAATGTAAAATTTTATTGTAATGATGTAATGTTTTAATTTCCGCTAAGTTTATCTTACTATCACCAAGAAATTTTACAACTCGTATTTATATTACAAGCACGATTCATAAAGAAGGGGTGATATGATAATTGAGTAACACGAAGTGTGACGCCCTAAGGAGGGTGTTACATTAGGTGGTATCGAGCCCAAGTTAGAGTCTTTTGGGTTTGTGGGTAGGTTTGTCTTGTTTGTCTTTGTGTGAATCTCGATGTTGAACACAGAGATATGTTTTGGTTTCCGAAAGGAGACAAAGTTGTGTGAAATAATTACATTTAGTTTGACGTGTTTTTGATTTTGTTTATCTTTGAAGAAAGATAATGGAACGAAGCGAACATGAGCATGTGGACGCGAGACGTGATGAAGATCGTATAGCCGCAGCTAGAAGTTTGATGCAAAAGATTATTGAAGTAGCAGTACAACAGAGACAGATAATCACTCAGCAACAGGAACTGATAATCGAACTTTATAGCTTACTAGAATTGGAGCAGCCATCTGATGTGAGAAGCTGTAACTTAGAACCTTCGATAATCCAAGATGGAAGGAAGCGTAAGGTCGATCGTGTTCAGCAAAAGCAGTGTGTACAACCACTAAGGAAGCAACTACAAACAAAGAGAGGAAGTACTAGTGGCAACAATTTTGGTCAGACTGTGGTATCATCACTGAAATGTTTCAAGTGTGGAAAAGATCATCTCACTAAAGATTGTCAGCATAAAGGGGTTATTTGTTATCGATGTGGGAAGCTTGGACATTTCTCCAAAGATTGTGATCAATTGAAGATGGAACTTTCCATTGGTGATGCACGTAATTCAAAATCTCAAGAAGAAGAAGAAGAAAGAGCTGGTGCAAAGAGTGTAGTGAGAACGTTCAAATACAAAACTTAACGAGCGAGGAAGTTGTGCCATAGAGGGTAATCTTAAAAATGTATTGTATAATGCGTAAGGTAACCCAGTCTTTTGTGATCTGTGACTGTGTAAAATTTTTTAGGTTATCTGTGTTTTGTTCTTTTCATAATACTACTTCAACTTCTAAACTTGTTATTACTACTCGAGTCTGTCTGAAAATACCCTATTATTATTGGAGTTTGAAACTTTTCTGTTGATCTGGTTTGTCTATTTCTTTTTCAAATAGACTGAGTGAATTAATTCGACTTATCCGTGTCTTTGTTATAATGTGATCAGAGTATTTCTATCCTTCTTGTTAAACTTGTTGTTTATACTCAAGTTTTCTAACTTTATCCTATACCTATTGAATATCAAATCTTTTCTGTTGATTTGATTTGTTTATCTAAAATTACATCTATTTGAGAACCTGACTTTATAAATGGATTGGTTATTTTCCAACCATATCCTACTAGATTGTTACAATGTAACCTTAGTATTTCCTTGACCTGAGATTTTTGGATTTGAATCCAGAAAGTTCATTTCTAAAATTTTTGGACTATGTTCATTTCGAAATCTATTAGATCATTTCAAATTCTTATTGGGCTAATCTAGTAACCTATTGAATAGTCTTATTATTTTTCCTTATGACTTTAAAAGTGTCTTTCATGTATCTCAATTAAGAAAGAGTTATGCGTAAAACTAATCGAATGCAAGTTCTGTTAGAAGTTCAACTCGTGAATTTAGATTGAGTGTTAAGATAAAATAGAAAGATGGTGACGTATACTTCGAGGCAGTGGAACGTACATGAGAAGAATTATTCGATTTACGTTTAGGATATGCAATAGTCATTTTGCAAGGAAAATCTGAAGACATTTTCTTTCCTGAAAAGTCTACAGTAATTTCAAGGGTTTGAAGTACCTGTACAATCAAGAGGGGCTAGGATATAAGGAAAAGACGGTAGATAGAATTTTCAAAGGATTTGTTGAGAGGTTGTGTTCTAGAATAAGCTGGTTGTTGGGGTGAATTTCTACCATTGATAGAATTCACATACAATAATAGTTTTCGTTCGAATATAGGGTACCTACCCTATGAGGCATTGTAAGGGTGACGATGTAGAACATCATTGTGTTAGCATCATGATGTTGAAAGTACAGAGGTAGGACCAGAAATTGTGCAGCAAACTACTGAGAAAGTAAAGACGATCTAAGGCAAAATAAGGACAACTCAGACGCGACAAAAGAGTTATGAAGATAAAAGACGAAGACTGCTTGAATTTGAAGAAGGTGACCATGTGTCTCTACGTGTGACACCTATGACAAGAGATGGACGAGTGATTAAGTCGAGGAAACCCACTCCGAAGTTTATTAGACCGTATCGGATACTCTGTTGGACATCGTACAAATGAAGGAAAATTCAACCTACGAGACGTTTCTAGTCAAGATTGAAGATCAAAGGACAAAGTAACTTCGAGATAATGAAATCGCATTGGTTACAGTGGTTTGGAACAATATACGTGGTGAAGCAACATGGGAATTAGAAGATAAGATAAGAGAGTAGTATTCGTTTTTATTTTAAGTGTGTCAAGTTTCGAGGACGAAACTTATTTTAGAGGGGGAGAGTTGTAACACCCCAAATTTTAGACTATGTTGCAAGAGCTGACAGAATCACACTACTTTGTGTTTTCGTGCATTATAAAAATAATTTGATTATTCCGATACTATTTGTGATTATTTTGTGTGATTTGCTCCTGGTCATGAAAATAATAATTTTTGGTAGGAAATTCTTGTCGATTATTTAGAGACGGGGGATCTACTTAACCCGAATCTGAGTAACACGTAAAAGAATCTATTAATTTTTAGAATTTATTTGTAAAATAATTCTATTTTCTTGATAAATATATGTTGCTTGATGCATAGTTGTTATTGCTATGAATTATTTTGACCCTAAGTATAGTATAATTTGCCATAATGATCAACCGACCAAAATTCGGAATTCTAATTCGACCAAAATTCGGAAATCCCAATCCGACATGAAGTTCCTCAACATTTTCCAAAATGGTTTTCAATTCAAAACCTGTTTTGACAAACCGAATTCGACAATTTTTTTGAGAATAGATTCTTGTCGATATCGACTTCATTTCAAGCCTATTCCGACAAACAAAGCTCGACGGTTTATGAATATACTCCTGTCGATAGACTCGGTCTTTCTCAAGCCTTACGAGGGATCCAAAAGATCAATCTCACGTAACTCATTCGACAATCCAAGATTTTTGAAGGTCTTGACATCGACAGAATTTGGACAAGATCCAAACACTTGAAGAAATTTTCCTAACATTTTGATCCCGTCGGATTTAATTAATAAGACTACATGTAAGCATATGTTAAATAGTGAGTTGAATTCGACACTTTCAGAGCATTTTCCCGACAACATCAATCGGTAGTTCGACAAAACCCAAAATACCTCAAGACTGGATGAAACTGATTCTCAATTCTTGAATCAGAAATCAAAGATTTTGGTTATTATGGCGTCTCTTCCGACAAAGACCATCTATTCCGACCAAGACCATCTTTCCGACAGAAGACCATCTATTCAAAACATGGGAGAAGTCCTCAGGTTCGACAAAGCGATGGACGTTCTGTTAGCAAAGAATCAGTTAAGAACAATATGGTTCTCCTTTTCCCTAAATCTTGTTGGACGATTTTACAAATCAAAATGAAGATGTTTATATTCGTCGAAATATACCTTTTAAAACAATGCCAAAATCCGTCGAAATAGGATCTTTTAAGACAATGTCATATCCATCGAATTTGGACTTCTATCCAAATACGTCGAATTTAATCTTTTTACTATTTGGTACCATGTTAAAATCCATCGAATTGGATCTTTTAATTATTAAGTACCAAGTTAAAATTTGTCGAGTGAGATGCTAGTATCAGTTAAGTGAAAATGTCAATATTCGTCGAGTGAGGATGCTCATGTCTGTTGAGTTAGAATGTCAATTTTCGTCGAGTGGGGATACCAATGTCTGTCGAATTTGAATGATAATGTTCGTCGAATTATGGTGCTAACGACCGTCGAGTAAGAATTCCTGATTTCAGTAGAAAAACTTCTCTAATGTCAAAATCCGTCGAATTTGATCTTCTGACCATATAATATTTCGTCGATTCGACAATTGGAAGAATTCTCCAACATCAACATCTGTCCGACGAATTAGGATATTTGTTGACCTTTTCAAGTTCATCCGACAGCCTTTCATTTTCGTTTGACAGAATCACCATTCGACAGAGTTCTCATCCGACAACACTTGATTTTAACCATTCTTGGGGAAATGATGTTCTCCCATCTTACCGAATTTTGTTATGTCGTTTTTCGTTGAAAATTTTCTTGGAAACTCGTTTTCATGCAGCAATTTGGAGGGGTTCTACGTCGGCCACGTAGCAGCTTGAAGGAGGTTCTACAAAGTTCTTGAACAATCCAATAACCTTGAAAGTCAAATGAATGACATCAGCCATGTGGATTCAGAATAAGATATTTTACTTCATGTAAATCCTAAACTTTATTTAAGCTTATCCCACGACAACCGCCTCATAATTTCACTCTCATAAATTACATTTTCTCTCACATCAAAAATAGTATTCATCTTTTCTCTCAAATCCCACGAACCTGAGCATCATCTTTCTTCCTTTTCTCTCTATTTCATCCTCACAAATTCATCTTCTCTCACCCAAAGACTTCACTCCATTTTCTCTCAAAATGGTTTACGGCCATGCATAGTCAAAGTCTTCATTTTTTCTCCAAAATTCTCCAAATAGCAAAAGCTCTCAAATTTCCTCCTTCTTTTCTTCTCCAACCTCACGGCCTTCCACCCTATTTTCATCAATCACTCTTCTATAATTCTAAACTATCTTATTTCTTGCTTTCCTACTTCATTTCAAGACATTTTGTAGTTAAAAACCTAAGCCTAAATCATCTATTTTTTTATCTTGTTCTTTAAAGCTCAAGTTTGAAGTCTTGAAGGTAGGATTCTTTAATCTTCATATTTCTCTTCATTTCAAAGTTCTAATCATGATTTTAATCCATGATTATTTTAGTTTAGAGCCTTAGGTATTAATATTGCATGTTTTCTTTGGTTTCCAAGAAGCTCTTGGTGGAGGGAGTTTGCTTGAAGGAGACATACAAGAAGCTTTGGAGGTTCTTCAAGAGGTAAGAGGGAGATTTAACCTCACCAACCAAGTTTTGGTGGTGTGGAGATGGTTGTGTCTGGTGAAAAACCCCTAAGGGTTTATTCACTTATTGTTTAATTACTTCTTTAGTTGTGATTGTGTTGCTGGTAATTTTATGTTTGTGATTGTGGTGTTTATGGCCTTGAAATTTATGATTGCATGTGTGATAATATATTTATTGTTTTGATAAATATTGGTATGTGTGAAACTGAATGCATGTAAGTGTATGTGTAAATTAGGATGTGAATAATATGATGGATTAAGCGAGAATTTAGAATTTGAAAGAAAATGAATTGAATTTGGAAGAGTCGAATACAAAGAAGATGAAATGATTTTGGAGAAACAATACAGATTATGATTTTATAGGAACAATATTGTAATTTTTGTGTTTAATGGGGACATGTTGTAACTATTGATTTTTGAATGGTTATATTGTAAATATGATTTTTATAAGGGACTATTTAGTAAATACGATTTTTGAGGGACTATTTCATAAATATAATTTGTATGAGAAACTATTTCGTAAATGTGATTTTATGAAGGACTATTTCGTCAATAGGATTTTTATGAGGGACTATGTTGTAAATTATAAATTTTATGAAAGATTATTTCGTAAAAAGGAATTTTATGAAAAACCATTTTGTAAATATGAATTTTTGAGGGACTATTTTGTAAATATGAATTTTATGAGTGATGATTTCGTAAAATATGAATTTTTGAGGGACTATTTTGTAAATATGAATTTTATGAGGGATGATTTCGTAAAATATGAATTTTTCAAGGGACTATTTCGTAAATGTGACTTTTATGAGGGACTGTTGTGAAAATATTATTTGGATGAGGATTATTATGCAAATATGAAAAATGAAGTTGAGTTTTGGTGTTAACCGAGGAAACTAGTATTCTTAATTTAAAACGTGTGAAAAGTATTTTACGTGATTTGAGAAAATGCGAAAAATATGGTTTCGCGATGAAATTACAGTAATAATATTGTTGGGCCTATATGAGGACCCCGAATATGAGATAAAGAAAATTGAATTGAGAAGATGAGAGAATGAATTGAACTGAGAAAGGTGCAATTGAATGTGCATTGAAAAAGTCCGATGGAATTTGAATAAGATTGATTGTCGAAAGAAGGAAAGAACACACCTCCCGAGTGGGTGCGATGTGCGTAGTGTAGGTCACTCGTTGACCTTGGGGGCATCGGGGTGCGGGTTGCCTACAATGGACGAGAGAATAAAGCTTCGTACCGTAGGTTAGACCGATGCAACACACCGATGATCCGGACCGAGACACTATCCATAATCGAGATCGATAAAGGCGTGATGCATATGCTAGATGTGCAAATGCTAAATGAGCAAAGAGAATGAGCACGTGGTCTGAGGCATGTTGTGCGACATGATTCTTTTCGATCACTCTTTCCGACCTGAGTTTTAGCTCCATGGAGTAGGAAAATTGAGTCTAGGTACATGAGTCTAGATGCATATACAGAGATACTGAGGGTATTTTCATAATTATTGATTTTGATAACTGAATTATTGAATAAGTGAATATTGATAAGGACATGGACGTAATTATGAATTATGATGATAAATGATATGTGTTAGATAAATGATGTTGGTAGCATAATTGTAATTATGTATGATGTGTTGATATGAGATATGATGTGTGTTAGATAAATGATATTGATGATATAATTGTAATTATGTATGATGTATTGGTATGAGAATTTGTATGTGTTTATCTTCATTGCTACCATACTGGTATTGGCATAGGTGATCTCACCTCTTTGTCTGTCTATTTCTGTATTGTATTTATAATTGTAAAGAGATTGAGCAAGACGTTGAGTGAGAACGCAAGGGAGATCAGATTTTCGAGAAGGAAGTTGAGTTCTAAAGAGATGGAGATGCGGAGTTTTCGTAAGGTATATGGGAACCAGAGGCATAGTGCGTCGTGCTGGATGGATAATGTATTTCTCACATAAACAGTAATAGGGAGCTTACTACTTGTACTCCCGGTACGGTTAGTATTGTATATTTTGTGTCAAGTTGGATTCCTCCCTGTTGAGGAGTCTGAGGAGGACCCGTCTGAGGGTTCTGCATGTTTAAAGTTACTTGGGCATTATGTAATTTAATTAATGTGTAAATATTTTTAGAGTCCAATTTGTAAATATTAAAGTGTGACAGTACTACGACTTATGTATATATAATGTAAAATTTTATTGTAATGATGCTGTAATGTTTTAATTTCCGCTAAGTATATCTTACTATCACCAAGAAATTTTATAACTCGTATTTATATTACAAGCACGATTCATAAAGAAGGGGTGATATGATAATTGAGTAACACGAAGTGTGACGCCCTAAGGAGGGTGTTACAGTTCTCATGCTCACAATCACAAATAGATCAAGACATATTCTAAGAAACTAATAAAACACAATATACAAGGGAAAAAGAAATCAAATATGGTTTTCTTGATGATGGGTTGCCTCCCATTGAGCGCTTAGTTTATTGTCCTCAGCCCGACATGATGATGCTCTCAATGATCTTTATAATGTGGATGATAAAAGGTCAACACTTTCACTTCCACACTTTCTAGAAGCTCATAGAAAGACTTGAGACGGTGTTTATTGGCCTTATCAAGTGAGGTAGGTGAAAAGACTCCACCAGGATCCCATTGGTTGAAACATGATGACCAAGCTATAGTTGAGACAACATGATAGCTTTCACCGGAGTCCTATTGGTTGAAGTGTAATGACCAAATTAAGCTTGCAGCATGAGGGCTTCCACTAGGGTCCCATTGGCCCTTATTTTCCTTGGCTTCACCACTGAAAAGTAATATATGCACTTTATCAGCTTCATATGCATTGTTTCTACTGAACCATGACTCAAAAACAAAGTCCACTTCAGTAGTGACCGTCATCGAGTGCTCTTCTTCCTTTTCATAAAATTCTTCCATGTCCTGTAATTCCACTTCCCTTTGGGTTTTAGATTCTGCTTTGTAAACAGAATTATCAACTTTCAACTCTGTAGAAATCTCAGCACGACTAGCACATATGATATCAGTACATGAGTGACAATGAATATAATTATTGAAACCAATAAAATCAAGAAATTCATCACACAACTTATCATGTTGCTCCTTCACTACATTAAGAAGGGGTTCGGGATTACTTACCTTGGGGGCTTCAGAGTTTTTCCCTTCCTCATTTACCAGTTTAGGCTCTTGGTCTTTCTCTATAGTGGTTTGTGGAGAAGAGGTGGGTTCATCTAGCGTCTTCCCACTTTGCAATGTGACAGCATTAGGATCTTCCTTCACATCCTCTTTGGGTTGTGAGGGAAGTCCTTCAGAATTTAGGCTCTGCATATTGCTAAGTTTTGTGCCTAATTGCCTTAAAGAGTTTTGCATGTTATTGTTGGGAATTGCGGATCAAAAAATCTCGCAGCGGAATAATAGGATTCCCACACAGGATCCATGCGAAAAGTCCATAATCCGAGTTTTTAAAATTTACCTCTTGAAGCGTGATAAACACAAGCGAGGTGAATCACCAACACCGTAATAGCGACGATGTTTCTGCGGTATCCACACGAACAGACTTTCAAAAGGAGTCACGCCTCTGTTTCGCGGTGCTAGCTACGAATAGAAGAGAAGAACCTTTCACTGTCTATCACTCACTTTCTTAGGTGCGGCTAGGGTTGTGATGTAACATCTATAGCAGCCCCCTTAACAGTACTATTTATAATAGTGGCTGCCTTAAGTGAGTGTGAGCAGTAGTAAGGTAAGCTGTGCAACCCTAAAACCCATCTGTCATGAGTTAGGCCCACAATTGAATCGAGTCCAACTTGGATCCTTATTGCTCCAATTTAGTCTGTTCTAAGTGTGCGACCTGCAGGTTCTCATGACGTTGGTAGTAATATTAAAATCTCATTTTAATATTACAAACGATGAGCGGTATCTAGCAACACATCACTGCTACCCAAGTAATGAGAATGTCGGTGATTTGACATAACCTATCCGTGATCAATGTTTACGTGTAGTTTAGTCCCTTTGTCCGGATATCCAGATTGAACACAAGGCATGGAACGTGTCACCCTTGTTTAATTCAATCTTGAGTTTCTGATTCCGAGTAGACATAGTAATAACAAATGAGATCAATATCTTATATTGACTCATTTGAGCATGGCCATGCATTTCATAGTCTCACTCAATCGGGGGCCCGAAGATATCACTCTGTTATGTAGGAGGGACAAATCCCATCTAGGTCACTCACATTCCTCCACATGCATCGCAATATGTCTAATAACTAACTTTATAATCATCTTGTTACAGATGACGTTTGATGGCATTTAAAACACACAACTCCTCATGTAGGAATCGTAGTGATTTCGGTCAAAGAACCACATACACCATTATCACTATGAGAATCGCTTATGACACTCACGTAACGATCCACGTAGCGTTCTCATGGCGGGTCTGTCCAATACATCATTACTCTAATATGTATCCATGTGTAGACTTGATATCTCATATCCATGACCCGTGAGATGTGGTCATCAGTCTACGCACATACTAGTCTCAATGCATTATTGTTGTCCTAATTAACAATAATACTTGACTAGGGACATTTAAGAATAGTGTTGTAACCAAAAGGATCTCACGATCAAGTCATCCACTTGATGTCCTATGGCATCAATCTTACTATTCTAAGGACTTTATTATGTTTATAAAAAAAGAACACAATAAATGAAATGCCTCATATATATAAAATAGCATAATAGAATATATGCAAATACAGAAAATGTATTAGCCTCTAGGGCATACACCAACAGTTATTGATTGTAGCCCTTGTTTCTTATTGAAAACTCTATATATTGGCCCTTGTTTCTTGTTGGAACTGCATAGTATTAATGGAAAATTTTCTTGTTAGTTCCTCCAATGAAGGTTCAGGTTCCTAAGGATCATGAACTTGCTGCTGTCCTGGAAGGAAAGGTGTTTGCCTATGCTGAAATTTTGGAAATTCATACGCTGGAGGTTGATTCTGAGGCTGCTGTCTATAACTCAAGTTAGGATAGTCCCACCACTCTGTATAATATGTATTGCAGTAGGGTTGTAGTTGTCGAAATGTTCAGAATATCCCTATACGACCTCTACCTCCTCATTTGTGTCCACTAGGAAAGTGGGACACAAATTAGTGATATGTTCAGGTGATAAGCAAATCCCACAAGCATCAATGATTAATGGACATCAACACCTTCAAGACACTCAAAAAGAAAGAATCAAACTTTAAAAATAAAAGCAAAAATAGAGTTAAAATAGGAGACAAATTAATAGCGTAAATGGAAAATTGGTTCCTCGGCAATTGGGCCAAAATTCTTGGTGTGAGGCAGATAGTGATTAAAATTCAGATAAAAAACAGTTGTCAAGCCCACTAGAAAATAAAAACCTTACAACTAGTTGTAGTTAGTAAGGGTCGATCCACAGAGAACTAATTCAATCAACACTATTAAACAATTTTCAATTTAGACTCTGATTGATTATAAACAGTAAATAGGGGGATTTTGGAGTTTTGATGAACAATGAACAACTTCAAAATCAATAACAATAAACAAACTAAAATCAAGAATATACGAGAATTGGTTAAGAGATTGAATCCACCACTAGATTTATATGATGATGTAAATCCACATATCCTTTTATTCCAACATGCTCAATTATGTTTTTATGCAATTGTGAGAGTAAATCTCTGTTTTCCTTACGTGTTGGCCAATTCAGCAACCGCTCAAATCAACTTCTAATCACTGATTAGTCATAAAGCAACCACTCTTACAACTATCCAACAATTGCATTAAGATTTAGAAAATCAATCACACAAAGATCTAATCACACACTAGGATTAAATTACTTAGAACATATATTTCTCTAAATCTATTACCGCAACTGCACATAATAAACCCAGATCTACCACTTTTATAACTGGTAAATAGTACAAAGATAATTATACCCACATGAACATCATACATTCCGCTAGATCGACAATCGCAACCGCGCATAATAAACCCAGATCTACCACTTTGAAAGTGGGAACAAGTACAAAAACCTTCATACCAATAATAGATTCAGAAATATATGAATAAAAACATAACTGTGTTGAAATAATCAAATTTGCAAGATTCACAACATCAAAACGAGTGGTTTCATCACCCCCTTAACCAAGGGAGGTTTAGTTACACATAGCTAGAATAAAATCACAAGAAAAACTAAGAAAAAACAACATGAGAAACAAAGTGCAGAAGAAAAATTAAATAGCAAACGAGTTTCTGAGAATTGAGGATGATGGATCTCCGAATGCTCGAACCCGAGACTCCAATCTTTGATCCAAGCCTCCCCTCTCCGTTTCCTAGGGTTTACAGCTGCTTCCTAAGGTCACAATTCCCTCCAAGACGTGCTAAGAGTGTCTTTTTATAGGCCTCAGGCCTTAACTTCTTCAAGAAGGGTCCAAACTTCGCGCAGAAGTATCAATAATTCATCTACTAGAGCGAATGCACGGCTGTGCATTAATACACGGCCGTGCATTAATACACGGCCTAGGCCATGCATGGCTCTGTTTGAAGGAATAAAATATACTATTTTTAATTGCAAAAGTCAGAGGAGTACACGGCCTAGGCCGTGTATTCTTGCACGGCCGTGTATTTTTGCACAGCCTAGGCCCTGCAATTTTACGCAGGCCCTGTAATTTTATTCCTTCAATTTCAGCACCGAATCTTTGCAGAAACTCTTCTTTCATTGCTTCAAAGGGAGAAATTGATCTTCATGAATCCATAGCCCTTCTTCAAGTGGGTTTCAAGCCTGATTTAAGGTAAATGAACTCCTTCAACCAAAGATTTCCTGAAAAGTTCAATTATTAGCATTTGAGAATACATTTAAGCAAAGTTTCACAGTAACGTTCCAATTAAGGTTTGATATCAGAAACTTAGCTAAATAATGACAATTAAGCATAAATAGAGTTCAATGAATCAATTACAAGGCATTTAAGATATAGGAATAATCAACAGATCAATTACTCCCACACTTAACTTTTTGCATTCCTGGGCAAAAATATACAACTCAACACAGTTTCTCAACAAGCCAAGCAAATGCAGAATAATGAGCAAAGACCTTTATGCATTCAGTTTTCAAAGAATTTAATCAATCAAGAATTCCCTTTCTTAGCAATCCAAATTGGCAAGTAAAATTAATCTAATTTCAGTCAATCAGCATGATAAATCTCCTAATATATACTTTCACACTCAAGTGTTTCAGGCTTGTGTTTTCACTCAACCAACTCATGAGAACATGCTTTACCATAGGCTTGTCAAGCTTCTACATCTCTACCATTCATACCACATGCAAACAGAGATCAAAAGGACTTTATTTAGGTTGTAATAGGGTCAGGGTCAAGGTATGATACATCAAAGATAAATAAGGCTAGACCATAGGAACTAGAAGAGCAAAATGGAAAAATGTTTAATCATTACACAGAATTTCCCAACAGTCTTCAAGTTCAAGTTCTTATTCTGTACCTTTTCCTTTTTCTGACTTCTTTTCCTTTTTCTGACTACTTTTTTTTTTCAAACACCTTACATCCTATTCACAATGATATCTTTGCCAACATGAGACTTTTATATACATGCAAAGCTAGACAAACACATCATTAATTCAAACACCCCCACACTTATTCAAAAACCAATTTCCATTATAATCATGAAGCTCTTCTACTCCCTAAGGTAGGGTAGTAAAATAGTTTTTCACTTTTAGGTTTAAATTGAGCTTAGATAGAAGGAAATGGGGTCAATTAGGCTCAAAGGGGTTAATCAATGGATAAAATGCAAGGATGACTATTTAGTCAGTAGTTATTTACAAGAAAATGCCTTTATCATTTCAATTGCATGCAGTGGTCATTAGTAGCTTAAAAGAGAACCAAGACAAGTTTTGAAAAACACAATAATCATGAGTAGAATCACACATTCAAAGAATAAAAAATGGCCTAAAATTAGCCATTCACAACAAGGCCCAAAAACTCACTAGGTTTCGATTCATCAATTTTAATTAAACCCTTTACTTTTTCAAAATCTCACTCGACAAAATCGATAACCAGAAAGTTCATTCGATCAAGCTCAAAGGTTTATTTTTTTTTTCAAAAAATTTGGGTCAATTGCTCAATAATTTCAACATTTGAAAGCTCATCAGAAACTTAAAAACCCAATGGAAAGTACCCACAAGAAAAATTACACAATTAAGATCACATGCACTCATTCTAAGAAAATCAATTTAGTTCAATCAGTCATTCAATCCCCAGTCATTCAGAACATCAAAAGTATCCACAATAGCATATCAAAGTATCCACACCCCCACACTTAAACTAGGCATTGTCCTCAATGCTACATACATCCAGAAAAAGAAAAATACATGACAAATAAGAATGCTACACATATCCAGAAAAAGAAAATTAATCAACAAAGCTAAAACATAAACACACGAAATGAAAGTGAACGACTATAACCCATAAATCAACAACCAACAGTACTGTTTAAATCAAATCCCAAATGTATAAAATACTGCAAATGTACAATATAATTGAAACTATGGGGATACATCAATGGGAAAATGAGGGGAAATCTACTGTATGCACCGGAGAATGTCATCCATCTTGCTGTAAAGGGATGCCATACTTTGGGTGTTACGCTCCTCCCATACGCGAAATCTATCATCAAGGCTCTGAAGGCGTGTAGTATGGTCTATCTGTAGGGCATCGACATGTGCTATAACATTGTCGAGAGTAGTGGGTCAAGCCCTAGAAGTTGGACCAGCCTCAGCAGTAAAATGAGAAGCAGACTCTGGAGGCGCTGAATCATCATCACGAGGCTATGGTGAAACTCCCCTCGGGATGGCCTAGTTACCAGCTCCTACCAAAAATAGTTCTCCATTCCGATTCTCACATAATCCCATGTGAATCAGAGTAGAGCCATCAATGGTAGAAGAGCCCGTAACAGGATCCTCAGAAAGAAAAGCAGAATCTAATCCAAAGAATTCAGCAATAATAGTAACAAATCCCCCCACTAGGATACGACCAGTCAAAGTTATCCCTAGGTGTTTAAACAGGTTACACAACCAGTATGACCCATTTACAGGCTCCCCATTAATCATGCAATGTAAAAAGAATAATTTAGCTCGAATAATTGTACCTTGACTCTTGCCCCTAGCACAGATTGTATTTGCAAGCCATTTCTGAATGTACCTGTGGGCAGGAGACCTAAGTTTGGAAGCTTTGGACATTCTAGGATCATAATTACCAGAATCAGCAACAGTTAGTGTAGTCCAAACTCTATCGGGCCTAAAATCATTAAGGAGCTGGTTGTGACCTATTAGGAAGTTAAAAATGGCACTAAATTGGTGAACATCTAACTGGTGAGGAATATCAAAAAGTTCAAAAGTAATGTCACCCGGCCATCTATCCTGATCACTAAGCAGATATAGCTTACGGTTAAAACTAATGATGAATTCTCTAGTTAAGGTAGTGTAGGTCGATGCACGCATTCTAGCAAAGTCACCCCAACCTATGGTATTTAACAATTCAAACACTTCATCATACAGTCCTATTTGCCTAAGTGTATCTGAATCTAAAAATTTTGTGGGAACAACATCCTTAGTCAAGACAGGATGGATATTTACCTCAGGTGGAGATAGTTCACGTGCAGAAGGTGGTGGCTGTGGTGCATGTGAAGCAGAAGGGCGGTGGTATGATTGACCACTGGCATTGTGTTTCACTCTCTTCTTGGGAGGCATTTTAAAAATTTGTAGAAGATGGGTACTGTGAAGTGGTGGTGTTCACGGTGGAGAAAATAAGGAGGGATTGGGGATTTTAAAGAAATGATGAAGAAAAGGATTTGGTTTGGTTAAAATAGAGTGAGGAAAGAAGAAAGGGAGGAATGGGTAGTGATTTGAAGGTAAAGATTGAAGAAAAATGGAAATGGTGGTTATGGAGGTGAGTGGTGCGTATGTGAAGAGAGAAAGAAGATGGGTTGGTGAAAATGGTAAGAAAAATGAAGAAAAATGTAAGAAAAAATGAGAGATTAGAGTGATTTGTGAATGAAAAATGGTTGGAAATGGTGGATTTTGCTAGTTGGAATGATGGATTTGAAACGGAAGAGGGTGGGGGAGACCGAGGGCTGCGTGGGAGAAGAGAGAGAAATGGGAGAAGAAGGGAAGAAGGAGCCCTAAAATGGGCTCTGTCACGTTTATATGGCTGTGTACTTTTTTGTCAGGGAGTGGTTCCTGCCACACGATCACACGGCCGTGTGAGAGTGCACGGCCTAGGCCGTGTACTTCTTTATTTATTTTTAATAAAACATACCTCACGATTACATAGCCATGTCATAGGACACGGCCTAGGCCGTGTATGCCTCTGACTTGAGGAAACTTTTGCTGTTCATGCATACACAGCCTGTGTAATTGCACACGGCCTCCCCTGCTCCTTTTTTACCAAAACCTCATCAAAATACATCCTTAAATGACCCATTTTGCATTGAAATGATAGGGAAGCTCTTATGCAATGTTGTTCTTTAAAGAATAATCAAAAACACAGGTCAGGGTCTTTTAAAGTAAGATTCTCAAGACTAAAACTTATAATGCTTGAGGGATTTCCAAAAATCGACAAAGTTCATAAGGCACATATTCATAAAAATGCGTCTCAAGAGATCGACTCTTTACTCAATCCATTCGTCACGAAATACAATTTAACTTTTCAATTGAAGGAAATCATCCCCAAAGAATATGATTCAGCATTCAGAAGAACAAAACAACAACACCACAAAAGAAGTAATTCCTACAGTTTCGCTTGATTTCCATCAAATTCAGTCCACACAATTATCATTCAATCAATCAATGCATTCAAACACATACTTAACAATCCAAATCTCAATGATTTCTAAAGGTTCTCATGCTCACAATCACAAACAAATCAAGACATATTCTAAGAAACTAATAAAACATAAGATACAAGGGATAAAGAAATCAAATTTGGTTTTCTTGATGATGAGTTACCTCCCATTGAGCGCTTAGTTTATTGTCCTCAGCCCGACATGATGATGCTCTCAATGATCTTTATAATGTAGATGGTAAAAGGTCAACACTTTCACTTCCACACTTTCTGGAAGCTCATAGAAAGACTTGAGACGGTGTTTATTGGCCTTATCAAGTGAGGTAGGTGAAAAGACTCCACCAGGATCCCATTGGTTGAAACATGATGACTAAGCTATAGTTGAGACAACATGATAGCTTTCACCGGAGTCCAATTGGTTGAAGTGTAATAACCAAATTAAGCTTGCAGCATGAGGGCTTCCACCAGGGTCCCATTGGCCCTTATTTTCCTTGGCTTCACCACTCAAAAGTAATATATGCACTTTATCAGCTTCATATGCATTGTTTCTACTAAACCATGGCCCAAAAACAAAGTCCACTTCAGTAGTGACCGTCATCGAGTGCTCTTCTTCATTTTCTAAAAATTATTCCATGGCTTGTAATTCCACCCCCCTTTGGGTCTTAGATTCTGCTTTATAAACAGAATCATCAACCTTCAACTCTGTAGAAATCTCAGCACGACTAGCACATATGATATCAGTATATGAGTGGCAATGAATATAATTATTGAAACCAATAAAATTAGGAAATTCATCACACAACTCATCATGTTGCTCCTCCACTACATTAAGAAGGGGTTCAGGATTACTTACCTTGGGGGCTTTAGAGTTTTTCCCTTCCTCATTTACCTGTTTAGGCTCTTGGTCTTTCTCTGTAGTGGTTTGTGGAAGAGAGGTGGGTTCATCTAACGTCTTCCTACTTTGCAATGTGACAGCATTAGGATTTTCCTTCACATCCTCTTCGGGTTGTGAGGGAAGTCCTTCAGAATTTAGGCTCTGCATATTGCTAAGTTCTGTGGCTAACTGCCCTAAAGAGTTTTGCATGTTATTGATTGTAGCCCTTGTTTCTTGTTGAAAACTCTGTATATTGGTCCTTGTTTCTTGTTGGAACTGCATAGTATTAATGGCAAATTGTCTTATTAGTTCCTCCAATGAAGGTTCAGGTTGCCAAGGATCTTGAACTTGCTGCTGTCCTGGAAGGAAAAGTGTTTGCCTATGCTAAAATTCTGGAAATTCATACGCTGGAGGTTGATTTTGATGCTGTTGTCCATAACTCAAGTTAGGATAGTCCCACCACTCTGTGTAATATGTATTGGAGTAGGGGTTGTAGTTATCGAAAGGTTCAGAATATCCCCATACGGCCTCTACCTCCTCATTTATGTCTACTAGGAAAGTGGGACACCTTCAAGACACTCAAAAAGAAAGAATCAAACTTTAAAAATAAAAACAAAAACAGAGTAAAAATAGGAAACAAATTAATAGCGTAATTAGAAAATTGGTTCCCGGGCAAAAACGCTAAAATTCTTGGTGTGAGACGAATAGTGATTAAAATTCAGATAAAAATCAGTTGTCAGGCCCACCAGAAAATAAAAATCTTACAGCTAGTTGTAGTTAGTAAGAGTCGATTCACAGAGAACTAATTCAATCAACACTATTAAACAATTCCCAATTTAGACTCTGATTGACTATAAACAGTAAATAGGGGGTTTTGGAGTTTTGATGAACAATGAACAACTTTAAAATCAATAACAATAAACAAACTAAAATAAACAATATAAGAGAATTGGTTAAGAGATTGAATCCACCACTAGATTTATATGATGATGTAAATCTACATATCTTTTTATTCTAACATGCTCAATTGTGTTTTTATGCAATTGTGAGAGTAAATCTCTATTTTCCTTATGTGTTGGCCAATTCAGCAACCGCTCAAATCAATTCCTAATCACTGATTAGTCATAAAGCAACCGCTCTTACAACTATCCAACAATTGCACTAAGATTTAGAAAATCAATCACACTAAGATCTAATCACACACCAGGATTAAATTACTTAGAACATATATTTCTCTAGTTCTATTACCGCAACCGCGCATAATAAACCCAGATCTACCACTTTTATAACTGACAAATAGTACAAAGATAATTATACCCACATGAACATCATACATTCCGCTAGATCTACTACCGCAACCGCGCATAATAAACTCAGATCCACCACTTTGGAAGTGGGAACAAGTACAAAAATGTTTATACCAACAATAGATTCAGAAATATATGAATAAAAATATAACTATGTTGAAATAATCAAATATGCAAGATTCACAACATCAAAACGAGTGGTTTCATCACCCCCTTAATCAAGGGAGGTTTAGTTACACATAGCTAGAACAAAATCACAAGAAAAATTGAGAAAGAACAACATGAGAAACAAAGTGCAGAAGAAAAACTAAATGGCAAATGAGTTTCTGAGGATTGAGGATGATGGATCTCCGATTGCTCGAACTCGAGACTCCAATCTTTGATCCAAGCCTCCCCTCTCTGTTTCCTAGGGTTTACAGCTACTTCCCAAGGTCAGAACTCCCTCCAAGATGTGCTAAGAGTGTCTTTTCATAGGCCTCAAGGCTTAACTTCTTCAAGAAGGGTCCAAACTTTGCGCAGAAGTGTCAATAATTCATTTATTAGAGCGAATGCACGACCGTGCATTAATACACGACCTAGGCCGTGCATGGCTCTGTTTGAAGGAACAAAATCTGCTATTTTTAATTGTAAAAGTCAAAGGAGTACACGGCCTAGGCCGTGTACTCTTGCATGGCTGTGAATTTTTGCACGGCCTAGGCCCTGCAATTTTACGCAGGCCCTATAATTTGATTCCTTCAATTTCAGCACCAAATCTTTGCAGAAACTCTTCTTTCATTGCTTCAAAGGGAGAAATTGATCTTCATGAATCCATAGTCCTTCTTCAAGTGGGTGTCAAGCCTGATTTAAGGTAAATGAACTCCGTCAACCAAAGATTTCTTGAAAAGTTCAATTATCAGCATTTGAGAATACATTTAAGTAAAGTTTCATAGTAATGTTCCAATTAAGGTTTGATATTAGAAACTTAGCTAAATAATGTTCCAACTGGTTCCATTGGAAACTTGAGACAAAACCCGTTCAACTTTAATGAATATCACTTATTAAAAAGGTGAAGTTTTGATAGGGCTTTTAGCATATAAAGGGAGATTATGGGATCCAAGAGCTTAAAATGTGTTTTGACTATAACTCCTTCATTAGGTGTCCAAATCTTGCAAATTAGGTGTCCAATTAAAGTTAATTCGAAGAGGAAGAGTCTAAGCTAGGGAAAAACTTGTAATTTTACTTTTACAGTCTATTATGTTGTAGAGGGAGCCCAAAACCGAGGCTATTCTCCTCAAACTTCACTTCTCACTTTCTCTCTTGCTCCTTTCCCCTCTCCTCTCCTCTCCTCTCTGCCTCCTTCTCTTTTACATTTCTACTCTTTACTTTTTTGAACTTTACTTTTCTATTTGTGCTTTCCATTCATGGAGAGCTAAAGCTTTGTAATCAATCCTAAGGATTAAAACACTCTTGATGTTTAATTTTGAGGCCTTGTGATGAATGTTTACATTCTTATTGTTAATCAAATTTCTCTCCTCCTTCTCTTGATTTTGTTGCATCTTGATTGAGTGCTTAACTCGATTTTGGTGTTCATGTGATAGTTGCTTAACTATCATATGTGTTTGGAGAAAATGAGATAATGCATCAAAGGTTGTTAATGTGTTGTCTAGCCAACATGAGTTTTGGAATGAGGTTGATTTAGCGTTAAATGGGTGCTTAATCCATTTTTTGTTGATTAACCAAATCCTAGGTGCTTACCTAATAGAGGATTCATGCTTGGGTGAGGATTTCATATAAGATTAGACAATGCACCAAAGGTGTTTGATGAATTGCCTAACTTGGTTGAATACTGAATATTAGGTTGATTTAGGGTTAGATGGATGCTAACTTCATCTAACGTTATTAACCAAATGCTAGATGCTTATCTAGTTGGGCATACTAAGAATCTGGTTGACTTATGAATGAGTCCATAGTGATCAAGGATGGATTAAACTCAAGAGTTGTTAATTTCCTTGGATTTGTTATTTTTCCTCATTCTGTTTACAACATTTAATTACTATCTTTAATTACTCCTGCAACCAAACCCCACCCATTGCTAACACCTTAATATAATTGATTAACTGGAATGATCCAAGGGCTTGATCCGATTGCACCACATACTATAAGTGCTTGATTAATCGATAAATAAATCTCATCTAATTTGGTAGCCTCGGCAACTATTAGGGACATGTTCCAGTATCTTGACAACCAGGTGAAGGTGGTAAAGGATGAACTAGAGAAACTCTGAAACAAAAGGTTACTTTGAAGGTTGATGTGGCAGCTCTAATAATTGGGAAGAAGAACATTGAGACAAAAGCTAAGTCGACTGAAGAGGACATGAAAATGCTCCAACAATAGCTAGTCAAGGCCTCCACAAAGTTATCAGCTGAGACGGCCTCTACGGAACTCTAATCCGGATTGCGGATCTTGAAAAAGAAAGGGAGGACCTTGAAGTTGAGATGGAAGATGTTTGGCATTTATACGACACTGCCATTAATGGGAAAACTATTTACCAAATTGGTATACTTTTGAAACTATATACTAAACTGCCACACTTTTTGCCTATGTGGATTGTTTTATTATTTACAATTACACAAACATGTATGGCATAATTACGTGGAAAACACCAGCATAGATGGTGCTATCCACGTAATAGCACCAGCGCTACTAGCGTTTTTCACATAATTACGCCATACATGTTGGCGTTTTCCACGAAATAACGCCACACGTGTTGGCATTACTAGTGAATAACGCCACGTTACCCATGAAACTCTCCTTTCCTTTTCTTCCATAGGACGATGATGATATTTATGTGCACTAGTGTGCATGGACATATATACTTAGATTGATTGGGTGTTTGTTATTTCCTGATCATTCTAGTAAATATGTGCACATGATGTTCTTTCCCCTGTTGGAAGACTTTGCCATTGCTAGGACATATAGTCGAGGATCTGCAATCTTAGCGTACTTGTAGAGGGAGCTTTGCAAAGCCACAAACTATAACGTGCACGATATTGGAGGTGCTTGCATCTTATTCCAGTATTTTAGTAAGTTTCCTATATAGTATTGTAGTGGCTACGTAATAGCGTTAATGCATTAGGTGTTATTGCCTAGATAACGCCAACATGTATGCTGTAATTACATGGAAAACGCCAGCAACGCTGGCGCTATTATGTGGAAAGCACCATCTTTATATATATACCCGTGCACACTGCTGTACATAAATATCATTATCGTCCTCTGGAAGAGAAGGAAATGAAAGCTTCATGGGTTAACATGGAAAATGCCAACACGTATGGTGTAATTACGTGGAAAACGCTAGCATATATGACATAATTATGTGAAAAATGCCAGCAGCACTGGCGCTTTTACGTGGATAGCACCATCTCTGCTGGCGTTTTCCACGTAATTACGTCATACATGTTGGTATAATTGTAAATAATAAAATAATCCACGTAGGCAAAAAGTATGACAGTTTGATATATAATTTTAAAAGTATGACAATTTGGTAAATAGTTTTGCTACTAATGACAGTTTAGTAAAAAACCTGAAGATGTTTAGCTGAAGTGGGCATGGGCTATTGATGAATCTTTCAGAAACACCTTGGAGCAGCTCGAAGTCCTTCATCCCAGCATCTCTATGGAGGTAATGGGGTCACAACAATACATCAAAAATAGCGTCATTGTCGACGTGTGACCAACATCCTCCATCCAAGCTGAGGAGGAGACAGTTGGGGAGGCTAAGGAAGAGGTCAAGACCAAAGATGAAGAAAACGAAGACGACAATAATGGTGAATAGATTTAGTATTTTTATTTTGTAGTTCCTGTTGCTCCTTGTGTGGGGCTTTTTAAGTGTGTATATGACAAGTCCCATTTTTGGGAATTTTTAAATTTATCCAAGTCATTTGCTTTCCTTGCATCTGTTATGTTTTATATCCTTTCCATAGTCTGCTTGGGTCCAACACTCAATTTTGAGTTTGTAAAAAACTAGTGGACTTAGAAATTTCAGAGAGAAGTGTATTTGAAGCCGCCATGGCCTGTTGCTTCTCAAGACTAGTGGATCCAACATCCCCATCTTGTTTCAGTACATTTCAACACTTGGATAATTTCCCAACACTTGGAGAGTCTTTCAATCCTAGAACGCTGGCGGCCCCGAAGAGAATCATTAATGTAGGATCTAAGAAACGCTTGTTGCCATATCTCGAGCATTATGGTGAATTCCTTGCTGAATAGACTTAGTATTTATATTTTGTAGTTCTTGTTGCTCCCTGCGTGGGGCTTTTTTAAAGTTTATGAACAAGTCCTATTTTTGGGCCTTTTTTAATTTATCCAAGTCATTTGCTTTCCTTGCACTCATTATGCTTTATTTCCTTTCCGTAATCCGCTTTGGGTCCAACACCAAATTCTGAGTTTGTAAAAAACCTGTGGGACTTGGAAATTTTAGAGAGAAGTGCGTTTGAAGCTGCCATTGGCTTGTTGCATCTCGAAACTCAAGGGGATTCAACGTGCCTATCTTGTTTCAGTACGTTTCAACACAAAATTTCCCAACACTTGAGAGTCTTTCAATCCTAGCATGTGGGCAGCCCCGAAGAGGATAGCGGACATATGATCTAGGCAACGCTTGTTGCCGTATTGGTGTGATATAAAATTGCACACATCGTTAGATTTTATTTGTCAGGATTTTTTTATTTTATGTTATTTTATTTTAATTAGCTTTATTTATATTTTAATATTTTTATCTTCCTTATCTATTTTATCCTTTTATTTGGATTTTTAGATATAATTTAGAGAATTCTGGATTAAATTGAGAGATCTTTAAGATGAAATTTTGAAAAGAATATTATCTAAATCCTAATATTTAACTAAATTCAAATTGATGGAGAAATTCAAACTAATCCTGATTATTTGTTAATCATTATCAGAAAGATCAAAGAAGTTAGGGACGTAGAATGAAACAAGACTCTTAGACCTAATACAATAAGAAGAAACGACCAAAGAAAGAATAGAGTTGCTGGCAGAAAGCCATCAAAGAGGAGAGCTTGTGATTAAAAGAAGAAGACAACTAAAAAGCCCCAAGGAAAATTTTTGACAAATATTAGAAGTGAAATCAATGAGAAGAAGCAATCTTTAATGCTTCTTGTGAGGCAACCTAAGTTTCACAATTACTTTCTTTTATTTCTTTTATTGCATTTGCTTTATTTTGTTTATTTTGTTTAGACGCTTCCCAATCTTGATCTTGACATTTAAAGCAATAGAAGGAAAGGCGCACCATTGAGAGACGCAAAGAATTCAAGTGAAAGCACGCTATAAATGCGAGTTACCCGTGATTTTTTTTAATCTTTCCATGCAAATTGTTTGTGAATTTTGTAGTTGATGAGATGAATTTTATTGATGAAATCATGACTGTGTTTGATTAATTCTATGCTAATTTGAGTTTTAATGGGTGTGTTTAATTAATTGTTTTGCTTGAGAGTATCATGCAGTGTGGAACACGGCCAACCCATGTCCACTACCACGGGCGTGGAGGCGTAAGTCTCATCTCGCAATTCCCCTGTGAATCATATGCCCGTGTAGGCGTTAGAAAGCAATATGAGTACCGAGTCTTCCAATCCATAACGTCCAATGATTGTGTGTCTTTGAAAAATACCTGATAGCAAGTGGAATCCTAACGTGAACAGCCTTTGATTGATCTTATCCATCATCCATTAGTGAATCTCAATTTTATCCATCATCCATTAGTTTCAAGTCCAGCCAAGGTTCTTATCCTCCATTATTATATGTTGACCGTGTATTGTTAAATGATCGAGTTTTATTCACTATTGCTTCCTTTGTTTTATAATTGAGCTTGAATTACATAAACATGGTGATATTTGCAGTTTTGTAATAACTCCACGAGATTTGAATTAAATATGATTTCTTTTTAGTGGAATTAGATTTGAAATAATTTAATCTAATTAAGTTTGATTTGATATTGATTGAAGAGGGCCTAGTTTACTCATAGTTAAATTATATTTGAGCTAGATTTTAATTGATTGTTGCAAGACTAAATTGTGTGTTATCTTTCCTTAACTTTTGCTAGTGGTTATGTTTGGATTTGGTTATGATCTTTGACTAGCATGAATGCAGATTGTTGTTATTCTTTATTTGCTATTGCTTGATTATTTGCATTTGCTCCTTTTTTCCTGTCTATTAGAGCTGTATGGTCCAAGTATACTAGTAAAATTGAGGATAATGTTAGTTTTAAGTTTGGGGTTGCATATTCTTTGCTTTTTTTTTTGTTTATTTTATGGTGGTTTTTCTTTTCGATAGCTTAGTGTTTATTGAGTCAGCTTCAGTGTCTTTCTAAATTCGAAACCTTTGTAGGGAGATATAAATATTGTTGGTCAACAAAATATTTAAAAAAATTTGAAAATACAAAAAAATTTGATAAATAAAATCCCTCTAAGATTATACAATTTGTATTAAAGGATTATTAAAAAAAGCTAATAAAGGTGTGATTTGTCAATAGTTTAGAAAAGTGCGAGTGGAATAAAATTCATGATTGTTATTTGTGTTCACTTGATGCAATTTTTGTCAATTTTTGCTATGATAATTGAACTTGTTTCATTGGATTTATGAGTTCTTGAGTTGGCATGTGTATATAAAGTGATTTACTAGTTTCCTCCTTTCTACTCTTTTCAAAGCGAAGTTCTAGGATGCATTGAGTTAAAGAGATTTAGGTAATTAAATAAATAAATTGATCCACCAAAGTGCACAAAAGGAAATAAGTTTGGGGGTGATTGAAGTTAAATCAAATAAATGAAAAAGTGATGAGTATGGATTAGGTCGGGATAAGAGTTCTTGATGTGAGGCTAAGGTGCACATTCATAAATTGGAATCATTTAGTAAGAGTTCGTGATGTGTGGTTAGGCACATGATCACGAGTTCACACGCTTGCCAAGTCTATGTCCAAGTTGCTAAAAAAGAAGAAAAAAATAATTTAACAGATGATGAAAAGTGCTTAAAGAAATCCTATTGATTCTTGATGAGGTATGAACTTAAATTAGTAGAGAATTAAGTAACAATTTTGCTTATTTGACTTTAGAGAGGTATTTAGGAGTTGCTGAGTATACATGTGTTCTTCAAGGGAGCATGTGAATTCATGGGACTTGTTTTGAAAGCCAACTTGAATTGATAATTGGTATTTGTGTAGGGCATAGATGCATGATTGAATTATTGACCTCATTAAGCTTTGAAGAGCTATTGGCACGTCAAACTTTTTGAGATTTTTTAAATAGTTCTATTTGCAATTGTAGTCGTCTCAAAGGCATTTTCTCTCACTAGTGCTTAATTTCTATTTTATTGCTTGAGGACAAAAAATTATTTAAGTTTGGAGGATTTTGGTGTGATGCCAAATTGCACACATTTTTGGATTTTATTTGTCAAGATTTTTAATTAATTTTACCTTATTTTATTTTATTTTAATTATTTTTATTTATATTTTAATATTTTTATCTTCTCTATCTATTTTATCATTTTATTTGGATTTTCAAGTGTAATCTAGAGGATTTTAGATTAAATTGGAAGATCTTGAAGATGAAGCTTTAAAAGGGATTTTATCCAAATCCTAAATTTTAGCCAAATCCAAATTGATGGAGAAACTCAAACTAATTCTGATTAGATTGTAATCCTTGTCAAAAAGATCAAAAGAGTTAGAGATGTAGAAGGAAACAAGGAAAGCCACCATAGAGGAGAGCTTGTGATGAATATAGATAGAGAGCCTGTAACACCTCGAAAATTACTTGTTTCATGATATATATATTCATTTTATAATATTTATGATTTTTGAAAAAAAATTTAGAATTATTTGAATTGTTTACTTATTTTAATATTTTTTTTGATTTACGTATGCACTGAGCGGGCCAGAAAAATAAAATATTTTCCCCGAGGTCGAAAAACATTGGACTGTGGGAATGTCGACAGGAGATATTACTAAACTCGAGGCCGGACACGGTTTACGAAGTTTGTTTTTCGAGATTTTATCTGATAAATGAAATCGCGGTACACTTTATTATCTGTTGGGCAATAAATATTATTTTTGCTAATTGTAACCTTTGTCCACTAGATAATAACTCTAGTAGAGTATTAGTCATCTTTTCTAGAGAGCACTTTAATGACATCATCACCATGACATCACCCTCCACTTTTTCAAAAAGTGTATGAAGCTTCTCAAGAAAACTTTGTATTAAGCTTCTCAAGGAAGCTTCACATTTTCTTTCTCCTCCCTCGTAACCCCATGGCCATTGGGGGGGAAAAGATGACCAAAATTGTCATCTTTTCTCTTTACCACACATCACTTTTTCATTTTCAAACAAGATTTCGCTTTTCACTCTCACTTTTCTCCTTTCTCTCTCTCACACTTTCTCTTCTTCATTTTTTCTCCATTCTCATGGCCACTACACCATTTTTGGTCATCCATCCTTTCTTCCTCCAACCAACCTCGATTCTTGATTCTCCTTGTCACATAGAAGCTTTTCTCTTTGGTGATCCTCTCTTGATTCCTCCATCTTCATCATTTTCTACCAAGCCCTAAAACTTGAAGCTTTGAGGTAAAGTCCTTGACTTTCATCTTTTCTCTTCTCATTTTCGTGATCCTTGGTCACCATTGTGATCAAGGACTCCTCTTTTCAAACTTTGGTTGTTGATTGGGTGAGTTTGACTATCCTAGGGTTTTGTTGGTGGTGGTGGATGAAAATCACAAGGAGGTTCGAAGAAACTTGCTTTCTTTTGTTGTCTCTTGAGGTAAGAGGGAGATCATCCTCTTCAACCTATCTTGGTAGTGAGGAACACATTTTTGTGGTGATGGTGAGGAATCCATGTGTGGGTTGCTCACTTTGTTGTATGATTTTCTTTGGTAATGTTATTATTGATGGTGTTGTATGACTTTAATACTTGCTCTTGTGTAACTTGATGGATTTGGAATGTATTGGATGCTTGGATGGGTGTATATGGAAAGTAAAGGATTCTTTCCCTTTTTGTTTAGAGGCTCATGACCAAGAGGCCTTTAATGGGCTCAAGATAGAATTTTTGTGCTACTTTAGGACTTAAGCAATCAAGTATTAAGTAATTAATAATGTGATGAAAATTTTGGGATCCTAGCCCTTGAGAGGTCACGGCCATGAAGGGCACCCATGGAAAAAAATTTTGAATCAATTAAAACTTAGGTAATTAGATGATTAGATAATTAATTAGAATTTCGTTATATGGAAGGAATAAAGAACAAACTCTTATCCTATAGCCTAGAGTGATTTTTGGACAAAGAAAGAACATGAGTGTGAGTGAGATTGTGAGGAGCTTAAAATAATTAATTTAAGAGAGTTTGATCTAAAACAATGGAGAAGACTTATCTAATTAAGAGTAATAAAGGTTGAATGAGAAATACTAGAGAACTCCCCTAGAGAGGTTAATAGAAAAATATAATTAAAATGAGGCACAACTTTCATACTAAACTTTAAAAAGTATGTCTTTACTCTTAAGATTGGATATTAACTTGTTGTGGGTCTATAAGTGGAACCAAGGATTGTTGATAATTGATTGGGCCTAATGTGACGTGTAATCATGTACAAGTCATACTATTATTGAATATCTCGTATATATATATATATATATATATATATATATATATATATATATATATATATATATATATATATATATATATATATATATATATGCATCAAGTCATCATGCTTCGTGAAAGTCCATTGGACTCTGTTTGTAAGGCTATATGCCTAGGAGATGAATCACACCTACTTGCGGGTGCGAATAGACTAGCGTAGGTCACTTGTTGACCTTGGGGGTGTCGGGGTGCTGTAACACCCACCTTAGGATGCCACATTTATGTTACATAATTACCAAATTAACCTTATTTAGATAACGTACTTTGTAGGGAAAAATACGAGTTGCAAAATTTCTTAATAACAAGAAAATAAACTTAGCAGAAAATAAAACATCACAGCATCATTACAAATAATTTACATCATTTATACATATCCAAGTCTTTTGTTATACATATACAAGTCTTTAGTACTATCATATTGTAAATATTACAAACTAGTCACTCCAAAAATTTTAAACACTGTTTACATTGACATCTTGCCCAAGTACTACTAGGCAGTTGAGCCCTCAGAAGTAGCCGGACCCTCAGATGGGTCCTCCTCAGACTCCCCGGGTGGGGGAATTCCAACTCGACGTAAAGTCCGGGGAACAAATGTCCGAGCAGATGATACGACACTACTCTCTCTAAGGGTGCGATAGTACGCTCCCTAGTGTTGTCTGATGGATATAGGGAACTCTAATTGTACATAAATAGTAACAGAAAAGTAAGGGTTCCCTGACTGTAGCCTACTCAATCTAATATTTACATCTCCCAGATAATATATACTCTCTCTCTCAAGATCTTCGGTCCATGCCTCGTCCCCTCCGATGAATGTCAATCTCATGTAACCCAGGAAACTAGGGATCTCCACCGCCATCAAAACTCGAGGTTCTCAACGGAATCTGGACCTTCCTCTGCTTCTCGCTCTACGTCTGGCTCAGTGTCTTAACAACACATAAACATAATACAACATATACATACAAGAGGTGAGATCACCTACGCCAATACCAGTATGGTAGCAATGAAGATAATCACATCCAAAATCTCATACAGTTGTCATACTATAATTACAGTTATGCCACTAACATTAAATATCATAATTGAACAGGAAATAAAACAAGAATTACAATTATGCTATTTTCAATGCTCAAGTATTCAATGTTTCAATTATCATAAGCAAGAATTACAATAATATGTCCTCTATGTATGCAAATGTACACTGACTCAATATCCTACTCCATGGAGCTACAACTCAAGTCGGAGAGAATGACTGAAAAGATCTGTCGGCGCCAACATGCTTCAGACCACGTGCTCAATTCCTGCACATCTAGCATATGCACGACAGTCTGTATCAAATCATGATTAGGGATAGTGTCTCGGTCCAGATCATTGGTGTGTTGCATCGGTCTAACCCACGGTACAGAAGAGCTACTAACTGTCCTTTGTAGGCAACTCGCACCCCAATGCCCCCAAGGTTAACAAGTGACCTACACTACACTTATCGCACCCACTCAGGAGGTGTAGTCTCTCCTAGGCAACTTGCCTTACACAGTCCTTTGGACCTTTCCAATGCATGTACGATGCACTATTCACAATTTCCATTAATATCACATATGCAGGGTTCATATAATAATTTAACAGCATTATTACTGTAATTTAATCGCATAGTCATATTTTCGTATTTTCTCACTCACGACTCAATTCTGTCGCCTTTTCAAATCACGTAGTGATTTTCAATGTTTTCCAATCGCGTAAATATTATTATTATTATTATTTTTATACGTTTTGAATCAAAATTTCTGTTTTACTCATTTTAATACTAAAATTCATTGCATTTCCTCATATTTGCAAAATAGTCCCTCACAATAAAATAATTACTTTTTGTCCCTCAAAACATATATATTTACATTTTAGTCCCTCAAAATTTATATTTACATAATGACCCCGTATTTATATAATTTTTTACAATTTATTCCTCATAATCACACATAACACAAATACTACACATACAAGCATAAAAACACAATACTAGACATCATAAATACAATCAAAGAACCTCAAACAATAGATGAATAATCCTTATGGATTTTTCACCGAACAGAACCATCCTCACACCACCAGAACTTGGTTGGTGAGGTTAAATCTCCCTCTTACCTCTTGAAGACAAGCTTTCTAAGCTTTCCTCCTTTTCTTGAAACTTTGTTCACCTCCTAAACAAACCCTAAAATTTTCAAGAAAATTAGTAAATGTTCATAGAAGAATCAAGATTGAAAAACCATGGAGAAATCATGGTTAACAAAATTAAAACCAAACTTTGAATCATTGAATCAAAGCTTACCCTTTAGGAAAAGGTTGGAGAAGTTTTGAACAAGATAGGATAGGTTTGTGACAAAACCTTGTGAAGGAGAAATGGTTAGAATATATCTTGAGTTAAAACAAAACCAAGAGATGAATTTTTAAAGGATGGATGGTGTAGTTTGCAGGTGGTGGCCGAATGTGAAGAAAGAAGATGGAAGAGAAGTTTGCTTGATTTCCTTGGTACTTTGAGAGAAATAAACTTATGTATGATAAGTATAAAAGGCATAAGGATGAGGACGTACAAGAAGGCTGCTGACCGTGTGAATTGCTTGTGAAATTTGAAATGATTTACTTGAGTAATTATCCAATTTTTGAGTGCACATGGACAGCTGCTTGCCGTGTGACTTGTGAGGAAATAATAAAGAGATTTATTTGCATAATTATCCAATCCTTCCAGCTGCTACCGTGAGTGACATTGTGAGGAAATAATAAAGAGATTTACTTGATTAATGGTCCATTACTTTACAGCTGGCGTGAGTGACTTGTGATGATAAAATCAAGAGATTTATTTGAATCATTATCCAATTTTTACAACTGCTGCCCTGTTGCCTTGAGTGACCGTGAGTGACTTTGTGATTGAGTGACCATGAGGGACTTTGTGAGGAAATAATAAAGAAATTTACTTGAGTAAGTATCCAAACTTTAAATGCACATGGACAATCACTTGTCATTGGTCACCAACTTGACTTTGCATGACTTTGGAGTGTTCAGATATCACTTAAAAGCTCCTCCATTCTGTTGGACCGTGGCTGCTGCTGGACCGTCTCCATTCTGCTGCTCCATTCAGCTCGCTGAACCGTGGAGCTTAGGTGAGTTTAGGGTCCTTAATTTATTATTAGTTCAAGCCTAATTACTAGTTAATTGATTAGCTAATTAATTAGATTTAATTTCCTAACCATTTTTACTTAATCATCCAAGTATATAACTAATTAGTTGAACATATTTAAGCATGTATCATAACCTCTAATTAGAATTAGGATATTAAATTAAAGATTAAATTATAACTAATTACTAGTTAAGTTAGTTTACTTAATTTCTTAATTAGGCAATGAGATCACCTACATTAAGGTTAATTAGTTTCCTAAGCAAAAGTCAAGTCATTATTGTTGACTCAATCTTATCCATTGGAAATCAACTTGATTTCCTATCCATTAATCTTATCTATGGTGGATATTACTTGATGGTTTTGTTAGGATTCGTTTTACACCGTTGATCGGATCAACGGTGAAGATCAAAGCTTCTAAATCAAGCTTCAAATCTAATGGTCCACAAGGAAGTCTAAGCTTCTTTCCTTGACCAATTCTCATTAGTTAGAAAAGTCCATCCATTTATTTTGACTATTTCCTATTGGTTCATTTTAATTTTGATTACAGGAAATATTCTAAGCGCATTTTCTGTTAGTTAAAACTTATCGGGTCCAACATTCATAGCAATGGCTGCTATAAATATAACCACAGATATTTATCAGTACAATATTTTTGTTTTTATAGATAGGTTCTAAAAATTAAAAGATTCTTTTCTGTGTCACTCAGATTCGGGTTTAGTAAGATCCCCCGTCTCCAAATGAGGCAGATCAGAATTTTCCCGGCCTGAAAATTATTATTTTTCCTGGCCAGGAGCAAATCACACAAAATGATCAAATATGATCTCGTAAAGTTAAATTATTTTTATACCACACAGAAAATACAAAATGTTGTAATTTCGCTATTACTATTCATATAGTCGAATTTGGGGTGTTACAACTCTCCCCTCTAAAATAAAGTTTCATCCTCGAAACTTGACATACACTTAACATAAAAATGGATACTGCTCTCTAATCTTTTCTTCCAACTCCCATGTGGCTTCACCACTTATATCATTCCAAACTACTTTAACTAATGCAATGTCCTTTCCTCGAAGCTGCTTTATCCTTCGATCTTCAATCTTGACTGGAACTATCTCATAGGTCAAGTTCTCCTTTAGTTGTACAGTGTCTGGTTCGATAATGTGAGTCGGATCTGGAATATATTTTCGTAGTTGTGATACGTGAAATACATTATGAAGATTTGATAAAAACGGTGGCAGTGCAACTTGATAAGCTACCGGACCTATCCGACGAAGTATCTGATACGGTCCGATAAACTTGGGAGTAAGCTTCCTCGACTTGATTACTCGTCCAACTCCAGTCATAGGCGTCACACGTAAAAATACATGGTCACCTTCTTCAAATTCCAGTGGTCTTCGTCTTTTATCTACATAGCTCTTTTGCCGCGTCTGAGCTATCCTCATCTTGTCTTGGATCATCTTTACTTTCTCAGTTGTTTGTTGCACAAATTCAGGTCCTACCACAGCACTTTCACCATCCTGGTACCAACACAATGGTGTCCTACATCTTCTCCCATATAAGGCTTCATAGGGTGCCATCCCTATACTCGAATGGAAACTATTGTTGTAGGTGAACTCTATCAATGGTAGAAATTCATCCCAACAACCAGTTTGCTCTAGAACGCAAGCCCTCAACAAGTCCTCCAACGACTGAATTGTTCTTTCTGACTGACCATCTGTTTGTGGATGGTAAGCAGAACTCAAATGTAGATTGGTTCCCATGGCTTCTTGTAGACTAGTCCAAAATCTTGATGTGAATCGCGGATCTCGATCAGAAATTATACTGGATGGTACACCATGAAGTCTAACAATTTCATTGATGTATATCTGAGCCAACTTTTCCATTGAGTACTTAATATTAATCGGTAAAAAGTGCACCGACTTTGTAAGCCGATCAATAATTACCCATATAGAGTCGTGACCCTTCTGAGTTCTTGGTAGTCCCGTGACGAGATCCATTGCTATGTCATACCATTTCCATTCAGGAATAGGCAAAGGTTGCAACATTCCCGATGGTCGTTGATGTTCCACCTTGGCCTTCTGACAAGTCAAACAGGATGATACGTACTCAGCTACATCTCGCTTCATTCCTTGCCACCAATACAGCTGCTTCAAATCTTGGTACATCTTCATGGCTCCTAGATGCATATTCAACTTACTTCTATAAGCTTCATTCAAATTCGATCTCCTAAGTTCTGGATTGTTTGGTACACAAACTCTCCCCTTGAATTTCAAAATTCCATTAACACCTTCGCTGAATTCCAATTCTGCTCCTTGACTTCTTGCTTCCTTTGCTTCTTCTTGAGATATTGATCACTATTTTGTCCTTCTCGTATTTTATCCATCAGATCATTCGAAATAGTGATCATATTCAAACACATCTTCCCCGGTGTCAACTTCACAGATAATCGCATATCCCGAAATTCTTCTATCAATTCCTTCTCCTTCATCATCATAACAGAAGCATTAAGCGATTTTCTACTCAAAGCATCCGCTACGACGTTCGCCTTTAGGGATGATATTGTGGCGAAAGTCATAATCTTTCAGAAACTCGAGCCAACGCCTCTGTCTCATATTCAACGCTTTCTGGTCAAACAGATACTTCAAACTTTTATGGTCACTAAATACAGTGAATGTTGCCCCATAGAGAAAATGTCTCCATACCTTCAATGCAAACACCACTGCTGCTAGCTCCAAGTCATGAGTTGGATAATTCCTCTCATGCACTTTCAACTGCCTCGACGCATATGCCACAACCTTACGGCTCTGCATAAGTACACAACCCAATCCTTGATACGAAGCATCACAGTACACCTCGAAAGGTTCATTCGGATCAGGCAGAATCAATACCGGTGAAGTAGTTAGTCGTCTCTTCAACTCTTGAAAACTTTCCTCACAGGCTTCAGTCCACATAAACGGTTGATTCTTTCGTGTAAGTTGGGTAAGAGGTCCTGCAATCTTTGAAAACCCTTCTATGAATCGTCGATAGTAACCGGCCAATCCGATGAAACTACGGATCTTTGATACAGTCTTCGGTCTTTCCCACTCAACAACTGTCTCTACTTTTGAAGCATCAACTTCAATTCCATCTGCCGATATGACATGCCCCAAGAACTGTACTTTGCTCAACCAAAATTCACACTTGGACAACTTGGCATATAGTTTATTTTCCTTCAAAATCTGGAGAACCACTCTGAGGTGTTCAGCATGTTCCTCCTGACTTCGAGAATAAATCAAAATGTCATCAATAAAGACAACAATAAACTTATCCAAGTATGAACGAAAAATTCTGTTCATGAAGTCCATAAATATTGCAGGTGCATTAGTCACACCAAAAGGCATCACTTGGTACTCATAATGCCCGTATCGAGTCCGGAACGCAGTCTTCGGGATATCCTCCACCTTTACACGTATCTGGTGATAACCAGAACGTAAGTCAATCTTAGAAAATATGGTGGCTCCTCGCAATTGATCCAGCAGATCATCAATCCTCGGTAGGGGATACTTATTCTTGATTGTAATCTTGTTCAGCTGTCGATAGTCCACACATAGCCGAAAAGTCCCATCCTTCTTCTTTACCAACAACACTGGAGCTCCCCAGGGTGATACACTTGGTCTCACAAATTTCTTTCCAACAAATCTTCCAATTGCTTCTTCGGTTCGACCAACTCTATCATGGCGACATTCTCAGTAAGGTGCCATAGATATAGGCCCACTCCGTGTACCAAATCAATAGAGAATTCAATCTCCTTTCCGGCGGTAGTCCCGGTATATCTTCAGGAAACACTTCGGGAAATTCATTCACAACAAAGATATCCTTCAGAACATCTTCACAGTGAACCTCCAAAGAATATATCAATAAGTACCCTAGGTCTCCTTCCTTTAAACAAGCTTCCACTTGAGTAGCCATTAAGAATTTAGAATCCTTAACCTCAGGGAAAACTAACGTCTTACTCGAACAGTCAATCAGGATATGGTTAGAGGATAACCAATCCATACCTAAGATTACATTAATCTTAGAAAGAGGCAAACAGATCAAATCTATATGAAAGATTCTATCCCTAACACATACAGGGCAATTCAAGCATACTTTTGTAGTTATCACAGGTTTATCAGTAGGAGTAACCACGGTCAAATCATATGGCAATGTAGTCACAAATAATCCCAAACGCTCCACACAATCACATGCAATGAAAGAATGTGTTGCTCCCGAATCATATAACACTTGTTAAAGGGTTACCTTTAATGGCACACTCCTCCATTATCAAGTCCTCGATTTAGCGGCTTCCTCCCCGCTCATAGTATATACTCGACCACCCGCTTTGTGGCCTTGCAGTACGAACACTGCCCACTGATGGTTCGCCTTTGACTGATCACAATCTCTGGAAAAATGTCCAGGATTTCCACATCTATAACAAATCACCCCTTTATGCTGACAGTCCCTAGTAAGATGTCCTTTTCCACACTTAAAACATTTAAGTGCAGAAGTTCCAGTTGAAACTGCCTTACCACCACTTGAACTTCCCCCAACTGATTGTTGTTTATTCTGACCTCCTGCTGGTTTAGTGTATGGTTTCTGTTGATAACGGTTGCCACCGCTACCCCTTCCTCGTTGGAACCGTGCTGGTCCAAAGTTTTTAGTCCTTGCCGCCCGTTGGTTATCGATCTCCTCAATCTTGCGGCACTTGTCCAATAACACCGGAAACTGATCAATATCCACCGTCGCTAAGGCTCTCTTGATGTCAAGCCTCAACCCCTCTTCGAATTTCCTACACTTCCATTCCTCATCTGGATGCATCTGGAAGTACCTCAAAAACTTAAACAAGCTTTCGAACCTTGCTGCGTACTCGCTCACAGTCATTGCTCCTTACCTCAGACTAAGAAACTCCATCTCCTTAGCATGTCGCACACTCGCTGGAAAATATTTTGCCAAAAACTTCTGTCTAAAGAGCTGCCATGTTACAATTCTTCCTTCAGCTTCAATTAATCTTCGGGCTCCTGCCCACCAGGCCTCTCCGTCACCAACTAGCACAAACATCGCGAAAGTAAGCTTTTGCTCATCAGTACAACCCATACCATCAAATATCTTCTCTAGTTCCTTAATCCACAGATCAGCCTTCTCTGGATCAAACTCTCCATGAAACTTAGGTGGATTATTCCTTCGAAATTTCGACAAGCTATGAGCATCGTCAGTTGCTCTTCGATTCTGCTGTACAATAACCTCAGCAATCCTTTGTATTGCTGCTACAGCTGCAGCCATATTCTGATTGTCATTGCCGGCGTTCTCACATTCTGCTCTATTATTAACACGCCCCCTTCCTCGTCCAGCCATTTCGTCTTTCTCAAGTCAACTGGACAACATAAATAAGAGTTGAAATCAATCTTCCAGTAATATGGTTTCCTTTCAGACAAACAAACACAGAGAAACACGCAACTTAAACAAGACAGACCTAACCACAAACCCAAAAGACTCTAACTTGGGCTCTGATACCAACTAATGTAACACCCACCTTAGGATGCCACATTTATGTTACATAATTACCAAATTAACCTTATTTAGATAACGTACTTTGTAGGGAAAAATATGAGTTGCAAAATTTCTTAATAACAAGAAAATAAACTTAGCGTAAAAATAAAACATCACAAGATCATTACAAATAATTTACATCATTTATACATATCCAAGTCTTTTGTTATACATATACAAGTCTTTAGTACTATCATATTGTAAATATTACAAACTAGTCACTCCAAAAATTTTAAACACTGTTTACATTGACATCTTGCCCAAGTACTACTAGGCAGGTGAGCCCTCGAATAGCTCGGACCCTCAGATGGGTCCTCCTCAGACTCCCCGGGTGGGGGAATTCCAACTCGACGTAAAGTCCGGGGAACAAATGTCCGAGCGGACGATACGACACTACTCTCTCTAAGGGTACGATAGTACGCTCCCCAGTGCTGTTTGATGGATATAGGGAACTCTAATTGTACATAAATAGTAGCAGAAAAGTAAGGGTTCCCTGACTGTAGCCTACTCAATCTAATATTTACATCTCCCAGATAATATATACTCTCTCTCTCAAGATCTTCGGTCCATGCCTCGTCCCCTCCGATGAATGTCAGTCTCATGTAACCCAGGAAACTAGGGATCTCCACCGCCATCAAAACTCGAGGTTCTCAACGGAATCGGACTTCCTCTCGCTTCTCGCTCTACGTCTGGCTCGGTGTCTTAACAACACATAAACATAATACAACATATACATACAAGAGGTGAGATCACCTACGCCAATACCAGTATGGTAGCAATGAAGATAATCACATCCAAAATCTCATACAGTTGTCAAACTATAATTACAGTTATGCCACTAACATTAAATATCATAATTGAACAGGAAATAAAACAAGAATTACAATTATGCTATTTTCAATGCTTAAGTATTCAATGTTTTAATTATCATAAGCAAGAATTACAATAATATGTCCTCTATGTATGCAAATGTACACTGACTCAATATCCTACTCCATGGAGCTACAACTCAAGTCGGAGAGAATGACTGAAAAGATCTGTCGGGGCCAACATGCTTCAGACCACGTGCTCAATTCCTACACATCTAGCATATGTACGACAGTCTGTATCAAATCATGATTAGGGATAGTGTCTCGGTCCGAATCATTGGTGTGTTGCATCGGTCTAACGCACGGTACAAAAGAGCTACCAACTGTCCATTGTAGGCAACCCGCACCCCAATGCCCCCAAGGTCAACAAGTGACCTACACTACACTTATCGCACCCATTCAGGAGGTGTAGTCTCTCCTAGGCAACTTGCCTTACACAGTCCTTTGGACATTTCCAATGCATGTACGATGCATTATTCATAATTTCCATTAATATCACATATGCAGAGTTCATATAATAATTTAACAGCATTATTACTGTAATTTAATCGCGTAGTCATATTTTCGTATTTTCTCACTCGCGACTCAATTCTGTCGCCTTTTCAAATCACGTAGTGATTTTCAATGTTTTTCAATCGCGTAAATATTATTATTATTATTATTTTTATACGTTTTGAATCAGAATTTCTGTTTTACTCATTTTAATACTAAAATTCATTGCATTTCCTCATATTTGCAAAATAGTCCCTCACAATAAAATAATTACTTTCTTGTCCCTCAAAACATATGAATTTACATTTTAGTCCCTCAAAATTTATATTTACATAATGACCCCGTATTTATATAATTTTTTACAATTTATTCCTCATAATCACACATAACACAAATACTACACATACAAGCATAAAAACACAATACTAGACATCATAAATACAATCAAAGAACCTCAAACAATAGATGAATAATCCTTATGGATTTTTCACCGAACAAAACCATCCTCACACCACCAGAACTTGGTAGGTGAGGTTAAATCTCCCTCTTACCTCTTGAAGACAAGCTTTCTAAGCTTTTCTCCTTTCCTTGAAACTTTGTTCACCTCCTAAACAAACCCTAAAATTTTCAAGAAAATTAGTAAATGTTCATAGAAGAATCAAGATTGAAAAACCATGGAGAAATCATTGTTAACAAAATTAAAACCAAACTTTGAATCATTGAATCAAAGCTTACCCTTTAGGAAAAGGTTGGAGAAGTTTTGAACAAGATAGGATAGGTTTGTGACAAAACCTTGTGAAGGAGAAATGGTTAGAATATATCTTGAGTTAAAACAAAACCAAGAGATGAATTTTTAAAGGATGGATGGTGTAGTTTGCAAGTGGTGGCCGAATGTGAAGAAAGAAGATGGAAGAGAAGTTTGCTTGATTTCCTTGGTACTTTGAGAGAAATAAACTTATGTATGATAAGTATAAAAGGCATAAGGATGAGGACGTACAAGAAGGTAGCTGTGACCGTGTGAATTGCTTGTGAAATTTGAAAAGATTTACTTGAGTAATTATCCAATTTTTGAGTGCACATGGACAGCTCTGCCGTGTGACTTGTGAGGAAATAATAAAGAGATTTATTTGCATAATTATCCAATCCTTCTAGCTGCTGCCGTGAGTGACATTGTGAGGAAATAATAAAGAGATTTACTTGATTAATGGTCCATTACTTTACAGCTAGCGTGAGTGACTTGTGATGATAAAATCAGGAGATTTATTTGAATCATTATCCAATTTTTACAGCTGCTGCCTTGCTGCCTTGAGTGACCGTGAGTGACTTTGTGATTGAGTGATCGTGAGGGACTTTGTGAGGAAATAATAAAGATATTTACTTGAGTAAGTATCCAAACTTTAAATGCACATGGACAATCACTTGTCATTGGTCACCAACTTGACTTTGCATGACTTTGGAGTGTTCAGATATCACTTAAAAGCTCCTCCATTCTGCTGGACCGTGGCTACTGCTGGACCGTCTCCATTCTGCTGCTCCATTCAGCTGCTGAACCGTGGAGCTTAGGTGAGTTTAGGGTCCTTAATTTATTATTAGTTCAAGCCTAATTACTAGTTAATTGATTAGCTAATTAATTAGATTTAATTTCCTAACCATTTTTACTTAATTATCCAAGTATATAACTAATTAGTTGAACATATTTAAGCATGTATCATAACCTCTAATTAGAATTAGGATATTAAATTAAAGATTAAATTATAACTAATTACTAGTTAAGTTAGTTTACTTAATTTCTTTATTAGGCAATGAGATCAACTACATTAAGGTTAATTAGTTTCCTAAGCAAAAGTCAAGTCATTATTATTGACTCAATCTTATCCATTGGAAATCAACTTGATTTCCTATCCATTAATCTTATCTATGGTGGATATTACTTGATGGTTTTGTTAGGATTCGTTTTACACCGTTGATCGGATCAACGGTGAAGATCAAAGCTTCTAAATCAAGCTTCAAATCTAATGGTCCACAAGGAAGTCTAAGCTTCTTTCCTTGACCAATTCTCATTAGTTAGAAAAGTCCAACCATTTATTTTGACTATTTCCTATTGGTTCATTTTAATTTTGATTACAGGAAATATTCTAAGCGTATTTTCTGTTAGTTAAAACTTATCGGGTCTAACATTCATAGCAATGGCTGCTATAAATATAACCATAGATATTTATCAGTACAATATTTTTGTTTTTATAGATAGGTTCTAAAAATTAAAAGATTCTTTTCGTGTCACTCGATTCGGGTTTAGTAAGATCCCCATCTTCAAATGAGGCGGATCGAATTTCCTACCGAAAATTATTATTTTTCCTGGCCAGGAGCAAATCACACAAAATGATCAAATATGATCTCAGAACAGTCAAATTATTTTTATACCACACAGAAAATACAAAACAGTGTAATTCTGCTATTACTATTCATATAGTCAGAATTTGGGGTGTTACAGGTGCGGTTATCTCACAATGGACAGTTGGTATCTCCTCTGTGCTGTGGGACAGACCGATGTAAACACACCGACGATTGAGACTGACACACTGTCTTATATCGCGATCTTGTGAAGAATTCCTTGTATAAGCCATGTTGCGTAATTTGTTGATATTGAAAAGCACTTGATTTGAGGCTGATGAGATACAGGCATGTTTCCTTGATCATTCTCTCTGATGTTGTGTCTAACTCCATGGAGTAGGATATTGGGTACCTTGTGCATTTGCATAGTTTGTCAACATATTTATCTGGCATAAATATATATATGATTATGGTACTGTTTCTTTTAATGATGTTATGCCTATTTGTATTATTATTTTACTTATCATCTGAATCTTGATGCTGTTTATTATGTTTGCTATGTTGTATGGCGTCCTACGCCATTTCTGATTCTTTACTGCCATAACTGGTAATGATATTGGATATCTCACCTCTTTTTTGTATTCTGCTATTCTGTTTATATTTATGTTTCTTAAAAGACCGAGGCAAGGAAGAGCCCGTGTTCCCTGGTTTTGGGGTAAGTTAGTCTTCTGTTTGGCTATGGCATCCAGACAAAGTTTCCTAGGGTATGCCAGATTAAGGTTCCATAGAGGCATCGACTCTTGGCACGTCGACTTGATCACCGAGCACTTCGTCTACATAGGAGAAATGACTATAACTTTGGCTTAAGGTCACTATGATCCACCTATCTTCTCTTTTGACGTTTCTGTATGACTGGAGTTCTACATGCCGATGCGTGAGGTGTGGGGCAATCGTGAGTATACCCCACACGTGGATTCATTTCTATCTTCTACACGATCTCTTGCTCATGAATTTATTGCTCCTGTGAGGACCTCCTCTTCTGAGGAGGATCCTATGGAGGAACTTGAGGAGGACCCTTCTAAGATTCCTTCTCAGTAGTCATTGGGGGCATGATACTTTTTGTAACCTTGGTGGCTTGCTGTATAACCTTTTGGGGCATGTAAAGCTTCTGCTTTCTTTTGCGAACTGTTGATGTATTTAATGACTTATGTTATGTAACTAAACATATATATGGTATGTATCTTTTGTATAAATATATGGTTTGATCTTTATGCTATGTTCTGCTAAGTTTATGTTCTTTGCTTACAAAAAAAAATATATATAATATATATATGTATAAAATATAATTAAAAGAAAATGGCTAAGTTGGGATGCTCCATTGATAAGCAGGCTAATACCTATATATAAAATAAACTGGGTCTTAATAATAGTTTTCTTTTGAATTTTTGTACATTTGGTGTGACATCCTCCTCCCGAAAAAAAAAGGGTGTTACACTAGTTTAGTATTAGAGCCCCGGTTTGAGTTTTCTTTTGGGTTTTGTGGTTAGGTCTATTTTGTTTGTGCTGTGTGATTCTCTGTGATTAGTTTCCGAAAGGTTACATCTAAACTTTCCTTGTGTTTTGATTAGTTGACTCTGGAGAAAAGTAATGGCATGAGGTAGAGGAGAACGCGTCAACGTGGAACGTGACAGCGAGGCAATGACTGCAGTTGCTAAAGCCATATAGCGAATGGCAAAAGTTATTGTGCAACAAAATCAATGAGCAGCACAACAGCAAGAGGTAAATGTTGATGCCCAGAATTTGTCTGAATTCCATCGAAACAATCCTCCACAGTTTAGAGGCAAGTTTGATCCAGAAAAGGCAAGTTTATGGATTCAAGAGCTGGAGAAATTTTTTGAAGGAATAGGATGTGCAGACGATTGTAAGGTAACTTATGTCGTATTTATGTAAGTGGGAGATGGTGAAAACTAGTGGAAAGGAACTCAGAGATTGCTACAAGCGGAAGGAAGGGAGATTACATGGGAAGTATTTTGTAATGTATTTCTGCAAAAGTATTTTTCGGATAGTGCAAGGCACGCTAAGGAAATGGAATTCCTTGGGTTACAACAAGGAGGGATGACTATCAACGAGTATGCTACAAAGTTTGAGAGCTTGTCAAAGTTCTCACGGTATCTTCAAATTCGGCTTGATGAGGTGTGGAAATGTCATAAGTTTGAAGAAGGTCTAAGGGTCGAATTGAAGAGAGGAGTACTGCCAATGAGAATGAATCAATTCTCAGCTTTGATGGACATGTGCTGTAGACTTGAGGCATTAGAACCATCTCGAGAGATAAAGAATCGTAACTTGGGACCATCTAGGTGCCAAAGGGGAGGAAACAACAACAACTGGTTTAAGAGGAAACCCTATTCTCGACCACCGGGAAGTCAACAACAATCACCTGGTGGAGGCTCTAGTGGAAATTCTAGTGGCAATATATTTGGTTAGACTTTGGGGTCTTCTCCAAAGTGTATGAAATGTGGAAAGGACCACCCGACGAGGGATTGTACAATCAAAGGAATTATATGCTTTAGATGTGGAAAGCCTGGACATCTCTCCCGAGATTGTAACTAACCCAAGGCGGAGCCCTCTGTCAACAATGCACGAGTTGCAAGACCTCAGGTAGGAGGCATAGTTTACACTATGAGTGGAGTAGAAGCCTCTCAATCTGAAGATCTGATACGGGGAGATGGTACCATAGGAGGTAATCTTTTATCTATACTGTATGATTCGGGAGCAACCCATTCTTTTCTTGCTTATGACTATGTGCATCGATTAGGTTTACCTGTGTCTTCTTTACCTTTTGATTTAAGCGTTTCTACCCCTACTACTGAACCTGTGTTACCACCTATGTTTGTTTGAACTGTCCTTTATCTATTGAAGGTTGAATCTTTTCTGTTGATTTGATCTGTTTACCTCTTTCTCAAATAGATATAATTTTAGGAATGGATTAGTTATCTTTTAACCATATCCTGTTAGACTGTTCAAGTAAAACCATAGTTTTTCCTATGGCTAAAGTTTCTAGATTTTTGACGGCCAACCAAGTTTAAGCTTTCTTGAAAGAGGGAGCTCAGGGATACATGCTATTGTCTTCCTTAAAAGTCGAGAGCTAGATGGATGTGAATATTATTCCTGTAGTCAACAAGTTTCCCGAAGTCCTTCTTGATAATGTACCTAGTTTACTGTCAGAGCGGGAGATAGAGTTCACTATCGATCTTGTGCCTGGATCTGGTCCTGTATCCATAGCACCCTACAAGATGTCGTCATCAGAATTGGTTGTGCTCAAGAAGCAGTTAGTGGAGCTCCTGGAAAAGCAGTTCGTTAGGCCTAGTGTGTCACCCTGGGGAGTGCCAGTGCTGTTGGTCAAGAAAAAGGATGGGACTTCGCGCTTATGTGTAGATTATTGTCAGCTAAACAAGGTCACGATCAAGAACAAGTATCCACTTCTGAGGATAGACGATTTGATGGATCAGTTGAAAGGAACTTCTGTTTTCTCTAAGATCGATCTGCATTTGGGTTATCACCAGATCCGAGTGAAGGTAGAGGATATTCCTAAAATGGCTTTTCGTACACATTACGAATATTACAAGTATCTTGTGATGCTGTTTGAAGTGACGAATGCACCTACCATATTCATGGATTACATGAATAGGATTTTTCATCTTTACCTAGACAGATTCGTCATCGTCTTCATTGATGACATTCTAATCTTTTCTCAAAATCAGGAGGAACATGCTGAACATCTCAATATAGTTCTCTAGATTTTGAAGGAGAAGAAGTTGTATGCCAAGTTGTCCAAGTGTGAATTATGACTTGAAGAGGTTAAGTTTTTGGGTCATGTGATCTCGAAGGATGGAATTGCAGTGGATCCGTCGAAAGTTGAAGCAATTCTATAGTGGGAACAGCCGAAGACTATGACAAAGATCCGTAGCTTCGTGGGATTAGCTGGTTATTATCGAAGATTCATTGAAGGATTTTCAAAGATAGCGGGACCTCTCACTCAACTTACGAGAAAGAACTAAGCCTTTGTATGGACCGATGTTTGTGAATAGAGTTTTTAAGAATTGAAGAGATGACTGGCTACTTCACCAGTTTTGGTTCTACCTGATCCCAATGAACCATTTGAAGTATATTGTGATGCTTCACATCAGGATTAGGATGTGTGCTCATGTAAAATAGGAATGTGGTGGCTTATGCATCAAGACAATTGAGAGTACATGAAAAGAATTATCCTATGCATGACCTAGAGTTAGCGGCGGTGATGTTTGCTTTGAAAATATGGAGGCATTTTCTGTACGGAGCAACGTTCAACATCTACAGTGATCATAAGAGTCTGAAGTACCTATTCGATTAAAAGGAGCTGAACATGAGGCAAAGGAGGTGGTTAGAATTTTTGAAGGACTATAATTTTCAACTCTAGTATCATCCTGGAAAGGCAAACGTGGTGGCAGACGCTTTAAGTAGAAAGATGCTGAGTATCTCTGCTATGATGATCAAGGAAAAGGAATTAATAGAACAATTTCGGGATATGTGGACGTCTGTGGAATTGACACCAAGGAAGATTTGTTTGAATATTGTTACTATCTCAAGTGAATTGATGGAAGAAATCCTAGAGAAACAGAAAGATGACGAGTTTCTACAAAATAAGAGGGAGCTGATGAAGCGAGACATTGTGTTGACAGTTTAGGAAGGGCATGACGGTATTCTGAGGTACAATGGCAGAGTTTGTGTACCTAGTGATCCGAAGCTGAGGAAATTAATTCTTGATGAAGCCCACACGAGCTAGTTAAGTATACACCCTGGAATGACAAAAATGTACCAAGACCTGAAGTGGTTATTCTGGTGGCACGGAATGAAGAGGGATGTTGCCCAATACGTGTCATCTTTTCTAGTTTGTCAGAAAGCCAAGGTTGAAAACTAGAGACCTTTAGGAATGTTGCAACCTCTAACTATTCCTGAATGGAAATGGGATGGCATCACGATGGATTTTGTGGTTGGATTACTGAAGACCCGAAAAGGTTACGACTCGATATAGGTAATTGTGGATTGGCGTATGAAGTCTGCTAACTTCTTGCAGATCAACATAAGGTATCTGACGGAGAAGTTAGCCCATCTGTATATTGGCGAGATTGTTAGACTTCATGGTGTGCCTTCTAGTATTATCTTCGATAGAGATTCGAGGTTCACATCGAGGTTTTGGAAGAGAATTCAAGAAGCAATGGGAACGAAACTTCATCTGAGTTCTGCTTATCATCCTCAAATCGATGGTCAATCGAAAAGGATGATCCAATCGCTGGAAGATCTACTGAGAGCTTGTACTCTAGAACAGACTGGAAATTGGGATGAAGTTTTGCCTTTGATAGAGTTCACCTACAATAATAGTTTTCACTTGAGCATAGGAATGGCACCCTATGAGGCTCTATACGAACGACGGTGCAGAACACCTTTGTGTTGGTACCAAGATGGGGGGCACCTTACTATCAGACCTGATCTTGTGCAGTAAACAATAGAGAAGGTTAAGATGATTCAGGAAAAGATGCGGTAGGCTCAGAGTCGACAGAAAAGCTATGTGGATAAAAGAAGGAAGCCTCTTGAGTTTGAAGAAGGTGAGCATGTGTTTTTGAAAGTCACACCCACGACTGGGGTCAGCCAAGTTCTTAAATCTAGAAAACTTACTCCAAAATTTATTGGGCCTTATCAAATTCTTCGTCGGATAGGTCCAGTAGCCTACCAAATAGCTTTACCACATTTTCTTTCTAACCTTCATAATGTCTTTCACGTGTCGCAATAGCAAAAATACATTCTCGATCTAAACCATGTCATAGCACCAGATATAGTACAATTAAAAGAGAATTTGACCTATGAGACACTTCCCGTAAGGATTGAGGATCGGAGAGTGAAGCGACTCAGAGGAAAAGAGATTCCATTAGTGAAAGTGATTTGGAATGACGTAACCGGAGATTTGACATGGGAGTTAGAGGACAAGATGAAGGAATCACATCCACATGTATTCTAAGGTATGAAAAATTTCAACGAAATTTTTTTTTAGAAGGGGAGAGTTGTAACACCCCTAAAATTGCTTATTTCATGATATATATTCATTTTATAATATTTGTGATTTTTGAGAATTTTTCTGGAATTATTTGAATTGTTTGATTATTTTAAAATTTTTCTCGATTTACGTGCATACTGAGCGGGGCCGAGAAAATAAAATATTTTTTCCAAAGTCAAAAAACTTTGGACTATGGGAACGTCAATGGAGGATCTTACTAAACTCAAGGCCGGGCATGGTTTACAAAGTTTTTTTTTTTGAGATTTTATCTGATAAATGAAATCGCGATACACTTTATTATCTGTTGGACAATAAATTCTATTTTTGCTAACTGTAACCTTTATCCACTGGATAATAGCTCTAGTAGAGTATTAGTCATCTTTTCTAGAGAGCACTTTAATGACATCATCACCAAGACATCACCCTCCACTTTTTCAAAAAGTGTGTGAAGCTTCTCAAGGAAGCTTTGTATCAAGCTTCTCAAGGAAGCTTTGTATCAAGCTTCTCAAGGAAGCTTCACCTTTTCTCTCTCCTCCATTGCAACCCCACGACCATTGGGGGGAAAAGATGACCAAAATTTTCATCTTTTGTCTTTACCACACATCACTTTTTCATTTTCAAACAAGATTTCACTTTTCATTCTCACTTTTCTCCTTTCTCTCTCACACACTTTCTCTTCTTCATTTTCTTTTCATTCTCACGGCCACTATACCATTTTTGGCCATCCATCCTTGCTTCCTCCAACCAACCTTGATTATTGATTCTCCTTGTCACATAGAAGCTTTTCTCTTTGGTGATCCTCTCTTGATTCCTCCATCTTCATCATTTTCTACCAAGCCCTAAAACTTGAAGCTTTGAGGTAAAGTCCTTGACTTTCATCTTTTCTCTTCTCATTTTCAGGATCTTTGGTCACCATTTGATCAAGGACTCCTCTTTTCAAGTTTTGGTTGTTGATTGGGTGAGTTTGACTATCCTAGGGTTTTGTTGGTGGTGATGGACGAAAATCACAAGGAGGTTCGAAGAAGCTTGCTTTCTTTTGTTATCTCTTGAGGTAAGTGGGAGATCATCCTCTTCAACCTATCTTGGTAGTGAGGAACACGTTTTTGTGGTGATGGTGAGGAATCCATGTGTGGGTTGCTCACTTTGTTGTATGATTTTCTTTGGTAATGTTGTTTTTGATGGTGTTGTATGACTTTAATACTTGCTCTTGTGTAACTTGATGGATTTGGAATGCATTAGATGCTTGGATGTGTATATGGAAAGCAAGGGATTCTTACCCCTTTTTTTTGGAGGCTCACGACCAAGAGGCCTTTAATGGGTCCAATGTAGAATTTTTGTGCTACTTTAGAACTCAAGCAATCAAGTAATAAGTAATTAATAATGTGATGAAAATTTTGGGTTCCTAGCCCTTGAGAGGTCACAGCCATGAAGGGCACCCATGGACAAAAATTTTGTATTAATTAAAACTTAGGTAATTAGGTGGTTAGATAATTAATTAGGAATTCATAATATGGAAAAAATAAAGAACAAACTCTTATCCTATAGCCTAGAGTGATTTTTGGACAAAGAAAGAACATAAGTGTGGGTAAGGTTGTGAGGAGCTTAAAATAATTAATTTACGTGAGTTTGATCTTAAACAAAGGAGAGGACTTATCTAAATAAGAGCAATAAAGGTTGAATGAGAAATACTAGAGAACTCCCCTAGAGAGGTTAATAGAAAAATATAACAAAAATGAGGCACAACTTTCATACTAAACTTTAAAAAGCATGTCTTTACTCTTGAGATTGGATATTGACTTGTTGTGGGTCCATAAGTGGGACCAAGGATTATTGTTAATTGATTGGGCCTAATGTGGCATGTAATCATGGACAAGTCATACTATTATTGAATATCTATATATATATATATGCATCATCATGCATTATGAAAGTCTGTTGGACTCTGTTTGTAACGTTGTATGCCTAGGAGATGAATCACACCTACGTGCGGGTGCGAATAGACTAGTGTAGGTCACTTGTTGACCTTGGGGCGTCGGGGTACAGGTATCTTACAATAGACAGTTGGTAGCTCCTTTGTGCCATGGGACAGACCAATGCAAAGGCACCGACAATCTGGACTGAGACATTGTCCTATATCGCGATCTTGTGAAGAATGCCTTGTATAAGCCATGTTGCGCAATTTGTTGATATTGAAAAGCACTTGATTTGAGGCTGATGAGATACAGGCATGTCTCCTTGATCATTCCCTCCGATATTGTGTCTAGCTCCATGGAGTAGGATATTAGGTACCTTGTGCATGTGCATAGTCTATCAACATATTTATCTGACATAAATATATATATGATTATGGAACTGTTTCTTTTAATGATGTTATGCTTATCTGTATTATTGTTTTACTTATCATCTGATTGTTGATGTTGTTTATTATGTTTGCTATGCTGTATGGTGTCCTACGCCGTTTCTGGTTCTTTACTGCCATAACTGGTAATAATGTTGGATATCTCACCTATTTTTCAAATTCTGCTATTCTGTTTATATTTATGTTTCTTAAAAGACTGAGGTGAGGAAGAGCCTGAGTTCCTTGGTTTTGGGGTGAGTTAGTCTTTTGTTTGGCGATGGCATCCCAGCGAGGTTTGTCAGACTGAGGTTCCATGGAGGCATCGACTATTGGCACGTCAACTTGATCACCGTGCACTTCGTCTACTTGGGAGAAGTGACTGTAGCTTTGGCTTGGGGTCGCTATGATCCACCTGTCTTCTCTTTTGACATTTCTGTATGCCTAGAGTTCTACATGCCGATGCGTGAGGTGTAGGGCGACCGTGAGTATACCCCACATAAGGATTCATTTCTGTCTTCTGCACGATCTCCTGCTTGTGAATCTGTTGCTCCTGTGAGGACTTCCACTTCTGAGGAGGATCGTAAGGAGGAACCTGATGAGGACCTCTCTGAGGTTCCTTCTGAGTAGTCTTTGGGGACATGATACTTTTTGTAGCCTTGGTGGCTGCCTGTATAACCTTTTGGGGCATGTAAAGCTTCTACTTTCTTTTGCGAACTGTTGATGTATTTAATGACTTATGTTATGTAACTAAACATATATATGGTATGTATCTTTTGTATAAATGTATAGTTTGATCTTTATGCTATGCTCTGCTAAGTTTATGTTCTTTACTTACAAAAAAATATATAATATATATATGTATAAGATATAATTAAAAGAAAATGGCTAAGTTGAGATGCTTCATTGATAAGCAGGCTAATACCTATAGATAAAATAAATCGGGTCTTAAGAATAGTTTTCTTTTGAATTTTCATACGTTTGGTGTGACGTCTTTCTCCCAAAAAAAAAGGGCATTACAGAGCCCCCAAGAAAGACCTTTGATAAAGATTAGGAATGGAATCAAGGAGAAGAAGCAATCTCTGGTAAATCCGACAACAAACTTCGTGCATGTTTATGAAAGATTATTTTTGGGGAAATAATCAATTATTTTTCTAAAGCTCTCTCGGGAAGCTTATGATATAAACTGTTTTAAATACAAAATAAGTTAATCCAAACATACACTTCATCTTCTTTATTCTTTTACTTTGCTTGGATTTATTCATGTTTTGCATTGAATCTTTATATTCCATGTGTGTTTTAATTTCTATGGAAAGATGAATATTTTTCTAGGAATAGGATGTAACTCTTCTACTCTTTTATAATAAGTTTTTATTTATTATTTATTAATGTGAATTTACTAGTTCTTGATTCAATTATAGTATCCTTAATGCTTGGGATATGTTGCCGGCCATATTTTCATAGACCTAAGGTATTTTGGAGAAGGATCGAGAGATAAAATGCGAATATCGGAACCTTTACTAATTGAACTCAAGAATTAAGACCTAAAGATAGGCTTAGTCCTTGAAGGAGTCAATGGATATCATAGAACTTGAAGGATTCCAATTAACATAGTACCTTCAAAAGTGAGTATTATTTTAATTTTAACCGATTCTTTTGGACTCGAGAGAGGGAATTGAATTAAAATAATCCACCTTCAAGAACGTAAATGAACATTAATGAAGAATAATTTACTTTAGTTATAATAGGTAGTTGTAGTGAAATCCTAGTCCTAAAATCTTAGTCATTTGTTAATCCCATTTATTTTATTTTTTGTTTGCTCGTTTTAAATTTACTTTTTAATTTACTATCTTATTTTATTCTTGCAATTATTTTTGTTAGCCTAAATAATTAAAATTATCGTAGTTTAGTAATCACACGATCCTCATGGGAACAAGACTATTACTTATCACTTTATTACTTATGGTGACTCGTGTACTTATGGTTCAATTAATACACGTATCTTGGGCATTATGGTGACCTCATTGATTTAGTGAATACCAACATTGCGAGTTATTTGCACATTTTGTTAGTTAAGGGGCGAATATCTTACTAGCCACAAGGCGGCCTTAGGGACATATTAAGATCCAACAGTCACTGTGATGAGGTGAAGACCTCGTTATCACAACAATATGGCCATAGACGGCCTTGAGGGTTGCCTAAAGGTTTTGGGCGCGTGTTTTGGGATATTGATCCCTCAAACCTTGCTAAGACGGTATTAAAACGGTCTTATGAGTAGTACATAAGTGTTTAACTAGATAGAGATAAGTATTTGAATGAATTATAATTGTAAATTTCATTGCCAATGATTGAGTTGTCTAGTGTTCATACAATAATTATGAATAATAAAAAAAGTAAAGTCTAAAAAGCTGTAACATGAGTTAGAAAAACTAGAAGATAACACTAATTGTGAGACCTAACTGTAGCATCTTTGTTGCTTGGTCGCATTCCAATGTTTATGGATCTCTTTTCCATTAAGAGTTTCAAGTTTGTATGCTCTTGTGTTCGTCGTGCTTGTTACTCAATATGATCCCTCTCAATTAGGGGCTATGCTTCCCTTAGGAGGCATTCTTTCAACCAACATCCATTTTTTTTGTAGAACTAGGTCTCCAAGCTTAAATCTCCATGGTATGACTTTGGAGTTATAAAAAAGTGTTGTTTTTGTTTGAGTGTGACTTCTCAGACGTGAGCCATCTCTTTTTGTTCTTCAACTAAGTCTAGACTGTAATGGATAAGTTCTTCATTGCTTTCCTCAAAAAAGTATTACTTTTGCCAACTGGGCTCCCCAAATTCTACTGGAATCATAGCCTTGCATCCGTAAGTAAGTTTGAAGGGAGTTTTACCAGTGGGGGAAATAAGGGTTGTCCTATATGCCTAAAGACATGGCCAAGTTATTCTGTCCAATCTCGTTTAGCATCGTCCAGCCTCTTCTCGAGACCTTGGAGAATTACCCTATTGGCGGCTTTTGCCTGTCTGTTGGTCTAAGAGTGCTCCACCAAAGTGAAGTTCTGTTTGATGTGGAAATCAAATATCAACTTATGGAAATTCTTATCCACGAATTGGGTTCTGTTGTCTGTGACTATGGACTCCAGGATGCCAAAGTGATTATGATATTTTTATAAGTGAACTTCTATATCTTGGCCAAGGTAATGATAGGGAGAGGCTCGACTTCAATCCACTTTATGAAGTAATCGATGGCCACTATGAGATATTTGAGTTGTCTTAGGGCCAAGGGGAATGATCCGAGGATGTCCATCCCCCATCTGAAAAATGACCATGGGATCGAGAGGGTGGAGAGTTCTTTAAGTGGTGCTGAGTGGATATCAGCTAACGTCTGGCATTTATTCAATTTTGCACATACTCCATGGTGTCCAGAGTTATGGTTGGCCAAAAGTAACCCACCTTGAGGGCCTTCCGAGCCAATGATGCTCACAGCTCCCTTCATGGATCTAAGCCAAGGTATACTAGGCTTGCTCGGGTTTAAGATACTTGATGAGAAGGGTAGACAAGCTTTTGTGGTAAAGCTGGTCGTTGTACAAAGTGTACCAGCTTGAAGTCCAAGTTACCTTTTTTACTTCTTTTGTGATTGTTGGTAGGATCCCGTCACGAAGGTAAGTGACCATAGGTTTGATCTAATCATCGTTTTCATTTATTGCCATAACCACTTTAGACTTAAAGATGGCGGGGGGTACAAGGGTTTCTTGGATCACAAACCTATTTGTTTCCTAGTGCCTTTATACTAGCCAATTTGGAGAGAATGTCAGCTCTAAAGTTCTTCTCTTTGGGGATATGTTCTATCTTGGCTTGGGTGAAGCCATTAAGGAGTTCCTTCACTTTAGCTAAATACTTTTGAAGTAAAGGCTCTTTGGCCTGATAGTCACCAATGACATAGGCAGTCACCGTCTGGGGATCATTGTATAGTTTGATCTCAAATGCTCCAAAGTCCTTTGCCATGGTAAGTCCTATGATGCAGGCTTCATACTCTGCTTGATTGCTCAAAATGGGGAATTTGAAGTTTAGGGAGTGTTTAATAGTTACTCCTTCGTCGTTCTCAAGTATTATCCCAGCACTGCTTCCCTTGGGGTTGGAGGATCCATCAACATAGATGGTCCACTCGTTTCCCTTAGGAGGGTTGGGATCCTGCGCCAGTTCAACAATGGAGTCAGAAAGAGCTTGGGCTTTTAATGGCCTGGCAGGAGTCATACGTGATTTTGAATTTGGAGAGCTCCATTGACTAAGCAATCATTCTTCTAACAAAATTTAACTTATGTAATACTTGCCGGATTGGTTGGACCACAATGGCTAGATGGCACTCGATGTACTATCATAACCTTCATGCCATCATAAGGAATGTATAAGCTATTTTCTTGATATTGTAATAGTGAATCTAAGGCCCTTGACAAACTTTTCTGATGAAGTAAACTAGCTTTTGTTCGTCATCCATTTCTTTCACTAAGATAGAACTCACGACTTTTTCGTTAACTAAGAGGTAAAGGTAAAGCGTCTCGTTGGTTTTAGTCTGGTCAAGATGGGAGGGGATGCCAGGAAGTTTTTCAGTTTCGTGGATACCACTTCACACTCTGGGTTCCGTAGGATGTCTTTTCAATTTTTTAGAATCTTGAAGAAAGGAATAGACTTGTATGCTGCTTTGGACATGAACTGAGTGAGGGCCACTAACCGTCCTGACAGCTATTGGATTTCCTTTATTAACTCCTAACTACACATATTGATGATTGCTTGGCATTTTTCTGGATTGGCCTCGATGTCGTGGTGCATCAACATGAATCTAAGAAAATTTCTAGCTTGGACTCTAAGGGCACATTTCTTCGGGTTAAGCCTCATATTGTGTTTCTAGAGTTTTTGGAATACCAGTTCGAGGTCCTAGATGTGGTCACTCGAGGTAGGAGTTTTGACAATTGTAATGTCTAAATACTAATACTTACAGTATATCCGGAATTACACATTAGTAATTAGGATTAGGTACGTCACAACTAAACTAATATTATTCTCCATAATACATTTATAATGCATATAATTATATATGAGCCTGGTAAGGGAAATATAATATACATATAACAAAAATTCTCATCTATACAAACTTGTACATCATTGTACAATATATACAAACTAGGCCTTTAAGGCACAAATACTTAAAAACTATGTGCAATCCTTTGTACAAAAATAGATACAAAACTATAGTCCAAATGAGAAGACTAAGTAATCTACATTCACATTCTTTATCTTACTTAGAAGAAGATTCATTCCCTAGAATTATCATAGAAATACAAATACACAGGATGAAAATTCTACAATTCTCAGTAGTTCTATTATATAAAATGACATCACAATAATTTCAGCTGCTTCGGGGAAATCATTTCACTATAACATAGAAATGTGGCAAAAGTCTTTTTTCTTCCCGAAGTAGGAATTCCATTTTAATCTTTTATCCACGACATCATTAAATAACCATAAATTATATCAAGAAGATTTATTCACAAACTATATCTCGTAATCTCTAGGATATTTAGATTATTCTCTAATGCAAATATTCAACATCAAATTTACATAGTATATAAATAATAAATTTTTTATAATAGTGTATATATGCTCAACTTAGCATAAATCACTATTTAACTAAGATTATTCCTGAGTATCTTTAGCCAAATCTATAAATGATCTCATTCCTTCTTTATCAAGGACTATATTCAACAGTAAAGTTAGGTTCACCCCCTATCTCGATGATCACTCTTCTCTCGAGAATCATTTCTGGATTATTTCCCCATTCCTAAGAATTATTCTAGTTTATATTCCTTCCCAGAATTTATTCTAATCTATCTCCCTTCTTGGAATTTATTCTAGTTTATCTCTCTTCCCAGAATTTGTTCCAGTTTATAGCCCTTCTCAGAGTTTATTCTAGTTTATCTCCCTTCACGGAGTTTATTCTAGTTTATCTCCCTTCCAAGAATTTATTCTGATTTATATCCAATACCTATTTATTCAAGATACTCTCATATCACAAGATTATATCCAACACTTATTTAGGATATTCTCATACACGAGGTTATATCTAATATCTATTCAATTTAGAGCACTTTACATTTCAATTCAATCCAAAGCACTTTATATTTCAATTCAATTCTATCTCAACTTTATCTTTGTAAAGTAGTAATACATTCTTGTACACTTTATAATCATAGTAAGTGTACAATTCAATTATTATGAGTGCACAAGTGAACTAAGTGCACAATATTGTTCATTCATTATCTACTAAGTGCACTAGATGAACACTTCATAAATAAACTAAGTGCACAGTGAAATAAGCGCACAATATCATCTTATCATCAATTCATCAATATACTATGTATTCATCCATAATACAAGTCAATTTATCTAGCAACTTTCCTCAAATATTTTCACAGTACTTAATACAAGGTATCCCTTTGGGTTTTCATACAATAGGAAGCTCTAATTACTCAAAACATGTCATTTTAGAAGTATCTATTCGAATAGACCTCCTGGTCTATTCGATTAGCACTCACTAATTTGCATTCTGGAAGTGCCTAATCAAATAGACTTCCTGGTGCATTTGAATAGCACTCACTAATTTGCATTTTGGAAGTACCTATTCAAATAGACTTCCTGGTCTATTCGAATAGCACATACGAAAATGCACCAGAAGCATCATAAAACATTAGTAACTTCCATTCTTTCCAACAACATACCATCAAAACTTAACATACACACACATTCATACTAAAATCCAAGTGGAAAATTGATAAAGATGGATAAAACATAGAAAAATTACACAATAACCCCTACCCCTACTCCTTAGTGAAGCTATTTCTTTCCTATTCTTTGTTCCTCTTTCTTATTCCTTCTTTGTTCTTCCTTTATTTCTTCCTTCCTCTTCTCTACCTTTTGTTTTGCTTCCTGTCTCTATCTCTTTCTCTCTTTCTTTTCCTTTCTTTCTTTCTTTCCTATTCTTATTGCTTTTGTTGCTACTGGTTACGTGTGAGAGTGAAAGAAAGTGAGAAATATGGTGAAAGACGGTGGAAGAATGAAATAGGATAAGAACGTTGGACTTCTATGGCTAAGTGAAAGTTTTGTATCTCTTAGGGATACTTTGATTTATCGTTAAGGAGTTTTCCAACTTTCCTAAGTGTTATAGAAAATTCTAGGACTTCATTTAGTCCTTATACTCATTATTCAATAATTTTTTATACACTTGACAACTCTATTACTCTTCCTTAAGTTAAGTTAAACATAAGGAATTAAGCTAATAGGCTCATAGGTATTTGCCTTAACCTGTATTCATTTCTAAAATATTCTCCATCCTCTATTTAACTTCTCCACAAAATTTCATAATAATCTGAGCTACTTTCTTATTTAATTTGGCCTTTAAATACTTATCATGTGTTATTAAAAATGTCAAATTACCTCAGTTAGTTCTCCAAAATTTATCACAACTTATTCTAACTATCTGTGATCTAGAAATAAGTTTTGCATATTTTATTTCCATCATTTAAGCAATTTGTGCTAAATTCTGAGCTAATATAAGCTATTTTCTCATGTCTAGTGTTATAGCATCATACCTAAATTAGCTCAAAAATTTACCAAACTCCACAGATAATTAACACAATTATTAATAGGCTTCCATGACAATTATTAAGACTATTAGGTTAGGGAGGATGTTATAACAATCATATCATCAATGCATATTTCAAGTATGTTCCCAATTTGTTCTTCGAAGACATTGTTCATCATTCTGTGGTATGTGGCTCCGGCGTTCTTAAAACCAAAAGGCATAACCTTATAACAGTAGCTAGCTCACTCTATGATGAACGTCGTCTTGTCGTCATCATCAAGATGCATTAGAATTTGATTATATCCAGAATAGGCATCCATGAAAGAGAGAATTTGGAAGCTAAAAGAATTATGCACCAGTTTGTCAATATTGGGAAGAGGATAGAGATTCTTTAGGCAAGTTTTATTGAGATTTGTATAGTCCATACACATCCGCCACTTCCTATTCACTTTCTTCACTAGTATGTAATTGGAGAGCTAGTGGTATAAGCTATTTCTCATATGAACACAACGTCCAAGAGTTCTTTGACTTGAGCCTCGATGATCTTCTGGCGCTTTGGCCCGACTTTCCTTTTCCATTGTGATACCGACTTAGCATGAAAGAAAAGGAAAGTCGATGTAAGATAAAGTTGACTCGGGCATGTCAATCGAGGTTCAGGCAAAGAGGTCCATACTTATTAGTAACAATGTAATCAACCCGTCTTGTTCTTCCTGGGATAGATGGCCCCCGACCTTAGTGACTTAGTCCAACTTCTCACCACACTATAAAGGCACTAGTTCTCCCTCAAGATGAGAACGCATATCCCAGATCTCCTCTAGCACATCCAACTTGGTCAATAGGACATTAGGATGGAATGTAGTGACAGGATTGGGTGTGCATGGTGAGGGCATTTTTGGGGCCTTCCCAATTTTAAGCTGGCATTGTAGCATGTTTGAGTTGGTGCTTAGTCCGCTTTCAAAATAGCGATCTTATTGTCCTTTGTTAGGAATTTCATAGTGAGATGGGTGGTGGAGACACAATGCTGAAGGTGTTCAAGGATGGGCTACTTAGGATGATGTTATAGGTAGAGGGACAATCAACCACCTAGAACCTCAACTTCACCAGCTTGATCAATGGCTCAGATCCTAGTGTGAGGTACAAGTTAATATGCCCCTTTGGCAGGATCTTGTCTCCAATGATGTCGATTAGCTCCGCTGAACAAGGCAACAAGTCTTTCTCTAGGAAAGACACCTATGAACATTATGTTTGCAGAGCTTCCTTGATCCACAAAGATCCTACGTTCCTCAGTGTTTGCCAGTACTCGGATATGATAAGAGAATCATCATTTTATGGATCATATCTCCATAGTCGTCATATGAATATATAATAAGGGGTGTTTTCTATGAACTTCGTCCCATTTTTAGATTTGGTCAGGAAACCACACCTAAAATTGCACGCAAATGCCGCTTCTTGGATGCATTTGATTCGTTGCCTCTGGAGAAACCCCCAGAGATTGTGTTTATCGTTCTGGTTACCTCAACATGATGGCGATCATTACCTTGGGATAAAGGGTCATGAGGAGGGCGGGACCACAATCTTTCTTTTCTTCCCAATATGTGACTCTTCCCTTCTCCACTCCTCCCATTGTGGTGATCGTCTTCTTGGTGGAGGAGAGGGATTCCTTCTGGGGCTAGGACTCCATTTTCTATATCCAAGAGATCTACATTGGGAGTTACCATTGCGGGCTTGTAGGATGTATTGGCCAAGATGTCCTTCCCTGATAAGGTCTCAATCACGTCCTGTAGCCAAATGTAATCTTCTGTGTTATGTCTGTAGCCACCATGATATTCACATCACTTAAACTTGTCCTTCTGAACATGTAGGGCTTGGGTCTGAGGGACAATGAGAAGAGTGTATTCCTCAAACTTCCTTCTTAGTGGACCTTTTGGAGGGTTTCACAATGGTCGAGGCTCCTGGTTCTTTCTTTGCTATGGTTCCTCGACCCTCTCAACATCCCTTTTAGCCTTATTCTCCTCCTCCATGTTGATGTACTTTTCGAACTTGCTCTTAAGGTCATCAAGGTCCACAGGTTCGTGAGTTAGGAGGTGAAGGGACCTTGGTGTACTCCAGCCATGATGGCATGCACGACGAACACCTTGTCGAGGCAAGGATCGTCTCGTGTTCTGGGATCGTTCACAGGGCTCTATTGTACCAGTGTCCTGGGTTGCTCTCATCATGGCATTCTACAGTTATTGCCCTTTAGAGCTCTGCAATCCATTTTCCTTGTTCCTTCACCTGCCTATTTTGATGGTGGATAATGGCCAACATCTCTTGATAGGTTGGCTCGTGGTGAGATGATCACTTTGGACGAGGTGGCAGGATGTTGTTGCGAGGTTGTGTCCCATGATGGGGTGGAATCTAGACGATAGTCCGCAGCCTGTTGTTGGGGGCTGTGTGATGGGGGTGGTAAGCCTTGTTCTGGTTGGTGAGAGATGTAACATCTTCCCTAACCTAATAGCTTTAATTATTGTTATGGAAGTTCAATAACACTGGTGTGAGTTGCCTGATTATTTTAGTGACCTTCTAGGTTAGTTTAAGAATGAAGCTATAACACAAAATGTGAAAAATAGTTAGTCTTAACCTAGAACTTGGCATAAATGGATTAGATGTTGGAAATAAAAATAAAAAATTTATTTCTTGATCATAAATAATTAGAAAGAGTTATAGTAAATTTTGAAAAATTAACTAAGCTAATTTACATTTTTAGTAACACGGGATGAGTGTTTGAAGGTCAAATTAAATGGGAAAAATAGCTCAGAATATTATTAGATTTTATAGAAGTATCAACTAGAGAATGGAGAATATTTTGAAGATGAATACAGGTTAAGGCAGATACCTATAAGCCTATTAGCTTAATTCCTTAGGTTTAACTTAACTTGAGAAAGAGTAATAGAGCTTAAGTGACAATTAATAGTGTATGGAAAAATTATGGAATCATGAGTATAAGGACTAAATGAAGTCCTAGAATCTTCTTTCAAACTTATGAAATCATAAAACTTGTTACTGGAAGATCAAAGTATTGCTAAGAGATACAAAACTTCCACATAATTACAAAAGTCAAATGATCTTATCTTTGATTTTTACCTCCACCATCTTTGACTTCTAGCATTTCCTTTCCCATTTTCCCCCACTCACTCACGTAACACACTCAGCAGTAGAAGGATAAGGAAGAAAAAGAAAAAAAAAGAAGAAAAAGAAAAAGAAGAGGAAGAAGGAAAAAGAGAAGGAACTAAGGAAAATAAGAAGATAACTAGAATACCATCCACTAAGGAGTAGAGGTAGGGGTTGTTGTGTAACCTTACTATACTCTCTTCTTCTTGTTTTCTTGAGTTTTGTATGAATGAATGAGTTGGGAGTTCTTATGATTTTTATAAGGAGATGGATATACATATTTACATAAGGTTGATGAGATTTAAGTATGGTTATACATATAAATGAGCTTAATCAATAGAGCTTTCTTGTGATAATGTATAGAAGATCATAGTATTGATTTTCATTGTTTTACTACATGGTTTTAGCTTGAATAGATGTATATGGTTGATGATATTGATTTTATTGGAAATGATAGTTTGATTAGAAGTTATAGTTTTGATAAAAGTTTTGATTTAGTTTGAATTGCTACACAACCTTGAGGTTTTATGTGAGTTTAACATGTTTGGGAACCATTTTCCAGTGTTGAATTCATTTGTTAATAAATTATGAAGTCATAAATTGATTTCCAGTTCATGGAACCTGTTTCTGAGCATTCAGCCACAAGGAGATTAGTTCGTCAAAAAGTGATCGATTAATCAGTCAATAACAGAAATGAAATTTGGCCAATCGATTAATCGGTTAAAAAGTGATCGATTAATCGGTTAATGACAACAAAGATAGAGGATTCTATGCTAATGTTAGGCGATTAAGTAGTGAGTTTTCGGGCGATTAATTGCCCAAAGACAAAAAATTACCAGTCCCTTGTTTTGCTTAAACAGAGTTCTATATTGAATGAGATCTTTAACTAAAGCAATGTTTATTATAAATGTGCACTTATTGACTTAGAGAAATGGTGATTTTGTGCACATAGCTTCTTTGAGATTGATGATTTTGTGCATTTAGTTACTTGTGGAATAGAGTAACCATTTTATGCACTTAGTATATGATGAATGAATGATATTGTGCACTTAATTCTCTTGTGCACTTAGTATAGTTGAATTGTACTCTTGCTATGATTGTGAGGTGTAGTAGAATTGTAATGCTCATTTGAAATAATAAGTTGAGCTAGAATTGAATATTGAATCGAGAATTGCCCCCTTAAATAATTAAGGTCGAGTTAGTTTTGAATTTGAAATTATAAGTGCTTATAGAATAAGACACATTGGACATTTATCCTTGAAAAGGGGAGGAAAATGGTGTAACATCCCGAAAATTCTTTATTTCATTATAAACGATCATTTTATAATATTTATGATTTTTTAGGAATTTTTGTGGATTTTTCTGAAAATGATGAATATTTCAATATATTCTTCGTTTTGCGTGTACACTGAGCGGAGCCGGGGAAAATAGAATATTTTCCCTGAGGCTGGTAAACTTTGAACTGTCAACGTGTCAACGGGGGATCTTACTAAACCCGAGGCCGGGTACAGTTTGCGAGATTTACATTTTTTTAAGGTTTTATCTGTTAAATAAAATTGCGGTAGCATAAAATTATCTGATGATTAATAAAATATTATTTTCATCAATTGTAAATTTTATTCACTGAGAAAATAATTCCACAGTGTAATTAATCATCTGTCAGATGTATTTAATTTGGAGACAAGTTTACTATGTACTTTATCGAGGAGCGCGCGAAGCTTCTCAAGGAAGCTTCCTCCAACCATTATTTTTATTATTTCTCTCTCCTCCCATTTTGTGTAGCACGTTTGAGTTAAGGGGTCTAATTCATTTTCTTTCTCACCTTTTCCCCTCCTCTTTGTACGCAGCTTACTATTCACTGATCCTTCTCTCTTCTCTTTCACCCCACAGCAGCAACACCGTCCACCCACACCTCCATTTTGTTCTTCAAAAAAATGTCACACCCCTTGCACCATTGTGTTTGGAGGACCACTATCATTGAGGAAATCATCTTCAAAGTTCTGCATTCTCTTCATCTTCATTCTCTTGCATCTTTGAAGCTTAAAGATTGGAGCTTTAAGGTAAAGCTCTCAGTTTTTTCTACCTCTCTTCTCATTTTTATAACCCAATGTCATTTTGATGACCATGGGTATTCATTTCAATATTGGGTTCTGATTTTGCAAGTTTAAATGTTTAAGGATTTCCTGGAAGCTGAAAACGAAATCCTGACAAAAAAGGAGCAACCTTTCTTTATGCTTCTCTAAGGTAAGAGGAAGATACCCCTCCTCAACCTATTTTAGCATTTAGGAACGTCTGTGATTAGTGTTGAGGGTCATTCTATTTTTGAATGTTGTTTGTATTGTATGTGTGCTATTTGATTGTTTGTGTGCTTTGATATATATCTGGATGTATTGGAACGTGTAATATGGAAGGGAATGACTTCCGATTGGTTCTCAGATGGTCACGGTGTTGAGCCCAGAAATTTGGAAATTTCATGTGAAAACTAGTAACAGTATGAACTCCTGGCCAAACCCGTCAAATATGATATCCTAATCATCTAGTGAAATGTTAAAATCCGTCGAGTATGAACCCATGGCCATGCCCGTCGAATTTGATTCCTGGTCATTTAGTGCAATGTCAAAACCCATCGAATATGATATCCTAATCATCTAGTGAAATGTTAAAATCCGTCGAGTATGAACTCCTGGCCAAACCCGTCGAACTTGATGTCTTGATCACTTAGTAAAATGTTAAAATCTGTCGAGTATGAACTCCTGGCCAAACCCATCGAATATGATATCCTAATCATCTAGTGAAATGTTAAAATCCATCGAGTATGAACCCCTGGCCATGCCCGTCGAATTTGATTCCTGGTCATTTAGTGCAATGTCAAAATTCGTCGAGTATGAACTTCTGACCATGTCCGTCGACATTAATCTTCAGGCCAAACCCGTCAAATTAGAGTTTTTGACCACTTAGGAGAGAAACTCCTCCAATGCAAAATCCGTCGAATTTGAATGACCATATCCGTCGAGTGACATATTCGTCAAGTTAGAATGCCAATACCCATCGAGAGACATACTCGTCGAGTAGATTTCCTGTCCATTTAGCAGAAGCTTCCCAAAGTTAATATTCGTCAAGTAGATTGTCAAGATCCGTCGAATTAGAGTTTCTGACCATAGTGTTTTTCGTCGGTTCGACCCTTGGGGGACTTCTCCAACGTCGACACCCACATCCGTTGGTTTAGGATTTCTGCTGACCTTCTGGAAAAATTCGACAGTTTTGATCTCCGTTCGACAGAAGCTCCATCCGTCAGAAATTGATTTTTATCCAATCTTGTTATAAAATGTTATCCCATCTTTCATCCTTCTGCCATATTATTTTTCATCGAATGGCAGCCTCAATCCTCCACTAAATACATTGTCTCCGTCGAATTCACAAGTATGGTTTATCACCCAATACCTAGCAATTAAATCTGTGACTTTGTTGGTGATTCTGGCCGTGTATCTTCCTGGACTCAAAACCTTTGGATTAATAAAAGCACATAAATAATAAATAATTGGATGACTAGAAATTAATTAGGGATTCATAAACAGGGAAGAACATGAGTATGGGTGAGCTTGTGAGGCACATAATGAATTTAATGGTTGACTTCTATCGTGACTATGAATGGAAATTATGGTTATCCTTAAAATGTACTATTGGCTAGTTGTGGATCCATAAATGGGATCAATTCTTGTTATTAAATGATATGACACGCATTAGAAGCATGATGGACCTAGTTGGTCATGAAGAGTATGATTGTGTTATGCATTGAACAAAAAGAATGTGATTGTCCGTTGGTTAAGGCCGGTAGCCTAGGAGTTGAACTTACACCATTGTACAGGTACAAATAGACAAGTGTAGGTTACTCGTTGACCTTGGGGGCGTCAGGGTGCGGGTACCTCGCAATGGGCAGTTGGTAGCTCTCTGTCCGTGGGGCAGACCGATGCAAACACACTAACGATCCGGGACAGGGACAGACCATTTGTCCTATATCGAGATCTGTGTAGAATGTCTTGTAAAATGCCATGATGTGCACAATGATAATTTGAGAATTATAGCACTTGAGGGCCTGGGCAGCCAAGGAATACAGACATACCTCCTGATCGTTCTCTCTGACTGTTTTGTGTCTAGCTCCGTGGAGTAGGATTTTGGTTATTGAGGGCACGTATGCATAATGAGTCCATGAACTATCTGGCATACATTGTTATTATAATTGGAACTGTTGTACTTCTGATATATCTATATGTATATGACTGCTTGGAACTATTTGGTTGATCATAATTGCTATTGAATATTTATTACCATTATTGCTGTCATAAATGCTATGTGGGCGCTTTGCGCCGTTTGGTTTCTCGATGGTATAATTGGTAATGATGGTAGGATGTCTTACCTCCTCTCTGTCTCTCCATTACTGTTTTGTCCGTATACTGTGTTCCATAGAAGATAACTGCAAGGAACCGGAAGCTCCCGACTTCCCTGGTTTTTGGCCTCATCTCGATTGAGCGGCTGCAGAAGAATATGGAGCCACGAATACAGAGATTTTTGGGAGATGTGCGCCTGACTTTCTTGGGAGGGCCAGAGTGCTGGTACATCAACTATGGTTCTTAGCGTTGCGTCTATACGGGGGATGTATCGATATCTCTAACTTGGAGACGCCACGAGCCGCCTGTCTTCACCTGCTGTATTAGTTTACGTTTGGAGTTTCAACTACTGATACCCGAGATGTGGGGTGACCGTTATTTCACTCCGCGGGAAGACTCTTTTCGTTCCACAGCTCGGGCCTCGTCCCGTGACTCTGCGATTCCTATGGTGATTTCCTCTGATGAAGAAGATCCTGAGGAAGATCCCGAAGAAGTTCCTGAGGATGACCCCGAAGAGGATCCTGAAAAGGATCCTGACTCGATTCCTCCCCACTTAAGGGACTGACTTTACTTGTAGCTACTGAGGGCTACCAGTATTTTATTTTGGGGGCCTGATGTTTTGTCTATAGTGGGCTGTATATTCTGATACCGTGGGGATACTTATGTATAATCCTTTGGGGGCAGGTATAGTTTTGCTTTTTGATGTACCAAGCTTTGTAATTAAACAATTTGATAAATATATATGAATATGAAATGTTAATTTACAATGTACGCTTCATCCCTATCTTTATCCTTTATCTCCATTTGTTGTCATTATCATCATGGTTATTATATCAACAAACAAAAAAAATATATATATATAATATACTCACAAATTTAAATACCCAACTATAATCGAGTACATATACGTATTATTAAAATGAACCGGGTCTTAACTCATATAATTTTTATTTCCGCATTGTAATTAACAATGTGACATTCCCTTGGGAAAAAGGGGCGTTCCAAATGGTCGTTAGTTGCTATTCCCATATGAAGGGTAACTCTCTAAATTGAATATTCAAATTTGGCATTAGTGAGTTTTGGAAATGATCTTATATGGGGGAAGGGGATCGAAAGTTCTAGCTTTGAAGACCCCCTATGAAGAAGGTGATCCTTAATTCATATAAATTCCTCGTTAATTTCTTCATTTATGACAGCAATAATGGTAATAAACATTTAATAGCAATTATGATCAACCAAACAGTTCCAGGCAGTCATATACATATAGATATATCAGAAGTACAACAGTTCCAATTATAATAACAATGTATGCCAGATAATTCATGGACTCACTATGCACACGTGCCCTCAATAACCAAAATCCTACTCTATGGAGCTAGACACAAAACAGTCGGAGAGAATGATCAGGAGGTATGTCTGTATTCCTTGGTTGCCCAGGCCCTCAAGTGCAATAATTCTCAAATTATCATCATGCACATCATGACATTTTACAAGACATTCTACACAGATCTCGATATAGGACAGCGTCCCGGTCCAGATCATCAGTGTGTTTGCATCAGTCTGCCCCACGGACAGAGAGCTACCAACTGCCCATTGTGAGGTACCCGTACCCTGACGCCCCCAAGGTCAACGAGTAACCTACACTTGTCTATTCGCACCCGCACAATGGTGTAAGTTCAACTCCTAGGCTACTGGCCTTAACCAACGGATAATCACATTCTTTTTGTTCAATGCATAACACAATCATACTCATCATGACCAACTAGGTCTATCATACTTCAAATGCATGTCATATCATTTAACAATAAGAATTGATCCCATTTACGGATCTACAACAAGCCAATAGTACATTTTAAGGATAACCACAATTTCCATTCATAGTCACGATAGAAGTCAACCATTAAATTCACTATGTGCCTCACAAGCTCACCTATACTCATGTTCTTCCCTGTTTATGAATCCCTAATTAATTTCTAGTCATCCAATTATTTATGATTTATGTACTTTTATTAATCCAAAGGTTTTGAGTCCAGGAAGATACATGACCAGAATCACCAACAAAGTCACAGATTTAATTGCTAGGTATTGGGTGATAAACCATACTTGTGAATTCGACGGAGACAATGTATTTAGTGGAGGATTGAGGCTGCCATTCGACGAAAAATAACATGGCAGAAGGATGAAAGATGGGAGAACATTTTATAACAAGGTTGGATAAAAATCAATTTTTGTCAGATGGAGGTTCTGTCGAACGGAGATCAAAACTGTTGAATTTTTCCAGAAGGTCAGCAGAAATCCTAAACCGACGGATGTAGGTGTCGACGTTGGAGAAGGCCCCCAAGGGTCGAACCGACGAAAAACACTATGGTCAGAAACTCTAATTCGATGGATCTTGACATTCTACTCGACGAATATTAACTTTGGGAAGCTTTTGTTAAATGGACAGGAAATCTACTCGACGGGTATGTCTCTCGATAGGTATTGGCATTCTAACTCGACGAATATGTCATTCAACGGATGTGGTCATTCAAATTCGACGGATTTTGCATTGGAGGTGTTTCTCTCCTAAGTGGTTAGAAACTCTAATTCGACGAGTTTGGCCTGAAGATTAATTTCGACGGACATGGTTAGGAGTTCATACTCGACGAATTTTGACATTGCACTAAATGACCAGGAATCAAATTCGACGGGCATGGCCAGGGGTTCATATTCGACGGATTTTAACATTTCACTAGATGATTAGGATATCATATTCGACGGGTTTGGCCAGGAGTTCATACTCGAGGGATTTTAACATTTTACTAAGTGATCAAGACATCAAGTTCGACAGGTTTGGCCAGGAGTTCACACTCGACGGATTTTAACATTTCACTAGATGATCAGGATATCATATTCGACGGGTTTTGACATTGCACTAAATGACCAGGAATCAAATTCGACGGGCATGGCCAGGGATTCATACTCGACGGATTTTAACATTTCACTAGATGATTAGGATATCATATTCGACGGGTTTGGCCAGGAGTTCATACTGTTACTAGTTTTCACATGAAATTTCCAAATTTCTGGGCTCAACACCGTGACCATCCGAGAACCAATCGGAAGTCATTCCCGTCCATATTACACGTTTCAATACATCCAGATATATATCAAAGCACACAAACAATCAAATAGCACACTTACAATACAAACAACATTCAAAAACAGAATGACCCTCAACACCAATCACAGACATTCCTAAATGTTAAAATAGGTTGAGGAGGGGTGTCTTTCTCTTACCTTAGAGAAGCACAAAGAAAGGTTGCTCCTTTTTGGTCAGGATTTCGTTTTCAGCTTCCAGGAAATCCTTAAACATTTAAACTTGCAAAATCAGAACCCAATATTGAAATGAATACCCATGGTCATCAAAATGACAGTGGGTTACGAAAATAAGAAGAGAGGTAGAAAAAGCTGAGAGCTTTACCTTAAAGCTCCAATCTTTAAGCTTCAAAGATGCAAGAGAATGAAGATGAAGAGAATGCAGAACTTTGAAGATGATTTTCGCAATGATGGTGGTCCTCCAAACACAATGGTGCAAGGGGCGTGACGTTTTTTTGAAGTACAAAATGGAGGTGTGGGTGGACAAGTGTATTCTTTTGTTTGTGGGGTGAAAGAGAAGAGAGAAGGATCAGTGAATAGTAAGCTGCGTACAAGGAGGAGGGGAAAAGGTGAGAAAGAAAATGAATTAGACCCCTTAACTCAAACGTGCTGTACAAAATGGGAGGAGAGAGAAATAATAAAAATAATGGTTGGAGGAAGCTTCCTTGAGAAGCTTCGCGTGCTCCTCGATAAAGTACATAGTAAGCTTGTCTCCAAATTAAATACATCTGATAGATGATTAATTATACTGTAGAATTATTTTCTCAGTGAATAAAATTTACAATTGATGAAAATAATATTTTATTATTCATCAGATAATTTTATGATATCGCAATTTTATTTAACAGATAAAACCTTGAAAAAATACAAATCTCACAAACTGTGCCCGGCCTCGGGTTTAGTAAGATCCCGCATTGACACGTTGACAATTCAAAGTTTACCAGCCTTAGGAAAAATATTCTATTTTCCCTGGCTCCGCTCAGTTTACACGTAAAACGAAGAATATATTAAAATATTCATCATTTCCAGAAAAATCCACAAAAATTCCTAAAAAATCATAAATATTATAAAATGATCGTTTATAATGAAATAAAGAATTTTCGGGATGTTACAACACTCCCCTTCTAAAAAGGAATTTCGTCCTCGAAATTTGCATAACTGTTGGTGTTGCTCCTTCATCTTGTCTTCCAGCTCCCAGGTTGCATCTCCTGTCACCTCGTTCCAGATTACTTTCACCAATGCGATCTCCTTGCCTCTTAATTGCTTTATCTTCCTATCCTCGATTCTTACAGGAAACGTCTCATAAGTTAAGTTTTCTTTTAATTGTACTGCATCCGGTGCTATGACATGACTTAGGCCAGGAAGGTATCTTCGAAGTTGTGACACATGGAAAACATTATGAATGTTTGAAAGGAAAGGAGGTAAGGATATTTGGTACGCTACAGGACCTACACGACAAATGATTTGGTATGGTCCAAGGAATTTAGGAGTGAGTTTTCTAGATTTTAAAGCCCGGCCTACCCCAGTCGTAGGTATGATTTTCAGGAATACATGCTCGCCTTCCTCAAACTCAAGAGGCTTTCTCCTTCGGTCTGCATAACTCTTTTGCTGACTTTGAGTCGTTCTCATCTTTTCCTGAATTATCTTAACCTTCTCAGTTGTCTGCTGTATAATCTCTGGTCCAACAGTAAGGCGCTCGCCGTCTTGGTACCAACACAGAGGTGTTCGAAACCGTCATCCATGCAGAGCTTCATAGGGTGCCATCCCTATGCTCGAATGATAACTGTTGTTGTAGGTGAATTCTATCAAGGGCAGAATGTCATCCCAATTTCCAGTTTGCTCTATGGTACAGGCTCTAAGCAAATCCTCCAAAGATTGGATCGTCTTCTCAGATTGACCGTTAGTCTGCGGATGATAAGCAGAACTCAGACGTAACTTCGTCCCCAACGCTTCTTGCAAACTCTTCCAGAGATTTGAAGTAAATCTCAGATCTCTATCTGAAACAATACTCATAGGCACACCGTGTAGTCTAACAATTTCTCCAATATAGATCTGAGTCAATCTATCCAGTTTGTATTTTATTTCGATCGGGAGAAAGTGTGCCGATTTCGTGAGTCGGTCCACAATTACCCAAATCGAATCATGACCTTTTCTTGTCCTTGGCAATCCGACTACAAAATCCATTGCAATATTGTCCCACTTCTATTCCGGAATAGATAATGGTTGCAGCAAACCCGCTGGTCTCTGATGTTCCACCTTAGCTTTTTGACAAACTAGACGAGTCGATACACGTCTAGTGACGTCACTCTTCATTCCATGCCACCAGAACAACTTCTTCAAGTCTTGGTACATTTTTGTTATGCCTGGATGCATACTCAGCTGGCTTGTATGAGCATGGTTAATGATGTATTCTCTAAGCTCTTTGTCACGGGGAATACAAACTCTTCCACGAAACCTCAGAATTCCATCGTTCCTTCCGCAAACTCGTTTCATCTCCTTGCTCCACTTGCTCTCTCACTTCTTGTAAGAACTTGTCAATCTTCTGCTTTTCCTTTATGTCATCCAGTAGCTCACTTGTGATGGTAACCATATTCATGCAAATCTTTCCAGGTTCTAACTCCACAAAAGACCACACATCTCTAAACTGCTCTAGCATATCCTTTTCCTTGATCATCGGGCAGAGACACTGATCATCTTCCTACTTTGAGCATCCGCCACAACATTTGCCTTGCCAGGGTGATACGAAGTTGGAAATCGTAATCCTTCAGGAATTCTAACCACCTTCGTTGCCTCATGTTCAACTCCTTCTGATCATACAAATACTTCAGACTCTTGTGATCACTGAAAATGTTGAACGTTGCTCCGTAGAGAAAATGCCTCCATATCTTCAGAGCAAAAACTACAGAAGCTAACTCCAAGTCGTGCATCGGGTAATTCTTCTCGTGCACTCGCAACTGCCTTGAAGCATAAGCCACTACTCTTCCATGCTGTATAAGTACAGATCCTAGCCCTTAGTATGAAGCATCGTAGTACACTTCAAACTGCTCATTCGGATCGGGTAACACTAACACCGGTGAGGTAGTCAGTCGATTCTTCAACTCTTGGAAACTTTGCTCACAGCTGTCGGTCCACTCAAAAGCTTGGTTTTTCCTCGTGAGTTGTGTAAGTGGTCCAGCAATCTTGGAGAATCCCTCAATGAACCTCCGGTAATATCCAGCTAAACCCACGAAGCTTCGAATCTCCGTCACGGACGTTGGTCTTTTCCATTGCAGCACTGCCTCCACCTTCGATGGATCCACTGAAATCCCATCCTTCGAGATCAGGTGACCCAGAAACTTAACTTCTTCTATCCAGAACTCACATTTTGACAGCTTGGCATACAATTCCTTCTCCTTCAGAATCTGAAGAACTACACTGAGGTGTTCAGCATGGTCCTCCTGATTTTGAGAGTATACCAGAATGTCATCAATGAAGACCACAACGAATCTGTCCAAGTAAGGACGAAAGATTCGGTTCATGTAGTCCATAAAGATAGCTGGTGCGTTCGTCACACCAAACGGCATCACGAGGTATTCGTAATGACCGTATCGGGTACGAAAAGCTGTCTTGGGTATATCCTCCGTCTTCACTCGTATCTGATGATACCCAGACTGCAGATCGATCTTTGAAAACACCGCCGCTCCCTTCAATTGGTCGATTAAGTCATCAATTCTTGGAAGTGGATACTTATTCTTAATCGTTACCTTGTTCAGCTGCCGATAGTCCACACATAATCTTGAGGTGCCATCCTTCTTGCGAACTAACAGCACTGGTGCTCCCCATGGTGACACACTTGGCTTGACAAATTGTTTTTCCAAAAGCTCTTCTAGCTGTTTCTTGAGCTCAGCTAACTCTGTCGGTGCCATCCTATACGGTGCTATAGACACGGGACCAGCTCCCAGTACTAGGTCGATAGCAAACTCTATCTCTCGGCGGTGGTAAACCAGGTACATCATCAGGAAAGACTTCGGGAAACTCATTCACCACTGGAATTGTGTTCACATCAACCTCGTTCTCGACTTTCAAAGAAGACAGTAGCATGTATCCATGAGCTCTTTCTTTCAAGAGAGCTTGAACTCGGTTGGCCGTTAAAAATCTAGAATTGTCCTCTATGGGAAAAACTATAGTCTTTCTGGAACAGTCTAAAAAAACATGGTTGGAGGACAACTAGTCCATCCCTAAGATAATATCTAGTTAGGAAAGGGGTAAACAGATCAGATCGACCGAAAAGGTTTGACCTTCAACAACTAATGGATAATTTAGACAGACTTTGGTTGTAACTACCGGTTTATCAGTGGGGGTAGAAACAGTTAAGTCAAAAGGTAAAGACGACACAGATAGACCCAGTCTTTGCACACAGTCATATGATATAAAAGAATGGGTTGCCCCAAAGTCATACAGCACAGTTAAAAGATTACCTTCTATGGTACCTTCCCTCTGTATCAAATCTTCGGATTCGGAGGCCTCAGCTCCGCTCATAGTGTAGACTCGCCCTCCAGCCTGTGGTTTCTTGGCTCTTGCAGCATTCACTGAAGGTTCGGCCTTCGTTTGATTACAGTCTCGGGACACGTGGCCAGGTTTGCCACATTTGAAGCAGATGAATCCCTTCATGGTACAGTCCCTTATGAGATGGTCTTTCCCACACTTCAGACATCTGGAAGGATACGCCGTGTTCGCCAGTCCGGTTCCCGTAGAACCTCCACCGAACTTCCACCCATAGCTTGTTGCCGATTCCCGTGGGTGGGGGAGTACGGCTTCTTCTAGAAACCGTTAGCACCATTACGCCGCCTCCGGAATCTCGTAGGCCCAAAGTTTCTGCTCTTCATGTCTCTAGATTGCTCCAGAGCCTCTACATCACAGCAAATATCCAGTAGTCGTGAGAATTCATTGATCCTCAAGGTGATCATAGCCTTCTTCACTTCATACCTCAGTCCTTCCATAAATCTTTGGCATGTCCATGCTTCATCTGGTTGGTTCTGAAAGTACGTCAAAAACCATGACAAGTTTTTAAATTTCGCTGCGTACTCGCTAACAGTCATATTTCCTTGTCGCAGGTTGAGGAATTCCGACTCCTTCGCATGCCTTGCGCTCGCAGGAAAATACTTATAAAAGAACTTTTCCTTGAATAAGCTCCAAGTAATCTCTCGGTTCGCAGCTTCTAGCATTTGCTGCACTCTATTCCACCAATTTTCAGCATTGCCTACCAGCATAAATGTAGCATAGTTCACCTTCTTGTCCTCGGCGCAGCTCATTCCTCGAAAGACTTTCTCCAATTCCTTGATCCACAGACTAGCCTTGTCCGGATGAAATTCTCCTTTGAATTGAGGAGGGTTATGGCGTCGAAACTCTGCTAAATTCTGAGCATCAGCAGTGGCTTCTAGCTGTTGAGCAGCTCGCTCTTGTTGTTGTGCAACTCTCTCTTGCTGCTGAGCAGCTTGCGCGGTTTACTGTGCGACAGCCTCAGCCATCCTCTGCATCGCTGTAATAGCTGCTACCATATCTTCCCTTCGTGCCATCTTACTTTCTTAGATCAGATTAACTGAAAACATAGAAAAGTCAGTTGCATTCACTAGGAACACCAAACAATACACCTTTACGTATACTACTCAGAGAACACACAGCACAAACAAGACAGACTCAATCACACGACCCAAAGAAACATAAACTGGGGCTCTGATACTAACTTAAATGGAATGCCCCTTTTTCCCAAGGGAACGTCACATTGTCATTTACAATGCGAAAATAAAAATTATATGAGTTAAGACCCTGTTCATGTTAATAATACGCATATGTACTCGATTATAGTTGGGTATTTAAATTGGTGAGTATATTATATATACATATTTTTTGTTTGTTGATATAATAACCATGATGATAATGACAACAAATGGAGATAAAGGATAAAGACAGGGATGAAGCGTACATTGTAAATTAACATTTCATATTCATATATATTTATCAAACTGTTTAATTACAAAGCCTGGTACATCAAAAAGCAAAACTATACCTGCCCCCAAAGGATTATACATAAGTATCCCCACGGTATCAGAATATACAGCCTACTATAGACAAAACATCAGGCCCCCAAAATAAAATACTAGTAGCCTTCAGTAGCTACAAGTAAAGTCAGTCCCTCAAGTGAGGACGAATCGAGTCAGGATCCTTTTCAGGATCCTCTTTGGGGTCGTCCTCAGGAACTTCTTCGGGATCTTCCTCAGGATCTTCTTCATCAGAGGAAATAACCATAGGAATCGCAGAGTCACGAGACAGGGCCCGAGCTGTGGAACGAAAAGAGTCTTCCCGTGAAGTGAAATAACGGTCACCCCACATCTCGCGTATTGACAGTTGAAACTCCAAATGTAAACTAATACAGCAGGTGAAGACAGGCGGCTCGTGGCGTCTCCAGGCTAGAGATATCGATACATCCCCCGTATAGATGCAACGCTCAGAACCATAGTTGATGTACCAGCACCCTGGCCCTCCCAAGAAAGTCAGGCGCACATCTCCTAAAAATCTCTGCATGCATGGCTCCATATTCTTCTGCAGCCGCTCAGTCGAGATGAGGCCAAAAACCAGGGAAGTCGGGAGCTTCCGGTTCCTTGCAGTTATCTTCTATGGAATGCAGTATACGGACAAAACAGTAATGGAGAGACAGAGAAGAGGTAAGACATCCTACCATCATTACCAATTATAGCATTGAGAAACCAAACGGCGCAAAGCGCCCACATAGCATTTATGATAGCAATAATGGTAATAAACATTCAATAGCAATTATGATCAACCAAACAGTTCCAGGCAGTCATATACATATAGATATATCAGAAGTACAACAGTTCTAATTATAATAACAATGTATGCCAGATAATTCATGGACTCACTATGCACACGTGCCCTCAATAACCAAAATCCTACTTCATGGAGCTAGACACAAAGCAGTCGGAGAGAACGATCAGGAGGTATGTCTGTATTCCTTGGCTGCCCAGGCCCTAAAGTGCTATAATTCTCAAATTATCATCGTGCACATCATGGCATTTTACAAGACATTCTACACAGATCTCAATATAGGATAGCGTCCCGGTTTGGATCGTCAGTGTGTTTGCATTAGCCTGCCCCACGGACAGAGAGCTACCAACTACCCATTGCGAGGTACCCGCACCCTGACGCCCCCAAGGTCAACAAGTAACTTACACTTGTCTATTCGCACCCGCACAATGGTGTAAGTTCAACTCCTAGGCTACCGGCCTTAACCAACGGACAATCACATTCTTTTTGTTCAATGCATAACACAATCATACTCTTCATGACTAACTAGGTCCATCATGCTTCAAATGCATGTCATATCATTTAACAACAAGAATTGATCCCATTAATGGATCCACAACAAGCCAATAGTACATTTTAAGGATAACCACAATTTCCATTCATAGTCACGATAGAAGTCAACCATTAAATTCATTATGTGCCTCACAAGCTCACCGATACTCATGTTCTTCCTTGTTTATGAATCCCTAATTAATTTCTAGTCATCCAATTATTTATGATTTATGTGCTTTTATTAATCCAAAGGTTTTGAGTCCAGGAAGATACACGGCCAGAATCACCAACAAAGTCACAGATTTAATTGCTAGGTATTGGGTGATAAACCATACTTGTGAATTCGACGGAGACAATGTATTTAGTGGAGGATTGAGGCGGCCATTCGATGAAAAATAACATGGCAGAAGGATGAAAGATGGGGGAACATTTTATAACAAGATTGGATAAAAATCAATTTCTGTCGGATGGAGGTTCTGTCGAACGGAGATCAAAACTGTCGAATTTTTCCAGAAGGTCAGCAGAAATCCTAAACCGACGGATGTGGGTGTCAACCATGGAGAAGTCCCCCAAGGGTCGAACCGACGAAAAACACTATGGTCAGAAACTCTAATTCGACAGATCTTGACATTCTACTCGACGAATATTAACTTTGGAAAGCTTCTGTTAAATGGACAGGAAATCCACTCGACGGGTATGTCTCTCGATGGGTATTGACATTCTAACTTGACGAATATGTCACTCGACGGATGTGGTCATTCAAATTCAACGGATTTTGTATTGGAGGAGTTTCTCTCCTAAGTGGTCAGAAACTCTAATTCGACGGGTTTGGCCTGAAGATTAATTTCGACGGACATGGTCAGGAGTTCATACTCAACAGATTTTGACATTGCACTAAATGACTAGGAATCAAATTCGACGGGCATGGCTAGGGGTTCATACTCGACGGATTTTAACATTTCACTAGATGATTAGGATATCATATTTGACGGGTTTGGCCAGGAGTTCATACTCGATGGATTTTAACATTTTACTAAGTGATCAAGACATCAAGTTCGACGGGTTTGGCCAGGAGTTCACACTCGACGGATTTTAACATTTCACTAGATGATTAGGATATCATATTCGACGGGTTTTGACATTGCACTAAATGACTAGGAATCAAATTCGACGGGCATGGCCAGGGGTTCATACTCGACGGATTTTAACATTTCACTAGATGATTAGGATATCTTATTCGACGGGTTTGGCCTGGAGTTCATACTGTTACTAGTTTTCACATGAAATTTCCAAATTTCTGGGCTCAACACCGTGACCATCCGAGAACCAATCGGAAGTCATTCCCTTCCATATTACACGTTCTAATACATCCAGATATATATCAAAACACACAAACAATCAAATAGCACACATATAATATAAACAACATTCAAAAACAGAATGACCCTCAACACCAATCACAGACGTTCCTAAATGCTAAAATAGGTTAAGGAGGGGTGTCTTCCTCTTACCTTAGGGAAGCACAAAGAAAGGTTGCTCCTTTTTGGTCAGGATTTCGTTTTCAGCTTCTAGGAAATCCTTAAACATTCAAACTTGTAAAATCAGAACCCAATATTGAAATGAATACCCATGGTCATCAAAATGACAGTGGGTTACGAAAATGAGAAGAGAGGTAGTAAAAGCTGAGAGCTTTACCTTAAAGCTCTAATCTTTAAGCTTCAAAGATGCAAGAGAATGAAGATGAAGAGAATGCAGAACTTTGAAGATGATTTCCTCAATAATGGTGGTCCTCCAAACACAATGGTGCAAGGGGTGTGACGTTTTTTTGAAGAACAAAATGGAGGTGTGGGTGGACGGTGTTGCTGCTGTGGGGTGAAAGAGAAGAGAGAAGGATCAGTGAATAGTAAGCTGCGTACAAGGAGGAGGGGAAAAGGTGAGAAAGAAAATGAATTAGACCCCTTAACTCAAACGTGCTGCACAAAATGGGAGGAGAGAGAAATAATAAAAATAATGGTTAGAGGAAGCTTCCTGGAGAAGCTTCGCGCGCTCCTTGATAAAGTACATAGTAAGCTTGTCTCCAAATTAAATACATCTAACAGATGATTAATTACACTATGGAATTATTTTCTCAGTGAATAAAATTTACAATTGATGAAAATATTATTTTATTATTCATCTGATAATTTTATGATACCGCAATTTTATTTAATAGATAAAACCTTGAAAAAATACAAATCTCGCAAACTGTGCCCAGCCTCGGGTTTAGTAAGATCCCCCGTTGACACGTTGACAGTTCAAAGTTTACCAGCTTCAGGGAAAATATTCTATTTTCTCCAGCTCCGCTCAGTTTACATGCAAAACGAAAAATATATTAAAATATTCATCATTTCTAGAAAAATCCACAAAAATTCCTAAAAAATCATAAATATTATAAAATGATCGTTTATAATGAAATAAAGAATTTTTGGGATGTTACACGTTACGTCTATACGGGGGATGTATCGATATCTCTAGCCTGGAGACGCCATGAGCCGCCTGTCTTCACCTGCTGTATTAGTTTACGTTTGGAGTTTCAACTACTGATACGCGAGATGTGGGGTGACCGTTATTTCACTCCGCGGGAAGACTCTTTTCGTTCCACAGCTCAGGCCCCGTCCCGTGACTCTGCGATTCCTATGGTGATTTCCTCTGACGAAGAAGATCCTGAGGAAGATCCCAAAGAAGTTCCTGAGGACGACCCCGAAGAGGATCCTGAAAAGGATCCTGACTCGATTCCTCCTCACTTGAGGGACTGACTTTACTTGTAGCTACTGAGGGCTACCAGTATTTTATTTTGGGGGCCTGATGTTTTGTCTATAGTAGGCTATATATTCTGATACCGTGGGGATACTTATGTATAATCCTTTGGGGGCAGGTATAGTTTTGCTTTTTGATGTACCAGGCTTTGTAATTAAACAGTTTGATAAATATATATGAATATGAAATGTTAATTTACAATGTACGCTTCATCCCTGTCTTTATCCTTTATCTCCATTTGTTGTCATTATCATCATGGTTATTATATCAACAAATAAAAATATATATATATATATATATAATATACTCACCAATTTAAATACCCAACTATAATCGAGTACATATACGTATTATTAAAATGAACCGGGTCTTAACTCATATAATTTTTATTTCCACATTGTAATTGACAATGTGACGTTCCCATGGGAAAAAGGGGCGTTCCATTTAAGTTGGTATCAGAGCCCCGGTTTATGTTTCTTTGGGTCGTGTAATTGAGTCTGTCTTGTTTGTTCTGTGTGTTCTCTGAGTAGTATATGTAAAGGTGTATTGTTTGGTGTTCCTAGTGAATGCAACTGACTTTTCTATGTTTTTAGTTAATCTATTCTGAGAAAGTAAGATGGCACGAAGGGAAGATATGGCAGCAGCTATTACGGCGATGCAGAGGATGGTCGAGGTCGTCGACAAAGAAACCGAGCAAGTCGCTCAAAGAAGAAGAGAGAGTTGCACAACAACAAGAGCTAGCTGCTCAACAGCTAGAGGCCACTGCTGATGCTCAGAATTTAGCAGAGTTTCGACGCCATAACCCTCCTCAATTCAAAGGAGAATTTCATCTGGACAAGGCTAGTCTGTGGATCAAGGAATTAGAGAAAGTCTTTCGAGGAATGAGCTGCGCCGAGGACAAGAAGGTGAACTATGCAACATTTATGCTAGTAGGCAATGCTGAAAATTAGTGGAATGGAGTGCAGCAAATGCTGGAAGCTACATACCGAGAGATTACTTGGGGCTTATTCAAGGAAAATTTCTTGGATAAGTATTTTCCTGCGAGCGCAAGGCATGCGAAGGAGTCGAAATTCCTCAACCCGCGACAAGGAAATATGACTGTTAGCGAGTACACAGTGAAATTTGAAAACTTGTCACCGTTTTCGACATACTTTCAGAACCAACCAGATGAAGCATGGAAATGCCAAAGATTTACGGAAGGACTGAGGTATGAAGTGAAGAAGGCTGTGATCACCTTGAGGATCAATGAATTCTCACGACTACTGGATACTTGCTGTGATGTAAAGGCTCTGGAGCAATCTAGAAACATGAGGAGCAGAAACTTTGGGCCTACGAGATTCCAGAGAGGCGGTAGTAACAGTGCTAACCGTTTCCAGAAGAAGCCGTACTCCCGACCCACGGGGAATCGGCAACAAGCCATGGGTGGAAGTTCTGGTGGAGGTTCTACTAGGAACCGGACTGGCCAGAACACGGCGTATCCTTCCAGATGTCTGAAGTGTGGGAAAAACCATCTCACAAGGGACTATACCATGAAGGGATTCATCTACTTCAAATGTGGCAAACCTGGCCACGTGTCCCAAGACTGCTATCAAACGAAGGCCGAACCTTCAGTGAATGTTGCAAGAGCCAAGAAACCACAGGCTGGAGGGCGAGTCTACACTATGAGCGGAGCTGAGGCCTTCGAATCCGAAGATTTGATACAGGGGGAAGGTACCATAGAAGGTAATCTTTTAACTGTGTTGTATGACTCTGGGGCAACCCATTCTTTTATATCATATGACTGTGTGCAAAGACCGGGTTTATCTGTGTCGTCTTTACCTTTTGACATAACTGTTTCTACCCTCACTGATAAACCAGTAGTTACTACCAAAGTCTGTCTAAATTGTCCATTGGTTGTTGAAGGTCGAACCTTTTCAGTCGATCTGATTTGTTTACCTCTTTCCCAACTAGATATTATCTTAGGGATGGACTGGTTGTCCTCCAACCATGTTCTATTAGACTGTTCTAGAAAGACCATAGCTTTTCCCATAGAGGAGAATTCTAGATTTTTGACGGCCAACCGAGTTCAAGCTCTCTTGAAAGAAGGAGCTCACGGATACATGCTACTGTCTTCTTTGAAAGTCGAGAACGAGGTTGATGTGAACACAATTCCAGTGATGAATGAGTTTCCCGAAGTCTTTCCTGATGATGTACCTGGTTTACCACCGGCTCGAGAGATAGAGTTTGCTATCGACCTAGTACCGGGAGCTGGTCCCGTGTCTATAGCACCGTATAGGATGGCACCGACAGAGTTAGCTGAGCTCAAGAAACAGCTAGAAGAGCTTTTGGAAAAGCAATTTGTTAGGCCAAGTGTGTCACCATGGGAAGCACCAGTGCTGTTAGTTCGCAAGAAGGATGGCACCTCAAGATTATGTGTGGACTATCGGCAGCTGAACAAGGTAATGATTAAGAACAAGTATCCATTCCCGAGAATTAATGACTTAATGGACCAACTGAAGGGAGCGACGGTGTTTTCAAAGATCGATCTGCGGTCTGGGTATCATCAGATACTAGTGAAGACGGAGGATATACCCAAGACAGCTTTTCATACCCGATACGGTCATTACGAATACCTCGTGATGCCGTTTGGTGTGACGAACGCACCAGCTATCTTTATGGACTACATGAACCGAATCTTTCGTCCTTACTTAGACAAATTCGTTGTGGTCTTCATTGATGACATTCTGGTATACTCTCAAAATCAAGAGGACCATGCTAAACACCTCAATGTAGTTCTTCAGATTCTGAAAGAGATGGAATTGTATGCCAAGCTGTCAAAATGTGAGTTCTGGATAGAAGAAGTTAAGTTTCTGGGTCACCTGATCTCGAAGGATGGGATTTCAGTGGATCCATCGAAGGTGGAGGTAGTGCTGCAATGGGAAAGACCAACGTCCATGACGGAGATTCGAAGCTTCGTGGGTTTAGCTGGATATTACCGGAGGTTCATTGAGGGATTCTCCAAGATTGCTGGACCACTTACACAACTCACAAGGAAAAACCAAGCTTTTGAGTGGACCAACAACTATGAGCAAAGTTTCCAAGAGTTGAAGAATCGACTGACTACCTCACCGGTGTTAGTGCTACCCAATCCGAATGAGCAGTTTGAAGTGTACTGCGACGCTTCATACCAAGGGCTAGGATCTGTACTTATGCAGTATGGAAGAGTAGTGGCTTATGCTTCAAGGCAGTTGCGAGTGCACGAGAAGAATTACCCGATGCACGACTTGGAGTTAGCGGCTGTAGTTTTTGCTCTGAAGATATGGAGGCATTTTTTCTACGGAGCAACGTTCAACATTTTCAGTGATCACAAGAGTCTGAAGTATTTGTATGATCAGAAGGAGTTGAACATGAGGTAACGAAGGTGGTTAGAATTCATGAAGGATTACGATTTCTAACTTCTGTATCACCCTGGCAAGGCAAATGTTGTGGCAGATGCTCTAAGTAGAAAGATGATCAGTGTCTCTGCCCTGATGATCAAGGAAAAGGATATGCTAGAGCGGTTTAGAGATGTGTGGTCTTTTGTGGAGTTAGAACCTGGAAAGATTTGCATGAATATGATTACCATCACAAGTGAGCTACTGGATGACATAAAGGAAAAGCAGAAGATTGACAAGTTCTTACAAGAAGTGAGAGAGCAAGTGGAGCAAGGAGATGAAACAGAGTTTGCGGAAGGAACGGATGGAATTCTGAGGTTTCGTGGAAGAGTTTGTATTCCCCATGACAAAGAGCTTAGAGAATACATCATTAACCATGCTCATACAAGCCAGTTGAGTATGCATCCAGGCATAACAAAAATGTACCAAGACTTGAAGAAGTTGTTCTGGTGGCATGGAATGAAGAGTGATGTCACTAGACGTGTATCGACTCATCTAGTTTGTCAAAAAGCTAAGGTGGAACATCAGAGACCAGTGGGTTTGCTGCAACCGTATCTATTCCAGAATAGAAGTGGGACAGTATTGTAATGGATTTTGTAGTCGGATTGCCAAGGACAAGAAAAGGTCATGATTCGATTTGGGTAATTGTGGACCGACTCACGAAATCGGCACACTTTCTCCCGATCGACATAAAATACAAATTGGAGAGATTGACTCAGATCTATATTGGAGAAATTGTTAGACTACACGGTGTGCCTACGAGTATTGTTTCGGATAGAGATCCGAGATTTACTTCAAATCTCTGGAAGAGTTTGCAAGAAGCGTTGGGGACGAAGTTACGTCTGAGTTCTGCTTATCATCCGCAGACCGACGGTCAATCTTAGAGGACGATCCAATCTTTGGAGGATTTGCTTAGAGCCTGTACCATAGAGCAAACTGGAAGTTGGGATGACATTCTGCCTTTGATAGAATTCACCTACAATAACAGTTATCATTCGAGCATAGGGATGGCACCCTATGAAGTTCTGTATGGATGACGGTGTCGAACACCTCTGTGTTGGTACCAAGACGGCGAGCGCCTTACTGTTGGACCAGAGATTATACAGCAGACAACTGAGAAGGTTAAGATAATTCAGGAAAAGATGAGAACGGCTCAAAGTCGGCAAAAGAGTTATGCAGACCGAAGGAGAAAACCTCTTGAGTTTGAAGAAGACGAGCATGTATTCCTGAAAGTCACACCTATGACCGGGGTAGGCCGGGCTTTAAAATCTAGAAAACTCACTCCTAAATTCCTTGGACCATACCAAATCATTCGTCGTGTAGGTCCTGTAGCGTACCAAATATCCTTACCTCCTTTCCTTTCAAACATTCATAATGTTTTCCATGTGTCACAACTTCGAAGATACCTTCCTGACCCAAGTCATGTCATAGCACCGGATGCAGTACAATTAAAAGAAAACTTAACTTATGAGACGTCTCCTGTAGGAATCGAGGATAGGAAGATAAAGCAATTAAGAGGCAAGGAGATCGCATTGGTGAAAGTAATCTGGAACGAGGTGACAGGAGATGCAACCTGGGAGCTGGAAGACAAAAATGAAGGAGCAACACCCACAGTTATTCTAAGGTATGCAAATTTCGAGGACGAAATTCCGTTTTAGAAGGGGAGTGTTGTAACATTCCAAAAATTCTTTATTTCATTATAAACGATTATTTTATAATATTTATGATTTTTTAGGAATTTTTGTGGATTTTTCTAGAAATGATGAATATTTTAATATATTTTTTGTTTTACGTGTACACTGAGCAGAGCCAGGGAAAATAGAATATTTTCCCTGAGGCTGGTAAACTTTAAACTGTCAACGTGTCAACGGGGGATCTTACTAAACTCGAGGCCGGGCACAGTTTGTGAGATTTGTATTTTTTCAAGGTTTTATCTTTTAAATAAAATTGCGGTATCATAAAATTATCTGATGAATAATAAAATATTATTTTCATCAATTGTAAATTTTATTCACTGAGAAAATAATTCCACAGTGTAATTAATCATCTGTCAGATGTATTTAATTTGGAGACAAGCTTACTATGTACTTTATCGAGGAGTGCGCGAAGCTTCTCAAGGAAGCTTCCTCCAACCATTATTTTCATTATTTCTCTCTCCTCCCATTTTGTGCAGCACGTTTGAGTTAAGGGGTCTAATTCATTTTCTTTCTCACCTTTTCCCCTCCTCCTTGTACGCAGCTTACTATTCACTGATCCTTCTCTCTTCTCTTTCACCCCACAGCAGCAACACTGTCCACCCACACCTCCATTTTGTTCTTCAAAAAAACGTCACACCCCTTGCACCATTGTGTTTGGAGGACCACCATCATTGAGGAAATCATCTTCAAAGTTCTGCATTCTCTTCATCTTCATTCTCTTGCATCTTTGAAGCTTAAAGATTGGAGCTTTAAAGTAAAGCACTCAGCTTTTTCTACCTCTCTTCTTATTTTTGTAACCCACTATCATTTTGATGACCATGGGTATTCATTTCAATATTGGGTTCTGATTTTGCAAGTTTAAATGTTTAAGGATTTCCTGGAAGCTAAAAACGAAATCCTGACCAAAAAGGAGCAACCTTTCTTTGTGCTTCTCTAAGGTAAGAGGAAGACACCCCTCCTCAACCTATTTTAGCATTTAGGAACGTCTGTGATTGGTGTTGAGGGTCATTCTGTTTTTGAATGTTGTTTGTATTGTATGTGTGCTATTTGATTGTTTGTGTGTTTTGATATATATCTGGATGTATTGGAACGTGTAATATGGAAGGGAATGACTTCTGATTGGTTCTCGGATGGTCACGGTGTTGAGCCCAGAAATTTGGAAATTTCATGTGAAAACCAGTAATAGTATGAACTCCTGGCCAAACCCGTCGAATATGATATCCTAATCATCTAGTGAAATGTTAAAATCCGTCGAGTATGAACCCCTGGCCATGCCCGTCGAATTTGATTCCTGGTCATTTAGTGCAATGTCAAAACCCGTCGAATATGATATTCTAATCATCTAGTGAAATGTTAAAATCCATCGAGTGTGAAATCCTGGCCAAACCCGTCGAACTTGATGTCTTGATCACTTAGTAAAATGTTAAAATCTGTCAAGTATGAACTCCTGGCCAAACCCGTCGAATATGATATCCTAATCATCTAGTGAAATGTTAAAATCTGTCGAGTATGAACCCCTGGCCATGCCCGTCGAATTTGATTCCTGGTCATTTAGTGCAATGTCAAAATCCGTCGAGTATGAACTCCTGACCATGTCCGTCAAAATTAATCTTCAGGACAAACCCGTCGAATTAGAGTTTCTGACCACTTAGGAGAGAAACTCCTCCAATGCAAAATCTGTCAAATTTGAATGACCACATCCGTCGAGTGACATATTCGTCGAGTTAGAATGCCAATACCCATCGAGAGACATACCCGTCGAGTAGATTTCCTGTTCATTTAACAGAAGCTTCCCAAAGTTAATATTCATCGAGTAGAATGTCAAGATCCGTCGAATTAGAGTTTCTGACCATAGTGTTTTTCGTCGGTTCGACCCTTGGGGGACTTCTCCAACGTCGACACCCACATCCGTCGGTTTAGGATTTCTGCTGACCTTCTAGAAAAGTTCGATAGTTTTGATCTCCATTCGACAGAACCTCCATCCGACAGAAATTGATTTTTATCCAATCTTGTTATAAAATGTTCTCCCATCTTTCATCCTTCTGCCATATTATTTTTCATCGAATGGCAGCCTCAATCCTCCACTAAATACATTGTCTCCGTCGAATTCACAAGTATGGTTTATCACCCAATACCTAGCAATTAAATCTGTGACTTTGTTGGTGATTCTGGCCGTGTATCTTCCTGGACTCAAAACCTTTGGATTAATAAAAGCACATAAATCATAAATAATTGGATGACTAGAAATTAATTAGGGATTCATAAACAGGGAAGAACATGAGTATGGGTGAGCTTGTGAGGCACATAATGAATTTAATGGTTGACTTCTATCGTGACTATGAATGGAAATTGTGGTTATCCTTAAAATGTACTATTGGCTTGTTGTGGATCCGTGAATGGGATCAATTCTTGTTGTTAAATGATATGACATGCATTTGAAGCATGATGGACCTAGTTGGTCATGAAAAGTATGATTGTGTTATGCATTGAACAAAAAGAATGTGATTGTCCGTTGGTTAAGGCCGGTAGCCTAGGAGTTGAACTTACACCATTGTGCGGGTGCAAATAGACAAGTGTAGGTTACTCGTTGACCTTGGGGGCATTAGGGTGCGGGTACCTCACAATGGACAGTTGGTAGCTCTCTGTCCGTGGGACAGACCGATGCAAACACACTGACGATCTGGACCGGGATGCTGTCCTATATCGAGATCTGCGTAGAATGTCTTGTAAAATGCCATGATGTGCACGATGATAATTTGAGAATTATAGCACTTGAGGGCCTGGGCAGCCAAGGAATACAGACATACCTCCTGATCGTTCTCTCCGACTATTTTGTGTCTAGCTCCATGGAGTAGGATTTTGGTTATTGAGGGCACGTGTGCATAGTGAGTCCATGAATTATCTGGCATACATTGTTATTATAATTGGAACTGTTGTACTTCTGATATATCTATATGTATATGACTGCCTAGAACTATTTGGTTGATCATAATTGCTATTGAATGTTTATTACCATTATTGCTGTCATAAATGCTATGTGGGCGCTTTGTGCCGTTTAGTTTCTCGATGCTATAATTAGTAATGATGGTAGGATGTCTTACCTCTTCTCTGTCTCTCCATTACTATTTTGTCCGTATACTGCGTTCCATAGAAGATAACTACAAGGAACTAGAAGCTCCCGACTTCCCCGGTTTTCGGCCTCATCTCGACTGAGCGGCTGCAGAAGAATATGGAGCCACGCACGCAGAGATTTTTGGGAGATGTGCGCCTGACTTTCTTGGAAGGACCAGAGTGCTGGTACATCAACTATGGTTTTGAGCGTTGCGTCTATATGGGGGATGTATCGATATTTCTAGCCTAGAGACGCCACAAGCTGCCTGTCTTCACCTGCTGTATTAGTTTACGTTTGGAGTTTCAACTACCGATACGCGAGATGTGGGGTGACCGTTATTTCACTCCGCGGGAAGACTATTTTCGTTCCACAGCTCGGGCCCCGTCCCGTGACTCTGCGATTCCTATGGTGATTTCCTCTAACGAAGAAGATCCTGAGGAAGATCCCGAAGAAGTTCCTGAGGACGACCCCGAAGAGGATCCTGAAAAGGATCCTGACTCGATTCCTCCTCACTTGAGGGACTGACTTTACTTGTAGCTACTGAGGGCTACCAGTATTTTATTTTGGGGGCCTGATGTTTTGTCTATAGTGGGCTGTATATTCTGATACCGTGGGGATACTTATGTATAATCCTTTCAAAGCGGTATAGTTTTGCTTTTTGATGTACCAGGCTTTGTAATTAAACAGTTTGATAAATATATATGAATATGAAATGTTAATTTACAATGTACGCTTCATCCCTGTCTTTATCCTTTATCTCTATTTGTTGTCATTATCATCATGGTTATTATATCAACAAACAAAAAAATATATATATAATATACTCACCAATTTAAATACCCAACTATAATCGAGTACATATACGTATTATTAAAATGAACCGGGTCTTAACTCATATAATTTTTATTTCCGCATTGTAATTGACAATGTGACGTTCCCTTAGAAAAAAAGGGGCGTTCCAAATGGTCGTTAGTTGCTATTCCCATATGAAGGGTAACTCTCTAAATTGAATATTCAAATTTGGCATTAGTGAGTTTTGGAAATGATCTTATGTGGGGGAAGGGGATCGAAAGTTCTAGCTTTGAAGACCCCCTATGAAGAAGGTGATCCTTAATTCATATAAATTCCTCGTTAGTTTCTTCATTGCCTTAGTTTCCTTCATTAGTATGATAAGGGTTATGACACCTTAATACAATTATGTCGATATAACTTATACACAAAGACATAAAGCATTAACCATGTCACTTCTATTCTTACTATCTTACTAATCCCATATAATTAAATAATTAAATATAGAGAGCCATGATAAAAGTAGGTCATACTTATATACATCAAAAACCCCAAAGGGCGTAGTGTTATATATACAACAACAAAGCTACAACTCAAAGTACAAAATACACGAGTTGTTCAAACAACAAAAACTAAAAACTAGCTAGTCTTGTTGCTCTTTCTTCGGTTGCCTCATACCTTTAACAAGATCTTGACCTGCTTTTACCATGGAAACATAGAAAAGGGGTGAGAATATAAAAATCCTCAATATATCCATGTATCTCATGGCATTCAATATTATAAAATTACACATCAATATAATCTATATCAACATTATACAATCGTCCATACAACTGTATAACGTATAGAATCCTAAACTATCTCGATATTATACAATCGCCCATACAACTGTATAATACTAACTAAACATGGCAAATTGCTTAACTCATTTCATTGCCTAACTTAGGACTTAACTCATCCTAAGACTCATGTTAGTAAGTTTACCTCACTTTACTACACATAAGGTTGATCATATTTCTCATGTTACTTGACAAATTGCATGACTCACTATTTTGTCCTAGGTAAAGTGTTGTACCAATATTTTCCTCTCATAATTATCTCCTAAACAAAGAGTTTTACTCGCTACTTTGAAAGGTTAAAAGGTTTATCTCACTCCTTTAATTCAGATAATTGTACTATGGTTCAACTCTAACTAGCAAAGAAATCATCTCTTAAGTAATACTCAATTTCAAGCAATTCTTAACTCTAGAAAAACTTAAAAAATCTAACTTGTTCTTATATGCTAGGTGGTTATTCCCTTTGTGAAATATCCCTAAAAGTGTCTTGACACACTTAAGAAAGCATATACTAAGGATCCAAACTGGTTGAGAACTCACTACCCTTGGGGGCTTAGGTGCCCACTTTCTCAATGCTTAGGCGCTGAGTGACAGAAAACCCTACACTATTTTATCTGTCGTTGGGTGCTTAGTCGCCCAAACTCTGAGCACTTAATCGCTCAACACCCGATCCCCTCTAGACTAGCGCGCTTAAGCACTCACTTTTTGGGCGCTTAATCGTTGGCTTCCAGAACCTACATACGAGCTCTCTAGCTTTGGGCACTTAGGCGCCAGACACCTGAAACTTCTATTATTATTCTATTAGTTTCCAAATCAGTTTTATACCTCTAAATTCAGGTTCTAAGTTGTTTTCAGCCCTAAACATGATCCCTAATCATGTTAAAATCATCAAACACTAAATTTAACTCATTGAAATATGGATTTAAGCTAAACTTAAACAAGAAAATACGCATTTACCAACTTTCACTTCAAAGAAGCTCATGGATATCTACCAAATTAAAACAAGCAACACATCCAATAAGTTAAAAACACTCAAACTCGACTCTTGAAACTAATAATTAAGACAAGAACACTGATTTGATCATCCAATCCATTACTTTCTACTCATGGGATCTAATTTCAACCATATAAAAAGATGAAGAAAGATGATGAAGTTTAGGGTTATAATCCGCTACCTCAAGTGATTTGTGATGGTGGTTGTTCAATCTTTGCCTTGCCTTTCCATTTCTTTCCTTGCTTTCTGCTGCAAGTTTGGCTTCTGTTTTCGTGGGAAAGAGATGAGTGAAGTGAGATGAAATATCAAGAGAAAAGTCAATATAAAAGGTTGTTCCCGTATATCAATTGTAACACTTGAGTGTTTCACTAATACTTCCTGATTTGCTAAGAACACATAGACTTAGCTAAATCAAGTTTTTCAACTTCCAACAATTTTAAAATAAATACTAAGATTCATTAAAAATGTTGTTTCACTATTATCACAATTTTTCATATCTGCTACTAGTCAATCTGGCATTAATTACATAACCAGTATGCCTAAAAATACAAAACTAACTCTGATTATTCTCAAATTTTAACTACATCTTCTTACGCCTGTTTATGACTTATAAACAAATCCTCTAGATTCATTTCCCTTAAATTAGTCATTTATGCTACTATCTGAGTCATTTTAAGCTACTTTTCACACTTTGGGATGCAACAAAATGCCTAAACTAATTCAGTTTGTTACAAAAATAAACAGACATATTAAATAAATGTTATACTACCTTTGTAACCATAAACCAGTCTAACATGCTAAAAAGATGATGTTACATTTCTCCCTTCCTTTTTAAAAATTTGTCCCTAAAATTCCTTACCTCAAATAAATAACTCCGGGTAATCAAGCTACATACGAGACTCTAACTCCCATGTAGCCTCCTCTGTGCCTACTTCACCCCATATTACCTTTACCAGAGGAATCTACTTACGTTTGAACTCTTTGACCCCTCTATCTACAATCCTCAATAGTTTCAATACATAAGACAAATAATCTCTTAACTGTATAACTTCATTTCTTATGATGTGTAAAGGATCCGAATTGTACTTTCTAAGTTGGGATACATGAAAGACATCATGAAGTTTGATAAACTGGGTGGAAGGGCTATTTGGTAAGCTACAAGTTTGACTCTTTTTAGAATTTGGTAGGGACAAATGAAACAAGGGTTTAACTTTCTAGTTCTCAATGCTCTACCAATTCCAGTTGTAGGAATGACTCTCAAGAAAATATATTCTCCTTCTTTGAAATCTAGAGGTCTCATTCTTCTATTAGTATAACTATTTTGCCTACTTTGAGCTACAACCATCCTATCTTCGATCATTCTAATTTGTTTTGAAGTCTATTGTACAAACTCAAGTCCTAGAATAGATTTCTCTCCTCCCTCATACCAACATAAGGGTGGCCTATACTTCCTACAATAAAGTGCCTTATACGGTGTCATTCCTATGCTGGTATGATAACTATTGCCGTAGGCAACCTACACTAAAGGCAAGAGTCTATCCTAACTACCCTAGCGATCTGGTATACATGCTCTAAGCATATCTTCTAGGGACTGGATAGTTCTCTTTGACTGACCATCTATTTATGGGTGATATGTTGTACTAAGGCTGAGCTTAGTCCCAAAGGCCTTTTGTAAGGCTCCCAAAATCTAGATGTAAATCTAGGATCTCTATCTGGAACTATTCTGAGGGGGATTCCATGAAACCTAACTATCTCCTGTAAGTACAAATGAGATAATTTCTCTAAGAAGTAGTTCTTTCTCATTAGCAAAAAGTAAGCAGACTTGGTCAGTCTATCCACTATGACCCAAATTGTATCATAACCTAACTGAGTCATAGGGAAACCTAATCCATTGTGATGTTTTCCCACTTCCATTCAGGAATTGCTAAGGATTGGAGAAGTCCTAAAGGTTTTTGGTGCTCTATCTTAACTTTCTGGCACACCAAACACCTAGACACAAACTCTGCTATTTCCTTCTTCATTCTTGGCCACCAAAACATCTTCCTCAAATCTTGATACATCTTAGTGGCTCTTAGATGAATGGTGTATTGATTCTTGTGAGCCTCCTCTAAGATCCTTTCTTTGATTGTAGAATATCTTGGAATACATAGTCTATCTCTAAACTTAATCATTCCATCATATGTCATATCAAACTCTAATTGATCCCCTAAGAAGATTTGCTTTCTTATCTCATTTAGGGTTTCATCCTCACTTTGAGCTTCTAAAATCTAAGCTCTCTGGTCACTAACTATGTTCACCCTACTCATAAAGAGACTCTGGGGTGTCACAGTTACGCTGAGACTCAAGTCTCTAAACCTTTCAAGAAGCTGACCCTCTTGAACCATCATCTAAGACACATGTAGAGATTTCTTACTTAGTGCATCAGCCACTATATTGGCTTTACCCAGATGATACTAAGGCTCATAGTGATAATCTTTTAAAAACTCCATCCATTTTTTCTATCTCATGTTCAACTCTTTTTGATCAAATAAATATTTTAAACTCTTATAGTCATTGAACACCTCAAATTGAACTCCATAAAGATAATGTTACCAAGTGGCCTCAATACTCAAGAGGGGGGCGAATTGAGTATGTAAAACAAGTTTGCAAATCTTTCACAAATCGTTTGATAAACAATTTTCGTTGAAGCTAATTGATGATTAGAGAAGATTGGATATATGAGATAAATACTTTTACTTATAAATGCAATAGCCAATGGGAACAATATTCAAGCAATTCAATAAAACAGTGCTCAATGTAAAGAGAAGGGTTTAGAGAAAACAAACACAATGATTTATCCTAGTTCGATCACCAATCCACTTGTGATCTACGTCCAGTCCTCAAGCAACCGCTAGAGATTTTCCACTATTTCTTGAAGCTTCAATAGATGCTTGATAACTTTTACAACATTGAGCACTCAACACTTTGGGATACCTCACCCTTGGAGCTTGTGTCTCTTCAACTAAGGGATACCTCACCCTTTACACTTTTGGAGGGATGCCTCATCCTCTTTACAAAGCAATATAGATTGATTGAATGAAACTCTCACAAGAAAAGATGATTACAAATTGAAGCTCTAATATGCTCTCAAAGATTAACCCACGTTTTTCACAAAAACAGAGCAAGGAAGGATTTGAAGATTAAATCACGTTTTGAAGTATTGGCAATCAGTTTTTGGTTCAAGGTCAACCTCTAATGAAGACCCAACATTGGTATTTATAAGTTTTGCAATAAATGGAGCCGTTGGAGACTTTTAGCTAAGCATTAAATGCATTTAATATAGCCGTTGGACACTGTCAGGATGCGTGTAATTGATTACACAACAAATGCAATCGATTACATTGTTATTCCAACGTGTTCTTGGCTTTCTGGGCTCTGTGTAATCGATTACATTTTGGTGTAATCGATTACATGGTTTCTGACTTGCTTGTAATCGATTACAATATCCATGTAATCGATTACATGACTTCTGTCTTGCTGTGTAATCGATTGCAATATCCATGTAATCGATTACATGACTCTTTGAACGTGTTCTTGCCTTTCTGGGCTCATTGTAATCAATTACCAACTTGGTGTAATCGATTACATGGCCTCTGACTTGCTTGTAATCGATTACATTGATCATTTAATCGATTACAAGTCCTCTGTTTGCTATGTAATCGATTACAAACATCATGTAATTGATTACATTGGCCTTTGAACACATTTTTCAAGTCCAATAAAGCTTGTAAGCCATTTCTAACACCTCAAGACATTTGATTAAATATAAAGTCTTTTATGAGTGTTAAATTTAAGATTGAAACTCAAGTTTCTTGAAAAACATGTTTAGCTTTGAATTTTTTCACATATTTTGAAATGATATATTGAAAAATCATTTGAGAAATCTTGAGAGCATTTAACGTTAATGTTTTAAGTCTTATAACTAAATAAACCTCTTGACTTCTTTCTTTGATCTTGATCTTTTCTTTTGCACTTGATCTTCACTTTTGCCTTTGTTATCATAAAAAATCATTTGATATGCTTTAGGGACATAAGCATTCACATTCTCCTCCTTTTTGATGATGACAAATTGATCATAGGAAAAAGAAAGAGTTTTTGCATTTGTTTATATATATGAGATTTAGGCGCAACTCTCCCCCGAAGTTTATGCATGATATTGAGTTAGATTTTTCATGTAAAAAGCTTAAGAACTCAACAACTCAATAACTCCCCCGTACACATGCAACCTTAATTAGATTTCATTTTTCACTACTATTCTCTCCCCAGTTGGCATTATCAAAAAGACATAAGCATTTAAAAAAAGTGGACAGCATTTCGACTGTATTTCTTGATTTCCCAAGAATCACCAAAACAAGAAATCCAAAGAGAATATAATGAAGCTAGTAAATTCAGATCAAGAGAAAAGCAATATAACCAATGTTCAAAAACCAATCATTCAGAGAAAATTATCAATGCTAATTCAAGTTCATATATCATCAAAAAAATGTACAATGTAACTTATCATAACAAATATAACCAATAACCAAAAACACTAAAAATGTATACTAATGTTATATAACTGAGCCAAAAAAAAATGTACAATGTAGCATAAGCAAATAACAATGAAAAAACATTAGGGCAATGGGCTATGATCACTATCAATAGCCTCGCTGTCACTGTCTAGATCCGCAGCAATGTCTCCTAGATCAACGTTATCATCGCTGAGCTCAAGATCGTCCTTAGAGTTTAGGAACTCCTCATTATCAGCAGGGACTCCAGATGGACCAGCAAAGGACAGGGGAATAGGAGAGGTAGAGGATATGGGAGGTGCAGCAACAGTACTCGGAGGAAAATGAGGTCCTACCAGGAGGGATCAAATGGAGGCAAGCTCCTGATCTGAGTAGTCCATCCTCAGCTCAAGGTGATCTATCTTCTGCTCAATGCGATCCATGCGTGTGTCTACAGTAGCACTCAGGTTTCGCATCTCTTGGAGCAGGAGGTCTAGTGTAATTGGAGCAGGAGCAGGAGCAGGAGCAGGGGCAAGATGCTGAGCCTCTTCATCATCATCACTATCCGGATCATGATGGATATGTCCAAAGGTGCCATGGGCAATGTAGTGCCACCTATCATCGACTTTGTAGAGCTGAAGCTTCTTCAAGGTATGCAAGTCAATGGATTGTGGTCCTTTTGAGCTGGTGTCCTTGGACTCCTCAGCCAGGGAAATGCGACAATGTTCTAGGATGGCTGTTACCAGCATAGCAAATGGGAAAATAGAGTTCTTCTTTTTCTTTACATCCAACATGTGCTCTATAATGTAGAAACCCCAGTTTATTGGTCTCCTAGTGGTTATTACCCATAGGGACACCACATCATCCTTGAGAACCTAGGAGTAATTCCCTCCCCTAGGAATCAACCCCCTGACCAAAAGATAGTGGAGAACCCTATTCTCCATGGTTAGGCCAGTGGCTATGATTCTCTTTTTGGGATCACTGGGGGGATAGTAACCAGTCCTAATCAGTGAAAGAAGAGCAGCCTTATGCTCAAATTCATGACCCTAGATATTGGCATTTCCACAGAAGTTTGCTCCATCAGGAGTGAGCTTGGTCAGCCTATACCACTCAGCCATAGTTATCTTGATTTGTTGCTTCTTCACCTCAGATATTAAGCAATCATCTTCAAATTTTAGATTTGCATAAAAGACTCTCACTAGGTTTGGATAGATAGCCTTCTCTATACTAAGGAAACCCAGCAATCCCAAGTTTTCAATGGTTCTAAAACTCTCCAGAGGTTCACTCTCACAGAAAGTGATGGGAAGATACCTAGGGGAAATAATCTTGCATAGCTAGAAGTTCTTCCGGAACAACTCAGCTCTCTTCACAGTGGAGAAGTGGCGAGTGAGGTCCAGGCCAGAAATGTTACGTGAAGCTCCACCTGAGGACCCTCTAATGGCAACCCCTATTCTTGGGCGCTTTGAACGATGAGAGGATTCAGCCATTTGATGAGGAAGAAGAGAGTGGGATGAGTGGAAAGTGTTTGGAGATGAGTGAGGAAAGAGAGAGGGATGAGTTTAGGGCAGAGAAGTGGAGATAGTGTTCGTGAGAGGTGATGGGGAGATTTTGGTGAGGGATTGTGATGGGATTTGAAAGATGGGCTATGTGGAGAAGAGTTTTTCGAGTTAGAGGGAGGTGAAATGGAGGAATTTGAGGGAGATTTGAGTGAGAAAAGAGAGATTGGGAGGTTTGGGTTGCATGGGAGCAGAGGAGGAAGACGAAGTAGCTGAAGAGTTTCTGAGAAATGAGCTCTGCGCATGTCAGAAACCTTTTAAAAAAACTTATGTAATCGATTACATTGGTTTGTAATTGATTACAAGTGTTCTGGTTCTCATGTAATCGATTACATTTTTGGTGTAATCGATTACCATGCTTCTGGGGAACCTTGTAATCGATTACATGGTTGATGTAATCGATTACCTGAGTTCTGAGTTAATTGTAATCGATTACAAAAGTTGTGTAATTGATTACATGCTTGACAGAACCTGTGTAATCGATTACAAAGGCATTGTAATCGATTACCAGCACACTTTAACTCAGATTTTGCATTCCAAACAGCATAGAATCAATTTTAAACCATTCAAATCAGTTCTAGAGCATCTTAAATCAATTTAAATCATCATGCAAGCATATAATCTAATCATATTATGATTCAAATCACATAGTTGTGCAAAAATACTATTTTTACTAAGAATTACACCCTTTTGGTGAAATTGTGAAGTTGTTGAGTTGCTTGGAAGTCTTTGACATGAGAGAGTATCTGCAAAACAACTTAGGAGAAATCTCCGATGCTCAAGTCAGTATTAGATTCAAATATGATTAAAAACTCAGAAATTATGCAGCAAAACGGCATGATTATGCAGAAAGCAATATGATTTGATTTTAGGATTATGCAGTAAAATGTCAATTTATGCATGATTGATCCAAAATACCAAGTTCATTTCTAATATAAAAAAATTCTTCTTTTGCTAAGGGCTTAGTGAAAATGTCAGCTAGTTGCTTAGTGGTTTCTACAAATTCAAGCATACAATCACCCTTTTGAACATGGTCTCTAATGAAATGATGTCTTATTTCAATATAGTTAGTCCTAGGATGCAAAATGAGATTTTTGGACAAATTAATTACACTAGTATTATCATATCTTATGGGGATGTGATCAAGCTCAAGACCATAGTCTAAGAGTTGTTGTTTCATCCAAAGGACTTGACCACAACAACTCCCAGCTGCAACATATTTAGCTTCAACTGTAGACAATGCCACACTATTTTGTTTCTTGCTATGCCAAGAAACTAGTGAGCTTCCAAGCAAGTGGCATGTTTCACTAGTGCTCTTCCTATCCATTTTATATCCAGCAAAATCAAAATCGGAATACCCAAAAAGGCTACATGAGGCACCCTTAGGGTACCACAAACCCATTTGTGATATGCCTATTAGATATTTCATTATTCTTTTAACAGCACTCAGATGTGTTTCTTTAGGATTAGCTTGATATCTAATACACATGCATACACTAAACATTATATCAGGCCTACTTGCAGTGAGATAAAAGAGTGAGCCAATCATACCTCTATATTTTGTAATTTCTACCGATTTACCTCCTTTATCCTTGTCCAAATAGCAAGAGGTACCCATAGGAGTAGTCATATGCTTGGCATTGTCCATTCCAAACTTCTTGAGCAGTTCCTTGCAATACTTGGATTGGCTTATGAAAGTTCATTCTCTTGTTTGCTTGATTTGGAGACCAAGGAAGAAATTGAGTTCACCCATCATGGATATCTCAAACTCACTTTGCATAATATTTGAAAATTCTTTACAAAGAGAGTTGTTAGTAGCTCCAAATATAATGTCATCAACATAGATTTGAACTAGAAGTATGTCATGCATTTTGTGTTTTATGAAAAAGGTAGTATTAACTTTGTCTCTAAAAAAACCTTTTTCTAAAAGGAATTTGCTCAACCTTTCATACCAAGCTCTAGGAGCTTGTTTCAAACCATACAAGGCCTTTTTCAATTTAAAAACATGGTTGGGCATTTCAAAATCCTCAAAACCAGGAGGTTGTTCCATATACACCTCTTCTTGTATAAAACCATTTAAAAATGCACTTTTGACATCCAATTGATAGAGTTTGAAATCCATGATGCAAGCATATGCAAGTAGCATTCTAATGGCCTCTAATCTAGCTACGGGAGCATAAGTTTCTTCATAATCTATGTCTTCTTCTTGATTATAGCTATTAGCTACAAGCCTAGCTTTATTTCTTATTATTAGCCCCGTTTCATCAAGTTTGTTTTTAAAGACCCATTTGGTGCCAATTATAGGATGATCATTGGGCCTTGTAACTAACTCCCAAACTTGATTTCTCTCAAATTAGTTTAGTTCTTCTTGCATGGCCAAGATCTAATGCTCATCATTAATGGCCTCATTTATGTCTTTAGGTTCAACTTGAGAGACAAAGGCTAAGTGATTACATACATCTCTAAGTGAGTTTCGAGTGATTACCCCTTTTGATACATCACCTATCACCTTGTCGAGAAGGTGATATCCTAAAGTCCTCCATTCCTTGGGTAGATCTAAGATTTCTAAATCTTTTTGCCATGAGTGATCAAAGAGTCTCTCTTCTTGCTTCTTGGACTCTTTCTCTTGATTTTTCAAGTACGGTTTTGCCAAGATTTCTATAACATCATCAACAAGCTCCTTTCTCGGCTCATTTGGGTTAGTTTCATCAAATGCAACATGTATAGACTCTTCTATGGTCATAGTTCGTTTATTATAACTCTAAAGACCTTACCATGTATAGAATAGCCAATGATTATTCCCTTATCAGATTTTACATCAAACTTCCCCAAATTATCCTTTCCATTATTCAAGACAAAACATTTACATCCAAAGACATGAAAATGTGACACATTTGGCTTCCTTCCTTTGTACAATTCATATAGGGTTTTCTTTGAAATTGGCCTTATTAGGACTCTATTCATAACATAACAAGCAATGTTAACCACATCCGCCCAAAAATACTTAGGAATGTTGGCCTCATTGAGCATAGTTCTTGTCATTTCCTCTAAAGATCGATTTTTCCTTTCTACAACATCATTGTGGTATTCTAAGGGCAGAAAAATTATGCTCAATGCCATGTTCATCACAAAAGGTTTCAAATTCATGGTTTTCAAATTCACCACCATGGTCACTTCTTATGGATGCAATACAAAAACTTTTTTCATTTTGGATAATTTTGGCAAGCTTTTTAAATGATTGAAAAGCATCATTTTTGTGGGCTAAGAATAATGCCCATATAAATCTAGAAAAATCATCCACAATCACCAATGCACAGTAATTCCCACCAAAGCTCATAGTTCTAGAGGGACCAAAAAGATCCATGTGCAAAAGTTATAAAGGTCTAGCAGTTGAAACCATGTTTTTAGCTTTAAAAGAGACCTTTACTTATTTTCCCTTTTGACATGCATCACAAAGTTTATCTTTTTCAAATTTGAGCTTTGGAAGACCAATTACTAGTTCTTTAGAAACCAATTTGTTTAAGTGGTCCATATGAATGTGAACAATTCTTCTATGCCATAACCATGAATCATTTTCTTTACTCATAAAGCATTTAGTATCATTTGAGGAAATATCATCAAGACTAATCATATATATATTATTGACCCTATGACCAACAAACTTAACTTACTTATCATCCTTTCCCTCAATTATGTAATAAAAAGAATCAAATATAACTCTATTGCCCTTATCACATAATTGACTAATGCTAAGCAAATTATGTTTAAGTCCTTTAACAAGCAAAACATTATCAATAGATGATGAAGGGATCTTACCAACTTTGCTAATTCCAAGAATCTTCCCTTTGTTGTTATCACCATATGTGACATGACCATGTTTCTTGTGGGTAAGGGAGGAGAACTTGGAGCTATCACCGGTCATGTGCTTGGAGCAACCACTATCAAGGTACCAACTTGAGCTCTTGGTCTTCAAGTACACCTACAACACATATTCAAATTTTAACCTTTGGTACCTAAATTATTTTTGGTCCTTGTGTGTTAGAGTTAGGCATTGTGCCTTTAGGAACCCAAATCCTTTTGATTCCAACCTTGGTGTTTATGTTCTTTCTAACATTGCAAGTGGATGCATTATGCCATTTCTTACCACAATGAAAACATTTGACAAAGGGGTTACTTGAAGTTTTTGAGGAAACAAAGAAATTCTTGTAAGACTTTTGATGGTTATTTGGATTAAATCCCAAATCAACTTTTTGAAAAACACATTTTTGTTTCCCTAACAGCACATTCAAGTTATCTCTTCCAAAAGTGAATTTTGCAAGAGTGTTGTTGAAATCTTCAATTTCTTTTTCAAAAGCTTTGCATAATGAACAAGGTAATGATATGAATATATTATCATGTGAGGAACAAGTCATGCATAATGAATTAGCATCAATGAGTCCTAAGGTCTTATTTTCAATCTTAAGCTCATTTATCTCCTTGCTTAAAATAGAGACTTTGTTTACCAATAAGGAGATTGTTTTGTTAGAAGATAAAACCATTTTAGTTAGCTTCAAAGATTCATCATGCAATTCTTGAAAGGCATCTTGCAATTCATCATAAGAAGGTTAAGATTCTAAGTTAGAAGAAGTTACCTCGGTGTCGCTCTCTTCACTTTTTTCTCCTTGAGCCACGAGATAAAGATGGGCTTCTTCATTCTCTGAACTATCAAAAGAACTTAAGTCATTGTCCTCCTATACTATGTATGCTCTCCTTCCTTTCTTCTCTTTGGAAGGCTTTCTCTCAAACTTCTCCATCTTCTTGAGATACATAGGACACTCCATTTTCATATGCCCTGGTTTTCCACATTCATAGCATTTTGAAGGAGTGGAGGGTCCTTCTCCTTTGTGATACACTTTCTTTTGAGGAAAGGGTGGTCTTCTTTGAAATCCCTTTACCTTTAGGAATCTTCCAAACTTTCTCACAAGGAGACTAGGATTCTCCTCACTTAGCTCAACGTTTTCTATATCCTCTTCACCATCTTCATCATCATCTTCAATTATAGAAGAGGTGGCTTTGAGTACAATTCCCTTCTTCTTTTTATCATGCTCTTCATTTTGATTAAGCCTATCTAGTTCCAGCTCATGTTCTTGAAGCTTCCCAAATAAGGTGGCTAGAGACATTGTTGATAAATCTCTTGATTCCGCAATAGCCATTACTTTGGATTGTCAATTCCTGCGTAAACATCTCAAGACTTTGTTAATAAGATCCTTATTAGGAAATGTCTTTCCCAATAAGATAAGATGATTAACAATATGAGTAAATCTTTTTTGTATATCTTGAATACTCTCATGTTGGTTCATTCAAAATAGTTCGTATTCATGAGTAAGAGTGTTTATTCGAGATCGCTTTACCTCACTAGTACTTTCATGAGTTACTTGTAGGGTATCCCACATTTCTTTTGCGGTCTTGCAAGTTGACACCCTAAAGAATTCATCATATCCCAAGGATTTAGTGATGATGTTCTTGGCTCTCAAATTATATTGAACCTTCTTTTTATCATCATCAGTCCATTCATTTCTAGGTGTATTAATTTTCACACCATCTTTAGTTTGTGTGGGAACAAAAATACCATTTTCAACGGCGTCCCACACATCTAAGTCAATAGCTTCAATGAAAATTTTCATCCTTTCTTTCCAATATGCATAACCATCCCTATTGAAATAAGGAGGTCTGTTTATAGAAGAACCTTCATTTGAAAAACCATTTGAAGTCATCACTTCTCTTGAAGCTGCAAAGCTCTTTATACAAGAGTCTAGCTCTGATACCACTTATTACCAAGTGGCCTCAATACTCAAGAGGAGGGTGAATTGAGTATGTAAAACAAGTTCACAAATCTTTCATAAATCATTTGATAAACAATTTTCGTTGAAGCTAATTGATGATTAGAGATGATTGGATATATGAGATAAATAATTTTACTTATAAATGCAATAGCCAAAGGGAACAATATTCAAACAATTCAATAAAATAGTGCTCAATGTAAAGAGAAGGGTTTAGAGAAAACAAACACAATGATTTATCCTGGTTCGATCACTAATCCACTTGTGATCTACGTCCAGTCCTCAAGCAACCGCTAGAGATTTTCCACTATTTCTTCAATCTTCAATAGGTGCTTGACAATCTTTACAACCTTGAACACTCAACACTTTGGGATACCTCACCCTTGGAGCTTAAGTCTCTTCAACTAAGGGATAACTCACCCTTTACACTTTTGGAGGGATGCCTCACCCTCTTTACAAAGCAATATAGATTGATTGAATGAAACTCTCATAAGAGTAAATGATTACAAATTGAAGCTCTAATGTGCTCTTAAAGATTAACCCACGTTTTTCACAAAAACAGAGCAAGGAAGGATTTGAAGATTAAATCACGTTTTGAAGTATTGGCAATCAATTTTTGGTTCAAGGTCAACCTCTAATGAAGACCCAACATTGGTATTTATAAGTTTTGCAATAAATGGAGCCGTTGGAGACTTTTAGCCAAGCATTAAATGCATTTAATATAGTCGTTGGACACAGTCATGATGCGTGTAATCGATTACACAACAAATGTAATCAATTATATTGTTGTTCCAACGTGTTCTTGGCTTTCTGGGCTCTGTGTAATCGATTACATTTTGGTGTAATCGATTACATGGCTTCTGACTTACTTGTAATCGATTATAATATCTATGTAATCGATTACATGACTTCTGTCTTGCTGTGTAATCGATTACAATATCCATGTAATCGATTACGTGACTCTCTAAACATGTTCTTGCCTTTCTAGGCTCATTGTAATCGATTACCAATTTGGTGTAATCGATTACATGGCCTCTGACTTGCTTGTAATCGATTACATTGATCATGTAAACGATTACAAGGCCTCTATTTTCTGTGTAATCGATTACAAACATCATGTAATCGATTACATTGGCCTTTGAACACATTTTTCAAGTCCAATAAAGCTTGTAAGCCATTTCTAACACCTTAAGACATTTGATTAAACATAAATCCTTTTATGAGTGTTAGATTTAAGATTGAAACTCAAGTTTCTTGAAAAACATGTTTAGCTTTGAATTTTTCCACATATTTTGAAATGATATATTGAAAAACCATTTGAGAAATCTTGAGAGCATTTAACATTAATGTTCTAAGTCTTAAAACTAAATAAACCTCTTGACTTCTTTCTTTGATCTTGATTTTTTCTTTTGCACTTGATCTTCACTTTTGCCTTTGTTATCATCAAAAACCATTTGACATGCTTTAGGGACATAAGCATTCACAGATAATGTCTCCAAATTTTCAAGGCAAACACCACAATTGCTAATTCCAGATCATAGGTGGGATAGTTCTCCTCGTGAGGCCTTAACTGCCTCGATGCATAAGCAACTAGAACACACCTTAAACCATTCTTTGAAGCATCACAAAATATTTCAAAGTTCTTTTGTGGATCTGGAATTACCAAAACAGGGGTAGTAGTCAACCTCAACTTAAGCTCTTGGAAACTATCCTTACACTCTTTAGTCTCAACAAAAGTACTACCTTTCCTAGTTAATCTAGTCAGTGGTAGTGCTAACTGAGGGAATCCACTGATGAATCTCCTATAATACCTAGCTAAGCCTATGAAACTCTTGATGTCAATCACAATGATGGGTCTTTCCCATTACAACACCACTTTAACTTTACTAGGGTCCACTGAAATCTCTCCTTGAGAGATCACATGCCCTAGAAACTGAACTTTTATAAGCCAAAACTGACATTTTGATAGCTTGGCAAACAGTTTCTTTGCTCTAAGAATCTCTAAAACTGTTTTAACATATAGCTCATGTTCTTCTATTATCTAGGAATAGATTAGGATATCATCTATGAACACTACTACAAACTGATCTAGGTAGGGTATAAAAATCCTATTCATGTAATCTATGAATATTGTTGGTGCATTTGTCAACCCAAAGGACATTATAAGGTACTCATAATGCCCATACCTAGTTCTAAAAGTAATTTTAGAAATATCTTCATCCTTAACCCTTATCTGATGATATCTTGACTTTGGATCAATCTTGGAGAACACTAATGCTCCCCTTAATTGATCCATTAGATCCTCTATCCTAGGCAACAGATATAACATCCTAATATAGATATCTAGGTATATCATAAATACACAAGGATATTCAGTACTAGAAACGTCACTTCTACATAACTAACTAACATATATACATAATAACAACTAAGTAATTATAGAAAACCTTGAGAGAATATGGAAAAACTTAAACTTATACATACATATATATATATATATATATATATATATATATATATATATATATATATATATACAACACTAGCCACAAAAGGACATATTGTAATACATACTACTTAAAACATACAAAGCAAATATAAACTTTATACATCAGCTTTGTCTACTAAAGCATATAAAAACTATACTAGTCTTCATGCTTCACCTTCATTCCCTTAACAGGATCTGTACCTGGATTTACATGGAAGAACAACTGAGGTAAGAATTACATTTCTCAATAAAAGCAATTTCAATACCAGCTAGTCATAACATTGTACAAACAAATATAACAATTGCTATAACTACGAACATAGGAGTTTCCTCCACTATTATCATTATTATACATTACTAAATAGTGTGATCTAAATCGATAACCTACATACCGTTAGATATAAACAACTGCCTATACAATTGTAAATACCAACAGCAACAGACAATGCCCATACAACTATCCATAAATGTAATGCAAATGATATGCAATATGATTATGCCTAAGAAAGATCCTAAAGATATGCTCGTGCAATGTTTTATTTTGAAATACATGCATAGGTTTATTTTGAAAATAAGGATATTCATTAGGAACGGGTTCAATATATTATCCCGTGGTGAATAGAGGGAAAGTTCATCCTCACATCACACGTATCCTGGCACGCTGAGAAGTTTGGTCTTCATCCTTCCTCAAAGAGGCTTTCAGATTTCCCATTTATCTCCTTTAGCCTTGGCATTATCGAGATATCAGGGTTATGTCCTTCCTCAAAAGAGTCTATCAGACACCTATCTATCTCCCTTGGCCTTCATGAATGGGCATCAAAGGATACTCACTAAGATCAATACTACTAGACCATTTCCATAGATATACATACTTACTTATATACCTAGTTCATTTAAGACCTAAACATATTCTACTAGGAAATTATGACTTCTCATGTTTACCCTCTTGTAGATAGAAAAATTGAAATCTCCACACTATATGCAACCCTAGCACTTGGTTAGGAATACTTGTCCCCTTAGGAACTTCTTGACTCCCTTCCTTCTTGGCTAAATGGCCTTATGTCATATAAGTCACATTAAAAGGTAGACAATGCCAACTTATCCTAGTTACTTATATCTAACACCCCTCATCATCATATTTGTAGTGATGCTAAGTAACCATAACTTACCATAGGTGATAGACACTTATCTATAACCAACCCTTACTTTTGGTTGCACTAAGATTCTTACTCTTCACATACAAACTAGATTAACAAACTAGTGTGTAAAAAGCGTAGTGTTATATTTACCTATTACATAAACACTACCTTAACTTTCCTATATAATCAACTCATCCTCGTGAAATAGTCTATCTTAGCTAATGCCTCATTCAACCTTGCTTAAGGAAATAAATGAGCATTACTCTAGAAATTTTACATACTTAATGAATGCAACAAGCTTACAAGTCAACATTCATCTTATTATGTATTCAACAACGTACAAAGTCCCATTTAACTAGAGACTTAGTACATAACATCCCCTCTTCAAAACTAAATACATAACCTTATCTCCACTTAAGTGAATCTAACTCAAAGTGGTTCTTACTTATAACTCTTTGTTGCTTAAGGTTCTAGGTACCTTCCCAAGGTAATCCACTACTATTGGATATCCTAAGACTCATACCTTCCTTATTCCTTATTAGAGTGAATCTTACAATTCATCCTAGTATACTAATCTCCATTGCACCATCTCATTACAACTTGAGTGATATCTAATGTAACACTAGGTTGCCTAAGGTGCTACATCCTTACCTAGGGCAATCCTTCACTTTTAGGATGCTCTAAGCCTAAGCTTTCTCATTCATGTTAGGTGATAGTTTCTCTATTGAAATATCTCTATTTGTACCTTAACTGTAATATCCCAAAGAATCATGTTAGGCTTGTATAAGGTTACATAGGTAGTCTGATACTTGTTTAGCATGTCAATTAAGTTTCGTGACAAACTGAGTTAGTTTAGGTACTTTGATGTAACACAAAATATGATAAATGACCTAAAATGACTCAAAAAATAGCATAAACTACTATTTGGAGGGAAACATGTGTAGATAACTTGTTTTTAGGTCACAAACGAGTTAAGTAAGGTGTGGTTAAAGTTTCAAGACAATCGAAGTTAATTTGGTATTTTTAGGTATACTAGTTGTGCTTTTAATACTGAATTGACTCCCAGCAGATATGGAAAAATAGAGAAAAAGTGTAACATGATTTTTAATGAATCTTAAGATTTATTTTGAATATGTTGGAGGTTTGGAACTTGGCTTCAGAGGAATCTAAGTGTTTATAACAGATCGAGTCTTTTAGTACCACATTAGTGGTTATCTTATAAGAAGCAAAATTAGGATTTGCTTATTATATTGGTTTCTTTCTTCACAGTAGAGAGCACAAAAAAGAGAAGATAGGAAGGGAGAAAGAAGATGCAGTAGCTATAGGAGAGAAAGAGGAAGAGGAGAAGCTCAAGGACAAAGGCCAAGCTTGAAGATCTTTATCCAAGATCAGAGGTAGGGGTTTATGTCTATATTCATCTCTTTTCTCTATTTTCATCATAAATGCACCTTTGGTGCTTAGGAAGCCAAAATGAGTTCTAGAGTGTTTGATGAGTTTGGCTTGCATGAATGTGTTTCTTTGGTCATTTATGACTTGTTCATAGCATAAGTTAAGGCTAGAAGCTTAGAACATCTCATTTAGGTCATTGATGCCCAAAAAGAAGGGTTAGGTCAAGCTAAGAGGGATTTTGATCCATAATCCAAAATAAGAGGTTGAAGTTAGTGATTGATGATTCCTAAGTATTTGAGAACTAATTAGAGACCTAAGATTATGTAAAAATTGGATTAGAATGACTAAAATCTAAGAAAAGAACTAATGGAACAGTACTACAATTCTGCAGAAGTTCTCTAGCTCAGCGACACGGCCCGTGTCCGAAGACACGAGGGGAGTCGTGTCCCTCTCTGCCAGTTCAATTCATGAAACAGTGTTCATAGAGCAAGACACGGGGGGCGGGGGCGTGTAATCAAACATGGCTCGTGTTTGAGGCCAAAATCTCCAAAACTATTATTTTTGATGTTTTCAAGTTCTTGGCTAGATGGGATCATTAATGTAAAGAGAAAAGAGAGATGGGGAAGAATAGAAGCATAAGAGGTAAAACAGAAAAAGAGAATAGCTAACATGAAATAATTAGCCACCCTAACACTATATTTATATTAAACTATTAGAGCTATTGATATACAAAAGCAAGGCCCAGCCCAATATATTAAACCTAATTATATTTCACTAACACTCCCTCTCAAGCTGGAGCATAGATGTTGATCATGCTCAGCTTGTTACAAATATAGTCAACTCTACTTCGATTAAGTGCTTTGGTAAAGATATCTGCAAGTTGTTCTCCTGTCCGTACATGTCCAATAACAAGAAGACCCTGTGGAACCTTTTCTCGCACAAAGTGACAGTCAACTTCAATATGGTTTGTCTGTTCATGAAAAACGGTATTAGAAGCAATATGAATAGCAGCTTGATTGTCACACCACGACTTCATAGGCATTACACTCTTAACTCCAATCTCACTAAGAAGATGATGAATCCACACCAATTCACAAGTAGCTTGGGCCATGGCCCTATATTCTGATTCTGGACTAGAACGAGCAAACAACACTGTTTCTTACTCCTCCAAGAAACAATGTTACCTCCAACAAGAACACAATAGCCAGAAGTAGATCTCCTATCTATGGGAGAACCAGCCCAATCAGCATCGGAGAACCCCTCTATCATATTATGTCCATGATCTCTATATAAAATACCACAACCTGGAGCACCTTTTAGATACCTCAATATATGAAGAACAGCCTCCCAATGAGTGATTCGGGGAGATGACATGAATTGACTAGCCAAACTGACAGAGAAGGCAATATCAGGACGAGTAACCGTAAGGTAGTTAAGCTTGCCAACTAACTTCCTATATCGTTCAGGGTCAGGCATAGCATCTCCATCATCTGATAAGAGTTTGACATTAGGAACCATAGGTGCATCAACAGGGTTGGGTCCAAGCATACCTATTTCTCTGAGTAAATCAAGCACATACTTTCTCTAAGTAAGAAAAATACCCTTCGAACTCCTCATCACTTCAATGCCTAAGAAGTATTTCAAAGTACCTAAGTCTTTAGTCTGAAATTGTGTTTGAAGAAAGTCCTTAAGCTTTCTGATCCCAATCTCATTGCTCCCAGTAATGATGATATCATCCACATAAACTACCGAGAAAATACAGCCACCCTGAGAGCATCGAAAGAATACTGAATGATCAAAAGTACTTCTCTGTAGCCCAAACTGAAGAACAGCTTGACTAAAGTGCCCAAACCATGCCCGTGGAGCTTGTTTGAGACCATATAATGACTTCTTTAATCTACAAACTTTATCATTCTCCCCCTGAGCAACAAAACCTGGAGGTTGCTCCATATATACCTCCTCCTGCAAATCGCCATGGAGAAAGGCATTCTTGACATCAAGTTGGTGCAAAGGCCAATGATGACTAGCTGCAAGAGATATAAAGAGACGAACAGAGGCAAGTTTAGCAATAGGAGAGAATGTATTAGAATAATCAATGGCATAAACCTGAGCATAACCCTTAGCAACAAGGTGAGCTTTTAAATGAGCCACAGAGCCATCAAGATTAACTTTGACAGCATACACCCATTTACAACTAATTGCCTGTTTACCAGCAGGTAGAGAAACTAATTCCCAAGTATCATTGTGTTCAAGGGCATGCATCTCATCCAACATAGCCTGACGCCATCCCTCATTAGACAAGGCCTCAGAAACAGTATTAGGAAGGGTAAGAGAATCAAGAGAAGCAACAAAAGACTGACTAGAACGAGATAAACCAGCATAAGAAACAAAAGAAGATATGGGATAAGTACAATGACGTTTACCTTTTCGAAGAGCAATTGGGAGATCAAGACTCGAATCAGGAGGAGTAGGATCTGGAGAGGAAGTAGGAACTGGAATAGGCAATGAATCCGTAGCGCCTGGAGAAGTAGAACTGACCACAGTAGGTTGCTGATTCCGCCGAACATAATGGTGGAGCACAGGAGGACGAGGGAACGGACGAGACCAAGAAGAAGGAGAAGAGGAAGTACCTGTAGTAGGAAAAGAATATACCAAAAAGTCCTCATCATTATCTATGGGAGATGGAGGGGTAGACTCAGACGAGAAGGCAATGGTTTCAAAGAATGTCACATCGCCGGAAACAAGATACCGACGTAAATCAGGAGAATAACACTGGTACCCTTTTTGACTTTGAGAATAACCAAGGAAGATACATTTGAGAGAACGAGGATCCAACTTGGAGACCTGAGGGCGAACATCCTGCACAAAACAAATGCAACCAAAAATTCTAGGAGGGAGAGCAAATAGAGATTGAGAGGGATAGAGCAAGGAATGAGGGATTTGACCATCAAGAACAGATGAAGGAAGACGATTAATTAAATAACATGTAGTAGACACAGCATCAGCCTAAAAATGTTTAGAAACTTTCATTTCAAATAAAAGAGCACGAGCAACTTCAAGTAAATGTCGATTCTTTCTTTCTGCCACCCCATTTTGTTGAGGAGTGACAATGCATAAGGTTTCATGAATAATACCATGTTCTTGCAAAAAAGATATAAAAGGGGCAGACAAGTATTCTTTAGCATTATCACTACGAAGAGTGTGAATAGTAATATTAAATTGAGTTTGAACTTCAACACAAAAGAAACGAAATATATTAGACACCTCTGAACGATTTTTCATTAAATAAAGCCAAATAACACGAGAGTAATCATCGACAAAAGTAACAAAATAACGAAAACCAGCTTTAGACTCAATGGGACAAGGCCCCCAAATGTCTGAATGAACTAAAGTAAAAGGAGAAGCAACACGCTTATTGACTCTAGGAGGAAAAGATTCTCTATAGTGTTTAGAAAACTGACAAGACTCACAATTCAAAACAAATGAAGACTCTAAACTAGGACACAACTTCTTTAATGTATGCAAGGGTGGATGTCCAAGTCGGCAATGAAGATGAAACGGAGAAGTGGATGCAGAACAAGCAACCGACAGCGGTCTCGGAATGGTGGACTCCAAAACATATAAGCCATTGGATTCACGGCCTTTACCAATCACCTTCTTCGTCCCAAGATCCTAAAATAAATAATATGTAGGAAAGAAGTGAACACTACAATTCAGACTATTGGTAATTTTACTGACAGATAAAAGATTAAAAGGAAAGTGCGGTAAACATAAGACAGAATGTAAGGAAAGAGAGGATGAAGGATGGGCAACCCCACTACCTATAACAGGGGCTGAGGAACCATTAGCAAGAGTGACATTTGGTAAGGAAGAAGTGGGAAGAAAAGAGGAGAGAATACCAATATTACCTGTCATATGGTCTGTGGCGCCAGAATCAATGACCCATGTACGAGAGGAAGAAGTGAGACAAGCAGTGGGATTACCTGACTGGACAAGAGTAGCAGTGGAAGAAGGACCAATACCCTGTGAGGCCTGGAACTGAGTGTAAGCCTCAAATTCAGCACCAGATATAGTAATGGTTCTGAGACCCTGTGTTTGAAGAGTAGTGACAGGTGTGGGCAAGAGACCTTCTTGAGTTGCTGCATGAGCATAACGCTGACCTTGGGAGGAACCAGGTTTCCCATTCAACTTCCAACAGTTTTTCTTAATATGGCCTTCTTCCCCACAGTAATAACAAAAATAAGAACCACCATCACGACCAGCATCACGACCACCATCACAGCCACCAAAACGACCACCTGTTCTACCACGACTACCACGACCTCCACCTCTACTTGTTCTACCGCCATCACGACCAACCAAAGCAGCTGGTGATCTAGAGGAAGAATCAGAATGCAACTCATGATGAGTGCGCAAGAGGTGGCGATAAACATCAGCAAGGGTCATATGATTAGAACCAGTCAATAGCTGATCACAAGCGGTACTGAACTCAGAGGATAATCCATATAAGAAACTCATAACTGCCAGCTGTTCCCGCTGTAAGCGCATCTGTTTAACATCAGTAAAGATAGGTTGAAGGTCATTCAATTCCTCATAGGTACGCTTAAAGTCAGTAAAATACCTATGAAGAGACTTATCCTGCAGTGCTGGTCTATGAAACACCTGTGACACCTTATAAAGACGAGTTAAGTTGGCTTTCCCAGAATAAAGAAACTCCATATACTCCCATAACTTTTTCACAGTATCACAGTGAGAGACAACATGCTTAATGGAAGTATCAAGGGTTTTGTTGATCATACCAAAGAGGTGGTTATCTTCCTGCAACCGCCAATCACGCGTAGTTTTAGATATCGGTGGATCATCTGTTAAATGATCTTCTTTTTCAATCCCAATGAGAAACATGGTAATAATTTTACGCCATTCCGCATAGTATTTCCCATCAAACTTATCATCAGTAATGCGGACAGAAGCAGATATGACCTCAGGCATAACAGTAGGTTTCGTTGACTTCTCAGATTCATCAGAACTGGTGGAATTGGAATCATGAGCAGGATCAGCCATCAGAGAAAAAGAAAAGAGTCACCACCGTATACTGCAGACAGCACGAAAAATGCTAGGCTCAAAGAAAAACACCCAAACGGCACTGGAAACACCCAAACACCACCGAAAAAAGCTTCAATAGAACTGAAAACCCTCAAATAGCACCCAAAAACACAGCAAGAGGACTGGGTACGAAAGAAAACGTCAAAGCATGCCTGAAAATGGCCAAAGCACGGACTGGGCTCGCTGGAAAACGTCAAATCGCGACTGAAAACACCAAAACACAACACCCCTGGCCAGCGGCGACACCCTTGGTCACCGAAAACACTAGTCGCGGTGCCCTTGGCCGGCAACGACACCCCTGGTCGCCGAAAACAGGATGCACGGCACCCCTGGCCACTGTTCAGTACATTAGCGTGAAGCCATCACGCCCAAACAGCAACAAAACCCTCCAATCTGGACCTCAGCAGTGCTTGAAGAAATAAATCAACCCTAGAAAAGGGTAGATCGGCAGATTTCAAACACACAGGTATAATTTTTTTTTTTTGGATTTTTTTTTTGGAGGAAAGAGCAGATTAGGGTTTGTTTCTGGCTCTAGATACCATGTAAAGAGAAAAGAGAGATGGGGAAGAATAGAAGCATAAGAGGTAAAATAGAAAAAGAGAGTAGCTAACGTGAAATAATTAGCCACCCTAACACTATATTTATATTAAACTATTAGAGCTATTGATATACAAAAGCAAGGCTCAGCCCAATATCTCAAACCTAATTATATTTCATTAACAATTAATATATGTTTCCTAAGGCACAAATGGGGATATTTTCAAGAGGAAAATTATCACCTAGTATGTATAAGGAAGTATAAACCTTTGAGCATTTAAGAGTTATAGTTTGCCTTAGGTAAGTATTTAGCACCTTAGGCCACTTTTGTGGTAAAGTATGTCACTTAAGAGTAATGACTGATGAGGTGGTGTAGATTAAAGTTCAGCTTATGAGTGACAAAGTGTTGCTTGGATATCACTTGGGAGGTGACTAGAAAGTGAGAAACAAGTGCCTAGTTGGCAAGAGTTTAGGGCCAAAGTGCCGAGTTGGCAAGAGTTGAGTGCCATAGACCCTAAATGGCAAGGGTGAATGCCATAGTGCGTGAAAACTCTTAAAGAGTGAAATAGAGTTAGTAATGCAAAGTTAGAAAGTGTACTAATAACTCCATGTAATGTAGTTATTTGTGCGCCATAATTATACTTCATAGAATGCTATGTCCTTGTTATTATGTATATATGGGAGATTTTATGCTTATATTAGTTGAATTTCCTTTAGATGTTTCTCTATATGCTATTGAGCAAATTGTGCATATTATGCAAATGATTAATTGAATTCATAATTTGTATTTAACTTGATGATTTTCTTAATAGAGGAATTGGAGCGATTCAAGGCTCAAAAGCCCAAGAGAAAGCCAAGGAGGCATTCTAGAAAAGAGCGTCACAGCCCTGGTTATTGTCTGCCACGGCGCAAAAGGACATCATCAAGCTGCCATACAAAAACCCAATGCTAGAGCATCGCGGCACAAAGTAGTGTGCGTTGCGACCCTAGGTGACCGACTCAATGAGGGCCGAGGCGCAGGTTAGTGAGAGCTCTAGCTTTCTAGGTTTTGAGAAGTTGTGGCCAGGACTTCGTGGTTGGAGGCTGAGGAGGCCAAAGGAGCCAAGGATGGAGGTCTTCTTCCTTAAGGAAGTTGATTGGAGCTTCAATGATCATATTCTAAGAGTTTCCTCATTCTCCTTTCTCTTTCTCTTGTTTTCCTTATCTTTTGAGCATGGTTTTGTTGTAATCATGTGTTCATAGATTAGCTGAGCTGTATTTAGGGATACTTTGAATCCTTTCTATGATTATTAATGAGTTTGTTATCTTTTGAGTATATATTAATGTATGGTTTTGTTCAATCATATGGTTCTTAATGCTTTTGAATGATTTGTTGAAGTCTAATGAACCTAGACATAGGAATTTGGATTTTAGATCTAATGTATGGTTAATACATGTTTGATTCTATTCCAATGGCAGGATGAATTGATTTGCTAATAGGATAGAAATATACCTCTTAGCCATGCATAGTGTGTGTTTCAGAATAGACTGTTCATGAGTGGAGTTTGCACTAGTTCTCATGGAAACATAGTGAATTGGGTAAATGAAATTATGGTTGATTGATCTAGACATAGGCTTTTAGCTAAATCAGATTCTCAAGCTAACTTAACAATTTATTGATGTTTCTTATAAGGGTTGCATGTCATTAGTATGAAATAGGAGGTGAAGAAGGATTCCTTAGATCTCTAAACCATTATCTTTATTGCTTTTGTAGATTAGTCTTTAGTTTAATTGCTTTCCTTATTTTATATGTTCTTGAATAGAATTAGGTAAGCTATTGGTTAATACTTAGCATTGGAAGTAAACTTATCCTCATGGGAACGAACTTATATTCTGTATCTGTATTACTTGAATGACTTGTGCACTTGCGGTACAAATGGTCTAAACAAGTTTTTGCTCAAGAAAACAAGTTTTTATCTATTGAAAGGACCAAGAATTTTCCTATCAAGTATTAAGTCTAGTTGGCATTTGGATAAGTGTCGTAGTGCATGAACTGCTCTTACAGAGAAGAGGTAATCTTAGTAGTGCAAGATGAACTTAGTATAGAGTCATGTGGTATTTATGTTAGAGTTAGGACATAACTCTGCATTGTCACATACTTCACTTCACATACACTTGTTATCCCTAGAAAGCAGTGAGTGGAGGCATCCACTCAGTTTGGTGGCGATATCCACCTAGTTTACGGTAGACTACTTGGTAGGCTACGTAGTTGTAGGAGGAGAATACTTGTTATGGTAACAGACTTTGCCCCTACTAGGTAGGCTATAAGAGGTCACATATTATTATGGCAGAGTATCTCCTTGAGCAGGGGGAATAATTAAGTATCATGACATTACACCGATACTGCATACACTTTTCTTTGAGCATACATCATCTCACCATTTCATTATTCTTTATTTTGCTTAGATTGGATTTTGTGTATGGTTTGTGGGTGTTTTGTTATTGCATGGTGCCTTCGGTGACAGCTGTATGGGCGGTTGTCTGGTCGATGATTTCTAATGATTGTATGGGCAGTTATTTATTATCATCATGGTTTCGGATATCAAATCAAAAGTATAGCATTTCCTAGGAACGTTACATAAAGAGAGGAAGTTTTGTAATGGTTATTATGCAATGAGTTTCAGCATGTTTATCAGTTTAAGTTGAGTTTATTCATTCTCGAATGTTCAGACTGCTGGTTTTGGTTACTTTTATTGAGAAATGTAGTTTTTCACCACATTTGTTGCCATGTAAATCCAGGTGGAAGTTCATCCAAGGGCAAGAAGAAAAAATATGAAGACTAGAATAGTTTTTATGCTTAGAAGCTTAAGGCTTTGTGTAACATCCTGAAAATTATCTCATTCATCACAAATAGTCATTTTATAATATTTGTGATTTTTGGAAAATTTTCTGTATTTTTTTCTAGAAATGTTAAATATTTTAATATATTTCTCATTTTACGTGCACATTGCACAAAGTCAGTGTAACATTCCGGAAGTTATTTGTTTCATCACAAATAGACATTTTCCAATATTTGTGATTTTTATGAATTTTTCTGGATTTTTATGGAAACGTTAAATATTTTAATATATTTTTCATTTTACGTGCAAACTGAGCGGACCGGAAAAATGAGATATTTTTCCCAAGAACCTTGATCTGTGGAAACGTCGATGGGGGATCTTACTAAACTTGAGGTTGGACACGATTTACGAGATTTCATATTTTTTGAGAAATTTGATCTGACAGAGCAATAAATTGCTGTGTAATTTTTATCCGTTGGACAATTAACACTAGCTTCTGTCAACTGTAACAATTGTCCATTGGGTAATAGCATGCATTAGGAATCCTATCACCTTATCCTAATGCAATCCACTTTATATCAAATCAAATCCACTTTAATTCAAATTTGTGTACTTTCTTCAAAGCTTCTTTGAGAAGCTTTGACCACCAAAGGACAAGAATGCCCTTGGCTTGTTGGAGAAGCCTCTCCACCCCTCTCTTCCCTCTCATTGTCGTGGACCCATGGGCATAATGGGAAGCAAAATTGCTTCCCACACTTAACCTAACACACACACAAAAATACCTTCACTTTCCCACACATTTTCTCTCTCTAATCTTCATCTTCTTCAAGTTTCTCCTCTTTCTCTCTACCCTCCTCCATAGCTATGAAATTTGCAGCCCATCCTCCACCATTTTTCTTCATCTTTTCTCTTCACCAAGCTCATTTCTACACTCACCTTTACCTCCTCTACCTTCTTTATTTAGAAAGTTTCTTCATTTTCCATCTTCACCTCCATTTTCTCTCTTCCTCCTCTCTTCTTCCTCTTCACTACCACGAAATTCCAGCCACCATTAGAGATCATTCTCTTTACTTTTCTCTTCACAAACACCATTTCTATAGTCCTCTCAACCTCCTTTACAACTTCTATTTGAAAGGTTTTCTTCAAAAACCAACTTTTCCTCCATTGTCATCCAAGGCAAAGCTTCAAGCTTTGAGGTAAAGCTTCCATCTTCGTTCCTTTTTCTATTCATGTTCGTGCTCTAGGGTCTCAATGGAGACCAAAGATCCATTCTTTACCATGTTTAATGTTGGTTTTTTGTGTTGGAGATTTTAGAATTCTTGGAGACCCCAAAACCGAAATCACCAAGGAGGAAGCAGGAGTCATTTTCGTGATTCTCCCTTAGGTAAAAGGGAGACTACTCACTTTAACCATTTATGGTGGTGAGGGAACCTTGTGTGCTTTTTGATGGAGAAATCCATCTTTGTGTGCTTACTTTGTTTGATAATTTTGCATGATTTAGTGTTTTTGAAATTGGATTAATGCTTGAATGTGATCTTGAATGTGTTGTTTTTAATTTGTTTGGTTTGATTGGTATGGATTGGAAATTTAAATGGAAGCAAATTAATCATTGTTCTCTTCTAAGAGGCTCACGGCCTCAAGCTTCATTAATAGCATAATATGTAATAAAGTGAATGAAAATTTAGGGTTCCTAGCTTGGGAGAGGCCACGACCTCAAGAGCCATTTAGGGCTCAACCATGTGACTTTTCACAACTTTGAGATTTAATTAATCAAGTGATTAAGTGGTTGACAATGAGATAGGAGGAAATCAATTTAATAACCTAAAGGGGATTTTTAGACTCAAGAAAGTGAATAAGGATGTGTGAGACTTGGAATGATTTTCTAAATGAATGTAACCAAACTTAATATATGGAACTAAATAATTAAAATAATTTCCCTAGAGAAGAATTTCGTAAGGAATACTAAATCAAAGTGAAACTCAAATAAATTGAACAATTAGAATTTATTAGGAATTCATAAAATGAAAATGATCCAAAAATGGAATTGTGTCATAAAACTAGAATAATATCTATTCAAAGGAAGATCATGGTTAGAAGTAAGAACCTTGAATATCTCAATCTAAATTACTCTAATGCAACTTTGTCTATAATTTAATGGTGAACTTGTATAATTAAAAGAATAAAGATAAAAAGAATAATATGAGAAGAACTTATTAATAAGGGTATAGAAAGTTAAGCGTAAATTTCATAATGTGCCTAAAAGTATAATGTATTAATTGTGGAGTAATTGAATAAGAGAAACAAGATTTAAGAGTGTAAGTGAGACTTTGAGAATCATAAGATATTTAATTAAATGAATCTTATTAAGGACAAAGAGAAGAACAATGATAAAACTTTATGAGACAATGGTAAGTCTTAAATAGATTATGAATGACGACTTTGTTAATGGGCCCATGAGTGGGACCCAAAATCTGTTGATGCTTACTTTGGCCAATTGTGGCATATTGTGAAAAAGTATGTGATAATAAACATTACCTGATATATGCATAGAGTCATCATGCATTGTGAAAGTCCAATGGACTAATTGTCAAGGCCATGTTACCTAGGAGTTGAATCACACCTTAGTGCGTGTGCGAATAGACTAGTGTAGGTCCTAATGTTGACCTTGGGGGCATCGGGGCACGGGCATCTCACAGAGGGCAGTTGGTAGCCCCTCTAGACCGTGAGACAGACCAATGCAAACGCACCGACGATCCTGACCAGGCACTGTCCTATATCGTGATCTTGTGAGAATGCCGCTGTACAGAGCCTTATTGCGTAAAATTATTGATTATGAATTCTAGAAGCACTTGGTCCTAGGTGGACGAGATACTGGCATGTCTCCCTGATCATTCACTCCGATGTTTATGTCTAGCTCCATGGAGTAGGATTTTGATATCATGTACATGCGCATAGTGAGTCAATACATTACTTAGCATTTAATTATATGATAATTGGATCTGCTATCTTATTGATGATATATTGCCTGAAACTGTTAAACGACTTAATATCTGCTTCTTGATACTGTTTATTATTTTTGTTATGCTATGTGGGCGTCTTACGCCGTTTATGTTTCTTACTGCCATAATTGGTAATGAAGTTGGATGTCTCACCTCTTTCTGGTACTGTTCTTGTTCTATGTGGTATTTGGTTAAAGACTGTAGAGGGGACAAGATTGTTTTTCCTAGACTTTACTGGGTATTGATCACCTGCTTTCGAGGATGTCGCCAAGAAGGGGTTCTATCGGTTTCGTTAAGATCGTGTTCACCAGTGGCGCCAATGCGTGGCGAGTCGACTGAGTTGGACAACGTATACGATATATTGGAGACCTGATCCTGACCTTAAGGAGGACCCGCGATGGAGATCTTGTCCTAACACTTACTGCTTTGGTACATCTGGAGTTTGCCTTGCCTATCTAGGAGCTATAGGGTGATCTGATTCACACCCCTAGAGAGGATGAGGATTCTATGGCATCAGCTGCTAGGGCACCTACCCGTGGGACCGCACTCGGTCCTGTCCTTATATCTTCAAACGACCCGGGAAAGGATCCCGAGGTGGATCCAATGGAGTACCCAACTCCTTAGACGTGGATGTCTTTAGGGGTGGTTTATGTTTTCTTCTGCATTAATTATATTATGATGTATTTTTAATATATTTGCATTTTGAAGTAAATCTTGATGTATTTCATTGTGAGTGGTATGAGAAATGCGTTGCGTTATGTATGCTTTAAATTAATTATCTAGTTCTATGAACTGTATTTCAATTTTGGCTTGTTGAATTATATGTGCTAATAACGGCCTATTTATTATTGCATTCGTGGCTCATACTTTCCGTATATTCACAATGGAGTTAAATTGGATAAATATTGTTTGAAAATCGTAACACGCCAAAATTTAGTGACCGCGGTATAATGATGATTGTGCCGTGGTTATTAAATCGAGGGTTGTTACACTTTGTATTTATTTCCTTTGCTTTTAGTTGTATAAAGTTTATGTACACAATGAGCCTTTTGTGGCAATATTTATGTATATGATTTTTAGTTTCTGCAAGGCTCTTCATTATTATTTGCTAAAATGATATGGATTAGTATGATATTTAAGTTAGAAGTAGTATAACTAATATTGTTGATCCTAGAATATGCTTGATGTACTAGGATACCGATATTAGGGTGTTACATTAACACTTCTTAGGAAACATATATATAATGATTCCATCTAGCTAGGAACTTGAAAACATCACAAACAAATCTATGTTGAATTCTGTGATGGGCGCCTAAGCACTTTTTCCTTGAGCACCTGGGCGCTCACTAGGCAGAACACAGCCCTGTGCTACTTTTGCGCCATGCGGCTATGCGCTCTGGGCTGAGCATCTAGGCACTCTGCGCTCTAATGGCATAAAGACTTCCTAGACATTGAGCGTCTAAGCACTCTATACTGAGTGTCTAGGCACTCTCATCCCTGGCACACGAGCATCTAGGCGCTCTGTGTGGAGCGTCTAGGCGCTCTCTGTATAACAGCAATTATATAGAATTTCTGCAGATTGTTCTGACTTTTTTATAAATCTCATCTTACTTCCAATCATCCAAGATCGGTTTTCTTATGATTTCTAGCACCAATCTAGGCCCCTAAACTTGTTGTAACTCTTATACAACCTGTGGATTCTCTTAGGCATAGATTTAGGTCAAAAACCACATAACTCCAACCATCATCAAATTCTTTCTATATGAACTCTAATGGTTGATCTTAAGCCATAAATGACCATCTTACATTTACTAAGCTTAAACTATCCTGACCTAGTCCTTGGAATCAAGAACCAAGCCAAGAACATGGATTTGGCTATACAAACCCCTATTTCCATTCAAAATCCCAAACTTCATTCAATGAGAATCAAATAAGAGAATGATGAATAGAAACCCCTTACCTCTTGAAGAAGATGAAGATCTTGAAGCTTGATCCTCTTGCTCTTGCTTTTCCTCTCTTCCTTCTCCTTTTCCTTCTTCCTTTCTTCCCTTTTCTCTCTTCTGTTCCTTCATTTTCTTTCTTCTCTATTTTTTCTTTCTTTCTTTGCAGCTTCTGCTACCTTTAACTGAGAGAGAGAAATGAAAGAATGATCATCACATTCCTTAGGATATTTTGCTAGAACTTCCTTATCTGCTAAGAACACTCAAATTATGCTAATTCAAGTTTTTCAGCTTCTAACAACTGTAGAATAAATCACAAGATTAATCTAAATTATTGTTTCACCATTTTCATGATTTTTCATATCTACTGGTAGTCAATTTAGTATTAAATGCATAACTAGTATGCCTAAAAATACTAAATTAACTCAGATTCTCTTGAAACTTTAACTGCTTCTTACTTGGCTTATTTATGACCTAAAAACAAACTCTCTATGTTTATTTTCCTCAACTTAGCCTTTAAAGCCATTATCTGAGTCATTTTAAGTTACTTTTCAACTTTTAGGTTGCAACTAAGTGTCTAAACAAACTTAGATTGTCACAAAACTTTACTGACATGTTAAGTAAGTTATATGCTACCTTTTGTAACCATATACAAGTCTAACATGTTACTAAGGGTATTACAATTTAAACTTGTTCTTGATGGTTACCCTATTCAGATTCCTATAACCCACACACAATCTCATGGTACCATCTTTCTTTTTCACTAGCAACACGGGTGCTCCCCAAGGAGAAACACTCAGCCTAATGAATTGGTTCTCTAGCAACTCCTTAATTGGCTTTTTGAGCTTTTCTAGTTCTAGAGTTGCCATCTTATAGGGTGTTATAGAAATAGGTCCCGTGCCCAGTACTAAATCTATAAAAAAAACTCTATCTCTCTCATAGGTTGCAACTCAGCTATATCTTTCGAGATTACTTCTGGGTACTCCCTCACTATTGGTATATCACCTAAGCTCTGCTTAACCTCTGTGCTAAGTGAGAAAAAGAGAACATACCCTTGAGCTCTCTCCTTCAAACAGTGATTCACTTAGTTTGCATTGAGATACACTTACTCAGAAGGGTTAACTTTAGTAGATACATCTGATATAAACACAAGGGTTTTATTTGCATAGTTTAAAACTACATGGTTGGAGGACAACCAATCTATGCCAAGAATAACATCAATATCTACTAAACATATAAGATTCACAAAGAATATCCTATCCTTTATCTTTATACAACAATCCAAACAGACTTTAGAAGTTGTAACTAATTTACTGGTGGGAGTGGAAACAGATAAATCAAAAGGAAAATCTATCATAGGTAAATCTAGGAACTTCATACAATCACAAGAAACAAAGGAGTGAGATACTCCCGAATCATATAAAATAGTTAAAAAGTAATCATGAATTATGCATTTACCTTGAATCAGACTTGAAGCCTGGGTTACCTCCTTACTACTTAGAGTATAAACCCTTCCTGTTGCTTGTGTTCTAGGACTGAAAATAATTTTCTGTTTCTGATGGCAATCCCTGGACATGTGCCTCAGTTGTCGACATGTTTAACAAACTAACTGCCCTGCTAAGCAAGGCCTGTCTCCATGCTGTCTCCCACACTTAGGACATATAAGCCCTCATGCTCCTCGTTGGACCTACTCACCCTTATTCTATGGGTAACCGAGTTTATGAGTACTCTTTTGATCATCAAACCTCTTCCTCTTTTGGAAGTCATGTGTCCTCTGCTCTAGTTGGGGTTGTAAACAACCTGATTCTACTATTTGACACTTGTTCACCAATGACACAAAGTCTCGAATCTCAAAGGGTCTAATAGCCCTCTGGATGTCCTCTCTCAGTCCTTCCTCAAACTTCACACACTTCCACTTCTCATTAGTGTGGAATCTGATGTAAGACGAGAACTTCGACAACTCATTGAATTTTGCCACATACTAACCAACAGACATGCTGCCCTATTCTAGCTTTAAGAACTCCATCTCTTTTGCATTATACAAATTTTGAGGGAAGAACTTATCCAAGAAAGATCCTTTGAAGATTTCCCAAGTAACTGAGTTCTTGACACATCAAGCACTTTCTTTACATCGGTCCATCAATCCTTTGCCTCCCCCTCTAGCATGTAGGAGGCAAAGAGCACACTTTGCTCATCTGAGCAAGCATAATTGTGAAAATCTTCTCCATTTCCTTGAGCCATCCCTCAGCTCTAACTGGGTCGTACTCACCTTTGTAGGATGATGGAGTAGACTTTTTGAACTCTGAGAGGTCCTGGAAGTTTTGATTCCTTCCAATTGGAACCTCTTGGACTAGTTGCTCGGGCTGAACTAGTGGTGGTACTAGTGGTGGAGGTTGCTGAACTTCTAACCTCTCCAACATTCTATTTGTAGTAGTTGTCTGATCTTGCATTGCTTTGGCCATTGCCATGAAGGCCTCGGCCATACTAGGGCTCTCACCAGAATTTTTATTTCCTCTAGTTCGCCTAGGAAAAGTCGTAGTGTCCTATACACACAAACATTAAATATTGAGTTGATTTTTCTCAATACCATGTAGTGGCGCAACAGTAACTAATAACATAAAAAACATAATGCAAGTTATGCAAACATCTCACAAAAGAGACCAAAAATACACAACACACATTAAAACAACTAACATGCCAACTCAAAGTCAGTCCATACCCTGATTCAACAGGATGAACTGCTCTAATATCATAATGTAATACTTTAATACAATTATGTCGATATAACTTATACACAAAGACTTAAAACATTAACCATGTCATTTCTATTCTTACTATATTACTAATCCTATATAATTAAATAATTAAATATGGAGAGCCACGATAAAAGTAGGTTATACTTATATACATCAAAAACTCCAAAGGACGTAGTGTTATATATACAACAACAAATCTACAACTCAAAGTACAAAATACACAAGTTATTCAAACAACAAAAACTAAAAACTGTCTAGTCTTGTTGCTCTTTCTTTGGTTGCCTCATACCTTTAACAAGATCTTGACCTGCTTTTACCATGAAAACATATAAAAGGGATGAAAACATAAAAATCCTCAGTATATCCATATATCTCATGGCATTCAATAATATAAAATTGCATATCAATATAATCTATATCAACATTATACAATCGTCCATACAACTGTATAACGTATAAAATCCTAAACTATCTCGATATTACACAATTGCCTATACAACTGTATAATACCAACTAAACTTGGCAAATTGCTTAACTCGCTTCATTGACTAACTTAGGACTTAACTCACCCTAAGGCTCGTGCTAGTAAGTTTACCTCACTTTACTACACTCACATAAGGTTGATCATATTCCTCATGTTACTTGACAAATAGCATGGCTCACTATTTTGTTCTAGGTAAAGTGTTGTACTGATACTTTTCTCTCATAATTATCTCCTTAATAAAGAGCTTTACTCGCTACTTTGTAAGGTTAAGGGGTTTATCTCACTCCCTTAATTCAGATAATTGTACTATGGTTCAACTCTAACTAGCAAAGGAATCATCTCTTAAGTAATACTCAATTTCAAGCAATTCTTAATTATAGAAAAACTTAAAAACTCTAACTTGTTCTTATATGCTAGGTGGTTATTCCCTTTGTGAAATATCCCTAAAAGTATCTTGACGCACTTAAGAAAGCATATACTAAGGATCCTAACTGGTTGAGAATTCAAAATCTGTAAGATAAAAGTCCTAGAACTCACTACCTAAGCGCCCACTTTCTTATTGCTTAGGTGCCCACTTTCTTAGTGCTTAGGCGCTGAGTGGCAGAAAACCCTACTCTATTTTATTTGTCGTTCAGTGCTTAGTCGCTTAAACTCTGAGTGCTTAATCACTCAGCACCCGAGCCCTCTGGACTAGTGTACTTAAGCGCTCACTTTATGGGCACTTAATCGCTGGCTTCCAAAACCTACATACGAGCTCTCTGGCCTTAGGCGCTTAAGTGGCCAAAAACTGGGTGCTTAGGCGCCAGACACCTGAAACTTCTGTTACTATTCTATTAGTTTCCAAACCAGTATTAAACCTCTAAATTTAGGTTCTAAGTGGTTTTTATCCCTAAACATGATCCCTAATCATGTTAAAATCATCAAACATTAAATTTAACTCATTAACATATGGATTCAAGCTAAACTTAAACAAGAAAATACCCATTTACTAACTTTCTCTTCAAAGAAGCTCATGGATATCTACCAAATTAAAACAAGCAACCATATATCCAATAAGTTAAAAACACTCAAACTTAATTCTTGAAACCAAGAATTAAGCCTAGAACACAAATTTGCTCATCAATCCATTACTTTCTACTCATGTGACCTAACTTCAACCATAGAAAAAGATAAAGAAAAGTGATGAAGTTTAAGGTTAGAATCCCCTACCTCAAGTGATTTGTGATGGTGGTTGTTCAATCTTTTCCTTGCCTTTCCCTTTCTTCCTCCTTTCTTCTTCCTCCTTAAGCTTTTCCTCCTTTATTTCCTTGCTTTCTGCTATAGGTTTGGCTTCTATTTTCATGGGATAGAGCTAAGTGAAGTGAGATTAAATATCAAGAGAAAAGTCAATATAAAGAGTTATTCCCATATATCATTTGTAGCACTTAAGTGTTTCACTGATACTTCCTAATCTGCTAAGAACACTTAGATTTAGCTAAATCAAGTTTTTCAACTTCCAACAACTTTAAAATAAATATTAAAATTCATTAAAAATATTGTTTCACCATTATCACAATTTTTTCATATCTGCTGCTAGTTAATCCAACATTAATTATACAACCACTATGCTTAAAAATACCAAACCAACTCTGATTATTCTCAAATTTTAACTACATCCTCTTACGCCTATTTGTGACTTAGAAACAAATCCTCTAGATTTATTTCCCTTAAATTAGCTATTTATGTTACTATATGAGTCATTTGAAGTTACTTTTCACACTATGAGTTGCAATAAAGTGCCTAAACTAACTTACTTTATTACAAAAATAAACAGACATGTTAAATAAGTGTTATGATACCTTTGTAACAATAAACCAGCCAAACATGCTAAAAAGAAGATGTTACAAAAGTTATTCGGGATAGTTTTGTGTAACAAAATAGAGATTGTTATAAATAGGTTGAAGTGCATCAACATAAAAGCATACTATCACCGAGTATATTGGTAGTGTGAGGCCAAAATTCACTCCTTACCTTCAGAGTATAGAACCCCGGGTTATATGAGGTGGCCCTACCTTTTAAGGTATATTGATATGAGTTTTGGGAATAAGCTTAGAAAGATGATAACTAAATGAGCACTAGCATGAGAATTGTATATGAAAGAATGAATCATGACAATGTTATCAATAAAGATCATAGAGTTGTTATAGAATGTTACCCTTAGAGCTGGCTAAAATCAAGAAACAAAAAGAAGAGTTATTAGATACGAAATTTATTAGACCTAGTGTATCACCATGGTGAACACCAGTGCTCCTAGTGAAAAAAGAAGGATGGTAGTATGAGGTTATGTGTAGATTATAAACAACTAAATAAGGTAATCATCAAGAATAAATATACATTGCCTAGAATAGATGATTTGATGGATCAATTAAAAGGGGCTATAATTTTCTCAAAGATTGATTTAAGATCTAGATACCATCAAATCAAAGTTAGGGAAGAGGATATCCCTAAAACTGCCTTCAGGACTAGGTAAGGACATTATGAATATCTAGTAATGTCCTTTAGTTTAACTAATATGCACCTGCACTATTTATGGACTACATGAATAGAATCTTTAGACCATACCTAGACAAGTTTGTGGTGGTCTTTATAGATGACATTCTTATCTATTCAAAAACAACCAATGAACATGAAGAGCACCTTAGGATAGTTCTAGAAATCCTAAAGGAAAAACAAATGTTTGCCAAATTGTCAAAATGTGAAGTTTTGATGAAAGAGATGTAATTTTTGGGGTATATGATATCTCAAGGAGGGATATCTATAGATCCTAGCAAGGTAGAAGTTGTGGTGCAATAGGAAAGACCTACCACTATAATAGAGATTAGGAGCTTTTTAAGACTGGCTGAGAACTACAGGAGGCTTATAAAGGGATTTTCTCAAATAGCTTTACCTTTAACTAAATTAACTAGGAAGGGTAGCTTATTTGAATGGACACAAGAATGTGAAAAGAGTTTCCAAGAGTTGAAAGAGAAATTGACCACAACACCTATTGTAGTAATTCCAAATCCACAAGAAAACTTTGAAGTATATTGTCATGCTTCAAAGAAGGGATTATGATGTGTTTTAATGCAAAATGGACGGCTAGTTGCTTATGCTTCTAGGCAACTAAGACCCCACGGAGAAAATTACCCTACCCATGGTTTCGAATTAGCAGCTGTAGTGTTTGCTTTGAAGATTTGGAGACATTATCTGTATAGAGCTAGGTTTGAAGTGTTTAGTGAACATAAAAGTTTGAAATATTTGTTTGAGAAAAAAGAATTGAATATTGGGCAAAGAAGATGGAGGAAATTCTTGAAAGATTATGATTTAGAATTAAAATATCATCCGAGTAAGGCCAATGTAGTCGTCGATGCACTTTGTAGAAAACTTTTACATGTGTCTCAAATGATGATACAAGAAATGGAACTTTTAAAAAGCTTTAGGAATTTTAGTCTGGCAGTGACTATGTCACCACATAGTCTCTATATGAGTAGATTGGAAATCAACAATGATTTGAAGACTCAAATTAAAAAAGCTCAATAAAGGGATGAGGTCTTAAAAGAAATAAGTGAACAAATGTTATTGGGAAAGCAAAAAAAAAGCTTTTATATGTTTAGGAATAGATTTTGCATTCTAAAAGAAGCTGAAATCAAGGAGAAAATTTTGAAAGAGGCACATAAAAGAAAATATACCATCCATCCAAGAGCAACAAAAAAGTATCAAGACCTTAAGAAATTGTTTTGGAGGCTTAAGATGAAAGTGGATATAGTTGAATATGTGCCTAAGTGCTTAACTTGTCAAAAGGTTAAGATAGAACACCAAAAACCTTCTGGAATCTTGCAACTGTTAGAAATCCCTGAATCAAAAAGGCAGAGTATCTTAGTGGATTTCGTAATGGGGTTACCAAAGACCCAGTCAGGCCATGATGCAATATGAGTTATAGTAGATAGATTAACAAAATCTGTCTACCTTTTGGCAATAAGAGATAACTATCCACTAGATACATTAGCTTAGTTGTACTTGTAACACCCTGAAAGTATTTCTTTCATCATAAATAATTATTTTATAATATTTATGATTCTTAAAAAAAATTGGAATTTTTTGAAAAGTTAAATATTTTAATATATTTCTCATTTTACGTGTACACTGAGCAGCGTCAGTGTAACACCTCAGAAATTATTTGTTTTGTGATGAATAGACATTTTCTAATATTTGTGGTTATTGAGGATTTTTGTAAATTTTTCTAGAAATATATAATATTTTAATATATTTCTCATTTTGCGTGCGTACTGAGCGGAGTCCAAAAAATAAAATGTTTTCCTTGAGACTGGTAAACTTTCAACTGTGGAAATATTGATGGGGGATCTTACTAAACCCGAGGTCGAGCACAATTTACGAGGTTTACATTTTACGAGATTTTATCTGATAAATAAAATTACAGAATATTTAATTATCTGAGGGACAATAAAATATTATTTCTGCTAACTGTAACTTTTGTCCACTGAGTAATAGTTCTAGTAGATTATTTCTATCTAGTTGCTTTTATGACATCATCTAAGTGACCCACACCTCACTTTATCGAGAAGCGTGACAAGCTTCTCAAGGAAGCCTCAAGGAAGCTTCAAGGAAGTTTTCTCCCAAGCTTCTCAAAGAAGCTTCATCTTCTCTCTCCTCCCTCCCCCTCACACACGGCTGCATGGTCTCTTAGGAGCCCAAAAATATTCATTTTTCACTTATTTCATTTCTACTATCAACTTCTTTCTCTACCCTTTCTCTTCTCTTCACATTTTCTCCTCCCTCTCTCTAGCTCCACGACAACCACCTCCTTCCACCCACCATATTGGTTTGATTTTCAAGCTTCCCTCTTGTTTGAAGTCCACCTCTTTACTTGGAAGGCTTCATTTCGTTGGAATCATCTTCAAGAAGCTCACTCATTCCCTCCATCTTCATCTCCTTCCACCATTGAAGCTCAAAGATTGAGGCTTTAAGGTAAAAGATCAAGGCTTTCTCATTCTTCCATCTCATTTTCGTGGTCCATGATCACTTTGGTGACTATGGATACCATTTCCATTCTTTGATTTTGATTTTTATGAATTTGAACACTCTAGGATTTTGAGGTAGTGAAGGATGAATTTCCAAGGGGAAAAGGAGTTTGCTTTCTTTGTTCTTCACTTATGTAAGAGGAAGATTATTCTCTTCAACCCATTTTGCGGTAAGAAACTCATTGTTGTGTTGATGGGGTGAAACCCATTTGTGGGATACCCATTTGTTTGAGTGATTTTGGTTGTGTATTGATTGTTTGAACAGTATGATTTTGACGTATGTTGATGGATCTTGGATTGTATGAAGGATGGAATGATTTTGGATGATTTTCTGCATTTATAGAGGATTACACGGCCTAGGCCATGTGATCGCGCATAGCAGTGTAATCCAGGCGTGCTAGAAAATGGTCTGGGCATGTTATGCAGAAATTCCAGAGGCGTACACGGTCTAAGCCGTGCATTGTGGCACAGCCGTGTATTTTGGCACGGTCGTGAAATTGTGGCCGTGCATTCTTCCTCAAGGCCGTGTAACTTGAATAATAAAGGATTTTAAGCTTTTCTAAACCCTTGGAGGCTCCCGGTCTCCTTGGGCACTCATTATGAGGCTTTAGTACTAAGATAAACTTATCAAACTTAATTAATTTAATGATTAGAAATTAATAAGGGATTCATAAAATGGAAAGAACCAATGATGAAAGTTTATCTTATAGTTTAGAATAATTTTGGAATAAAGAAAGAACATGAGTATGGGTGAGGTTGTGAGAAACATAATGAGCTTAAGGTTTAACTTTTATCATAACTATGAATGGGGTTGTGTTCATCCTTAAGGTTTGTTATTGGCTTGATGTGGATCCGTAAATGGGATCAAACTTTGTTGATAAATGATATGACATGTAATTCTAGACATGATATGATATGATTATGATTTCATATATGAATATACATATATGCATTGAATCCACATGCATTTGAAGCATGATTGATATAGTTTGTCATGATAAACATGATTGAAACATGCATTGAAAAGTCCGTTGGACTATTGTCAAGGCCAAGTTGCGTAGGAGTTGAATCACACCTTTGTGCAGGTGCGAATAGACAAGTATAGGTCACTTATTGACCTTGGGAGCATCGGGGTGCAGGTACCTCGCAATGGACAGTTAGTAGCTCTTCTATCCGTGGGGCAGACCGATGCAAATGTACTGACGATCCGAACCGAGACATTGTCCTATATCGAGATCTATGTAGAATGTCTTGTACAATGCCATGATGTGCACTTTGATAAATTGAGAATTTTAGCACTTAAAGGCCTCGGCAGTTGCGATACAGATATATCTCCTAATCATTCTTTCCGATGTTTTGTGTCTAGCTCCATGGAGTAGGATTTTTGGTACCATGTGCAAGTGCATAGTGAGTCGCCATATCATTTGACATTTACGCATTTATATGACAATTTAATCTGTTATCTTATTACTATTATGATTGCCTGGAATTGCTAAGTTGTTTGTTATTTGTTTTTAATGCTGGTTACCACTTCTAAAATGTTATATGGGCGTTATGCGCCGTATTGTTTCTTTAATGCCATAATAGGTAATGAATGTAGAATGTCTTACCTCTTTTCTGTATTTTTTGCTGTTCTATCTATATTTATGTTCCATCAAAGACGTCGACGAAGGGGGTGAAATTCACGAGTTCCCCGATTTTTTGCCCGACTTCAACTAACACCTTCTTTTGGATCATGGTGGCACGTCCACGAGGATTTTTGGGTTATGTGCGGTTGGCCTTCCTCGGAGGTCCAGACTGCTGGTACATTAACTTCAGTTCGGATCGCTGTGTCTACGTGGGGGACGTGACGGTGTCGCTGGCTTGCGGGCGTTATGATCCACCCATCTTCACCTGCAGTATTAGGTTACATTTAGAGTTTTACATGCCCATTAGGGACATGTGGGGTGATTGTTATTACACCTCACAGGAAGGTTCATTCCTCTCCATTGCCCAAGCCCAGGCTCGTAATTCGGTGGCTCCGATGAGGGTTTCCTTCAACGAGGAAGACCTTGAGGAGGATCCTGACACGATTCATTCCTTCTCTTCTTAGGGGCTGATACTGTCGATAGTCATTGATGGCTATCCATCTATTGGGGCTTGATATTCTTTTTGAGGGTCTGTATATCATTTTTGGGGGCTTGTAAAGCTTAGGCTTCTTTTTGATGAGCCTTGATGTAATTAATGACTCACAGTCCGTATTTAAATAGTATATATACATATATATGATGTATCTTTTGCATGGATATGTGGATTAGTCTTTATGTTTTTTCGCTTACAATTAAACAAAAATATATATATACATATAAAGAAGAAGAAAAAAATATTCACCATTTTATTTACACAATTATAATCAAATAAGTTTAATTATGATTTAATGAACCAAGTCTTAATTTATGTTTTCATTTTCCATATTGTATTTAATGATGTGACGTTCCCTCCCAAAAGGGGCGTTATATTAGGTTGGTATCAGAGCCCCGATTTATGTTTTCTTTGGGTCTTTGTGGTTAGGTCTGACTTGTGTGTGCTGTGTGATTCTCTGTGATTGGTATTCTGAAAGGATACATCTAATTCTTCATTGTATGTTTTAGTTAGTATTACTTGAAGGAACGAGATGGCACGAGGTGGAGATATGGCAGTAGTGATAGAGGCGATGCAAAGAATGACAGAAGTCATTATCCAACAAATGGAGAGAGCTGCTCAACAGCAAGAAAGAGCTGCTCAACAGCTCAAAGCTATGGCTGATGCGTAAAATGTGGAGGAGTTCCGTCGCCACAACCCTCCTCAATTCAAAGGAGAATTTGATCTAGAGAAAGTTAGTTTATGGATCAAGGAGCTGGAGAAAATATTCAGAGGCATGAACTATGCCAACGATAAGAAAGTGACTTACGCCGCTTTTATGCTAATTAGTGATGCTGAAGACTGGTGGAATGGAGCACAGAGAGTGCTAGAAGCTGAAGGTTACGTAATCAATTAGGAGGTATTCAAGAATAAGTTCTTAGATAAATATTTCCCCGCAAGCGCCAGACATGCAAAAGAAATGGAGTTCCTCAGCTTGAGACAAGGAAACTTATCCGTCAGTGAATACGCCGCAAAAGAAATGGAGTTCCTCAGCTTGAGACAAGGAAACTTGTCCGTCAGTGAATATGCTACAAAATTTGAAAGCTTATCCAAGTTTTCAATGTATTTCCAGCACCAGCCAGACGAGGTGTGGAAATGTCAAAAGTTTGAAGAAGGACTAAGGCATGAGATGAAGAAAGCAGTTATCACCTTGAAAATCAACCAATTTTCGGAGCTGTTAGATACATGTTGCCAAGTGGAAGCTCTAGATCAAGCTCGAGACACAAGAAACTGAAACTTTGGACCTACAAGGTTCCAAAGAGGAGGCGGCAACAATGTGAATTACTTTCAGAAGAAGCCTTATTCTCGACCATCGGGAAATCAACAACAGACATCAAGTGGAGGTCCCAGTGGAGGTTCTGCTAGGAACCAAACCGGATCGAATGTGGCATCTTTGCCAAGGTGTATGAAGTGCGGGAAGGATCACCTAACAAGGGATTGTTCCATCAAGGGAATTATCTATTATCGATGTGGGAAGCCTGGACATGTCTCCAGAGATTGCAACCAAGCTAAGGCTGAGCCTTCAGTTAACGCTACTCGAGCTGCAAAGCCACAAGCAGGAGGCAAAGTCTACAATATGAGTGGAGCTAAAGCCTCCGAATCCGAAGATCTTATACAAGGAGAGGGCACTATCGGAAGTAATCTTTTGAATGTACTGTATGACGCTAGGGCAACCCACTTTTTCATTTCATATGACTGTGTGTAATGACTTGGGTTACCTATGTCTTCCTTACCTTTTGACTTGACTGCTTCTACTCCCACTGATAAACCTGTTGTTACTACCAAAGTCTGTTTGAATTGTCCATTGATTGTTTAGCGTCGAATCTTTTCTATTGATTTGATCTGTTTACCCCTTTCTCAGTTAGATGTAATTTTAGGAATGGATTGGTTGTCTTCCAACTATATCCTGTTGGATTATTCTAGTAAAACCATAGTTTTTCCCATAAATGAGGATTCTAGATTTTTTACGGCTAACCAAGTTCGAGCTTTCTTGAAATAAGGAGCTCAGGGATACATGTTATTGTCTTCCTTGAAAGTCGAGAGCGAGGCTGATGTGAATGCAATTCCAGTGGCCAACAAGTTTCTTGAAATCTTTCCTGATGATGTACCTGGTTTACCACCGAAACAAGAGATAGAGTTTGCTATTGATCTTGTACTTGGATCTGGTCCCGTATCTATAGCGCCTTATAGAATGTCACCATCGAAGTTAGCAGAGCTTAAGAAGCAGTTGGAAGAGCTTTTGGAAAAGCAGTTCGTTAGACCCAGTGTGTCACCTTGGGGAGCACCAGTGTTGCTAGTCTGAAAGAAGGATGCTACCTCGCGATTGTGTGTGGACTATCGCCAACTAAACAAGGTCACAATTAAGAACAAGTATCCACTTCCGAGAATAGACAATTTAATGGATCAACTGAAGGGAGCAACAGTGTTCTCTAAGATCGATCTGCGATTGGGTTACCATCAGATACGAGTAAAGGCGGAGGATATACCTAAGACAACTTTTCGTACCTGATACGGTCATTATGAATATCTTGTGATGCCATTTAGTGTAACGAATGCACCTGCCATCTTCATGGACTACATGAACCAAATATTTCATGCTTACTTAGATAGATTCGTTGTTGTCTTCACTGACGACATCCTAATCTACTCTCAAAATCAGGAGGATCATGCTGAACACCTCAGTATAGTTCTCCAGATTCTGAAGGAGAAGAAGCTGTATGCCAAATTGTCGAAGTGTGAATTTTGGCTGGACGAAGTCAAGTTTTTAGACCATGTGATCTCAAAGGAAGGGATTGCAGTGGATCCGTCAAAGGTGAAAGTAGTTCTACAATGGGAACGACCGAAGACAGTGATAGAAATCTGAAGCTTTGTGGGTTTGGCTGGATACTATCAGAGGTTCATTGAAGGATTCTCTAAAATTGCAGGACCTCTCACTCAACTCACCAGAAAGAACTAAGTTTTTGAATGGACTGATGCTTGCGAAGAAGGTTTCCAAGAATTGAAGAGACGGCTAATTACTTCACCAGTGTTAGTCCTACCTGATCTGGATGAACCCTTCGAAGTGTACTGCGATACTTCATATCAAGGATTGGGAGCAGTGCTTTTGAAGAAGGGAAAAGTGGTGGCTTATGCTTCAAGACAGTTGTGAGTACATGAGAAGAACTATCCAACACATGACTTGGAGTTAGTAACTGTGGTTTTTGCTTTGAAAATATGGAGACACTTCCTGTACGGGGTGACATTTAACATTTTCAATGACCACAAGAGCTTGAAGTACTTATATGATCAAAATGAGCTGAATATGAGACAACGCAGGTGGTTGGAATTCCTGAAGGATTATGATTTTTGACTTTTGTATCACCCTGGAAAGGCAAACGTCATGGCAGACGTATTGAGTAGGAAGATGCTCAGTATATCAGCCATGATGATTAAGGAAAAAGATCTGATAGAGCAATTCAGGGATATATGGTCTTTCATGGAATTAGAATTAGGAAAAATTCGCATGAACATGGTTACTATCTCAAGCGAATTAATGGAAGACATCTGGGAAAAGCAAAAAATTGATAAGTTTTTACAAAAGAAAGAGAGCTAATAAGGCAAGGCAATGCGACAACATTCGAGGAAGGAACAGATGGAATTCTAAAGTTCTAAGGTAGGGTTTGTATACCTAGAGATCAAGAGCTAGGGAAGTATATTCTTGAGCACACTCACACGAGCAAGTTAAGTATGCACCCAGGGATAACTAAAATGTACCAAGACTTGAAGAAGTTATTTTGGTGGCATGGAATGAAGAGCGATATTACTAGATATGTGTCTTCTTGTCTAGTTTTCCAGAAAGCAAAGGTAGAACATCAAAGACCGTTAGGACTATTGCAACCTCTATCTATTCCCGAATGGAAATGAGATAGCATTACGATGGATTTCGTGGTTGGATTGCCAAAGACCAAGAAAGGTTTTGACTCAATATGAGTAATCGTTGATTGACTCACGAAGTCAGCACACGTCCTGCCGATCAACATAAGATACAACATGGAGAAGCTGACCTAGCTGTACATCGGTGAGATTGTTAGACTACGTGGTGTACCTACCAGTATTGTTTCTGACAGGGATCCAAGGTTTACTTCCAAGTTTTGGCAAAATTTGTAAGAAGCATTGGGAACAAAGCTACGATTGAGTTTTGCTTACCATCCACAAACCGATGGACAATCGGAAAGGATGATCCAATCGTTGGAGGATTTGCTCAAGGCTTGTGCTTTAGAACAAACTGGAAGTTGGGATGAAGTTTTACCGTTGGTAGAGTTCACCTACAACAACAGTTTTCATTCAAGCATAGGGATGGCACCCTATTAAGCTTTGTATGGGCGACGGTGCTAAATGCCTTTGTGTTGGTACCAAGACGAAGAGCGCCTTAATATTGGACCTGATATTATACAACAGACGACTGAAAAGGTCAAGATGATTCAGGAAAAGATGAGGATGGCTCAAAGTCGACAGAAGAGCTATGCGGACAAAAGAAGAAAGCCTCTTGAGTATAAGGAAGACGAGCATATGTTTTTGAAAGTCACGCCAACGACTGGGGTTGGCCAAGTTCTGAAATCTAGAAAACTTACTCCTAAATTCCTTAGACCTTACCAAATTCTTCGCCGGATAGGTCCAGTAGCTTACCAAATAGCCTTACCACCTTTTCTTTCAAATCTTCACAATGTCTTTCATGTGTCACATCTACGGAAATATATTCCTGACCTAAACCGTGTCATAGCACCGAACACAGTACAATTGAAAGAGAACTTAACCTATGAGGCACCTCCTGTAAGGATTGAAGATAGGAGAGTAAAGTAACTCAGAGGAAAAGAAATCTCATTGGTGAAAGTGATCTGGAACGAAACGACCGAAAATGCGACATGGGAACTGGAGGACAAGATGAAGGAGTAACACCCACAACTATTCTAAGGTATGAAAATTTTGAGTTCGAAATTTCTTTTTAGAAGGGGAGAGTTGTAACACCCCAAAAATTATTTGTTTCATCATGAATAATCATTTTATAATATTTATGATTTTTGAAAATTTTTCTAGAATTTTCTAGAAACGTCGAATATTTTAATATATTTCTTATTTTACGTGCACACTGAGCAGAATCAGTGTAACATCTCAAAAATTGTTTGTTTTGTGTGAATAGACATTTTATAATATTTGTGATTTTTGAGGATTTTTGTGAATCTTTTTGAAAATATCAAATATTTTAATATATTTCTCGTTTTACGTTCACACTAAGCAGAGTCCTGAAAATTAAATGTTTTTCCTGAGGCTGGTAAACTTTGAACTGTGGAAATATCGACTGGGAATCTTACTAAACCTGAGGTCGAGCACAATTTATGAAGTTTACATTTTACGAGATTTTATCTGATAAATAAAATCACAGAATATTTAATTATCTGAGGGACAATAAAATATTATTTCTGCTAACTGTAACTTTTGTCCACTAAGTAGTAGCTCTAGTAGATTATTTCTATCTAGTTGCTTTTATGACATCATCTAAGTGACCTCACACTTCACTTTATCGAGAAACGTGAGAAGCTTCTCAAGGAAGCCTCAAGGAAGCTTCCTCCCAAGCTTCTCAAAGAAGCTTCATCTTCTCTCTCCTCTCACCCCCTCACACACAACTGCATGGTCTCTTGGGAGCCCAAAAATATTCATTTTTCACTTATTTCATTTCTACTATCAATTTCTCTCTCTACCCTTTCTCTTCTCATCACATTTTCTCCTCCCTCTCTCTAGCTCCACAGCAGCCACCTCCTTCCACCCACCATATTGGTTTGATTTTCAAGCTTCCCTCTTGTTTGAAGTCCACCTCTTTACTTGGAAGGCTTCATTTCATTGGAATCATCTTCAAGAAGCTCACCCATTCCCTCCATCTTCATCTCCTTCCACCATTGAAGCTCAAAGCTTGAGGCTTTAAGGTAAAAGATCAAGGCTTTCTCATTCTTCCATCTCATTTTCGTGGTCCATGGTCACTTTGGTGACTATGGATACCATTTCAATTCTTTGATTTTGATTTTTATGGATTTGAACACTCTAAGATTTTGAGGTGGTGAAGGACGAATTTCTAAGGGGAAAAGGAGTTTGCTTTCTTTGTTCTTCACTTAGGTAAGAGGAAGATTATTCTCTTTAACCCATTTTGGTGGTGAGAAACCCGTTGTTGTGTTGATGGGGTGAAACCAATTTGTGGGATACCTATTTGTTTGAGTGATTTTGGTTGTGTATTGATTGTTTGAATGGTATGATTTAGATGTATGTTGATGGATCTTGGATTGTATGAAGGATGGAATGATTTTGGGTGATTTTTTGCATTTACAGAGGATTACACGGCCTAGGCCATGTGATCGCACACAGCCGTGTAATCCAGGCGTGCCAGAAAATGGTCTGGGCGTGTTCTGTAGAAATTCCAGAGCCGTACATGGTCTAGGCCGTGCATTGTGGCACAACCGTGTATTTTGGCATGGCCGTGAAATCGTGGTCGTGCATTCTTCCTCAAGGCCGTGTAACTAGAATAATGATGGATTTTAGGCTTTTCTAACCCCTTGGAGGCTCCCGGTCTCCTTGGGCACTCATTATGAGGCTTTAGTATTAAGATAAACTTATCAAACTTAATTAATTAAATGATTAGAAATTGATTAGGGATTCATAAAATGGAAAGAACCAAGGATGAAAGTTTGTCTTATAGTTTAGAATAATTTTGGAATAAAGAAAGAACATGAGTATGGGTGAGGTTGTGAGAAACATAATGAGCTTAAGGTTTAACTTTTATCATAACTATGAATGGGGTTGTGTTCACCCTTAAGGTTTGTTATTGGCTTGATGTGGATCCGTGAATGGGATCAAACCTTGTTGATAAATGATATGACATGTAATTCTAGACATGATATAACATGATTATGATTTCATATATGAATATACATATATGCGTTGAATCCACATGCATTTGAAGCATGATTAATATAGTTTGTCATGATAAGCATGATTGAAACATGCATTGAAAAGTCCGTTGGACTATTGTTAAGGCCAAGTTGCCTAGGAGTTGAATCACACCTTTGTGCGGGTGAGAATAGACAAATGTAGGTCACTTGTTGACCTAGGGAGCGTCGGGGTATGGGTACCTCACAATGAACAGTTGGTAGCTCTTCTGTCCGTGGGGCAGACCGATGCAAACGCACCAACGATCTGAACCGAGACACTGTCCTATATCGAGATCTGTGTAGAATGTCTTGTATAATGTCATGATGTGCACTTTGATAAATTGAGAATTTTAGCACTTGAAGGCCTTGACAGCCGCGATTCAGACATATCTCCTGATCATTCTCTCCGATGTTTTGTGTCTAGCTCCATGGAGTAGGATTTTTGGTACCATGTGCATATGCATAGTGAGTCACCATATCATTTGACATTTACGCATTTATATGACAATTTAATCTGTTATCTTATTACTGTTATGACTGCCTAGAATTGCTAAGTTGTTTGTTATCTATTTTTAATGCTGGTTACCACTTTTGAAATATTATGTGGACGTCATGCGCTATATTGTTTCTTTACTACCATAATAGGTAATGAATGTAGAATGTATTACCTCTTTTCTGTATTTTTTGCTATTCTGTCTATATTTATGTTCCATCGAAGACGTCGGCGAAGGGAGTGAAGTTCACGAGTTCCCCGATTTTTGGCCCGACTTCAACTAACACCTGCTTTTGGATCATGGCGGCACGTCCACGAGGATTTTTGGGTTATGTGCAGTTGGCCTTCCTCGGAGGTCCAGACTGCTGGCACATTAACTTCAGTTCGAATCATTGTGTCTACGTGGGGGATGTGACGGTGTAGCTAGCTTGGGGGCATTATGATCCGTCCATCTTTACCTGCAGTGTTAGGTTACATTTAGAGTTTTACATGCCCATTAGGGACATATGGGATGATCGTTATTACACCCCACAGGAGGATTCATTCCTCTCCACTGCCCGAGCCCGGCCCATAATTCGGTTGCTCCGATGAGGGTTTCCTCCGATGAGGAAGACCCTGAGGAGGATCTTGACACGGTTGCTTCCTTCTCTTCTTAGGGGCTGATACTGTCGATAGTCACTAATGGCTATCCATCTATTGGGGCTTAATATTCTTTTTGGGGGTCTGTATATCATTTTTGGGGGCTTGTAAAACTTAGGCTTCTTTTTGATGAGCCTTGATGCAATTAATGACTCACAGTCTGTATTTAAATAGTGTATATATAGATATATATATATATATATATATATGATGTATCTTTTGCATGGATATGTGGATTAGTCTTTTTGTTTTTCTGCTTACAATTAAACAAAAATATATATACATACATATAAAGAAGAAAAAAAATTCACCATTTTATTTACACAACTATAATCAAATAAGTTTAATTATGATTTAATGAACCGGTCTTAATTTATGTTTTCATTTTCCGCATTGTATTTAATGATATGACATTCTCTCTCAAAAAGGAGCGTTACAGTACCTATAATAAATAGTTAGATTCATGGGATTTCCTTAAGCATAGTATCAGACAGAGACCCTAGGTTCACTTCTAGGTTTTGGGGCACTTTACAAAAAGTTTTTAGAACTAAGTTGAACTTAGCACAACTTATCATCTGCAGACTGATGACCAAACTGAGAGAACTATCCAAACCCTAGAGGATATGCTTAGAGCATATGTGCTTGAACACTAGCATAGAAATGACACCTTATGAAGCTTTGTATGATACAAAATGCATATCACCCCTATGTTGGTATGAAATAGGAGAGCAAACTATCCTAGGTCCAGAACTAGTTTAATAAACCACAGAACAAATCAAGATGATCAATGATAGGTTGTTCACTGTCCAAAGTAGGAAAAAAGTTATGCGGATGTAAGAAGGAGACCTCTAGAATTTGAGGAAGGAGAACATGTAATTTTTATAGTCACTTCTACTACTAGGGTTAGTAGAACTTTAAAATCTCGAAAGTTAAATCCTCAGTTTCTTGGTCCCTTTCAAATCCTAAAAAGAATTGGCCAGTCGCTTATCAAATAACTCTTCCACCCAATTTGTCAAACCTTCACAATGTCTTTCATGTCTCCCAACTTAGAAAATATAATCCAGATCTTTCACATATATTGAAAAATGAATCAATACAATTAAGAGGTTATTTAACTTATGTAATCAAGCCTGTAAAGATCGTGGATAAAGGAGTCAAAGAGCTCAGAAGGAAATAGATTCCATTGGTGAAGGTGATTTGGGATGGGATTGACTCGGAGAAGGAGGTCACATATCAAGTAAGTAAATTTTGAGGACAATTTTTTTTTAAAAAGGAGGGGAGAATTGTAACATCATCCCTAACCTAATAGCTTTAATTATTGTTATGGAAGTTCAATTAAACTAGTGTGAGTTTCCTAATAATCCTAGTGACCTTCTAGGTTAGTTTAAGCATAATGCTATAACACATAATGTGAAAAATAACTAGTATTAACCCAAAACTTGGCATAAATAGATTAGATGTTGAAAATAAATATCAAACAATTATTTCTAGATCATAGATAATTAGAAAGAATTGTAGTAAATTTTGAAAAATAACTGAGCTAGTTTGGCATTTTTTAGTAATACAAGATGAGTGTTTAAAGGTCAAATTAAAAGGAAAAAATAGCTTAGAAAATTATAAGATTTTATGGAGGTATCAAGTAGAGGATTGAGAATATTTTGAAAATGAATACAAGTTAAGGCAGATACTTGTAAGCCTATTAGCTTAATTCCTCAAGTTTAACTTAACTTAAGGAAGAGTAATAGAGTTTAAGTGACAGTTAATAGTGTATAAAAAATTACAGAATGATGAGTATAAGGACTAAATGAAGTCCTAAAATTTTCTATCACACTTATGAAATCAAAAAACTTGTTAATGGAAGATCAAAGTATCCCTAAGAGATACAAAACTTCCATATAGTTACAAAAGTCAAATGATCTTATCTTTGATTTTTGCCTCCACTGTCTTTGACTTCCAATTTTTCCTTTCTCACCTTTCTCCACTCACTCACGTAACACACTCGGCAGCAGAAGGATAAAGGAGATAAATAAAAGGAAAGAAAAAAAAAGAGAAAAAAGAAGGAGATATAGAAGGCAAAAGAGAAGGAGCCAAGGAAAACAAGAAGACAACTAGAATACCATCCACTAATGAGTAGAGGTAGGGGTTGTTGTGTAATCGTAATATACTCATTTCATCTTGTTTTCTTGAGTTTTGTAAAAATGAATAAGTTGAGAGTTCTTATGATTTCTATAAGGAGATGGATATACACATATACATAAGGTTAAGGAGATTTGAGTATGGTTATACATATATATGAGCTTAATCATTGAGCTTGCTTGTGATAATGTATAGAAGATCATAGTATTGATTTTTATTGTTTTACTACATGGTTTATAACTTGAATAGATGTATATGGTTATGGTATTGGTCTTAATGGAAATGATAGTTTGATTAGAAGTGATAGTTTTGATAAAAGTTTTCATTTGGTTTTGAATTGCTACACAACCTTGAGGCTTTATGTGAGTTTAACATGTTTGGGAACTATTTTCTAGTGTTGAATTCATTTGTTAATCGATTTTAGAAGTAAAAAATTGATTACTAATTCATAGAACCTATTTCTGAGCACTCTGCCACTGGGTAATTAGTCGGTCAAAAAGTGACCAATTAACCAGTTAGTAACATAAATGAAATTTGGATGAGCGATTAATCGGTCAAAAAGTGACCAATCAATTGGTCAATGATAGCAAAAATAGAGGATTCTCATTTGATGTTGGGCGATTAAGCGGTGAGTTTTTGGACGATTAATCGCCTAAAGATAGAAACTTACTAGTCCCCTGTTTTGCTTAAATAGAGTTCTATATTGAATGAGATCTTTAACTAAGGCAATGTTTATTATAAACGTGCACTTATACACTTAGAGAAATGATGATTTTGTGCACATAGCCTTTGAGAATGATGATTTTGTGCATTTAGTTACTTGTGGAATAGAGTAACCATTTTTATGCACTTGGTATATGATGAATGAATGATATTGTGCACTTAGTTCTCTTGTACACTTAGTATAATTGAATTGTACTCTTGCTATGATTGTGAGGTGTACTAGAATTGTAATGCTCCTTTGAAATATTAAATTAAGCTAAAATTGAATATTGAATTAAGAATTGCTCCCTTAAATCATTGAAGTTGAGTTAATATTTGAATTTGAAATTATAAGTTCTCATGGAATAAGACAAATTGGACATTTATCCTTGAAAAAAGGAGGAAAATGGTCTTTAGTTGTTATTCCCACATGAAGGGTAACCCTCTGAACTGAATATTCAAATTTGCCATTAGTGAGTTTTGGAAATGATCTTGTATGGATGAAAGGGATCCAAAATTCTAGTTATGAATTGTAACACCCTCAATAATACGTTAGGATTGTATATAGTTACAGAGGTAACATAATGCTAGCTTAACATGCTTGTTAAATTTTGTGACAGTTTGAGCTAGTTTAGGTACTTTGCTGTAACATAAAAAGTGAAAACTAGCTTAAAATGACCCAGATATTAGCAAAAATAGCTTAGTTAATGGAAATAAATATGAAGAATTTATTTCTAAGTCACAAATGAGTGGAATGCGATATGGTTAATTTTTTATAGTTAACTGAGGTCATTTGGTATTTTTAAGTACACTAAGAATGTATTTTAATACCAGATTGACTTGTCGCAAATATGAAAACTTATGGAAATGGTGACATTAGGATTGACATAAATCTTAGGATTTATTTTAATGTCTATGGATGTTAAGAAACTTGTTTTGGAGAAATTTAAGTGTTCCTACCAGATATATAAGTTTTAGTGAAATGTCTTAAGTGGTTTTGAGGCCACACGTTTCCTATCCTATTTCCTGACTTTTCTCTCTCTTTTCCCTCATTCTCTCATGTTGAAGCTTCAGAAATAGAAGATAAAAGAAAAAGAAACAAAAGAAGAGAAAGAGAAGGGAAAAAAGAAGGAAGAAGAGGAAAGCTCAAGGAGCAAAGCTAGAACTTGGGGTTCATCATCTTGGCTTCAAGAGGTAGGGTTTTTTATCACTTCTTCCTCTTCATCTTTTGTATTTCAAAATCTAAGAAACTTGATGATGAAAGATTTATGCTTTTAAGTTTTGATTATGAGTAAAGTTTCAAGCATTGCTCTTAATTTCTTGATAAGCTTGAGATTTGAAAAGGGAGCGGAAACCCTCATTGATCTTTTGTTTTAAATGGATTTTGGATGCTTGTTTATGAGAAACCTGATGATATGGTGACATTTTAAGTTGATGATGGAAGATGCATGTTGTATGCCATGGCCATGATTGAAAGGAGGCAAATGTGGGTTGTGCTCTCGAAAAATTTGGGAAACCCAGAATTTTGAGGGAGAGCCGCGACACACTTTAGGGAGAGCAGTGACACTCCACTCTCTAAAACGCAGGAATGGCAACACAGAGAACAGGGAGTCACGACACAAAAAAGGGCATGAACTGCGGCACAATATGTGAAGCTACGACACTCTTTGGAAGTGAAGCCGCGACACACTTGTAAAAATCCTCCCAGAAGGCTTGGGCCATGTGATAATCGGTTAGCAGGATGGGCTAACCGATTATCCTTCATCCCATGGGACTTTTTCTTAAAAGGTCCTAACCGATTATCAAGTGTGATAACCAGTTAGGCAAAACAGAAAGTTGGCCTATTTGAAGGTCATAACTGATTATCTAAGAGGGATAACTAGTTATGAACCTATCAAAAATAGACTGTTGATGGTGTTGGAAGTGAGTCAAGGTTGGTTTAAGCTATGTAATCCACACTCAAGGATTTGTGAGGATATTTTACAATGCTTACAATCCTAGAAAGCCCTAGTTGCTTCCTTATAGGTTGAGATTGAGCTTGCACAGTTTGTGAGCCATGTTTTTATCTCTTTTTGGGTAAGGTTAATCTAGGATATTGTGATAAAAGGGGATTGGTTTGTTTATGTGATAGAGTTGAGCCAATTATGATTGTCTAGGTGCCTAGAATGTTCCTTCATGAGTGAAGTTGAGCTAGAAGGCATGTGTGAGACAATTACTCTTTTATTCATTAAGGTAGATGATGTGAGCCCAACTAGGCACAAAGTGGAACAAGAAGCTATACAAGGCCTTGGAGGCCCAATGACCAAGGCAAGAACAAAGAAGGCCCAAGAAGCTCTAAACCACATGATTGGGCTTCTCATGGAAACAAGCCCAAAATCAATTCAAGAGGAGCCCAAGTTAATCAATTGCATCATCCACTTGGAAGAATCATGTGAAATTGGCGTGCAACAAGATGAGACTCAAGTTTAATGTTTATTTCTTCCCAATAAGTGTAAATGGGATTTTTGTGAGTTAGGTCCAACTTGCTTTGTTTGCATTTGGGTCAAGCCCACTCTTTTTCATTGTTACACGAGTTTGAATAGGTTGTAGACTTAGGATTCTAGTAATTCATGAAGATGAGAGAGAGACGTGAGTTATTGTTGGTGGCTACCATAAATGCATTTTTGGTGGCTATTAAGTGGGGTTTTAAGTAGGATTTATTTTCTTGAGTAATATGTAATAAGTGGAGGTTGTAACCTATCATAGGATTCTAGTAATTCATGAAGATGAGAGAGAGGCGTGAGTTATTGTTGGTGGCTGCCATAAATGCATTTTTTGTGGCTATTAAGTGGGGTTTTAAGTAGGATTTATTTTCTTGAGTAATATGTAATAAGTGGAGGTTGTAACTTATCATAGGATTCTAGTAATTCATGAAGATGAGAGAGAATTTATAGAGTCTTGAATGAGTGAATTATTGGGAGGTTTTGTAAGAGGAAAACAAAGTGGTTTTAGCCACCTATATGTATTCACACCATTTTCATGAATGGGACTTTTGGATGTCATTTGGAATTTTCCATTGTTAGTGAGCATTGTTCTCCTAAGTTCTTGGTTGAACCAATGTTTTTATCCTTATCAAGAATTCCAACATTCTTGTGGCGGATTTCACTTGGCTTATCAAACAAAGTTTCCTTTGTTTGTGGCGCCTCACATCATCTCTAATCTCTTCCATTTTATCCTTTTCTTCTTCATCTTTTACTTTGTTCCAACATTCTGAATTCAAACTCAATTTGTTTTAATCTTTAAATGGCGCAACACACTTGATAATTTCAATCAAAAAGATCTTAAAAAGGCAACCCCATTTGGTTGTCATCAAGTGGTATCAAAGCTTAGGCTTTGATTGAAATTTGTGGTGTGTTTCAAATTTTCTTCTTTGTTCTTCTTCTACACCATTTTCTTCTTTTCTTTCTAAAACAACAAAAATTGTCACTTTGATTCTTGTTTGAGAAGGGAAATTTTTGTGGTATTTGTTTTGATCTTACACAAGTATCCAAGTGTTCTTCTCTTGTTCAAAGTAAAAAAAAAAAAAAAAATTTGGGAAAAAAAAAAAAAAAAAGGTGTTCTTGAAGTGTTGAGAAAAGAGAAGAGAAAAGTTTCCAATTGATCAATTAGTGTTCTTTACAATTTTTTTCCCTTCTTCCTTGTTTCATTTCCAAATCTTTTCCTTTCTAGCCTTTCTTTTTTTGTTTCCTTTAGTTTGATAAGTTTTGTGATTTTTGTTACTTGAGTTTTGGATTTTTGTGTGTTTTTGGCTTGACTCTTCTAAGAACCCAAGGAGAACATAGAGTGAAAAAAAGCTTGAGAGATAAATTACATCTTGTGTGCAAAAAAGCCAAAAAGAGTGAAAAAAAAAATATATATATATACACTTTGTGAGAAAAGAGAGGGAGTGTTGTGAGGATAAATTACACTTTCTACTACTCAAATGGGTGATAGTCCACCATTGTCACCAAGGACAGCCACTCTACATGCTAGAATGGCCAATCAAGTTCAAGCACTCCAAAGACAAATGGAGCAAATGCAAGCCAACTATGATAGATAACTAGCCAACCTTCAACGGGATGACTCAAGTGGCTATGATAGTGAAGAAAGAGGGAGGCCAAGAGGAAGAAGACCTAGAAGAGGAGGCCCTAGGGGAGGAAGACGTGAAGATAGGATTGAGGGGGTTAAAATCAAAGTTCCTTCCTTTCTTGGAAAGAATGACCCCGAAGCCTATTTGGAGTGGGAACTCAAGATGGAGCAAGTGTTTGATTGCAACACATATAATGAGAGAAAGAAAGTGAAGGTGGCGGCGTTGGAGTTCAAGGATTATGCACTAGTATGGTGGGATCAATTCCAAAAGGAGAGGAGGAGAATTGGAGAGGAGCCAATTGAGACTTGGGAAGACATGAAAATTGTAATGAGAAGGAGGTTTGTCCCAAGTCACTATCAAAGGGACATCCACAACAAATTGCAAAGACTTACCCAAGGGAGCAAGAGTGTGGATGAGTACTTCAAGGAGATGGAATTGGCCTTACTTAGGTCAAACTTTGAGGAGGACCGTGAGGCAACTATGGCAAGGTTCTTGCATGGCTTGAACCAAGAAATTCAAGATGTGGTGGAGTTGCAAAACTATGTGGAGCTTGAAGATTTGGTGCAACAAGCAATCAAGGTGGAGCAACAATTAAAGAGGAGGAAATCCAAATATTCCTCTTCATCATCTTCCAAATTCCCATCTTCAAATTGGAAGGACAAGCAAAAGAAGGAGGGTGCACCAAGCAAGGAGGCCGTGAGCACCTCTCAAGGCAAGAAGCCCATGGAACCAACCACAAGGAGCAGAGATGTCAAGTGTTTCAAGTGTCTTGGTCATGGCCACATAGCCTCTCAATGTCCAACCAAGAGAACTATGGTGTCCATGAATGGTGAAGTGATGTCTCAATCCGAAGCTTCAAGTGGAGAGGAAAGTGAAGAAGAAGTGTTCATGCCGGATGGTGACTTACTTATGGTGAGGAGGCTTTTGGGGAGTCAAGTGAAGGAACATGAAGCTAGCCAAAGGGAGAACATTTTCCACTCTAGATGCCTAATTCAAGGTAAAGTTTGTTCTCTAATAATTGATGGAGGTAGTTGTGCAAATGTAGTAAGTTCTAGGTTGGTGTCTAAATTAAATCTTATCATTAAAACCCATCCAACACCATATAGACTTCAATGGTTGAGTGAGGTTGGGGAGATGGTGGTGAACAAACAAGTGGAGGTTCCATTCTCCATTGGGAAGTATGAGGACAATATTCTTTGTGATGTAGTGCCTATGGAGGCAAGCCATATGTTGTTGGGAAGGCCTTGGCAATATGACAAGAAGGCCATTCATGATGGATTTTCAAACAAGTTCACTTTCATGGACAAGGAGCGAAAGGTTGTACTCTCTCCTTTATCTCCAAAACAAGTTAGTGAGGATCAAAAGAAAATGAGAGAGAAAAGAGAGCAAGAGAGAAAAGAAAAGGAGAGTGAACAAGAGAAAAAGAGTGATGAAAAATAAAAAAAAAAATCATGAGAAAAAAAGAGAAAAACCGAGATGAAAAAGAGAGAAAAGAGAGTTGTTTTGCAACAAAAAGTGAGGTGAAAAGTGCATTGGTTTCAAGACAGCCCCTATACATGCTTTTGTGTAGGGAATTTTGTTTAAATGCTAACATTTCTAATGATCATTCTTTGTCTAGTGGTGTGAAAAATCTTTTACAGGAATTTGAGGATATCTTCCCTAAGGAAGTGCCACATGGCCTTCCACCTTTGAGGGGAATTGAGCACCATATTGACCTCATTCCGGGTGCATCATTGCCCAATAGGCCAGCCTATAGGAGCAATCCTCAAGAGACCAAAGAGATCCAAAAGCAAGTGGAGGAGTTGATGCAAAAAGGATGGGTATAAGAGAGCTTAAGTCCATGTGCTGTACCCGTCATTTTGGTGCCCAAAAAGGATGGCACTTGGAGGATGTGCACCGATTGTAGGGCCGTGAACAACATCACCATTAAGTATAGACATCCTATCCCTAGACTTGATGATTTGCTTGATGAATTGTTTGGTGCTTGCATTTTTTCTAAAATTGATTTGAAAAGTGGGTACCATCAAATTAGGATAAGGGAAGGGGATGAATGGAAAACCGCTTTCAAAACTAAATTTGGGTTGTATGAATGGTTGGTAATGCCTTTTGGTTTAACAAATGCACCAAGCACTTTTATGAGGCTTATGAACCATGTCTTAAGAGAATTTTTGGGAAAATTTGTGGTGGTATATTTTGATGATATCTTAATATATAGCAAAAACTTAGATGAGCACCATGAACATTTAAGGGCTGTTTTGCTTGTATTAAGAAAAGAAAGGTTGTATGCAAACTTGGAAAAATGTACTTTTTGTGTGGATCATGTGATTTTCCTTGGTTTTGTGATTAATGCTAAAGGGGTCCATGTGGATCAAGAAAAGATTAAGGCCATTCAAGATTGGCTAACCCCCAAAAATGTGAGTGATGTGAGGAGCTTTCATGGTTTGGCTAGTTTCTATAGGAGGTTTGTTAAAGATTTTAGCACATTGGCTGCACCTCTTAATGAAATTGTCAAAAAGAATGTTGGGTTTAAATGGGGGAAAAACAAGAACAAGCTTTTAAGGAACTTAAGAAAAAGCTCACCCATGCACCAATTCTTGCTTTGCCTAATTTTGCAAAATCTTTTGAAATTGAATGTGATACTTCTAATGTTGGTGTTGGGGCTGTTTTGATGCAAGAGGGGCATCCAATTGCTTATTTTAGTGAGAAGATAAGTGGAGCTGCACTTAATTATCCCACGTATGATAAGGAGTTGTATGCCTTAGTGAGAGCTTTGCAAACTTGGCAACACTATCTTTTGCCTAAGGAATTTGTAATTCATAGTGACCACGAATCTTTGAAATATTTGAAGGGTCAAGGAAAATTGAATAAGAGACATGCTAAATGGGTTGAATTTCTTGAACAATTTCCTTATGTTGTAAAACATAAAAAGGGTAAGGCCAATGTTGTGGCGGATGCGCTTTCAAGAAGACATGCATTACTTTCTACCCTTGAAACAAAGTTGTTTGGACTTGAGTGCATTAAAGAATTGTATGAGCATGATAATGATTTTTCTCATATCTATGCAAATTGTATGCATTCAGCCCAAAATGGATTTTTAGGCACCAAGGGTTTTTATTCAAAGAAAAGAGGTTGTGTGTGCCTAAAAGCTCCATTAGGGAATTACTTGTGAAGGAGGCACATGAAGGGGGATTAATGGGACATTTTGGGGTTCAAAAGACTTTGGACATGCTGCATGAACATTTTTATTGGCCTCATATGAAATATGATGTTCAAAAATTTTGTGAAAAATGCATTGTGTGCAAAAAGGTCAAAATCTAAAGTTATGCCTCATGGACTTTACACTCCTTTACCTATTCGGATTTTCCTTGGATTGATTTATCAATGGACTTTGTTGTTGGGTTGCCTAGGACAAGAAATGGAAAAGATTCAATTTTTGTTGTGGTAGATAGATTTTCAAAAATGGCTCATTTTATACCATGCAAAAAAGTTGATGATGCTTGTCATGTGGTGATTTGTTCTTTAAAGAGGTGGTGAGGCTTCATGGTCTCCCAAGAAGCATTGTTAGTGATAGGGACACCAAGTTCCTAAGTCACTTTTGGAGAACTTTGTGGGGCAAGCTTGGAACAAAGCTTCTTTTCTCCACTACTTGCCATCCTCAAACGGATGGGCAAACGAAGTTGTGAATAGGACCCTCTCTTCCCTTTTAAGGGCTGTAATTAAAAAGAACATTAAGTCTTGGGAGGAGTGTTTACCTCATGTGGAGTTTGCTTATAATAGGGCTGTTCATAGTACTACTCAATTTTCTCCTTTTGAGGTTGTTTATGGCTTTAATCCTTTAACTCCTCTTGATTTGTTACCATTGCCTAACTCTTCAATTTTGAAGCATAAAGATGGTAGGGCCAAGGCTGAATATGTTAAAAAATTACATGAACAAGTGAAGGCCCAGATTGAAAAGAGGACTGAAAGCTATGCAAGACAAGCCAACAAGGGGAGGAAGAAGGTGGTGTTTGAACCCGGAGATTGGGTTTGGGTACACATGAGGAAAGAAAGGTTTCCTTCCCAAAGGAAATCAAAGCTTCAACCAAGAGGAGATGGACCATTTCAAGTTGTGGCCAAGATCAATGACAATGCCTATAAGCTGGATCTTCCTAGTGAACATGGTGGTATTAGTGCAACCTTTAATGTGGCTGACTTATCTCTTTTTGATGTAGGTGATGAAGACTCTAATTCGAGGACGAATTCACTTGAAGAAGGAGGGGATGATGTGAGCCCAACTAGGCACAAAGTGGAACAAGAAGCTATACAAGGCCTTGGAGGCCCAATGACCAAGGCAAGAACAAAGAAGGCCCAAGAAGCTCTAAACCACATGATTGGGCTTCTCATGGAAACAAGCCCAAATCAATTCAAGAGGAGCCCAAGTTAATCAATTGCATCATCCACTTGGAAGAATCATGTGAAATTGGCGTGCAACAAGATGAGGCTCAAGTTTAATGTTTATTTCTTCCTAATAAGTATAAATGGGATTTTTGTGAGTTAGGTCCAACTTGCTTTGTTTGCATTTGGGTCAAGCCCACTCTTTTCCATTGTTACACGAGTTTGAATAGGTTGTAGACTTAGGATTCTAGTAATTCATGAAGATGAGAGAGAGACATGAGTTATTGTTGGTGGCTACCATAAATGCATTTTTGGTGGCTATTAAGTGGGGTTTTAAGTAGGATTTATTTTCTTGAGTAATATGTAATAAGTGGAGGTTGTAACCTATCATAGGATTCTAGTAATTCATGAAGATGAGAGAGAGGCGTGAGTTATTGTTGGTGGCTGCCATAAATGCATTTTTGTGGCTATTAAGTGGGGTTTTAAGTAGGATTTATTTTCTTGAGTAATATGTAATAAGTGGAGGTTGTAACCTATCATAGGATTCTAGTAATTCATGAAGATGAGAGAGAGAATTTATAGAGTCTTGAATGAGTGAATTATTGGGAGGTTTTGTAAGAGGGAAAACAAAGTGGTTTCACCACCTATATGTATTCACACCATTTTCATGAATGGGACTTTTGGATGTCATTTGGAATTTTCCATTGTTAGTGAGCATTGTTCTCCTAAGTTCTTGGTTGAACCAAGGTTTTTATCCTTATCAAGAATTCCAACATTCTTGTGGCGGATTTCACTTGGCTTATCAAACAAAGTTTCCTTTGTTTGTGGCGCCTCACATCATCTCTAATCTCTTCCATTTTATCCTTTTCTTCTTCATCTTTTACTTTGTTCCAACATTCTGAATTCAAACTCAATTTGTTTTAATCTTTAAATGGCGCAACACACTTGATAATTTCAATCAAAAATATCTTAAAAAGGCAACCCCATTTGGTTGTCATCAGTAGAGCTATGGGAAGTTCTAGAAACATGATCTTGCCCCTTAGTGTTAAAGGTTAGCATGACTTGTAAGTTTACTAAATTTCCTTCTTCCTTTTGGTTGATGAGGACCTTGAGCATCCACAAGCGGTGGAAATGTTGTAGATAAGTACCTAGAACCTTGTCAACATAAGGTTGATTGTGGAATCACTTATGAAGTGATGGTGTGCGGTTCTAGATACAAGAGTGTTAGTGTTAAGACACTAATAGGGGTATTTCTTGGAGAGAATAACCACCTAGCATAAATGGAAAGTTGAGAAATCATAGGCATTCAAAGTGTGGTGGAATGTCATATGGTAGTGTTGAGAACCTTGAGCATCCATGAGTGATGGAAATGCCATAGGTTAAGTACCTAGGACCTAGAGCAACATGTGGTTGCCTTTGATATCACTTGTGAAGTGATGAGGTAGGGTTCTAGGTATAAATAACTTAAGTTTACTTGGCTAGTTTATACTCTTTCACTTGGTTAGGATGGACCTTGATGAGTGTAAGTGTTTTTAAATTAACTTTGCATGATTTGTTTTCAAACTTGCTATTTGCTTTTTCCTATGTGTTGTAACCTTAGATGATGTGCACAACCATTTGGCCAGAGAATTGTAGGAAATGACCTTGAAGAGATAAAGGGTCCTAAATTCTCGTAGCAGGCAAGACTATTATGGTCAGGGTTATCGGTGTACGGGGTTAGTTTTAGTACTCTTACCATTGTGAGGGGAACGAGTCCACACATCACTAGGTAGTGTCAAGACTTTTGTGCCTATCCTACCCAGTATATACAATGGGACGCGGTTCTTGGGAATGAGAAAGTAACATTTGTTTTTCTAAAACAAAAAAATTTGCATTAGCATTGCATAATTATATGATTAGGACATTGTGTGAGCATAACCATACATCACAACATAAAGCATTGCATCTGTTGGCGGTTGTTCAATATCATTGATTCTTACACATGTGAGTTAGGATTATCGCTTGTCTTGTGAATATTACATAGAGTTGTATGTATATTATGATAGTGTTGAGCAGTGGCTCATTTATCTGTTGCATGCATAATCTTATGTTTATAGTGTGGTTTATTCATGGTGAATGAATAAACACTGGTATTGGTTACTTATACTGAGAATTGTGAATTCTCACCCCGCGTGTTGTCATGTAAATCTAAGTGAAAGCTCTTCCAAAGGAAAGAAGAAGAAGTTTGAACACTAGAGTAGTTTTTATTCTTAGTAATAAAAGCTTGTATTTATTTACACTGCTTTAAGTTTGTATAAGGTTATGTATTACAATGTGCCTTGTGAGGTTTATGATGTATGTATATAACTTTTAATTTGTCATGACTCTCTATAATTATTTATACAAATGAATGAATGTTATGGGATCAGATTGTTACTGTATATCAGAAGTAGCATTGCTATTCCTGGTTATTCTTATATAAGCCAGATATATTAGGATATCGAAATACGAATGTTACATGAATCATGGAAATGACCCTCTATGAGGAAAATGATCCTTAATTCATATAAATTCCTCATTAGTTTCCCTCATTAGTATGATAAGGGTTACTCGGGATAATTCTGTGTAACAAAACAAAGATTGTTATAAATAAGTTGAAGTTCACCAGCTTGAAAGCATACTATCATCCAGTATATTGGTAGTATAAGGCCCAAATTCACTTCCTACCTTCAGAATATAGAACTCCAAGTTATATGAGATGGCCTTACCTTTTAAGGTACATTGATATGGGTTCTGGGAATGAGCTTAGAAAAATGATAACTAAATGAGCACTAGCATGAGAATTGTATAAGAAAGAATGAATCATAAAAATGTTATCAATAAAGATCATAGAGTTGTTATTAGAATTTGAGAATTTTAATAGTGATATTGAGTTGTAACTCATGTCTAAATTGTTTATTAAGAATTTAATCTATGATCTTTTGATGATGATTGATTATAAATTATTTAGTAATGATAATAAATGAATCTATGCCTCGGGAAGAGAAAGGACTTAGTTTGCCTTTTGCTACCTTTCTATGTTATATTTTAAATATTGAAATGTTTTTTCCCGAAGTAGCTGAGATTATTGTGATGCTATTATATATGTTAAAACTATTGAGAATTTGTAGAATTCTCACCCCATATATTTATATTTCCATGATAATTCCAAGGAAAGAATCTTCAGCAAAGTGAGATGAAGAACGTGGATATAGAGTAGCTTTATCTCTATTTTTGTACAAAATATTGTATATAATTTATGAGTATACAAACCTTAAGGGCCTAGTTTGTATACAATGTACAATGATATACAGGTCTGTATAAATGAGAATTTCAGTTATATGTATAATGTATTTCTTTCAACAGGCTCATATTTATATATATATATCATAAATGTTTTTTTTACAAGAAATGTTATTAGTTTAGTTGTGATGTGCCTAATCCTAATTACTAATTTGTAAATGCAGATATGCTACTAGTATTAGTATTGGGACGTTACAAGAGAGGGTTCCTCACCATCCCGTTGTTGCTCCTAGTTTGTTGCAGTTTGTCTTCTGGAGTTAACCATCGTCATGGTGAGATTTGTAGTTTAGTGTTCTCAAATACGGCACCAATGATCCGAATCGGGATCAGAGGGGTTACTTAATCTTGCCTCTAAAATGATAATGATGGTTGACGATGGTAGCTTCTTTCGAGTGCTGTGGCAATGGAGTTGAGGGTGGTGTACCTGCAAGGCACTCCACACTCAAGTTCGAATTTGCACTAGGAGAGAAGAGTGTATGAGATTATATGTATACTTGAATGACTTAACCCTATATTTATCATGTAGAGTGACTTAGGAGAAAGTAATTAACCTTGGGAATAAGTTTCCCTATCAGTAAGATTTTGTTAATTATAAAAAGATGTAATTCTAATTATCTTCATTTAATAAGGGATTATGTATGGATATAATGGTTATGTAGAATCCAAGTTTATGAGTTTTGAGAATGTTAACAGGCAAATATCACGTTTGGACTGCTCAAGCTGGATTTTTTTGCTGGGCCTCGTATCTGGTGTAACCAGTCCTGAACATATGTCAATTTCTTACTTGCCTCAGATGCAATTGGGACTAAAAATAGGAGTTGAAGCTCCATATTAATTGGTTTTCACTTTTCAGTTTCTTAATGCATGCTTGTGTTGCGTTGTTGAAATTGCACTTGTTGGTTGTTGTTCAAATCAGGTTAAGTAAACTAAACTGCTAGTACTGAGTGGTTTATTCGCAATTTTCCACGGCTGGTTGGTATGATTCTGTACTGATTTGGACATGCTTTTAGGCTAGTATGCATTGGGGTTTCACTGTTTAGAGGAGTTGGCCAACCTAACAGCTGCACTTTGTTTTTTGTGGTCAGTTTAGAGGAACTTGATTTTATTAATAAAGTAATACTTTTGTCCTTAAGCCCAATACCTACCCTGAAACAAATACCTTTTCAAAAATAATAATGATATTTCCACAAACATTTTTCTTTACTAACTTCATATAAATCTAATTATAACCATTTTTTCTCTTTTTTTTTTCTCTCTATGATCTACGGTCTACTTTCATTGTGTGTATTTTCTGTACAACATAATTCTATGTAAGAATCGTTATCCTTTAATAAATGTTCTTTTTCTACACCCTAACTTATGTATAAAAATCTGTGTTGTACAAAAAGAATTTAAATAAATTCAGTGAGAAATTAAGTGAGTTCCATGCATGTATTTTAAATTTTATCATCTTTGCATACAAGTAATAACAATAAATAACTATTCAAAAAAATCTATTTTGATCACTTATTAATATGTTTGTTTTTAATTTAGTCTCTTACAAATTAATTTTTATAATCTAATCCGTTGAAAATCCGTCAAAGATAAAAATCGCCTCAATTTAATTCTTTTATGACCAAAGTTGTCTCAAATTTACCTCATAAAACACTAAGCTGATGCTGATTTTGATCAATGAAAAACTAAATTGTGAAAATTGATAATGATATGTGAGCAGCCTAGAGCTTTTATCTAAATATTCAAATAGCATACCTGTTTCTTTTTTATTTTTTTTCTATTGGGTCAAGCATACCCGTATTTTGATAAGGAGCTGACAGTGAGTCCGTCGAAATACAGCCAAAAGTAAGGTTAGTTTTTTCTGTTTTTTTTCATCATTTTCATTCATTTTTTTCTTTCTCCTTTTCATTTTCGTTTTTACTTTTGTCACGAAAAATCTCTTACTTTGTTGTTAAGTGTAGCATATTAATGTCAAGGTGAATAATTGAATTTTCCTGGAGTTACATAAACAAGTTTAAGATTTTCAATGAAAACAAAAAACCCATATAAAGCATAAAAGAATCTTCATTTTGGTGACATCATTTTAGAGGTGGTAGGTTCCAATATGGGGTATGGTTGCACGCAATTCAACCGTGCAAACTTTAACGCGTTAAATAATACCATAGACGTCCCATTAACAATGCCATTGCCATCAGCATCAAATACCCAAACTTCAATATCTTCTCCAGCACTGCAACACACCATTGCCATTGCCATTGCTATCTCCATGCTCAAATAGTTTTTGCTTTCTCAGAAAGCAATTCATTCCCAAACCCATCACAGCTATGCAGCTCACTCACATCTGCATTATTCTACCCTCAGATTTTGATGAAAAAGAGCAACTTGAACCGGGTCATCCAACACCAAAAGCCAATCAGTATGCAGAGATACAAGAAGTTAAGGCCAAAAAACAGCCTCATGAGGCATGTGGAGGACGAGTTCTTGCTTTCCTTCGTGGTTCTTTGAGTAGGTTGCACGACTCAAAGTGGTGGAGCCTTTGCCAACATAGAGCAAGAAAAACCAAACAGAAGAACTCAGGTGTGTTTCAAGACATGGACGGTGTACAACTCTCTTCCAAGATTGGCAGGGACAATCCAAGGATTTTCAGCTATGCTGAGCTCTACATAGGGTCAAGGGGTTTCTCTGAAGATGAAGTTCTCGGCAGTGGAGGGTTTGGCAAAGTGTACAAGGCTGTTTTGCCTAGTGATGGAACTGTGGTAGCTGTGAAATGCTGCCTAGCAGGGAAAGGGCAACAATTTGAGAAGACTTTTGCTGCAGAATTAGCAGCTGTAGCCCATCTGCGCCACAAGAACCTTGTTCGGTTGAGGGGTTGGTGCGTTCATGAAGATCAACTTTACCTTGTTTATGATTACATGCCTAACCGCAGCCTTGACCGAGTCCTCTTCCGCAGGCCTGAGAACTCGAAGGAAGTTCCTCTTGGCTGGGTAAGGCGTGGGAAAATTGTCAAAGGTTTGGCAGCTGCATTGTATTATCTGCATGAACAGTTAGAAACTCAAATCATTCATAGGGATGTAAAAACCAGCAATGTAATGCTTGATTCTCATTATAACGCTCGCTTGGGTGACTTTGGCTTGGCAAGGTGGCTAGATCATGAGCTTGAGTATGAAACTAGGAAAACACCAACCAAATTTGACCATTTCAGGTTGGCTGAGACAACAAGAATTGGTGGCACAATTGGGTATTTGCCCCCTGAAAGCTTCCAGAAAAGAAGCATCGCTACCTCCAAATCCGATGTCTTCAGCTTTGGGATAGTTGTATTGGAGGTGGTATCAGGAAGAAGAGCAATTGATCTTGCTTACCCAGATGACCAAATCATTTTGCTTGATTGGATCAGAAGGCTGTCTGATGGGGGGAAGCTTGTGGATGCAGGGGATACTAGGCTACCGGATGGTTCCTACAAGCTTTTTGAGATGGAGCACCTGATTCACATAGGCCTCTTATGCACACTCCACGGCCCACAATCAAGACCAAGCATGAAATGGATTGTGGAAGCGCTTTCTGACATCTCAAGCAAATTGCCAGCACTCCCTTCTTTTCACTCCCATCCTATGTATATCTCTTTGTCTTCCTCATCGGAGACTAGTCCGAGCAGCACAAGAGGCACTGGCTCAGGAACAGACAATGCTAGCACAATCACCAATTACACTTCATCCAACTATGTCACAGCCGCAGGAAAAACTGTATACGTAACTGCTGAAGCTGAACACAGAAACAGTGGAACCAGCTCTTCTAAGAGAAAGAGCATGCATCAGCAGCCATCATTTCCTGTGGTTGAAACTCCTCGGGAGATATCATACAAGAAGATTATTTCAGCCACAGATAATTTTTCAGAGTCAAGAAGGCTAGCAGAGCTAGACTTTGGAACAGCCTACCATGGTATCCTTGATGACCGTTACCATGTCATGGTGAAACGCCTTGGCATGAAGACATGCCCTGCATTGCGCCATAGATTCTCCAATGAACTGAGGAATTTGGGAAGGCTACGCCATAGGAATTTGGTGCAACTTAGAGGATGGTGCACTGAGCAAGGAGAGATGCTTGTTGTTTATGATTACTCCGCCAGACGAATTCTGAGTCACCAACTTCACCATCATAACAGTGGTAGAAATGGGTACTCTGTCCTCAAATGGCATCACAGATACAACATAGTGAAATCGCTTGCCTCTGCACTTCTTTATCTGCATGAGGAATGGGATGAACAAGTCATTCACAGGAACATTACCTCTTCAGCTGTCATTCTTGAACCTGATATGAACCCAAGACTCAGCTGTTTTGCTGATGACAACCAAATGGGGTTGCCTTTTTAAGATCTTTTTGATTGAAATTATCAAGTGTGTTGCGCCATTTAAAGATTAAAACAAATTGAGTTTGAATTCAGAATGTTGGAACAAAGTAAAAGATGAAGAAGAAAAGGATAAAATGGAAGAGATTAGAGATGATGTGAGGCGCCACAAACAAAGGAAACTTTGTTTGATAAGCCAAAGTGAAATCCGCCACAAGAATGTTGGAATTCTTGATAAGGATAAAAACCTTGGTTCAACCAAGAACTTAGGAGAACAATGCTCACTAACAATGGAAAATTCCAAATGACATCCAAGAGTCCCATTCATGAAAATGGTGTGAATACATATAGGTGGTGAAACCACTTTGTTTTCCCTCTTACAAAACCTCCCAATAATTCACTCATTCAAGACTCTATAAATTCTCTCTCTCATCTTCATGAATTACTAGAATCCTATGATGTTACAACCTCCACTTATTACATATTACTCAAGAAAATAAATCCTACTTAAAACCCCACTTAATAGCCACAAAAAAGGCATTTATGGCAGCCACCAATAATAACTCACGCCTCTCTCTCATCTTCATGAATTACTAGAATCCTATGATAGGTTACAACCTCCACTTATTACATATTACTCAAGAAAATAAATCTACTTAAAACCCCACTTAATAGCCACAAAAAGGCATTTATGGCAGCCACCAATAATAACTCACGCCTCTCTCTCATCTTCATGAATTACTAGAATCCTAAGTCTACAACCTATTCAAACTCGTGTAACAATGGAAAAGAGTGGGCTTGACCCAAATGCAAACAAAGCAAGTTGGACCTAACTCACAAAAATCCCATTTACACTTATTGGGAAGAAATAAACATTAAACTTGAGCATCTTGTTGCACGCCAATTTCACATGATTCTTCCAAGTGGATGATGCAATTGATTAACTTGGGCTCCTCTTGAATTGATTTTGGGCTTGTTTCCATGAGAAGCCCAATCATGTGTTTTAGAGCTTCTTGGGCCTTCTTTGTTCTTGCCTTGGTCATTGGGCCTCCAAGGCCTTGTATAGCTTCTTGTTCCACTTTGTGCCTAGTTGGGCTCACATCATCCCCTCCTTCTTCAAGTGAATTCGTCCTCGAATTAGAGTCTTCATCACCTACATCAAAAAGAGATAAGTCAGCCACATTAAAGGTTGCACTAATACCACCATGTTCACTAGGAAGATCCAGCTTATAGGCATTGTCATTGATCTTGGCCACAACTTGAAATGGTCCATCTCCTCTTGGTTGAAGCTTTGATTTCCTTTGGGAAGGAAACCTTTCTTTCCTCATGTGAGGGTTCAAACACCACCTTCTTCCTCCCCTTGTTGGCTTGTCTTGCATAGCTTTCAGATCCTCTTTTCAATTTGGGCCTTCACTTGTTCATGTAATTTTTTAACATATTCAAAGCCCTACCATCTTTATGCTTCAAAATTGAAGAGTTAGGCAATGGTAACAAATCAAGAGGAGTTAAAGGATTAAAGCCATAAACAACCTCAAAAGGAGAAAATTGAGTAGTACTATGAACGTACCCTATTATAAGCAAACTCCACATGAGGTAAACACTCCTCCCAAGACTTAATGTTCTTTTTAATTACAGCCCTTAAAAGGGAAAGAGGGTCCTATTCTAACTTCAGTTTGCCCATCCGTTTGAGGATGGCAAGTAGTGGAGAAAAGAAGCTTTGTTCCAAGCTTGCCCCACAAAGTTCTCCAAAAGTGACTTAGGAACTTGGTGTCCCTATCACTAACAATGCTTCTTGGGAGACCATGAAGCCTCACCACCTCTTTAAAGAACAAATCAGTACATGACAAGCATCATCAACTTTTTGCATGGTATAAAATGAGCCATTTTTGAAAATCTATCTACCACAACAAAAATTGAATCTGTTCCATTTCTTGTCCTAGGCAACCCAACAACAAAGTCCATTGATAAATCAATCCAAGGAAAATCCGGAATAGGTAAAGGAGTGTAAAGTCCATGAGGCATAACTTTAGATTTTGACCTTTTGCACACAATGCATTTTTCACAAAATTTTTGAACATCATATTTCATATGAGGCCAATAAAAATGTTCATGCAGCATGTCCAAAGTCTTTTGAACCCCAAAATGTCCCATTAATCCATGTGCCTCCTTCACAAGTAATTCCCTAATGGAGCTTTTAGGCACACCTGACCTCTTTTCTTTGAATAAAAACCCTTGGTGCCTAAAAAATCCATTTTGGGCTGAATGCATACAATTTGCATAGATATGAGAAAAATCATTATCATGCTCATACAAATGCACTCAAGTCCAAACAACTTTGTTTCAAGGGTAGAAAGTAATGCATGTCTTCTTGAAAGCGCATCCGCCACAACATTGGCCTTACCCTTTTTATGTTTTACAACATAAGGAAATTGTTCAAGAAATTCAACCCATTTAGCATGTCTCTTATTCAATTTTCCTTGACCCTTCAAATATTTCAAAGATTCGTGGTCACTATGAATTACAAATTCCTTAGGCAAAAGATAGTGTTGCCAAGTTTGCAAAGCTCTCACTAAGGCATACAACTCCTTATCATAACGTGGGATAATTAAGTGCAGCTCCACTTATCTTCTCACTAAAATAAGCAATTGGATGCCCTCTTGCATCAAAACAGCCCCAACACCAACATTAGAAGCATCACATTCAATTTCAAAAGATTTTGCAAAATTAGGCAAAGCAAGAATTGGTGCATGGGTGAGCTTTTTCTTAAGTTCCTTAAAAGCTTGTTCTTGTTTTTCCCCCCATTTAAACCCAACATTCTTTTTGACAATTTCATTAAGAGGTGCAGCCAATGTGCTAAAATCTTTAACAAACCTCCTATAGAAACTAGCCAAACCATGAAAGCTCCTCACATCACTCACATTTTTGGGGTTGGCCAATCTTGAATAGCCTTAATCTTTTCTTGATCCACATGGACCCCTTTAGCATTAATCACAAAACCAAGGAAAATCACATGATCCACACAAAAAGTACATTTTTCCAAGTTTGCATACAACCTTTCTTTTCTTAATACAAGCAAAACAGCCCTTAAATGTTCATGGTGCTCATCTAAGTTTTTGCTATATATTAAGATATCATCAAAATATACCACCACAAATTTTCCCAAAAATTCTCTTAAGACATGGTTCATAAGCCTCATAAAAGTGCTTGGTGCATTTGTTAAACCAAAAGGCATTACCAACCATTCATACAACCCAAATTTAGTTTTGAAAGCGGTTTTCCATTCATCCCCTTCCCTTATCCTAATTTGATGGTACCCACTTTTCAAATCAATTTTAGAAAAAATGCAAGCACCAAACAATTCATCAAGCAAATCATCAAGTCTAGGGATAGGATGTCTATACTTAATGGTGATGTTGTTCACGGCCCTACAATCCGTGCACATCCTCCAAGTGCCATTCTTTTTGGGCACCAAAATGACGGTACAACACATGGACTTAAGCTCTCTTGTACCCATCCTTTTTGCATCAACTCCTCCACTTGCTTTTGGATCTCTTTGGTCTCTTGAGGATTGCTCCTATAGGCTGGCCTATTGGGCAATGATGCACCCGGAATGAGGTCAATATGGTGCTCAATTCCCCTCAAAGGTGGAAGGCCATGTGGCACTTCCTTAGGGAAGATATCCTCAAATTCACCAAAAGATTTTTCACACCACTAGACAAAGAATGATCATTAGAAATGTTAGCATTTAAACAAAATTCCCTACACAAAAGCATGTATAGGGGCTGTCTTGAAACCAATGCACTTTTCACCTCACTTTTGTTGCAAAACAACTCTCTTTTCTCTCTTTTTCATCTCGGTTTTCTCTCTTTTTTCTCATGATTTTTTTTGATTTTTCATCACTCTTTTTCTCTTGTTCACTCTCTTTTTCTTTTCTCTCTTGCTCTCTTTTCTCTCTCATTTTCTTTTGATCCTCACTAACTTGTTTTGGAGATAAAGGAGAGAGTACAACCTTCGCTCCTTGTCCATGAAAGTGAACTTGTTTGAAAATCCATCATGAATGGCCTTCTTGTCATATTGCCAAGGCCTTCCCAACAACATATGGCTTGCCTCCATAGGCACTACATCACAAAGAACATTGTCCTCATACTTCCCAATGGAGAATGGAACCTCCACTTGTTTGTTCACCACCATCTCCCCAACCTCACTCAACCATTGAAGTCTATATGGTGTTGGATGGGTTTTAGTGATAAGATTTAATTTAGACACCAACCTAGAACTTACTACATTTGCACAACTACCTCCATCAATTATTAGAGAACAAACTTTACCTTGAATTAGGCATCTAGAGTGGAAAATGTTCTCCCTTTGGCTAGCTTCATGTTCCTTCACTTGACTCCCCAAAAGCCTCCTCACCATAAGTAAGTCACCATCCGGCATGAACACTTCTTCTTCACTTTCCTCTCCACTTGAAGCTTCGGATTGAGACATCACTTCACCATTCATGGACACCATAGTTCTCTTGGTTGGACATTGAGAGGCTATGTGGCCATGACCAAGACACTTGAAACACTTGACATCTCTGCTCCTTGTGGTTGGTTCCATGGGCTTCTTGCCTTGAGAGGTGCTCACGGCCTCCTTGCTTGGTGCACCCTCCTTCTTTTGCTTGTCCTTCCAATTTGAAGATGGGAATTTGGAAGATGATGAAGAGGAATATTTGGATTTCCTCCTCTTTAATTGTTGCTCCACCTTGATTGCTTGTTGCACCAAATCTTCAAGCTCCACATAGTTTTGCAACTCCACCACATCTTGAATTTCTTGGTTCAAGCCATGCAAGAACCTTGCCATAGTTGCCTCACGGTCCTCCTCAAAGTTTGACCTAAGTAAGGCCAATTCCATCTCCTTAAAGTACTCATCCACACTCTTGCTCCCTTGGGTAAGTCTTTGCAATTTGTTGTGGATGTCCCTTTGATAGTGACTTGGGACAAACCTCCTTCTCATTACATTTTTCATGTCTTCCCAAGTCTCAATTGGCTCCTCTCCAATTCTCCTCCTCTCCTTTTGGAATTGATCCCACCATACTAGTGCATACTCCTTGAACTCCAACGCCGCCACCTTCACTTTCTTTCTCTCATTATATGTGTTGCAATCAAACACTTGCTCCATCTTGAGTTCCCACTCCAAATAGGCTTCGGGGTCATTCTTTCCAAGAAAGGAAGGAACTTTGATTTTAACCCCTCAATCCTATCTTCACGCCTTCCTCCCCTAGGGTCTCCTCTTCTAGGTCTTCTTCCTCTTGGCCTCCCTCTTTCTTCACTATCATAGCCACTTGAGTCATCCCGTTGAAGGTTGGCTAGTTGTCTATCATAGTTGGCTTGCATTTGCTCCATTTGTCTTTGGAGTGCTTGAACTTGATTGGCCATTCTAGCATGTAGAGTGGCTGTCCTTGGTGACAATGGTGGACTATCACCCATTTGAGTAGTAGAAAGTGTAATTTATCCTCACAACACTCCCTCTCTTTTCTCACAAAGTGTATATATATATATATATATTTCACTCTTTTTGGCTTTTTTCCACACAAGATGTAATTTATCTCTCAAGCCTTTTTCCACTCTATGTTCTCCTTGGGTTCTTAGAAGAGTCAAGTCAAAAACACAAAAATCCAAAACTCAAGTAACAAAAATCACAAAACTTATCAAACTAAAGGAAACAAAGAAAGAAAGGCTAGAAAGGAAAAGATTTGGAAATGAAACAAGGAAGAAGGAAAAAAAATTGTAAAGAACACTAATTGATCAATTGGAAACTTTTCTCTTCTCTTTTCTCAACACTTCAAGAACACCTTTTTTTTTTTTTTTTTTTTTTTTTTTGCCCAATTTTTTTTTTTTTTTTTTTTTTTTTTACTTTGAACAAGAGAAGAACACTTGGATACTTGTGTAAGATCAAAACAAATACCACGAAATTTTCCCTTCTCAAACAAGAATCAAAGTGACAATTTTTGTTGTTTTAGAAAGAAAAGAAGAAAATGGTGTAGAAGAAGAACAAAGAAGAAAATTTGAAACACAACACAAATTTCAATCAAAGCCTAAGCTTTGATACCACTTGATGACAACCAAATGGGGTTGCCTTTTTAAGATCTTTTTGATTGAAATTATCAAGTGTGTTGCGCCATTTAAAGATTAAAACAAATTGAGTTTGAATTCAGAATGTTGGAACAAAGTAAAAGATGAAGAAGAAAAGGATAAAATGGAAGAGATTAGAGATGATGTGAGCGCCACAAACAAAGGAAACTTTGTTTGATAAGCCAAGTGAAATCCGCCACAAGAATGTTGGAATTCTTGATAAGGATAAAAACCTTGGTTCAACCAAGAACTTAGGAGAACAATGCTCACTAACAATGGAAAATTCCAAATGACATCCAAGAGTCCCATTCATGAAAATGGTGTGAATACATATAGGTGGTGAAACCACTTTGTTTTCCCTCTTACAAAACCTCCCAATAATTCACTCATTCAAGACTCTATAAATTCTCTCTCTCATCTTCATGAATTACTAGAATCCTATGATAGGTTACAACCTCCACTTATTACATATTACTCAAGAAAATAAATCCTACTTAAAACCCCACTTAATAGCCACAAAAAAGGCATTTATGGAGCCACCAATAATAACTCACGCCTCTCTCTCATCTTCATGAATTACTAGAATCCTATGATAGGTTACAACCTCCACTTATTACATATTACTCAAGAAAATAAATCCTACTTAAAACCCCACTTAATAGCCACAAAAAAGGCATTTATGGCAGCCACCAATAATAACTCACGCCTCTCTCTCATCTTCATGAATTACTAGAATCCTAAGTCTACAACCTATTCAAACTCGTGTAACAATGGAAAAGAGTGGGCTTGACCCAAATGCAAACAAAGCAAGTTGGACCTAACTCACAAAAATCCCATTTACACTTATTGGGAAGAAATAAACATTAAACTTGAGCCTCATCTTGTTGCACGCCAATTTCACATGATTCTTCCAAGTGGATGATGCAATTGATTAACTTGGGCTCCTCTTGAATTGATTTTGGGCTTGTTTCCATGAGAAGCCCAATCATGTGTTTTAGAGCTTCTTGGGCCTTCTTTGTTCTTGCCTTGGTCATTGGGCCTCCAAGGCCTTGTATAGCTTCTTGTTCCACTTTGTGCCTAGTTGGGCTCACATCATTTGCTCTGGCTGAATTTTTGTCAAGGAATGAGCATGGTTACCATGCAATCACTGACACTAGCAAATCAGTTTGCGGGATTTTTGGCTATATGTCACCGGAATATGTGGAATCCGGTGAGGCAACTGCTGCTGCTGATGTTTATAGTTTTGGTGTGGTTGTGCTGGAAGTTATCAGTGGACATATGGCTGTGGACTTTAGGCAACCAGAGGTGCTATTAGTAAAGAAGGTTCATGAATTTGAGATGAGAAAAAGACCATTGGAGAAATTAGCAGATATATGTCTCAATGGAGAGTACAATTACAAAGAACTGATGAGATTGGCAAGATTAGGAATTGCATGCACCCGTTCTGACCCCAAATTAAGACCAAGCACCGGACAAATAGTAAGCATCCTTGATGGTAATGACAAATTAATCAAGTGGGAGAACATGGAGAGCAGGGAAGAATGGAGACAAAGAAATGCTTGTTCTTTGTCGCTGGTTAAGAGAATCCAAGCTCTAGGGATACAGTAAAAAGTTGCAGAAGAAAATAAAGAAACGTAAAGGGCACTGATAATTTGTAACATGGAGAAAGCTTTTTCTTCTTTGTTTCTGTGTACGTGTGAAATAAATTTATCAGCCGAATAAGACTTCAGCCGATGAACACGTATGAATTTTGATAAGAAACAGACGATTTGAACTAAAGGCAAAATCCAACCTTTAGCAAAGGGTTCCCAAACTCACTAAAGAAAGCGTTTGGTATTAAGGTGAACTTAAGAAGCCTAAGAATTTGAGGTTAAAAGCGTAAACGGCTAGGAAATAAATTTGCGAAAGATAAATTGCACAAAGTAAAGACAGTATAATAAAAGGCTGAAAACTTAAGCAAAAATTAAGCAAAGTTTAAAAATTGTATTGATTGGGATATGTTGTGTGTATATGAATTGGTACAAATGATATTTATAGCTAAATTCTATTCCCTACCAAAACCAACTTCTTTGGCTAGATCTCCTAAAAACAAGCAACTAAACCACGTCTAGCCTACCCATGATTCTTTAGCAGATTGACCCCAAATGACTACCCCTCTTGCATTTCGACTCCTATTTCCTCGGCATGTTTTGTGGCATCCGTTGATAACAAATGACTTGATCTTTGGCCTTCCATCAACTTTCAATCCAATATGCTTGACTTCTTTATTGTTTCGATCCGCCCACTAATAACAAGGCCCATCTCACCCTTAACAGGCATCGGCTACATCCTCTTTCGGCTAATAACCTTTAGCTACTGCTAATCACCCTTATCGGCCGTTATCAATTTATTTTTTGAACTTTGTTTTTGGGTGATAATTTGCCCCCTTACATTTTTCTCGCTTGATTTTAAGAAAATTTGAATAAATGTAGCTAGGTTTTTCGAACACCGTGCCTAATTTAATGCCCACCTTATTTTTAATGCTTGGTAGAAAAATCAAACGGTCAAAAAATATTACCATTTCTTCACGAAATAATTATAAATTCAACCGAAACTTTCTTTAGCCGACTCACTTTTACCTTCTTCTGACAGACGTATCATCAATCTTCCGAGACTCATCGAAGTTACTTTGTAGACTTTCTCCCTCGAGATTTTCTCCAACAGTAATTCCCTTAACTTTTTAGCCAATTAGCATTTTCTTACCTTTCTTCGATTATCGACTAAACTTGTTTTTATATTCAAACAGAACATGAGCCACCTCCTCCAACTCCTGTGTTGCATCCCCCAACAACCCAAGCCTTTACTATGCTCGTTTCGAGGAAGACTTGGATTGATATTTTCTTCTCCGGTTCCCAAGGTTGTTGTGGACCCGAGTTCTCCTTGAGACCAATGCCTATCTTTTGTGGAATCCTTGCTTGATTAAGATATCCCGTTGGAACAGCGTACACGATTCATGACTGCGGATAGCCTATCGAAGCTTGCTAAATCATCGAACACTGATGAAGCAGAGAGTTATCTTCAACCGTATAGCCGTTCAAGTAGGTGAAGTGTTTTATAATTTCCAAGTTTTCAAGGGTCGTTATGATCAAGCTGCTAAGGATCTTGCTCAGCTGGGTGAACTTCAAGACCAGAAGCTTCATTTTCAATCCTCCTTCCAACAAGCTGAAGCTAAAAGGAAAGCTGACCTTAACGAGAAGGACAAAATGTCCAAATGCCTAGCTGAGCTGATTACTGAGAGGGAAAGAATAAATAAAGAGATAGCCGAAACAGAGCCTAAACTGGCTATTCTTACTCAGAAACTAACTTCTAGCACCAATTTCAAAATGCAACTATATCATCAGTCTTCTGCTCTGGATGCCGAGATAATTCCTTTGCTACAGCAAAAGGACGCTTTTGAAGAAGACCTAACTGCTGCGGATCGTGGACTTTGCCTTACCAAGGGAGTTTGGGCAAGTTTGAAAGAACTCCTTGCCAAGACAAAGAGGACATCGGCACCATCTTCGGCTGATACAATAATTAATCAGCCAGAAGTGAAAGCCATTCCTGCCCCTGAATTTGCAACTGATCAAGTCACTTCTTTTGCTGTTAGTCTTATTGAACCATCTTCAGTAGCTATAAAAATTTGATTATATACCCAGCATACCCATCCATTAACGTTAAAATGCCGTTTCTGGCTACAGAATCGACAAGCATATCAGCTATGGGCATGACATACTCATCTTTTGGAGTGACAAGATTTAAATTTCTATAATCAGTACAAATCCTAACCTTCCCACTTTTCTTGATTACAGGGACTATATTCGACAGCCATTCTACATATCTAGCCGTACGAATGAAACCTGCTTTAAGTAGCCGTTCCATTTCTTCCTTAATTTTAGGTATTAGCTCTGGATTGAATCTTCTGGCAGCCTACTTGTGGGGTTTAAATCCTTCTTTGATTGGTAACCGATGCTCCACCAATTCACGAGAAAGGCCTGGCATCTCATGGTAGTCCCATGCAAAGCAATCCTTATATGTCTTTATTAAATTAATCATTTGATTTTGTTCTTCCTTGCTCAATAAGCTGCTTATTCTTGTTATTCTTGGTTCCTGTTCAGTCCCTAAGTTGACATCCAATAAAGGATCTTCAGCTGAAAAGGTAGGAATCTTCCTGCTGATTGGGGACTCCCACCTCTCTTCAGATTCATGCCCCCTAGGCGTATCCGCTGAACATTCTTCTTTCACCGTTACCTCTGACTCCATAGACACAACCGTACCAATCCTATGTTCAGTTTCCAAGGATGTCAGCCTGTGTCTCAGACTTTCAATCACTTGGGTCTTGTTATTCATTTAAACATAACCACAAAGGCCGTAAATCGGCCTGGACGTCAACAGCAAAGCCATCGGTAGTTAGGTTACAAGATGCCCAAGACCCTTCTTCATATCCTTCAGGGATAGTGATTGGCTCTAGCCGGGGCGAATAAAATATAGCCTCAGCCATCTTTACGTCAGCTGTAAATGGATTCTCGTCGGCTGACACTGACTCTACCTTATCCCCATCCCAAAACATTAACATCTGGTGTAAGGTGGAAGGCACGCACTGAGTGGAATGAATCCAATCCCTTCCTAGCAATATGGAATAAGTAGACTTAGAGTCTACCACAAAGAAGGCAGAGCTCAAAGTTTTGCTTCCCACAGTGATGTCGGCAACCAAAATTCCTAAAGCAGTCGTGGCATCCCCTGTAAAGTTGGTCATTTTCATATTCGTGGGAATCAAATCATGCTTACATCTACCCAGCTTCTTCATTGTAGCTGAAGGCATTATATTTAATACTACTCCTCCATCCACCAAGACTCGACTAATAGTCTTACCGTTAACCCGAGCCTTGATGTATAAAGGCTTCAAATGCTTGGTCATTTCCCTTACTGGCTTAGGGAATTCCATTTTGGGTTCTTCTGAAATAGGAGCTAACACAGCCCACTCAATTTCCTCAGCAAACACGTCTCCTTCCAAATTCTCGGGCTGCTCCTGCCGAGCCAAGAACTCACTAGGAATTAACCCCACCATATTAGTTTCAGCTAAGGGGTGATCTTCGTCTTCTCCTAGTATAGAATTCAACACAGAATCTTCAAATAGAAGGTCTGACGTAAGTTCCTGTTCCATTTCCTCAACTGTTAAAGGTACCTATTCTTCTATTGTTATGACTGGTACCTCTTCGAAGTCAGGTATTTCCAGTTCATTAATCATCCCCTGAAAACCTTATTCTTCTTCTCCAAGACAATCTTGATTTCCTAATTGCACTGGCCTCTGTCTTTCTTCCTTTGGTGGTCCAAAGGCAACCTCTAGAATCTCAGCCACTTCAGAAGTCTTAATCTCAGCACGGTCAGTTCTCTTTGCCTCAGCTAACATAGCCAAAGTTTGTTTCATTCGCTGTACTGATTTATTCCTCTAGGCCCTTCTTTTCTGAGTTCTAGTCATCACTCCTGGTTCTTTCACCACAGGGTCTTTTCCTTTTGCATATCTGTTAATAAACCAATGTCCTTGCTCCACACCGGCCGGTGGTTTAACCATTCGTTGGGGCCTAATGACGTCTTCATTTTTTACAGTAATCTTCAATGTAGTCATGCCCTTTTCCACGTCAAAATGAGCTACTCTTTTACCTTTGTTTGGTATAGGAGACTCGTCCATCATGGGTAACCTTGTATTAGCCAAAGCATCATTATACTCACCAGCTGTGTTTTTTCCCGAAACCTTCTTGGTTGCTTCTCCAATTTTGGTTGTAGGCTTTCTTGTTTCCTCAAAATTCTTTCTCACGCCTGAAAAATCCAATCTGCCAAAGACCCTGGGCTTAAACCCATCTATTTTGTCCCTAAGAACTAAAATGGTCTTCCCATTCGGGCCTCTGTATACATCATAGTCTGCCGAATATTGTTTGACTTCAGCCTGTCTTTTCGGCTGATTTCTCTCCATCCTGCCAGATACTGTTGGCCTGTTGTATTCGGCCGGTGTATTTATCTTGACATATTCATTATTTACCTGGGGTCGCTTTAATCTATCGAACACAGACAATCTCTGATCTATCATTTTAGATTGATCAGACACAGTTAAAGCTCTTCCAGCCCCATATGGCTCATCAAACACACCCTTTTGTCTCCACTGGTAATGTATGGTTTGTTTCCATCGTTTAGACGGTGAGCGGATCATCGTTCCCGGAGAATGAAACCATATTAACCCCAAACCGAGGGAAACGGATCGGTAATGACGGTCATCTCGTTTTCGGCTAGCTTAAACCTTCCTTCTTTTATGGCCTTTTGTATAGCTTTTCGAACACTATACAATTAGTAGTAGTATGAGTGTAAGAGTTATGCCACTTACAATATTTTTCCCTTTCAACTCCTCTCTTTGGGGAATTTGGTGCCCTTCGTTCGATCTAATTTGTTTATCCTTGAGAAGATAATCAAAAATTTGGTGCCTTAGAAATATCAAATGAATAATCAATCTTACTTTCAAGATTTTGGACCTCCTTTCCTTTGGGGGCCTAAAAGTGAGCATGAATATGGTTTTTCCTTCACTATTTCTGCGCACCATGACATCGCCAATTGCTCGGTGACTCATTTGACAGATAATGTCTGGATCTTCAACATTAATTACACTAATTAGATGAGGTCCTCTGTTCTTGCTAGACCTTCTTCTTTCTTTTTCTAGGATGTACTGTTCTATCCTGGAGGCCTTGGAGGCCAACTGACTCAGGTCAGCGCAATCTTGCCCTATCAACTTCTCCCTAAGCTGAGGGTGCATGTTACTAACAGCCATGGAAGAATATTCAACCTCAGGCAGTTGCACGATACATTTGCTTCTTAATTTCCTGAACCTTTCCAAGAAATCAGCTACCGGTTCATCCACCATTTGCCTTAGATTCATCATGTCAACCACAGTAACATCTGGCTGAGGCATATAAAATCTATCATGAAAGTAACGCTCCTTGTCAGTCCAATTTTGTATGGAGTTAGGGGCCAAGGAAGAATACCAAGTGAAAGTTGCCCCGATCGAGAGATAAGGGGAACAATTGGAGCTTATAAAACTCATTCTGATTTGCTTCCCCGCATTGGGCAGTGAACCTGCCAATGTGTTCCATAGTGGATTTACCATCTTCCCCTGAGAAAGTAGTAAAGTCCGGAGTTTTAAATCCTCTAGGCAAAGGCATCATCCTATCCACCCACTCAAGATAGGGCTTCTTATACACAGGCCTGTCCAGCAACCTTAACTGGATTCCAAAGTGTCTCCTCATGGTCTCGGCTATCATTTCTGGATCTATCAGCTGAGGGGCCCTATCACCGGGATAATTTGACATTGGTGGCTGAACCGACCTCACTGGCCTAATAGGAGCATTCCTTAGCTGATGGGGCACCTGATATTGCTGATCCTGAATGGGAATTGCCCCCTGGTTATAGCCTGGATGTGGAGGATTATTCGCCCATGGCTGAACAATCGGCTGAACTGGGGCCACATGAGGTACATTAACCCATGGCTGATCAGTTCTAAAAGGAACAGATTGCCCATAAGGAAGCCCCTTAGGGGTACCTATTGGGGTAGGAGGGATGTTGGACCAGGGCAACTCCACTGCATAATCACAAATATACCTGGGAGGCCCCGGAGCAGCCAAGAAAATGGGGCCACCAGTTGCGGCCACCTGTGTACTAGCATCTATCACAGAAGTGCTAGGCGCCAGATACGGCAAGCCAATTGTTCCTGTTACCTGGGGGGTCTCTTAGGTATTTGTACTTGCCCATATTGTAAGGTGGATTGGATTCCACTGTCAGGATGAGGAGGCTGGAATATGGGGACTATCTGTGGCATGCCCAGACTCGGCTGGACCGAAGATTGTGGTCTTGCCTGACTCTGTCCGCCAGCAGAAGATCCCGTGATAGCTGAGTGAGCCGAGGCCTCACTTGCATTTGATTGTTTTCGCTCAGCTTCTCTAATAAAATGCATCTCATTATGCACCATAGGCTTCACGATTTCTGAAAGTTGCCTTGACATATGATACATTAAGTCATTCATCCCTTGATCAATTTGATCCCGAATAAATGAAGTGGACATTACTATCAGCTGTGGTTGATCGAGAGCTCTACTCTTGAAGTAGCAGTTGTAGTAGAAGGTGTAGGAGTACCCACTGGCTGGGGTGAAGTGGTCACTCCTAGAGTAGGCTGAACGCTTCCCTCTGAAGTCTTTCTGCCCCCGTTCTTCTTGCTAGGTTAGCTTGTATCCATACTGCTAAGATTATTGCCGGACCTTAGGTGCATACACCAATAGTGATCTGAACCGGGAGATGGAAACTTTTCAATTTGCTCACCTTAGAGTGTCCCACCGGGCGTGCCAAATTTATTTACGTGTGAAATAAATTTATCAGCTGAATAAGACTTCAGCCGATGAACACGTATGGATTTTGATAAGAAACAGACGATTTGAACTAAAGGCAAAATCCAACCTTTAGCAAAGGGTTCCCAAACTCACTAAAGAAAGCGTTTGGTATTAAGGTGAACTTAAGAAGCCTAAGAATTTGAGGTTAAAACTGTAAACGGCTAGGAAATAAATTTGCGGAAGATAAATTGCACAAAGTAAAGACAGTATAATAAAAGGCTGAAAACTTAAGCAAAAATTAAGCAAAGTTTAAAAATTGTATTGATTGGGATCTGTTGTGTGTATATGAATTGGTACAAATGATATTTATAACTAAATTCTATTCCCTACCAAAACTAACTTCTCTGGCTAGATCTCCTAAAAATAAGCAACTAAACCACGTCTAGCCTACCCATGATTCTTTAACCATTCTGACCCCAACAACTACCCCTCAACAGCTCAACTCCTATTTCCTCGGCATGTTTTGTGGCATCCGTTGATAACAGCTTCAGTCTTTGGCCTTCCATAAACTTTCAATCCAATATGCTTCAGCTTCTTTATTGTTTCAGTCCTGGCCCACTAATAACAAGGCCCATCTCACCCTTAGCCAGGCATCAGCTACATCCTCTTTCGGCTAATAACCTTTAGCTACGGCTAATCACCCTTATCCAGCCGTTATCAATTTACTTTTTTGAACTTTGTTTTTTGGGTGATAACAGTTTCTTCACGCTTTAGCTATTTTTTCTGCTTATTAGCTATGCTTAGTTTTATATAACAAAGAGACGATTAATGTATTAGTTTATATTTCTGCTAAAGCAGGATTCATTCTATACTTCTTTTTTTTTTAAATGTAATTTTCAATGCCACAAGTAGATTGTATAAAATTTCGTCATAACAATTTCAAGAAAATGAAAACAAAGATTCAGATTTGAGGAAATTCAAGCATATACACATTATATTCAACTCAATCTAACATAAAGCAGTACTCTCTGTAGTATAGCTTCCTATTTGATGTTACTATTCATCCACATCAATCCTAACCCTTGTGATGAAACCTAACAAGAACTCCCTATTCTTAACCCAGTCCATTTCTTCTGCGAGGAAGATTAACAGAAAAGGAAGTCAAAGCAGGTAAAATAATAATAATAATAATAATAATAATAATAATAATAATAATAATAATAATAATAATAATAATAATGATAATAATAAGCAAAAGAAAAATGAATCAACAAATAGAGAATGTTATAGAAGAATCATTAATATGAAGTAAAAAAATACTAAATCAAGTTTTAGTAATATGCCCTGGGGATCTTTCCCTTGGGTAAGTCTCATTCAGTGTCCCGACCACGTTCTTCTTGTTAAGCTTCCCATCACCATTTCTATAAAAATACACAAGTACATCAACAGTAGTTTTAAAAATTTCTCCAATCTGTGATAACTCCTTCTTTGATGACTGAGAAAAAAAATGTCACTATGTTTGGAGAGGGAGCTCATGGGTATGTTCTTCTTTTCTCTCTCAGCACAGAGGTTGAGCAGAGCCTAAGTGATATACCAATAGTGAGGGAGTACCCAAAAGTATTCCTGAGAGATATAGTTAAGTTGCCACCCGACAAAGAGATAGAATTTTCTATAGATTTAGTACTGAGGACGGGACTTGTTTTTATGGCACCCTATAGGATGGCACATCTAGAACTAGCAGAGCTCAAAAAAAAATTGAGGAATTGTTAGAGAAACAATTCATTCATCAGGCCAAGTGTTTTTCCTTGGGAGCACCTATGTTGTTAGTGAAAAAAAAGATGGTACCATGAGAATGTGTGTAGATTATAGACAATTGAATAGGGTAACCATCAAGAATAGGTATCTATTTCCTAGGATAGAGAATCTAATGGATCCGTTGAGGGGAGCATCAGTATTCTCCAAGATTGACCTAAGGTCAGGATATCACCAGATAAGGGTTAAGGATGAAGATATTCCAAAATTTACTTTTAGGACTAGGTATGGACATTATGAGTACCTTGTGATGTCCTTTGGGTTGACAAATGTACTAGCGGTATTCATGGACTACATGAATAAGATCTTTAAACTCTACCTAGATCAGTTTGTAGTGGTGTTCATAGATGACATCCTAATCTATTCCCAGACAATGGAAGAACATGAGTTGTATGTTAGAACCGTTTTAGAGATTCTTAGAGAGAAGAAATTATTTGCCAAGCTATTAAAGTGTGAGTTTTGACTTACAGAAGTTTAGTTTCTGGGGCATGTGATCTCTCAAGGAGAGATTTTAGTAGACCCTAGTAAGATAGATGCAGTGTTGCAATGGGAGAGACCCATCACTGTGATAGATATCAGAAGTTTCACAGGCCTCGCTGGGTATTATAGGAGATTCATTAGTGGATTCTCTCAGTTAGCACTACCCTTGACTAGATTAACTAAGAAATGTAGTATTTTTGTTTAGACTCAAGAATGTGAGAATAGTTTCTAATAGCTTAAGTTGAGGTTAACTACTAACCTCGTTTTGGTAATTTCGGATCCACAGGAGAACTTTGAAGTATTTTGTGATGCTTCACAGATGGGCTTAGGGTGTGTTCTGATGCAACATAGAAGAGTAGTTGCTTATGCATCGAGGCAGTTAAGACCTCACGAGGAGAACTATCCCACCCATGATCTAGAATTAGCAGCCGTAGTGTTTGCCTTGAAAATGTGGAGACATTGTAACACCTCCCGAAGGGCATCATATTTCAGACTAATTCCTTTTAATTCTTTACTCAAGTTATAAAATATTTCATATTATTTTAATACAGATTTCAAAATTACTTTTTCGCAGATAACATAAACTTACCGAATTTTAGAAATTCAAGACATAAAATTGAATAATATACTTTACATATAAACAAAGTTTACTACAACCATACGTACATTATACTTACATACCCAAAAGCATAAAACGTCTAATACAACCAACCTAGACTGACCTAAATTCACAACATCTAAAGAAAAGAGTCATTCTCAGAAGACAAATTCCCTAGATAGGGAATGTCTCAGAGTCCTCCCTAGGAATATAGTGAAGATCATTCCACAACTCTCTGATAGGTAAAACAAACTCTACGTATACAACAGTAAAAGAAGTAGTGACTCCATGGTGGGTCCTACTTACAGATAGATTTATGTCACCCTAATACTCTATATGCTCTGTGTCCCAATGGACATGCCAAGCATTAGCGCCTTCGAGAAACTGTAGTCTAAACAAACCTAGCAGACCCCTCCTTGCCACCATCGCAGTCTTTATAGATGTAAGCATAAAACAGAAACAGACAAAACAATACAATAAAGAGGTAAGATCCCCTACATCAATACCTTCATGGCAGCAAAGAAACAATAATGACAATAATGTCATTCATACAAAATAATATCACAGAATAACATATATAATCATGTTATCAACTAACAGATAATTTAACAGTGTATATCACAATAACATGAATACTAGTCATACCACAAAACAAGTATATTGACCATACTTATGCATAATGAATTAACTCCTCTTATGTACAATGCACTCATTTTCTACTCCATGGAGTTAAACAATTTCGATGAGAATGATCCAGAAGATATGTCTGTACATCGGTCGCCTCAGACTAAGTGCTATAATTTCTTAATTTGTACATCAGGCATTATACAAGACATTCTACATCGGATTGGGAATAGGAATAGTGTTGTGTCGAGATCGTCGGTACGTTTGCATCGGTCACCACGGCACAGTAGCGCTTTCTAACTGACCATATGTGGAATTCCGCGTCCCAACGCTGTAACATCCCGAAAATTAGTTATTTCATTATAAACAATTATTTTATAATATTTGTGATTTTTGGTGATTTTTGTGGAATTTTCTGGAAATGATGAATATTTTAATATATTTCTCATTTTACGTATGCACTGAGCGGAGCCGAGATAACGAAACGTTTTCCCTGAGGCTGGTAAACCTTGAACTGTCAACGTGTCGACGGGGGATCTTACTAAACCCGAGGCCGGGCACAGTTTGCGAGGTTTGCATTTTTCAAGGTTTTATCTGTTAGATAAAATCGCTGTATCATAAAATTATCTGATGAATAATAAAATATTATTTTCATCAGTTGTAACTTTCATTCACTGAGAAAATAATTCTAACAGTGTAATTAAATCATCTGTCAAATGTACTTAATTGAGGAGACAAGCTTACTATGCACTTTATCGAGAAGCGCATGAAACTTCTCAAGGAAGCTTCAAGGAAACTTCTAGGAAGCTTCCTTCCTAGCCACTATTCACTCTCTCTCCTCCCATTTTTGTGCAGCACGTTTGACTATAGGGGGAGCATATTTCACTTTTTTTTCTCACATTTCCCCTCCTCCCAATACCCAGCTCACTGTTCACTCATCTTTCTCCCTTTCTCTTTTCACTCTACAGCAGCAACCTCATTACCACCAACACCTCCATTTTGTTCTTCAAAAACCGTCACACTCCTTGCACCATTTTGTGTTTGGAGGACTACCATCATTGAGGAAATCATCTTCAAAGTTCTGCATTTTCTCCATCTTCATTCTCTTACGTCTTTGAAGCTTAAAGGTTGGAGCTTTAAGGTAAAGCTCTTAGCTTTTTCTTCGTCTCTTCTCATTTTCGTAACCCACTATCATTTTGATGACCATTGGTATTCATTTCAATATTGGGTCCTGATTTTGCAAGTTTAAATGTTTAAAGATTTCCTGGAAGCTGAAAACGAAATCCTGACCAAAAAGGAGCAACCTTTCTTTGTGTTTCTCTAAGGTAAGAGGAAGACACTCCTCCTCAACCTATTTTAGCATTTAGGAACGTCTGTGATTAGTGTTGAGGGTCATTCTGTTTTTGCACGTTGTTTGTATTGTATGTGTGCTATTTGATTGTTTGTGTGTTTTGATATATATCTGGATATATTGGAACGTGTAATATGGAAGGGAATGACTTCCGATTGGTTCTCGGATGGTCACGGTGTTGAGTCCAGAAATTTGGAAATTTCATGTGAAAACTAGTAACAGTATGAACTCCTGGCCAAACCCGTCGAATTTGATATCTTGATCACTTAGTAAAATGTTAAAATCCATCGAGTATGAACTCCTGGCCAAACCCGTCGAAATTGATATCCTGATTATTTAGTACAATGTCAAAATCCGCCAAGTTTAGGCTTTTGACCATTTTCGTCGAATGTCAAAATTCGTCGAGTTTAGATTTCTGACCACCAAACATAATGTCAAAATCCGTCGAGTTTAGACTTCTGACCATTTCCATCGAATGTCAAAATTCGTCGAGTTTAGATCTCTGACCACCAAACACAATGTCAAAATCCGTCAAGTTTAGACTTCTGACCATTTTCGTCGAATGTCAAAATCCGTCGAGTTTAGATCTCTGACCACCAAGCACAATGTCAAAATTCGTCGAGTTTAGACTTCTGACCATTTCCGTCGAATGTCAAAATTCATTGAGTTTAGATTTCTGACCATTTCCGTCGAATGTCAAAATCCATCGAGTTTAGATCTCTGACCACCAAACACAATGTCAAAATCTGTCGAGTTTAGATTTCTGACCACTAAACACAATGTCAAAATTCGTCGAGTTTAGACTTCTGATCATTTCCGTCGAATGTCAAAATTCGTCGAGTTTAGATTTCTGACCACCAAACACAAAGTCAAAATCTGTCGAGTTTAGGCTTCTGACCATTTTCATCGAATGTCAAAATCCATCGAGTTTAGATTTCTGACCACCAAACACAATGTCAAAATCCGTCGAGTTTAGACTTCTGACCATTTCCATCGAATGTCAAAATCCTTCAAGTTTAGATCTCTGACCACCAAACATAATGTCAAAATCCGTCGAGTTTAGACTTCTGACCAATATCGTTCTACCAATGTTGTTTCTGTCAGGTCATTTTTCGTCGAAAGGCAGCCTCAACAGTACACTAGAGACACTTCTTCATCGAATCCAAAAATTATAATTATCGTCTAACACTTAGTGATTTAATTAGTGGTAACAGGATGCAATAATTAGCAAATTGGGAAATTAAAATATACTTTGAGATTCATAAATTTTAAAGAACCAAGAATGTAATTTTCATAAGACTTTGGATAATTTTAATTAGGGTAAGAACATGAGAGTGTGAGATTTTGAGATCTTAGAATAACCTTCTAAGTATTTATGAATAAATTACCTAAGAGGATTTAAATTAACTAAGAGAATTCCTTTAGAGACAAACTCTGTAAGTAAAGCTAAACCTAAGCAAGAATTCATAATATGCTTTAAAATGTATTAATTTATTTAACAATAATATTATGCTATTGTGGGTCCATGTGGGTGACCATTGACTGTGTTAATTCTTACTTTGGCAAATTGTGACATATGATGGAATAGTATGTAATAATGATCATACATGATTATGCATAGAGTCTGTATGCATTGTGAATGTCCGTTGGACTGTCGTAAGGCCTAGTTGCCTAGGAGTTGAACACACCTTAGTGCGGGTGCGAATAGACAAGTGTAGGTCATTGGTTGACCTTGGGGTCGTTAGGGTGCGGGTACCTTGCAATGGGCAGTTGGTAGCTCTCTGTCCGTGGGGCAGACCGATGCAAACACACTGACGATCCGGACTGAGACACTGTCCTATATCGCGATCTAGAGCAGACTGTCTGTATAATGCCATGATGTGCACGTGGGTAAATTTGGAATTATAGCACTTTGGCCTCGGCAGCCTAGTTGCAGACATGTCGCCTGATCTTTCTCTCCGACCGTTTGTGTCTAGCTCCATGGAGTAGGATTTTGATTTTGTATGCATATGCATAGTAGGTCCATGAATTATCTGGTATACATTGTTATTATAATTAGAACTGTTGTACTTCTGATATGTCTATATATATATATGACTGCCTGGAACTGTTTGGTTGATTGTAATGCTACTAAATGTTTATTACCATTATTCTTTGTCATAAATGCTACGTGGGCGCTTTCTTGCCGTTTGGTTTCTTGATGCTATGATTGGTAATGATGGTAGGATGTCTTACCTCTTTCTTGTACTTTTCTTGCTCTATGTCAATTTTTGGTTAAAGACTGTAAGTGGGAACGAGGTTGGATTCTTTTGGATTTTCTTGGTTTGACCCACTGTATCCGGTGATGTCGTCACAAAGGGAGTTCTATTGGGTTCGTTCGAATTGTGTTCACTTATGGTGTTAACGCGCGGCGAGTCGATTGGACCGACAAGACGTATTTAACATGCTGGGGATCTGACCTTGACCATGAAGAGGACTGCGATTGAAGACCCTATCCTGTATTTCTCACTACTCCGGTGAGCCCGGAGTTGCCTCACGCATTCGGGATTCGATGGAGTGCCCAACTCCTTAGTCGTAGATATATTATGGGTAGTTTATATTTTATTTTGCATTACCTATATAAAGTGTATTTTGGATATATGTATGTTTCAAGATGATTATCCAATATTACATCTTTGTAATTCGAGTACATATTATAATTCATAATTTAACTGGTTATATATGTAACTACTCATTCGTGGCTCCTATTTTCCTCATATGCGAAATAATTAATATTTTTGTAAAGTTTGTTATTTGACAATGTTAGCACGCCGAAATTTAGTGACCATGACGTAATGACGATTGTGCATTGGTTATTAAGTCGAAGGGTGTTACACACTAGCTCTAGTTGATAAACTTCATCACCTCTTCAAGCTCTACACAGTGTACCCCTTGTCTTCCTCAATCAACTAATCTCATCTCATCATCCCTTCCTTAGCTAGGCGGGGAGGTAGGGGTCTCCTCTTTCTTAACTTCTCTTTTTTGCTTTATGTGTTTATTGGTTGAAATTTGATGGTGGTTGGGAGGCTAAATTGGCCGTGGGTTGGCCAAGGTGCAAGGAGGGTTTGGTGGCCATGGAGGTTTCTTCCTCTATGGGGGTTGGCCACCATTTTCATGGCCTTGAGTTGGTGGTGGGAGTTGGTTGAGTCCATGGGTATTGGTAAGGGTTGAAAGAGAACTGGTTTGGCGTTGGTGGCCATTGTTGGTCACGGGTGGCCATAAGAGAAACAAGGGTGTAATTTAATTAAATTGTTGATCAAAATGTTAGTTAGGCAATTAACGATTATGAATTAAATTGTAATGTTATTTTGGAAGCTTAACTTTGATGGTGGTGGATGATGGAGGTCGTGGTCTTGGTCTTGGTGGCCGAGAATAGCCTAGTATGTCCATGAGATGTTAAGCCCCTCTAATTAAGGTGTTAATGTTAATTAAGTGTTTGTTGATCTTACCTTTAAACTATAGTTACACTTGGAGTGAGATGAGAATGGTTGGTGATGCTTAAGAGGTCACGACCTTCAATGCTAAAGGTGGCCTAGGCTGGCCATAGGAGGTTAATTACCTCTAATTTTGATTTTAATGCTCAATAGGTAATTTAATGACATTAGATTATAATTGTGTAATGTTAAGTATGAGGAAAGTGTTTTGGAGTTCTCCTAATTGAGAGCTTAGGGAGAAACATCCTTATTGCATGTTGCTTATTTACCAAGTAACCTTATTAGGTCATTGTTTATTTGTGTTGAATTGAACATTGGTAACATGATATCATGAGTTGGTATGTATATTGCAATGCATGACATGTAATTGGATATATGATTGTTGAGTGTAACACTCGTGAAAACATGATAAACTTGTATATGGTTACGGAGATAGCCTAATACCTGATTATCACGCCTGTTAATTGTCGTAGCCATTTGAGCACGTTTAATCACTTTGCTGTAGCACTATCTGTGAGATATAACTATTTTTAGCCCCAGATTTGACTTAAATTGCTTAGTTGATGGAAATAAGCATGGAGAACTTGTTTCTATATCACAAATGTGTGGAAGTAGATGTGGTTAAAGTTTGAGGTTAATCGGAGTTAGTTTGACATTTTTAAGCATACTGGTTGTGTGTTTTAAGGCCGGATTAATCCCTAGCAGATATGAAAAATTATGGAAATGCTAAAACACGATTTTTGATGAATCTTAGGATTTATTTGAAACTTGTTAGAAGTTGAAAAACTAGATTTGATGAAAACCAAGTGTTCTTAGTAGATCGGGAGTTACAACTTAGTCACTTAAGTGACCAAGCATTTCACGTTTCTCTCATTCTGCTGCCTTTGATTCTTTGCCTTTAAATAAGACTTTTCTCTTATTTCTCACCCTCACTTCATGGCTGGAAGCAGGAAAAGGCATAGAGAAAGGAAAGCAAGGAGCTAAAGGAGAAGGATGATCATCCAAGCAAGGGAGAGAACATAGTTTTGCAGAGGAACGACTAAGTGATTTCAATTTATGAAGATTGAGGTAGGGGGAAACCTTGTTCTTACTCATCTTTCTTTTTCTTCATCTTGTTCATAAGAGATGGCTTGATGTGAGGATTGGATGTTGAGTGTGATTTGGTGTTTTTGTCTTGAATCTTGTTAGAGAACTTGATAGTGACTTGTATTTGACTTGTTCCATTGTTCATAAGAGATTTTTGTGAGTTTTTGAATGCATGGAGATGGATTTTCAGCCTTTAGATACATTGTTTTCCCTTTTGAGAAAAAAAAATGGGGTTTTATGTTTTAAGTGGTTGAATGATTCTTGATTACTTATTTTAGTGAAATTAAAGTTGTACAAGAGTTGCAATGTGTTAATGGACCCTGTTTGAGGTTGGAAATCACTTGGATGTGACATTGGAATGTTTGGAAGAGGGTTTGGTTCTAATGAAACAGTACCCATATCTGCAGAACCTGTGTTCTACTATGCATGCCGCAGCATGGCACTTGGGGTGCCGTGGCGTGGGTGAGGGCAAGGGAAGCACGCCACGGTGTGGCACTTGCGGTGCCGCGGCATGGGCAGCATTTCTTGCAAGTACTTCAACTCGAGGGATGGGCGCCGCGGCATGGCACATGGTGTGCCACGGTATGGGTGCCTAGGAGCAACTATGAATTGTGTTTGATGTCATGGAGCCTTCCAATGGTGTAGTTTCTTCTTTTATGCTTCTCAGTAAGTATTGAGACTCTAATAGGAGTATCTAATGAAGTGTATATGTGGTGAATGTAAATTAATTGGTATGTTAATTATTGTGGTACTTAATATCATTGCATTTAATGTTTGTAGTTAGAAATATAAGTCAATTGACATGCTAGTTATTGTAGTAATTGGCATAATTGTTGTTCCATAGCTATGTTGATGAGGTTGAGTCCTCATTGTTGATGATCAAATGTGATTTTGAATGAGAAGGTAATCAACTCTTCTTATCACAGTGATCATTGTAGGTGATTGAATATGATTTTGAATGAGAAGGTAACCAACCTTTCCTGTCATAGTGATCATCATTGAAGACCGTGTAGTAATGGTGGACTTCTTACTACCGGGATTATTGAAAACCGTGTTGATGAGGATGGTTCAATTCCCTCACTACCCGAGATGAAGACTGTGGAAATTGGGTTTCCAATGCTTGTTCAAGACTAGGGAGAGATTCCTTTGTTTTGTTCGAGACTCATGCATGTCATGACATTACCATGGAACTAGGTTCTTGTAAATGGTATCATACATTATATAATACATGTTTAGGTTATTGCATTGGCATGAACATAAGACATAATTTGGCATAGCATGACAATTGTATAGGCAGTTACTAATCATAACATTATCATGCATTGCAATTGTATGGGCAATTGCATATTCTTTATGTGAATGGATATATGTTGGTTTTGGAATACTTCTATTGAGAATTGTGATTTCTCACCCCGATTGTGTTGCCATGTAAATCTAAGTGCAAGTTCTTCGAAAGGGAAGAAGAAGATGTATGAGGACTACCATAGTATAGATGTTGTTTTGGACTGAGCTTGTATATATTTTATATTTGTTTAGTTTGTTTTGAGTTATGTATAACAGTATGCCTTTTGAGGCTGTGATGTATATATATAACTGTTAGTACGTGGCTCTCTATAATTATTTATTTATGTGAATATTATGGGTTTAGTTGTTAGTTGTAACATTGTTAATACTAAATATTCTCACATAGGTCAAGTCTATCTGGATATTAAAATTGGGATGTTACATTATAGTATCAGAGCAGTTCATCCTGTTGAGCCGGGATATGAACTAACTATGCTTATGCATGTGTAGTGTTAGTTGTGCATTTCTTGTCTCTTACATGTGATTGTTTGAGTGAAATTGCATGACTTGCCTTTGATATGTCTGTTTTAGCTATTGTTGCACGGTTACATGAAATTGGGATTAGCTACCTCAATTTGGATTATTCTGTGTTTATAGGAAACTATGGTAGCATAAAGGTGACCGCGTGAGAGTAGGAACAGGAGCTCTGGGAATGAAGGTCTAGGTATGGCCGAGACTGTGATGGCAATGGCAGAAGCAATGCGTGAGCAGATGACTGCGAATGCCACAATGATGAGGGAGCAAGCAGCTGCAATTGCTAGGGTGATTAACAGGCTAGAGGCCAATCAAACACATCCTACACCACCATCGGGGCATGAGGTACAGGGGGAAAGAAATCAGGGCTTTCATGACCTTTCAGAGTTTTGGAAGGTGAGTCCACCATTGTTTAGAGGAGATTATGACCTGGTAAGGGCTGAGGAGTGGATAACAGAGCTAGAAAAGATTTTTACAGCTATGAGATGTTCAGAGGAGCAGAAGATGTCTTTTACGGCATACATACTAAAAAGGGAAGCTGAGCATTGGTGGAATGGTGTAAAGAGGATGATGGAGGTAGCTGGGACCCAAATATCTTAGGAGGTATTCAATGTTGTCTTTTTGGAGAAATACTTTCCACAAACTTTGCAAGAAGAGAAAGAGGTGGAGTTTTTACAGCTGCAGCAAGGGAATATGACAGTTGGACAATATGTTACAAGATTCGAGGAGTTGTCCAAGTTCTCTTCTTGACTCTGATACAATCCTAATGATAGTTTGAAGTGTGTGAAGTTTGAAACTAGTTTGAGAGAGAGTATGAGGAGGTTGGTGAAACCATTTGAGATCAGGGATTACCCTTCCTTGGTTAACAAATGTAAAGATGTTGAACCCTTGAGTTTTATACCACAGCACGAGCATCGATCACAAGATTCCTACAAGTGGAAGAGTACAGAAAATAGATCAAAGGGGAGTAGTCCACAACATAGAGATAAAAAAGACAAAGAAAAACAAGATCAGAGGGTTGGTCGTGAGCACTATATGCTAAATGTGGTAGACACCACAGAGATAAAGCTTATGCAGCTGATCAATTAACATGTTACAAGTGTGGTCAGCCGGGCCACTTTGCAAGAAAATATCCTCCAAGAAAGGAGGCAAAGTTAGAGGCTAGACCGGAAAGAGTCTACTATTTGGATGCCAAGGTGACAACACAGTCTCCGAGTTTAGGTAAAGGTGAGTACATGGTTGTACTTGTTAAGTAATTTTGTTTTCTTGAGGTTTGGTTGTACCTGTTGTTATGTGTGAGTTGTTTAGGGCTTCTTACCATAGGTAAATCAAATTTTGGAGACAAAATTTTAAAAAGTAGAGGAGAAATGTAATACCTGTGAAAGCATGATAGACTTGTATATAATTACAGAGGTAGCATAATACATGATTATCATGCCTGTTAATTTGTGTGACCGTTTGAGCACGTTTAGTCACTTTGTTGTAGCACTATGTGTGAAATATAATTATTTTTAGCCCCAAATTTGATTTAAATTGCTCAGTTGATGGAAATAAGTGTGGATAACTTATTTCTAGGTCACAAATATGTGGAAGTAGATGTGGTTAAAGTTTGAGGTTAATCGGAGTTAGTTTGACATTTTTAAGCATACTAGTTGTGTGTTTTAATGCCAGATTGACCCCCAGCAAATATGAAAAATTATGGAAATGGTGAAACGTGATTTTTGATGAATCTTAAAATTTATTTGAAACTTGTTGGATGTTGGAAAACTGTATTGGGTGAAAACTAAGTGTTCTTAGCAGATCGGGAGTTACAGCTTAGTCACTTAAGTGACTAAGCCTTTCACGTTTCTCTTCATTCTGCTACCTTTGATTCTTTGTCTTTAAATAAGACTTTTCTCCCATTTCTCACCCTCACTTCATGGCTGGAAGCAGGAAAAAGGCAAAGAGAAAGGAAAGTAAGGAGCTAAAGGAGAAGGATCATCATCCAAGCAAGAGAGAGAACTTAGTTTTGCAGAGGAATGACTAAGTGATTTCAATTTCTGAAGATTGAGGTAGGGGGAAACCTTGTTCTTACTCATCTTTCTTTTTCTTCATCTTGTTCATAAGAGATGGCTTGATGTGAGGATTGGATGTTGAGTGTGATTTGGTATTTTTGGCTTGAATCTTGTTGGAGAACTTGATAATGACTTGTATTTGAGTTGTTGAATGCATGGAGATGGATTTTCAGCCCTTAGATACCTTATTTTCCATTTTGAGAAAAAAAATTGGGGTTTTAGGTTTGGAGTAGTTGAATGATTCTTGATTACTTTGTTTTAGTGAAATTAAATTTGTACAAGAGTTGCAATGTGTTAATGGACCTTGTTTGAGGTTGGAAATTGCTTGAATATGAGATTGGAATGTTTGGAAGAGGGTTTGGTTCCAATGGAATAGTACCTGTATTTGTTGAATTCTACAGAACTTGTGTTCTACTATGCACGCCACAACGTGGTACTTTGGGTGCCACGACGTGGGTGGGGCAGGCGACTTATGCTACCGCATGGCACTTGGGGTGCCGCGGCATAAGCAGCATTTCTTCCCAGTACTTCAACCTGAGGGTTGGGCGCCACAGCGTGACACATGGTTTGCCACGGCGTGGGTGCCTAGGTGCAACTATGAGTTGTTTTTGATGCCATGGAGCCTTCCAATGGTGTAGTTTCTTCTTTTATTCTTCTTAATGAGTATTAAGACTCTAATAGGAGTATCTAATGAAGCGTATATGTGGTGAATATAAATCAATTGGTATGCTAATTATTGTGTTACTTAACATCGTTGTATTTCATATTTGTAGTTAGGAATCTAAATCAATTGCATGCTAGTTATTATAGCAATTAGCATAATTGTTGTTCCATAACTATGTTGATGAGGTTGAGTTTTCATTGTTGATGATCAATGTGATTTTGAATGATAAGGTAATCTTCCCTTCCAATCACAGTAATCATTATAGGTGATCGAATATGATTTTGAATGAGAAGGTAATCAACCATTCTTATCATAGTGGTCATCATTGAAGACCATGTAGTAATGGTGGACTCCTTAATACTGGGATTATTGAAGACCTGATTGATGAGGATGGTTCAATTCCCTCACTACTGGTGAGAGATTCCTTTGTTTTGTTCAAGACTCATGCATATCATGACATTACCATGGAACTTAGTTCTTGTAAATGGTATCATAAATTGTACATTACATATTTAGGTTATTGCATTGGCATGAATATAAGGCATAATTTGGCATAGCATGGCAATTATATGGGTCGTTGCTAATCATAACATAATAATGCATTGCAATTGTATGGACAGTTGCGCATTCTATATGTGAATGGATATATGCTGATTTTGGATTACTTCTATTAAGAATTGCATTTTCTCATCCTGATTGTGTTTCCATGTAAATCTAGGTGCAAGTTCTTCGAAAGGGAAGAAGAAGATGTATGAGGATTGGTATAGTATAGATATTGTTTTGGGCTGAGCTTGTGTATATCTTATATTTGTTTGGTTTGTTTTGAGTTATGTATAACAGTATGCCTTTTGAGGCTATGATGCATATATATAATTGTTGGTATGTGGCTCTCCATAATTATTTATTTATATGAATATTATGAGTTTGGTTGTTAGTGGTAACATTTTGAATACTGAATATTCTTGCATAGGTCAAGTCTATCGGGATATTAGAATTGGGATGCTACATTATGGTATCAGAGCAGTTCATCATGTTGAGCTGGGGTATGGATTGCTATGCTTATGCATGTGCAGTGTTGGTTGTGAATTTCTTGTCTCTTACATATGATTGTTTGAGTGAATTTGCATGACTTGCCTTTGATATGTCTGTTTTAGCTATTGTTGCACGGTTACATGATATTGGGATTAGTTACCTCAATATGGATTGTTCAGCGTTTACAGGACACTATGGCAGCATGAGGACGACTGTGTGGAGCAAGAACAAGAACTCTGGGAATAAAGGTCCGGGTTTAACCGAGGCTGTGATGGCAGTGGCCGAAGCGATGCATGAGCAGACAACTACGAATGCCACAACAATGAGGGAGCAAGCAGTTACAACTGCTAGGGTGATTGAGAGGCTAGAGGCCAATCAAACACAACCTACACCACCATGGGTAGCACCACCGCGGCGTGAGGCACAAGGGGAGAGAAACTAAGGCTTTCATGACCTTTCAGACTTTCGGAAGGCGAGTCCACCATTGTTCAGAGGAGATTATAAACCCGGTAAGGGCTGAGGAGTGGATAACAAAGCTAGAAAATATTTTTATAGCCATGAGATGTTTAGAGGAGCAAAAGATGTCTTTTAAGGCATACATGTTAAAAGGGGAAGCTGAGCACTGGTGGAACGGTGCAAAGAGGATGATGGAGGTAGTTGGGACCCACATTTCTTGGGAGGTATTCAAGGTTATCTTTTTGGAGAAATACTTTTCACAAACTATGCAAGAAGAGAAAGAGGTGAAGTTTTTACAGTTGCAACAAGGGAATATGACGGTCAAACAGTATATAGCAAGATTCGAGGATTTGTCCAAGATTTCTTCTTCACTCTGATACAATCCTAATGATAGTTGGAAGTGCGTGAAGTTTGAAACTGGTTTGAGAAAGAGCACGAGGAAGTTGGTGAAATCTTTTGAGATCAAGGATTACCCTTCCTTGGTTAACAAATGCAGGGTTGTTGAACCTTTGAGTTTTAGACCACAGCATGAGCATCGATCACAAGATTCCTACAAGCGGAAAAGAATAGAAAATAGATCAGAGGTTCCATAACATAGAGATCAGAAAGACAAAGGAAAACAAGATCAGAGGGTTGGTCATGAGCAGCTATGTGCTAAATATGGTAGACACCACAGAGATAAAGTTTATGTAGCTGATCAATTAACATGTTACAAGTGTGGTCAGCCAGGCCATTTTGTAAGAAATTGTCCTCCAAGAAAGGAGGCGAAGTCAAAGGTTAGACTAGGAAGAGTCTACTGTTTAGATGCTAATGAGACAACACAATCTCCGAGTTCAGGTAAAAGTGAGAACACGATTGTACTTGTTGAGTAATTTTGTTTTCTTGCGGTTTGGTTGTACCTGTTATTGTGTGCAAGTTGTTTGGGGCTTCTTACCATAGGTAAACCAAATTTTGGGGACAAAATTTTAAAAATGAGGGAAGAAATGTAACACCTATGAAAACATGATAGACTTGTATATGGTTACGAAGGTAGCCTAATACCTGATTATCATGCCTTCTTATTTTTGTGACCATATGAGAATGTTTAGTCACTTTGTTTAGCATTATGCATGAAATTTAGTTATTTTTAGCCCTGGATTTGACTTAAATTGCTTAGTTAATGGAAATAAGTGTGGAGAACTTGTTTCTAGGTCACAAATGTGTGGAAGTGGGTGTGGTTAAAGTTTGAGGTTAATCAGAGTTAGTTTGGCATTTTTTAGCATACTAGTTGTGTGTTTTAATGCCAGATTGACCTTCAACAGATATGAAAAATTATGAAAATAGTGAAATAATATTTTTTATGAATCTTAGGATTTAGTTGAAACTATTTCGATTTTAAAAATTTGGATTTGGTGAAAACCAAATGTTCTTAGCAGATCAAGAGTTACAGCTTAGTCACTTAAGTGACCAAGCCTTTCACGTTTCTCTTATTTTGATGCCTTTGATTCTTTGTCTTTAAATAAGACTTTTCTCTCATTTCTCACCCTCACTTCAAGGCTAGAAGTAGGAAAAGGCAAAGAAAAAGGAAAGCAAGGAGCTAAAGGAGAAGGATCACTGTAACACCCTCCGAAGGGTATTACATTTCAGACCAACTCTTTTTAAAACTTTACCCAAGCTATAAGAGATTTAATATTATAAAATATGAGTTTCAAAATTTCTTTTTCGCGGATAACATAAACTTACCAAATTATAAAAACATAAGATATAAGAACTGAATATTACACATTACGTATACATACATAGTTTACTACAACCATAAATACATCATACTTACATACCGAGAGCATAAATACAATATAACAAAACCTAAACAAGCCCAAGCTTATAAACCTAAAAGAAAAAGTAGTAACCCCATGTCGGGTTCTACTCATCGATAGAGTAATATTTTCATAATACTCTGTACGTTCCATATCTCAAAGGACATGCCAGGCATCAGTGCCTCCAAGGAACTGTACTCTAACAAAACCTAGCAGATCTCGCCGTGTCACCTTCACAGTCTTCTCATACATAAAAATAAAACAGAAATAGACAGAACAAGAACATAAAGAGGTGAGATCCTCTACATCAATACCAGTATGACAATATAGAAACAGTAATGACAATGATGCCATTCATATACAACAATAACAAATATATTCATTGCATCAAATAACAGATAATTCCAAAAACATATATATATCACAATAATATATCAACTAACTATGCATATGTACAATGTACCAATTTCCTACTCCATGAAGATAAAACACAATTTCAGAGAGAATGATCCAGAAGATATGTCTGTATATCATCAGCCTCAATTCAAGTGCTATAATTTTCTCAGTATGCGTGTCATGGCTTATACAAGACATTCTACGCCAGATCGTGAATAGAGCAGTGTCTCATCGAGATTGTCAATGCGTTTGCAACAGTCACCACAACACAGTAGTGCTACTAACAGGCCACTTATGGGATATCCGTGCCCTGACGCCTTCAAGGTCATTCATAGACCTTCATTAACGCAATTTGCACCTACACGAAGGTGTAATTCATCTCCTAGGCATACAACCTTTAACAAACAAAGTCAATATCACTTTGATAATGCATGATCAAATAATTTAATAAATCAATAATCACAAGTACATGACTTTCACGTAAAACAAAGCCACCACTGGGCTAAAATCATCAATTGAGGTCACCGAGTCCAGTACGTCGGCCCGATAGTAAAATACTATTTTTCTTAAACGTGAAGTACTTTTTCTATATTTTCATAAATGCGTAACATTTTTGGTTACGTTTCCAAATTGCGTAATATTTTTACATCATTTTCTAATCACTCTAAACTTTTAAAACATTTTCTTAATGACGTAGCTAAAAATCATCCTGTTAAAATCGCGTAAAGAATTTTCTATATATTTTTAATCGCGTAAAGCATTTTATTGATATTCTAAGCCTATTTTTAAACTTTCCTCATTCAATATAAAAATGGGACTTTAATTCTAACATTTTCTCACTAAACCTCAGCTAATTAATATTTCTTAACGTTTTTCACAAAAACTTATATTATTTTAATTAAATCAAGATATTTCAAAAATTCTTCTCCATTACTCTTATTACACTTTCTTAAATAAAATACTTTAATTTTCAAAGCATCCTTCTAAACTCATTCCACTACTAAGGCCGAAAATCAGTCTTTGTTCAATGATAAAATTTATTCACTTCTATTTTTATCTTATAAATCCTTAATTAAATTTCTTATCACTAAATCATCTAGGTTCATAATTAATAAATCATTTTTGCATTGAGTTACCCTATTGAGGGCATGATGGCCATGAGCCATAGTGATCATTGGGACCAAATTTTTTTTCCTTTTCAACATAAATCATAGCATAAAACATACTTCAATCATCATGATTCTACTATATCAAGTTTATGCATACTATTATAGCCATAAAAATCACATAAAGCAAACAAATACAAATCACAAAATTTATACAAACAGGTGAATAAATCCTCACATGGACTTTTCACCTACAACCCAAATTTTTGTTCCTCACCACCATAATTGGTTGATGAGGTTAATCTCCCTCTAACCTTAAAGTGATGATCAAAGCTCCTTTGATGTGTCCTCTTGTAACAAGTTCTACCTCTAAGAAAACCCTTAAAACAATTCAAACATAAATTTATTAAAATCTAAAGCTTGAAACAAGATGACCATAGATCAAGATTATGATCTAAGACTTTAGAATAAAATCTAGGAGTGAAGATTAAGAACTTCACCTAGAACCTTCAAACTTTGAGCTTGAAGAAAGAGGTTGAAGATGAATGATTTTGATAAAACTTATAACTAGAAAGTGTCTTGAAATGGTGTTTGGATTTAAGATATGTGGTTGTTTGGATGAAACAAAGTTGGATGGTAGTTGGGAGGGGTTGGCCGTGAGCTTCAAGGAGAGAAAAAGAGAGAGCTTTTTGTGATAGCTTTTTATATTTGTTTTCTTGAAAATGAACAAGATAAACATAAAAGAATGAAGTAGCCAAATTGATCACTTAACCTTGTACTAGAAGCTCCTCAAAACTATGTGGACTACATCAAGGGTGGAGATCAAAACTTCTCCTCCAAGCTTGCCATCCATTGGTGCAAAACAAAAGTCCAAGCCATTTTTGTTGACTCCATCAAACTTCTCAAGTAAGCTTCCTTCTCATTGGTCCACCATAAAGTTGTCATAACCATTAAACTTGACTAGCCATCAAGATATTTACCGGTAGCTATTATCCAATGGACAAAGGCTACTTCCAGAAAACTAGTATTTATTGTCTAATAAATAATAACATTATCCAATGGATAATAGAACGTACCTAGATTTTATCAGTCAGATAAAATCTCAAAAAAAGAAAAAACTTAGAAATCTGTTCCCGGTTCCCGGTTTAGTAAGCTCCCCCGGCCCCGCATGAACAATCAAATTTTTTTGACCCCAAATTTTTTTATTTTTCTGACCTCCCTTTTAAGCACACAGAAGTCCAAAAAAAAATAATAAAATAATCAAAATAATTCAAATAATTCATAAAAATCACAAAAATTATAAAAACATATATAACAGAGAAAGAAAGAAAGATCGGGGTGTTACAATCATCATCCAAGCAAAGGAGAGAACTTAGTTTTGTAGAGGAACAACTAAGTGATTTCAATTTCTGAAGATTGAGGTAGAGGGAAACCTTGTTCTTACTCATCTCTCTTTTTCTTCATTTCCTAAGAGATGACTTAATGTGAGGATTGGATGTTGAGTGTGATTTGGTATTTTTGGCTTGAATCTTGTTGGAGAACTTGATAATGGCTTGTAATTGAGTTGTTGAATGCATGGAGATAGATTTTCAGCCCTTAGATACCTTGTTTTCCCTTTTGAGAAAAAATTGGGGTTTTAGGTTTTGAGTGGTTGAATGATTCTTGATTGCTTGTTTTAGTGAAATTAAAGTTGTACATGATGTAGAATTGTCTTTACCCTAATAATTTAATGTGTTAAGTTTTAATGATGACAAATGCATTACAAAAGGATATTGATCATGGTACATAGATGTACTTAATAGATTATATTGGATCATGCTTGATCACGTACTCCATCTTATTATATTTGATATAAGAATCATACATATTCTTTATAGCATCTTTTATAGAATATATCCAATAATATGTTATATGAGTTGTATTAAATTAATATTGGATTTGGCTCTATTTGAATGAAAATGTGCAAAGTGTTCTTTGTTGCATCCTATATTGAGCATATCTATTAGTAATTGATAAATATCTTATTTGGATGTGTCCATGAAAGTCTTATATGCATGTTAGACTAACTAGAGTTATACATTTATGAATCATGCATATGAAGATATTGAATTATGAATTTGGACTAACTATGTTTGTTTTAAACGAGTAATACTTTGTAGGATAGTCTAAGTACCAAGAGTGAGCATTGCAACAAGAAAGTAAAAAATCACAATTATGCTCAAATCAAGAAGAATGAGAATGATAAGATGTTCCAAGCTTTTTTAAGATTTGAAGAGAAGAAATTTCTGGTAGCTTGAATTACATCAAGAAGCCTAAGGACTAGAATTGATATATTTTCCTTTTAGAATTTCTCCAATGTAAAGATAGAAGTTTTACAAGAAAAGAGCTCAAATATATTTTTAAATATTTACAAATGGTTCTTACATGCTAAAATGTCCAACAAACATGTTTTGAAAAGCTAGTCATGGTAGTAGTTCAAAACTATAAAAAATAGTCAAGTTTGAGTTTTGAAAAGCTGACCTTTGGTTACTCTTTTAATCATAACTTTCACAGTACTTTGCTTTTTTTTTTATGAAATATTTCATTTGAAAATAGACTTGAATATCTTTCCAATGAGTGGTCATTTGCTTTAAACGGATAAGAAATGAAGAAGTTATGACCATTTAAAGTTTGAGTTTTGAAAAACTAACGTTTGATTACTCTTTTGATCATAACTTTCAAAATACTTTGATTTTTGTTTTGAAACTTATTTCATTTGAAAATAAACTCAAATATCTTTCCAATGAGTGGTATTTGATTTAAATGGATAAGAAATGAAGAGGTTATGACCAGTTAAAGTTTGTTTCGAAACTAGAGAGTTATAATCGATTACATAAGCCTTGTAATTGATTACAACTCTAGCAGAGGCTATGTAATCAATTATATAAGCCTTGTAATCAATTACATCCTACTCAAATATGTTCATAATGTCTATAAACGGTTAGTTTTCATAAAATATCATTTCTAAAACTACCAATGGCTATTTTATCACTTGGGCTCTATATATAAGTGATATTTAAAGCTTTTACAACTCTAGAACACTTGATTTGATCCTTGAATAATCAAAATCATATTTTGAGCTCTTTATTGCAAAATCTTTCTATTCCTTTATTCATCAAGTTGTATATCTACTCTTGTGAAAGTTTCTAATCTTTCTCTTCATCTTGAAATTGTTGTAAGAAGGTGAGGTGTCCCTTGTAGTGAGGCTCAAATACAAAGGATGAAGTATCCCAAAGGTGTTGTGAGTGCTCTTGAATGTAAAGGTTTTTTTAAGCACTTGTGGAGCTTGAAGAGTTGGAGGCTCTAACACAAAGGTGAGGTATCCCAAGGTATGAGGAGTGCTCTTGTTTGTACAAAGGTTTTCCTAGCACCGTGAAGTCTAGGAGATAGTGAAGAAAATCTCAAGTTAAGCTTAGGGGCTGAATGTAGGCCACAAGTGGTTGGTGGCTGAACTAGGATAAATTCTTAAATTTAATTCTTTCTTCCCTACACTCTTTAACTTCAGTATTTAGTGCAGTATATTTATCTATTGCATATTTTGTCATCTTGATGTTTTGATTCTAAGAACTTGATATCTAGCTTATGTGCTTAATTTATCCCATAACCTAAGTTGTATTTGAGTAATCTACAATAGTTGTATCTTTGCTAGACTTATTCCACTACATGTGTTGATTGAAAATATCAAAATGCATAATTTCTCAAAGTTACTTTGAAAAGTTATAATCCCCCAATTCACCCCCTTCTTGGGTAATGGTTGTCATGGTTAACACAAGAGTTGCAATGTATTAATGGACCTTGTTTGAGGTTTGAAATCACTTGGATATGAGATTGGAATATTTGGAAGAGGGTTTGGTATACCTGTATCTGCAGAACCTGTGTTCTACTATGCATGCCACGGCGTGCTACATGGGGTGCCGTGGCGTGGGTGAGGCAGGGGACGCACGCCGCGGAGTGGCACTTGGGGTACTGCGGCGTGGGTAGCATTTCTTGGCTGTACTTCAACCCGAGGGTTGGGCACTGTGGTGTGGCACATGGTGTGCCAAGGCGTGGGTGCCTAGGAGCAACTATGAGTTGCGTTTGCTACCATGGAGCCTTCCAATAGTGTAGTTTCTTATTTTATGCTTCTTAATGAGTATTGAGACTCTAATAAGAGTATCTAATGAAGTGTATATGTGGTGAATGTAAATCAATTAGTATGTTAATTATTGTGGTATTTAATATAATTGTATTTCATGTTTGTAGTTAGGAATATAAATTAATTAGCATGCTAGTTATTATAGTAATTGGCATAATTGTTGTTCCATAGCTATGTTGATGAGGTTGAGTCCTCATTGTTGATGATCAAATGTGATTTTGAATGAGAAGGTAATCAACCCTTCCTATCACAGTGATCATTGTAGGTGATCAAATATGATTTTGAATGAGAAGGTAATAAACCCTTCCTATGACAGTGAACATCATTGAAGACCGTGTAGTAATGGTGGACTCCTTACTACCGGGATTATTAAAGACTGCATTGATGAGGACAGTTCGATTACCTCACTACCTGGGATGAAGACTGCTGGAACTGGGTTTCCAGTGCTTGTTCAAGATTGGGGAGAGATTCATTTGTTTTGTTCAAGACTCATGCATGTCAAGACATTACCATAGAGTTGGGTTCTTGTAAATGGTATCATACATTATATACATTACATATTTAGGTTATTGCATAGGTATGAACATAAGACATAATTTGGCATAGCATGACAATTGTATAGGCAGTTGCTAATCATAACATAATCATGCATTACAATTGTATGGGCAATTGCGTATTCTTTATGTAAATGGATATATGCTAGTTTTGGAATACTTCTATTGAGAATTATAATTTCTCAGCCTGATTGTGTTGTCATGTAAATCCAGGTGTAAGTTCTTCGAAAGGGAAGAAGAAGATGTACAAGGACTGACATAGTATAGATGCTGTTTTAGGCTAAGCTTGTAAATATTTAATATTTGTTTAGTTTGTTTTGAGTTATGTATAACAGTATACCTTTTGAGGCTGTGATGTATATTTATGTGAATATTATTGGTTTGGTTGTTAGTGGTAACATTGTCAATACTAAATATTCTCGCATAGGTCAAGTCTATCGGGATATTAGAATTGGGATGTTACATTATGGTGTCGCGACCGTGATCGCGGAAAAAAAGCAACTCATGGGATTTTAAAAAGATGAAAAATAGAGTCGCCACCAATTTTATTTGAATTTAGAAAAATTAGAAAACCTTTCTTAGAAAAAATAGTCTTTGAAACCAGATTGGATTCTGGATTCGGGAGTCGGTTATGTATAGGGAAAAGTAGAAACTTAATCCCACCGCACTTCTAACACACCCATCTTGAAACGGTACCTTAAGTCAGTTGTGTAAATTCTTGATAATCTCAAATATATTTATTTTACTCCTCTTTTTTTTAAAAAAAAAGAAGGCAATGTAACTATTTCTTTATTTTTTTATTTTTTTATTAATATTTTTTGTAAAAAAAAAAGAAAGAAAGAAAAGAAATAACTAAATTGTGAAAATTTAATTTTTGGCTTGACAGAATAAAGATTATGCTCCTATCTATCCCTAGCACTAGGCTTCTCAATAAACCTTTATGATCCAAATGACATTGAAGATAGCATCCGCTATTCAATCAACATTATTGCTCATTGCATTGATTAAAAGATTTTTTTTATATATTTTCATTTTTTTTAAGGAAAGCACAAGGACAAACAAGTAAACACAAACAACATATTGTCATACCATGAACCAAGTAGATATAAATAAATAAATAATAATAAAAATCAAATTAAACACAACAACTCAAAACAAATTTTACTTTTTTATTTTTTATTTTTAATAATTTATTTTATTTTATTTTATTTATTTTATTTACTTTTTTATTATAATAACCACCATGCTTGATTTTTGTTTTCTTTCTAATTTTCCATTTTTTGTTTTTTTTTTTTTTTTTTTTGTATTTTTGTATTTTTATTTTTTTTGTTTTTGTTCCATGCTTGACAAAGTACTCTAAAATTATCTAAACTAACAACACATTTAGCCCCTTTAATCAAAGACACTAAACATGAAGCTCAAAAGAAAACTAATGACTCAAAGCAAAAAAAAAGGGCCCAAACTCTTTCAGAATCAAGCCCAAACAACACAAAAATAACAAAAAAAAAAGGTTGGCCCAAACTATAAAAAAAAATCCCAATTTCTTTGTCACTTTAAAAAAAACATATCTTTTTATTGTTATTATTTTCTTTACTTCAAAAAATATATAAAAAACAGAATTAAGAAATCAAATAAAACACACAGTATAGCTTATGAAAGGGGGGCTGGTTTGAAGTGGTTACAGACGACTTGGATGACAAAAATGCGATCGATGGTGGTGCGCGATTTAGGTGACGGTCAGGTGGGGGCGGTCGAGGTGGCGCGCCCGTCAGAGCTCGACAGAATCGACTCGGGTCTGCAAAATGGGACGCGTGCGGCGCGGTGCTATGGATCGGGTCTGCGATAACTGGTTTTTGAGCGGCGAGTGGTGCGGCTGACCCGCACGGTGCGAGATGGACTTGGTTGTGCGGGCTTAGTTCAAGCGCAGAGGTTGAAGAGGTTACGAATTTGGTTTTCGGTTTTGGATTCGGATATGGTGGAGGCGCGGAATAGGAGAGCTGGTGCCAGGTTGGGCGATTGACAGTCTGACATCTCAGGTCTGGTCGACGAGTTGGCGTGGCTGGGTGGCGTGGTCCAGGCGACGGTGTAGGTTGCTAGGTTGAGGACAATGAGGTGTTTGTGTGTGTGATGGAGGATGGTGGGTTGAATGTGGTTATGGAGGTTGAGGTGTGTTGGTGAGGACAGTTGAAGGTGGTTTTGGGTGGGGTGGTTGTGTAATGGTGGTTATGGAGGATGGTTGATGGTGTTGGTGAAGATGGTGAGGTTGTTATGGAGATTGTGTGTGGTGAGGTGATGGTGGTGAGGGTGGTTGTTATAATGTGGTGGAGGGGTGTGGTTGTGGGTGGTGGGTTTGTGGGTGGTTAAAGGTTGAAGATGAAGGTGGTTATTAATGGTGGGTGTGGGTGGTTGTGTGGTTGTATGGAGGTTGAAGATGATGACTATGGTTGTTGGGTGGTAGGTTGAAGATGGGTGGCTATAAAGTGGTTCTTGATGGGTGGTGAAATGGGTGTTTTGGTGGCGGGCGATGATGGTGAAGGAGTGGGAGATGATGGATGGTGAGGTGAAGGTGGGGCCGTGGTGGTTGCAAGGTGAAGGAGTGAGGTATGATAGTTAAGGTGATGCTACGTGATGGTGATGGGGTGGTGTAGATGAAGGTGTGGATCTTTGGTGGCTTATGGGTGTTGGTGGTTGAAGGGAGGTGGAGATGGTAGTTTATGGGTGTTGGTGGTCGAGGATAGAGATATTGACCGTAAATTGATGGGTGTCCCCCCTCTTAAGGCTGCTGCTTACTTGGGAATTTATAGAGGAAAATTAGGTTTTTTTTTAGGGTGATGGTTGCTAGGGTTTAGCTACAAGTAGGGAGATAGATTGGGTGAAGGTGATAGATTTGGATTGATCTATATTTGATGGGTCACAAATTGGTTTGGGCTCTATGTGGTTAGTTGGAGAAAAATTGGGTTAATCTCAAGAAAGTTTGGGTCATCTTCTTTTTATTTTTATTTTTTATTTTCATATTTTTTTTTTGTTTTTAAACAAAAGGGTTGTAATGCCCCGGACAAAATTGGGTGTTCATAGTTGTCCTTCTTTACTTGTTTCTTACTAGATAAAAAGAATAACCATAGTTTTTCATTTATCATTGTAAAGAATGAGTAAAGATATGAACTCAAATTTTGTTCGGGAATCATAAGATGATAAATGCAAAACAAATGCAAGAATAATAAAATGCGAATAGCCGATGCGCTCAAAATAAATGACAGGAAATTAAAATGCAAGGGGTCGATCAGCTTAAAAGAATTGATAGAAATTAACATGCATGGAACCGAAGCGCTCAAAAGTAAATGCCATAAATTTAAATGACAGGAGTTGATAGCTCAAAAATAAATGACAAGAAATTAAAATACAAGGACTCGATGCGCTCAAAAGAAAATGACAAGAAATTAAAATGCATGGAGCGGATGCGCTCAAAAGTAAGTGACAAAAAATTAAATGACAAGAGCCACTGTGCTCAAAAGTAAATGACAAGAATTTAAAATATATGGAGCCGATGCGCTCAAAGTAAAAGATAAGAACTGATGCACTCAAAAGTAAATGACAAAAATTTAAATGACAGGAGCCGATGCGCTCAAAAGTAAACAACAAGAAATTAAAATGCATGGAGCCGATGCACTCAAAGATAAAATGATAGGAAATTAAAATGTATAGAGTCGATGCGCTCAAAAGTAAATAACAAAAAATTAAATGACAGGAACCGATGTGCTCAAAAGTAAATGATAGGAGTCGATGTGCTCAAAAGTAAATGACAGAAATTTAAATGACAGGAGCCGCTGCGCTCAAAAGTAAATGATAAGAATTTAAATGACATGGAATATGCCTATGAGCATAAAACTAATGCACTGGGCCTTTGAGCCCCTTAACAAAACAAAACAAGCCTTTTGAACCTGAAACTAAATGAAATAGGCTCCTAAGCTAGAAAACTTTATGTAATGGACCTTGGGCTAGAAAACTCATGTAGTGGGCCTTGAGCTAGAAAAACTTTATGCAATGGACCTTGAGCCTAAGAACTTTGTGCAATGAGCCATGAGCCAAAGAAATAAATGTACTTGAGAAAAACTTTTTTTTTTACCAAAGCTTTGAACTAAACGCTTCATGTAAAACTTTAACTAACCAAACCCACATTCAAAGGGGATCACTGCCAATCTCATCTTATTCAAATTTCTCTTCATTGGATATGGCCTGCGTAGAAACTTGTGATTTTCTTCCTCTAAAGGTTCATATTTCCACCAGACACACTTCAATTTGAATCATCTATTGAGAATGTCATCCCCTTCATTGATTGAAACTTTAGAGCTCATTTGGCTTGAGTTGTTCAACAAGAGGCTACCATTAGATGGTTAAATTATATTATTGTACTCATGTTCACCTAACCTGAAACATCATGTACCAAATATGCATGGATTCAAAAGTACAATAGGAAAGAGATTTACTAAGTGAGTAACCTTTTGACTGATTTTGAGAGTATGACTACACAAAGGGCATTTACAAAGGATAAAGATACAAGAAGTAGAACAACAAGAAACCTAGAGGGTTTTTGCCTTAGTATGGATGTGACTAACCATTGTTTTATCAGGTATTTACAAAAATCTACCCTCGTGTAGGGTATCAAATGAATTTGACTCAGGGTATGTCATTTGTGAACAAAGTTGCCCCAGTGTAGGCCATTTGACAATAAAAATTTGTCCCAGTGTGGGACAATTAAGAACAATTTTTTTTTTGGCCCAGTGTAAGTCACGAAGCTGCCTTAGTGTAGGGCCAAATCAAACTAAAAAAATTGCTCCGATTTAGAGTCGAATTGAACAGGACAGAGACTTGCCCCAATGTAGAGCCAGATTGAACCAAGAGATTTGCCCCAGTATAGGCCAGATCGAGCTAGAGAAAAATGAAAAAAAAATGCCCCAGTGTAGGACCGAATTGAACATGGTAGAAAATTTGCCCTAGTATAAGTCTCTTTCCTTCTTTTTTTCTGCCCTATCTTTTGCCTAGACCGCCCTTATGGGTTTTCAGCCTAACGAGCTTTTTTTTTAAGTAATAAACTAGATACTTGTATGAACACAACCTTTTGTTTCAAAATTAAAACTTATGAAAATAAAGACAATCATTCATTGATCAGAATGAACATTTTAAGGATTGTAACGTGGCCAAGGTTAGTGGTTATGAAATGAAAGATATAAGGTTCAAACAAGTATTTAAGGGTTGAATGGGACCAAAGATCCTTGCTCAAAATTAAACTTTGTCAATTGCCTTTACTATTTTCAAACACACTTTTCTCTTATTGTTCTCCGTTTCTTCCTTTTTTTATTTTCACTTCAATTATTCACCTTTGCTATGATATATTTCATTTCATTTCTTTCTTCTTTCTTTCTTTTTTTTTTTTTTTGTTTTTGTTTTTTTTTCTTTTGTTTTACTTTCTGCCTCTTTCACCTTTTCTTCCTTTTCTCTTTTTCCATTATGCTTCAAAATAGTCACCATGGCAATTAACCTTTGTTTTGTGCTATCTCCTAAGGTAGGGTGATCCTTGTCCAAGGCTTATTGAAATAACTTTCAAGCTCAAAAAAGGTAACACAGGATAAAGATGACGAATTCTTGTGAAGGATAGAGAAAGATAGCCAATTTTCATTTCAAATCTTGATTGCTCATTTTCAAAAAAAATTTAATTTTCAGACAAAAAGATAGTGCACACCAAGTGATTACTTTCTCTACTCATTTTTTTATTCATTTTTTTTGTGTTTTTGCAAATGGCATCTACACATATAGACCTTATGACTACTGACATCTGTCAAAGCAAGGATTGTCAAGAATTGGAGTCCAATGGGGCCCTAATACAAAAAAGACACTTTTAGTAAATGAAAGAAAATAAATGACAAGAAAGACTATGAAAATGAAAGGAAGCAAGATATACTTGAATCTATTCAAAATCATTATATTAATGCTTCAAGAAAGTTAACATAAGTTCAACATCACAAAAGTCTAAGATGAAAATCACATCAATTAACGCCTCAGATCGCTAATTATTAAGAGGTTTCAAGTTGCTGGAGGACGATTGGTGTAGACAGGACGAGTTGTGTAACACCCTAAATTCTGACTATGTTAACAGTAATAGCAGAATTTCATTGTTTTGTGTTTTCTATGTGTTATAAAATTAATTTGACTGTTTCGAGACTGTTTTTGATTATTTTGTGTGATTTGCTCCGGGTCAGGAAAATAATAATTTTTGGGTCGGAGAAAATCTTATTTGATTTATTCGGAGACGGGGGATCTTACTAAACCCGAATCTGAGAGACAGAGAAATGAGTTTTTTAATTTTTAAGATTTATCTGTGAAATAAAAATATTTCACTGATAAATATCTGCTGTTTTATTTATAGCAGCTTCTGTTATAAATTATTGGACCCGATATATTTTAATTGACAGAAAATGTACTTAGAATATTTTCTGTAACCTAAATTAAAATAAACCAATAGGAATCAGTCAAAAATGATGACTGGACTTTTCTAACCAATAGGAATTAGTCAAATATAGTGACGTAGACTTTATTATGGACCATTGGATGAAAAACTTGATTAAGAAGCCTTTGATCATCACCATTGATCAGATCAATGGTGTGAGAACAATCTTGATAAAGTAACTTATGATATCTACCTTAGATTTAATCAATGGTTAGGAGATGAAGTTAATTTCAATGGTTAGGATTTAGTCAATAATAATAGCTTGACTAGTTACTAAGTAACTAAAATAAACCTAATTTAGTTACCTTAATTGCCTAATTAAGAAACGAAGTGAACTAACCTAGTTACTAATTAGTTATAATCTAGTTACTAACTAAATATTCTAATTTCATCTAGAAGCCATGACTATGTATGACATATGCAATGACCTAATTAATTAGTTAGCTATGTAACTAGATAGTTAATTAAGTAACTAGAAAACCTAACTTAGTTAATTGTTGTTTGATTAAAGTGTAACTAGAACTAAATAGAAAACAAACTAAATTAGTAATGGCTAGGGGCCACACAGCCAAGGAGGCCAAGTGGGCTTCTCCAAGCTTCTTGAATGGTCTTTTGTGACTATTTGATGACCACATGATGACCAAGGGCTATGTGCTTCCTAATGTGAACATACCATGATATTTTACTATCAAATTTATCTCCTAATATTTCCTACACACTACCTCACGGCTGCACCATTCTAATTCACTCTCATTATTCACTTTTCTCTCACCTAAAAAGCTAAGCTTATATTTTCTCTCAAAGCTCTTAAGAACACAAAAATATTTTCCTTTCCTTTTCTTCCTTGAGTTTCGGCCAAGCTTCCTAAAACCACCATCAATCTTCTATAATTTTTCTTCTCTACATTTCCTAAACCTAAACCCTATTCTAAACACTTTTCATTTAGAAAGTTTTGTCAAAATCCCACTCCTTGTGCTTCAAAATCCAAGCTTTGGTTTACTTTCCTAAAGGTAAACTTTTGATTCTTTGGTTTTATATTAAGTTTTTGATTTTCTATACCATGATTGTTCCATGGTTCTTTATTATTAAGCTTTGTTTATGACTTTGGTAATTGTTTAAGAATTTTAGCAAATTGTTTAAGGGTCACACAAAAATCAAGAGAAGGAGGAGGAGCTTGAAGATCTTGTCTTCAAGAGGTAAGAGGGAGATTTACCTCACCAACCAAGTTTTGGTGGTGAGAAGATGGTAGTGTATGGTGAAAAACCTATAAGGGTTTATTTACTTGTTGTTTAATGCTTCTTTGTTTGTGATTGTGGTGTTTATGATTTTGTGTTTATGATTGCATGTGTGATGGTATGACTATAGCTTTGATATTATGTGTGTATGCATAAATTTTGAAAGCATGCAAGTGTATATGTAATTTAGGATGTGAATAATATGATGGAAAGATTTCATGAGAGCTCCAAAGAGCTTAGAGGCACACGGCCTAACTAGGTTCAAGAGGACCAAAGTCCTAAAAATGATAGTTTCAAATTGAGGATTAAAGGTTTAATTGAGAAGGAAATGATTTTGGAAAAGTTTGAATTTAGTAGCAAGCAAAATGGTTTTTGGGAAAACAAATTGATATAATTAAATAAATAGGTTATGAAATAAAAATGGATGTCAATACTTGAAGTTTACTAACGTATAGCTCACCCTATGGGTTTTGAAGCGCGTTGGGAAAATTTGGGTTGTAATATCTGAAGTAAAAGAAAGAATTGCCATTTTCTGGGAAACAATATAAATATTGATTTTTAGAGGGGTTATATTGTAATTATTCTATAAAAGAGGGGCTATATTGTAATTATTTTTTAAAAGAGGGGTTATATTGTAAATATTTCTAAAGGAAGGACTAAATTATAAATATTATTTAAATGAGGGGCTATTATGTAAATATTATTTAATGAGGGGCCATTATATAAATATTCTTTGAAAAAGGGTCTTTATGTAAATATTTTCTATAAAGAAGGACTATAACGTAAATATTATGTTATAGAGGGACTATTATGTAAATATTAAAAATAAAGTCAATTTTTAGTATTAAATGAGAAAATTCATATTTTTGATTTAAAACGTGTGAGAAATATTTTACGCGATTGAGAAAATGTTGAGAAATCAATACGCGATTTGAAAATGCGACAAAATTGTTGTGCGATTGAGAAAATGCAAAAATATGACTTCGCAATGAAAATACAGTAAAGATACTGTTGGGTTAATGTGTGGACCCCGAATATGAGATAATGAGTTGGAACTGTGAATGGTGCATAGTACATGCATTGGAAAGGTCAGATGGACTATATGAGGCTATTTGCCTAGGAGAGAATACACCTCTTGAATGGGTCCGATATGCGTAGTGTAAGTCACTCGTTGACCTTGGGGGACATTGGGGTGCGGGTTGTCTACAATGGGAAGCTGGTAGCTCTTCTGTACTGTGGATTAGACCGACGCAACACACCGATGATCCTAACTGAGACACTATTCTTAATCAAGATTTGATAAAGACTGTCGTGTATATGCTAGATAAAGACTGTCGTGTATATGCTAGATGTACAAATTTGAGCACGTGGTCTGAGGCATGTTGGTACAGATAGATCTTTTCGGTCACTCTCTCCGACTTGAGTTTTAGCTCCATGGAGTAAGAAAACTGAGTCTCTATGCATATGCATACTTATAGAGGGTATTATTGATAATCACATATTTTATTCATTAAGAAACCCTTATGTTTAGTCATTTACACTCTCAATATTCTTAATTGATTGAGTTTGGTATGATTTTGTGAGTTTGAGCTCAAATTGGTCCTAATTGAATATTTTCAGCATTATTGAGATTTGACACTATTTCTGTATTTTGGCCATAACTTGAGTTCCTGATATCTGATAATCATAAATTTTACCTTGTAGGAAAGCTAAGAGGAAGCTCTACAACTTTTATGAAGAGCTCGAAGTCCTAAACAGATGTTTAACGGACCTAAGTTTACATGGAAGTCAGAATACGGGTTCTGTCACTAGAATCCGAACGGTGTTCACTCATAAAATCATATCTCAAGCTGTAATAATGGAGATGGGCTGAAATTTGGATAGTTGATAGTTAAAATCCAAATAAATAACTTTCATGAAGAACACTTTTTGAAAAAATGAAGTCTAATGGGTCAGTTTGAGCTTGCAAGTCGGAACAGAGGTGCTGAAGTTGGGTTTGAGGAACCTGCGGTATTTGGGTCATATCTTAGGCTGTAGGAAGCCAAATTGAATGATCCAGATATGCATGTTATAACCAAGACAAAGATCTACAACTTTCACGAAGAGTACTTTTCATGGATCTGAAGTATAGTTAGTCGTTTTTGGCTTCCAAGTCAGATAAGAAATTTTCGTCCTCAACCACTCCACTCAACCACTCCACTCCACCAACCCACTCCACCAACCCACTCAACCACTCCACTCCACCAACCAACTCAACCACTCCACTCAACCACTCCACTTTACCAACCCACTCATCCACCCACTCCCCTTTGTCCTTTTGTTACCCTAGACTTCTATAAAAGGCACCATTGGTTATCATGAATGACAAGTTGTATTCTCCTTCATTTCTCTCATAGTTTCTTCTTGTTTCTTCATAGTTTCTCATAGCTTTTGTATATTTTGATGCTCCCCTTCATGGTAATGGAGGGCTAAGCTACTTTCGGTCAATTTAGAACTCTTGAAGAGATTGTGGTTTGGATTCTTGAGACCTTGGTTATGTATTGTATTTGATTTGTAATTGAATTTCTCTTTTCTTCTTCTTTTTTTTTTTCTTCTTCTTGATCTTGAATGCATGAATGGTGATTCTATTTATGTTGATCTGATTTGATCTTGGTTTAAGATTGAGATTTGTGATGAAACTTAGAACTGATTGATCTAAACTAATCACATAAATGATGATTGAGATTTGTGATGAAACTTAGAACTGATTGATCTAAATTAATCACAGAATTGAAAAGGTTAGGTTACTGATTTGTGCCTAAGTTAATTGAATTTGGTACTTGAAATTAACAAAGATCTTCATGAATGGTGTGAATGCTGATTTGTGTTTATCACTTGTTAATTGAATTCTAGACGATCGTCTAGTATGAATTCTGGATTTGATGTAAAGATCTCGGTTAGATCCAAATTAATAATTCAATTGTGCTTCAAGTGTTCTATGAAGGGTCTATGATTGAATCCACCCAATCTTGGATAGGTTTCTAAATTGACTGCTCTTGAATTGTTATTTCTTCCTTTAATTTTGTTAAGTGCGATCTTAAACTGTCAAACCCCCCTTTGCTAAACTTTCACTTGATTTGATTAAATTGCATCTACAATCCTCGCGGAGATGATCCGGTGTTGTCACTGTGCTACAAGCTTAGGTAATAACTTCGGTTATAATTTTGACTGAGTTTGGCGCTCGTCAAAATTTTGGCACCGTTGCCGAGGATTAGTTAGTGTAATCTTTTCATTTTAAGTGTTTTTACTAACTTTTGCTTTTTATTAATTTTTCTAACATTTTTATCCATTGTCTAGTGTATTTTGCTTATTTATTTGTTTTTGTGTGATGCATGACTAGGTCCGAGCCTGATAACTTAGTTGACTTTGATCCTGAGATTGATAGAACCTTGCATAGGTTGATTAGAGCTTGTAGGCTAAGTGCAAGAATTGCTTCTGAATTTGATCTTAATATTAGGAGTGAACTTGAGATCTTGAATAATTCTGAAACCATGGCTAATAACATACAGAATAGAACTCTTAAGGAACTTGCTGCTCCTGATATGACTAACCAATCTTTGTGTATTCAATACCCAGATCTTGATGCTGATTTTGAGTTAAAATCTAGATTGATACATTTGTTGCCCAAGTGTCACGATTTTGCAGGTGAGGATCCCCATAAGCATCTAAAGGAGTTCCATGTGGTTTGTTAAACCATGAAGCCACATGGGATCTCAAAAGAGCACATCAAGCTGAGGGCATTTCCTTTTTCACTTGCTGATACAACCAAGGATTGGTTTTTTTATCTTTCACCAGGTTCAGTAATAAGTTGGACTGACATGAAGCGGTTGTTCTTAGAGAAATTTTTCCCTGCCTCTAGAGCTGCTGCCATTAGAAAAGATATATGTGGCATAAGACAAATGACAGGAGAGACCTTGCATGAATATTGGGAAAGATTCAAGAAGTCGTGTCGATTTGTCCCCACCACCAAATCACCGATCAACTCTTACTTCAATATTTCTATGAAGGCTTCTTTGCCAAATGATGAAGCATGGTGGATCTTTGCCTCTGGAGGAGCCTTAGTAGACAAGACCCCTGCAGCAGCGAGAGATTTGATAGCAAACATGGCAGCCAACACCCAACAATTTGGCACACGAATTATTATTTCAACCAAAGGAGTCAATGAGATTCAATCATCTCATGTAGACCAACAGAGAATGGAACACAGACTTAATGAATTAACTTCTTTGGTGAGGCAGTTAGCAGTGGGACAATAAGCACTAATGCAGATGGCTGCAACTGTTTGTGGTATTTGCTCTTATTCATCTCATCCTACTGATGCATGTCCCACACTTCAGGATGGTGGTTCTATTTTTTCAGAGCAATTTGTTGCAGCAGCTGGTATTTTTCCTGGTAGACCCCAATATCAGCAATCACAGCAACAGCCCAGATATGATCCATTTTCTAATACCTATAACCCTTGCTGGAGGGACCATCCCAACCTGAGATATGGAAATTCTGGTCAAGAACAACAACAGCCCTACCAACAGCAGCAACCGCAGTTTAGATACCAAGCTACAGGCCCTAGCAACAAGTACCAACCACTTGCATTTAGGCAAGCACAATCTGCGCGCGCCACCCATGCAGCAGCCCCTCCAGCTACCTATTCTAGCAGCCACTCCAGCTGAGCCACCTTTCAAAGACTTGATGAAACAGTTTCAGCAGAATGTCAATGCCACCATCCAGAATTTACAAACTCAAATTGGGTAGATGGCAACCACTCTGAGTGAGTTGAAAAGTCAAGGGTCGAACCAATTGCCTTCACAAATAGTCAACAACCCAAGAGGCAATGTAAGTGCCATTAGCTTGAGAAGTGGCAGAGAAGTTGACGGTCCTACTCCACCACAACCTGAACTACAAGTGCAGCAACCAGAAGGTGACCAGAAATAGAAGAAAATGGATAGCTCAGTCCAAAAATCTATGACATAGAAAAAATGTGCAGAGAATTCAAATCTGGTCATTCCACTACCTTTTCCAAACAGAGTTACACGGTCAAGCATCTTTAGCAAAACAGAAATAGAAAGAGAAGTCATGGACACATTCGGGAAGGTGGAAATCAATATTCCCTCCTTGATGCAATCAATGATTCTACCAAGTATGCCAAATTCCTCAAAGAGTTGTGTACTCACAAGAGAAGACTTAAGGGTACTGAGAAAATAAGCATGGGCAGAAATGTTTCTGCAATGATTCTACCAAGCATGCCACAAAAATGCAAAGATCTTGGAACTTTCACAATTCCTTGCACGATAGGTAACTCCAAATTTGAACATACAATGCTAGACTTGGGTGCTTCGATTAATGTCATGCCATGTCAATATATCAGTCCTTGAACATTGGCACTTTGCAACCTACTATTATAGTGATTCAGTTGGCAAATAGGACCACTGCTCATCCTGCAGGAGTGCTAGAAAATGTGTTAGTTCGGGTGAATGAGCTAATTTTTCCAGCAGACTTCTATATTCTGAACATGGAAGATGAGTATTCAACAAACCATGCTCTATTGATCCTAGGCAGACCTTTCCTCAAGACAGCCAGGACCAAGATAGATGTGCATTCTGACACCCTTTCCATGGAATTTGGCGACGATGTGGTACAATTTAACATTTTTGAGGCCATGAGACATCCCCTAGAGGAGCATTCTGTTTTCCATGTTGATGTGATTGATATGCTAGTTGACGATGCTTATGCTGATATTTATGCTAAATTTCTTGATATTGCTGATTTTCTGGATTCTGTTACTTGTGAAACATGTGCTGGCTGTGATATTGTACCATGTCTTTGCATGTGCTGAGATTTATGCGATTATGAGTGGTGATGTAGCTGCCGACTTGAATGATGCAGCATGTGAAAATGAGAGTCAGGAGTATGTTGAATTTAATGTTGCTGAGTTAGTTGTTTCAAATAGCTTGCTGCCCTCCATTGTACAGCCTCCATCCTTAGAATTAAAGATTTTGCCGGACCATCTTAAATATGCATATTTAAAAAGATGGTGAGAAGCTGCTTGTGATTGTTGCTAAAAATTTACAACCTGATCAAGAAGAAAAATTACTGCAGGTTTTGAGGCAGAATAAACAAGCCATCGGATGGACACTTGTAGATCTTCCTGGTATCAGTCCCTCCACATGCATGCATAAGATTTTGTTGGAGGAAGATACTAAACCAGTGCGGCAGCCCCAAAGGAGACTGAACCCCCTGACTCTGGATGTGGTAAAAAAGGAAGTTACCAAGCTACTGCAAGCTGTTATTATTTATCCCATATCTGATAGTAAATAGGTGAGCCCCGTGTAGGTTGTTCCAAAGAAATCTGGGGTCACAGTAGTTGAAAATCAGAACAATGAGCTACTACCCACAAGAATTCAAAATAGTTGGCGGGTTTGTATTGATTACAGATGACTTAACCAAGCCACCAGGAAAGATCATTTCCCATTACCTTTCATTGATCAGATGTTAGAGAGACTAGCTGACAAGTCGCATTACTGTTTCTTGGATGGATATTCGGGTTATTTTCAGATCCATTATAGCCCCAAAAGACTAAGATAAAACTACTTTCACTTGCCCATTTGGCACATTTGCATACAGAAGGATGCCTTTTGGTTTGTGCAACGCTCCAGGCACCTTTCAAAGGTGTATAGTAAGTATATTTTCTGACCTTTTAGAAAATTGCATGGATGTATTCATGGATGACTTTACTGTCTATGGCTCTTCCTTTGATGCATGTTTGGATAGTTTGACTCAGGTTTTGCATAAATGCATTAAGGCTAACATTGTTCTGAATTTTGAGAAATGTCATTTCATGGTAGAGCAAGGCATAGTTTTAGGGCATATAATATCTAGCAAGGGTATTAAGGTAGATCCTGCAAAAATAGATGTTATTTCATGCCTATCTTACCCCACATGCGTGCGGGAGGTTCGTTCTTTCCTTGGTCATGCAGGTTTCTATAGGCGATTCATAAAAGATTTTAGCAAAAATGCTCTTCCACTATCCAACTTGCTACAAAAAGAAGTGGAGTTCCATTTTGACCAAAAATGCAAGGATGCCTTCAATCACTTGAAGCAAGCATTGACCAGTACACCTATCATCCAGCCACCAGATTGGACACTCCCATTTGAGCTCATGTGTGATGCCTCTAATTATGCTTTGGGAGCTGTTCTTGCACAAAGGGTCGGCAAAATATCTCATGTCATCTCCTATGCTTCAAGAACTTTAGATCCTGCACAAGTCAACTACACCACCACTGAAAAGGAACTTTTAGCAATTGTTTTTGCTTTAGACAAATTTCGATCATATTTGCTTGGTTCTAGAGTGGTTGTGTTTTCAGATCATACAGCTTCGAAGGTTTCTCCGAAGAAGCTTGATGCAAAGCCTAGGTTGATTAGGTGGATTTTACTCCTCCAAGAGTTCGATATTGAAATCCGTGATAAAAGTGGAGCGGAGAATTTAGTGGTGATCACCCAAGCCGAATTGAAAGGAGGAGATACTTTTCCTATCCATGATGTCTTCCCTGATGAGCAGCTTTTCAAGCTGCAAGGTAACACTCATTGGTTTTGCTGATTTTATAAATTTCTTAGTTGCTGGTGTTTTTCCTGCACATTTTATTAGGGCTCAGATTGATAAATTGAAGAGTGAGTCAAAATATTATGTGTGGGATGACCCTTATCTATGAAAATTTTGTAGTGACCAAGTCATTAGGAGATGCGTGCCTGATAATGAATTCCATTCTATTCTTAGCTTTTGTCATACATTTGCATGTGGCGGTCATTTTGGTCCCCAAAGGACTGCTAGGAAAGTTTTGGAATTTGGATTATATTGGCCCACTCTATTTCATGATGCATATATGTTTTGTAAATCTTGTGATCAATGCCAAAGAACAGGAAACACTTCTCGAAGGAATGAGATGCCCCAGAAATCCTTATTGTTCTATGAGATTTTTGATGTATGGGGTATTGATTTTATGGGACCCTTTCCTGTTTCTTTTGGTTTTGTTTACATTTTGCTAGCTGTTGATTATGTATCCAAGTGGGTGGAGGCAAAAGCTACTCGGACTGATGATTCCAAAGTTATTGTGGATTTTGTTAGATCACAGATTTTCTGCAGGTTTGGAGTTCTGAAGGCCATCATCAGTGATCAGGGTTCACATTTTTGTAATCGAAACATGGAAGCTATGATGAAAAAGTATGGGGTCCTGCACAGAGTTTCTACACCTTACCATCCCCAAACTAATGGGCAAGCCGAGATTTCCAACAGGGAGATCAAGCAGATACTCCAGAAGACAGTTCAACCTAACAGAAAGGACTGGAGCAAGAGGCTTGGGGATGCTTTATGGGCTTACCGGACTGCTTATAAGACACCAATCGGGATGTCTCTGTATCGGATTGTTTTTGGAAAAACTTGCCACCTGCCAGTGGAAATTGAGCATCATGCATTCTGGGCGGTGAAAAGGTGCAACTTGGACCCAGATCAAGCAGGTATGGAGAGGAAGTTGCAGCTGTAGCAATTGGAGGAGATTCACTTGGAGGCTTATGAAAGTTCCAAACTTTATAAGGAGAAGACCAAAGCCTTCCATGATAAGTTGATTCTGAGGAAAACATTTGAGATTGGTCAAAAAGTTCTCCTCTATAACTCCCGCCTCCGACTCATGCCTGGCAAATTAAGGTCTAGATGGGATGGACCATTTATTGTTACTAAGGTTTTTCCTTCTGGTGCTGTTTAGATTAAAAGTGAGGTCACTGCCAAAGCTTTCATCGTAAATGGACACCGCCTCAAACAGTATCATGAACTTTCAGAGAATGCAGAAGTGGAGGTGATGAACTTTCTCCATCCGCATTATGAATAAAAAAAAAGGAAAAGAAAAAAAAAAAACAAAAACAAAAACAAAAACAAAAATAAAAACAAAAACAAAAAAGAAAGAAAGAAAAGATTATGTGTTTCTTAATTTCAACCTTTTCTGACAACAGCCAACCTACTCTTATAGGTGCAATTATTCCCCTTTCCATTCTTTTTCTTATTTAAACACTCCATTTTCTCCATTTTCCTTCAACTCAGAAACACTCAAAGAGAGGAAGAGTATAGAATGGGGCCTTCTATTCGTAACCTCAAAAATGTCTGTGTTTTTTGTGGGTCGAGTTATGGGAAGGGATTAGAGTTTGTAAAGGCAGCTAGCACTCTTGGTCGATCACTTGCTGCAAGGAATATTCATCTTGTATATGGCGGAGGTTGTCGTGGGTTAATGGGGGCTGTATCACTTGCTGTTTTTATAGGAGGCAGTCAAGTTTTAGGTGTTATTCCTAAACCTTTAGCTGAAAATAACTTCACTGGAAAGACAGTTGGAGAAGAAATTCAGGTAACATCTATGCATGTACGAATGAAAATAATGGTTGACAATTCTGATGCATTTCTTGTCTTACCAGGTGGTTTTGGTACTTTGGAAAAAAAATTTCAAATTGTCTCTTGGGTCGAACTGAATATCCACCATAAACCCATTGGTTTGTTGAATGTTAATAATTTCTTTGATCTTTTGTTATCTTTTCTTGACAAAGCTGTGGAACAGAAATTTATCACTCCTTCGGTAAGACAACTTCTTATCTCTGCCTCCACTATTGATGAGCTCATTGATAAATTAGAAGCTTTTGAGTATGTACCTGATAAGGTATTAGCTCAGATAGATTGGTCAACAGGAAGCAGCGAAGGAAGTAACAAGAAAAGAAAGCCAGATCTGAAACTTTCTCTTTAATGGGTTTGATTTTATTGTACTTTGTTTCTGTTTAAATTTGTGTCAGCTTTCTCTAACAGGTAATATCTTCTATCCTTTACTCATCTATATTTTAACATTGAGGACAATGTTGTGATCTAGTTGGGGGGGAAGGATAGTTGACCCAAAAAAAAAAATTTGTTGTTGTTTTGTTTGAAAAGCATGATATAATTGTCATGGACTTATTAAACCAATTAGTGATAGCAGAGTAAGGAGTAATTTTACTCTTGAGACGCATCTTAATTGGTGGCAGAGTAAGGAGTTTTTTTTTAGGTAGTAATTAATTAGTATTAAATTGTGGAAGTACTAAAGTTTTATTATTTGATTTCTTTTCGTGGTCGATGCAAAGACCGACAAGTGTGCTTCTTTTCTGCTTGGCGTTGATTCACTTCTTATCAGGTTGTGTTGCTCTTTTCTATATCTCTCTTTCACATTGAGGGCAATGTTATATTAAGTGTGGGGGAGAGATTTTAGCATTTTTTTTGTTTAAAAAAATCAAAAAAAAAAAAAAGAAAAGGTTCATTGCATGATTGAATAACTTTTCTCCCTTCTTGAACTGATATGCTTGGTGATGGATGATTGAATTGATGAATTGAGTTTGATAGATGCATACCTTGTGAGATTTTGAGCCTAATGGATGGATTCAACATTATGCCATTCTTTTCTTTCTTGTGTGATTTTCACTCATGTTAATGACCACTCTAGAACTTGCTTTGATTCTTTTTGAGGCTACATTTCACTTGCATGCATGAACATGATTGAGGCCCTCTTTCTTAATTAGCTAATTTAACCGAATAGCCAACCTTGTTTTCAATATGATATCAAGCACTCTTTTGACTTCTTAAAAATTCTCTGATTCCTGCCAACCTTGTATATTTTCCTTTACTTAACCCCTTTGAGCTTATTTTGTTGGGAATTGCGGATCAAAATATCTCGCAGCGGAATAATAGGATTTCCACACAGGATCCATGCGAAAAGTCCATAATCCGAGTTTTTAAAATTTACCTCTTGAAGCGTGATAAACACAAGCAAGGTGAATCACCAACACCGTAATAGCGACGATGTTTCTGCGGTATCCACACGAACAGGACTTGAAAAGGAGTCACGCCCTGTTTCGCGGTGCTAGGCTGCGAATAGAAGAGAAGAACCTTTCACCTTGTCTCTCACTCACTTTCTTAGGTGCGGCTAGGGTTGTGATGTAACATCTATAGCAGCCCCTTAACAAGTACTATTTATAATAGTGGCGCCTTAAGTGAGTGTGAGCAAGTAGCAAGGTAAGCTGTGCAACCCTAAAACTCATCTGTCATGAGTTAGGCCCACAATTGAATCCGAGTCCAACTTGGATCCTTATTGCTCCAATTTAGTCTATTCTAAGTGTGTGACCCTGCAGGTTCTCATGACGTTGGTAGTAATATTAAAATCTCATTTTAATATTACAAACAGTGAGCGGTATCTAGCAACACATCACTGCTACCCAAGTAATGAGAATGTCAGTGATTTGACATAACCTTTTCGTGACCAATGTTTCCATGTCATTTAGTCCCTTTGTCAAGATATCTAGATTGAACACAAGGCATGGAATGCGTCACCCTTGTATAGTCCAATCATTCGTTTCCTGATACTCAAGTAGACTTTGTAACAACAAATGAGATCAATATCTCATATTGACTCATTTGAGCATGGCCATGCATTTCGCAGTCTCACTCAATCAGGGGGTCCGAAGATATCGCTCCTGTTATGTAGGAGTGACAAATTCCATCTAGGTCACTCACATCCCTCTCGCATGATTTGCGGTATGTCCAATAACCAACTTTATAATCACCTTGTTACGAGATGACGTTTGATGGCATTAAAACACACAACTCCTCATGTAGGAATCGTAGTGATTTCAGGTCAAAGGACCACAAACACCATTGTCACTATGAGAATCGCTTATGACACTCACGTAACGATCCATGTAGCGTTCTCATGGTGGGTCATCCAAGTACATCATTACTCTAATATGTACCAATGTGAAGACTTGATATCTCATATCCATGACCCGTGAGATGCGGTCATCAGTCTCTACACATACTAGTCTCAATGTATTATTGTTGTCCTAATTAACAATAATACTTGACTAGGGACATTTAAGAATAGTGTTGTAACCAAAAGGATCTCACGATCAAGTCATCCACTTGATGTCCTATGGCATCAAACTTACTATTCTAAGGACTTTATTATGTTTATAAAAAAGAACACAATAAATGAAATGCCTCATATATAAAATAGCATAATAGAATATATGTATATACAGAAAATGTATTAGCCTCTAGGGCATACACCAACATATTTGACCATTCCTTGTTTCTAGCTCATTATATGCCTTAAATGAAAAATCATGTTCTTACTTTACCTTAGGGAATAAAAGAACATTAGCTTGGTTAATGGATGAGTTTTTGAACAAGTGTGGGGGTGTGTGTACAAAATGGTTGTTGAAAAAGGAAAGAGTGCCTAAAAAAAGAGAGGAAAAATGTATGTATATAGTTATGTTCATATATAAATAAAAAGAAAAGAAAAGGATTGGGAAATGAATATGTAAAGGGATATACATTAGAGTTGGGATGAACTTTTATGCTTGTTATTTGAACTCAGCTCTCATTTGCTTTTATTCCATTTGGTATTTATCTTCTCATATCCATTTTATCCTCTTCTGTTACCTTGACCTCACTACAACCTTGAATAAAGTCCTCATGATTTGTGTGTGCATGTGTTTTGAGTAGTGGAGAAGTAGAAGATAAGCAAGCTTATGGTAGTGTAATTTTTATGGGTTGAATTGAGTGAAATACCTACCTTTTAAACACTTAAGAGATTGAGAGGGAATCTTGTGAAGATCTATCATTCTCGATTCATATTGAAGATACCTTGCTTGTTGGTTTGAGATGTGGAGAATTGTTAACTCATGAATGTTTTGATCCCTTGAACCTTTGGTTGTTCTTCTTGATTGTAAAATTTTGGGCTCTTGAATGTCATTGGAATTTAAATTTTTGTTAATCTCTTATGTCCTTGTTTTGGTCTTGAGTTTTGCCCAGGAGTGCAAAAAGTTAAGTGTGGGAGAATTTGATAATCACATATTTTATTCATTAAGAAACCCTTATGTTTAGTCATTTACACTCTCCATATTCTTAATTGATTGAGTTTGGTATGATTTTGTGAGTTTGAGCTCAAATTGGTCCTAATTGAATATTTTCAAGCATTATTGAGATTTGACACTTTTTACGTATTTTGGCCATAAGAGTTTCTGATATCTGATAATCATGAATTTTACCTTGTAGAAAGCTAAGAGGAAGCTCTACAACTTTGATGAAGAGCTCGAAGTCCTAAACAGATGTCTAAGGGACCTAAGTTTACATGGAAGTCAGAATACGAGTTCTGTCACTAGAATCTGAATGGTGTGCACTCATAAAATCATATATCAAGCTGTAATAATAGAGATGGGCCGAAATTTTGATAGTTGATAGTTAAGATCCAAATAAACAACTTTCATGAAGAACACTTTTTGAAAAAATGAAGTCTAATGGGTCAGTTTGAGCTTGCAAGTCGGAACAGAGGTGCTGAAGTTGGGTTTGAGTAACCTGCGGTATTTGGGTCATGTCTTGGGCTGTAGGAAGCGAAATTGGACAATCCAAATATGTATGTTATAGCCAAGATAAAGATCTACTACTTTCACGAAGAGTACTTTTCATGGATCTGAAGTATAGTTGGTCGTTTTTGGCTTCCAAGTCAGACAAGAAATTTTCGTCCTCAACCACTCCACTCAACCACTCCACTCAACCACTCCACTCCACTAACCCACTCAACCACTCCACTCCACCAACCCACTCAACCACTCCACTCCACCAACCCACTCATCCACTCACTCCCCTTTGTCCTTTTGTTACCTTAGACTTCTATAAAAGGCACCATTGGTTATCATGAATGACAAGTTGTATTCTCCTTCATTTCTCTCATAGTTTCTTCTTGTTTCTTCATAGTTTCTCATAGCTTTTGTATATTTTGACGCTCCCCTTCATGGTAATGGAGGGCTAAGCTACTTTCGGTCAATTTAGAACTCTTGAAGAGATTGTGGTTTGGATTCTTGAGACCTTGGTTATGTATTGTATTTGATTTGTAATTGAATTTCTCTTTTCTTCTTCTTTTTTTTTTTTCTTCTTCTTGATCTTGAATGCATGAATGGTGATTCTATTTATGTTGATCTGATTTGATCTTGGTTTAAGATTGAGATTTGTGATGAAACTTAGAACTGATTGATCTAAACTAATCACATAAATGAAGATTGAGATTTGTGATGAAACTTACAACTGATTGATCTAAATTAATCACAGAATTGGAAAGGTTAGGTAACTGATTTGTGCCTAAGTTAATTGAATTTGGTACTTGAAATTAACATAGATCTTCATGAATGGTGTGATTGCGGATTTGTGTTTATCACTTGTTAATTGAATTCTAGACGATCGTCTAGTATGAATTCTGGATTTGATGCAGATATCTCGGTTAGATCCAAATTAACAATTCAATTGCGCTTCAAGTGTTCTATGAAGGGTCTATGATTGAATCCACCGAATCTTGGATAGGTTTCTAAATTGACTACTCTTTAATTGTTATTTCTTCCTTTAATTTTGTTAAGTGCGATCTTAAACTGTCAAACCCCCCTTTGCTAAACTTTCACTTGATTTGATTAAATTGCATCTACAATCCTCGTGGAGATGATCCGGTGTTGTCACTGTGCTACAAGCTTAGGTAATAACTTCGGTTATAATTTTGACTAAGTTCGGCACTTGTCAATTATCATAATTATTGTTTATGATAATTGAATTGTTGAATAATTGGATATTGTTGAGGGCATGATCGTAATTATTGTGTATTACATGTGTTGTGATGATAAATGATGTTGATGGCATAACTGTAATTATGGTATGATGTAACTGTATGATATATTGTATGTGTTTATCTTCATGGTACCATACTGGTATTGGCGTAGGTGATCTCACCTCTTTGTATGCCTATTTGTATTGTATTTATAATTTAAAAGACGTCGAGCAAGGACTTGAGCAAGAAGCTGAGGAGGAACAGATTCCTGTAGAAGAAGCTGAGTTCTGAGAAAATGGAGATGCCCAGTTTCTTAGGATACATGAGATTGACGTTTCGTGGAGGATCGGAGGCGTGACACGTTGATATGGAAAGAGAGTGTATTTACTACATAGGAGACTTAAATATTATTTTAAGTAGGCTTTATCTTGGACACCCTTACTTTAGTGTAAATATTTATGTACACTTAGAGTTTCCACTATCCATTAGGCAGTACTGGGGGACTTATTATCGTACTCCTAGTGAGATCAGCATTGTGTCGTCTGCGCGGACACTTGTCCGTAGGACTTCACGTCAGTATGGATTCCTATCTGCTGAGGAATCTGAGGAGGACCCGTCTGAGGGTTCTACTGTGGAGAAGTACTTGGGCAGTATGTTAGTTTCAATTTAAGTTTAAATATTTTGAAACTCTAGTTTGTAAATATTTAAGTATGACAGTACTAAGACTTGTGTATATATATATGATGTAAATTATTTGTGATGATGTTGTAATGTTTTATTTTCCGCTAAGTTTATCTTATTGTTATTAAGAAATTTTACAACTCGTATTTACATTACAAAGCATACTATATAGTGAAGTGGTATTTTGGTAATTAAGTAACATAAATGTGATACCCTACGGTGGGTGTTACAAGTTGAGATATATAGACGCGGCGAGTTGACTTGGTATGAGATCTGGGGAGTTGAATAAGCGGGTGGAGATGCTTGATAAGAAGGATAATGATTTGGGTTATATGGAGGGGCTCGGTAGGTAGGGTAAGATGGTGGATGGCGAGTTTGGTTTTGCACGTAGCTCACTTCTGACTCCTCTTTCTTAGGGAAAAACTCCTTCTTGAACCCACTTTCATCATTTCCAGTTGGCAATTTGCTAACTTTTACCAGAATTTCAATCATCTCCCCGGCAGCTATTAACTCAACAAAGTCTGGATAAGTAGCACCCGCCATTGTCTCAATATAAGGAGCTCCCAGAGTCCCTAGAAAATATAAGCACATTTCTGTCAATGTCAACGGTGGTTGCACTTGTGCTGCGAGAGCTCTCCATCTCTGGGCATATTGCTTGAAGGCTTCCTCATTTTTCTTTTGCATTGAGCTCAATTGTTTTTGAGTAGGAGCTGCATCTCGATTGAACTTGTATTGATCCATGAATAGATTATCCAATTTCATCCAACGAGAAATCTTAAAGCGGTCTAATTGAAGATATCACTCTAAAGTAGGGCCTGTAAGACTCTCGTGGAAAAAGCTAATGAGGAACTTATCATCTCTGGACCAAACAGCCATCTTGGTTCTGTAACACCCCAATTTTTTATTTTTCTTGATATTTATGAGTTTTATAATATTTAGGAATTTTCATGAATTTTTGGGAATTTTTAATTTATTTTGATTATTTTAATATTATTTTGAACTGTATGTGTTGAGGCGAGCCCAAAAAAATAAAAATTATTCCCAGACCAGAAAGTTTTGGACTGTTAATACAAAGCCGGGGGAACTTACTAAACCCAAAACCAAGAATAGTTGATAGAAATTTTTGTATCTGAGTTTTCTATTATCCATTGGATAATGTTATTATCCATTGGGTAATGCTTTTATTCATTGTGTAATGTTATTATTCATTGGACAATAACTGGCAGTAGCTATTATCCATTGGTAATAGTTTCTGAAAATATCTTTTGGAAAATATTTTTTGAAAAATATCTTGAGATTAGTCAACTAAAGAGGCTATGACTTTTGTGAATGACCAATTAGAAATAACCTTGGAGGAGAAGCTTTGCATATCCACCATTGATCTAATCAATGGTTGTGAGGGCAAGCTTAGTGAACAAGCTTAGGATATCTACCCTTGATCTAATCAATAGATGAGATGAGTTGAGTGTGAACTTAGTAGAGAAGTTTTGGATATCCACCTTTGATATAATCAATGGTTGTGATGGCTTGTAGCAAATCAAAATATCTCTCTCATTCTCTCCATGAAGCCTCACGGCCACTTACTCTCTAAAGTGGCTAAGTTTCATTTTTTCTATCACAAATTCTATGCTTATCTTCTTTCATGCAAGGCTAAGAACCAAGCTTGGTCCTAAACTTCATTCTAAGCAACTTTCATGTTGTGATCAAGACCTAATTCCATCATCTTCAAGCTTGATTTTTAGATTCAAGTTCTATGATTTCAAGGTAAAGGTCTTCAAACTTGATTTCATATTTGAATCTTGAAATCCTAAGACTATATTTGATCTATGGTTACCTTAATCAAGCTTTAAATGTTAATTTTTATTTGTTTGTTTGGATTTCAAGAGACTACTTGGTGGTGGAAGTTGATACAAAGGATCATACAAGGAGCTTAGGAAGCTATATCTAAGGTAAGAGGGAGATTAACCTCATCAACCAATTATGGTGGCGAGGAACGAAATCTGTATGAAGGTGAAGAATCTATGTGAGGATTATTCACCTTGTTTGTATGATTTTGTGATTTGTGTTTAATTGATTTATGTGCTTTTATTACTTTGATATTATGCATGAATTTGATATAGTAGGATTATGATGTTTTATGCATGTTGTATGTTATAAATTGTGATTGAGAGGAAAGGAATTTTTGGTTCCAAAGACCAAGAGGCTCACGGCCACTTTGCCCACAAATGGGTAATTTTATGCAAAAATGGCTTACTAAATGTTAACCTAGATGATTAAGGGACTAAATAAGGTTTAAGGATTTTGCAAGTTAAAAAGTTGATGAACAAACTTTATTATTCATAAATGAATCGATTTTTGGCTTCAATTATAGAATTAAGTTAGAAAGATGATTTGAAATTTGAAGCATTTTATTTAATAGAGTTTTTAGTTGGAATGATGAAAATGATTTATTAATTGTGAATTTAGTTGTTTATTGATAATTAATTTGATCAAGGAATTATAAAAATTTAGAAATGGAAATGAAAATATTTTTATCACTAATTAAGAAGTGATTTTCAGCCATTTTAGTGAATTTAGGACTAAGGAGTAATTTTGCGATGTCAAGCATTTTAGTTAAATGGATTTTTAATAAATTAAATGGAAAAGGATTTGATTTAAAATTTCAAATAATTTAGATTTTGGGAATAATGTAAGTTTTGGAAAAATATTAGAAAATATTATTCAAAAGAGTTTTAGCAAGAAAATAAATCTTAAGGATATTTTGGAGTTTAAAATATTTTATTTAAGAAAGTTTTATTATGAGTAAAGAACTAAAATTTTGAGATATCTTGAATTAATTTAAATGATAAAGTTTTTATGAAAAATGTTAGAAAATATTATTTGGAGGAGATTTAGTATAAAAATGTTAGAAATATTATTTAAAGGTGATTTAATAAGGAAATAATGGAATTAAATTCCAATTTTGATATTAAATGAGAAAATTTTTAATTTGAGCTTAGAATATTGAGAAAATGTTTTATGCAATTGAAAATACGTAAAAAAACTCTTACGCGATTTAAAAATGATGATTTTTAGCTACGTGACTAAGAAAACGTTTTAAAACCATTATGCGATTGAGAAAACATTTTAAAATCTCTACGTGATTGAGAAAACGTTAAAAAATTATTACGCGATTTGAAAACGTAACAGAAGTGTAACGCAATTGTGAAAATAGGATAAAAATGTTATGCAATTGAGAAATACAGTAATTTGCTATCAGGCTAATGTATTGAACCCAGATATATCAACGTATGGTTATAGCCGGTAAAGGCTTGTAATATATATAGAGTCATTAATCATGCATTATTTGTCAGTCAATGTCTGTTAAGGCTATTGTTGCCTAGGAGTTGAATTACACCTTGTGTGGGTGCGAATTGCGTAGTGAAGGTCTATGATGCATCTTGGAGGCATCGGGACGCGGGATTCCACATATGGTCAGTTAGAAAGCGCTACTGTGCCGTGGCAAATGATGCAAATGTACCGACGATCTCGATGAATCACTATTCCTATTCCCGATTGCGTAGAATGTCAAGCATAATGCCTGATGTACAAATTGAAAAATTATAGCACTTAGCCTGAGGCGGCCGACATACAGACATATATTCTGGATCATTCTCTTTGAAATTATGTTTAGCTCCATGGAGAAGGAAAATGGTGCGTTGTACATAAGCATGGTCAATATACATATTGCTGTGGTATGGTCAATATACTTATTTTGTGGTATGATTAATATTCATGTTATTGTGATATACATTATTAAATTATCTGTTAGTTGATAAAATGATTATACTTGTTATTTTGTGATATTGTTGTATGTGAATGACCTTGTTGTCATTACTGTTCTTTACTGCTATGATGGTATTGATGTAGGGGATCTCACCTCTTTATTGTATTGTTCTGTCTATTTCTGTTTTATATTTACGTCTATGAAGACTGTGATGGTGGCAAGGAGGGATCTACTAGGTTTGTTTAGACTACAGTTTCTTGAAGGAGCTAATGCTTGGCGTGTCCATTGGGACACAGAGCATATAGAGTATTGTGGTGACATTAATCTATCTGTAAGTAGGGACCTGACATGGAGTCACTACTTCTTCTTTTACTGTTGCATTTGTAGAGTTTGTTTTACTTATCAGGGAGTTATGAAATGATCTTCACTATACTCCTAAGGAAGACTCCGAGATATGTTTTGCTCAGATTTCTATCCGTCGAGACATTCCTGGCTAGGGAATTTGTGTTCTGAAGAGGACTATTTTCTTTAGGTGTTGTGAATTTGGGCTAGTCTAGGTTATTTATGTTAGACATTTTATGTTTTGGGTATGTAAGTATAATGTGCGTATGGTTGTAGTAAACTTTGTTTGTATGTAATGTATATTATTCAGTTTTATGTTTAGTGTTTCTAAAATTCGGTAAGTTTATATTATTCTTGAAAAAGTAACTTTGAAACCGGTATTAAAATAATATGAGATATTTTATAACTTAGGTAAAGAATTTAAAAGGAGTTAGTCTGAAATGTGATACCCTAAGGAGGGTGTTACATTAGTTGGTATCATAGCCCAAGTTTAGAGTCTTTTAGGTTTGTGGGTAGGTTTGTCTTGTTTGTGCTGTGTGTTTCTCTGACACCGAATACAGAGATATATTGTTTGGTTTTCAAAAGGAGACAACCTTGTTTGAAATGGTTATATTTAGTTTTCGTTGTATTGTGGTTAGTTTGACGTTGAAGAAAGGAAATGGTTCGTGGTAGACATACACATATGGCTCGTAGTAAACAAACAAAGGTGGATGCGAGAAGTGACAATGATGATATGGTTGCAGCTGCGATATCAACACAAAAGATGGCTGGCGTGATTGTACAACAAAATCAAAGGGCTGCTCAGCAGCAGGAAGTGATAGTCGAGGCTCAAAATCTGTTAGAATTGAATCAATCTCAGAGTACAAGACTCTGTAACTTTGGACCAACTAAGTTCCAAAAGAGGAGGAAATATACTGTCAATCGATTCCACCAGAAATTATATTTATGATCATCAGGGAATCAACAGCAACAACGAACGAATGAAGGAAGTACTAGTGGCAACAGATTTGGTCAGACTGTAGCATAGGCATCAAAATGTTGGAAGTGTGGAAAGGCTCACTTGACAAAAGAGTGTACAATCAAAGGGACTGTCTGTTTCAGATGTGGGAAGCCCAGACACTTTTCTAGAGACTGTACATAACAAAGACGGAGCCTACCATGAGTAACATATATGCGATAAGACCTCAAGCAGGAGGAAGAGTCTATACATTGAGTGGAGCAGAAGCCTCCCAATATAAAGATCTTATAGAGGGAGATTGTGCCATAACAAGAAATCCTTTAATTGTACTGTATGACTCGGAAGGCAAGCCCATTCTTTTATTGCCTGTGACTGTGTGAACCATTTGGGTTTAGTTGTGTTTTCATTTCCTTTTGACTTGAATATTACTACTTCTAAACTTGCTATTACTACTCAAGTCTGTTTAAAACTATTCTATTATTATTCGAGATCAAAACTTTTTTGTTGATTTGATTTGTCTACTTCTTTTACAAATGGAAAAAATCTTAGGGATGAATTAGTTACTTTCTAACCATATCATGTTATATTGTTCCAATAAAACTTTAGTGTTCCCTGAGACTGAGAATTTTGGATTTGAATCCAGAATGTTTACTCCTAAATTTTTTGGACCATATCAAATTCTTTGTTGGATAGGTCTGGTAATCTACCGAATGGCCTTATCACTTTTCTTTCTAACCTTCATAGTGTATTCCATGTATCTCAATTAAAAAAATATATTCTTGATTCAACCCATGTCATAGCACTAGATACAATACGATTAAAAGGAGAAGAAGTTATACGTTAAGTTGTCCAAGTGCGAATTCTGGTTAAAGGAAGTTCAACTTTTGGGTTTAGGTTATGTGTTGATACAAAATAGAAAAGTTGCAGCGTATGTTTCACGGCAGTTAAAAGTGCATGAGAGGAAATATCCTACTCATGATTTGGAATTTGCAGTAGTCATTTTTGCGTTGAAGATTGGGAGATTTTCTTTATGAAGTAATGTACAATGCCTACAGTGATCACATGAGCCTGAAGTACTTGTTCGATCAGAAAAACTTGAATATGAGGCAAAGACAATAGTTAGAATTCTTGAAAGACTACAATTTTCAACTTTAGTATCATTCCAGAAAGGTGAATGTCATAGCGGATGCCTTGAGTAGAAAAGTACTTAGTGTATCTGCTATGATGATCAAGGAGAGTGAATTGATAAAATAATTCAGGGATATGCAGTTGTCTGTGGATTTGACACCAGGGAAAATTTGTTTAAATACAATTACTATTTCGAATAGTTTGATGAAGGAAATTCGAGGGAAGCAAAAAGGTGATCAATATTTATAGAATGAGAAGGAGCTTATAAAGCAAGGTGTTGAGACTTCGTTTAGGGAAGGACTTGATGAAATTCTAAGAAGTGGAGATGGATAGCATTGCTATGGACTTTGTCGTTGGATTGCTGAACACTCGAAAGGGTTATGGTTTTATTTGGGTAGTCGTTGATCGGCATACGAAGTTATCACACTTCTTGTCTATTAACATAAGGTACTAAATAGAAAGGTTGATTCAAATGTAGATCGGCAAGATTGTTAGACTACATAGCGTACCCTCAAGCATTATTCTTGATAAAGACCTAAGGTTTATGTCAAGGTTTTGGCAAAGTTTGTAAGAGGCGATGGGAACAAAACTTCATCTAACTTCTGCTTATTATCCACAAACGGATGACCAATCAGAGAGTATAATTCAGTCGCTGGAAGATTTGTTAAGGGTTTATGTGTTAGAACAATTAGGAGGTTAGGATGAATTCTTATCTTTGATAAAATTCACCTATAATAATAGTTAGTACTCAAGCATAGGGATGGTACCCCGTGAGCTGTGTATGGACGACGATGCAAAACACTTTTGTGTTAGTATCAAGATGGGGAAAGTTTCGCGTTAGGACCTGAGCTTACACAATAAATGACGGAGAAAGTAAAGATGATTTAGGAAAAGATGCGGATAACTCAGATTCGACAAAAGAGCTGTTTTGACAAATGAAGGAGTAATATCCACATTTGTTTAAAAAAATGTAAGAGAAATTTTGAGGACAAAATTTTTATTAGAGGGGGAGAGTTGTGGTGTGTGAAATCCGCAAGTGTACGGTTTCGTCGTCAAGTAATAAAAAGATTGAATCCATAGGGACTGTGTCTATGAATATCAATTAATTAATTAATTCAATTAAATTAAACAAAAGGTAATATGATTGTTGATTAAGAAGAACGTAGTAACAAAATAATTAAATAATTAAAAATAAAAGTGCAGAATTTAGAACGAAAATAGCAAGTTATCAAGAAAGGTATTCAAATTCAAGAAAGCTTCCAAGATTGGGATACCACAATGATACAAGACAAATCCTAATTGACAACCCTTTTATTAAATCTGAAATTCAATTGAAGATGAATTATCCTAAATTAGTTAATGTTCTTTCTCAAGATACAAGATTCGTGCCCAATTAAACCAATTCTTACTCTCGTGGAAATTGAATTTAAATTGAACCCATTATGCTTTGTGGTAATTCATTGAATCCTCGAAAGGCTAAAACTATTCTCGTGATTTAGACCTTAAGTTCAATTCTTATGGTTCCAACACCTAGGTTCAACTCTTAGTACGTCCCTAAATACCTATGAGATGCAAATAAGTGGCCAGCAAATTCACATGAATAAGAGCAATAAGGATTGAATCAAAGAATATTCAATATTAATAAAAGGGGAAACAAAGTCAATTAATCATTATCAATGTATCAAAGGGTATTGTCTAATCCTAGAAACAAAGAAAACTACTCAGACATAGAGAAGGAGAGACAAGAAATCAAATTTAAGAACATCCTAAACCCGTAATAATGGAAGAAGAAAGGAGAAGATGAAGATCAAGACCCTCCAATGTGCCTCCTCTAAACCAAATTAGAACTCCTAAACTGTATTCAGAACATCTATTTATAACTTAGGATTTTTAATTGGCTAAAAAGCCACCAAAAGAAGTAAAAAGAAAAACTTAAAAACTGCTGCGCACTGCGATCCACGGCTAGGCCGTGGATCACTCTGCCAAAAAAAAAAACACTTTTGCATCATTTGAGTTCCACGGCCATGGATGGTTCCACGGCCTGGCCGTGGAACTCTCTGGAATCTCTCTTTTCTTCCTTTAAGTTGCTACTCGATCCATGGTCGTGGTTTGATCCACGGGCAGGCCGTGGATCCCTCTGGAATGGTCTTTTTGCACTTTTTTGCTATCCATTAAGCTCCAACTTCAATTATGCAAGCATTCCATTCAATCCAAGGCCAATTCAACATTAATCCTACATAAGAACACCAAAAACACTGCAGTTATCCAAACTAAGGGAAAAACAAACCAAAAGGGAAACTAAAATGCCTAAAATGCTCAAGAATGCATGCAAAACAAGAACAAAACATGATGTTGTTTCACACACATCAAATCTCCCCAAGCTTAAGACTTTGCTTGTCCTCAAGCAAAAACTAAGGCCAAACCAAAAAGTGGGATCAAAGGATAATAATGAATGAGGAACCCGAGAAAACAATATCCAAGCAATAGGCTAAGGTAAACCAAGAATCTGAGAGGTAATCAAAATCAAGTCCAATTAGAGGCTAGGTTTTCAGAAATCATGCATCCTCACTGATTGAATCAAGTTCACTCCACTAACCACACTCAAAGTGTTTAAGGGTGAAAACCATACGCTCAAAATCCTTCAAAGAAAATGCACATCCATATGCTTGATAAGAAACCAAATTTCCACTAATAATCAGCATGCATGCAAGAATCAAAAGGTCTTTCAAGGGTTGTAATGGGGCCATAGGAATGATGTTAGGTAAGGTAGAGAAAGGAAGGTATGCACAAAGGGCTCATCAAAATTTTTAATAAGCACAAGAAATCTAATAGAATATAAATGGAGCAAAGATATATATATATATATATATATATATATATATATATATATATATATATATATTTCAAACAAGATCATAACTCCACATTTCCAAGTATTTTCTTCCTTTCTTTTCCTTTTCTCTTTCTCTTTTTTTTAAGCTTTCATCTGATGATATTCTTTTATTTGATTTTTTTTTCATTTGAGAAAGAGAAGGGTCAAAAACATATAAGTCCCAACACATCTTTACACAACTTTCAAACCCAAATTGCTCCATTTAATATTCTAAATGATTACCAACAATGTATCATCATCGGCATCAAGAAAAAATAATTATGCAATAGGCTCAAAATGGGCAACTAGTGGATGAAAGTGTAATAATTTCAGAAGGTTAGAAAAATACCCAAGATGCCTTAATCACATTCAAACATGCAAACAAAAATTTCGCCTCAAAATGGTTTCAAATCAAGTTCTAGAGCACAAGATCAATGAGGAATATCACTCAACACAAAGAATGGGAACAGAAACCATATAGTGCATATATCCCATACAGGCTCAAAACTCACATTTAGAGGTTCAAAAATCAATGAGAAGCACAAATTCAGAGAACATATGCTAATTATCAACTATCAAAATATTACCTCTACTATCAATTAAAACAATGCCTATTGCCTACCACAAGAATCAACAAATTGGGTTCCAAATCAATACCATCTCAAAAATCCTAATAAGAGAGGGGCACAAGTTCAACCAAAAAGTCGAGAGATATGATGGTGTGAAAATGCAATATGAAAATGCAATGCAAAATAAGACATGAGAATGCACGAGACTCTAAATGAAAATACTAATTATCTAAAATAAATGAAAATGTGAAAATACCCCCCAAGCTTAGAACTTACATTGTCCCCAATGTAAAAATCTAAAACAAGGGAAGGGATAAAAGAAAAGAACTCACTGCGGTAGTGAAAAATGGTGTTGACTCAAAAACCAACTATGAATAGCCCGGACCATGCTCTCCATATTCTGAACCGTCCCCTCCAAGGCCTACAGGCGGCCATCAGTAGCCTGACCTTGCTGACGAAGTTCCTCTAGTATGTGGCGTTGCTGTGCTTGCTCAACATGAAGTTCCTCCAGAGAAGCATAAATCCGTGTCAGACCATCCTCCGAAGGACCTGCAAAAGAAGAAGAAGAAGGGCAAGAAGTGCCTGCCCTGCTTGCCCTTGGTGGAGGGCGAAGAGGGCACTGAACATCAATTGGTTCATCTGCTACACTCCTAGGGTTGCACCAATTTGCACGGTTGCGCACAGTGATAGTAGGAGGGTTAGGAAGGGGTAGGGGTTGAGCTTTGTCATTCAGGAAGAGGCAGTAAATTCCATCCTCTTTGACAATCATCTTAATTGCTAAACAAGACTCTAGATCAATCCTAGAGTTACCTCTAACTGCCTCCAGACCATCTAAATCATATTCAAAGAAATTTGTTATCGCTGTGATAAGCCCACTAATAACAATAGTCCCTGATTGGGCCCTACCTACCCTAAGCAGATGCCTAGCAAGAAAAGATCTAGTGTCCATTTTGACATCATTAAGAATGGCCCACATAAAAGCAAGTTCATCAGCATGAACATTGCCATCACTATCCCCTCGCCCAAATAGAGTATGAGCCATGATACGGTGGAGATAGCGAAGGTAAGGATTTGGTAGAAAAGATGCCTTACAATTTGAGGAATTATATGTACCTATCCCACAAGTGACATCAGCCCAAAAAGAAGTTGCGAAAAAACCACTTGGGTGCCTCCTTTCCCCCCAGCAAGCAATCCAAAAATCTCATTAAATTCTTCCAAGTTTAAACAGTGCTCATTATTGAACAGCCGAAAAGTGATCCGATCTTCAGTGCAACCTTCCCCCTGAAGGATATGAGCCTCAACAGAACTAAGAAACTCCAATGTAAGCTCAGTGTAAGTGGGATACTTTAAATTCAAAAAATAAGTCCATCCTTCCCTATCAAGCATCCAATCAAAGTCATCTCACAAGCCTAAGGTATCAAGAACAACATCATCCATATACCTAGTGCTAACTATCCTTCTATTCACTAGCACATTGTAATGATCTCTCTGCTCATTATTCCTAAAATTAAAACCATGGGGGTTAGGGGGATTACCTCTTGGAGCAGCAGTGCCTCTTCCCCGTGTCCTTGAACTTGAACCAGCTTCTCCCTACTGACGCTTGTTCGTCATCCTGCTAATCCATACCAACACAACAAACACAAAGCAAAAAACCCCTTATTGCAGCACTATTCATGAAATCAGGGAAAAATTGCCAAATTTGGGATTTTCTAAATTGGAAGGAAGAAGTGGTTAGGGAGAGGTTAGGAAGGTGAGAAAGGGTAGAAAAATGGAAGAAAAAAGTGGTTGGTGAAGGAAAGGAGGTGTTTTGAAGGTTTGGGTATGGTGGGTTATGATGGCTATGGTGGAGAAGGAAGAAGGAGAAGGAGGGAGAATGGGGGTGAAGGGATGGCTTTGAGAGGGAGGAAGAAGATGGTTAATGTGGGATTATGAGGGAAATAAGGTGTAATGAAGGTTTGAGCAGATGGGTATGGAGGTTGAGGAAGAGAAGAAGGAGAAGATGCAAAGAGGAAATGGGGAAATAAAGAAGGGAAGGGGAGGCCATGGTTTTTGAATCTGGGCAGCAGCGATCCACGGCCGTGGATCGTTCCACGGTCAGGCCGTGGAAGTTACTGACTTGCCCCTTTATTTTTTTTTGAAACAGAGAGTTCCACGGAAATGGATTGATCCATGGCTATGCCGTGGATCTCTCTGACTTTTACCTTCTCCTCTGGTTTGCATTCCATGGCCATGGAATTTTCCATGGGCTGGGTGTGGAACCTTCTGACTTCTCTCTTCTTCTAAATTTATCTTCAAAAAGGGTCAAACCTAGGCAAAATCCATAAGACAAACATCAAACCAACAATCTAACACTCAAAATTAAAAGAAAAGGATGAAATAAAATAGAAAAATAAGAAAACTTGGGTTGCCTCCCAAGAAACGCTTGTTTAAAGTCATAAGCTCGACTTCTATGCTTTCATCCCTCTGCAGTTGGGTCATGGAGGGCAATGTTCACCCTCTTCTCAAGTTGCTCCTCCGTTAAATAGTGCTTCAACCTCTGACCATTAACCTTAAAAGTCCCTCGCTCTTCATTCCAAACCTCCACAGCACCATAGGGAAACACTTTCTTCACCAAAAATGGCCCTGACCATCTTGACTTAAGCTTTCTGGGAAAGAGTTTCAATCTAGAATTGAAAAGAAGCACCAGTTCTCCTTCACGAAACTCTCTACAAAGAATATGCTTGTTATGCCACCTTTTGGTTCTTTCCTTGTATGACTTGGCAGTCTCATAAGCATCCAATCTCAGCTCATCAAGCCCATGAAGTTGAAGCTTTCTCTTTTCTCCTACCGCTTTTAAGTCAAAATTCAGAAGCTTAATAGCCCAAAAGGTTTTATGTTCAAGCTCAACGGGTAGATGGTAGGGCTTCCCATAAATCAGTCCAAAAGGTGTCATCCCAATGGGAGTCTTGTAAGCAGTACGGTAAGCCCAAAGAGCATCATCAAGCTTCAAAGACCAATCCTTTCTGGAGCTAGACATAGTTTTCTCTAGAATACTCTTTATCTCTCGATTAGATACCTCCACTTGGCCAGAAGTTGAGGATGATAAGGTGTAGTAACCTTATGAGTGACTCCATATTTCTTCAAGAGGTTCTCAAATTGTCTCTCTATGAAATGTGAACCTCCATCACTGATCACAACCCTAGGAACTCAAAACCTTGGAAAGATGATCTTCTTGAATAGCTTGATCACGGTCTTTGCATTACTTGTTGGAGATGGAATGGCCTCCACCCACTTAGATACGTAATCAACAGCTATAAGAATGAATTTATTGTTGCAGGAGGATGGAAAAGGGCCCATGTAGTCAACTCCCCAAACATCAAAGATCTCTACCTCAAGAATATTATTCATTGGCATCGCATGCCTCTTGGAGATACTTCCAACCCTCTGACATGGATCACATGATAACATAAAATTTTGAGCATCTTTGAAAATATGAGGCCAAAAGAAACTAGACTGAAGAACTTTGGCTACTGTCTTGGAGGCACTAGCATGTCATCCATAGGATACAGAATGACAACAACTCAATATACTTGGAGCCTCTTCCTCAGAGACATACCTCTTATAAATACCATCAGCACACCTCCGGTATATGTATGGGTCATCACAAATAAAATTTTTCAGATCTGAAAAGAATTTCTTCTTCTACTGATAATTAAGCTCAAGAGGTAGAACCTTGCTAACCAAGTAGTTTGCATAGTCAGCATACCAAGGAATATTCTCTGTAAAAATAGTAAACAATTGCTCATCAAGGAAAGAGTCATCAATAGGTAAATCGCTCTCCTTAATCACCGGTTCCTCAAGCCTCGATAAATGATCTGCCATTTGATTCTTCGTCCCTTTTCTATCCAAAATCTCTAGATCAAACTCTTGCAGAAGAAGAATCCAACGGATAAGTCGAGGCTTTGCTTCTTTCTTGCTAGTGAGATACCTAAGTGCTAAATGGTCAGTGTACACCGTCACCTTCGAACCCACTAGATAGGACCTGAACTTCTCAAAAGCAAAGACTACCGCTAGCAACTCCTTCTTTGTGGTGGCATAGTTTGCTTGAGCTCCATCAAGTGTTTTGCTAGCATAGTAAATTGCATGCACTTTCTTGTCCTTTCTTTGCCCCAACACAGGTCCTACGGCATAGTCACTGGCATCACACATGACCTCGAAAGGTAGATTCCAATCCGGTGTTTGCAAAACGAGAGTAGTGATCAAAGCTTCTTTCAACCTGCAAAAGGCATTCAAACAGTCACTATCAAAATTAAATGGAACATCTTTTACCAAGAGATTAGACAAAGGTTTAGCAATTTTAGAAAAATCTTTGATGAATCTCCAGTAAAAACTGACATGTCCCAAGAAACTTCGCACCCCCTTCACATTCACCGTTGGAGGTAATTTCTCAATCACTTTAATTTTTGCCTTATCCACCTCAATTCCTTTTCTAGAAATCAAATGTCCAAGCACTATCCCCTCTTGTACCATAAAATGACACTTCTCCCAATTCAAGACAAGATTAACCTCCTCACATCTCTGCAAAATTTTAGACAAATTAAACAAACAATCATCAAAGTTAGTACCATATACTGAAAAATCATCCATAAAAACTTCCATGATGTTTTCAATAAATTCAAAAAATATTGTAGTCATGCATCTTTGAAAAGTAGCAGGGGCATTAAATAAACTAAATAGCATTCTCCTATAGGCAAAAGTGTCATAAGGGCAAGTAAATATGGTCTTCTCCTGGTCACTAGGATGGATAAGGATTTGGTGGAATCCCGAATATTCATCTAAGTAACAAAAGTATGTATGCCTCGCTAGCCTCTCAAGCATCTAATCAATGAAGGGAATAGGGAAGTGATCTTTCCTAGTTGCACTATTCAACTTTCTATAATCAATGCACATCCTCCAACCTGTGACTGTCCTAGTGGGAATCAATTAATTTTTCTCATTTTCAATTACAGTCATCCCCCCTTTCTTAGGAACCACATGCACATGACTAACCCATTCACTATCAGAAATTGGGTAAATTACCCCAGTATCAAGCAACTTAAGAACCTTTTTTTTAACAACCTCTTCATATTAGGATTCAACCTACGTTGATGCTCAACTGAGGGTTTATGGTCAGGTTCCATCAAAATTCTATGCATGCAAAAGGAAGGATTTATGCCTTTAATATCATCAAGAGTATATCCTATGACCTTTCTATGCATCCTAAGAGCCCTAAGCAATTTCTCAGTCTCTAACTCATTCAAGCTAGCACTAACAATGAAAGGATAAGAAGAGTTGGGACCAAGAAACTCATACTTGAGGGTAGAAGGAAGAGTTTTAAGTTCTACCTTAAGAGAATTTTCCTCTTCCCAATCTTCAGACTTAGGCTTTGGCTCAAGCTTTTCCACTTTGGCTTTGTAAGGAGGAATTTTTTAGGTTGCCTCTAGTAAGCGGGCATACTCAGCTACCTCTCCTCCAGAATCAATAGAGCCGCCACCAACCAAGCATCTCTCTAATGGATCTTCCAAATGAATATTGGTGGACTTTTCTTCCACCACCTGGTGCAATAAATCAATCCTATAACAAGAATCCTCAAAAGAAGGTTATTTAATAGATTTAGAAATATCAAACTCAACTTTATCATCACCAACAGTTAAAGATAATTTTCCATTTTTAACATCAATTATAGCACCAGCAGTAGCTAAGAAAGGCCTACCAAGAATAATGGAGATTTGGGAATCCTCCTCCATTTCAAGCACAACAAAATTAGCAGGTATGAAAAATTTACCAACACGGATAGGAACATCCTCCAAGATGCCTACAGGGCACTTGATAGACAGATCCGCTAATTGAAGGGAGATAGTTGTGGGTTTTAGTTCACCCACCTCCAACTTCTTACACACAGAAATGGGTATAAGACTAACACTAGCCCCCAAATCACACAGAGCTTTATCAAAATTTGTGTTGCCAATTAAACAGGGAATAGAGAAGCTACCTGGATCCTTTAACTTAGGAGGCAATTTATTTTGAATTAAGGCAATACACTCCTCAGTTAAAGCTACTGTCTCATATTCTTCTAGCTTCCTCTTATTAGATAGGTAGGCATTTGTTTCAACCCCTTAGTGAAGGGTACATTAGTGTACAATTTCTTAAGGACCTCTAGGAACTTCCCAAATTGCTTATCTAACTTCGCCTTAGCCAATCTTTGAGGGAAGGGAACCGGGGGTTGGTAAGGTTCAAGGGGTACATACTTAGACACCTTCTCAGTAGTTTCCTCTTTTTCTAAGGGTTGTGTCTTAATCTCTTTATCCTCAATTCCCTTATCTTTTTTCACTTTTCCTCTTACCTAAGGAATCCTCTAATTTCTTTCCACTCCTTAAACTCACAACTTTACAATGTTCATTGCCTGGGTTGACTTGAGGTTGACCAGGAAACTTACCTTGCTGCCTATGAGAAGTACTTACTTGTTGGGCAATTTGGGTTTCCAACATCTTATTATGAATAGCTAAATTGTCAACCTTAACTGACAACTCTTTAATTGCCTCAGTCACAACTTGCCCATAGTGACTAAACTCCTCATTTTGCTTAGACTGACTCTCAATAAAATTCTCAAGAAGAGACTCAAGTCTAGATTTTTGTACCTGTGGGATTCCAGAAGAGAGTTTAGCATTACCTTACCCAGCTTGGTACTGACTATTTCGGTAAGCGAAGTTAGGATGTGACCTCCAACCAGGGTTATAAGTTTGAGAATATGGATCATTCCTCCCCTTTTGGTTGAAGTCATGGAAATTGTGGCATGATTCCACTTGCTCCACCGGTGAACCTTATGAGGATCCAATTCCAACTTGGCATTCAGCCCCTATGTGTCCCTGTGCTCCACAAATCTCACAAAAATTATTAGAAGCACATATGGCATTAACATGAGCTTTCTCAAGCATGTCAAAACGTTTATTCAAAGAATCAAATTTTGACATAATTAAATCAACACCATCTACCTCAAACTTACCTCCCGAGAGCTTTCTCGGGTTATGGCCTCTTTCATTAGCCCATTGGTGATGATTTGAAGCTACACTCTCAATGATCTCATAGGCTTCTGTCAGCCTTCTGTTCATCAAAGCTCCACCAGCTGTGGAGTCAAGAGACACCTTCGAAGAATATTCCAAACCATTGTAGAAGGTGTGAATGATCAACCATTTTTCTAACCCATGGTGTGGGCAGGCTTCCAGCAAAGCCTTATATATATCCCAAGCTTCTGACAATGAATCGCCATCTTTCTGAACAAAGCTTGTGATTTGGGTCCTTAGATGAGCAATCTTTGAAGGTGGAAAGAATTTGTCTAAGAAGGCTTGCTCCAATTAGTCCCAAGTAGTTATCGTCTCAGCAGAAACAGACTTCAACCAAACTCTTGCTCGATCTCTTAAAGATAATCGAAACAGGCAGAGACGAATAGCATCAACAGAGGCGCCTTCGATCTTGAGGGTTTCACAGAACTCCAAGAACATATCCATATGATCATTAGGATCCTTTGACGGCAATCCTCCAAACTGGTTCTGCCTTATCATAGATAGTAAGGCAGGAGGTATGGTGAAGTGCCTAGCTTCAATGTCTGGCCGAGCAATTCCAGATCGCAAATCCTGAGCATTAGGGGCTGCATACTCTTTTAGTGGTCTATTATCTTCAGCTTCAGTCATGACAAGTGTTGGTTCAAGTATTTCTCTAGCTCTTTGCCTTTGTTGTCTTCTCCTTCTACGTAAAGTTCTTTCAATTTCAGGATCTGTTTCAACAAGAGTTCCAGAACGTCTAATACTTTGCATAAACAAGAGAAATTACTTGCAGAGAGTCAAAGAGAAAAACAAGAATGTAAGAACCAGATAAAAAGAAAAAAAAGGTTCAAAATAATTAAATTAAAAATTAAATTAGTATTCAAGAAAAACACAGTCCCCGACAACGGCGCCAAAAACTTGGTGTGTGAAATCCGCAAGTGTACGATTTTGTCGTCAAGTAATAAAAAGATCGAATCCACAGGGACTGTGTCTATGAGTACCAATTAATTAATTAATTCAATTAAATTAGACAAAAGAGAATATAATTGTTGATTAAGAAGAACGTAGTAACAAAGTAATTAAATAATTAAAAATCAAAGTGCATAATTTAGAACAAAAATAGCAAGTTATCAAGAAAGGTATTGGTGTGGTGTAGATTGTGATTAAATATAATATAAAAAATAGTTGCCAAGTTCCACCAAAAATATAAAACCTTGCAACCAGTTGTAGTAAGCAAGGGTCGATCCACAGAGAACCAATTCGATTAACACTATTAATCTAATTCCTAAATTAAATTCTGATGAAAAATAAACAGTAAAACTAAAAGGGGGTTTTGTTAATTAAAACTAATAAAAGAAATTAAACTTAAACCAAAGCAGTGAACACAAATTGAATTATCAAGTTAAAGATATTGGTTAAGAGATGGAATCCACCACTAGATTTATATGATTATGCTAACTTACATATCCTTTATACTAACATGATCAATTATGTTCTTATGTAATTGTGAGATAAATCCCATGTCTTCCTTAAGTTTCGCTTAATTCAGCAACTGCTCAAATCAAACCCTAACCATTAGTTATTTGTAAAGCAACCGCTCTTACACCTACCTAATGATTGCATTAAGAATTAGAAAACCAATCACACTAAGATCTAATCGCACACCGGGATTAAATTGCTTAGATCATATATTTCACTAGTCACACCACTGCAACCGCACATAGCAATCCTAGTTTTACCACTCTCGAAGTTTGGCAAGAATATAAAGACCTTTATATTGATTTATGAACAGAAACATATGAATAAAAATATAATTGTATTGATATAAAGAAGTATGCAAGATTCGCATAATCAAAACTAGAGTTTCATCTTCCCTTAACTAATCAAGAAGTTTAGCCACACATGGCAAAGTTAAAAACAGAAGAAGAATTAAAGAAAAACATTGTCCAGAACAAAAGTGCAAAAGAAAACTGAAGATCAAACTAGTTTCCGAAGGTTGGGGATGATCGATCTTCGATTGCTCGAACCCGAGACTCCAATCTTCGATCCAATCTCCCTTTCCCTTAGTCTTCGTGTTTCCCTCAGTTCCCTTGATGGCTCTCTGTTCAGATGTCCTTTAGGGGCTTTAAGCAACCCTATTTATAGGTTTGGATACCTAATTTCTTAATAGAATTTGAATTTAACTTTCTGGTGCGACGACACGGGCCGTGTCATATAACACGGCCCAACCCGTGTTTGAATCTGGTGACAAAATTCTAACTAATTTCAAAGTCAGAAAAGAACACGGCCTAACCCTTGTCATTTGACATGGGCCGTGTCGTATGACATGGCCCGTGTTGTATGACATGGCCCGTGTTGTCCAAAAATGGGATTTGACTCGTCTTGAAATAGTCAAAGGAGTACACGGCCCACCCCGTGTCATATCACACGGGCCGTGTCACTCACTTTCTTCAAATGCGACCTTGATTCTTCATAAATGCCCTTCTTCCTTTGCTTCTGAGGGTAAAACTGATTTTCTTAAGTATTCATCTCTCTCCTCAAATGTCCATCAAGCTTGGTTTAATGCTAATGGACTCAAACACTCAAAGATATCCTGAAAAGCATAATTCATTTATGAGTGTTTATAACCACATTTAAGCATAGTTTCACAATAAACATCCAATTAAGCTCTAAAGCAGAAACTTAGCTAAATATCAACAATTAAGCACATATGGAGTCCAATTAAATCAATCATAAGGCAATTAAAATATAGAAATAATCGACAGATCAGGTATTCAAATTCAAGAAAGCTTCCAAGATTGGGGTACCACAATGATACAAGACAAATCCTAATTGATAACCCTTTTATTAAATCTGAAATTCAATTGAAGGTGAATTATCCTAAATTAGTTAATGTTCTTTCTCAAGATACAAGATCCGTGCCTAATTAAACCAATTTCTACTCTCGTGGTAATTGAATTTAAATTGAACCCATTATACTTTGTGGTAATTCATTGAATCTTTGAATGGCTAAAAAACTACTCTCGTGATTTAGACCTTAAGTTCAACTCTTATGGTTCCAACACCTAGGTTCACCTCTCAGTACGTCCCTAATTGCCTATGAGATGCAAATAAGTTACCAGCAAATTCACATGAATAAGAGCAATAAGGATTGAATCAAAGAACATTCAAGATTAATAAAAGGGGAAAAAAAGTCAATTAATCATTATCAATGTATCAAAAGGCATTGCCCAATCCTAGAAATAAAGAAAACTACTCAGACATGGAGAAGGAGAGACAAGAAATCAAATTTAAGAACATCCTAAACCCATAACAATGGATGAAGAAAGGAGAAGATGAAGATCAAGACCCTCCAATGTGCGTCCTCCAAACCAAATTAGAACTCCTAAACTGTATTCAGAACATCTATTTATAACTTAGGGTTTTTAATTGGCTAAAAAGCCCCCAAAAAAAGTAAAACTAAAAACTTAAAAACTGCTGCACACTACGATCCACGGCCGTGGATCACTCTGCCAAAAAAAAAAAACACTTCTGCATCATTTGAGTTCCACGGTCGTGGATGGTTCCACGGCCTAGTCGTGGAACTCTCTGGAATCTCTCTTTTCCTCCTTCAAGTTGCTGCTCGATCCATGGCCGTGGTTTGATCCACGGGCAGGCCGTGGATCCCTCTAGAATGGTCTTTTTGCACCTTTTTCCTACCCATTAAGCTCCAACTTCAATCATGCAAGCATTCCATTCAATCCAATGCCAATTCAACATTAATCCTGCACAAGAACACTAAAAACACCGCAGTTATCCGAACTAAAGGAAAAACAAACCAAAAGAAAAACTAAAATGCCTAAAATGCTCAAGAATGCATGCAAAACAAGAACAAAACATGATGTTGTTTCACACACATCAAGTTGTAACACCCCAATTTTTTGTTTTTCTTAATATTTATGAGTTTTATAATATTTGGAAATTTTCATGAATTTTTGGGAATTTTTAATTTATTTTGATTATTTTAACATTATTTTGGACTGTATGTGTGTTGAGGCGGGCTTGAAAAAAGAAAAATTTTTCTCAAACTAGAAAGTTTTGGACTATAAATACAGGGCCAGGGGGACTTACTAAACCCAAAATCAGGAATAGTTGATAGAAATTTTATGTATCTGAGTTTTCTATTATCCATTGAAAAATGTTATTATCCATTGGGTAATGCTTTTATTCATTTTGTAATATTATTATTCATTGGACAATAACTAACAGTAGCTATTATCCATTAGGTAATAGTTTCTGAAAATATCTTTTGAAAAATATCTTGAGATTAGTCAACTAAAGAGGCTATGACTTTTGTGAAGGACCAATTAGAAACAAGCTTGGAGGAGAAGTTTTGTATATCCATAATTGATCTAATCAATGGTTGTGAGGGCAAGCTTAGTGAAGAAGCTTAGGATATCTACCCTTGATCTAATCAATGGATGAGATGAGTTGAGTGTAAACTTGTTTTGGATATCCACCTTTGGTTTAATCAATGGTTGTGATGGCTTTTAGCAAATCAAAATATCTCTCTCACTCTCTTCGTGAAGCCTCACAGCCACTAAGTCTCTAAAGTGGCTAAGTTTCATTTTTTCTATCACAAATTCCATGCTTATCATCTTTTATGCAAGGCTAAGAATCAAAACCCTCTTCCATTTTCTCTCCCAAAGCTCACGGCCATAGGGCTTTTGGAGGACCAAAGATTTAGTTTTGCTATCACTTAGTTCATTTCCATCTTTCTATCAAGAACCAAGAAGCCAAAATACAAAACTCTCTCACTTTATCTCTTGGAAGCTCACGGCCTCCTCACCCAAAAACACTATCCAACCACTCATAATTCAAACAACCTTACCACTTGGTCTTAAACTTCATTCTAAGCAACTTTCATGTTGTGATCAAGACCTAATTCCATCATCTTCAAGCTTGATTCTTGGATTCAAGTTCTATGGTTTCAAGGTAAAGGTCTTGAAACTTGATTTCTTATTTGATTCTTGAAATTCAAATATCATATTTGATCTATGGTTACCTTAATCAAGCTTCAAATGTTAATTTTTATGTGTTTGTTTGGATTTCAAGAGATTACTTGGTGGTGGAAGTTGATATAAAGGATCATACAAGGTGCTTAGGAAACTACATCAAAGGTAAGAGGGAGATTAACCTCATCAACCAATTATGATGGTGAGGAATGAAATTTGTATGAAGGTGATGAATCCATGTGAGGATTATTCACCTTGTTTGTATGATTTTGTGATTTGTGTTTAATTGCTTTATGTGATTTTATTGCTTTGATATTATGCATGAATTTGATATAGTAGGATTATGATGTTTTATGCATGTTGTATGATATAAATTGTGATTGAGAGGAAAAGAATTTTTGGTTCCAAAGACCAAGAGGCTCACGGCCACTATGCCCACAAATGGGTAATTTTATGCAAAAAAGGCTTATTAAACGTTAACCTAGATGATTAAGGGACTAAATAAGGTTTAAGGATTTTGCAAGTTAAAAAGTTCATGAACAAACTTTATTATTCATAAAGGAATCGATTTTTGGCTTTAATTATAGAAAGATGATTTGAAATTTGAAGCATTTTATTTAATAGAGTTTTTAGTTGGAATGATGAAAATGATTTATTAATTGTGAATTTAGTTGTTTATTGACAATTAGTTTGATTAAGGACTTGCAAAATTTAAAATTGGAAATGAAAATATTTTTATCACTAATTAAGAAATGATTTTCGGCCATTATAGTGAATTTAGGAATAAGGAGTAATTTTGGAATGTCAAGCATTTTAGTTAAATGGATTTTTAATAAATTAAATGGAAAAGGATTTGATTAAAAATTTAAAATAATATAGATATTGAGAATAATGTAAGTTTTGGAAAAATATTAGAAAATATTGTTCAAAAGAGTTTTAGCAAGAAAATAATTCTTAAGGATATTTTGGAGTTTAAAATATTTTATTTAAGAAAGTTTTATTAAGAGTAAAGAACTAAGATTTTGAGATATCTTGAATTAATTTAGATGATAGAATTTTTTGTGGAAAATGTTAGGAAATATTATTTGGAGGAGATTTAGTATAAAAATGTTAGAAATATTATTTAAAGGTGATTTATTAAGGAAATAATGGAATTAAAGTCCAATTTTGATATTAAATGAGAAAATTTTTAATTTGAGCTTAGAATATTGAGAAAATGTTTTACGCAATTGAAAATACGTAGAAAAAATCTTATACGATTAAAAAATGATGATTTTTAGCTACGCGATTAAGAAAATATTTTAAAACCTTTACGCGATTAAAAAAATATTTCAAAATCTCTACGTGATTGAAAAAATGTTAAAAAATTGTTATGCGATTTGAAAATGTAACAGAAGTGCTACGCTATTGTGAAAATGCGATAAAAATGTTACGCAATTGAGAAATATAGTAATTTGCTGTCGGGCTAATGTATTGAACCCATATATATCAACGTATGGTTATAGTCGGTAAAGGCTTGTAATATGCATAGAGTCATTAATCCTGCATTATTTGTCAGTTGGTGTCTGTTAAGACTATTGTTGCCTAGGAGTTGAATTACACCTTGTGCGGGTGCGAATTGCGTAGTGAAGGTCTATAATGGATCTTGGAGGCGTCGAGACGGAGGATTCCACGTGTGGCCAGTTAGAAAATGCTACTGTGCCGTGGCAACCGATGCAAATGTACCGACGATCTCGATGAATCACTATCCTATTCTCGATCTGGCGTAGAATGTCTAGTATAATGCCTGATGTACAAATTAAAAAATTATAGCATTTGGCCAGAGGCGGCCGACATACAGACATATCTTTTGGATCATTCTCTCTGAAATTATGTTTAGCTCCATGGAGTAGGAAAAGGGTGCGTTGTGCATAAGCATGGTCAATATACATATTGCTGTGGTATGGTCAATATACTTATTTTGTGGTATGATTAGTATTCATGTTATTGCGATATACATTGTTAAATTATCAGTTAGTTGATAACATGATTATACTTATTATTCTGTGATATTGTTGTATGTGAATGACCTTATTGTCATTACTGTTCTTTGCTGCCATGATGGTATTGATGTGGGGGATCTGACCTTTTTATTGTATTGTTCTATCTATTTATGTATTATGTTTACGTCTGTGAAGATTGCGATGGCAGTAAGGAGGGATATGCTAGGTTTGTTTAGACTACAGTTTCTTGAAGGCGCTAATGCTTGGCGTGTCCATTGGGACACAGAGCATATAGAGTATTGTGGTGACATTACTCTATTTGTAAGTAGGACCCGACATGGAGTCACTACTTCTTTTACTATTGCACATGTAGAGTTTGTTTTATCTATTAGGGAGTTGTGGAATGATCTTCACTATACTCCTAGGGAGGACTCCAAGATATCTTTTGCTCAGATTTTTATTCGTCGAGACATTCCCAGCTAGGGAATTTGTCTTTTGAAGAGGACTCTTTTCTTTAGGTGTTGTGAATTTGGACCAGTTTAGGTTTGTTATGTTAGACGTTTTATGTTTTGGGTATATAAGTATAATGTGCGTATAGTTGTAGTAAACTTTGTTTATATGTAAAGTATATTATTCAGTTTTATGTTTAGTGTTTCTAAAATTCGGTAAGTTTATATTATCCACAAAAAAGTAATTTTGAAACCCGTATTAAAATAATATGAAATATTTTATAACTTGGGTAAAGAATTTAAAAGGAGTTTGGTCTGAAATGTAATACCCTAAGGAGGGTGTTACATTAGTTGGTATTAGAGCCCAAGTTTAGAGTCTTTTAGGTTTGTGGGTAGGTTTGTCTTGCTTGTGCTGTGTATTTCTCTAACACCAAACACAGAGATATATTGTTTGGTTTCCGAAAGGCGACAACCTTGTTTGAAATGATTACATTTAGTTTTTATTGTGTTATGGTTAGTTTGACGTTGAAGAAAGGAAATGGTTCGTGGTAGAGATACGCATGTGGCTTATAGTAAATGAACGAAGGTGGATGCGAGATGTGACAATGATGATATGGCTGCAGTTGCAATAGCAAAGCAAAAGATGGCTGACGTGATTGTACAACAAAATCAAAGGGCTGCTCAGTAGCAGGAAGCGATAGCCAAGGCTCAAAATCTGTTAGAATTGAATCAATCTCAGAGTACAAGACTCTGTAACTTTAGACCAACTAAGTTCTAAAAGAGGAGGAAATATAAGGTCATTCGATTCCAGTGAAAATTGTATTTACAATCATCGGGGAATCAACAGTAACAACGAACAAATGCAGGAAGTAATAGTGGCAACAGATTTGGTCAGACTGTAGCATAGGCATCAAAATGTTGGAAATATGGAAAAGTTCACTTGACAAAAGAGTGTACAATCAAAGGGACTATTTGTTTCCGATGCAGAAGCCCAGACACTTTTCTAGACACTGTACACAATCGAAGACGAAGCCTACTGTGAGTAACGTATGTGCGACAAGACCTCAAGCAGGAGGAAGAGTCTATACATTGAGCAGAGCAGAAGCCTCCTAATATGAAGATCTTATAGAGGGAGATTGTGCCATAGCAAGAAATCCTTTAACTGTATTGTTTAACTCAGAAGGCAAACCCATTCTTTTATTACTTGTGACTGTGTGAACCATTTGGGTTTAGTTGTGTTTTCATTTCTTTTTGACTTGAATATTACTACTTCTAAACTTGCTATTACTACTCAAGCCTATTTAAAACTATCCTATTATTATTCGAGATCAGAACTTTTCTGTTGATTTGATTTGTCTACTTCTTTTACATATGGACAAAATCTTAGGGATGGATTGGTTACTTTCTGACCATATCCTATTATATTGTTTCAATTAAACTTTAGTGTTCCCTGAGACTGAGAATTTTGGATTTGAATCCAAAAAGTTTACTTCTAAATTTATTAGACGATATCAAATTCTTTGTTGGATAGGTCCGGTAATCTACCGAATAGCCTTATCACTTTTCTTTCTAATCTTCATAGTGTATTCCATGTATCTCAATTAAAAAAAAATATTCCTGATTCAGCTGATGTCATAGCACCAGATACAGTACGATTAAAAAGAGAACTTGATCTATAAGACATTTCCTATTAAGATTAAGGATAGGCGAGTGAAACAACCTAAAGAAATTGCCTTGGTGAAGGTAATTTCGAACAATGTGATGGGAGATACAACATGGGAACTAGAAGACCAAATGAAGGGAGCCATTGTTTTCTTCAAGATCAATTTGCGTTCTGGTTATCATCAGATTCACGTGAAAGTAAAAGATATTCCAAGATAGTTTTTCGGACGCGTTTTTGGGCACTACGAGTATTTAGCAATGCCGTTCGGGGTAACGAATACTCCTACGTTATTCATGAATTACATGAATAGGATTTTCATCCCTATTTAGATAGATTTGTCATTGTCCTCATTGATGACATTCTGATCTATTCTTGAAGTCTGGAGAAACATGCTGAACATCTCAATGTGGTTCTTCAGATTTTGAAGGAGAAGAAGTTATACGTTAAGCCGTCCAAGTGCGAATTCTGGTTAAAGGAAGTTCAACTTTTGGGTTTAGGTTATATGTTAATACAAAATAGAAAGATTGTGGCGTATGCTTCGCGGCAGTTGAAAGTGCATGAGGGGAAATATCCTACTCATGATTTAGAATTTGTAGTAGTCATTTTTGCATTGAAGATTTGGAGACATTTTCTTTATAAAGCAACCTACAATGCCTACAGTGATCACATGAGCCTGAAGTACCTATTCGATCAGAAGGAGTTGAATATGAGGCAGAGACAATAGTTAGAATTCTTGAAAGACTATGATTTTCAACTTCAGTATCATTCTAGAAAGGCGAATGTCGTAGCGAATGCCTTGAGTAGAAAAGCACTTAGTGTATCTGCTATAATAATCAAGGAGAGTGAGTTGATAAAATAATTCAAGGATATATAGTTGCCTGTGGATTTGACACCGGGGAAAATTTGTTTGAATACGATTACTATTTCGAATATTCTGATGGAGGAAATTCGAGGGAAGCAGAAAGGTGATCAATATTTACAAAACGAGAAAGAGCTTATAAAGCAAGGTGTTGAGACTTCGTTTAGGGAAGGATTTGATGAAATTCTAAGAAGTGGAGATGGGATAGCATTGCTATGGACTTTGTCGTTAGATTGCCGAAAACTTGAAAGGGTTATGGTTTTATTTGGGTAGTTGTTGATCGGCATACGAAGTCAGCACACTTTTTGTCTATTAATATATGGTACTAAATAGAAAGGTTGATTCAAGTGTAGATCAGCAAGATTGTTAGACTACATGGCGTAACCTCAAGCATTATTCTTGATAGAGACCTAAGGCTTATGTCAAGGTTTTGGCAAAGTTTGCAAGAGGCGATGGGAGCAAAAGTTTGTCTAAGTTCTGCTTATTATCCACAAATGAATGGCCAATCGGAGAGTATAATTCAGTCACTGGAAGATTTGTTAAGGGTTTGTGTATTAGAACAATTAGGAGGTTGGGATGAATTCTTATCTCTGATAAAATTCACCTACAATAATAGTTAGTACTCAGGCATAGGGATGGTACCCTATGAGGTGTTTATGGACGGCGATGCAAAACACTTTTGAGTTGGTATCAAGATGGGGAAAGTTTCGCATTAGGACCTAAGCTTATACAACAAACGACGGAGAAAGTAAAGATGATTCAGGAAAATATGTGGATAATTCAGATTCGACAGAAGAGCTATTTTGACAAATGAAAGAGTAATATCCACATTTGATTTTAAACAAAATGTAAGAGAAATTTCGAGGACGAAATCTGTATTAGAGGGGGAGAGTTGTAACACCCTGATTTTTTGTTTTTCTTGATATTTATGAGTTTTATAATATTTAGAAATATTTGTGACTTTATGGGAATTTTTAATTTATTTTGATTATTTTAATATTATTTTAGACTGTATGTGTGTTGAGGCGGGCCCGAAAAAATAAAAAATTTTCTCAAACCAGAAAGTTTTAGACTGTTAATATGGGGCCGGGGGAACTTACTAAACTCGAAACCGGGAACAGTTGATGGAAATTTTCTATATCTGAGTTTTCTATTATCTATTAGATAATGTTATTATCCATTAGGTAATGCTTTTATTCATTGTGTAATGTTATTATCCATTGGACAATAACTAGCAGTAGCTATTATCCATTGGGTAATAGTTTCTGATAATATCTTTTGAAAAATATCTTGAGATTAGTCAACTAAAGAGGCTATGACTTTTGTGAATGACCAATTAGAAACAAGCTTGGAGGAGAAGCTTTGCATATCCACCATTGATCTAATCAATGGTTGTGAGGGCAAGCTTAGTGAAGAAGCTTAGGATATCCACCTTTGATCTAATCAATGGATGAGATGAGTTGAGTGTAAACTTTGTGGAGAAGTTTTGGATATCCACCTTTGATTTAATCAATGCTTATGATGGCTTGTAGCAAATCAAAATATCTCTCTCACTCTCTCCATGAAGCCTCACGGCCACTTAGTCTCTAAAGTGGCTAAGTTTCATTTTTTCTATCACAAATTCTATGCTTATCATCTTTCATGCAAGGCTAAGAACCAAAACCCTCTTCCATTTTCTCTCCCAAAGCTCACGGCCATAGGGCTTTTGAGGACCAAAGATTTAGTTTTGCTATCACTTAGTTCATTTCCATCTTTCTATCAAGAACCAAGAAGCTAAAATACAAAACTCTCTCACTTTCTCTCTTGGAAGCTCACGGCCTCCTCACCCAAAAGCATTATCAAACCACTCATAATTTAAACAAACCTTACCACTTGGTCCTAAACTTTATTCTAAGCAACTTTTATAATGTGATTAAGACCTACTTCCATCATCTTCAAGCTTGATTCTTGGATTCAAGTTCTAGTGTTTCAAGGTAAAGGTCTTGAAACTTAATTTCTTATTTGATTCTTGAAATTCTAAGACTATATTTGATCTATGGTTATCTTAATCAAGTTTTAAATGTTAATTTTTATGTGTTTGTTTGGATTTCAAAAGACTACTTGGTGGTGGAAGTTGATACAAAGGATCATACAAGGAGCTTAGGAAGCTACATCTAAGGTAAGAGGGTGATTAACCTCATCAACTAATTATGGTGGTGAGGAATGAAATTTGTATGAAGGTGATGAATCCATGAAAGGATTATTCACTTTGTATAATTTTGTGATTTGTGTTTAATTGCTTTATTTGATTTTATTGCCTTGATATTATGCATGAATTTGATACTGTAGGATTATGATGTTTTATGCTTGTTGTATGATATAAATTGTGATTGAGAAGAAATGGATTTTTGCTTCCACAGACCAAGAGGCTCACGGCCACTTTGCCCACAAATGGGTAATTTTATGCAAAAATGGCTTATAAATGTTAACCTAGATGATTAAGGGACTAAATAAGGTTTAAGGATTTTGCAAGTTAAAAGTTGATGAACAAACTTTATTACACATAAAGGAATCGATTTTTGGCTTCAATTATAGAAATAAGTTAGAAAGATGATTTGAAATTTGAAGCATTTTATTTAATATAGTTTTTGGTCGGAATGATGAAAATGATTTATTAATTGTGAATTCAGTTGTTTATTTTTATCACTAATTAAGAAGTGATTTTCGGCCATTATAGTGAATTTAAGACTAAAGAGTAATTTTGGGATTTCAAGCATTTTAGTTAAATGGATTTTTAATAAATTAAATGGAAAAGGATTTGATTTAAAATTTAAAATAATATAGATTTTGAGAATAATATAAGTTTTGGAAAAATATTAGAAAATATTATTCAAAAGAGTTTTAGCAAGAAAATAATTCTTAAGGATATTTTGGAGTTTTAAATATTTTATTTAAGAAAGTTTTATTAAGAGTAAAGAACAAATATTTTGAGATATCTTGAATTAATTTACATGATAAAAGTTTTTGTGGAAATGTTAAGAAATATTATTTGGAGGAGGTTTAGTATAAAAATGTTACAAATATTATTTAAAGGTGATTTATTAAGGAAATAATAGAATTAAAGTCCAATTTTGATAGTAAATGAGAAAATTTTTAATTTGAGCTTAGAATATTGAGAAAATGTTTTACGCGATTGAAAATACGTAGAAAAACTCTTACGTGATATAAAAATGATGATTTTTAGCTATGTGATTGAGAAAACATTTTAAAACCTTTACTCAATTGAGAAATCGTTGAAAAATTGTTACGTGATTTGAAAACGTAACAGAAGTGTTACGCGATTGTGAAAATGAGATAAAAATATTACGCAATTGAGAAATACGGTAATTTGTTATCGGGCTAATGTATTGAATCTAGATATATCAACGTATGGTTATAGCCGATAAAGGCTTGTAATATGCATAGTCATTAATCATGCATTATTTGTCAGTCGGTGTCTGTTAAGGCTATTGTTGCCTAGGAGTTGAATTACCCCTTGTGCAGGTGCGAATTGCGTAGTGAAGGTCTATAATGGATCTTGGAGGCGTCGAGACGCGGGATTCCACATATGGTCAGTTAGAAAGCGCTACTGTGCCGTGGCAACCGATGCAAATGTATCGATGATCTCGATGAAAATACGATTCCTATTCCTGATCTGGCATAGAATGTCTACTATAATACCTGATGTACAAATTGAAAAATTATAGCACTTGGCCAGAGGCGGCCGACATACAGACATATCTTCTGGATCATTCTCTCTGAAATTATGTTAAGCTCCATGGAGTAGGAAAAGGGTGCATTGTGCATAAGCATGGTCAATATACATATTGATGTGGTATAGTCAATATACTTATTTTGTGGTATGATTAGTATTCATGTTATTGTGATATACATTGTTAAATTTTCTGTTAGTTGATAACATGATTAAACTTGTTATTCTGTGATATTGTTATATGTGAATGACCTTATTGTCATTACTGTTCTTTGCTGCCATGATGGTATTGATGTAGGGGATCTCACCTCTTTATTGTATTGTTCTGTCTATTTCTGTATTATGTTTACGTTTGTGAAGACTGCGATGGTGGCAAGAAGGGATCTGCTAGGTTTGTTTAGACTATAGTTTCTTGAAGGCGCTAATGCTTGGCGTGTCCATTGGGACACAGAGCATATAGAGTATTATGGTGACATTACTCTATCTATAAGTAGGGACCCGACATGGAGTCACTACTTCTTCTTTTACTGTTGCATATGTAGAGTTTGTTTTACCTATCAGGGAGTTGTGGAATGATATTCACTATACTCCTAGGGAGGACTCCGAGATATATTTTGCTTGGATTTCTATCCATCGAGACATTCCCGGCTATGGAATTTATCTTTTGAAGCGGACTCTTTTCTTTAGGTGTTGTGAATTTGGGCCAGTCTAAGTTAGTTATGTTAAACGTTTTATGTTTTAGGTAAGTAAGTATAATGTGTGTATAGTTGTATTAAACTTTGTTTGTATGTAAAGTATATTATTCAGTTTTATGTTTGGTGTTTCTAAAATTCGGTAAGTTTATATTATCCATAAAAAAGTAATTTTGAAACCCGTATTAAAATAATATGAAATATTTTATAACTTAGGTAAAGAATTTAAAAGGAGTTGGTCTGAAATATGATACCCTAAGGAGGGTGTTACAGGTTCCATAACTGATTGAATGAAACTGAGGGTTGCCACTCCTATCATACTTGGCAAAATCAGGAATCTTGAAGTCTTTAAGGATTATGACATCCGTGGTAGGACACAGTTCTTCTATGCTAAGCGGTCCATAACCACTGGGGCCCTTGATTGCTTTGATTTGTTCTTTCATCCTTTCCATCCATTCTTCTTCCATATTATCCTTTTGAATTGATGCATGACCACTCCCGGCAGGAAATCCTGTTGTCACTAGGATGGACATATGTGGTTGTTCCCATGTGAATTTAGCATTACCATGAACCTCATTTTGAGTATCCTCTGAAGAACGATGCCCTTCTCCGATAGGAATCACTAGTGGTGCCGTATTCGAGGTTCTTCCCACAATAGGCATCTCAGTGGTGATCCTGGGGTTTGTCCCCATGAAAGTGATAGTTGGCAAGTGCGGATGTGTCCCAGTCACTCTTGTGCTTCTGGTCGCCCCAATCAAGGTGAGAGTCTCCCTCATGGCTAATAACATTTCCTCCATTCTTCTCTAAGACTTTGCCATTTCATTCATCCTCCCTTTAATCTCATCGACTTCCATACTCAAGTTTCTGCCTTCACTCTCAGCAACCATTGCTGCAAGCCTTGTTCAAGCCCTTGTGTTGTGAACTCGGGTTTGGTTGGTGTCTTCTTTCCTAGGCCGCACAATGGTTCCTTTTGTTTGATTTATCAAAACAAAATAACATTAGATGAAGAATGAGATTTTGAGATGAAAACATTTTCTCTTCTTTTTTTTTAAAAAAAGGAAATGTTAGGAATGTCATGAAAATGAAAGATGATGTATTTTTTTTGAATGCTGGGAATGCCATAAAAAGGTAAGATGATGTTTTTTTTTAATGCTAGGAATGCCATGAAAATTCAAAATGATGTATATTTTTTTCTTTTTCTTAATGCTGATTTTTTTTAATGAAATAATGAATGACATGAGGAATAGATAGGTAAAGAAGAAATTTTTTTTGCTGGGAATGAAAATGTAAGATGATGTTTTTTTTTAAACCCTTTTTCTAAAAGTGCTATGGATGCCATGAAAATGCAAGATGTTTTTTTTTCAGAATGCTATGAAAATGTAAGTCATGAGTAATGCAAGATGAATTATCTATTTTTCTTATTTTTATGCTGATTTTTAAAAAAAATGCAAGAAATGAATGACATGAGAAATGGATAGATGAAGAAGAAGTACGCCCCCTTTGTGCCCTAGTCAGGTGGAACTTAAAGGTTGGATTTCTTGAAGGTCGTGTATCTAATTTTAGAAGCCATTATGTTCAATCTATCAGTGCAAGGTTTTTTAGGACGGATCTAAACTTTTAAAAATGTCATGGCTCCCAGATTGCCTTATCTCAAAAAACAAGGACCCAATTCATGAATTAATCACAAGTATGGATAAACCCTCTCAATATGACTAGTCCATGAGACTAGTAACAATCTGAGTGGCGTCTCAATAAATGTCAAGTGAGCATAAAGCCCCTCAATAACAAAAGTCAAGACCCCTCATATTCCTCGGGTTCAAAAAGACTCGGGTATAGAGCTTAAAAAGTGTGTGAGGTAAGTAATAGTGACGTGTGTGAGGGAGCATACAAAACTGTACATAAATTTTAAAAGACCAAATTACTCCCAACCTGTAAAAACGTATATACAACAGCCAGCCAACAATCATCTATCCTAGGGTTTCAACAATTAACCACAAAATATATATACAAGTCACAATATACATAGGATAATGCTATCAGATATTTACATAAAAATACTAAATAAAATCTATTTACAAACAAATAAGAAAACAAAAATAAGGACAAAAAGGGGTAAAATAAATAAATAAATATTAATAATTTGTACAACTAACAACAACAGGCCTGACTCTCAAAGTATTCCCCAATGGAGTCACCATCTGTCACAATTGTGATCGCGATGAAAAAGTAACTCATGGGATTTTAAAAATATGAAAAATGGAGTCGCCACTAATTTTATTTGAATTAGGAAAAATTAGAAAACTTTTCTTAGAAAAAATAGTCTTTGAAACCATATTGGATTTAGGAGTCGGTTATGTTATAGGGAAGGGTGAAAACTTAATTCCAAAGCACCCCTAACACACCCGTCCTGAGACGGTACCTTAAGTCAGTTGTGCAAATTCTTGATAATCTCAAATATATTTATTTTACTCCTCTTTTTTTAAAAAAAGGCAATAAAACTATTTTTTTTATTTTTTTAATTATTATTTTTCGTAAAAAAAGGAAAGAAAGAAAAGAAACAACTAAATTGTGAAAATTTAATTTTGGGCTTGACAGAATAAAGATTCTACTCCTACTTATCCCCAGGTGTAATGAGGAACTCAAAGCCACGTAGTTCTCAAGAAAAGAAGTATGGATTGATTGATTTTAATTAAGAAAAAAGATTTTTGAAAATGGATTTTGTTTGAAAATAAATTCATTCTTGCACAGGGTTCAAGTTAGCACTGGACTACTCAATAAACTCCTATGATCCAAACGACATTAAAGATAACATCCACTATTCAATCAATATCATTGGTCATTGCATTAATTAAAAGATTTTTTTATTATATATTTTCATTTTTTTAGGGAAAGCACAAGGACAAACAAGTAAACACAAACAACATATTGTCATACGATGAGCCAAATAGATAAAAATAAATAAATAAATAAATAAACCAAACTAAACACAACAACTCAAAACAAATTTTACTTTTTTAATTTTTTTTTTTTAATTTTTTTATAATTTCTTTTAATTTTTTATTTTATTTACTTTTTTATTAAAACAACCACCATGCCTGATTTTTGTTTTCTTTCTAATTTTCATTATTTTATTTTATTTTTTATTTTTTTGTATTTTTATATATTTTTTTTTTGTTCCATGCTTGACAAAGTACTCTAAAATTATCTCAACTACCAACACACTTAGCCCATTTAATCAAAGACACTAAACATGAAGCTAAAAAGAAAACTAATGACTCAAAGCAAAAAAAAAAAAGGGCCCAAACTCTTTCAGAACCAAGCCCAAGCAACACAAAAATAACAAAAAAAAAAACAAGGTTGGCCCAAACTACAAAAAAAGCCCAATTTCTTTCTCACTTTAAAAAAAACATATTTTTTTATTGTTATTTTTTTCTTTTCTTCAGCAAATATATATATAAAAAAGAACAGAATTAAGAAATCAAATAAAACACATAGTATAGCTTATGAAAGGGGGGGCTGGTTTGAAGTAGTTGTAGATGGCTTGGATGGCGAAAATAGGATGGACGGTGGTGCTCGATTTAGGCGACGGTCTGGTGAGGGCGGTCGGGGTGGCATGTCAGTTAGAGCTCGACGGAACCGAGTCAAGTTTGCAAAACGAGAAGCGTGCGGCGCGATGCTGTGTATCAGGTTTGCGACTACTGGTTTTCAAGGGCGAGTGGTGCAGCTGACCCGCACGGTGCAGGCCATACTTGGTTATGTGGGCTCGGTTCAAGCGCGGAGGTCGACAAGGCTACGAATCTAATTTCTTGTTTTGGATCCAGATTTGGTGGAGGCACGGAACAGGAGAGCTGGTGCCGAGTTGGGCGGTTGACAGTCTGACGTCTTGGGTCTGGTTGACGAGTTGGCGTGGCTAGTTGGCGTAGTCTAGGCGATGGTGCAGGTTATTGGGTTGAGGACGGTGAGGTGTGTATGTGTGATGGAGAATGGTAGGTTGAATGTGGTTATGGAGGTTGAAGTATGTTGGTGAGGACGGTTGAAGGTGATTTTGGGTGGGATGGTTGTGTAATGGTGGTTATGGAGGATGGTTGGTGTTGGTGAAGATGGTGAGGTTGTTATAGAGATTGATGTGTGGTGAGGTGATGGTGAAGATGATGAGGTTGGTTGTTATGATGAAATGGAGGGGTATGGCTATAGGTGGTGGGTTTGTGGGTGGTTAAAGGTTGAAGATGAAGGTGGTTATTAATGGTGGGTGTGGGTGGTTGTGTGGTTATATGGAGGTTGAAGATGATGAATGTGGTTGTTGGGTGGTGGGTTGAAGATGGATGGCTGCAAAGTGGTTCTTAATGGGTGGTGAAATGGGTGTTTTGGTGGTATGCGGTGATGGTGAAGGAGTGGGAGATGATGGATGGTGAGGTGAAGGTAGGGCCGTGGTGGTTGCAAGGTGAAGCGGTGGGGTATGATAATGAAGGTGATGCTACATGATGGTAACAGAGGGTGGTTTTTGGTGATGGTGTGGTGAATATAAAGTGTGGATCTTTGGTGGTTTATGGGTGTTGGTGGTTGAGGGAGGTGGAGATGGTAGTTTATGGGTGTTGGTGGTCGAGGATGGAGATGGTGACCGTAAATTGATGGGTGTCCCTCCCTCTTGAGGCTGCTATTTACTTGGGAATTTATAAGGGGAAAATTAGGTGTTTTTTTTTTAGGGTGATGGTGGCTAGGGTTTGGCTACAAGAGGTTGATAGGTTAGGTGAAGGTGATAGATCTGGATTGATCCATATTTGATGGGTCACAAATTGGTTTGGGCTCAATTAGGGTAGTTGGAGAAAAATTGGGTTAAGCTTAAGAAAGTTTGGGTCATCTTCTATTCTTTTTTTTCATTATTTTTTATTTTTCTCTTTTTTTAATTTTTATTTTCATATTTTTTTTTTGTTTCTAAACAAAAGGGTTGTAATGCCCCAAACAAAATTGAGTGTTCATATATGGTATCAGAGCAGTTCATCCTGTTGAGCCGGGGTATGGACTGACTATGCTTATGTATGTGTAGTGTCTGTTGTGCATTTCTTGTGTCTTACATGTGATTGTTTGAGTTAAATTACATCACTTGCCTTTGATATGTCTATTTTAGCTACTATTGCACGGTTACTTGATATTGTGATTAGCTACCTCAATATAAATTGTTATGTGTTTACAGGAAACTATGGCAGCACGAAGGTGACCATGTGGGTGCAAGAACAGGAACTCTAGGATTGAAAGTCTGGGTATGGCCGAGGCCGTGATGGCAATAGCCGAAGCAATGTGTGAGCAGACGACAACGAATGCCACAACAATGATGGAGCAAGCAGCTACAACTGCTAGGGTGATTGGGAGGCTAAAGGCTAATCAAACACAGCCTACACCACCACCGGTACCACCACCAGGGCATGAGGTACAGGGTGAGAGAAACCAAGGTTTTCATGACCTTTTAGAGTTTCAGAAGGCGAGTCCACCATCATTCAGAGGAGATTATGACCCGATAAGGGCTGAGGAATGGATAACTGAGTTAGAAAATATTTTTACAGCTATAAGAGAAGAGCAGAAGATGTCTTTTGCGGCATACATGTTAAAAGGGGAAGCTAAGCACTGGTGGAACAGTGCAAAGAGGATGATGGAAGTAGCTGGGACCCAAGTTTCTTGGGAGGTGTTCAAGGTTATCTTTTTGGAGAAATACTTTCCACAAACTTTACAAGAAGAGAAAGAGGTGGAGTTTTTACAACTACAACAAAGGAACATGACGGTTGGACAGTATGTAGCCAAATTCGAGGAATTGTCCAAGTTCTCTTCTTCACCCCGATACAATCCTAATGATAGTTGGAAGTGTGTGAAGTTTGAAACGGGTTTGAGAAAGAGTATGAGGAGGTTGGTGAAACCTTTTGAGATCAGGGATTACCCTTCCTTGGTTAACAAATGTAGGGTTGTTGAACTCCTGAGTTTTAGACCACAGCACAAGCATCAATCACAAGATTCCTACAAGCGGAAGAGTACAGAAAATAGATTAGAGGGGAGTATTCCACAGCATAAAAATAAAAAAGACAAAGGAAAACAAGATCAGAAGGTCAGTTGTGAGTAGCTATATGCTAAATATGGTAGACACCACAGACATAAAGCTTGTGTAGCTGATCAGTTAACATGTTACAAGTATGGTCAGCCAGGTGACTTGGCAAGAAATTGTTCTCCAAGAAATGAGGCAAAGTCAGAGGTTAGACCAGGAAGAGTCTACTATTTGGATGCCAAGGAGGCAACACAGTCTTCGGGTTCAAGTAAAGGTGAGTACATGGTTATACTTATTGAGTAATTTTGTTTTCTTGAGGTTTGGTTGTACCTATTATTGTGTGTGAGTTGTTTGGGGCTTCTTACCATACGTAAACCAAATTTTGGGAACAAAATTTTAAAAAGGATGGGAGAAATGTAACACCTGTGAAAACATGATAGACTTGTATGTGGTTACGGAGGTAGCCTAATACCTGATTATCATGCCTGTTAATTATTGTGACCATCTGAGCACGTTTAGTCACTTTGCTATAGCATTATGTGTGAAATATAGCTATTTTTAGCCCCAGCTTTGACTTAAACTGCTTAGTTGATGGAAATAAGTGTGGAGAACTTGTTTCTAGGTCACAAATGTATGGAAGTAGATGTGGTTAAAGTCTGAGGTTAATTGGAGTTAGTTTGACATTTTTGAGAATACTAGTTATGTGTTTTAATGCAGATTGACCCCCAGTAGTTATGAAAAATTATGGAAATGATGAAACAAGATTTTTTTATGAGTCTTAAGATTTATTTGAAACTTGTTGGAAGTTGGAAAACTGGATTTGGTGAAAACCAAGTGTTTTTAGAAGATCGGGAGTTACAGCTTAGTTATAACACCCTAATACAATTTATCGTAAAATAAAACAAAATATTCCAAAATAAATTGTATTAGACATGTCACTTCTAATAATGCAGAAAATAAAAATCCATAATAACTTACACAATCACTATAGAGAGCCATGAGTGATCAAAAAGTCATATGTACAACTATCACTGGCCAACATGCCAAAAAGTATACATAAACTTTTCTAAACAACCAGAAATATACACATATACAAACTAGTTCTTAAAGAAAACAAAATACTAATCTAAGCCTTCTGCTTCTTCTTTTCTTTGCCCTTATCCTTTGTAGGGACTTTACCTAGATTTACATGGAACACACAGGGGTGAGAAATTATAATTTCTCTGTATAAGCATACCAATACTAGCAGTTAATCATTTACAACAAATAATTCAACTGAACTCAAACATTTTCAAATGTAAAAGAATATCTGATAATCAATAACATCAAAGAATCGCCAATACAATCCTAAGGTATTATCGAACAAGTAACTAAACAATTAATCGGTTAAGCCATGACAAATGCCCATACAATTGTCAATCGTACAATACTTTATGTTATGTATTATGGTTATGCTCAAACAAAGTCCACATATTATGGGTGTGCAATGCCAATGCAGGTTTTAAAGTTGAAAACACAAGTTATTTACTTATTTTCCCTCAAGAACCGTGTTCCTTGTATATACTAAGTAGAATAGGCATCTTGCTCTGACACTACCTGGTGATGTGTGGACTACTTTCCCTCACAAAAGTAAGAGTAACGACACTAACTCTATACATCGGTAACCTTGACCATACAAGCAAACCTACTAGGGGAATTCAGATACAACACCTCATTCTCAGGTCATATGGTTGTGCACACCATCTAAGGTTACAATACATAGGAAAACAAGCAATACCAAGTTTGAAAAACCAAATATCAAGGTCACATATCAAACACTAGAATATAAGAATCTTAGCCTTACTTATCCAACAAAGGTAGCTAAATTCATCTATCCAGTTAAACAGTATTTAGAACATTCCAAAATCACTCACAAGTGACTTAGAAATCAACCTTATATTGAACAAAGTTCTAAACACTAACCTAGGCATTCCATCACACTTGAATGTCTAAGATTTTTCCTAAATTTTCATATATGCAAGTTGATAATTCTCCTTAAGAAATATCTCAAAAAATGTCTCAATACACCCTAAAAGACTTGTACAAATGATTCCAACAAGTAGGGAATTAAATTAGCAACGCAAGTTAAATGACATTCTTTGTTTTGCCTCAGCGCTCAGGCGCACAAACAATAGCATCAAGCAAGACTCTCTGGACGTTGGGCGCTCAAGTGCTCTAACACAAGCATCTAAGCGCTAATTGTCTAGCAGCATGCAATCATCTTCTAGGCTGAGGGCGCTCAGGCGCTCCCTGTAGGGCACCTAGGTGCTCGTCGCCCAAAACAGAATTTGCAAAATTCTGCAGACGTGAAGCACTATTCCATTAGTGCAAAACATGAAAATTTATCTCTTCAAATCTGTTTCTTGGTGATTTTAAGTCCCAAACAAGTTCACAAACATGAGGGAAACATAAAACACTAATTGATTTCACCAAAAATGGATCAAAACAATAATTCACTCATCCAAACCCCTAAAATCAACAAATAGAGCATTTTAGGTCCAAAATGAGGATTTTCAGTTGCTAATCCAAAATCTTAACATGAACAAGTCATAAACACCATTTAAAACTCATCCAACTAAGAAAAACACTTAAAACACTTAAAACACTTCAAGAACTTAATTTGGCATATTAGGTTTCAAATAGCCTAAGTATGGAGAATGAGAAAAAGATGAAGTTTAAGTCCAAAAACCCCTACCTTGAATAGCAAAGATGTTGACGATGATGAATATAATCACAAATCCTCAAGCTTGCCTTTCCCCTTTGATCTCCTATTTTTCCTTTCTTCTTCTTTATCTTGTTTTCTCTCTTTTTCTCCTTTCTCTTTTGTTGCTTTTACTTCTATTTTCCCTAACTGTGAAGAGAAAGAATGAAGTGAGAAATAAGAGATTAAGAGCCAAGTAAAAAGGCTGAAACCGTGGATAGCTACGGACCAAGCATTATAACACTGATATTTCCCGATCTCCAAAAAACACTCAACTTTAGCTAAATCAAGATTTCCAAATTCCAACAACTTAAAAATAAATACTAAGATTCATTAAAAAAGTTATTTCACCAGTATCATAATTTTTCATATCTGTGACTAGTCAATCCGGTATTAAAACACATAACTAGTATGCCAAAAAATACCAAACAGACTCTAATTATTCCCAAACTTTAACCATATCACAGAATGCACATTTGTGACTTAGAAACAAATTATTCACATTTATTTCCATTAGCTAAGCCATTTAAGCTAATATCTGAGCAATTTTAAGTTATTTTTCACTTTTCGACTTGTAGCAAAGTGTATAAACTAACTCAGATTGTCACAAAATTAAACAGGCATGTTAAGCAAGTATTAAGCTACCTCTGTAACTATTTACAAGTCTAACATATTGAAGAGGATGTTACATTAGTCACATAAGTGACCAAGCCTTTCATGTTTCTCTTCTTTCTACTGCCTTTGATTCTTTGTCTTTAAATAAGACTTTTCTCTCATTTCTCACCCTCACTTCATGGTTGCAGGCAAGAAAAGGCAAAGAAAAAGGAAAGCAATGAGCTAAAAAGGAGAAAGATCATCATCAAAGCAAGGGAGAGAACTTAGTTTTGCAGAGGAACGACTAAGTGATTTCAATTTCTGAAGATTGAGGTAGGGGGAAACCTTGTTCTTACTCATCTTTCTTTTTCTTCATCTTGTTCATAAGAGATGGCTTGATGTGAGGATTGGATGTTGAGTGTGATTTGGTGTTTTTGGCTTGAATTTTGTTGGAGAACTTGATAATGACTTGTATTTGAGTTATTGAATGCATGGGGATGGATTTTCAGCCCTTAGATACCTTGTTTTCCCTTTTGAGAAAAAAATTGGGGTTTTAGGTTTTGAGTGGTTGAATGATTCTTGATTACTTGGTTTAGTGAAATTAAAGTTGTACAAGAGTTGTAATGTGCTAATGGACCTTGTTTGAGGTTGGAAATCACTTGGATGTGAGATTGGAATGTTTGGAAGAGGTTTGGATCCAATGGAACAGTACCCGCATCTGCAGAATTCTACAGAACCTGTATTCTGCTATGTACGCCGTAGCATGGCACTTGGGGTGCCGCGGAGTGGGTGAGGCAGGGGACGTGCGCCGCAGCGTGGCACTTGGGGTGCTGCAGCATGGGCAGCATTTCCTACCAGTATTTCAACCCAAGGGTTGGGCACCGCAGCGTGGCACATGGTGTAACACCCTCTTTAAGGCGTCACATTTATTGTTACTCAAATTACCAAATTACCCCTTCATTATAAAATCGTGCTTTATAACGTAAATATGAGTTATAAAATTTCTTAATAATAATAAAATAAACTTAGTGGAAAATAAAAACATTACAATATCATCTCAAATACATCATATATACATAAGTTGTAGTATTGTCATACCTAAAAATTTACAAACTAGACTCTCAAAATATTTAAGCCTTAATTTAAACTAATACATTGCCTAAGTACTACTACACAGTAGAACCCTCAGACGGGTCCTTCTCAGATTCCTCAGAAAATAGGAATCCAGTTTGACGCGAAGTCCTACGGACAGGTGTCCACGTAGACGACACAACACTGATCTCACTAGGAGTATGGAAATGAGGTCCCTAATACTGCCTAATGGATAGTGGAAAATCTAGGTGTACATAAATATTAACACTAAAGTAATGATGTCCAAGATGTTGTCTACTCAATCTGATATTTAAATCTCTCATGTAATAATTACTTTCTCTATCCAAATCAATGTGCCGCGCCTTTGATCCTCCATGAAATTGTAGCCTCATGTACCCTAAGAAACTAGGCATCTCCATCTCTTCAAAAACTCAGCTTCCTCTACAAGAATCTGCTCTTCCTCGGCCTCTTGCTCAAGTCCTCGCTTAACGTCTTTAAAATTATAAATATAATACAAATAGGCATACAAAAAGGTGAGATCACCTACGCCAATACCAGTATAGTGGCAATGAAGATAAACACATACAATACATCATACAGATACATCATCCACAACTACAATTATGTCATCAACATCAATTATCACCACAACACATGTAATACACAAAATTACGATCATGCCATTACCAATATTCAAATATTCAACAATTCAATTATCATAAATAATAATTGCGATAATACCCTCCATAACTATATGTATGCACACACACTTAATTTCCTACTCCATGGAGCTAAAACTCAGATCGGAGAGAGTGATTGAAAAGATCTGTCTGCACCAACATGCCTCAGATCGCGTGCTCAATTTTGCACATCTAGCATATGCACGATAGTCTTTATTAGATCTTGATTAAGAATAGTGTCTCGGTCCGGATCATTGGTGTATTACGTCGGTCTAACCCACGGTACAGAAGAGCTACCAACTACCCATTGTAGGCAACCCGCACCCCAATGCCCCCAAGGTCAATGAGTGACCTACACTACGCATATCGCACCCACTCAGGAGGTGTATTCTCTCCTAGGCAATTAGCTTTATATAGTCCATCGGACCTTTCCAATGCATGTACTATGCACCATTTACAGTTCCCATTCATTATCACATATTCGGGGTCCACTAAATAACCCAACAGTACAATTATTGTATTTTCATCGCGTAAATATATTTTCACATTTTCTCAATCGCGCAACAATTTTGTCGCATTTTCAAATCGCGTATCAATTTTTCAACGTTTCTCAATCGTGTAAAATATTTTTCATACGTTTTAAATAAAAAATACTATTTTTCTCATTTAACACTAAAATTGACTTTATTTTTCATATTTGCATAATAATCCCTCAAAAATATAATATTTACATTATAGTCCTTATTTAAATAATATTTTCATAATAGTCCTCATAAAATTTATATTTACGAAGTAGTCTATCTTTTATAAAATATTTACAATATGACCCATCATTTATAAAATATTTATAATATGACCCCTCTAAAAATAATAATTACAATATGGCCCCTTTAAAAATGAAAATTATAATATTACCCCTCTAAAAATAAAAATTACAATATAACCCCTCTAAAAATCAATAATTATACTATTTCCCAAAAATGGTAATTCTTTCCTTTACTCCCAATAATACAGCTCAAATTTTCCAGATGCGCTTCAAAACCCATAGGGTGAGCTATACGTCAGTAAACTTCAAGTATTGACACTCATTTCATTTCATAACCCATTTATTTAATTATATCAAATTGTTTTCCCAAAACCATTTTGCTTGCTTCATTCAAACTTATCCAAATTCATTTCCTTCTCAATTAAATCATTAACCTCAATTTGAACTCATCATTCTCAAGACTTTGGTCCTCTAAACCCTAGTATGGCCGTAAGCCTCAAGCTCTTTGGAGCTATCATGAATTCGTTCCATCATGTTATTCACATCTTACTTTACACATACATTTTCATGCTTCCATAATTATACATACATACATAATATCAAAGCTATGGACATATTATCACACATGCAAATCATAAACACAAAATCATACACATCACAAACACAATCAAAGAACATCAAGCAATAGGTAAATAAACCCTTATGGATTTATCACCATACACAACCATCTCCACACCACCAAAACTTGGTTGGTGAGGTAAAATATCCCTCTTACCTCTTGAAGACAATATCTTCAAGCTCCTCTCCTTCTCCTTGATTTCATGTGGATCACAAACAAAACCCTAAAATTCTCAAACAATTAACAAAATCACATATTTGGGGTGTTACACATGGTGTGCCATGACGTGGGTTCTTGGGAGCAACTATGAGTTGTGTTTGATGCTATGGAGCCTTCCAATGGTGTAGTTCCTTCTTTTATGATTCTTAATGAGCATTGAGACTCTAATAAAAGTATCTAACGAAGTGTATATGTGGTGAATGTAAATCAATTAGTATGTTATTTATTGTGGTACTTAACATCATTGTATTTAATGTTTGTAGTTAGGAATATAAATCAATTGACATGCTAGTTATTATAGTAATTGGCATAACTGTTGTTCCATAGCTATGTTGATGAGGTTGAGTCCTCACTGTTGATGATCCAATGTGATTTTGAATGAGAATGTAGTCAGCCCTTCTTATCACAGTGATCACTGTAGGTGATCGAATATGATTTTGAATGAGAAGGCAATCAACCCTTCCTATCATAGTATCATCATTGAAGACTGTCTAGTAATGGTGGACTCCTTACTACCGGGATTATTGAAGACTGCATTGATGAGGATGGTTTAATTCCCTCAATACCGGGGATGAAGACTATTGGAATAAGGTTTTTAGTGCTTGTTCAAGACTAGGGGGAGATTGCTTTGTTTTGTTCGAGACTCATACATGTCATGACACTACCATCGAGCTGGGTTCTTGTAAATGAAATCATACATTATACATTACATATTTAGGTTATTGCATAAGCATGAACATAAGGCATAATTTGGCATAGCATGACAATTGTATGGGCAGTTGCTAATCATAACATAATCATGCATTGCAATTGTATGAGCAGTTGTGTATTCTTTATGTGAATGGATATATTCTGGTTTTTGAACACTTCTATCGAGAATTGCTATTTCTCACCTCAATTGTATTGCCATATAAATCCATGTGCAAGTTCTTCGAAAAGGAAGAAGAAGATGTATAAGGACTAGCATAGTATAGATGCTGTTTTGGATTGAACTTGTATATTTTTTATATTTTTTTAGTTTGTTTTGAGTTATGTATAATAGTATGCCTTTTGAGGCTGTGATGTATATATATAACTATTGGTACGTGGCTCTCCATAATTATTTATTTATGTAAATATTATGGGTTTGGTTGTTAGTGGTAATATTATCAATACTGAATATTCTCACATAGGTCAAGTCTATCGGGATATTGAAATTTGGATTTTACGTTGAGAATTTGAAGAGACTATGAATTGCTTTGAGAAGCTATGATTTTGAATGTATTGCGGTTGAATTGTTCATTATGATGCTCATGAGAATTAAATGCAAAAAATATGCTTTTCCTTGAGATTAGGTAAGGGAATACCTTACCAAAGGTAATGAATGAATAAATCACCTTGTTAGGAATAGGTTCTGTATGGCAAAGTATGGCCACTGAGAGTGAGCTCACATCTGACAAGCAAACTATTAGCCAAAAAAAAGTTGAGCATGAATAATTCCCTCTCGATTGAGAAAGATTAAGGATGAATAATTCCTTCTCGATTGAGAAAGGATGAGGTTGAGTAATTCGTTAACGAATTAAAGAATAATATAACTTCTCAAGGGATAAAGCATAAGATAAAGATAATGAAAGAATTGATTATTGAGAATTGCATTGGCATATGCATTTCTCTATTATATTACTGTTGATGTTTTGGTATATCTGTATATTTGACTTGTTCTGATTAGAATGAACCTCTGCATCGAGAATTAAAAAATATTTTGCCTTTGGCGGCATATCTATTAACCTTTTCTATATCCCGAGGTAGCTAGAATAATCATGATGACATTCTACTTATTTGTTTGAATTATTGAGAATTCTTAAAATTCTCACCCCCCACATTTCCATTATATTCTAGATATTGAGTAGGCGACAGGGTAGTCATGGTTTTGATTACTATATTCTTCAAGTACATAGGTGGCTGGTGGACTTATTCCCCTAAGACCAACACTTATACTCTGTATGGTACTATGGGGGTTCATATTCACTCCCGAGGTGGTTGGTGGAAACTCAGGGTAATGTTCTAATTTTAGTTCTCTTTTTAGAATGAAATCTATAGGATCTTTTGTTTTGGTTGTAACATATTCAGGGCATGTATTGATATATCTGAATGTTAAGCGCCTATCTAAACTTTGGTATATATGTAGTTACTCATCTAACTGTGGACTTGATACATTACGGATGTAGCCTTTGTGCACTTTGTGTGGACTACCATAGGTAGTTATGCCTATGACTAGACTATATATACATGACATATTTTGTATATGGATGTGTAAAAGTTATTTCTTATAGCTATTGGATTGATTATTCGTTGATTCAGATTAGTATACTAAGTTAGAGTTCTACCTTGAAGAACTCATTCAGAAAGAATGGTGTAATTAGAGGCAAGTGATTAGCCATTACGTGTTATCCAAGGGCTTTCAGCCCAGCTCACCATGAGAGCTAAATAACTAAATTCCACCAGACAAAATCAAAATGTAGGACGTATATGAGAATAAGTTAATTGAACCCAAGAAAGGAATAAATCTAAAATACAAGATGGTTTATTATACAACAAATTTAGATAATTTGGACTCAGATAATAAAACGTTGATGAACTATTTCCTATCTGGTTCACCTAGACATAGCTAAGGTGAACTATATAGGATATAGGGCATCACATTTGGTGGTATCAGAGCAATTCATCTTGAAAATCCTAAGGTATGGACTAATTATTGATAATCACATATTTTATACATTAATAAACCTTCATGTTTAGTCATTTACACCTTCCATGTCCTTAATTATTTGAGCCTGGACATATTTTATAAGTTTGGGCTCAAATTGGGCTTAATTGATAATTCCCAGCATTGTTGAGGTTTTACATTATTTCTGTATTTTAGCCATATCTTGAGTTCTAGATATCTAATAATTTTGCATTTTACCTTGTAGGAAATGTGAGAGGAAGTTCTACAACTTTGATGAAGAGCTTGAAGTCTCAATCAGATGTATAGTAGACCGAATTGGGCCTGGAAATTCAGAATACGAGTTTAGTGACCCTTTGATATTGTTTTGATCATAACTTGAGTTGTAGAACTCCAAATTGCTTGAGGTTTGGGCCTAATTGCTCATAATGGACCTAGCTTTATATCTAAGTAGATTCTAATCATGTGAGGCCAAAATAAGAGGTAGTTTTAGGAGTTTTAGGCAGAAATTAGAGGCTGGGCAGAGAGACCTCTCATTCTACACTTTTCTCTTCTTCTCTCTAGAACTTCTTCCTCCTTCTAGAATTTCATTTTCTCTTCTTTTATTTTTCTGAGTTCTCCCCTTCTAATGGAGGGGTAGGGCCTTTAAATCAATCCAAGAGATTGAATAACTTGATGCTTAATCTTGCGATTCTGTTTTAATTATTATATTCATCTATTAATCAGGTCTCTCTTCTTCTTCTTCTCTTTGTTAATTTTGGTTATTTGATTAGAATTTTCATATGTTAATTGCGTAATTATCATGTGCAAAGAGATGAACTCAGAGATTAAACAAGACATTGAAGGTGTTTGATGAAATGTTTAACTTGGTTGGATCTTGGCTTTTAAGTTAATTTCGGTTTGGATGGGTGCTTAATTTGTATAACCTTAATTTATTGAATGAAGTGTTTTTAGTAGAAGATCCATGGATCATTGAGAGGCGTCTTGAAGTGATCTAAGACCAAGGACTTGATTGATAATTGAATAGACCTATAATAATCAAGAATGGATTAAAATCAAGTTTGGTTGCTTTATTAATTCTATTTTATTCATTTTTGTTTGAATTCTGTTATTTACGTTTTCTGTATACTTAACCCTGCCTTCCCAATTTTGGCTTGATCTGATCTAATTGCAACTAACATCCTTGAGAGATGATCCGGTGTTAACTTCTATGCTACAAGCCATAGGTATAACTCGGTTTTAATTTTGATTGAGTTCGGCACTCGTCAATTATGCTAGAGATAAATGAAGTTCCCTTTTATGTTATGCATTAATAGTTTTTATCACTAATGATAAGATTTATGGTTATATTAGATATGCATATCTACTTGAGGTGTGATCGTTAAAAGTTTTTACTATGCTGGTTACATGATATTGAGACTAATCAACTCAATATTGTTTGTTTTGTGTGTACAGGAGCCTATGGCATCCACCTAGCGTACTCCTGCCAACAATGATATGGCAGAGCTTCTAGGAACTTTCAAGGACATGGCTGCTACCATAAGAGAACAAACTACATCCATAAATCGTATGTTGGAACAAATGCAAACAAATCAACATAGACAACTAAACTAGGGAGGTAGTGTAGAACGTAGGGATCAAGTACTAACAGGGAATCCTAACCTTTAGGGTCTTTCTGAGTTCAGGAAGGCCAAGCTTCCATCCTTCAAAGGTGAGTATGACCTTGCAGTCGCGAAGGGGTGGTTGAAGGAGTTGGAGAAAATTTTTATTGTGATAGAAAATTTTTATTGTGATGATAATGGTTCTCAAAAGGCGACATTTGCCTCATACATACTCGTTAGTGAGGCATAGTATTGGTAGACTGATGCCAAGATACTGTTAGTGATAGCAGGTACCCAGATTACTTGGGAAGTGTTCAGGACCACTTTCCTTAATAAGTATTTTTCTAGAAACTTACAAAAAGATAAAGAATTAGAATTTTGAAATTAGAATAGGGTAGCTTGTCTGTGGACTAGTATGTGGCCAAGTTTAAGGAATTATCTAAGTTCTCCTCATACTTCAAGTATAATCCAGATGAGCATAAGAAGTGTTGAAGTTTGAGGCATGTTTAAGGCCCAATTTACTAAGGGTTGTGGGTCTCATGAAGATTAGGAATTTTTATACCTTGGTGAACTAGTGTAGGATAATTTAAGGGTATGGTGTAAGAGGTCAAGTTAAAAAAAGAGGATAGAGCTTCTAGAAGAGGAAGAGATGTGATGCCCCATAACCTACACAGTTCACCTTACGCTCTAATAGGTGAACCAGATAAGATAAAGTTCATCATGTATTCATTTCTATAGCCCATTACCAATTTGGTTAAGTTCCTGACTTATTTGAACTAGGTTGTATTTCAAATTTATTTGTTCCCCTTTTAGATAGCTCGTCGTCCTGCCTAGTTGTTAACTTTATTTGAATCTTAAATTAAATTATTTGGTTCTCAAGGTGAGCTAGGCTGGAAGCCTTTAATCAGAGTGCAATGGAAAATCAGTCTTACAAAGTGTATCTATCATATTAGAGTGAGTCCTTTCTGGAAGAACTCTAACTCTTTTATACATGATAATCTAAATATAATCAACAAAAACATACATAAAACAAGTCACCAGCCCTCCAAGCCTTCCACTAAGTATTATTCATTATAGTTAGTTTGTACATATCTTAAAAGTGTCAGTGTGGGCATCAGTACCCACATACATAGTCATCCATTATAACAAGTAAGTCAACAAGCAGAAAGTGATATAAAAGCCAGTCAGTCAAACATCTTTGTCCAAATACAACAAGTAAGTTCAAATGTATACATATGCAAAAAGAGATCTAGATGGCTACTACTATCCTACTCATCGTCTGTGTAACATTCTCCTTAACCTAATAATCTTAATCAAGGTTATAGAAGCTTAGTAATAATGGTAAGAATTATTTATTAATTCGGGTAATTTTCTAAACTAGTTTGAGTGTAATTTTATAGCATTGAATACAAGAAAATAATTAAAATTTCTTCTTAAACAGTTGATATGATGGAAATAAATATGAAAAAATTATTTCATAGCTATAAATGATTAATAAGAGTTGTAGCAAATTTTGGAGAAGCAACAAAGCTGGTGGAAATAAATATAAAAAATTTATTTCCTAGCTATAAATGATTAATAAGAGTTGTAGCAAATTTTGGAGAAGCAACAGAGCTGGTTTAGTATTTTTAAAGATACCGATGAGAAATAAACGGAACAGCTAAGTAACTCAGAAAATTATGAAATTTCATGGAGATGATAAGTAAGACATGGAGAAAATTTTGGTATAAAATATTAACCAAGATAAACATCAGTAAGTATATTACTTAATCCCTCAGTTTAATTTAACTTGAGATCGAGTAATGAAACTTAACTGATAAATAATAGTATATGGAAAGCTTAACCTAAATTTTTTTATAACACTTATGGATACTTGAAAACTCAACTTTGGAAGATTAAAGTGTACATAACAAATATAAAAGTTTCAGCACCTTATTTTCTTTCCAATTGATCATCTTTTTACCAAATAAATTGACTTTTTCCTTCACAATTTGTGCTTCACTTTCACGTCCCCTAAAGCAACCGAAACAGGGCAACGAAAACAAAAGAAAGAAGGGAGAAAAAAAGAAGTAGAAAAGGGAGGAAAAGTGAAGAAAAAAGTGAAGAAAAATCAAGGAACTAAAGCTAGGAATTGAGGTAAAGGTTGGTTGCTTCTTATTTGCCTTGTTTTTATATGTTTCTTTCAATTAAAAATTCTTTTTTTGAGTTGTTATGGTTCATGCCTATACTATGTTTGGGAGAGAATTCTTTGCTTGATTTCTTTGCATTAAATTGTTCTTCCTTCTCCATTGATTCATGAGTTGAGTTTGTGATATTATTTATGATGGGAAATATGAGTTTTTCTTATATTTATGGCTGGATTGTTTACTACTACACAGAGGAAATAGGGATTTTCTTATTTCTAAATTATTGCTCTACTTTTAGTGAATGTTGAATGAAGTTTGAAACTTGTCTTAATGAAATTCATAGCTAATCTTTGTTCTAAGTTACTACTTGGACAAAACAAGATATAAATGGAAGAACCTTGATTGACTTATGTTATTTTCTTATTTCTTTGATTTTGGGAATTTTATGAAAGAAATAAATATGTTTGGCCTAATGGAGGTCACGACCATATGATAGCAAGAAGAGAAAATGGTTGAAAATAACTAAGGATTTTGAGATTAATAATGAATAAGAATGATTATTCTTGAGATTTGATTATATGACTTTTAATCTTGAGATATGATTACATGATTAAGGATCATGGTAATGTTAGCCATGTTTGGCAAACCTAGAGTTTGCTTGCTTGATGGTACATAAAATTGATGGATTATACCTTGTTATGATCCTAGTTGTGTTGTTGCAAGTTACTATTTGGTTGTAATACTTTCCCTTCGCTGAATGCTTGTCTAGAGCCCAAGGGAGGGAATTGAGTTAAAATTGTGCTTTTGTTGTTTAATGAATAATTTGTGTTAGTTGAGTTGGATATACATGGAATTGCACTTGTTATTGGGTGTAATTAGTTTTATTATCTTGTTGAGAATTCATGAAGTGTGTTGAATGAAATTGATTTGTGTACATGACTAATATTAAAAGTTGTGTTGCTCCTTGATTTATCAAGTTGAGCTTGAATTTGAATTGGTATTGCTCCTTGAATACTCAAGTTGAGCTATATTTGAAATTAATATTGCTCCCTTAGTTCTTTAAGGTGGAACTAGAATGGTAATTGTATTGTGTTGGATAATCAATGCTCATAGAATTTGTATTTGATTCGAGTATGATAATATGGAAATTTGTATTTTATTCTAGTATGTTATTCCCAACATATGAGTATCCTCTTGTATTGAATATAGATTTTGCATTTTGCCCTATTTGAATATATTTGGCATAAGTGAATTTTGGAGTTTATCCTCGGTGAGGGAAGGGTATCCAGATTCCATTAGAATTATCGAGATGATCCTCTATGAGAAAAGAGATCCTATATTATAAAAATTCCTCACTAGTTTCCTCACAAGCCTAGGTTCCCTCATGTGTATACATAAGGATACTCAGGAATAGTTCTGTGTGACTAGAGAATGGTCATAAATAGGTTGGAATGAGCTTACCTGAAAGCACACTATTACCACGCGAGAATTCAGGTTATGTCAGGTGACTTGGTTCTATGGGAATTAGCATCAGATAATGAACATTAAGAAGAATTTGAAATTGAAATTATAATATTAGTCAGAGTAGTTCTATGTGATTGGTGAATCATCATGAATAGGTTGAAGTGCACCAACCTGAAAGCAGACTACTGCCAAGTGATTTAAATAAGTATTATGATGAACTTGAATTTAAATGATATATTATGATTTAGTATTGTTATAAAAATTATTGAATGGATTTAAGATTTTGAATCTTGTTTGAAAATGTGTTATAAGATCCATTACATGAGTTTATTATCATGGTTCTTATTTGTGAACTGTTTATAAATTTATTTATGAATATAAATTGTGTTGTTTGATAATAAATGTTTTTGGAAAAAAGTTAACAATTGGAATATTGTTTCGGGAAGAAAAAGGATTGGATTTGACTTTTGCCAACTTCTTATGTTATAAAATGAGTTTTTAAAATAATTTTTCCCAGAAGTAGCTGTAAGTATTATGATGACACGTATTTTTTTAATAGTATTACTGAGAATTCTAAGAATTCTCACCCCGTTTTATTTGTAATTCCATAATATTTCCAGGTACGAACCTTTGAGCAAGGAGACTAAAGACGAAGATGTAGACTAGTTTGATGTTGATTTGTATTTTGAGCTGTATATATTTGATACTTTATAACAAATTATGTAAATACTAAGTAGTGTAATATATTCTGTATACTGTTCTTTATAATATTTGTATATTATTCACCCAAAACAAGCTCATATTTTTGTATATCTCTTATATTTATTTTCAAGTATATTATGTTATGTACAAGTGACATACTTAATTTCTATTACTAATGCATAGTTTGGATATGTTATTAGTAATAGTGTTAAGGATGTTACAGTCTGACCCTATATCACAAAACCAAGTCTAGCTCCATCCCCAAGCATACTAAGTGTATACATGATGTGCGCACGAAGCAGTCCTAAGAATAAGTAGGTATTGGTATCCACTGATTACACTCACTCACCCTCAATGAACCCAAGATACACACTAAATAGAGGTATCTTCAAGCTCTAGATATATCATGGAAAAAATATATAGGGGTGAGAATTTTAAGAATTCTCAGTAAATCTATATGAAAATGACATCATAATAAATCCAACTGCCTCGAATTCAAAAGCAAATGTTAGATATAAGTTGAAGAATCTTATTTATAAGTTATTATCCAAAGGCAGAGATTTCTTTTTAATCCAATTCTCTTCACATGATCATAAAATTTAACAAAATATTAGTTATAAATAATATCTATGCAATATGAATTCAATGTTTGTGATTTGGCCATTAGTCACCATATTTAGCAATTGTTGATATGAGGTAATCTTTGTCCTCCAAGGGCGAATGACCCACCTCTCAAGGGGAAATGACCTTCCTTCTACAAGATAGTCTGTTTGTCAAACATGAGCTTACTCACTCTCAATAGTCGTATGTGCTACACAACGCCTATCCAAGTAAGGTAAATTCAATCCTTGCACCTTATTAATATGGACCTTAGTCTTTTGGTAAGATGCACTTATCCATCATTTGGCAATGCTTACTCTTTTCAATGAGAATTTGTATAACGCATCACATATCACATTTCATGTACATATTGTAACATTCCGTTCCTAATTTGCTTAAATAAATAGTTAAATCAATAGAAAAATTACTTGTTTGATTTATTTGTGTGCCTTTAGTATTTTGTAATTTACGTGCTGATGAGAATAGTTTAACCCCTAAATTAAATTAAAAACAATAGACATAATATATGTAGAAAATTTAAATGAGTGAGAAAATTTATGAAAATTTATAATTGTGTTCCAAATGAATAAAAATAACTATAGTGAACTTTTGGGACTTAAATAAATTAAATTGATATTTTTAGCAAATTATAGTGTTTTTTTACTTGTTTAAAAGTAGTGTACAAATTACAATAAATATGATAAAATTATTGAAATAATTTTATAAACTAATAAATTTAGTTGATAATATTGACCTTATAATTAAGTTGGGACTTAATAATTTCATGGGAATAAATTAGAATGAATTTAGAGAGTTAAAATCCAATTTGAATTGAATTAAAAACGAGGTCATGATTACTCTTTAACCAATCAAAATTCATGCAAGTAAAACTTCCTAGCTAATTTTGAATCCCATTGAAGGATAATAAGAAATGATATGAATGGGTTTGAGCTTAAGTAGACCTAAACTAATAGGAATGCATGCATGTAGATTACTTGAATCTCAAGTTAGCTACCTATTACACATAATTAGGACCTAATTCACACTAAGTGACTTAGGTTAAGATCCTATATGAGCCCTAAGGAGTTCTAAAACATGATGACAAGTTAAAATTAGAAGGATTGAGGATTCAAATATTCTAGGAGCATTAGAACTTAACCAAGTGACCAATGGTGACATAAACTTAGTAACTAAGTTCCTACTCCTCTACTTAAACCCAACCGGTGCCCCCTACCTCTCATTCTCTATTTTTTCTTCATTTTCTTTCTTCTCCATGCGCAAGAATGCTGCTATGGCAGCAAGGAGCCTCCAACTTTGAGCTTATGCATGGTGACCTTAGGGACTTTGTCCTAACCCGAGCCAAAAGACAAAAAATGTTCCTTGTAACTTCCTCTACTAAGTGCACTAATTGGATTATGATTTGAAGCACTTTCAACTCTTCCTTATTCTTCTCCAACTTAATGCTTTAGGCATCCAAGTAGGGGTTCATGATCCTTTTGTTCCTCTTCATCTTGCTCATGCTTGAATGAGCTTATTGCATGTGGTTTTGGCTTGAGAAATTGATGAAGGATTGAACACAGTGGTTTCATGTTCATGGGGTTGTTGGGTGATTCTTGTTGTGTTAGCTATTTGGACTTGATACTATGACAGAATGCTTGATTATGAACTTGTTTATAAGCTTGCATATATTGGATTGGTAGTAGATTCTCACCTTGGCCGAACCTAGGTCTCGGCTCGAAGGGAGAAATTTTGCTTTAGTTTGGCTTCTTGATGTTGTAACTTGATCAATTGAAGTTTAATTGTGTTGGCAATTCATGGATTATATGCTAGAATTTGAATTAGTGATTGAAATGGTGAGGTTGGTGGTTTCGGGTTCTCTAGGAGAACTTGCACCAAGTTGTTTTGATTCTTAATTTGTTTAGAATGAACCATAGTTAACCTTAGTTAGAGTAATTGAGTGATTAGGGATGAGTGCAAGCATAATTTGGTGAGTCTTGACCAATGTAGGTCTCGGCCATTATGGAGTTAAAGCATTTGGAAATGTGATTTAAACTTGATGACATTTAGACTTAATATAGTTAGTACCATAATTAGAAATTAGTTGGCTTATTGGTTAGTGAATGGTGAATTTAGAAGGTTGGTGTGACCCTTTGGGTAGGCTAAATTCGATGAAATTTGGCTAATTAAATTCATTTAATAATAAAATAATTAATTATAATCTAAACAGGTTAAGGCAAAGTTAATTAGCTAGGTTGAATGGTGACTAATACCCTAATTGGTTGATGCTTGAAGCTTAGATGAGATAGTTACTAAATGAGATGAGATGACTTATAATCCTAGATGAGATGACTACTGAAATGATAAGATGTCTTATGAAATTGATAAGTTGTCTTATGTTGTATATAAGAAGTGAAAAAAGATTGTTTATGTACTTGTTGATGAAAGATTCAACAATAAGACATATGATATGATGTAGTCAATTCTGTTATTGTGAGATTGTGATATCTATGGTGATATGTGCTTTGCTCATACTAGTTTTATAATTTGAATTAGTTGGCATTTTGGCACTATGGCATAAATGATGAGCATGCATGGAATGACATTGATATGCATTTGAAACTATTGAATTGAGCCTGAAAAATAAAGAATGGAGTGGTACTGTGGAAAACCCTTTTGTGCTCAAATGAAAAAGAAAAATGGCATTATGATTTGGACATGATCCTCTTGTGCACATGAGCTAATCCTATGAGCTATTCCCAACTACGGGTGAGGCCCTAGTTATCAGGGATAGGGCTGTGCGATTGAGTGCAATCTTGTAAAGGATGAGTACTCAACCTAAAAGCTAGATTATCTCCAATTATAAATAGTAGGTGGAGTAGAGGACTTCCTACTCGTTATAGGGATCTAGGATCCCATGGGAATGAGTTAATGAGATAATGAATTGATGAAATGAGCACTGTAAGGTATAGGAAAGTATTCATGACATGGCATTACATTAATTCAAGAGAAACATTCACTGCATTACATCACGTTGTTCATTGGAGACTTTGATTCTGTTTTACTATTCTGAACCTTTGTATTGTTCTAGTTCGTTATATTTTTCTCTTGAGAATTCCTATGAATGATGTAGTGCTTTGGGATTATCCATATGGTTGATTTATGTTGATTTATTTATTTATTAATAAACCAGAATGATAATTTGAATGGACTGTAACAGTAAAATGAACCTTTGCCTCGGGGATAATTAACTGTTTTGGCTTACGCCACTTAGTTTGTTATCTGTAAATGTTTAGGAAAATCCCATAGCAGTTGGAATCATCATGATGATGCTTGTATATTAGTATTATTGAATTACAATGCTCACCCCATTTGTGTTTCTGTGGTATTCCAGCCCCTTCTACAACAAACTCAAGATGCCATTATTATTGATTTACTAGGATTCGTCAGAATGCTGGTGGATGTATGACCCAATGACCAACTCGTATATAGCCTAGATGAATATAAGATTGTACATGAGTTACTCGTCGGGGGTCATCATCATGTTCCAGCTACTTGACATCACTGTTGGAGGATTGTACTTTTGTGATAAGCTACACCTAAGATGTTATTTTGAATTGTATAGTGTACCACATCAAATATGTATGTATGGTAGATATATGTATGCCTATCAAGATATCTTTTGTATATCTAACTTAGATATTGATTTGATGACTATAGTTAAGTTGTATTGGGCACTGAAGCCCATAGCTTTGGTACTTATTACTTGTGATGTATGTATGCATGGCCTGAGGCCAAACAAATGACAGTATAGGTGTAGGTACTGATGCCTACACAATAGTTTATAGATGGATATGCATGTATGATATTTAGTATATTTATTATTTGGTTTACTAGGTAGAGCTGCACTTGTAACATTCCAAAAATTATCTATTTTGTCATAAATAGTCGTTTTATAATATTTGAGATTTTTAGGAATTTTTCAAGATTTTTCCTGAGACGTCGAATATTTTAGTATATTCTTCGTTTAGCATGCACACTGAGCAGAGTCAGTGTGACACTACGAAAATTATTTGTTTCATCATAAATAGTCATTTTACAATATTTGTGATTTTTGGGAAATTTTTTTGTATTTTTTCAAAAATGTTGAATATTTTAATATATTTTTCGTTTTATGTGCACACTGAGCAGAGTCAGTATAAAACCTCCAAAAATTGTTTGCTTCGTGATGAATAGTCATTTTCTAATAATTGTGATTTTTGAAAAAAATTTTGGGTTTTTCTAAAAATGTGAAATATTTTAGTATATTTCTCATTTTGCGTGCGCGCTAAGCGGAGCCGAAAAAACAAAATGTTTTCCCTGAGGCTGGTAAACCTTGAACCGTGAAAGCATCGATGGGGGATCTTACTAAATTCGAGGCCGGGCAAAGTTTACAAAGTTTATAATTTTCAAGATTTTATCTGATAAATAAAATCTCTGTACGCACTTTTAAATAAAATTTTGCAGTACGCTCTATTATCCGATGGATAATTAATACTGGCTTGTGTACTACAACAATTATCCATTGGGTAATAGCTTGTAGTAAAATCCTAACCACCTTATTATTTAATTACTAAATCACATTATCTTATCCAAAGGTAATTTCCTTTATGTCTAATCAAATCATCTTTATTGAAAAAAGCTACAAGCTTCTCAAAGAAGCCAAGAACACTTCTCTCTCCCCCCTCACACTCCCACACAGCTGCATGCACATTTTGGAGAGCCAAAAATGTGCTTCACTCAGTCAATTAATCAATTCTAATTTCAAAGTCAAAAAGTCATCACCTTTTCTCCTATCAACTTCTCTCTCTAACATTTTCTCCTCCTTCTCTCTTCTTCACTTTACCAAGCTCTTCTCTTCCTTTTCTCTTCTCCTCTCCACGGCTGCACCCTCTCCTTCTTCCACCATTTTTGATTTATTTCAAGCAACCACTTTGCTTGAATCCATCCCTCCATTGAAGCTTTTCTCTTCTTGTTAAAATCACCAACAAAGGAGTCAACTTTTCTCTTCCCCTTTTCTCTCCAAAACCGCCGGCCACACACCACCATAATCCTCCATTTTTCTTTTGTTTGCTTCAACTAATCACATTTATTAAACCTTCTCATCACCATTAAACTTTTCTCTTTGGAAAGCATCACTTGGTTCATCCATTTTCACCATTTTTGTTTTTCTCCATCAAGCTTTAAAGTTGGAAACTTTGAGGTAAAAGTTCATAACTTTATCATCGTTTCATCCCATTTTCATGATCCATGGTCACTATGGTGATCATGGATGACTTTTTCAAGCTTTAATTGTGATTCTTGTGAGTTTGATGTTCTTAGGGTTTCCTTGAAGGGTGGAATCAGAATTTCACTTGGAGCTTCAAGGGAGTTCCATTACTTGTTTTCTCCTCTAGGTAAGAGAGAGATACTCCTCCTCAACCTATATTGGTAGTAAGGAACTTTGTTTTTGTGATTGGTTATGAGAAATCCTAGTAGGGTTACTCTCTTTGTTGGTATGATTTGTATGATTACATATTGTTTTTAATTTGTTTAATCTATTTGATTGGTTGGTTATGTATATTGATATACTTGGATGGATTGAAAAACTTCAAATGGAAGGAAATGACCTAGATTCCCTCTAGGAGGCTCACGGTTTTGGGGCCCAAAAATTAGGGTTCTTGATGAAAAATCATAACAAGTGGAAGACATGGTTAATCAAGTAAGCATGACTAAGTTTAAAAGTAAGGAACCCAATAATGAAATGAACCCTTCTAGGAAAGAACCTCATAAGAATTACTAAATCAAAGTGAAACTTAATTAATTTGGGCAATTAGAAATTTATTTAGGATTTCATAAAATAAAAAGAATCAAGAATAGAGTTTTATCCAAAAACTTAGAGTAAATTTTAATTAAAGGAAGACCATGAGTGCAAGTAAGAATGATAAAAAATTCAATTTAAATCATTCTAAGGGAGTTAGGTTTAAAAATTTAATGATGGACTTATGCAATTAAAATAATAATGATTAAATGAATAATGTGAGAGAATTCTGCTAAAAGAGAAACTTATCGAGAAGAATATAGAAATTTTAGGCATAATTTCATAATGTATCCTAAAGGTGTAATACATTATTTAAGGACCTAATAATATTTATTGTGGGTTCATGAGTGAATCAAGAATAGGTTGATGCTTACCTTAGCCAAAATTGTGGCATGTTATGGAAAGTATATTGTTGTTGAATATTCATGATAAATATAGATATATGCATGGAGTCATCATGCATTGTAAAAGTCCAATGGACTATTTGTCAAGGCTATGTTGCCTAGTTGTTGAATCACACCTTAGTGCAGGTGTGAATAGACTAGTGTAGGTCCTACTGTTGACCTTGGGGACGTCGAGGCGCGGGTGTCTCACAGGGGACAATTGGTAACCCCTCTGGGCTATGAGACAAACCGATGCAAATGCACCGACGATCCTGACTAAGACATTGTCTTATATCATGATCTTGTGGGAATGCCGTTGTATAAAGCCCTGTTGCGAAAACTATTATTATTCTGGGAAGCACTTGATTATAGGCTGACAAGATACTAGCATGTCTCCCTGATCATTCTCTCTGATGTTTATGTCTAGCTCCATGGAGTAGGAATTTGATATCACGTGCATGTGCATAGTGAGTCAATACATTACTTGACATTTAATTTATATGATAATTGGATCTGCTATTTTATTGATGATATACTGCCTGAAACTGTTAAACTACTTAATATCTGCTTCTTGATACTGTTTATTATTTTTGTTATGCTATGTGGGCGCCTTACGCCGTTTATGTTTCTTACTGCCATAATTGGTAATGAAGTTGGATGTTTCACCTCTTTCTTGTACTGTTCTTGTTCTATGTGATATTTGGTTAAAGACTGTAGAAGGGACAAGATTATTTTTCCTAGACTTTACTGGGTATTGATCTCTTGCTTTCGAGGATGTTGTCAAGAAAAGGTTCCATAGGGTTCTTTAGGATTGTATTCACTGGTGGCGCCAATGCGTGGCGAGTCGACTAGGCTGGACAACATATATGATATGTTGGAGACCTGATCTTAACCGTAAAAAGGACCCACGATGGAGATCCTGACTTGACACTTACTACTACGGTACATCTGGAGTTCGCCTTACCTATCCGGGAGCTATGGGGTGATCCGATTCACACCCCTAGAGAGGACGAGGATTCCATGGCATCAGCTGCTAGGGCACCTGCCCGTGGGACCGCACTCGGTCTTGTCCTTATATCTTCAGACGAGCTGGGAGAGGATCCTGAGGTGGATTCGATGGAGTACCCAACTCCTTAGACGCGGATGTCTTTATAGGTAGTTTATGTTTCCTTCTGTATTATTTATTTTAAGGCATAATTCTAGTATACCTACATTTTAAAGTCCAACTTGATGTATTTTATTTTGAGCGGTACGTGAAATATGCCACACTATGTATACTTTAAATTAATTATCTAGTCTTATGAACTGTATCTTGTTTTTGGCTTGTTAAGTTATATGTGCTAATGACGGCCTATTTATTATTTCATCCATGGCTCATATTTTCTATATATGCACAAATGGTTTTAATTTGGATAAATATTATTTTAAAATCGTAACACGCCAAAATTTAGTATCCGTTGTATAATGATGATTGTGCCATGGTTATTAAATTGAGGGGTGTTACATTAGGTGGTATCAGAGCTCAGTTCATCCTTTTGAGTCGGGGTATGGACTGACTATGCTTAGACATGTTAGAAGTTTCTTTGTACGTTGTGCACTTCCTTGTCTCTTGATAGAGGCATTTGGGAAAGGAAGGCATGGCTTACCATAGGTTGAATGTTCGTAGCTACTGTTGCATAGTTACATGATATTAAGTATTGGCCCACTCAATGTGTAATGTTCTGTAACTATGACTTCACCTAGGCGTATTAAGCGAATAGAAGTTCTTTTAGTAAGGAGCTCAGTTGGTGTGACTAAACTTGTCTAGGATTTACTTGCATTTATACCCTTGTTCTGCTACCTCTAAAATTGTTTGGGCCAATGGGTTAGAATTGGGTAGTTAAATAGGACTTGCAAGGTCTGTGGACCAAGGCGTCCAAGATGTTTTGGAGAACTAAATTCTCTTGGGAGAAGAATATCTGGCGTAAGTATAGTTCAAGGAGCTGCTTGGAAGTTAAAGACTTGCGGAAGATCGCGCCATCGAAGGCTGGATGAAGGAGCTCAAGTTAAAATCTTTTGGGTTTGGTGATTTGGTTTGTCTTGTTATGTTGTGCGTCTTTTGTGTTTGGTTTCCGAAAGGAGACAATGTTGTTTGAAATGGTTACTTCTTGTTTCCATTGTGCTTGACTATTTGTTTTCGAAGGAAAGGCAATGGCTCGCAGTAGACGTACGTGTAGGAACGTGGAATGCAACAACAAAGGGGTGGATGCGACTGTGGAAGCAACGCAGGGAATGGCTGGTGTAACAGTATAATTGAGTCAGAGGACCGCACAGCAACAGGAGTTAGAAGTCGAGGTTTAGAATTTGTTGGGAGAAAGTCAGTTTTGGAGTAACTCTGAACTACCTAAGTTGCAAAAGAGGAATAATAGAATGATCAATCAGTTCAAGTGAAAATCGTACTCGCGACTACTAGGGAATCAACGAAGATAGCAACCAACTGGGGTAATGCTAGTGGTGTCAGACCTAGTCATCCCATGACACTTTTACAGATATGTAAGAAGTGTAGAAAGAACCATTCAACGAAGGAATGTAAGATCAAGAGGGTAATCTACCCCAAGTGCCGAAAAGACCACTTAATAAGGGACTGTACGATCGAAAAAATAATTTGTTACAAGTGCGGAAAATCAGGACATGTGGCTAGAAATTGTACCTTGCATAGGACGAAGCCTTACGTCGGAGATATATGCACCTCAAAATCTCACGGATAAAGAGTTAATTCCTCCACCCAGACTGAAGATCGAAATGAAGAGGGGAACTGTGCTACAGTAGATAACCCCGTGATTCCATTGTATAATTCTAGGGATAACTCATTTCCTTGTGACATATGATTGTATGAGTCTATTAGGATCGTTTGTATATTCTTCATCTTTTGACTTAGTTATTTCTACTTCTGCTACTAAGAACTTGTTGAAGGTAGCCAAGTTGTTTAAATTATTTCTATGACCTATTAAGGACAGAATCCTTCTGTTGATCTGATTTGTTTACTCCTTTCGCAAATTGGATATAATATTGAAAATGGATTGGTTATATTCCAACCATATCCTGTTGAAATATTACAATGAAAATTTAAGAGCTTATTTTTAGAATTGGGTTATTTGTGTATTTACTTCCTTTCAACCTGAATATTACTATTCTCGTTTGTAAGCTTGCTCTCGTTACATAAGTTTGGTTAAAACTATCCTATTGTTGTTAGAAATTGAAACCCTTTTGCCAATTCAGTTATTTGCTTTCTTCATGAATAGGTTTGATCTTAGGAAGGGGGATTGGTTGTTTCTAACCAGGTCTCGTCATTCTGTTTCAACAGAAATTTAGTGTCTCTTGGGACAGAAATTTCCTGGATTTGAATCCATGAAACTCATTCTTAAGTTTTATTGGACCATATCATATTCTTTGTCAGACGGGTCCAGTGGTAGATCGAGTGACTTCCCTATCTTTTCCTTATGACCGTTATAATGTTTCTAGTACACTTCGACTGAGGAATTGTGTTCCTGAATTTGAACCATAACAGTGCGCCGAATGCAGCACAGTTAGAGAAGAACATACCCTATGTGACATTTTTGTTAAGATCAGGGATAGATGGCATAATGAATTAACTGAAGCAAGTCTCTGTTATCTCCATGTTTAGTTTGCGTTTTAGTTATCTACAAGTTCGCTTGAAGGTAGAAGATATTCCGTAAACAACTTTCTCTAATGCTTTATGAGCACTACTAGTTTTTGGTGACGTCATTTCGTGCAACGTGCACCTCAGTAGTATTCATCGATTACATGAATGGGATCTCTCTTCCCTGTTGAAGCGGATTTGTTAATGTCCTTGATGGTGACATTCTGACCTACTCTTGAAGATCAGAGGAACGTACCAAATCTCTCATTGTGACTCCTCGAAATTCTAAAAAAGAAAAGGATGTTGCACGAGAAGTGTTGGTGTATGCCCTAGAGGCTAATACATTTTCTGTATTTGCATATATTCTATTATGCTATTTTATATATATGAGGCATTTCATTTATTGTGTTCTTTTTTGATAAACATAATAAAGTCCTTAGAATAGTAAGATTGATGCCATAGGACATCAAGTGGATGACTTGATCGTGAGATCCTTTTGGTTACAACACTATTCTTAAATGTCCCTAGTCAAGTATTATTGTTAATTAGGACAACAATAATGCATTGAGACTAGTATGTGCGTAGACTGATGACCACATCTCACGGGTCATGGATATGAGATATCAAGTCTACACATGGATACATATTAGAGTAATGATGTATTGGACAGACCCGCCATGAGAACGCTACGTGGATCGTTACGTGAGTGTTATAAGCGATTCTCATAGTGATAATGGTGTATGTAGTTCTTTGACCTGAAATCACTACGATTCCTACATGAGGAGTTGTGTGTTTTAAATGCCATCAAACGTCATCTGTAACAAGACGATTATAAAGTTGGTTATTAGACATATTGCGATGCATGTGGAGGAATGTGAGTGACCTAGATGGGATTTGTCCCTCCTACATAACGGGAGTGATATCTTTGCCCCCCGATTGAGTGAGACTATGAAATGCATGGCCATGCTCAAATGAGTCAATATGAGATATTGATCTCATTTGTTATTACTATGTCTACTCGGGAATCAGGAAACTGAAGATTGAATTAAACAAGGGTGACACGTTCCATGCCTTGTGTTCAATCTAGATATCTGGACAAAGGGACTAAACTACACGGAAACATTGATCACGGATAGGTTATGTCAAATCACTGACATTCTTATTACTTGGGTAGCAGTGATGTGTTGCAAGATACCGCTCACATCGTTTGTAATATTAAAATGAGATTTTAATATTACTACCAACGTCATGAGAACTGTGGTCGCACACTTAGAAATGAGACTAAATTGGAGCAATAAGGATCCAAGTTGGACTCGGATTCAATTATGGGCCTAACTCATGACAGATGGGTTTTAGGGTTGCACGCTTACCTTACTACGCTCACACTCACTTAAGGCAGCCACTATTATAAATAGTCTTGTTAAGGGGCTGCTATAGATGTTACATCACAACCCTAGCCGCACCTAAGAAAGTGAGTGATAGACAAGTGAAAGGTTCTTCTCTTCTATTCGCACTAGCACCGCGAAAAGCAGGCGTGACTCCTTTTGCAAGTCCTACATTCGTGTGGATACCGCAGAAACATCGTCGCTATTACGGTGTTGGTGATTCACCCGCTTGTGTTTATCACGCTTCAAGAGGTAAATTTTAAAAACTCGGATTATGGACTTTTCGCATGGATCTTGTGTGGGAATCCTATTATTCCCATTGCGAGATTTTTTGATCCGCAATTCCCAACAAGTGGTATCGAGCCACTTGCGAAACTATGATTCTTTTTACGCTTTTCTTGTTATATGCGATAACATGATTCGTTGCTTTCCTTTCATAAAAGATATGATCTTTATATGTTATTTCGAAATTGAAATAATGTTGTATGAAACCGTGTTCTGTTTTTATTTGTTGTTTACGAAACATGTTGATGTTTTTGAAACGATGAAGATGTTCATATAATTCTCGCGAAAACGGTTTTGAATGCTTTCTGTTTTTGCATTTTTTCGATATCTATATATGTGATATGTATGATTCGCGAAAACGGTTTTGAATGCTTTTCTGTTCTTGCGTTTTTTTCGATATCTATATATGTGATATGTATGATTCGCGAAAACGGTTTTGAATGCTTTCTGTTCTTGCGTTTTTCGATATCTATATATGTGATATGTATGATTCTCGCGAAAACGGTTTTGAATGCTTTCTGTTCTTGCATTTTTTCGATATCTCGTATATGTGATATGTATGATTCTCGCGAAAAACGATTATGAATGCGATATACACAAGCCAGTAGCGACACAAGGTTTTGGAAACCTTGTTTTCGTTTTGCGACGACTATGAAGCTTCCTCATGACATGAAGTGTTCATGTCTTCACGAATTCTGGAAACCCTGTTTCTGGATAGGTGATGGCGGCTGTGAGTTACCCCTGCGGCACATGAAGCGTTCATGTGTTTGTGGGCCTTAGGGTTCAAATGTTGTTGCCCTAGCCGTCATGGAGGCAGAAGGGGTCCAACTCGAATTTTTCTCCAAGAAACCAGTGGTGGTCCCGAACCCCGTTGCGTGGTGTGTGATATTCGAAAGCGCGATATTCAAATCTTTGTTTTATAATTCACAAAATAATAATGTGTTATTTCTTTGTGTTTATGTATTCTTAGAGATGCATGGTGCATGGTTATGGCCTTAGTCTTTATTTTTATGCTATTTTGGTTATTTTAAATATGACCTGCGTGTTGTGCCTTTCTCTCTACATTCTGATTGTACATTCTCTTCTCATCTAACTCCCCTCGAATGTAAAAGAGGTTTCTATAATGTAATCATCATGTGGAGACAAGGAGATGGCATCAAGTGGGGACGTTGGTGGGAGACGCTTGGTGAAGCTGGCTTTTTTAAAAGCTAATCTCTTAGAGGCCATAACCATGTCACATTTATTATTTGCTTTATATGTATGAGATACATGGATGATGTTTATGGTATGTTAAACAAGTTTAATAAATGGTGAGATCTAATAATAAAATTCCCTCAAAGAAAATATTAAGTCATTATGTGATGCCTTCCAATGCGTGGCACTCATCAAGACTAATATCGATTAAGTGTAGGTCGCCAAAGCAGAGTGCCTTTATCTATATTAGTAAGATGCGATGGGATAAGAGTAATATCCAAATGCCAACCATTGGGTCTGACTTAACTAGGCCATTTCAATAGGATTAAAGGCTTAGAGGCATGAAGTTGGGCTTTAGTCCATTAGATGGATTAGAATAAGTGTTATTCACCCAACTATCCAAGAGTTGCATGTGATGTAATTGGAAAGAGTTTCCTACCTAAATAACCGAATTTTGGGCGATCAGCCAAAGCTGACTCAAAGCTAGGTAAAATATGGATCTTGGCCCACTAGGAAATCTTTCGATGGGATTTTTCGAGTCAATGTTGAGGGTCATTGACTTGAATAAAATAGTGGGAAGCATATTTAATTAAAAGACCTCATTAAATATGTTTATGGCATGATACTTATATTTTTGCATGTTTCTGTTAATAGATAACCATGGCAACAAACACATCGGGTACTTTATCATTGCGATCCGTCCTTGAGAAGGACAAGTTGTCCTGGAACAAATTTTCTAGACTGAGTACAGAATTTGAGGATTGTCCTCAAGCAAGAGAAAAAGCTGTATGTTTTGGAACAACCTATTCTGAGCCACTGCCGCTAATGCCCCTAGAATGAAAGAGATGCTTATAAGAAGCATCAAGATGATGCCTTGGACATTGGATGTCTAATGCTGTCCACCATGAACTCTGAGCTCCAAAAGCAACATGAGAACATGGATGCATACGATATGATCGTACACCTTAAGAAGCTCTATCAAGAGCAGGCCGGTGCATGAGAGATTCGAGGTCTCTAAAGTGCTAACTGTTTCGGTGCAAGCCGGTAGAAGGAAGCCCCGTTGGTGCTCATGTACTTAAGATGATTGGGTACATTGAAAACCTAGAGAGACTGGGTTTTCCTTTGGGCCAAGAGTTGGCCATCGACTTAGTCCCGCAATCGTTGCTTAGGAAAGTTTCATCAATTTGTCATGAACTACAACATGAATGAGATTGACAAATCACTACCAATTTGCTAGGCATGTTGAGAAGCTCACGAGCGAACATCAACAAAGGTAAATGGAAGGCCATAATGATGGTCCAAAAGAATAAGGGCAAGAAACAGTAGAAAAAGCCCAAGGACAACTGGAAGGGCAAGGGCAAAGACAAGTCCAAGCCTAGCACTTCTAGCTTGAAACCAGTGGGTGGAGTGGCTAAGGAAGGTACATGCTTCCATTGCGGTCGATAGGACATTGGAAGAGGAACTGTGCCAAGTTCTGGAGGAGCTCAAAAGAAGAAGGGAAGTGAGACTTCCACTTCGGGTATTTTTGTTATTGAAGTCAATTTATCTACTTTCGCATCATGGGTATTAGATCATTGGATGTGGATCTCACATTTGTGTAAATGTGCAGGATCTAAAGAGCAAGAGACCATTGACGAAGGGCTAAGTCGACCTACGAGTTGGAAATGGAGCAAAAGTTGCTTTGCATTAGGCTGTAAGGACTTATTTATTATCTCCGCCCACCGGGCTTGTAATAGAGTTAGAGAACTGCTATTTTGTGCCTCGCTATTAGTAGGAATATCATTTCTGTTTCTTGTTTGGACAAGAAAGGTTTTTCTTTTATAATAAAGGACAAGTGTTGTTCTATTTATATGAATGATATTTTTATGGTAGTGCACAATTGAGTAATGGACTTTATGTACTTGATCTCGAAACGCCCATTTATAACATAAATACAAAGAGGTTTAAATCAAATGATCTGAACCCAACTTTTTCTCGGCATTGTCGTTTGGGCCACATAAATGAGAAACGCATCTCCAAACTCCATAAAGATGGATTCTTGGACTCATTTGATTTCGAATCATATGAGATATGTGAATCTTGTTTATTAGGGAAGATGACAAAGGCCCCATTCATCGAACAAGGTGAAAGGGCTAGTGATCTTTTAGGCCTTATACATAGTGATGTATGTGGGCCACTAAACACGATCACTAGAGGTGGTTTTCAATACTTCATTACATTTACCGATGATTTCAGTAGATATGGATTTGTATATCTTATGAAGCACAAATCGAATCCTTTGAAAAGTTCAAAGAGTTCAAGAATGAAGTACAAAACCAACTTGGCAAAAGAATTAAAATCCTTCGATCGGATCGAGGAGGTGAATACTTAAGCCAACGGTTTGATGATCATACGAAAGAGTGTGGGATAATATCTCAACTCACTCCTCCCGGAACACCACAATGGAATGGTGTTTCGAAAGGAGGAACCGGACTTTGTTGGACATGGTCCGATCCATGATGAGTCATGCGAGACCTTCCAGGCTCATGCGGGGACATGCTCACATAATGCTTGAGCTTTCACACTTAACCGTGTTCCATCTAAGACGGTTCATGAGACACCATATGAGATATGGACCGGGAGACGGCCCAAGATATGTCTTTCATGAAGATTTGGGGTTGCGAAGCTTATGTGAAACGTCAAGTTTCGATAAGCTTGGCCCTAAATCGATAAATGCTTCTTTGTGGGGTATCCAAAGGAAACCAAGGGATACTTTTTCTATAATCCTACCGAGGGCAAAGTGTTTGTCGCACGGACGGTGTGTTTCTAGAAAGGGAGTTTATCTCCAAAGGAACCGAGTGGGAGAAAAGTAGAACTTGAAGAAGTTCAAGTTTCACATAGCAAACAATGAACCAATGGTGGAAATAGAAGCGACCTCCACAAAATGTTGTGGAACAAAGAACTGCTCTAGTAGCACAAGACTGCATAGGTCTAACAGGATACGTCATTAACCAGAGAGATATAGATTTCTCATGACCCAACAAGGTGACGTATTGCTCATGGATCAAGATGAGCCTGTGACTTACCAGGAAGCCATTATTGGCCCAGAATCTAAGAAATGGCTTGAGGCCATGAGATCTGAAATGGATTCCATGTATGCCAACCAGGTATGGACCTTGGTTGACCCACCTGAAGGGGTAAAACCCATTGGGTGCAAGTAGGTTTTCAAGAAGAAAACTGACATGGATGGTAATGTGCATACCTTTAAGGCGCGATTGGTGGCTAAAGGTTTCAAACAAATTCATAGTGTAGACTATGATGAAACTTTTTCCCCAGTTGCGATGCTTAAATCCGTTTGGATCTTGCTTGCTGTTGCAGCATACCATGATTATGAAATCTGGCAAATGGATGTCAAAACTGCTTTCCTTAATGGAAATCTTCTCGAAGATGTGTACATGACACAACCTGAGGGTTTTGCCACTCGAGAGGATGCTAGAAAAGTATGCAAGTTGCAACGATCTATTTATGGATTAAAGCAAGCTTCCGAAAATTTGGAATCTTCGTTTTGATGATACAATCAAACAGTTTGGTTTCATCAAGAATGAAGAAGAATCTTGTGTCTACAAGAAGGTTAGTGGGAGCACAGTTGTCTTTCTAGTATTGTATGTAGATGACATACTACTAATTGGAAATGACATCCCTACCCTACAGTCTGTAAAGACTTGGTTAGGGAAGTGCTTTTCTATGAAGGACTTGGGCGAAGCCACCTATGTATTAGGTATCGGGATCTATAGAGATAGATCACCGAGGCTAGCAGCCTAAGTCAGAGTACATACGTAGACAAAGTGTTAAGACGATTTAACATGCATGAATCCAAGAAAGGACTCTTGCTTATGTCACATGGTGCAAGCTTATCTAAGGCTCAATCCCCTTCCACCTAGGATGAGAGGGATCACATGAGCAAGATTCCATATGCATCTGCAATTGGATCTATCATGTATGCCATGTTATGTACTCGACCAGACATCTCGTATGCTTTGAGCATGACGAGTAGGTACCAGTCTGATCCCGGTGAAAGTCACTGGACTGCTATCAAGAACATCCTTAAGTACTTAAGAAGGACTAAGGATTCGTTCTTGGTATATGGAGGTGAGGAAGAGCTAGTTGTAAAGGTTACACTGATGCTAGCTTCCAGCACCGATAAGGACGACTCAGATCGCAATCGGGTTATATTTTTTGCCTAAATGGTGGGAAATTTGTGAGTGGAAGAGTTCAAAGCGAGGAGACGATCGCCGATTCTACCACAGAGGTGAGTATATTGCTTTGCCTCCAATGCAAAGAAAGGAGGCCGTTTGGATCGGAAGTTCATTACCGAACTTGGCACTATTCCTAGCATTGTGGACCCAAGTGGACCTCTATTGTGATAATAATGGAGCCATTGCACAAGCTAAGGAGCCTAGATCTCACCGAGTGATCCAAACATATACTTAGGCGCTTCCATCTCATTCGAGAGATCATCGACAGAGGAGATGTGAAGATATGCGAGTACCAACAAATGATAACATTCTTTGATCCACCGACGAAGCCTCTTGTACTGTGGAAGCATGAGGGTCACACTAGGTCTTTAGGCATTAGATATATATGCACGATTGGCTCTAGTGCAAGTGGGAGATTGTTGGTGTATGCCCTAGAGGCTAATACATTTTTACGTATTTGCATATATTCTATTATGCTATTTTATATATATGAGGCATTTAATTTATTGTATTCTTTTTTGATAAACATAATAAAGTCCTTAGAATAGTAAGATTGATGCCATAGGACATCAAGTGGATGACTTGATCGTGAGATCCTTTTGGTTACAACACTATTCTTAAATGTCCCTAGTCAAGTATTATTGTTAATTAGGACAACAATAATGCATTGAGACTAGTATGTGCGTAGATCGATGACCACATCTCACGGGTCATGGATATGAGATATCAAGTCTACACATGGATACATATTAGAGTAATGATGTATTGGACGGACCATTCGCCATGAGAACGCTACGTGGATCGTTACGTGAGTGTCATAAGCGATTCTCATAGTGATAATGGTGTATGTGGTTCTTTGACCCGAAATCACTACGATTCCTACATGAGAGTTGTGTGTTTTAAATGCCATCAAACGTCATCTCGTAACAAGATGATTATAAAGTTGGTTATTAGACATATTGCGATGCATGTGGAGGAATGTGAGTGACCTAGATGGGATTTGTCCCTCCTACATAACGGGAGTGATATCTTCGGGCCCACGATTGAGTGAGACTATGAAATGCATGGCCATGCTCAAATGAGTCAATATGAGATATTGATCTCATTTGTTATTACTATGTCTACTCGGGAATCAGAAACCGAAGATTGAATTAAACAAGGGTGACACGTTCCATGCCTTGTGTTCAACTGGATATCTGGACAAAGGGACTAAACTACACGGAAACATTGATCACGGATAGGTTATGTCAAATCACCGACATTCTCATTACTTGGGTAGCGGTGATGTGTTGCTAGATACCGCTCATCTTTGTTTGTAATATTAAAATGAGATTTTAATATTACTACCAACGTCATGAGAAACTGCAGGGTCGCACACTTAAAACAGACTAAATTGGAGCAATAAGGATCCAAGTTGGACTCGGATTCAATTGTGGGCCTAACTCATGATGAGATGGGTTTTAGGGTTGCATGACTTACCTTACTACTTGCTCACACTCACTTAAGGCAGCCACTATTATAAATAGTCGTTAAGGGGGGCTGCTATAGATGTTACATCACAACCCTAGCCGCACCTAAGAAAGTGAGTGATAGACAGTGAAAGGTTCTTCTCTTCTATTCGCAGCTAGCACCGCGAAACAGAGGCGTGACTCCTTTTGCAAGTTTGTTCGTGTGGATACTGCAGAAACATCGTCGCTATTACGGTGTTGGTGATTCACCTCGCTTGTGTTTATCACGCTTCAAGAGGTAAATTTTAAAAACTCGGATTATGGACTTTTCACATGGATCCTATGTGGGAATCCTATTATTCCGCTGCGAGATTTTTTGATCCGCAATTCCCAACAAGAAGTTGTCCAACCACGAATTCTGGTTGAAGGGAGTTCATTTTGGGACACGTAGATTCACAGGAAAAAAATTCTGGGAGTCCGTAAAAAATTGAAGCAGTTTTACGATGGATGCTAGTGCAAAATAGGAAAGTGATAGCGTATGCTCCAAGGTGATTGGGAGTACATGAGGAGAACTACCCTCCGAAAACTTGGAGCTAGCCGTTGTGTGCTTGCGTTGAAGATATGGAGGCATTTCTACATGGAGCAATATTTAACGTCTACAGTAATCACAAAGAGTTAGAAATATCTGGTTGATTGGAAGGAGTTAAATATGAGGCATTACGTGGACGGTATGTAATGCACTTTTGTATTGACACCAAGACAGTGAAGGATTGCGATTGGACTCGAACTTGTACACAAGCAACGGATGAAGATAAGATGACTCAGGAAGGGATGCAAATAATTCGAGGGGAAAAGATACAACATCAGAAAAAGCGATTTGGAGTGGTGTAATTGGGGGCGCAACGTGAGAGCTAGATTCTAAGGTATGAAAATTTCAAGGATGAAATTTCTTGTAGAAGGGGAGAGTTGTAACATCCCAAAAATTATCTATTTTGTCATAAATAGTCATTTTATAATATTTGAGATTTTTAGGAATTTTTCAGGATTTTTCCTGAGACGTCGAATATTTTAGTATATTCTTCGTTTAGCATGCACACTGAGCAGAGTCAGTGTGACACTACGAAAATTATTTGTTTCATCATAAATAGTCATTTTACAATATTTGTGATTTTTGGGAAATTTTTTGTATTTTTTCGGAAACGTTGAATATTTTAATATATTTATCATTTTAGGAGCACACTGAGCAAAGTCAGTATAAAACCTCCAAAAATTGTTTGTTTCATGATGAATAGTCATTTTCTAATATTTGTGATTATTGAGAAATTTTTTGGGTTTTTCTGAAAATGTGGAATATTTTAGTATATTCCTCATTTTGCGTGCGCGCTAAGCGGAGCCGAAAAAATGAAATGTTTTCCCAGAGGCTGGTAAACCTTGAACCGTGGAAGCGTCGATGGGGGATCTTACTAAATTCGAGGCCAGGCACAGTTTACAAAGTTTACATTTTTCAAGATTTTATCTGATAAATAAAATCTCTATACGCACTGTTAAATAAAATTTTGCAGTATATTCTATTATCCGATGGATAATTAATACTGGCTTGTGTACTACAACAATTATCCATTGGGTAATAGCTTGTAGTAAAATCCTAACCACCTTATTATTTAATTACTAAATCACATTATCTTATCCAAAGGTAATTTCCTTTATGTCTAATCAAATCCTCTTTATTGGAAAAAGCTACAAGCTTCTCAAAGAAGCCAAGCACACTTCTCTCTCCTCCCTCACACTCCCACACAGCTGCATGCACATTTTGGAGAGCCAAAAATGTGCTTCACTCAGTCAATTAATCAATTCTAATTTCAAAGTCAAAAAGTCATCACCTTTTCTCCTATCAACTTCTCTCTCTAACATTTTCTCCTCATTCTCTCTTCTTCACTTTACCAAGCTCTTCTCTTCCTTTTCTCTTCTCCTCTACACGGCTGCACCCTCTCCTTCTTCCACCGTTTTTGATTTATTTCAAGCAACCACTTTGCTTGAATCCATCCCTCCATTGAAGCTTTTCTCTTCTTGTTAAAATCACCAACAAAGGAGTCAACTTTTCTCTTCCCCTTTTCTCTCCAAAATCACCGGCCACACACCACCATAATCCTCCATTTTTCTTTTGTTTGCTTCAACTAATCACATTTATTAAACCTTCTCATTGCCATTAAACTTTTCTCTTTGGAAAGCATCACTTGGTTCATCCATTTTCACCATTTTTGTTTTTCTCCATCAAGCTTTAAAGTTGGAAACTTTGAGGTAAAAGTTCATAACTTTATCATCGTTTCATCCCATTTTCATGATCCATGGTCACTATGGTGATCATGGATGACTTTTTCAAGCTTTAATTGTGATTCTTGTGAGTTTGATGTTCTTAGGATTTCCTTGAAGGGTGGAATCGAAATTTCACTTGGAGCTTCAAGGGAGTTCCATTACTTGTTTTCTCCTCTACGTAAGAGAGAGATACTCCTCCTCAACCTATATTGGTAGTAAGGAACTTTGTTTTTGTGATTGGTTGTGTGAAACCCTAGTAGGGTTACTCTCTTTGTTGGTATGATTTGTATGATTACATATTGTTTTTAATTTGTTTAATCTATTTGATTGGTTGGTTATGTATATTGATATACTTGGATGGATTGAAAAACTTAAAATAGAAGGAAATGACCTAGATTCCCTCTAGGAGGCTCACGGTTTTGGGGCCCAAAAATTAGGGTTCTTGATGAAAAATCATAACAAGTGGAAGACATGGTTAATCAAGTAAGCATGACTAAGTTTAAAAGTAAGGAACCCAATAATGAAATGAACCCCTCTAGGAAAGAATCTCATAAGAATTACTAAATCAAAGTGAAACTTAATTAATTTGGGCAATTAGAAATTTATTTAGGATTTCATAAAATGGAAAAAATCAAGAATAGAGTTTTATCCAAAAACTTAGAGTAAATTTTAATTAAAGTGAGACCATGAGTGCAAGTAAGAATGATAAATAATTCAATTTAAATCATTCTAAGGGAATTAGGTTTAAAAATTTAATGATGGACTTATGTAATTAAAATAACAATGATTAAATGAATAATGTGAGAGAATTCTGCTAAAAGAGAAACTTATCGAGAAGAATATAGAAATTTTACGCATAATTTCATAATGTATCCTAAAGGTGTAATGCATTATTTAAGGACCTAATAATATTTATTGTGGGTTCATGAGTGAATCAAGAATAGGTTGATGCTTACCTTAGCCAAAATTGTGGTATGTTATGGAAAGTATATTGTTGTTGAATATACATGATAAATATAGATATATGCATGGAGTCATCATGCATTGTGAAAGTCCAATGGACTATTTGTCAAGGCTATGTTGCCTAGTTGTTGAATCACAACTTAGTGCGGGTGCGAATAGACTAGTGTAGGTCCTGCTGTTGACCTTGGGGACGTCGTGGCGTGGGCATCTCACAGGGGACAGTTGGTAGCCCCTCTGGGCTATGAGACAAACCGATGCAAACGCACCGACGATCCTGACCAAGACATTGTCCTATATCGTGATCTTGTGGGAATGCCATTGTATAAAGCCCTGTTGTGCAAAACTATTATTATTCTGGGAAGCACTTGATTATAGGCTGACGAGATACTAGCATGTCTCCCTGATCATTCTCTCTGATGTTTGTGTCTAGCTCCATGGAGTAGGAATTTAATATCATGTACATGTGCATAGTGAGTCAATACATTACTTGACATTTAATTTTTATGATAATTGGATCTGCTATCTTATTGATGATATACTGCCTGAAACTATTAAACTGCTTAATATCTGCTTCTTGATACTGTTTATTATTTTTGTTATGCTATGTGGGCATCTTACGCCATTTATGTTTCTTACTGCCATAATTGGTAATAAAGTTAGATGTCTCATCTCTTTCTTGTACTGTTCTTGTTCTATGTGATATTTGGTTAAAGATTGTAGAGGGGACAAGATTGTTTTTCCTAGACTTTACTGGGTATTGATCTCTTGCTTTTGAGGATGTCATCAACAAAAGGTTCCATTGGGTTCGTTAGGATTTTATTCACTGGTGGCGCTAATGCGTGGTGAGTCGACTAGGCTGGACAACGTACACGATATGTTGGAGACCTGATCTTAACCGTAAAGAGGACCCGCGATGGAGATCCGGTCTTGACACTTACTACTATGGTATATCTGGAGTTCGCCTTGCCTATCCGGGAGTTATGGGGTGATCCGATTCACACCCCTAGAGAGGACGAGGATTCCATGGCATCAGCTGTTAGGGCACCTACCCATGGGACGCACTCGGTCTTGTCCTTATATCTTCAGACGAGCTGGGAGCGGATCCCGAGGTGGATTCGACGGAGTACCCAACTCCTTAGATGCGGATGTCTTTATAGGTAGTTTATGTTTCCTTCTGTATTATTTATTTTAAGGCATAATTCGAGTATACCTGCATTTTAAAGTCCAACTTGATGTATTTTATTTTGAGCGGTACGTGAAATATGCCTCACTATGTATACTTTAAATTAATTATCTAGTCCTATGAACTGTATCTTGATTTTGGCTTGTTAAATTATATGCGCTAATGATGGCCTATTTATTATTTCATCCATGGCTCATATTTTCTATATATGCACAAATGGTTTTAATTTGGATAAATATTATTTTAAAATCATAACACGCCAAAATTTAGTATCCGTGGTATAATGACGATTGTGCCGTGGTTATTAAATTGAGGGGTGTTACATTAGGTGGTATTAGAGCTTAGTTCATCCTTTTGAGCCGGGGTATGGACTGACTATGCTTAGACATGTTAGAAGTTTCTTTGTATGTTGTGCACTTCCTTGTCTCTTGATAGAGACGTTTGGGAAAGGAAGGCATGGCTTACCATAGGTTGAATGTTCGTAGCTACTATTGCATAGTTACATGATATTAAGTATTGGCCCACTCAATGTGTAATGTTCTGTGTGGACAGAAAACTATGACTTCACCTAGGTGTATTAAGCAAATAGAAGTTCTTTTAGTAAGGAGCTCAGCTGGTGTGACTAAACTTGTCTAGGATTTACTTGCATTTATACCCTTGTTCTGCTACCTCTAAAATTGTTTGGGCCAATGGGTTAGAATTGGGTAGTTAAATAGGACTTGCAAGGTCTGTGGACCAAGGCGTCCAAGATGTTTTGGAGAACTGAATTCTCTTGGGAGAAGAATATCTGGCGTAAGTATGGTTCAAGGAGCTGCTTGGAAGTTAAAGACTTGCGGAAGATCACGCCATCGAAGGCTGGATGAAGGAGCTCAAGTTAAAATCTTTTGGGTTTGGTGATTTGGTTTGTCTTGTTGTGTTGTGCGTCTTTTGTGTTTGGTTTCCAAAAGGAGACAATGTTGTTTGAAATGGTTACTTCTTGTTTCCATTGTGCTTGACTATTTGTTTTCGAAGGAAAGGCAATGGCTCGCAGTAGACGTACGTGTAGGAACATGGAACGCAACAACAAAGGGGTGGATGCGATGGTGGAAGCAATGCAGGGAATGGCTGGTGTAACAGTATAACTGAGTTAGAGGACCGCACAGCAACAGGAGTTAGAAGTCGAGGTTCAGAATTTGTTGGGAGAAAGTTAGTTTTGGAGTAACTCTGAACTACCTAAGTTGCAAAAGAGGAATAATAGAATGATCAATCAGTTCAAGTGGAAATCGTACTCGCGACTACTAGGGAATCAACGATGATAGCAACCAACTGGGGTAATGCTAGTGGTGGCAGACCTAGTCATCCCGTTACACTTTTACAGATATGTAAGAAGTGTAGAAAGAACCATTCAATGAAGGATTGTAAGATCAAGAGGGTAATCTACCCCAAGTGCCGAAAAGACCACTTAACAAGGGACTGTACGATCGAAAGATTAATTTGTTTCAAGTGCGAAAAATCAGGACATGTGGCTAGAAATTGTACCTTGCATAGGATGAAGCCTTACGTCGGAGATATATGCACCTCAAAATCTCACGGACAAAGAGTTAATTCCTCCACCCAGACTGAAGACGGAAATGAAGAGGGGGACTGTGCTACAGTAGATAACCCCGTGATTCCATTGTATAATTCTAGGGATAACTCATTTCCTTGTGACATATGATTGTATGAGTCTATTAGGATCGTTTGTATCTTCTTCATCTTTTGACTTAGTTATTTCTACTTCTTCTACTAAGAACTTGTTGAAGGTAGCCAAGTTGTTTAAATTATTTCTATGACCTATTAAAGACTGAATCCTTCTGTTGATCTGATTTGTTTACTCCTTTCGCAAATTGGATATAATATTGAAAATGGATTGGTTATCTTCCAACCATATCCTATTGAAATATTACAATGAAAATTTAAGAGCTTGTTTTTAGAATTGGGTTATTTGTGTATTTACTTCCTTTTAACCTGAATATTACTATTCTCGTTTGTAAGTTTGCTCTCGTTACACAAGTTTGTTTAAAACTATCCTATTGTTGTTAGAAATTGAAACCATTGTGCCAATTCAGTTATTTGCTTTCTTCATGAATAGGTTTGATCTTAGGAAGGGGGATTGGTTGTTTCTAACTAGGTCTCGTCATTCTGTTTCAACAGAAACTTAGTGTCTCTTGGGACAGAAATTTCCTGGATTTGAATCCATGAAACTCATTCTTAAGTTTTATTGGACCATATCATATTTTTTGTCAGACGGGTCCAGTGGTGGATCGAGTGACTTCCCTATCTTTTCCTTCTGACCGTTATAATGTTTCTAGTACATTTCGACTGAGGAATTGTGTTCCTGAATTTGAACCATAATAATGCGCCGAAAGCAGCACGGTTAGAGAAGAACATACCCTATGTGACGTTTCTGTTAAGATCAGGGATAGATGGCATAATGAATTAACTGAAGCAAGTCGCTGTTATCTCCATGATTAGTTTGCATTTTAGTTATCTACAAGTTCGCTTGAAGGTAGAAGATATTCCGTAAACAACTTTCTCTAATGCTTTATGAGCACTACTAGTTTTTGGTGATGTCGTTCCGTGTAACGTGCACCTCAGCAGTATTCATCGGTTACATGAACGGGATCTCTCTTCCTTGTTGAAGCAGATTTGTTAATGTCCTTGATGGTGACATTCTGACCTACTCTTGAAAATCAGAGGAACGTACCAAATCTCTCATTGTGACTCCTCAAAATTCTAAAAAAGAAAAGGATGTTGTACGAGAAGTTGTCCAACCACGAATTCTGGTTGAAAGGAGTTCATTTTGGGACACGTAGATTCACAGGAAGAAAATTCTAGGAGTCCGTAAAAAATTGAAGCAGTTTTACGATGGATGCTGGTGCAAAATAGGAAAGTGATAGCGTATGCTCCAAGGCGATTGGGAGTACATGAGGAGAACTACCCTCCAAAAACTTGGAGCTAGCCATTGTGTGCTTGCGTTGAAGATATGGAGGCATTTCTACATGGAGCAACATTTAATGTCTGCAGTAATCACAAAGATTTAGAAATATCTGGTTGATTGGAAGGAGTTAAATATGAGGCATTACATGGACGGTATGTAAGGCACTTTTGTATTGACACCAAGACAGTGAAGGATTGCGATTGGACTCGAACTTGTACACAAGCAACGGATGAAGATAAGATGACTCAGGAAGGGATGCAAATAATTCAAGGGGAAAAGATACTACGTCAGAAAAAATGATTTGGAATGGTGTAATTGGGGGCGCAACGTGAGAGCTAGATTCTAAGGTATGAAAATTTCGTGGACGAAATTTTTTTTTAGAAGGGGAGAGTTGTAACATCCCAAAAATTATCTATTTTGTCATAAATAGCCGTTTTATAATATTTGAGATTTTTAGGAATTTTTCAAGATTTTTCCTGAGACGTCGAATATTTTAGTATATTCTTCGTTTAGCACGCACACTGAGCAGAGTCAGTGTGACACTACGAAAATTATTTGTTTCATCATAAATAGTCATTTTACAATATTTGTGATTTTTGGGAAATTTTTTGTATTTTTTCGAAAACATTGAATATTTTAATATATTTCTCGTTTATGTGCACACTGAGTAGAGTCAGTATAAAACCTCCAAAAATTGTTTGCTTCATGATGAATAGTCATTTTCCAATATTTGTGATTTTTGAGAAATTTTTTGGGTTTTTCTAAAAATGTGGAATATTTTAGTATATTCCTCATTTTGCGTGCGCGCTGAGCAGAGCCAAAAAAATGAAATATTTTCCCAGAGGCTGGTAAACCTTGAACCGTGGAAGCGTCGATGGGGGATCTTACTAAATTCGAGGCCAAGCACAGTTTACAAAATTTATGTTTTTCAAGATTTTATCTGATAAATAAAATCTCTGTACGCACTGTTAAATAAAATTTTACAGTACGCTCTATTATTCGATGGATAATTAATACTGGCTTGTGTACTACAACTATTATCCATTGGGTAATAGCTTGTAGTAAAATCCTAACTACCTTATTATTTAATTACTAAATCACATTATCTTATCCAAAGGTAATTTTCTTTATGTCTAATCAAATCCTCTTTATTGGAAAAAGCTACAAGCTTCTCAAAGAAGCCAAGCACACTTCTCTCTCCTCCCTCACACTCCCACACAGCTGCATGCACATTTTGGAGAGCCAAAAATGTGCTTCACTCAGTCAATTAATCAATTCTAATTTCAAAGTAAAAAAGTCATCACCTTTTCTCCTATCAACTTCTCTCTCTAACATTTTCTCCTCCTTCTCTCTTCTTCACTTTACCAAGCTCTTCTCTTCCTTTTCTCTTCTCCTCTCCACGGCTGCACCCTCTCCTTCTTCCACCATTTTTGATTTATTTCAAGCAACCACTTTGCTTGAATCCATCCCTCCATTGAAGCTTTTCTCTTCTTGTTAAAATCACCAACAAAGGAGTCAACTTTTCTCTTCCCCTTTTCTCTCCAAAACCGCCACCACCACACACCACCATAATCCTCCATTTTTCTTTTGTTTGCTTCAACTAATCACATTTATTAAACCTTCTCATCACCATTAAACTTTTCTCTTTGGAAAGCATCACTTGGTTCATCCATTTTCACCATTTTTGTTTTTCTCCATCAAGCTTTAAAGTTGGAAACTTTGAGGTAAAAGTTCATCACTTTATCATCTTTTCATCCCATTTTTGTGATCCATGGTCACTATGGTGATCATGGATGCCTTTTTCAAGCTTTAATTGTGATTCTTGTGAGTTTGATGTTCTTAGGGTTTCCTTGAAGGGTGGAACCCGAATTTCACTTGGAGCTTCAAGGGAGTTCCATTACTTGTTTTCTCCTCTAGGTAAGAGAGAGATACTCCTCCTCAACCTATATTGGCAGTAAGGAACTTTGTTTTTGTGATTGGTTGTGAGAAACCCTAGTAAGGTTACTCTCATTATTGGTATGATTTGTATGATTACATATTATTTTTAATTTGTTTAATCTATTTGATTGGTTGGTTATGTATATTGATATACTTGGATGGATTGAAAAACTTAAAATGGAAGGAAATGACCTAGATTCCCTCTAGGAGGCTCACGTTTTTGGGGCCCAAAAATTAGGGTTCTTGATGAAAAATCATAACAAGTGGAAGACATGGTTAATCAAGTGAGCATGACTAAGTTTAAAAGTAAGGAACCCAATAATGAAATGAACCCCTCTAGGAAAGAATCTCGTAAGAATTACTAAATCAAAGTGAAACTTAATTAATTTGGGCAATTAGAAATTTATTTAGGATTTCATAAAATAGAAAGAATCAAGAATAGAGTTTTATCCAAAAACTTAGAGTAAATTTTAATTAAAGCAAGACCATGAGTGCAAGTAAGAATGATAAAAAATTCAATTTAAATCATTCTAAGGGAGTTAGGTTTAAAAATTTAATGATGGACTTATGCAATTAAAATAATAATGATTAAATGAATAATGTGAGAGAATTCTGCTAAAGGAGAAACTTATCGAGAAGAATATAGAAATTTTAGGCATAATTCCATAATGTATCCTAAAGGTGTAATGCATTATTTAAGGACCTAATAATATTTATTGTGGGTTCATAAGTGAATCAAGAATAGGTTGATGTTTACCTTAGCCAAAATTGTGGCATATTATGGAAAGTATATTATTGTTGAATATACATGATAAATATAGATATATGCATGGAGTCATCATGCATTGTGAAACTCCAATGGACTATTTGTCAAGACTATGTTGCCTAGGAGTTGAATCACACCTTAGTGCGGGTGCGAATAGACTAGTGTAGGTCCTGCTGTTGACCTTGGGGGCGTTGGGGCGCGGGCGTCTCGCAGGGGACAGTTGGTAGCCCCTCTGGGCCGTGAGATAAACCGATGCAAACGCACCAACGATCCTGACTGAGACACTATCCTATATCATGATCTTGTGGGAATGCCGCTGTATAAAGCCCTGCACAAAACTATTATTATTCTAGGAAGCACTTGATTGTAGGCTGATGAGATACTGGCATGTCTCCCTGATCATTCTCTCCAATGTTTGTGTCTAGCTCCATGGAGTAGGAATTTGATATCATGTACATGTGCATACTGAGTCAATACATTACTTGACATTTAATTTATATGATAATTGGATCTGCTATCTTATTGATGATAAACTTCCTGAAACTGTTAAACTGCTTAATATCTGCTGCTTAATACAGTTTATTATTTTTGTTATGCTATGTGGGAGTCCTACACCGTTTGTGTTTTTTGCTGCCATAATTGGTAGTGAAGTTGGATGTCTCACCTCTTTCTTGTACTACTCTTGTTCTATGTGATATTTGGTTAAAGACTGTAGAGGGGACGCGATTATTTTTCCTATACTTTACTGGGTATTAATCTTTTGCTTTCGAGGATGTTGTCAAGAAGAGGTTCCATTGGGTTCGTTAGGATTGTATTCACTGGTGGTGCTAATGCGTGGTGAGTCGGCTGGGCTGGATAGCGTATATGATATGTTGGAGACCTGATCTTGACCGTATGAAGGACCCGCAATGGAGATCTTGTCCTGACACCTGCTACTTTGATACATCTGGAGTTCGCCTTGCTTATCCGGGAGCTATGGGGTGATCCGATTCACACCCCTAGAGAGGACGAGGATTTTATGGCATCAGCTACTAAGGCACCTGCCCGTGGGACCGCACTCGGTCCTGTCCTTATATCTTCAGTTGAGCCGGGAGAGGATCCCGAGATGGATCCGATGGAGTACCCAACTCCTTAGACGTGGATGTCTTTATGGGTAGTTTATGTTTCCTTCTGTATTATTTATTTTAAGGTGTAATTCGACTATACCTGCATTTTAAAGTCCAACTTGGTGTATTTTATTTTAAGCGGTATGTGAAATACGCCGCACTATGTATGCTTTAAATTAATTATCTAGTCCTATAAATTGTATCTTGATTTTGGCTTGTTAAATTATATGCGCTAATGATAGCCTATTTATTATTTCATCTGTGGCTCATATTTTTTGTATATGCACAAATGGTTTTAATTTGGATATATATTATTTGAAAATCGTAACACGCCGAAATTCAGTATCCATGGTATAATGACGATTGTGCCGTGGTTATTAAATCGAGGGGTGTTACAGCGCTACTAGACTTCGGTTACACGATTATACCCGCTAGAGTTCTCCAAAAAGGACTCTTAAGTATTTAAAATGGAACTAATGATGGTTTGGTAATCTTAATAAGTGAACTTGTAAATTGAAAGGTAATCAGCCATGCTTGTACAGTATAAGCAAAACAATCCCTCACAAGGCTTATTGATAATATGCTTATACAATTTATAAATAAGGATAATCATATTATAAAAAAAAAAGTTCACTTCTTAACATGTTAGTCTTGTATGGTTATAAAGGTATCATAATACTTGCATGACATGCTTGTTAAATTTGGTGACCTACTGAGTTAGTTTATGGACTTTGCTATAATATTGAATGTGAAAAATAATTGTTATTATCTTAGGATCTAGCATAAAGTGCTTAGACAATGGAAATAAATGTGGAGAATTTTTTTTTAGGTCACTTATCGTTAGAACTAGTTGTAGTTAATTTTGGAGAATAAACTGAGCTAGTTTAGTATTTTTAATAACACTGAATGAGTGTTTAGAAGTCATATTTAATAGGCAGAGATATCTTAGAAAATTGTGAAAATTTATGAAGATATTAAGTAAAGGATAGAGAATTTCCTGGTAACAGGTACATCTTAAGGTAGATATTTGTAAGTTTATTAACTTATTTTCTTAGGTTTAATTTAACTTGAGAAAGAATAATAGGATTTAAGTGACAGTTTTAGGAGTGTGAAAAGTTATGGAATAATAAAACTACGATTGAGATGAATCCTAGGATTTATTATAACACGTATGGTGTAACACCCTAATTCTAAGTATTGTAGTATACTCAAAATATACTAAGTAGAATTAAGTATGCCACTTCTAAACTTCTTTTGTAATACCCTGATTTTTCATTTTTCTTGATATTTATGAATTTTATAATATTTGAGAATTTTTGTGAATTTTTAGAAATTTTTAATTTATTTTAATTATTTTAATATTATTTTGGATTGTATGTGTGTTAACGCGGGTCCGAAAAAATAAAATTTTTACCTGGACTAGAAAGTTTCGGATTGTTAATGCAGGGCCGAGGGAACTTACTAAACCTGAAACCGGAAACAGTTAACGAAAATTTTTTTATCTGAGTTTTGGGTACATTCTATTATCCATTGGATAATGTTATTATCCTTGGGTAATGTTTTTATCCATTGGATAATAATTAGCAGTAGCCTTTGTCCATTGGGTAATAGTTTTTGAAAATATTTAGAAAATATCTTTTGAAAAATATCTTTTAAAAATATCTTGAGATTAGTCAACTAAAGAGGCTATGACTTTTGTGAAGGACCAATAGAAAACAAGCTTGGAGGAGAAGCTTTGCATATCCACCATTGATCTTATTAATGATTGTGAGGGCAAGCTTAGTGAAGAAACTTAGGATATCTATCCTTGATCTAATCAATGGATGAGATAAGTCGAGTGTAAACTTAGTGGAGAAGTTTTGGATATCCACATTTGATTTAACCAATAGTTGTGATGGCTTGTAGCAAAACAAAATATCTCTTTCTCTCTCCATGAAGGCCCATGGCCATAAGGCTCAAAAGTGATCAAAGTTGATTCATCTATCACATTCTAAAAGCTATCATCTTTTCTCTCAAAGCTAAACACCATTTTCTCTCACTTTTTCTCATTTTCTCTCCACTAGCTCATAGCCTTGGTGCCTATAAACACCTCCAATCACTTATAATTTAAACCAACCATACTTCTTGATCCTAAACCTCATTCTAAGCAACTTTCATGTTGTGATCAAGACCTAATTCCATCATCTTCAAGCTTGATTCTTGGATTCAAGTTCTAGGGTTTCAAGGTAAAGGTCTTAAAACTTAATTTCTACTGGGATTTTAAGTTTTGATGTTGCATTTAAGTTTTTGAGCATGTGAGTCTTTTAGATTATTTGATTTTCCCTCTATTAATTTGTTGATATGTGATTGATTATAAGTCAAAACTTTCTATTTAAAAGGAACAAATATTTCTCTCAAATATATATATAGTGATTTGATGAGTTGATTGGTTTTTATTAGGATTAAATGGCTTTACATACTCATCTCCAACGGTCAAGCAATTTTTTAGGAGTGCTATTTGGTTCCAACGGCTAAAAGATTGCAAAATGCAAGTCATACTCAAACCAGAAAAGAATAGCAACTAAAACAGCACGTACTAGGTGAACTAGCAACTACTCAAAGCTAAAACAATAACTACTTAAAAACATACCAGCTGCATATGTCATGGTTTTTAAAGTTTCTTAGCTGATTTTTTGCAACCTCCTAGCAAATGTTAAGGGAAGCCCTCCACAATATATAGAAGGCCTTGGAAAGGATCATGATGAACAACCACTTGCTCAAATCAAAAGTGAGGAATTCCTGAAAGTTTGTTATATTTATCTTCCTCCTCCTAGTTAGTTTTACACTTGTGTATCCACTCTATAGAGAGAGTTTGCTTTTGGAATCTATTGTAGCTCATTTTATAAGAGCATAAAGGTGAAAGAAACTATTGTAAGGTTACTCTTGTTCAGGTAGAAGTAGAGGGAGGTTTGGTGGCATCCTTGGTGAAAGAAACCATTGTAACTCTATCTTGAGGTTAAGGTATAGGAAGGTTCGTTGGAGTCCTTGTAAGAGAAAATTCGACAAGTGAAGAAAATCTCGAGCTTATGCTTGGGGACTGGATGTAGGTCGCGGGTTGTGACCGAACCAGTATAAAAATTGTTTGTGCATTTCTCTTAACCCTTTCCTCTTTACTTTCAATTTCACTTATTTTTATATTGTAATTATTATTTAATTATTTAAATTTTCTGTTATTGAACCAAATAGAACCAATTCACCCCCCTCTTGGTTCTATCAATTTCTTATTTGATTCTTGAAATTTTAAGATCATATTTGATCTATGGTTACCTTAATCAAGCTTTAAATGTTAATTTTTATGTGTTTGTTTGGATTTCAAGAGACTACTCGGTGGTGGAAGTTGATACAAAGAGCTATACAAAAAGCTTAGGAAGCTACATTTAAGGTAAGCGGGAGATTAACCTCATCAACCAATTATGGTGGTGAGGAACGAAATTTGTATGAAGGTGATGAATCCATGTGAGGATTATTAACGTTGTTTGTATGATTTTATGATTTGTGTTTAATTGCTTTATGTAATTTTATTGCTTTGATATTATGCATGAATTTGATATAGTAGGATTATGATGTCTTATGTATGTTGTATGATATAAATTGTAATTGAGAGGAAAAGAATTTTTGGTTCCAAAGACCATGAGGCTTACGACCTCTATGCCCACAAATGGGTAATCCATTACAAAAATGATTTATTAAATGATAACCTAGAGGATTAGTGGTAAGAAAATGTAATTAAAGAATTTCAAAATAAAAATGGAAATGAATATATTTTTATTATTAAATGGAAAGTAAATTTCAGCTATGATATTGAAAATAGGATGGAGAAATAATTTGAAAACTTAAAGTATTTTATTTAAATGGATTTTTAAAGAGGAAGATGGAAAATGTTTTATTTAATTAAAATAAACGTAAGTTTTGAAAAGGATATTAGAAAATATTATTTAGAGGAGTTTTAGTAAGAAAATAATTTTTAATGATAGTTTGGAGTTTAAAATATTTTATTTAATAAAGTTTTATTAAGAGTAAAGAATAAAGATTTTGAGATATCTTGAATTAATTTAAATGATTTAAGTTTTTGTGGAAAATGTTAAGAAATATTATTTAGAAGAGGTTTAGTATAAAAATGTTAGAAATATTATTTAAAGATAATTTATTAAGGAAATATTGGAATTAAAGTCCAATTTTGATATTAAATGAGAAAAGTTTTGATTTAAGCTTAGAATATTGAGAAAATATTTTATACGATTGAAAATACATAGAAAAACTCTTATGCGATTTAAAAATGATGATTTTTAGCTACGCGATTGAGAAAACGTTTAAAAACCTTTACGCGATTGACAAAAAATTTTAAAATCTCTACGTGATTGAGAAAACGTGAAAAAATTATTACGCGATTTGAAAACGTAACAAAAGTGTTACGCGATTGTGAAAATGCGATAAAAATGTTATGCGATTGAGAGATACAGTAATTTACTGTCGGGCTAATGTATTGAACCCAGATATATCAACATATTGATATAGTCGGTAAAGATTTGTAATATGTATAAAGTCATTAGTCATGCATTATTTGTCAGACGATGTCTGTTAAGACTATTGTGGCTAGGAGTTGAATTACATCTTGTGCGAGTGCAAATTGCGTAGTGAAGGTCTATGATAGATCTTGGAGGCGTCGGGGTGCGGAATTCCACATATGGTCAGATAGAAAGTGCTATTGTGTCGTGGCAGTCGATGCAAACGTATCGATGATCTCGACAAAAACACTATTCCTATTCCTGATCCAGCATAGAATGTCTAGTATAATGCCTGATGTACACATTAAAAAATTATAGCACTTGGTCTGAGGCAGCATACAGACATATCTTCTGGATCATTCCCTCTAAAATTGTGTTTAACTCCATGGAGTAGAAAATGGGTGCATTGTGCATAAGAGGGGTTAATTCATTATGCATAAGCATGGTCAATATACATATTGTCGTGATATGGTCAATATACTTATTTTGTGGTATGATTAGTATTCATGTTATTGTGATATACATTGTTAAATTATCTATTAGTTGATAATATGATTATACCTGTTATTCTGTGATATTATTGTATATGAATGACATTATTGTCATTATTGTTCTTTGTTGCCATAGAAAATTGGTGCATTGTGCATAGGAGGGGTTAATTCATTGTGCATAACCATGGTCAATATGCATATTGTTGTGATATGGTCAATATACTTATTTTGTGGTATGATTAGTATTCATGTTATTGTGATATACATTGTTAAATTATCTGTTAGTTGATAACATGATTATACCTGTTATTCTATGATATTATTGTATATGAATGACATTATTGTTATTATTGTTCTTTGCTGCCATGATGGTATTGATGTAAGGGATCTCACCTCTTCATTATATTGTTCTGTTTGTTTCTGTTTTATGCTTACGTCTGTAAAGACTATGATGGCGACTAGGAGGGATTGACTAGGTTTTTTTAGACTACAATTTCTTGAAGGCGCTGATGTTTGGCGTGTCCATTGGGACTCAGAGCATATAGAGTATTGTGGTGACATTACTCTATCCGTAAGTAGGACTCGCGATGGGGTCATTACTTCTTCTTTTACTGCTGCATATATAGAGTTTGTTTTACATTTCAGGGAGTTGTGGAATGATCTTCACTATACTCCTAGGGAGGACTCCGAGATATCTTTTGCTCGGATTGCTATCCGGCGAAACATTCCCGGCTAGGGAATTTGTCTTCTGAGGAGGACTTTTTTCTTTAGATGTTGTGAATTTGGGCCAATCTAGGTTGGTTATGTCAGACGTTTTATGTTTTTGGGTATGTAAGTATAAGGTACGTATGATTGTAGTAAACTTTGTTTATATGTAAAGTATATTATTCAATTCTTATGATTGGTGTTTCTAAAATTCAGTAAGTTTATGTTATCCGCAAAAAAGTAAGTTTGAAACCCGTATTAAATTAATATTAAATATTTTATAACTTGGGTAAGGAATTTAAAAGGAGTTGGTCTGAAATGTAATGCCCAAAAGGGGGTGTTACATCTTTCGTAAAACTTAAAAACATAAATTAAAACCTGTATAACAGTTATCAACGTATACATATATAGAGCCTTTACAGAAGTAAGAGAGCAAGACATTTTACACATCTAGAAACTTGCTATTTACCATACAACCATTTGATATGTCTGAGATTACAAACTTTTGCAAAACTAACTATATAAACTTAATTACAAAATCATTAATATAAATATAGAGCTAAAATAATTACATAAACAGCTTAATTAGGTCTTCATCTCCTTGCTCTACACTTGCTTGGATCCTTGATAAATATGATTTTTAACATATTAATATCCACACAATTACCTTATTAATGATGTTCATATTGTAATTAAGTGATTTTAGCACTCATTTAGATCATTGGGTTGAATTGGGCTTTAAAGCAAAGTTTTTGGATTTTAATGCATATTGACATTAGTTTAGTATTTTAATCATAACTTGAGTTATAGTCTCTGATTTTGATGTTCGTTATATACTAGGAAAGATGAGAAAAAGATCTACAAGTTTTGTGAAATGTCAAATTGGAAGATTCGGATGTTTAAGTAGTCAAATATGGCCTTGAAGTTGGACCAGCAGTACTACCACGAATTCTGGACACACCTTCACTATTTTGGGCATATGTCACTCATTTCAAGCTCAAATTAAGCATGTGAGCACTCCCTGGAAAGCTTACTTCAAAGGCTATCTGGTGGACTTAATTTGAATTAGAGATTGTAACAAAAATCCAAAAGATGGAAACGTTAAAAAAGTGAAAGAATTATTGGAAGGTGGGAGACACACTTTCATAATGAGAAAATAATTCATTGGAAGGTGGGAGACACACTTTGATAATGGAGGAATAATTAACAAAAGTGGGTGAACCGCTTTTGAATCTTAGTGGATGATTAAGAGGAGAGTAATCAAATTTGTGATAAAATAATTGAGAGCTTCTACGTAGAAGTGTGATTATTGTTATTTTAGTTTTTGGATTTTGGAGACTTCTCTTCTTCTCTTCCTCTCTTCCTCTCTCTTTGTTATTTTGATTTTTGTATGGTTCTTGAAGGTTCTCCAATGGTGATGGCTATGGAGAGCTAAACTTCTTTAATCAATCCAAGAGATTGACATTCTTGATGATTAATCTTGAGATCTTGTTTTAATTGTTATACATTCATCCATTAATCAAGTTTCTTTTTCTTTTCTTCTCTTGTTTAAATTCTGATTTAATACTTAATTTGATTGGGATTTGTATATGTTAATTGCATAATTATCATGTGCCAAGAGATGAATTCAAAGGTTAAATAATGCATCAAAGGTGTTTGATGAAATGTTTAGCTTGGTTGAATCTTGGTTTTGAAGGTAATTTAGGTTTTGGATGGATGCTTAATTTGTCTAACCTTAATTAATTGAATTCTAAAAGCGTTTCTAGTAGAAGATCCATGGATCATTGAGAGGCGTCTTGATGTGATCTAAGACCAAGGATTTGGTTGATAGTTGAATAGATTTATAAAGATCAAGGATGGATTAAAATCAAGATTGGTTAATTCTCTTGGATTGGTTGTTTTCCTAATTTTGTTTACTCATTTTAATTGCTCTTTGTTGTTTAATCTTGCGAAACTCTTTCCCCCTATTTATTAACCTCTTAATCTGACTTCATAATTAGAGTGTTCTACGGGCTCGACCCAGTGTTACCTTATGCTACAAGTAGTTTTGGTAAATCGTTTATAAATTGATTTAAATTTGGTAATCTCGACAGTTGTCAATCCTCCTCTGGATTTATCATGGAAACAGAAAACGCTGGGGTGAGAATTAACAATTCTCAATAGTACATTTTAAAAACATGCCATCATAATAAATCTAGCTGTTTAGGGAAAAAACACATTCTTTGTTTAAAACTCAACATATATATATATATATATATATATATATATATATATATATATATATATATATATATATATATATATATATATATATATTGTATAAGTTAGAGAAGTGGCAACCGCCAAATTTAGTCCTTTCTCTTCCCAAAACAGAGATTCAATTATTATCCTTTGTAAAAGAAATGATTTGTACAATCCAAACCATAAAAACAATTTCATATTAAGTTCTTTATCACTATTCATTCACGTATTAATAATAAATATACATCATTTACATTATATATATTAATTTTTCATAATAAACATAACATAATAACATTCTATATTCCTTGTCATACCACAACATGTAACGCCCCTCTTCCAAGGGAACGTCACATGGTCGATTACAATGCGGAAATAAAGTTAGGTGAGTTAAGACCCGGTCCATTTTGATAAGACGCGTATATTCACTAGATTATAGTTGGGTATTTTAATTGGCGGTTATGTTCTATATATGTATATATATATATATATATATATTTTTAATTATCATTAGTAACCATGTTGACGAGACATCAAAGGAAATAAAAGATCAAACAGAAGTAAAACATGCATAGGAATTAATATCTGCATCATCATATATATATATATATAAGTTTACCAAAACATTTGGTTACAAGCCTGGTACATCAAAAGCAAAACTATACCTGCCCCCAAAGTATTACATACACATCCCCACGGTATCAGAATTTACAGCCCACTACAAACAAAACATCGGGCCCCCAAAATAAAATACTGGTAGCCTTCAGTAGCTACGAGTAACATCAATCCCTCAAGTAAGGAGGAATCGTGTCAGGATCCTCTTCAGGGTCCTCTTCGGGGTCGTCCTCAGGGACTTCCTCGGGATCTTCCTCAGGATCTTCCTCATCATCAGAAGAAATCACCATAGGAATAGCAGAGACACGGGATGGGGCCCGAGCTGTAGAACGAAAAGAGTCCTCTCTCGGAGTGAAGTAACGATCGCCCCACATCTCACGGATTGGTAGCTGAAACTCCAAACGTAGGCTGATACAGCAGGTGAAGACAGGTGGTTCGTGGCGTCTCCAGGCTAGTGATATCGAGACATCTCCGTGTAGACACGGCGTTCGAACGTAGTTGATATACCAGCACTCTGGCCCTCCTAAGAAAGTCAGACGTACATCTCCCAAAAATCTGTGCGTACGGGGCTCCATGGTCTTCTGTGGTCGCTCAGTCAAGGTAAGGCCAAAAACCAGGGAAGTTGGGAGCTTCCGATTCCTCACGGTTGTCTTCGATGAGACGCAATGTACAGATAAACAGAAATGGAGAGACAGGAAGGAAAAGAGGTAAGACATCCTTCCATCATTACCAATTATAGCATCAAGAAACCAAACGGCGCAAAGCGCCCACATAGCATTTACAACAACAGTAATAGTAATAGACATTCAAGAGCAGTTATGAATCAAGCGAGCCTGTTCCAGCAGTCATAGGTATATCAACAATATATCAATGCCAGACCATAATAATGATAAATGCAAATAATGCACGGACTCTATACACATGAGCCCTCAATAACCAAGATCCTACTCCATAGAGCTAGACACAAAATACTCGGAGAGAATGATCAGGGAGACATGCCAGTATCTCGTCAGCCATAAAAACAAGTGCTTTCCAGAAAATAATCAGTCATTTTGCGCAACAAGGCTTTATACAGCAGCATTCTCACAAGATCTCGATATAGGACTGTGGCCAGTCAGGATCGTCGGTGCGTTTGCATCGGTTTGTCTCACGGTCCAGAGGGGCTACCACTTCCCTTTGTGAAACACCCGCACCCCAACGCCCTCAAGGCCAACTACAGGACCCCACTTGTCTATTCGCACCCGCACTAAGGTGTGTTCAACTCCTAGGCAACTAGGCCTTACGACAGTCCAACGGACAAATCACAATGCATACAGACTCTATGCATAATCATGTATGATCCTTATCACATACTATTCCATCATATATCACAATTTGCCAAAGTAAGAATTAATACAGTCAATGGTCTCTCACATGGACCCACAATAGCATAATATTGTCATTAAATAGATCAATACCCTTTTTAAAACGTATTATGAGTTCTTGCTTAGGTTTAGCTTTACTTACAGGGTTTGTCTCTAAAGGAATTCTCTTAGTTAACTTAATTCCTCTTAGGTAATTTATTCATATGCCCTTAGAAGGTTATTCTAAGATCTCATAATCTCACACTCATGTTCTTCCCTGTTTATGCATCCCTAAGTAATTTCTAGTCATCCCATTTATTTATGATCAATATTCCTCTATTAGTCCCAAGGTTTTGGGTCCTAGAAACTACACGGTCGGAATCACAAATTGAATCACAGATTTCAATTACTAGGTGTTGGGTGATAGGTATACATTTGAATTCGACAGAGACTACGTTTTATGAATGATTGAAGTTGCCATTCGACGAAGAATAATGTAACAGGAGGAGGAAAGAATTGGAAACACATTTTATAGTAGGATAGGCAAGAAATCATTTTCTGTCGGATGGGGGTTCTGTCGGACGAAGAAATCATTTTCTGTCGGATGGGGTTCTGTCGGGCGAAGAAATCATTTTCTGTCGGATGGGGTTCTGTCGGGCGAAGAAATCATTTTTTTCGTCGGATGGGGTTCGTCGGACGAAGATCAAACCTGTCGAACCCTCCAGATGGTCAAGCAACAACCTCAATTCGACGGGTATAGGTGTCGACGTTGGAGAGAATCTCCCAAGTGTCGAACCGACGAACACTGGTCGAAATCTCTAACTTCGACGGTCGGGAGAAATTCATCTACTCGACAGGCATTGTCTCTCAAATTCGACGATTATTGACTTTGGGTCATTTTCTTGTAAGTGTCCAGGGACTCTATTCGACGGGTTTTTGGTCGGAAGATCAATCTCGACGGGCATGATCGAGGTTCATACTCGACGGATATTGACATTGTGTTTAGTGGTCGAAGATCTAATCTCGACGGATTTTCACTTAGTGTTTGCTGGTCAGAAATCTAAATTCGACGAGTTTGACATTCGACGGAAAGGGTCAGGAGTCTAAACTCGACGGATTTCAACATTTTACTAAGAGATTAGGTGATCATGTTCGACAGGTTTTAGGTTATCATGTTCGACAGGTTTGGCCATGGGTCCTTACTCGACGGATTTTAACATTTTATTAAGTGGTTAGGTTATCACGTTCGACAGGTTTGGCCATGGGTCCTTACTCGACGGAATTTAACATTTTACTAAGAGATTAGGTGATCATGTTCGACAGGTTTGGCCATGGGTCCTTACTCGACGGATTTTATCATTCGACGAAAATGGTCAGAAATCTTCATTCGACGGATTTTGACATATCACCAAAAGATCAAGGCATTATATTCGACGAGTTTGGCCAAATTTCTTACTATTACTAGTTTTTCCACATTAAGTTTCCAAATCCTGGGCTCAACACCGTAACTATCCGAAAATCACTCGGAACTCATTCCCTTCAATATTACACATTCCAATACATCCAGTTATCATTTATATATATGTACATTCAAAACTCAAACAATCAAATAACACATATACCATACAAACAACATACAAAAGCAGAAAGACCCTCAACAAAATCACAGACGTTCCTAAATGCTAAGAGAGGTTGAGGAGGAGTGTCTTCCTCTTACCTTAGAGAAGCACAAAGAAGGCTGCTCCTTTTGGTCAGAAATTGTATTTTCAGCTCCCCGAGATCCTTGAATATTCAAGCTCACCAAAATCAGAATCAAGTGTTGAAATGGATACCCATGGTCATCAAAATGACAGTGGGTTACGAAAATGAGGAGAGATGAGGAAAAAGCTAAGGACTTTACCTTAAAGTTCCAACCTTTAAGCTTCAACCGTGGAGGAAAAAAAAGATGAAGAAGACGTCGGACCTTGAAGATGATTCCCTCAGGTGTGGTACTTCTCCAAACACGAAATGGTGCTGGAGTGTGATGGTATTGGAGGATGAAAATATGAAGGTGGGTGGATGGTGCTGCTGGAAGGAGAAATGGAAAGAGAGAAAGATGAGTGCTACGTACAGGAGGAGGAAATGTGTGGAGTGCAGAATGAATTAAGCCCCTTAATTCAAATGTGCAGCACAAAAATAGGAGGAGAGAGAAATAATAATAAAAAATGATTCAAAGAAGCTTCCTTGAGAAGCTTCGCACGCTTCTCTACGAAGTGCATAGTAAGCTTGTCTCCTTGATTAAATACCTCTGACAGATGATTTATTACACTAGCAGATAAAACCTCAAAAATGTAGACCTCAGAAAGCGTGTCTGGGACTCGGGTTTAGTAAGATCCCCGTTGACACGTTGATGGTCCAAGATTTACCACTTTAGGGAAAATATTCTATTCTCCCGGCTCCACTCAAACACACACATAAAACGAAGAATATATTAAAATATTCATCATCTCGAGAAAATTCCACAAAAATTCTTAAAAATTACAAATATTATAAAATGATCGTTTTTAACAAAATAATAAATTTTCGGGATGTTACAACACTTCTTCTAAAAAGAAATTTCGTCCTCGAAATTTGCATACCTTAGAATAGTGTGGGTATTGCTCTCTCATCTTGTCTTCCAACTCCCAGTTGCATCTCCAAGTCACCTCGTTCCAGATCACTTTCACCAATGCGATCTCCTTGCCTCTTAATTGCTTTATCCCGCTATCCTCGATTCTTATAGGAGACGTCTCATAAGTTAAGTTTTCTTTTAGTTGTCTTCGTATACGGTGCTATGATATGACTTGGGTCAGGAAGGTATTTCCGAAGTTGTGACACATGGAAAACATTATGAATGTTTGAAAGAAAAGGAGGTAAGGATATTTGGTATGCTACAGGACCTACACGAGCAATGATTTGGTATGGTCCAAGGAATTTAGGAGTGAGTTTTCTAGATTTTAAAGCCCGGCCCACCCAGTCGTAGGTGTGACTTTCGGGAATACATGCTCACCCTCCTCAAACTCAAGAGGTTTTCTCCTTCGGTCTGCATAACTCCTTTGTCGACTCTGAGCCGTCCTCATCTTTTCCTGAATCATTTTAACCTTCTCAGTTGTCTGTTGTATAATCTCGGGTCCAATAGTAAGGCGCTCGCCGTCTTGGTACCAACACATAGGTGTTCGACATCGTCGTCCATACAGAGCTTCATAGGGTGCCATCCCTATGCTCGAATGATAACTGTTGTTGTAGGTGAATTCTATCAAGGGTAGAATGTCATCCCAACTCCCAGTTTGCTCTATGGTGCAAGCTCTAAGCAAATCTTCCAAGGATTGGATTGTTCTCTCCGACTGACCGTCGGTCTGCGGATGATAAGCAGAACTAAGTTGTAATTTTGTCCCCAATGCTTCTTGCAAACTCTTCAGAAATTTGAAGTAAACCTCGGATCTCTATCCGAAACAATACTTGTAGCACACCGTGCGGCGATCGACAATCTCTCTAATATAGATCTGAGTCAATCTCTCTAGCTTGTACTTGATGTCGATCGGAAGAAAATGTGCTGATTTCGTGAGTCGGTCCACAATTACCCAAATCGAATCATGACCTTTTCTTGTCCTTGGTAATCCGACTACAAAGTCCATGGCAATACTGTCTCACTTCCATTCCGGAATAGATAACGGTTGCAGCAATCCTGCTGGTCTTTGATGTTCCACTTTAGCTTTTTGACAAACCAGACAAGTAGATACACGTCTAGTAACGTCACTCTTCATTCCGTGCCACCAGAACAACTTCTTCAAGTCTTGATACATCTTCTTTCATGCCCGGTGCATACTCAGTTGGCTTGTGTGAGCATGATTAATGATGTATTCTCTAAGTTCTTGATTCCGAGGACACAAACTCTCCCCTGGAATCTCAAAATTCCATCCGTTCCCTCTCGTAAACTCTGTTTCATTTCCTTGCTTCATCTGTTCCCTCACTTCTTGCAAGAATTTGTCCTTCTTCTGCTCTTTTCTTATGCTGTCCATCAACTCGCTCGAGATGGTAACCATATTCATGCAAATCTTTCCAGGTTCTAACTTCACAAAAGACCATACATCTCTGAATTGCTCTATTAGATCCTTTTCCTTGATCATCAGGGCAGAGACACTGATCATCTTTCTACTTAGAGCGTCTGCCACAATATTTGCCTTGCCAGGATGATACAGAAGTTGGAAATCGTAATCCTTCAGGAATTCTAACCACCTTCGTTACCTCATGTTCAACTCCTTCTGATCATACAAATACTTCAGACTCTTGTGATCACTGAAAATGTTAAACGTTGCCCCGTAGAGAAAATGCCTCCATATTTTCAGAGCAAAAACTACAGCCGCTAGCTCCAGGTCGTGCGTCGGATAATTCTTCTCGTGCACTCGCAACTGTCTTGAAGCATAAGCCACCACTCTTCCATGTTGCATAAGTACAGATCCTAGCCCTTGGTATGAAGCGTCACAGTATACTTCAAACTGTTCATTCGGATCGGGTAGAACTAACACCGGTGAAGTAGTCAGTCGATTCTTCAACTCTTGGAAACTTTGCTCACAGCTGTCGGTCCACTCAAAAGTTTGGTTTTTCCTTGTGAGTTGCGTAAGTGGTCCAGCAATCTTGGAGAATCCCTCAATGAACCTCCGGTAATATCCCGCTAAACCCACAAAGCTTCGAATCTCTGTTGCTGACTTCGGCCTTTCCCATCGTAGTACTGCCTCCACTTTCGATGGATCCACAGCAATCCCACTCTTTGAGATCACGTGACCTAGAAACTTGATTTCTTCCACCAAAACTCACATTTTGACAGTTTGGCATACAATTCCTTCTCCTTGAGAATCGAAGAACTATATCGAGGTGTTCAAAGCATGGTCCTCCCGATTTTGAGAGTATACCGAATGTCATCAATGAAGACCACAACGAACTTATCCAAGTAAGGTCGAAAGATTCGGTTCATGTAGTCCATGAAGATAGCTGGCGCATTCGTCACACCAAACGGCATCACCAAATACTCGTAGTGACCGTATCGGGTGCGAAAAGCAGTCTTGGGCACATCCTCTGTTTTCACTCGTATCTGATGATACCCAGATCGCAGATCAATCTTGGAAAACACTGCCGCTCCCTTCAGTTGGTCCATCAAGTCGTCAATCCTCGGGAGTGGATATTTGTTCTTAATCGTCACTTTGTTCAGCTGTCGATAGTCCACACATAACCTTGAGGTGCCATCCTTCTTGCGAACTAACAAAGACTTGGTGCTCCCCATGGTGACACACTTGGCCGACAAATTGCTTTTCCAAAAGCTCTTCTAGTCTGTTTCTTTAGCTCGGCTAACTCGTTGGTGCCATCCGGACGGTGTTATAGACACGGGACCAGCTCCCGTACTAAGTCGATAGCAAACTCTATCTCTCGAGCCGGTGGTAAACCGTGCACACTCTCAGGAAAGACTTCGGGAAACTCATTCACCACCGGAATTGTGTCCATATCAACCTCGTTCTCGATTTTCAAAGAAGACAGTAGCATGTATCCGTGAGCTCCTTCTTTCAAGAGAGCTTGAACTCGGTTGGCCGTCAAAAATCTAGAATTCTCATTTATGGGAAAAACTATGGTCTTTCTGGAACAGTCTAACAGAACATGGTTAGAAGACAACCAGTCCATCCCTAGGATAATATCTAATTGGGAAAGAGGTAAACAAATCAGATCGACCAAAAAGGATCGACCTTCAACAATCAATGGACAGTTTAGACAAACTTTGGTAGTAACTACTGGTTTATCAGTGGGGGTAGAAACTTAAGTCAAAAGGTAAGGACGACATACTGTGTAGACTCGGTTTTTGCACACGGTCATACGATATAAAAGAATGGGTTGCCCCAGTCATACAAGCAGCTTAAAAGATTACCTTCTATGATGCCTTCTCCTCAGTATCAAATCTTCGGATTCGAGGCTTCGGCCTCGCTCATAGTGTAAACTCGTCCTCCGGCTTGCGGTTTCTTGGCTTTCGCAAAGATTCATTGAAGGTTCGACCTTCGCTTGATTGCAATCTCGTAGATGTGTCCAGGTTTCCCACATCGAAAACAGATAATCCCTTTTATAGGACAATCCCTTGTCGATGATCTTTCCACACTTCCGGCATTTGGAGGGATATGCCAAGTTTTGGCCATCCGGCCCACTAGAACCTCCGCTTGAACTTCCACCCATGGCTTGTTGGTGACTTCCCATTGGTCGAGAGTATGGCTTCTTCCGGGAAGCGGTTAGCACCGTTGTTGCCGCCTCTCCGGAATCTCGCAGCCCAAAGTTTCTATTCCTCATATCTCTAGATTGCTCCAGAGCCTCTACATCACAAAGCAAGTATCCGAAGCGGTTGTGAGAATTCATTGATCCTCAAGGTGATCACAGCTTTCCTCGTTCATACCTCAATCCTTCCGTGAATCTTCGGCACTTCCAAGCCTCATCCGGTTGGTTCTCGAAAGTAGGTCGGCGGGACAAGTTTTCAAATCTCGCTGCGTACTCGCTAACGAGTCATATTCCCCTCGTCGCAGGTTGAGGAATTCGACTCCTTCGCATGCCTTGCACTCGCAAGAAAATACTTGTCCAAGAACTTTTCTTTGAACAACTCCCAAGTAATATCTCGGTTCGCAGCCTTCTAGCATCCTCCGCACTCCGTTCCACCGGTTCTCGGCGTTGCCTACCAAAGATAAAAGTAGCATAATCCACCTTCTTACCCTCGCGCAATTCATTCCTCGAAATACCTTCTCTAACTCCTTGATCCACAGACTAGCTTTGTCAGGATCAAATTCTCCTTTAAATTGAGGAGGATTATGGCGTCGAAATTTCGCTAAATTCGAGCATCGGCAGTAGCCTCTAACCGTTGAGCACTCGCTCTTGTTGTTGCGTAACTCTCTCTTCGTCGTGCGGCTTGCTCGCTTTGTTGTGCGATGACCTCACCATCCTTTGCATCGCCGTAATAGTCGCCGCCATGTCTTCCCTTCGTGCCATCTCACTTTCTCAGATTCAGATTATCGAAAACACAGAAAAGTCAGTTGCATTCACTAAGAATACCAAACACTACTCCTTTACGAATACCATTCAGAGAACACACAAAGCCAAACAAGACAGACTCAACCACAAAACCCAAAGAAACATAAACCGGGGCTCTGATACCAAAAATGTAACGCCCCTCTTCCAAGGGAACGTCACATGGTCGATTACAATGCGGAAATAAAGTTAGGTGAGTTAAGACCCGGTCCATTTTGATAAGACGCGTATATTCACTAGATTATAGTTGGGTATTTTAATGGCGGTTATGTTCTATATATGTATATATATATATATATATATATTTTTAATTATCATTAGTAACCATGTTGACGAGACATCAAAGGAAATAAAAGATCAAATGTAAGTAAAACATGCATAGGAATTAATATTTGCATCATCATATATATATATATATAAGTTTACCAAAACATTTGGTTACAAGCACTGGTACATCAAAAGCAAAACTATACCCCCCAAAGTATTACATACACATCCCCACGGTATCGAATTTACATGACCCACTACAAACAAAACATCGGGCCCCCAAAATAAAATATCTTGGTAGCCTTCGGTAGCTACGAGTAACATCAATCCCTCAAGTGAGGAGGAATCGTGTCGGGATCCTCTTCGTGGTCCTCTTCGGGGTCGTCCTCGGGACTTCCTCGGGATCTTCCTCGGGATCTTCCTCATCATCGAAGAAATCACCATAGGAATAGCAGAGACACGGGATGGGGCCCGAGGCCGTAGAACGAAAAGAGTCCTCTCTCGGAGTGAAGTAACGATCGCCCCACATCTCACGGATGGTAGTGAAACTCCAAACGTAGGCCGATACGAACGGGTGAAGACGGGTGGTTCGTGGCGTCTCCGGGCTAGTGATATCGAGACATCTCCCGTGTAGACACACGGCGTTCGTGAATCTATAGTTGATATACCAAAGACTCGGCCCTCCTAAGAAAGTCGACGTACATCTCCCAAAAATCTGTGCGTACGGGGCTCCATGGTCTTCTGTGGTCGCTCAGTCAAGGTAAGGCCAAAAACCAGGGAAGTTGGGAGCTTCCGATTCCTCACGGTTGTCTTCGATGAGACGCAATGTACAGATAAACAGAAATGGAGAGACAGGAAGGAAAAGAGGTAAGACATCCTTCCATCATTACCAATTATAGCATCAAGAAACCAAACGGCGCAAAGCGCCCACATAGCATTTACAACAACAAGTAATAGTAATAGACATTCAAGAGCGAGTTATGAATCAAGCGAGATAGCCTCCAGGCGGTCATAGGTATATCAACAATATATCAATGCCGAGACCATAATAATGATAAATGCAAATAATGCACGGACTCTATACACATGAGCCCTCAATAACCAAGATCCTACTCCATAGAGCTAGACACAAAATACTCGGAGAGAATGATCAGGGAGACATGCCAGTATCTCGTCACCATAAAAACAAGTGCTTTCCGAGAAAATAATCGGTCATTTTGCGCAACAAGGCTTTATACAAAGAAAGATTCTCACAAGATCTCGATATAGGATGTGGCCAGTCAGGATCGTCGGTGCGTTTGCATCGGTTTGTCTCACGGTCCAGAGGGGCTACCACTTCCCTTTGTGAAACACCCGCACCCCAACGCCCTCAAGGCCAACTACAGGACCCCACTTGTCTATTCGCACCCGCACTAAGGTGTGTTCAACTCCTAGGCAACTAGGCCTTACGACAGTCCAACGGACAAATCACAATGCATACAGACTCTATGCATAATCATGTATGATCCTTATCACATACTATTCCATCATATATCACAATTTGCCAAAGTAAGAATTAATACAGTCAATGGTCTCTCACATGGACCCACAATAGCATAATATTGTCATTAAATAGATCAATACCCTTTTTAAAACGTATTATGAGTTCTTGCTTAGGTTTAGCTTTACTTACTGTGGTTTGTCTCTAAAGGAATTCTCTTAGTTAACTTAATTCCTCTTAGGTAATTTATTCATATGCCCTTAGAAGGTTATTCTAAGATCTCATAATCTCACACTCATGTTCTTCCCTGTTTATGCATCCCTAAGTAATTTCTAGTCATCCCATTTATTTATGATCAATATTCCTCTATTAGTCCCAAGGTTTTGGGTCCTAGAAACTACACGGTCGGAATCACAAATTGAATCAGATTTCAATTACTAGGTGTTGGGTGATAGGTATACATTTGAATTCGACAGAGACTACGTTTTATGAATGATTGAAGTTGCCATTCGACGAAGAATAATGTAACAGGAGGAGGAAAGAATTGGAAACACATTTTATAGTAGGATAGGCAAGAAATCATTTTCTGTCGGATGGGGGTTCTGTCGGACGAAGAAATCATTTTCTGTCGGATGGGGTTCTGTCGGGCGAAGAAATCATTTTCTGTCGGATGGGGTTCTGTCGGGCGAAGAAATCATTTTCTGTCGGATGGGGTTCTGTCGGACGAAGATCAAAACTGTCGAACCCTCCAGATGGTCAGCAACAACCTCAATTCGACGGGTATAGGTGTCGACGTTGGAGAGAATCTCCCAAGTGTCGAACCGACGAACACTGGTCGAAATCTCTAACTTCGACGGTCGGGAGAAATTCATCTACTCGACAGGCATTGTCTCTCAAATTCGACGATTATTGACTTTGGGTCATTTTCTTGTAAGTGTCCAGGGACTCTATTCGACGGGTTTTTGGTCGGAAGATCAATCTCGACGGGCATGATCGAGGTTCATACTCGACGGATATTGACATTGTGTTTAGTGGTCGAAGATCTAATCTCGACGGATTTTCACTTAGTGTTTGCTGGTCAGAAATCTAAATTCGACGAGTTTGACATTCGACGGAAAGGGTCAGGAGTCTAAACTCGACGGATTTCAACATTTTACTAAGAGATTAGGTGATCATGTTCGATGGTTTTAGGTTATCATGTTCGTTTTAGGAGTGTTTGGCCATGGGTCCTTACTCGACGGATTTTAACATTTTATTAAGTGGTTAGGTTATCACGTTCGACAGGTTTGGCCATGGGTCCTTACTCGACGGAATTTAACATTTTACTAAGAGATTAGGTGATCATGTTCGACGGTTTGGCCATGGGTCCTTACTCGACGGATTTTATCATTCGACGAAAATGGTCAGAAATCTTCATTCGACGGATTTTGACATATCACCAAAAGATCAAGGCATTATATTCGACGAGTTTGGCCAAATTTCTTACTATTACTAGTTTTTCCACATTAAGTTTCCAAATCCTGGGCTCAACACCGTAACTATCCGAAAATCACTCGGAACTCATTCCCTTCAATATTACACATTCCAATACATCCAGTTATCATTTATATATATGTACATTCAAAACTCAAACAATCAAATAACACATATACCATACAAACAACATACAAAAGCAGAAAGACCCTCAACAAAATCACAGACGTTCCTAAATGCTAAGAGAGGTTGAGGAGGAGTGTCTTCCTCTTACCTTAGAGAAGCACAAAGAAGGCTGCTCCTTTTGGTCAGAAATTGTATTTTCAGCTCCCAGAGATCCTTGAATATTCAAGCTCACCAAAATCAGAATCAAGTGTTGAAATGGATACCCATGGTCATCAAAATGACAGTGGGTTACGAAAATGAGGAGAGATGAGGAAAAAGCTAAGGACTTTACCTTAAAGTTCCAACCTTTAAGCTTCAACCGTGGAGGAAAAAAAAAGATGAAGAAGACGTAGGACCTTGAAGATGATTCCCTCAGGTGTGGTACTTCTCCAAACACGAAATGGTGCTGGAGTGTGATGGTATTGGAGGATGAAAATATGAAGGTGGGTGGATGGTGCTGCTGGAAGGAGAAATGGAAAGAGAGAAAGATGAGTGCTACGTACAGGAGGAGGAAATGTGTGGAGTGCAGAATGAATTAAGCCCCTTAATTCAAATGTGCAGCACAAAAATAGGAGGAGAGAGAAATAATAATAAAAAATGATTCAAAGAAGCTTCCTTGAGAAGCTTCGCACGCTTCTCTACGAAGTGCATAGTAAGCTTGTCTCCTTGATTAAATACCTCTGACAGATGATTTATTACACTAGCAGATAAAACCTCAAAAATGTAGACCTCGTAAACTGTGCCCGGACTCGGGTTTAGTAAGATCCCCCGTTGACACGTTGACAGTCCAAGGTTTACCAGTTTTAGGGAAAATATTCTATTCTCCGGCTCCACTCAAGACACACATAAAACGAAGAATATATTAAAATATTCATCATCTCCAGAAAATTCCACAAAAATTCTTAAAAATTACAAATATTATAAAATGATCGTTTTTAACAAAATAATAAATTTTCGGGATGTTACACAACATAACCAACTATGTCCCTTTTCTTCGGGATACTCAAGTCAAGCATCAACCTTGATCTTTTATAAATTCATTTTAAGAAAACAAGACAATTACCCACACAATTGTCATTTTATGCAATGCATGGTGATGCATGATTATGCCTAATAAATGCCTTATAGTAAGGTCATGCAATGATTTTAAAAGATTTTATCTTTGAAAACATATGTTATTTGAATATTTTCAAGAAGCTCTTTTGTTCCTTGTATTGTTTCTGGGTAGGCAGGACGCTCTTTTGTTCCTTGCATTACCAAACATTTATAACTTTGGCACTTGGAGCCCTTTTGTCCAAGCCATAGGTTTACAATACATGGAAACATCAAATAACAAGTTTGAAAACAAAACATGCATAGTTGTTTGTAAAACCATTATTTTTACACTTTTCACATAATCAAGTTCTCTTTGCATAATAGGAAAACACATCCTTATCTTTCAAGCTTCTCATTTATACCATACATTATAGAGAGGAAGTGACTTAATCAACCTCAAACTACCATTTTCATTTCATTGTTATGCTTCCCATTACTATGCCTTTCAATATCCTTCATTGATAAGTATATCACAATATGCTTCTCAATAATGAATATCAAACATTCCATACAAGGTACATGCATTACATTACATGTAAAATCATTCAATCATACAATATATGGCTCAAGGCCTCATCTCTTTGTGAGCTTTTATGCACTATAATATCATCTTTTATCAACTAGGCACTAAAGCCTTCATCGTTTGCTAGCTAGGCACTAAGGCCCTCAACTCTTGTTAACTAAGCACTTTGTTTATATCTAGTTCTCCTTCTCCTAACCACTTCTCAGGTGTTAACTAATGCAACTCCATGTTGTCTATGGTCCTAGGTACACAACTAAGGCAAGCTACAATTAGGAAATGCATCAAATTTCTCAAAATAACAAAAACAAAAACTTGTGCCACAGCCTCGAGCCCTCTGGCCTCCTTTCCTATGCTGCCTGAGATTACAGTGTCGCGGCTTCACCTCAACTTGTGCCGCGGCTCTCCAACAAAATTCTAGGTTTTCTAGAATTTCTTCATGAACACCACTCAAGCTCAACCCCTTTTATCCATTCAAGATTTCTGATCATTCAAACACCAAAATTATCAATAATCAACTCAACAACATCATATTTTTAAGATCCAAGCACTCAAACATCATTAAATCAAGCCAATGAAAAAATGGGTTTCAAACTCATTTTTCAACAAACTAACCAATAGAAAACTATACATTCCAAGGGTTCCAAACTATCAATCAAACATCAAACTAGCTAGTATCTAACTCCTTTCAACTAAATTGTACAAGAAACTAGGATCTATCTCCCATTCTCACCCAAAACCCTTTTTTTCTCATCAAGCCAAACCAAGAACAAGATGAAGATTAAGGAAAAAGGATGAAAATCAAGCACCCCTACCTTGGTTGAACACCATTAGCCTTGATCTTTCCTTCTTCTTCTCTTCTTCCTTCTCTTTTCTCTTCTCTTCGTTCGGTCTCTACTTTTCTTCTTTTCTTTTCCCATTCATTTTCTAGTTTCTACCGTGCAAAGAGAAGAATGGAGAAAAAAAAGAAGTCTTTTGACTTCTTAAAGGATAACCATAAAAGGTTATCTAATATTTTTATATCTGTTACGAACACTTAAATTATACCAATTCAAGTTTCCTAACTTTCAACAATTCTAGAATAAATTCTAGGTTTCATCTAATTTCTTGTTTTGCTATTATCTTATTTTTTCCCCATATTTGCTCTAAGTTAATTTGATATTAAAACACATAACTAGTATGCTTAAAATTACCAAATTAACTCAGTTTGCCTTCAAACTTTAACTGTAGCTTACTAAATTCATTTATAACTTGGAAATAAACTATCCTTATTTATTTTGCCTTAACTTGATCCTTAAAACCATTTTTTGAGTCATTTTAGGCCACTTTCCAACTTCTGTGTTGCAGCAAAGTGCCTAAACTTACTCAACTTGTCATAAAACTTCACTAGCATGATAAGCAAGTATTAGGCTACCTCTATAACCCTATACAAGCCTAACATGTTATCGAGGGTGTTATATATGGAAGTTAGGAAACTTGGTTTTATAATATCAAAGTATTCTTAAGAGATATAAAGTTTCCAGCAAAATATCTTAGCCATCCTTTATTTCCACCACCCGTAGCTTTCTATTTCTTTGACTTTTCTCTTTCATCTTCTCTTATTTTCTCACATTGAACCAGAGGAAAGAGCAGAGAAAAGAAAAGGGAAAGAAAGAAGAGAAAGGAAGAAGGAAAAGGAGAAAGAACCAAGGAAGACCTAGAAGATTAAAGCTTGAGCATCAATCACACCACTAGAGGTAGGGGTGTTTGCTTTTACTTATCTTTTTCCCTATCTACTTCTTGATGCTTGGTGTATAACTAGTTTAGTAGAAATGGGTTTGAGAGGGGTTCAATGGTTTTTGTGTTTGATTCTTATCCTCAATGGTTGATTTGGTTTGATATTGGCTTATTCTACACATGGTTGATAGTTATAAACTTAGAAGTATCCATATGACCCCTTGAGATTGAAGTTGAAAAATGGGTATTGTAGGTTTTGATCTTTGTTCATAAATACATGTTTAGAAATCATGTTTTTGGTTGAAAACCACTTAAGATATGTGTTTGAGGGTCTAAGTGTGGTTAGAAATTCAATGGAATAGTAAATGTAGACTCTAGAGTTAGGCGCCCAAATTTTGGCTGCGTAATCACCCATGGACAGAGAGTCTAGTATGCTAGGCACCCAAAAAGTGAGCACCTAAGTGCCTAAGGCCAAAGAGTTCTAGAGCTGAGCGATTGATCGCTCAGAAACTAGGCGCCTAAGCGCCTAATGATAGATAAAAACTGGGAGAGTTTGCTATCATGGGGAGCCTAAGCATTGGAAAAAGGAACGCTTAAGCACCCAATAACTAGGTGCTTTGAATATTTCTTCTTGAGGAAATGAAGTTCCATATTTGTAAGGATTCTTTATATATGCTTTTTAATGTGTGTTAAGACACTATTAGGGGTATTTCATGTAGGGAATAACCACCTAGCATATGTGTAAAAGTATAAGCCATTGAGCATCCAATGGTTGTGGATTGCCATAGGTAAGTATTTAGTCCATTGAGTAACATGGTGTTGTATTTGATATCACTTGTGATGTGGTATACTAGATGCAAGTATACTAAGTTTATTTAGCAATAATTACTTGTCATAGTGCATGAATTGTTCCTTTATGATGAAAGTAGAGCTAGAGATGCATGAATGGTAATTACTCCTTTGTTACTAAGGTTGAGTTATGAGAAAATGCTAGAAACATGAATTTGCTCCTTTGTATGATAAAGTTGAGCTAGAATTGCATGTATAGTAGATTTTGGTCTTTCACTTGGTTAGCGTGGACCTTGTAACGTTGTATTGTGGTGTGTATATGAGTTTTCAATATAGTACTACATGTTTTTACACTTGCTATTCTTACGTATTGTAACCTTATATGATGTGCACAATCATTTGGCTTGAGAATTATAAGAAATGATCCTTCATAGGATAGGGGATCTTAAATTCTCAAAAGGTGGAGGTTTTTATGGTCATGGTTATAGATAATATGTTGGTTTTCCCTCTCTACTAGGTAGTGTAGAGGGCTGAATTGTCTATCCTACTAAGAAAAAAAAACTACAAGGAACCGTGTTCCCGGGAATGAGCAGGTTTTCGTGGTTTTTAAAACAAAACTTTGCACAAGAAAAATCTTAGGACATTTATTAGGCATAAGCATATGTCATAACATAAGCATTGCATTTAAATGACAATTGTATGGGCAATTGTCTTATTCTTGGAAAAGAGGTTGTTTAGATGTTCCTATAGTATTAAGTGGTGATTTTTTTAGTTATTGCAAACATAATCTGTTGTTTGTAGGTTTGCATAGAGTTATCATGTTGCCATGGTTTATAACTATATTATTGAGAATTATGAATTCTCACCCCGTTTATTGTTTCAATGATAAATCCAAGTCAAGACTCTTTCAAGGGAAAGATAAAGAAGTAGATAAACTAGAGTAGTTTTTATTTGTTTTTGAACAAAGCTTGTATATAGTTATATTTGTTTTGGATGGTACAAACTTTTATGTATTGCACTATTCCCTTTTGAGGCTAAGGATGTATGTATGTATGTATGTATGTATGTATGTATGTATATATGTGTGTGTGTGTGTGTGTGTGTGTGACTTTTCTTTCCCTCATGGCTTTTATAGTAAATTGTATGATTATTATAAATCTCGATTATTATTTTTTGGATGGAAGTAACATGGCTAATATTGTTTACCTTTAAATATTCAGGATATAACAAGGTATTAGTATTGGGATGTTATAACTTAGATACTGATCTGGATGACTGTAGTTATGTTGTATGGGGCACTGAAGCCCATAGCTTTGGTACTTATTACTTGTGATGTATGTATGCATGGCTTGAGGCCAAATAGTTGATAGTATAAGTATATGTACTGATGCCTGCACAATAGTTTATAGATGGATATATATATATATATATATATATATATATATATATATATATATATATGATATTCAGTATATTTATTATTTGGTCTACTAGGTAGAGATGCGCTACTAGACTTTGGTTACACGATTATACCCGCTAGAGGATTAAGAGGGAAAAAAAAACTAAAACACACGAAATTAAGAGGGAAAAGAGAGAACAAAGCACATGAATGCAAAACACATTAAGGATATAAACACACGAAATTAAAATACTAAGGATCTGACTTCACTTGATTCAACAATCTATCATAGATAATAGAGTAGCTTTGGGACCTTCATTCGAATTAATTTTTAATCATTCAATTGATGGGGAGAATTCAGTAATTAATTAAAACTCAATTCCTTGGTCTAAACCTTAATTCTTAAATGCATGACCTTTACTCTATGGATTCTCATGGAAAATACCACAATTCTCCCTCACAACCTATAACCTCCATTCCTAGATGATTATAAATCATGACACTTATTATTTATGATCTAAGTCATATGCAAACCTTCCAATTCTACATACACCGTACTTGATCAATTTATGAGTGGCCAATTCATAAAAGCATTAAGAATCATAATAAGCACTAAAATTGAATAAAAAAATTAATTAGAATTCTAATCTTAATACATGTCGATTGAATCAAGTTACGTCTTCACTCTAGAAACACATGAATTTAACTATACATGACAAAAGAGAAGAAGAAATAAGAAGAATAAAATAAAAATATATACAGAGCTCAACTTTTCATAAAAAAATATTAACAAGTAGGCGGTAAACCTGCCATGGTAAAAAAATAATAATATATATATATATTAACAAGTAGGCGGTATAAACTAGCCATTAAATATTAACAAGTAGGTGGTATAAACCTGTCATGGTAAAAAAAAATATTAACAAGTACGCGGTAAACCTGCCATGCTAAAAAAATAATATTAACAAGTAGGCGGTAAACCTGTCATGATAAAAAAAATAATATTAACAAGAATGTGGTATAAACCAGCCACCAAATAAATATTAATAAGGGTGTAGTATAAACCAACCACCAAATATATATTAACACGTAATAAATAAATATTAACAAGGGTGTGATATAAATCGACCACCAAATATATATTCACAAGGGTATGGTATAAACCAACTACCAAATAAGTTAATAAGTTAGTAAATTAAAAAGTTAGTAAGCAAATAAATTAAAATGTTAGTAAGTAGGTAAAGTAAAAAGTTAGATAGCTGATAAAGTAAAAAGTTAGATAGTTAGTAAGTTAGTAAGCAAGAAAATTAAAAGGTTAATGAGGTAGTAAGTTAGAAAGTTAGAAACAAAATACAGAAAATAAAATACAAAAAATATAGTGCAGAAAGTAAAGTGTAGAAAGTAAATTTAAAATATGAAAACCGGAGAATCGGCAGAGCCGATTTTTTGCTTCGGCGAGAAAGAAGAGAAGAAGAAAGATTATTTCATTAATGATTAGAGATTATAGAGGGTTAAGGAGAGTTTCCTCCACTAAGTTAGTACGTTAGTAAGTACAAAAAAAATAAAAAAAGCAGAAAAAAATATATATATATATATATACATGATCCATGAAGAAAAAAATATAAATATATATATACAAAATATTTACACAATAAATTTGTTCTTCAAATCAAGTCCCCGGCAACGGCGCCAAAAAATTGATGCAGATTAAAAGTTGCAAACTCAATTGCAGGTTGTTTCAAGTAATAAATTCTCAAGAGTCCGAGCTCAATCCACAGGGAATTGATGAAGAAAAATTTATTTAACGTAAGAAAATATTTTGTCACAACAATAAAGGTGATAAAACTTAGTCACAAATAAAAAAGATTTACTTGGGTTAGGAGATCCACTCTTGGTAAATAAATTAAGGACAAGATTAATTATTTTTATAACTCAATTAGAATCCACGCATAATAGATATTCCAATTGGAAAATACAACATTCAAAATTCATTTAAGATTATATACGTAATTATATTATGATTCCTTTAATTATCTATTAACACCACCACTTATAAATGGGCTCAAGCATTCATTGTGCCAATATTTTGTCTACAATAAATTAAGTTCTCTACTTTACAAGGAGGGTTTCTAAATTGATTGAAAATAAAATACAACACGTATAATGACCACTTGAAAATATATCATTTAAGCACAAGAAAGAAATGAATCTAACCTTATTTCATTACCAAGAGTTTCACCCTTTCACCCAAGTAAAATGAAACTTAGTTACTCATAGACAAGAAGAAATGAAGAGAGAAGAAGAAGAAGAAGAACATAACTTCAATTTAGAACCAAAGAAAACTACAACAAGTAAAAAAATAGCATGATCTTGGTCTCAAGGACCAAGACCCCTAAATGATCTGCCAATGGTACCTTTTATAGAGGATTAGGGATACAAAATGATAAGGGGGCTGAGTCATGAATGAGTGAATGAGTAGAAAATGAGTGAAAAATACCAAATGACTTTTGATGAGTGAAAAATTATGGAGATTCTTTGTCTCCGAAATCATTCAGTTCTGAAGTTATTGTATTCGTCATTTTTTCACCAAGTGGTTTTCATAAAAGTTGTAGGCCTAGATCTTATCTTTCAAATGCCATTGTTTGAGCTGGAAATCATTCCTACAACTCAAGATATGGTTTGATTACTGCATACTACTTAAGCCCAACTACAGTTCCTCTGTTCTAAATTGGAAGCTCAATATCACCTCCAAGAAATCCGAATTGAGTCTTGTGTTCTTCATGAAAATTATAGATATGGGTCTTAATTGTAGATATCAAAATTTCAGCCCAATCCAGATCTTAGAGCCCGAGTTATGCTCTGATTACTGCATACTATTTAGGTTCCAATCACAAAACTCGTATTCTGACTTCCAAGCCCTATTAGTTCCACTATATGTTTGACTTTGACCTAGAGCTCTTCATGAAAGTTGTAGAACTCTCTCTTAGCTTTCAAATGCCACTAGAATAACCTTAAAAGGCCACGTACAGCCCAAGATATGGCCCAAATACAGAAATAGTGTAAGACGTAAATCATGCTGAAAAAATTAATTAAGTCCAATTTGAGTCCAAACTTACAAAACATAACCAAACTCAATCAATTAAGTATATGGATAGTGTAAATAACTAAAAATGAGGGCTTATTAATGTATAAAATATGTGATCATCAAATTTCTCTACACTTAGCTTTTTGCACTCTTGGGCAAAACACACAAGAGCAAAACTAGGGAATAAGGAAAAACAACACAAACTCAAAAACTAAACACTCTAAAAGACTCAATTTCCAATAATATTTAAGAATGAAGAGCAACCAATCATTCAAGGGATCAAAACATTTATGAGGTAACGTTTCTTCACATCTCAAATCAACAAGTAAGGAAACTTCAATTGAAAAGCATGAGTCAAGAATGATAGATCTTCACAAGATTCACTCTCAATCCCTCAAGTATTTAAAAGGTAGGTATTTTACTCAATTCAACCCATGAGAAATTGCACTACCATAAGCTTGCTTATCTTCTACTTCTCCACTACTCAAAACACATGCACACACAAATCATAAGGACTTTATTCAAGGTTGTAATGAGGTCAAGGTAAAGGAGGAGGTAATATTGATATGACAAGTTAAATACCAAAGAGAATAAAGGAGCATGAGAGCTGAGTTCAATTAATAAGCATGAAAGTTCATCCCAAACTTCACCTAATACGAATTCCCTTTACATATTCTTTCCCTTTCCTTTATTACCTTGTTGACCCTTCTTTAAACAATTTTTTTTGTTTTTGTTTTGTTTTTGTTTTTTTTTTCATTTTTCATTTTTCTTTGAAAGATGAACATAATATATACATTTAAACAATTTTTTTCAACCATTCTACATACACACCCCCACACTTGTTCAAGAACTCATCTAATGACAAAGCTAATGTTCTCTTATTCCCTAAGGCCGGGTAAGAACATGATTTTTCATTTAAGGCACATAATGAGTTCGAAACAAAGAATTGTCAAATAAGCTCAAAGGAGTTAAGTAAAGGGAAATAGGCTATTTCAAATGCCTTATGTTGGCAGGAATCAGAGAATTTTCAAGAAGTCATAAAAGTGCTTGATATCATATTAGGAATCACAAAATTTTCAAAAAGTCATAAGAGTGCTTGATATCATATTGAGACAATATGCTGCTGAGCAAGGCTGCCTATTTGTGCACTAGTCATTCTTGACTATTTGGTTAAAGTAACTATTTCGAGAAAAATGTCTCAATCATATTTATGTATGCATATGAAAATGTAATCTAAAAAAGAATCAAAGCATATTCTAGAGTAACAATTCCATGAGTAAAATTCACACAAGGAAGAAGAGAATGGTACAAATGTTCAATCCATTCATCAATAGGCTCAAAATCTCACAAGGCATATTTCTATCATTCTCAGTCCACCAATTCAACATCCATAACCAAGTATGTGGTTTTTAAGAAAGAAGACAATTTACTCAATCATACAAATTTTCCTGAATTTAAATTGCTACTTCCACACAAACTAGTTGTCTACCCAATTACTCCTTACTCTGCCACCAATTTTGATGCGTCTCAAGAGTAAATAATTTACTCCTTACTCTGCCATCCCTAATTACTTTTGTTATTAGTAAGTTGCTGACAAACATATAAACACAATAAACAAATTAATAAACACACTTCCTAATTTTTTTTTTGGGTTTTTTTTTACTTTTCTCAACCATCCTTCCCCCCAACTAGATCACAACATTGTCCTCAATGTCAAAATATAGTTAGGTAAAGGATAAAATATATTACCTATTGCTGTAATTACTGAAAAGAGAAACCTTACACAAATTTAAACAAAAACAAAGTATAATAAATAAAACCAAAACTTGTAATTATTTAAATAATTGGAGTGTCTGATCTGACTTGCTTTTCATACTGCTTCCCTCACCGCTTCCTTCTGACTAATCTATCTGAGCTGTTACTGGATCAGGTTCATAAACAAAAACTTCTAATTTACCAATCAACTCATCAACAGTGGAAGCAGAGATAAGGAGTCGTCTTACCGAAGGTGTGATAAATTTCTATTCCACAGTATGGTTAACAAAAGATAATAAATTATCAAATAAATTATTAACATTCAACAAACCTATGGATTTATGATGGATGTTCAATTGGGCCTAAAAGATAATTTGAAAAACTTCTTCCAAAGTACCAAAACCACCTGGTAAGTGTAACACCCCGAAAAATTATTTATTTTATCATTAATCATCATTTTATAATATTTATAACTTTTGAGAATTTATGTGGATTTTTCGAAAATGTCAAATATTTTAATATATTTTTCATTTTACGTGCACACTGAGCAGAGTTAGTCAAACGCCCCGAAAAATCATTTATTTCATGACAAATATCTATTTTCTAATATTTGTGATTATTAGAAATTTTTGTGGATTTTTCTGAAAATATCAAATATTTTAGGATATTCCTCGTTTTGCGTGTGCACTGAGCAAAGCCGGGATAACGAAATGTTTTCCCTGAGACTAGTAAACCTTGAACTGTCGATGTGTCGACGGAGGATCATACTAAACCCGAGGCCGGGAACAGTTTGCGAGGTTTGTATTTTTTAAGATTTTATCTGATAAATAAAATCACTGTACCAAATTTTTTTTTGATGAATAGTAAATACCATTTCCAATAACTGTAACTTTTGTTCACTGGAAAATAATTCTAGCAGAGTAATTAATCATCTGTTCTAGAGTATTTAATTAAGGAGACAACCTTACTCTTCACTTTATCAAGAAACGTGCGAAACTTCTCAAGGAACCCTCAAGGAAGCTTCTAGGAAATTTCCTCCCAAGCTTCCCAAGGAAGCTACTCACTCCCTCTCTCCTCTCTCACCCACACGGCTACAACCTTTTTGGAGCCAAAAGAATTGTGCTTCATTTAATTAATCCAATCTAAACTAATTTCAAAATTCAAAAGCTATCACCTTTATTTTTCTATTCACTTCTCTCTCTACCTTCATCTTCCTTTCATTATTTTCTCCTCCTTCTCTCTAGAAGCTACATGGCCAGTAGCTCCTCAAGCCCTCATCCATCACAAAAATTCCAACCAAATACATTTTCTTGATCCCCTCTATTATCTAAACACTTCTGTAGTTAGTGATTCTTTGAAAAACCTTCATCTTCACCATTTTCTTCAAGCTTTAAGCTTAGGGTTTTTGGGTAAGCTTCTTGATCCTTCACTCTCTTTTACCCATTTTCATTTTTATGGTCTCCTTTGTGACCATCAATACCTTATTTTTCAAGCATTGGTGTTATTTTGATGAGATTGAAATTTCTAGGGTTTGGTTGGGTGTGAATCCAAAAATCCAAGGAGCTTCAAGGGAGTTCTTTGTTTGTTCTTCTCTTAGGTAAGAGGAAGACACTCCTCCTCAACCTCTATTAGTAGTAAGGAACCTTGTCTTGTGATTGATTGTGAGAAAACCCTATTGAGGGTTATTCTTTGTTTGCATGATTGGTATGATTACATGTTGTATTTAATTTGTTCAAGATATTTGATTGATTAGTTATGTATATTGATATATTTGAATAGGTTGGAAAGCATGAAATGGAAGGAAATAATTTAGATTTCCTCTAGGGTAGCTCACGATTTTAGGGGCCCAAAATTAGGGTTCTTGATGAACAATTATAACAAGTGGAAGACATAATTAATGTACAATGTGTAATTAATGGAATGAAAAATTTGGGAACTTAATTCCCTAGGGAGGCCACGGCCTCTAGGGCCATTTAGGGCTTGATTATGCAACTTTAGGTAATGTTGGAACTTAAATAAACAAGTAATTAAATTATTGGTAATAGGATGGAAAATTAGCAAATTGGAAGATTAGAAAATAAATTAGGATTCATAAATTTGAAAGAACCAAGAATGAAATCTATCATAAGTCTTAGGGTAAATTTTAATTAAAGAAAGAACAAGAGAATGTGAGACTTTGAAAACCCTTAGAGCAATTTTCTAAGTGTGAGTGTGTGAATAAATTACAATAGAAAATTCCCCTAGAGACTAACTTTGTAAGAAATGCTACATTTAAGTGAGAATTCATAATAAATCTTGAACATGTATTATTTCATTTAAATTCTGATATTATGATATTGTGGGTCCATGTGAGTGACCAATGATGTGTTGACACTTAGTTTGGCCAATTGAGGCATATTGTGGAAAAGTGTATAATGATGAACATACATGGTTATGCATTGAGTCTTCATGCATTGTGAAAGTCCTTTAGACTGTTGTTAAGGGCCAAGTTGCCTAGGAGATGAACACACCTTAGTGCGGGTGTGAGTAGACTAGTGTAGGTCATACTGTTGACCTTGGGGACGTCGGGGTGTGGGTACCTCGCAGTGGACAGTTGGTAGCTCTTCTGTTCGTGAGGCAGATCGATGCAATCGCACCGACGATCCGGACTGAGACACTGTCCTATATCATGATCTAGCGTAGACTGTCTGTACAATGCCCTGATGTGCACGTGGATAAACTAATGAGTTATAGCACTTTGGCCGCGGTAGCTGAGTTGCAGACGTGTCTCCTGATCTTTTTCTCTGACTGTTTGTGTCTAGCTCTATGGAGTAGAATTTTGACTTTGTATGCATGTGCATAGTGAGTCCATGTATTATCTGGCATCTATTTATTATTATAATTGGAACTGTTGTATTACTAATATATAACTGCCTGGAACTGCTTGGTTGTTTATTACTGCTATTTAATGCTTATTATTATTATTGCTGTTGAAATGCTATGTGGATGCATTGCGCCATTCTGTTTCTTGCTGCTATAATTGGTAATGATGGTAGGATGTCTTACCTCTTTTCTGTAATTCTATTATTCTATCTGTACTTATATTCCATTGAAGACTTCGGTAAGGGAGGTGAAGTTCCCGAATTCCTCAGCTTCTGGCCCGATCGCGATTAGTACCTGCTTTGGGATCATGGAGGCACACAAGCGTAGATTTTTAGGCTATGTACATTTGGCCTTTCTCAGAGGGCCAGATTGCTGGTACATAAACCTAAATTCTGAGCGTTTTATCTACGAGGGAGATGTGTCGATTACATTGGCTTGGGGGCACAATGATCCTCCTATCTTCACCAGCAGCATCAGCTTACGTCTGGAGTTTTACATGCCCATCAGGGAGATGTGGGGTGATCGTCATTACACCCCACAAGAGGATTCTTTTGTTTCCTTTGCTCGTATGGAGGTTTCCTCGGAAGAGGAGGACCCCGAGAAGGACCCTGACACGGTTCCTTCTCATCTTAGGGATTGATACCATTGGTAGCTACTGATGGCTACCAGTGTTTTATTTTGGGGGCCTGATGTGTCTTTATTTTGGTGGGTTGCATATTTCTGATATCTTGGGGGCATATATGTATAATTTTGCTTTTTGTAAATCAAGCGCTATAAATCAAACAAGTTTAATATAATGATATATTATTATACATGTTTGTTATTTTGATGTATGTCTCCTATTTTACTCTTCATTGTAATCATTGTTCTTATGCCTTATCATTATTTTTATTAATCACGAAAAAAAATACTCGCTAATTTAACTACACGTTTATAACCAAGTGAATTTATAATTATAAAAAGAATCGGGTCTTAACTTCATTTTTATTTTTTGCATTGTAAATGACAATATGACGTTCCCTCCCAAAAAATGGGGCGTTACAGTAAGGCTATGAATGCATCAGAGTTTTCAAGCATTGCCTTCATTCGTTCATGCATAGATGATACTTGAAGTTCCTGCCCAATTGTCTTTCCATTGATGTTCTTTCAAGTTAAAGGTTCAGAAATGATACCTAAAACTTGACCACCTCTTATATGTGCAGAAAGTGATACAGCCCCCATTAACCCAATGCTACCTCCCTCATATACTACATGAATGTTTCTCGCAGCAAGTGTTTTACTAACAGTGCTTGCTACGTTTACAAACTCTAAACCCTTCCCATAACTTGTCTCACAAAATACACAGATACTGGAAAATCTATGAACTGAAGAAGAAGCTCCCTCCCTTTCTACACTCACACTCTCTTTGAATGATTATGAGTTACAGGAAAGTGAAGAAAATGATATGTTTAAATAGGAAAGAGAATGGAAAAAGTAATGATAGCACTTATATGGGTAGGTTAACTACTGTCAGAAAAGTTTGAAAGTAAGAAACATAGTTTTTTAAGTTTTTTTTATTTTTTTATTTTTTTAGACTTCAAGAAAATCATCAGGGTAAAGAAATCTAGAAACCCTTGAAGGACCCCGCCCAGAGGATCGTCTGTCTAAAACCAAAATACAGTAAAATCATACAAAGATAAAATAATAATAACATATAATGACATACCTTTATGTACAGGTTTCACGGCGTATCTTTATACTGCTCGTCATGAGCGCAATAATACCAAGACGACTCAGCCAATCTGGGAATTCTTCTCCATCCCGCTTGTGGGATATTTTGGATTGAGCTACGATGTAACTAATTAAAGTGCATAAATTTGACAATTACCACCAACGACCACAGCCAGTGAGAGGTCGCTGAAAAGCCCATGGCATTAAATCACAGGATCCAGCTCAGAGGCATTGTCACACGAGAATGCAAACACGGGACACTTCTTTCTGTCCATCAGCAAGCAGAGCCTACTGTTAAAATCTGAGAATGTTTGCATGGCTTTCTCCAGAGCATGATACACAAACCTTATTTACAGACCTACGTGCAAAGGTCCACCTGAGTCAATGACAGGTCTGCCACTAGCAGGGGCTCCTAATCTAACTAAAGACCAAGTATAGCCGAAGTTTTGCCCACTTTATTTTCTTTATTTTCTTTTTTATTTTTTTTTATTTTTTTTGAAGATGTACAAGATAATATATACATGTTGTTGTGATTGTGACTTATATCTTCCTCTGATTTTATGTCCAGTAATGACTTAAACGCCTTCTATGAGTCGAGGATAAGCTTCCTATCCAATTTTCTTATAAATTGGCAAACAGGATCTTTTTGAATCAGATTCCCAAGACTGTAACGCTTTTGCTCGTCCTTGAAGAGATTCCATAAACTAAGAAGTTCACGATGCACAACTCCACAAAAATGCATCTCAAGAGTCAATAAGATGTCATCTAATGACTCCTTACTCAGCCCATTCGTAATAAAGAATATTTTATCTTCGCTGTTTACTGAAACAATCCCCAAAGAACAACATCGCTTATTACAAGAAAATTGACAATATTAGCAAACCAAGGCATGGAATTGACAGAAATAAAAATTCATCAGGAAAATAATCATTGATAGGTGTGATATCAAAAGGTGATCCTGTTGTAAGTATGGACAAATGAACTACAACAACATTTTTGGCTCCTTTCTTATCTTTTATTGTGATGTTGAATTCTTGAAGCAACAAAATCCACCGTATCAACTTAGGTTTGCAAAAACTTGTTAAGAAAATCGACAAGTGCATTGAATTGTCAAAGTAATAAAGTTGATGATTAAGAGGGGGAAAAAACTAAAACACATGAAATTAAGAGGGAAAAGAGAGAACAAAGCACATGAATGCAAAATGCATTAAGGTTGTAAACACGTGAAATTAAAATATTAGGGATTTGACTTCACTTGATTCAACAATCTATCATTGATAATAAAGTAGATTTGGGACCTTTATTCTAATTAATTTTTAATCATTCAATTGATGGAGAGAATCCAGTAATTAATTAAAACTCAATTCCTTGATCTAAACCTTAACTCTTAAATGCATGACCTTTACTCTATGGATTCTCATGGAAATTACCACAATTCTCCTACACAACCTATAACCTCCATTCCTAGATGATTATAAATCATGACACTTATTATTTATGGTCTAAGTCATATGCAAACCTTCCGATTCTACATACACCTTACTTGATCAATTTATGAGTGGCCAATTCATAAAAGCATTAAGAATCATAATAAGCACTCAAATTGAATAAAAAAATTAATTAGAATTCTAATCTTAATACATGTCGATTGAATCAAGTTACGTCTTCACCCTAGAAACACATAAATTTAACTACACATGACAAAAGAGAAGAGGAAATAGGAAGAATAAAATAAAAATATATACAGAGCTCAACCATCCATAAAAAAATATTAACAAGTAGGTGGTATAAACCAGCCATTAAATATTAACAAGTAGACGGTATAAACCTGCCACGGTAAAAAAAATAATATTAACAAGTAAGCGGTAAACCTGCCATGGTAAAAAAAAATATATTAACAAGTAGGCGGTAAACCTGCCATGATAAAAAAATAATATTAATAAGGATATGGTATAAACCAGCCACCAAATAAATATTAACAAGGGTGTGGTATAAACCAACCACCAAATATATATTAACACGTAATAAATAAATATTAACAAGGGTATGGTATAAACTAACCACCAAATATATATTCACAAGGGTGTGGTATAAACCAACCACCAAATAAGTTAATAAGCTGATAAATTAAAAGTTAGAAAGCAGATAAATTAAAATGTTAGTAAGTAGGTAAAGTAAAAAGTTAGATAGCTAATAAAGTAAAAAGTTTGATAGTTAGTAAGTTAGTAAACAAGAAAATTAAAAGGTTAGTGGGGTAATAAGTTTGAAATAAAATACAGAAAATAAAGTGCAAAAAGTAAAGTGCAGAAAGTAAATTTAAAATATGAAAATCAGAGAATCGGCAGAGCCGATTTTTTGCTCCGGCGATAGAGAAGAAAAGAAGAAAGATTATTTCATTAATTATTAGAGATTATAGAGGGTTAAGGGAGAGTTTCCCCCACTAAGTTAGTACGTTAGTAAGTACAAAGAAAAAATTAAAAGAGTAGAAAAATATATATATATACAAGATCCACAGAAGAAAAAAAATATAAATATATATATACAAAATATTTACACAATAAATTTGTTCTTCAAATCAAGTCCCCGGCAACGGCGTCAAAAATTGATGTAGATTAAAAGTTACAAACCCAAGTGCAGGTTGTTTCAAGTAATAAATCTTCGGGAGTCCGAGATCGATCCACAGGGAATTGATGAAGAAAAATTTATTTAACATAAGAAAATATTTTGTCACAACAATAAAGGTGATAAAACTTAGTCACAAATAAAAAAGATTTACTTGGATTAGGAGATCCACTCTTGGTAAATAAATTAAGGACAAGATTAATTATTTTTATAACTTAATTAGAATCCACGCATAATAGAGATTCTAATCGGAAAATACAACATTCAAAGTTCATTTAAGATTATATACGTAATTATATTATGATTCCTTTAATTATCTATTTACACCACCACTTATAAATGGGCTTAAGCATTCATTATGCCAATATCTTGTCTACAACAAATCAAGATCTCCACTTTACAAGGAGTGTTTCTAAATTGATTGGAAACAAAATACAACACGTATAATGACCACTTGAAAATATATCATTTAAGCACAAGAAAGAAATGAATCTAACCTTATTTCATTACCAAGAGCTTCATCCTTTCACTAAAGTAAAATGAAACTTAGTTACTCATAGACAAGAAGAAAGGAAGAGAGAAGAAGAAGAAGAAGAACATAACTTCAATTTAGAACAAAAGAAAACTACAACAAGTAACAAAATAGCATGATCTTGGTCTCAAGGACCAAGACCCCTAAATGATCTGCCAATGTACCTTTTATAGAGGATTAGAGATACAAAATGATAAGGGGGCTGAGTCATGAGTGAGTGGATGAGTGGAAAATGAGTGGAAAATGCCAAATGACTTTTGATGAGTGGAAAATTATGGAGATTCTTTGTCTCTGAAATCATTTAGTTCTGAAGTCATTATATTCATCATTTTTTCACCAAGTGGTCTCATGAAAGTTGTAGACCTAGATCTTATATTTCAAATGGCATTAGTTTAAGCCCAAGATCATTCCTACAACTCAAGATATAGTCTGATTATTATATACTACTCAGGCCCAGCTATAGTTCCTCTGTTCTGAATTGGAAGCCCAATATCACCTCCAAGAAATTCGAATTAAGTCTTGTGTCCTTTATGAAAGTTGTAGATATGGGTCTTGACTTACAGATATCAAAATTACAGCCCAGTCCAGATCGTAGAGCCTGAGTTATGCTCTGATTACTACACACTATTTAGGTTCCAATCACAAAACTCGTAATCTAACTTCCAAGCCCAATTAGTTCCACTAGATGTCCGAATTTGACCTAGAGCTCTAATGAAAGTTGTAGATCTCTCTCTTATCTTACAAATGCCACCAGAATCACCTCAAAAGGCCACTTGCAGTCCAAGATATGTCTCAAATACAAAAATAGCGTAAGACGTAAATCATGCTGAAAAAATCAATTAAGTCCAATTTGAGTCCAAACTTATAAAACATAACCAAACTCAATCAATTAAGTACATGGAGAGTGTAAATGACTAAAAATGAGGGCTTATTAATGTATAAAATATGTGATCATTAACCAACTTGAATTTTAAGTGTTTTCTAACTCTAATCATGGTCTCTAAACATGTTAGAGTCATTAAACATTGAACTCAACTAATCAATCATGGATTTAAACTAAATCAAGCCAAAAAAACATCTAAAACCTAAAAGCACATCAAAGAGGCCTATGGACATCCACTAATCTAAACCAGCTACCATGGTTTCCAATGAGTCGAAACTGCTCTAACTCAACTCTTTGGATCAAGAACTAAGTTAAGAACAAAGATTTGACCTACCAAACTAAAATTTCCATCCAAAGACCCTAACTCCATATAATACGAACAAAATAGACAAGATGAATAGAAACTCCCCTACCTTTGGAACAAAGATGGTGATGATGGTTACAGGATCATAAGTTTGCCTTTCCCTTTTGATTTCCTCTTCTTTCTTTTCTCTTCTTCCTCTTGTTCTTATTCTCTTGTTCCTTGTTCTTATTTTGCTGCCTCTGTTGTTACAATCGTGAGAGAGTGAGTGAAAAACCAAAGAAGAGTGAATGAAAATATCACAAAGGAGTCAAGAAAGGTTAGCTACACGTGAATGACTCAAGTCACTTGGATATTTAGTTGTAACAACTATATCTGCTACGAATACTTAGATTTCACTAAACCAAGTTTTTTTACTTTCAACAAGTTTAAAATAAATCATAGGACTCATCAAAAATCTTATTGCACCATTATCACAATTTTCCATATCTGCGACTAGTTAATCTGGTATTAAAACACACAACTAGTATGCTTAAAAATACAAAACCAGCTTTGATTATTCTCAAATTTTAACTATATCACAATCTACACATTTGAAACCTAGAAATAAATTATCCACATTAATTTCTATCATCTAAGCCATTTATACTAATATCTGGGTCATTTTAAGTTACTTTTCACTTTTCGGATTGTAGCAATGTACCTAAACTAACTCAGATTGTCACAAAATTAAACAAGTATATTAAGCAAGTATTAAGCTACCTCTGTAACTATTTATAAGTCTAACATGTTTTAGAGGATGTTACATTTCTCCTCTCCTTTTTAAAATTTTGCTCCCAAAATTGCTGACCCCGAATAAATAACTGTGGGTAGTCTTGCTGCATATGGGACTCCAACTCCCAAGTTGCCTCCTCAAAGCCAACACCATCGAGAAGCACCTTCACTAGAGGAATCCGCTTACCTCTAGGCTTTTTGTTCCTTCTGTCCATGATCCTTACCGGTAGCATAGCATAAGACAAATCATCCCTTAACTGCACAGATTCATTTCTTATGACATGTGAAGGATCTGGATTGTACTTCCTAAGTTGTGACACATGGAAGACATCTTGAAGGTTAGACAAATTAGGAGAAAGGGCAATTTCGTAGGCTACAGGTCCAATTCTCTTTAGGATTTGGTAGGGACTAATGAAACGAGGATTCAATTTTCGTGTTCTCAATGCTCTACCGATCCCTGTTATAGGAGTGACTCTCAAGAAAACATGATCTCCCTCATTGAACTCTAGAGGTCTTCTCTTTCTATCAGCGTAGCTTTCTGCCTACTTTGAGCTATAACCAACCTATCCTTGATCATTTTAATCTGATCCGTGGTCTGTTGAACTAACTCTGGTTCTAGGATGGTTTTCTCTCCAACCTCATACCAACACAAAGGGGACCTACACTTTCTACCATAAAGTGCTTCATACGGTGCCATGCCTATACTAGTATGATAACTATTGTTATAGGCAAACTCCACTAAATATAATAACTTATCCAAACTACCCTTCTGTTCTAGCACACATGCTCTTAGCATATCCTCAAGGGTTTGGATAGTCCTTTCTGACTGACCATCTGTCTTTGGATGATATGTTGTACTCAAACTAAGCTTTGTCCAAAAAGCTTTCTGCAAGGCTCCCCAAAATCTAGATGCAAATCTAGGGTTTCTATCAGAAACTATACTAAGGGGAATACCATGCATTCTAACTATCTCCTGAAGGTATAACTGAGCTAGTTTATCCATGGAGTAGTTATCTCTAATAGGTATAAAATGGGTAAACTTGGTTAGTCTATCCACTATAACTGAACATTAAATCCTTACTGAGTCTTGGGTAACCCTGTCACAAAATCTATTGTGATGTTATCCTATTTCCACTCTCAGGGATTCCTAAAGATTGAAGAGGTCCAGAGGGTTTCTGGTGTTCTATCTTGACCTTCTGACAAGTTAGGCACCTAGACACAAACTCAACTATGTCTCTCTTCATTCCAGACCACCAAAACATCTTCTTCAAGTCTTGATACATCTTAGTGGCCCCGGGATGGATAGTGCACTAACTATAGTGAGCTTCTTCAAGGATCATTGACTTGATTCCAGATTCACTTGGAATGCAAAGTCTATCTCTAAACTTAATTATCCCATCATCCTCCATATCAAACTCTCTAGGATTCCCTAAAAAGATCTGCTCACTTATATCACTAAGAGTCATGTCTTCCCTTTTGAGCTTCCAAGATCTGAGTCCTCAAGTCACTCCCTATTTCCACTTAACTCAAACTGAGACTATGTGGTAACACAGTTACTGAAAGGCTCATGTCTCTAAAACTCTCAAGAAGTTCACTCTCTTAGATCATTATCTGGGATACATGTAGGGATTTCCTACTCAATGCATCAACTCCCACATTGGCTTTACCTGGATGACACTTTAACTCAAAGTCGTAATCTTTCAAAAACTCCATCCATCTATGTTGTCTCATGTTTAGGTTTTTCTGAACAAATAAGTATTTCAAACTCTTATGATCACTAAACACCTTAAACTGGACTCCATATAAGTAATGTCTCCAAACTTTTAGGACAAACATTACTGCATTTGACTCCAGATCATGAGTATGGTAGTTCTCCTCTTGAGGCCTCAACTGCCTTGATGCATAGGCAACAACTCTCCTATGTTGCATCAGAACACACCCAAACCCATCTTTGAAATGTCACAGTACACCTCAAAGTTCTCCAAAGGATCCGAAATTACCAACACCAGTGTAGTAGTGAACCTCAACTTTAACTCTTGGAAACTGTCCTCACAATTATGAGTCCACTCAAAAGTACTACTCAATCCTAGTTAAGGGTAGTGCTAACTGAGTGTTGGTGTATGCCCTAGTGGCTAATACATTTTGTTTGTATTGACATACATTATATTATGCTATTTTTGATATATGAGGCATTTCATTTATTGTGTTCTTTTTTATAGACATAATAAAGTCCTTAGAATAGTAAGTTTGATACCATAGGACATCAAGTGGATGACTTGATGGTGAGATCCTATTGGATAAAATACTATTCTTAAATGTCCCTAGTCAAGTATTATTGTTAATTAGGACAACAATAATGCATTGAGACTAGTATGTGCGTAGACTGATGACCACATCTCACGGGTCATGGATATGAGATATCAAGTCTACACATGGATACATATTAGAGTAATGATGTATTGGACAGACCCGCCATGAGAACGCTACGTGGATCGTTACGTGAGTGTCATAAGCGATTCTCATAGTGATAATGGTGTATGTGGTTCTTTGACCTGAAATCACTACGATTCCTACATGAGGAGTTGTGTGTTTTAAATGCCATCAAACGTCATCTGTAACAAGATGATTATAAAGTTGGTTATTAGACATATTGCGATGCATGTAGAGGAATGTGAGTAACCTAGATGGGATTTGTCCCTCCTACATAACAGGAGTGATATCTTCGGGCCCCCTGATTGAGTGAGACTATGAAATGTATGGCCATGCTCAAATGAGTCAATATGAGATATTGATCTCATTTGTTTTTACTATGTCTACTCGGGAATCAGGAAACTGAAGATTGAATTAAACAAGGGTGACACATTCCATGCCTTGTGTTCAATCTGGATATCTGGACAAAGGGACTAAACTACACGGAAACATTGATCACGGATAGGTTATGTCAAATCACTGACATTCTCATTACTTGGGTAGCAGTGATGTATTGCTAGATACCGCTCACTGTTTGTAATATTAAAATGAGATTTTAATATTACTACCAACGTCATGAGAACTCGCAGGTCGCACACTTAGAACATACTAAATTGGAGCAATAAGGATCCAAGTTGGACTCAGATTCAATTGTGGGCCTAACTCATGACGAGATGGGTTTTAGGGTTGCACTGACTTACCTTGCTACACGCTCACACTCACTTAAGGCAGCCACTATTATAAATAATCTTGTTAAGGGGGCTACTATAGATGTTACATCACAACCCTAGCCGCACCTAAGAAAGTGAGTAAGAGGCAGTGAAAGGTTCTTCTCTTCTATTCGCAGCCTAGCACCGCGAAACAGAGGCGTGACTCCTTTTGCAAGTCCTGTTCATGGGGATACCGCAGAAACATCGTCGCTATTACGGTGTTGGTGATTCACCTCGCTTGTGTTTATCACGCTTCAAGAGGTAAATTGTTAAAAAAAACTCGGATTATGGACTTTTTGCATGGATCCTGTATGGGAATCCTATTATTCCGCTGCGAGATATTTTGATCCGCAATTCCCAACAGTGGTATCAGAGACACTTGCGAAACTATGATTTGATTTTTTTGCTTTTCTTGTTATATGCGATAACATGATTCGTTACTTTCCTTTCATAAAAGATATGATCTTTATATGTTATTTCTGAAATCGAAATAATGATGTATGAAACTGTGTTCTGTTTTATTTGTTGTTTACGAAACATGTTGATGTTTTTGAAACCATGAAGATGTTCATATAATTCTGTGAAAACAGTTTTGAATGCTTTCTGTTTTTGTGTTTTTTTGATATCTATATATGTGATATGTATGATTCTGCGAAAAACGATTTTGAATGCTTTCTATTTTTGTGTTTTTTTGATATCTATATATGTGATATGTATGATTCTGCGAAAATGATTTTGAATGCTTTCTGTTTCTGCATTTTTCTGTATGAATGTGATATACACAGCAGCACGACACAAGGTTTTAGAAACCTTGTTTCCGTTTTGCGACGGCTATGAAGCTTCCTCGTGACATGAAGTGTTCATGTCTTCACGAATTCTGGAAACCCTGTTTCTGGATAGGTGATGGCGGCTGTGAGTTACCACTGCGGCACATGAAGCGTTCATGTGTTTGCGGGCCTTAGGGTTCAAATGTTGTTGCCCTCCCCTTGACCCCCGCCCGCTGACCGGGCAGCGGGACCCCCGTCGGGGCGCTGCCCCGAACCCCGTTGCGTGGTGTGTGATATTCGAAAGCGCGATATTCAAATCTTTGTTTTTATAATTCACAAAATAATAATGTGTTATTTCTTTGTGTTTATGTATTCTTAGAGATGCATGGTGCATGGTTATGGCCTTAGTCTTTATTTTATGCTATTTTGGTTATTTTAAATACGACCTGCGTGTCGTGCCTTTCTCTCTACATTCTGATTGTACATTCTCTTCTCATCTCACTCCCTTCGAATGTAAAAGAGGTTTCTATAATGTAATCATCATGTGGAGACAAGGAGATGGCATCAAGTGAGGACGTTGGTGGGAGACGCTTGGTGAAGCTAGCATTTTTAATGCTAATCTCTTAGAGGCCATAACCATGTCACATTTATTATATGCTTTATATGTATGAGATGCATGGATGATGTTTATGGTATGTTAAACAAGTTTAATAAATAGTGAGATCTAATAATAAAATTCCCTCAAAGAAAATATTAAGTCATTATGTGATGCCTTCCAATGCGTGGCACTCATCAAGACTAATATCGATTAAGTGTAGGTCGCCAAAGGGGTGCCTTTATCTATATTAGTAAGATGCGATGGGATAAGAGTAATATCCAAATGCCAACCATTGGGTCGACTTAACTAGGCCATTTCAATAGGATTGAAGGCTTAGAGGCATGAAGTTGGGCTTTGGTCCATTAGATGGACTTGAATAAGTGTTATTCACCCAACTATCCAAGAATTACATGTGATGTAATTGGAAAGTGTTTCCTACCTAAATAATCGAATTTTGGGTGATCACCAAAGTCGACTCAAAACTAGGTGAAATATGGATCTTGGCCTACTAGGAAATCTTATGATGGGATTTTCCGAGTCAATGCTGAGGGTCATTGACTTGAATAAAATAGTGGGAGGCATATTTAATTAAAAGACCTCATTAAATATGTTTATGGCATGATACTTATATTTTTTGTATGTTTCTGTTAATAGATAACCATGGCAACAAACACATCGGGTACTTTATCATTGCGATCCGTCCTTGAGAAGGACAAGTTGTCTGGAACAAATTTTCTAGACTGGTACAGGAATTTGAGGATTGTCCTCAAGCAAGAGAAAATATTGTATGTTTCGGAATGTTCCTATTCTCGAGCCACTGCCGCTAATGCCCCTAGAACTGAAAGAGATGCTTATAAGAAGCATCAAGATGATGCCTTGGACATTGGATGTCTAATGCTGGCCACCATGAACTCTGAGCTCCAAAAGCAACATGAGAACATGGATGCATACGATATGATCGTACACCTTAAGAAGCTCTATCAAGAGCAGGCCAGGCATGAGAGATTCGAGGTCTCTAAAGCACTTGTTTCGGTCTGCAAGCTGGTAGAAGGAAGCCCTGTTGGTACTCATGTACTCAAGATGATTGGGTACATTGAAAACCTAGAGAGATTGGGTTTTCCTTTGGGCCAAGAGTTGGCCACTGACTTAGTCCTGCAATCGTTGCCGGAAAGTTTCAGTCAATTTGTCATGAACTACAACATGAATGAGATTGACAAATCACTACCAGAGTGTTAGGCATGTTGAGAAGCTGCTGAGCATAACATCAACAAAGGTAAAGGGAAGGCCATAATGATGGTCCAAAAGAATAATAAGGGCAAGAAACATGAGAAAAAGCCCAAGGACAACCTGGAAGGGCAAGGGCAAGGACAAGTCTAAGCTTAGCACTTCTAGCTTGAAACCAGTGGGTGGAGTGGCTAAGGAAGGTACATGCTTCCATTGCGGTCAGACCGGACATTGGAAGAGGAACTGTGCCAAGTTCCTGGAGGAGCTCAAAAAGAAGAAGAGAAGTGAGACTTCCACTTCAGGTATTTTTGTTATTGAAGTCAATTTATCTACGCATCATGGGTATTAAATCTTTGGATGTGGATCTCACATTTGTGTAAATGTGCAGGATCTAAAGAGCAGTAGACCATTGACGAAGGGCGAAGTCGACCTACGAGTTGGAAATGGAGCAAAAGTTGCTGCATTAGTGTGTAGGGACTTATTTATTATCTCTCCTTTGGGCTTGTAATAGAGTTAGAGAACCTGCTATTTTGTGCCTCGCTATTAGTAGGAATATCATTTCTGTTTCTTGTTTGGACAAGAAAGGTTTTTCTTTATAATAAAGGACAAGTGTTGTTCTATTTATATGAATGATATTTTTTATGGTAGTGCACAATTGAGTAATGGACTTTATGTACTTGATCTCGAAACGCCCATTTATAACATAAATACAAAGAGGTTTAAATCAAACGATCTGAACCCAACTTTTCTCTCGGCATTGTCGTTTGGGCCACATAAATGAGAAACGCATCTCCAAACTCCATAAAGATGGATTCTTGGACTCATTTGATTTCGAATCATATGAGATATGTGAATCTTGTTTATTAGGGAAGATGACAAAGGCCCCATTCACTGGACAAGGTGAAAGGGCTAGTGATCTTTTAGGCCTTATACATAGTGATGTATGTGGGCCACTAAACACATCGCTAGAGGTGGTTTTCAATACTTCATTACATTTCGGTGATTTCGGTAGATATGGATTTGTATATCTTATGAAGCACAAATCGAATCCTTTGAAAAGTTCAAAGAGTTCAAGAATGAAGTACAAAACCAACTTGGCAAGAGTATTAAAATCCTTCGATCAGATCGAGGAGGAGAATACTTAAGCCAGCAGTTTGATGATCATCTGAAAGAGTGTGGGATAATATCTCAACTCACTCCACCGGGAACACCACAATGGAATGGTGTCTCTGAAAAGAGGAACCGGACCTTGTTGGACATGGTCCGATCCATGATGAGTCATGCAAACCTTCCAGGCTCCTTACGGGGACATGCTCGTTAACAGCAGCTTTCACACTTAACCGTGTTCCATCTAAGACGGTTCAAAAGACACCATATGAGATATGGACCGGGAGACGGCCCAAGTATGTCTTTCTTGAAGATTTGGGGCTGCGAAGCTTACGTAAAACGTCAAGTTTCGATAAGCTTGGACCTAAATCGATAAATGCTTCTTTGTGGGGTATCCAAAGGAAACCAAGGGATACTTTTTCTATAATCCTACCGAGGGCAAAGTGTTTGTCGCACGGACAGCTGTGTTTCTAGAAAGGGAGTTTATCTCCAAAGGAACCAGTGGGAGAAAAGTAGAACTTGAAGAAGTTCAAGTTTCACAAAGCAGCAATGAACCAATGGTGGAAATAGAGCAGCCTCCACAAAATGTTGTGGAACAGCAACCTGCTCTAGTAGCACAAGACTTGCGTAGGTCTAACAGGATACGTCATCAACCAGAGAGATATGGATTTCTCATGACCCAACAAGGTGACGTATTGCTCATGGATCAAGATGAGCCTGTGACTTACCAAGAAGCCATTATTGGCCCAGAATCTGAGAAATGGCTTGAGGCCATGAGATCTGAAATGGATTCCATGTATGCCAACCAGGTATGGACCTTGGTTGACCCACTTGAAGGGGTAAAACCCATTGGGTGCAAGTGGGTTTTCAAGAAGAAAACCGACATGGATGGTAATGTGCATACCTTTAAGGCGCGATTGGTGGCTAAAGGTTTCAAACAAATTCATGGTATAGACTATGATGAAACTTTTTCCCAGTTGCGATGCTTAAATCCGTTTGGATCTTGCTTTGTCGTTGCAAAGATACCATGATTATGAAATCTAGCAAATGGATGTCAAAACTGCTTTCCTTAATGGAAATCTTCTCGAAGATGTGTACATGACATAACCTGAGGGTTTTGCCACTCCAGAGGATGCTAGAAAAGTATGCAAGTTGCAACGATCTATTTATGGATTAAAGCAAGCTTCCGAAAAGTGGAATCTTCATTTTGATGATACAATAAAACAATTTGGTTTCATCAAGAATGAAGAAAATCTTGTGTCTACAAGAAGGTTAGTGGGAGCACTATTGTCTTTTCTCGGTATTGTATGTTGATGACATACTACTTATTGGAAATGACATCCCTACCCTACAGTCCGTAAAGACTTGGTTAGGGAACTGCTTCTCTATGAAGGACTTGGGCGAAGCCACCTATGTATTAGGTATCAAGATCTATAGAGATAGATCACTGAGACTGCTTGGCCTAAGTCAGAGTACATACATAGACAAAGTGTTAAGACGATTTCACATGCATGAATCCAAGAAAGGACTCTTGCCTATGTCACATGGTGTAAGCTTATCTAAGGCTCAATCCCCTTCCACCCAGGATGAGAGGGATCGCATGAGCAAGATTCCATATGCATTTGCAATTGGATCTATCATGTATGCCATGTTATGTACTCGACCAGACATCTCGTATGCCTTGAGCATGACGAGTAGGTACCAGTTTGATCCCGGTGAAAGTCACTGGACTGCTATCAAGAATATCCTTAAGTACTTAAGAAGGACTAAGGATTCGTTCTTGGTATATGGAGGCGAGGAAGAGCTAGTTGTAAAAGGTTACACTAATGCTAGCTTCCAAACCGATAAGGACGACTCCAGATCGCAATCAGGTTATGTTTTTTGCTTAAATGGTGGGGCTGTGAGCTGGAAGAGTTCAAAGCAGGAGACAGTCGCCGATTCTACCACAGAGGTGAGTATATTGCTTGCCTCCAATGCAAAGAAAGGAGGCCGTTTGGATCAGGAAGTTCATTACTGAACTTGGCACTATTCCTAGCATTGTGGACCCAGTGGACCTCTATTGTGATAATAATGGAGCCATTGCACAAGCTAAGGAGCCTAGATCTCACCAGCGATCCAAACATATACTTAGGCGCTTCCATCTCATTCGAGAGGTCATCGATAGAGGAGATGTGAAGATATGTAGAGTACCAACAGATGATAACAATGCTGATCCACTGACGAAGCCTCTTGCACAGCAGAAGCATGAGGGTCACACTAGGTCTTTAGGCATTAGATATATGCCTGATTGGCTCTAGTGCAAGTGGGAGATTGTTGGTGTATGCCCTAGTGGCCAATACATTTTGTTTGTATTGACATACATTATTTTATGCTATTTTTGATATATGAGGCATTTCATTTATTGTGTTCTTTTTGATAGACATAATAAAGTCCTTAGAATAGTAAGTTTGATACCATAGGACATCAAGTGGATGACTTGATGGTGAGATCCTATTGGATAAAATACTATTCTTAAATGTCCCTAGTCAAGTATTATTGTAAATTAGGACAACAATAATGCATTGAGACTAGTATGTGCGTAGACTGATGACCACATCTCACGGGTCCTGGATATGAGATATCAAGTCTACACATAGATACATATTAGAGTAATGATGTATTGGATAGACCCACCATGAGAACGCTACGTGGATCGTTACGTGAGTGTCATAAGCGATTCTCATAGTGATAATGGTGTATGTGGTTCTTTGACCTGAAATCACTACGATTCCTACATGAGGAGTTGTGTGTTTTAAATGCCATCAAACGTCATCTGTAACAAGATGATTATAAAGTTGGTTATTAGACATATTGCGATGCATGTGGAGGAATGTGAGTGACCTAGATGGGATTTGTCCCTCCTACATAACAGGAGTGATATCTTCGGGCCCCCTGATTGAGTGAGACTATGAAATGCATGGCCATACTCAAATGAGTCAATATGAGATATTGATCTCATTTGTTTTTACTATGTTTACTCGGGAATCAGGAAATTGAAGATTGAATTAAACAAGGGTGACACGTTCCATGCCTTGTGTTCAATCTGAATATCTGGACAAAGGGACTAAACTACACGGAAACATTGATCACGGATAGGTTATGTCAAATCACTGACATTCTCATTACTTGGGTAGCAGTGATGTATTGCTAGATACCGCTCACTGTTTGTAATATTAAAATGAGATTTTAATATTACTACCAACGTCATGAGAACCTGTAGGGTCGCACACTTAGAACAGACTAAATTGGAGCAATAAGGATCCAAGTTGGACTCGGATTCAATTGTGGGCCTAACTCATGATGAGATGGGTTTTAGGGTTGCACAACTTACCTTGCTATTGCTCACACTCACTTAAGGCAGCCACTATTATAAATAGTACTGTTAAGGGGGCTACTATAGATGTTACATCACAACCCTAGCCGCACCTAAGAAAGTGAGTGAGAGACAGTGAAAGGTTCTTCTTTTCTATTCGCAGCTAGCACCGTGAAACAGAGGCGTGACTCCTTTTGCAAGTCTGTTCGTGTGGATACCGCAGAAACATCATCGCTATTACGGTGTTGGTGATTCACCTTGCTTGTGTTTATCACGCTTCAAGAGGTAAATTTAATAAAAAAAACTTGGATTATGGACTTTTCGCATGGATCCTGTATGGGAATCCTATTATTTCGCTGCGAGATATTTTGATCCGCAATTCCCAACACTGAGAAAATCCCTTTATGAACCTTCTATAGTATCCCACTAGGCCTATGAAGCTTCTGATCTCGGTCACAGTGGTGGGTCTCTCCCACTGCAACACTGCATCAACCTTGCTTGGGTCCACAAAAATCCCATCTTGAGATATCATATGTCCCAAAAACTACACTTGTGAAAGCCAGAACTCACACTTAGATAGCTTGGCAAATAACCTTTTGTCCTTAAGGGTCTCCAACACCATCCTCAAGTGTTGTTCATGCTCCTCGATAGTCTTAGAATAGATTAGAATATCATCAATAAACAACACAACAAACAGATCTTGGTAGGGTCTAAAGATCATGTTTATGTAATCCATGAACACTGCCGGTGCATTCGTCAACCCAAAGGACATCACGAGGTACGCATAATATCCATACCTAGTTCTAAAAGCAATCTTAGGAATATCCTATTCCCTAACCCTTATCTAATGATACCCATACCTAAGATCAATATTTGAGAAAACTACAGCTCCTCTCAATTGATCCATTAGATCATTTATCCATGGTAACAAATACTTATTTTTTATGGTTACCTTATTCAGTTTTCTGTAATCCATATAGAGCCTCATGGTACCATCCTTTTTTTTTCACTAGTAACATAGGCACTCCCCACAGAGAAACACTCGGCCTAATGAATTTTTTGTCTAACAAATCCTCGATTTGTTTCTTGAGTTCTTCTAACTCTAGTGGTTCCATCCTATAGGGTGCTATAGAGATAGGTCTCATCCCTGGCACTAAGTCTATAGTAAACTCTATTTCTCACTTGGGTGGCAACTCCACTATATTACTTGGTAATACTTCAGGATATTCACTCACCACAGGTATTTCACCTACGTTTTGCTCAACCTCAGCACTTGGAGAAAACAAGAGAACATATCCTAGAGCTCTCTCCTCTAAACAGAGATTAACTTGATTTGCATTGAGATACACTGACTCAGATGGAACGAATCTGGTAAGTATATCTAATAAGAAAACCAAGGATTTATTTGAACAATTCAACACTACATGGTTGCCAAATAACCAATCCATGCCAAGAATGATATCAATACCTATAAGAGGCAAACAAATAAGGTTTACAAGGAAAATCCTATTTTCTACCTTTACACAACAATCAAGACACACGCTAGATGTTGTAACTGGTTTACCGGTAGGAGTAGATATAGATAAGTCATATGAAAGTTCAGACACAAGTAAACCCAACATATTCATATAATCATTAGAAACAAAGGAGTGAGATGCTCTCGAATCATACAACATAGTTAATGTTAATCATGAATTATGCATTTTCCTTGGATAAGGTCGAAAGACTGAATCACCTCTTCACCACCTAGAGTGAAAACTCTCCCTTTGGCTTGTGGTTTCTGGGTATGCGTAGCTTCCTTCCTCAATGGACTCTCCTTAGCAAAATGCCCAAGCTGTCCACACAAAAATCACACCAAGCAAGGCCGGTCTCCATGTTATTTCCTATACTTGGAATACTTAGGTCCCAAAAACTCCTTCTGAACCTACTTACCTTTTTCCCAAGGAAAACTAGGTTTTGAGGCTCATTTCTTGAACTTCTCATCACCTCGCTTCCTTTTTTGAAAGCTTTGTGATTTAGGTTCCACTGAAGGTTTCCCGTCATGCCCTTCTATTATCTGGCATTTATTTACTAAAGTTGTAAAGTCACGAATCTCAAACGGCTGGATGGCTTTTTGAATGTCTTCTCTTAATCCCGCCTCAAACTTAACACACTTCCAAGACTCATCAGGGTTAAGCTTGATGCAAGAAGAGTATTTGACAATTCATTGAATTTGGCCACATACTGGCTAACAGTCATGTCTCCTTGTTCCAACCTAAGAAATTCCATCTCTTTTACATTTTGAAGATTTTGTGGAAAGAACTTTCCTAGAAAATAATTCTTAAAGACGTCCCACATAACAATAGTTCTTGACACCTCAAAAGCTCTCTTGATATCCACCCACCAATCTTTTGCTTCTCATTCAAGCAAACAAGAAGCAAAAAGCACATTTTGCTCATCTGAGCAAGCCATAACAGTGAAAATATTCTCCATTTCTTTGAGCCAACCCTCAGCTCTGACTTGGTTGTACTCCCCCTTGAAAGAAGATGGGTTAGATTTCTTGAACTCCAAGAGGTCTTCGAAAATCTGATTCCTCCAGACTACCTTTTGGTTTGGTTGCCCTTGATGATATGGTGGTGGTGGTGTAGGTTGTTGATGTTAAGTAGTACCCATTCTCTCAAACATCCTGGTAGTCGCAGCTATTTTCTGTCTGATAGCCTTAGTAGTAGCGAATGTCTGCTCCCGCATAGCTTCTGCGGCAATAGTTGTCTACTCCCTCATTGCATCAGTCATTGCCATAAAGGCTCCAACCATGTCCGAGCCATCATTGGCTGAGTTCCTATTCCCATGGGTTTGCCTTAGAGATGTCATAGTTTCTTGTATACACAAAACAATACATATTGAGGTGATCAGTCTTAATATCATGTAACCGTGCAACAATAGCTAAAACCAGTATACCAAGGACAAATCATGCAGTTCTATCAAACATCTCATACAAGAGACAGAAAAATGCACAACACAATAAAGGAACTCCTAAACATGCCTAAGCATAGTCAGTACACACCCCGGCTCAACAGGATGAGCTGCTCTGATACCATAATGTAACACCCTAATAGAATTATCATAAAATAACTGGAATATTTCAAGATAAATCGTATCAAATATGTCACTTCCTACAAAAAGATAAACAAAAATCCATAATAACCTGTGTAGTCATTATAGAGAGCCATGAAGGATAAAAAAGGTCATATATTTACATCACTGGCTAAAAAGTCATATTGTAATACATCAACTTTTACAAACTAGAAAGGAAAGTAAATACATACAAGTTGATACATAAGGAAACCATAATAACTAAAACGAAGTCTTTTGCTTCTTTTTTTTGCCCTATCTCTTTGGGTCTTCACCTAGATTTATATGGAAACATAGAGGGGTGAGAAAAACATAATTTTCTCAGTGTTAGTATACCAAAACTAGCAGTTATTCATTCACATTGAATAAACAACCATTTACATCAAGTTAATCTTGCAATAGACAAATAAGCCACTGCTCAACACTATTAGAATACATACATATAACCATTTATGTCATATTCTTAAGGCAAGTAATAACCTAACTCATATTTATACATAACAATGATACCATACAACTGCCCATACAATCGTAAGATATCATCAAGTATACAAGCAAACAAGCAAAATAACTACCCATATAGTAATCAACAAATGCAATGCTTTATGCTATGATGTATGGCTATGCTCACACAATGTGCTGATATTAAGAATATACAATGCTAATGCAGATTTTAGTTTTTAGAAAACACATGTAACTTGCACATTCCCGAGAACTACATTCCCTTGCATATACAAAGCAAGATAGGTCTAAGAACCTATACACTACTTAGTAATAAGTGAATACCTTCCCCTCACAAACGTAAGAGTACTACTTTCACCCCCATACCAGTAATCCTAACTATAGTAGCATGAATGCTAGGAGGATTTAGATCCAACACCTCATTCTTAGGTCATATGGTTATGCATACTGTCTAAGGTTAAAATACATAGGAAATAGCAATTAACAAGTTTGAAAACCAAAATATGCAGAGTTGATCCAAAACAAACACACTTATCATAAGGTTCACATAACGAAGTGAAAAGCAACACTTGTAGCTCAAGTTTTTACCTCAACTTATCACATAAGTAGTAAAACTCATATCACTAGTGTTCTTATGTCTAGAACCTCACATCATCACTCCACAAGTGATTACAAAGTCAACCTCATGTTGAACAAGGTGCTAGATACTCCCTATAGCATTCCAAATCTCATGGATGCCTAAGGTTTTCTCAACTTCTCTTATATGCTAGGTAGATATTTCTTTCATGAAAAACCCCAATTAGTGTCCCATTACATCTAAAAATGTATAAAGGAAGGATTCCAACAAGTAGGAAACTCCAATTTCCCATGAAAAACACTCTGGAAGTTTCTATGCTTAGGCGATTAAGCACCCACTTTTCCAGTGGTTAAGCGCCTCGTAGTAGAGACCCTCCCCTGTTTCATCTAACATTAAATGCCCCAAACTTGATCAACTAATCGGTGACCTCCAGAATCTTCTAGCCTCGGGCAATTAAGCGCTCAAAGACTGGGTGACTAAGTGCCTCATACGTAGCAACTCTCTAGCCTTCACCGACTAAGCGAACAAAACTAGGCGACTAGGCACCCAGCACCTAAAACTTCACTCACTGTTCCATTGGCTTCCAAACCTTTTCCAAGCATACCAACTTGGATTTTAAGTGTTTTTTAACTCTAATCATGGCCTTTAAACATGTTAGAGTCATTAAACACTAAACTCAACTCATCAATCATGGATTTAAACTAAATCAAGCCAGGAAAACATCCAAAACCTAACCACTCATCAAAGAGGACTATGGTCATCCACTAAGCTAAACTAGCTACCATGGTTTCCAATGAGTTGAAACTACTCTAACTCAACTCTTGGGATCAAGAACTTAGTTAAGAACAAAGATTTGGCCCACCAAACTAAAATTTTCATCGAAAGACCCTAACTCCATACAAGATGAACAAAAGAGACAAGATGGATAAAAAATCCCCTACCCTTGGAACAAAGATGGTGATGATGGTTATAGGATCACAAGTTTGCCTTTCCCTTTTGATTTCCTCTTCTTTCTTTCCTCTTCTTCCTCTTGTTCTTCATCTCTTGCTCATTGTTCTTCTTCTATTGCCTCTGTTGTTACAGCCATGAAAGAGTGAGTGAAAAACCAAAGAAGAGTGAATGAAAATATCACAAAGGAGTCAAGAAAGGTTGGCTGCACGTGAGTGACTCAAGTCACTTGGATATTTAGTTGTAACAACTATATCTATTAAGAACACTTAGATTTCACTAAATCAAGTTTTCTTACTTTCAACAAGTTTAAAATAAATCCTAGGACTCATAAAAAATCTTGTTGCACCATTATCACATTTTTTCATATCTACGACTAATCAATTCGATATTACAACACATTTTTGACCTAGAAACAAATTATCAACATTAATTTTAACCAGTATGCTTAAAAATACCAAACCAACTCATTCTCAAATTTTAACCATATCACAGTCTACACATTTGTGACCTAGAAACAAATTATCCACATTAATTTCTATCAGCTAAGCCATTTATGATAATATCTGGGCCATTTGAAGCTACTTTCACCTTTCGGGATGCAGCAAAGTGCCTAAACTAACTCAGATTGTCACAAAATTAAACAGATATGTTAAGCTAGTATTAAGCTACCTCTATAACTATTTACAAGTCTAACATGTTTTAGAGGAAGTAACAACCACCACCACTCCCAACCACGGCTAGGCCACCTCCATGGTGGTGGTTTCCACCCACCAAAAAACAAAACCACAACAATAACCAAGGAAACCTCCTTCATCCTCCATAGGTAGAAGGCCATCGTGGCCACCACAGCCACAAATCCTTCATCACCACCACCAAAGGGTGGCCGTTTCCACCCTTATCCCTCCTCAACATCACAAAATAAATCCACCTCTACTCCATAGAGCCAGCATCGTGGCCCATAGAGCCAACAAGGCTCTCCAAAGCTGCCATAAGGTCGTGGCTATGGATGGCTTCCTATGGTTATCCATGGTTTCCAACCTTTCCCACTTGATTTCACAGCCCCAAGTAATAACCAAATAACTCAAAATCAAGGCTTAATTGAAGAAAAAAGGGAAGAAGAAGGTCATAAACATCTTCTTGGGTGCGATGCAGCTCGTAGTTGAGATGGTTGGGAGAAATCCAACAAAGCAAGCTTGGGTAAAAGGTGGAGGGACGTGGTGTAGCTCCAGTTCCGAGGGCATCTTGGATATGCATGGTGGTAGCAGCTTGGTGGCGTAGCTCTCTCTCTCTTTGGAGCTCTCCTTCTCTCACTAGAAATGGTGAAGATGAAGCTAAAATGGGAGCAAAGCATTTGTTGGCTTTTTAAAGAAATTGTAGCTCCTTGGGTGGTTTAGAGGGCTGGAGATCACATGTCTCTTGCCTTGGAAACCATAGTAGGTTGCCTCAATAGCCTAGCCACTAAGTTACTGAAGTAGGGCTCATCTAGGAGCCTTTAGGGCTGTGCCAAGTTTGATAAAGGATCCTACATAGTGCGTAACTATCCTAGGGTACCTAATTTAGAACTCGTAAGTTTCCTAGGTCTAATTAGCAATCTCTAATAGTTCCTTGCAGAGCCTATGACCTCCATGCACTAATCCTAACTACTAAAATTACATTTATGTGTCTAAAAATTCGTTATATTATGTAATTTAATAAATTCAAATATTAATTAAATTTAAGACACTCATCATTACTCTAAGAATATCTAAACCAATAAGAGTGCATGTTAGTGCCTTTACTTTGGTGCATGAATTCCTATTGGCTTAATACTAATCATTACTTATTTATAATAATATAATTATATCTAATTAACTTCTAATTATTATAATTATATTCTAAGTTAACATCTAATTAACATAATTATATTAATAAACTCATATTTAATATCCTAAAAATATCTTAGTCAATTAAGCTAATTATCTTACTAATTAATTATTTAAATTACTAATTAATATTTAATTAACTTAATTAATAATTAATCAATACCTCTAATATTCATAAAATATAATTTATGCCTTAATTATTATAAAAAATTATAATTATAATTATTTTATCTAAATTCCTATTTATTAATAATTATATCATATTTTAAATAATTATTTTAATTATTTCTATGAGATAACTTGTTCGCTAAGTTATCTACCTATATGCACATATAAGGCAAACAAGCGAGCATAAACACAAAAGCAGCTGCCAAGAAGCTCAATGCTAACAAGTTAGAAGGGAGGATATTACAAGAAATTAGATAATAGGCAGACGGCGAGCACCTTTAGGCCTAAGTACAATCAGGATAGAGGGAAGTAGGCTCAGACAGAGCATAAAGGGCCTGCATATGAGAAATGTTGGAAGAATCATAGAGACAAGCCTTGTTTGCTAGAGTAGAATCAAAATATATGCTACCACTGTGGCAAACCAGGACACAAATATAGAGACTGTACCTAGAGCAAGGGAGTGAAATGTAATCCCCGAGCACAAACTTTGGGAAAAGTGTTTACTCTAAGTGGAGAAGAGGCAACTCAAGCTCCCACTCTGATACAAGATAAATGTTTAATTAAAAATAATTTCTTAATTGTATTGTATGATTTAAGAGCCTTGCATTCCTTTATTTCCATTGAATGTGTGAAGAAACTTGACTTTCATGTGTCTATACTTCCATATATTTTGTTTGTTTCCACACCAATAGGAAAGTTAGTAATAACTTCACATGTCTGTTTCATTGTTCTATTCTAGCAGAGGGTAGACCTTTTAATGCAAATTGTATTTTTTTTCCTCTAATTGGCATAGACATTATCCTTGGTATGGATTGATTATCAGCAAATCATGTTGCTTTGAATTGTTTAGACAAATCTCTTGTATTCTTGTCTGACTCATCTCCTATACTAATCTAGTATGACTCTGTATATATAAATGCCATCCAAGTTGGCAATTGTTAGTTAGAAAGGGCTCAAGGATATGTTCTGTAATTTTCTTTGGAATATAAGAATGAGCAGAGCATAGATAGTATCCCTATAGTAAGAGAATACCCAGAAGTATTCCCTAATGATGTAACTGGTTTACCACCAGAAAGAGAGACACAATTTATAATAGATTTGGTGCCTGGAACAAGACCTATATCAATAGCACCTTATAGGATGTCTTTTTTTAGAGTTGAGTGAACTTAAGAAGTAGATAGAGGAGTTACAAGCTAAACAATTCATTAAGCCCAATGTGTCACCCTAGGGAGCACTAGTGCTCCTAGTGAGAAAGAAAGATTGGTGTTTGAGATTGTGTATAGATTATAGACAACCCAACAAAGTTATAAGAACAAATAACCACTCCCTAGGATAGATGATCTAATGGATCAACTGAGAGGAGCCACAATCTTTTCTAAGATAGACTTGAGGTTAGGCTACCATCATTTTGGGATCAAAATAGAAGATATCCCTAAGATTGCTTTGTGGACTAGATATGGACATTATGAGAACCTAGTAATGCTCTTTGGTCTTACCCTATGAAGCATAGACATGGACACAGACACAGGACATGACATGGACAATGATACTGGGGACAATTTAAAAATTGTAGGACATAGATACACCATATATTATATATATATATATATATATATATATATATATATATATATATATATATATAATTACAAAATTAAAAAAAGATTCATAATTCATTAATATCATTTTTATAAGCTTAAATATTTACAATATCTTAATATATGTCATATGTACCAATATTTGCTACCTAGTAATCCCCTCCTAAAAGATATGGAGCATAATTTCTATTGACGTTTTCTAAAAATCTCCTAATTCAACTTCTCCTAATAGAACTTACCATGTACAAGTACATGTGCATCTTAAAAAAATTTAACTAGAAGGAATATTAGTATGAGGCAAGTTTCGGTGACAATGAAGTGGACGGCTTGGTATAAGCAGAGGTAGAAGGAGCAGCGGTAGAAGGAGCATATGAAAATAATGGTGTGTGAAAAGATAAAACTTAAAAGTCTAATAGTGGCATGTCCTAGACGTGTTCAAGCATGTCCAAGACATGTCCGAGTGTGTCCAAGACGTGTCCAACTTGAAAAATAATCTTTTTAATTGGACACATTCAGACATGTAGGATACATGTGTCGTACGGGTGTCCCCATGTGTTTGACATGGACACGTGTCCGACACACAGACATGCCACAAAAACAGTGTGTTCGTGCTTCATAGGTCTTACGAATTCTTTATCAATGTTCATGAATTACATGAACATGATCTTTAGATGCTATCTAGACCAATTTGTGGCTATCTTTATAGATGACATTCTCATTTATTCAAGGAGAATAGAGGAGCACAAACTACACCTTAGGATAGTCTTGCAAACTCTAAGGGAAAATAAACTATTTTTCAAATTAGAAAAATTTGAATTGTGATGCCCCCTAGCCTATATTGCCCACCTTAACCACATCAGGGTGAACTACGTAGAATAGAGTTCATAAAAACTAGATGTTTGTTTATCAAGAATTACATTAAACTAAATCCGTTAATTTATTTAACCATCTTGTATTTCAAATTTATTTTTTCCTCAGCGTCAATTAACTTAATCTCCTATAAACTTAATACTCATTTTATCTTTGTTATTAGTTCTTCAGCTCTTATAGTGAACTGGGCCAAAAGCTCTCAAATAACGTGTAAAAATCAATCATTAGCTTATGAGTACTACAGTTCTTTTTTAGTGAGTCCTTCGAGGTAAAACCCTAACTTATTGCACTAACTCATATCCATGATAATTTAATAACATAATGACTATATAGGTCTTTGTGGAAATAAGTTTGCCCCAATGGTATAATATATTAAGTTTTGATGATGATAAATATAAGATAAAAAAAAGATGGTTTTACTACATAAATGTGCTTGATAGATTATATTGGATCATGCATGATCATGTACTTCATCTTGTTATATTTCATATGAGAATCATGCATATTCTTTATAGCATCTTTTATAGGATATATCTAATAATATATTACATGAGTGGTATTAAATTAATATTGGATTTGACTCTATTTAAATGAAAATGTACAAAGTGTTCTTTGTTGGATCCTATATAGAGCATCTATTAGTAATTGATAAATGTCTTATTTGGATATGTCTATGAAAGTCTTATATGCACGTTAGACTACCTAGGTTTGTACATTTATGAATCATGCATATGATGATATTGAATTATGAATTTAGATTAACTATGTTTGTTCAAGTGACCAATATTTTGTAGGATAGTTTAAGTACTAAAAGTGAGCATTGCAACAAGAAAGCAAAAGATTATGAAGGCTTTGATGATAACAAAGCCAAGCCATAGACCAAGTCCAAAGGAAGATTAAATGTTATAGTTTATAAGACTTTATATCTTTATGTGAGAAGCTTTCTAGATATCTCAAAATATTTTATAATGTTTTTGAAAGAGCTCAAATATATTTTTAAATCTTTACAAATGGTTCTTACATGCTAAAATGCCCAACAAACATGTTTTGAAAAGCTAGTCATAATGGTAGTTAAAAACTACGAAAAATAGTTAAGTTTGAGTTTTGAAAAGCTAACCTTTGGTTATTCTTTTAATCATAACTTTCAAAATACTTCGAGTTTTGTTCTACAACTTTTTCATTTGAAAACAGACTCAAAGATCTTTCCAATGGGTAGTCATTTGCTTTAAACGGATGAGAAATGAAGAGGTTATGATCATTTAAATTCAGTTTGTCGAAACTAGAGTGCAATAATCGATTATTACTGCTCATAAAAGCTTGGTAATCAATTACCAAAGTCTGGTAATCGATTATCGCTTGCCCAAAAAGCCTAGAACATGTTTTAAAAGCTTAGTAATTGATTATCATATGTTGGTAATCGATTACCACGAGCCTAAAGCCTACAATGACTATTTTTAGAGCATTTATTGCTTGGAATTAATACACCCCTAACGGCTCTTTTTCTTAGATTTCTATAAATACAAGTTTTTGGGACATCTTTTACATAGAACCAATATTGTGAAACATCTTTCTCAAGGTTTTAATCCGTGATTCATTTTATTTAATCTTTGTGCTCTGTTTTTGTCAAATATTTGAGATATCTTTGAAAACTTCATAGGACTTCAATTTGTATCATCTACTTGTTGGTGTATGCCCTAGAGGCTGATACATTTGTCTGTATTTACATACATTCTATTATGCTAATTTTAATAGATGAGACATTTCATTTATTGTGTTCTTTTTTTAATAAACATAATAAAGTCCTTAGAATAGTAAGTTTGATGTCGTAGGACATCAAGTGGTTGACTTGATCGTGAGATCCTATTGGATAAAATTAGAACACTATTCTTAAATGTCCTTAGTCAAGTATTATTGTTAATTAGGACAATAATAATTCATTAAGACTAGTATGTGTGTAGACTGATGACCACATCTCACGGGTAATAGATATGAGATATCAAGTTTTCACATAGGTACATATTAGAGTAATGATGTACTGGACTGACCCGCCATGAGAACACTACATGGATTGTTACATGAGTGTCATAAGTGATTCTCATAGTGAAAATGGTGTCTGTAGTCTTTTGACCTGAAATCACTACGATTCCTACATCAGGAGTTTTGTGTATTAATGCCATCAAATGTCATCTGTAACAAGGTGATTATAAAGTTAGTTATTAGGCATACTGCGAATCATGCAGAGGGATGTGAGTGACCTAGATGGGATTTGTCACTCCTACATAACAGGAGCGATATCTTCAGGCCCCCTGATTAAGTGAGACTGCGAAATGCATGGTCATGCTCAAATGAATCAATATGAGATATTGATTTCATTTGTTGTTAGAAAGTCTACTCGAGTGTTAGGAAATGAAGGATTGGACTATACAATGGTGACATATTCCATGCCTTGTGTTCAATCTAGATATCTTGACAAAGGGACTAAATGACACAGAAACATTGGTCACAGAAAAGTTATGTCAAATCACTGACATTCTCATTACTTGGGTAGCAGCGATGTGTTGCTAGATACCACTCACTGCTTGTAATATTAAAATAGGATTTTAATATTATTGCCAACTTAATGAGAACCTGCAGGGTCATACACATAGAGCAAACTAAAATTGGAGCAATAGATCTAAGTTGGACTCGGATTCAAATGTGGGCCAGACTCATAACAGATGAGTCTAAGGTTACACAGCTTACCTTGCTGCTGCTCACACTCACTTAAGGCAGTCACTATTATAAATAGTACTACTAAGGGGGCTACTAAGACACACATTATAGAACCCTAGCCACACCTACAGAAAAGTGAGTGATAGAGGCACAGGTTTCTTCTCTTTTCTTCGCAGCTAGCACTGTGTGAGAGACGTGAGGCTCCTTTTTGCGAACGTTAGATGTTCGTGAGTCTATTCATGTGGATACTGTGGAGACATCATTGCTGTTAGGATGTTGGTGATTCACGTCACTTCCTTTGATCACGCTTCAACAGGTAAACAATTTTAAGACTCGGATTATGACTTTTTCACATGGATCCTTGGTGGGAATCCTATTTTTTCGCTGCGTGATGTATCTGTAATTTCCAACACTACTCTTGTGAGAGTTTCCCATTTATCTATACTTTGATTCTCTATAAAGGGAGTGAGGTATCCCTCAAGGAATTGTAAGGGTGAGGTATATCTGTTTTGAAGCTCAAAGCACAAGGGTAAGACATCTTAGAGGTGTGTTGAGTGCTCTCAGTTGTAAAGGTTTTCAAGCACTTGTTCAAGCTTGAAGTGATAGTGGAAAATCTCGGGTAGGTTTACTTGAGGATTGGGTGTAGGCCACAAGTGGTTGGTGCCTGAACCAGGATAAATTCTTGAGTTTGATTATCTTTTCCTTACACTCTTAAATTTCAATTTTTTTATGTAGTATATTTATTTATTGCATATCTTGTCATCTTGGTACTTTGATGTTAATACATTAATATCTAACCTATTTGCTTATTTTCTTGCTTTGATCCAAGTTTTGATTGAGTGATCTATAATAGTTATACCTTTGTTATGCATGTTCTACTGCATTAATTAATTGAGCGCTTCAAAATGTTTAATTTCTTAATGTTGTTTTGAAAACTTGTAATCACCTATCATCCCCCCTCTTGTATGATGGTTACCATGACTAAATCTTCATTATTGAATTCACATTCAAGCAAGGAAATATGAACATAGTACTTCCATAGGCATCAGTACCTATGGCCACAGTCCAAGTACAACCTACAGTCAGTTCATAAGTTCTTTATACATGCCAAGTATAGATAGACATCTAATACCCTAAAGTATCAATACAACTTCAAATTATAATACATACAAAATAAGGTCTCTATGATGCTTATCTCAAAAGAATATCATCACTCTAAGATATCAACCTAGGTCATCACCCACTACACTGGGCATAATCATCAGATAAACTTGGATGATACCATACAGGGTGTAGGTGTTGCTATCCGCAGAATAGATCCAGCCCCCATCTATCAGCTCATAGTAGATACTAATTTGTAGCATCTTCACTAAATTTTATACTTAGAATCTTGAATATCATGGAAATGCTGGGGTGAGGATTGTAAGAATTCTCAGTAATACTATCAATCAATATGATGTTATCATGATAGTTCTAGCTGCCTCAGGTTTTAGAAAGATTATCAAATATGTGCTCAAAACCAAAATAGTTATTTATCCTGAAGCTGAGGTTTATTTTATGCATAATTACTCAGGATGCATATTTAACAAAATATCAATGATACAATCATAGAAATGCATTTATGAATTGCTCTGTATATTAGTCTTTTATTCTCAATATCTTATGCTTTTTCCCCTTTTATCTCTTGGGGAAAGTACATTATCCTCCATTAGTCTTTAGGGAAGGAATTACTCGTTGTCCTCCTTTGGAAATAGTTTGCCTGTCAAATATGAGTTAGCTTACTCTCAGTACATCACTACATAGAACCTATACCTAGCAAGGTGATTTACTCATTCCTTGCTTCCAGTAAGGTGATTGTTGCCTAATCGCTGGGAAAAGCATACCTTTACATTCATAATTTCATAATGCATGATGCAATCACAATGTATTTTAATTCTTTGCTTCTCAAAGCACATCATATCAATCTTAATAGGTTAATGATTACATATTCAATGAATAATTTCAATCATCTTAGTTACATATGCATTTAGAGGATTCAAGTTACCAACATTCAACTCAACGTATATAGTTTATGACCCAATGAGGTAACTTGGCAATCAAGAAATATATCTATTGATACCTAATTTTGTCAATAAAATTTTTATTTTTGTTGCTTAATCAAGGACTAATAATTTTGTGTTAAATGATGCTTAATTACAATGTTTGAACACATAATAATTTCTAGGCTTTATTTTACTTCTATCTAATTTGGATCACTATTTTTTCTTATTATTTGTACAAAAAAAAGAAAAAAAAAAGAGATATGCTTTTAATAAGAAATCATGATTTGATTTTCTTAAAAAAAAAATTGAAGGATATGTTTTTAATGAGAAATCATGATTTGATATTCTTGAAAAATAAGGGATATGTTTTTAATAAGAAATCATGATTTGATTTTATTAAAAAATAATTGAAAGATATGTTTTTAATGAGAAATCGTGATTTGATATTCTTGAAAAATAAGGGATATGTTTTTAATAAGAAATCGTGATTTGATTTTCTTAAAAAATAATTGAAGGACGTGCTTTTAGTGAGGAATCGTAATTTGATCCTCTTAAAAAAATTAAAATTTAAAAGGAAAGACTTGAAATAAGATATTATGATGGCTCAATAGAAAAGAAAAAGGGGGAATGTGTTTTAAATGAGAGATCATGATTCAATTTTCTTAAAATAAATCATGGGATAATTTAGGAGGCTAATTTTGTTGAGATTTTTTTGTGATCAATTAATGGATTGATATTTACATGAGAATTAATGTTTAATAATTGTCTATAAATAAAACCTTCACCTATTCACAAGGGGATAATTACACACAATTACAAAAAATTACACATAATTACATACAATTACACACAATTACAGAAAATTATACACAATTGCAAACAATTACACACAATTATAGAAAATCACAGATATTTACATATAAGAAGAGAGCTTGCCACATGAAGAGTTAGAGTTAGAGGTGGAGATTAGTAGAAGGTAAGAGGTGTGTATGGGTTAACTAAAATAGAAGCCCCTAATTTCTTTGCCAATAGGTACATTCTCGTACCATACGTTATTCAAGCTTGTGTTGGATTAGATGCTGGTGAAGTTGATTTTATATGCTACGATATTTCAGCGATATGTTATAATTATGATGTTAAATGCAATTTGATATTTGCATAGTCTCAGTATAATTATGACGTGTCTTTGGGTTCTTGGGAATTACCTTGAGTTTGAATTAATAGGATAAAGTCTATTCCTAATTTTCTATCAATTTAGGCTACATGTAATGTTTATGTATTATTGGTATGTATTTTAATTGATTATCAAATGCTTCACCTTTCAAGAATTAATTGAATTAAACGAGTCATGACAACTTTTTAATTCAAATTTTAAAAGATAATTTTTTAATAAAAAAAGACAATTTCTTATATTTAAAACAAACTGACCAACAAATATTTTCAAAAGAACAGCATGACTTTGAGTTCCCCATTACACTAGGGGATATGTAGGAGCGAGAATTCATTTCTGTCAAGCCAAAATTAATTTTCATAATTTGGTTGTTTCTTTTTCTTTTATAAATAGTTACAGAAAGTATAAAATAAATATATTTGATATGATTAAAATTTGCATAACTAACTAAATGTATTGTTCCTAGAATGGGTAGTTTAGGGTGCTAACACTTTCCCTACCTGTAATCGACTCTTGAATCCAAACTCATTTTAAAAAATTTTCCTAATTAAAGAGTTTTTCTAATGCTTTCCTAATTTAAATAAATATTTATGGCGACTCCTTTATTTTCAAAATCCTATTTGTTTTGGTCGTCCTATCACAATCCCGGTTGCAACAGTTGGCGACTCCATTAGGGACACTTAAGAGTCAAGCTTTTGTAAGTTAGTTGTGCAAATATTGTGACATTTATATGTTTGTTTTACACTTTTTTTGTTTTTTTGTTTGTTTGTTTTAATTGTCTATTGATTATTTTAACTATAATTTTATTTGCTATGCAAACCTTATAATAGAGAATTTTTTGGAATTTGTTTTGCGTTTATTTTGTTTTGCAAGATGTAGGTATTCCTTCAGATTATGAAGGTTTGTATGCTCCCTATACCCACTACACCTATATGTTTATCACACATTCGAGTGGGGCCCAATACCCAAGTCTGAGTTTAGCTTAAATTAGGTAAAGGTTGCGTCGTGATAACTATTTTGGATGCATATCCTGTTTGGTTATCGCAACAAGTCTCATCTAGAGCATGCCTTTTTCATGAATATCCCACACCTAGTATTTACCCATTATTTGTAGTCAACATTCTCAAATAGAACTTAGCTCTAAAGGCCTTTAAAATAGTAGAGTCACCTAGTGAAAGTTCTCATGAATCAGAAAGACTCATAGATCCTTAGGATATAATTCTTCAAATTTAAGGCAATCCCTTGAACATAAAGGGAGTGTACCTTTTTGTTATCTTTAGATTTATTCATATCATATTCTCTCTTCGTACATATATATTATAAGTAGTGTGGTCCATTAATGTGATAAGCCATAACCATACCTCTCTTAAAGAATTTTTTTTTTTGCTTAGATAAAAAAAAAGAATAGTTTTTTTTTTTTACAAAAAAGGGGGGACAAGTCACTATTAAAGAACTAACTATTTATCCATCATTGCATTCATCCTATAAATTGAAATAATTTTTTTTTAGAAAAAAAAATTGATTTGCATAAGTAGTCAATATTTCGCATGCATGCATGTTGCTAATTTTTTCAATCAATACTGAAATTGCATATTCACATCATTTTTCATCAAATATTAAAAGTAAACACTATAGCGAGAAAACAACTTCCGCGACACCCTTACAGGACTCGTTCCCAGGCTAGGATCATGGATGAAATGGACAAAACTCAAGAGTTGAAGGATGAGGTGAATCAGCTCAAGAGCAATTGTCCAAGATGATGGAGATGCTACAGTCTATGGAAAATAGAAAGAGCACAGATGGGAACCCCTTAGTTGCAAATGAAGAATATTTGGCACACCTCTTCACTTATCTGGTTTTGCTCTAATCCCTCTGCAATTTCAAGGCTTTAATCCTTAAGGAGTTATGATGTCGCTTATCATTTACCCAAACAACACCATTCAACCCCCAGTCACCAATTCTCAAGAAACCCAGGTGCCATCATTCCCACCATATGGCCTCCTTCCTAGCTATGTACCACCATTAGCCACCAATCCCCCTGACAATAGTACGCCAATAGTGATACTAACTTCAAACTTGCTAAACACTACCCAAACCCAAGTCACTTGGCCAAATGCCAGTGAAACCCTACCAACACAGTACCCATTTCCTTTTTCTATCCCACTATATGGTCTCCCTTCTAGCTATGTACCACAACAGGCTACCAATCCCCTTAACAGCAGCGTGCCATTAATAACACCTGCTTCAAACCCATTGAGTACAACTCAACCATATTCATATTACTTTGGTACCAGTGGAACCTTGTTGGTGCAACATTTTGTTCCCACTTTCATGCCATAGTATTCATTAAATTCTTCTGCTGAAAAATCTTTAGTCCAAAGAGGAGCTGAAAATTATGGAAGAGAGATTACGGGCCATTGAAGAAGCAAGTAGTTATGGTCTCAGGTATGCTACCAAGCTTTGCCTTTTCGCTAATGTTGTCATTCCCCTAAAATTCAAGGTCCAAGATTTCAATAAATATAAAGGGACTACTTGCCCAAAGAATCACTTGATAATTTATATTCACAAGATGGCTTCATAGGCACATGATGAGAAACTATTAATCCATTTCTTCCAAGACAGTTTAACTAGGGTAGCTTTGAATTGGCACACGCATCTTGAGCGTGCCCATATACAGAGTTTCAAGGATCTAGCTAATCTTTTCTTAAGGCAATACAAGTATAATGTCAACATGGCTCCTGAAAAATTACAGTTGCAAAATATAGTGAAAAAAAGATGTTAAGACTTTTAAGGAGTATGCTTAGAGATGGAGAGAAACAGTCGCTTAGGCGGGACCCTTGCTGTCAAAAAAGGAAATGGTGGATATGTTCATTAACACCCTTCAGTCACTCTCATATGACCAAATGATTGGGAGTGTGTCTTCAAACTTCTTAGACATTGTTATCATTAGAGAAAGGGTTGAAAACGGAGTAAGAAGTGGAAAGATTGCTGATAGTTCAGTCAAGGCAACCAATGCAAAGAAATTCCCGATGCTAAAGAAAAAGGAAAGAGAGGCCCATGTCATGATGTTTGATCAGAAGAAATTTACTCAAAGGCAACTTAACCAAACACTTGTGAACCCTCAACTATCCTTCCAAACCCCTTACGTACCTTACCACCCATATTTTTCCACTACTTCACCTGCTCCATATTCCCAACCTTACCATCCATATGTTGCCACTACTTCATAAGTTCTATATCCCTAACCTTACCACCCAATAATGCCTTACCGTACACCATCCCCTACTCAGCACCAAACACCCCCTACCTTATCACTTCAACCAACTCAACCATCGACCCAAAACCTAAGCACAAACCAAAGAAGATTACTAAATAACCAAGAAAGGAAGTGTGTCCATTTCGACCCAATCCCTATGACCTATGCCGAGTTACTACCTCAACTCATCTGTAACTCTCTCTTGGCTGCTTTCCCTATGAAGCCAGTGGAACCCCCATACCCAAAAGGATTTGACCCGAATTCCAAGTGTGATTGCCATATGGGGATCGTAGGCCATTCCACAGAGAATTGTAAAGCGCTAAAGTTTAGAATGCTAGACCTAATCAATGCCAAGTGGTTAAATTTTAAACCAAATGCTCCTAGTGTGGGCCACAGTCCTTTACCAAATCTTAAAAATCCTAAAGTCAATGTTATAGAGAAGTTATTTGCCTACAGCTTGTAAGACGAGCGGTAGAAGTCAAAACCCTTATGAAAGTTATTTTTAAAGAACTCTACAAATTTGGGATAATACAAGCTCAGGTTGAAGTAAAAAAGGGGGAAATGATGATGAAATAATATGTAATCTCCATGGGAATGTGGGGCATTCTATTAAAGAATGTGGCGAATTCAGGCATATCCTCCAGAATCTAATGGACATGCAACAAGTGCAAATAGGCCATCTGTGTGATGAGGGTGGCATAAACATAGTTGATGAGTATGTCATTCCCCAACCTCAAGAAAGTCAGGATGTTATAAATTCTTAGGTCCCTTCCATTATACATCTAGTTATCAAGCCATTGGTTATCTATTAGACTATAGTTGCACCTTCGCCACCTCTATGTGGTCCAAAGCCCATCACCATTCAAGTTCCTAATCTTTTTCCATTCAAGGACACCAGAGGAGTACCATAGAGCTATGATGCACAATTCCTTGGAAGCAATCCCATAAATGATCAGCCAAAAGTTTTATCTTGTTCAACCTCTATTGTCACTAATATATCTGGGTTTAGGGGGATGACAAGAAGTGATCGCATGTACACTCTTGAGGAGCTGTGAAAGGAGCAAGAAGAAAAAGAAAAGAGGAACTGTAAAGGAAAAAGTATCATAAGAGAGGCTCCATTAGAAATAAGGTGAAAGAAAAGGAAGGGTTGACAAAATTGAAGGAGTACAAAAAGGAGGTATCTGATGAAGAAGCTTGTGAATTCTTGAAGTTTATCAAGCAAAGTGAGTATAGGGTTATAGATCAATTGAATCGCACCCCTGCAAGGATATCGCTCTTGTCCTTATTGATGAACTCTAAGCCGCACAAAAAAGTGTTAATAAAGGTATTGAATCATGCCCATGTTTCTTATGACATCACATTTGACAAGTTAAGCGATATTATTGGTAATATTACTATTGATAATTATGTCACTTTCACTAATGATGAGATACCTGCTGAAGGAATAGGGCACTACAAGGTGCTATATATTTCTTTCTAATGCCAATAGCATATAATGGCTAGAGTGCTCATTGATAATAGTTCCTCTTTGAATGTAATGCCAAAATCAATTCTCTCCAAGTTGCCCTTTGATGGGACTTACATGAAATCAAGTACAATGATCATGGGGGCTTTTGATGGGACTCGAAGGGAAGTGATAAGAGAAATTGAGATCCCAATTCAGATTGGACCTACTACTTTTCATATACTCTTTCAAGTGATGGACATCACACTAACTTACAGTTATTTCTTAGGATAACCTTGGATTCATTATGCTAGAGCCATGCCATCCACGTTGCACTAAAAAGTGAAGTTCATAGTTGGCAATTGGTTAGTGATCATTTTAGGTGAGAAAGACCTATTGGTGAGTAGCCACCATTAACCCTTTATGTAACGCCCCTCCCAAGGGAACACCACATGGTCGATTACAATGCGGAAATAAATTTAGGTGAGTTGAGACCCGGTTCGTTTTAATAAGACGCGTATATTCACTAGATTATAGTTGGGTATTTTAATTGGCGGTTATATTATATATATATATATATACATTTTTTTTTTTTCATAATTAATAACCATGTTGACGAGACATCAATGGGAATAAAAGATCAAAAGAAGTAAAACATGCATAGGAATTAACATCGCATCATCATATATATATATATAGGTTTATCAAAACATTTAGTTACAAACCAAGTACATCAAAAAAACAAAGCTATACCGCCCCCAAAGTATTACATACACATCCCCACGGTATCGAATTTAGTGCCCATTACAAACAAAACATCGGGCCCCCAAAATAAAATATCGGTAGCCTTCGGTAGCTACGAGTAACATCAATCCCTCAAGTGAGGAGGAATTGTGTCGGGATCCTTTTCGGGTCCTCTTCGGGGGTCGTCCTCAGGGACTTCCTCTCGGGATCTTCCTCAGGATCTTCCTCATCATCAGAGGAAATCACCATAGGAATAGCAGAGACACGGGACGGGGCCCGAGCTGTAGAACGAAAAGAGTCCTCTCTCGGAGTGAAGTAACGATCGCCCCACATCTCGCGTATCGGTAGCTGAAACTCCAAACGTAGGCTAATACAGCAGGTGAAGACAGGCGGTTCATGGCGCCTCCAAAGGCTAGTGATATCGAGACATCTCCGTGTAGACACAGCGTTCTGAACTATAGTTGATATACCAAAGCACTCGGCCCTCCTAAGAAAATCTTACGTATATCTCCCAAAAATCGTGCGTACGGGGCTCCATAGTCTTCCTCGTAGTTGCTCTCGGTCGAGATAAGGCCAAAAACCAGGGAAGTTGGGAGCTTCGGTTCCTCACGGTTGTCTTCGATGAGACGCAATGTACAGATAAACGGGAATGGAGAGGGGAAGGAAAAAGAGGTAAGACATCCTTCCGTCATTACCAATTATAGCATCAAGAAACCAAACGGCACAAAGCGCCCACATAGCATTTACAACAACAAGTAATAGTAATAGACATTCAAGAGCGGTTATGATCAAGCAAACAGTTCCAGGCAGTCATGGGTATATTAACAATATATCAATGCCAAACCATAATAATGATAATTGCGAATAATGCACAGACTCTATGCACATGAGCCCTCAATAATCAAGATCCTACTCCATGGAGCTAGACACAAAACACTCGGAGAGAATGATCAGGGAGACATGCCAGTATCTCGTCAGCCATAAAAACAAGTGCTTTCCAGAAAATAATCAGTCATTTTGCGCAACAAGGCTTTATACAAAGCAAGATTCTCACAAGATCTCGATATAGGACTGTGGCGGTCCAGATCGTCGATGCGTTTGCATCGGTTTGTCTCACGGTCCAAAGGGGCTACCACGCCCTTTGTGAAACACCGCGCCCCAATGCCCTCAAGGCCAACACTAAATACGGGACCCCACTTGTCTATTCGCACCCGCACTAAGGTGTGTTCAACTCCTAGGCAACTAGGCTTTACGACAGTCCAACGGACAATCACAATGCATACAGACTCTATGCATAATCATGTATGATCATTATTACATACTATTCCATCATATGTCACAATTTGCCAAAGTAAGAATTAATACGATCAATGGTCTCCCACATGGACCCACAATAGCATAATATTGTCGTTAAATAAATTAATACCTTTTTAAAGCGTATTATGAATTCTTGCTTAGGTTTAGCTTTACTTACAGAGTTTATCTCTAAAGGAATTCTCTTAGTTAACTTAAATCCTCTTAGGTAATTTATTCATATGCCCTTAGAAGGTTATTCTAAGATCTCAAAATCTCACACTCTCATGTTCTTCCCTGTTTATGCATCCCTAAGTAATTTCTAGTCATCCCATTTATTTATAATCAATATTCCTCTATTAGTCCCAAGGTTTTGGGTCCAGGGGAAAATACACACGGTCGGAATCACAAACTGAGTCCATGATTTCAATTACTAGGTGTTGGGTGATAGGTATACTTTTGAATTCGACAAAGACAATACGTTTTATGAATAATTGAAGCTGCCATTCGACGAAGAATAATGTAACAGGAGGAGGAAAGAATGGGGAAAACATTTTATAATAGGATTGGCAAGAAATCATTTTATATCGGATGGGGGTTCTGTCGGACGAAGATCAAACCTGATCGAACCCTCCAGATGGTCAAACTAAAAGTCTCAATTCGACGGGTATAGGTGTCGACGTTGGAGAAAATCTCCCAAGTGTCGAACCGACGAACACCTGAGTCGAAATCTCTAATTTCGACGGTGCGGAGAAATTCATCTACTCGACAGGCATTGTCTCTCAAATTCGACGATTATTAACTTTGGGGCGCTTTCTCCTAAGTGTCCGGGGACTCTATTCGACGGGTTTTGGTCGGAAGATCAATCTCGACGGGCATGATTGGGGTTCATACTCGACGGATTTTGACATTGTGTTTAGTGGTCGAAGATCTAAACTCGACGGATTTTCACTTTGTGTTTGGTGGTCAGAAATCTAAATTCGACGGATTTTCACTTTGTGTTTGGTGGTCAGAAATCTAAATTGACGGGTTTTGACATTCGACGGAAAAGCGGTCAGAAGTCTAAACTCGACGGATTTTAACATTTTACTAAGTGATCAAGATATCAAATTCGACAGGTTTGGCCAGAAGTTCATACTCGACGGATTTTGACATTCGACGAAAATGGTCAGAAGTTTTCATTCGACGGATTTTGACATTCTACGAAAAATGGTTAGAAGTCTTCATTCGACGGATTTTTGTCATTCGACGAAAATAGTCAGAAGTCTAAATTCGACGGATTTTAACACATCACCAAAAGATCAAGTTATTGTATTCGACGAGTTTGGCCAGATTTCATACTATTACTAATTTCCACATGAAGTTTCCAAATTCTGGGCTCAACACCGTAACTATCCTAGAACAAATCGGAACTCATTCCCTTCAATATTACACATTCCAATACATCCAGTTATATATATATATATATACATTCAAAACTCAAACAATCAAATAGCACATATACAATACAAACAACATACAAAAGCAGAAAGACCCTTAACACAAATCACAGACGTTCCTAAATGCTAAGAGAGGTTGAGGAGGAGTGTCTTCCTCTTACCTTGGAGAAGCACAAAGAAAATCTGCTCCTTTTGGTCGAAATTATGTTTTCGCTTCCAAGAGATCCTTGAACATTCAAGCTCACCAAAATCAGAATCAAGTGTTGAAATGGATACCCATGGTCATCAAAATGACGGTGGGTTACGAAAATGAGGAGAGATGAGGAAAAAGCTAAGGACTTTACCTTAAAGTTCCAACCTTTAAACTTCAATCGTGGAGGAAAACGAAGATGAAGAAAATGTAGAACTTTGAAGATGATTCCTCGGGTATGGTGTTTCTCCAAACACGAAATGGTGCTAGGAGTGTGACGACATTGGAGGATGAAAATATGAATGTGGGTGGATGGTCTTCTTTGTAAGGAGAAATGGAAAGAGAGAAAGAGGAGTGAATAGTGAGTGCTACGTACGGGAGGAGGAAAATATGTGGATGAAGAATGAATTAGGTCCCTTAATTCAAATGTGCAAGCACAAAATGGGAGGAGAGAGAAATAAAAAAATGATTCAAAGAAGCTTCCTTGAGAAGCTTCGCACGCTTCTCTATGAAGTGCATAGTAAGCTTGTCTCCTTGATTAAATACAACAGATGATTTATTACACTAGCAGATAAAACCTCAAAAAATGTAGACCTCGAACTGTGTCGGGACTCGGGTTTAGTAAGATCCCCGTTGACACGTTGACGGTCCAAGGTTTAATTCCTTCAGGGAAAATATTCTATTCTCCCGGCTCTCTCAAAGACACACATAAAACGAAGAATATATTAAAATATTCATCATCTCTAGAAAATTCCACAAAAATTCTTAAAAATTACAAATATTATGGTGAATAAATCCTCATGAATTCATCACCTAAAGTACTACTCACCGCCATAAAATGATCGTCTTTAACAAAATAATAAATTTTTGGGATGTTACACTTTACATTGAAGCTATTGAAGAAGCTCTCGAAATCATGTTCCAAGCATTCGAGATTGTCAATGCCACTTATATGAAGGAAGAAGCTCAAATTCTAAAGCCACGGTCATCTAGTGCATCCATAATGATGGCTAAGGTCAAGCTTGAAAGAGGACATCAACATGGAAATGGACTGCGAATGAATGAACAAGGCATTGCGAAGTTTCTAGAGACTTGTGAAAACAAAGACAAGTTCAGGTTAGGATATAAACCCACCAAAGCTGACAAGAGAAAGGTCAAAAAAGAGAAAAAGGAGAAGAAGTTGGCTCGGTTGGAAAATCGGGAGCCTAAAGCTCAGGGGGTCCTTATCTGTGACATCCGATAAAGCTTCCAAAGTGTAGGATTGGTGTTTCTGAACCAAGTGACCATTATCAAAGATTATCAACCCATCAATTATGGTGTCAATTTAGTGTACCCTTGTTTCCCAGATGCAGAGCTCAACAATTAGGAGATCGTCGATTTTCCCATAACCTTTGAAAATAATTCAAAGTAATTCTGTAATGCTAATCCTATAGTTAAGCCCAAGGCTTTAGGAAGATATGTTGTGAAAATGGGCTTACATGTTTTCATTTCAATATTTACTATCAATAAATGCATTTTCTGCCCCTTTTTTTAGTTTCTGCCCAACCATTACATTAACATTTATTCATTACCTTTTTTTACTTGTGTTAACATTAATAAATGCAAATCTAAAAGTGACTCTCTTGAAAATGACAGTGCTATGACCCCATTATATAATGTTGACCATCCCATTAGACATGTTGATGAGGATAATGATGACAATTAAGAACCCTTTCCTAAGCTTATGAGATTAATAGAACAAGAGGCTAAAGAAATTCAACCCCACGAAGAGTCAACTAAAGTAATTAATTTGGGGACGAAGGATAATAAAAAAGAAGTTAAAATTGGTGCTTCTATGAAAGAAGATAAGCGAAGCAAGTTAGTTAAGCTCTTATCGAATTATATCGGCATTTTCACATGATCATACCAAGACGTGTCTAGGCTAGATGCTAGCATAGTTAAGCATAAAATTGCCATTAAAACTGGAATATTCTCTCGTCAAGCAAAAGTTGAGACAAATGAAGCCAAAGATGTCACTAAAAATTATAGAAGAGGTTAAAAGGCAGTTTGTTGCAAGTTTTTATGTTGTTGCAAAGTACCCTCAATGGGTTGCCACATCGTCCCTGTCTAGAAAAAAGATGGGAAAGTACGAATGTGCATTGACTATAGAGATTTGAAAAGGGCCAGCTCTAAAGACAACTTTCCTGTACCTCATATTGATGTTTTGATGGACAACACCGCTCAACATTCAATTTTCTCCTTCATCGATAGTTTCTCAAGACACAATTAGATCAAGATGGCACCTAAAGACATGGAGAATACCACATTCATCAATATGTGGAGAAATTTTTGCTACAAAATAATGCTATTTGGTTTGAAAAATGCAGGGGCAACTTATCAAAGGGCAATGTTGACTTTATTCTATGACATAATGCACAAAGAAATAGAAGTTTATGTAGTCGACATGATTGCAAAGTCTAAATAAGAAGAAGACCATGTTGTTAATTTGCAAAAGGTCTTTGAGTGGTTGAGAAGGATCAGGCTCAGACTAAATCCTGCTAAATACACTTTTAGTTAAAGTCAGGCTAGCTTTTGGGGTTTGTGGTTAGCCAGAAAGGGATAGAAGTTGATCCAGACAAAGTTTAAGCAATCCTAGAGATGTCAACTCCTAGCACTGAAAAAGTAGTTTGTTGGCTTTTAGGGAGGCTGAACTATATTGCTAGATTTATATCCCAGTTGACTACGACATGCGAACCAATTTTCAAGTTATTGCGTAAAAACCAAGCAGTAGAATGGAACAAAGATTGTCAGACAAGATTTGAAAAGATCAAGCATTATCTGCAAGAACCCCCAATTTTGGTACCTCTTGTGCCAGGAAGGCCTGTTATCATGTACTTGACTGTGTTGGATGAATCCATGGGCTGTGTACTGGGGTAGCACAATGAAATTGGTAGAAAGGAACATGTCATCCATTACTTAAGTAAGAAGTTTACCAACTATGAGGCAAAATACTCATCATTGGATTGCACATGTTGTGCCTTGGCATGGGCGGCGCATCGTTTGAGGCAATACATGTTGTGTTACATCTCTTTGTTAGTGTCCAAAATAGACCCAATCAAGTACATATTTGAAAAGTTTGCTCTCACCAAGAGGATTGCATGTTGGCAAGTTTCGCTATCAGTATATGATATTGTTTATATCACCCAAAAATAGTAAAAGGCTTTGTAGAATTCTTGGCCAGTTAACCCTTGGAGGATTATGGGTCTATGCAGTGTGAATTCTGTAACACCTTCTTTAGGGCATCACATTTACGGCTTCCAAATTACCAAATTAGAACCAAGTTATAAAAACTAATAATATTGTACGTACGTTTTTCAAATATTTTTCTTTTTCGTGAATAAATTAAGAATAAATAAAATAAATAAAAATACAAGATATGTTAAACTAAATAATTTACATCATATACATTATACATACCCAGCTTTATACTTAAACATAATTATACAGATACAATACCCAAACATAAACTAGCCTAAAATCAAACACCTAATCAGAAGGGTACTCATTCGGATCCTCTTTTGGGTCTTCCTCAGATTTCGCAGCTGACAACAACCCCAGATGGTTCACAGTGCTATGGATTGGAGTCCATGCAAATGAAACGACTGAGTTCTCTGTAGGAGTAGCATGACGACTACCCCACAAAAACTCAATAGGCATAACACATTGCAAATACACAAAAGCTCTAAAGGAAAATATAGGGACCCCATGATAAGTCCTACTGAGAGTCACAGATACTTCCCCAATATAAACCACACGCTCCTCATCAGCGTCATAACGCCAGGCATTCGTGCCTCCTCTAAACAACACTCTCACGTAACCAAGAAAACCAGGCCTCGACGCCATCTCCACACACAGATAAAATTAACACAAACAGAAATGAGGCGATCCTTCCTCTTCCTCTTCCTCTTCCTCTGCCTCTTCCCAGTCTTTAGCATACATACGCATAAACAGAAATATATAACAAAGAGGTGAGATCCCCTACATCAATACCATCATGGCAGTATAAAGACAGTAAAACAAACATACCATTTATACATAGCATGTAACAGATATATTCATGGCATCATGTAATCATTGCATCAAATAGTAGATAATTACCATAAATATATATATATATATATATATATATATATATATATATATATATATATCACAATAGTATGATGATTGACTATGCACATGCATAATGAACCAGTTATCCTACTCCATGGAACTAAACTCAAATTCAGAGAGAATGATCCAGAAGATATGTCTGAATATCGGTCGCCTCAACCAAGTGCAATAATTTCTCAGTGTGCACGTCATGGCTTATACAAGACATTCTACGCCAGATCTTGAATAGAATAATGTTTGGTTGAGATCGTCGAAGCATTATTTAGTCACCACAGCCTAGTGGAGCTACCTACTATCCACCTGTGGAATACCTGTGCTCCTACGCCTCCAAGTTCAATAAGTGAACCACACTACGCAATTCGCACCTGCACTAAGGTGTAATTCAACTCCTAGGTAACAATAGTCTTAACAGACACCGTCTGTCAAACAATGCATGTCCAATAACTTAATGCACATTATAAGTCACTACCGGCCACAAACACATAGTAATACTCCCGGGTCTAGTATATCAGCCCTACAGCAAAACTTGTTGTTCCTCTCAATCGCATAGCATTTTTATTGCATTTTCACAATCGCATAAAACTTCTGTTATGTTTTCAAATCGCGTAACCATTTTTCAACATTTTCTCAATCGCGTAGCTAAAAATCACCATTTTTAAATCACGTAAATATTTTCTTCATATTCTAAGCCCAAATTAAAACTTTTTTTATTTAATACAAAAATTAAACTTTAATTCCATTATTTCCTCATTAAATCATATTTAAATAATATTTCTAACATCTTTCTCAAAATCTACCTCTTTTTAATTTAAAAAAATCCTTTTCTATTTAACTTATTAAGAATCCACTTAATTAAATTACTTTGAGTCTCCAAATTACTTCTTAGTCCTAATTTCAATATATTAGCCGAAATTCACTTTTAATTTAGTGATAAAAATATATTCATTTCCATTTTTATTTTGTAATTCCTTAATTAGATTTCTTATCACTAATCCTCTAGGTTAACATTGAATAAAGCATTTTGGCATTAGATTACCCATTTGTAGGCATAGTGGTCATGTGCCTCTTGGTCTTTGGAACCAAAAATTGTTTTCCTCTTAATCACAATTTATGGCATACAATGTAACTTTAAGCATCATAACCTACTATATCAAGTTCATGCAAATATCAAAGCAATAAAAATCACATAGAACAAATAATTATAAACCACACAATTACATACATATGGTGAATAAATCCTCACATGAATTCATCACCTTCATACAAATTTTGTGTCCCTCACCACCATAAGTGGTTGATGAGGTTAATCTCCCTCTTACCTTAGATGTAGCCTCCTAGCTCCTTGTAGGACTCTTTGTGTCAACTTTCTCCACCAATTTACTCTTAAAAATCAAAGTAAACATATAAAAATTAATATCCAAGGCTTGATTAAGGTAACCATAGATCAAGTATGGTCTTTGAACTTTAAAAATGAAACAAGAATTGAAAAATCAAGAACTTCACCTTAGAACCCTAGGACTTGAATTCAAAAATCAAGCTTGAAAATGGTTGAACTAAGTCTTGATCACAACACCAAAGTTGCTTAGAATGGTGTTTAGAATCATGTAGTAAGGTTAGTTTGAATTATGAAAGGTTGGAAGGTAGAAAAAGGTAGCTTGGCCGTGAGCTTGAGGGAGAGAAAATGAAGGAAAAATTTATGTTTAGCTTTTGCATGAAAAGATGATAACTTTGAAATGTGATTTTGTCTCCTAAAGCCCTTCATGGTCGTGAGATACAAGAAGAGAAGGAGTGGTCAATTTGATCACTACAACTCCTCACAACCATTGATTTCATCAAGGGTGGACATCTAAAGCTTCTTCTCCAAGATTGTTTCTCACTGATTATTCATAAAGGTGTCATAACCATCAACTTTGACTAGCCTAGATATTTTCCAGAAGCTATTACCCAATGGGTAAAGGCTACTGCTATTTATTGTCCAATGAATAATAACATTACACAAAGGATAATAGCATTACCTAATGGATAATAACATTATCCAATGGATAATAGAACGTAACAAAACTTTCAGATAAAGAAAATTTTTGTCAACTCTTTTCGGTTTCGAGTTTAGTAAGTTCCCCCGGTCCCGCATTAACAGTCCATAACTTTCTGATCCAGGAAAATTTGTTATTTTTTCAGGCCCGCCTCAAACACACATACAACTCAAAATAATATTAAAATAATCAAAATAAATTAAAAATTCTCAAAAATTCATAAATATTCATAAATATTATAAAACTCATATATATCAAGAAAAATAAAAAAATCGGGGTGTTACAACTCTCCCCCTCTAAAAAAAATTTTGTCCTCGAAATTTCTCTTTCATCAAACCAAATGTGGATATTGTTCCTTCGTCTTGTCTTCCAGCTCCCATGTTGCATCTCCAGTTATGTCATTCCAGATCACCTTCACTAAAGCAATTACTTTCCCTCTGAGTTATTTTACTCTCCTATCTTCAATCTTGACAGGCAGTGTCTCGTAGATTAAGTTATCTTTCAATTGTACCAAATGACTTAAACTTGGGCTCTGATACCAACTAATGTAACACCCCCTTTAGGGCATCACATTTACGGCTTCCAAATTACTAAATTAGAACCAAGTTATAAAAACTAATAATATTTTACATATGTTTTACAAATATTTTTCTTTTTTGTGAATAAATTAAGAATAAATAAAATAAATAAAAACACAAGATATGTTAAACCAAATAATTTACATCATATACATACCCAATTTTATACTTAAACATAATTATACAGATACAATACCCGAACACAAACTAGCCTAAAATCAAACACCTAATCAGAAGGGTAATCATCCAGATCCTATTTTGGGTCTTCCTCAAATTCCTCAGCTGACAACAACCCTGGATGGTTCACAGTGCTACGAACTAGAGTCCATGCAAATGAAACGACTGAGTCCTCCGTAGGAGTAACACGATGACTGCCCCACAAAAACTCAATAGGCATAACACACCGCAAATGTATAAAAGCTCTAAAGGAAAATATAATGACCCCATGATAAGTCCTACTTAGGGTCACAGATACCTCCCCAATATAAACAACATGCTCCTCATCAGCGTCATAACGTCAGGCATTCATGCCTCCTCTAAATAGCACTCTCACGTAACTAAGAAAACCAGGCCTCGACGCTATCTCTACACACAGACAAAATTAACACAAACAGAAATGAGGCGATCCTTCCTCTTCCTCGTCCTCTTCCTCTTCCTCTTCACAATCTTTAACATATATATGCATAAACAAAAATATATAACAAAGAGATGAGATGCCCTACATCAATACCATCATGGCAGTATAAAGACAGTAAAACAAACGTACCATTTATACACAACATGTAACAGATATATTCATGGCATCATGTAATCATTGCATCAAACAGTAGATAATTACCACAAATATATATATATATATCATAACAGGATGATGACTGACTATGCACATGCATAATGAACCAGTTTTCCTACTCCGTAGAGCTAAACTCAAATTCGAAGAGAATGATCCAGAAGATATGTCTGTATATCAGTCGCCTCAACCAAGTGCTATAATTTCTCAGTGTGCACATCATGGCTTATACAAGACATTCTACGCCAGATCTTGAATAGAATAGTGTTTGGTCGAGATCGTCGGAGCATTGCTCAGTCACCACGGCCCAGTAGAGCTACCTATTGTCCACTTGTGGAATACCCGTGCTCCTACGCCTCCAAGTTCAACAAGTGAACCACACTACGTAATTTGCACCTGCACTAAGGTGTAATTCAACTCCTAGGCAATAATAGTCTTAACAGACATCATCTGTCAAACAATGCATATCTAATAACTTAATGCACATTATAAGCCACTACTGCCCACAAACACACAGTAATATTCACGGGTCCAGTATATCGGTCTGACAGCAAAACTTGTTGTTCCTCTCAATCACGTAGCATTTTTGTTGTATTTTCACAGTTGCGTAAAACTTCTATTATGTTTTCAAATCACATAACCATTTTTCAACAGTTTCTCATTCGCGTAAGGATTTTAAAATATTTTCTTAATTGCTTAGCTAAAAATTACCATTTTTAAATTGCGTAAGAATTTTTTTATGCATTTTCAATTGCGTAAAATATTTTCTTTATATTCTATGCTCAAATTAAAACTTTTCTCATTTAATAAAAAATTAAACTTTAATTCCATTATTTCCTCATTAAATCATCCTGAAATAATATTTCTAACATCTTTCTCAAAATCTACCTTTTTTAATTTTAAATAAAATCCTTTTCCATTTAACTTATTAAGAATCCACTTAATTAAATTACTTTGAGTCTCCAAATTACTTCTTAGTCCTAATTTCAATATATTGACCGAAATTCACTTTTTATTTAGTGATAAAAATATATTCATTTCTATTTTTATTTTGTAATTCCTTAATTAGATTTCTTATCATTAATCCTCTAGGTTAACATTGAATAAAGTATTTTTGCATTGGATTACCCATTTGTAGGCATAGTGGCTGTGAGCCTCTTGGTCTTTCAAACCAAAAATTATTTTCCTCTCAATCACAATTTATGGCATACAATGTAACTTTAAGCATCATAAACCTACTATATCAAGTTCATGCAAATATCAAAGTAATAGAAATCACATAGAACAAATAATTACGAACCACACAATTACATACATATGGTGAATAAATCCTCACATGGATTCATCACCTTCATATAAATTTCATGTCCCTCACCATCATAAGTGGTTTATGAGGTTAATCTCCCTCTTACCTTAGATGTAGTCTCCTAGCTCCTTGTAGGACTCCTTGTGTCAACTTTCTCCACCAAGTTACTCTTAAAAATCAAAGTAAACATATAAAAATTAATATCCAAGGCTTGATTAAGGTAACCCTAGATCAAGTATAGTCTTTGAACTTTAAAAATGAAACAATAACTGAAAAATCAAGAAATTCACCTTAGAACCCTAGGACTTGAATTCAAAAATCAAGCTTAAAAATGGTTGAACTAAGTCTTGATCACAACACCAAAGTTGCTTAGAATGGTGTTTAGAATCAAGTAATAAGGTTAGTTTGAATTATGAAAGGTTGGAAGGTAGAAAAGGGTAGCTTGGCCATGAGCTTGAGGGAGAGAAAATGAGAGAGAAATTTGTGTTTAGCTTTTGCTTGAAAAAGATGATAACTTTGAAATGTGATTTTGTCTCCTAAAGCCCTTCATGGCCATGAGATACAAGGAGAGAAGGAGTGGTCAATTTGATCACTACAACTCCTCACAACCATTGATTTCATCAAGGGTGGACATCCAAAGCTTCTTCTCTAAGCTTGTTTTTCATTGGTTATTCATAAAGGTGTCATAACCATCAACTTTGACTAGCCTAGATATTTTCTAGAAGCTATTACCCAATGGATAAAGGCTACTGCTATTTATTATCCAATGGATAAGAACATTACACAAAGGATAATAGCATTGGCCAATGGATAATAACATTATCTAATGGATAATAGAATGTAACAAAACTTTCAGATAAATAAAATTTTCATCAACTGTTTTCAGTTTTGGGTTTAGTAAGTTCTCCCTGTCCCGCATTAACAGTCCAAAACTTTCTAGTCCAGGAAAAACTTTTATTTTTCTGGACCGGCCTCAAACACACATATAGGCCAAAATAATATTAAAATAATCAAAATAAATTAAAAATTCACAAAAATTTACAAATATTATAAAACTCATATATATTAAGAAAAATGAAAAATCGGGGTGTTACAAATTCAATGATGAAGATATAATGGCTTTATTTTGAGTAGAAGAATCCTCGAAAAAAGAAAAGTGGACTTTGTTGTTTGGCAGAGCTTCTAATTCATTGGCATGCAATATAAGCCATACTAATTTCCCCTAAAAATAATTTCATTCCAATCATTGCTAAATTGTGCTTTGACTATACAAATAATGTAGCTGAGTATGAAGCATGTACCATGGGAATCCAAGTAGCGATAGAATCAAAGGCAAAAATTCTTGAGGTATACGGGGACTCTGCCTTGGTCATTCACCAGCTAAAAGGAGAGTGGAAAACTCGAGATGCCAAGTTAATCCCTTATCAGGCTTACATCAAGGAATTAATTGAACAGCATGATGAAGTGACATTCCATCATGTCTCTCGGGAAGATAATCAGTTGGTTGATGCTTTATCCACATTGTCATCAATGTTCAGTAAGCCATGACAGGGACTTTCCACTTATAAAAATAGAAAGTCATGACCAATCGATATATTGTCAAATGTTAGAAGTGGAGCCAAATGAGAAAGTGTTGTATCATTACATCAAATTGTTTATCAAGAGCAGAGAGTACCCTCCAGATGCTTCAGAAAATGACAAAAGGACCCTCAGAAGACTTGCAATAGGTTTCTTTCTAAATAGGGAAGTGATCTACAAGAAGAACCACGACATAGTGCTGCTAAGACGTGTTGATGCAACGGAGGTAGAGAAAACCATCAGGGATGTTTGTGAAGGTTCTTTTGGATCTCATGGAACCATGCATGCAATGGCAAGGAAGATTCTAAGAGCTGGGCACTATTGGTTGACAATGGAAACTGATTGCTTCAATTATGTGAAGAATTTCCATAAATGCTAGACATATGTTGACAAAGTTCATGCACCACTAGTACCTTTGAATGTTTTAATAGCACCTTGGCCATTCTCGATGTAGGGAATGGATGCCATAAGACCCATTGAACTAAAGGCCTTAAATGGGTATCGCTTTATTCTTTTTGCAATTGATTACTTCACAAAATGGGCCGAAGCTGCTTCTTATGCCAATGTGACCAGGAGTATAGTGATCAAGTTTTTCAAAAGAGAGTTAATTTGTCGTTACGGTTTGCCAAGTAAAATTATCCCTGACATTGCCACTAATCTGAATAATAATATAAAGAAGGAGATATATGAGAGTTTCAAAATTGAGTACCACAATTCCTCATCCTATCGCCCTAAGATGAATGGGGCAGTTAAGGCAGCAAACAAGAACATCAAGAAGATTATCTAGAAGACAATTGTAACATATAAAGATTAGTATGAAATGCTACTATTTGCACTACATGGCTATTGCATGTCCATTTGTACTTCAACTGGGGAAACACATTTCTCTTTGGTTTATGGAATGGAAGCAGTACTCCTTATTGAAGTGGAAATCCCATCATTAAGAGTGCTGATGGAGACAGGATTAGAAGAAGCTGAATGGGTCCAAACTCGACTTGATTAGTTGAACCTCATTAAAGGAAAGAGGTTAGCTGCACTATGTCACGGCCAACTTTACCAAAAGAGAATGATGAAAGCTTATGCAAAAAAGGTACGTCCTCAATAATTTCAAGAAGGAGACCTAGTACTCAAGAAGATTCTTCCCATTCAAAAGGATCATTACGGAAAATGGGCTCCAAACTATGAGGGACCTTATGTCATGAAAAAGGCCTTCTCGGGAGGGGCCTTGATTCTCACAAACATAGATTGGGAAGATTTACCACTTCCTGTAAATTCAGATGCAATCAAAATGTGTTATGCTTGAAAAAATAAAAAGGAGGCTAGCTAGGTTGAAAACCTAAAAAGGTGATCTAGGCAAAAGTTTGAGTGACTCACTAGGTTGAAAACTTGAAAAGAGCGACTTAGGCAAAAGTTAGGGTAAAAAATGGACCTAACACATCTGAAGAAGTGGAGTTGCCTCAAGTCACAAACTAAGATAGATTGAGTTTATTAAGGCCAAACTGTGGCAATCTAAAATTATAATGAAAAATCATGAAATGTTTAGATACACAGAGATTTGAGGTGAACTGGGGCAGTTTGAATACATGAAGTCTTGTCATGAAATGCTCCCAATGCATGAAAACTAGGTCAAATCATATTCTTGGAAATGGACAAAGGGATCCGTTTAAGGTTGCAAACATGAGAAATTATCATTGATCATCCTAGAGAGCATCACTGGAAGAGCTGGAAAACTCCCAACATTTCTTTTATAAACCTTTCAATTCTAATCCCTTTTGTACTGCTTTTCCTGTACTTATCCTTTCTATAATGATAATCCCTTTTCATTGCAACTTATTGTTGATTCAATATGCATTTCTCATGATAGATTTATATTGAGATGCAAAACATGTGACAATATTGTAAAAGCATTTAGATTTGCTTTAACATTCTCAAAAGGTCATAGGAAACACAATGAATTCCTGATAAGAGTATTGATGAGAAAAGAAAGTATAACTAGGCAAAACATAAAGTATATTAATGAATTTTGTTACTGTTCAACCTTGATCCTGCTGAGGCAAAAAGTCCTTAAGAATTATGGAACTAAGAGCGACTCAATTAAAGCTCTGATATGTCAAAATTGTTACCAAGTGGCCTCAAAACTCAAGAGGGAGTTGAATTGAGTATTAAAAATATTTTCACAATTCTTTAGCAAAAACCTTGATTATCAATTTTCGTTGAAGCTATTGTTTGTTAGAGGTGAATGGATAGAGAAGTGAGAGAGCTTTCACTTACAAATGAATTAGTCAAGAGAGATAGAATTCAAATAATACAATAAAATAATGCATAAAGTAAAGAGTAGAGTTTAGAGAAAACAAACACAAAGTTTTATCCTAGTTCAGCCACCAATCCACTTGTGGCTTGTGTCCAGTCCTCAAGTAAACACCCGAGATTTCTACTATAACTTCAAGCTTCAAACAGGTGCTTAACAACCTTTATAAACTTGAGCACTCAACACCTTGGGATACCTCACCCTTTGTGCTTGAGCCTCTACTTTCAAGGGATACGTCACCCTTAACAATCCTTTGAGGGATACCTCACCCTCTTTACAGATTAAACAAGATATAGATGAATTAAAACTCTCTCAAGAGTGGATAATACAAGTTAAAGCTTATGGGTATCAAGGATTCACTCTTTTAAATCTCAAAAATAGAGTATGATTGAAGGGATAGTGAAAACACGTATTCAATGCTTAAGAATGATTTTCAGATTATTTTTCTAACTTTTAATAAAAGCCCAACAACTTAAATTTATAGCCAAATGCAATTAACAGCCATTGGGGGTAGTTAGTAACATTAAATGCTCTTAATAGACCCGTTGGACATGTTTTCTAGTTGCCCAAATAACCAATTAACATATTATCCTATTTGGTTAGGAGCCTCCAATTGGCTCTTGATTTATCAAATAACCAATTACGGAATGCCCTAATCGGTTATAAGCTTTAAAATTGGCTCCTGACTTATCAAATAACCGATTAAGGGAATGACCTAATCGGCTAGGAGCTTTAGAAATTGGCTCCTGACTTACACAATAATCGATTAGGGGAATGACCTAATTAGTTAGGCCCTTTAAAAAAAAATTAACGTGCTTCTGTTTTGGAAAATAACCTGTTATATGAACAGTAATAACCTGTTATTGGTTTGTCAAGAAAGTAAGATTTTCAAAGAGTTTTTCAATCAAAGATTCCCAAAAACTTTTCAAAACTTTCTAAAACCATTTTTCTCAAACTTAAACACCATTTTCACAAGTATACATCATGATTTTGTAAACTTATTTAAGTTGAGTGAGAAAACCAATTAATAAGCTTAGTGTGAATCCTACAAATACCTTTACACAAGACCTAAGACTTATATTCTAAACTTGAAGCTCCTTGGGAATTGACCTTTGCATTTTCATTCCTTTCTTTGTTTGTTATCATCAAAACCATTGCTTTAGATAATGCCAATCACATTCTCCCCCTTTTTAATGATGACAAACAACTATTGAAAAAAGTTTAGTTCAAATAAATATTGGAATTCAAAAAAGGTTTTAGAGACTTACTCCCCCTCTATTTTTCAAGAGGTGATTGAATCAGAGATGTACGGCTTCCCTTTTATTTTGGAATCCCAAGACCATTGAAAATATACCTTCTTCTATTTTACCTTTCTTTTCTCAAAACCAAAAACTTTCTCCCTCTTTTGTCAAGATTAAAAAAATAGACAATATATATTTGGAGAGGGTGCTCATAACCATTGCTATATAACAAATATCCAGTAATAATCCTGCAACAATGTAAGCATACTTTAATAGTCCATTCATTTCAAAAACATCCAAGTTATACTAATCATAGTTAAGCATGTCATGATTCTAAGATAATAAATATCATATCCAAAAGATAACTTACTATGGTTAGATAAGCTTTAATCACAATAAAGAAGCTATAACTGAAATAAGTACTCCATGCCTAAGCCCCATGATCCTCCGGTGGTGGATAGCGACGCTTAAGCCTATCCAGGCGATCTTCCATAGCACTCAAGTGATCATAGATAATTATGTTGCTGTGTTCTTGAAAAGTTTTAAGATCTACAATGCGGTCTGATCTGTTGATTATTCCTATATTTTAGTTGCCTTATGATAATTGATTCATTGAACTCCATTTGTGCTTAATTGTCATCATTTAGCTTAGTTTCTGATATCAAACCCGAATTGGATCATTAATGTGAAACTTTGCTTAAATGTGTTCATTTGCACTCATAATTGAATTATGCTTTTCAGTCACTGGGCTTCTTAAGGTTCAATTAGGTTTAATTAAGTTGGTTTTGACATATTTTATGATATTGAGCCTAATTGGATCATTGAAGGAATTATTGCATGAATTAGCCTCAATTTATCCCTTTGACAATGTTCAGTAAACTAGCTATAATTTGAGTTTCAAATATCTGATTGATGTGATTTTGGTCTTGTAGGAAAGCTAAGACAATTCCCTACTACTTTCATGAAGACCTCAAAAGCCCAATCATACGTTTGGATAACTCAAATTGGAGTTGAAGCAAGAACTAGGGTGCTGATCCTGATAGCTTGACCTTAATGTACTGTTTATGGCATATCTCGAGCTACAAGTTGTTAAATGAGCTGAAATTTTGATGGTTGATAGCTAAGATCCAAATCTACAACTTTCATGTTGAACACGTTTCCAGATTTTGAGGTCTAAGGGATCATATTGAGCTTGGAATTCAAATTACAGAACTAGAGTCAGAATACAGGGCCTGCGTCAAAATACAGGGCCTAAGTTGCGTAAAAATACACGGCCGTGTGAGAATACACGGCCTAGGCCGTGTACGTTACTGACTTTGCAATTGAAATATTGAAATTTTGCCTCCAAACTCAGTGTCATACATGGCCTAGGTCGTGTATGCATACACGGCCGTGTATTCATGCCAGAAACTCAATTATTAAGACTTCTACGCGAAGTTTGTGTTGGAGGCCAATATATTGACACTCTTGGCACGTTTTGAAGGGAATTATGACCTAGGAGAGCAGCTTAACTCCTTGGAGAAGGAGAGGGGAGTCTTGGATCAAAGATTGGAGTCTCAGGTTCGAGCAATCGGAGATCCATCATCCTCAATCCTCAGAAACTCGTTTGTTTTAGTTTTTCTTCTGCACTTTCTTTCTTATGTTGTTCTTTCTCGTTTTTCTTGTGATTTCCTTCTAGCTATGTGTAACTAAACCTCCCTTGGTTAAGGGGGTGATGAAACCACTAGTATTGATGTTGTGAAACTTGCATATTTGATTATTTCAACACAGTTATATTTTTATTCATATATTTCTGAATCTATTGTTGGTATGAAGGTTTTTGTACTTGTTTCCACTTTCAAAGTGGTAGATCTGGGTTTATTATGCGCGGTTGTGGTAGTAGATCTAGAGGAATATATGATGTTCATGTGGGTATAATTATCTTTGCACTATTTTCCAGTTATAAAAGTGGTAGATCTGAGTTTATTATGCGCGGTTGCGTAATAGATCTAGAGAAATATATGTTCTAAGTAATTTAATCTCAGTGTGTGATTAGATCTTAGTGTGATTGGTTTTCTAAATCTTAATGCAATTGTTGGATAGTTGTAAGAGCGGTTGCTTTATGACTAATCAGTGATTAGGAGTTGATTTGAGCGGTTGCTAAATTTGCCAACACGTAAGGAAAATAGAGATTTACTCTCACAATTGCATAAAAACATAATTGAGCATGTTGGAATAAAAGGATATGTGGATTTACATCATCATATAAATCTAATGGTGGATTCAATCTCTTAACCAATTTTCTTATATTGTTGATTTCAGTTTATTTATTGTTATTGCCTTTGAAGCTGTTCATTGTTCACCAAAACTCCAAAACCCCCTATTTACTATTTATTGTCAATCAAAGTTTAAATTGGGAGTTACTTGATAGTGTTAATTGAATTGGTTCTCTGTGGATCGACCCTTACTAACTACAACTAGTTGTAAGGTTTTTATTTTCTTGTGGACCTGACAACCGATTTCTATCTAAATTTTAATCACTATATCCTCACGCATTAGAAATTTTGGCGCTGTTGCCGGGGAACCAATTTTTCAATGACACTATTAATTTATTTCCTATTTTTACTCTGTTTTTGTTTTTATTTTTATTTTTGATTCCCTCTTTCTTAGTGTCTTGTAGGTGTTGATGTCCATTAATCATGGATGCTTGTGGGATTTGCTTATTACCTGGACATATCACTGATTTGTGTCCCATTTTCCTAGTGGACACAAATGAGGAAGTAGAGGCAGTGTGGGGATATTCTGAACCTTCCGACAACTACAACCCCTACTCCAATACATATTATCCAGAGTGGTGGGACTATCCTAACTTGAGTTATGGACAACAGCCTCAGAATCAACCTCCAGCCTATGAACTTCCAGAATTTCAGCAGAGGCAAACACATTTCCTTCCAAGACAACAGCAAGTTCAAAATCCTTGGCAACCTGAACCTTCATTGGAGGAACTAATAAGACAATTTGCCATTAATACTATGCAGTTCCAACAAGAAACAAGGGCCAATTTACAGAGTTTCTAGCAAGAAACAAGGGCCGCCATCAATAACATACAAAACTCTTTGGAGCAGTTAGCCATAGAACTCAGCAATATGCAAAGCCTAAATTCTGAAGGACTTCCCTCACAACCCGAAGAGGATGTGATGGAAGATCCTAGTGCTGTCACATTGCAAAGTGGGAAGACGTTGGATGAACCCACCTCTCCTCCACATACCACTACAGAGAAAGACCAAGAGCCTAAATAGGTAAATGAGGAAGGGAAAAACTCTGAAGCCCCCAAGGTAAGTAATCTTGAACCCCTTCTTAATGTAGTGGAGGAGCAATATGATAAGTTGTGTGATGAATTTCCTGATTTTATTGGTTTTAATAATTATATTCATTGCCACTCATGCACTAATTGTCAAGGTGATATGATATGTGCTAGCTGTGCTGAGATTTCTGCAGAGTTGAAAGTTGATGATTCTGTTTACAAAGCAGAATCTAAGACCCAGAAGAAGGAGGAATTGTAGGCCATGGAAGAATTTTTAGAAAAGGAAGAAAAGCATCCGATGACGGTCACTACTAAAGTGGACTTTGTTTCTAGGCCATCCTTCAGTAGAAAAAATGCACATGAAGCTGATCAAGTGCACATATTACTTTTCAGTGGTGAAGCCAAGGAAAATAAGGGCCAATGGGACCCTGGTGGAAGCCCTTATGCTGCAAGCTTAATTTTTTCATCACACTTCAATCAATGGGATCCTGGTGAAAGCTCTCATATTATTTCAACTACAGCTTGGTCATCACACTTTAACCAATGGGACCCCGGTGAAAGCTATCATGTTGTCTTAACTATAGCTTGGTCATCATGTTTTAACTAATGGGATCCTAGTGGAGTCTTTTCACCTACCTCACTTGATAAAGCCAATAAACACTGTCTCAAGTCTTTCTATGAGCTTCCGGAAAGTGTGGAAGTGAAAGTATTGACCTTTTACCATCCACATTATAAAGATCAATGAGGGTGTCATAACGTCGGGTTGAGGACAATAAACTAAGCGCTTAATGGGAGGCAACCCATTATCAAGAAAACTAGATTTGCTTTCTTTATCCTTTTTATTTTGTGTTTTTATTAGTTTCTTATTTTATGTTTTTATCTGTTTGTTGAGTGTGAGCATGTGAATCTTTGGAGAACCTTGTGTTTGGTTTGATTAATTGTGTGTTTGAATGCATTGATTGTTTGAATGTTAATTGTGTGGACTGAATTTAATGGAAATCAAGCGAAACTGTAGGAATTACTTCCTTTGTGGTGTTGTTGTTTTATTCTTCTAAATGCTGAATCATGTTTTTTGGGAATGATTTCCTTCAATTGAAAGTTAAATTGCATAATGAATGGACTGAGTAAAGAGTCAATCTCTTGAGACGTATTCTTATGAATTGGTGCCTTATGAACTTCGTCGATTTTTGCGAATCCCCTCAAGCATGATGAGTTTTAGTCTTGGGAATCTGACTTTAAAAGACCCTGACTTGTGTTTTTGAACTGATTTCTTATTGTTTTTCAAAGAACATCATCATCCATAGGAGTTTTCCTATCATCTCAGTGTTAATCGAGTCATGCAGTAGATTTCCCCTCATTTCCCCATTAATGTACCCCCTTAGTTTCCATTGTATTTTCATTCTCTTGTATTGTGTACATTTGGGAATTAATTTGCACTATTGATTTGCTTGTTTCATTCATAGTAGATTTGTTTTTGCTTTCGGTTGTGGTATAGCGTTTTTGGTTGTTTTCCTTTTCTGGATGTGTGTAGCATTCTCTTTGTCATTATTTTTCCTTTTCTAGATGTGTGTAGCATTCTCTTTGTCATTGTTTCTCCTTTTCTGGATGTCTGTAGCATTGAGGACAATGCTTGTTTTAAGTGTGGGGGTGTGGATACTTTGATGCTCTATTGTGAATACTATTGATTTCTGAATTGTTATCCTGAGATTTGAATGACTGATTGAACTTTCTTGGGGTGAGTGTATTTGATCTTGATGGTGTTGTTCTTCTTGTGAATACTTCTCCATTGGGCTTTTAAAGTTTTCGATAAGCTTTCAAGTGATGTGATTAGTGAGCAATTGACCCGAAAAAAAAAACCTTTGAGCATGATTGAATGAACTTTCTGGTTAGTGATCTTGTCGAGTGAAATTCTAAAAAATTAAAGGGTTTAATTGAAAATGATGAACTGAAACCTAGTGAGTTTTGGGCTTTGTTGTAAATGGCTAACTTTAGGCCATTTTGGATCCTTGATTATGTTATTCCACTCATGATTATTGTGCTTTTCAGAATTTGTCTTGGTTCTCTTTTAAGCTGCTAATGACCACTGCATGCATTTGAAATGATAAAGGCAATTTTCTTTTAAATAACTACTAGCCAAATAGTCATCCTTGCATTTTGTCCATTGATTAACCCCTTTGAGCCTAATTGACTTCATTTCCTTCTATCTAAGCTTAATTTAAACCGAAAAATGAAAAACTATTTTACTACCCTACCTTAGGGAGTAGAAGAGCTTTATGATTATGATAGAAATTGGTTCTTGAATAAGTGTGGGGGTGTGAATTAATGATGTATTTGCCTAGCTATGTTTGTATATAAAAGTCTCATGCTGGCAAAATATCATTGTGAATTGAATGCAAGGTGTATATATATATAATAATAAAAAATAAAAAAGAAAGAAAAGAAAAAGAGAAGTCAAAAAAAGGATAAGGTACATAATAGGAATTTGAATTTGAAGACTATTGGGAAATTCTGTGTAATGATTGAATATCTTTCCATTTTGCTCTTCTAGTTGCTATGGTCTAGCTTTGTCTATATTTGATGTATCCTATCTTAACCCTGACCCCATTACAACCTGAATAATGTCCTTTTGATCTCTGTTTGCATGTGGTCTGAGTAGTGGAGAAGTAGAGGCTTGACAAGCCTATGGTAAAGCATATTCTCATGAGTTGGTTGAGTGAAAACACAAGCCTGAAACACTTGAGTGAGAGAGCATTTCAGTGAGGATTTATCATGTTGATTGAACCCTGAAATTTGATTGATTTTGCTTATCAACTTGGATTGCTAAGAAAGGGAATTTTGAATTGTTTAAATGCTTTGAAAACTAAATGCACAAAGGTCTTTACTCATTATTCTGCATTTGTTTGGCTTGTTGTGAAACTGTGTTGAACTGTATATTTTTGCCCAGGAGTGCAAAAGGCTAAGTGTGGGGGTAATTGATCTGTTGCTTATTCCTATATTTTAGCTGCCTTATAATTGATTCATTGAACTCCATTTCTGCTTAATTGTCATCATTTAGCTTAGTTTCTAATATCAAACCCGAATTGGATCATTACTGTGAAACTTTGCTTAAATGTGTTCATTTGCACTCATAATTGAATTATGCTTTTTAGTCACTGGGCTTCTTAAAGTTCAATTAGGTTTAATTAAGTTGGTTTTGACATATTTTATGATATTGAGCCTAATTGGATCATTGAAGGAATTATTGCATGAATTAGCCTCAATTTATCCCTTTGACAATGTTCAGTAAACTAGCTATAATTTGAGTTTCAAATATCTGATTGATGTGATTTTGGTCTTGTAGGAAATCTAAGACAATTCCCTACTACTTTCATGAAGACCTCAAAGGCCCAATCACACGTTTGAATAACTCAAATTGGAGTTGAAGCAAGGACTAGGGTGCTGATCTTGACAGCTTGACCTTTATGTACTGTTCATGGCATATCTCGAGCTACGAGTTGTCAAATGAGCTAAAATTTTGATGGTTGATAGTTAAGATCCAAATCTACAACTTTCATGTTGAATACTTTTCCAGATTTGGAGGTCTAAGGGGTCATATTGAGCTTGGAAGTCAGATTATAGAACCAGAGTTAGAATACAGGGCCTGCGTCAGAATACAGGGCCTAAGTTGCGTAAAAATACACGGCAGTGTGAGAATACACGGCCTAGGCCGTGTACGCTACTGACTTTGCAATTGAAATAGTGAAAATTTGCCCCCAAACTCAGTGTCATACACGGCCGTGTATTCATGCCAGAAACTCAATTATTGAGACTTCTATGCGAAGTTTGTGTTGGAGGCCTATATATTGACACTCTTGGCACGTTTTGAAGGGAGTTCTGACCTAGGAGAGCAGCTGTAACTCCTTGGAGAAGGAGAGGGGAGTCTTGGATCAAAGATTGGAGTCTCGGGTTCGAGCAATCGGAGATCCATCATCCTCAATCCTCAGAAACTCGTTTGTTTTAGTTTTTCTTCTGCACTTTCTTTCTTATGTTGTTCTTTCTTAGTTTTTCTTGTGATTTCCTTCTAGTTATGTGTAACTAAACCTCCCTTGGTTAAGGGGGTGATGAAACCACTAGTATTGATGTTGTGAATCTTGCATATTTGATTATTTCAACACAGTTATATTTTTATTCATATATTTCTGAATCTATTGTTGGTATGAAGGTTTTTGTACTTGTTCCCACTTTCAAAGTGGTAGATCTGGGTTTATTATGCGTGGTTGTGGTAGTAGATCTAGAGGAATATATGATGTTCATGTGGGTATAATTATCTTTGCACTATTTTCCAGTTATAAAAGTGGTAGATCTGGATTTATTATGCGCGGTTGCGGTAATAAATCTAGAGAAATATATATTCTAAGTAATTTAATCTCGGTGTGTGATTAGATCTTAGTGTGATTGGTGATTAGTTGCCTTATAATTGATTCATTGAACTTCATTTGTGCTTAATTGTCATCATTTAGCTTAGTTTCTGATATCAAACCCTAATTGGAACATTACTGTAAAACTTTGCTTAAATGTGTTCATTTGCACTCATAATTGAATTATGCTTTTTAGTCACTGGGCTTCTTAAGGTTCAATTAGGTTTAATTAAGTTGGTTTTGACACATTTTATGATATTGAGCCTAATTGGATCATTGAGGGAATTATTGCATGACTTAGCCCTTATTTATCTCTTTGACAATGTTCAGTAAACTAGCTATAATTTGAGTTTCAAATATCTAATTATTGTGATTTTGGTCTTGTAGGAAAGGTAAGACAATTATCTACTACTTCCATGAAGACCTCAAAGGCCCAATCACACGTATGGATAACTCAAATTGGAGTTGAAGCAAGAACTAGGGTGCTGATCCTGACAGCTTGACCTTTGCATACTGTTTATCGCATATCTTGAGCTACAAGTTGTCAAATGAGCTAAAATTTTGATGGTTTATAGTTAAGATCCAAATCTACAACTTTCATGTTGAACACTTTTCCAGATTTGGAGGTCTAGTAGGTCATATTAAGCTTGGAAGTTAGATTACAGAACCTGCGTCAGAATACAGGGCCTGCGTCAGAATACAGGGCCTAAACATGCACGGCCGTGAGAGAATACACAGCCTAGGCCGTGTATGCTTCTGACTTTGCGCTTGAAATAGTGAAATTTTGGACTCCCAACTCAGTGTCATACATGGCCTAGGCCGTGTATGCATACACGGCTGTGTATGACCTCCACACTTCAATTATTGCAACTTCTGCGTGAAGTTTGTGTGGGAGGCCTATATATTGACACTCTTGGCACGTTTTGAAGAGAGCTCTAACCGAGGGGAGCAGCTACAACTCCTTGGAGAAGGAGAGGGGAGTCTTGGATCAAAGATTGGAGTCTCGGGTTCGAGCAATCGGAGATCCATCAACCTCAATCCTCAGAAACTCGTTTGCTTTAGTTTTTCTTTTTTATGTTGTTCTTTGTCAGATTTTCTTGTGATTTCCTTCTAGCTATGTGTAACTAAACCTCCCTTGGTTAAGGGGGTGATGAAACCACTAGTATTGATGTTGTGAATCTTGCATATTTGATTATTTCAACACAGTTATGTCTTTATTCATACATTTCTGAATCTATTGTTGGTATAAAGGTTTTTGTACTTGTTCCCACTTTCAAAGTGGTAGATCTGGGTTTTTTATGTGCGGTTGCGGTAGTAGATCTAGTGGAATATATGATGTTCATGTGGATATAATTATCTTTGTGCTATTTGCCAGTTATAAAAGTGGTAGATCTGGGTTTATTATGCGCAGTTGCGGTAATAGATCTAGAGAAATATATGTTCTAAGTAATTTAATCCCGGTGTGTGATTGGATCTTAGTGTGATTGGTTTTCTAAATCTTAATGCAATTGTTGGATAGTTGTAAGAGCGGTTACTTTATGACTAATCAGTTATTAGGAGTTGATTTGAGCGGTTGCAAAATTGGCCAACACATAAGGAAAACAGATATTTACTCTCACAATTGCATAAAAACATAATTGAGCATGTTGGAATAAAAGGATATGTGGATTTACATCATCATATAAATCTAGTGGTGGATTCAATCTCTTAACCAATTTTCTTATATTGTTTATTTCAGTTTGTTTATTGTTATTGCCTTTGAAACTGTTCATTGTTCATCAAAACTCCAAAAACCCCCCATTTTTACTGTTTATTGTTAATCAGAGTTTAAATTGGGAATTACTTGATAGTGTTAATTGAATTGGTTCTCTGTGGATCGACCCTTACTAACTACAACTAGTTGTAAGGTTTTTATTTTCTAGTGGGCCTAACAACTGATTTTTATCTTGAAATTTTAATCACTATATCCTCACGCATCAGAATTTTGGCACCGTTGCCGGGGAGCCAATTTTTCAATTACACTATTAGTTTATTTCTTATTTTTACTCTGTTTTTATTTTTTTTTTTATTTTATTTTTAGTTTTGAATCTTTCTTTCTGAGTTTTTTGTAGGTGTTAATGTCCATTGAAGGGGTAGACGAAGGATTGTTAAATTTGAGGAACTATATTGATCAACTCAACTCACATCCTCAATTTCCTTTCCATCCGGCTAATTTCAAACCCACACCTGCTGACATTGAGGCTGCCCGTTACATTAATCTATCAAGTTCAGAGACATTTGAGCCATCTGAAATATCTGAAGAAGTGACAATGGCAGAAAACACTTTAAGGGCATTGGGTGCTCCAGATCTAGATCAACAGCCTCTATGTATAGACATTCTTGAAAATGAAGAGGCATTTGAATTGAAATCCGGCTTAATCCATCTCTTGCCATCTTTCAATGGATTACCTGGAGAGGACCCCAACAAGCACTTGAAGGAAATCCATGTGGTGTGTTCTAGCATGAAGCCTACAGGAATTCATGTAGAGCAAGTCAAGCTGAGAGCTTTTCCATTCTCATTGAAAGACTCAGCAAAGGAGTGGCTTTACTACTTGCTACCCGGATCCATCCAATCATGGCAGGACATGGCCCGAACTTTCCTAGACAGACACTTCCCTACCTCAAAAGCTACAACAATCAGAAAAGAAATCTGTGGTATTCAACAAAGGCATAGGGAATCACTCCATGACTATTGGGAGAGATTTAAGAAGCTATGTTTCAGCTGCCCTCATCATCAAATAAGTGAGCAGCTCTTAATTCAGTATTTCTATGAAGGCTTACAAGTGATGGATCGCAACATGATTGATGCTACTAGCGGAGGAGCATTGGTTGATAAAACTCCTCAAGAAGCTAGAAACTTATCTCAAGAATGGCTGCCAATACTAAAAAATTCTACTCTAGAAATGACATTAGAGTAAGAGCAGTGAAAGAAGTAGAGACAACCAGTCTGCAGCAACAAATGACTCAATTGATTGCTATGGTTCAGCGGTTAATGGATTCAGGCAAAGCACCAGTTCATGCTTGTGGGATCTGTTGTTCATCTGGACATCCCACTGATATGTGTCCCACTTTCCAAGAGGACACAAATGAGGAGGTAAGAGCAGTAGGAGGATATACAGGACTTTCAAAAAATTACAACCCCTACTCAAACACATATAATCCAAGTTGGAGGGATCATCCTAATTTCAGCTATACAAAGCAACCTCAAAATCAACCTCCAGCTTATGGACCTCTAGGATTCCAACAAAGGCAAGCACCTTTCCCTTAGAAATAGTAGCAAGTTCAAGCTCCTAAGCAACCTGAGCCTTCACTAGAGGAGCTAGTGAAGCAAATAGCTACTAATAATTTGCAGTTCCAATAAGAAACAAATGCAACCATACAAAGATTTAAACAAGAAACAAGGACTGCAATCAATAACTTACAGAATCAGATAGGGCAATTGTCCACAGAATTCAACAAGTTTCAAAGCCAAGCTTCAGGGAAACTACCTTCACAGCCAGAAGTGAATCCAAGGGAAAATGCTAGTGCTGTCACATTGAGAAGCAGAAAGACGATGGATGAGCCTACATCTCTTCCACCAATCACTCAAGAGAAAGATGAACCACCCAAAGAAGCAAATGATAAGGGGCAAACTTCCAAAGCCCCTTAGGTAAGTATTTCTGAACCCCTTCCTAAATATGTCACTAAAGCTCCTTTTCCCAGTAGGTTGGTTAAAACCAAGAAAGAAGAAGCAGAAAAAGAAATACTTGAGACTTTTAGGAAGGTAGAAGTTAATATCCCTTTGTTAGATACCATTAAGCAGGTACCTAGATATGCAAAATTTCTGAAAGAATTATGCACTGACAAGAGCAAGCTAAAAGGAAATGAAAAGGTCCAAGTGGGAGAAAATGTTTCAGCTGTAATTAAAAAGAAACTCCCAACCAAATGTAACGACCCTGGCACATTCACCATTCCATGCACTATAGGTAACACAAGGTTTGAAAGGGCAATGCTTGATTTAGGTGCATCTATAAATGTCATGTCATATTCTATTTATGCATCTTTATACTTAGGTCCCTTGGAACCTACTGGTGTTATTATTCAATTGACTGATAGATCTAATGCATACCCTAAGGGTGTGGTTGAAGATGTTTTGGTGCAGGTGAATGAATTAGTGTTTCTGGCAGACTTCTATGTTTTAGACATGGAAGAGGATGAGTCTCCCAAATCTGCTCCTACCTTGTTAGGGAGACCATTTTTGAAGACTGTGCGGACAAAAATTAATGTGCACTCAGGAACTCTAGCAATGGAATTTGATGGGGAATTAATTAGATTCAATATTTTTGAAGCTATGAGATACCCAAGTGATGTGTACTCTGCTTGTTTAATTGATTCTTTTGATCCTTTTGATTCTTTAATTTCTGCAGCTTTTGATACTGACCATTTTGATGCTCTTGATACAATTCTAACTCATAGCTTAGATGTACAGGAAGAAAAGAAGAAGAATGAAGAAGAGCCATGGAGTGAAGACATTGATGAAATTGTTGCTGCCTTATAAGAGCTCTCTTCCACTCCAGAAGGGCATGAGGTAACTTTTGTTGATTTACCTGTTACTACTGATATACCTCAACCTTCCGTTGTGTAGGCACCTGAATTAGAACTGAAAGCACTGCCTGATCATCTTAAATACATCTTCTTGGGGGAGAAGGACACATTTCCAGTAATAATTGCAAAGTCACTCACCCAAGAGTAAGAAGAGAAATTGATAGCTGTTTTGTAGGAACATAAGACAGCCATTGGTTAGTCAATAGCTGATATCAAGGGTATTAGTCCCTCCATTTGTATGCACAGGATATTAATGAAGGAGGATACTAAACCTGTGAGAGACCCTCAGCGGAGGTTGAATCCTCCCATAATGGAGGTTGTGAAAAAGGAGATACTGAAGCTCCTGAGTGTGGGGGTGATCTACCCCATTTCTGACAGCAAGTGGGTAAGCCCAGTCTAGGTAGTACCAAAGAAATCTGGAATTACTGTGGTAAGAAATGCTGAAAATGAGCTTATTCCCACTAGGTTGCAGACAGGGTGGCGTGTTTGTATTGATTACAGGAAGTTGAATGCCGCCACGAGAAAAGACCACTTTCCTTTACCTTTCATTGATCAAATGTTAGAGAGATTAGTTGGTCATTCTCATTATTATTTTCTGGATGGTTTTTCAGGTTATAATCAGATTGCCATAGCTCCAGAAGACTAAGACAAGACTACATTCACTTGTCCATTTGGTACTTTTGCATATAGGCGAATGCCTTTTGGACTCTGCAATGCACCAGGAACTTTCCAGAGATGCATGATGAGTTTATTTTCTGATTACATTGAAAATATCATTGAAGTTTTTATGGATGACTTTAGTGTCTTTGGAAATGGTTTTGAAAATTGTCTGGAACATTTAACATTGGTGCTTAAAAGATGCATTGACACTAACCTGGTACTGAATTGGGAAAAATGTCATTTCATGGTAAAGGAAGGTATTGTGTTAGCTCATGTAATTTCTGCTAGGGGAATTGAAGTAGATAAAGCTAAGGTAGAACTCATGCATTCTTTGCCCCCACCCACTAGTGTGCGGGAGATTCGTTCTTTTATTGGTCATGCGAGGTTTTACCAGGAGATTCATTAAAGACTTCTCTAAAGTCTCATTGCCCCTTTGCAGACTTCTTCAAAAAGATGTCAATTTTAACTTTGATGAGAAATGTATAGAAGCTTTCAATAAACTCAAGAAGTTGTTAACTGTTGCACCTATCATCAGGCCACCCAACTGGGAGTTACCTTTTGAACTAATGTGTGATGCTAGTGACTTTGCAGTAGGGGCTGTCTTAGGACAGCGAGTTGATAGGGTTCCTTATGCCATTTACTATGCATAAAGGACTCTAAATGATGCTCAGCTTAACTACTCAACCACAGAAAAAGAACTTCTAGCTGTTGTATTTGCTTTGGAAAAATTTAGATCATATCTAATTGGTTCTAAAGTAATTGTGTTTTCAGATCATACAGCTTTGAAGTATCTACTAACCAAGAAAGAAGCAAAGCCTAGATTGCTCCGATGGATTTTATTGCTCCAGGAATTTGACTTGGAGATTAAAGACAAGAAAGGGAGCGAGAACTTGGTGGCCGATCACTTGAGTAGGTTGGTAACTGAAGAGGAAGAAATGCCTATCGTGCAGACTTTTTTGGATGAATATTTGATGATTATCAACGCCATAATCCCTTGGTATGCTGACATTGTTAACTACTTGGTGACTAAGGACTTTTCGGAGGGTTTGAACAAGGCCCAAAGAGATAAATTAAAGAGTGACTGTAAATACTATATCTGGGATGACCCGTACCTATAGAAGCATTGTGCAGATCAAGTCATTAGGAGGTGCATTCCTGATTCTGAGACACACTCCATCCTCTCCTTTTGTCACACCTATGCATGTGGAGGACACTTTGGCTGTAAAAGGACAGCCAACAAAGTGCTTGACAGTGGTTTCTATTGGCCTTCAATTTTCAAAGACGCTTACAACTTCTGTAAGTCTTATGACCGTTCTCAGAGAATAGGTAACATTGGTCCTCATAATCAAATGCCTCAGACTCTGATCATTTTTGTGGAAGTCTTTGATGTATGGGGTATTGATTTCATGGGACCATTCCCTCCCTCATTTGGTTTCACATACATTCTTTTATCTGTTGATTATGTGTCTAAATGGGTGGAAGCAAAAGCCACCCGATCTGATGATTCTAAAACTGTTGCAGAATTTGTTAAGTCACATATTTTCTCCAGGTTCGGGACCCCGAGGGCTATCATCATTGACCAAGGGACCCATTTTTGCAACAGAACCTTTGATGCTCTATTGAAGAGATATAGAGTAATGCACAGAATTTTCACTCCTTACCATCCACAGACAAATGGGTAAACTGAAGTGTCCAACCGGGAGATTAAGTCAATCCTTGAAAAGACAGTGAATCCATCAAGAAAGGATTGGAGTACTCGACTTGAAGATGCTTTATGGGCTTATAGGACAGCCTATAAGACTCTCATCGGCATGTCACCATTTCGGTTGGTGTAAGGAAAGCCTTGTCATTTTCCAGTTGAGCTGCAGCATCGCTCTTACTGGGCCATTAAACAAGTAAATATGGAATTGGAAGGTGCTGGAAAGCAAAGGAAGTTCCAGTTACAGGAACTAGAAGAACTAAGAAATGAGGCCTTCGAGAATGCCCTGATTTATAAGACTAAAGCTAAGGCATTCCACGACCAATTGATTTCCAGAAAGAAATTTTACAGAGGACAAAAAGTTCTGCTATTGCAATCAAGACTCAAATTGTTTCCAGGTAAACTGCGTTCTAAGTGGATTGGGCCATTTGTGGTAACTAATGTCTTTCCTTTTGGTGCAGTTGAGATCAGGAGTGAAATTTCAGGCAAAGCATTTAAGGTCAATGGTCATCGTCTCAAACCTTATCATGAACCTCCTGACAGTGCAGAGATGGAAGTGATGACCCTCATCCTTCCACAATATGAGGAGCATTGAAAGTATCATCATGTCAGGCCGAGGACAATAAACTAAGCGCTCATTTGGAGGCAACCCAACCAGATTTGCTTTCTTTATGCTTTTTATTTTGTGTTTTTATTAGTTTCTTAGATTATGTTTTTATCTGTTTATTGATTGTGAGCATGTGAATCTTTGGAAAACCTTGTGTTTGGTTTGATTAATTGTGTGTTTGAATGGATTGTTTGATTGATAATTGCGTGGATTAAGTACAGTAGAAACCAAGCGAAACTATAGGAATTAGTTCATTTGTAAATTGTTGTTTTGGTCTTCTGAATGCTGAACTATGTTCTTTGGGAATGATTTCATTCAATTAAGAAGTTAAATTTTAAGTTCGTGATGAATGGACTAAGTAAAGAGTTATACTCTTGAGACGCATTTATATGAACTTGTGCCTTATGAACTTCGTAGATTTTTGACATTCCCTCAAGAATGATGAGTAAATGTACCCCCTTGGTTTCCATTGTATTTTCATTCTCTTGTATTGCATACATTTGGGAATTGATTTGCACTATTGATTTGCTTGTTTCATTCATAGTAGATTTGTTTTTGCTTTCGGTTGTGGTATAGCTATTTTTGCTTGTTTTCCTTTTCTGGATGTGTGTAGCATTGAGGACAATGCTTAGTTTAAGTGTGGGGGTGTGGATACTTTGATGTTCTATTGTGAATACTGTTGATATTCTGAATTGTTCTCTTAGGATTTGAATGACTGATTGAACTTTCTTGGGTTGAGTGTATTTGATCTTGATGGTGTTGTTCTTCTTGTGATACTTCTCCATTGGGCTTTCTAAGTTTCTAATAAGCTTTCAAGTGATGTGATTAGTGAGCAATTGACTGAAAAAAAAAATTTTGAGCATGATTGAATGAACTTTCTGGTTATCGATTTTGTCGGGTGAAATTATAAAAAATTAAAGGGTTTAATTGAAAATGATGAATCGAAAAAACCTAGTGAGTTTTTGGGCTTTGGTGTAAATGGCTAACTTTAGGCCATTTTGGATCCTTGATTGTGTGATTTCACTCATGATTATTGTGTTTTTCAGAACTTGTCTTGGTTCTCTTTTAAGCTGCTAATGACCATTACATGCATTTGAAATGATAAAGGCATTTTTCTTTTAAATAATTACTAGCCAAATAGCCATCCTTGCATTTTATCCATTGATTAACCCCTTTGAGCCTAATTAACACAATTTCCTTCTATCTAAGCTCAATTTAAACCTAAAAGTGAAAAACTATTTTACTACCCTACCTTAGGGAGTAGAAGAGCTTAAGGATTGCATTGGAAAGTGGCTTTTGAATAAGTGTGGGGGTGTGAATTAATGATGTATTTGCCTAGCTATGTTTGTATATAAAAGTCTCATGTTGGAAAAATATCATTGTGAATAGGATGTAAGGTGTGTATATATTTATATACATATATAAAAAAAAGAGAAGTCAAAAAAAAGATAAGGTACATAATAGGAATTTGAATTTGAAGATTATTAGGAAATTTTGTGTAATGATTGAATATCTTTCCATTTTGCTCTTCTAGTTCCTATGGTCTAGCTTTGTCTATCTTTGATGTATCCTACCTTAACCCTGACCCCATTACAACCTGAATAAAGTCCTTTTGATCTCTGTTTACATGTGGTCTGAGTAGTAGAGAAGTAGAGGCTTGACAAGCCTATGGTAAAGCATATTCTCATGAGTTGGTTGAGTGAAAACACAAGCCTGAAACACTTGAGTGAGAGAGCATTTTAGTGAGGATTTATCATGTTGATTGAACCCTGAAATTTGATTGATTTTGCTTGTCAATTTGGATTGCTAAGAAAGGGAATTCTTGATTGTTTAAATGCTTTGAAAACTAAATGCACAAAGTTCTTTGCTCATTATTCTGCATTTGCTTGACTTATTGTGAAACTGTGTTGAACTGTACATTTTTGTCCAGGAGTGCAAAAGGTTAAGTGTGGGGGTAATTGATCTATTGATTATTCCTATATTTTAGTTGCCTTATAATTGATTCATTGAACTCCATTTGTGTTTAATTGTCACCATTTAGCTTAGTTTCTAATATCAAACCCTAATTGGAACATTACTGTGAAACTTTGCTTAAATGTGTTCATTTGCACTCATAATTGAATTATGCTTTTCAGTCACTGGGCTTCTTAAGGTTCAATTAGGTTTAATTAAGTTGGTTTTGACACATTTTATGATATTGAGCCTAATTGGATCATTGAGGGAATTATTGCATGACTTAGCCCTAATTATCTCTTTGACAGTGTTCAGTAAACTAGCTATAATTTGAGTTTCAAATATCTAATTGATGTGATTTTGGTCTTGTAGGAAAGCTAAGACAATTCTCTACTACTTCCATGAAGACCTCAAAGGCCTAATCACACGTATGGATAACTCAAATTGAGTTGAACCAAGAACTAGGGTGCTGATCCTGACAGCTTGACCTTTGCATACTGTTCATGGCATATCTCGAGCTACAAGTTGTCAAATGAGCTAAACGTTTGATCGTTGATATTTAAGATCCAAATCTACAACTTTCATGTTGAACACTTTTTCAGATTTAGACGTCTAATGGGTCATATTAAGCTTGGAAGTCAGATTATAGAACCTACGTCAGAATACGGGACTGCGTCAGAATACAGGGCCTAAACATACACGGCCGTGTGAGAATACACGGCCTAGGCCGTGTATACTTCTGACTTTGCGCTTGAAATAGTGAAATTTTGGACTCCCAACTCAGTGTCATACACGGCCTAGGCCGTGCATGCATACACGGCCGTGTATGACTTCTAGACTTCAATTATTGCAACTTCTGCATGAAGTTTGTGTGGGAGGCCTATATATTGACACTCTTGGCATGTTTTGAAGAGAGTTCTGACCTAGGAGAGTAGCTACAACTCCTTGGAGAAGGAGAGGGGAGTCTTGGATCAAAGATTTTAGTCTCGGGTTCGAGCAATCGTAGATCCATCAATCTCAATCCTCAGAAACTCATTTGCTTTAGTTTTTCTTCTGCACTTTGTTTTTCATGTTGTTCTTTCTCAGTTTTTCTTGTGATTTCCTTCTAGCTATGTGTAACTAAACCTCCCTTGGTTAAGGGGGTGATGAAACCACTAGTATTGATGTTGTGAATCTTGCATATTTGATTATTTCAACACAGTTATGTCTTTATTCATATATTTCTGAATCTATTATTGGTATGAAGGTTTTTGTACTTGTTCCCACTTTCAAAGTGGTAGATCTAGGTTTATTATGCGCGGTTGCGGTAGTAGATCTAGTGGAATATATGATGTTCATGTGGGTATAATTATCTTTGTGCTATTTGCCAGTTATAAAAGTGGTAGATCTGGGTTTATTATGCGCGGTTGCGGTAATAGATCTAGAGAAATATATGTTCTAAGTAATTTAATCCCGGTGTGTGATTAGATCTTAGTGTGATTGGTTTTCTAAATCTTAATGCAATTGTTGGATAGTTGTAAAAGCGGTTGCTTTATGACTAATCAGTGATTAGGAGTTGATTTGAGTGGTTGCTAAATTGGTCAACACGTAAGGAAAACAGAGATTTACTCTCACAATTGCATAAAAACATAATTGAGCATGTTGGAATAAAAGGATATGTGGATTTACATCATCATATAAATCTAGTGGTGGATTCAATCTCTTAACCAATTTTCTTATATTGTTGATTTCAGTTTGTTTATTGTTATTGCCTTTGAAACTGTTCATTATTCATCAAAACTCCAAAAACCCCCTTTTTACTGTTTATTGTTAATCAGAGTTTTAATTAGGAATTACTTGATAGCGTTAATTGAATTGGTTCTCTGTGGATCGACCCTTACTAACTACAACTAGTTGTAAGGTTTTTATTTTCTGGTGGGCCTGACAACTGATTTTTATCTTGAAATTTTAATCACTATATCCTCACGCATCAATATGCACTTAATTAGGAGCTCATAATGTGGAAAGGATAAAGAACACAACCTTATCATAAAACTTAGAGTGAGATTTGGACAAAGAAAGAATATGAGTGTGAGGAGGGTTGTGAGGAACTTAAAGTAAATACTCTAAGAGAGTTTAACGCAAAAACATAATGGAATTGAGGTATAACTTTTGTAACAACTTCGAATAGTATGTGTTCACCTTTGAGGTTTTAATATTGACTTGATGTGTGTCCGTAAATTGAGATCAAAGGTTTTGGATGAATGATTGGGCTCGATATGGCATGTAATTTTGGATAAGCTATGCTATCAGTGTGAATCTATATATGTATACATGTATGTATTGAATCCACATGCATTGAGGCATGGTTGAGAAAGTCTAACATGATAAGCATGCATCAACATTGTGCTTTTGGAACTGAAGTACCGGACCAAGAAACATCAGATAGATGATTTAGTCAGATGATGTTTGCTCTTATAACTAGAAATATTAGGTATACAATTTAGTCAGAAAGGACTGGTTATCAGAGGAAACCCAAATATCGGTGGTACTATGTAGTCGTATGGACAGTTATATAATATCATTGATGCAAATGGTATTGAAACAATTGTATGGACGGTTGCTTTGATACCATTAGGAATGGTACAATGGAGGGTTGATCCCGTTGAATATGCATTTGTGCATTATACAATTATGGCATTTTATGCCTAGGAGTGAATGAGAACTTACAGAATAGTGGGGCCTTGAATAGACCTATGGGGACGTCAGGGCGTGGTGATTCACTTATGATTATGCTATCATATTGTATACCCCTGATCGTGAGTACTGTTGCAATGCACTGGCAGCCAGACAATCCACTATTACTTTTCATGGCCCAGCGTAGATTATCTATTGAGGGGGGACAGATCTTCTAGTACGTTCATATCTGAAAACTTTGAGTCTAGCTCCATGGAGTAGGAAATGAGTACATTGTATATGAGGATAGTTAGCATACGCATTGTGCATATGCATGGTCAGTTCACATATTGTCATGGCATGGTCAACATACATATTGTGGAGACATGAATATTTTTTATATATCTATGGTGGATATCTGTTTTTATAGTGCTGTTAATATCTATAATATTATTGAATATGCTTTCTAATGATATCTATGCAATTGATAACTTGAATATATTTGTAATATCTATATGTATGGGATGACTATGTCATTCGTGTTATGTTACTTTGCTGCCATGTTGGTAATGATGTAGGATATCTCACCTCTTGTTTGTACTATTTTTGTTCTACGTGATGTTGGTTAAAGACTGTAGAGGGGACGAGGTTGATTCTCCTAGATTTGACTTGGTTTGATCTCTTGCGTTTGGTGATAGCGACAAGAAAGGGTTCTATTAGTTTTGTCAAGATTGCATTCACTGGGGGTGCCAAGGCTTGGCGAGTTGACTGGGTCGGCAAGCGTATACGGTATGCTGGGGATCCGATCTTAACCGTGAGGAGGACCACGATGAAGATCCTATCCTAATTCTTACCACATCAGTGCATCTGGAGTTTGCCTTATCCATTCGGGAGCTATGAAGTGATCCGATTCACACATCTAGAGAGGACAAGGATTCTATGTCATCAGTTGTTAGGGCACCTACCCATGAGACTACACCCTATCCTGTCCTTGCGTCTTCAGTTGAACTGGGGAAGGATCTCGAGGTGGATCTGATGGAGTGCCCAACTCCTTAGTTGTGGCGTTGTTATGGGTAGTTTGTGTTTCTTTTGCATTATCGGTATAAGGGTTCTTTAGAGTATATATATGTTTTAAGGTAATTATCTGGTCTTATATGTTGTATTTTGAGTATGTCCCGTTAAATTATAATTATATTTTTCTTTATGATAGTATGGGTAACTATTCATTCGTGGCTCGTATTTTCTTTATAGGCACAATGATTAAGTTTGGAAATTTGTCATTTGAGTTATAGCATGCTAAAAATATAGTGACCATGGTATAATGACCATTGTGTCGTGGTTACTAGATCGAGGGGTGTTACATTAGGTGGTATCAGAGCAGTTCATCCTGTTAAGCCAAGGTATGGACTGACTATGCTTTGACATGTTAGAAGTTTCTTTATATGTTGTGCACTTCCTTGTCTCTTGATTGAGAAGTTTGGGAAAGGAAGGCATGATTTTTCATAGGTTGAATGTCGGTAGTTACTATTGCATAGTTACATGATATTGAGTATTGGCCCACTCAATGTGTAATGTTCTATGTGGACAGGAAACTATGACTTCGCCTAGGCTTATTAAGGGAATAGGAGTTCTTTTAGTAAGAAGCTCAGCTAGTATGACTGAACTTGTTTAGGATTTATTTGCATTTACACCCTTGTTGTGTTACCTCTAGAATTGTTTGAGCCAATGGATTAGAAAAAAGGTAGTTAAATAGGACTTGCAAGGTTCGTGGACTGAGGCATCCTTGGAGAACTGATTTTCTAGAGAAAAGAATATCTAGCGTAAGTATGGATCGAGGAGCTCAAGTTAGAGTCTTTTGGGGTTTGATGGTTAGGTTTGTCTTGCTGTGTTGTATGACTCTTTGTGTTTGGTTTTCAAAAGGAGACAATAATGTTTGAAATGATTGCCTTTGATTTTCCTTATATTTCGATTTGTTTGTCCTTGAAGGGAGGCAATGGCTCGGGGTAGACGTAAGCATGTGAATGCGAGGAGTGACGATGATGATCCGACTGCAGCATCTGAAGTAATGCAAAGGTTGGTTGATGTAACAACACACCAGGATCAGAGGGCCGCATAGTAGCAGGAATTGGAAGTCGAGGTTCAGAATTTGTTGGAAGAAAGTCAATTTTGGGGAAACTCTGGATTACCTAAGTTCCAAAGGAGGAATAATAGAAAGGTTAATCAGTTTAAGCGAAAATAGTATACACGATGACCGAATGAGCAATAGCAATAGCAAATGCATGAAGGAGGTGCAAGTGGTAGTAAACCCAATCCGACCGTGGTATCTTTACCAAAATGTAAGAAGTGTGGAAAGGGCCACTTAACAAGGCATTGTACAATCGAGAGAATAATTTGTTTCAAGTGCAGAAAGCTAGGACATGTGGCTAGGAATTGTACTTTACATAGGATGAAGCCTTCCGTTGGAGATGTATGTACTTCAAAATCTCACAAAGAAGAGAGAGTTAATTCCTCAAGTGGAGCGAAAGTCTCTCAGACTGAATATCTAAACGAGGGAGATTGTACTACAATAGATGACCTTGTGATTTTACTGTAAAATTCTAAGGGGGTAACCCATTCCTTTATGACACATGACTGTATGAGTCCATTAGGGTCGTTTGTGTCTTCATCATCTTTTGACTAAGTTATCTCAACTTCGGCTACTAAGAACCTATTATTGATAGCCAAGTCGTTTAAATTATCCTATGACCTATTAAAGACTGAATTTTTTCTGTTGATTGGATTTGTTTACCTTCTTCATAAATTTGATGTGATCTTGAAAAGGGGTCGGCTATTTTCCAACCATATCCTATTAAATTGTTCCAATCAATCTTTAGTGTTTCTTAAGACAGAGATTTCTAGATTTGGATACATGAAGCTTAGTCCTAAATTTTATTAAACCATATCATGTTCTTCGTCGGATGGCTCCGGTAGTATACCAAATAACTTCACCATCTTTTCCTTCTAAATTTTATAATGTTTTTAGTGTACTTCGATTGAGGAAATGTGTTCCTGAATTCAAACCATAACATTGCGCTGAATATAGTACAATTAAGTAAGAACTTGCCCTAGGAGACATTTCCTGTTAAGATCGAGAATGGATGGTTTGATAGATCAACTGAAGGAAAGCCGCTGTATTCTCCAAGATCAGCTTGCGTTCAGAACTATCATCAAGTTCATTTGAAGGTAGAAGAATGTTTTCAAGACAGCTTTTCAAACGCGTTATGGGCACTACAAGTATTTAGTAGCGTTATTTCGTGCAATGAACACTTCGGTAGCATTCATCGATTATGTGAATAGGGTTTTTTCCCTATTAAAACATATTTGTCATTGTCTTTGTTGGTAACATTATGATATATTCTTAACGTTTGGAAGAACGTACTGAACCTCTTGTTGTGATTCTTCAAATCCTGAAGAAGGAGAAGAAAATATACTAGAAGTTGTCCAAGTACGAATTCTGGTAGGAGGCAATTCAACTTTTGGGTCACGTGATCTCAAGGGAAGGAATTATTGTTAACCTATCAAAAGTCGAAACATTTCTTCAATGGGAAAGACCAACGACCGTAACGGAAATTCGTAGCTTTATAGGATTAGCTGGTTAATATGGGAGACTCGCTGCAGAATTCTCCAAAATGGCTAGACTCCTCATCTAACTCGTACGAGAGAGTCAAGTTTGTAGGGATTGATGCATATAAGGAAAGATTTTCGAGGATTGAAGAGACACTCGACTACTTCACCAATGATGATTCTGACCAAATTCCATTGAACCTTTTGAGGTGTCTCACGATGCTTCACGTTAGGATTTAGAGCGTGTGCTTATACAAATAGAAGGGGTAGTAGCGTATTGCTTCAAGACAACCGAGAGCACATAAGAAGGACTACTCTACACAAACTCGGAATTAGCAATTGTAGTGCATTGAAAATATGGAGGTATTTTCTACATAGAGCAACATTTAAAGTCTGCATAAATCATTAGAGTCAGAAATATTTGGTTGATTAGAGGGAGTTAAATATAAGGCATAACATGGACGGCATGTAAGACACCTTTATGTTGGCACCAAGACAATGAAAGGATTGCGATTGGACCCGAGCTTGTACAATGAGCAATAGATAAAGCTAAGATGGCTCAGGAAAGGATGCAAATAATTCAAGGGGAAAAAGAATTTATGTTAGAATAAACGATTTGGAATGATGTGTTGGAGGCACAACATCAGAGTTAGTTTCTAAGGTATGAAAATTTCGAGGACAAAATTTTTTTTTGAAAGGGAGAGTTGTAACATCCCGAAAATTACTTATTTCATGATAAATAGTCATTTTATAATATTTATAATTTTTGTGAATTTTTCTGTAATTTTTTGAATTATTTAATTATTTTAATATATTTCTCAATTTGCGTGCACGTGGAGTGGGTCCCGGAGAATAAAATATTTTTCCCGAGGTCGGAAAACTTTGAACTGTAGAAGCGTCGATGGGAGATCTTACTAAACTCAAGATCGGACACAGTTTATGAGGTTCTTATTTTTTGAGATTTTATTTGATAAATAAAATCGAAATATATTTTATTATTTGTGGGATAATAAAATATTATTTCTGCTAACTATAACTTTTATCCACCGGATAATAGCTCTAGCAGATTATTTCTATCTGATTACTTTTATGATAGCATCTAAGTGTCATCATCATCCTTCACTTTATCGAGAAGCGTGTGAAGCTTATCAAGGAAGTTTCAAGGAAGCTTCAAACACACACACTCTCTCCTCTCAAATTTGGGCTCCACGTTTTGGAGGGAAGAAAAGATGATAATATTGTCATCTTTTCACAAAGAGTTACTTCACTTTTCACCTAAAATCTATCATTTTCTCTCTCTAACCTTCATCTTTTCTCTCTTCTTTCTCTCTTCTATCTCACTTTCTCTCCTATCTTCTTCTCCAAAATCCACACGGCCAAGCCACCATGGGAGGCCACTCAAGCTTATTTGCTCAAGCCGATCTAAGATCTTGACTCCTCTCATCACTTTGAAGCCTTCCTCTTTGGAGATCTTTCTCTTGATTCTTCCATCTTCATCATCTTCTACTAAGCTTTAAAGCTTGAAGCTTTACGGTAAAGTCCATGGCTTTCTTCCTTTCTCTTCTTATTTTCATGGTCCTTGGCCACCATTGTGACCAAGGACTCTCTCTTCAAGCTTTGATTTTTGGATTTCTTGGGTTTGACCATCTTAGGGCTTTCTTGGTGGTGATGGAAGAAATTGCTTGGAGGCATCAAGGAGCTTGCTTTCTTGGTTGTCTCTTTGAGGTAAGAAGGAGATAATCCTCTTCACCCAATCTTGGTGGTGAAGAAATGTCTTTGGTGTTGATGGTGTGGAATCCATTATGGATTTCTCACTTTGTTAGTGATTTCTAATAATGTTATAATTTGAATGTGTTGTATGATCTTCTATGTTTGATATTGTGAATCTTGATGGACTTGTATGTGTCTAAATGGTCAAATATGTATATGGATTGGTACCCATTTGATTTGGAAGCTTGGAGAAGTTCATTTTCATGGATTTTGGTGTAGATTCACGGGCTGTGTGGATTTACAAGGCTCAGGCCATGTTCCCAACTGGAAATACAGCTCAACGCACAGGGGATCTCACCTCTTTGGTGTATTGTTCTGTCTATTTCTATTGTATGCTTACTTCTATGAAGACTGAGATGACGGTAAGGAGGAATCAACTAGATTTCTTTAGGCTACAGTTTCTTGAAGGCGCTGAGGCTTGGCGTGTTCATTGGGACTCAGAGCATATAGAGTATTGTGGTGACATTACTTTATCAGTAAGTAGGACTCGCCATGGGGTCATTACTTTGTTTTATACGGTTTCTTATGTATAGGTTATTTTACCTATCAGGGAGTTGTGAAATGAATTTCACTATACTCCTAGAGAGAACTTCGATATATCTTTGGGTCAGATTTCTATCCGTCGAGACATTCCCAGTTAGGAAATTTGTCTTCTGAGGAGAACTCTTGTTCCTAGATGTTGTGAACTTGGGCTAGTCTAGGTTGGTTACGTTTTGGGGTATGTAAGTATTATGGACGTGTGGTTATAATAAATTTTGTTTATATGTAAAGTATGTCGTTTAATTCTTATATCTTGTGTACTTTATTTTGATAAGTTTATTTCATTTGCGAAAAATAAATTTTGAAAATCGGTATTGCAATTATTTTTAAATATTTTATAACTTGGGTAAAGAATATAAAGAAGTTGTGATACCCTAAGGAGGGTGTTACAATGTGCTTTTAGTGAGGAATCGTGATTTGATCCTCTTAAAAGAAATTCAAGATTTAAAAGGAAAGACTTGAAATAAGAGAATGTGATGGTTCAATAAAAAAGAATAAAGGAGAATGTGTTTTAAATGAGAGATCATGATTTGATTTTCTTAAAATAAATCATGGGATAATTTAGGAGACTAATTTTATTGAGATTTTTTTATGATCTATTAATGGATTGATATTTACATGGGAATTAAGGTTTAATAATCACCTATAAATAAAACCTTTACTTATTCACAAGGGGACAATTACACACAATTACAAAGAATTACACATAATTACATACAGGAGGAGAGCTTGCCACGTGAAGAGTTAGAGGTGGAGATTAGTAGAAGGTAAAAGGTATGTGTGGGTTAACTAAATAGAAGGCCCTAATTTCTTTGCCAACATGTACATTATCTTACCATACATTATTCAAGCTTGTTTTGGATTAGATGCTAGTGAAGTTGATTTTATGTGCTATGGTATTCCAATGATATGTTGTAATTATGATGTTGAATGCATTTTGATATTTGCTTGGACTCAGTATAATTATAACGTGACTTTGGATTCTTGAGAATTAAATTGAGTTTGAATTAATAGGATAAAATATATTCCTATTTTTCTATCAATTCGAGCTACATGGCATGTTTATGTATTATTGGTGTGTATTTTAATTGACTATCAATTGTTGCACTAAAAATTAAATGAGTTGTGACAACTTGTTGATTTGAAAAATTTGAATTTTTTAAAAAGTGTTATTAGAATTACAACCGTTTACGGGTGATGTCTCAAGCGTGACGTCGAGCTTCACCTTTCAAGGATTAATTAAATTAATTGAGTCATGATGACTTGTTAATTCAAATTTTAAAAAATATTTTTTTAATAAAAAAATACAATTTTTTTAATAATTAAAACAAACCAACCAACAAATATTTTTAAAGAATGATGTGGTTTTGAGTTCCTCAGTGCATTAGGGGATACGTAGGAGCGGGAATTCATTTCTGTCATGGAAAAATTTTTATAATTTAGTTGTTTCTTTTTCTTTTATAAATAGTTACAATATTTTTTAAAAGGGATAAAGTAAAAAATATTTGAGATTATTAAAATTTGCACAACTAACTAAAGGTATCATTCCTAGATTGGACAGTGTAGGATGCTAACACCTTCCCTACCTGTAATCGACTCTCAAATCGAAATTCATTTTTCAAAAGACCAATTTTCCTAATTAAAGGATTTTTCTAATGTTTTTCTAATTTAAATAAACATAAGTGGTGACTCCTTTATTTTCAAAATCCTATTTGCTTTGTTCGTCCCGTCGCGATCCTAGTTGCGACAATATCATTATCAACCCTAGCTCCTAAAATTGAAATTCAAGGACATTTCAAGGTCAATTGAGCCACAGCTTCTCACAACAACCAAGCATCAATTTAAATTACAGTTTACAAGAAAACTAATTAACAATCTTTAATCAAGTAATTACAAACTAATCAAACAAGTAATTCTAAATTAATTATTGTTCCTTGGCCTTTGTACCCACTGCCAAACCTTGGCATTTCATGGCCAAGTCTCCACCATCCACCATACGGCTAAGCCATGGCCACCACCTAGCCATCACCACCATTCCTTGGCCACCACAAGGGGTGGCGACCACTTTATCCAAAGGGAAAATTTTCCCAGAACACTTGGTCTTATCTTTATGGTAGCCAAACCAATGGCCACTACAGCCCTTCTTTCTCCATTTCTTGGCCGACACCACCAAAGGAGGTGAAACCCTCCATGAACTTCCCCTTATCTTCCTTGAAATGGCCAAACTATGGCCTCAAGCTCTAAACTGCCACCTAGCCATGGCTAAACCTGTGGCCACTAATACACCACCACCATTGAGAACTACTATTCACAATGGGAAATAAGAAAATAGGAAAAGAAGAAAGATAGAGGCCCTTACCTCTCACCAAAGCCACGGTGGAGGAAGGGTGGAGGAGGTTTGAAGTTAGGGAATGGAAGAAATGATGAATGCAGGATGTAGAGCTTGAGGTAGTGATCCTTTTCTTCTACTAGAGCAAGGTGGATCGATGCCCCTAGAGCCACTATGCAACAACCTAAAGGAGTAGTGGTGGTGGAGATTTTCCTTTTTTCTCCACCACCTCTCTCTCTCTATCCCTCTCTTATTTCTATTTCACTTAGTGGTTATGTGTGTATGTGTGTTTTAAGTGAAGGTAGCAGTAAATAAGAGTTTAAGGGGGTGGTGAGTGAGTTTAAGTGGAAGGGTAGGGATTTAGGTAGGGTTTAGCCACTTTAGGTTATGCAGTGATAATCCATGCATACCCTAGATCACATTAGGGTTCATTTAAAACTCCATGCAAATCTTATAATTATTGTGCATTAACCCTAACCTCCAAAATTGCACCATAAGGTCCTACCTTTACTTTTGCATGAATTCTAATAGGCTTAAGGTCGAATTGTATTTCTAATTCAAATAATTATCATTTTAACTTCCTAAGCCAATAGGATTTTAGTTAGGAACTCTTACCAACTTGCATGAATTTCTATAGGTTATTGGGTGATCATTACTATTATTTCATTTAATATTATGATATAAACTTAAATAAATACCTATCCTATTCACATGCATTTTTTTATTATCACTTATAATGATAAAAATTACTACATTTATTTATAATAATTTTTTACTTATTTAATTTATTTTTACGTGTTAATCACATAATTATTAATTTATAAGCTAATTAATTTAATCACTTATTAATCCTAAAACTAGCTTAATATATCTTAATCATATAAAAATATTGATTTTTAATTAATATACTTAATTTTATATCTTAAACACTTAAATTCTCACTTGTAAATAATATATACAATTATATACAAATTTTCTAAAATTATTTTAATTAGTCTTAGGAGGTAACTTGCTCGCTAAGTTACTACTGACAAGTACTTACAAATATGAATATGCATGTACAACCAACTATGCAAACAAGTCAAGTAGCAGAATACTAACTACTTTACTAGCAATCTAAGCATATTGGAGGGGAGGATGTTAAATGAATTTTGGATGAGAGAAGTGAAGTATTTAGGCCATTATCGTATTGCAAGGAGGAGTATTTGTGGATCTTAGTAAGATATAGGCAATAGTGCACTATGAGAGGCCTAAGACTATCATAAAGACCAAAAGTTTTCTAGGAATGGAAGGATATTACAGAAGGGTCATCAAGGGATTTTCCCAAGTAGTTTTGCCTTTAACCAAACTTACCCGAAAGGGTAATCCCTTTGACTAAACAGGAATGTGAAAATAATTTCCAAGAATTGAAGCATAGGTTAACTACCACACCTGTGTTAGTAATATCAAACCCTCTTGGACACTTTAAGGTATATAGTGATGCCTAAAAGAAAGGCTTAGGTTGTGTGCTAATGCAGAATAGGAGCATAGTTGCCTATGTCTCTAGATAGTTGAGATTTCAGGAAGAAAACTATCCTACCCATGACCTAGAATTAGCAGCAGTGCTTTTTGCCTTAAAGATATGGGATTAAATTTGAGGATTTTGGCAACCATAAGTTTGAAATACCTATTTGACTAAAAAGAATTAAACATGAGGTAGAGGAGTAGGATGGAGTTCCTAAATGACTATGACTTTAAGTTAAAATATCATTTGTGTAAAGCCAATATAGTGCCTAATGTGTAAAATTCTACCAGTGTTTTAATTATATTTTAATAAAATACCAAGTAATTGATACATGCCTCGTTTATATTTATAATTAAATAATGCTGATATAATATTACATACTTAATTATTTATTTGGAGTTTAATTAAATAAGTGCAGCGATTAAATATGTAATGGAATTTATTTAAAATTTGAATTAAATCAGTTACAAATACCAAGTATTAATTTATATTGTGCATAATTCATATTATATACGTATAAATGAAACACACAAAATAAAAGGGAACAACAGAAAACATAACAACACACTAGTTGCATTTATCTTTAATATTTACATATGGTGTGCCGACACATCTGTCTAAAATATTTACAAACCCTGAGCGCATTCAAAAATACAAAAAAGACATCTAAAATGTCTGAATCAACAAAGTTGGTTTGTACATCAGTAGGCAAGCACACCCAAAAAGTAGCCAAGTCAATTATTTACATCTATATATAGTCATATCATGCATGCTTATCAGTAGTCAGAATCATGCATAATGAAGTATCGGATGTTAACGTGATTAATCACTATACGTATTTCTTCAGTGCTAGCATGGAAAACAAAGTGAGCATCAATATCAATCAGAAACGTGATGCGTACCATCTTATTCCTCTGAACATAACAGATAAGGAGTGAGAATTCAAAATTCCCAGTAGGGAAATCATACAGCTATCAAAACATTTATTTTGAATTATGCTATGTCCAGCTACATTCACTGCAGAAAATAAGTTTCAAACATAATACTACACAATTATACTTTATATCAATAAAAAACATACTAAATAATATCATTTCTCATTTCATTATATTTCACTTTCTATTCCTGCTCACATGGCCAATAACATAATATATCAAAGTTGAGATCTCAAACTTTCTAGGGCGTCCCCTAGCCGTGGTCATTCCAGTCAAGGAACCCAATAAAAGTGATCACCTCACATGCTCGAGGAAGGGAGATATGGAGCTCAATAAAAGTGACCCATGTAAGACTCCCCATAAGTGTCACTTAGCCCTCTTGCCCGTGAATCTCCTTGATGGGTACTGTGGAAATAAGTTTGCCCCAAATGGTTTTATATGTTAAGTTTTGATGATGACAAATACAAGACAAAAAGAATATCTTGCTTATATTCTTTGTTGCATCCTATATAGAGCATATCCATTAATAATTAATAAATATCTTATTTAGATGTGTCTATGAAAGTCTTATATGCATGTTAAACTAACTAGAATTATACATTTACGATTCATGCATATGAAGATATTGAATTATGTTTTTAGACTAATTATGCTTGTTTAAGTGAGCAATACTTTACAGGATGGTCCAAATACTAAGGGTGAGCTTGCAACAAGAAAGCAATAGATATCTATTAAGCTCAACACAAAGAGAATGCGACTAAACATATGTCTTTGAAGAATATTGTTTTTAATGATAAATATGAAGACAAAATGAAGATGATGGGAAGACCAAGTCCAAGATCTTTTAAGGATAGCTTTAGGACTTAGAGTCTCTTTGTTCGAGGATTTCTTTGGATATCTCCTAGTGCATGAAGATAAAACAAAAATGTTTTTCTTAAACTTATACCAAAACTGTTTTGATCTTGAAAATAACTTAAAAATGTTTTGGTGTTTTTGATAAACTTTCTGGGATGTTTTTCAAGCTTTTATAACTGTTTTACAAACTGAGTTATTCGAATAACTCATTAGTTATTCGAATAAAGCTTTTTATTTTGGATGCTGCGTGATTGTGTTTTAAAGTGTTATTTGAATAACACTTCTGTTATTCGAATAAAAGTTTTCTAAATAGCTTGTTTTCACATCAGCTATTTGAATAACACTCCTGTTATTCAAATAGGACCTTTCCCAGAGATATGTTTTAACCAATGTTATTCGAATAAAGCTATCTTTATTTGAATAACCAGTTTTCTAAAGGAGGTTTTTATGGCAGCGTTATTCGAATAACACGAAGGTTATTCTAATAACCAGTGTTTAAAAGAAATCCTTTGTGGCAGTGTTATTAGAATAAAATGAAGGTTATTCGAATAACCAGTTTCAGAAACGTTTTTAAAAGAACGTGTTATTCGAATAGCCAAAGGCTTATTCGAGTAAACACGGTAAGCACAAATACGAATATAGAAACTAACGGACACTTTTTTTATATTAATCACGGAATTAATTGCTACAACGACTAATTTTCTATCTGGCTCTATAAATAGAGACTGTGGGTCTCATCTACAACAAGCCCAGTAATTTGTTTAATTTGTGCTTGCTCTGAAAAATGTGATTTATATTTTATGCCTATTTTTCTGTGCTCTTTTTGCTGAAACTTTGAGATATTCTTTGAGAGCCTCTTAGCACTTCAAATTATATAATTTGCTCTGAGTGAGAGTTTCTATCCATCTATAATTTCTATTCTTCTGTATTGAGGGTGAGGTATCCTTCAAGGTTTGTAAAGGGGGTGAGGTATCCCTCTAAGGTTTGTATAAGGATGAGGTATCCCTGCAGGCTGAGACTTTAGCACAAGGGTAGAGTTTCCCTGTGTGTGAAAAGTGCTCTTTTATGTAACGGTAGCAAGCACCTATTGAAGCTTGTACATATAGTGAAAAATCTCGAACTGTGTTTCGGGGATTGGACGTAGACCACAAGTGGTTGGTGGTCGAACCGGGATAAATATCGTGCTCGCTTCTTCTTCTCTTTATCTCTTTATTTTATGTAATTTTATTTTATTGCACATTTACTTTTCATTTGTTCTTAATGTTTCTTTTCTTCATCACGTTCCTTCTGTGCTTTTATTTAAATAGCTTAAATATTTGTATTTATTTTAAGAGCATTTATGAAAAAGTTTTTATACCCAATTCACCCCCCCTCTTGGGTAATGGTTACCATGACTAACAAGTACATTCTTTTCTTTTAAATATTAATGTCATATCTTTAGGCTCAAAGCCAATTAGTAACATATCACAACTTGAATATCATTCTTTCATCAAAAACTAGATCAGCAGTTCATAGTTTGTGACATTAACATAGTCAATCATTTAATCAATATTTCAACATCAATAAAATTTATATCATTCCTTTCTATAATTATAACAATAGAATACAATACAATTCATCATCAAACAATTTTAACCCTAAAATTCATGCTTGGTCGAGACACTCCTTTTGTGATAAAGAAAATTCTCTTTGCATTCTCATCATTTCTAGAATACTTCTAACTTCAAAAGATCATTTTTAACATCAATTTCATATTAAACAAAGGTTTAGACTAAAATTCCAAAATTAATTTGGAATAAAACCCTAGTTTTCGAATCTTTATTTCTTACTCATAATTTCTCAAAATTAACAATATCCTTATGATTCTTCTCCGCCAATAACCTTATTCTTTCAATAAAATACATAGAAACCCAAACAAAATCTCAAGAACAAAATTCAAGTCTTACTAACCTAGGGTTTTCTAACTAACAAAATTTTCTTAAATAAAACTATTTGATTCAAGAACATGATAAAAAACATACTAGATCAGTCATAGAAGCAAGAACAACTCAAGAAAAATTTAGAGGAAAGGTATGACTCCCTATCTCAAGATAGATGAAACTAAGATGAAAAAGGTAAGATTCTTGGCCTAATCACTGAGTGAATGAACTTGGAAACCCTTAATCCTTCTTTTTCCTTGACTTTTCTCCTTTTTCTTCAATTTTTTTCTTCTTTCCACCTCCTTGATTTTCTCTTGGCTGAAACCTCTAGGAGCTCAAATGGTCATCTTTTCTTTTTTCTCTTCAATTCTGTTGTAACATCTCAAAAATTATTTATTTCATTATAAATGATCATTTTACAATATTTATGATTTTTACGAATTTTTGTGGATTTTTCTGGCAACGATGAATATTTTAATATATTCTTTGTTTTATGTGTGCACTGAGCGGAGCCGGGAAAATAGAATATTTTCCCTGAGGCTGGTAAACCTTGAACTATCAATATGTCGATGGGAAATCTTACTAAACCCGAGGCCGGGCACAGTTTGTGAGGTTTGTGTTTTTCGAGGTTTTATCTGTTAGATAAAATCGCTGTATCATAAAATTATCTGATGAATAATAAAATATTATTTTCATCAATTATAACTTTTACTCACTGAGAAAATAATTTTAACAGTGTAATTAATCATCTGTCGGATATATTTAATTAAGGAGACAAGCTTACCATGCATTTTAACGAGAAGCGCACGAAGCTTCTCAAGGAAGCTTTGAGGGAAGCTTCTAGGAAGCTTCCTCCAACCACTTCTTTCTCTCTCCTCCTTTTTGGTGCTGCACGGTTGACTAAGGGGACGTATTACATTTCATTTCTCTCATTTTCCCTCCCTCACGTCTGCTCTCTTCCTCCCTTCTCTCTTCTTCACATAGCAGCAACATCATTACCACCCACACCTCCATTTTAACTTCAAGTTGTCACACTCCTAGCACCCTCTTCGTGTTTGGAGGACCACCGTCATTGAGGAAGTCATCTTCAAGAGTTCACCATTCTCTCCATCTTCATCCTTTTCCACCTTTGAAGCTTAAAGGTTGGAGCTTTAAGGTAAAGTTCTCAACTTTCTCTTCCTCTCTTCTCATTTTCGTAATCCACGGTCATTTTGATGACCATGGGTATCCATTTCAAGGTTTGGTTCTGATTTTGTAAGTTTGAATGTTCTAGGACTTCCAGGAAGCTAAGCACGAAATTTCAAACCAAAAAGGAGCAGCCTTTCTTTGTGCTTCTCTAAGGTAAGAGGAAGACACTCCTCCTCAACCTCTATTAGCATTTAGGAACATTGTCTGTGATTGATAGTGAGGGAAACCTATTGAGGGCCACCCTTTGTTTGCATGTGTTTGTAAAGTGTTTATGCTATTGGAATGTCTGTGTGTATATTGATATATATTGGATTGGAATGGAATGTATAATATGGAAGGAAATGACGTCGGATTGGTTCTCGAATGACCACGGTTTAGAGCCTAAACTTTGGGTTCCTTTGTGAACAATTGTAATAATTTTAACTTCTGACCATTTAGTAGAATGTCAAGGCCCGTTGAGTTTAAACTTCTGATCATATCCGTCGAGTTTGATTTTTCTGACCAAATCCGTCGAGTTTGGACTTCCGACCATCAAGTACAATGTCAATATCCGTCGAGTTAGGATGTCAAGATTCGTCGAGTCAGAATGCCAATACCCGTCGAGTCAAGATGTTTGGCCATTGAATAGAAACTTCTCCAATGTCAATATCCATCGAGTTAGGATGTCAAGATTCGTCGAGTCAGAATGCCAAACCCATCGAGTCAAGATGTTTGGCCATTGAATAGAAACTTCTCCTATGTCAATATCCGTCGAGTTAGGATGTCAAGATTCGTCGAGTCAGAATGCCAATACCCGTTGAGTCAAGATGTTTGGCCATTGAATAGAAACTTCTCCAATGTCAATATCCATCGAATTTGAATTTCTGACCAGTTGCATTTTCGTCGATTAAACACTTGGAAGATTTCTCCAACGTCAACACCACCCGTTGAATTAGGGAATTCTGCAGATCTTCTAGTGGGTTCGACAACTCTATACACCACTTGACCAAACCTTTATTCGACAGAAATTGATTTTTTTTTAGCCATTCTTGTCAAACAATGTCTTTCTACCAACATTGCTTCTGTCAGGACATTTTCCGTCGAAAGTCAGCCTCAATTGTACACTTGAGACAATTCTTCTTCGAATCCAAAATTTTAATTATCGCCTGACACTTAGTGATTTAATTAGTGGTAACAGGATGCAAGAATTAGCAAATTGGGAAATTAAATTATACTTTGTGATTTCATAAATTTTAAAGAACCAAGAATGGAAATTTTCATAAGACTTTGGATAATTTTAATTAGGGTAAGAACAAGAGAGTGTGAGACATTGAGATCTTAGAATAACCTTCTAAGTGTACGTGAACAAATTTCCTAAGAGGATTTAGTCAATTAGGAGAATTCCTTAGAGACAAACTTTGTAAGAAAAGCTAAACCTAAGCAAGAATTCAGAATACACTTTAAAAAGGTACTGATTATGATATCTTGGGTCCATGTGAGTGACCAGTGATTGTATTGATTCTTGCTTTGGCCAATTGTGGCATGTTGTAGAACTATAAGTAATAAGGATCATACATGATTATGCATAGAGTCGGTATGCATTGTGAATGTCCGTTGGACTATGTTAAGGCCGAGTTGCCTAGGAGTTAAACACACCTTAGTGCGGGTGCGAATAGACAAGTGTAGGTCATTGGTTGACCTTGGGGGCGTCAGGGTGCGGGTACCTCACAATGGACAGTTGGTAGCTCTTCTGTCCATGGGGTAGACCAATGCAAATACACTGACGATCCGGACCGACACACTGTCCTATATCGTGATCTAGTGTAGACTGTCTGTACAATGCCATGATGTGCACGTGGATAAATTGATGGATTATAGCACTTTGGCCTCGGCAGCCGAGTTGCAGACAAGTCTCCTGATCTTTCTCTCCGACCGTTTGTATCTAGCTCCATGGAGTAGGATTTTGACCATTGAATGCATGTGCATAGTGAGTCCATGAATTATCTGGCATTCATTGTTATTATAATTGGAATTGTTATATTTCTGATATATATATATATATATATGACTGCCTGGAACTGTATGGTTGATCGTAACTGCTACTAAATGTTTATTTCCATTATTGCTATCAAAACTGCTAGGTGGGCGCTTTGCGCAGTTTTGTTTCTTGATGCTATAATTGGTAATGATGGTAGGATGTCTTACCTCTTTCCTGTCTTTCCATTATTGTTTGTCTATATATTGCGTCCCATTGAAAACGACTGCAAGGAAGCGGAAGCCTCAGACTTCCCCAATTTTTGGCCCCACCTCGACTAGCGACTGCTGAAGAGTATAGAGACACACACGCACAGATTTCTGGGAGATATGCACCTGACCTTTTTGGGAGGGCCAGAGTGCTGGCACATCAACTTTAATTCCGAGCGCTGCGTCTACTTGGGGGATGTATCGATATCTCTAGCCTGGAGGCGGCATGAGCCGCCTATTTTCACCTATTGTATTAGCCTACGTCTGGAATTTCATCTTCCTATACGGGAGATGTGGGGTGACTGTTATTACACCCCGCGGGAAGACTCCTTTCATTCCACAGCTCGGGCCCCGTCTCGTAACTCTGCTGTTCCTATGGTGGTTTCCTCTGACGAGGAAGATCCTGAGGAAGATCCCGAGGAGGTCCCTGAGAACGACCTCGAGGAGGATCCTGAAGAGGATCCTGACACGATTCCTCCTCATTTGAGGGACTGATTTTACTTGTAGCTACTGAGGGCTACCAGTATTTTATTTTGGGGGCTTGGTGTTTTGACTGTAGTGGGCTGTATATTCTGATACCGTGGGGATGTGTATGTATAATCCTTCGGGAGGCAAGTATAGTTTTGCTTTTTGATATACCAGGCTTTGTAACTAAACAGTTTGAGAATTATATATATATATATAGATGCGATGTTAATTTCCCATGTATGCTTTACTTCCGCTTTGATTCTTCATTTCCATTATGTTTCGTCAACGTGGTTATTAATTATGGTTATTATATAAAAAAAATATATATATAATAAATAATAAATAATAATAATAAATATATTCACCAATTTAATTACCCAACTATAATCGAGTAAATATATATTATATTAAAAGGAACCGGGTCTTAACTTCGATAATTTTATTTCTGCATTGTAATTGACAATGTGACGTTCCCTTTTTCCAAAAAGGGGCGTTACATTAAGTTGGTATCAGAGCCCCAGTTTATGTTTCTTTGGGTCTTGTGATTCAGTCTGTCTTGTTTGTGCTGTGTGTTCTCTGAATAGTATACGCAAAGGAGTATTGTTTGATATTCCTTGTGGATGCAACTAACTTCTCTGTGTTTTCAGTTAATCCAATTTGAGAAAGTAAGATGGCGCGAAGGGAAGACATGGCAGCTGCTATAACAGCGATGCAAAGGATGGCTGAGGCCGTCACACAGCAAACCGAGCAAGCCGCTCAGCAGCAAGAGAGAGTTGCACAACAACAAGAACGGGCTGCTCAACAGCTCGAAGCTACTGCAGATGCTCAGAACCTGGCGGAGTTTTGATGCCATAACCCTCCTCAATTCAAAGGAGAGTTTGATCCGGACATGACTAGTCTGTGGCTCAAGGAGTTAGAAAAAGTCTTTCGAGGAATGAACTGCGCTGAAGACAAGAAGGTGAACTATGCTACTTTTATGCTGGTGGGCAATGCTGAAAACTAGTGGAATGGAGTGCAGAGGATGTTAGAAGCTGCAAACTGTGAGATTACTTGGGACTTATTCAAGGAAAAGTTCTTGGATAAGTACTTTCCTGCAAGCGCAAGGCATGTGAAGGAGTCGGAATTTCTCAACCTGCGATAAGGGAATATGACCGTTAGCGAGTACGCAGTGAAATTTGAAAGCTTGTCACAGTTTTCAACATACTTTCAGAATCAACCAAATGAAGCCTGGAAATGCCGAAGATTCACGGAAGGACTGAGGTACGAAGTGAAGAAGGCTGTAATCACCTTGAAGATCAATGAGTTCTCAGAATTACTGGATACCTGTTGTGATGTAGCTCTGGAGCAATCTAGAGATACCAGAAGCAGGAACTTTGGGCCTGCGAGGTTCCAGAGAGGCGGTAGTAACAGTGCTAACTGCTTCCAGAAGAAGCCATATTCTCGACCGATAGGAAATCAGCAACAATCCATGGGTGGAAGTTCTGGTGGAGGTTCTACTGGGAACCGGACTGGCCAGAACACGGCGTATCCTCCTAAATGCATGAAGTGTGGGAACGACCACCTCACGAGGGACTGTACCATAAAGGGGATCATCTGTTTCAGATGTGGCAAACCTGGCCACGTGTCCCGAGACTGCAATCAGGCGAAGGCCGAACCTTCAATGAATGCCGCAAGAGCCAAGAAACCACAAGCTGGAGGGCGAGTTTACACCATGAGTGGAGCTGAAGACTCCGAATCCGAAGATTTGATACAAGGGGAAGGCACCATAGAAGGTAATCTTTTAATTGTACAATATGACTCTGGGGCAACCCATTCTTTCATATCATATGACTGTGTGCAAAGGCTGGGTCTACCTGTGTCGTCTTACCTTTTGACTTGACTGTTTCTACCCCCACTGATAAACCGGTAGTTACTACCAAAGTCTGTTTAAATTATCCATTGGTTGTTGAAGGTCGAACCTTTTCGGTCAATCTGATCTGTTTACCCCTTTTCCAACTAGATATTATCTTAGGGATGGACTGGTTGTCTTCCAACCATGTTCTGTTAGACTATTCCTGAAAGACCATAGTTTTTCCCATAGATGAGAATTCTAGATTTTTGACGGCCAACTGAGTTCAAGCTCTCTTGAATGAAGGAGCTCACGGATACATGCTACTGTCTTCTTTGAAAGTTGAGAGCGAGGTTGATGTGAACACGATTCCAGTGGTGAATGAGTTTCATGAACTCTTTCCTGAGGATGTACCTGGTTTACCACCGGCTCGAGAGATAGAGTTTGCTATCGACCTAGTAACGGGAGCTGGTCCCGTGTCTATAGCACCTTATAGGATGGCACCGACAGAGTTAGCTGAGCTCAAGAAACAGCTAAAAGAGCTTTTGGAAAAGCAATTTATCAGACCAAGTATGTCACTGTGGGGAGCACTAGTGCTGTTAGTTCGCAAGAAAGAGGGCACATCAAGATTATGTGTGGACTATCGGAAGCTGAACAAAGTAACGATCAAGAACAAATATCCACTCCCGAGAATTGATGACTTAATGGACCAACTGAAGGGAGCAGCGGTGTTCTCGAAGATCGATCTGCGATCTGGGTACCATCAGATACGAGTAAAGACGGAGGATGTATCTAAGACTGCTTTTCGTACGCAATACGGTCATTACGAATAACTTGTGATGCCGTTTGGCGTGACAAATGCACCAACTATCTTTATGGACTATATGAACCAAATCGTTCGTCCTTACTTGGATAGATTCGTTGTGGTCTTCATTGATGACATTTTGGTATACTCTCAAAATCAGGAAGACCATGCTGAACATCTCAGTATAGTTCTTTAGATTCTGAAGGAGAAGGAATTGTATGCCAAACTGTCGAAATGTGAGTTCTGGATGGAAAAAGTTAAGTTTCTGGGTCACGTGATCTCGAAGGATGGGATTGCAGTGGATCCATCAAAAGTGGAGGCAATGTTACAGTGGGAAAGGCCAACATCAGTAACGGAGATCCGAAGCTTCGTGGGCTTAGCTGGATATTACCGGAGGTTCATTGAGGGATTCTCCAAGATTGCTGGACCACTTACACAACTCACAAGGAAAAACCAAGCTTTTAAGTGGACCGATAGCTGTGAGCAGAGTTTCCAAGAGTTGAAGAATCGGCTGACTACCTCACCAGTGTTAGTGCTACCCGATCCGAATGAGCAATTTGAGGTATATTGCGACGCTTCTTACCAAGGACTGGGATCGATACTTATGCAACATGGAAGAGTAATAGCTTATGATTTAAGGCAGTTGCAAGTGCACGAGAAAAACTACACGACGCATGACTTGGAGTTAGCTATTGTAGTTTTTGCTCTGATGATATGGAGGCATTTTCTCTATGGAGCGACGTTCAACATTTTCAGTGATCACAAGAGTCTGAAGTATTTATATGATCAGAAGGAGTTGAACATGAGGCAACGAAGGTGGTTAGAGTTCTTGAAGGATTATGATTTCCAACTTCTGTATCACCCTGGCAAGGCAAATATGGTGGTAGACGCTCTAAGTAGGAAGATGATCAGTGTCTCTGCCTTGATGATCAAGGAAAATGATATGCTAGAGCAGTTCAGAGATGTGTGGTCTTTTGTTGAGTTAGAACCAGGGAAGATTCACATGAATATGGTTACCATCACAAGTGAGCTAATGGATGATGTAAGAGAAAAGCAGAAGGTTGACAAGTTCTTACAAGAAGTGAGAGATCAAGTAAAGCAAGGCGGTGAAACAGTGTTTACGGAAGGAATGGATGGAATTTTGAGATTCCGTAGAAGAGTTTGTATTCTCCGTGACAAAGAGCTTAGAGAATATATCATCAACCATGCTCACACAAGCCAGCTGAGTATGCATCCGGGCATAACAAAAATGTACCAACACTTGAAGAAGTTATTCTGGTGGCATGGAATGAAGAGTGACATCACTAGACGTGTATCGACTTATCTGGTCTGTCAAAAAGCTAAAGTGGAACATCAGAGGCCAGCGGGAATGCTGCAACCATTGTCTATTCCTGAATAGAAGTAGGACAGTATTGCAATGGATTTTGTAGTCGGATTGCCAAGAATAAAAAAAAGTCATGATTCGATTTGGGTAATCGTGGACCGACTCACGAAATCAGCACATTTTCTCCCGATCGACATAAAGTGCAAACTAGAGAGATTGACTCAGATCTATATTGGAGAGATTGTCAGACTGCACGGTGTGCCTACAAGTATTGTTTCAGATAGAGATTCGAGTTTACTTTAAATCTTTGGGAGAATTTGCATGAAGCGTTGAGGACGAAGTTACGTTTGAGTTCTGCTTATCACCCGCAGACCGATGGTCAATCAGAGAGGACGATCCAATCTTTGGAAGATTTGCTTAGAGCTTGCACCATAAAGTAGACTGGAAGTTAGGATGAAGTTCTACCATTGATAGAATTCACGTACAACAACAGTTATCATTCGAGCATAGGGATGTCACCTTATGAAGCTCTGTATGGTCGACGGTGTCGAACACCTATGTGTTGGTACCAAGATGGCGAGCGCCTTACTATTAGACCAGAGATTATACAGCAGACAACTGAGAAAGTTAAGATGATTCAAGAAAAGATGAGGACGGCTCAGAGCTGGCAAAAGAGTTATACAGACTAAAGGAGAAAGCCTCTTGAGTTTGAGGAAGGCGAGCATGTATTCCTGAAAGTCACACCTACGACTGGGGTAGGCCGGGCTTCAAAATCTAGAAAACTCACTCCAAAATTCCTTGAACCGTACCAAATCATTCACCGAGTAGGTCCTGTAGCCTACCAAATAGCCTTACCTCCTTTCCTTTCAAACATTCATAATGTTTTCCATGTGTCATAACTTCAAAAATACCTCCCTGACCCAAGTTATGTCATAGCACCGGATACAGTACAATTAAAAGAAAACTTAACTTATGTGGCACCTCCTGTAAGAATCGAGGATAGAATGATAAAGCAATTAAGAGGCAAGGAGATCACTTTGGTGAAGGTAATCTGGAACGAGGTGACTAGAGATGCAACCTGGGAGCTGGAAGACAAGATGAAAGAGCAACACCCACAGTTATTCTAAGGTATGCAAATTTCGAGGGTGAAATTCCTTTTTAGAAGAGGAGTGTTGTAAAATCCTGAAAATTATTTATTTCATTATAAATGATCATTTTACAATATTTATGATTTTTAGGAATTTTTGTGGATTTTTCTAGAAATGATGAATATTTTAATATATTCTTTGTTTTGCGTGTGCACTGAGCGAAGCTGGGAAAATAGAATATTTTCCCTGAGGCTGGTAAATCTTGAGCTGTCAATGTGTCGATGGGGGATCTTACTAAACCCGAGGTCGGGCACAGTTTGCGAGGTTTATATTTTTTGAGGTTTTATCTGTTAGATAAAATCACTGTATCATAAAATTATCTGATAAATAATAAAATATTATTTTCATCAATTGTAACTTTTACTCACTGAGAAAATAATTTTAACAGTGTAATTAATCATCTGTCGGATGTGTTTAATTAAGGAGACAAGCTTACCATGCACTTTATCGAGAAGCGCGCGAAGCTTCTCAAGGAAACTTTGAGGGAAGCTTCTAGGAAGCTTCCTCCAACCACTTCTTTCTCTCTCCTCCTTTTTGGTGCTGCACGGTTGACTAAGGGGGGCATATTACATTTCATTTCTCTCATTTTCCCTCCCTCACGTCTGCTCTCTTCCTCCCTTCTCTCTTCTTCACATAGCAGCAACACCATTACCACCCATACCTCCATTTTAACTTCAAGTTGTCACACTCCTAGCACCCTCTTCGTGTTTGGAGGACCACCGTCATTGAGGAAGTCATCTTCAAGAGTTCACCATTCTCTCCATCTTCATCCTTTTCCATCTTTGAAGCTTAAAGGTTGGAGCTTTACGGTAAAGCTCTCAACTTTCTCTTCCTCTCTTCTCATTTTCGTAACCCACGGTCATTTTGATGACCATGGGTATCCATTTCAAGGTTTGGTTCTGATTTTGTAAGTTTGAATGTTCTAGGACTTCCAGGAAGCTAAGCACGAAATTTCTGACCAAAAAGGAGCAGCCTTTCTTTATGCTTCTCTAAGGTAAGAGGAAGACACTCCTCCTCAACCTCTATTAGCATTTAGGAACGTTGTCTGTGATTGATAGTGAGGGAAACCTATTGAGGGCCACCCTTTGTTTACATGTGTTTGTAAGGTGTTTATGCTATTGGAATGTCTGTGTGTATATTGATATATATTGGATTGGATTGGAATGTATAATATAGAAGGAAATGACATCGGATTGGTTCTCGAATGACCACGGTTTAGAGCCTAAACTTTGGGGTCCTTTGTGAACAATTGTAATAATTTGAACTTCTGACCATTTAGTAGAATGTCAAGGCCCGTCGAGTTTAGACTTCTGATCATATTCGTCGAGTTTGGACTTCCGACCATCAAGTACAATGTCAATATCTGTCGAGTTAGGATGTCAAGATTCGTCGAGTCAGAATGCCAATACCCATCGAGTCAAGATGTTTGGCCATTGAATAGAAACTTCTCCAATGTCAATATCTGTCGAGTTAGGATGTCAAGATTCGTCGAGTCAGAATGCCAATACCCGTCGAGTCAAGATGTTTGGCTATTGAATAGAAACTTCTCCAATGTCAATATCTGTTGAGTTAGGATGTCAAGATTCGTCGAGTCAGAATGCCAATACCCGTCGAGTCAAGATGTTTGGCCATTGAATAGAAACTTCTCCAATGTCAATATCCGTCGAATTTGAATTTCTGACCAGTTGCATTTTCATCGGTTAAACACTTGGAAGATTTCTCCAACGTCAACACCGCCCATCGAATTAAGGAATTCTGCAGATCTTCTAGTGGGTTTGACAACTCTATACACCACTCGACCGAACCTTTGTTCGGCAGAAATTGATTTTTTTTTTAGCCATTCTTTTCAAACAATGTCTTTCTACCAACATTGCTTTTGTCAGGACATTTTCCATCGAAAGGCAGCCTCAATTGTACACTTGAGACAATTCTTCGTCGAATCCAAAATTTTAATTATCGCCTGACACTTAGTGATTTATTTAGTGGTAACAGGATGCAAGAATTAGCAAATTGGGAAATTAAATTATACTTTGTGATTTCATAAATTTTAAAGAACCAAGAATGGAAATTTTCATAAGACTTTGGATAATTTTAATTAGGGTAAGAACAAGAGAGTGTGAGACATTGAGATCTTAGAATAACCTTCTAAGTGTACATGAACAAATTTCCTAAGAGGATTTAGTCAATTAGGAGAATTCCTTATAGACAAACTTTGTAAGAAAAGCTAAACCTAAGCAAGAATTCATAATACACTTTAAAAAGGTACTGATTATGATATCGTGGGTCCATGTGAGTGACCAGTGACTGTATTGATTCTTGCTTTGGCCAACTGTGGCATGTTGTAGAACTATAAGTAATAAGGATCATACATGATTATGCATAGAGTCGGTATGCATTGTGAATGTCCGTTGGACTATGTTAAGGCCGAGTTACCTAGGAGTTCAACACACCTTAGTGCGGGTGCGAATAGACAAGTGTAGGTCATTGGTTGACCTTGGGGGCGTCAGGGTGCGGGTACCTCGCAATGGACAGTTGGTGTCTCTTCTGTCCATGGGGCAGACCAATGCAAACGCACTGACGATCCGGACCGAGACACTGTCCTATATCGTGATCTAGTGTAGACTGTCTGTACAATGCCATGATGTGCATGTGGATAAATTGATGGATTATAGCATTTTGGCCTCGGCAGCCGAGTTGCAGACAATTCTCCTGATCTTTCTCTTCGATCGTTTGTGTCTAGCTCCATGGAGTAGGATTTTGACCATTTAATGCATGTGCATAGTGAGTTCATGAATTATTTGGCATTCATTGTTATTATAATTGGGCTGTTATTATATTTCTTATATATATATATATATATATATATATATATATATATATATATATATATATATATATATATATATATATGACTTCCTAGAACTATATGGTTGATCATAACTGCTACTAAATGTTTATTTCCATTATTGCTGTCAAAACTGCTAGGTGGGCGCTTTGCGCCGTTTTGTTTCTTGATGCTATAATTGGTAATGATGGTAGGATGTCTTACCTCTTTCCTGTCTTTTCATTATTGTTTGTCTGTATATTGCGTCCCATTGAAGACGACTGCAAGGAAGCGGAAGCCCCAGACTTCCCCAGTTTTTGGCCCCACCTCGACTAGCGACTGATGAAGAGTATGGAGACACACACACATAGATTTCTGGGAGATGTGCGCCTGACCTTTTTGGGAGGGCCAGAATGTTGGCACATCAACTTTGATTCCGAGCGCTGTGTCTACTTGGGTGATGTATCGATATCTCTAGCCTGGAGGCGCCATGAGCCGCCTATTTTCACCTGCTGTATTAGCCTACGTCTAGAATTTCATCTTCCTATACGGGAGATGTGGGGTGACCGTTATTACACCCCGTGGGAAGACTCCTTTCATTCCACAGCTCAGGCCCCGTCCTGTAACTCTGCTGTTCCTATGGTGGTTTCCTCTGACGAGGAAGATCCTGAGGAGGTCCCTGAGAACGACCTCGAGGAGGATCCTGACACGATTCCTCCTCATTTGAGGGACTGATTTTACTTGTAGCTACTGAGGGCTACCAGTATTTTATTTTGGGGGCCTGATGTTTTGACTGTAGTTGGCTGTATATTCTGATACGGTGGGATGTGTATGTATAATCCTTCGGGGGAGCAGGTATAGTTTTGCTTTTTGATATACCAGGCTTTGTAACTAAACAGTTTGATAATTATATATATATATATATAGATGCGATGTTAATTTCCCATGTATGCTTTACTTCCGCTTTGATTCTTCATTTCCATTATGTTTCGTCAACGTGGTTATTAATTATGGTTATTATATAAATATATATATATATATAATAATTAATAAATAATAATAATAAATATATTCACCAATTTAATTACCTAACTATAATCGAGTTAATATATATTATATTAAAAGGAACCGGGTCTTAACTTCGATAATTTTATTTCCGCATTGTAATTGATAATGTGACGTTCCCTTTTTCCAAAAAGGGGCGTTACACTTTTCCTTTTATATTTTCTAACTAAGCAATAAGAATTGAGACAAGTGGCCTTTCTCAAAGTTTCTATCCAATGAGAAGCTTAACAAATGGCTAGATTTTCATTGGTTCATGGTTAAGTTATAATGACATATAGTTACTCCAACCAAACTAGTCTAACTTAGTTACTAATCTAGTTCCACAAACTAAGTAAGTTACTAACTAATTAGTTAACTTAGTTACTTAGGGTTTTTGAAACTTTATCTTACTTAATTTTTCTTATCTCTATTTAACTTATCTTATAAATGTCTTTTGAGAAATTCTTGCATCCTAGAAAGTCTTCTATCAATCTTTCGAATTTGCTATAATTAAATAATCCATTTTGTACACAAATTTTTTTAATTCCACGTACGTCCCTAGTACGCAAAAATTTTTAATTCTACATACGTCCCTTGATAATAATTTAATAAATTACACATATGTCCTATAAATATAGAAAACAAAATAAATAGTATCATATTTAATTTAGAAAGGATGTTACATTTCTCCCTTCCTTTAAAAAAAAAATTTTCCTCAAAATTTTACTTGGTGAGAATAACTCTGGATACTTCTGTTGCATTTCCTCTGTCTTTTCCCAAGTTACTTCTTCTGGTGTTAATCCTTCCTGTAACACCTTGACTAAGGGAATTGTTTTTCCTCTTAACTCTTTATCAAAAGTGTCCAAAATCTGAACAGGTTTGATGGAATAGGTCAAGTCTTTTCTTAACTGTACTAGTTTACTGGATAGAATGTGAGAAGAATCTGGACAATATTTTCTAAGTTGAGATACATGGAAGACATCATGAAGATTTGAAAAACTGGGTGGAAGATCTATTTGGTAAGATACTGACCTTATCTTCTTGACAACTTCAAATGGACCTCAGAATCGAGGACTCAGTTTCTTAGATTTAAGTGCTCTGCCTATTCCAGTTATAGGAGATATTTTCAAAATACATGTTCTCCTTCTTGAAATTCTAGAGGTTTTCTTCTTTGATCAGCATAGCTTTTCTGTCTACTTTATGCAATGAGTAGTTTATCCCTGATGAATTTTATTTTCTCTAAAGTTTGTTGTACTATGTCTAGTCCTAATAAATTTCTTTCTCCAACTTCATACCAGCATAGTGGTGATCTACATTTTCTACCATGCAGAGCTTCATAAGGTGCCATCCCAATATTAGAATGGTAACCTTTATTATATGCAGACTCTATCAATGGCAAATATTGATCCCAATTCTTTGTTTTAGTGCCCAATGCTTGTTGTAGTGTTCCCCAAAATCTAGAGGTAAATCTAGGCCCCCTATCAGATATGATACTAAAAGGAATACCGTGCAATTTGACAATCTCATTAATGTACATTTGAGCCAATCTATCTAATGAATAAGTAGCCATGATTACTAAAAATGGGCTGTTTTTGTTAATCTATCTACAATGACTCAAATAGCATCATGCCCTAAAGAAGTTCATGGCAATCCCATTACAAAATCCATTGCCACACTATCCCATTTCAATTCAGGGATCTCTAATGGTTGAAGCAGACCAGTTGGTCTTTGGTGTTCTATTTTAACTTTTTGACATATTAAATACTTAGCCACAAATCTTGCAATCTCTTGTTTCATCTTTGGCCACTAGAAAACTTTTTTAAGATCTTAGTACATTTTGGTGGTTTCGAAATGAATGGTATATTTAGTACAATGAGCTTCCTCCAATATTTGATTTTTCAATTCTCTATCACCTGGAGTACACACTTTGTCTTTATACATCACAGTTCTATCATTAGCTACCAGAAAATCACTTTGTTTACCTTGGGCAACCTGATCTTTAATCATTTTCAAAAATTGATCATTGTTCTGCTTTTGTTTAATATGTGATTTAATTTCACTAACAATTTATGTTTGACTCATGTACAAAATCTTAGGTTGCAGGGTTATTAAGAGATTTAAATCATGGAATTTCTCTAACAACTCAAATTGTTTAATCATCAGGTAGGATACATGTAGTGACTTTCTGCTATGGGCATCAACTACCACATTAGCTTTTCCTGGGTGATATTTCAATTCAAAATCATAATCTTTCAAAAATTCTACTCACCTTCTTTGCCTCATATTAAGTTTCTTTTGATCAAAAAGATATTTCAGACTCTTATGATCATTGAATACATATAGATAATGCCTCCATATTTTCAAAGCAAAAACCACTGCTGCTAATTCTAAATCATGGGTTGGGTAGTTTTCCTCATATGGTCTTAACTGTCTTGAAGCATAAGTCACTACTTTCTCATTTTGCATCAAAACACATCCAATATCCTTCTTGGAGGCATCACTATACACGGTGAATTTTTCTTTAAGATCAGGAATGATTAATATAGGAGCTATAGTTAACTTGGTTTTTAATTCCTAAAAACAATTTTCACACTCATTAGTCCACTCAAAAGGCTTTTCCTTCCTAGTTAATCTAGTCAAAGGTAATATCAATTGAGAAAACTCCTTAATGAATCTTCTGTAATACCCGTCTAATCCTAGAAAGCTTCTTATTTCAGTGATAGTTGTTGGTCTCTCCCATCGCATCACTGTTTCCACTTTACTAGGATCAACTGAAACTCTTCCTTGTAATATTACATGTCCTAAAAATTTTACTTCTTGGAGCCCAAATTCACATTTTTCTAACTTGGCAAATAATTATTTTTCTTTTAAGATTTGAAGGACTTGTCTAAGATGTTGTTCATATTCTTCTACTATTTTTGAATATATAAGAATATCATCTATGAAAACAACCACAAATTGATCCAAATAAGGTCAAAAAATGCGGTTCATATAATCCATAAATACTGCTGGGGCATTGGCCAATCCAAAAGGCATTACTAGATATTCATAGTGCCCATATATAGTTCTAAAAGCAGTTTTAGGAATGTCCTCTGACTTAATCCTAATTTGATGGTACCCTGATCTCAAATCTATTTTAGAAAAGATTGATGCTCCCCTAAGTTGATCCAACAAATCATCAATTTTTGGAAGTGAGTATTTATTTTTAAAAGCCACTTTATTCAATTGTCTATAATCAACACACAACCTTAAACTTCACTCTTTTTTCTTTACAAAAAAGTACAGGGGCTCTCCAGGGCAACACACTAGGTCCAATAAATTTCTTGGCCATGAGTTCCTTTATTTGCTTCTTAAGTTCATTTAATTCCAATGGGGATATTCTATAGGGTGCTATTGATATAGGACCTGTTCCTAGTATCAAATTAATAGAAAAAAGAAATTTTCTTTTCTAGAGGTAATTTATTTATTTCTAAGGGAAATACTTCTGAAAATTCTCTCACTACAGGGATAGTTTCTATGTTTTGCTATTCCATTGAATTCAAAGAAAACAAGAGAACATATACTTGTGCCCCTTCTTTTAAATATTCCCTAACTTGAATGGAAGAGCAATAAACAGACTCATTTTCAACAGATTTAGACACAAAAGTTTCAACAAATTTTACAGATTTCTCAGAATAATTGAGAACAACTTGATTTTGAGACATTCAATCCATTCCAAATAAAACATCAATATCTTTCATAGGAAAACAAATAAGATCTATCACTGAAAATTTATTTTGCACATAAACAGGACATTGTAAACAAGCCTGACAGGTTACCACTTTTCCTCCCGTAGGAGTAGAGACTGATAAGTCATACAGTAACAAAGAAATAGACAATTTCAAATTTCTCACACAATCAAGAGACACAAATGAATTTGTAGTTCCTAAATCAAACAATGCAGTTAAAGAATGATTTTGAATCAAACACTTAGCTTGTATCAAATTTGGAGAATGTTCAGCTTCTTCTGTAGTTAGAGTAAAAACATTCCCTTGGTTTGAGGCCTTTGAGTAGGATGTTAAGTATAAATTTAGGACAATCTCTGCTATAATGACCTTGTTGTCCACAATTAAAACAAACTCCAGTTCCTTGCAGACAACTTTTGTTGGTATGGACTTTCTTACGTTTAGGACAAGGTTGCATCTTATTGCTATCCTGTATATGTTTTCCTTTGTTCCAATTAGTCTTAAATTGAGTATTATTCCCATTTTGTCTCTTATTTTCCATCTTTCTCTTCAAAACATTTGTTTTGCCCTTTTCCTTATTTATTCTCATTTGAGTTTGCTCCACTATTCTACATTTATTAACCAGTACAAAATAATTTCTAATTTCTAAAGCAGCTACAACACTCTGAATTTTAGGTCTTAATCCAGATTCCAACTTTATAGCTTTCCATTCCTCATCTTGATAATTTTTTAGGTAAGTAGAAAACTTAGCTAATTCTTCAAATTTTGAAACTTATTGATCCACAATCATACTACCTTGTTCTAACTTCAGAAACTCAACTTCTTTCACATTCTTAATATTGACTGGAAACTATTTACTTAAAAAAGTATTCTGAAATACCTTTTAAGTAATTGGTGTCCCTTGTGCCTCTAATAACCCTCTAGCTCCTTGCCACTAATATTCTAACTCTCCTTCTAACATATAGGTGGCGCAAGTAACCTTCTAGGCATCAGTACAACCCATTACCACAAATATTTTCTCTAACTTCCTAAGCCACTCTTAAGCTAAAGCTGGATCATATTCTCCCCGAAAAGATGGTGGCTTATTCTTTCGAAACTCAACAAGACCTTGGAATTGTTGATTCCCACCATGATTGTTTTCTTCCCTTTGCTCTTCATTTCTAGTCCTAATATTATTCCCATTAAGATTATTCTATAAGAGCTGCAAAATATTATTTGAAATTGTAGCTTGATCTCAAATAGCATTTGCCATTTCTCCTAAAGTATTCTACATCTTTTCATTAGGAACATTCATTTCTTTTGTACAAGTATTTCTAGTTCTAGTATGTCTAGGTGGTGCCATTATATCCCTGCACACATCGACAAATAATTATTGAGGTGATCAGTCTCAATAATACTATTTGTGGTTAGGAATAAATCACATCACACTAAGACCAATATGCACATAATGCTATGCATACCATCTATTAAATTCTCCTAGGGAATGAATTTTAAATTAGGTCTAGACCATACCAATTTTACTTACACAAGCAAACCATAAACTATTGCTCTGATACCATAATGTAACATTCTACCAGTGATTTAATTATATTTTAATAATATACCAAGTAATTGATACGCGCCTCATTTATATTTATAATTAAATAATGCTGATAAAATATTACGTACTTTATTATTTATTTGGATTTTAATTAAATACGTGCAGTGGTTAAATATGTAATAGAATTTATTTAACATTTGAATTAAATGAGTTACAAATACCAAGTATAAATTTATATTGCTCATAATTCATATTATAAACCTATAAATGAAACACACAAAATAAAAGGGAACAACAAAAAACATAACAACACACTAGCTGCATTTATCTTTAATATTTATATATGGTGTGCCGATACATCTGTCTAAAATATTTACAAACCTTGAGCGGGTTCAAAAATACAAAAGAGAATCTAAAATGTATGAATTAGCAAAGTTGGTCAATACATTAGTAGGCAAACACACCCAAAAAGTAGCTAAGTCAACTATTTACATCTATATACAGTCATATCATGCATGCTTATCAGTAGTCAGAGTCATGCATGATGAAGTATCGGATGTTAATGCCATTAATCACTAAACCTATTTCTTCAGTGCCAGGGTGGAAAACAAAGTGAGCATCAATATCAATCAGTAACGTGATGCGTACCATCTTGTTCCTCTGAACATAACAGATAAGGACTGAGAATTTAAAATTCCCAGTAAAGAAATCATACAGTTATCAAAACATTTATTTTGAACTATGCTATGTTCAGCTGCATTCATTGTAAAAAAATAAGTTTCAAACATAATACTACATAATTATACTTTATATTAATAAAATACACACTAAATAATATCATTTCTCATTTCATTAAATTTCACTTTCTCTTCCTACTCACATGGCCAATAACATAATATATCAAAATTGAGATCTCAAACTTTCTAGGGCGTTCCCTACCTGTGGTCATTCCAATCAAGGAACTCAATAAAAGTGATCACCCACAAGCCCGGGGAAAGGAGATATGGAGCTCAATAAAAGTGACCCATGTAAGACTCCCCATTAAGTTTCACTTAGCCCTCTTGGCCCATAAATCTCCTTAATGGGTCCTAGAAGATATACATTCTTTCCTTTTAAATATTAATGTCACATCTTTAGGGTCAAAGCCAATTAGTAACATATCACAACTTGAATATCATTCTTTCATCAAAAACTACATCAATAGTTCATAGTTTGTGACATTAACATAATCAATCATTTAATCAAGATTTCAACATCAATAAAATTTATAGCATTCCTTTCTATAATTATAACAATAGAATACAATGCAATTCATTATCAAACAATTTTAACCCTAAAATTCATGCTTGGCCGAGACACTCCTTTTGTGATAAAGAAAAATCTCTTTACATTCTCATCATTTCTAGAATACTTCTAACTTCAAAAGATCATTTTCAACATCAATTTCAAATTAAACAAAGGTTTAGATCAAAATTCCCAAATAAATTTGGAATAAAACCCTAGTTTTTGAATTTTCATTTCTTACTCAAAATTTCTCAAAATTAACATTATCCTTATGATTCTTCTCCACCAACAACCTTATTCTTTCAATAAACTTCCATAGAAACCCAAACAAAATCTCAAGAATCAAATTCAAGTCTTATTAACCTAGGGTTTCGAACTAACAAAATAGTCATAAACAAAACTATTTGATTCAAGAACCTGATGAAAAACATACTAGATTATTCATAGAAGCAAGAACATCTCAAGAAAAATTTAGAGGAAAGGTATGACTCCCTACCTCAAGATAGATGAAACTAAGATGAAAAAGGTAAGATTCTTGAGCTAATCACTTGGTGAATGAACTTGGAAACCCTTAATCCTTTTTGTCCCTTGGCTTTTCTCCTTTTTCTTCAATTTTTTTCTTCTTTCCTCCTCCTTAGTTCTCTCTTGGCTGAAACCTCTAGGAGCTCAAATGGTCATCTTTTCTTTTTCCTCTTCAATTCTTTTCCTTTTATATTTTCTAACTAACCAATAAGAATTAAAACAAGTGTCCTTTCTCAAAGTTTCTATCCAATGAGAAGCTTAACAAATGGCTAGATTTTCATTGGTTCATGGTTAAGTTATGATGACATTTAGTTACTCCAACCAAACTAGTCTAACTTAGTTACTAATCTAGTTCCACAAAACTAAGTAAGTTACTAACTAATTAGTTAACTTCGTTACTTAGGGTTTTTGAAACTTTATCTTACTTAATTTTTCTTAATTCTATTTAACTTATCTTATAAATGCCTTTTGAGAAATTCCAACATCCTAGAAAATCTTCTATCAATCTTTCGGATTTTCTATAATTAAATAATTCACTTTGTACACAAAATTTTTTAATTCCATGTACATCCTTAGTATGCAAAAAATTTTCATTCCACATACATTCCTTAATAATAATTTAATAAACAACATGCATGTCCTATAAATACAGAATAGAAAATAAATACTATCATATTTAATTTAGAAGGGATGTTACATGATGCACGTAGTAGAAAATCTCTACATGTGTCCCATATGATTATACAAGAAATGGAACTTTTAGAGTGCTTTAGAAACCTGAGCCTGCTAGTAATTGTGTTGCCACATAGTCTCTATATGAGTGAAGTGATAATAGCTTATGGTCTTAGAGCTCAAATGTAACATCCTTTCTAACCAAATTAGTCTTAATTAGGGTTATAGGATTTCAGTAACTCTTGTAAGAGTTACCTATTAACTTTGGTAACCTTTCTAAGATAATTAGGCTATTTTACTATAACACTGAATGTGAGAAATAACTGTTAATAGCCAAATTTCCTAAGACAAAGGAGTGAGAACAGCACTTTGCTAAGGATGGATTTGTGAGATAAAGGAGTGAGAAAAGCACCTTGGCATAGTAGAAGAGTGAGATAAACGTTCCACCTAAGACTTTTTGCTAGGCAAAGGACTGATGAAAACCCTTTGCTAAGGAATAATGATATCTTACAATTGTATGGGGCAGTTGTTTATCATTATTAGCTAGTTTAAGGATTAAGGATTGCTTTGTGAATATTGCTTATAGAGGGTATGTTAATGTTCTAATGGTAGTGAGTAGTGACTCATTTACCTGTTGCGATCTTAATTCTTTAGTTGTTTAGTATAATTATAGTAAATGTTTAATTACGTAATAATTGAATGTTCTACCTCAGGAAGAGAAAGGAACAATTTTTGGCTTTTACATCCTTTCTAAGGTATAAGTTGAGTTTTATAAGCAGTTTTTCTCCGAAGCAACTGGAGTTAACATGATGACATGTTTTTATAAATTATTACTGAGAATTGTGAATTCTCACACCATTTTTTGTTTCCATGTTAAATCCAAGTAGAGACTCTTCCAAAGGGAAGAAGAAGAAGCAGATAGAATAAATAGTTTTTATTTACTTTTGAGCAAAGCTTGTAAATTGATATTTTTTTTTTGGTTTGTATAAATTTTATGAGATATATATATATAAAATAACGTGTAAGGTTATTATGAATCTAGTTCAATGTTTTTAGTTTAGAAGTGAATGACTTATAATGTACATTATTGTATATTCAGTATATACTAAGGTATTGGCAATAGGATGTTACATTATGGTATCCTACTAGTTCATCTTTTTGAGTCGGGTATGAACTGTCTAAGCTTAGGCATGTTTAGTAGTTTTTGTTTTGTGTTGTGCATTTCTTGTCTCATTATGAGATGTGTGGATAGAATTGCATGAAAGCCTTAGGATTGAATGTTAATGGTTATTGTCACATTGTTACATGATATTGAGAATGATCAACTCAATATGTATTGTTCTGTGTGTACAGGGAAGTATGACATCACCAAGGTGAACTGGGAGAAATATGGATTCTTCTACTGAGGGTTCAGCTGATATGGCTAAAGCATTTATGGCAATGGTAGTTGCGATGAGCGATCAGACTACTATTACTGCTAGGGTGCTTGAGAGTATAGGAGCTAATCCACCTCGACAACCTATACCACCAGTACAACTAATACTTGAAGTACCAGTCAGGAATCAGAATTTTCATGATTTCTCAGAGGCCAACCCTCCATCTTTCCGGGGAGATTATGACCCATTGAAAGCTAAGGAGCGGTTGAGCGAAATGGAGAAAATCTTTGAAGTGATGAGTTGCACAAATGATCAGAAAGTTTCCTTTGCCTCTTACATGTTAAAAGGAGAAGCAAAACATTAGTAGAAAAGTACAAGAAGGCTAATGGAAGCCGCGGGAACCCCGATTTCATGGGAGGCATTTAAGAAAACTTTCTTAGAGAAGTATTTTCCAAAGACTTTACAAGATGACAATGAACTAGAGTTTTTGAAGCTAGAGTAAGGTGGTATGTCAGTTGGTCAATACGTGACCAAGTTTGATGAATTGTCCAAGTTTTCTTCCTACTTCAAATTCAACCTGGATGAAAATTAGAAGTGTTTGAAGTTTGAATCCAGATTGAGAGATGAAATTTAGAAAGCAATTAGACCTTTAGAGATTCGGGACTTTCCGACCCTGATAAACAAATGTAGAATTGTAGAGGGTCATGATGGTAAATCTCAAGAAGAGCAAAGATCACAAGACTTTCAATAGAGGAAACGGGTAGATGGTGAGTATGAGGAAGATGTTTCTACATCCAGCTATTCACAAGATGAAGACGATGAAGATGAGCAAGTTTAGATGAAAACCACAGAGCCTGAAGGCTCTAAATGTGGAAGGTCACATGACGACAAACCTTATGCAGTGTGTTTTATGTGTGGTCAACCGAGACATTTTGCTAGATTATGTCCACAGAGACAAGGAGTTATACCTGACCCTAGACCTCAGGCTACAGGAAGGGTGTATACTCTAAGCCAAATAGAGGAGGCTCAATATTCTGACCTTTTACAAGGTATCTTTCTCTGTATACCAATGGATAGGAACTCAATAGGATATTCTTAGAGATTTGGTACAAGTTAAGTTAGTAAATGGTTTTTAGATTCATTAAGTAATGTTTTTTACAGAATGAAAACCTCTAAGTTTTGTTAGAGTTTGGAAATGATAAATTAGTTACCACTAAGGAAGGTGAGATTCCTTCGAGTGTGATATCTTATAGAGACCTCAAAACTTTTAGTAGCGAGAGACTAAATTTTGAGGACAAAATGTTTAAAAAGGAAGGGAGAAATACAACATCCTCTCTAACCAGTTAGTCTTAATTAATTAAGGTTATAGGAGTTCAATAACTCTTGTAAGAGTTACCTGTTAATTTTGGTAACCTTTTTAAGATAGTTAGGCTATTTTGTTATAACATTGAATATGAGAAATAGTTGTTAATAGCCTAGAAAGTAGTATAAACTACTTCGATGAGGGAAATAAATATTGAGGATTTATTTCTAGGACATAAATAAATAGGAAGTGATGTGGTTAATTTTAGAGAATTAACTGAGTTAATTTAGTATTTTTAATAACACTGAGTAAGTGTTTAAAGATTAGATTAACTAGTTAGATATTTTGGAAAATTGTGAGAATTTGAGAAAATATCAAGTAAAAAATAGATAATTTACTGATAATGAGAACTGGTTAAGATGGATATCAGTAAGCTTATTAGTTCATTATCTTAAGATTTAACGTAACTTAAGGAAGAGTAATAGAACTTCAGTCATAGTTTTAAGTGTATGAAAGATTATAAAATGATGAGAATAGGATTAAGATGAATCCTAGGATTTTTCATAACACCTATGGAAGTTAGGAAACTTAGATTGGTAAGATCAAAGCATTCCTAAGAGATATAAAAGTTTATAGCTAAATATCTAGTCCATCCTTATTCCTCCACCATCCTTCACTTTCAAGGCTTCATCTTTGATGCTGGTGCTTAAGCACCTAGAAGTTGGGCGCTTAATTGCCCATGGCTAGAAAGACTCAGTGTGTTGGGTGCCTAAGCACCCAAATAGTGAGCGCTTAAGCGCGCAATACCAGAAGGCTCTGGTGCTGAGCGTTTGATCACTCAGAAGCTGGGTGCCATGGAGCCCAATAGTAGATGAAACAGAGGAGATTTTGCTGTCATGGAGTGCTTAAGGGCCCAGAAAATGAGCGCTTAAGTGCCCAGAAAAGTGAGTGCTTAAGCACCTAGAAAAGTGAGCACTTAAGTGCCCAGAGACAGAACTTCCTAGGATTTTTATGTTGAGGAATTGGAGTTCCTTACTTGTTAGGATCTTTTATGCATACCTTTTATTATAAACTAAGACATTATTAGGGATATTTCATGAAAGAAATATCTACATAGGACATGTGTAAAAGAATAGACCTTTGTTCATCCAAAGGTAGTGGATTGACATAGGTATGTTGCTAATCATTGAAGAGCAATGATGTTACACTTGATATCACTTGTGATGTGATGTTGTGATGTACTAGATGTAAGTTTTTGGCAATAGTTAATTGTCATATTGTATGTTTGATAAGAATGGTTCCTTTATCAGCTAAAGTTGAACCATAACACAATTTATCCTAAGACAAAGGAGTGAGAAAGCACTTTGCTAAGGATGGATTTGTGAGACAAAGGAGTGATAAAAGTACCTTGACATGGTAGAAGAGTGAGATCAACATTCTACCAAAGATAGTATAGAAGTGAGAAAAACTCTCTACCAAAGACAATAAGAGTGAGTAGGACTCTTTGCAGGGAAAAATAGTGAGAAAAACCCTTTGCTAAGGAATAATGATGTCTTACAATGGTATGGGAAGTTGTTTACCATTATTAGCTATGTTTAAGGATTAAGGATTGTTTTGTGAATATTGCATATAGATGGCATGATAATGTTCCAATAGTAGTGAGTAATGGCTCATTTACCTATTGCGATCTTAATTCTTTAGTTATTCAGTTTAATTATAGTAAATGTTTAATTATATAATAATTGAACTTCTACCTTGGGAAGAGAAAATAATAGTTTTTCGATTCTGCCACCTTTCTAAGGTATAAGTTGTGTTTTATAAGCAATTTTTCCCCGAAGCAACTGGAGTTAGCATGATGACATGTTTTTATAAACTATTATTGAGAATTGTGAATTCTCACCCCATTTGTTGTTTCCATATTAAATCCATGTAGAGACTCTTCGAAGGGGAAGAAGAAGAAGCAGATAGAATAGATAATTTTTATTTATTTTTGAGCAAAGCTTGTATATTAATATATTTTCTTTGGTTTGTATAAAGTTTATTACATTATGCTCTTTTGAGGCTAACGTTGTATATATATTTATATAATCTTTTCTTTTCCTTTTAGCTCTTTATAATAATGTATAAGATTATTATGAATCTAGTTTAATGTTTTTAGTTTATAAGTGACATGACTAATATTGTACACTATTGTATATTTAGTATATAGTAAGGTATTGTTATTATTAGGATGTTACATCAAATCATAGAGGCACAAGGAGTGTATCAAACCTCACAGTCCTTAAAAGAACAAATCCTACAAGGAAAACAAAAGGACTTTAGTAAGGTAGAGGATGGAGCCTTCATGTTCTGAGGAAAGTTGTATGTTCTAGAAAATGTAGAGTTAAGGAATAAGATCCTGAAAGAAGCTCATAGGAGTAATTATACCATTCACTTAGGTGCAACCAAAATGTACCAGGATCTTAACGAAATGTATTGGTGGCCCAGCATGAAAGTTGTCATTGCTCAACATTGGGCAAAATGTCTAGTATGCTAAAGGGTTAAGATAGAACACCTTAAACCATCTAGGCACTTACAATCTTTAGAGATCCCAAAATGGAAATGGGATAGAATATCTATGGACTTAGTCATAGGACTACTTGGAACTCAATTAGGATATGATTCCATATGGGTCACTGTGAGTAAGTCTGCCCACTTTTTACTAGTCAAAGCCAACTCCCCAATGGACAAGTTAGCCTAATTGTGCATCTAAGAGATATATTGTAGTTACATAGTGTACCCTCAAACATTATTTTTTATCGAGATCCTAGGTTTACGTCTAGGTTTTAGGGAGCTTTACAAAAAACTTTTGGAACTAGGTTGTACTTCAGTACAACTTATCACCCACAAACATATGGCCAAACTGGGGGGATCATCCAAACCCTAGAAGATATGCTTAGAGCTTATGTTATAGAACAACAAGGTAATTGAGATAGATACCTTCTATTAGTTAAGTTTGCCTACAATAATAGTTACCATTCCAACATAGGGATTATGCCTTATGAAGCCTTGTATGGTAGGAAATGTCGATCACCCTTGTGTTGGTTTGAGGTTAGTGAAAAAGCCATTTTAGGGCCAAAATTAGTTCAAAAGACCATTGAGCAGATTAAATTGATCTGGGATAGGTTAGCGATTGCCCAAAGTAGGCAGAAAAGCTATGCTAACAAAAGAAGGAAACCCTTAGCATTTGAGTAAGGAGAACATGTATTTCTAAGAGTCACTCCTATAATTGGGATTAGCAGAACCTTGAAATCTCGTAAATTGAGTCCTTCTTATCTTGGTCCATTTCAAATTCTCAAAAGAATGGGATTGTTGCTTATCAGATAGATCTTCCATCGAGTCTTTTCAATCTCCATAATGTCTTCCATGTACCACAACTCAGAAAATAGAACCTAAATCCTTCATATATTTTTGAAAATTAATCAATATAGGTAAGAAATTATTTGACTTATAAAATAAAACCTATTCAAATTGTGGACAAATGATCAAATAACTTAGAGGGAAATAGAATCACTTAGTTAAAGTGGTATAGAAAGGGATGAACTCCGAGGAGGCTACCTAGGAACTAAAGACGAGTATAAGGCAAGACTACCTAGAGTTATTCTCATTAGGTAACCAAATTTTGAGGGTAAGATTTTCAAAAGAATGAGAAAATTGTAACATCCTCCCTTCCAAGTTAACTCGATAATTAGTGAAGTAGTGAATAGTCTGTTGTCTACACCAAATTGCATGTTATGTGACCTGTTATGAGTAACTTAAACAACAAGTTACCTTCTAGGTAAATAAATTAAATATTAGAATCTATTAAATAAATAAGCATATTAATTTAATAGTTATGTGCTTAAAGGATATAATTAAGCCAAAAGAGTAAATAATTTGAGTAAATAAATAAAGTCAAATATTATTAATAACTTTTATTATTTTTAATTATTAAGAACCAATAAGGATGCCTATAGGTGGGTCTAAGTATTTAACTAAAAATTCATTGAATAATAAATTAAAAGTAATCATTAAACTAGGACCAATTAGAAGACATGCAAACTAAAGTAGCACCTAAGCTAACTTTTATTGGCTTAAAAATAAAAATAGTCATAATATATATTTAGTTGAATTAAATGATGATTTAACCATATACCAATTAAATTTCAGAAAAGAAATGGTAAAGCACTAAGGTGCAATTCTTGTGGTTAGGGTTAAGACACAATGATTATAGAGTTTGCATTAGATTTTAAATAATTCCTAATATATCCTAGGATATGCATGAATGATAGTTTCAAAACTCTAAGTGGCTAAACCCAACCTAAACCCCTCCCCCTTCACAAACCACATCTTCTTTCCCTCACTTACACTCTCACACCACTCACCCTCACCATAACACACACACACACAAAATTCACTCATAGAAAGAAAAAGAGAGAATGCGGAGAAGAGGAGAAAACTGCTATGGGAGCTGCAGCTTAAGGTGTTACATGGTGGGCAAGGAGTAGTCAACTCCACTTGCTCTTTTAAGCTCTACATAGTGCACCCCTTGTCTTCCTCAATTAACCAACCTCTTCTCATCATCCTTTCCTTAACAAGGCAAAGATGTAGGGGTCTCCTCCTTTTCAACTTCTCCTTCTTCCTTTATGTGTTTGTTGGTTGAATTTTGGTGGTGGGAATTGGTTGAGGCCATGGGTATTAGTAAGGGTTGGAATATGAGTGGTTTGGCCATGGTGGTCGTGGGTGGCCATAGGAGAAACAAGGGTGTAATTCAATTAAATTGTTGATCAAAATATTAGTTAGGAAATTAATGATTATGAATTAATTTGTAACATTGTTTTGGAAGATTAATTTTGATGATGGTGGATGGTGGAGGCCACGGCCTCAGTGGCCAAGAATAGCCTAATATGGCCATGAGATGTTAAACACCTTTATTTTAGGTGTTAATGCTAATTAAGTGTTTTTTATCTTTCCTTTAAACTATAGTTACACTTCGAGTGGGATTGGAATGGTTGGTGATGCTTAAGAGGTCATGACCTTGATGGCTAAAGGTGGCCTAGGTTGGCCATGGGAGGTTAATTACCTCTATTTTTTATTTTAATACACGATAGGTCATTTAATGACATTAGATTTTAATTGTGTAATGTTATGTATGAGGAAAGTGTTTAAGAGTTCTCCTAGCCGAGAGCATAGTAAGAAACTTTCTTATTGTGTGTTACTTGTTTACCAAGTTATCTTATTAAGTCATTAGTTATATGTGTTGAATTGAACATTAGCAACATGATACTTATGAGTTGGTATGTGTATTTCAATGCATGACATGTTATTTGATATATGATTGCTAAGCATTTGAAGAGATTGTGAATTGCTTTGAGAAGCTATGATTCTGAATGTACTATGGTTGAATTGTGCATTATGATGCTCATAAGAATTAAATGCAAAAATATGATTTTCCCAAAGAATAGGAAAGGGAATACCTTACCAAAGGGAATGAATAAGTAAATCACCTTGCCAGGGATAGGTTTTGTGTGGCAAAGTATGACCACTTAGAGTGAGCTCACGTCTGACGAGTAAACTATCAACTAGAAAAAGTTGTGGATGAGAAAGGTAGAGGATGAGTAACTCCCTCCTGAGCTAGAGGATAATGTAACTTCCATATAAGATAAAACATAAGATAAAGATAACAAAAGAATATATTATTAAGCATTGTATTGGCATATACATTTCTCTATTATATTACAGTTGATGTTTTGGTATATTTGTATGTTTGACTGGTTGTAACTAAAATGATCCTCTGCATTGGGAATTAAAAATTGTTTTGGCTTTGGTTGCATATCTGTTAACCTTTTTCTATATCCTAAGCTAGTTGGAACTATCATGATGACATTCTACTTGTTTGTTAGAATTACTGAATATTCTTAAAATCCTCACCCTGAATTCAATGATATTCTAGATACTGAGCAAGCGACAGGGTAGTCATGGTTTTGATTACCATCTTCTTCAAGTACATTGTTGTGATTTTTCGCAAGCGCACGGATCATACAAGTAGTAAAATAAAGATCGTTCCCACGAGGATCAGTTAATTACTAACTCTTACGGCTACTTTAATTATTTAAGCGAATAAAAATCAATATCCAATTAAATTAAGACAAAAAGCAAAGCAATAAAATAAACAATTGAAACTAGAAAAGATGATATTTAACAAGGATTTAAAGCTCTAGGATTTGGAATCCACTACACTACCCCCTACAATAAATTGTAATCCTATCTTTGTTAATGTTCAATTATTTTCTTGAAGGCTATTTGTCCTAAATTATTTAAAGCCCAATTTCCTGGCACTAAAAGTGTGCTAAAACTTCACTAACCCTATTCTCATGGCAATTAATCCAAGTTCTAACCTATTAAGATTCATGATAATCATTTACCCCTTGAAGGATTTAAGCTTATGTCTAGGTCTCAATTCCTAAGTTCAATTCTTGGATTATCAAACAATTAGATTTCATCTTTTGATCATTCACCTAAAGCCTAAAATCATATAAATATGGCGCGCAACATATCACAAGCATTAAGCATACCAACAATGAATCAAGAATAATATTTTCATTAATAAAGAATCAAATTAATAATTCATAATAAGGAAATAGAGAGTTTCATCCTAATCCTAAAAATAGGGGTTTAGCCACTCATGGCAATTGTAGCACAAACAAGAATAGAGGTTAAAGAAACAACCATGATTCCAAAACAAAAAGAGAAGATGGAGAAGATGAAGATGGGGAAAAGACTTCAACGGTTGATCTTCAATGACTCTTGCTCTTGTCTTCAAAGCCTTCACCTTTGAATCCTTGCGCTTCTCCTCTCAAAACCTGCCATCACATAAATCTCTAGCCAAGAGTCTTCTTTGGTTTAATGTTTTTGCCCAATTTATAATGATTTGGGGGCAAAATTTCTCTTTTTTCATGTCAGAGGGACTCACACATCCGTGTATCCCTTTGATACGGTCGTGTGAGCTTTAAAAACAGCGTAATTTGCACGTTCAAGGGAGACACGACCGTGTGAGCTTGATAGAAGCATTTTCCAAGTTAGACACGACCGTGTCTAACTCTTTAATCACTCAAAAATTCATTTTTTGGAGAAGTAGTCTTCATAAAAATTGTATATCTTTTTCTTACCTTTCCATTGCCACCAAAATCACCTCGTTTCGACTTCTGTAGCTCAAGTTATGCTCATTTTATCCACAAAGGTAAAAAACTATGCAAATCTTGGCCATATAAATTCCGAGCTCAACTCCATTGCAATGAATCCATCCTAAGCTTCATAGAGCCATGTTAAAACACTTCTTTTAGACCTAAAACCATAGAGAAAGACTAATCATGAGATACCAAGGATAATTAGATTAAATGTGGCATAAATCCTAACATAAATCATCAAAGCACACCCAAATCTTCCTCAAATCAAGTACAAGAGGTGTGTATTTTATCCACACATCATACATAGATGACATTCTCACTTTGTATGACATTGTGAGGGTTCATATAATGATCACTCTCGGGATGGAAGGTGGAGACCTAGGGTGATGTTCTGGTTGTGTTCTATTTTGAGATAGGTAATTCAAAAGATCTTGTGTTTTGGTTGTAATATATTCAGGGCATGTATTAATATATTTGGATGTTAGGAGCCAATCTGAACTTTGGTATATATGTAGCTACTCATTTGATTGTGGACTTGATATGTGTATGTATGTAGCCTTTGTGCACTTTGTCTGGACTGTGGACCATAAGTAATGATGCCTTCAGCTGGACTATATATATATATATACACCATTATCGACAGGACCAATGGCATAGGCTCAACAGTAGAAAAATATGCATTTAAAAATAAATGAAAGAGAGATCAGAAATCAGGAACAAAATACTTGTTTATTGAAATCAGAGTACTTACAAAATACTTGATACAAAATTACAGATTTGATGAATAGAGGAATGACTTCCGAATGATACAAAAGAAACAGAAAACAGAAATGAATACAAGTGGATTTTTAGTAGAAGGGTTCTCCTTCTTTATAAGCAGTAGCTTCTTATTGAAGCAAGCATCGATCATTTTGTATTTATTACCTTATCTTTCTCAGTTTTCCAAGCAATTGATATTTTATAATTTACTAATATTTTTGGTATTCTTATAAAGAGATTTTGAATATTATTTTCTTTGCAATATTTTCAAACCAATCAAAGAAATAGATATTGATCTGTTTTTCTATTAAATATGAGTAAAATTCTTTTCTAAATTTAGTAGTTTATTCTTTACTAAATTATTTAAAATACCAATCTCTTTTACCTTTATTATAAGGAGCTTCAAAATCATTACTTATCAATTTTTTTTATCTATTTTAAAGGGTTCTTCTTTAGTTAATATATTAATAACTTAAGATTTGGTGGGTGAGCATATGGTGATTCTGATCTATAAGTTTGCTAGTAAATTGGTTGAGGAACATTAGGTTCAAAATTTACACTAGTTAAATTTATATTAATTATTGATCCATCTATTGAATGTCTTGAGGAAGTAGGAGCAGTTGAAGGAATGTTGATTATCGGATTTGTAGGAGTGTTTAGTCTAGATGAGTTAGACCTAAGCATTCCTATTCTTATATTAGAACCATCTTGAACTATTGATCTTATTCTAGTATTTCTTATCGGTTGAGGGGGTATTACATCTGGAAACACCCAATCTTTAGGGATCCTAGACAATATTTCTTTATGAGATAATCTTTTAGGAGTTAGTATCGATGATTTCTTAATATTTGCTTCCATAATTACAGTTTCATGCTTTGGGGATTGTCTTAATGCTTCAAAGTTTTGATCTTCATAAGAAACTTTATAATGAGCTCTATACATAACAGACATATGCTTAGTTCCTTCTTGAAAAACGTTATCCAGTATCTTAACATTTAATTCTAAAGCTTGCTAAGTCATATAATCATTTAATGGCATGGTATAATTAAGATAACAGTTAAAGAAAATAGGACCATCATGCAAATTAGATTCTAAAATAGCAGTAATTTGATCATGAAGTTTTCTTAATCTTTTATCTCTTAACAAAATTAATACAGGATTATCAATTCCTAACCTATGTTGTCCTTTGGCGGCTACCTGAATCAACCCTATATGTATAAACTGATAATTATCCTTAACATGTTAATCAATAATATTATCTTTTAATAAACTTATTGATTCACAAGGTTTTTCTAATATGTGAGTAGCTTCGAATATGGATCTGATCCTTAGGCCTAAATAAGGAAGTACTGGTCTTATAAATTTCTTTAGGAGGAAAATAAGGAATTGCCCAATTTTGAAGGTTGTTTTCAATATTAGGAATTTCTAATTCATTTTCTTGAACCTGATCTTGATCTACGTCTAATCTAGGGGATGTAAATTTAAACTGTGAGGAACCTATGCTTGAAGCCGTCTGGCTATGGAAGGAGAGCTCTCTTAAGTTTCTAAATATCCTAGACATAATGAAGGAATTCTCTTACTGGGACCACCATACACTCGTATGGGACCACCTAACCTGCCTTCTCCGGCATCAACATGGTTGACCAATGTACGGACCGAGGGCTGACCAACTCTAAGTTCTTCTCCCTTCCTTAAGCTTCGGATACTCAGAACCTCTTACGAGGCTCTGATACCATTATCAATAGGACCGACAACATAGGCTCAATAGTAGAAAAAATATGCATTCAGAAATAAATGAAAAAGAGATCAAAAATTAGGAACAAAATACTTGTTTATTGAAATCAGAGTACTTACAAAATACTTGATACAAAATTACAAATTTGATGAACAGAGGATTGACTTTCGAATGATACAAAAGAAACAGAAAACAGAAATGAATAAAAGTGGGTTTTTAGTACAAGGGTTCTGTATACAAAATGATCGATGCCTGCTTCAATAAGAAGCTACTACTTATAAAGAGGGAGAACCCTGGATTTCAAAGCGAGTGAAGTCCAAAGCATTCTTCAAGCTTAGCTGTCATCAAATGCCAAGTTGTTGAAATTTGAATTATTGAGTGTCGGTGGATTTCAAAGTTGATAAAATCCGCATTAAGAACCTTAGTGGGTGACAAAGCGTGTTAGGGATAAGTCACATCCATTTTTTTCTTTTCTGAGTGGGAATCTTCTTTTCACAAGGTGACAAAGTCACATCATTTCCTGAGCCTTCACATGTCAGAAAGGTCCAACGCATAACTTATCTGCAAGAAGGTTATCGTTCTAACTTCCTTCACTAGGCGGTGATGAACCAGAGGTAGACATTGTTGATTTAAGTTTACTTAACAATTCTTGCTCTGAGGAGGATGAAGCCAATTCTTGAAGGAGCTTGTTCTTGAGTTCTTCAAACTGAGTTAGCTTTTTATTATTTTTTCTTAACAATGTAGGGTTAGCTGCACACCATTGATTAACAGAGTCTATGCTTACTAGTCTCATGTTGAATTGAAGCCACCATTTAACACTAAACTCTCCGACAACCAATTCTGGATGTTGAATTTGATGCTTATGGTAAAAAACATAGTCCTAAACGTTTATCCATGCTATACCAAAAGCGTAGAAATGTAGTAGCCGAGCACCTTGAGGAAAAATTATTCTTTCACTAAATAAATCATAAGAGTTCTTTACAGCTTGTGGAAGTATATCTACACAAGGTCCTATTGTAACACCCCGAAAATTATTTATTTCATCATAAATAATCATTTTATAATATTTATGATTTTTGAGAATTTTTCTAGAATTTTTTGGAAACGTTGAATATTTTAATATATTTCTCGTTTTATGTACACACAAAGCAGAGTCAGTGAAACACCTCAGAAATTGTTTGTTTTGTGATGACTAGTCATTTTTTAATATTTGTGATTTTTGAGAATTTTTCTAAATTTTTCTGGAAACGTCGAATATTTTAGTATATTCCTAGTTTTACGTGCACGCTCAGCGGAATCAGGAAAATGAAATGTTTTCCCTGAGGCTGATAAACCTTGAACTGTGGATGTGTCAATGGAGAATCTTACTAAACCCGAAGCCGGGCATAATTTACGAGGTTTGCATTTTTTGAAGTTTTATCTGATAAATAAAATCTTTGTACGTACCATCAGTTAAAATTTTGCGATACGCTCTATTATTCATTGGATAATTAATACTGGCTTTGAGCACTGTAACAATTATCCATTGGGTAATAACTTCTAATAAAATCCTAATTACCCTATTATTTTAACTATTAAATCCCATTATCTTATCTAAAGACAATATCCTTTATGTCTAATCACATCTCCTTTATTGAAAAAGCTCCCAAGCTTCTCAAAGAAGCTTCATCCTCTCTCTCTCCCCCACACCCACATGGCTGCTGCACCCTCTTGGAGCCAAATTTGTGCTTCATTCAATTAATCAATCTATTCCAATTTCAAAAAGAAACCCTAAAAACTATCTCACTTTTCTATCAACTTCTCTCTCTACCTTCATCTTCCTTTTATTTTTGTCCTCCTTCTCTCTAGAAAACCCACATGGCCAGCCTCTCTTCAAGCCCTCAACCATCACAAAATTTTCATCTAAACACATTTTCTTAATCTCCTCCATCATCTAAACACATCTCTAGTTGGTGATTTCTTGAAAAGTTTTCATCTTCACCATCTTCTTCTTCAAGCTTCAAGCTTGGAACATTTGGGTGAGACTCTTGTATTCTCTTGATCTTCTCTCTATTTTCATTTGGGAAGCTTTCTCTTTGACCATTTATTCATTCTTTTTCAAGCATTGGTATTGATTGGTTGAAGTTGGAATTTTAGGGTTTTTGGGTGGTGTTGGCCGAAATCTTCAAGGAGCACACAAGGAGTTCCTTTGTTTGTTTTCTCTTGGGTAAGAGGAAGATACTCCTCCTCAACCTCTATTGGTAGTAAGGAACCTTGTTTTGTGATTAGTTGTAAGAAACCCTAGCAGGGTTACTCTCTTTATTTGTATGATTTCTATGATTTCATATTGTTTTTAATTTGTTTAAGTTATTTGATTGATTGGTTATGTATATTGATATACTTGGATGGATTAAAAAACTTAAAATGGAAGGAAATGACCTAGATTCCCTCTAGGAGGCCCACGGTTTTGGCGCCCAAAATTAGGGTTCTTCATAACAAGTGGAAGACATAGCTAATCAAGTGTACAATATGTAATTAATGGAATGGAAATTTGGAGTCCTAAAACTTGGAGAGGCTCACAGCCTTTATGGCTAATATTGGCCTAATCATGTGACTTCGTACAACTATGACCTCTAATTAATCAAGTGATTAAGCAAGTGGATTATGTGATGGAAGGAAATTAATTAGGTAACCAAATAGAACTCTTTGAACTTTAAGAACAAATAAGGATGTGTGAGACTTGGTAAGACTTAGAAATAATTCTTTAAGTGAGCATGACTAAGTTTAAAAGTAAGGAACCTAATAATGAAATGAACCCATCTAGGAAAGAATCTCATAAGAATCACTAAATCAAAGTGAAACTTAATTAATTTGGGCAATTAGAAATTAATTTAGGATTTCATAAAATGGAAAAAATCAAGAATAGAGTTTTATCCAAAGACTTCGAATAATTAAAGAAGAAAAAAAAAGAGTGTTAGTAAGGGTGCCTAATAATTCCATAATATACTAAAAGTGTAATGCATAATTGGAGAACTTAATACTATTCAATATGGGTCCAAATGTGGGACCAAGAACATGAAGATGTTTATCTTTGTCAAATTATGGCATGTTGTGAAAGTATATTATTAATGAATATATATAATATATGCATTGAGTCATCATGCATTGTGAAAGTCTGTTGGACTATTTTTAAGGCTGTATTGCCTAGGAGATTGAACACACCTTAGTGCGGGTGCGAGTAGACTAGTGTAGGTCATATTGTTGACCTTGGGGACGTTAGGGTGCGGGTACCTCGCAATGGACAATTGGTAGCTCTTCTGTCCGTGGGACAGACCGATGCAAAAGCACTGACGATCCGGACCGAGACACTGTCCTCTATCATGATTTAGTGTAGAATGTCTGTACAATGCCTTGATGTGCACATGGATAAACTGATGAGTTATAGCACTTTGGCCGTGGCAGCCGAGTTGCAGACATATCTCTTGATCTTTCTTTTCGACTGTTTGTGTCTAGCTTCATGGAGTAGGATTTTGATTATGTATGCATGTGCATAATGAGTCTATCTATTATCTGGCATTTAATTCTTATGATAAATTTGGAACTATTACTTTACTGATGTATAATTGCCTAGAACTGCTTAATTGCTTACTACTGTTATTTAATGCTTATTATTATTATTATTTGTAGAATGCTACGTGGGCACTTTGCACAGTTTTGTTTCTTGCTGCCATAATTAGTAATGATGGTAGGATGTCTTACCTCTTTTCTGTATTTCTATTATTTTTGTCTGTATTTATGTTCCATCAAAGATGTCGACGACGGAGGTGAAGCTCACGAATTTCCCGGCTTCTGGCCCGACCGTGACTAGCACCTACTGTTGGATCATGGCTGCACGCCCACGCGAATTTTTAGGTTATGTGCATTTGACCTTCCTCGGAGGGCCAGACTGCTGGCACATTGTAACACCCCTCGATTTAATAACCACGGCACAATCGTCATTATGTCACGGTCACTAAATTTCAACGTGCTATCATTGTCAAATAACAAACTTTACAAAAATATTAATCATTTCGCATATGAGGAAAATAGGAGCCACGAATGAATAGTTACATATACAACCAGTTAAAATATGAATTATAAGATGTACTCAATTTACAACATTTTAGACTTAATAATCACCTTAAAACATACATGTACCCAAAATATACTTTATATAGGTAATGCAAAATAAACTATAAGCTACCCATAATAGATCTACGACCATGGAGTTGGGCACTCCATCGGATCCCGAATGCGTGAGGCAACTCCGGGCTCACCGGTGTAGTGAGAAATATAGAATAAGGTCTCCAATCGCAGTCCTCTTCATGGTCAAGGTCAGATCCCCAACATGTCGCGTACGCTTGTCGGTCTAGTCGACTCGCCAAGTCTTGGCATCACCAGTGAACACAATTCAAACGAACCCAAAAGAACTCCCTTCACGACGACATCACCGGATACAGTGGGTCAAACCAAGAAAGTCCAAAAGAATCCAACCTTGTTCCCACTTACAGTCTTTAACCAAGAATTTACATAGAACAAGAAAAGTACAAGAAAGAGGTAAGACATCCTACCATCATTACCAATTATAGCAGCAAGAAACCAAACGGCGCAAAGCACCCACATAACATTTATTGACAACAATAATGGTAATAAACATTAAATAGCAGTTATAATCAACCAAACTGTTCCAGGCAGTTATATATATATCAGTAATACAAAAGTTCTAATTATAATCATAATAAATGCTAGATAATTCATGGACCCACTATGTATATGCATGCAAAGTCAAAATCCTACTCCATGGAGTTAGACACAAACAGTCGGAGAGAAAGATCAGGCGACATGTCTGCAACTAGGCTGCCAAGGCCAAAGTGCTATAATTCTGAATTTACCCACGTACACATCATGGCATTATACAGACAGTCTACATTAGATCGCGATATAGGACAGTGTCTCGATCCAGATCGTCAGTGTGTTTGCATCGGTCTGCCCCACGGACAGAGAGCTACCAACTGCCCATTGCGAGGTACCTGCACCCTGACGCCCCCAAGGTCAACCGATGACCTACACTTGTCTATTCGCACCCGTACTAAGGTGTGTTCAACTCCTAGGCAACTAGGCCTTACGACAGTCCAACAGACATTCACAATGCATACAGACTCTATGCATAATCATGTATGATCATTATTACATACTATTCCATCATATGTCACAATTTGCCAAAGTAAGAATTAACACAATCAATGGTCACTCACATGGACCCACAATAGCATAATATTATTATTAAATAAATTAATACATTTTTTAAAGTGTATTATGAATTCTTGTTTAGGTTTAGCTTTTCTTACAAAGTTTGTCTCTAAAGGAATCCTCTTAATTAATTGAATTCTCTTAATTAACTAAATTCTCTTAGATAGCTTATTCATATACACTTAGAAGGTTATTCTAAGACCTCAAAGTCTCACACTCTCATGTTCTTACCCTAATTAAATTATCCTAAGTCTTATGAAAATTTCATTCTTGGTTCTTTAAAATTTAAGAATCTCAAAGTATAATTTAATTTCTAATATGCTAATTCTTGCATCCTATTACCCTTAATTTACTCACTAGGTGTTGGGTGATAATTTATAATTCTGGATCCGACGGACATGGCTGTGTTACAATTTTGACAAGAATGGCTAAAAATCAATTTCTATTGAACGAAGGTTCTGTCGGATGAAGATAAAAAACTGTCGAATATACTAGAAGGTCAGCAGAAATCCTAATTCAACGGATGAGTGTTGACATTGGAGAAATCTCCTAAGTGTTGAACTGACGAAAGTACTATGTGGTCAGAAATTCTAATTCGACAGATATTGACATTGGAGAAGTTTCTCTACTAAGTGGTCAGAAATTCTAACTCGACGGATATTGACATCCTAACTCGATGGATATTGACATTGTGCTAAATGGTCAGAAGATCAAATTCGACGGATATGGTCAGAAGGTCAAATTCGACGGATAGAATCAGAAGATCAAATTCGACAGGTATATTCAGAAGGTCAAATTCGACGGATAGAATCAGAAGATCAAATTCGACAGGTATATTTAGAAGGTCAAATTCGACGGATATGATCAGAAGATCAAATTTGATGGATATTGACATTGTACTAAATGGTCAAAAGTCTAAACTCGACGGATATTGGCATTCTAACCCGAAAGATATTCACATTGGAGAAGTTTCCCTACTAAAGGGTCAGAAACTCTAATTCGATGGATATTGGCATTGGAGAAGTTTCTATTCAATGGCCAGACATCTTAACTCGACGGGTATTGGCATTCTGACTCGACGACTCTTGACATCCTAACTCGACGGATGCTGACATTGTGCTTAGTGGTCAGGAGATCAAATTCGACGAATATGGTCATAAGGTTAAATTCGACGGATATGGTCAGAAGTCTAAACTCGACGGATTTGGTCAGAAGTCCAAACTCGACAGATTTGGTCAGAAGTCTAAACTCGACGGATTTTGGCATTCTACTAAATGGTCAGAAGTTCAAGTTATTACAAATGTTCACCAAAAATCCCCAAACTCTTGCGCTCAAAACCGTGGCCATCCGAGAACCAATCCAACGTCATTGTCCTTCCACGTTATAAGTTCCAATCCCCTCAAACACATCAATATACACAAAATAACCCAATAGCCCAAACACATTACCAACAACATGCAAACAGAGGATAACCCTCAATAGGATTTCCTCATAATCAATCACAAACAACGTTTCTAAATGCTAATAGAGGTTGAGGAGGAGTGTCTTCCTCTTACCTGAGTGAAGAACAAAGAAAAGCAAGCTCCTTTTTGCTTAGAAATTTCGTGCCTCACTACCGCAGAACCTTGGTGTTCAAATCCATAAAAATCAAGGTCAAAGAGTGGAATGGCATCCATAGTCACCAATGTGACCATGGAACACGAAAATGGGAAGAAAGGAGAAGAAAGTTGAGAGCTTTACCTTAAAGCTCCAAGCTTTGATGTTAGGCTAACAGCCACAAAAATGGAGGAATAGAGAAGAGCTCCACCAAGAAGAAAACTTGAAGATGGTGAGGTGAAACAATGGTTTATGTTGGCTTGAGCAGGGGAAGCTTGAAAGTTCAACAATAGAGTGTGTGGGTGGAAAAAGAGAGGAAGAGAAATGAGAGATGCGTAAGGGAGAGAGTGGCCAGCGTGAAGGAGAGAAAATGGGAGGGATTAATTGTGATATTCGCCCCAAAACCATGCTGCACAATTGAGAGGGAGGAGAGAGAGTGAATAATAGCTGAGAAGGAAGCTTCCTAGAAGCTTCCCTTAAAGCTTCCTTGAGAAGCTTCACGTGCTTCTCGATAAAGTGCATAGTAAACTTGTCTCATTAATTAAATACACCTGACAGATGATTTAATTACACTATTAGAATTATTTTCCTAGTGAATAAAAGTTACGGTTGATGAAAATAATATTTTATTATTCATCAGATGATTTTATGATACAGTGATTTTATTTATCAGATAAAATCTCGTAAAATGTAAACCTTGTAAACTGTGTCCAGCCTCAGGTTTAGTAAGATCCCCCGTCGACGTTTCCACAGTCTGAAGTTTACCAGCCTCAGGGAAAACATTTCGTTATCCCGGCTCCAAGCAGCGCGCATGCAAAATGAAGAATATATTAAAATATTCAATGTTCTCAGAAAATTCCACAAAAATTCTCAAAAATCATAAATATTATAAAATAATTATTTATAATGAAATAAATAATTTTCGGGATGTTACGCACATCAACCTAAATTTTGATCGCTGTATCTATGAGGGGGACGTGTCGATTTCGCTGGCTTGGGGGCATCATGATCCACCCATTTTCACTTGCAGCGTCAGTTTACGTTTAAAGTTTTACTTGTCCATCAAGAAGATGTGGGGTGATCGTTATTACACCCCACAAGAGGATTCTTTTGTCTCCATTGCTCGAGCCCCAGCCCGAAACTTGGTGGCTCTGATGGAGGTTTTCTCGGATGAGGAAGACCCTGAGGAGGAACCCGAGGAGGACCCTGACACGGTTCCTTCTCCTCATAGGGATTGATGCTATTGATAGCCACTGATGGCTATCAGTGTTTATTTTGGGGGCCTGATTTTTCATTATTTTGGTGGGCTGTATATTTATGATCTCATGGGGCATATATGTATAATTTTGCTTTTTGTATATCAGGCGCTGTAACCAAACAAGTTTAATATAGTGATATATCATTGTCCATGTATGTTGATTTGATGTATGCTTTATTTCTATTTTACTCTTCATTGCGATTATGCCTTATCACTATTATATTAATTATAACAAAAAAAATACTCGCTAATTTAATTACACGATTATAATCAAGTAAATTTATATTTATAAAAAGAACCAGGTCTTAACTTACATTTTTATTTTCTGCATTGTAAATGATAATGTGACGTGCCCTCCCAAAAAGGGGGCGTTGCATTAAGTTGGTATCAGAGCCCTGATTTATGTTTCTTTGGGTCTTGTGATTGAGTCTGTCTTGTTTGTACTGTGTGAATCTCTGTGTTGGTATTCTGAGTGAATACATCTAACCTTCTGTGTGTTTTTCAGCTAACCTGATTTGAGAAAGCAAGATGGCACGAGGTGGAGACATGGCAGCTGCTATAGAGGTAATGCAAAGAATGGCTGAAGTCATAGCACAACAGATTGAATGAGCTACTCAACAACAAGAGAAAGTTGCTCAGCAACAAGAGAGGACTGCTCAACAGCTAAAAGCTACTGGCGACGCTCAAAACTTGGCGGAGTTTCGTCGCCACAATCCTCCCCAATTCAAAGGAGAGTTCGATCTGGATAAATCTAGTCTATGGATCAAAGAGCTAAAGAAAGTATTCCAAGGTATGAATTGCGCTGAGAATAAGAAGGTGACTTATGCTACCTTTATGTTGGTTGGCAATGCCGAGGACTGATGGTGCATGGCACAAAGAATGCTGGAGGCTGAAAATCGTGAGATCACTTGGGATTTATTCAAAGACTTGGATAAGTACTTTCCTGCGAGCGCGAGGCACGCGAAGGAGATGGAGTTTCTCAACCTAAGGCAAGGGAACATGATTATTAGTGAATATGCAGTGAGATTTGAAAACTTGTCAATGTTTTCAACGTACTTTCAGCACTAATCGAACAAAAGCTGGAAGTGTCAGAAGTTTACAGAAGGACTGAGATATGAAATGAAGAAAGATGTTATCACGCTGAAAATCAACGAGTTCTCGGAGCTGCTAGATACGTGCCGCGAAGTGGAAGCTCTGGAGCAAGCTAGAGATACAAGGAGCAGGAACTTTGGACCTACAAGGTTCCAAAGGGGTGGTGGCAACAGTTTTAATCACTTCCAAAAGAAGCCCTATTCCCAGCCAATGGGAAACCAGCAACAGACAGCAGGTGGAAGTTCTGGTGGAGGTTCTAATGGGAACCGGACCAGCCAAAATGTGGCGTATCCCTCAAAATGCCTGAAGTGTGGGAAGGATCATCCCACGAGGGATTGCACTATAAAGGGGATTATCTGTTTTTGATATGGCAAGCCTGGCCACGTATCCCGAGACTGCAACCAAGTGAAGGCTGAACCTTCAGTCAATGCTGCAAGGGCCAACAAACCGCAAGTAGGAGGACGGGTCTATACCATGAGCGAAGCCAAAGCCTCTGAGTCAGAAGACTTAATTCAAGGAGAAGGCACCATAGAAGGTAACCTTTTGACTGTACTGTATGACTCTGGGGCAACCCATTCTTTCATATCTTATGACTGTGTGCTATGACTTGGTTTACCAGTGTCTACCTTACTTTTTGATCTGACTGTTTTTACCCCCACTGATAAATCGGTAGTTACTACCAAAGTCTGTTTAAATTATCTCTTGATTGTTGAAGGTCGAATCTTTTCTGTCGATTTGATCTGTTTACCCTTTTCTCAACTAGATATAATTTTAGGGATGGACTGGTTGTCCTCTAACCATGTTCTATTATATTGTTCAAGAAAAACCATAGTTTTCCCTGTGGATGAGGATTCTAGATACTTGACGGCTAACCAAGTTCAAGCTTTCTTGAAAGAAGGAGCTCACAGATACATGCTACTGTCTTCTTTGAAAATCGAGAGTGGGGTTGATATTAGCACAATTCCAGTGGTGAATGAATTTCCCAAAGTCTTTCCTGAGGATGTACCTGGTTTACCACCAGCACGAGAAATAGAATTTGCTATTGACCTTGTACTGGGAGCTGGTCCCGTGTCTATAGCACCTTATAGGATGTCGCCAGTGGAATTAATTGAACTTAAGGAGCAGCTAAAGGAGCTTTTGGAAAATCAATTCGTTAGACCAAGTGTGTCACCTTGGGGTGCACCAGTACTGCTAGTTCGAAAGAATGACGGTTCATTAAGGTTATGCGTGGACTACAGACAGCTAAACAAAGTGACAATTAAGAATAAATATCCACTCCTAAGAATTGATGACTTAATGGACCAGCTGAAGGGAGCAGCGGTGTTTTCAAAAATTGACCTGCGATCTGGGTATCATCAGATACGAGTGAAGATGGAGGATATACCCAAGACTACTTTTTGTACCTGATACGGCCATTATGAGTACCTCGTGATGTCGTTTGGCGTAACGAATGCACCTACCATCTTTATGGACTACATGAACTGAATCTTTCATCCTTACTTGGACAGATTCGTTGTGGTCTTCATTGATGACATCCTGATATACTCTCAAAATCAGGAGGATCACTCAAAATCAGTTTTCTAGATTCTGAAGGAGAAAGAACTGTATGTCAAACTATCAAAATGTGAATTTTGGCTAGAAGAAGTTAAGTTTTTGGGTCACGTAATCTTGAAGGAAGGGATTGCGGTGGATCCTTCAAAAGTGGAGGCAGTGCTACAATGGGATAGGCCTAAGTTAGTGATGGAGATTCGTAGCTTCGTATGATTGGCCAGATATTACCAGAGGTTCATTGAGGGATTTTCCAAAATCGCGGGACCTCTTACTCAACTCACGAGGAAGAACCAGGCTTTTGAGTTGACCGACAGCTATGAACAGAGTTTCCAAGAGTTGAAGAGATAGCTAACTACCTCGCCAATGTTAGTGCTACCTGATCCGAATGAGCCCTTCGAGGTGTATTGTGACGCTTCATACCAAGGACTAGGATCTGTGCTTATGCAACATGGAAGAGTGGTGGCTTATGCTTCAAGGCAATTGTGAGTGCATGATAAGAACTACCCGACGCACAACTTGGAATTAGCGGCTGTGGTTTTCACTTTGAAGATATGGAGGCATTTCCTCTATGGAGCGACATTCAACATCTTTAGTGATCACAAAAGGTTGAAATATTTGTATGATCAGAAGGAGTTGAACATGAGGCAGCGGAGGTGGCTGGAGTTCCTGAAAGACTATGATTTCCAACTTCTGTATCACCCCGGCAAGGCAAACGTCGTGGCAGATGCCTTAAGTAGGAAGATGATCAGTGTCTCTGCCCTGATGATCAAGGAAAAGGATCTAATAGAGCAGTTCAGAGATGTATGGTCTTTTGTGGAATTAGAACCAAGAAAGTTCTGCATGAACATGGTCACCATCTCAAGTGAGCTAATGGAGGACATATGGGAAAAGCAGAAGGTCGACAAGTTCTTGCAAGAAGTGAGAGAGCTAATGAAGTAAGGCAACGAAACAACATTTGCAGAAGGAATAGACAGAATTCTGAGATTCTGAGGTAGAGTCTGTATTCCCCGTGACCAAGAGCTAAGAGAGTATATTCTCGACCATGCTCACACAAGCTAGTTGAATATGCATCCAGGTATAACAAAAATGTATCAAGACTTGAAGAAGTTGTTTTGGTGCCATGGAATGAAGATAGACATCACTAGACATGTATCGACTTGTCTGGTTTGTCAGAAAGCTAAAGTGGAACATCAAAGACCCGCAAGATTGTTGCAACCATTGTCTATTCCTGAATGGAAGTGAGACAACATTACAATGGATTTTGTGGTGGGTTTGCCAAGGACAAGAAAAGGACATGACTCGATTTGGGTAATTGTGGACCGACTCACAAAATCAGCGCATTTCCTCCTGATCAACATAAGGTACAACCTAGATTCACTGATGCAGTTGTATATTGGAAAAATTGTTAGACTGCATGGTGTGCCTACAAGTATTGTTTCGCATAGGGATCTAAGATTCACTTCAAAGTTCTGGCAGAGTCTACAAGAATCATTAGGGACAAAGTTACGTCTAAGTTCTGCTTATTACCCACAAATCGATGGCCAATCGGAGAGGACGATCCAATCATTGGAAGATTTGCTTAGAGCTTGCACCATAGAATAGACTAGAAGTTGGGATGATATTCTACCATTGATAGAATTCACCTACAACAACAGTTATCATTCAAGCATAGGGATGGCACCCTATGAGGCTCTGTATCGACAGCGGTGTCGGATGCCTTTATGTTGGTACTAAGACAGCGAGCGCCTCACTATTGGACTAGATGTTATATGGCAGATGACTGAAAAAGTTAATATGATTCAGGAGAAGATGAGGATGGCTCAGAGCCGACAAAAGAGTTATGCAGACAAAAGAAGAAAGCCTCTTGAGTTTGAGGAAGGCGAGCATGTATTTTTGAAAGTCATACCTATGACTGGGGTGGGCCGAGCCTTGAAATCTAGAAAACTTACTCCAAAATTTCTTGGACCATACCAGATTATTTGCCGACTAGGTCCATTAGCCTATCAAATAGCCTTACCCCCTTTCCTCTCAAACATTCACAATGTCTTCCATGTTCACAACTGCGAAAATACATTCCTGACCCAAGTCATGTCATAGCACTAGACACAGTACAATTAAAAGAGAACTTAACCTATGAGGCACCTCTTATAAGAATCGATGATAGAAGGATAAAGCAAATAAGAGGCAAGGAGATCTCATTAGTAAAGGTAATCTGGAACGAGACGACTAGAGATAGAACATGGGAACTGGAAGATAAGATGAATGAGTAACACCCACAACTATTCTAAGGTATGAAAATTTCAAGGATGAAATTTCTTTTTAGAAGGGGAGAGTTGTAACACCCCGAAAATTATTTATTTCATCATAGATAATCATTTTATAATATTTATGATTCTTGAAATTTTTTTTGGAATTTTCTGGAAATATCGAATATTTTAATATATTCTTCGTTTTACGTGTACACAAAGCAGAGTCAGTGAAACACCCCGAAAATTATTTGTTTTGTGATGAATAGTCATTTTTCAATATTTGTGATTTTTGAGAATTTTTCTAGATTTTTCTGGAAACGTCAAATATTTTAGTATATTTTTCATTTTGCATGTGCGTTCAGCGGAGCCAGGAAGATGAAATGTTTTTCCTGAGGCTGATAAACCTTTGAACTGTGGATGTATCGATGGGGGATCTTACTAAACCCAAGGCCGGGCACAGTTTAGAGGTTTGCATTTTTTGAGGTTTTATCTGATAAATAAAATCTCTGTACGTACCGTCAGTTAAAATTTTGCGATACGCTCTATTATTCATTGGATAATTAATGCTGGATTTGTGCACTGTAACAATTATCCATTGGGTAATAACTTGTAGTAAAATCCTAATTACCCTATTATTTTAACTATTAAATCACATTATTTTATCTAAAGGCAATCTCATTTATGTCTAATCACATCTCCTTTATTGAAAAAGCTCCCCAGCTTCTCAAAGAAGCTTCATCCTCTCTCTCTCCCCCACACCCACATGGCTGCTACACCCTCTTGGAGCCAAATTTGTGCTTCATTTAATTAATCAATCTATTCCAATTTCAAAAAGAAACCCTAAAAGCTATCTCACTTTTCTATCAACTTCTCTCTCTACCATCATCTTCCTTTTATTTTTCTCCTCCTTCTCTCTAGAAAACTCACATGGCCAGCCTCTCTTCAAGCCCTCAACCATCACAAATTTTTTAACTAAACACATTTTCTTAATCTCCTCTGTCATCTAAACACATCTCTAGTTGGTGATTTATTGAAAAGGTTTCATCTTCACCATCTTCTTCTCCAAGCTTCAAGCTTGGAACTTTTGGGTGAGACTCTTGTATTCTCTTAATCTTCTCTCTATTTTCATTTGGGAAGCTTTCTTTTTGACCATTTATTCATTCTTTTTCAAGCATTGGTATTGATTGGTTGAAGTTGGAATTTTAGGGTTTTTGGGTGGTGTTGGCCAAAATCTTCAAGGAGCACACAAGGAATTCCTTTGTTTGTAAGAGGAAGGTACTCCTCCTCAACCGCTATTGATAGTAAGGAACATTGTTTTGTGATTGGTTGTGAGAAACCCCAGTAGGGTTACTCTCTTTATTTGTATGATTTCTATGATTTCATATTGTTTTTAATTTGTTTAAGTTATTTGATTGATTGGTTATGTATATTGATATACTTGGATGGATTAGAAAACTTAAAATGAAAGGAAATGACCTAGATTCCCTCTAGGAGGCTCACGGTTTTGGGTCGCAAAATTAGGGTTCTTGATGAAAAATCATAACAAGTGGAAGACATAGCTAATCAAGTGTACAATGTGTAATTAATGGAATGGAAATTTGAAATCCTAAAACTTGGAGAGGCTCACAGCCTCTATGGCTAATAATGGCCTAATCATGTGACTTCGTACAATTATGACCTCTAATTAATCAAGTGATTAAGCAAGTGGATTATGTGATGAAGGAAATTAATTAGGTAACCAAATAGAACTCTTTGAAATTTAAGAACAAATAAAGATGTGTGAGACTTGGTAAGACTTAGAAATAATTCTTTAAGTGAGCATGACTAAGTTTAAAAGTAAGGAACCCAATAATGACATGGACCCATCTTGGAAAGAATCTCATAAGAATCACTAAATCAAAGTGAAACTTAATTAATTTGGGCAATTAGAAATTAATTTAGGATTTCATAAAATGGAAAGAATCAAGAATAAAGTTTTATCCAAAGACTTGGAATAATTAAAGAAGAAAAAAAAGTGTTAGTAAGGGTGCCTAATAATTCCATAATGTACTAAAAGTGTAATGCATAATTGGAGAACTTAATACTATTCAATACGGGTCCAAATGTGGTACCAAGAACATGAAGATGTTTATCTTAGTCAAATTGTGGCATGTTGTGAAAGTATATTATTGATGAATATATATAATATATGCATTGAGTCATCATGCATTGTGAAAGTCTGTTAGACTATTATTAAGGCCGTGTTTCCTAGGAGATTGAACACACCTTAGTGCGGGTGCGAGTAGACTAGTGTAGGTCATATTATTGACCTTGGGGACATCGGGGTGCGGGTACCTTGCAATGGACAGTTGATAGCTCTTTTATCTGTGGGGCAGACTGATGCAAATGCATCGATGATCCGGACCGAGACACTGTCCTATATTGTGATCTAATGTAGAATGTTTGTATAATGCCTTGATGTGCACGTGGATAAACTGATGAGTCATAGAACTTTGGCTGCAGCAGCCGAGTTGCAAACATATCTCCTGATCTTTCTCTCTGACTATTTGTGTCTAGTTCCATGGAGTAGGATTTTGATGTTATATGTATGTGCATAATGAGTCCATCTATTATCTGGCATTTAATTCTTATGATAAATTTGGAACTGTTACTTTACTAATGTATAATTGCTTGGAACTGCTTAATTGCTTATTGCTGTTATTTAATGCTTATTATTATTATTTGTAGAATGCTACATGGGCGCTTTGCGCTATTTTGTTTCTTGCTACCATAATTGGTAATGATGGTATGATGTCTTACCTCTTTTCTATATTTCTATTATTTTTTTCTGTATTTATGTTCCATCGAAGACGTCGACGACAGAGGTGAAGCTCACGAATTTCTCGACTTCTGGCTCGACCGCGACTAGCACTTGCTGTTGGATCATGGCGGTATGCCCAGGCGGATTTTTAGGTTATCTGCGTTTGACCTTCCTCGGAGGGCCAGACTACTGGCATATCAACCTAAATTCCGATCGTTGTATCTACGAGGGGGATGTGTCGATTTTGCTGGCTTGGGGGCGTCATGATCCACCTATTTTCACTTGCAACGTTAGTTTACGTTTAGAGTTTTGCTTGCCCATCAAGGAGATGTGGGGTGATCATTATTACACTCCATAAGAGGATTCTTTTGTTTCCACTGCTCGAGCCCCAGCCCGTAACTCAGGCTCCGATGGAGGTTTCCTCGGATGAAGAAGACCCTGAGGAGGAACTTGAGGAGGACCCTGACACGGTTCCTTCTCCTCTTAGGGATTGATGCTATTAATAGCCACTGATGGCTATCAGTGTTTATTTTGGGGGCCTGATGTGTCATTATTTTGGTGGGCTGTATATTTATGATCTCTTGGGGCATATATGTGTAATTTTGCTTTTTGTATATCAGGCGCTGTAACTAAAAAAGTTTAATATAATGATATATCATTGTTCATGTATGTTGATTTGATGTATGCTTTATTTCTATTTTACTCTTCATTGCGATTATGTCTTATCACTATTATATTAATTGTAACAAAAAAAATACTCGCTAATTTAATTACACGATTATAACCAAGTAAATTTATATTTATAAAAAGAATCGGGTCTTAACTTACATTTTTATTTTTTGCATTGTAAATGACAATATGACATGCCCTCCTAAAAAAGGGCGTTACACCTGTAGTACACATCCAATCGGCGAACTAGGAAGGAACATTCATAATTCCCTTTTGGAACCAAAAGAACCGTGAGTGTGAGTAAGGTCGGAGGTGCATGAATTTATACCAGGCTTGTTGATAGTCCCAATAGGTATATGTCTGAGGATCAAATTTTATTGAAAAGGTTTTGCGCATATGGAGCCATTGATTCCATTCTTTGGGTCAAAGTACTTTGAAGATCTTTACTTTAGAAAAATCAATATAGTTAGGATTACTAGCACTATAGTAATGATCAAGAGAAATTGATTTAGTGTCGATAATGATAAGTTAATAATAGGTTCGATCTTTCTTAAGTGATTCCTGAGGAACAAAATGAAAATCTTTAGGAAACATGTTTTGAATAATTTCTCTGGAAAAGGATGTGGGAGAGAAAAACCCTAGTTCAAGAGTTACTAAGGGTTCAAAGAAATTTTTCTTAACATACTTACACTCTTCTATAGTGGGAGAGTTAGGAAGGAGAGGTGATGATCTTGCTAGTGTTTGAGAAGCTTTAGAAGGGGTACCAGTTATGGTTTGTGAATAAGTTAAAGGAGTAAACCTGTTTGGTGAAAGGGATGAGGGTCGTACAGACTGAATAGGATTATGAGCAAGAGCTAGGGTAGAAGACCCTTTTAAGGAGGCAGAAGACCTTGTACTTATCTCAGTATTCTTATCAGCTATAATTTGCATGTACTTATCCAAAGTAACTTTCTTTGCCTTTGATTTTGATGAGGAACTAGTGGCCATAGCCTAGCAAAAATTCTCTGGTTAGAAAATCAGGAAGATAATTATCTTTTCCTTTAATATGTTGAATATCAAAATCAAAGCAAGATAGCAGTGCTTGCTATTGAGCAAAAATCTGTTTTGAAACTAAGTTCTTAACATCCTTTTGAATAATCAAAGGAGCAGCCTTACAATCAGTTTTTAACAAAAACCTTTTATTAAACAAGTCATCTTGAAATTTTGTGATACTTAGCACTATAGCCAAAATTTCTTTTTTAACAGTACAATACTTTTGTTGAACCGGTTGCCAAACTCCAGAATGGTACCAAACAACTTATTCTTTGGATGATTCTGGTAGAACCTATTTTAACACTCCCCCGTACCCCAAATCAGAAGCATCTATTTCTACAATGAAAGAGGCTTAAGGATTTGGGAGTCCTAAACATGGAATAGTTCTAACTAATTTCTTAATTTGTTGAATAGCATGAGTCATCTGAGAATCCCATGCAGGAGGATCCTTTCTTAATCTTTGAAATAATGGAGCATAAATTATTCTAATGTTTGGAATAAAATCTGCTACATAATTAACACATCCTAAAAAACGTTGCAGAGTATTCTTATCTTTAATTTCATTAGTAAACTTATCAGCAAATTCTATGGATCTGTCGATGGGAACTATAGTTCCTTGATTAATTTCAAATCCTAAGAATCTAGTCTTTGTTTGGAACAATTTCATTTTCTTAGCAGAGATTACTAATCCATTTTCTTTGATAAGATTAAAGAAGATTTCTAAATGATTAAAGTGTTGATCAATAGAATTATTGAATACCAGTACATCATCTAGATATACTATAGTAAATCGTGAGTAAGGATTTAAAATGGTGTTCATTATATTTTGAAATTCTAAAGGAGCATTCTTCAAACTTGAGGCATTACATTCTACTCATAATGACCAAATGGAACTACAAAAGTAGTTTTGTACCTATCTTCTTCGGTTACTTCAATTGGATAGTATTCAGATTTGATATCAAATTTTGAAAATATATTAGCTTGATGAACTCTACTTACTAAGTCCTTTTTATTGGGAGTCAGATATCTTATCCATCTTAAAACCTTGTTTAAAGGTTTATAATTAATTACTAATCTGGGAGCACCTCTTTCTATTTCTGAGGCGTTCATAACATAAAATCTTACACAATTCCATGGAGATTTACTTGGTATAATTAAATTCTTATCTAAATATTATTGAATTTCTTTCTTACAATATTCTAAGTATTGTTGATTCATTTGGATTGTTCGTGCTTTAGTAGGTATGTTAATTTCTTTAAATCCTTCTTCATATGGTAAAGCAACCGTATAATTTTTTCGTTCTTTAAAGGCATTAGGAAATTCACTACAAACTTCTTTTTCAAATTTTTGTTGAATATTCTTTATCTTATCCTGAATCTGAGGTTTACTTGTCTGTTCTTAAATTCTTTTATATTGAACTTCTTTACTTAACATGTTTATATGTTTTGTCTTCTTTTCTATTAAATTAATTTTAGAAATTAGAGAATCTTGAACCGTATTTAGTTCTTTAATTAGGGGAGGTTTAATGAATTCGAAACAAATTTATTTTCCTAAAGCACTAGTAATTAGTCCTTTTTCTGTTACTGAAAATGGATATAATAAAGATAAATAAGGGGTTCCTAAGACTATTTGTTCAGATATATTTTTAACTAATAAGAATGATGTCTTATAACAAATTTTATGTTTACATATCTTATCATTGTTTAATTTATATTTAATCAGCATTTTATTTCCAAAGGCACTACTTAGGGATTCTATTGTCTTATCATAATACTTAGTTGGGATTAATCCTTCTTGCACACAATTCATATCTGCTCCTGAGTCTACTAATGCTATAAAATTAAATCTTTCATCTTTTATTATTAATTCTATTGGGCAATGCCATTTATGAACAATTACTTGGCTTAGTAGATGAATATAAGGATCTTTTTTTGTATCATGATTAACACTCATTTCTTGGTTTTGTACTATTATTTGTGCTTGTAAATTTAACATTTTAAATTCTAAATCATTATCTTTTTCTTTAAGTAATTTTATCTCATTTTTTAAATTCCTTATCTCTTCTTTGTAAATTTTTTATTGTAACTTCATTTCTTTGTGGTTTCTTAACTCTTTCTAATACTTCTTTCATATCTATTTTTTGTACTTCTTCTTTCTTCTTATCTTCATATTGTAGAAATTCTTTTATTTATTGAATGAATTCTTGCTTGACAGATGATTCTTCCATGTTTTCTACTATACTTAATAATGAGGATGCTTGATCTCTAGTAATTACATTAATAATTTTTAAATATGATGAACAATCACATAATTCTGGTCCTAAACCTGTACATTCTTTTTCATCTTCACTTTTTGATTCAAATGAAGAGGAATTCTTTAATTGATTAACCATTTCTTCTTCAGAAATATATTCTTCTTCAGAAGATTCAGATTCATTAATTAATATATTTATCAAAGATTTCTTTAATTCTTCATCAATCTTTAAATTATTAATTTTTTGTTTTACTTTACAGGACGTATTTTGTATGTGGATGCGTAAAAGTGATTTTTGATAGTTATTGGATTGATTATTCATTTATTTAGGTATACTATGTTAGAGTTCTACCTTGAGGAACTCACTTAGAAAGAAAGATGTAATTAGAGGCAGGTAATTAGCCATTACACATTATCGAAGTGCTTTAGGCCCAACTTACCTTGAGAGCTAAATAACTAAACTCCATAAGATAAAAATCGAAAGGTAGGATGTACATGAGAATAAGTTAACTGAACCCAAGGAATGAATAAATTTGAAATACAAGATGGTCTATTGTACAACGAATTTAGCTAATTTGGACTCAAATAATAAGATGTCGTTCTATGATGAACCTTTTCCTATTTGGTTCACCTAGACATAGTTGAGGTGAACTATATAGGCTAGGAGGCATCACGGTTAACATCTACTTTCTCTATTTCATATAGGGTTTTTTGAAGAAAAAATGAATTGGATTATTTGCAAAGATTTATTAAATTATTGTTTAATATATCTTTCATATTATGATGAATTGTACTCTCCCAAAATTAATTTTGGAGAATTTTTTGAAAATTTCTCCAAATTCTTTTTTATGTTGTTATTAATGGATTTCTGGAGATTGAGCGAAGAATTTGATAGAAATCAAATTAAAACCTCACTAACTATTTATAAAATCGTTGAGTATAAGTGTAATCATAGTATAGTATAGTAGTAAGCAATGGTCTTCCATAGAGGATTGGGCCTAATTCGATAAATTATCAAGATAAACATGAAGAGGCTTTTAAACAATTAAATAAACAAATAAAAATTAAAATAAATGAAATAATAAGCAAATAATTATTTTTAGGTTGAAAGCATAGTTGTATGGACAAGACTAGCACGATCAATCTAAGTAGAAAACCCACAAACCGAGCTCTTGACCATTTTGGTTAGTACTCAAGACCATTCTTTTCTCATTGATCTAATCAAAACCCGTTTGAATCAAGTAACTAGCTTGTCATGACCCGCATAAGCGTCATGACCGACATATAGGTTAAACCTCTAAAACTCCACTAGCTTGGCAAGCCTAATTTAAAATGTTTTTAAAAATATACAATAACCATCAAAATTATTAAAAATATAACAAAGTCCTCAATATAAATACAAAACTCACAAAGAAAAAAATAACAATAATAAAATCTTAATATTTATTTTACAACCAAAACAACTACCCTACAATTGCAAACGGGAACCAGGAATGACTAGATTGAATAATAACATCAAAATCATCTCAATTAACTACCTATTATAAAAATATTGAGATGAGTCCAACAACCTAGTGAACGAATAAAATACATAATGAACAAGAAGGGAATGCAAGAAATACACATGAGTTTTTCTTTCTCAAAAGGCTTACAAGTCATAAGAGAATAGTTTAGAAACTCATCAATGTAAACATACATAAAGAAATAAATAAATAAATTTTAAATAAATAAATGTTTTCTTAAAAAAATAATTAAAGGAAATGTCAAACCTTTCCTAGAGGTTACACATCTAGAGAACAAAAATTAGAGGCAGCTTCTGTAACACCCGTGAAAGCATGATAGACTTGTATATGATTATGGAGGTAGCCTAACACTAGTTTGCTATGCCTATGAAGTTTTGTGATCATCTGAGCACATTTAGTCACTTTGTTGTAACTCTATATGTGAAATATAACTATTTTCAGCCCCAGTTTTGACTTAAACTACTTAGCTTGTGGAAATAAGTGTGGAGAACTTGTTTCTATGTTACAAAATGTGGAACAAGTTGTGGTTAAAATTTGAGATTTTTCGAAGTTAGTTTGACATTTTTAAGCATATTGATTGTGTGTTTTGGTGCTAGATTGACCCTCTGCAGATATGGAAAAATGTGAAAAATGGTGTAATAAGATTTTAACGAATCTTAGGATTTATTTTGAACTTGTTGGAAGTTGGGAAACTTGGTTTGGTGTTAACTAAGCGTTCTTAACTATTTGGGTGAATTTTGGTCATTTAAGTGACCAAAATAGAAGGGCACAACCCTTGTGTCTGTTTTTGGCCTATTTAAGGTCAAAATGAGAGGTTACTCTCATTATTACATATTTCTCTCACGGCTGCCACAGGAAAAGCAAAGGAGAAGGGATATCAAAATGCTAAGGAAGAAAGATCAACAACTAAGCAAAGGAGAGAGCTCAGCTTTACGGTGGAATGATTAACTGACTTCATTTCTAGGAATTAAGGTAGGGGAAACCTTAGTTTTCATTCTATCTTTCCATTTTCTTCAATAGGTCTTAAGAGTACTTGATGTGAATCTTATAGTGTGATTTTGGTATTTTTGGTTTGAAACTTGTTGGATAATTCGAGGATGACTTGTTTCTGAATTTTTGTGTGTGTGGGAATGGAATTTCCAGCCTTTGAAAGCCTTTCATTCCCATTGAGATCAAAGTTAGGGTTTTAGGTTTTAGGTAGGGGATTTTCCATGATCTTTGGTTTTGAGTAAAATTGAAGTGGATTAAGAGTTGGTATATGTAGTTGGACCTTGTTAGAGGTTGGAAATCACTTGAAATCATGTTTTGAGTGATTGGAAGAGGGTATAGTTCCAATAAAATAGTACCTGTATCTGCAGAATTCTGCAGAATGCAAGTTCTGCAGTGGGCACCGCGACCCCAAGCATAGCACGTCGCAGAGTGTGAGTGATGCACGCCCAAAGTTTGGGACCTAAGAGATGGGCGCTGCGACGTGGTACCTGTGGATAAATGACCCTAGTATGTTTTGATTAATGACTAAACTTAACATGATTGTTACTTTGATTCACTAACTACTTGCCAAGTTTGACTTTTTAAATGAGATTTAATGGAGCAAGAAAAGTGGATGCAAAGGATCATGGAGCAAAGCGTTTCAATGCAAGGATCATGAAGGAAAACTTGAAGAAGGAGCATCATGAAGAAGGAATTTAAGGAAGATCATTAGAAACCTTTTAGTAAAGAAAAGACTTAGTATAACTCTTTAATTAAGCTCTCTAAAATAAGTAAAAATAGTTTTCAAAAATAAAAATAGACTAGGAATGAAAAAGGTTAATTAATAAGTCTGTACATCTATATGTACATCGATGTACTTTCAGTTAATTAACTAACTTTTAATGAAAACCTCAGTGTACATCTATGTATAAGTGCTATACATCTATGTATACATCGATTGATTCTGGACATACTTGGTCAGTATGCATTTTTGCATCTATACATCGATTGGTACATCGATGCATAAGCCAAAACAGAAGCAAGGACTTTTTGAAATAGCCATACAATCGATTAGGTAATTGATGTATGAACTTCTGGGCTAAAATTGCAAGTGTTTCTCAAGAACAACATCGATGTACTCATGTGTGTATCACTCAAGATTAAGAACATCCAAGAACACAATCGATTAGGCAATCGATGTACACACGTTGTAAGAGTGACATTTTGTTTAATACATCTGTGTACTAATCGATTGACTGATAACATAATTTTTTTTTTGATAAGTTTGTTTTGATCTTAACTGACTTGTAAAGTGTGTCCATTGTATCTATTTTGGAATACACCTATATAAGGACATTGGAAAACACTTTCTCAATAACAACTCATTCAAAACTTGATATCAAACACATAATTACTGAGAGAGCTTTTTCATTGAAAAACTGAGTATTTTTCTGTAGAATTTCAAATTGTAATATCTGATTTCTTAGAATCTGATTCAAACTTTTCGTATTGTAAAAGAAAAATAAGGGAGAAGGTTCTCTCACTGATTAAATCAAGAGTAGAAGGGACTCTTGGTGCTGTGTAAGAGTAGAAGGAACTCTTGTGGGAATTACAAGATTGCTTTGACTAAAAAAGCTGTCATTTGGGTAGAAGGAACCTAGAAGTGAAGCTTGTGTAAAGAATCTTGTAAATTAATTTTTAATAGTGGACGAAACTTACAGTCATGTGGGGACTGGATGTAGGTTGTCAGAGGAGGTAGCTGAATCAGGATATAACTCAGTTTGTAATTTTCTCTATCCCTTAACTTTTTATTTTCTTTACTTTTGAATGTATGAATTAAGCAATATGTTAGGGATGCTTACATGATTTGATTAGTTTATGATCTTGTTCATATTTGAAATCAACCTTATTGTTAATATTTCTTTATAAGTTTCAAGTCTTGATAGAAATACATCTTGCAAAAACACATTTGGTTTATTGGTTGACAAAATCTTTTTCATAAGGGGAAAAGTTACAAAAAGTTATCATACTCAATTCAACCCCCCTTCTTGAGTATTAAGAAGCCACAACCAATAAGTGGTACCAGAGCTTTCACTCTCGTGTAAAGCTTAACAGCTTAAGAGGATGACTTCAAATGATATCTTGGGAGAAGGGGCTTCCTTGGCAAGACCCCCTGCTTTTAATGGCACTGCCTATATGTATTGGAAAGAAAGGATGTTAATATTCCTTGAGGCAAGTGGCATTGATGTATTAGATGCTGTTGAGAATGGTCTATACATTCCTCACACTCTTGATGCAAAAGGCACCAAGAAAGAAAAACTTAGAAGTGAATGGGATGATGAGGACAAAAAGAGAGTAGGTTATAATGCTAAAACTAAGAATATTATAACTGTTGCCTTGAGTTGTGATGAATTTTTCAGGGTTTGAAATTGTAAGACAGCCAAGCAAATGTGGGATATACTGCAAATTACTCATGAAGGAACCAGTGATGTAAAGAGAGCAAGAATGAACTCACTCATGCACGAGTATGAACTCTTTCACATAAAGAATGGTGAAGACATCAATGATATGCAAAGTAGGTTCATTCACATAGTGAATTAGCTGAATGGACTTGGAAAGAGCATTTCAGATGAACAACAAATCAACAAGATTATGAGATGTTTGACAAGAGAATGGCAACCAAAGATTACTGCTATAGCTGAATCAAAGGACTTAGCAACCATGAATATTGCTACACTATTTGGAAAACTTAAAGAGCATGAGATGGAGTTGCATAGATTGAATGACCATGAAGAGAATGAGAAAAAGAAAAGAAGCTTATCACTTAAAGCATATGTCTCTAAAAAAATTTTTGACAGTGATGAAGATGAAGAAGTTGAAGAAGATGAAGAATCTGAAGAGGATATAGGATTGCTAGTTAAAAAGTTCAAGAGATTCCTCAAAAAGAAGAAAACCTTCAACAAAAGGCCCTCAAACTTCTTTTCTAAGAAGAACACTTTAAAAGCTGAAAGTTCAACATCAAATGTAAAGTGCTATGAATGTGGCAAACTTGGACATTACAAGAATGAGTGTCCTAAACTTTAAAAGAAGGACAAGCATGACAATCATGAGTCCAAGGACAAGAAGAATAGAAAGCCAAGAAGAGCATACATAGCCTGGGAGGAGAATGATATGGATTCCTCAGAAGATTCTGAGGAAGAAGAGGCCAATCTTTGTCTCATGACTAACCATCAAAGTGACAATTGAGATTAGGTAAATGAAATCCCCCTACTTATGATGAACTACAAGATGCTTTTGATGAATTGCATAGCGAATATCTAAAAATTGCTAAGCAATTAATGTCATCTAGGAAAGTCATTGCTAAACAATGTAGTAATTATGCATCTCTTCAAATTAAGATTAAAGAATTAGAAGCCAAGAACTATAAGCTAAGTGCATCTAGTTCTACATGTTCTAATTGCAATATTCTGGAAAAAGAAGTGGAAAAATTGAAAACCACTCTATCTAAATTTACAATGGGAATAGATAATCTAAATGCCATATTAGGACAGCAAAAAAGAGTATATGACAAAGCTGGAATAGGCTATAAACCAGTATTGCATGAAAAGGCTTTTAAGAAACTCTTTGTTGCACCTAAATTCTCTATTAGTCCTTTTGTTAAATGTTTCTATTGTGCAAGAAAAGGACATACAACTTCTACATGCTATTTTAGAAATCCTTCAAGGATTAGTGTTAAACAAATTTGGGTTCCCAAGGGAACATATGTTATGACTAACACCAAAGGACCCAACAAAATTTGGGTACCTAAGACAAATACTTAAAATCGGTTTTGTAGGTGTGTCTGAGAGCCAAAAGTTCAAATTGGTATCTTGATAGTGGCTGCTCCAAACATATGACTGGAGATATCGCAAGGTTCTCATCCTTCACTCCCAAACAAAGTGGAAGTGTCACCTATGGTGATAACAACAAAGGAAGGATCTTAGGAGTTAGAACAATTGGAAGAAGCACAACTACCAAAATAAAAGGTGTACTATATGTGGAAGGGCTTAAGCACAATTTACTAAGCATTAGCCAACTATGTGATAAAGGTTATAAGGTATTCTTTAACTCTAGTAGTTGCATTATAGAAAACAAGTATGATAGTAATGCAAAGCTGATAGGTAATCGATTGAATAACATATATATGATAGATTTAAAGAGTATTTCTGCTAGTGATGTATGTTGTTTAATATCTAAGGAAGAGGAGAATTAGCTATGGCATAGAAGAATAACACATATTCATATGGATCATCTAAACAAACTCGTTTCTAAAGTATTGGTAATTTGACTTCCTAAAACCAAGTTCTCAAAAGATGGTTTATGTGATGCATGCCAAAAGGGCAAGCAAACTAAAGTATCTTTTAAGGCTAAGAATATAGTTTCAACTGAAAGACCTTTACAACTACTACACATGGACTTATTTGGACCCTCTAGGACCAAAAGTTTTTGAGGAAATTTGTATGCATTAGTTATAGTTGATGATTACTCTAGATTTACATAGACCTTCTTCTTAGCACATATGAAAGAAGCTTTTACAGCCTTTAAGAAAATGGCTAAGTTAGTACAAAATGAAAAAGGCATGAAAATAACTTCTATAAGGAGTGATCATGGTAGAGAATTTCAAAATGAGAAATTTGATAATTTCTGTGAAGAGTTGGGAATTCAACATAATTTCTCTACTCCAAGAACTCCACAACAAAATGGAGTTGTAGAAAGGAAAAACAAATCAAGAAGAAAGAATTGACTATGATGAGACATATGCACCTGTGGCTAGATTAGAAGCTATTAGAATGTTGTTAGCATATACATGTATCATGGATTTTAAATTGTATCAAATGGATGTTAAAAGTGCATTCCTAAATGGATATATACAAGAAGAAGTGTATGTTGGTCAACCCCCTGGATTTGAACTAAATGAATTTCCTAATCATGTGTATAAACTAACTAAAGCCTTGTATGGACTTAAACAAGCTCCAAGAGCTTGGTATGAAAGACTAAGTAATTTCTTACTTCAAAAGGGATTTATAAGAGGAAAAGTTGACACAACACTATTTACTAAAAGAAAAGCACAAAACATACTACTTGTTCAAATTTATGTTGATGATATTATATTTGGTGCTACTAATGAATCTTTGTGTAAGAAATTTGCCAAACTAATGCAAGACGAGTTTGAAATGTTTATGATGGGAGAGCTTACATTCTTCCTTGGACTACAAATCAAACAATGTGATGATGGGACTTTCATAAGCCAAACTAAGTACTTCAAAGAACTATTGAAGAAGTTTGGAATGGAGAATGCAAAGGAAATGGCTACTCCAATGAGTCCATCATGCTACTTGGACAAAGATGAGAAAGGTAAATCGGTAGATGTTTCCAAGTATAGAGGTATGATTGGTTCCTTACTCTATCTAACTGTAAGTAGACCTGATATAATGTTCAGTGTTTATATGTATGTTAGATACCATTCTAATCCTAAGGAATCACATTTAACTACTTTAAAAAGAATCATAAAATACTTATTAGGAACTAAAGAAATGGGATTATGATATGCTAAAGGATCAACATGTAACTTAGTAGGATATTCTAATTCTGACTTTGCTGGATGTAAGTTAGATAGGAAAAGTACTAGTGCAACTTGCCACCTTCTAAGAAACTCATTAGTTTCTTAGTTTAGTAAGAAACAAACAAGTGTGACTTTATCAACTGCTGAAGCAGAATATGTTGTAGCAGGAAGTTGTTGTGCACAAATTCTTTAGATAAAATAATAACTTATTGACTATGGTGTTCTCTTAGAGAAAGTTCCAATCAAATGTGATAATACTAGTGCTATAATTCTCATTAAGAATCCTATAATGCATTCAAGAACCAAACACATTGAGATAAGACATCATTTCATAAGGGATCACATTCAAAGTGGAGATATAATCATTGAATATGTTGATACATCTAAGTAATTAGCTGATATTTTCACTAAACCATTGGCTAAAGAAAGCTTTTTCTACATAAGAAGAGAATTAGGAATAATTGATCCAACCTATGCTTGATGTTTTGAATGTTGAATGCATGATAATTTGATGTTTGATGTCTGTACATCGATTAAACAATCGATTATTTTGATCAAATGGGTACAGGATATCATGTACATCGATTGACACATTGATTAATCTGCTATGAAAACTTGAAAATTCTAATTTGATCTGCTATAAATCAATTATCACATCGATTGAATCACTGATCTAAGATGCACTACTCACTGTAAGTGCCTATGCATCGATTGATACATCGATTAGCAATGGATTAAAAATCTAACCCTATGTATACATCGATTGAGTGATAGTTCTAAAATTTAGGACTCACTGACTTACCCTATACATCGATTTATACATCGATTGGGTGTATGTTGCAATTCTTGTACTCTTACTTAGCTTATACATCAATTAATACATCGATGTACCTAGTTTAAAATTCAAATCTTGATTCTAAGTACATCGATTAGCACATGTGTACAGGAGGAAAAACCCTTTAATACATCGATTGGGTAATCGATTGACTGATCTGTGTTTATAAATTTCAACCCTTCCCTCTAAATCTTTCACTTTTCAAATCCAAATTTCAAAGACCCAAACCCTAGCAGAGCTCAAAATCATCTCCAATGGTTCGTGTGAAGCAAACTGGACCCTCTACAGCTGTTCCCTCTAACTCCACATCTTCCTCCTAACTCAATCTTCCACACCTCAATATGTTTCACCCATAGCAACCCCTACACGCCCTAAAAGAAAAGGAACTGAGAAAACTCAGGTTTCTCAAAGCATTGATAAGCTTCAAATCAAAAGATTGAAGAAGACACAAGACAAAGGCAAAAAGGTAGTTGAATCTTCAAAACTAGCACCCAATAAACAAGAAAAGAAGAAGAAAGTGGTGAAGGAAACACCCAAAAAGAAGATTGTTCAAAAGAAGAGAAAGAGGATAGAGGAAGAAGAAGATGATGATGAATGAGTCACTAAGATTGAACTTCTCAAGGTATTTTTCTGATGAGGAGTACATCATGCTTTACAAGAACAATTTTAAACATAGGGATATTCACGAGGCTAGGATTGTAGATTTCAACTATTTTGAGGCCAATGAGTTTACTTTTCACAAGATTTTAGAGGAGTATAAACTGAGTGAATTTCTACAAATTAAGAGTGATATTTACCCTACATTGATCAAAGCATTTTACTGTACATTTGAGATGAGGAATTTTCTGCTGAGGTGAAGAACACAAGAATTGAGATGACTTTTGATGAGTTTGCTCAATTTACTGGACTAGATTACAAAGGAAGTAATCTTACTAGCATTGGACCTGACAGTGTATGGATCAAGAATCTTTTTGATAATGACAAAGGGAGAGAATGGGTACCATACTAAATAAAACAACTTGAAATAATGATCTAAAATAATGATGCAATGATCCTATACATGTTCAAATGATAAGAACTATCAATTAGGCAAGGGGAGTAAATGGTAAACAACTGCTGCATTTTATTACTCTGATATTTCTAATTACTTCCAAAGATATATTGAATGTTAAACATATTATGTATGGTAAGTTTATCATCAATCAAAAAGGGGGAGTTTATGGATAAATGACCTTAGTATGTTTTAATTAATGACTAAACTTAACATAATTATTACTTTGATTCACTAACTACTTGCCAAGCTTGACTTTTTCAATGAGATTTAATGGAGCAAGAAAAGCAGATGCAAAGGATCATGGAGCAAAGCATTTCAATGCAAGGATCATGAAGGAAAACTTGAAGAAGAAGCATCATGAAGAAGGAATTTAAGGAAGATCATTAGGAACCTTTTGGTAAAGAAAAGACTTAGTATAACTCTTTGATTAAGCTCTCTAAAATAAGTAAACCTGGTTTTCAAAAATAAAAATGAACTAAGAATGAAAAAGGTTAATTAATAAGTCTGTACATCTATGTGTGCATTGATGTACTTTCAGTTATTTAACTAACTTTTATTGAAAACCTCAGTGTACATTTATGTATAAGTGTTATACATTTATGTATACATCGATTGATTCTGGACGTACTTTGTCAGTATGCATTTTTGCATCTGTACATCGATTGGTACATTGATGCATAAGCCAAAATAGAAGCAAGGACTTTTTGAAATAGCCATATAATCGATTAGGTAATCGATGTATGAACTTCTGGGCTGAAATTGCAAGTGTTTCTTAAGAACAACATCAATGTACTCATGTGTGTATCACTCAAGATCAAGATCATCTAAGAACACAATCGATTAGGCAATCGATGTACACACATTGTAAGAGTGAAATTTTGTTTAATACATCTGTGTACTAATCAATTTACTGATAACAGAATTTTTTTTTTTTGATAAGTTTGTTTTGATCTTAACTGACTTGTAATGTATGTCCAACGAATCTATTTTGAAATATACCTATATAAGGACATTGGCAAACACTTTCTCAATAACAACTCATTCAAAACTTGATATCAAACACACAAATACTGAGAGAGCTTTTTCATTGAAAAATTGAGTATTTTTTTTTAGAACTTCAAATTGTAATATCTGATTTCTTAGAATCTAATTCAATCTTTTCGTATTGTAAAAGAAAAATAAGGGAGAAGGTTCTCTCACTGATTAAATCAAGAGTAGAAGGGACTCTTGGTGCTGTGTAAGAGTAGAAGGAACTCTTGTGGGAATTGCAAGATTGCTTTGACTAAAAAAGCTGTCATTTGGGTAGAAGGAACTTAGAAGTGAAGCTTGTGTAAAGAATCTTGTAAATTGATTTTTAATAGTGGACGAAACTCACAATCATGTGGGGACTAAATGTAGGTTACCAGAGGAGGTAGCTAAACCACAATAAAACTCAGTTTACAATTTTCTTTATCCCTTAACTATTTATTTGCTTTATTTTTTAATGTATGAATTAAGCAATATGTTAGGGATGCTTGCATGATTTGATTAGTTTATGATCTTGTTCATATCTGAAATCAACCTTATTGTTAATATTTCTTTATAAGTTTCAAGTCTTGATAGAAATACATCTTGCAAAAACACATTTTGGTTTGTTGGTTGACAAAATCTTTTTCATAGTTAAAGAAAAGAATTAGTTTTTGCAAAAAGGGAAAAAGCTACAAAAAGTTATCATACTCAATTCAACGCCCACTTCTTGAGTATTAAGAAGCCACAACCCATAGTACCTTGAGTGCCGCGATGTGTTGAAGAACAGGGGTGTGCGCCGTGATATGGCACAAGGATGCCACGACGTTGGCAGTATTTTTCTGCCAGTACTTGAACTCGAGGCTTGGGTGCCGCAATATGGCACAGGGCAATGCCGCGGCGTGAGTGCAGTGAGTAACTAGATGATATGTTGTTTTGCCTTGGTGTCTTCCAATGGTGTAGTTTCTTCATTTATGCTTCCTTTTGAGTATGGAGACTCTAATGGGAGTATTTAATGAAGTAGTTGTGTGGTGAAAGTAAATCAATTAGTATGTTAATTATTGTGGTATTTAACATTATTGTATTTCATGTTGGTAGTTAGGAATTTAAATCAATTAACATGCTAGTTATTATAGTAATTGGCATTATTGTTGTTCCTTAACTATGTTGATGAGGTTGAGCCCTCATTATTGATGATCATAATGTGATTTTGAATGAGAAGGTAACCAATCTTTCCTATCACAGTGATTGTTGTGGATGATCTAATGTGATTTTGAATGAGAAGGTAATTAATCCTTCCTATCACAGAGATCATTGTTGAAGACCGCGTTGATGAGGATGGTGCAATTCCCTCACTACCCGGATTGAAGATTACTGGAGTTGGGTTTCCAGTGCTTGATCAAAGCTTATGGAACCGAGTTCCTTTGTTTTGTTTAAGACTCATGCATTTCATGACATTACCACAGAACTGGGTTCTTGTAAATGGTTTCATACATTATGCATTTCATATTTCGGTAATTGCATAGGCATAAGCATTAGTCATAAAATTTGGCATAGCATGACGATTGTATGGACGGTTGCTATCGTGACATTATTCATGCATTGCAGTTGTATGCGCAATTGCGTGTCTCTAAGATGGGATATTGTTTGCTTCTGTGACTGAAGTGTTTATTTGATAATTGAGTATATTATCTGTTTATATATGTTATATACTAGTATTGAAATACTTCTACTGAGATATGTTGTCTCACCCCAATTGTGTTTTCATGTAAATCCAGGTGCTAGTTCCTCAAAAAGGGAAGAAGAAGGTGAACAAAGATTAGTGTAGTTATATACTTTTTGATGAAAAAGCTTGTATATTATGCTAGTTTTTGTTGTTGTCAAAGTTTATGTATTACAATGTGCCTTAAGGGCAGTGATGTATATCTATATCTTTTGGTTATCGTGACTCTCCATATTTACTCATTATGTATGAATGATATGGGTTGTGGTTGGATGCTAGAAGTGACATGGTCAATATTAATTATTCTTTTATATGACGATTACCCCCGCTAATGATTACGAAGTTCAAACAAGTGTTTCCTCAACAAAATATAAAATACTTATAAAATTCAAAAAAAATATTTTCATCTCAATATTTATTCCAAAGCAAGCATTAATCTCAAATTTCTCTTCAAACTCAACAAGTTCACAAAATTAAAATTCATTACCATATTCAAAATTAACATGAAAACAAATATTTCAAAAATTAAAGAAAAATACCAATAATAATCAAGATTTAAAAAGTATCACATTTTGACTAACACTTGAACAACTTCTAGGGGTCTTGTTTCCTAGAAAATTTAAAAGTTCCACTAAGTAAAATAGACACTCACTAATTTGAATCTTAGCTTGGATGACCCAAAACCTGAATCGTGATTACATTCGGCTCTAAAAAATTTTTAACTAGAACCTCTTACTCTTTTATAAAGAGTCTAGAGAAAAAAAAAAGGCAATTATACTTGTCTACCTTAAGGCCTATATAAAACCATTCATATGGAGAGAATTATATTATATATCCAATGTGAGACTTGAAAATAAAGCACAAAACTTCATTCTATATTGGACTTAAATAACAATGTTGTTATTATTATTATTATTTTAGGTTGGGCAGACTTTTAAAAACTTGGAATATTACATTCTTCCCCCTTTAAAATAAAATTTGTCCTCGAATTTTAAATGAGTTTAAGCAAAATTAGATTCAAGACAAAAATATTTAGGAAAACCAAATGAATAAGATAGAATTTGAGAATACAAGAACATAAATGTGACTCCAAGACAAGGAGTGAGTGATAATAGCTTCCCGACTATGCTTGGATACACAAGGTACAAGCATAATTCTATTATACAACTCATGACTATAACTAATAGGACTTTTCCACCAAAGCTCTGATAACAATTTTGCCACAACTCACAGAAGCATCATGACCAATGCACGAGTTAAACCCCTAAAAACTTCACTAGCCTTGCAAGCCTAATTTTAAATGTTTTCCAAAATATACAATAAGCATCAAAATTTTAAAAATGTAACTAAATCCTCAGTATAAATCCAAAGCTCTCAAATAAATAATAACAATCAAAAATTATTTTATAACCTAAACAATTACCCTACATCTGCAAGCTGGAATCACTAATGTTTGGAATGAATCATAACATCATAATTATCTCAATTAACTACCTGCATATGTTATAAAAATATTTGGTGTGAGTCCATCGACCGAGTGAGCAAATAAAATACATAATGAACAAGAAAGAAAAGTAAGAAATATGCATGAATTTTTCTTTCTTAAAAGGATTACAAGTCATAAGAGAATAATTTCGTAACTCATGAACATAAAAAAATTTATATAAATATATAAATAAATAAATAAATACAAGTATAAAATTCAAATAAATAAATGTTTTCTTAAAAATAATTAAATAAAATATCAAACCTTTCTAATGTAAGCTCCAAATCCTTTTTTTGGTAATACTTCCTATTTTCGTTTTGATGCTAACAAACTATGTTAAAACTTTTGGTTTATTGCTTTAACTTTCTTGAGTGGATTAATGCACTTATGTGAACCTTTCCTTTTTAATTATTGATGTGTAGGACCTAAAATTCATGCATGAGAAAGATCTTTGGATGGCTGGAAGGACCTGAGAAAGATTATAAAAGACTTGACAAAGTTCCCTGTCATCTTGAGAAAATTCTTGAAAAACTTGACAATGTTGTTCCAAGTGTAAGTCCTGAGAAAGTTCACATCAAATTGAGTGAAAATTGAAGATCTCTCACATAAAGTGTTTAAAGAATGAAAGATGTTAGAAGAGCATGAATTCTAACAAACAATATCAAGTTCATATTCACAAAATGAGAAGAAATCTATTTGAAAAGATTCAAGACTTGAGAAGAATAGTTGAGAATGGTCAAGTTGAGAACAATCATAAAGAACCCTTCTTAATGTCTCTAAAGAACAAATGTGGAGAGTTTAGCCAATGAAAATGATAGAGATGGATTTTTAATCAAGATGCCAAATGAGAAAGCTGAAGCTTAAAATGATAAATACCAAATGAGAAGCATAAGAACAAAAGATCTAAACAAGTACTTACAAGTTGAGAAAGGTCGAATACAAGATGAAAAAGTTTGAAGCCTTTTTGATCAAGATTACAAGCCTAAAAGAGACAAGATATGCAAAGTCTACTTTGAAGAAATCAAGTTCAAAAGGATTAGTTTGAAGGATTCCATCCAAGCATAGTCAAATTTTAGCCCAACAGAGGTTGAGAAAGTTCAACCTAAGAAAGTTCGAGTTAAGAAAGTTCGGTGCCTGCAATCTTCACAACATTACAAAGAATGAAAACTAGTACAGAAAAGTGCTCCGAGGCGCGAAATAGTTATTTTCCACATGGAATCACTTAGGACTTGTTTCTAATGGCTAGAAACACATTTCTAACTATAAATTCGACCGACCCATGAAGATTAGTAAGAGCTTTGCATGGATTAATATTAGGTTACAATAGAAACTCAAATTTGTGTTCGTACTCTATTTTATGCTCTCTTTGAGAGAAGATATATGTTTTACATCTTAGAAGATAAGAGCCATAGAGCTTAAAAGAGATATACACTCTTTGGCTAATTAGAGTGCCTATCCATACACAAACAACCACTAAATCACCACTAAATCTTTGTATCCTTGATCCGGTAGTTATCCTAGGTGTGAGCTAGTGGTGTACTAGTGGTTTGTGTAAATTCGATGTTGATCTAGCCTAGAGTTCCTTTCTCATTCAAAGAATACTCACGAGAAGCATTAGAACAAAAGATCTGAACAAGTGCTTGCAAGTTGAGAAAGGTCAACTGTAAGATGAAAAAGTTTGAAGCCTTTTTTATCAAAATTACAACCCTAAAAGAGACAAGATATGTAAAGTCTACTTTGAAGAAATCAAGTTCAAAAGGATTAGCTTGAGGGATTCCATCTAAGCATAGTCAAAGTTTAGCCCAACAGAAGTTGAGAAAGTTCGAGTTAAGAATTCAAGTTGAGAAAGTTCAGTGCCTACAACCTTCTCAACATTACAAAAAATGAAAACTAGTACAGAAAAGTGCTCCAAAGGTTAGAAATAGTTATTTTCCACATGGAATCACTTAGGACTTTTTTTTAATGGCTAGAAACACATTTCTAACTATAAATTCAACCTACCCATGAAGATTAGCAAGAGTTTTGCATGGATTAACATCAAGTTACACTAGAAACTCAAATTTGTGTTCATACTCTATTTTATGTTCTCTTTGAGAGAAGACATATGTTTTACATCTCAGAAAACAAGAGCTATAGAGCTTAAAAGAGATATACACTCTTTGACTAATTAGAGTGCCTACCCATACACAAACAACCACTAAATCTTTTATATCCTTAATCCGGTAGTGATCCTAGGTGTGAGCTAGTGTGGTGTACCAATGGTTTGTGTAAATTCACTATTGATCTAGCCTAGAGAGGCTTTGTCATTCAAAGAATACTCATGCTTTATCCTAGAGAGGCTGTGTCACTTAAAGCATACTTGTGCTCTAGCCTAGAGATATTGCACCATTCAAAGAATACTCGAGTTTTAGCCTGATGAGGCTATGTGTCAAAGAATACTTGCATTCTTAGCATGGAGAGGTTGTATTGTTCAAATAATATTCATATATTGTGGAAAATCTGTCTGAGTGTAAGCTCCAAAGCCTTTCAAAAGTTACAAGAAATTTCTTAAGTTCTTTAGAACCTTCTGAATTTTGATGATTAAAAAACTTGAACTTAGATTTAAGTGCTACTAATGTTTCAACTTATGTACATCAAAGTACCAAAAAGAAGACTCCTAGAACTTGGTGCGTTTTGAGAAAATTTCCTATCAAAGTTCTTAAGAAAATAAGATTTACAAGTATCTTCGCAAATTCTCAATAAGTACCTTGGCTTATTGATTTGTTGAAGACATACTCAACACTCAGAAGTGAAATGACTCACTAAAAATTTCAATGAAGTTTCTTTGTGTAATTGGCTAAAATGTCAAATCCAAGTAAGGTAATTCAAAAGCATAAAGTTTGTCAAAGAAAAGATTCAAATTAGAAGTGAACTGAAAAGAAAGTCCAATTCAGAAGTATCAGAACTCTAAAGGGAAAAGAGTCATCAATTAGAAGTCTCAAAGTCAGAATACACCAGGAGATGCATCGCTTCTGACTATTGCTAGAAAAGGACAAAACTTTTGAATTAAAGTTGTCTGATAACAAAAGAACAAGAAAAATGGTAATTGTCCTTTTAGAAAGCTACCATTAGAAGATGCAATGGCTAGCTCCTAGAAATCTATAAATAGTTGAAGACTCAAGCCAGAAAGAAGTGATGCACACTGTTATATTTCCTATCTTCTGATCACTTTTCTAAACTCACAATCTTACTTCTGAACTCAATTTCTCATCTACAGTTACCTTTTGATCAAAATTCTAAGTGAGAAATTGAAATTCTATGTTGCGTAATTACTTAAATCCACTCTTTGAGTATTAGAGAGCTTATCCAAACACAAACTCTGTACTTAGGTGTGTATATCCACTCTCTGAGTGTAGAAAGAGAAACAAAAACCTCATCAATTTGTTGTAACCTGATCCAATAGTAATTAAGTAGAGTTTCTAGCTTAAGAAGGCAAATGTTAGAGAAAGAATACTTGTGGAAATACAAAAATTTTGGTTGCTGAAATGGGACTGGACGTAGGTACGTGAATTTGGCCAAACCAATGTAAATTGATTATGTGTTGTCTTCTAAACTCTTCTTACTTTAACTTCTAATATATCTTTTCTGTCAATTAACCATTCTTCTGATCTAATATTTCAATTGTTAAAATTTTATAAAAAAGCTTCTATGTTACAATATCAATTTGTTAACATATTTCATGCAATTACATCTTAACTTCTATTGCTTATGAACTTAAATCTTTTAATCCAAGTGAAAACACTTGAGAAGTTTCTAACTTGGGAAAAAAGTTGGCAAAGTTGGAAGAATAATTCAACCCCCCTTCTTGTGCTGTTACCACCTTAAGTGAGGAGCTGGGGACTCAACGTTGCCTGCATGGTTTGGTATGAACTAGTATAAATCTGTTGTGTTAAGCTTTCTCTTCCTTTATCTTGTTTATATTACTTGCTTTGATATATTTGCACTTCTAGCAAACAAGTTTCTATAGGATATTACATAATCGTTTGCTTAAACTTATACTAAAATAGCTAAGAGTTTGAAACTTAACATAATCTCAAGTATTGAGCTCTATCTTTCCTTATCTATCTTTATTAAGTTGTTTGGTTAATATATCGTTTAAGTTCAATTGGTTTTTATAAGTTAAAGACTAAGATTTTCCCTAAAATGAACTCAAACGACTATTTTAAAAATAAAGCTTCTGCGAGTGTAAATTTGTTTAAAATACACCTTTGCAGTGTCGGTGTAAGTTTATAAATATCAAAATGTGTTTTGGAAAGCTACCATTACAAATTTTCAATTTTATAACTATTAGATGTAAGCTGACTAAGTTAAGAAAATCCAACCTTCTCAACTATAACCTATGTTATTTGTGAACTTTCTTAACTCTAAGTTGTTAGACTTGAGAAAGTTTGAGAAAGGTATTTGTGGTTGCAAATTTTCTCTAGGATTGAGAAGCACAATTCAACCCTACCTTCTTGTGCTTTTACCAACTTTGTCAAAGAGGTTACACAACAAGAGAACTAAAAATCTAAGGTGGCTCCACCATGCTAATGGCCCTTTCAGCTTAGGAGGGGCTAACTACTTAGCAGCGATTTCATCTATTAGGCAGCCTTATCCTTTAATATCTTCATAAACAGCTCCACCTAGTTGACATCTCCTTGCTTGTCACATCGGCTACTCTATCTAATGGACAACATTTTCCTCCCATCTCAATCATAACAAGGGCACCAAAAATGTTATCCCCACTAACAGTTATGGAGTTCTAACAAGTATTTCCTCAATAAAATAAAAAATACTTAATTTTAAGAAAAAATCATCTTAATATTTTTTCCAAAGCTAGCATGGATCTCAGATTTCTTATCAAACTCAACAAGTTCACAAAATTAAAATTTATCAATATATTAAAATTATCATGTAAATATGTAACATCCTCCCTTCTAGCTTAGTTAGATAGCTGATAATCTAGTGAGTTGAGTTTTATTTGACTTGTTTGCATGTTTACATGGATGTTATTGATAACTTACTGAGCAAGTTAACTCTTACAATAAATTATGCTAATTTTAGAAATTATTAATTAATTAAATATATTAATTAAAAAATTTATTACTATGTGTTTAAGATGTTAAAATTCAATAAATTAGTAAATAATTATAATTAGTAAATATGATAGTTTTATAATTAAATAGTAGCTAATAAAAATGCATCTAAGTAGGTTTAGGCATTTATCTAAGCTTATATTATATTATACAATAAAAGTAATGATTACTTGATAACTAATATGATTACATGCAAAATCATGTGAGCGCTTAGCTTAATTCTTACTGGCTTAAAATTAAAAGATTATTATTAGTTGATTTTAAATTTGATTTGACCCAAACCAATTAGATTTCATGCAAGAAATGGTAAAGAACTAAGGAGCAATTCTAGTGGTTAGGATTAAGACACAATGATTATAGGGTTTGCATTTGATTTTAAAATACACCCTAATATGTCCCAGGGTATGAATGAATGAAAGTTTCATAACCTTAAGTGACTTAACCCTACTTAAAGCCCCTACCTCTACACAATGGCATCTCACTTACTCACTCAATTACACTTCACCGTCTCTCCAATCACTCAAACACACTAACATACATTAGATAGACATAGAGGGAGAGAGGAAGTGGAGAAGATCTTGAAGAAACCATTGAAGGCTGCGACTTTGAGCCGATGCATGGTGGCCAAGGAGCAACCATCTCCTCTTACTCTAGTTAGGAAAATTTTTCATCGACTCAAGCTCTGTGCACTCCTTTTTTTCCCTAACCAACCAACATCATTCGCATTTTCTTCCTTAGCTTAGCCAAGAGGTAGGGCTTTCCTCCTTCTCAACTCCTTCTTTATACTTTAATTGTTTGTTTGTTTGAACTTTGATGGTGGTTTGGAAGCTAAGTTAGCCGCAAGTTGGCCATAAAGTGAGGAGGGTTTGGCAATCATGGAGGGTTCCTCCTCCCTCGTGGTTGGCCGCCACTTTTGTGGCTTTGTTGTGGTGGTTGGTTTGGTTAAGACCATGGTTAATATTATTATATTATTTAATATATTATTATATTTTTTATATTAGAATATTTTTTCTATAAAATATAAAAAAATAATAGAATTGAAAAAAGAATTCACATATAGTGACATATATAGTGAAATATGACTCTGGGTTCTCACAAAAAAGAATTAGTTTTTAAATACCCACTTGCTTGTTATTATTATAAGTTAGAAATCCTAGTGATTGGATTTATATAATTATTTTTTATATTAAATATAAATAAATGAGATATAATATTTTAAATAGAATATTTATATGATTCGATTTTCATCAAATGACTATTCATCTATTGTATTTTCACGTAAAAAGAGGAAAAAAAGCTCTATGGAAAAATGGTGGTTCAATTCTTTGTTGTAAGGCCTTAGAGGCCATGGTTGGCTACGGGTGATGCTTAGGAGGAACAAGGGTTTAATTTGATTAAGTTGTTGATTTAAATGTTAAGTAAGCAATTAATGATTATGAATTGAATCTTGGTGTTGTTTTGGGAAGCTTAAATTGATGATTATGGATGGTGGAGCCTGCGGCCATAGTGGCCATTCTCGGGAAGCTTAAGTGTGGCCATGAAGTGCTAAACATCCTTAACTTTGATTGCAATGCTAATTGGGTAACTTGATGATATTAATATATGATTATGTATAATGAGTGCATTTGGAAGCTTACCTAGCCATGTGCTTAAGGAGAAACTTCCTAATTTCATGTTGTTTGTTTACCAAGTTACCTTATTAGGTTATTAGTTATATGTGCTGAATTGAATATTAACAACTTGATGATCATGGATTGATATGCAAATTGCAATGTATGGAGTTCTGTTATTCGTTACACATTTGATGAGCATTTGCAAAGACTGAGCGCTGCTTGAGAAGCTATGATTTTAAATGTATTGTGGTTGAATTGTGCATTATGATGCTCATGAAAATGTAAATGTAAAGATAAGTTTTTCCTAGAGATTAGGTAAGGATTGCATTACCAGAAGCAAGGAATGAGTAAAATAACTTGGTAGGGTTCTATGCAGCAAAGTACGGCTACTAAGAGTGAGTTAGCTCATATTTGATAGGTAAACTATCACCCAATGGTTGAGGATGAGTAATACCCTTCCTAAAATGAGATAGAGGATAAGATACCTTACCTAAGAGATAAGGGGATAAAGCATAAGATAAAAGGAAAGAAAGAGTGTGTTACTGGGCCTTGCATTGGCAATGCATTCTCTATTACATTACTGTTGATATTCTATTGTATCTCTATTTCTAACTTGTTGTAATTAAATGAACCTCTACATCATTTAGAAGCTATTTTGGCTTCGATTACATATTTGTTAACCCTTTTTCTTTTCTGTATCCTGAGGCAACTAGAATTACCATGATGAATATGTATTTCTAACTTATTGTAATTAAATGAACCTCTGCATTAGGAATTAGAAACTGTTTTGGGTTTGGATACATATATGTTAACCTTTTTTCTATATCCCGAGAGAACTAGAACTATCATGATGACGTTCTATTTTGTTAGAATTATTGAGAATTCTTAAAATTCTCACCCTACCATTTCCATGATGTTCCAGATACTGAGCAAGAGACAAGGGAGTTATGCCTCTGATTACCATTTACTATGAGCTTATAGATGACTGGTGGAGCTATTCCCTGGATACCAATACTTATATTTTGTATGGTACTATGAGAGTTCATGTGATGATCACTCCTAGGTGGAGGGTGGAGACCCTGGGTGATGTTCTGGATGTAGTTTTCTTTTGAGATAAGTGTTTTGTTGGATCTTTTATTTTGATTGTATTATATTTCGAGCATGTATTGATATATCTGGATGTTAGTCACCTATTTGAACTTTGTTATGTATATAGTACACTCCTAACTGTGGACTTGACTTGACCCTTGTATGGACTTTGAACAATAGGCACTAATGTCTATGGTTGGACTATATATGTATATGGCGTAGTTTTATGTGGATGTGTAAAACTAAATTTTGTAGATGATGTATTTATTATTCATTGATTCGAATTAGCATACTGAATTAGAGTTCTACCTTGAAGAACTCGCGAAGGAAGAAATAATGTAATAAAAAAATAGGTGATTAGCCAGTACGTGTTATCCAACAGCTATCGGCCTAACTCGCCATGAGAGTTGAATAATTAAACACTACAAGATAAAAATCAAATGGTAAAACGTACATAAAAATAGTTAATTGATCCCAAGGAAAGAATAAATATGACATACAATATGGTTTTATTAAACAATGAATTTAGCTTATTGTACACTCAGATAATAAGACATCGCATTGTGATGAACACTTTCCTATCTAGTTTGCCCGAACATGGGTGAACTATAAAGATTAAGAGACAAAATAAGTTCAAAATAAAAGGAAAAATACCAATAATCATTAAGATTAAAAAAATCATATTTTGGCAAGAACTTGAATAATTTCTAAAGTCTTGTTCCCAAAAAAATAAAAGGTGACACTACGTAAAATAGCCACTCACTAATTAAAAACTTAGCTTGGATGGTCCCAAAACCTGAATCATCGTTAGATGCCACTCCCAAAAGTTTTTAACAAGAACCTTTTACTCTTTTACAAAGAGCCTAGGGAAAAATGGTAATTACACTTATCTGCCTTAAGGCCTCTATAAAACCATTCTTATAGAGAGAATTGTATTATTTATCTGATGTGGGACTTGAAAATAAAACACAATTTCATCCTATGTGGGACGTAAATAACAATTATTATTATTATTATTATTATTATTATTATTATTATTATTATCATCATCATCATCATCATCATCATCATCATCATCATCATCATCATCATCATCATCATCATCATCATTAAAAAAGATTTTAGGTTGGGTTAGACTTTTAGAAACTTGGGAAGTTACGTTCCTTCTCCCTTAAAATAAAATTCATCCTCAAATTTTAAATGAGATAGAGTAATGTTAGATTCAAGACTAAAATGCTTAGGAAAACGGAATGAATAAGACAGAATTTGACAATACAAGAACAAAAATGTGATACCAAGACATTGAGTGAGTGATAATAGCTTTCAGCTTGTAAGTCATGCCTACAGCTACAAGCAAAATTCTATTATACAACTCGTGTTTACCGCCAATAGGACCTACCACCAAAGCTTTGATACCAATTTTATCACGACCCATTTAAGCATCGTGACTAGTGCATAGTTAAACCCTTAACACTTCATTAGCCTTGTAAGCCTAATTTAAAATGTTTTCCAAAATATACAATAACCATAAAAAATTTTAAAAATGTAACCAAATCCTTAGTATAAATTCATAACTCTAAAAAAGAAAAAGAAAAATAGCAATAATTAATTCTCAAAATTTATTTTACAAACTAAACAACTATCCTACAGCTACAGACTGGAATCTGTAATGACTGGAACGAATAGTAACATCATAATTATCTCAATTAACTACCTGAAAATGTGATAAAAATATTTAGAATGAGTCCACAGACCCAATGAGCAAAAAAAGAAAAACAACATAATGAACAAGACTGGAAAGCCAGAAATATGCATGAATTTTTCTTTCTCAAAAGGCTTAAAAGTCATATGAGAATAATTTTGTAACTCATGAACGTAAACATGTTTAAATATATATATAAATAAATAAATGCAAGTATAAAAATTAAATAAATAAATGTTTTCATAAAAATATAATTAAATAAAATATCAAACTTTTCCAATGAAACCTCCAAAGCCATTTTGTGGTAATATTTCATATTTTGGTTTGATGCTATTAATCTATGCTGAAAATCTTGGTTTATTGCTTTAACATTCTTGAGTTAATTAATGCACTTCTATAGAGCTTTTCTTTGAGTTATTGATGTATAGGACCCAAAAATCATGCATGAGAAAGATCTTTAGATGCCTAGAATGACTTGAGAAAGATCATAAAAGACTTGAGAAAGTTCCTTGCCAACCTAAGAAAGTTCCTAGACAACATGCGAAAGTTTCTGAAGAACCAGAGAAAGTTGGTCGAAGTGCAAGTGTTGAGAAAGTTCACATTAATTTTGGTGAAAATTTAAGATCGCTCACAAAAAGTGTTTAAAAAATGAAAGATGTTAGAAGAACATGGTTTCTAACCTTCCATATCAAGTCATATCAACAAAGTGAGAAGAAATCAATCTGAGAATATTCAAGACTTGAGAAGGATAGTTGAGAATGGTCAAGTTAAGAACAGTCATAAATAACCCTTCTTATTGTCTCTAAAGAACAAACCTAGAAAGCAAAGCTAATAAAAATGACTGAAATAAATTTTTAATCATGCTACCAAAGGATAAAGTTGAAGCTCAAAATGATCAATACCAAATGAAAAGCATTAGAACAAAAGATCTAAGCAAGTTCTTACAAGCTGAGAAAGGTAGAATGTAAGATGAAAAGGTTTAAAGCCTTTTGAACAAGATTACAAGCTAAAAAGAGACAACATATACAAAGTTTACTTTGAAGAAATCAATTTCACAAGAGTTAGTTTAAAGGATTCCATCCAAGCATAGTCAAAGTTTAGCCCAGTAGAAGTTGAGAAAGTTTAAGTTGAGAATATTCGAGCTAAGAAAGTTCAAGTAGAGAAAGTTCAGCACCAAAAACCTTCTCAACATTACAGAAAACAAAAACTAGTATAGAAAAGTGCCCTAACTATTAGAAACAACTATTTTCCACTTGGAATCACTTGGGACTTGCTCCTAACAGCTAAAAATACATTCCTAACTATAAACAACTATTAGCATGGATTTACATTAGATTACACTAGAAACTTAGATTTGTGTTCATACTCTATTTTATGTTCTCTTTGAGGGTAAGATGGCTAGATGCATAAGAAGGGGGATTGAATTGTGCCTTTTGAAACTTTTCTGAACTTTTCCTAAAACTTAAAACAACTATCTCAAGAATTTAACTTGGATAAACAAATCCAATTGTTAACAAAATAAGATCAAAAAGGTTATAGGGTAATAGAAATTTGTTTGGAATGCTTTAAGAAACTTCTCTTAACAAGTTGAAAAACTTTTACTGATATACAATTAATCAAAAAATAGTTTTACAAAATTTTCTCTTTATCAAAAAGAACATGCAAATGATCATAAATATAAATATGCAACAAGTTCAAAATCTAATGAGAAAGGGAAGACAAGCAATACAAACAGGATTTATATTAGTTCAGCCCAACCACTTAGCTTACATCGAGTCCCCAACAGAACACTAAGATTTTCACTATTCTGAGTATTCTTTGATAAGTAGCCTCTCCAGGCTAAATACAACAACAAAGTATTCTTTGGACCATATCCTTTCCAAGCTAACACTTAGAGTGTTCTTTTCTCACCTAGCCTCTCCAAGCTCAACACTAAGGCCACTACTGGGTCAGGATATAAAGAAATAGAGTTTTGTTTATGTTTAAGCTCGCTAACACTCAAAGAGTGGATACAAACACTTAGAATTAGAGCAAAGAAGTTCTATTCTACTTAAAATGTACAAACAGTAGGAGTAGAAGAACTTTTTGTACATTAGAAAGTTACAACAGATTGAGAAAACTATTAGAGAGTAGAAGCATGACTTTTCTCAATAATAAAATCATTCACCAACCTAGTCTTCCAACCTTTATGATCTGACGATTATATCTACATCTTAAGTGTCTTATGTTTAATCTAATTGGACTCCATATGTGCTTAATTGTTAATATTTAGTTAAGTTTCTAGATATGAAGCTTAATCGAATCCTTATTGTGAAACTATGCTTAAGTGTGATTATAAGTGCTCACAATTGAATTGTGCTTTTCAGGAGATCTTTGAATGATAGAGTCCAGTAGCATCAAACCAAGCTTGCTATCCACTTGAGGAGAAAGCTAAAGGCTCAAGGAGATCAACATCACCTCTAGAAGCAAGGAGAGAAGATCAAATGTGAAGAATTAGGGCTAAACATAAAGAAATCAAGTGATACGCCCCGTGTCCTCAGACACAGGAGGGTCGTGTCCTTCTCTAGCATCTCAATTGGACATAATGTTAAGCACGACCGAAGACATAACCCATGTCCCTAGACATGAGGGGGGCGTGTACCTCTCTATTTGCTCAATCCCACGAGAATTATGTTAACAGACTAGACACAGAAGGGCGTGTCATCAGACACGACCCGTGTCTGTGGCTTAAAAAATTAATTTCGAATCTGAATGATAAGCTATGGGCCCAAAGCTATAAATAAGATTGTTTAGGGTGCCAAAAGGGAGAGTCTGGGATAGACGCCGCCAAGAAACTGAAGAGAACTCGAAGAAGAGTAGAGAGGGACATTTGATCAAAGATTGGAGATTTGGGTTCGAGCCATTAGAGGTCAATCAACCTTGATCATTGGAAACTAGATTGATCTTCAGTTTTCTTTCACCCTTGTATACTTGACGATGTCTTTCTTTCATTTTTATTTTGATTTTGAATTTGCCATGTATGGCTAAGTTTCTTATTTGGTTAAGGGAAGATGAAACTTTAGTTTTGATCTTGTGAATCCTATATGCTTCTTTATTTCAATAAAGTTGTGTTTTTATTCATATGTTTCTGATCTTAATTTAGTATAAAGATCTTTATACTCTTTGCCAATTTTGAAAGTGGTAAAACTAGGATTGCTGTGTGCAGTTGTAGAGGTAGGACTAGTGAGACATATGATCTAATCAATTCAATCCTGGTGTGTGATTGAACCTTAGTGTGATTAGTTTTCTAAATCTTAATGCAATCATTAGGTAGATATAAGAGCAGTTGCTTTATAACTAACTAGTGATTAGGGCTTAATTTGAGTGGTTGCTAAATTAACTAAAACCTAAGGAAAATAGAGAATTATTCTCACAATAGCATAAAGACATAATTGATCATGTTAGGATAACGGATATGAAGGTTAACATTTTCATATAAATCTAGTAGTGGATTCTATCTCTTAACTAATACCTTTAAATTGGTAATTCAAATCATATTTACTGTTGTTGCTTTAGACTTAATTTCTAACTTAACTTCTATTCTTCGCTTTCTCAAACAAAATCCCTTTTTTTGTTTATTATTCTTCGGAGTTTAATTTAGGAATTAATTTATAATGTTAATTGAATTAGTTCTCTATGGATTGACCCTTGATAACTACAATTGATTGTAAGGTTTATATTTTTTGTGGAACTTGGCAACTGATTTTAATATTAATTTTATTCACAACCTAGCAGTTACACCAAATTTTGGTGTTGTTGCCGGGGGACTAATTTTTTGATTGCGCTATTAATCTGTTTCTTATTTTTCACTCTGTTTTGTTTCAATTTTTTATTTTAATACTTTAATTTGTTCTTTCTGACTGTTTTGCAGGTGTTTATGTCTATTGAAGGATTGGGTAAGAAATTAAGGAATTTGAGGCACTACATTGATCAAGTCAGCTCACATCCTAAATTTCCCTTACATCCATCTAATTCCCAATTCACACCTACTGACATTGAAGCTGCCCGCCATATAGATCTATTAAGTTCTGAGACATTTGAAGAGGAGGCGATGGCAGAATCTACTCGAAGGGTGTTGGGTACTCCAAACTTAGACCAACAACCTCTGTGCATAGAGATTCTTGAAACTGAGGAGGCATTTGAGTTGAATCCGGCCTAATTCATCTTTTGCCATCTTTCAATGGATTAGTCGGGGAGGATCCCAACAAGCATTTGAAGGAGATCCATGTGGTGTGTTTTAGAATAAAGCCCATGGGAATTCTAGTAGAACAAGTCGAGCTAAGAGTTTTTCCATTTTCATTAAAAGATTCTGCAAAGAAGTGGCTATACTATTTGCCACCCGGATCCATCCAGTCATGGCAGGACATGGCTCAAGCTTTCCTAGATAGATACTTCCTTGCCTCAAAGGCCGCAACCATCAAAAAAGAAATTTGTGGCATCCAACAAAGGCATGGGGAGTTACTTCATGACTATTGGGAGAGGTTTAAGAGATTATGTGCTAGTTGCCCTCAACATCAAATCAGTGAGCAACTTCTGATTTAGTATTTCTATGAAAGTTTGCTAATGATAAACCGCAATATGATTGATGCTACTAGTGAAGGAGCTTTGGTTGATAAGACTCCTCAAGAGGCTAGGAACTTGATATAGAGAATTATTGCAAACACTTAATAATTTTTTTCACCAGGAATGATACTGGAGTGAGAGTGGCTAAAGAGGCAGAAACTTCCAGTTTGCAGCAACAAATGGCTCAGTTAACTAACATGGTTCAATGGCTAATGGATAATGGGAAAGCACCGATAAATGCTTGTGGGATTTGTTGCTCTCCTGGACATCCCACTGATATGTGTCCCACTCTACAAAAGGACACAAATGAGAAGGTAAAGGCCATAGGGGGATATTCTGGACCTTCCAAAAACTACAACCCCTACTCCAATACATATAATTTGTGGTGGAGGGATCATCCTAACTTGAGCTATGGAAAGCAGCCCCAGAATCAACCTCAAGCCTATGGACCTCCAGGATTTCAAAAAAAGCAAGCACATTTCCCTCAAAGACAACAACAAGCTCTAGCTCCTAGGCAATCTGAGCCCTCATTGGAGGAGTTAATGAGGCAAATGGCCACTAGTAACATTCAATTTCAGCAGGAGCAAAAGGCCACTATACAAAGCTTCCAATAAGAAACAAGGGTCACTATCAGTAACCTGTAGAACCAAGTAGGGCAGCTAGCCACAGACCTCAACAAGGTTCAGAGCCAACTTTCTGGGAGACTTCCCTCACAACCAAAAGTGAATCCTAGGGAAAATGCTAGTGCTGTCACATTGCAAAGCGGGAAGGTGTTAGATGAACCTACATCTTCTCCACAAGTTACTAAAGAAAAAGATCAAGAGCCTAAGGAGGTAAATAAGGAGGGGCAAAACTCTAAGATCCCTAAGGTAAGTATTCCTTAACCCCTTCCTAAGTATATCACTAAGGCCCTATTCCCTAGTAGGTTGGTTAAGAATAAGAAAAATGAAGTAGATAAAGAGATCTTAGAGACCTTTAGGAGACTAGACGTTTACATTCCTTTGTTAGATGCCATTAAGCAAGTGCCTAGGTATGCTAAGTTCTTAAAGGAAATGTGCACTAACAAAAAAAAGTTAAAAGATAATGAGAAAGTCCAAGTGGGAGAGAATGTATCGACTGCGATTAAAAGAAACTCCCAACTAAGTGCAAGGACCCTTGAACATTCACCATACCATGCACTATAGGTAGCACAAGGTTTGAGAGGACAATACTAGATTTAGGTGCATCCATAAATGTCATGCCTTACTCCATTTATGCATCTTTATATCTAGGTCCTTTAGAGCTAACTGGTGTTATTATTTAACTGGCAGATAGATTTAATGCATACCCAAAAGGGGTTGTTGAGGATGTGTTGGTGTAGGTGAATGAACTAGTATTTCTAGCATATTTCTATGTGCTGGACATGGAGGAGGATAAATCCCCCAACTTTGCTCCTATTTTGTTGGGGAGACTATTCTTGAAGACTGCACGGACAAAGATTGATGTGCACTCAGGGACGTTGACCATGGAATTTGATGGGGAGATGATTAGATCCAACATTTTTAAGGCTATGAGATACCCGAATGATGTGCACTCTGGTTGTTTGATTAACTCTTTTGATGCTTTTGAATTTTTAATTTCTATATCTTGAGTTTAATCATTATGATGCTCTTGATGCAGTCTTGATTCATAGCTTAGATTTACCAGAAGAGAAGAGGGATGATGAAGGAGAGTCATGGAGTGAAGACATTAATGATGTAGTAGCAGCCTTACATGAGCTCTCTTCCACTTCAGAAAGACATGAGGTTTCTTATGTTGAGTTACAAGTTACTAATGATACACCTAAACCTTCTGTTGTGCAGGCACCAGAGTTGGAATTGAAGGAATTGCCTAATCATCTCAAATATATATTCTTGGGAGAGAAGGAAACACTTCTAGTGATCATTGCTAAGTCACTCACCTAAGAACAAGAGGAGAAATTAGTGTCTGTATTGAAGGAGCATAAGACGACCATTGGTGACTATAGCAGACATCAAGGATTACCCTCTCCATTTGCATGCATAGAATCTTAATGGAGGAAGGGGCTAAGCAGTGAGAGATCCCCAGAGGAGGTTGAATCCTCCTATAATGGAAGTTGTGAAGAAGAAGATATTGAAACTCTTGAGTGTGGGGGTGATCTATCCCATTTCTAACAGCAAGTGGGTAAGCCTGTTCCAGGTAGTACCAAAGAAATATGGAATCACTGTGGTAAGAAATACTGAAAATGAGCTTATTCCCATTAGGCTACAAACAGGGTGTCGTGTTTGTATAGATTATAGAAAATTAAATACTGCCACTAGAAAAGACCAATTTCTTTTGCCCTTTATTGATCAGATATTGGAGAGATTAGCTGGTCATACTCACTACTATTTTCTGGATGGATTTTTAGGATATAACCAGATTGCTATTGTTCTAGAAGATCAGGACAAGATCATTTTCACTTGTCATTTTGGTAATTTTGCATATAGGCGAATGCTTTTTGGACTTTGCAATGCACTAGGAACCTTTCAGAGATGTATGGTAAGCATATTTTCTGATTATATAAAGAACATTATAAGGTCTTCATGGATGATTTTAGTGTATTTGGGAATTGATTTGAGAATTGTTTAGAGCATTTGAAATTGGTACGAAAAAAATGCATTGACACTAACCTTGTGTTAAATTGGGAAAAATGTCACTTCATAGTAGAAAAGGATATAGTGTTAGGTCATGTGGTCTCCGCTAGGGGAATTGAGGTTAATAGAGCTAAGGTAAAGCTTGTGCATTCCTTACCCCCGCCTACTAGTGTGCGGAAAATTCATTCTTTTATTAGTCATGCAGGTTTCTATCAGAGATTCATCAAGGATTTCTCCAAGATATCATTGCCCCTTTGCACACTACTTCAAAAGGATGTTCTATTCCATTTTGATGAGAAGTGTATGGACGCTTTCACCAAACTCAAGGAGTTGATGACTATGGCGCCTATCATTAGGTCACCAAATTGAGAGCTATCATTCGAGTTAATGTTTGATGCTATTGACTTCGTGGTAGGGGCTGTCCTAGGACATCAAGTTGATAGGGTGCCTTATGCTATCTACTATGCATCAAGGGCCCTAAGTGATGCTCAACTTAATTACTCTACAATTGAAAAAGAGCTTCTAGCCGTGGTTTTTGCTTTAGAAAAGTTTAGATCATATCTAATTGGTTCTAAGGTAATTATTTTTTTTATCATGTAGCCTTAAAGTACGTACTTGTGTAGAAGGATGCGAAGCCTAGATTGCTCTAATGGATTCTACTGCTCCAAGAGTTTGATTGGAAGATTAAAGACAAAAAAGGGAGCGAAAACTTGGTGATAGAGGTTGGTGATTGAGGAGGAGGAGATGCCTATCAAAGAGAGTTTTTCAGATGAGCATCTAATGGTCATCAGAACTACAATTCCTTGGTATACTGATATTGTCAACTACTTGGCCACCAAGGACTTTTCGGAGGGCTTGAACAAGGTGCAAAGAGATAAATTGAGGAGTGATTGCAAATATTATATCTGGGATGATCTTTACCTCTGGAAGCATTATGTAAATCAAGTGATTAGGAGATGCATTTTTGACTTAGAAACTCACTCCATACTCTCTTTTTGTCACACCTATATGTATGGAGGGCATTTTGGAATGAAGAGGACAACCAACAAGGTGCTTGACATCTACAATATTCAAGGATTTTTACAACTTTTGTAAGTCTTGCGACCAATGTCAAAGGACAAGTAATATTGGTCCTAGAAATCAAATACCTCAAACTCTGATAATTTTTGTGGAAGTTTTTTATGTTTGGGGCATTAACTTTATGGGATCGTTTCCCCCTTCATTTGGTTTTTTATACATTCTCCTAGCTGTTGAATATGTATTAAAATGGGTGGAAGCAAAAGCCACCAGATCTGATGACTCTAAAATTGTTGTGGATTTTGTGAAATCTCACATTTTTTGTAGGTTTGAAACTCTAAGGGCCATAATTAGTGATCAAGGGACATATTTTTGTAACAAAACATTTGAGGCTCTCTTGAAGAGATATGATGTGATGCATAGGACTTCTACTCCCTACCATCCACAAACAAATGGGCAGACCGAAGTTTCCAACTGGGAAATAGTCCATCCTTGAAAAAATAATGTATCCAACGCGTAAGGATTAGAGTACTAAACTTGATAATGCATTATGGGCTTATAGGACTACATATAAGACCCCTGATTGGTATGTCACCATTTTGGTTGATATATGGAAAGCCTATCATTTACCTGTGGAGTTGGAGCATCGATCTTATTGGGCTATTAAGCAAGTCAACTTGGATTTGGAAGGTGTTGGAAAGTAAAGGAAGCTCCAATTACAAGATTTGGAAGAATTGAGGAATGAGGCTTATGAGAGTGCCCTTACTTACAAGACAAAAACCAAGGCATTCTATGATTAAATGATCTCTAGGAAAAATGTCAAAGAAAGACAAAGAGTGCTACTATACTAATCTAGACTTAAAATGTTTCTTGGTAAATTACGTTCTAAATGGATTGGACCATTTATGGTAACTCATGTTTTTCCTTCAGGTGTAGTGGAGATCATGAATGAGGCATGTGAAAAAACATTCAAAGTTAATGGACACAACCTCAAGCCTTACCATGAGCTTCCAGATTACGAAGAAGTGGAAGAGATGACCCTACTCTATCCACGTTATGAAGAACATTAAGGAGTGGCATAATGTCAAGCTGAGGACAATAAACCAAGCGCTTAATAGGAGGCAACCCATCACCAAGACAAGTTAGATTTGCTTTCTTTGTCCTTCTTATTTTATGTTTCTTTTTGTTTTCTTGATTAGTTTCTTAGGTTACGTAGATCTTGGTGTGTTTCTTGAATAATTATCTAGGAACCCTTAGAAATCTTTGTGTTTTGTTATGCTGGGATTGTGGTTGAATGCATGATTTATTTGTTTCATGAGTGTTTCAGGTCATGATAAGAGTTTTAGGTGGATGAGAACCCTTGGGAATTAGTAATTTAGTGGGGAATTAGTGTGGATTACAAAGTTGCCAAGTCAGTGAACAACGTGAGGGGTGTTGTTCAAGACACACCCCATGTCTCCAACAAGGTGAAGCCCCAATTGCTCACAAAACCATACATAAGGTGGGCCATGTCTAATGTCTTCTAACTGTGAAGCCCTATTTGCTTCCAGAACTTTACACAGGGGAGGCCGTGTCATAAGACACGGTTCGTGTCTTAGAATGTTGGAACCCCAATTACTCATAGAGCCATACACGGGGGGGGGGGGGTGTCACAAGACACGGCCCGGGTTCGCGTGATATATCCCTTTTTAACCCTATCTTAGGGTTTCTAGGCTACTTTCTTCCCCAAATCCTCTTAAGTGCTGCCCTTCCACCACTTTTTTCCCCAAATTTCTTCCATCCAAGCACCAATAACGCTCATATTTCTTCTTCCCATCCATTTTCAAGAACCAAACATTTCCCTTCTTTCTTCCTAATCCACTCCCAACGCCCCAAAATTCTCTCCTTATATCTTCTCCTCGCTACCCACCTCCTTTTCCTTTAGTTTCATCTCTAATGGCTCTAAAGAAGCGGATAAAGACCACGACAGGGACTTCATGCTCTAATTACCCTAACAGTGAATCATCTAGGTGAGCAAGGGCACCTTCCCTACCTCCACCTGTAGAGCCACCTCGACAGGTACATGTGCATCCTCTAGATAGGAAGGAGATAGTACCTACTCAGCATCTAAATGAGGATACATTAAGAGCTATCAATTTACATGAGGAGGTCTATGATTTATTACGTAGAATAGGATGGGTTGAGTTTGCCAACATGCGTAGGCCTTCCTATGCTGATTTGACTAGAGAGTTTCTTTCAACTTTTACCTGCAAACTGTACCCCCTAAGTGATCAATCTGGTTGGCCAGGAGAAATAACTTTCAAATTCATAGAAACACCCTATGAATTAAACATTCATTAGTTTAGGTCCATCTTTGGCTTTCCTATGGGGCAAAATCGTATTCCCTCTGACTTCTGACAGGAGCATGCTTGGTATAAATTGACTATTGCAAATCCTGGTAGTTATGAGCCTAAATCTTCTATGGCTTCCAAGCTCTGATCCTTTACCTTCAGATACATACAATAGTGGTTAGTAAATACAATTTATGCAATGGGGGAAAGCTAGGGGGTCCTTAGTAGGCCCGTGTTGTTTTTTTTACATTGCATGGTGCATGGGAAAAAAGTGGATGGGGGTTATTTGTAATTAATTCAAGCAGAGTGGAGTGGATCTAGACTTGTTGCTAGAGAAGGATCCTATAAAGGCACCTAGTGCCATTGATAGGCTTATTCTGGTAGCCATGGCTATGTGCATGAATCAGAATGGTGCCCTCCGCTTAGTTAGTGCTGATGGTAAAGTCCTACCTAGGAGAGCTCTGATACCTGAGCCATAGGAGCATGTTGCAGCATAATGCCTCTGGAGTATATTCCCTATTTTTCAGTAGATGTAGAGCCATCTGGTAGAGCTGCTTCATATGATGAGGTCATGGCCCGTATTAATAGACTGGAGTTGGATCATGCCACCTGATTCCAGCACTTGGAGGATCGCTTCCAGTAGTTGGAGGAATTCACTACCTGGTGGATGGATACCATAGATGGCAAGTTGGATGCTTTGCTTTAGAGGCCATTTTATCCCCCACCCCCATCTTGATTTATTACTCTTATTGTTTTGGATTTTGCTTTAGATCTGACTGTTGGTATTTTGGCATTGTATTTAGATCTGATTTTAGGATATCAATGATAACTATTGATTATGGATTCAATTTCCTTATTAATGTATTTGAATATGCACTATTGGTTTACTTGAGTTTATTTTCTCTCATGTGTATATGCCTTGACATTAGGGACAATGTCTACTTTAAGTATGGGGGGTAATGATCTTAGTTGAATATATGGTGCATGTCTCTCCAATGGGTTTTACAGTGATTGGAGTGGTGAGCAAAAGATCAATTTAAAAGAAATGAAAAAAAAATTGAGAAGTTTTTTAAACTTGAAGGAGTAGACTTTCTTACTTTTCAAATCTGTCATATGAGGTTTTGAAAAATTGAATGGTTAATTCAAATGTGATAGATTGAGACCTAGGGAGATTTTGAGCCTTATTGTGAATGGCTAATATTATGCCATCTTTGTTCTTTGTTGTGTGATTCCACTCATGACTGTGTTCTTCAAAACTTGTCTTGATTCTTTTTAAGTTACAATTGACCATTGCACACATTTGAAATGACAAAGGCATTTCTTTCAAATAACTACTGGCCAAATAGTCATCCTTGCATTTTTATCCATTGTTTACCCCTTTGAGCCTAATTGACCTTTTCTTTCTTTCCTTCTATCATAGCTAAATACAAGCTTAAAAGTGAAAAACCATTATGCTACCCTACCTTAGGGAGTAGAAGAGCTTAGTAATTATGTTGGGAATTAGTTTTGAATAAGTGTGGGGGGATTTAACAATGTGTTTTCCTAGCTATGTATACATATAAAAATTCAATATTGGCAAAATATTAAGATGCTTGGATGTGATGTTTTTATTAAAAAAAAAAAGCTCAAAAGTGAAAAAGCGTTGGGGTAATTTTTATTGTAATGATTGAATATATTTCTCTTTGCTCTTCTACTTCCTATGGTCTAACTTTGCTCATCTTTGGTGTATCCTACCTTAACCCTGACCCCATTACAACCTAATTAAAAACCTTTTGATCTTTGTATGCATGTGACCTAGGTGCTAGAGAAGTAGAGGCTTGCCAAGCTTATGGTCGGGCATGTTTTCATGAGTGGGTTGAGAGTAAACATAAGCTCTAAACACTTGAGTGAAAGAGTATATTTGTGAGGATCTATCATTTTGACTTAATCCTGATATTTGATTGACTTTACTTGCTGGTTTGGATTGTCAGGGGAAGAAATTCCTGATTACTTAGATTCCTAAAAAAAAACTAAGGTGTGTAGGTCTTTGCTCATTGTTCTGCACTTTCATTGCTTGTTGGGAAACATGTGCTTAATTGTATATTTTTGTCTAGGAGTGCAAAAAGTTAAGTGTGGGGGTATTTGATCTGTCGATTATTTCTACATCTTAAGTGCCTTATGTTTGGTCTAATTGGACTCTATATGTGTTTAATTGTTAACATTTAGCTAAGTTTCTACATATGAAGCTTAATTGGATCCTTATTGTGAAACTATGCTTAAGTGTGATTATAAGGGCTCATAATTGAATTATGCTATTCAGGAGATCTTTGAGTGATGAAGTCCATTAGCATCCAACCAAGCTTGCTATCCACTTGAGGAGAAAGCTAAAGACTCAAGGAGATCAACATGAACTCTAGAAGCAAGGAGAAAAGATCATATGTGAAGAATCAGGGCTGAACATGAATAAATCAAGTCACACGGACTGTGTCCTCAAACACAGGGGGATTGTATCCTTTTCTGGCATCTTAATTAGATATAATATTGAGCATGACCGAAGACACTACTTGTGTCCCCAAACATGAGGGGGGTCGTGTACCTCTCTGTCTGCTCAATCCCATGAGAATTATGTTAACAGACTAATAAGACACAGGGAGGCCATGTCATCAGACACGGCTCGTGTCTGCGGCTTAGAAAATTAATTTTGAATTTGAATGATAAGCTATGGGCCCAAAGCTATAAATAAGATTGTTTTGGGATCCAAAAGGGAGAGTCTGGGATAGAAGCTGCTAAGAAATTAAGAGAACTCGAAGAAAAGTAGAGAGGGAGATTCGATCAAAGATTAGAGATTCAAGTTCGAGCCATCGGAGATCAATCAACCTTGATCATTGGAAACTGGTCTGATCTTCAGTTTTCTTTCACCCTTGTATTCTTGACGATGTCTTTCTTTCCTTTTTCTTTTGATTTTGTATTCGTCATGTGTGTCTAAGTTTCTTATTTGGTTAAGGGAATATGAAACCTTAGTTTTGATCTTATGATTCTTACATACTTTTTTATTTCAATACAGTTGTTTTTTTATTCATATGTTTGTGATCTTAATTTAGTATAAAGGTCTTTATACTTTTTGCCAATTTTAAAAGTGGTAAAACTAGGATTGCTATGCACGGTTGCGATGGTAGGACTAGTGAGACATATGATCTAATCAATTCAATCTCAGTGTGTGATTAGACCTTAGTGTGATTAGTTTTCTAAATCTTAATGTAATCTTTAGGTAGATATAAAAGCAGTTGCTTTATAGCTAACTAGTGATTAGGGCTTAATTTAAGCGGTTGCTAAATTAACCAAAACCTATGAAAAATAGAAAATTATTCTCACCATCGCATAAAGACATAATTGATTATGTTGGGATAAAGGATACGTAGGTTAGCATTTTCATATAAATCTAGTGGTGGATTTCATCTCTTAACCAATACCTTTAAATTGGTAATTGAAATCGTATTTACTGCTGTTGCTTTAGAATTAATTTCTATTCTTAGCTTTCTCAAACAAAATACCTGTTTATTTTGTTTATTGTTCTTTGGAGTTTAATTTAGGAATCAGTTTATAGTATTAATTGAATTAGTTTTCTGTGGATCGACCCTTGCTAATTACAACTGGTTCTAAGGTTTTTATATTTTTAGTAGAACTTGGCAACTGATTTTGATCTTAATTTTATTCATAACCCACCAGTCACACCACTTTAATGCTTTGAAACAACTTCGATTTATAGGCTTTGATCAATTCTAGTCATTGAGAGTGCATCAAATGCGCTTGGTAGCTTTTCTGGAGCATTAGGAAAAATAACCCATTATTTTCTCTTATTTTGATTAGCTTTCTAGTAGCTTTCCAACTTCTCTTCATGGTAACAAAATGTTTGTTTAGTGATAGAGACTTTCTATGAAGCAATTGGAATGTCTTGAGTTTTATCTTTGAAGTACTTTTCTGATCGAACTATTCTTATGATATTCTAATCTCCTTTCTAATAGGTTTTTTGATGGTTTTTTTAGCAGCATTCTGATGTCTTTTTCAACAACTTTCTGATGAGATTTTTTAGTAGTCAAGTGTTTGAAGCTAGTGTTCTTCATATAAGAATTAGATCCCACAACCTAACATACTTCAACACATACATTAACAAGGCTCGACTAATAGACATAATCAGTTAGAATAATTAATCAGAATAATATGAGTGTAGTAAGTTTTATGATGAATGCACAATGTATGGACAAAAAGTATTAGTTTGTTAAGCATCAAACCAGGATAGGCTTCAAAAAACTTAGGCTCAGAAAGGGGTCTTAAGATTTTGGAGCTAACATTCTCCCATTTTTTGATGATGATAAACCATTCTTTTTTTAGTATACTTTTCTAATCAATAGGCTTTTTTATGTAGGTCTTTCTGATTTTGAAGGGGTATTACATATTGGTTTGTTAAGCATTAAAACTAAAATAAGCTTAAGAAAACTTAAGCACATAAAGGTCTTAAGATTTTGGAGCTAACATTTTCCCCCTTTTTGATGATGACAATCCAATATTTTTTTAGGATACTTTTCTAATCAAGAAGTTTTCTTATGTAGGTCTTTCCAATTTCGAAGCTCCCCCTTAACTTATGCATTCAACAAATGTTAGTCTTCACGAATAGGTTAAAAGCTATGAAATGTATTAGAGCATTTTATGATAAAAGAATATCAGAGTGAGAAGTATCAAAGCATATGTATATGTTTTTTAGCATACTTCTGAACAAGAAAAGTTAAAGGTAATGATAAAAAAAATTGAAATACTGAATAACTTCAATTATATTCATTCATATTTTTAAAAATATTTTAAAAGATTACAAATAGGCTTCAGAAAAGATTAACTATTCCTACTCCCCCTTTGTCATCATAAAAACATAAAATATGCATTGAAGTGCTTGATCATCGTAGACGACCATAAAATGCAAATGAATTAATAGAAGTTGAGATAAGATTGAATTTTGATGCTTGAGGTGTTCTGGTAAGTGAACCTTCGACCTTTGTTTTCAACTTCATACTTGATCAGCTACCTCCTCTCAAAACTCTTAAATCTTTCCTTGAATTCCTCAAGTGAATTGAGAACAATATCAAATTTCTCATTCACTTCTCTACTGAAGGCTTTTTGACTTCTTTTCAACCTCTTCACCTTAGAGTTAAGGCGTCCAATTTTCTCATCAAGAGACCATGAAGTTCTTGTTCTTTCATAATGGATGGGACATACTATAGGGAGGCAAAGGTGTATACTCAATAGAAAGTAATGCATGTGCATATCTTTCTTGTTTAGAAAGGTTCAGATTAACATCTAAGCCATTTTGTGGTTTAGTAGCAACAATGTCTTGTGGTTTAGCAACTGACTCATCTTCCAAAAGATGGAATGATAGAGAATGAGTTGGTGGATTGACCAACATAAATTAAGTTTCAGGTTTAGCAGTAGGGGTAGATGGCTCAAATGCAGTTTACTGAAGTTGTGGTGAAGAATTTACGAAAGTATCAAATTATAATACCTCAGTGTCACCAGATAGAGTAGGTGCATGTTTCTCAGTCTGAGTAACATTGAAATGAGGTGAACTAAGGAGTGTTGAAGGAAGAGTATTGAATATGGCTTGAACAACAGAGGTAAAGGCTTGTTTAAGAACATCAGAAACATTTGGATCATAAGAGGATCCAACACTATTTGTAGCTTCCTCCTCTCTAATGTTCTAAGCTTCCACATTGAGATCAATTTCCCTAATCATCTTAGTAAAGCTTTCTAGTTCTTCTTGTTGTACTTGAAGGGCTTCCTCTTCTTCAATAGCTGACTTTCCTTTTTTTTTCAATAGAGTCTTTTGATTTTACTTCTCCTTCTATTCTTTATTCATTTTTTTCTTATTCTTTTTCTCCTTCTCTTTCTTCTTCTTTTTCTACTTCTTCTTATGCTTCTATATCTTTTTTAGCTTTTTCTTCTTCTTCTATAATTTTTTCTTTTTCAAAGCTATTTTCTAATAGGCTCTTCTATTATTCTTCTTCTTCTAGAATGATCTCCACGATGGTGTGAATTGCTCTGATAATGATTTTCTGTGTACATCTCACATTGTCAAAAACCAAAGGAGCATACTATTCAGGTTCTTCTTCCTTTTCTTGAACATCAACAAACTTTGCATATAGGGTTTAAGTCTCATTTTTATTCTTTATTCTTTTTCTTCTCTAGACAACACATCAACCACTTTGGATTTTGGAGTTAGGGCATCAAGAGCATCAACATCATCATCATTATCATCTTGACTATGTTTTTTCTTTTCATCATTCTTTCTTTTCTTTTCTTCTTCCTTTATTTTCTCATCATGTTCTTCTTTTTTTTCTTTTTCTCTTCTCTTTTTCTTTCTTTTTCTCTTTAGCTTTCTCATGCTTTCTTATCTTTTTCTCTTATTTCTCTTCAATTTTTTCTTCTTTTTCTACTTTTCTCTTCTTCACTTTCTCTACACTCACTTTTAGAACTAAATGCAAATCAAGATGCATCATCTTCAAATTGTTGTAGGTGCACTCTAAACTAGCAGGGACTGAATCTTCATGAGTAAGATCCCCTCTATTGTATATAAAGATCATGGTCATTAACATCCCATAAGGAATGTAAGTTTTCTTCAAGGGTGTGTTGAGAGCAGCAACCATATGCTTAAGATCATGAAGGGGAGACTTACTCTTTTTCTTGCAAAAAGATGATATAGCACAATGATACTAGAATTTGTGACTCTTTCTTTACTTCTAACATGAGGTAAGATGAAATTAACAAGCATGGTATGGAGGAATCTTACTTTATTTAGCAACATATAGACAATGAGGCTTTCTTCATCAACGTCTTCATTAATAAGATAAACAACTTCTGCCTTTACCAATTCTTTCTCTTCCATCCAGTCCAGACAATTGTAGGACTTAAGTCCTTTGTTCTTGGCTCTAGTGACTTTAGCCAAAATCTCTAGGGAGATAATGATCTCTTCTCCATAGAGATTTCCAACCAGTTTGTCTTCTTCTTCTCTTGCTCCAACAAAGAATGAATGAACCAGAGTAGGGTAGATACGTCTAGATAACTCAAAGAATTTTTCCTATCTCTGCTTTCTGATCTCTTCAGAAATCTCCATTCTATAGGTTGTCATTCTGTGAATGCTTATGTCTTGAAGCATATCAAATGGGTTTTTGATGATAACAAAGCCAAAGATGAAGATTAAGATCAAAAGAGAAGACTAAGATCAAAAGATAAAGACCAAGATCAAAAGAGGTATATTAGATATAGGTCTTAGAATATCAATGTAAAATGCCCTTTAAGTATCTCAATGATTCTCAAATGGTTTTTCAAAATATCATTTCTAAAATAAGTGTGAAAATTCAAAGTTACACATGTTTTTCAAAGAAACATTATTTTCAAATGTTAGATTTAACACTCATGAAAGGATTTATGTTTAATCAAATGTCTTGAGGTGTTAGAAATAGCTTACAAGCTTTATTGGACTTGAAAAGTGTGTTCAAAAGCTAATGTAATCGATTACATGATGTTTATAATCGATTACACAGCAAACAGAGGCCTTGTAATCGATTACATGAGCAATGTAATCGATTACAAGCAAGTCAGAGGCCATGTAATCGATTACACAAATAATGTAATCGATTACAATAAGCCCAGAAAGGCAAGAACACGTTCAAAGAGTTATGTAATCAATTACATGGATATTGTAATCGATTACACAGTAAGACAGAAGCCATGTAATTGATTACATGGATATTGTAATCGATTACAAGCAAGTCAAAAGCCATATAATCGATTACACCAATAATGTAATCGATTACAACGAGCCCAGAAAGCCAATAACACGTTCAAACAGCCATGTAATCGATTACATAAATTGTGTAATTGATTACACGTGGTCTGACAGAATCCAACGGCTATTTTAACTACATTAAAAGCTTGGCTTTATCACCCCCAACAGCTCTTTTCTTCATATAACTTATAAATACTTACTTTGGGTCTTCATTAAGGGTTGAACTTCATTTTAGAACATCAATCTAACACTCATATATGAGAATTAATCCTGAAAACTTTTTTGCCCTATTTTTGTGAGAAAACTTGAGATATTCAAAAGGGGCATTGCTAGAACTTCAATTTATATTTATCTACTCTTTAAGAGAGTTTCTATCTTCTATACTTTGTGTAATCTGAAAAAGAGAGAGTGAGGTATCCCTTAGAGAGTGAGATATCTCTCAAAGTTAGAAAAGGGTGAGGTATCCCTTGAGGGTAAGGCATCCCTCAAAAGGTTGTAAAGGGTGAGGCATCCCTGTTTTTGAAACTCAAAGCACAAGGGTGAGGTATCCCAAGGTGTTGGTGAGTGCTCTATTGTGTAAAGGTTTTCAAGCACCCGTTCAAGCTTGAAGTTTAGTGGAAAATCTCGAGTGGTTCGCTTGAGGACTGGACGTAGGTCACAAGGGGTGGCTGAACCAGGATAAATCTTTGTGTTTGATTCTCTCAACCCTATCTCTTTACATTTGTGCATTTACTTTATATGCTTGCTTGAATATTATTCATCTTGGTTCATTTAATTTGTGAGTGAAGTATTCAATCTCATTTATCTATTCACTTCAATTATCCAATAGCTTCAACGAAAATTGTTTGAGAAACGTTTTACGAAAGATTTGCGAAAATATTTCATAAACTCAATTCTCCCCCCCTCTTGAGTTTGAGGCCACTTGGCTAACAATTTCTGCTAGGCAGATTCTTCATTTAGGCACATCGGTCTTTCCACAAACTTGGTGTCATAGATAGCCTAGTCCTACTTAGATGAAAATAAAGGTTTTCTTGGAACATCCTCTTCTAAACTGATCGAGATTGTCCTCTTCTTCTTGGAAGGTTTGGACTTAGGAGTAGAAGATTCTGAAGTTTCCTTTCTCTTTTGTGGGGTGAGATCCTTCTTGCTCTTGCTTTCCATAGAAGTTTGGCATGAAGAGCATCAGGTTGGTTTCAACTGCTTCTTGGAAACTTGGGATGAAGTTCCAGATTTAGCCATGGTGGTGAAAGTATGAGAGACAAAGAGAGATGATAGCAAGTAGCAATTCGAGAGGGATTTGGGAGAGTTGAGAAAGGTTCACAAAGTGTTAGGAACCTTGAGGGAATTGGGTATTTATAAATTCTCAGCCTTGTCTAACCGTTAAAGACAAAGAAAGTTATCATTTGGCATTTATTGACAGAAACAGAGAGAGGGTCCAACAGTTACTTTTTGAATTTTAATGCATCAGGAGGCTTTGCAATGGTAATACTTTTATTAAGGGTTTTTTTTATGGTGATTCTAAAGGTAGTTCAAAGAAGGTTTTTTGAGAAGGTTTTCAGATGGGGCTTTCTAATACTTTCTGATGATCATAAAAATATGGCATGCAATCTCATAATAAAAAACCAACGAGAAAACATTCAAAATTTAATATCATAGCCTTGATCCAAACACATTTATATTATCTCTTATAAAACAAAATCTATCTTCATGAAAGGGTTTGGTCAGAATATCAACTCACTAATTATTAGTGTCTAAAAATTTAAGCTCAAAAACACCCTTCTGAATACAGTCTCTTATAAAATGGTGTCTAATTTCAATATGCTTTGCTCTTGAGTGTTGAATAGCATTCTTAGCTAGATTTATAGCACTTGTGTTATCATAGAAAATAGGTATAACATTATATTTCAAAGAACTGTCTTCTAGTTGATAATTTACCCATAGCAGCTAAGAACAGCATATTGAGGTAGACATGTATTCAGCTTCAGCAGTTGAAAGGGCAATTTCTTGCTTGACCAAGAATCAGAGATTTTCCAATGAAGTTGCATCCTCTATTGATGTTCTTTCTTTCCACAAGATCTTCAACATAGTTAGTAGCATCATAGAAACCTACTAACTCAAAATTTGGATTTTTCTCGTACCATAAACCAAAGGTAGTGGTTCCAAGCACATATCTTAATATTCTCTTAATAATTTTAAGATGTGATTCCTTAAGATTAGCTTGAAACCTAGCACATAAGTATACACTAAACATAGTATCTAGTCTACTAGCAGTAAGGTATAAAAGGGAACCAATCATACCTTTGTAGACTTTCTAATCTACAGGCTTACCATTCTCATCCTTGTTCAAAACAATAGAAGGATGCATAGGTGTGCTCATGGGCTTGGAATCATTCATTTTGAATTTTGGATCATTCATTTTGAACTTTGGATCTTTGGTGTATTTTTGTTCATGGATCATAATACCATCTTTCTATTATTTTACTTGTAACTTAAGAAAGAACTTGAGTTCGCCTATCATACTCATTTCAAATTCTCCCTTCACCAGCTTAGAAAATTCCTCGCACAAATTCTCATTAGTTGATCTAAATATAATATCATCTACATATATTTGAACTATGAGAAAATCTTTATCAGAATTCTTGGTGAAGAGAGTGGTGTCAACTTTGCCTCTTATGAAACCATTTTCAATCAAAAAGGAACTCAATTTCTCGTACCAAGCTCTAGGAGCTTGTTTTAAACCATATAAAGCTTTTGAGAGTTTGAAAACATGACTAGGATGAGAATCATCCTCAAAAATAGGAGATTATTTGACATACACTTCTTCATCAATGAATCTGTTGAGAAAAGCACTTTTGACTTATACCAAGCTCTAGGAGCTTGTTTAAACCATATAAAGCTTTTGAGAGTTTGAAAACATGATTAGGATGAGAATCATCCTCAAAACCAAGAGGTTGTTTGACATATACTTCTTCATCAATGAATCTGTTGAGAAAAGCACTTTTGACTTACATTTGAAATCATTTTAAACCTTTATGTGCAGGATAAGCAATTACGATTCTAATTGCCTCAAGTCTAGCTACAGGAGCAAACGTTTCATCATAGTCAATACCTTCTTGCTAATCATAGCTTTGAGCAATTAACCTTGCTTTATTTCTCATCACATGTCTAACTTCATCAAGCTTATTTCTAAACACCTATTTTGTTCTAATCATAGTGTGATCATTAAGAGGAGACACAAGGGTCTAGACTTGATTTCTTGTGGATTAGTTTAGCTCTTCTTGCATTGCCATGATCCAACCTTCATCTTCTAAAGCTTCTTCAATTGATTTTGGTTCAATCTCCAAGATAAGAGCTATGTTGTTGTATTCCTTGAATGAAGATCTTATTCTCACTCCTTGAAAGGGTTCTCCAATGATCAAATTTTTGGGATGATAAGCAACATATCTTCATTCTTTAGGGAGTTGAGAGTCTTTTTTTGGAGTTTCATCACAATGGTTCTTATCTTTCTAAGTAATTTTCTGAGTACTTTTTTATGCTTTCTCATTTGAGTTTTCTGATGCCTTTTTAGATTGCGCTCTGACTCAAATTTAAATCTTCAAGGCCTTCTTCTTATAACATCTCAATACTAGTACTAATGATATATCCAAAATTATGAATTAGTACTTAAAATTAGACACATCACTTCTAAACTAATGTTATTCTCTATAAAACATTTATGATTTATATATAAAAATATGAGTCTGAAGAGGGAAATACAATATGCATATAACTAAAAATTGTCAATATACAAAGTTGTACTTCACAGTATATTAAATACAAAAAAAAAATACTTCCAAGGCACTACTCATACTATTAATATACAAATTCTTATACAAAAATGGAATCTAACTATTCTACGTCCATTTTCTGATCTCCTTGCTGTAGAATTTTTTCCTAGAATTATTATAGAAATATAATATAAAAGCGGTGAGAATCTTAAAAATTCTCAGTAGATAAAATATATAAACTGTGTCATCATAATAATTTCAGCTACTTCAAAAAAATCAAATATTTCACAGTCATTAATTATAGAAAGGTGGTAAAGCCAAACGGATTACCTTCCACTTTCCAAAGAAGAAATCTTAATTTTAAGTCATTTACCAAAAATTCACTTTCACATACAATTTGATTTTCATATACAATCTATATCTCATTATCATATCAATAAGTTAAGAATGATAAGCTCAAACTTATGTAAGAATAATAATTCAAACATTAATCCTCAATTATCATATTTCAAGCATCAAATAGGTAGAAAGAGAATATACATCCTCGTACTACCTTAATAATGAGGGAATTATCCTTCCTCATTTAATACAGTTATTAAATATCCCATAAACATTTCGATATGAAGTATAATTCAACAGCAATATAATAATTTTCAAATTCTCAAAACATCTCAATGATTTTCATTGATATCATTTTAGTAAGGGAATGTCGCATCCTTAGTCTAGATTTATGAGTAAAGAGAGAATGTCGTATCCTTATACTACTCTGATAGGGAGGGTATCATCCTTCCAAACACTATCAATCATCTCATTTCAAGTAGAAAGAGAATGTTCATCCTCAACTACTTTGAAAGGGAGGGAATTTTAATACCCTTGGTAACATGTTAGACTTGAATATGGTTACAAAAGGTAGCATATTACTTGTTTAACGTGTCTGTGAAGTTTTGTGACAATCTGAGTTCATTTAGGCACTTAGTTGCAACACAGAAGTTGAAAAGTAGTTTAAAATGACTCAGATAATGGCTTTAAAGGTAAAGTTGAGGGAAATAAATATAGAGAGTTTGTTTCTAGGTCACAAATGAGCCAAGTAAGAAGCAGTTAAAGTTTCAAGAGAATTTGAGTTAGTTTGGTATTTTTAGGCATCTTGGTTATGCTTTTAATGCTGAATTAACTAGCAGCATATATGAAAAATCATGAAAATGATGGAATAGCAATTTAGATGAATCTTTTGATTTATTCTAAAGTTGTTGGAAGCTGGAGAATTTGAATTAGCATAATTCGGGTATTCTTAGCTGATGAGGAAGTTCCAGCAAAATATCCTAAGGGATATGATGGTCATTCTCTCATTTTTCTCTCTCGGTTAAAGGCAGTAGAAGCTGCGAAGAAAAAAAAATAGAGAAGAAAGAAAACGAAGAAAGAGAAAGGAGAAAGGAAGAAAAAGAAGGGGAAGGAGGAGAGGAAGAGCAAGAGCAAGAGGATTAAGCTTCAAGATCTTCATCTTCTTCAAGAGGTAAGGGTTTTTATTCATCATTCTCCTCTTTGATTCTCATTGAATGAAGTTTGGGTTTTTAAGTAGAAATAGGGGTTTGAACAGCCAAATCCATTTTCTTGACTTGGTTCTTGATTCTAAGGACTAGGTTAGGATAGTTTTAGCTTAGTAAGTGTAAGATGGCCATTTATAGCTTAAGATCAACCATTAGAGTTCATAGAGAAAGAATTTGATGATGGTTGGAGTTATATGGTATTAGACCTAAATCTATGCCTAAGAGAATCCATAGGTTGTAAAAGAGTTACCATCAAGTTTAGGAGCTTAGATTAGTGCTAGAAATCACAAGGAAACCGATCTTGGATGATTGGAAGTTAAGATGAGATTTTTAGAACAGTTAGAACAATCTGCAGAATTGCTATCACGCGGAGAGTGCCCAGACACTCTACACAGAGCGCCTAGATGCTCATGTGCCAAGGATGAATGTTCGAGTAGCAGGGGGCAGAGTGCTTAGGCGCTCAATGTAGAGCACTTAGGCACTTAGCGTAGAGCACTTAGACGCTCTATGCCTAGAAAGTTTTATGCGCATCAGAGCGTAGAGCGCTTAGACGCTCAAACTAGAGCACTTAGGCTCGCGATGCGAAAATAGCACAGGGTTGTGTCTTACCTAGTGAGCGCCCAAACACTCAAGGAGAGGACGCTTATGCGCCTATCATAAAAAAAAAAACATAGAGTTGTTTGTGATGTTTTCAAGTTCCTAGCTAGATGGAATCATTATATATATGTTTCCTAAGAAGTGTTAAGGCACAAATGGGGATATTTCAATAGAGGAACTATTACCTAGAACGAATGAGAAAACTTAGGCTTTGAGCATACTAAATGTGAAGGATTGCCCTAGGTAAAAACATAGCACCTTAGGCAACCTAGTGTTACATTAGATATCATTCAAGATGTGATGAGATGGTGTAATGGAGACAAGTATACTAGGATGGATTTTAGGGTTCACTTTAGTAAGGAATAATAAATGTATGAGCCTTAGGGTATCCAAGAGTAATGGATTACCTTGGGAAGGTACCCAGAACCTTAAGCAACAAAGAGTTGCAAGTAAGAACCACTCTTGAGTTAAATTCACTTGAGTGGAAATAAGGTTATGTATTTAGTTCCGAAGAGAGGATGTTATGTACTAAGTCTCTTGTTAAACAGGATCTTGTGCATTGTTAGTCATGGCAACCATTACCCAAGAGGGGGGTGAATTGAGTATTAAAAACTTTTCACAAATGCTCTTGAAATAAACACAAATATTTAAGCTATTAATTAAAAAAGAAAGAATTGCGAGATGAAGAATAAAAGCTTTAAGAATAGCAAATAAATAAATGTGTAATAATATAAAATTGCGTAAAATAGAGAGACTAAGAAGAGAAAAGCAGGTACGATATTTATCCTGGTTCGACCACTAACCCACTTGTGGTCTACGTCCAATCCTCGAAAACAATCTGAGATTTTTCACTATGTATACAATGTAATACCCTCCTCAGGGTATGACATGTCTGACTCCCGACTCATAATCTGAAAAGAAGTTCGCACAAAGTTTGAGTTATAAAATATGGGTTTCAAAATTTTCTTCTTTACTGAAACGTAATTTTACTAAAAATATTAGGTAATATTAAAAATCATATTTCAACTATTCATTATGCAATATTGATACCAATTAATATCACAATTTAAAGAGAAATATAAAATTAACAGACTTATTTTTTTTAACAATAGCAAACCCCATGACGGGTCCTACTTAATAGCACGGTACAACACTAATGAGAAACTTTAACATACTTATTCCTTTTTCTGTCCATCTTGATGCATCAGACATCTGTTCCTTTGTCAACACTGCACACCTTCGAGTCCTAAATGTCCACTCCTTATTGTTGTCACCAATCTCAGAGTATCCATCGCTCGTTATGTCTAAGACAACTCGATCCTTCTATTATTTGATTTTAACAGTACAGACACAGCAAAACAGCATAACAAAGAGGTGAGATCACCTACACCATTACCAATATGGAAGTACAGAGATAACACAAACAGCATATCATACAGATAGATCATACCATAATCATGCTATCAACATTAATCAACTATCATCATCTAATCATTTATCAGTTCAATCATCATCTAAGTACTCAAAACAATTGTCATAGCCAACATTCCTCAATTAATATATCATATAGATATAAATGCTCAGATTTATGCATATACACAAAGACTCAGTTTATCAAAAACAACTCCAAGGAGGTTTTCACAATTTCGAGAAGAATGCTCTGGTTAATTGTCAGCCTTAGCCCAAAGACAATCTCTCAGTCGTTGAAAAGAATCGTGTTCTTGTCGGGTATCGTCAATGCGTTGCAACGGACTGCATCGCCAAATGGCATAGGGTACTCGCCAACTGTCCACTGGTCGACCACCATGCCTCAACGCCCCCAAGATCCATCATAGACCTCACTATCAATTCTCATTCCCTCTTCAACCACAATGGCCATAATAGCTATTAGCTATATTTTATACAATGCACGAATATATCAGTGCAAGTCCAACCCCAAAGGGCCAAATCTTTTCAATTTCATTTGTTCAATGTAATCATATGCTTCAACGCATATTTTTCCAATGCACGTATAATGCACCAAATCCAATCACAGACATATCTTTCCAATGTATGTATAATGCACCAAATGCCAATCACAGGCAAAACATGTCATTTTCTCACAATCACGTAAAAATATTCTATCACTTTTAAATTACATAGTGATTTTTCAACAGTAGTTTAAATTACGTAAAATATTTAAACGTAATTCAAATCACTTAAAATGTTTCAATGCATCTCCAATTGTGTAGTAATATTTTATCATATTTCAAATTGCGTAAAAATATTTTACTGTATTTCTAAACACTTAGAAATATTTTACTATATTTCAAACCACGTACTTTAAAAATTACATTTTTAAGATACGTAAATAATTTTTTTCACCACAATTCCATTACAGAAAATATTTCTCATTCTTCAAAAATTCCATTTCCACTTTTCTCAAAATAATATGACTTTATACTTTATTTAACACATTTTCTTTACTCAAGAAAATCTTTTTCCACACTTCTTTACTCAAGAAATCCTTTTCCAAAATATAATTCATAAAATCAATTTTCCATTGATATAAATCAACGTTTCAAAACTTAACATTTTCTAACGTACTTCAAAACTCGAAAATAAGTTATACGTTAGTAAATTTTCAAAATACCATTATATTCTCCATATTTCTTAAATCATTTTTCAAGTGCTAAAATACTCTGATTCCCTTTCCAAATTTCTTGTTTAAATTAATTATATTTCCACTTGAAAAATCACTTTGTTTCATCAAAATCAATGCATTACAAGCCTTCGAAAACGTGGACATGACTATTGAAAATTATCAAAACATTTTTCCTTCTAAATTGATATAGTTTTACACAAACAAAACCATTAAAATTTTATTTTCAAAACCGAAATACCGACGGTTATAAAAACCAAACCCATTTGTTCAAATCATTTTTCACTTTCTTTACAAATCTTTTTTCGCTTTCTTTACAAATCCTTGTTCACTTTCTTTGCAAATCCTTAAAATCAATGTTTGCCCATTTCATTCAAAACTCATATTTAGAAAAACACTTAGGATCTTTTTACACAAAATAAATCAATAAAAATTCTTCAAAGACCGTATTCTTGTTCTCTTGAAAAACAAACCCTTTGTTTATTTTCCATACTCTTCAAATCATCCATTTTCATCCTTCTTGAAATTATTAATTTATGAACACCTATTTAGAGGTGTCTTGGCCGAAATTCACTAAGTTCTAGGGACCAAAAATTAATTCCCTTATTCTTGAAAAATTTTAACATGAACTCTAATTTTTTGGAAGCTCAAAACCGTAGCCTCCCTCTTGGCCTTTGGAGCCAAAAATCAATTTCCTTTCCACCATCAAATCATGGCATACATATACATATTTAAATATATATCACAAACATGCCATAATCAAAGCAATAAATCATGCAAATCATACCAAACATAGGGAAATAATCAAAGCACATAAACACCCACAAATAATTACATGACCATGGATATGAATCCTCACATGGATTCACCATCCATCAAATATAAAACCATCTCTCACCACCATGCTTGGTTGGTGAGATGGATCTCTCTGTTACCTCTTGAAGATCCTCAAAAGCTTATTGATTTGCTTCTTTTTCCAAGTCCTTCACCACCAAAGGCTTCTCAAATACAAAATAAAATATATAGAAATTAGTATACTAAGCTTGATTAAGAGGAACCATGGATCAAACATGGTTTAGAACATAAAAAAGAGAGAAAAAATGAAGTTTCCTTACACTTCACCACAAATACCCTATAACTTGGCTCTTGAAGAAAGTCCATGAAGATGAATGATTTAGAGAAAGTCTCCAACATGAAAGTTGCTTAGAATATCATGTAGATTCAAGATCTATGGTTGGATGAAATTAAAAAGTGATGGAAGGTGTTCTTGATGGTCATGGCCGAAACATAGAGGAGAAGAGAAAGGAGAGAAAATTTTCTAAGTTTAGCTTCTTGAAATTGACAAAGAAAGACCAAGAATGAGTAATAATGATGGTCTTCCACTTTGCCATCCTCTTAAGGCACCAAAAACCATGCCCCCCTCCAAACACTCTCCTAAGGATGCAAACAAATCAATAATAATGCATGTTGACCAAGACAAAGTGATAGAAAATGATAGGAATTGATTTGTAATAATTTGCCTCACAAATGGATGCATTGTCGTGGAGAGTGAGTGAGAAATGAGTGAATTATTTGAACAAATAATTGGTACTAAGTCATTGAGAGAAAAGGTGATAGAGTGAGATAGCAAATGAATGAAATGATTTTTGGCCCCCCTTTTTCCTTGCATGGCCATAGGAAGCACTTGGAGAAGCCACCAAATTTGACTTAGTCTAACTTTGTTCAATTAAATACATTCTACTATATATCACAAAGATATAATAATTTAGAGCAATTTTGCTCTCCATTTCCGAAGAGATGCAAGGGAAATGAGCCACCAAAATTGACTTACTTTTATTTAGCTTTCTTGAATTATTGTTAGAAGAATGACGAAGTAAAATGAGTAAAGGAATTGGCCCCATTTAGAGTGCATGGCCGTAGCTTGCATGGAGAGAAAGAAGAAAATATTTTTGCTTTAGGAAAATGACCAATAATTATGTATAATTGATCAAGACATCTAATAATGACATAAAGTTTTTTTTTTCTTTAGCTCCAAAATACTACAAAAATCATCCCCTCCTTGCATTATGCATGCAATAATATTGTCATCTTTTTCAAGCCATTACTTGAAGCATTCCTAACCATTGATTAATTTAATGGTTAGGATTTAGGTAGACTTTTGATTTTTAGAAGACTAAATCTAGGCCATTGGATCTTTCTCCTTTAAATCCTAGCCATTAGATGCGTCTCCAAAGTGAAGGGTCAAGATTACACCTTCAAACTTTACATCCAAGGGTCCAAAATGGTTGTAGTCATTTTTGATGACCAATTCTCCACCATTGATCTAAATCTACATCCAAGGGTTGATAATGGTCATAGCCATTTATAAGATTAAATCTCTACCCTTGATTTAATTTCCATCCAACGGTTATAATTGATCCTATTCACTTTTAAGATCAAATCTCCACCGTTGATTAAATCAAGATTAAATCTCCAATGGTGATTAAATCGATGGTGGATATCCAAACCACCAATGTTGACTTAACAGTATAAAATTTTATTTTTATCTGTTATAACCCCACGAAAGAATATATTTACTATATTTTTATCGTCCGATAATTAAATACAGTACAAATTACAGTAAAGGAAATTTTCTAAAACTGTTTCCAGATTCAGGTTTAGTAAGATCCCCTATCTCCGTCTAAACAGTACAAATTTTTATATGCATAGAAAATTTTTTCACTTTGCGGGACCTACCTGGGCCCACGTATGGCCACCTGGGCCCACGTACACGGGCCCACATACACCCCGGGCCCACAAACAGTAAAAATTTTCATAATCACATATAAAATCCCAAAAATTAGAAAACACACAAATAGCAAATCAGATCACGTAAAATAATTAAAACCTAACGGTAAAAATTAAATTACGTAAAGTTTTCCCCGACCCAAAAATTTTTATTTTCCTGACACGGAGTAAATCACTCAAAACGATCAAATAAGTTGACGGGATAATCAAAATAATTTTACAGCATCCAAAAATTACTAAACAGTAAAATTCTGTTAACTGTCAAAATTATTGTTTACAAGATAGGAAATTTTGGGGTGTTACATACAAGCTTCAATAGGTGCTTGCAACCATTACATAAAAGAGCACTTTTCACACACAAGGAAACTCTACCCTTGTGCTAAAGTCTCAGCCTGAAGGAATACCTCACCCTTATACAAACCTTAAAGGGATACCTCACCCTTATATAAATCTTGAAGGATACCTCACCCTCAATATAGAAGAATAGAAATATAGATGAAGAGAAACTCTCACTCAGAGCAAATTATACAAATTGAAGTGCTAAGAGGCTCTCAAAGAATATCTCAAAGTTTCAGCAAAAGGAGCACAGAAAATAAGCGTAAATTATAAATCACATTTTTCAAAGCAAGCGTAAATTAAACAGATAGCTGGGCTACTTGCAAATGAGACCCACAGTCTCTATTTATAGAGCCAGATAGAAGATTAGCCGTTGTACGAATTAATTTGGTAATTATTATGAAAAAAGTGTCCGTTACATACTATATCTGGATCTGTATTTACCGTGTTTATTCGAATAAGCCTTTTGCTATTCGAATAACACTTTCTTTTAAAAATGTTTCTGAAAATGGTTATTCGAATAACCTTCGTGTTATTCAAATAACGCTGCCACAAAGAGTTTCTTTTAAACAGCTTTAAACACTAGTTACTCGAATAAAGATAAGTTTATTCGAATAACATTTGTTAAGACAGACTTATGGGAAAAGTTTCTATTCGAATAATTGATGAGTTATTCAAATAGCTAATATGATAACAAGCTATTATGAAAAGCACTTATTCGAATAACAGGAGTGTTATTCGAATAACACTTTAAAACACAGAGTCACGCAGCAGCCAAATTTAAAACTTTATTCAAATAACCAATGAGTTATTCGAATAACTCAGTTTGTAAAACGGTTATAAATGTTTGAAAAACATCCCAGAAAGTTTATCAAAAACACCAAAACATTTTAAAGTTATTTTCAAGATCAAAACAATTTTGGTATAAGTGTAAGGAAACATTTTTGTTTTATCTTGATGCACTATGAGATATCCAACGAGATCCTCGAATAGAGAGACTCTAAGTCCTAAAGCTATCCTTAAAAGATCTTGGACTTGGTCTTCCCATCATCTTCATTTTGTCTTCATATTTGTTATCATTAAAAATATTCTTCAAAGACATATGTTTAATCACATTCTCCTTGTGTTGAGCTTAATAGATATCTTTTGCTTTCATGTTGCAATGCTCACTCTTAGTGCTTGGATTATCCTACAAAGTATTGCTCACTTAAATAAGCATAGTTAGTCTAGAATCATAATTCAATATCTTCATATGCATGATTCATAAATGTATAACTTTAGTTAGTTTAACATGCATATAAGACTTTCATAGACACATCCAAATAAGATATTTATCAATTACTAATGGATGTGTTCTATATAGGAAGCAACAAAGAACATAAGCAAAGTGTTCTTTTTATCTTGTATTTGTCATCATCAAAACTTAACATATTAAACCATTTAGGGCAAACTTATTTTCACAGAATACACAATAGAATGAATGTTGACCTGTAAGCTTATTGCATTCATTAAGTATGCAAAGTTCTAGAGAAATGCTCATTTATTTCCTTAAGCAAGGTTGAATGAGGCATTAGCTAAGATAGACTCTTTCACTAGGATGAGTTGAGTTTATAGGAACATTAAGGTGGTGTTTATGTAAAAGGTAAACATAACACTATGCTTTTCATACACTAGTTAGTTAATCTAACTTGTATGTGAAAGCTATGAGAACCTTAGTGCAACCAAGAGTAATGGTTTGCCATATATGAGTATCTAACACATCAACAACATAGTGTTGCATTGAGATCACTCAAGAGTTATGAGCGATGAGATGGTATTTAGATATAAGTATGTATGTCTATGGAAATAGTTTAGTAGTATTGATCTTAGTGAGTATCCTTTGATGCTCATTCATGAAGGCCAAGGGAGATAGATGGGTGTCCAAAAGACTCTTTTGAGTAAGGACATAACCATGATATCCAGATAGTGCCAAGGTCAAGGGAAATAAGTGGGGAGTCTGTAAGGTTCTTTTGAATAAGGATTCAACCTAAACTTCTCAGCATGCCATGAAATGTGTAATGTGAGGAAGAACTTTCCCTCGATTTACCATGGGATAATATATTAAACTAGTTTATAATAAATTTCTATGTTTTCAACATAAAACTCTGCATGTATTTCAAAACAAAACCTTGCACGACCATATCTTTAGGATCTTTCTTAGGCATAATCATATTGCATGCATTGCATTTACAGACAATTGTATGGGCATTGTCTGTTGTTATTAGTATTTATAATTGTATGAGCAGTTGTTTATATGTAACAGTATATAGGCTATCGGTTTAGATCACATTATATAGTAGTGTGCAATTATGAGAATTAGTGGAGGAAACTTCTATGTTAGTAGTTATAGCAATTGTTATATTTGTTATACAATGTTATAGCTAGCTGGTATGGGAATTACTTTTACTGAGAATTGTAATTCTCATTCCATTTGTTCTTCTATGTAAATCCAGGTACAGAGGTACAGACCCTGTTAAGGGAAAGAAGATGAATCATGAATACTAGTATAGTTTTTATATGCTTTAGTAGACAAAGCTGATGTATATGTTTATATTCACTTTGTATGTTTTTAGTAGTATGTATTACAATATGCCCTTTTATGGCAAGTGTTGTATGTATATATATGCATGAGTTTAAGCTTTTCGTAATCTCTCAAGGCTTTCTATAATTACTCATTGTAATTATGGATATATGTATTAGTTAGTTAGGTAGAAGTGACATTTCTAGTACTGAATATCCTTGTGTATCTATGATATACCTAGATATCTGTATTAGGATGTTACAGGAATCATCCTTCCTCTCACTATCAATCATCTAGAATAGGGGGAATCCTCCTAAATCTATCTTTGGCTAAATCAAATAATAGGTTGCCCTTGAAAGTGAGATAATATCTCTTAAACATCATTTTCATCATTCTTATAAGCAAAATGCTTCATTATATCATTTAACACTCATAAAGTTTGCATAATCACTTCATAATGTTTCACAATTAGTGGGTTGGTTGTAAGAGAAGCTTTAATCATAATCTCATAGGGAGAAGAACTCTATTTTTGCAAAACAAGGCATTGGTAATTGATTACCATTCGTGGTAATCGATTACCACATGCTTATGCCTCAAAATAGAGGCTTGATAATCGATTACCAAGCCTTGGTAATCAATTACCAGCTGGACAGAAGCTTGGTAATCATATAGTAATCAATTACCATATACATTTTTCCTCTTCCAAAAGCTTAGTAATCAATTACCATATTATGGTAATTGATTACCACGTTTCCAACAACATCATTCGTGGCTTGGTAATTGATTACTCGCTCGTGGTAATTGATTACCAACTGGATTTTTGCAAAAGAAAACAAAAAACAAAAACAAAAACAAAGGTTTAAAGGCCATTAGCCCAAAAACCAATCAAAAACCATCATTAAACAATACCTTATCTCACTCATATTCACAAAAACAAAACATATAAGGTTTGTTTTCAATAAACAACCCACAAACCCTTTTTTTATCAATCTCAAATCCATGAAATTACAAAGCTATAACAAGCTCAAAATCATATACCAAACATGAATATAACTCTTTATTCTTATCAAACTAATTATTCAATTCAAACATTCATTCAAAGTACTAATTCAAAACTCTTTGGCAACAAGAAAAAGAGGGATAGAGCAAAAGAAAACAACCCCTACCTCATTCTATCTTTGATGATTCTCCTTCATTTTTTTTTTCCTTTCCTTTACTTCTTCCTGCTTCCTTTATTCTCTTGTATTTCTTCCTTTCTTTTCCTTCTTTTCTTTCTCTTTTCTTTCTACTGAGTTTTTGTGTGAGTGGAGAATAAATGAAAAAAAAGTCAAAGATAAGATAAGAATGTAGAGAAAGAAATACGGTGGAGAAGAGAGATGAAGGGGAAAAAATGAAATTCAACTGGAAATGTTGTATCCCTTAGGGATACTCTAATCTTCCATTAATGAATTTTCTAACCTTCATAGGTATTATAGAAAATTCTATGATTTCATTCAATTATCAGTTTCATCATTCAACAACTATCCTTATACACCATTATCAGCCACTAAGCTTCATTATAATTGCCAAACTGATTCAGTTGATCCTCCAAAATTTACTATAACTCATTCCATCCATTTGTGATCTAAAAATAAATTTTCATATTTATTTCAATCAGTTTAGCAATTCATGCTGAATTCTGAGTTTTTCGAGTTATTTCTCACATTCAGTGTTATAGTATTATACTCAAACTAATTCAAGAGGTTACCAAAATTAATAGGTAACTTATACTAGAGTTATTGAGCTTCTATAACCCTGATTGAAGCTATTAGGTTAGGGAGGATGTTACACTTCTAACTCTGCAATCTTTTTCTGCTTATCACTAGGGTTAGTCTCATTGAAGGTAACATGCATGGATTCCTCAACAACAAATATTCTAGTATTATAAACTCTATAAGCTTTAGATGTTGTAGAATAACTAAGAAAGATACCTTTATCAACTTTTAAATCAAACTTACCAATTTGATAGGTATTAAGAATAAAGCATTCACAACCAAAAGGATGAAAGTAAGAAATGTTGGGTTTCCTACCCTTCCATAATTCATATGGATTTTTCTTTAGTATTGGCCTCATTAGTATTCTATTTTGAATGTAGTAGGAGACGTTCACAGTTTCAACCTAAAAGTAATTTGGTAGGGAGCTTTCACACAGCTGTGTTCTGTTCATTTTTTCAACCACACCATTTTGTTGAGGTGTCCTTGGAGATGAGAAATTATGAGAGATGTCATTCTCATCACAGAATTGCTTGAAGCCTTGATTTTCAAATTTTCCTCCATGGTCAATCCTTATAGAAGAAATGCAAAATCCTTTCTCATTTTACCTCAAAAAAATCATCCTTGTGGGTAAGGTAGAGTATCTATATGAATCAAGAGAAATCATCTACAATGACTAGACCATATTTCTTACCACCAAGACTTGTGGTCTTGGTAGGGCCAAAAATATCAATATGTTATAGCTTAAGAAGTCTTGTGGTGGAAACCACATTTTTAGCTTGAAAAGATGTTTTGGTTTGTTTTCCTCTTTGACATGCTTCAAAAAACAAATCATTTTCAAATTTGATCTCAAGGAGTCCCTTTACAAGATCATTTTTCACAAGTTTAGAAAGAAATTTCATGTTAGTATGTCCAAGTTTCTAATGCCAAAGCCATTTTTCATTATTCATAGAAATAAAGCATGTTACATTTTGACTATTTAACTCTTCTAGATCAACCTTGTAAAGGTTGTTGTATCTCTTGGTAGTGAAAAGGGTAAAGTCATCTTTAGAATCTTTCATAACACATAAAGCTTTGTAAAAGGAAACATTATATCCATTATCATATAATTGACTTATGCTAAGTAGATTATGTTTCAGACCATCAACTAATAACACATTATTGATAGAAGGTGAAGAATTGTTACCCTTCTTACTAATACTGATGATCTTTCCGTTATAGTCATCTCCAAAGCTGATAGTTCCACCAAATTTTAGGTTTTAAACTCAGTAACATGGATTGGTCTGCTATCATGTGTCGTGAACATCTACTGTCAAAATACCATTTCTCCTTGTATTTCTTGCTTCTCAAGAAAATTTGTAGTGGAAGTTACTGATTGTTCAGGAACCCATACAAGCTTGGATCATTTTCTATAAGTTTTTTTATGACCAAAAGCTTTATGATCATTCTTCTTTCTAAAGCATGAAGAGACAACATGACCATATTTATGACAATATGAACAAGTTTTCTCATGCTTTGAAGATTCTTACACAAAGAAGTTTTTGAGATATTTTTGTTCATGATACTTCTTATATCCTAGTCCAACTTTGTCAAATGAGCACTTTTGTTTTCCCAACATCATTTCTAAATTTTTGGTGCCATTGACAAAATTGTCTAGAGCTAAGGTGAGCTCTAAAACTTTTTGTTGAAGTTTCTCAACTTCATCTGAATGTTCATCAGAAACCTCATGAGAGAGGTCAACTAAATTATATTCAGAAAGTAATTTCAATTTATTGTTCTCTTCTCTTATATCAGCATTCTTAACTTCTAAGGCTTCTTTTTCAAGTTTCTAATTTTCAAAATCTTTAGTAAGCTTAAGAAAGCTTTTCTTGAGAGAATAATACTTTGAAGAGAGTAGCTTAGAATCACATAGAAGATCATTAAAGCATGTTGAAGTTTAGAGAAAGAAAGGTCAAAATAATATACCTCACATTCTCATCATTAGTGTTGCCAAGCAAACATAAGTTAGCAGTCTCAGTGTTCTCATCCTCACTTTCTGATGATGACTCATCCATATCTTCCCAAGTTGCCATCATGTCTTATTTTTCTTAGATTTCTTAGCAGGCTTCATAAGAAGAAGACATTCAGTTCTGATATATCTTAGCTTTCTACATTCATAGCAGATGACTTGATTCTTATCTTGACTATTGGATTCTCCTTTTTGATTTCCTTTCTTAGAAAGAAATCATTTTTTGAACTTTCCTCTTGTTCTTGACATTTTTTCAATCTTCCTGTAGATAAATGATAGTTCATTTTCATCATAAATCTCACCATCTGACTCATCAGAATTTTCAGAATCTTCAACAGCATTGAATGTAGTGGTTTGAGGTGAAGATTTAGAAAACTTTTTATTAGCTTTTAGAGCTATATAGACTTTCCTGTTTTTGGCATTGTCCCATCAGTTTCAGGAAGCTATAGCACATGAGATCCAAGTATAAGTTTCACTATCTAACTTATTAAATGTAGTGGTTTGAGCTAAAGATTTGGCAGACTTCTAATTAGCTTTTAGAGCTATAGACTTCCCTCTTTTTGGCATAATCCCATCAGTTTCAATGAGCTCTAGCTCATGAGTTTCAAGAAATCCAAGAAACTCTTCTAGTCTAAGAGAGTTTAGATTTTTAGCTTCTTGAATTGCAGTAACTTTAGGTCTCCAGATCTTTGGAAGACTTCTTATAATCTTTCTGAAATGATCCTAATTATTATAGGTCCTTCCAAGAGATTTCAAACCACTAATAATATTTTGGAATCTTCTAAACATTTCATCAATAGTCTCATGCTCATTCATCTTAAATAGTTCATATTGATGAATGAGCATGCTGATCTTGGATTCTTTTACTTGATCAGTACCTTCATAAGTAATAGCCAAGGTTTCCCATATTTCTTTTGTAGTAGCACAACCATGAACTTTGTCATATTCATTTCTGCTTAGAGCACAAGTGAGAAATAACTTAGCTTTTGAGTTTTGCTAATATTTTGATCTTTCAACATCACTCCATTATTCTTTTGGTTTATCTTCCTCTCTTCCATCATCATATGTGATCTTTGGAACATAGGGACTAGTCTCAATGATATCCCATATATCAACATGTGCAGACTCAATGAGTAGTATCATTCTATCCTTCTAATAGTAATAGTTCTCACCATTGAATGCTGGTGGTCTATTGATTAAGGATCCTTCAGAGAAGAAGAGAACAACATTCTAATTTGTCATCATTCCAGTAAAGATCTTTCCTCTTTGCATTGTAGGCACTCAACCCAGAGGCTAAGCTCTGATACTAAATAAAAATGGTTAGATGTATAAGAAAGAGGGTTGAATTATGCCTTTTGAAAACTTTTATAAACTCTTCCTAAAACTAAAAATAACTTTCTCAAGTATTTAACTTGGATGAACAAATAAGATTGTTAACAAAATAAGATAAAAAAAGGTAGCACGGTTTAGAAAATTATTTAGAATGCTTTCAAAAGCTTCTCTTAATGGGTTTGAAAAACTTTTACTGATATTCACTTAATCAGAAAATAGTTTTCACAAACATTTCTCTCTGTTAGAAAGAACTTGCAAATGATCAGAAAACTAAATATGCAACAAGTTCAAAATTTAAAGAGAAAGGGAAAAGAAGCAATACAAACAAAATTTATACTGGTTCAGCTCAACCATTTGGCTTACGTCCAGTCCTCAGTAGAACACTAGGATTTTTACTATTCTGAGTATTCTTTGAACTGCAGCCTCTCAAGGATAAATACAACAGAGTATTCTTTGGACCATTCCCTCTCCAAGCTAACTCTCAAAGTATTCATTTCTTACCTAGTCTCTCTAGGTTCAACACTAAGACCATTAATGGGTCAGGATATAAAGAAATAGAGTTTGGTTTGTGTTTAAGCTCATTAACACTCAAAGAGTGGATACAAACACTTAGAATCAGAGCAAAGAAGTTCTTTTCTAGTTAGAATGTACAAAGGGTATGAGTAGAAGAAATTTTGTAGATCACAAAGGTATAACAGAGTTGAGTAAACTATTAGAGAGTAGTAGCATGACTTTTCTCAGCAATAAAATCATTCACCAACTTCTTCCAGCCTTTAATGCTTTGAAACAACTTCAATTTATAGGCCTTGATCAATTCTAGCCATCGAGAGTGCATTAAATGTGTCTAGTAGCTTTTTTGGTGCATCAGGATAAACTTGTCATTATTTTGTCTTGTTTTAATTAGCTTTCTAATGTCTCTTCATGTTAATAGAATGTTTGTTTAGTATAGAGACATGTTATGAACTAACTGGAGTGTCTTGAGTTTTGTACTTGAAGTACTATTTTGATCGAGCTATTATGATGGTTTTCTGATCTTTTTTCTAATAGGTTTTCTAATAAACTTTTCTAATAGTTTCTTGACCAGCATTTTGATGTCTTTTTGAGTAACTTTTTGATGAAATTTTTTAGTATCCAAGTGTTTGATGGTAGTGTTCTTTATATAAGAATTAGATCCCAAAACCTAACACATTTCAACATACACATTAGCAGGGCTCATCTAATAGACATAATCAGTTAGAATATGTTATCAAAATAATATAAATGTACTAAGTTTTTCAATGAAAGCACAATATATGGATAGAAAAGTATTGGTTTGTTAAGCATCAAAACTAAGATAGGCTTAAAAAAACTTAAGTACAAAAAAGGATCTTAAGATTTTGGAGCTAACATTCTCCTTGTTTTTTATGATGATAAACCATTCTTTTATGAGGAAACTTTTCTAATCAAGAGGTTTTCTGATGTAGGTCTTTATTATTTTGAAGCTCCCCCTTAACTTATGCTTTCAACAAATGTTAGTCATCAAGAACAGGTTAAGAGTTATGAAATGTATCAGAGCATTTTATGATATAAGAATATCAGAGTAAGAAGTATCAAAGTATATGTATATGTATTTGAGCATACTTCAGAACAAGAAAAGTTAAACGTAATGATCAAAAAACTGAAATGTTGAATAACTTCAATAATATTCATTCATATTTTCAAAAGATTACAAATAGGTTTAAGAAAAGATTAACTATTCCTACTCCCCCTTTGTCTTCAAAAAACAAAAATTATGCGTTGAAGTGCTTGATCATCATGGACAACCATAGGATGCAACTAAATCACTAAAGTTGAGTCAATATCAAAAGATGACATGGTAATGGGTTTTAATAGTTGAGGTCTTCTAGTAGGCATAGGTTTAGGTCTATATGTAGTGAAACTTCAACAAACTATGTTTGAAAATCTTAGTTTATTGCTTTAACATTCTTGAGTGGATTAATGCACTTTGGTGGAGCTGTCCTTTCAGTTATTGATGTGCTTGACTTTAAAATCATACATGAGAAAGATTTGTAGATGTCTGGAATGACCTAAGAAAGTTCATAGATGACTTGAGAAAGTTTCTTGCCAACCTGAGAAAGTTCCTAGACAACATGAGAAAGTTCTTGAAGAATCACAAAAAGTTGGTCCAAGGGCAAGCCTTGAGTGAAAATTGAAGATCTCTCACGGAAAGTGTTTAAAGAATGAAAGATGGTAGAAGAGCATGATTTCCCACCTACAATATCAAGCTTATATCAACAAAGTGAGAAGAAATCAATCTAAGACGATTCAAGACTTGAGAAAGATAGCTGAGAATGTTCAAGTTAAGAACAATCATGAAGAATCCTTTTTAATGTTTTTAAAGATCAAATTTGGAGAGCAAAGCTAATGAACATGATCAAGATGAGTTTTTAATCAAGCTACCACCAATGAAAGATGAAGCTCAAAATCACCACTATTAGATAAGAAGCATTAGAACAAAATATCTAAACAAGTGCTTGCAAATTAAGAAAGATCAAATACAAGATGAAAAAGTTTGAAGCCTTTTTGAACAAAATTATGGGCCTTAAAAAGACAAGATATGCAAAGTATTCTTTGAAGAAATCAAGCTAAATGGATTAGTTTGAAGGACTCAATCCAAGCATAGTCAAAGTTTATCCTATTAGAAGTTGAAAAAGTTTGAGCTGAGAAAGTTCAATGCTAGCAACCTCCTCAACTATATCAGAAAATGACAGCCAGTATGGAAAAGTGCTCCAACAACTAGAAACAGCTATTTTCCACATGGAACCACTTAGGACTTGTTCATAACATATAGAAACATATTCCTAGCTATAGATTCGATCTGCCTTTGATGATTTACAAGAGTTTTGCATGGATTAACATCAAATTACACCAAAAACTCATATTTGTGTTCATACTATATTTTATGCTCTCTTTAAGAGAAGACATATGTTTTACATCTTAGAAGCTACGAGCTACTAAACTTAAAAGAGATATACACTATTTGAGTGATTAGAGAGCCTATGTAACACCCACCTTAGGGTGCCACACTTCTTGTTACTCAATTACCAAATTACCCCTTTATTGGAAAACTGTGCTTTATGATGTAAATACGAGTTATAAAATTTCTTGATGATAGTTAGATAAACTTAGCGGAAAATAAAAACATTACAACAACATCATAAATTAATATACATCTTATATATATACAAGTCATAGTACTGTCATATTTTAATATTTACAAACTAGACTCTCAAAATATTTAAATTTTAATTTAAACTAAAATACTGCCCAAGTATTACTACACAGCAGAAACCCTCAGACGGGTCCTCCTCAGACTCCTCAGAAGATAGAAGTCCGACTTGACGCGAAGTCCTACGGATAGGTGTCCGCACAGACGACACTATACTAATCGCACTCAAAGTACGATAGTATACTTCCCAATACTGTCTAATTAACAATGGGAACTCTAAATATTAATATTCACACTAATGTCCAAGATGTAGTCTACTCAATCTCATATACACAAGGAGACGAGACTCCTCCATCACTTCAAAACTCAGCGTCCTCAACAGGAATCTGCTCTTCCTCAGCTTCTTGCTCAAGTTCTCACTCAACGTCTTTAAAATTATAAATACAAGATAGAATAGACATACAAAGAGGTGAGATCACCTACGCCAATACCAGTATGGTAGCAATGAAGATAAACACATACAAATTCTCATACCACCACAAATTCTCATACCAACACATCATACACAATTACAATTATGTCAACAATATATTTTATCATCATAATTCACACAATAAGCCATAATTACGATCATGTCCTTATCAACATTCAATTATTCAATAATTCATTTATCATAAACAATAATTACGATAATACTCTCAGTATCTCTGCATATGCACCTAGACTCAATTTCCTACTCCATGGAGTTACAACTCAGATCGGAAAGAGTGATCGTAAAGATCATGTCGGTACAAAGGTGCCTCAGACCACGTGCTCAGTTTTACACATCTAGCACAAACTCGATAGTCTTTATCAGATCTTGATTAAGGATAGTGTCTCGGTTCGGGTCATTGGTGTGTTATATCGGTCTAACCCACGTACAGAAGAGCTACCAACTGCACATTGTAGGCAACCCGCACCCCAATGCCCCCAAGGTCAACGAAAGACCTACACTACGCATATCGCACCCACTCAAGAGGTGTATTCTCTCCTTCCTAGGCAAATAGCCTTATCCAGTCCATCGGACCTTTTCAATGCATATACAAATGCATCATTCTCAGTTCAATTCATTCTATCATATTCTCAATTAAATTTTCTTTATCTCAAGTTCGGGGTCCTCATATTGGCCCAACAGTGTCATTATTGTAATTTCATCGCGAAACCATATTTTTCGCATTTTCTCAATCATGTATCATTATTTTCATCATTTTTCAATCGCGTAAAATATTTTTCACACGTTTTAAATCAAAAATACTATTTTCCTCATTTAACACCAAAATTCAACTTCATTTTTCATATATGCATAATAACCCCTCAAAACATAATATTTGCTTTATAATCCTCATTTAAATAATATTTTCACAACAGTCCCTCATAAAATTCACATTTATGAAATAGTCCCTCGTAAAATTTATATTTACAAAATAGTCCCTCATAAAATTCATATTTCCAAAATTGTCCTTCATAAAATTCATATTTCCAAAATAGTCCCTCCAAAACATAATATTTACATTTTAGGCCCTCAAAAATTATTATTTACAATATGGCCCTATTAAAAATGAAAATTACTATTTTGCCCCTCTAAAAATCATAATTATAATATTGCCCTTTTAAAAATTATAATTATAGTATGGCCCCTTTTAAAAATAAAAATTACAATATTGCCCCTCTAAAAATCATATTTATAATAATTCATTATTCCAAAAATCATTTTACTTTGCTATACTCAAATTTGTCCCAAATTCATTTAAATCTCTCAATTCTCATTTTAATTCATCAATTTAATTATATCCGATTCTTTTCCCACAACCTTCAATCTTGTTCAAATTCATTTCTTTTTCATTTAAATCCTTCATTTTCAATTGAATCTCTCATTTTCAGGACTTTGGTCCTTTCTAGCCTAGTATGGCCGTAAGCCTCAAGCTTTTTGGAGCTCTCATAAAATCGGTTCATCATATTATTCACATCTTACTTTACTCATACATTTTCATGCACATAATTTCATATATCAAAATAATAGACATAATATCACACATGCAAGCACAAAAACACAATCATACACAACACAAACACAATCAAATAGCATCAAACAATCAGTGAAGAACCCTTATGGATTTTTCCACCATACAAAACCATCCCCGCACCACCAAAACTTGGTTGGTGAGGTTAAATCTCTCTCTTACCTCTTGAAGACAAGCTTTTTGATTAGTTTTTCTCCTTTCCTTCAAATTCATACAATCTCCCAAACAAATCCCTAAAATTCTTAAACAATTAGTAAAAACACAAACAAGGTTTAATATTGAAAAACCATGGAACAATCATGGTTAGAAAAATTAGAAATCCAATTTTGAACCATAAAATCAAGACTTACCCTTAAGTAAGTAAGCAAAAGGTTGGATTTTGGACAAGATAGAGTAGTTTTTTGGTAAAACTTTGTGAATGAAAAGTGTTTAGAATAGGATTTGGGTTTAGGAAATATGATGAGATAAAATTATAGAGGTTTGGTTGTGTAGATAGTGGGCTTGGCCAAATAGAGAGGAAAGAAAATAGAAGAAAAAGTGTTCTTGGTTCTTGCTATTTTTGGAGAGAAAATGGATAGATTAACTAGGATAAATGTGAAATAAATGTGAAGAGTGTAATATGAAAGGGCTGCTTGCGTGTGGGTAGTTTTAGTGAGGTTGAGTGATTGAATTTGCATGGTAAATATCCTAGAGTGTTCACATTGGTTAAGCACATGGCTTATGTCATTGGATGGTTCAAGAACCATGTAGAATCAAGCCAACTAGCCTCCTTGATTGCAGCCCAAAAATCGTGTGGTCTTCATCTTTTTAGGGACTTAATTATTCTCAAATTACTCCTAATTGCATGCTAATTAATTAGGGAATTAGTTAGGTTAAATATCCTAACCAATCTTAATTAACATCCTAATCATATAACTAATTAGTTTAATATATATTAGCATATATTATAACCTTTAATCAATATTAAGATATCTAATTAATATTTAGATCATAATTAATTAAGAACTAAACTAGTTCACTTAGTTTTCTAATAAGGTAATTAGATTAGTCAAATTAAGCTTAATTAGCTACTAACCAAATTCAAGCCTACTATTTTTGACTTAATTCTAACCATTGGTTCATCTTTAATTCCTAGCCTTAGATTATATCTAAGGTAGATATCAATTAGTCATAAAACTAGCATTCTAATCTCACTATTGATTAGATCAACGGCTAAGGTTAAAGGCTTCCTAACTAAGTCTTCATCCAACGGTTCATACTAAAGTCCAAGCCACTAAGTTTGACTTAATCTCAACTCTTGATTTTAACTTTAATTCCTAGCCCTTGATGTAATCTAAGGTGGATATTGCTTAGTGATTTTATCTAGATTCATTTTGCACCATTGATCGGATCAACGGTTAAGATCAAAAGCATCTAAATTATGCTTTTCATCCAACGGTCCTAAATAAAGTCTATGCTTCTTTCGTTGACTCATTCTTATTGGTTTAGAAAGTCAAGCCACTTTCGTTGACTTGCTCTCATTGGCTAGAATTTGTCCAGTCAGCACAGTTGACTGCTTTTCCTAAACGCGGGTCCTACAGTACTTTTAAAGACCTGTGGTCAAATCGAAGTAGATTTTTATTATTTTTGAGACAATAGGTACTGTAATATAAAATAATATTATAATAATATAAAATTATTTTATTGCACAGTTAAATCTCAAAAATTATAAGATTAATGTATATATCAATCAGAATTGGATTTAGGAAGATCCCCCAGCTCCAATTAATTAAAATAAGAATTTCCCCGGCCTGAAAATTATTATTTTCCTGACCCGGAGCAAATCACACAAAATAATCAAAAATAGTATCGAAACAATCAAATTTTTTTATATTGCACAGAAAACACAAAACAGTGTAATTCTGTCAGTTCTGTAACATAGTCTAAAATTTGGGGTGTTACAGCCTGCACATACACAAACAACCACTAAATCTTTATATCCTTGATCTGGAACTAATCATAGGTGTGAGCTAGTGTGCTGTACTAGTGGTATGTGTAAGTTCACTGTTGTTGTAGCCTGGAGAGGTTGTGTCATTCAAAGAATACTCATGATTTATCCTAAAGAGGCTATCTCATTCAAAGAATACTCATGCTCTAGCCTAGAGAAGTTGCTTCATTCAAAGAATACTCGAGTTTTAGCCTAAAGAGGTTGTGTGTCAAAGAATACTTGTACGCTTTACTTGGAGAGGCTGTGTTGTTCAAATAATACATATATATAGTCAAGAATCCTGGTGAGGAACTAAGGACTGGACGTAGCCCACATGGTTTGGGGTGGGCCAGTATAAATCTATTATGTTAAGTTTTCTCTTTCCTTGTCTTGTTTTACTTGCTTTGATATATTTGCACATCTACCTAACAAGTTTCTGCAAGATATTGCATAACCTTTGGTTGAAACTTACACCTAAACAACAAGGAGTTTGAAACGTAACTTAGTCTCTGGTGTTGAGCTCTATCTTTCCTTATCTATCATTATTAAGTTGTTTGGTTAGTACATTATTTATATTAATTAGTTAGTACATTATCTATCATTAAATTGGTTTTCACCAAGATCAACTCAACCAACTAAAGATTTTGAAAAAAGCTTCTACAAGTGTAAATTTGTTCAAAATACACCTATGAAGTGTTGGTGTAAGTTTATAAGTTTCAGAACAGTTTTGAAAAGCTACCCATTGCATATTTTCATTTTCATTACTATTAGATATAATCTGATCAAGTGGAGAAAGTTAAACCTTCTCAACTATAACCTATGTTATTTATGAACTTTCTCAACTCCAAGTTATCAAACTTGAGAAAGTTTGAGATAGGTATTTTGTGGTTGTAGAATTTCTCAAGGATTGAGGATCACAATTCAACCCCCCTTCTTATGCTTTTACCAACTTCATCCAAGAGCTTACACATCGAGAGAACTAGAATCTGAGGAAGCTTCACCACGGTAATAGCCCTTTCAACTTAGGAGGGCCTAAGAACCTAGTAGCGATTCTATCTGACAAGCAACCCTTTCCTTTATTATCTTTGGAGACGGCTCCTCCTTGCTGGCATCTCCTTGCCTATCCCATTGGCAACTGTACCTAACAGACAACCTTTTCCTGCCATTTTAATAATAATAACAAGGGCACTAAAGCCATTACCCCTACTAACGGTTGCGAAGTTCTAACAAGTGTTTCCTCAATAAAATATAGAATACTTATAAAAGTTTAGAAAAATATTTTCATCTCAATATTTATTCTAATGACAACATCGATCCCAAATTTCTCATCAAACTCAACAAGTTCACAAAATTTAAATTCACCAATATATTAAACTTATCAATTAAATAAATATTTTAAAATTTAAAAAAAGAAGAAGATACTAATATTCATCAAGATTAAAACATATCAGATTTTGACAAGAACTTAAATAATTTCTAATGGTCTTGTTTCCCAAAAAACTAAATAGTGACACTATGTAAAATAGCCACTCACCAATTAGAAGCTTAGCTTTGATGGTGTAACACCCTAATACAAACTATCATAAAATAAATGGAATATTTCAAGATAATTCGCATTAAGCATGCCAATTTCTAAAATGCATAAAACATAAATCCATAATAACCTATGTAGTCATTATAGAGAGCCACGAATGATAAAAAGTTCATATATACATACATCACTGGCTAACAGGTCATACTGAATACAACTTTTTACAAACAACCAGAAGAGTACAAATATACAATCTGATTTAAAAAAAATAAAGCAACCAAACTAAGCCATCAACTTCTTCTTTTTCTTGCCCTTTTTCTCTTTTGGAAGGACTTCACCTGGATTTACATGGAACACACGGGGTGTGAGTGTAACACCCTTCTGGGAGTGTTACATTTATGATGCAATAAAATAAAATAAAATAAACTCTTACCCAAGTTGTAAAAGATTTGATACATAATTAATATTAGTGGTAAATTTTTTTTCCTTTTTATACTTATAACATTAAATAAAATAACACAGAGCACAAAATAAAACAAAGTATAATCACACCATAATATACATATGATTTTTCTTTAGTACACACATAATTTACAATTACAAGTATTTAACAAAGCAGTAAAAGACAACATAAAACTAAAACATAGTATTGCCCAAGTGCATCTCAAAGATTTCTAACCCTCCGATGGATCATCCTCAGAAAGATCATCGAAAAGTTGACATCTTGGAGATCCTACAGCTTTACGAACACGAGTCCGGGCTGTTGACTCGCTACTGAGCTCACTAGGCGCATGGAATATTCCTTGCCAGTAATGCCTAAGAGTCAGTGGCAACTCTAGATGTAAATATAACATAGTAGTAAATATGACATCTCCATCATACTCTCTACACAGGGACACAGTCAAACGTCCCATGTAGACAACTGTTCCTCTAACCACTCGTATACGCCAGGCCTCCGAACCTCCGTGAAACTCAAATCTCACAAACCCAAAAAATCCCGGTAATGCTATGATCTCAAGATCAATCTTGATGGTGAGAATAATCTACTGGCTCTTTTTCCCCGTACAGCTCGCCCGGCTGTCGCTCGTCCGGATACTGTATCTCAAGAGGCTGTTCCTCTTCTTCCTTAAACTCTTTGCGGAAATAATATAATAATATTGAGAAACATATAGAGAGGTGAGACATTCTACATCACTACCCGCATGGCAATAAAGAAAACGACAATACAAACATATATCATAATAGTACATACTAACATTATCATTTTATCACAGATTATGGTAAACAGTAAAATGCAGATAATGCATGAACACACACCGACTCGTTCCTACTCCATGGAGCTAAACACGGATATCTGAGAGAATGATCCGAAAAGAACTAATAGTACTTATGGCTGCCCAACCAAACTATTGCACTGTCTAACGTCGTGTCTATAGCCCACAGTCCAAACATCGTGTAGTAGTACACAGTCCAAACATCATGTACTACAGGCATTGTATATAATAGTCTCTACCAGACCTTGATTAAGAATAGTGCTTGTCAAGATCATTAGTGTGTTGCCCGTTACCACTGCCCAGAGGAGCAACCCACTGTCCCCATGTGGAATTCTCTGCACACTAATGCCTCCAAGTTCATATAATGAACCACACTACGCCTATCACACCACAACCCGGTGTAATTTGTCTCGTCAATCAATCACCAATTATTAACCAAATTGGCATAATACTCTATACATGATCTAAAATTACAAAAATACTCTTAATATCCATATTTTACCATATTTATGAAAATACCCTTAGTTACAATATTCCAAAATACAGCCTGTCCCACCTGACAGTACTATCTCATAACATGTCCAGGTCCACCACTTTGGCCCAACAGTAAAACCTGCTGTTCCATTTAGTCGCATAGAAATTTTATCACGTTTTCACAATCGCATCATTTTCACAAACGTTTTTAAATCGTGTAAGTATATTTTGACATTTTTGAACATCGCGTAATATTTATAAATCATGTTCTCAATCGCATAAGATTTTTAAATTATTTTCTTAACCGAATAGCTTAAAATTATCATTTTAAATATGTGTAGTCTATATCTAGTACATTTAAAATACATAGAGTATTTTCCTTGTGTTATACATATATTATGGAATCTTTTCATTTTATTCGTCTGATTTTAGTAAATTTCGGCAGCATTTTGCCTATAAAATCAGTATAAGGTATTTTTAACATTTTCCTCTAAATTCTATTTATTTTAATATTACCCATTAGTTACACTTTGAAACTTGCTAACGCGCTTCAAAACTTAGAGAGTGAGCTCTACGTTAGTATTTTTCAAGCGTTTGTTTTATTTCTTTATAATGAATTCTGCTAATTACAAATTCTGTTAATTTTAGAATTCTAGAACTAAGTTCATTCCTTTTATTTTCTCAAAGATTCATTGGAATCAAATTCTTTTGTAAATCAATTATCTAACCTATCTTACATAATAAAATGGAATTCAATTATACATTAAATGGCATGTTAGCTATAATTAATCTAAATCATTTTCACATTTATTATTTTACCTAGATTCTTTAAATCATGGATTTAGAAAATTGTTGAGAACATTTTGGTTCTCTATTTGATGGTAAGGCCGTGAGCCTCATAGTGTTCTTTGGAACACTCATGCAAAACGTTACATGTTATTCACATCCTACTTTAATAATTATACAATTATAAACATATACAACTATAAACACATATAATATACATACAATATATTTTAAAGCTATAGACATGCATAACAAAAATAAATCACAAATAAGAAAGCATTTAAAACAACCACACAAATAAGAAAACAATAAGCAATCACACAAATGAATCCTTATGGATTCTTCACACACATACAAATTCCATTTTCCCATCACCACTTAGGGTTGATGAGATTAAATCTCCCTCTTACCTCTTGAAGACAAAGATTGGCTAGTCTCCTCCTTCTCCTTGCTTTCTTTAAAATCAACACAAAATCCTAATAATATTTAAATAATTAGTAAAAACGCATACAAGGATTAAGATTGAAAAATCATGGAACAATCATGGTTTAGATAATCAAAAACCAAACTTTAAACCAAAGAATCAAAACTTACCCTTAGGAAAGTGAACAAAAGGTTGGATTTTGAACTAGATAGAGTAGGTTTTTGGCAAAACCTTGTGAAGGAAAAGTGTTTAGAATATGATTTTGGTTTAAGGAAAGTGAAGAGGTAAAATTATAGAAGATTTGTGGTGTGGTTTTGGGTGTTGGCCGAATATAAAGAGGAAAATGGAAGAGAAAGTGTGCTTGGGTTTTTGGTGTTTTTGAGAGAAATGAAAGCTTGATTATGATAAGTGTAAAAAGTAAATATTGAGAGACAAAAAGGGAGGGGCTGTCGTGAGGTGAGTGTGGGTGAGGTTGAGTGTTTAATTTGAGTAGGTAAATATCTAATTGTGTTCACATTAAGCAAGCACATGGCTTATGTCATGGATGGTTCAAGAACCATGTAGAACTTGGCCATCTAACCTCCTTGGCCGTGGGGTTCATTGGGTTTAGGGGGCTTGGATTAATTTTAATTACAAGCTAAGTAGATGCTAATTAAATAGGTAATTAGTTAGGTTAGATATCCTATTAACACTTAATCAACATTCTAACTTTATAACTAATTAGTTTAACATATATTAGCATATATTATAACCTTTAAACAATATTAGGATATCTAATTAGTATTTAGATTATAACTAATTAATAACTAGGTTAGTGTACTTAGTTTGCTAATTAGGTGATTAGATTAACCAAATTAGGTTTAATTAGCTACTAATCAAATTCAAGCCACTATGTTTGACTTAATCCTATCCATTGATTTCAACTTTAATTCCTAACCCTAGATGCAATCTAAGGTGGATATTGATTAGTCATAAAACTTGAATTCTCATCTCACCATTGATTTGATCAACGGTTAGAATTAAAGGCTTCCTAACTAAGTTTTCATCCAACGGTCCATATTAAAGTCCATGCTTCCTTCTTTGACCTATTCCTATTGGTTCAAATAAGTCAAGCCACTTTCGTTAACTTGCTCCCATTGGCTTAGAAATTTGTCCAGTCAGAATCGTTGACTGCTTTTCCTAAATGCGAGTCCCACAGACTTTTAATGATTCGTGGTCATTTTGAAGCAGATTTCTACTGTTTTTGAGACAAGAGTAATCTTGTAATATAAAATAATATTATAATAATATAAAATTATTTTATTACACAGTTAAATCCTAAAAATTAAAAGATTAATTTATATATCAATCAGAATTTGGTTTAGTAAGATCCCCTAGCTCCAATTAATTAAAATAAGATTTTTCTAGCCAAAAAATTATTATTTCCCTGGCTCGGAGCAAATCACATACAACAATCAAATACACATGAAACAGTCAAATTTAATTTACTACTCACAGAATTCACGAAACAATACATTTAAGGATAATATCATAATTATCCCAAAAGTTGGGGTGTTACAGTGAGAAATCACAATTTCTCAGTATAAGCATACCAAGACCAGCAATTAATTATTTACAACAAATAAATCAACTGTAAACATACATACATTCAATGTAACTAATTATCTGATAATCAACAATATCAAAGAATCGCCCATACAATCCTAAGATACTATCGAACAAGCAACCAAGCAATTAACCAAGACAATTGCCTATACAGTTGTCAACAGTGCAATGTTTTATGTTATGAGGCATGATTATGCTCAAACAATGTCTTAATAACATGATTATGCAATGTACATGCAAGTTTTAATTTTTGAAAACACAAGTTACTTACTTATTTCCCAAGAACCTCCATTCATTGTATATGCTAACAGGTTAAGCCTATAAGCCTAAACTCACTTGGTAATAGCTGAGTACTGTAACGCCCCTTTTTTTGAGGAGGGAACGTCACACCATAACCACGAAACGAAAACAAAATGTATAAACTAAGACTCAGTATTTAGTTGTAAACGTACAAATAATTTGGCAAATTCTCTCCTTTTTTTAATAAAATAAGATGATAAGACATAGTTACAACAGAAAGTAACATGAGAAGTAAACCTTACATTCATACCTCGTACATATATATATACTTATATCATACTTGTTTAGGTACATCATTAGATATACAAAAAAAAGCAGAACCTTTACATGCCCTAAAATAATTACACATATACAGCCCACCAAAAGATAAAACACTAGGCCCCCAAAAAGATTTATAGATGGCCATGAGCGGCTATCAACAGCAACAACCCCTAAAGCGAATGAGAAGGAATCATAGTTGGATCCTCCTTAGGGTTTTCCTCGTTAGAGGAAATCCTTATCAGAGTAACCGAGTTACGAGCGGGGGCTCGTGCAGAGGATAAGAACGAATCCTCTTGTGGGGAGTAATAGTGACCACCCCACATATCACGTATGGGCAAGTAAAACTCTAAATACAAGTGAGCATTAAAAGTAAAGATAGGTGGATCATAATGTCCCCAAGCCAGAGGCACAGTCATGTCTCCGTGGTAGATGCATCGATCCGTACTCAGGTTTATGTGCTAGCAGTCCGGACCTCCATGAAAAGTCAATCTCACATAACCTAAAAAGCCATGTGGATGGGGCACCATGTCCAAACAGGAAACTAATCAAAATTAGGCCAGAAGCCAGGGAATTCGTGCACTTCCCCTTCTTCACTGACGTCTTCAGAGAAACACATAAATAAATAGAATAGTAGAAATCAGAAAAAAGGTAAGACATCCTACATTCAGTACCAATTATGGCAGTAAAGAAATAAAATGGCGTAAAACGCCCACATAGCATTTCAGGAATAATAATCAGCATCAAAAGGAAAATAGTAAACATCTTAACAAATCCAAGTAGTTATAACATAAATAAGGCAATAGTTCAAATCATCGTATAAATGAATTCCAAGTGATATGTTAACTCACTATGCATGTGCACATGATACCGAAATCCTACTCTATAGAGCTAGACACAAACATTAAAGAGAATGATCAAGGAGACATGCTAGTATCTCTCAGCCTAAAATCAAGTGCTTTCCATAAAATCAATAATTTTGCGCAACAAGGCTTTATACAGCAGCATTCTTCACAAGATCACGATATAGGATAGTGTCTCAGTCCGGATCATTGGTGCATTTGCATCGGTCTATCCCACGGCCCAGAGGAGCTACCAACTGACCATTGCGAGACACCTACACCTCGACGCCCCCAAGGTCAACATTATGACCTACACTAGTCTATTCACACCTGCACTAAGGTGTGATTCAATCTCCTAGGCAACATGGCCTTAACAATAGTCCACTGGACTTTCACAATGCATGATGACCTAATGTATATTCAGGTATATTCAATAATAATATACTTTTCCATAACATGCCACAATTTGTCCTAGTTAAACATCAACAGATTCTTGGTCCCATTCATGGACCCATAATAACATATTATCAAGTTCTCAAACATGACAATACACTTTTTAAGGTTTAGGTTTACTATGAAGTTTCACTTTAATTTAACATTTCTTATGAAATCTTTCTATAGAGGAATTCTCTTGTAATTCTCTTTAGATCTTTATTTCTCTTAATTAGCTAAGTTCTTCACTTAAATTTAACCATATTCACTTAGAACATTATTCTAAGGTTCTCACATCTCACACTCACTCTTGTTCTTCCCTTAAGTTCAAGAATCACTCTAGGTCATCAAATAAATTTCTTTCCATCACATTGTTAATTACTTAACGCTTAATTACTTAAGTTCCAAGGTTACCCAAAAATTACATATTTGAACCCAAAAAAAAGCCCTAGGGGCCGTGAGCCTCCCAAGGGGGTAAGAACCCAAAATTTTCCATTGCTCCATTAATTGTTATTCACTTGATTAGTTATCTCTCCAACTTGTTACAAAATTTTAACCATGAACACCCTATTGAAGGGGGTATGGTCGTGAGCCTCATTAAGGAGAGCAAGGAACCTTTGCTTCCAATTCATATTTCCAATCTATCAAAATCAATCTAAGATCATCAACATACACAAATACAACCAATAAAATCACATAAGAGGAAATTAATGCAAAGATCATTAGAAAACATATAACCAAGAGAGCAACCCTAATATGGGTTTCTTACAACCAACACACAAACAAGCTTCCCACTACCAATAGAGGTTGAAGTGGATAATCTCCCTCTTACCAAGAGAAATAATAATGAAAGCAAGCTCCTTTTTCTTTGGGAATTCGTCCTCCACCACCTCAAAGCCCTAGAATATTCAAACTCACAAAAATCACAATCAAAGCTTAAAAAAGGTATCCATGATCACCAAAGTGACCATGGATCACGAAAATGAGATGGAAAAATGAAAAAGCTATGAACTTTTACCTCAAAGTTTCAAACTTTAAAGCTTGGTGGAAGAAGATGAAAATGGTGGATTCAAGAGATAGTCACAAAAGATAAAATGTTCTAGGTGATGAGAAAATGTAGGAAATAAGGTTGGTTGGGTGAAAAAGCTTGGAGGGCCAAAAATGGAGTCTTGACCGTGGGGGTGGTGAGAAAATGGAGAGGAAAGTTAAGTTCTTTGTAGGTGATTTCAACAAGAAAAGAAAAGCTTCAAGGAAGAAATGAATTCAAGCAAGATGGTTGCTTGAAATCAAGCAACAATGGAGGAGGAAGAAGGTGTGGTTATCGTGGGAAGAAGAAGAGAGAAGGAAGAGAAAAAAGCTCAACAGAAAATGAGAGAAGAAGTGTAGTGAGAGGAAGTGTTAGAAAAGTGATGATAGCTTTTTGGGGTTTCAAATTAGAAATGGAAAAAGTGATAAATGAAAAGCATAATTTTGGCTCCCAAAATGGCCATTGCCGTGGAACAAAAAGGGGAGAGAGAGAAGGGAGAAATGTTCTAGAAACTTAAGGAAAGCTTCCTTGAGAAGCTTGGTAGGAAGCTTACTTGAGAAGCTTTGTTAGTTTTGTGTAAAAGTCAACATGATGTAACATAAAGTTGACACTTTTGAAAATATGACAAGGATTTTAATACAAACTATTATCTAATGGACAAATGTTAAAGTTAACAGAAATCAGTATTTATTGTCCAATGGGTAATAAAATGTACAGTGATTTTTTTTATTTATCAGATAAAAATCTCAAAAAACGTAAATCTCGTAAATTATGCCCGGCTCGGGTTTAGTAAGATCCCCGTCAATATTTCCAAAGTCCAAGGTTTACCAAGCTCGGGAAAAATAATTCTCCGCTCAGTGCATACGTAAAACGAGAAACATATTAAAATATTCAATATTTTTGAAAAAATCCAAAAATATTCACAAAAATCACAAATATTATAAAATGACTATTTATTATAAAATAAATAATTTTTGGGGTGTTACAAGTACCTTCGCCTCACAACCGTAAGTGTACTATTACTACTACCCCCATACCGGTAACCCTAATCATACAAGCATAAATGCAAGGAGAATTCAAATCTAACACCTCCTTCCCAGATCATATGGTTGTGCACACCATCTCAGGTCACAATACATAGGAAATTAGCAAATATCAAGTTTGAATACCAAAGGTTTAAGCCACATTTTAAACACTAGAATACAGGAATCTTAGCCTCAATTATCCAACAAAGTAATAAGATTCATATCTCTAGCTAAACAGTATTTAGAACATCATATAATCATTCACAAGTGATTTAGAAATCAACCTCATGTTGATCAAAGTTCTAAACACTAACATAGGCATTCTATGAGGATTTGTAATCAATTACACCCTTGTTGCAATTGATTACAACAAAGTCAAAAGTTTGGTAATTGATTACAATACTGTTGTAATCGATTTCATCACTTCCAAAACCCTAGTAATCGATTACATTGACCTTGTAATCGATTACATCACTTCCAAAGGCTTTGTAATCAATTACATTGACCTTGTAATTGATACATCGAGTAGGAACTTGGTTCTGCATAATTGTGGCACTGTTCTATTAGAACAAATCATGAATTTTGGCCACTCCAAACTAGTTTCTAGGTGATTTAAGGTCCCTAACAAGTTCACTAACACATAGGAATCATTAATCACCAACAAAATCCTCTAATTTGGATCCAAAGAACAAATCACTCATCCATGACCTAACTCTCTCACTTTAAGGATTCAAAGGTCCAAATGACAAGTTTTAAGTTTCTAACTCAAACTCAATCCATGAAAAAGTCATAAACAACCAAGGATACTCATTCAAGCAAGAAAAACACTTCAAACACCTCTAGAAACAAATTTGACATATTATGTACCATATGTGCAACAAAGGTGAAAATGGAAGAAAAGGAGTTAGAAAAACACAAAAACCCCTACCTTATGTAGCAAAGATGGTGATGAATCACAAGCTTGCCTTTCCTCTTGGATTTCCTCTTCTTCCTTTCCTATTTGGCTCCTTGCTCTCCTTCCTATGTTGGTTCTATTTTCAGTCATGAGAGTAAGTGAGAAAACAAGAGAGAAAATATCAAAGGAAACCACTTTAAAGGTTACAGAAACGTGCAAAGCTTGAGTCACTTGAGTGACCAAGTGATACTCCCGATCTTCTAAGAACACTTAGATTTCCATAAATCCAATTTTCTTAAAGCCAACAAGTTTAAAATAAATCACAGGATTCATCAAAAATCTTGTTGCACCAACACCATCATTTTTCATATCTGTGACTAGTCATTTCGACATTAAAACACACAACCAATATGCTTAAAATTACCAAACTGACTCTGATTAATCTCAAACTTTAACCACATCACAGAATACAAATTTGTGACTTAAAAATAAATTATCCACATCTAATTCCATTAGCTAAGCCTTTTATGTTAATATCTGAGTCATTTTAAGCTACTTTTCACCTTTCAGCTTGTAGCAAAATGCCTAAACTAGCTCAGATTGTTACAAAATTAAACAAGCATGTTAAGAAAGTATTAAGCTACTGTTGTAACTATTTATAAGTCTAACATGTTGAAGAGGATGTTACATTTCTCCTTCCTTTTTTAAAATTTTGTCCCCAAAATTGCTTACCTCATATAAATAATTGTGGGTAGTCAAGTTGCATGTGGGACTCCAACTCCCAAGTCACCTCCCTAAAGCCTGCACCATCCCAAAGCACCTTCACTAGAGGAATCTGCTTACCTCTAAGCTCTTTGTCCACGATCCTCATTGGCCGCATAGCATAAGACAAATCATCTGTGAGTAATGAAGGATGTAGATTGTAACACCCCAACTTTTGGGTTAATTACAAAATAGTCCTGAAATGTACTGTTTTGTAATTTCTGTGAGTAATAAATTGAAATTGACTATTTTGTGAGTGTATTTGACTATTGCGTGTGATTTGCTCCGAGCCAAGGAAATAATAATTTTTTGGCCGAAAAAATCTTATTTTAATTAATTGGAGCTGGGGGATCTTACTAAACCCAATTCTGATTGATATATATATTAATCTTTTAATTTTTAGGATTTAACTGTGTAATAAAATAATTTTATATTATTATAATATTATTTTATTTAACAGTACCTACTGTCTCAAAAACAGTAGAAATCTGCTTCAAAATGACCATGGACCCTTAAAAGTCTGTGGGACTCACGTTTGGAAAAGCAGTCAAAGATTCTGACTGGATAAAATTCTAAACCAATGGGAGCAAGTCAACGAAAGCGACTTGACTATTTTGAACTAATAGGAATAGGTCAAAGAAAGAAGCATGGACTTTAATATGGACCGTTGGATGAAAACTTAGTTAGGAAGCCTTTGATTTTAACCGTTGATCAAATCAATGGTGAGATGAGAATTCAAGTTTTATGACTAAGCATATCCAACTTAGATTACATCAAGGGCTAGGAATTAAAATTGAAATCAATGGTTAGATTAAGTCAAACATAGTGGCTTGACTTTGCTTAGTAGCTAATAAAACCTAATTTGGTTAATCTAATTACCTAATTAGCAAATTAAGTAAACTAACTTAGTTATTAATTAGTTATAATCTAAATATTAATTAGATCTCTTAATATTGTTTAGAAGCTATAATATATGCTAATATATATTAAACTAATTAGTTATATAATTAGAATGTTAATTAAATATTATTAGGAGACTTAACCTAATTGATTATCTATTTAATTAGCTTGTAATTAGTCATTAATTAAAATCAAATTAAGCCCCTTAATTCCCTTGAGTCTCACAGCCAAGGAGGCTAGAATTCCAAGTTCCGCATTATTCTTGAACCATCTTGCATGCACACTAGGTGGTCAAATGGTGACATAAGCCATGTGCACTCAAAGTTGTGATATTTTGTTCAAGTAAATCTCTTCATTTTCCTACAAGTCACTATGGCAGCCCCCCTCCCATTCCACTCTCAAATTTCACATTTTCACTCATCCAAATCTTAGACTAATATTCTCTCCAAAATTCCCAAGAACACCAAGCACATTTTCCTTTCTATTTTCTCTTCTATTTTCGGCCCAACACCCAAACACCACCATCAATCTTCTATAATTTTACCTATTCACTTTTCCTAAACCAAAATTATATTCTAAACACTTTTTGTTCACAAGGTTTTATCAAAAACCTATTCCTTCTAGTTCAAAATCAAAGCTTTTGTTTACTTCCCTAGAGGTAAATTCTTAATTCTTTGGTTTTAAATTTAGTTTGTGATTTTCTAAACCATGTTTGTTCCATGGTTTTCCTTTATGAAGCCTTGTATGTGATTTTGCTTATTGTTTAAAAATTTTAGGGATTTGTTTTGGAGTCCAAACGAAAATCAAAAGAAAGGAGGAGACTAGGAGATCCTTGTCTTCAATAGGTAAGAGGGAGATTTAATCTCATCAACCATGTGTGGTGATGAGAAAATGGATTGTTTGTGTGTGAAGTGTAACACCTTCCTTAGGGCATCACATTTCTGACTCCCGACTCATAATCTGAAAAGAAGTTCGCACAAAGTTTGAGTTATAAAAGATGGGTTTCAAAATTTCTTCTTTACTGAAACGTAAATTTGCTGAAAATATTAGGTAATATTGAAAATTATATTTTAACTATTCATTATGCAATATTGACACCAATTAATATCACAATTTAAAGAGAAATATAAAATTAACAGACTTATTTTTTTTAACAGTAGCAAACCCCATGACGGGTCCTACTTAATAGCATGGTACAACACTAACATTAAATCTTAACATACTCGTTTCTTCTCTTATATCAACTTGATGCATCAAAACTTTACTCCTTGTCTACCCGGCACATCTTCGAACTTGAGACAGCCACTTTTCAATGTTTCCATCAATCTCTGAGTATCTACCACTCATTATGTCTAAGACAACTCATTCCTTTTACTGTATAATTTTAACAATACAGACAAAGCAAAACAATATAACAAAGAGGTGAGATCGCCTACACCAATACCAACATGGCAGCACAGAGATAACGCAAACATCAATATCATACAGATAGATCATACCATAATCATGCTATCAGCATTAATCAACTATCATCATCTAATCATTTATCAGTTCAATCATCATCCAAGTACTCAAAACAATTGTCATAGCCAACATTCCTCAATTAATATATCATACAGATATAAATGCTCAAATTTATGCATATGCATAAAGACTCAGTTTATCAAAAACAACTCCATGGAGGTTTTCACAATTTCGAGAAGAATGCTCTGGTTAATTGTCAGCCTTAGCCCAAAGACAATCTCCCAGTCGTTGAAAAGAGTCGTGTTTTTGTCGAGTATCGTCAATGCGTTGCAACGGACTGCATCGCCAAGTGGCACAAAGTACTCGCCAACTGTCCACTGGTCGACCACCGCGCCTCGACGCCCCCAAGATCCATCATAGACCTCACTATCAATTATCATTCCCTCTTCAACCACAAGGGCCATAATAGCTATTAGCTATATTTTATAAAATGCACGAATATATCAGTGCAAGTCCAACCCCAAATGGCCAAATCTTTTCAATTTCATTTGTTCAATGTAATCATATGCTTCAACGCATATTTTTCTAATGCACGTATAATGCACCAAATCCAATCACAGGCATATCTTTCCAATGCATGTATAATGCACCAAATGCCAATCACTGGCAAAACATGTCATTTTCTCACACAAAGACATCCATATAATTTGGTTCTACAAAAGATTTATCTTGTATTTTCAACAAGAAAATCATATTATCACATTTTCATAGTTATAAAACTCTTTTGTCGTGTTTTCACAAAATTGCGCAATATTTCCATTTCATTTTCATAATTTCAAAACGTTTCTGTTACATTTTCACAATACTGCAACTCTTCTGTTGCACCTTTAAATCACGTATTAAATTTTTCAACATTTTTCTCAATTGCATAAAAATATACGTTTCTCAAATTGCGTAATAATTTTCCATCATTTTCAAAATCGCGTAACTTAAAAATCATTCTTATAAGTCGCATAAAATATTTTCCATCATTCTCAAAATATTTAAAACACTTTCCAAATCACATAACGATTTTTCATCATTTTTACAATCACGTAAAAATATTCTATCACTTTTAAATCATATAGTGATTTTTCAACAGTAGTTCAAATGACGTAAAATATTTAAACATAATTCAAATTACTTAAAATGTTTCAACGTATCTCCAATTGCGTAGTAATATTTTATCATATTTCAAATTGTGTAAAAATATTTTACTGTATTTCCAAACACTTAGAAATATTTTCTTGTATTTCAAATCATGTACTTTAAAAATTACATTTTAAGATACATAAATAATTTTTTTCACCACAATTCCATTACAAAAATATTTCTCATTCTTCAAAAATTCCATTATATTCTCCAATTTTCCCAAATCATTTCCAAATCAACCTTCCTCAAAATAATATAACTTTATACTTCATTTAATATATCTTCTTATTCAAAAAAATCTTTTTCACAGTATATTTCACAAATTCACAATTCCATTGAATTAAATCAATGTTTCTAACTTTTAAAAATTACTAACGATTTCCAAAATCCAACGGATGAGTTACACGTTAGAAAATACCAAATCACTATTGTATCTTTTATTTTTATTTTTATTTTTTTTTCTTAAATCAATTTTTAACAAAAATAAATTCTTTTTAAAACAAATTGAGGCTCACTTGCAACCTCTCTTTTTCATTTACATAAAAATTCATTTCTCAAGTGCTAAAATACTCTGATTCCCTTTTCAAATTCCTTGTATTAAATTAATTATGTTTTCACTTGGAAAATCACTTTGTTTCATCAAAATCAATGCATTACAAGCTTTCGAAAATGTGGACATGACTATTGAAAATTATCAAAACATTTTTCCTTCTAAATTGATATGGTTTTAGACAAAAGAAACCATTAAAATTTTATTTTCAAAACCGAAATACCGATGGTTATAAAAACCAAACCCATTTGTTCAAATCCTTTTTCACTTTCTTTACAAATCTTTTTTCACTTTCTTTGCAAATCCTTGTTCACTTTCTTTACAAATCCTTAAAATCAATGTTTGTCCGTTTCATTCAAAACTCATATTTAGAAAAACACTTAGGATCTTTTTACACAAAATAAATCAATAAAAATTCCTCAAAGACCGTATTCTTGTTTTCTTGAAAAAAAACAGACCCTTTGTTTATTTTCCATACTCTTCAAATCATCCATTTTCATTTTTCATGAAAATATTAATTTATGAACACCTATTTTGAGGTGTCTTAGCCGAAATTCACTAAGTTCTAGGGACCCAAAAATTAATTTCCTTATTCTTGAAAATTTTCAACATGAACTCTAATTTTTGGGAGCTCAAAACCGTAGCCTCCCCTTTGGCCTTTGGAGCCAAAAATCAATTTCTTTTTCATCACCATATCATGACATACACATATATATATTTCATCATAAATACTATAAGCATGTCATATACTTATCATGCATAATATAAGCATATCATCAAAGTCATAAAATCATGCAAAGCATATCAAGCATAAGCAAATAAATCAAAGCTCATAAACACACATAAATTATTACATGACCATGGATTGGAATCCTCACATGGATTCACCATTCATCAAATATAAGACCATCTCTCACCACCATACTTGGTTGGTGAGATGGATCTCCCTCTTACCTCTTGAAGATCCTCAAAAGCTTCTTGATTTGCTTCTTTTTCCAAGTCCTTCACCACCAAAGGCTTCTCAAATACAAAACAAAATACATAAAAATTAGTATACTAAACTTGATTAAGAAGAACCATGGATCAAACATGGTTTAGAACATGAAAAAGAGAGAAGAAATGAAGTTTCCTTACACTTCACCTCAAAAACCCAATAACTTTGATCTTGAAGAAAGTCCATGAAGATGAATGATTTAGAGAAAGTCTCCAACATGAAAGTTGCTTAGAATATCATGTAGATTCAAGATCTATGATTGGATTAAATTAAACAAACTTGAAGGGTGGTCGTAGGGTGGTTGACCGAATTCCTCACAAGAAGGAAAACATAAGCTTTTTGATCTTTAACTTGAAGGACAAGGTTGTAGATGATAGAATTTTGAGAAGTTCCTAACATGAAAGTGTTTTGGATTGATGAGAGGATTCAAGATATGTAGCTAGATAAAATTATGGAAGATTGAAAGTGGTTCTATGGGTGGTGACCGAATAACTCAAGAAAGGAAGAAGGTGAAGTTCATGGTGTTGTTCTTGGTGTTCTTGACAAATTGGAAGAGAGAGAGGAGAGAGAATGGTCTTTGTGTTACTAAGTGTGATAAAAAACTAAAATAGAGGGCTGAATTGAAGTGGGCAGCCGTAGGAGTGAAAGAATGGAGAGACAAAAATTTATTTAGCATTATTGAATGCTTTCACATGCGTGCACATGGTCTTCACATGGTCTAAGTCACTAAATGTCATCCATTGGTCATAAAAGTCCATTCAAGAACCTTGGAGAAGCTCTCCAAGCTGCATGACCGTGTGGCTCTTCATAGGATTAGGGACTTAATTGTTTTCAATTAAAACCTAATTGTATGCTAATTAATTAGTTAATTAATTAGGTCTAGTTTCCTAATTTCACTTAATTAATATTCTAACTATATAACTAATTAATTAAACATATTTTGGCAAATATCATAGTCTCTAAATAAAATTAGGACATTTAATTAGTAATTAGATTATCACTAATTAATAATTAGATTAGTTCACTTAGCTTGTTAATTAGGCCATTAGATTAACTAAATTAGGATTAATTAGTTACTAATCAAATTCAAGCTACTATTGTTGACTTCATCTTTTTCTTTGGCCTAAAAAGCCTATTCAAAGTTGTCTCCTTAGATTGTCCTAGAAAATTACTTGGCCGTGCACTCCTAAAGAATTATTGGGTGGTCATTTTTTTTACTTGCAAGCTTACCTTGCTTCCTATTGGTGGCCATTTTCTTTGACTACTGCTAATTGGTTCATGACTTGACTTTGACTTCCTCCACACTTGTTTCTATGGGTTCATTTTAATTACTTATTTACACTTTAATTAAATAATTAATTCATCTAGTTTCTGTTAAACTAGTTTAGTTAGGGTTTCTAATTATATTTTAATTATTTAATTACATTCTTATGGTCATGTCATATTTCTAGAAAATTAGATATTTATCTAGCTTCTTGAAAAATCAATCAATAATGACCAAGACAACATATAATTGATGTCTTGAAACTTGGCTATGTTATTAAGCCACCAAAACCGTGCCCCCCTCCAAGCATTCTCCTAAGGAAGCAAACAAATCAATAATGGTCAAGAATGATGTAATATTGACCATGACAAGTAATAATGGTCATCAAATCACCTTTAGCTCCAAAATACTACAAAAATCGTCCCCTCCTTGCATTATGCATGCAATAATATTGGCATCTTTTTCAAGCCATTATTTGAAGCATTCCTAGCCATTGATTAATTCAATGGTTAGGATTTAGGTAGACTTTTGATTTTTAGAAGACTCAATCTAGGCCATTGGATCTTTCTCCTTTAAATCCTAGCCATTAGATGTGTCTCCAAAATAAAGGGTCAAGATTACTCCTTCTCACTTTTAATCCAAGGATTATAATTAGTCATAGTTTTTTTTTTTTTGAAGACCAAATCTCCACCATTGATTAAATCCAAATCCAATGGTCATAAATGGTCCTTGTTACTTTATAAGACTAAATCTCCACCCTTGATCAATTCTAAATCCAATGGTTGTAAATGGTCATAGCCACTTTATATAACCAATTTTACACCATTGATTAAATTTACGGTTGATATTAAAGCCTTCCTAACTAAGTTTATTCTCACACCATTGATTAAATCAATGGTGATTATCCAATGCTTCTTTATTAAGTTTGTTTCTTAACCGATGATTAAATCAATGGTTAATATTCAAACTAAGTATTCTCATCCAAGGGTACAAATCAAGTCAAGCCCTCTTTGTTGACTACGCAGTATAATTTTTATTATTTTTATCTGTTACAACCCTACAAATAATATTTTTACTATATTTTTATCACTTGATAAATAAATATAGTACAAAATACAGTATAGAAAATTTTCTAAAACTGTTTCCGGATTCAGGTTTAGTAAGATCCCCTGTCTCCGTCTAAACAGTACAAAATTTTCTATGCGTAGAAATTTTTTTCACTTTGCGGGACCCACCTGGGCCCTCGTATGGCTACTTGGGCCCACATACACTCCTTGGGCCCACAAATAGAAAAAAATTCATAATCAACCACAAAAATCACAAATATTAAAAAACACACAAATATCAAATCAGATCACGTAAAATAATTAAAATAATGGTAAAAATTAAATTAATAATCAAAATTTTTATTTTACTGAGACGGAGATCAAAACGATCAAATACGCTGACGGAATAATCAAAATAATTTTACAGTATCCAGAAATTACTAAACAGTAAAATTCTGTTAACTGTCAAAATTACTGTTTAAGAGATAGAAAATTTTAGGGTGTTACATTACTCCCCCTCTAAAAAGAAATTTCATCCTCGAAATTTAATAACCATGATTTCACACTCTCAAAATAAATATGAACATTACTCTTTTATCTTATTTTCTAATTCTCATGAAGCTTCCTCTCTTACATCTTGCTATACTATTCTAACCAACAAAATCTCTTTGCTGATGTTCAACTTCTCCTGATCAAACAGATATCTTAGACTTCTATAATTACTGAAGATGTTGAATGTTACTCCAGAAAGAAAGAATTTCTATATCTCTGATACCAACATAACGACAACCAATCTTTATTCATGCCTTGAATAGTTTTTCTCAAATAACTTCCAACTAATGTAATGTATTACTTAAAATTTCCTTATCCTCGTATCGCTACATATTCTAGATTTTTGCTTTTAACAGGAAATGTCTCACTAACCAAGTTCTCCTTTCCACAGCACTATACCAAATACTATGACATAGAGTTAAATAGGAATATCATTTCTTGTTCGTTCAATTGCAGGAGATGAAAGAAAACATCATGGAAGATAACAAAATGAATCGAACCTGTTATCGAACATATCCAGTAAAGAATTGGATGTAACCCGATTTTCAAAAATGAATTTTCTATGGATTACTCACACTCTGTTGAAATGATCTCATTGGATATGGTTGGAAAATAACCAATCCATTTTCAAAGACCATGTCTGTTTATGAAACAGATCAAACTAACACAAAAATTTTGAACAACAGATCAAACTAATACAAAGATTTGATCCGCAACAACAATTTGAATAACTTGAATAGCTCGATCAGCTAAGAATAGAAACAGAAGTAAACAAATCAGAGGATAACGAATAACTCCAACATATAATTGATCTACTCAATCATATGTTATAAAGAATAGGTCACTCACAGAAATATTCAGTATGGTTTATAGGATTAGTTCCAATGACACAATCTCCATTGTTTAAATCTTCCACTCAGAACACTCCCGTTCCATTCAGAGTAACAACTTCCCTTACAATAAAAAATTTTACTAATAGAAAACTCTGTTTTCAAAGAGCATAATCTCTGGGAAAATGTGTCCAACTTTTCTGTAATTTGTTTCCTTGACGTACATTCCTTCATTTAAGTACTTTCTTTCACAGCCTTTACTATTTTTTTTTGGTTTCCTCAATGGTTATAAATACATCTTTCGTCGAAATCAATTACTTTCTCAATATCCTAAAAAAAAAATACCAGGTTCCAAAATTACGAAATCTTATATTCCAAGACTGATTCTCTTCCATCAGATCCTAAACTTCAACTTCTAGTTTCCACTGAACAGCGGTCCTTTGTTCGTGCAGTCATCTTTTCACATTGCTCCCGTTGCTCCCGTAGTTGCAACTGCATTACTAGTAACATGTTCCACTTCCACACAAGTATAACTATCCCGAGCCATTCCTTTTTTTTAAGGCGTGCAGATCGAAATACAATGGATCTAATATCCATTATAAACAACATTATTTTCTTTCGAAAAACAAACACAGAGAACACAACACAAGCAAAATACACCTAACCACAAACCCCAAAAGACTCAAACCATGCTCTGATACCAACTAATGTAACACCCTCCTTAGGGCATCACATTTCTGACTCCCGACTAATAATCTGAAAAGAAGTTCACACAAAGTTTGAGTTATAAAAGATGAGTTTCAAAATTTCTTCTTTATTGAAACGTAAATTTACTGAAAATATTAGGTAATATTGAAAATTATATTTCAACTATTCATTATGCAATATTGACACCAATTAATATCACAATTTAAAGAGACTTATTTTTTTTAACAGTAGCAAACCCCATGACGGGTCCTACTTAAAAGCACGGTACAACACTAACATTAAATCTTAACATACTCGTTCCTTCTCTTGTATCAACTTGATGCATCAGAACTTTACTCCTTGTCTACCTGGCACATCTTTGAACTTGAGACAGCCACTTTTTAATGTTTCCATCAATCTCTGAGTATCTACCACTCGTTATGTCTAAGACAACTCATTCCTTCTACTGTACAATTTTAACAATACAGACAAAGCAAAACAATATAACAAAGAGGTGAGATCACCTACACCAATACCAACATGGCAGCACAGAGATAACACAAACAACAATATCATACAGATAGATCATACCATAATCATGCTATCAGCATTAATCAACTATCATCATCTAATCATTTATCATTTCAATCATCATCCAAGTACTCAAAATAATTTTTATAGCCAACATTCCTCAATTAATATATCATACAGATATAAATGCTCAGATTTATGCATATGCACAAAGACTCAGTTTATCAAAAACAACTCCATGGAGGTTTTCACAATTTCGAGAAGAATGCTCTGGTTAATTGTCAGCCTTAGCCCAAAGACAATCTCCCAGTCGTTGAAAAGAATCGTGTTCTTGTCGGGTATCGTCAATGCGTTGCAACGGACTGCATCACCAAGTGGCACAGTACTCGCCAAGCGTCCCTTCGGTCGACCACCGCGCCTCGACGCCCCCAAGATCCATCATAGACCTCACTATCAATTCTCATTCCCTCTTCAACCACAATGGCCATAATAGCTATTAGCTATATTTTATAAAATGCACGAATATATCAGTGCAAGTCCAACCCCAAAGGGCCAAATCTTTTCAATTTCATTTGTTCAATGTAATCATATGCTTCAACGCATATTTTTCCAATGCACGTATAATGCACCAAATCCAATCACAGGCATATCTTTCTAATGCATGTATAATGCACCAAATGCCAATCACAGGCAAAACATGTCATTTTTTCACACAGCATCCATATACTGGTTCTATAGTATTTATACTGTATTTTCAACAGGAAAATCATATTATCACATTTTCATAGTTATAAAACTCTTTCGTCGTGTTTTCATAAAATTGCGCAATATTTCCATTTCATTTTCACAATTTCAAAACGTTTCTGTTACATTTTCACAATACTGTAACTTTTCTGTTGCACCTTTAAATCACTTATTAAATTTTTCAACATTTTTCTCAATTGCACAAAAATATACGTTTCTCAAATTGCGTAATGATTTTCCATCATTTTCAAAATCGCGTAAATTAAAAATCATTCTTATAAGTCGCATAAAACATTTTCCATCATTCTCAAAATATTTAAAACACTTTCCAAATCACATAACGATTTTTCATCATTTTTACAATCACGTAAAAATATTCTATCACTTTTAAATCATATAGTGATTTTTCAACAGTAGTTCAAATTACGTAAAATATTTAAACGTAATTCAAATTACTTAAAATGTTTCAACGTATCTCCAATTGTGTAGTAATATTTTATCATATTTCAAATTGCGTAAAAATATTTTACTATATTTTCAAACACTTAGAAATATTTTACTGTATTTCAAACCATGTACTTTAAAAATTACATTTTTAAGATACATAAATAATTTTTTTTCACCACAATTCCATTACAGAAAATATTTCTCATTCTTCAAAAATTCCATTATATTCTCCATTTTCCCCAAATCATTTTCAAATCAACCTTCCTCAAAATAATATAACTTTATACTTCATTTAATATATCTTCTTATTCAAAAAAATCTTTTTTCACAGTAAATTTCACAAATTCACAATTCCATTGAATTAAATCAATGTTTCTAACTTTTAAAAATTACTAACGATTTCCAAAATCCAACGGATGAGTTACACGTTAGAAAATACCAAATCACTATTGTATCCTTTATTTTTATTTTTATTTTTTTTTCTTAAATCAACTTTTAACAAAAATAAATTCTTTTTAAAATAAATTGAGGCTCACTTGCAACCTCTCTTTTTCATTTACATAAAAATTCATTTCTCAAGTGCTAAAATACTCTGATTCCCTTTTCAAATTCCTTGTATTAAATTAATTATGTTTTCACTTGAAAAATCACTTTGTTTCATCAAAATCAATGCATTACAAGCCTTCGAAAATGTGGACATGACTATTGAAAATTATCAAAACATTTTTCCTTCTAAATTGATATGGTTTTACACAAAAAAAAAACCATTAAAATTTTATTTTCAAAACCGAAATACCGATGGTTCTAAAATTTGTTCAAATCTTTTTCACTTTCTTTACAAATCCTTTTTCACTTTCTTTGCAAATCCTTAAAGTCAATGTTTGCCCGTTTCATTCAAAACCCATATTTAGAAAAACACTTAGGATCTTTTTACACAAAATAAATTAATAAAAATTCCTCAAAGACCGTATTTTTGTTTTCTTGAAAAAAACAAACCCTTTGTTTATTTTCCATACTATTCAAATCATTCATTTTCATTTTTCGTGAAAATATTAATTTATGAACACCTATTTTGAGGTGTCTTGGCCGAAATTCACTAAGTTCTAGGGACCCAAAAATTAATTTCCTTATTCTTGAAAATTTTCAACATGAACTCTAATTTTTGGGAGCTCAAAATCGTAGCCTCCCCCTTGGCCTTTGGAGCCAAAAATAAATTTCTTTTTCATCACCACATCATGACATACACATATATATAGTTCATCATAAATACTATAAGCATGTCATATACTTATCATGCATAATATAAGCATATCATCAAAGTCATAAAATCATACAAAGCATATCAAGCATAAGCAAATAAATCAAAGCTCATAAACACACATAAATTATTACATGACCATGGATTGGAATCCTCACATGGATTCACCATCCATCAAATATAAGACCATCTCTCACCACCATACTTGGTTGGTGAGATGGATCTCCCTCTTACCTCTTGAAGATCCTCAAAAGCTTTTTGATTTGCTTCTTTTTCCAAGTCCTTCACCACCAAAGGCTTCTCAAATATAAAACAAAATACATAGAAATTAGTATACTAAGCTTGATTAAGAGGAACCATGGATCAAACATGGTTTAGAACATGAAAAAGATAGAAGAAATGAAGTTTCCTTACACTTCACCTCAAAAACCCAATAACTTTGATCTTGAAGAAAGTCCATGAAGATGAATGATTTAGAGAAAGTCTCTAACATGAAAGTTGCTTAGAATATCATGTAGATTCAAGATTTATAGTTGGATTAAATTAAACAAATTTGAAGGGTGGTCTTAGGGTGGTTGACTGAATTTCTCACAAGAAGGAAAACATAAGCTTTTTGATCTTTAACTTGAAGGACAAGGTTGTAGATGATAGAATTTTGAGAAGTTCCTAACATGAAAGTGTTTTGGATTGATGAGAGGATTCAAGATATGTAGCTAGATAAAATTATGGAAGATTAGAAGTGGTTCTATAGGTGGTGACTGAATAACTCAAGAAAGGAAGAAGGTGAAGTTCATGGTGTTGTTCTTGGTGTTTTTGACAAATTGGAAGAGAGAGAATGGTCTTTGTGTTACTAAGTGTGATAAAAAATAAAAATAGAGGGCTGAATTGAAGTGGGCAGCCGTAGGAGTGAAAGAATAGAGAGATAAAAATTTATTTAGCATAATTCAGTGCTTTCACATGCATGCACATGGTCTTCACATGGTCTAAGTCACTAAATGCCATCCATTGGTCATAAAAGTCCATTCAAGAACCTTGGAGAAGCTCTCCAAGCTGCATGACTGTGTGGCTCTTCATATGATTAGGGACTTAATTGTTTTCAATTAAAACCTAATTGTATGCTAATTAATTAGTTAATTAATTAGGTCTAGTTTCCTAATTTCACTTAATTAACATTCTAACTATATAACTAATTAATTAAACATATTTTGGCATATATCATAGTCTCTAAATAAAATTTGGACATTTAATTAGTAATTAGATTATCACTAATTAATAATTAGATTAGTTCACTTAGCTTGTTAATTAGGCCATTAGATTAACCAAATTAGGATTAATTAGTTACTAATCAAATTCAAGCTACTATTGTTGACTTTATCTTTTTCTTTGGCCTAAGAAGCCTATTCAAAGTTATCTCCTTAGATTGTCCTAGAAAATTTCTTAGCCGTGCACTCCTAAAGAATTATTGGGTGGTCATTTTTTTTACTTGCAAGCTTACCTTGCTTCCTATTAGTGGTCACTTTCTTTGATTACTCCTAATTGGTTCATGACTTGACTTTGACTTCCTCCACACTTGTTTCTATTAGTTTATTTTAATTACTTATTTACACTTTAATTAAATAATTAATTCATCTAGTTTCTATTAAACTAGTTTAGTTAGGATTTCTAATTATATTTTAATTGTTTAATTACATTCTTATGGTCATGTCATATTTCTAGAAAATTGAATATTTATCTAGCTTCTTGAAAAATGAATCAATAATGACCAAGACAACATATAATTGATGTCTTGAAACTTGGCTAAGCTATTAAGCCACCAAAACTGTGCCCCCCCTCCAAGCATTCTCCTAAGGAAGCAAACAAATCAATAATGGTCAAGAATGATGTAATATTGACCATGACAAGTAATAATGGTCATCAAATCACCTTTAGCTCCAAAATACTACAAAAATCGTCCTCTCCTTGCATTATGCATGCAATAATATTGTCATCTTTTTCAAGCCATTATTTGAAGCATTCCTAGGCATTGATTAATTCAATAGTTAGGATTTAGGTAGACTTTTGATTTTTAGAAGACTCAATCTAGGCCATTGGATCTTTCTCCTTTAAATCCTAGCCATTAGATGTGTCTCCAAAATAAAAGGTCAAGCTTATTCCTTCTTATTTTTAATCCAAGGGTTATAATTAGTCATAGTTTTTTTTTTTTGAAGACCAAATCTCCACCATTGATTAAATCCAAATCCAATGGTCATAAATGGTCCTTGTTACTTTATAAGACTAAATCTCCACCCTTGATCAATTCTAAATCCAATGGTTGTAAATGGTCATAGCCACTTTATATAATCAATTTTACACCGTTGATTAAATCTACGGTTGATATTGAAGCCTTCCTAACTAAGTTTATTCTCACACCATTGATTAAATCAATGGTGATTATCCAATGCTTCTTTATTAAGTTTGTTTCTTAACCATTGATTAAATCAATGGTTAATATTCAAACTAAGTATTCTCATCCAAGGGTACAAATCAAGTCAAGCCCTCTTTGTTGACTACGCAGTATAATTTTTATTTTTTTTATCTTTTATAACCCTACAAATAATATTTTTACTGTATTTTTATCACCTGAGAAATAAATATAGTACAAAATACAGTAAAAAAATTTTTCTAAAACTATTTCTGGATTCAGGTTTAGTAAGATCCCCTGTCTCTGTCTAAACAGTACAAATTTTTCTATGCGTAAAATTTTTTTTCACTTTGTGGGACCCACCGAGGCCCACGTATGGCCACCAGGGCCCACAAACAGAAAAAAATTCATAATCATCCACAAAAATCATAAATATTAGAAAACACACAAATACCAATTCAGATCACGTAAAATAATCAAAACCTAATGGTAAAAATTAAATTACGTAAAGTTTTCCCCGACCCAAAAATTTTTATTTTCCTGACACGGAGTAAATCACTCAAAACGATCAAATACGCTGATGGAATAATCAAAATAATTTTACAGTATCCAAAAATTACTAAATAGAAAAATTCTGTTGACTGTCAAAATTACTGTTTAAGTGATAGAAAATTTTGGGGTGTTACAGGAAGGATCCATAAGGATTCATTTATGTGTTTGTTTATTGTTTTTCCTTTTTGTGATTGATTTTATTTGCAAGCATGTCTATAGTTTTTAAAATATATTGTATGTATTTATAGTTTTTAAAATATATTGCATGTGTTTATAGTTTTTAAAATATATTGTATGTGTTATTAATAGTATTATTAATTATGTTAATAATTGTATAATTATTAACGTAGGATGTGAATAACATGTAACGATTTGTTTGAGTGTTCCAAAGAACACACTGAGGCTCACGACCTTACCATTAAACAGAGAACCAAAATGTTGTCAACCATTTTCTAAGATAATGATTTAATGAATTTGGGTGATACAATGAATTTAAGAATGATTTAGAAGTTAGACAATGATTTAATAATTAGTGATGAAGGATAGGTTAATTATGACCAATATGCCATTTAATATACAATTAAATTCCTAAGTTATTTTCTAAGGAAGGTTGAGTAACTAATCTACAAAAGAATTTGACTCCAATGAATCTTTGAAAAATAAATAAATGAAGTTAGTTTTAGAATTTAATTTTAGAAGGATTCATATTAAGTAAGAAATAAAATGAACGCTTGAAAAATACTAACGTAGAGCTCACTCTCTGAGTTTTGAAGCGCGTTACCAAGTTTCAAGGTGTAAGTGTTGGGTAAGATTAAAATAAACAAAATTTTGAGAAAAACTTTAAAAATACCTTATACTGATTTATAGGTAAAATGTTGCCAAAATTTACTAAAATCATACGAATAAAATGAAAAGATTCCATAATATATTTATAACATAAGGAAAATACTTTACGTAGTTTAAAAGTACTAGATATAGTCTATACGTGTTTAAAATGGTGATTTTAGGCTATTCGATTAAGAAAATGAATTAAAAATCTTACGCGATTGAGAAAATGATTTAAAAACATTAAGCGATGTTCAAAAATGTTAAAATATACTTACGCAATTTAAAAATGTTTGTGAAAATGACGCAAAAGTGAACATGTGATAAAATTTCTACGTGACTAAATGGAACTGTGAGTTTTACTGTCGGGCTAAAGTGGTGGACCCGAACATATTGTGGGATAGTACTGTCAAGTGGAGACAGGCTATATTTTGGTATATTGAGACTGAGGGTATTTTCGTAAATATGGTAAAATATTAAGAATAAGGGTATTTTGGTAATTTTTTATCATGCTTTGAGAGTTTTGTCAATTTGGTTAATAATTAGCGATTGATTGACGAGATGAATTACACCGTGTTGTGGGTGTGATAGGCGTAGTGTGGTTCATTAATTGAACTTGGAGGCATTAGTGTGCGGAGAATCTCATATGTGGACAGTGGTAGCACCTCTGGGCCGTGGTAACGGGCAACACACTAATGATCTCGACAAGTACTATTCTTAATCGAGGTTTGGTAGAGACTATTATGTACAATGCCTGTAGTGCACGATGTTTTGGACTGTGTACTGCTACACGATGTTTCAGACTGTGGGCTATAGATACAACGTTTGACAGTGTAATAGTTTGGTTGGGCAGCCTGAGGTACTATTAGTTCTTTGCGGATCATTCTCTCAGATATCCGTGTTTAGCTCCATGGAGTAGGAACGAGTCAGTGTGTATTCATTCATTATTTGCATTTTAATGTTTATTATAATCTGTGATTAAATGTATGATGTATTATTTTGCTATATTATGCATGATATATTGGTATGTACTATTGTGATAATTATCTGTATTGTCGTTTTCTTTATTGCCATGCTGGAAATGATGTAGATTGTCTCACCTCTTTATTGTATTGTTCTACCTGTTTCTACTTTATGTTTATATCATTAAAGACTACAATGGCGGCAAGAGGAGGTCAATTAGGTTTCTTTAGACTACAGTTTCTCGATGGCACTGAGGCTTTGTATGTCCACTGGGACACAGGACACAGAGAGTACAATGGTGACGTTACTTTATCAGTAAGTAGGACTCGACATGGGTTCGTTACTACACGTTATACAGTTACTTTCGTACAGATTATTTTACCTATTAGGGAGTTGTGGAATGAATTTCACCATACTCCTAGAGAGAACTTCGATATACTTTTGGGTCGAATTTCTATCGGTCAAGACATTCCCAACTAGGGAATTTTGTCTTATAATAAGGGATTATGTCTTAGGTGTTACGTTTTAGTCTTATACTGACTTTTTACTGTTTTATTAAATATTTGTAGTTGTAAATTATTTGCATACTTAAAGACAAAATCATATGTATATTATGGTGTGATTATGTTTTGTTTTATTTTGTGTTCCGTGTTATTTATTTAACATTTTAAGGATAAAAAAAAGTAAAAATTTTACCACTAATATTATTGATGTACCAAACATTTTACAACTTGGGTAAGTATTTTATTTTATTTTATTTTATTGCATCATAAATGTGACATCCCCACAAGGGTGTTACATTAGTTGGTATCAGAGCCCAAGTTAGAGTCTTTTGGGTTTGTGGGTAGGTTTGTCTTGTTTGTGCTGTGTGAATCTTTGATATTGAACACAGAGATATGTTTCGATTTCTGAAAGGAAACGATTTTGTGCAAAATCACTATGTTTAGTTCATTGTGTGTTGATTTTGTTTATCTTTGAAGAAAGATAATGGAACGTTACGAACATGAGCATATGAACGCGAAACATGATGAAGATTGTATAGCCGCAGCTCGAAGTATGATGCAAAAGATGATTGAAGTGGCAGTACAATAGAGATAGATGATCGCTCAGCAGCAGGAACTGATAATCGAACTTCATAGCTTATTAGGATTGGAATAACCATTGGATGCGAGAAGCTGTAACTTAGAACCTTCGATAATCCAAAATAGAAGGAAGCGTAAGGTCAATCATTTTCAGTGAAAGTCGTATGTACAACCACCGGGGAAGCAACAACGAATAAAGAAAGGAAGTACTAGTGGCAACGATTTTGGTCAGACTGTGGCATCACTAACGAAGTATTTAGAGTGTGGAAAGAATCATATGACAAGAAACTGCACGATTAAGAGTATAATTTGTTACAAATGTGGAAAGCCTAAACACTTATTCAAAGAATGTGATCAGCTAAAGATGGAAACTTTCATTAGTAATACACGTGTTTCAAAATCTCAAAAAGAAGAAAGAGCCAGTGCAAAGAGTGTAATGAGAATGTTCAAATACAAAAACTTAAGAAGCGAGAAAGTTGTGCCATAGAAGGTAATCTTAAAACTGTGTTGTATAATTCGCGAGGTAACTCATTCTCTTGTGATCTGTGATTGTGCAAATCTTTTGGGGTTATCTGTGTTTTACTTCTTTTCATAATGTTACTTCAATTTCTAAACTTGTTATTCCTACTTGAGCCTGTTTAAAACTATCCTATTATAATTAGAGTTTAAAATTTTTCTATTGATCTGGTTTGTCTATTTCTTTCTCAAATAGACTAAGTAAATCAATTTGATTTATCTGTGTCTTTGTTATAGTATGATCTGAGTATTTCTACTCTTCTTGATTAAACTTGTTGCTTATACTCGAAGTTTTCTAAATTCTACCCTATGTCTATTGAATATCAAATCTTTTCTATTGATTTGATTTGTTTATCTAAAATCACATCTATTTGAGAGCCTGACTTTTTAAATAGATTGGTTATTTTCCAACCATATCCTACTATATTGTTGCAATGCAATTTTAGTGTTTCCTTGACCTGAGATTTTTGGATTTGAAACCAGAAAGTTCATTTCTAAAATTATTGAACTATGTTCATTTCGAAATCTATTAGACCATCTCCAATTCCTTGTTGAACTAATCTAGTAACTTACTGAATAGTCTTATTACTTTTTCTTATGACCTTCATAGTGTCTTTCATGTATCTCAATTAAGAAGGATTATTCTTGATCCAACTTATGTCATAATACCAAATACAGTGCAATTAGAAGAAAACTTAATCTATGAGACATTTTCTGTTAAGATTAAAACTAGACAAGTAGAATAACTTATCTTGATGAAGAAAATCTAGAATGATGTGACGACAGGGGAACTAGAAGATCAAATGAAGAAACTCATTGTTCATTCCAAGATCGATTTGTGTGCTGGTTATTATCAGATTCGCGTAAAGGTAGAAAATATTCCAAGACAATTTTTCAGATGCGTTGCAGGCATTATGAATACTTAGTACTACCATTTGGGGTAGGGAATGTTTTGACGATGTTCACGAACTATATAAATAGGATCTTTCTTTCTCATCCAGGCAAATTTGTCATTATTTTTGTTGGCAATATTTAGACCTATTCTCGAAATTTGAAGGAACATGCTAAAGATCTCAATGCGGTTCTTCAATTTTTAAAGAAGAAAAAGGAGTTATGCGCAAACTAGTCGGATGCAAATTCTGTTATAAGAAGTTAAACTTGTGGATTTAAATTGAGTGTTGAGACCAAATAGAAAGGTGGTGGTGTATACTTCAAGGCGGTGGAATGTGCATGAGAAGAATTATTTGATTTACGTTTTAGGATACGCGATAGTCATTGTGCAAAGAAGATCTGAAGACATTTTCTTTCCTATAAAAATTCATAATAATTTTAAGGGCTGGAAGTACCTGTTCAATCAAGAGGGACTTGGATATAAGGAAGAGACGAATAGTTAGAATTTTCAAAAGACTTGTTGGGATGAATTTCTAGTATTGATAGAGTACACATACAACAATAGTTTCGTTCGAGGGATGACACCCTATGAGGTATTACATGGGAGACAATGTAGAACGCCATTATGTTGGTATCATACTGGTGAAAGTAATATTGTAGGACCCGAATTTGTGCAGCAGACAACTGAGAAAGTGAAGATGATTCAAGACAAGATGAGGATAACTCAGATGCGACAAAAAGGGTTATGCTGATAAAAGATGAAGACTGCTTGAATTTGAAAAAGTTGACCATGTGTTTCTACGTGTGACACTTATGACTGGAGTTGAACAAGTGATCAAGTCGAGGAAGCTCACTCCAAGTTCATCGGGCCATATCAGATACTTCATCGGTAGATCCAGTAGTTTATCAGATTTCACTACCACCATTCTTATCAAATCTTCATAATGTATTTCACATATCACAACTACAAAAAATATATTTCAAATCCAACTCACGTCATTGAATCAGACACCGTACGACTGAAGGAGAAACCTATGAGACGTTTCCAGTCAAGATTGAAGATCAAAGGACAAAGCAACTTCGAGGAAAGGAGATCGTATTAGTAAAAGGAGTTTGGAACGATATAAGTGGCGGAGCCACATGGGAGTTAGAAAATAAGACAAGGGAGCAATACCCTCAACTATTTTGAGGTACGATGAATTTTGGGGATGAAATTCTTATTAGTAGGGGAGAGTTGTAACACCCCAACTTTTGGGTTACTTACAATATAGTCCTGAAATGTACTGTTTTGTAATTTCTGTGAGTAATAAATTGAAATTGACTGTTTCATGAGTGTATTTGACTGTTGTGTGTGATTTGCTCCGAGCCAGGGAAATAATAATTTTCTGGTCGAAAAAATCTTATTTTAATTAATTGGAGCTGGGGGATCTTACTAAACCCAATTCTGATTGATATATATATTAATCTTTTAATTTTTAGAATTTAACTGTGTAATAAAATAATTTTATATTATTATAATATTATTTTATTTAATAGTACCTATTGTCTCAAAAATAGTAGAAATCTGCTTTAAAATGACCATGGACCCTTAAAAGTCCGTGGGACCCGCGTTTGGAAAAGCAGTCAACGATTCTGACTGGATAAAATTCTAAACCAAAGGGAGCAAGTCAACGAAAGTGGCTTGACTATTTTGAACCAATAGGAATAGGTCAAAGAAAGAAGCATGGACTTTAATATGCACCGTTGGATGAAAACTTAGTTAGTAAGCCTTTGATTTTAACCGTTGATCAAATCAATGGTGAGATGAGAATTCAAGTTTTATGACTAAGCAATATTCACCTTAGATTACATCAAGGGCTAGGAATTAAAATTGAAATCAATGGTTAAGATTAAGTCAAACATAGTGGCTTGACTTTGCTTAGTAGCTAATTAAACCTAATTTGGTTAATCTAATTACCTAATTAGCAAACTAAGTAAACTAACTTAGTTATTAATTAGTTATAATCTAAATATTAATTAGATATCTTAATATTGTTTAGAAGCCATGATATATGCTAATATATATTAAACTAATTAGTTATATAATTAGAATGTTAATTAAATATTATTAGGAGACTTAACCTAATTGATTATCTATTTAATTAGCTTGTAATTAGTCATTAATTAAAATCAAATTAAGGCCCCTAATTCCCTTGAGTCTCACGGCCAAGGAGGCTAGAATTCTAAGTTCCACATTATTCTTGAACCATCTTGCATGCACACTAGGTGGTCAAATGGTGACGTAAGCCATGTGCACTCAAAGTTATGATATTTTATTCAAGTAAATCTCTTCATTTTCCTACACGCCACTACGGCAGCCCCCCTCCCATTCCACTCTAAAATTTCACATTTCACTCATCCAAATCTTAGACTAATATTCTCTCCAAAATTCTCAAGAACACCAAGCACCTTTTCCTTTCTATTTTCTCTTCTATTTTCGGCCCAACACCCAAACACCACCATCAATCTTCTATAATTTTACCTATTCACTTTTCCTAAACCAAAATTATATTCTAAACACTTTTTGTTCACAAGGTTTTATCAAAAACCTATTCCTTCTAGTTCAAAATCAAAGCTTTTGTTTACTTCCTTCTAGAGGTAATTGTGTTATTAATTGTATAATTATTAACATAGGATGAGAATAACATGTAACGATTTGTATAAGAGTTCCAAAGAACACACTGAGGCTCACGACCTTACCATTAAACAGAGAACCAAAATGTTCTCAACCATTTTCTAAGATAATGATTTAATGAATTTTGGTGACACAATGAATTTAAGAATGATTTAGAAGTTAGACAATGATTTAATAATTAGTGATGAAGGATAGGTTAATTATGGCCAATATGCCATTTAATATACAATTAAATTCCTAAGTTATTTTCTAAGGTAGGTTGAGTAACTAATCTACAAAAGAATTTGATTCCAACGAATCTTTGAAAAATAAATAAATGAAGTTAGTTTTAGAATTTAATTTTAGAAGGATTCATATTAAGTAAGAAATAAAATGAACGCTTGAAAAATACTAACGTAGAGCTCACTCTCTGAGTTTTGAAGCGCGTTAGCAAGTTTTGAGGTGTAACTGTTGGGTAAGATTAAAATAAACATAATTTAGAGGAAAACGTTAAAAATACCTTATACTGATTTATAGGCAAAATGTTGCCAAAATTTACTAAAATCAGACGAATAAAATGAAAAGATTCCATAATATATTTATAACATAAGAAAAATACTTTACGTAGTTTAAAAGTACTAGATATAGTCTATACATGTTTAAAATGGCGATTTTAAGCTATTCGGTTAAGAAAATGAATTAAAAATCTTACGTGATTGAGAAAATGATTTAAAAACATTACGCGGTGTTCAAAAATGTCAAAATATACTTACGCAATTTAAAAACGTTTGTGAAAATGATGCGATTATGAAAATGCCATAAAATTTCTATGCGACTAAATGGAACAGCGAGTTTTACTGTCGGGCCAAAGTGGTGGACTCGGACATGTTGTGGGAAAGTACTGTCAAGTGGAGACAGGCTATATTTCGGTATATTAAGACTGAGGGTATTTTCATAAATATGGTAAAATATTAAGAATAAGGGTATTTTGGTAATTTTTGATCATGCTTTGAGAGTTTTTTTAATTTGGTTGATAATTGGTGATTGATTGACGAGATGAATTACACCGTGTTGTGGGTGTGATAGGCGTAGTGTGGTTCATTAATTGAACTTAGAAGCATTAGTGTGCGGAGAATCCCATATGTGGACAGTGGTAGCACCTTTGGGCCGTGGTAACGGGCAACACACTAATGATCTCGACAAGTATTATTCTTAATCGAGGTCTAGTAGAGACTATTATGTACAATGTTTGTAGTGCACGATGTTTTGGACTGTGGGCTATAGATACAACGTTTGACAGTGTAATAGTTTGGTTGGGCATCCTGAGGTACTATTAGTTCTTTGCGGATCATTCTCTCAGATATCCGTGTTTAGCTCCATGGAGTAGGAACGAGTCGGTGTGTGTTCATTCATTATCTGCATTTTAATGTTTATTATAATCTGTGATTAAATGTATGATGTATTATTTTGCTATATTATGCATGATATGTTGGTATGTACTATTGTGATAATTGTCTGCATTGTCGTTTTCTTTATTGCCATGCTGGTAATGATGTAGATTGTCGTACCTCTTTATTGTATTGTTCTGCCTGTTTCTACTTTATGTTTATATCATCGAAGACTACAATAGCGGCAAGAGGAGGTCAATTAGGTTTCTTTAGACTACAGTTTCTCGAAGGCGCTGAGGCTTGGTATGTCCACTGGGACACAGGACACATAGAGTACAGTGGTGACGTTACTTTATCAGTAAGTAGGACTCGACATGGGTTTGTTACTACACGTTATACGGTTACTTTCGTACAGGTTATTTTACCTATTAGGGAGTTGTGGAATGAATTTCACCATACTCCTAGAGAGAACTTCGATATACTTTTGGGTCGAATTTCTATCGGTCAAGACATTCCCAACTCGGGAATTTTGTCTTATAACAAGGGCTCATGTCTTAGGTGTTATGTTTTAGTCTTATACTGACTTTTTATTGTTTTATTAAATATTTGTAGTTATAAATTATTTGCATACTTAAAGACAAAATCATATGTATATTATGGTGTGATTATGTTTTGTTTTATTTTGTGTTCCGTGTTATTTATTTAACATTTTAAGGATAAAAAAAGGAAAAATTTTACCACTAATATTATTGATGTACCAAACATTTTACAACTTGGGTAAGTATTTTATTTTATTTTTTTGCATCATAAATGTAACATCTCCACAAGGGTGTTACATAGATTGTACTTCCTAAGCTGTGACACATGGAATACATCATGAAGGTTTGACAAACTAGGTGGAAGAGCAATTTGGTAGGCTACGGGTCCAATTCTCTTTAGGATTTGGTTGGGACCAATGAAACGAGGGTTCAACTCTTGTGTTCTCAAAGCTCTACTAATCCCTATTGTAGGAGTGACTCTCAAGAATACATGATCTCCCTCACTGAACTCTAGAGGTCTTCTCCTTTTATCAATATAGGTCATCTGCCTACTTTGAGCTATAACCAACCTATCCCGGATCATTTTAATATGATCTATGGTCTGCTGTACTAACTTAGGTCCTAGGATGGTTCTCTCTCCAACCTCATACCAACACAAAGGGGACCTACACTTTTTACGATAAAGTGCTTCATATGGTGCCATACCTATGCTAGTATGATAACTATTGTTGTAGGCAAACTCCAATAGAACTTGTCCCAACTCCTTTTCTGCTCTAGCATACATGCTCTTAGCATATCCTCAAAGATTTGGATAGTCCTTTCCGATTAACTGTCAATTTGTGGATGATATGCTATACTCAAACTAAGCTTTGTCCCAAAAGCTTTCTGTAAGGCTCCCCAAAATCTAGACGTAAATCTAGGGTCTCTATCAGAAATTATACTAAGGGGAATACTGTGCATCCTAACTATCTCCTAAAGGTATAACTAGGCAAGTCTATCCGTGGAGTAATTAGCTCTAATAGGTAAGAAATGGGAAGAATTGGTTAGTCTATCCACTATAACCCATATTGTATCAAATCCTAACTGAGACCTAGGTAAGCCCATCACGAAATCCATTGTGATGTTATACCATTTCCACTCAGAGATTACCAAAGATTGAAGAGGTCTAGAGGGTTTCTGGTATTCTATCTTGACCTTCAGACAAGTTAGGCACCTAGACACCAACTCAACTATGTCCCTCTTCATACTACACCACCAAAACAACTTCTTCAAGTCTTGATACATCTTAGTGGCCCCGGGATGGATAGTATACTAACTACAATGAACTTCTTCAAGAATCCTTTCCTTGATTCCAGATTCATGGGGGATGCAAAGTCTACCTCTAAACTTGATCATCCCATCATCTGACATATCAAACTCTCTAGGATTTCCTAAAAAGATCTGCTCATTTACATCCCTAAGAGTCTCATCTTCCTTTTGAGCTTCCAAGATCTAAGTCCTAAAGTCACTCACTATGTCCACTTGACTGACACTAAGACTATGTTGTAACACAGCTACCGAGAGACTCATGTCTGTAAAACTCTCAAGAAGTTCACTCTCTTGGATCATCATCTGGGACACATGTAGGGATTTCCTACTTAGTGCATCAACCACCACATTGGCCTTACCTGGATGGTACTTAAACTCAAAGTTGTAGTCTTTCAAAAACTCCATCCATTTTCGTTGTCTCATGTTCAACTCTTTTTGATCAAATAAGTACTTCAAACTCTAGTGATCACTGAACATTTCAAATTGGACTCCATATAAGTAATGTCTCCAAATCTTTAGGGTGAACACCATTGTAACTAACTCCAGATCATAGGTAGGGTAGTTCTCCTCATTAGGTCTCAACTATCTTGATGCATAGGCAATAACTCTCTTATGTTATTTCAAAACACAACCTAAACCCATCTTTGAAGCATCATAGTACACCTCAAAGTTCTCCAAAGGATCCGAAATTACCAACACCGGTGTAGTACTCAACCTCACTTTTAGCTCTTGGAAACTACTCTCACAAACCTAAGTCTATTCGAAAGAACTACCTTTCCTAGTCAATCTAGTCAAGGGTAGCGCTAACTGAGAAAAACCCTTTATGAACCTTCTATAGCACCCCGCTAGGCCTATGAAGCTTCTGATCTCGGTCACAATGGTGGGTCTCTCCTACTACAACACTGCATCAACCTTGCTTGGGTCCACAGAATCCTACCCTGAGATATCACATGTCCCAAAAACTACACTTGTGAAAGCTAGAACTCACATTTAGATAGCTTGGCAAAAAACCTATTCTCCTTAAGGGTCTCCTATGTAACACCTTCCTTAGGGTGCCACATTTACTTATTAAAACATCATTAACTTAACAAAATCATGAAAAATGGTTTAATCTTGGAAAATACGGATTATTAATTTTCTTTTCAAAACATAAACTTAAAAGAACATAAACAACACAAGATATAACTTGCTAAATATTACACACCAAAAAGGATATACATATTAGTGGCATGGATCACAGTCCACCCAAAATTACAAGTTTATACACAAAGCATAAACAATAGTTTAGCAAAATGTAGACCAGCCCAAGTCTAGAGACCTAGGGAGTAGGATCATCCCCTGGACCCTCCATTGGATCCTCCTCAAACTCCTCTATTAGGTCCCTCCTCCTCAGACACTTCCCCAACCAAGCCTCTCAACTATGGCAGAAGCTCGTGGATACGAGTCCTAGCGGATGATACCACAAGGTTCGGATCCTCTGCAGGGGTGTAATGCAAGTCGCCCCATATCTCCCTAATAAGCATGAAAAACTCTAGACGCACAAAAACATTAACAGAGAAGAAAGGGGCCCCATCACGAGTCCTACTAATAGATAGAGTCAAATCCCCTACATATCTAATCCTTTCTAAGCCCCAGTCAATACGCCACGCGTTGGAACCTCCGTGGAAAAGAACTCTGACAAAACCAAGAGAACCTCTACTGGCAGCCATCCCAAAAACAAAACCAAGAAAATTATAAAACTCCTTCTTCTTCACTTAATCTTTATCAGCAAGAATACATAAAACAGAAAACAAATAGAATAACAAACAAAGAGGTGAGATTTTCTACACCAATACTAGTATAGTAGCGAGAAACAGTAATATCAGTCAAATAAAGAAAATACAAAGATAACCATCACAGTCATAAAAATTATCAGCAGACATAAAAATGATTATTTCAACAAATAGTCTCACTGGATAATGCATCATAATGAAATGTTCAATATCCATGTGAATGCAAAATGGACTGACGTCTACTCCGTGGAGTTCAAAATAACATCGAAGAGAATGATCTAGAAGACATGTCTGTATCTTGTCAGCCTCAAGTCAAGTGCCATAATTTCTCAATTTCTCAATTTGCGCTGCATAGCTTTATACAAGACAGTTTACACTAGATCGTGAGTAGGGATAATGTCTCGGTCCGGATCATCGGTGTGTTTGCGTCGGTCTGATCCACGACACAGGGGAGCTACCAGCTGGCCATTGTGGAAAACCCGCACCCCGACAGCCCCAAGGTCAACACATGACCTACACTACGCCTATCGCACCCGCACTAAAGTGTAATTCATCTCCTAGGCATATAGCCTTAACACAAAGTCACCAAGACTTTCAAAATGCATGATTTCATGATAGTGAGCAACAATATTCACAAACAACAAAAGTTTCACCAAGAAAAGCCACAACAAGGCATAAATCAAACACTGACATCCCTGGGTCTAATACGTCGGCCCGTCAGCAAGAAACTATTATATTCCTTCACAAGGTATCTTTAAAAGTACAAGTTCAAGAACCCTCATTTTCCAAAACACATGAAGCATTCTCACCAGTTTCCTTAACATATAGGACCATCACCTTACTTTCAAAGTTTAATTATGATACTTTCAAGAATTAATATGGAACTTAGCTCTAATCCTAAATACCCTTAGTTAGGTTCCTCTAGGTAACATTTCATCACATTTTTCATTAAAACCCTATAAAGAAAACTACATTATTTTAATCTCATAAATTCATTTCCTTTTTCTCTTAAGCCCTTAAAAGCACTCTAACCTTTTATGATCTCTCTTTCCAACTTATTTTTCCCTCTCAAGGCCGAAACCCCTCTCTAACTAAGTAGTCAAGATTTTGTTTTTCCACTTTTTCATTTTTATGAAATTCCTAATCCAATTTCATTTTTATTTAGGCTTCCAAGTTCCCAATGAACACAAAATTTTCTCTTGGATCCCCCTTTTTGGGTCTTTTGGCCGTGAGCTCTCTAGGGTTCTTGCGTCTCAAAAATTTCAACATCCACAAGAATTTCAAGCAAGCAATATACATATATCAAGCATCAAACTTTCCACTCCATCAAAGTCATAAACAAAAACAACATCAAACCACAAAAATCACATAGGTTACAAAAATCACACAATCACCAAGAGTCAAATACATTCAAGTGAAGAATCCTCACATGGATTATCCACTCTCAACATAACAAAGTGTCTTTCACCACCATGAAATGTTGATGAGAGTGGTATCCCTCTTACCTTGGAGAATATCCCACCACTTATTGATTATCTCCTTGAAACAAGCTTCCTCTTCCAAGAGTTTCTTGAAAAATGAAAATGACACCAAAGAATTAACATCAAAAGGGCTTGGAAGGAATGATCATGGATCCAAGTCATGATCTTAGAAAGAAGAAAAGGAAGAAGAAAAGAAAGAAGAATGAAAATAGAGAACTTTTTACCTTAAGAGTCTTCAAGCCCTATCTTAAAGAAATGCTTGAAAAGTGATGAACAAGCCAAGATCTTCACACCAAATGGTCTTAGAAGGGGATATAGGTTCAAGAAATGTGATTAATTAGAATTAAAGAAGAAGAGATGGTGGATCTTGGGTAGTGGCCATGAGGTAGGGAGAGAAAATAAGAGAAGAGAAAAAGTGAGAGTGAAAGGTGAAAACTTTTTGAGATGAAAAATGAAATGAACTTAAGTGAAAAGATGACAAAGTGGTCATCTTTTTCTTTCCCTCCAAAACTGCATGGCCATCCCAAGGAGAGAGAAAAGAAGCTTCTCCAACAAGCTTTGATGAAGCTTCTTTAGGAAGCTTGGTTTCACATTTTTGGAAAAGTCAACAAGTGATGTCATCTAGTGATGTCACAAAAGGATTAGCACTTTACTACAAGCTATTATCCAATGGATAAAAGTGATAGTTAACCAAGCCAGTATTTATTATCCAATGGATAATAGAGCCTACCCAAAATTTTATCTGCCAGATAAAATTTTAAACAGTGAAAACTCTGAAAATTATCCCCGGGTTCGGGTTTAGTAAGATCCTCTGCCTCTGGTTTAACAATCTAAAATTTTCTAAAAATAATATTATAATAATCCATATACATCAATTAAGTCATAAAAATTCACAGCAACACAGATAACACAGATAAACCAAAAGCAAGAGAAAGTTAGGGTGCTACAACTCTCCCCTTCTAAAAGGAATTTCGTCCCTAAAATTCAACATACCTTAAAATAAGTGCGGATATTGTTCTCTCATTTTGTCCTCCAGCTCCCATGTTGCATCACCAATCACATCGTTCTAGATTACTTTTACCAAAACAATCTCCTTGCCTCAGAGTTACTTCACTTTCCTATCCTCAATCTTGATGGGAAGTGTTTCATAGGTCAAATTCTCTTTTAGCTATACTATATCGGTTCAATGATATGGGCTAGATCAGGAATATACTTTCGTAATTATGACATATGAAAGATATCATGAAGATTGGGAAGAAAAGGTGGTAAGGCTATTTGGTAGGCTACCAGACCTACCCGATGAAGAATTTGATATGGTCCGATGAATTTAGGGGTGAGTTTGCTAGATTTAAGGACCCTTCCAATACCAGTCATAGGTGTAACTCTAAAAAACACATGCTCACCTTCCTCAAATTCAAGAAGTCGTCGTCTCTTGTTGGCATAACTTTTCTGCCAGCTTTGAGTTGCCTTCATTCTTTGCTGGATTAATTTAACTTTTTCAGTCGTTTGTTGCATAAGTTCAGGTCCTACCACGAAGTTTTCACCATCCTGGTACCAACACAAGGGTGTTCTACACCATCGCCCATACAACACCTCGTAGGGTGCCATCCCAATGCTCGCGTGGTAACTATTATTGTAGGTGAACTCTATCAAAGGCAAGAACTCATCCCAACTTCTAGTCTGTTCTAAGACACAAGCTCTTAGCAGATTTTCCAACGACTGGATTGTCCTCTCCGACTGACCATCTATTTGTGGGTGATACACAGAACTTAGATGAAGCTTCGTTCCCATTGCTTTCTGTAAACTCTGCTAAAACCTCGATGTAAACCTTGGGTCTCTGTCAGAAACAATGCTTGAAGACACACCATGTAGTCTAACGATTTCATCGACATACACTTGAGCTAACCTCTCCATCGAATACCTTATATTAATTAGCAAGAAGTGCGCTGACTTCGTAAGTCGATCCACAATCACCCATATAGAATTGTGTCCCTTCTTAGTCCTTGGTAACTCGCTCACGAAGTCCATCGCAATGTTATCCCATTTCCACTCTGGAATAGTCAAGGGTTGTAGCATTCTAGAAGGTCTTTGATGTTCCACTTTAGCTTTTTAGTAAACTAAGCAAGATGACACATACTTGGAAACATCCTTTTTCATTCCTTACCACCAATATAATCGTTTTAGATCCTGGTACATTTTAGTAGTTCCGGGGTGCATGCTCAACTTGCTTTTATGGGCTTCATCAAGATTCATCTTCTTAAGCTCGGAATCGTTTAGTACACAGACTCTACCTCTGAATCTTAGGATTCCGTCAAGTCCTTCCTTGAATTCAGACATTGTACCCTGCTTCACTAGCTCCTTCTCCTCTTGTAGGTATGGGTCACTTCCTTATTTCTCTCGGATCTCTTCCATTAATCCGCTCGAGATAGTGATCATACTTAAGCACATTCTTCCTGGTGTCAACTCCATAAACAAACGCATATCCCTGAACTATTCTATTAGTTCACTCTCTTTGAGCATCATAGTAGAAACATTAAGCATCTTCCTACTCAAAGCATCCGCTACGATGTTCGCCTTTTCGAGATGATACTGAAGTTAGAGGTCATAGTCTTTCAAAAGCTCTAGCCATCGCCTTTGCCTCATATTTAGCTCCTTTTGATCAAACAAGTATTTTAAACTCTTGTGGCCATTGTAGATGTTAAAGGTTGCTCCCTAGAGGAAGTGTCTCCAAATCTTCAATGCAAACACAACAGCAGCTAACTCCAAGTCATGCGTGGGGTAGTTCTTCTCATGTACCTTCAATTGCCTTGAAGCATACGCTACCACCCTTCCATTCTGCATAAGGACACATCCTAGGCCTTGATATGAAGAATCGCAATACACTTCAAAAAATTCACCGGGATCGGGTAGGATCAGCATTAGCAAAGTAGTCAACCGTCTCTTCAACTCTTGAAAACTTCTTCACATGCCTCAGTCCATATAAACGCTTGATTCTTTCTCATAAGCTGGGTGAGAGGTCTTGCTATCTTGGAGAATCCTTTAATAAATCTTTGATAATAGCCAACTAATTCCACGAAGCTACGAATTTCTATTATAGTTCTTGGCCTTTCTCATTGAAGAAGCACTTCCACTTTCGATGGGTCCACTGCGATTCCCTCCTTTGAAATCACATGACCTAGAAACTGAACCTCCTCCAACCAAAACTCGCATTTAGACAGCTTGGCGTATAACTTCTTCTCCTTTAGAATCTGAAGAATCACACTAAGATGTTAGGCATGTTCCTCCTGACTTCGTGAATAGACCAAAATGTCATCAATAAAGACAACAACGAATCTATCCAAATAAGGGCGAAAGATCTGATTCATGTAATCCATGAATATGGCAGGAGCGTTGGTTACTCTGAACGGCATCACCAGGTACTCATAATGTCCATAACGCGTCCGAAAAGCCATCTTGGGTACATCCTCTACTTTAACACGAATCTAATGATAGCCAGAACGCAGATCAATCTTGGAGAAAATGGCAGCTCCCTTCAGTTGATCCATCAAATCATCTATCCTCGGGAGTGAGTACTTGTTCTTAATTGTAATCTTGTTTAGCTGATGGTAGTCCACACATAACCGTGAAATCCCATCCATTTTCTTGGCCAAAAGCATTGGAGCTCCCCACGACGAAACACTATGTTTCACAAACCTCTTCTCCAATAGCTCCTCCAACTGCTTCTTGAGCTTAGCTAACTCTGATGGTGACATCCGATATGGCACCATGGATATAGGACCAGATCCTGGCACAAGATCGATAGAAAATTATACCTCTCTTGTAGGTGGCAAACTAGGTATATTATCATAAAAGACTTCAGGAAATTCATTAGCCACGGGAATAGCATTCACATCGATCTCACTGTTGACTTCTAAGGAAGACAAAAACATGTATCCTTGATCTCCTTCCCTCAAGAAAGTTCTAACTTGGTTGGCAGTTATAAATCCAAAAATCTCAAAATTAGGAAATACTAAGGTCTTATTGGAACAGTCAAGAAGGATATGGTTAGAAGATAACCAATCCATTCCGAGGATAACATCTATTTGAGAAAGAGGTAAACAAATGAAATCAACTGAAAAGATTCGATTTTCTACAGAAAGAGGACAGTTTAAACAAACTCGGGCAGTAACAACGGGTTTAGCAGTGGGAGTAGAAACAATCAAATCAAAAGGTAAGAAAGACATAGATAACCCTAGTCTGTGCACATAATCATAGGCAATGAAAGAATGGGTTGCCCCTGAGTCATACAGTACAATTAAAAGATTACCTCCTATGGCACAATCTCCCTTGATCAGATCTTCGGATTAAGAGGCCTCTACTCCACTCAAAGTGTAAACTCTTCCTCTTGCCTGCGGTCTTGTGGCACGTACATTGTCAACTATGGGCTTTGCCTTGGGTTGATTGCAGTCTTTTGCAATGTGCCCAGGCTTCCCACATTTGAAGCAAAGGATCCCTTTGATGGTACAGTCTCTCGTCAGGTGGTCTTTTCCATACTTGAAGCATCTTGGCGTTGATGCCACGGTCTGACCAAACTTTTGACCACTAGAACCTTCTCCATGTGATTGTGGTTGAGCTTGATTTCCCTGTGGTCTCGAATATGGCTTTTGCTGAAAATGATTGGCACCACCATTCATCCCCTTTTGGAACCGAAAGGGTTGAAAGTTATAGTTCCTTGTTTCATGTGACTGGTCCAATTCTTTAAGCCTGCGGTACTTGTCCAAAAGCACTGGGAACTGATCAATTCCCAAGGGCAACACTGCTCTCTTCAGATCATATGCCTCAATCCTTCTTTGAACTTGTGACATTTTCATTCCTCATCCTGTTTCAACTGGAAGTATCTTGAGAACTTTGACAAACTTTCAAACTTGGCAACATATTCACTGACAGACATGCTCCCTTGTTTTAAGCCTAGAAACTCCATTTCCTTCGCATGCCTCATACAAGCTGGAAAATACTTCTCCAGGAACTTGTTCTTGAAGGTTTCCCAAGTAATCACTGCTCCTTTAGCTTTCAACAGTCGATGGACTCCTGCCCACTAGTCTTTAGCATCTCTGACAAGCATGAAGGTAGTATTGGTTACTATCTGGGCGTCAGTGCATCCCATTCCTCTAAATATCTTCTCCAGTTCTTTGATCCAAAGGCTTGCTTTTTCTAAGTCGAACTCTCCTTTGAACTGTGGTGGATTATTACAGTGAAACTCTGACAGATTCTGAGTTTCAGTAGCAACTTCTTGTTGTTGGGTGGCTTTTTGATTCTACTGCATCATAGCCTCCGCCATCCTCTACATTGCTTCCACTACTACGGCCATACTATCGTTGTCTCGTTCAGAGTTCACACATACAGCTCCACCTTGGGCCATCATATTCCTTTGAAATCAAACTAAACAATGCACAAAGAAAGTCAGATGAAGTCATATTAAACAATTTTGTCTCCTTTTGAAAACTAAATACAAAGAATCACACAACACAAGCAAGACAGACCTAACCACAAACCCCAAAAGACTCAAACTTAGGCTCTGATACCAACTAATGTAATACCCTCCTTAGGGTGCCACATTTACTTATTAAAACATCATTAACTTAAGAAAATTGTGAAAAATGGTTTAATATTAGAAAATACGGATTGTAAATTTTCTTTTCAAAACATAAACTTAAAAGAACATAAACAACACAGGATATAACTTGCTAAATATTACACACCAAAAGGATATACACATTAGTGGCATGGATCACAGTCCACCCAAAATTACAAGTTTATACACAAAAGACATAAACAACAGTTTAGCAAAATGTAGACCAGCCCAAGTCTAGAGACCTAGGGAGCAGGATCATCCCCTGGACCCTTCATTGGATCCTCCTCAGACTCATTTGTTGGGTCCTCCTCCTCAGACTCTTCCCCAACCAAGCCTCTCAACTGTAATGTAAGGGCTCACGGATAGGAGTCTTAGCGGATGACACCATAAAGTCTGGATCCTCTGCAGAGGTGTAATGCAAGTCACCTCATAGCTCCCTAATTGGCATGAAAAACCCTAGAAGCACAAAAACACTAAGAAAGAAGAAATGGACCCCATTACTGGTCCTACTAATAGACAGAGTCAAATCCCCTGCATATCTAATCTTTTCTAAGCCCTAGTCGATATGCCACACATTGAAACCTCTGTGGAAAAGAACTCTGACAAAACCAAAAGAACCTCTACTGGTAGCCATCCTAAAAGCAAAACCAAGAAAACTGCAAAACTCCTTCTTCTTCACTTAATCTTTATCAGCAAGAACACATAAAACAGAAAACAAACAAAATAACAAACAAAGAGATGAGATTCTCTACACCAATACTAGTATGGTAGTGAGAAACAATAACATCAGTCAAATCAAGAAAAACATAGATAACCATCATAATCATAAAAATTATCAGCAGACATAAAAATGATATATCAATAGATAGTCTCACAAGATAATGCATCACAATGAAATGTTCAATATCCATGCGAATGCAAAATGGACTGACATCTAATCCATGGAGTTCAAACTAACATCAGAAAGAATGATCTAGAAGACCTATCTGTATCTCGTCAGCCTCAAGTCAAGTGCCATAATTTCTCAATTTCTCAATTTGCACAGCACGACTTTATACAGGACAGTCTAACCAAATCGTGAGTAGGGATAGTGTCTTGGTCGGGATTATCGGTGTGTTTGCATCAGTCTGATCCACGACACAGGGGAGCTACCAGCTGGCCATTGTGGTAAACCCGCACCCCGACGCCCCCAAGGTCAACACATGACCTACACTACGCCTATCGCACCCGCACTAAGGTGTAATTCATCTCCTAGGCATACAGCCTTATCACAAAGTCACCAAGACTTTCAAAATGTATGATTTCATGATAATGAGAAACAATATTCACAAACAACAAAAGTTTCACCAAGAGGAGCAACAACAAGGCTTAAATCAAACATTGACATCCCAGGGTCCAGCACGTCGGCCCATCAGCATGAAACTATTATATTCCTTCATAAGGTATCTTCAAAAGTACAAGTTCAAGAACCCTCATTTTCCAAAACACATAAAGCATTCTCACTAGTTTCCTTAACATGTAGGATCATCACCTTACTTTCAAACTTTAATTATGATACTTTCAAGAATTAATATGGAACTTAGCTCTAATCCTAAACTCCTTTAGTTAGGTTCCTCTAGGTAACATTTCATCACATTTTTCATTAAAACCCTAAAAAGAAAACTACAATATTTTAATCTCATAAATTAATTTCCTCTTTCTCCTAAGCCCTTAAAAGAACTCTAACTTTTTATGACCTCTCTTTCCAACATATTTTTCCCTCTCAAGGCTGAAACCCCTCTCTAACTAAGTAGTCAAGATTTTATTTTTCCACTCTTTCATTTTTATGAAATTCCTAATCCAATTCCATTTTCATTTAGGCTTCCAAGTTCCCAATCAACACAAAATTTTCTCTTGGATCCCCCTTTTTGGGTCTCTTGGCCGTGAGCTCTCTAGGGTTCTTAGGTCTCAAAAATTTCAACTTCCACAAGAATTTTAAGCAAGCAATATACATATATCAAGCATCAAACTTTCCATTCCATCAAAGTCATAAACAAAAATAACAACAAACCACAAAAATCACATAGGTTACAAAAATCACACAATCACCAAGAGTCAAATACAATCAAATGAAGAATCCTCACATAGAATCTCCATTCTCAACACAACAAAGTGTCTCTCACCACCATGAAAGGTTGATGAGAGTGGTCTCCCTCTTACCTTAGAGAATATCCCACCACTTCTTGAATATCTCCTTGAAATAAGCTTCCTCTTCCAAGAGCTTCTTGAAAAATGAAAATGACACCAAAGAATTAACATCAAAAGGGCTTGGAAGGAATGATCATCGATCAAAGTCATGATCTTAGAAAGAAGAAAAGGAAGAAGAAAAGAAAGAAGAATGAAAATAGAGAACCTTTTACCTTAAGAGTCTTCAAGCCCTATCTTGAAGAAATGCTTGAAAAGTGATGAACAAGTCAAGATCTTCACACCAAATGGTCTTAGAAGAAGATGTTGGTTCAAGAAATGTGATTGATTAGAATTAAAGAAGAAGAGATGGAGGATCTTGGGTGGTGGTCGTGAGGTAGGGAGAGAAAATAAGAGAAGAGAAAAAGTGAGAAAGAAAGGTGGAAACTTTTTGAGATGAAAAGTGAAATGAACTTAAGTGAAAAGATGACAAAGTGGTCATCTTTTTCTTTCCCTCCAAAACCATGTGGCCATCCCAAGGAGAGAGAAAAGAAGCTTCTCCAACAAGCTTTGATGAAGCTTCTTTAGGAAGCTTGGTTTCACCTTTATGGAAAATTCAACAAGTGATGTCATCTAGTGATGTCACATAAGGAGAACACTCTAGAAAAGATGATTAGCACTTTACTATAAGCTATTATCCAATGGACAAAAGTTACAGTTAACCAAGCCAGTATTTATTATCCAATGGATAATAGAGCGTACCCAAAATTTTATCTGCCAGATAAAATTTCAAACAATGAAAACTTTGAAAACTATCCCTGGGTTTGGATTTAGTAAGATCCTCCGGATTTGGTTTAACAATCCAAAATATTCTAAAAATAATATTAAAATAATCCATATACACAATTAATTCCTAAAAATTCACAAAAATTCACAGCAACACAGATAACACAGATAAACCAAAAGCAAGAGAAAGTTGGGGTGTTACATCCAACACTATCCTCAGATGTTGTTCATGCTCCTCCATTGACTTAAAATAGATCATGATATCATCGATAAACACCATAACAAACTGATCCAAGTAGGGTCTAAAGTTCTTGTTCATGTAATCCTTGAAAATTGCCGGAGCATTTGTCAACCCAAAAGACATCATAAAGTACTCATAATGCTTATACCTAGTTCTAAAAGTTGTCTTAGGGATATCCTCTTCCTTAACCTTTATCTGATGATAACCAAACCTCAGATCAATCTTTGAGAAAACCATAGCTCCTCTCAACTAATCCATAAGATCGTCTATTCTAGGCAATAGGTACTTGTTTTTAATGGTCACCTTGTTCAATTGTCTATAATCTACATAGAGCCTCATGGTACCATCCTTTTTCTTCACTAAAAGCATAAGTGCTCCCCACAGAGAAACACTCAGCCTAATGAATTGCTTGTCCAACAAATCTTGATTTGCTTGTCCAATAAATCTCGATTTGCTTCTTCAGTTTCGCTAACTCTAATGGCGCCATCCTATAGGGCGCTATAGAGATAGGTCCACCCATGCACTAACTCTATAGAAAACTCTATTTCTCGCCCAGGTGGTAACTCCACTAAGTCACTTGGGAAAACTTCAGGATATTCACTCATCACAAGTATTTCACCTAGGCTTTGCTCAACCTCAGCACTTAGTGAAAACAAGAGAACATATCCTAGAACTTTTAACACCCCAATTTTTTGTTTTCTTGATATAAATACGTTTTAATAATTTTTGTGAGTTTTTGTGAGTTTCTAGAAATTTTTAATTATTTTGATTATTTTAATATTATTTTGAACTGTATGCTCAAAGTTCATTTTTTTTCTGAATATATATGAGTTTTATAATTTTTATGATTTTTATGAAATTTTGTGGAATTTTTTGAGTTTTTGATTATTTTAATATTATTTTGAGCTATATGTGTGTTTGAGGCAGGCCCAGAAAAATAATATTTTTTCTTGGACCGAAAAGTTTTGGACTGTTAATGCGGGGCCGGGGGAACTTACTAAACTCGAAACCGAAAATAGTTGACAGAAAGTTTTTGTATTTGAGTTTTTTATTATCCATTGAGTAATGCTTGTATTCATTGTGTAAATGTTATTATCCATTGGATAATAACTAGCAGTAGCTATTATCTATTGGGTAATAGTTTTTGAAAAATATCTATTGAAAAATATCTTTTGGAAAATATCTTGAGATTAGTCAACAATAGTGGCATGGACTTTGGTTTGAACCATTGGATGGCAAGACTTGGAGGAGAAGCTTTACATATCTATCATTGATCTAGTCCATGGATGTGAGGTGCAAACTTTAGAAGCTTTGGATGATCACCATTGATCTCATCAACGGTTGTGAGAGTAAGGTTAATGTATAAGTCTTGGATATCCACCATTGATCAAATCAATGGTTTAGGAAGCAACTTGTAGGAGAAGGATTTAATTCCCTCCTTTGGATGAAGCTCACGGCCATGAAGCTTCCAAAGTGGCTAAAATTGATTTTTTTATCACATTGCCTAAAGCCTTCATCTTTTCATTCAAGCTTGAACATAAAAATTCTCTCTTCCACTTTCTTTCTCTTATCTCACTGCCAAGTACCTATCAAATTGGCTAAGTCTTCATTTTCCATTTCATTCAAGAAAGCTATCATCTTTCTCTCAAAAACCTTAACACTTTTTCTCTCATTTTTCTCTCCTCTAGCTCACGGCCTTGGTGCCTAAAATCACTTTCCAATCACTCATAATTCAAACCAACCATACTTCTTGATCCTAAACATCATTCTAAGCATCTCTCATGTTGTGATCAAGACTTGATTCCATCATCTTCAAGCTTGATTTTTGGACTCAAATTCTAGGGTTATAAGGTGATGATCATGGTTTTTCATTTCTTATTTGATTCTTGAAATTCTAAGACCATATTTGATCTATGGTCATCTTAATCAAGCCTTGGATATTAATTTTTGTATGTTTACTTTGATTTTCAAGAGTTACTTGGTGGAGAAAGTTGATGCAAAGAGCTATACAAGGAGCTTAGGAAGCTACACCTAAGGTAAGAGGGAGATTAACCTCATCAACCAATTATGATGGTGAGGAACGAAATTTGCATGAAGGTGATGAATCCATGTGAGGATTTATTCACTAAGTGTATTTGATTGTGTGGTTTGTATTTAATTATTCTATGTGATTTTTATTGCTTTGATATTTGCATGAACTTGATATAGTAGGTTTATGATGTTTAAGGTATGTTGTATGCTATAATTGTGGTAGAAAGGAAAACAATTTTTGGCTCCAATGGCCATAGAGGCTCACGGCCTCCAAGCTCTCAAAAGGGTAAACCTATATAAAATGAATTATAAAAGATTAACTTAGATGATTAAGTGAAAAGAAATTTAATTAAGGAATTACAAAATAAAAATGGAAATGAATATATTTTTATCATTAATTAAAAAGTGAATTTCGGCCATAGTATAGAAAAATATGATGGAGAATTAAATTTGAAACTTAAAGTATTTTATTTAAGTGGATTTTTAATAAGGAAAATGGAAAAGGTTTTATTAAATTAAAATAATGTAAGTTTTGAAAAGAATATTGGAAAATATTATTTTGAGGAGCTTTAGCAAGGAAATAATTTTTAAGGATGGTTTTGAAATTTAAAATATTCTGTCTAAGAAAGTTTTATTTAGAATAATGAATAAAGATTTTGAGATATCTTGAATTAATTTAAATGATATAAGTTTTTGAGGAAAATGTTAGGAAATATTATTTGAAGGTGATTTATTAAGGAAATATTGGAATTAAAGTCTAATTTTGATATTAAATGAGAGAAGTTTTAATTTGAGCTTAGAATATTGAGAAAAAGTTTTACGCGATTGAAAATATGTAGAAAAATTCTTTCGCGATTTAAAAATGATGATTTTTAGTTATGCGATTAAGAAAATATTTTAAAATCTTTACGCGATTGAGAAAACGTTGAAAAATTGTTACGTGATTTGAAAACGTAACAAAAGTAGTATGCGATTGTGAAAATGCGATAAAAACACTACGCAATTGAGGGGAAACAATAAGTTTTGTTGTAGGGCCGACGTACTGGACCCAAGTGGATCAGTGGTATTATGTAATTGTATGAGCGGTTATATAATATCATTGATACTAATGGTATTAGACAATTGTATGGGCAGTTGCTTTAATATCATTGGAAATAGTCCAACAGTGGTTTGATTTCATTGATCATTGATGTGTGTGAAGCAACATCATGTTTTGTTCTTGTTTTACATGCATTCTTAAGCATTTTAGGCATTTTAGTTTACCTTTTGGTTTGTTTTTCCCTTAATTCGAATAACCGCGGTGTTTTTGGTGTTCTTGTGTAGGATTAATGTTGAATTGGCCTTGGATTGAATAGAATGCTTGCATGTTTGAAGTTGGAGCTTAATGGATAGCAAAAAGGTGCAAAAAGACCATTCTAGAGGGATCCACGGCCTGCTCGTGGATTAAACCACGGTCATGGATCGAGCAGCAACTTGAAGGAGGAAAAGAGAAATTCCAGAGAATTCCATGGCCTGGCCGTGGAATGATCCACGGCCATTAAATTCTGACAGCAAGATCCACGGCTAGGCCGTCGAATGATCCACGGTCGTGGATCGCAGTGCGCAGCAGTTTATAAGTTTTTATTTTTATTTCTTTTGGGGGCTTTTTAGCCAATTAAAACCCTAGGTTATAAATAGATGTTCTAAATACAATTAGGGGGTTCTAAACTTGGTTTTGAGGAGGCACATTGGAGGCTCTTGATCTTCATCTTTCTTCCCTCTTCTCTCTTTGATTACTGGTTTGGATGTTCTTGAACATGTTTTCTGATTCTTTCTTCTCCATGTCTGAGTAGTTCTCTTTGTTTCTAGGATTGGGCAATGCCCATTGTGTTGGTGTATGCCCTAGAGGCCATTGCATTTTCTGTATTTACATACATTCTATTATGCTATTTTTATATATGAGGCATTTCATTTATTGTGTTCTTTTTGATAAACATAATAAAGTCCTTAGAATAGTAAGTTTGATGCTATAGGACATCAAGTGGATGACTTGATCGTGAGATCCTTTTGGTTACAACACTATTCTTAAATGTCCCTAGTTAAGTATTATTATTAATTAGGACAATAATAATACATTGAGACTAGTATGTGCATAGACTGATGACCACATCTCACGGGTCATGTAACACCCACCGTAGGGTGTCACATTTATGTTACTTAATTACCAAAATTACCCCCAAGTTCATATAAGGTGACGTTGTAATAAAAATATGACTTGTAAATTTTTTTTTGACAACTATAAAATAAACTTAGTGGAAAATAAAATATTATAGCAACCTCACACTTAGTTTACATCATATACATATTACAAATGTGCTGTCAGGATTATTTATTTACAGACCATGTCTCAAACTACAAACACACTTAAATAATTACACACATAGCTTATATCAGAGTTCAAACTTGCCCAAGTTTAACTAAGCAGCAGACCCCTCAGACGGGTCCTTCTCGGGTTCCTTAGCAGATAGGAATCCATTATGACGAGTAGCCCTACGGACAGGTGTCCGGGCTGACGATACTATGCTGATTTCCATTGGGACATAATTCCTAGTATCCTAATGTCGCCTGATATGCAAAGGAAATTCAACATGAACAAAAATAGTCACACTGAAAAATGGATCCCTGCGAAACAACCTACTAATACTAACAGTCAGATACCCCTCGTAAATAAGTCCTCGGTCATCGGGACTTGTTCTCCATTCTCCAGCTCCTCCGTGAAATTGTAGACGTATATAACCGAAGAAACTAGCTCTTGACGTCATACTGTCAAAATTCTGCGTTCCCAGCCGTGAGAAGTAGTTCTTCTTCTCCTTCTTGTACTGTTTCTTTCTCAATGTCTTCACCCAATTATAAATACAATATACAAATATACATACAAAGAGGTGAGATCACCTACGCCAATACCAGCATGCTAGCACAGAGATAACATAACAGCATACCATATAAACACGTCATATTACAAATATGGCATCAACATATTATCAATCAAAATTAACATTTAATAATTACAGGAGATGCCATCTACACTAAGCAGATATTTATAATTATCATAATCAATATTTCACAACTAATTATATCTCACAGATGTAAGCATTTATGTTAATGTATGAACATATAGACTCGATTTCCTACTCCATGTTGCTAAACTCAGGTCAGAGAAATTGATCGAAAAGATCTGCCGGTACCACGTGCCTCAGACCAAGTGCTATAATTATATCTTACACATCTAGCACATACACGACAGTCTTTGTCAGATCTCGAGTAAGAATAGTGTCTCGGTCTGGATCATTGGTGTGTTGCATCGGTTTAACCCACGGTGCAGAAGAGCTACCAACTGCCCATTGCGAGCAACCTGCACCCCGATGCCCCCAAGGTCCACAAGTGACCTACACTACGCGTATCGCACCTACTCAAGAGGTGTACGTTTCTCCTAGGCAATTAGCCATATACAGTCCATCGAACTATTTTCAATGCATGTGTAATGCACTAATTACCAACCAAAGGTAAATCACATAATTTCTCATACATGGTTCAAATACTGTTTTACGTTCGTAAAATGGATTAATGCCAATTATAGGCAAACTTCTCAATTTCTTGTATGGCATTCACATACTAATTTTAACTGTAAAGTTTACTATATAATTAACAGCAAAATTACATTATCTCATTTTTCTCATTCATAAAAATATTTTTGTCACATTTTCACAGTCACGTAATATTTTATTACATAAACAACGATTTGTAACATTTTCTATTACGTTAAAAAATTGCATAATAATTTTCTACTGTATTCTAAATTGCGTAAATATATTCTTTTGTTTTTAAATCGGATAGCGACTTTTTTTTTCTACAACATTTCGATCGTGTAAAATATTTAAACGCTTTAAAAAATTGTGTAGAAATATTTTAACATTTTTCAAATCGCATAACTCAATTTATGTTTTTGAGTTCCGTAAATCATTTTTCCCATTTTTACCCTTCGTAAAATATTTCTTAACTTTAAAAATATTACTTCAGACTTTTCTTATAATAATATAATTTCTTACTTTATTCCCTTCTTATTCTTAGTCAAAAATCTTTTCCTTAATATATTTTCTCAAAATCACTTTTTATTGATCTAGTCTTACAAAATCACATTTAGTTGATTTAATTATTATTTCTAACTTTAAATTTCCTAACGTTTTCCAAAACCCAATAAATAAATTCTAAGTTAGTAAATTTAAGTTACAAACGTTTTCTTTTATATTTCTAAATCAATTCTAAAAATTGATTCTCTTTAAAACAATTTGAAGTTCAACACTTTCAATCTTCTTTTTCTTTTATTTATAAAAATTCCACTTCACTTAATTGATAACACTTTAATTCCCTTTCCAAAATCCTTATTTGAAAATTCTTGTATTTTATAACATCAAAACATTTTTCTAAATTATGAAAACCTTATAGATGGCCATTGAAACCATAAAATATTTTTTTTCTTTCTAACTTAAATAAATTCCATTCTTGTTTCTACAAAAAAATAAATTCATGAAAACATAACTAAAAATCGTGTGCATTCTTTCTGCAAAACAAACCCTTTTGTTTATTTTCTTTACTTCTCAAATCATTCAATTTTATCATTCATGAAAATATAATTTTGTGAACACCAAATTGGTTGGTGTCTTGGCCAAAAATTTGCTTAAGTTTAAGGACCAAAAATTAACTCCATTGTTCTTGAAAAAGTTCAATAGAAACCCTAGTTTTGGAAGCTCAAAACCGTGACCTTCTCTATGGCCTTTGGAGCCAAAATTTCTTGTTTTATCATACTTTCATCATAATATATTCAATATATCTTCATCATGCATATCATAAGCATACCATATAAGCAAATAAAAATCATACTAAGCATGCATACACAAGTAAATCATACAAAGCATATCAAGCATAAACAAAAATAATCAAAGCACATAACACACACAAATTATTACATGACCATGGATATGAATCCTCACATGGATTCACCATCCATCAAATATAAAATCATCTCTCACCACCATGCTTGGTTGGTGAGATGGATCTTTCTAGAAGAACCACAAAAGCTCCTTGCTTTGGATTTAGAACAAGATCTCCACCAACAAAAGTCTCTTGAACATAAAACAAACATAAATAAATTAGTATATTAAGCTTGATTAAGAGGAACCATGGATCAAACATGGTTTAGAACATGAAAAAGAAAACAATAAATGAAGTTTCCTTATACTTCACCAACAAAACTCTATAACTTGATCTTAGTAAAAGTCCTTCAAGATGGAAGATTTAGAGAAAGTCTTCAACATAAAAGTTGTTTAGAATAAGGTAAGGATTCAAGAAACTAAGTTGTATGAAATTAAAAAGTGATGGAGGAGAGGTTTAGGGTGCTTGGCCGAATGGTCTTCTTTAGGGAGAGAGAATGGAGTTTTCTTTGGTTTGTTTCTTGAAACTTAAGTGAAATAGGTGAAGATATGATAATATGAAGTGTAGAAATGAATTACTTGGTCTTCAAAGCTATGCATGGCCGTAGCTTGCATTGGAGAAAGGTGGAAAGTGAAGTTTGAAAAACATGATCATTAATGATCAATAGGAAAATAATTGATGGTCTTGACACTTGACTATTGCCTTCATCTTTTTCTTTGGTCTAAAAAAAACCTATTCAAAGTTGTCTCCCCTCTCCCTTGCATCTCCAAACCATCCCCCCCTTCCATGCTTCATAAAATGTGACAAATTTCATAGCCATCATCCTAAGCCATCCTAACCCTTGATTAAAAGAATGGTTTGGATTAAAATAGCTATTAGGTTTAGGTTATAGATGGAAGACTATATTTGAGCCATTGGATCATTTTTGGCTTCCAATCCTAACCATTGAATGTGTCTCCAAAATGAAGGGTCAAGATTACACCTTCAAACTTTATATCCAAGGGTCTAAAATGGTTGTAGTCATTTTTTATGACCAATTCTCCACCATTGATCTAAATCTAAATCCAATGGTCATTAATAATCCATCTCCACCATTGATTAAATCTACATCCAAGGGTTGATAATGGTCATAGCCATTTATAAGACTAAATCTCTACCCTTGATTTAATTTCCATCCAACGGTTATAATTGATCCTATTCACTTTTAAGATCAACTCTCCACCATTGATTAAATAAAGATTAAATCTCCAACGGTCATTAAATCGATGGTGCATATCCAAACCACCAATGTTGACTTAACAGTATAGAATTTTATTTTTATCTGTTATAACCTCACGAAAGAATATATTTACTGTATTTTTATCGTCTGATAATTAAATACAATACAAAAGATAGTAAAGGAAATTTTTTAAAACTGTTTCCGGATTCAGGTTTAGTAAGATCCCCTGTCTCCATCTAAAAAGTACAAATTTTTCTATGCGTAGAAAAATTTTTCACTTTGCGGGATCCACTTGGGCCCACGTATGGCCACTTGGGCCCACATACACCCCCTGAGCCCACAAATAGTAAAATTTTTCATAATCTCACATAAAATTACAAAAATTAGAAAACTCACAAATATCAATTCAGATTACGTAAAATAATTAAGACTTTTCATTAAAAATTAAATTACGTAAAATTTTTCCGGCCCTAAAATTATTATTTTCCTGACACGAAGCAAATTACTCAAAACGATCAAATATACAGACGAAATATTCAAAATAATTTTACAGTACATAGAAATCACTAAACAGTAGAATTCTGTTAACTGTCAAAATTACTGTACCTTAGATAGAAAGTTCGGGGTGTTACAGGTCATGGATATGAGATATCAAGTCTTCACATGGGTACATATTAGAGTAATGATGTACTGGACTAACCCACCATGAGAACGCTACATGGATCGTTACGTGAGTGTTATAAGCGATTCTCATAGTGACAATGGTGTTTGTGGTCCTTTAACCTGAAATCACTACGATTCCTACATGAGGAGTTGTGTGTTTTAATGCCATCAAACGTCATCTGTAGCAAGGTGATTATAAAGTTGGTTATTGGATATACCGTGAATCATGCAGAGGGATGTGAGTGACCTAAATGGGATTTGTCACTCCTCCATAACAGGAGCGATATCTTCAGGCCTCCTGATTAAGTGAGACTGCGAAATGCATGGCCATGCTCAAATGAGTCAATATGAGATATTGATATCATTTGTTGTTATAAAGTCTACTCGAGTATCAAGAAACGAATGATTGGACTATACAAGGGTGACGCATTCCATGCCTTGTATTCAATCTAGATATCTTGATAGAGGGACTAAACGACACAGAAACATTGGTCACGGAAAGGTTATGTCAAATCACTGACATTCTTATTACTTGGGTATCAGTGATGTGTTGCTAGATACCGCTCACTGCTTGTAATATTAAAATGGAATTTTAATATTACTGCCAACGTAATAAGAACCTACAGGGTCACACACATAGAGCAGACTAAAATTGGAGTAATGGATCCAAGTTGGACTCAGATTCAAATATAGGCTAGACTCATAACAGATGGGTCTAGGGTTGCATAGCTTATCTTGTTGCTGCTCACACTCACTTAAGGCAGTCACTATTATAAATAGTACTGCTAAGGGGCTGCTAAGATAGATAATTTCAGAACCCTAGCAGCACCTAGAGAAAAAGTGAGTGAGAGAGCGATAGGTTTCTTCTCTTCTCTTCGTAGCTAGCACTGTGTGAGAGACGTGAGGCTTTTCTTTGTAGAAGTTGGACGTTCGTGAGTCTGTTTGTGTGGATACCGCAGAGACATCGTTTCTATTACGGTGTTGGTGATTAATGCTTCAAGGGGTAAATCATTTAAAAAAAACTCAGATTATGGCTTTTTTGCATGGATCCTCGGTGGGAATCCCTATTTTCTGCTGCATGATGTATCCGCAATTCCCAACACATTGATACATTGATAATGATTAATTGACTTTGTTTTCCCTTTTATTAATCTTGAATGTTCTTTATTTCAATCTTTATTGCTCTTATTCATGTGAATTCGCTGGCCACTTATTTGCATCTCATAGGCATTTAGGGACGTACTGAGAGGTGAACCTAGGTGTTGGAACCATAAAAATTGAACTTAAGGTCTAAATCACGAGAGTAGTTTTAGCCTTTCGAGGATTCAATGAATTGCCACAAAGCGTCATGGGTTCAATTTAAATTCAATTACCACGAGAGTAGGAATTGGTTTAATTGGGCACGGATCTTGTATCTTGAGAAAGAACATTAACTAATTTACGGTAATTCACCTTCAATTGAATTTTAGATTTAATAAAAGGGTTGTCAATTAGGATTTGTCATGTATTATTATGGTATCCCAATATTGGAAGCTTTTTTGAATCTGAATACCTTTCTTGATAACTTGCTATTTTTGTTCTAAATTCTGCACTTTGATTTTTATTTAATTGCTTTGTTACTACGTTCTTCTTAATCAACAATCATATTCCCTTTTGTTTAATTGAATTGAATTAATTAATTAATTGGTATTCATAGACACAGTCCCTATGGATTCGATCTTTTTATTACTTGACGATGAAATCGTATACTTGCGGATTTCACACGCCAAGTTTTTGGCGCCGTTGCCGGGGACTGTGTTTTTCTTGAATATCAGTTTAATTTTTAATTTAATTATTTTAAACCTTTTTCTTTTATTTGGTTCTTATGTTCTTGATTTCTCTTTGACTCTCTACAGGTAATTTCTCTTGTTTATGCAAAGTATTAGACGTTCTGGTACTCTCATTGAAGCAGATCCTGAAATTGAAAGAACTTTACGTAGAAGGAGAAGACAACAAAGGCAAAGAGTAAGAGAAATATCTGAACCAACACTTGTCATGGCAGTAGCAGAGGATAATAAACCATTAAAAGACTATGCAGCTCCTAATGCTCGGGGTTTGCGATTTGGAATTGCTCGGCCAGATATTGAAGCCAGGCACTTCACCATACCTCCTGCCCTACTTTCTATGATAAGGCAGAACCAGTTTGGAGGATTGCCGTCAGAGGATCCTAATGATCATATGGATATGTTCTTGGAGTTTTGTGAGACCCTCAAGATCGAAGGCGCCTCTGTTGATGCTATTCGTCTCCGCCTGTTTCCTCTATCATTGAGAGATAGAGCTAGAGCTTGGTTGAAGTCCGTTCCAGCTGAGACAATAACTACTTGGGACAAATTGGAGTAAGCCTTTTTGGATAAATTCTTTCCACCTTCCAAGACTGCTCACCTAAGGACCCAAATCACAAGCTTTGTTCAGAAAGATGGCGAGTCATTGTCAGAAGCTTGGGATAGATATAAGGCTTTGCTGGAAGCCTGCCCACACCATGGGTTAGAGAAATGGTTAATCGTCCACACCTTCTACAATGGTTTAGAATATTCTTTGAAGGTGTCTCTTGACTCCGCAGCTAGTGGAGCTTTGATGAATAGAAAGCTCACAGAAGCTTATGGGATAATTGAGAGTGTAGCTTCAAATCATCACCAATGGGCTAATGAAAGAGGCTATAATCCGAGAAAGCTCTCGGGAGGTAAGTTTGAGGTAGATGGTGTTGATTTAATTATGTCAAAGTTTGATTCTTTGAACAAACATTTTGACATGCTTGAGAAAGCTCATGTTAATGCCATAGGTGCCTCTAACAATTTTTATGAGATTTGTGGAGCACAAGGACATATAGGTGCCGAATGCCAAGTTGGAATTGGATCCTCACATGGTGCACCGGTGGAGCAAGTAGAATCATGCCACAATTTCCATGACTTTAACCAAAAGGGGAGGAATGATCCGTATTCTCAAACTTACAACCCTTGTTGGAGGTCACATCCTAACTTCTCTTACCGGAATAATCAGTACCAAGCTGGGCAAGGTAATGCTAAACCCTCTTCTAGAATCCCACAGGTATAGAAATCTAGACTTGTATCTCTTCTTGAGAATTTTGTTGAGAGCCAGTCTAAGCAAAATGAGGAGTTTAGGCACCATGGGCAAGTTGTGACTGAGGCCATTAGAGAGTTGTCAGCTAAGGTTGACAATTTGGCTATTCATAATAAGATGTTAGAAACCCAGATTGCCCAACAAGCAAGCACTTCACATAAGCAACAAGGTAAGTTTCCTGGTCTGCCAGAAATAAACCCAGGGAATGAACATTGTAAGGCTGTGAGTTTAAGGAGTGGAAACAAGTTAGAGGATTCCTTGGGTAAGGGGGAGAGTGAAAAAGATAAGGGAATTAAGGATAAAGAGACTAAGACACAGCCCTTAGAAGAGGAGGACACTACTGAGAAGGTATCTAAGTATGTACCCCTTGAACCTTACCAACCCCCAGTTCCCTTCCCTCAAAGATTAGCCAAGGCGAAGTTAGATAGGCAGTTTGGGAAGTTCTTAGAGGTTCTTAAGAAATTGTACATTAATGTACCCTTCACTGAGGCGTTAAAACAAATGCCTACTTATGCTAAATTTCTTAAGGATATCTTGTCTAACAAGAGGAAGCTAGAAGACTATGAGATAGCAGCTTTAACTGAGGAGTGTAGTGCCTTAATTCAAAATAAATTGCCTCCTAAGTTAAAGGATTCAGGTAGCTTCCCTATTCCCTGTTTGATTGGCAACACAAATTTTGATAAAGCTCTATGTGATTTGGGGGCTAGTGTCAGTCTTATGTCCTTTTCTGTGTGTAAGAAGTTGGAGGTGGGTGAACTAAAACCCACAATTATCTCCCTTCAATTGGCGGATCGGTTTGTCAAGTACCCCATAGGCATCTTGGAGGATGTTCCCATTAAGGTTGGTAAGTTTTACATACCAGTGGATTTTGTTGTGCTTGACATGGAAGCTGATGCTACAATATCGATCATACTTGGGCGTCCATTCCTTGTCACTGGAAGGCCGATCATTGATGTCCATGAAGGAAAATTGACTTTGTGATTGAATGATGAGGAAGTAGTTTTTGATGTTTTTAATCCTGAAAAAAATTCTAATTCCTTAAATTCATGTAATCGCATAGATGCTACTAATGTTGTGGATAGTGTTGTGCTTTCAGGTGTGCAGGAATCAGTGACTGATGCTATGCTAGAAAAAAATTTGCCCAAGGTTACTACAAAATTTGAGAAGTCCAAGCCCTGCAAGAAAGGACCTAAGAAGCAAAATGACAAGTGTATTGAGAAGCGTGGATTTAAACTCGGGGATAAAGTTCTTGTTAATAACTAACTTCTACGTTTCTGTCCTAATAACTTATGGTAAAAATGGTCAGGACCATATGAGATTGTTCAAGTTTTATCCTACGGTGTGCTTGAGGTGAAGAAAGAAAGCCATAAGCCTTTTATGATAAATGGCCAGAGAGTGAAATACTTTGAAGGAGTAGGGACTGAGCACTACTCCATTGACATCACCTGAGCACAGAAACTAGATCAAGTCGAGCTAATGACTTTAAACAAGCGCTTCTTGGGAGGCAACCCAAGTTTTGTTATTTTTTTTTCCTTTTAATTTCTTCTTTCTCTTTTGATTTTGTGTGTTGAATTATTGGTTTGATCTTTATCTTATGGATCTTGTTTATGTTTAACCCTTTTGGAAGCTCAAATTAGAAGAAGAGTGAAGTCAAAAATTTCCACACCCAGCCCATGGAAAATTCCATGGCCATGGATTGAACACCATTTTCCACCACCTCAGTGAGTTCTTTTCTTTTATGCCTTCTCTTGTTATAGATTTTTACATTGGGGACAATGTAAGTTCTAAGCTTGGGGGAGTATTTTCATTTTCATTTTCCTATTTTCATTTTAGATCATTAGTTTCATGCATTCTCATGTCTTATTTTGCATTGCATCTTCATGTTGTGTTTTCACACCATCATATCTCTCGACTTTTTGGTTGAACTTGTGCTCCTCTCTTTTGGGGATTTTTGAGATGGTATTGATTTGGAACCCAATTTGTTGATTCTTGTGGTAGGCAACATGCATTGTTTTAATTGATAGTAAAGGTGATCTCTTGATAGTTGATAATTAGCATATGTTCTTTGAATTTATGCTTCTCATTGATTTTTAAACCTCTAAATGTGAGTTTTGAGCCTATATGGGATATATACACTATATGATTTCTGTTCCCATTCTTTGTGTTGAGTGATATTCCTCATTGATCTTGTGCTCTAGAACTTGATTTGAAACCATTTTGAGGCGAAATTTTTGGTTGCATGCTTGAATGTGATTAAGGCATTTTAGGTATTTTCTGGCCTTCTGAAATTGTTACACTTTCATCCTCTAGTTGCCAATTTTGAGCCTATTGCATAATTTTTTTTCTTGATACCTATGCTGAAACATTGTTGGTAATCATTTAGAATATTAAATGGAGTGAATTGGGCTTGAAAGTTGTGTTGGGAATCATATGTATTTGAGCTTTCTCTTTCTCAAATGAAAAAAAAAATTGATATAAAAAAAAGATCAAATAAAAGAAAATCATAAGATGAAAGCTTGAAAAAGAAGAGAAAGAGAAGAAGGAAAAGAAAGGAAGAAAATACATGGAAATATGGAGTTATGATCCTGTTTGAAAAGAAAAAAATACCTTTGCTCCATTTATGTTCTATTGGATTTCTTGTGCTTATTGAAAAATTTTGATGAGCCCTTTGTGCATACCTTCCTTTCTCTACCTTACCTAACATCATTCCCATGGCCTCATTACAACCCTTGAAAGATCTTTTGATTCTTGCATGCATGCTGATTATTAGTGAAAATTTGGTTTCTTATCAAGCATATGGAAGTGCATTTTCTTTGAAGGATTTTGAGCGTATTGTTTTCACCCTTAAACACTTTGAGTGTGGTTAGTGGAGTGAACATAATTCAATCAATGAGGATGTATGATTTCTGAGAACTTAGCCTCTAATTGGACTTGATTTTGATTACCTCTCAGAATCTTGGTTTGCCTTAGCCTATTGCTTGGATATTATTTTCTAGGGTTCCTCATTCATTATTGTCTCCTGATCCCATATCTTGGTTTGACATTAGTTATTGCTTGGGGACAAGCAAAGTCTTAAGCTTGGGGGGATTTGATGTGTGTGAAACAACATCATGTTTTGTTCTTGTTTTGCATGCCTTCTTGAGCATTTTAGGCATTTTAGTTTCCCTTTTGGTTAGTTTTTCCCTTAGTTCGGATAACTGCGGTGTTTTTGGTGTTCTTGTGCAGGATTAATGTTGAATTGGCCTTGGATTGAATGGAATGCTTGCATGTTTAAAGTTAGAGCTTAATGGATAGCAAAAAGGTGCAAAAAGACCATTCCAAAGGGATCCACGGCCTGCTCGTGGATTAAACCACGGCCATGGATCGAGTAGCAACTTGAATGAGGAAAAGAGAAATTCCAGAGAATTCCATGGCCTAGCCGTGGAATGATCCACAGCCATGGAATTCTGACAGCAAGATCCACGGCCAGGCCATGGAATGATCCACGGCCGTGGATCGCAGTGTGCAGTAGTTTTTAAGTTTTTATTTTTATTTCTTTTGGGGGCTTTTTAGCCAACTAAAACCATAGGTTATAAATAGATGTTCTAAATACAATTAGGGGGTTCTAAACTTGGTTTTGGGGAGGCACATTGGAGGCTCTTGATCTTCATCTTTCTTCCATCTTCTCTCTTTGATTACGGGCTTGAATGTTCTTGAACATGTTTTTTGATTCTTTCTTCTCTATCTCTGAGTAGTTCTCTTTGTTTCTAGGATTGGGCAATGCTCATTGATACATTGATAATGATTAATTGACTTTGTTTCCCCTTTTATTAATCTTGAATGTTCTTTGATTCAATCCTTATTATTCTTATTCATGTGAATTCACTGGCCACTTATTTGCATCTTATAGGCATTTAGGGACGTACTAAGAGGTGAACCTAGGTGTTGGAACCATAAGAATTGAACTTAAGGTCTAAATCACGAGAGTAGTTTTAGCCTTTCAAGGATTCAATGAATTGCCACAAAGCGTCATGGGTTCAATTTAAATTCAATTACCACGAGAGTAGGAATTGGTTTAATAGGGTACGGATCTTGTATCTTGAGAAAGAACATTAACTAATTTAGGGTAATTCACCTTCAATTGAATTTCATATTTAATAAAAGGGTTATCAATTAGGATTTGTCTTGTATCATTGTGGTATCCCAATCTTGGAAGCTTTCTTGAATCTGAATACCTTTCTTGATAACTTGATGACAAAATCGTACACTTTCGGATTTCACATGCCAATCATGCATTTGAGTATTATATAGTCAGTGGTTGTTGTGGCTTTTGTGCCTAGAAGTGAATGAAAATTTGGATAATGTGATCTATGATGGATCTCAAGGGGCGTCAGGGCGAGGTGATTCATTTAGTGATCTGTTATCACATTATATACCTCTGGCTGTGAAAAATTGTTGTAACGCACTGCGAGGACCCGACAAACACTATTATTTTCATGGTCCGGTGTAGACTATCATTGAGGGTGGCAGATTTTCTAGAACGTTCATCTTTGAGTTTGTGTTTAGCTCCATGGAGTAGAAAATGATATTGTGCATAAGGATGGTTAGTATACACATTGTGCATGTGCATAGTAAGTGTACATATTGTTGTGGCATAGTTAGTATATTTATTTTGTGGTATGGTTAGTTTTTATATATCATGAAATATGTATATTGATAAATTATCTGTTAGTTGATAACATGATTATACCAGTTATTTTCTGATATTGCTATATGTGAATGACATTATTGTCATTATTGTTTCTATGCTACCATGATGGTATTGATGTAGGGGATCTCACATTTTTGTTGTATTATTTTGTTTATTCGTACGTGTGATAAAGATTGTTAAGAGCAAGAGGCAGGAACTGTAACATCCCGAAAATTTATTATTTTGTTAAAAACGATCATTTTATAATATTTGCAATTTTTAAGAATTTTTGTGGAATTTTCTAGAGATGATGAATATTTTAATATATTCTTCGTTTTATGTGTGTGCTGAGTGGAGCCGGGAGAATAAAATATTTTCCCTGAGGCTGGTAAACCTTGGACTGTCAACGTGTCAACGGGGGATCTTACTAAACCCGAGTCCAGACACAGTTACGAGGTCTACATTTTGAGGTTTTATCGCTAGTGTAATAAATCATCGACAGAGGTATTTAATCAAGGAGACAAGCTTACTATGCACTTCGTAGAGAAGCGTGCGAAGCTTCTCAAGGAAGCTTCTTTGAATCATTTTTTATTATTTCTCTCTCCTCCTATTTTTGTGCTGCACATTTGAATTAAGGGGCTTAATTCATTCTGCACTCCACACATTTCCTCCTCCTGTACGTAGCACTCATCTTTCTCTCTTTCCATTTCTCCTTCCAGCAGCACCATTTCCCCCCCCACCTTCATATTTTCATCCTCCAATACCGTCACACTCCAGCACCATTTCGTGTTTGGAGAAGCACCACACCTGAGGGAATCATCTTCAAAGTCCTACGTCTTCTTCATCTTCTTTTCCTCCACGGTTGAAGCTTAAAGATTGGAACTTTAAGGTAAAGTCCTTAGCTTTTTCCTCATCTCTCCTCATTTTCGTAACCCACTGTCATTTTGATGACCATGGGTATCCATTTCAACATTTGATTCTGATTTTGGTGAGCTTGAATATTCAAGGATTTACGGGAGCCGAAAATATCATTTCTGACCAAAAGGAGCACCTTTCTTTGTGCTTCTCTAAGGTAAGAGGAAGACACTCCTCCTCAACCTCTCTTAGCATTTAGGAACGTCTGTGATTTTGTTGAGGGTTTTTCTAGCTTTTGTATGTTGTTTGTATGGTATATGTGTTATTTGATTGTCTCGAGTTTGAATGTACATATATATAAATATAAGCTGGAGAGTCTTGGAATGTGTAATATTGAAGGGAATAAGTTCCAATTTGTTTTCGGATAGTTACGATGTTGAGCCCAGAATGTGGAAATTAGTAATAGTATGAAATCTGGCCAAACTTGTCGAATACAATAACCTGATCTTTTGGTGATATGTCAAAATCCGTCGAATGAAGATTTCCGACCATTTCGTCGAATGATAAAACTTGTCGAACGTGATAGCCTAAAACCTGTCGAATGTGATAACCTAACCACTTGGTAAAATGTTAAAATCCGTCGAGTAGGGACCCATAGCCAAACCTGTCGAATGTGATAACCTAACCACTTGGTAAAATGTTAAAATCCGTCGAGTAGGGACCCATAGCCAAACCTGTCGAATGTGATAACCTAATCACTTGGTAAAATGTTAAAATCCGTCGAGTTTAGACTCGACCCTTTCGTCGAATGTCAAACCCGTCGAATTTAGATTTCTGATCAGCAAACACTAAGTGAAAATCCGTCGAGTATGAACCTCGATCATGCCCGTCGAGATTGATCTTCCGACCAAAAACCCGTCGAATAGAGTCCCCGGACACTTACAAGAAAATGCCCCAAAGTCAATAATCGTCGGGTCGAGAGACAATGCACTGTCGAGTAGATGAATTTCCCTGACCGTCGAAATTAGAGATTTCGACCGGTTCGTCGGTTCGACACTTGGGAGATTTTCTCCAACGTCGACACCTATACCCGTCGAATAGAGGCTTTTTTTGCCGACCATCCTGGAGGGTCCGACGGTTTGATCTTCGTCAGACAGAACCCCATCCGACGAGAAAATGATTTCTTCGTCCGACGTAACCCCCATCCGACGAGAAAATGATTTCTTACCAATCCTATTATAAAAATGCTTTCCCCATTCTTTCCTCCCCCTGTTACACTATTCTTCGTCGAATGGCAACTCCAACCATTCATAAAACGTAGTCTCTGTCGAATTCAAACGTATACTTATCACCCAATACCTAGTAATTGAAGTCTGTGATTCAAATTGGTGATTTCCGACCGTGTAGTTTCCTGGACCCAAAACCTTGGGATTAATATAGGAATATTGATCATAAATAAATGGGATGACTAGAAATTGCTTAGGGATGCATAAACGAGGGAAGAACATGAGAGTGTGAGATTTTGAGATCTTAAAATAATCTTCTAAGGGCATATGAATAAATTACCTAAGAGGATTTAAGTTAACTAAAAGAATTCCTTTAGAGACAAACCCGTAAGTAAAGCTAAATCTAAGCAAGGACTCATAATACGTTTTGAAAAGGGTATTGATCTATTTAATGATAATATTATGCTATTGTGGGTCCTTGAGAGAGAGACCATTGACTGTATCAATTCTTACTTTGGCAATTTGTGACCTATGATGGAATAGTATGTAATAATGATCATACATGATTATGCATAGAGTCTGTATGCATTGTGATTTGTCCATTGGATTTGTCGTAAGGCCTAGTTGCCTAGGAGTTGAACACACCTTAGTGCGGGTGCGAATAGACAAGTGGGGTCCTGTAGTTGGCCTTGAGGGCGTTGGGGCGCGGGTGTTTCACAAAGGGCGGTGGTAGCCCTCCGGGACCGTGAGACAAACCGATGCAAACGCACCAACGATCTGACCGGCCACGAGTCCTATATCGAGATCTTGTGAGAATTCTTGTATAAAGCCTTGTTGCGCAAAATGAGTGATTATTTTCTCGGAAAGCACTTGTTTTTATGGTGACGAGATACTAGCATGTCTCCACGATCATTCTCTCCGAGTGTTTTGTGTCTAGCTCCATGGAGTAGGATCTTGGTTATTGAGGGCTCATGTGTATAGAGTCCGTGCATTATTTGTATTTATCATTATTATGGTGCGGCATTGATATATTGTTGATATACCTATATATTTGCACAGGCTAATCTCGCTTGATTCATAAGCGCTCTTGAATGTCTATTACTATTCTTGTTGTTGTAAATGCTATGTGGGCGCTTTCATGCCGTTTGGTTTCTTGATGCTATAATTGGTAATGACGGAAGGATGTCTTACCTCTTTTCCTTCTGCCTTTCCATTTCTGTTTATACGTACGTTGCGTCTCATCGAAGACAACCGTGAGGAACCAGGAAGTTCCCAACTTCCACGGTTTTTGGCCTTACCTTGGTGAGCGACCACGAAGACTATGGAGCCGGTACACACGATTTTTGGGAGATGTACGTCGACTTTCTTAGGAGGGCCGGAGTCTTTGGTATATCAACTACGATTCGAACATTTTGTGTCTACACGGGAGATGTCTCGATATCACTAGCCTGGAGACGCCACGAACCACTGTCTTCACTGCTTTGTATCGCCCTACGTTTGGAGTTTCATTTCTACCGATCCGTGAGATGTGGGGCGTCGTTACTTCACTCCGAGAGAGGACTCTTTTCGTTCTACTGACTCGGGCCCCGTCCCGTGTCTCTGCTATTCCTATGGTGATTTCCTCGATGATGAGGAAGATCCCGAGGAAGATCCCGAGGAAGTCCCACGAGGACGACCCCGAAGAGGACCCACGAAGAGGATCCCGACACGATTCCTCCTCACTTGAGGGATTGATGTCACTCGTAGCTCTTGAAGGCTACCAAGTATTTTATTTTGGGGGCACGATGTTTTGTTTGTAGTGGGCATGTAAATTCGATACCGTGGGGATGTGTATATAATATTTTGGGAAAGGTATAGCTTTGCTTTTGATGTACCGGGCTTGTAACTAAATGCTTTGATAAACTTATATATTTATATATATATATGATGATGCTGAGATATTAATTCCTATGCATGTTTTACTTCATTTGATCTTTTATTTCCATTGATGTCTCGTCAACATGGTTACTAAAAAAAAAAAAAAAAAGTACATATATAACATAACCGCCAATTAAAATACCCAACTATAATCTAGTGAATATACGCGTCCTATTAAAACGAACCGGGTCTCAACTCACCTAACCTTATTTCCGCATTGTACTTGACCATGTGGCGTTCCCTTGGAAGAGGGGCGTTACATTCTTGGTATCAGAGCCCCGGTTTATGTTTCTTTGGGTCTTGTGGTTGAGTCTGTCTTGTTTGTCTTTGTGTGTTCTCGAATGGTATTCGTAAAGGAGTAGTGTTTGGTATTCTTAGTGAATGCAACTGACTTTTTCGTGTTTTCGGATAATCGAATACGAGAAAGTGAGATGGCACGAAGGAAGACATGGCAAAAGCGGCTATTACGGCGATGCAAAGGATGGTGAGGTCATCGCACTGACAAAAGCCGAGCAAGCCGCACGACGACAAGAGAGAGTTACTCAACAACAAGAGCGAGGCGCTCAACGGTTAGAGGCTCTCCGCGATGCTCGGGAATTTAGCGGAGTTTCGACGCCATAATCCTCCTCAATTTAAAGGAGAATTTGATCCAGGACAAAGCTAGTCGTGGATCAAGGAGTTGGAGAAGGTATTTCGAGGAATGAATTGCGCCGAGGGTAAGAAGGTGGATTATGCTACTTTTATGCTTTGGTAGGTAATCGAGAACCGGTGGAACGGAGTGCGGAGGATGCTAGAAGCTGCGACCGAGATATTACTTGGGAGTTGTTCAAAGAAAAGTTCTTGGACAAGTATTTTCCTGCGAGTGCAAGGCATGCGAAGGAGTCGAATTCCTCAACCTACGACAGGGGAATATGGTTAGCGAGTACGCAGCGAGATTCGAAAATTTGTCACAGTTTTCGACCTACTTTCAGAACCAACCAGATGAGGCCTGGAAGTGCCGAAGATTCACGGAAGGATTGAGGTACGAACTGAGGAAAGCTGTAATCACCTTGAGGATCAATGAATTCTCACAACTTCTTGGATACTTGCTTGTGATGTAGAGGCTCTGGAGCAATCTAGAGACATGAGGAATAGAAACTTTGGGCCTGCGAGATTCCAGAGAGGCGGCAATAACAGTGCTAACCGCTTCCAGAAGAAGCCATACTCTCGACCAATGGGAAGTCACCAACAAGCCATGGGTGGAAGTTCTAGCGGAGGTTCTAGTGGGAACCGGACTGGCCAAAACTTGGCATATTCCTCCAAATGCCGGAAGTGTGGAAAAGATCATCTGACAAGGGATTATCCTATCAAAGGGATTATCTGTTTTCGATGAGGGAGACCTGGACACATCTACGAGACTGCAATCAAGCGAAGGTCGAACCTTCAATGAATCTTGCGAAAGCCAAGAAACCGCAAGTGGAGGACGAGTTTACACTATGAGCGGAGTGAAGCCTCGAATCCGAAGATTTGATACTGAGGAGAAGGCATCATAGAAGGTAATCTTTTAACTGTCTTGTATGACTCGGGGCAACTCATTCTTTTATATCGTATGTTGTGTGCAAAAAGCGAGTCTACTGTGTCGTCCTTACCTTTTGACTTAACTGTTTCTACCCCCATGATAAAGGTGTAGTCACTACCAAAGTTTGTTTAAAGCTGTCCATTGATTGTTGAAGGTCGATCCTTTCTCGGTCGATCTGATTTGTTTACCTCTTTCCCAATTAGATATTATCCTAGGGATGGGTGGTTGTCTTCTAACCATGTTTGTTAGACATTCCCGAAAGACCATAGTTTTTCCCCTAAATGAGAATTCTAGATTTCGACGGCCAACCGAGTTCAAGCTCTCTTAAAAGAAGGAGCTCACGGATACATGCTCTTGTCTTCTTTGAAATCGAAATCGAGAACGAGGTTGATGTGGACACAATTCCGGTGGTGAATGAGTTTCCGAAGTTTTTCCCGAGAGTGTGCCTGGTTTACCACCGGCTCGAGAGATAGAGTTTGCTATCGACTTAGTACCGGGAGCTGGTCTGTGTCTATAACACCGTACCGGATGGCACCAACGAGTTAGCCGAGCTAAAGAAACTTGACTAGAAGAGCTTTTGGAAAAGCAATTTGTCGGGCCAAGTGTGTCACCATGGGGAGCACCGGTCTTTGTTAGTTCGCAAGAAGGATGGCACCTCAAGGTTATGTGTGGACTATCGGCGGTGAACAAAGTGACGATTAAGAACAAATATCCACTCCCGAGGATTGACGACTTGATGGACCAAGCGAAGGGAGCGGCAGTGTTTTCCAAGATTGATGCGATCCGGGTATCATCGGATACGAGTGAAGACAGAGGATGTGCCCAAGGCGCTTTTCGCACCGATACGGCCACTACGAGTATTTGGTGATGCCGTTTGGTGTGACGAATGCACCAGCTATCTTCATGGACTACATGAACCGAATCTTTCGACCTTACTTGGATAAATTCGTTGTGGTCTTCATTGATGACATTCGGTATACTCTCAAAATCGGGAGGACCATCTGAACACCTCGGTATAGTTCTTGGATTCGAAGGAGAAAGAATTGTATGCCAAACTTGTCAAAATGTGAGTTTTGGTGGAAGAAGTCAAGTTTCTAGGTCACGTGATCTCAAAGAGTGGGATTGCTTTGTGGATCCATCGAAAGTGGAGGCGATCTGCGATGGGAAAAAGGCCGAAGTCGATGAATGAGATTCGAAGCTTTGTGGGTTTAGCGGGATATTACCTGAGGAGGTTCATTGAGGATTCTCCAAGATTTCTTTGGACCACTTACGCAACTCACAAGGAAAAACCAAACTTTTGAGTGGACCGACAAATTTGTGAGCGAAGTTTCCAAGAGTTGAAGAATCGACCGACTACCTCACCGGTGTTAGTGCTACCCGATCCGAATGAACGGTTTGAAGTGTCTTGTGACGCTTCATACCAAGGGCTAGGATACGTACTTATGCAACATGGAAGAGTGGTGGCTTATGCTTCAAGGCGGTTGCGAGTGCACGAGAAGAATTATCCGACGCACGACCTAGAGCTAGCTTGGTGTAGTTTTTGCTACGAAGATATGGAGGCATTTTCTCTACGGAGCAACATTTAACATTTTCGGTGATCACAAGAGTCGGAAGTATTTGTATGATCGAAGGAGTTGAACATGAGGCAACGGAGGTGGTTAGAATTCTCGAAGGATTACGATTTCCAACTTCGTATCATCACGGCAAGGCAAATGTTGTGGCGAGACGCTCTAAGTAGAAAGATGATCGGTGTCTACGCCTTACGATGATCAAGGAGAAGGATCTAATAGAGCAATTCGAGAGATGTATGGTCTTTTGTGAAGTTAGAACCGGAAAGATTTGCATGAATATGGTTACCATCTCAAGCGAGTTGATGGACAACATAAGGAAAGAAGCGAGAAGAAGGACAAATTCTTGCAAGAAGTGAGGGAACAGATGAAGCAAGGAAATGAAACAGAGTTTGCGAGAGGGAACGGATGGAATTTTGAGATTCCAGGGGAGAGTTTGTGTCCCACGAAATCAAGAACTTAGAGAATACATCATTAATCATGCTCACACAAGCCAACTGAGTATGCACCCGGGCATGACGAAGATGTATCAAGACTTGAAGAAGTTGTTCTGGTGGCACGGAATGAAGAGTGACGTTACTAGACGTGTATCTACTTGTCTGGTTTGTCAAAAAGCCAAAGTGGAACATCAGAGACCAGCAGGATTGCTGCAACCGTTATCTATTCCGGAATGGAAGTGGGACAGTATTGCAATGGACTTTGTAGTCGGATTACCAAGGACAAGAAAAGGTTATGATTCGATTTGGGTAATTGTGGACCGACTCACGAAATCAGCACATTTTCTTCCGATCGACATCAAATACAAGCTAGAGAGATTGACTCAGATCTATATTGGAGAGATTGTCAGACTGCACGGTGTGCCTACAAGTATTGTTTCAGATAGAGATCCGAGGTTTACTTCAAATTTCTGGGAGAGTTTGCAAGAAGCATTGGGGACAAAATTACAACTTAGTTATGCTTATCATCCATGAGACCGACGGTCAGTCGGAGAGAACAATCCAATCTTTGGAAGATTTGCTTAGAGCTTGCACCATAGAGCAAACTGGGAGTTGGGATGACATTCTACCCTTGATAGAATTCACCTACAACAACAGTTATCATTCGAGCATAGGGATGGCACCCTATGAAGCTCTGTATGGACGACGATGTCGAACACCTATGTGTTGGTACCAAGATGGCGAGCGCCTTACTATTGGACCGAGATTATACAAAGACAACTGAGAAGGTTAAAATGATTCAGGAAAAGATGAGGACGGCTCGAGTCGACAAAAGAGTTATGCGCAGACCGAAGGAGAAAACCTCTTGAGTTTGAGGAAGGTGAGCATGTATTCTGAAAGTCACACCTACGATTTGGGGTGGGCGGGCTTTAAAATCTAGAAAACTCACTCCTAAATTCCTTGGACCATACCAAATCATTGCTCGTGTAGGTCTGTAGCATACCAAATATCCTTACCTCCTTTTCTTTCAAACATTCATAATGTTTTCCATGTGTCACAACTTCGGAAGTACCTTCCTGACCCAAGTCATATCATAGCACCAGATACAGTACAACTAAAAGAAAACTTAACTTATGAGGCGTCTCCTATAAGAATCGAGGATAGCAGGATAAAGCAATTAAGAGGCAAGGAGATCGCATTGGTGAAAGTGATCTGGAACGAGGTGATTTGGAGATGCAACTGGGAGTTGGAAGACAAGATGAGAGAGCAATACCCACAACTATTCTAAGGTATGCAAATTTCGAGGACGAAATTTCTTTTAGAAGGGGAGTGTTGTAACATCCGAAAATTTATTATTTTGTTAAAAACGATCATTTTATAATATTTGCAATTTTTAAGAATTTTTGTGGAATTTTTTCGGAGATGATGAATATTTTAATATATTCTTCGTTTTATGTGTGTGTCTTGAGTGGAGCGGGAGAATAAAATATTTTCCCGAGGTGGTAAACCTTGGATTTGTCAACGTGTCAACGGGGATCTTACTAAACCCGAGTCCCGGACACGAGTTACGAGGTCTACATTTTGAGGTTTTATCTGCTAGTGTAATAAATCATCGATGAGGTATTTAATCAAGGAGACAAGCTTACTATGCACTTCGTAGAGAAGCGTGCGAAGCTTCTCAAGGAAGCTTCTTTGAATCATTTTTTATTATTTCTCTCTCCTCCTATTTTTGTCTTTGCACATTTGAATTAAGGGCTTAATTCATTCGCACTCCACACATTTCCTCCTCCCGTACGTAGCACTCATCTTTCTCTCTTTCCATTTCTCCTTCCAGTGACACCATTTCCCCCCCCACCTTCATATTTTCATCCTCCAATACCGTCACACTCCAAAGCCACCATTTCGTGTTTGGAGAAGCACCACACCCGAGGGAATCATCTTCAAAGTCCTACGTCTTCTTCATCTTCTTTTCCTCCACGGTTGAAGCTTAAAGATTGGAACTTTAAGGTAAAGTCCTTAGCTTTTTCCTCATCTCTCCTCATTTTCGTAACTTGTCATTTTGATGACCATGGGTATCCATTTCAACATTTGATTTGATTTTGGTGAGCTTGAATATTCAAGGATTTCGGGGATTTGAAAATATCATTTCGACCAAAAGGAGTGACCTTTCTTTGTGCTTCTCTAAGGTAAGAGGAAGACACTCCTCCTCAACCTCTCTTAGCATTTAGGAACGTCTGTGATTTTGTTGAGGGTTTTTCTGCTTTTGTATGTTGTTTGTATGGTATATGTGTTATTTGATTGTCGAGTTTGAATGTACATATATATAAATATAACCGGAGGTATCTTGGAATGTGTAATATTGAAGGGAATAAGTTCCAATTTGTTTTCGGATAGTTACGATGTTGAGCCCGAATGTGGAAATTAGTAATAGTATGAAATCGGCCAAACTTGTCGAATACAATAACTGATCTTTTGGTGATATGTCAAAATCCGTCGAATGAAGATTTCCGACCATTTCGTCGAATGATAAAACTTGTCGAACGTGATAGCCTAAAAACTCGTCGAATGTGATAACCTAACCACTTGGTAAAATGTTAAAATCCGTCGAGTAGGGACCCATAGCCAAACCTGTCGAATGTGATAACCTAACCACTTGGTAAAATGTTAAAATCCGTCGAGTAGGGACCCATAGCCAAACCGGTCGAATGTGATAACCTAATCACTTGGTAAAATGTTAAAATCCGTCGAGTTTAGACTCCTGACCCTTTCCGTCGAATGTCAAACCCGTCGAATTTAGATTTCTGATCAGCAAACACTAAGTGAAAATCCGTCGAGTATGAACCTCGATCATGCCCGTCGAGATTGATCTTCCGACCAAAAACCCGTCGAATAGAGTCCCCGGACACTTACAAGAAAATGCCCCAAAGTCAATAATCGTCGTCGAGAGACAATGCTGTCGAGTAGATGAATTTCCCCGGACCGTCGAAATTAGAGATTTCGACCGGTGTTCGTCGGTTCGACACTTGGGAGATTTTCTCCAACGTCGACACCTATACCCGTCGAATAGAGGCTTTTTTCGACCATCGGAGGGTCCGAAGCGGTTTTGATCTTCGTCAAACGAGAACCCCCATCCGACAGAAAATGATTTCTTCGTCCGACAGAACCCCCATCCGACAGAAAATGATTTCTTACCAATCCTATTATAAAAATGCTTTCCCCATTCTTTCCTCCCCCTGTTACACTATTCTTCGTCGAATGGCAACTCCAACCATTCATAAAACGTAGTCTCTGTCGAATTCAAACGTATACTTATCACCCAATACCTAGTAATTGAAGTCTGTGATTCAAATTGGTGATTTCCGACCGTGTAGTTTCCTGGACCCAAAACCTTGGGATTAATATAGGAATATTGATCATAAATAAATGGGATGACTAGAAATTGCTTAGGGATGCATAAACAGGGAAGAACATGAGAGTGTGAGATTTTGAGATCTTAAAATAATCTTCTAAGGGCATATGAATAAATTACCTAAGAGGATTTAAGTTAACTAAAAGAATTCCTTTAGAGACAAACCCTGTAAGTAAAGCTAAATCTAAGCAAGGACTCATAATACGTTTTGAAAAGGGTATTGATCTATTTAATGATAATATTATGCTATTGTGGGTCCTTGAGAGAGAGACCATTGACTGTATCAATTCTTACTTTGGCAATTTGTGACCTATGATGGAATAGTATGTAATAATGATCATACATGATTATGCATAGAGTCTGTATGCATTGTGATTTGTCCATTGGACTGTCGTAAGGCCTAGTTGCCTAGGAGTTGAACACACCTTAGTGCGGGTGCGAATAGACAAGTGGGGTCCTGTAGTTGGCCTTGAGGGCGTTGGGGCGCGGGTGTTTCACAAAGGCGGTGGTAGCCCCTCTGGACCGTGAGACAAACCGATGCAAACGCACCAACGATCCCGACCGGCCACGGTCCTATATCGAGATCTTGTGAGAATGCCTTGTATAAAGCCTTGTTGCGCAAAATGAGTGATTATTTTCTCGGAAAGCACTTGTTTTTATGGTGACGAGATACTAGCATGTCTCCCGATCATTCTCTCCGAGTGTTTTGTGTCTAGCTCCATGGAGTAGGATCTTGGTTATTGAGGGCTCATGTGTATAGAGTCCGTGCATTATTTGCATTTATCATTATTATGGTCCGGCATTGATATATTGTTGATATACCTATGACTGAGGAACTGTCTCGCTTGATTCATAGCTCTCTTGAATGTCTATTACTATTCTTTGTTGTTGTAAATGCTATGTGGGCGCTTTGCGTGGTTTGGTTTCTTGATGCTATAATTGGTAATGACGGAAGGATGTCTTACCTCTTTTCCTTCTGTCTTTCCATTTACTGTTTATACGTACGTTGTGTCTCATCGAAGACAACCGTGAGGAACCAGGAAGTTCCCAACTTCCCACGGTTTTTGGCCTTACCTTGGTGACGACCACAGAAGACTATGGAGCCCGGTACACACTGATTTTTGGGAGATGTACGTCCGACTTTCTTAGGAGGCCGGAGTCTTTGGTATATCAACTACGGTTCGAACGCCGTGTGTCTACACGGGAGATGTCTCGATATCACTAGCTGGAGACGCCACGAACCCACTGTCTTCACTGTTTGTATCGCCTACGTTTGGAGTTTCGGCCTACCGATCCGTGAGATGTGGGGCGATCGTTACTTCACTCGAGAGAGGACTCTTTTCGTTCTACGGCTCGGGCCCCGTCCCGTGTCTCTGCTATTCCTATGGTGATTTCCTCGATGATGAGGAAGATCCGAGGAAGATCCCAGGAAGTCCACGAGGGACGACCGAAGAGGACCACGAAGAGGATCCCGACACGATTCCTCCTCACTTGAGGGATTGATGTCACTCGTAGCTACCGAAGGCTACCAAGTATTTTATTTTGGGGGCACGATGTTTTGTTTGTAGTGGACTGTAAATTCTGATACCGTGGGGATGTGTATATAATATTTTGGGGGCAGGTATAGCTTTGCTTTTGATGTACCAGGCTTGTAACTAAATGCTTTGATAAACTTATATATTTATATATATATATGATGATGCAGATATTAATTCCTATGCATGTTTTACTTCTATTTGATCTTTTATTTCCATTGATGTCTCGTCAACATGGTTACTAAAAAAAAAAAAAAAAAAAGTACATATATAACATAACCGCCAATTAAAATACCCAACTATAATCTAGTGAATATACGCGTCCTATTAAAACGAACCGGGTCTCAACTCACCTAACCTTATTTCCGCATTGTACTTGACCATGTGGCGTTCCCTTGGAAGAGGGGCGTTACAGGAACACCTCCTTTCTATTGTGTTGATTTTATCTGTGTACTGAGATGGCGTCAAGACGTAGTTTTCTTGGTTACGTGAGAGTGCAGTTTCGAGGAGGCACTGATGCCTAGTGCTATGATGTTGATGTTGAGCGTGTTGCTTATTTTGGGGATACTGTTCTCTCTCTTGATGCTTGTGTGCATTTGGAGTTCTTTATGCCTATTAGAGATATATGGACTGATCTTTAAGACACTTATAATGAGGAATCTGATGTGTTGATTGCTCAAACTCCTATCCATAGTAATATACCCCGTCTGGGGAGTTTGTCTATTAGGGATCCCAAGGAGGATCTGGAGGAAGATCGGGTGCAAGACCCTACTCTTCAAGTGTTTGGACTTGGGCTAGGTTCAGTTTTTATATGATAATTACATATTATTTAAAGTATGTAAGTTTTATGTATTTAAAATTCTACTAATCTATGTTATATACGTGAGATGCATATTATTCAGTTCTTGTGTTTTGTGTTTCTACAATTCAGTAAGTTTATGTTATTCGCGAAAAAAAAATTTTGAAACCCGTATTAAGATAATATTAAATACTTTACAACTTGAGTAAAGAATTCAAAAGGAGTTGGTCTGAAATGTAATGCCCTAAAGAAGGTGTTACAGAACTCCCTCCTCCAAATAGAGATTAACCTGATTTGCATTGAGATACACAGACTCAGATGGAATGACTCTGGTATGTATACCTGACAAGAAAACTAGTGATTTATCTGAATAAGTCAACACTACATGGTTGGTGGACAACCAATCCATGCCAAGAATGACATCAATATCCACAAGAGGCAAACATATAAGGTTCACTTTAAAAATCCTAGCTTCTACCTTTCCACAACAATAAAGACACACTCTAGTTGTTGTAATTGGTTTACCAGTAGGAATAGATACAGATAAGTCATATAAAAGTTCAGACATGGGTAAATCCAGCTCATTCACATAATCATTAGAAACAAAGGAGTGGAATGCTCCAGAATCATACAACACAGTTAAAAGATGATCGTGAATAAAGCATTTACCTTCGATAAGATTAGAAGACTGAGTCACCTCTTCACTACCTAGAGTGTAAACTATCCCTCTGGCTTGTGGTTTCTGAGTAGGCATAGCTTCCTTCCATGATGGACACTCCTTATCAAAATACCCAGGTTGCCCACAAATAAAACACACTGAGCAAGGTCGGTCTCTATGATGTTTCCCATACTTAGAACACTTAGGTCCCATAAACTCCTTCTGAATATGCTTACCCTTGTCTTGAGGAAAGTTAGATTTAGAAGATCCCTTCTTGAACTTATCATCACCTCACTTCCTCTTTCAAAGGTCTTGTGACTTAGACTCCACTAAAGGCTTTTTGGCATGTCTTTCGATTATCCGGCATTTGTTTACCAAAGTTTCAAAGTCCTGAATCTCAAATGGTTGGATGATATTTTGAATGTCTTCCCTCAATCCCTCCTCAAACTTAACACGCTTCCATAACTCATCTAGGTTAAGTCTGATGCAAGACGAGAACTTAGACAATTCATTGAATTTGACCACGTACTGGCCAACAGACATATCTCCCTGTTCCAACTTAAGAAATTCCATCCTTTTAGTATTCTGTAGATTTTGTGGAAAGAAATTTCTTAGGAATGAATTCCTAAAGATCCCCCACGTAGCAAGAGTCCTTGACATCTCAAAATCTCTCTTGGTGTCCACCTACCAATCCTCTACCTCACCTTCTAGCATGTACAAAGCAAAAAGCACATTTTGCTCATCAGAGTAAGCCATGGTAGTGAAAATCTTTTCCATCTCTTTGAGCAAACCCTCAGCTCTGACCGAGTTGTACTCTCCATTGAAGGAAGACATAATAGATTTCTTGAACTCTGAGAGGTCTTCGAAAGTCTTATTCCTCCCAACTACCGCTTGGTTTGGTTGTCCCTGGTGGTGTGGTGGTGGTGTAGGTGGTTGATGCTGAGTTGCACTCATTCTCTCAAACATCCTTGTTGTCATAATTGATTGTTCTCTTATAGTTTCAGTTGTTGCAGTTGTTTGCTCTCACATAGCAGTGATAGTAGTGGCTGTTTGGTCCCTCATTGCCTCAGCCATTGCCATAAAGGCTCTAACCATGTCACGGCCATCATTTCCAGAATTCCTAGTACCACGGGGTCGCCCTATAGATGCCATAGTTTCCTGTAAACACAAAACAATGCATATTGAGGTAGCTAATCCCAATATCATGTAACCATTCAGTAATAGCTAAAACAATCATATGAAAGGCAAGTCTATAATTCAATCAACATCTCACACAATGGACAAAGAAATGCACAACTCAAGAGGAATTCCTAAACATGCCTAAGCATAGTTAGTTCACACCCGGCTCAACAGGATGAACTGCTCTGATACCATAATGTAACACCTTAATATAAATTATCGTAAAATAAACAGAATATTTCAAGATAATTGGCATTAAGCATGCCACTTTCTAAAATGCATAAAACCTAAATCCATAATAACCTATGTAGTCATTATAGAGAACCACGAATCATAAAAAGGTCATATATACACACATCACTAGTTAACAAGCCATACTGTATACATAAGCTTTTACAAACAACTAGAAGAGTACAAATATATAATCTGATTTAAAATGAAATAAAGCAACTAAACTAAGCCTTCAACTTTTTCTTTTTCTTGCCTTTTTTCTCTTTTGGTAGGACTTCACCTGGATTTATATGGAGCACACAGGGGTGAGAAATCACAATTTCTCAATATAAGTATACCAAGACCAGCAATTAATCATGTACAACAAATAAATCAACTGTAAACGTATATACACACAATGTAACTAATTATCCGATAATCAACAATATCAAAGAATCGTCCATACAATCTTAAGATACTATCGAACAAGCAACCAAGTAATCAACCAAGACAACTACCCATACAATTGTCAATAACGCAATGCTTTATGTTATGAGGTATGATTATGCTCAAACAATGTCCTAATAATATGATTATGCAATGTACATGTAGGTTTTAATTTTTGAAAATACAAGTTACTTACTTATTTCCCAAGAACCTCCATTCATTGTATATACTAGCAGGTTAAGCCTATAAGCCTAAACCCACTTAGTAATAGGTGAGTACCTTCCCCTCACAACCCTAAGAGTACAAGTACCACCCCCATACTGGTAACCCTGATCATACAAACATAAATGCAAGGAGAATTCAGATCCAACACCTCCTTCCCAGATCATATGGTTGTGCACACTATCTCAGTATATTATCCTGTGGTAAATAGATGGAAAGCTCGTCCTCACATTACACATTTCCTAGCACACTGAGAAGTTCGGGCTAAATCCTTGTTCAAAAGAACCTTATGGACTCCCCACTTATCTCCCTTGGCCGTGGCACTATTGAGATATCAAGGTTATGTCCTTACTCAAATGAGTCTTTCAGACACCCATCTATCTCCCTTGGCCTTCATGAATGGGCATCAAAGAATACTCACTAAGATTAATACTACTAGACCATTTCCATAGACATTCGTACTTATATCTAAATACCACCTAATCACTGATAACTCTTGAGTGATCTCAATGCAACACTATGTTGCTAAGGTGTTAGATACTCAGCTATGGCAAACCATTACTCTTGGTTACACTAAGGTTCTCATAGCTTTCACATACAAGCTAGATTAACTAACTAGTGTGTGAAAATCATACCTCTTATATAAACACCACCTTAACGTTCCTATAGACTCAACTTATCCTAGTGAAAGAGTCTATCTTAACTAATGTCTTATTCAACCTTGCTTAAAGAAATAAATAAGCATTTCTCTAGAACTTTGCATACTTAATGAATGCAACAAGTTTACAAGTCAACATTCATCCTATTGTGTATTCTATAATGCACAAGGTCCCGTTTAACTAGAGACTTAGTACATAACATCATTTCTTCGAAACTAAATACACAACCTTATCTCCACTCAAGTGAATCTAACTTAAGAGTGGTTCTTACTTGCAACTCTTTGATGCTTAAGGTTCTAGGTACCTCCCCAAGTAATAATCCATTATTCTTGGATATCTTAAGGCTCATACCTTCCTTACTCCTTACTAGAGTGAACCTTACAATCCATCCTAGTATACTTGTCTCCATTGCACCATCTCATCACATCTTGAATGATATCTAATGCAACACTAGGTTGCTTAAGGTGCTATATTCTTACCTAGGGCAATCCTTCACTTTTAGGATGCTCCAAACCTAAGCTTTCTCATTCATTCTAGGTGATAGTTCCTTTCTTGAAATATCCTTATTTGTACCTTAACACTTCTTAGGAAAAATATATATATATAATGATTCCATCTAGCTAGGAACTTAAAAATATCACAAACAACTCTATGTTGAATTTTTTGATGGGCGCCTAAGTGCTCTCTCCTTGGGCGTATGGGTGCTCACTAGGTAAAGAACAGCCTTGTGCTGTTGCATGCCGCGCTCCTAAGCGCACTGGACTGAGCGTCTGAGCACTCTAAAGCGCATAAAACTTTCTAGTCATTGAGCGCCTAAGCGCTCTACGCTTTGCTACACGAACAATCATCCCTGGCACATAAGCGTTTAGGTGCTCTGTATAGAGCATCTGGGCAGGCGCTTTCTGCATGATAGCAATTCTACAGAATTTTTGCAAATTGTTCTAACTATTCTAAAATCTTATCTTAACTTCCAATCATCAAAGATTGGTTTTCTTGTGATTTCTAGCACCAATCTAGGCCCCTAAACTTGTTGCAACTCAAATACAACCTATGGATTCTCTTAGGCAAAGATCTAGGTCTAAATCATATATCTCCAACCATTGTCTAATTTTTAAATCTATGGATCCTAATGGTTGATCTTGAGCCATAAATGACTATCTTATATTTACTAAACTTAAACTAACTTAACCTAATCCTTGGAATCAAGAATCAAGCCAAGAACTCAGATTTGGCTCTCCAAACCCCTATTTCTACTAAAAAACCTAAAACTTCATTCAATGAGAATCAAAGAGGAGGATGATGAATAGAAACCCCTTACCTCTTGTATGGATGATCAATCTTCAAGCTCTATGCTTTGATCTTGAGCTTCCCTTGGTCTTCTTCTTCTCCTTCTCCTTCTCCTTTTTCTTTTCTCTCTTCTCTTCCTTCATTTTCTTCTCTATTTTTCTTTCTTTGCAGTTTCTGTTGCCTTTAACAGAGAGAGAGAGAAATGAGAGAATGACCATCATATCCCTTAGTATATTTTGCTAGAACTTCTTTATCTGCTAAGAACACCCGAATTATGCTAATTCAAGTTCTCCAGCTTCCAACAACTTTATAATAAATCATAAGATTCATCTAAATTATTGTTTCATCATTTTCATGATTTTGCATATCTGTTGGTAGTCAATCCCATATTAAAAGCACAACCTGTATGCCTAAAAATACCAAACTATCTCAGATTCTCTTGAAACTTTAACTGCATCTTACTTAGCCCATTTGTGACCTAGAAACAAACTCTCTATGTTTATTTCCATTAAATTTACCTTTAAAGTCATTATCTGAGTCATTTTAAGCTACTTTTTAACTTCTGTGTTGCAACTAAGTGCCTGAACGAACTCAGTTTGTCATAAAACTTCACAGGCATGTTAAGCAAGAAATATGCTACCTTTTGTAACCATTACAAGTCTAACATGTTACTAAGGGTATTATAACAAATATATCAATGCGGAGGACATTATCTGAGCCAATAAGTATTTGGAGAAAGGAGAAGATACCAAACCTAAACTCAGACAGGGCTCCCCAGCAAACCCAAAATTTGAGGCCACCATTAAAGAGAAAGTATGAAAGTTATACTCCCCTCAACACATCTCAAACTCAAATGTACCAAGAAGTGATAAACATAAAGTTCAAAGATGTCTTAAAACCTCCTCCATTGAAAAAACATACACAAAAAGATAAGTCTAAGCACTATGTGTTTCACGAAGGTTATAGACATAACACTGAAGACTGCATCAACCTCCAAGATGCCATCAAGTCCCTAATCCAGGATGGCCGTCTGGGCCGATATGTTTGTTAATCCCAAAATGACAATCACAGGGGAGGAAGGGATTATAGAAAGAGGAGCTACAATCCTCAGAGAAGCCTATCTCCACCATATCAAAGAAAACACTCACTTACAAGGAACGAAAATCCTGGAACAGGTTCTTCCTAGGATAACGCCTAGAATCAGGAAAAAGTACAACCCTGGGATAATCCTACTCAGGAGAATGAATTTCATCACATGGAAGTAACCCGAGTAATCAACGCCATTTAGGGGGGCTTAGCGAGTGGCAGTGAATCAGGGAATGTAAGAAAGAAAGCACTTCTAGTTGTGTAGAGCAAAGCTTCCCATTCAGGATCAGAGACAAATGATGGACCAAAGAAGACCTTGTCGATTTCTTTTTTAGACGAAAATTATGGCATCACTATCTTAAATCACGATGATCCCTTGGTGATCTCTAGGCTAGTAACCAACGCTGAAGTCTGGTATATATTTGTTGACTAAGGAAGCTCGGTAGGCATTATGTTCCTAGGTCTCTTCGAGAAGCTAGGACTCTCAAGGAAAGACTTGATCCCATACACTAGTGATTTAATCAGATTCATAGGAGACAAGATCACCCTTGTAGGATACATTGAAACCCATTTGACTTTTGTGAACACTTAGGGTCAAATTTCTTGTTTTAGATTACCCTTCTTCTTATAACTTTATCTTGGGCCACCCCTCACTAAATGCTTTTGGGGCTGTGATCTCCGCACCTCATTTGGCTATGAAGTTCCTCGACCAGCACGATAAGGTCGTCATGGTTAAAGGAGGCTAGGAAACAGGTTGAAAATGCTACAATGAGAGCTTGAAAATTGTAAAGAGACCACAGACAATAGACTAGTGAAACAATTCAGCCTTAGTCACTACGGACCACGTCAACATCCTCTTGACTAAACTCAATCTTCGCAAGGAAATTCATGATACGCATCCCTAACTTGAAGGAGAACTTCAACCCCTTTAACTTAGTATCGAGCCAGATCATGTAACCAAGATTGGAGGATAGTTAGATCAAGTTGAAACATCCTAGCTAATCAAATTTTTGGAGAAAAATAAAGATCTTTCGTGTGCACATCCATCCATATGCCAGGGTTGGACGCAGAGTTTATTTGCCACCTACTTTCTATAAAAAAGACATAAAGCCGATGGCACAAAGAAAAAGAAAAGTCGGATAAGAGAGGTAGGAGGTGATACAAAAGTAGGCCAAAAAGCTTCTGGATGTTAGGTTCATTAGAGAAGTCTCTTATACCACTTGGTTGTTCAACGTGGTCTTAGTAAAGAAGGCAAATGGAAAGTGGCGTATGTGTGTTGACTATGCTGACCTGAATAAGACATGTCCAAAAGACCCTTACCCATTCCCTAATGTATCAGCTAGTGGATAATTCATCTAGATTCCAATTTCTCTCTTTTAGGGACACCTATTTCGAATACAATCAAATTCCTATGAACTTGGATGATGAAGACAAGATTTTGTTTATAACCAAGTTGGGAAGATATTGGTACCATGTTATGTCATTCGGGTTAAAAAAATGCAGGCATAAATTACCAAGGAATGATGAACAAAGTTTTCTAAGAACAAATTAGAAAAATGTTGGAAGTTTATATCGATAACATGATTGTCAAGATGATGGAGACCGAGAACTATGTGAAAGACTTGGAAGAAGTGTTCGCCTAAATATGAAAGCATAATATGAGATTGGATTCCCAGAAATACACTTTCGGGGTACATACCGATAAGTTTATGAGGTTTTTATTAACAAATCAAGGAATTAAAGCCAACCCAGAGAAATGTCAAGTCATTCTTAATATAAGTAGTCCTTAATTCGAGAAAAAGGTACAATAACTAATGGGGCAAATAGCGGCCCTCACTCGCTTCCTAGCTAAGGCCACTCAAAAGTCTTTTCCTTTTTCCAAAATCCTAAAAAAAAGGAAAGACTTTGAATTGGCCCTAAAGTGGGAGGTTGCATTTCAGGAATTGAAGAAGATTCTAGAAACACTGCCAATCCTGATGAGGCTGGATCCCAGAGAGACTTTATATGCATACCTCTCAATTAGCAACAAAATGATTAGTTTAGTCTTGATAAGGGAAACAAATGAAGGTCAAAGGAAATTTTGTGAGTAAGGTCCTACAAGGCCCCAAACTCTGATATCAGAGCATTGAGAAACTGGCTCTAACACTATTAACCACAGCTATACAGTTACGATAATACTTTTAGTGCCATCCTGTGGTCGTTAAAACAGATCAATCAATCTGTCAACTGTTGCAAAAGTCAGACCTTGCTGGGAGGATGATTAATTCGAGTGCCTAGCTCAACCAAATAACAAAATTCTACTTCTACCGATAATTTATAGCATAAGCTAGTGAACTAAGTCGTCTCTTGAGGTTCAAGGTACTAATCAAACCAAATCAAGGTCAAACAAGAGCGGAATTGTGTATACAAAATATAAACGTAATAATTAAATGTAGGAAAAATCAAATTGCAAAGCAACCAATCTAAGAAACCATCAGAAACCTAGTTGGCATATCATCGATCACTAAACATGCATCTGGATTGAATTAATTAGTTAATCTATGATAGACCAAAATTTTTGCATTAAACACATAGAATTCAACACTAGATAATTACCTTGAATTTAACTAACAAATGATTCATAAACTTGTGATCGCTAGAACTATGCAACCTATGCTAGTTTAACAATTTGAATTCAAATAACCCAGATTAACAAATCTGCCAACCTAATCGTCTTCAATTCATATAACTAAATCATAATTAATTAATCATTATTTAATCACAAATCATAATTAAGATTAAGAATCCAATCAAGTCACATCACACAACAGAAATCTCTAATCATGCAATTCAAATCCAAATCAAGAGAAGAAAAAGATAATTAATTTAATTCAAAATCAAAATTAGGTATAGAATCTCAAAGCCAAACTAGAATTTCCTCAAGATCCTTGGATTGATCTCAAATGTTTAGCTCTCCATGGCTGCCACACATGGTTTGCAAAAGAAAGGAGAAAATTCTAGGTAGAAGAATCAAGTAGTATGGGTTAGGGTTTCTATCTATCTCGGGTTCCCTATTTATACAAAAATAACTAACTTAAAAATTAAGAATACTAATTTACCCCATAGGTTAAATTTAATCCTCTACCTCTTAGCTTTCCTTGGCCACTGAAATCACTTGAATTGGGCTTAAGATGAGAGACTTATGCCCAAATCACTCTTAATAGGTCTCTAATCCCGTTAGCTAATGTAAAAAGGATGAAAACACTATCAAAATGTCACAGTTTGGATAAGTGGTCTGTATAAGAATTGAAGAATTATGTCTTAGTTTTCAAATGCCACTAGTTTCAAGTCCATATCACACCTACATCCGGAATTATGGACTAATTAGTACATGCTTCTTTGGTTACACAACAAAACCCGTGTTCTGACTTCCAAGCCTAATTCGGTGCACTAGATATCTGATTCAGCTTTGCGGCTCTTCATGAAAGTTGTAGAGCTCTCTCTTATCTTTCCTACATAGCAAGATAAATAACTTTTAGATATCTAGAACTCAATATATAGCTGAAATACAGAAATAGTGTAAAATCTTAATAATGCTAGAAAGATCAATTAAGCCCAATTTGAGCCCAAACTTACAAAGCCAAGCTCAATCAATTAAGTACATAGAGAGTAGTGAAAGGACTAAAAAAAAGTTTATTAATGTATGAAATATGTGATTATTAATGATCTCTTGGTTAATGGAGCTATTCAAATTCTGTATCACTTATGAGCCAAGACAAGCCATAAAGTCTCAAGTTTTATTTGACTTTTTGGTGGAGCTTACAACAGAGTCTGGCCATCCTAGAGTGAATTCGTGAATCATCTATATCGATGGATCCTTGAATCCCAAAGGCAATGGTGTCAGGGTCATATTGAAAAATGGAGTCGGGCTCACTTTGGAACATTCTTTAAGGTTCGAGCTCTTAACTTCAAATAACCAGGCAGAGTATGAAGCATGTATGGCGGGTTTCACAATGGCAAAAGAGATGGGGGCTATAGATGTAGTACTTTGAGTGATTCATAGCTAGCAACATCCTAAATCTATGGTGATTACTAGGCCAAAGAACCCCTATTGCAAAAATACCTAGCCAAGGTAAAAAAGCTAATTGAGAGCTTTAATAGTGTTAAGGTGGAGTGTATCCCCAGAGAACAGAACTCAAGAGCCAACATTTTGTCAAAGCTCACCAGCAACAAGAGCCTCGACAATAACAGGTCCGTAATCTAGGAGACACTACTTGCACCCAGTATTATAGACTCAGAAGTCCTCCTATTAGAAGATGATGAAACCTAGATCACACCTATAGTTACCTATCTCTATAATGGCACATTGCTTGAAAACTAGAAGGAAACCTCGAAAATAGTACAGACAGTGGCATGGTATACCATCATCGATAACCATCTATACTTTCACGAGTTTTCTTCTCCTCTCCTCAAGTGCCTCGGTCCAAAAGAAGTAGAGTATATTTTAGTTGAAATCCATGAAGGAAGTTGTGGCCATCACACTGGGAGAAAGTACTTAGCACGAAAAACGTTAAGGGCTAGGTACTATTGGCCTAGCATGGAAGCCGACATTATGGAACACATCTAGAAATGTGATAAATATCAATGATTCTTAGACATCTATATAGCCCCACCAGAAGAACTATCTACGATGTCTGTTCCCTGGCCTTTCTATCAGTGGGGGATGGATATCCTAGGTCTTTTTCCTTAGGCTCCAAAATAGGTTAAAGTTGTGGACTACTTCACCAAGTGGATTGAGGCAGAGCCATTGTCCACCATCACTTTGGCGTGGATATCGAAGTTCCTCTACAAGAACACTATCAGTAGATTTGGTGTTCCGGAATCTATTGATATGGATAATGGAACACAGTTTACTGACCAAAACTTTAAGGACCTCCTAGCTGGGCTCAAGATTAAATAGCATTTTACCTTAGTAGAGCACTCGAAGACTAATAGGAAAGCTAAGACCGCCAACCAGGTTATACTTCATGAGATCAAAAATAGACTAGATGAAGCTAAGGGGAATTAGGTGGAATAACTCAATCATGTCCCAAGGGTATATCGAATGACGCCCCAACCCTCAACAGGGGAAACTTCCTTCAAGGTAACATATGGTTGCGAGGCTATGATTCCGGTCAAAATATGAGACCGAGTTGAAGGAGACAAAATTTCTCTGAAGAGGCCAACCCAAACCTCATTGGCCATAACTTAAATTTGTTGGAAATGCCATATTGCCCACATTCATGAATCCACTGTCAAATATAGGATTGCAACCCAATATAATCCCAAAGTGATACCATAGAGATTTGTTCTTAGCGATCTTGTTTTGCGGATTGCAAATATCGAAGGCAAAAATAGGAATAAAGGAAAACTAGCTCCCAATTGGGAAGGACCATACCGGATTACTTCCAAGACAAACACTGGAGCCTATACCATGGAAACCCTCATTGGAAAAAATATTGAATTTTTGGAATGTTGATAAACTCAGAAAATATTATAGCTAATTATCTTTAGTATTATGTTTTTATCATGTAAGTGACGAGTTACAGCATCAATAAGTTGTGATTATATTTCCATTACTTGGTTATTTATGCATTTATAACCATTGCAACCTATAAGGTTAACTTGGAGAGGTCCGAGGAATACAAGGTCCACCCCGGATCAGATATTTCAATGCACAAATGAAGGTTAAAAAGGGAAACCCACTTGACTGTACTCTGTGGTCAAGAAGCAAGTTTACGGATTTTAACCCATGCCCTAATGAGCTTGACCTTAACTCATAAACTTAAAGCAAGTTTAAAGAGATTAAGAGTATCTAACCGATGCTCGGGATAAGGCAATAACATTTGTTGGTGTCTGACAAAGGATACTACCCTAAGAGGCTTATATGTCAAAATCACACATAAATGTTTTACACATAGAAATTTAGCTTAGTGTCAAAAGACTCCAATGAAAAGCAAAATCGTAATACGATATACAACAAAAGTGAAACCTTGAAGACAGGCTACTATACAATCAAACAGATAAAAATTTGCTAAGTGTCAATCAAAAAACCACCAAGATAGAGTGTTGGACCCATCCCAGTTGAAAAAAACAAAGGTAGTAAGTAGAATATGCAAGAAATAGTTGAAAATATTATGAGTGTTAAAATTTATGCCCAAAATATGGGACTTGTCCATACATATTTAAAAATTAACCCCATGCAGGGGGTAAACTTAAAAAGGAAAAAGAATGAAATCAGGCATCCAGATTAGGCTCTCCTTGGTCAACGTCCTCCACCTCGGCTTCTTCCTCCTAGCCACCCTCCTCACCCTCCTCCTCGCTGCCATCGAAAATGGGAACCTGGCTAACCGGAGTGGCCTCAGAATGGAATCCATAATGTAACCATTTCGGACCACCTTCCATGAACCATCTCCTATGGTAACGAGGTCCAGGCTCAAGAGGCGTAGTTGGGCGAACGCCTTGGCAAAGGAGTCGTCCACTGAAGCATCCTACTCATCCTTAAGATACAATATATTATTTTTTAGCTTTGCCTCAGACTGCCAAAAGATTTCATTCTTAGGACAGAGCATAGTCAGGGTAGACTCGGTTGAAGAAATTTGATCCTTTAGGGTCTTCTTCTGAGACTCGCCTTCCCCAACCTTTTTCTAGAGCCTAGTAATTTTGACCTTTCGTAGATCGAGCTCCTGGCTCATCTAGGCTAGTTGCTCGTCCTTTTGAGCTGCTACTATCTCCAACTATTTGTTTTCACCCTAGAGGGTGTCCGGCTCCCTCTCCAAGTCATGAGTCTAATGAATAAACTCGAAAGCGGACTCTAAGAACTGAAGCATTGCTAAGAGCTTGAACTTGGGCATCTCTGATAATTTAGACTAAGTCCTGCTTAATCAAGACATCTTGATCAGCCTGGGTCAAGAGGGCACCGTTAATGATCTGTCTTGGGTTAACCTCCTTGCTCTAGATGGATCGTGCAGTAAACTGTCGAGAGGGAGGTCCCTCATGGCTTTAGGCTCCCAGCCAACAATGAGGTCGATTGATGCCACCTTACTCACCAGCCTCTTTCCCTTTGGCTTCTTCCATCCATCTCCCTTCTTCTTATGTGGCCAGAGTAGTTAAACAGGAGATTTGGGATCCGCCTCCTAAGGTTAAAATTGAGGTAGAGGGACTAGTGTCACTGGTTGAGATGCGAAGCCCGACGCCCCAACTTTCCTTTGAGCCAAGCGTAGGGCCAGAGCTTTGAGGCCTCTAAGCGGTGCCATGCTCTCTGCAAAAAGGAAACAAACATGTTATTACACTTAGAAGAAATTATGAAATATAAATTCATCAACATATTCAAATTTGAATACCAAAAAGTGGTCTTAAAGAATCTGAGGGCTCATCCCAAACAACTTTACTATAGATGGCCTCATGTTTATCAGCCTACTCGACTAAAATGTTGAGGATGTCGGCCTCACTCTCTATCAAAGCGGATAATGGAGTCTTTGTTTCTTCTTGGCTCTAGACCCATATTGACTGCATCTAGTATAGGTACATCCTCGGTATGCCCTCTGGGGTAACATAAAAAGGTATTGTCCCTAGAGCCCCCTTATATTATGAAGAAATATTTCTTAAAATTTTTGAAAGATTCTTGATAGAGCTTGAACACTTTTCGCCCTGCTTAAGCACACAGGGTGACCCAGCCTTTTTAGAAGCTATTCCTAGAGGGTGAAAATCGGGTGAAAAGGAAAAATAGGGCTTCTACCGAATACGACCAACCAAAAACTTTATAGATTAGCTCATAGGTTCAGATAAAGCGCCAGGTATTCGAAAGAAGTTGTGTTGGAGCCACTCGTAAGTGATTTAAAACACCAATTTTGAAGTTAGAGAATGGAAGGACGACACCGATCTGAGTGAATAATGCATCATACATATAACTGAAGTGGTCGCCCTTCATTCTGGTTGAACAAATAGGTTCTTAGTTTGACGGAGCCTGGATGACATATTCATTATCTCGCAACCAATCTTTAGTTAGATGAAGACATTCTTGTTTAGCTTTGGCATCGTTCGAGGTCTTAACGCTAGATGGGGTACCCAGTACTTCACAGGTGACCCACTTGTATAGGCTAACATCCCTTAGGGAGATATATTCTTTTGGCTTATAAGTAGTCACTCTCCTCCATCCCATCTCAGAGTTACTAGTGTTACCTACAGAGGTTGTACTCATGTCAGAATCAAAAGAGGTTTCATCATAACTCTCTAACTTCTTGATAAGTATGGAGAGCGGATGTGATAGTCTTTGCCTTACAAGTTCCCTAGCTATGTTCGCCCTCCATATCATTTCCAAGATGTCCATCCCTGATAGTGGTCTTAGTGCCTTACTAGTACCTCAACTATGCTCCTGAGGTGGCAGAGCACTCAATCTCTAGAGAGCTACTCTCTCCATCGCTATTGTTTAGTGTTCTCATCCTCTCCATGATTTTTATAGAAGAAAAACAGAGGAAGAAAAGGGAATACCTTGAGAATATGGGGTGAAAAAGCTTGAAGGAAGCAAAAACCACTAAAAACTACGGCAGAGAGTCGCCAAAAATCGCCTATTTCACCAAAGATAAAATGTAGAAATAAGGGAGAAGGTAAAAGTGGGGGGGAATCGCCCACTCTTATTTATAAGTACGAGAGTAACTCCCAACACCCACTACAAGGGTAAAATGACCTTTTCTACACTAAATTTGAAATTTTGCATTGAATTTGAAAATGGTGATCAAGTGGCGCAAAAATCAAACGGCAGGTTCTAATACCTTTTTGCCATGTGGCAAAACGTGCTTAACACAACAGCCAAAAGGATTACAGACAAACGTGAAATGATGCATGTCAAAACAAAATAGTACTTACACTAGATATTAGATCAACATTGTGTCAGTTTTATAATACATAATATGGATTACGGTTTTATTTCGATCAACTTGTGATTTACAAGTGGACCCCATTACCCAAATTGGTATAAAGGCAACTTAGTATGAATTTTTAACAATGGTGTAGTGACTATAAGACAGAGTGATCTATATGGGATCCCGGCCTAATTCATTAATACTGAGGGCATCCCAATTTTTTTTCACAGACTTCGGCCCATTGTTAGAGGCATCGTGAGATCCAGCATCTATATCATGACTTGGGCCCCTTTTTCCCACCCCTGTCATTTGTTCCTAATAATCTCGAATACCTTGACACTTAGCTGTCACATCTAAATGCCAAGCTAAGGGCAATTGTTCTGGATCGGGTTTCGAGTTAGTGATTTAGGAGCAACCCTACCCGCTAAAGTTGGATCCGGACATATGAGCACTATTGGATAAGTAAATATACCCATTTCTAAGGAGTAAGTCTATAATAGAATAACTCATAAATAGAGGAATCAGTTATAGGAGATAATAATTTTATTGGATTCTTATCCTAATTAACAACATTTAATGCAAATTTAAACATGATTCTTATCTACCAAGATACTCCTAAAAATACCACACAAGGTAGCAAAGGTATGCATCTAACCCTAAACACTCTACCCACCTTGTGCATGATCTAACTTGAGTGTCAAAGTGCCTTTTGCAGGTACCCACCCCACGCACTGCAACACCCTCCTTTGGATGTCACATTTATACATCAAAATGTCAAAACTTAACAAAACGCAAAAAAATGTTTAATCTTGGAAAATACTGATTATAATTTTTTTCTTTTCAAAAGCATAGACTTAAACGAAACATAAACAACACAAGATATAACTTACTAAATATTACACACCAAAAAGAATATATACATCAGTGGCATGGATCATAGTCCACCCAATAATTTACAAGTTTATACACAAAAGACATAAGCCATAGTTTACAAGACATAGACTAGCCTAAGTCTAGAGACCCAGGAAGCAGGATCTTCCCTTGGACCCTCCATTGGATCATCTTCTGACTTCTCCTCCTCGGACTCCTCCCCAGCCAAACCTCTCAGCTGTGGCAGAAGTTCACAGACAGGTGTCCAAGTAGATGACACCATAGGGTTCGATCCTCACTAGGGGTGTAATGCAAGTCACCCCACAGCTCCTTAATAGGCATGAAGAACTCTAGGTGCACAAAAACACTAAGAGAGAAGAAAGGAACCCCATCACGGGTCCTACTAATAGACAAAGTCAATTCTCCTACATATCTAATTCGTTCAATGCCCCAGTCAATGCGTAATGTGTCTGCACCTCCGTGGAATTGAACTCTAACAAAACCAATAGAATCTCTCCTAGTAGCCATCCTAAAAGCAAAACAACGAAAAACTGTAAATCTTCTTCTTCTTCCCTTAATCTTTATCAACAGTAACACATAGAATAGAAAAACATACATAATAACAATACAAAGAGGTGAGATTCTCTACATCAATACTAGTATGGTCGCAAAAGACAACAATATTAGTAAAATCACAAAAATAACAATTATGGTCATAAAACTTCTACTTATGCATGTGTAATGATGGTTATGCATTTCTTATCTCTTACATGTGATTGTTCAAGGGGAATTGCATGTTTTTCCTTTGAGATGTTTGCTTTAATTACTGTTGCACAGTTACATGATATTAAGCCTAGCTAACACAATATGGATTATTCTGTGTTTACAGAAGACTACGTCAGCAAGAGGGCGACCGCGTGGGAGTCAGAATAGAGGCTCTGGAAATGAAGGCACAGAGATGGTTGCGGCTATGATGGCGATGGCCAATGCCATGAGGTAACAGATTGAGCAAGCAGCAGCGACTGCTAGAGTTTTAGAGAGGTTGGTAGCTCAGTAGCAAGTACCACCATCGATACCACCACTAGTACAGGAGGTACTAGTCAAGAGAAATCAAAATTTTCTTGACATTTCAAAGTTCAGAAAGATGAATCCTCTAATATACAAAGGTGATTATGATCCAATTAAAGCATAAGAGTGGTTAACTAAATTAGAGAATATCTATGAGGTCATCGTTTGCTCTGATGGGCAAAAAGTTTCCTTTGTTACCAAGTGGTCTCAATACTCAAGAGGGGGGTGAATTGAGTATGTAAAATAAGTTCGCAAATCTTTCGCAAATCGTTTGATAATCAATTTTTGTTGAAGCTATTGAATGATTAGAGATGATTGGATAGCTGAGATAAACACTTTTACTTATAAATGTGATAGCCAAAGGAAACAATATTCAAGCAATTCAATAAAACAGTGTACAAAGTAAAGAGAAGAGTTTAGAGAAAACAAACACAATGATTTATCTTGGTTCGATCACCAATCCACTTGTGATCTATGTCCAGTCCCCAAGCAACTACTTGAGATTTTCTACTATATCTTCAAGCTTCAATGGGTACTTGACAACCTCTACAACCTTGAGCACTCAACACTTTGGGATACCTCACCCTTATGCTTGAGCCTGTATTTCCAAGGGATACCTCACTCTTTTATAGTTTGGAGGGATGCCTCACCCTCTTTAGAGATTATACAAAGATTGAATAGGTAGAAACTCTCTTTAAAAAGCAGATTATACAAATGGAAGTACAATGGGTATTGGATTCACAGTTTACGCTCAGAAACAGAGTATTAATGGAGAAAAGATGGAAACTCATTTTTAATGCTCAACCAAGGTTTTTCAGATTGATTATCTAACATTCATAAATGTCCAACAAATTCTATTTATAAGTCATTGAAGTTTAGAGCCGTTGGGAGGTGGTTGGAGCATTAAATGTTTCGTAACTATCCGTTAATTTCTGTTTCTGGAAAGCTCTCTTATTCGAATAAGAGAATCCTTATTCAAATAAGGCTTTAAATAGCACAAGTGTGTTTTCCTCTGTAATGTGTTATTCGAATAACATCTTTGTTATTCGAATAACTATTTAAATATATGGCTTCTGGGATATTATTCGAATAACACTCATGTTATATGAATAACCCATTCAAATTTTTGATTTCCTGGGAACTTTTTATTTGAATAACAGGTTTGTTATTCGAATAACCATTTAAATATATGGTTTTATGGAAAGGCTTGTTATTCGAATAACGAATCTGTTATTTGAATAACCATTTAATAAAATGATTTCCTACAGATGTGTTATTCGAATAACACTTTGTTATTCGAATAACTCATTCATGCCAAAACATTTTTTGAACTATTTATTCGAATAACACAGGGTTTATTCGAATAAATCTTTTCCTGAAAGATTATTTGGAATCTCTGACTTGTGTTATTCGAATAAGGAACCCCTTATTCAAATAATACGTGAAAAACATATTTTATACCTTTTTTTAAAAGATGCTTTTGACTCCATATGATCTTGTAAGCTTATGGACACGAGATGGTTATTTCTTTGGAAATTAAAAATCATATTGAAGCCTTGAAAGCTTGTGTGCTATTTTGAAATGTAAGATTGAGCAATTGTGAATCTTTATATACCTTTACAAATTGATTGAAGTCCTAAAAGCTATATTTGACGGTCTTGAGAGTCTTGGACTTGATTTTGCAATATCTTTAAGTTTGTTATCATCAAAACACATTCTTCATGAGATACTAGCAAATTACATTCTCCCCTTTTTTGATGAAGACAAACAACCATTGAGAAAAGAGTTAGCTCATTTGTAACTTGGAACTCACAGGATTAATCAAGGAGACTTACTCCCCCTCTATTTTGTAAGAGAAGCATAAATTATCAGAGACAAGCGCAGCTCCCCCTTTCTTTTGGAGTTTCTTGGTCCTTTTCAGATTAGACTTTCAGATTTGTCTTTTCTCAACACAATTTCCAAAACTAAAAAAAAAATTGTCAAATGTAATTTTCTTTAAGTACAATTTTAACAAAGTTAACTTTAGCTTGTTCTTCTCCCCCTTTTGTCATGATCAAAAAGATGGGGCAAGATATGCATATATCCAATATTCACCGACATGCTTTCATAACAGTCAGCAAGGAATCCAATGAACATTTAGAAAGAGATATAAGGGAAGAACAGGCTTAAAAAGTGCGAAGTCAGCCAGAAAGCCAATTAACATTTTATTCACTATTGCAAGCATGGCCAAGGATATACAAATTCAGGTGAAAGCAGCCAAAAATACAACAGAAACATCAAAACAAAGATCTAAAAACCTAAATTCTTATGTAACAAAAATAAGTGTCTAGTGGAGGAGGAGGTGAGTCTGGTGCAGGGGCAGGAGGTGCAACTCGCAGGGCAGCAATCTCGCGTTCAACACCTTCTATTCTGTCAAAGAGAATAGAAAAGATGTGTTCCATATAAGCACGATTATCAAGCAGAGTGGTCATAATGCCTTCTAAGGTTACTGGAGCAGGAGCAGGAGCTTCAGTAGGCTGAACAGTAGGAACAGAGTCATCAACAGGAACAAAGGCATTTTCAATGTCTTCATCTGCTGCAGTTTTTCCCAGTTCATCAGGGTAGACCTAGCCTCCAACATTGTCCAGAACCATCTGTGTTTGGATGCATACTTGTGAAGACTTGTTTTGATGATAACAAACGTGAAGAATAAATGAAGATGATAAAAAGACTAAGTCCAAGTTTATATTTGATTAGTATTAGGACTTAGGATCTATTGTACGGAGCTCACTTTGATATCTCTTTGTTTTTGAAAGAAAAGATAAAAACTGTTTGAAACAAACTCAATATCTTTGAAAACATCTTTGTCAAAATGGTTTTGAACTGAGTTATTCGAATAGAGCTTAGCCTATTCGAATAAACACCTTCACAAGGTTTGTTTTCTAAAAGGTGCTATTCGAATAACCATCCTGTTATTCGAATAACTAAGGTTTTCCAGAACTCTATTTTTTAATTGGCTATTCGAATAACCATCCTTTATTCGAATAAATGAAGTTTTTCAGAACTGTGTTTTAAGTGAGTTATTCGAATAACTCAAATGTTATTCGAATAAATCTTTTATGTCTGAACTTTTGTTAGCAACGTTATTCGAGTGGTTCAGCTGTTATTCGAATAACTTCTTCAGTTTTAAAACTCTGATTTTAACAGAGTTATTCGAATAACATATTGGTTATTCGAATAACCCATTTCAGATGGCTTTTAACGTTGATCTCAGAAACAGTGTTATTCGAATAAGCTTTCCTTCTATTCGAATAACTACGGAGCTCTTGTTTACGTATATGGAAACAGACAGGTTTTCAAATTTGTTTTAAATGATATTAATTATACCTAAACGGCTATCTCCATGCTTTTCCCTATAAATAGCAAGCTTGGGTCACGAATTTTATTGCCCATAACTCTGAATTATTTTTTGAATACTCTAATCTATGAAAACTATTTTCTACGCTCTTTTTGATTAAAAACTTTGAGATATTTCTGTGAGAGCTCCATTAGCACTTCAATTTGTATTACTTACTCTGAGTGAGAGTTTCTCTTCATCTATTTTCTGATATTCTGTATCGAGGGTGAGGTATCCCTCAAGGTTTGTATAAGGGTGAGATATCCCTGCAGGCTGAGACTTTGGCACAAGGGTTGAGTTTCCCTGTGTGTGAAAAGTGCTCATTTGTGTAACGGTAGCAAGCACCTATTGAAGCTTGTATACTTAGTGAAAAATCTCGACTTTCAAGGACTGGACGTAGACCATAAGTGGGTTAGTGGTCGAACTAGGATAAATACTGTATCTGCTTCTCTTTTCCCTAATCTCTTTATTTTATGCAATTTAATTTACTGCACATTTATTTTTCGCTGCTTTTTATTGTTTCTTTTCTTCTTCTCGTTCCTTCTGTGCATTTATTTATTAAGATTTTAATATTTGTCTTAATTAAAAAGAGGTTTTGCGAAAAAGTTTTATACTCAATTCATGTAACACCCTAACTTTTAAGATAATTACTATATAGTCCCGAAATGTACTGTTTTGTGAATTCTGTGAGTAGTAAAATGAATTTGACTATTTCGTGAGTGTATTTGATTGTTTTGTGTGATTTGCTCCGAGTCAAGAAAATAATAATTTTCTAGCCGGAAAAATCTTATTTTAATTAATTAGAGCTGGAGAATCTTACTAAACCCAATTCTGATTGATATATATATTAATCTTGTAATTTTTGGATTTAACCGTGCGATAAAATAATTTTATATTATTATAATATTATTTTATATTAAGATTACCTCTTGTCTCAAAAACAGTAAAAATCTGCTTCGATTTGACCACGGATCTTTAAAAGTACTGTGGGACTCGCGTTTAGGAAAAGCAGTCAACTGTGCTGACTGAACAAATTCTAGCCAATGAGAGCAAGTCAACAAAAGTGGCTTGACTTTTTAAACCAATAGGAAAAGGTCAACAAAAGGAGCATGGACTTTGATTTGGACCGTTGGATGAAGACTTAGTTAGGAAGTCTTTGATTTCAACCGTTGATCAAATCAATGGTGAGATTAGAATTCTAGTTTTATGACTAATTGATATCTACCTTAGATGACATCTAGGGCTAGGAATTAAAGATGAAATCAATGGTTAGAATTAAGTAAAAAATAGTAGGCTTGAATTTTGGTTAGTAGCTAATTAAGCTTAATTTGACTAATCTAATTACCTAATTAGTAAACTAAGTGAACTAGTTTAGTTCTTAATTAATTATAATCTAAATATTAATTAGATATCCTAATATTGATTAAAGGTTATAATATATGTTAATATATATTAAACTAATTGATTATATGATTAGAATGTTGATTTAGTTTGAATAGGATAATTAACCTAACTAATTGCCTAATTAATTAGCATGTAATTAGGTGTAAATGGAAAACAATTAAACCCCTAAAATCCAAGGAGGCTACACGGTTTGGGCAGCAGCCAAGGGGGGGCTTGGTGGCTAAGTTCTACTAGGTTCTTGAACTCTCCAAATTGTCATAAACCATGTGCACCACCATGTGCATTTAATTGGATATTTACCTAGCAAAATCAATCACTCAACCTCACCCAAAATTCACTCACGGCAGCAGCCCCTAATATTCACTCTTCCTTTTCATTTTTACACTTATCACAATTAATCTATCCATTTTCTCTCCAAAAATAGCAAGAACCAAGAACACTTTTTCTTCTATTTCTTTTCCCTCTCTATTCGGCCATACACACTACCTACACAACCAAACCTCTATAATTTTATCTCATCATATTTCCTAAACCCAAATCCTATTCTAAATACTTTTCATTCACAAAGTTTTTCCAAAAGACTACTCTATCTTGTCCAAAATCACACCTTTTGCTTACTTTTCTAAGGGTAAGTCTTGATTTTATGGTTCAAAATTAGATTTCTAGTTTTTCTAACCATGATTGTTCCATGGTTTTTCAATATTGTACCTTGTATGTGTTTTTACTAATTGTTTAAGAATTTTAGGGATTTGTTTGGGAGATTGTACGAAATTTCAAGAAAGAAGGAAACTAACCGACTAATTGTCTTCAAGAGGTAAGAGGGAGATTTAATCTCATCAACCCTAAGTGGTGATGGGAAAATGGATTTTGTGTGTGTGTAGAATCCATAAAGATTCATTTGTGTGATTGTTTTATTGTTTTTATTATTTGTGTGATTGTTTTATTGTTTTTATTATTTGTGTGAATGTTTAAATGCTTTCCTATTTGTGATTTATTTTTGCTATGCATGCCTATAGCATTAAAATATATTGTATGTATATTGTATGTGATTATATAATTGCATGTGTATAATTGTATAATTATTAAAGTAGGATGTGAATAACATGTAACAGTTTGCATGAGTGTTCCAAAGAACACAGAATGAGGCTCACGGCCTTACATTAAACAGAGGACCAAAATGTTCCCAGCAATTTTCTAAATCAATGAGTTAATCAATTTAGGTAAAATAATAAGTTTAAGAATGATTTTGATTAAATTTGGCCAACATGCCATCTAGTGTATAATTGAATACCATTTTATTTTCAATTTTGGCCAAAATACCATTTTATTTTCTTAGATAGGTCAGGAAATGATTTACAAAATAAATTGATTTCAATGAATCTTTGAGAAAATAAAAGGAATAAATTCAGTCCTAGAATTCTAAATTAGTAGAACTTAGTTTAAGTAAGAAATAAAGCAAACGTTTGAAAAATACTAACGTAGAGCTCATTTTATGAATTTTGAAGCGCGTTAGCAAGTTTCAAAATGTAATTATTGGGTAAAAATAAAATGAACTATATTTAGAGGAAAATTTTAAAAATATCTTATACTGATTTTATAGGCAAAATGCTGCCAAAATTTACTAAAATCAGACGTATTAAATGAAAAGATTTCATACTATATCTATAACACAAGGAAAATACTCTATGAATTTTAAATGTACTAGATATAGTTTTACATATATTTAAAATGATGATTTTAAGCTATTCGGTTAAGAAAATGAATTAAAAATCCTACGCGATTGAGAAAATGATTTAAAAATATTATGCAATGTTCAAAAATGTCAAAATATATTTACGCGATTTAAAAACGTTTGTGAAAATGATGAGATTGTGAAAACACGATAAAATTCCTACGCGATTAAATGATACAGTAATTTTTGTTGTCGGGCCAAAGTGGTGGACCCGGACATGTTCTGTCAAGTGGGACATACTATACTTTGATATTTTGTGACTAAGGATATTTTCGTAATTGACTAAGGGCATTTTCGTAATTATGGTAAAATTTGGATAATAATGGTATTTTTGTAATTTTAGATCATGCTTAGAGTGTTATGTCAATTTGATTGATAATTGGCGATTGATTGATGAGGCGAATTACACCATATTTTGGTGTGATAAGCGTAGTGTGGTTCATTTATGAACTTGGAGGCATTAGTGTGCGGAGAATCCCATATGTGGACAGTGGTAGCACCTCTGGGCCGTGGTAACAGGCAACACACTAATGATCTTGACAAGCACTATTCTTAATCGGGATCTTGAGGAGACTATTACGTACTATGCCTGTAGTGCACGGTGTATTGACTGTGTACTACTACACGATGTTTGGACTGTGGACTATAGACACAAAGATTGGACAGTGCAATAGTTTGGTTGGGCAGCCATAAAGTATTATTAGTTTCTATTCGGATCATTCTCTCGGATATTCGTGTTTAGCTCCATGGAGTAGGAACGAATCAATATGTGTTCATGCATTATCTGCATTTTACTGTTCATGCATCATCTGCACTTTACTGCTTACCATATTCTGTGATAAAAGGTATGATGTATTGCTTTAATATATTATGTATGATATGTTGATATATGTTATTTTAATATATATTGCTTTGATATATTATGCATGATTTGTAGGTATATGTATCTTAATATTTGTTGTATTATCATTTTCTTTATTGTCGTGCGGGTAGTGATGTAGATTGTTTCACCTCTCTATATGTTTTCTCGATATTATTATATTATTTTCGTAAAGAGTTTGAGGAAGAAGAGGATCAGCCTCTTGAGATATAGTATCCGGGTGAGTGACAGCCGGGCGAGCTATACGAGGAAGAGGAGTCGGTAGATCATCCTTATCATCAAGACTGATCTTGAGATCATGACATTGCCAGGATTTTTCGGGTTTGTGAGACTTGAGTTTCACGGAGGTTCTGAAGCCTGGCATCTGCGAGTGGATAGAGGGACAGTTGTATACGTGGGACGTTTGACTGTGTCCCTATGTAGAGAGTATGACGGAGATGTCATATTCACTACTATGTTATATTTGCATTTAGAGTTGCCACTGACTCTTAGGCGTTACTGGCAGGGAATATTCCATGCGCCTAGTGAGCTTAGTAGCGACTCAATAGCTCGGACTCGTGTCCGTAGAACTATAGGACCTCCAGGAGCTCTGAATTTTGAGGATCTTTCTGAGGATGATCCATCGGAGGATTAGAGAGCTCTGAGGTGCACTTGGGCAATACTGTGTCTTAGTTTTGTGTCAACTCATTACTGCTTTGTTAAATACTTGTCGTTGTAAATTATGTGTGTATTAAAGAAGAATTATGTGTATATTATGGCGTGATTATACTTTGTTTAATTTTGTGTCCTGTGTTATTTTATTTAATGTTATGAGTATAAAATAGAAAAAAAAATTACTACTAATATTATCTATGTACGAAATATTTTATAACTTGGGTAAGAATTTTATTTTATTTTATTTTATTGCATCATAAATGTGACATCCCCAGAAAGGGTGTTACAATTCACCCCCCTCTTGAGTACTGGAAGCCACTTGGTAACACCATCTTCATTTTCTTCAGAGTGAATTCCCCAAAGATGTTAAAGTGGTTTAGTTCCATTGCTCGTTCAGTTTGCCTGAGAAGTAAGTATTTCTTTAAAAAAGTTGAGATAAGCAAGGCATATGACATGTCAGAATTCTTGGTGGTCTTGACTTTCATCATGTATTTTCCAATGATATTTGGCCAGTTGATTTTCCAATTTTTCTTCAGCACCCAAAAGAGAAAAATATCATCCTCAGTCAGATAAGCATAGTTACCTCCACGAGGAGCAAGAATGTGTGCGTATGAGTAGTGAAGAAGCCTTTCTTGGCTTTTTAGCATCCCACTCTTCAGACCAACCTTAGACCCAACTGTACCAGGCTTCACCAATAGCGACACAGCATCCTCTTTGTTGTATGCCTTCACATATGGTCTGCTATCTGGTTCCACAGCGACACCCGTGGCTTCTAGTTTGAAGAACGCCATCCAATCAGCTGGAGTGATGACAATTTCCTGGTCCTTTACTTCAGAGATGAGGATAGGACCATCTATCTTTAGGTTGCAGTAAAACATTTTCACCAAATCTGGGAATATGGAGTCCTTGTAGCTGCAGAGATCGAGCACGCCCTGATGGGAGAGATCATCGAGGAAAATAAATCCTCCATCGTCTTCAAAGAATTGTCGATCTATATACTTGGGCTAAATGATGTCCCTGGTCCAAAAATCTTCCCTGAAGCGTTTGAGATCGTCGTTATTGGACGAAAGCCTGCTAAGATCAATGGGGTTGTTGGTGGGAGAGGTTTTGCTACGTGGGCATTTGGAAGAAGATGCCAAGGTGGAATTTTGGTGGGATATGTGTAACGCCCCTCCCAAGGGAAACGCCACATGGTCGATTACAATGCGGAAATAAAATTAGGTGAGTTGAGACCCGGTTCGTTTTAATAAGACGCGTATATTCACTAGATTATAGTTGGGTATTTTAATTGGCGGTTATGTTATATATATACTTTTTTTTTTTATAATTAGTAACCATGTTGACGAGACATCAATGGGAATAAAAGATCAAACAGAAGTAAAATATGCATAGGAATTAACATCTGCATCATCATATATATATATAGGTTTATCAAAACATTTAGTTACAAGCCTGGTACATCAAAAAGCAAGGCTATACCTGCCCCCAAAGTATTACATACACATCCCCACGGTATCAGAATTTACAGCCCTTTACAAACAAAACATCGGGCCCCCCAAAATAAAATACTGGTAGCTTTCAGTAGCTACGAGTAACATCAATCCCTCAAGTGAGGAGGAATAGTGTCAGGATCCTCTTCAAGGTCCTCTTCAGGGTCGTCCTCAGGGACTTCCTCGGGATCTTCCTCAGGATCTTCCTCATCATCAGAGGAAATCACCATAGGAATAGCAGAGACACGGGACGGGGCCCGAGCTGTAGAACGAAAAGAGTCCTCTCTCGGAGTGAAGTAACGATCGCCCCACATCTCACGTATCGGTAGGATGAAACTCCAAACGTAGGCTAATACAGCGGTGAAGACAGGTGGTTCGTGGCGTCTCCAGGCTAGTGATATCGAGACATCTCCCGTGTAGACACGGCGTTGAACTATAGTTGATATACCAAAGACTGCCCTCCTAAGAAAGTCGACGTACATCTCCCAAAAATGCGTGCGTACGGGGCTCCATAGTCTTCGTGGTCGCTCGGTCAAGATAAGGCCAAAACCGGGGAAGTTGGGAGCTTCGGTTCCTCACGGTTGTCTTCGATGAGACGCAATGTACGAGATAAACAGGAATGGAGAGACAGGAAGGAAAAGAGGTAAGACATCCTTCTGTCATTACCAATTATAGCATCAAGAAACCAAACGGCGCAAAGCGCCCACATAGCATTTACAACAACAAGTAATAGTAATAGACATTCAAGAGCGAGTTATGATCAAGCAACAGTTCCAGGCAGTCATAGGTATATCAACAATATATCAATGCCAAACCATAATAATGATAAATGCAAATAATGCACGGACTCTATACACACGAGCCCTCAATAATCAAGATCCTACTCCATGGAGCTAGACACAAAACACTCGGGAGAGAATGATCAGGGAGACATGCCAAGGACCATAAAAACAAGTGCTTTCCGAGAAAATAATTAGTCATTTTGCGCAACAAGGCTTTATACAAAGAAAGATTCTCACAAGATCTCGATATTTGGCCAGATCGGGATCGTCGGTACGTTTGCATCGGTTTGTCTCACGGTCCGGAGGGGCTACCACCGCCCTTTGTGAAACACTGCGCCCCAACGCCCTCAAGGCCAACTACAGGACCCCACTTGTCTATTCGTACCCGCACTAAGGTGTGTTCAACTCCTAGGCAACTAGGCCTTACGACAGTCCAACGGACAAATCACAATGCATACAGACTCTATGCATAATCATGTATGATCATTATTACATACTATTCCATCATATGTCACAATTTGCCAAAGTAAAAATTAATACAGTCAATGGTCTCCCACATGGACCCAAATAGCATAATATTGTCGTTAAATAAATTAATACCTTTTTAAAGCGTATTATGAATTCTTGCTTAGGTTTTAGCTTTACTTACAGAGTTTGTCTCTAAAGGAATTCTCTTAATTAACTTAAATCCTCTTAGGAAATTTATTCATATGCCCTTAGAAGGTTATTCTAAGATCTCAAAATCTCACACTCTCATGTTCTTCCCTGTTTATGCATCCCTAAGTAATTTCTAGTCATCCCATTTATTTATGATCAATATTCCTCTATTAGTCCCAAGGTTTTGGGTCTAGGAAATACATGGTCGAAATCACAAACTGAGTTACAGATTTCAATTACTAGGTGTTGGGTGATAGGTATACGTTTGAATTCGACAGAGACTACGTTTTATGAATGATTGAAGTTGCCATTCGACGAAGAATAATGTAACAGGAGGAGGAAAGAATGGGAAACACATTTTATAATAGGATTGGCAAGAAATCATTTTCTGTCGGATGGGGGTTCTGTCGGACGAGGATCAAAACTGTCGAACCCTCCAGATGGTCAGCAAAAGCCTCAATTCGACGGGTATAGGTGTCGACGTTGGAGAAAATCTCCCAAGTGTCGAACCGACGAACACTGGTCGAAATCTCTAATTTCGACGGGTCTGGAGAAATTCATCTACTCGACAGGCATTGTCTCTCAAATTCGACGATTATTAACTTTGGGGCAGTTTCTCCTGAGTGTCCAGGGACTCTATTCGACGGGTTTTGGTCGGAAGATCAATCTCGACGGCATGATCGGGGTTCATACTCGACGGATTTTGACATTGTGTTTAGTGGTCAAAGATCTAAACTCGACGGGTTTTGACATTCGACGGAAATGGTCAGAAGTCTAAACTCGACGGATTTTAACATCTTACTAAGTGATTAGGTTATCACGTTCGACAGGTTTGGCCATGTGTCCTTACTCGACGGATTTTAACATTTTACTAAATAATTAGGTTATCAAATTCGATAGGTTTGGCTATGGGTCCTTACTCGACGAATTTTAACATTTTACTAAATAATTAGGTTATCACGTTCGACAGGTTTGGCTATGAGTCCTTACTCGACGGATTTTAACATTTTACTAAATAATTAGGTTATCAAATTCGACAAGTTTGGCCATGAGTCCTTACTCGACGGATTTTAACATTTTATTAAGTGATTAGGTTATCACGTTCGACAGGTTTGGCCATGAGTCCTTACTCGACGGATTTTAACATTTTATTAAGTGATTAGGTTATCACGTTCGACAGGTTTGGCTATGGGTCCTTACTCGACGGATTTTATCATTCGACGAAAATGGTCAGAAATCTTCATTCGACGGATTTTGACATATCACCAAAAGATCAAGGTATTATATTCGACGAGTTTGGCCAAATTTCATACTATTACTAGTTTCCACATTAAGTTTCCAAATTCTGGGCTCAACACCGTAACTATCCGAAAATCACTCGGAACTCATTCCCTTCAATATTACACATTCCAATACATCCAGTTATATTTATATATATGTACATTCAAAACTCAAACAATCAAATAGCACATATACCATACAAACAACATACAAAAGCGAAAGACCCTCAACGCAATCACAGACGTTCCTAAATGCTAAGAGAGGTTGAGGAGGAGTGTCTTCCTCTTACCTTAGAGAAGCACAAAGAAAGGTGCTCCTTTTGGTCGAAATTATATTTTCGGCTCCCAAGAGATCCTTGAATATTCAAGCTCACCAAAATCAGAATCAAGTGTTGAAATGGATACCCATGGTCATCAAAATGACAGTGGGTTACGAAAATGAGGAGAGATGAGGAAAAAGCTAAGGACTTTACCTTAAAGTTCCAACCTTTAAGCTTCAACCGTGGAGGAAAAAGAAGATGAAGAAAACGTAGAACTTTGAAGATGATTCCCTCAGGTATGGTGTTTCTCCAAACACGAAATGGTGCTAGGAGTGTGACGGTATTGGAGGATGAAAATATGAAGGTGGGTGGATGGTGTTTTAAGGAGAAATGGAAAGAGAGAAAGATGAGTGAATAGTGAGTGCTACGTACATGGAGGAGGAAAATGTGTGGATTGAAGAATGAATTAAGTCCCTTAATTCAAATGTGCAAAGCACAAAAATGGAAGGGAGAGAAATAATAAAAAATGATTCAAAGAAGCTTCCTTGAGAAGCTTCGCACGCTTCTCTACGAAGTGCATAGTAAGCTTGTCTCCTTGATTAAATACCTCGACGATGATTTATTACACTAAAGATAAAACCTCAAAATGTAGACCTCGTAGAAGCGTCCCGGACTCGGGTTTAGTAAGATCCCCGTTGACACGTTGACAGTCCAAGGTTTACCAGCTTCAGGGAAAATATTCTATTCTCCCGGCTCCACTCAGCACACACATAAAACGAAGAATATATTAAAATATTCATCATCTCCAGAAAATTCCACAAAAATTCTTAAAAATTGCAAATATTATAAAATGATCGTTTTTAACAAAATAATGAATTTTCGGGATGTTACAATATGGAGAGAAGGAGTAGATGGGTGTGATACGAAGAAGAGAAAAACAGAAGGGGGGAAAAATGAAAACATATGAAATGAGAGAGGAAGCGCGTGAAATCCTTATATAACTCACGTGTTATTCAAATAACAAAGTGGTTCCTGAAGCGTCTTAGCTCACTGCCAAGCGTTATTTGAATAACAATGTTGTTATTCGAATAACAGCGTAGTAGCTCAAATGTTGTGGGTTTCTGTCATCCTTTATTCGAATAACATACTTTGTTATTCAAATAACATGGAAATGGTTTTTGCCACTGACATGCTTTATTCGAATAACCAGTTGGTTATTCAAATAACCAATTGATATTAAGATTTTATAACATATTCTGTGAGGTGTTATTCGAATAAGGGAATCCTTATTCGAATAATACAGACATGTTAGAGAATTAACTAGGCTTTACTGGGAGGTTTTATTCGAATAATGGGCTTCTTATTCGAATAGGGCATTTGATAAAAAATAGTTTTACGCATTAATTTGTAAAGGATCAATTTTCTATCATTCATTTAGTTCAAAGACATGCCAATTTAATTCCAAACAACATATAATCAATTTTAAACCATTCAAATCAGCTCTAGAACATCTTAAATCAATTCAAATCATCATGCAAGCATATAATCTAATCATATTATGATTCAAATTACACAATTGTGTAAAAATACTACTTTTACCAAGAATTACACCTTTTTTGGTGAAATTGTGAAGGTGTTGAGTTGCTTGGGAAGTCTTTTAACATGAGGGAGCACCTGCAAAATAACTTAGGGGAAATCTCCGACGCTCAAGTCAGTATTGGATTCAAATATGATTAAGAAATCAGAGATTATGCATCAAAATGGAATGATTATGCAGAAAGCAACATGCTTTGATTTTAGGATTATGAAGCAAGTAGTCAATTTATGCATGATTGGTCTAATATACCAAGTTCATTTCTTATAAAGAAAAATGCTTCTTTTGCTAAGGGCTTAGTGAAAATGTCAGCTAGTTGCTTAGTAGTTTCTACAAATTCAAGCATACAATCACCCTTTTGAACATGGTCTCTAATGAAATGATGTCTTATTTCAATATGTTTAATCCTAGAATACAAAATGGGATTTTTGGACAAATTAATTTCACTAGTATTATCACATCTTATGGGGATGTGATCAAGCTCAAGACCATAGTCCAAGAGTTGTTGCTTCATCCAAAGGATTTGAGCACAACAACTCCTAGCTACAATATATTCAGTTTCAGCTGTAGACAATGCCACACTATTTTGTTTCTTACTATGCCAAGAAACTAGTGAGCTTCCAAGCAAGTGACATGTCCCACTAGTGCTTTTCCTATCCATTTTGTATCCAACAAAATCAGAATCGAAATACCCAATGAGGCTACATGAGGCACCCTTAGGGTACCACAAGCCCATTTGTGCTGTGCTTATTAGATATTTCATTATTCTTTTAACAGCACTTAGGTATGATTCTTTGGGATTAGCTTGATATCTAGCACACATGCATACACTAAACATTATATCAGGCCTACTTGCAGTGAGATAAAGGAGTGAGCCAATCATACCTCTATATTTTGTAATTTCTACCGATTTACCTCCTTCATCCTTGTCCATATAGCAAGATGTGCCCATAGGAGTAGCCATATGCTTGGCATTGTCCATTCCAAACTTCTTGAGCAGCTCCTTGCAATACTTGGATTGGTTTATGAATGTTCCTTCTCTTGTTTGCTTGATTTAGAGACCAAGGAAGAAGTTGAGCTCACCCATCATGGACATCCCAAACTCACTTTGCATAACATTTGAAAATTCTTTACAAAGAAAGTTGTTAGTAGCTCCAAATATAATGTCATCAATATAGATTTGAACTAAAAGTATGTCATGTATTTTGTATTTTATGAAAAGGGTAGTGTCAACTTTGCCTCTAGAAAAACCTTTTTCTAAAAGGAATTTACTCAACCTTTCATACCAAACTCTAGGAGCTTGTTTCAAATCATACAAGGCCTTTTTCAGTTTAAAAACATGGTTGGGCATTTCAAAATCCTCAAAACCAAGAAGTTGTTCCACATACACTTATTTTTGTATAAAACCATTTAAAAAGGCACTTTTGACATCCATTTGATAGAGTTTAAAATCCATGATGCAAGCATATGCAAGTAACATTCTAATGGCCTCTAATCTAGCTATGGACATTGGGCTAATTATAGGATGATCATTGGGCCTTGGAACTAATTCCCAAACTTGATTTCTCTCAAATTAGTTTAGTTCTTCTTGCATGGCCAAGATCTAATGTTCATCACTAATGGCCTCATTTTTGTCTTTAGGTTCAACTTGAGAGATGAAAGCTAAGTGATTACATGCATCTCTAAGTGAGTTTTGAGTGATTACCCCTTTTGATACATCACATATCACCTTGTCGAAAGGGTGATATCTTGATGTCCTTCATTCCTTGGGTAGATCCATGTTTTCTGAATCCTTTTGCCATGAGTGATCAAGGAGTCTCTCTTCATACTTCTTAGACTCTTTCTCTTGATTTTCCAAGTGTGTTTTTGCCAAGATTTCTGCAACATCATCAACAAGCTCCTTTCTCGACTCATTTGGGTTAATTTCATCAAATGCAACATGTATAGACTCCTCCATAGTCATAGTTCATTTATTATAGACTCTAAAAGCTTTACTATGTATAAAATAGCTAATGAATATTCCTTCATCAGATTTTGCATCAAACTTCCCCAAGTTATCTTTTCCATTATTCAAAACAAAACATTCACATCTAAACACATGAAAATGTGACACATTTGGCTTCCTTCCTTTGTACAATTCATATGGGATTTTCTTTAAAATTGGCCTAATTAGGGCTCCATTTATAACATAACAAGCGGTGTTAACAGCATCCGCCCAGAAGTACTTAGGAAGGTTGGCCTCATTGAGCATAGTTATTGCCATTTCCTCTAAAGATCGATTTTTCCTTTCACCATTTTGTTGTGGTGTTCTAGGGGCAGAAAAATTATGCTCAATGCCATGTTCATCACAAAAAGTTTCAAATTCATGGTTTTCAAATTCACCACCATGGTCACTTCTTATGGATGCAATACAAAAACCTTTTTCATTTTGGATAACTTTGGCAAGCTTTTTAAATGATTGAAAAGCATCATTTTTGTGGGCTAAGAATAATGTCCATGTAAATCTAGAAAAATCATCCACAATCACTAATGCATAGTAATTCCCACCAAAGCTCATAGTTCTAGAAGGACCAAAAAGATCCATGTGTAGAAGTTGTAAAGGTCTAGAAGTTAAAACCATGTTTTTAGCTTTAAAAGAGACCTTTACTTGTTTTCCCTTTTGACATGCATCACAAAGTTTATCTTTTTCAAATTTGAGCTTTGGAAGACCAATTACTAGTTCTTTAGAAACTAATTTATTTAAGTGATCCAGGTGAATGTGAGCAATTCTTCTATGCCATAACCATGAATCATTTTCTTTACTCATAAAGCATTTAGCATCATTTGAGGAAATATCATCAAGACTAATCATATATATATTATTGACCCTATGACCAACAAACTTAACTTGCTTATCATCATTTCCCTCAATTATGCAACAAGAAGAATCAAATATAACTTTATTGCCTTTATCACATAATTGACTAATGCTAAGTAAATTATGTTTAAGTCCTTCAACAAGGAAAACATTATTAATAGATGATGAAGGGATCTTACCAACTTTGCCAATTCTAAGAATCTTTCATTTGTTGTTATCACCATATGTGACATGACCATGTTTCTTGTGGGTAAGGGAGGAGAACTTGGAGCCATCACCGGTCATGTGCTTGGAGCAACCACTATCAAGATACTAACTTGAGCTCTTAGTCTTCAAGCACACCTACAACACACATTCAAATTTTAACCTTTGGTACCCAAATTGTTTTGGGTCCTTGTGTGTTAGAGTTAGGCATGGTGCCTTTAGGAACCCAAACCCTTTTGATTCCAACCTTGGTGTTTATGTTCTTTCTAACATTGCAAGTGGATGCACTATGCACTTTCTTACCACAATGAAAACATTTGACAAAGGGATTACTTGAAGTTTTTGAGGAAACAAAGAAATTCTTATAAGACTTTTGATGGTTATTTGGATTAAATCCCAAACTGGCTTTTTGAAAAACACATTTTTATTTCCCTAACAACACATTCAAGTTGTCTCTTCCAAAAGTAAATTTTGCAAGAGTGTTGTTCAAATCTTCAATTTCTTTTTCAAAAGCTTTGCATGATAAACTAGGTAGTGATATGGATGTATTATCATGTGAGGAACAAGTCATGCATAATGAATTAGCATCAATGAGTCCTAAGGTCTCATTTTCAATCTTAAGCTTATTTATCTCCTTGTTTAAAATAGAAACTTTGTTTACCAATAAGGAGATTGTTTTGTTAGAAGATAAAACCATTTTTGTGAGCCTTAAAGATTTATCATGAAATTCTTGAAAGGCATCTTGCAATTCATCATAAGAAGATGGAGATTCTAAGTTAGAAGAAGTTACCTCGGTGTCGCTCTCTCCACTTTCTTCTCCTTGAGCCATGAGACAAATATGGGCTTCTTCATTCTCCAAACTATCGGAAAAGCTTAAGTCATTGTCCTCCTAAGCTATGTATGCCCTCCTTCCTTTCTTTTCTTTGGAAGGTCTTTTCTCAAACTTCTCCGTCTTCTTGAGATACATAGGACACTTCATCTTTATGTGCCTGTTTTTCCACATTCATAGCATTTTGGAGGAGTAGAGGATCATTCTCCTTTGTGATACACTTTCTTTTGAGGAAAGGGTGGTCTTCTTTGAAATCCCTTTTTCTTTAGGAATTTTCCAAACTTTCTCACAAGGAGACTAAGATTCTCCTCACTTAGCTCAACATTTTCAACATCCTCTTCACCATCTTCATCATCATCTTCAATTATTGAAGAGGTGGCTTTGAGTGCAATTCCCTTCTTTTTTTTTATCATGCTCTTCATTTTGATTAAGCCTATTTAGTTCCAGCTCATGTTCTTGAAGCTTCCCGAATAAAGTGGCTAGAGACATAGTTGATAAATCTCTTGATTCCGCAATAGCCATTACTTTGGTTTGCCAATTCCTGCTTAAGCATCTCAAGACTTTATTAATAAGATCCTCATTAGGAATTGTCTTTCCCAATGAGATAAGATGATTAACAATATAAGTAAACCTCTTTTGCATATCTTGAATACTCTCACCTTGGTTCATTCTAAACAATTCGTATTCATGAGTAAGAGTGTTTATTCGAGACCGCTTAACCTTATTAGTACCTTCATGAGTTACTTGTAAGGTATCCCACATTTCTTTTGCTGTTTTACAATTTGACACCCTAAAGAATTCATCATACCCCAAGGATGTGGTGATGATGTTCTTGGTTTTCAAATTGTATTGAACCTTCTTTTTATCATCATCAGTCCATTCATTTTTAGGTGTATTAATTTTCACACCATCTTTAGTTTGTGTGGGAATAAAAGCACAATTTTCAACGGCATCCCACACATCTAAGTCAATAGCTTCAATGAAAATTTTTATCATTTCTTTCCAATAGGCATAACCATCCCCATTGAAATAAGGAGGTCTATTTATAGAAGAACCTTCATTTGAAAAACCATTTGAAGCCATCACTTCTCTTGAAGTTGCTAAGCTCTTTACACAAGAGTCTAGCTCTGATACCACTTATTACCAACTGGCCTCAATACTCAAGAGGGGGTGAATTGAGTATGTAAAACAAGTTCGCAAATCATTTGATAATCAATTTTCATTGAATCTATTGAATGATTAGAGATGATTGGATAGATGAGATAAACACTTTTACTTATAAATGTGATAGCCAAAGGAAACAATATTCAAGCAATTCAATAAAACAGTGTACAAAGTAAAGAGAAGAGTTTAGATAAAATAAACACAATGATTTATCCTGGTTCGATCACTAATCCACTTATGATCTACGTCCAGTCCCCAAGCAACTACTTGAGATTTTCCACTATATCTTCAAGTTTCAATGGGTGCTTGACAACCTCTACAACCTTGAGCACTAAACACTTTGGGATACCTCACCCTTATGCTTGAGCCTCTATTTCCAAGGGATACCTCACCCTTTTACAGTTTGGAGGGATGTCTCACCCTCTCTAGAGATTATACAAAGATTGAATAAGTAGAAACTCTCTTCAAAGAGCAAATGATACAAATGGAAGTACAATGGGTATCGGATTCACAGTTTATGCTCAGAAATAGAGTATTAATGGAGAAAAGATGGAAACTCATTTTTAATGCTCAACCAAGGTTTTTCAGATTGATTATCTAACATTCATAAATGCCCAACAACTTCTATTTATAAGTCATTGAAGTTTAGAGCCGTTGGGAGGTGGTTGGAGCATTAAATGTTTCGTAACTATCTGTTAATTTCTGTTTCTAGAAAGCTCTCTTATTCGAATAAGAGAATCCTTATTCTAATAAGGCTTTAAACAGCACAAGCGTGTTTTCCTCTATAATGTGTTATTCGAATAACATCTTTGTTATTCGAATAACTACTTAAATATATGGCTTCTGGGAAAACATGTTATTCGAATAACACTCATGTTATTCAAATAACCCATTCGAATTTTTGATTTCCTGGGAACTTGTTATTCGAATAATAGGTTTGTTATTCGAATAACCATTTAAATATATGGTTTTGAGGAAAGGCTTGTTATTCGAATAACGAATCTGTTATTCGAATAACCATTTAATAAAATGATTTCCTGGAGATGTGTTATTCGAATAACACTTTGTTATTCGAATAATTCATTCGTGCCAAAATATTTTTTGAACCATGTATTCGAATAACACAGGGTTTATTCGAATAAATCTTTTCCTGAAAGATTATTTGGAATCTCTGACTTGTGTTATTCGAATAAGGAACCCCTTATTCGAATAATACATGAAAAACATATTTTACACATTTTTTTAAAAGATACTCTTGATTCCATATGATCTTGTAAGCTTATGGACATGAGATGGTTGTTTCTTTGGAAATTAAAAACCATATTGAAGCCTTGAAAGCTTGTGTGCTATTTTGAAATGTAAGATTGAGTAATTGTGAATCTTTATATACCTTTACAAATTGATTGAAGTCCTAAAAGCTATATTTGACGATCTTGAGAGTCTTGTACTTGATCTTGCAACATCTTTAAGTTTGTTATCATCAAAACACATTCTTCATGAGATACTAGCTAATTACATCCTTTGCTTCCTTTATATTGAGAGGGGAAGCAGAGCAATGGTGGAGAAACACTAAGAGGCTGCTGGAGACAGCAGGGACTTTGATCACGTGGGGAGTGCTCAAAGAGACCTTTTTGGAGAAATATTTTCCACAGAGTTTGCAGGATGATAAAGAAAGAGAGTTTCTAAGTCTTCAACAAGAGGACATGATGGTTAGACAATATGAGGCAAAACTTCATGAGTTGTCTACATTTTCTTCTCAGTTTAGGCTTAATCCAAATGAGAACTAGAGGTGTGTCAGGTTTGAGTCCGGACTGATGGCGAATATAAGAAGGGTAGTGAGACCTTTAGAAATCAGGGATTTTTCATCCTTGGTGAACAAGTGCAGGATAGTGGAGTTGGATAATCTCCAGTTACAAGTCGAGCGGAATTTGTAGAACCTTCAGAAAAAAGAAGAAGGTGGATGGTGGATATGGGAAGAGCACTCCTAAATCCAGCTACCCACAAGAGAAAGACGAGCAAGTTCAGAAAGGTGATCAAGCTCAGAGGTGTGCTGAGTGTGATAGGCACCATAGAAAAAAAGTGTGTATAGTGGACTAGATAACTTGTTACAAATGTGGTGAGAAAGGACATTACACCAAGAGTTGTTCTAAAAAGGAAGAAGAGAGGACAGATACTAGACCTATAGTTGGAGGTAGAGTTTACAATGTACGAGGTAAGGAGGCATCACCATCTCCTGGTTTGGGAAAAGGTGAGTACATGGTTGTACATGTTTAGTAACTTTATTTTCTTAAAATTTGGTTGCATATGTGGTTGTATGTTAGTTGTTAAGACTTTGTACATAAGGTAAACCAAATTTTGGGGACAAAATTCTAAAAAGGTGGGGAGAATGTAACACCTTGTATAGTCATGGTAGACTTGTATATGGTTACGGAGGTATCCTAACACTAGTTTGTCATGCCTGTATAGTTTTGTGACCATCTGAGCACGTTTAGTCACTTTGTTGCAACTCTATGTGTAAAATATAGCTGTTTTCAGCCCTGTTTTTGACTTAAACTGCTTAGTCTATGGAAATAAGTGTGGCGAACTTGTTTCTAGGTCACAAATATGTGAAAGTAGATGTGGTTAAAGTTTGATAATTTTCGGAGTTAGTTTGACATTTTTAAGTATACTGGTTGTGTGTTTTAGTGCCAAATTTACCCTAGCAGATATAGAAAATTATGGAAATGGTGAAACAAGATTTTAATGAATCTTAGAATTTATTTTAAACTTATTGGAAGTTAGGAAACTTGGTTTGGTGATAACTAAGTGTTCTTAACTATTCGGGTGAATTTTGGTCACTTATGAAGGCACGACCCTACTTCTATATCTTGGCCTATTTAAGACCAAGATGTGATTCTTAACTCACTTTTCTTTCCTCTTTTCACAACTGCATAGAGAAAATAAAGGAAAAGGAGAATCAGAGTACCAAGGGTGAGGGATCATCATCAAAGCAAGGGAGAGAGCTTAGCTTTTCAAAGGAACGACTAATTGATTTCCTTTCTGGGAATTGAGGTAGGGGAAATCTGTTTCGATTGCTTGTTTTTTATTTTCTTTAATTTTTGGCTCTTGAGAGACTTAATGAAGAATTTGAGATTTGGTGAGTGATTTTATAATTCTTGAGTTGAATCTTAATGTGGTTAGTATGGTTGAGTTAGAATCTAATTTGTGGATGTGTTTAGATGAATTTTTCATCATTTGGAGCCTTAAATCCTAGCTAGGTTAGTTTTTGGGGGTTTTAGGTTGGATATTGGATTTTGATTCACGAAAGTGTTGTATTAAATGAAATTGAAGTGGATTAAAGGTTGCTATGTGTAGTTGAACCTTGTTTGAGGTTAGAAAATCACTTGGAAGTAATTTTGAGTGATTGTAAGATCACTTGTTCCCAATGGAACAATGATCGTTTCTGCAAAATTATGCAGAAACTGAATCTGTGCTTTCAGCGCTTAAGCACTGAAAAGCAGGCCCTTAAGCACCCAGTGCCCAGGAATAATTTGTGATGCACGTGGCGCGCTTAAGCGTGCAGAAGTTGAGCGCCTGAGTGGCCAACGCCAGACAAAATAGAACAGAGCCCTTATTTTGGGAAATGGAAAGGGATTACTTGTGTGATACTTTTTTGTATGCTTCTTAATGAGTAGTGAGACTTTTTTAGGAGTATTTGATGAAAATGTGTGAGTGAAATGAGTTTGATATGCATATAATGATTTGTAATGCAAATTATGAGAGTTTAATTAGTAATGATGTTATACTTGATGGTATGCGTTGCCTTATTGAAAAGTGTGATCCTCGTAGATGTGGGTGATTACTTTTTTAGTAGGTTTGAGCCCCATAGATGTGGGTGTTCTATATTAGGTAAGGTGGATTGTATCCTTCCTAATGTAGTGATTTTGAGGATGGATTTCCTTATTCATTATCGATAACTGTGTAGCTGATGAACTTCACTACCTATGAGGAAATGAATATTCTCTATGATAATGATGTTACTGGATGGAGTTTCAGTGCTTGTTCAAGGTTATGGTTGTGACTTCTATTACTTTGTTCAAGTTTCATGCATTCATGACATTACCATGGAATTGTAGGTTCCTAGATATGGTATCATACAATATTCATTTTCATACTTGGGAATTATGCATAGGCATAAATACTAGACATAACTTGGCATAGCATGGCGATTGTATGGGCAGTTGCTTTCATAACATTATTCATGTATTGCAATTGTATGGGCGATTGCGTGTCTCTGAGATGAAGATGTTGTTGCTTCTGTGATTGAAGTGTTAATTTGATAATTGTAAATATTATTTGTTCGTACATATACATGTATATATGCTGGTATTGGAATGCTTCTATTACGATATGTTTTCTCACCCCGATTGTGTTGCCATGTAAATCTAGGTGCGAGTTCTTCGAAAGGGAAGAAGAAGATGCATGAGGATTAGCATAGTATATATGTTGTTTTGAACTGAGCTTATATATGTTTTATATTAGCTTAGTTGTTTTGAGTTATGTATAACAATATTCCCTTTGAGGCTATGATGTATATATATAACTTTTGCCATCGTGGCTCTCCATATTTACTGATTGTGTATGAATGATATAGGTTAGATGTTAATGTATATTAGTAGTAGCAAGATCGATATTGGGTTATTCATTTATATAACGATATATTTGGGTAGCAAATATTAGGATGTTATACCCAACGATTATTTTATCACTTGGGCTCTATATATAAGTGTTGTTTGAAGCTTTTACAACTCTAGAACACTTGATTTGATCCTTGAATTATCAAAATCATATTTTTGAGCTCTTTATTGCAAAATCCTTCTATTCTGTTATTTTTCAAGTTGTATATCTACTCTTATGAGAGTTTCTAATCTTTCTCTTCATCTTAATATCATTGTAAGATGGTGAGATATCCCTCAAGAGAGAAAAAGGGTGAGGTATCCCAAAGATGTTGTGAGTGCTCTTGAATGTAAAGGTTTTTCAAGTACCTGTGAAGCTTGAAGAGTTAGAGGATCAAGTACAAGGTTGAGGTATCCCAAGGTGTAAGGAGTGTCCTTTGCTTGTACAAAGGTTTTCCTAGCACCTGTAAAGTCTAAGAGATAGTGAAAAAAATCTCAAGTTAAGCTTGGAGACTAGATATAGGCCATAAGCAGTTGTTGGCTGAACCAAGATAAATTCTTGTGTTTGATTCTTTATTCCCTACACTCTTTAATTTCAATATTTGGTGCAACATCTTTATTTATTGCATATCATGTCATCTTGGTATTTTGATTTTAAGAAATTGATATCTATCTTATTTGCTTGATTTATCCTATAACCCAAGTTGTATTTGAGTAATCTACAATAGTTGTATCTTTGTTAGACTTATTCTGCTGCATGTGTTGATTGAGTATATCAAAAAAGTTTAATTTCTTAATGATGTTTTAAAAATTTGTAATAACTCAATTCACCCCCCTCTTGGTGATGGTTGTCATGGTTAACAAAAATCTCAAAATTTATTTTACAACCTAAATAGCTACCGTACAACTGTAGACTAGAATTGAGAACTACTAGAGTGAATAATAACATCATAATTATCTCAGGAGGTTATGTGTCAAAGAACACTTGTACTCTTAGCCTCGATAGGTTGTGTTGTTCAAGTAATACTCATACATAGTGGAAAATCCTGGTAAGAATCTAGGGACTAGACGTAGCCCACGTAGTTTGGGTTGACCCAGTGTTAATTTGTTGTGTTAAGTTTTCTCTTTCAGTAACTTGTTTATTTTACTTGCTTTCATATATTTGTACATCTACCTAACAAGTTTTTACAAGATATTACATAACCTTTAGTTTAAAGTTACACTTAAGAGTTTGAAACTTAGCTTAATCTCTGGTGTTGAGCTTTATGTTTCCTTATCCATCTTTATTAAGTTGTTTAGTTGATATATCATTTATGTTTAATTGGCTTTTACAAGTTAAAGACTAAGATTTTCACTAAGACCAACTCAACCAACTAAAGGTTTTGAATCTAAAGCTTCTACAAGTGTAAATTTGGTTAAAATACACCTTTGAAGTGCTGGTGTAAGTATATAAGTTTCAAAATGTGTTATTGCATATTTTTCAGTTTTATAACTGTTAGATATAATCTGACCAAGTTGAGAAAGTTCAATCATCTCAACTATAATATGTGTTATTTGTGTACTTTCTCAGCCTATAGTTATTTGACTTGACAAAGTTTGATAAAGGTATTTGAGGTTGCGTAATTTTTCAATGATTGAGAAGCACAATTTAACCCCCTTCTTATGCTTTTGCCAATTTCATCCAAGAGGTTACATATCAAGAGAACAAAAATATGAGGCGACTCCACTATGATGATTGCCATTTCCACTTAGGAGGGGCTAACTACCTAGCGGTGATTCCATCTAACAGGTAGCTCTTTCCTTTAATATCTTTTGAGACAGCTCCACCTTGCTGGCATCTCCATGTCTATCATATAGGAAGCTATACATAATAAACAACCAATTCCTCCTATCTCGATCATAACAAGGGGCACCAAAATTGTTACCTCTACTAAAAGTTACGAAGTTCAAACAAATATTTCCTTAATAAAATATAAAATAGTTACAAAAATTTAAAAAAATATTTTCATTCAATGTCTTTACAAAGCTAGCATCTATCTCAAATTTGTCATTAAACTCAACAAGTTCACAAAATTAAAAGAAAATACCAATAATCATCAAGATTAAAAAATAAATCAGATTTTGACTAGAACTTGAATAATTTCTAAAGGTCTTATATCCCTAAAAATTAAGAAGTGTCAGTATGTAAAATAGCCACTCACTAATTAGATGCTTAGCTTGGATGACCCAAAACCTAAATTGTTGTCAGATGTTGCACCTAAAAATTTTTAACTAGAACCTTTTACTCTATTATAAAGAGCCTAGAGAAAAAAAAGTAAATTACACTTGTCTACCATAAAGCCTATATAAACCCATTCCTACGAAGATAATTATATTGTTTATCCGATGTGCGACTTGAAAATAAAACACAAAACTTCATTTTATGTGGGACTCAAATAACAATTTTGTTATTATTATTATTTAAAAAGAGTTTGAGTTAGGCTAGACTTTTAAAAACATGGGATATCACATTCCTCCCTGTTAAAATAAAATTCATCCTCAAATTTTAAAAGAGTTTGAGTAAAATTAGATTCAAGACAAAAGTATTTAGGAAAACTAAATGAATAAGACAGAATTTGGCAATACAAAAACAAAAATGTGATTCTAAGACAAGGAGAGAGTGTTAAAAGCTTCTTGTAAGTTGTGCTTGGGTACACAAGATATATGCAAAATTCTAATATACAACTCATGTCTGTAGCTAATAAGACTTACCACTAAAGCTATGATACTAATTTTGTCATGACCCGCCTAAGCAACATGACTAGCGCACCATTTAAACCCCTAAAACTTCACTAGCCTAGTAAGCCTAAATTTAAATGTTTTCCAGAATATACATCAACCATCAATTTTTTTTTTTTTAAAATGTAACCAAATTCTCAGTATAAATCCAAATCTCACAAATAAAATAATAACAATAATAAAATCTCAAAAAATAGTTTCCATTCTAAACTACTACCCTACAGTTGTAGACTGGATCAGAAACTACTGAAGTGAATAATAACATCAAAACTATCTCAATTAACTACTAGCAAATGTGATAAAAATATTGGGGTGAGTCCACTGACTTAGTTAGCAAATAAAATACATAATGAACAAGAATGGAAAGCAAGAAATACTCATGAATTTTCTTTCTGAAAAGGCTTACAAGTTGTAATAGAATAATTTTGTTATTTATGAACATAAACAAATTTAAATAAATACATAAATAAATAAATATAGGTAAAACATTTAAATAAATAAACATTTTCCTAAAAAATAATTAAATAAAATATCAAACTTTAATGGAGGCTACACATTAAGAAAACTAAATTATGAGGCAACTACACCATGCTGATAGTCCTCTCTGCTTATGAAGGGCCAACTACATAGTGGTGGCCCCATCTAATGAGCAGTCCTTCCTTTAATATCTCTAAAGATGGCTCCAACTTGCTAGCAATGTCATACCTGTCACATAAGCGGCTACACCTAACAGGCAGCCCTTTCCTCCCATCTGAATCATAATAAAGTGCACCAAGACTGTTGCCCCGCAAACAATTACAGAATTCTAACTAGTGCTTCCTCAATTAAATGTAAAATGCTAATAAAAAATTCATAAAAAAATTTACATCTCAACATTTATTCCAAAGCCATCATCAATCTCAGATTTCTCATCAAACTTGACATGTTCACAAAATTAAAACTCATCAATGTATTAAAATTATCATGTAAATAAATATTTCAAATTTAAAAGAAAAATACCAACAATCATCAAGATTAAAAAAAAATACCACATTATAACTAGAACTTGAATAATTTCTAAGTGTCTTGTTTCCCTAAAATATAAAAAGTGTCACTATGTAAAATAGTCACTCACCATTTAGAAGGTTAGCATGGATGACACAAAACACAAATCGTCATCAAAACCTTCTTCCAAAGATTTTTAACCAAAACCTCTTACTATTTTATTAAGAGCCTAGAGGGGAAAAAAAAGGTAATTACACTTATCTATCTTAGCGCCTATATAAAACCATTCCTATAGAGGGAATTATATTATTTATCTAATGTGGGGCTTGAAAATAAGACACCAATCTTCATTTTATGTGGGACTTAAATAACAATATTATTATTAATTATTATTATTATTATTATTATTATTATTATTATTATTATTATTATTATTATTATTATTATTAAAAATAGTTGGGGTTGGGCTAAACTTTTGAAAACTTGAAATATAACATTCCTCCCCCCTTAATATAAAATTTGACCTCAAGTTTTAAATGAGTTTGAGTAAAATTGCATTCAGGACAAGAATATTTAGGAAAACTAAATGAATAGGAGGATAGAATTTGACAATACAAAAACAAAAATGTAATTCTGAGACAAAGAGGGAGTGATATAACTTCTTGCTTGTAAGCTATGCCCGAGTACACAAGCTATAAGCATAATTCTATTATACAACTCATGTCTACTACTAATAGGACCTACTGTCTAAGCTATGATACTAATTTTGTCACAACCCACCTAAGTGTCATTACCGATGCACAAGATAAAGCCGTAAAACTACACTAGCTTGGCAAGCCTAAATTAAAATATTTTCCAAAATATACATCAACCATCAATTTTTTTTTTAAAAAAATGTAACCAAATCCTCAGTATAAATTCAAAACTCACAAATAAAGAAATTTCAAAAATAAAGGCACAAGATTTATTTTACAGTCTAAACTGTAACACTCTAATACAAATATCTCGATATAACTAGTTATATAAAGATAATTAGCATTTAACGTGTTACTTCTATTCATATAGTAACACCCTGGAAAACATGTTAGACTTGTATATGGTTACAGAAGTAGCCTAATACTTACTTAATGTGTCTGTGTGGTTTTGTGACTGTCTGTGCCATTTAGGCACTTTACTGTAATACTATGTGTGAAATATAGCTGTTATTTGCTCCAGAAGTGACTTAAACTGCTTAGTTAGTGAAAATAAATGTGGAGAGTTTGTTTTCAGGTCACAAATGTGTAAAATGTGCTATAGTTAAAGTTTAAGGTTAATCGGAGTTAGTTTGGCATTTTTAAGCATACTAGTTGTGTATTTTAATGTTAGATTGACTACCAGCAGATATGGAAAAATGTGAAAATGGTGAGACAGGATTTTTAATGAATCTTAGGATTTATTTTCAACCTGTTGGAAGCTAGGAAATCGGATTTGGTGGAGTTTGAGTATTCTTAGCAGATCAAAGTTTTAGTACTTATCTAAGAGAAGCCAAATTTGACTTCTATTCTTTAAATATCACACGGCAGAGGAAAGGAAAAATAGAAAACCAAAGAAAGAAAAGAGAAAAGGAGAAAGAGAACTAAGAAGGAGAAGAAAAGAAAAGGAAGACGACCAAAGAGGAGGATCAACCATCAAGGAAGAGGAATCAAGTGGATGTTGGCTTCATCTTCAAGACCTTGAGGTAGGGGGAACCTCGGTTTTCACACTTTCTTTCCATATTCTTCATTAGGTTCTTGAGAGTGCTTGATGTGAGTAATGGATTCATAGGGTGATTTTGGTGTTTTTGGCTTGAATCTTGTTAGAGAACTTGATGATGGCTTGTTTTTGAATTGTTGAGTGTATGGGAATGAAATTCCAGCCTTTGAATGCCTTAAATTCCCTTTCAGTTCAAATTTGGGGTTTTGGGTTTTAGGTTGGTGATTTTTCATGATCCTTGATTTTGAGTGAAATTGAAGTGGTTTAAGAGTTGCTATGTGCAGTTAGACCTTGTTAGAGGTTGGAAATCACTTGAAATCGAGTTTTGAGTGATTGGAAGAGGATCTAGTTCCAATGGAACAGTATCTGTATATGCAGAATTTTGTAGATTCTGAGTTCTGCAGTGGGCGCCGTGACATGGCACTTGGAGTGTTGCAGCGTGTAGAAGAATAGGGGTGCACACTGCGACGTGGCACATGAGTGCCGTAGCGTGGGCAGCATTTCCTGTCAATACTTGAACCTGTGGCTTGGGCAGTGTGGTATAGGGTATGCCGCGGCGTGAGTGCCAGAAAGTAACTAGATGTTGTGTTTGATGCCTTGGAGTCTTCCAATGGTAAAGTTTCTTTGTTTATGCTTCATTTTGAGTATCAAGACTCTAATAGGAGTATTTAATGAAGTAATTGTGTGGTGAATGTAAATCAATTAGTATGTTAATTATTGTGTTATTTAACATCATTGTATTTCATGTTAGTAGTTAGGAATGTAAATCAATTGACATGCTAGTTATTGTAGTAATTGGCATTATTATTGTTCCTTAACTATGTTGATGAGGGTGAATCCTCATTGTAGATGGTCAAATATGATTTTGAATGAGTAGGTAACCAGTCCTTCCTATCATAGTGATCGTTGTTGAAGACCGCATTGAAAAGGATGGTTCAATTCCCTCACTACCTAGGATGAAGACTGTTGGAACTGGGTTTCCAGTGCTTGTTCAAAGCTTATGGAACCAAGTTCCTTTGTTTTGTTCGAGACTCATGCATAACATGACATTGCCATGGACTTGATATCATAATATTATTCATTGCATGCTTAGGATATTGCTTAGTCATAAACACTAGACATAACTTGGCATAACATGACGATTGTATGGGCGGTTGCTATCATGACATAAACTTATGACATTGCAATTGTATGGGCAATTGCGTATCTCTAAGATGGAGATGTTGTGTTTGTATCTCTGAGATGGAGATGTTGTGTTTGTATCTCTGAGATGGAGATGTTGTATTTGTATCTCTGAGATGGAGATGTTATGTTTGTATCTCTGATATGGAGATATTGTTGTTGTGTCTTTGAGATGGAGATGATGTTTTTGTGAGCATGGTGATTGCTTGAAGACTATTTGTGATAAATGAGTTTTTATACAAACTTGAAAAATGAGAATCTATTTCGGGAAGAGAAAGGACATGGTTTTGACTTTTGCCACCTTTCTAGTTTATATAAGCATGTGACTTGCTTTTAGAAATATGTTTTTCCCCCGAAATGGCTGGAATGATTGTGATGACATATTTTTATGAATTTTAACTATTGAGAATATGTGATCCCCACCCCTTGTGTGTGTTTCTATGATGATTCTAGGGAGGAAGTCTAATGGAAAGTTAAGACAAGCAGGAGCTTGGAGTGCTTAGCTTAGTGTAGCTGAGTAGTTTCCTTTGAAACAATGTACGTTTTGTATTTATGAGAAATATAGGTGTTATGTAATAAATATATTCATTCGAGGCTCGTATTTTCTATATAATACTAATATGTTATATTGGAAATTGCATAGCTATAGTAAGTAGCATGCTGGAATCTAATTACTGTAGTATACTTTGGTTATATTATGGTTATTAAATTTAGGATGTTACACATACTATTATACTAATCGCATATAATTAAACAATTAAATATGGAGAGTCACGATAAAAATAAATCATCAATATATACATCAAAAGCCTCAAAGGACATAGTGTCATATATACAATAACAAAACTACTAACAAAGTACAACTCAAAGTACAATATACATGAGTTGTTCATACAACAAAAACTAAAAACTATCTAGTCTTGCTGTTCCTTTTTCAACTATTTTACCCCCTTACAAGGGATTGAGCCTGCTTTTACCATGGAACATAGAAATGGGTGAGAACATAAAAATTCTTAGTAATATACATGTATCACATGGCATTCACTAATATAAATTACATATAAACATAATTGATAACAACATTATACAATCACCCATACAACGATACAATGTATAGAAATCTAATTTATCTTGATGTTACACAATCACCCATACAACTAAACTTGGCAAATTGCTTAACTCACTTCAATGGCTAACTTAGGACTTAACTCGTCCTAAGGCTCATGTTAACGGGTTTAACTCACTCCCTTAATAAAGATAATTGTATTATGGCTCCACTTAAACCGGTATAGGAACCAACTCTTAATGAACATTACATTTGAAGTAATTTTTAACTCTAGAAAAGCTTAAAAACTCTAACATATTCTTATATGCTAGGTGGTTATTTCCTTTGTAAAATTTCCCTAAAAGTGTCTTAACACACTAAGAATGCCATTCACTAATGATTCTATCAATTTAGGAAACTCAAGGTGTCTAAGAAATAGAGTTTTGCATCTCTAGGACCAGTGGTTAGGCACCGCTAGCTGGGCAGAGCGTAGCTCTATTCTGTTCTGTCGCTGGCGCCTGGGTGCTCAATACCCTGCTACCCGCATCAGCTCACTGGGCTATGCGAGCTTGGGTGCTCAACTTCTAGCGCTTGAGTGCTGGTCACATATCAACAATTCTGCAGAATTACTGCTACTGTTCCATTGGAACAAAGCTGCCTCTAGCCACCAAAGATGGATTCAAGGTGATTTCTAATATCACCAACAACCTCTAAAATTATTATAACACTTATACAACCTATTGATTCACTTAAATTTGGATCAATACTCAAAATCAGATACCTAGTTGTTCATTACTTAAATTCCCACTCTAGGGACTAATTGTCCATAACTAAGGACCAAATCAATTCTCATGCTCTCATTAACCTAAACTAGCTAATTCCAATCAATGAAAACAAGAATCAAGCAAAGAAAACATATTTTCACTCTTTAAAACCTATTTTCTCTTCTATGTAACCTAACTCCAAGTATAGAGAAAATGGAGGAAAAAAGGGATGAATTTCTAGGTTAGAACCCCTACCTCAATTGGATGGTGATGGTGGAAGATCTGCCTTGGCTTTGTCCTTCCCTTTCCTTCCGTTTTCCTCTTCCTCCTTAGCTTTCTCTGTTGGGAATTGCGGATCAAAATATCTCGCAGCGGAATAATAGGATTCCCACACAGGATCCATGCGAAAAGTCCATAATCCGAGTTTTTTAAAATTTACCTCTTGAAGCGTGATAAACACAAGCGAGGTGAATCACCAACACCGTAATAGTGACGATGTTTCTGCGGTATCCACACGAACAGACTTGCAAAAGGAGTCACGCCTCTGTTTCGCGGTGCTAGCTGCGAATAGAAGAGAAGAACCTTTCAGTGTCTCTCACTCACTTTCTTAGGTGCGGCTAGGGTTGTGATGTAACATCAATAGCAGCCCCCTTAACAAGTACTATTTATAATAGTGACTGCCTTAAGTGAGTGTGAGCAGTAAGCAAGGTAAGGCAGCCCTCAAAACCCATCTGTCATGAGTTAGGCCCACAATTGAATCCGAGTCCAACTTGGATCCTTATTGCTCCAATTTAGTCATTTCTAAGTGTGCGACCTACGGGTTCTCATGACGTTGGTAGTAATATTAAAATCTCATTTTAATATACAAATAGTGAGCGGTATCTAGCAACACATCATGCTACCCAAGTAATGAGAATGTCGGTGATTTGACATAACCTATCCGTGATCAATGTTTCCGTGTAGTTTAGTCCCTTTGTCAAGATATCTAGATTGAACACAAGGCATGGAATCGTCACCCTTGTATAGTCCAATCATTCGTTTCCGATACTCGAGTAGACTTTGTAACAATAAATGAGATCAATATCTCATATTGACTCATTTGAGCATGGCCATGCATTTCGCGATCTCACTCAATCGGGGGCCCGAAGATATCGCTCTGTTATGTAGGAGTGACAAATTCCATCTAGGTCACTCACATCCCTCCGCATGATTTGCGGTATGTCCAATAACCAACTTTATAATCACCTTGTTACGGATGACGTTTGATGGCATTAAAACACATAACTCCTCATGTAGGAATCATAGTGATTTCTGGTCAAAGGACCACAAACACCATTATCACTATGAGAATCGCTTATGACACTCACGTAACGATCCATGTAGCGTTCTCATGGTGGGTCATCCATACATCATTACTCTAATATGTACCAATGTGAAGACTTGATATCTCATATCCATGACCCGTGAGATGCGGTCATCAGTCTCTACACATACTAGTCTCAATGTATTATTGTTGTCCTAATTAACAATAATACTTGACTAGGGACATTTAAGAATAGTGTTGTAACCAAAAGGATCTCACGATCAAGTCATCCACTTGATGTCTTATGGCATCAAACTTACTATTCTAAGGACTTTATTATGTTTATCAAAAAAGAACACAATAAATGAAATGCCTCATATATAAAATAGCATAATATAATGTATGTCAATACAAACAAAATGTATTGGCCACTAGGGCATACACCAACATTCTCCCCTTTGTTCTCCTTAGTTGTTGCTGCTGTTTTTGTTCAACTGTGAGAAAAGTGAGTGCAATGAGGGTGAAAGGCTTGAAATATCAAGTATTAAAAGTCAACCAAAACTGCTTCAGCCGAGAGTGACTTATACCCCTTTAATATTTCACTGATACTTCCTGATCTGCTAAAAACACTTAGATTTAGCTAAATCAAGTTTTTTGGCTTCCAATAAAATAAATACTATGATTCTTTAAAAATGTTGTTTCACCATTATTATATTTTTCAATATTTGCTGCTAGTCAATCAGGTATTAAATGCACAACTAGTATGCCTAAAAATACTAAACCAACTTTGATCATTCTCAAATTTTAACTACATCATCTTTCACCTATTCGTGACTTAAAAACAAATTTTCTACATTCATTTCCCTCAAATTAGTCATTTATACTACTATCTAAGTCATTTTAAGCTACTTTTCATACTCTGGGTTACAACAAAGTGCCTAAACTAACTCAGTTTGCCATAAAATTAATAGACATGTTAAATAAGTTTTATGCTACCTATGTAATAAACTAGTCTAACATGATAAAAAGAGGATGTTATATTTCTCCCCTCCTTTCTGAATTTTTTTCTCCAAAATTGCTTACCTCAAATAAACAACTTCGGGTAATCAAGTTGCATACAAGACTCTAACTCCCATGTAGCCACCTCTGTGCTTGCTTCACCCCACATGACCTTCACTAGAGGAATATGCTTACCTCTGAGCTCTTTGACCCCTCTGTGTACAATCCTCATCAATTTCACTACATAATACAAATCATCTCTTAAATGTATAGATTCATTTCTTATGATGTGTGAAGGATCCAAATTGTACTTTCTGAGTTGAGATACATGAATGACATCATGAAGGTTTGATAAACTAGGTGGAAGGGCTATCTGATAAGTTACAGGTTTGACACTTTTTAGGATTTGGTAGGGACCAATGAAACGAGGGTTTAACTTTCTAGTTCTCAATGCTCTAACAATTCTTGTTCTAGGAGTGACTTTTTAAGAAAATATGCTCACCCTCTTCGAACTCTAGAGGTCTCTCCCCTTCTATCAACATAACTCTTTTGCCTACTCTGAGCTACATCCTTCCTATCCCTGATCATTCTAATCTACTCTAAAGTCTATTATATTAATTCAGGTCCTAGAATAGGTTTCTCTCCTACCACATACTAACATAATGGGGACCTACACTTCCTACCATATAGTGCCTCATATGGTGCCATTCCTATGCTGGTATGGTAATTGTTGTTGTAAACAAACTCTAGTAAAGGCAACAGTCTATCCCAACTACCCTGTTGATCTAAAACACATGTTGTAAGTATATCCTCTAGGGTTTGGATAGTTATCTCTGACTGTCCATTTGGTTATGGATGGTATACTATACTAAGACTAAGCTTAGTCCCAAAGGCCTTTTGCAAGGCTCCCCAAAGTCTAGATGTAAATCTAAGATCTCTATCTGAAACTATACTGAGGGGAACTCCATGCAGCCTAACTATCTCCTGTAGGTACAAATGAGCTAATTTCTCTAAGGAGTAGTTCTGTCTCATTAGCAAAAAGTGGGCAGAGTTGGTTAGTCTATCCACTATGACTCAAATTGTATCATAACCTATCTGAGTCCTAGGGAAACTTGTCACAAAATCCATTGTGATGTTCTCTCTTTTCCATTCAGGAATTGCTAAGGATTGGAAAGGTCCTAAAAGTTTTTGGTGCTCTGTCTTAACTTTCTAGTACACCAAGCACCTAGACACAAACTCCGGTATTTCCTTCTTCATTCCTGGCCACCAAAACATCTTCCTCATATCTTGATACATCTTAGTGGCTCCCGGATGGATAGTGTATCAACTACTATGAGCTTCCTCTAAAATCCTTTCTTTAATTGTAGAATCTCTTAGAATACAAAGCCTATCTCTAAATTTAATCATTCCATCATCTGCCATATCAAACTCTATCTGATCCCCTAAGAAGAATTGCTCTCTTATCTTACCGAGGGTTTCATCCTCACTTTGAGCTTATAGAATTTGAGCTCTTAGATCACTAACTATGTCCACCCTACTCATAAAGAGACTCTGTGGAGTAACAGTTACGCTAAGACTCAAGTCTCTAAACCTCTCAAGAAGTTGACCCTCTTGAACCATCATCAGAGACACATATAAGGATTTCCTACTTAGTGCCTCGGTCACTACATTGGCCTTACCTAAATGATACTTAAGCTCAAAGTTATAGTCTTTTAAAAACTCCATCCATCTTTTTTGTCTCATGTTCAGCTCTTTCTTGTTACCAAGTGGCCTCAATACTCAAGAGAGGGGGTGAATTGAGTAAGAAAACTAAGTTCGTAAATCTTTCACAAATCATTTGATAAACAATTTTCGTTGAAGCTAATTGATGACTAGAGATGCTTGGATATAAACGATAAACACTTTCACTTATAAATGCAATAGCCAAAGGTACCAATATTCAAGCAAATCAATAAAATAGTATTTAATATAAAGAGAAAGGTTTAGAGAAAATAAACACAATGATTTATCCTGGTTCGATCACCAATCCACTTGGGATCTACGTCTAGTCCCCAAGCAACAACTTGAGATTTTTCACTATATCTTCAAGCTTCAATGGGTGCTTAACAACCACTATAACCTTGAGCACTCAACACTTTGGGATACCTCACCCTTGGGGCTTGAGTCTCTTCAACTAAGGAATACCTCACCCTTTACACTTTGGAGGGATGCCTCACCCTCTTTGCAAATCAATAATGATAGATTGAATGAAGCTCTCACTAGAGCAGATGATTACAAATTGAAGCTCTAATATGCTCTCAAAGATTTTTCACGTTTTTGGCAGAAAACAGAGCAAGAAATGGATTTGAGGATTGATTCACATTTGGAAGTATTGGTGATCAATTTTTGGTTCAAGGTCAACCTCAAATAAAGACCCAACTTTGGTATTTATAAGTTTCTCAATTAATAGAGCCATTGGGGTGGTTTGGGCATGCATTTAATTCATTTAATATAGCCGTTGGACGTTGTCAGGGTTCGTGTAATCAATTACACAACTTATGTAATCGATTACATTGTTGTTCCAACGTGTTCTTGGCTTTCTGGGCTCTGTGTAATCAGTTACATTATTTGTGTAATTGATTACATGGCTTCTGACTTGCTTGTAATCGATTACAATATCCATGTAATCGATTACATGACTTCTGACTTGCTGTGTAATCGATTACAATATCCATGTAATCAATTACATGACTCTTTGAACGTGTTCTTGCCTTTCCGGGCTTGATGTAATCGATTACATATATTGTGTAATCGATTACATAGCCTCTGACTTTCTTGTAATCGATTACATTGCTCATGTAATCGATTACATGGCTTCTGTTTGCTGTGTAATCGATTACAAATATCATGTAATCGATTACATTGACCTTTGAACACATTTTTCAAGTCCAATAAAGCTTGTAAGTCATTCTTAACACCTCAAGACACTTGATTAAGCATAAATCCTTTTAAGAGTGTTAGATTCAAGATAGAAACTTAAGTTTTCTTGAAAGCCATGTTTAACTTTAAAATTTCCCATTTATTTTCAAATGATATATTGAAAAACCATTTGAGAAATCTTGAGAGCATTTAACATAAATGTTCTAAGTCTTATAACTACATAAACCTCTTGACTTCTTTCTTTGGTCTTGATTTTTCCTTTTGCGCTTGATCTTCTCTTTTGCACTTGATCTTCGCTTTTGCCTTTGTTATCATCAAAAACCATTTGACATGCCTTAGAGACATAAGCATTCACATTCTCCCCCCTTTTTGATGATGACAAACTGATCATAGGAAAAAGAAAGAGTTTTTGCAATTGTATATAATAGACATTTAGGCGCAATTCTCCCTCGGAGTTTATGCATGATATTGGGTTAGATTTTTCAATGACTCCCCCGTACTCATGCAACCTTTAATTAGATTTCATTTCATTTTTTCTTATTTTCTCCCCCGTTGGCATTATAAAAAAGACATAAGCATTTAAAGAAAAAAAAATGGACAGTATAACAGTTATATTTCATGATTCCCCAAAATTTTACCAGAACAAGAGATCCAAAGTGATTAATCAGTCCAATTAATATTATCAAACAGCCAATCATTCAAGGCAGAACCAAGTTTATATATCATTAATCAATATGTACAAGGGAACTTATCACAACACCAGTAGCCAATATTTAAAACATCATAAATGTATACTAATGTTATATAATCAGAGTCAAAACAGAGTAAATACAAGGTAGTTATCAAAACAAAAACAAAGCATCAAGGCAATGAGCCATGATCACTGTCAGTGGCCTCGCTGTCACAAAAGACATCACCCTCTGGATCCGCAGCAGTGTCTTCTAGATCATCGTTATCATCGCTGGGCACAAGATCATAGTGAAAGTCCAGAAGCTCCTCATCATCAGCAGGGACTCCAGATGGACCAGCGAAGGACAGGGGAACCGGAGAGGCCGGGGATGTGGGAGGTGCAGCAGCAGCGCTCTGAGGAATAGGAGGTCCACCCAAAAGAGATCGAATGGAGGCAAGCTCCTAATCTGAGTAGTCCATCCTTAGCTCAAGATGGTCAATCTTCTGCTCTATATGATCCATACGTGTGTTTACATTAGCGCTTAGGTTGCGCATTTCTTGGACCAGGAGATCAAGAGTAGTAGAAGCGGGAGCAGGAGCAGGGGTAGGATGCTGAGCCTCCTCATCATCGTCACTATCCAGATCATGAGGGATATGACCAAAGGTGCCATGAGCTATGTAATGCCACCTATCATCCACCTTGTAGATCTGGAGCTTCTTCAGCCAGCGAAATGCGACAGTGCTCAAGGATTGTGGTTACCAACATGGCGAAGGGGAGAGCAGAGTTCTTCTTTTTCTTGACATCCAGCATATGCTCTAAAATGTAATAACCCCAGTTAATTGGCCGCCCAGTGGTCATTGCCCATAAGGCCACCACATCATCCTTGAGGACTTGGGAATAATTCCCTCCCCTGGGAATCAATCCTCGGACCAACAGGTAGTGGAGAACCCTGTTCTCCATAGTGTGGCCAGTGGCCATGATTCTTTGTTTAAGATCACTAGGAGGAGTAGCCAGTCCTAATTAATGAGAGAAGAGCAACCTTGTGCTCAAACTCATGCCCCCAAACATTGGAATTTCCACAGATATGAGCTCCATCAGGAGTGAGCTTCGTTAGCCTATACCATTCAGCCATTGACAACCTTATTTGTTGTTTTTTCACTTCAGAGATGATACAATTATCCTCAACTTTCAGGTTCACATAAAAGACTAGCACAAGGTTAGGGTAGATGGCTTTCTCTATGCTTAGGAAACCTAGCAAGCCTAAATTTTCTATGGTTCTAAAGCTCGCTAAAGGTTCACTCTCGCAGAAGGTGATGGGAAGATACCTAGGAGAGACGATCTTGCGAAGCTGGAAGTTTTTTTGGAATAACTCAGCTCACTTCATAGTGGAGAAGTGTCTCGTGAGGTCCAGGCCAGATATGTTACGTGAAGAGCCACCAGAGGACCCTGCAATGGTAGCCCCTGTTCTTGGGCGCTTTGAACGATGAGAAGATTCAGCTATTGATGAGTAGGAGTAGAGTGGGATGAGTGGTAAATGGTTGGGGATGAGTGAGGAGAGAGAGAGAGACGAGGTTAGGTCAGAGAAATGGAGATGGGGTTCGTGAGAGAAGATGGGGAGATTTGGGTGAGGGATGTGAGGAGATTTGGAGAGATGGGGTGTGTGGAGAGGATTTTCCGAGATTGAGAGAGGTGAAATGAGGGATTTTAATGGAGATTTGAGTGAGAAATGAGAGATTTTGAGGTTTTAGAGGTTTGGGGTGCGTGGGAGCAGATGAGGAGGACGAAGAAGATGAATAGGTTCTGAAAAAAAAAATGAGCTCTTACGCGCGTCAGAAACCTTTTTTTTTTTTTAAAAAAACCTGTGTAATCGATTACATTGAGTGTGTAATCGATTACATGCATTCTGGTGGGTATGTAATCGATTACAATTTTGGTGTAATCGATTACATGCTTTCTGGGAACCTTGTAATCGATTACATAGTTGATGCAATCGATTACCTGAGTTCTGAGTTAATTGTAATCGATTACAAAAGGTGTGTAATCGATTACATGCGTGACAGAACCTGTGTAATCGATTACAAAGGCATTGTAATCGATTACCAGCACTCTTTAACTCAGATTTTGCATTTCAAACAGCAAGTAATCAACTTTAATCCATCCAAACAGATCCAAAGCAACTTAGATCATTTCAAATCATCATTCAAACATATAATCTAATCATATTATGATTCAACTCACATAATTGATCAAAATTACCATTTTTACCAAGAATTTCACCATTTTTGGTGAAATTTTGAGGATGTTGAGTTGCTTGGGAGTCTTGGGCATGAGGGAGCACCTGCAAAACAACTTAGGGGAAATCTCCAACGCTCAAGTCAGTATTGGATTCAAATATGATGAAAAATTCAGAGATTATGCAGCAGTGTGGCATAATTATGCAGAAAAAGACAAGTTTATGCATTAGTTTTTAGGATTATGCAGCAATTATTTAACTTATGCATGATTGATCCAATATGCCAAGTTCATTTCTTATATAAAAAAATGCTTCTTTTGCTAGGGGTTTAGTGAAAATGTCAGCTAGTTGCTTAGTGGTTTCTACAAACTCAAGCATACAATCACCCTTTTGAACATGGTCTCTAATGAAATGATGTCTGATTTCAATATGTTTAGTCCTAGAATGCAAAATGGGATTTTTGGACAAATTGATTGCACTAGTATTATCACATCTTATGGGGATGTGATCAAGCTCAAGACCATAGTCCATGAGTTGTTGTTTCATCCAAAGGATTTGAGAACAACAACTCCTAACTGCAACAAATTCAGCTTCAGCTGTAGACAATGCCATACTATTTTGCTTCTTGCTATGCCAAGAAACTAGTGAGCTTCCAAGCAAGTGGCATGTCCCACTAGTGCTCTTTCTATCCATTTTGCACCCAGCAAAATCAGAATCGGAATACCCAATAAGACTACATGAGGCACCTTTAGGGTACCATAAACCCATTTGTGATGTGCCTATTAGATATTTCATTATTCTTTTAACAGCACTTAGGTGTGATTCTTTAGGATTAGCTTGATATCTAGCACACATGCATACACTAAACATTATATCAGGCCTACTTGCAGTGAGATAAAGGAGTGAGCCAATCATACCTCTATATTTCGTAATTTCTACTGATTTACCTCCTTCATCCTTGTCCAAATAGCAAGAGGTGCCCATAGGAGTAGCCATATGCTTGGCATTGTCCATTCCAAACTTCTTGAGCAGTTCCTTGCAATACTTGGATTGGCTTATGAATGTTCCTTCTCTTGTTTGCTTGATTTAGAGACTAAGGAAGAAATTGAGCTCACCCATCATAGACATCTCAAACTCACTTTGCATAATATTTGAAAATTCTTTACAAAGAGAGTTGTTAGTAGCTCCAAATATAATGTCATCAACATAGATTTGAACTAGAAGTATGTCATGCATTTTATGTTTTATGAAAAGGGTAGTGTCAACTTTGCCTCTAGAAAAACCTTTTTCTAAAAGGAATTTACTCAACCTTTCATACCAAGCTCTAGGAGCATGTTTTAAGCCATACAAGGCCTTTTTCAGTTTAAAGACATGGTTGGGCATTTCAAAATCCTCAAAACCAGGAGGTTGTTCTACATACACCTCTTCTTGTATAAAACCATTTAAAAAAGTACTTTTGACATCCATTTGATAGAGTTTGAAATCCATGATGCAAGCATATGCAAGTAACATTCTAATGGCCTTTAACCTAGCTACGGGAGCATAAGTTTCTTCATAGTCTATGCCTTCTTCTTGATTATATCCCTTAGCTACAAGCCTAGCTTTATTTCTTATTATTAAACCCGTTTCATCAAGTTTGTTCCTAAAGACCCATTTGGTGCCAATTATAGGATGATCATTGGGTCTTGGAACTAATTCCCAAACTTAATTTCTCTCAAATTGGTTTAGTTCTTCTTGCATGGCCAAGATCCAATGCTCATCATTAATGGCCTCATTTATGTCTTTAGGTTCAACTTGAGAGACAAAGGCTAGGTGATTACATGCATCTCTAAGTGAGTTTCGAGTGATTGCCCCTTTTTGATACTTCACCTATCACCTTGTCAAGAGGATGATATCTTGAAGTCTTCCATTCCTTAGGTAGATCCAAGATTTCTGAATCTTTTTACCATGAATGATCAAGGAGTTTCTTTTCTTGCTTCTTGGGCTCTTTCTCTTGATTTTCCAAGTGTGTTTTTGCCAAGATTTCTGCAACATCATCAACAAGCTTCTTTCTCGGCTCATTTGGGTTAGTTTCATCAAATGCAACATGTATAGACTCTTTTATGGTCATAGTTCGTTTATTATAGACTCTAAAGGCCTTACTATGAATAGAATAACCAATGAATATTCCTTCATCAGATTTTGCATCAAATTTCTCCAAGTTATCCTTTCCATTATTCAAAACAAAGCATTTACATCCAAAGACATGAAAATGTGACACATTAGGTTTCCTTCCTTTGTACAATTCATATGGGGTTTTCTTTAAAATTGGCCTAATTAGGGCTCTATTCATAACATAACAAGCGGTGTTAACCGCATCCGCCTAAAAGTATTTAGGAAGGTTGGCCTCATTGAGCATAGTTCTTGTCATTTCCTCTAAAGATCGATTTTTTCTTTCTACAACACCATTTTGTTGTGGTGTTCTAGGAGTAGAAAAATTATGCTCAATGCCATGTTCATCACAAAAAGTTTCAAATTCATGATTTTCAAATTCACCACCATGGTCACTTCTTATGGATGCAATACAAAAACAATTTTTGTTTTGGATAACTTTGGCAAGTTTTCTAAATGATTGAAAAGCATCATTCTTGTGAGCCAAGAATAATGTCCATGTAAACCTAGAAAAATCATCCACAATCACTAATGCATAGTAATTCCCACCAAAGCTCATAGTTCTAGAGGGACCAAAAAGATCCATGTGTAAAAGTTGTAAAGGTCTAGAAGTTGAAACTATGTTTTTAGCTTTAAAAGAGACCTTTACTTGTTTTCCTTTTTGACATGCATCACAAAGTTTGCCTTTTTCAAATTTGAGCTTTGGAAGACTAATCACTAGTTCTTTAGAAACCAATTTGTTTAAGTGATCCATGTGAATGTGAGTAATTCTTCTATGCCATAACCATGAATCATTTTCTTTACTTATAAAGTATTTAGCATCATTTGAGGAGATATCATTGAGACTAATCATATATATATTATTAACTCTATGACTAACAAACTTAACTTGCTTATCATCTTTTCCCTCAATTATGCAACAAGAAGAATCAAATATAACTCTATTGCCTTTATCACACAATTGACTAATACTAAGCAAATTATGTTTAAGTCCTTCAACAAGCAAAACATTATCAATAGATGATGAAGGGACCTTACCAACTTTATCAATTCTAAGAATCTTCCCTTTGTTGTTATCACCATATATGACATGACCATATTTATTGTGTGTAAGGGAGGAGAACTTGGAGCCATCACCGGTCATGTGCTTAGAGCAACCACTATCAAGATACCAACTTGAGCTCTTGGTCTTCAAGCACACCTACAACACACATTCAAGTTTTAACCTTTGGTACCCAAATTATCTTGGGTCCTTGTGTATTAGAGTTAGGCATAGTACCTTTAGGAACCCAAACTCTTTTTATTTCAACTTTAGTGTTTATGTTCTTTCTAACATTGCAAGTTGACGCACTATGCCCTTTCTTACCACAATGAAAACATTTGACAAATGGACTACTTGAGGTATTTGAGGAAACAAAGAAGTTCTTATAAGACTTTTGATGATTGTTTGGATTAAATCTCAAACCAACTTTTTGAAAAACACATTTTTGTCTCCCCAACAAAACATTTAAGTTGTCTATTCCAAAAGTGAATTTTGCAAGAGTGTTATTCAAATCTTCAATTTCTTTTTCAAAAACTTTGCATGATAAACAAGGTAATGATATGGATGTATTATCATGTGAGGAACAAGTCATGCATAATGAATTAGCATCAATGAGTCCTAAAGTCTCATTTTTAATTTTAAGCTCATTTATCTCCTTAGTTAAAATAGAAATTTTGTTTGCCAATAAGGAGATTGTTTTATTGGAAGATAAAACCATTTTTGTGAGCCTCAAAGATTCATCATGCAATTCTTGAAAGGCATGAGGCAAAGATGGGCTTCTTCATTCTCCAAATCGTCGGAAGAGCTTAAGTCATTGTCCTCCCAAGCTATATATGCTCTTCTTCCTTTCCTTTCCTTAGAAGGCCTTTTCTCAAACTTCTCCGTCTTCTTGAGATACATAAGACGCTCCATTTTCATGTGTCCCGGTTTTCCACATTCATAGTATTTTGGAGGAGTGGAGGATCCTTCTCCTTTGTGATACGCTTTCTTTTGAGGAAAGGGTGGTCTTTTTTGAAATCTCTTGTTCTTTAGAAATCTTCTAAATTTTCTCACAAGGAGACTAAGATTCTCCTCACTTAGCTCCACACTTTCACCATCCTCTTCACCACCTTCATCATCATCTTCAATTGTAGAGGAAGTAGCTTTGAGTGCGATTCCCTTCTTCTTTTTATCATGCTCTTCATTTTAGTTGAGCCTATTTAGTTCCAGCTCATGTTCTTGAAGCTTCCCAAATAAAGTGGCTAGAGACATGGTTGATAAATCTCTTGATTCCGCAATCGCAGTTACTTTGGGTTGCCAATTCCTGCTTAGACATCTCAAGACTTAGTTAATAAGATCCTTATTAGGAAATGTCTTTCCCAATGAGATAAGATGATTAACAATATGAGTAAACCTTTTTTGCATATCTTGAATACTTTCACCTTGGTTCATTCTAAACAATTCATATTCATGAGTAAGAGTGTTTATTCGAGATCGTTTTACCTCACTAGTACCTTCATGAGTTACTTGTAGGGTATCCTACATTTCTTTTGCGGTCTTACAATTTGACACCCTAAAGAATTCATCATATCCCAAGGATGTGGTGATGATGTTCTTAACTCTCAAATTGTATTGAACCTTCTTTTTATCATCATCGGTCCATTCACTTCTACGTGTATTAATTGTCACACTATCTTTAGTTTGTGTTGGGACGAAAGCACCATTTTCAACTGCGTCCCACACATCTAAGTCAATAGCTTCAATAAAAATTTTCATCCTTTCTTTCCAATAGGCATAACCATCCCCATTGAAATAAGGAGGTCTATTTATTGAAGAACCTTCATTTGAAAAACCATTTGAAGCCATCACTTCTCTTGAAGCTACTAAGCTCTTTATACAAGAGTCTAGCTCTGATATCACTTGTTACCAAGTGGCCTCAATACTCAAGAGGGGGGGTGAATTGAGTATGAAAACTAAGTTCGCAAATCTTTCGCAAATCGTTTGATAAACAATTTTCGTTGAAGCTAATTGATGATTAGAGATGATTGGATATAAAAGATAAACACTTTCACTTATAAATGCAATAGCCAAAGGTACCAATATTCAAGTAAATCAATAAAACAGTATTTAATATAAAGAGAAGGGTTTAGAGAAAATAAACACAATGATTTATCCTGGTTCGATCACTAATCCATTTGTGATCTACGTCCAGTCCCCAAGCAACAACTTGAGATTTTCCACTATATCGTCAAGTTTCAATGGGTGCTTGACAACCACTACAACCTTGAGCACTCAACACGTTGGGATACCTCACCCTTGGGGCTTGAGTCTCTTCAACTAAGGGATACCTCACCCTTTACACTTTGGAGGGATGCCTCACCCTCTTTACAAATCAATAATGATAGATTGAATGAAGCTCTCACTAGAGCAGATGATTACAAATTGAAGCTCTAATATGCTCTCAAAGATTTTTCACGTTTTTGGCAGAAAATAGAGCAAGAAATGGATTTGAGGATTGATTCACGTTTGGAAGTATTGGTGATCAGTTTTTGGTTCAAAGTCAACCTCAAATAAAGTCCCAACTTTGGTATTTATAAGTTTCTCAATTAATAGAGCCATTGGGGTGGTTTGGGCATGCATTTAATGCATTTAATATAGCTGTTGGACGTTGTCAGGGTTTGTGTAATCGATTACACAACTTATGTAATCGATTACATTGTTGTTCCAACGTGCTCTTGGCTTTCTAGGCTCTGTGTAATCAATTACATTATTTGTGTAATTGATTACATGGCTTCTGACTTGCTTATAATCGATTACAATATCCATGTAATCGATTACATGACTTCTGACTTGCTGTGTAATCGATTACAATATCCATGTAATCGATTACATGACTCTTTGAATGTGTTCTTGCCTTTCTAGGCTTGATGTAATCGATTACATATATTGTGTAATCGATTACATGGCCTCTGACTTTCTTGTAATCGATTACATTGCTCGTGTAATCGATTACATGGCTTCTGTTTGCTGTGTAATTGATTACAAATATCATGTAATCGATTACATTGACCTTTGAACACATTTTTCAAGTCCAATAAAGCTTGTAAGTCATTCTTAACACCTCAAGACACTTGATTAAGCATAAATCCTTTTAAGAGTGTTAGATTCAAGATAGAAACTTAAGTTTTCTTGAAAGCCATGTTTAACTTTGAAATTTCTCATTTATTTTGAAATGATATATTGAAAAACCATTTGAGAAATCTTGAGAGCATTTAACATAAATGTTCTAAGTCTTATAACTACATAAACCTCTTGACTTCTTTCTTTGGTCTTGATTTTTCCTTTTGCGCTTGATCTTCTCTTTTGCACTTGATCTTCGCTTTTGCCTTTGTTATCATAAAAAACCATTTGACATGCCTTAGAGACATAAGCATTCACATTTCTGATAAAAAAAATATTTTAAACTCTTACGGTCGCTGAACACCTCAAATTGAACTCCATAAAGATAATGTCTCCACATTTTCAAGGTAAACACTACGGCTACTAATTCCAGATCATGGGTGGGATAGTTCTCCTTGTGAGGCCTCAACTGCCTTGATGCACAAGCAACTACTTGCCTATGTTGTATCAAAACACACCCTATGCCCATCTTTGAAGCATCACAAAATACCTCAAAGTTCTGCTGTGGATCCGAAATTACCAAAACTAGGGTAATAGTCAACCTCAACTTAATCTCTTGGAAACTATCTTGACATTCTTGAGTCTAAACAAAAGTACTATCTTTCCTAGTTAATCTAGTCAAGGGTAGTGCTAACTGAGAGAATCTACTGATGAATCTCTTATAGTACCCAACTAGGCCTATGAAACTTTTGATCTCTATCACAGTGGTAGGTCTCTCCCACTACAACACTGCATCTACCTTACTAGGGTCCATTGAAATCCTTCCTTGAGAGATCACATGTCCCAGAAACTGAACTTCTATAAGCCAAAACTCACGCTTTGATAGCTTGCCAAATAGTTTTTTTCTCTCTAAGAATCTCTAAAATGGTTCTAACATGTAGCTCATGTTCTTCCATTGTTTGGAAAAAGATTAGGATATCATTTGTGAACACCACTACAAATTGATCTAGGTATGGTCTAAAAATTCTGTTCATGTAGTCCATGAGCACTGTTGGTGCATTTGTCAACCCAAAGGACATCACAAGATACTCATAATATCCATACCTAGTCCTAAAAGCAGTCTTTGGAATATCCTCATCCTTAACCCTTATCTGGTGATATCCTGACCTTAGGTCAATCTTGGAGAACACTGATGCTCCCCTCAACTGATTCATTAGATCCTCTATCCTAGGCAATGGATACTTATTCTTGATGGTTACCCTATTCAATTTTCTATAATCTACACACAGTCTCATGGTACCATCTTTCTTTTTCACAAGCAACACAGGTGCTCCCCAAGGAGAAACACTCAGCCTGATGAATTGTTTCTCTAAAAATTTCTCAATTTGCTTCTTGAGCTCTGCCAATTCTAAGGGTGCCATCCTATAGGGTGTCATAGAAATAGGTCCCGTCCCCAGTACTAAATCTATAGAAAACTCTATCTCTCTGGTGGGTGGCAAGTCAACTATATCTCTTGGGAATACTTCTGGGTACTTCCTCACTATTGGTATATCACCTGGGCTCTGTTCAACCTTTGTGTTAAGAGAAAAAACAAGAACATACCCTTGAGCTCCCTCCTCCAAACAGTGATTCACTTGGTTTGCATTGAGATACACTGACTCGGAAGGGTTAACTTTAGTAGATACTTCTGACGTAAACACTAAGGTTTTATCTGCATATTTTAAAAATACATGGTTGGAGGACAACCAATCCATGCCAAGAATAACATCAATATCTACTAAAAATAAACAGATAAGATTCACAAAGAATAGCCTATCCTCTAGCTTTATATAATAATCCAAACAAACTTTAGAAGTTATGATAGAGTTACTAGTGGGAATGGAAACAGATAAGTCAAAAGGAAGGTCTATCATAGGCAAATCAAGCAACTTCACATAATCACAATAAACAAAAGAGTGGGATGCTCCTAATTCATAGAAAATAGTTAAAAAGTGATCATGAATTAAGCATTTACCTTGAATCAGACTCGAAGACTAGGTCAGCTCCTTACCACTCAGAGTATAAACTTTTCTTGCTTCTTATGGTCTAGGGGTGAAAACAGTTTTTTGCTTCTATAGGCAATCTCTAGACATATGCCATGGTTGTCCATATGCATAACAAATTGACTGCCCTGCCAAGCAAGGCCTGTCTCTGTGCTGTCTCTCACACTTAGGACATTTAAGTTCCCCTGCTCCTCCTTTAACCTGTTTACCCTTGGCTTATTAGTAAGCGGGTTTAGGAGTCTCCTTCTTTTCATCAAACATCTTCCTCTTTTAGAAGTTTTGTGTTCTTTGCTCTGGTTGGGGTTGCAAACCACCGGTATCCACTATCCGACACTTATTCACCAATGACTAAAAGTCTCGAATCTCAAAGGGTCTAATAGCCCTCTAGATGTCCTCCCTTAGTCTTTCGTCAAACTTTGCGCATTCCACTTCTTGTTAGTGTGGAATCTGATGTAGGATGAGAACTTCGACAACTTATTAAATTTGGCCACATACTGGCCAATGGACATGCTTCCCTGTTCTAGCTTCAAGAACTCTATCTCTTTTGCATTGTGCAAATTCTGAGGGAAGAACTTCTCTAGGAAAGATCCCTTGAAGAATTCCTAAGTAACTTGGGTTCTTGAGGCATCCAACACCTTTTTTATATCTGTCCACCAATCTTCTGCGCCCCCTCTAACATGTAGCAGGAAAAAAGCATTCTCTATTCATCTGAGTAAGCCATTTCTATGAAGATCTTCTCCATTTCCTTGAGCCAACCCTTAGCTCTGACTGGGTCATACTCACCTCTATAGGATGATAGAGTAGACTTCCTAAACTCTGAGAGGTCCTAGAAGTTCTGATTCCTTCCAACTGGAGCCTCTTGGATTGGTTGCTCGCACTGAATTGGTCATGGTCCTGGTGGTGGAGGTCACTGATTTTCTAACCTCTCCAACATTCTATTTCTAGCAGATGTCTGATCTTGCATTACTTTGGCCATTGCCATAAAAGCCTCGTGTAACATCCTAATACTAATATCCCAATATACATAGTAGCCTAATCATATATCCGTAATGTTCATTGGAAACATTACAGAGAGCCATATGAAATGCAGAAAACATAAAACTCAGAACAAAAATGCATAAATATACAATATTAGCCTTACCAAAGACTTGACATATTACATAATTCTTTACATTACAAAAGAAGTACTAAAAGATACATATGTTATCACATAACTACTAAGATTATAACTATTCTAATCTTTAACTTCTTTTTTCTTCTTGTTCTTGGAAAAACTTTCACCTGGAATTACATGGCAACACAGCGAGGTGAGAATCAACAATTCTCAATATGAGTAAACCAAAACTAGTCATACATAACATAATAAACATAATCTTAACACATGCTAAATAAGATATGTTTAAAGAATCTACAAGGTTTAGCTTTAACATCTAGATAAATCAAGTTAACATACATTTCATCATACATATTTAGTCTAACTTAGAACCAAAATGCTTAACTAGGATTTCTAGTTTAGTGTATTATCTTGTGGTAAATAGAGGGAAAGCTCATCCCCATATTACACATACCCTGGCACTATCAAGAAGCTAGGGCTAAATCCATGTTCAAAAGAACCTTATGGACTCCTCAATTATCTCCTTTGGCCTAAATGATGGTACACAACATCAAAGGATACTCACACAGATCAATACTACCAAAACATCCTTCGTACATACATCTAAAACACCACATCATCACTTATTACTCGTAAGTGATACACATTACCACAAAAGTGGCCTAAGGTGATAGATGTTTACCTAAAGCAAACCATTGTTCTTGAATGCTCCAAGGGTCATACATATAACATACATACCAAAGGATCATTCCTTTACCAAATTACCTCTAGTAGCATATTAAACATAACCTATGCAAATCCATAAATCTTGGATGTTCAAAGGCCTAAGCTTTCTCATACTTGCAAGGTGATAGTTTCTCCCTCTTGAAAATATCTCTATTTGTGTCTTAACACACTTTAGGAAATATATACTAATGATTCCATCTAGTACAAAACTTCAAAACATCAAAAATGATATTTTTGGATATTCTGGTCCTCATGTCGTGGCACGGCATTGGCACCCCTTGTAACACCCCAACATTTGGGTTAAGTACGATATTGTCCTAAATGTACTGTTTTATATTTCTGTGAGTTATAAATTGAATTTGACTATTTTGTAATTGTATTTGACTGTTGTGTGTGATTTGCTCCGAGTCAAGAAAATAATAATTTTCTAGACAAAAAAATCTTATTTTAATTATTCAGAGTTAGGAGATCTTACTAAACTCAATTTCGAGTGATATGTATATTAATCTTTTAATTTTTAGGATTTAATTGTGTAATAAAATAATTTTATATTATTATAATATTATTTTATTTGACAGTACCTACTGTCTCAAAAACAGTAAAAATCTGCTTCAAAATGATCATGACCCAAAAAAGCCTGTGGGACCCACGTTTAGAAAAGCAGTCAATGTTTCTGGCTAGACTAAACCCTAAGCCAATGGGAACTAGTCAACAATAGTGGCTTGAAAATTTTAGACCAATAAGAAGCTAGTCCACAAAAGTGGTTAGACTTGTTAGTTTATGACTAGAAAACTTAACCAAGTTAGCTCAAGCCTAACTAAGTTAGCATAGGAAGCTTATGTAGTAACTAAATGAAGTAAACCTAGTTAGCTACCTATTTAAGTTCTAGTTAGAGAAGGTTCTAAAAATATCAAGACAAAGTTTAGTTTAGTTATCCTAAAGTAACTAGATAGTTAGGCAAGTAACTAAGTAAATTAATCAAATGCACATAAGTGTAACTAGATTTCATAAATGAACACAAACCTAGTTACTCTCTCTTGGAGCAATTCAGTTAGAGCTCTTCAAGAAGGATCAAGAAGGCTTAGTCACTTGATGACTTGATTTTCCCATACCAATGAGAAACAAGCTTGGAGCCAAAGCCTTTGATATCATCCATTGATCTAATCTAAGGTCATTAAGGAGTCTTAAGAGTCAACAATGATGGCCACCTCCTTTGAATGAAGTTCACGGCCAAGTGCTAGGCTAGGAGACCAAAAATCATTTCATCTTCATTTTCATTCTACTATCACTTGAAACCTTTCTTCTCTTTCTACTAAAAACCAAAGAAACACCATTTCTACTCCTCTTGAGAGCTCACGGCTACCACCCTAAATATACACCTCCACCCTTCTAAATTTTCATCTAACCCAACTTCTCAAAACCAAACAACATTCTAAGAACATCTCTAGTTAAGAGTTCTTCCAAAAGAATTCATCTTGAGCTTGGAAAATCACTTTGGAGATTTTTCCTACAAGGTGAAAATTCTTGTTTCTTATTTCTAACTTGATTTCTTAGGTTCTAAGCCGTAATTGATCCATGGTTTATGTTTTTCTCCCATAGTTATGACTTTTTAAAATTTGTTTGAGCATGTTAAGTTTCTCATGGGGGTCACACGAAAATCATAGGAGGAAAGTAGAAGGAGTTGTCTTCCTTTAAGGTAAGAGGGAGATTTAATCTCATCAACCTTGTGTGGTGGTGAGAAAATGGATTGTATGTGTAGTGAAGAATCCATAAGGATTCACTTGTTTGGTTGTTTAATGCTTTCCTATTTGTGGTTGATTTTATTTGTGAGCATATCTATAGTTTTAAAAATATATTGCATGTGTTTATAGATGTATAAATATTATTGTAGGATGTGAATAATATGCAAGGATTGAATGAGTGTTCCAAAGAACACAAAAGAAGGTCACGGCTTCTCCAAGAAAAAGAGAACCAAAATGTTCTCAACTATTTTCTAAAACAATGATTTAATGAATTTAGGTAAAAACAATGAATTTGAAAATGATTTAGAAGATAGAAAATGATTTAATGATTATTTGTGAAGGATAGGTTAAATTCGGCCAACATGCCATTCAATGTATATTTGATTCCCAAAATTATTTTCTAGGGTAGGTTAAGTAGTTAATCTACAAAAGAATTTAATTTCAATGAATCCCTAGGAAATAAAATAAATAAACTTAGTTTTAGAATTCTAAATTAGAAGAATTTGTTATAAGTAAGAAATAAAGAAAACACTTGAAAAATACTAACGTAGAGCTCACTCTTTGAGTTTTGAAGCGCGTTAGCAAGTTTCAAGGTGTGGATAATAATTTAAGGTTAAAATGTGCAGTATTTAGAGAAAAATGTAGAAAATACCATTTAATAGTTTTTCTAGACAAAATGCTGTCAAAATTTACTAAATCCAGACATATAAAAAGAGAAGGTTCCATAGTATGTTTATAATGTAAGAAAAAATATTCTACATAGTTTAAAAGTACTAAAGGTAGCTTATGCATTTTTAAAATAAAGATTTTTCAGCTATACAGTTTAGAAAATAATTTAAAAATCTTATGCGATTGAGAAAATAATTTAAAAACATTATGCGGTATTTAAAAATGTCAAAATATATTTGCACGATTTAAGAACGTTTGTAAAAGTGATGCGATTGTGAAAATGTGATAAAATTTCTATGCGACTAAATGGAATAGTGAGTTTTACTATCGGGCGAAAGTGGTGGACCCGGACATGTTGAGATATAGTACTGTCAAGTGGGGACATACAATATTTGTGAATATTAAGACTAAGGGTATTTAGGTAAATATGGTGATATATTGAGACTGAGGGTATTTTTGTAATTATAATTCTTAATCATACATTGAGAGTTGTGTCAATTTGGTTGAAAATTGGTGATTGATTGACGAGATGAATTACACCATGTTATAGGTGTGATAGGCGTAATGTGGTTCATTAATTGAACTTGGAGGCGTCAGTGTGCGGAGAATTCCACATGCGGACAGTTGGTAGCTCCTCTGGGCCGTGGTAATAGGCAACACACTAATGATCTCGACAAACACTATTCTTAATCAAGATCTTGTGGGGACTATTTGGTACAATGCCTGTAGTGCACGACGTATTTGGACAGTGTACTACTACATGATGTTTTGGACTGTGGGCTATAGACACGACGTTGGACAGTGTAATAGTTTGGTTGGGCAGCCTGAGGTACTGATAGTTCTTTTCGGATCATTCTCTCTAATGTATGTGTTTAGCTCCATGGAGTAGGAACGAGTCGGTATGCATTAGCATCCATGATCTGCATCTCAATGTTTACTATAATTTGTGATAGAATGTATGATGTGTTAATTTGAGGTACTATATATATGATGTAATGGTATGCATTATTGTGGTACTTGTTTGTATTGTCATTTTCTTTATTGTCATGTGAGTAATGATGTAGATTGTCTCACCTCTTTATATGTATTTCTCTGTATTATTATTATATTCTGTAAAGAGTTTGAGGAAGAGGAAGAGGAGTAGCCTCTTGATATTCAGTATCTTGAAGAGAATAAGCCTAGTAAGCAATGCATGGACGGCGAGCAGTTAGATCACCCCTACCATCTAGATTGATCTTGTGATCATGACGTTGCCTGGATTCTTTGGTTTTGTGAGACTTGAGTTTCACGGAGACTTTGAGGCCTGGCGAATGCGTGAGGATAGAGGATCGGTAGTCTACGTGGGACATTTGACTGTGTCTCTGCGTAGAGAGTTTGATGAGGAGCTTATTTTTACTACTACCCTGTACTTACATCTTGAGATGCCTTTAACTCTTAGGCATTATTAGGGAGAAATTTTCCATGCGCCTAGTGAGATCAGTAGTGTGTCGACAGCACGGACTCACGTCTGTAGAGCTGTGAGACATCCAGGATTTCTGCTATCCGATGATCCATCTGAGAGTGATCCTTCGAAGGGTTAGGAATCTTTGATGTGCACTTGGGCATGTTATGTTTTAGTATTATGCTGACTCTTTACTATTTTGTTAAATATTTGTAGTTGTAAATTATTTGTATACTTAAGACAAAATCATATGTACATTATGGTGTGTGATTATGTTCTGCCTTATTTTGTGTTTCGTGTTATTTTGTTTAACGTTATTATGTATAAAAGGAAAAATTTTACAACTCATATTATTTATGTAACAAACGTATTATAACTTGGGTAAGATTTTATTTTATTACATAAAAAAAATGTGACATCCCCATAAGGGTGTTACACCCCACGATGCCCTGCTCTAGGTTCTATGATGATGCACCTCACGCCTCAGCATGGCCTCTTTACCCTGCTCTAGGTTCTATGTTGATAGCAAAAAATGATTTCTGCAGAATTCTGTAGAAACCATGCACTGTTCCATTGGAACTTTGCATGGATTTTGGCTATTCCAAAACAAATTCTAGGTGATCCTAAGTTCCTAATCAGCCTTTAACACATAGAAGACATCAACCACCAACTTAAACCTCTTAATTTGGATTATGAATCAAAGTCACACATGCTTTGACCTAAAACTCATTTTCGCGCATCAAAGGTCTAAATGAGATGTTCTAAGTTTATAACTCAAACTTATGCTATGAATAAGTCATAAATACCCATTGAAACACATCCAAGCAATTAAAACACATCTAGAACTCATTTTGACCTACTATGCACCAAAAGTGCATCCATGGAGAAAATGAAGAAAAGAAGTGCAAGCACTTTAAATCCTCTACCGTTGGCAGCTAAGATGTAGATTCAAGTTTGGATTGATCACACCTTGGACATTCCTTTGGCTTTCCTCTTCTTATCTTCCTCTTCCTTCTTCTTTCTTTCCTCTTCTCTCCTTTGCTCTTGCTTGTTTTCTATTTTTGAAATTTGTAGCAAAGAACCGTGAAAGAGGGTTTATAAAAAGACTTCCAAAATACTCTTAAGGCCCTTAAGACCATAACTGATAAATCCCAATATGCTAAAAATACTTAGATTTAGCTAAATCAAGATTTTCAACTTCCAACAACTTTGAAATAAATACTAAGATTCATTAAATAAAAGTTGTTTCACCATTATCTTATTTTTTCATATCTGCTGCTAGTCAATCCAGCATAAAATGCACAACCAGTATGCCTAAAAATGCCAAATTAAGTCAGTTTAGCTTGAAACTTTAACTACATCTTGTTTCATACATTTGTGACCTAGAAATAAATTATCTATATTTATTTTTCTTATCTAAGTAATTTATACTATTATCTGGGTCATTTTAAGCTACATTTCACCTTCGGAGTTACAACAAAGTGCTTAAACTAACTCTATTTGTCACAAAATTAAACAGCCATGTTAAGCAAGTCATATGCTACCTTTTGTACATATAAACAAGTCTAGCATATCATTAAGATTATTACATTTCTCCCATCTTTTTTAAAATTTTGACCCCAAAATTGCTTACCTACTAAGAACAATTCTGGAAAGTCCCGTATAAGTGGGACTCTAGCTCCCAAGTAGCCTCTTCGGTGTCAATACCACCCCATAAAACCTTCATCAGAGGAATCTGCTTACCTCTAAGCTCTTTGACTCCTCTGTCCATGATCCTTACCGATTGTACATTATAAGACAAATCATCTCTTAACTGTACAAATTCATGTTCTATGATATGCAAATGATCTGGATTATACTTTCTCAACTAAGACTCATGAAAAACGTCATGAAGGTTAGACAAACTGGGAGGAAGGGCTATTTGGTAGGCTACAGGTCCAACTTTGTTCATGTTGGTGTATGCCCAAGAGGACAATATATATATATATTTTACAATACTTACATACAATGTATTATGCTATTTTTAATATATGAGGCATTTCATTTATTGTGTTATTTATGATAAGCATAATAAAGTTCTTAAAATAGTAAGTTTGATGCCATAAGACATCAAGTGGATGACTTGATCATGAGATCTTGTTAGATAAAATTAGAATAATATTCTTAAATGTCCCTAGTCAAGTATTATTGTTAATTAGGACAACAATAATGTATTGAGACTGATATGTGTGTAGACTAATGACCACATCTCATGAGTCATGGATATGAGATATCAAGTCTTCATATGGGTACATATTAGAGTAATGATGTACTGGAATGACCTGCCTTGAGAACGCTACTTGGATCTTTACGTGAGTGTCATAAGTGATTCTCATAGTGACAATGGTGTATGTGGTCCTTTAACCTGAAATCACTACGATTCTTATATGAGGAGCTGTGTGTTTTAATGCCATCAAATGTCATATGTAACAAGGTGATTATAAAGTTTGTTATTGGACATACCGTGAATCATACAGAGGGATGTGAGTGACCTAGATAGGATTTGTCACTCCTACATAATAAGAGCGATATCTTTGGGCCCCCTCATTGAGTGAGACTACGAAATGCATGGTCATGCTCAAATGAGTCAATATGACATATCGATCTCATTTGTTGTTACAAAGTCTACTCGAGTATCAGTAAATGAAGGATTGAACTATACAAGGGCGACGCATTCCATGCCTTGTGTTCAATCTAGATATCTTGACAAAGGGACTAAACTACACGGAAACATTAGTCACGGAAAGGTTATGTCAAATCATTGACATTCTCATTACTTGCGTAACAGCGATGTATTGCTAGATACTACTCACTGCTTGTAATATTAAAATGAGATTTTAATATTACTGTCAATATTATGAGAACCTACAGGATCACACACATAGAGCAGACTAAATTGGAGCAATCCAAGTTGGACTAGGACTCAATCGTGGGCCAGATCCATAATAGATGAGTCTAGGGTTATACAGCTTACCTTGCCACTGCTCTCACTCGCTTTAGGTAGCAGCTATTATAAATAGCACTGCTAAGGGGCTGTCAAGGCACGTATAACAGAACCCTAGCTATACCTAAAAAAATAGTGAGTGAGTGAGTGACAATTTTCTCTTCTGTTCGCAGCTAGCACCGTGTCAGAGACGTGGGACTCCTTTTTTGCCGATGATGGACATTTGTGAGTCTGTTCATGTGGATACCGTAGAGACATCGTCAATGTTACGACGTTGCTAATTCATGTCATTTGTTTGTTATCTCGCTTCAAGAGGTAAACTCAAAAACACATATTATGGTCTCTTTTCGCATGGATCCTTAGTGAGAATTTTTTTTTTTTGCTGCATGATGTATCCGTAATTCCCAACACTTCAGAATTTAATAGGGACCAAGAAAATAATGATTTAAATTTTGAGTTTCAAATGTTGTACTAATCCCTGTAGTAAGAGTAACTCTTAAAAATACATGATCTCCCTCATCAAACTTAAGAGGTCTCATTCTCTTGTTAGGATAACCCTTTTTTCTGACTTTGAGCAGTAACCAACCAATCGTTAATCATCTTGATTTGCTCTGTGGTCTACTGGACTAAATCTGGACCTAGGATGGTTCTCTCACCAACTTCATACCAACATAGAGGCGATCTATACTTCCTTCCATATAAAGCCTCATAGGGTGCCATATCTATGTTGGAATGGTAGCTATTATTATAGGCAAACTCCACTAAAGGTAAGAACTTATCCCAACTATCCTGTTGTTCTAAAACACATGCTCTAAGCATATCCTCAAGGGTTTGGATAGTCCTTTCTGTTTGCCCATCTATCTGCGGGTGATAAGTTGTACTAAGGCTTAACTTAGTCTCGAACGCTTGTTGCAAGGCTCTCCAGAATCTAGATGTGAATCTAGGATACCTATTGACACTATGCTTATGGGACTCTATGCAACATAACTATCTCTTTCAGATATAACTGAGCTAATTTCTCTAGACGATATTTAGCTCTCATTGGAAAAAAGTGGGAAGATTTGGTTAATCCACTATGACCCAAACTGCGTCATATCCTGACTATACCCTAGGTAGACCCATTACAAAGTTCACATAAATCTTATTCCATTTCCACTCAAGGACTCCCAAATGTGGAAATAAGTTTACCCCAAATGATTTAATATGTTAAGTTTTGATGATGACAAATACAAGACAAAAAGAACACTTTGCATATGTTCTTTGTTGCATCCTATATAGAGCATATCCATTAATAATTGATAAATATCTTATTTGAATGTGTCTATGAAAGTCTTATATGCATGTTAAACTAACTAGAGTTAGACATTTATGAATCATGCATATGAAGATATTGAATTATGAATTTGGACTAACTATGCTTATTTAAGTGAGCAATACTTTGTAGGATAGTTCAAGTATCAAGAGTGAGTATTGCAACAAGAAAGCAAAAGATCTCAATTAAGCTCAATACAAGGAGGATGTGAATGCCTATTTCATGAAGGTATTGATAAACATCAAAGTCATGTCAAAGACCAAGTCCAAAGGAAGATTAAATGGTATAGCTTATAGGACTTAGTGTCTTTATGTAAGAAGCCTTATAGATATCTCAAATATGTTTTTACAAATGTTTTTCCTATGCTAAAATACCCAACAAATAAGTTTTGAAAAGTTATTTATGGTGGTAGTTCAAATTTATGAAAAATAGCCAAGTTTAAGTTTTGTAAAACTGACCTTTGGTCATTCTTTTAATCATATCTTTCAAAATACTTTGAGTTTTGTTTTGAAACTTCTTTCATTTGAAAATAGACTCAAAGATCTTTCCAATAACTGGTCATTTGCTTTAAAAGGATAAGAAATGAAGAAGTTATGACCATTTAAAGTCAGTTTTCGAAATCAGAGTGGTTTTATTCGAATAAACATTTGGTTATTCGAATAAACTTTTAGTTATTCGAATAAAACGTTAAAAACACATTTAATAACATTTTCTGGGTCATGTTATTTGAATAACCCTTTGGTTATTCGAACAAACCATTAAAAACTCGTTCTGGTATGATTTCTGTGGTGTGTTATTCGAATAACATATGCTTTATTCGAATAAACCACTCTGATTTCGAAAACTGACTTTAAATGGTCATAACTTCTTCATTTCTTATCCGTTTAAAGTAAATGACCAGTCATTGGAAAGATCTTTGAGTCTATTTTCAAATGAAATAATTTTCAAATAAAACTCAATGTATTTTGAAAGATATGATTAAAAGAATAACCAAAGGTCAGTTTTGCAAAACTTAAACTTGGCTATTTTTCATAAATTTGAACTACCACCATAAATAACTTTTCAAAACTTATTTGTTGGGTATTTTAGCATAGGAAAAATATTTGTAAAAACATATTTGAGATATTCATAAGGCTTCTTACATAAAGACACTAAGTCCTATAAGCTATACCATTTAATCTTCCTTTGCACTTGGTCTTTGACATGACTTTGATGTTTATCAATACCTTCATGAAATAGGCATTCACATCCTCCTTGTGTTGAGCTTAATTGAGATCTTTTGCTTTCTTGTTGAAATACTCACTCTTGATACTTGGACTATCCTACAAAGTATTGCTCACTTAAACAAGCATAGTTAGTCCAAATTCATAATTCAATATCTTCATATGCATGATTCATAAATGTCTAACTCTAGTTAGTTTAACATGCATATAAAACTTTCATAGACACATTCAAATAAGATATTTATCAATTATTAATGGATATACTCTATATAGGATGCAACAGAGAACATATGCAAAATGTTCATTTTGTCTTGTATTTGTCATCATCAAAACTTAACATATTAAATAATTTGGGGCAAACTTATTTCCACAATCTCCCCCTTTTTGATGATGACAAATCACCAAAGAAAAATATGTTGAGCAATATACAAGAATGAATATTCATGTAAGCATATCAAACAATAAGTACAAGAACATATTTTTTTTTTAATTTTCACTCCCCCTATTTGACATCAACAAAAAGACGTAGAAAGAAAAGAATATTTTCTCCCATTTATTCATTCTACATATGATAGCAATCAAATACTTTATGTAATCAAATAAGGATGTAAAGCAAGAGATATAAACAACTTAAGAGTTAGACTCCCCCTCAAAATATGCATATTATCAAAATAATAGATAAAAAAAATATGTATGCGAAGACCATGTAAGCACATTACCTTAAAGAAAAGCAAGGCAAATCCTCAAACAAAAAAGGTCATTTTAAAACTTCTCCCCATTTCAAAAAGAATTTTACAAGAGCACATTATATTTTCAAAAACATATATTCATTGAAAAGCATCTAGTCATTTAAGATTAATTTATCAACAAGTATCATACAATCCATATCATATAAAATACCACAATAGCTTAGGGATAGAGATACTTATTGAGATAGATGAAGAGTGATGCTTCTGTAGAATGTTCTTTGTTTATTTGTCCTTTAAGTTTGAGCTTTCTTCCATTGAGTATTCCATTCCATTGCACTTGAAGAAAAGCTTCATTATCTTTCTCTTCATTTGAATTCCTTTCAACTTTTCTCGTTTATCCACATATGCTTGTACAAGAAGAATGTCATGCTTTTTATTTTTAATAAAAAGGGTAGTGTCAACTTTTCCTCTTGAAAAACCATTTTCCAAAAGGAACTTACTCAACCTTTCATACCAAGCTTTAGGAGCTTGCTTTAAACCATATAAAGCCTTTTTAAGTTTAAAAACATGGTTGGGTAGTTCATGATTTTCAAAACCCGAAGGTTGTTCAACGTATACCTCCTCTTTAATATAACCATTTAGAAAAGCACTCTTGACATCCATTTGATATAATTTGAAATCCATGATGCAAGCATAAGCAAGTAACATTCTTATAACTTCTAATCTAGCTACAGGTACATAGGTTTCTTCATAATCTATTCCTTCTTCTTGATTATATCTTTTAGCAACCAATCTAGCTTTGTTTCTAGTTATTAACCCATTTTCATCAAGTTTGTTTCTAAAAACTCATTTAGTTCCAATTATGTAGATGATATTATATTTGGTGCTACTAATGAATCCCTTTGCAAAGAATTTGCTAAGTCAATGCAGAATGAATTTGAAATGTCAATGATGGGAGAATTGAATTTCTTCCTCGGACTACAAATCAAACAAACGAACGAAGGGACTTTCATAAGTCAAACAAAATACTGCAAGGAATTGCTCAAGAGATTCAAAATGGAAAACGCTAAACACATGGCCACTCCGATGGGCACGTCTTGCTACTTGGACAAAGATGAAGGAGGTAAATCAGTAGAAATAACGAAATATAGAGGTATGATTGGATCTCTCCTTTATCTTACTGCTAGTAGGTCAAATATTATGTTTAGTGTATGCATGTGTGCTAGATATCAGGCATGTGTTATAAGTGATTTATTCGAATAGGACTTCGTTTATTCGAATAAACTCAATCCAATTTTACGCAACGGCTATTTTCTATGCTTTTAATGTGATATTAAATGATATCCAACGGCTATTTTCTTAAGAACACTATAAATACATGTTTCTGGGACATCTTTTGGCAACACCCCATTTATCTAAAATAATTCTTTCTTGCTTTATTTTGTGATACATATTTTACCAAATTTCTGTGCTCTTTTTTGCCAAAATTTGAGATATCCTTAGAGAGCTTCATAAAGCTTCAAATTGTATCATCTACTCTTTGTGAGAGTTTCTCTTTATCTATATTTCTATTCTACTATATTGAGGGTGAGGTATCCTTCAAGATTTGTATAAGGGTGAGGTATCCCTTCAAGGTTTGTATAAGGGTGAGGTATCCCTGCAGGCTGAGACTTTAGCACAAGGGTAGAGTTTCCCTGTATGTGAAAAGTGCTCTCTTATGTAAAGGTTGCAAGCACCTATTGGAATCTTGTATACATAGTAAAAAATCTCGAACTGTGTTTCGGGAACTGGACGTAGACCACAAGTGGTTGGTGGTCGAACCAGGATAAATATCGTGCCTGCTCTTCTTCTCTTTATCTCTTTATTTTATTGCACATTTAATTTCCGCTATTCTTAAAGTTTCTTTTCTTCATCACGTTCCTTCTGTGCTTTTATTTAAATAGCTTAAATATTGTATTTATTTTAAGAGCATTTGTGAAAAAGTTTTTATACCCAATTCACCCCCCTCTTGGGTAATGGTTGCTATGACTAACACCAAAGACTATAAGGGTCTTGCGGGCTTCTGATGTTCAATCTTCAGCTTTTGACAAACTAAAACATCTTGAGACATATTTTGCTATGTCCCTTGTAACATCCTAATACAGATATCTAGGTATATTATAGATACACAAGGATATTGAGTACTAGAAATGTCACTTCTACATAATTAACTAATACAAATATCTATAATCACAATGAGTCATTATAGAAAGTCTTGAGAAGTTGTGGAAAAACTTAAACTCATATATAAATATATACAACACTAGCCATAGGAGGGCATATTGTAATACATACAAAACAAATATAAACTGTATACATAAGTTCTGGCTAGAATAGCATATAAAACTATACTAGTCTTCATGCTTCATCATATATCCCTTAACAAGGTCTATACCTGGATTTACATGGAAAAACAACTGGGGTAAAATTTATAATTCTCAGTAAAAGCAATTCCAATACCAGCTAGCTATAACATTGTATAAACAAATATAACAATTGCTATAACTACTAACATAGAAGTTTCCTCCCTAATTCTCATAACTACACTCTACCTAGTAGTATGGTCTAAACTGATAGCCTACATATTGTTAGATATAAACAACTGCCAATACAATTGTAAATACCAACAGTAATAGACAATGCACATACAACTGTCTATAAATGCAATGTAGATGATATGCAATATGATTATGCCTAAGCAAGATCCTAAAGATATGCTTGTATAATGTTTTGTTTTGAAATACATGTAGAGTTTTATGTTGAAAACAAAGAAGGTCATTAGGAACTGGTTTAGTATATTATCCCGTGGTGAATAGAGAGAAAGCTTATCCTCACATCACACATATATTGGCATACTAAGAAGTTCGATCTTCATCTTTCCTCAAAGAGGCTTTCGGATTTCCCGTTTATCTCCTTTGGCCTTGGCACTATCGAGATATCAGGTTTATGTCCTTCCTCCAAAAAGTCTATCAGACACCCATCTATCTCCCTTGGGCCTCCATCAATGGGTATCAAAGGATACTCACTAAGATCAATACTACTAGTCCATTTCTATAGATACACATCCTTACTTATATCTCAACACCACCTCATCACTTATAACTCTTAAGAGATCTCTATGCAACACTATATTGCTGAAGTGTTAGATACTCACCTATGGCAAACCATTACTCTTGGTTGCACTAAGGTTCTTACTTTTCATATACAAACTAGATTAACTAACTAGTGTATGAAAAACATAGTGTTATGTTTACCTCTTACATAAACACCACTTTAACTTTCCTATAGACTCAACTCATCCTAGTGAAAGATTCTATCTTAGCTAATGCCTCATTCAACCTTGCTTAAGGAAATAAATGAAAATTTCACTATAATTATGCATACTTAATTAATGTAACAAGCTTACAAGTCAACATTCATCCTTTTGTGTATTCTACAATGCACAAGGTACCGTCTAACTAGCGACTTAGTACATAACATCCCCTCTTTGGAGCTAAATACACAACCTTATCTCCACTCAAGTGAATCTAACTCAAGAGTGGTTCTTACTTACAACTCTTTGTTGCTTAAGGTTCTAGGTACCTTCCCAAGGTAATCCACTACTCTTAGATATCCTAAGGCTTATACCTTCCTTATCCTTACTAGAGTGAATCCTACAATCCATCCTAGTATACTTGTCTCCATTGCACCATCTCATCACATCTTAAGTGATATGTAATACAACACTAGGTTGCCTAAGGTGCTATGTTCTTACCTAGGGCAATCCTTCACTTTTAGGATGCTCAAAAGCCTAAGCTTTCTCATTCATTCTAAGTGATAGCTCCTCACTTGAAATATCCTTATTTGTGTCTTAACATATATTAGGAAACATATACTAATGATCCTATCTAGCCAAGAACTTGAAAACATCAAAATTGTCATTTCTAGAGGTTCAGGGCCTCATGTTGTAACATCCCAAGACTTCCTGCAGGATCGATGGGTGTCCCCACAAACTAACACGAGTCTTTTCAGCGTGCTTTGTCCTCACTCACAAATATCCTAGGAAACTTCCTAAGAGGTCACCCATCCCACAAGTGCTCCAAGTCAAGCATGTTTAACTATGTAGTACTTATGTTCTTGGCTCCCAAAAAGAATATGCATATTGTTGATATGTGTGGTGCTAATCAATTCCTTTAATCCATCCTCAAATATGCAGTCCCATACCTACACAGTCTCTAGATCCCTCTCATTCCGGTATGTATTCAATTCATTCATGTGTCCCTTCGCTTAGAAGCCTGCCAGGAGCCGTTCCTTGTCCATGCTTCATCTTTTAGCATCGGTGACCACTCCTCACCCTCGTCGGCCCGAGTATCACATGCCCACCAGCTTCCGTGTGGTTCGTCCCTGAACCACACCATACCAGGAGAGGTCCTAGCTTTGATACCATTTGTAACGTCCCGAGACTGCTTGTAGGATCGATGAGTGTCCCCACAAACTAACACGGGTCTTTTCAGCGTGTTTTGTCCTCACTCACACTCATCCTAGGAAACTTCCCAAGAGGTCACCCATCCCACAAGTGCTCCAAGTCAAGCACACTTAACTATGGAGTACTTATGTTCTTGGCTCCAGAAACGAAGATGCATCTTGATGATATGGGTGTTGGTGTATGCCCTAGAGGCTAATACATTTTCTGTATTTGCATATATTCTATTATGCTATTTTATATATGAGGCATTTCATTTATTGTGTTCTTTTTGATAAACATAATAAAGTCCTTAGAATAGTAAGTTTGATGCCATAGGACATCAAGTGGATGACTTGATCGTGAGATCCTTTTGGTTACAACACTATTCTTAAATGTCCCTAGTCAAGTATTATTGTTAATTAGGACAACAATAATGCATTGAGACTAGTATGTGCGTAGACTGATGACCACATCTCACGGGTCATGGATATGAGATATCAAGTCTACACATGGATACATATTAGAGTAATGATGTATTGACAGACCCGCCATGAGAACGCTACGTGGATTGTTACGTGAGTGTCAAGCGATTCTCATAGTGATAATGGTGTATGTGGTTCTTTGACCGAAATCACTACGATTCCTACATGAGGAGTTGTGTGTTTTAAATGCCATCAAACGTCATCTGTAACAAGATGATTATAAAGTTGGTTATTAGACATATTGCGATGCATGTGGAGGAATGTGAGTGACCTAGATGGGATTTGTCCCTCCTACATAACAGGAGTGATATCTTCAGGCCCCCTGATTGAGTGAGACTATGAAATGCATGACCATGCTTAAATGAGTCAATATGAGATATTGATCTCATTTGTTATTACTATGTCTACTCGGGAATCATGAAACTGAAGATTGAATTAAACAAGGGTGACACGTTCCATACCTTGTGTTCAATCTGGATATCTGGACAAAGGGACTAAACTACACGGAAACATTGATCACGGATAGGTTATGTCAAATCACTGACATTCTCATTACTTGGGTAGCAGTGATGTGTTGCTAGATACGCTCATTGTTTGTAATATTAAAATGAGATTTTAATATTACTACCAACGTCATGAGAACCTGTAGGGTCGCACACTTAGAACAGACTAAATTGGAGCAATAAGGATCCAAGTTGGACTCGGATTCAATTGTGGGCCTAACTCATGACAGATGGGTTTTAGAGTTGCACTTACCTTATTTTGTTATTGCTCACACTCACTTAAGGCAGCCTACTATTATAAATAGTATCTTGTTAAGGGGGCTGCTATAGATGTCACATCATAACCCTAGCCGCACCTAAGAAAGTGAGTGAGAGACAAGTGAAAGGTTCTTCTCTTCTATTCGCACTAGCACCGCGAAACGAGGCGTGACTCCTTTTGCAAGTCCTGTTCGTGTGGATATCGCAGAAACATCATCGCTATTACGGTGTTGGTGATTCACCTCGCTTGTGTTTATCACGCTTCAAGAGGTAAATTTTAAAAAAACTCGGATTATGGACTTTTCGCATGGATCCTGTGTGGGAATCCTATTATTCCATCATGCGAGATATTTTGATCCGCAATTCCCTACAAATGGTATCGAGACACTTGCGAAACTATGATTCGGTTTTTCTCGCTTTTCTTGTTATATGCGATAACATGATTCGTGCTTTCCTTTCATAAAAGATATGATCTTTATATGTTATTTCGAAATCGAAATAATGATGTATGAAACCGTGTTCTATTTTATTTGTTGTTTACGAAACATGTTGATGTTTTTGAAACCATGAAGATGTTCATATAATTCTCGCGAAAACGGTTTTGAATGCTTTCTCGTTCTTGCATTTTTCTCGATATCTATATATGTGATATGTATGATTCTCGCGAAAAATGATTTTGAATGCTTTCTATTTTGCATTTTTCTCGATATCTATATATGTGATATGTATGATTCTCGCGAAAATGATTTTGAATGCTTTCTGTTTCGCATTTTTCTCGTATGAATGTGATATACACAGAAATAGCGACATAAGGTTTTGGAAACCTTGTTTCCGTTTTGCGACGGCTATGAAGCTTCCTCGTGACATGAAGTGTTCATGTCTTCACGAAGTCTGGAAACCCTGTTTCGGATAGGTGATAGCGGCCGTGAGTTACCCCGCGGCACATGAAGCGTTCATGTGTTTGCGGGCCTTAGGGTTCAAATGTTGTTGCCCTAGCCGTCATGGAGGCAGAAGGGGTCCAACTCGAATTTTTCTCCAAGAAACCGAGGGGGCGCTGCCCCGAACCCCGTTGCGTGGTGTGTGATATTCGAAAGCGCGATATTCAAATCTTTGTTTTTATAATTCACAAAATAATAATGTGTTATTTCTTTGTGTTTATGTATTCTTAGAGATGCATGGTGCATGGTTATGGCCTTAGTCTTTATTTTATGCTATTTTGGTTATTTTAAATACGACCTGCGTGTCGTGCCTTTCTCTCTACATTCTGATTGTACATTCTCTTCTCATCTAACTCCCCTCGAATGTAAAAGAGGTTTCTATAATGTAATCATCATGTGGAGACAAGGAGATGGCATCAAGTGAGGACATTGGTGGGAGATGCTTGGTGAAGCTGGCTTTTTTAAAGCTAATCTCTTAGAGGCCATAACCATGTCACATTTATTATTTGCTTTATATGTATGAGATACATGGATGATGTTTATGGTATGTTAAACAAGTTTAATAAATGGTGAGATCTAATAATAAAATTCCTCAAAGAAAATATTAAGTCATTATGTGATGCCTTCCAATGCGTGGCACTCATCAAGACTAATATCGATTAAGTGTAGGTCCGCCAAAGCAGGGTGCCTTTATCTATATTAGTAAGATGCGATGGGATAAGAGTAATATCCAAATGCCAACCATTGGGTCTGACTTAACTAGGCCATTTCAATAGGATTGAAGGCTTAGAGGCATGAAGTTGGGCTTTAGTCCATTAGATGGATTAGAATAAGTGTTATTCACCCAACTATCCAAGAGTTGCATGTGATGTAATTGGAAAGAGTTTCCTACCTAAATAATCGAATTTTGGGCGATCAGCCAAAGCTGACTCAAAGCTAGGTAAAATATGGATCTTGGCCCACTAGGAAATCTTTCGATGGGATTTTCCGAGTCAATGCTGAGGGTCATTGATTTGAATAAAATAGTGGGAGGCATATTTAATTAAAAGACCTCATTAAATATGTGTATGGCATGATACTTATATTTTACATGTTTCTGTTAATAGATAACCATGGCAACAAACACATCGGGTACTTTATCATTGCGATCCGTCCTTGAGAAGGACAAGTTGTCTGGAATAAATTTTCTAGACTGGTACAGGAATTTGAGGATTGTCCTCAAGTAAGAGAAAAAGCTGTATGTTTTGGAATAACCTATTCTCGAGCCACCTGCTGCTAATGCCCCTAGAACTGAAAGAGATGCTTATAAGAAGCATCAAGATGATGCCTTGGACATTGGATGTCTAATGCTGGCCACCATGAACTCTGAGCTCCAAAAGCAACATGAGAACATGGATGCATACGATATGATCGTACACCTTATGAAGCTCTATCAAGAGCAGGCCAGTACATGAGAGATTCGAGGTCTCTAAAGCACCTTGTTTCAAAGTGCAAGCCGGTAGAAGGAAGCCCTGTTGGTGCTCATGTACTCAAGATGATTGGGTACATTGAAAACCTAGAGAGACTGGTTTTCCTTTGGGCCAAGAGTTGGCACATCGACTTAGTCCCGCAATTGTTGCTTAGGAAAGTTTCGATCAATTTGTCATGAACTACAACATGAATGAGATTGACAAATCACTACCAGAGTGTTAGGCATGTTGAGAATCGCCTTGAGCGTAACATCAACAAAGGTAAAGGGAAAGCCATAATGATGGTCCAAAAGAATAAGGGCAAGAAACAAGTGAGAAAAAGCCCAAGGACAACTGGAAGGGCAAGGGCAAGGACAAGTCCAAGCCTAGCACTTCTAGCTTGAAACCAGTGGGTGGAGTGGCTAAGAAGGTACATGCTTCCATTGCGGTCGACCGGACATTGGAAGAGGAACCGTGCCAAGTTCCTGGAGGAGCTCAAAAGAAGAAGGGAAGTGAGACTTCCACTTCAGGTATTTTTGTTATTGAAGTCAATTTATCTACTTCTGCATCATGGGTATTAGATACTGGATGTGGATCTCACATTTGTGTAAATGTGCAGGATCTAAAGAGCAAGAGACCATTGACGAAGGGCGAAGTCGACCTACGAGTTGGAAATGGAGCAAAAGTTGCTTTGCATTAGTGTAGGGACTTATTTATTATCTCTCGCCCACTGGGCTTTAATAGAGTTAGAGAACTGCTATTTTGTGCTTGCTATTAGTAGGAATATCATTTCTGTTTCTTGTTTGGACAAGAAAGGTTTTTCTTTTATAATAAAGGACAAGTGTTGTTCTATTTATATGAATGATATTTTTTTATGGTAGTGCACAATTGAGTAATGGACTTTATGTACTTGATCTCGAAACGCCCATTTATAACATAAATATAAAGAGGTTTAAATCAAACGATCTGAACCCAACTTTTCTCTGGCATTGTCGTTTGGGCCACATAAATGAGAAACGCATCTCCAAACTCCATAAAGATGGATTCTTGGACTCATTTGATTTCGAATCATATGACATATGTGAATCTTGTTTATTAGGGAAGATGACAAAAGCCCCATTCACTGGACAAGGTGAAAGGGCTAGTGATCTTTTAGGCCTTATACATAGTGATGTATGTGGGCCACTAAACACAGTCGCTAGAGGTGGTTTTCAATACTTCATTACATTTACTGATGATTTCAGTAGATATGGATTTGTATATCTTATGAAGCACAAATCGAATCCTTTGAAAAGTTCAAAGAGTTCAAGAATGAAGTACAAAACCAACTTGGCAAGAGTATTAAAATCCTTCGATCGATCGAGGAGGAGAATACTTAAGCCAACGGTTTGATGATCATCTGAAAGAGTGTGGGATAATATCTCAACTCACTCCACCAGGAACACCACAATGGAATGGTGTTTCTGAAAGGAGGAACCGAACTTTGTTGGACATGGTCCGATCCATGATGAGTCATGCAGACCTTCCAGGCTCTTCTCGGGGACATGCTCTGTTAACAGCAGCTTTCACACTTAACCGTGTTCCATCTAAGACGGTTCAACAGACACCATATGAGATATGGACTGGGAGACGGCCCAGTATGTCTTTCATGAAGATTTGGGGTTGCGAAGCTTATGTGAAACGTCAAGTTTCTGATAAGCTTGGCCCTAAATCAGATAAATGCTTCTTTGTGGGGTATCCAAAGGAAACCAAGGGATACTTTTTCTATAATCCTACCGAGGGCAAAGTGTTTGTGGCACGGACAGCTGTGTTTCTAGAAAGGAAGTTTATCTCCAAAGGAACTAGTGGGAGAAAAGTAGAACTTGAAGAAGTTCAAGTTTCACAAAGCAGCAATGAACCAATGGTGGAAATAGAGCAGCCTCCACAAAATGTTATGGAACAAAGAACCGCTTTAGTAGCACAAGACTGCGTAGGTCTAACAGGATACGTCATCAACCAGAGAGATATGGATTTCTCATGACCCAACAAGGTGACGTATTGCTCATGGATCAAGATGAGCCTGTGACTTACCAGGAAGCCATTATTGGCCCAGAATCTGAGAAATGGCTTGAGGCCATGAGATCTAAAATGGATTCCATGTATGCCAACTAGGTATGGACCTTGGTTGACCCACCTGAAGGGGTAAAACCCATTGGGTGCAAGTGGGTTTTCAAGAAGAAAACTGACATGGATGGTAATGTGCATACCTTTAAGGCGCGATTGATGGCTAAAGGTTTCAAAAAAATTCATGGTGTAGATTATGATGAGACTTTTTCCCCAGTTACGATGCTTAAATCCGTTCGAATCTTGCTTCTTTGTTGCATAAAGATACCATGATTATGAAATCTGGCAAATGAATGTCAAAACTGCTTTCCTTAATGGAAATCTTCTCAAAGATGTGTACATGACACAACCTGAGGGTTTTGCCACTCCAGAGGATGCTAGAAAAGTATGCAAGTTGCAACGATCTATTTATGGATTAAAGCAAGCTTCCGTAAATTTGGAATCTTCGTTTTGATGATACAATTAAACGGTTTGGTTTCATCAAGAATGAAGAAGAATCTTGTGTCTACAAGAAGGTTAGTGGGAGCACAGTTGTCTTTCTAGTATTGTATGTAGATGACATACTACTAATTGGAAATGACATCCCTACCCTACAGTCTGTAAAAACTTGGTTAGGGAAGTGCTTTTCTATGAAGGACTTGGGCGAAGCCACCTATGTATTAGGTATCAGGATCTATAGAGATAGATCACTGAGACTGCTTAGCCTAAGTCAAAGTACATACATAGACAAAGTGTTAAGACGATTTAACATGCATGAATCCAAGAAAGGACTCTTGCCTATGTCACATGGTGTAAGCTTATCTAAGGCTCAATCCCCTTCCACCCAAGATGAGAGGGATCGCATGAGCAAGATTCCATATGCATCTGCAATTGGATCTATCATGTATGCCATGTTATGTACTCGACCAGACATCTCGTATGCTTTGAGCATGATGGGTAGGTACCAGTCTGATCCCGGTGAAAGTCACTGGACTGCTATCAAGAACATCCTTAAGTACTTAAGAAGGACTAAGGATTCATTCTTGGTATATGGAGGTGAGGAAGAGCTAGTTGTAAAAGGTTACACTGATGCTAGCTTCCAGACCGATAAGGACGACTCCAGATCGTAATCAGGTTATGTTTTTTGCCTAAATGGTGAAATTTGTGGTGGAAGAGTTCAAAGCAGGAGACAGTCGCCGATTCTACCACAGAGGCTGAGTATATTGCTGCCTCCAATGCAGCAAAGGAGGTTGTTTGGATCAGGAAGTTCATTACTGAACTTGGCACTATTCCTAGCATCGTGGACCCAGTGGGCCTCTATTGTGATAAGAATGGAGCCATTGCACAAGCTAAGGAGCCTAGATCTCACCAGCGATCCAAACATATACTTAGGCGCTTCCATCTCATTCGAGAGATCATCGATAGAGGAGATGTGAAGATATGCAGAGTACCAACAGATGATAACATTGCTGATCCACTGACGAAGCCTCTTGCACAGCAGAAGCATGAGGGTCACACTAGGTCTTTAGGCATTAGATATATGCCTGATTGGCTCTAGTGCAAGTGGGAGATTGTTGGTGTATGCCCTAGAGGCTAATACATTTTCTGTATTTGCATATATTCTATTATGCTATTTTATATATGAGGCATTTCATTTATTGTGTTCTTTTTTGATAAACATAATAAAGTCCTTAGAATAGTAAGTTTGATGCCATAGGACATCAAGTGGATGACTTGATCGTGAGATCCTTTTGGTTACAACACTATTCTTAAATGTCCCTAGTCAAGTATTATTGTTAATTAGGACAACAATAATGTATTGAGACTAGTATGTGTGTAGACTGATGACCACATCTCACGGGTCATGGATATGAGATATCAAGTCTACACATGGATACATATTAGAGTAATGATGTATTGGACAGACCCGCCATGAGAACGCTACGTGGATCGTTACGTGAGTGTCATAAGTGATTCTCATAGTGATAATGGTGTATGTGGTTCTTTGACCTGAAATCACTACGATTCCTACATGAGGAGTTGTGTGTTTTAAATGCCATCAAACGTCATCTGTAACAAGATGATTATAAAGTTGGTTATTAGACATATTGCGATGCATGTGGAGGAATGTGAGTGACCTAGATGGGATTTGTCCCTCCTACATAACAGGAGTGATATCTTCGGGCCCCCTGATTGAGTGAGACTATGAAATGCATGGCCATGCTCAAATGAGTCAATATGAGATATTGATCTCATTTGTTATTACTATGTCTACTCGGGAATCAGGAAACTGAAGATTGAATTAAACAAGGGTGACACGTTCCATGCCTTGTGTTCAATCTGGATATCTGGACAAAGGGACTAAACTACACGGAAACATTGATCACGGATAGGTTATGTCAAATCACTGACATTCTCATTACTTGGGTAGCAGTGATGTGTTGCTAGATACCGCTCACTGTTTGTAATATTAAAATGAGATTTTAATATTACTACCAACGTCATGAGAACACTGCAGAGGTCGCACACTTAGAACAGACTAAATTGGAGCAATAAGGATCCAAGTTGGACTCGGATTCAATTGTGGGCCTAACTCATGATAGATGGGTTTTAGAGTTGCACAACTTACCTTGCTACACGCTCACACTCACTTAAGGCAGCCACTATTATAAATAGTGCGTTAAGGGGCTGCTATAGATGTCACATCATAACCCTAGCCGCACCTAAGAAAGTGAGTGAGAGACAGTGAAAGGTTCTTCTCTTCTATTCGCAGCTAGCACCGCGAAACAGAGGCGTGACTCCTTTTTGCAAGTCTGTTCGTGTGGATACCGCAGAAACATCGTCGCTATTACGGTGTTAGTGATTCACCTCGCTTGTGTTTATCACGCTTCAAGAGGTAAATTTTTAAAAAAACTCGGATTATGGACTTTTCGCATGGATCCTGTGTGGGAATCCTATTATTCCGCTGCGAGATATTTTGATCCGCAATTCCCTACAATGGGTGGTGCTAATCAATTCCTTTAAGTCATCCTCAACTATACAGTCCCATACCTGCACAGTCTCTGGATCCCTCTCATTCTGGTGTGTATTCAGTTCATTCATGTGTCCTTCCACCTAGAAGCCTGCTAGGAGCCGCTCCTTGTCCGTGCTTCATCTTTTAGCACCAGCGGCCACTCCCCGCCCTCGTCGGCGCCAGGTGTCACATGCGCCGCGTGTAACGTCTTGGGACTACTTGTAGGATTGACAAGTGTCTCCACAAACCAACACATGTCTTTTCAGTGTGCTTTGTCCTCACTCACATGCATCCTAGGAAACTTCCCAGAAGGTCACCCATCCCACAATTACTCCAGGTCAAGCACGCTTAACCATGGAGTTCTTATGTTCTAGGCTCCCTAAAAGAAGTTGCAACTTATTAATATGGCTACGCCAAATTAATTCCTTTAAGCCATCCTCAACTATGCAGTCCTATACCTGCACAGTCTCTGAATCTCTCTCATTCCGGTGCGTATTCAATTCATTCATGCGACCTTTCACCTAGAAGCCTGCCAAAAGCCGCTCCTTGACCGTGCTTCATTACACCGACGATCACTGCCGTCCTCGTCGGCCCTGGGACACACATGCCCACTAACTTCGCAATCTAATGTAGAATGTCTTGTCCAATGCCTGATGTACATTTTGATATATTGATAAATTATAACACTTTTGGCCACCACAGTCGAGTGATAGACATATCTTCTGGATCTTCTCTCTGAAATTGTGTTTAGCTCCATGGAGTAGGAATAAGTCTGTGTGCATATGCACATTCAGCATTTATACTATTGTGATATAGTCTTATTGTGAATAATATGATTGTGGTGTTATCATTATGCCTGATATTATGTTGCAAGTTTATTGGATTATTTATCTATTCAATATAATGAATATACCTGCTGATTTTATATTAATATATGGATTGTATGTATGGAACAACATTGTTGTTCATATCATTTCTTTGCTACCAAACTAGTATTGATGTAGGGGATCTCACCTCTTTGCTATGTTATCCTGTCTGTTTCTATTTTTATGTATACGTTTGTGAAGACCATGATGGCAGCAAGGAAGGGCCAATTAGGTTTCTTTAGACTACAGTTTCTTGAAGGCGTTGAGGCTTGGCGTGTCCATTGGTGTTACCAAGTGGCCTCAATACTCAAGAGGGGGGGTGAATTGAGTAGTTAAAAATAAGTTCACAAATCTTTCGCAAATCGTTTGACAATCAATTTTCGTTGAAGCTATTGAATGGTCAGAAATAATTAAATAGATGAGTTAAGCACTTTTACTAATGAACGTAATAGTCAAGGAGACAATATCCAAATAGAATAATGAAACAATGCACAAAGATAAACAGAGGAGAGTTTAGAGAAACAAACACAGTCGTTTATCCTGGTTCAATCACTACTCCACTTGTGATCTACGTCAGTCCCAAGCAACACCTTGAGATTTTCCACTATATCTTCAAGCTTCAATGGGTGCTTGAAAAACCACTACAACCTTGAGCACTCAACAATATGGGATACCTCACCCAAAAGCTTGAGCCTCTATTTTCCAAGGGATACCTCACCCTTACAATACTTGAGGGATACCTCACCCTCACTAATCGAAAGTATAAGATTGAAATAGAAGAAGCTCTCTCTAGAGCAAGTGTTTACAAATTGAAGCTCTAATATGCTCTCAAGGATTTTTCACGTTTTTAGTCGAAAACAGAGCAAGAAATGATTTTAAGAATTGATTCACGTTTTGAAGTATAATGATCAGTTTTTGGTTCAAGGTCAACCGTAAACAAAGACCCAACTTGGGTATTTATAAGTTTCTCAATTAATAGAGCCGTTGGAGGTAGTTGGGCATGCATTTAATGCATTTAATATAGCCGTTGGACGTTGTCGAGGATCGTGTAATCGATTACATATCTCGGTAATCGATTACATTATTGTTCCAACGTTTCACGAACTTTCGGGCTCTGTGTAATCGATTACATTCTTGAGGTAATCGATTACATAAGCTTCGACTTTGCTTGTAATTGATTACAATGCTCATGTAATCGATTACATGACTTCGACTTTCTTTGTGTAATCGATTACAATATCCTTGTAATCGATTACATGGCTCGTCGAACGTGTTCTTTGAGTTTACGGGTTTTGTGTAATCGATTACATATATTGTGTAATCGATTACATTTCTTGTCGAACATGTTCTTTGCCTTTCTACGGGCTTTGTGTGTAATCGATTACATATACTGTGTAATCGATTAACATGGCCTCGACTTTCTTGTAATCGATTACATTGTTCATGTAATCGATTACATGCTTTCTATTTGATGTGTAATCGATTACAAACATTGTGTAATCGATTACATTTGCCTTTGAACATATTTTTCAAGTCCAATAACTCTTGTAAGTCATTTCCAACACCTCAAGGTACTTGTTTAAACATAAATCCTTTTAAGAGTGTTAGATTTAAAATTGAAACTCAGGTTTTATTGAAAGCCATGTTTATCTTTGAAATTTCCTATTTATTTTGAAATCATATATATTGAAAAACCATTTGAGAAATCTTGAGAGCATTTAACATTAATATCCTAATGACTATTTAAACCTTGTCTTCTTTCTTTGATCTTGATTTTTCCTTTTGTGCTTGATCTTCTCTTTTGCTTTTGTTATCATCAAAAACCTTTCGACATGTCTTAGAGACATAAGCATTCACATTCTCCCCCTTTTTGATGATGACAAACTGATCATAGGAAAAAGAAAGAGTTTTTGCATTTGTATATCATAGTCATTTAGTTACAATGCTGTCCCCGGAGATTATGCATGATATTGGGTTAGATTTTGCATATGAAACGCTTAATAACTTAAAAGTTCAATAACTCCCCCGTACTCATGCAACCTTTAATTACATTTCATTTTTCCTTATTTTCTCCCCCGTTGGCATTATCAAAAAGACATAAGCATTAAAAAATAGACAGCATGTCAGTTATAGTTCATGATTCCCAATTGTTTGCCATAACAGAAAAGTCACTAAGATCAGTCCAAGCAATATTCCAACAGCCAACCATTCAAAGTGAAAACACGTTTATGTATTAATAATCAGCATGTACAAAGAAACATGTCACAACCAGTAGGCAGTAATCAAAAGATAACCATAAAAGTATACCAATTTTATATAATCAGAGTTAAAGAAAAAATACAAGGCGGAAAAACGAATCAAGGCATAAGGCCAGGATCACTATCAGTGTCCTCGCTGTCACAAAAGACATCACCCTCGGATCCGCAGCAGAGTCTCCTAGACCAATGTCATCATCGCTGGGCATAAGATCGTCGTCGAATCCGGAAGCTCCTCATCATCGGCGGGAACTCCGGATGGACCGGCGAAGGAAATGGGATCCGGAGGGGCGAGGAGGATGTGGGGGCGGCGCAGCACGGGACTCTCGGGAACGGGAGGTCCACGTAAGAGGGATCGAATGGAGGCAAGCTCCTGGTCCGAGTAGTCCATCCTCGGCTCAAGGTGGTCGATCTTTTGCTCTATATGATCCATGCGCGTGTTGACGTTGGCGCTCGGGTTGCGCATCTCTTGGAGCGAGAAGATCAAGAGAAGCTGGAGCGAGGGGAGGAGGCGGGATATCGAGCCCCTCATCATCACTTTGTCCGGATCGTGATGGATATGGCCAAATGTGCCATGAGTAATGTAATGCCACCTATCCTCCATCTTGTAGAGTGAAGCTTCTTGAGTATGCAGCCCGATTGATTGGGGTCCCTTGGAGTGGTGTCCTTGGACTCTTCAGTCAGCGAAATGCGACAATACTCAAGGATTGTGGTGACTAACATGGCGAAGGGGAGAGCGAGTTCTTCTTTTTCTTGATGTCTAGCATATGCTGTAGAATGTAGTATCCCCAGTTGATTGGGTGCCCTGTGGTCATTGCCCATAATGCCACTACATCGTCCTTGAGGACTTGGGAGTAATTTCCTCCTCTGGGAATCAATCCACGAACCAAGAGGTAGTGGAGGACCCTGTTTTCCATAGTGAGGCCAGTGGCCATTATTCTGCGTCTAGGATCACTGGGGAGGTGGTAGCCAGTCCTAATCAAGGAGAGAAGAGCAGCCTTGTGCTCAAACTCATGCCCCCAGACTTTGGCATTCCCACAGAACTGGGCTCCATCAGGAGTGAGCTTGGTGAGCCTATACCATTCTGTCATGGTTAACCTGATTTGTTGCTTTTTCACCTCAGAAATGATGCAATTATCCTCAACCTTCAGGTTAGCATAAAACACTCGGACAAGGTTAGGGTAGATGGCCTTCTCTATACTTAGGAATCCCAGCAAGCCTAAGTGTTCTATTGTCCTAAAGCTCACTAAGGGTTCACTCTCACAGAAGGTGATGGGTAGATACCTGGGAGAGATGATCTTGCGAATGGAAGTTCTTCCTGAACAACTCAGCTTTCTTCACGGTGGAGAAGTGCCTCGTGAGGTCCAACCCAGAGATATTGCGTGTAGAGCCACCAGAGGAACTTCCAACAAAGAGCCCCTGTTCTTGGGCGCTTCGAGCGATGGGAGGATTCACCATTGATGAGAGAGAGAAGCACGGGTTGAGTGGTAAATGGTTGGGGATGAGTGAGGAGAGAGAGAGGGACGAAATTAGGTTAGAAAAGTGGAGAGGGTGTTCGTGAGAGAAGATGGGGAGATTTTGGATGAGGGATTTGAGGAGATTTGATCGGTGGGTTATGTGGAGAGGGGATTTCCGAGATTGAGAGAGGCGAAATGATGAGTTTTGATGGAAATTTGAGTGAGAAATGAGAGGTTTTGAGATCTGAGGTGCGTGGGTGCAGAGGGAGAGAACGAGGAAGATGAACAGGGCCAAACAGAAATGACCACTACGCGCGTCAGGAGCCTTTTAAAAAACCCTGTGTAATCGATTACATTGAGTGTGTAATCGATTACATGCATTCTGGTGGGTGTGTAATCGATTACATTTTTAGTGTAATCGATTACATGCTTTCTGGGAACCTTGTAATCGATTACATAGATGATGTAATCGATTACTGAGTTCTGAGTTGGTTGTAATCGATTACAAAATGTGTGTAATCGATTACATGCGATGTGAGACAGTGTAATCGATTACAAAGGCATTAGTCGATTACAAAGACTCTTTAACTCAGATTTTGCGTTCCAAACAGCATATAATCAATTTTAATCCATCCAAAACAGTTTTAAAGCAACTCAAATCAATTCAAATCATCATCCAAGCATATAGATTAATCACATTATGATTCAACTCATATAATTGATCAAAATTATCATGTTTACCAAGAATTTCACCCTTTTTGGTGACTTTTGAGGCTGTTGATTTTCTTGTCAAAGTTGGACATGAGGGAGCACCTGCAAAATAATTTTAGGGGAAAACTCCGACGCTCAAGTTAGTATGGGATTCAAATATATATAATGAAAATTCAGAGATTGTGCAGCAGTGTGGCATAATTATGCAGAAAAACGCAAGCTTAGGCTTTGGTTTTAGGATTATGCAGCAAATATTTAATTTATGCATGAATGGTCCAATATACCCAGTTCGTTTCTAATGTAGAAAAATGCTTCTTTTGCAAGGGGTTTAGTGAAAATATCAGCTAATTGCTTAGTTGTTTCAACAAATTCAAGTATGCAATCACCTCTTTGAACATGATCTCTAATGAAATGATGTCTTATTTCAATATGCTTAGTTCTAGAATGCAAAATGGGATTTTTTGACAAGTTAATTGCACTAGTATTATCACATTTGATGGGAATGTGATCAAGCTCAAGACCATAGTCCAAGAGTTGCTGTTTCATCCAAAGGACTTGAGCACAAAGACAACTCCCATATTCAACATATTGGCTTCGGTGTGGATAATGCCACACTATTTTGTTTCTTGCTGTGCCAAGAAACTAGTGAGCTTCCTAGCAAGTGGCATGTCCCACTAGTGCTCTTTCGATCCATTTTGCATCCAGCAAAATCAGAATCGGAATATCCAATAAGACTACATGAGGCACCCTTAGGGTACCATAAACCCATTTGTGATGTGCCTATTAGATATTTCATTATTCTCTTAACAGCACTTAGGTGTGATTCCTTAGGATTAGCTTGATATCTAGCACACATGCATACACTAAACATTATATCAGGCCTACTTGCAGTGAGATAAAGGAGTGAGCCAATCATACCTCTATATTTTGTAATTTCTACTGATTTACCTCCTTCATCCTTGTCCAAATAGCAAGAGGTGCCCATAGGAGTAGCCATATGCTTGGCATTGTCCATTCCAAACTTTTTGAGCAGCTCCTTGCAATACTTGGATTGGCTTATAAATGTTCCTTCTCTTGTTTGCTTGATTTGTAGACCAAGGAAGAAGTTGAGCTCACCCATCATGGACATCTCAAACTCATTTTGCATAATATTTGAAAATTCCTTACAAAGAGAGTTGTTAGTAGCTCCAAATATGATGTCATCAACATAGATTTGAACTAGAAGAATGTCATGCATTTTGTGTTTTATGAAAAGAGTGGTGTCAACTTTACCTCTCGAAAAGCCTTTTTCTAAAAGAAATTTGCTCAACCTTTCATACCAAGCTCTAGGAGCTTGTTTCAAGCCATACAAAGCCTTTTTCAATTTAAAAACATGGTTGGGCATTTCAAAGTCCTCAAAACCAGGAGGTTGTTCAACATACACCTCTTCTTGTATAAAACCATTTAAAAAGGCACTTTTGACATCCATTTGATAGAGTTTGAAATCCATGATGCAAGCATATGCAAGTAGCATTCTAATGGCCTCTAATCTAGCTACGGGAGCATAAGTTTCTTCATAATCTATGCCTTCTTCTTGATTATATCCCTTAGCTACAAGCCTAGCTTTATTTCTTATTATTAAACCCGTTTCATCAAGTTTGTTCCTAAAGACCCATTTGGTGCCAATTATAGGATGATCATTGGGCCTTGGAACTAATTCCCAAACTTGATTCCTCTCAAATTGGTTTAGTTCTTCTTGCATGGCCAAGATCCAATGCTCATCATTAATGGCCTCATTTATGTCTTTAGGTTCAACTTGAGAGACAAAGGCTAGATGATTACATGCATCTCTAAGTGAGTTTCGAGTGATTACCCCTTTTGATACATCACCTATCACCTTGTCAAGAGGATGATACCTTGAAGTCCTCCATTCCTTGGGTAGATCAGAGATTTTGGAATTTTCTTGCCATGAGTGATCAAGAGTCTCTCTTCTTTCTTCTTGGACTCTATCTCTTGATTTTCCAAGTGCGTCTTTGCCAAGATTTCTGCAACATCATCAACAAGTTCCTTTCTCGGCACATTTGGGTTAGTTTCATCAAATGCAACATGTATGGATTCTTCTATGGTCATAGTTCGTTTATTATAGACTCTAAAGGCCTTGCTATGGATAGAATAACCAATGAATATTCCCTCATCAGATTTTGCATCAAACTTCCCCAAGTTATCCTTTCCATTATTCAAAACAAAGCATTTACATCCAAAGACATGAAAATGTGACACATTAGGTTTCCTTCCTTTGTACAATTCATATGGGGTTTTCTTTAAAATTGGCCTTATTAGGGCTCTATTCATAACATAACAAGCGGTGTTAAACGCATCATTAAAAGTACTTAGGAAGATTGGCCTCATTGAGCATAGTTCTTGCCATTTCTTCTAAAGATCGATTTTTCCTTTCTACAACACCATTTTGTTGTGGTGTTCTAGGGCAGAAAAATTATGCTCAATGCCATGTTCATCACAAAAAGTTTCAAATTCATGATTTTCAAATTCACCACCATGATCACTTCTTATGGATGCAATACAAAAACCTTTTTCGTTTTGGATAACTTTGGCAAGTTTTCTAAATGATTGAAAAGCATCATTTTTGTGAGCTAAGAATAATGTCCATGTAAATCTAGAAAAATCATCCACAATTACTAATGCATAGTAATTCCCACCAAAGCTCATAGTTCTAGAGGGTCCAAAAAGATCCATGTGCAAAAGTTGTAAAGGTCTAGAAGTTGAAACTATGTTTTTAGCCTTGAAAGAGACCTTTACTTGTTTTCCCTTTTGACATGCATCACAAAGTTTGTCTTTTTCAAATTTGAGCTTTGGAAGACCAATTACTAGTTCTTTAGAAACCAATTTGTTTAAGTGATCCATGTGAATGTGAGCAATTCTTCTATGCCATAACCATGAGTCATTTTCTCTACTCATAAAGCATTTAGCATCATTTGAGGAAATGTCATCAAGACTAATCATATATATGTTATTGACCCTATGACCAACAAACTTAACTTGCTTGTCATCCTTTCCCTCAATTATACAACAAGAGGAATCAAATATAACTCTATTTCCTTTATCACACAATTGACTAATACTAAGTAAATTATGTTTAAGTCCTTCAACAAGTAAGACATTATCAATAGATGATGAAGGGATCTTACCAACTTTGCCAATTCCAAGAATCTTCCCTTTGTTGTTGTCACCATATGTGACATGACCATGTTTCTTGTGTGTAAGGGAGGAGAACTTGGAGCCATCTCGGTCATGTGCTTGGAGCAACCACTATCAAGATACCAACTTGAGCTCTTGGTCTTCAAGCACACCTACAACACATATTCAAGATTTAACTTTTGGTACCCAAATTGTTTTGGGTCCTTGTGTGTTAGAATTAGGTATGGTGCCTTTAGGGACCCAAACCCTTTGATTCCAACCTTGGTGTTTATGTTCTTTCTAACATTGCAAGTGGATGCACTATGCCCTTTCCTACCACAATGAAAACATTTAACAAAGGGGCTACTTGAAGTTTTTGAGGAAACAAAGAAGTTCTTATAAGATTTTTGATGGTTGTTTGGATTAAATCCTAAACCGGCTTTTTGGAAAACACATTTTTGTCTCCCTAACAACACATTCAAGTTGTCTCTTCCAAAAGTGAATTTTGCAAGAGTGTTGTTCAAGTCTTCAATTTCTTTTTCAAAAGCTTTGCATGATAAACAAGGTAATGATATGGATGCATTTTCATGTGAGGAACAAATCATGCATGATGAATTAGCATCTATGAGTCCTAAAGTCTCATTTTCAATTTTAAGTTCATTTATCTCCTTGGTTAAAGTAGAAACTTTCTTTGTCAATAGGGAGATTGTTTTATTGGAAGACAAAATCATTTTTGTGAGCCTCAAAGATTCATCATGCAATTCTTGAAAGGCATCTTGCAATTCATCATAAGAAGGTGGAGGTTCTAGGTTAGAAGAGGTTACCTCGGTGTCGCTTTCTCCACTTTCTTCTCCTTGAGCCATGAGGCAAAGATGGGCTTCCTCATTTTCAGAATCATCGGAAGAGCTTAAGTCATTGTCCTCCCAAGCTATATATGCTCTTCTTCCTTTCTTTTCCTTGGAGGGTCTTTTCTCAAACTTCTCCGTCTTCTTGAGATATATAGGACACTCCATTTTCATGTGCCCGGTTTTCCACATTCATAGCATTTTGGAGGAGTGGAGGATCCTTCTCCTTTGTGATATGCTTTCTTTTGAGGAAACGGTGGTCTTCTTTGAAATCCCTTTTTCTTCAAGAATCTTCCGAATTTTCTCACAAGGAGACTAAGATTCTCCTCACTTAGCTCAATATTTTCAGCATCCTCTTCACCATCTTCATCATCATCTTCAAGTATGGGAGAGGTGGCCTTGAGTGCAATTCCCTTCTTCTTTTGTCATGTTCTTCATTTTGATTGAGCCTACTTAGTTCCAGCTCATGCTCTTGAAGTTTTCCGAATAGGGTGGCTAGAGACATGGTTGATAAATCTCTTGATTCCGCAATCGCAGATTACCTTGGGTTGCCAATTCTGCTTAGACATCTCAAGACTTTGTTAATAAGATCCTCATTAGGAAATGTCTTTCCATGAGATGAGATGATTAACAATATGAGTAAATCTCTTTTGCATATCTTGAATACTCTCACCTTGATTCATTCTAAACAATTCATATTCATGAGTAAGAGTGTTTATTCGAGATCTTTTTACCTCACTAGTACCTTCATGAGTTACTTGTAGGGTATCCCACATTTCTTTTGCGGTCTTACAATTTGACACCCTAAAGAATTCATCATACCCCAAAGATGTGGTGATGATGTTCTTGGCTTTCAAATTATATTGAACCTTCTTTTATCATCATCGGTCCAATCACTTCTAGGTGTATTAATTGTCACACCATCCTTAGTTTGTGTAGGGACAAAAGCACCATTTTCAACTGCGTCCCACACATCTAAGTCAATAGCTTCAATGAAAATTTTCATCCTTTCTTTCCAATAGGCATAGCCATCCCCATTGAAATAAGGAGGTCTATTTATAGAAGAACCTTCATTTGAAAAACCATTTGAAGCCATCACTTCTCTTGAGAAGCTGCTAAGCTCTTTATACAAGAGTCTAGCTCGATACCACTTGTTACCAAGTGGCCTCAATACTCAAGAGGGGGTGAATTGAGTAGTTAAAAATAAGTTCACAAATCTTTCGCAAATCGTTTGACAATCAATTTTCGTTGAAGCTATTGAATGGTCGAAATAATTAAATAGATGAGTTAAGCACTTTTACTAATGAACGTAATAGTCAAGGAGACAATATCCAAATAGAATAATGAAACAATGCACAAAGATAAACAGAGGAGAGTTTGTCGTTTATCCTGGTTCAATCACTACTCCACTTGTGATCTACGTCCAGTCCCAAGCAACACCTTGAGATTTTCCACTATATCTTCAAGCTTCAATGGGTGCTTGAAAAACCACTACAACCTTGAGCACTCAACAATATGGGATACCTCACCCAAAAGCTTGAGCCTCTATTTTCCAAGGGATACCTCACCCTTACAATACTTGAGGGATACCTCACCCTCACTAATCAGAAAGTATAAGATTGAAATAGAAGAAGCTCTCTCTAGAGCAAGTGTTTACAAATTGAAGCTCTAATATGCTCTCAAGGATTTTTCACGTTTTTAGTCGAAAACGAGCAAGAAATGATTTTAAGAATTGATTCACGTTTTGAAGTATAATGATCAGTTTTTGGTTCAAGGTCAACCGTAAACAAAGACCCAACTTGGGTATTTATAAGTTTCTCAATTAATAGAGCCGTTGGAGGTAGTTGGGCATGCATTTAATGCATTTAATATAGCCGTTGGACGTTGTCAGGATGCGTGTAATCGATTACATATCTCAGGTAATCGATTACATTATTGTTCCAACGTTTCCTGAACTTTCTGGGCTCTGTGTAATCGATTACATTCTTGAGGTAATCGATTACATAGCTTCTGACTTTGCTTGTAATTGATTACAATGCTCATGTAATCGATTACATGACTTCTGACTTGCTGTGTAATCGATTACAATATCCTTGTAATCGATTACATGGCTCGTCGAACGTGTTCTTTGAGTTTGGTTTTGTGTAATCGATTACATATATTGTGTAATCGATTACATTTCTTGTCGAACATGTTCTTTGCCTTTCTGGGCTTTGTGTAATCGATTACATATCTTGTGTAATCGATTACATGGCCTCTCGACTTTCTTTGTAATCGATTACATTGTTCATGTAATCGATTACATGCTTTGTTTGATGTGTAATCGATTACAAACATTGTGTAATCGATTACATTTGCCTTTGAACATATTTTTCAAGTCCAATAACTCTTGTAAGTCATTTCCAACACCTCAAGGTACTTGTTTAAACATAAATCCTTTTAAGAGTGTTAGATTTAAAATTGAAACTCAGGTTTTATTGAAAGCCATGTTTATCTTTGAAATTTCCTATTTATTTTGAAATCATATATATTGAAAAACCATTTGAGAAATCTTGAGAGCATTTAACATTAATATCCTAATGACTATTTAATGTCTTTCTTTCTTTGATCTTGATTTTTCCTTTTGTGCTTGATCTTCTCTTTTGCTTTTGTTATCATCAAAAACCTTTCGACATGTCTTAGAGACATAAGCATTCACAATTGGAACTTCGAGTATATAGAGTATTGTGGTGACATTTCTTTATCCGTAAGTAGGACTCACAATAGGGTCATTACTACATCTTTTACGATTACTTATGCAGAGTTTGTTTTACCTATCAGGGAGTTGTGGAATGATTTTCACTATACTCCTAGAGGGGACTTCGATTTATCATTAGCTCAGATTTCTATCCTTAGAGACATTCTCAGCTAGGGAATTTGTCTTCTGACAAGGGTTCATATATTAGGTGTTATGTTTTTGGGTATGTAAAAATAATGAATGAATATTTGTAGTAAACTCTATTTATATGAAAAATATATTTATTCAGTTTTTATATTTTGAGTTACTTTAATTTGATCAATTGATGTTTTCCATGAAAAAGAAATTTTGAAACTCGTATTTAAATAAGATTAAATATTTTATAACTTGGAAAATTAATTATTTATAAAGAGTTAGTATGAATGTGATACCCTTCAGAGGGGGTGTTACACCGCAGCACATACTTGGGGCACGCCGCGACGCCCAGCTATCAGGTTCTCAGTCTTCAGCAGGCCGAGAGTAGCACTTCGCGGCACGACGTCTTCACGCCGCGGCGTGTGCTACAAAACTAACCTCACGCTGCGGCATGACTTTCTCACGCCGTGGCACTCAAAGCCAGTTCATCTTCATGCCGCAGCACGGCGTCTTTCACGCCGCGACATGCCTAGCAGAACCCAGGTTCTGTAGAATTTTGCAGAATCGTGGCACTATTCCGTGGTTCAAATCTTACTTCTGATCATCTAAAATTGGTTTCTTGGTGATTGCTAACACCCGTCCATGCCCCTAAACTTGTTGTAATTCAATTACAACCTATGGATTCTCTTAGGTAAAGATCTATGTCCAAATCACATAATTCCAACCTTTGTCCAATTCTTAAATCTATGGATCCTAATGGTTGATCTGAAGCCATAAATGGCTATCTTACACTTACTAAGCTTAAACTAACTTAACCTAGTCCTTGAAATCAAGAATCAAGCCAAGAACTTGGATTTGGCTCTCCAAACCCCTATTTCCATTCAAAAACTCAAACTTCATTCAATGAGAATCAAAGAGGAGAATGATGAATAGAAACCCTTTACCTCTTGAAGAAGATGAAGATCTTGAAGCTTGATCCTCTTGCTCTTGCTCTTCCTCTCCTCCTTTTCCTTCTCCTTCTTCCTTTTCCCCCCTTTCTTTCTTTTCTTCGTTTTCTCCCTTATCTGTTTCTCTATTTCTCTTCTCAGCCGAGAGAAAGGAAAGAAATAAGGAAAAGGAAACCAACTTGAGTTCCTATGCTGGAACTCATATCTACTAAGGACACTCGAATTATACTAATTCAAGTTTTCCAGCTGCCAACAACTTTAGAATAAGTCATAAGATTCATCTAAATTATTGTTTTACATTTTCATGATTTTTCATATCTGCTAGTAGTCAATTCGGTATTAAATGCATAACTAGTATGCCTAAAAATACCAAATTAACTCTGATTATCTTGAAATTTTAAATGCTTCTTAATTGGATCATTTGTGACCTTGAAACAAGGTTTCCATACTAGTTTCCCTCAACTTAACCTTATAAGCCATTATCTGAGTCATTTTAAGCTATTTTTCAACTTCTATGTTGCAACTAAGTTCCTAAACGAACTCAGATTATCACAAATCTTCACAGGCAAGTTAAGCAAGTTATATGCTACCTTTTGTAACCATATATGCAAGTCTAACATGTTACTAAGGGTATTACATTTCACCGCTCCTTTTTAAAATTTTGTCCCCAAAATTGCTCACCTCGTGCAAATAACTCCAAGTAAACTCTCTTGGCTTGGAATTCTTACTACCATGTAATCCTTTTTCAGTATTAGCTTCTCCCAACTGAACCTTCTATTAGAGGAAATATGCTTATCTCTACGCTCTTGACTGTGAATGCTTATGTCCTTAAAGCATGTCAAATGGTTTTTGATGATAACAAAGTCAAAGATGAAGATCAAGTGCAAAAATAAAGATCAAGTGCAAAAGAAAAGATCAAAATCAAAGAAAGAAGTTAAGAGGTTTATTTAGTCATAAGACTTAGAACATTAATGTTAAATGCTCTCAAGATTTCTCAAATGGTTTTTCATATATCATTTCCAAAATAAGTGTGAAAATTCAAAGCTAAACATGATTTTCAAAGAAACGTAATTTTCAATCTTAGATTTAACACTCGTGAAAGGATTTATGTTTAATCAAATATCTTGAAGTGTTAGAAATGGCTTACAAATTCAATTGGACTTGAAAATGTGTTCAAAGGCCAATGTAATCGATTACATGATGTTTGTAATCGATTACACAGCAAACAGAGGCCTTGTAATCGATTACATAAGCATTGTAATCGATTACAAGCAAGTCAGAGGCCTTGTAATCGATTACACTAAGTTGGTAATTGATTACAATGAGCCTAGAAAAGCAAAGAACACGTTCAAGGAGTCATGTAATTGATTACATGAATATTGTAATCGATTACAAAGTATGTCAGAGGCCTTGTAATCAATTACACCAAGAATGTAATCAATTACACAGAGCCCAGAAAACCAAGAACACATTGGAACAACAATGTAATCAATTACATTTGCTGTGTAATCGATTACAAGCAATTTGACAGCATCCAACGGTTATATTAATGGCATTTAATACTTGGCTAAAAGGTTCCAACGGCTCCTTTACTTACAAAACTTATAAATACCAATGTTGGGACTTCATTAGAGGTTGACCTTGAACCAAAAAATGATTACCAATACTTCAATACGAGATTTAATCTTCAAATCCATTCTTGCTCTGTTTTTGTGAAAAACTTGAGTTATTCTTTGAGAGCATATTAGAGCTTCAATTTGTAATCATTTACTCTTGTGAGAGTTTCATTCTATCAATCTAAATTGCTTTGTAAAGAAGGTGAGGCATCCCTCCAAAAGTGTAAAGGATGAGGTATCCCAAAGTGTTGAGTGCTCAAGGTTGTAAAGGTTGTCAAGCACCTATTGAAGCTTGAAGTTATAGTGAAAAATCTCTAGTGGTTGCTTAAGGACTGGACGTAGATCACAAGTGGATTGGTGATCGAACCAGGATAAATCATTGTGTTTATTTTCTCTAAACCCTTCTCTTTACATTGTGCACTATTTTATTGAATTGCTTGAATATTGTTTCCTTTGGCTATTACATTTATAAGTAAAAGTGTTTATCTCATTTATCCAATCATCTTTAATCATCCAATAGCTTTAACGAAAATTGATTATCAAACGTTTTGTGAAAGATTTGCAAACTTGTTTTACATACTCAATTCACCCCCCTCTTGAATATTGAGGCCACTTAGTAACAAGTGGTATCAGAGTTAGACTTTTGTATAAATAGCTTAGAAGCTTCAAGAGAAGTGATGGCTTCAAATAGTTTTTCAAATGAAGGTTTTTCTATAACCAGACCTCCTTATTTCAATGGGGATGGTTATGCCTATTGGAAAGAAAGGATGAAAATTTTTATTAAAGCTATTGACTTAGATGTGTGGGATGTCGTTGAAAATGTTGCTTTTGTTCCCACATATACTAAAGATAGTGTGAAAATTAATATACCTAGAAATGAATGGACTGATGAGGATAAAAAGAAGGTTCAATACAATTTGAAAGCCAAGAACATCATCACCACATCCTTAAGATATGATGACTTCTTTAGGGTGCCAAATTGCAAGACCGCAAAAGAAATATGGGATACCTTACAAGTAACTCATGAAGGTACTAGTGAGGTAAAGTGATCTCGAATAAACACTCTTACTCATGAATATGAATTATTTAGAGTGAACCAAGGTGAGAGTATTCAAGATATACAAAAGAGATTTACTCATATTGTTAATCATCTTATCTTATTGGGAAAGACATTTCCTAATGGGAAACTTATTAACAAAGTCTTGAGATGTTTAAGCAGGAATTGGCAACCCAAAGTAATGACTATTGCGGAATCAAGAGATTTATCAACAATATCTCTAGCCACCTAATTTGGGAAGTTTCAAGAACATGAGCTGGAACTAAATAGGCTCAATCAAAATAAAGAGCATGATAAAAAGAAGAAGAGAATTGTACTCAAAACCACCTCTTCTATAATTGAAGATGATGATAAAGATGGTGAAGAGGATTTAGAAAATGTTGAGCTAAGCGAGGAGAATCTTAGTCTCCTTGTGAGAAAGTTTGGAAGATTCCTAAAGAAAAAGAGATTTCAAAGAAGACCACTCTTTCCTCAAAAGAAAGTGTATCACAAAGGAGAAGGACCCTCTGCTCCTCCAAAATGCTATGAATGTGGAAAACTGGGGCACATGAAAATGGAGTGTCCTATGTATCTTAAGAAGACGGAGAAGTTTGAGAAAAGGTCTTCCAAAGAAAAGAAAGGAAGGAGAGCATATATAGCATGGGAGGACAATGACTTAAGCTCTTCCGATAGTTCGGAGAATGAAGAAGCCCATCTTTGTCTTATGGCTCAAAGAGAAGAAAGTGAAGAGAGCGACACCGAGGTAACATCTTCTAACTTAGAATCTCTACCCTCTTATGATGAATTGCAAGATGCTTTTCAAGAATTGCATGATGAATCTTTGAGGCTCACAAAAATGGTTTTATCTTCTAATAAGACAATCTCCTTATTGGTAAACAAAGTTTCTATTTTAAGCAAGGAGATAAATAAGCTTAAAATTGAAAATGAGACCTTAAGACTTATTGATGCTAACTCATTATGTATGACTTGCTCCTCACATGATAACACATCCATATCATTACCTTGTTCATCATGCAAAGCATTTGAAAAAGAAATTGAAGATTTGAACAACACTCTTACAAAATTCACTTTTGGAAGAGACGACTTGAATATGTTGTTAGGGAAACAGAAATGTGTTTTTCAAAAAGCCGGTTTGGGATTTAATCCAAATAACCATCAAAAGTCTTATAAGAATTTCTTTGTTTCCTCAAATACTTCAAGTAGCCCTTTTGTCAAATGTTTTCATTGTGGTAAGAAAGGGCATAGTGCATCCACTTGCAATGTTAGAAAGAATGTAAACACCAAGGTTAGAATCAAAAGGGTTTGGGTTCCTAAAAGTATCATGCCTAACTCTAACACACAAGGACCCAAGACAATTTGGGTACTAAAGGTTAAAATTTGAATGTGTGTTGTAGGTGTGCTTGAAGACCAATAGCTCAAGTTGGTATCTTGATAGTGGTTGCTCTAAGCACATGACCTGTGATGGCTCTAAGTTCTCCTCCCTTGCCCCGAAGAAACATAGTCATGTCACATATGGCGATAACAACAAAGGGAAGATCCTTGGAATTGGTAAAGTTGGTAAGATCCTTTCATCATCAATTGATAATGTTTTGCTTGTTAAATGACTTAAACATAATTTGCTTAATATTAGTCAATTATGTGATAAAGGCAATAGAGTTATATTTGATTCTTCTTGTTGCATAATTGAGGGAAAGGATGATAAGCAAGTTAAGTTTATTAGTCATAGGGTCAATAATATATATATGATTAGTCTTGATGATATTTCCTCAAATGATGCTAAATGCTTTATGTGTAAAGAAAATGATTCATGGTTATGGCATAGAAGAATTACTCACATTCACATGGATCACTTAAATAAATTGGTTTCTAAAGAGCTAGTAATTAGTCTTCCAAAGCTCAAATTTAAAAAAGACAAACTTTGTGATGCATGTCAAAAGCGAAAATAAGTAAAGGTCTCTTTTAAAGCTAAAAACATAGTTTCAACTTCTAGACCTTTATAATTTTTGCACATGGATCTTTTTGGTCCCTCTAGAACTATGAGCTTTGGTGGGAATTACTATGCATTGGTGATTGTAGATGATTTTTCTAGGTTTACATGGACATTATTCTTGGCCCACAAAAATGATGTTTTTCAATCATTTAAAAAGCTTGCAAAGTTATCCAAAATGAAAAAGGTTTTTGTATTGCATCCATAAGAAGTGACGATGGTGGTGAATTTGAAAACCATGAATTTGAAACTTTTTGTGATGAACATGGCATTGAGCTTAATTTTTCTGCCCCTAGAACATCACAACAAAATGGTGTTGTAGAAAGGAAAAATAGATCTTTAGAGGAAATGGCAAGAACTATACTCAATGAGGCCAACCTTCCTAAGTACTTTTGGGCGGATGCGGTTAACACCGCTTATTATGTTATAAATAGAACCTTAATAAGACCAATTTTAAAGAAAACCTCATATGAATTGTAAATGTGTCACATTTTCATGTCTTTAGATGTAAATGTTTTGCTTTGAATAATGGAAATGATAACTTAAGAAAGTTTGATGCAAAATCTGATGAGAGAATATTTATTGGCTATTATATGCATAGTAAGGCCTTTAGAGTCTATAATAAATGAATTATGATCATAGAAGAGTTTATACATGTTGCATTTGATGAAACTAACCCAAATGAGCCGAGAAAGGAGCTTGTTGATGATGTTGCAGAAATCTTGGCAAAAGCGCACTTGGAAAATCAAGAGAAAGAGTCCAAGAAGCAAGAAGAGAGACTCCTTGATCACTCATGGTAAAAGGATTCAGAAATCATAGATTTACCCAAGGAATGGAGGACATCAAGATATCACCCTCTTGACAAGGTGATAGGTGATGTATCAAAAGGGGTAATCACTCGAAACTCACTTAGAAATGCATGTAATCATTTAGCTTTTGTCTCTCAAGTTGAACCTAAAGACATAAATGAGGCCATTAGTGATGAACATTGGATCTTGGCCATGTAAGAAGAACAAAATCAATTTGAGAGAAATCAAGTTTGGGAATTAGTTCCAAGGCCCAATGATCATCCTATAATTGGCACTAAATGGGTCTTTAGGAACAAACTTAATGAAATCAGCTTAATAATAAGAAACAAAGTTAAGCTTGTAGTTAAGGGCTATAATCAAGAAGAAGGTATAGACTATGAAGAAACTTATGCTCCCGTAACTAGATTAGAGACCACTAGAATGTTACTTGTATATGTTTGCATAATGGATTTCAAACTCTATCAAATGGATGTCAAAAGTGCCTTTTTAAATGGTTTTATACAAGAAGAGGTGTATGTGGAACAACCTCCTAGTTTTGAGGATTTTGAAATGCCTAACCATATTTTTAAACTGAAAAAGGCCTTGTGTTCTGGACCGTGATCTGGGAGCCCGCTCCATGGGATCAACCCGGCATGCACATTACGGGACTCTCCTAGCTGGCGTAGAGGAATACTCACGATGTATTCCGGACAATGGATTACGGCCTTCGAGCAGTATCAGTATTCGACATCGGGACTGATAGATTCGCGCAGTGGATGAATTCCTAAATATCTGTAACTGCCAATCATCAACTTACGATATTATAGGATTTATAGATATCCTTAATGGTTAGATACTTTCCATATCTTAATCCCAGATTTGCAGGGATTTATCTGATGATAGCAGGAAGGCAATCCTCTTCAGGATACTAATCCTAAATTACCTGCATTCAGTATTCGATAAGAATCCCATTAGGATTCTGCTTACGCTCTATAAATACAAGGCTAAGTCATCTCAGTAAGGTAACTCTAAACTCCATCCCAAAACCTTCTTGTACCTTTGCTCGACTTGAGCGTTGGAGTCCCTTTGCAGGTACCCAACCCCCCTGTGTTACAAGTTCAGCTGCTGCGCGAAGGAGAACTCATCGCAACGTGCCTATCTCAGGTACCCTCTAAATCTAGTTCACAACATTGGCGCCGTCTGTGGGAACCATAAATTGCTAATCCCACCCAATCATGGTTAATACGAGGCAAAACTCCAGGAGAGACACTGCTCAAGCCTCTGTCAATCAGAGGCAAAATCTCGACATGCAACGTCCACCACCACCACTACCTCCACTCGTGGCTCAAACCTCTGCTGTGAGAAATCAGGTACCCAGAACAGGAAGCCGACGTGATGGGCACTCTACCTCCTTTTCTGAGGAGTCTCCCAACCCATCACGCAGGATTTCTGTCAGGGAAAGACTTGAATTCCCAGCTCAGAGAGGAGATCAGAGCCTTCAAGAGCACAGGATTCCAGTGCACCAACGTTTGGGAATCCCGAACAACGAGTTCGATGATCGTGCATCCCACTCTGAACGCACACATCAAACTCGGGGTTCCCAACGCCAGTTTCAAGATATGTTGCAGCAACATATGGACTTACTCAATGATCAATTCAGGAGACTGGAGGACATGCAGCGCGCCATGCATGACAACCAACCGAAGCCGCGCCGCCGTGACAGACAGTCCGGCGTGGAAAATAACAGAAGGAGGGCCCACGATGATGACGGAATCCCCGATACTGGAGACAATAACCGGAATCGAGGAACTATGGAACAACCTTTCTCCAACCAACTCATGGAGTTCCGTGTTCCAAGAAATTTCAAGTTTCCTCCAAATCTTGAAATTTACGACGGAACCACGGACCCCCAGGAACACATAAATGCTTACGAGCAGTCCCTATGTTTCTATGGCGGCTCCATGGAGTTGTTGTGCCGAGCCTTCCCCCTCTCCCTCAAAAAGGGGGCCCTCAAATGGTTCACTAGCCAACCACGGGGGACCATTGTGGATTGGTCTGACCTCAAGCAGTGCTTTCTGCTGCAGTACACCACGAGCAAGGAACAGCCTAAGTCCATCGAATCCTTGGCTAAGATCCGCCAGGGAAAGGACGAGACCCTCCGAGACTACGTTAGGCATTTTATGGCCGCCTGCACCAATGTGAAAAATTTTGAAGACAGAATAGCCTTGCATTACGCCAGGAGCGGTCTCCGGATAGGCTCCGATTTCTTCAAGTCCTTGGCAAAAAAGAAGCCGGACAATCTGACCGATTTCTAGAAGCGATCCGAGAAGTATGTCTACTTGGAGGAGGCAACGGAAGACCATAGGAGGTGGGACAAAGGTGAACCTTCTCACCAAAAGCCCAACCAAAATTCCTCAAGGTCACGGCCCCTAAAGAGTAGCCCACCACGGAAAAGCTACGCTGACTACACTCCTTTGAACACCCCCCAGGAAACAATCCTGAGGGAGGTAATGAACACGGAGTTTCAGAACATCCGGAGGCCGCCTCCTATCAAGAAGCACAAGCAAAAGGATCATTCCAAACATTGCACATGGCATAAAGCCTATGGCCACGATACAGAGGACTGCTATCAGTTGCGCGACGCCATTGAATTTCTAATCAAGGCCGGACGCCTACAGCAGTATATCCTCCGTGTACAAAACAACGAAGGGGATAATAGGCGCAGAGACAGTAGGCGTCAGAGTCCATCCCCTGCACGCAGGAGAAGAACAAGAAGCCTTAGGAGAAGATCCCGGACTCCGCCTCGATGAGACAACAGCGATCGACAGGGTCGAACCAGGAACACTCCTTCTGTCGATAATGAAGACCACCGTGCCGAGCCTAACAGGACGATCCATACCATCGCCGGTGGCTTTGCCGGAGGGGGATCCTCCAATGGAGCTCGAAAGAAAGCCCTTAGAATGGCAGTTTTTAGCGTGGTCCACTCAGAGCCAAGAACACAAGTAGAGAATAGAAAAGCGCCACTCATTACCTTCTCAGACGAGGACTACGGCGGAATAATCCCGGATCACGACGACCCACTCGTAGTATCCGGGGTAATTTCCAATGCCGAAGTTCACCGAATCTTCGTCGATCAAGGGAGTTCTGCGGACATTATGTTCCTAGATCTCTATCAGAAGTTGGAGCTCCCGCAATCTGACTTGACTCCCCATATAGGAGAACTGACGGGTTTCACCGGTGAGAAGATCACCCCGATCGGATACTATGAAACCCACCTGACTCTCGGATCATCTACACTATTCAAGACCGTCAAGGTAAAGTTCCTGGTCGTGGACTACCCCTCGGCTTATAACATCATCCTGGGCCGCCCTTCTCTTAACGCCATCGGAGCGGTGGTGTCCACCACCTACCTCATGATGAAGTTCCCCAATAAGAACAATGATGTCGTCACTGTAAAAGGCGACCAAATTGCAGCCAGGAAGTGCTATAATGAGAGTTTGAAGATCTGTAGAGCACCCCGGTCGAGCCCCGTAGCATCCACCCCGGCTATCGACCAGGTTAACATTTTAATGACGGAGCTGGACGTTAGAGAAGAAATCCGGGATACCCGACCCCGTCCCGAAGGTGAACTGGAGTCTCTTCAACTCGGGGCTAACCCTGAACAGGTCACCAAGATCAGAGCTCGTCTGGGTGAAAAAGAAAAACAGTAACTCTCAGAACTCTTGTTGAAAAACAAAGACCTTTTCGCTTGGACTTCCTCCGACATGCCTGGACTCGACCCCAGTGTCATTTGCCACCGATTATCGATTAAAGAAGGTACCAAACCGGTCGCGCAAAAGAAGAGGAAGGTCGGGCCCGAGAGGCAGCAAGTTGTAGAGGACCAAGTTAAAGAGCTACTGAATGGCAACTTCATCAGAGAAATCTCATATACCACATGGCTCTCCAACGTGGTCCTAGTAAAAAGTCCAACAGAAAATGGAGGATGTGCTTAGATTATACTGATCTAAATAAAGCCTGTCCCAAGGACCCATATCCACTCCCCAACGTGGATAAACTAGTGGATGGTTCCTCAGGGTTCAGATGGCTCTCATTCATGGACGCATATTCCGGGTACAACCAGATTCCCATGTACACTGGGGATGAGGATAAAACCGCTTTCATTACCGACAGGGCGAGCTACTGCTACAAGGTCATGCCTTTCGGCCTAAAGAATGCAGGAGCCACCTACCAGAGGATGATGAACAAGGTTTTTGAAAATCAAGTGGGAAAGATGCTAGAAGTCTACATAGACGACATGATAGTAAAGACCCCACACTGGGGATCGTACACGGCGGACCTCGAGGAAGTATTTGCACAAATCCAGAAGTACAACATGAGGTTAAACCCAGAAAAGTGCGTTTTCGGGGTCCAGGCCGGCAAATTTTTGGGGTTCATGCTAACTCATAGAGGAATTGAAGCCAATCTGGATAAATGCCAGGCCGTCCTCAACATGAGAAGTCCCCGGAACGTCAAAGAAGTACAACAGCTTACGGGGCGCATAGCGGCCCTCACAAGATTCTTAGCTAAAGCCGCGCACAAGTCCCTCCCCCTGTTCAAATTGCTCAAGAAGGGAAAAAACTTCGAATGGACCCAGGAGTGTGAAGATGCCTTCACGTCATTAAAAAACCTTTTGTCCTCCCCTCCTATCTTGACAAGGCCGGACACTGGAGAGACGCTCTACTTGTACCTATCCGTCCACGACGAGGCCGTGAGTTCAGTCTTGATTAGAGAAACCAACGAAGGACAGAAGCCTGTCTACTTCGTCAGTAAGGTCCTCCAGGGCCCTGAGCTTCGATACCAAAAGGTAGAGAAAGTTGCCTTCGCGCTCATCATCACCGCAAGAAGACTTCGACAATACTTCCAATGCCACCCAGTGGTGGTAAAAACCGACCAACCCATCCGACAGGTGCTACACAAACCAGACCTGGCCGGGCGAATGATTGCGTGGTCGATTGAACTCTCAGAGTTTGGAATCACATACGAACCACGACTGGCAATAAAAGCCCAGGCCTTGTCCGACTTCTTAGCAGAGCTCACAACAGACAACGGCAACCCAAGGAAAGCCTTCTGGACCATTTTTGTCGACGGATCTTCGAACCCCAAAGGAAGCGGGGCCGGGGTGATTGTCGAGAATTCGGAGGGTCTGACCTTAGAGCACTCCCTGAAGTTTGAATTCCCAACCTCAAACAACCAGGCCGAGTATGAGGCCTGCATCGCCGGGTTGCTAATGGCAAAGGACCTGGAGGCAACGCGGATCACGCTTTGCAGTGATTCCCAGCTAGTAACCTCCCAAATCCGAGGCGAATATCAAGCCAAAGAACCCCTCTTGCAGAAATACTTGAACAAGGTCCAGGAACTTTTGAAAAGCTTCGAAGAGGTCAAGATAGAGCACATCCCAAGGGAACAGAACTCCAGAGCAGACCTTTTGTCTAAACTGGCCAGCACGAAGAGCCCCGGCAACAACCGGTCTGTAATCCAAGAAACCCTCTCCCAACCCTCCATTACGGATCACAGCATATCCCAAGTGGAGGACCATCAGCCATCTTGGATCACTCCTATACTGGACTATCTACAACATGGGAAGTTACTGTCGGACCCGAAGGAGGCTTCCAGATTGGTAAAGACATCGGTTAGATACAGTCGCTTATACCGACGTGGTTTCTCCTCCCCTCTTCTAAAGTGTTTAACCCCCAAAGAAGCAGAGTACGCCCTAGCTGAAGTTCATGAAGGAAGCTGCGGTCACCACATGGGAGCCAAAGCCCTAGCCCAAAAAGTATTAAGGGCAGGATTCTATTGGCCCACAATGGAAGCTGACTCTCATGCACATGTTCAAATTTGTGACAAGTGCCAACATCATGCAGATCATTTTCAAGCCCCTTCTGAAGAATTGTTCACGACGTCAGTTCCCTGGCCCTTTTATAGGTGGGGTATGGACATTTTGGGACCGTTTCCTCAGGCCCCAGGGCAGTTTAAATACTTGGTGGTAGCAGTAAACTACTTCACTAAGTGGATCGAGGCCGAACCCCTGATCACCATCACATCGGCACGAATTCAGAAGTTTACTTGGCGCCATATTATCACCAGGTTCGGCATAATGAAATCGGTAGTCACAGATAATAGTACCTAGTTCAAAGACAAAACTTTCGAAGAGCTATTAGCCGGATTGAAAATAAAACACCACTGTAGCTCAGTCGAGAACCCCAGAACAAACGGGCAAGCTGAGGCCGCCAACAGAATCATCGTGCAAGGCTTAAAAAGGAGGCTCGACGAAGCCAAAGAAAATTGGGTCGAGCAACTCGACCACTTTCTCTGGGCATACCGGACCACTCCTCATTCCACGACGGGAGAATCCCCTTTCAAGTTGACCTATGGCTGTGAAGCCATGATCCCGGTAGAAATAGGGGAACCCAGCTGGCGTTACCAACAGTTCTCATCCAACAGCAACCCTGGTCTAATCAGAGAGGACCTGGACTTGCTCGAAGAAAGAAGAAACGTGGCCCATATACGGGATGCCGCCCTCAAGCAGAAGACAGCTGCCAGATATAACAAGAAAGTGGTCCCAAGAAAATTCCATCCCGGTGATCTAGTGCTCAGGAGAGCCGACATAGGAGGAAAAAATGCCTCCCAAGGGAAATTAGCCCCTAACTGGGAAGGCCCCTATCGTGTCGTCACTAGTACGGGTAAGGGTGCCTACACCCTGGAAACGTTATCTGGGACCCCGGTCAAGAATTACTGGAATGCGGATAAATTAAGAAAATACTATAGCTGAATGCCCATAGCAGCTTAGCCCTCCAGTGGAATTACCTTTGATCCATTCCCGTTTTAAATAAGTATGCTATGTACGGACTCCTGTCCTCCTAATTTCATCAATAAAATTGTTATTCAGGAAACCAGGTTTATCCAACGCGTTGCTCTAAATTGACAAGTCGATAGGAGGCAGTACGGATCATATGTACACGCTCCTTTATACCCAAGCCTAGAAGGGGTCCCAAAATCTATATGATTGTTGGGGTACCTACCCCGGGCAAGGTTAAATAATGATGATGCCTCAAGCAAAAGGGTCCTCGCGTAAACTGCCCTAAGCCAGGCGTTACTTACCTATGTCTGCAATTCCAAACGCTTCCCATACCAAGCACTGGAATATGGATTAAGGTTTTACTTTGCCTAAGTCTCAAATTTCTTGACGTTTGACTATTACAAGCGTTAGATCACAAACTAAAGCGTTATTTTTACCTAAGTCAAAGTGGAATGCCATTCACTCAGCGGTATGAGTGAAGGATCCTGGACCATGGTATTCTATGATAATAAGTTTTCTAAGTCCATTATAATGACTACGAAAATGGGCGTTGGACCCAAGTCGGACCATGAAAAATAAATGTTTAAATAGAATCATTAATTATAAAACCCCAAACACGGGGCAATTGTTCGTACAAGTAACAAAACCCCACGCAGGGGGCAGAAAACAGCAAAATGAAAAAAGCAAGCAAAAGATTAGACGTTGGTCTCTTCCGGGATCTGGATAACCTCCGGGTTGCCACCAGGAGATTTAGCGGCTAACTCTTCAACAGCTACAAGCTGGCCATTATGAAACATTTTATCCGGGGTAACACCCTCCAAGATAAGGTCGACCCCGGGGTTGAAGTACTGGATTTGCTTCACAGCATTTTGGAACCGCTCTTCCCCAACATTTCCAGCTACTCCATCCAGTTCCTCCACCTCCTTTTCGAGTTGTGTTACCTTGGCCCTCAAAGAGCCAATGCTTCGGTCGGCCTCAAGCTTTTCGACCTTCCTGGCAGCCTCAGAATCCGCCAACGCTTTCTCCAGCTCAATGACCTTCTTTTCCAGCTCAAGGACTTTCTTTTCCAGCTCGATGGCTCTCGTCTTATTATCCTCATTGGCCTTTAAGGACGCGGTCAACTTCTGGATAATTTCCTCCTTTTCTTTCTTCAAGGCCCTCAGCTCTTCTGATGCCTGGCGATCAACGTTCTCGATAGTGACTTCGATGACACGGATCTCGGCCGCTGCTTGGAGAGCTTGCCTCTGAAGTGCGGCTAAGGTTTGGGCCAGACCTTGCTCAGCAATATGCTGCCTCACCTCGCCACTCAAGAGTCGCCCATCTATGAAGGGGCCGGGATCAGAGTGCCCCGCGATGATTGGCAAGAAGTCCGCCCCTCCCCTTTCACCGCCCTCCGACGACCCTCCATCGTGCTCGGGAGGCTCTTCAACAGCCTGCCTTTTCTTCCCTTTAAGATTCTAGGCAGGGGATCCCGGCTGATCTTGCTCTGCAATGACAACATCACGGTCGGATGAGTCCGAAATAGGCGAGGAGGAAGAAGCCGCCGTCTTCTTCCCCTTCCTCCGGTTTCTTAAAGTTCGCAGGGTAACCATGGAAGATCCTGAAGTCATGTTGCTGACTGGAAAGAAACAGAAACAGATACAGTCAGTACATCATCACGAAACATTGATATATGAAGACGATGCAAACACCTAAGGATACTAGAGGTATAAACGCCCTAATTCCTACCTAACAAAGTGTAAAGAAGATCATCACCAGAGATAGTAAGAACATCTCTAATGTTGATGTTCCCGTGCTTCTCAGTATGTCGGGCTATGAATCTCGCGGTCCTAAGTTCCTCAGGGTCGAGATCTTCCTCCTCTTTCTCAATCAAGTTGATGGGCACGTCCCAGCACCTCTACGTCCAGTAAAGAGGAAATTCTGGCTCCCCGTCCGGCTTAAGGAAGAAAGGCTGACATCCCTCTTTGGCTTTTACCTTGAAAAATGCAGTCTTGAACCCTTTGAAGCTTTCTTCAAAAACATCAAAGGACTTACGACCAAGCCGGGAGCGGATGACGAGCCAGCTCGTTTGCTGCACCATCCCCTGGGTGTTTATTCTTGTATAAAAATAAAAAAAGGTACTCACCGAGCACTTGAGGCACATCAGCCGACAAAACCTCTCAAACGATATGATGTAGCCCCAACCGTTAGGGTGGATCTGCGAAGAGGCCACTTGGAGAGTACGGAGAACGTCCATTTGGAAGTCAGAAAAAGGCATCCTTAGCCCTAACTTGAAGAAAAGTGGCTCATACAGAAACATGAAATGTGAACCCTCCTCTCGACAAGAGCACACCCTCTCGTTCCAGTTCGGACAGACGACTTCGAACTCGTCATCTCGAGCCTTGTTCACAGTCAACTCCAAGGCGAATAGAGATTCTCGGAGCACGGCTTCACTTGAAAACTGGGACTGACGATCCCATACATCATCCACTACCCATGGGCATACCAACCCTGGACCACATCGAACTCGAACTAGCTCGTCTTCTACCGGATCACGGAAGCCGTGAGATGGGGGCTGGACCCTAGCTTTCTTTCCTTTGGCCATGGAAACCCTGAGAACATCCGAAGAAGTCGGTAAGAAACTGTCAGAATCAATAGCTTCACAGATTCAGACACAGGGAGAGCAAGGTAATCTTAACCTCCCTTACCGACCTCCTGTCCCACCAGAAACAAGGCATTCTTGGGGAACCCCTCCACCGCATGTGGCGCGGCGAAGTTGGTGTTTCAAGGAGGCAACCATATCTACCTAAATCACTAAGCCCTATTTGAAGGCAAGAAAAACCTGGAAGGCGAAGCTACCCTACTTTCTGAAAAGCTATTGACATACTGAAAGTGCAAATGACAAAATGGCCGAAAGAAAGCAACTTACTGTGTAAAGACAGAGTACTTGAAAGCTGAGAAGTCGAGTCAGAACAATGGAGGAGCAGCGATTGGAGAGCACCCAAAAAGAAGCCAAGACTTTTAACGCACGGTGTTTTCAGTGAAGGAGGGCAAAACCAATAGAGCAAGGAAGACAAACCTTTTATTTATAAAGGGTTGAACGGTTAAGGGGCATTTCTGTCCCCTCCAGCGCAAGTTCAAAAAAAAGTGCTCATCATGGCTCGCGGGGCTCTAAGCACGTCCCTCCGATGAAATCGCAACACGTGGCCTACCAGCTATAATAGCAGTTGAAAGGACGGTTACGCAGTAATCCAAAGCGTCGTACAAACGTTGGATGAGAACCTGGGTTTTTACCATGGATTCCAAGTCCAATTAACTATTGACACTACGGACAACGTTCCTACTCTGAGGTGTGTTTATGGCTATTATGCCGGGTTGGCATTGGCCCTACCCCGGCAATCTCTTTACTTGATTATTCTGGGATAAGCGTTGGACTCATCCCGGCATAGTTACCTCGGTGGAAAAGCATATGTGTAATGAAAGTACAGGACAAATACAGAGAAGGTAAAGTCTATTGAATCATCTTTATTCCATACATCGTCATACAATTAAAAAAGAGGAAAAATAAAATATTGAGACATGGAATGTATAACAAAACCCAGGGAACGAGGGCAAACATTTCCGGATGCCCGGATCATACCCCATCCACATCTCCAATCCATGGTCTTTTGAAAAAGTGGATAGGCTTTGCAGAACATTGACAAACTGGGATCATAGCCCTAGGGAAAATGCCAAAGTCCTTTGCACCGCGATGCAACTAAAGACCGGGATCTTTTTTTTTTTCCTGGTTGGATGGGGCACGACCTCTCTAGCTGAAGAATCCTCCGCCGGTCTCGACCGTTCCAAGTTACCTCAAGTTACGGAGCAGCTACAGCGGCCTTTCTACGCCGAAACAGAGTGAAGCCACTCCGGAGTAGAAATCCTCTGTTCGCCCGTTCTTCTCCCACCTTCTCGATGGATAATAGTAGAAGGGGATACGCGCTGCTTCCTTGAAAGCAAGTCAAAGAAAGCAGACTACCCCAGGTTGCTCCAAGGGGGTCCTCACTCCTTTGACCAGGCATCCTTTCATTTCCAGCCGTTACTTCGAAAAAAACCTACCAAGTGCTTTCAAGCAGCCCGCCAAGAAGAAGAAGAGAGGAACAGTGTGCTCCATCGGGTCCCCATGCAATGAAAGACGGAAGCATTATTCCATCCTAACAACACGTCAGGTCAGACACCCCCGTGTACGCCAGGATAGAAAGGCTTTCGCCTCCCTAAATGCATAGCAACCTAGTTTTACGCTAAGATAGAAAAGCCCCTATCCAATAAGGATGAACGCTCGGAGAAAATCAAATCTCTTCATGAACTTTGAAAAAAATAAAAATATGGTTTCTGCAGATGGTGAAGCTCTCTTCACAAAAGAAGGGAACGAAGAAAGAATTACACTCATTCCTTTGGGAGAAATCATCTCTGTCGACAATGAAAAAGAAGAAGGGAATGCTAACTCACGAAGAAGTGTTCTCTACTTATAGCATGCATGAGGGATTCCCATTGGTCCCGTAAAAGGTGACCTGATCCCATGAAGTCAGCCAAAATAAATGCTTTGATCTCTGGTTGGTTACAAAGATAGGGAGCAGTTGAAAAAATCCATATGAAACTGACGTTTTCTTTAAAGAATCACCACTTCCCAATAAAGTCCAAGCATCAGTTTCCCAGAGAATCACAGACTGTTACGTCAGGGATCACGTTTGGGATCTGCGTCAAATATGTCTCCAGGAATCCTTAATACTCGTGCTTGGGGGCAGCGATGTTTGTTCGTAACTGAATAAGGATAAGGATATCGGTAATAAATCGAGGTCTGACACCTACCCGTCGAATTACCACACAATGGTTGATCCGTTCTAAACTTGACTCTAGTCTGTCTCATCCAAGAGCCAAGCTGGGGGCAACTGTTCTGGACCGTGATCCGGGAGCCCGCTCCATGGGATCAACTCGGAATGCACATTACCGGACTCTCCTAGCTGGCGTAGTGGAAGACTCACGACATATTCTGGACAACAGATTACGGCCTTCGAGCAGTATCAGTATTCGACATCGTGACTGATAGATTCACGCAGTGGATGAATCCCTAAATATCCGTAACTGCCAATCATCAACTTACGATATTATAGGATTTATAGATATCCTTAATGGTTAGATACTTTCCATATCTTAATCCCAGATTTGTAGGGATATATCTGATGATAGCAGGAAGGCAATCCTCTTCAGGATACTAATCCTAAATTACTTGCATTCAGTATTCGATAAGAATCCCATCAGGATTCTGCTTACACTCTATAAATACAAGGCTAAGTCATCTCAGTAAGGTAACTCTAAACCCCATCCCAAAAACCTTATTGCACTGCCTGACTTGAGCGTTGGAGTCCCTTTGCAGGTACCCAACCCCCCTGTGTTACAAGTTCAGCTGCTGCGCGAAGGAGAACTCATCGCAATGTGCCTATCTCAGGTACCCTCTCAATCTAGTTCAGAACACCTTGTATGGCTTGAAACAAGCTCCTAGATCTTGGTATGAAAGGTTGAGCAAATTCCTTTTGGAAAAAGGCTTTTCTAGAGGCAAAGTTGATACTACCCTTTTCATAAAACATAAAATGCACGGCATACTTCTAGTTCAAATCTATGTTGATGACATTATATTTGGAGCTACTAACAACTCTCTTTGTAAAGAATTTTCAAATATTATGCAAAGTGAGTTTGAGATGTCCATGATAGGTGATCTCAAATTCTTCCTTGGTCTCCAAATCAAGCAAACAAGAGAAAGGACTTTCATAAGCCAATCCAAGTATTGCAAGGAGCTGCTCAAGAAGTTTGGAATGGAAAATGCCAAGTATATGGCTATTCCTATGGGCACCTCTTGCTAGTTGGACAAGGATGAATGAGGTAAATCTATAGAAATTACAAAATATAGAGGTATGATTAGCTCACTCCTTTATCTCACTGCAAGTAGGCCTGATATAATGTTTAGTGTATACATGTGTGCTAGATATCAAGCTAATCCTAAAGAATCACACCTAAGTGCTGTTAAAAGAATAATGAAATACCTAATAGGCACATCACAAATGGGTTTGTGGTACCCTAAGGGTGCCTCATGTAGCCTTATTGGGTATTCTGATTCTGATTTTGCTAGATGCAAAATGGACAGGAAGAGCACTAGTGGGACATGCCACTTGCTTAGAAGCTCACTAGTTTCTTAACATAGCAAGAAACAAAATAGTGTGGCATTGTCTACAGCTGAAGTTGAATACGTTGTAGCTGGGAGTTGTTGTGCTCAAATCCTTTGGATGAAGCAATAACTCTTGGACTATGGTCTTGAGCTTGATCACATCCCCATAAGATGTGATAATACTAGTGCAATTAATTTGTCCAAAAATCCCATTTTGCATTCTAGGACTAAACACATTGAAATAAGACATCATTTCATTAGAGACCATGTTCAAAATGGTGATTGTATACTTGAATTTGTAGAAATCACTAAGCAACTAGCTGATATTTTCACTAAGCCCCTAGCAAAAGAAGCATTTTTCTATATAAGAAATGAACTTGGTATATTGGATCAATCGTGCATAAGTTAATTAGTTGCTGTATAAACCAAAAATCAATTTGCTGCATAATATGCCATCTTGATACATAACATATTGCTTTCTGCATAATTATAACCATTTGCTGCATAAATCCTTGATTTTTAATCATATTTGAATCCATTACTGACTTGAGCATCGGAGATTTCCCCTAAGTTGTTTTGCAGGTGCTCCCTCATGTCAAAAGACTTCCAAGCAACTCAATAACTTCACAATTTCACCAAAAAGGGTGTAATTCTTAGTAAAAGTAGTAATTTTGCACAATTATATGACTTGAATCATAATATGATTAGATTATATGCTTGCATGATGATTTGAATTGATTTAAGATGTTCTGGAACTAATTTGAATAGTTTAAAATTGATTCTATGATGTTTGGAATGCAAAATCTGAGTTTAAGTATGCTGGTAATCGATTACAATGCATTTGTAATCGATTACAAAGGTTCTGTCAAGCATGTAATCGATTATACAACTGTTGTAATCAATTACAATTAACTCAGAACTCAAGTAATCGATTACACCAACAATGTAATCGATTACAAGGTTCCCCAGAAGCATGGTAATCGATTACTCCAAAAATGTAATTGATTACATAAGTAACAGAAGGCTTATAATCGATTACAATACAAATGTAATCGATTACACAGGGTTTTTAAAAGGTTTTCTGACTTGCGCAGGCTTCATTTATCAGAAACCTTTCAGTTTCTTCGCCTTCCTCCTCTGCTCCCACGAGGACCCAACCTCCAAATCCCTCTTTTCTTTCAAATCTCACCCAAATCCCTCCATTTCACTTCCCTCTCACTCGAAAATCCCTTTCTACATAGCCTATCTCCCAAATCCCATCACAATCCATCACCCAAATCCCCCCATCACCTCTCTCTCCCTCTCTGCCCTAAACTGTCCTTCTTTCATACCTCTCTTCACTCACTCATCTCTAAACACATTCCCTTCATCCCATTCTCTTCTTCCTCATCAAATGGCAGAGCCTTCTCATCATTCAAAACTCCCCAGAACAGGGGTTGTCATTGGAGAATCCTCACATGTAGCTCCACGCAATATTTCTAGCCTGGACCTTACTAGCCACTTCTCCACTGTGAAGAAAGCTGAGTTGTTCAGGAAGAACTTCCAGCTACGGAAGATAATATCCCCCAGGTATCTCCCTATAGCTTTCTGTGAGAGTGAACCCCTAAAAAGTTTTAGAACCATTGAAACCTTAGGACTGCTGGGTTTCCTTAGCATTGAGAAGGGCATCTATCCAAATTTAGTGAGAGTATTTTATGCCAGTCTGAAGTATGAGGATGAGTGTTCAATTTCTGAGGTGAATAAGCAACAGATCAAGATCACTATGCATGAATGGTATAGGCTGACCAAACTCACTCCTGATGGAGCAAATTTCTGTGGAAATGCCAACATTTAAGGTTATGAATTTGAGCATAAGGCTGCTCTTCTTTCTCTGATAAGGACAGGATATTATCCCCCCAGTGATCCCAAAAAGAGAATCATGGCCACTGGCCTAACCATAGAGAATAGGGTACTCCACTATCTCTTAGTCAAGGGGTTAATTCCTAGGGGAGGGAATTACTCTCAGGTTCTAAAGGATGACGTGGTGACCTATGGGCAATGACCACTGGGAGACCAATCAACTGGGGATACTACATCATTGAGTGAAGAAAAAGAAAAACTCTGCTCTACCATTTGCTATGCTGGTGACAGCAATCCTGGAACACTATCACATTTCCTTAGCTGAGGAGTCCAAGGACACCAATTCAAAAGGGCCACAATCCATCGGCTTGCATCCCTTGAAAAAGCTTTAGATGTACAAATTCGATTATAGATGGCACTACATTGCCTATGGTAGCTTTGGGCATATCCATCATGATCCGGATAGTGATGACGATGAAGAAGCCTAGTATCCTGCTCCTACTTCTGCTCCAGCTACAGCCTCACTAGACCTCCTGCTCCAAGAGATGCAAAACCTGAGCATTACCATGGAAACACACATGGATCGCATTGAGCAGAAAGTAGATCACCTTGAGCTGAGGATAGACTACTCAGATCAGGAGCTTGCCTCCATTCGATCCCTCCTAACAGGACCTCATTTTACTCAGAGTGCTGCTGCTACACCTCCCATATCCTCTGCCTCTCCTGTTCCCCAGTCCTTTGCTGGTCCCTCTCGCGTCCCTGCTGATGATGAGGAGCTCCTTGGTTCTGAGGATGACCTTGAGCCTGGCGATGATAATGTTGATCTTGGAGACATCGCTGCGGATAAGGACAGTGACAGCGAGGCTATTGATAGTGATCATGGCCCATTACTCTGATGCTTTCTTTGTATTTTCTTATGGCTACATTATACATGTTTTGGCTCAGTTATATAACATTAGTTCCTTTTTTTTTGGATATTGGTTATATTGGATATGTTGGGTTACCTTGTATATGTTTTTGGTGATATGTGAACTTGAGTCAAGTTTGGTTATATTCTCTGAAATATTGGATATTGAATATTGGTTATTTTGGATATTCTCTTGATCTGAATATACTGGATTCATTATATTCTCTTTGCATTTCTTGTTTTGGCTATACTTGTTTACTTCCTGGGAAATCATGAAATACAGCTAAAATGCTGTCCAATTTTTTTTCTTCTAAATACTTATGTCTTTTTGATAATGCCAACGGGGGAGAGAATAATGAAAAATGAAATCTTATTAATGTTGCATATGTATGGGGGAGCTTTTGAGCATTTTGAGCTTTTCACATGAAAAATCTTATTCTATATCATGCATAAACTCCAGGGGAGAGTTGCGCCTAAATCTCAAATATACAAATGCAAAAACGCTTTCTTTTTCCTATGATCAGTTTGTCATCATAAAAAATGTGGAGAATGTGAATGCTTATGTCCTTAAAGCATGTCAAATGGTTTTTGATGATAACAAAGTCAAAGATGAAGATCAAGTGCAAAAATGAAGATCAAGTGCAAAAGAAAAGATCAAGATCAAAGAAAGAAGTCAAGAGGTTTATTTAGTCATAAGACTTAGAACATTAATGTTAAATGCTCTCAAGATTTCTCAAATGGTTTTTTATATATCATTTCCAAAATAAGTGTGAAAATTCAAAGCTAAACATGTTTTTCAAAGAAACGTTATTTTCAATCTTAGATTTGACACTCGTGAAAGGATTTATGTTTAATCAAATGTCTTGAAGTGTTAGAAATGGCTTACAAACTCAATTAGACTTGAAATATGTGTTCAAAGGCCAATGTAATCAATTACATGATGTTTGTAATCAATTACACAGCAAACAGAGGCCTTGTAATCGATTACATAAGCATTGTAATCGATTACAAGCAAGTCAGAGGCCTTGTAATCGATTACACCAAGTTGGTAATTGATTACAATGAGCCCAGAAAGGCAAGAACACATTCAAGGAGTCATGTAATCGATTACATGGATATTGTAATCGATTACAAAGCAAGTCAGAGGCCTTGTAATCGATTACACTAAGAATGTAATCGATTACAAGGAGCCCAGAAGACCAAGAACACGTTGGAACAACAATGTAATCAATTACATTTGCTGTGTAATCGATTACAAGCAATCTGATAGAGTCCAACGGCTATATTAATGGCATTTAATGCTTGGCTAAAAGGTCCCAATGGCTCCTTTACTTACAAAACTTATAAATACCAATGTTGGGACTTCATTAGAGGTTGACCTTGAACCAAAAAATGATTACCAATACTTCAATACGAGGTTTAATCTTCAAATCCATTCTTGCTCTATTTTGTGAAAAACTTGAGTTATTCTTTGAGAGCATATTAGAGCTTCAATTATAATCATTTACTCTTGTGAAAGTTTCATTCTATTAATCTAAATTACTTTGTAAAGAGGGTGAGGCATCCCTCCAAAAGTGTAAAGGGTGAGGCATCCCTTAGTTGAAGAAACTCAAGCTCCAAGGGTGAGGTATCCCAAAGTGTTGAGTGCTCAAGGTTGTAAAGGTTGTGAAGCACCTATTGAAGCTTGAAGTTATAGTGGAAAATCTCAAGTGGTTGCTTGAGGACTGGACGTAGATCATAAGTGGATTGGTGATCGAACCAGGATAAATCATTGTGTTTGTTTTCTCTAAACCCTTCTCTTTACATTGTGCATTGTTTTATCGAATTGCTTGAATATTGTTTCCTTTGGCTATTACATTTATAAGTAAAAGTGTTTATCTCATCTATCCAATCATCTCTAATCATCCAATAACTTCAATAAAAATTGATTATCAAACGTTTTGCGAAAGATTTGTAAACTTGATTTATATACTCAATTCACCCCTCTCTTGAGTATTGAGGCCACTTGGTAACATTGACCCCTTTGTTTGTAGATGGTAAGCTGTACTAAAACATAACTTAGCTTTGAACTCCTTCTTGTAAGGCTTTCCAAAACTAGATGTGAATCTAGGATCTATTTCAAACACTACATTCACTAGAACTCCATGCACTCGAACTATCTCCTTCAAAAGTAGTTGAACTACCTTATCTAGAAAATAGCTAGCTCTACTTGGCAAAAAATGGAAAGGTTACTTAGTCTATCCACCATTACCTACAACTCAACATATCTTGCTATGTTCTTTAACATACTAGGCCACTATACATTTTTCTTAACTCTTGAAGAACCTTGGTAGCCTCTAGATAGATGGTACACTTTCTCTTATGAGCTTCCTCTAGGATTCCTTTTGTTAGCCATGACAACTATTACCCAAGAGGGGGGTGAATTAGGTGATGACAAGTTTTAATGCAACTTTGACAAATTATACATTTTGATATTTTCAATCAACACATGCAAATAAGCTAGATATCAAATTCAACTCGAGCATATATAATTAAAGCACAAATGTAAAGAAGATAGAGTTGAGAATAGTAAACACTAAGATCCCGGTTCAGCCACCAACCACTTGTGGCCTATGTCCAGTCCCCAGGCTTAACTTAAGATTTTCTTCACTATCTCCTAGACTTCAGGGATGCTAGGAAAACCTTTGTACAAGCAAGAGCACTCCTTGTAACACTCCTCGATTTAATAACCACGGCACAATCATCATTATGTCACGGTCACTAAATTTCGGCATGCTATCATTGTCAAATAACAAATTTACCAAAATATTAAACATTTCGCATAAGAGGAAATAGGAGCCACAAATGAATAGTTACATATACAACCAGTGCAAATATGAATTATAAGATGAATTCAATTTACAACATTTAGGACTAGATAATCACCTTAAAACATACATATACCCAAAAATACACTTAATGCAGATAATGCAAAATAAAGTATAAACTACCCACAACATATCCTCGACTAAGGAGTTGGGCACTCCGTCGGATCCTGAATGCGTAAGACAATCCCGGGCACACCGGTGTAGTGAGAAATATAGGATAAGGTCTTCAATCGCAGTCCTCTTCACGGTCAAGGTCAGATTCCCAACAAATCACGTACGTTTGTCGGTCCAGTTGACTCGCTAAGCCCTGGCACCTTCGGTGAACTCAAATACGACGAAACCAATAAGGTCCCTTCAAGGTGTCCTTACCGAACACAGAAAATCAAACCGATATCTCTAGTAGGTTGGAACTCACCCCCTTTTCAGACTTTAACCAAAAACCATACAGAATAACACAAAATACAGAAAAGAGGTAAGACATTCTACTTTCATTACCTATGATACAGCAAAGAAACATAACACGAATGACGAAGTCATTCCACACATACAGATATTACAAATATGTTCAAGTTATCAATTGCATAAGCATTATCAGAAAACATATTCCACGACAATACAATTATCAACAACACTATAACAACAAGTATTCACTATAAATATATAACAAGTATTTATGTTTCCACAATATGTATGTTAACCATGCCCATGATAATGTGTGGACTAACCATGCATATGTGCAATACGTATGCTGACTATTCTCATGTACAATGTACTCATTTCCTACTCCATGGAGGTAAACTCAAAGTTTTCAGAGATGAACGCCCCAGAAGATCTGTCCCCCCTCAATAGACAGTCTACGTCGGGCTATGGAAAGTAATAGTGCTTTGTCGGGCTGCCAATGCGTTGCAACAATGTTTCACGGCCAGGGGTATACATAAGGTGATAACCGGATCACAGGTGAAACACCGCGCCCTGACGTCCCCTAGGTCTAAAAAGTCCCCACTATCCTGTAAGTCCTTGTCCATTCCTAGGCATAATACACCATAACTGTATAATGCTCAATTGCATATCCAATGAACTCAAATCACATCGACTCAAGTAGTCTATCAGATGTTTCCGGGGTCCGATTCGTTGGCCCAATGTCACAATGACTATGCATGTTTCAATGCATATGGGTTTAATGCATACATATGTATATATGCATATATATATATATATATATATATATATATATATATATATATATATATATATATATATTCACAATGATAGCATGACTTATTCAAATTCACACTCCACAACGAATGAATACTAAAATCTCATAAGTGAACACATGCTATTCAAAATTACTATGAAAGTTATGTTTTAAGTCCATTATGTTCTCATGTTAACTCTCTGAGAATGTCTAGTCTAAGTTCCTCACAGCCCTTATCACACTTTTATTCTTCCTTTATTCCAAAAATTGCTCTAAACTATAAGGCATACTATCATTCTTGGTTCTTTAAAATTTATGAATCTCAAGGTACAATTAAGTTTTCCAATTTACTAATCCTTGCATCCTATTACCATTAATTTAATCACTAGGTGTTAGGTGATCAATTTTTAATTCTGGATTCGACGGAGAAAATGCCCTTAGTGTACAACTGTGAGGCTACCTTTCGACGAAAATAATATGACAGAATGATGAAAGATGTCAGCCATAAAGGGGATTTGGTGATAGAATGGCTGAGTTACAATTTTGACAAGAATGGCCAAGAATCAATTTCTATCGAATGAAGATCAAAAACTGTCGAATATACTAGAAGATCAGCAGAAATCCTGACTCGATGGATATTGGCATCCTAACTCGATGGATATTGACATTGAGAAGTTTCTCTACTAAATGTTCAGAAATTCTCACTCGACAGATATTGGCATCCTAACTCGACGGATATTGACATTGGAGAAGTGTCTCTACTAAATGGTCAGAATTCTTACTCGACGGATATCGGCATCCTACTCGACGGATATTGACATTGGAGAAGTGTCTCTACTAAATGGTCAAAATTCTTACTCGACGGATATTGGCATCCTACTCGACGGATATTGACATTAGAGAAGTGTCTCTACTAAATGGTCAGAATTCTTACTCAACGGATATCGGCATCCTACTCGACGGATATTGACATTGGAGAAGTGTCTCTACTAAATGGTTAGAATTCTTACTCAACGGACATCGGCATCCTACTCGACGGATATTGACATTGGAGAAGTGTCTCTACTAAATGGTCAGAATTCTTACTTAACGGATATTGGCATCCTACTCGACGGATATTGATATTGGAGAAATGTCTCTACTAAATGGTCAGAATTCTTACTTGATGGATATCGGCATCCTACTCGACGAATATTGACATTGGAGAAGTGTCTCTACTAAATGGTCAGAATTCTTACTCGACGAATATGGACATCCTACTCGACGGATATTGACATTGGAGAAGTGTCTCTACTAAATGGTCAGAATTCTTATTTTACAAATGTTTACAAAGAATCCCCAAATTTTGGGCCTCAAAATCATAGCCATCCGGGAACTAATCCGACATCATTTTCCTCCATGTCATGCATTCCAATCCACTCAGATACATGAATATACACAAACAAACAATCTAATAGCACAAACACATCATAAACAACATGTAAACAGAGGGTAACCCTCAATAGGGTTTTCTCACAATCAATCACAAACAGAGTTTCTCACTACTAAAACAGGTTGAAGAGAATAATCTTCCTCTTACCTTAGTGAAGAACAAGGAAAAGCAAGCTCCTTTTTGCTTAAGAATTTCGTGCTTCACCACCATAGAAACCTTGGTGTTCAAATCCACAAAAATCAAGATCAAAGAGTGGAAATGGTATCCATAGTCACCAATGTGACCATAGAACACGAAAATGGGGAGAAAAGAGAAGAAATTTGAGAGCTTTACCTTAAATCTTGAAGCTTTGGTGTTGTGCTTCCAGCCACGAAAATGGAGGAGAAAGGAGGAGTTTCACAAAGAGGAAAGCTTGAGGATGGAGAGGGGAAACAATGGTTTAAGTTGGGCTTGGGCAAGGGAAGCTTGAAAATCAACAATGGTGTTTGTGAGTGTGTAGCCGTATGGAGGAGAGAGGAAGAGAGTTAGAGGAAGAGAGAAAGAGCAGCGTGAATGAGAGAAAATGGGAGGCAATAATTGTGATACTACCCCTAAAATCGTGCTGCACAATGAGAGGGAGGAGAGAGAGTGAATAGTGACTGGAGGAAGCTTCTAGGAAGCTTCTTTGTAGCTTCCTTGAGAAGCTTCGCTCGCTTCTCGATAAAGTGCATAGTAAGCTTGTCTCCTTAATTAAATACATCTGACAGATGATTAAATACACTGTTAGAGTTATTTTCTCAGTGAATAAAAGTTGCGGTTGATGAAAATAATATTTTATTATTCATCAGATGATTTTATGATACAGTGATTTTATTTATCAGATAAAATCTTGAAAAACATAAACCTCGTAAACTGTGTCCAACCTCAGGTTTAGTAAGATCCCCCGTCGACGTTTCTACAGTCCAAAGTTTACTAGCCTCAGGAAAATATCTTTGTTTTCCCGGCTCCGCTCAATGGGCACGCAAAATGAAGAATATATTAAAATATTCAATGTTTCCAAAAAATTCCACAAAAATTCTTAAAAATCATAAATATTATAAAATGATTATTTATAAGGAAATAAATAATTTTCGGGATATTACACTCCTCACACCTTAGGATACTTCACCCTTGTGCTTGAGCCTCAAACAGGGATACCTCACCCTTTACAACCTTTTAGTGATACCTCACCCTCTTTATAATTAAGGGATACCTCACCCATTACAACTTTGAGAGATACCTCACTCTCTAAGGGATATCTCACCTTTTACACTAGAGGGATATCTCACCCTCTCTTTTACAGAATATACAAAGATATAGATGAAAAGAAACTCTCTCAAAGAGTAAATAATACAAATTGAAGCTCTATGGTATCAAGGAATCACACACTTAGCTTAAAATAGATATTTGGAGAAAAAGATAGTGAAACATGAATTTAATGTTCAAGAATGATTTTCAAATTATTCCAACATTTCTTTGATGCCCAAACACTTTCATTTATAGACCAAACATTTTTAGAGCCGTTGATGGTGTTTAAAGAAAGATTTCTTTATGAAAACTAGCTGTTTATAGCCGTTGAGAACATTTTAGACTCATGGTAATCGATTACATGGATGTTGTAATCGATTACAATGCTCTTAGAACTCGTTCTGAGCTTTCTGGACACTTAGTAATCGATTACACACTTCTGGTAATTGATTACATGACCTCTGCCAATGTTGTAATCGATTACAAGACTTGTGTAATAGATTATAGCATTTCTAGTTTTGAAAACTAACTTTAAAAGATCATAACTTCTTCATTTCTTATCTGATTAAGGCGAATGACCACTCATTGGAAAGATATTTGAGTCTATTTTTAAATGAAATAATTCAAAACAAAACTCAAATTATTTTGAAAGATATGATCAAATTAGTAACTAAAGGTCAGTTTTGCAAAACACAAACTTGACTGCTTTTAAAAACTAACTTTAAATGGTCATAACTTCTTCATTTCTTAGCCGTTTAAAGCAAATGACCATTCATCAGAAAGATCTTTGAGTCTATTTTCATATGCAATAAGTTACTTTGAAATTTATAATCAAAAGAGTAACCAAATATCAGTTTTACAAAACACAAACTTGGCTATTTTTCATAGATTTGAATTACCACCAAGACTAGCTTTCCAAAAACAGTTTGTTGGGCATTTAAACATTTTAGAAACACTTATAAAGATGTTTAAAACTTGTTTGAGCTTAGTGTTATTCCTTTTTACGTTTACACAAGATCTAAGTCCTATAAGCTAAACTTGAGGAGTCTTAGAACTTGTTTTTTGCACTTCCATTCCTTTCTTGTTTGTTATCATTAAAACCATTGATTTAGTCAATGCTAATTACACTTTTCTTAATTTTTGACCCTCTTGGAAAACAAAGCCTATCTCTAAACTTCGTCATTCCCTCTCAGTCATAACAAAATCCTCTAGGGTTCCTTAGAAAATCAGCTCACTCTTGTCCCTTAGAGTTTCATTCTCCCTCTGAGCTTCTAAAAATCTGAGTCCTTAGGCCTCTTACTATATCCACCTTACTCACTAAGAGATTATCTGAAATCATAGTCATCGCGAGACTCAAATTCTACAAACTCTCAATAAATTCACTCTCTCTTAAACTATCATCTGGGACACCTATAGGAATTTCCTACCTAGTGCATTGACCCCTACTTTGGTCTTACTTGAATGATATAACAAATCAAGGTTATAAGCCTTGAAAAACTTCATCCATCTACTTTGCTTCATGTTCAACTTCCTCGGATCAACAAGTATTCTTGAACTATTATGATCGCTAAGCTCCTCGAACTAGACTCCTTATGATTAATGTCTCCAAAACTGTAAGGCAAACACCACTGTGGCTAATTCCAAATCATACTTAGAGTAGTCCCTCTCGTGCAGGTTTAATTGTCTTGATGCGTAGACGTTTACTTACCTCTTCTGCATCTGAACATACCCCAGTCCCATCTTCGAAGTATAACTGACTTCCTCAAAGTTCTCACAAGAATCTGGAGTTGCCAACACTAACGCAGTAATCTACCTCCTCTTCAACTCTTGGAAACTATACTCACTCTCCAGAGTCCACTGCTGAGTAGTACCTTTCTTAGTTGACCTAATCTGGGTAGCACTAACTGAGAATGTCTACTTATAAACTCTCTGCCCTTGGTTACAACGGTTGTTCTTCCCTTTATACCTCTGCTTAAACTTTACTTCTCTATAATTTCCCTTCTTGAAAAAATTACATGGCCCGTATACTGTACCACTTGTAACCCAAAACTAACTTTTGGCTAACTTGGCATATAACCACTTCTCTTCCAAAATTTTCCAAAACTATCTCTGACATATTCTTCATGTCCTTTCATAATTCTGAAAAACTCAGAGATCTGCTCTTCTTAACTTTGATTCTATGACAACTAGATCTTAGATCATCTCATGAGAAAATCCAAAGCTTCTCTCAACTGATTTACCCAATCATCCTTTCTAAACAAAGACATTTATTCTCTACAGTATCTTTGTTCAATTGCCTATCTTTAAGCATAGTCTCACACTTCAACTAAACAAGAACAAAACATCATTTTTCTCTAAAACAACTAAACCATACCAACAAGGTAAGCTAGCTAGATTGACAAAGTAAACCAACATGATTTACAAAGTAAATCCATACTTTCCTTATACACACCTTAAAAGATTTCTCTTTACTTGTGCTCTTTCCTCATACCAAGTTGGAAGATTTTGTCACCTCTACTATGCACCCTGATCTATATTCTGCTTGTGCATCTTGGTACCTTTAAGGTTGCTCATCTTGAAAGCACCATACTCACACTCATCATCACCTCAAGCTACCACTCGAACCTATGTTCCTTTGCCTGATAAAAATTGAGACCAAGAGGGCACCTTCACTTATCTCAACATATGATCTTTCTCTCTTTGGGGAACCTTCTAATTCTTATTCCATTGTGGCTCTGAGATTATCTGCTGCTTCACCTCAGCACTCACTGACTAGAGTAAAGAAGTCCTTAATCTCCATTTGCTTCACAATTCTTCTAATTGCTCCACATACTGGTCCTCAATAATGTCCCCTTGCTCAAACTTTAGAAATTTCCAAATTTCTCTTGCCTTCCATAACTTGAGGGAATAATACTTGTCTAGAAAAGTAGCTTGAAAACCTACAAGGTGATTCAAGTACTAACCTCTTCTAGTAACCTCTCTGCTTCATCTTAACAGTTTTCGGCTCTTCCTACCAACCCTTACGAAGCAAGGTCACCTTCTATCCATCAGCGCACACCATCACCTCAAAGATCTCTTCCATCACATGAAGCCATCTTTCGGCTTAAACTGAACCAGACTCTCCCTTGAAGAACAAAGGAGTAACTTTCCTGAACTCTGAGAAATACTGATCTCTCATAAGTTCCTTCTCATTCCTGCAACTAACTAAGCGAGTCCTTTTCTATCAATCCTAATTAATAGTCTTCTATAAATGGCAGTCTGTTCTATCAAAATAGCAACCATTTCTCTAAAAGCTCTAGTTATCTCCTCCTTTACCAGTCTACTAGTCTCATAGGTTCACCCGGTAGTTGCCATAGTTTTCCTGTCCACGCAGTATAACACATATTAAGTTAGTTAGGCTTAATATCTTATAACTGTGCAACAATAGCCAATAGCATCCATACCTAAGGCTAGTCATGTAATTCCATTTGCATATCTCATAAAGAGATAAAAGAATGCATAACATTCTATTAAATTGCTACTCATGCCTAAGCACAGTCATTCCATACCCCGGCTCAACAGGATGAACTGCTCTGATACCATAATGTAACATCCTAATACAAATATCTAGGCATATCATAGATACACAAGGATATTCACTACTAGAAACGTCACTTCTACATACCTAACTAATACATATATCCATAATCACAATGAGTAATTATAGAACGCCCTAAGAAATTGGGGAAAAACTTAAACTTATACATATATATATATATATATATATATATATATATATACAACACTAGTCACAGGAAGGCATATTGTAAAACATACAAAACAAATGTAAACTGTATACAAAAGTTCTGGCTAGAAAATCATATAAAACTATACTAGTCTTCATGCATCATCTTCTGTCCCTTAACAAGGTCTATACCTGGATTTACATGGAAGAACAACTGGGGTGAGAATTACAATTATCAGTAAAAGCAATTCCAATACCAGCTAGCTATAACATTGTATAAACAAATATAACAATTGCTATAACTACTAACATAAGAGTTTCCTCCCTAATTCTCATAACTGCACACTACCTAGTAGTGTGGTCTAAATTGATAGCCTACATACTGTTAGATATAAACAACTACCAGTACAATTGTAAATACCAATAGCAATAGACAATGCCCATACAATTGTCTGTAAATGTAATGCAGATGAGATGTAATATAATTATGTCTTAGAAAAATCCTACAAATATGCTTGTGTAATCTTTTGTTTTGAAATACATGTAGAGATTTATGTTGAAAACAAAGAAGTTCATTAGGAACTGGTTCAGTATATTATCCTGTGGTGAATAGAGAAAAAGCTCATCCTCGCATCACACATATCCTAGTACACTGAGAAGTTCGGTCTTCATCCTTCCTCAAAAAGGCTTTCGGATTTCGTATTTATCTCTTTTGGTCTTGGCACTATCGAGATATCAGGGTTATGTCATTCCTCAAAAGAGTTTATCAGACACCCATCTATCTCCCTTAGGCCTCCATGAATGGGCATCAAAGGATACTCACTAAGATCAATACTATTAGACCATTTCCATAGACATACATACTTACTTATATCTAAACACCACCTCATCACTCATAACTCTTAAGTAATCTCTATGCAACACTATGTTTCTGAGGTGTTAGATACTCACCTATGACAAACCATTACTCTTGGTTGCATTAAGGTTCTTACTCTTCACATACAAACTAGATTAACTAACTAGTGTGTGAAAAGCATAGTGTTATGTTTACCTCTTACATAAACACCACCTTAACTTTCCTATAGACTCAACTCATCCTAGTGAAAGAGTCCATCTTAGCTAATACCTCATTCAACCTTGCTTAAGGAAATAAATGAACATTTCACTATAACTTTGCATACGTAATAAAAGTAACAGGCTTACAAGTCAACATTCATCCTTTTGTGTATTGTACAATGCACAGGGTCCCGTTTAACTAGAGACTTAGTACAAAACATCCCCTCTTTGGAACTAAATACACAACCTTATCTCAACTCAAGTGAATCTAACTCAAGAGTGGTTCTTACTTACAACTCTTTGTTGCTTAAGGTTCTAGGTACCTTCCCAAGGTAATCCACTACTCTTGGATATCCTAAGGCTCATACCTTCCTTATCCTTACTATAGTGAATCCTATAATCCATCCTAGTATACTTGTCTCCATTGCACCATCTCATCACATCTTAAGTAATATTTAATGCAATACTAGGTTGCCTAAGGTGCTATGTTCTTACCTACGACAATCCTTCACTTTTAGGATGCTCAAAAGCCTAAGCTTTCTCATTCATTCTAGCTGATAGTTCCTCTCTTGAAATATCCCTATTTGTGTCTTAATACATCTTAGGAAACATATACTAATGATCTCATTTAGCCAAAAACTTGAAAATATCAAAAATAACATTTCTAGAGTTCAGGGCCTCACGTCGTGGCACATACTTGGGCATGCTGCTGCGCCCAGCTCTCAAGTTCTCAGTCTCACTACAACAAAATTGGCCTATGGCTACATTTTTTTAAGCTACACTTAAAAAGTGTAGTCTTATATCTTAATAGGCAACAGTTTTACAAGAGTAGCCTTTTTTGAGTAGTTTTGGCAACTGTATTTTTGGTAACATTTAGAAAGCATACCTTTAGAGTGTAAAGGGTACATTTTTTAAGCGTTGTCATATTATACATTTGGGTACGCTTTTTATGATAAAATACAACACTAATAAAGCGTAGCTCATTTAACCACCATAGGCAACGTTTCCTAAACGTATTCTAATAGATTTCCATAACGCGTGCATACTATTGTTTTCCCACTAAATTTCTTTTTCCAAACTTTACTTTCAGAACCTCAAAGAAAAACCATCTCCTTTACTTTCAGAACCTCAAAGGCTCAAAGCCACCGTGACCCACTCCCTCTGTTCTTCGTTGGCCTCTGTTCTTCATTTTCATAGTCTCTCTGGCACTCCCTTCTCTCCGTTAGGGTTTAGTGCTTCCCACTATTCTTCAGGCAAGCGTTTCTCTTTGTTGTCCATCCTCTACCCTTTCGACACCTGCAAGACTAATTAATTGATGAGGATGCGTTGATTTCAGGTATCATTACGTTCCATTCCCCAATTTTGATTTCATATTGTCACTTCTCTCAGTTGCTATGTTGATGTCAGGTAACTCTCTTTGATTTGATTTCAATTCCCCAATGTGCATTATTGCTGCATAGGTTATGTGTCCATTTGTGGGTTTGTGGTTGCTTTGTTCCTTACTTTTGCTCTGTGCTCACTATTTTCGGTTGAGTTTTGATGTTATTGCTCTATGTGGGAGCCTTAATGGTGTTGGTTGTTTGATGCTATAATGAGTTTTGGGCTTATTATAAAGAGGGTGAAATGGAGTAACATATAAGGAGGGGAAACCCGATACATATGTACGTATATATAAATAATTATGGAAAATGGAGAGAACCTTTGTGAGCTAAAGATAATAGAAACAATTTAAAGGGTTTATTTTATTTTATTTTTGATAATTTGTTTAATGGTAAAACTGACTCAAACATACAGACTGGGAGCACTTGGATAGATGTTTTGCCTTGATGTTCCCTAATTTTCTGGTTTTTAACATGTAAGAGTTAAGGGCTATTGGATGGAGCACTTCAAATGTTCTGTTTTGTTCAAGATTAATTAAAGATTGAAAACTAGAATTCTGAAAATGAAACCTTGGAATTTTGAAGTTCCATCTTCACTTGGCATGCAAGGTTACTCTTAAAAGCATATAATAATGCTTTGTTTTGTAGCTTTTGTATCCTCATCTGAATTTCCAGAATATATACCTAGAAAATAGTAAGATGATTCCAAGTAATGAATGGACTAACGATAATGGATTCCCAAAACAGAAACATAAAATGAATCTTCTAATCGGTGCATTAGCTCAGAATGGTGTAAAAACTATTTCAAAAAAAGAAAACATGTTATTAAATTTTTTCAGAAAGACACAAATTTTTTGGAAACATCTACCTAATGCAGAAGTCTTGAACCAGCATGACTCCAAAGGCTTTACTTTTGTAACATAGATCAGACTTAATTTCATATTATTGTTCATTATTCAAAATTAGTCCTTAAAAGTTCACATTTTGTTTGAATATGATTATGATGTTGCAATGCCATGAAATATTTGAATGTAAACGGTGAGTTTCCCATTTCTTAATTCACAAACAAAGAAGGATACTATTTCCTAAGCATGCTAGAAAGGTTAATGCTTGCGTACCATTTGCAAGATCAAGTAGGAAATCTGTAGGATTCATGGCTATAGATGGAGTATATCCAATGCTAGAGAAGAAATTCATAACATATTCTCCCTTCCCAAAGTAAAGGCTACTACCATTTGATAACAGTAAAATCTTTTGAAACATGTCAAAAAGCTTACTGGAAAGCTGGTGGATAGTCATTATGACAGTCCTTCCACCTTTAGCTAACTCACACAGAGTTAGCACAATTCGTGTAGCTGTGGTTGAGTCAAGACCTGAAGTGGGCTCATCAACAAGCAAGATACTTGGATTAGTTAACAGTTCTTGACCTATGCTAACCCTCTTCCATTCTCCACCTGAAACACCCCTTAGGAATGGCCCTTCCATTATAGTGTCCTTACAATGAGTCAGGTCAAGTTCACTCATAATTGCCTAAGCATGTGAGATTTTCTCTTCTTTAGAGAGGCTATTTGGCAAGCGAAGAAGAGCAAAAAAGACTAGTGTCTCACTGACTGATAGGTGAGGATAGAAAACATCATGTTGCGTAACAAATCCCAAGTTTTGCTTTACTGATTTTGAGAGGGGTTTGCCATTGTAGGTTATGCTTCCTCTAGTGATATCATTTAGCCTGCCTCCCAAAGCATTTATCAGAGTTGTTTTACCACTACCAGAAGGGCCTAAAATGGCTAACATTATATCACATATATTAACTTATTCAGTCTCTTCCTGCTATTGTTTGACTAAGGTATAGATGATTGAGTTTAGGTTACTCTCTGCAAAGAACTTGAGTGGTTACATTTCTACTTGCTTAGATTAAATAGATTTTGTAAATCTCATCTAGCTTTTAATTAGATCCAGAATAAAGGTGACCAAGTCGGAAGGGCCTATATTTGCAAACAATTTGATTTTGTTTTCTTTTTTTGGGTCCAGTCTGCAATGAACCATATATTCAATGAAGATTTTAAACAATGGTTGAAAAACTAAAAATAAAAGAGAAAAAAAGTCTCAAAAAAATCCCATCATTTTGTGATTGATATCCTAGCAAATTAATTGTTGATGACACAATAGACAATTTAATTTATTTTCAACTATAACTGTTGTTTTCTTCCTCTCAAACCTGGATACATAGGGAGAATTGTAACACCCTTGTGGGGATATCACATTTTTAATGCAAGAAAATAAAATCATACCCAAGTTATAAAATATTTGGTACATAAATAATATTACTTGTAAAATTTTTCCTTTTATACATAATAACGTTAAATAAAATAACACGGAACACAAAATAAGACAGAACATAATCACACACCATAATATACATATGATTTTGTCTTAAGTATACAAATAATTTACAACTACAAATATTTAACAAAACAATAAAGAGTCAACATAATACTAAAACATAACATGCCCAAGTGCACATCAAAGATTCCTAACCCTCCGAAGGATCACTCTCAGATAGATCTTCAGATAGCAGAAATCCAGGATGTCTGGCAGCTCTACGGACATGAGTCCGTGCTGTCGACTCACTACTAAGCTCACTAGCCTCATGGAAAATCCCTCCCCAATAACTCCTAAGAGTCAAAGGCAACTCAAGATGTAAATACAAAGTAGTAGTAAAGATGATCTCCCCATCAAACTCTCTACACAAAAACACTGTCAGACGTCCCACATAAACTACTGATCCTCTATCCTCACGCAGTCGCCAGGCCTCAGAGCCTCCGTGAAAATAAAGTCTCACAAAACCAAAGAATCTAGGCAACGCCATGATCACACGGTCAATCCAGATGGTAGGAGTGATCTAACGGCTCGCCGTCCTCGCACTGCTCACTCGGCTGGCGCTCCTCCAGATACTGAATATCAAGAGGCTGTTCCTCTTCCTCTTCCTCAAACTCTTTATAGAATATAATAATAATACAGAGAAATACGTATAAAGAGGTGAGACAATCTACATCATTACCCGCATGGCAATAAAGAAAATGATAATACAAACAGATATCTCAATAATGCATACTATCATATCATACACAGTACCTCAAATTAACACATCATACATGCTATCACAGGTTATACTAAACATTTAAAATGCAGATCATGGATGCTAACGCACACTGACTCGTTCCTACTCCATGGAGCTAAACACAGACATTTGAGATAATGATCCGAAAAGAACTATCAGTACCTGAGGCTGCCCAACCAACTATTACACTGTCCAACGTCGTGTCTATAGTCTACAGTCCAAAACATCGTGTAGTAGTACACAGTCCAAATACATCATGCACTAAAGGCATTGTACCAAGTAGTCTCCATAAGATCTTGATTAAGAATAGTGCTTGTCGAGATCATTAGTGCATTGCCCGTTACCACGGCCCAGAGGAGCTACCAACTGTCCGCATGTGGAATTCTTCGCACACTAACGCCTCCAAGTTCAATTAATGAACCACACTACGCCTATCACACCACGACATGGTGTAATTCTTCTCGTCAATCAATCGCCAATTTTCAACCAAATTGACACAACTCTCTATGCATGATTTTGAATCACAATTACAAAATACTCTTAATTTTGATATATTACCATATTTACGAAAATACCCTCAGTCTCAATATTTCAAAATATAGTATGTCTCCACTTGACAATACTATCTCTCAACATGTCCGAGTCCACCACTTTGGCTCGACAGTAAAACTCACTATTCCATTTAGTCGCGTAGAAATTTTATCGCATTTTCACAATCGCGTCATTTTTGCAAACGTTCTTAAATTGCATAAATATATTTTGACGTTTTTGAACATCGCGTAATGTTTTTAAATCATTTTCTCAATCGCGTAAGATTTTTAAATCGTTTTCTGAACCGTATAGCTTAAAAATCATTATTTCAAATATGTGTAAGCTGTTTCTAGTACTTTTAAACTACGTAGAATATTTTCCATACGTTATAAACATATTATGGAACCTTTTCTTTTATTTGTCTGATTTTAAAAAAATTTGGCAGCATTTTACCTAGAAAATCTATTAAATGGTATTTTCTACATTTTTCCTTAAATACTGTTTATTTTACCCTTAACCATTACTTACACCTTGAAACTTGCTAATGCGCTTCAAAACTCAAAGAGTGAGCTCTACATTAGTATTTTTCAAGTGTTCTCTTTATTTCATTATATTTCCCATAACTCATTGAGATTAAATTCTTTCGTAATGTAACTACTTAAACTACGTTAGAAAATAATTTTGGGAATCACATATACATTGAATGGTATGTTGGCCAAATTCAACATATCCTTCACAAATAATCAGTAATCATTTCCTATCTTCTAAATCACTTTCAGATTCATTGTTTTACCTAAATTCATTAAATCGTTATTTTAGAAAATGGTTGAGAACATTTTGGTTCTCTTTTTCTTGGAGAAGCCGTGAGCCTCTTTTGTGTTCTTTGGAACACTCATGCAAACCTTGCATGTTATTCACATCCTACATTAATAATCATACATTTATAAACACATGCAATATATTTTTAAAACTATAAACATGCTCACAATTAAAATCAATCACAAATAGGAAAACAATAAACAACCACACAAATGAATCCTTATGGATTCTTCACACACATAAATCAATTTTCTCATCACCACATAGGGTTGATGAGATTAAATTTCTCTTTTACCTCTTGAAGACAAGATCCTCAAGTCTCCTCCTCCTCTTTGATTTTTCATGTGAACCAAAACAAAGCCCTAACAATTCTTAAATAATTAGTAAAATCATAAAAAAAGCTTAATAATGATAAATCATGGAACAATCATGGTTTAGAAAATCATAAACTTAATTTAAAACCAAAGAATCAAGAGTTTACCTTTAGGGAAGTAAACAAAAGTTTGGATTTTGACAAAACCTTCTAAATGAAAAGTGTTTAGGATGTTGTTTAGGTTTAGGAAATGTAAAGAGATAAAATTATAGAAGATGGGTGGTGATTTTGGGTGAAGAGGCCGAAACACAAGAGAGAAAAAGAGAAGGAAAGTGTTTGGTGTTCTTGAGAGATTTGAGATAAAATGATGCTTAGCTTTTAGGTGAGAGAAAAGTGAAATTTGAGAGTGAAATTGAGGAGGTGCAGCCATGTGAGTGTGTAGGGAAATTAGGAGATTTACTTGAAGTAAAATATCACAATTTTGTATTCATATTGAAAGCACATGGCTTGGTCACCATTTGGTCATCAAAGTGTCACAAAAGATGAACCTAGAACATTACGGAACATGGTAAATTGGCCCTCTTGGCCGTGGGATACTAGGGGGGTTTAGGGACTTGGTTTGACTCCAATTAAGGTTAATTACATGCTAATTAAATAGGTAGTTAATTAGGTTAAGTTTCCTAATCACACTTACTTAATTATCTAATTACATAACTAATCAATCTAAGAGGTCATTGTATATGTCATGCTTTGTCATGACTTCTAGATGCTATTAAGATATCTAATTAGTAATTAGATTATAACTAATTAATAACTAGGTTAGTCCACTTAGTTTCTTAATTAGGCAATTAGGTTAACTAAGTTAGGTTTAATTAGCTACTTAATAACTAGTCAAGCCATTATATTTGACTAAATCCTATCCATTGGTCTTAACTTCAACTCCTAGCCCTTGGTGTAATCTAAGGTGGATATCACTTAGTGATTTAATTAGGATTGTTCTCACACCATTGATTTGATCAACGGTTATAATCAAAAACATCTTAATCAAGCTTTTCATCCAATGGTCCACAATAAAGTCTTTGCCACTTTATTTGACCAAACCTTATTGGTTAGAAACTTTCAAGCCACTATTGTTGACTAGTTCCTATTGGCTTAGAATTTAAACTAGCCAGAAACGTTGACTGCTTTTCTAAACGCGGGTCCTACAGACTTTTTTGGGTCCATGGTCATTTTAGAGCAGATTTCTACTATTTTTGAAAGCAAGAGGGAATCTTGTCAATTAAAATAATATTATAATAATATAAAATTATTTTATTGCACAGTTAAATCCTAAAAATTAAAATATTAATATACATATCACTCGGAATTCGATTTAGTAAGATCCCCCAGCTCCGAATAATTAAAATAAGATTTTTTCGGCCAGAAAATTATTATTTTCTTGACTCGGAGCAAATCACACACAACAGTCAAATACACTCACGAAACAGTCAAATTCAATTTATAATTCACAGAAAATATAAAACAGTACATTTGGGACACTATTGTACTTAACCCAAAAGTTGGGGTGTTACAAGAACTGGAGAAGTCAGTGGCATGTACTGACACTCCAAGTTAATTGTCAAAATTTTCTTGTACATTTAATTAGAAAGAATAATGATGCATAAAATAAAGAGAAATCTGGTATAAACAGATTCATGAGTGAAAAACAAAAACAAACAATCAAATATATGGGATTTGAACTTGTAGTTTCCTCTATAGAATTATACTAAACATTCCACATCTACAATACTACAACCTTGCTTACAGTAAAAGATTATTGATTAAAAAAAAAGTTTAAACCACCAAGAAACTAACATGCTACTTCCATCCTTCAGGATTGAATTTGGTATATTTCCACTAGGCATATTACCTGTTAGGTAGCTAACAAAAGCAATGCCAAGCTGGTTAATTCATTGTGTCAATACTCGAAGATAGAAGCAATTATTCAATTTTCATTTAAAAGAACTATGTGCACTATTGATGAAGTTCTGGAGAACAATGCACTCCTGGTATAGCTTGTCGTGTAGTCTTGAGTTAAGTGTCATGTACTCTTGGCTCAACCATGTGGCAGTAACGAATATCATATTTAATCAGAGACTACCATTCTTGGCAGAATATCATTCTTGCCTCATGCGCCATATCTGCATGTTTTGTCATTTACTTAAAATGAAACAATAGTTTTCAATTTTCGTGCCAAAGTCACACTCTGGAAGTCAGGAGTTATAAGTAGTAAAAGGAAAAACAAAAGACGGGGAAGGGGTGGGGTGGGGGAGAAGGATCAAAAGAGGTTCTTTAGTATAGACAGAAACTGACAAGGACGCCAGATTAATGTCCACGCCACAAATAGCTGTCCTAATAACTTTGATGTTGAAAAACAACTTACACAAAAGACATTCACCACAATAAAATTCTAAGCATGTTAGAATTTAGTAAGAAATCTTAAGTAGTCTGATCTGATTATGGAATAAGTAGCAGTGTGCTATATAACACATTTCAAATCAAACTATATATGTGTATGTGATGCCATGCTTATTTATAGAGTTAATCCTTTAGGCACCCATGTTACGGACAAGGAAGTTTCTAGATTTAATGTATTGTGTACCTAGTTTTCTTCTTGACACAAAAATACATATATAGGAACTGGGAAGGTAGAAGGTACCCTAGTAGTGGGTATAGATTTTTGTGGATGAGAACCAATATATAACACTTGTGTCTTTAATCAATACACTTCTAGTGTCAGTCATTCAACAACATGCTTCTACCTTCAAATTTCTTCTATTTATAAAACTTGTCCTGCTCAACTATCTATTCTCAATACTCCCAATTACTAATTAGTGTGGTCTACTATGATTCGAGTCCATAACAGAAATAACATAACCATGCTAATTACGCGTGCAGTTCATTTTAAAGAATAAGAAATAACTAATCCTAAAGCACATAAAATTTACATTTACTATGCAATCATGAAAGTGCAACCGAAGGAGGGATGCAGCATTTAAGAAATCTTTTTGTCATCAAAATCTGCATTTAAGAAAGCATCATCATTTTAAAGATATGTTGCAACCAGTATATGGTGTCATTACTCACTCTTAAATCTTTACCAAGTAACACACGAAACACACTGAAGTAAGAGATTTGAAGGGAGAAGTTAAAGGATTACGACATCTTGTAAAGGTTTTGTTGCAGCAAAACAACCCCGAAATGAGCGCAAAAGAAGTTGAAGCATTACTGCAATGTACCCAACACTCTCCACCGGCTACAAATAGTGCACAAGGTGTCAAAAGCCACCATCTTCCACATTCCTCTGGATCAACTCATGTTTCAAACTATGAAATGGTATCTTTTTTTCATCTTGTCTTATTTAAAACAGTTTAAATTCTAGATATATAATGATAGGGACATATTTCAAACAGTTTTTTTTTTGGATTATGTGATTCTGTGATTATCTACAGTATGTGATTCTTATCCTTATTGTTGTGACTAAGAAATTCTTTTAGCTTGGACCTTGCATGTAGCTAGGAAAGTGCCCTTGTTTTGTTACTAATAAATACCATTGATGATGCTATTTGTTACTGGTACCTTCGTCTAGTTACCTAGTTGCTGCCAGAAATTTTAAATATATAAATAATGAGATTGTAAAATGAAAGGGATAGCTGGGCCCTATTGCTCATAAATAATACTTCTCCCATGTCGCAGCATATTTTTGTTCCGTGTCAAGTGGATTTCAGGAGTCCATTAAATCAAACCCTTTTTACACTATTAATTCTTTTTCTTGGGTTTGTTTAAAGCATTGGAAGATTGAATAAGATTTACTAACTTTAGTCAATAATGAAAACAATAATGATTATTACACATTACATGATGTCTCGAATATTTCACATTAGTATAAGTGGTAGCTATGCTTAACACCTGTGGGTTTAATGTACCATAATCGTTGCTATCATTTTTCATATTACAGGAGTTGATTTTATGCATTAATATTTGATCACACAACTTTATATCTGAATATTGGGATCCCTAACATGCTACGTAGATCTTTTAAAGAATCGGTTTGTTGTCTTCCACTTGGTTTGAGGTGTTAGTCTATTGGTGTGTACCCAGTTTAGTTGATATGTTCTGTTCTTATTTGCTTGTTTTGGCTTGGTTCACTTTAAACATGCTAAATGTTCTTTTTTATGTGTTGGAATGAAAAGATCTTGTTCCATTGGTGTCTTGTTGTAAAATGGGAGTATTATGCTGACATGAATAGATGTGTAAAGTTGCAAAAGGACTGTGAAACTTGGTGATTGGTTGAGATTTCGATCTGATTGTTTAAAATGAATATTGGCATTGTGTTTGCTCATTACCATAAATTGTTATACAACTTAAAAGGAACAAATGAATGCTGCTATATGTGTTCGGTTTACATATGAATGCATAAGCATGTTCTGATTTAGTTTATGTTTAGAGTTCTGAGTGAATGTTTAAATGCTGTCCTTTTTTTGTTTTTGTTTTTTGTAATGTGCAGTAGTAAAATTTTTTATTTGTTGGTAGATGATTATAACAAAAAGAAATGTGATTTCCCTCTTTAGTAAAAGATTTGTTTGCTTTGTTTCTGCACCCATGAAACTTGATAAAATGTCAGATCTATCTTGTTAGTAATCTTGAGATGATGTCGATTAACCATATGCTAAGTATGATTTGGTTACTCACCTCTCTTTTTGATGTTGCATAACTAATTATTGGTGTAGTAATCTTGAAAAACGCTGCCTTGTGCATTTCATTTGATATTAACCTTTGTTTTTCAAAAGTTTGAATCTGCCTTTTGAGAATAAAGGGGGATATCTAGGTGTCATGTTAGTTCAATTGCGTTTGTGAAGGATTATATAATACTGAGCTGCTACCATTGTTTTTGTGACATCATTTACTTCCCGCAGGAGGGGGAGACCCCATCGTATACCAGCATGAATAGCATCCTTTTACTATTTTTTAGGTTTATTTATTTCAATTTGACCAGTGACAATTTCTTGAAATAATATTGTGTTGTGCTTTCTTGATGTCTAACTGACAAACCATATGTTTGAATGATTTTATTTTTTTGATATGTCTAAGTTGTTGAGATTTTTGACTTTTTAAAAATGAATTTATGTATTACTAATCCTTTAGTTTAATTTAAATTTGTAGGACAATGTTGGTACTGCATTTGGGGATGGCAATAGGGCTACTTAATATATTTGATGTTCACGAAGAGAGCCTGATGAAGATAATTTTTTCATACATTGTGAATTATATATATTTTTATTTTGGTTATATACTTTGGATTATGATGATGGTGACAATTCTAGTACGTTAGATTATTTGATTAATGTTTTGATTAATGTGTTAAATATTAAAAATTAGTTTATATTTTGCTTAAAATTTTATACTATAAATTTGTATAAATTCTAAAATTAAAATTCTATAAAAATAATATATAAAATAAATGACATTAAAAATATTAAAAAAATGAAGCATTTTTAATGTTTTACTAAATTTAATTAGAAGGTGTGTAATTAGATTAACAAATGGTATTACAAAATAAAAAGAGTAGTCATTATAGGAGGTTTAAAAAAAAATAACATAAGGAACGCTTGTAAAGTGATGCCTTAGGTGAAACATATAAAAATGACATAAGGGAACGCTTTGCAAGCGTACTTTTGAAGGTTTGACATAAGGGGACGCTTTGGAAGTGAACCCATAGAGTTTGACATAAAGGGACACTTTGCAAGCGTACCCATAAGGTTTGACAAAAGGGCACGTTTTGCAAGTGTGCCCATAGAGTTTGACATAAGGCAATGCTTGATAAGCGTACCCATAGAGTGAAGAAAAAAAGCGTTGCCTTTGACTCTGAAAAAGTGTAGCCTTAGATAATAGGCTACGCTTGAATAAGCCACCCCTCTAAAAGCATTGCCTTAGGGTCAAAAAGTGTAGCCTCCATCAAAGGCTACACTTCAGTGTATTTTAGGGTACACTTTTGAAGGGTCACTATAGGCTAAATTTGTTGTAGTGTCTTTAGCAAGCCGAGAGTAGCACGTCACGGCACAACGTCTTCATGCCGTGGCGCGTGCTATAAAATCAACCTTACGCTGCAGCGTGACCTTCTCATGTCGTAGCACTCGAAGCCAGTTCATCTTCACGCCGCAGCACGACGTCTCTCATTCCACGGCGTGCCTAGCAAAACCCAGGTTCTGCAGAATTTTACAGATTTGTGGCACTGTTCCATGGTTCAAATCTTACTTCCAATCATCTAAAATTGGTTTCTTTGTGATTTCTAACACTCATCCATGTCCCTAAACTTGTTGTAACTCAATTACAACCTATGAATTCTCTTAGGCACAAATCTAGGTCCAAATCACATAACTCCAACCGTTGTCCAATTCTTAAATCTACAAATCCTAATGGTTGATCTGGAGTCATAAATGACTATCTTACACTTACTAAGCTTAAACTAACTTAACCTAATCCTTGAAATCAAGAATCAAGCCAAGAACTCGGATTTGGCTCTCCAAACTCCTATTTCCATTCAAAAACTCAAACCTCATTCAATGAGAATCAAAGAGGAGAATGATGAAACCCTTTACCTCTTGAAGAAGATGAAGATCTTGAAGCTTGATCCTCTTGCTCTTGCTCTTCCTCTCCTCCTTCTCCTTCTCCTTCTTCCTTTCTCCCCCTTTCTCTTTTTCTCTTTGTTTTCTCCCTTCTCTGTTTCTCTATTTCTCTTCACATCCGAGAAAAAGGAAAGAAATAAGGAAGAGGAAACTAACCAACTTGAGTTCCTGTGCTAGAACTCATATCTACTAAGGACACCCGAATTATACTAATTTAAATTTTTCAACTTCTAACAACTTTAGAATAAATCATAAGATTCATCTAAATTATTGTTTTACCATTTTCATTATTTTCCATATCTGTTGGTAGTCAATTTGGTATTAAATGCACAACTAGTATACTTAAAAGTATCAAATTAACTCCGATTATATTGAAACTTTAACTGTTTCTTACTTGGCTCATTTGTGACCTAGAAACAAGGTTTCCATGCTAGTTTCCCTCAACTTAACCTTATAAGCCATTATTTGAAGCTACTTTTCAACTTCTGTGTTGCAACTAAGTGTTTCTTGAAACTTTAACTGTTTCTTACTTGGCTCATTTTAAGCTACTTTTCAACTTCTGTGTTGCAACTAAGTGCCTAAACGAACTCAGATTGTCACAAATCTTCACAAGCATGTTAAGCAAGTTATATGCTACCTTTTGTAACCATATACAAGTCTAACATGTTACTAAGGGTATTACATCCCTTTTCATGCCAGACCACTAAAACATTTTTCTTAAATCTGTATACATCTTAGTAGTTTTGGGATGGATTGTATACTTACTTCTGTGAGCTTCTTGTAGAATCCTCTCTCTGACTTCTGACTCACTTGGAACACAAAGTCTATCTCTAAACTTTATCATTCCATCATCAGTCATATCAAAATCCTCTAGGGTTCCAAAAAAGATCTGCTCACTTATGTCCCTTGAAGCTTCATCCTCTTTTTGAGCTTCTAAAATTTGAATTCTTAAGTCATTTACTATGTCTACCTTACTCACAAAGAGGCTATGTGGCATCAAAATCACCGCTAGACTCAAATTCCTGAAACTCACAAGAAGTTCACTCTCTTGGACCATCATTCGGGACACATGTAGGGACTTTCTACTTAGTGCATTAGCCACTACATTGGCTTTAACTGGATGATACTTTAACTCAAATTCATAGTCTTTTAAGAATTTCATCCATCTTCTTTGTCTCATGTTTAGCTCCTTCTGATCAAACAAGTACTTCAAACTCTTATGATCGCTAAACACCTCAAACTAGACTCCATAGGGATAATGCCTCCAAATCTTTAAGGCAAACACTACAGCTGCTAACTCCAAATCACGCGTAGGGTAGATCTCCTCATGTGGCCTTAACTGCCTTGATTGCTAGGTAACTACTCTCCTATTTTGCATCAGAACACACCCTAGTCTCATCTTTGAAGCATCACAATATACTTCAAAGTTCTCATGGGGATTCGAAATTACCAATATTGGCGTAGTAGTTAACCTCTTCTTTAACACTGCTTCAACTTTGCTAAGGTCCTTGAGATTCCTCCTTTATAAATAACATGGCCCAAAAACTGAACTTCTGTTAGCCAAAACTCATACTTGGATAATTTGGCAAACAACTTCTTTTCCTTAGGGATATCTAAAACTATCCTAACATACTACTCATCTTCTTCCTTTGTCTTCAAATAGATGAGGATGTCATTAATAAACACTACCATTAACTTATCTAGGTAAGGTCTAAAAACTCTAGTCATGTAATCTATAAACACTACTGGAGCATTTGTCAACGCAAAGGACATCACAAGATACTCATAATGTTTATGCCTAATTCTAAAAGCAGTCTTAGGGATATTCTCTCCCTTAACTCTGATTTGATGATACCTAAATCTTAGATCAATAATAGAAAACATTGAAGCTCCTCTTAATTGATCCATTAGATCATCTATTCTAAGCAACAGATACTTATTCTTCATGGTTACCTTGTTTAAGTGCCTGTAGTCAACACATAACCTCATGGTACCATCTTTCTTCTTCACTAGTAACAATGGTGCTCCCTACAGAGAAACACTTGGCCTAATAAATTGTTTGTCCAATAACTCTTTTAGTTGTTTCTTGAGTTCTGCCAACTCTAGAGGTGCCATCCTATAGAATGCTATAGATATAGGTCCTGTACCTAGCACTAGATCTATAGTAAACTCTATTTCTCTCTCTGGTGGCAACTCTGCTATGTCTCCCGGAAATACCTCTGAGTATTCCTTCACCACATGCATACTATCTAGGTTCTACTCAACCTCTACATCTAATGAGAAAATAAGAACATATCCTAGAGCTTCTTCTACCAAACAGTGATTGACCAGATTAGCATTGAGATAGATAGACTCAGAAGAAACAACTCTGGTAGTTGTATTAGACAGAAAAACTAGAATCTCATTTGAATAGTTTAAGATCACATGATTGGATGACAACCAATCTATACCAAGAATGACATCTATGTCCACAAGGGGTAAATAGATAAGATTTATAAGGAAAACTTTATCCTCAACCCTTATACAATAGTCAAGACATTTGAAGTTATGACTAGCTTACTAGTGGGTGTGGAAATAGATAAGTCATATAGTAACTTTGATATAGGCAAATCCAACATCTTTATAGAATCATAAGAAACAAAGGAATGGGATGCTTCTGAATCCTACATGACATTTAAAAGATGGTTAAGAATTATGCCTTTACCTTGGATGAGATTGGAAGACTGGGCCACCTCTGTTTCACCTAGAGTGTAAACTCGTCCCTTGGCTAGCGGCTTTTGGGTAGGCTCATCTTCCTTCTTCATAGGATAGTCTCTAGAAAATTGTCCTGGCTTCTCACATGTGTAACACACAGACTAACCTACCAAACATTGTTTGCCTCCATATATCTTCCCACATTTTGTGCACTGAGGTACCTTAGACCCCTTCTTGCCTTTTCCTTTAAGGTTGCTTGCTTTAGGAGCATCCTGCTTGCTCTTATCATCTTCACGTTTTCTCTTCTAGAAGTCTTGTGCCGTTTCCTCTAATTGAGGGCTATAAGAACTTAATTCCATAATCTTGCACTTGTTGACTAGAGAAGGAAAATCCTTGATCTCCAAAGGTCTCACCATGTTCTTGATCTCACTTCTCAAGCTAGTTTCGAATTTCAAACATCGTCAATTCTCGTCTGGATGATAACAAAAATGCAAAGAGAATTTCGATAATTCCTCAAACTTGGCCACATATTGACCTATTGACAAGCTTCCTTGTACTAATTGCATAAACTCCACTTCCTTATCATCATGTAGAGTTTGCGGAAAGTACTTCTTCAAAAAGGTTGTCTTGAAAACTTCCCATGACATTTGGGTCCTTGTGGCTCCCATTGCCCTCTTATTACTTTTCCACCAGTGTTCCGCTTCTCCTTTCAACATATAGGAGGCGAAGGACACCTTTTTCTCCTTCGAGCAAACTATTACCTTGAAGATCTTTTCCATCTTACTGAGCCACTCCTCAGTCATAGCGGGATTATACTTGCCTCTAAATGGTGGAGGGTTCATCTGACAGAAAGCTATCAAGTCCTGGAAGTTCTGATTCTTTCTAATATGTTGTACTTCCTGCACTGGTTACACAGGTGGTGGAGTTTGGTGAGGTGGTTTTGCTTCTATCCTCTCTAGCATCCTTGTCGTAACAGTTGTTTGCTCTATCATGGCATTAGCCATAGCCATGAACACTTCGGCCATATTTAGGCCTTCTTAGGTCGAGTTCCTTGTTCCCCTAACTCGCCTTGGCGGTGCCATAGTTTCCTGTACACATAGAAACAATATATATTGAGCTGCAGTCTCAATATCATGTAATTGTGCAATAGTAGCTAACAACAAACCAACCTAAGGAAAATCATGCAATTCTATCAAAGTATCTCATACAACAGACTAGAAAAGCACAATTATCAAAAAGGAACTCTTAAACATGCCTAAGCATAGTCAGTCCATATCCCAGTTCAACAGGATGAACTGCTCTGATACCATAATATAACATCCTAATACTAATATCCCAATATACGTAGTAACCTAATCATATATCCATAATGTTCATTGGAAACATTACAGAGAGCCATATAAAATGCGAAAAACATAAAACTCATAGCAAAAATGCATATATATACAACATTATCCTTAGCAAAGGCTTGAAGTATTACATAATTGTTTACATTACAAAAGAAGTACTAAAAGATACATTAGTTATAACATAACTACTAAGACTAGAACTATTCTAATCTTTAGCTTCCTTTTTCTTCTTGTTCTTGGAAGAACTTTCACCTACAATTACATGGCAACATAGCAGGGTGAGAATCAACATTTCTTAGCATGAGTAAACCAAAACCAGTCATACATAACATAATAAACATAATATTAACACATGCTAAATAAGATATGTTTAAAGAATCTACAAGGTTTAGCTTTAACATCTAGATAAACCAAGTTAACATACATTTCATCATATATATTTAGTCCAACTTAGAACCAAAATACTTAACTAGGATTTCTAGTTTAGTGTATTATCTTGTGGTAAATAGAGGAAAAGCTCATCCTCATATTATACATACCCTGGCACTATCGAGAAGCTAGGGCTAAGTCCTTGTTCAAAAGAACCTTATGGACTCCCCAATTATCTCCCTTGGCCTAAATGATGGTGCACAACATCAAAGGATACTCACATAGATCAATACTACCAGAACATCCTTCATATATACATCTAAAACACCACACCATCACTCATTACTCTTAAGTGATACACATTACAACAAAAGTGGCCTAAGGTGCTAGATGTTTACCAAAACCAAACCATTGTTCTTGAATGCTCCAAGGATCATACATATAACATACATACCAAAGGATCATTCCCTTACCGAATTACCTTTAGTAGCAAACTTAACCTATGCAAATCCATAAATCTTGGATGTTCAAAGGCCTAAGCTTTCTCATACTTGCTAGGTGATAGTTTCTCCCTCTTGAAAATATACCTATTTGTGTCTTAACACACTTTAGGAAACATATACCAATGATTCCATCCAGTACAGAACTTCAAAACATAAAAAATGATATTTTTGGAGATTGTAGTCCTCACGTCGCATTACGGCGTTGGCACACCGCTGCGCCTTGCTCTAGGGTTCTATGCTGATGCACCTCATGCCTTGGGGTGGCCTCCTCACACCACGGCGCGCATAGCAAAAAATGGTTTATGCAGAATTCTGTAAAAATCGTGCACTATTCTATTGGAACTTTGCATGGATTTTGGTCATTCTAAAACAGTTTCTAGGTGATCCTAAGTCCCTAATCAGTCTTTAACACATAGGAATCATCAATCACTAACTTAAACCTCTTAATTTGGATTATGAATCAATATCACACATGCTTTGACCTAAAAGTCATTTATGTTCATCAAAGGTCTAAATGAGATGTTCTAAGTTTATAACTCAAACTTATGCTATGAACAAGTAATAAACACCCATTGAAACACATTCAAGCAATTAAAATATATCAAACACCTCCAGAACTCATTTTGACCTACTATGCACCAAAAGTGCATCCATGGAGAAAATGAAGAAAAGAAGTGCAAGAACTCTAAATCCCCTACCTTTGGTAGCTGAGATGTAGATTCAAGTTTAGATTGATCACACCTTGAACTTTCCTTTGGCTTTCCTCTTCTTCTCTTCCTCTTCCTTCTTCTTTCTTTCCTCTTCTCCCCTTTACTCTTGCACGTTTTCTATTTCTGAAATGTGCAACAACGAACCATGAAAGAGGGTTTAAAAATAGGCTTCCAAAAGACTATTAAGGCCCTTAAGACCATAACTGATAAATCTTGATATCAACTTTGAAATAAATACTAAAATTCATTAAAAAAAGTTGTTTCATAATTATCTTATGTTTCCAAATTTGCTGCTAGTCAATCCGGCATAAAATGCACAACCAATATGCCTAAAAATGTCAAATTAACTCAGTTTGCCTTAAAACTTTAACTACATCTTGTTTCATACATTTATGACATAAAAATAAATTGTCCATATTTATTTCCATCATCTACGCAATTTATGCTATTATCTGAGTCATTTTAGGCTAATTTTCATCTTTAGAGTTGCAACAATGTGCTTAAACTAACTCTGTTTATCACAAAATTAAACAGACATGTTAAGCAAGTCATATGCTACCTTTTGTACACATAAACAAGTTTAACATGTCATTAAGGGTATTACACCTCGGTCATGCTAGGACTCTCACCAGAATAGTTTCCATTCCCTCTAGTTCACCTAGGAGAAGTCATAGTGTCCTGTACACACAACACATTAAATATCGAGTTGATTAGTTTCAATATCATGTAATAGTGCAATAGTAACTAATAACATCTAAAACATAATGCAAGTTATGCAAACATCTCACAAAAGAGACAAGAAATACACAACACACATTAAAACTACTAACATGCCTATGCATAGTCAGTCTATATCCTGGCTCAACAGGATGAACTACTTTGATACCATAATGTAACACCCTAATACAAATATCTTGATAAATACTTATATAAAGATAATTAGCATTTAATGTGTTACTTCTATTCATACTATTATACTAATCTCATATAATTAAATAATTAAATATGGAGAGTCACGATAAAAGTAGGTCATAAATATATACATCAAAAGTCTCAAAGGGCATAGTGTCATATATATAACAACAAAACTACTAACAAAGTACAACTCAAAGTACAATATACATGAATTTTTCATATAACAAAAACTAAAAACTATCTAGTCTTATTGCTCTTTTTTCAACTGTTTTATCCCTTTACAAAGGACTAGACCTGCTTTTACCATGGAAACATAAAAAGGGGTGAGAACATAAAAATTCCCAGTCATATACATGTATCACATGACATTCACTAATATAAATTGCATATAAACATAATTGATAACAACACTATATAATCGCCCATACAATTGTATAATATATAGAAATCTAATCTATCTCGATATTAAACAATCGCTCATACAATTGTAGAACATCAACTAAACTAGGCAAATTGCTTAACTCACTTCAATGCGTAACTTAGGACTTAACTCATCCTAAGGCTCGTGTTAGTAAGTTTATCTCACTTTATTACACTCATATAAGGTTGATCATATTCCTCATGTTATTTGACAAATAGCTTGGCTCACTTCTTTGTCCTAGGTAAAGTGTTGCACATACACTTACCTCTCACAATTACCTCCTTAGCAAAGAGCTTTACTTACTATTTTGCAAAGTTAAGAGGTTTAACTCACTCCCTTAATAAGTATAATTGTACTATGGCTCCACTTAAACCTGTATAGGAACTAACTCTTATGAACATTACATTTCAAGCAATTCTTAACTCTAGAAAAACTTAAAAACTCTAACATGTTCTTATATGCTAGGTGGTTATTTCCTTTGTGAAATTTCCCTAAAAGTGTCTTAACACACTTAGAATAGCATACACTAATGATCCTATCAATTTAGGAAACTCAAGGTGTCTAAGAAATAGAGTTTTCCATCTCTGGAACCAGTGCTTAAGTTCCCTCTCTCTAGTGCCTAAGCACTGGCAGGGCAGAGTGTAGCTCTGTTCTGTCTTGTCACTGGCGCCTGAGCGCTCAATGCCTTGCTACGCGCATTAGCTCATTGGGCTGTGTGCGCTTGGGAGCTCAGCAAGAAGCGCTGGTCGCATATCAACAATTTTGTAGAATTACTACTACTATTCCATTGGAACAAAGCAGCCTCTAAACCACCAAAATTGGATTCAAGGTAATTTCTAATATCACCTACAACCTCTAAAACTATCATAACACTTATACAACCTATTAATTCACTTAAATTTGGATCAATACTCAAAATTACATACCTACTTGTTCATTACTTAAATTCCCACTCTAAGGACTAATTGTCCATAACTAAGGACCAAATCAATTCTTATGCTCTCATTCACCTGAATTAGCTAATTCCAATTAATGAAAATAAGAATCAAGCAAAGAAAACATATTTTCACTCTTTAAAACCTATTTTCTCTTCTATGTAACTTAACTCCAAGTATAGAGAAAATGGAGGAAAAAGGGATGAATTTCTAGGTTAGAACCCCTACCTTAATTGGTTGGTGATGGTGGAAGATCTACCTTGGCTTTGTCCTTCCCTTTCCTTCTCTTTTCCACTTCCTTCTTAGCTTTCTCCCCTTTTTCTCCTTGGTTGCTATTGTTGTTTTTGTTCAATCGTGAGAAAAGTGAGTGAAATGAGGGTAAAGGCTTGAAATATCAACTATTAAAAGTCAACAAAAAGAGCTTCAGCCGAGAGTGACTTATACCTCTTTGATATTTCACTGATACTTCTTGATCTGCTAAAAACACTTAGATTTAACTAAATCAAGTTTTCTAACTTCCAACAACTTTAAAATAAATACTAAGATTCATTAAAAATGTTGTTTCACCATTTTCATATTTTTTCATATTTGCTGCTAGTTAATCAGGCATTAAATGCACAACCAATATACTTAAAATACTAAACCAACTCCGATTATTCTCAAATTTTAACTACATCCTCTTTGACCTGTTTGTGACTTAAAAATAAATTCTCTAGATTCATTTCCTTCAAATTAGTCATTTTTACTACTATCTGAGTCATTTTAAGCTACTTTCCACACTCTAAGTTGTAACAAAGTGCCTAAACTAATTCAACTTACCACAAAAATTAACAGGCATGTTAAATAAGTGTTATGCTACCAATATAACTATAAACTAGTCTAACATGCTAAAAATATGATGCTACATAAACAACTACCCTGCAATTGCAGATTGGAATCAGGAACGAATGGATTGCATAATAACATTTATATTATCACAATTAACTACCTGCAAATGTGATAAAAATATTGGGGTGAGTCCACCGATCCAGTGAGTGAATAACATACATAATGAACAAGAAGGGAATGCAAGAAATACACATGAATTTTTCTTTCTCAAAAGGTTTACAAGTCATTAGAGAATAATTACATGATACATGAACATAAACAAATTTAAATAAATATATAAATAGATAAAAATGCAAGTAAAATATTTTAAAACATAAACATTTAAAATAATTAAAAAAAGTATCAAACATTTCCTGGAGGTTACACATCAAGAAAACTAAATTCTGAGGCGGCTCCACTACGCTAATAGCACTTTCTGCTTATGAGGGGCCAACTACCTAGCGACGTCTCCATCTAATGGGTAACCTTTCCTCAAATATCTCTAGAGATGGCTACACCTTGCAAGAAATTCCTTGCCTGTCACATAGGTGGCTACACCTAACGGGTAGTCCTTTCTTCTCATCTCAATCTTAACAAGGTGCACTAAGACCATTACCCCGCTAACAGTTACGAAGTTCTAACAAGTGCTTCCTCAATTAAATGAAAAATACTTATAAAAATTCAGAAAATTATTTCCATCTCAATATTTATTCCGAAGTCATAATCGATCTTAGATTTCTCATCATGCTCGACCAGTTCACAAAAATTAAAATTCACCAATATATTAAAATTATCACGTAAATAAATATATCAAATTTAAAATAAAAATACCAATAATAATCAAGATTAAAGAAATACCACATTATGACTAGAACTTTAATAATTTCTAAATGTCTTATTTCCCTAAAAAATAAAAAGTGCCACTATGCAAAATAGCCACTCGCCATTTAGAAGCTTTGCTTGGATGACCCAAAGCACGAATCGTCATCAGATGCTTCTTCCAAATATTTTTAACTATAACTTCTAACTCTTTTATAAACAACCTAGAGAAAAAAGCAATTTTACTTCTCTACCGTAAGGCCTATATAAAACCATTTATATGGAGAGCATTATATTATTTATCTAATGTGGGATTTGAAAATAAAACACAATACTTCTTTCTATGTGTGACTCAAATAACAATTTTGTTATTATTATTATTATTATTAAAAATGAGTTTGGGCTGGGCTAGACTTTTAAAAACTTGGGATATTACATTCTTCCTCCTTAAAATAAAATTCATCCTCGAGTTTTATAAGAGTTTGAGTAAAATTAGATTTATTACAAAAATATTTTGGATTAACTGAATAAGACAGAATTTGACTATACAAAGATAGAAATGTGATTCCAAGACAAGGAGTGAGTGTTAATGGCTTTCTGCCTGTAAGTTGTACCGGGTACTAGGGATGGCAACGGGGCGGGGCGGGGACGGGTAGTAACCCCCCATCCCCCGCCCCCGCGAATAATATTCGCCCCCGCCCCCGCCCCCATATCCGTGTGGTGCCGTTTATCTTTCCCAGTGAGTGCAACATAACGGGTATCGCATGATATCCGCGGTACCCAATAAATTGTAAAAAAAAATTAAAAAAATAAAAAATAAAAAATAAAAAAATGAAAAATAAAAAAAAAGTGTAATACTATAATTTTTCAAAATTTGTCTAACACAACTTAATTTAAAAATAATGTTAAACACTTAAAATACTTTTAATTTATATAACTTTGTAATATTTTAATTTATATAATTAAATTTTTTAATAACTTTATATAAAATATTTATATAAAATTTTTTGCGGTACTGTAGTGCAGGGGAACCACCCTTCGCCCCGCCCGTTTATTAAACGGGGATAGTATTAAACGGGTATTTATATCCGCGGGGGGATTTTGACGGGTATTACCCGCCCCCATCATGGGTATTACCCGCGGATACCCGCGGGGGCGGGTAAAATTGCCATCCCTACCGGGTACACAGGCTACAAGCAAAATTTTAATATACAACTCATGTCTACAGCTAACAGAACCTATCACCAAAGCAAATTATACCAATTTTGTCCTGACCCACCAAAGCATCATGACTGGTGCACGTGTTAAACCCTAAAACTTTACTAGCATAGCAAGCCTAATTTAAAATGTTTTCCAAAATATATAGCAACTATCAAAAATTTTAAAAATGTAACCAAATCCTCATTATAAATCCAAAACTCACAAATAAATAATAACAATAATAAAATCTCAATATTTATTTTACAATCTCAACAACTACCCTACAGCTACATACTAGATCAGGAATGACCTGAGTGAATAATAACATCAAAATTATCTCAATTAACAACCTGCAAATGTGATAAAAATAGTTGGGTGAGTCCACTTAATTAGTGAGCGAATGAAATACATAATGAACAAGAAGGAAAAGCAAGAAATACGCATGAATTTTTCTTTCTCAAAAGGCTTACAAGTCATAAGAGAATAATTTCGTAACTTGTGAACGCAAACTAATTTAAATAAATATATAAATAAATAAATACCAGTGAAAAAATTAAATAAATAATTAAATAAAATATCTAACCTTAGAAGAGGTTACACATCGAGAGAACAAAACTTTCGAGGTGGCTCCACCATGTTTATAGCCCTTTCCGCTTAAGAAAGTCGAACTACCAAGCGGCTACTCTATCTAACGGGTGGCTTGTAACATACCTTCTAATAAAATGACCTTAATAGAAAATTATAATAATATTAATAATAATTATAAAAATAATCATGAGACTATAAAGTAAAAAGAATTAAATGATAACATAAATACACGATTTTTTTGTGTGGATATGATATTACACTACAACTAAATATATTAATAGCAAATATTTGGATAGAAAGTTTTCAAAAAATTTAAAATGTGACTAATTAATTAGATTTATGCGAAAATTAAAGCCATTAGGCAGAGAGTTAGCTAAACTAGGAGAAATAAAAGGCAATAAGTGATAGACTTATCACAATTGGCCAATCAAAACAATTGACAGGCTGCTAAAGGAGGAAGAGCACACTACTACATGCTCTTTTGACACCAAATGAAAAGGTGTCAGCAAGCATGTTTGGGAAGGGAGACCGACCACACTTGTCCCAAGTGAAAACCACCCACCAACCTTTCATATACCAAGCCTTTTCCGTCCTCCTCAAAACTGGACACCATAAAAAAAACTTAACACTATATTTGGATGATAGGTAATGAGGGCAACGGAAAGGGAATGAGGGAAAGGGAAATAATTTCTCTTGTTTGGGAGTTTTAAAATACATGGAAAGAGAACAAAATACAAGGAGAACCATTTCCCCCCTCTTCCACTCAAATGTCCAACTTTTGTTCTCCCCAAAATTGAGGAGGAATGGGGGGAACATATGAGTAATGAAGTTCCATTTTATTCCGTTAATAAAACTTCCAAACAAATAGAATGGTAACTATATTCTATTTTTCCCCTTTCCTTTCTGGTCCATCCCCACCTATTGCATTCAGTTCCATTAATGAAAAAACATACAAATACAGGGTAAGAGAGAGGGGGGGAGATATGCATGAGAAAGAGAGAGAGAGTGATTAGAGAAGCAACAAAGAGCTGGAGCAGCCTTGGTTCATCCAACCCTCTACCAGCATCTTCATCAACCCTTCTTCGTTCATCCCTATGTCTAGTAGTTGAGGTAGAGGAATCACAAATGTAACATCCCAAAAATTATTTATTTCATCATAAATAGTCATTTTATAATATTTGAGATTTTTAAGAATTTTTTCAGATTTTTTTGAAAATATTTAATATTTTAATATATTTTTCATTTTATGTGCACACTGAGCAGAGTCAGTGTAGCACCCCAGAAACTGTTTGTTTAATGATAAATAATTTTTTTTTTAATATTTGTGACTTTTGTGAATTTTTCTGAAAACAACGAATATTTTAATATATTTTTATTTTACGTGCACACTGAACAGAGTCAGTGTAACACCTCAGAAATTGTTTATTTCATAATGAATAGTCATTTTATAATATTTGTGATTTTTGAGAATATTTGTGGATTTTTCTGGAAATGTCAAATATTTTAAGATATTTTTCGTTTTACGTGCACGTTGAGCGGAGCTGGGAAAACAAAATGTTTTCCCTGAGGCTAGTAAACTTTGAATTGTGAAAACGTCGATGGAGGATCTTACTAAACCCGAGTTCAGGCATAGTTTACGAAGTTTATATTTTTTAAGATTTTATCTGATAAATAAAATCTCTGTACGTACCGTTAATTAAAATTTTGCGATACGCTTTATTATCTGTTGGATAATTAATATTGGCTTTGTACACTGTAACAATTATCCATTGGATAATAGCTTGTAGTAAAATCCTAATAACCTTATTATTTAATTACTTTATCACCTAATTATCCTATTTAAATGTAATCTACTTTATGTCTAATCAAATCCTTCTTTTTGAAAAAGCTACCAAGCTTCTCAAAGAAGCTAAACACTCCCTCTCTCTCTCCTCCCTCCCACACGGCAGCATGCTCCATTTTGGAGCCCAAAAATGTGCTTTACTTAATTAATTATTCTATTCTAATTTCAAAATTAAAAAGTCATCATCTTTTTCTACTATCCACTTCTCTCTCTACCTTCATCTTCCTCTCATTTTCTCCTCCTTCTCTCTACACCAACCCACACAGCCAACCCTCCTTCTTGCCCTCCACCATCACAAAATTTTCAAACAATCACATTTTCTTAATCTCCACTACATTCTAAACACCATTCTAATTGAAGATTTCTTGAAAAGCTTCCATCTTTATCATCTTCTTCAAGCGTCAAGTTTGAAGCTTTAAGGTAAGACTCTTGGTTCCTCACCTTTTTCTCTCCATTTTCGTTTTCAAGGTCACCTTTATGACCATTTATCTTCTCTTTTTCAAGCATTGGTGTTGATTTGATGAAGTTGTGATTTCTAAGGTTTTGGTGGTGTTTGGCCGAAATTGTCAAGGAGCAAGCAAGGAGATTTCTTTTCTTATTCTTCCCTTAGGTAAGAGGGAGATGATCCTCTTCAACCTCTCTTGGTAGTAGGGAACTTGATTTTGTATTGGTTGTGAAGAACCCTAGTTAGTGTTACTCTCTTTGTTGTATGGTTTTTGTGGTTATGTGTTGATTTTGCTTTACTTAATCTATTTTGTTAATCTTATATATATATTGATGATCTTGGATGGATTGGAATCATGAAATGGAAATAAAAGTCCCTTACCTTTCTTCATGGAGGCTCATGGCCATGACCCCCAATTTGAGGGATCATGATTGAAATTTTGTAATCAAGATGGAAACATAATTAATTCAAGTGATTAAAGTGTAATGGAGTTAAGAAAAACTTAGTATTTTTCCCATGGGAGGCCACGGCCACTAGGGCCAATTTAGGATCAAATTGTGTAATAACATGCAACCTTGGACTTTAAGTGATCAAGTGATTAAATGGCTAATAATATAATGGATGGAAACCAATTTGATAACCTAAAGTAATTCTTTAAACCTAAGACAACAATGAGAGTGTGTGAGACTTGGAAAACTTAAAATAATTCTCTAAGTGGGTTTTGAATAAACTTAAAGTAAGGAACTTAACAATCAAGAGAATTCCTCTAGAGAAGAATTTCATAAGAAATATCAAATTGAAGCGAAACTTAATTAATTGGAATAATTAGGAATTAATTAGGGATTCATAAAATGGAAAGAACCAAGAATGAAGTTTTATAAAAAAACTTAGAATAAAAGTTAATTAAAGCAAGACCATGAGTGCAAGTAAGAATGATAAGTAATTCAATTTAAATCATTCTAAGGGAATTAGGTTTAAAATTTAATGATGGACTTATGTAATTAAAATAATAATGATTAAATGAATAATGCGAGAGAATTCTGCTAAAAGAGAAACTTATTAAGAAGAATGTAAAAATTTAGGAATAATTCCATAATGCATCCTAAAAGTGTAATGTATTATCTAAGGAGTAATAATATTTATTGTGGGTCCATGAGTGAGACCAAGAATGTATTGATGCTTATCTTGGCTAAATTAGGGCATGTTGTGGAAAAGTATATTACTGTTAAATATACATGAATATACATTGTGCTTCGGAACCAAATTACTAGACCCAGAGACATCAGATGGACGATTTAGTCAGATGTGGCTCACCTTTATAACTAGAAACGTCAGATAGACAAGTGAGTCAAATGAGACTAGTTATCTGAGGAAACTCAAATAACAGTGGTACGATGTAGTCGTATGGACGGTTATATAATATCACTGATGAAAATGGTATTAAATAATTGTATGGACGATTTCTTTAATGTCATTGGGAATGGTATAACGGTAATTTGATTCCATTGATTATGCATTGAGTCATCATGCATTGTGAAAGTCCGATGGACTATTTGTCAAGGCTATGTTGCCTAGGAGTTGAATCACACCTTAGTGCGGGTGCGAATAGACTAGTGTAGGTCTTGCTGTTGACCTTGTGGGTTTCAGGGCGTAGGCGTCTCACAATCGACAGTTGGTAGCCCCTCTGGGCCATGGGACAGACCGATGCAAACGCACCGACGATCCTGACCGAGACACTATCCTATATCGCGATCTTGTGGGAATGCCGTTGTATAAAGCCCTGTTGAGCAAAACTATTATTTTTTGGAAAGCACTTGATTTTAGGCTGACGAGATACTGACATGTCTCCCTGATCATTCTCTCCTATGTTTGTGTCTAGCTCCATGGAGTAGGATTTTGATATCATGTACATGTGCATAGTGAGTCAATATATTACTTGGCATTTAATTTATATGATGATTGGAACTGTTATCTTATTGACGCTATAACTGCCTGAAATTATTAAGTTGTTTAATATCTGCTTCTTGATACTGTTTATATGTCTTGTAATGCTATGTGGGCATCCTATGCCGTTTCTGTTTCTTACTGCCATAATTGGTAATGAAGTTGGATATCTCACCTCTTGCTTGCACTATTCTTGCTCTATGTGATAATTGGTTAAAGACTGAGGAGGGGACGAAGTTGATTTTCCTAGATTTTACTTGGTATTGGTCTCCTGCTTTCGGTGATGGCATCCAGAAGGGGTTCTATTGGCTTCGTCAGGATTGTGTTCACCGGGGGCGTCAATGCTTGGTGAGTCGACTGGGCCAGTGAGCGTATACGGTATGTTAGGGATTTGATCTTGACCGTGAGGAAGACCCACGATGGAGATCCTATACTGACTCTCACTACATCAGTGCATCTGGAGTTTGCCTTACCTATCCAGGAGCTATAGGGTGATCCGCTTCACACCGCTAGAAAGGACGAGGATTCTATGACATCAGCTACTAGGGCACCTGCCCGTGGGACCGCACTCGTTCCTGTCCTTGTATCTTCAGATGAGCTAGGAGAGGATCCTGTGGTGGATCCAATGGAGTGCCCAACTCCTTAGTCGTGGTGTCGTTATAGGTAGTTTATGTTTCTTTTATATCATCTGTATAAAGGTCCCTTGGAGAGTAACTGCATTTTGATGTATATCTAAATGTTTTTGAGCGATATAAGCAATGCGCCGCATTATGTATACTTTAAGGTAATTATCCAGTCTTATGTGCTGTATTTTAAGTATACCTGGTCAAATTATATTTTCAAATGACGGCATGTGTATCTATTTATTCGTGGCTCATATTTTCTTTATATGCAAAATGATTAAATTTCAGAAACTTGTTACTTGAAAATCGTAGCACGCCAAAAATTTAGTGACCAAAGTATAATGATGATTGTGCCGTGGTTACTAAATCGAGGGGTGTTACATTAGGTGGTATCAGAGCACAGTTCATCCTGTTAAGCCGGGGTATGGACTGACTATGCTTAGACATGTTGGAAGTTTCTTTGTATGTTGTGCACTTCCTTGTCTTTTGATAGAGATGTTTGGGAAAGGAAGGCATGACTTGCCATAGGTTGAATGTTGGTAGCTACTGTTGCATAGTTACATGATATTGAGTATTGGCCCACTCAATGTGTAATGTTCTGTGTGGACGGGAAACTATGACTTCACCTAGGCGTATTAAGGGAATAAGAGTTCTGTTAATAAGAAGCCCAGCTGGTATGACTAAACTTATTTAGGATTTATTTACATTTACACCCTTGTTGTGTTACCTCTAGAATTGTTTGAGCCTGTGGGTTAGAAAAAGGGTAGTTAAGTAGGACTTGCAAGGTCTGTGGACTGAGGTGTCCAAGAAGTTTTGGAGAATCGATTTTCTTGGGAAAATAATATCTGGCGTAAGTGAGGTTCAAGGAGTTATTTGGGAGTAAAGGACTTACAAGAAATCGTGCCATAGAAGGCAGAATGAAGGAGCTCAAGTTAGAGTCCTTTGGGTTCATCGGTAGGCTGTATTATTTCTGCTGTGTGTTTCTCTAAAGCTCAACTCAGAGGTGTATTGCTTAGTCTCCGAAAAGGGGACAATATTATTTGAAATGGTCACTTCTTGTTTCCATTGTGTTTGACTTGTCTACTTTCAAATGTAAGGCAATGGCTCGCGGCAATTGTATGCGAGGGAATGGGGAACGCAGCAGAGAAGAGATGGTTGCGACTGTAGAAGTAATGCAAGGAATGGCAGAAGCAACAATACAACAGAATTAGAGGATCGTGCGGCAACAGGAATTGATAACTGAAGCTCAAATTTTACTAGAGTTAAATAAATCTCAATATATAGGACCACATGATGTCAGATCGTATTGGTTCCAAAAGAGGAGAAATCGTAAGGTCAAGCGACTTCAGCAGAAACCATATTCGTAACCACTAGGAAATCAACAACAACAACAACCATATGGAGGTGGTGCTAGTGGTAGCAAACTCAATAAACTCGTGACACTTTCACCGGCACTTAAGAAGTGTGCAAAAAGTCATGCAACGAGAGACTGTATGATCAAGGGGATAATTTGTTTCAAGTGTAGAAGGCTACGACATATGGCTAGGAATTGTACCTTGCAAAGGACGAAGCCTTCCGTTAGTGAAGTACGTGCTTCAAAATCTCATGAAGGAGAGAGAGTCAATTTCTTAAGTGGAATAAAGGCATCCCAGACTGAAGACCTAAACAAGGGAGATTGTACTACGATAGATGACCTTGTGATTTTACTGTATAATTCAGGGGGTAACCTATTCCTTTATGACACGTGGCTGCATGAGTTCGTTAAGGCCATTTGTGTCTTCGTCATCTTTTGGCTAAGTTATTTCTACTACAGCTACTAAGAACCTATTATTGATAGCCAAGTCGTTTAAATTATTCTATAACCTATTAAAGATTGAATCTTTTCTGTTGATTGGATTTGTTTGCCTTCTTCGTAAATTTGATGTGATCTTGAAAAAGGATTGGTTATTTTCCAACTATATCCTGTTAAATTATTTCAATCAAACTTTAGTGATTCTTGAGATAGAGATTTCTGGATTTGGATCCATGAAGCTCAGTCCTAAATTTTATTAAACCATGACGAATTCTTCGTCGGAAGGGTCCGGTAGTATACCAAGTGACTTCACCATATTTTCTTCTAACCTTTATAATGTTTCTAGTGTACTTCGATGAGGAAATGTGTTCCTGAATTCAGACATTTCCTATTAAGATCGAGGATAAATGGTTTGATAGATCAACTGAAGGAAGCCACTATTTTCTCCAAGATTAGCTTGTGTTCTGGACTATCATCAAGTTCGTTTGGAGGCATCAGAATGTTTTCAAGACAGCTTTTCGAGCGCGTTATGGGCACTACAAGTGTTTGGCAGCACCATTCCGTGCTATAAGCACTTCGGTAACAGTCATCGATTTTGTGAATAGGATTTTCTTCCTTGTTAAAAATAGATTTGTCGTTGTCTTTATTGATGATATTCTGATCTGTTCTTAACGTTTGGGGGAACGTACCGAACCTTTTGTTATGATTCTTCAAATCCTGAAGAAGGAGAAGAAGATATGCGTGAAGTTGTCCAAGTGCAAATTCTGGTTAGAGGCAATTCAACTTTCGGGTCACATGATCTCAAAGGAAAGAGTTGCTATGAATCCATCGAAAGTCAAAGCAGTTCTTCAATGAGAAAGACCGACAACCATAGCGAAGACTCGTAGCCATATGGGATTAGTTAGTAAATATGGGGGACTCGTCGTAGAATTTTTCAAGGTGGCAAGACCTCTCATCTAACTCATATGAGAGAGTCAAGTTTTGTATGGACCGATGCATACAGGAGAAATTTTCAAGGGTTGAAGAAATGCTCAACTACTTCACCAGTGATGATTTTACATAATCTCAACGAACCTTTTGAGATACCTGTTGATGCTTAGGGATAGATTTTGGAACGTGAGCTTGTGCGGATAGAAGGAATAGTAGCGCATGCTTTAAGAAAACTGAAAGCACATGAGGAGAGTTACTCTACACAAAAATTCAAAGTTAGCCGTTGGGATTGCGTTAAAGATCTAGAAATATTCTACAAGGAACAATATCCACATGTATTCTAAGATAGATTAAATTTCGAGGACAAAATTTCTTTTTGGAGGGGAGAGTTGTAACATCCCAAAAATTATTTATTTCATCATAAATAGTCATTTTATAATATTTGAAATTTTTGAGAATTTTTCTAGATTTTTTTGAAAATATTGAATATTTTGCATACTGAGCAGAGTCAGTGTGGCACCCTCGAAACTATTTGTTTCATGATAAATAATTATTTTTTAATATTTGTGACTTTTGAGATTTTTTGTGAATTTTTTCGGAAACGTCAAATATTTTAATATATTCCTCGTTTTGCATGCACACTGAACAGAGTCAGTGTAACACCTCAAAAATTATTTGTTTAGTCATTTTCTAATATTTGTGATTTTTGATAATTTTTGTGAAATTTTTTGAAAACGTCAAATATTTTAAGATATTCTTTGTTTTGCGTGCGCGCTGAGGGGAGCCGGAAAAACAAAATATTTTTCCCTGAGGCTGGTAAACTTTGAACTATGGAAACGTCGACGGGGAATCTTACCAAACCTGAGGTCAGGCACAGTTTACAAGGTTTACATTTTTTGAAGTTTTATCTGATATATAAAATCTCTGTATGTACTGTTAATTAAAATTTTGCGATACGCTTTATTATCAGTTGGATAATTAATACTGGCTTTGTACACTGTAACAATTATCCATTGCGTAATAGCTTGTAGTAAAATCCTAATTACCTTATTATTTAATTACTTTATCACCTAATTATCCTATCCAAATGTAATCTACTTTATGTCTAATCAAATCCTTCTTTTGAAAAAGCTACCAAGCTTCTCAAAGAAGCTAAACACTCCCTCTCTCTCTCCTCCCTCCCACACGGCAGCATGCTCCATTTTGGAGCCCAAAAACGTGCTTCACTTAATTAACTATTCTATTCTAATTTCAAAATCAAAAAGTCATCATCTTTTTCTATTATCCACTTCTCTCTCTACCTTCATTTTCCTCTCATTTTCTCCTCCTTCTCTCTACACCAACCCACACGGCCAGCCCTCCTTCTTGCCCTCCACCATCACAAAATTTTTAAACAACCACATTTTCTTAATCTCCACTACATTCTAAACACCTTTCTAGTTGAAGATTTCTTGAAAAGCTTCCATCTTCATCATCTTCTTCAAGCTTCAAGTTTGAAGTTTTAGGGTAAGATTCTTGGTTCCTCACCTTCTCCTCTCCATTTTCGTTTTCAAGTTCACCTTTATGACCATTTATCTTATCTTTTTCAAGTATTGGTGCTAATTTGATGAAGTTATGATTTCTAAGGTTTTGGTGGTGTTGGCCAAAATTGTCAAGGAGCAACCAAGGAGATTTCTTTTCTTGTTCTTCCCTTAGGTAAGAGGGAGATGATCCTCTTCAACCTCTCTTGGTAGTAGGGAACTTGATTTTGTATTGGTTGTGAGGAACTCTAGTTAGGGTTACTCTCTTTGTTGTATGGTTTTTGTGGTTATGTGTTGAGTTTTCTTTACTTGATCTATTTTGTTAATCTTGTATATATATTGATGATATTGGATGGATTGGAATCATGAATTAGAAATAAAAGTCCCTTGCCTTTCTTCATGGAGGCTCACAGCCATGACCCCCAATTTGAGGGATCATGATTGAAATTTTGTAATCAAGATGGAAATATAATTAATTCAAGTGATTAAAGTGTAATGGAGTTAAGAAAAACTTAGGATTTTTCCCGTGGGAGGCCATGGCCTCTAGGGCCAATTTAGGATCAAATTGTGTAATAACATGCAACCTTGGACTTTAAGTGATCAAGTGATTAAATGGCTAATAATATAATGGATGGAAACTAATTTGATAACCTAAAGTAATTCTTTAAACCTAAGACAACAATGATAGTGTGTGAGACTTGGAAAACTTAGAATAATTCTCTAAGTGGGTTTTGAATAAACTTAAAGTAAGGAACTTAACAATCAAGAGAATTCCTCTAAAGAAGAATTTCATAAGAAATATCAAATTGAAGCAAAACTTAATTAATTGGAATAATTAGGAATTAAATAGGGATTCATAAAATGGAAAAAACCAAGAATGAAGTTTTATCCAAAAACTTAGAATAAATGTTATTTAAGCAAGACCATGAGTGCAAGTAAGAATGATAAGTAATTCAATTTAAATCATTCTAAGAGAATTAGGTTTAAAATTTAATGATGGACTTATGTAATTAAAATAATAATGATTAAATAAATAATGTGAGAGAATTATGCTAAAAGAAAAACTTATTAAGAAGAATGTAGAAATTTAGGAATAATTCCATAATGCATCCTAAAAGTGTAATGTATTATCTAAGGAGTAATAATATTTATTGTGGGTCCATGAGTGAGACCAAGAATGTGTTGATGCTTATTTTGGCTAAATTATGACATGTTGTGGAAAAGTATATTATTGTTAAATATACATGAATATACATTGTGCTTCGGAACCGAAATACCAGACCTAGAGACATCAGATGGACGATTTAGTCAGATGTGACTCGCCTTTATAACCAAAAACGTCAGATAGACGAGTGAGTTAGATGGGACTAGTTATCAGAGGAAACCCAGATAATAGTGGTACTATGTAGTCGTATGGACGATTATATAATATTACTGATGAAAATGGTATTAAACAATTGTATAGACAGTTGCTTTAATGCCATTGGGAATGGTACAACAGTAATTTGATTCCATTGATTATGCATTGAGTCGTCATGCATTGTGAAAGTCTGATGGACTATTTGTCAAGGCTATGTTGCCTAGTGTAACACCCCAAAAATTATCTATTTTATCCTAAATAATCATTTTACAATATTTATGATTTTTGAGAATTTTTTTTGAGATTTTTCAGAAATGTTAAATATTTTAATACATTTCTCATTTTACGTGCACACTAAGCAGGGTCAGTGTAACACCCAGGAAACTGTCTGTTTGGTGACGAATAGACATTTTCAAATATTTGTGATTTTTGATGATTTTTGTGAAATTTTCTGGAAACGTTAAATATTTTAATATATTTCTCATTTTACGTGCGCACTGAGCCGAACCGAGCCGAGAAAATAAAATGTTTTCCCTAAGGCTGGTAAACTTTGAACTGTGAAAAAGTCAACGGGGGATCTTACTAAACCCGAGGCCGAGCACAGTTTACGAGGTTTACGTCTTTCGAGATTTTACTTGATAAATAAAATTATTGTACAGTCTGTTAAATTTTAGATTTAATCGTACACTCTATTATCCATTGAACAATAAATACTGACTCCCTAAATATCAATAATTGTCCATTGGATAATAGCTTGTAGTAAAAATTCTTATCATTTTATCTAAAAATCTACTTTATGTCCAATCAGTTGGACTTTTTGCAAAATCTACACACCTATCTAACCCTAGCATTTTTGGAGGGAAATTTCCCCCTATTTTCTCCTCACTCTCCACGGCAGCAACACCATTTGGAGAGCCCAAAATTCTTCTCTTCCACTTATCTCCTTTATTCCCATAGCATAAACATTATTATCTCTCTTCTCTTTCTCTTTTTCCCCTCTCCTTCACGTATCATCTTCTTCTTTTCATCTTACATTTCCATTCCCATTTTCACTCCACAGCAGCCACATCCTCTCCATCCACATAATTCATTTGATTTTCAAGCTCACACACCTCATAGATTCCCATCTCATTTGAAGACTTCTTTATGTTGGAATCATCTTCAAGAGCTCACCATTCTCTCCATCTTCATCCTCTTCTACCATTGAAACTCAAAGCTTGGAGCTTTAAGGTAAAAGCTCATGGCTTTCTCTCTCTCTCTCCCCTCATTTTCGTGACCCATGGTCATTTTGGTGACCATGGATATCTATTTCAAGATTTCGTTTTGATTTTGTGAGTTTGAATGTTCTAGGGTTTTCAGGAAGCTAAGAATGAAATTTTTAAGCAAAAAGGAGCGTCCTTTCTTTGTGTTTCTCTTAGGTAAGAGGAAGATCCATTCTCTTCAACCCATTTTGGTAGTTAAGAACTTGTTGTTGTGTTGGTGGGGTGAAACCCATTTTGGGAAACCCCTTTGTTTGATTATTTTTGGTTGAATTTTAAGTGTTTGAATGGTATGTTTTTTATATGCATTAATGGATTTTGGGATGTTTGAAGATTGGAATGCTTTTCTGGTGATTTTTGCGTCCACAGAGTGATACACGACCTAGGCCGTGTATGAGTACACGGTCGTGTATCTCCCTGTGTGACAGAGGGCTTAAACGTGATTTCTGGTGCACTCTAGAGGAGTACACGGCCCAAGCCGTGTATGACCACATGGTCGTGTACTCGGGGCTGTGTATTTTACACACGGCCGTGTAACATGTTCAGCAATGGATTTGAGGCTTTTCTAGCCCCTTGGAGGTTCAAGGTCCCCTTGGGCACTTGACTCAAGGCTTTTGGACTAATGTAAGCATAATAATCTTGAATAATTGAATGACCAGAAACTAATTAGGGATTCATAAAGCAGAAAAACCAAGAACGAGAGCATGCCTTATAACTTATAAGAACTTTGAATAAAGATAGAACATGAGTGTGATTGAGGTTGCTAGTGACATAATGAAATTAAGAATTGACTTACTTGGTGACTTTGAATAGGGTGTGAATGCCTAGAAACTTATTATTGACTTAGTATGGACCTTTAAACGGGATCGAATATTGATGATAAATGGCATAACATGTGATCTTAGACCTGAAATGCTATGATTGTGAATTTGTAAATGTACATATGAGTATGCATTGAATCTATGTGCATTGAGCATGATTGAGTCGTACATTAAAAAAGTCCATTGGACAATCTGTTAAGGCCAAGTTGCCTAGGAGTTGAATCACACCTTTGTGCGGGTGCGAATAGACAATTGTAGGTCATTTGTTGACCTTGGGGGCGTCGGGGTGCGGGTACCTCACAATGGACAGTTGGTAGCTCTTCTGTCTGTGGGGCAGACCGATGCAAACACACCGACGATCCGGACCGAGACACTATCCTATATCGAGGTCTGTGTAGAATGTCTTGTACAATGCCATGATGCGCATTTTTTTGATAAATTGAAAATTTTAGCACTTGAAGGCCTCGACAGCTGCGATACAGACATATCTCCTCATCATTCTCTCTGACTGTTTTGTGTCTAGCTCCATGAAGTAGGTTTTTGGTGTCATGTGCATGTGCATAATGAGTCGCCATACCATTTGATAGTTACTTGTTCATATGAAAATTCAATATGTTGTTTCATTACTACTATAGCTGCTTATATATGCTAAATTATGTATTATTTGTTTTAATGCTATTTATCATTCCTGAAAATGTTATGTGGGCGTCATGCGTCGTTTGTTCTTTACTGCCTCAATTGGTTATGAATGTTGAATGTCTTACCTCTTTTCCCTATGTTTCTACTATTTCTGTATATCTATATATGTGATCCTCTGAAGATGGGGGTGAAGAAAAGGAAGAACTCGAGTTTCCCAGCTTCTGGCCCAACCTTGACTAGCACCCTTCTGATCATGATGGCCTGACCTCATGAATTTTTGGGATACGTGCGTCTGGCCTTCCTTGGAGGTCCAGACTGCTGGTATCTTAACCTAAATTCTGATCGTTTCATCTACGTGGGTGACGTGTCGTTATCACTGGCTTGGGGGCGTCATGAGCCACCGATCTTTACCTACTACATTAGCTTACGCTTGGAGTTTTATTTACCCATTAAGGAGATGTGGGGTGATCGTTTTTACACCCCACAGGAGGATTCTTTTGTTTCTACTACTCGAGCCCCGGCCCGTAACTCGGTGGCTCCTATGGAGGTTTCCTCGGAAGAGGAAGACCCTAAGGAGGAATCCGAGAAGGATCCTGACATGGTTCCTTCTCCACTTAGGGGTTGATTCTTGTCGATAGCTACTATTGACTATCTGTCTTTTTGGGGCCTTGGTATTATTTTGGGGGTCTGTATATGATTTTTGGGGGCTGGTAAAGCTTAGGCTTCTTTTTGATGAGCCTTGGTGTAATTATTGACTTATAGTTTGCATCTAAACAGTATATATATATATGATGTATCTTTTGCATGGATGTATGGTTTAGTCTTTATGTTTTCTGTCAAAGTTTATGTTTTTCACTTTCAATTAGACAAGATTATATATATACATACTTACGAATCTTTTATAGATGTTAGTACTTTTTGAATACCAAATCGATGAGCAAGTTATTGAGTGTATATATATATATTCACCATCTACACAACTGTAATCCAATAAGTTTAATCATGATATAATGAATCGGGTCTTAATTCATACTTATATTTTTCGCATTGTAAATGACAATGTGACGTCTCCTCCCAAAAAGGGGTGTTACACCTAGGAGTTGAATCACACCTTAGTACGGGTGCGAATAGACTAGTGTGGGTCTTGCTGTTGACCTTGTGAGCGTCGGGGCGCGAGCGTCTCACAGCAGATAGTTGTTAGGCCCTCTGGGCTGTGGGACAGACCGATGCAAATGCAACGATGATCCTAACTGAGACACTGTCCTATATCGTGATCTTGTGGGAATGCCGCTGTATAAAGCCCTGTTGCGCAAAACTATTATTTTCTGGAAAGCGCTTGATTTTAGGATGACGAGATACTGGCATATCTCTCTGATTATTCTCTCCGATGTTTGTGTCTAGCTCCATGGAGTAGGATTTTGATATCATGTACATGTGCATAGTGAGTCAATATATTATTTGGCATTTAATTTATATGATGATTGGAACTGTTATCTTATTGACGCTATAACTACCTGGAATTGTTAAGTTGTTTAATATCTACTTCTTAATACTGTTTATATGTCTTGTAATGCTATGTGGGCGTCCTATGCCATTTCTGTTTCTTATTGCCATAATTGGTAATGAAGTTGGATATCTCACCTCTTGCTTGCACTATTCTTATTTTATGTGATAATTGGTTAAAGACTGAGGAGGGGACGAGGTTGATTTTCCTAAATTTTACTTGGTATTGGTCTCCTGCTTTCGGTGATGGCATCCAGAAGGGGTTCTATTGGCTTCGTCAGGATTGTGTTCACTGGGGGCGTCAATGCTTGGTGAGTCGACTGGGCCGACGAGCGTATACGATATGTCGGGGATTTGATCTTGACCATGAGGAGGACCCGCGATGGAGATCCTATATTGACTCTCATTACATCAGTGCATCTAGAGTTTGCCTTGCCTATCCGGGAGATATGAGGTGGTCCGCTTCACACCCCTAGAGAGGACGAGGTTTCTATGGCATCAGCTACTAGGGCACCTGCCCGTGGGACTGTACTTGGTCCTGTCCTTGTATCTTCAGACGAGCCTGGAGAGGATCCCGAGTGGATCCAATGGAGTGCCAACTCCTTAGTCATTGTGTCATTATAGGTGTTTATGTTTCTTTTATATCATCTGTATAAGGGTCCTTTGGAGAGTAACTGCATTTTGATGTATATCTAAGTGTTTTTGAGTGATATAAGCAACGCGCCGCATTATATATACTTTAAGGTAATTATCCAGTCTTATGTGCTGTATTTTGAGCATACCTGGTCAAATTATATTTTCAAATGACGGTATGTGTATCTATTTATTCGTGGCTCATATTTTCTTTATATGCAAAATGATTAAATTTTAGAAACTTGTTACTTGAAAATCGTAGCATGCCAAAAATTTAGTGACCATAGTATAATGACGATTGTGCCGTGGTTACTAAATCGAGGGGTGTTACAAAAAAACTCTACCTTTGCTTTTTGTTTCCATCTTTCTATAATCCACGATTGTGTTTGGTTAAGTTTTCACCAAAGGTTCTACTTTTATTTCTTCCCTTTTTGGTTGAAATATTGATTTTGTAACATGTAGTGTGTTAGTCGTTTAAATGAGACTAAAATCTTGATGAGAGACCATGAGACGTAGTCATCTTTATGGTCTCTCTCTCTCTCTCTTTATTTTTTTAAGTCTTGACCGATAAGGTGAAGGTTTTGGTCTCCCTTTTTGATCTGAAGGATTTTGTTCTAAAGGGACTTCAAGAATCTCAAGTGGAAGCTTTGATTTTTACATGCATCCTTCATTCTCATCTTCTTTCTCTTTTTATGTTTTATACTCGAATGAGGGTTTGAATAGGGCAAAAGTTTGAAACCCCAAGCATGTAATCTAGACTCTTAGACTGTTTTAAATTTTTTGTTGGATTAAATTTCGTGTGGGAGGTGTGACCTCCATCAAAATTCTATTTTTAATCCTAAAAACCCCTTATTTCATGGTTTAATTCTTTGTTTAGCTAATCCCTATAATGATTGCCCATAAAAATTGAAGGTGTCGACATGTTTGAGTGATATAACTTGGCTTTGAGATGGTTCACCAAATTGTTTTGATAACCATAAAATTTTGATTGAAGTTTCTTCCAAATACCCGTTTAAATCTGAGGAATAGAAGTTGAAAGCATGCAGTAAATTTTTTATTTCTAGGAACCGAAATGCATGATTGGGTAAATCTTGGATGAATGGATTCTGAGTTGTTTATTTTGTTTGATTACCTATAAATCTGTTTATTCTTTTAATCACTATCTATTGAGTGAATGCAAAATCTTTGTGGAGATATGTTTCATGATTTGAAATGGTACCACATTATAAGTTAGAATTTCTAGCCAATGACTTCCTTGCTTGGCATGGTTTGTTTGCTTATGGCAGTATACAAAATGAGTTTTTTCTTCAAAACTTGAAGTTTTTTTTTCATGAACTTACTGAAAACGTGTGTGTATATATATATATATATATATATAAAGGAAAGATTTAAAATTTAATATCCCTAAGTACTAAGATTTAGTGTGCAAGTTATGGCTAGAAGGAGAAATGTGTTTGGGGGATGCCTTAGACTAGTTGAGCTCAAAGTAATACGATATGCACATGTATGATCAAGAAGTAAAGGAATTTTGGGGTTTAAGGCCCTAAAGAGAAAGTACTAGAATTTTAAAGGGATGAGAAAAAAATATTTTTTCCTTTATGAGTTTCAAAGAATAAGTGATTTTTCTTCTAAATTTGAGGTTTATATTAAGTAATAGAATTATTTTAATATCCATGAATTTTAGATTATGGTTTGAATGGAAACTAAGAGAAAAAAGAGTTAAAAAATGTTTTTCGTACACACAACGACTGAAATACTATTAGTTGAAATCCTTACTATTTTTCTTCTCTCTACTAAGATTTAATCTCACATATAAAGCATGGTATGTTGGCCAAAATCGAAAATAAAATGACATTCAATTATACACTAAATGGCATGTTGGCCATAATTAAATCAAAATCATTCTTAAATCCATTATTTTACCTAAATCCTTTAAATTAGTGATTTAGAAAATTGCTGAGAACATTTTGGTTCTCTGTTTAGTGTAAGACTGTGAACCTCATTCTGTGTTCTTTGGAACACTCATGCAAATCGTTACATGTTATTCACATCCTACTTTAATAATTATACAATTATAAACACATGCAATTATATAATCACATACAATATATTTTTTTAAAACTATAAATATGCATAGCAATTAAAATCAATAACAAATACTATAAACATGCATAGCAAAAATAAATCACAAATAGGAAAGCTTTTAAACAATCACACAAATAATAAAAACAATAAAACAACCACACAAATGAATCCTTATGGATTCTCCATACACAAACAAATCCATTTTCTCATCACCACTTAGGGTTGATGAGATGAAATCTCCCTCTTACCTCTTGAAGACAATTAATCAGTTAGTTTTTCTCCTTTCCTTCAAATTTGTACAATCTCCCAAACAAATCCCTAAAATTCTTAAATAATTAGTAAAAACACATACAAGGTTTAATATTGAAAAACCATGGAACAATCATGGTTAGAAAAATTAAAAATCAAATTTTGAACCATAGAATCAAGACTTGCCCTTAAGAAAGTAAGCAAAAGGTTTGATTTTGGACTAGATAGAGAAGTTTTTTGGAAAAACTTTGTGAATGAAAATTGTTTAGAATAGGATTTGGGTTTAGGAAATATGAAGAGATAAAATTATAGAGGTTTGGTGGTGTGGGTAGAGTGTATGGCTGAATAGAGAGGGAAAGAAATAGAAGAAAAAGTGTGCTTGGTTTTCTTGCTATTTTTGGAGAGAATAGATGAGTTTGATTTAAGATAAGTGAAAAGTAAATATTGAATGTGTATTTTGAGGGCTGCTTTGCCGTGAGTGAGTTTTGGGTGAGGTTGAGTGATTGATTTTGCATGGTAAATATCCTAGTGTGTTCACATGGAGGTGCACATGGCTTATGTCATGTTGGAGAGTTCATGAACCTTGTAGAACCAAGCCATCCAAGCCTCCCAAGCTGCTGCCCAAAACCGTGTGGCCCTTTAGGAATTTAGGAGCTTAATTATTTCCAATTTATACCTAATTACATGCTAACTAATTAGGTAATTAGTTAGGTTAAATATCCTAACCAATCTTAATTAATATTCTAATCATATAACTAATTAGTTTAATATATATTAGCATATATTATAACCTTTAATCAATATTAGGATATCTAATTAGTATTTAGATTATAATTAATTAAGAACTAAACTAGTTCACTTAGTTTGCTAATTAGGTAATTAGATTAACCAAATTAAGCTTAATTAACTACTAACCAAATTCAAGCCTACTATTTTTGACTTAATTCTAACCATTGATTTCATCTTTAATTCCTAGCCCTAGATTACATCTAAGGTAGATATTGATTAGTCATAAATCTTGAATTCTAATCTCACCATTGATTTGATCAACGATTGAAATCAAAAGCTTCCTAACTAAGTCTTCATCCAACAGTCCAAATTAAAGTCTACGCTCCCTTCGTTGACCTATTCTTATTGGTTTAAAAAGTCAAGCCACTTTTGTTGACTTGCTCTCATTGGCTAGAAATTGTCCAGTCAGCATAGTTGACTGTTTTTCCTAAACACGGGTCCCACAGTACTTTTAAAGATCCTTGGTCAAATCGAAGCAGATTTCTACTATTTTTGAGACAGTAGGTACTGTAATATAAAATATTATAATAATATAAAATTATTTTATTGCACAGTTAAATCCTAAAAATTATGAGATTAATATATATATCAATCAGAATTGGGTTTAGTAAGATCCCCCAACTCCAATTAATTAAAATAATATTTTTTCAACCAGAAAATTATTATTTTCTTGACTCGGAGCAAATCACACACAACAGTCAAATACACTCACGAAACAGTCAAATTCATTTTACTACTCACAGAAATTACGAAACAGTGCATTTCAGGACGATATTGTAATTAACCCAAAAGTTGGGGTGTTACAAAGAATCTCTAGAGCATCCTGTACATTTTTTGGAATCTCCATACATGACAATTGTGAAGTGAAAGCACGAAAAATAGGTGACAAATTTTCATATGACACAAAGTTGGACAACGGGTGTTTGGTGCATGACCTTACACCTTTTTGAATAGCAATGGGAAGACTAGATTCATTTAACTCAATGGTTTTAGACTCATGACTCAAAGGATCAGAAATAGATTGAGTTCAGGAGAAATATTACCTGGTGGGTTCAAAGACTCATGGCAGTGCATAGGATTCTGGGGCTCATCTCTTTAAGTAGTTTTCCTCCTTGAGATGACAATGTTAAAAAATCTTGAGTCTTTGCCAGTGGTACCTGTCTCATTTACATTTGTTACATAGAGTTCAGAATTTTTAGAATTTTCATGTCTTGACATTAGAGATAAACCACCCGTGTCTTCATCATTTAAAACACTTGACTTATTAATATTAAGAGGTGTGGAGTCTTTAAGTTGAAAATATTGTGTTGAGTCTTCATTTTTTCTCCCCCCTGAAGATGAGTATTAAAAAAAGATGTTGACTAAAAAAAAGTGACATCCATAGTTACAAAAGTTTTTTTAGAGATGGGATCAAAACACTTGTATCCTTTTTTATTAGGAGCATACCCAATAAACAAACACTTCTTTGCTCGAGGGTTAAGTTTACTGTGATTGTGGTCATGTATATGGACAAATATCATGCACCCAAATATTTTTAGGGGTAAAAAAGTTGAAAGCCTATTTGTTGGAAAAAAATGCAAAAACACATCAAAAGGGGTTTTAAAATTTAAAACCTTGCTAGGCATTCCATAATCAAATAGGTTGCAGTCAAAACAGCCTCTCCCCAAAGATATTTAGGTACATTGTTTTGAAAAAGTAATGCTTGAGCTACCTCTAGCAAGTGTTTATTTTTTTCACTTAGTCACCCCATTTTGTTGAGGAGTATTAGTACAAGAACTCTAATGAATAATTCATGTTTCCATGAAAAACTGGCTCAAATGTTTGTTAAAGTATTTTTTACCATTATCACTCTAGAAAATTTTATTTTTTTTCCTAAAATTGTGTTTCCACCATCTTAAAAAAAAATTGAAAACTATTTCCATTTCAGACTTTTCCTTCATCAAGTACACCCAAGTCAGCCTAGTATGATCATCAATAAACGTGATAAACCATCGTTTACCTAAAGGTGTAGAATCACGACTAGGTCTCCAAACATCACTATGGATTATGGTAAATGGACTGGATGCTTTATAAGGTTGAGGCAAATAAAAAGTGTGATGATGTTTAGAAAATTGACAAATTTCATAGGAAAAATGAGACAGATTTTTTTCTTGAAAAATTCAGGAAACAAGTGTTTTAAATAAAGGAAGCTTGGGTGGCCTAACCTATAATGCCACAACATTATTTCATTATGCCTAGAAACAGAAACAGAATTGAAACAGGTACGTTGTTGAGATTGTCTACTCAAGTTAGGTTCATCTTCAAAGATATAGAGTCCATCAATCTCTTTAGCACTGCCAATCGTCTTCCCCAAATTCAATTCTTGAAATTTACAACACAAAGAATAAAAAATAGCACGACATTTAAGGTCAACTGTTATTTTACTAATAGATAATAGATTGCATGACAAGTTAGGAATATGAAGAACATTATAAAGAATTAAGGAAGGAGAAAGAGGAACAGAGCCAATTTCGGCTATTGCAGAGAAAGACCCATCTGTAATTTTGATTTTTCTATTGCTTGCACAAGGACTATAAGATGAAAACAATTTTGAACAATTTGTCATATGGTCAGTTGCCCCAGAATCAATGATCCATGGAGATTTTGAAATCAGTTTGGTACTAAAAAGAGCAGCAGTGAGATATATACCTTTTTGTGCCAAAGAACAAGATAGATTAATTGACATATTTGGAGAAAACAATTTGTACAGGTGTTCTAATTGTTCTTTTGTGAATGGAGATGCCTCAGAATTAATTTCGGGCTCCTGATTATCCTCGGAGATGGTATTAAAAGCACGAGTTTCTCTGCTATATTTTTTTCTCCAGTTTGGTGGCTTGCCATAGAGTTTCCAACAAGTCTCCTTTGTATACCATGGTTTTTTGAAATGTTCACACCATGGTTTCTTTTTTTCGTCTGAATCCCCTCCTTTAATCACAAAAGATGAACCTTCAACTTCCTAAATTTTGGAGATTTCAGGATTGTGCATCATAATTCTTCTCCCAGATGAATTCGAGGAGGTTGTTGAAGGTGTTGCGTCAATCATCACTGTTTTCACCATTGCGGAAGATGGTCTAGAGCAAGAGGCTCTAATAGTATATAGGTTTTGATAAAAGAATACTTTTTTATTCTCAGATAATTTTATTGAAACATAAACAAGATACTTATAGACTGATTTGGTTAAGGAAAGATATCCAAATTTGTTGTACAGAGAATAAAATAAAAATAGAAAAGATTTTCTATCTAAAATCTGATTAAATCATATTTTATTCTAACTTCTAATATGAATCTGATTGATTTAGATTTATTCTAACAGAATCTCCTAATAAACTAATCTGAATCAGATCTATTATGATATTATTAGATATTCTAATAGAATTTCTTAATAAACTAATCTGAATCAGATCTATTCAGATCTTATCAGATTTCTTAATAGATTTCGACAAAGCCCATTTACAAGCATAATTTAGGTTGATATATATAATGTAAAACATGTACCACATTATCAACAATGCAATGTTAGCTCTAACAAGAATTCATGAAGCACATATGCACTTGAATCCAAAAATATGGTTTAAGCATTTTAAGACATGATTCAAGTTTATCAAGAAACACATGATCATTATCAAAACATATATAAGCATTTTGGGGCAAATAATGATCATGTAAGGCACGTAATATCAAGTAAGGAATTCTCGTATGCATACATTCCAATCAAGAACAAAAAGTTCCTTATTGTAATGCAAGAATTGAAAAATCATGGAACTATAACTTTTGAAACCATTTATGATTCATTTCAAGATATACTTCAATGTAAAAACCATTGAAGTTCAAAGACAAGTTCAAGACATAAAATAAATCATTTACTTCTTGTTTTCAAGATATGAATATATCAAGCAATTTCAAACAAGAAGAATATAACTTTTAACTTTTCAATCTCCAAGTAAGTATATAAGACAATTAAGCATCAAAGATAAAGGATCAGAACTACTTATGAGCATGTGAATCTCCATATTTTAAAAAAGAGAATTGGTCACAAGCTCAAGAACAAAGATATTACCATAAAACATGTCATTCCAAATAAAGTGTGCACTTATTTAGCATGTTAGCATATATAAAGACACTTTTAGGACACAATGCTAGAAAAACACAACTTAAGGCATGTTAAGGCATAAAAACAACTCTCCACTTCTCCAAATATCACATGATATTTAATTTAAAGCATAAATAATGATAAGAGATTGAAATCACCAAAAGTGTACTCTTTGAGTTTTTGTATATGACTCCAACTTCCATGCCTCAAGGCTCCTTGAGAATGTTGTGGTTCTACATGTCATTCTTTTTATGTTTTCATCACTCTTGGAGAACTTGGACCATTTCACATATTAGCATAGTTTTATTTCACTTTAATGCATGCTTGAGCTAATAAGCACCCTACAACACAATTCATACCACTTTCTTTGGTATTCACCAATTTGAATCCATAGGTGTTAGTCATTGATTATTAATCCATTATGCTCCTATAAAGATCAATTTTTTCATAGTATATAAATTGAGCACAACAAATTAAATAATCAATTACCATTAGGCACATAACCAATAGCATGCTTACTTTCATGATATATAGACAATTCAAAACATAGCAAGTATACCTAAGCATTGTAGAACCTTATGTACCAAGATATATAACAAATCAATGAGCTATTATACAATAAAAATGAACATAATCATATACTAAATATAATATTCAAATTTTACCAAGTACACATGATTCAATCAATCACTTAAGACCTATAAGGAATATACCTCAAATTCATTGACTTTACAAGCAAATGTGCATACGAGGTAAAAACTTTTGATACCTTGGCCTTGGTAGTCAAGAAAATACTTTTTCTTACCCATTGCTTCTCTTTTGGAGTCTTAAACTTTACAAGTTCTACATTTTGTACTTAAGAAACTTTGGTTGAAGCCATGTTCATTCTTTGACCAAAACTTCTATTATTGGGCTTTGGAAGCATTCTCCTTGATGATTCCTCTTTCCTTTGACCAATTAATCCATCCTTTGGAGAAATTTTCTGTATAATTGAAACACTAAGAGGACATTTTGGTACCCACTTCATCTTAGGTTCTTGAATGTTAGTACTAGGGCCTTTAAAATCTTTAGGAACCCATACCATACTATTTCTCATATAAGAATTTCTTCTATAATTGCATAATAGAGAAATATGTCCTAGATGACCACAAGAATTGCAAACAATTGAATTTAATGATGACTTGGTCCTTTGAAGGTCATCTTTGGAAAACTAAAGCCTTTTGTTATTATTACATTCTATACTATTTTTGCCATAAGCCTTGCTTGAATTTTTATGTGAAATAACATTAATTTTATTCTCATTAACAAGCATAGAATATACGCAATTAGAATAATTAGCTTTGGCAAATTTAGAATATAAGTCCTCAACTTGATTTTCTAAATCAATGTTTTTTTCACAAGAAGTTGAGGTTTCACATTTCAAAGACATTTTCTCATAAAGAAAAGTATATTCATTTTTCAAAGTCTCAATTTCATTTTTAATGAAGGAAATGTTTTCCAAACAAGATAAATTTTTCTTTTCTAAATTCAACAAATCAATATACACTTCATCATATGCACATTATAGCTCATAATAGGAATGACTATAATCTAGCTTAGGGTTATTTACCTCAAAGTCCTTTTTAGCCATATAAGATGTAGTCTCAATTTCTAGCATACTTGACTCTTTAAGAGAATCATCATCTTCCTCATTATTTTCCATCAAGGATTCAAGAACATCTTTCTTCTCAATTTTGTTTTACTTTGCCTCTTCTTCAAATTGAGCATCATCATCACTAAAAGACATTGAACTCATTTTCTTACTTTGAACATCTTCTTGAGGACATTTTTCATGACAAACTTCCTTCAATGGCTTTTGCTTTCTTGCTTTCTATATACAACTTTATACACAAAATCATTGTTAGCAATATAAAGAACATCAAGGGTGTCCAAAATTTCTTTGGCACTAGAGCAATTCTTAATTCTAGCATAAACATCATCATTCAAAATACTTCTCAAGATTGCATTGCTCTAATGTTTAAGGAAAAACATTTCTTGTCATGAGCATTCCAAGTTTGTTTTGAATTGCAAGTAAATCCATCAAGCACAATATCCCACAAATCAAGATCAATAAATTGCATATAAAATTCTATTCTAACTTTCTAATAAACAAAATGCACACTATCAAAGAATGGTGGTTTATTAATTTTAAAACCTTCCATTTTGAAAAGCTTTCAATGGTTACTAATAAACAATGATCTTTAACTCTAAATGGTTAAGTTTTCAATAGAGCACGAAACTCTAATACCATTTGTTAGTCATGGCAACCATCACCTAACATGGGCGTGAATTAGGTAATCACAATTTTTTTAAAGTAACTTTGAGAAATTAAACATTTTGATATATTTAATCAATACATGCAGCAGAATAAGTCTAACAAAAATACAACTATTATAAATTACTCAAATACAACTTGGGTTTGTTACCAAGTGGCTTCAATACTCAAGAGGGGGTGGATTGAGAATATAAAAACTTTTCGCAAACCCTTGTAAAACAAATTTCGTTAAAGCTATTTCTTAAAAGAAATGAAAAAATAGAGAAGATAGAAAGCTTTAATAACAAAATAAACATGTATAAAAAAGAAAATAAATTGCTAGAAATAAAGGAATTTGAGATGAGAAAAGCAGACACAGTATTTATCCGGGTTCAACCACCAACCACTTATGGCCTATGTCCAGTTCTCCAAAAACTATCCGAGATTTTTCACTATCAATGCAAGCTTGAATAGGTGCGTGCTACCATTACAAACCAGAGCGCTCTTCACACCTAGGGAAACTTTACCCTCGTTCCTAAGCTTCAACTTTCAGGGATACCTCACCCTCACAAAACCTTTGAGGGATACCTCACTCTCTTTACAATGAAGCAGAATATAGTAGAAAAGAAACTCTCAGATGAGTGAATAAAACAACTTGATGCTCTATGAAGCGCTTTAAGGATATCTCAAGTTTTGGTGAAAAAGAGCACAGAAAATATGTAAAATATGAATCACGAATTAAAGCAAGAAAGAATTTTTCAGATAGTTGGGTGTGTTTCAAAGATTACCCAAAACCATGCATTTATAGAGTTCTCGAGAAAATAGCCATTGTGGGTATTTAATTCTCAAATTAAATGTGAATATAGTCATTTCTTTCTAAAACTGGAACTCATATTTATTCGAATAACATTTGTGTTATACAAATAACACATATTAAAAACCCACGAACAAATTGATTATGATATAAGTTATTCGAATAAAATAAAGGTTATTCAAATAACTCTTGTAAAAGAGTTTTCTATGAAACACATCTATTCGAATAACATGTGGGTTATTCGAATATTTCATTTGAAAAAAGACATTTTGGAAAGCCTTTGTTCGAATAACAAAAGTGTTATTCGAATAACCTTTTTGAAAACAGAACGCATAGCTTGATTTTGAAACTGTTATTCGAATAACTCTAAGGTTATTCGAATAAGCTTTGATAAAAGCTGATCAAATGAACTAGTTTATTCGAATAAAAGGAGCTTTATTTGAATAAAGCTGTCTAGAAACATTTCTTAAACATTTTTAAGACTTGCCAGTTTATTTCCACAAAACCGTACAAACTCTTAATTGTTTTCAAAAATCATTTTAAAAAACTTGGATTTATTGATAAACATATTTAGAACTTTTCTTCCAAAAAATAATGAAATATCCAACAAGGCTTCGTACAAAAAAAAACTCTATGTCCTAAGGCTATTCTTAAAGTTCTTGGACTTGGTTTTACCATCATCTTCAAGTTTGGTATCATCAAAGCTAGTCTTCAATGTCACATAACCAATCACATTCTCCTCCTTTTTGATGATGACAAACTAATATTGAGAAAAAGAGTTAGTTCAAATAAATTAGAATTCACACAGTTATTTTGAGAGACTTACTCCCCCTTTTTTTCATAAGAGGTGATTTATATCAGAAATGTACACAGTTCCCCCTTACTTTTGGAATCCAATTTTCCTTTTAAGTTTTACCTATCTTTTCTCAATCAAAGAAACTCATAAAAGAGAGCTCAAGCCTTTTCTCCCCATTTTGTCATGATAAAAAAAATGGGGCAAGAGAAAGCCAAAGCCGAAGCAAGTGATATTTATTGAAGTTGAGCATGTAAAAGTAATGAATGGATCACAAAAAAATAGTCTCAAACAACAAAGATATAATTCAGTAAAGCAAATGAGAGGTAATAAATGATGCATTTTATTCATAAACATGTGCAGCAAAGACAAAAATAACCAATAAAAACAAGCAAGGATCCTATGTATAGGGATCTAAAAATAGGAATCCGGTGGCGAAGGAGGGGAGTTACACACCCTACTAGTCAAGAAGGCTCGTAGGGATGCCTGTTCGCGCTCTACACATTCTATTCTATCAAACAAAATAGAAAATGGGTTCTTCATATAAGCTCTGGTGTCCAGCATAGTTGCCATGAGCTATTCATTTGTGACTAGACCAACAACAATAGGAGCAGGAGCATTAGCAGTAGACGCAGTAGGGAGGTCTTCTTCCTCATTCTCATCATCTTCAGCCTCATCCAAGTATACCCAGTAATCCGTAGTTCTGATCAGCTTCATCTTGTGCAGTGTAAACGAACCGAAAATGTTATGATGAGTTAGCTTAGTTGCCCGCTTAGTTTCCAGAATCTGAGGATGATTTTCAAGAAAAGTGGTGATGACTGTAACATCCTGAATTTAATAACTATAATATAGCCAACTTATACTATAGTGATTAGATTCAGATTTGCTACTTACTACTAAACATTTTCAAATATAACAAAGCCATGTGTATATATAGAAAATATGAGCCACGAATTAATATCTGTTATATAATAATAATATTTCTCATAAATACAATACGTACATTATTTTGAAAGAAACTACTCAGATACACTAAGTTAAGCCTTTCAAGCTCCTGCTTGTCTTCACTTTCCGTAAGACTTCCTCCCTATAATCATCATGGAAACATACACAAAGGGTGAGAATCACACATTCTCAGTAGATAAAAACCATAAACCATGTCATCACAATCATTCTAGCCATTTTGGAGAAAAACACATTTGTAAACTCAAATCTCATACATAGCAAGCTAGAAAGGTGGCAAAAGCCAAAACCAAGTCCTTTCTCTTCCCGAAATAGATTCCCACTTTATAAGTTTGTATAAAAACTCATTTACTTCAAACAGTCTTCTAGAAATTACCACGCTCTCAAAGACATCATCTCTATCTCAGAGACACCAAAGCATCATCTCTATCGTAGAGACACAACAACAATATCTAATGTGAAACCAAGGTTCCTCCTACCTCAATTCCCAGAAATGAAGTTGGTTAATCGTTCCTCTGAAAAGCTAAGCTCTCTCCATTGCTTGGTTGTTGATCCTTCTCCCTTAGCACTTTGATTTCCCTTCTCCTTTGCTTTTCCTATGATAGCCGTGAGATGAGAAGATGAGAATGAGAACAACTTCTCATTTTAGCCTTAAATAGGCTAAGAAACAGAAACAAGGGTTGTGCCCTCTTATTTTGGTCACTTAAGCGACCAATATTCACCCGAACAATTAAGAAGGCTTAGTTATCACCAATCCAAGTTTCTCAACTTCCAATAAATTTAAAATAAATCCTAAGATTCATTAAAAATCTTGTTACACCATTTTCACATTTTTTCATATTTGCTAGGGGTCAATCTAGCACTAAAACACACAGCCAATATGCTTAAAAATGTCAAACTAACTCTAATAAATCTCAAACTTTAACCACATCTACTTTCATATATTTATGACCTAGAAACAAGTTCTCCACACTTGTTTCCATAAACTAAGTAGTTTAAGTCAAAATCGAGGCTGAAAACAGCTATATTCACACATAGAGTTACAGCAAAGTAACTAAACATGCTCAGATGATCACAAAACTTCACAAGCATAACAAACTAGTGTTAGGCTACTTCCGTAATCATATATAAGTCTATCATGATTTCACAGGTGTTACATTATCAATTACATTTCTAGGTTGTTGCATAGGCATGCATATAAGGCATTACTAGGCATTTGCATGGCAATTGGATGGGAAGTTGATCTATCGATTATTCCTATATCTTAAATGCCTTATAGCTTATTCAATTGGATCCCATTTGTGCTTAATCATTGTTATTTAAGCTAAGTTTCAAATATTAAGCTTAATTGAAACCTTATTGTGAAACCTAGCTTAAATATGCTCATTAGCACTCATAATTGAATTGTACTTTTCGGGAAACCATTGAATGATGGAGTCCATTAACCTTAAACAAGGCTTGATATCCACTTGAAGAAGGAGCCAAAGACTCATGAAGATCAAGATCACCTCTTGAAGTAATGAAAGAAGAGTTTCTGTGAAAATTCAGAGATAAAATTGAAGAATCCAAAGGACACGACCGTGTCCCCAAACACAGCCAGGGCCATGTTCTTCTCTGACTTATGAAGCTCCTTAGATTCCTGCTGGCAGTGAAGTACATGGCCCAGGCCTTGTCAAATGGCACGGCCATGTTTTCATGACAGAATCCTAAAAATAAACTTCTACGAGAAGTTAGGTCATGAGACCTATAAATTCACATGTTTAGCCCCTTTGGAGGAAGTTCTGGACGTGGGAGCAGCTTAGAAACCTTAGGAAACGGAGAGGGGAGGCTTGGATCGAAGATTGGAGTTTCGGGTTCAAGCAATTAGAGATCCATCATCCTCAATCCTCAATTCCAATTACACTATTGATTTATTTCCTATTTTTACTCTATTTTTGTTTTTATTTTTGGTTTTGATTCTTTCTTTCTGAGTGTTTTGTAGGTGTTGATGTCCATTGAAGGAGTGGATAAGAAGTTGCAAAATTTGAGGAGCTATATTGATCAAATTAACTCATATCCTTAATTTCCCTTCCATCCAGCTAATTTTCAACTCATACCTGCTGACATTGAAGCTGCTCGTCACATTGATCTATCAAGTTCAGAGACATTTGAGCCATCTGAAATATCTGAAGAGGTGACAATGGCAGAAAACACTTTAAGGGCGTTGGGTGCTCCAGGCCTAGATCAACAGCCTCTATGCATAGAAATTCTAGAGAATGAGGAGGCATTTGAATTGAAGTTCGGCCTAATCCATCTCTTGCCATCCTTCAACGGATTAGCCGGAGAGGACCCCAATAAGCACTTGAAGGAAATTCATATGGTATATTCTAGCATGAAGCATGTAGGAATTCTAGTATAGCAAGTCAAACTTAGAGATTTTCCATTCTTACTAAAGGACTCTGCTAAGGAGTGGCTTTACTACTTGCCACTCGGATCCATCTAATCATGGCAGGATATGGCTCGAGCTTTCCTAGACAGATATTTCCCTGCCTCAAAAGTCGTAACTATCAAAAAAGAAATCTGCAGTATCCAACAAAGGTATGGGGAATCACTCCATGACTATTGGGAGAGATTCAAAAGACTAGGTGCTAGCTGCCCTCAACATCAAATTAGTGAGCAACTCTTGATTCCGTATTTCTATGAAGGTTTACAAGTGATGGATCGCAACGTGGTTGATGCTGCTAGTAGAGGAGCATTGGTTGATAAAACTCCTCAAGAAGCTAGAAACTTGATCTCAAGAATGGCTGCAAACACTCAATAATTCTACATTAGGAACGACACTGGTGTGAGAGCAGTGAAAGAAGTAGTGACAATTAGTCTACAGTAGCAAATGACTCAATTAATTATTATGGTTCAGTGGTTAATGGATATAGGCAAAGCACCAGTTCATGCTTGTAGCATTTGTTGTTCATCTGGACATCCCACTGATATGTGTCCCACTCTCCAAGAGGACACGAATGAGGAGGTAAAAGCAGTAGGGGGATATTCTGGACTTTCAAAAAATTACAACCCCTACTCTAACACATATAATCCAAGATGGAGGGATCATCCAAATTTTAGCTATGCAAAGCAACCCCAAAATCAACTTCCAGCTTATGGACCTCCAGGATTTTAGCAAAGGCAATCACCTTTCCCTTAGAGACAGCAGCAAGTTTAAGCTCCTAGGTAACCTGAGCCTTCGTTAGAGGAGCTAGTGAAACAAATGGCTACTAATAATTTGCAGTTCCAACAAGAAACAAATACTACCATACAGAGTTTTAGACAAGAAACAAGGGTTACAATCAACAATATGCAAAACTAGATAAGGCAGTTATCCACATAGTTCAATAAGATTCAAAGCCAATTTTTAGGGAAACTACCCTCACAACCGGAAGTGAATCCGAGGGAAAATGCTAGTGATGTCATATTGAGAAGTGGGAAGATGCTGGATGAACCTATATTTCCTCCACCAATCACTCAAGAGAAAAATGAATCACCCAAAGAAGCAAATGAAAAGGGGCAAAGCTCTAAAGCCCCCAAGGTAAGTAATTCTAAACCCCTTCCTAAATATGTCACAAAAGCCCATTTTCCTAGTAGGTTAGTAAAAACTAGGAAAAAAGAAGCAGAAAAATAGATATTAGAGACTTTTAGGAAGGTGGAAGTTAACATTCCTTTTTTAGATGCCATTAAGCAAGTACCTAGGTATGCAAAATTTCTGAAAGAATTATGCACTAACAAGAGGAAATTGAAAAGAAATGAAAAGGTCCAAGTGGGAGAAAATGTTTCAGCTGTAATTAAAAAGAAACTCCCAACTAAGTGTAAGGAACCTGGCATATTCACCATTCCATGCACTATAGGTAACATAAGGTTTAAGAGGGCAATGCTTGATTTAGGTGCATCTATAAATGTCACGTCTTATTCTATTTATGCATCTTTATACTTAGGTCCTTTAGAACCTACTGGTGTTATTATTCAATTGGCTGATAGATCTAATGCATACCCAAAGGGTGTGGTTGAAGATGTTTTGGTACAGGTGAATGAATTAGTGTTTCCGGAAGACTTCTATGTATTGGACATAGAAGAGGACAAATCTTCTAACTCTGCTCCTATCTTGTTGGGGAGACCATTCTTGAAAACTGCGCGGATAAAAATTGATGTGCACTCTGGAATATTAACAATAGAATTTGATGGGGAATTGATTAGATTCAATATTTTTGAAGCTATAAGATACCTAAGTGATGTGCACTCTGCTTTTTTAATTAATTCTTTTAATCCTTTTGATTCTTTAATTTCTGCAACTTTTGATTCTAACCATTCTGATGCTCTTGATACAATTTTGACTCATAGCTTAGATGTATAGGATGAAAAGAAAAATGATGAAAAAGAGCCATGGAGTGAAGACATTGATGAAATTGTTGCTGCCTTGCAAGAGCTCTCTTCCACTTTAGAAGAGCATGAGGTTTCTTTTGTTGATTTACCAGTTACCACTGATGTACCTTAACTTTTTGTTGTGCAGGCACCTAAATTAGAATTCAAAGCACTGCCTGATCATCTCAAATACATATTCTTGGGAGAGAAGGACACACTTCCAGCTATAATTGCAAAGTCACTCACCCAAGAACAAGAAGAGAAATTGGTGGCTGTTTTGCAAGAACATAAAATAGCCGTTGGTTGGTCGATAGCTGACATTAAGGGTATTAGTCCATCCATTTGCATGCACATGATTTTAATAGAGGAGGGTGCTAAACTTGTGAGAGACCCCTAGAGGAGGTTGAATCATCCTATGATAGAGGTAGTGAAAAAGGAGATATTGAAGCTCCTAAGTGTGGGGGTGATCTATCCCATTTCTGACAGCAAGTGGGTAAGGCCAGTCCAGGTAGCACCAAAGAAGTTTGGAATTACTGTGGTAAGAAATGCTGAAAATGAGCTTAACCTCACTAGGTTACAAACAGGGTGGCGTGTTTGCATTGATTACAGAAAACTAAATACCGCCACTAGAAAAAATCACTTTCCTTTGCCTTTCATTAATCAAATGTTAGAAAGATTAACTGGTCATTCTCACTATTATTTTCTGGATGGCTTTTTAGGTTATAATCAGATTGTTATTGCTCTAGAAGACTAAGACAAAACCACTTTCACTTGTCCATTTGGTACCTTTGCATATAGGCGAATGCCTTTTGGACTTTGCAATGCACCAGAGACTTTCCAGAGATGCATGATGAGCATATTTTCTGACTACATAGAAAACATTATTGAGGTCTTCATGGATGATTTCCGTGTCTTTGAAAATGGTTTTGATAACTGTTTAGAACATTTAACATTGGTGCTAAAAAGATGCATTGACACTAACCATGTACTGAATTGGGAAAAATGCCATTTAATGGTAGAAGAGGGTATAGTATTAGGCCATATAATTTCTACTTGTTGGTGTATGTCCTAGAGGCCAATATATTTTCTGTATTTACATACATTCTATTATGCTATTTTTTATATATGTGGCATTTCATTTATTATGTTCTTTTTTGATAAACATAATAAAGTCCTTAGAATAGTAAGTTTGATGCCATAGGACATCAAGTGGATGACTTGATCGTGAGATCCTTTTGGTTACAACACTATTCTTAAATGTCTCTAGTCAAGTATTATTCTTAATTAGGACAACAATAATACATTGAGACTAGTATGTGCATAGACTGATGACCATATTTCACGGATCATGGATATGAGATATCAAGTCTTCATATTGGTACATATTAGAGTAATGATGTACTGGACTGACCCACTGTGAGAACGCTACATGGATCGTTACGTGAGTGTCATAAGCTATTCTCATAGTGACAATGGTGTTTGTGGTCCTTTGACCTGAAATCACTACGATTCCTACATGAGGAGTTGTGTGTTTTAATGCCATCAAACGTCATCTATAATAAGGTGATTATAAAGTTAGTTATTGGATATACCGCGAATCATGCAGAGGGATGTGAGTGACCTAGATGGGATTTGTCACTCCTACATAACAGGAGCGATATCTTCAGGTCCCCTGATTGAGTGAGACTGTGAAATGCATGGCCATGCTCAAATAAGTCAATATGAGATATTGATCTCATTTGTTGTTATAAAGTCTACTCGAGTATCAGGAAACGAAAGATTGGACTATACAAGGGTGACGCATTCCATGCCTTGTGTTTAATCTAGATATCTTGACAAAAAGGGACTAAACGACACAAAAACATTGGTCATGGAAAGGTTATGTCAAATCACTGACATTCTTATTACTTGGGTAGCAGCGATGTATTGCTAGATACCGCTCACTACTTGTAATATTAAAATAGGATTTTAATATTACTGCCAACGTAATAAGAACCTGTAGGGTCACACACATAGAGCAGACTAAATTAGAGCAATGGATCCAAGTTGGACTCGGATTCAAATATGGGCCAGACTCATAACAGATGGGTCTAGGGTTGCACAGCTTACCTTGCTACTACTCACACTCACTTAAAGCAATCACTATTATAAATAGTACTGCTAAAGGGGCTGCTTATATACACAATTCAGAACCCTAGCTGCACCTACAGAAAAGTGAGTGAGAGAATGTCAAGTTTATTCTCTTCTCTACGCAGCTAGCACTATGTGAGAGACGTGAGGCTTCTTTTTGCAGACGTTGGACATTCGTGAGTCTGTTTGTGTGGATACCGTAGAGACATCATTTCTATTACGGTGTTGGTGATTCACGCTTCAAGAGGTAAATCATTTAAAAACTCGGATTATGACTTTTTCGCATGGATCCTCAGTGGGAATCCCTGTTTTCCACTGTGTGATGTATCTGCAAAATTCCCAACACTACTAGGGGAATTGAAGTAGATAAAGCTAAGGTAGAACTCATGCATTCTTTACCCCCACCCACTAGTGTGCAGGAAATTCATTCTTTTATTGGTTATGCAGGTTTCTACTGGAGATTCATTAAAGATTTCTCTAAATTCTCATTGCCCCATTGCAAACTACTCCAAAAGGATGTACAATTCAATTTTGATGAGAAATGTATGGAAGCTTTCACTAAGCTCAAGAAATTGTTGACTATTGCGCCTATCATTAGGCCACCAAATTGGGAACTAGCATTTGAACTTATGTGTGATGCTAGTGACTTCGCAGTAGGAGCTGTCCTGGGATAGCGAGTTGATAGAGTTCCTTATACAACTTATTATGCATCAAGGACCCTAAATAATGCTCAACTTAACTACTCTACAATTGAAAAAGAACTTTTGGCTATTGTATTTGCTTTAGAAAAATTTAGATAATATCTCATTAGTTCTAAAGTGATTATTTTTTCAGATCATGCAACTTTGAAGTATCTTTTGACAAAAAAGGAAGTGAAGCCTAGACTGCTCCGATGGATTCTACTATTCCAGAAATTTGACTCAGAGATTAAAGACAAAAAAAGGAGCAAAAAATTAGTGGCCGACCATTTGAGTAGGCTAGTGATTGAAGAAGAAGAAATGCCTATCATGGAGAGTTTTCCGGATGAGTATCTGATGGCTGTTAAGGCCATAATCCCTTGGTATGCTGACATTGTTAACTATATAGGCACTAAGGACTTTTCAGAAGGCTTGAACAAGGCTCAAAGAGATAAATTAAGGAGTGACTGTAAATATTACATCTGGGATGACCCGTACCTCTAGAAGCATTGTGCAGATCAAGTGATTAGGAGGTGCATTCCTGATTCAGAGACTCACTCCATTCTCTTCTTTTGTCACACTTTTGCATGTGGAGGGCATTTTGGAATAAAAAGGACAGCCAACAAGGTGCTTGACAGTGGTTTCTACTGGCCTACAATTTTTAAGGATGCTTACAATTTCTGTAAGTCTTGTGACCGCTGTCAAAGAATAGGTAATATTAGTCCTCGAAATCAAATGCCTTAAACTCCGATCATGTTTGTGGAAGTTTTTGATGTGTGGGGTGTTGATTTCATGGGACCATTTCCCCCTTCATTTGGTTCTTCATACATTCTTTTATCTGTTGATTATGTATCTAAATGGGTGGAAGAGAAAGCCACCAGATCTGATGATTCCAAAACTATTATAGATTTTGTAAAGTCATATGTTTTCTCTAGGTTTGGAACCCCAAGGGCCATCATTAGTGATCAAGGGACCCATTTTTGTAATAGAACATTTGATGCTCTCTTGAAGAAATATGGAGTGATGCACAGAATTTTCACTCCTTACCATCCACAGACGAATGGGCAAACTAAAGTGTCCAACCGAGAAATCAAGTCAATCCTTGAAAAGACAGTGAATCCAACGTGTAAGGATTGGAGTACTAGACTTAAGGATGCATTATGGTTTTACAGGACTGCCTATAAGACTCCCATTGGCATATTGCCATTTCTATTAGTGTATGGGAAGCCTTGTCATTTGCCCGTTAAGCTGCAACGTCGTTCTTATTGGGCTATTAAGCAAGTCAATCTAGACTTGGAAGGTGCTGGAAAGCAGAGGAAGTTCCAGTTACAGGAATTGGAAGAACTGCGGAATGAGGCCTTTGAGAATGCCCTGATTTATAAGATAAAAACTAAGGCATTCCATGATCATTTGATCTCTAGGAAGGAATTCCATAAAAGACAAAAAGTGTTGCTATACCAATCCAGACTCAAATTGTTTCCAGGTAAATTACTTTCTAAATGGATTGGACCATTTGTGGTAACTAATGTCTTTCCTTTTGGTGTAGTGGAAATAATGAGTGAAACATCTAGAAAAGCATTTAAGGTCAATGGCCACCATCTCAAACCGTACCATGAACTTCTTGAAAATGGAGAAGTAGAAGTGATGACCCTTCTCCTTTCATAATATAAAGATCAATGAGAGTGTCACAATGTCGGGCTGAGGACATTAAACTAAGCGCTTAATGGGAGGTAACCCATCATCAAGAAAACCAGATTTGCTTTCTTTATCTCTTTTTTCTCTTATGTTTTTCTATTGTTTTCTTAGTTAGTTTCTTAGGTGGATTAACTTTTGATATGTCTCTTGATTGATTGCCCTGGAATCTTTGGAAGTCATTGAGTTTTGGATTGCTAAGTGTGTGCTTGAATGCATTCATTGATTGTTTGATGATTGTGTGGATTGATTGTAAAAGTTATGATGGAAGACAAGCGAACTTTGAGAATTGGTCCTTTTGTGTGTTGTTGTGCTTTTTTGAATTCCGAGTCAAGTTCTTTAGGGATGATTTCCTTAAATTGAGAAGTTAAATTTTATTTCATGATGAATGGACTAAGTAAAGAGTCATACTCTTGAGATGCATTCTTATGAATTTGTGCATTATGAACTTCATCGTTTGCAGAATCCCTTTAAGATCGATGATGTATTATAGTCTTAGGAATCTGACTTTAAAAGACCCTGAGCCATATTTTAGAATTGATTTCTTAAGTGTATTTCAAAGCACAACATCATTCATAATGTTACAATAGGATTTCCTTATCATTTCAGTGTAAAACGGGCCATTTGATTAAGCATTTTTAAGGATTTTTGGTAGGGAAGAACAGGGGAGGCCATGTGATTTGACACAACTTGTGTCTCAAAAGTGAATCCTCCAATCTCCCTAAATAGAGGAGAACACGGCCGTGTTTTCGTGCGTAGCAGGAATTTCCTAAGTCAGAAGCAAACACAGCCTAGGCCGTGTCATATGACACGACTGTGTAATCATGTCAGACACCACTTAACCCTTTCTTTTAGGGTTCCAACCCTCACTTTCCTGAAATTTTCTCTCCTCCCACGCAGCCACCACACATCTTTCTCTCTCCACCATCTTTCACCTCCTTCCTCCACCAAACCACCCATTTCCTTCAAGATTCTCCACCACTAAAGTTTCACCCCTTTCTTCCTTCCTCCATTTCTCTTCAATTTTTCCCAAAATTTTAACCCAAAATCACCACACCACTTCCCAAAATGCGACCACCACCACAAAGCCACTATTTCTCCACCGTGAACAATACCCAAGAGGCCCATATTCTGCAAACCTTCAAAAATGCCTCCCAAGAAGTGAGTCAAGCACATAGCCAGTGGCAAACCGTACCACCTCCTCTGCATAAACCATCTCCTCCACAAGTAAATATCGATCCTTTTCTGACTAAGGAGGTGGTTCCCACTAGGTTCTTAGATGAGGATACACTTAGACAAATAGGATTATATGATAAGGTGTTTGCTTTGTTAAATGGAATAGGCTGGGGCACATTTACTAATTTACATGCATGCACCTATGCCACTTTGACTAGGGAATTTTTATCTAGTTTTGACTATAAGTTGCACCCCCTGAGTGACCAGGATAGGTGGCCTGGTGAGATTACCTTTGAGCTTTTTGACATTCCCTACTCACTAAATATCCACGAGTTCAGTGCTATTTTTGGTTTTTCCTTAGGACACAATATGCGACCCCGTTCCTTTAATCCCGATTGTGTCTTGTCAGAATTAACTATTGCAGCTTCTGGGAATTATGATGCAAAAGTCTCCAAAGCTTTAAAACTTCGATCTCCCGCCCTTAGGTACATTCAAAAATGGTTGGCAAATACTATTTGTGCTAGGGGGAAAGCTAGGGGACTATGAGTCGAACTGAACTATTTTTCTTGCATTGTATGTTAAATGGGGAGCTTGTCAATGGGGGATACTGGCTTTGCAATCTGTTTAAACACATAGGAACCACTACGACTGGGCGTATTTTGGTGGGGGGTTTGTAACTATCATTGCTGAGCACTTTGGCCTCGATCTGGATACGCTTGATGAGAGTCCAGTGAGGGGTTCTTCTACTATTGATGGCTGCACTTTGATAAATATGGGCTTGTGTGAGAATTGGAATGGAGCCCTATATTTGGTTGGAGCCGGAGAACATGCCATGCCCAGGAGAGCTCCACCACTAGTGCCGCATGGACATGATGACGATTCAGCACCTCCGGAGTTCCCTACCTGTTTTGCTGATGAGGCTGGTCCATCTTCCTCTAGAGCGCGACCCACTACTCTTGATAACGTCATAGCACATGTCGATCGCCTAGAGATGGACCATATCGTATGCCTTCAGCGCTTTAATGTTCACCTTCAGCACCTTGATGACCGATTTCAGGCATGGGAGGACTCCAACACTCAAAGCATGGCTTCGCTCCACAGTAAAATAGATGAGTTACTCTGGCGTCAACACTAGTAGATTCCCCATTTCCCTACTTTATGTATCCCCTAGTTTCTTTTGTGATGCAGATTTTAATGTATTGTATATTTTTGGATTTAGATTAAACCATATGTTTGGTTGTTGAATTAATGGTGGATGTTTTTTATTTCATTTATGAATGTTTATGTTATTATATTATTATTTTTATTGTACATATTTTCCTTTCTCTGTGTGTTTAGCCATTGAGGACAATGTCCGATTTAAGTGTAGGGGTGTGATACTCTTATTCTTAACTGTATTGTTTCTCTTGGGGTGTGAATGTTGTGATGATCTGTATTGTATTGTAATGTTTTTATTGTGGATATTCTTCTCATTGGGCTTTTAAGTTTCTGATGTGCTTCCAAATGTTGTGAATGGTGAGCAATTGACCTAAATTTTTTAGAAGAATTTAATAAAACTTTGAGCTTGATTGAATGAACTTTCTAGCTATCAATTTTGTTAAGTGAGATTCTGAAAAATTGAAAGGTTTAATTTAAAAATGATGAATCGAGACCTAGGAAGTTTTTGGGCCTGGTTGTGTATGGCTAATTTTAGGCCATTTTGATTCTTTGATTGTGTGATTCCACTCATGATTATGTGTTTTCAGAACTTGTCTTGACTCTCTTTTAAGCTGCTAATAACCACTGCATGAAATTGAAATGAAAAAGGCAATTCTTTTAAATAACTACTAGTCAAATAGTCATCCTTGCATTTTATCCATTGTTTACCCCCTTTGAGCCTAATTAACCTCCTTTCCTTCTATCCAAGCTCAATTTAAGCCTAAAAGTGAAAAATCGTTTTGCTACCCTACCTTAGGGAGTAGAAGAGCTTAATGATTATGTTGGGAATTGGTTTTTGAATAAGTGTGGGGGGGGATTAATGATGTATTTGCCCAGCTTTGCATGTACATAAAAAAAAAAGACTCATGTTGGCAAAATATTATTTTGAATAGGATGCAATGTGTATTAAAAAAAAGTCAGAAAAAGGAAAAGGTACAGAAAAGAAATTTGAATTTGAAGATTGCTAGGAAATTCTTTGTGTAATGATTGGATATTTTTTCCTTTTGCTCTTCTAATTCCTATGGTCTAGCTCTACTTATTTTTGATGTATCCTACCTTGACCCTGACCCCATTACAACCTAAATAAAGACCTTTTGATCTTTGTGTGCATGTGGCCTAAGTGGTAGAGAAATAGAGGCTTGACAAGCCTATGGTAAAGCATGTTCTCATGAGTTGATTGAGTGTAAACACAAGCCTGAAACACTTGGGTGAGAGAGCATATCAGTGAGGTTTATCATGCTGAGTTAACCCCAAAATTTGATTGATTTTGCTTGCCAATTTGGATTGCTAAGAGAAGGAATTCTTGATTGCTGAAATTCTTTGAAGAACTTAATGCATGAAGGTCTTTGCTCATTGTTCTACATTTGCATAGCTTATTGGAAAATTGTGTTTAACAATATATTTTTGCCCAAGAGTGCAAAAGGCTAAGTGTGGGGGTATTTGATCTGTCGATTATTCCTATATCTTAAATGCCTTATAACTGATTCAATTGGATCCCATTTGTGCTTAATCGCTGTTATTTAAGCTAAGTTTCAGATATTAAGCTTAATTGAAACCTTATTGTGAAACCTTGCTTAAATATGCTCATTAGCACTCATAATCGAATTATGCTTTTTAGGAAACCTTTTAATGATGGAGTCCATTAACCTCAAACAAGGCTTGATATCCACTTGAAGAAGGAGCCAAAGACTCATGAAGATCAAGATCACCACTTGAAGTAGTGAAAGAAGAGTTTCTGTGAAAATTCAGTGACAAAATTGAAGAATCCAAAGGACACGACTGTGTTCTTCTCTAACTTATGAAGCTCCTTGGATTCCTGCTAGTAGTGAAGTACACGACCGTGTTTTTGTGACAGAATCCTAAAAATAGACTTCTACGAGAAGTTAAGTCATGAGACCTATAAATACGTGTGTTTAGCCCCTTTGGAGGTAGTTCTGAATGTGGGAGCAGCTAGGAAACCCTAGGAAACGGAGATGGGAGGCTTGGATCGAAGATTGGAGTCTCAAGTTTGAGCAATTGGAGGTCCATCTTCCTCAATCCTTGGAAACTCGTTTGCTCTTTAGTTTTTCTACTGCATTTCATTTTAGATGTTGTTCTTTTTCTATTTTTCTTGTGATTTCATTTTAGCCATGTGTAGCTAAATTTCTCTTGGTTAAGGGAAGATGAAACCCTAGTTTTGATGTTGTGAATCCTGCATATTCGTTTATTTCAACACAATTATGTTTTTATTCATATATTTCTGAATCTATTGTTGGTATTAAAGTTTTATACTTGTTCCCATTTTCAAAGTGGTAGATCTAGGATTATTATGCACGGTTGCAGTAATAAAAATAGAGGAATGTATGATGTTGGTGTAAGGATCTTTGTGCTATTTGCCAGTTATAAAAATGGTAGATCTAGGTTTATTATGCGTAGTTGCGGTAATAGATCTAGAGGAATATATGTTCTAAGTAATTTAATCCCGGTGTGTGATTAGATCTTAGCGTAATTAGTTTTCTAAATCTTAATACAATTGTTGGATAGTTGTAAGAGTAGTTGCTTTATAACTAATCAATGATTATGAGTTAATTTGAGCGGTTGCTGAATTGGCCAACACATAAGGAAAATAGAGATTTAATCTCACAATTGCGTAAAAATGTAATTGAGCATGTTGGAATAAAATGATATGTGGATTAGCTTTATTATGTAAATCTAGTGGTGGATTCAGTCTCTTAACCAATTCTCTTATATTGTTAATTCTAGTTTATCTATTGTTATTATTTTTGAAACTGTTCATTGTTCATCAAAACTCCAAAACCCCCATTTTTCACTATTTATTGTTAATCAGAGTTTAAATTGGAAATTGTTTGATAGTGTTGATTGAATTAGTTCTCTATGGATCGACCCTTACTAACTACAACTAGTTGTAAGGTTTTTATTTTCTGGTGGGCCTGATAACTGATTTTTATTTGAATTTTAATCACTATTCCTACCATGCATCAGCGGTTGCTAATCATTACATATTCATGATGTTGTAATTGTATGGGTAATTGCTTATTTTTGTGTTTGTGATGAAGATTTGTGAGTTTTGTATGTGGAAATGAGTTTTCTATACAAACTTATAAAATGAGATTCTATTTCGGAAAGGGAAAGGAGGATGTTTTGGCTTTTGCCACCTTTCTAGTGTGACTTATGTTTTACTTGTTTTTTTCTTAAAAATAGTTAGAATGATTGTGATGACATATTTTATTGTGAAACCACTAAGAATATATGATTCTCACCCCGTGTGTTGTGATTTCCATAATAATTTCAGGGAAGAAGACTTTTGAAAAGTGAAGTGCGGATAGGAGCTTAGAAGCTTAGCTTAGCTTTTACTTGTATTTTGTAGTTTTGTTAGTATCTTTTTGAAAACTTGTATATTTTGTGCCTTGAGAGGCCTAGTTTACAAGCTTTGTATACATTAAATATTTGTGATAAATAAAGATGTTGTGTGATATTCATCTTCTTGTGGCTCATATTTTCTATATATGCTTAATGGTTACAATTAGAAATATTTTTAGTAGATAGTAGCGTGTCTGGATCTAATTACTTTGGTATAATCTTGATTATACTGTTAGTATTAAATTTGGGATGTTATAGTTTGTAGTGTTGATACTCAAATTTGTCTTTATGATTTTTGGACCTTGTACAATTTTTTTTTGTTAGTCAATGTGGAAATAAGTTTGCCCCAATGGTTTAATATGTTAAGTTTTGATGATGACAAATACAAGACAAAAAGAATGATGATTATGCTACATATATGTGCTTAATAGATTATATTGAATCATGCATGATTATGTACTCCATCTTGTTATATTTCATATAAGAATCATGCATATTCTTTATAGCATATTTTATGGAATATATTCAATAATGTGTTATATAAGTTGTATAAAATTAATATTGAATTTGGCTTTATTTAAATAAAAATGTGCAAAGTATTTCTTGTTACATCCTATATAGAGCATATCTGTTAGTAATTGGTAAATATCTTATTTGGATGTGTCTATAAAAGTCTTATATGTATGTTAGACTTACTAGAGTTATACATTTATGAATCATGCATATGAAGATATTGAATTATGAATTTGGACTAACTATGTTTATTTAAGTGATCAATACTTTGTAGGATAGTCCAAGTACCAAGAGTTAACATTGCAATAAGAAAGCAAAAGATCACAATTGTGCTCAACTTAAGAAGAATGAGAATGATAAGATGTTCTAAGCATTTACAAGATTTGAAGAGAATAAATTTTTGGAAGCTTGGATTACATCAAGAAGCCTAAGGACTAGAATCAATATATTTTTCTTTTAGGCTCTCTCCTATGTAAAGATAGAGGTTTTACAAGAAAAGAGCTCAAATATGTTTTAAATCATTACAAATGATTCTTATATGCTAAAATGCCCAACAAACATGTTTTGAATAACTAGTCATGCTGGTAGTTCAAAACTATGAAAAATAGTTAAGTTTGAGTTTTAAAAAGCTAACTTCTAGTTACTCTTTTGATTATAACTTTCAAAATACTTTGAGTTTTGTTCTTAAACTTATTTCATTTGAAAATAGACTCAAAGATATTTTCAATGAGTGGTCATTTGCTTTAAAAGGGTAAGAAATGAAGAAGTTATGATCATTTAAAGTCGGTTGTCAAAACCAGAGTGCAATAATCATTTATCCACTTGGCTTATTCGAATAAGACACCTAATTATTCAAATAAAACACATCAAAATGTGCTCCCAATGGCTATAAATAGCTAGTTTTCATAAGAAATTATTTCTAAACACTACCAACGACTATTTTATCACTTGGGCTCTATATGTAAGTGATGTTTGAAGCTTATATAACTCTAGAACACTTGATTTGATCTTTGAATCATCAAAATCATATTTTGAGCTCTTTATTGAAAAATCATTCTATTCCTTTGTTCTTCAAGTTGTATATCTACTCTTGTAAGAGTTTCTAATCTTTTTCTTCATCTTAAAATCATTGTAAGAGGGTGAGCTATTCCTCAAGAGAGAAAAGGGTGAGGTATCCCTTGTAGTGAGACTCAAATAGGTATCCCAAAGGTATTGTGAGTGCTCTTGAATGTAAAGGTTTCTCAAGCACCTATGAAGCTTGAAGAGTTGGAGGCTCTAGCATAAGGGTGAGGTATCCTAAGGTGTGAGGAGTGCTCTTACTTGTACAAAGGTTTTCCTAACACCCTTGAAGTCTAGGAGATAGTGAAGAAAATCTCAAATTAAGCTTGGGGACTAGATGTAGGCCACAAATGGTTGGTGAATGAACCAGGATAAATTCTTGAGTTTGATTATCTCTTCCATATACCTTTTAATTTCAGTATTTGGTGTACTATATTTTTTATTGCACATGTTGTCATCTTGGCATTTTGATGTTTTGATTTTAAGAACTTGATATCTAGCTTATTTGTCTGATTTATCCTATAACCGTATAATTAGTTATGCAACATTGAAGACTGGTTTTGATGATAACATACTTGAAGATGATGGTAAGACCAAATCCAAGAACTTTAAGAATAGCCTTAGAACTTAGTTTTGTTTTGTACAAAGCCTTGTTAGATATCTCATTAATTTTGGGAAGAAAAGTTTTAAATATGTTTCTTAATAAATCCAAGTTTTTTAAAAAGGTTTTTGAAAATAATTAATTGTTGGGTTTTGTGGAAACAAACTAGCAAGTCTTAAAAATGCTTAAGAAATGTTTTTAGATAACTTTATTCTAATAAACTGGTTCATTTAATCAGCTTTTGTCAAAGCTTATTCGAATAACACTTTTGCTATTTGAATAAAGGTTTTCCATAATGTTTTTTTTAAATGAACTATTCAACCCACATGTTATTTGAATAAATGTGTTTCACAAAAATTCTTTTTACAAGAGTTATTCGAATAACCTTTATGTTATTCGAATAACATATATCAGAATCAATTTGTTCGTGGGTTTTTAATGTGTTATTCAAATAACACAAATGTTATTCAAATAAAAACGGGTTCGAGTTTTAGAAAGAAACGACCATATTCACATTTAATTTGAGAATTACATACCCACAACGGCTATTTCCTAGAGAACTCTATAAATACATGATTTTGGGTCATCTTTGAAACACACCCAATTATCTGAAATAATTCTTTCTTACTTTAATTCATGATTCATATTTTTACATATTTTCTATGCTCTTTTTCACTAAAACTTGAGATATCCTTAAAGAGCTTCATAGAACTTCGAGTTGTTTTTTTCACTCTTCAGAGAGTTTCTTTTCTACTATATTTTGCTTCATTGTAAAGAGAGAGGTATCCCTCAAAAGTTTTGTAAGGGTGAGGTATCCCTGAAGTTGAAGCTCAAGCGCGAGAGTGAAGTTTCCCTAAGTGTGAAGAGCGTTCTAGTTTGTAACAGTAGCAAGCACCTATTCATGCTTGCATTGATAGTGAAAAATCTCGGATAGTTTTTCGAGGACTGGACCTAGGCCACAAGTGGTTGATGGCTAAACTAGAATAAATATTGTGGCCACTCTTTTCATCTCAAATTCCTTTATTTCCTGTAATTTATTTTATTTTTTATACGTGTTTATTTTGTTATTTAAGTTCTCCATCTTCTCTATTTATTCACTTCTTTTAAGAAATAGCTTTAACGAAATTTGTTTTACAATGGTTTGTGAAAAGTTTGTATATACTCAATTCACCCCCCTCTTGAGTACTGAAGCCACTTGGTAACAAGTGGTATCAGAGGTAGACTCTTGTATAAAGAACTTAGCAACTTCAAGAGTACATGGCTTCTTGAAATGATTTTTCAGAAGGATTTTCTATAAAATGACCACCTTTTTTCAATGGGGATAGTTACGCCTATTGGAAGGAAAGAATAAAATTTTTTATTGAAGCTATTGATCTAGATGTGTGGGATGCTGTTGAAAATGGTGCTTTTGTTCCCACACATATGGTCAATGGTGTAAAAGTTGAAACACTAAGAAGTGAATGAACTGATGAGGATAAAAGAAATGTTCAATATAATTTAAGAGCCAAAAACATCATTACCACAACTTTGGGGTATGATGAATTTTTCATAATTTCAAACTGTAAAACTACCTAAGAAATGTGAGACACTTTGCAAATTACCCATGAGGAGATGAGTGAAGTAAAGTGATCGAGAGTCAATTCTCTAATGCGCGATATGAATTATTTATAATGAACCAAGGAAAAAGCAATCAAGAAATGCAAAATAGATTCACTCACATTGTAAATTATGTTGCATCATTAGGAAAGAATTTTTCTAATAAAGATCTTATTAACAAAGTTTTGAGATGTATGAGTAGGATTTGGCAACCCAAGGTAACAACTATATCAGAATTGAGAAATTTGTCAACAATGACAGTAGCTACTCTATTTGAGAAGCTTCAAGAGCATGAGTTAGAGCTAAACAGGCTTTATCAAAGTGAGAAAAATGACAAGAAAAAGAAAAGAATTACACTCAAAGCTATTTCCTTTGCAACTGATGATGATGATGAAGAAGATGGAATTGACATAGAGAACCTTGAGCTAAATGAAGAAAATCTCAACCTTCTGGTAAGGAAGTTTGGGAAATTTATAAGGAAAAAAGGAACTCAAAGAAGACCGCCTTTCCCTCCAAAGAAGACCCATCACAAAGGGGAAGGAGCATCATCAACTCTAACTTGCTACGAGTATGGAAAACTAGGACACATGAAGATGGAGTGCCTAATTTACCAAAAGAATATGGAGAAATTTGAAAAGAAACCCTCAAAGGAAAGAAAAGGGAGAAGAGCCTACATAACATAGGATGACAATGGCATGGACTCCACAAATAGCTCAAATAGTAAGGAAGCCCATTTATGTATTATGGTCAAAGGTGAAGAAGAACAAGAAAGCAACACAGAGGTGTGCTTGAAGGCCAGGAGCTCAAATTGGTACTTCGATAGTGGTTGCCCTAAGCACATGACCGGGGATGACTTTAAGTTCTTATTCCTTATTCTCAAGACTCATAGACATGTAACCTATAGAGATAACAACAAAGGAAATATTCTTGGAGTTATAAAAGTTGGTAAAATTCCTAATTTTTCTATTGATAATGTATTACTGGTTGAAGGGCTTAAACATAACTTGCTTAGTATTAGTCAATTATGTGATAAAGGAAATAAAGTAATTTTTTATTAGAATTGTGGCATAATAGAGTGGAAATTAACAATGATTGTATTAATTTCTGGTCTAACATAAGTTGTAGCACTTTGATCAGAAGTAAATTTGATCATTCCCTCATTCTGCTTTACTTGGATAAGAGAGACAGAAGGCATATATCTTCCTTCAAGCTCATGAAGATGTGGCATGGTCATCCGGATCGTGCTAAATTGGTTGAGGAAGCTTAGAAATTCCCTGTTTTTGGCTGCCCTATGTTTCTGTTATCTGAAAAATTGAAAAATGTAAAGCTCAAGTTTAAAGCATGGAACAAGCAGGTTTTTGGTGATGTAAATGAAAATGTGAAAGTAGCTGAAGCTGCTCTTGGTAGAATTCAGGCTGAACTGGATCAAGCTGGTCCCTGTGATCTGCTTCTGTCATAAGAAAGTGAAGCTCAAAAGCATTTGCTGCAGGCTCTTAGTTTCCAAGAAGACTTCTGGCTTGAGAAGTCTAGGTTGAATTGGCATATTAAAGGAGACAGAAATACTGAACTCTTCCACAAAATAGCTAAGATCAGGCATGTCACCAAACAAATTTTTGTATTAAGAAAGGAGGACCAGATTCTTATAAGTATGGATGACATTGAGCAACATTCTGTCAATTACTATGAAAATTTGTTTGCCTCAGGTAATTCTTGTGTTTATAATGGTTTGATTGAAGAGGTCATTCCAAACCTGGTTACAACAGAAGATAATAGGTTCTTGACTGACCTTCCAACTATTGAAGAGGTGAAAAATGTTGTGTTTTCAATTAATGGCAATGGAGCTCCGAGGCCAAATGATTTGGGTGGCTTTTTCTTCCAAACCTATTAGGATCTGATTGCCTCAGATGTTTATGCTGCAGTGACTCAGTTCTTTATTTCAGGATGGTTGCTGCTAAATTTCAATTCCAATTTGGTTGTTTTGATTCCTAAGGAAGAAGGGGCAGATAAGATTGAGCAATTTAGACTAATTACTTTAGCCAACTACAAGTTCAATATCATCTCTAAGGTGCTTGCAGATAGATTGGCCAAGGTTGCTTCCAAGATAGTCTTTGATAACCGAAGGGATTTATCAAAGGTAGGCAAATTGGTGATTGCATTTGCACAGCTTCAGAGGTTGTTAATTTGCTGGACAGAAAAGTGTTTAGTGGAAATTTGGCTTTGAAGATTGATATAAGGAAGGCCTTTGACACTTTAGACTGGAGTTTTTTATTGAAAGTCATGCATTATTTTAGCTTTAATAACAGATTCTGTGATTGGATTAAAGTTATCCTTTTTCTGGCAAAGTTATCAATTTCAATAAATGGGAAGCCAGCAGGTTTCTTCTCTTGCAATAGAGGGGTCAGACAAGGTGGTCCTTTGTCTCCCCTCTTATTTTGCATTACAGAAGAGGTTTTTAGCAGAGGTTTAACAAAGATGGTGGCAGATGGCCAGCTTCAGTTAATGGCAGGGCCTAGAGGATATGTAATCCTTTCTCATATTCTCTATACTGATGATATTTTGTTGATGTGCAAATGCACTCAAAGGAATTTGAAGAATTTGATGAAGCTTTTCAATGATTATGGTGAAGCTTTAGGCTAGCTAATTAATCCTGCTAAGTCTAAGTTTTACACAGTTTGTATTTCTGCAAAAAGGAAAGCGGTCATTGCTAGTTCATTGGGGTTTTCAGCTGGAGCAATTCCATTTGTTTACTTGGGAATTCCTTTGTTCAAAGGTAAACCTAAGAGACTTCATCTGCAGCCTATCATGGATAGAATAAAGAATAAGCTGGCTTGTTGGAAAGCTTCTCTGTTATCAATTATGGGCAGGGTGATGCTAGTCAAATTAGTGGTGCAAAGTATGCTTACATACAATTTTCATATATACAAATAGCCAGTGGAATGTATCAATATAATGGACAATTGGCTAAGGAATTTTATATGGTTTGGAAGTATGGATCAAAAAAAAATTGTAACTGTGGCTTGGAAGCTTGTTTGTAAGCCTTTCTCAGAAGGCAGGCTTGGTCTGAGATTAACTAAAGCTATCAATCAAGCTTCTATGTTAAAGTTGGCTTGGGAATTGGTTTCCTCTTCTAACCAATGGTCTTGCCTTCTGAGAGCAAGAGCCTTCATTAATAATAGGCCAAGAAATTATCATATTTTTTTCTGTTATTTGGCATGGTTTGAAGAGTTATATTCCCCTTGTGCTTGAAAACTCTTCCTGGCAGGTAGGAGATGGTGGAACTATCAGCTTCTGGCAAGATCAATGGCTCACAAAACCTTTGGTTGACTGGTTGGACATTCCTATTTCTGTCAGCCAGCACCTTAAAGCTAAGTTCTGTCAGTTTATAGTTAACGACAGGCTCCATTCCCCTAATTCTTTGTTAAGCAAACGCCTTGCACTTTCTTGTGAGCTTAGGAACATCCAGATTCCTATGGATGGTGACTCAGATCAAAGGAGATGGAATAATGATTTAGGCTTTTTGTCTATGCAAGAAGCATACTCCTCCATTTACAAACCTGATCAGCAGAAGCCTTGGCATAATTCAGTGTGGAGCAACAATATTCCCCCTTCAAAGTCATTCTTGGTCTGGAGGATTCTGAATGATAGAATGCCTACTGATGATTAACTAGTTAAAAGGGGCTACACTTTGGTTTCTATATGTAGCTTATGCTATGCTAATTCTGAAACTACTGCACATTTGTTCTTTGAATGCCCTTTTGCATCAAATATTTGGAACTGGTTGCTTTCAATTCTGCAGGTCAAGGTTAGCAGTTGGTCCATGATTGACTTGCTGAAGCTTTGTGACAGAAACTGGAGTTCTCAAATCCGTGAGGTAATTACTTCTGCAGTAGTTAACTCAGTTTGGATTATCTGGCATTGCAGAAACAAAATTAAGTTTGATAACTAAGTCATTTCTCTTAGCTCTGCAAAGAGTATGGTGAGGGCAAATGTGTCTCTTATTGGTAATCTTTGCAAAGGTTGTATGCAATCAGATATGGTTGAATTTTCTATTTTAAAGGCTTTCTTAATCATTTGTCATCCGAGGAAGGGCCCTAATATAATAGAAGTGAATCGGTACCCTCCCTCTTGTAATTGGGTCAAGTGCTACTCTGATGGTGCAGCCTTAGGAACCTCAGGTACTGCAGCTTGTGAAAGCATATTAAGGGACTTTAGAGCAGCAAGTCTCGGCTGTTTTGCAACTAATGTTAGTAGTTCATATGCTTATCATGCTGAGTTAGAAGGAGCTATGTATGCAATTGAAATAGCTCATGAGAAAGGTTGGAGGAATTTATGGCTAGAGTGTGACTCTATGCTAGTGGTTCAAGCTTTTAAAGGATTGGTAAGGATTCCTTGGAGGCTTAGAAACAGGTGGGATAACTACTTAAGGATGAAGAAAGACTTGAATTTTTATTGTTCTCATATATACAGAGAAGGGAATAGCTGTGCAAACAAATTGGCTTCTCATGGTTTGTCAATTCAAAAGTTTAAGTGGTGGAACATTATCCCTGGTTTTATTAGTGTGGACTTTTTTCATGATAGATATAGCTTGCCTAGCTATAGGTTTTCTTAATTTTGTTATGTTTTGCTAATTGGGTAAGGTTCATGTCCCCCCTTTTTTTGTATTCTTTTTTTCTTTCTTAATAAATTGTTGATATGCTGTAGATGATTGGTGTTGCTTGGGGTGCCAACCTTGTTGGGATGCCTAGCAATTCAATGATGCCTTAGCATATCTTCTTTCTTGAAAAAAAAAGGTAAAAATGATAAGCATATTAAGTTTGTTGGTTATAAAGTTAATAATATTTATATGATTAGCCTTGACGATATATATTCAAATGATGAGAAATGATTTTTAAGTAAGGAAGATGATTCATGGTTATGGCAAAGAAGAATTGCACACATTCACATAGATCACTTAAATAATTTGGTCTCTAAAGAGCTAGTAATTGGACTACCCAAGCTCAAATTTCAAAAAGATAAATTATTTAATGCATGTCGAAAGGGAAAATAAGTAAATGTTTCTTTTAAAGCTAAAAATGTTGTTTCAACTTCTAGACCTTTACAACTGTTGCACATGGATCTTTTTGGACCTTCTAGAACTATGAGCTTTGGTGGGAATTACTATGCATTAGTGATTGTGAATGATTTTTCTAGGTTCACATGGACTTTATTTCTTTCTCACAAAAATGATACATTTCTATCTTTTAAGAAACTTGCCAAAGTTATCCAAAATGGAAAAGGTTTTTATATTACATCCATAAAAAGTGACATTGGTGGTGAGTTTGAAAATCATGATTTTGAAACATTTTGTGATGAACATGACATTGAGCATAATTTTTTTCCCTAGAACTCCGCAACAAAATAGAGTTGTACAAAGGAAAAATCGTTCTTTAGAAGAAATGACAAGAATTATGCTCAATGAGGCCTCACTTCCTAAGTATTTATGGACGGATGCAGTAAATACCACTTGTTATGTAATGTATAGAGCCTTGATAAGGCCAATTTTAAAGAAAACCTCATATGAGTTATACAAAGGAAAGAAGCCAAATGTTTCACATTTTCATGTTTTTGGATGTAAATGTTTTGTTTTAAATAATGAAAAGGATAACTTGGGGAAGTGATAACTTCATGAAATGCAGTTATTTGTGCCCTATATATGTGCTATAAATAATGCTTAGTCCTTGTTTACGATATATATATGGAAGGTTTTAGGCTTATATTTGTCAAATTCTAACTTTGATATCTTTCTATATGGTATTGAGCAAATTATGCATATTTTTTAAGTGATTAAGTGGATTTGAAAATGTTATTGACTTGGTGATTTCTCTATTTTAGGAAGGGCTCCAAATAAGCTAAAATTTGGAGGATTTGGATCAAAAGTGGAAGAGAAAGCTATGTGTGAAGTTCAGCAGCTCACGTCGCGGCACTAGCATGTTAATGTTGTGGCGTGGTGCATTCCCATACTTCAGTACATTGGACCCATGGCTAGAGTGCCGCGGCACAAACGAGCGTGCGTCGCGATGTGACTCTGTTTTTTGAGCTTATAAATATTGTTTCATTAGTTTTTAGAAGAAGAGGCTTTTAGGTTTAGAGAAGCTGTGATTGGTTTTCACGTTTGAGCTTGAGAAGAAGCTAGATGAGCTAAGGTTGGAGGCCATCTTCCTCATAGAGGAGGATTCAAGCATCAAAGATCACATCTATGAGCTTCTTTCTCTTTTCCTTCTTCTTCATTTTCTCCCTTGTATCTTGGACATGGTTTTTTATGTATATTTTCGTGTTCAATGAATAGTTGAGCTGTATTAGGGATTACTTTGGATCATTCTATGCATATTATTGATTTTGTACTTCTTTAAGTTGATATAGATGTTTGGTTTTGTTCAATCATATGGTTCTTAATGCTCTTGATTGTTTGATCAGCTTTTAAGTGATTTGTTAAAATCTAATGAACCTCGACATATGAATTTGGTAGGAATTTGGATTTGAGATCATATATATGGTTGATGCATGTTCGATTTTATTCTCATGGAGGGGATAAGTTGCTTCACTAATTATGTAGAAATATACCTCTTAGTCATGCATAGCATGTGTTTGATAATAGATCTTAATGAGTGGATTTTGTGTTAGCTCTCATGGAAACATAGTTAGTTGGGCAAATGAAGCATGGTTGATTGACCTAGACATAGGCTTTTAACTAAATTAGATTCTCAAGCTAACTTAACTATTTCATTAATGTTGATTTAGAGGATTGTATGTTATCAATTGAAATAAGAGGTGAAGAAAGATTCCCTGAACTCTAAACATTATCTTTATTACTTTTTAGTCTTAAGACTTATCTTAAATGCTTTGCTATATTTTTATATTCTTGACTAGAATTATCTAAGTTATTGGTTAATATTTAGTATTAACAGAGCCAATATCCTCGTGGGAACGAACTATACTGATCATTTTATTACTTGAACGACCCATGCACTTATGGTACACAAAAGGTCAAACAGAAAGTTTGATGCTAAGTTTGATGAAGATATATTTCTTAGCTATTCTAGTCATAACAAGACTTTTAGAATTTATAATAAAAGAACTATGACTATTGAAGAGTCTATTCATGTTACTTTTCATGAAACTAACCCAAATGGATTGAGAAAGAATTTTGTTCATGATGTTGCAGAAATATTTGGACAACAAGGAGAAAGAAGTCAAAGAGTAAGAGGAAAGTCAAGAAGACACCCCAAGACAAGAGGATTCATAAGTAATGGATCTTTCCAAGGAGTGGAGGACTTCAAGATACCATCCTCTTAACTCTGTGATAGGTGATATTTCAAAAGGGGTAATTACTAGAAATTCTCTTAGAAATGCATGTAACCATATGGATTTCGTTTCACAAATTGAGCCTAAAGACCTAAATGAAGCCTTTGATGATGAACATTGGATCTTGGCCATGTAAGAGGAACTAAATCAATTTAAAAGAAATCAAGTTTGAGAATTAGTTCCAAGGCCCAATGATTATCCTATAATTGGCACCAAATGGGTCTTTAGAAACAAACTTAATGTAACTGGCCTAATAACAAGAAATAAAGCTAGGTTGGTTGCAAAAGGCTATAATCAAGAAGGAGGAATAGACTATGAAGAAACCTATGTGTCTGTAGCTAGATTAGAAGCCATTAGAATGTTACTTGCATATGCTTGCATTATGGATTTTAAATTATATCAAATGGATGTTAAAAGTGCCTTTTTAAATGGTTTTATTCAAGAGAAGGTGTACATTGAACAACCTCCGGGTTTTGAAAATTATAAACTACCCAACTATTTTTTAAACTAAAAAAAGCCTTGTATGACTTTAAACAAGCTCCTAGAGCTTGGTATATAAAAGGTTGAGTAAGTTTCTTTTAGAAAATGATTTTATAAGAGGAAAAGTTGATATAACCTTTTTTATTAAAAATAAAAAGCATGATATTCTCCTCGTACAAGTTTATGTTGATGATATTATTTTTTATGTTACTAATGAATTTCTTTATAAGAAATTTGCTAACACAATTCAAAATGAGTTTGAAATGTCAATGATGGAAGAACTCAACTTCTTCCTTAGGCTTCAAATCAAGCAAACTAAAGACAGGACCTTCATAAGTCAAATCAAATATTGTAAGAAACTACTCAAAAAATTTAGAATGGATAATGCCAAGCACATGGCTACGCCAATGGACACTTCCTGTTATTTGGACAAAGATGAAGGAGGTAAATCTATAGAAATTACTAAATATAGAGGTATGATTGGATCTCTCCTTTATCTTACTCCTAGTAGGCCATATATAATATTTTTAGTGTATGCATCTGTGCTATATATCAAGCTAATTCTAAAGAATCACACCTATGTGTTGTAAAAAGAATTATGAAATATCTAGTAGGCACTTCACAAATGGGTTTGTGGTATCCTATGGGTGCCTCATGTAGCCTAATTGGTTATTCTGATTCTGATTTTGTGGGATGCAAAATGGATAGGAAGAGCACTAGTATGACATGCCACTTGCTTGGAAGCTCTTTAGTTTCTTGGCATAACAAGAAACAAAATAGTGTAGCATTGTCTACTACTGAGGCTGAGTATGTCACAGTCGGGAGTTGTTGTACTCAAATCCTTTGGATGAAGCAACAACTTCTAGACTATGGTCTTCAGCTTGATCATATCTCTATAAGATGTGACAATACTAGTGTAATCAATCTGGCTAAAAATCTTATTTTGCACTCTAGAACAAAGCACATAGAAATAAGGCATCACTTCATTAGAGACCATGTAAAAAAAAGAGATTGCATGCTTGAGTTCATTGAAACATCTAAACAACTTGCAGATATTTTCACTAAACCTTTAGCAAAAGAAGCATTTTATATTAGAAGAGAATTAGGCATTATTAATCAATCATACATATGAATGAATACTTGTATTTATTACTTTGATTTATCACTCTTGAATTATTACTGACTTGAGTGTCGGAGGTATCCCAAAATTTGTTTTGCAGGTACTTCATCTTTGGGTAAGTTTCCTCCTCTCAAACTATACCTTTGAATGTGCTTATTGGTATTTTTCTGATAGGTTTATTCTAATAAACCTGTGGCTATTCGAATAAACAAAGTCAGCAGTTCAATTACTTGTATTTTGTGTCTATGTTATTCGAATAAAATTATATTTATTTGAATAAACCAAAGTCAGTAATTGCATACTCTGTGTTTGTGTCTATTTTATTCGAATAAAAGACTTCTTATTTGAATAATGTTTTAACAGAGGCTTTTATCACTATCCAGTTATTTGAATAACCAAAGGGTTATTCGAATAAAACTTGGTAGAAAGCCAAGTCTACACGCCTGGTTATTCGAATAACTTTAGAGTTATTCGTATAACGTCTGACAGAAGGTCAAAACATTTGGGTTACCACGAACATTATTCGAATAACAGCCCTGTCATTCGAATAAACTTGGGGCCTATATATATCTCAATAGCGTAACTCTCCTCATTTTCTCTCATTTATCCCCACCTTCACTTTCTTTCCTCTATGTGTTGCGTCTTCCCTCCACCCATAAACTAGAAAAACCTCTCCCACCTTTGTTGTTCTTACTCCATCACTATCCTTCACCACTCCACCATCTCTGCAACTCTCGTTTCACCATTCACTGTACCCTTCTTCGTATCCCTTCTTCTTTATCAACACCATTCTAGCCATGGCCTCCTCCTCTTCCCGTGTAAAACATGCATACATGAAGATAACTCCTTGCAACAACCCGCTAGACCTGCAAAGGCTCTCCTCTAATGAGAGTGAACTAGGTCGCTTCATCCCTCATTTTTTGGAGTGCAATCTAGTTAAACCCAAGTATCTTGATTTGAACTTTTTCAAGAAAAAAGGCAGCTTTGACTTTCTGAACCTGCTGAACCATCAAGGAGTGCTCCGGCTCTGCTCTCGCAAGATACTACTTTACCCTGCTTTAGTCAAGATGTTTTATTGCAACTTGACAATTGATGGTCAGGATCTTTACTCTGATATATGTGATCAGCACTTGGTCATTACTCCCCAAGATTAGTTACAGCTATTTGGCTTACAGACTACTAGTCGTAACATTGAAGAAGATGGTAGTTCTCTGGTCCAAGAGTATAATAAGATACGGCCATTGAAGATGTCAAGGAAGGAATGCTGAAGAGCCAAGACAGGCTCTTACACTATGCTTATGCATATATCCTGGCTCCTCGAGGAGGAAACTATACCTACCTGAGTGATGATGATATCTTCATGCTATGGCTCTTGAAGAAATGATACCAACTCAACTGGCCCAACTTCATCATGAAGTATATGATGAGGGCAAAGGGTAACGAAAAGTCTGATTTACCCTATGGCTTAGTCATTGTAACACCCTGGGAAACATGTTAGGCTTGTATATGGTTCTGAGCATGTTTAGGCACTTTGCTGTAATACTATGTGAGAAATATAGCTGTTATTTCCTCTAGAAGTGTCTTAAATGCTTAGTTAGTGGGAATAAATGTGGAGAGTTTGTTTCTAGGAACAAATGTGTGAATTGTGCTACAATTAAAGTTTGAGGTTAATCGGAGTTTGTTTGACATTTTTAAGCATACTGGTTGTGTGTTTTAGTGCTAGATTGACCCCCAGCTGATATGGAAAAATAGAGAAATGGTGAAATAAGATTTTTAATGAAATCTGTGTGTGATAAGCAGATCGAAGTTTTAGTGAAATCTGTGTGTTCTTAGCAGATCGAAGTTTTAGTGCTTATATGTGATAAGCCAAAATTGACTCATCTTTATAAGTGGCCTACGGTTAGGAAATGAAGGAAAATAGAAACAGAGAAGAGAAAAGAGGAAACGTGAAGAAAGGAGAAAGAAGAAGAAGAAAGAGGACAAATCGAGAGGCAAGCAAGGATTGGAGAGCTTGGGTCCATCCTTGACCATCATCAAGACCTTGAGGTTGGGGGGAAAACCTTGTTTTTGACTTATCTTCCTATTTTCTTTATCTTGTTCATAAGTGTTGGCATGATAAGAAAGTTAGGTTTTTGAGTGCGTTTTGGTGTTTTTGGCTTGAATCTTATTGGAGAACTTGATGATGGCTTGTTTATGAGTTGTAAGGTGAATGGAAATGGATTTCCAACCCTTGTATACCTCTAATCCCTTTTGGTGTTGAGATTTGGGGTTTTAGGTTTTTAATTGGATGATTATCCATGATTAATGGTTTTGAGTGAAATCAAAGTAAAATTGAGAGTTGTTATGCGTAGATGAACCTTGTAGAAAATTGAAAATCACTTGGATGTGAAGTTTGAGTGATTAGAGGAAGAGGAAGTTCCAATGGAACAATACTCAAACCTACAAATTTTGCTGCAGAGTGTTTCTGGTTAAGAAACACGGCCCATGTCCGAGGACAAAGGAGCGTGTCTCTCTTTGCCAGAGGAAGCTCATGAACAGTGTTCACAGAGTAGGACATGGGGTAGGCCGTGTAGTAAGACACGGCCCATGTCTAAAGACACGGGGGAGGCCGTGTAATGTGACATGGCCCGTGTCTGAGGCCAGAATCTTCAAAAATGTCATTTTTGATGTTTTCAAGTTATTGGCTTGATAGAATCATTAGTATATGATTCCTAAAATGTGTTGAGACTCTAATAGAAGTATCTAATGAAGTGGATATGTGGTGAATATAAATCAATTAGTATGTTAATTATTATGGTATTTAATATCATTGTATTTCATGTTGGTAGTTAGGAATGTAAATCAATTGACATGCTAGTTATTGTAGTAATTGTCATTATTATTGTTCCATAGCTATATTGATGAGGTTGAGCCCTTATTGTTGATGATCATAATGTGATTTTGAAATAGAAGGTAAGCAATCCTTCCTATCACAGTGATTGTTGTGGATGATCTAATGTGATTTTGAATGAAAAGGTAATTAATCATTCCTATCACATATATCATTGTTGAGATCTAATATGATTTTGAATGAGTAGGTAACTAATCCTTCCTATCATAGTGATCGTTGTTGAAGACTGTGTAGTTGATGAGACTTCACTACTAGAGAGGGTGATCATACACGATTGTGAGTGAAGAGGTAACATACCTTCCCGATCATAGTGATGAGTTAAGGATGGTCTTTCTCTCACACCTCGTGGAATAACTGGAACTAGGTTTCCAGTGCTTGTTCAAAGCTTATGGAACCGGGTTCCCTTGTTTTGTTCTAGGTTCATGTATCTCATGACATTACCATGGAACTAGGTTCTTGTAATGGTATCATACAATATGTATTTCATATTTAGGTTATTGCATAGGCATAAACACTAGACATAAATTGGCATAGCATGGTGATTGTATGGGCGGTTACTATCATGACATTATTCATGCATTGTAATTGTATGGACAATTGCATGTCTTTGAAATAGAGATGTTGTGTTTGTATCTCTGAGATGGAGATGTTGGGTTTATATCTCTGAGATGGAGATACTATTGTTGTGTCTCTGCAATGGAGACGATGCTTTGGTGTCTCTGAGATAGAGATGATGTCTTTGTGAGCGTAGCAATTTCTAGAAGACTATTTGTAGTAAATAAGTTTTTATACAAACTTATAAAGTGGGAATCTATTTCAGGAAGAGAAAGGACTTGGTTTTGGCTTTTGCCAAATTTCTAGCTTACTATGTATGAGATTTGAGTTTACAAATGTGTTTTGTAACACCCCAATTTTTTATTTTTCTTGATATATATGAGTTTTATAATATTTGTGAATTGTTGTGAATATTTGGGAATTTTTAAATTATTTCAGTTATTTTAATATTATTTTAGACTGTGTGTGTTGTAACACCCCAAATTTTAGACTATGTTGCAAGAGCTGACAGAATTACACTACTTTGTGTTTTCTGTGCATTAAAAAAATAATTTGATTATTTCGGTACTATTTGTGATTATTCTGTGTGATTTGCTCCTGGTCAAGAAAATAATAATTTTCTCAAGTGGGAAATTCTTGTTTGATTATTTAGAGACGGGGATTTTACTTAACCCGAATCCGAGTAAACACGTAAAAGAATCTATTAATTTTTAGAATTTATCGTAAAATAATTCTATTTTTGATAAATATATGTTACCGATGCATAGCTGTTATTGCTATGACTTATTTTGACCCGGTATAGTTTAATTTGCCATTATACTCAACCGACCAAAATTATGGAATTCCTAATTCGACCAAAATTCTAGAATTCTAATTCGACCAAAATTCTGGAAATCCCAATCTGACAAAAGTTCCTCAACATTTTCCCAAATGGTTTTCATTTCAAAACCTGTTTTGACAAACCGAATTCGACAATTTCTTTTGAGAATAGATTCTTGTCGATACTGACTTCATTTCAAGCCTATTCCGACAAACAAAGCTCGACAGTTTTATGAATATACTCCTGTCGATAGACTCGGTCTTTCTCAAGCCTTACAGGGATCCAAAAGATCAATCTCACGTAACTCATTCGACAATCCAAGATTTTTGAAGGTCTTGACATCGACAGAATTTGGGCAAGATCCAAACACTTGAAGAAATTTTCCTAACATTTTGATCCCGTCGGATTTAATTACTGAATGCAAGCATAAGTTAAATAGTGAGTTGAATTCGACACTTCCAGAGCATTTCCCGACAACATCAATCGGTAGTTCGACAAAATCCAAAATACCTCAAGACTGGATGAAACTGATTCTCAATTCTTGAATCAGAAATCAAAGATTTTGGCTGTTATGGCTGCCTCTTCCGACAAAGACCATCTATTCCGACCAAGACCATCTTTCCGACAGAAGACTATCTATTCAAAAACATGGAAGATGTCATCGGATTCGACAAAACGCTGGACGTTGCTGTTAGCAGAGAATTAGTCAATAAAAACAATTTGGTTCTCCTTTTCCCTCAATCTTGTCGGACGATTTTGTAAATCAAAATGAAGATGACTGCTATGTAATCGACCTAACTGATCATAAATAGTACTACTATTCGTTGTCGAACACTATTTTATGTCGAAGGTTGCTCATTGTTGGACAAACACTTATCGTCGAATTTTTTCTTCTGACTATTTAGGACAATATTAATATTTGTCAAATTTGATCCTCTGATCATTTAAGACAATGTCATATCCATCGAATTTGGACTTCTATCCAAATACGTCAAATTTAATCTTCTTACTATTTGGTACCATGTTAAAATTCGTCAAATTGGATCTTTTAATTATTAAGTACCAAGTTAAAATTCATCGAGTGAGGATGCTCATGTCTGTTGAGTTAGAATGTCAATTTCCGTCGAGTGGGGATACCAATGTCCATCGAATTTGAATGATAATGTTCGTCGAGTTATGTGCTAACGACCGTCGAGTAAGAATTCCTGATTTCAGTAGAAAAATTTCTCTAATGTCAAAATCTGTCGAATTTGATCTTCTGACCATATAATATTTCGTCGATTCGACAATTGGAAGAATTCTCCAACATCAACATCTGTCCGACGAATTAGGATATTTGTTGACCTTTTCAAGTTCATCCGACAAATGACCTTTCATTTCATTCGATGTAATCACCATTCGACGAGTTCTCATCCGACAACACTTGATTTTAACCATTCTTGGGAAATGATGTTCTCCCATCTTACCGAATTTTATTGTCATTTTTTGTTGAAAATTTCCTTGGAAACTCACGTTCATGCAGCGATTTGGAGGGTTCTACGTCGGCCACGTAGTGACTTGAAGGAGGTTCTACAAGGTTCTTGAACAATCCAATAACATTGAAAGTCAAATAAATGACATCAGCCACGTGCATTCTTGAGAATAAGATATTTTACTTCATGTAAATCCTAAACTTTATTTAGGCTTATCCCACGGCAGCAGCATTCATAAATTTCACTCTCCCACAATTTCATTTTTCTCTCTCATCAAAAAGCATCCATCTTTTCTCTCAAAAATCTCACGAACAGAAGTATCAGTTTTCTTCCTTTTCTTTTCTTTGGTTCGGCCAAGTATCCTACGAACACTATCCATCATCTGTAATTTTCATTCTCACCACTTCCTAAAGCCAAATACCATTCTAAACACTTTCATTTAGAAAGTTTTCACAAAATCCCACTCTAAGTGCTTCAAAATCCAATTTCTATCTTACTTCTTTGGAGGAATTATTGTGGCTTGTACGAAAACAAGGAGAAGGAGAAGAGCTTAAAAAGCTTGAATCATCTATTTTCTATCTTGTTCTTCAAAGCTCAAGTTTGAAGCTTGAAGCTCTTGGTGGAGGAAGTCACTTGAAGGAGACATACAAGGAGCTTTGGAGGTTCTTCAAGAGGTAAGAGGGAGATTTAACCTCACCAACCAAGTTTTGGTGGTGTGGAGATGGTTGTGTCTGGTGAAAAACCCCTAAGGGTTTATTCACTTATTGTTTAATTACTTCTTTAGTTGTGATTGTGTTGCTGGTGATTTTATGTTTGTGATTGTGGTGTTTATGGCCTTGAAATTATGATTTGCATGTGTGATAATATGTTTATTATTTTGATAAATGTTGGTATGTATGAAAACTGAATGCATGTAAGTGTATGTGTAAATTAGGATGTGAATAATATGATGGATTAAACTGAGAATTTAGAATTTGAAAGAAAAGGAAATTGAATTTGGAAGAGTTGAATACAGCAAGATGAAATGATTTTGGAAAAAAAAACAATACAGATTATGATTTTATAGGAGCAATATTGTAATTTTTGTGTTTAATGGGGACATGTTGTAATTATTGATTTTTGAATGGTTATATTGTAAATATGATTTTTATAAGGCACTATTTAGTAAATATAATTTTTGAGGGACTATTTTGTAAATATGAATTTTATGAGGGATGATTTTGTAAAATATGAATTTTTGAGGGACTATTTTGCAAATATGAATTTTATGAGGGATGATTTCGTAAAATATGAATTTTTCAATGGACTATTTCGTAAATGTGACTTTTATGAGGAACTGTTGTAAAAATATTATTTGGATGAAGATTATTATGCAAATATGAAAAATGAAGTTGAGTTTTGGTGTTAACTGAGGAAACTAGTATTCTTGATTTAAAACGTGTGAAAAGTATTTTACGTGATTTGAGAAAATGCGAAAAATATGGTTTCGCGATGAAATTAAAGTAATAATATTGTTGGGCCTATATGAGGACCCCGAATATGAGATAAAGAAAATTGAATTGAGAAGATGAAAGAATGAATTGAACTGAGAAAGGTGCATTTGAATGTGCATTGAAAAAGTCCGATGGGCTGAATAAGACTGATTGTCGAAAGAAGGAAAGAACACACCTCCTGAGTGGGTGCGATGTGCGTAGTGTAGGTCACTCGTTGACCTTGGGGGCATCGAGGTGCGGGTTGCCTACAATGGACAGAGAATAAGCTTCTGTATCGTAGGTTAGACCGATGCAACACACCGATGATCCGGACCGAGACACTATCCATAATCGAGATCTGATACAGACTGTGATGCATATGCTAGATGTGCAAATGCTAAATGAGCAAATGCTAAATGAGCAAAGAGAATGAGCACGTGGTCCGAGGCATGTTGTGTAGACAGATTCTTTTCGATCACTCTTTTCGACCCGAGTTTTAGCTCCATGGAGTAGGAAAATTGAGTCTAGGTACATGAGTCTAGATGCATATACTGAGAGATCGAGGGTATTTTCATAATTATTGATTTTGATAACCTGAATTATTGAATAAGTGAATATTGATAAGGACATGGACGTAATTATAAATTATGATGATAAATGATGTTGGTAGCATAATTGTAATTATGTATAATGTGTTGATATGAGATATGATGTGTGTTAGATAAATGATATTGATGATATAATTGTAAATATGTATGATGTATGGTATGAGAATTTGTATGTGTTTATCTTCATTGCTACCATACTTGGTATTGGCGTAGGTGATCTCACCTCTTTGTCCGTCTATTTCGTATTGTATTTATAATTGTAAAGAGATTGAGCAAGACGTTGAGTGACAACGCAAGGAAGATCAGATTTTCGAGAAGGAAGTTGAGTTCTAAAGAGATGGAGATGCTTGAGTTTTCATAAGGTTTATGGGAACCGGAGGCATAGTGCGTCGAACTTCTTTGGAAAAATGTATTTCTCACATAAACAAGTAATAGGGAGCTTACTACCGTACTCCTGGTACGGTTAGTATTGTATATTTTGTGTCAAGTTGGATTCCTCCCTGTTGAGGAGTCTGAGGAGGACCCGTTTGAGTGTTCTGTATGTTTAGAGTTACTTGGGCATTATGTAATTTAATTAATGTGTAAATATTTTAGAGTCCAATTTGTAAATATTAAAGTGTGACAGTACTACGACTTATGTATATATAATGTAAAATTTTATTGTAAGGATGCTGTAATGTTTTAATTTCCGCTAAGTTTATCTTACTATCACCAAGAAATTTTACAACTCGTATTTATATTACAAGCACGATTTCATAACGAAGGGGTAATATGATAATTGAGTAACACGAAGTGTGACGCCCTAAGGAGGGTGTTACATGTGTATTTGAGGCGGGCTCGAAAAAATAAAAATTTTTCTTGGACTAGAAAGTTTTGGGCTATTAGTGCGGGGCCGGGGGAACTTACTAAATCCGAAACCAGAAACAGTTGACAAAAATTTTCTTTATCTGAGTTTTTGTTCAAATTCTATTTTCCATTGGGTAAAGCTATTATCTATTGGGTAATGCTTTTATTTATTGGGTAATGTTATTATTCATTAGACAATAAATAGCAGTAGCCTTTGTCCATTGGGTAATAACATTTGGAAAATATCTAGGTTGGTTAAAGATGATGGTTATGACATCTTTATGAACAACTAATTAGAAACAAGCTTAGAGGAGAAGCTTTGGATATCAACCCTTGATTTAATCAATGGATGTGAGGGATTGTAGTGAGCAAATTGATCACTCTTCCTCCTCATTGAAGCTCATGGCCAAAAGGGCTTTAGGAGACAAAAATATCACATTTCTACACTTATCATTTTCTCATGCAAAACACAAAAACTCTCTCTTCCATTTTCTCTCAAACCTCACGGCCTCACTACCTAATATTACCTTCTAATCTCTCATAATTTAAACCAACCATACCACTTGATTCTAAACATCATCCTAAGCAACTTTGATGTTGTGATCAAGCCTTAGTTCAACCATTTTCAAGCTTGATTTTTGAGTTCAAGTTCTAGGGTTTTAAGGTAAAGTTCTTGAAACTTGATTTCTTATTTGATTCTTGAAATTCTAAGACCATATTTGATCTATGGTTGTCTTATTCTAGCCTTGGATGTTAATATATTTGTGTTTACTTTGATTCTAAGAGCTACTTAGTGGAGGAAGTTGATACAAAAGATCCCACTAGGAGCAAGGAGGCTACATCTAAGGTAAGAGGGAGATTAACCTCATCAACCACTTATGGTGGTGAGGGACACGAAATTTGTGTGAAGGTGATGAATCCATGTGAGGATTTATTCACCATATTTGTGTAATTATTTGATTTGTATTTATTTTGATTATGTGATTTTTTATTGCTTTGATATTATGCTTGAACTTGTTAGAGTATAATTTTGATGCTTAAAGTATGTTGTATGCTATCAATTTTTCTTGAGAGGAAAGAAATTTTTGGCTCCAATGGCCATAGAGGCTCACGGCCTCTAAGCCCTCCAAAGGGGAAATCCAATGTAAAATGTTTTAATAAATGTTAACCTAGAGGATTAGTAGTAATAAATTTAATTAAGGAATCATAAAATAAAAATAGAAATGAATATATTTTTATCACTAATTAAGATGTGATTTTCGGCCATTATAGGGAAATTAGGACTAAGAAGTAATTTGGAGATTTAAAATATTTTATTTATGATGATATAAATAAGTTAAATGGAAAAGGATTTTTATTTAAAATTAAAATGAGGTAGATTTTGAGAAAAATGTTAGAAATATTATTTAAAGGTGATTTAATAGGGAAATAATGGAAATAAAGTCCAATTTTTATATTAAATGAGAAAAGTTTTAATTTGAGCTTAAAATATTGAGAAAATATTTTACGCAATTGAAAATACGCAGAAAAACTCTTATGCGATTTAAAAATCGTGATTTTTAGCTACGTGATTGAGAAAATGTTTTAAAATCACTACATGATTGAGAAAACATTGAAAAACTGTTATGCGATTGTGAAAACGCGATAAAAACGCCATGCCATTGAGAGGAATAACAAGTTTTGCTGTCGGGCCGATATACTGGACCCAGGAATATCATTGTGTGATTGTAGCCGGTAGTGGCTTATAATGTGCATTAAGTCATTGGATATGCATTGTTCGACAGACGATGTCTGTTAAGGCTATTGTTGCCTAGGAGTTGAATTACACATTAGTGCAGGTGTGAATTGCATAGTATAGTTCACTTGTTGAACTTGGAGGCGTCGGGGTGTGGAATTCCACATATGGCTAGTTAGTAGCACTACTGTGCCGTGGCAACTGATGCAAACGTACCAACAATCTTGACGAGAATACTATTCCTATTCATGATCTGGCGTAGAATGTCTTGTATAATGCTTGATGTGTACATTGAAAATTATAGCACTTGGTCTGAGGTGACTGATATACAGACATATCTTTTGGATCATTCTCTCTAAAATTGAGTTTAGCTCCATGGAGTAGGAAATTGGTTTATTGTGCATATGCATAGTCAGTTGTAGTAATTATTTGCTATTTGATGCAATGATTATATGATGCTATGAATATATCTATTAAATGTTGTATATGAATAGTATATTATTTTACTGTCTTTATACTGCTATAATGGTATTGATGTAGGGATCTCACTTCTTTGCTATGTTATTCTATTTATTTGTATGTTGATAAAGAGTGTGAAAAGGAAGAGGAATGATCGCCTCACTTCTGTTTGTGTTAGTTTATCTGTATTTTGGGATGGCGTCAAGGTCTGGTTTCCTTGGTTTCGTGAGGATTCAGTTTTGGGGAGACACTGACGCTTGGCGTATTGACGCGGACACTGATCATATCAGTTATTTTGGGAATATAACTGTGACTTTGAGAAGGACTCATGATAAGGATTCTATTTTTACTTTTAATGCTTTTGTGCATTTGAGTTTTATTATACCTATAGAGTTTCTTTGGGGTAGTCGTCGTGTTACTCCTTGGGAGAACTCAGTAGTTTCATCTGCACGAACTCCAGTCCGTAGCCCTGTGACCCATCTGGGGTTGTTGTCATCTGAGGAGTCCGAAGAAGATCTGGAAGAGGATTCGGATGAGTACCCTTCTGACTAGATGTTAGGTACTAGGTTAGTTTATGTTTGAGCTATAGTATCAGTATAATTATTTTGAGGATAAAACTGGATGTTTTTAAATATCAAAACTTGGTATGTAAATGATGTAAATTATTTTGGTTTGGTATATTTTGTATTTTATTTAATTTGTTAGTTTTTAATTATACGCGAAGAAAAATATTTGAAAAACGTACATACAATATTATTAGTAATTATAACATGGTTAAAATTTGGTAAGTTGAAGTAGTAAATGTAATGCCCTAAAGGGGGTGTTACATGTTTTTCCCTGAAATGGCTAGAATGATTGTGATGACATGGTTTATGATTTTTATCTACTGAGAATGTGTGATTCTCACCATTTGTGTATGTTTCTATGATGATTACAGCGAGGAAGTCTTATGGAAAGTGAAGACAAGTAAGAGCTTGGAAGGCTTAGCTTAGTGTAGCTGAGTAGTTTCTTTCAAAATGATGTACGTATTGTATTTATGAGAAATACTGTTGTTGTATAATAGACATTCATTTGTGACTTATATTTTCTATATATACACATGGCTTGGTTATATATGAAAATGTTTAGTAGTAAATAGCAGTTCTGAATCTAATCACTATAGTATACGTTGCCTATATTATGGTTATTAAATTCAAGATGTTACACGGGGTAGGCCGTGTAGTAAGACACAGCCCGTGTCTAAAGACATGGGGAAGGCCGTGTAATGTGACATGACCCGTGTAAGAGGCCAGAATCTTAAAAAATATCATTTTTGATGTTTTCAAGTTCTTGGCTTGATAAGATCATTAGTATATGATTCCTAAAATGTGTTGAGACTCTAATAAGAGTATCTAATGAAGTGAATATGTGGTGAATGTAAATCAATTGGCATGTTAATTATTATGGTATTTAACATCATTGTATTTCATGTTAAAAGTTAGGAATGTAAATCAATTGACATGTTAGTTATTGTAGTAATTGCCATTATTGTTGTTCCATAGCTATGTTGATGAGGTTGAGTCCTCATTGTTGATGATCATAATGTGATTTTCAAAGAGAAAATAATCAATCCTTCCTATCATAGTTATTGTTATGGATGATCTAATGTGATTTTGAATGAGAAGGTAATCAATCCTTCCTATCACAGATATCATTGTTGTGATCAAATATGATTTTGAATGAGTAGGTAACCAATCCTTCTTATCATAGTGATCGTTGTTGAAGACCGTCTAATTAATGAGACTTCACTACTGGAGAGGGTGATCATACATGATTGTGAGTGAAGAGGTAACATACCTTCTCACACCCTGTGGAATAGCTGGAATTGGGTTTCCAGTGCTTGTTCAAAGCTTATGGAACTGGGTTCCTTTGTTTTGTTCAAGGTTCATGCATCTCATGACATTACCATGGAACTGGGTTCTTGTAATGGTATCATACAATATGCATTTCATATTTAGGTTATTGCATAGGCACGAACACTAGACATAAATTTGCATAGCATTGCGATTGTATGGGCGGTTGCTATCATGATATTATTCATGCATTGCAATTGTATATTCAATTACGTGTCTCTGAGATGGAGATGTTGTGTTTGTATCTCTGAGATTCAGATGTTGGTTTTATATCTCTGAGATAGAGATATTGTTGTTGTGTCTTTGCAATGGAGACGATGCTTTGGTGTCTCTGAGATAGAGATGATGTCTTTGTGAGCATGGCAATTTCTAGAAGATTGTTTGTAGTAAATGAGCTTTTATACAAACTTATAAAGCAGGAATCTATTTCGGGAAGAAAAAGGACTTGGTTTTGACTTTTGCCACTTTTCTAGCTACTACTTATGAGATTTGAGTTTACAAATGTGTTTTTCCCCGAAATGATTGGAATGATTGTGGTGACATGGTTTATGGCTTTTATCTACTAAGAATGTGTGATTCTCACCCTTTATATGTGTTTACATAATTATTCCAGGCAAGAAGTCTTATGAAAAGTGAAGACAAGCAGGAGCTTGGAAGGCTTAGCTTAGTCTAGCTGAGTAGTTTCTTTCAAAATGATGTATGTATTGTATTTATGAGAAATACTGTTGTTGTATAATAGACATTCATTCGTGGCTCATATTTTCTATATATACTTGTGGCTTTGTTATATTTGAAAATGTTTAGTAGTATGTAGTAGTTTTGAATCTAATCACTATAGTATACATTGGCTATATTATAGTTATTAAATTCAGGATCTTACATGGGGTAGGTCGTGTAGTAAGACACGGCCCGTGTCTAAAGACTTGGGGGAGGTTGTGTAATGTGACATGGCCCGTGTCTAAGGCCAAAATCTTCAAAAATGTCATTTTTGATATTTTCAAGTTCTTGGATTGATAGGATCATTAGTATATGATTCCTAAACTGTGTTGAGACTCTAATAGGAGTATCTAAGGAAGTGGATATGTGGTGAATTTAAATCAATTGGTATGTTAATTATTGTGGTATTTAACATCATTGTATTTCATGTTGGTAGTTAGGAACATAAATTAATTGACATGCTAGTTATTGTAGAAATTGGCATTATTGTTTGTCCATAGCTATGTTGATGAGGTTGAGCCCTCATTGTTGAAGATCATAATGTGATTTTGATTGAGAAGGTAATCAATCATTCCTATCACAGTGATTGTTGTGGATCATCATAATGTGATTTTGAATAAGAAGGTAATCAATCCTTCCTATCACATAGATCATTGTTGTGATTAAATATGATTTTGAATGAGTAGGTAACTAATCCTTCCTATCCTAGTGATCATTGTTGAAGACCGTGTAGTTGATGAGACTTCACTACCGAAGAGGGTGATCATACATGGTTGTAAGTGAAGAGGTAACATACCTTCCTGATCATAGTGATGAGTTGTAGATGGTCTTTCCCTCACACCCTGTGGAATACCTGGAACTGGGTTTCCAATGCTTATTCAAAGCTTAAGGAATTGGGTTCCTTTGTTTTGTTCAAGGTTCATGCATGTCATGACATTATCATGGAACAAGGTTCTTGTAATTGTATCATACAATATGTATTTCATATTTAGGTTATTGTATAGGCATGAACACTAGACATAAATTGGCATAGCATGGCGATTGTATTGGCGGTTACTATCATGACTTTATTCATGCATTGTAATTGTATGGGCAATTGCATGTCTCTAAGATGGAGATGTTGTGTTTGTATCTCTGAGATGGAGATATTGGGTTTATATCTTTGAGATGAAGATATTATTGTTATGTTTCTGCAATGCAGACGATGATTTGGTGTCTTTGAGATAGAGATGATGTCTTTATAGCATGGCAATTTCTAGAAAACTGTTTGTAGTAAATGAGTTTTTATATAAACTTATAAAGTGAGAATCTTTTTTGGGAAGAGAAAGGACTTGGTTTTGGCTTTTGCCACCTTTCTAGCTTGCTACGTATGAGATTTGAGTTTACAAATGTATTTTTCCCCGAAATGGCTGGAATGATTGTGATGACATGGTTTATGATTTTTATCTATTGAGAATGTGTGATTCTCACGCTTTGTGTGTGTTTCCATGATGATTCTAGGGAGGAAGTCTTATGGAAAGTGAAGACAAGTAGGAGCTTAGAAGGCTTAGCTTAGTGTAGCTGAGTAGTTTCTTTCAAAATGATGTACGTATTGTATTTATGAGAAATACAATTGTTGTATAATAGATATTCATTCGTGGCTCATATTTTCTATATATACACATGGCTTTGTCATATTTGAAAATGTTTAGTAGTAAGTAGCAGTTCTGAATTTAATCACTATAGTATACATTGGCTATATTGTGATTATTAAATTCAGGATGTTACATGGGGTAGGCCGTGTAATAAAACATGGCCCGTGTCTAAAGACATGAGGGAAGCCGTGTAATGTGACATGACCTATTTTTGAGGCTACAATCTTCAAAAATTTCATTTTTCATGTTTTCAAGTTCTTGGCTTGATAGGATCATTAATATATGATTCCTAAAATGTGTTGAGACTCTTATAGGAGTATCTAACAAAATGGATATGTGGCGAATGTAAATCAATTAGTATATTAATTATTGTGGTATTTAACATCATTGTATTTCATGTTGGTAGTTAGGAATGTAAATCAATTGACAAGCTAGTTATTGTAGTAATTATCATTATTGTTGTTCCATAACTATGTTGATGAGGTTGAGCCCTCATTGTTGCTGATCATGATGTGATTTTGAAATATTTTTCATTAGGCTATGTAGATTGCTTTATATGAATAATGGACTTATAGTGTGATTTTGGTGTTTTGGCTTGAATCTTGTTGGAGAACTTGAGGATGACTTGTTTTATGAGTTGTTGGGTGTATGAAAATGGATTTCCAACCCTTGTATGCCTTAAATGTAACACCCCAAAATTTCTTTTTTTTTTTGTTAATTATGATTTTTGTGAATTATTAAATTTATTTTGATTGATTTATTATTTTTTAGACTTTTGTGTGTTTGAAGCAGTGTCGGAAAAATAAATTTTTTTCAGGCCGAAAAAGTTTTAACTGTTAACGCGGGGTCGGGGAAGCTTACTAAACTTGAAATTGGGAACAAATTTTGAAGTTTTTTCTTTTTTTTTGAGATTTTATCTGACAAATGAAACTAGGTACTTTCTATTATCCATTAGACAATAACCACTGGTTTTGCTAGCAGTAGCCTTTGTCCATTAGTTAATAGCTACTGGTAAATATCTAGTTGGATGACTAGTCATGAGCTTAGTCATCATCCTTCATCATTTCCTCCCATGACTCACTTGTTTTTGAGCCAATGAGAAGAAAGTTTCCAAAGGAAGTTTGTGTGGAGTCAAGTTTAGTGGCTATGACTCATAGTGTTGCACCAATGGGAGGAAAGCTTTCAAGGCAAGCTTAGAGGAGAAGCTTTGACCACTCAACACCCTATGCTGTTCACGGCCAAGGGGAGTTTCTAGGACAATCTTAGGAGACCAAAATGGTAACTTAACTCTCTTAAGTTTATATTGTCTTGTTTTTAGCAAACAAATTATCAAAACTCTCTTATTTTCTCTCCTTTGCAATTTTTGGCCAACACCTTTCAATCACTCTCAAATCTTGATCAATCTAAACTAATCTCATATCTTGAATCTAAACACCATTTGGAGATACTTTCATGTTGTGAGTTTCTTCAAATTCAACCATCTTCAACCACTTTCTCAAAGCTTAAGTTTGAAGGTTCTAGGTGAAGATCTTGATCTTTACTTCTAAATTTTATTCTAAAGTTCTAGACCATAAACTTGATTCATGTCATCTTATTTCAAGTCTTAGATTTTAATAATTGTATGTTTGATTTGTTTTAAGGATCTTTTTGGAGGTAGAAGTTACTTCAAGAAGCAACAAAGGAGTTTTTGATCATCATCTAAGGTAAGAGGGAGATTAACCTCATCAAACAACTTGGTGGTGAGAAATGAAATTTGTGGCTCGTTGGTGCTATATGTGATTATATGTTTTTGATAGTATGCATGAAATTGCTATGATTGAAATGCATTGCATGCTTTGAATCATGTGTGAAAGGCAAGATTTTTGGTCCCAATGACCTTATATGGCTTACGGTATCCAAGGCAAAAATATTTTATGAAGTAAAAACCTAGATGATTAGGTGATAAGAATATGATTTAAGGGTTTGCAAGTTAAAAAGAAGATGAACAAAATTTTATTATTTGAAAAGAGTTGATTTTTGGCCAAGATAATGGAAATAAGATTGAAAAATGGTTTGAAATTTAAAGTATTTTATTTACAAAAGTTTTTAGTAAAAGTAATGGGAAAAGGCCTTTGAAATGTCTTAATTTAATTAAAATAATGTCGATTTTTATGAAAAATGTTAGAAAATATCACTTATAGGAGATTTGGTAAGAAAATATTGGAAGTAAGGTTCAAATTTTATATTAAACATAGAAAGTCTCAAAATTTAGCTTAGAATGTCAATAAACATTTTACGTGATTAAAAAGTATTAATAAAACCTCACGCGATTCAAAAATGTGGATTTTTGAGTTACACAATTGAAAAACGTGAGAATGTTACGTGTTTTAGTGACATAACAAGAAGTGTTATACGATTGTGAAAATACAGTAAAAATACTTCGCGAATGAGAAAAATAGCAGATTGTTGTCGGGCCGACGTACTAGACCCGGAGAAGTCAGTTGACGGCTTAAGCCCAGTGGTGGCTTGTTTTTGTGGAATTCACGTAGTTAATGATTATTGATTTATTAAGTCATTCGATCAAGCATTGTGAAAGTTGTGGTGACTTTGTTTGTTAAGGCTGTATGCCTAGGAGATTGAATTACACCTTTGTGCGGGTATGAATTACGTAGTGAAGGTCAATACCTGATCTTGGGGGCGTCGGGGCGCGGGTATCCCACAAGTGGCCAGTTAGTAGCTCTACTGTGCTGTGGTTACTGATGTAAATGTACCGACAATCTAGATTAGACATTATTCCTATTTCTGATCTAGTGTAGAATATCTTGTATAAGCCATGATGCTATGCTGATAAATTTGAAACACTTGAATTGAGGCTGACGATATACAGACATATCTCCCGATCATTCTCTCTGATGTTTGGTTTTAACTCCATGGAGTAGGGGTCGGTTCATTATATATTTGCATAGTCAATAGACATGTTATTATAATGTATGTTCGTTGAATTATCTATTGATAAATATCATGACTGTAATTGTTAATTCTATACTATATGGTTTTATTGTTATTACTGTTTCTTTGTTGCCATACTGGTATGTGATGTAGGGGATCTCACCTCTTTATGTTATTATTTTGTCTATTCTGTTTTATGTTTATGCTTTATGCTTTATGAAGACTGTGATGGCAACAAGGTAGGATCTTCTGGGTTTCATTGGGGTGTAGTTCCATGGAGGCATCGACGCATGGTGCGTTCACATGGATAATGAGCTCATAGAGTACTATAAAGATGTTACTGTATCTTTGAGTAGGACCCGCCATGGGATTACTACTTTTTCTTTTAATGCTACTATTTATCTGGAGTTCTATATGCCTATTAGGGAGTTATGAGGTGATCTTCATTACACTCCTAGGGAGGATTTTGAGGTATCTTCTGCTCAGACTCCCGTTTGTCGAGACATACCCCAGCTGGGGAATTTATCTGCTGAGGATTCAGAGAAGGATCCAGTGGAGGACCCTTCCTTCCAGGTGTTTTGATCTTAGGCCAGTTTAGGTTTGTTATGGTAATTGTATTTATGTTTTTGGAATGTAAGTTTTATGTATTCATGTTCTCAGAAAATTATGAATATATATATGTAGAGTGTATTATTCAGTTCTTTATAACTTATGTTCTCTATATTCTGTTAAGTTTATGTTATCCGCAAAAAGAAATTTTAAAATCTATATATTATAATATGAAATCTTTTATGACTTGGGTTTAGTTTTAATTTGTTAGTCTGAAATGTAATTCATGTGACAATGATAGTATGGCTACGGCTGCAGTAGCAATGCAGAGAATAGCCGATGTAATAGTACAACAAAACTATAGGGCTGCTCAATAGTAGGAAGCAACAGTCGAGGCTCAAAATCTGTCAGAGTTTCACCGTAATAATCTGCCATAGTTTAAAGGCGAATTTGATCTAGAGAAAGTGGACCTTTGGATCAAGGAATTGGAGAAAATCTTTAGAGGAATAGGATGCACAGACGAAAAGAAGGTAACTTATGCTACTTTCATGCTCATTGGAGATGGTGAGGACTGGTGGGCAGGAACACAACGATTATTGGAAGCTGAAGGAAGAGTTATCACGTGGGAAGTCTTCTGGAGAAAATTTCTAGAAAAGTATTTTCCAGCAAGTATGAGGTACACAAAGGAGATGGAGTTCCTTGGACTAAAGTAAGGGGGAATGATCATTAGTGAATATGCTACTAGGTTTGAAAGCCTATCAAAATTCTCACGATACTTCTAACTCCAGCCTGATGAGAAATGGAAGTGTCAGAAATTCGAAGAAGGTTTGAGGCATCATCTGAAGTGAGCAGGCACACCTTTGGGGATAGAGCGATTCCCAGCTTTGTTGGACAAGTGTCGCCGAATTGAAGAGTTGGACCAGTCTCGGGATATGAGACCCCGTAACTTTGGACCATTTTAGTTCCAAAGGGGTAGTAATAGTAATACCAACTGATTTCAATGGAAACCATATTCACGGCCATCGGGGAATTAACAAAAACAACAAATTTATGAAGAAGGTGCTAGTGGCAGTAGATTCAATCAGACTGTGACATCTTCACCAAAATGTTTGAAGTACAGAAAAAATCACTTGACAAAGGAGTGTGCGATCAATGGGATAATCTATTTCAGATACGGGAAGCCCAGACACATTTCTAGAGACTGTACTCAACCAAAGACGGAGCCTTCCGTTAGTAATGTATGTGTGTCAAGGCCTCAAGCAGGAGGGAAAGTCTATACCATGAGTGGGGCAGAAGCCTCCCAATTCGAAGATCTAATCAAGGGAGATTGTGCCATAGGAGGTAAGCCTTTAACTGTACTGTATCACTCGGGGGCAACCCATTCTTTTATTGCCTATGACTGTGTGAATCAATTAGGGTTGTCTATGTCTTCATTATCGTTTGACTTGATAATTGCTACTCCCACCGCTAAACTTGTTATTACTACTCAAGTCTACTTAAACTGTCTTATTACTGTTAGAGATCGTAACTTTTCTGTTAATTTATTTTGTCTACCTCTTTCACAAATAGATGTGATCTTAGGAATAAATTGGTTATCTTCTAACCATATCCTATTAGATTGTTCCAATAAAACTTTAGTGTTCCCTAAAACTGAGATTTTTGGATTTTTGACGGCCAACCAAGTTAAAGCTTCTTTGAAGGAAGGAGCTCAATGATACATGTTACTGTTTTCCTTGGAAGTCAAGGGCGAGACCAATGTGAATACTATTCCTGTAGTCAATGAGTTTCCCAAAGTTTTTCCTAATGATATACCTGGACTACCACTAGAACGAGAGATAGAATTTTCTATCAAGCCTGTACCAGGATCTAGTCCAATATTCATGGCACCATACCGGATGTTGCCGTCAGAATTAGATAAACTAAAGAAGCAGTTGGAAGAACTATTTGGAAAGTAGTTTATGAGACCTAGTGTATCACCATGGGGAGCTCCAGTGTTGTTAGTTAAGAAGAAGGATGGAACTTCTCGCTTATATGTGGATTATCACCAGTTGAACAAGATCATGATCAAGAACAAATATCCATTTATGAGGATAGATGATTTGATGGATCAACTGAAGGGAGCTGCTATTTTTTTTAAGATTGATTTACGTTCTGGTTATCACCAAATTCGCGTAAAAGTTGAGGATATTCCTAAGACGGCGTTTTGGATCCGTTATGGGCATTATGAGTATCTAGTGATGTCGTTCAGAGTGACGAACACTCTTGCAATATTCATGGATTACATGAATAGGATCTTTCATCCTTATCTAGACAGATTTGCCATTGTTTTTATTGACGGCATTCTGATATATTCTTGAAGTCAAGAGGAACATGCTGAACATCTCAGTGTGGTTCTCCAGATTCTTAAAGAGAAGCAGTTGTACGCTAAGTTGTCAAAGTGCGAGTTTTGGTTGAAGGAAGTTCAATTTTTGGGTCACGTAATTTCAAAGGAAGGAATTGTGGTGGATTCATTGAAAGTTGAAACAATTCTTCAATAGGAGAGACCGAAGACCATAACAGAGATCTGTAATTTTATGGGATTAGCCGATAATTACCGAAGATTCATCGAGGGATTTTCCAAGATAGCAAGACCTCTTACCCAACTTACACAGAAGAATCAAGCTTTTGCATGGACTGATGCATGTGAAGAGAGTTTTTAAGAATTGAAAAGACGATTGACTACTTCACTAGTAATGATTTTACCTAATCCCAATGAACCTTTTGAGGTATATTGTGATGCTTCGCATTAGGGTTTAGGCTATGTACTTATGTAGAACAGAAAGGTAGTAGCATATGCTTCGAGATAATTGAAAGTGCATGAGAAGAACTACCTTACTCATGATTTGGAGTTAGCTGCTATTGTGTTTGCATTGAAGATCTAGAGGCATTTTCTGTATGGAGCAATATTCAACATTTTCAGTGATCACAAGAGTTTGAAGTACCTGTTTGACCAGAAGGAGCTGAATATGAGGCAAAGGAGATGGTTAGAATTTTTTAAAGATTATGATTTCTAACTTCAGTATCATCCTGAAAAAGTGAATGTCATAGCAAATGCTTTGGGTAGGAAGATACTTAGTGTCTCTGCTATGATGATCAAGGAACAATTCAGGGATATACGATTGTCTATAGAATCGGCACCGGGAAGACTTTTCTTGAATATGATTACTATTTCGAATGAATTCATAGAAGAAATTAGAAATAAACAAAGGAGTGATCAATATTTGCATGATGAGAAAGAGCTAGTGAAGCAAGGCGCCATGTTAGAATTTGAGGAAGGATCAGATGGAATTCTAAGGTTCAGAAATTAGATTTGTATACCAAGTGATCTGGAGCTTAGGAGATTGATTTTTGACGAAGCCCACAAAAGCAAATTGAGCATGCATCCAAGAGCGACCAAGATGTATCAGGATTTGAAGTAGTTATTGTAACATCCCAAAAATTACTTATTTCATGATAAATAGTCATTTTATAATATTTGTGATTTTTGTGAAATTTTTTAGAATTTTTAGAATTATTTGATTATTTTAATATATTTCTTGATTTACGTGCACACGAAGCGGGGCCGAGAAAATAAAATATTTTCTTCGAGGCCAAAAAACTTTGAACTGTAGAAGCGTCGATGGGAGATCTTACTAAACCCGAGACTGGACACACTTTACAAAGTTTTCATTTTTCGAGATCTTATCTAATAAATAAAATTACAGTATATTTTATTATCTATGAGACAATAAAATATCATTTCTGTTGACAGTAACATTTGTCCGCTGGATAATAGCTCTAGCAGATTATTTCTATTTGATTACTTTTATGATAGCATCTAAGTGACATCATCACCTTTCACTTTATCGAGAAGCATGCAAAGCTTCTCAAGGAAGTTTCAAGAAAACTTCTAGGAAGCTTCCTACCAAGCATCACACACATTCTCTCTCCTCTCATTTGGGCTCCATGGTTGGAGGAAAAAGATAACTAAAGTCATCATCTTTTCCCTATTTTCCCTATCATATTTTATTTCAAACACATTTTATTTTCTCTTTCTTTCTCTTTTCTTCTCCTCTCCCTCACGTTCTCTCCACCCTTCCCTCTCTTCTCCCACACGGCCACACACACCACCATTGAAGGCCACCACAGTTTCTTGCTCAACCAACCTTGTTTCTTGCTTCCTTTCATCATCCTAAGACTCTTCTCTTTGGGGGCCATCCCCTAAATCTTCCTTTTTCATCTTCCACCATTGAAGCCCAAAGTTTGAAGCTTTTGAGGTAATGTTCTTGATCTTCATTTTTCTCTTCTCATTTTCGTGGTCCTTGGCCACCATTATGACCTAGGACTCTCTCTTCAAGCTTTGAGTTTGGATTTCTTGGGTTTGACCATCTTAGGGTTTTTTTTGTGGTGGTGGAAGAAATTGCTTGGAGGCATCAAGGAGCTTGCTTTCTTGGTTGTCGCTTTGAGGTAAGAGAGAGATAATCCCCTTCAACCAATCTTGGTGGTGAGGAAACATTTTTTTTATGTTGATGGTGAGGAATCCATTGTAATGATTTCTAATGATATTATGATTTAAATGTGTTTTCTAATGATGTTATGATTTAAATGTGTTGTATGATCTTCTATGATTGATATTGTGAATCTTGATGGATTTGTATGTGCCTAAATACTCAAATATGTATATGGATTCGTACCCATTTAATTTGGAAGCTTGGAGAAGCTCATTTTCATGGATTCTGGTGTAGATTCATGGACTATGTGGATTTACACGTCCCAGGCCATGTTCCCTACTAGAAACACAGCTCAACGTACAAGACAGAGTGTTACACGGCCTAGGCCGTGTAATCGGGCATATCAGTTTAGACACGTTTTCAGGTACTTCCATAGGAGTACACGGCCTAGGCCATGTAATTTGACACGGCTGTGTACTCCAGGCCGTGTAACTTGACTAGGCCGTGTACTTTGGGTAATAAGGAATGGTTGGGTTTTCTAGTCCTTTGGAGGCTCACGGCCTCATTGGGCACTCACTATAAGACCTTTTAACAAGCTAGAATTTAGTTAATTAAATGAATATACACTTAATTAGGAACTCATAATGTGGAAAGGATAAAGAACACAACCTTATCATAAAACTTAGAGTGAGGGTTGGATAAAGAAAGAACATGAGTGTGAGGAGGGTTGTGAGGAATTTAAAGTAAATACTCTAAGAGAGTTTAACGTAAAAACATAATGGAATTGAGGCATAACTTTTGTAACAACTTTGAATAGTATGTGTTCACCTTTGAGATTTTTATATTGACTTGATGTGGGTCCTTGATTGAGATCAAAGGTTTTGGATGAATGATTGGGCTCGATATGGCATGTGATTTTGGATGAGCTATGCTATCAGTGTGAATCTATATATGTATATATATATGCATTGAATCCACATGCATTGAGGCGTGATTGAGAAAGTCTAACATGATAAGCATGCATCAACATTGTACTTTTGGAACCGAAGTACCGGACCAAGAAACATTAGATAGACGATTTAGTCAGATGAGGTTTGCTCTTATAACCAAAAACATTAGGTAGATAATTTAGTCAGAAAGGACTGGTTATCAGAGGAAACCCAAATATCAATAGTACTATGTAGTCATATGGACGGTTATATAATATCATTGATGTAAATTATATTGAAACAATTGTATGGACGGTTACTTTAATACCATTGGGAATAGTACAACGGAGCATTGATCTCGTTGAATATGCATTTGTGCATTATACAATTATGGTGTTTTATGCCTAGGAGTGAACGAGAACTTACAGGATAGTGGGGCTTGAATAGACCTATGGTGACGTCAGGGCACATGATTCACTTGTGATTATGCTACATGTTGTATACCCCTGGCCGTGAACATTGTTGTAACGCACTGGTAGCTTGACAATCCACTATTATTTTTTCGTGGCCTGGCGTAGACTGTCTATTGAGGGGCGATACATCTTCTGGGACATTCGTCTCTGAAAATTGAATCTAGCTCTATGGAGTAAAAAATGAGTACATTGTGCATGAGAATGGTCAGCATACGCATTGTGCATATGCATGGTCAGTTCACATAGTGTCATGGCATGGTCAACATACATATTGTGTAGATATGAATATTGTTCATATATCTATGGTGGATATCTATTGTTATAGTGCCGTTAATATTTATAATATTTTGGAATATGCTTTCTGATGATATCTATGTAATTAATAACTTGAATGTATTTGTAATATCTGTATGTATAGAATGACTATGTCATTCGTGTTTTGTTCCTTTGCTGCCATGTTGGTAATGATGTAGGATATCTCACCTCTTTGTTGTATTGTCCTATTTTATTTTTGTGTTCGGTAAAGGTTGTGAAGGGGACCCGGTTGAATTAGCTGGTTGTGGTTGAGTTAACTTTCTAATTCTTGTGATGGCGTTGAGACGAGATTTCCTGGCCATGTGCTAGTGCAACTTCATAGGGGCATTGATGCCTGGCGTGTCGACCGGGACACCAAACATTTCATTGTGTATAGGGGTAGTGGCTCTGTCCACAGGTGGTACCTATCTTCGGGTTACTACTTACCCTTTTGTGCTTTGGTACTTGTCTTTTGTTATTTGGGTATGTAAGTGCTACGTTTTTATGTTAATAGTACCTTGTGTTTATTATATACATATATATATATTGTTATTTTTCATTCAGTGATTGTATCTTTGGGAGTTATGTGATAAACATATTTCATTCGTGGTTCATATTTTCTTTATATGCACAATAATTAAAGTTTGGAAAATTATTATTTGAGTTGTAGCACACCAAAAATTTAGTGACTGTGGTATAATGACGATTATGCCGTGTTTACTTGATCGAGGGGTGTTACATTAGGTGGTATCAGAGTAGTTCATCCTATTGAGCCGGGGTATGGACTAACTATGCTTAGACAAGTTAGAAGTTTCTTTCTATGTTGTGCACTTCCTTGTCTCTTGATTGAGATATTTGGGAAAGGAAGGCATGGCTTGCCATAGGTTGAATGTTGGTAGCTATAGTTGCATAGTTACATGATATTGAGTACTAGCTCACTCAATGTGTAATGTTCTATGTGGATAAGAAACTATGACTTCACCTAGGCGTATTAAGGGAATAGGAGTTCTTTTAGTAAGAAGCTCAGTTGGTATGACTAAACTTACTTAAGATTTGTTTGCATTTACACCCTTGTTGTGTTACCTCTATAATTGTTTGAGCCAAGGGATTAGAAAAATAGTAGTTAAATAGGACTTGTAATGTTTATGGACTGAGGCGTGCAAGAGGTTTTGGAAAATTGATTTTCTTGGGAAAAGAGTATCTGATGTAAGTTTGGTTCGAGGAGCTACATATGAGTTAAAGACTTACAAAAGATCGCACCACAGAAGGCAGAATAAAGGAGCTCAAGTTAAAGTCTTTTGGGTTTGGTGATTAGGTTTGTCTTACTGTGTTGTGTGACTCTTTGTGTTTGGTTTCCAAAAGGAGACAATAATATTTGAATTGATTGCCTTTGATTTTCCTTATGCTTCGATTCGTTTGTCCTTGAAGGGAGGCAATGGCTCGGGGTAGACGTATGTGTGTGAATGCAGGGAGTGACGATGATGATACGACTGTGGCAGCTAAAGTAATGCAAAGGATGGTTGATGTAACAACACACCAGGATCAGAGGGCAGCACAACAGTAGGAATTAGAAGTCGAGGTTCAGAATTTGTTGGAAGAAAGTCAATTTTGGGGAAACTCTGGATTGCCTAAGTTCCAAATGAGGAATAATAGAAATGTTAATCAGTTTAAGCAGAAACCGTATTTGAGATGACCGAAGGAGCGACAGCAGCAACAAATGCATGAAGGAAGTGCAAGTGGTAATCAATCCAATCTGACTGTTGTATCTTTACCAAAATATAAGAAGTGCGGAAAGGGCCACTTAACAAGGCATTGTACGATCGAAGGAATAATTTATTTTAAGTGCGGAAAGTCAGGACATATGGCTAGAAATTGTACTTTGTATAGGACAAAGCCTTCTGTTAGAAATATATGTGTTTCAAAATCTCACGAAGAAGGGAGGGTTAATTCCTCAAGTGGAGTAAAAGCATCCCAGACTGAAGACCTAAATGAGGGAGATTGTACTACAACAGATGACCCTGTGATTTTACTGTAAAATTCTGGGGAAGGGGGTAAGCCATTTTTTTATGACACATGACTGTATGAGTCCATTAGGGTCATTTGTGTCTTCGTCATCTTTTGACTAGGTTATCTCTACTTTGGCTACTAAGAACCTATTGTTGATAGGCAAGTCGTTTAAATTATCCTATGACCTGTTAAAGGCTTAATCTTTTCTATTGATTGGATTGTTTACCTTCTTCGTAAATTTGATGTGATCTTGAGAAGGGATTGGTTATTTTCCAACCATGTCCTGTTAAATTATTCCAATCAAACTTTAGTGTTTCTTAAGATAGAGATTTCTAGATTTGGATCCATGAAGCTCAGTCTTAAATTTTATTAACCTATGTCAAATTCTTCATCGGATGGGTCCAGTAGTATATCAAGTGACTTCTCTATCTTTTCCTTCTAACCTTTATAATGTTTCTAGTGTACTTCGATTGAGGAAATGTGTTCCTGAATTCAGACATTTCCTGTTTAGATCGAGAATGGATGGTTTGATAGATCAATCGAAGGAAGCCGCTGTATTCTCCAAGATCAGCTTGCGTTCTGGACTATCATCAAGTTTGTTTGAAGGTAGAAGAATGTTTTCAAGATAGCCTTTTCGGACGCGTTATGGGCACTACAAGTGTTTAGTAGTGTCATTCCGTGCAACGAACACTTCAGTAGCATTCATCGATTATGTGAATAGGGTCTTCTTCCCTATTGAAATAGATTTTTCGTTGTCTTTGTTAGTGACATTCTGATTTATTCTTGAAGTTCGAAGGAACGTACCAAACCTCTCATCGTGAATCTTCAAATTCTGAAAAAAGAAGAAGAAGTTATGCGAGAAGTTGTCCAAGTACGAATTCTGGTAGGAAGCAATTCAACTTTTGGGTCACGTGATCTTAAGGGAAGGAATTGCTGTGAACCCATCGAAAGTCGAAGCATTTCTTCAATGGGAAAGACTGACGATATAACACCCATCGTAGGGTATCACATTTATGTTACTTAATTACTAAACTACCTTTTTTAGATAATAATGCTTCGTAGTGTAAATACGAGTCTAAAATTTCTTTATATTAATAAGATAAACTTAGAGGAAAATAAAGACATTATAATATCATCACAAATAATTTACATCATATATACACAAGTCTTAGTACTGTTATACTTAAATATTTACAGACCAAGTTCTTAAAGTATCTGAACATTGTTTAAAACTAACATACTGCCCAAGTAATTACTAAACAGCAGAACCCTCAGACGGGTCCTCCTCAGATTCCTCAGCAGGTAGGAATCCAAACTGATGTGAAGTCCTATGGACAGGTATCCGCGCAGACGACACGATACTAATCGCACTAGGAGTACGATAGTAAGTTCCCCAATACTGCCTAATGGACAACGGAAACTCTAAGTGTACATTAATATTCACACTAAAATAAGGGTTCCTATGATAAAGCCTACTTAGGATAATATTTAAGTCCCCTATATAGAAAATACGCTCTCTATCTAGATCAACATGCCACACTTCCGGTCCTCCGTGAAACTGCAACCTCATATACCCGAGGAAACTAGGCATCGCCATCTTCTCAGAATTCGGCTTCCTCCACAGGAATCTGCTCTTCGTCACATTCTTGCTCAACGTCTTTACAAATATAAATACAGTACAAAATAGGCATATAAAGAGGTGAGATCACCTACGCCAATACTAGCATGGTAGCATAGAGATAACACATACAACATATCATACAGATACATCTTACCATAATTACAATCATGCCACCAACATTATTTATCACCACAATAATTATAATCATACCCTCAATATTTCTCAATCATTCAACAGTTCAAATATCACATCGGTACCAAAAATCAATAAATATACATGTGCACACAGACTCAATTTCCTACTCCATGAAGCTAAAACTCAGATCGGAGAGAGTGATCGAAAAGATCTGTCTATACCAACATGCCTCAGACCATGTGCTACAATTTGTACATCTAGCATATACATGACAGTCTTTATCAGATCTTGATTAAGAATAGTGTCTCGGTCAAGATCATCGGTGTGTCGCATCGGTGAAACCCATGGTACAGAAGAGCTACCAACTGCCTATTGTAGGCAACCCGCACCTCAATGCCCCCAAAGTCAACAAGTGACTTACACTACGCATATCGCACCCACTCAAGAGGTGTATTCTCTCCTAGGCAATTAGCCTCATACAGTCCATCAGACTTTTCTAATGCATGTACAATGCACCATTCACAATTCAAATTCATTATCTCGTATTCAGGGTTCACATATTGACCCAACAGTATATTTACTGTATTTTCATCGCGTAATCATATTTTCACATTTTCTCAATCACATAACAATTCTGTCGCATTTTCAAATCGCGTATTGATTTCTCAACATACTCTCAATCGTGTAAAATATTTCTCACACGTTTTAAATCAAAAATATGATTTTTCTCATTTGATACCAAAATTGACTTTTTTTCAATATTTGCATAATAGTCCATCTATAACATAATATTTATGTTATAGTCCTTATTTAAATAATATTTTCATAATAGTCTCTCTTAAAATAATATTTATAACATAGTCCCTCTTTTAGAAAAATATTTACAATATAGTGTGGAAATAAGTTTGCCCCAAATGATTTTATATGTTAAGTTTTGATGATGACAAATACAAGATAAAAAGAATACTTTGCTTATGTTCTTTGTTGCATCCTATATAGAGCATATCTATTAATAATTGATAAATATCTTATTTGGATGTGTATATGAAAGTTTTATATGCATGTTAAACTAACTAGAGTTATACATTTATGAATCATACATATGAAGACATTGAATTATGATTTTGGACTAACTATGCTTGTTTAAGTGAGCAATACTTTGTAGGATAGTCCAAGTACTAAGAGTGAGCATTGCAACAAGAAAGCAAAAGATATCCTTTAAGCTCAACACAAGGAGAATGTGATTAAATGTATGTCTTTGAAGATTTGTTATGATAACACACATGATGGGCAGACCAAGTCCAAGATCTTTTAAGGATAGCTTTAGGACTTAGAGTCTCTCTGTTCGAGGATCTCTTTGAATATCTCATAGTGCATTAAAATAAAACAAAAATGCTTCCTTAAACTTATACCAAAACTGTTTTGATCTTGAAAATAACTTAAAAAAAATTTGGTTAAACTTTCTGGGATGTTTTTCAAACATTTATAACTGTTTTTAAACAGAGGTATTCGAATAACCTTGAAGGTATTAGAATAACATCCTTCTAAACAGCTTTTACAACGTGTTTAAAATAAAGGTATTCGAATACACCCTTATGGTTTCGAATAACCTGCTTCTGAACTACTTTTTTATAAGAAATGAAAATAGTGGTATTCGAATACCCCATGAGACTCTATTTCATATTTTGAATTCATACGTAAACGCGTTAGCATTTATTATCATATTAAATTCCTCCAACGGGTATTTTCTTTCAAGCTCTATAAATAGAGACCGTGGGTCTCATCTGTAAGAAGCCCAACTATCTGTTTAATTTACGTTTACTTTGAAAAATGTGATTTATAATTTACACCTATTTTCTGTGCTATTTTTACTGAAACTTTGAGATATCCTTTGAGAGCCTCTTAGCACTTTAATTTGTATTATTTGCTCTGAGTGAGAGTTTCTCTTCATCTATATTTCTGTTCTTCTATATTGAGGGTGAGGTATCCTTCAAGGTTTGTATAAGGGTGAGGTATCCCTTCAAGGTTTGTATAAGGGTGAGGTATCCCTGTAAGCTGAGGCTTTAGCACAAGGGTAGAGTTTCCCTGTGTGTGAAAAGTGCTCTTTTATGTAATGGTTGCAAGCACCTATTAAAGCTTGTATACATAGTAAAAAATCTTGGATTGTTTTCAAGGACTGGACGTAGACCACAAGTGGGTTAGTGGTCGAACTAGGATAAATATTGTGCCTGCTTTTCTCTTCTCAATCTCTTTATTTTACGCAATTTTATATTATTGCACATTTATTTATTTGTTGTTCTTAAAGCTTTTATTCTTCATCTCGCAATTCTTTTTCTTTTATTTAATAGCTTAAATAATTGTGTTTATTTTAAGAGCATTTGTGAAAAGTTTTTTAATACCCAATTCACCCCCCTCTTAGGTAATGGTTACCATGACTAACATATAGCCCCTCTAAAAATCAGTATTTCTACTATTTCCCAGAAAATGAAAATTCTTTACTTTACTTAAGATATTACAGCTCAAATTTTCCTAATGCGCTTCAAAACCCATAGGGTGAGCTATACGTTAGAAAACTTCAAGTATTGACATCTATTTTTATTTCATAACCCAATTGTTTAATTACATCAATTTGTTTGTCTAAACAGTATTTTGGTTGCTACTAATCCAAACTCTTTCAAAATGCTTGCCTTCTCAATTAAACATTTAAATCTACACTTAATAAAATAATTTGGTTCTACATTATGAAAAATGACATGTTGGCAAAATTTTCATTCTAGTTTCAAAACTCATTGTAATTCATTTTCTAACACTCTAAATCCTTGTAAAACATCTTAATTAATTTTTGTGTCATGGAACCTTTAATCCTCAATTTGAAATCATCATTTTAGGACTCTTGGTCCTCTTGAACCTAGTGAGGCTGTGTGCCTCTAAGCTCTTTGGAGCTCTAGTGTAATCTTTCCAACATGTTGTTCACATCCTAGATTACACATACATTTGCATGCTTCCAAAATTACACATACAAGTATATTCAAAGCTATAGTCATACCATTACACATGCAATCATAAACACAAAATCATAAACACCACAATCACAAACAAAAAAGCATCAAACAACAAGTGAATAAACCCTTATGGGTTTTTCACCCACACAAAATCATCTCCTCACCACCAACACTTAGTTGGTGAGGTAAATCTCCCTCTTACCTCTTGAAGACAAGATTTTCAAACTCCTTCCTCCTCTTGATTTTCGTGTGAACCAACCAAAAACCCTAAAAATTCTTAAACAATTACTAAAGTCATAATCAAGGCTTAATAATAAAGAATCATGGAACAATCATGGTCTAAAAAATTAAAAACTCAACTTAGAACCATAAAATCAAAAGTTTACCTTTAGGGAAGTAAGCTAAAACTTGAATTTTGAGGTACTAGGAGTAAGATTTTGACAAAAATTTCTAAATGAAAAGTGTTTAGAATAGGGTTTAGGTTTAGGAAATGTAGAGAAGTAAAATTATAGAAGATTGAAAGTGGTATTTAGGTAGCTTGGCCGAAACTCCAAGAGAAAAACAAAGGAAAAGTGTTCCTGTGTTCTTGCGATTTTTAAGAGAAAATAAAGGCTTAGCTTTTTAGGTTAGAGAAAATGAAAATTAAGAGTGAATTATGAAGGGTGCAGCCGTGTGAGTAGTGTAGGAAAATTAAAGGATAACTATGATAGTAAAATATCACATTTGTGTTCACATTGAGCATCACATAGCCTATGTCACCTTAGTGTCATCTAATGGTCACAAAAGACCATTCAAGAAGGCTTGAGAAGCCTCTTGGCCGTGTGGCCTTCTAGGAAAAAGCTAACTTAGTTTGTTTCTATTTTAATTCTAGTTACACTTTAATCAAATAACAACTAACTAGATTAGGTTTTCTAGTTACTTAATTAACTATCTAGTTACATAGCTAAATTAAATAGGTCATTGCACATGTCATGCTTAGTCATGGCTTCTAGATGGAATTAGGATATTTAGTTAGTAACTAGATCCTAACTAATTAATAACTAGATTAGTTCATTTAGTTCCTTAATTAGGCAATTTAGGTAACTAAATTAGGTTTATTTAATTACTTAGTAACTAGTCAAATATTTCAACTTAGACCATTTCTTATTGGTTAGAAAAGTCCAACCATCATTTTTGACTTGTTTCTATTGGTTCATATTAAATTAGATTACAGAAAATATTTTAAGTACATTTTCTGTCAATTAAAATATATCAGGTCTAATAATTTATAGCAGAAGCTGTTATAAATAAAATAGTAGATTATTTTCCCGTGAAATATTTTTATTTCACAGATAAATTCTAAAAATTAAAAGATTCTTTTCTGTGTCTCTCATATTCAGGTTTAGTAAGATCCCCCATCTCCGAATAAATCAAATAAGATTTTCCCAAGCCTGAAAATTATTATTTTTCTGACTTAGAGCAAATCTCACACAACGATCAAAAACAGTCTCGAAATAGTCAAATTAATTTTATAACACACAGAAAACACAAAACAATGAAATTCAGTCATTATTGTAACATAGCCAAAAGTTGGGGTGTTACAGACGACCGTAACGGAGATTAGTAGCTTTATAGGATTAACTGGTTAATATGGGAGACTCACCGCAGAATTCTCCAAAATGGCAAGACTTCTCATCTAACTCGTACGAGAGAGTCAAGTTTGTAGGGATTGATGCATATAAGGAAAGATTTTCGAGGATTGAAGAGACACTCGACTACTTCACTAGCGATGATTCTGACCAAATTCCAACGAACCTTTTAAGGTGTCTCGCGATGCTTCACATTAGGATTTAGAGCGTGTGCTTATATGAATAGAAGGGGTAGTAGTGTATTGCTTCAAGACAACCGAGAGCATATGAGAAGGACTACTCTACACAAACTCAGAATTAGCAATTGTATTGCATTGAAAATATAGAGCTATTTTCTGCATGGAGCAATATTTAAAGTCTACAGAAATCATTAGAGTTGGAAATATCTGGTTGATTAGAAGGAGTTAAATATAAGGCATTACATGGACGGCAATGTAGGACACCTTTGTGTTGGCACCAAGACAGTGAAAGGATTGTGATTGGACCCGAGCTTATACAATGAGCAACAGATAAAGCTAAGACGACTCAGGAAAGGATGCAAATAATTCAAGGGGAAAAAGAAATTATGTTAGAATAAGCAATTTGGAATGATGTGTTGGAGGCACAACATCGGAGTTAGTTTCTAAGGTATGAAAATTTCGAGAACGAAATTTCTTTTTGAAGAGGAGAGTTGTAACATCTCAAAAATTACTTATTTCATGATAAATAGTCATTTTATAATATTTGTGATTTTTGTGAATTTTTCTATAATTTTCTGAATTGTTTGATTATTTTAATATATTTCTCAATTTGCGTGTGCACGGAGTTGGGCCGAGAAAATAAAATATTTTCCCCGAGGCCAAAAAACTTTGAACTGTAGAAGCATTGATGTGGGATCTTACTAAACTCGAGACCAGACACAGTTTATGAGGTTTTCGTTTTTCAAGATTTTATCTGATAAATAAAATCGCAATATATTTTATTATCTGTGGGACAATAAAATATCATTTCTGTTGACTGTAACATTTGTTCGCTTGATAATAGGTCTAGCAGATTATTTCTATCTAGTTACTTTTATGATAGCATCTAAGTGACATCATCACCATTCACTTTATCGAGAAGCGTGCGAAGCTTCTCAAGGAAGTTTTAAGGAAACTTTTAAAGTCATCACCTACCAAGCATCACACACTCTCTTTCTCCTCTCATTTGGGCTCCACAGTTGGAGCGAAAAGATGACTAAAGTCATCATCTTTTCTCTATTTTCCCTATCACATTTTATTTCAAACACATTTCATTTTCTCTCTCTTTCTCTTTTCTTCTCCTCTTCCTCACGTTCTCTCCTCTCTTCCCTCTTTTCTCCCACACGGCCACACATACCACCATTGAAGGCCACCACATTTTCTTGCTCAACCAACCTTGTTTCTTGCTTCCTCTCATCATCCTAAGACTCTTCTCTTTGGGGGCCATCCCCTAAATCTTCCTCATTCATCTTCCACCATTGAAGCGCAAAGCTTGAAGCTTTTGAGGTAATGTTCTTGATCTTCATTTTTCTCTTCTCATTTTTGTGGTCCTTGGCCACCATTGTGACCAAGGACTCCCTCTTCGAGCTTTGATTTTGGATTTCTTAGGTTTGACCATCTTAGGGTTTTCTTGGTGGTGGTGGAAGAAATTGCTTAGAGGCATCAAGGAACTTACTTTCTTGGTTGTCTCTTTGAGGTAAGGGGGAGATAATCCTCTTCAACTAATCTTGGTGGTGAGGAAATGTTTTGTTTCATGTTGATGGTGAGAAATCCATTGTGAGTTTCTCAATTTGTTTGTGATTTCTAATGATGTTATGATTTAAATGTGTTGTATGATCTTCTATGCTTGATATTATGAATCTTGATGGATTTCTATGTGCCTAAATACTCAAATATGTATATGGATTGGTACCCATTTTGATTTGGAAGCTTGGAGAAACTCATTTTCATGAATTCTGGTGTAGATTCACGGGCTGTGTGGATTTACACGGCCCAAGCTGTGTTCCCCACTGAAAACACAGCTCAACGCACAAGACAGAGTGTTACACAGCCTAGGCCATGTAATATTACACAGTCGTGTAATCAGGCATATCAGTTTAGACACGTTTTCAGGTACTTCCAGAGGAGTACACGACCTAGGCCATGTAATTTGACACGGCCGTGTACTCCAGGCCGTGTAACTTGACTAGGCCATGTACTTTGGGTAATGAGGAATGGTTGAGTTTTCTAGTCCCTTGGAGGCTCACGGCCTCATTGAGCACTCACTATGAGACCTTTTAACAAGCTAGAATTTAGTTAATTAAATGAATATACACTTAATTAGGAACTCATAATGTGGAAAGGATAAAGAACACAACCTTTTCATAAAACTTAGAGTGTGGGTTGGATAAAGAAAGAATCTGAGTGTGAGGAGGGTTGTGAGGAACTTAAAGTAAATACTCTAAGAGAGTTTAACGCAAAAACATAATGAAATTGAGGTATAACTTTTGTAACAACATTGAATAGTATGTGTTCACCTTTGAGGTTTTAATATTGACTTGAAGTGGGTCCGTGATTGAGATCAAAGGTTTTGGATGAATGATTGGGCTCGATATGGCATGTAATTTTGGATGAGCTATGCTATTATTGTGATTCTATATATGTATATATGTATGCACTGAATCCACATGCATTGAGGCATGATTGAGAAAGTCTAAAATGATAAGCATGCATTAACATTGTGCTTTTGGAACCGAAGTACCGGACAAAGAAACATTAGATAGACGATTTAGTTAGATGAGGTTTACTCTTATATTTAGAAACATCAGGTAGACGATTTAGTCAGAAAGTACTAGTTATCAGAGGAAACCCAAATATCAGTGGTACTATGTAGTCGTATGGACGGTTATATAATATCATTGATACAAATGGTATTAAAATAATTGTATAGACGGTTGCTTTAATACCATTAGGAATGGTACAACGGAGGGTTGATCCCGTTGAATATGCATTTGTGCATTATACAATTATGGCGTTTTATGCCTAGGAGTGAACGAGAACTTACAGGATAGTGGGGCCTTGAAAAGACCTATGGGGACGGTAGAGCGCAGTGATTCACTTGTGATTATACTATCACATTGTATACCCCTAGCCGTGAACACTGTTACAATGCACTAGCAGCCAGACAATCCACTATTGCTTTTCATGGTCTAGCATAGACTGTCTATTGAGGGGGGACAAATCTTCTAGGACGTTCATCTTTGAAAACTGAGTCTAGTTCCATGGAGTAGGAAATGAGTACATTGTACATGAGGATGGTCAGCATACGCATTGTGCATATGCATGGTCAGTTCACATATTATCATGGCATGGTCAACATACATATTTTGGAGACATGAATATTGTTTATATATCTATGGTGGATATTTGTTATTATAGTGCCGTTAATATTTATAATGTTGTGGAATATACTTTCTAATGATATCTATGCAATTGATAACTTGAATATATTTGTAATATCTGTATGTATAGAATGACTACGTCATTCGTGTTATGTTCCTTTGCTGCCATGTTAGTAATGATGTAAGATATCTCACATCTTCGTTGTATTGTCTCATTTTATTTTTGTGTTTGATAAAGGTTGTAAAGGGGACCCGATTGAATTGGCTGGTTGTGGTTGAGTTAACTTTCTAATTCCTGTGATGGCGTTGAGATGAGATTTCCTTGGCCATGTGCGGGTGCAGCTTCATAGGGGCATTGATGCCTGGCGTGTCGACCGGGACACCGAACATTTCATTGTGTATAGGGGTAGTGGCTCTGTCCACAGGTGGTACCTATCCCGGGGTTACTACTTTCCTTTTTATGCTTTGGTACTTGTCTTTTGTTATTTGTGTATGTAAGTGCTATGTTTTTATGTTAATAGTACATTGTGTTCATTATATCATATATATATATATATATATATATATATATATATATATATATATATTGTTGTTTTTCATTCAATGATTATACCTTTGGGAGCTATGTGATAAACATATTTCATTCGTGACTCATATTTTCTTTATATGCACAATGATTAAAGTTTGAAAAATTGTCATTTGAGTTATAGCACGCCAAAAATTTAGTGACTGTGGTATAATGACGATTGTGCCATGGTTACTAGATCGAGGGGTGTTACAGTTATATTAGTGGCAAGGAATGAAGAAGGACGTAGCCAAGTATGTAGCATCTTGTCTAGTTTGTCAGAAAGCTAAAGTTGAACACCAGAAACCATCAGGAATGTTATAACCTCCGACTATTCCTGAATGGAAATGGGATGGCATTACAATGGACTTTGTTGTTGGACTGCCAAAGACTCGAAAAGGTTATGATTCCATATGGGTGATCATTGATCGGCTTATGAAGTCAACACACTTCTTGTCCATAAACATAAGGTATTCAATAGAGAGATTGACTCAGGTGTATATTGGTGAAATTGTTAGACTTTATGGTATACCCTCTAGTATTATTTCTGATCGAGACCCAAGATTTACATCAAGGTTTTGGCAGAGTCTGCAAGAAGCAATGGGGACAAAACTTTGTTTAAGTTTTGCTTATCATCTGCAAACAGATGGCCAATTAGAGAGAACAATTCAATCATTGGAAGATCTGCTAAGAGCTTGTGTTTTGGAACAGACTAGGAATTAGGATGAATCTTACCTTTGATAGAATTCACTTATAATAATAGTTTTCACTCAAGTATAGGGATGGCACCCTATGAGGCATTATATGGACGAAGATGTAGAACACCTTTGTGCTGGTACCAAGATGAGGGAAATCTTGCGTTAAGACCCGAACTTGTACAATAAACAATGAAAAAAGTTAAGGTGATCCAGAAAAAAATACGGACAACTCAAAGTCGACAGAAGAGTTTTGCTAACAAGAGAAGGAGACCCCTTGAGTTTGAGGAAGGTGAACATATGTTTTTGAGAGTCACACCCATGATTGGGGTCAGTCAGGTTATTAAATCTAGAAAGCTCACTCCTAAATTCATCGGACCATATCAAATTCTTCGTTGGATAGGTCCAATAGTATACCAGATAGCTTTACCACCTTTTCTTTCTAACCTTCATAATTTCTTTCATGTATCACAATTGCGAAAGTATATTCCTAATCCAAACCATGTCATAGTACCAGATACATTATAATTAAAAGAGAACTTAACCTATGAGACACTTCTTGTTAAGATCGAAGATAAGAGAGTAAAACAACTCAGAGGAAAAGAAATTGCCTTAGTAAAGGTAATCTAGAATGATATGACTAGAGATACAACTTGGAAACTAGAAGACGGAATGAGAAAGCAATATTCGCAGTTGTTCTAAGGTATGATAATTTCGAGGATGAAGTTCTTTTTAGAAGGGGAGAGTTGTAACACCCTGAAATTTCTTTTTTTTTCTGTTAATTGTGATTTTTGTGAATTATTTAATTTATTTTGATTATTTTTTGAACTTTTGTGTGTTTAAAGCAGTACTGAAAAATAAAAAAATTTCGGGCCGAAAAAATTTTGACTGTTAACGCGAGGCCGGGGGAGCTTACTAAACCTGAAACCGGGGACAAATTTTGAAGTTTTTCTTTTTCTGAGATTTTATCTGACTAATGAAATCTAGGTACTTTCTATTATCTACTGGACAATAACCACTAGTTTTGCTAGCAGTAGCCTTTGTCCATTAGTTAAGAGCTATCAGTAAATATCTAATTGGATGACTAATCATGAGCCTAGTCATAACCCTTCATCATTTCCTTTCACGACTCACTTGTTTTTGAGCCAATGAGAAGAAAGCTTCCAAGGGAAGTTTGTTTGGAGTCAAGTTTAATGGCTATGACTCATAGTGTTGCACCAATGGGAGGAAAGCTTTTAAGGCAAGCTTGGAGGAGAAGCTATGACCACTCAACACCCTTTGGTGTTCACGGCCAAAGGGAGCTTCTAGGACAAGCTTAGGAGACCAAAATGGTTACTTAACTCTCCTAAGTTTATCTTGTCTTATTTTTAGGAAACAAATTATCAAAACTCTCTTATTTTCTCTCCTTTGCAAGTTCGGCCAACACTTTTCAATCACTCTAAAATCTTGATCAATCTAAACCAACCTCATATCTTGAATCTAAACACCATTTGGAGATACTTTCATGTTGTGAGTTTCTCCAAATTCAACCATCTTCAACCACTTTCTCAAAGCTTAAGTTTGAGGGTTCTAGGTGAAGTTCTTGATCTTCACTTCTAAATTTTATTCTAAAGTCCTAGACCATAAACTTGATCCATGGTCATCTTAGTTCAAGCCTTAGATTTTAATAATTGTATGTTTGATTTGTTTTAAGGATCTTTTGGAGGTAGAAGTTACTTCAAGAAGCAACAAAGGAGTTTTTGATCATCATCTAAGATAAGAGGGAGATTAACCTCATCAACCAACTTGGTGGTGAGAAATGAAATTTGTGGTTTGTTGGTGAAAAATTAATATGAGGATTTATTCACTTGATTGTGTGAATTTAATGGTTTATGTTTGTTTGGCTATATGTGATTATATGTTTTTGATAGTATGCATGAAATTGCTATGGTAGGAATTGATGATTGAAATGATTTACATGCTTTGAATCATGTGTGAAAGGCAAGATTTTTTGTCCAAATGACCTTATATGGCTCACGGTCATTTAGCCCATGAAGGGGTATCCAAGGAAAAAATATTTTATGAAGTGAAAACCTAGATGATTAGGTGATAAGAATATGATTTAAGGGTTTGTAAGTTAAAAAGAAGATGAACAAAATTTTATTATTTGAAAAATGTTCATTTTCGGCCAAGATAATGGAAATAAGTTTGAAAGATGGTTTGAAATTTAAAGTATATTGTTTAAGAAAGTTTTTAGTAAAAGTAATGGAAAAAGGTTTTTGAAATGTCTTGATTTAATTAAAATAATGTAGATTTTTATGAAAAAAACATTAAAAAATATCACTTAGAGGAGATTTGGTAAGAAAATATTAGAATTAATGTTCAAATTTTATATTAAACATAGAAAGTCTCAAAATTTAGCTTAGAATGTCAATAAATGTTTTACGCGATTAAAAAGTATTGATAAAACCTCACGCGATTCATTACATAATTAAGAAAATGTTTTAAAATTTTTATGCGATTGAAAAACGACGTGAGAATGTTACATGGTTTAGTGACATAACAAGAAGTGTTACGCGATTATGAAAATTCAATAAAAATACTTTGCGATTGAGAAAAATAGCAGATTGCTGTCAGGCTGACGTATTAGACCCAAATATGTCAATTGATGGGTTAAGCTCAATGGTGGCTTGTTTTCATGGAATTTACGTAGTTAATGATTATTGATTTATTAAGTCATTTGATCATGTAGTGTGAAAGTTGTAGCAACTTTGTTTGTTAAGGTTGTATGTCTAGGAGATTGAATTACACCTTTGTGTGGGTTCGAATTGCGTAGTGAAGGTCAATAACTGATCTTGGGGGCGTCGGGGCACGAGTATCCCACAAGTGGCCAGTTAGTAGCTCTACTGTGCTGTGGTTACTGATGTAAATGCACCGACGATCTCGACGAGACACTATTCCTATTCCCGATCTAGTGTAGAATGTCTTGTATAAGCCATGATGCGTACGCTGATAAATTTGAAGGACTTGAATTGAGGCTGACGATATACAGACATATCTCCTGATCATTCTCTCCGATGTTTGGTTTTAGCTCCATAGAGTAGGGCTCAGTTCATTGTACATTTGCATAGCCAATAAACATGTTGTTGTGATGTATGTTTGTTGAATTATCTGTTGATAAATATCATGACTGTAATTGTTAATTCTGTACTATATGGTTTCATTGTTATTACTATTTCTTTGCTGCCATACTGGTATGTGATGTAGGACCTATTTATGTTATTGTTCTGACTATTTTGTTTTATGTTTATGCTCTATGAAGATTGTGATGGCGACAAAGCAGGATCTTCTAGGTTTCGTTAGGGTGCGGTACTATGGAGGCACCGACGCATGGTGCGTTCACATGGATACTAAACGCATAGAGTGTTGGGAATTGCGGATCAAAATATCTCGCAGCGGAATAATAGGATTCCCACACAGGATCCATGCGAAAAGTCCATAATCCGAGTTTTTTAAAATTTACCTCTTGAAGCGTGATAAACACAAGCGAGGTGAATCACCAACACCGTAATAGTGACGATGTTTCTGCGGTATCCACACGAACAGAATTGCAAAAGGAGTCACGCCTCTGTTTCGCGGTGCTAGCTGCGAATAGAAGAGAAGAACCTTTCATGTCTCTCACTCACTTTCTTAGGTGCGGCTAGGGTTGTGATGTAACATCAATAGCAGCCTCCTTAATGTACTATTTATAATAGTGATTTGCCTTAAGTGAGTGTGAGCGAGCAGAGCAAGGTAAGTGTGTGCCCCCTAAAACCCATCTGTCATGAGTTAGGCCCACAATTGAATCGAGTCCAACTTGGATCCTTATTGCTCCAATTTAGTCTGTTCTAAGTGTGCGACCCTACAGGTTCTCATGACGTTGGTAGTAATATTAAAATCTCATTTTAATATTACAAACGATGCGGTATCTAGCAACACATCACGCTACCCAAGTAATAAGAATGTCGGTGATTTGACATAACCTATCCGTGATCAATGTTTCCGTGTAGTTTAGTCCCTTTGTCAAGATATCTAGATTGAACACAAGGCATGGAATGCGTCACCCTTGTATAGTCCAATCATTCGTTTCTCGATACTCGAGTAGACTTTGTAACAATAAATGAGATCAATATCTCATATTGACTCATTTGAGCATGGCCATGCATTTATGCATCTCACTCAATCGGGGGCCCGAAGATATCGCTCTGTTATGTAGGAGTGACAAATTCCATCTAGGTCACTCACATCCCTCTCGCATGATTTGCGGTATGTCCAATAACCAACTTTATAATCACCTTGTTACTGATGACGTTTGATGGCATTAAAACACATAACTCCTCATGTAGGAATCATAGTGATTTCAGGTCAAAGGACCACAAACACCATTATCACTATGAGAATCGCTTATGACACTCACGTAACGATCCATGTAGCGTTCTCATGGTGGGTCATCCAAGTACATCATTACTCTAATATGTACCAATGTGAAGACTTGATATCTCATATCCATGACCCGTGAGATGCGGTCATCAGTCTCTACACATACTAGTCTCAATGTATTATTGTTGTCCTAATTAACAATAATACTTGACTAGGGACATTTAAGAATAGTGTTGTAACCAAAAGGATCTCACGATCAAGTCATCCACTTGATGTCTTATGGCATCAAACTTACTATTCTAAGGACTTTATTATGTTTATCAAAAAGAACACAATAAATGAAATGCCTCATATATAAAATAGCATAATATAATGTATGTCAATACAAACAAAATGTATTGGCCACTAGGGCATACACCAACATAGTGTACTATAGAAATGTTACTCTATCTTTGAGTAGTGCTCGCCATAGGGTTACTACTTTTGCTTTTAATGCTACTATTTATCTGGAGTTCTATATGCCTATTAGGGAGTTATGGGGTGATCTTCATTACACTCCTAGGAGGATTCCGAGGTATCTTCTGCTCGGACTCCCATTCGTCGAGACATACCCCGACTGGGAAATTTGTCTGCTAAGGATTCATAGGAGGATCCGAAGGAGGATCCAGTGGAGGACCCTTCCCTCCAGGTGTTGCTAGTTTAGGTTTGTTATGGTAGTTGTATTTATGTTTTTGGTATGTAAGTTTTATATATTTTTGTTCTCAAAAAACTATGTATATATATGTAGAGTGTATTATTTAGTTCTTTATGACTTGTGTTCTCTATATTCTGTTAAGTTTATGTTATCCATGAAAATAAATTTTAAAACTCGTATATTATAATATTAATTCTTTTATGACTTGGGTTTAGTTTTAATTTGTTGGTCTGAAATGTAATTCCCTAAGGTGAGAGTTACATTAAATCCTACTTGAGATGAGAGGTATTGTATTGGATGATTTTCCATGATCTTTGGTTTTGAGTGAAATTGAAATGGTGTAAGAATTGCTATGTGTAGTTGGACCTTGATAGAGGTTAGAAATCACTTGAAATCGGGTTTTGAGTGATTGGAAGAGGGTTTAGTTCCAATGGAACAGTACCCATGTTTGCAGAATTTTGAAAATTCTGAGTTCTACATTAGGCGCTGTGGCATAAAACGTATCACGCTGCGGTATGAGTGTTTTGAACGCCCAGAATTTGGGATCCGAGAGATGGGCGTTGCAACGTGGAACTTGGAGTGCCGCGACATATTAAAGAAGAGGGGTGGCACAAGGATGTCACAACGTTGGTAGCATTTTCCTTCCAGTACTTGAACCCAAGGCTTAGGCGTCGCAGCGTGGTATAGGGCATGCCGCAACATGAAGGCCAAAAAATAACTACATGTTGTGTTAGATTGCCTTGAAGTTTTCCAATGGTTTAGTTTCTTCATTTATGCTTCCTTTTGAATATAGAGACTCTAATAAGAGTATTTAATGAAAAGGTTGTGTGGTGAAAGTAAATCAATTAGTATGTTAATTATTGTAGTATTTAACGTCATTGTATTTCATGTTGGTAGTTTGGAATGTAAATCAATGGACATGCTAGTTATTATAGTAATTGGCATTATTATTGTTCCATAGTTATGTTGATGAGGTTGAGTCCTCATTGTGGTGATCTAATGTGATTTTGAATGAGTAGGTAATCAAACTTTCCTATCACAAAGGTCATTGTTGTGATCAAATATGATTTTGAATGAGTAGGTAACCAATCATTCCTATCATAGTGATCATTGTTGAGGACCGTGTAGCTGATGAGACTTCACTACCCAGAGAGGGTGATCATACATGATTGTAAATGAAGAGGTAGCATACCTCCCCGATCATGGTGATAAGTTAAGGATGGTCTTTCCCTTACACCCCATGGAATAGTTGAAACTGGGTTTCCAGTGTTTGTTCAAAGCTTATGGAACCGGGTTCCTTTGTTTTATTCAAAGCTCATGTATCTCATGACATTACCATGGAACTAGGTTCTTGGAAATTGTAACATACATTATGCACTTTATATTTTGGTTATTGCATAGGCATGAACATTAAACATAAATTGGCATAAAATGGTGATTATATGGGCGGTTGCTATCATAAAACATTCATGCATTGCAGTTGTATAAGCAATTGCATGTCTCTGAGATGGAGATGTTGTTTGCTTCTGTGACTGAAGTGTTTATTTGATAATTGAGTATATTATCTGTTTATATATGTTTATGTATATACTGGTATTGGAATACTTCTATTGAGACATGTTTTTCTCACCCCGATTGTGTTGCCATGTAAATCCATGTGCTAGTTCCTCAAAAGGGAAGGAGAAGATCGATGAACATTTGTATAGTTATATGTTTTTTTATGATAAAACTTGTATAATATATTAGTTTTTGTTGTTGTAAAAGTTTATATATTACAATGTGCCTTGGAGGCAATGATGTATATATATAACTTTTGTTATCGCGGCTCTTCATATTTAGTCATTATGTATGAATGATATGAGTTTGTAGTTGGATGTTAGAAGTGACATGGTCAATATTAATTATTCTTTTATATGACGATATATCTGGATAATAAATATTGGGATGTTACATTCGTGAAAGCACGATAGATTTGTAACACTCGTGAAAGCACGATAGATTTGTATATGGTTACGGAGGTAGCCTAACACTAGTTTGTTATGCCTGTGAAGTTTTGTGACCATCTGAGTATGTTTAGTCACTTTGTTGCAACTTTATTGAAATATAACTGTTTTTAGCCCCGATTTTGACTTAAACTGCTTAGTTTGTGGAAATAAATGCGGAGAACTTGTTTCTAGGTCATAAATATGTTGAAGTAGATGTGGTTAAAGTTTGAGGTTTATCAGAGTTAGTTTGACATTTTTAAGCATACTAGTTTTGTGTTTTAGTGTTAGATTGACCCCCCAACAGATATGAAAAAATATGAAAATGGTGTAACAAGATTTTTAATGAATTTTAGTATTTATTTTAAATCTGTTGGAAGTTGGGAAACTTAGTCTAGTGATAACTAAGCGTTTTTAACTATTCGGGTGAATTTTGGTCACTTAATAGGAGGGCACAACCCTTATTTATGTTTCTTAGCCTATTTAAGGCTAAAATGAGAAGTTGTTCTGTTGTTCTTATTCTCATCTTCTCATCTCATGGCTGCCACAGGAAAAGCAAAGGAGAAGGGAAATCAAAGTGCTAAGGGAGAAGGATCAACAATTAATCAAGGGAGAAAGCTTAGCTTTTTAGAGGAACAGTTAACCAACTTCATTTCTAGGAATTGAGGTAGGGGGAACCTTGGTTTCGCACTTTCTTTCCATATTTTTCATTAGGCTATATAGATTGCTTAATGTGAATAACGGACTTATAGTGTGATTTTGATTTTGGTGTTTTGGCTTGAATCTTGTTAGGGAACTCGAGGATGACTTGTTTATGAGTTGTTGGGTATATGGAAATAGATTTCTAGCCCTTGTATACCTTAAATCCCATTTGAGTTGAGTTTTGGGGTTTTAAGTTTTGTATTATATGATTTTCCATGATCTTTGGTTTTGAGTGAAATTGAAGTGGTTTAAGAGTTGTTATGTGTAGTTGGACCCTGATAGAGGTTAGAAATCACTTGAAATCAAGTTTTGAGTGATTGGAAGAGGGTTTCGTTCTAATGGAATAGTACCCATATCTGCAGAATTTTGCAGATTCTAAGTTTTGCAGTGGGCGCCACGACGTAAAGCGTATCACGCTTCGGCATGAGTGTTTTGAATGCCCCAGAATTTGGGATCCGAAATATGGGTGTTGCAACGTGGAACTTGGAGTGCCACGACGTGTTAAAGAATAGGGGTGAGCACTGCAGCGTGGCACAAGGATGTCGCGACATTGGTAGCATTTTTCTCCCAGTACTTGAAGCCGAGTCTTGGGCGCCACAGCGTGGCACAGGGCATGCCGTAGCGTGAAGGCCAAAAAACAACTAGATGTTGTGTTGGATTACCTTGGAGTCTTCCAATGGTGTAGTTTCTTCATTTATGCTTCCTTTTGAATATAGAGACTCTAATAGGAGTATTTAATGAAGAGGTTGTGTGGTGAAAGTAAATCAATTGTTATGTTAATTATTGTAGTATTTAACATCATTGTATTTCATGTTGGTAGTTTGGAATGTAAATCAATAGACATGCTAGTTATTGTAGTAATAGGCATTATTGTTGTTCTATAGCTATATTGATGAGGTTGAGTCCTCATTGTGGTGATCTAATGTGATTTTGAATGAGTAGGTAATCAAACCTTCCTATCACAAAGGTCATTGCTGTGATCAAATATGATTTTGAATGAGTAGGTAACCAATCCTTCGTATCATAGTGATCATTATTAAAGACCGTGTAGTTGATGAGACTTCACTACCCAGGGAGAGTAATCATACATGATTGTAAGTGAAGAGGTAACATACCTTCCTGATCATAGTGATGAGTTGAGGATGGTCTTTCCCTTACACCCCGTGGAATAGTTGAAACTGGGTTTCCAGTGCTTGTTCAAAGCTTATAGAACCGGGTTCCTTTGTTTTGTTCAAGGCTCATGTATCTCATGACATTACCATGGAACTGGGTTCTTGGAAATGGTAACATACATTATGCACTTCATATTTACGTTATTGCATAGGCATGAACATTAGACATAAATTGGCATAGCATGGCGATTATATGGGCAGTTGCTATCATAACACATTCATACATTGCAGTTGTATGGGCAATTGCGTGCCTCTTAGATGGAGATGTTGTTTGCTTTTGTGAATAAAGTGTTTATTTGATAATTGAGTATATTATCTATTTGTATATGTTTATGTATATACTGGTATTGGAGTACTTCTATTGAGATATGTTTTTCTCACCACGATTGTGTTGTCATGTAAATCCAGGAGGTAGTTCCTCAAAAGTGAAGGAGAAGATGGATGAAGATTAGTATAGTTATATGCTTTTTGATGATAAAACTTGTATAATATGTTAGTTTTTGTTGTTGTAAAAATTTTATGCATTACAATGTGCCTTAGAGGCAGTGATGTATATACATAACTTTTGTTATCATGGCTCTCCATATTTACTCATTATGTATGAATGATATGGGTTTGTGGTTGGATGTTAGAAGTGACATGGCCAATATTAGTTATTCTTTTATATGACGATATATCTGGATAATAAATATTGGGATGTTACTGATAATGTCATGATACCATATTCAGTAACCCAGTTCCATGGTAATGTCATGATATGTCATGAGCCTTGAACAAAACAAAGGAACCAAGTTCCATAAGTCTTGAACAAGAACAAGAACTAAGTTCTATAGGATTCTCCAGATAGTGAGCTCATCAACTACGCAGTGGAAAAGGATCACCTCCGATAGTGAGGGGCTTGTTCATCCTCAGCTACCTTCCATTTAGGATAACATCTAGTAAAGAGGGAGGGGAAGACCCTCCTCACCTCAACTACTAGAATAATAAGGGAGGGAAAAACTCAACCTCAACTCATCACTATAGTAGGGAGGGACCTGTTCATCCTCACCTACCATAGATTATCCTCAAATGTGAGGATCACATCCTTCATCAATTACAAGTATGAAGATCAATGATTATAATTACTACAATAACTAGTATACCAATTAGTTTACATTCATAACCACAATTATGAAAAATAATGATGCTAATTACTACAATAATTAACATACTAATTGATTTACATTCATCACATTATTACTTCAATAAATATCCCTATTATATTCTCAACACTCATTAGAAAGCATAAATAAAGGATCTACACAAGTTAGGAGCTTCAATTTTACAAAATAAAGATCCTCTCAAAAACTAGTCTGGGAGCCTAGACGCCCCATACCTAATGCCCAGGTACTTGCATGGCAAAGACAATGCCCTGATTTCCCCTACGACTGGCACTTAGGCATCCCTCACCTGGCACTCAGGTGCTCAACTAATGCTTAGGCGCCTCACAATGGGCGCTCAGGCACCATACACGCGGCATGATGCTTTTAACTTTCTGAGCAGTGGGTGCCTAGGCGCCAGTGCACCAGATTGGTTTCTGCATAATTCTGCAGAAATGGGTCACTGATCCATTGGGAACAAACCCTCTTCCAACCACTTAAACATCAATCCTAAAGGATTTTCAACATCATACAAGGCCTATACTCATATGGTAACTCCTATACAATTTTTAATTCTCTCAAACATGGTTTAAAGAATCAACCATCAACCTTAAAAACTCATATCTCAACTCTTAACTCAAGTAGAAACAAAGGAGCCTAAAGGATGAAAATTCATCACCATGCATCAAATAAACTAAAAACAAGTCATCCTCAAGTTTTACAACAAGAATCAAGCTTAAACAACAAAAACTACACTCAAACCCATTTTTATCTACTCATGTAACCTAACATCACACAAGAAGAATCAAAAGGGGAAAGATGAGTAGAAGAGCCCCCTACCTCTAGGGTCTTGAAAGAAAGAACTCAAGAGCTTCTCTCCACTTCTTCCTTCTTCTTCGTCCTCTTTTCCTCCTTCATTTCTTGCTTCTCCTCTTATGTCTTCTTTCTTTTCCTTTCCCTTGTGTTTTCCTGTTGGTAGCCATGTGAGTGAGTGAGAATGAGAGTGAAATATCTTATAAAACAAAGAAAGTCAAGGCAAAAAAGAGAGAGAAACGTGAGGCACTTGGTTGCTTAAATATTTTGGCTGGAACTTCCGATCTGTTAAAAACACTTAGATTTTATCAAATCAAGTTTCCTAACTTCCTACAAATTTAGAATAAATCCTACGATTAATCTAAATTCTTGTTTCACTATTATCCTATTTTTTCATAACTGCAACTAGTCAATCCAACATTAAAACACACTCTTATTATGCTTAAAAATGCCAAACTAACTTTGATTATCCTCAAATTTTAATTACATCTTTTTCCACATATTTATGACCTAGAAACAAATTACATAAATCTTTTTCTATTAACTGTAGCGACCGTGTTCGCGGCGAGAGCGATGAAAAATGAGTAATTTATTAGGAGAGAAATGGAGTCGCAACCAATTTTATTTGAAATAGGAAAAATTAGAAAACTTAAAAAAATGGTCTTCAAAATCATATTAGATTTGAGAGTCGATTATGCATAGGAAATATTAGAAACTTAATCTCACAGCACTCTTAATACACCCGCCCTAAGACGATACCTTAAATTAATTGTACAAATTTTTATGACTCTTGAAAATATTTGTTTTATCCTTTTTAAAAAAAAGAATCAAAATAAACAAATAAATTATGAAAATTAAATTTTGACAAAATAAAGATTTTGTTCCTACATATCCTATGTCGTTCTTTAGAAAAACAATTGTGAGTTGATTTTGAAAATATTTTAATTTTGAAAATTCTTTTAATTTTTATTTTTTTTGTTAAAAAAATGAATCATCAAGCTTTCCCAACTAACATGATCTTAAAAGAGAATACATGATTAACAAGTTGTCACAACTCAGCTAATCTCACTTTATTATTCTTAACAAGGTTCAAATATTTTTTATTTTATTTTATATATTTTTTATTTTTATCATTTTTAATTTTTTTTCTTTTTTTCTTTTACTTTCCTAAGAACACTAAAACACAAAAAAAAACTACTAATAAAAAGAAAATAAAAGATGACATTCACTAAAAGCACCTCACGTGAATTACTACCACGACACCTACCATTTTGATTACTTGGTAACCTATTCAATCCTGGTTATTTTCTTTTGGTTATTCATTTTGTTTCAATTCTAAATGATTTGATTCCCTTCATTTCCACATTTTCAGACTTGATAAGAATGCAAACTTATGCATAGGGACCACTAGCCACACAATTGTCCATATCTCCAGATTTCTTTACCACATAGAAACATGTTAGGCACAGATGTAAGGCAATCGTACAGGCCTAATTACAACAGATTGTCCAATTGTTATTAACTTACAACAAGCAAACAAACTAGTACCACAATCGCGTAGGCCAACATGGACAGCCACACTTAAAAACTCTATCATCCAATCACAAGAACCAAATGTCAAAATGCCAGACACTCACATATTCGTAGTTGTTCATACTAATAACAAACGTAAGCATTTTATCAAATAGCTTAAGTGCAACCAGAGCAAATACTGACTGAAGACATAAGTTAACATACTAAAAGCCAAACTCAATTAAACTAACAAAATGTAGAAAGGGAGAAAATCTCATGATCTATCACAACAAGACTTCATTGCTCATTAACCAATCAGACCTCTCAGTAGAAAAATGGCAAAGAAGAAGAATAATCAAATAAGAAAATGAGGGATTACCGAACAGAGTTCTCCAAATGGCTGGGTACAATTGTTCCCAATCTTTCAGTTCTAAAAATTTCCCTAAAATACAGAGCAAAATACAAAAAAAAACCTCTCAGAGTATTACAAGATTTCTCTCGATTTTTCTATCTGAAAATACACACGAAAAATCCCTCCTTTTCTGATTTTTTTCCTCTCTTTTCCTCTTTGATTTTCGTCCTTTATAGAACCCTAGATGAGGCGAAAATGGAGGTTCCTCAAGTTGCTGAGCCCGAGTCTTCTCACATCTACAAAAATCGCATCCTCGTGCCTTGAGTTATGTCAGCACAAGGGTGACGGTTGCTTGTGGTTCCTGTGTTGCAGAGCTCCCCTCTTCTCAAATCTTCAATTTTTATGCATATTCACTCTACTCCATGTAAGATCCAGTTTCTAATCCCTGCAATCTACCCAAAAATTGCATGCTCACGGCTTAAGCTCTGTTAGAACACGAGTGACGGTTGCTTGTGGTTGGATTATGGAGCTTGGGGGTTCGCGGGTTAAAACGAATCCACTGAGGGGAAGAACCGGTTGGCTGATGCTTTTGCTCTTGGAGTTGCCAAGTGCTGCTGCTAGGATTTGCAGAGGCTAGAGAGAGAGGGATGACGACTGGTTGCAGGTCGCGTGAGGGGGTGGAGAATATATCTGTAGCTAGGTTAGGGATGAAATGTGGCTAGGGTTCTCAGACGGTAAAGGAGCTATATGGATTTTTTTTTTTTAGAAACTAATGGGGTTTGGCCTGTAAGGAGTGGGGTTCGGCCTGCAAGGATTGCTGGCTCAAATTTAGTGAGTTATGGGTTAGACTAGATAAACTAGCCCAAACCCCCTTTTTCTTCCTTTTTTTTTTATTCACCTCCTTTTTAAAAAAAATTATTTTATTATTATTTTTATATAATTTTTTAATTTATTTTTACTTTATTATTTTTTAGATCCAGGACAAAATTAGGTATTCACAATTACCCCTCTTTATTTGTTTCTTACTAGATAATAAGAAAAACTACAGTTTTCATATTATCGTCGTAAGAAACGAGTAAAGAAGTGAACTTCAATTTTGTCTGACAATACATTGGATGATGTGAATGGACAAGGCAAAAGATGTTAATTAAAAGCCATTGAGCTCATAATGTGGATTCATGAGTTGTCGCAGCATCATTAATCCTACCAAAGTGAAGCTTAGCGTAGAGCCAGAGATGTCACCATCTCGTCAACAAGCTGTTGCAGCTCAATTGACGTTTATTGATTAAAAAGAGTTTATTAAAAGAAAAGGGAACTTAAATGATATTGGGTGATTTTGTGACTGAAATATAAAAGAAATAGTGGGCTTGTCCCAAAATTTAAAAGACATTGGGCATCTGGTATCTTGAAATTTAAAAGACAATGGGCATCTGACGTCCCAAAATTTTAAAGGCATTGGGTATCTAGTGTCCCAAAATTTAAAAGGCGATGGGCATCTGGTGTCCCAAAATTTAAAAGGCATTGGGTATCTGGTGTCTCGAAATTTAAAAGGCAGTGGGCATCTGATATCCTGAAATTTAAAAGGCATTGGGTATTTGACGTCTTGAAACTTAAAAGGCATTGGGTATCTGGTGTCCTAAAATTTAAAAGGCGATGAGCATCTAGTGTCCCAAAATTTAAAAGGCATTGGGTATCTGGTGTCCCGAAATCTAAAAGGCATTGAGTATTTGGTGTCTCAAAATTTAAAAGACATTAGGTATCTGGTGTCCCGAAATTTAAAAGACGATGGGTATCTGATGTCCCAAAATTTAAAAGGCATTAAGTATCTGGTGTCCTGAAATTTAAAAGACAATGGGCATCTGGTGTCCCAAAATTTGAAAGACAATGGACATTTGGTGTCCTAAAATTTAAAAGGTGGTGGGCATCTGGTATCCTGAAATTTAAAAGACATTGGACATCTGGTGTCCCGAAATTTAAAAGACAAAGGGCATCCGGTGCCCGAAATTGAAAAGAGAATGGGCTTGGCCTGGAAATTAAAAAACATTGGGGCATCGCGAAAACATTGGGTATCTGGTGTCCCAAAATTTAAAAGGCAATGGGTATCTGCTGTCCCAAAATTTAAAAGACAATGGGATCTGTATCCTGAAATTTAAAAGACATTGGGTACCTAGTGTCCCGAAAGATTTTTTTTTATTTTTTTTTTAATTTTTTTTGTTTTTTGTCTGTTCTTCTATAGTGAAGCTTAGCGTAAAAGCCAGAGACGTCACTTTCACAAGCTGTTGCAGCTCATTATCTTTCGATCACAAAAAGACATTGCAATGTTCATTCTTACAACTCAAAATCTAAAGATCATATCAATAAATTAAAAATATCATGTCAAAAACCTTTCACTTGCATGCTCGATGCTAATTGCTTCCTCGAAAAATTTTGATCCATCAAACCCGAGAGGCTCTTGAAAACTAGGGCTTATCAGTTTATTCAAATTCCTTAGGATCTTCAAATGTTGGGATAGCTTTACTTTCAAGTTTGCCCATCAGGCACACAATCCCTCTCTCTCTTCTTTTTTTTTAAAGTCATTTGAACCAACAACAATTCTGGAATGCTTTGACTAATCAAACCCTTATTCATGTGCGTTTCCCATTGGACCTGATAGCCTAGATCCTACTTACTCATCATTTCTCTCCTTCTTCTTCTTTCTTCTTTTTTTTTCTTTTTTTTTCTATTTTCTATGCTTAACTTCCCTTTTGAGAAGTGAGATGATCATCCCTTTTTATGAGCCCTTGCTTGGAGCTACTAAGTCCTTGCAAAAAAAATTTTGCCTCAGTATTTAACTTTGTCCTTCATCCAATTGATTTCCTGCAATTGCTTAGTATCTCAACCAATGTCTCTGTTACTACTTCCTTCAATATATCTTCTCCTTAATCCTTCAGAAATTTTACCCCAATATGGCCAATTGAATGCAAACAAAGTTGCCAAAAAATTGCCCCAGTTTTAGCCATTCCAATTTATTTGCCCTAACTTTTGCGTAAACCGGCCTTTCGAGTTTTTAGTTTAATAGGCTCTTTTCTTCTTCTCTTTTTTTTTGGGTACCACTTTTTCTAGATTATCCATTGGGATAACATTTTCCCCCTTCAATTGGAACTTCCAAGTTCTTTTTAGTATGGATTGTTCATCAGGGGATTACCATTAGATGGTCAAATCATAGTGTTATACTCATGTTCACCTTACCTGAAGCATTATGTAACAGACAGACATAGATTCAAAAGTACAACAGAAAAGAAATAAACAACCTCCAGACTAGTCTTAGAAATTTGACTACACAAAGGGTATTTATAAAGGATGAATACGAAAAAAAGCACAAACATGGTATGGGGTTCAAAATGGTATTGCCCCAATATAGATTGATTTAATCGTCATGAAACCAATCTTTGTTGCTTACTAGACATTATGCTCAATGATTTCCTTTTGCTGAGCATCTACATCAAACCAATTTGAACCAAAGAGAAACTTGCCCCAGTTTAGGACTGAATTGAATAGGGCAAAAACTTGCCCTAGTGACCAAAAGATTTGCCCTAGTGTAGGTTAAACCAAGCTACAAAAAAATGCCCCTATGTAGGGCCAGCTCGAATGGGGTACAAACTTGTCCCAATGTAACTTTCCTTTTTTCTTTTTTCTTTTCTTTCAATTCTTTTTTTTAAAGGAGCAATGAGCTAGATACTTGGATGAGCATGACCTTTTGTCTCAACATTAAAGTTAACGAAAACGACAACAACCCTTCATTAATCAGAATGAACTTTGTAAAACCCCAAAATTTGCTTGTTTCATGATATATATTCATTTTATAATATTTGTGTTTTTTGTAAATTTTTTTGAAATTATTTGAATTGTTTGATTATTTTAATATATTCCTCGATTTCCATGCGCGCTGAGCGGGGCCGAGAAAATAAAATATTTTCCCTGAGGTCGAAAAACTTTGGACTATGGAAACGTCGACGGGGGATCTTACTAAACCTAAGGCCGGACATAGTTTACGAAGTTTTAATTTTTTGAGATTTTATCTAATAAATAAAATCGCAGAACGTTTTATTATCCGGTGGATGATAAATACTATTTTTGCTAACTGTAACTTTTGTCCAATCGATAATAGCTTTTGTAGAGTTTAAGTCATATTTTCTAGAGTGCACTTTAATGACATCACCAAAATGACATCATCACCATGACATCAGCCTTGACTTTTTCAAAAAGTGTGTGAAGCTTCTCAAGGAAACTTTGTATCAAGCTTCTCAAGGAAGCCACTTCTCTCTCTCCTCCCTTGGTGAACCCCACGGCTATCGGGGGGAAAAGATGACTAAAAATTGTCAATTTTTTCACTTACCCATCACTTTTTCATTTCTAACAAAGTTTCACTTTCCATTCTCTCACTTTTTTCTTTCTCTCACCTTTTCTCTCATCTCCATTTTCTCTCCACTCTCACGGCCCCAACACCATTGTTGCCCACCCAAGCTTGCTTGCTCAAGCCAATCTAGATTCTTGAATCCTCTCATCATCTTGAAGCTTTTCTATTTGGTGATCATCTCTTGATTCTTTCATCTTCATCACTTTCAACCAAGCCCTAAAACTTGAAGTTTTGAGGTAAAGTTCTTGACTTTCATCTTTTCTCTTCTCATTTTCATGATCCTTGGCCACCTTTGTGATTAAGGACTCCTTTTTTCAAGCTTTGGTTGTTGATTGTGTAGGTTTGACTATCCTAGGGTTTCATTGGTGGTGGTGAATGAAAATTGCAAGGAAGCATCAAGGAGCTTGCTTTCTTTTGTTGTCTCTTTAGGTAAGAGGGAGATCATCCTCTTCAACCTATCATGGTGGTGAGGAACACGTTTTTGTATTGATGGTGAGGAATCCATGTGTGAGTTGCTCACTTTGTTGTGTGATTTTTGGTAATGTTGTAATTGGTTGTGTTGTATGACTTTAATACTTGCTATTGTGCAACTTGATGGATTGGATTGCTTTGAATGCTTGGATGTATATACGGAAAGCAAGGGATTCTTACCCCTTTTACTTGGAGGTTCACGGCCATGAGGCCATTGATAGATCCATGATGGAATTTTTGTGCTACTTTGGAACTTAAGAAATCAAGTAATATGTAATTAATAATGTGATGAGAATTTGAGGTTCCTAGCCCTTGGGAGGTGATGGCCATCTAGGGCACCCATTGACAAAATTTTTGTATTAATTAAACTTAGGTAATTAGGTGATTAGATAATTAATTTGGAATTCATAATATGAAAAGAATAAAGAACAAAACTTTATCCTATAGCCTAGAGTGATTATTGGATAAAGAAAGAACATGAGTGTGGGTGAGGTTGTGAGGAGCTTAAAATAATTACCTTAAGTGAATTTGAACTAAAACAAAGGAAAGGACTTATCTAATTAAGAGTAATAAAGGTTCAATGAAAAATACTAGAGAATTTCCTTAGAGGGGTTTAATAGGAAAAGTATGTTTTCACCCTTGAGATTTGGACAATGACTTGTCGTGGGTCCATAAGTAGGACCAAGGATTGTTAATACTTGATTGGGCCTAATATGACATGTAATCAAGGACAAGTCATACTATTATTGAATATCTATATATATATATGCATCGAGTCATCAGGCATTGGGAAAGTTCGTTGGACTTTGTTTGTAAGGCTGTATGCCTAGGAGATGAATCACACCTACGTGCAGGTGCAAATAGACTAGTGTAAGTCACTTGTTGACCTTGGGGGCATCGGGGTGCAGATATCTCACAATGAACAGTTGGTAGCTCTTCTGTGTCATAGGACAGACCGATGCAAATGCACCGACAATCTGGACTAAGACACTGTCCTATATCGCGATCTTGTGAAGAATGCGTTGTATAAGCCATGTTGCATAATTTGTTGATATTGAAAGCACTTGATTTGAGATTGATGAGATACAGACATGTCTCCTTGATCATTCTCTTCGATGTTGTGTCTAGCTCCATAGAGTAGGATTTTGGCACTTTGTGCATGTGCATAGTCTGTCAACATATTTATCTGGCATAAATATATGTGATTATAGAACTATTTCTTTTAATGATGTTATGATTATCTATATTATTAAATTGCATATCATCTGAATCTTGATGTTGTTTATTAAATTGCTTAAATTGCTCACCTCTTTTCTGTATTCTGCTATTCTATTTATATCTATGCTTCTTAAAAGACCGAGGCGAGGAAGAGCCTGAGTTTCCTGGTTTTGGGGCGAGTTAGTCTTCTGCTTGGCTATGGCATCTCGGTGAGATTTTCTAGGGTATGCCAGGCTGAGGTTCCATGGAGGCATTGACTGTTGGCACGTCAACTTGATCACCGAGTGCTTCGTCTACATGGGAGATGTGACTGTATCTTTGGCTTGGGGTCGTTATGATCCACATGTCTTCTCTGTTGATGTTTCTGTATGGCTGGAGTTCTACATGCCGATGTGTGAGGTGTGGGGTGACCATGAGTATACTCCACACGAGGATTCGCTCCTATCTTCTACACGAGCTCCTGCTCGTGAATCTGTTGCTCCTGTGAGGATTTCCTCTTCTGAGGAGGATCCTATGGAAGAACCTGAGGAGGATCCAGCTGAGGCTCTTTCTCAGTAGCTGTTAGGGGCATGAAACTTTTTGTAGTCTTGGTGGCTATCTGTATAACCTTTTGGGCATGTAAAGCTTCTGCTTTCTTTTGCTAAAACTATTGATGTATTTAATGACTTATGTTATGTACCTAAATATATACGTTATGTATCTTTTGTATAAAAGTATGGTTTGATACTCATGTTGAGTTCCACTAAGTTTATGTTTTCCGCTTACAAAAAAAAAAAGAATTGCTAAGTTAGGATACTTTATTGATGAACAGGTTAATACCTATAGATAAAATAAACTGGGTCTTAATAGTTTCTTTTGAGTTCCGTTTGTTTGGTGCGACGTCCTCCTCCCGAAAAAAGGGGCGTTACACTAGTTTCGTATCAGAGCCCCGGTTTGAGTTTTCTTTTGGGTTTTGTGGTTAGGTCTGTCATATTTGTGCTGTGTGATTTTCTGTGTTTGGTTTTCGAAAGGTTACATCTAAACTTTCCTTGTGTTTTGTTTAGTTGACTCTGCAGAAAAGTAATGGTATGTGGTAGAGGAGGACGCGTCAACATGGAACGCGACAACGAGGTGATGGCTATAGCTACTGAAGCAATACAGCGGATGGCAGAAGTTATTGTGCAACAAAATCAACGAGCAGCGCAACAGCAAGAGGCGATTGTTGATGCCCAGAATTTGTCTGAATTTCGTCGAAACAATCCTCCACAGTTAAGAGGCGAGTTTGTGGATTCGAGAGCTGGAAAAGATTTTTGAAGGAATGGGATGTGCGGACGACCGCAAGGTAACTAATGCCACATTTATGCTGGTGGGAGACGGTGAAAATTAGTGGAAAGGAACTCGGAGATTGCTACAAGCAGAAGGAAGGGAAATTACATTGGAAGTATTCTGCAATGCATTTCTGGAAAAGTATTTTTCGGATAGTGCAAGGCATGCCAAGGAAATGGAATTCCTTGGGTTACGATAAGGTGGGATGACGGTTAACGAGTATGCTACAAAGTTTGAGAGCTTGTCAAAGTTCTCATGGTATCTTCAAATCTAGCCTGATGAGGTGTGAAAATTCTGTAAGTTTGAAAAAGGTCTAAGGGTTGAATTGAAGAAAGGAGTACTACCAATGAGAATGAATCAGTTCTTAGCCTTGATGGATATGTGCTACAGACTTGAAGCGTTAGAGCTATCTCGAGAGGTAAGGAACCGTAACTTTGGACCATCTAGGTTCCAAAGAGGAGGAAACAACAACAACTAGTTTCAGAGGAAGCCCTATTCCCGACCACCGGGAAGTCAACAACGATCACCTGGTGGAGGCTGTAGTGGAAATTTTGGTGGCCATTGAGTTAGTCAGACTGTGACGTCTTCATCAAAGTGTATAAGATGTGGAAAGGACCACTCAACAAAGGACTGTACAATTAAAGGGATTATCTACTTCAAATGTGAAAAGCCTGGACATCTCTCCCGAGATTGCAACCAACCCAAGGCGGAGCCTTCTATTAATAATGCACGAGTTGCAAAACCTCAGGTTGGAGGCAAAGTTTACACGATGAATGGAGCGGAAGCCTCCCAATTTGACGATCTGATAAAGGGAGATTGTACCATAGGAGGTAATCTTTTATCTGTATTGTATGATTCAGGAGCGACCCATTCTTTTATTGCTTATGACTATGTGCGTCGATTAAGTTTACTTGTGTCTTCTTTACCTTTTGATTTAAGCGTTTCTAACCTTACTGCTAAACCTATTGTTACCACCCAAGTTTGTTTGGATTATCCTTTATCTGTTGAAGGTTGAGTCTTTTCTGTTGATTTGATCTATTTACCTCTTTCTCAAATAGATATAATTTTAGGAATGGATTAGTTATCTTCTAACCATATCTTGTTAGACTGTTCCAGTAAAACCATAGTTTTCCCTACAGCTAAAGTTTCTAGATTTTTGACAGCCAAACAAGTTCAAGCTTTCTTAAAAGAAAGAGTTCAGGGATATGTGCTATTGTCTTCCTTAATAGTCGAGAGCGAGATGGATGTGAAGACTATTTTGGTAGTCAAAGAGTTTCCCAAAATGTTTCCTAATAAGGTACCTGGTTTACTGCCTGAGTGGGAGATAGAGTTTACTATCGAGCTTATGCCTGGATCTGGTCCCATATCAATAGCACCCTACAGGATGTCGCCATCAGAATTAGTTAAGCTCAAGAAGCTGTTGGTGGAGCTCTTGGAAAAGCAGTTTGTCAGGCCTAGTATGTCACCTTGAGGAGCTCCAGTGTTGTTGGTCAAGAAAAAGGATGGAACTTCATGCTTATGTGTAGATTATCGTCAGCTAAACAAGGTCACGATCAAGAACAAGTATCCACTTCCGAGGATAGATGATTTGATGGATCAGCTAAAAGGAGCTTCTATTTTCTCTAAAATCGATCTACGTTCGGGTTATCATCAGATCCGAGTGAAGGTAGAGGATATTCCTAAAACGACTTTTTGTACACGTTACGGACATTATGAGTATCTTGTGATGCTGTTTGGAGTGACGAATGTACCTGCCATATTCATGGATTACATGAATAAGATTTTTCGTCCTTACCTAGACAGATTTGTCATCGTCTTCATCGATAACATTCTGATCTATTCTCGAAATTAGGAGGAACATGCTGAATATCTCAGTATAGTTCTCCAGATTCTGAAGGAGAAGAAGTTGTATGCCATGTTGTCAAAGTGTGAATTCTGGCTAGAAGAGGTTAAGTTTTTAGGTCATGTTATCTCGAAGGATGGAATTGCTGTGGATCCGTCAAAAGTTGAAGCAGTTCTACAGTGGGAAAGGTCGAAGACTGTGACAGAGATCCGTAGCTTCGTGGGATTAGCTGGTTATTACCAAAGATTCATTGAAGGATTTTTTTAATATAGCAGGACCTCTCACTCAACTTACGAGAAAGAACTAAGCCTTTATATGAACTGATGATTGTGAAGAGAGTTTTCAAGAATTGAAGAGACGACTGATTATTTCATCAGTTTTGGTTCTACCTGATCCCAATGAACACTTTGAAGTGTATTATGATGCTTCACATCAAGGATTAGGATGCGTGCTCATGCAAAATAGGAAAGTGGTGGCTTATGCTTCAAGGTAGCTGAGAGTACATGAAAAGAATTATCCTACGCATGACCTGGAGTTAGCAGCTGTGGTGTTTGCTTTGAAAATATGGAGACATTTTTTGTACGGAGCAACGTTCAATGTCTACAGCAATCATAAGAGTCTGAAGTACCTGTTCGACCAAAATGAGCTGAACATAAGGCAAAGAAGGTGGTTAGAATTTTGGAAAGACTACGATTTTCAACTCTAGTATCATCTTGGAAAAACAAACATGGTGGCAGACGCTTTAAGTAAAAAGATGCTTAGTATCTCTAATATGATGATCAAGGAAAAGGATTTAATAGAACAATTCTAGAATATATGAACGTCTGTGAAGTTGACACCGAGGAAGATTTGTTTGAATATGGTCACTATCTCAAGTGACTTGATGGAAGAAATTCGAGAGAAACAGAAAGATGACGAGTTTCTACAAAATGAGAGGGAGCTGATGAAGCAAGACATTGTGTCAACAGTTCAGGATGGACATGACGGTATTCTAAGGTTCAAAGGCAAGGTTTGTGTGCCTAGTGATCTGAAGCTGAGGAAATTAATTCTTAATGAAGCTCACAAGAGCCAGTTGAGTATACACCCAGAATGACCAAAATGTACCAAGATCTAAAGCGGTTATTCTGGTGGCACGAAATGAAGAGGGACGTTGCCAAGTACGTGTCATCTTGCCTGGTTTGTCAGAAAGCCAAGGTTGAACATCAGAGACCTTCAGGAATGTTACAACCTCTACCTATTCTCGAATGGAAATGGGATAGCATCGCGATGGATTTTGTGATTGGATTACCGAAGACCCGAAAAGGTTACGACTCGATATGGGTAATTGTGGATCAGCTTACGAAATCTGTGCACTTCTTACCAATTAACATAAGGTATTCAATATAGAAGTTAACCCAACTATATATTGGTGAGATTGTTAGACTTCATGGTGTGCCTTCCAGTATTATCTCCAATAGAGATCTGATGTTTACATCAAGGTTTTGGCAGAGTCTTCAAGAAGCAATGGGAACAAAACTTCATTTGAGTTTTGCTTATCATCCTCAAACCGATGGTCAGTCGAAAAGGACGATCCAATCACTGGAAGATCTACTGAGAGCTTGTACTCTAGAACAGACTGGAAGTTAGGATGAGGTTTTGCCTTTAATAGAGTTCACCTACAATAACAGTTTTCACTCGAGCATAAGGATGGCACCCTATGAGGCTCTATACGGACGACGGTGCAGAACACCTTTGTGTTAGTACCAAGATGGGGAGCACCTTACGATCGGACCTGATCTTGTGCAGCAAACAATGGAGAAGGTTAAGATGATTCAGGAAAGGATGTAGTCAGCTCAAAGTCGACACAAAATCTATACGGATAAAAGAAGGAAGCCTCTTAAGTTTGAAGAAGGCGAGCATGTATTTTTGAAAGTCACACCCATGACTGGGGTTGGCCGAGTTCTTAAATCTAGAAAACTTACTCCAAAGTTCATCAGACCTTACCAAATTCTTCGACGGATAGGTCCAGTAGCTTACCAAATAGCTTTACCACCTATTCTTTCTGACCTTCATAATGTTTTTCATGTGTCGTATTTGCAAAAATACATTCCTGATCTAAACCATGTCATAGCACCGGATAAAGTAAAATTAAAAGAGAATTTAACCTATGAGACACTTCTTGTAAAGATTGAGGATAGGAAAGTGAAGCAACTCAGAGGAAAAGAGATTCCATTAGTGAAAGTGATTTGGAATGACATAACCGAAGATGCGACGTGGGAGTTAGAGGACAAGATGAAGGAACAACATTCACATCTATTCTAAGGTATGAAAAATTTCGAGAACGAATTTTCTTTTTAGAAGGGGAGAGTTGTAACACCCCAACAATTGCTTGTTTCATGATATATATTCATTTTATAATATTTGTGATTTTTGTGAATTTTTCTAGAATTATTTGAATTGTTTGATTATTTTAATATATTCCTCGATTTTGCGTGCATACTGAGCGGGGCCAGAAAAATAAAATATTTTCTCCGAGGCCAGAAAACTTTGGACTATGGAAACGTCGACAGGGGATCTTACTAAACCTGAGGTCAGACACAATTTACGAAGTTTTATTTTTCAAGATTTTATCTGATAAATAAAATCGCAGTACGTTTTATGATCCGTTGGACGATAAATACTATTTTTGCTAATTGTAACTTTTGTCCAATAGATAATAGCTTTAGTAGAGTGTTAGTCATCTTTTCTAGAGAGCACTTTAATGACATCACCAAGACGACATCATCACCATGACATCACCCTTGACTTTTTCAAAAAGTGTGTGAAGCTTCTCAAGGAAGCTTTGTATCAAGCTTCTCAAGAAAGCCACTTCTCTCTCTCCTCCCTTGGTAAACCCCATGACTATTGGGGGGAAAAGATGACTAAAAATTGTCATCTTTTTCACTTACCCATCACTTTTTCATTTCAAACAAAGTTTCACTTTTCATTTTCTCACTTTTTCCTTTCTCTCACTTTTTCTCTCATCTCTATTTTCTCTCCACTCTCACGGCCTCAACACCATTGTTGGCCACCCAAGCTTGCTGGCTCAAGCCAATCTAGATTCTTGAATCCTCTCATCATCTTGAAGCTTTTCTCTTTGGTGATCATCTCTTGATTCTTCCATCTTCATCACTTTCTACCAAGCCCTAAAACTTGAAGCTTTGAGGTAAAGTTTTTGACTTTCATCTTTTCTCTTCTCATTTTCGTGATCCTTGGTCACCTTTGTGATTAAGGACTCTTCTTTTCAAGCTTTGGTTGTTGATTATGTGAGTTTGACTATCCTAGGGTTTCATTGGTGGTGGTGGACGAAAATTGCAAGGAAGCATCAAGGAGCTTGCTTTCTTTTGTTGTCTCTTTAGGTAAAAGAGAGATTATCCTCTTCAACCTATCATGGTAGTGAGGAACGCATTTTTGTGTTGATGGATAGGAATCCATGTGTGGGTTGCTCACTTTGTTGTGTGATTTTTGATAATGTTGTAATTGGTTGTGTTGTATGACTTTAATACTTGCTATTATGTAACTTGATGGATTGGAATGCTTTGAATGCTTGGATGTGTATATGAAAAGCAAGGGATTCTTACCCTTTTTGCTTGGAGGTTCACGGCCATGAGGCCATTGATGGGTCCATGATGGAATTTTTGTGCTACTTTGGGACTTAAGAAATCAAGTAATAAGTAATTAATAATGTGATGAGAATTTTAGGTTCCTAGCCCTTGGGAGGTCATGGCCATCTAAAGCACCCATTGACAAAATTTTTGTATCAATTAAAACTTTGGTAATTAGGTGATTAGATAATTAATTAAGAATTCATAATATAGAAAGAATAAAGAACAAAACTTTATCCTATAGCCTAGAGTAATTTTTGGACAAAGAAAGAACATGAGTGTGGGTGAGGTTGTGAGGAGCTTAAAATAATTACCTTAAGTGTGTTTGAACTAAAACAAGAAAGGACTTATCTAATTAACAGTAATAAAGGTTGAATGAAAAATACTAGAGAATTTCCCTAGAGGGGTTTAATAGGAAAATTTTGTTTTCACCCTTGAGATTTGGACAATGACTTGTCGTGGGTCCATATGTGAGACCAAGGATTGTTGATAATTGATTGGGCCTAATGTGGCGTGTAATCATGGACAAGTCATACTATTATTGAATATCTGTATATGTATGTGCATTGAGTTATCATGCATTGTGAAAGTCCGTTGGACTCTGTTTGTAAGGCTACATGCCTAGGAGATGAATCACACCTACATGCGGGTGCGAATAGACTAGTGTAGGTCACTTGTTGACCTTGGGGGCGTCGAGGTATGGGTATCTCACAATGGACAGTTGGTAGCTCCTCTGTGCCATGGGACAGACTGATGCAAATGCACTGACGATCCGGACTGAGACACTGTCCTATATCACGATCTTGTGAAGAATGCCTTGTATAAGCCATGTTGCGCAATTTGTTGATATTGAAAGCACTTGATTTGAGGCTGATGAGACACAAGCATGTCTTCTTGGTCATTCTCTCCGATATTGTGTCTAGCTCCATGGAGTAGGATTTTGACACTTTGTGCATATGCATAATCTGACAACATATTTATCTGGTATAAATATATGTGATTATGGAACTGTTTCTTTTAATGATGTTATGACTATCTGTATTATTAAATTGCTTATCATCTGAATCTTGATGTTGTTTATTATGTTGCCATGTTGTAAGGCATTCTGCGCCATTTCTGGTTCTTTACTGCCATAATTGGTATTGATGTTTGATATCTCACCTCTTTTCTGTATTATGCTATTCTATTTATATCTATGCTTCTTAAAAGACCAAGGCAAGGAAGAGCTTGAGTTTCCTAGTTTTGGGGTGAGTTAAGCATCCCAGCGAGGTTTTCTAGGGTATGCCAGGCTGAGGTTCCACAGAGGCATTGACTGTTAGCACGTCGACTTGATCATCGAGCGCTTTGTCTACGTGGGAGATGTGACTGTATCTTTGGATTGGGGTCGTTATAATCCACCTATCTTCTCTTTTGACGTTTCTGTATGGCTGGAGTTCTATATGCCGATGCGTGAGGTGTGGGGTGACTATGAGTATACTCCATACGAGGATTCGTTCCTATCTTCTGCACGAGCTTCTGCTCATGAATTTGTTGCTCCTGTGAGGATTTCCTCTTCTGAGGAGGATCATATGGAGGAGCCTGAGGAGGATCCAGCTGAGGCTCCTTCTCAGTAGCTATTGGGGACATGATACTTTTTGTAGTCTTGGTAGTTGTCTTTGTAGTCTTGGTGGTTGTCTGTATAACCTTTTAGGCATGTAAAGCTTCTGCTTTCTTTTGCTAAAACTGTTGATGTATTTAATGACTTATGTTATGTACTTAAATATATATGTTATGTATCTTTTGTATAAAAGTATGGTTTGATACTCATGTTGAGTTCCACTAAGTTTATGTTTTCTACTTACAAAAAAAAGAAAGAATTGCTAAGTTAGGATACTTTATTGATGAACAGGTTAATACCTATAGATAAAACAAACTGGGTCTTAATAGTTTCTTTTGAGTTCCGTATGTTTAGTGTGACGTCCTCCTCCGATAAAGGGGGCGTTGCAGACTTTATGAGGCTTGTAACGTGGCCAAGGTTAAGGGTTATGAAAAGAAAGATATAAGGCTCAAATAAATGTTTAAGGGTTAAATGGGACTAAGGATCCTTGTTCAAAATTAAACTTTGTCAGCTGTTTTTGCTCTTTCAAGTGTACTCTTCTCTTATTGTTCTCCATTTCTTCCCATTTTCTTTTCACTTCAATCATTCACCTTTGTCATGGCCTGTTTCATTTCATTTTCTTTCTTCTTTCTTTCCTTTCTCTCTTTTTATTTTTTCCATCATGTTTTTTTTTACTTTTTGCCCTTTTCACCTTTTCTTTTTTTTTTAATGCTTCAAAATAGTCACCATAGAAATCAACATTTGTTTTGTGCTATTCCCTAATGTAGTGATGATCCTTGTCCGAGGTTCTTTAAAGAAATTTTTCAAGTTCAAAAGGGGGTAACAAGGGATAATAAAGATGAATTCTTGTGAAGGAGAGAGAAAAGATGGTCAATCTTCATTTCAAATATTGATTGCTCATTTTCAAAATTTTTAATTTAGAAACAAAAGGATAATGCACACCAAGTGATTACTTATTTGCTCCCTTTTTATTTTCTATTTTTTAATAAATTTTTTTATATCTCTTTTTATCTTCTTTTTCTTTTTTGCAAAGGGCATCTGCACACGGGGGCTTCATGACCACCAAAAGTTTTCTAAAATGAGGGTCCCACGGGATCCGAACCAAAAGAAAGCAAGCAAATAAAAGAAAAGAATGACAATAAAGACATGACAAGAACATGAGTGCGAAGAACATAGGTAAAAGGAAACAAATCCACACAAATCCATTGCATCAATGCTTCAAGAACGTTTACATAAGTTCAAGCATACAAAAGTATAAGATGACAATTAACGTTTCAAATCACCAATTGCTCAGAGGTTCTGAGTTACTAGAGGGCGATTGATATAGATTGGATGAGTTAGAACATATGAACTTGGAAAGGGAACTTAGTATGAGGTTTGGTAAGCACTGGCTTCTAGCTCTTCCTCCCTTGTCGATTCCACCATCTTAGGAAAACTGCTCTCTATATTTCCAACAGGTAACTTGCCTGATCTTGCAAGTTTCTCAATCTTTTCTAATAATCACATATTTTATACATTAATAAACCATCATTTTTAGTCATTTACACTTTCTATATACTTAATTGATTAAATTTGGTTATGTTCTATAAGTTTAGACTCAAATTGGACTTAATTAATTTTTTTAACAAGATTTACATCTTACACTGTTTCTGTATTTTGGTCATTTTTGAGTTCTAGATGTCTAATAATTATGTATCTTACCTTGTAGGAAAGATAAGAGAAAGCTATGCAACTTTCATGAGATCTCTAGGTGAAAATCAAACATCTATTGGAACTAATTGGGCTTGGAAGTCAGAATACGAGTTTTGTGATTGGAACCTGAATAGTGTGCAGTAATCAAAGCATAACTCGGGCTGTAAGAACTAAATTGGGCTACAATTTTAGCATCTGTAAGTTAAGACTCATATCTACAACTTTTATGAAGAACATAACACTCAATTCAGATTGCTTAAAGGTCATATTGGGCTTACAAGTCAGAATAGATGAGCTGTAACTGGGCTTGAATAGTGTGCAGTAATCATACCATATTGTGAGTTGTAGGAATGCTTTTGGGCTCAAACCAACGACATTTGAAAGCTAAGATCCAGGCCTACAACTTTTGTGAGACCACTTAGTGATAAAATGATGAATGCAATGAGTTTAGTACTGAATGATTTCAGAAACAAAGAATCTCAATAATTTTCTACTTATCAAAAGTCATTTGGCATTTTTCACTCATTTTCCACTCATCCACTCACTCATGAATCAGCTCCCTTGTCATTTTTATCCCTAATTCTCTATAAAAAAAAGCCTTGGCTGATCATTTAGGAATCTTGGTGTTAGATATCAAGATCATGCTATTGTGTTGTTTGATTATCTTGTTGTAGTTTTCTTTTGTTCTAAATTAGAGTTATGTTCTTCTTCTTCTTCTTCTTCTTCTCTCTTTCTTTCTTCTTGTCTATGAGTAACTAATTTTATTTTACTTAGGTGAAAGGGTGAAACTTTTGGTAATAAGTTAAGGTTAGATTAATTTCTTTCTTATACTTAAATGATATATTTTCAAATAGTCATTATACGTGTTGTATTTTATTTTCAATCAATTTAGAAACCCTCATTGTAAAGTGGAGATCTTGATTCATTATAGACAAGAGGTTAGTACAATGAATGCTTGAGCTCATTTATAAGTGGTGGTATTAATAGATGATTTAAGGAATCATAATATAATTATGTATGTAATTTTTAATAAACTTTGAATATTGTATTTTTCGATTGGAACATCCATTATTTGTGAATTCTAATTGAGTTATAAAAAGAATTAATCTTGTCCTTAATTTATTTACTAAGAGTGGATCTCCTAACCAAAGTAAGTTTTTTTTTACTTGAAACAACTTGCACTTGGATTTGTAACTTATAATTCTCATCACTTTCCCCAACCAAAATTAGGTCAAAAAAATCCTTGTAGGCAGCCCCCTGCCATTAGCCCAATGAAAGGTGCTCCTAAGGTCCCCATAAAGTATGTGCTCATTTTTGACGAAGTTAATGGTGGTTGAACGTGGGCTGCCAACATTCTCGACCTTTGAGCGTATTACTTAAAAGTCTCATCATTCTTCCTTTGACTTGCCCCTAGCTGCTTTAGGGTAGGTGTGGTATCAATGTTAAATCGATATTGCCCCAAGAATAGATTTGTCAAATCATCCCAACAAGAAACCTTTGAATGGTCAAGTTGCATGTACCATTCTAAAGACAGCCTGGTCAGGCTTTCATGAAGAAATTGATTAAGAATTTTTGATCTCGTGACCAAATGGTCATTTTACTGATGTAGGTCTTCAGATGAAACTTTGGATTGGTGCTTCCATCGTAGTTTGAGAAATCTAAAATTTTGAAGTCTTTGGGGATATTAACTTCAACCTCCAGGCACAGTTCATCGATTCCCATCGAGTCATTTGGGTTAGGACCTTGAATGACTTTAATTTGCTCCTGCATCTTTCCGATCAATTCATCTCTTAAATTTTCTTTTTCTGAGTTGTTGTTCAGGAATATCTTCACTAGCTATTCATGAGTAGCTTCTACCTTGTTGTTCTCCCCTTCATGATTTCTGTTCATTGAATCATCACCTTCATTTGCATCTATCCCAGTGTCAGCAGGGGTTCCATTTGTTGGTCTAAGGGTCTCAATTAACTGTCTCAGTAAATTCTCGACCCTTGATTGTCCTTCTGCCATTGCATCAATTCTTCCCCTCATTTCATCCATCTCTCAACCCAAATTTCTTTCTGAGTTTGACATCTTTTACAGCCTATTTTGTGACCTGGTCTCGTAGGTCTGGGTTTGTGCAATCTGCATTTTCCGAAGACGAACAATGGTTCAAGTTTTTTTATTGTTGTTTTTCGTTGTTGTTTTTAAAAAAAAAATTATATTAATGGAATTAAAAAAAACATTTTTTTTACATTTTTTTCTTTACAACAATGGATGATGAAAACTTGTTTTTTTTAATATACAGGATGAATGCAATGATGGATAAATAGTTGGTCCTTTAATAGTGATTTGCTTCCCCTTTTAAAAACCCTTTTTAAAAACCCTTTATCTAAGTAAAAAGAAAAACTTTTCCTTAAGAAGGGTAGGTTGTGGTTTATCACATTAACAGACCAAACTACTTATTAGGTATATGTATAATAGAAAATATGATATGGGTAAAATTAAAGATAACGAGAAGGTATGTTCCCTTTGTGCCCTAAAGGATTGCCTTAAATTTGAAGAGTTCTATCCTAAGGATCTATGAGTCTTTTTTATTCAAGAGAACTTTTATTAGGTGATGCTACTATTCTAAAGGCCTCTAGAGCTAAGTCTCATTTCAGAACGTTGACCACAAACAGTGAGTAAACCACTAAGTGTGGGACATTCATGAAAAAGGCTCACTCTAGATGAGATTTTTGTAATAACTAAACAGGATGTACATCCAAAATGGCTACCACTACGCAACCTCTACCTAACTTAGGCTTCACTCAGACCCGGGTATAGGGCCCCCACTTGAATGTGTGTGCTAAATGTGTAAGTACAGTGTGTGTAGGGAACATACAAACTTTCATAATTCTAAAGATTACCCTTATCCTGCAAAACAGAACAAACACAAAACAAAATTCCAAAAGAAATTCTCTATCCTAAGGTTTTAAAAATAATCAATAAACAAATTAAACAAGATAGAAAAACAATACAAAAACAAAAAAGGTAAAACAAATATATAAATGTCACAAAATTTGCACAACCAACTTACAAAGGCTTGACTCTCAAATGTCCCCAGTGGAGTCACCATCTGTCGCGACCGTGATCACGGCAGGAGCGACGAAAAATAAGTAATTTATTAGGAGAGAGATGGAGTCGCCACCAATTTTGTTTGAAATAGGAAAAATTGAAAAACTTAAAAAAAATGCTCTTCGAAATTAGATTAGATTCGGGAGACAATTATGTATAGGGACGAGTAGAAACTTAATCCCACAGGACCCCTAACACATCCATCCTAAGACGGTATCTTAAATTAATTGTATAAATTTTTATGACTCTTGAAAATATTTATTTTATCCCTTTTTAAAAAAAGAATCAAAATAAACAAATAAATTATGAAAATTAAATTTTGACAGAATAAAGATTCTGTTCTTATGTATCCTATGTCATTCTTTAGAAAAATAATTGTGAGTTGATTTTGAAAAGATTTTTATTTTGAAAATTCTTTTGATTTTTATTTTTTTATTAAAAAAACGAATCATTAAGCTGTCCCAACTTAGATGATCTTAAAAGAGACTACAGGATTAACAAACTGTCACAACTCAGCTAATCTCACTTTATTCTTCTTAACAAAGTTCAAATATTTTTTATTTTTGTTTTATTTTATTTTATTTTATTTTTTACATTTTTTTATTTTTATCATTTTTAATTTTTGTTTTCTATTTTTTTTTTACTTTCCTAAGAAGACTAATAACACAAAAAAAAAACTACTCATAAAAGGAAAAGAAAAGATGACATTCACTAAAAGCACCTCACGTGAATTACTACCACGACACCTACCATTTTGACTACTTGTTAACTTATTCAATCCTAGTTATTTTCTTTTGGCTATTCATTTTGTATCAATTCTAAATGATTTGATTCCCTTCATTTCCACACTTTCAGACTTGATAAGAATGCAAACTTATGCATAGGACCACTAGCCACACAATTATCATATCTCCAGATTTCTTTACCACATAGAAACACACACATGTAAGGCACTCGTATAGGCCTAATTACAACAAATTGTCCAATTGTTATTAACTTACAACAAGCAAACACACCAGTATACCACAATCACGTAGTCCAGCATAGACAGCCAGACTTAAATAAGCACTCGTACAGGCCTAATTACAACAGATTGTCCAATTGTTATTAACTTACAACAAGCAAACACACCAGTATACCATAATTGCGTAGTCCAACATAGACAAGCAGACTTAAATAAGCAGCGTTATTCGTCCAATCAAAATACTCCAACTTTCATCCAACTCACTCACAAACTCATTCTGTATCCCGCGGGAAAGTTACAGTAACATACAATCTGATTTGATATCTCACTCACATAAATCTACGGTATAAATACGGTGTGCGTATTTTGATTATACAAAAAACATTATCTGACTCAAAAACTCTATCATCAAATCACAAGAACCAAATGTCAGAATGCCAGACACTCACATATTCGTAGTTGTTCATACTAATAACAAACTTAAGCATTTTATCAAATAGCTTAAGTGCAACCAGAGCAAATATTGACTGAAGACATAAGTTGACATACTAAAAGCTAAACTCAATCAAACTAACAAAATGTAGAAAGGGAGAAAATCTCATGATCTATCACAACAAGACTTCATTGCTCATTAATCAGTCAGACCTCTCAGTAGAAAAACAGCAAAGAAGAAGAATAATCAATAAGAAAATGAGGGATTACCGAACAGAGTTCTCCAAATGGCTGGGTACAATTGTTCCCAATCTTTCAGATCCAAAAATTTCCCCAAAATACAGAGCAGAATACAAAAAAAAAACCTCTCAGAGTATTACAATATTTCTCTCGAATTTTCTCTCCGAAAATACACACGAAAAATCCCTCCTTTTCTAATTTTTTCCCTCTCTCTTTTCCTCTCTGATTTTCGTCCTTTATAGAAGCCTGGATGAGGGGAAAATGGAGGTTCCTCGGGTTGTTAAGCCCGAGTCTTCTCACATCTTCAAAAATTGCATCCTTGCGCCTTGAGTTCTGTCAGCACAGGGGTAACAGTTGCTTGTGGTTCTTGTGTTGTAGAGCTCCCATCTTCTCAAATCTTCCATTTTTGTGCATATTCACTCTACTCCATGTAAGATCCAGTTTCTAATCCCTGCAATCTACCCAAAAATTGCATCCTCACGCCTTGAGCTTTGTCAGAACAGGAGTGACGATTGCTTGTGGTTGGATTGTGGAGCTTGGGGGTTCGCGGGTTAAAGCGAATCCACGGAGGGGAAGAACTGGTTGGCTAACGCTCTTGCTCTTGGAGTTGCTGAGTGCTACTGCTAGGATTTGCAGAGGCTAGAGAGAGAGGGATGACGACTGGTTGCAAGTCGCGTGAGGGAGTGGAGAATGTGTCTGCAACTAGGTTAGGGATGAAAGGTGGCTAGGGTTCTCAGAGGGTAAAGGGGCTACATGGATTTTCTTTATATTTTTTTTTCGAAACTAATAGGGTTTGGCCTGTAAGTAGTGGGGTTCGGCTTGCAAGGATTGCTGGCTCAAATTTAGTGAGTTTTGCGTTAGACTGGATAAACTAGCCCAAACCCCCTTTTCTTTTTTTTTTTATTCACCTCCTTTTTTAAAAAAATTATTTTATTAATTTATATATATATATTTTATTTATTTTTACTTTATTATTTTTTTAGATCCGGATAAAATTAGGTGTTCACATTAATTAAGTAGTTTAAGTCAATTCTGAAGCTAATAACAGTTATTTTTCATATATAATATTACAGCAAAGTAACTAAACCACCTCAAAAAGTCACAAAATTAAATAAACATGTTAAATAAGTATTATACTACTTCTGTAATCATAAACAAGTCTAACATATTTTTCGAGGGTGTTACACTAACTATGTGATGCATATATATGTAGTTGCTAACTTTTGCAAGATATTATCCATGTACGTATGATCTAAGCTCGTGGAGCTCATGTAATGAAGCTTTGGTAATGAAGTTTGTATTTTAAGCTCTTCTTCTTGTATGTGATCACGCTTAGGAAAATAAATAACTACTTAGCATGAAAAGTTCTAGTAAATTAGGAAAATAATCTAGACTATCCAAATAAGTAAGTAGGACGAAAAGTCAAGATAACATGAGTTAAAAATAATTTTACAGAAATCAGGATTTGAAATAAAGGACACTGGATCTGTGAGAGTTTAGAAGACCCTAAAATATAGAGAGAAAAAAAATTTAACCCACAACTTTACGCCTAAACCTTAAGTTCAATTAAACTATGGAGGCTTAATTATAATTGGCGGTACCTTTAAGATTAGACAAAAACATAGTCAAATATTCCATAAAATAACGAGATTATAACATAAGTGGCATGCTGCCCTGAGTAATCGTGTAGAAATTAATAAGTTATTATTATTATTATTATTATTATTATTATTATTATTATTATTATTATTATTATTATTATATAATTTTAGGATTCCTAGAGTAGGACGCGGCATGACCCTTTCCTTTCATATCTTTGGAGACGGCTACACCTAACGGACAATCCTTGCCTCCCATCTCAATCATAACAAGGTGCACTAAGACAGTTACTCTGCTAACGGTTACAAAGTTTTAACAAGTGCTTCCTCAATTAAATGAAAAACACTTACAAAAATTCAGAAACATATTTCCATCTCAAAATTTATTCCAAAGCCATCATCGATCTCAAATTTCTCATCAAACTCAAAAAAATTTAAAAAATTAAAACTCATCATAATATTAAAATTATTTCAAAAATAAATATTTCAAATTTAAAAAGAGTTATACAAACAATCATCAAGATTAAAAAAAATACACCACATTATGACTATAACTTGAATAATTTCTAAACATCTGGTCCCCCCCCAAAAAAAAAAGTGCCAATATGTAAAATAGCCATTCACCAATTAGAAGCTTTGCTTGGATGAACCAAAATATGAATCATCGTCACATGATTTTTTAACTAGAACCTCTTACTCTTTTATAAAGAGCCTAAGAAAAGGTTAATTACACTTACATACCTTAAGGCCTATAAAAAATCATTCCTATGGAGAGAATTATATTATTTATCCGATGTGGGACTTGAAAATAAAACATAAAACTTCATTTTATGTGAGACTTAACTAACAAGTTTATTATTATTATTATTATTATTATTAAAAAAGAATTTGGGTTGGGTTAGACTTTTAAAAACTTGCGATATTACATTCCTCCCCCTTAAAATAAAATTTGTCTTCGAATTTTAAATGAGTTTGAGTAAAATTAGATTTAACACAAAAATATTTAACAAAACCAAATGAATAAGACCTAATTTGACAATACAAAAACTAAAATGTATTTCCAAGATAAAGTGAGTGATAATACTTTCGTGCCTGTAAGTTGCGCCCGAGTAGACAAGCTACAAGCAAAATTCTATTATGCAACTCATGTCTGCAGCTAATAGGACCTACCACCCAAGCTGTCATACCAATTTTGTCACAACCTGCCTAAGCATCACGATTGGCGCACGAGTTAAACCCCTAAAACTTCACTAGCTTAGCAAGCCTAATTTAAAATGTTTTCCAAAATATACATCAACCATCAAAACTTTTAAAAATGTAACCAAATTCTCAGTATAAATCCAAAACTCAAAAATAAAAACAAAACAATAAAAGCTCAACTTTTATTTTACAATCTAAACAAATACCCTACAGTTACAAATTAGAATCAGGAATGATTAGAGTGAATAATAACATCAAAATTATCACAATTAACTACCTGCAAATGTGATAAAAATATTAGGGTGAGTCCACTAACCTATTGAACTAATAAAATACATAATGAACAAGAAGGGAAAGCAATAAATACGCATGAATTTTTTTTTCTAAAAGGTTTACAAGTCATAAGAGAATAATTTTGTAACTAATGAATGCAAACAAATTTAATTAAATATATAAATAGATAAAAGCAAATAATTTTTTTAAAAATAAATATTTTCTTAAAAAATTAAATAAAGTATCAAACTTTTCATAGAAGTTACACATTGAGAGGATTAAATTCTGAGGTGGCTCCACCACACTGATAACCTCTTTCGCTTTTGAAGGACCAGTCACCAAACAGTAATTTCATCTAATAGGCAACCCTTCCTCTAATATCTCTTGAGATGGCTCCACCTTGATGGCAATTCCTTGCCTGTGACATAGGCAGCTATACCTAACTTAATTGCCAGTCCTTTCATCCCATCTCAATTATAACAAAGTGTACCAAGACTATTACCCCCACTAACGGTTACAGAGCTATAACAATTGCAAGCTCAATAAAATATAAAATACTTATGAAAATTTGGAAAAATAATTTCATCTCAATATTTTTTTCCAAAGCTAGCATCTATCTCAGATTTCTTATCAAACTCAACAAGTTCACAAAATTAAAATTCATCCATATATTAAAATTATCATGTAAATAGATATTTCAAAATTGAAAGAAAATACCAATAATCACCAAGATTAAAATAATATATCACATTTTGACAAGAACTTGAATAATTTCTAAAAGTCTTGTTTCCCTAAAAATTAAAAAGTGCCATTATGTAAAATTCTCACTCACCAATTAGAAGCTTTGCTTAGATGACCCAAAACTCTAATTCTCATCAAATGCTGCTCACAAAATTTTTTAATTAGATCCTCTTACTCTTTTATAATATAAAAAAGCCTAGAGTAAAAAGACAATTACAATTGTCTACCTTAAGGACATTATAATGTGTGGCTTTTCATTGATTTTTTTCTCATTTTTTTTGTTAATTATGGGAAATCAAGAAAAAGCTTTTTTTTTTTTTTACATTTTTGCAACTGTTACGTTGATTCATCACTCATGTGTTATTTAAATATTGAGTTATTCAACTATATACTCTTTAAATATTGAAATTAACTTGTATTTTATTAAAAATATGAAAAAAATTTAATATAATATTTATTCTTATTTATTTGGGTTTTCTAATTAGACCATTAGACTTCTAATAGAACCATTAACCCATTGGTCAGAGTCTCTAACCAAGTCGACTTCCAATTCAAGTCATACAATTATGGTTAAAAGAAATGATTAAATGTTGGTTAAAGGATCACTATGCACCACTAGACTTAGATACATTCCATCTAGCCACTCCAGATGATTGACTTCAATATTATTCTCCAAATTCTAAATGAACCTAATAAGCATAGATAGTAAGTGACGCACTCTATTATCCCAATCTTTCTTTAATTTGTCATTAGATAAGAAGATGCTTGAACTTCCTAATCCTTATCCATCAAGCAACCTAAGACAAGCGCTCTAGATTTACCTTGATGGAATCATTTAGATGAGAAAGAAAAGTTGATCTAAGCAGTAATCACTCGCAAGCAAGGATCATCTAACCTAGGTTGTATTCTTCTTCACAATTAACAAAACTTGACCATAATCATTAGTTGCAATTAAACATCGAAGGTTACAGTAAACACGACAGTTCCATATCACGCCTCCTAAACTAGTAGTAGAAACCTATCAAGATCTATGTAGTTCTGAACCTAAACGAATCAAGAGATAAATCATAATCAGTTTTAATAGAAGAACACAAATAATTTCAATTATAATTTAGAAGAACAATGCCAACATCACAATATTCATGACATGTCTAGGGTTTTGAAATCACCCTCAACCGTGAGAATATCTATCCAAACATGGTAATAGAAGCCATGAATACAATTAATATAAACACAATAATAAGATATTCAAGAGAGATATAAAAAAATATAATAAATGATGAATAAATCTCTCCTTGAACTCTTGATCTTCATTTCATGCTCTTGTCCTCAATACTTTTAATCTCTTGATATCCTAGTCATCTCCTTCTTCTAAGCAAGAGCTCCCGTTTATGATGGCTCTTCACTTTAGTTGTCTTGCCTTTTTCTTATATAGTGTCTTTGATAACTCCATTAAGTAGAGTTATTTGTTCTTTATTTGTGCATTGAAGTTTGCTAAATCCTGAAGATGTGTGTTAGAATTGTTAGTTTTTAGCTTTTTTTAATTTTAGTCTCCGATATTTGAAATCTTTGAGATTTTAGTTGGATATTGTTGTGAACTTGGGTCTATTCATTTGAATTTTTTACTATTTCTATTCATTAAAACTACATCTTTCATCAAATAAGGAAGAAATCCTGGCAAATCTACAAGAAAAGTTGATAATTCATATTTTGTGTTCATATTTCTTATCTTTAACCTTATCCATATCTTTATCTTTATCTAATATTTGGCATTATTCTCTAATAAATTGATTTGATTTTGACTTGTCTTGGGAAAGACTACCTTATACTTTTCTAGGAGAAAAATGTGGCAATACATATGGGAATGTCCATAAAGATAGGAGATAAGAAATTTGGTCAAACGATTTTTGTAGAAAACTTTTGCTAATGAACCTATTCTGGTAAAATAGGCTTAACTTTCACTCTAGAAGTCCAATAATGTGATTCCAGGTGATTATGGAAAGATAAGAGAGAGATCTACAACTTTGATGTTGACCACTTTCCTTTATCCTTCCAAATTCTATGAGATAATTCCATCTTAAGTTAGTTCGTTTTGGATAAAGGCTACACTACTCTGGCGTGAGTTAGATTTTTTTTATAATAAGGACGATGACTCTCGTGGACTTATAAATAGGGACTTCTAGGAAAGTTTTGAGTGTGATTTTCTGAAAAGCCCTCAAGCATCCAAGAATAACAAAGAGATTAGAGTGAAGATAAAGCCTTAACATCACATCTTTTCATCCTTCCGCTTTTTCTTCTTGTGCTTACTTGTTTGGTATTGATGGTTGGGCTTCTTTGGATAATGTTTTCTCCAATTAGGATGTTCTAATATTCATTTCTAAGGTTTCAATTGAACTTGACATGTAGTTTGAATTTGATTATTTGTTCTTGCTTTCATTAATGGAAAGGAGTTGTTCATTCAATTTTATGCTTAATGTGACATCCTATTTGGTACCTATGAAGCACGGACACACCATTTTTAGGCATGTTTGTGTGTTGAACACGTGTCCGTGTCGGACACGTGTCTGTGTCGGATAAATAGAGGCACATGTATGATACACGTGTCTTGCGTGTTTGAATGTGTCAATTAAAAGGATTATTTTTTTGACTTGGACACGTCTTGGACATGGCTCAGACACGCTTGAACACGTCTAGGACACGGTTTGGACGCGACCCATTAATATTTTTTTTTGAAAAAAAATTAGTTTCCATGACTAATGTCTAATTAATAAGCCTGTAACCCACCCAAGCTCAATCACATGACTGACGTTCCAAGTTACTATTTTCACATATCCGTATTTTAAGTTTATCTTTTCACATATTACTTTTAGGCTTTTAAGTTTTATCTTTTCACACATCACTACTTATATCTACTCCTTCTACTACTGCTTGTATTGAGCCATCCACTTCGTCGTCATTGAAGCTTGCCTCACACTGCTATTCCCTCTAGTTAATTTTTTTAAATGCACATGTACTTATACATGATTAGTTCTATTAAGAGAAGTTGGTTTAGGAGATCTTTTAGAAAAATGTCAATAGAAATTATGCTCCATATTTTTTTAGAGGGATTTACTAGGTAGCAAATATTGACACATATGACATATATTAAGATATTATAAATCTTCAAACTTATAAAAATGAAATTAATAAATTATTAATTTTTTCTTAAATTTTGTAATTATATATATACATAAATCAGATTCTTTAATTTACTTTGATATTAATTTATATATACATATATTTGTATTCCATTTGGACTCTCTAGTATATCAGAAATTGCTTAAGGTTTGAAGGTAGAAAAATCTCTCTGCATTCTGCTATTAACATGATTCAAACAAATGTCTCTTACAAAGGTAATCTATCAAAGGGTTCCACCTCTTCGGACATTTTGGATTCTACCATTCTGAATAATTTTAATGTTCAACGTAATAGTTCATCAGCTCCTAGAATTATTGTGGTCAACTGGCACCCTCCAAATGCTTATTGGATCAAAGTTAACCCTGATGGGGCTGCAAAGGGTTCTCCAGGTACGGCTGCTTGTGGAGGAATCTTCCGTGGTTCAAATTCTGCAACTCTGGCCTGTTTCACATTTAACATTGGTGTCTCATATCCTATATATGTTGAGTTTCTTGGTGCTATTATTGCAATTGAAATTGCTTACAGTAAAGGATGACATAGGCTTTGGTTAGAATGTGACTCCAAGCTTGTTATTGATGCCTTTAAATGTTTGAAGATTGTGCCTTGGAAACTGAGAAATAGATGGCTAAATTATTTAGTTTTAACAAGGAAAATGTCCTTCTTTTGTTCGCATATATACAGAGAAGGAAATGTTTGTGCTGATAAGTTGGCAAATCATGCCACTTTCATTCAGGGTTTTTTGTGGTGGGACTTAATTCCTTCTTTTATTAAGGGAGATTTCTTTCGAGATAGGGTATGACTCCCTTGTTATAGATTCTCTTGATGTTCTTTTCGCCATGGGTTTGGTTGATGCCCCCCCATGTTTTTGTATTCTTTCTTTTTAATTTTTATTTTGGTGTGCTGCAAATGATTGGCATTGCCTGAAGTGCCAACCTAGTTGGGATTTCCTGCATTGCAGTGATGCCTTTGCATGCCTTTTTGGATTAAAAATATATATATATATATGTTGTGTTCGTATCCTACAGTTTTTGAATTTGGTGTGTCCCCGTGTCCATTGTAACGTCCCAAATTTAATAACCATTGTATAACCAGTGTTAGACCATAATCATTAGATTTAAGCCTGCTACTAACTACAACTAAGCATTTTCAAATATAACAATTATGTATATATAGAAAATATGAGCCTCGAATGAATAAATTATTACACAGTATCTGTATTTCTTATAAATACAATACATACATAAATTCCAAAATGAGCTACATAGCTACACTAAGCTAAGCTCTTCAAGATTCTGCTTGTCTTCACTTTCCATAAGTCTTCCTCCCTAAAATCATCATGGAAACACACATGGGGTGAGAATAAGATATTCTCAGTAGTCAAAAACCGTAAACACATGTCATCACAATCATTCCAGCCATTTCAGGGAAAAACACATTTCTAAAATCAAGTCTCATACTTGTACAACTAGAAAGGTGGCAAAAACCAAAACCATTTCCTTTCTCTTCCCAAAATAAATTCTCATTTTTATAAGTTTGTATAAAAACTCATTTATCACAAACAGTTTTTAAGCAATCACTATGCTCACAAAAACACAACATCTTTATCACAAAAGATACAAACACAACAACCTCCATCTCAAAGATACACATAACTGTGGCTACAACCACTATCACACCAGTGGCTACGACCACTGTCTCATCTTAACAACTATGAATGATATTATACAACCGCCTATATAATCGTACATATCATTGATTAATGTAATTGCCCATACAATTACCATGCAAATGCAATGCTTGTTCTTTTGTATGTTTATGCCTAACATGTCCTAAGACAATGGTTATGCAATGAAATTAAAATAGTGTTAGTGCAATGTCATGAAACTCAACTATTCCCAAGTACTCGTTCCTTGTATTTTCCCTAAGTAGTATAGCTCTGACCATTAAATACTACTTGACAATGAATGAACTATTCCACCTCTCAATAATGGGTGTACTATTACCATCTCATATACCATACCTGGCCAAGAATGGACTCTTTTCTACCCATCACAATGAGTATACTTGCACCATTACATATACCATTCACAGATACGTAGGAATAGCAAGTGTGTGAGAAAACATGCAAAGTGATATTTAACACATATTTAACGCCATATTGGATACTCTCCTACACGAGTTCATAACCAATGCCCTTAGACGTGTCTATCCTCCTTCACGAGATTTTCCAACTATCAAATCAGGAACACTCACATACTCACACTGTGTGCCATTCCTATCACATATAATCATCACAGGTGATAGTAAAAACAATCCCATATGGATCAAGAATCTCGATGTAAGCCTATGGCATTCTCAACCCATTGGTTGCCTAAGGTTTCACATTTTCGTCACATATATTTGGTAGTAATTTTCTCCTTGAAAATACTCTCATTAGTGTCTCAATACACTTAAAAGGACATATAAGAATGGTATCAGCCAATAGAGAACTCCATTTCACCAAGATAAGAATCTTGTGAAATCCTGGAACGGGCGCTTAGGCGCTCAACCTAGGGCGCTTAGGCGCTCGGTTGGTAAAGCGTCTCCCCTGTTCTTCCCAGCGATGGGCAATCAAACACTCTTACAAGGGCGCTTAGGCGCTCCTCGCACAGCAACACGTGAATCCTTTCTAGGTTAAGGGCGCTCCTCGCCTAGGTGCTTGTCGCCCATATCCGAAACTGAAGAATTCTGCAGAATTGGTCACTATTCCATTAAGGAATATACCAACTTATAAATAATTCAACTCAAAATCCAAAGGGTTTCTAATCATAAACATGATCCTTAAACACCTTTAAACATCAATTACACCTCATGTATAATTACTATCTCCTCTAAGCATGACATTAAGAATTAAACCATAATATCAACCTACTCAAAGATCAGCTCCTACACAAGCTTTTTCATGAATAAAACCATGATTCAAACCATAGATCATGCATAGTCTAGCTCAACAACAAGTCTATCTCAAATTTCCAAAGAGTTCCTTAAACTCAAACCTTAAGAAAAGTAACCAAATCCACTTTCTATTTTAAACCCACAAAACTCAAAGATGAAGGAAAGAATAGAAGATGAAGAGACAAAATAGAAAAGCACCCCTACCTCTTGTACAACAAGGATGGAGATTCAAGCCTCACTCTTGATCCTGAGCTTCCCCTTTCCCTTTACCTCTTCCTCCTTCTCACGCATTCCCCTTTCTCTTTTTTCTCTTCTCTTTTCTGTTTTCATTTCTTTCTCTGTCGTGAGTAGCAAAGTCTCACTTTGTCACTTATAGCAAAATTCCCATACCGCTAAGAACACTTAGATTCCACCGAGTCCAGTTTTCTAACTTCTAACAAGTTTAAAATAAATCCTAAAATTCATAAAAAATCTTATTGTACCAAAATCACTATTTTTCATATCAGTTGCTAGTCAAACCGGCATTAAAATACACAACCAGTATGCTTAAAAATGTCAAATTAGCTCTGATTATCTTCGAATTTTAACTGTAGCACAGTTCACATATTTGGGACCTAGAAAAAAATTCTCCACAATTATTTCCATTAACTAAGCAGTTTAAGCCATTTTCAGAGCTAATAACAGCTATATTCCACATAGAGTGTTACAGCAAACTGACTAAACGTGCTCAGAAGGCCACAAAACTTAATAGACATGACAAACTAATATTAGGCTACCTCTGTAACTATATACGAGTATATCATGTTTTCACAAGTGTTACATCTGTGTCGTATCTCGGGTCTGTATCCGTGTCGGTACTTCATAGCTTGGTACCGTAGCAACATGGGTAAGTTATCACTTAGTTTATCTATGTTATTTTTTTATATTTAAATTACTAAATTTCTTAATTAATTAGAGACTAAAAACTCTCTTTTCACTATTATTATTATCTAAGGCCCAATTACGCTTCCTGCAACTCCTTATAGCAATTTAATCTAAATCCCTTTTTTTCATCACAAGCTAATACAAATTCTTATACCCTTAATAGTTCTTATCTAATTTCCTTACTGAAATGAATATCAAACCATTTGGGACTTTGATATGTTTTCAAACTTGGTTGTTTAAGTTATTATAAGTAATTCCCTTACTTTCACATTGTACTTTATTAATACTCTCATAGTACTACTAACTAAGTTTAGTTATTATCTTATTAAATTAAGAGGTTGTTCACTTTTCACGGACTATATTACATTCATTCATTTGGATGTGCAAACATTTGTTTAGCTCACACATTAAGCCAAGTCTCTACTTAGTTAAATCACTCGTAATTCTCTCTCGCTGTTGTTATACTAAAAAACCATAATTCCAATTCTACATTTACATTATTATTTGTAAATATATGTACAAGCCTTGAATATTACATGCTTGACACTTTCACAAGAATAAACTAACTACCACATATATCTTATGAATACAATAAGTGAATCCCCACCTCTACATCCATCATACTACACTTCAATGACCTTAATCATAGCTAACTTCTCGGTAGGCATCTAAATATTAGGCTCTGAAAACACCATGCAAATGGGTTGAGAATCAGAAAATTCTCAGTAGATGACATTTAAAATAGTTTACAAAGGATTATAAAATCTTATGGTGTTTCCAGAGGTATCAGATACCTAGAATATTTTCTTTTTTCACAACAAAATAGAACATACACAATATGACATACATGGCTTTGCATTTATACATCATATAGGCAACAATCACATAACTTAAATGTTATTCAAAAGCTGATGCATTTATCATATGCATGAATAAAATGTAGTTATCTTTAGCTAGTTACTTGTCATTCTATTCTCTTTCCACCCTTATGTCTTCTTTTATTTTGAGACCTGCCATGCATGTCCCCACTTTCTCCAGGATAAGGTGTCCCCTACCACTTTAACTTCCGTTCTTTACATTATATATCTCTGTGGAAACAAGTTCCAAGGGGAAAATCATGCATTCTAAAGATCATCTCCCTTACTGAGGGTCATTTCTCAAAACATTATAATGAATAGCAAGTAATCTAGCTTTCTTATTTATGCACATATCATCGTGATGGCCATACAATCTCATCCGTTAACATATCATTTCATGGTAGTCTTTCAACCCATTCCCAAAATCCGCTCATAAATCAAGGATAAAGAAGGCTCATAACACAACCATTACATCATTTCAATGTCATCCATAACAAACAAGCTTCATTTGTTCCTGATTACATTTTTGTCCAAAAGCCACACACAACAACAATCATGTTATACATTCAAATGAAGCACTACCACAATTATAAAACTCATATAGCATGATCTTGCTGAATTAGTTTCATAGGCAGTATATCATATATGTTTATGTGTATAAATAACAAGCCATCATATAGCTAATCTCTATAATAAGCTAGCTGAATGAGACTAACTGACATCCATCCTGTTTAACCAATAACTACCTGATTTAAGTCATATGGAACTAGTTAAATTAGTTATCAACAACATGATGTTCATAATTAGATGGCTAGCTGAACACTATTATCAGCTATTTGATTACATATTTGGACTAGCTATTCAAAGTTATTCAGAATTCGCTTAAGTCACGTATTAACAGTTTCAAAGAAATATCAGGTGACTGATCCACGATATCAATTAGCTGATAGAGAGTAAATCTGAGTCACAAATAGAGCAGATCTTAGAGATTTCGTATGAATTGTGTAACACCCCAACTTTCTCTTGCTTTTGGTTTATCTGTGTTATCTGTATTGCTATGAATTTCTATGAATTTTTATAAATTAATTGATGTATATGAATTATTTTAATATTATTTTTAAAAAAAATTGGACTGTTAAACCGGAGCAAGGGGATCTTACTAAACCCGAACCCGGGGACAGTTTTCAGAGTTTTCACTGTTTGAAATTTTATCTGGCAGATAAAATTTTGGGTATGCTCTATTATCCATTGGATAATAAATACTGGCTTGGTTAACTGTAACTTTTGTCCATTGGATAATAGCTTTTAGTAAAGTGTTAGTCATCTTTTGTAGAGTGTTTTCTTTATGTGACATCACTAGATGACATCACTTGTTGACTTTTCCAAAAAGTTAAACCAAGCTTTCTAAAGAAGCTTCATCAAAGCTTGTTGGAGAAGCTTCTTTTCTCTTTCCTTGGGATAGCCACACGGTTTTAAAGGGAAGAAAAAAGGTGACTACCGTGTCATCTTTTCACCTAAGTTCATTTTCCTTTTCATCTCAAAAAGTTTCCACCTTTCTCTCTCACTTTTTCTCTTCTCTTATTTTTACCTCACGGTCACCACCCAAAATCCACCATCTCTTCTTCTTTAATTCTAATCAATCACATTTCTTGAACCTACATCTCCTTCTAAGACCATTTGGTGTGAAGATCTTGGCTTGTTCATAACTTTTTCAAGCATTTCTTCAAGATAGGGCTTGAAGACTCTTAAGGTAAAAAGTTCTCTGTTTTCATTCTTCTTTCTTTTCTTCTTCCTTTTCTTCTTTCTACAATCATGACTTTGATCCATGATCATTCCTTCCAAGCTCTTTGATGTTGATTCTTTGGTGTCATTATTGTTTTTCAAGAAACTCTTGGAAGAGGAAGCTTGTTTCAAGGAGATATTCAAGAAGTGGTGGGATATTCTCCTAGGTAAGAGGGAGACCACTCTCATTAACCTTTCATGATGGTGAGAGACACTTTGTTGTGTTGAGTGTGGAGAATCCATGTGAGGATTCTTCACTTGATTATATTTGACTCGTGGTGATTGTGTGACTTTTGTAACCTATGTGATTTTTGTGGTTTGATGTTGTTTTTGTTTATGACTTAGATGGAATGGAAAGTTTGACGTTTGATATTTTATTGGTTTCTTGAAATCCTTATGGAAGATAAAAAAATTTTTTGAGACCCAAGAACCCTAGAGAGCTCATGGCCAAGAGACCCAAAAAGGGGGATCCAAGAGAAAATTTTGTGTTGATTGGGAACTTGGAAGCCTAAATAAAAATGGAATTGGATTAGGAATTTCATAAAAATGAAAGAGTGGAAAACAAAATCTTAACTACTTAGTTAGAGAGGGGTTTCGGCCTTGAGAGGGAAAAATAAGTTGGAAAGAGAGATCATAAAAAGTTAGAGTGCTTTTAAGGGCTTAGGAGAAAAAGGAAATGAATTTATGAGATTAAAATAATGTAGTTTTCTTTTTAGGGTTTTAATGAAAAATATGATGAAATGTTACCTAGAGGAACCTAACTAAGGGAGTTTAGGATTAGAGCTAAGTTCCATTTTAATTCTTGAAAGTATCATAATTAAAGTTTGAAAGTAAGGTGATGGTCTTACATGTTAAGGAAACTGGCGAGAATGCTTCATGAGTTTTGGAAAATGAAGGTTCTTGAACTTGTACTTTTGGAGATACCTTGTGAAGGAATATAATAGCTTCGTGCTGACGGGCCGACGTGCTGGACCCAGGGATGTCAGTGTTTGATTTAAGCCTTGTTGTGGCTCCTCTTGGTGAAACTTTTGTTGTTTGTGAATATTGTTACTTATTATCATGAAATCATGCATTTTGAAAGTCTTGGGGACTTTTTGTTAAGGCTGTATGCCTAGGAGATGAATTACACCATAGTGCGGATGCGATAGGCATAGTGTAGGTCATGTGTTGACCTTGGGGGTGTTGAGGTCTGGGTTTTCCACAATGGCTAGCTGGTAGCTCCCCTGTGCCATGGATCAGATCGATGTAAACACACTGATGATCCGAACCAAGACACTATCCCTACTCATGATCTAGTGTAGACTGTCTTGTATAAAGACGTGTTGCATAAATTGAGAAATTGAAAAATTATGGCACTTGACTTGAGGCTGACGAGATACAGACAAGTCTTCTAGATCATTCTCTCCGATGTTGGTTTGAACTCCATGGAGTAGATGTCAGTCCATTTTGCATTCGCATGGATATTGAACATTTCATTGTGATGCATTATCTTATGAGACTATCTGTTGATATATCATTTTTATGTCTGCTGATAATTTTATGACTGTGATGGTTATCTCTGTATTTTCTTGATTTGACTGATATTACTATTTCTCGCTACCATACTAGTATTGATGTAGAGAATCTCACCTCTTTGTATTGCTATTCTGTTTACTTTTTGTTTTATGTGTCCCTATTAATAAAGACTAAGGAAGGCAGAAGAAATTTGTAGTTTTTGTTGTTTTGCTTTTAGATGGCTGCTCGTAGGGACTCTCTTGGTTATGTCAGAGTTTTTTTCCAAGGAGGTTCAAACGCGTGGCAGATCGACTGGGGCTTAGAAAGGATTAGATATGTAGGGGATTTGACTCTATCTATTAGTAGGACCCGTGACGGGATTCCTTTCTTTTCTCTTAATGTTTTTGTGCATCTAGAGTTCTTCATGCCAATTAGAGAGCTATAGGGTGACTTGCATTACACCCCTCTGGAGGATCCAGACCCTGTGGTATCATCCGCTAGGACTCCTATCCACGAGCTTCTACCACAGTTGAGAGGCTTGGTTGGGGAAGAGTATGAGGAAGAGGACCCAACAGAGGAGTCTGAGGAGGATCCAATGGAGGGTCCAGGGGATGATCCTGCTCCCTAGGTCTCTAGACTTGGGTTGGTCTACGTTTTTCTAAATTGTTGTTTATGTCTTTTGTGTATAAACTTGTAATTTTGGGTGGATTGTGATCCATACCACTTATGTGTATATCCTTTTTGGTGTGTAATATTTAGTAAGTTATATCTTATGTTGTTTATGTTCTTTTAAGTTTATATTTTTGCAAAGAAAAATTATAATCTGTATTTTCCAAGATTAAACTTTTTCCACGTTTTGCTAAGTAAATGACGTTTTAATAAGTAAATGTGGCACCCTAATGGGGGTGTTACAAATTGAACCTCAAACCCATTCATCACCCCTTCTGGCCATCAAGACCTGAGACCCTAACTCCACCTTAACACCCCAAATTTCATTTTCATCTACCATCCAATTACTAAATCAAGCATAAAACGTGATAATAAATGAAGTTTTGAGTGGAACCCCCATAGAAACACCCATGGCCTCTCATGGCCGAACCATGCCCTTCGCTCCATCATCATCCAAATCTCAACCAATACCTACAAAACTTAGAATACACATAGAAATGGAACTGGGGGTAGAAGAAAAGAGAAGTTTAAGGGAAAACCCCCTACCTCTTCCTCTTGAAACAACAACTCCCCATGGAAGGATGGAGGAAATGGTATGTTGTTGGTATTGATCGAAATCTTGAGTTTCCCTTTTCAGTTCTCTCTTCTACCATAAGGCAATCAAGCGCTGGAGTTAGGCATGCGAAGGGATGAATCTCTCCCCTTTCTTCCTTCCTTGTTCTTCTTCTATTCCTTTTCATTCTTTTCTCTTTTTCTTTCTTCCTTTTTCAAGGCAGTACACACTCACACGACACACTTTTTTTTTAAATTTTCTCGTAATTTCATTTTAATTAACAAGTTGGAAGAGAGATGGGTTAGTTTATGGGCTAAAACCATGGATTATTTCCCATGGGTAGGAAAGTGGTATCAATTAATGTCTATAGATTGCTCCACTCATGCAAGTATTAGGACATGCTAAGTATTTATCTCAGTTATTCAATTTGCCAATATGTCTAATTTAATTAAGAACTTTTCAAATTGTTAACTCTAATGCTCCATATTTAAAATATCATAGTTTGAGACACTAATTTAATCTCCCTAAATTATTTACATCTTCATTTTCTAATTTTTTAAACCACTTATAAAATCTAATATTTGCCTAAGTGCCCCTCTACACTCTTTAATAATATTTCTAATTTTTTTTGTTAATTATTAACATTTGTAAATAACACAAAGAAACATATAAAATTATATAAATAATCAAACAAAGCATTAACAATGATTTAATTTCAAGCAAGCCCAAAATATCAAGTATTAAACTAGTGTAAAAATTATAAAAATTATTTTATTCAAAAAACTATTTAATGGGCTAAGCTAAAATGAAAATGTTATAATTTGCCCATCCTTTTTGAAATTTTGACCCCAAAATTTAGTTACCTTACTCAAAGATATAGTTTTTTTTATTAATTTCCCTCTTTTAAAATTCAGAGTTAACACCTACTGTCACTCATTGTTACTTTAGTTCCTGTGCATTTGATAGCCTCAAGCTTGTAAAATGTGCTCGATACATAGTTTACAACTGAGATTCTACTGATACTTAGTCCTTCACTAGTCTTGCTTCCCTTATACACATGTATATATCCTCCTATATTGAGTTGATCAGTCTCAAAATAGAACAATACTTGTCACAAGGTTTTTAATATATTTACACATGTCTACAACTTCAATCAGATACTTTTTCTTTCCATTTTAGTCTTAGCAACCTCAAAGATGCAATGGTATGGCCAGATTTTCAAAGTTAATATGAGATTATTATTAAGAATTTGCCTCATAATACCTGGAAATACTATTCAAACACATCATAAAAGCTAAACCAATCAATCAAACATAATCAATTGATATACTTAGTCAAATCAATTTACTTGCCATCTCTTTACATTCCTTCTTTGTCAAAATGACTCTTATCCCATTCAGATATTTCTCATAGGGCATCTCTTATCCCTCATGTGCTTCTTGGCAAGGTGTCTTTCTCACTCCCTTGCTACATATGGCCTCGTCTAGCAAAAGGATTCTCTCATTCCTTTGCTTTGCATATGGAACATATATCTGTGGTGTTGGGAAATCCATGAACAAAAGTGCAGCGGAAAAGGATTCCCACCAAGGATCCATGCAAAAAAGAGAGTTATGAAAATGATTTTTTCTAGTTTACCTCTTGAAGCTAAACGAAAAATGATCAAGCAAATCACTAGCACCGCAACAATGATAGTACCTCTACATTGTCCACACAAATAGACTCACAAACGTTCAACGTCTATGATCTTGGCATTTCACATCACCTGCACAGTGCTAGCTACGAAAAAAGAGAAACCTGTCACTCACTCACTCACTGTTTCTGTTAGGTTGCGGCTAGGGTTTGCAATGATGCACCTTGACAGCCCCTAAGTAGTGCTATTTATAATAGTGACTGTCTTATGCGAGTGAGAGTAGCAGCAGAGTTAGCAGTGCAACCTTGGACTCATCTGTTATGAGTCTGACCCACGATAGAATCCTAGTCTAACTTGGATTCGAATTGCTCCAATACAATCTGTTCTATGTGTGTGACCCTGCAGGTTCTCATGATGTTGACAGTAATATTAAAATCCCATTTCAATATTACAAGTAATGAGCGGTATCTAGCAACACATCACTGTTACCTAAGTAATGAGAATGTTAGTGATTTGACATAATCTTTCCATGACCAATGTTTCCATATATTTTAGTCCTTTTGTCCAGATATCAAGATTGAACACAAGGCATGGAACGTGTCACCCTTGTATAGTTCAATCTTCTATTTCCTAATACATGGGTAGACTTAGTAATAACAAATGAGATCAATATCTCATATTGACTCATTTGAGCATGGTTATGTATTTTGTAGTCTCATTCAATTAGGGGGCCCAAAGATATCGCTCCTATTATATAGAAAGAACAAATCTCATCTAGGTCACTCACATCCCTCTGCATGATTCACGGTATATCCAATAACTAACTTTATAATCACCTTATTACAAATGATGTTTGATGGCATTAAAACATACAACTCCTCATGTAGGAATCGTAGTGATTTCAAGTCAAAGGACCACATATACCATTGTCACTTTGAGAATCGCTTATGACACTCATGTAATGATCCACATAGTGTTCTCATGGTCGGTCAGTCCAATACATCATTACTCTAATATGTATCTATATGAAGACTTGATATCTTATATCCATGACTTGTGAGATGTGGCCATCAGTCTATGCACATACTAGTCTCAATGCATTATTATTGTCCTAATTAACAATAATACTTGATTAGGGATGTTTAAGAATAGTTTTCTAATTCTATCCAATAGGATCTCACGATCAAGTCATCCACTTGATGTCCTATGGCATTAAACTTACTATTTTAAGGACTTTATTATGTTTATAATAAACAACACAATAAATGAAATGTCTCATGTGTCAAATAAATAGTATAATACAATGTATGTAAATACGGTCAAAATAAAATGGCCCTAGGGCATACACCAATATGTGGAACATTCATAGTATTCCCAAAGGGAACACCTCCCATTAAGGGGCATATTCATATACATATCTGGCATGTAAACAATTGACTATTCTTTAAATAACTTTCCTTTCTAATTCAAGTCCCTTAGCATAATCTTCTAATCAACTAGTCAGTTACACATAACTATCATATACCATATCATAGGAATCAAATTGGACATCAATCAACCCTAAACATGGATCAATACAAAATTCAAAAATCCAAGAGGCATATCATGATCATCATAGCATTGTTAATCAAGACAACCATTTGTCATAATGGCCAATCAAACAACCATTTCGTGGAATTCACACTTAGCCACATGGCTAAATAGGCATAATGTACACATATATGTATATATGGTACCATGATTCATTTCTCAGTCCATAAATAAGGTTACTACAATCATTTTCAGCAATATAAATGACATTGTTAATACACCGGAAGCTAGCTTATTTAGATCATAAGTTAACTTATCTAGACTATAAGCTAAGTTATACACAAGGTCATAAATTATAACAATAAGTATAAGTAAAGGAAACAACTTCATTAGTATACATCTTAGAACCAGACGATGAGTTGAATTATCAACATCAAGTATTAATATCATCCATTTACATGCCTTGGTCGAGATACCTCCAATTAGTCAAAAGAAAGCACATATAATTAAGACAATCACACCTAGGCATTAGCCCACACTAAGTTCTTCACAAATAAGTTTCGAGACCTAGTAGCACTTAATAAAAATAAATGAGAACTACTATTTTCTAAGAAAATCCTTTTTTTCCTAAGGATTCTCATACAATCAAAGTAAGATATTAAAGCTAGCAAATCTTATACTAATTGAACCAAAGAATCCAAGATTTATACTAATATGCATACTTCAAATTTTCATTCTTTACTCTATTAGTTATTCCACAATTACAACCATGAATGTTTTTTTTTTCAAGAAACCAAGGATTTTTAGTGAATGAGACTTTTTTAGGCTAGGGTATGTAACCCACACACTAAACTATCAAGTAGTGTAATCCTACAAAAATAGATTCTAGTTTCACTTACAACTAAGGTCTCCTTACAACTTATAAAATTATGAGATTTCCACCACATAAAGTGGGATATTTTAACTTTCAAATGCCACTAATAGCAAGTCAAACAGAATTTTATAACTTAAGTTATGTTGCAAAGAACATAAGCTACTAGGAAAGACAGTTCTGCAAAATAAACTACATTTTCAATTCTAAACTAGGGTTTCCTTATGACTCCGAAAGTCTTGGAATTCCTACCACTTAAAATGTTATATCTTAGCTTTTAAATGTCATTGGTATCAGGTCAAAAGGATTCATATAGCACATGTTATGCAACTTAAAATATAGGTTGTCAAAATCTTAAGTTATGTAGAAACTAACTTAACTTTAATTGAGGATTAGGAATTGATACTACATGCAAAAATTCTGAAAATTTAACTATGAATAACCTTATTTGTTAGTTTTAAGATGAAATAGATATCACATTTGTAACATCCTCCTTTCTAACCTTTATACTCATATAGTTTATTATCATAAGAAAATTTTCTAATTCTTAAAAGTTACACGAGCTAGCTCATGTTAGAGATGAGTCAGCTCATCTCTAGACCATATGATTAACTCATCTATATTATAATTTAGATATTCAAAGTGTGTAGAAAAGTATAGGTGAATGTACAAGCAAGAAGGAGTACAAGTTGATGTATAAAAATAAATAGGACATAACAAAGCACTTAGAAAATAAATTTAAGTTCTATAATTATTTTAGGAAGTATCTATTTACAAATAACATTTAGCCACCCTTCTCTAAATGACACCTCACATGTACTTTACACATGGTAAAATAGAAGAGCTTAAAACATAGCAAGTAAGATGTTAATTAAAAGAAAAAAGTAAATAGGAAGAAGTGGGAAAGGAACCCACGGTTTTGGTTCCCAAAACCACTTCCTTTCACCAACATACACATTAAGCTACTATTAAGACAAAAAAAAAGGAGTGTGTGTGTGTGAGTGTATGCGCGCGCACGCGCGCGGGTGTGTGTTGCTGTGAAAAGCAAGAGAAAGAAAGAAAAAGAATAAAAAGAAAAGAAAGAAGTTGTGGGGGTGGAAAAGTAGAAGAAAACTTCAACTATCTCTCTGTCCTATTGATGGTTCTTGTTAGCCTTCAAGGTAGAAGAAGAAATTGAAGGGCAAGACTTAAGCTTTTTAACAAGCCTAATAAAGAGTGATTTCATCCATCCTTCCATGGGTAGTCGTGGATTCAAGGACAAGAGGTAGGGGGATTTCACTTTCATCTTCTATATCTCATATTTTCCTACATCATCTCCATGTTTTTGTTATTCTTTGGGTAGTGGTGGTGAAGTTTGGATGATAGTTGTGGGGATGGGGGTTTCAATCATGGATAACCTAGGGTGTAACCATGATGTTGTTACTCACATGCTTGTTGAAGTCTTGTTTATGATGTTGATATTGATTGAAGCAGGAGAAGATTTTAGTGGTTTAATCTAAATGAAATCACATATTTTGATAATATTATGTTTTTTTTTTATGAATCACCTCATGTTGCGAATCAGTCATCTTATTTGTGTTCTAAGACTAGTTGCTTACTTTTTTAAGCTATAGGAAAATTTGTATATAAACTGACTCATGTTGGGCATGATCGCCTCATCCAAAGGATGAGTTGTCTTATCCCATGGCTAAAATATATTAGTTTATATCTTGAGTGATCTAATAGAGTATAAGTTAGTTCATGGTTTAGTTGAATTATCACCTTGTAGTTTATTGGTATTATGGGTATGATGTGAAATATTTGATTATAACTCCATGAATTAAGTTGAAAGTGATAAGGTATATGAGTTTACTGATGCCGAGGATGAGTCGACTCATCATGAGATAGAAAACTAGTAACTTAGGGTTTAGCCATTTGAAGTCATTCATGAGTTAATTCCTTTATTTGGATAAATTACCTCATTATAACATGTTATATAGATTGTTAGCTTGTTCGAAAATATGTTGTTACCTTGTTAAGGTTATTGAGCTAATAAAAATTATTCTGCCTTGGAGCTGACGTATATTCCACATAAGTCATTTTATCTCAAGACATCAAGATAGAGAACAAAAAATTTTAGGTTTTGTCGATTTGATGCCAATTATGAGCTAATATATTATTTGGCTTAATTGCTTTTCTTAGATAAGTTAATGGGACTGTTAGCCCCTTGTAAATATATGTTCTCACCTCATTAAATGTATTGAGCTAAAAATTGCTATTGTATATAAGTAGACTAAAGTATGGTGATGAGATGTGAAACATCCCAATATTTACTATCCAGATATATTGTCATATAAAAGAAAAATCAAAATTGGCCAGGCTACTTCTAACATACAACAACAAACTAAACCCATATCATTCGTACACAATGAATAAATATAGAGAGTCACGATAACAAAAGTTATATATATACATCATAACCTCAAAAGGCATACTGTTACACATAACTCAGACAACTAAGCAAATATAATATATATATATATATATATATATATATATATAATATATATATATATATTATGCTATATATATATATACATCATATTCTATATATATTATATATATATATATATATTACACATCTATATTATGCTAGTCCTCATACATCATCTTCTTCCTATTCAAAGAACTTACACCTGCAATTACATGACAACACAATCGGGGTAAGAAATCACATATCTCAGTAGAAGTATTCCAATACCAACACTTTATACAATCATACAGATTATTCAACCATAAAGTTAACACTTCAATCACAGAAGTACACAATTGCCCATACAATTGCAATGTCATTTTTTATGTCATGGTAGCAATCACTCATACAATTGTCATGCAATGCTTAATTATGTCTAATGTGTTTGTCTATTCAAGTCCTAAGAATGAATAAAGTTTCAAGATGTCACGAGTCCTCAGAGGTATTGAGGATATTACCCACCTCAATTACTCCAGGGTATGTTATGATATGTCATGATTATCAAGCATAGTGAGGATATGACTCACCAACAATACCCATGAAAACAAACAGAGAATATTACTCACCTCACTGGTCAACAACTGATAGAGAGGATATTACTCACCTCCACTATCCAACAATCATGCTGAGGAATTACTTACCTCACTGTACAATTAATTTAAAGAGGATATTACTCACCTCCTTACTCAACAACATAATAAAGATATTACTCACCTTATTACTCACATTATAGAGAGGATATTACTCACCTCAATATGATTCAAACATCATAAAAAAGATATTACACACCTCAATATGCTTCACAAATATCTCATGCAAAACAATCACTAATTATCTTAATAATTAGGATCACAATTGATTTATATGCACCTCAAACTCATTTCACACACTTCATCAAATACTTACAAAATTACTATAACACTCTTAAAAGAGAATATATAAGTGATTCCAACACTTAAGGAAACTCATTTCCTTAATTCAACATAATACACAATATGTATGTAATCATGCCTAATTATCTCACATTATTAGCACTACGAATCCATTTGATTCAACACATTCACACTTCATTAAACACTCCTATAGGTGCCTCAACACACTTTAGGAAACAAATGTTGGTGTATACCTTAGAGGCCAATACATTTTCTGTATTTACATACATTCTATTATGCTATTTTATATATGAGGCATTTCATTTATTGTGTTCTTTTTTGATAAACATAATAAAGTCCTTAGAATAGTAAGTTTCATGCCATAGGACATCAAGTGGATGACTTGATCGTGAGATCCTTTTGGTTACAACACTATTCTTAAATGTCCCTAGTCAAGTATTATTGTTAATTAGGACAACAATAATACATTGAGACTAGTATGTGCATAGACTGATGACCACATCTCACGGGACATGGATATGAGATATCAAGTCTTCATATGGGTACACATTAGAGTAATGATGTACTGGACTGACCCACCATGAGAATGCTACATAGATCATTACGTGAGTGTCATAAGCGATTCTTATAGTGACAATGGTGTCTGTGGTCCTTTGACCTGAAACCACTACGATTCCTACATGAGGAGTTGTGTGTTTTAATACCATCAAACGTCATCTGTAGCAAGGTGATTATAAAGTTGGTTATTGGACATACCGCAAATCATGCAGAGGGATGTGAGTAACCTAGATGGGATTTGTTACTCCTACATAACAGAGCGATATCTTGGGCCCCCGATTGAGTGAGACCTGCGAAATGCATGGCCATGCTCAAATGAGTCAATATGAGATATTGATCTCATTTGTTATTACAAAGTCTACTCAAATATCAGGAAACGAATGATTGGACTATACAAGGGTGACGCATTCCATGCCTTGTGTTCAATCTAGATATCTTGACAAAGGGACTAAACGACACGGAAACAATGGTCACAGAAAGGTTATGTCAAATCACTGACATTCTTATTACTTGGATAGCAGCGATGTGTTGCTAGATACCGCTCACTGCTTGTAATATTAAAATGGGATTTTAATATTACTACCAACGTAATAAGAACCTGCAAGGTCACACACATAGAGCAGACTAAAATTGGAGCAATGGATCCAAGTTGGACTCGGATTCAAATATGGGCCAGACTCATAACAGATGGGTCTAGGGTTGCACAACTTACCTTGATGCTGCTCATACTCACTTAAGGCAGTCACTATTATAAATAGTACTGCTAAAGGGGCTACTAAGAGTGACAATTTTTGAACCCTAGCCACACCTACAGAAAAGTGAGTGAGTGAGCGACAGGTGATAACTTCGGAAAATGAAGTTATTTCACATGGCTTTGAATGTATAGGAGTATGCTTTCCTTAAATTTACATTACCCAATGGTCCAAATTCATGCATGATCTTGATTCTTTAAGCTTTGTATCTCAATCGTTTGATAATTTAATTGTTAATGCTTGTAATAAGAAATTGAGATTGATCATGGCTTGATGAGTTAAAGCATTATTTTTGTTGTAGAGATTCAAGAAGGAAAGACCTTGGAAAGAATATGGAAGCATAGAAGAGTTCAAAATGGAGAAAGATGCAAAAAGGAAGCAAGGGCAGCTAAACCACGCCTAGGCAAGCCAAATCCACGCCTAGGCGTGTTCCTCGCAGTTTATCAGAAATTTCAGCCAGAGACCACCACGCCTAGGCGTGGTAAAGTCACGCCTAAGCGTGACAAGCAGAAGAAGGGCACGTGATACATAACCACGCCTAGGCATGGGGGAAACCCTGGCACGAAAATTTTACCCTCATATTCTGATTTTTGGGGGAGCAGAGGGAATTCTGTTTTGGGACACTCAACCACGAATTTCAGAGAGCAAGTGAGAAGAGGAGGAACCCATTTGGGTTGAAGGTGACTCAAGGGAGAATCAAGATCAAGGAAGAGGATCAAGCTTGGAATCTCTCCATTTTTGTCTATTCTTTCCCTTTACCTCTTGATTTGTAACTTGATGGATCATTTGATTTCATGTGTTTTCTTCTCTTTCATGATGTGTAACTAAACCCTAATCTAGGGGCTCTCTAGGATTTTGCTATGGATTTGATTAATTTGTAATTAATTGGGTATCCTTTCAATGAATTTGATTTTGTTCATCCATATCTATGCTTAATGCTTGTTGTTGATTGGCCATCAATTGCATTATTTTAGTATTCCAATTGAACTAGAGATAGGGAGTTGTGAATATGGATATGGTATGGTTGATGTATGTTCAATTTCATTCTATTGGATGGAGTGTATTGATTAGCTAATGGGATGGACACATACCCATTAGTTATGCATAGCAAGTGTTTGATAATTGGTCTCAATGAGTGATTCTTATGTTAACTCACATGGACACATAGTGGATTAACTAGGTTTTGCATGGGTAATTGTCCTAGACATAGGCTCTTATCTATTGAAGGTTATCAGCTAACAAATATCATTTCATTGATTGGTACTTGTTGATTGCAATTATTCTTTGAAGTAGCAAGTGAATAGGGACCCCTAGGCTTTAATCATTCTCATCTTCTCTTGTGGAATTAGTGTTTGGTGTTTTCTTATTTTGTTTCTTTAAATTGTTATTTTAATTGCAACCCATTCTCACAATTCGTTTGCTTGGATAAAAATTTGTGAATTTTGATTAAGTTTAACATTCTTCTAATTAATCAATCCCTTGGGACACGATACTCTAACTCTCCTTTATATTACTTGTCGACCCGTGCGCTTGCGGATTTACGGATTACGGACCAACAAGTTTTTGGCGCCGTTGCCGGGGATTGAGTTTAGAATTTGTGTTATTTCTTACAATTATTCACAATTCTTATTTCAAGTTTTCTTTGTTGTTTTGTTTTGTTTTTTAGGTACTTAGCTCTTGTATGCGAAGGACTCAAAGTGTATCTCGATTTCCTTACGATCCTGAGATCGAAAGGACCTTTCATAGATTGCTAAGAGAACGACTAGTACAAGGGAAGGCATTTGAATTGGATAGTGAATCGGAGATGGCGGAAGAAGCGAATGCTGAAAGACTCTTGAGAGAGTATGCCACTCCAAATGTTAGAGACATTCGATCTAGCATTAGAAGGCCACTGTTCGTGCTCGGACTTTTGAGATCAAGCTCGCTATTATCAGATGGTGTAGAATAATTTGTAATTTGCGGATCTTCCCCATGAAGATCCTAATGCTCATTTAGCCAATTTTCGGAGATTTGTGATACCTTCAAGCATCAAGGGATGACTGATGATGCGGCTCGATTGAGGCTTTTCTTTTTTCCTTAAGAGATAGGGCCAAGGCATGGCTTCAATCATTACCGAACATTCCATCACTACTTGGGAAGAGCTGGCTCAGAAGTTCTTGGATCGATTCTTTCCTCCCATGAAAGCAATGAAGTATAGGAATGACATCTTGTCCTTCAGACAATTCGAAGGAGAAACCTTGTATGAGGCTTGAGAGCGATTCAAGGAGTTGCTAAGGAAGTGCCCCCATCATGGTATAGCAAAATGGATGTTGGTTCATACTTTTTACAATAGCTTGACAACCTCCATTAGATCCATAATTGATGCAGCAGCTGGAGGGGCTCTCATGAGCAAGACCGTGGATGCAGCCTACAACCTTTTGGAGGAAATGGCTAATAACAACTATCAGTGGCCGGCTGAAAGAGTTACTCCCAAGAGATTAGCAGCAGGTATTCATGAAGTTGATGCTCTTACATCTCTTACACTCAAGTAACAACTCTTTCTAAGAAGTGGACACCATGGGAGTTAAGTCAGCAGCAAGTGGAGTTAGTAACTCAGCTGAAATTTATGATCACTATGGGGACCTTCATTCAATCTGCTAATTGCATGACTAGCCTGGAAAGTGTGCAATATGTAAATCAATTCCGTCAGCCAATTCACAACAATGTTTTGGGCAATTCTTATAATCCTAGTTGGAAGAACCATCCCAATCTCTCATGGGGTGGTCAAGTTCAAGGTCCTTCCTCTTCTTCTTATCGAGTAGGGAAGCTCCCGTGCTCCTCCGGGTTTTCAACAACAGAGCCCCTTCAAGCCCAAACCTCAACATCGACTTCAACATCCAATTTGGAGAAGATGTTTGCTCGGTTATGACTAGCCAAAGAAGAGTACATGACTAAGACCGACTCAAGGCTTGCTTCGCATGATGCTTTGATGCAAGGTCAAGCGGCCTCCTTGAGAAATCTTGAGACCCAAGTTGGCCAACTTGCCCAAGCCTTAAGTAGTAGGCCTCAAGGGAGTTTTCCTAGTGACACCATCAACAATCCCGGAGGTTCAACCAAGGAGCATTGCAAGGCTATAACACTGAGGAGTGGGAAAGAAATTGAAGGAAATGTGAAAACCAAGCTACTTGAAGAAGAAGTGGAGGTAGCTCAAGATGAAGAAGTTGTGAGCCAAAGGGTGGAGAAGAATGAAGAGCTAGTAGAGAGGAAGGTTGAAGACAAGAAGAAGGAGGACAAGCCTTATACACTACCTCCACCTTTCCCTAACCGGCTAGGTAAACAAAAGCTTGATGCTCAATTCCAAAAGTTTTTGGATATTTTCAAGAAACTTCACATAAACATACCGTTTACTGAGGCTTTGGAACAAATGCCTAGTTATGTGAAGTTCATGAAAGACATTTTGTCTAAGAAGAGAAGACTCGGGGATTATGAGACAGTAGCTCTCACAGAGGAGTGCAGTGCCATATTGCAAAACAAACTACCTCCGAAGCTCAAGGATCCAGGGAGTTTCACCATCCCTTGCACAATCGGTGAAAAATTTTGTGGTAAGGCATTATGTGATTTGGGAGCTAGCATTAATCTCATGCCTTACTTTATTTACAAAAGACTAGGTTTGGGGGAAGCTGCACCTACTTCAATTACCTTACAGTTGGCAGACAGAACCCTCATTTACCCGAAGGGGGTTCTTGAAGATGTGCTAGTTAAAGTGGACCACTTTTTCTTCCCTGCGGATTTCGTCATACTTGATATGGAGGAAGATAGTAAAGTCCCTTTGATTTTAGGCCGACCCTTCCTTGCAACTGGAAGAACCCTTATTGATGTGGAGAAAGGAGAACTTACCATGAGAGTTCAAGATAGACAAGTTACCTTCACTATTTTCAAAGATACCAAGAGCCCTCAAGATCAAGAAGAATGTTCTGCGGTGACAGTAGCTGAAGGGAAGACATCCGAGGCAAGAGATTTAATCTGTGCTCCTGGTGCAAGTCATGAGATCTCTGCGGATGATAGGGAAGAAGTTCAACTGCAGCAGCGGCACGCAAGCAAGATGGTTTACTCATGCAAATCACCCATTAAGGAGGCTCTAACCATGGAGTTAAAACCTTTGCCATTTCATGCATACCATGCTTACTTTGAAGAAAAGGAGGAAGATCCTCCTCCCATAAGCACGTGCAAGTAAAACTGGAAAATAAAGTCCAGCCAGGACTATAAATAAGGCGCTTGTTGGGAGGCAACCCAATTTCCTAACCCTATCTCATCACTTAGGACATTATTTTGCATGCTTTTTCTCTTATTCTATAGTTTGATTGAATGTTGTTTTATTGTTTTGTTGTGTTTGATTTTCATTTGGAGGCTTTGGTTGTTCATATTAGTCCTATGCTTTTTCTTAGGTATTTGAGAATAAGGAGGGTGTGTTTGATGCTTGGTTGTGGGGTTTTCTGGTGTTTTTGTTTAGTATTTTGTTCCAGTAATCCACGCCTAGGCGTGGGTTTTACACGCCTAAGCGTGTCCCTCTCAGCTGCTATTAGAAACTTTTCCAGAGAGTTCCACGCCTAGGCGTGGTTTTATCACGCCTAGGCGTGGTCCTCTCTATGTTTTCAGTAGTTTTAACCTGTGAGCATCACGCCTAGGCGTGGTTTTTACACGCCTAGGCGCAGGTTTCTGCCAAAAAAAAAAAAAAAAAAAAATAAAATTGAAAAAAAAAAAATTCCACGCCTAAGCATGGTAATGTCACGCCTAGGCGTGATGAGCCTCTGCCGCACAAAACGCAACCCCCATTTAGCTCCTAAATCCCTAATTCCCCCCTCCAATCTCTTCACCTCTAACCCTAGCCTTCATCCCTCCAATCTTCTTCGCTCCACAATACCCACATCACCGTAGCCCCTTCCTCATCTTTTCTCTCTTCTTTTCTTTCCTCTCCACCGTACCTCCACCGTAACTCCACCGTAACCACCAAACCCCTCTTCCCTCTTCCTCCTCTTTTCTTCTCCACACAACCCACATTTCCACCACCACCGTAACCCCTTTCCTCCTTCTTTCTTTTTCCCTCTCCACCGTACAAACACTTCACCAACACACCACATTTCTCAGTACCCACCACACGGCCAATACACCTTCCCGCGCTTGTTTGTGTGCTTGATTGGGGTTTCTTGCTAATTTTGGGTACCTTGTTAATTTCCCCTCCTTCCAGGTTAGTTTGCTCTCCATTTCCTGCTCTTTCTATTGTCTTTTGGTTTTCTTGTGTTCTTTTTGTGTGTTTTTGCAATTTAAATATAATATATTTGTTGATTGCTCATTATTTGTTAGTTATTGTTTATCTCTGGTTTTAAAATATTTTTGATTTCCATTGGGCTTGTGGCTTGGTAATTTCTGCTGAACAATGACGATGTTACATGTCTATTTGTGTTAATCCTCTGCCTGTTGATATACGTGAGGTGTTCCTTCAGTTTGAGTCACTATGTGGTTGTTCTTAGTATCTGTTGTCATTTTTGGATAATTGATGTGGTTTGATTCTAAGTTGTGCACTGGCTAAGCTGAGACTTGTTTGCATTGTCACTTGCTTATTTCTGATTGATTGGGACATAACTAGTTGGACCTGTTTACCTATTTCTGATTCATTTGATTTGGGGATAACCTTGGTTTGGATAGTTGGCCCTGTTGACTGTGCTGTTTAATGTGTTCCCATGAGTATTTGATTGGCAATACTATGTTGGACCCTGCTGCAATTGCATGCTTATATTTGAACTAATTGGGATCTGATCCATCACTGCTTATTACTGAGTAGGACCCTGTTGCATGCTGTGGTATGTTGCATTATTTTTGGTTCTGCTTGCATTTTTGGTTGGTTATTGACTTGGGTTGCTTGATTGCATTGCATGCTATCTTCTTGGAAGTGACTGATTTCATTACAATTATTCTCAGTCTTTGTTCAAATGATAATAACCAACCCCTCTTCTTTTCAGGTCATCATTCACCATGTCAAAGCGTCAGAGAAAAACTATTCAAGCTGGGCCAAGTAACCCTGATGACAGTGAAGCGATTCCAGCATATGACCCTGCCTTTTTCATTTCTCAGCAGGCCTTTGACCACTTTTGGAAGCACTTGAGAAAGATCAATATCATACCGGAAAGGGGGTTCCATGAGTTAAATGTGGTGCGTTATCCAACCATCTCTCGCGCCACAGCTGCTTTTCATTGGCAAACTTTTGCTGAACATCCCATTGAAGAACCAGTGGCTGCAGTGGTGAAAGAGTTCTATGCCAACGCCCATGCTGAACCAAGATCTTCTACAACTGTTAGAGTTAGAAGACGGACAGTTGACTACTCAGTGGAGCGCATCCGGCAAGTCATGGACCTTGGCCCCCCTCCACTAGTCTGTTCATAGAGAGTTGCAATTACCTGAGGAGCAAGGGGGCACCCCCTTTAGCACTGTGATGGACAAAGATTTGTGACTCTACTTTTCCGGTTCAAGTCCAGAGGAACACTGATAATTCCATCCGCTTTCTCAAGCAGGAGAGTTTGCGCCGTGAGCTGCGCCCGTGGAACCACTTTGTGTGTTCCTGTTTGCTCCCTACTGAGCACAGGTCAGAAATTTATCCTGAGCGTGCCTACATGCTTTATGCAATTTATAATCTTCTTTAGGTGGACACCGCTCAGATCCTTTATGATCAAATCCAGCTGTGCATCACCGAAAAGCTCAAATCCTTGTTCTTTCCATTCCTCATATGTCAGCTGTGTGCGCATGCGAAGGTGCCTTGGAAGGACACTGAAGTCCGTGTGAAGCTGAAGACACCCATGACAGAACGGGTAGTGCAAACTATTATGACTGCCCAGGAGAAGCGTGGCGAGAGCCCCCGCCCAGCCCCCAGTTCCAGATCCGAGCTCTGCTCCCGCACCTACACTGCTCTTGCTCCACGCTCCACACTGTTCCAGTTTTTGATGCCACTGGGCACACTCCATTGAGCACTGGATCGGCGGCAGGAGATCGACTACGCACAGGAGATGCCGGCTTCGCTTTACGGGGCATTCATTGGATGGCCTTGGATCGGGGCGCCCGATGGATGATTTTCCGGCTTTTCCACCTTTTGCAGCTCCACGGTTCCGGCTTCACCTCTCACCGCCTCCCCCACCCGCCGATGATCCGGAGATGGGCGCAGAGGGCGAAGACCTGTTGGATGAGGATGACTTGATTTGAGGAGCCAGGGCCTATTACTTTCATGCTATTTTCTGCTTTGTTTTTCTGTCTTGACTTTCAGTGCACTGTCTGTACTTATTGGATACATTCCTTATTTTGTATGCAGTGGGACACTGCATGACTTGGGTTTGGGGGAGATTTAGTACTTTCTCAAGATTTAGTACTTTCTCTGTTAATTGCTGAATCAGTTTTTGTTGATATATATATGGATTACTTTCTCATTCCTTTGGTCTTGCTTTGTTTTTCCAAATTTGTGGATGTGAGTGTGCTTGATTGATTAGGATTAATGGGCTGCCTGAATTATGCTCTTAATTGATGAGTATGTTGAGAGGCAAATTGAACTTATGCATGCTGGAATTTTGATTTGATTATCCAATGATTGTGTGGATCACAGATATGCCTCATTACTTGGGAAATCACATGTAAAAATTTCAAATTTTGTGCTTACACTTTTGTTATATTAGTGTATGAGTGGATTTCCCAGTTGCATGTGTGATAAATCTTGGAATATAAATGAAATGCATGTTTGGAGAAAAATTTATAAAAGGCATGTGTATAATCATTTTGCATCTTAGAAGCTTGTCTGATTCCCTTTCAAGGCGAAATCCTAGGTGATGTGTTTTCAAGGAAATGACTAGGGCAGTTCTTTGAAGCGATTGGACCTTTCAAGCCAACCTTAACTGAATGAGTTTCCTAGTACCCCCTTTGAAGCCTAGTGTGTGTGTGTATGTGCTGCCTAATTTTTCCTTCTTTAAACTTCAATTGTCCACCCTGTTATCCCTGCATGAGAAAAAATCATTTTATCCTTGATTACATATCCCTTGTTGAATGCATGATCTGACATTTTTGTTGAGTTGAGCCAAATCAATATTTGTGCATGGTAATAGAAAATCAGGATCTTTTTGGAACAAACTCTATCCAAAAAAAAAAGTATAAAAAGAAAAGAAAGAAAAATGCGTGAGTTGCACAAAATGCAGCCCCCTTTTGCAAAGGAAATAAAAAAAAAGAAAAATGGAATAAAGAGAGTTGATTTTTTTTTTATATATTGGATCCTTTTTGTACATCTTGCATGCTTGGCTTGATTCAATGGGAATGTGTGATTATGTGTTTGATATTTGAATTTAATTCCTTCCCCTTCTTTCTTAACCATTACCCTTAGCCTCACATTACAAGCCTAAAAGACCCTCATGATTCTTGATCATGTGTTGCCTACATTAGTGGAGAAAGGGATGAAGGACATTCTTTTGAGAGTGCATGTGCATTTTATAAATTCATCCACCTTGCTCTTCATGATTAGGAAAGGGTTTTAAATTCATGAGCTTGGGAAATCTTTCATGCACAAAAGATGGCATTAAAGGGTGAGCATGACAGTTGAGAATTTCTTGCATGTGTGGACCTTGTTGTAAGGATTGAAATGTGATTTCTGAGGGTATGAATGATAATTGGAAGCTGGATGTGCCCTCATTCAATTTGTCTAATATTTCTTGACCTTGGGATTGGATTTTGTTTCCTTTACTTGCTTGGTTTAGTTTGCTCGAGGACTAGCAAAACTTTAGGTTTGGGGGTGTGATAACTTTGGAAAATGAAGTTATTTCACATGGCTTTGATTGTATAGGAGTATGCTTTCCTTAAATTTACATTACCCAATGGTCCAAATTCATGCATGATCTTGGTTCTTTAAGCTTTGTATCTCAATCGTTTGATAATTTAATTGTTAATGCTTGTAATAAGAAATTGAGATTGATCATGGCTTGATGAGTTAAAGCATTGTTTTTGTTGCAGAGATTCAAGAAGGAAAGACCTTGGAAAGGATATGGAAGCATAGAAGAGTTCAAAATGGAGAAAGATGCAAAAAGGAAGCAAGGGCAGCTAAACCACGCCTAGGCGAGCCAAATCCACGCCTAGGCGTGTTCCTCGCAGTTTATCAGAAATTTCAGGCAGAGACCACCACGCCTAGGCGTGGTAAAGTCACGCCTAGGCGTGACAAGCAGAAGAAGGGCACGTGATACATAACCACGCCTAGGCGTGTTAAATCCACGCCTAGGCGTGGGGGAAACCCTGGCACGAAAATTTTACCCTCATATTCTGATTTTTGGGGGAGCAGAGGGAATTCTATTTTGGGACACTCAACCACGAATTTCAGAGAGCAAGTGAGAAGAGGAGGAACCCATTTGGTTTGAAGGTGACTCAAGGGAGAATCAAGATCAAGGAAGAGGATCAAGCTTGGAATCTCTCTATTTTTGTCTATTCTTTCCCTTTACCTCTTGATTTGTAACTTGATGGATCATTTGATTTCATGTGTTTTCTTCTCTTTCAAGATGTGTAACTAAACCCTAATCTAGGGGCTCTCTAGGATCTTGCTATGGATTTGATTAATTTGTAATTAATTGGGTATCCTTTCAATGAATTTGATTTTGTTCATCCATATCTATGCTTAATGCTTGTTGTTGATTGGCCATCAATTGCATGATTTTAGTATTCCAATTGAACTAGAGATAGGGAGTTGTGAATATGGATATGGTATGGTTGATGTATGTTCAATTTCATTCTATTGGATGGAGTGTATTGATTAGCTAATGGGATGGACACATACCCATTAGTTATGCATAGCAAGTGTTTGATAATTGGTCTCAATGAGTGATTCTTATGTTAACTCACATGGACACATAGTGGATTAACTAGGTTTTGCATGGGTAATTGTCCTAGACATAGGCTCTTATCTATTGAAGGTTATCAGCTAACAAATATCATTTCATTGATTGGTACTTGTTGATTGCAATTATTCTTTGAAGTAGCAAGTGAATAGGGACCCCTAGGCTTTAATCATTCTCATCTTCTCTTGTGGAATTAGTGTTTGGTGTTTTCTTATTTTGTTTCTTTAAATTGTTATTTTAATTGCAACCCATTCTCACAATTCGTTTGCTTGGATAAAAATTTGTGAATTTTCATTAAGTTTAACATTCTTCTAATTAATCAATCCCTTGGGACACGATACTCTAACTCTCTTTTATATTACTTGTCGACCCGTGCGCTTGCGGATTTACGGATTACGGACCAACAACAGGTTTCTTCTCTTCTCTTCGCAGCTAGCACTGTGTGAGAGACTTGAGGCTCCTCTTTGCGGACATTGGACGTTCGTGAGTCTGTTCGAGTGGATACCGCAGAGACATCGTTTCTATTACGGTGTTGGTGATTCACGCTTCAAGAGGTAAATCTTTTAAAAACTCAGATTATGACTTTTTCGCATGGATCCTCAATGGGAATCCCTGTTTTCCGCTGCGTGATGTATCCGCAAAAATTCCCAACAACAAATACTAATGATCCCATGTAGCCAAGAACTTAGAAACATAAAAAATGACATTTTTGAAGTTTTTGGTCTCAGACACAGACCATGTTTGATGACACGCCCCTCGGTGTCTTGTTCTGTGAGCACTGTTTCATGAATTAGGGTAGGCAGAGAGGGACACGGCCCCTTTGTTTTCGGATATGAGCTGTGTCTCTCAACCAGACATGCTGAGCTAAAATCTGCAGAATCGTGGCACTGTTCCATTGGCCAAATTCTTGAATTTTAGCTACACCAATATTAACTATCCAGATATATCTTCATATAAAAGAACAATCAATATTGGCCATGCTACTGCTAACATATAATAATAAACTAAACCTATATCATTCATTCACAATGAATAAATATGGAGAGCCACAACAACAAAAGTTATATATATACATTACAGCCTCAAAAGGCATACTGTTATACATAACACAAACAACTACACAAATATTATATATATATATATATATATATATACACATATATAAGCTCAGTCCAAATTGCATCTATACTATGCTAGTCCTCATACATCTTCTTTTTCCCTTTCGAAGAACTTGCACCTGGATTTACGTGGTAGTACAGTCAGGGTGAGAAATCACATATCTAAGTAGAAATATTTCAATACCAGCACTTTATACAATCATACAAATTATTCAACCATAAAGTTAACACTTCAATCATAAAAGTACACAATTGTCCATACAATTGCAATGTCATTTTTTATGTCATGGTAACAATCACTCATACAATTGTCATGCTATGCTTAATTATGTCTAATGTGTTTGTCTATGCAAGCCCTAAGAATGAATATAGTTTCAAGATGTCATGAGTCCTCTAAGGATATTACCCACCTCAATTACTCTAGGGTATATTATGATATGTCATGACTATCAGGCATAATGAGGATATGAATCACCAACACTACCCATCAAAACAAACAGAGGATATTACTCACCTCACTGGTCAACAATAGATAGAGAGCATATTACTCACCTCTACTATCCAATAATCATGCTGAGGAATTACTTACCTCAACACAAAGAGGAATTACTTACCTCACTGTACAATCAATTTAAAGAGGATATTACTCACCTCCTTGGCCAACAACATAAAAAGGATATTACTCACCTTATTACTCACATCATGGAGAGGATATTACTTACATTAATATGATTGAAACAACATAAAAAAGAAATTACACACCTCAATATGTTTCACAAACATCTCATGCAAAACAATCACTAATTGTCTTCAATAATTAGCATCATAATTGATTTATATGCACCTCAAACTCATTTCACACACACTTCATCAAATTCTAATAAAAATATTATAACACTCTTAGAAGAGCAAATATGAGTGATTCCAACACTTAAGGAAACTCATTTCCTCAATTCAACATAATACACAATATGTATGTAATCATGTCTAATTATTCCACATAATTAGCACTACGAATCCATTTGATTCAACTCATTCACACTTCATTAAATACTCCTATAGGTGCCTTAACACACTTTAGAAAACATATATTAAATGATCCTATCTAGCCAAAAACTTAGAAACATAAAAAATGACATTTTTTAAGATTCAAGCCTTAGACACAGACCATGTCTGATGACACGCCCCCCCGGGGTCTTGCTGTGTGGGCACTGTTTCACGAATTAGGGCAGGCAGAGAGGGACACGACCCCCCTTATTTTCGGACACGAGCTGTGTCTCTCAACCAGACATGCTGCAGCTAAAATCTGCATAATCATGGCACTGTTCCATTGGCCAAATTCTTGGATTTTAGCCCCTGCAATATTTACTATGCAGATATATCGTCATATAAAAGAATAATCAATATTGGCCATGCTACTTCTAACATACAACAACAAACTAAAGCCATATCATTCATACACAATGAATAAATATGGAGAGCCACGATAAAAAAGTTATATATATATATCACAGACTCAAAAGACATATTGTTATATATAACTCAACAACTAAGAAAATAAAGACATACTATTATATATAACTCAAACAACTAAGAAAATATAATATATATATATATATATATATAAGCTCAGTCAAAAAGCATCTATACTATGCTAGTCCCTATACATTTTCTTCTTCCATTTCGAAGAACTTTCACCTAAATTTACATGGTAACTCAATCAGGGTGAAAAATCGCATATCTCAGTAGAAGTATTCCAATACTAGCACTTTATACAATCATACATATTATTCAACCATAAAGTTAACACTACAATCATAGAAGTACACAATTGCCCATACAATTGCAATGCCATTTTTTATGTCATGGTAGCAATCACTTATACAATTGTCATGCTATGCTTAATTATGTCTAATGTGTTTGTCTATGCAAGTCCTAAGAATGAATACAGTTTCAAGATGTCATGAGTCCTCGGACGTATTGAGGATATTACCCACCTCAATTACTTTAGGGTATGTTATGATATGTCATGATTATCAGGCATAGTGAGGACATGACTCACCAACACTACCCATCAAAACAAATAAAGGATATTACTCACCTCACTGGTCAACAATTGATCGAGAGGATATTACTCACCTCCACTATCCAACAATCATGCTGAGGAATTACTTACCTCAAAACAAAGAGGAATTACTTACCTCACTGTACAGTCAATTTAAAGAGGATATTACTCACCTCCTTACTCAACAACATAATAAGGATATTACTCACCTTATTACTCACATCATAGAGAGGATATTACTCACATCAATATGATTCAAACAACATAAAAATGATATTACCAACCTCAATATGCTTCACAAACATCTCGTGCAAAACAATCATTAATTACCTTCAATAATTAGCATCATAATGGATTTATAAGCACCTCAAACTCATTTCAAATACACTTCATCAAATGCTTATAAAAGTACTTTAAAACTCTTAAAAGAGCATATATGAGTGATTCCAATACTTAAGGAATATCCTTTCTTCGATTCAATATAATACATAATATGTATGTAATCATGCCTAATTATCCCACATAATTAGTACTATGAATCCATTTGATTCAACATATTCACACTTCATTAAATACTCCTATAGGTGCTGCAACACACTTTAGGAAACATATACTAATTATCCCATCTAGCCAAAACCTTAGAAACATAAAAAATAACATTTTTGAATATTTTGGCCTCAGACACAGACCATGTCTGATGACACGCCCCCAAGTGTCATGCTCTGTGAGCACTGTTTCACGAATTAGGGCCGGTAGAGAGGGACATGGCCCCCCTTGTTTTCAGACACGGGCCGTGTCTCTCAACCAGACACGCTGCAGCTAAAATCTGTAGAACTGTGGCACTGTTCCCTTGGCCAAATTCTTGGATTTTAGACACCCCAATATTTACTATCCAGATATATCGTCATATAAAAGAATAATCAATATTGGCCATGTTACTTCTAACATACAATAATAAACTAAACTCATATCATTCGTACACAATGAATAAATATGGAGAGCCACGATAACGAAAGTTATATATATACATCACAACCTCAAAAGTCGTACTGTTATACATAACTCAGACAACTAAGCAAATATAAAATATATATATATATATAAGCTCAGTCCAAACAATATCTATATTATGCTAATCCTCATACATCTTCTTCTTCCTTTTCAAAGAACTTGCACTCGGATTTACATGCAACATAATCAGGGTGAGAAATCACATTTCTCAGTAGAAGTATTCCAATACCAATGCTTTATACAATCATACAGATCAATTAACTACAAAGTTAACACTTCAATCACAGAATTACACAATTACTCATACAATTGCACTATCATGTTATATGTCATGGTAGTAATAACTCATACAATTGTCATGCTATGCTTAATTATGTCTAATGTGTTTGTCTATGCAAGTCCAATGAATGAATATAGTTTCAAGATGTCATGAGTCCTCAGAGGTATTGAGGATATTACCCACCTCAATTACTCTAGAGTACGTTATGATATGTCAAGATTATCAGGCATATTGAGGATATGACTCACCAATACTACCCATGAAAACAAACATAGGATATTACTCACCTCGCAGGTCAACAATTGATAGAGAGGATATTACTCACCTCCACTATCCAATAATCATGCTAAGGAATTACTTTCCTCAACACAAAGGGGAATTACTTGCCTCACTGTACAATCAATTTAAAGAGGATATTACTCACTTCCTTACTCAACAACATAATAAGGATATTACTCAACTTATTATTCACATTATAGAGATGATATTACTCACTTCAATATGATTCAAACAACATAAAAAAGATATTACACACTTCAATATGCTTCACAAACATCTCATGCAAAACAATCACTAATTACCTTCAAAAATTAGCATCACAATTGATTTATATGCACCTCAAACTCATTTCACACTCACTTCATCAAATACTTATAAAAGTACTTTAACACTCTTAAAAGAGCATATATGAGTGATTTCAATACTTAGGGAAACTTATTTCCTCAATTCAACATAATACACAATATGTATGTAATCATGCCTAATTGTCCCACATAATTTGCACTACGAATCCATTTGATTCAACACATTCACACTTCATGAAATACTCCTGTAGGTGCCTCAACACACTTTAAGAAACATATACTAATGATCCTATCTATTCAAAAACTTTGAAACATAAAATATGACATTTTAGAATAATCTGGCCTCAGACACAGACCATGTTTGATGACACACCCCCAATATCTTGTTCTGTGAGCACTGTTTCACAAATTTGGGTAGGCAGAGAGGGACACAACCCCCCTTGTTTTCAGACATAGGCCGTGTCTCTCAACCAGACATGCTGCAGCTAAAATCTGCAGAATCGTGACACTTTTTCATTGGCCAAATTCTTGGATTGTAGCCACTCCACTATTTACAATCCAGATATATCATCATATAAAAGAATAATCAATATTGGCCATGCTACTTCTAACATACAACCACAAACCAAACCCATATCATTTGCACACAATGAATAAATATGGAAAGCCATGATAACAACAGTTATATATATACAATACAGCTTCAAAAGATATACTGTTATACATAACTCAAATAACTAAGCAAAATTATATATATATATATATATATATATATATATATATATATATATATATATATATATATATATATATATAATATATATATAAGCTCATTCGAAATAGCATCTATACTATGCTAGTCCTCATACATCTTCTTCTTCCCTTTCGAAGAACTTGCACCTGGATTTACATGGCAACACAATCGGGGTGAGAAATCACATATATCAGTAGAAGTATTCCAATACCAGCACTTTATACAATCATACAGATTATTCAACCATAAAGTTAACATTTCAATCACAGAAGTACATAATTACCCATACAATTGCAATGCCATTTTTTATGTCATGGTAGCAATCACTCAGACAATTGTTATGCTATGCTTAATTATGTCTAATGTGTTTGTTTATGCAAGTCCTAAGAACGAATACAGTTTCAAGATGTCATGAATTCTCAAACATATTGAGGCTATTGCCCATCTCAATTACTCTAGGGTATGTTATGATATGTCATGATTATCAGGCATAGTGAGGATATGACTCACCAATACTACCCATCAAAACAAACAGAGGATATTACTCACCTCATCGGTCAAGAATTGATAAAGAGGATATTACTCACCTCAACTATCCAACAATCATGCTGAGGAATTACTTACCTCAACACAAAGAGGAATTACTTACCTCACTGTACAGTCAATTTAAAGAGGATATTACTCACCTCCTTACTCAACAACATAATAAGGATGTTACTCACCTTTTTACTCACATCATAGAGAAGATATTACTCACCACAATGAGATTCAAACAACATAAAAAAGATATTACACACCTTAATATGCGTCACAAACATCTTATGCAAAACAATTACTAATTACAATCAATAATTAGCATCACAATTGATTTATATGCACCTCAAACTCATTTCACACACACTTCATTAAATACTTATAAAAGTACTTTAACACTCTTAAAAGAGCATATAGGAGTGATTCCAACACTTAAAGAAACTCATTTCCTCAATTCAACATAATACACAATATGTATGTAATCATGCCTAATTATCCTATATAATTACCACTACGAATCCATTTGATTCAACACATTCACACTTCATTAAATACTCATATAGGTGCCTCAACACAGTTTCGGAAACATATACTAATGATCCCATCGAGTCAAGAACTTAGAAACATAAAAAATGATATTTTTGAAGATTCTAGCCTCAGACACAGACCATGTCTGATGACACGCCCCCCAGTGTCTTACTCTGTGAGCATTGTTTCATGAATTAGGATAGGTAGAGAGGGACATGGCCCCCCTTGTTTTCGGACATGGGTCATATCTCTCAACCAAACATGCTACAGCAAAAATCTGTAGAACTGTGGCACTGTTCCCTTGGCCAAATTCTTGGATTTTAGACACCCCAATATTTACTATCCAGATATATCGTCATATAAAAAAATAATCAATATTGGCCATGTTACTTCAAACATACAACAACAAACTAAACCCATATCATTTGTATACAATGAATAAATATGAAGAGCCACAATAACAAAAGTTATATATATACATCATAGCCACAAAAGGCATACTGTTATAAATAACTCAGACAACTAAGCAAATATAATATATATATAAGCTCAATCCAAACAACATCTATATTATGCTAGTCCTCACACATCTTCTTCTTCCCTTTCAAAGAACTTGCACGTGAATTTACATGGCAACACAATCAGGGTGAGAAATCACATATCTCAGTAGAAGTATTCTAATACTAACACTTTATGCAATTATACAGATTATTCTACCATAAAGTTAACACTTCAATCATAGAAGTACACAATTGCTCATACAATTGCAATGTCATATTTTATGTTATGGTAGCAACCACTCGTACAATTGTCATGCTATGCTTAATTATGTCTAATGTGTTTATCTATGCAAGTCCTCTGAATGAATACATTTTCAAGATGTCATGAGTCCTCAGACGTATTGAGGATAATACCCACCTCAATTACTCTAGGGTATGTTATGATATGTCATGATTATCAGGCATAGTGAGGATATGACTCACCAACACTACCCATCAAAACAAATAGAGGATATTAATCAACTCACTGGTCAACAATTGATAGAGAGGATATTACTCACCTCTACTATCCAATATTCATGCTAAGGAATTACTTACCTTAACACAAAGAGGAATTACTTACCTTACTATATAGTCAATTAAAAGAGGATATTACACACCTCCTTACTCAACAACATAATAAGGATATTACTCACCTTATTACTCACATCATAGAGAGGATATTACTCACCTCAATATGATTCAAACAAGATAAAAAAAAATATTACACACCTCAATATGCTTCACAAACATGTCATACAAAACAATCACTAATTATCTTCAATAATTAGCATTACAATTGATTTATATGCACCTCAAACTCATTTAACACACTTCATCAAATACTTATAAAAGTACTTTAACACTCTTAAAAGAGCGTATATGAGTGATTCCAACACTTAAGGAAACTCATTTTCTCAATTCAACATAATACACAATATGTATGTAATCATGCCTAATTATCCCACATAATTTGCACTATGAATCCATTTGATTCAACACATTCACACTTCATGAAATACTCCTATAGGTGCCTCAACACACTTTAGGAAACATATACTAATGATCCCATCTAACCAACAACTTAGAAACATAAAAAATGACATTTTTGAAGATTCTGGTATTAGAAACAGACCATGTTTGATGGCATGCCCCCCGGTGTCTTATTCTGTGAGCACTGTTTCACGAATTAGGGCAGGCAGAGAGGGACACGGACCGTGTCTCTCAGCCAGATGCGTTGCAGCTAAAATCTACAGTATCGTGGAACGTTTCCATTAGCCAAATTCTTGGATTTTCGCCACCCCAATATTTACTATCTATATATATTGTCATATAAAAGAATAATCGATGTGGACCATACTACCTCTAATATACAACAACAAACTAAACCTATATCATTCGTACACAATGAAAAAATATGGAGAGCCACGATACCAAAAGTTATATATATACATCACAGCGTCAAAAGGCATCTTGTTATACATAACTTAAACAACTAAGCAAGTATATATAATATATATATATATATATATATATATATATATATATATATATATATATATATATATATATATATATATAGGCTCGATCGAAATAGCATCTATACTATGCTAGTCCTCGTACATCTTCTTCTTCCCTTTCGAAGAACTTGCACATGGATTTACGTGGTAACACAATCGGAGTGAGAAATCACTTCTCTCAGTAGAAGTATTCCAATACCAGCACTTTGTACAATCATACAGATTATTCAACCATAAAGTTAACACTTCAATCACAAAAGTACATAATTACCCATACAATTGCAATGTCATGTTTTATGTCTTGGTAGCAACCGTCCATACAATATTCATGTTATGCTTAATTATGTCTAATGTGTATGCCTATGTAAATCCTAAGAATGAATGCAATTTCAAGATGTCATAAGTCCTCACACGCATTAAGGATATTACCCACCTCAATTACTCTAAGGTATGTTATGATATGCCTTGATTATTAGGCATAGTGAGGATATGACTCACCAACACTACCCATCGAAACAAACAGAGGATATTACTCACCTCACTAGTCAATAATTGATAGAAAGGATATTACTCACCTCCACTATCCAACAATCATGCTGAGGAATTACTTTCCTTATCACAAAGAGGAATTACTTATCTCACTGTACAATCAATTTAAAGAGGATATTATTCACCTCCTTACTCAACAACATAATAAGGATATGACTCACCTTATTACTCATATTATAGAGAGGATATTACTCACCTCAATATGATTCAAACAACATAAAAAGGATATTACACACCTCAATATGCTTCACAAACATCTCATACAAAACAATCACTAATTACCTTCAATAATTAGCATCACAATTGATTTATATGCACCTTAAACTCATGTCACACACACTTCATCAAATACTTATAGAAGTACTTAAACACTCTTAAAAGAGCATATATGAGTGATTCCAACACTTAAGGAGGCTCATTTTCTCAATTCAACGTAATACATAATTTGTATGTAATCATGCCTAATTATCCCACATAATTAGCACTATGAATCTATTTGATTCAACATGTTCACACTTCATTAAATACTCTTGTAGGTGCCTCAACACACTTTAGGAAACATATACTAATGATTCCATTTGGCCAGGAGCTTAGAGACATAGAAAATAACATTTTTTAAGAATTTGACCTCAGACATGGGCTATATCTGATGACACGCCCCCCCGTGTCTTGCTCTGTGAGCACTATTTCAAGAATTAGGGCAGGCAGAGAAGGACATGCCCCCTCCCCGTGTCTCCGGACACGAGCCATGTCTCCTAACTGCATCACCGCACAATTTAGTAACCACGACACAATCGTCATTATACCACGGACACTAAATTTTTGGCATGCTACAACTCAAATAACAAGTTTAAAAATTTAGTCATTGTTCATATAAAGAAAATATGAGCCACGAATGAATAGATACACATGTTGTCATTTGAAAATAAAATTCAACAAGATATACTCAAAATGCAATTATACTCAAAAGAAACTTTATACAGGTAATGCAAAAGAAGCATAAACTACCCATAACGATGCCCACGACTAAGGAGTTGAGCACTCCATCGGATCCACCTCGGGATCCTCCCCCGGTTCATCTGAAGACACAAGGACAGGACAGAGTGCGGTCTCATGGGCAGGTGCCCTAGCAGCTGATGCCATAGAATCCTCGTCCTCTCTAGGGGTGTGAAGCGGATCACCCCATAGCTCCCGAATGGGTAAGGCAAACTCCAGATGCACTGATGTAGTGAGAGTCAGGATAGGATCTCCATCGCAGGTCCTCCTCACGGTCAAGATCAGATCCTCAACATACCGTATACGCTTGTCAGCCCAGTCGACTTGCCAAGCATTGTCACCCCCGGTGAACACAATCCTAACAAAACTAGTAGAACCCCTTCTTACTGCCATCACCGAACGCAGGAGATCAAACCAAGTAAAATCTAGGAGATTCAACCTCGTCCTCTTTACAGTCTTTAACCAAAATCACATAGAACAAGAATAGTACAAACAAGAGGTGAGATATCCTACATCATTACCATCAGGCAACAAGAAACACAACGAAAGACATTGATGCCTTTCACACACAACAACATCAAATGAAAGCAGACATAATCATGTCGATACAGGAATATTACAGAATAACAAACATAATCACATTATTACAGGGATATCGCAAGGCAATTGGCATAATTATAATATCAACTGGTAAGTAATTCAACAAAAATTTTATATATCACAACTAATGAATAGTGACCATGCCATAAAAATATGTATACTGACTATGCACATTCACAATGCATATGCTGACCATCTTTGTGCACAATGTACTCATTTTCCTACTCCATGGAGCTAGACTCAAATTCAGAGATGAACGTCCCAGAAGATCTATCCCCCTTAAAAGACAGTCTACGCCGGGCCACGAAAAATAATAGTGCATTGTCGGGCTGTCAGTGTGTTGCAATGATGTTCATGGCCAAGGGCATATAATATGATAGTATAATCATTAAGTGAATCACCGCGCCCTGAACGTCCCCCAAGATCTATCAAAGATCCCACTATCCTATAAGTTCTTGTTCACTCTTTAGGCATAAAACGCCATAACAGTCACAAACTGTATAATGCTCATCATGTTAGACTTTCTCAATGCATGCCTCAATGTATGTGAATTCAATGCATACATATCTATACATATATAGATTCATAATAATAACATAACTTGTCCATAATCACATGCCATATCAAGCCCCATCATTTATCAATAATCCTTGGTCCTATTCACGGACCCACAACAATATATTATTTGATTTTCAATTGTGAAAACATACCTTTAAGGTTTATTATGAAATTACGCTTTAACGTCAATGTTTCTCTTATTAAGCCCTCTAGGGGAATTCTCTTGAGTTTTTCACCTAAGCTTTGTTACTCTAATTAAATAAGTCCTTTACTTTATTTTAAATTGGATTCACTTAGAATAGCTTATTTAGGTTCCTCACAACCTCACCTATAATCTTATTCTTTCTTTGTCCAAAAATCATCCTAAGTTATAGGGTAAATCTTTATTTTTTGTTCTTTCCATATTATGCATTCCTAATTAAGTATCTACTCATTTAATCACTAAGTTATAACTTGATACAAAAACTTCACATTGATTACCCAATGAAGCCGTGAGCCTCCAAGGAATTGGAAACCTAGATTTTCTTCATTCCATTATTTAAAAACCACTTGATTAGTTAACATCCCCCTTTTGATACAAAATTTTAATCGTGGACACCCCATTGGTGGGGGTTTGGCCTTGAGCCTCAATTCAAGGGGACTAAGAACCTAAAATTATCATCGTCATATTAATTAATTATTACTTAATGGCTTAAGTCCTAATGTAGCATAAAAGTTCCATTCTTGGACCTAAAAGGGTTCCTTGGCCGTGAGCCATACACAAGGAGGGCAAGGAGCCCTTGCCTTCCACACATGATTCCAAATCAATCCAAATCATCACCAACCCATCAAGTTACATAATAACAAGCAATAAAGTCATACGAAGCAAAACAAACACAAAATCACCAAGAATCATCAAAGACCATGCAACAAAGTGAGTAACCCACAAATGGATCCTTCACTACCAATCACAAAACGTGTTCCTCACCACCAAGAGGGGTTGAAGAGGATCATCTCCCTCTTATCTAAGAGAAAAACAAGAAAATAAACCTTCTTGATGACTCCTTAAAGATTTGGCCAAGCTCCTCCAAAAACCCTAAGAATCACAATTCATCAAATCAACACCAAGGCTTGAGGAAGAAAGGATCAATAGTCATGGTGGTGGCCATGGAAACGAAAAAGAAGACAAGAAGGTAAGGAATCAAGAACATTACCTTAAAGCTTCAAGCTTTGAGGCTTGAAGATTATGATAAAGATGGAAGCTTTTTAGGTAGATTCCAACTAGAAAGAGGTTTAGAATGTGATGGAGTTTAAGAAAATGTGGTTACTTGAAATTTTTGCAATCATGGAGGTATGAAGAGAGGGTAAGGCCGTGAGGTAGGGGAGGAGAGGAAGAGATAAAATGTGAAGGAGAAAGTGAGAGAAGAAGAAGGTAGAGAGAGAAAGTGATAGTAAAGTGATGATAGCTTTTTTTTTTTGGAGTTTGAAATTAGAAATGAAAAATAGTAAAGTGAAAAGCTAATTTTTGGCTCCAAAATGGGCCTCATTGCCGTGGAGCTACATGGGAGAGAGGGGAAATTGGCTTCTCCAACAAGCTAATAGGAAGGTGCTAGGAAGCTTCCTCCAAAGCTTCTTCAAGAAGCCAAAACCCACATTTTTGAAAAGTCAACGATGATGTCACTTTTGTGATATCATCAAGGTGATGTCACTTAAAGTGAACACTCTAGAAAATATGATTAACATTCTACTAAAGCTATTATCCAGTGAACAAAAGTTACAGTTAGCAAAAATAGTATTTACTGTCTAACGGATAATAAAACGTATTGCGATTTTATTTATCAGATAAAATCTTAAAAAATATGAACCTCGTAAACTGTGTCCAACCTCGAGTTTAGTAAGATTCTCCGTCGATGTTTCCATAGTTCAAGGTTTACCAGTCTCGGAGAAAATATTTTATTTTCCCAGCTTTGCTCAGTGTGTACGCAAATTGAAAAATATATTAAAACAATCAACAGTTTCAAAAAAATCTAGAAAAATTCACAAAAATTACAAATATTATAAAATAATTATTTATCATAAAATAAACAATTTTAGAGGTGTTACATCGGTTGTGCTCAGTGTGCACATAAAATGAGAAATATAATAAAATATTCAACATTTCCAGAAAAATCCACAAAATTTCACAAAAATCACAAATATTATAAAATGACTATTTATCATGAAAAAAAATAATTTTTGGGGTGTTATAACTCTTCCTTTCTAAAAAGAAATTTTGTCCTCGAAAATTTCATACCTTAAAACAAACACGGCTATTGTTCTTTCAGTTCATCTTCTAGTTCCCTTGCTGCATCTTCAGTTGCATCAATCCAGATTACCGGCGCTAAGGCCACTTCTTTCCATTGAGTATCTCATATTACTGGGCAAGAAGTGCGTTGACCTCGTAAGCCGATCAACAACTACCCATATAGAATTTCACCCCTTTCAAGTCTTCAACAATCCAACAATAAAACCCATAAACAACCGCACATCTCTGAATTTGTTCTATTAATTTATTCCCTTGTTCACCATAATAGACAAACTAAGCATGTTTTCTTCTTAAGGTATCTGCTACGACATTTGTCTCTTCCGGGATGATATCAAAATTGAAAATTGAAATCTTTTGGAAATTCTGACCATCATCTCTGCCGCATAATCAACTCATTTCGATCAGACAAATACTTCAGACTCTTGTGATCACTATAGACATTAAAAGTTGCTCCTGTAGAAATGCCTCCTGATCTTCAATGTAACTACAAATGCTAACTCTGAGTTTGTGTAAGGTTGTTCCTCTCATGTACTTCTGATTGCCTCAAGCACACACTACCACCTCCCTATTCTGCACAAGCACGCATCCTAAACCTTGATGTGAAACACCACAAATTCATTGGGTTCGCGAAGTAGTCAATGTAACACCCCAAAAATTATTTGTTTTATCATGAATAATCATTTTATAATATTTATGATTTTTTGGGAATTTTTTGAATTTTTTCAAAAATGTTAAATATTTTAATATATTCTTTATTTTGCGTGCACACCGAGCAGAGTCAGTGTAACACCCCAAAAATTATTTGTTTTGAGATGAATAGATATTTTCTAATATTTGTGAATTTTAAGAATTTTTGTGGAATTTTCTAGAAATGTCGAATATTTTAATATATTTCTCATTTTACGTGCACGCTGAGCAGAGTCGAGAAAACGAAATATTTTTCCTGAGGCTGGGAAACTTTGAACTATGAAAATGTCAACGAGGGATCTTACTAAACCCGAGGTTGGGCACAGTTTACGAAATTTATGTTTTACGAGATTTTATCTGATAAATAAAATCACAGAATATTTAATTATCTGAGAGACAATAAAATATTATTTCTGCTAACTGTAAATTTTGTCCACTGAGTAATAGCTCTAGTAGATTATTTCTATCTAGTTACTTTTATGACATCATCTAAGTGACCTCATATTTCACTTTATCGAGAAGCGTGCAAAGTTTCTCAAGGAAGCTTCAAGGGAAACTTCTAAGAAGTTTCCTCTCAACCACTCCACACTCTCTCCTCTCTTTTGTGTTGCACGACTGGAGGGAAGGAAAACAAAAGAATTCATCATTTCATTTCACTTCTCTCATTCACCTTTCATTTCTTCCTCTCTCCCTCACGCACCTCTCTCTCTTTCTCTCTTCTCCCACACGATTACACACACCATTATTGAACCTTCAAGGTTCCTTGCTCAAGCCAACATAGACCATTGTTTCCTCTCATCATCTCTAAACTTTCTTCTTTGTGGGACTCTTCTTGAATTTTCCATTTTTGTCCTTTGCAGCCCAGCTCTAAAGCTTGAGGTAAAGCTCTCAACTTTTTTTTCTTTTTCTCCTTATTTTTGTGGTCCTTGGTCACCATTGTGACCAAGGACTCCTTTTTTCAAGTTTTAGTGGTTGATTTGGGAAGTTGATCATCTTAGGTTCTTCTTGTGGGTGGTGGACGAAAAGCTTGAAAGGAGCTTACTTTCCTTCTTGACTCTTAAGGTAAGAGGAAGATTATTCTCTTCAACCTATTTTGGTGGTGAGAAACTCTTTGTTGTGTTGATGGCGTGAAACCCATTTGTGGGATACCCCTTTATTTGAGTGATTTTGGTTATGTATTGATTCGTTGAATGGTAGGATTTAGATGGCTGTTGATAGATCTTAGATTGTATGAAGGATGGTTTGAGTTTGGGTGATTTTCTGCATTTACAGAGGAGTACATGGCCTAGGCCGTGTGATCGCGCACGGCCGTGTACTCTAGGCGCGCCAGAACAGAAATTCCAGAGGCGTACATGGCCTAGGCTTTGTATTGTGGCACGACCGTGTATTTTGGAAAGGACGTGAAATTGTGGCCGTGCATTCTTCCTCAGGCCGTGCAATTTGAATAATGAAGGATTTTAGGCTTTTCTAGCCCTTGGAGGCTCCCGGTCTCCTTGGGCACTCATTATGAGGCTTTAGTACTAAGATAAACTTATTAAACATAATTAATTGAACGATTAGAAGTTGATTAAGGATTCATAAAATAGAAAGAACCAAGGATGAAAGTTGCCTTATAGTTTAGAATAATTTTGGAATAAAGAAAGAACATGAGTATGGGTGAGGTTGTGAGAAACATAATGAACTTAAGGTTTAACTTTTATCATAACTATGAATGGGGTTATGTTCACCCTTAAGGTTTGCTATTGGCTTGATGTGGATCCGCGAATGGGATTAAACCTTGTTGATAAATGATATGATATGATTGTGATTTCGTATATGAATATACATATATGCATTGAATCGACATGCATTTGAAGCATGATTGACATAGTTGTCATGAGAAGCATAATTGAAACATGCATTGAAAAGTCTGTTGGACTATTGTTAAGGCCAAGTTGCCTAGGAGTTGAATCACACCTTTGTACGGGTGCGAATAGACAAGTGTAGGTCACTTATTGACCTTTGGAGCGTCGAGGTGCAGGTACCTTACAATGGACAGTTGGTAGCTCTTCTGTCCGTGGGGTAGACCGATGCAAATGCACCGACGATCTATACTGAGACACTGTTCTATATCGAGATCTGTGTAGAATGTCTTATATAATGTCATGATGTATATTTTGATAAATTGAGAATTTTTAGCACTTGAAGGCCTCGGCAGCTGCGATATAAACATATCTCCTGATCATTCTCTCCGAATGTTTGTGTCTAGCTCCATGAAGTAGGATTTTGGTACCATATGCATGTGCATAGTGAGTCGCCATATCATTTGACATTTACTTATTCATATGAGAATTTAATCTATTGTCTTATTACTATTATAACTTCCTGTAAATGCTAAGTTGTTTATTATCTATTCTTCATGCTGGTTATCATTTCTGAAATGTTATGTGGGCGTCAAGCGCCGTTTTGTTTCTTTACTGCCATAATAGGTAATGAATATATAATGTCTTACCTCTTTTCTGTATTTTCTGCTATTCTGTCTATATTTATGTTCCATCGAAGATGTCGGCAAAGGGGGTGAAGTTCACGAGTTCCCCGATTTTTGGCCCGACTTCAACTAACATCTGCTTTGGATCATGGCAACACAGCCACGAGGATTTTTGGGTTATGTGCGTTTGGCCTTCCTCGGAGGTCCAGACTACTGGCACATTAACTTTAGTTCAGATCGTTGTGTCTACGTGGGGGACGTGACAATATCGCTGGCTTGGGGGTGTTATGATCCGCCCATCTACACCTGCAGCATCAGATTACATTTGGAGTTTTACAGGCCCCTTTAGGGACATGTGGGTTGATCGTTATTACACTCCACAAGAGGATTCTTTCCCCTCCACTGCCCGAGCCCCGTTCCATAATTCGGTGGCTCTAATGAGGGTTTCCTCCGACGAGGAAGACCCTGAGGAGGAACTTAAGGAGGATCCTGACACGATTCTTTCCTTCTCTTCTTAGGGGCTGATACTGTCGATAGTCACTGATGGCTATCCATCTTTTGGGGCTTGATATTCTTTTTAGGGGTTTGTATATTATTTTTGGGGGCTTGTAAAGCTTAGGCTTCTTTTTGATGAGCCTTGATGTAACTAATGACTCATAGTCTGTATCTAAACAGTATATATATATATATGATGTATCTTTTTCATGGATGTATGGATTAGTCTTTGTAACACCCTTGTGAGGGTATCACATTTATTGTGCAATAAAATAAAATTCTTACCCAAGTTGTAAAATGTTTCGTACATAAATAATATTAGTGGTAAAATTTTTCCTTTTTACACTTATAATGTTAAATAAAATAACATAGAACACAAAATCAGATAAAACTTAATCACACTCCATAATATACATATGATTCTTGTCAGAAGTACATAATTAATTTACAACTATTAATATCTAATAGAAACATTAAAAGACAGCATACTACTAAAGCATAACACCTAAGACATGAGCCCTTGTCATAAGACAAATTCCCTAGTTGGGAATGTCTTGACCGATAGAAATTCGACCCAAAAATATATCGAAGTTCTCTCTAAGAGTATGGTGAAATTCATTCCACAACTCCCTAATAGGTAAAATAAATTGTATGAAAATAACCGTATAAAGTGAAGTAACGATCCCATGTTGAGTCCTACTTACTGATAAAGTAATGTCACCACTGTACTCTATGTGTCCTGTGTCCCAGTGGACATACCAAGCCTCAGCACCTTCGAGAAACTGTAGTCTAAAGAAACCTAATTGACCTCTCCTTGCCGCCATTGTAGTCTTCGATGATATAAACATATAATAGAAACAGACAGAACAATACAATAAAGAGGTGAGATAATCTACATCATTACCAGCATGGCAATAAAGAAAACGATAATACAAACAAATATTACAATAACACATATCATTATATCATATACAATATAGCAAATTAATACATCATGCATTTTATCACAGATTATAATAAACATTAAAATGCAGATAATGAATGATACACACACTGACTCGTTCCTACTCCATGGAGCTAAACACAGATATCTGAGAGAATGATCCGAAAAGAACAAATAGTACCTCAGGCTGCCCAACCAAACTATTACACTATCCAACATCGTGTCTATAGCCCACAGTCCAAAACATCGTGTAGCAGTGCACAGTCGAATACATCGTACACCACAGGCATTGTACATAATAATCTCCTCAAGATCTCGATTAAGAGCAGTGCTTGTCGAGATCATTAGAGTGTTGCCCGTTACCACGGCCCAGAGGCGCTACCAACTGTCCACATATGGGATTCTCCACACACTAATGCCTCCAAGCTCAAATAATGAACCACACTACGCCTATCACACCTACAACACGGTGTAATTCATCTCGTCAATCAATTGTCAATTATCAACCAAATTGACAAAACTCTCAAAGCATGATAAAAAATTACCAAAGTACCCTTAGTTCCAATTTTTTACCATATTTATGAAAATACCCTCAGTCTCAATATACCAAAATATAGTATGTCTCCACTTGACAGTACTATCTAACAACATGTCCGGGTCCACCACTTTGGCCCGACAGTAAAACTCGTTGTTCCATTCAGTTGCGTAGAAATTTTATCGCATTTTTACAATCACGTCCTTTTACAAACGTTTTTAAATCGCGTAAATATATTTTGACATTTTTGAACATCGCATAATATTTTTAAATCATTTTCTCAATCGCGTAGGATTTTTAAATCATTTTCTTAACCATATAGCTTAAAATCAATATTTTAAATATGTGTAGACTATATCTACTACTTTTAAACTACGTAAAGTGTTTTCCTTACGTTATAATTATATTGTGGAATCTTTTCATTTTATTTGTCTGATTTTAGTAAATTTTGGTAGCATTTTACCTATAAAATCAGTATATGATATTTTTAACATTTTTCTCTAAATATTGTTCATTTTAACCTTACCCATCATGTACATCTTGAAACTTACTAACGCACTTCAAAACTCAGAGAGTGAGCTCTACGTTAGTATTTTTCAAGCGTTCGCTTTATTTCTTACTTATAATAAATTCTTCTAATTTAGAATTTTAGAACTAAGTTCATTCATTTTATTTCTCAAAGATTCATTGGAATCAAATTCTTTTGTAGATTAGTTACTTAACCTACCTTAGAAAATAACTTAGGAATTCAATTATACATTAAATGGCATGTTGGCCACAATTAACCTATCCTTCACACCTCATCATTAAATCATTATCTAACTTCTAAATTATTCTTAAATTCATTGTATCACCTAGATTCATTAAATCATTATTTTAGAAAATGGTTGAGAACATTTTGGTTCTCTTTTTCTTGGAGAAGCTGTGAGCTCCTTTGTGTTCCTTGGAACACTCATACAATTCCTTACATGTTATTCACATCCTACATTAATAATCATATAATTATACACACATGCAATATATTTTAAAAACTATAAACACATGGAATATATTTTAAAAACTATAAACATGCTTGCAAACAAAATCAACCACAAATAGGAAAAACAATAAACAACCACACAAATGAATCCTTATGGATTCTTCACATACATACAATCCATTTTCTCATCACCACACAAGGTTGATGAGATTAAATCTCCCTCTTACCTCTTGAAGACAAAGATCTCCTAGTCTCCTCCTTCTCCTTGCTTTCTTGAAAACCAACACAAAACCCTAATAATTCTTAAATAATTAGTAAAATCACATACAAGGCTTCATAATGGAAAACCATTGAACAAACATGGTTTAGAAAAACACAAATCAAATTTTAAACCATAAAATCAAAAGCTTACCCTTAGGGAAGTGAACAAAAGCTTGGATTTTGAAGTAGAAAGAGTAGGTTTTTGACAAAACCTTGTACAGGAAAAGTGTTTAGAAGATAGTTTTGGTTTAGGAAATGTGAAAAGGTAAAATTATAGAAGATTTGTGGTGGGTTTAGGGTGAGAGGCCGAATTCTAGAGAGAAAATAGAAGAGAAAATAAAAGAGAAAAGTTACTTGGTGTTCTTGGGGATTTTGGAGAGAATAGAAGGCTAAGTTTTTAGTAAGTGTAAAAGTGAATATCAAGAGTGAAATGGGAGGGGGCTGCCGTGAGTGGCTTGTAGGAAAACGAAGAGATTTACTTGAACAAAATATCACAATTTTGAGTGCACATGGCTTATGTCACCAACTTGTCATGCATGGTCACTTGGATGGTTCAAGAACAATGGAGAACATGGTGAATTTGGCTCCTTTGGCCGTGGAGTACTATGGCATTTAGGGGCTTAATTTGTTTTCAATTAAAGTCTAATTGTATGCTAAATAAATAGGTAATTAATTAGGTTAAGTCTCCTATTAACACTTAATTAACATTCTAATTATATAACTAATTAATTAAATATATAATTACATATATCATAGCCTCTAAATAAAATTAGAATATCTAATTAATAATTATATTATAACTAATTAATAACTAAGCTAGTTTACTTAGTTTGTTAATTAGATAATTAGATTAACCAAATTAGATTTAATTAGCTACTAAGTAAAGTCAAGCCACTATATTTGACTTAATCTTAACCATTGAATTCAACTTTAATTCCTAGCCTTTGATTAGATCTAAGGTGGATATTACTTAGTGATTAAACTAGAATTATTCTTACACCATTGATTTGATCAATGGTTAAGACCAAAGCTTCCAAAACAAGCTTTTACATCTAACGGTCCACAAAGAAGTCTTTGCCTCTTTGTTTGACTACTTCTTATTGGTTAGAAAATTCAAGCCACTTTCGTTGACTTGTTCCCATTGGTTCAAAATTTGGTCCAGTCAGAATCATTGACTGCTTTTCTAAACGCAAATCCCACATACTTTTCAGGTTCTATGGTCATTTTGAAGCAGATTTCTACTATTTTTGAGACAATAGGTACTGTCAAATAAAATAATATTATAATAATATAAAATTATTTTATTACACAATTAAATCCTAAAAATTAAAAGATTAATATATATATCAATTAGAATTGGGTTTAGTAAGATCCCCCAGCTCCAATTAATTAAAATAAGATTTTTTCGGCTAAAAAATTATTATTTTCTTGGCTCGGTGCAAATCACACACAACAGTTAAATACACTCACGAAACAGTCAAATTCATTTTACTACGCACAGAAATTACAAAACAGTACATTTTAAGACTATATTGTAATTAACCCAAAAGTTGGGGTGTTACAGTCTTTATGTTTTTTCGCTTACAATTAAACAAAAATATATATACATACAACCAAAGAAAAAAAATTCACCATTTTATTTAGACAACTATAATCAAATAAGTTTAATTATGATCTAATGAACCAGACCTTAATTTATATTTTCATTTTTTGCATTGTATTTAATGATGTGACGTTCCCTCCCAAAAAGGGGCGTTACATTCGGTATCAGAGCCCCAGTTTATGTTTTCTTTGGGTCTTTGTGGTTAAGTCTATTTTGTGTGTGCTGTGTGATTCTTTGTGATTGGTATTCCGAAAGAATACATCTAATTCTTCATTGTGTGTTTCAGTTAGTATTACTTAAAGGAACGAGATGGCATGAGGCAGAGATATGGCAGTAGCGATAGAGGCTATGCAATGAATGGCTGAGGTTATCGCATAATAAATGGAGAGAGGTGCTCAATAGCAAGAAAGGGCTGCTCAACAACTCGAAGCTACTGCTAACGCTCAAAATTTGGCGGAGTTCTGTCGCCACAACCCTCCTCAATTCAAGGGAGAATTTGATCTAGAAAAGGCTAGTTTATAGATCAAGGCGCTGAAGAAAATCTTCCGAGGCATGAACTATACCAACGACAAGAAAGTGACTTACGCTGCTTTTATGCTACTTGGTGATGCTGAAGACTGGTGGAATGGAGCATAGAGAGTGCTAGAAGCTGAAGGTCGTGCAATCAATTGGGAGGTATTCAAGAATAAGTTCTTGGACAAATATTTCCCCGCAAGCGCCAGACATGCAAAAGAAATGGAGTTCCTCAACTTGAGACAAGGAAACTTGTCCGTCAGCGAATACGCCGCAAAGTTCGAAAGCTTATCCAAGTTTTCAACGTATTTCTAGCACTAGCCAGACGAGGTGTGGAAATGTCAAAAATTTGAAGAAGGACTGAGGCATGAGGTGAAGAGAGCAGTTATCACCTTGAAAATTAACTAATTTTCGGAGCTGCTAGATACGTGCTGCTAAATGGAAGCTCTAGATCAAGCTCGAAACTCGAGGAACTAAAACTTTGGACCTACCAGGTTCCAAAAAGGAGGCGGCAACAACGCGAATCGCTTTCAGAAGAAGCCTTATTCCCTACCATCGGGAAATCAGCAACAAATATCAAGTGAAGGTCCTAGTGGAGGTTTTGGTGGGAACCGAACCGAACCAAATGTGGCATCTTTGCTAAGGTGTATGAAGTGCGGGAAGGATCACCTAACAAGGGATTGTTCTATCAAGGGAATTATCTACTGTCGATGTGGAAAACCTGGACATGTCTCCAGAGACTGCAACCAAGCTAAGGCTGAGCCTTCAGTTAATGCTACTCGAGTTGCAAAGCCGCAAGCAGGAGGCAGAGTTTATACCATGAGCGGAGCTAAAGCCTCCGAATCTGAAGATCTTATACAAAGAGAGGGCACTAAAGGAGGTAATCTTTTGACTGTACTGTATGACTCTAGGGCAACCAACTCTTTCATTTCATATGACTGTGTGCGATGACTTAGTTTACCTATGTCATCCTTACCTTTTGACTTGACTGTTTCTACTCCCACTGATAAACCTGTTATTACTACCAAAGTCTGTTTGAATTGTCCATTGATTGTTGAGGGTCGAATCTTTTCTGTTGATTTGAATTGTTTACCCCTTTCTCAGTTAGATGTAATTCTAGGGATGGATTGGTTGTCTTCCAACCATATCCTATTGGATTGCTCTAGTAAAACCATAATTTTTCCTATGGATGAGGATTCTAGATTTTTGACGGCCAACCAAGTTCGAGCTTTCTCGAAAGAAGGAGCTCAGGGATACATGCTATTGTCTTCCTTGAAAGTTGAGAGTGATGCTGACGTGAATGCAATCCCAATGGTTAATGAGTTTCCTAAAGTCTTTCCTGATGATGTACCTAGTTTACCATCGAAGCGGGAAATAGAGTTCGCTATTGATCTTGTGCCAAGATCTAGTCCTGTATCTATAGCGCCTTACAGAATGTCACCATCGGAGTTGGCAGAGCTTAAGAAGCAGTTGGAAGAGCTTTTGGAGAATCAGTTTGTTAGACCCATTGTGTCACCTTGGGGAGCACCAGTGTTGCTAGTCCGGAAGAAGGATGGTACTTCTCGATTGTGTATAACTATCACTAACTGAATAAGGTCACGATTAAGAACAAGTATTTGCTTCCAAGGATAGATGACTTAATGGATTTATTGAAGGGAGCAGCAGTGTTCTCTAAGATCAATCTGCGATCAGGTTACCATCAGATTTAAGTAAAGGCAGAGGATATACCCAAGATGACTTTTCGTACCCGATACGATCATTACGAATATCTTGTGATTCCGTTTGGTGTAACAAATGCACCTGCTATCTTCATGGACTACATGACCTGAATATTTCATCCTTACTTGGACAGATTCGTGTTGTCTTCATCAACGACATCCTAATCTACTCTCAAAATCAGGAAGATCATACTGAACACCTCAGTATAGTTCTCCAAATTTTGAAGGAGAAGAAGCTGTATGCCAAATTGTCGAAGTATGACTTTTTGCTGGACGAAGTCAAGTTTTTGGGCCATATGATCTCGAAGGAAGGGATTGCAGTGGATCCATCAAAGGTGGAAGCAGTTCTACAATGGGAACGACCGAAGACAGTGACAGAAATTCGAAGCTTTGTGGGTTTGGCTGGATACTATCGGAGGTTCATTGAAGGACTCTCTAAGATTGCAGGACCTCTCACTCAACTCACCAGAAATAACCAAGCTTTTGAATGGACTGATGCTTGCGAAGAAGGTTTCCAAGAATTGAAGAGACGGCTAACTACTTCACTAGTGTTAGTCCTACCCGATCCGGATGAACAGTTTGAAATGTACTGCGATGCTTCGTATCAAGGATTGGGAGTTGTGCTTATGCAGAATAGAAAAGTGGTGGCTTATGCTTCGAGACAGTTGCGAGTGCATGAAAAAAACTATCCAACATATGACTTGGAGTTAGCAGTTGTGGTTTTTGCTTTTAAAATATGGAGACACTTCCTGTATGGAGCGATGTTCAACATCTTCAGTGACCACAAGAGCTTAAGTACTTATATGATCAAAAAGAGTTGAATATGAGACAGCACAGGTGGTTGGAATTCCTAAAGGATTATGATTTCTGACTTCTGTATCACCCTGGAAAGGCAAACGTCATGGCAGATGCATTGAGTAGAAAGATGCTTAGTATATCAGCCATGATGATTAAGGAAAAAGATCTGATAGAGTAGTTCAGGGATGTATGGTCTTTCGTGGAATTAGAACTGGAAAAAATTCACATGAACATGGTTACTATCTCAAGCGAATTAATGAAAGACATTTGGGAAAAGCAGAAAATTGATAAGTTTTTGCAAGAAGAAAGAGAGCTGATAAGGCAAGGTAATGCGACAACATTCAAGGAAGAAACGAATGGAATTCTAAGGCTCCGAGGAAGGGTTTGTATACCCAGAGATCAAGAGCTAAGGAAGTATATTATTGAGCACTCTTACACGAGCAAGTTAAGTATGCACCCGGGGATAACTAAAATGTACCAAGACTTGAAGAAGTTATTTTGGTGGCATGGAATGAAGAGCGATATTACCAGATGTGTATCTTCTTGTCTGGTTTGCCAGAAAGCAAAGGTGGAACATCAAAGACCGTCAAGACTATTGCAACCTCTATCTATTCCCGAATAGAAATGGGATAGCATTGCGATGGATTTTGTGGTTGGATTACCGAAGACCAGAAAGGGTTATGACTCAATATGGGTAGTCGTTGATTGACTCACGAAGTCAGCACACTTCCTGCGAATCAACATAAGATACAACAAAGAGAAGCTGACTTAGCTATACATCAGTGAGATTGTTAGGCTACATGGCGTACCTACTAGTATTGTTTCTGACAGGGATCCAAGGTTAACTTCTAAGTTTTGGCAAAGTTTACAAGAAGCATTGGGAACAAAGCTACGATTGAGTTTTGCTTACCATCCACAAATTTATGGATAATCGGAAAGGATGATCCAATCGTTGGAAGATTTACTCAGGGCTTGTGCTTTAGAATAGACTGGAAGTTGGGATGAAGTTTTACCGTTGGCAGAATTCACCTACAACAACAGTTTTCATTCATGCATAGGGATGGCACCCTATGAAGCTCTGTACGGACGATGGTGCCGAACACCTCTGTGTTGGTACCAAGAAGGCGAGCGCCTTACTGTTGGACTTGATATTATACAACAGACAACTAAGAAAGTCAAGATGATTCATGAAAAGATGAGGATGGCTCAAAGTCAGCAAAAGAGCTATGCGGACAAGAGGAGAAAGCCTCTTGAGTTTGAGGAAGGCGAGCATGTGTTTTTGAAAGTCACACCAACGATTGGGGTTGGCCGAGTTCTGAAATCTAAAAAACTCACTCCCAAATTCCTTGGACCTTACCAAATTCTTCACCGGATAGGTCCAGTAACTTACCAGATAGCCTTACCACCTTTTCTTTCAAACCTTCACAATGTCTTTCATGTGTCACAACTACAGAAGTATATTCCTGACCCGAACCATGTCTTAGCACCGGACACAGTACAATTGAAAGAGAACTTAACCTATGAGGCACCTCCTGTAAAGATTGAAGATAGGAGAGTGAAACAACTCAAAGGAAAGGAAATCGCATTGGTGAAAGTAATCTTGAACGAAAAGACCGGAGATGAAGGAGCAACACCCACAACTATTCTAAGGTATGAAAATTTTGATGACGAAATTTTTTTTTTAGAAGCGGAGAGTTGTAACATCCCGAAAATTATTTATTTTATCATGAATAATCATTTTATAATATTTATGATTTTTTGGAAATTTTTCTAGATTTTTTCAGAAATATCAAATATTTTAATATATTCCTCATTTTGCATGCACACTGAGCAGAGTCAGTGTAACACCCAAAAAATTGTTTGTTTTGTGATGAATAGACATTTTCTAATATTTGTGATTTTTGAGAATATTTTGGAAATGTCAAATATTTTTAATATATTTCTCGTTTTGTGTGCACGCTGAGCAGAGCTGGGAAAATGAAATATTTTCCCCAAGGCTGGTAAACTTTGAACTGTAAAAACGTCGACGAGAGATCTTACTAAACCCGAGATTGGGCACAATTTACGAGGTTTATATTTTATAAGATTTTATCTGATAAATAAAATCACAGAATATTTAATTATCTGAGAGACAATAAAATATTATTTCTACTAACTGTAAATTTTGTCCACTGAGCAATAGCTCTAGTAGATTATTTCTATCTAGTTACTTTTATGATATCATCTAAGTGACCTCACACTTCACTTTATTGAGAAGCGTGCGAAGCTTCTCAAGGAAGCTTCAATGGAAAGTTCTAGGAAGTTTCCTCCCAATCACTTCACTCTCTCTCCTCTCTTTTGTGTTGCATGGCTGGAGGGAAGAAAAACAAAAGAATTCATCATTTTGTTTCACTTCTCCTATTCACCTTTCATTTCTCCCTCTCTCCGTCATGCACCTCTCTCTCTTTCTCTCTTCTCCTACACAGCTACACACACCATTGTTGAACCTTCAAGCTTCCTTGCTCAAGCCAACATAGACTATTATTTCCTCTCATCATCTCCAAGCTTTCTTCTTTGTGGGACTCTTCTTGACTCTTCCATTTTTGTCCTTTGCAGCCCAGCTCCAAAGCTTGAAGCTTTGAGGTAAAGCTCTCAACTTTCTTCTCTTTTTCTCCTCATTTTCGTGGTCCTTAGTCACCATTGTGACTAACGAATTCTCTTTTCAAGTTTTAGTAGTTGATTTGGGAAGTTGATCATTTTAGGTTCTTCTTGTGGGTTGTGGACGAAAAGCTTGAAAGGAGCTCACTTTCCTTCTTGACTCTTAAGGTAAGAGGAAGATTATTCTCTTCAACCCATTTTGGTGGTGAGAAACTCTTTGTTGTGTTGATGGCGTGAAACCCATTTGTGGGATACCTCTTTGTTTGAGTGATTTTGGTTGTATATTGATTGCTTGAATGGTAGGATTTACATGTATGTTGATAGATCTTGGATTGTATGAAGGATGGTTTGAGTTTGGGTGATTTTCTGCGTTTATAGAGGAGTACACGGCCTAGGCCATGTGATCGAACACGGTCGTGTACTCTAGGCGTGCCAGAACAGAAATTCCAGAGGCGTACATGGCCTAAGCCGTGCATTGTGGCACGACCGTATATTTTGGCAAGGCCATGAAATCATGGCCATGCATTCTTTCTCAGGCCGTGTAATTTGAATAATGAAGGATTTTAGGCTTTTCTAGCCCCTTGGAGGCTCCCGGTCTCCTTGGGCACTCATTATGAGGCTTTAGTACTAAGATAAACTTATTAAACATAATTAATTGAATGATTAGAAGTTGATTAGGGATTCATAAAATGGAAAGAACCAAGGATGAAAGTTGCCTTATAGTTTAGAATAATTTTGGAATAAAGAAAGAACATGAGTATGGGTGAGGTTGTGAGAAACATAATGAACTTAAGGTTTAACTTTTATCATAACTATGAATGAGGTTGTGTTCACCCTTAAGGTTTGCTATTAGCTTGATGTGGATCCGTGAATGGGATCAAACTTTGTTGATAAATGATATGATATGATTGTGATTTCATATATGAATATATATATATATATATATGCATTGAATCCACATGCATTTGAAGCATGATTGACATAGTTGTCATAAGAAGTATGATTGAAACATGCATTGAAAAGTCCGTTAGACTATTGTTAAGGCTAAGTTGCCTAGAAGTTGAATCATACCTTTGTGTAAGTGTGAATAGACAAGTGTTGGTCACTTGTTGACCTTGGGGGTGTGGGTACCTCACAATGGACAGTTGGTAGCTCTTCTGCCCATGGGGCAGACCGATGCAAACTCACCGACGATCTGGACTGAGACACTGTCCTATATCAAGATCTGTGTAGAATGTCTTGTACAATGCCATAATGTACACTTTGATAAATTGAGAATTTTTAGCACTTGAAGGCCTCGGTAGCCGCGATACAGATATATCTCCTGATCATTCTCTCCGAATGTTTGTGTCTAGCTCCATGGAGTAGGATTTTGGTGCCATGTGCATGTGCATAGTGAGTTGCCATATCATTTGAAATTTACTTATTCATATGAGAATTTAATCTATTGTCTTATTACCATTATAACTGCCTATAAATGCTAAGTTGTTTATTATCTGTTCTTCATGCTGGTTATCATTTCTAAAATGTTATGTGGGCATCAAGCTCCATTTTGTTTCTTTACTGCCATAATAGGTAATGAATGTAGAATGTCTTACCTCTTTTCTATATTTTCTACTATTTTATCTATATTTATGTTCCATCAAAGATGTCGGCGAAGGGGGTGAAGTTCACGAGTTCCCCAATTTTTGGCCCGACTTTGACTAACATCTGCTTTGGATCATGGCGGCACGTCAACAAGGATTTTTGGGTTATGTGCGTTTGGCCTTCCTCGGAGGTCCAGACTACTGGCACATTAACTTCAGTTCAGATCGTTGTGTCTACGTGGGGGACGTGACGGTATCGCTGGCTTGAGGGCGTTATGATCCTCCCTTCTATACCTGTAGCGTCAGATTACTTTTAGAGTTTTACATGCCCATTAGGGACATATAGGGTGATCGTTATTACACTCTACAGGAGGATTCTTTCCTCTCCATTGCACGAGCTCTGGCTCGTAATTCGGTGGCTCTGATGAGGGTTTCCTCCGACGATGAAGACCCTGAGGAGGATCCTGACATGGTTCCTTCCTTCTCTTCTTAGGGGCTGATACTGTCGATAGTCACTGATGGCTATCCATTTTTTGGGGCTTGATATTCTTTTTGGGGGTCTGTATATCATTTTTGGGGGCTTGTAAACCTTAGGCTTCTTTTTTATGAGCCTTGATGTAACTAATGACTCATAGTCTGTATCTAAATAGTATATATATATATGATGTATCTTTTGCATGGATGTATGGATTAGTCTTTATGTTTTTTTGCTTACAATTAAACAAAAATATATATACATACATCTAAAGAAAAAAAAATTCACCATTTTATTTACACAACTATAATCAAATAAGTTTAATTATGATCTAATGAACCGGACCTTAATTTATATTTTCATTTTTCACATTGTATTTAATGATGTGATATTCCCTCCCAAAAAGGGGCATTACAGTCAATTGTCTCTTTAACTCTTGAAAACTTTCTTCACATGCCTTGGTCCTTAGAAAAACTTGATTCTTTCTCATAGGTTGAGTGAGAGGTCCTGCTATCTTGGAAAATCCTTTAATGAATCGTCAATAATAACCGATTAATCCCACGGAGCTACAAACTCGTGTTATGGTCTTCAGTCTTTCCCATTGTAAAACTACTTCAACTTTTGACGGACTCTTAGAAATTCCTTCCTTTGAATTTACGTGCCCCAAAAACTGAACTTCCTCCAACCAACTCGCATCTTGATAGCTTGGCGTACAACCTCTTCTTCTCCAAGATCTAGAGAACCATGCTGATATGTTTAGCATGTTCCTCCTGATTTCGAGAATAAATCCGAATGTCGTCAATTAAGACAACGAAAAATCTGTCTTGATAAGGACGAAAGATCCGACATGTAATCCATGAATACAAAAGGAGCATTTTATCACTTCGAATAGCATCACATGACACTCATAATGCCCATAGCTCGTTCGAAGGGTCATTTTGAAAACATCCTCTACTTTCGCACAAATTTGATGATATTCAGAGCGTAGATTAATCTTGAAGAAAACAGTGGCTCCCTTTAGCTAATCCATCCAACCGTCTATCTTCTTCCGAGGATACTCATTCTTGATCGTAATCTTGTTCAACTGGTGATAGTCCACATATCACCAAGAAGTTCCATCCTTCCCCTTAACTAACAGCACTGGAGCTCATCATGAGAAACTTATTGACTACGAGAGTGACATTCACATTCTCCTTACTTTTGACCTCCAAAGAAGATAATAACATGCATCCTTGGGCTCCTACTCTCAATAAAACTTCAACTTAGTCAGTCGTTAGAATCCAGAAATCTCAGTTTCAGGAAATACTAAGGTTTTATCGGAACGATCTAACAGGATATGATTAGAAAATAACTAATCCATTCATAAAGTTACGTATATTTAAGAAAGAGGAAAGCAGATCAATTTAATAGAAAAGATTTGGTCTTTAAAAAAAGTAGGATAATTTAATCAATTGAATAGCAACAATAGGCCTAGTAATAGAGGTAGAAATAAGCAAGTCAAAGATAATGAAGACACCGCTAAATCTAACTGATCCACATCTGACAGATTTTGATTCTCTACTATCAGCTCCTACTACCAGGCGGCTCTCTGATTCAGTTGCACTGTTACATCAGTCACTCTTTACATTACTTCTGCTGCTGTAGCCGTATCATCATCGTCACGCCCTGCATTCATACGCTTATGTCTACCACGAGCCATTTCCTCTCTTCAAGGACAAACAAATCGAAACACAATGAAAATCAAAAGCAATCAATTCAAACAATATTGTCTCCTTTCGAAAACTAAACACAAAGAGTCACATAACACAACAAGACAAATCTAGCCACCAAATCCAAATGACTCTAACTTGAGCTCCTTCATTCTGCCTTCTATGGCGCAATCTCCTGTAAATCTTCAACTCCCAGGAAGCTCCTCAGACCAACCTTACGCCAAATATTCTTTTCCCAAGAAAATTGGTTTTCCAAAACCTCTTGGATGCCTCAGTCCATAAACCTTGCAAGTCTTATTTAACTACCCTTTATCTAACCCATTGGCTCAAACAACTCTAGAGGTAACACAACAAGGGTGCAAATGTAAACAAATCCTAAACGAGTTCAGTCATACCGGTTGAACTTCTTACTAAAAGAACTCCTATTTCCCTAATATGCTTAGGTGAAGTCACAGTTCCCCGTCCACACAGAACATTACATATTGAGTGGGCCAATACTCAATATCATGTAACTATGTAACAGTAGCTACCAACATTCAACCTATGGCAAGCCATGCCTTCCTTTCCCAAACATCTCAACCAAGAGACAAGGAAGTGCACAACACACAAAGAAACTTCTAACATGTCTAAGCCTAGTCAGTCTGTACCTCGGCTCAACAGGATGAACTGCTCTGATACCACCTAATGCAACACCCCACGATTTAGTAACCACGACACAATCGTCATTATACCACGGACACTAAATTTTTGGCGTGCTACAACTCAAATAATAAGTTTCCAAATTTAATCATTGTGCATATAAAGAAAACATGAGCCATGAATGAATAGATACACATGTTGTCATTTGAAAATAAAATTCAACAAGATATACTCAAAATGCAGTTATACTCAAAAGAACCTTTATACAGGTAATTCAAAAGAAGCATAAACTACCCATAACGACGCCCATGACTAAGGAGTTAGGCACTCCATCGGATCCACCTCAGGATCCTCCCCCGGTTCATCTGAAGACACAAGGACAGGACAGAGTGCGGTCTCACGGGCAGGTGCCCTAGCAACTGATGCCATAGAATCCTCGTCCTCTCTAGGGGTGTGAAGCGGATCACCCCATAGCTGCCGAATAGGCAAGGCAAACTCCAGATGCACTAATGTAGTGAGATTTAGTATAGGATCTCCATCGCGGGTCCTCCTCATGGTCAAGATCAGATCCCCAACATACCGTATACGCTCGCCGGCCCAATCAACTCGCCAAGCATTAGCACCCCCGGTGAATACAATCCTGACGAAACCAAAAGAACCCCTTCTTGTCGCCATCACCGAACGCAGGAGATCAAACTAAGTAAAATCTAGGAGATTCAACCTCGTCCCCTTTACAGTATTTAACCAATATCACATAGAACAAGAATAGTACAAACAAGAGGTGAGATATCCTACATCATTACCATCAGGCAGCAAGAAACACAACGAAAGACAATGATGCCTTTCACACACAACAACATCAAATGAAAGCAGACATAATCATGTCGATACAGGAATATTACAGAATAACAAACATAATCACATTATTACAGGGATATCGTAAGACAATAGGCATAATTATAATATCAACTGGTAAGTAATTCAACAATATATATATATATATATATATATATATATATATATATATATATCACAACTCATGAATAGTGACCATGCCATGAAAATATGTATACTAACTATGCATATTCACAATGTGTATGCTGACTATCTTTGTGCACAATGTACTCATTTTCCTACTCAATGGAGCTAGACTCAAATTCAGAGATGAATGTCCCAGAAGATTTGTCCCCCCTAAAAGACAGTCTACGCCGAGCCACGAAAAGTAATAGTGTATTGTCGGGCTGTCAGTGCGTTGCAACGATGTTCACGGCCAGGGGCATATAATGTGATAACATAATCACTAAGTAAATCACCACGCCCTGAACGTCCCCCAAGATCTATCAAAGATCCCACTATCTTATAAGTTCTCATTCACTCTTTAGGCATAAAATGCCACAACAGTCATAAACTATATAATGCTCATCATGTTGGACTTTCTCAATGCAGGTCTCAATGCACGTAAATTCAATGCATAAATATCTATACATATATAGATTCATAATAATAACATAACTTGTCCAAAATCACATGCCATATCAAGCCCCATCATTTATCAATAATCCTTGGTCCCATTCACGGACCCACAACAATATATTATCTGATTTTCAATTGTGAAAACATACCTTTAAGGTTTATTATGAAATTACGCTTTAACGTCAATGTTTCTCTTATTAAGCCCCTCTAGGAGAATTCTCTTGAGTTTTTCACCTAAGCTTTGTTACTCTAATTAAATAAGTCCTTTACTTTATTTTAAATTAGATTCACTTAGAATAGCTGATTTAGGTTCCTCACAATCTCACCCACAATCTTGTTCTTTCTTTGTCCAAAAATCATCCTAAGTTATAGGGTAAATCTTTATTCTTTGTTCTTTCCATATTTTGCATTTCTCATTAAGTATCTACTCATTTAATCACTAAGTTATAACTTGATACAAAAACTTCACATTGATTACCCAATGAGGCCGTGAGCCTCCAAGGAATTGGAAACCTAGATTTTCTTCATTCAATTATTTATTAACCACTTGATTAGTTAATTTGTTACAAAATTTTAATCATGGACACCCCATTGGTGGGGGTTTGGCCGTGAACCTCAATTCAAGGGGACTAAGAACCTAAATTTTTTATCATCATATTAATTAATTATTACTTAATAGCTAAAGTCCTATTGTAGCATAAAAGTTCCATTCTTGGACCCAAAAGGGTCCCTTGGCCGTAAGCCATACACAAGGAGGGCAAGGAGCCCTTACCTTCCACATATGATTCCAAATCAATCCAAATAATCACCAATCCATCAAGTTACATAATAACAAGCAATAAAGTTATACAAAACAAAACAAACATAAAATCACCAAGAATCATCAAAGACCATGCAACAAAGTGAATAACCTACAAATGAATCCCTCACTACTAACCACAAAACGTGTTCCTCACCACCAAGAGGGGTTGAAGAGGATAATCTCCCTCTTAACTAAGAGAAAAACAAGAAAAGAAACCTTCTTGGTGGCCCCTTAAAGATTCGGCCAAGCTCCTTTAAAAACCCTAAGAATCATAACTTATAAAATCAACGCCAATGCTTGAGGAAGAAAGGATCAATGGTCATGGTGATGGCCATGGAAACAAAAAAGAAGAAGAGAAGGTAAAGTATCAAGAACATTACCTTAAAGCTTCAAGCTTTGAGGCTTGAAGATTATGATAAAGATAGAAGCTTTTTAGGTAGGTTCCAACTAGAAAGAGGTTTAGAATGTGATGGAGTTTAAGAAAATGTGGTTACTTGAAATTTTTGCAATCATGGAGGTGTGAAGAGAGAGTAAGGCCATGGGGTAGGGGAGGAGAGGAAGAGAGAAAATGTGAAGTAGAAAGTGAGAGAAGAAGAAGGTAGAGAGAGCAAGTGATAGTAAAGTGATGATAGCTTTTTTTTTTTTTGGAGTTTGAAATTAGAAATGGAAAATGGTAAAGTGAAAAGCTAAGTTTTGGCTCAAAAATGGGCCTCATTACTGTGGAGCTACATGGGAGGGAGGGGAATTTGGCTTCTCCAATAAGCCAATAGGAAGGTGCAAGGAAGCTTCCTCCAAAGCTTCTTCAAGAAGTCAAAACCCACCTTTTTGAAAAGTCCATGATGATGTCACTTGTGTGATGTCATCAAGATGATGTCACTTAAAATGAACACTCTAGAAATGATGATTAACACTTTACTAAAGCTATTATCTAGTGGACAAAAGTTACAGTTAGCAAAAATAGTATTTATTGTCCAACAGATAATAAAACGTACCGCGATTTTATTTATCAGATAAAATCTCAAAAAACGTAAACCTCATAAACTGTGCCCGACCTCGGGTTTAGTAAGATCCCCCATCGACATTTCCACAGTTCAAGGTTTACCAACCCGGGAAAAATATTTTATTTTCCTAGCTCTGTCAGGGTGCACGTAAATTGAAAAATATATTAAAATAATCAATAATTCTGGAAAAATCTAAAAAAATTAACAAAAATCACAAATATTATAAAATGAGTATTTATTATAAAACAAATAATTTTTGGGGTGTTACACCAGCTGTGCTCAGTGCGCATGCAAAATAAGAAATATATTAAAATATTCAACGTTTCTGGAAAAACCCACAAAAATTTACAAAAATCACAAATATTATAAAATGACTATTTATCATGAAACGAATAATTTTCGGGGTGTTACACCAACCAGACACACTGTAGCTAAAATTTGCAGAATTGTGGCACTGTTCCATTGGCCAAATTCTTGGATTTTGGCCATCCCAATCCAATCTCTAGGTGATTTTAAGTCCCAAATAAGTTCACAAACATGAAGGAAACATAAAACACCAATTGATTTCATCAATAAAGTATCGAAACACTAAAACCCTCATCCAAACTCGTAAAATCAACACTTTGAGCTTTAATGGTCCAAATGAAGAATTTTCATTTTCTAATCCAAACTCTTAGCATAAACAAGTCATAAACACCATCTAAAACTTATCCAAGCAAGAAAATCACTTAAAACACCTCAAGATCTCATTTTGGCATATTAACCCTCAAATAAGCTAAACATAAAAAATGAAGAAGATGAAGTATTAAGCTCAAGAATCCCCTGCCTCAAACTTCAAAAGTTGAAATCACTAAGCAACTCCTTCTTGCTTGATGATTTTCCTCCTTTGTCTTGATTCTTGCTCTTTCCCTTGAGCTTTCCTGCTTCAACTGTGAAAGAGAAGAGAGAAAATGAGACAAATATCTCATTTGAGGCTTAAATGGCCAAGCAATAGAAAGAAGAGAGTTGTTCTCTCATTTAGTCACTTAAGTGATTACTATTCACTCGATCAGTTAAGAACGCTTGATTTTCACCAAACTAAGTATCCTAACTTCCAACAAGCTTGAAATAAATCCTAAGATTTATTAAAATTCTTATTTCACCATTTTCATAATTTTCCATATCTGCTAAGGGTTAATCCGACATTAAAACACACAACTAGTATGCTTAAAAATATCAAATTAACTCTGATTAACCTCAAATTTTAACCACATTTACCTCCATATATTTATGACCTAGAAACAAGTTCTCCACATTTATTTTCATTAACTAAGCAATTTAAGTCAAAACTAGAGCTAAAAATAGCTTTATTCCATACAAAGTGTTACAGCAAAGTGACTAAACGTACTCAGACAGTCACAGAAATTTACAGGCATGACAAAATAGTATTAAGCTACCTTCGTAACTATTTACAAGTCTATCATGATTATCTAGGGTGCTACAAGATGACTTATGTTTGAGATAAGCTGATTGATGTACTAGACAAAACCTGATTTGAAATATGAATGTTATTGATGGCATCACTTGCATATTCATGTTATTCAGATGAATATTATGACCTTATGAGTAGAGTTATCAAAATGGCCCAGCCCGAATAGATCAGGCCATGTAAGTTTTTAGACTGGCATTTTGTCAGCCCAGCCCGCCTCTTTTTAATGTAAACGGGCCGAGTTGGCCCAATTCATTGCGGGTCAGCCCATTCGGACTGGCCCATTTGAGCTATTGTTAATTTTGGGCTGGCATTTGCTAGCCTAGCACGTCCATTTTTTCGGGCTATTCGAGCCGGCCCATCGGGTTTGGCCCATTTTGACGGCTCTACTTATGAGTATGTTGTGCATGAATATAGAATATGTTATTGCTTAAGAATGCATAAATGCATAATGAATTATAAAATGCTTAAGAAAAGATTGCTTGACCCATGTGCGGTATAGGGGTGAGAAAAACATTGTGCCAAGATAGTTCCCTGTGTAATAAGAGAAATAGGCCAAGGAGTGAGCTTATGTCCTAAACATAGGAGGGATACATTCTTCTATCATCAAGTTGCAAATGAGGGCCATAAGGTCCTTAAGCTAGAGAAAATGATTACAAATGCAAAAGTTATTATGAGAATTCAAATCATGCATACATATGTTATTATTGTGCTCTTTTTCTTGCATGAATATTGAAATATCTACTTGTCATGATACTTGATGATGATTGTTGTGAACTATGGAAAGAGAAACTGTATTGGGTATCTAAAAATATGCACTATCTACTAATAATTTTCTTATTCTCACCCTATTTGCCATGGTGTTTTCAGACTCTGAGCTTTAGACACCTTGTTAGATACTAGCAACAAATGTTATCTAGAAATTGAAGATTGGTTGATTTACCTATAGATGTGGAAGGAGTCTTTTAAGTTGATAGTCTTAATGTGTAAGGTGAAACTTATAATAGATTTACATGTATATACTTAAGTATGTATGAGAGTAAGGAGACAACTAAATACTCATAGATTTTGGAGTAAGATTACACAACCAAGTTAGTAATAAAGCGTTAATCATTAGACTTAAATGAACTCAGATTTTCTTGAAATTAAAATATGGCGAACCAAAGGAAGAAACAAAGTATCTTAAGCTAAAACCAACTACAAAACTTAGGATTTGTTGAAGTATGAAATGGCTAAACCTGACATAAATCAAGCGTACCACCTAAAATAATGGACATGTTAAGACTTAAAAGTGACTTCTTACCCATATTTTGTCAATACCAAGTAGGATGTCACAACGTCAATTGGATGTGTAAAACTAATGTTATTCAATAAAGTGCAATTACTATCCAATAGAGGTGTGGGATTGTATATCTAAATTTCCTTAATGAAGTTAATATAGGTAGACTTGAGAAAACTATGAAATGTTACAAACTTAGTCCTAAGATGTTGAACTACTTATATTCAAAGTTTCATGAGCTATTGAGCTCATTTGGTCCCTTGACTAAGCTCAGACAATCATATTTTTACCATAACAACAGAACCTTAATGTGAGAGAATTGATCTAACTTCAGCACTTTTCTGGGAGCACATAAAGAAGGTAAAAATCATGATATTTTTATTGTTAATTGTTCTACCTCTTATCTTTAAAATACAAAAAGAACCAAATGATTTAGATTTTTATATCCTAAGTTATACAACCAAGATTTTATATTGCCTTGTACCCGAAACTATAGAAGCTAACCCTATTTTATGTCCTTGCTTCATGCGCGCGAAAATTTTTAAAAATATAAGAATTTTTACTGCTTAATGCTATGTGCCTTAGCTTTCAAATGTAATAAGTTTCATAGATTTTAATGTCTTATAGACAAAGTTATGCAATGAAAACTCTGTGTTACCAAACTTTGACAGCATATATAATTCAATAGGAGAAAAAATAACTTTAAATAAATTCTAGGATTGAGTAAAAAATATTTTGAAATTAAAATTCTTTTCAGTTTAAAGCCTTATTTATTATCTTTTAAACAAAACAAATGGTACTCAAATCTATTATGTCTACAAAGAGTTTGTACCCATTAAACCCCATTGCCAAATTGAAAACAACATACAAGTTCTCAAGCTCTTAGATATGTTAGTTAACTCAATTTACATTCTTGACAAGTAATGCAACTTGGACAAAATGCATTTAAATCCACAATGCCCCAAACACAAAGAAAATAACCATATAAATGAATTACATATTGGGATTCTTATATATATAAATACTTCCAAGTAATTAGTTAGGAGACAATAAAGTTTCAATCATCTCATAATTCAAAAACCAAATTGTTCAAAGGCAAACAAGCAAACAACACGCATACACACAGTGCAACAATTTTACCTATGACAATTCAAATTCTAATAAGAATTTCACATCAATGGCTTAACTTAAGTTACCTATGCTTAAACTATCCTACTAAATTGCACAAACCTTTGCTCTAATACTATAAATGTGACATCCTAACTGGTACCCTAGCAACAAGGGTAAGTTACCACCTAGTTTATCTAAACTTTTGTTATCTAAATTACAGAATTTCTTTGCTAATTAGGAACTGAAATTTTTCTTTTTTCTGTTATTATTATCCAAGGCTCAATTACGCTTCCTACTATGCTTTATAGCAATTTAACCTAAATCCCTTTTTTTTCATAACTTGCTAATACTAATTCTTTTACCTATAATAGTTTTTATCCAATTTCTACAGTGAAACGAGTGTCAAACCATTTGGGACTCTGATCTATTTTTGCACTTAGTTGATTAAGTTATTATAAGTAATTCCCTTATCATCGCGACCGATATTGTGATGGGAGCGGCGAACAAAATGGGATTTTAAAAAAAGGAAAATGAAGTCACTACCAATTTTATTTGATCAAGAAAAATTGGAAAAACATTTCTTAGAAAATAGTCTTTGAAACCAGATTAGATTCGGGAGTCGATTATGTATAGGGAAGGATGGAAACTTAATACCACAGCACCCCTAATATATTCATCCTGAGATGATTACCCTATGTCAGTTGTACAAATTTTTTATAACTTTTGAAAATATTTGTTTTACCCTTTTTGTTAAATGATAAACTAAATAGATAAGGTGAAAAAATAAATGGGCTAAAACATGATTAGATGATTGGGTCAAGAATGTGGACAATTATTAAGTAATTTTTTATTTTTCCTTTTCTATTTTATTTTTAATTTCCAATTTTTCTTCTCCTTTTTTTTGGACCCTGACAAAATTAGGTCAACCACAATGAAGAACTATCAAAGGCAATTTGTAGGCTTTAAGATGCAGCACCTCAAGATACAATCATAGTTTCAAATTTGGGTATTCACTATTCAAAGAAAAGAAAACACTAAGCCAATGAAAGTCATGAAGCTAGCCACCATTTATCAAATTATTCACCATGCCATATAGACTCAAAAATCAATATAGTTCACTCATCATCAGCACAAATAAATGGCCTATACATCAAAGTTTCTGGTAGAACAAATTATGCATTCCATCAAACACAACATTAGCCACAAGATTAAATTTTAATAGCTTTGCTTTCATCATTTGCAGATTGCATGCTGCTTATGAAAAGAACCAAGCCATTCTCCCATTAAACCTGGCTTCAGCCCAGCAAATCCGGGGTTAAATTGTAAAACAAGACACACTTGACTTAGCTTCATCTAACATGACACAAAGAAAACAGACTAGCAATGAACTTAACCTTTCTTGTTTACATGCAAAATTAAACCCATTTACATGTCATTAAATGAAAGAAAACACAGCATCCTTATGCCAGGAAACATTTTAAGGCATGTAAGAAAGTCAATTTTCACACACAAAAGCACTACATGATGATGGAAACCATATTGAAACTAATTTAGCTCATCCATCCAATTATTGAAAAAGAATTCTCTCAAAGATAGAATTTTGATTTTCTTTCAAATGAAACCTAAAGAATTAACCCACACCTAGCTCATAAATAATACCCCATTAGTAACAATGGCAACGAAACACAAATAGCAAACATAGTTGTCACATGAGGTGGTTTCATATATGAACAAAAAACATAAACTAAATTACTTGCACCTTAATTTGAAGATACATTATGACACATTAATGTCCAATACAACCCATTCATTTCATTAGTAATCAGTCAACCACACCTATAACTACTTAACAGCATAGGAACAAGCTAAATGGACTCTTGAAATCCACATAAACAATATGCATCTAGAAAATGAAGCTAAAAACCAAATTTCAACTTCAGAAGTACAATTTAGAAAATTCATAATTCAGTATTAGGACCAAATAGGATGTGAACTAGTGAAGAAGACACCAAGCCATTCAACCATTAGTAACAAATTGTAAAAAAAATTTGGCAAGCACCTCAGGAAAGAAGAAATGACCATGAACCATATAATTTCTTATTAAACTCATAAGCTTTCTAGCAAAGGAGTAGGCTCATGAAAACACATTTATTAACTCTACCCATGCAAGGATGGCCAAGCACAACAGTATCAAGCAATGGTTCAAGCATTTCAACGTGCATACAACTATCAAACAAGAGATAGCCAACAAAAATAAACTAAATTAAACAGAAATATTTATACATCAGAAACCAACTTCAAACGTCATACAAATCAAACTAAGAGCAGAATATGATAATTCTCATTCATTGAATACTCTCAATACAACCATGGAAGAAGAGAAAATAAGAAGAAAAAAATAAAATCACCAAATGAGGATCTCAACTCTGTTCCCTTTTTGATCTTTCAATCTCTTAATTTTCCTTTTTCAATTTCTCTAATGCTCTAAAAAAAATACAAGTAAATTCCTCACCCAGATTACATAACAAGAACTATATTTTCTTCCCAGATCTGGGTATGAATTCCTCTTTCAAACATAATTCTTTTTGTCCCTTTTCTTTTTTTTTTTTGGTTATTCTCTCTATCAGTATTTATAGAAGATGTAGGTGCCTAATGGCGGTCTCTTGGTGGAGTGGTATTGCAGAGCTTGGATATTCTCAAATCTTCTATTTTTGTGCATCTTTTCTCTGCTTCACCCAAAATTCAGCTTCTAACCCCTACAATCTACCCAGAAATGGCAACCTCGCACCTTGAACTTTATCAGAATGGGAGTGGCCGTTTCCTTGTGCTTGTTTAACATTACCACATGCCGGAGCTTGGATGTATGGTAGTTAAAGAAGATGCACGAAGGGGAAGGACCACCTGCACTGGTGCTCTAGTTCTTGGGGTCGCTAAATGCTTCTACCGTGGTGCGTTGAAGCTCATGATGGTGGCTGCACAGGTTGGTCACGTGAGGGAGTGGTTTGCAACTTAATCTCCATCATTGAGCCTGTTATAGGAGCTAGGATTTGCAGAGATAGAGAGAGGGGGTTGTCGTAGGTGTGGGAGGAGGCTGATAGGGTTTATTTTGGTGTTTAGTAGCATATGGGTCATAGGTTGGATGATGGGTTGATGAGTCAAGTTATGTAACATAGGTGGTTAATGGGACAAGTTTAGTTTTGGCTCAAGTTTAGTAGGTTTTGAGCTAGAATGGATGAGTAAGTTCAATGGGGATAGGTCAGCCCAAACCTCTTTTTTTTTCTTCACTTGCTCTTTATTTTTTCCTTTTTAAAAATATTTTTTTTGGCCCAGGAAAAATTGGGTGTTCGCACTTACCTTCACGTTGTCCTTTATTAATACTCTCATAGTATAGACTCAGTTTAGTTATTATCTTATTGAATTAAGATGTTGTTCTCTTTACCCGGATTCTATTACATTCACTTGTATGTGTAAACATTCGTTTATCTCACACTTTAAACCAAGTCTCTACCTAGTTAAATTACTCGTAATTCTCTCTTAGTGTTGTCATACAAAAAAACCATAATTCTAATTCTACATTTGCATTATTATTTATAAATATATGTATAAGCCTTGAATATTACATGCTTGACACTTTCAAAAGAATAAACTAACTGCCACATATATATCTTATGAATACAATAAGTGAATCCCCCACCTCTACATCAACTAGACTACACTTCATTAACATTAATCATAGATGACATCTCAATAAGTATTTAAACTTCAGACTCTAAAAACACCACGTAGATATGGTGCGAATTAGAAAATTCTCAGTAGATAACATTTAAAATAGTTTAAAAAGGATTAGAAAATCTTATGGTGTTTCTAGGGATATCAAATACCCAAAACATTTCCTCTTTTCACAATTCACAACAAAATTGAACATACACAACTTGACATACATTATGCCTTTGCATTTATTGTAACACCCTCCGAAGGGCATTACATTTCAAACCAACTCTTTTAATTCTTTACCCAAGTTATAAAGTATTTGATATTATTTTAATATGGGTTTGAAAATTTCTTTTTTGCAGATAACATAAACCTACCAAATTTTAGAAACACAAGACATAAAACTGAATAATATACTTTACATATAAACATAGTTTACTACAACCATAAGTACATCATACTTACATACCCAAAACATAAAACATCTAACATAACCAACCTAGACTGGCCCAAATTCAAAACACTTAATGAGGAGAGTCCTCCTTAGAAGACAAATTCTCTAGCCAGAAATGTCTCGATGGATAGAAATTCGAGCAGAAGATATCTCAGAGTCCTCCCTAGGAGTATAGTGAAGATCATTCCACAACTCCCTGATAGGCATAACAAACTCTACGTATACAACAACAAAAGAAAAAGTAGTGACCTCATGGTGGGTCCTACTTACGAATAGAGTAATGTCACTGTAATACTCTATGTGTTCTGTGTCCCAATGGACACGCTAAGCATCAGCACTTTCAAGAAACTGTAGTCTAACAAAACCTAGCAGATTCCTCATTGCTGCCATTGCAGTCTTCACAGACATTAACATAAATAGAAATAGGCAGAACAATAACACAAAAAGGTGAGATCCCCTACATCAATACCATCATGGCAGCATAGAAACAATAATGACAATAATGTCATTCACATACAACAATATCACAGAACAACATGTATAATCATGTTATCAACTAACAGATAATTTAACATTATATATGACAATATATGAATACTGATCATACCACAAAAATAAGTATATTCACTATGCCACAATAATATGTACACTTACTATGCACATGCACAATGTGTATATTGACCATTCTTATGCATAATGCACCCATTTCCTACTCCACAAAGCTAAACACAATTTCAGAGAGAATGATCCAGAAGATATGTCTGTACGTCATCTGTCTCAATTCAAGTGCTATAATTTTTCTCGGTGTATACATCATGGCTTGTATAAGACATTCTTCGCCAGATCGGGAATAGGAATAGTGTCTCATTGAGATCGTCAGTATGTTTGCATCGATTGCCACAGCACAGTAGAGCTACTAACTGGCCACATGTGGAATTCCACGCCCCGACACCTCTAAGATCATTCATAGACCTTCATTACTCAATTCGCACCCGCATGAAGGTGTAATTCAACTCCTAGGCAACAATAGCCTTAACAGACACCGTCTAACAAAAATGCATGATTACTGACTCAATGCATATCACAAGCCACTACCGGCTATAACCATATATTAATATTTTTGAGTCCAGTATATCGGCCCGACAACAAACTTACTGTTCCTCTCAATTGCGTAGCATTTTTATCGCGTTTTCACAATCACGTAGCACTTCTGTTACGTTTTCAAATTGCGTAACAATTTTTCAATGTTTTCTCAATCGCGTAAAGATTTTAAAATATTTTCTTAATCACATAGCTAAAAATCACCATTTTTAAATCGCGTAAGAGTTTTTCTACGTATTTTCAATCGCGTAAAACATTTTATTGATATTCTAAACTCAATTTAAAATTTTTCTCATTTAATATAAAATTTAGACTTTAATTCCAACATTTTATCACTAAACCTCCTTCAAATAATATTTCCTAATGTTTTTCACAGAAACTTATATTATTTAAATTAAATCAAGATATCTCATTAATCCTTCTTATTAAATAAAATACCTTATTTTCAAAACATCATTTTTAACTTTATTTCCATACTAAGGCCAGAAATCACTCTTTATTCATTACTCTAAATAAAAACATTGTTAAATATTTTAAATTCTAAACTATCCTTAAAAATTATATCCATTGAATAGCCAAAAGTCATTACTCCTTAAATTATAAAATTGTGTTCATCTCCTTTTTACTTGTAAATCCTTTAATCCTAATTTAGTCTTTAAATCATCTAAGAAATATTTTCTAACATTCTTTTCAAAACTTTCATTATTCTAATTCTAAATAAAATCATTTCCATTTAACTTTTTTATATCATCATAAATAAAACACTTTAAGTCTCCAAATTACTTCTTAGTCCTAATTTCACTATATTAGCTGAAAATGACTTTTTAATTAGTAATAAAAAATATATTCATTTTCATTTTTATTTTGTAATTCCTTAATTAAATTTCTTACCACTAATCCTCTAAGTTAACATTTAATAAAATATTTTTCATTTGAATTTCCCTTTGGAGGGCTTGGAGGCCGTGAGCCTCTATGGCCATTGGAGCAAAAATTTGCTTTCCTTTCTAACATTATTATAGCATACAACATACTTTAACATCAAAATCCTACTATAACAAGTTCATGCATAATATCAAAGTAATAAAATCACATAAGCAAAATAAATACAAACTACATAATTATACAAATATGGTGAATAAATCCTCACACGGATTCATCACCTTCATACAAATTTTGTGTCCCTCACCACCATAAGTGGTTGATGAGGTTAATCTCTCTCTTACCTTAGATGTAGCCTCCTTGCTCCTAGTAGGATCATTTGTGTCAACTTTCTCCACCAAGAAGCTCTTAGAAGTCAAAGTAAACACAAATATATTAACATCTAAGGCTAGGGTAAGACAACCATAGATCAAAAATGGTATTAAAATTTCAAGAATCAAATAAGAAATCAAGTTTCAAGAACTTTACCTTAGAACCCTAGAACTTAAACTCAAAAATCAAGCTTGCAAATGGTTGAACTAAGGCTTGATCGTAACACCAAATTTGCTTAGGATGATGTTTAGAATCAAGTAGTATGGTTGGTTTGAATTATGAGAGGTTGGAAGGTGATTTTGGGTAGTAAGGCCGTGAGCTTTGAGAGAAAATGGAAGAGAGAGTTTTGTGATGGCCTTTGGTATTTGCTTCTTAAAAATGAATATGATAGACTTAAGAGTAAGAAGTGGTCAATTTCGTTTTCTCCTTTGCCTTTGAGCATCTCTTGGCTGTGAGTTTCTTAAGGGTGGAAATGAAATAATTTTGTGATAGTTTTCTCCTAAAAACTATACATGATAAACTTAAAGAAGGAAATAATCAATTTATTCACTCAAGATGGTCCTAGAATACTACATTACCATGGAAAATTCATGCAAGTGGAGTAATCAACATCTCCTAGCTTGTTTCCTATTGGTCCTTTACAAAATTCATAGCCTCTTTTGTTGACTTCAAGCAAGCTTCTCAAGTAAGCTTGTTTTTCATTGGTTCTTCATAAAGTTGTCATAGCCATCATCTTTGACTAGCATTAGATATTTTCCAGTAGCTATTATCCAATGGACAAAGGCTATTGCTATTTATTATCCAATGAATAATAACATTACATAGTGGATAATAGCATTGTCCAATGGATAATAGAATGTAACAAAAAACTCAGATATTATCCAATGGACAATAACATTATCCAATGGATAATAGCTTTATCCAATAGATAATAGAATAGAATAAAAACTCAGATAAACAAAATTTTCAAAAACTATTCTTGGTTACGAGTTTAGTAAGTTCTCCAAGCCCCGCATTAAAAGTCCAAAACTTTCTGGTCCAATTTTTTTTTTATTTTTCTGGACCCGCCTCAAACACACATACAGCCTAAAATAATATTAAAATAAATTAAAAATTCTCAAAAATTCACAAAAATTCATAAATATTATAAAACTCACAAATATTCAGAAAAATGAAAAATTGGGGTGTTACATTTATACATCATACAAGCAACAACCATATAACGCAAGTGTGATTCACAAGCCGATGCTTCTATCATATGCATGAATAAACTACAGTTATCTTTAGCTAGTTACTTGTTATTCCATTCGCTTTCCACCTTTATGCCTTCTTTTATTTTGAATCCTGCCATGCATGCCCCCACTTTCTTTGGGCTAGGGCATCCCATGCCACCTTAACTTTTTTCGTTCTTTACATTACATATATCTGTGGAACCAAGTTCCAAGGGGAAAATCAAGCATTCTAGAGATCACCTCCCTTATCGAGGGTCATTTCTCAAAACATTTTAATGAATAGTAAGCAATCTAGTTTTCTTATTCATGCATATATCATCATGATGGCCATACAATCTCATCCATTTACATATCATTCCATGGTAGTCATTCAACTCATTCCCAAAATCCATACATAAATCAAGGATCAAGAGGGCTTATAACAAAAGCATTACATCATTTCATTGTCATTAACAAATAAGCTTAAATTGTTCCTTATTACATTCTTGGCCGAATAGCCACACACAACAACATTCATCAGATACATTCAAGTGAAACACTACCATAATTATAAAACTCATACCACTGACTGAGACTAAGTAGCATCCAACCTATTGAGCCAATACCTTCCATATTTAAGTCATATAGAACTAGTTAAACTAGTTATCAACAATATGATGTTCACAATGAGATGGCTAACTGAACACTTATATCAACTGTCTGATTACGTATTTGGCTAGATATACAAAGTTATCAAGAATTCACTTAAGTCAAATATTAACAATTTCAGAGTAAGATCAGATGACTGATCCGCGATATTAGCTAGCTAATAGAGAGTAAATCTCAGTTAGAAATATAAAAGATCTTAGGGATTTCATATGAATTCAACCTTAATCCCTGTAATCACCTCTTTTGGCCATCAAGACTTAAAACCCTAAGTCCACCTTAACACCCTAAATTTCATTTTCATCCATAATCCAATCACTAAATCAAGCATAAAATGTGAAAATAAGGGAAGTTTTGAATACAATCCCCAGAGATACACCTATGGCCTCTTATGGCTGAGCCAAGCCCTTCACCCCATCATCATCCAAATCTCAACCAACATCCTACCTCTTCCTCTTAAAACCACAACTCCCTATGGAAGGATGGATGAAGTGGTGTGTTATTAGTATTGATGGAAAACTTGGGATTCACTCTTCTATTCTCTCTTTTACCATAAAGGCATTCAAGCATAGGAGCTTGGCATGCGAAGGGATGAATCCCTCCCTTTCTTCCTTCCTTCTTCTCCTATTCTTTTTCATTCTTCTCTCATTCTCTTTCTTCCTTTCTCACGGCAGCACACATTCACTAGACACACTCATTTTTTTTTTAATTTTTTCTTAATTTTAGCTTGCTTAACAAGTTAGAAGAGAGATGGGCTTGTGGGCTAAAACCATGGGTTATTTCTTATGGGTAGGAAAGTATGGTATCACTTAATTTGTATAGGTTGTACCACTCATGCAAGTATAGGACATGGTAGGTATTTATTTTAGTTATTCTACTTGCCAATATGTCTAATTTAATTTTGAACTCTTCAAATTGTTGACTCTAATTCTCCATTTTTTAAGTATTATACTTTGAGTGACTCATTTAATCTTCCTAAATTATTTACATCTTTATTTTCTATTTTTTAAACCACTTATAAAGTCTAGTATTTACCTAAATGCCGCTTTACACTCTATAATCAAGAAGATAGGCTCCAATAATTTTTCTAAAAATTATTCTTAATTATTTACATTTGTAAATATCACAAAGAAACATATAAAATTATATAAATAATCAAACAAAATAATAACAACCATTTAATCTCAAGCAAGCCCAAATTATCAATTATTAAACTCATGTAAAAATTATAAAAATTATTTTATTCAGAAAACATATTTAATAGGTTAAGCTAAAATGAGGATGTTACACTTAGTGCTTCTAATTGCTTAATCACCAATTAGATTAAATGGGGAAACCCTAATGAACAAGACATAAGAATTTGGGTGTTAGACCTTGAATTAGGTGGCGTATGATCATGTTCATTCACTCATCGAATTATGTGATTTACTTGTAAGATAGAAATATATCTATGGGCCTTATGTAATGAAGATTAGGGCTTAGGCTTAATGAGTGAAATTTTATTTATTTCTCATGGACACATAAGGAATTTGGTATAGGAAACATGTTCATATAACCATCCAAAGATGCTTATGGATAATTTAGTACCCTTGATTAGTAACTCTAATCTAATAATGTTAGTAAAGAAAGAATAATGGGGTCTAAATGAAGTGTTAAGGGATATTGAAATTTAGGTCTTTAATTCTCGACTATCTTTAACTAAACAAAACATGTTCTTATTTTCTTTAATTTACTTTCCTGATTTCTTTAAATTTGATTTTATGCTTATTTGTTACTTATTTTGTTTTCTTGAATAAAATCAAGATAGTGATAAGTTACTAGTTAACAATGAATAAGTGCAATTCCTTGTGGGACAATATCTTGTTTTTATACTATATTACATGTTCAGTAGTGGATACTGAGGTGCACTTGAGATAGACACGTCATGATAGTTTCTTCCTTGTGCAACAGCAGCAAAGCATGTAGAGACGAGGGGGGTTGGTATCTGCAAAGGCACTCCAACGCTCAAGTCAGGTTGTGCACAATTAAGGTTTATGCAGAGAGTGATAAGTTACTTGTAGAAGGTGAATAAGCCTGGTATTTATAGAGGTTGGATTGGGAGATACGATCTCGTTATAGTTGCAGAGGATTCCTATAATATCAGAATGTTGATACTGTAATTAAGGGTAGCTAAAGGCAGTTATAGGTGATATCATTATGCATGATCATGATTGGCAATAACATATATTCTCAGGATTTATCCACTGCGCAGATCTTGTGATAATGTCGCTGTTACCCAATGTCATGGTCCGATATGCATAGAGCCAAGATCTCATCTACGTGTCGTAAGTGAATTCTACTAAGGATGTCAATGATGGACTCTAGCATACTGTGTGCCGGGTCGACCCATGGGACATGATCCCGGATCACGGTGTAGAATAGTTACCCCCAACCTGACGCTTACATGGGATGGCTAAGTGTCAAAGTACCAAGTTTAATAGGAGCACACGACGTGCAGTGGACAAAGGGATCCAATCACTCAACGCCAAATCTCATGATGCTTTTTGAAGGGTCGAGGCCCGTTATACACTATAGTATGACGTGTAAGGCCGGGATCTGAGGTGGATTGCTCTACTTACGTTGTCATTTCACCATCCAGGTTATATCTTTTGTTGCCCCTATGTGTAGTTCATAGGGTCTTTGTTGTCCTTTCTTACACTTTTGCTCTGTAGTTTGTGGCAGTCTAAGCCTATTCGGGAACCATCACTTTGACTATTGGGAATTAAGAACTCCTTTTAAAAAGGGCAGTTATTTCAAGCTGTTTCCTAACTACCTGCTACTCTTGTGGCCAATCATAGAGAGGGAGCATTAAAATGCAGCTTCGAACAAACGATTAGTTTACCTTATTATGGGCCAATCAAAATGCTTTGTTCCCTCTATAAATAATGAATGCTTGTATTGAGGCTGACATCCATTTTGTTCTCTCATTCTATTTGAGAACCATCTCTTTCCAGAAAATGATTTCTCTCCTATTGCTTGTATGCATATGGAGAGCTTTGCCCCCATCTGTGTAACACCCTCTTTCGGGCAGCATTACATTTACAGACCAACTCTTATTTTAAAATTTATCAAACATCACACTTAGACGACTCTTTCTGTGTAAAAACTTATCAAACTATGAAGTAGTAAATATTATAAAACGTGAGATTCAATAATTACCCTTTAACGGATAATATAAGTTGATTGAAATAAATAAGAGACTCAAGTCATAAGAACTAAATAAAAGGCTTTTCATAAAACAAAGTTTACCAAATCCTTAAGTACATCAGTACATATTCCAAAAGCATAAAACTTAAGTACTCCAAAATAAACATACCTATATATATAACTACCAAATGAAAATTGAGCCTTGACTAAGTCCAAACACCTGAAGAACGGGTTCCTGCACCCGATCTTCATCCAAATCCCCTTCGAGATCCCCAAAGGACAAAGCCCCCAGTCGGGGCATGTCACTGTGGATAGGAGTCCGAGCAATCGACTCCACAGAACCTTCCCTATAGGAAGCTCTCCAATCATTCCAAAGCTCCCCAAGAGGCATATAGAACTCCAAGTAAACATTTGTATCAAAGGTGAATGTGATCGCCTCATACTGGGTCCTGCTCCAACTCAAGGTGACATAGCCGTCATACCGAATGCGTCCTGTGTCCCACTGAACACTCCACGCACCGATGCCTCCATGGAACCGTAGCCTAGTGAAACCTCGCGGGTCTTGCCTTGCCGCCATCGCAGCCTTTCATTGTAAATATAAAGACAAAAATAGACAGAATAATACAATAGAAGAGATGAGATCCCCTATATCAATACCATCATGGTAGAAAGAAACACAACAAAAGACAATAGTGCCTTTCATACACAACAACACCAAGTAATAGCATATATGATCATGTCAATACAGGAATATTCATAGAATAACAAACATAATCATGTTATCAACTGATAAGTAAACCAGCAAGGTATATCAAGACATATATACGTGTGTGTATAGATCATGTCACAATAACAGATATACAGACTATGCATATGCACGTTGTGTATGCTAACCATCCTCATGCACAATATGACCAATTCCTACTCCATGGAGCTAAGATTCAGAGATGAGCATTCCAGAAGATCTTTCCTCCCCTAAAGATAGTCTACGCTGGACCACGAAAAGAAATAGTGTTTTATCGAGCTGCCAGTGCATTGCAACGGTGTTCACGACTAGGGGTGTACAATGTGATAGTGGTCACTGGTGAATCACCTGCCCTGGGCGTCCCCCAAGATCCATCAGGTATCGCACTTATCCAATTCACGCTCACTCTTAGGCATCAAAAGCCGACAATCTAATACTCAATTGCATGCTCAAAGAAATTAAACCATCGTTGAACTGTTCCCGATGATATTAAAGTAACCGCCCATACAATTGTTTAATACCATTAATATCAATGATATTATATAACCGCCTATATAATTACATGATATCACTGATATATCCGAGTTTCTTATGATAACAAGTCACATCTGACTCAATCGTCTATCTGATGTTTCCGGTTATACAAGCAAACCACATCTGATTCATTCGTCTATCTGATGTTTCTGGGTCCAGTTCGTTAACCCGACAACATAATGCTAAAATCACAAATCACTTGGGTCCAGTACGTCGGCCCAAGGCACAATGTTAATGCATGCTATCACAAAGGATTTCAGTTGAGCAAATTTCAAGAATCATTATTATCAAGTCACGTGGAGTGTAACACCCCAAATTTCGTATCTCTTAAACAGTAATTTTGACAGTTAACATAATTTTACTGTTTAGTAATTTCTAGATACTGTAAAATTATTTTGTTTATTCCATTAGTGTATTTGATCGTTTTGAGTGATTTACTCCATGTCAGGAAAATAAAAATTTTTGGGTCGGGGAAAACTTTACGTAATTTAATTTTTACCAATAGGTTTTAATTATTTTACGTGATCTGATTTGATATTTGTGTGTTTTCTAATATTTGTGATTTTTGTAGATGATTATGAATTTTTTTACTGTATGTGGGCCCAGGTGGCCTTACGTGGGCCCAGGTGGGTCCCGCAAAGTGAAAATTTTTCTACGCATAGAAAATTTTGTACTATTTAGACGGAGACAGGGGATCTTACTAAACCTGAATCCGAAAACAGTTTTAGAAATTTTCTTGTATTGTGTTTGACACTGTATTTAATTATCGGGCGATAAAAATGTTACCAAGTGGCTTCCAGTACTCAAGAGGGGGGGTGAATTGAGTATAAAAACTTTTTCGCAAAACCCTTTTTAAAATAAAATACAAATATAAACTTGATAAATAAAAGCACAGAAGGAACAAGAAAAAGAGAATAAACAGTAAAGAGCAGCGTAAAATAAATGTGCAGTAAATTAAATTGCTTAAATTAAAGAGATTAGGGAAAAGAGAAGCAGGCACAGTATTTATCCTGGTTCGACCACTAACCCACTTGTGGTCTACGTCCAGTCCTCGAAAGTCGAGATTTTTCACTAAGTATACAAGCTTCAATAGGTGCTTGCTACCGTTACAAAATAGAGCACTTTTCACACACAGGGACACTATACCCTTGTGCTAAAGTCTCAGCCTGCAGGGATACCTCACCCTTATACAAACCTTTGAGGGATACCTCACCCTTGATACAAATAATCAGAAAATAGAGATGAAGAGAAACTCTCAAACAGAGTGTGTAATACAAGTTGAAGTGCTAATGGAGCTCTCATAGAAATATCTCAAAGTTTTTTTAAGCAAGAAGAGCGTAGGGAAAAGTTTTCACAAAGACAGAGTAATCAGAAAAAATTCAGAATAATGGGTAATGGAAAACGTGACCCAGGCTTGCTATTTATAGAGAAAATTAGGTTAAACAGCCGTTGGGTGTAATAAAAGACATTAAACGCTGATTGAAAACAAATTTAAATTCTGTCTGTTTCCATTTTCATAAACTGAAGGTTCGTGTTTATTCGAATAGGCAGCAGCTTATTCGAATAAAGCTCAACATGAAAAAGCTCATCTGAAAGGGTTATTCGAATAGCAACTTGGTTATTCGAATAACGTATTTAAAATGAAGTTCAGATAGAAACCTTTATTCGAATAACAGATGAGTTATTCGAATAATTCATTTAAAACGAAGTTTCTGAAAAGCTTAGTTATTCGAATAAACGAATGTTTATTCGAATAGCCACTTTGAAAACAGGTTTCTCATGAAGACATTTATTCGAATAGGCAATGTTTTATTCGAATAATTCAAGTTAAAAACTGTTTTGAAAAGGATTTTCAAAGATGCTGAGTTCAAAAACAAGTTTTAACTTTTCTTTCAAAAAACAAAGAGATATTAAATGTGAGCTCGTACAATAGATCCTAAGTCCTAAAACTAATCAAATATAAACTTGGACTTGGTCTATTACTCATCTTCATTTAATCTTCTCGTTTGTTATCATCAAAACAAGTCTTCAATGGTAAGCATCCAAACACATTCTCCCCCTTTTTGATGATGACAAACTATTAAAGAGACTATCAAAGAGAAAAGCGTTAGTGCATATAATTGGAATTCACAAAAGGTATAAAAGCTTACTCCCCTCTTTAATTATAAGAGGTAATGTATATCAGATATGTGCGCAGCTCCCCCTTTCAATTTGAATCCAATCTTATTTCAATTTTACCTGTCTTTTCTCAATTAAAGTCAAATGATCAAATAAATATTTCTCCCCCTTTTGTCATGAGCAAAAAGGAGGGGTAAGTCTCATAAACAGATAAGAATGCATAATAAGTCTCATAAACATACTCATGTCATTTAGAACAACAGGAAACTTTATTTATGCATTAATAACAGGAGAGATAATTACAAGCCAGAAAACAAATTACACAAAGTCAAAAACATAGAAAGCCTAAGAACTACAGTTCCTAAAAGTAAGCATCCGGAGGTGGTGGTGAAGACGCTGGTGCAGAGGCAGGTGAAGCAGATCGGAGGGCAGCAACCTCACGTTCAACACCTTCTATTCTATCAAGTAGAATAGAGAAGGTATGTTCCATGTAAGCTCGGTTATCCTGTAAGGTGGCCATGATCTGTTCTAGAGTGACCGGAGCTGGAGCGAAGCAGTACATCAGCAGGAGTAGCAGGGGCAGCAGCAGGGTCAAGCTCGTCCTCAGCAACCTCATCTGGGTACACCCAGCCTTCATCGGTTTGGATCATCTTCATCTTTCTTAAGGTGTGAGCTCCAAACACGTTGTGGTGCGTCAGGGCGATAGCTCGCTCAGTCTCTAGGACCTGAGGGTACTTACCCAACAGGGTAGTGACGAGGAAGCCATAAGGTAGGTCTGATTTGTCCTTGCCCTTGGCCCTCATCATGTGCCTCATGATGAACACAGGCCAGTTGACCTGATGGCCATTCTTGAGAAACCACAGCATGAAGACATCTTCCTCGCTGAGATAGGCGTAGTTTCCACCGCGAGGAGCCAGAATGTGAGCATAGGCGTAATGCAAAAGCCTATCTTGGCTCTTCAGCATTCCACCCTTGAGACATTTATCAGGAAGGGCCAGGCCAGGCTTCAGCAGGTCTTCAACTGCTTGAAGTTTGTTGAAGTCTTCAAGAAAGGGCGTGTCATCATGTTCAACAAGGGCGCCGAGCGCGGCCCGATCGGCGTCGGCCGGCCCCGGTGTGATCACAACCTGCTGATCACAGACCTCAGTGAGAAGATTCTGGCCGTCAAAAGCCAGATTGCAGAAGAACATCTTCACCGAGCTGGATAGATGTTGGCCGGTGAGAGCAAAGCGAAGAACTCCTTGGTTTTGCAGTAGAGTCAGGAAGTCGAAGCCGCGGTCTTTCTTTGGAAGAAGGAAAGATCCAGATACTTGGGTTGAACCAAGTTGCGCTCCCAGAAATGAGAGATGAAGTGTGCACGGTACTCATCATTTGAGGAGAGCCTTCGGAGATCAAGCGGGTTGGTGCCTGGAGCATTTTTCATGCGAGGACGTTTGCTGGAGGAGGAAGCCATGGAGGAAGGTGAAAAAGAGGTGAAAAGACGCAGATGGTGAGACGGTTTGAGAGGAAGAAGTGAGAAGTCAGAAAAGAGTAGAGAATATGGAGGGTGAAAGACTTGGGCGCGTAGGGGGTTATTTAAAGAACCCAGTGTTTATTCGAATAAACTGAGGTTTATTCGAATAAACCTTGCTGGACAGCTGAACAGATAGGCGGCAAGAAACTGGAGGGTTGAAAACGGCTAGGGTTTATTCGAATAGAAGAGGATCCATTCGAATAAAATAACTTGGAAAGCCAAACGTGTTGGCTGGCTGGAAAGGTTTTATTCGAATAACTATGGAGTTATTCGAATAGGCAGAGACCCATCAGTCAAAACTGATAAAATGAGGTTCAGGTTATTCGAATAAGAAGGGGCTTATTCGAATAAGCAGAGGGCAGAAGGAAGCACTGATAAACACAGGTTTCTGGTTATTCGAATAAAGAGAAGAGCTATTCGAATAAACAGAGACGAGAAGCACACAGTGTAAAGCAAAGGAGTCAGTTTATTCGAATAAACTAAGTTTTATTCGAATAAAGCTGATGTTAAACACATATATTAACGAGCAGCAAAGAATTTTATTCTAGTAAAGGCATGCTTATTTGAATAAAACTAACACAGATGCATACGTTTATAACATTTAAAGCATATATTCATGTGAAAACAACCAGCAATTAAACATGCAATTTAAACATTAGATTGATCAATTATGCCCAATTCTCCTCGAATATAAAAGAATGCTTCTTTTGCTAAGGGTTTAGTGAAGATATCTGTAAGTTGCTTAGATGTTTCAACAAACTCAAGAATGCAATCCCCTTTTTGTACGTGATCTCTGATAAAGTGATGTCTTATCTCTATATGCTTTGTTCTTGAATGCAGTATGGGATTCTTAGAGATATTTATTGCATTAGTGTTATCACATTTTATCGGGATGCGATCAAGTGAAAGACCAGTAGTCTAAAAGTTGTTGCTTCATCCATAGGATTTGAGCACAACAACTCCTACTGTAACATATTCAGCCTCAAGAGAGACAAAGCCACACTATTTTGTTTCTTACTATGCCAAGAAACTAAAGAGTTACCAAGCAAGTGGCATGTCCCACTAGTACTTTTTCTCGTCCAATTTGCACCCAAAGAAAATCGAGTCGAATAACCTATTAGGCTACAAGAGGCACCCTTAGGGTACCACAAGCCCATTTGTGAAGTGCCTACTAGGTATTTCATTATACGTTTAACAAAGACTTAAGTGAGATTCCTTAGGGTTTGCCACGATATCTAGCACACATGCATACACTAAACATAATATCGGGCCTACTAGCAAGTAAGATAAAGGAGAGATCCAATCATACCTCTATATTTCGTTATTTCTACTTGATTTACCTCCTTCATCTTTGTCCAAGTAGCAAGACGTGCCCATCGGAGTGGCCATGTGTTTAGCGTTTTCCATATCGAATCTTTTGATCAACTCCTTAAAGATTTGATTTGACTTATGAAAGTCCCTTCGTCCGTTTGTTTGATTTGAAGTCCGAGGAAGAAGTTCAATTCTCCCATCATTGATATTTCAAATTCATTCTGCATTGACTTAGCAAAATCCTTGCAAAGGGATTCATTAGTAGTACCAAATATAATATCATCCACATAAACTTGCACAAGAAGAATGTCATGCTTTTTATTTTTAATAAAAAGGGTAGTATCGACTTTTCCTCTTGAAAAACCATTTTCCAAAAGAAACTTACTTAACCTTTCATACCAAGCTCTAGGAGCTTGCTTTAAACCATATAAAGCCTTTTTAAGTTTGAAAACATGGTTGGGCAGTTTATGATTTTCAAAACCTAGAGGTTGTTCAACATATACCTCCTCTTGAATAAAACCATTTAGAAAAGCACTCTTGACATCCATTTGATATAATTTGAAATCCATGATATAAGCATAAGCAAGCAACATCCTAATAGCTTCTAATCTAGCTACAGGTGCATAGGTTTCTTCATAATCTATCCCTTCTTCTTGATTATATCCTTTAGCAACCAATCTAGCTTTGTTCCTAGTTATTAACCCATTTTCATCAAGTTTGTTTCTAAAAACCCATTTAGTTCCAATTATGGGGTGATTATTAGGTCTAGCAACTAATTCCCAAACTTGATTTCTTTCAAACTGATTTAATTCCTCATGCATAGCCAAGATCCAATGTTCATCATCAAAAGCTTCATTTAAATCCTTAGGTTCAGTTTGAGAGACAAAAGCTAAGTGATTACAAGTATTTCTAAGGGAGTTACGAGTACTAACACCTTTAGATACATCACCGATGATCTGATCAAGAGAGTGATATTTTGAAGTCCGCCATTCTTTGGAAAGTTCCAAAGCTTGCGAATCTTCGTGTCTTTGTTTATCCTCTTGCTCCTTGATTTCTTTTTCTTTGCTATCCAAGTGAGTTTCCGCTAAGACTTCGCAACATCATCAATAGCAAGATCCTTTCTCGATCCACTTGGGTCGGTTTCATCAAAAGCAACATGAATAGATTCTTCAATGGTCATAGTTCTTTTATTATATATACGAAAAGCTTTACTATGATTTGAATAGCCAAGAAAAATACCTTCATCAGACTTAGCATCAAACTTGCCTAAATTATCTTTTCCATTGTTTAAAACAAAACATTTGCAACCAAAAACATGAAAGTGTGAGACATTAGGCTTTTTCCCTTATACAATTCATATGGGGTTTTCTTTAAAATAGGCCTTATAAGGGCCGGTTCATTACATAACAAGTCGTATTCACAAAGATCTCCCAAAAGTATTTAGGAAGAAAGCGACCTCATTAAGCATAGTTCTTGCCATTTCTTCCAAAGAACGATTTTTCCTTTCTACAACTCCGTTTTGTTGCGGAGTTCTAGGGCGAGAAATTATGATTAATGCCATGTTCATCACAAGTAATTTTCAAAAACATTGTTTTCAAATTCGCCACCATGATCGCTTCTTATAGAAGAAATTTGAAAACCTTTTTCATTTTGAATAATTTTGGCAAGTCTTTTAAAAGCTAGAAATGCATCATTTTTATTTGCAAGAAATAAAGTCCATGTAAACCTAGAAAAATCATCCACAATCACTAAAGCATAGTAATTCCCACCAAAGCTCATAGTTCTAGAAGGTCCAAACAGATCCATGTGCAAAAGTTGTAAAGGTCTAGTAGTAGAAACTATATTTTTTGCTTTAAAAGAGACCTTTATTTGTTTACCCTTTTGACATGCATCACATAATTTATCTTTTATAAAATTAAGCTTGGGTAGTCCAATTACTAGCTCTTTAGAGACCAATTTTTTTAAGTGATCCATGTGAATGTGTGCAATTCTCCTGTGCCATAACCATGAATCATCATTTTTGCTTAAAAGGCATTTCGCATCATTTGAAGATATATCATCCAAGCTAATCATATAGATGTTATTAACTCTCTGACCAATGAATTTAACATGCTTATCATTTTTATCTTCAATTATGCAACAGTTTGAATCAAATATTACCCTATTTCCTTTATCACATAATTGGCTGATACTAAGCAAGTTATGTTTCAAACCTTCAACAAGTAGCACATTTTCAATAGAGGAGTTAGGGTTCTTACCGACTTTGCCAATTCCAAGAATTTTACCCTTGTTGTTATCGCCATAAGTGATGTGTCCATGATTCTTGGGAATAAGCATTGTGAACTTTGAGTCGTCCCAGTCATGTGCTTGGAGCAGCCATTTGTCGAGATACCAATTTGAACTCCTGGCTTTCAAGCACACCTACAACACAAGTTTAGGTTTTAACTTTTGGTACCCAAATTTTCTTGGGTCCTTGTGTGTCAGTTTTGGGTATGGTACCCTTGGGAACCCAAACCATTTTTGTTCCAACTTTAGTATTTATGTTTTTCCTTGCATTACATGTTGAAGCACTATGTCCTCTTCTTCCACAATAAAAACATTTAATAAAAGGACTACTTGAAACACTAGAATGCACAAAGAAATTTTTATAGAGTTTTTGTTGATTTTTCGGGTTATAACCTATCCCGACTTTTTGAAAAACCACTCTTTGTCTTCCTAATAAAATATTTAGGTTATCCCTTCCAAAAGTGAATTTAGAAAGAGTGTTTTTTAAATCCTCTATTTCTTTTTCAAGTATATGACATGAAGAACAAGATGAAGAAGTAGAAGCATGTGAGGAATGATTTGTGCAAGCATCAATGATCCCTAAAGTTTCGTTTTCAATTTTTAATTCTTCTATTTCTTTATTTAAAACAAGAATTTTATTTTCTAAAGAAGAAATTGTTTTCTTAGAAGAAGAAATAATTTTTGTGAGTTTTAGAGATTCTACATGTAGTTCTTCAAAAGCATCTTGTAACTCATCATACGAGGGTAATAAAGAAGTAGTATTAGAACTTACCTCATTTTCACTTTCTTCTTCATCTCCTTTTGCCATTAGACACAATTGAGCTTCTTCGCTATCTGAGCTGTCAGTTGAGTCCATGTCGTTTTCATCCCACGCTATGTAGGCTTTTCTTCCTTTTCTATCCTTGAAGGGCTTCTTTTCGAATTTCTCCTTCTTCTTTTAATAAACTGGGCACTCCATTTTCATGTGTCCAGGTTTCCCACATTCATAGCAAGTTGGAGTAGATGAAGCTCCTTCGCCTTTAAAGTGTGTCTTTTTCGGAGGGAAGGGAGGTCTCCTTTGCGTTCCCTTTTTCCTGAGAAATTTACCAAATTTTTTAACTAATAAACTAAAATTTTCTTCACTTACCCCAATATTCTCTGAGCCTTCTTCATTTTCTTCATCATCGTTGTCGAATGTTGATGAAGTGGCTTTAAGAGCTATCCCCTTTTTCTTTTTATCATTCTCTTCACTTTGATTCAGTCTGCTCAGTTCAAGTTCGTGCTCATGAAGTTTTCCAAAGAGGGTAGCCAAAGTCATTGTAGACAAATCCCTTGATTCTGATATGGCTGTTACCTTGGGTTGCCAAATCCTGCTAAGACATCTCAACACTTTGTTAATCAAATCTTCATTAGAAAAACTTTTACCTAAAGATGCAAGATGATTAACTATGTGGGTGAACCTCTTTTGCATTTCCTGAATGCTTTCTCCTTGGTTCATTCTAAAAAGTTCATATTCGCGAGTTAGAGAATTTATTCTCGACCTCTTAACTTCACTAGTACCCTCATGGGTAACTTGTAAAGTATCCCACATTTCTTTAACAGTTTTACAATTTGAAATTCTAAAAAACTCATCATAACCCAAAGCAGTAGTAATAATATTTTTGGCTTTTAAATTAAATTGAACTTTTCGTTTGTCTTCATCAGACCATTTATTTCGAGGTGTTTCGGTCCTTACACCATCGATATCATGTGTGGGTATAAAAGCGCCATTTTCAACAGCATCCCAAACATCTAGATCAATAGCTTCGATGAAGATTTTCATTCTTTCCTTCCAATATGCGTAACCATCCCCATTGAAAAAGGGTGGTCGGTTTATGGAGGATCCTTCTGAAAAACCATTTGAAGAAGCCATATACTCTTGAAGCTGCTAAGCTCTTTATACAAGAGTCTAGCTCGATACCACTTGTTACCAAGTGGCTTCCGATACTCAAGAGGGGGTGAATTGAGTATAAAAACTTTTTGCAAAACCCTTTTTAAAATAAAATACAAATATAAACTTGATAAATAAAAGCAATGAAGGAACAAGAAAAAGAGAATAAACAAGAAAGAGCAAACGTAAAATAAATGTGCAGTAAATTAAATTGCTTAAATTAAAGAGATTAGGGAAAAGAGAAGCAGGCATAGTATTTATCCTAGTTCGACCACTAACCCACTTGTGGTCTACGTCCAGTCCTCGAAAGTCGAGATTTTTCACTAAGTATACAAGCTTCAATAGGTGCTTGCTACGTTACAAAATAGAGCACTTTTCACACACGGGGATACTATACCCTTGTGCTAAAGTCTCAAACCATAGGATACCTCACCCTTATACAAACCTTTGAGGGATACCTCACCCTTGATACAAATAATCAGAAAATAGAGATGAAGAGAAACTCTCAAACAGAGTGTGTAATACAAGTTGAAGTGCTAATGGAGCTCTCACAGAAATATCTCAAAGTTTTTTTAAGCAAGAAGAGCGTAGGGAAAAGTTTTCACAAAGACAGAGTAATCAGAAAAAATTCAGAATAATGGGTAATGGAAAACGTGACCCAGGCTTGCTATTTATAGAGAAAATTAGGTTAAACAGTCGTTGGGTGTAATAAAAGACATTAAACGCTGATTGAAAACAAATTTAAATTCTGTCTGTTTCCATTTTCGTAAACTGAAGGTTCGTGTTTATTCGAATAGGCAGCAGCTTATTCGAATAAAGCTCAACGTGAAAAAGCTCATCTGAAAGGGTTATTCGAATAGCAACTTGGTTATTCGAATAACGTATTTAAAACGAAGTTCAGATAGAAACCTTTATTCGAATAACAGATGAGTTATTCGAATAATTCATTTAAAATGAAGTTTCTGAAAAGCTTAGTTATTCGAATAAACGAATGTTTATTCGAATAGCCACTTTGAAAACAGGTTTCTCATAAAGACATTTATTCGAATAGGCAATGTTTTATTCGAATAATTCAAGTTAAAAACTGTTTTGAAAAGGATTTTCAAAGATGCTGAGTTCAAAAACAAGTTTTAACTTTTCTTTCAAAAAACAAAGAGATATTAAATGTGAGCTCCGTACAATAGATCCTAAGTCCTAAAACTAATCAAATATAAACTTGGACTTGGTCTATTACTCATCTTCATTTAATCTTCTCGTTTGTTATCATCAAAACAAGTCTTCAATGGTAAGCATCCAAACACAAAAAATATAGTAAATATATTCTTTCGTGAGGTTTTTAGTAGATAAAAATAGAAATTATATTGCTTAAGCCAACATTGGTGGTTTGGATATCCACCATTGATTTAATTAACAGTGGAGACTTGATCTTGATTTAATCAACGGTTAAGAAATAAATTTAATAAAGAAACATTGGATGTTAACCATTGATCTAATCAATGGTAGAGATTTAATCTAGACAAGCTTAATAAGGAAGGCTTCAATATCAACCGTAGATTTAATCAACGGTGTAAATTTGATTATATAAAGTGACCATTTACAACCATTGGATTTGGAATTGATCAAGGGTGGAGATTTAGTCTTAAAAAGTGACAAAGACCATTTATGACCATTGGATGAATAATTAATCAAAGGTGGAGATTTGGTCTTCTAAAAAGGCTATGACTAATTATAACCCTTGGATTTAAAGTTTGAAGGAGCGATCTTGATTCTTTATTTTGGAGACACATCTAATGGCTAGAATTTAAAGAAAAAAGATCTAATGGCCTAGATTAAGTCTCCTAAAAATCAAAAGTCTACCTAAATCCTAACCATTGAATTAATCAATGGCTAGAAATGCTTCAAATAATGGCATGAAAAGATGACAACTTTGCATGCATTATGAAGAGGGGGGATGGTTGGAGATGCTTGGAAAGGAGGAGACAAATTGGAGTAGCCTTTTTAGGCCAAGGAAAAAGATGACAAAGTGGAAGACTTTTGCATGCATGTGATAGCCTTCAATTATGCTAAAGAAATTTCTATCTCTCCATTCTTTCATTCTCACGGCAGCCCACTCATTTTGAGAATGCATATTCATTTTTTTCTCTCACCCAAAAAGTCTCCATCTTATTCTCTCAAAATTCCAAGAACCAAGCAACCATTTTTCCTTCCCTTTTCTCTCCATTGGTTCGGTCTCTACACCCAAATACACCATCACTCACCTATAATTTTCACTCTCATCATTTTTTAAAGCTAAACACTATTCTAAACACTTTTCATTTAGAAAGTTTTCCTAAAATCCCACTCTAAGTGCTTCAAAATCCCACTTTTAGCTTACTTCCTTGGAGGTAAACTTTGATTTCTATGGTTTAAATTCATGTTTATGATTTTCTAAGCCATGTTTGTTCCATGCTTTGTTATTATTAAGTATTGTTTGTGATTTTACTAATTATTTTAGAATTGTTAGGAACTTCTCAAAATTCTATCATCTACACCTTGTCCTTCAAGTTAAAAATCAAAAAGCTTATGTTTTCCTTCTTGTGAGGAATTTGGTCAACCACCCTAAGACCACCCTTCAAGTTTGTTTAATTTAATCCAACCATAGATCTTGAATCTACATGATATTCTAAGCAACTTTCATGTTAGAGATTTTATCTAAATCATTCATCTTCATGGACTTTCTTCAAGATCAAAGTTATTGGATTTTTGAGGTGAAGTATAAGAAGACTTCATTTCTTCTCTTCTTTTTCATGATCTAAACTATGTTTGATCCATGGTTCCTCTTAATCAAACTTAATATACTAATTTCTATGTATTTTGTTTTGTATTTGAGAATCCTTTGGTGGTGAAGGACTTGGAAAAAGAAACAAATCAAGAAGTTTTTGAGGATCTTCAAGAGGTAAGAGGGAGATCCATCTCACCAACCAAGCATGGTGGTGAGAGATGATCTTATATTTGATGGATGGTGAATCCATGTGAGGATTCATATCCATGGTCATGTAATAATTTATATGTGTTTATGAGCTTTGATTAATTGCCTATGCTTAATATATACTTTGCATGAGTTTATGATTTTGATGGCATGCTTATACTACGCATGATGATAATATAGCATGCTTTTGATATATATATATATGATGTGTATGTATGTGTATGCCATGATTTGGTGATGGAAAGAAAATTAATTTTGGTTCCAATGGCCAAGGAAGGACTACGGTTTTGATGCCCTAGATTAGGGTTCATATTAAAATTTTTCAAGAACAAGGGAATTAATTTTTGATCCTTAGAAACATGGTGAATATCGGTTAAGACACCTCAAGATAGGTGTTCATAAATGAATATTTTCATGAATGATGAAAATGGATGTTTAGAAAAACAAGGAAAATAAACAAAGAGTTTATTTTTCAAAGAGTACAAGAACATGATTTTTGAGGAATTTTTTTATTGATTTATTTTGTGTAAAAAGTTTCTAAGTGTTTTACAAAATATGAGATTTAAATGAAAATAGCAATGATGATTTTAAGGATTTGCAAAGAAAGTGAAAAAAAGATTTGCAAAGAAAATAAAAATAAATTTGAACAAATGGGTTTGGTTTTATAACCATAAGTCTTGCGGTTTTGAAAACAAAATTTTTAATGGTTTTGTTTGTGTAAAACCATATCAATTTAGAAGGAAAAATATTTGATGGTTTCAATAGTCATGTCCACGTTTTCGAAGGCTTGTAATACATTGATTTTGATGAAACAACGTGATTCTCTAAGTGAAAATATAATTAATTTAATACAAGGAAATTAAAAAGGGAATCAGAGTATTTTAGCACTTGAGAAATGAATTTTTATGTAAATGGAAAAGAGAGGTTGCAAGTGAGCCTCAATTTGTTTTAAAAAGAATTTATTAAAATCCCGTTGGATTTTGGAAAGCATTAGTAATTTTTAAAGTTAGAAACATTGATTTAATTCAATGGAATTGTGAATTTGTGAAATATACTATGAAAAAGGATTTTCTTGAATAAGAAGATATATTAAATGAAGTAGAAAGTTATATTATTTTGAGGAAGGTTGATTTGGAAATGATTTGGGAAAAATGGAGAATATAATGGTATTTTAAAAATTTACTAACGTATAACTTATTTTTGAGTTTTGAAGTACGTTAGAAAATGCTAAGTTTTGAAACGTTGATTTATATCAATGGAAAAGTGATTTTGTGAATTATATTTTGGAAAATGATTTCTTGAATTAAGATTGATTTATTTAAGTCTAAAATAATGTTTGGAATATTGAGGAATATTTTACGTAATTGTAAAATGTTGAAAAATATTTTACGTATCTTAAAAATGATTTGAAATACAGTAAAATATTTTTACGTAATTTGAAAAATGTTAAAATATTTCTACGCGATTTGGAAAGCGTTTAAATATTTTACACTATTGAAAATATTATTGAAAAATCACTACGTGATTAAATAATGATATAATATTTTTACGTAATTGTGAAAATGACAGAAAATCTTATGTGATTTGGAAAGTATTTTAAATATTTTAAGAATGATGGAAAATAATTTACGTAACTTAAAAGAATGATTTTTAAGTTATGCAATTTTGAAAATGGTGGAAAATCGTTACGCAATTTGAGAAACGTATATTTTTATGTGATTGAGAAAAACATTGAAAAATTAAATACGTGATTTAAAAGTGCAATGTAGTGTTATAAATATTTTGAAAATATAATGAAATGTTACAAAATTTTAAAACGTAAAAGAAGTGTTATGGTATTGTGAAAATATAATGAAACGTTTTGAAATTGTGAAAACGTAACAGAAATGTTTTGGAATTGTGAAAACAAAATGGAAATGTTGCACAATTTTGTGAAAATACGACGAAAGAGTTTTATAACTATGAAAATGTGATAATAAGATTTTTCTGTTGAAAATATAGTATAAATACTGTAGAACCAGTATATGGATGCTGTGTGAGAAAATGACATGTTTTGCCTATGATTGGCATTTGGTGCATTATACATGCATTGGAAAGATATGTCTGTGATTGGATTTGGTGCATTATACGTACATTAGAAAAATATGCGTTGAAGCATATGATTACATTGAACAAATGAAATTGAAAAGATTTGGCCCTTTGGGGTTGGACTTGTACTGATATATTCATGCATTGTATAAAATATAGCTAATAGCTATTATGGCCATTGTGGTTGAAGAGGGAATGAGAATTGATAGTGAGGTCTATGATGAATCTTGGGGGCATCGAGGCGCAGCGGTCGACCAGTGGACAGTTGGCGAGTACCCTGTGCCACTTGGCGATGCAGTCCGTTGCAACACATTGACGATACCCGACAAGAACACGATTCTTTTCAACAACTGGGAGATTGTCTTTGGGCTAAGGCTGACAATTAACCAGAGCATTCTTCTCGAAATTGTGAAAACCTCCATGGAGTTGTTTTTGATAAATTGAGTCTTTGTGCATATGCATAGATCTGAGCATTTATATCTGTATGATATATTAATAGAGGAATATTAGTTATGACAATTGTTTTGAGTACTTAGATGATAATTGAACTGATAAATGATTAGATGATGATAGTTGATTAATGATGATAGCATGATTATGGTATGATCTATCTGTATGATATTGCTGTTTGTGTTATCTCTGTGCTGCCATGTTGGTATTGGTGTAGGTGATCTCACCTCTTTGTTATATTGTTTTGCTTTGTCTGTATTGTTAAAATTATACAGTAGAAGGAATGAGTTGTCTTAGACATAACGAGTGGTAGATACTCAGAGATTGATGGAAACATTGAAAAGTGGTTGTCTCAAGTTCGAAGATGTGCCGAGTAGACAAGGAGTAAAGTTCTGATGCATCAAGTTGATACAAGAGAAGGAATGAGTATGTTAAGATTTAATGTTAGTGTTGTACCATGCTATTAAATAGGACCCGTCATGGGGTTTGCTACTGTTAAAAAAAAAGAGTCAGTTAATTTTATATTTCTCTTTAAATTGTGATATTAATTGGTGTCAATATTGCATAATGAATAGTTGAAATATGATTTTTCAATATTACCTAATATTTTCAGTAAATTTACGTTTCAGTAAAGAAGAAAATTTGAAACTCATATTTTATAACTCAAACTTTGTGTGAACTTCTTTTTAGATTATGAGTTAGGAGTCGGAAATGTGATGCCCTAAGGAGGGTGTTACATGGAGCATTTTCACAAATTTCTCTAGCATATTGAAACATTAGGTCTTCTTTAGTCTTTAATTTTTATGCTCTCGAGAATGAAGATAGAAATTAATCCAAATCACTAGCTTCTTCTAGCTAAGTTCCTCGAATAACCTATCCTTATATCATTTATGAATCCTAAAAAGAAATCACAATGTTCTTACCCCACTATTCTTTTCCTTTTTATCTAAGTCTTTTAAAATTTCTCTATTTCTTTCACAAGCTTATTTTTCCTCTCAAGACCGTAAATCACACTTCTGCTTAAGAATCAATTTTATTCTCTTCCATTCTTATCTTATAATCCTTAATTAATATTCTTGATTGTCAAGTTACCTAGATTTACTAATAATAAATCCTTAACCATGATTCCAATTATCTCCAAGATTTTTCCCATTTGGTACATTCAAAAGTTATTACTTCTCAAATTATGACGTTATAATTATTTCTAATCTTACTTATAAATCCTTAAATCCTAATTTGTCTTCCAAATCATCTAAACCATATTCCCTAACATTCTTTCTAAAACATCCATTATTCAACTTCTAAATAAAATTCTTTCCACCCTAATTACTCTTCCAACTCATTATCAAATATTTTAGATCTCCAATTCACTCTTGCTTCTAATTATCAATTTTCATGTCTTTATCACCTAATCTTCTAGGTCCTTAATAACTAAATATTTTGCTTATAGATATCTCTTTTTGGACCAAGGTGTCCGTGAGCCTCAAGGATTCAAAGGAACCAATTATATCATTCCTCCACAACACAATCATGGCATGTTACTTACTATGTTCATCATATATCAATCAAATTCATGCTCACCATCAAAATTGTAATGCCCCCTTTTTGGGAGGGAACGTCACATCATTATTTACAATGCGAAAAGCAAAAGTATATATTAAGACCCGTTCATTAAATTATAATTAAGCTTATTTGTTTATAGTTGTATAAATAAAATGGTGAATATTTTTTTCTTCTTTTTATTATATATATACATCTATATTCAATAACCTGTTCATCAAAGAAATATTCAAATGTACTAACACTTATAAGAGATACATAAGTATGTATGTATATATATTTTCGTTTAATTGTAAGCAGAAAAACATAAAGATTAATCATATATATATATATATATATATATATATATATATTTATACTATTTAAGTACAGACTGTAAGTCATTAATTACATCAAGACTCAACAAAAAGAAGCCTAAGCTTTACAAGCCCCCAAAAAATGATATACAGACCCCCAAAATGAATATCAAGCCCTAAAAGACAGATAACCATCAATGATTATCGATAGTATCAGCCCCTAAGAAGAGAAGGAAGGAACCGTGTCAGGATCCTCCTCAGGTTCCTCCTCAGGGTCTTTCTCGTCAGAGGAAACCCTTATCGGAGCCACCGAATTACGGGCCGGGGCTTGGGCAGTGGAGAGGAATGAATCCTCTTGTAGGGTGTAATAATGATCACCCCACATGTCCGTGATGGGCATGTAAAACTCTAAATGTAATCTAACACTGCAGGTGAAGATGGGCGGATAATAACGCCCCCAAGCCAGCGATACCATCACATCTCCCACGTAGACATAGCGATCTGAGCTAAAGTTAATGTGCCAGCAGTCTGAACCTCCGAGGAAGGCCAAACGCACATAACCCAAAATCCTCGTGGACGTGCCGCCATGATCCAAAAGCAAGTGCTAGTTAAAGTCGGGCCAAAAACTGGGGAACTCGTGAACTTCACCCCCTTCGCTGACGTCTTCGATGGAACATAAATACAGATAGAATAGCAGCAAATACCGAAAAGAGGTAAGACATTCTACATTCATTACCTATTATGGCAGTAAAGGAACAATACGATGCATGACGCCCACCTAACATTTCAGAAGTGGTAACCAACATTAAAAATAGATAACAAATAACTTAGCAATTCCAAGCAGTCATAATAGTAATAAGATAACAGATTAAATTGTCATATAAGTGCATAAATATCAAATGATATGGTGACTTACTATGCACATGCACATGGTGCCAAAAATCCTACTCCATGGAGCTAGACACAAAACATCTGAGAGAATGATCAGGAGATATGTCTGTATCGCGGCTGCTGAGGCCTTCAAGTGCTAAAATTCTCAATTTATCAAAGTGCACATCATGGCATTGTACAAGACATTCTGCACAGATCTCGATATAGGACAGTATCTCGGTCCGGATCATCGGTGCGTTTGCATCGGTCTGCCCCACGGACAGAAGAGCTACCAACTGTCCATTACGAAGTACTCGCACCCCGACGCCCCCAAGGTCAACTAGTGGCCTACACTTGTCTATTTGTACCCACACAAAAGTGTGATTCAACTCCTAGGCAACTTAGACTTAACAATAGTCCAACGGACTTTTCAATGCACATTTCAATCATGCTTATCATGACAAACTATATCAATCATGCTTCCAATGCATGTGGATTCAACGCATATATGTATATTCATATATGAAATCACAATCATATCATATCATGTCTAGAATTACATGTCATATCATTTATCAACAAAGTTTGATCCCTTTCACAGATCCACATCAAGCAAATAACAAACCTTAAGGGTGAACATAACCCCATTCATAGTTATGATAAAAGTTAAACCTTAAGTTCATTATGTTTCTCACAACCTCACCTATACTCATGTTCTTTCTTTATTCTAAAATTATTCTAAACTATAATACAAACTTTCATCCTTGGTTCTTTCTATTTTATGAATCCCTAATTAATTTCTAATTATTCAATTAATTAAGTTTAATAAGTTTATGTTAGTACTAAAGCCTCATAATGAGTGCCCAAGGAGACCGGGAGCCTCCAAGGGGTTAGAAAAGCCTAAAATCCTTCATTATTCAAGTTACACGGCCTTGAGGAAGAATGCACGACCATGATTTCATGGACGTGCCAAAATACACGGCCGTGCCACAATGCACGGCCTAGGCCATGTACGCCTTTGGAATTTCTGCAGAACACGCCCATACCATTTTCTGGAATGCCTGGATTACATGGCCGTGTAATCCTCTGTAAATGCAGAAAATCACCCAAAATCATTTCATCCTTCATACAATCCAAGATCCATCAACATACATCTAAATCATACCATTCAAACAATCAATACACAACCAAAATTACTCAAACAAATGGGTATCCCACAAATGGGTTTTACCTCATCAACACAACAATGAGTTTCTCACCACCAAAATGGGTTAAAGAGAATAATCTTCCTCTTACCTAAGTGAAGAATAAAGAAAGCAAACTTCTTTTCCCCTTGGAAATTCGTCCTTCACCACCTCAAAATCCTAGAGTGTTCAAATCCATAAAAATCAAAATCAAAGAATTGAAATGGTATCCATAGTCACCAAAGTGACCATGGACCACAAAAATGAGATGGAAGAATGAGAAAGCCTTGATCTTTTACGTTAAAGCCTCAAGCTTTGAGCTTCAATGGTGGAAGGAGATGAAGATGGAGGGAATGGGTGAGCTTCTTGAAGATGATTCCAATGAAATGAAGCCTTCCAAGTAAAGAGGTGGACTTCAAACAAGAGGGAAGCTTGAAAATCAAACCAATATGGTGGGTGGAAGGAGGTGACTGTCGTGGAGCTAGAGAGAGGGAGGAGAAAATGTGAAGAAAAGAGAAAGGGTAGAGAGAGAAGTTGATAGCAAAAATGAAATAAGTGAAAAATGAATATTTTTGGGCTCCCAAGAGACCATGCAGCCGTGTGTGAGGGGGAGGGAGGAGAGAGAAGATGAAGCTTCATTGAGAAGCTTGGGAAGAAGCTTCCTTGAGGCTTCCTTGAGAAGCTTCTCACACTTCTCGATAAAGTGAAGTGTGAGGTCACTTAGATGATGTCATAAAAGTAACTAGATAGAAATAATCTACTATAGCTATTACTCAGTGGACAAAAGTTACAGTTAGTAGAAATAATATTTTATTGTCCCTCAGATAATTAAATATCCTGTGATTTTATTTATTAGATAAAATCTCGTAAAACATAAATCTCGTAAACTGTGCTCAGTCTCGGGTTTAGTAAGATCTCCCGTCAACATTTTCACAATTCAAAGTTTACCAGCCACAGGGAAAACATTTCATTTTTCGGGCTCCGCTCAGTGCGCACGTAAAACAAGAAATATATTAAAATATTCGACGTTACCATAAAAATTCACAAAAATTCTCAAAAATCATAAATATGAAAAAATGACTACTTGTTATGAAACAAATAATTTTCGGGGTATTTCATTGACTCTGCTCAGTGTGCACGTAAAATGAAAAATATATTAAAATATTCAACATTTCCAAAAAAATCTACAAAAATTCTAAAAAATTATAAATATTATAAAATGATTATTTATGATGAAATAAATAATTTTTGAGGTATTATAAAAATCACATAATATCTATTAAGTCATCAAAATCATATTTGCATACAACTATATCATACAATCACACAAGATCAACAAGCATAAATCGAAATCACACATTCGGGTGGATGAATCCTCACGTGGACTCTCCAATCCCAACACAACCATTCGTTCCTCACCACCATAGTATGGTTGATGAGGTTAATCTCTCTTTTACCTCAAGTGTAGCCTCCTAGCTCCTTGTATGTCCTTGTGTAGCAAACTTTCTCCACCAAAAGGTTCTTAGAATCAAAGCAAACATACAAGAATTAGTACCTAGGGCTTGAATAAGATTACCATAGGTCAAAGTATGGCTTTACATCCTTTAAAATGAAATAAGAAGGAAGATTCAAGAACTTAACCTTAAGATTCTTGAACTTGAGATTTGAAACAAAGCTTAAGGAAATGCTTGAAGATGAATAAACTAGAGATCGATTTCCACACAAGAGTGTCTTAGAATGTTGTAGAGACTCAAGATCTAAGATTATCTTGAATTATTGAAGACTTTATGATGGTCTTTAGGGTGTTGGTCGTGACCTATCCAAGAGAAAAAGGAAGGAGTTTTGTGTTTAGCCTTTGGTTACTTAGATGTAAGGATGAACAAGTCATAAACAAAGTGTGAAATGGCCCCCCCAAAAATGGCCATAGCCGTGAGGTGTAGAGGAAAATGAGAGGAGAAAATAGAAATCAAAGTCTCACCATAAGAGCTTCAAGTTAGGGTTTTTGAAAAAAGATGATGAAGATGAGAGAACTTGATGATGGTCTCAACATAGAAAATCATCCATGAAATGTGTAGATCCAAGAAACATGATTGAATGGAGGAAACAAAAATGGAAGATGAGGATGAAGGTGGTAGCTGTGAGGTTTAGAGAATATAGAAGATGAGAGCTTTAGGAAGTGATTTCAATAAGAAAATGTCTTCAAGCAACATGTTGTTTCAAGCAATATGGTTGCTTGAAATTAAGCAAACATGGAGGGTGTAGAAGAAGGTATGGCCGTGTGGTTTGGAGAGGAGAGTAAGAAGAGAGAAAATGAGATAGAAACTTTAGGGTAGGGAGAAAAAGTGATGGAAAATTTTGAAATTGAAAAGATGATAGCTTTTGGGTTAAAGGTGATAGATGATGGCTTGTGAAAAGATGACATCTTGTCATCTTTTTCCTCCCTAAAACCGTGTGCCTCCTTAGGAAAATGGAGCAAAGCTTCCATAGCAAGTTTTTCCTAAAGCTTCTTTAAGAAGCTTAGCATGTTTCCCAAAAATATCAAATCATATTGTCATGTGGTTATGTGACGATGTCACTTAGAGATGATATCATAAAAATGACTAGATAGAAATAATCTACTAAATTTTTACTGCAAGTTATTATCCAATGGATAAAAGTTATAGTTATCAATGCCGATACCTATTGTCCAATGGACAAAAGGACATACCTAAATTTTATTCGTCAGATAAAATCTTGAAAAATGAAAACTTCGTAAACTGTATCCGGCCTCGGGTTTAGTAAGATCCCCCATCACCGTTTCCATAGTCCATGGTTTTCCGAACTCAGGGAAAATATTTCATTTTCCCGGCTCCGTTTAGTGCATACAAATTGAGGAATGTATTAAAATAATCAAATAATTCAAATAATTCCATAAAAATTCACAAAAATCACAAATATTATAAAATAAGTATTTATCATGGAATAAGTAATTTTTGGGGTGTTACAACTCTTCCCTTCTAAAAAGAAATTTTATCCGCAAAATTCGTTCCATCTTAGAACACATGCGAATATTGTTCCTCGTAGAATGTCTCTAGATCTTTAATGCAATCACATTGGCTAACTTCAAGTTTTGTGTAGAGTAATTCTTCTCATGTACTCTCAGTTGTCTTGAAACATACGTTACCATTCTTTCTATTCTGAGTGGGCATACGTTCTAAACTCCAACGTGAAACATTGCGAGACGTTTGGAAAGGTTTGTTGAAATTTGGTAAAGTCAACATTGGCAAAATAGTCGCGTGTCTCTTTAATCCTTGAAAATTTTCCTACATGCATCAATTCATGCAAAAGCTTGACTCTTTCACATAAGCTGGATGAGAGGTCCTGCCATCTTGGAGAATCCTGCAGTGAATCTCTGATACTAGCTAGTTAGTCCCACACAGTGACGAATCTCCAATACAGTCTTCAATCTTTCCCATTGAAGAATTGCTCCAACCTTTGACGGATCCACAACAATTCCTTCTTTTGAAATCACGTGACCCAAAAGTTGATTTGCCTCTAACCAGAATTCGTACTTGGATGACTTCACTTATAACTTCTTCTTCTTTTTCAGAATTTGAAGAACCACACTGAGATGTTCAACACGTTCCTTCGGACTTTAAGAATAGATCAGAATGTCGTCAACAAAGACAATGACAAATCTATCTCAATAGGAAAGAAAGATCCTATTCATGTAGTCGATGAATACTATCGAAGTGTTCGTTACACGGAACGACATTACTAAATACTCGTAGTGCTCATGATGCATCAGAAATGTCATCTTGGAAATGTCTTCTTCTTTTGAACAACTTGATGATAACTAGAATGTAACTGATCTTGGAGAAAACAGTGGTTTCCTTCAGTTGATCCGTCAAACCACCTAACCTTGATCTTAACAGGAAATATCTCATAGATCAGGTCCAACAAAACTTAGGAATGAGTTTCATGGATTCAAATCCAGGAATTTCTGTCTCAAAAGACATTAAGGTTCTATCGGAACAGAATGACAAGATATGGTTAGGAAACAACCAATCCCTTTCCTGAGATTAAGTTTATTCATGAAGAAGGCAAACAATCAAATTAGTAAAAAGGTTCCAATTTCTAACAATAACAAGATAGTTTAAACAAACTTTGTGTAATAATAACAAGCTTAGAATAAGAATGGCAATACTCAAGTCAGAATAAATACACAGATAATCCAAATTCTAGAAATGAACTTTTAAGATTTCATGGGAACAGTTTAACAGGATATGGTTGGAAGATAACCAATCCCCTTTCGAGATCAAATTTGCGAGAGAGGTGAACAAATCAAATCAACAGAAAAGATTTAGTCTTTAATAGGTCATAGGATAATTTAAACAACTTGGCTATCAACAATAGGTCTTTGTAGTAGAAGTAGAAACATAAATATTTTGGTCAAAAGGTAACGAAGACACAAATGACTCTAATGGATCCATACAGTCATATGCCATAAAGAAATAGGTTACCCCTAGAATTATACAACATAATGAAAGGGTCATCTCCTGTGGCACAGTCTCCTTCGTTTAGGTCTTCAGTCTGGGATGCTTTTTCTCCACTTGGGGAATTAACTCTCCTTTCTTCGTGAGATTTCGAAGCACGTACATCACCAATGGAAGGCTCTGTTTCTTGTGAAGTACAATTCCTAAACACGTGTCCCAGCTTTCCGCACTTGAAATAAACTTTTCTGCTGATCTTACATTCCCTCATTGCATGATTTTCTGCATACTTCTTACAGATCTGTAAAATAGTCACTGGCTGACTGGGTTTACTACCACTAGTGCTACCTCCATATTGTTGCTGTTGTTATTGATTTCTTGGTGGCCACGAATACGATTTTTGTTGGAATTGCTTAGCTTTACGATTTCTCCTTCTTCGGAACCAATATGGTCCAATATTATGTGGTTCCATATCTTGAGATTGATTCAACTCTAACAAGATCTGAGCCTCAATTATCAATTCCTATTGCCGCACGATCCTCTGATGCTATTATATTATCTCTTCAGCCATTCCTTGTATTGCTTCCACAGTCACAGCCATCCCTTCGTCGTTGCGTTCCTCATTTCTATGCGTACGTCTACCGTGAGCCATTTGCCTTTCCTTCGAAGAAAGACAAGTCAAAACATAATGGAAACAAGAAGTAACCATTTCAAACAATGTTATCTCCTTTCAGAGACTAAACAATACATCTCTAAGTTTAGCTTCCGAGAATCACACAGCACAAATAAGAAAAACTTCCCGTAAACCCAAAAGACTCAGACTTGAACTTTACTCACACTAGAAGTACCACTCCAAAGGTGTAGGTATGAATAATTCGACACGAGTTCAGTCATCCATCTGGACTCTCACTAGAAGAACTCCAATTTCCCCTAGTTCACCTAGTTGAAGTCATAGTTTCCTGTCCACACAGAACATTACATATTGAGTTAGCCAGTCCTTAATATCATGCAGCTATGTAACAGTAACTACTAATATCCAACCTAAAGTAACTTATGCAATCCTCTTTCAACATCCTAAACAAGAGACAAGGAAATGCACAATACACACAAGAATTTCTACCTGCCTAAGCAGAGTCAGTCCATATCCCGGTTAAACAGGATGAACTGCTTTGATACCACCTAATGTAATACCCCCTTACGGGCGGCATTACATTTACAGACCGACTCTTATTTTAAAATTTATCAAACATCACACTTACACTTTAAAACGACTCTTTTTGTATAAAAACTTATCAAACTATGAAGTAGTAAATATTATAAAATGTGAGATTCGATAATTACCTTTTAACGGATGATATAAGTTGACTGAAATAAATAAGAGACTCAAGTCATAAGAACTGAATAAAAGGCTTTTCATAAAACAAAGTTTACCATATCCTTAAGTACATCAGTACATATTCCAAAAGCATAAAACTTAAGTACTCCAAAATAAACATACCTATACATATAACTACTAAATGAAAATTGAGCCTTGACCAAGTCCAAACACCTGAAGAACGGGTTCCTGCACCCTATCTTCGTCCAAATCCTTTTTGGGATCTCCAAAAGACAAAGCCCCCAATCGGGGCATGTCACTGAGGACAGGAGTCTGAGCAGTCGACTCCATAGAACCCTCCCTATAGAAAGCTCTTCGATCATCCCAAAGCTCCCAAAGGGGCATGTAGAACTCCAAGTGAACATCTGTGTCAAAAGTGAATGTGACCGCCTTATACTGGGTCATGCTTAAACTCAAGATGACATAGCCATCATACCGAATGCATCCTGTGTCCCACTGAACACTCCATGCACCGATGCCTCCATGGAACCGTAGCTTAGTGAAACCTTACGAGTCTTGCCTTGCTGCCATCGCAGCCTTTTCATTATAAATATAAAGACAGAAACAAACAGAATAATACAGGAAAAGAAGTGAGATCCCCTATATCAATACCATCATGGTAGCAAGAAACACAACGAAAGACAGTAGTGCCTTTCATACACAACAACACCAAGTAATAGCACATATGATCATAATACAGGAATATTCGTAGAATAACAAACATGATCATGTTATCAACTGATAAGTAAACCAGCAAGGTACATCAAGACATATATATGTGTGTGTATGGATCATGTCACAATAATTGATGTGCAGACTATGCATATGCACGATGTGTATGTTGATCATCCTCATGCATAATGTGACCAATTCCTACTCCGTGGAGCTAAGATTTAGAGATGAGTATTCTAGAAGATCTGCCCCCCTCAAAAGCAGTCTACGCAGGACCATGAAAAGAAATAGTGTTTTGTCAGGCTGCCAGTGCATTGCAACGGTGTTCATGGCCAGGGGGATACAATGTGATAGTGGTCACTGGTGAATCACACACCCTGGGTGTCCCCCAAGATCCATCAGGGATCGCACTTATCCAATTCACGCTCACTCTTAGGTATCAAAGGCCGACAGTCTAATACTCAATTATATGCTCAAAGAAATCAAACCACCATTGAACTGTTCCCGATGATATTAAAGCAATCGCCCATACAATTGTTTAATACCATTAATATCAATGATATTATATAACCGCCCATACAATTACATGATATCACTGATATATCCAGGTTTCTTATGATAATAAGTCACATCTGACTCAATCATCTATCTGATGTTTCAGGTTATACAAGCAAATCACATCTGACTCATTCGTCTATCTGATGTTTCTAGGTCCAGTTCGTCAGCCCAACAGCATAATGCTAAAATCACAAATCACTTGGGTCCAGTATGTTGGCCCAAGGCACATTGTTAATACATGCTATCACAAAGGATTTCAGTTGAGCAAATTTCAAGAATCATTATTATCAAGTCACGTGGAGCATTTTCACAAATTTCTCTAGCATATTGAAACATTAGGTCTTTTTTAGTCTTTAATTTTTATGCTCTTGAGAATGAAGATAGAAATTAATCCAAATCACTAGATTCATCTAACTAAGTTACTCGAATAACCTATCCTCATATCATTTATGAATCCTAGAAAGAAATCACAATGTTCTTACCCTACCATTCTTTTCCTTTTTATCTAAGTCTTTCAAAATTTCTCTATTTCTTTCACAAGCTTATTTTTCCTCTCAAGACCGTAAATCACACTTTTGCTTAAGAATCAATTTTATTCTCTTCTGTTCTTATCTTGTAATCCTTAATTAATCTTCTCGATTGTCAAGTTACCTAGATTTACTACTAATAAATCCTTTTCCATGATTCCAATTATCTCTAAGATTTTTCCCATTTGGTACATTCAAAAGTTATTACTCCTCAAATTATGATGTTATAATTATTTCTAATCTTACTTATAAATCCTTAAACCCTAATTTGTCTTCCAAATCATATAAACCATATTCCCTAACATTCTTTCTAAAACATCCATTATTCAACTTCTAAATAAAATTCTTTCCACCCTAATTACTCCTCCAACTCATTATCAAATATTTTAGATCTCCAATTCACTCTTGCTTCTAATTATCAATTTTCATGTCTTTATCACCTAATCTTCTAGGTCCTTAATAACTAAATATTTTGCTCATGGATATCTCTTTTTGAACCAAGGTGGCTGTGAGGCTCAAGGATTCAAAGGAACTAATTATATCATTCTTCCACAACACAATCATGGCATGTTACTTATGATGTTCGTCATATATCAATCAAATTCATGCTCACCATCAAAATCACATAATATCCATTAAGTCATCAAAATCATCTTTGCATACAACCACATCATACAATCACACAAGATTAACAAGCATAAATCGAAATCACACATTCGGGTAGATGAATCGTCAATCCTTACGTGGACTCTCCAATTCCAACAGAACCATTCATTCCTTGCCACCATAGCATAGTTGATGAGGTTAATCTCCCTCTTACCTCAAGTGTAGCCTCCTAGCTCCTTGTATGTCCTTGTGTAACAAACTTCCTCCACCAAAAGGTTCTTAGAATCAAAGCAAACATACAAGAATTAGTACCTAGGGCTTGAATAAGATTACCAGAGGTCAAAGTATGACTTTACATCCTTTAAAATGAAATAAGAAGGAAGATTCAAGAACTTTACCTTAAGATTCTTGAACTTGAGATTTGTAACAAAGCTTAAGGAAATGCTTCAAGATGGATGGACTAGAGATTGATTTCCACACAAGAGTGACTTAGAATATTGTAGAAACTCAAGATCTAAGATTATCTTGAATTATTGAAGACTTTGTGATGGTCTTTGGGGTGTTGGTCGTGACCTATCTAAGAGAAAAAGGAAGGAGTTTGGTGTTTAGCCTTTAGTTACTTGGATGTAAGGATGAACAAGTCATAAAAAAAAGTGTGGAATGGTCCCCCAAAAATGGCCATAGCCATGAGGTGTAGAGGAAAATGACAGGAGAAAATAGAAATCAAAGTCTCACCTTAAGAGCTTCAAGTTAGGGTTTTTGAAAACAGATGATGAAGATGAGAGAACTTGATGATGGTCTCAATATAGAAAATCATCCATGAAATGTGTAGATCTAAGAAACATGATTGAATGGAGGAAACAAAAATAAAAGATAAGGATGAAGATGGTAGCCGTGAGGTTGAGAGAAAATGGAAGATGAGAGCTTTAGGAAGTGATTTCAACAAAAAAATGTCTTCAAGTAACATGTGGTTTCAAGCAATGTGGTTGCTTGAAATTAAGCAAACATGGAGGGTGTAGAAGAAGGTATGGCCATGTGGTTTGGAGAGGAGAAGAAGAATAGAGAAAATGAGATAGAAACTTTAGGGTAGGAAGAAAAAGTGATGGAAAATTTTGAAATTGAAAAGATGATAGCTTTTAGGGTTAAAGGTGATAGATGATGGCTTATGAAGAGATGACATTTTATCATCTTTTTCCTCCCTAAAATCGTGTGCCTCCCTAAGAAAATGGAGCAAAGCTTCTATAGCAAGTTTCTCCTAAAGCTTCTTTGAGAAGCTTCGCACATTTCCCAAAAATGTCAAATCATATTGTCATGTGGTGATGTGATGATGTCACTTAGAGATGATATCATAAAAGTGACTAGATAGAAATAATCTACTAGATTTTTACTGCAAGCTATTATCCAATAGATAAAAGTTACAATTATCAATGCCGGTACCTATTATCCAATGGACAATAAGACACATCCAAATTTTATCCGTTAGATAAAATCTCAAAAAATGAAAACTTCATAAACTGTGTCTAGTCTTGGGTTTAGTAAGATCCCTCATCACCGTTTCCACAGTCCAAGGTTTTTCAGATTCAGAGAAAATATTTCATTTTCCTGGCTTCGTTCGGTGCACTTAAATTAAGGAATATATTAAACTAATCAAACAATTCAAATAATTTTAGAAAAATTCACAAAAATAATAAATATTATGAAATGAGTATTTATCGTGGAATAAGTAATTTTCGGGGTATTACAATCTGAAACCATCATCTTATTCTTCACAAAATCCTTAAAGGTGTTCCCTTTGCTGCTAGTCTCTTTGGTGGAGGGCTTTCTATCTTGGCGTAATGTCTTGGTGAGGATCAACTAACTACCCTACGTGGGCTGGACAACATGCATCTAGGCAGTAGAAGCCTTTCTCTTCCTGCATACGCAGGAATATGCAACCCTTCTGTGTATACCGATGGGAATCTCTACTTATATGTAAATCTTATTATGCGTGAAGGTGCTCCGCACTCCATGCTCCTTCTTTCCTGACTGTTGTGGAGGCACTTAGCCAAGTAACTTAATAGTTTCTTTTCTTAAGTTTAGTTGGATATGTAGGAGGGCTTTAAGGGTAGAAAACCCTCTGGGAGCAACTTGGAGTGATTGTGAATCATTCTCCTGTTGGCTAGTAAGGAAGGGATAGGTTCTACTGCTTGGAAGAACCTTAGAGGTGGCCGTTGTTGGTGGTCATTATCATCATCATTGTCTTTGTCTAGCTTCCTTTCTAGTTCTCTCTCGTGGGCATTCTTGGCTTAGTAGTTTATATACTCTTTTTTGTTAGAGCTAACAATGTATGGAATGTGAATAATAATAATAAAATTCTTTTTCTGAATTTTATGACTCGTATCTTCAATTTTTCCATTGTTGTTTTTTTCCTTTTTCTCTAGGGTAAGTTAAACGGTTATCTGGTAATATAATTAGCCTTGTTGTGTTGTCCCCAACTTTGTGCTTGGCTCAAATAGTGAAGTAGCAAGATAAGTCTCAATGCCTCAAGTAACAAGATCCATGCTTTTACCTGAAGTCATGGTTCGTGTTGTACCATGGGGTTAAGAGCTCTAATCTATGGACAATTATGACCAAATCATTTGACATTCATGGAAACATCATAGTTTGGACATAGTCCACGCGTCAATTGACCATAAGTGGACATTCTGGGGTATAGCCAGGGTCCGTAGAAAAAATTTGGACTCAACTGTAGGGCTTGCGTGACATTTGATTTTCTGCGCAACCATCCTTTCAACTGTTGTGACAATTGTGGAACCCACGTGGTGCATTTTAACTGGGTAGACATGGTTAGGGTTCTGTACACCATGATGAGTGACTTTTCAATTCTAAAGTGTTAGGACAAAATTGCCCCCCAACTGTCTGACTTCCATAAATAGGGGCTAATAGCATCCCATTCCATACTTTACTGTTCCTTTCCTAATTTCGGTGATCTAAAGTTATTTTCAGTGGTTTTCCTCAGCGGAGAAGTGCAATTTCGAGTAGTTGAGAGCAGTTTCTAGCAATTTTGCTTTAGTTTCACTTCCTTTCATCACCCATTTCCTTCACTTTTTCATGGTATATTTCCTTTTAGTCTTTATTTTTGCTATTTTTTTAGCGTTACCCTGGGGTAGAGGATCTCTATCTTCTACATTTAAGACTTTCCTTCCTTCTTTGTCCAAAACGAGTTAGGAGTTCAATGATTCTAGGCCTAACCCTGGTGTTTAACTCTTTGGAGCACTTTCTTTGCTATGACGTGAGCGGCGGAAGCGCCCTTACTGGCTTGTGGACCTTTTAAGGTGAGGAGGCTGATTCCTGTAGTAGGTATAATTAATTGGGAATGGAGGGCGATAACTTCTCATCCCTACACCTAGGATAATTCTTGTGTCTTACCGGCCTCTGTGGGTGTTTATAGGAATTTAATGGCTAGGAGACGAGTAGCTAAGGCACGAAAAGTAGCTGAGGAAAACCCCATGGTAATCATTTGTGGGAGGTATGATTCTTATGACCAAATATCTGTCTTCTGAACCATAGAAGAGCTTGAAAAACTCATGAGCTACTTGATGCTAATAGAAAAAGGTGCGAAGGATCACAAGTTCCAGGTCCTATCACCAATGGACGAGAGAGTGTGCTCATCTTGGGAGACGGGTGTGCACTACATGTTTCTATATGAGGATCTCTTCGTCGGGCTTGGACTTTAGATCCTTTTTACTGATTTCTAGATTGCAGTCCTTCGCGCTCTTAACATGGCACCATCCCAGCTTCATCCCAGCAGTTAAGGAAACATATTTGTCTTCAAAAGACTTTGCTAGGTAGTCGAATTGCAATACTCAGAGAAGGCATTCGTTTATCTCTTTACCCGGTGGAGTCCTCAAGGTGAGGGGAGCGCTCAAAAGAATTAGCTCACGATTCGGTCAAAGCCCAATCAGAAGGTTTTTCAGGTTTTCCAAGATAGCTTCAAGAACTTTAAGGAAAAAGACTTCAAGCTGATGGCGGCTCCAAGGACTCACTGATTCTACATGGACACTGAGGGGAAGCTGGTGTTTGACCTGTACTAGACCCAAAGGGCATGGAGCACTCCCTTTGCAATGATTGAACAGGAGAAGCCGGACCTTGACCGAGATGATACTGAGTGCGTCGACTTCCTAAGTCTGTGGGCTCAGGAAGTAGGTTTCATTTATTGTAAGGACGTGCTGGACGCCCCTGATGATAAGATTCTTAAGGCCATCCTAGGTATCCTAGGCCGTAATCTGTACTTATTTTCTAAATGTAGTAATTTTTTTATATTATTTTTCCTACAGTTTGACTCTTGTTCTATTTTACAGAAAGCATGGCATCCAAAAATACTCTTGCTAATCTCATGAACCTGAGAGCTAGAAATGAAAGAGCTTGTCCTTCTAACATTCCTGTGGACTTTGCTCTGGCCCCTCTAATTGAAGATCCAGTGGCTGAGGTGGGTCTGGTCTCACAGGAAGAGTCCCCTGCATAGCCTCTTTAGAGGCGGAAGAGGAGAGTTGTTGAAGGCAGCAGAGCGGAGGATCGAGGAAAGAAGGTAGCCATTGAGGGAGCAGTTGTTGATGAGGGCCATATTACTTTGTACAGGAACAACTCGAAGCCCAGATTGTTCATCGACTTCGTCCTCTTGGATGACAAAGTGGTAGATCATATCATTCAAAATAGCATGTCAGAGCTTATGTCGATATTCCAGACCTACGGCCTCTGCCATGTTGCTAAGGCTCATTTTGTTGAGAGATGCCTTGGGGAGTATAATAAGCAAATGGAAGGGAAGGTGAAGGTGGCCCAAGAGGAGGGAAACCGGGCCCTCAAGGCCAAAGAGGAGTTTGAGCAGGCCAAGAATGATGTCCAGGCAAAGGCTGGGGAGTTGGAGAGGAAGTTGGAGGCTGTGGAAAATGATCTGTAAAGGGAGAAGGCTAGTTCAGTGGAGGCTAAGAGGGAAGTCGCCGACCTCTGTGCTGAGAATGAGATCCTCCGAACTAAAAACCAGAACCTCCGGCCCTAAGTGGCGCAACTGCAAGATGACACCTAACAACTGATCACAGTATGTACAAAGATTAGCGAGGAGCAGTTCCAAAATGTAGTCAACCAAGTCCAGCTCTTCAACCTTGGGGTGGCACTAGTATTGGATGCACTCGATTCCGGAAAGGTGACCTGAGATGGCCATCTTGTGCCTCCTGACCTTACTCAGCAGAACAACCAATGTGCTTCCGATACCCCGATTGTTTCTGTCCAAGATCTAACCCTTGCGGAGGGCGGCAATGGTGTAGCTTAGCTTGCCTCGTTCTTGCTTTTGCCCCTTGCGTAGGGCATTTATTTTGTAGACAATTTCCCCAGTCGCCAGGCTTTTTAAATTAATTTCCTATGTTGTTATAGTCGTGCTTTTTATTTCCATGCTCCGTATTAGGTCCAATGCCTATTATAAATATGTACTTGGTAACCGTTTAAGGACTTAGGAGAATTTTTAATTTTAATTAAAGCCTTGGTCCGAGGTCCAACATCCAACACATTTGAGCACTTAGAATTCCACTTAGAACTTAGGTAAAATTTTAAGGTAATCCACAATTGGGGTCTTTAATGTTTACAATCTATTGTGGAAAATCCCTTAATACTTGGGAATTTTCGACTGCAGGACCTGTTTAACATAAAACATTCATAGTAGGTAACTAATGGCAAATTATGGATGTCATAACCTGTGTTGCCAATTAATTTCAAAATCATAAAATAGTTATGGCCAAGTGTTGAGGATTGGACATGGGCCTATAACTCATGACCAAAACACACAAGTGGGTTTTGTGGGTTATTCCTCTTAACTTGGACTCTAAGAGACCTCAGATCCTATAAAGAGTGGGATCAAGACAATCTCAAGGCGTTTTCCAGCTTGAGGGTCTTTAAGTTGTAAAAATCTAGATCCTATAAGGAACAGGCTTAATGGACATTCTTAAGACAGAGTCCAGCTCGAGGGTCTTTTGAGACTTTAGATAATACAATATGTATGAATAACTCCATTTTATTGATAGATCGAAGGACTAAAGTACGTACAGAGTATATGCTCACCAAAATTGGGGCAGATCAAACTAAGTAAACTAATAGACTAGGCCTTAAATGACACATAGTTATAATACTTTCTAAGTTTTTCAGCATTCTAATAGTTCTTGATCAGCTTGTTTGTTAATGTCTCCAAGGTGTAAGGTCCTTTGTCAGTGCTGATCATGACGTGGTAGGGGCCTTCCTAATTAGGGGCTAACTTTCCTTGGGAGGCATTCCTACCTTCAATGTCTGCTCTTTGGAGTACTAAGTCTCCTAGCTAGAATTTCCTTGGAACAACCTTTAAATTATAACGAGCTATCACCTTCTATTTAATAGCAGCATCACGTATATAAGCGACACACCTTCTTTCTTCTAGAAGATCCAAGTCTTCTCTGATCAGTCCAGGGTTATTATCAAGTTAAAACTATTGGAGACACCGGCTTGGCTCCCCAATTTCCACCAGAATCATAACCTCGCACTTGTAAGTGAGTTTAAAGAGTGTTTCATCCGTTGTCAAGTGAGGTGTAGTCTGGTAGGCCTAGAGGACATGGTCTAGCCATTCAGCCCAGTTTCCCTTAGCTTCATCCAACCTTCTTTTGATTCCACGGATAATAACCCAGTTAGCAGCTTCAGCTTGTCTATTTGTCTTAGGGTTCTTGATAGAGCTATAATGATGCTTGATCTTTAGCCCAACAAGTAGCTCTTCGAAATCCTTATCTTTGAATTGGGTTCTATTGTCCATCGCAATGGACTTCGAAACCCCGAACCTGGTGATGATGTGGCACCAAGTGAACTTTTGGACCTGGGAAGAGGTGATTGCAACTAAGGGTTCTGCCTCAATCCATTTTGTGAAGTAGTCCATAACCACAACCAAGTATGTCAATTAGCTAAGTGCTTGAGGAAAAGGACCTAAGATATCCATACTCTATCTAAAGAATGGCCAGAGTATAGACGTCGTGGATAGTTCCTATGGGGAAGCTTGATAGTGGTCCGAGTGGTGTTGACATTTATCACAAACCCGAACATGTGTAAGGGAGTCAGCTTCCATCTTAAGCCAATAGTATCTGCCCTGAGTACCTTCAAAGCTAAGGTTTTGCCTCCTAAGTGGTGTCCACAGCTCCCCTTGTGAACCTCAGCTAATACATATTATGCTTCTTTTAGCGTGAGGCATTTAAGGAGAGGTAAAAAAACCCATGTCAGTATAACTGCCCATCATAGATGGTGTACCTGACTGTAGTCTTAATTAGCTTGGAGGCTTCCTTTGGATCAGAGGACTTGGATCTAGACTGTAGATACTCCATGATTGGGATGATACAAGTATGTTTTCCTTTTTCCACCTAGAAAATGGTTGCATCTGTGATGGAGGGTTGCGAGAGGGTCTCTTGGATCACGAAACGGTTATTGCCTGAGCTTTTAGTGCTGGCCAGTTTGGACAAGAGGCCTGCCCTAGAGTTCTGCTCCCTAGGTATGTGTTTTATCTTAGCATCCTAGAAACTCATGAAGAGCTCTTGTACCTTGACTAGGTATCTCTGAAGGAGGGGCTCTTTAGCTTGATAATAACCCTGAATTTGGGTGGTCACAAGTTAGGAGTCACTGCAAAGTGTAATCTTAGATGCTCCCATGTCCTTGACCATTACTAGTTTGGCAATACATGCTTCATTCTCTGCCTAATTGTTCGAGGTTGGGAACTCAAACTTTAGGGAGTTTTCCACTATCACTCCTTCAGAATTTTCTAAAATCACCTTGACACCACTTCCCTCGAGGTTCGAGGATCCATCAACGAATATGGTCCAAGAAGTTCCTTTGGGGTCGCTGGGGTCCGAAGTTAGTTTTGCCAGAAAGTCTGACATCACCTGAGCCTTTACTGCTAGTCGAGCCTCATATGCGATTTCGAACTCAAAAAGCTCAATGGACCAGGAAATCATCCTCCGTGCTAAGTCTAGCTTATGCAACACCTGGTGGATAGGTTAGTTCGTCTTTACCACCACGAGATGACATTGGAAATACTGTCTGAGCCTTCGAGCCATGGTGATAAATGCAAAGGCAACCTTTTCAATCTTCTGGTAACGGAGCTCTTAGCCTTGCAAAACCTTATTTACAAAGTAAACTGGCTTCTGTCCCTTTGCCATCTCCTAGATTAGCACTGAGCTTATAGCCTCTTCATAAACTGAAAGGTACAAGTACAATGTCTCACAAGGTGTTAATATAGGAGGATAAGATAAAAGATTCTTTAGACAGTAGAAGGCATCCTTACACTCCTGAGTCCACTCAAAATCTTTCCCTTTTTTTTAGCAGTCTGAATAAGGGAAGAGATTTGTGAGCGGCTTTAGCAAGGAAACATATGAGGGCCGCAAGTTAGCTAGTCAACTATTGCACCTCTTTAATACTCTGAGGGCTATGCATGTTGAGCACTTCCTGACATTTATCTAAATTGGCTTCAATTCCATGGCAAGTTAGCATAAAGCCCAAGAACTTGCTTGTTTGGACCCCAAAGGCGCACTTTTCCAGGTTAAGTCTCTTGTTATAATTCTGAAGTTGTGCAAACACTTCTTTGAGGTCTGCAATATATGATCCGATTTGTAGGGTCTTCACTATCATGTCGTCAATGTAAACCTCTAGCATTTTCCCCACTTAGTCTTCAAAGACCTTGTTCATCATTCTCTAGTAGGTGGCTCCTGTATTTTTCATACCAAAGGCCATAACTCTATAACTATAGCTCGCCTTGTCAGTGATGAAGGCAGACTTATCTTCGTCCCCGGGGTACATTAGGATCTAATTGTGCTTGGAGTATGCGTCCATGAACAATAACAAATGGAAGCCTGAGGAGCAGTCAACCAATTTATCCGTGTTGGGAAGTGGGTATGGATCTTTAGGGTAAACCTTGTTTAAGTTTGTATAGTCCACGTACATCCTCCACTTCCCGTTTGACTTCTTCACTAGGACCACATTAGACAGCCATGTAGTGTAAGGTACTTCCCTAATGAAGTCTGCACTGAGCAACTCCTTCACTTGTTCTTCAATAACCTGTTGTCTTTCTAGGCCAACTTTTTTTTTTTTTTGGGAGACTAGCCTCGTGTCTTCCATGATAGACAGACGATGATAGATGAAGGCGGGGTCAAGCCCAGGTATGTCAGAGTATGTCTAGGAAAAAGGGCCTTTATTTTTCTACAAGATCTCAATCAGTTGGTGCCTCTCTTCTTCTTCCAAGTTCGCTCCAATCTTGGTGACTTGATTCAGCTTGGTACGGTTATAGTTCACCCTCCTACTGGGTTCTGGTACCTCAGATTTCTTCTTGAACATCTAGCTCGATCATAAGGATGTTGACCTAATCCAGAGCTAGGCTAGATGTGCTAGCTTTTGCTTTCTTGGGGACCCTGCAAATTTTGAGGCTTTAGTTATATCATTTCCAGGCAGCAATTTAGTCGCCTTTGACTATGACAACCTTGTCGCTCTTGTTGAGAAACTTCATAGTTAGGTGGGTAGTGGACACTATGGCACCCAGGGCATTCAAGGCAAGATGACCCAAGATGATGTTATATGTCGAGGGGTAGCCCATGACCAGACACTTGACCTTAACAGTCCTGAAGAGTTTAGTGGTCCCTAGGGTCATGTGGGTCTCATAGTATCCTGCCAGAGTGATCTTATAAGCTTACCATCATAGGGAGTCATCCCTGAGCATGAAACTTCTAGCTTTTGATATAGGTCCATGAACATGATGTCAGCTGAGGCCCCTTCGTCAATGAAGATGTGTCGAACCTCAGCATTAGAGATTATTCCCGAAATGACCAACAGGTCGTCATAATCCAAGATGATCCCATCATAGTCTGCATTCATGACTTGGGTGTGGAGTGGGAGACACTGAGTATTACTATCCTTAGACCTTTCTTTTGGGCACCATTGGACAATCCACCACATGCGAACCCTCCAGTAATAGTGTTGATGGTTCTATTGGGCTGGGCATAGTGGTTGTCATTGTCATCAGATGGAATGTCCCTATTCCTGTCCTATCAGTTATCTATATCACGGCGAGGTGGACTCCGAGATCTCCTCATGGGACTATGGCTCCTTCTTCTTTGGCATGGAAATGAGCTTCGTTGGGGGTTACAATTCCTTTCTCTTTGTCTTCCATGGCGTCCATCATTTTGGACATGGCTGATGTACTATTCTAGTTGTCCTGCCCTGATCAGGGACTCAATAGCATCACGAAGTTAGTAACAATCTTCATTGTCATGGCCATAGCTTTTGTACCATGTACAGTGTTTGGAGTGATCATTCTGTGCATGCTTCTTTAAAAGGGGTGGCCTCTTGATGCCCTGGAACTTTGTCTGTAACACCTCCCTCGAGATTATTTCACGCGAGGTGCTCAGAGGAGCGCAATTGGAGTAGTTGCCCTGGGGTGCATTTCCCTTAGAAGAGTTTTGGTGCCACGAGGAGTTATTGACTTTCTAGTGAGAGGATTCACCTTTCTTAAAACCCCTCTGGGCCTTAGTAACCTCTTCACAGGTTATGTACTTCAAGGATCACTACCGAAGTTCTTCCATGTTCTCCATCTTTTTCTTTGCCAAAGACACGAAAAACTTAGAACCAGTCTAGAGTCCACTTCTGGCATAGTGGAGAGTAATTCTGTCATCAATGTTCTCCATGTTTATATAAGCTGTATTAAACCTCTTAAGATATTTGTGAAGGAGCTCATCGCTCCCTTGGCAAATTTGAGAGAAAGATTCAATAGACCTAGGTTTTTCCTTCCTGAGTAGTGTACTAGAGTAAGAAACGTTGTCTAAGGTCTGACCATTTAGTGACAGATCCCCGTGCCAAGGTCATGAACCATCAAAGGGCTCTCTTCTTCAGGAAAAAAAGGGAAGGCACAACACAGTAACTATGATGATCCCCCATGGAAGTGCATTGATTAGACATAGATGTCTATGTGCTCTTGAGGGTCTGTGGTCCCATCATAGAGTTCTACGTTAGCTGGGAATTCAAAATTCCTTGGAACCCTAAACTCCATAAGTTGAGCAGAGAAGGGCTGCTTCCAATCGTCGAGGTCTGGGTTGTTGTTAGCAACATTGGACATTCAAGCATTAGGATACGACATCCTCCTATGGATAATAACCATGTTCCACCTTCTATTTTGACATTGCACTCTGGGCTGGCCTTCATGCACAGACCATCCCAGATCCTCCAATCTATGGCATTACTCTTTCAACATCACCATTTGTTGTTGCATCAATTCTTGAAATCTATTTCTGGACATGTTGATTGAGTCGTACCCTCTGGATAAGAAACTCGGTCATTAACAACATCATTCGTGGGTCCTAGGCGTTAGTGCACCATGATTCTAGACTCGCGAACATTAGAATTGGCTCATTGCACACGAATTCCAAGTCTTTCCCTCATAGGAACCCTGCACGATGGGTGAAGGCTCTCCTCAGAAAGTGAGGTTTCATGCCCATCGCGTAAAGGCTCTGTGTTGGGTGCCTAGTTTCTCGCAGCAGAAGCTTCAGCAATTGGTGGAGGAACAAGGTAGGGAGGACGCTACGATGCTAGTCCTCGCCTTTGGTCTGCAGAGGTTTGCACAGCATCGTATTTCCTCTAGTTCTATCTCGCGTTCACCATGGTTGAGTGGGAATAAAAGTTTATGGTTTCCCACAGATGACGCCAATGTTCAGTAGTGGATATTGAGGTGTACCTGAAATAGGCACGTCACGGTGGTTTCCTCCTTGTGCAACAGCAGCAGAGTATGTAGAGACGGGGGGGTTGGTACCTGCAAAGGCACTCCAATGCTCAAGTCAGGTTGTGTACAATTAGGGTTTCTACAGAGAGTGATAAGTTACTTGTAGAAGGTGAATAAGACTAGTATTTATAGAGGTTGGATTGTGAGATACGATCTTGTTATAGTTGTAAAGGATCCTTATAATATCATAATGTTGATATTGCAATTAAGGGCAAGTAAAGGCAGTTACGGGTGCTATCATTATGCAAGATCATGATTGGCAATAACAGATGTCCTCAGGATTTATCCATTGCATAGATCTTGTAGTAATGTTGCTGCTACCCAATGTCGTGGTCTAATATGCATAGAGTCGGGATCTCATCTACGTGTTGTAAGTGAATCCTGCTGAGGGTGTCAACGATGGACTCCGGCATACTGCGTGCCAAGTCGACCCATGGGACATGATCTTGGATCATGGTCTAGAACATTACCTGTATAATATGTGCATTTACGGGAATGACTACATGTTTTTGGCATCGTTTCCAAGGAATTATCCTTTTATTTCTTTATTAATAGCAATAATCAAGCTTTCTTTGTCTTATTTCAAGTTTTTTTTTGTTAGGTGCAAGGCAATGGAGAACTTGGATGACACAAAATCCTTGAGGGAGTATGTTATTCCTCAAGTGCAAGATGTCCATCAAAGTATTAGAAGGCTGACAATCTAAGCAAATAAATTTGAGATAAAGCTAATGAGTTGCAAATTTATCATATATTTAATGCTCGTCAAGCACCTAGCTTCTATTAATCTACCACTCCCTTAGACTGGGTTCCCTTTTTTCTCCTACGTCGTACAATTTAGTCAGTCTTATAGGTGTTTAACTTTGCTTTTAGGTTTTATAGTTTAGCTAGAGATTAGGGATTTTGTTTTGGGATAAGTTTAAGGTCAAATCTTCAATAGGGCTTCATTGTGGTTTTAATCTAGGCATGGGTTAATAAAAATTAGGTTTATGCTTAGTCTTTGGTAATGGGCTGAATTAATGGTAGTCTAAGAAGGATTTTTTTTTTTTTGCCTTAGTTGGGCTCGGGTTCTTAATAAAATTAGGTAATGGAAAAATAAATAAAAATACAAAAAATACAAAAAAATGAAAGAATATAAAAATTCCAAAAATGATAAAATAAAAATTGAGTTTTTGAGTTGGCATTAGTGCTTGGTTTATTTCTTTAGTACCTGTCTAATTTTGTTTAGTTTATTTTCATGATTGTTATGCTAATTGCCATGTTGCTTAGTTGATAAGGGTGGGAATAGGCTAGGTGACTTTTTAGGGACGTATGACCTAGCCTATTTTCCTCTTTAGCAAACAAGTTGGGCACAAATTTTTAAAAAAACCTATCTAACTATGTAGGCTAAAGCTTGAGTTTTTTTATAAATAAAAAAAATATTTGGCCTAACAAGATGGTTGATTTATTTATTTTTTATATATAATTGAAAGTTTATAAAATTACATAATTTATTAGTTATATTGGTACAGTATATTTATTTGATATAGAATATAATAATTTCATTAAATGTTATACTTATTCAAGAATTAAAAAAGTTTAAGTTTCTTAGTCGATATGAAGGCATTCATGTATTGCAAGTAGACCATACAACTCTTATCATAGGCCCAAGACATAGGCCCAAGAGGGAGCACCAAAGCTCAATTAGCTTAGTGAAATCTCTAGAATCAATTTAGTTAAAAAAACAAGCCACGTGGCATGCTCTTAGTGGAGTATTCTATAACTACCTCATGAACACTGAACCAAGGGGTGAGGTCACACTTTCCTCACCCCATGACTTTATAAAAACAACAACCATCATGAAGAGGGGGACTTTTTGGCTGAACTCATTCAAGAACCTACCTTATTACCTCCATGGTCTCTATCCAAGAGCTTGGATGGAACAACGATGCAGTATGTGGGAATTTTCAAAAAAAGGGGAATCCCCGCTCCTTTCTTAGCGTTTTTCATGTACTGCAAGATTGGCGGTAGCATAGTGTTATAGTTATTGCATTCTTGCTTCACAGTCTAGAAAACTCATTTCTTAAATGACTTTTACTTAGATCTGAGCTTTGCAATTTGAACAATTTCATAGCTAGTTGCTAGTTCCGATTTGTTTTTGGTGTTGGTTGCTAGTTCTATATCATTTCTTGAGTTTTTGCTATTGTTGTTTAGTTACATTTCTAGTATTGTTAATCTACTATTTTTTGGGTTGGATCTGGTATTCTTTTTTTAGTAGCTGATTTGCATAAATGGCTCAAACAAGACAGAATGAACTGCACAATGAGGAAGGGAATGTAGTTCATGAAGACCCGATTATTCGTGAAATGTAATGCCAACTAGAAGAACAAAGGTAAGAGATCACTATGCTCAGAGAAGAGTGGGAGCATGCTCGCAACGAGCCATCTCGTTAAGAGCCCGTAGAAGAGAAAGAAAAGGAAACATAACAAAGTGATCATCAAACTAACCAAGATCCGGTTAAAAATTCTCGATTAGTCCAAAGGAGTGTTAGAAGTGAAGTAGTTAGGAACCATGGTTTCTCACCACATCCTTTAACCGATCTTATCATATTGGTTCCACTTCCTCAAAATTTCAAAATGTCTACAATGATGAAGTTGTACGATGGATCGACAGATCATCAAGAACACCTTGATATGTTTAATTCAGCTATACTGCTAGTTACAGACTCAGACCCAATTAGATTTTGAGTGTTTGCAAGTACATTAAAGAAAGTAAGGTTGTTATGGTTCTTTTCTTTAGAACTGTAGTCCATACGTGATTTCCCTAAACTAGCAGAAATGTTTCTGAATCACTTTTCTTCTAGCAAAAACCATAAGAAGATGCCTTCTAGTCTTTTTACTATTTACCAAGGCAAAAACAAGTTGTTGAAATATTTCTTAAGGCGATTTAATTCTTAGGCAATTTAGATCAAAAACCTGAATGTAGTTGTGGCTTTGCATGTAATAATGGCTGGATTACAACCTGGTATCTTTGTAGATTCACTAGCTACGAAAGACCCACAAACCCTGGAGGAATTACTTGAAGATTGGAAGCATACATAAACGTGGAAGTAGCTAATCAAACAAGAGAAGAGGCTTAATGATCAGTTAAGGCTTATCAAGAAAGAAAGAAAGAGTCAAGAGAAAGACCCCAGACATAGGTTACTGATCGAAGAACCTTTGACAGAAATAGAGGAAGAATAAGCTACCAAATCAGAAGAATAACATTGACAAATCAGTTCAGAAGGCTAGAACCAATGAGTTGAGCCTTGCTAACAAAAATCCAAGAAGATCGTAATATGACAAGTATACACCCCTTAACACTAAGCTTAAAGTAATATTGAAAGAGGTGTATAGTACTAGTCTAATCCAATTTCTAATGCCACCAGCAAAAATCCACCCAAAGGCAAAACAATCAAAGAGGTGTAAGTTTCATCCAACTTATGGACACACTAATCAAGATTACTATGTTTTACGAGACAAAATTGAAAAGTTAATTCGAGCAGGACATCTTGGGAAGTATGTTTTCAAGAAAGAGCACGATATGAAGATCGAGGAAAGAATAACAGTTTCAATGAGAAAGGAGTTTCAAATGTGAAAGATGATCAGAAAAGAGATAATAAGGGCAAAGCAGTCATAGAAGAGCAATCTTTTCATCCAAATCAAATTCAGGGAGTAATTAATACTATTTCAGGAGGATTTGTGGGAGGTAAAGCAACAAAGTCCGCAAGAAAAAAGCATTTGAGGGCAACATGATTAGTTATGATGGTGGGAGGACTAGCAAGCGAAACTTTTCCTAGTCCTAATAACCCGATCATTTTTTTCTCTAATGAAGATTTTCAAGGAGTGGACAAAAATCAAGATGACCCAATGGTGATTTTGATCATTACTGGAAACTTTGTTGTTAGAAGAGTGTTGGTTGACCAAGGGAGCTCGACTGATGCACTCTACTATGATGTTTTCAAGAAACCTGGGCTATCAGAAGATAAGCTAAAGTCACTTTTGGGGGGTTTGTTTGAATTTTCACTAGAAAGAGTGAGAATGAAAGGGTATATTGAGTTAAGTATAGCCTTCGGTTTAAGTACAACTCATGAGGACAAGAATGTTATTGCAAGCAAGCCATTTTCCTTCAGAATTATTGATATATAGTTCTTGGTGGTAGATTGTCATACTCAATATGATGCAATTTTGGGAAGACCGTCTATGAATGCCGTGGGAGTTATAGTCTCAACACCACATTTTGATATGAAATTCCCAACAGTTGATGGCACATTTGTCTGAAAGATGTGTATCCTCTTCTGAGCATTAACAAATTGGTCGATGGAGCATTAGGATACCATTTTCTAAGTTTCATGGATGCATATTTGGGTTATAACCAAATCTGCATGCATCCAAATGATGAAGACAAAACATCTTTCATTACTGAAAATTACAAATTATTATTACAGAATGATGTTGTTCGGTTTGAAGAACGCTAGTGCAACTTATCAAAGGTTAAGTTGAAGTGTATTTAGACGATATGGTGGTAAAAACAAAATAAACTGGTGATCATTGTGAAGATTTGGATGAAGTTTTTCATCATTTGAGAAAATACAATATGCAGTTGAATCTCGAAAAGTGTGCTTTTGGTGTCAAGGCAAGGAAGTTTTGGGTTTTATGTTAACCAGTAGGGGAATCAAGGCAAACCCAGATAAATGTAAAGCTATTTTGGATATGAAGAGCCTGACAAGTGTGAAGGAGGTTTAAAGGTTAACTGGGCGGATCACGTCACTAGCTCGTTTCTTGTCTAAATCTACAAATAAAGCTTACCCATTCTTCCAGATGCTAAGGAAAGTGAAGGAATTTTCTTGGAACTAAGAATGTGAGAAAGTGTTTCAGGAGTTAAAAATTTTCTTATCAACACCGCCAATCTTAACCTGACCAAACCCAAGACACGAGTTGTTCTTATAGTTGTTAGTAACTTCTAGGGTAGTTAGCTCAATATTAGTAAAGGAAGAAAGACAGGAGCAAAAACTGATTTATTTTGTAAGTCGGAGTCTTACAGGGACCAAAAACAAGATACCAAAAGATTGGAAAGGTAGCTCTCTACTTAGTTATCTCAACAAGATGACTAAGACCTATTTTTAAAGTTATAAGGTGACTACTCAAACCGATCAACCAATAACGCAACTCTTGAAGAAACCAGAGTTGGTAAAAAGGATGATATTTTAGTCAGTGGAGTTATTGGAATTTGACATTCACTTTTAACTAAGAGGGCCCATTTGGTCCCAAGTGTGCACTGATTTTGTTGCTGAGTTTTGTGGAGAATAATAGTTAGGATCATAAGAGATTTGTCAGTGGATGCTATATATAGATGGAGCGTCAAACATGAAGGGCAACAGAGCGAGTATAATATTCGAAGGACTAGGAGATTTAGTGGTAGAACAATCTTTAAGATTCAATTTTAGAGCAAGTAATAACTAAGTAGAATATGAGGCATTAATCACCGGAATGAATGTGGCTAAAGAGATGGGGGCTAAAGCACTAATAGCTAGGAGCAATTCACAATCAGATCAATGGAGAATTTTGAATCCGCAACCCTTTAGTTAACTAAATACTTGGAAAAGGTGAAAGGATTGGTTAAGAATTTCTAGACATTCCAAGTGGAGCGTATTGATCAAAGTCAAAATGCTCAAGCAGATCTCTTAGCTATGCTTGCTAGTACAAAATGAGTAGGGAACAATTGAACAATGATTCATGAAACGTTAGAAGGACCAAGTATTGATGAAATACGAGTGATGATGATCGAAGTAGGAGAAAACTCTTGGATGAAGCCGGTGGTTGATGCGCTACAAATGGGAAATTCCCTGAAAACCCAAAGAAGGTTGCCAAACTAAGAAAAATGATCAATTTTTATGTTATACATATGACAATCTATATAGAAGAGGTTTTTCCATGTCATTACTAAAGTGTTTAGTATTGGTGTATGCCCTAGAGGCCAATACATTTTCTGTATTTACATACATTCTATTATGCTATTTTTATATATGAGGCATTTCATTTATTGTGTTCTTTTTGATAAACATAATAAAGTCCTTAGAATAGTAAGTTTGATGCCATAGGACATCAAGTGGATGATTTGATCGTGAGATCCTTTTGGTTACAACACTATTCTTAAATGTCCCTAGTCAAGTATTATTATTGTTAATTAGGACAATAATAATACATTGAGACTAGTATGTGCATAGACTGATGACCACATCTCACGGGTCATGGATATGAGATATCTATTCTTCACATGGGTACATATTAGAGTAATGATGTACTAGACTGACTCACCATGAGAATGCTACATGGATCGTTACGTGAGTGTCATAAGCGATTCTCATAGTGACAATGGTGTTTGTGGTACTTTGACCTGAAATCACTACGATTCCTACATGAAGAGTTGTGTGTTTTAATGCCATCAAACATCAGCTGTAACAAGGTGATTATAAAGTTGGTTATTGGACATACCACCAATCATGCAGAGGGATGTGAGTGACCTACATGGGATTTGTCACTCCTACATAATAGGAGCGATATCTTCGGCCCCCTGATTGAGTGAGACTGCGAAATGCATAGCCATGCTCAAATGAGTCAATATGAGATATTGATCTCATTTATTGTTACAAAGTCTACTCGAGTATCAGGAAATGAATGATTGGACTATACAAGGGTGATGTATTCCATGTCTTGTGTTCAATCTAGATATCTTGATAAAGGGACTAAACGACACAGAAACATTAGTCACGGAAAGGTTATATCAAATCACTGACATTCTTATTACTTAGGTAGCAGCGATGTGTTGCTAGATACCGCTCATTACTTGTAATATTAAAATGGGATTTTAATATTACTGCCAACATAATAAGAACCTGCAGGGTCACACACATAGAGCAGACTAAAATTGGAGCAATGAATCCAAGTTGGAATCGGATTCAAATATGGGCCAGACTCATAACAGATGGGTCTAGGGTTGCACAGCTTACCTTGTTACTGCTCACACTCACTTAAGGCAGTCACTATTATAAATAGTACTGCTAAGGGGCTACTTAGATAGATAATTTCATAACCCTAGCCGCACCTACAAAAAAAATGAGTGAGAGAGCGACAGGTTTCTTCTCTTCTTTTCACAGTTAGCACTGTGTGAGAGACGTGAGGCTCCTCTTTGCGGACGTTGGACGTTCGTGAGTCTATTCGTGTCGATACCGCAGAGACATCGTTTCTATTACTGTGTTAGTGATTCATGCTTCAAGAGGTAAATCATTTAAAACTCGGATTATGGCTTTTTGGCATGGATCCTCGATGGGAATCCCTGTTTTTTGCTGCGTGATGTATCCGCAATTCCCAACATTTAGATCGGGAGCAAGCTGAATATGTGTTAAGGGAAATTCATGAAGGTATTAGTGGAAAACATTTGGGAGGATTAGCGTTAGTGGCAAAGGTTCTGAGGGAAGGATAATTTTGGCCTAAAATAAGAAGAGATTGTACTGAATATGTCAAAAAATGTGCTAAGTGCCAGAGGTTTTCTGACTTACACCTTGCACCACTAGAAGAGTTGCATTTTATGATGGCTACATGGTCCTTTGTAAATGGGGAATGGATATTTTAGGTCCCTTTCCTTTAGTCCCAGGGCAGGTAAAATTCTTGTTTGTGGCAGTTGATTATTTTACAAAATGGATTGAAGCTGAAGTGCTTGCAAGAATCATTGCTCAAAAAGTTGAAGACTTTACGTGGAAGAAGATCATATGTAGGCTTATTTTGCCTTTTGCTATAGTAACTAATGATGGGCCATAATTTGTTGATCAAAAGTTTAGAGCCTTCTGCCAAAGATAGGGAATAAAATAGTGCTTTGATTTGGTGGAGCATCCACAAGCAAATAGACAAGCAAAGTTGGCGAACAAGGTTATTTTGAAAGGATTAAAGAAAACGCTGGAATAAGCAAAGGGTGGTTAGGTTGAAAAGTTGATGAGCATTCTATGGGCATAGCATACAACTCTGCAGTCATCAATAAATGAGACACCATATCAGATGACTTATGGAGCTAAAGCCATGATACTAGTGGAGTTAGGGGAAATAGGCATTAGAAGAGTCTGATTCAGTGAAAACCTTAATGATCAAGCTACAAGAGAAAACCTTGAGTTGCTTGAAGAAGATAGAAAGATATTGCAGATATTTCAGACAACAATTGAAGGATGAATGGCTAGGAAATACAATTTGAAAGTGTTTAAAAGAAGTTTCTCAATAAAGGGATCTTACGATGAGGAAAGCAGACATTGGAGGGAAGAATAGGAATGAAGGAAAGTTTGCTCCTGTAACATCCCATTCCTAATCTACTTAATTTAATTAGTTAAAATTAATAGGGAATTGTCTCTTTAATTTAATTATGTCTCTGTATATTTTTATAATTTATGTACTGATAAGAATAGTTTAGCGCGTAAGTTAAATTAGAAATAATAGTCAGAAAATGCATAGAAAATTCAAATGAGTGAGAAAAATTATGAAAATTTATAATTGTTACAGATGATTAAAAATAATTATGGTAAAATTTTGGGATTAAAATAAATTAATTTGGTATTTTTAGTAAATTATAGTGATTTTACTAGTGTAAAGGTAGTGTAGAAATTAAAATAAATATGATAAACCTATGAAATAATTTCATAAATTAGTGAATAAATTTAAATGATAAAATTGACCTTATAATTAAATTAAAACTTAAAAATTGCATGGAAAAAAATTAGAATAAGTTTAGAGGGTTAATACCTTATATAAGTTAAATTAAAAAGAAAGTTATGATTACCTTCCAACTAATGAGAATTCATGCATCAAAGACTTTCTTATTAAGTTTCTTTCCTATTGGTTGATAATAAAAGTTGACATGAATAGATTTAAGTTGATTAGACCTAAACTAATAGGATTGCTTGCATGTATGTTACTTGAACCTCAAGTTAGCTACCTATTGCAAATAATTAAGACCTAATTAATACTAAGTGGCTAAGATCCTATATGAACCCTAGGAAGTTCTAAACATAATGAGGAGTTATAATTATGAGGATTGAAGACTTAAAATTATAAAGAGGCCTTAAAACTAGATTAAGTGACCAAAGGAGGTGCAAACTTGAAAACCAACTCCCCTACTCCACTTAAGTCACTAAACTCGGTGCCCCTCCCCCATTTCTTCCTTCTTCTTTCATTTCTTTTCTTTCCCATGTGAAGAACACCCTAAGGCAGCCATGGTTGCACGGCTTCAAGCTCTTGCATAAGCTCCTAGACGCCCTCATCTCCTCAAGCTCAAGTTGAAGAAAGTGATCATCATCTTGTCGTCTTCACTTTGTATTGATTGGAATCTCAATTGAAGCAACTTCATCTTTGTTTTCTCTCCTTCATCTCGTTGATTTTGGGCATCCAAGTAGGGGTTCTTAATCCTTACTTTCTTCTTCTTCCTTTGCTTGCCTCCTTGAGTTGATTGCATGTGAAATTTGGCTTGAAATTAGTTGAGTTTTTGGAGCCCTAGGTCTCAACCTTCACGACTATTTGGATCTTGATTGGTTTGTTATTCATTTGAGCCTGATAATATGATGAGTTGTATGAGTTTGTATTTGATTTTGTGGTTGCATGTGGGATTGGAATCAAATTGGTGACCTTGCACTTGTATGGCTTGTCTTAAGTTCAAGGGCTTTTCAGGAAACCTAGACTTAATTGCTTAATTGCACTTGAAATTAATGAATTATACTTTGTCATAATTCTAAATGTGTGGTTGCATGTGGCAATTGGATTGAATTCTCTCCCCTTGGCTGGATGCATGTCTCAGGCTCAAGGGTGGGTTTTGAGTTGAATTTACATTCTAGTTATTACTTTGTGATTAAATTGTGTTGGTTGAGCTAGATCAATTGCATGGAATTGCATGTGGATTTGAAGTTGAAACTGATTTAGTGAAATAGGTAATTCGGGTTCCATGGTGTAATTGGCACTAAATTATTGCTATTCTTGATTGAAATGGACCCTAATCAACCTAAGGTTAGCTTAATTGAATAATTTGGCATGAAAGAAAAATTAATTCGATGAGTTAAGACCCTTATAGGTCTCGGCCAAACTGAATTAGGATGCTTAGGATTTGTTTTAGAATCAAATGATAATTAATTGGACTTAATTTGGCTTAAGGATAATAATTTGAAATTAATTGGATACTTGGTTGATGCTTGGTAAGTTTAGAAGGTTGGTGCAATACCTTGGGTAAGCTAAACTAAAATTTGATTAAGTATAATTTAGTTAATAGTAAAAATGATTAATTAGGATAAATACAAGTTCAGGCAAAGTCATTTGACTAGGTTAATTAAGTTTAGGAGGCTCAGTTTGATGAATCTTGAAATTTAGCTAAAGAATTGATATGAGCTAGCTTATGTGCATGAAGAGATGACTTATGTGAATACTATTAATATTCTGATGAGATGCTATATGAGTTTGCTTATGTCATGAATGAGTTGACTTATGTGCCATAATTGTTATAAGCCTTGTTATGTTGCATTGGCATTCTGGTACCATGGCATGAATGAGAATCATGCATGGAATGGCATTGATGAGTCTTTGAAACTGTTGAATTGAGCCATAAAATAAGGAATGGATTGGTATTATGAAAAATCCTTTAGTACTCAGATGAAAAAAAATGGTACCATGATGTGGATATGATCTTCCCGTGCATAGGGGGTGATACTATGAGCAATTCCCTACTATCGGCATAGCCCAAGTTATCGGGGATAGGGTTGTGTGATGATATACGATCATGAAAAGGATGTGTACTCAGCCTAAAAAGTAGACTATCACCAATTTTAAACGATAGGTGGAACTAAGGTCTCCTTACTCGTTATAAGGATCTAGGATCCCACGGGAATCGGCTCAAAGAGACATAATTTGATAAAATGGGCACTATAAGGTAAATGAAAGCAATCATGGCATGGCATTGCATTAATCCAAGAATATCATTATTCCACTACATTGCATTATTTCATTGGGAATTATATTGACTACAGTGAATTTTGCTTGTTCTGGTTGTAAGAAATTGTTATCTTAGAATCTCTGTATTGGATAATGTGCTTTGAGAATGAATTCTGGGATTGATCTCCAAGGATTTTTTTATAGTTTATAAACTAGACTGATAAATTCTATGGACTGTATTATTAAAATGAACCTCTGGCTCAGGGAAAATTTACTGTTTTTGCCTATGCCATCTAGTTATTTATCTGTAAATATTTGTGAAAACCCTGCAATAGCTGGAATTATCATGATGTCACTTGTGTGTTACTATTTTGAGAATTCTTAGAATTATCACCTTATTTGTGTTTTCATGGAAGATTATTCTGCTACAGGTTAGAGATGTTGCTATTATCTATTTACTAGGAGCTGGCAGAATGCTAGTAGGTGTATGACCCATCGACTAACTCCTATATAGCCTATATGAATGTGAGACTATATCTAAGTTACTTGTCTGGGCTCATCATCATGTTCCTACCTTTTTGATACTGCTATTGGAGAACTGACCTTTTTGTGATAGGATGCACCGTGATGTGGTGTTTTGGTTGTTGTATATAGTGTACCACATTACATATATATGTATGGTAGTTGTGTATGCCTATTAGGATACTTTACATATAGTTGACATAGATACTATTTCTTTTGAATAACTGTAGTTTAGCTGTATTGGGCACCAGTGCCCCTAGTTTTTGGTACTTGTACTTGACTCAACTATTATGGCCGGAAGCCAATTGATGATAGAGTAGGGGTAGATACTAATGCCTACAATATATATATATATATATATATGGTATCCAATATATGTGATGTTTAGTTATTTGAGTTGAGCTGTGCTGTTAGTATTCAATTTCACGACACTACCCGCTAGAGTTCTCCAAAGAGAACTCATAAGTAATAGAATGAAATTAATGATGGTTGGTAACTTAAAGGTGAACTTGATAATTAGAAGGAAATTGGCCTTGCCTAAGCAAAATGGGCAGAACAATCCCTCACAAGGCTTATAGGAAAATAAACTTTCACCATAGAAGAGGGAATTAACCAAGTACATGAATAAAAAAAAAACTTCACTTTTAGCTTGGGTGTAGTAATATGTGGCATGCCTGAGTTAGTTGCTTCTACTTAGGTACCAAGAAGTAGTGAAGTAATTATACTTAGGGTGTTACAGCTCCGAATTGGGAAGGACCATAGAAAGGCTTGAAAAGTCTAGGTAAAGAAGCATATATAAGCTGTGTGAGTTGTCAAGAAAGTAAGTAGCTCAATCCTGGATTGCCTCGAATTTGAGGTGATATTTCAATTAATATTTTAATCTGATGATGTAAAGTGATGAAGGTGTACTCTTTTTCCTACCCTTAAGATTTTTTCCCATTGGGTTTTTTCCTAAGGGAGATTTTAATGAGGCATATCCTCCATAATGAATAAATTCTTTTCATCATATTATGTCCCATGTCTTACAACAAAATTTGCATATGAAGACACCATCCAAACAAATGATCAGTTGATAATGCCCTTGACTTCCAAACTGAATGAGGATGTGTGACATCCTACCTGGTACCAAAGCAACATGGGTAAGAAGTCACTTTTGTGTTCTTTCTTATCTATTAATTTAAAATGCTCCTAGTTAACTTACCCCCTATTTGATTTAGGTTTGGCTATTTCATACTCTAAAGAAATCTTAAGTTAATCTAATTTTCTAGCTTAAGTAGCTTCATTTCTTCTCTTTGTTGACCATCTCTTGGTCATAGAGAATTGGGTTTATTTAAGACAAAGGTTAGTCCTTCATTGAGGACTTAAGTGAAGGATCATTTATTTGAAACTATTAGTATTTGGTTTCCTTTTAGATTTTCTTTAACAAATCTTTATGTAATGCCTCCTTTTTCGAGAGGGAAGACGTCATACCAAATGTACAAAATTCAAAAGAACCTATTTAAGACCCAGTTTATTTTATCCATAGGTATTATCCTGTTCATCAATAAAGTATTCTAATATAACAATTCTCTGTTCATTAAAAGAAACTAGTTAAGCTGAAAAACATAAAAATTAAAACCATATATTTATACAAAAGATGCATACCATATATATATGTGTTTAGTTACATAATATAAGTCATTAATTACATCAAGCTCACAAAAAGAAGCAAAAGCTTTACATGCCCAAAAATTATGTACCATCAGCCAACATGGCTACAAAAAAATATATCGAGCCCCCAACAACTACTAAGAAGGAATCTCAGCTGGATCCTCCTCAGGCTCCACCATAGGATCCTCCTCAGAAGAGGAAATCCTCAAAGGAGTAGCAGATTCACCAGCAGGAGCTCGTGCAGAAGACAGAAATGAATCCTTATGTGGAGTGTACTCACGATCACCCCACATCTCGTGTATCGGCATATAGAACTCCAGCGATACAGCCACAACCAAAGAGAAAACAAGGGGATCATAACGTCCCCAAGCCAAAGATACCGTCACATCTCCTAGGTAGACATAGCGCTCGATGATCAAATCAACGTGCCAGTAATTGACACCCCCATGGAACCTCAACCTGGCATACCCTAGGAAGCCTCACCGAGATGCCATGGCCAAACAGAACACGAGTTCATCCCGAAGTCAGGAAACTCAGGCCCTTCCTCGCCTCGGTCTTTTAAGACACATAGATAAATACAGAATAATATAATATAAAAAAGAGGTGATATATCCAAATTCATTACCAATTATGGCAGTAAGAAATAGAAACGGCGCGTGACACCTTGCAGCATTACAAACATGATAAACAACATCAAAGCATAGATAGGAAGCAATTTAATGGTACAAATAGTCATAATCAATATTAAAAGAAATATTCTCATAATCATATATATTTATGTGAAATAAATATGTTAACAGACTATGCATGTGCACAAGGTACCAATTTCTTACTCCATGGAGCTAGACATAACATCGGAGAGAATGATCACGAAGACATGTCTATAACTTGGCTATCGCGGCCAAAATTACTATAATTCATCAATTTATCAACGTCCACATCAAGGCATTGTACAAGACATTCTACACTAGACCGTGATATAGGATAATGTCTTGGTCCGGATCGTTGGTGCGTTTGCATCGGTCTGCCTCACGGACCAAAAAGCTACTAACTGTCCATTGCGAGATACCCGCACCCCGATGCCCCTAAGGTCAACAAGTGACCTACACTTGTCTACTCGCACCCACACATAGGTGTAATTCATCTCCTAAGCACACAGCGTTTCAAACATAGTCCAATGGACTTTCTCAATGCATGATGATTCGATGCACATATATATACATATATATCAATTCTCAAAAGCAGCATGACTTATCCATGATCACATAACACATCATTTATCAACGATCCTTGATCCCATTCATGGACCCACAGCAAATCAATATCCAAATCTCATGGATGAATGCATACTTTTTAGAGTTGATATAAAAGTTATGCCTCAATTACATTATATCTTTCCATTAACCTCTCTAGGAAAATTTTCTAGTGCTTTTCATTTACCTTTATTACTTTCAATTAGATAAGTCATTTCCTTCATTTTTTTTATCAAACTCACTTAGATTGATTATTCTAAGTTCCTCACAACCTTACCCACACTCATGTTCTTTCTTTATCCAATGATCACTCTAAACTATAGGCTAAAGGCTTGTTCTTTATTGAGTGCCCAAAGAGACCGTGAGCCTTAAAGGTACAAAAGTCTCCTCTGACACGGGCTGTGTCACATTACACGACCTAGGCCGTGTACTCCTCTGGAAGTATAGTAAACATTTCAAATATGAACTACTCAATTACACGGCCGTGTCCTCACACACGGCCTGGGCCGTGTTCTCCTCTGACTCAAGAAGTCCATGAAAATTGTGTTTCCAGACAGCAACACGGCCTGGACAGTGTCAAACTACACGGCCCGTGTATTTTCACTAGAAGGTGTTTTCCACATATACATTCAAGCATTCTTATCCATCAAGTTACACAATATCAAGTATTAGAGTCATACAACACAACTAAATCCCTCATTATCAAAGAAAATCATACAACAAAGTGAGCAACCCACACATAGATTCCTCACCATCAACCCAAAAATGTGATGCTCACGACCAAGATAGGTTGAACAGAATGATCTTCCTCTTACCTCAAGAGACTACAAAGAAAGCAAGCTTCTTGATACTTTCTTGCAAGATTTCGTCCACCCCTACCAAGAAAACCCTAAGATGGTCAACTTAAGAAATCAACAACCAAAACTTGAAAAGAGGAGTCCTTGATCACAATGGTGACCAAGAGTCACGAAAATGGGAAGAAAAGGAAGAAAGTCAAGAACTTTACCTCAAAGTTCCAAGCTTTAGGGCTTAATAGAAAGTGATGAAGATGGAGGAATCAAGGGGTGTTCACCAAAGAGAAAAGCCTCAAAATGATGTGGGCAGTTAAGAACCTAGGTTGGCTTGAACAAACAAGCTTGGATGGTCACAAATGGTGGTGGAGCCGTGTGGATGAAGAGGAAAAGGAGAAGAGAGAACGTGAGGGAGAGAAGGGAAAGAGAGAGAGAGAAAAGTGAAAAGTGTTTGAAATGAAAAGGTGATAGGAAAATATGAAAAGATGATGACTTTGGTCATCTTTTCCCCTCCAAACCGTGGAGCCTAAGAGGAGAGAGAATGTGAAGCTTCCTTGAGAAGCTTTGTACACTTTTTGATAAAGTGAAGGGTGATGTCATGGTGATGATGTTATTAAAGTGCTCTTCTAGAAAAGATGACTAACACTCTACTAGAGCTATTATCCAGTGGACAAAAATTACAGTTAGCAGAAACAATATTTTATTGTTCCACAGATAATAAAATATACTGTAATTTTATTTATCAGATAAAATCTCAAAAAATGAAAACTTCATAAACTATGCCCGGCCTTAGGTTTAGTAAAATCCCTCGTCGACGTTTCTACAGGCCAAAGTTTTCCAGCCTCGAAAAAAATATTCAATTTTCCCGGTCCTGCTCAGTGCGCACATAAATCGAAGAATATATTAAAATAATCAAACAATTCAAATAATTCTAAAAAAATTTACAAAAATAACAAATATTATAAAATGAACATATATTATGGAATAAGTAATTTTTGGGATGTTACAACTCTCCCATTCTAAAAAGAAATTTCGCCCTCGAAATTTTCATACCTTAAAATAGATGTGGATGTTGTTCTTTCATCTTGTCCTCTAACTCTCACGTCGCATCTCCGGTTACGTCATTCCAAATTACTTTTACCAATGGAATCTCCTTTCCTCTGAGTCACTTCACACTCCTATCCTCAATCTTTGCAAGAAGTGTCTTATAGGTCAAATTTACTTTAATTGTACTGTATCCGGTGCTATGACATGGTTTAGATCAGGAATGTATTTTCGCAATTGTGACACATGAAAAATATTGTGAAGGTTAGAAAGAAAAGGTGGTAAAGTTATTTGGTAAACTACTGGACCTATCCGACGAAGAATCTGATAAGGTCCAATGAATTTTGGAGTAAATTTTCTAGATTTAAGAACTCGGCTGACCCCAGATATGGGTGTGACTTTCAAAAATACATGCTCGCCTTCTTTAAACTCAAGAGGTTTTCTTCTTCAGTCCGCATAGCTCTTTTGTCTACTCTGAGCCATCCGCATCTTTTCCTGAATCATCTTAACCTTCTCCGTTGTTTGTTGCACAAGATCAGGTCCGATCGTAAAGTGCTCTCCATCTTTGTACCAACACAAAGGTGTTCTGCACCGTCGTCCATATAGAGCCTCATAAGGTGCCATCTTTATGCTCGAGTGAAAACTGTTATTGTAGGTGAACTCTAGCAAAGGTAAAACTTCATCCCAACCTCTAGTTTGTTCTAGAGTACAAGCTCTCAGTAGATCTTCAAGCAATTGGATCGCCCTTTCCGATTGACCATCGGTTTAAAGATGATAAGCAGAACTCAAATGAAGTTTCGTTCCCATTACTTCTTGACGACTCTACCAAAACCTCGATGTGAACCTCAGATCTCCATAGGAGATAATACTGGTAGGCACACCACAAAGTCTAATAATCTCACCAATATACAGTTGGGCTAACTTCTCCATCGGATACCTTATGTTGATCAGTAAGAAGTGAGTAGACTTCGTAAGCCGATCCACAATTACCCATATCGAGTCGTAATCTTTTCGGGTCTTTGGTAATCCAACCACAAAATCCATCGCGATGCTATTCCACTTCCATTCGGGAATAGCTAGAGGTTGCAACATTCCTAAAGGTCTCTGATGTTCAACTTTTGCTTTCTGAAAAACCAGACAAGATAACACGTAATTAGCAATGTCTCTCTTCATTCTGTGCCACTAGAATAACCGTTTCAGATCTTGGTACATTTTGGTCATTCCTGGGTGTATACTTAACTGGCTCGTGTGGGCTTCATCAAGAATTAACTTCCTCAGCTCCAGATTACTAGGCATACAAACTCTGCCCTTGAACCTTAGAATACAGTCGTGTCCTTCCTGAACTATTAACACAATGTCTCGCTTCATCAGCTCCTTCTCAGTTTGCAGAAATTCGTCATTTTTTTTGTTTTTCTTGGATTTCTTCCATCAATTCACTTGAGATAGTAACCATATTCAGATAAATCTTCCTCGGTGTCAACTCCACAGAAGTCCACATATTCCAAAATTATTCTATTAATTCTTTTTCCTTGATTATCATTGCAGAGATAGTCAGCATCTTTCTACTTAAAGCATATGCCACTACGATTGCCTTTCCAAGATGATACGGGAGTTGGAAATTGTAACACCCCGAATTCTGACTATATGAATAACAATAGCAGAATTACTCTGTTTTGCATTTTATGTGTGGTATAAAAATTAATTTGATTGTTCTGAGATCATATTTAATCATTCTGTGTGATTGCTCCTGGCTAGGAAAAATAATATTTTTCAGGCTGGGGAAATTCTGATCTGTCTCATTTGGAAACGGGGGATCTTACTAAACTCGACTCTAAATGATTCAGAAAAGAATCTTATAATTTTTAGAATCAATCTATGAAAATAAATAATATTGTACTAATAAATATCTGTAATTGCATACATAGCAGTCGTTGCTATGAATGTTGGACCCGATAAGTTTTAATTAATAAGAAAAAGAGTTTAGAACATTTCTTGTAAGTAAAATTAAAGTGAACCAACAGGATATAGTCAAAACAATTGGTTAGACTTTTCTAACCAATGAGAATTGGTCAAGGAAAGAAGTTTAGATTTTCTTGTGGACCATTAGATTTGAAGCTTGACTTAGAAGCTTTAATCTTCACCATTGATTCAATCAATGGTGTAAAACAAAACTTAACAAAACCATCAAGTAACATTCACCATAGATAAGATTAATGGATAAGATTTAGTCAACATTAATTGCTTGACTTTTACTTAGGAAACTAATGAACCTTAATTTAGTTGTCCTAATTACCTAATTAAAATTAAGTAAACTAACTTAACTAAGGATTAGTTATAACTTAATTCTAATTAGAGGTAATGATGCATAATTAATATGTATTAGATACAAGCTCAATATGTTAAACTAAAATTGGTTATGTACTTGAAGAATTAAGTAAGAATGGTTAGGAGATTAAACCCAATTAATTGGTTAAACAATAAACTAGTAATTAGGCTTGAACTAATGAGGAATTAAGGATTTAAAACCCACCTAAACTACTATGGACAGCAGCACCTAAATTCTTTGTCCAAAAAAAATTTTTGAGCAGCAGAATTTGTGGCCCAATAGCAGCAGAATTTAGCTTGGATTAGCAATCAATTAAAGGACTTAAACTTACCAAATGCACCATGGGCCAGCAGACTGATTTGGAGTAGCGAGAAATGAGCTCCACATCCAAAGCAAATACACGGCCCAATGACAGTAAACCTGCCCAACAAGTAGCAGTAGAAGACGTCCAAAGGCAGCAGCAAAACATTCAGAAATTTGTGAAGATTCAAGTGATATTTGAATGTCCAATTACCATGCAAAAGTCAAGTGACCAACCAATGAGAAGAGAGAGTTGTTATGCAATTAATGCATGGCCATTTGCTCAAGCAAATGTCACTCACGTCCATCACCAAAGGCAGCAGCAAGGAGCAGCTGGAATGGGTGGATAATGATGCAATAAAATCCTTATTTTATTACCACAATCATTCACGATGGGCAGCTATATTTTACACTCAAAATGAGATAAATTTTCAAGTGAAATTATCCACCTTTCACGTGTTAATACACGGATGGACAGCAGCATTCCCACATCCTTATCATTCACTTGTTACTTCTCAAAACATAAGCCAAATTGTCTCTCAAATTTCACACAGCCAGCAGCCCCCCAATACGTCTTCACTCTCCACTTTTCTACTTATCAAAATATCAATCTATTTCTCTCAAAGTTCCAAGAGAAATTCACGCACCTCTCTCCCATTCCTTTTCTCCCAATCGGTCATCACCAAAAATCACACCATCCATTTCTTTTAAACACTCATCTTTTGAGTTGTTTTGACTCAAAGCCTCCTCTAAACATTTCTTCTTCACAAGGTCCTAAGCTTCTTCAATCTTCTTCCTAAAGAGGTAAGCTTTAATTTAATAATTCCAAGTTTGATTTTAATTTTATTAACCATGATTTTTCCATGGTTTTCAACCTTGATTCTTATATAATCCTTTACTAAAGTTTCTTGAAAATTTTGGGGCTTGTTAGGAGGTTAACAAAGTTTCAAGGCAAGGGAGGAAAGCTTACAAAGCTTGTCTTCAAGAGGTAAGAGGGAGACTCAACCTTACCACTCTTGTTCTGGTAGTATGAGGATGGTCTGTTCGGTGAAAAATCCTTAAGGATTTATTCACCTTTTGTTTGAGGTTAATCACCTATTGTTTGAGGTTCTTGGACTGTATTGATTGGACTGTATTGATATGTGCCTGATTGTGTTTGTGCGTTTGAACTGTAATTGGGATGTACCTGATTGTGTTTCTATGCTTTTATGTGTAGCATTTATGAGATATGAATTTATTTCGATTCTTGTCGTATGTTGTAATGCTTAAGGAATTGATAATTGTGTGTATGTAGAATGTATACTATAGAGAAACTTATACTTTAGATACGTGGAATTTATCTTTGTAAATTTTTGTAAATTTTATGAGAAAGGGATTTAATTGAAATATTATGGAAATATGATGTCACTATGTAAATATAAAACTTTGAGGGGCTATAGTGAAAATACTATGTTTTGAGAGACGAAAATGTAATTTATGTGTTTTGAAGGACGAAAATACGGTTATTCTATTTTTGAGGGACTAAGACGTAATTTATATGTTTTGAGGGACAAGAAAGTAATTATTCTATTTTTGAGGGATTAAAATGTAATTTATATGTTTGAGGGACAAGAAAGTAATTAGTATATTTTTGAGGGACTAAAATGTAATTCATATGATTTTTGAAGGGCAATATTGTAATTATGATTTTTTTAGAGGGATTAAAATAGTAATTTTTGTTTTAATAGGGTCATATTGTAAATAATAATTTTTGAAAGCCTAAAACGTAAATATTATGTTTTGGAAGGACTATTTTGGAAATATGAATTTTTGAAGGACTATTTTGAAAATATGAATTTTATGAAGGGCTATTTTGGAAATATGAATTTTATGAAGGACAATTTTTGAAATATGAATTTTATGAGGGATAATTTCATAAATATAAACTTTAAGAGGAATTGTTTTCGTAACATGTGAATTTTATGAAGGATTTGTTGTGAAAATATTATTTAAATGAGGATTATAAAACAAATATTATGTTTTGAGGAATTATTATACAAATATGAAAAATGATGTTGAATTTTGGTGTTAAATGAAGAAAAACAGTATTTTTATTTTAAAACATGTGAAAAATATTTTACGCGATTGAGAAACGATGAAAAATTGATACATGATTAAGAAAATGTGAAAAATATGATTTTGCGATAAAAATACAAGGTAATGATACTGTTCGGCAAATATGAAGACCCCGAACATAAGATAAAGAAAATGAATTGAGAATATAAAATAAAGAAAATGAATTGAGAATATGAGATAAAGAAAATGAACTGTGAATGATGCATTTGTATATGTATTGAAAAGGTCCAATGGACTGGATAAGGCTATTTGCCTAGGAAGGAGAAAATACACCTCCTGAGTGGGTGTGATATGCGTAGTGTAGGTCTTTTGTTGACCTTGGGGGCATCGGGGTGCGGGTTGCCTACAATGGACAGTTAATAAAGCTTCTGTACCGTAGGTTAGACCGATGCAACACACCGATGATCCGGACCGAGACACTATCCATAATCAAGATCTGATAAAGACTATCGAGTATGTGCTAGATGTGCAAAACTGAGCACGTGGTCTGAGGCACTTTTGTACCGACATGATCTTTTCGATCACTTTCTCCGATCTGAGTTGTAGCTCCATGGAGTAGGAAAGTTGAGTCTAAGTGCATATACAGAGATACTGAGAGTCTAATCATAATTATTGTTGATGATAATTTAGTTATTGAATAATTGAATGTTAATAAGGACATGATCGTAATTATGGCTTATTGTGTGAATTATGATAATAAATGATATTGTTGGCATAATTATATTTATGCATGATATGTTGATATGAGATATGATATGTGATTGATGAATGATATTGGTGACATAATTGTAATTATGAATGATGTGCTGGTATGAGAATTTGTATGTGTTTATCTTCATCGCTACCACACTGGTATTGGCATAGGCAGTCTCACCTCTCGTATGTATATGCTATATTATGTTTATGTGTTGTTAAGACATTGAGTTAGACGACGCGCGAGAAGCAGAGGAAGGACAAGATTTCTGTTGAGAACTTCGAGATCTGATGGCGGTAGAAATCCCTAGCTTCTTAGGTTATATGAGACTGACATTCATTGACGAGGACAATGCATGGACCGAAGATTTAGAGAGAGAGTATTTATTATTTGGGAAAAGTAAATATTAGGCGAGTAAGATACAATCGGGAAACCCTTACTTTTACTGTTACTATTTATGTACGAGTTAGAGTTTCCTATATCTATCCAGCGAAGACTGGGAATGTACTATCATACCCTCGAGAGCATAGTGTCGTATCGTCGCTCGGACATTTGCTCCCTGGACTTTACGTCGGGTTGGAATTCCTCTACTGGGAAATCGAGGAGGATCCATCGAGGATCCAGGCTACTTACGAGGGCTCACCGCCTAGTTGTACTTGGGCAAAGATGTCAATGTAAATAGTGTTTAATTTTTTTTGGAGTGACTACTTTGTAATATTTATAGTATGACAGTATTAAAGAATTGTATATGTATAACCAGAGACTTGGACTTGTATAAATGATGTAAATTATATGTAATAATGCTGTGATGTTTTATTTTCTGCTAAGTTTATTTTCTTGTTATTAAGAAATTTTACAACTCATATTTATATTACAAGCACGTTTTTTTTCAAATGAAAGGGTAATTTGGTAATTGAGCAACAAGAAGTGTGACACCCTAAGGTGGGTGTTACAGAAATTGTAGTCCTTCAAAAATTCTAAACACCTCCTTTGCCTCATGTTCAGCTCCTTTTAGTCAAACAGGTACTTCAGACTCTTATGATCACTGTAGACGTTGAACGTTGCTCCATACAGAAAATGCCTCCATATTTTCAAAGCAAACACCACCGCTGCTAACTCCAAGTCATGCGTAGGATAATTCTTTTCATGTATTCTCAACTATCTTGAAGCATAAGCCACCACTCTCCTATTTTGCATGAGCACGCATCCTAATCCTTGATGTGAAGCATCACAATACACTTCAAAGGGTTCATTGGAATCAGGTAGAACCAAAACTGGCAAAGTAGTCAGTCGTCTCTTCAATTTTTAAAAACTCTCTTCACAATCATCGGTCCATACAAAGGCTTGGTTCTTTCTCGTAAGTTGAGTGAAAGGTCTGGCTATCTTAGAAAATCTTTCAATGAATCTTCGATAATAACCAGCTAATCCCACGAAGCTATGAATCTTTGTCACAGTCTTCGACCTTTCCCACTATAGAACTACTTCAACTTTTGACGGATCCACTGCAATTCCATCCTTTGAGATTACATGACCCAAAAACTTAACCTCTTCCAGCCAAAACTCACATTTCGAAAACTTGGCATACAACTTCTTTTCCTTCAGAATCTAGAGAACTATGTTGAGATGTTCAACATGTTCCTCCTGGTCTCGAGAATAGATCAGAATGTCATCGATGAAGACGACGACAAATCTATCTAGGTAAGGATGAAAAATCCTATTCATGTAATCCATGAATATGGCAGGTGCATTTGTCACTCTAAACGGCATCACAGGATACTCGTAATGTCTGTAACGTGTACAAAAAGTCATTTTTAGGAATATCCTCTACTTCACTCGGATATGATGATAGCCTGAATGTAGATCGATCTTAGAAAAAATAGAAGCTCCTTTTAGCTGATCCATCAAATCATCTATCCTTGAAGTGGATACTTGTTCTTGATTGTGATATTGTTCAGCTGATGATAGTCTACGCATAACCTCGAAGTTCCATCCTTTTTCTTCACCAACAACACTAGCACTCCCCAGGGTGACACACTAAGCCTAACGAACTACTTTTCCAGGAGCTCCACCAATTGCTTCTTGAGCTCAACTAATTCTGATGGCGATATCCTATAGGGTGCTATAGATACAGGACCAGATCTAAGCACAAGATCGATAGTAAACTCTATCTCCCGCTCAGGCGGTAAACCAGGTACTTCATCAAGAAAGACTTTAGGAAACTCGTTGACTACCAGAATAGTCTTCACATCCATCTCACTCTCGACTCTTAAGGAAGACAATAGCATGTATCGCTGAGCTTCTTCTTTCAAGAAAGCTTGAACTTGGTTGGCCATAAAAAATCTAAAAACTTCAGCTGTAGGGAAAACTATGGTATTACTAGAATAGTCTAGCAGGATATGGTTAGAAGATAACCAATCCATTCCTAAAATTACATTTATTTGAGAAAGAGGTAAATAGATCAAATCATCAGAAAAGATTAGACCTTCAATAGATAAAGGACATTTCAAACAGACATGGATGGTAATAACAGGTTCAGCAGTATGGATAGAAACGCTCAAATCAAAAGGTAAAGAAGACACAGGTAAACCTGATCGACGCACACAGGCATATGCAATAAAAGAATGTGTCGCTCCCGAATCATACAGTACAAATAAAATATTACCTCCTATGGTACCATCTCCCCTTATTAGATCATCAGATTGAGAGGCCTCTACTCCACTCATCGTGTAAACTCTGCCTTCTACCTGAGGTCTTGCAACTCGTGCATTGTTGACAGAAGGCTCCGCCTTAGGTTGGTTGCAATATCAGGAAAGATGATCAGGTTTTCCACATCTGAAGCAGATAATCCCTTTGATTGTACAGTCCCTCGTTGGGTGGTCCTTTCTACATTTCATACCCTTTGATGAACACGCCATAGTCTGACTAGCTCAATGGCCACCAAAATCTCCACTAAAGCCTCCACCAGATGATTGTTGTTGACTTCTCAGTGATTAGGAATAGGGCTTCCTTTAAAATTGGTTGTTGCTGTTTCCTCCCCTTTGGAACCTAGACGGTCCAAAGTTGTGATTCCTTGTCTCACGTGATGGTTCTAACAGTTCAAGCCTGCAGCATATATCCATCAAGCCTGAGAATTGATTCATCCTCATCTGCAGTACCCCTCGCTTCAATTCAACCCTCAGACCTTCTTTGAACTTACAACATTTCCATACTTCATCTGGCTAGATTTGAAGGTACCGTGAGAACTTTAATAAGCTCTCAAACTTGGCAGCATACTCATTGACAGTCATCCATCCTTGTCATAACCCAAGGAATTCTATTTCCTTAGCATGTCTTGCACTATCAGAAAAATACTTTTCCAGAAATGCATCACAGAATACTTCCCATGTGATTTCCCTTCCTTCTGCTTGTAGCAATCTTTGAGCTCCTTTCCACCAATTTTCACTATCTCTCATCAGCATAAATGCAGCATAAGTTACCTTGCAATCGTCTGTACATCCCATTCCGTCAAAGATTTTTTCTAGTTCTTGAATCCACAAACTTGCCTTTTCTGGATCAAACTCGCCTCTGAACTGTGGAGGATTGTTTCGACAGAATTCAGACAAATTCTGAGCATCAGTATTTGCCTCTTGCTATTGCACGGCTCGTTGATTTTGTTGTACCAAAACTTCTACCATCTGCTACATAGCCTTAGCAGCTGCAGTCATCACATCGTTGTTGCATCCCATATTGTCATGTCCTCCTTTACCACGTGCCATTGCCTTTATCTAGAATCAACTAAACAAAACACAAAGAAAGTTTAGATGTAACCATTCGAAAATCAAACAATACATCTCTGTGTTTGGTTTTAGAGAAACACACAGCACAAACAAAACAGACCTAACCACAAAACCCAAAAGAAAGACTCAAGCAGGGCTCTGATACCAAACTCGTGTAACGCCTCCTTTTTCGAGAGGGAGGACGTCACACCAAATGTACAAAATTCAAAAGAAACTATTTAAGACTCGGTTTATTTTATCCATAGGTATTATCCTGTTCATCAGTGAAGTATTCTAATACAACAATTCTCTGTTCATCAAAAGAAACTAGTGTAAGCAGGAAAACATAAAAATTAAAACCATAAATTTATACAAAAGATGCATACCATATATATATATATATATATATATATATATATATATATATATATATATATATGTTTACATAATATAAGTCATTAATTACATCAAGCTCACAAAAAGAAGCAAAAGCTTTACATGCCTAAAAATTATGGACCATCAGCCAACATGGCTACAAAAAAATATATCGAGCCCCCAACAACTACTGAGAAGGAATCTCAGCTGGATCCTCCTCAAGCTCCTCTATAGGATCCTCCTCAGAAGAGGAAATCCTCACAAGAGCAGCAAATTCATGAGCAAGAGCTCGTGCAGAAGACATAAATGAATCCTCATATGGAGTGTACTCACGATCACCCCACACCTCGCGTATTGGCATGTAGAACTCCAGCGACACAGCCACAACCAAAGAGAAAATAGGGGGATCATAACGTCCCCAAGCCAAAGATACAGTCACATCTTCTACATAGACACAGCGCTCAGTGGTCAAATAAATGTGCTAGCAATCCACACCCCCATGGAACCTCAACCTGGCATACCCTAGGAAGCCTGACCGGGATGCCATGGCCAAACAGAACACTAGTTCGTCCCAAAGTCAGGAAACTTAGGCCCTTCCTCACCTCGGTTTTTTAAGACACATAGATAAATATAGAATAATAGAATACAGAAAAGAGGTGCGATATCCAACTTTATTACTAATTATGGCAGTAAGAAACAAAAACGGCGCAGGATGCCTTACAGCATTACAAACATGATAAACAACATCAAAGCATACATAGTAAGCAATTTAATGGTACAAATAGTCATAATCATTATTAAAAGAAACATTCTCATAATCATACATATTTATGTCAAATAAATATGTTGACAGACTATGCATGTGCACAAGGTACCAATTTCCTACTCCATGGAGTTAGACACAACATTGGAAAGGATGATCACAGAGACATATCTGTAACTCAGCTGCTATGGCCAAAAGGGCTATAATTCATCAATTTATCAACGTGCACATCAAGGCATTGTACAAGACATTCTACACTAGATCGTGATATAGGACAGTATCTCGGTCTGGATTATCGATGCGTTTGCATTGGTCTGCCTCACGGACAGAAGAGCTACTAACTATCTATTGCAAGGTACCCGTATCCCAATGCCCCCAAGGTCAACAAGTGACCTACACTTGTCTACCCGCACCCACACATAGGTGTGATTCATCTCCTAGGCATACAGCCTTTCAAACATAGTCCAACGGACTTTCTCAATGCATGATGATTCGATGCATATATATATACATATATATCAATTCTCAATAACAGCATGACTTGTCCATGATCACATACCACATCATTTATCAACGATCCTTGGTCCCATTCATGGACCCACAGCAAGTCAATATCCAAATCTCAAGGATGAATGCATACTATTTAGAGTTAATATAAAAGTTACATCTCAATTACATTATATCTTTCCATTAACTTCTCTAGGGAAATTCTCTAGTGCTTTTCATTCAACCTTTATTACTCTCAATTAGATAAGTCATTTCCTTCATTATTTTATCAAACTCACTTAGATTGATTATTCTATGTTCCTCACAACCTTACCCGCACTCATGTTCTTTCTTTATCGAATGACCACTCTAAACTATCGGTTAAAGGCTTGTTCTTTATTATTTCCATATTATGAAGTCCTAATTACGTGTCTAATCTTTCAATTAACTAAGTCTCATCTTGGTACAAAAGTCTCATATTAAGTGCCCAAAGAGACCGTGAGCCTCAAAGGAACTAGAAATTCAACAATTTTTTCATCACCCCTCTGACACGGGCTGTGTCACATTACACGGCCTAGGCCGTGTACTCCTCTAGAAGTACAGTAAACGTTTCAAATATGAACTACTCAATTACACGGCCGTGTCCTCACACACGGCCTGGGCCGTGTTCTCCTCTGACTCAAGAAGTCCATGAAAATTGTGTTTCCAGACAGCAACACGGCCTGGACAGTGTCAAACTACACGGCCCGTGTATTTCCACTAGAAGGTGTTTTCCACATATACATTCAAGCATTCAAGCATTCTTATCCATCAAGTTACACAATATCAAGTATTATAGTCATACAACACAACTAAATCCCTCATTATCAAAGAAAATCATACAACAAAGTGAGCAACCCACTCATGGATTCCTCACCATCAACTCAAAAATGTGATGCTCACGACCAAGATAGGTTGAAGAGAATGATCTCCCTCTTACCTCAAGAGACTATAAAGAAAGCAAGCTTCTTGATGCTTCCTTGCAAGATTTCGTCCACCCCCACCAAGAAAATCCTAAGATGGTCAACTCAAGAAATCAACAACCAAAACTTGAAAAGAGGAGTCTTTGATCACAATGGTGACCAAGGGTCACGAAAATGGGAAGAAAAGGAAGAAAGTCAAGAACTTTATCTCAAAGTTCCAAGCTTTAGGGCTTGATAGAAAGTGATGAAGATGGAGGAATCAAGGGGTGTTCACCAAAGAGAAGAGCCTCAAAATGATAAGGGCAGTTAAGAACCTAGGTTGGCTTAAACTAACAAGTTTGAATGGTCACAAATGGTGGTGGAGCCATGTGGATGAAGAGGAAAAGGAGAAGAGAGAACATGAGGGAGAGAAGGGAAAGCGAGAGAGAGAAAAGTGAAACGTGTTTGAAATGAAAAGGTGATAGGAAAATGTGAAAAGATGATGACTTTGGTCATCTTTTCCCCTCCAAACCGTGGAGCCCTAAGAGGGAGAGAATGTGAAGCTTTCTTGAGAAGCTTTGCACACTTTTTGATAAAGTGAAGGGTGATGTCATGGTGATGATGTCATTAAAGTGCTCTTCTAGAAAAGATGACTAACACTCTACTAGAGCTATTATCTAGTGGACAAAAATTATAATTAGCAGAAATAATATTTTATTATTACACAGATAATAAAATATACTGCGATTTTATTTATCTGATAAAATCTCAAAAAATAAAAACTTCATAAACTGTGCCCGGCCCTGGTTTAGTAAGATCCTTCGTCGATGTTTTTACAGTCCAAAGTTTTTCAGCCTCGAGGAAAATATTCTACTTTCCCAGCCCCACTCACTGTGCATGCAAATCGATGAATATATTAAAATAATCAAACAATTCAAATAATTCCAAAAAAATCACTAATATTATAAAATGAACATGTATTACGGAATAAGTAATTTTTAGGGTGTTACACTTTGTACCTTTACAATTTGAGAGACTTTTTAAAAAAAATCTTCATTAAAAGTACCTATTATTTTCCATAAACTTTATTACTTTTAGTTGTTCCTTTGCCCTCTGATATACTTGAGTATACTCGTATTAATCTATAATATGTTTATATCATACACAATATTAGAAACATAATAACAAGGTTTACAATACTGCTATAAGAAACTATGTAGGTTCACTGTATAGATAGGTACTAGAATGACTAAAAACTTAAGGAGCTCCTTACACATCAATGAGTAAACTCAGCCAATCTTTAGTTCACGAACAACAATAATGACTAGCATCTAGTGAAGCATCTAAAGCTCAGAGTCTGAAAACACCATAGCAAATTGGGTGAGAATAAGATGTTACCAAATGGCCTCAATACTCAAGAGGGGGGGTGAATTGAGTATAAAAACTAAGTTCACAAATCTTTCACAAATCGTTTGATAAACAATTTTTGTTGAAGCTAATTGATGATTAGAGATGATTGGATATAAAAGATAAACACCTTCACTTATAAATGCAATAGCCAAAGGTACCAATATTCAAGCAAATCAATAAAACAGTACTTAATATAAAGAGAAGGGTTTAGAGAAAACAAACACAATGATTTATCCTGGTTCGATCACCAATCTACTTGTGACCTACGTCCAGTCCCCAAGCAACAACTTGAGATTTTCCACTATATCTTCAAGCTTCAATGGATGCTTGACAACCACTACAACCTTGAGCACTCAACAATTTGGGATACCTCACCCTTGGGGCTTGAGTCTCTTCAACTAAGGGATACCTCACCCTTTACACTTTGGAGGGATGCCTCACCCTCTTTACAAATCAATAATGATAGATTGAATGAAGCTCTCACTAGAGCAGATGATTACAAATTGAAGCTCTAATATGCTCTCAAAGATTTTTCACGTTTTTGGCAGAAAACAGAGCAAGAAATGGATTTGAGGATTGATTCACGTTTGGAAGTATTGGTGATCAGTTTTTGGTTCAAGGTCAACCTCAAATAAAGACCCAACTTTGGTATTTATAAGTTTCTCAATTAATAGAGCTGTTGGGGTGGTTTGGGCATGCATTTAATGCATTTAATATAGCCGTTGGACGTTGTCAGGGTTCGTGTAATCGATTACATTGTTGTTCCAACGTGTTCTTGGCTTCCTGGGCTCTGTGTAATCGATTAAATTATTTGTGTAATCGACTACATGGCTTCTGACTTGCTTGTAATCGATTACAATATCCATGTAATTGATTACATGACTTCTGACTTACTGTGTAATCGATTACAATATCCATGTAATCGATTACATGACTCTTTGAACGTGTTCTTGCCTTTCTGGGCTTGATGTAATCGATTACATATATTGTGTAATCGATTACATAACCTCGACTTTCTTGTAATCGATTACATTGCTCATGTAATCGATTACATGGCTTCTGTTTGCTATGTAATTGATTACAAATATCATGTAATCGATTACATTGACCTTTGAACACATTTTTCAAGTCCAATAAAGCTTGTAAGTCATTCTTAACACCTCAAGACACTTGATTAAGCATAAATCCTTTTAAGAGTGTTAGATTCAAGATAGAAACTTAAGTTTTCTTGAAAGCCATGTTTAACTTTGAAATTTCCCATTTATTTTGAAATGATATATTGAAAAACCATTTGAGAAATCTTGAGAGCATTTAACATAAATTTTCTAAGTCTTATAACTACATAAACCTCTTGACGTCTTTCTTTGGTCTTGATTTTTCCTTTTGCGCTTGATCTTCTCTTTTGCACTTGATCTTCGCTTTTGCCTTTGTTATCATCAAAAACCATTTGACATGCCTTAGAGACATAAGCATTCACATTCTCCCCCTTTTTGATGATGACAAACTGATCATAGGAAAAAGAAAAAGTTTTTGCAATTGTATATAATAGACATTTAGGCGCAATGCTCCCTCGGAGTTTATGCATGATATTGGGTTAGATTTTTCAATAACTCCCCCGTACTCATGCAACCTTTAATTAGATTTCATTTTATTTTTTCCTATTTTCTCCCCCATTGGCATTATCAAAAAGACATAAGCATTTAAGGAAAAAAAATGGACAGCATAACAGCTATATTTCATGATTCCCCAAAATTTTACCAGAACAAGAGATCCAAAGTGATTAATCAATCCAATCAATATTATCAAATAGCCAATCATTCAAGGCAGAAACAAGTTCATATATCATTAATTAATATGTACAAGGGAACTTATCACAATAACAGTAGCCAATATTTAAAACATCATCAATGTATACCAATGTTATATAATCAGAGTCAAAACAGAGTAAATACAAGGTAGTTATCAAAACAAAAACAAAGCATCAAGGTAATGAGCTATGATCACTGTCAGTGGCCTCGCTATCACAAAAGACATCATCCTCTGGATCCGCAGCAGTGTCTTCTAGATCATTGTTATCATCGCTAGGCACAAGAACGTCGTCGGAGTCTAGAAGCTCCTCATCATTAGCAGGGATTCCAGATGGACCAGCGAAGGACAGGGGAACCAGAGAGGCCGTGGATGTGGGAGGTGCAGCAGCAGCGCTCTGAGGAATAGGAGGTCCACCCAAAAGAGATCGAATGGAGGCAAGCTCCTGATCTGAGTAGTCCATCCTTAGCTTAAGATGGTCAATCTTCTACTCTATATGATCCATGCGTGTGTTTACATTAGCGCTCAGGTTGCGCATTTCTTGGAGCAGGAGATCAAGAGTAGTAGAAGCGGGAGCAGGAGCAGGGGCAGGATGCTGAGCCTCCTCATCATCGTTACTATCCGGATTATGAGGGATATGACCAAAGGTGCCATGAGCGATGCAATGCCACCTGTCATCCACCTTGTAGAGCTGGAGCTTCTTCAGAGTATGCAACCCAATTGATTATGGTCCCTTTGAGCTGGTATCCTTAGACTCTTCAGCCAGCGAAATGCGACAGTGCTCGAGGATTGTGGTTACCAACATGGCGAAGGGGAGAGTAGAGTTCTTATTTTTCTTAACGTCCATAATATGCTCTAAAATGTAATAACCCCAGTTAATTGGCCACCCGGAGGTCATTGCCCAGAAGGCCACCACATCAACCTTGAGGACTTGGGAGTAATTCCCTCCCCTGGGAATCAATCCTCGGACCAACAGGTAGTGGAGAACCCTGTTCTCCATAGTGAGGCCAGTGGCCATGATTCTTCGTTTAGGATCACTAAGGGGAAGTAGCCAGTCCTAATTAATGAGAGAAGAGCAGCCTTGTGCTCAAACTCATGCCCGCAAACATTGGCATTTCCACAGAAGTGAGCTCCATCAGGAGTGAGCTTCGTTAGCCTATACCATTCAGCCATTGAAAACCTTATTTGTTGCTTTTTCACTTCAGAGATGATACAATTATCCTCAACTTTCAGGTTCGCATAAAAGACTCGCATAAGGTGAGGGTAGATGGCTTTCTCTATGCTTAGGAAACCTAGCAAGCCTAAATTTTCTATGGTTCTAAAGCTCGCTAAAGGTTCACTCTCGCAGAAGGTGATGGGAAGATACTTGGGAGTGACGATCTTGCGAAGCTGGAAGTTTTTTCGGAACAACTCAGCTCGCTTCACAGTGGAGAAGTGTCTCGTGAGGTCCAGGCCAGATATGTTACGTGAAGAGCCACCAGAGGACCCTGCAATGGCAGCCCCTGTTCTTGGGCGCTTTGAACGATGAGAAGATTCAGCCATTGATGAGTAGGAGTAGAGTGGGATGAGTGGTAAATGGTTGGGGATGAGTGAGGAGAGAGAGAAAGAGACGAGGTTAGGTCAGAGAAATGGAGATGGGGTTCGTGAGGGAAGATGAGGAGATTTGGGTGAGGGATGTGAGGAGATTTGGAGAGATGGGGTGTGTGGAGAGGGATTTTCCGAGATTGAGAGAGGTGAAATGAGGGATTTTGATGGAGATTTGAGTGAGAAATGAGAGATTTTGAGGTTTTAGAGGTTTGGGGTGCGTAGGAGCAGAGGAGGAGGACGAAGAAGGTGAATAGGTTCTGAAAAAAAATGAGCTCTTACGCGCGTCAGAAACCTTTTTTTAAAAAAAAAACCTATGTAATCGATTACATTAAGTGAGTAATCGATTACATGCATTCTGGTGGTGTAATCGATTACAATTTTGGTGTAATCAATTACAGGCTTTCTGGGAACCTTGTAATCGATTACATAGTTAATGTAATCGATTACAAAAGTTGTGTAATCGATTACAAAAGTTGTGTAATCGATTATATGCGTGACAGAACCTGTGTAATCGATTACAAAGGCATTGTAATCGATTACCAGCACTCTTTAACTCAGATTTTGCATTTCAAACAGCAAGTAATCAACTTTAATCCATCCAAAACAATTCCAAAGCAACTTTGATCATTTCAAATCATCATTCAAACATATAATTTAATCATATTATGATTCAACTCACATAATTGATCAAAATTACTATTTTTACCAAGAATTTCACCATTTTTGGTGAAATTTTGAGGATGTTGAGTTGCTTGGGAGTCTTGGGCATGAGGGAGCACCTGCAAAACAACTTAGGGAAAATCTCCGATGCTTAAGTCAGTATTGGATTCAAATATGATGAAAAATTCAAAGATTATGCAGCAATTATTTAACTTATGCATGATTGATCCAATATGCCAAGTTCATTTCTTATATAGAAAAATGCTTCTTTTGCTAGGGGTTTAGTGAAAATGTCAGCTAGTTGCTTAGTGGTTTCTACAAACTCAAGCATACAATCACCATTTTGAACATGGTCTCTAATGAAATGAGGTCTTATTTCAATATGTTTAGTCCTAGAATGCAAAATGGGATTTTTGGACAAATTGATTGCACTAGTATTATCACATCTTATGGGGATGTGATCAAGCTCAAGACCATAGTCCAAGAGTTGTTGTTTCATCCAAAGGATTTGAGAACAACAACACCTAGCTGCAACATATTCAGCTTCAGCTGTAGGCAATGCCACACTATTTTGCTTCTTGCTATGCCAAGAAACTAGTGAGCTTCCAAGCAAGTGGTATGTCCCACTAGTGCTCTTTCTATCCATTTTGCACCCAGCAAAATTAGAATCGGAATACCCAATAAGACTACATGAGGCACCTTTAGGGTACCATAAACCCATTTGTGATGTGCCTATTAGATATTTCATTATTCTTTTAACAGCACTTAGGTGTGATTCTTTAGGATTAGCTTGATATCTAGCACACATGCATAAACTAAACATTATATCAGGCCTACTTGCAGTGAGATAAAGGAGTGAGCCAATGATACCTCTATATTTCATAATTTCTACTGATTTACCTCCTTCATCCTTGTCCAAATAGCAAGAGGTGCCCATAGGAGTAGCCATATGCTTGGCATTATCCATTCCAAACTTCTTGAGCAGTTCCTTGCAATACTTGGATTGGCTTATGAACGTTCCTTCTCTTGTTTGCTTGATTTGGAGACCAAGGAAGAAATTGAGCTCACCCATCATAGACATCTCAAACTCACTTTGCATAATATTTGAAAATTCTTTATGAAAAGAGTTATTAGTAGCTCCAAATATAATGTCATCAACATAGATTTGAACTAGAAGTATGTCATGCATTTTATGTTTTATGAAAAGGGTAGTGTCAACTTTGCCTCTAGAAAAACCTTTTTCTAAAAGGAATTTACTCAACCTTTCATACCAAGCTCTAGGAGCTTGTTTCAAGCCATACAAGACCTTTTTCAGTTTAAAGACATGGTTGGGCATTTCAAAATCCTCAAAACCAGGAGGTTGTTCTACATACACCTCTTCTTGTATAAAACCATTTAAAAAAGCACTTTTGACATCCATTTGATAGAGTTTGAAATCCATGATGCAAGCATATGCAAGTAACATTCTAATGGCCTCTAACCTAGCTACGGAAGCATAAGTTTCTTCATAGTCTATGCCTTCTTCTTGATTATATCCCTTAGCTATAAGCCTAGTTTTATTTCTTATTATTAAGCCCGTTTCATCAAGTTTATTCCTAAAGACCCATTTGGTGCCAATTATAGGATGATCATTGGGCCTTCGAACTAATTCCCAAACTTGATTTCTCTCAAATTGGTTTAGTTCTTCTTGCATGGTCAAGATCCAATGCTCATCATTAATGGCCTCATTTATATCTTTAGGTTCAACTTGAGAGACAAAGGCTAGGTGATTACATGCATCTCTAAGTGAGTTTCGAGTGATTACCCCTTTTGATACATCACCTATCACCTTGTCAAGAGGATGATATCTTGAAGTCCTCCATTCCTTGGGTAGATTCAAGATTTATGAATCTTTTTGCCATGAGTGATCAAGAAGTTTCTCTTCTTGCTTCTTGGGCTCTTTCTCTTGATTTTCCAAGTGTGTTTTTGCCAAGATTTCTGCAACATCATCAACAAGCTCCTTTCTCGACTCATTTGGGTTAGTTTCATCAAATGCAACATGTATGGACTCTTCTATGGTCATAGTTCGTTTATTATAGACTCTAAAGGCCTTACTATGAATAGAATAACCAATGAATATTCCCTCATCAGATTTTGCATCAAATTTCCCCAAGTTATCCTTTCTATTATTCAAAACAAAGCATTTACATCCAAAGACATAAAAATGTGACACATTAGGTTTCCTTCCTTTGTACAATTCATATGGGGTTTTTTTTTAAATTGGCCTAATTAGGGCTTTATTCATAACATAACAAGCGGTGTTAACCGCATCCGCCCAAAAGTACTTAGGAAGGTTGGCCTCATTGAGCATAGTTCTTGCCATTTCCTCTAAAGATCGATTTTTCCTTTCTACAGCACCATTTTGTTGTGTGTTCTAGGAGCAGAAAAATTATGCTCAATGCCATGTTCATCACAAAAAGTTTCAAATTCATGATTTTCAAATTCACCACCATGGTCACTTCTTATGGATGCAATACAAAAACTTTTTTCGTTTTGGATAACTTTGGCAAGTTTTCTAAATGATTGAAAAGCATCATTCTTGTGAGCCAAGAATAGTATCCATGTAAACCTAGAAAAATCATCCACAATCACTAATGTATAGTAATTCCCACCAAAGCTCATAGTTCTAGAGGGACCAAAAAGATCCATGTGCAAAAGTTGTAAAGGTCTAGAAGTTAAAACTATGTTTTTAGCTTTAAAAGAGACCTTTACTTGGTTTCCTTTTTGACATGCATCACAAAGTTTGTCTTTTTCAAATTTGAGCTTTGGAAGACCAATCACGAGTTCTTTAGAAACCAATTTGTTTAAGTGATCCATGTGAATGTGAGCAATTCTTCTATGCCATAACCATGAATCATTTTCTTTACTCATAAAGCATTTAGCATCATTTGAGGAGATATCATCGAGACTAATCATATATATATTATTAACTCTATGACCAACAAACTTAACTTGCTTATCATCCTTTCCCTCAATTATGCAACAAGAAGAATCAAATATAACTCTATTGCCTTTATCACACAATTGACTAATACTAAACAAATTATGTTTAAGTCCTTCAACAAGCAAAACATTATCAATAGATGATGAAGGGACCTTACTAACTTTGCCAATTCCAAGAATCTTCCCTTTATTGTTATCACCATATGTGACATGACCATGTTTCTTGTGTGTAAGGGAGGAGAACTTGGAGCCATCACCGGTCATGTGCTTGCAGCAACCACTATCAAGATACTAATTTGAGCTCTTAGTCTTCAAGCACACCTACAACACACATTCAAGTTTTAACCTTTGGTACCCAAATTATCTTGGGTCCTTGTGTGTTAGAGTTAGGCATGGTACCTTTAGGAACCCAAACTCTTTTTATTCCAACTTTAGTGTTTATGTTCTTTCTAACATTACAAGTTGACGCACTATGCCCTTTCTTACCACAATAAAAACATTTGACAAAGGGACTACTTGAGGTATTTGAGGAAACAAAGAAGTTCTTATAAGACTTTTGATGATTGTTTGGATTAAATCCCAAACTAGCTTTTTGAAAAACACATTTTTTTCTCCCCAATAAAACATTTAAGTTGTCTCTTCCAAAAGTGAATTTTGCAAGAGTGTTATTCAAATCTTCAATTTCTTTTTCAAAAACTTTGCATGATAAACAAGGTAATGATATGGATGTATTATCATGTGAGGAACAAGTCATGCATAATGAATTAGCATCAATGAGGCCTAAAGTCTCATTTTCAATTTTAAGCTCATTTATCTCCTTAGTTAAAATAGAAACTTTGTTTGCCAATAAGAAGATTATTTTATTGGAAGATAAAACTATTTTTGTGAGCCTCAAAGATTCATCATGCAATTCTTGAAGGGCATATTGCAATTCATCATAAGAAGGTGAAGGTTCTAGGTTAGAAGAGGTTACCTCAGTGTCGCTTTCTTCACTTTCTTCTCCTTGAGCCATGAGGCAAAGATGGGCTTCTTCATTCTCCGAATCATTGGAAGAGCTTAAGTCATTGTCCTCCCAAGCTATATATACTCTTCTTCCTTCCCTTTCCTTAGAAGGCCTTTTGTCAAACTTCTCCATCTTCTTGAGATACATAGGACACTCCATTTTCATGTGTTCTGGTTTTCCACATTCATAGCATTTTGGAGGAGTAGAGGATCCTTCTCCTTTGTGATACGCTTTCTTTTGAGGAAAGGGTGGTCTTTTTTGAAATCCTTGTTCTTTAGGAATCTTCCAAATTTTCTCTCAAGGAGACTAAGATTCTCCTCACTTAGCTCCACACTTTCACCATCCTCTTCACCATCTTCATCATCATCTTCAATTGTAGAGGAAGTAGCTTTGAGTGCGATTCCCTTCTTCTTTTTGTCATGCTCTTCATTTTGGTTGAGCCTATTTAGTTCCAGCTCATGTTCTTGAAGCTTCCCAAATAAAATGGCTAGAGACATGGTTGATAAATCTCTTGATTCCGTAATCGCCGTTACTTTAAGTTGCCAATTCCTGCTTAGACATCTTAAGACTTTGTTAATAAGATCCTCATTAGGAAATGTCTTTCCCAATGAGATAAGATGATTAACAATATGAGTAAACCTTTTTTGCATATCTTGAATACTTTCACCTTGGTTCATTCTAAACAATTCATATTCATGAGTAAGAGTGTTTATTCGAGATCGTTTTACCTCACTAGTACCTTCATGAGTTACTTGTAGGGTATCCCACATTTCTTTTGCGGTCTTACAATTTGACGCCCTAAAGAATTCATCATATCCTAAGGATGTGGTGATGATGTTCTTGGCTCTCAAATTGTATTGAACCTTCTTTTTATCATCATCGGTCCATTCACTTCTAGGTGTATTAATTGTCACACTATCTTTAGTTTGTGTTGGGACAAAAGCACCATTTTCAACGGCGTCCCACACATCTAAGTCAATAGCTTCAATAAAAATTTTCATCCTTTCTTTCCAATAGGCATAACCATCCCCATTGAAATAATGAGGTCTATTTATAGAAGAACCTTCATTTGAAAAACCATTTGAAGCCATTACTTCTCTTGAAGCTGCTAAGCTCTTTATACAAGAGTCTAGCTCTGATACCACTTGTTACCAAGTGGCCTCAATACTCAAGAGGGGGGTGAATTGAGTATGAAAACTAAGTTCGCAAATCTTTTACAAATCATTTGATAAACAATTTTCGTTGAAGCTAATTGATGATTAGAGATGATTGGATATAAAAGATAAACACTTTCACTTATAAATACAATAGCCAAAGGTACCAATATTCAAGCAAATTAATAAAACAGTACTTAATATAAAGAGAAGGGTTTAGAGAAAACAAACACAATGATTTATCCTGGTTCAATCACCAATCCACTTGTGATCTACGTCCAGTCCCCAAGCAACAACTTGATATTTTTCACTATATCTTCAAGCTTCAATGGGTGCTTGACAACCACTACAACCTTAAGCACTCAACACTTTGGGATACCTCACCCTTGGGGCTAGAGTCTCTTCAACTAAGGGATACCTCACCTTTTACACTTTGGAGGGATGCCTCACCCTCTTTACAAATCAATAATGATAGATTGAATGAAACTCTCACTAGAGCAGATGATTACAAATTGAAGCTCTAATATGCTCTCAAAGATTTTTCAAATTTTTGGCAGAAAACAGAGCAAGAAATGGATTTGAGGATTGATTCACATTTGGAAGTATTGGTGATCTGTTTTTGGTTCAAGGTCAACCTCAAATAAAGACCCAACTTTGGTATTTATAGTTTCTCAATTAATAGAGTCATTGGGGTGGTTTGGGCATGCATTTAATGCATTTAATATAGTCGTTAGACGCTGTCAGGGTTCGTGTAATCGATTACACAACTTATGTAATCGATTACATTGTTGTTCCAACGTGTTCTTGGCTTTCTGGGCTCTATGTAGTCGATTACATTATTTGTGTAATCGATTACATGGCTTCTGACTTGCTTGTAATCGATTACAATATCCATGTAATCAATTATATGACTTCTGACTTGCTGTGTAATTGATTATAATATCCATGTAATCGATTACATGACTCTTTGAATGTGTTCTTGCCTTTTTGGGCTTGATATAATCGATTACATATATTGTGTAATCGATTACATGGCCTCTGACTTTCTTGTAATCGATTACATTGCTCATGTAATCGATTACATAACTTTGTTTTTGTGTAATCGATTACAAATATCATGTAATCGATTACATTGACCTTTGAACATATTTTTCAAGTCCAATAAAGCTTGTAAGTCATTCTTAACACCTCAAGACACTTGATTAAGCATAAATCCTTTTAAAAGTGTTAGATTCAAGATAGAAACTTAAGTTTTCTTGAAAGCCATGTTTAACTTTGAAATTTTCCATTTATTTTGAAATGATATATTGAAAAAACATTTGAGAAATCTTGAGAGCATTTAACATAAATATTCTAAGTCTTATAACTACATAAACCTCTTGACTTCTTTCTTTGGTCTTGATTTTTCCTTTTGCGCTTGATCTTCTCTTTTGCACTTGATCTTCGCTTTTGCCTTTGTTATCATCAAAAATCATTTGACATGCCTTAGAGACATAAGCATTCACATAAGAAAATTCTTAATAGATAGTCCACAATTTAAAAATAATGGAAAACATGGTGTTCATAAGGATATCAGATACCCAAAACATTTTCTCTTTTTGTACTTCATGGCAAAGATGCATATTCTTTTCAAATTCATAAGGATGATGCAATGATAAGATACTCAAATAAAATCATGATAAATGTAAATGTTGGATGAGAATGATTACTCATTTCTTTGACCTTATTACTTTCTTTTGGCCTTTATGCCCCTTTCTTTCTCTTACTTGAGGGCCTCTATGCCCCTCATGTGCATCTGGTGATAAAGGACCCCTATGTCCCTTTTGCGTATAAGATGGGAGCTTACTCCCTTGCCTTTTTCTCTTGCCTCACAGGGAACTATTTAGGCAAAGTATTTTTCTCACTCCTTTACTACACATGGAACAAGTGTTAACAAGTGGCTTCAAACTCATGAGGGGATTGAGTTTATTAAATATTTGCACAAATCTTTCATAAAACACTTGTATATCAATTTTCGGTGAAGCTATTGATTGATTGAAGTAAATAAATATATGAAATTGATCACTTCACTCACAATTAAATAAGCCAAGATGAATAATATTCAAGCAAGCATATAAAGGTAAAGCTTCAAAGTAAGTAGATAGAGTTGAGAAGAGCAAACACAATTGTTTATCTTGATTTAGCCACCCCTTGTGACCTACGTCTAGTCCTCAAGTAAACCACCCGAGATTTTCCACTATCACTTCAAACTTGAGCTGGTTCTTGAAAACCAAGAGCACTCAACACACCTCTAGGATACCTCACCCATTGTGCTTGAGTCTCAAAACAGGGATACCTCACCCTTTACAACCTTAGAGAGATACCTTACCCTCTTTACAAGTAAGATATACCTCACCCTTTACTTTGTCAAAAGATACCTCACCTTTTTATTTCTTGAGGGATACCTCACCCTCATCTCTATCAAGGGATATCTTACCCTTTTCTCTAGAGGGATACCTCACCCTCTTTACAAGAAATCAAAGAAAGATTGAATGATAAACACTCAAAAGAGTAGATTATACAAGTTAAAGCTCAATGGGTATAAGGATTGATCACACTTTAGCTCATAAAATAGAGAAATATTCAAGGCTGTTAAACTCGTATTCAATGCTTAAACAAGATGTTTTAGATTGATTTCCAACTGTTCTTTAATGCCTAATGACTTGTATTTATAGCCCAATGCATTAAAGAGCCATTGGGAGTGGTTAGAGCATTAATTGTAGCTAAACTAGCCATTTATTTTTTATTCTAGAAACGTGTTTATTTGAATTACAAATCCCTCATTCTAATAAATACGTTTATAGCACAACAGGAAATTGGTTTCTGAAGCATGTTATTCGAATAAAAAAAGTGTTATTCGAATAAACCATTTATAAAACAAAGGGCACATAGCCTATGGAAGCTTCTTATTCGAATAATGCCCTGTGTTATTCGAATAAAGCTTGATGAAATGGAAATCCTAGCATTCTGACTTTGGTTATTAGAATAGGGAAACCCTCTATTAGAATAAACCTATTTGAAAATACTTTAATCAACTTTTAAAACTTGCCAATTGTTTCCAAATGTTCCAACAAGCTTTTAGGCACTTAAAGGCTATTTCTTAAGAAACCAAAAACCATTTTAAAGCCTTGAAACCATGTGTGCTATTTGGGTTCTTGAAAACTAAGTTTAGAGTTTAAGTGTGAACCCCTTTTACCTTTTCAAAAAGATCTAAGTCCTAAAGTTATTCTTGAAGGTCTTGGACTTAATCTTACCATCATCTTCATGTTTGTTATCATCAAAACAATCTTCAAAGGCCAATAGCCAATTACAATAAGCATTCTTTACTTTATCTTCTTATGATCACTTTCATCTTTCATAATGCATAAAATCTTTATGCAAGCTTTCTCAAAACAATGTTAATGCAATCTTTCTCAATATCTTGCTAATGATCATAAGCAATGTAATGCAAAACATTACAACACCAAACAACTCATATGAACATGAGATAATAATCAAGGAAAGCTATACTTTGTAATACTTTCAGTTTGCACATAAGTAATCTCATTTCCATGCGTGATTATAGTTTGCCAAATGGCCTTCAAGGAAAATCTCATAACCTTGTGAAACTCATAGGTTGGAGAAATCAAGAAATACAAAACATTCACTTTGAAACATAGCACATAAAAAACACAACATCTAAATGATAAAGAGAGTCATTTCCGCACTAGACCAATTAAATCAAGATCCTTAAATGCCATCAGGATACTATCTTGTTACAAAATAGTCCATGTTTAAGTGCAAATTGAATTCTTGGAAATCTCCCTAAATCATAATATTTTTACTGTGAGAATAATTACATCTCTGCTTTTGAATGCCTCTTAAATCAGCTCTATTGGACCTCTACAACCCATGTTATACACACAACTCAAGTTATACAAACTAAAACACACACTGTCAGGATCCAATCGAGGCATCAATTGCTCTGTCTTCAAAGTAAAATTGGTTCTTCATCTATTATACATAATTTTTGAAAATTTTACCCAAGGTACTCCTATGTCTTACCTTTCTAATATAGCAACTAGCATGTCAAATAGATCTCTACAACTCAAGATATACAGCCTAGAACACATGTTGTCAGGAACCAGTCACGGCAGCAACTACTCTATTTTCAAATTAAAACTAGTGCTATGTCTAATGGATTTAATTCATGTAAATTTTACCCCAAATAGTCCTATGTATTATCATTCTAATCGAACAAACCTTGTGTCATTTGAAGTTCTAGAACTATAGTTATGCATAATTTTGTACCTGTTGTTCAAGTTGATCTTAGAATGAAGAAAACATATTCCCCATACCATCTTCAAGTCATCTTCACAACCAATTAACAACAAAACACAACATGCAACCCATCTTAACATCAAGCTAAGACATGCATCTATAATTTCAAGCTCAATACTTCAAAGCTATATTTATAAATGTAAGAAAACCCAAAGAAAGCCATGATCAAAGAAATTCAAAGAGGTTTAAAGTGGTTTTCCCTAACCTCTCTTCCTTGAAATCGCAAGCTAGCCTAGCCCAAGAGTGTGGATAACATCGATACTTAGGTTAATGGAAAGATTGGAATCTCCTCTTCAATTTCTCCTTCTTCCTCAATAGCTAATGATGGCTCCAACTAAGGCATGCAAGAGAAGTTTCTTCCTTTTTCCTTCCTCTTCCTCTCTCTTCTATTTCTTTCTTTCCTTCTCTCTCTTCCTTCCTTCCCATTTGCTACTTGTCTTTCTCTTCTCTATTTATTATTATTTTTAACTTATTCATTTAATTGGTAGTCACTTCTTCTATAAGCCTCTTTTTAGCTTGTTCATTAAGTCAAGGTGGCTTCAAGCTTAATCACCTATTTGGCTTCCTCTTCAAGCAATTGTTTAACTTGTTGCCTACACTACACTAACATGTGAGAAGTGTGTGTGCTGTAATTGGAAAAAGGGTGGTTGATTATCACTTAGTTAGGACCTTAGGGAAAATTTAATTTATTATTTAAGCTTTATTATTTATTACCAAGCTCCTCTAAAAATAATTCCATAGCTTCATTTTGTTTCGCTGAGCCCCTTATTATGTCCTATATATATATATATTTTTTTTTTATACACTGATCTATACTCATTCTTAATTGTGCAATTACCTATATTCTTTTCTTTTCTTTTTGCATATATTTCCAAGCACAAATTTCATTCAGAATATAAGACATCCTATATTTTAAAATAAAACAAGCTTATCCTAAGCATAAGTCACATCATATACTATCATAAATAAGCTTATCATATTTACATAACTTAGCCAAAAAAAAAGGGAGGATGTTACAAAATGAATGATTAAAATCCCCTACTAACTAGAAAGATCTTAGTAGAGTCCAGTCGAGCAAACAATCAGTTTGTAATGCCCCCAATTTCTAAATGGAACAAGTGGAAGACCTAAGATGACTTAGTGACTATGGTGAAAAAAAATGCAAAGCGCGAGAGACTAGTCAAACAAATGATCGATTGGGAATGCCCTCAACTTCCAAATGGAATAAAGGGAAGGCCTAAGATAACTGTCGGATTGACTAGCAGTAGATATAGAAAAATAAGATAATGATGAAACAATAAATTTTAATGAATCTTAAGATTTATTTCAAAGTTGTTGGAGGCTGGAAATCTTGATTTAGCTAAATTTAAGTGTTTTAAGCAAATCATAATTTATCAGTGTATGGCCTTAAAGGCCTTATAAGTTAAATGGGTCCTTTGTATTATCTCCTTATTCACGGTTCTTTGCTCCAAAAATAGAAGTTGAAACTATGAGAAAAGAAAAAAAAGAAGAGGAACGAAAGATCAAGGAAGAGGAGGGGAAAAAGAGAAAAATTAAAGGGAAGACTAAAGTTTAAGATCTTCCAAAGCTTGAATCTACATCTCAGCTGCCAAAGGTAGGGGATTTAGAGTTCTTGCACTTCTATTCTACATTTTCTCCATGTATGCACCCTTGGTGCATAGTAGGTCAAAATGAGTTCTAGAGGTGTTTGATAAGTTTTAATTGCTTGAATGTGTTTCAGTGGGTGTTTATGACTCATTTATAGCTTAAGTTTAAGTTAGAAACTTAGAACAACTCATTTAAACCATTGATGCCCAAAAGAGGGGTTTAGGTCAAGTATGTATGATTTTTGGTTCATAGTCCAAATCTAGTAGTTTAACTTAGTGATTGATGATTCTTATGTGTTAATGAACTAATTAGGCACTTCGAATCACTTAGAAACTATTTTAGAAAGACCAAATCTCATGAAGAAATCCAATAGAATAGTGCCCAATTCTGCAGAACCAAGTTTCTGTTATGCGCACCACGACGTGAGGAAGCCACACTGAGGCGTGAGGTTGAATATGATACGTGCGCTGCAGCGTGGAGAAGGTCACGCCGAGGCGTGATGTGAATCAGTATGAAACACAAGAATAGGGCGCCAAGGTGTGCCAACGCTGTGCCACGGTGTGAGGACCAGGATTTCCAAAAATGTCATTTTTTATGTTTTCAAGTTCTTGGTTAGTTGGAATCATTTATGTATGTTTCCTAAGGTGTGTTAAAACATAAATAGGTATAATTTCAAGAGAGAAATTGTTACCTAGCATGTATGAGAATGTTTAAACCTTTGAGCATTCAAGAGTAATGGTTTGCTTTAGGTAAACATCTAGCACCTTAGACCACTATTGTGGTAATGTGTATCACTTAAGAGTAATGAGTGATGAGGTAGTGTTTTAGATGTATTTGTGAAGGATGTTCTAGTAGTATTAGTTTTTATGAGTATCTTTTGATGTTGTGCACCATCATTTAGGCCAAGGGAGATAAGTGAGGAGTGCAAAAGGTTTTTTTGAATGAGGATTCAGCTTAAACTTCTCGATAGTGCCAGGATATATGTAATGTGAGGATGAGCTTTCCCTCTATTTACCATAAGGTAATGCACTAAGCTTGGCTAAAAGTGCTATCAATTTATCAACGTGCACATCAAGGCATTATACAAGACATTCTACACCAGATCGTGATATAGGACAGTGTCTCGGTTCGGATCATCGGTGCGTTTGCATCGGTCTGCCTCATGGACAGAAGAGCTACCAACTGTCCATTGCGATGTACCCACACCCTAACGCCCCCAAGGTCAACAAGTGACCTACACTTGTCTACTCGCACCCGCACATAGGTGTGATTCATCTCCTAGGCGTATAGCCTTAACCAAATAAGTTGACACACTTTTCAATGCATGATATATGATTCAAACACATATACAATCATTATTTTCACAGTATTTCACATACCCTTGCCTTCTCTTGGCGGTGTCACTATTCAACATAATCGGGCCCACCACAACAGCCCAACAACAAACTGCTGTTACTTTCAATCGCGTAGCAATATTATCGCATTTTCACAATCACAATATTTTTCTTACATTTTCAAATCGCGTAAAGATTTTCTAACGTTTTCTCAATCACATAAACATTTTATCATATTTTCTTAATCGCATGGCCAAGAATTACTATTTTTAATTCGCGTAAAATATTTCTAACATATTCTAAGCCCAAATTAAAACTTTTCTCATTTATTTTCAAAATCCGACTTTAATTCCAATATTTCTTTAATAATTCATCTATAATTAATAATTCCAACATTTTCTCACTAAAAAAATAGTATTTTCTACTATTTTCCACAAAATAACATTTCTTTAATTAAATTGTGATATTACAGCTCAAAATTTCCTAACGCGCTTCAAAATCCAAAGGGTGAGCTATATGTCAGTAAATTTCAAGTTTCAACTTTTATTTTACTTCATGACTTAATTATGCTAATTTTAAATTCTAAAAAGTAGATTACTTTCTTTTTAGATCTAAAACCCATCAAATTAATTTCTTATCGATTAAATACCTAAATCTACACTTAGTAAATAACTTTGAATCTAGGATATCAAAAATATATATGTTGGTCATTGAGCATCTTAGTTCTAGGTTGGACTAAGTATGTATGATAGAATGTATGTTAACTTAGTATCTTTACTTACTAAAGTATAACCTTCTAGATGCTTCAAACATATCTTATTTAACATGTGTTAAGATTATGTTTATTATGCTATGTATGACTGGTTTTGGTTTAAGCATACTGAGAATTGTTGATTCTCACCCCACTGGGTTACCATGTAATTCTAAGTGAGAGTTCTTCCAAGAACAAGACGAAAAAGGAAGCCAAGGATTAGCATAGTTCTAGTTTTAGTAGTTATGATATAATTGATGTATCTTTTAGTACTTCTTTTGTAATGTAAAGAATTATATAATGCTTCTAGCCTTTGCTAAGGCTAATGTTGTTTATGTATATATGCATTTTTACTAAGAGTTTTTTGTTTTCCGCATTTCATATGGCTCTCTATAATATTTTCAATGAACATTATAGATATATGATCAGGTTATTATGTATGTAGTGACATTGTAATGCTGTTTATCTCTTTAAATGTTATTTATATCGAGATATTAGTATTAGGATGTTACATTATGGTATCAGTGCAGTTCATCCTATTAAGTCGAGGTATGGACTGACTATGCTTAGGCATATTTAGGAGTTCCTTTTTATGAATTGTGCTTTTCTAGTCTCTTGCATGAGATGCTCTGATAGAATTGCATGATTTGCCTTAGGTTAGTTAGTTATTAGCTACTGTTACATGATATTGAGACTACAGCTCAATATATATTATTTCTGTGTGTACAGGAAACTATGACACCGCTAAGGTGAGTTAGGGGAACAAGGTATTTGACCTCAGAAGGCCCATATATAGCCGAAGCATTCATGGTTATGGAAAATGCCACGAGAGAGCAAACAACCATTACGGAAGGATGCTAGAGTGGATGGAAGCTAATCCACCTCACCAAACTCCACCACTAGTGTAGCCAGTATAGGAAGTCAGAAGGAATCAAAACTTCCAGGACTTGACAGCTTTTCGTCAGACGAGCCCTCCACTGTTTAGAGGCGAGTACAACCCTACTAAGCCTAAGGAGTGGCTTAGTGAGATGGAAAAGATCTTTGATGTAATGGTTTGCTTGGAGGAGCAAAAGGTATCCTTCGCCTCCTATATGTTGAAAGGAGAAGCGGAGCACTAGTGGAAAGGTACTAAGAGGGTACTAGAAGCCGCAAGAACTCAGGTGTCTTGGGAGGTCTTCAAGATAACCTTTTTGGAGAAGTTTTTCCTACAAACTCTATATGATGGAAAGAAAGTGAAGTTTATGCAATTAGTACAAGGAAGCTTGTCACTAGATTAGTATGTGGCCAAGTTTGATGAGTTGTCAAAATTCTCTTCGTATTTTCGTTATCATTCGGACGAGAAATGATGATGTTTGAAATTCGAAACTAGCTTAAGGAGTGAGATTTAAAGTATGGTGAAACCTATGGAGATCAGGGATTTTCCTTCTCTGGTCAACAAATGCAAGATTGTGGAGTCAAGTGCTCATAGCCCTCAATTAGAGAAAAGGGCATAAGATTTCCTGAAGAGGATGCGAGAGGATGATAAGAGTAAACAGGGTGCTCCTAAAACGAGCAGCCCTAAAGGAAAAGGCAAAAAGAGGTCTAAGGTACCTCAGTGCACTAAATGTAAGAAGACACATGGACGCAAACCTTATTTGGCAAGCCGGTCTATGTGTTACACCTGTGAGAAGTCAGGACATTTTTCTAGAGATTATCCTATGAAGAAGGAAGATGTGCCTACCCCAAAGCCACTAGCCAAAGGATGAGTTTACACTTTAAGCGGAACAGAGGTGGCCCAGTCTTCTGACCTCATCCAAGGTAAAGACATAATTCTTAATCATCTTTTAAATGTCATATATGATCTAGGAGCATCCCACTCCTTTATTTCTTATGATTGTGTATGTATATTAGATTTGCCTATATCAGAGTTACTATATGACCTGTCTGTTTCCACACCCACTGGTAAACTAGTCATAGCTTTGAAAGTATGTCTTTACTGTTGTATAAGAATTGAGGATAGAGTCTTCTTTGTTAATCTTATATATTTACCCCTTGTGGACATAGATGTCATTCTCGGTATAGATTGGTTGTCATCCAATCATGTGGTCTTAAACTGTTCAGATAAGACTCTAGTTTTTCTGTCTGATACACCTTCCAGAGTTGTTTCTTCTGAGTCTGTCTATCTCAATGCTAATCAGGTCAATCATTGTTTGGTAGAAGGAGCTCTAGAATATGTTCTTCTTTTCTCATTAGATGTAGAGGTTGAGCAGAACCTAGACAGTCTACCTATGGTATGGAATACCCAGAGGTATTTTTGAGTGACATAGCAGAGTTGCCACCAGAGAGAGAAATAGAGTTTACTATAGATTTAGTGCTGAGTACAAGACCTATATCTATAGCACCCTATAGGATGATACCTCTAGAATTAGCAAAACTCAAGAAACAATTAAAAAATTTATTGGACAAGTAATTCATTAGGTCCAGTGTTTTTCTATGGGGAGCACTAGTGTTACTGGTGAAGAAGAAAGATGGTACCATGAGGTTATGTGTTGACTACAAGCAGTTGAACAAGGTAACCATCAAGAATAAGTATTTGTTGCCTAGAATAGATGATCTAATGGATCAATTAGGAGGGGATTCAGTGTTTTCCAAGATTGATCTAAGATATGGGTATCATCAAATCAGAGTTAAGGGAGAGGATATCCCTAAGACTACTTTTAGAACTAGGTATATACATTATGAGTATCTTGTGATGTCCTTTGGGTTGATGAATGCTCCAGCAGTGTTTATGGATTACATGAACAAAGCTTTTAGACCTTACCTAGACAAGTTTGTGGTAGTGTTTATTGATGACATCCTTATTTATTCAAAGGCAAGGGAAGAACATGAGCAGCATGTCAGGATAGTTTTAGATATCCTTAAAGAAAAGAAATTGTTTGCCAAATTGTCCAAGTGTGAGTTTTGGCTAACAGAAATTCAATTTTTGGGCTATGTTATTTCTAAAGAAGGAATCTTAGTGGACCGTAGCAAAGTTGACGCAGTGTTGCAGTGGGAGAGTATCACCACTATGACTGAGATAAGGAGCTTTATTGGCCTGGTTGGGGTATTACAGAAGGTTTATCAAGGTTTTTCTCAGTTGGCATTGCCTTTGACTAAGTTGACTAGAAAGGGTAGTACTTTTGAGTGGACTTAAGACTGTGAGAATAGTTTTCAAGAGTTAAAGAAGAGGTTGACTACTATGCTAGTGTTGGTAATTCTGAATCCCCATGAGAACTTTGAAGTATTTTGTGATGCTTCAAAGATGGGACTAGGGTCTGTTTTAATGCAAAATAGGAAAATAGTTGCCTATGCATCAAGGTAATTAAGGTCACATTAGGAGAACTTTCCTACGCATAATTTGGAGTTAGCAGCTATAGTGTTTTTCTTAAATATTTGGAGGCAATATCTCTATGGAGTCCAGTTTGAGGTGTTCAACAATTATAAGAGTTTAAAATACTTGTTTGATCAGAAGGAGCTGCACATGAGACAAAGAAGATGGACGAAATTCTTAAAAGACTATAACTTTGAGTTAAAGTATCATCCGGGCAAAGCCAATGTAGTGGCTGATGCACTATGTAGGAAATCCCTACATGTGTCCCAAATGATGGTCCAAGAGAGTGAACTTCTCAAGAGTTTCAGGGATTTGAGTCTAGCGGTAACTGCTCTTTGTGAGTAGAGTGGACATAGTAAATCACTTAAGGATTTAAATTTTAGAAGCTCAAAAGGAGGATGAAACTCTTGTGATTACCATGCGACAATGAAGATGAGTTTTGATGATAACAAACATGGAGATGATGAGAAGACGAAGTACAAGTTCTTCAAGTTTAGGTTTAGGACTTAGGATCTCTATTGTACAGAGCTTTTATAGAATATCTCAGTATTTGACTTAAAAGATCTAAGAACATGTTTTCCTACAAACTAAATTAAAGTTTTAATATGGCTTTGAAAATCAAAGAGTTTGTAGATTTTAAAAAATCACATGATCTGTTTCTTAAAAGCGTTTTCACATTTTGAAACAGAGGTATTCGAATAGCCTTGAAGGTATTCGAATACAATCCTTCTGAAAAATGCTTTTTAGAACGTGTTTTAACCAGTGGTATTCGACTACCTCTTTGTGGTATTCGAATAACCTGCTTCTGAGATGATTTATGAGAAACTGAAAACCAGTGGTATTCGAATAACCTGTGTCCAAATTGTTTTCTCTGAGAACTGAAACCAGTGGTATTCGAATACCCCTTAATGGTATTCGAATAACCCACGAGATTCTGTTTTGGTTTTTGAATTTATACGTAAATGGATTCGCATTTATTATGATATTAATTTCCTCAACGATCTTTTCTGATCAAAGTCTTTATAAATAGAGACCTTGCCTCACGTCTGAAACACACAAAATTTTTGAGATTATTTTGCTTGTGCTAAAATGCTGTTTACATATTTCTCTCTTTTTCTCTGTGCTCTTTTGGTAAAATTCTGAGATATTCTTAGAGAGCTCTATAGTGCTTCAATTTGTATTACCTGCTCTGAGTGAGAGGTTCTCTTCATCTACATTTTATTATTCTGTATCGAGGGTGAGGTATCCCTCAAGGTTTGTATAAGGGTGAGGTATCCCTGCAGGCTGAGACTTTAGCACAAGGGTAGAGTTTCCCTGTGTGTGAAAAGTGCTCTTTTGTGTAACGGTTGCAAGCACCTATTGAAACTTGTATACATAGTGAAAAATCTCGGCTTTCGAGGACTGGACGTAGACCACAAGTGGGTTAGTTTTCGAACCAAGATAAATACTGTGCCTGCTTCTCTCTTCTTAATTTCTTTAGTTTATACAATTTTAATTTACTGTATATTTATTTTCCACTATTTTTATTATTTCTTTTCTTCTTCTCGTTCCTTCTGTGCTTTTATTTATTAAGTTTTAATATTTATATTTTATTTTAAAAGAGGTTTTGCAAAATTTTAATACTCAATTCACCCTCCCTCTTGAGTACTGGAAGCCACTTAGTAACAAGTGGTATCAGAGCTAGACTCTTGTATAAAGAGCTTAGCAGCTTCAAGAGAATATAGCTTCCTCAAATGATTTTTCAGAAGGATCTTCCATAAACCGACCACCCTTCTTCAATGGGGATGGTTATGAATATTGGAAGGAAAGAATGAAAATCTTCATCGAAGCTATTGATCTAGATGTATGGGATGCTGTTGAAAATGGCGCTTTTAGACCCACACGTGAGGTCGATGGTGTAAGGACCGAAACACCACGAAATAAATGGTCTGATGAAGACAAAAGAAAAGTTCAATATAATTTAAAAGCCAAAAATATTATTACTATTGCTTTGGGATATGATGAGTTTTTTAGAATTTCAAATTGCAAAACTGCTAAAGAAATGTGGGACACTTTGCAAGTTACCCATGAGGGTACTAGTGAAGTAAAGAGGTCGAGAATCAATTCTCTAACTCGTGAATATGAATTATTCAGAATGAACCAAGGAGAAAGCATTCAGGAAATGCAAAAGAGGTTCACCCACATAGTTAATCATCTTGCATCTTTAGGTAAAAAATTTTCTAACGAAGATTTGATTAACAAAGTTTTGAGATGTCTTAGCAGGATTTAGCAACCTAAGGTAACAGCTATATTAGAATCAAGGAACTTGTCAACAATGACTCTAGCTACCCTCTTTGAAAAACTTCATGAGCACGAACTAGAACTGAGCAGATTAAACCAAAGCAAAGAAAACGATAAAAAGAAAAAGGGGATAGCGCTCAAAGCCACTTCCTCAACATTCGACAATGATGATGAAGAAAATGAAGAAAGCTCAGAAAACATCGAGGTAAATGAAGAAAATCTTAGTTTGTTAGTTAAAAAATTTGGTAAATTTCTCAGGAAAAAGGGAACGCAAAGAAGACCTCCCTTCCCTCTGAAGAAGACTCATTACAAAGGCAAAGGAGCTTCATCGACTCCAACTTGCTATGAATGTGGCAAACCTGGTCACATAAAAATAGAGTGCCCAGTTTACCAAAAGAAAAAGGAGAAATTTGAAAAGAAGCCCTTCAAGGAAAGAAAAGGAAGAAAAGCCTATATAGCATGGGATGAAAACGACATGGATTCAACTGACAGCTCAAATAGCGAAGAAGAAGAAAGCAAAAATGAGGTAAGTTCTAATACTACTTTATTGCCTTCTTATGATAAGTTACAAGATGCTTTTGAAGAATTACATGAAGAGTCTTTAAAACTCACAAAAATTATTTCTTCTTCTAAGAAAACAATCTCTTCTTTAGAAAATCAAATTCTTGTTTTAAATAAAGAAATAGAAGAATTGAAAGTTGAAAATGAAACTTTGGGAATTATTGATGCATGCACAAATCATTCTTCACATGCTTCTACGTCTTCATCTTGTTTTTCATGTCATACGCTTGAAAAATAAATTCAAGACTTAAAGAACACTCTTTCTAAATTCACCTTTGGAAGAGATAATTTAAATATTTTATTAGGAAGACAAAGAGTGGTTTTTCAAAAAGCGGGGATAGGTTATAACCCGAAAAATCAATAAAAACTCTATAAGAATTTCTTTGTGCATTCTAGCATTTCAAGTAGCCCTTTTATTAAATGTTTTTACTGTGGAAAGAAAGGACATAGTGCATTCAACATGTAATGCAAGGAAAAATATTAATACAAAAATTGGAACAAAAATGGTTTGGGTTCCCAATGGCACTATACCCAAAACTAACACACCAGGACCCAAGAAAGTTTGGGTACCAAAGGTTAAAAACTAAACTTGTGTTGTAGGTGTGCTTGAAAGCCAGGAGTTCAAATTAGTATCTCGATAGTGGCTGTTCCAAGCACATGACCGGGGACGATTCGAAATTCACCATGCTTATTCCAAAGAATCATGGACACGTTACTTATGGTAATAACAACAAAGGAAAAATTCTTGGAATCGGCAAAGTCGGTAAAAACCCTAACTCCTCTATTGAAAATGTGTTGCTTGTTGAAGGCTTGAAACATAACTTGCTTAGTATTAGCCAATTATGTGATAAAGGAAATAGAGTAATATTTGATTCAAATTGTTGCATAATTGAAGATAAAAATGATAAGCATGTTAGATTCATTGGTCATAGAGTAAATAACATCTATATGATTAGTCTTGATGATATATCTTTAAATGATGCAAAATGCCTTTTAAGTAAGAATGATGATTCATGGTTATGGCATAGGAGAATTGCACACATTCACATGGATCACTTAAAGAAGTTGGTCTCTAAAGAACTAGTAATTGGACTACCCAAGCTTAATTTTGTAAAAGATAAACTATGTGATGCATGTCAAAAGGGTAAACAAATAAAGGTCTCTTTTAAAGCAAAAAATATAATTTCAACTACTAGACCTTTACAACTTTTGCACATGGATCTATTTGGACCTTCTAGAACTATGAGCTTTGGTGGGAATTACTACGCTTTAGTGATTGTGGATGATTTTTCTAGGTTTACATGGACTTTATTTCTTGCAAATAAAAATGATGCATTTCTAGCTTTTAAAAGACTTGCCAAAGTTATTCAAAATGAAAAAGGTTTTCAAATATCTTCTATAAGAAGTGATCATGGTGGCGAATTTGAAAATAATGTTTTTGAAAATTACTGTGATGAATATGGCGTTAATCATAATTTCTCTGCCCCTAGAACTCCACAACAAAACGGAGTTGTAGAAAGGAAAAATCGTTCTTTAGAAGAAATGGTGAGAACTATGCTTAATGAGGCTACTCTTCCTAAGTACTTTTGGGCGGATGCTGTAAGTACAGCTTGTTATGTAATGAACAGGGCCCTTATAAGGCCTATTTTAAAGAAAACCCCATATGAGTTGTATAAGGGAAAAAAGCCAAATGTCTCACATTTTCATGTTTTTGGATGCAAATGTTTTGTTTTAAATAATGAAAAAGATAACTTAGGCAAGTTTGATGCTAAGTCTGATGAAGGTATATTTCTTGGTTATTCAAATCATAGTAAAGCTTTTCGTATATATAATAAAAGAACTATGACTATTGAAGAATCTATACATGTTGCATTTGATGAAACTGACCCAAATGGATCGAGAAAGGATCTTGTTATTGATGATGTTGCAGAAGTCTTAGCGGAAACACATTTGGATAGCAAGGAAAAAGAAATCAAGGAGCAAGAAAATAAACAAAGACAAGAAGATTCACAAGCCTTGGAACTTCCCAAGGAATGGCGAACTTCAAAATATCATTCCCTTGATCAAATAATCGATGATGTATCTAAAGGTGTAAGTACTCGTAATTCTCTTAGAAATGCTTGTAATCACTTAGCTTTTGTTGCTAAAATTGAACCTAAGGATTTAATTGAAGCTTTTGATGATGAACATTGGATCTTAGTTATGCATAAGGAATTAAATCAATTTGAAAGAAATCAAGTTTGGGAATTAGTTGCTAGACCTAATGATCACCCTATAATTAGCACCAAATGGGTTTTTAGAAACAAACTTGATGAAAATAGTTTAATAACTAGAAATAAAGCTAGATTGGTTGCTAAAGCTTATAATTAAGAAGAAGGAATAGATTATGAAGAAACCTATACACCGGTAGCTAGATTAGAAGCTATTAGAATGTTACTTGCTTATGCTTGCATCATGGATTTCAAATTATATCAAATGGATATTAAAAGTGCTTTTCTAAATGGCTTTATTCAAGAGGAGGTTTTCGTTGAACAACCTCCAGGTTTTGAAAATCATGAACTACCCAACCATGTTTTTAAACTTAAAAAGGCCTTATATGGCTTAAAGCAAGCTCCTAGAGCTTGGTATGAAAGGTTGAGTAAGTTCCTTTTAGAAAATGATTTTTAAGAGAAAAAGTCGATACTACCCTTTTTATTAAAAATAAAAAGCATGACATTCTTCTTGTGCAAGTATATATAGATTATATTATCTTTGGTGCTACTAATGAATCCCTGTGCAAAAAATTTGCTAAGACAATGCAGAATGAATTTGAAATGTCGATGATGGGAGAGCTGAATTTCTTCCTCGGACTTCAAATCAAACAAATAAACGAAGGAAAATTCATAAGTCAAACCAAATACTACAAGGAATTGCTCAAAAGATTCAAAATGGAAAACGCTAAACATATGGCCACTCCAATGGACACTTGTTGCTATTTGGACAAAGATGAAGGAGGTAAATTAGTAGAAATAATCGAATACAGAGGTATGATTGGATCTCTCCTTTATCTTACTGCTAGTAGGCCAGATATTATGTTTAGTGTATGCATGTGTGCTAGATATCAGGCAAATCCTAAGGAATCTCATTTAAGTGCTGTTAAACGAATAATGAAATACCTAGTAGGCACTTCACAAATGGGCTTGTGGTACCCTAAGGATGCCTCATGTAGCCTAATAGGTTATTCTGACTCTAATTTTGCTGGGTGCAAATTGGATAGAAAAAGTACTAGTAGGACATGCCACTTGCTTGGTAGTTCTTTAGTTTCTTGGCATAGTAAGAAACAAAATAGTCTGGCTTTGTCTACTCCTGAGGCTGAATATGTTGCAGCCGGGAGTTGTTGTGCTCAAATCCTATGAATGAAGCAATAACTTTTAGACTATGGTCTTCAGCTTGATCACATCCCGATAAGATGTGATAACACTAGTACAATAAATATATCTAAGAATCCCATTCTGCATTCCAGAATAAAGCATATAGAGATAAGACATCACTTTATCAGAGATCACGTACAAAAAGGGGATTGCATTCTTGAATTTGTTGAAACATCTAAGCAACTTGCAGATATTTTCACTAAACCCCTAGCAAAAGAAGCATTCTTTTATATAAGAGGAGAATTGGGCATAATTGATCAATCCAACATATAATTGCTTGTTATTTGCTTAAATATGTTTTTTAATCTTTCTTGAATTATTACTGACTTGAGCGTCGGAGTTATCCCGAAATCTTTTTTGCAGGTACTCCATCAACAGGTATGCTTTCGTCTCTCAAAAATTCAATTTCTGGACATAGATATGTGTTTTCTTGTTTAGTTATTCGAATACCTCCATATGGTATTCGAATACCATTGCTGTTATACGTGCAAACTTGTGTTTTTCTAATAAAGCTATTCGAATACCATCAGGGTTATTCGAATACCCTGAGGTTTTCTTTTTCAATTTTTCTCATAGGGCTCTAGAGTATTCGAATACCTTGTAAGATATTCGAATGCTTGCTCTTCTTGCCTTATCTTCTTTTTGTGAGTATTCGAATACTGTCATAAGCATTCAAATACCATAGACTGACAATCAAGCCAAATTTGGCCATCTATTCGAATACCTGGTGAGGTATTCGAATACCCTCTATCTGAAGGCTGCGTCATTTGATCTTTCCCCAACATTTTATTCGAATACCTCCTCATGGTATTCGAATAGATCTGGCTATTCTTTAAATACCCCCCCTGCGTATCCGAATACGTCTCTCTCTTTTCTCTCCATTTTTAAAAACTCTTTGCTTTCCCTCCTCTCTCCTAAACCTCTCCTTCTCACGTTTCTCACCATTTCTACCCCTTCTCTTCGCTCCATCTCCTCCTTTTCTTTTCCATCTATGACCTCATCTTCCTTTCGCTCTAAGCATCCTCGTACGAAGAAGGCTCTATGCAACAACCCGCTGGATCTTCGCAGGCTTTCCTCCAACGAACAACAGCTTGGGTGCTTCATTCCCCACTTTCGAGAGCATAAACTGGTGCAACCGAAGTACCTCAACTTGGGGTTCTTCGAAAGAGAAGGTGGTTTTGACTTTCTGAACTGGCTAAATCACCAAGGCATACTTCGCTTCTGCTCTTACTCAACTGCTCTGTATCCTGACCTGGTCAAGATGTTCTATTACAACCTGAAGATTGAAGGTCAAGAGCTACACTCCAATGTCTGCGACCAAAACATTGTGATCACACCCAGCGATTGGGTTCAGATGTTTGGCTTGCAGTTAACTAGCCGCTATACTAAAGAAGATTCACTCCTCCAACTCTTCGACAAGAACAGAGCAATTGAAGATGTTCTAAGACCTGGGTTGGCTTTACCTTCGACTCAAAAGAGAGTCAAAGGAGGCATGATGAAGAGTCAAGACAGGCTCCTACATTATGCTTATGCCCACATCCTAGCTCCTAGAGGTGGGAACTACGCCTATATAAGTGAAGATGATGTGTTCATGCTGTAGATTCTAAAAGCAAGGCCTTCAGATTAACTGGCCCGTCTTCATTATGAAGTATATGATGGGGGCAAAAGGTAAAGAGCGGTCTGAGCTTCTATATGGCGTGATCATTACTGCCTTTTTAGGCAAGTATCCACATATTCTGGAAACTAAGCGAGTGACTTCGCTAACCCATCATCATGTGTTTGGGTCCTTTACCCTTAACAAAATGAAAATGATCAAGACCGATGAAGGCTGGGTGTTCCCAGTGGAAGTTGATGATGATGAGGACGACCCTCAAGGCGATCCTACTACCCCTGCTGCTGCTGCTGATATCCCTGCTCTTGCTCTTGTCACAAATGAGCAAATCCTGGCTTCTCTGTTGGATAACAGAACTTACATGGAGAACACTTTCACTATTCTGTTTGACAGAATAACTGGTGTTGAGTGTGAACAGGATGCCCTTCGAGCTCTGCTGTCTGGAAACGACCCTGCCTTTCCTCCTCCACGACCAGATGCCTATTTCTAGGACTTGCTTAGTCTTAGGATCTGTTACTTATGTTATGTTTTTTGGCTGTTTGATGTTTTTTGGCTGTCTTTTGATAAAAATTGTATATGAACTTGGCTAATTATATTTAATGCAATGAGTACTTTCAATTAATCTGTTGCCAATTACAATCGTTTATTGTTTATCTCATGCATATTTGTCACAGTGCCTTATTGAATAAATGCATCATTTTTTATCATGTCAAAAAGGGGAGAAAAATAATCAATCTTATTTGAGAAAAGACAGGTTAAATTGGATTAATACTGGCTCTTGGATTCCAAAAGAAAGGGGGAGAATGTGTTTGTTTTGTTATTAAATTACCTCTAAGAGTAAGTCTCCTATCTTTTTGAATTCCATTTTATATGAACTAATGCTTTTCTCAATGGTAGTTTGTCATCATCAAAAAGGGAGAGAATGTGATTACTATGCGACAATGAAGATGAGTTTTGATGATAACAAACATGGAGATGATGAGAAGGACAAGTCCAAGTTCTTCAAGTTTAGCTTTAGGACTTAGGATCTCTATTGTACAGAGCTTTTATAGGATATCTCAGTATTTGACTTAAAAGATCTAAGAACATGTTCTCCTACAAACTAAATTAAAGTTTTAATATGGCTTTGAAAATCAAAGAGTTTGTAGATTTTCAGTAATCACATGATTTGTTTCTGAAAAGCTTTTTTCACATTTTAAAACAGAGGTATTCGAATAGCCTTGAAGGTATTCGAATACAATCCTTCTGAAAAATGCTTTTTAGAACGTGTTTTAACTAGTGGTATTCGAATACCTCTTTGTAGTATTCGAATAACCTGCTTCTGAGATGATTTATGAGAAACTGAAAAATAGTGGTATTCGAATACACCCCAGTGGTATTCGAATACACCCCAGTGGTATTCGAATAACCTGTGTCCAAATTGTTTTCTCTGAGAACTGAAACCAGTGGTATTCGAATACCCCTTAATGGTATTCGAATAACCCACGAGATTTTGTTTTGGTTTTTGAATTTATACATAAATGGATTCGCATTTATTATGATATTAATTTCCTCAATGATCTTTTCTGATCAAAGGCTCTATAAATAGAGACCTTGCCTCACGTCTGAAACACACAAAATTTTTGAGATTATTTTACTTGTGCTAAAACGCTGTTTACATATTTCTCTCTTTTTCTCTGTGCTTTTTTGGTAAAATTCTAAGATATTCTTAGAGAGCTCTATAGTGCTTCAATTTGTATTACCTGCTCTGAGTGAGAGTTTTTCTTCATCTACTTTCTATTATTCTGTATCGAGGGTGAGGTATCCCTCAAGGTTTGTATAAGGGTGAGGTATCCCTGCAGGCTGAGACTTTAGCACAAGGGTAGAGTTTTCCTGTATGTGAAAAGTGCTCTTTTGTGTAACGGTTGCAAGCACCTATTGAAGCTTGTATACATAGTGAAAAATCTCAGCTTTCGAGGACTGGACGTAAACCACAAGTGGGTTAGTGGTCGAACTAGAATAAATACTGTGCCTGCTTCTCTCTTCTTAATCTCTTTAGTTTATGTAATTTTAATTTACTATATATTTATTTTCCGCTATTTTTATTGTTTCTTTTCTTCTTCTCGTTCCTTCTGTGCTTTTATTTATTAAGTTTTAATATTTGTATTTTATTTTAAAAGAGATTTTGCAAAATTTTAATACTCAATTCACCCCCTTCTTGAGTACTGGAAGCCACTTGGTAACAACTCTAAAGGACATCAGTGAGTAGATCTTTTTAGGAACCCTAGAGGATTTTGATATGACTGGCGATGGAATGATAAAGTTTAGAGATAGACTTTGTGTTCCAAGATAGTCAAAGATCAAAGAGAGTATTCTAGAAAAAAGCTCACAGAAGTAACTATACCATCCATCCCGGAACCACTAAGATGTATCAAGATTTAAGGATAATGTTTTGGTGGTCTGGAATGAAAAGAGACATAGCAGAATATGTCTCAAGGTGTTTAATTTGTTAGAAAGTGAATATTGAACATCAGAAGCCTGCAGGACCATTACAATCTTTAGGAGTCCCTAAATAGAAGTCAGATAAGATTTCTATGGACTTTGTAATGCATCTACCCTGGGTACTGTTAGGATATGATGCAGTTTGGGTCATAGTGGATACATTGACCAAATCTTCCAACTTTTTGCCAATGAGAGTTAACTATCCTTTAGAGAAATTAGCTCAGGTATATTTGAAGGAGATAGTTAGGTTGCACGGAGTCCCCATAAGCATAGTTTCCAATAGGGATCCCAGATTCACATCTAGATTTTGGGGAGCCTTGCAAGAGGCGATCGGGACTAAGTTAAGTCTTAGTACAGCTTATCACCTGCAGACAGATGGGCAAACAGAGAGGACTATCCAAACCCTTGAGGATATGCTTAGGACATGTGTTTTTGAACAATAGGTAGTTGGGACAAGTTCTTACCTTTAGTGGAGTTTGCCTAAAACAATAGCTACCATTACAACATAGGTATAGCATCCTATGAGGCTTTATATGGAAGAAAGTGTAGATCGCCTCTATGTTGGTATGAAGTAGGTGAGAGAACCATCCTAGGTCTAGAGTTTGTCCCGTAGACCACAGAGCAAATCAAGATGATTAAGGATAGGTTGGTTACTGCTCAAAGTCAGAAAAAGAGTTATGCTGACAAGAGAATGAGACCTCTTGAGTTTGATAAGGGAGACCATGTCTTTTTAAGAGTTACTCCTACTACAGAGATTTGTAGAGCATTAAAAACATGAAAGTTAAATCCTCGTTTTCTTAGTTCCTACCAAATTCTGAATAAAGTTGGACCCGTAGCCTACCAGATAGCCCTTCCTCTCAGTTTGTTAAACTTTCATAATGTTTTTTCATGTGTCTCAGTTGACAAAGTATAATCCACATCCTTTGCATATCATAGAACATGAATCCATACAGTTAAGAGATGATTTGTCTTATGATGTACAACTGGTAAGGATCGTGGGCAGAGGGGTCAGAGAGTTTAGAGGTAAGTAGATTCCTCTGGTGAAGGTTTTATGGTGTGGTAATGACACCGAGGAGGCAACTTGGGAGTTAGAGTCCCACTTACAGCAGGACTTTCCAGAGTTGTTCTTAGCAGGTAAACAATTTTAGGGTGAAAATTTTAAAAAGAAGGAGAGAAATATAATACCCTTAATGACATATTAGACTTGTGTATATATACAAAGGATAGCATATGACTTGCTTAACATGTATGTTTAATTTTGTGACAAATAGAGTTAGTTTAAGCACTTTGATATAACTTCAAAGGTGAAAAATAGCTTAAAATGACTCAGATAATAGCATAAATTGCTTAGATGAGGGAAATAAATGTGAATAATTTATTTCAAGGTCACAAATGTATGAAACAAGATGTAGTTAAAGTTTCAAGGAAAATTGTGTTAGTTTGGCATTTTTAGGCATACTGGTTGTGCATTTTATGCCAAATTAACTAGCAACAGATATGGAAAAAAAAGATAAAGATGAAACAACAATTTTTAATGAATCTTAGTATTTATTCCAAAGTGGTTGGATGATGAAAATCTTGATTTAGCTAAATCTAAGTATTTTTAGCAGATTGAGATTTATCAGTGTATAGCCTTAAAGGCCTTATAAGTTAAATGGATCCTTTGTTTTGTTTCCTCATTCACAGTTCTTTGCTCCAAAACAAAAGCTGAAACTGTGAGAGAAGAAAGGAAAGAAGAGGAAGGAAAGATCAAGGAAAAGGAGGAGAAAAAGAGGAAAGCTAAAAGGAAGACTAAAGTTTGAGATCCTCCAAAGCTTGAATCTACATCTCAGCTGCTAAAGGTAGGGGATTTAGAGTTCTTGCACTTCTATTCTACATTTTCTCCATGGATGCACCCTTGGTGCATAGTAGGTCAAAATGAGTTCTAGAGGTGTTTGATGAGTTTTAATTGCTTGAATGTGTTTCAATGGGTGTTTATGACTTGTTCATAGCTTAAGTTTGAGTTAGAAACTTAGAACATCTAATTTAGACCATTGATGCCCAAAAGAGGGGTTTAGGTTAAGTATGTATGATTTTTGGTTTATAGTCCAAATCTAGTGATTTAAGTTGGTAATTGATGATTCTTATGTGTAAATGAACTAATTAGGGACTTAGAATCACTTAGAAACTATTTTGGAATGGCCAAATCTCATGAAGAAATCCAATGGACCAGTACCTGGTTTTGCAGAATTCTGTAGAACCTAATTTCTGCTATGCGCGCCATGGCATGAGGAGGCCACGTCGAGGTGTGAGGTTGAATCTGATATGTGCTCTGCAATGTGGAGAAGGTCACACCGAGGCGTGGTGCGCATCAGTATGAAACCCGAGAGTAAGACGTCACGGCGTGAGGACCAAGATTTCTAATAATGTCATTTTTGATATTTTCAAGTTCTTGGTTAGTTTGAATCATTTATGTATGTTTCCTAAGGTGTGTTAAGACATAAATAGGTATAATTTTAAGAGAGGAATTATTACCTAGTATGTATGAGAAAGTTTAAACCTGTGAGCATTCAAGAGTAATGGTTTGTTTTAGGTAAACATCTAGCACCTTAGGCCACTTTTGTGGTAATGTGTATCACTTAAAAGTAATGAGTGATAAGGTAGTGTTTTATATGTATGTATAAAGGATGTTCTGGTAGTATTAGTCTTTGTGAGTATCCTTTGATGTTGTGCATCATCATTTAGGCAAAGGGAGATAAGTGGGGAGTTTAGAAGGTTCTTTGGAACGAGGATTCAGCCCGAACTTCTCGATAATTCTGGGATATGTGTAATGTGAGGATGAGCTTTCCCTCTATTTACCACAAGGTATTGCACTAAGCCAATAATCCTAGTTGAACATATTAGTTCGAGGTTAGACTAAGTATGTATGATAGAATATATGTTAACTTGGTATCTTTAGTTACTAAAGTATAACCATGTAGATGCTTTAAACATATCTTATCTAGCATGTGTTAAGATTATGTTTATTATGCTATATATGACTAGTTTTGGTTTACTTATACTGAGAATTGTTGATTCTCACCCCGCTGTGTTACCATGTAATTCTAGGTGAAAGTTCTTCCAAGAACAAGACGAAAAAGGAAGCCAAGGATTTGAATAGTTCTAGTCTTAGTAGTTATGTTATAATTAATGTATCTTTTAGTACTTCTTTTGTAATGTAAAGAATTATGTAATACTTTAAGCCTTTGCAAAGGCTAATGTTGTATATGTATATATGCATTTTTGCTATGAGTTTTATGTTTTTCACATTTCATATGCCTCTCTATATTGTTTCCAATGAACATTATGGATAAATGATCATGTTATTATGCATGTAGTGACGTTGTAATGTTGTTTATGTAACACCCCTTGATTTAATAATCACGGCATAATCGTCATTATACCATAGTCACTAAATTTTTTGGCGTGTTGTAACTCAAATAACAATTTTTCCAAAATTTAACCCTTGTGCATATAAAGAAAATATGAGCCACGAATGAATAGTTACACATACTGTCATAAAAAAATATAATTATAATTCAACGGGACATACTCAAAATATAGCATATCAGACTGGATAATTACCTTAAAACATACATATACTCAAGAGAACCCTTACACAGGAAATGCAAAAGAAACACAAACTACCCATGACAACGCCACGTCCAAGGAGTTGGGCACTCCATCGGATCCTCATAGGGATCCTCCCCCGATTCATCTAAAGACACAAAGACAGGACAGGGTGCGATCTCATGGGTAGGTGCCCTAACAGCTGATGCCATAAAATCCTCGTCCTCTCTAGGTGTGTGAATCAGATCACTCCATAGCTCTCGAATGGATAAGGCAAACTCCAGATGCACTGATGTGGTGGGAATTAGGATAGGATCTTCATCATGATCCTCCTCACGGTCAAGATCAAATCCCTAACTTATCGCATACGCTTCCGGCCCAGTCGACTGGCCAAGCGTTGACACCCCCGGTGAACACAATCCTGATGAAACCAATAGAACACCTTTCTTGTTGTCCTCACCGAACGCAGGAGGTCAAACCAAGTAAAATCTAGGAGATCTAACCTCGTCCCCTTTACAGTCTTTAACCAAAAATCACATAGAACAAGAATGGTGCAAGCAAGAGGTGAGATATCCTACATCATTACCAACGTGGCAACAAAGGAACATAACACGAATGACGAAGTCACTCCATACATACAGATATTAGAAATATATTCAAGTTATCAATTACATAGATATCATCAGAAAGCATATTCTACAATATTATAAATGTTAACAGCACTATAATAATAGATATCGACCATAGATATATAATAATATTTATGTTTCCACAATATGTATATTGATCATACCATGACAATATATGAACTGACCATGCATATGCACAATGCGTATACTGACCATCCTCATGTACAATGTACTCATTTCCTACTCTATGGAGCTAGACTCAGTTTTCAGAGATGAACGTCCAAGAAGATCTGTTCCCGCTCAATAGACAGTCTACGTCAGGCCACGAAAAGCAATAGTGCATTGTCAAGCTACCAGTGCGTTGCAATAGTGTTCACAGCCAGGGGTATACAATGTGATAGCATAATCACAAGTGAATCACTGCACCCTGACGTCCTCATAGGTCTATTCAAGGCCCCACTATCCTGTAAGTTCTCGTTCACTCCTAGGCATAAAACGCCATAATTGTATAATGCACAAATACATATTCAACGGGACCAACCCTCTGTTGTACCATTCCCAATGGCATCAAAACAATCGTCCATACAATTATTTCAATATCATTTGCATCAATGATATTATATAACCATCCATACGACTACATAGTACCACCGATATTTGGGTTTCCACTGATAAGCAGTCTTTTCTGACTAAATCACCTACCTGATGTTTCTGGTTATAAGAGCAAACCTCATCTGACTAAATCATCTACCTGATGTTTCTAGGTCCAGTACTTCGGTTCCAAAATCATAATGCTCATCATGTTGGACTTCCTCAATGCATGTTTCAATCATGCTCATCATAGATGTTTAAATTCATAGATCAATCATATATGATTCAATTTAATAATGAATTCATTTCTCAAATTTGCTAGGGTGAATAGTCTTTTCATAATTTCATGAATGCTAATCAATCAATTCAAGATTTAAGGTTTGTATTTAAGTTATCAGGGTTAAAAAGCTCTAATTCCATCATTTTCAGACTAAAATCCTCAATTTAAGGGCCTGATAATCGATTACATAGTCTTGGTAATCGATTACAAGCCTAACAGAAGCCATGTAATCCATTACAAGCTGGATGTAATTGATTACATAAGGATGTAATCCATTACAAGCTGCCCAGAAGCCTTATAATCGATTACAAGTTCCCTGTAATCGATTACAGGCTGCCCAGAAGCCTTGTAATCGATTACATAAGCCATGTAATTGATTACAAACTTCCCAGAAACATATTTTGTAGCTCTAGAAGCTTGGTAATCGATTACATGAACCAAGTAATCGATTACAAAGCACAAATTTACAGAAAATAGAGTCTCTAAACCATTTTAACCTAAACCAAACCATCAAACCTCAACAATAACATCATAATCATGCTATACAAGCACTCATAGCTTAACCAAATCATTAAGTCATACCATAACAAATATTAAAATCATACAGCACAACTAATCACAACTTTACCAAAGAAAATTACACAACAAAGTGAGTAACTCACACATGGATTCCTCACCATCAACACAAAAATGTGTTCCTCACCACCAAGATAGGTTGAAGAGGATGATCTCCTTCTTACCTAAGAGAAGAACAAAGAAAGTAAACTCCTTTTTCCCATGGAAATTCATTCTTTACCACCTCAAAACCCTAGAGTGTTCAAATCCATAAAAATCAAAATCAAAGCTTGGAAATGGAATCCATAGTCACCAAAGTATCCATAGATCACGAAAATAAGATGGAAGAATGAAAAACCTATGAGCTTTTACCTTAAAGCTTCAAGCTTTGAGCACCAAAGGTGGAAAAAGATAGAAATGGAGGGAATGAGTGAGCTCCTTGAAGATGATTCTAACAAAAGGAAGTCTTCTAAATCAAGAGGTGGATTTCAAACAAAAGGGAACTTGAAAATCAAACAAATATGGTGGGTGGAAGGATGTGGCTGCCGTGGAGTTAGAGAGAGGGAGGAGGAAATGTGAAGAGAAAAAGATGAAGAGAGAACGTGAGATAGAGGAGAAAAGAGAGAAAAAATGATAGGTGAATGGGAAAATGGAAAAAGATGATAATTGGTAATCATTTTTCCCTTCATGGTCGTGTAACACCAAGGGAGGAGAGAGAAAATATGATGTTGGGTAGGAAACTTCCTTGAAGTTTCCTTGAAGCTTCCTTGAGAAGCTTCACACGCTTCTCCATAAAGTGAAGGATGATGATGTCACTTAGATGCTATCATAAAAGTAATCAGATAGAAATAATCTGCTAGAGTTATTATCCAGTGGACAAATGTTACAGTTAGCAGAAATAATATTTTATTGTCCCACAGATAATAAAATATACTGCGATTTTATTTATTGGATAAAACCTCAAAAAATGAAAACCTCATAAATTGTGTCTGGCCTCAGGTTTAGTAAGATCCCCTATTGATGTTTCTACAGTCCAAAGTTTTCCAGCCTCAGGAAAAATATTTTATTTTCTCGGCCCCGCTCGGTGTGCACGTAATTTGAGAAAAATATTATAATAATCAAATAATTCAAAAAATTTCAAAAAAATTCTCAAAAATCACAAATATTATAAAATGAATATTTATCATGGAACAAGAAATTTTTGGGATGTTACAACTCTCTCCTTCTAAAAAGGAATTTTGTCCTCGAAATTTGTTATACCTTAGAATCTAGCTCCCACATTGTGTCTCCAATTACATCCCTCCAAATCACTTTTACTAGCGCAATTTCTTTTCCCTTCGAATTATTTGTATCCTTTCCTGAGTCATCTTAACTTTGTCCATTGCTTATTGTACAAGCTTGGGTCCAATCGCAATCCTTTCACCGTCTTGGTGCCAACACAAAGGTGTCTTACATCGTCGTCCATGTAACGCCTCATATTTAACTCCTTCTAATCAACCAGACATTTCTGACTCTAATGATTTCTGCAAACATTAAATGTTGCTCCATGTAGAAAATGCCTCTAGATCTTCAACACAATACACAACGGCTAAACTCCAAGTTTGTGTGGGGTAGTTTTCGTCATGTACTCTCAGCTGTCTTGAAGCATACGCTACTACTCCTTCTATCCGCATAAGCTCACGTTCCAAATTCTAACGCGAAGCATCACGAGGTATCTCAAAAGGTTCATTGAGATTAGGCAGAATCATCACTGGTGGAGTATTCGAGTGTCTCTTCAATCCTCAAAAATCTTTCCTTATATGCATCGGTCCATACAAAACTTGGCTCTCTCGTATGAGTTAGATGAGAAGTCTTGCTATTTTGGAGAATTCTGCAGTGAGCCTCCCATATTAACCAGCTAATCTTATAAAGCTATGAATTTTCGTTACAGTCGTCGGTCTTTCCCATTGAAGAAATGCCTCAACTTTCGATGGGTTCACAGCAATTCCTTCGCTTGAGATCACATAACCCAAAAGTTGAACTGCCTCCAACTAGAATTCGTACTTAGACAACTTTACACGTATCTTCTTCTCCTTCTTCAGGATTTGAAGAATCACAATGAGAGGTTCGGTACATTTCTTCAAACGTTAAGAATAATCAGAATATCACCAACAAAGACAAAGACAATTCGTTACATAGAACGACATTACTAAATACTCGTAGTGCCCATAACGCGTTAGAAAAGTTATTTTGGAAAAGTCTCCTACCTTTGAGCGAACTTGATGATAGTTTAGAACACAAGCTGATCTTGGAGAAAATAGCGGCTTCTTTCAGTTAATTCATTAAGCCATCTATCCTCGATCTTAATAGAAAATGTCTTATAGGGTATGTTCCTTTCTAATTATACTGCATTCAGCACTATGATATGGTTTGAATTCAGGAACACATTTCCTCAATCGAAGTACACTAGAAACATTATAAAGGTTAGAAGGAAAAAGATAGTGAAGTTATTTGGTATACTACCGGAGCCATCCGACGAAGAACATGATATGGTTCAATAAAATTTAGGAACGAGCTTTATGGATTCAAATCCAAAAATCTCCATCTCAAGAAACACCAAAGTTTGATTGGAATAATTTAACAGGATATGGTTGAAAAATAACTAATCCATTTTCAATATTACATCTAATTTATGAAAGAAGTAAACAAATCAGATTAACAGGAAAGATTCTGTCTTTAACAGGTCATAGGATAATTTAAACAACTTGACTATCAACAATAGGTTCTTAGTAGCAGAAGTAGAAATAACTTAGTTAAAGATGACAAAAATACAAATGACCCTAATGGACTCATACAATCATGTATCATAAAGGAATGGGTTACCCCCGGAATTATATAGTGAAATCATAGGGTCATTTATTGTAGTATAAACTCCCTCGTTTAGGTCTTCAGTCTGGGATGCCTTTATTTCACTTGAGGAATTAACTCTCCCTTCTTCATGAAATTTTGAAGTACATACATCTCTAACGGAAGGCTTCGTCCTATGCAAAGTACAATTTCTAGCCACATGTCCTAGCTTTCTGCACTTGAAACAAATTATTCCCTCGATCGTACAGTCCCGTCTTAAGTGGCCTTTTCTGCACTTGAAGCAGATTACCTGCTTGATCTTACACTCCCTCGTTGAGTGATTCTTTCCACTCTTCTTATATTTTGGTAAAGATACCACGGTCTGCTTGGATTTATTACTACTCGCACTTCCTTCATGCGTTTGTTGCTGCTGTTGCTCCCTTGGTCGTTGTGAATATAATTTTCGCTTAAGCTGATTGACCTTTCTATTATTCCTCCTCTGGAACTTAGGTAGTCAAGAGTTACCCCAAAATTGACTTTCTTCCAACAAATTCTGAACCTCGATTTCCAATTCCTACTGCTGTGCGGCCCTTTGATCCTGGTGTGTTGTTACATGAACCATTCTTTGCATTTCTTCAGCTGCCGCAGTCGTATCATCATCATCATTCCCCACATTCACACGCTTACGGCTACCTCGAGCCATTGCCTTCCTCCAAGGACAAATGAATCGAAACATAAGGAAAATCAAAAGCAATCAATTCAAACAATATTGTCTCCTTTCGAAAACCAAACACAAAGAGTCACACAACACAACAAGACAAACCTAACCACCAAACCAAAAAAAATCTAACTTGAGCTCCTTCATTCTACCTTCTCTAGTGCGATCTCCTATAAGCCCTTAACCCTCAAGCAGCTCCTCGAACCATACTTACGCCTGACATTCTTTTCCCAAGAAAAAGCGGTTCTCCAAAACCTCTTGGACGCCTCCGTCCACAAACCTTGCAAGTCCTATTTAACTAACCCTTTTTTTCTAACCTATTGGCTCAAACAATTCTAGAGGTAACACAACAAGGGTATAAACGCAAACAAATCCTAAACTAGTTCAGTCATACCAGCTGAGCTTCTTACTAAAAGAACTTTTGTTCCCTTAATACACTTAGGTGAAGCCATAGTCTCCCGTCCACACAGAACATTACACATTGAGTGGGCCAATACTCAATATCATGTAACTATGCAACAATAGCTACCAACATTCAACCTATGGCAAGTTATGCCTTCCTTTCCCAAACGTCTCAATCAAGAAACAAGGAAGTGCACAACATATAAAGAAACTTCTAACATGTCCAAGCGTAGTCAGTGTTAGTGGATGCCCTAGAGGCTGATACATTTGTCTATATTTACATACATTCTATTATGCTTATTTTAATATATGAGGCATTTCATTTATTGTGTTCTTTTTAATAAACATAATAAAGTCCTTAGAATAGTAAGTTTGATGCCATAGGACATCAAGTGTATGACTTGATCGTGAGATCATTTTGGTTATAACATTATTCTTAAATGTTCCTAGTCAAGTATTATTGTTAATTCGGATAATAATAATGCATTGAGACTAGTATGTGCATAGACTGATGACCACATCTCAAGGGTCATAGATATGAGATATCAAATCTTCATATGGGTACATATTAGAGTAATGATGTATTAGACTGACCCGCCATGAGAGCGCTACATGGATCATTACGTGAGTGTCATAAACGATTCTCATAGTGACAATAGTGTTTGTGGTCCTTTAACCTGAAATCACTACGATTCCTACATGATGAGTTGTGTGTTTTAATGCCATCAAATGTCATATGTAACAAGGTGATTATAAAGTTGGTTATTGGACATACCGTGAATCATGCAGAGGGATGTGAGTGACCTAGATGTGATTTGTCACTCCTACATAACAGGAGCGATATCTTCGGGCCCCCTGATTGAGTGAGACTGCGAAATGCATGGCCATACTCAAATGAGTCAATATGAGATATTGATTTTATTTATTGTTACAAAGTCTACTCGATTATCAGGAAATGAAATGTTGGACTATGTAAGGGTGACGCATTCCATCCCTTATGTTCAATCTAGATATCTTGACAAAGGGACTAAATGACACGGAAACATTGGTCATGGAAAGGTTATGTCAAATCACTGACATTCTTATTACTTGGATAGCAGCGATGTGTTGTTAGATACCACTCACTGCTTGTAATATTAAAATGGGATTTTAATATTACTGCCAACGTAATGAGAACCTGTAGGGTCACACACATAGAGCAGACTAAAATTGGAGCAATGAATCCAAGTTGGACTCGGATTCAAATATGGGTCAGACTCATAACAGATGAGTCTAGGGTTGCACAGCTTACCTTGCTGCTACTCACACTCACTTAAGGCAGTCACTATTATAAATAGTACTGCTAAGGGGCTGCTAAAATACACAATTTTCAGAACCCTAGCCGCACCTAGAGAAAAGTGAGTGAGAGAGCGACATGTTTCTTTTTTTCTCTTCGCAGCTAGCATTGTGTGAGTGACGTGAGGCTCCTCTTTGTTGACGTTTGATGTTCGTGAGTCTGTTCATGTGGATACCATAGAGACATCATTTCTATTGTGGTGTTGGTGATTTACGTCCTTCCTTTTGATCACGCTTCAAGAGGTAAATAATTTAAAAACTTGGATTATGGCTTTTCGCATGGATCCTCGGTGGGAATCCTATTTTTTCGCTTGCGTGATGTAACTGTAATTCCCAATAGTGGTATCAGAGCATCTTGCAAAACCATGATTCAGTTTTCTATTTTCATTTTTGCATGAGATAACATGTTTGCTGTTCTTGTTTTTTGATAAAAGATATGATCTTTAATATGTTATTTCACAAAATGAATGAAACCCCTTTGCGAAAACATATTCTGTTTTATGTGCTGTATGCAAAACTGTGCTGTTGTTTTCAAAAACCCATGAAGATGTTCATATGTTCTGTGAAAACTATTTTGTATCAAGATGTATGTTTTTGCGAAGCTTTCTGGTATGTATGTGATACGTACAACGTTTAGGAAACCTTGTTCATGGTTTGCGGCAGCAAAGGTTATGGAATCTTTGTTTCTGCATAAGTGATGTAGCACAAGGGATTTTGGAAACCCTACTCCTATTTTGCGGCAGTAGCATCAAATGTTGATGTCAAGCCGTCAAGGAGGCGCAAGGGTTCAAGTGTTGAACAGAGGCACAAAGGTTCCCCGCGGTGCATGAAGTGTTCATGTGTTTTCAGGTTTAGGGTTCAAGTGTTGATACCCTAGCCGTCAAGGAGGCGCAAGGGTTCAAGTGTTGAACAGTGGCACAAGGGTTCCCCGTGACGCATGAAGCGTTCACTCCTGCCCGCTGACCGGGCAACAGGACCCCCATGCTACCTCTGCATAGTGTGTTTTTCGAAAGCGTGATATTTTCTATCCATTTTATGACTCATGAAAATAATAATGTATTATTGTTTTGAGTTTGTATGTTCTTTGTGATGCATAGTGCATAGTTATGGCCTTAGTCCTCTTTTTATGCTATTTTGGTTTTAATAAATACGACTTGCGTGTCGTGCCTTTCTCTCTACATTCTGATTGTACATTCTCTTCTCACCTAACTCCCCTCGAATGTAAAAGAGGTTTCTATATAATGTAATTATGATGTGGAGGTAAGAAGACGGCATCAAGTGAGGACGTTGATGGGAGACGCTTGGTGAAGCTGGCTTAGGTAATGCTACACTCATAGGGGGCCATAACTATGTCACTTTTATTATATGCTTTATATGTATGAGATGCATGGATAATGTTCATGGTATGATAAATAGTTTAATAAATGGTGAGATCTAATAATAATAAAAAAAAATCCCTCAAAGCAAATATTATGTCATTATATGATGCCTTCCAATGTGTGACACTCGTCAAGACTAGCATCGATCAAATGCAGGTCTGCTAAAGCAGGATGCCTTTATCTATATTAGTAAGACACGATGGGATAAAGGTAGTATCCAACTGCCAACCATTGGGTTTGACTTAACTAGGCCATTTCAATAGGATTAAAGGCTTAGAGGCATGGAGTTGGGCTTTAGTCCATTAGATGGATTGGAATAAGTGTTATTCACCCAACTATCAAAGAGTTACATGTGATGTAATTGGAAAGTGTTTCCTATCTAAATAACTGAATTTTGGGTGATTAGCCAAAGCTGACTTAAAACTAGGTGAAATATGGATCTTGGCCCACTAGGAAATCTTTCGATGGGATTTTTGAGTCAATGCTGAGGGTCATTGATTTGAGTAAAATAGTGGGAGGCATATTTAATTAAAAGACCTCATTAAATATGTTTATGGCATGATACTTATATTTTGCATATTTCTGTTGATAGATTACCATGGTAACAAACACATCAAGTAACTTATCACTGCGATCTGTCCTTGAAAAGGACAAGTTTTCAGGAACGAATTTTCTAGACTGGTACAGGAATTTGAGGATTGTCCTTAAGCAAGAGAAAAAGCTGTATGTACTAGAACAGCCTATTCCAGAGCCACCTACTGCTAATGCCCCTAGAATTGAAAAGGATACTTATAAGAAGCATCAAGATGATGCCTTGGACATCGAATGTCTAATGCTGGCCACCATGAACTTTGAGCTCCAAAAGCAACACGAGAGCATGGATGCCTACGATATGATCGTACACCTTAAGAAGCTCTATCAAGAGCAGGCCAGGCATGAGAGATTCGAGGTCTCTAAAGCATAGTTTCAGTGCAAGCTGGTAGAAGGAAGCCCTGTTGGTGCTCATGTACTCAAGATGATTGGGTACATTGAAAACCTTGAGAGACTTGGTTTTCCTTTGGGCCAAGAGTTGGCCATTGACTTAGTCCTGCAATCGTTGCCAAAAAGTTTTAGTCAATTTATCATGAACTACAATATGAATGAGATTGACAAATCACTACCAGAGCTGCTAGGCATGTTGAGAATTGCTAAGCAAAATATTAACAAAGGCAAAGGGAAGGCCATAATGATGGTCCAAAAGAATAAGGGCAAGAAACAACAGAAAAAGCCCAACGACAACTGGAAGGGCAAGGGCAAGGATAAGTCCAAGCCCAGCACTTCTGACTTAAAACTAGTGGGTGGAGTGGCTAAGGAGGGTACATGCTTCCACTGTGGTCAGACCAGACATTGGAAGAGGAATTGTGCCAAGTTCCTGGAAGAGTTCAAGAAAAAGAAGGGAAGTGAGACTTCCACTTCAGGTATTTTTGTTATTGAAGTCAATTTATCTACTTCTGCATCATGGGAATTAGATACTGGATGTGGATCTCACATTTGTGTAAATGTGCAGGATCTGAAGAGCAGTAGACCATTGACGAAGGGCGAAGTTGACCTACGAGTGGGAAATGGAGCAAAGGTTGCTGCATTAGCTGTAGGGACTTATTTATTATCTTTGCCCACTGGGCTTGTAATAGAGTTAGAGAACTGCTATTTTGTGCCTGCTATTAGTAGGAATATCATTTCTGTTTCTTGTTTGGACAAGAAAGGTTTTTCTTTTATTATAAAGGATAAGTGTTGTTCCATTTATATGAATGATATTTTTTATGGTAGTGCACAATTGAGTAATGGACTTTATATACTTGATCTCGAAATGCCCATTTATAACATAAATACAAAGAGGTTTAAATCAAACGATCTGAACCTAACTTTTCTCTGGCATTGTCGTTTGGGCCACATAAATGAGAAACGCATCTCCAAACTCCATAAAGATGGATTCTTGGACTCATTTGATTTCGAACCATATGAGATATGTGAATCTTGTTTATTGGGGAAGATGACAAAGGCCCCATTCACTGGACAAGGTAAAAGGGCTAGTGATCTTTTAGGCCTTATACATAGTGATGTATGTGGGCCACTAAACACAGTCGCTAGAGGCGGTTTTCAATACTTCATTACATTTACTGATGATTTCAGTAGATATAGATTTATATATCTTATGAAGCACAAATCAGAATCCTTTGAAAAGTTCAAAGAGTTCAAGAATGAAGTACAAAACCAACTTGGCAAGAGAATTAAAATCCTTTAATCAGATCGAGGAGGAGAATACTTAAGCCAATAGTTTGATGATCATCTGAAAGAGTGTGGGATAATATCTCAACTCACTCCACCAGGAACACCACAATGGAATGGTGTCTCTGAAAGGAGAAACCGGACCTTGTTGGACATGGTCCGATCCATGATGAGTCATGCAAACCTTCCAGGCTCCTTCTGGGGACATGCTCTGTTAACAGTAGCTTTCACACTTAACCGTGTTCCATCGAAGACGGTTCAAAAGACACCATATGAGATATGGACTGGGAGACGGCCCAGTATGTCTTTCTTGAAGATTTGGGGCTGCGAAACTTATGTGAAACATCAAGTTTCTGATAAGCTTGGACCTAAATTAGATAAATGCTTCTTTGTGGGGTATCCAAAGGAAACCAAGGGATACTTTTTCTATAATCCTATCGAGGGCAAAGTGTTTGTCGCACGGACAGTTGTGTTTCTAGAAAGGGAGTTTATCTCCAAAGGAACCAGTGGGAGAAAAGTAGAACTTGAAGAAATTCAAGTTTCACAAAGCAGCAATAAACCAATGGTGGAAATAGAGCAGCCTCCACAAAATGTTGTGGAACAAAGAACTTGCTCTAGTAGCACAAGACCTGCGTAGGTCTAACAGGATACGTCATCAACCAGAGAGATATGGATTTCTCATGACCCAACAAGGTGACGTATTGCTCATGGATCAAGATGAGCTTATGACTTACCAGGAAGCCATTATTGGCCCAGAATCTGAGAAATGGCTTGAGGCCATGAGATCTAAAAAGGATTCCATGTATGCCAACCAGGTATGGACCTTGGTTGACCCACCTGAAGGGGTAAAACCCATTGGGTGCAAGTGGGTTTTCAAGAAGAAAACCGACATGGATTGTAATGTGCATACCTTTAAGGCGCGATTGGTGGCTAAAGGTTTCAAAAAAATTCATGGTGTAGACTATGATGAGACTTTTTCCCTAATTGCAATGCTTAAATCTGTTCAGATCTTGCTTGCTATTGCAACATACCATGATTATGAAATCTAGCAAATAGATGTCAAAACTGCTTTCCTTAATGGAAATCTTGTCGAGGATGTGTACATGACACAACCTGAGGGTTTTGGTACTCCAGAAGATGCTGGAAAGGTATGCAATTTGCAACGATCTATTTATGGATTGAAACAAGCTTCCAGAAGTTGGAATCTTTCTTTTGATGATACAATAAAATAGTTTAGTTTCATCAAGAATAAAGAAGAATCTTGTGTCTACAAGAAGGTTAGTGGGAGCACTATTGTCTTTCTGGTATTGTATATAGAAGACATACTACTTATTGGAAATGACATCCCTACCCTACAGTCCGTAAAGACTTGGTTAGGGAACTGCTTCTCTATGAAGGACTTGGGCGAAGCCACCTATGTGTTAGGTATCAGGATCTATAGAGATAGATCACTGAGACTACTTGGCCTAAGTCAGAGTACATACATAGACAAAGTGTTAAAATGATTTAACATGCATGAATCCAAGAAAGGACTCTTGCCTATGTCACATGGTGTAAGCCAATTTAAGGCTCAATCCCCTTCCACCCAGGATGAGAGGGATCGCATGAGCAAGATTCCATATGTATCTGCAATTAGATCTACCATGTATGTTATGTTATATACTCGACCAGATATCTTGTATGCTTTGAGTATGACGAGTAGGTACCAGTCTGATCCCGATAAGAGTCACTAGACTGCTGTCAAGAACATCCTTAAGTACTTGAGAAGGACTAAGGATTCGTTCTTGGTATATGGAGGCGAGGAAGAGCTAGTTGTAAAGGGTTACACTGATGCTAGCTTCCAAACCGATAAGCACGACTTTAGATTGTAATCGGGTTATGTTTTTTACCTAAATGGTAGGGCTGTGAGTTGGAAGAGTTCAAAGCAGGAGACAGTCACCGATTCTACCACAGAGGCTGAGTATATTACTGCCTCCAATGCAGCAAAGGAGGTCGTTTGGATCAGGAAGTTCATTGCTGAACTTGGCGCTAATCCTAGCATTGTGAACCCAATGGACCTCTATTGTGATAATAATGGAGCCATTGCACAAGCTAAGGAACCTAGATCTCACCAGTGATCCAAACATATACTTAGGCGCTTCCATCTCATTCGAGAGATCATCGATAGAGGAGATGCAAAGATATGTAGAGTACCAATGGATGATAACATTGTTAATCCACTGACGAAGCCTCTTGCACAACAGAAGCATGAGGGTCACACTAGGTCTTTAGGCATTAGACATATGCTTGATTGGCTCTAGTGCAAGTAGGAGATTGTTAGTGTATGCCCTAGAGGCTGATACATTTGTCTGTATTTACATACATTCTATTATGTTTATTTTAATATATGAGGCATTTCATTTATTGTATTCTTTTTTAATAAACATAATAAAGTCCTTAGAATAGTAAGTTTGATGCCATAGGACATCAAGTGGATGACTTTATCGTGAGATCCTTTTGGTTATAACACTATTCTTAAATGTCCCTAGTCAAGTATTATTGTTAATTAGGACAACAATAATGCATTGAGACTAGTACGTGCATAGACTAATGACCACATCTCATAGGTCATGGATATGAGATATCAAGTCTTCACATGGGTACATATTAGAGTAATGATGTACTGGACTGACCCACCATGAGAACGCTACATGGATCGTAACGTGAGTGTCATAAGCAATTCTCACAGTGACAATGGTGTCTGTGGTCCTTTGACCTGAAATCACTACGATTCCTACATGAGGAGTTGTGTGTTTTAATGTCATCAAATGTCATCTATAATAAGGTGATTATAAAGTTGGTTATTGGACATACCGGGAATCATGCAGAGGGATGTGAGTGACCTAGATGTGATTTGTCACTCCTACATAACAGGAGCGATATCTTCGGACCCTCTGATTGAGTGAGACTACGAAATGCATGGCCATGCTCAAATAAGTCAATATGAGATATTGATTTCATTTATTATTACAAAGTCTACTCAAGTATTAGGAAACGAAAGATTGGACTATACAAGGGTGACGCATTCCATGCCTTATGTTCAATCTAGATATCTTGACAAATGGACTAAACGATACGGAAACATTAGTCATGGAAAGGTTATGTCAAATCACTGACATTCTTATTACTTAGGTTGCAGCGATGTGTTCCTAGATATCGCTCACTGCTTATAATATTAAAATAGAATTTTAATATTACTGCAAACATAATGAGAACGTGCAAGGTTACACACATAGAGCAGACTGAAATTGGAGCAATGGATCCAAGTTGGACTCAAATTCAAATATGGGTCAGACTCATAATAGATGAGTCTAGGGTTGCACAGCTTACCTTGCTGCTGCTCACACTTACTTAAGGCAGTCACTATTATAAATAGTACTGCTAAGGGGCTGCTAAAATACACAATTTTTAGAACCCTAGCCGCACCTAGAGAAAAGTGAGTAAGAGAGTAATAGGTTTCTTCTATTCTCTTCACAGCTAGCACTGTGTGACAGATGTGAGGCTCCTCTTTGTGGATGTTGGATGTTTATGAGTCTGTTCATGTGGATACTACAGAGACATCATTTCTATTACGGTGTTGGTGATTTACATCCTTCCTTTTGATCACGCTTCAAGAGGTAAATAATTTAAAAACTCGGATTATGGCTTTTCTTATGGATCCTCAGTGGGAATCCTATTTTTTTGCTACGTGATGTAATCGCAATTCCCAACAGTCAGTCCATACCCCAGCTCAAGAGGATGAACTACTCTGATACCACCTAATGTAACACCCCTCGATTTAATAACCACGGTACAATCGTCATTACACCACGGTCACTAAGTTTTTTGGCATGCTACAACTCAAATAACAATTTTTCTAAAATTTAACCCTTGTGCATATAAAGAAAATATGAGCCACGAATGAATAGTTACACATACTGTCATAAAAAAATTATAATTATAATTCAACGAGACATACTCAAAATACAACATATCAGACTGAATAATTACCTTAAAACATACATATACTCAAGACAACCCTTATACAAGAAATGCAAAAGAAACACAAACTACCCATGACAACGCCACGTCCAAGGAGTTGGGCACTCCATCAGATCCTCATAGGGATCCCCCCCCCCCGATTCATCTGAAGACACAAAGACAGGACAGGGTAAGGTCTCACGGGCAGGTGCCCTAGCAGCTAATGCCATAAAATCCTCGTTCTCTCTAGGTTTGTGAATCGGATCACTCCATAGCTCCCAAATGGATAAGGCAAACCCCAGATGCACTGATGTGGTGGGAATCAGGATAGGATCTTCATCACGGCCCTCCTCACGGTCAAGATCAAATCCCCAAGTTATCGCATACTCTTGCCGGCCCAGTGGACTCGCCAAGCATTGGTACCCCCGGTGAACACAATCCTGACGAAACCAATAGAACACCCTTCTTGTTGTCCTCACCGAAGCAGGAGGTCAAACTAAGTAAAATCTAGGATATCCAACCTCGTCCCCTTTTACAGTCTTTAACCAAAAATCACATAGAACAAGAATAGTGCAAGCAAGAGGTGAGATATCCTACATCATTACCAATGTGGCAGCAAAGGAACATAACATGAATGATGAAGTCATTCCATACATACATATATTACAAATATATTCAAGTTATCAATTGCATAGATATCATTAGAAAGCATATTCTACAATATTATAAATGTTAATAGCACTATAACAACAGATATCGACCATAGATATATAATAATATTTATGTTTCCACAATATGTATGTTGACCATGCCATGATAATATATGAATTGACCATGCATATGCACAATGCATATGCTGACTATCCTCATGTACAATGTACTCATTTCCTACTCCATGGAGCTAGACTCAGTTTTCAGATATGAACCTCCCTGAAGATCTGTTCCCCCTTAATAGACAGCCTACGCCGGGCCACGAAAAGTAATAGTGGATTGTCAAGCTGTCAGTGTGTTGCAATAGTGTTCACGGCCAGGGGTATACAATGTAATAGCATAATCACAAGTGAATCACTGCGCCTTGACGTCCCCATAGGTCTATTCAAGGCCCCACTATCCTATAAGTTCTCGTTCACTCCTAGGCATAAAATGCCATAATTGTATAATGCACACATGCATATTCAACGAGACCAACCCTCTATTGTACCATTCCCAGTGGTATCAAAACAATCGTCCATACAATTGTTTCAATACTATTTGCATCAATGATATTATATAACTGTCCATAAGACTACATAGTACCACCGATATTTGAGTTTCCTCTGATAATCAGTCCTTTCTGACTAAATCGTCTACCTGATGTTTCTGGTTATAAGTGCAAACCTCATCTAACTAAATCATCTACCTGATGTTTCTGGGTCCGGCACTTCGGTTCCAAAACCATAATGCTCATTATTTTGGACTTCCTCAATGCATGTTTCAATCATGCTCATCATAGATGTTTAAATTCATAAATCAATCACATATGATTCAATGTAATAATGAAGTCATTTCTCAAATTTGCCAGGGCAAATAGTCTTTTCACAATTTCATGAATGCTAATTAATCAATTCAAGATTTAAGTTTGTATTTAAGTTATCAGGGTTAAAAAGTTCTAATTCCATCATTTTCAGACTAAAATCCTCAATTTAGGGGCCTAGTAATCAATTACATAGTCTTGGTAATCGATTACAAGCCTAACAGAAGCCATGTAATCCATTACAAGCTAGATGTAATTGATTACATAAGGATGTAATCCATTACAAGCTACCCAAAAGCCTTGTAATCGATTACAAGTTCCCTGTAATCGATTACAGGCTGCCTAGAAGCCTCGTAATCGATTACATGAGCCATGTAATCGATTACAAACTTCCCAGAAACATATTTCGCAACTCCAGAAGCTTGGTAATTGATTACATGAACCATGTAATCAATTACAAAACGCAAATTTGTAGAAAATAGAGTCTCTAAACCATTTTAACCCAAACCAAACCATCAAACCTCAACAACAACATCATAATCATGCTATACAAGCACACATAGCTCAACCAAATCATTAAGTCATACCATAACAAATATTAAAATCATACAACATAACTAATCACAACTTTACCAAAGACAATTACACAACAAAGTGAGTAACCCACACATGGATTCCTCACCATCAACACAAAAATGTGTTCCACACCACCAAGATAGGTTGAAGAGGATGATCTCTGTCTTACCTAAGAGAAGAACAAAGAAAGTAAACTCCTTTTTCCCTTAGAAATTTGTTCTTCACCACCTCAAAACACTAGAGTGTTCAAATCCATAAAAATCAAAATCAAAGCTTAGAAATTGTATCCATAGTCACCAAAGTATCCATGGATCACGAAAATGAGATGGAAGAATGAAAAAGCTATGAGCTTTTACCTTAAAGCTTCAAGCTTTGAGCTCCAAAGGTGGAAGAAGATGGAAATTGAGGGAATGGCTGAGCTCCTTGATGATGATTCCAACAAAAGGAAGTCTTCCAAATCAAGAGGTGGATTTCAAACAAAAGGGAAGCTTGAAAATCAAACAAATATGGTGGGTGGAAGGATGTGGCTGTCGTGGAGTTAAAGAGAGGGAGGAGAAAATGTGAAGAGAAAAAGATGAAGAGAGAACGTGGGATAGAGGAGAAAGGAGAGAGAAAATGATAGGTGAATGGGAAAGTGGGAAAAGATGATAATTGGTCACCATTTTTCCCTTCATGGGCATATAACACCAAGGGAGGAGAGAGAAAATGTGATGTTGGGTAGGAAACTTCCTTAAAGTTTCCTTGAAGCTTCCTTGAGAAGCTTCGCATGCTTCTTGATAAAGTGAAGGATGATGATGTCACTTAGATGCTATCATAAAAGTAACCAAATAGAAATAATCTGCTAGAGCTATTATCCAGTGGACAAATGTTACAGTCAACAGAAATAATATTTTATTATCCCACAGATAATAAAATATACTGCGATTTTATTTATTGGATAAACCTCGAAAAACAAAAATCTCGTAAACTATGTCCGACCTCGAGTTTAGTAAGATCCCCCATTGACGTTTCTATAGTCCAAAGTTTTCTGGCCTTAGGGAAAATATTTTATTTTTCTGGCCCCACTCGGTGCGCACACAAATTGAGAAAAATATTAAAATAATCAAACAATTCTAAAAATTCTAAAAAAATTCCCAAAAATTACAAATATTATTAAATGAATATTTATCATGGAACAAGAAAATTTTGGGATGTTACAGTTTATCTCTTTAAATGTTATTTATATTTAGATATTAGTATTAGGACGTTACATATTTTTTCTTGAAACAACTAGAATTATTGTGATGACATGTTTTCATAATAGAACTACTGAGAATTAGTATTCTCACCCTATTTCTATATTATATTCAATGTTAATTCCAAGATCGGATCTTGCAGTACTATAGTTCCAGCAGAAGATAAAGTTTATTTTACATTTAAATTCTTGTACAAAGAATGTATGGATATAGCCTTGGAAGCATTTGATGTATATTTATATTATGAAATACATTTGTATAAACATCCTTTTAGTGTATGAATAATACTTCACCCCTCCAAGCTCATATTTTAATATTTCAAAGCAAAGTATATTTGTATTTTTGTTATAAGTTTTAAGTGATGTGCTTAATACTAATTACTATGGTGTAATTCCGGATACACTATTAGTGTTAGTAGTAAGAGCATTACATTTTGGTATCAGAGCAGGTCATCCTGTTGAGCTTAAGTATGGACTAGCTATGCTTTGTTATGCATTTGTCTTATCTTAATGTTGGGATGCATAGGTAGAATTGCATAACAGGCTTGAGTTTCTATGTTGTAGTTAACTATCACATTGTTACATAATATTAAGCATGATCAACTCAATATATAATGTTTGGTGTGTGCAGGAAACTATAGCATCGACTAGGCGAACCCGAAATGGTGGAGCTCCCTGCTGGTAATAATGTGCCAAACATGTTAGAGACTTTTACAAACATGGATGACGTTGTGAGAAGACAGGCAGCTATGAATATTAGAAAGTTAGAGAAGATAATTGTAGTGATGAGATGCATGGGTGATCCAAAGGTGCATTTTTCTGTTAAACATTAAAAGAGGAAGTTGAGTATTAGCGGGCTAGTGCCAGAAGTTTGAAGGAAAGTGTTAGGATTGAAATAACATGGCTTGAACTAGTATTTTCCAAAGAAGTGCAAGAAGAAAAAGAGTTGGACTTCCTAGAACTTAAGGAAGGAGATATGACCATGAAGTAGTACAAAGCAAAGTTTGAGAAATTGTTTAAATTTTCTTCATATGTTTGATTCTCATCTCTTTGAGCTTGATAATGGTTTGATTTTAGTTTGCTTGAAGTATGTTTTGATGGTTGAAAATGGATATTTTGTGGAAGTTTGGTTGATTATTGATCCAAGATTGATGAGTTAGGAGTGTATTTTAATGTTACAATATGATTGTGATCTTGGAGAACATCTAGGAACTGATTTTAAGGGTTAGAGCTCGGTTAGTATCCAAGATTATGCAAAACACGTTTATGTAGAATTCTCTGACAGCCTGTGGTGTTAGTTGTATAAATTGAGCTATAGACATCGAAATGACTTGCTTCTTATTTCATTTGAAAGCTAAGACATAAGGATTTATGTAGTAAAAAATTTAGATTTTTGGGCCAATCCAAAAAGCACCAGTTTCTATTTGAATCCGAGACAGATTTTTCAGAAACAAGCAATCTAGCACTTGGTAAACCAGATTGCATAACTTCCTGTTCCAAGGTCGTAATTATATGAGGCTAGTGGAATTTTGAAACTAACATATAGGACTATAGGAGGTAAAAATTTCAGAATTTTTGTACTCTTCATCAGTTCCCAGTTTCACTTTAAAGTGAGGTCAGATTCAGGTCAAATAGTTAGTGCCCTGTTTTAGCTTTTGCAATTTGCTGCATAAATTTTGTCACACTTAGCCATATGAAGTGAGGTTTGTGTCATTTGAAAGATATAAGATGAGGTTATTTGCTTATAAAATTTATAATTTTTGCAGTTATAATGTACATTTGGTGCATTCTTGAAAATCAGTCTTTCTAGGCTACTAAAACAGAAAATGTCAAGACATGTGAGAATCTTTGATGCATCCCCTAGTCGGGAATGCCTTAGAAAAATGTTTAAAACCATGAGCAACATAGAATTGTATAAGGTATCACATGGGATGTGATGATAGGGTGTGAGAGACCAACTGTTCTATGTTTGATTGGCATGATTTGCCTATCTTTCTGGATAAGTTGCTTCTTTAAGTTGAGTAGAACTAAAGATTCAAGTATGAAGTTTTATTCCCTTAATAATCAAGGTAAAATTAGAAAAGGTAAACAAAGAAATACAGAATGATAAATAATTTTAGAATAAGTAGTATTGGGTAACCCAGTATCTAGGAATATTCTCATTACGTAGGGTAAGACTTGGAGAATGGTAGTTAAAGATGATATTTCCCTTACCACTAGAGTTATTAAGGGTGAGGATGGTATTTCTCTCCCTCTTTAGTTGAGTTTTCTCCTTAGGTGAAAGGTAGTCGAGGATGAATGTTCCCTCTTCTACTGGAGGTGATCCTAGATGGATGATAGAATAAGGAAATGATCCTCACCCTAGGTTAGGATGGAAGGTTGAGTATGGTATTTCCCTCTCTTCCGGAGTAGTTGAGGATTGAGGATGGATGATGCCCTCTTCCTCTTCACTCAAGTTCTTCCTAGTTGGTAGAGGTGATCCTCGTATAAATGGTATTGTGAGGATAATATTTTCCTCACTTACCGAGAATATGTATGAGAATGAATTGATAGGTCGAGGATGCTATTTCCCTCCCTATCATAATATGAATGGAATGATAATGTGAGGATGAACATTTCCTCACCTACCAAATGAATGTGAATATGAATAGAATGGTATAGTGAAGAAGGACATTCCCTTCGTACCTTCTGAATAAGGATAAGGATTGTCAAAGAAAGAGATATAATGAATTATGAAACTTGAAGAAAATTAAAAGAGATACAAAGAATGAAGAAATGAAACATGGTTAAAGACGAGGCATTTGGTTTATAATGTAAGAGATATGAAGAGTATTATATTGAATTATAGAACTTGAAGAATAAAGTAATATGTTGAATATGAGATTGATGAGACATAAAAAGATATTATGAGAAATGAATGAATATGATGAAATATATGACTTGAGAACAAGGGTGAAAGATGATGATGAAGATTATCCTACCACGAACTAGAATTAGCAGCAATGATTTTTGTATTGAAGATTTAGAGACATTACTTATATGGTGCTAAGTTGAGATTCTTATTGACCATAAAAGTTTAAAATATTCATTTGATAAAAAAGAATTGAATATGAGGCCAAGGAGATGGATGGAGTTTTGAAAAATTATGATTGTGAATCGAGGTATAATTTGGATAAGGCCAATGTAGTGGCTGATACATTAAGCAAAAAACTTCTGCAAGTATCCCATATGATGAAACAAGAAATGGAATTATTAGGAAGAAAATGATAAGTAGAAAGAAATAGATAAGCAAATCCTGTTAGGAAAGAAAAAGGGATTTAGAGAAGTTGAAAATGGAACAATTATGTTGAGTGATGGAAGATGTGTCCTGAGAAAAATTGAAATTAAAGAAAAGACTTTAGAAGAAGCCATAAAGGCAAGTATACCATCCATTTTGAAGCGATAAAGATGTATCAAGGCCTCAATAAGATGTTTTGGTGATCAAGTATGAAAAAGGAAATAATATAATACGTGTCCAAATGTCATATACATATATATATCAAAAGGACAAGGTAGAGCATCAAGGGCCTTCTAGACCCTAGCAACTATTAGAAATCCCAGAATGGAAATGAGCAAGTATTTCTATGAATCCCATATCAGGCTTGTAGAGTTCAGAGGATCTTGGATTATTTTTTTTTTAGGATCTTGGATAGAACAATACAAGAGCTTAGAAGAGAACAAATCCCTCTAGTAAAGGTGTTATGGAATGGTAGTGACTTAAATCCAATATGATGTAAAGTTATTACGAGCATTTGTATAAGGCAAACAAATTTTGAGGACAAAATCTATAAAAAGGGGAGGAGAATTGTAATATCCTCCCTAACCTAATAGTCTTAATCCGAGTTATAGAAGTTCAGTAATACTGGTAAGAATTATCTGTTGATTCAGATAATTTTATGAACTAGTTTGAGTGTAATTCTATAACATTGAATATAAGAAAATAATTAAGGTTCTGCAGAATCAGTTGATATGATGGAGATAAATATGAAAAATATATTTCCTAATTAAGAACCATTGATAAGAGTTGTGAAAAAATTTTGGAGAAGCAACAGAGCAAGTTTGGTATTTTTAAGAATACTGCTGAGAAATAACCAAAATAGTTAAGCAGCTCAGAAAATTATAAAATTTTATGGACATGATAAGTAGAATATGAAGAATATTTTGGTATGAAAAATAATTTAAGGCATGTATATTTACTTACTTTACAGATTTGATTTAATTTGAAAAAAATAGTGTAGCTTATTTAACGAATAGTAGTATATAAAAAATTATGAAAAAATGGATTTGAGGACTAAAATAAGTCCTAAATTTTTATCTAATACTTATAAATATATAAAAACTCAATTTTGGAAGAATAAAATGTACATAACATATACAGAAGTTTCAATATGAAATTTAAGTCATAAGCTTTGTGTCCACCGCCAATGAGTTTCTCATGAAACTTCTTGATTATTCCCCCATTCTTTCATTCATTTTCACTTCACTTTCAGCGTGAAAATAGCCACAAAAAATAGAGAACAAAACTGATCCAAAACAGCCACCATACGTTCACCATCCAACCTCCATTTCTCCTCCATCATCATTCATTTTCATCCAAGTTCTCTTCCATTTTTCTACTCTAACGTGACCAGCAGAAACAGACCTGCAGAAGCACAAAGGAAAAAGGAAGAAAATAAGAGAAAATAAGAAGGAAGGCAGCAAGAACAAGGAGCAATCAAGGTGAAAAGAAAGGAAAAACAAGGAGCTAAGGCTAGGAGGTAAGGTAGGGGTTCTTGTCTTCAAACTTCTCTTGTTCTTCCATTGATAGTGAAATAAAAATTTTGTTTCTCTTACTTGAAGAGCCACGGCCAAGCTTAATAAAAAAAAGAGTTCTATGCTTTCAATTGAGCTTTTCTTTCTATTGAATATTGGATTTAGATTGTGATTATTTTTTTTTTGAAGTTTATGACCATATCTTGTATTATGAGGCACATGGCCAAAACACGGCATAAATGGAAGATCAATGTTTAGCTTTTGTTTCCATTTTATTTCTTTGATGTTGAAGACCTTGTGAATGGATTTGATATGTAGGAAGAGAAAATGCAAGGTCTTGGGTTATTTAGAGATCACCGCCAAGTTTATGTAAAAGGTGTTGTTGTTAGTTTTGGTGATTATTTATATTACTATATTCATTTGTTAATTAAGTTGTTAAACGAAGTGATGTGCAATTAATGAAATTGCAAAGATAGATTTATTGTGAACCTTAGCCGTGACTCATTAGATCAAGTGTGATAGATATTGTGACTTGCTTTTGGACCATGTATGTTTGAATCATTGTGTTACAAAACTTGTACATGTTTAGCTATGCTTAATAATGCATACTTGAATTACTAAGAGTGTATGGAAAAGCTTTGGTATTAGAAATGGCTATATAGGCCAAATTGGGAGCTATAGGAGATTTGGTAATCTCCGTGTAATATTTAATGTGTATGTGAGTGAATTGTATTTGTATAAAAAATTATTGAATAATTGATTGTGTATGAAAAGAGTTTGGAATTGTAAACTTGTTGAGAATTTATGGAATGTGATGGATGAAATATGTTGGTATTGCTCATTAATTATTCAAGTTGAGTTAGAATTAGAAATTGGAATATGTATTGAATGAGTGATTATATGAACATTGCTTTTGAAAATGGACTTTGAATTGTATATTTGTAAATTTGAGAATGTGCTTGTACACTGGTAAACTTGAGAATATGCTCCCTTAAGTTATTAAGGTTGAGCTAGCAATGAATTTGTGAATTGAGAAATGATATTTTGAATGTTTGTTTGGATAATCAATGCTCATGAGAATGGAATTTGAATTGAGAATTAGAATTGGACAATTATCCTTGAATGGGAAGGTAATTAGTTCATGTTTTCCCACTCAGTATCCTTCGTTTTTATGTGAACTATGTTTCACTTAATATAACGGATTTCAGAGACGATCCTATATGAAGGCATAGTATTTGAAATTCCATTAGAACCATGGAGATGACCTCTTGTGAGGAAGGAGGATCTTGTGTTCTTGTATAAATTACTCATAGTATCAGTATCAATATAATCATCACGTATTAATTCCCTCATAGGATACTAGTGGTAATGTGAGGCCCTGAATCATTCCCTACCATAAGTATATAGAACCCGAGCTATATAAGGTGGCTCCTATCCTTTGAGATGCTTGAGATATGGGTTCTGTGGGATAAGTAAGTATTTGAATGAGTATTTGAATGAGCACTGAGATGGAATTGAATTTTGTATGTCATGTTATGACTTGAATGAGTATATAAATTATTGAATGAATTTGATATCATAATATTTGTATTTGGAGACATTTCCTGAAATTATTTGTGAATGAAATTTGTATTATTTAATATGAAATATTTTTTAAAACTGCTATTAAATGGAATTATGTTTCGGGAAGAGAAGTGACCAAATTTGACCCTTTTGCCACCCTTCTAATTATATATATATATATATTCAAATTGAATTTCAAATAAACATATTTTTTCCCAAAACAGTTAGAGTTATTGTGATGACATGTTTTTATAATAGAACTACGGAGAATTAGTATTCTCACCCCGTTTCTATATTATATTTCATGATAATTCCAGGATCAGATCTTACAACACTATGGTCATAGCAGAAGATGAAGTTTATTTTACATTTAAATTCTTGTACAAAGAATGTATGGATATAGCCTTGGAAGCATTTGATGTATATTTATATTATGAAATACATTTGTATAAACATCCTTTTAGTGTATGAATAGTACTTTACCCCTCCAAGCTCATATTTTAATATATCAAAGCAAAGTATATTTGCATTTTTGTTATAAGTTTTAAGTGATGTGCTTACTACTAATTACTATGGTGTAATTCTGGATACACTATTAGTGTTAGTAGTAAGGGAGTTACATTAAGTCCTCAATTATGCCTCCTTGATATGTTTCATCCTATATAAAGCAAGATATCATGAACCAGAAATAGATATGGTATACTTTGTTTTAAGTGGGAATTAACTATTTGTTTATGATTTTTTTTGTTACCAAACTTTATTTATGTTGTTTTTAGCTCCTTGCTCTGTTTCCTTTTCTTTTGGGTTATTGGTAATGGTGGCTCTATTTTTAGCCATCATTATTGGTAACTTTTTTGGCATATACCCTATGAACTTGAATTTCAAGTACTAAGGGTAAAACTACCACATATGGTTAAAGTTTTATTTTCTTATTCAAGTAAAAATTTGAGTGAAACCTTTATTTCCCGTTTAAGATATATTAATGAGTATGTGTACCTTTTCAAGGTACTGCTCATTGTATTGAATCTTGAATTGTCCAAGTGGAACAGTTTAGTAAGAAATTTTTTCTTCACTTAGTTAATAGTTATTCTTTAAATCTCATATCTTATACTTGTTGAAATTTTGGTCTACTACATTTCCTTTTGTTCTCTGAGTGCATACTTAAACGTAGTAGATCTCATTGCGTTCAAGTCGTGCACTTGGAGACCAATGGGAAATGTTATCGAAATTTTGTCAAGTATAAAATATGAGATTTAAGGAATAACTATTAACCAATTTTGAAAAAGTTTCTTATCGAATGGGATAGGATCATACCATGTTAAGAAGGAGATGGAGATTGAAAGAGCTTTAGTTTCCCATTTGAGATTCAATATTGGTGAGCACGTGTACTTTTTTAAGATACTGCTCATTGAATTAAAACTTGAATTGTCCAAGTTGGACAGTTTGGGAAGAAACTTTTTCTTCAATTTATTTTTGAAAAGGATTGTATTAATGTGCTAAAACAATTTCAGTAATCATGAGACCCGATCGAAGTTGGATGTTACAAAGACATGATCCTACTGGCTATGTAAGTGAAGAATACAAGAATGGAGTTAATGATTTCATTAAGGTTGCTTAAGGAGACTTGACAGTTACTGATGCATTAAGTCCCATCCATTGTCCATGTGCTAGATGTATGAACCATGTATAGAAGGATTCATTTAGGGTAGAACAACATCTGAATAATTACAAATTTGTGGATGATTATGTAAATTGGACCATTCATGGTGAGGATAGATGGGGGGATAACGGCTCAACATCCATTGTCTATGATGATAAAGTGGAGACTAGGATTCCATACATGGATATGGTTATGGAAGTCGCAGGTGATAGATTAAATCCAGAAGCTCAAGATTTAGAAGAGGATCCAAATTCGTTAGCTTAGAAGTTTTATGACTTGCTAAGAGACGCTGACGAACTTTATGGGATGGTTGCCATAAGCACATGAAATTGTCAATTGTAACTTAACTTTTGAACTTGAAGTCAGAGTTTAACATGAGTGAGAGTTATTATGATAGACTGATTGTCATAATTAAGAGTTTGCTTCCAGAGCCTAAAAGGTTACCCGAAAACTTTTACAAATCAAAGAAAATGGTTTGTGAGTTAGGATTAAGATATGAGAAGATAGATGCGTGTCCTAATCAGTGCATGTTGTATTACAAAGAATACAGTGATAAAAGACTCTACTCAGTTTGCTTAGTATGTGGATGCCACCCACGATTCATATCCAAAAATAGACGTGGACACCCACGATTCATATCCAGAAACAACGTGGACACCCACTGAGTCCTAAACAGACGTTCATCAAATGAGAAGGATGTGTCGCACTCATTATTGCAATATTTTCCCATTATTCCTAGACTCCAACGTCTAAAAACATTTCAAAATATATGAGTTGGCAAGCGGATGGAGTGCACCAAGATGAATCAGTGATTAGGCATCCAGCTGATGTTGAGGCTTGGAAACGATTAGGCACTACCCATTCAACATTTGCACTAAAGGCTCAAAATGTTAGGCTTGACCTTTGTACAAACAGTTTTAATCCATTCAGTGGTTCAGCCACACCAAATTCATGTTGTCCTATTTTTTTCACACTGTACAATCTACCTCCAAGTATGTGTATGAGAAAGGAATATATATTCCTCACTCTTGTGATTCTTGGACCAAAGTCACTAGGTAAAAATTTAGATGTCTATCTTAAACCCCTAATTGATGATCTAAAGATATTGTGGGACCATCGGGTGCAAACTTATGATGCTTGGAAGAAGCAAAATTTCGATATGAAAGTGGCTTTGTTATGAACAATAAGTGATTTTCCAGCCTATGGAATGTTGTATGGGTGGAGCACTAATGAAAAACTTTCTTGTCCACTTTGTATAAATCACAGTAAGTCATTTGTATTGAAGCACGGTAGGAAATGTTGCTGCTTTGATTGCCATCGCCATTTTCTACCTTTTGATCATCCATTTCGCCGTGATCTAAACTCTTTTAAGAAATCAACAGTGAAAAAATCTAATCCACCGCAATGGCTGAGTGGGACAGATGTCTTGAATAGAGTGACTCAACTTAAGGAAGTCATTTTCGGCTTGAATTCATGTAAACAAAAATAAGATAATTTTGGTATACACCACAACTGGGGTGAAGAAGAGCATATTTTGGGAACTACCTTATTAGTCCACTAATCTAATATGACATAATTTAGATGTTATGCATGTCGAGAAGAACATGTTTGACAATATCTTCAACAGTGTCATTGATATAAAGGGCAAGACAAAAGACAATGCAAATGCAAGAGAAAATTTGAAGATAATATACAAACGTCTCACCTTGAACTAATAGTTGAGAATGACAAGTGTAAAAAATGAAAAAGCGATATATGTTTTGGATGCCAATCAAAGGAGGATGGTGTGTGAGTGGATAAAACAGTTGAAATTTCCTAATGGGCATGCATCGAATATCGCACGTTGCATCAATGTAGACAGCGGGAAGATATATGAAATGAAAAGTCATGATTGTCATGTTTTATGCAAAGGTTAATTCTTCCAGCATTTCGTGATATCTTTCCAAAACCTATATGGGGACCATTAATAGAACTCAGCTTGTTCTTTAAAAAAGTTTGTACAACTGAAATTCGTGTTTCCTTTATGAAGAATGCAGAGTTTTCCATTATTAAAACAATTTACAAGTCAAAGAAGATTTTCCCTCCAATATTCTTTGACGTGATGGAATATCTAGTCGTGCATCTCCCCTATGAAGCTAGGGTTAGGGGACCAGTGCATTACAGGTGAATGTACCCTTTTGAGAGGTGTATGTTGTACTTGAAAAGAAAGGTCCGAAATAAGGCGAGTTGAAGGATCTATTTGTGAAGCATATATTTTAGAAGAAATTTCCAATTTTGCTTCCATGTATTTTGATCCCCACCTACAGACCAGGCGCACTCAAGTTCCTCAGAATGACAACAGTGCAGAAGATACAATTAATCAATAGTTTTCTATTTTTAAACATCCATGTCATCCTATCGGGAGAGGTCAGAATAGATTCTTGATAGATGTGGAACTTTAGATTTCTGAGACATATGTGTTTGTAAATTATGGAGAAGTAGAACCTTATCTCTAGTAAGTCTACTACCTAACTAATGAATTTGTTAATTTTTAACTATGTTATGCTAAATATTAATTATTGTATTGATTAGACAATTTGAGGAATCGTTAAGGGAAACATATCTCAATATCACTGATGATCAAATATTGGAAGCTCGAGATAAGGACTTTAGTAGGTGGCTAAAACATCTAGTGAGTCATTTTTTCCATAATCACATCTATCATATTAAATTCAATGTTCAATATGCTAGATGTTACAACTATCTATCATCTATGTAATGATACAGGTTAATATAGGTCAAGTTAAGGATCAAATGATACGACAGATAAGTTATGGTTCATCCAAGTCCATGACTTCTTACTGTGCCTTAATAGTTAATGGGTATAGATTTCATACTAAGGAGTACAGACAAAATAAAGCTACCATGAATAGTGGCGTATGTGTTAGAGGTAATATATATAGTGAGAATGACTTTGACTATTATAGCATCATTGAAGAGATACTGGAATTGTCATATGTAGGAAATCAGAATAGAGTATATCTTTTACAATGTCATTGGTTTGTCCCAATTAATGAAGTCAGTGTTGATGAGAGATATGGGTTAGTTGACGTCAAGCATAAATTAAGACTTCACTTAAATGAGCCATTTGTCTTAGCTGAACAAGCACAACAAGTGTATTATACAAGATACCCACAGAGCAGGAATAAAGCTAATGGTGAATGGTGGGCAGCTTGCAAGGTCAGAGCAAAACTCTTTGTGCCTGAGACATTGAATGATGAAGGTGATGAATTGAATGAGCTAGATGCTACTGATTATTACCAAGATGATGGATCCCTTGGAACACACAATATTGTCATAGATGATGAAGTAATTTCTTTGTTTGATGCACATGCCCAGATGGAAGAAGTGAACATATATGATATACATAATCCAATGGACATTCTGGTTGATGATGAGTTCATTGATGACAACAAAGATAATGAAATTAATGAATTTTTAGATGAAGATGAGGAATTATTTGCTTCAGACTCAAGTAGTTACAATTGAATCTTGTTCAATAAATTTCGTTAATGGTATTTACACTGAAATATCATTATTATATTTTGAGGTTTTTATTAACATATAGTTTCTTAACTTGTCATGTTTCAATATGTTTCCTTATGCAGATATTCATCATGGCAACTTAGGTAGAGGCGTTGGACGTGGTTATGGGAGAGGCCGTAATGTTCCACCCCAGCCTTCTCCATCTTGCCATATTTCTCCACCACTGTAGCCTTCTTAGCACTCCTTAGGTATACCTATAGGATAATTTTTAATTATTATTAACTCTTGGTTTATATACATATAATATATATGTATTTTTTTGTTTATCTATAATTATGTTTGGTGCAACTTCAGCTACTGGCCCATTAACCAATGCAGGCCTACCAGCATCTATCCCATTAACCACTCATCAACTTCTGTCCTACCCCTTACTGACCCACCTTTTTCTATGCCACCCTCTGCTGACCCACCAACTAGCAGCCCGAATGTGGTGCCTTCAAGTGGAGAATCTCATATAGAAAATGATAGTGGGGAACTTATAAAAGCAGCGCCTGTCCCTGAACTGTAAGTAATAGTGATTCTCATCTTTTATTATATTTCTTTACTTTTAGATTACCAACATTATCTTCTTGTACTTATAGGAGGATGTTTCTCCCACCAAGAATGACCCATGACAGGTTTGCTAGTTTTCCTTTTCACTTGGTTAAGAAGGACCTTGTGATAAGTGCAAGTGTTTTAATACTAACTTTGCATATTTGGTTTTCAAACTTGCTATTTATTATTTCCTATGTATTGTAACCACCTGTAGCTGGCAATGCTATTAAGGTTAGGGTTAACAGTATGAGGGTGGTAATAGTACTCTTACTTATGATGAGGGGAATGAATCCACTTATTACCAGGTAGTATCAGGGCTCTTTTGCCAATCTTACCCAGTATATACAAGGGAATGAGGTTCTTAGGAAATAAGCAAGTAACATGTACTTTATAAAACTAAATATTTGCATTAGCATTGCATAATCATATCATTAGGACATCATGTACGCATAAGCGTGGAGTTGGTACATAAATCCTTAGAGTGTTGAGTAGTGGCTTATTTATTTGTTACAAGCATATTCTTATGTAATAGTTTGGTTTACTCATTGCGAATGAATAAACTTTGGTTTTGGAATACTTATACTGAGAATTGTGAGTTCTCACCCCGTGTGTTGCCATGTAAATCCAGACAGAAGCTTTTCCTAAGGAAAGAAGAAATAGTATGAAAACTAGATTGGTTTTAATGCTTAGTAGATAAAGCTTGTATTTATTTACACTGCTTTGAATTTGTATAACAAGTTTATGTATTTCAACGTGCCTTTTTGAGGCAAAGATGTATATCTAACTTTTAGTTTATTTTGACTCTCCATAATTATTTGTTTAAAGGTTATGGATTAGTTTGATATTTAAGTTAGAAGTAACATAGTTAATACTGCTTATCCAGGTATATGTCAGATATACTAGGTTACAGGTATTAGGATGTTACATTATGGTATCAGAGCAGTTCATCCTGTTGAGCCAGGGTATGGACTGACTACGCTTAGGCAAGTTTAGAGTTTTCTACTAAGTATGGTGTTTTTCTTGTCTCATTATGAGATATGTGTATAGCATTGCATGACTTACTTTAGGTTAGATTGTTATTAGCTACTATAGCATAGTTACATGATATTGAGACTGATCAAATAAATGTGTATTGTTCTGTGAGTACAGGAAACTATGGCACCTCCTAGGCGAATCCAAGGGAATAGAAACTCAATAAATGAGGGCCCAGATATGGCCAAGGCTTTGATAGCGATGGCTAATGCTATGCGAGAGCAGACAACCATAACCAATAGGATGTTGGAGAGGTTGGAAGCCGATCGACCTCATCAACCAGTACTACCACTAGTTCAACTAGTGCAACCAGTCCAAGAGGTAGCAGTGGGAAGAAATTAGAACTTCCAAGACCTCTCAGATTTCAGGAAATCTACCCCATCATCCTATAAGGAGGAGTATGACCCAGTCAAAGTGGAGGGTTAGCTCATGGAGATGGAAAAGATTTTTACTGTTATGGCTTGCTCGGATGAGTAAAGGGTGCTTTTTGGTTCCTATATGCTGGAGGAGGAACCAAATGATTGGTGGAGCGATACTAAGATTGTGTTTGATGTATCAGGGACTCTTGTCACGTGGGAGATCTTCTAGAGTTCATTCCTGGAGAAGTTTTTTCCTCATAATTTGCAAAATGCAAAGGAGATGGAGTTCTTGAAGTTAGAGCAAGGAGATATATCTGTTGGTCAGTATGTGATAAGTTATCCAAATTCTCGACCTATATCAGACTCAACATTGATGAAAGTGTGTGAAGTTTGTAAAAGGATTGAGAGTGGATATACAACAAGCTATCTGACCTTTTGAGATATCAGATTTTACAACCTTGGTGAACAAATGCAAGATAATAGAAGGGCACGATGGGAAACTTTCAGTGGAGTGAAAATCACAAAATGTTTAGAAGAGGAAAATAGGTGGATGATGGAGATGAGAAAAGTGTTTCTATATCCAATTATGTACAAGATAAAAGTGAACAAGTTCAAGTGAAGACAATAGAGCCTAAATGCCCTAGGTGTGGAAGGCAACATAGCGATAGACCTTGCATAATGTGCTTTGTTTGTGGACGACAACCAGGATATTATGCTAAGGTGTGTCCTCAAAGGAAAGGAGATGTACCCAGACCTAGACTGCAAGCTCTAGGATGGGTGTATACTCTAATCAGAGAGGAGGAGGCTTGACCTTCAGATCTTATACAAGGTATCTTTCGAGTATGATATCATATCTTGTAGAAACCTCAGAATTTTTAGTACCAAGAGACTAAATTTTGGGGGCAAAATTTTATAAAGGAAGGGAGAAATGTAATATCCTCTTTTTAGTATAATAGACAAGTTTATGGTTAGAAAGATAACATAACACTTGTTTGACATATCTACTTATTTTTGTAACAAACTGAGTTAGTTTAGGCACTTTGATGTAACCCAGAGTGTGAAAAGTATCTTAAAATGACTTAAATAGTAGCATAAATTGCTAAGTTAAGGGAAATAAACCTAGACGATTTGTTTCTAGGTCACAAATAGGTGGAAGAGGATGTAGTTAATTTTTTAGGATAATCAGAGTTAGTTTGGTATTTTTAAGCATATTGGTTATGTGTTTTAATGCCGGATTGACTAGTCGCAGATATAAAAAAATAAGATAATGGTGAAACAAGAAATTAGATGAATTCTAGGATTTATTCTAAAGTTGTTGGAAATTAGGAAACTTGAATTATTAAGATTTAAGTGTTCTTAATAGATATAAGTTTTAGCAAAATATCCAGTTTTTGCTTAAGTGACTCACGGCTCTTTAAGAGCCATAACTTTGACTTTTCTTTCTTACTTTCTCACTTTTGTCCACAGCTGGAGTAGCAGCAGAAAAGGGAGAAAGAAGAGAAGAGAAAGAAGAAGAAAATGAGAAGGAAAAAAGGAAGAGAAAGGGAAAAGGGAAGGCCAAGGTTTGACCTTCATCTTCAAGAGATATGGGTGTTTTCAATCTTGTTCCTCCATATTCTATTCTTTTCTTCGTGTTTGTTGCCTGGTGATTTGGAACAGAAAATGGGTTCAGTTGAGTTTCTTAGAGTTTGAGTTGAAGGAACTCTTAGGAAACTTGAGATAGGATTGCTTTAAGCTAGACTATGCATGGTTAATGGTTTGGATCATGGATATATCCATGAAACAACTTGGGATAGGAGTTGTAACATGGGTATTTTGAGGTTATGATTTGGTTCCTAAAACTATGTCTGGATGAGTTAAAAATTATACATGAGATGTGTTTGATGATTAGAGGTGTTTAAGGATCATGTTTATGATTGGAAATCCTTTAGAATTTGAGTTTGAGTGATTAGAAGGGAGATTGTTCCCAATGGAACTGTGGCAATTTCTGCAGAATTCTACATAAACTGATCTGGGTGACCAGCACCTAGGCGTTGGGTGCCAAGGTGCCCATTGCCCAGAAGCCTAGCATCGAGTCTCTGCCACTTGAGCGCCCATCGAAGCGAAAAATAGGGCAGACCCTCTGTCACCCCAGTGCTTTAGTGTGTAACATCCTAATACCAGTATCTCAATATATGTAGCATACAAGGAGATACCTAGCAATACATCACTATATACATAAAAACTTGATAGATATATCCATAATGTTCATTGGAAACATTACAGAGAGCCTTATGAAATGCGAAAAACACAATATTTATAACATATTGCATCTATTTACATATACGTCCTTAGCCTCCTTTGGGGCATGAAGTAATACATAGCTATTTACATTACAAAAGAAATATAAAAATACAAGGATTGCAACGTAAAAGTTAAATCTAGAACTAATCTAAGACTTTAGCATCCTTTTTCTTCTTGTTCTTTGAAGAACCTTCTCTTGGAATTACATTATAACACAACGGGGTGAGAATCAACATTTCTCAGTATGAGTAATGAAAACTTGTCATACATAACATAATAACATAGTTTTAACAATTAAGATAAACCAAGTTAAACATACATACATTCATTCTTACATACTTAGCTCATTTAAGATCTAGGTATGTTTTACTAGGAATTCTGGCTTCTTATGTTTACTTGTTATAGATCGAAAAACTGGAATTTCCACACCACATGCAACCATGCACTTGGTTAGGAATAACTTGTCCCCTGAGTAACTTCTGAATCCCTTCCTTCTGGTCAAATAGCATTAACTACCATACAAGGTCACAATCATAGGTAGACAATGCCAACTTATCCTACTTTACTTGTATCTAACACCCCTTATCATCACATCTCTAATGAAGCTAAGTAACAATAAGTTACCACAGGTGCTAGACACTTATCTATAGCAAACCCTTACTCTTGGTTGCTTTAAAGTTCATACATAACTTATACATACCAAAAGATCATCCTCTTATTGAATTACCTCTAAGTCCATCCATTGTTCTTAGATGTCCAAAGGCTTAGACTTTCTTATCTATGCTAGGTGATAATTTCCTTCTTGAAAATATCCCCATTTGTGTCTTAACACACTTTAGGAAACATATATTAATGAATCCATCTAGTACAGAACTTCAAAATATCAAAAAATGACATTTTTAGAATTCAAGGGCCTTACGCCTCGACATGACACTCCCATGCCACGGCGTGCTGCTCTCTGCTTGTAGAAACTGAAAATTCGAGGCTTGTGCGCCATGGCGTGAGAAGTATAACCCAGATTCTACAAAATCGTGGTATTGTTCCATTAGTTCATTTCATGGATTTTGGTCATACCAAACCAATTTCTAGGTGATACTAAGTCCCTAATCAGTTCTTAAATACATAGGAACCATTAAACACTAACTTAAACCTCTTAATTTGGATTATGAATCAAAACCCCCATACTTGACCTAAAACTTATCTTTTGGTGAATCCATGGTCTAAATGAGATATTCTAAGCTTCTAGCTTCAACTTATGCCATGAATAAATCATAAATGATCTAAGAAACACATACATGCAAGCCAAACACATCAAACACTTTTAGAACTCAATTTGACCTATTATGCACCTTAACTGCATCTATGGTGAAAATAGAGAAAAGAGATGAAGATGAGCATAGAGCCCCTACCTTTGGCAGTTGTGAAGAAGCTTCAAGCTTGGTTAGATCTCAAGCCTTATCTTTGCCTTTTGCTTTCATCTTTTTCTCTTCCTCTTCCTTGGTCTTTGCTTCCTCTTCTTTCCTTTCTCCTTTCACAGTTTCTGCTTCTATTTTGTTGGCAAACAAGAGCTGTGAATGAGGCTTATAAAGAGATGACAAAAGACTCTTAAGGCCCTTAAGTCATAACTGATAAATCTCAATCTGCTAAAAACACTCAGATTTAGCTAAATCAAGATTTCAAACTTGCAAAATCTTTAAAATAAATACTAAAATTCATATAAAAAGTTGTTTCATCATTATCTGATATTTCCATATCTGCTACTAGTCAATACGGCTTTAAAAGGACAACCAGTATGCCTAAATATGTCAAACTAACTCAGTTTACCTTGAAACTTTAACTGTAACTTGTTTCATACATTTGTGACTTAGAAATAAATTATTCATATTTATTTCCATCATCTAAGCAATTAATGCTATTATTTGAGTCATTTTAAGCTACTTTTCACACTCTGGGTTGTAATAAAGTACCTAAACTAATTCAGTTTGTCACAAAATTAAACATGCATGTTAAGCAAGTTATATGCTGCCTTTTGTACACATACACAAGTGTAACATGTCATTAAGGGTATTACATTTCTCCCATCTTTTTTAAAATTTTGACCTCAAAATTACTCACCTGAAATGAACAACTCCGGGTAGTCCTGCTGCAAGGGGGACTCTAACTCCCAAGTAGCCTCCTCGGTGTCAATGCCACCCCATATAACCTTACCCAGAGGAATTTGCTTACCTCTAAGCTCTTTGACCCTCTGTCCACGATCCTTATCGGATATACATTGTAACACCCACCTTAGGGTATACATTTCAAACCAACTTCTTATAAAATCGTTTACCTAAGTTATAAAATATTTAATATTATTAAAATGCGGGTTTCAAAATTTCTTTTCGTGGATAACATAAACTTTACGGAATTAGAAAAACATAAGATATAAAGACTGGATTAAATACATCTCTCATATATAACATAGATTCATAACATCTTCATTACATAAAACTTATGTACTCTAAGCAATGTTTAATTACCATATAAAAACTCAACCTGGCCTAAGCCAAAACACCTGGAGAGTAAGGTCCCGAACCTAATCCTCTCTCGGATCCTCTATAGACACGTTCTCTGGTCGGGACATATCTCTACGGACAAGAGTCTGTGCAGTTGACTCCGTAGAGTCTTCACTAGGCAAACGATGAGTAATGTCCCACAGTTCTACAATAGGCAAGGAGAACTCTACATGTACATAAGCATTATATGTAATAGTAAGGGTTCCATTGTAGGTATCACTCTAGGATAGAGTCACCTCTCCTATATAACTAAAACGTTGAGTATCTACGAGGACATGCTAGGCATCAGTGCCTCCGTGGAACTGCACTTGCATATAATCAAAAAAATTCCTCCTTGTAGCCATTGCAAATCGATCAAACAAAGTCAATCCGACTCAACCCTAGACGATCCGACCTCGTCCCTCTTACAGTCTTTACCAAACATAACCATAAAACATAACAGACAAAAAATACAACAAAGAGGTAAGATCCCCTACATCGTATACTAATACGGCAACAAAGAAACGATACAAACAACGATGTCGTTCCATACATATAATCCATAAATTAATATAAAATCAGCAGATATATTTATGACATATAATAGATAAACAATCCAATAAACTTGCAACACAATATCAAGCATAATGATAATACCACAATCATATTATATCACAATAATACTATGTCATGACAATATGAAATGTTGACTATGTATATGTGCAATGTGTATGCTGACCGTCCTTATAGACAATGCAACTGGTTCCTACTCCATGGAGTTAGACTCAATTTCAGATATGAACATTCTAGAAGATCTGTCCCCCCTAAAAGACAGTTTACGCTGGATCACGAAAAGAAATAGTGGTTGTCGGGCTATCAGTACATTACAGTCGGTTTATCATGGCCAGGGGTATATATATATATTGTGATATCATAATCACAAAGTGAATCACCGCACCCTGAAATCCCCCAAGATCTAGTCCAGATCCACTATCCTATGAATTCCCGTTCACTCTTTAGGTATAAAACGCCACAACAGTATGATGCTCAAATGAAATCAAACCACCATTGTACCATTCCCAATGATATTAAATCAACTGCCCATACAATTGTCTAATACCATTAGTATCAATGATATTATATAACCGCCAATTCAACTACATAATACTAAAGATCCATTTGGGTCCCATACTTCGGTTCCACAAGCACAATGCTAAATCACAACTACTTAGGTACAGTATGTCAGCCCTATAGCAAAACTCGTTGTTCCTCTTAATCGCTTAGCGATATTATCGCATTTTCACAATCACGTAACACTTTAGTTACGTTTTCAAATCACGTAATGATTTTTCAACATTTACTTAATCGCGTAAAGTTTTTAAAATATTTTCTTAATCGCGTAGCTAAAAATCACTATTTTTAAATCTCATAAGAGTTTTTCTACGTATTTTCAATCGCGTAAAATATTTCTTTAATATTCTAAGCTTAAATTAAAACTTTTCTCATTTAATATCAAAATTGGACTTTATTTTCAATATTTCCTTAATAAATCTTCTTTAAATAATATTTCTAACATTTTCTCACTAAAATCAGCATTTTTTACTATTTTCCACAAAATTACATTTCTTTGATTAAATTGGAATATTACAGCTCAAAATTTTCAAACGCGCTTCAAAACCCAAAGGGTGAGCTATACGTCAGTAAATTTCAAGTTTTAATTTTTATATTACTTAATAGCTTATTTACACTAACTTAATTCTAAAAATTCGTTTACTTTCTTTCTAGATCTAAAAACCTATCAAATTATTTTCCTATTAATCAAATACCTAAGTTTACACTTAGTAAAATAATTTTGGATTTAAGAAACTAAAAATAGCATGTTGGCCGAAATTTCACTATAGGTTTCTCAAATCACATTTAATTATTTTCTATCACTTTATTCTTTACAAAAACTCTTAATCCAATTTCTTATCATTAAATCATTTAATTCATATTTAGGAAAATAAATTAGAACACTTGGCTCCCTTGGTGATGTTGAGGCCATGAGCCATCAATTGGTCATTGGAACCAAAATTCTTTCCTTTCTCATGTGATTTATGATATGCAACATACACCAATCATCAAAACTATACCATAAACATTTCATACAAACTATCAAAATCACATATCATCACATATATCCAAAAATCAACCATAACAATTCCATGCATAATATCACATCATATAAAAATGCATAATCAAGCAAGCATAAATCAATAACCACACAATTGAGTGAATAAATCCTCACATAGATTTTTCACTCACAAAAACAAACAATTCATTCCTTCACCACCATATATGGCCGATGAGGTTAATCTCTCTCTTACCTGGTGTGTAGCTTCCTAAGCTCCTTGTTAAATCCTCTTTGTGTCAATCTTTTACCATCAAGTAGATCTTAGAATCAAATCAAACATATAAAAATTAGTATCTACGGCTTGATTAAGATGACCATAGATCAAGCATGGTCTTAGGATTCCAAGAATCAAATAAGAAATCAATTTTCAAGATCTTTACCTTGAAACCCTAGAACTTAAATCCAAGAATCAAGCTTGAAGATGATTGATTTAGACTAAAGTCTCAATACCAAAGAGTCTTAGAATGATGTGAGGATTCAAGAAGTGAGGTTGGATTGAATTAAACAAATTTGGAAGGTGCTTTTAGGGTGGTTGGCCGTGAGCTTCCATGGATGAACAAGGTGTGAACTTTTTGATTTTCACTTGAAGAACAAGGTTGAAGATGGATGATCTAGGCTAAGATCTCAACTACAAAGTATCTTAGGATTGTGTATAGATTCTAGATCTAAGGTTATTTGAAATTATTGAAGCTTGGAAGGTGCTTCAATAGTTCATGGCGTGGGGTCCTTTGGAGAGAAAGTGAGAGAACTTTTTGGTTGTTCTTGGTGTTCTTGGATGAAAGAGAAAAGATAATAGAAGTTTATGGTCACAAAGTGTTAGAAATGAAAGTGAATATCCTATTTCTCTAAGTCTTGGCCATGTAGGTGAGTGAATGGAGAGATAGAAGCTTGTTTTGCAAGATAGAAAACTATCACATGGTCTCACATGGCTTCACATGGCATAGGTCATCAAGTGGTCACCTATTGGTCATAAAAGATCATTCAAGAACATGCTAGAATGGCCTAGTAACCATGTGGCTCAATGGAAAGCTAACTTAGTTTTGATTTCAATTAGTTTCTAGTTACATCTACTTTAGGTAGTTAGTTCAATTAAGCTAACTTAGTTAGGTTATTTAGTTACATAACTAACTATCTAGTTGCTTGATTAAATCATACATTCTAGAAGAATTTAGATATTTTCTTATAACTATAGATTCTAAGTATTAGCAACTAAGTTAATTCTATTTAGTTACTAATTAGGCTTTTAGAGTAACTAAGTTAGGTTATCTTGTTACTTAACTAACTAACCTAGCCATTTTCGTTGACCTTTTGACAAACTAGCTTGATTCTAATTAGTTGGTCATTAATCTATGTAATGATGATTCATGAGTACACTTAAGATATTTAGCTTAGATATTTTCTGCTTAGATATTTTGATTTAGATATTTTTCAAAAGATATTTTACTGAGATATTTTCTCATTAGATATTTATCCTTAGATATTTATAGCTAGATATTTTACTAGGTGAGTCATCACTTCTACAAGCTTTTAGAAAAAGAATGACAAGACAAGTTTAAAATATCTTGAAAGAGTAAATAGCCAAATTGAATTTGTCTTCTTGCTTGAGTAGTCAATTTGAATTTCTCCTCTTCAAGTTGAGTATCTAATTTGCCTTCTTCCTGCTTATCATTGGTCCATCACTTTGAGTCATCGCCATCAAGATATTTTTTCGTAAGATATTACCTAATGGACAATAGGCACTGCCATTATTACTCAATGGGTAACAGAAAACTCAGATAAAGAAAATCTCTGTTAACTGTTCCCAGTTTTGGATTTTGTAAGATCCCCCGATCTCGTCTTGACAGTTCAAAACTTTCTAGTCCAAGAAAATTTTTTATTTTTACGGGCCCGCCTCAAACACACATACTGCTCAAAATAATATTAAAATAATCACAAACTCAGAAAATTTCATAAAATTTTCAAAAATCGTAAAAATTATAAAACTCATATATTTTCAGAAAAATGAAATTCTGACATACAATTCCAAAATAATATTAAAATATTCAAAATGCTTAAAAATTCCCAGAAATTCACAAAAAATTACAAATATTATAAAACGAATTTATATCAAGAAAAATGAAAAATTGGGATGTTACAACTCTCCACCTCTAAAAAGAATTTCGTCCTTGAAATTTCTCTTACATTTAAAACAGAAGAGAATATTACTCTTTTATCTTGTCTTCAAGCTCTCACGTAGCTTCTCCAGTTACGTCGTTTCTAGATCACCTTCTTGCTTCTCTCGAATCTTCTCCATCATATTATTCAAACAGTAATCGTGTTCCAACAAATTCTCCTTAACTATCATAGCAAATAAACTAAGTACATTTTCTACTTAAGGCATCAACCATGACATTCGCCATTCTGGGATAATATTGAAGTTGAAAATCATAGTTTTCAAAAATTATAACTATCGTTTCCGCCCCTTATCCAACTTCTTTTGATCGAATCGGTACTCCAAGCTCTTGTAATCACTGTAGGCATTGTAGGTTGATCCATAAAGAAAAATGTCTCCAAATTTTCCACGCAAAAATGACTATCACAAATTCCAAAATGTAAATCGGATAATTCTTCTCATGCACGTTCCACTACCTTGAAGTATACATCATAATCTTTTTATTTTGCATCAACACACAACCTCAACCCAAAAGTTTGAACTTCTTCTAACCAGAATTCGCACTTGGACAGCTTCACATATAACTTCTTCTTTTTCTTCAAAGTTTGAAAAACTGCATCGAGACGTTTAGCATGCTCCTTCAGATTTTGAGAATAGATTAGAATGTCATCAATAAGGACAATGACAAATCTGTCTAAATAGGGATGAAAGATCCTATTCATGTAATTTATAAATATCGCAGAAGCATTCATTACTCCAAACGGTATTACTAAATACTCGTACCTATAACGCATAAAAAAAACTGTCTTGGAACATTTTCTACTTTCATGAGAATATGATGATAACTAGCACGCAAATCGATCTTGAAGAGAACAGCGACGCTCTTCATTTGATCTTCTAGTTCCCATGTTGTATCTCCCATCACATCGTTCTAGATTATCTTCACCAAGGCAATTACTCTTAGTTGTTTCACCCGCCTATCATGAATCTTAACAGAAAATGTCTCGTAGATCAAATTCTCTTTTTAATTGTACTGTACCTGGTACTATGTCATGGGTTGAATCATGAATATATTTTCTCAGTTGAAACATATGGAAAACACTGTGAAGGTTAGAAAGAAAAGTGATAAGGCTATTTGGTAAATTACTGGATCTATCCAACAAAGAATTTGATATGGTCTAATGAATTTAGAAATGAACTTTTTGGATTCAAATCCAAAAATCTCAGTCTCAAGGAACACTAAAGTTTTATTGAAACAATATAACATGATATGGTTGGAAGACAACCAATCCTTCACAAATCCATGAACTCAAATAGATGTGATTTTAGATAAGTAAATCAAATCAACAGAAGAGATTTGATCTTTAATAAATATAGGATAGAGTTAGAAAACTTGAGTACAAACAACGAGTTTAACAAGAAGAGTATAAATACTCAGACTAAATGATATCAAAGACACGGATAACTCAAATCGATTTACTCAGTCTATTTGTGAAAGAAATAGATAAACCAAATCAACAAAAAAGTTCTAATCGAGAATAGTAATAAGATAGTTTTAAACAGGCTTGAGTAATGATAACAAGTTTAGAAGTTGAAGTAGCACTATTTCAAGTCAAAAGGAAATAGAAACACAGATAACCCAAATGGTTCACATAATCACAGACCATAAAAGAATGGGTTACCTTGCGAATTATACAGTACAATTAAAGGATCTCTTGCCATTGCACAATCTCCTTTGATAAGATCTTCAGATTGAGAGTCTTCTGCTCCTCTTATCGTATAGAATCCTTCTTCTGCTTGAGATCTTGTCGCACATACGTTACTCACAGAAAGTTCCATCTTTGACTTAGTACAGCCTCTAGCAACATGTGCAGGCTTCCCGCACTTGAAACAAATAATTTCTTTAATCGTACATTCCTTTGTTAAATGAGCCTTTCCACACTTCTTACATTTCGATGCTGATGCTACAGTCTGACCAAATCCGTTGCCACTAGTACTTCCTCCATTTGTTCATTGTTGCTTCCCTGGTGGTCATATATACGGCTTTTGCTGAAATCGATTGATCTTACACTTCCTTCCCTTTTGGATCTTCGAGGACCCAACTTTACAGCTTCTTGCATTCAGAGACTGATTTGATTCTAACAAGTTTTGAAGTTTGGTTATCAGTTCCTGCTGCTGAGCGACCTTCTGACTCTGTTGTACCACTACGTCAGCCATCCTCTGCATTATACTTCTAGTTGCGACCATACGATCATCGTCACGTCTCGTGTCCACATGCTTACATCTACCACGATCCATTGTCTGTCTTTAAAGACAAACAAATCAAAACACGATGAAATCAAAGGTAACCATTTTAATCAACATTGTCTCCTTTCGGAAACCCAAACAATATATCTTTGTGTTTAGTGTCAGAGAAAGACACAGTACAAATAAGACAAACCTACCCACAAACCCAAAAGACTCTAACTTGGGCTCTGATACCAACTAATGTACCACCTACCTTAGGGTCCCACATTTCAAACTAACTTCTTATAAAATCCTTTACCCAAGTTATAAAATATTTAATATTATTAAAATACGGGTTTCAAAATTTCTTTTCGTGGATAACATAAACTTTACGGAATTAGAAAAACATAACATATAAAGACTGGATTAAATACATCTCTCATATATAACATACATTCATAATATCTTCATTACACAAAACTTATGTACTCTAAGCAATGTTTAATTACCATATAAAAACTCGACCTGGCCCAAGCCAAAACACCTAGAGAGTAAGGTCTTGAACCTGATCCTCTCCCAGATCCTCTACAGACACGTTATCTGGTTGGGATATATCTCTACGGACAGGAGTCCGAGCAGTTGACTCCATAGAGTCTTCACTAGGAAAACGATGAGTAATATCCCATAGTTCTACAATAGGCATGGAGAACTCTACATGTACACAAGCATTATAGGTAATAGTAGGGGTTCCATGGTAGGTATCACTCTAGGATAGAGTCACCTCTCCTATATAACTAAACCGTTGAGTATTTGCGTCAACATGCCAGGCATCAGTGCCTCCGTGGAACTACACTTGCATATAATAAGAAAATTCCCTCATTGCAGCCATTGCAAATCGATCAGACAAAGTCAATCAAGCTCAATCCTAGACGATCTGACAGTCTTTACCAAACATAACCATAAAACATAATAAACAAAAAATACAGCAAAGAGGTGAGATCCCCTACATCGCATACCAATATGGCAACAAAGAAACGATATGAACAACGAAGTCGTTCTATACATACAATCCATAAATTAATATAAAATCAGCAGATATGTTCATGATATATAATAGATAAACAATCCAATAAACTTGCTACACAATATCAGGCATAATGATAATACCACAATCATATTATATCACAATAATACTATGTCATGACAATATGAAATGCAGACTATGTATATACGCAATGTGTATGCTGACCGTCCTTATGCACAATGCAACCGGTTCCTACTCCATGGAGTTAGACTCAATTTCAGAGATGAACGTGCCAGGAGATTTATCCCCCCTAAAAGACAGTTTACGCCGGATCATGAAAAGAAATAATGGTTATCGGGCTGCCAGTGCGTTGTTGTCGCTTTATCACAGCCAGGGGTGTATATATATATATATATTGTGATATCATAATCACAAAGTGAATCACCACGCCCTGACATCCCCCAAGATCTGGTCCAGATCCAGTATCCTACAAATTCCCATTCACTCTTTAGGCTTAAAACGCTACAACAGTATGATGCTCAAATGAAATAAACCCACCATTGTACCGTTCCCAATGATATCAAATCAACCACTCATACAATTGTCTAATACCATTAGTATCAATGATTTTATATAATCGCTCATATAACTACATAATACCAAAGATCCATTTGGGTCCAGTACTTCGGTTCCACAAGCACAATGCTAAACCACAACTACTTAGGTACAGTATGTCAGCCCTACAGCAAAACTCGCTGTTCCTCTTAATCGCGTAGCGATATTATCACATTTTCACAATCGCGTAACACTTTAGTTACATTTTCAAATCGCGTACTAATTTTTCAACATTTTCTCAATCCCGTAAAGTTTTTAAAACATTTTCTCAATCTCGTAGCTAAAAATCACTATTTTTAAATTGCGTAAGAGTTTTTCTACGTATTTTCAATTGCGTAAAATATTTCTTTAATATTCTAAGCTTAAATTAAAACTTTTCTCATTTAATATCAAAATTGGACTTTATTTTTAATATTTCCTTAATAAATCTTCTTTAAATAATATTTCTAACATGTTTTCACTAAAATCACCATTTTCTACTATTTTTCCACAAAATTACATTTCTTCGATTAAATTGGAATATTACAGCTCAAAATTTTCAAACGCGTTTCAAAACCCAAAAGGTGAGCTATACGTCAGTAAATTTCAAATTTTAATTTTTATCTTACTTAATAAATTATTTACACTCATTTAATTCTAAAAATTCATTTACTTTCTTTCTAGATCTAAAAACCTATCAAATTATTTTCCTATTAATCAAATACCTAAGTTTACACTTAGTAAAATAATTTTGGATCTAAGACATTAAAAATGGCATGTTGGCCGAAATTTCACTATAGGTTTCTCAAATCACATTTAATTATTTTCTATCACTTTATTCTTTACAAAAACTCTTAATCCAATTTCTTATCATTAAATCATTTAATTCATATTTAGGAAAATAAATTAGAACACTTGGCTCCCTTGGTGATGTTGAGGCCGTGAGGCATCAATTGGTCATTGGAACCAAGATTCTTTCCTTTCTCATGTGATTTATGTTATGCAACATACACCAATCATCAAAACTATACCATAAACATTTCATACAAACTATCAAAATCACATATCATCACATATATCCAAAAATCAACCATAACAATTCCATGCAATCGAGTGAATAAATCCTCACATGGATTTTTTACTCACCAAAACAAACAATCCATTCCTTCACCACCACATATGGCCGATGAGGTTAATCTCTCTCTTACCTGGTGTGTAGCTTCCTAAGCTCCTTGTTAAATCCTCTTTGCGTCAATCTTTTACCACCAAGTAGATCTTAGAATCAAATCAAACATATAAAAATCAGTATCTATGACTTGATTAAGATGACCATAGATCAAGCATGGTCTTAGGATTCCAAGAATCAAATAAGAAATCAAGTTTCAAGATCTTTACCTTAAAACCCTAAAACTTAAATCCAAGAATCAAGCTTGAAGATGATTAATTTAGACTAAAGTCTCAACACCAAAGAGTCTTAGAATGATGTGAGGATTCAAGAAGTGAGGTTGGATAGAATTAAACAAATTTGGAAGGTGCTTTTTGGTTGGTTGGCCGTGAGCTTCCATGGATCAACAAGGTGTGAACTTTTTGATTTTCACTTGAAGAACAAGGTTGAAGATGGATGATCTAGGCTAAGATCTCAACTACAAAGTATCTTAGGATTGTGTATAGATTCTAGATCCAAGGTTATTTGAAATTATTGAAGCTTGGAAGGTGCTTCAATAGTTCATGGTCATGGGGTTCTTTGGAGAGAAAGTAAGAGAACTTTTTGGTTATTCTTGGTGTTCTTGGATGAAAGAGAAAAGATGATAGAAGTTTATGGTCACAAAGTGTTAGAAATGAAAGTGAATATCCTATTTCTCTAACCTTTGGCCGTGTAGGTGAGTAAATGGAGAGATAGAAGCTAGTTTAGCAAGATAGAAAACTATCACATGGTCTCACATGGCTTCACATGGCATAGGTCATCAAGTGGTCACCTATTGGTCATAAAAGATCATTCAAGAACATGCTAGAATGACCTAGTAACCATGTGGCTCAATGGAAAGCTAACTTAGTTTTGATTTCAATTAGTTTCTAGTTACATCTACTTTAGGTAGTTAGTTCAATTAAGCTAACTTAGTTAGGTTATTTAGTTGCATAACTAACTATCTAGTTACTTGATTAAATCATACATTCTAGAAGAATTTAGATATTTTCTTATAACTATAGATTCTAAGTATTAGCGACTAAGCTAATTCTATTTAGTTACTAATTAGGCTTTTAGAGTAACTAAGTTAGGTTATCTTGTTACTTAACTAACTAACCTAGCCATTTTCGTTGACCATTTGACAAACTAGCTTGATTCTAATTAGTTGGTCATTAATCTATGTAATGATGGTTCATGATTAAAATTAAGATATTTAGCTTAGATATTTTCTGCTTAGATATTTTGATTTAGATATTTTTCAAAAGATATTTTGCTAAGATATTTTCTTGTTAGATATTTATCCTTAGATATTTATAGCTAGATATTTTACTAGATGAGTCATCACTTCTACAAGCTTCTAGAAAAAGAATGACAAGACAAGTTTAAAATATCTTGAAAGAGTAGATAGCCAAATTGAATTTGTCTTCTAACTTGAGTAGTCAATTTGAATTTCTCTTCTTCAAGTTGAGTATCCAATTTGCCTTCTTCCTGCTTACCATTGGTCCATCACTTTGAGTCATCGCCATCAAGATATTTTTCCCAAAGATATTACCCAATGGACAATAACTACTGCTATTATTACACAATGGGTAATAGAAAACTCAGATAAAGAAAATCTCCATCAATTGTTCCCGGTTTCAGGTTTAGTAAGATCCCCCGATCCCGTCTTGATAGTTCGAAACTTTCTGGTTCAGGAAAAAATTTTATTTTTCCAGGCCCGCCTCAAACACACATACAACTCAAAATAATATTAAAATAATCACAAACTCAGAAAATTCTACAAAAGTTCTCAAAAATCATAAAAATTATAAAACTCATATTTTCAGAAAAATGAAATTGAGACATACGAGTTCAAAACTAATATCAAAATAAATTAAAATAATCAAAATATTTAAAAATTTCAAAAAATAAAAAAATTTATAAATATTATAAAACGTATTTATATCAAGAAAAATGAAAAATCGGGGTGTTACAACTCTCCCCTCTAAAAAGAATTTCGTCCTCGAAATTTCTCTTACATTTAAAATAAAAGAGAATATTACTCTTTTATCTTGTCTTCAAGCTCTCACATTGCTTTTCCAGTTACGTCCTTTCTAGATCACCTTCTTGCTTATCTCGAATCTCCTCTATCAGATTATTCGAACATTAATCATGTTCCAACAAATTCTCCTTAACTATCATAGCAAATATACTAAGTACATTTTCTACTTAAGGCATCAGCCACGACATTCGCCTTTCCGAGATAATACTGAAGTTGAAAATCATAGTTTTTCAAAAATTCTAACTATCGTTTCCGCCCCTTATCTAACTTCTTTTGATCGAACCGGTACTCCAAGCTCTTGTAATCACTGTAGGCATCGTAGGTTGATCCATAAAGAAAAAGGTCTCCAAATTTTCCATGCAAACTATCACGAATTCCAAAACATAAATCAAAAAATTCTTCTCATGCACGTTCCACTACCTTGAAGTATACGTCATAATCTTTTTATTTTGCATCAACGTACAACCTCAACCCAAAAGTTTGAACTTCTTCTAACCAAAATTCGCACTTGGACAACTTCGCATATAACTTCTTCTTTTCTTCAGAGTTTGAAAAACTGCATCGAGATGTTTAGCATGCTCCTTCGAATTTCGAGAATAGATCATAATGTCGTCAATAAGGACATAAATCTGTCTAAATAGGGATGAAAGATCCTATTCATGTAATTTATAAATATCACAGAAGCATTCGTTTCTCTGAACGGTATTACTAAATACTCGTAGTACCTATAATGCATAAAAAAAACTATCTTGGAACATCTACTTTCACCCAAATCTGATTATAACTAGCACGTAAATCGATCTTGAAGAGAATAACGACACTCTTCATTTGATCTTCTAGTTCCCATGTTGTATCTCCCATCACATCATTGCAGATTATCTTCACTAAGGCAATTTCTCTTAGTTGTTTCACCCGCCTATCCTGATTCTTAACAGAAAATGCCTCATAGATCAAGTTCTCTTTTTAATTGTACTGTACTTGGTACTATATCATGGGTTGAATTAGGAATATATTTTCTCAGTTGAAATACTTAGAAAACACTGTGAAGGTTAGAAAGAAAAGTAGGCTATTTGGTAGATTACCAGATCTATCTAACAAAGAATTTGATATGGTCCAACGAATTTAGAAATAAACTTTCTAGATTCAAATCCAAAAATCTCAGTCTCAAGGAACACTAAAGTTTTATTGAAATAATATAACAGGATATGGTTGGAATATGACCAATCCTCTCACAAATCCATGAACACAAATAGATGTGATTTTAGATAAGTAAATCAAATCAACAGAAGAGATTTGATCTTTAATAGATATAGGATAGAGTTAGAAAACTTGAGTATAAACAATGAGTTTAACAAGAAGAGTATAAATACTCAGACCAAACGATAACAAAGACATGGATAACTCAAATTGATTTACTCAATCTATTTGTGAAAGAAATAGACAAGCCAAATCAACAGAAAAGTTCAAATCAAGAATAGTAATAAGATAGTTTTAAATAGGCTTGAGTAATGATAACAAGTTTAGAAGTTGAAGTAGCACTATTTCAAGTCAAAAGGAAATAGACACACAGATAACCCAAATGGTTTACATAATCATAGACCATAAAAGAATGGGTTACCTTACGAATTATACAGTACAATTAAAGGATCGCTTGCCATTGTACAATCTCCTTTCATAAGATCTTTAGATTGGGATTCTTCTGCTCCTCTTAACGTATAGACACCTTCTCCTGCTTGAGATCTTGTCGCACATACGTTACTCACGGAAAGTTCCAGCTTTGACTTAGTACAGCCTCTAGCAACATGTGCGGGCATCCCGCACTTGAAACAAATAATTTCTTTGATCGTACATTCCTTTGTCAAATGAGTCTTTCCACACTTCTTACATTTCGATGCTGATGCTACAGTCTGACCAAATTCATTGCCACTAGTACTTCCTCCATTTGTTCGTTGTTGCTTCCTTGGTGGTCGTATATACAGCTTTTGCTGAAATTGATTGATCTTACACTTCTTTCCCTTTTGGATCTTTGAGGACCCAACTTTACAGCCTCTTGTATTCAGAGACTGATTCGATTCTAACAAGTTTTGAAGCTCGGTTATCTGTTCCTACTACTGAGCGACCTTCTAACTCTATTGTACTGCTACGTCGGCCATCCTCTGCATTATACTTCTAGTTACGACCATACGATCATCGTCACGCCTCGGGTCCACATACTTACATCTACCATGATCCATTGTCTTTCTTCAAAGACAAACAAATCAAAACATGATGAAATCAAATGTAACTATTTCAATCAACATTGTCTCCTTTCAAAAAGTCAAACAATATATCTCTATGTTCGATGTCAAATAAACACATAGCACAAACAAGACAAACCTACCCACAAACCCAAAAGACTCTAACTTGGGCTCTGATACCAACTAATGTAACACCTACCTTAGGGTATCACATTTCAAACTAACTTCTTATAAAATTCTTTACCCAAGTTATAAAATATTTAATATTATTAAAATACGGGTTTCAAAATTTCTTTTCGTGGATAACATAAACTTTATGGAATTAGTAAAACATAAGATATAAAGACTGGATTACATACATCTCTCATATATAACATACATTCATAACATCCTCATTACATAAAACTTATGTACTCTAAGCAATGTTTAATTACCATATAAAAACTCAACTTGGCCCAAGCCAAAACACTTAGAGATTAAGGTCCTGAACCTAATCCTCTCCCGGATCCTCTACAAACACGTTCTCTGGTGGGGACATATCTCTACGGACAGGAGTCCGAGCAGTTGACTCCATAGAGTCTCCACTAGGCAAACGATGAGTATTGTCCCACAGTTCTACAATAGGCATGGAGAACTCTACATGTACACAAGCATTATATGTAATAGTAGGGGTTCCATGGTAGGTATCACTCTAGGATAAAGTCACCTCTCCTATATAACTAAAACGTTGAGTATCTGCGTCGACATGCTAGGCATCAGTGCCTCCGTGGAACTGCACTTGTATATAATCAGAAAAATCCCTCCTTGCAGCCATTACAAATTGATCAAACAAAGTCAATCCAGCTCAACCCTAGACGATCTGACCTCGTCCCTCTTACAGTCTTTACCAAGCATAACCATAAAACATAACAGACAAAAAATATAGCAAAGAGGTGAGATCCCCTACATCGCATACCAATATGGCAGCAAAGAAACGATACGAACAACGAAATCGTTCCATACATACAATTCATAAATTAATATAAAATCAGTAGATATATTCATGACATATAATAGATAAATAATCCAATAAACTTGCAACACAATATCAGGCATAATGATAATACCACAATCATATTATATCACAATAATACTATGTCATGACAATATGAAATACTGACTATGTATATGTGCAATGTGTATGCTGACCGTCCTTATGCACAATGCAACCAGTTCCTACTCCATGGAGTTAGACTTAATTTCAGAGACGAATGTTCCAGAAGATCTGTCCCCCCTAAAAGACAGCTTACGCCAGATCCTGAAAAGTAATAGTTGTTGTTGGGCTGCCAGTGCATTGCAGTCGGTTTATCACGGCCGGGGTATATATATATATATATATATATATATATATATATATATATTGTGATATTGTAATCACAAAGTGAATCACCGTGCCCTAACATCCCCCAAGATCTGGTTCAGATCCATTATCCTACGAATTCTCATTCACTCTTTAGGCATAAAATGCCACAATAGTATAATGCTCAAATGAAATCAAACCACTGTTGTACCATTTCCAATGATATTAAATCAACTGCCCATACAATTGACTAATACCATTAATATCAATGATATTATATAACCGCCCATACAACTACATAATACCAAAGATCCATTTGGGTCCAGTACTTCAGTTCCACAAGCGCAATGCTAAACCACAGCTACTTAGGTACAGTATGTCGGCCCTACAGCAAAACTCGTTGTTCCTTTTAATTGCGTAGCGATATTATCGCATTTTCACAATCGCGTAACACTTTAGTTACATTTTCAAAATGCGTAATGATTTTTCAACATTTTCTCAATCGTGTAAAGTTTTTAAAATGTTTTCTCAATCGCGTAGCTAAAAATCACTGTTTTTAAATTGTGTAAGAGTTTTTCTATGTATTTTCAATCGCGTAAAATATTTCTTTAATATTCTAAGTTTAAAATAAAACTTTTCTCATTTAATATCAAAATTGGACTTTATTTTTAATATTTCCTTAATAAATCTTCTTTAAATAATATTTCTAACATTTTCTCACTAAAATCAGCATTTTCTACTATTTTTCCAAAAAATTACATTTCTTCGATTAAATTTTTCCACAAAATAACTATTGATTCTAAGTATTAGCAACTACGTTATTTCTATTTAGTTACTAATTAGGCTTTTAGAGTAACTAAGTTAGGTTATCTTGTTACTTAACTAACTAACCTAGCCATTTTCATTGACCTTTTGGAAAACTAGCTTGATTCTAATTGGTTGGTCATTAATCTATGTAATGATGGTTCATGATTACACTTAAGATATTTAGCTTAGATATTTTCTGCTTAGACATTTTCATTCAGATATTTTCCAAAAGATATTTTACTGAGATATTTTCTTGTTAGATATTTATCCTTAGATATTTATAGCTAGATATTTTACTAGGTGAGTCATCACTTCTACAAGCTTCTAGAAAAAGAAGGACAAGACAAGCTTAAAATATCTTGAAAGAGTAAATAGCCAAATTGAATTTGTCTTCTAGCTTAAGTAGTCAATTTGAATTTCTCCTCTTTAAGTTGAGTATCCAATTTGCCTTCTTCCTACTTATCATTGGTCCATCACTTTGAGTCATCGCCATCAAGATATTTTTCCCGAAGATATTTCCCAATGGACAATAGCTACTACTATTATTACACAATGGGTAATAGACAACTCAGATAAAGAAAATCTCCGTCAACTGTTCCCGGTTTCGGATTTAGTAAGATCCTCTGATCCTATCTTGACAGTCCGAAACTTTCTGGTCTAGGAAAAATTTTTATTTTTCTGGGCCTGCCTCAAACATACATACAGCTCAAAATAATATTAAAATAATCACAAACTCAGAAAATTTCACAAAAATTCTCAAAAATCATTAAAATTATAAAACTCATATATTTTTAGAAAAATGAAATTCAGACATACAGTTCAAAAATAATATTAAAATAATTAAAATAATCAAAATACTTAAAAATTTCCAAAAATTCACAAAAATTTACAAATATTATAAAACATATTTATATCAAGAAAAATAAAAAATTGGGGTGTTATATACATCATAAGACAAATCATCCCATAACTATATAGATACATGTTCTATGACAAGCAAAGGATCTGGATTGTACTTTCTCAACTAAGACACATGAAAAACATTTTGAAGGTTAGACAAACTGGGAGGAAGGGCTATCTAGTAAGCTACGGGTCCAACTTTCTTCAGAATTTGGTAGGGACCAAGAAAACGAGGATTTAACTTTCGAGTTTTCAATGCTCTACCAATCCCTATTGTAGGAGTAACTCTTAATAGGGTGTCATACCTATGCTGGAATGGTAGCTTTTGTTATAGGTAAAATCCACTAAAGATAAAAACTTATCCTAACTACCCTGTTGTTCTAACACACATGCTCTAAGCATATCCTCAAGGGTTTAGATAGTCCTCTCTGTTTACCCATTTGTCTGCGGGTGATAAGTTGTACTAAGGATTAACTTAGTCTCGAAAGCCTCTTACAAGGCTCCCTAGAATCTAGAAGTAAATATTGGATCCCTAACTGAAACTATGCTTATGAGGACTCCGTGCAACCTAACTATCTCCTTTAGATATAGTTGAGCTAATTTCTCTAGAGGATAATTAGCTCTCATTGGCAAAAAATAGGCAAATTTGGTTAATCTATCCACTATGACCTAAATTGCATCAAAACCTTGCTGAGTCCTGGGTAGTCCCATTACAAAGTCCATAGAAACTTTATCCCATTTCCACACAGGGATTCCTAAAGACTGTAAAGGTCCTGCTGGCTTCTAGTGTTCAATCTTCACTTTTTGACAAACTAAACACCTTGAGACATATTCTGCTAAGTCTCTTTTCATTCCAAACCACCAAAACATTCTCTTCAAATCTTGATACATCTTAGTGGTTCCAAGAAGGATGGTAAAATTACTCTTGTGAACTTCTTCTAGAATCCTTTCTTTGATCTTTGACTTTCTTAGAATACAAAGTCTGTCTCTAAACTTTATCATTCCATCATCAGTCATATCAAAATCCTTTTGGGTTCCTAAAAATATCTGCTCACCGATGTCCATTAAAGCTTCGTCTTCCTTTTGAGCTTCTAAGATTTGAATTCTTAAGTTATTTACTATGTCCACTCTACTCACAAAGAGACTCTGTGGCATCACAATCATTGCTAGACTCAAATCTCTGAATATCTCGGGAAGTTCACTCTCTTGGACCATTATTTAGGACACAAGTAAAGATTTCCTACTTAGTGCATTAACCACTATATTGGCCTTACCCGGATGATACTTTAACTCAAAGTCATAATCCTTTAAGAATTTCATTCACCTTCTTTGCCTTATGTTCAGCTACTTTTGATTGAACAAGTACTTTAAACTCTTATGATCACTAAACACCTCAAACTGGACTCCATAAAGATAATGCCTCCATATCTTTAACGCAAACACTACAGCTGCTAACTCCAAATCATACGTAGGGTAGTTCTTCTCATGTGGCCTTAACTGCCTTGATGTATAGGCAACTACTCTCCTATTCTGCACCAGAACACACCTTAGTCCCATCCTTGAAGTGTCATAAAAAACCTCAAAGTTCTCATCAGGATCCGGAATCACCAACACTAGCGTAGCAGTTAACCTCTTCTTTAACTCTTGGAAACTATTCTCATAGTCCTAACTCCACTCAAAAGTACTAACCTTCTAAGTCAACCTAGTCAAAGGTAGAGCTAACTGAGAAAAACCCTTGATGAACCTTCTATAGTACCCAGCTAGGCCTATAAAGCTCCTAATCTTGGTCACAATGGTGGGTCTCTCCCACTGGAACACTGCTTCCACTTTGCTAAGGTTTATTACAATTCCTCCTTTAGAAATAACATGGCCCAAAAACTGAACTTCCGTTAGTCAAAACTCACACTTAGACAATTTGGCAAATAGTTTCTTTTCTTTAAGGATGTCCAAAACTATCCTTACACGCTGCTTATGTTCTTCCCTTATCTTTGAGTAGATAAGGATTTCATTAATAAATACTACCACAAACTTGTCTAGGTAAAGTCTAAAAGCTTTGTTCATGTAATCCATAAACACCACTAGAGCATTCGTTAACCCAAAGGACATCACAAGATACTCATATCTAGTTCTAAAAGCGGTCTTAGGGATATCCTCTCCCCTAACTCTGATTTGATAATACCCAGATCATATATCAATCTTGGAAAACACTGAAACTCCTCTTAATTGATCCATCAGATCATCTATCTTAGGAAATGGATACTTGTTCTTGATGGTTACCTTGTTCAACTATCTATAGTCAACACATAACCTCATGGTACCATCTTTCTTTTTCACTAGAAACACTGGCACTCTCCACGGAGAAACACTAGGCATAATGAATTGCTTGTCCAACAACTCCTCTAATTATTTCTTGAGTTCTGCTAACTTTAGAGGTGCCATCCTATAAGATGCTATAGATATAGGTCTTGTACCCGGCACTAAATCTATAGTAAACTGTAACACCCTAAATTTTAGGCTATGTTACAAAACTGACAAAATTACACTATTTTGTGTTTTCTGTGCAATATAAAAATAATTTGATTATTCTGATACTATTTTTGATTGTTTTGTGTGATTTGCTCCGGGTTAGAAAAATAATAATTTTCGGGCCGGAGAAATTCTTATTTTAATTAATTAGAGCTGGGGGATCTTACTAAACCCAATTCTGATTGATATATATATTAATCTTATAATTTTTAGGATTTAACTGTGTAATAAAATAATTTTATATTATCATAATATTATTTTATTTAACAAGACTCTACTTGTCTCAAAAATAGTAGAAAATTTATTTGTGGACCCGAAAAAGTTCGTGGGGCCCACGTTTAGGAAAAACAATCAATTGTGCTGACTGGACAAATTCTAGCCAATTAGAGCAAGTCAACGAAAGTAGGCTTGACTTTCTAAACCAATAGGAAAAGGTCAACAAAAGAAGCATAGACTTTATTTAGGACCGTTGGATGAAAAGCATAATTTAGATGCTTTTGATCTTAACCGTTGATCCGATCAATAGTGTAAAACGAATCTTGATAAAACCACTAAGTAATATCCACCGTAGATGAGATCAATGGATAGGAAATCAAGATGATTTCAATGGCTAAGATGAAGTCAAACTTAGTGGCTTAGACTTTAATATGAACCATTGGATGAAGACTTAGTTAGGAAGCCTTTAACCTTAGCCGTTGATCTAATCAATGGTGAGATTAGAATGATAGTTTTATGACCAATTGGTATCTACCTTAGATGTGATCTATGGCTAGGAATTAAAGATGAATCAATGGTTAGAATTAAGTCAAAAATTGTAGGCTTGAATTTGATTAGTAGCTAATTAAGCTTAATTTGACTAATCTAATTACCTAATTAGCAAACTAAGTGAACTAGCTTAGTTATTAATTAATTATAATCTAAATATTAATTAGATATCTTAATATTGATTAAAGGTTATAATATATGCTAATATATATTAAACTAATTAGTTATGTAATTGGAAAATTAATTAAGATTAGTTAGGAAATTAAACCTAATTAACTAGTGAATTGGTTAGCAATTAATTAGACTTGAATTAAAACAAATTCTACTAGCTTCTTGAACCCTCCAAAATGTCATAAACCATGTGCACCACCATGTGCATTCAATTGGATATTTATCTAGCAAATTCAATCACTCAACCTCACTAAAATTAACCACACGGCAGCAGCAGCCCTTTCACATTTCATTCTTCACTTTTATTTCACACTTATCACATTTAAGCTATTCATTTTCTCTCCAAAAATACCAAGAAGCCATACACACTTTTTCTTCCATTTTCTTCTCTCTATTCGGCCATACACACTACTCATACAACCAAACCTCTATAATTTTATCTCATCATATTTTCTAAACCCAAATCCTATTCTAAACACTTTTCATTCACAAAGTTTTTCCAAAAAACTACTCTATCTTGTTCAAAATCCAACCTTTTGCTTACTTACTTACGGGTAAGTCTTGATTTTATGGTTCAAAATTGGATTTCTAATTTTTCTAACCATGATTGTTCCATGATTTTTCAATATTAAACCTTGTTTGTATTTTTACTAATTGTTTAAGAATTTTAGGGATTTATTTGGGGGATTGCACGAATTTGAAGGAAAGGAGGAGAACTAACCGATTATATTGTCTTCAAGAGGTAAGAGGGAGATTTAACCTCACCAACCAAGTTTTGGTGGTGTGGGGATGGTTTTGTACGGTGGAAAAATCCATAAGGGTTCTTCACCGATTGTTTGATGTTATTTGATTGTGTTTGTGTTGTGTATGATTGTGTTTTTGTGCTTGCATGTGTGATATTATGTCTATTGCTTTGATATATGTTTGTATGTATGAAATTGTGTGCATGAAAATGTATGAGTAAAGTAAGATGTGAATAATATGATGAACCGATTTTATGAGAGCTCCAAAAAGCTTGAGGCTTACGGCCATACTAGGCTAGAAAGGACCAAAGTCCTGAAAATGAGAGATTCAATTGAAAGTGAATGATTTAAATGAAAAAGAAATTAATTTTAACAAGTTTGAAGGTTGTGGGAAAATAATCGGATATAATTAAACTGATGAATTAAAATGAGAACTGAGAGATTTAAAAGAATTTTGGGACCAATTTGAGTATAGCAAAGTAAAATGATTTTTAGGAAAATGAATTATTATCAATATGATTTTTAGAGGGGCAATATTGTAATTTTCATTTTTAAAAGGGGCCATACTGTAATTATGATTTTAGAGGGGCAATATTGTAATTTTTGTTTTTAAAAGGGGTTATACTATAATTATGATTTTTAGAGGGGGCAATATTATAATTTTTGTTTTTAAAAGGGGCCATACTGTAATTATGATTTTTAGAGGAGCAATATTGTAATTATGATTTTTAGAAGGGTAAAATAGTAATTTTCATTTTTAATAGGGCCATATTGTAAATAACAATTTTTGAGGGCCTAAAACGTAAATAATATGTTTTGGAGGGACTATTTTAAAAATATGAATTTTATGAGGGACTATTTTGTAAATATGAATTTTATGAGGGACTATTTCGTAAATATGAATTTTATGAGGGACTATTTCGTAAATGTGAATTTTATGAAGGACTGTTGTGAAAATATTATTTAAATGAAGATTATAATGCAAATATTATGTTTTGAGGGGTTATTATGCAAATATGAAAAATGAAGCTGAATTTTGGTGTTAAATGAGGAAAATAGTATTTTTGATTTAAAACGTGTGAAAAATATTTTATGCGATTGAGAAACGATGAAAAATTGATACGTGATTTGAAAATGCGACAGAACTGTTGTGCGATTGAGAAAATGCAAAAAATATGATTTCGCGATGAAATTACAGTAATGACACTGTTGGGCCAATATGAGGACCCCGAACTTGAGATAAAGAAAATTTAATTGAGAATATGATAGAATGAATTGAGCGAGAATGGTGCATTTGTATATGCATTGAAAAGGTCCGATGGACTGGATAAGGCTATTTGCCTAGGAAGGAGAGAATACACCTCTTGAGTGGGTGCGATATGCGTAGTGTAGGTCTTTCGTTGACCTTGGGGGCATTGGGGTGCGGGTTGCCCACAATGTGCAGTTGGTAGCTCTTCTGTACGTGGGTTAGACCGATATAACACACCAATGATCCGGACCGAGACACTATCCGTAATCAAGATTTGATAAAGACTGGTGCATATGCTAGATGTGCAAAGAAATTGAGCAGGTGGTCCGAGGCATGTAGTGCAGACAGATCTTTACGATCACTCTTTCCGATCTGAGTTGTAGCTCCATGGAGTAGGAAATTGAGTCTAAGTGAATGTGCAGAGATACTGAGAGTATTATCGTAATTATTGTTTATGATAATTGAATTAATGAACAATTGAATGTTGATAAGGACATGATCGTAATTATGGCCTATTGTATGAATTATGAGGATAAATGATATTGTTGGCATAACTGTAATTCTGTATGATGTATTGATATGAGATATGATATATGTTAGATAAATGATATCGGTGACATAATTATAATTATGTATGAAGTGTTGGCATGAGAATTTGTATGTGTTTATCTTCATTGCTACCATACTGGTATTGGCGTAGGTGATCTCACCTATTTGTATGTCTATTCTATATTGTCTTTATAATTTTAAAGACGTTGAGCGAGAACTTGAGCAAGAAGCTGAGGAAGAGCAGATTCTGGTAGAGGACGCTGAGTTTTGAAGTGATGGAGGAGTCTCGTCTCCTTGTGTATATGAGATTGAGTAGACTACGTCTTGAACATTAGTGTGAATATTAATACTTAGAGTTCCCATTGTCAGTTAGACAGTATTGGGAAGTATACTATCGTACTCTGAGTGCGACTAGTATAGTGTTTTCTGTGCGGACACCTATCAGTAGGACTTCGCATCAAGTCAGACTTCTATCTTCTGAGGAGTCTGAGGAGGACCCGTCTGAGGGTTCTACTGTGTAGTAATACTTGGGCAGTATGTTAATTTAAATTAAAATTTAAATATCTTGAGAGTCTAGTTTGTAAACATTAAAATATGACAGTACTATGACTTGTATATATATAAGATGTATATTAATTTATGATGTTGTTGTAATGTTTTTATTTTCCGCTAAGTTTATCTAACTATCATCAAGAAATTTTATAACTCGTATTTACATCATAAAGCACAATTTTCCAATGAAGGGGTAATTTGGTAATTGAGTAACAAGAAGTGTGGCACCCTAAGGTGGGTGTTACATAAACTCTATTTCTTACTTCGGTGGCAACTCCGCTATGTCACTCAAAAATTCCTCAGGGTATTCCCTCACCACAAGTATACTATCTAGGCTCTGCTCAACCTCTATATCTAATGAGAAAATAAGAATATATCCTAGAGCTCCTTCCACCAAATGGTGATTGACCTGATTAACATTAAGATAGACAGACTTAGAAGAAACAACTCTGGTAGGAATATCAGACAGAAAATTAGAGTCTTATCTGAATAGTTCAAGACCACCTGATTGGACGACAACCAATCCACACTAAGAATGACATCTATGTCCACAAGGGGTAAACAGATAAGGTTTACTAAGAAAACTCTATCATTGATTCTTATACAATAGTCAAGACATACTTTTAAAGTTATGACTAGCTTACTGGTGGGTGTGGAAACAGATAAGTCATATGGTAACTCTGACATAGGCAAATCCAACATCCTTACACAATCATAAGAAACAAAGGAGTGGGATGCTCCTGAATTACACATGACATTTAAAGATGATTATGAATTATGCATTTACCTTGGATAAGATCGGAAAACTAGGCTATCTCTGTTCTGTCTAGAGTGTAAACTCGTCCTTTGGCTAGCGGCTTTGTGGTAGGCACATCTTCCTTGTTCTGAGGATAATCCTTGGAGAAATTTCCTAGTTGCTCACATGTAAAACACACAGACTGACCTGCCTAGCACTTGCCTTCATGCACTTTCTTACATTTAGGGCACCTTGAAAACTTAGAGCCCATCTTGTCTTTTCTTTTAGGGTTGCTTATTTTAGAAGCACCCTTCTTACTTTTATCATCATCACATTTTCTCTTCTAGGTGTCTTGCACCTTTTCCTCTGATTGAGGGCTGTGAGCACTTGACTCCACAATCCTGCATTTGTTGACCAAGGTAGGAAAGTCCCTAATCTCCATAGGTCTCACCATACTCTTGATCTCACTTCTCAAGCTAGTTTCGAATTTCAAACATCGCCATTTCTCTTCCAGATGATAATGAAAATACGAAGAGAACTTTGACAACTCATCAAACTTGACCACATATTGGCCTATCGATATGCTTCCTTGCTTTAACTGCATAAACTCCACTTTCTTGTCATCATGTAAAGTTTGCAGGAAAAATTTCTCCAGAAAAGCTATCTTGAAAACTTCCCATGACATTTGGGTTTCTGCTACTTCAAGTACCATCTTGGTACCTTTCCACCAATGCTTCGCTTCACCCTTTAACATGAAGGAGGCGAAGGACACTTTTTGCTCCTCCGAACAAACCATTGCATTAAAGATCTTTTCCATTTCACTAAGCCATTCCTCAGCTTTAGCTAGATTAAACTCACCTATAAATGGTAGAGGGTTCATCTGACGGAAAGCTGACAAGTCATGAAAGTTCTGATTTCTTTCAACTTGTTGAACTTCCTACACTGGCTGGTCAGGTAGTGGAGGTTGCTGAGATGGATTTGCTTCCATCCTCTCAAGTACCCTTGTCATAACATTGACCATAGCCATAACAGCTTCGGCCATATCTGGACCTTCTGAGGTTGAACTCCTTGCCTCTCTAGTTCTCCTTTTTGGTGCCATAGTTTCTTGTACACACAGAAACAACATATATTGAGTTGCAGTCTCAATACCATATAACTGTGCAATAGTAGCTAATAACAAACCAATCTCAGGAAAATCATGCAATTCTATCATCACAACTAACATATGAAATAAGAAAAATACAATTTCTAAAAAGGAACTCCTAACATGCCTAAGCATAGTCAGTCCATACCTCAGCTCAACAAGATGAAGTGCTCTGATACCATAATATAACATCCTAATACCAGCATCTCAATATATGTAGCATACAAGGAGATACCTAGCATTATAACATCACTACATACATAAAAACCTGATAGATATATCCATAATGTTCATTAGCAACATTACAAAGAGCCTTATGAAATGTGAAAAACACAATATTTATAACATAATGCATCTATATACATATACATCATTAGCCTCCCTTAGGACATGAAGTAATACATAATTATTTACATTACAAAAGAAGTATAAAGATACAAGGATTGTAACTTAAAAGCTAAATCTAGAACTAATATAATACTTTAGCATCCTTTTTCTTCTTGTTCTATGAAGAAACTTCAACTTGAATTACATGATCACACAGCGGGGTGAGAATCAACATTTCTCAGTATAAGTAATCAAAACTAGTCATACATAACAGAGTAACATAGTAACATAGTCTTAACAATTAAGAATAAGACAAGTTACATTCTTTACAAGGTCTAACTTTAATAACTAGATAAACAAAGTTAAACATACATACATTCATTCTTACATACTTAGCTCATTTAAGATCTAAGCATGTTTTACTAGGAAGTCTGGCTTCTCATGTTTACCTCTTGTAGATAGGAAAACTAGAATTTCTACACTACAAGCAACCCTGACACTTAGTTAAGAATAACTTGTCCCCTTAGGAACTTCTGAATCCCTTTCTTCTGGCGAAATAGCATTAACTGCCATACAAGGTCATATTCATATGTAGACAATGCCAACTTATCATAGTTTACTTGTATTTAACGCCCCTCATCATCACATCTCTAGTGAAGCTAAGTAATAATAAGTTACCATAGGTGCTAGACACTTATCTATAACAAACCCTTACTCTTGGTTGCTTTAAAGTTTATACATAACTTATACAATCCAAAGGATCATCCTCTTATTGAATTACCTCTAGTAGTATACTAAACATATCCTAAGTCCATCCATTGTTCTTAGATGTCCAAAGGCTTAGACTTTCTCATCTATGTTAGATGATAATTTCCTTCTTGAAAATATCCTCATTTGTGTCTTAACACACTTTAAGAAACATATATTAATGATCCCATCTAGTACAGAACTTCAAAATATCAAAAATGATATTTTTGGATATCAAAGGCCTCACGCCTTGGCGTGACACTCCCATGCCACGGCGTGCTGCTCTTTGCTTGTAGAAATTAGAAATCTGAGGCTTGTGCACCACGGCGTGAGAAGCAGAAACCTGATTCTGCAAAGCCATGGTACTGATCCATTAGTTCATTTCATGGATTTTAGCCATTCTAAACCAGTTTCTAGGTGATACTAAGTCCTTAATCAGTTCCTAAACACATAGGAACCATCAAACACCAACTTAAACCTCTTAATTTGGATTATGAATCAAAACCCCCATACTTGACCTAAAACTCTTCTTTTGGTGAATCCATGGTCTAAATGAGATGTTCTAAGCAAAGCTTCAACTTATGCCATGAACAAATCATAAATGACCAAAGAAACACATACATGTAAGCAAACACATCAAACACTTCTAGAACTCAATTTGAGCTATTATGCACCTTAAGTGCATCTATGGTGAAAACAGAGAAAAGAGATGAAGATGAGCATAGAACCCCTACCATTGGCAGCTGTGAAGAAGCTTCAAGCTTAGTTGGATCTCAAGCTTGGCTTTGCCTTTTGCTTTCCTCTTTTTCTCTTCCTCTTCCTTGATCTTTGCTTCATCTTATTTCCTTTCTTCTCTCATGATTTCTACTTCTGTTTTGTAGGCAAACAAGAGCCATGAGTAAGGCTAATAAAGAGAAGGCAAAAGGCTCTTAAGGCCTTTAAGTCATAACTGATAAATCCTGATCTGCTAAAAATACTTAGATTTAGCTAAATCAAGATTTTAAACTTCCAAAATCTTTAAAATAAATACTACGATTCATATAAAAAGTTGTTTCACCATTATCTGATATTTTCATATCTGCTACTAGTCAATACGGCTTTAAAGGACAACTAGTATGCCTAAAAATGTCAAACTAACTCAATTTACCTTGAAACTTTAACTGTAACTTGTGTCATACATTTGTTACTTAGAAATAAATTACCATATTTATTTCCTTCATCTAAGTAATTTATGTTTTATCTGAGTCATTTTAAGCTACTTTTCATACTCTGTGTTGCAATAAAGTACCTAAACTAACTCAGTTTGTCATAAAATTAAACATGCATGTTAAGCAAGTCATATGCTACCTTTTGTACACGTACACAAGTATAACATGCCATTAAGGGTATTACAGAGCGTCCTATGTGGAGCGCCTGAGTGTTGAACCAACGCCTGAGTGCCCGTTAGGTAGCACTTGAGCAACCAATCCAGAATTTCACAAGATTTTTATCTTGTTGAAAGGGAGTTCCCTAAGTGTTGGGATCACTCTTGTATCTCTTTTAAAATGTGTTGAGGCACTAATATAGGTATTTCATGGAGGAAATTACTACCATGTTTATGTGAGAAATTGAGAAACTTTAGGCAACCAAAGTGTGGAATGCCATAGGATATTGTTGAGAAACCTTGAGCATCCTAGGGTTGTGGAATGCCATAGGTTAGTTTCTAGGACCTTGGGCAATATGAGGTTGTATTTAAAGTCACTTATGATGTGATGAGGTAAGGTTCTAGGTGAGGAATGCTAAGTTTACTTGGCTAGGTGTATTTGTTATCATGCATAGGTTGCTCCTTTTGGCATAAAGTAGAGTTTGTGGTGCATGAATGACAATTACTTCCTTGTGTGACAAGGTTGAGGTGTGGAAAGTACTAAAACATAACTTTGCTCCTTAAGGGTTAAGCAGAGTATAGTTGATAGATTTGCTAGATTTTCTTTTTCACTTGGTTAGAAATGACCTTATGATAAGTGTACTAACTTTGCATATTTGGTTTTCAAACTTGCTATTTGTTATTTCCTATGTATTGTAACCACCTATAGCAGGCAATGCTATTAAGGTTAGGCTTACTGGTATGGGGGTGGCAATAGTACTCTTACTGTTGGTGTATGCCCTAGAGGCCAATACATTTTCTGTATTTACATACATTCTATTATGCTATTTTATATATGAGGTATTTCATTTATTGTGTTCTTTTTGATAAACATAATAAAGTCCTTAGAATAGTAAGTTTGATGCCATAGGACATCAAGTGGATGACTTGATCGTGAGATCCTTTTGGTTACAACACTATTCTTAAATGTCCCTAGTCAAGTATTATTGTTAATTAGGACAACAATAATATATTGAGACTAGTATGTGCATAGACTAATAACCACATCTCACAGGTCATGGATATGAGATATCAAGTCTTCACATGGGTACACATTAGAGTAATGATGTACTAGACTGACCCACCATGAGAACGCTACATGGATCGTTACGTGAGTGTCATAAGCGATTCTCATAGTGACAATGGTGTCTGTGGTCCTTTGACCTGAAATCACTACAATTCCTACATGAGGAGTTGTGTGTTTTAATACCATCAAACGTCATCTGTAACAAGGTGATTATAAAGTTGGTTATTAGACATACCACAAATCATGCAGAGGGATGTGAGTGACCTAGATGGGATTTGTCACTCCTATATAACAGGAGCAATATCTTCGGGCCCACTAATTGAGTGAGACTGCGAAATGCATGGCCATGCTCAAATGAGTCAATATGAGATATTGATTTCATTTGTTATTACAAAGTCTACTTGAATATCAGGAAATGAATGATTGGACTATACAAGGGTGACACATTCCATGCCTTGTGTTCAATCTAGATATCTTGACAAAGGGACTAAACAACATGGAAACATTGGTCACGGAAAGGTTATGTCAAATCACTGACATTCTTATTACTTGGGTAGCAGCGATGTGTTGCTAGATACCACTCACTGCTTGTAATATTAAAATAGGATTTTAATATTACTGCCAATGTAATAAGAACCTACAGGGTCACACACATAGAGCAAACTAAAATTGGAGCAACGGATCCAAGTTGGACTCAGATTCAAATATGGGCCAAACTCATAACAGATGGGTCTAGGGTTGCACAGCTTACCTTGCTGCTGCTCACACTCACTTAACGTAGTCATAATTATAAATAGTACTACTAAGGGGCTGCTAAGATACGCAATTCAGAACCCTAGCCGCACCTACAGAAAAAGTGAGTGAGAGAGCGACAGGTTTCTTCTCTTCTCTTCGCAGCTAGCACTGTGTGAGAGACGTGACGCTCCTCTTTGCGAACGTTGGACGTTTGTAAGTCTGTTCGTGTGGATACCGCAGAGATATTGTTTCTATTACGGTGTTGGTGATTCACGCTCCAAGAGGTAAATCAATTAAAAAAACTCAGATTATGGCTTTTTCGCATGGATCCTCGATGGGAATCCCTGTTTCCCGCTACGTATTGTATCCGCAAAAATTTCCAACAGTGGTATCAGAACGTCTTGCGAAACCATGATTCGATTTTCTATTTTCGTTTACGTGAGATAACATGTTTTCTATTCTTCTTTTTGACAAAAGATATGATCTTTAATATGTTATTTCTGAAAACCTTATGAAACCCTTTGCGAAAATATATTCTGTTTCTTATGTTGTATGCAAAACCGTGATGTTGTTTTCAAAAACTTCTTGAAGATGTTCATATGTTTTGTGAAAACTATTTTGTTTTAAGATGTATGTTTTTATGAAGCTTTCTAGTATGTATGTGATACGTACAGCGTTATGGAATCCTTATTCTCAATACACGGCGCAAAGGTTTGGGAAACCTTGTTCTTGGTTTGCGGTAGCAGGGGTTATAGAATCCTTGTTTCTGCACAAGAGGCGCGGCACAAGGGGTTTTGGAAACCCTATTCTTGTTATGCGGCAATAGCATCAAGTGTTGATGTCAAGCCGTCAAGGAGGCGCCAGAGGTTCAAGTGTTGAACGACGGCGCAAGGGTTCCCCGTGGCACATAAAGTGTTCATATTGTTCGGGCTTAGGGTTCCGCGCGACACAAGGGCTTAAGGGTAGCGCAAGAGATTCAGCTTTTGTTTTTGGTCCAATTTTTCGGTTCGGGGCCCTGCCCCGCACCTCGCAAGGGGTGGCCTCCCCTTGACCCCCGCACTACCTCTGCGTAGTGTGTTATTCGAAAGCGCAATATTTTCTATCCTTTTATAACTCATGAAAAATAATTATGTATTATTGTTATGAGTTTATATGTTCTTTGTGATGCACGGTGCATGGTTATGGCCTTAGTATTCTTTTTATGCCTTTTGGTTTTAATAAATACGACCTGCATGTCATGCCTTTCTCTCTACATTCTGATTGTACATTCTCTTCTCACCTAACTCCCCTCGAATGAAAAAGAGGTTTTTATATAATGTAATTATGATGTGGAGGCAAGAAGACGGCATCAAGTGAGGATGTTGATGGGAGATGCTTGGTGAAGCTAGCTTAATTAATGTTCCTCTCTTAGGGGGCCATAACCATGTTACTTTTATTATATGCTTTTATGTATGAGATGCATGGATAATGTTTATGGTATGATAAACAGTTTAATAAATGGTGAGATCTAGTAATAATAATAATAATAATTCCCTCAAAGCAAATATTAAGTCATTATGTGATGCCTTCCAATGTGTGGCACTCGTCAAGACTAGTATCGATCAAGTGTGAGTCGCAAAGCAGTATGCCTTTATCTATATTAGTAAGACGCGATGGGATAAAGGTAATATCCAACTGCTAACCATTGGGTCTGACTTAACTAGGCCATTTCAATAGGATTGAAGGCTTAGAGGCATGAAGTTAGGCTTTGGTCCATTAGATGGACTTGAATAAGTGTTATTCACCCAACTATCCAAGAGTTACATGTGATGTAATTGGAAAGTGTTTTCTACCTAAATAACTGAATTTTGGGTGATCAGCCAAAGCTGACCCAAAACTAGTGAAATATGGATCTTGGCCCACTAGGAAATCTTACAATGGGATTTTCTGAGTCAATGCTGAGGGTCATTGACTTGAATAAAATAGTGGGAGGCATATTTAATTTAAAAGACCTCATTAAATATGTTTATGGCATGATACTTATATTTTGCATATTTTTGTTAATAGATTACCATGGCAACAAACACATCGGGTACTTTATCATTGCAATTCGTCCTTGAGAAGGACAAGCTGTCTGGAACAAATTTTCTAGACTGGTACAGGAATTTGAGGATTGTCCTCAAGCAAGAGAAAAAGCTGTATGTTTTGGAATAGCCTATTCTTGAGTCACCTGCTGCTAATGCCCCTAGAACTGAAAGAGATGCTTATAAGAAGCATCAAGATGATGCCTTGGACATTGGATGTCTAATACTGGCCACCATGAACTCTGAGCTCCAAAAGCAACATGAGAACATGGATGCATACGATATAATCGTACACCTTAAGAAGCTCTATCAAGAGCAGACCAGGCATGAGAGATTCGAGGTCTCTAAAGCATTGTTTCAGTGTAAGCTGGTAGAAGGAAGCCCTGTTGGTGCTCATGTACTCAAGATAATTGGGTACATTGAAAACCTAGAGAGACTGGGTTTTCCTTTGGGCTAAGACTTGGCCACTGACTTAGTCCTGCAATCGTTGCTGGAAAGTTTTAGTCAATTTGTCATGAACTACAACATGAATGAGATTGACAAATCACTACCAGAGCTGCTAGGCATGTTGAGAACTGCTGAGCAGAGCATCAACAAAGGTAAAGGGAAGGCCATAATGATGGTCCAAAAGAATAAGGGCAAGAAACAGCAGAAAAAGCCCAAGGACAACTGGAAGGGTAAGGGCAAGAATAAGTCTAAGCCCAGCACTTCTGGCTTGAAACCAGTGGGTGGAGTGGCTAAGGAAGGTACATGCTTCCATTGCGGTCAGACCGGACATTGGAAGAGGAACTGTGCCAAGTTCCTGGAGGAGCTCAAAAGAAGAAGGAAGTGAGACTTCCACGGGTATTTTTGTTATTGAAGTCAATTTATCTACTTACGCATCATGGGTATTAGATCTTGGATGTGGATCTCACATTTGTGTAAATGTGCAGGATCGAAGAGCGAGAGACCATTGACGAAGGGCGAAGTTGACCTACGAGTGGGAAATAGAGCAAAGGTTGCTGCATTAGCTGTAGGGACTTATTTATTATCTTTGCCCACTGGGCTTGTAATAGAGTTAGAGAACTGCTATTTTGTGCCTGCTATTAGTAGGAATATCATTTCTGTTTCTTGTTTAGACAAGAAAGGTTTTTCTTTTATTATAAAAGACAAGTGTTGTTCCATTTATATGAATGATATTTTTTATGGTAGTGCATAATTGAGTAATGGACTTTATGTACTTGATCTCGAAATGCCCATTTATAACCTAAATACAAAGAGGTTTAAATCAAACGATCTGAACCTAACTTTTCTCTGGCATTGTCGTTTGGGCCTCACAAATGAGAAACGCATCTCCAAACTCCATAAAGATGGATTCTTGGACTCATTTGATTTCGAACCATATGAGATATGTGAATCTTGTTTATTGGGGAAGATGACAAAGGCCCCTTCACTGGAGAAGGTGAAAGGGCTAGTGATCTTTAGGCCTTATACATAGTGATGTATGTGGGCCACTAAACACAGTCGCTAGAGGCGATTTTCAATACTTCATTACATTTACTGATGATTTCAGTAGATATGGATTTGTATATCTTATGAAGCACAAATCAGAATCCTTTGAAAAGTTCAAAGAGTTCAAGAATGAAGTACAAAACCAACTTGGCAAGAGAATTAAAATCCTTCGATCAGATCGAGGAAGAGAATACTTAAGCCAACAGTTTGATGATCATCTAAAAGAGTGTGGGATAATATCTCAACTCACTCCACCAGGAACACCACAATGGAATGGTGTCTCTGAAAGGAGGAACCGGACCTTGTTGGACATGGTCCGATCCATGATGAGTCATGCAAACCTTCCAGGCTCCTTATGGGGACATGCTCTGTTAACAGCAGCTTTCACACTTAACCGTGTTTCATCTAAGACGGTTCAAAAGACACCATATGAGATATGGACTGGGAGACGGCCCAGTATGTCTTTCTTGAAGATTTGGGGCTGTGAAACTTATGTGAAACGTCAAGTTTATGATAAGCTTGGACCTAAATCAGATAAATGCTTCTTTGTGGGGTATCCAAAGGAAACCAAGGGATACTTTTTCTATAATCCTACCGAGGGCAAAGTGTTTGTCGCACGGACAGCTGTATTTCTAGAAAGGGAGTTTATCTCCAAAGGAACCAGTGGGAGAAAAGTAGAACTTGAAGAAATTCAAGTTTCACAAAGCAGCAATAAACCAATGGTGGAAATAGAGCAGCCTCCACAAAATGTTGTGGAACATCAACTTGCTCTAGTAGCACAAGACCTGCGTAGGTCTAACAGGATACGTCATCAACCAGAGAGATATGGATTTCTCATGACCCGACAAGGTGACGTATTGCTCATGGATCAAGATGAGCCTATGACTTACCAGGAAGCCATTATTGGCCCAGAATCTGAGAAATGGCTTGAGGCCATGAGATCTGAAATGGATTCCATGTATGCCAACCAGGTATGGACCTTGGTTGACCCACCTGAAGGGGTAAAACCTATTGGGTGCAAGTGGGTTTTCAAGAAGAAAACCGACATGGATGGTAATGTGCATACCTTTAAGGTGCGATTTGTGGCTAAAGGTTTCAAACAAATTCATGGTGTAGACTATGATGAGACTTTTTCCCCAGTTGCAATGCTTAAATCCGCTCGGATCTTGCTTTCACATATTGCAAAGATACCATGATTATGAAATCTGGCAAATGGATGTCAAAACTGCTTTCCTTAATGAAAATCTTCTCGAAGATGTGTACATGACACAACCTGAGGGTTTTGCCACTCCAGAGGATGCTAGAAAAGTATGCAAGTTGCAACAATCTATTTATAGATTGAAGCAAGCTTCCAGAAGCTGGAATCTTCGTTTTGATGATACAATAAAATAGTTTGGTTTCATCAAAAATGAAGAAGAATCTTGTGTCTACAAGAAGGTTAGTGGGATCACTATTGTCTTTCTGGTATTGTATGTAGATGACATACTACTTATTGGAAATGACATCCCTACCCTACAGTTCGTAAAGACTTGGTTAGGGAACTGCTTCTCTATGAAGGACTTGGGCGAAGCCACCTATGTATTAGGTATCAGGATCTATAGAGATAGATCACTGAGACTGCTTGGTCTAAGTCAAAGTACATACATAGACAAAGTGTTAAGACGATTTAACATGCACGAATCCAAGAAAGGACTCTTACCTATGTCACATGGTGTAAGCCTATCTAAGGCTCAATCCCCTTCCACCCAGGATGAGAGGGATCGCATGAGCAAGATTCCATATGCATCTGCAATTGGATCTATCATGTATGCCATGTTATGTACTCGACCAGATATCTTATATGCTTTGAGCATGACGAGTAGGTACCAGTCTGATATCGGTGAGAGTCACTGGACTGCTATCAAGAACATCCTTAAGTACTTGAGAAGGACTAAGGATTCGTTCTTAGTATATGGAGGCGAGGAAGAGCTAGTTGTAAAAGGTTACACTGATGCTAGCTTCCAAACTGATAAGGACGACTCCAGATCGCAATCGGGTTATGTTTTTTGCCTAAATGGTGGAAATTTGTGAGTGGAAGAGTTCAAAACAGGAGACAGTCATCGATTCTACCACGAGGTGAGTATATTGTCTGCTTCCAATGCAGCAAAGGAGGCCGTTTGGATCAGGAAGTTCATTACTGAACTTGGCACTATTCCTAGCATTGTGGACCCAGTGGACCTCTATTGTGATAATAATGGAGCCATTGCACAAGCTAAGGAGCCTAGATCTCACCAGCAATCCAAACATATACTTAGGAGCTTCCATCTCATTCGAGAGATCATCGATAGAGGAGATGTAAAGATATGCAGAGTACCAACAGATGATAACATTGCTAATCCACTGACGAAGCCTCTTGCACAACAGAAGCATGAGGGTCATACTAGGTCTTTAGGTATTAGATATATGCCTGATTAGCTCTAGTGCAAGTGGGAGATTATTGGTGTATGCCCTAGAAGCCAATACATTTTCTGTATTTACATATATTTTATTATGCTATTTTATATATGAGGCATTTCATTTATTGTGTTCTTTTTTATAAACATAATAAAGTCCTTAGAATAGTAAGTTTGATGCCATAGGACATCAAGTGGATGACTTGATCGTCAGATCCTTTTGGTTACAACATTATTCTTAAATGTCCCTAGTCAAGTATTATTGTTAATTAGGACAACAATAATACATTGAGACTAGTATGTGCATAGACTAATGACCACATCTCACGGGTCATGGATATGAGATATCAAGTCTTCACATGGGTACACATTAGAGTAATGATGTACTGGACTGACCCACCATGAGAATGCTACATGGATCGTTACGTGAGTGTTATAAGCGATTCTCATAGTGACAATGGTGTCTGTGGTCATTTGACCTGAAATCACTACGATTCCTACATGAGGAGTTGTGTGTTTTAATACCATCAAACGCCATCTATAACAAGGTGATTATAAAGTTGGTTATTGGACATACCACAAATCATGCAGAGGGATGTGAGTGACCTAGATGGGATTTGTCACTCCTACATAACAGGAGCGATATCTTCGGGCCCCCTGATTGAGTGAGACTGCGAAATGTATGGCTGTGCTTAAATGAGTCAATATGAGATATTGATCTCATTTGTTGTTACAAAGTCTATTCGAATATCAGGAAACGAATGATTGGACTATACAAGGGTGACGCATTCCATGCCTTGTGTTCAATCTAGATATCTTGACAAAGGGACTAAACAACACAGAAACATTGGTCACGGAAAGGTTATGTCAAATCACTGACATTCTTATTACTTGGATAGCAGCGATGTGTTGCTAGATACCGCTCACTGCTTGTAATATTAAAATAGGATTTTAATATTATTGCCAGCGTAATAAGAACCTGCAGGATCACACACATAGAGCAGACTAAAATTGGAGCAATGGATCCAAGTTGGACTCGGATTCAAATATGGGCTAGACTCATAACAGATGGGTCTAGGGTTGCACAGCTTACCTTGCTGCTGCTCACACTCACTTAAGGCAGTCACTATTATAAATAGTACTACTAAGGGGCTGCTAAGATACGCAATTCAGAACCCTAGCCGCACCTACAGAAAAAGTGAGTGAGAGAGCGACAGGTTTCTTCTCTTCTCTTCGCAACTAGCACTGTGTGAGAGACGTGACGCTCCTCTTTGCGGACGTTGGACAATCGTGAGTCTGTTCGTGTGGATACCGCAGAGACAACATTTCTATTACGGTGTTGGTGATTCACGCTCCAAGAGGTAAATCATTTAAAAAAACTCGGATTATGGCTTTTTCGCATGGATCCTCGGTGGGAATCCCTGTTTTTCGCTACGTGTTGTATCTGCAAAAATTCCCAACACTTACTTATGGTGAGGAGAATGAATCCACTTATTTCTAAGTAGTATCAGGGCTCTTTTGCCAATCTTACCCACTATATACAAGGGAATGGGGTTCCTAGGAATTAAGCAAGTAACATGTACTTTATAAAACTAAAAATTTGCATTAGCTTTGCATAATCATATCATTAGGACATCGTGTACACATAAGCATTCAACATAACAAGCATTGCATCTGTTCACAACTGTATAGGCGATTGTCCTACTTGATGATATTTTACTATTATATGGGTGGTTGTTCAATATCATTGTTTGTTACAAATGTGAGTTAAGATTATATCTTGCCTTTTGAATGTTACATGGAGTTGGTATATAAATCCTTAGAGTGTTGAGTAATGTTTCATTTATCTGTTGCGAGCATATTCTTATGTAATAGTTTGGTTTACTCATTGCGAATGAATAAACTTTGGTTTTGGAATACTTATGTGTTTCAATGTGCCCTTTTGAGACAAAGATGTATATATAACTTTTAGTTTGTTTTGACTCTCCATAATTATTTGTTTAAAGCTTATGTATTAGTTTGATGTTTAAGTTAGGAGTAACATAACTAAAATTATTTATCCAGGTATATGTCAGATATACTAGGTTACCGGTATTAGGATGTTATAGTAATCTATTTGATATAGTTGACATTTGTGTTATTTTTTATAGGACTCGAGATTATGGCACTCGAGCATGGCAACCAAAGTTTAAGGAGGTCCTAAGAAAGGTGAAAAACAAATTCCTTCAAGTGTGGAAGCACCCAAGGTTGAATTGAAGCCTCTACCTAAGGGTTTAAAGCATTGCTGATATAAAAAGTGTTAGTCCCCTAGTCTGTTCTCATAAAATTAATTTGGAGGAAGGAACTATCCCTCGCAGAGACCCCTAACATAGACTTAATCCCACTATGAAAGAAATGGTGAAGAATGAAATGTTGAAACTATTACATATAGGAATCATATATCTTATTGCTAATAGTAAATGGGTAAGTCCTACACAAATTGTTCCTAAAAAATTAGGTATTACTGTGGTGAGAATGACCTGGGAGAGTTAGTCGTTACAAAACTTGTGACTAGGTGACGAGTGTGCATTGATTATAGAAAGTTGAATGCTGCTACCCTGAAAGACCATTTTCCTCTCCTTTTTATTAATCAAATTCTTGAGCGTGTGGCTGGTCATCCTTTCTATTGCTTCATGGATGGTTATTCTGATTATTATCAACTTGAAATTACATTAGAAGACTAGGATAAAACCACTTTCACTTGTCCATTTGGTACATATGCTTTTTGTAGAATGCCATTTGGATTGTATAATGCACCTACTATTTTTCAATGTTGCATGATGAGGATTTTTAGTGACGTGCTTGAAAATTGCATGGAAGTTTTTATGGATGACTTGACTGCTTTTGTATCTTCTTTTGATATATGCTTATTGAATTTAGAGAGAGTGTTGACTCGTTATGAGGAGAAATAATTAGTTTTGAATTGGGAAAAATATCACTTTATGGTACCTTCAGGTATTGTCTTAGGACATACTATTTCTTCTAGGAGGGTAGAGGTTGATCAACCTAAGATTGAATTAATCTCTAAGTTGCCTACACCTAGGATAGTAAAAGATGTGAGATCCTTTCCTTGTTATGCGGGCTTTTATAGGAGGTTCATACAAATTTTTTTACTATATCTAGACCACTAAGTGACCTCTTAGCTAAAGATGCCTCATTTGAGTGGACACAAGCTTGTCGAGAGGCCTTTAAAATGCTAATTGGCAAGCTTACCTTAGCACCAATAATGCAGCCACCTGATTGGACTTTACCTTTCGAGATCATATGTGATTTTAGTGATTTTGTTGTAGGTGTTGTTCTTGGACAACAAAGGGAGGGGAAGCCTTTTGTCATTTATTATGCTTGTAGAACTCTAAATAGTGCTCAGATGAATTACTCTACCACAAAAAAAGAGTTTCTAGTTGTAGCATTTTCTTTAGATAAGTTTCATACTTACTTGATTGGTTCTCCTATTATTATTTTCACAGATCATGCAGCCCTTAAGTACCTTCTTACAAAGAAGGATGCTAAGGCACAATTAATGTAGTGAATTTTTCTTTTGTAGGAATTTGACATCACCATCAAAGATAAGAAAAGAGTGGAGAATGTAGTAGCTGACTATCTCTTAAGACTCACATTTGAGGACACCTTTGATCACCTTCCAATCAAGGATGATTTTTCCAATGAGCATTTATTTTCTATTACTTCGCTACCATGGTTTGCTCATATTGTGAATTATTTGGCTGCAGGTGAGATATTAGTAGATTGCAGTGCTTAGGACAAGAAGAAAATCATGATTGAGATACGTAATTTTCTATTAGGATGACCCTTTTTCTTTTCAAATACTGGCCTGACCAAATTTTAAGGCATTGCATCCCTGGTGAAGAGATTGCTGGTGTCTTGGAATTTTGTCACTCTCAAGCTTGTGGGGGTCACTTTTCAATGAATAAAATTGCTGCAAAAATTCTGTAGTGTAGATTTTATTGGCCCACCTTGTTTAAGGATGCAAACATTTATTGTCGTTCATGTGAAAAGTGTCAAAAGTTAGGAGTTATGTCTCGTCGTAATATGATGACTTTAAACCCAATTTTAGTGATTGAAATTTATTAGTATTGGTGCATTAATTTTATGGGACCATTTCTTCCTTTTTTTGGATATCAATATATTATTGTGGCAGTAAATTATATATCAAAATGGGTAGAGGCTGTAGGTTGCAGGAGCAATGATAATAAGACGGGAATCAAATTTCTTAAAGAGAATGTGTTATCTAGATTTGGTACACCATGTGCTATCATTAGTGACCGGGGTACACATTTTTACAACTATTCTTTTGAGGCTTTGATGAAAAAATATAAGGTGGTATATAAGATCTCTACTGCTTACCACCCCTAGACAAGTGGACAAGTAAAACTTGCAAATAGGGATATTAAGCAAATTTTAGAGAAAATGGTCAACCCAAATTGTAAAAATTGGTCTTTGAGACTAGTTGATGCGTTTTGGGCCTACTGTACAACTTTCAAAACTCTCTTAGGCATGTCTCCTTATAAGCTTATTTTTGGAAAGTTGTTGTAATTATTGGCAAGTGTGCCAAATCGCAAAAGTAATAAATAATGAGTAAGAGTATCGTTCCCACGAGGATTACGTTGTCAATTACTAAATTCATTAAATCAACACTATTTAAGCTATCGAAAATTAGAATGTGATGAGAATGCAAATAAAGATAAACACTAATAAGAAAGTATGTAAAATTAATAAGAGTAAATCTAATCAATTAGGCAAAGGTTGAAAAACAATGATATCAAAGTGTTAGAGTTCAAATTTCACTTGAACTCTTTTTATGCAAATTCAAAGATTAGTTTAACTAAGTTCTATTCCATGATTCATGATCAAATTCCCAAAATTAATTAATATTCAATCCTTACTATATTAATCATCTTCACACTACTTTGAGTTAACTAATCCCTTAGTATAACCCCAAATAGAGAAGACTTTATCAAAATGAGGGAATAAAAAAAAATCACACAACCTACAATATCTATTCCTAGTGGTTACAGAAATTTTGGCGTTTATCACAAGTCCTAGGTTTGTGCACAATTTTCCCAAATCATACATAAACCCTAAAATCATTCCCAAATTGGCCAAATCAAGAAAAGCATTAAGAGAAAAGATAAACACATAAATCATGAAATAGAAACATAGATTAAACACAAAAATGAATTTACATCATCCAAGAACAAGATCCATCATAACCCTAACTAGAGAAGTTTAGCTACACATGAAGAAAGAAGAAGATAAAGAAGAAATTCCAACAAACTCCATGGAAGATAGGTGGAAAGGATGAAGAAAATTTCTAATCTTCAAGCTTGGATGAGCCCACGTCAAATTAGGGTTTGTGCCTCCGCTTCTCTCTCTAAATGAATGCACAAGAACATAACTTTTTCTATTTATAGACAGAGAAATGCACAGCTGTTATAATGCCCAGCGCCTAGGTGTTGGCTTCTAGGCGCTCAGGAACCCAGAACGTCAAAATTTGGTCTTTGTTGCTGCCTCCCTAGTGCTCAGGTGCTCAAGATGGGCGCTTAGGTGCTAAACCACCAGAATGATAATTGCTTTTTCTGCCATGTGAGTGCTCAAGAATGCAAATTTCCTCTGATTTCTTCTTCCAAAAGGGTGCTAACTCTTCCTTCAAGTTTACCTAAAGACAAACAAAACAACTTAATGAGAAAACTGAACTTAAAATTGAGAAAAATACTGAACTTAACTGAAGAAACAATTTAAATTATTTAAATAAGAATCCTAAGCAAAATTACTAAAAGAAACTTAATTTTAGTTAATTGAGAGAGAATAAATAAGATAAAACATCAAATGTGTTGCAAATGTCATTCCCCCAAACTTGGACAATTGCTTTTCCTCAAGCACAGCAAGAAAAAGAATTCAAAACAAGACAAAAAAAATAAACAACTTAAAACTCAAAATATGCAGACTCAAACATGGCAATACCGATTATTGAAAATCATTCATATCCTCAGAAACTGTTTTGCAACCTCATTTCAAGGTGGCACACATGTACAATCCAGCTGTTGTATTGACTCTCACATGAAACTTTCATGTATAAATGACATCTCATAGACATGAATGTAAGGCCAATTCCTACTCATAAAGAACAAGTACAGATAGGTTTATAGAATTGTAAATGCACATCAAACCCACATCCATATGGTTGCTTTTCATCTCTCTCTCCACTAATGTAAACAACACATAACCAAGGATAAAAAGGGTCTTTTAAAGCTTGTAATGTAAGGCCAAGAGTGGGGGTTAAGAAAGAAGGGATAGGATAAAGAAATCAAGAGTTGAGATACACAATCTTGTAAATTTCAAAATTCAAGCCATAAAATATTGAAATAGTGCAAAATAGAGCATACGGATCAATCACTTTATTTATATATTTTTTTTATTTTTTTCATGAAAGACTTTTCATTGCATTTTCTTTCATACTTTATATTTTTTGGCTCCTTTAATACTTCATGCATAAAAATAATTTATTAGAAGGCTTAAGTGATAAAATAATACAAGATATGTACTCAATAAAGGGTGTGTGAGAGGGGAATATATATATATATATATTATGGGTATGAGAATGAAAAATGTAGGTAAAGAAAAGAAATAAAGGTCAAACATAAATAACGCTGTAAAAGAGGACTAAAGGGTATAATGTTTTTAAGGTTGGCTTGAAAGGCTCAAATGGTCTAAAGAAGGCCCTTATCATTTCCTTGATCATGCATTGTCTAGGATTTCGCCTCAAGAGAGAATCTAATAACTTCTAGATGCAAGTAATCCACACACATGCATTCTCATAAACTTTCTCTAAGCTTAACATGGATTCATATCTCATGGTTTACCAAACATAAAGATGGGAGATATATTCATACATAATTGTTGCAATAGAGATTAACACAACTCTTAAATTCTCATGTGATATCCCAAGAAAAGAGATCAATTTATAGTTCGTGCAGCCATTGGATATTCAATTCAACAAACCAGTATGCTCAGTTTCAACAACATAATACTAGTAGGAAATAGAAAATAAGAAAACTAAAAACTAAAATAGCGCTTATTGACAAATACTATTCCACTAAACAACTAACTAACATAAATAACTCAAAGATTAAGGGGGGAAAAACTTCACAAATACTAATCAAGAAGATAAATCAAATAACTAAAACAAATAATTCAAAAGCAATGCAAGAAAATAAAATCAAAGGGAAAAGAAATTTGGGTTGCCTCCCAAAAAGTGCTTGTTTAACGTCATTAGCTTGACGTTGCCCTTTGTTCAGGTTAATCAAGGTGGCTTAAAGTAAGAGAAATGAGATTACTCTTTCCCTTTTTCAAAGTAATGCCTCCAAAGGCATTTTGCACTCGACTTGGGATTGGTTGTCCCAAATGTGCCTTGGCATAAGAGATTCCGCTAGGCCATGGAGGGTTCAATTCATCAAAAGATCAAAGACCAGTTTGCAATGAATCATGGATTATGGAAGGACCTTTCTCTATTTCAACAATCTTGGAAGTGGGAGGATCAACATTAATTAATGGTGAAGAGCTCTTACTAACCAAGTCCTTTTGAGATTTATCTTGAACGCAATTAATGGGGGCATAAAGCTCTGACGTTGGTACAGACTTATCAAAAATATTGATAGTCGTTTGATCTCCATCCACCCTCAAAATGAGTTCGCCTCTACATACATTAATCAACGCTCCCAAAGTTTCCAAAAATGGTCTTCCAAGAATAAAAGGGAATGTCAGCATCTTCTTCCATATCCAACACTACAAATTCAACTGGAAAAAAGAATTTGTCTACTTTCACTAGCACATCTTCCACAATACCATATGGGTGTCTAACAGTCCAATCTGCAAGTTGAAGAGATATCATGGTTGACTTGACTTCCCCAATACCAAGCTTCCTAATTATTGACAGTGGCATCGAGTTTATATTAGCACCAAGATCACATAAGGCCTTCTGAATAGTCAATGCCCCAATAGTACAAGGAATATTGAAGCTACTAGGATCTTTCAACTTTGGAGGAAACTTCTTTTGGATGATGGCATTACACTCTTCATTCAAAATTATTGTTTCATACTCTTTTACTTCCTCTTCTTTGATAAGAGATCTTTCATGAACTTGGCATAAAAAGACATTTGGTCAAGTGCTTCAGCAAAAGGGATGTTTATTTGAAGCTTCTTGAAGACATCTAGGAACTTAGCAAATTGCCTTTCCTACTTCTTCTTCTTCAGTTTGTTTTTAGTAGAGACTTCTTCTTTTGGTGCATCTTGACTTGCGATATCATCCTTGGGAACATCAGTTTTCTCCTTTTCTATTCCCACAGAACTTGAAACTTCCTTTGCTTGTCCATCCACTGTCTTGCCGCTTCTCAAAGTAATTGCCAAGCAATGCTGTAACACCCCAAACTTTTTAACTATTTAACAGTAATAACAGAATTCTACTATTTAGTAATTTCTGTGTACTGTAAAATTATTTTGAGTATTCTGTGAATATATTTGATCGTTTTGTGTGATTTACTCTATGTCAAGAAAATAATAATTTTCGGGCCGGGAAAAATCTACAGTAATTTATTTATTACGGTTGATTCTTAATTCTTTTTGCTAATCCGATTTGATTTTCATAAGTTTTATAATTTTTATGATTTTGTGAATTATTATGAGATTTTTATGTTTTTTTAATTATTTTAATATTATTCTTGGGTTGTCGTGGGCCCAAGTGGGGCCGAAAAAGTGAAAATTTTTTTGGAGCCAGAAAATTCACTACTGTTGAGATGAGAACAGGGGATCTTACAAAACCCGAAACCGGAAACAGTTTTAGAAATTTTCTTTTACTGTGTTTTGTACTGTATTTAATTATCGGGCGATAAAAACTACAATTAACTATGTCCTTAGGGTAATAGCAGATAAAAATAAATATGGTACTGCTTAGTCAACATTAGTGGTTATGACGACTTTATGACGGACCAATAAGAAGCAAGCTTAATGTTGAAGCCTTTGGATATCCACCATTGATTTAATCAAGGATAGAGATTTGGTCTTACAAAGTGGCTATGACCATTTGTAACCCTTGGACGTATAGTATGAAGAGGAGATCTTGACCCTTCATTTTGGAGATAGATCTAATGGCTAAGATTTCAAGGAGAAGGATCTGATGGTCTAGACTTGGTCTTATCAATATAGAAACTATACTTAGAAGCTACAGTAATATGAACCATTGATCTAATCAAAGGCTAACAATGACCAAAATGGTAGCTAGTGAAAATTGCCACTCATTGAGTGTACAAGAGGGGGGGACGGTTTTGACGTCTTAAGGCCATAAGGAATTTTCAAGACCACTTCATCTTCTCCAAAAATCTAAAGCTATTACAAAAATTTTCTCTCCTCTCTCTCCATGCTAGTTTCGGCCAAGCACCCAAGAACACCTTCCATTACTCTATAATTTTAACCAATCACATATCTTGCGTCCTTACATCAACCCAAGAACCTTTGTAGTTAAGTCCAAGCTCTAAATCTTTCATCTTCAAGGACTTTCTTCATGATCAAGTTCTAGGTTTTTGAGAAGCTTTTGGTGGTGAATCACTTACACAAGGAGCAAATCAAGGAGCTTGGGAGGTTCTACAAAAGGTAAGAGGGAGATCCATCTCACTAACCAAGTATGGTGGTGAGAGATGAATCTTGTATTTGATGGATGGTGAATCTATGTGAGGATTCATATCCTTAGTTGTGTAATTATGTGTGAGTGTTTATATGCTTTAAATTATTTATTTGTGTTTGCATGCTTTATGTGATTTTTATTGCTTTAAGATATGCTTGATTATATGATATGATGAATATAAACATGTATGCATGATTTGATGATGAAAGGAAAATAAATTTTTAGTTCCAATGACCATGAGGATTTCGGCCTCAACACCTCAAAATAGGTGTTTCTAAACTAAAATTTTCATGAATGGTAAAATTGAATGATTAGAAAGGGAAGGAAAAAGAAAAGATGGATTGGTTTCAAAGACCAAGTGTTCATAATTTTGTGGAGGAATTTTGATGGTTTTGTTTGTGTAAAAACATGAATGGAACTTAGTTGATTTAGAAGGAAAAATGTATAATGGTTTCAATGGCCATGTACTATGGTTTTTTGAAGGCTTGTATTGCCTTAGTTTTGTGAGACAAAGTGATTTCAAAATGGAAATATGATTGAATAAGTACAAGGATTAAAAAAATGGAAACAAAAGTGTTTTATCACTTGAAAAATAGAATTTTCGTATATGAATGGAAAAGAGTGGTTAAAAGTGTTTGAACCTCAATTTATTTTAAAGAAGACTAATTTTTAGAATTTTTTTGAGAATTAAGGAGAATATTTTGATAACTTGAAATTTACTGACGTATAGTTCACCCTCTGGGTTTTGAAGCGCGTTAGGAAATTTTGAGCTATAATATCTCAATTAACTGTACGAAACAAAATTTTCTGGGAAATAGTAGAAGTACTGATTTTTAGAGGGACTATATTGAAAATTATATTTTTAGAGAGACTATATTGCAAATATTATTTAATGAAGGACCATTTTGGAAATATTATTTGAAGAGGGGCGATTATGTAAAAATTATTTTATGAAGAGGGACTATTATGTAAATATTATTCTATGAAGAAGGGCTATTATGTAAATATTATTTTATAGAAGGACTAATATGTAAATAATAAAAATAAGGTTAATTTTTTAGATTAAATGAAAAAGAAATCTTATTTGAATTTAAAATATGTTAGAAATATTTTACACGATTAGAAAACGTAACAAAAGTATTACGCGATTGAGAAAATGTAAAAATATGACTTCGCGATGAAAATAGAGTAAAGATACTATTGGATAAATGTGTGAACCCTAAATATGAGATGATGAATTTGAATTAAGAATGGTGCATTATACATGCTTTAGAAAGGTCCGCTGAACTGTATGAGGCTAATTGCCCAGGAGAGAATACACCTCTTGAGTGGATGCGATATGCGTAGTGTAAGTCACTTGTTGACCTTGGGGGCATTGGGGTGTGATTGCCTACAATAGGCAGTTAGTAGCTCTTTTGTACCGTGAGTTTGACCGATGCAACACACTGATGATCCTAACCGAGACACTATTCTTAATCATGATCTGATAAAGACTGTCGTGTATATGCTAAATGTGCAAATACATATGAGAATTGTAGCACGTGGTCTGAGGCATGTTGGTACAGACAGATCTTTTCGATCACTCTCTCCAACCTGAGTTTTTTGCTCTATGGAGTAGGAAATTGAGTCTATGTGCACATGCATAATTATTGAGTATTGATATCGGTGTGATAATTGAATTATTGAATATTTAGAAAATACTGAGGGCATTATCATAATTATTGGTTATGATAATTGAACTGTTGAATATTTGGATAATAGTGAGGGCATTATCGTAATTATTATTTATAATAATTGAATTGTTGAATATTTGGAAAATACTGAGGGCATTATCATAATTATTGTTTATTACATCTGTTGTGATGATAAATAATACTGATGGCATAATTGTAATTATGGTATGATGTATCTGTATAGTATATTGTATGTGTTATCTCCATACTACCATGTTGGTATTGGCGTAGGTGATCTCACCTCTCTGTATGCATATTTTGTGTTGTATTTATATTTGAAGACGTTAAGCAAGGAATTGAACAAGAGGGCGAAGAGGAGCAGATTCCTGTGGAGGAAGCTGAATTCTGAGAAGATGGCGATGTCCAGTTTCCTAGGATATATGAGGTTGTAATTTCGTGGAGGACCTGAAGTGTGGCATGTTGACATAGATAGAGCGTGTATTTACTATATAGGAGATTTGAAGATTACCCTAAGTAGGCTTTATCGAGGGAACCCTTATTTCAGTGTAAATATTAATGTACACTTAGAGTTTTCGTTATCCATTAGGCAGTACTGAGGAGCTTAATACCGTACTCCTAGTGAGATTAGTATCGTGTCGTCTGCGCGAACACCTGTATATAAGACTTCGCATCAAGTCGGATTCCTACTTGCTGAGGAATCTGAGGAGGACCCGTCTGAGGGTTCTGCTGTTTAGTAGTACTTGGGCAGTATGCTAGTTTTAAATAATGTTCAAATATTATGAGAACCTGGTCTGTAAATGTTTAAGTATGACAATACTAAGACTTGTGTATATATGATGTAAATTATTTGTGATGATGTTGTAATATTTTTATTTTCTGCTAAGTTTATCTTATTAATATTAAGAAATTTTACAACTCGTATTTATATTACAAAGCATATTTTATAATGAAGGGGTAATTTGGTAATTAAGTAACATAAATATGATGCCATACGGTGGGTGTTACATTAGTTGGTTTCAGAGCCCAAGTTAGAGTCTTTTTGGGTTTGTGATTAGGTCTGTCTTGTTTAAGTTGTGTGATTCTCTGTGTTTATTTTCTGAAAGAAAACAATACTGTTTGAAGATTGACTTTCATTCTTCTTTGTGTTGTTCAGTATGATTTGAAAAAAATGTAATGGTTGAACGAGGAAGAGGACGCGTGAATACTAGAGCAGGATTTGAAAATATTGGCGACGATAATCAAAACATGGCTGCAGCTGTAGTAGCAATGCAAACGAATGGCTGATGTCATTGTGCAGCAAAACCAAAGAGCAATTGAGGATGTTCAGAGTTTGTCAGAATTTCGTAGAAACAATCCACCAAAGTTTCATGGCGAATTTGACCCAGAGAAAGCTGATCTGTGGATCAAAGAACTTGAAAAGATATTTGAAGGTATGGGTTGTACCGATGAGCGGAAGCTTACTTTTGTAACTTTTGTGTTAGTAGGAGATGGAGAAGCTTGGTGGACAGGAGCCCGAAGATTGATTCAAGCTGAAGGAAGAGTTGTGACGTGGCAGCTCTTTAAGCAGAAATTTTTGGGGAAGTATTTTCCAACTAGTGTTCATCAGGCTAAGGAGATGGAATTCCTTAGTTTGAGGCAAGGGGCGATGTCCATAAGTGAATATGCTACAAAATTCAAAAGCTTGTCTAAGTTTTTGAGGTATTTTCAGATGCACCCAGATGAGGAATGGAAGTGCAGAAAATTTGAAGAGGGGTTGAAATTTGACATTAAGCGAGTTGTAACAACCTTGGACATTGACCAGTTTCTAGTATTATTGGATAAGAGTCGAAAGGTTGAAGAAATTGATCGTCAACGTGAGGCAAGGGATAGGAACTTTGGACCTATGCGGTTCCAAAGAGGAAAGGGTAGCGGTGGCAACCGTTATCAGACAAAACCGTATACCAAAATGGTAAGAGGTCACAATCGATAGCAATCTTTTGGAGGAAGTTCTGGTAGCAATAACGCGAGTCAAGCTTGACCCTCTACACTTAAATGTTTCAAGTGGGGAAAGATCATCTTACCAAAAATTATCAACATAAAGGGGTTATCTGTTATAGATGTGGAAAGCCTAGACATTTCTCCAGAGATTGTGATCAGTTGAAGGTGGAACCATCGGTGAGGAATGTTTGTACTGCGAGGCCACAGGCGGGTGGTCGTGTGTATACCATGAGCGGAGAAGAAGCTGTGAAATCTGAGGACTTGATTATGGAGGAGTGTGCCATCGAAGGTAATCCTTTAACAGTGTTATATGATTCGGGAGCAACACATTCTTTCATTGCATGTGATTGTGTGGAGCGTTTGGGATTGACTGTGACTACATTGCCTTATGATTTGAGTGTTGTTACTCCTACTGATAGGCCTGTGATAACTACAAAAGTATGTTTGAATTGCCCTGTATGTGTTAGGGATAGAATCTTTTATGTGGACTTGATTTGTTTGCCTCTTTCCAAGATTAATGTAATCTTAGGAATAGATTGGTTGTCTACTAACCATATCCTGATAGACTGTTCCAGTAAGACATTAGTTTTTCCTGAGGTTAAGGATTCTAGATTCCTAACGGCTACTCAAGTAGAAGCTTCTTTCAAGGAAGAAGATCAGGGGTACTTGTTGATATTTTCTTTGGAGGTTCAGTGTGAAGATGTCTTGAAGGATATTTTGTAGTTAATAAATTTCTTGAGGTATTTCCTGAAGATATACCTGGACTACCGTCGGAAAGAGAAATTGAGTTTTCTATTGATTTAGTACCTGGAGCTAGACCTATATCTATAGCGCCTTACAGGATGTCGCCAGTAGAGTTGGCAGAGCTTAAGAAACAACTGGAGGATTTATTGGAGAAGCAATTTGTGAGACCAAGTGTATCACCATTGGGAGCTCCAGTATTGTTGGTAAAGAAGAAGGATGAGACTTCTCGTCTATGTGTAGACTACCGACAGTTGAACAAGATTACGATTAAGAATAGATATTCACTTCCAAGAATCGATGATCTGATGGATCAATTATGAGGAGCCGCAATATTTTCCAAGATTGACTTACGTTCTGGTTATCACCAGATACGTGTGAAAGCGGAGGATATTCCCAAAACTGTGTTTCAGACACATTATGGGCATTACGAATATCAAATGATGCCGTTTGGTGTGACTAATGCACCTGCCATATTCATGGACTTTATGAACAGGATTTTCTGTTTGTACTTAGATAAGTTTGTTGTTGTCTTTATTGATGACATTTTGATCTATTCTCGAAGTCAAGAGGAACATGCTGAGCATCTCAGAGTGGTTCTCCAGATTCTGAAGGAGAATAAGTTGTATGACAAGTTGTCCAAATGTGAATTTTGGTTAAGCGAAGTTCAAATTTTGGGACACGTCATATCGGAGGAAGGAATTGAAGTTGATGCTTCAAAAGTGGAAACAATTGTTGAATGGAAAAGACCAAAGACTGTATCAGAAATTCATAGTTTTATCGGATTAGCCGATTACTATCGACGATTTGTTGAAGGGTTTTCGAAGATAGCAGGACCTCTTACCCAACTTACACGAAAGAATCAACCATTTGTATGGACTGATACATGTGAAGAAAGTTTTCAGGAGTTGAAAAGACGACTGACTACTTCACCGGTTTTGATTCTACCTGATCCGAATGAACCTTTTGAAATATATTGTAATGATTCAAACCAAGGATTGGGTTGTGTACTTATGCAAAACTGTAAGGTTGTAGCATATGCGTCGAGGCAGTTGAAAGTGCATGAGAGGAATTATCCGACTCATGATTTGGAGTTGGCAGCTGTAGTGTTTGCATTGAAAGTGTGGAGACATTTTCTTTATGGGGCAATGTTCACTATCTTTAGTGATCATAAAAGTTTGAAGTATCTGTTTGACCAAAAAGTGTTGAAGATGAGACAAAGGCATTGGCTAGAGTTTCTGAAGGACTATGACTTTCAGTTACAGTATCATCCCGAAAAGGTGAATATTGTAGCGGATGCTTTAAGTAGGATAATGCTTAGTGATTCTGTTACGATGATTAAGGAGAAGGAACTGATAGAAGAATTTCAGGATATGCGTTTGTCTGTGAAATTGACACAGGGGAAGATGTGTTTAAACATGATCACCATTTCAAATGATTTAATGATAGAATACGAGTAAGACAAAATAGTGACCAGTATTTGCAAGAGGCAAAGGAAGCAAGGAGTCAAGGAGCAGTATTGGAATTTAGCGAATGTGCTGATGGAATTCTGAAGTTTAAAGGAAGAGTTTGTGTGCTAAACGATCCAGAACTTAGGAAATTGATTTTGGATGAAGCCCATAGGAGTAAGTTGAGTATGCATCCAGGAGCCACCAAGATGTATCAAGATTTGAAACAGCTATATTGGTGGCAAGGAATGAAGAAGGATGTCGCTAAATATGTATCATCTTGTTTAATTTGTCAGAAGGCTAAGGTGGAACATCAAAGACCATCGGGAATGTTGCAATCTTTGCCTATTCCTGAATGGAAATGGGATGACATAGCAATGGATTTCGTAACAGGACTACCAAAGACTCGGAAAGGTCATGATTCTATTTGGGTAATTGTTGATCGGCTTACAAAGTCGGCACACTTTTTACCAATTAATATTAAGTACTCAATGGAAAAGTTGGCCCAAGTGTACATCAATGAAATTGTTAGACTTCATGGTGTACCATCCAATATTATTTCTGATCAAGATCTGCGATTTACATCGAGGTTTTGGAATAGTTTACAAGAAGCGATGGGAACAAAACTACGTCTAAGTTCTGCTTACCATCCACAAACAGATGGTCAGTCAGAAAGGACAATTCAGTCATTAGAGGACTTATTAAGAGCTTGTATTCTAGAACAAACTGGTTGTTGGGATGAATTTTTGCCATTGATAGAGTTCACATACAACAACAATTTTCATTTGAGCATGGGGATGACACCCTATGAGGCATTGTATGGGAGACGATGCAGAACACCGTTATGTTGGTATCATGATGGTGAAAGTGCTGTTGTAGGGCCAGAATTTGTACAACAAACAACTGAGAAAGTGAAGATGATTTAAGACAAGATGAGGACAACTCAGACTCGACAAAAGAATTATCCTGATAAAAGATGAAGACTGCTTGAGTTTGAAGAAGGTGACCATGTGTTTCTACGTGTGACATCTATGACTGGAGTTGGACGAGTAATTAAGTCAAGGAAACTCACTCCAAAGTTTATCGGGCCGTATCAGATAGGTCCGGTAGCTTATCAGATGGCATCACCACCTTTACTATCAAATCTTCATAATGTATTTCATGTATCACAACTACGAAAATATATTTCTGATCCTACACATGTTATCGAACCAAACACTGTACAACTAAAAGAAAATTTAATTTATGAAATGTTTCCAGTCAAGATTGAGGATCGAAGGACAAAGCAACTTCGAGGTAAGGAAATTGCATTGGTTAAAGTAGTTTGGAACGATGTAAGCGGTGAAGCTACATGGGAGTTGGAAGATAAGATAAACGAGCAATATCCATATTTATTTTGAGGGTGTGAAATCAAGTTTCGAGGATGAAACTTCTTTTTAGAGGGGGAGAGTTGTAACACCCCAAACTTTTTAACTATTTAACAGTAATAACAAAATTCTACTGTTTAGTGATTTCTATGTACTGTAAAATTATTTTGAGTATTCCGTGAATATATTTGATCGTTTTGTGTGATTTACTCCGTGTCAGGAAAATAATAATTTTCGGGCCTGGGAAAATCTACAGTAATTTATTTATTACTGTTGATTCTTGATTCTTTTTGCTAATCTGATTTAATTTTCATAAGTTTTATAATTTTTATGATTTTATGGATTATTATGAGTTTTTTTATGTTTTTTTGATTATTTTAATATTATTTTTGGGCTGTTGTGGGCCTAGGAGGCTGTATGTGGGCCCAGATGGGGCGGAAAAAGTAAAAAACATTTCAGAGCCAGAAAATTCTATACTCTTGAGACAGGGACGAGGGATCTTACTAAACCCGAAACTAGAAACAGTTTTGAAAATTTTCTTTTAGTGTGTTTTGTATTGTATTTAATTATCGGGCGATAAAAACTACAATTAACTATGTCCGTAGTGTAATAGCAGATAAAAATAAATATGGTACTGGTTAGTCAACAGTAGTGGTTATGATGACTTTATGACGGACCAATAAAAAGCAAGCTTAATGTTGAAGTCTTTGGATATCCACCATTGATTTAATCAAGGATGGAGATTTGGTCTTACAAAGTGGCTATGACCATTTGTAACCCTTGGATGTAAAGTATGTATAGGAGATCTTGACCCTTCATTTTGGAGATAGATCTAATGGCTAGGATTTCAAGGAGAAGGATCCAATGGTCTAGATTTGGTCTTATCAATATAGAAGCTATACTTAGAAGCTACATTAATATGAACCATTGATCTAATCAAAGGTTAACAATGCCCAAAATGGTGGCTAGTGAAAATTGCCACTCATTGAGTGTGCAGAAGGGGGGGATGGTTTTGAAGGCTTAAGGCCATAGGGAATTTTCAAGACCACTTCATCTTCTCCAAAAACCTAAAGCTATTACAAAAATTTTCTCTCCTCTCTCTCTATACTAGTTTCGGCCAAGCACCCAAGAACACCTTCCATCACTCTATAATTTTAACCAACCACATATCTTGCATCCTTACATCAATCCAAGAACCTTTGTAGTTAAGTCCAAGCTCTAAATCTTTCATCTTCAAGGACTTTCTTCAAGATCAAGTTCTAGGTTTTTGAGAAGCTTTTGGTGGTGAATCACTTACTCAAGGAGCAAATCAAGGAGCTTAGGAGGTTCTACAAGAGGTAAGAGGGAGATCCATCTCACCAACCAAGTATGGTGGTGAGAGATGAATCTTGTATTTGATGGATGGTGAATCCATGTGAGGATTCATATCCTTGGTTATGTAATTATGTGTGGGTGTTTATGTGCTTTAAATTATTTATTTGTGTTTGCATGCTTTATGTGATTTTTATTGCGTTAAGGTATGCTTGATTATATGATATGATAAATATAAACATGTATGCATGATTTGATGATGAAAAGAAAATAAATTTTTAGTTCCAATGACCATGAGAATTTCGGCCTCAACACCTCAAAATAGGTGTTTCTAAACTAAAATTTTCATGAGTGGTAAAATTGAATGATTAGAAATGGAAGGAAAAAGAAAACATGGATTGGTTTCAAAGACCAAGTGTTCACAGTTTTGTGGAGGAATTTTAATGGTTTTGTTTATGTAAAAACATGAATGGAACTTAGTTGATTTAGAAGGAAAAATGTATAATGGTTTCAATGGCCATGTACTATGGTTTTTTGAAGGCTTGTATTACCTTAGTTTTGTGAGACAAAGTGATTTCAAAATGGAAATATGATTGAATAAGTACAAGGATTAAAGAAATGGAAACAAAGTGTTTTGTCACTTGAAAAATGAAATTTTCGTATATGAATGGAAAAGAGAGGTTGAAAGTGTTTGAACCTCAATTTATTTTAAAGAGGACTGATTTTTAAAATTGTTTTGAGAATTAAGGAGAATACATTAATAACTTGAAATTTACTGACGTATAGCTCACCCTCTGGGTTTTGAAGCGCGTTAGGGAATTTTGAGCTGTAAAATCTCAAGTAACTGTAAGAAACAATTTTTTTTGGGAAACAGTAGAAGTACTGATTTTTAGAGGGACTATATTGAAAATTATATTTTTACATGGACTATATTGAAAATATTCTTTAAAAATAGACTTTATTGCAAATATTATTTAATGAATGACCATTTTGGAAATATTATTTGAAGAGGGATGATTATGTAAATATTATTTTATGAAGAGGGGCTATTATGTAATTATTATTCTATGAAGAAGGACTATTATGTAAATATTATTTTATAGAAGGACTAATATGTAAATAATGAAAATAAGGTTAATTTTTTATATTAAATGAGAAAGAAATCTTATTTGAATTTAAAATATGTTAGAAATATTTTACGCGATTTGAAAATGTAACAAAAGTATTAGCGATTGAGAAAATGTGAAAATATGACTTTGCGATGAAAATAGAGTAAAGATACTGTTGGATAAATGTGTGAACCCTGAATATGAGATGATGAATTTGAACTGAGAATGGTGCATTGTACATGCTTTTGAAAGGTCCGCTGAACTGTATGAGGCTAATTACCTAGGAGAGAATACACCTCTTGAGTGGGTGCGATATGCGTAATGTAAGTCACTTCTTGACCTTGGGGGCATTAAGGTGCGGGTTGCCTATAATGGGCAGTTGGTAGTTCTTCTGTACTTTGGGTTTGATCGATGCAACACACCGATGATCCTGACCGAGACACTATTCTTAATCAAGATCTGATAAAAACTATCGTGTATATGCTAGATGTGCAAATACATATGAGAATTGTAGCACGTGGTCTGAGGCATGTTGGTACAGACAGATCTTTTCGATCACTCTCTCCGACCTGAGTTTTAGCTCCATGGAGTAGGAAATTGAGTTTATGTGCACATGCATAATTATTGAGTATTAATATCGGTGTGATAATTGAATTATTTAATATTTGAAAAATATTGAGGGCATTATCGTAATTATTGTTTATGATAATCGAATTATTGAATATTTGGAAAATACTGAGAGCATTATCGTAATTATTATTTATGATAATTGAATTGTTGAATATTTAGAAAATACTGAGGGCATTATCCTAATTATTATTTATTACATCTGTTGTGATGATAAATAATGTTGATGACATAATTGTCATTATGGTATGATGTATCTGTATGATATATTGTATGTGTTATCTCCATGCTACCATGTTGGTATTGGCGTAGGTGATCTCACCTCTTTGTATGCATATTTTGTGTTGTATTTATATTTAAAGACGTTGAGCAAGGAATTGAACAAGAGGGCGAAGAGGAGCAGATTCCTGTGGAGGAAGCTGAATTCTGAGAATATGGCGATGCCCAATTTCCTAGGATATATAAGGTTGCAATTTCGTGGAGGACCGGAAGCATGGCATATTGACCTAGATAGAGCATGCATTTACTATATAGGAGATTTGAAGATTACCCTAAGTAGGCTTTATCGAGGGAACCCTTATTTCAGTGCAAATATTAATGTACACTTAGAGTTTCCGTTGTCCATTAGGCAGTACTGGGGAACTTACTACTGTACTCCTAATGAGATTAGTATCGTGTCGTCTGCGCAGACACCTGTCCATAGGACTTCGCGTCAAGTCGGATTCCTACCTGTTGAGGAATCTGAGGAGGACCTGTCTGAGGGTTCTGCTGTTTAGTAGTACTAGGGCAGTATGCTAGTTTTAAATAATGTTTAAATACTATGAGAACCTGGTTTATAAATATTTAAGTATGACAGTACTAAGACTTGTGTATATATGATGTAAATTATTTGTGATGATGTTGTAATATTTTTATTTTTCACTAAGTTTATCTTATTAATATTAAGAAATTTTATAACTCGTATTTACATTACAAAGCATATTTTATAATGAAGGGGTAATTTGGTAATTAAGTAATATAAATGTGATACCCTACGGTGGGTGTTACAAATGCTCCTTTGGATTGACCACAGTGTCACTAGGTTAGTTACCTGGAGGTCTCTCTGCAAGCTGTCTTGAAATCTGCCCCATTTGTGTTTCCAAACTTTGAATAGATCCCTCTTGATTTTTAAAGTTGGCTCTTGTTTCCTGCATGAAAATGGAAGTCTATTGCTCAAAAGAGGATGTTTGCTGATGTTGGTGTATGCCCTAGAGGCCAATTTATTTTGACCATATTTATATACATTGTATTATACTATTTATTTAATACATGAGACATTTTATTTATTGTGTTATTTATTATAAACATAATAAAGTCTTTAGAATAGTAAGTTTAATGCCATAGGACATCAAATGGATGACTTAATCGTGAGATCCTATTGGATAGAATCAGAACACTATTCTTAAATGTCCCTAATCAAGTATTATTATTAATTAAGACAACAATAATGCATTGAGACTAGTATGTGCGTAGACTGGTGGCCATATCTCATGGCTCATGGATATAAGATATCAAGTCTTCACATGGATACATATTAGAGTGATGATGTATTGGACTGACCCACCATGAGAACGCTACGTGAATTGTTATATGAGTATCATAAGCAATTCTCAAAATGACAATGGTATATATGGTCCTTTGACCTGAAACACTATGATTCCTACATGAAGATTTATATGTTTTAATGCCATCAAACATTATCTATAACAAGGTGATTATAAAGTTGGTTATTGGACATACAACAAATCATGCAGAGGGGTGTGAGTGACCTAGATGGGATTTGTCCCTCCTGCATAACTAGAGCGATATCTTTAGGCCCCCTCATCGAGTGAGACTACGAAATGCATGACCATGCTCAAATGAGTCAATATGAGATATTGATCTCATTTGTTATTACTAAGTCTACTCACGTATTAGGAAACAGAAGATTGAACTATACAAGGGTGACACATTTCATGCCTTATGTTCAATCTAGATATCTTGACAAAAGGACTAAACTATACGAAAACATTGGTCACGGAAAGGTTATGTCAAATCACTAACATTCTCATTACTCGAGTAGTAGCAATGTGTTGCTAGATACCACTCACTGCTTGTAATATTAAAATAAGATTTTAATATTACTGCCAACGTCATGAGAACTTATAGGTTCACACACATAGAACAGACTGTTTTGGAGTAATTAGAATCAAGTTGGACTAGGGTTCTATCGTCGGGTAGACTCATAACAGATGAGTCCAAGGTTGCACTGCTAAACCTACTGCTACTCTCACACGCATAAGGTAGTCACTATTATAAATAGTACTACTAAGGGGCTGTCAAGGACATCAAATTACAAACCCTAGCCGCACCTTAACAGAAATAATGAGTGAGAGAATGACAGGTTTCTCTTCTCTTCACAGCTAGCACTGTACAGGAGGCATGAGACTCCAAGATCATAGACGTTGGATGTTTGTGAGCCTGTTCGTGTGGACAACGTAGAGGTACCATCGTTGCTGCGGTGCTAGTAATTTGCTTAATCATTTTTCGCCTAGCTTCAAGAGGTAAACTCGAAAAGTCACGTTTCATGACTCTCTTTTTATATGGATCCTTGGTGGGAATCCTTTTTTCGCTATGCTTTTGTTCTCGAATTTCCCAACAGCTGAGATAGCTTTTCAAGAGAAATCTCTAGGAGAGATTTCTTTTCTTGTTGAGCAGCTTAATGCATCGCTTAATTATTCCAAGAAAAGTTAGGATGATTCCTCCATCTTGGATCGTATGTGTTCGAGTATGGGTTACCTTGGGGTCTTAAAGGGTTACCCATGTAATTGACTTGCTCTTGAGAAGTGAAGCCTGAGTTGCTTACCTCACATTCACCATTGACATGATTTCCCCCACAAAAATCGTAAGTTAAAGCTTGATGGTTAACTGAGCTTACCTGCATATTGCTAATTTGTTTGATGAGATTGGCGATTTGCTGTGAAAGAATTTTATTCTGTGCAAGTATGGCATCGAAGGTGCCAAGCTCCATAACTCCTTATTTAACCATTGACCTTCCACTAGACATCTGGTACTCATTTGTTGCCATAATTTCAAATAATTCTTGAGCCTCTTCAGGAGTTTTAGTGTTGAGAGACCCACCTATGGGTGCATCATTCATGGCTCTAGTGGAGTGATTCAAACCATTATAAAAGATCTGGACTTGCTGCCAAATTTTAAATGCATGATGAGGACATCTTCTCAGTAACTGCTTGTATCTCTCTCAAGCTTCATACAAAGATTCCCCTTGATTTTGAGCGAAACATGCTATTTCACTCCTTATCTTCACAAACATTAATGAAGGAAAATATAGAGTCAAGAACTTACTAACCAAATCATCCCAAGTAGTGATGCTTCCTTGAGGTTAAGCTCGTAACCAGCTCTTAGTTTTATCCCTTAGAGAGAATGGGAAAAGCCTTAGTTGTATAGCATCATCACTTGCTCCATTGTATGTGATGGTATCATAGAGCTGTAAGAAATCATTAACGTGCAAATTAGGGTCCTCTGACTGGTTTCCCCCAAACTGATCTTGTTACACCAGCTGTAGAAGAACTGGTTTGATCTCAAAATTATTAGCTTATATGGCATGTTGGTGCACTATACTGGTTACAACCCTTTCAGTGGTAGGAGTTGCATAATCTCCCATAGTGAGTTTTCTTTTTTCATTTGTTTTAGCCATGTTTTCGCCTTCAATTCTTTTCTTCTCTCTTGCTGCTCTTCTGTTTACTCTTGTTGTTTTCTCAATTTCTAGATCAAAAAGTAATGCTTCTATATTTATGGTACCTCACATAAACAAACAAGCAAACAAGAGTGAATTAAAGAAAATCAAATTAAAAAATTAAATAAAGAAAAATAAAGGCTTAAATTAGTGTCTTTTAACTACTTTTGAATATTAATAAACAAATAATCCCCAACAACGGCATCAAAAACTTGTTGTGATTATTGGCAAGTACACTAAATCGCAAAAGTAATAAATGATGAGTAAGAGTATCGTTCCCATAAAGATTATGTTGTCAATTACTAAATTCGTTAAATCAACACTATTTAAGCTATCGAAAATTAGAATGTGATAAGAATGCAAATAAAGATAAACACTAACAAGAAAATATGAAAAATTAATAAGAGTAATTCTAATCAATTAGGCAAAGGTTGAAAAACAATTATATCAAAGTGTTAGGGTTCAAATTTCACTTGAACTCTTTTGATGCAAATTCAAAGATTGGCTTAACTAAGTTCTATTCCATGATTCATGATCAAATTTCCAAAATTAATCAATATCAAATCCCTTGGTATATTAATCCTCGTCACACTAGTTTGAGCTAACAAATCCCTTAATATAACCCCCAAATAGAGAATGCTTTATCAAAATGAGGGAATAAAAAAAGAAGATCATACAACCTACAACGTCTATTTCTAGCGATTGCAAAAATTGTGGTGTTTATCACAAGTTCTAGGTTCGTGCACAATTTTCTCAAATCATAAATAAACCCTAAAATCATTCTCAAATTGGCCAAATTAAGAAAAGCATTAAGAGAAAAGATAAACACATAAATCATGAAATAGAAACATAGATTAAATACGAAAATAAATTTACATCATCCAAGAACAGGATCCATCATAATCTTAAGTAGAGAAGTTTAGCTACACATAGAGAAAGAAGAAGATAAAGAAGAAATTCCAATAAACTCCATGTAAGATAGGTGGAAAGGATGAAGAAATTCCTAATCTTCAAGCCTAAATGCGCCCACGTCAAATTAGGGTTTGTGCCTCTGCTTCTCTCTCTGAATGAATGCCCAAGAACACATCTTTTTCTATTTATAAACAAAGAAACGCGTAGCTATTATAATGTAACACCCTAATACAAATTAGCATAAAATAAACAGAATATTTTAGGATAAATCACATTAAGCATGTCACTTCTAAAAATGTATAAAATAAAAACCCATAATAACCAGTATAGTCATTATAGAGAGCCACGAATGATAAAAAGATCATATATACATACGTCACTGGATGACAAGCCGTACTATATACATAAGCTTTTACAAAAAACCATAAAAGTACAAATATACAATCCGATTCAGAAAGAAATAAAGATGCTAAACTAAGCCTTCTACTTCTTCTTTTTCTTGCCCTTTCCTGTTGGAGGGACTTCACCTAGATTTACATGGAACACACAAGGGTGAGAAATTACAATTTTTCAATATAAGCATACTAAGACCAACAGTTAATCATTTACAACAAATAAATGAATTGAACACATAAAAACACTTTATATAAAAGCATATTCAAAAATCAATAATATCAAAGAATTACCTATACAATCTTAAGATACTATTGAACAAGCAACTGGTCAAGCAATAACAACTGCCCATACAATTGTCAACCATGCAATGCTTTATGTTATGAGGTATGATTACGCTCAAACAATGTCTTAATATTATGAATATGCAATACCAATGCAAGTTTTAGTTTTTGAAAGCACAAGATGCTTACTTTTTTTCCAAGAACCTCTGTTCATTGTATATACTAGCAGGATAAGCCTATAAGCCTAAACCCACTTAGTAATAGCTGAATACCTTCCCCTCACAACCGTAAGAGTACTACTACCACCCCTATACCGATAACCCTGACCATACAAGCTTAAATGCAAGGAGAATTAGGATCCCACACCTCATTCTCAAGCCACATGGCTGTGCACACCATCTAAGGTCACAATACATAAGAAAATAGCAAATACCAAGTTTGAAAACCAAAGATTCAAGCCACATTTTAAACACTAGAACACAGGAATCTTAAGCTCACTTATCCAATAAAGTAGCAAGATTCACATCTCTAGCTAAACAGTATCCTGAACATCACACAATCACCCACAAGTGATTTAAAAATCAATCTCATGTTGATCAAAGTTCTAAATACTAGCCTAGGCATTCTGTCACACTTGAATGTCTAAGAATTTCCCAAACTTTTCACATATGCAAGTTGATAATTCTCTCCAAGAAATATTCCCAAAAATGTCTCTTTACATCTAAAAAGGCTTGCACAAATGATCCCAACAAGTAGGAAATTTACTTAGCAACACATGCTAAAAAGCATTGTTTGCTCTGCCTCAGTGCTCAGGCACTTCCAACCCAGCGCTTAGGTGTACAAACAATAGCATTACGCGAGACTCCCTGGATGATGGGTGCTCAAGTGCTCTAACACGGGCGTCTAGGTGCTGATCATCCAATAACATGCGGCCATTTTCTGGGCTGAGGGCGCTCAGGTGCTCCCCTCAGGGCGCCTAGGCGCTCGTCACCAAGAACAGAATCTGCAGAATTCTGCAGAAACTGTTACTGTTTCATTAAGGAACAAAACGAGTTTCAACCCCTCATGGCCAAATACTAGATGATTTCTAATCCCTATCATTCTCCCTAACATATTGGAATCATAAATCAACAACTCAACTCATCAAACATAGATTTAAACCAAATCAATCCATGGAATTATCCAAAACCTAAAAGCTCCTCAAATAGGCATATGAACATCCATCAAGCAAAATAAGTTACCATGAATTCCAATGAGCTGAAAACACTCTTAACTCACTTTTGAGATCAAGAACCAAGATAAGAGTAAGGATTTGGTTCACCAAACCAAGAATTTCTCCAAGGACCCTAAAGTTATTCAACATGAATAAAAGAGAATAAAAATGGATAGAAAACCCCCTACCTTGTGTAACAAAGATGTTGATGGCTAGTGAATCACAAGCTTGCCTCTCCTCTTGGATTTCCTCTTCTTCTTTTCCCCTTTTCCTCCTTATTCTTCTTTCTCTACTGCCTCTATTTTTAGCCGTGAGAGTGAGCAATAAACTAGTGAAAATGAAGAAATAACCAAGGAAAAATAATATAAGGCTCAGAAACATGAAAAGCTTGGTCACTTAAGTAACCAAGTGATATTCCTGATCTGCTAAGAACACTTAGATTTCTCCAATATCCATTTTTATTAAAGCCAACAAGTTTAAAATAAATCATAAGATTCATCAAAAATCATGTTGCACCAAAACCATCATTTTTCATATTTGTAACTAGTCATTCTAGCATTAAAACACATAATCAGTATGCATAAAAATACCAAACTGACTCCGATTAATCTCAAACTTTAACCACATCACAGAATACACATTTGTGATTTAGAAATAAAGTATCCACATCTATTTCCATTAGCTAATCCAATTAAGCTAATATATGGGTCATTTTAAGTAATTTTTCACTTTTCGGGCTACAACAAAGTGCCTAAACTAATTCAGATTGTCACAAAATTAAACAGGCATGTTAAACAAGTATTAAGGTACCTCTGTAACTATTTACAAGTCTAACCTCAGTTGGGAATTGTGGATACATCATGCAGCGGAAAAAAATAGGATTCCCATCGAGGATCCATGTGAAAAGCCATAATCCGAGTTTTTAAATTATTTACCTCTTGAAGCGTGATCAAAAGGAAGGACGTGAATCACCAACACCGTAATAGAAACAATGTCTCTGTGGTATCCACACGAACAGACTCACGAACGTCCAATGTCCGCAAAGAGGAGCCTCACGTCTCTCACACAGTGCTAGCTGCGAAGAGAAGAGAAGAAATCTATCGCTCTCTCACTCACTTTTCTGTAGGTGCGGCTAGGGTTCTTAATTATGTATCTTAGCAGCCCTTTAGCAGTACTATTTATAATAGTGACTGCCTTAAGTGAGTGTGAGCAGCAGCAAGGTAAGCTGTGCAACCCTAGACTCATCTGTTATGAGTCTGGCCCATATTTGAATTCGAGTCCAACTTGGATCCATTGCTCCAATTTTAGTCTACTCTATGTGTGTGACCCTGCAGGTTCTTATTACTTTGGCAGTAAAATCCCATTTTAATATTACAAGCAGTAAGCGGTATCTAGCGACACATCGCTGCTACCCAAGTAATAAGAATGTCAGTGATTTGACATAACCTTTCCATGACCAATGTTTCCGTATTGTTTAGTCTCTTTGTAAAGATATCTAGATTGAACACAAGGCATGGAATGCGTCACCCTTGTAAAGTCCAATCTTTCATTTCCTGATACTCGAGTAGACTTTGTAACAACAAATGAGATCAATATCTCATATTAACTCATTTGAGCATAGCCATGCATTTCACAGTCTCACTCAATCAGGGGGCCCGAAGATATCACTCCTATTATGTAGGAGTGACAAATCCCATCTAGGTCACTCACATCCCTCTGCATGATTCGCAGTATGTCCAATAACCAACTTTATAATCATCTTGTTACAGATGACGTTTGATGGCATTAAAACACACAACTCCTCATGTAGGAATCGTAGTGATTTCAGGTCAAAGGACCACAAACACCATTGTGTTGGTGTATGCCCTAGAGGCCAATACATTTTCTATATTTACATACATTCTATTATGCTATTTTATATATAAGGCATTTCATTTATTGTGTTCTTTTTTATAAACATAATAAAGTCCTTAGAATAGTAGGTTTGATGCCATAGGACATCAAGTGGACGACTGGATCGTGAGATCCTTTTAGTTACAACACTATTCTTAAATGTCCCTAGTCAAGTATTATTGTTAATTACAACAACAATAATATATTGAGACTAGTATGTGCATAGACTGATGACCACATCTCACGGGTCATGGATATGAGATATCAAGTCTTCACATGGGTATATATTAGAGTAATGATGTACTGGACTGACCCACCGTGAGAACGCTACATGGATCGTTACGTAAGTGTCATAAGCGATTCTCATAGTTACAATGGTGTTTGTGGTCCTTTGACCTGAAATCACTACGATTCCTACATGAGGAGTTATGTGTTTTAATACCATCAAATGTCATCTGTAACAAGGTGATTATAAAGTTGGTTATTGGACATACCACAAATCATGCACAGGGATGTGAGTGACCTAGATGGGATTTTTGTCACTCCTACATAACAGGAGCGATATCTTTGGGCCTTTTGATTGAGTGGGACTGCGAAATGCATGGCCATGCTCAAATGAGTCAATATGAGATATTAATCTCATTTGTTGTTACAAAGTCTACTCGAGTATCAGGAAATGAATGATTGGACTAGACAAGGGTGACGCATTCCATGCCTTGTGTTCAATCTAGATATCTTGACAAAGGGACTAAACGACACGGAAACATTGGTCACGGAAAGGTTATGTCAAATCACTGACATTCTTATTACTTGGGTAGCAGCGATGTGTTGCTAGATACCGCTCACTACTTGTAATATTAAAATAAGTATTTTAATATTACTGCCAATGTAATAAGAACCTGCAGGGTCACACATATAGAGTAGACTAAAATTGGAGTAATGGATCCAAGTTGGACTCGGATTCAAATATGGGCCAGACTCATAACAGATGGTTCTAGGGTTGCACAACTTACCTTGCTGCTGCTCACACTTACTTAAGGTAGTCACTATTATAAATAGTACTGCTAAGGGGTTGCTAACATATACATTTTCAGAACCTTAGCTGCACCTACAGAAAAAGTGAGTGAGAAAGCGACAAGTTTCTTCTATTCTCTTCGCAGCTAGCACTGTGTGAGAGACGTGAGACTTCTCTTTGCGGACGTTGGACGTTCGTGAGTCTGTTCGTGTGGATACCGTAGAGACATCATTTCTATTACGGTGTTAGTGATTCACGCCATTCCTTTTGATCACGCTTTAAGAGGTAAATCATTTAAAAACTCGGATTATGACTTTTTCGCATGGATCCTCAGTGGGAATCCCTGTTTTTCGCTACGTGATGTATCCGCAATTCCCAACACATTGTCACTATGAGAATCGCTTATGACACTCACGTAATGATCCATGTAGCGTTCTCATGGTGGGTCAGTCCAGTACATCATTACCCTAATATGTACCCATGTGAAGACTTGATATCTCATATCCATAACCCGTGAGATGTGGTTATCAGTCTATGCACATACTAGTCTCAATGTATTATTGTTGTCTTAATTAATAGTAATACTTGACTAGGGACATTTAAGAATAGTGTTGTAACCAAAAGGATCTCACAATCAAGTCATCCACTTGATGTCCTATGGCATCAAACTTACTCTTCTAAGGACTTTATTATGTTTATCAAAAAAGAACACAATAAATGAAATGCCTCATATATTAAAATAAGCATAATAGAATGTATGTAAATATAGAAAAAGTATCAGCCTCTAGGGCATACACTAACAGTACCTCTGTAACTATTTACAAGTCTAACATGCTAAAGAGGATGTTACATGTTATAACGCCCAGTGCCTAGGCGCTGGATTTTGGGCTCTCAGGTACCCAGAATGTCAAAAATTGGTCTTCGCTGCTTCTTCCCTAGCACTTAAGTGCTCAAGATGGGCGCTTAGGCGCTTAACCACCAGATTAGTTGCTTTTTCTACCATGGGAGTGCTCAAGCGCTGGATTGGGTGCTTATTCTCTAGACCTCCAGAATGAAAATTTCCTCTGATTTCTTCTTCCAAAAGGGTGCTAACTCTTCCTTCAAGTTTACCTAAAGACAAACAAAACAACTTAATGAGAAAACTAAACTTAAAAGTGAGAAAAATATTGAACTTAACTAAAGAAACAATTCAAATGATTTAAATAAGAATCATACGCAAAATTACTGAAAGAAAGCTTAATTTTAGTTAATTGAGAGAGAATAAACAAGATAAAACATCAAATGTATTACAAATATCAAAATCCTTGCCACTTTCCTGTGGAGCTCGAGCATCGTGCTTATTGGGCCATCAAACATTTCAATTTTGACATGGGAGAAGTAGATAAGCTTAGAAAATTTCAGTTGACCGAGTTAGAGGAATTGATAAATGATGCTTATGAGAACTCTAGAATCTAGAAGGCTAAAATGAAAGCATTTCATGATAAATATATTTTGAGAAAAATGTTTAAGTTTAATGATCAAGTGTTCTTATATGATTCTAGACTCCTTAAGCATCCAAGAAAACTTTGGTCTAGGTGGGCCGACCTTTTTGTAGTGAAGAATATTTTTGCACATGGGGCAGTAGAAATAGAGGATCCTAAGGATGGTCATATCTTTAAAGTGAATGGTCAATACCTCAAAATTTTAATTGATAGGCAAGTTTTGAAAGTGGAGGACATTCCACTTGTGGATCCAGTCTATCAACCTTGACCACACCACGCAGTTATATTTTGCTTTATTTATTTTGTTTATTTTGTTTTATTTTTGTTTTCTATTATTTTCTTTATTTTCCTTTTTGTTTGCTATTGTTTTCTTTGTTTTTGTTTGAAGGTTAGTTTCTCTTTGTCATTTCAGGTTACCATCTGTGGTGCTTAATGAGCTACCCACGTCACTCATCAGGTGTATTCTACCCTTTTTAGCTACTCCTCATTCAATTTTGAGTCTTAAACATTGAGGACAATGTTTCATTTCATTTGGGTGGTGTTGATGGTGCAAATTCAGTATTAAAAATGCTTGTTAGAACTCTATGGCATATTTTCATGTGTTAATGTTTTTTTAAATTTGCATCACACGTGCATCTTTTCACATGTGTACTCATTCTCATTCATAGCCATCTTCGTGAATTCACCAAACCCACCATAATCATTTTTACTGAAGCATCCGCAAAACCTCTAATGCACTCATCCAAGCTTTGTGGTAAGATGTTGGTTTGACACAGGTAGTTAGAGAACTCTTTTGCTTAAGTATTCATGTGAGTTTTAGAGAGGATTAAGAGCCTACAAATGTAGTAAATTATGATAAGCGTTCATTGATCTGTTGAATTAAGCACTTCTTTTGATAACATCATTACATGGTTTGTGGTAAGAAGGTGGATATACTTGGAATATGATGAAGGTCAACTTAAGATTAACATTTGAGCCTTTCAAGTTAACCCTTTCCATCATAGATCCTTACTAGCCAACTTTGAGCTAATAAACACATGTAGCTTTTTCTTTTAATATGCCCACATCATCCATGCCTCTCCATACTGGAGTATAGCTATACATTGATTTCTCTACCCTTTTTACTTCCAAGTATATACTAAGTGTGGAATTTGCATTTTTCTCTTGTGCTAGGAGTTATAAAAAAAATAAAAAAAACAAAGTCAAGGTTGGGTAGAAATGGCAAGAATACAAAAGTGGCATGTGTTTGTTCATCCATTTGTTCAAAAGAAAAGAAAAAAGAAAAAAAAAAGAGAAAGAAGGAAAAATATTATCATTCGATGATTTGAAAAGTTAGAGAGTACATCAAGTGAGAAGTGTGGTCTACTGAGATATTTAATAAGATTCCCTTTATATGTACTTGGAAGTTTTTCAATCATTTTCATTTTTTTTATATAGCCCCGATCCCAAGCCATATTACAACCTTTTGTGTTGACCATTCTAATCCTAAGTAAGCTTTTGGAAAGAGTGGTGGAAATCTCATTTGTTAGTGTTTCTATCATAAGATCAATGTTTACTTGTTGCTTGTACATAATTGCCTAATTAACTATGAAAGTGTATGTACACCTATTGTCAACTCTATAGAAAGAATCCTTGCACAAAATACTTTTATACCCGTGAATTATGGAGTTGAACCTTTCGCTTAAGATGTTCTTGATGTTGCATGTGTCAGGGCTTCTAGTTAGATGAATTTAGTTTGGAACACACACACACTCTATGGATTACTATTGGAGGATTGCTTGTCATAGGGTTTCAAATTCCTAAGATTGTTTTGAAATGTGAATCTAGAAAATGTGAATTGATGAGCTATTTTATCATTTTCTTAGTCTCTTTTATCTCTTTTGCATAGAAATTGCTAGGGACTAGCAACAAGCACGTTGGGGGGGTGTGATGAGTGTACAAAAGTGCTCTCTAAATATCCTATCTATTGGACTAAAATGTTAAAATGTGAATAGAAATCATTATTATTAATGTGTATTTTTAAATTGAGTTTTTATTTACTTTAGAATACTCTTAACTCTTAAGCAATAATTTATATATATATATATATAAACTTGATAAATTTTTTATTCTTGTGTTTATTTTAATCAATTTAGTCTCATTATTTAATCATTTTATTTTATAGATTAATATTAGCAAAGAATAAACAATAAGACAAAAATGCATATGAGACTCACGATATAATTGGGTGCAACAACATTTTGGGTTTGTACACGAATTGGAAAGCAATGAGGCAGTGCAGAATTTTTTAACCCATCTTAGTTCAACAAGCATGTGAAGTTAATAAGTCACTATGTTGCATTAGTATTTAGCTAGTCTACTTAAATCAAATATAAATAGAGGCACAACAGCACAAGTGCTTGTCATAAACCAAGTGGGGCTATGACTACACCAACAATTAAAAGAAGAAAAATTAAAAGAAAAAAGTGAGCAGCTGGGCCCATCTTGCGTTTCCATTTTCAGGGAAGTTTCGTTGTCGTTTGTCATGTTATTTTTCTTATTTAACATTGAGGACAATGTTTATCTTAAGTGTGAGGGGGTACTTTCAGGGTACTTTTATGACAATTGATGAAAATTTATTAAAAAATTTTGTGAAATCGATGGACACTTGAGTATTGTTAGTAATCAAGTTGGAATTATGTGTTAATTTCTTGATTAATTTTGAGCTGATAGAAATATATTTGAGAGGGAAATCCACTACTCATTAGCTGCTTTTGTGCAAGGCAATCATTTTCAATTGAGTATGAAAATATTTAGCATCTTATTTGGTAATTAGTCATGTCTGCTTGCATTTGAATTCTTTATTAACTTAGTCAGAAAATGAATTTTGAGCTTTAATGTATGGATCTTTCATAACAAAATCTTATTTTTCTTCTAGAGTGAGATTTATCTTCATTAATGTGCGCTAGAAATTGCTTTGATATCTTATTGAGACTTTAAAAATTCACATACATACTTGAACATGATTAAGGCAATTAGGCTTAATTCTTTCTTGACTTTCAGAGTTGCATTGATAAAATAATCCCTTAGTTGCCCCATTTGAGCCTGAAATTGATTTCTTTGAATACCCAATTAAATAATCAAGTTAGATTCTTTGGAGCAGCTTATGTGTTAATTGAAAAGTCATAAAAGATTATTTTTGTCTTCAAGGGTTTATTGCTGGAAACAAAAAAGAGAAGAAAAAAATGGAAAAGGAAGAAGAAAGAAAAGGATTGTTGGTGAACAATAATGAGAATATTGGGTTAAAAGTGAGAATCTGTTATTCCATTGTGCATGATGTTCTATTTATTATCTTTTCAACCTAATTCTATTTTATATCGATTTATCCATGAGATTTTTTTACCTTTATTTACCTTTTTCCTACCTTTCATTATACCCTTGGCCTAATTATAACCAAAGAAAGTCCTTTTGATTCTTGTTATGTATATGAACTTGGAAATTTGAGTGATCACTTTGTCCTTAAACACTTGAGTGATGGAAATATGAGTGATCTCAATTGGTTGGTATAGAGAAAAGATGCAAGCTAAACCTAAGCCTCTGATTGTTTTAAGTGCTAAATGATCTTACTAGATTGGATTTGATTACTGAACTTGATTAAATTCTTTAATTGTGGGATTTCTCTTGATTTATGTTTTTGGATGTTGAGTTTAATCTTGATTTTTATTCTTATTCTTTAGTTAAGAACAAGCAAAGCTCAAGTCTGGGGGGATTGATAAGCCTATATTTTATAGTCTTATATTGGATAAATTGTGGTGATTTGCTTATGTTTATTAATGAATTTTGAATGGATCCTTATTATTGTCTTCATTTTTGTATATTGAAAGGGATTTATCACATTTGGAGTGAAAGCAAGCGAAGATACCGCGTTGTCAAAGCAAAAGAAGATCATTTTGGCTTAGATAGGACCCTATGAGTGATTGAGGAGTTAGATAAGGCCCTGTGACGATTGTGTCTAACTTGGAAAACACTTCTATCTAGTTTTTTTTAAGAGACAGGGTTGTGTCTCTATGTCACACAGTCGTGTCTGCCTTCTACATTGAAGTTACGCTATTTTTTAAGCTCACACGACGTCGTCGAGTTTAGACAAGACCATGTTTGGTCTCTTGAGCACAAAAACGGCAGTTTTTAGCCCAAATATTATAAATAGAAGTGAACACCTAAACCTAAAGCACACTTCTGCGATGGCAAATTTTGAGAGGCAAAAGGGAGTTTTCCTCAACAAAAGATTGGATGCTAGGATTTTGAAGACAAGTGTAAGAGTAATTGAAATTCAACCATTGAAGACATCTTCTCTTTCTTCATTTTCTCCATATTCTCTTTTATCCTTTTCTTTCCTATTTTCTTAAGATAGAATCATGGTTGTCTCTTTAACTTTTGTTCTTGTTTATGCTACATTAGCCATGAGTGGCTAAATTCTTTTTTCTAGGATTAGGATGCAATTATCTACTTTTCTATGTTGAATTGTTAATTTGATTCTTTGTTAATGGAAAATTATTGTTGTTGACTCATTCTTAGTATGCTTAATGCTTGTGGTATGTTGCCGGCCATATTTACATGATCTTAGGCTTTAGGTGAAGGATCGAAAGATGAAACTTAATTGCTAGATAATCTAAGAATTGAACTTAAGAATTGAGACCTAGACATAGGCTTAAATCCTTCGAGGAGCAAATGATTGTCATAAAACCTAATGGGTTGGAACTTGGATTAATTGCCATGAGAATGAGATTAATGGAGTTTTAGCACGTTTTTAGTGCCAAGAAATTGTGCTTTAAACAATTTAGGACAAATCGCCTTCAAGAACATAATTGAACATTAGCAAAGATAGGATTGTAATTTATCATAGGAGGTAGTGTGGTGAATTCCTAGTCTAGACCTTTAAATCTTGGTTGAATCTTAACTTTTCTAGATTTATTTGCTTACTTTATTGCTTTGATTTTCGTCTTGATTTTAATTAAGCTTTCACTATTATTTTTTAACCGCTTAAATAATCAAAGTTGCCATAAGAGTTAGTAATCAATCGATCCTCAAGGGAACAATTTTTATTTTACTACTTGAACGATCCATGCGCTTGCAAAAAATTCACAATAACAAGTGGGTGAATTGTTACAAAGGGGTTTAATCCAGCCTAGTCTTAGCCCTTGTATTTGTCCTACATTGTTGACTCCTAAAAAGGATGGTTCTTTGCATATGTGTGTCGATAGTAAAGTCAATAACAAGATCGTTGTCAAGTATAGGTTTCCTATTCGTAGGCTTGAAGACATGTTCAATCAACTTGAGGACATGTGTAATAGCTACCATCAAATCAGGCTTAGACCGGGAGATGAATGGAAAACTACATTTAAATCCTAGGATGGTTTGTTTGAGGGTTATGTATCACATCTTTCAACTTTTCTTAGGCGAATTTCTGGTCGTCTACTTTGATGACATCCTGATCTTTAGTAAGTTTAATGTTGATCACTTGAGTCATCTTCGATAGGTTTTCCTCACTTTAAGGAACGAAAAAATTTATTTTCATCTTAAGAAATGTCTTTTCTTGCAGACTCATGTTGCTTTTCCGTGGTTTCATAATCTCTACTCAGGGTTTATTAACTAACCCTGATAAAGTTAAGTCCATTAGAGAGTGGCATGTTCCTACCTCTCTTTATGTGATACGTAGTTTCCACGGCCAAGCTTCTTTCTATAGGTGATTCATTTCTTGTTTTAGTACTATTATATCTCTTATTACTGAGTGCCTCAAATAGGACAAGTTTTCGTGGCCTCCTGTTGCTTCCAAAGTTTTTGAGACAATAAAGAAAAGAATGATTGAAGTGCCTATTTTGAGACTTCTTCATTTTTCTAGGGTTTTTGAAGTCTCTTGTGATGCATCTGCGATTGGAATAGGAGGTGTTTAGATTCAAAAGTGTCACCCTATTGTCTTCTTTAGTGAAAATCTTAATGAGGCTAGGAAAAAGTATTCCATATATGACAAAGAATTTTATGCCCTAGTTAAGACGCTTTCTTATTGGCAATATTACCTACTTCCCAAAGAATTCGTTCTTTATTCAGACCATCAAGCTTTGGCATATATTTAGTCTCAAAAGAAATTGAATCCTCAACATATCAAGTGGGTAGAGTTTCTCCAATAGTTTACTATTATTGTTAAACATAAGTCTGGAGTTAAGAATAAGGTTGTCAATGCTCTTAGTTGTATGAGCCTTGTGTGGCACATTATGAGTGTTCATGCTACTGGTTTTGATCGATTAACAAATGATTATCCCACTTGTCCATATTTTAGTATCATCTATTCTGATTTACATATAGGTAACCATCGTGGTTATATTGATTTGTTATCCATGATTGCTACTTGTTTCATAGCACTAAACTATACATATTTTCTTTTCCTTTGCGTGATTTCTTAATTTGGGAGATGCATGCAGGTGAGTTAGCTGGCCATTTTGGCAAAGATAAAATTTTTACTTTAGTTGTGGATAGGTTTTATTGGCCTTATTTGAAGCACGATGTTGCTCAAGTAGTTTCCTAGTGTCGTACTTGTCAAATTGCTAAGGCTAGAAAACAAAACACTAGTTTGTATACTCCGCCACCTATTTGTCACACAATAAGAAATTTGGGGATTAGCGAGGGACACGTTCGTTAATTTTTTTTCATCGCTAAGTAGCAATGGAATATATTCCATCGCTAGATACATGTAGCGATGAGAATTTCCTTCGCTAATCCGTCGCTAACCTCTTGCAAACTTTTTTAAAAAATGGCGCTTGTTTCCCTTGTAAATCAGCGATGGAAATTCTGTCGCTATTCCGTTGCTATAGCTTGGAAATCCGTACCAATTTTGGATCTAGTATAACCAATATCAGTCGTTATTCCGTCGTAAATCCCTCGTTAATTGCCCTTGCTAATTTTCCTCGTTATTCTCTCGTAAATCCGTCGCTAATTTCTTTATCTCATTCCTCATTATTCCCTCGCTAATCTCTTGTAAATCAGTTTGATTTTTTTGTCAATTTAAAATATAAAAAACCTTAATTTTTAATATCCAAAATACACATATATAAATCTCTCAATCAAGACAAAAATCCAACAAATAAATTTATGAAAATAAACAAAATTATTATACAAATAATCCAAAATAAGGTTACTAATGATTCAAAATTATATAAATAGTTCAAAGTTATGCACAAATAGTTCATAAAATCTCATACAAAACAAGAATAAAAAGAACATGTAATCAGTCTAAGTTTGCTTCGTCTTCATCATCATCCTCTCCACCCTCCCCAGTTGTTTCACCTTGTGATGGTGCTTGTGGAGCAAGATTTGCTAATTGGATCGTAGAAAGGATGGGCGCTAACATAGGGATTAGTTGAGTCTCGACAAAGGACGCCATCGTTGTTGTCATTGTTGTTGCCACTACTGCATTTACAGCTTTAGTTATTTCTACCTGTGTTAAAGATGTAGAACGAGAAGGACCCACAACCTCCGAGGATGAAACATGCATGGTGTTATTAATGCCAATGTGCAAACTGTTACCTATGCCATTAGTCCGTCCCTTATTGTTGGGACCCGCCGCATCCAACCACTCCTCTGGGTCAGCCATAGGATAAGTCAAAGAGTTTTCTCCATATTTTTCTAACATCGTGTGTGTTATATGACTCCTAAAATAACAAAACAAGAAAAATATTAGAAAAAAAAATCAATAGCTTAACGAATATAATGACTTTTTAAATTTTAAAAACACCTACAATGAAGTTCTTTGAGTTCTCAGAGATATAGTTTTCATCTTTCTTATGAATTTTGGCATAGAGATCTCTCTAAGAAACCGGATGCTTCAACTCTGCCTCCTATAATCACATATGGAAGAATATATAATAAACACATATCAAAAGTAATTAGGTAATCCCTCTAGAATACCAATGTCTTTATGCCATACTCAAGATAGGCAAACAACTCAAGTAATTACAAAAAAATAAGAGATTATCCTCCATAAATATATAACTAAACACTACGCAAAAGAAACAGGTACAAAAAGTTACCATTACTTTTTTCTCCCTTAAAAGTAATACATTGTTATAGAATTGCAACTATGCAAACTACAAAGATTTCACTAATTAAGATCTCCAACTAAAGTCCTAAACTACAATGATTTCACTAATTCAAACTCACATTCCAAGAAGTATGGCAAAATTGATTTGATTCTTTTGTAAACTAGTTTAAATTCGCACAAAGCAACATGTTAAGAGCCAAGTTAGAAACTATGAAAAGGTAAATTCATAAGACAAGTAAGATAATAGATAAATTTTGATTCTTTTTGAAATTCTAACAAGTTTAAATTCACAACTCAAAACTTTAAATGATTTTTATATTACCATCTTGTTCTTATGTTGACCAAAGCTTATTAACCCTCTTGCTTCAAGGCATCAAACATGGTTGCCCTATTCCTTCGGGCAGCTTCAAACTTCCTCATCCACATTTTTGTCATCTGAATTTCGTTCAGGCCATCCCATACTTTTGTCCTCATTCCTCTGGGCCCATGGCCCTTAACGTCAGCCAAGTTATCTAAATTTGCCTTTTCAAAAGTCTTATCCCTTGCTCTGTTCAAATGGTCTGGATAGTGGTCCATGCAAGTTCATTCCCAAACAGTTCTCGTCATGCCGCAATCATAATCAGATGTGAACCAATACTTATCCTACACAAATGTTATGTAATTTTTTTTTCAATAAACGTATAATATATAATTCTAAAAACACAATTACTTACCATAAAATCATTAAATAGTATGTCCTTCATGTTAGTAGGATAATCTCTCCATGTATTAGCCAGAATAGGCATCCTTGTCATGACATTGTACATAATGTCACGAGTCACTCTTGGTGGGAGAAACCTCCTTGTGTAAGTACAAGAAAATAATGTTGGTAATCTAAAAGTAAATGAATGTAATAAAAGATTAAATTCACTATAATTTACGGTTCAGTGACATCCACCACATATGTAAGTTCCCTTCTATCATTTTTTGTATAAGATTCTCCACTTAAAGGCACCACGTTCAGGCTACTAGTTGGGGTCAGTAGAGGGTGGGACAGAAAGGGGTGGGTCAGTAGGGGTGGGACAAAAGCTAATGCGCCTTGATAATAATATATTTTATACATTAATAAACCCTCATTTTTAGTCATTTACACTCTCCATGTACTTAATTGATTGAGCTTGGTTATGTTTTGTAAGTTTGGACTCAAATTGGACTTAATTGATTTTTTCAGCATGATTTACGTCTTACACTATTTCTATATTTTGACCATATCTTGACTTCTAGATGTTTACAAAATATGCATTTTACCTTGTTGGAAAGATAAGAGAGAGCTCTACAACTTTCATGAGAGATCTAGGTCAAAGTCGGACATCTAGTGGAACTAATTGGGCTTGGAAGTCAGAATACTGGTTTTGTGATTGAAATCTGAATAGTGTACAGTAATCAGAACATAACTCGGGCTATAAGATCTTGATTGGGTTGAAATTTTGGTATATGCAAGTTAGGACCCATATCTACAACTTTCATAAAGAACACAAGACTCAATTCGGACTCCTTGGAGGACATATTGGGCTTGGAATTCAGAACAAAGGAGCTGTAACTGGGCCTGAACACTGTGCAGTAATTGGGCTATATCTCGGGCTGTAGGTGGCCTTTTGAGGTGATTCTGGCAGCATTTGAAAGCTAAGATCTAGGCCTACAACGTTTATGAAGATCATATTTCAATATTCTGACGCATTCAATGACTTCAGAACTGAATGATTTCGGAGACAAAGAATCTCCATAATTTTTCATTCATCAAAAGTTATTTGACATTTTTCACTCATCCTCTCACTCATGAATCAGCCCCCTTGTCATTTTGTATCCCTAATCCTCTATAAAAGGGAGCATTGGATGATCATTTGAAGGATCTTGGTCTTAGAGATCAAGATCATGCTTTAAGCGGGGTCCTATACATAAATGTATGCCATCATTTGTTATTATAATTTTATCTTTGTATGATTTTGTTGTATTTTAATTTTGGACAGACGATCCTTTAAGCGGGGTCCTTCAAGGGTTTCTAGACTTCTTTACCCTAATGGTTTTCTTGAAGTCTAAAAATAATAATAATAGTAATAAAATAATAAAATGAAAAAGTTTTTTTTTAATTCAAACTTTTCTGACAATAGCCAACCTACCCATATAAGAGCCATTATTACTTTTTCTATTCTCTTCCCTATTTAACCACTCTATTTTCTTCACTTTCCAACAACTCATAATCATTCAAAGAGAATATGAGTATAGAAATGGAGAGAACTTCTTCTTCAGTTCATAGATTTACCAGTATCTGTGTATTTTATGGGACAAGTTATGGGAAGAGTTTAGAGTTTGTAAACGTAGCAAGCACTATTGGTAGAACACTTGCTGCAAGAAACATTCATGTAGTATATGGGGGAGGTAGCATTGGGTTAATGGGGGCTGTATCACTTTCTGCATATATAAGAAGTGGTCAAGTTTTAGGTATTATTCCTGAACCTTTAACTCGAAGGAACATCATTGGAAAGACAATTAGGTTGGAACTTCAAGTATCATCTATGCATGGACGAATGAAGGCAATGCTTGAAAACTCTAATGCATTCATTGCCTTACCAGGTGGTTTTGGTACTTTGGAAGAAGTTTTTCAAATTATCTCTTGAGCCCAACGAAACATCCACCATAAACCCATAGGTTTGTTGAATGTTAATAATTTCTTTGATAATTTGTTATCTTTTGTTGACCATGCTGTGGAACAGAAATTTATCACATATTCGGCAAAACGACTCCTTATCTCTACTTCCACTGTTGATGAGTTGATTGATAAATTAGAATCTTTTGTTTATGAACCTGATCCAGTAACAGCTCAGATAGATTCGTCAGAAGGAAGCGGTGAGGGAAGCAGTATGAAAAGCAAGTCAGATCAGACACTCCAACTATTTAAATAAATTACAAGCTTTAATTTTATTTATCGTACTTTGTTTCTGTTTAAATTTGTGTAAAGTTTTTCTTTTCAGTAATTGCAGCAACAGGTAATATCTTCAATCATTTACCAACTATGTTTTGACATTGAGAACAATGTTGTAATCTGATTGGGGGGAAAGGTAGTTACGCAAAAAAAAAACCTAAAAAAATTTTTAGGAAGTGTGTGTATTAATATGTTTGTTGTGTTTATATGTTTGTCAGCAACTTACTAACAGCAAAACTAATTAAGGATGGCAGAGTAAAGAGTAAATTATTTACTCTTGAGACTCATCAAAATTGGTGGCAAAGTAAAGAGTAATTAGGTAGATAACTATGTTATGTGGAAGTAGCAATTCAAATTCAGGGAAATTTACATGATTAAGTAAATTGTCTTCTTTCTTAAAAATCACATGCTTGGTTATGGATGTTGAATTGGTGAACTGAGAATGATAGAAATATACCTTGTGAGATTTTGAGCCTATTGATGAATAGATTGATCATTTGTACCATTCTCTTCTTTTTTATGTGATTTTCACTCATGAAATTGTTACTCTAAAACTTGCTTTGATTCTTTTTTAAACTACATTTTCACATATGTACATAAACATGATTGAGATGTTTTTCTTGAAATAACTACTTTAACCAAATAGCCAAAAATGATTAGCACACAAATAGACAGCCTTCTTCAGCAGCATATTGTCTCAATATGATATCAAACACTCTTATGACTTCTTGGAAATTCTCTTATTTTTGCCAACGTACAACATTAGAAATGTCCTATTTCCCCTTGTTTAACCCCTTTGAGCTCATTTGACCATTCTTTGTTTCGAACTCATCATATGCCTTAAATGAAAAATCATATTCTTACCTAGCCTTAGGGAATAAGAGAACATTAACTTTGTCATTGGATGAGTTTTTGAACAAGTATGGGGGTGTGTGTGCAAAATGGTTGAAAAAAAATGTTTAAATTACATATTATGCTCATCTTGTAAGTAAAAAAAAACAAAAACAAAACAAAAACAAAAAAAAATGTGTAAAGAAGGGTCAACAAGGAAATAAAGGAAAGGAAAAGAATATGTAAAGGGAATTTGTATTAGGTGGAGTTGGGATGAACTTTCATACTTGTTAATTGAACTCAGTTCTCATGCTCTTTTATTCTCTTTGATATTTAACTTATCATATCCATATTACCTTCTCCTTTATCCTGACCTCATTACAACCTTGAATAAAGTCCTCATGATTTGTGTGTGCATGTGTTCTGAGTAGTAGAGAAGTAGAAGATAAGCAAGCTTATGGTAGTGTAATTTTCATGGGTTAAATTGAGTGAAATACCTACCTTTTAAACACTTGAGGGATTGAGAGTGAATCTTGTGAAGATCTATCATTCTTGACTCATGCTTTTCAATTGAAGTTTCCTTACTTGTTAGTTTGAGATGTGAAGAAACGTTACCTCATAAACGTTTTGATCCCTTAAAAGATTGGTTGCTCTTTATTCTTAAAAATTATTAAAAATTAAGTCTTTTAGAGTGTTTAGCTTTTGAGTCTGTGTAAATTTTTTTCTTAGTTTTAGTCTTGTGTGTTTTGCCCAGGAGTGCAAAAAGCTAAATGTAGGAAAATTTGATAATCACATATTTTATACATTAATAAACCCTTATTTTTAGTCATTTACACTCTCCATGTACTTAATTGATTGAGCTTGGTTATGTTTTGTAAATTTAGACTCAAATTGGACTTAATTGATTTTTTCAGCATGATTTACGTCTTACACTGTTTCTGCATTTTGGTCATATCTTGAGCTCTAGATATCTACAAAATATGCATTTTACCTTGTTGGAAAGATAAGAGAGAGCTCTGCAACTTTCATAAAGAGATCTAGGTCAAAGTTGGACATCTAGTGGAACTAATTAGGCTTGAAAGTCAGAATATGAATTTTGTGATTGGAACCTAAACAATGTACAGTAATCAGAGCATAACTCGAGCTGTAAGATCTTGATTGGGCTGAAATTTTGGTATATGCAAGTTAAGACCCATATCTACAACTTTCATAAAAACACAAGACTCAATTCAGACTCCTTGGAGGTTATATTGAGCTTGGAATTCAGAACAGAGGAACTGTAACTGGGCCTAAATATTGTGCAGTAATTGGGCCATATCTTGGGCTGTAGGTGGCCTTTTGACGTGATTCTGGCGGCATTTGAAAGCTAAGATCCAAGCCTACAACTTTTATGAAGATCACATTTCAATATTCTAATGCATTCAATGACTTCAGAACTAAATGATTTTAGAGACAGAGAATCTCCATAATTTTCCACTCATCAAAAGTCATTTGGCATTTTTCACTCATTTTTCACTCATCCACTCATTCATGAATCAGGTCCCTTGTCATTTTGTATCACTAATCTTCTATAAAAGGGAACCTTGGATGATCATTTGAAGGATCTTGGTCTTAGAGATCAAAATCATGTTATCGTGTTGTTTGTTTATCTTGTTGTAGTTTTTTTTTGTTCTAAATTGAAATTATATTCTTCTTCTTCTCTCTTCCTTTCTTCTTGTCTAGGAGTAACTAATTTTCATTTTACTTGGGTGAAATGGTGAAACTCTTAGTAATGAAATAAGGTTAGATTAATCACTTTCTTGTGCTTAAATGATATATTATCAAGTAGCCATTATGTATGTTGTATTTTATTTCCAATCAATTTAGAAATCCTCCTTGTAAAGTGGAGATCTTGATTTGTTGTAAACAAGATTTTGACACAATGAATGCTTGATCCCATTTATGAGTGGTGGTATTAATAGATAATTAAAGAAATCATAATATAATTACGTATATAATCTTAAATAAACTTTGAATGTTGTATTTTCCAATTGGAACCTTTATTATGTGTAGATTCTAATTGAGTTATAAAAAGAATTAATCTTGTCATTAATTTACTTACCAAGAGTGGATCTCCTAACCCAAGTAAGTCCTTTTTATTTGTGACTAAGTTTTATTACCTTTATTATTGTGACAAAATATTTACCTTACGTCAAATAATTTTTCTTCATCAATTCTCTATGGATCAACCTCGGACTCCCAAGATTTTATTACTTGAAACAACTTGCACTTGGGTTTACAACTTTTAATCCGCATCACGCCTCCAATGGTCAATGGGATATACGCTGGTAAGCTTGCACTTGTCAATGGGCCAGTAGCTGAAGTTGCACCTAACATAATTATAGATAATAAAAAAATACATATATATTACATTTATATAAACTAAGAGTTAACAATAATTAAAAAATTATCCTTCTGATATACTTGAAGAATGCTGAGAAGGTTGTAGTGGTGGAGAAATATGGCATAATAGAAAAGGCTAAGGTGGAACGTTACGGCCTCTCCCATGACCGCGTCGAATGCCTCTACCTTGAGTTACTATAATAAATATCAGCATAAGGAAACATAATGAAACATGAAGAGTTAAGAAACTATATGTCAATAAAAACCTCAAAATATAATAATGATATTTCAGTGTAAATACCATTAACGAAATTTGTTGAACAAGTTTCAATAGTAACTACTTGAGTCTGAAGCATATAGTTCCTCATCTTCATTTAAGAATTCATTGATTTCATTATCTTCGTTGTCATCAATGAACTCATCATCAACCAAAACGTCCATTGGATTATGTATATCATGTATGTTCACTTCTTCCATCTGTGCTTGTGCATCAAACAAGGAAATTGCTTCATCATCTATGACAATATTGTGTGTTTCAAGGGATCTGTCATCTTGGTAATAATCAGTAGCAACTAGCTCATTCAATTCATCAACTTCATCATTCAATGTCTTAGCCGTGAAGAGTTTTGCTCTAACCTTGCAAGTTTCCCACCATTCACCATTAGCTTTATTCCTGCTTTGTGGGTATCTTGTATAGTACACTTGTTGTGCTTGTTCAGTTAAAATGAATAGCTCATTTAAGTGAAGTCTTGATTTATACTTGATGTCAACCAACTCATATCTCTCATCAACATTGACTCCATTAATCGGGTCGAACCAATGACATTGTAAAAGAAATACTCTATTCTGATTTCCTACATATGACAATTCCAATATCTCTTCAACAATGCCATAATAGTTGAAGTCATTCTCACCATATATATTACCTCCAACACATACGCCACTAATCATGGTAGCTTTTTTTTGTTCGTATTCCTTAGTATGGAATCTATACCCATTAACTATTAAGTCACAGTAAGAAGTCACAGACTTGGATGGACCATAACTTATCTCTTATATCATTTGATCCTCAACTTGACCTATATTAACCTATATCATTACATAAATGATAGATAGTTGTAACATTTAGCATAATGAACATTGAATTTAATATGATAGATGTGATTATGGATAAAATGACTCACTAGATGTTTTAGACACCTACTAAAGTCTTTATCTCGAGCTTCCAATATTTGATCATCAGTGATATTGGGATATGTTTCCCTTAACGAATCCTCGAATTGTCTAATCAATATAATAATTAATATTTAAAATAACATAGTTAAAAATTAACAAATTCATTAGTTAGGGAGTAGACTTACTGGAGATAAGGTTCTACTTCTCCATAATTTACAAGCACATATGTCTTAGCAATCTAAAGTTCCACATCCGTCAAGAATCTATTCTGACCTCTCCCAATAGGACAACATGGATGTTTAAAAATAAACAATCGTTCATCAATTGTATCTTCCCCACCGTCGTCATTCCGAGGAACTTGAGTGCGCTTGGTCTGTAGGTGGGGATCAAAATACATGAAAACAAAATTGAAATTTTTTTCTAAAATATATGCTTCCCAAATAGATTATTCAACTCTAGCCTTATTTTCGACCTTCCTTTTCAAGTATAGCATACACCTCTCAAAGGGGTACATCCACCTGTAATGTATTGGTCCTCCAACCTTGGCTTCATAGGGGAGATGCACGACTAAATGTTCCATCACATAAAAGAATGTTGAAGGAAAAATCTTCTCTAACTTGCAAATTGTTTCAATAATGGAAAGCTCCGCATTCTCCATGATGGAAGCATGAATTTTAGTTGCACAAACTTCTTTAAAGAACAACCTGAGTTTCTATTAATGATCCCCATATAGGTTTCGGCAAGATATCACAAAATGCTAGAAGAATTAACCTTTGCATAAAAACATGACAATCATGACTTTTCATTCCATATATCTTCCCGCCGACTACATTGATGCAACGTGCGATATTTGATGCATATCCATCAGGAAATTTCAATTGTTTTATCCACTCACACATCATCCTCCTTTGATTAGCATCCAAAACATATGTCGCCTTTGGTTTTTTACACTTGCCATTCTCAACTATTATCTCGAAGGTGGGACATTTGCATATTTTCTTCAAATCTTCTCTTGCATTTGCATTGTCTTTTGTCTTGCCCTTTATGTCCATGACAATGTTGAAGATATTGTCAAACACGTTCTTCTCGACATGCATAACCTCTAAATTATGTCGTATTAGATTAGTGGACCAATAAGGCAATTCCCATAACATGCTCTTTTTCACCCAATTGTGGTGTATACCAAAGTCATCTTGTTTTTGTTTACCTGAATTCAAGCCAAAAATGACTTCCTTAAGTTGAGTCACTCTATTCAAGACATCTATCCCACTCAGCCGTTGCAGTGGATTAGATTTTTCCATTGTTGATTTCTTAAAAGAGTTTCGATCATGGCGAAATAGATGATCAAAAGGTAAAAATTGGCGATGGCAATCAAACCAGCAGCATTTCCTACCGTGCTTTTATACAAATGACTTATTGTGATTCATACAAAGAGGACAAGAAAGTTTTCCATGAGTGCTCCACCTAGATAGGATTCCATAGGCTGGAAAGTCATATATTGTCCACAATAAAGCTGTTTTCATATTGAAATTTTGCTTCTTCTAGGCATCATAAGTGTGCACCCCATCGTCCCACAATATCTTTAGATCATCAATTAGGGGTCTAAGATAGACATCTAAACTTTTTCCTGGTGACTTTGGTCCAAGAATCACAAGAGTGAGGAATATGTATTCCCTTCTCATACACATACTTTGGGGTAGATTGTACGGTGTGAGAAAAATAGGCCATCATGAATATGGTGTGGTTGAACCACTGAATGGATTAAAACCATCAATACAAAGGCCAAGCCTAACATTTCGAGCCTCTAGCGCAAATGTTGAATGGGTAGCGTTAAATCGTTTCCAAGCCTCAACATCAGTTGGATGCGTGATCATTGATTCATCTTGATGCACTCCATTCGTATGCCAACTCATATATTGTGCAATGTTTTTGGACATAAACAGACGTTGGAGTCTAGGAATAATGAGAAAATATTGCAACACTGAGTGCGGCATGTAACACCCCAAATTTCGTATCTCTTAAACAGTAATTTTGATAGTTAACAGAATTTTACTATTTAGTGATCTCTGTGTGCTGTAAAATTATTTTGATTATTCCGTCAGCATATTTGATCGTTTTAAGTGATTTACTCCGTGTCAGGAAAATAATAATTTTCGGGCCGGAGAAAATCTTTCTGTATTTATTTCTCTTGACTGTTAATTATTTTTAACAATCTGACTTGATTTTTATACGTTTTCTAATATTTTTGATTTTTGTGGATGATTATGAATTTTTTACTGTATGTGAGCCCAGGTGGTCCTAGGTCGGCCCAGGTGACCTTACGTGGGCCCAAGTGGGTCCCACAAAGTAAAAATTTTTCTACATATAGAAAAATTTGTACTGTTTAGACGGAGACAGGGGATCTTACTAAACCTGAATCCAGAAATAGTTTTAGAAATTTTCTTATATTATGTTTCGTACTGTATTTAATTATCGGGTGATAAAAATACAGTAAATATATTCTTTCGTGAGGTTTTTAGTAGATAAAAATAGAAATTATATTACTTAAGTCAACATTGGTGGTTTGGATATCCACCATTGATTTATTTAACGGTAAAAACTTGATCTTGATTTAATTAATGGTTAAGAAATAAATTTAATAAAGAAGCATTGGTTAATCACCATTGATTTAATCAATGGTGTGAGAATAAACTTAGTTAGGCAAGCTTCAATATCAACTGTAGATTTAATCAACGGTGTAAATTTGATTATATAAAGTGACCATTTACAACCATTGGATTTGGAATTGATCAATGGTGGAGATTTAGTCTTAAAAAGTGACAGACCATTTATGACCATTGGATGAAGAATTAATCAAAGGTGGAGATTTGGTCTTCTAAAAAGGCTATGACCAATTATAACCTTTGGATTTAAAGTTTGAAGGAGCAATCTTGACCCTTTATTTTGGAGACACATCTAATAGCTAGAATTTAAAGGAAAAAGATCTAATGGCCTAGATTAAGTCTCCTAAAAATCAAAAGTCTACCTAAATCCTAACCATTGAATTAATCAATGGCTAGAAATGCTTCAAATAATGGCATGAAAATATGACAACTTTGCATGCATTATGAAGAGGGGGGACGGTTGGAGATGCTTGGAAAGGAGGTGACAAATTGGAGTAGCCTTTTTAGGCCAAAGAAAAAGATGACAAAGTGGAAGACCATGTGTTTCAAGTGTGAACCCAAAATGGGATATTATTTCAAGTAAAACTCTTCAAACTCTCCAACACTCACATGGCAGCCCACTCACTTTGTGCATGCATTTTCACTTTTTTCTCTCACCCAAAAAGCCTCCATCTTATTCTCTCAAAATTCCAAGAACCAAGCAACCATTCCTTCCTTCCTTTTTCTCTCCATAGGTTCGGCCTCCTCACCCAAAAACACCTTCCATCACTTTTAATTTCATCCAATCATAGATCTTGAATCTACATGATATTCTAAGCAACTTTCATGTTGGAGACTTTCTCTAAATCATTCATCTTCATGGACTTCTTTCAAGATCAAAGTTATTGAATTTTTGAGGTGAAGTATAAGAAGACTTCATTTCTTCTCTTCTTTTTCATGATCTAAACCATGTTTGATCCATGGTTCCTCTTAATCAAGCTTAGTATACTAATTTTTATATATTTTGTTTTGTATTTGAGAAGCCCTTGGTGGTGAAGGACTTGGAAAAAGAAGCAAAACAAGGAGTTTTTGAGGATCTTCAAGAGGTAAGAGGAAGATCCATCTCACCAACCAAGTATGGTGGTGAGAGATGGTCTTATATTTGATGGATGGTGAATCCATGTGAGGATTCCAATCCATGGTCATGTAATAATTAATTTTATGTTTATGAGCTTTAATTTATTTTCTTATGCTTTGATTATTTTTGTCTATGCTTAATATGTTTTGCATGATTTTATGGCTTTGATAGTATACTTATAATATGCATGATGAGTATATGACATGTTTGTGATATTTATGATGAAATATATATATGTATGCCATGATGTGTGGATGGAGAGAAAACTAATCTTGGTCCCAATGGCCAAGGAAGAGTTACGATTTTGATGCCCTTGATTTGGGTCAATGTGGAAATTTTTCAAGAATAAGGAAATTAAATTTTGATCCCTAGAATAATGAGAATTTCGATCAAGACACCTCAAAATAGGTGTTCACAAATTTATATTTTCATGAATGATGAAAATGAATGTTTAAAAAAATAAGGAAAATAAACAAAGAATTTATTTTTCAAAGAGTACAAGAACATGGTTTTTGAGGAATTTTTATTGATTTATTTTGTGTAAAAAGTTTCTAAGTGTTTTACAAAACATGAGATTTAAATGAAAATAGCAATGATAATTTTAAGGATTTGCAAAGAAAGTGAAAAAAAAAAGATTTACAAAGAAAATAAAAATGAATTTGAACAAATGGGTTTGGTTTTATAACCATAAGTCTTGCGATTTTGAAAACAAAATTTTTAATGGTTTTGTTTGTGTAAAACCATATCAATTTAGAAGGAAAAATATTTGATGGTTTCAATAGTCATGTCCACGTTTTCGAAGGCTTGTAATGCATTGATTTTGATGAAACAAAGTGATTCTCCAAGTGGAAATATAATTAATTTAATTCAAGAAAATTGAAAAGGGAATCAGAGTATTTTAGCACTTGAGAAATGAATTTTTATGTAAATGGAAAAGAGAGGTTGCAAGTGAGCCTCAATTTGTTTTAAAAAGAATTTATTAAAATCCCGTTGGATTTTGGAAAGCATTAGTAATTTTTAAAGTTAGAAACATTGATTTAATTCAATGGAATTGTGAATTTGTGAAATATACTATGAAAAAGAATTTTCTTGAATAAGAAGATATATTAAATGAAGTAGAAAGTTATATTATTTTGAGGAAGGTTGATTTGGAAATGATTTGGGAAAAATGGAGAATATAATGGTATTTTGAAAATTTACTAACGTATAACTTATTTTTGAGTTTTGAAGTACGTTAGAAAATGCTAAGTTTTGAAACGTTGATTTATATCAATGGAAAAGTGATTTTGTGAATTATATTTTGGAAAATGATTTCTTGAATTAAGATTGATTTATTTAAGTCCAAAATAATGTTTGGAATATTGAGGAATATTTGACGTAATTGAAAAATGTTGAAAATTATTTTACGTGTCTTAAAAACGATTTGAAATATAGTAAAATATTTCTACGCAATTTGAGAAATGTTAAAATATTTCTACGCGATTTGGAAAGCGTTTAAAAATTTTACACCATTGAAAATATTATTGAAAAATCACTACGTGATTAAATAATGATAGAATATTTTTACGTAATGTGAAAATGATGAGAAAATCTTATGTGATTTGGAAAGTGTTTTAAATATTTTGAGAATGATGGAAAATGATTTACGCAACTTAAAAGAATGATTTTTAAGTTACGCGATTTTGAAAATGATGGAAAATCATTACGCGATTTGAGAAACGTATATTTTTATGTGATTGAGAAAAATGTTGAAAAATTTAATACGTGATTTAAAGGTGCAACAGAAGCATTGCAGTATTGTGAAAACGTAACAGAAACGTTTTGGAATTGTGAAAATGGAATGGAAATGTTGCACAATTTTGTGAAAACACGACGAAAGAGTTTTATAACTATGAAAATGTGATAATATGATTTTTCTGTTGAAAATACAGTATAAATACTGTAGAACCAGTATATAGATGCTGTGTGAGAAAATGACATGTTTTGCCTGTGATTGGCATTTGGTGCATTATACATGCATTGAAAAGATGTCTGTGATTGGAATTGGTGCATTATACGTGCATTGGAAAAATATGCGTTGAAGCATATGATTACATTGAACAAATGAAATTGAAAAGATTTGGCCCTTTGGGGTTGGACTTGCACTGATATATTCGTGCATTGTATAAAATATAGCTAATAGCTATTATGGCCCTTGTGGTTGAAGAGGGAATGAGAATTGATAGTGAGGTCTATGATGGATCTTGGGGGCGTCGAGGCGCGGTGGTCGACTAGTGGACAGTTGGCGAGTACCCTGTGCCACTTGGCAATGCAGTCCATTGCAACGCATTGACGATACCCGACAAGAACACGATTCTTTTCAACGACTGGGAGATTGTCTTTGGGCTAAGGCTGACAATTAACCAGAGCATTCTTCTCGAAATTGTGAAAACCTCCATGGAGTTGTTTTTGATAAAATGAGTCTTTGTGCATATGCATAAATCTGAGCATTTATATCTATGTGATATATTAATTGAGGAATATTGGTTATTGGTTATGACAATTGTTTTAAATACTTGGATGATAATTGAATTGATAAATGATTAGATGATGATAGTTGATTAATGTTGATGGCATGATCATAATTGCGGTATGATCTATCTGTATGATATTGTTGTTTGTGTTATCTCTGTGCTGCCATATTGGTATTGGTGTAGGTGATCTCACCTCTTTGTTATATTTTTTTGCTTTGTCTGTATTGTTAAAATCAAATAATAGAAGGATCGAGTTGTCTTAGTCATAACGGGCGATGGATACTCTGAGATTGGTGACAACAATAAGGAATGGACATTCAGGACTCGAAGGTGTGTAGTGTTGACAAAGGAACAGATGTCTGATGCATCAAGATAGACAGAAAAAGGAATAAGTATGTTAAAGTTTCTCGTTAGTGTTGTACCGTGCTATTAAGTAGGACCCGTCATAGGGTTTGCTACTGAAAAAAAAAGTCTGTTAATTTTATATTTCTCTTTAATTTGTGATATTAATTGGTGTCAATATTGCATAATGAATAGTTAAAATATGATTTTCAATATCACCTAATATTTTCAGTAAAAATTACTTTTCAGTAAAGAAAAAATTTTGAAACCCATCTTTTATAACTCAAACTTTGTGCGAACTTCTTTTCAGATTATGAGTCGGGAGTCGGAAATGTGATGCCCTAAGGAGGGTGTTACACGGCACATCCTTCTCATTCGATGAATGTCCTGCCTTCAGTTTGAATCGTGGGTGTCCACATACTAAGCAAACTAAGTAGAGTCTCTTGTCATTGTATTCTTTGTAATATAATATGCACTGATTAGGACACACTTCTATCTTCTCATATACTAATCCCAACTCACGAACCACTTTCTTTGATTTGTAAAAGTTTTCGGGTAACCTTTCAGGCTCTTGAAGCATGCTTTTAATTATGACAATCATTCTATCATAACAACCCTCACTCATGTTGAACTCTGACTTCAAGTTCAAAAGTTGAATTATAGCTGGCAATTTCGTGTGCTTATGGCAACCATCCCATAAAGGTTCATCAGCATCTCTTAGCAAGTCATAAAACTTTGAAGCTGGCAGATTTAGATCATCTTCTAAATCTTGAGCTTTTGGATTTAATTTATTACCTATGACATCCATAACCATATCCACATATGGATTTCTAGTCTCCACTTCATTATCATGGACAATGGATGTTGAGTCACTATCCCCTCATCTGTCCTTACCATGAGTGATCCAATTTCATAGCCATCCACAAATCCTTACTTATACAGATGTTGTTATACCCCAAATGGCTCCCTCCTAACACAGTTCTTACATCTAGCACATGGACAAAGAATGCGACTTAATGCATCAGTAACTGTCGGGTCTTCTTGAGCAACCTTAATGAAATCATCAACTTCATTCTTGAATTTTTCACTTACATAGCTAGTAGGATAATTTCTTCATAACATCCAACTTCGATCGGGTCTCATGATTGCTAAAATTGGTTTAGCACATTAATATAATCAATTTCAAAATCTTCACCTCTTTTTTAACATGGTATGACCCTATCACATTCAAAAAGACACATTTTCAACACTTGGTTGATAGAATTCACAAAAATCACACATCTTATACTTGATGAAATTTCTGCAACATTTCCCTTTGGTCTCCAAGTGCACGACTCGAACATGGTGACATCTACCACGATCAAGTATGCACCCAGAGAACAAAAGGAAATGTAATAGAATGAAATTTCATCAAGTATAAAATATGAGATTTGAGGAATAACCATTAACCAAGTGAAGAAAAAATTTCTTCCCAAATTGTCCAACTTGGATAATTCAAGATTCAATACAATGAGCAGTATCTTAAAAAAGTACACGTGCTCACTAATATTGAATCTCAAATGGAAAACAAAGGCTTCACCCAAATTGTACAAAAAAAGGATTAATTTCAACCATGTAACATGCAGATATGTAAGTACTTGAGATGAGACATCTAATAAGGCTATGGTAGAAAACACAATATAGACTACTACAATTTTATTTAATTGTTGACAGAAGAAGACAAAAAGGATTTCATTACCATAAATAGAATATAAAAGATTTGAGATTTAGGGATATATTTTCTCTCATTTAGGGATATAAAGGATTCCATATAATAAGGCTACCATATAGTTGTAGATTTAATTTCTAAAAACATTAAATGCAGATATACTTTCTCTCAGTAGTTTTCAACACCAGTTCTGCCAAGTAAACATTTGCTATATACAATAGCCTTCCCAAACATGAATCATACGTTAGGATGGGAAATCACAAAAAGAATGTGGTAGGATCATTAGGGCTCTAAAATTTGACTTGCAGCTTTGTTAGTATACCTTGAAATCTATAAAAATAAAGTATTGCAAAAGCCACTTAATAATAAATACTATTTCGATACCTTCAAAACTTTGAATATCATAATTCGCTATGCATGGTGTAGAGTATATCATACATTATTTTAACATTCTTCTTATATACTAGTTTTGACACGTGTGGCATGTGAGATTTGATGCTTACTATCTTTTTATCTTCTGTAAATCACATTTGAATACAAATTTTAATTACAAGTTCTTTTGGATTCCACCTCTTCAGACATTTTGGATTCTACCATTCTGAATAATTTTAATGTTCAACGTAATAGTTCAGCAGCTCCTAGAATTATTGTGGTAAACTGGCACCCTCCAAATGCTTATTGGATCAAAGTTAACACTGATGGGGCTGCAAAGGGTTCTCCAGGTACGACTGCTTGTGGAGGAATCTTCCGTGGTTCAAATTCTACAACTCTAAGCTGTTTCGCATTTAACATTGGTGTCTCATATGCTATATATGCTGAGTTTCTTAGTGCTATTATTGCAATTGAAATTGCTTACAGTAAAGGATGGCATAGGCTTTGGTTAGAATGTGACTCCAAGCTTGTTATTGATGCCTTTAAATGTTTGAAGATTGTGCCTTGGAAACTGAGAAATAGATGGCTAAATTGTTTAGTTTTAACAAGGAAAATGTCCTTCTTTTGTTCGCATATATACAGAGAAGGAAATGTTTGTGCTGATAAGTTGGCAAATCATGCCACTTCCATTCAGGGTTTTTTGTGGTGGGACTTAATTCCTTCTTTTATTAAGGGAGATTTCTTTCGAGATAGGGTAAGACTCCCTTGTTATAGATTCTCTTGATGTTCTTTTCGCCATGGGTTTGGTTAATGCCCCCCATGTTTTTGTATTCTTTCTTTTTAATTTTTATTTTGGTGTGCTGCAAATGAGTGGCATTGCCTGAAGTGCCAACCTAGTTGGGATTTCCTGCATTGCAGTGATGCCTTTGCATGCCTTTTTGGATTAAAAAAAAAAGTTCTTTTGAGAACTACCTGTAATAACTTGATTGCAATCACAAAAAAAAAATCTACTTTCTCTAATAAAATAAATCTCAATAGTTGGGGTTTGTTATTGGGGAAAGAAAGTATGAGGTCCTGTTTCACAATTGGAATATATACTTGCTGCTATACTTCTCTGTGTGTTCTAATACCAACCGCTAATTAATAAAGTGGCATTAATTAATCAATTAGTTTTTGAATTGTTCAGAGGCAAGTATCCAAAAATGGAACTTCGTATTAACATATCCATAAAGCCCGTCACTTTAAGGCCAGGTGTTATCAGAAATAAATCCTTCATGTAATATGCTTAATAGATGAAGACATTAAGTTCATCCCCAAGAGATACATAAATGCAGAAAATGTTTGAAATGTGACTATAGATTATGTCATTGAGAACAGATAAAGATGGATATTAAATCAGAGACTACAGATCTAACACTCCAAAAGTAAAGCAAGTAACTCACACATCTTATAAAGGGGGCAGCTGGGATAAGTAGCTTGAAATTTATATGCCAAATTTGTACGAGCAGAATATTCAAATTCAAAGAAACAGAACAGAACAGATGTACCAAGTAAAACAAATTTGTTCCATTAACCAATCATTGTTGAACCAATCAACCATTGATGGAATATCTTTAGCCGAAGTATGCAACAGTTTATCTATTATAAGACACTACAGATTTAAATCCTTCCAAAGAATTTGAGTATACATTAATACATATACATAGACAGACAGACACACACACACACACACACACACACACACACACACACACACACACACACACACACACACATATATATATATATATATATATATATATATATTTGTGTGTATATATATTGCTGACTAGGACTTGAGTTATATTTGCTATAAAGCTAGACTCACCCACCAGTAGCTCGACAATATTAAATTCAAGAACAACCATAAGCCCACAATGGAGAAGAAAAAGGCCCCCTTAGGGTGATATGTAATGTAACTAATTATCAGGGGACTCTGATGCCAAGAAGTCATTGCAGTTGTGCTCATCTTAAACAATATGCTTCAAACAGAAGATAGGCTCCATAAAGTTTACTGTTAGAAATTGGTGTCTAACCATATAAAAACATATTTATGGATATTGCTTTGGTTTCAGTCATATTTCTTAGAATTGCATTGCTTTACATTTTGCCATTAGATATGGTGAAGGGTATACAGCTAGACTGGAAACTGCGATTAAACATTATTAATGGGATTACTAAAGGGCTTCTATATCTTCATGAGGACTCTAGACTCAGGGTTATTCACAGAGACCTGAAAGCTAGCAATATTCTATTAGATCATGAAATGAATCCAAAGATCTCAGACTTTGGATTGGCAAGAACATTTGGAGGAGACTAGAGGCAGGCAAATACAATTAGAGTTGTGGGAACATAGTAAGCATGAACTATTTTGCTTTCTATCAATTGTACAAGAATGCATACCAGACCAAATTCTTCACATGAATTACATGAGTGCGCATTACCACATAGCATCACATTTTAAATTTTAACCTGCTTTAATTAATGAATTTATACGCAACGTGAGATTGATAAATTTTTATCCCCAAGCCCAAACACCCTACATTTTCTGTTGGAAGATTTGTCACGGAACGAGAGTTTTCATCAAACGTAACATTAAACTAGGGAAAAGCATATGAAACCAAATAAAAATTACAAATAATAGGGAAGTGATTAGTAAGAAACTAGGGAGGGAAGCAATGCAATGCAACAAAATTCTTATGCAAGTGAATTTTAGAGAGAGAGACTCTCACCGGAAAGATAATCAGGGGAGTCGAGGTTGGTATCGCAAAAGGGTTTCGTAGGGGGATTAACAAGAGAGGTAAAAAAGAGGTTGCAGGCCCAAGCAACCAGGGATGCGACTGCAACGACCACCAGGAGTCTCGGGAACTCGTGCTCAGTGGGCAGAGAGGGAGGGAAAGGGAAAAGAGGGAGAGGCGGAAAGGGCCGAGTTACGTTTTCTATTTTTTTATGTATAAGCATTGCAAAATGACCTTAAACTGTTGCATTTGACACGACTGCCATAAAAATTTGACAGTAAAGTATTAATCATGGCAGTTTATGGAAACTGCCACAAATAAATTGTCATTACTTGACCATTTTTTTGTAGTGATAAAACAGTGACTGACAAATTGAAACCTGACCACCACAAAGGTTTGGAGAAAAATAAAAAGGATGCATAAAGAAGATGATAACAATTGAGAAAAATAAAAGCTACTACCACCCATATCTGGCAGATAGTAGGTCAACTCAAGAAAATAAAATGTTCTTATTCCCCTCCAGTCAGTATGCTCTTTTCTCACAACTAAACTTACAAGTTGTAAAACAATCTTCTAATTATGAACTTAATTTACATTTATATACCTGATTGATGTGGCAGACAATATTAAGATTGTAAGAAAGTAGAGACATGTAACCTGCCTGAATTGCAGCATAAACAGAATTTTCTATCTTCAGTTAAATAAAAATATCGATAAGGTGGCAACAGATTGACCTCGTCATATAAATGGAGTAACAAACTCCATTAAAAAAAAAGAAAGCAATAAAACTATAATATCAAAATAGACTTCCTCTTATGAACATAAAACTAAACCCATGATTCTTACTACAAAATGACTGTTAAAACAATAATAGTAAAGGAATAGCAAATTTTATCTAGTTGGAGTGATTCTAGTTGGCAACAGTTCTCCGACTTGCAATAGAAGTAGATTCTTATGGGAGAGACTAGGAGTTTCACCAGCAGCTGATAGCTTCCTTCTTCAATTCTTCAGCCTTGCCTTGATTTGGAGCCCTTATCTACAATCATTTTTTTATTTTTTCGAAGACCAAATACACTTCGGCTATTCTATTATTATAAATCTTAAATCGCACCATCAAGCACTTAATAGATTCTCTTTTTTTTTAATGTCCAGCACTTAATAGAATCTTAAATCACCAATCTTATCTAATTTGGCTAGTCACTATTTGTATACTTTTCGAAATATATCCAATAGCAACTCGTTCTATTAACTAAATAGTTCTCCAAAATTTTGTGAGTACATTAATGGGATCATTTTTAAATGAAACTCTTGATAACAATATTTATCAAGAAGGAATGAAACCAATATAGAAAAGGAAAGTACCTCACTCAAGTTGGAGGGTTTAATTATCGTATCAAAAAAATTATTGTGATGAATAATAAGACAATGGTGCAGGTACTAAGCAATTAACTAAAGATTTACAGATTGTAGATAGTAGAAATAGAGGAGAGCAACTAGAAGTTTAACCAAAGATGCTTTATCATTAAATGCTAATGCGTGAAGTTGTGAATGATGTTGGTAGCACCCAAGGCCAGAATGTAGCACGATTGAGTTCACAAAAGAGGATGTAGAAGCATTGCTAAATGAGATGGTGAAAAAGGGAATCCCTTTGATAAAAAGGTTTCTCAGATCTCACAGAATCTATATATATTATTTGGGTGAGTCTTATTTATACACTAATTTGCTTGCAGGTCATGTGCCATAGCTTAAAATACCTTACAAAGTTAAGATTAAGTTCATGACAGAGTATTTAATAAATGTGAGTGACCCGATAGCATTTCTTTAAAAAATGTTTAGTATGACTTGGTAAGTAATCTTATTCTTTTGGTTTAGTATCTATACCACTAATAATGACGATTTCAGAGATTAGTATCCATGTTATGTTTTTCCACTTTGGCCTTACTATTTAGTTAAACATAATTTTTAAAAATTTAAGAAAAAATATATAATTGTAAATTTACATTGCAGCAAATTACCACTTCCCCTCATTCATTTTCTAAAATAGTTATACACGTTATATGACTCCCATCCCATCCCATGTTATGCACCTAGCCCCATTATGCTTCAAAAAGTGAAATTTGAACAGTTTCAAAATTTCTTATCTACCTTTCATCCTTCATCTATGGCTTCACCTTCATCAGAATATAGCCACAGTAAAAGCATGCTTTCACTGCTCGGCTTTTAAATCAATTAATATTCTATTTACTATCACCATTATATTCTCCAAATCGAAGTGTGCAATGAACTGCTTCAATTCCATATGGTTGTAGAAAAATGCTAGTTTGAATGCTTTCTAAAAATTTAAAAAAAAAATCAAAGGAAATACTACATTTCTAAAATACTATTGAGAATTAATCTTCGTGGCAATATAGAAACAGAGATATTAACAATAAAAACTAAAATGAAAATGAAGTGAATGTTACCTGGGCAGAAACAGAAGTGGCAGAAATGCCAAACCCACAGTGGTGGCTGGGCAAAGCATATGCGGTGGATGACCTAGGGTTCAGGTCGCATGCTGGGATTGGGAGAGAACTGGTGGGAGAGAATAGCTAGATTGGGAGAGTCTGGATGCGTGCTGCTATGCTCGGATGGGAAGAGTCCGGTCGCGTGCTGCCGTGCTCAGATAGGGAGAGCCTGGTCGCGTGCTAGGATCGGGAGAGAACGACTAGATTGGGATTTTGAGATTTACTGAGGTAGGATTTACTCTTCTCTTCTCTTTATTTACACAATTGTATTAAAATTTCAATTTTAAAATTTTACCAATTTTTGCGAAGGATTTGCGAGGGAATTCCCTTGCTAAAAATAATTAAACTGATACTTACATTAGCGAGGGAAATTTCCCTTGCTAAAACATTTTGCAAGGGACTTTTATTAGCGATGGAAAATTTCCCTCGCAATTCCCTCAATATTCAGTAGCTCTTTTCACCTTACATTAATTTTTGGAATTTAGCAAGGGATCAATTTCCCCTCGCTAATCCCTCGCACATCCGTCGCTAATAAGTGAGGGAAATGCGAGGGGAAATTCTCTCTCTAAAATTCATCGCTAAATGGCGAATTTCTTGTAGTGATGAGCCATGGAAATATTTGAGTATGGACTTTATTCTTGCCTTACCTCGTACTACTAGGGCACATAATTTTGTTATGGTTGTTGTTGATAGGTTTTCTAAAATGGCTTATTTTATTCCCTACAATAAAACTGTTGATGCTTTATACGTTGCTAAGTTGTTCTTTAGGAAGATCGTGCGATTACATGGTTTGCCTTCTTCTATTGTTTCTGACTAGGATGTGAGGTTTACTAGTTATTTTTGGAAAACCTTGTGGAAATTATTTGGCACTAACTTAAAATTCTCTTCTACTTTTCACCCACAGATAAATGGTCAAGTTGAGGTAGTTAACTATAGTCTAGGTGATTTACTTAGATGCCTTGTAGGAGATAAACCTGGTACTTTGGATTTAGTGTTTCCTGCTACTGAGTTTGTCTATAATAGTTTTGTTAATAGGTCAACTGGTAAGAGTCCATTTGAGTTGTCCATGGTTTGTCCCTTCATCAACCCATTAATCTTGTGCCTTTGCCTATTGATGCCAAACCTTCTGTACAGTTGAAACTTTTGCTTCCCACATTCGTGATGTACATGTTGACATCAAGAATAAGCTTGCATTGATTAGTGCTAATTATAAACTTGTTGCTGATGTGCATCGTCGAGTTCAGGATTTTAATGTAGGTGACTATGTTATGGTACGCATTCGCCCTAAGCATTACCCTAACCACTGCTTCAAAAAGCTCCATGGTAGAGAGCTAAAGGACCTTACCAAATTCTTTGTAAACTTAGGCCTAATGCATATTTACTTGATTTACATGCTTATTTGACTATTAGTCATGTTTTCAATGTGGAGGATTTGTTACCTTACTAAGGCACCTTTGAGCTTCCTTTGTTGCCTCCTACTGTTTCTGCAGGTCGCATTTCTCATGTTCCTCCAGTTCCTTTTGTTCCACTGCAATATGATGAGTTTGACACTATGATTGATGATGTTGTTGACCATAACTTGGATGACGAGTTTGTTGACTCTTGTTCTGCTCTATTCCACTGCTATCTTGTGAAGTGAAAGAACCGACCTACTAGTGCTACTACTTGAATTTCTGACGATGATCTCCGCTTCCTTGATCTTGTTCTTTTGGAGGAGTATCAAATTTTACCTCTCTAGAGGAGAGTCCTCTCAGTGGGGGAAATGATGCATTATCTGTTGTTGATTTTCTATTATTTTAATTTAAAATCTTATTTTGTTAGTTAAAGAATTTTATTTATTTTATAATTAGGATTTCAGTTTTAATGAGATTTTATCTAAAATCTCAAATCTTATTCTTAGTTAGTTGTATTTGATTTATATTTGGTCTGTTTGAGGGCTATATAAGCCCCTCCTATCAGCACTTTAGAAGACATTGTTGATTACTTAATTTAGTTTGAAATATAATTTTGTTTATTGAGACCGAGTCTCTTAGCATTGAATGTCTGATACCGAATGCCTTTGTCCTTTGATTTTACATCACACATTCCTCTAAAGAAAAAAAGGAGGGAATGTAATTTCATATTTTTGTGGAAAATGATTCCACATTTTTTTTACCTTATATACATATATTCAATTTATAAATTGACAAAGACTACCCTTCAATAATTTATCTAACTCTAACCTATCTAACTCCATCTAACCTGAACATAGCCTTCAAACTTTGTGTGTCATACTTATGAAAGAGATGATAGCAGCTTCTACTCTAGCCTATGTGAGTAAAATAATATTATCAAAATTAAAAAATATTATTATAATTTTTGTTACAAACAAAAATTAATCTTAAATGTTATTTCAAAAAATGCAAATTCATATTTTATATATATGAAAGACAAAAAAATAATGTTTTTAAATTTTTCTCATTAAAGGTAATTATGTCATTTATATTAGTTTAAATTCTATTCTATATTATATCTTATATTAACTGTAGAATTATTTTTCATTCCATATTATATCACATTGTACTAAATTGTAGAATTTGAATAAGATTCTTATTCCAATTCATTGATTCTAATTCCTATTTTTATTTTTATTTCATAGAATTCTATTGTTTGCACCAAAAGTAATATTAAGACCTTAATACTCGAGTATTATGTTATGCCTCTGTAGTAGTCAAAGTGAATTGAATAATATTCTTACTCCCTTTCCACAACCGAATCACTCGGTCACATTTGATCTCAGATGACACAATGCCAATAGATTTCATACAATAACCTATATTTTCCCATTACCTCAACGGTCTAAACTGATCCTCACTGAAATGTTATCCCGGGAACTTAATGTATCTACGGGGCCCACAATCAGCCCCTCCATCCTGAAATCCACTAGGGATGGACTACCATATCCATACTTTGACTTTGACTTGGAGTAATAATAAAGTAATGGGTTGATTCTAGTTTGGATGGTTTGGTGTATGTTTTATACCGTGTTTTGGGATCCTATTTAGCGGATCAACCCGACATATGTACAATTGGACTCCGCCTTGAATGACAGCTCAAAGCCTTGATGATGGTCCGAACCCCAAAGCCATGCATGTCGAATCACGGCATTGGGCCATAGAATTAAGATGATTAGATTTGTACAAAGGATATATCCCTAAATATCTATAACTGTCAATCATCATCTTACGATATTATAGGATCCATAATTACCTCAGATTGCTAAGTAACTTCCACATCTAGGTTCCTAACTTATAGGGATTTACCCTAACAACAATGGGAGGAGAATATCTATCAGGATACTAATCCTAAATACCTGCATTACATGACGATTCTGCACACGTTTTATAAATACCAAACTAAGTTACCTTAAATAAGTATTAGTAAATTACTCACTACATAATACCCTACTTGTGCACAGTCTGACTTGAGCGTTGGAGTCCCTTTACAAGTACTAACCCCCCGTCTCAACACGCTTTGCCGCTGCTGCATATGGAGGAAACCACCGTAACATACCTAACTCAGGTACACCTATGAATTCACTTGAGAGCATTGGCGCTGTCAGTGGGAAGGATAAACTTCTAATCCCACCCAATCATGGTGAACACACGTCAAAACTCAAGAAAGGAAGTTGTGCAACCCTCTGCAAATCAAAGGTAGGGACTAGCGGCATAGCGCCCTCCTCATCCAATTCCACCTCCTGTTGCTGAAGCCTATGTTGTGAGAAACTAGGCATCTATCCTGGAACATTTGCATGATGGCTATGAGACTTCACTTTAGATGAAAGCCCTCATCCATCACGCAAGGTATCTATGAAAGATAGACTTGGTCATCCAGGGGAAGGAGCCAATAATGTTGTTCAAGGGTCTAAGATCCCAGTGCAATACGCCTAGGCCCCTTGAACAACGATGATGCTGATCGCATGTCCACCCAAGGCATAGTTCATTTTGAGATTACCAGAAAACATCTCCAAGAATTGGTGACCCAACAAATGTTGCAGATCAATAAACAACATCATCAGTTAGACGACCAACGTCATCGCCTAGATGAGTTTAAGAGATCTGTGCATGAAGAGAATGATAATGAAAGGCGAAAGGCAACCCACAACCGGAGAAGGCCCCCGCACGACGAAGCCAGCAATGCTATTAGGAACAACATCTTGGCCCCCGGTGGCCAACAGGAGCCCTTCTCAGACGAGTTGATGGCATATAGAGTCCTAAGAAACTTCAAGTTTTCTTCCAACATGGAGCCCTACGACGGGACAACGGACCATCAGGAACACTTAGACGCCTACACCTAATCTATGCAGTTCCTTAGGGGATCCCTAGAGTTGCTATGCCATGCCTTCCCCCTCTTTTTAAAGAAAGGCGCTCTCCACTGGTTTGTAACCTTATGAGCAAAATTTGTCACCGAATGGGATGATCTCATGCAGTGCTTCCTGTTACACTACACACCACTAGGGAGCAGCCCAAATCGATTGACTCTCTTTCTAGAATTCACCAAGGGAGCAATGAGCCTCTTCGTGAATACATCAAGAGATTCAGTAATGCTTGCACTCTTATAGAGAGCCCAGATGACAAGATTGCTCTACATTATGCCTCGAGTAGTCTCCAGACTGATTTAGACTTCTTTCGGTCTTTGGCAAAAAAGAAGTCGGAGACTATGGATGAATTTCATTCATGCTCCAAGAAGTATATCGACCTAAAGGAAATCACTAAGGCTAAAGAGAGTTTGGAAAAAGGTGAGCCCATTCACCAAAAGAATAACCTGAACTCCAACTAGCCTCGAAGTTCCTCTAAGGGCGAGGCGTACCATCCTAAATATTCTGACTACACTCCTTTAAACACCTTAAGAGAAACAATTCTCAAAGTGGTACTTCAGATTGAGTTCCAAGATATTAAGAGTCCGCCTCCTCTGAAGAAATAGGCTTAGAAGGATCACTCGAAGCACTGTAAATGGCATAAAAGTTATATCCATGAAACAGAAGAGTGCTACCAGCTCCGAGATGTCATTGAGTCCCTAATTAAGGAGGGACAGTTGCAAAAGTATATTAGTGGTATTCAAAATAATAAGAATCACGGAAGACGAGGGGAGCGAAGACGTAGCCATAGTTTGAGGTGAAGTCCGACTTCGTGTCAGAGGAGAAGAACCCACAGCCCTACTAGGAAATCTCGGACTCCACCCTGCTGTGATACCAAAAATCAGTAGGATCGGAACTAGGATGCTCAAAGTGGGGGCAACAAAAAGGACTAGTTGGTGAGTACCATTTCTAGAGGATTTACAGGCGGTGGATCATCTAGTAACTCCCAGAAGAAAGCATAATGGATGACAGTATTAAGCGTTTTCAGCTCTATGTGCAAACCCTGTAAAGAAGACAGGGAGGAACCACCCGTCTCCTTTTCAAACAAGGACTACGGCGATATCAACCAGGATCACAACGACCTGCTGGTTATCTCCAGATTAATATCAAACGCTGAGGTGATAATAATATATTTTATTCATTTAATGATCATCTCACTGGGTGTCTTAAGGTTCAATTTGGCTTAATTAAATTAGTTTTGAAATATTTTATGATATTGAGCCTAATTGGATCATTGTGAGAATTATTGCATGAATTGGTCTTAAATTGTATATAGAGCAGTGTTCAGTATTTTGGTTATAATATGAGTTTCAAGTATTTGATTGATGTTATTCTGATCTTGTAGGAAAGCTAAGACAAATATCTACAACTTTCATGAGACCTCGAGAGTTAAATCACACATTTGGATAATTTAAATTGAAGTTGAAGCAAGAGTCAGAATGATGATCCTGACAGCTTGACCTCTGCGTACTCATTGGCCCATATCTTGAGTTACAGGAATGAAATGGACATCAACCCAAGCCCAAATAAAAGATAAGATCCAAAGAGACAACTCTTATGAAGACTCCTAATCCAAACTACATCGTTTTGGATATGCAATTGAAGCTGGAAAACAAAGACAAGTTGCTAATGAGTTTATGTCACTTAAATAGGCATAACTTGAGTTATAGGCCTCTAATTGACATGGGACTTGGGCCTAATGATTCCTAATGCACCCAACTTTGTAAATTGGTTTCTAATCATATGAAGCCAAATTAGGAGGTAGTTATAGGGGTTAGAAGCAGAAGTCTGAGACTGAGTTTTTATGCTACATTTTTCATCCTCTCTCTAAATCTAGATCTTTCTCTCTTCTCTTCCTTCTTTCTAGATTTTCTCTTCTTTTTTTGAGTTCTTCCCTCCCATTTATAGAGGGGTACGTCTTTTAATCAATCTAAGGGATTTAACATTCTTGATGCTTAATCTTGAGATTCTATTTTAATTGTTTACATTCAATTGTTAATCTAGTTTCTCTCATTCTTCTTTATTCTGATTGGGTGCTTAATTTGATTAGAATTTACAATTGATAATTGTCTAATTATCATGTGGTAAGAGAGGATTTCAGAGACCAAACAAGGCATTGAAGGTGTTTGATGAAATGTTTAGCTTGGTTGGATCTTGGTTTTTAAGTTAATTTGGGTTTTGGATGGATGCTTAATTTTTCTAACCTTAATTAATTGAATTATAGATGTGTATCTAGTAGAAGATCCATGGCTCATTTTGAGGCATCTTGACATGATCTAAGACCAAGGATTCGGTTGATAATTGAATGGACCTATAGTAATCAAGGATGGATTAAAATCAAGATTGGTTAATTCTCTTGGATTGGTTATATCTTAATTCTATTTTATCCTCTTTAATTGCTTTCTATTTCTGTTGTTTGATAACTCCATGAAATGTAGTTATTTATGCCCCATAATTGTGCTTCACGGCATGCTTAGTCCTTATTTTTTATGCATATTTGGAAGGTTTTATGCTTATATTTGTTAAATGTCATTTGGATACCTTCCTTTATGTTTTTGAGCAATTTGTGCATATTTGTTGATTGATTAAGTGAATTTACAATTATATTTAACTTGGTGCCTTATCTAATGCAGGAAAGGCTCAAAAGAGACAAATTGATGCAAGCCAAGGCCCAGCATTGGAGGAAAGAAGCTAAGGAAGCATTCCAGAGCTCCACGCCTCGGCGTGGAAATGTTCACACCGCAGCGTGAGGGTCTCAGCCAGCCACATACTGACAGGACAGACAGCTCCATGCCAGGCGTGGGAATTTGCACGCCGCGACGCGCGTCGGCGAGCTGAGCCTATTTATTCTATTTTTCACGCACTCTCTCGAGCTTTCTCAGTTTCTATCTTTTAGGTTTTAGGTTTTTAGTTTTCTGGGTTAGAGGCTGCGGCTAGATCTCCATTGGAGGTGGAGATGGAGCTTGGGGAGCTAAGGATGGAGCCTTCTTTCCATTGGAGGAGGATCCGAGCTTCAATGGCGAAATCCATAAGCTTTCTCCTTCTCTCTTTTCTCTTTTCTCTTCCTCATTCTTGAACATGAATTTTGTAATTTGTTCTCATATTCATTGTATAGTTGAGCTTTATTTAGGGATGACTTTGAATCCTTTTATTAATATTAATGATTTGTTCTTCTCTGAGTTTGTGTGGATCTTTGATTTTGTTCAATCATATTGTGCTTAATCTTGAGTGTTTGGCCAACGTTTGAATGATTTGATAAAATCTAATGAACCTAGACATAGGGATTTGGGTTTGAGATCATATGTATGGATGATGCATGTTCGATTCTATTCCAATGGCGGGATGAGTTGATTCGCTAATGGGATAGACATATACCTCTTAGCCATGCATAGCACATGTTTGAGAATAAACCTTAAAGAGTGGATTTTGTATTAGCTCTCAAGGACACTTAGAGAGTTGGGCAAATGATACCATGGTTAGATGACCTAGACATAGGCGTTTAGCTAATGTAGATTCTCAAGCTAACCTAATCATTGCATTCATATTTATGAAGAGGATTGCGTGTTATTGGTTGAAGTAATAGATGAAGGAGGATTTCCCTAAACTCTAACCATTTATCCTTATTGCTTTATGTCTTTACTTTCTTTACTTTTATCCATTTTTATGTTCTTGAATAGAGTTAGGTAAGCTATCGGTTAATACTTAGCAGTGGAAATAAACTTATCCTCGTGGGAATGATCTCTTACTTCATAACTGTATTACTTGTGCGACCCGTGCACTTGCGGTTAGCAAATGGGCAAACACGTTTTGACCCTAATAAGTTTTTGGCGCCGTTGCCGGGGATAAGGCATTATTTCTGTATTGCTAATATTGATAATGAGCTTGCTTAATTCTAATTCAAGTTTTTATGTTTTGCTATTGTAAATAGTTTTAATTCATGTTTTTATGCCTTTGTTTTTTGTTTGCTTAGATAAGTAGTTATAGTTTGATTTTGTATTTTTGTTATGCTTTTGTTGTACATTCTGTGTTTTAAGTTTTTAGACTTGTTTTGGAGGTGCTATGGGCCAAAATGGAGCACCAGTTTTGGCAGAGACGAGTTTGCTGCAGAATTCTGCAGACTGACCTCTCACGCCGCGGCGTGAGAATGTCCACGCCGCAGCATGATAGTCTCTGCCTGATCAGGAACACCCCAGAGAGCTCCACGCCTCGGCGTGGAAATGTTCACCCCTCGGCGTGGCCCCTGTTTTTGCATTTTTCTATTATTTTTCTCTGTTTTTCTTTATTTAATAATGCTCAGTTCTAGTTGGGATTCTGTTTTGACTTGCTCAAGTACCCTATAGATCATAAACACCAAGAACACACATCACTTTGGTTTGGGGGAGTATCATCGCATGTTTTTCACCCTTAATGCTTAATGTTTACACATGTTTTGATACTTTAAGTATGTGCTAGTGATAATCATCATACTTTCATGATTCTATCTTGCTTTGGCTATTACTAGTGGGCTGTTGATAAAAATTTCAATTTTTAACATTCTCTACATGATGTTATGCATGCTTGAATGAAAAATGATGAACCTTTTGAATGCATGATTTGTTGTCATTTGCTAGTGTAATTTTGGTTGGCCAATGATATAAATGCTTGCGATTGTCCTCAATTCATTTGTGAAACCATTTGCGATCTTGAAGCATGCTTAAGCAATCTTGTTTGTTTTTATGCATGATGTGTTTCTCACTTAGATGCTTGTTTAACTTTGAAAAGATTTGAGTGTTTATTTAGAGAATGTTTATGGATTGTGTATGTGGATGATTTTTACTATTCTTGAAATTGTTTTGCAACTCTCTTGAGGCGAAATCCTAGATTATGCATGATTGAGGAAGTGATTAGGGCATTGTTTGGATCGGTTGAGCCTTTCAAGCTTACCCTTACATGATTATATCCCTAGGTCCCCTTTTGAAGTTTTCTAAATGTTTGGCCTTCTATGTTCTTCTTTCGCCCTCATATTTCCTACCTTGTAACCATTCTAATGCATACGAAAGCATTGCAATCTTTTCCTTCCCTTTATGTTTATTAGGTGCATGATATGTTATTTCTTCACTTGAGTCCATTGTTTAGGGTATTTATGTTGTTCAATACAAAAGTGGCTTGAAGGAACCATTTGTTGTATAAGAAGTTGTTTTTGTTAAAGAAAAAGAAAATACAAAAAGAGAAAAAGAAAAGAAAAGAAAAGAAAAGAAAAGAAAAGAAAAACAAATGAATGAATGAAAGCATAAATGAAAAAAAGCATCGAGTGGTTTTGAATAGTGTTATTTGTTTCATTTTGTATACCCCTGTTGTAGTGACTCAAGTCTTGAAATATCATGTTATGTTTCTCAATGTTTGTATGTTTTCCATTCCCCTTTGTTCTTCACCTCATCACCTTGGCCTTATATTACAAGCTATAAAGTCCCTTTTGATCCTCAAACATGTGTGATTTACATTAGCGGAAAGAGAGTTGTGCTACAATTTTGTGGAATCTTGATTTGTATCCATGTGTAGGTTCATAAACTTATCCGAAAGAGTATGATTTAAAAAAGATAAGTTTAACTTACATGTTTGTGAGAGATGCCATGTGCATGATTGGAAGCTTGATTGATGGCATGTTAAGAATTGTGTATGTGTTGAGCTTAACTGTGAGATATGTGCATTCTTTGAGGGCCATTATAATCATTGTGCACTGGTTGTGGTTAAAAGAAAATTGAATTTATCATTGTTCAATGCATGTGAGCATGAATTGTCAAAGTGAATTTTCTTAGTCATACTTTGTGTTGCTCGAGGACTAACAACATCTTAACTTTGAGGGTGTGATAACTCCATGAAATGTAGTTATTTATGCCCTATAATTGTGCTTCACGGCATGCTTAGTCCTTATTTTTTATGCATATTTGAAAGGTTTTATGCTTCTATTTGTTAAATGTCATTTGGATACCTTCCTTTATGTTTTTGAGCAATTTGTGCATATTTGTTGATTGATTAAGTGAATTTACAATTATATTTAACTTGGTGCCTTATCTAATGCAGGAAAGGCTCAAAAGAGACAAATTGATGCAAGCCAAGGCCCAGCATTGGAGGAAAGAAGCTAAGGAAGCATTTCAGAGCTCCACGCCTCGGCGTGGAAATGTTCACTCCGCGGCGTGAGGGTCTCAGCCAGCCACATACTGACAGGACAGACAGCTCCACGCCGAGGCGTGGGAATTTGCACGTTGCGGCGCGCGTCGGCGAGCTGAGCCTATTTATTCTATTTTTCACGCACTCTCTTGAGCCCTCTCAGTTTCTCTCTTTTAGGTTTTATGTTTTTAGTTTTCTGGGTTAGAGGCTGCGGCTAGATCTCCATTGGAGGTGGAGATGGAGCTTGGGGAGCTAAGGATGAAGCCCTCTTTCCATTGGAGGAGGATCCGAGCTTCAATGGCAAAATCCATAAGCTTTCTCCTTCTCTCTTTTCTCTTTTCTCTTCCTCATTCTTGAACATGTATTTTGTAATTTGTTCTCATGTTCATTGTATAGCTGAGCTTTATTTAGGGATGACTTTGAATCCTTTTATTAATATTAATGATTTGTTCTTCTCTGAGTTTGTGTGGATCTTTGATTTTGTTCAATCATATTGTTCTTAATGCTCTTGAGTGTTTGGCCAACGTTTGAGTGATTTGATAAAATCTAATGAACCTAGACATAGGGATTTGGGTTTGAGATCATATGTATGGTTGATGCATGTGTTGGGAATTGCGGATCAAAATATCTCGCAGCGGAATAATAGGATTCCCACACAGGATCCATGCGAAAAGTCCATAATCCGAGTTTTTAAAATTTACCTCTTGAAGCGTGATAAACACAAGCGAGGTAAATCACCAACACCGTAATAGCGACGATGTTTCTGCGGTATCCACACGAATAGACTTGCAAAAGGAGTCACACCTCTATTTCGCGGTGCTAGCTGCGAATAGAAGAGAAGAACCTTTCACTGTCTCTCACTCACTTTCTTAGGTGCGGCTAGGGTTGTGATGTAACATCTATAGCAGCCCCCTTAATAGTACTATTTATAATAGTGGCTGCCTTAAGTGAGTGTGAGCAGTAGCAAGGTAAGCTGTGTAACCCTAAAACCCATCTGTCATGAGTTAGGCCCACAATTGAATCCGAGTCCAACTTGGATCCTTATTACTCCAATTTAGTCTGTTCTAAGTGTGCGACCCTGCAGGTTCTCATGACGTTGGTAGTAATATTAAAATCTCATTTTAATATTACAAACAAGTGAGTGGTATCTAGCAACACATCACGCTACCCAAGTAATGAGAATGTCGGTGATTTGACATAACCTATCCGTGATCAATGTTTCCGTGTAGTTTAGTCCCTTTGTCCGGATATCCAGATTGAACACAAGGCATGGAACGTGTCACCCTTGTTTAATTCAATCTTCGCTCGATTCCCGAGTAGACATAGTAATAACAAATGAGATCAATATCTCATATTGACTCATTTGAGCATGGCCATGCATTTCATAGTCTCACTCAATCAGGGGGCCCGAAGATATCACTCCTGTTATGTAGGAGGGACAAATCCCATCTAGGTCACTCACATTCCTCCACATGCATCGCAATATGTCTAATAACCAACTTTATAATCATCTTGTTATAGATGACGTTTGATGGCATTTAAAACACACAACTCCTCATGTAGGAATCGTAGTGATTTCAGGTCAAAGAACCACATACACCATTATCACTATGAGAATCGCTTATGACACTCACGTAACGATCCACGTAGCATTCTCATGGCGGGTCTGTCCAATACATCATTACTCTAATATGTATCCATGTGTAGACTTGATATCTCATATCCATGACCCGTGAGATGTGGTCATCAGTCTACGCACATACTAGTCTCAATGCATTATTGTTGTCCTAATTAACAATAATACTTGACTAGGGACATTTAAGAATAGTATTTTATCTAATAGGATCTCACCATCAAGTCATCCACTTGATGTCCTATGGTATCAAACTTACTATTCTAAGGACTTTATTATGTCTATCAAAAAAGAACATAATAAATGAAATGCCTCATATATCAAAAATAACATAATATAATGTATGTCAATACAAACAAAATGTATTGGCCACTAGGGCATACACCAACAGCATGTTCGATTCTATTCCAATGGCGGGATGAGTTGATTCGCTAATGGGATAAACATATACCTCTTAGCCATGCATAGCACATGTTTGAGAATAGACCTTAAAGAGTGGATTTTGTATTAGCTCTCAAGGACACTTAGAGAGTTGGGAAAATGACACCATGGTTAGATGACCTAGACATAGGCGTTTAGCTAATGTAGATTCTCAAGCTGACCTAATCATTGCATTCATATTTATGAAGAGGATTGCGTGTTGTTGGTTGAAGTAATTGGTGAAGGAGGATTTCCCTAAACTCTAACCATTTATCCTTATTGCTTTATGTCTTTATTTTCTTTACTTTTATCCATTTTTATGTTCTTGAATAGAGTTAGGTAAGCTATCGGTTAATACTTAGCAGTGGAAATAAACTTATCCTCGTGGGAACGATCTCTTACTCCGTAACTGTATTACTTGTGTGACCCGTGCACTTGCGGTTAGCAAATGGGCAAACACGTTTTGACCCTAACATTGTTTAATCTCACATACTCCTTCCCCCCTGTTTATTAACCTCTTAATTTGATTTCATAATTAGAGTGATCTACGGGCCCGACCCGGTGTTACCTTATGCTACAAATAGTTATGGTAATTCGGTTATAAATTGATTTAAATGTGGTAGCCTCGGCAGTTATCACGAGGTCCAACGTATCTTCATCAATCAAGGAAGCTCGACGGATATCGTGTTCATAGATGCCTTTGAGAGATTAGAGTTCCCCTTATCTGCATTAACCCCCTATGAAGGCGAGCTCACTGGCTTCTCTAGGGAAAAAGTTACCTCAGTGGGTTACTTTGAAACATTCCTGACCTTGGGCAATGACAAAGTCTACAAAAAGTCAGGTTTCTAGTTGTGAATTGCCCATCATCATATAATATAATTCTAGGTCTCCCTATGCTGAATGGTATTGCTGCTATAGTGTCTCCCCCTCATTAGGCCATGAAATTCCTCAACAAGAATAATGAAGTTGTCACGGTTAATGACGATCAAATTACAGTGCACAAATGCTACAATGAAAGTCTCAAAATCTGTAAGACACCCAAGAAAACCAAAACGCGTATATCTAGCCTGGCTCTAGATCAAGTAAACATCTTTATGATTGAGCTAGACATCCGTGAATAGATCTGGGTTACCAGACCTTGTAACACCCCCTTTAGGGCATTACATTTCAGACCAACTCCTTTTAAATTCTTTACCCAAGTTATAAAATACTTCATATTATTTTAGTACGGGTTTCAAAATTCTTTTCTCGCGGATAATATAAACTTACCAAATTTTAGAAACACCAAACATAATAACTGAATAATATACTTTACATATAAATAAAGTTTACTACAACCATACATACATTATACTTACATACCCAAAACATAAAACGTCTAATATAACTAACCTAGACTGGCCCAAATTCACAACATCTAAAGAAAAGAGTCCTCCTCAGAAGACAAATTCCCTAGTTAGGAATGTCTCAACGGATAGAAATCCGAGCAAAAGATATCTCGAAGTCCTCCCTAGGACTATAGTGAAGATCATTCCACAACTCCCTGATAGGTAAAACAAACTCTACATATGCAACAGTAAAAGAAGAAGTAGTGACTCAATGTCGGGTCCTTCTTACAGATAGAATAATGTCACCACAATACTCTATATGCTCTGTGTCCCAATGGACACGCCAAGCATTAGCGCCTTAAAGAAACTATAATCTAAACAAACCTAGTAGATCCCTCCTTGCCGCCATCGCAGTCTTCACAGACATAAGCATAAAACAAAAACAGACAGAATAATACAATAAAGAGGTGAAATCCCCTACATCAATACCATCATGGCAGTAAAGAAACAATAATGACAATAATGTCATTCATACACGACAATATCATAGAACAACAGGTATAATCATGCTATTAACTAACAGATAATTTAACACTATATATCACAATATATGAATACTAATCATTCCACAAAAATAAGTATACTGACTATGTCATAACAATATGTATACTGACTATGTACATGTATATTGACTATCCTTATGCACAATGCACCAATTTCCTACTCCATGGAGCTAAACACAATTTCAGAGAGAATGATTCAGAAGATATGTCTGTATATCGGCCGCCTCAGACCAAGTGCTATAATTTCTCAATGTGTACATCAGGCATTATACAAGACATTTTACGCCAGATCGAGAATAAGAATAGTGATTCATCGAGATTGTCGGTACGTTTGCATCGGTTGCCATGGCACAGTAGCGCTTTCTAACTGGCCATATGTGGAATCCCGCATCCTGACGCCTCCAAGATCCATTATAGACCTTCACTACGCAATTTGCACCCGCACAAGGTGTAATTTAACTCCTAGATAACAATAGCCTTAACAAACACCGTCTGACAATAATGCATGACCAATGACTTAATGCAATATCACAAGCCACTACCGGCTATAACTATGCATTAATATATATTTGGGTTCAATACATTAGCTTGATAGCAATTTACTGTATTTCTCAATCACGTACCATTTTTATCGCATTTTCACAATCGCATAACACTTCTGTTACATTTTCAAATCGCATAACAATTTTTCAACGTTTTCTCAATCGCGTAGAAATTTTAAAACATTTTCTCAATCACATACTTAAAATCACCATTTTTAAATTGCGTAAGAGTTTTTTTTACGTATTTTCAATCGCGTAAAATATTTTCTTAATCTTCTAAGCTAAAATTAAAACTTTTCTCATTTAATATAAAAAATGAACTTTAATTCCAATATTTCATTAATAAATCACATTCAAATAATATTTCTAATATTTTTAATTAAATCCTTTCTAAATAATATTTCTTAACAATTTTCACAAAAACTTAAATTATATAAATTAATTCAAATACCTCAAAATCTTTGTTCTTTACTCTTAATAAAACTCTCTTAAATAAAATATTTTAAACTCCAAAATATCCTTAAAAATTATTTTCTTGCTAAAACTCTTTTGAATAATATTTTTTGATATTTTTCCAAAACTTACATTATTCTCAAAATCTATATTATTTTAATTTTAAATCAAATCCTTTTCCATTTAATTTATTAAAATTCCATTTAACTAAAATATTTGAAATCCCAAAATTACTTCTTAGTCTTAAATTCACTATAATGGTGAAAATCACTTCTTAATTAGTGACAAAAATATTTTCATTTCCATTTTAATTTTGTAATTCCTTAATCAAATTAATTATTAATAAACAACTAAATTCACAATTAATAAATCATTTTCATCATTCCAACTAAAACTCTATTAAATAAAATACTTCAATTTTTAAATCATCTTTCCAACTTATTTCTATAATTGAAGCCAAAAATCGATTCCTTTATGAATAATAAAGTTTGTTCATCAACTTTTTAACTTGCAAAATCCTTAAACCTTATTTTGTCCCTTAATCATCTAGGTTAACATTTAATAAGCCATTTTTGCATAAAATTACCCATTTGTGGGCAAAGTGGTCGTGAGCCTCTTGGTCTTTGGAACCAAAAATTATTTTTCTTTTTAACAAAATTATAACATACAAGATAGATTTAAGCACCACAATCATACTATAACAAGTTCATGCATAATATCAAAGCAATAAAATCACACAAAGCATATAAACACAAACTACAAAATTATATAAACATGGTGAATAAATCTTCACATGGATTCATCACCTACAAACAAGTTCGTCCCTCACCACCATAAGTGGCTGATGAGGTTAATCTCTCTCTTACCTTAGATGTAGCTTCCCAAGCTCCTTGTTTGATCTTTTCTATCAACTTTCTTCACCAAGTGAGTCTTAAAAACCAAAGCAAACATAAACTTATTAACATCCAATGTTAGAGTAAGACAACCATAGATCAAATATGGTCTTAGGATTTCAAAAATCAAAGAAGAAATGAAAAACCATGAACTTCATCTTAGAATCCTAGAACTTGAATCTAAAAATCAAGCTTGAAGATGATGGAATTAAGTCTTGATCACAACATGAAAGTTGCTTAGAATGGTGTTTAGGATCAAGAAGTATGGTTGGTTTAAATTATAAGTGATTGGAAGGTGTTTTTAGGCACCAAGGCCATGAGCTAGAGGAGAGAAAATGAGAGAAAGTGAGAGAAAATGGTGTTTAGCTTTGAGAGAATAGCTTTTAGAATGTGATAGATAAAAATCAGCTTTGGTCACTTTTTGAGCCTTATGGCCGTGGGCCTTCATGGAGAGAGAAAGAGACATTTTGTTTTTCTACAAGCCATCACAACCATTGGTTAAATCAAAGGTGGATATCCAAAACTTCTCCACCAAGTTTACACTCAACTCATCTCATCCATCGATTAGATCAATGGTAGATATCCTAAGCTTCTTCACTAAGCTTGCCCTCACAACAATTTATTAGATCAATAGTGGATATGCAAAGCTTCTCCTCTGAGCTTGTTTCTAATTGGTCCTTCACAAAAGTCATAACCTCTTTAGTTGACTAATCTCAAGATATTTTTCAAAAGATATTACCCAATGGACAATAGCTACTGCTATTGATACCCAATGGATAATAACATTATCCAATGGATAATAGAAAACTCAGATACGGAATATTTTTGTCAATTGTTCCTGGTTTTGGGTTTAGTAAGTTCTCCCGGCCCTGCATTGACAGTCCAAAACTTTCCTATTCAGGAAAATTTTTTATTTTTTCAGGCCCGTCTTAAACACACATATAGCTCAAAATAGTACTAAAATAATCAAAATAAATTAAAAATTTTCAAAAATTCACAAAAATTTCTAAATATTATAAAACTCATAAATATCAAGAAAAATGAAAAATCGGGGTGTTACAGACCTCAACCAAAAAGAGAGATGCTTCTACTCTAGCTAAATGACAAGCCTGATCAAGTCACCAAGATAGGTGCAACTCTGGAAGAATAGGAGAGATGGTAGCTTATAGAGCTCTTACAGAAAAATAAGGACCTCGTTTGCTTGGACGTCCTACAATATGCCTGGGCTTGACCCCTCTTTCATCTGCCATCATTTATCTATTAAATAGGATGCGAAGCCGATCTCCCAAAAGATGAGGAAAGTTGGCCCTAAGAGACAAAAGATTATCGAAGAGCAACACAAGGAGTTACTCAATGCTAGCTTCATCAGGGATATTTCATACACCACATGGCTCTCCAATGTGATCTAAGTGAAAAATTCAAACGAAAAGTGGAGGATGTGTGTGGACTACATGGGCCTGAACAAGGCTTGTCCTAAAGATCCATACCCCTTCCCTAATGTTGACAAACTGGTCGACAACGTTTTTGAATTTCGACTGCTGTCTTTCATGGATGCTTACTCCAAGTACAATCAAATCCCAATGTACCTTGAAGACGAAGATAAAACTGCTTTCATCACTGAAAAGGCGAGCTACAGCTACAGGGTAATGCCCTTTGGATTGAAAAATTCAGGATCCACCTACTAGATGATGATGAACAAGGTTTTCAAGGATCAAGTAGGGAGAATGCTCGAAGTCTACATCGATTATATGATAGTCAAAATCCCACAATCTAGATCACACACCTCGGACCTCGAAGAAGTGTTCGCGCAATTAAGAAAGCACAACATGAGCCTTAATCCAGAAAAATGCGCATTCGGGGTCTAGGCCTGCAAATTCTTGGGCTTCATGTTGACTCACTGCAAAATCGAGGCGAATCCAAACAAATACTAGGCGGTGCTCAAAATGCGTAGCCCTCAAAATGTTAAAGATGTACAACAAGTGTGATACAAATTTATATGAGTTGTAAACCCAAGTGCAGGTTATCTCAAGTAATAGATTCTCAGGAGTCCGTGGTCGATCCACAGGGAATTGATGGAAAAAATTCATTAAGGTAAAGAAAAAATTTGTCACAATAATAAAGATGATAAAATTTGTTCACAATTAAAAAGGATTTGCTTGGGATTAGGAGATTCACTCTTGGTATATAAATTAAGGACAAGATTATCTCTTTTTATAACTCAATTGGAATTCACGCATAACAGAGGTTCCAATCGAAAAAATATAACATTCAAAGCTTATTTAAGATTATATATGTAGTTATATTATGGTTCCTTTAATTATCCACTAATACCAATACTTGTGAATGAGCTCAAGCATTCATTGTGTTAATCTCTTGTCTACAACAAATCAAGATCTCCACTTTATAAGGAGGGTTTCTAAATTGATTGGAAACAAAATACAACAAATATAATGATCACTTGATAATATATCATTGAACACAAGGAAAAGATTAATCTAACTTTATTTCATTACCAAAAGTTTCACCCTTTCACCCAAGCAAAATAAGAATTAGTTATTCATTGAACAAGAAGAAAGAAAGAGAGAAGAAGAATGAGATGAACATAACTTCTATTTAAAACAAAAGAAAATTACAATAAGAGATACAACAAGATGGTCTGAGTCTATCTCCCCAAGATTGCCATTAACGAGCAACCAATGCTCCTTTTTATAAAGCATAAAGAGTACAAGATGATAATAGAATTAGTTGGTGAGTGTGAATGAGAACTTGGTTGGTGAGTATGAATGCATGGAAAATGTGTGTCATGCTCACCAACCAATTCGGTGCCTAACTTGCAGCCATCTTCACACGACTATAACTATGTCTAAATGTCACCATTTTGAAATGTGTTCTTCATGAAAGTTTAAGAATTTTGTCTTAACTTTCCAATGGCACCATTTTCAGCCAAAATTACTCCTACAGCCTAATTTATGACCCAATCTTTGCACACTGCTCAGGTTCCAGCTACAGCACCTCTGTTCAGACATCCAAACCCAATATGACTCATTAGACATCCGAATGAGCTCTTGTGTTCTTTCTGAAAGTTGTAGATTTAGGTCTTAGATTTCATTTGGGTTTGATTTGGTGTCGATTTAACTCTTATAGCTCAAGAAATGGGCTGATGAAATGGCTCTTGCTTCCACTTCAATTTAAATTATCCAAAAATGTGCATCAGCTCTTGAGGTCTTCATGAAACTTGTAGAGAATTGTCTTAGCTTTCTTACAAAACCAGAATCACATCAATAAAATATTTGTAACTCAAATTATAGCAAATTTATTTAACACTGCCAAATAGACAAATAAGGCCAGTTTATGTAATAATTCCTTCAAAGATCCAATTAGGCTAAATATCATAAAATGTGACAAAACTAACTTAATTAAGCCCAATTGAACCTTAAGAAGCCCAGTGAGAGGATTATTAAATGAATAAAATATATTACTATCAAACTGACAGGACGAATTGTGGCCCTCACACGGTTCCTCGCTAAAGCTGCTGACTAATCTCTTCCCCTCTTCAAGTTGCAAAAAAATGGGACAGGTTTTTAGTGGACTCAGAAGTGTGAGGATGCCTTCACGTCTTTGAAAAACCTCTCGTCCTCTCCCCATATCCTAACAAGACTGGAACCTAGTGAGACGTTGTATGTATACCTCTCAGTTCATGAGTAGGTCATGGTTCAGTGCTTATCCGAGAAATGGCTGAAGGTCAAAAGCCAGTTTATTTTGTGAACAAGGTGCAGCAAGGTCCTGAGCTCCGATATCAAAAAATAGAGAAGGTTGCCTTTGCCCTCATCATCACGGTCAGAAGGCTTAGACAGTACTTCCAATGTCATCTGATGGTAGTAAGGACATATCATCCTATTCGCCAAATACTACATGAATTTGACTTAGCAAGAACAATGATAGCCTGGTCCATTGAGATTTTTGAGTTTAGAATTGTGTATGAGCCTAGGTTAGCAATCAAGGCACAAGCATTCTCTGACTTCCTTGCTGAGCTTACTTCAATCCTCGATGATCCCAAGGGAGTATCGTGGACCATGTTCATGTATGGATCCTCTAACCCCAAGGCGAGTGGCACTGGGAAAATCCTATAAAATTCTGAAGGAATGAATTGAGAACTCCCTGAAGTTTGAATTCCCCACATCAAACAACCAAGTAGAATATGAAGCATGCATTGCTGGACTGGTAATGGCTAGAGAATTAGGAGCAACAAATATTACACTTTGTAGTGACTCCTAGCTCGTAACCTCCTAGATTCAAGGCAATCAGGCTAAAGAGCCCCTCTTGCAAAAGTACCTAGCAAAGGTACAAGGGCTCCTCAAAAGCTTCCTAATAGTGAAGGTGGAGCTTATACCACGAGAACAGAATTCAAGGGCTAATCTCTTGTCCAAGTTAGCCAGCATAAAGAGCTCGGGCAATAATCGATCAGTGATCCAGGAGACCCTCTCACAGCCTTCTATCATGGACTCATCAGTTTTCCAGGTAGAAGAACAAAAGTGTACTTGGATCACTCCAATAATGGAATACTTGCAGTCCGGCATCCGTCCTGAAGACCCAAAGGAAGTCTCCAACTTAGTCAAAATCGCAGTTTGATACACCATCTATGATGGGCGGTTATACCGGCATGGATTTTCTTCACCTCTCCTTAAATGCCTCTTGCCAAAAGAAGTAGAATATATGTTGGCTGAGGTCCATGAAGGAAGCTGCGAACACCACTTAGGAAGCAAAGCTTTAGCTTTAAAAACACTCAGGGCTGTATACTATTGGCCCACAATGGAGGCTGACTCTATTGCGCATGTCCAAGTCTGCGACAAATACCAATGGCAATCGTTCCATGTTCCACCTGAGGAACTATCCACGATGTCTGTACCTTAGCCATTTTACAAGTGGGGTATGGATATTCTGGGTCTGTTCCCTCAAGCACCCAGATAGTTGAAATTCATGGTGGTAGCCATGGACTAGTTCAATAAATGGATTGAGGAAGAACCCTTAGTCAATGTCACCTCTACTCGAATCCAACAGTTTACATGGCACCACATCATTACTAGATTTGGAATCCCATAATCCATTATGACGGATAATAGGACATAATTCAAAGATAAGGGGTTCAAAGAACTACTAGCCGATTTGAAAATCAAACATCACTGCAGTGCTGTCGAGAACCCTAGGACAAACAGACAAGCTGAAGCCACAAATTGAATTATTGTTAATGGACTAAAGAGAAGGTTGGAAAAAGGTAAAGAAAACTAGGTCGAACAGCTAGACTATGTCCTTTGGGCCTACCAGACCATACCCCACTCTACAACAGGTGAGACCCCTTTCAGGCTCACTTATCGGTGTGAGGCGAGAACCTAGTTGGCACCTCCAATACTTCTCACTCGACAGTAACACTGGATTGATCAGGGAAGACCTAGACCTTCTGAAAGAAAGAAGGCGCGTTGCATATATACGTGACGTCTCCATTAAGCATAGGACGACTGCACGATACAACCTAAAGGTTATTCCTAGGAAATTCTAGTCAAGCGACCTAGTCATCCGTAGAGCTGACATTAGAGGTAGGAATGCCTCCCAAGGGAAGTTAGCTCCTAACTGGGAAGGCCCCTAACTTATTGTGATCAGCACTAGAAAATGAGCTTACACATTAGAGACACTGACAGGAAAACCGGTCAAGAACTTTTAGAATGAGGACAAACTTAGAAAGTACTATAGTTAAGTGTCTTCTAAGGCTTAGTCTCTTAGTTTACTTCATGTTTGATGTGCCCCAATTACCATGGGAGCATTTTGTATGGACCTTAATCCTTTACCAAATCAATAAAGCAAAGTGATTTTTACACATCTACTTCAATAACCACTTGTTAGCAACATGGATGGTGAAATATATGTCTAGCCATTTTGGTACCCACCATGAGTTGTCTTATGTTAAACAAGCTGTGCAATAGCAAAATATTAAGTGTTAGGAAAATTCGTGCACTAAACCATAAACATTAAAAGACCTCGATAAGGACCACTTAAAATTATACCTAAGCCAAGTGGGATCCTAAATGCCAAAGCAATTTGCGACGGACCCCGAACAAGGTTTTAATTATAAATTTTACCTAAGTCAAATGGGATCCTAAACATCAAAGTAGTTGATGGCAGACCCCAAATAAGGTTTTGATTTCAAAAGAACACCTAAGTCCTAAAAGGAATTCAAAGTGCTCAAACTTAAAGGGTGTCAAACCCTGGATCATGGTTTCCCCTATCGAAAATTTTCCTAAGTCTGTGAAATGGTTGTAAAAAACACCATAGTGGTCATCGGACCCAAAATGGACCACGAAAAATAAGCAAGCATACAATAGCAAAAAATGGGAAATAAAGCATTTAAAAGTACCCTGGCAACCGAGGCAATCGTCTTTACAAAAGATAAAAGGCCCCACACAGGGAACAATAAAATACAATAAGTTAGAAAAAGAGAAGGGAAGGCTACTCCTCGGCCTCATCCCCATCTGGGCTCGGTTGCTCCTCATTCGAGGCCCCTTCGGTCAAATCCAGCATTCTGGTTAAAGTATCAATAGGATGGGTCTCCGTGCCCGGCTCATTAGATGGCCCCGCTATAACCAAGCGTTCATCCTTCACCATCTTATCAGGGCTCAAATCCCCTAAGGCTAGCACAATCCCAGGGTTGAAGTATTGGACCTGGGCGTTCGCATTCCAAAATTGTTCTCCACCAATGTTGTTGCTAATGGAGAACAACTCTGTGTTCTCCTTCTCCAACTCCACATTTGTAGCTTGAAGGTCAACAAGGGCTTTATCTGATTGGAATTTCTCATTTCTCACCAAGGACTCGGAGTCCGCAAGTTGCTGTACAAACCGAGCAATCTTAGCCTTCATCTCCTCTCGTCCTTTAAGAGCCAGCTCCAGTTGTCATTTCCTCTTAGCTTCAACAACTTTTAAATGGCTCTCTGCCTTCTTTTTGAACAACACCATAGACTTCTCAAGAAGTAGGGCTTCAGCGGCAGTCCAGAGGGTGAAGGCCTAAAATAATGAGAGAGTTTTGGGACCTTATTTCTAGTGATGAGTTTGACAACATCATCACTCAGGAAGACTTTGTCAATAAAATCCTCCGGCAATGCATCCCTGGTATTAGTGGCAGTGGATTGATTCGAGTCCCAGTAACTCTTCCACAACAGGCCTATCGTGATCCTCCGTCCCAACATCCTTAATGGCCTTCCTTTTCCATCCTTGGAGGGGTTGTGCATTGGAGACTGAGCCCTGTTCTCGAATAACAAGAGCTAGACTAACGGGGGCCAAGGGATAAGAAGGTCCTGCCTTGTTCTTCTTCACCCTCAAAGATTGAAGCGCCCGAATAGAGGATATGGCATTCGCGTTAACGGCCAAGTTATTTGCATAACAAGGAAAGAGATCAGAAAACGTGAAAGCAGTCAAATAACAAGAATATTTACACTCCTGAGCATAAGGCTAAAAGTGAATCACGACTAACAATACCTAGAATGGCCCAGAGGGTATCGTCGTCGGTGGTCTCCAGCACGTCTTGGGAAGAGATAAGAACCACTTCCTCAACTCACGTAATGAAAAAATCAATACACTCAATTTCATCAGCATTCAATTAAGACTTTTCTGTTTCAATCATTTGAATAGGGACATGTCATGCCCTCTTAGTCCACATGCTGAACTTAGTCTCCACATTGTTATCTAGCCAGAATGGGTGAGTGCTGGGAGCTGTCATTAACTTAAAGAACTTCTCCTTGAAGTCCTTCTAACTGTCTTGGTAGACATGGAACACCTTTCGACCCTACTGTGCCCATATCGAAATGGTAGGCATTTTTGTCTTGACAACACAGATTTTAAAATATACTCATCATGGTGCGCAAAGCTCTAAGCACAACTAACTAAACAGGGCGTGATATGTGGCCGTCACAATTGTCGCGACAGATGAAGGGACAGTTGCGTAGCAGGCCAAAAGACATGCAATCTTAGCAAGACTGAGTATAGAAATTTTCCACAGGCCACATATTTTTACTATGGACCCTGATTACACTCGGAATATCTATTTATGATAAAATGACAGAAGATTAATGCAAACTACGACATCCCCAAGAAGGTCAAATGGTTGGGCCCGAACTACTAAGTTAAAATTCTTAACCTATCGAGGAGCATGGACCCCGAGGGCAGGAACTTAAGCGTGCCACCTCGTTGCACTAACCAAGTTCCAAGCTAGAGGCAACTTAGCATTGTTATAGGGCAAGTGTTGGACTCACCCTAGTAGAAAAAGATCAATACGTATAGCAGAAAAAGAAAAGAAGATACAAGACAGAATTCAGAAAGAAGAATTTTATTTATTGATCTCATTCCATATATAGCTTTAGCAAAAAGAGAAGGAAAAATACATTAGAAGTGTTCAGAAAATAGTGTCCATTGGAGAACTCAAAAAACATAACAAACATCACCGTGTTGGCACCCCGGGTCATTGCCACCTCCACGGCTCCTCCAAAGCCAGCATCGGTCTCTTCCTTGTTGAACAAAATGTCTTTGAAGAACTTTGGCAAATGCAACCAGACACTGCTTTTTAGAGTTCATACTCCGGTGTCGCTACCATCCTAATTCTTCTTCTCTGCCTCCTTCACAGTGATAATAAGGGTCAGCATCCACTTCTGAGCAGCCCTAGGAGAATGCATCACCCCAAGTTACTCTAAGAGGATTTTCCCTTCCAAAAGAGTCGTCCTCCAGCACAACTGCCCTTAGAGGACCTTCCAAAAGACCGGCCTGGTGCCTCTAAATCACTCAGGAATGAAGAAGGACAAAGACAAAGCATCCCCAAGTGTCTCCATGCACCACAGTAGAAACCTCACTCCATCCCAGTAAGAGCAGGCTGATCAAACACTCCCGCTTACGCTGGGAGAGAAAGGCTTTTGCCCCCCAAATGCATGGCGACTCAGACATTACGCCGAGAAAGAAAAGCCTCAACCAGAGGAATTGTTTGTAGAAAAGAAAATGCCTTCAAATACTTCAGAAAAAACAAGAGGATGATCTTCGTAGAGGACAAAACCCTCTATATATGCGAAAAAAATGAAAGGGAAACTACTCTCTGAAAAAAGATCGTTCTCAAACAGAATCGCAAAACAAAAGGAATACAACGAATGGAATGCCAGCCTTAATGCAAACATTCTCTATTTATAAAGGGAATGAAGCACTTTGATTGGTCCCAAAAAAGGTAAACTGATCGCATGATGGTAGCCACGTTTAACGTTCCCAATTTCTGATTGTTCTAGGTAGTAATGGGTAATTGGGAAATAGTACGAAATTGATATCCTCTTAAAGGATCTTTAATTCCCAATAAAGTCAAAGAATCAGCTCCCTATAAAATCTCAGATTGTTACCACCTACAGGATCAGAGATTGCATGAAGAATACTCAAGGACCCCGTAAACTACACGTGGGGGCATCTTTGTACCTCCGATGGCGGAGTAACAAGGAAAGTAAAGCAATCTTAGACCCCGACCTTACACGTCAACCTCAGAGGTATACAATATATCATGGACCTTGACCCTTTGCGTAAAACACCCAAGATTCGATGTCAACAGTAGGACTCCTTTGTTCATCGCATGCTTTGTGATCAGTCTGAAACTTATATCTTAACACTCAGTTGTCCCATCCAAGCACCAAGCTGGGAACAACTGTTCTGGACCGTGATCCAAGATCCCGTCTGGTAAATCAACTTGACACGCATACAGTCGGACTCTACCTTGAATGACAACTCAAAGCCTTGATGATGGTCTGGACCCCAAAGCCATGCACGTTGAATCATGACATTGGGCCATAGAATCAAGATGAATAGATTTGTGCAAAGGATATATCCTTAAATATTTGTAACTATCAATTATCATCTTACGATATTATAGGACTCGTAATTGCCTCAGACTGCTAAGTAACTTCCATATCCAAGTTCCTAACTTATAGGGATTTACCCCAACAACAATGGGAGGAAAATATTTATCAGGATACTAGTCCTAAATACCTGCATTGCATGACGATTCTGCACACGCTCTATAAATACTAGGCTAAGTAACCTTAAACAAGTATCAGTAAATTATTCACTGCATAATACCCTACTTGTGCACAGTGTAATGCCCCTTTTCGGGAGGAAACGTCACATCATTAAATACAATGCGAAAAATAAAAGTATAAGTTAAGACCCGATTCATTATATAAATATAAACTTACTTAGTTGTAATCGTGTGATTAAATTAGTGAATATTTTTTTTTATAATTACTAATAAAATATAGTGACGGGACATAATTGCAATAACGAGTAAGATAAAAGTAAAACATACATTCGAACAACATGCATATCCATATATATATAATTATATCAAACTTGTTTAGTTACAACACTTGATGTACAAAAAGTAAAACTATATATGCCCCCAAAGATCATAAATGTACAGCCTACCAAAAGGTAAATCATCAGGCCTCAAAAGACGAATAGCTAGCAGTAACTATCGACAGTATCAGCCCTTACTGGGAAAGAGAAGGAACCGTGTCAGGATCCTCCTTAGGGTCTTCCTCATCAGAATAGACCCTCATCAGAGCCACTGAGTTACGGGCCAGGGCTCGGGCAGTGGAGAGGAATGAATCCTCTTGTGGGGTGTAGTAACGATCACCCCACATGTCCCTAATGGGCATGTAAAATTCTAAATATAAATGAATGCTGTAAGTGAAAATAAGTAAATCATACCGCACCTAAGCTAGCGACACTGACACGTCTCCCATGTAGACACAGTGATCCAAGCTAAAGTTAACATGCCAACAGTCTGGACCTCCGAGGAATGTCAAACGCACATATTCCAAAAATCCTTGTGGATGGGCCGTCATGATCAAAAGCAGGTACTATTCAAAGTCTGGCCAAAAATCGGGGAACTCGTGAACTTCCCCTTCTTCACCACCATCTTCAAAGAAATATATATATATATATATATACACACACACACAGATAGTAGAAATACAGAAGAGAGGTGATACATCCTACTTTCATTACCAATCATGGTAGTAAAGAAACAAAACAGCGTAGGATGCCCACATAGCATTATAAGAGTAATAAGCAATAATCAATAGGTGAATATTAAATAACTTAATAATTCCAGGCAGTTATACATCAGTAAGGTAATAGTTTCAATTATCATAAGAATTAAATACTAGATAATATATTGACTCACTATGCACATGCATACGATATCAAAATCCTACTCCATGGAGCTAGACACAAACATTCGGAGAGAAAGATCAGGAGACATGTCTGTAACTCGGCTGCTGTGGTCATGGCATTGTACAAGACATTCATCACTAGATCGCAATATAGGACAGTGTCTCAGTCCGGATCGTCGGTGCATTTGCATCGATCTGCCCATGGACAGAAGAGCTACCAACTGTCCATTGCGAGGTACCCGCACCCCGACGCCCCCTAGGTCAACATCATGACCTACACTAGTCTACTCGCATCTGTACTAAGGTGTGTTCAATCTCCTAGGCAACATGTCCTTAACAACAGTCCATCAGACTTTCACAGTGCATGATGACTCAATGCATATATCATATATATTCAATAGTAATATACTTTCCATGTCATGCCACAATTCAGCTAAGATAAGCATCAATACATTATTGGTCTCACTCATGGACCCATAATAAATATTATTCAGTCCTTGAATAATACATTACACTTTAAGGTCCATTATGGAACTATTTAACATTTTTACTTACACTCATGGTCTTACTTTAATTGAAAATTATTCTAAGTCTTTGGATAAAGCTTCATTCTTAGTTCTTTGCATTTTATGAATCCCTAATTAATTCCTAATTATACAATTAATTAAGCTTCACTTCAATTTAATTTTTCTTATGAAATTCTTCTTTGGAGGAATTATCTTGATTGTTAAGTTTCTTACTTTAAGTTTATTCACAACTCACTTAGAGAATTATTCTAAGTTTTCCAAGTCTCACACACTCTTATTCTTGTCTTAGGTCTAAAGAATCATTTTAGGTTATCAAATTGGTTTTCTATCCATTATATTATTAGTCATTTAATCACTTGATTATTTAAAGTCCAAGGTTGCATGATGTTTCATAATTTGATCCTAAAGGGCCCTAGAGGCCGTGGCCTCCCAAGGGTGAAACCTTAAGTTTTTCTTAACTTCATTACATTTTAATCACTTGATTTGATATGTTGTCAACTTGATACAAATTTTTAAACCATGAACACCCTATTTCAAGGGTGTAGCCGTGAGCCTTATTAAGGAGGGCAAGGAACTCTTGCCTCCATTCCATTTTTCTAAACCATCCAAACCAATCCAAGATCATTAATACACATATACATACAACCAAATAAATTAAACAAGGTAAAATCAACACTTAGTCATGAAAATCACACATTCAAATAGAGTAACCCTAATTAGGGTTTCTCACAACCAACACAAAATTAAGTTTCTCATTACCAAGAGAGGTTGAAGAGGATCATCTCCCTCTTACCTAAGGGAGAAAACAAGCCAAGAACTCCCTTGAAGCTTCTAGTGAAATTTGGTTTTCACTCCTCCAAAAACCCTAGAAATTACAATTTCATCAAATCAACACCAATGCTTGAAAAAGAGAAGATAAATGGTCATAAAGATGACCTTGAAAACGAAAATGGAGAAGAGAAGGTGAGGAACCAATAATCTTACCGTAAAGCTTCAAACTTGAAGCTTGAAGAAGATGATGAAGATGGAAGCTTTTCAAGAAATCTTCAACTAGAAAGGTGTTTAGAATGTAGTGGATATTAAGAAAATGTAGTCCTTTAAAATTTTTGTGATGGTGGAGGGCATGAAGAGGGGCAGCCATGAGGTGTGGTGGTAGAGAGAGGGAGGAGAACTTGAGAGAAGAAAAAGGGTAGAGAGAGAAGTTGATAGTAGAAATGAAGATGATGACTTTTGATTTTTGAAATTGGAATAGTTAACTTAATTAAGTGAAGCACAAATTTTTTAGGCTCCAAGAGAGGCATACAGCCGTGTGTGAGGGGGGAGGAGAGAGAGGGAGTGTCTAGCTTCTTTAAGAAGCTTGGTAGCCTTTTTCAAAAGAGGATTTGATTAGATATAAAGTGGATTGATTACATTTGGATAGGATAATAGGTGATAAAGTAATTAAAATAATAAGGTGATTAGGATTTTAACTACAAGCTATTACCCAATGGATAATTATTATAGTGCACAAAGCCAGTATTAATTATCCAACAGATAATAGAGCGTATCGCAAAATTTTAATTAAAGTACATACAGAGATTTTATTTATCAAATAAAATCTCAAAAAATATAAATCTCGTAAACTGTGCCCAGCCTCGGGTTTAGTAAGATTCCCCATCAACGTTTTCACAGTTCAAAGTTTACCAGCCTCAGGGTAAACATTTCGTTTTCCCGGCTCCGCTCAATGCGCTTGCAAAACGAGGAATATATTAAAATATTTGACATTTCCAGAAAAATCTAGAAAAATTCCCAAAAATCACAAATATTAGAAAATGACTATTCATCATGAAACAAATAATTTCTGAGGTGTTACATTGACTCTGCTCAGTGTGCATGTAAAATGAGAAATATATTAAAATATTCGACGTTTCTAGAAAAATTTAAATTTTTTTTGAAAAATCATAGATATTATAAAATGATTATTTATGATGAAATAAATAATTTTTGGGGTGTTACACATAGTCTGACTTGAACGTTGGAGTCCTTTTGCAAGTACTATCCCCCTTTGTTTCAACACACTCTGCCGCTGCTACATAAGGAAGAAACCACTGTGACGTGCCTAACTCAAGTACACCTCTGAATTCACTTCAGAATAGTGTATAAACTATAAAGTGTAGTTTTCCAAGACTTAGGCCTCACTTGAATGAAATGCATATATTTTTGTAGTGTTCACATGAAATTCTGGGTCTTTCTAGATTTTATCTTGCGCCTCCTTCACTTAAACCTATTATCTGCAGGGTAGGCAACCATAGCATTGGAAAATGTAGTGTTGTGCAACATAGGCAAACCACTCAAATCTCACACACACACACTCTCTCTCCTTGGTGGCTATCCTCTCACTCAAAGAAAAATTGTGCTTCATCATTCTCATTCACTCACCTCTAACCCAAAACAAAAGCTCATAACCTCCACAAGCCTCAATCTCACCTACAAACAAAACCCAGAAATCAAAGAACCTGCATTTCCACTTGCAATCAACACAATACCACCAACACCAAGTTTCAACAATAGAAAAATTGATCACCATTCTCCATCCACAATGTAATCTTAAAGCAATATAGGTAAGAAACATGTGAACTTTCGTGGTTTGTCTAATTCCATCTTGATCTTGGTGTGTCATTATAGCAGTTTAATTGCCCCACACTTGAACCTTTCAAGAAAGAAAAACATAAGCACGAACTAGAGAATAGACCTTTTAAATGATAACAAGTGCACATAATTTTTTTAAAAGAAAACTGCACAAAATTTGACATGCCAATAATTTATCAAAGCTTAAAGAGGTAAATCTTCCAATCATGCATTCATATTCAACCCAAATGCGAGTCATCAAACCAAGCTTGCTTTCAAAAACAAATCCCATGAACTCAATTACTCTCTTGATGAACACATGCATACTTAACAACTCATAAACACTTCCCACAAGTCAAATGGGTAAAATGGCTACTTAATTCTCTACTAATTCAAGTATACACCTTAACAAGGATCATTAGGATTTCTTTAGGTACTTTTTTTTATCAATTTTCTATTTTTCTCCTCTTTTTTTCATATAGAGACAGAGGCTTGGCAGCACTCAAACTAATAAAAATGTGTCTCCTCCACACATTATGAACTATTTCTAAAGACTCGAATTCTTGACCGTGCACCTATCCCACAGATCAAAAACTCTAATCCCTGCCTAATCCATACTCTTTATTTTTCATTCCATTCACATTCTAATTTTCACTACCCCCAAACTTATTTTCTTTTATGCACTTGGGTGGGTCATATAATTTCTTTCTTTTTTCAATTGCCTAAATATCCTTAACTCAGTGCTTCTTAAAACTTTACTTTGAAAAGAGTAGAAAATTTATCTAAAGACTAGGGAAGTAAAAATAAAATCACATCATACACATACGCCAACTAAAGAGCTCATAAATCCAATGAAATAAGTTTTTTAATCACATGCTTAAGTTGATAAAATGCATGAAGTGAACAAAAATAACAATCATGAATTTTTCTTCCACTTTCACTTCTCAAAAGATATTGACACATCAAACCTCTATTAGCTCTTTTTAATAATCTATCAATGCAAAAATTTTTCCATTTTGAATTTTGAAAAAGAAACAAACAAACTAATTTTTTTTGTTGGTTAACACTATTTACATATCTTTACAAAGGCCCCGAACTCAGGAAGGAACTTAATCCTTACATTGTCCTCATTATAAGATAATAAAACAAACCAAAAACTACTCTAGCCTTCCCCCCACACTTAATCATTAGCATCACTTACAAGTTTGGCTTTTTGTGCTCTAGACAAATCAGGATGTAGATATTTAGTTACCTTGTAATTTACTAAATCAGCATACCAGGGAGATGTGGCAATGGCAAACAATTGCTCATCTGGAAATTTCTCACTTAATGACACATTGTCCTCCTTAACCACAAGCCTACTGAGATTATCAGCATCCCAGTTCTCATTTCCTTTCTTATTCGTTATTTCCAAGTCGAATTCTTACAACAACAGAATCCATCTAATCAATCTAGGCTTTGAATCTTTCTTGGAAATGAGATACTTGATAGTTGCATGGTCACTAAAAACAATCACTTTTTGAACCAATTTGATAAGAACAAAATTTATCAAGAGCAAATATAATAGCTAGAAATCCTTTTTCTATGGTGCTATAATTCAATTGTGCATTATTTAAAGTACGAGAAGCATAATAAATAACAAAAGAATTCTCCCTTTATGTTGACCAAGAACAGCCCTCGTAGCAAAGTCACTTGCATCACGTATAATTTCAAATGGCAAACTCCAGCTAGGGGTTTGAATTATAGGGGTGGATGTTGGGAATTGCGGATCAAAATATCTCGCAGCGGAATAATAGGATTCCCACACAGGATCCATGCGAAAAGTCCATAATCTGAGTTTTTTTAAAAATTACCTCTTGAAGCGTGATAAACACAAGCGAGGTGAATCACCAACACCGTAATAGCGACGATGTTTCTGCGGTATCCACACGAATGACTTGCAAAAGGAGTCACGCTCGTTTCGCGTGCTGCTAGCTGCGAATAGAAGAGAAGAACCTTTCACCTTGTCTCTCACTCACTTTCTTAGGTGCGGCTAGGGTTGTGATGTAACATATATAGCAGCCCCTTAACATCATACTATTTATAATAGTGGCTGCCTTAAGTGAGTGTGAGCAAAGTAGCAAGGTAAGTTGTGCAACCCTAAAACCCATCTGTCATGAGTTAGGCCCACAATTGAATCCGAGTCCAACTTGGATCCTTATTGCTCAATTTAGTCTGTTCTAAGTATGCGACCTCTGAGGTTCTCATGACGTTGGTAGTAATATTAAAATCTCATTTTAATATTACAAACAAATGTGGTATCTAGCAACACATCACGCTACCCAAGTAATGAGAATGTCGGTGATTTGACATAACCTATCGTGATCAATGTTTAGTGTAGTTTAGTCCCTTTGTCCGGATATCCAGATTGAACACAAGGCATGGAACGTGTCACCCTTGTTTAATTCAATCTTCAATTTCTGATTCAGAGTAGACATAGTAATAACAAATGAGATCAATATCTCATATTGACTCATTTGAGCATGGCCATGCATTTCATAGTCTCACTCAATCAGGGGGCCCGAAGATATCACTCCTGTTATGTAGGAGGGACAAATCCCATCTAGGTCACTCACATTCCTCCACATGCATCGCAATGTGTCTAATAACCAACTTTATAATCATCTTGTTACAGATGACGTTTGATGGCATTTAAAACACACAACTCCTCATGTAGGAATCGTAGTGATTTCAGGTCAAAGAACCACATACACCATTATCACTATGAGAATTGCTTATGACACTCACGTAACGATCCACGTAGCGTTCTCATGGCGGGTCTGTCCAATACATCATTACTCTAATATGTATCCATGTGTAGACTTGCTATCTCATATCCATGACCCGTGAGATGTGGTCATCAGTCTACGCACATACTAGTCTCAATGCATTATTGTTGTCCTAATTAACAATAATACTTGACTAGGGACATTTAAGAATAGTGTTGTAACCAAAAGGATCTCACGATCAAGTCATCCACTTGATGTCCTATGGCATCAATCTTACTATTCTAAGGACTTTATTATGTTTATCAAAAAAGAACACAATAAATGAAATGTCTCATATATATAAAATAGCATAATAGAATATATGCAAATACAGAAAATGTATTAGCCTCTAGGGCATACACCAACAATCTCCCACTTGCACTAGAGCCAATCAGGCATATATCTAATGCCTAAAGACCTAGTGTGACCCTCATGCTTCATGTGCAAGAGGCTTCGTCAAGTGGATCAAGAATGTTATCATCATCTGTTGGTACTCGCATATCTTCACATCTCTCTTTCGATGATCTCTCGAATGAGATGGAAGCGCCTAAGTATATGTTTGGATCATTTGGTGAGATCTAGGCTCCTTAACTTGTGCAATGGCTCCATTATTATCACAATAGAGGTCCACTTTGGGTCCACAATGCTAGGAATAGTGCCAAGTTCGGTAATGAACTTCCCGATCCAAACGGCCTCCTTTCTTTGCATTCGAGGCGTATATACTCGGCCTACGTGGTAGAATCGGCGACCGTTGTCTCCTGCTTTGAACTCTTCCACTCACAGCCCCACCATTTAGGCAAAAAACATTACCTGATTGCGATCTGGAGTCGTCCTTATCGGTCTGGAAGCTAGCATCAGTGTAACCTTTTACAACTAGCTCTTCTTCACCTCCATATACTAAGAACGAATCTTTAGTCCTTCTTAAATACTTAAGGATGTTCTTGATAGCAGTCCAGTGACTTTCACCGGGATCAGACTGGTACCTACTCGTCATGCTCAAAGCATACGAGATGTCTGGTCGAGTACATAACATGGCATACATGATAGATCCAATTGCAGATGCATATGGAATCTTGCTCATGCGATCCCTCTCATCCTGGGTGGAAGGGGATTGAGCCTTAGATAAGCTTACACCATGTGACATAGGCAAGAGTCCTTTCTTGGATTCATGCATGTTAAATCGTCTTAACACTTTGTCTATGTATGTACTCGACTTAGGCCAAGCAAAAGTCTCGGTGATCTATCTCTATAGATCCCGATACCTAATACATAGGTGGCTTCGCCCAAGTCCTTCATAGAAAAGCACTTCCCTAACCAAGTCTTTACAGACTGTAGGGTAGGGATGTCATTTCCAATTAGTAGTATGTCATCTACATACAATACTAGAAAGATAACTGTGCTCCCACTAACCTTCTTGTAGACACAAGATTCTTCTTCATTCTTGATGAAACCAAACTATTTGATTGTATCATCAAAACGAAGATTCCAGCTTCTGGAAGCTTGCTTCAATCCATAAATAGATCGTTGCAACTTGCATACTTTTCTAGCATCCTCTGGAGTGGCAAAACCCTCAGGTTGTGTCATGTACACATCTTCGAGAAGATTTCCATTAAGGAAAGCAGTTTTGATATCCATTTGCTAGATTTCATAATCATGGTATGCTGCAACAGCAAGCAAGATCCGAACGGATTTAAGCATCGCAACTGGAGAAAAAGTTTCATCATAGTCTACACCATGAATTTGTTTGAAACCTTTAGCCACCAATCGCGCCTTAAAGGTATGCACATTACCATCCATGTCGTTTTCTTCTTGAAAACCCACTTGCACCCAATGGGTTTTACCCTTGGTGGGTCAACCAAGGTCCATAATTTGGCATACATGGAATCCATTTCGAGATCTCATGGCCTCAAGCCATTTCTCGGTCTGGGCCAATAATGGCTTCTTGGTAAGTCACAGGCTCATCTTGATCCATGAGCAATACGTCACCTTGTTGGGTCATGAGAAATCCATATCTCTCTGGTTGATGACGTATCTGTTAGACCTACGCAGGTCTTGTGCTACTAGAGCAGTTCTTTGTTCCACAACATTTTGTGGAGGTCTCTATTTCCACCATTGGTTCATTCTTTGCTTTGTGAAACTTGAACTTCTTCAAGTTCTACTTTTCTCCCTTTGGTTCCTTTGGAGATAAACTCCCTTTCTAGAAACACAGTTGTCGTGCGACAAACACTTTGCCCTCGGTAGGATTATAGAAAAAGTATCCATTGGTTTCCATTGGATACCCCACAAAGAAGCATTTATCGATTTAGGGCTAAAGCTTTTATCGAAACTTGACGTTTCACATAAGCTTCACAACCCCAAATCTTCATGAAAGACATCTTGGGCCGTCTCCCGGTCCATATCTCATATGGTGTACGGTTGAACCGTCTTAGATGGAACACGGTTAAGTGTGAAACACATTAACGAGCAGAAGTAAGAAGCCTGGAAGGTCTGCATGACTCATCATGGATCGGACCATGTCCAACAAAGTCCGGTTCCTCCTTTCGAAACACCATTCCATTGTGGTGTTCCGGGAGGAGTGAGTTGAGATATTATCCCACACTCTTTCGGATGATCATCAAACTATTGGCTTAAGTATTCACCTCCTCGATCCGATCGAAGGATTTTAATTCTTTTGCCAAGTTGGTTTTGTACTTCATTCTTGAACTCTTTGAACTTTTCAAAGGATTCGATTTGTGCTTCATAAGATATACAAATCCATATCTACTGAAATCATCGTAAATGTAATGAAGTATTGAAAACCACCTCTAGCGATCTGTGTTTAGTGGCCCACATACATCACTATGTATAAGGCCTAAAGATCACTAGCCCTTTCACCTTGTCCAAGTGAATGGGGCCTTTGTCATCTTCCCTAATAAACAAGATTCACATATCTCATATGATTCGAAATCAAATGAGTCCAAGAATCCATCTTTATGGAGTTTAGAGATGCGTTTCTCATTTATGTGGCCCAAACGACAATGCCGAGAGAAAAGTTGGGTTCAGATCGTTTGATTTAAACCTCTTTGTATTTATGTTATAAATGGGCGTTTCGAGATCAAGTACATAAAGTCCATTACTCAATTGTGCACTACCATAAAAATATCATTCATATAAATAGAACAACACTTGTCCTTTATTATAAAAGAAAAACCTTTCTTGTCCAAACAAGAAACGTAAATGATATTCCTACTAATAGCGAGACACAAAATAGCAGTTCTCTAACTCTATTACAAGCCCATGGGCGAGAGATAATAAATAAGTCCCTACAGCTAATGCAAGCAACTTTTGCTCCATTTCCAACTCGTAGGTCGACTTCGCCCTTCGTCAATGGTCTCATTGCTCTTTAGATCCGCACATTTACACAAATGTGAGATCCACAAGTATCTAATACCCATGATGCGAAGTAGATAAATTGACTTCAATAACAAAAATACACGAAGTGGAAGTCTCACTTCCCTTCTTCTTTTTGAGCTCCTCCCGGGAACTTGGCACGTTCCTCTTCCAATGTCCGGTCGACCGCAATGGAAGCATGTACCTTCCTTAGCCACTCCACCCACTTGGTTTCAAGCTAGAAGTGCTAGGCTTGGACTTGTCCTTGCCCTTGCCCTTCCGGTTGTCCTTGGGCTTTTTCTGCTTTGTTTCTTGCCCTTATTCTTTTGGACCATCATTATGGCCTTCCCTTTACCTTTGTTGATGTTACGCTCGGCATAGATTCTCAACATGCCTAATGACTCTGGTAGTGATTTGTCAATCTTATTCATGTTGTAGTTCATGACAAATTGGTGAAACTTTCTAAAGAATGATTGCGGGACTAAGTCGATGGCCAACTCTTGGCCCAAAGGAAAACCCAGTCTCTCTAGGTTTTCAATGTACCCAATCATCTTAAGTACATGAGCACCAACGGGGCTTCCTTCTCTACCGGCTTGCCTTGAAAGCAATTGCTTTAGAGACCTCGAATCTCTCATGCCCGGCCTGCTCTTGATAGAGCTTCTTAAGGTGTACGATCATATCGTATGCATCCATGTTCTCATGTTGCTTTTGGAGCTCGAGTTCATGGTGGCCAAGCATTAGACATCCAATGTCCAAGGCATCATCTTGATGCTTCTTATAAGCATCTCTTTCGGTTCTAGGGGCATTAGCGGCGGGTGGCTCAGAATTAGGCCTGTTCCAAAACATACGCTTTTTTCTCTTGCTTGAGGACAATCCTCAAATTCCTGTACTCAGTCTAGAAAATTTGTTCCGGACAACTTGTCCTTCTCAAGGACGGATCGCAATGATAAAGTACCGATGTGTTTGTTGCCATGGTTATCTATTAACGAGAAATATGCAAAAATATAAGTATCATGCCATAAACATATTTAATGAGGTCTTTTAATTAAATATGCCTCCCACTATTTTATTCAAGTCAATGACCCTCAAGCATTGACTCGAGAAAATCCCATCGAAAGATTTTCTAGTGGGCCAAGATCCATATTTTACCTAGCTTTGAGTCGCACTTTTGGTGATCGCCCAAAATTCGGTTATTTAGGTAGGAAACTCTTTCCAATTACATCACATGCAACTCTTGGATAGTTGGGTGAATAACACTTATTCTAATCCATCTAATGGACTAAAGCCCAACTTCATGCCTCTAAGCCTTCAATCCTATTGAAATGGCCTAGTTAAGTCGGACCCAATGGTTGGCATTTGGATATTACTCTTATCCCATCGCATCTTACTAATATAGATAAAGGCACTCTGCTTTGGCGAGACCTACACTTAATCGATATTAGTCTTGATGAGTGCCACGCATTGGAAGGCATCACATAATGACTTAATATTTTCTTTGAGGGAATTTTATTATTAGATCTCACCATTTATTAAACTTGTTTAACATACCATAAACATCATCCATGCATCTCATACATATAAAGCAAATAATAAATGTGACATGGTTATGGCCTCTAAGAGATTAGCTTTAAAAAGCTTCACCAAGCGTCTCCCACCAACGTCCTCACTTGATGCCATCTCCTTGTCTCCACATGATGATTACATTATAGAAACCTCTTTTACATTCGAGGGAGTTAGATGAGAAGAGAATGTACAATCGAATGTAGAGAGAAAGGCACGACACGCAGTCGTATTTAAAATAACCAAAATAGCATAAAATAAAGACTAAGGCCATAACCATGCACCATGCATCTCTAAGAATACATAAACACAAAGAAATAACACATTATTATTTTGTGAATTATAAAACAAAGATTTGAATATCGCGCTTTCGAATATCACACACCATGCAACGGGGTTCGGGCGGCGCCTTGATTGGGGTCCCGCCACCGGCCACGGGCGGGGGTCAAGGAGGCCGCCCTTGCAAGTGCGGGGCGCGCCCAAAGCCTAAATTTTTCACTCATATACCACCACTTGGTTTCTTGGAGAAAAATTCGAGTTGGACCCTTCTACCTCCATGACGGCTAGGGCAACAACATTTGAACCCTAAGGCCTACAAACACATGAACGCTTCATGTGCCACATGGGTAACTCACAGTAGCCATCACCTATCCAGTAAACAGGGTTTCGAGTCGTGAAGACATAAACACTTCATGTCACGAGGAAGCTTCATAGCCGTCGCAAACGGAAACAAGGTTTCCAAAACCTTGTGTTATGCTGTGTATATCGCATTCATAATCGTTTTTCGCGAATCATACATATCACATATACGGATATCGGAAAAACACAAGAACGAGAAAGCATTCAAAACCATTTTCGCGAGAATCATACATATCACATATATAGATATCGAGAAAAACGCAAAAAAAGAAAGCATTCAAAACCGTTTTGCAGAATTATATGAACATCTTCATGGTTTCAAAAACATCAACATGTTTCGTAAACAACAAATAAAAAGAACACGGTTTCATACAAACATTATTTCGATTTGAAATAACATATAAAGATCATATCTTTTATGAAAGGAAAGCAACGAATCATGTTATCGCATATAACAAGAAAAGCGAAAAAACCGAATCATAGTTTCGCAAGTGGCTCGATATACCCCATTGTTGGGAATTGCGGATCAAAATATCTCGCAGCGGAATAATAGGATTCCACACGGGATCCATGCGAAAAGTCCATAATCCGAGTTTTTTAAAAATTACCTCTTGAAGCGTGATAAACACAAGCGAGGTGAATCCAACACCAAGTAATAGCGACGATGTTTCTGCGGTATCCATACGAACAGACTTGCAAAAGGAGTCACGCTCTGTTTCGCGATGCTAGTGCGAATAGAAGAGAAGAACCTTTCACCTTGTCTCTCACTCACTTTCTTAGGTGCGGCTAGGGTTGTGATGTAACATATATAGCAGCCCCCTTAACACATTACTATTTATAATAGTGGCTGCCTTAAGTGAGTGTGAGCTTGATAGCAAGGTAAGTCGTGCAACCCTAAAACCTATCTGTCATGAGTTAGGCCCACAATTGAATCCGAGTCCAACTTGGATCCTTATTGCTCCAATTTAGTCTCTGTTCTAAGTGTGCGACCGCAGAGGTTCTCATGACGTTGGTAGTAATATTAAAATCTCATTTTAATATTACAAAAGTGATGTGTATCTAGCAACACATCATGCTACCCAAGTAATGAGAATGTCGGTGATTTGACATAACCTATCCGTGATCAATGTTTCCATGTAGTTTAGTCCCTTTGTCCGGATATCCAGTTGAACACAAGGCATGGAACGTGTCACCCTTGTTTAATTCAATCTTCAATTTCTGATTCCCGAGTAGACATAGTAATAACAAATGAGATCAATATCTCATATTGACTCATTTGAGCATGGCCATGCATTTCATAGTCTCACTCAATCGGGGGCGAAGATATCACTCTGTTATGTAGGAGGGACAAATCCCATCTAGGTCACTCACATTCCTCCACATGCATCGCAATGTGTCTAATAACCAACTTTATAATCATCTTGTTACAGATGACGTTTGATGGCATTTAAAACACAACTCCTCATGTAGGAATCGTAGTGATTTTTGGTCAAAGAACCACATACACCATTATCACTATGAGAATCGCTATGACACTCACGTAACGATCCACGTAGCGTTCTCATGGCGGGTCTGTCCAATACATCATTACTCTAATATGTATCCATGTGTAGACTTGATATCTCATATCCATGACCCGTGAGATGTGGTCATCGATCTACGCACATACTAGTCTCAATGCATTATTGTTGTCCTAATTAACAATAATACTTGACTAGGGACATTTAAGAATAGTGTTGTAACCAAAAGGATCTCACGATCAAGTCATCCACTTGATGTCCTATGGCATCAATCTTACTATTCTAAGGACTTTATTATGTTTATCAAAAAAGAACACAATAAATGAAATGCCTCATATATATAAAATAGCATAATAGAATATATGAAAATACAGAAAATGTATTAGCCTCTAGGGCATACACCAACAGTGGATGTCAGCTTCTCCTTCAAGCTGTCAAATGCTTTCTTGCACTCATCTGTAAACTCAAACACCACATTCTTTCTAAAGCAACTGCCAAAGAGGATGATATATCTTTGGAAAGTCCTTAATAAATCTTCTGTAGAAATGTGCATGTCCAAGAAAAAAACAAACCTCCCTCATCAAAATGGGGTATGGTAAAGGTCTAACAAGGTCTATTTTAGCCTTATCTACCTCTATGCCTCTAGTTAAAATCACATGACCTAACATTATCCCATGATCCATCATAAAATGGCGCTTTTCCTAGTTTAAAACCAAATTTGTTTCAAGAAATATTTTCAACATAAGAGACAAGTTATCAAGGCATTTAGAAAAGGAGTTACCATACACTGAAAATGCATCCATAAACACCTCAATAATATGTTCAATATAGTCAAAAAAGATACTCATCATGCACCTCTAAAAAGTTGCAAGAACATTGCACAATCCCAATGGCATTCTCCTATAAGCATACACACCATAAGGGCACGTGAAAGTTGTTTTGGCTTGGTCTTCTGGATCAATGACAATTTGGTTATATCCACTGTAACCATCCAAGAAAAAGTAGTGGGAAAGTCCAGCCAATCTCTCAAGCATTTGTTCCATGAATAGAAGGGGAAAGTGGTATTTCCTTGTTACTCATTCAACTTTATGTAGTCTATGCACATTCTTCATCCTGTCTGAATTTTGGTGGGCACTAGCTCATTTTCCTCATTCTTTACCACTATGATTCCTTATTTCTTTGGAATCACTTGCACATGAGACACTAATTTAGAATCAGTAATAGAATAAATGATACCTACTTCAAGAAGCTTTTGGATTTCTTTCTTCACCACTTCCATAAGATGAGGGTTCAACCTCTTTTATGCTTCTCTAATAGGTTTGGCACCATTTTCTAGGAGAATTCTATGCATGCACATATCTGGACCGATTCCCTTTATGTCTATAATTATCCATGCTATGGTTGATTTTTTATCCTTGAGCACACAAAGTAATGCTTCTTCTTGTGAGGGAGATAAATTGTTAGCAATTATCACTGGCAAAGTCTCATTGTCCCCCAAGAAAGCATATTTAAGGTGGAGAGGAATTGGCTTCAATTCTAATACAGGAGGTTGTACAATGGAAGGATGAAACTGATTTTCTAGGGGAGGAAACTGAATAGCACACACCACCTTTGGCTAGACTTTAGGTGTAGCCTCCAATGCAAAAACATTCTCAATAATATTCTCAGATAGCTCCAATTCCCTGTACATTTTATTTGGCTTATCTTACTCCAAATTGTTCATAAGGGCAATTCTAAGCCATCCTCCTTATCTAATTCATAAACCTGTTGAACTAACTTACCAATAGCATCAATAAAACATAAAGAATCAGAAAGTTCAGGGTTTTTTATAACTTCAAAAAGACTGAATCTAACTACCTCACCATCAAATTCCATAGTAAGAGTTCTTTCAGACACATCAATATTTGACTTAGTAGTCATTAAAAATGGTCTATCCAACAAAATTAGAGTAGGATGCAATTGCAAAGCACCCTCATCCTCTACATCAAGTATATAGAACTCAGCAAAAAAAATTAAATCATTTACCCTGACCAAAACATCTTCAACCACCCCCACAAGATAAGAAAAGGATCTATTAATTAATTGAAGTATCACACCAATCTTCTTTGAAGGCCCTAGATGCAATGTTTTAAAAATAGACAATGACATAACACTAATTGCATCTCCTAAATCAAGCATACATTTTTTAAACTCTCTCTCCCCTATAGTACAAGAAATAGAAAAGGAACCTGGATTTTTGCATTTCATAAAGAGTTTCGTTTGATACACTGTTGATACATGTTCACCCAAGATAACCCTTTCATTACCTTTAAGCTTCTTTCTATTGGTGCACAACTCTGTTAGAAATTTGGCATATTTGGACATGTTCTTAATGGCTTCTAGCAAGGAATGTTCAACTCAACTTTTCTGAATGTGTCCATAATTGATTTTTCTTATTCCACCTTCTTTATCTTTGTAATTCTTTAAGGGAATGGAGGAGGTTGATCAAAAGATTCATGGACAAAAGTCATCTTCATGGGCTCAGAAACCATTAATTCTTCTTCTTCAGCTTCCCTCTTGATGTTTGCAAAATTTTTAGGGGAAATGTCATTCTCTTTCTTCATTAGAATCAAATTCTTTTATTCTCTTTCTTTATTAAATGAGTTAATTTGAGCTATTAGATTAAAACAAAATTAAAGGTCAAATCTTTGTGCACGAGTTTAAATTACTAAAAAACCAAAAATGTTTAAGTTGTCAGTAAAGTAATATATGGGAGACTTTTGTCTAAAATAAAAGGTGGATGATGCTAACCTCTTCCTTCTAAAAGAGAAGTATGAGGAAGTTAGCAACACTATATATATATATATATATATATATATATAAACGTGACTTTTTACATGTAACACTTATCGAGCTTAGTTTGTTGCGCCTCCTAAAACTCCAAACCTCTACACGTGCATTGGATTTGGGCCTCCGTATCATTCAAAACTCAAAATTAATATCAATACACATGGAAAGAGAAATCCAACATAATGCCAACAAACCATGGAATGGCTTAATTTTTATAAAAAATATATTAGAACCTAAGAGTGTTGGAAATGTAGAAATGCTTGAGTGGTGACCTACAAGGATCCTAGAGCATGAACGAAACCCCTCATCAATCTACGAAAATATTCCACAAAATTCAAAAATAATTACAATATATAACGGCATCATAAAAAACTCTTGGTCTTTGAATCATAAGGAGATTTGAAGGATGACATGTCAAAAACTTATTATTATTTTCTTGATTGTTTTCTCAACTTCTTTGTGAAAGAGTGAATCTCCTAGAACTTTTGCAATTTTCTTGGTAGGATCTATTCCATCACCACCCCTATCAACAAAGCATGCAAGCAAGTTTTTGAGCTTCCGAACACGAAAAAAATTTATTGTAGCTCTCACGTCATCACTGTTTCAAATAATAGTCTAATGTAATAGACCAAAATCCTACAATATCATCTATCAAACTCTTATATATTTTAAGAAACAATTAGATGACAAAGTAAACACCAATATAATCAAGAAGCTAGATCTTGCAGGTCCAAGCAATGGATGGAGTTAATTCCTATAATTAAGAAAATTAAATAGATTAAAAAGTTATGTCATCTATACAATAAGATAATTAATGAAAAATTTGAAGAACAAATATCCTATTAATACCCAAAGAAGATGTTAAATATTTAAGAGCAATCTATCAATAAAACTCCTTTACAATGAAGGCAATCACACAAAAGGGTTGGCAGATGGGATAAATTGAATAACAAGATAGATAAAATATTTAAAATTCAAATTCAACTAGAGTTTATAATGGCCATCGTAAATATCAAAATGCATTTTTAATGGGATAGATAAAAAGTTTCAAATTCAATTCAAATACAGTGTCACATCCCTTTCTAATTTACTCAAATAAATAGGGATATTAATAAATAATGAATTGTTTGAATTCTTTGCATGTTTCTGTGAATGGTTGCAATTTAAATACTGATAAAAAATAACTTATCATGTAAGTTAAGTTTAGAATATTAGCTAAAATAAATATAAAAAAATTTAAATGTGTAAGAAAAATGATTAAAAATGATAATTTAGCTACACATAAATATAATTATGGTGAATTTTTGGGACTTAAATAAATTAAATTAGTAATTTTAGTGAATTATAATTATTTTATTAACTTAAAAGTAACATACAAATTAAAGTAAATAGAATAAAATTATGAAAATAATTTTATACATTAAGGAATAAATTTAGATGATAATAGAGACCATATAATTATGTTAGGACTTAATAAAATGCATGAGAATAAATTAGGATGATTATATAGGATTACAATCCTATTTAAATTAAATCAAAGTAAAGTAATCATTACTTTTAGGTCAATAGAATTTCATGCAAGATAAACTTCTAGGCTAAGTTTCAATTTTATTGGTTGGTTATAAAATTTGAAATGAGTGAGTTTAGGCTTGATTAGACTTAAACCAATAAGGCTGCATGCATGTAGATTACTTGAATCTCAAGTTAGCTACCTATTATTAGTAATTAGGACCTAATTAATACTAATTGACTTAAGTTAAGATCCTACATGGACCTTAAGGAGTTCGAAAACATGATTAGGAGCTAAAATCATAAGGATTGAAGATTAAAACTTTCCTAATAGCATTAGAGCTCAATCAAACCACCTATGACCACTTAAACCTTAGGAACTAAGTTCCTTCCTTTTCTTTCTTCATAACCGACGCCCCCCTCCTCCTTTCACCACATCACTTCCTCTTCTTTCTTATTATCTCTCACAGATAGAAAGCTCCAAGGTAGCCATGGTTAACAACTTAAGGCTCTTGCATGAGCCATCAAACGACCTCGTCTTGACGCCTCGAAGACAAAAACAATCTTTATCACTTCCTCTACATAGTTCGCCGATTGGATTTCTATTTTGAGCACCTTCACCTTTCTCTTCCCCTCTAAGACCACGAGCTAGGCGTCCAAGTAGGGTTTGCTTTCTCCCTTGCTTCTTCCTTGTCTTGTTCTTGGTTGATTGGTGCAATTGCATGTATGATTTGGTTGATTTTTTATGTGGAATTTCCTAGGGGATGGTCTCGGGTCTGTTGGGTGAGTGGTAGATATTAGGCTTATCTTCCAATTGTTCTTGAATATTGATTTCTTGCATGGAAGTGAACTTAGAATGATGCTTTCATGTGGAAAAGTGTATCAAGAAAAGTGTTTAAAATTTCAAGTAGGCTAATTGGTACTTAACCTAGCTTAATTTCATTGATTACGGACCAATTGGATCAGTAGGTGATTAATGGTGTAATTAGAGAGTGGCTTAGCATCTCAGGTAAGCTAAGATTCTAGGTGAATTAGCGAATTAAGATTAATTAAATGGTAATGAGGTTAATTAGACTCTAATTAGGCTAAACTAAGGTTAATTAACTAGGTTGATTCCTAATTAGGGCACTAATTTGAAACATGGTCTGGACCCTAATATAGGCTACTAGTTAAATAGGTTTGATGTTTAAATCTTAAATGAGATAGCTAACAAATGAGATAAGCTGACTCATGATACCTAGATAAGACATCTACTGAATGAGATAAGTTGACTTATAGTTCCTACTCCTTGAATATTTATCATTATTTGTTTATGAATGATATTTGTTGAGTTGTGAATTTTTTGTAGAATGGATGAGTAGGCCGTGGGCTATTCTCTGTAAATTGTGTTATTTTGTGATATATACGTTGCTCGTGATTGCTGGATATATTGAAGTTATTGGAATTTGACATGACTGCATGAATGATGAGCATGCACAGAGAAATTGAAATGCTCCTTTCATCCAGAAAGATAAAGATTGATATGGAAATATAAAATCCTTAAGTGCTTAGATTTAAAAGATATTAGACACCATCATCATATTTGAAGGTGATCTTATATGCTATTCCCTTATATTGAGAACTACAGGCGAGGTCGTAGTATTAGGGGATAGAGCTTTATGACGAAACCTCTTTCCCCCTTGTTTACTAACATCTTAATTTGATTTTGTGATCATAATCAGAGTGATTTGTGGGCTCAACCCGGTGCTACCTTATATTATAATTTATTTTGGTAAATTGGTTATAAATTGATAAATTTGGTAGCCTTTGCAGTTATCAATAAGCATCCTATCACCAAGTGTAGGTTGAGCATAAGACCCTCGACTTATTAATATAAGGATCTAGTATCCTGGGAATCAGCTTATGGATAGAAGAATTAATTAATTGAGCACTGTAAGGTATTAAAATAGTCATGGCATTGCATTGCATTAATTAAAGAGAGCATGCTTTGCATTTACATGGAATTATGCATTTATGACATTATTCTTGATATTGTTGTTACTATGTACTGGTATTTTGTTTCTGATTGACAATATTTTGAAACCTCCATAAATATTTCTATTGGTTTCTGTTGATATAAGCAAGCTCTTGAATTGTTGTCATCTGTTGTGCTATGATACCTAATTGTTCTTATATTGAACCTATAAGTTATATTTAAATGGATATTGATGTTTAAAATGAACCTCTGCCTCAGAGATAATTAAACTATTCCAGCTTTCGCCGTTCTAATTTTTATATGTAAATGTTTTTGAAAATCCCGAAGCAGCTGGAATCTTCATGATGACACTTGTTTGCTATAATTACTGAGAATTCTTATAATACTCACCCTGTTTATATTTTCATGATATTCCAACCCCTGCCACTTCCGCAGACTAACGATGCCATTGCTATCGATCTACTCAAAGCCCTCTGAGAGTTAAAAGGTGTATGATCCTGAGACCAACTCATGCACAGTCTACATGAATGTAAGATTGTATATGAGCTACTCATCGAGAGTCATCATCCTTTTTCTGTCCTTTGACCTCCCTACTGGATTACTGTAGTTTTTTATGATAGGCTTACATCTAGGATGTGGATATTTTTGTTTATTATAGTATACCACATTTGTGCCTAGTTGAATGTTTTTCGTATGTATGCCTATTAGGGTACTTGTATAGATGATACTAATACAGTTTGATGTAGATGAGATGTACAGGACTCTGATGCCCGTAGTTATATTTTATTTTGATGATGTATGTATAGGTCTAAGGCCCAAATAGATATAACATTGTGCAGGTACTGAAGCCTACACTCTAACCTATAATAATGTATATGATGACTACATTTTTTGTATTATCCTGATAGTTGTTAGAATTGCGTTTTTACAATCCATGATATGAAAGATAATTGCGGGAATTCTCCAAAGAGGACTCATGGGCTTTCTTAAATAGAATTAACTAATGGATTGCTAATTTAATAAATTGGATTTTTAACGTGAAAGGCAATCGGCCTTGCTTGTTCCAAAATAAGTAGAACAATCCCTCACAAGACTTACTAGTAATTGTAAACACAAATGTAGAACAAGGATAAACAGTTAAAAAAAGAGGGGGTTCACATCCAGATTACTTTAGAAGTAATATGTGACGTGCCTAGGTTGATTACTTTAATATAGGCCCCAGGAATAGTGAGGTAATTGGACTTGGGGCATTACTTGTAACGCCCCTTTTTGGAAGGGAACGTCATACCATTAAACACAATGCAAAAAATAAAAGTAAAATTAAGACCCAGTTCATTAAATTATAATTAAACTTATTTGATTATAGTTGTATAAATAAAATGGTAAATATTTTTTTCTTCCTTTTATTATATGTATATATCTATATTCAATAACCTGTTCATTAATGAAATATTCAAATGTACAAACACTAATAAGAGATACACAAGTATGTATATATATATTTTCGTTTAATTGTAAGCGGAAAAACATAAAGATTAATCCATACATCCATGCAAAAGGTACATCATATATATATATATATATATCGTTTAATTATAGATTATAAGTTACTAATTACATCAAGGCTCATCAAAAAGAAGTCTAAGCTTTACAAGCCCTCAAAAATGATATACAGACCCCCAAAATGAATATCAAGGCCCCAAAAAGAACACAGATAGCCATCAGTGACTATCGACAATAATCAGCCCCTAAGAAGAGAGAGAAGGAACCATGTCAAGATCCTCCTCAGGGTCTTCCTTGTCAGAGGAGACCCTCATCGGAGCCACCGAATTACGGGCCAGGGCTCGGGCAGTGGAGAGGAATGAATCCTCTTGTGGGGTATAGTAACGATCACCCCACATGTCCCTGATGGGCGTGTAAAACTCTAAATGTAATCTAACACTGCAGGTGAAGATGGGCAGATCATAACGCCCCCAAACCAGCGATACCGTCATGTCTCTCACGTAGACACAGCGATCCGAGCTGAAGTTAATGTGCCAGCAATCTAGACCTCCGAGGAAGGCCAACCGCACATAACCCAAAAATCCTCGTGAACGTGCCGCCATGATCCAAAGACAGGTGCTAGTTCAAGTTGGGCCAAAAATCGGGGAACTCGTGAACTTCCCCTTCTTCGCCACCGTCTTCAGATAATCACATAAGTAAAATAGAATAGCAGAAAATATAGAAAAGAGGTAAGACATTCTACAATCATTACCTATTATGGCAGTAAAGAAACAAAATGGCGCATGACGCCCATATAACATTTCAGGAATAATAACCAGTATTAAAACAGATAGTAAACAACTTAGCATTTACAAGGAGTTATAATAGTAATAAGACAACAGATTAAATTTTCATATGAATAAGTAAATGTCAAATGATATGGTGACTCACTATGCACATGCACATGATACCAAAAATCCTACTCCATGGAGCTAGACACAAACATTGGGAGAGAATGATCAGGAGATATGTCTGTATCGCGGCTGCCGAGGCCTTCAAGTGCTAAAATTCTCAATTTATCAATGTGCACATCATAGCATTGTACAAGACATTCTACACAGATCTCGATACAGGACATTGTCTCGGTCCGGATTGTCGGTGCATTTGCATCAATCTGCTCCATGGACAGAAGAGCTACCAACTGTCCATTGCGAGGTACCCACACCCTGACGCCCCCAAGGTCAACAAGTGACCTACACTTGTCTATTCGCACCCGCACAAAGGTGTGATTCAACTCTTAGGCAACTTGGCCTAAACAATAGTCCAACGGACATTTTCAATGCATATTTCAATCATGCTCATCATGTCAGACTATATCAATCATGATTCAAATGCATAAGGATTCAATGCACACATACATATTCGTATATGGATTCACAATCATATCATATCATGTCCAAAATCACATGTCATGTTGTTTACCAATAATCATTTGTCCCATTCATGGACCCACATCAAGTCAATATCAAACCTTAAGGATGAACACAACACCATTCATAGTTATCATAAAGTTAAACCTTAATTTCATTAAGTTTCTCACAACCTCACCCATACTCATGTTCTTTCTTTATTCAAGATCATTCTAAGCTATAAGACAAACTTTCATCTTTGATTTTTTTTATTTTATGAATCCCTAATCAACTTCTAATCATTCAATTAATTTAAGCTTAATAAGTTTATCTTAGTGCTAAAGCCTTGTGTCAAGTGCCCAAGGAGATCATGAGCCTCCAAGAGGGCTAGAACGCATGCAATCTCGCACTACCCAAATTACACGGCCATGAGGAGATTACACGGCCTCGATTTCACGGTCGTGCCAAAATACACGGCCATGCCAAAATGCACGGCCTAGGCTATGTACGCCTCTGGAATTCTGCAAAAAACACCCAGACCATTTTCTGGCATGCCTGGATTACACAACGTGCGCCCTCACACGGCCTAGGTGTAATGCCCATTTTTCGAAGGAGACGTCACATTGTCATTTACAATGCGGAAAATATAAATATAAATTAAAACCCGGTTCATCATATCATGATTAAACTTATTTGATTATAGTCGTGTAAATAAAATGGTGAATATGTATATATATAAATATATATTTATACTCAATAACTTGCTCATCGATTTGGTATTCAAAAGTACTAACATCTATAAATGATGCGCAAGTATGTACATATAATCTTATCTAATTGAAAGCAAAAAACATAAACTTTGGCGAAAAACATAAAGACTAAACCATACATCCATGCAAAAGATACATATATATATATATATATATATATATATATATATATATATATATATATATATATATATATATATATATATATATATATATATATCTTGTTTAGATACAAACTATGAGCCAATAATTACATCAAGGCTCATCAAAAAGAAACCTAAGGTTTACCAGCCCTCAAAAATAATATACAGACCCCCAAAAATAATATCAAGGCCCCAAAAAGACAGATAGCCAACAGTAACTATCGACAGGAATTAACCCCTAAGTGGAGAAGGAATTAGGTCAAGATCCTCCTCGGGGTCTTCCTCTTCTGAGGAAACCTCCATAGGAGCGACTGAGTTATGGGCTGGGGCTCGAGCAGTAGAAACAAAAGAATCCTCCTGTGGGGTGTAATAGCGGTCACCCCACATCTCCCGGATGGGCAGATAAAACTCCAAACGTAAGCTGATGCAGCAGGTAAATATCGACGGCTCATGACGCCCCCAAGCCAGCGATAACGTCACGTCGCCCACGTAGATGAAACGATCAGAATTTAGGTCAAGGTACCAGCAGTATGGACCTCCAAGGAAGGCCAGACGCGCGTATCCCAAAAATCCATGAGGTCGAGTCGTCATGATCAGAAGGGTGCTAGTCAAGGTTGGACCAAAAGCCGAGAAACTCAGGTTCTTCCTTTTCTTTACCCTCGTCTTTAGAGGATCACATATATAAATATACAGAAACAGAAGAAACATAGGGAAAAGAGGTAAGACATTCAACATTCATTACGAATTGAGGCAGCAAAGAACAAACGGCGCATGACGCCCACATAGCAATTCAATAATAATAAGTAGTGTTAAAACAGATAGTGAACAACTTGGCAATTACAAGCATATAAAAGTAACAAGATAGCAATCTAAACTTTCATATGAATAAGCAAATATCAAATGATATGGCGACTCACTATGCACATGCATATGATACCAATAATCCTACTCTATGGAGTTAGACACAAAATAGTTGGAGAAAATGATCAGGAGATATGTCTGTATCGCGACTGCTAAGGCCATCAAGTGCAAAAATTCTCAATTTATCAAAATGCGCATCATGGCATTGTACAAAACATTCTACACAGATCTCGATATAGGACAGTGTCTTGGTCCGGATCGTCGGTGCGTTTACATCGTTCTGCCCAACGGACAGAAGAGCTACCAACTATCCATTGCGTGGTACCCGCACCCCGACGCCCCCAAGGTCAACAAATGACCTACACTTGTCTATTCACACCATCACAAAGGTATGATTCAACTCCTAGGCAACTTGGCCTTAATAAATTGTCCAACGGACTTTTTTAATGCATGACTCAATCATGCTCAATGCACATAGGTTCAATGCATACTCATATGTACATATACAAATTCACAGTCATAGTATTTCAGGTCTAAGATCACATGTTATGTCATTTATCATCAATATTCGATCCCGTTCAAGCATCCATACTAAGTCAATAATAAGTTTCTAGGCATTCACGCCCTATTCAAAGTCATCAAGTAAGTCAATTCTTAATTTCATTATGTTGCTCACAACCTCAATCACACTCATGTTCTATCTCTATTCAAAGTTCTTATAAGTTATAAGGCATGCTCTCGTTCTTAGTTTTTTTTTCCTGCTTTATGAATCCCTAATTAGTTTTTAGTCATTCAATTATTCAAGATCATTATGCTTACATTAGTCCAAAAGCCTTGAGTTAAGTGCCCAAAGGGACCTTGAACCTACAAGGGGCTAGAAAAGCCTCATATCCATTGCTGAACTGGTTACATGGCCGTGTCTAAAATACACGGCCCCGAGTACACGGCCGTGTGGTCATACATGGCCTAGGCCGTGTACTCCTCTAGAGTGCACCAGAAAACACGTTTTAGTCACACGGGGAGATACACGGCCGTGTATTTATACATGGCCTAGGCTGTGTATCACTCTGTGGGTGCAGAAATCACCAGAAAACCATTCCATTCTTCAAACATCCCAAAATTCATCAATGCACATAAAAAACATACCATTCAAACACTTAAAATTCAACCAAAAATAATCAAATAAAGGGGTTTCCCAAAATGGGTTTCACCCCACCAACACAACAACAAGTTCTTAACTACTAAAATGGGTTGAAGAGAATGGATCTTCCTCTTACCTAAGAGAAACACAAAGAAAGGATGCTCCTTTTTGCTTAGAAATTTCATACTTCACCACCACAGAAACCTTGGGTATTCAAATCCACAAAAAAATCAAGATCAAAGAGGGGAAATGGAAGCCATAGTCACCAAGGTAACCATGGAACACGAAAATGAGGAGAAGAGGAGAAGAAAGTTGAGAGCTTTTATCTTAAAACTTCAAGCTTTGAAGCTGGGCTGCCAACCACGAAAATGGAGGAGCCAAGGTGATTTCCACAAGGAAGAAAACTTGAAGATGGTGAGGGGAAACAATGGTCTATATTGGCTTGAGCATGGAAGCTTGAAGATTCAACAATGGTGGGTGTGTGTGTGCAGCCGTGTGAAGAAGAGAGAAAGAGAGAGAGAGCTGCGTGAATGAGAAAAAATGAGGGAATAATTGTGATATTTTCCCCCAAAACTGTGCAGCACAAACAAAGGGAGGGGAGAGAGTGCAGTAGTTGGGAGGAAGCTTCCTAGAAGTTTCCCTTGAAGCTTCCTTGAGAAGCTTCGCGCGCTTCTCAATAAAGTGAAGTGTGTGGTCACTTAAATGAAGCCATAAAAGTAACTAGATAGAAATAATCTATTAGAACTATTTCTTAGTGAACAAAAATTATAAATAGCATAAATAATATTTTATTGTTTCTCATATGATTAATCATTCTGTGATTTTATTTATCAGATAAAATCTCGTAAAATGTAAATCTCGTAAACTATGCTCGGCCTCGGGTTTAGTAAGATCCCCCGTCGACTTTTTCACAGTTCAAAGTTTACCAGCCTCAGGAAAAATATTTCATTTTCCCGGCTCCGCTCAGTGTGCACGTAAAATGAGAAATATATTAAAATATTTAACATTTCTAGAAAATTCCACAAAAATCATCAATAATCACAAATATTTAAAAATGTCTATTCATCACAAAACAGACAGTTTTCGGGGTGTTATACTGACCCTGCTCAGTGTGTACGTAAAATGAGAAATATATTAAAATATTCAACATTTCTGAAAAATCCCAGAAAAATTCCTAAAAATCATAAATATTGTAAAATGATTATTTAGGATAAAACAAATAATTTTCGGGGTGTTTCAACTCTCCCCTTCTAAAAAGAAATTTCGTCCTCAAAATTTTCATACCTTAGAACAGTTGTGGATGTTGCTCCTTCATCTGGTCTTCCCACTCCCATGTTGCATCTCCAGTCGTTTCATTCCAGATTACCTTTACCAATGAGATCTCCTTACCTCTTAGTTGCTTTATCCCTCTATCCTCAATTCTTACAGGAGGTACCTCATAGGTTAAGTTCTCTTTTAATTGTACTGCGTCCGGTGCTAGGACATGACTTGGGTCAGGAAGATATTTTCGCAGTTGTGACACATGGAAGACATTGTGAATGTTTAAAAGGAAAGGGGTAAGGCTATTTGATAGGCTACTGGACCTACTCGGCGAATGATTTGGTATGGTCCAAGAAATTTTGGAGTAAATTTTCTAGATTTCAAGACCCGACCCACCCCAGTCGTAGGTGTGACTTTTAGAAATACATGCTCGCCTTCCTCAAACTCAAGAGGTTTTCTTCTTTTGTCTGCATAACTCTTTTGTCGGCTCTGAGCAGTCCTCATATTCTCCTGAATCATCTTAACTTTTTCAGTCGTCTGCTGTATAACATCTGGCCCAATAGTAAGGCACTCGCTGATAACTTCTGGAAATGAAGTTATTTCACTTGATTTTGAATGTATATGAGCATGCTATCCTTAAGTTTTATAGGCCAAAGGTTCAATTCATGCATGACTTTAATGATTTAAGCTTGTTAACTCAAATGATTGAGAATTGAATCTTTGAGGATTTTATTTAAAGAAATTGGATTGATCATGATTTGATGGACTTTGACATTGTCTTGATGTAGGTATTCAACATGGAAAAGTTTTGGAAAGGCCAAGGAACTCAAAAAAGAGCTCAAATTTGGAAAAAAAAAGCAAAAAAAATATATGCTGCTGCCAACCCACGCCTAGGCTTGACAAAACCACGCCTAGGCTTGACAAACCCACGCCTAGGTGTGGCACTCTCAGGTTTTCAGGAATTTCAGATAGAGACACTCACGCCTAGGCGTGTAAAAGTCACGCCTAGGCATGGCCAGCACCTGACAGCACGTGTTTTATAACCACGCCTAAGCGTGGTAAAAACACGCCTAGGCGTGGGAAAAGCCCTGGTCCGCGAATTTGGCCCTTTTTATCTGATTTTGGAGGGCATTCTGCATGAAGAGTTTTGGGGACCAAGCACGAAATCCCTAGAAAAAATGGGAGGAGGAGAAAACCACTCAAGATAGAGGTGATTCAAGGGAAGAATCAAGATCAAGGAAGGAAGATCAAGCTTGGATTCTCTCCACTTTTGTTCATTCTTCTCCTTTTCTCTCTTGATTTGTAACTTGATGGGTTCTATGATTTCATATGTTTTCTCTTCTTTGATGATGTGTAACTAAATCCTAATCTAGGGGCTCTCTAGAATCTTGTTATGGATTTGAATATCTTGTAAATTTGTTAGGTTTCTATCAATGAAATTGGTTGTGTTCTTCCATATCTATGCTTAATGCTTGTTATTGATTGGCCATCAATTGCATGACTTTAGTATTCCAATTGAACTAGAAATAGAGTGTTGTGAATATGGATATGATATGGTTGATGTATGTTCAATTACATTCTATTGGGTTGAGTGTGTTGATTAGCTAATGGGATGGACACATACCTATTAGTCATGCATAGCAAGTGTTTGATAATTGGTCTCAATGAGTGATTCTTATGCTAATTCACATGGACACATAGTGGATTAACTAGGTTTCACATGGGTAATTGTCTTAGACATAGGCTTTTATCTATTGCTTGTTTTAGCTAACAAAACCAACTCAATGTTAGATGCTTGTGAATTGCAAGTTATTTAATGAAGTAGCAAGTGAATAGGGACCCCTAGGCTTTAATCATTCTCATCTTTCTCTTGTGGAATTAGTGTTCAATACTTTCTCACTTTATTTCTTTTAATTTGTTATTTTAATTACAACTCACTCTCACAATTCAATTACTTGGATAAGATTTTGTGAAATTTTGGTTAAGTTTAACATTCTTCTAATTATTCAATCCCTTGGGACACGATACTCTAACTCTCCTTTATATTACTTGTCGACCCGTGCGCTTGCGAATTTATAGACCAACACTCACCATCTTGGTACCAACATAAAGGCGTTCGACACCATCGTCCATACAGAGCCTCATAGAGTGTCATCCCTATGCTTGAATGATAACTGTTGTTGTAGGTAAATTCTATCAACGGTAGAACGTCATCCCAACTTCCAGTCTGTTCTATGGTGCAAGCTCTAAGCAAGTCTTCCAATGACTGGATCGTCCTCTCTGATTGACCATCGGTTTGTGGGTGATAGCAGAACTTAGACGTAACTTTGTCCCTAATGATTCTTGTAGACTCTACCAGAATCTTAAAGTGAATATTGGATCCCTATCCGAAATAATACTCGTAGGCACACGGTGCAGTCTAATAATTTCTCCAATATATAGCTGGGTCAGTTTCTCCAGTTTGTACTTTATGTTGATTGGAAGGAAATGCGCTAATTTCGTGAGTGGGTCCACGATTACCCAAATCGAGTCATGTCCTTTCCTTGTCCTTGGCAAACCCACTATGAAATCCATTGTAATGCTGTCCCACTTCCATTCAGGAATAGATAATGGTTGTAGCAATCTCGATGGTCTTTGATGTTCCACTTTAGCTTTCTGAAAAATCAGACAAGTCGATACACGTCTAGTGATGTCACTCTTCATTCCATGGCACCAAAATAACTTCTTCAAGTCTTGATACATTTTCGTTATGCCTGGGTGGATATTCAGCTGGCTCATATGAGCGTGCTCAATAATATACTTCCTTAGCTCTTGATCTCTGTGTATACAAACCCTACCTCGGAACCTCAAAATTCCATCTGTTCCTTCCGCAAATGCTGTTTCGTTGCCTTGCTTCATTTGCTCTCTCACTTCTTGCAAGAACTCGTCGACCTTCTATTTTTCTCATATGTTATCCATTAGCTCATTTGAGATAGTGATCATGTTCATGCAGATCTTTCCTGGTTCTAATTCCACAAAAGACCATACATCTCTGAACTGCTCTATTAGATCCTTTTCCTTGATCATCAGGGCAGAAACACTGATCATCTTCCTACTCAAGGCGTCTGCCACGACATTTGCCTTGCCGGGGTGATACAGAAGTTAGAAATCATAGTCTTTTAGGAACTCCAGCCACCTCCGTTGCCTCATGTTCAACTCCTTTTGATCATACAGATACTTTAGACTTTTGTGATCACTGAAGATGTTGAACGTTGCTCCATAGAGGAAATGCCTCATATCTTCAAAGCAAAAACCACAGCCGCTAACTCCAAGTCATGCGTCGGGTAGTTCTTCTCATGTACTCGCAATTGCCTTGAAGCATAAGCCACTACCTTTCTATCCTACATAAGCACAACTCCTAGTCCTTGGTATGAAGCATCACAATACACTTCAAACTATTCATTCGGATCGGGTAGGACCAACACTAGCGAGGTAGTTAACCATCTCTATAATTCCTGGAATCCTTCTTCGCAAGCCTCAGTCCATTCAAAAGCTTGGTTCTTTCTTGTGAGTTGAGTGAGAGGTCCTGCAATTTTGGAGAATCCCTCAATGAACCTCCTATAGTATCTAGCCAAACCCAAAAAGCTTCAGATTTCTGTCACTGTCTTTGGTCGTTCCCATTGTAGAACTGCCTCTACTTTTGACGGATCCACTACAATCCCATCCTTTGAGATCACATAGCCCAAAAACTTAACTTCTTCCAGCCAAAATTCACATTTCGACAGTTTGGCATACAGTTCTTTCTCCTTCAAAATCTGGAGGACTATACTGAGGTGTTCAGCATGATCCTCCTGATTTTGAGAGTAAATCAGGATGTCATTGATGAAGACAACAACAAACCTATCCAAGTAAAGATGAAAGATCCTATTCATGTAGTCCATGAAGATAGCAGGCGCATTCGTTACACCAAATGACATCACAAGAAACTCGTAATGGCCGTATCGGGTACGAAAAGCAATCTTGGGTACATCCTCCGTCTTCACTCGTATCTGATGATATCCAAATCGCAGGTCAATTTTTGAAAATACCGTTACTCCTTTCAGTTGGTCCATTAAGTCATCAATTCTCGGGAATGGATATTTATTCTTGATTGTTACTTTGTTTAGCTGTCTGTAGTCCACACACAATCTTGACGAACCATCCTTCTTGCGAACTAACAGTACTGGTGCGCCCCAAGGTGATACACTCGGTCTGACAAATTGTTTTTCCAAAAGCTCTTCCAACTGCTTCTTAAGCTCGGCTAATTCTGTCGGTGACATCCTATAAGGTGCTATAGACACGGGACCAGCTCCCGGTACAAGGTCAATAGCAAACTCTATTTCTGGTGCCGGTGGTAAACCAGGTATATCCTCAGGAAAGACTTCAGGAAATTCCTTCACCATTGGAATTGTGTTGACATCAACTTCACTCTCGACTTTCAAAGAAGACAGCAGCATGTATCCGTGAGCTCCTTCGTTCAAGAGAGCTTGAACTTGGTTGGCCATAAAGTATCTAGAATCCTTATCCACAAGAAAAACTATGGTTTTTCTTGAACAATCTAATAGAACATGGTTAGAATACAACCAGTCCATCCCTAAGATTATATCTAACTGAGAAAGGGGCAAACAGATCAAATCGACAGAAAAGATCCGACCTTCAACAATCAAGGGACAATTTAAACAGACCTTGGTAGTAACTACCAGTTTATCAGTGGGGGTAGAAACAGTTAAGTCAAAAGGTAAGGTAGACACTGGTAAACCAAGTCATAGCACACAGTCATAAGATATGAAAGAATGGGTTGCCCCAGAATCATACAGTACAATTAAAAGGTTACCTTCTATGGTGCTTTCTCCTTGAATCAAGTCTTCAGACTCGGAGGCTTCAGCTCCGCTCATGGTATAGACTCGTCCTCCTACTTGCAGTTTGTTGGCCCTTGCAGCATTGACTGAAGGTTCAGCCCTTGCTTGGTTACAGTCTCAGGACACGTGGCCAGGTTTGCCACATCTGAAGCAGATGATCCCCTTGATGGAACAATCCCTTGTCAGGTGATCCTTCCCACACTTCATACATCTCTGGGAGGATATCACATTTGGTCCGCTTCGGTTCCCACCAGAACCTCCACTAGAATTTCCACCCACTGTCTGTTGCTAGTTCCCTGTTGGTCAGGAATAGGGCTTCTTTTGGAAGCGGTTAGAACTGTTGCCACTGCCCCTTTGGAACCTTGTAAGCCCAAAGTTCCTGGTCCTTGTATCTCTAGCTTGCTCCAGGGCTTCCACTTCGCAGCATGTATCTAGTAGCTCTGAGAACTCATTGATCTTCAGGTGATAACAGCCTTCTTCACCTCATACCTCAGTCTTTCTGTAAACTTCTGACACTTCCAGGCTTCATTCGGTTGGTGCTGAAAGTATGTTGAAAACTGTGACAAGTTTTCAAATTCACAGCATATTCACTAATGGTCATATTCCCTTGCCCCAGGTTGAGAAACTCTACCTCTTTCGCGTGCCTCGCGCTCACAGGAAAGTACTTATCCAAGAATTTGTCCTTGAACAAATCCCAAGTGATCTCGCGATTTCCAGCCCCCAGCATTCTTTGCACTCCGCTTCACCAGTTTTCAGCATTGCTGACCAACATAAAGGTAGCATAAGTCACCTTCTTATTCTCGGCGCAATTCATGCCTCAAAAGATTTTCTTTAGTTCTTTGATCCATAAACTAGCTTTATCTGGATCGAACTCTCCTTTGAATTGGGGAGGATTGTGGCGACGAAACTCTACCAAGTTTTAAGCATCAGCAGTAGCTTCGAGCTATTGAGCAGCCCTTTCTTGTTGCTGAGCAACTCTCTCTTGTTATGGAGTAGCCCGCTCAGTCTGTTGTGCAATGACTTTAGCCATCCTCTGCATAGCCTCTACAGCAGCTGCCATATCTTCTCTTCGTGCCATCTTGCTTCCTCAATTCAGATTAACTAAAAACACAAGAAAAAGAGAGTCGTATCCACTAGGAATACCAAACAATACATCTCTGCATTTGGTTTTTAGAGAAACACACAGCACAAACAAGACAGACTCAAACACAAGACCCAAAAAAACATAAACCGGGGCTCTAATACCAACCTAATGTAACGCCCCTTTTTCGGAGGAGACGTCACATTATCATTTACAATGCAAAAAATATAAATATAAATTAAGACCCAGTTCATCACATTATGATTAAACTTATTTGATTATAGTTATGTAAATAAAATGGTGAATATGTATATATATAAATATATATTTATACTCAATAACCTGCTCATTGATTTGGTATTCAAAAGTACTAACATCTATAAATGATGCGTAAGTATGTACATATAATCTTGTCTAATTAAAAGCGGAAAACATAAACTTTGGCGAGAAAACATAAAGACTAAACCATACATCCATGCAAAAGATACATATATATATATATATATATATATATATATATATATATATATATATATATATATATATATATATATATATATACTTGTTTAGATATAAACTATGCGTTAATAATTACATCAAGGCTCATAAAAAAGAAGCCTAAGCTTTACCAAATTTCAAAAATAATATACTGACCGCTTAAAAATAATATCAAGGCCCCAAAAAGACAGATAGCCAACAGTAGCTATCGACAGGAATCAACCCCTAAGTGGAGAAGGAACCAGGTCAGGATCCTCCTCAGGTTCCTCCTCGGGGTCTTCCTCTTCCGAGGAAACCTCCATAAGAGCCACTGAGTTACGGGCCGGGGCTCGAGCAATAGAAACAAAAGAACCCTCTTGTGGGGTGTAATAGCGGTCACCCCACATCTCCCCGATGGGCAGATAAAACTCCAAAGTAAGCTGATGCAGCAGGTAACGATCGGTGGCTCATGAAGCCCCCAAGCCAGCGATAATGACACGTAACCCACGTAGATGAAACGATCAGAATTTAGGTCAAGGTACCAGTAGTCTAGACCTCCAAGGAAGGCCAGACGCGCGTATCCCAAAAATCCATGAGGTCGGGCCGTCATGATCAGAAGGGTGCTAGTCAAGGTTGGACCAGAAGCCGGGAAACTCAGGTTCTTCCTTTTCTTCACCCCCGTCTTCAGAGGATCACATATATAAATATACAGAAACAGTAGAAATATAGGGAAAAGATGTAAGACATTCAATATTCATTACCAATTGAGGCATCAAAGAACAAACGGCACATGACGCCTACATAGCAATTTAATAATAATAAGCAGTGTTAAAACAGATAGTGAACAACTTGGCAATTACAAGCAAATATAAAAGTAACAAGACAGCAGTCTAAAATTTCATGTGAATAAGCAAATATCAAATGATATAGCGACTCACTATGCATATGCATATGATACCAACAATCCTACTCCATGGAGTTAGACACAAAATAGTCAGAGAGAATGGTCATATGTCTGTGTCGCGGCTGCCGAGGTCATTAAGTGCTAAAATTCTCAATTTATCAAAATGCGCATCATGGCATTGTACATCACATTCTACACAGATCTCGATATAGGACAGTGTCTCGGTCCAGATCGTCAGTGCGTTTGCATCGGTCTGCCCCACGGACAGAAGAGCTACCAACTGTCCATTGCGAGGTACCCGCACCCCGACGCCCCCAAGGTCAACAAATGACCTACACTTGTCTATTCGCACCCGCACAAATGTGTGATTCAACTCCTAGGCAACTTGGCCTTAATAAATTGTCCAACGGACTTTTTCAATGCATGACTCAATCATGCTCAATGCACATAGATTCAATAAATACTCATATGTACATATATAAATTTACAGTCATAGCATTTCAGGTCTAAGATCACATGTTATGTCATTTATCATCAATATTCGATCCCGTTCAAGGGTCCATACTAAGTCAATAATAAGTTTCTAGGCATTCACGCCCTATTCAAAGTCATCAAGTAAGTCAATTCTTAATTTCATTATGTCGCTCGCAACCTCAATCACACTCATGTTCTATCTCTATTCAAAGTTCTTATAAGTTATAAGGCATGCTCTCGTTCTTGGTTTTTTTTCCCGCTTTATGAATCCCTAATTAGTTTCTAGTCATTCAATTATTCAAGATCATTACGCTTACATTAGTCCAAAAGCCTTGAGTCAAGTGCCCAAGAGGACCTTGAACCTCCAAGGGGCTAGAAAAGCCTCATATCCATTGTTGAACTGGTTACATGGCCGTGTGTAAAATACACGGCCCCGAGTACACGACCGTGTGGTCATACACGGCCTAGGCCGTGTACTCCTCTGGAGTGCACCAGAAAACACGTTTTAGTCACACAAGGAGATACACGGCCGTGTATTCATACACGGCCTAGGCTGTGTATCACTCTGTGGATGTAGAAATCACCAGAAAACCATTCCAATCTTCAAACATCCCAAAATCCATCAATGCACATCGAAAACATACTATTCAAACACTTAAAATTCAACCAAAAATAATCAAACAAAGGGGTTTCCCAAATTGGGTTTCACCCCACCAACACAACAACAAGTTCTTAACTACTAAAATGGGTTGAAGAGAATGGATCTTCCTCTTACTTAAGAGAAACACAAAGAAAGGATGCTCCTTTTTGCTTAGAAATTTCGTGCTTCACCACCACAGAAACTTTGGGTGTTCAAATCCACAAAAAAATCAAGATCAAAGAGGGGAAATGGCAGCCATAGTCACTAAGGCAACCATGGAACACGAAAATGAGGAGAAGAGGAGAAGAAGAGAAGAAAGTTAAGAGCTTTTACCTTAAAGCTTCAAGCTTTGAAGCTGGGCTGCCAACCACAAAAATGGAGGAGCCAAGGTGAGTTCCACAAGGAAGAAACTTGAAGATGTTGAGGGGAAACAATGGTCTATATTAGCTTGAGCATGGAAGCTTGAAGATTCAACAATGATGGGTGTGTGTGTGCAGTCGTGTGAAGAAGAGGGAAAGAGTGAGTGAGCTACGTGAATGAGAGAAAATGAGGGAATAATTGTGATATTTCCCCCCAAAACCATGCAGCACAAAGAAAGGGAGGAGAGAGAGTGAAGTAGTTGGGAGGAAGCTTCCTAGAAGTTTTCCTTAAAGCTTCCTTGAGAAGCTTCGCGCGTTTCTCGATAAAATGAAGTTTGTGGCCACTTTAATGAAGTCATAAAAGTAACTAGATAAAAATAATCTATTAGAACTATTTCTCAATGAACAAAAATTACAGATAGCGTAAATAATATTTTATTATTTCTCAGATGATTAATCATTCTGTGATTTTATTTATCAGATAAAATCTTGTAAAATGTAAACCTCGTAAACTGTGCTCGACCTCGGGTTTAGTATGATCCCCCGTTGACTTTTTCACAGTTCAAAGTTTACCAACCTCAGGGAAAATATTTCATTTTCTCGGCCTTGCTCAGTGTGCACATAAAATGAAAAATATATTAAAATATTCGACATTTCTAGAAAATTTCACAAAAATCATCAATAATCACAAATATTTGAAAATGTCTATTCATCACAAAATAGACAGTTTTCGGGGTGTTATACTGACCCTGCTCAGTGTGCACGTAAAATGAGAAATATATTAAAATATTCAATATTTCTGAAAAATCCCAGAAAAATTCTCAAAAATCATAAATATTGTAAAATGATTATTTGGGATAAAACAAATAATTTTTGGGGTGTTACACTAGGTCGTGTGATCCTCTGGATATGCAGAAAATGCCCAAAACTCAAACCATCCTTCAAACATTCCAAGATCCATCAACATATATCATAATCATACCATTCAAACAATCAAAACACAACCAAAATCACTCAAACAATAGGGTATCCCACTAATGGGTTTCACCTCATCAACACAACAATAAGTTTCTCACCACCAAAATAGGTTGAAGAGAATAATCTTCCTCTTACCTAAGAGAAGAACAAAGAAAGCAAACTCCTTTTCCCCTTGAAAATTTCTCCTTCACCACCTCAAAATCCTAGAGTGCTCAAATCCATAAAAATCAAAATCAAAGTTTGAAAATGGTATCCATAGTCACCAAAGTGACCATGGTCCACGAAAATAAGATGGAAGAATGAAAAAGCTTTGATCTTTTACCTTAAAACTTCAAGCTTTGAGCTTAAATGGTGGAAGAAGATGGAGATGGATTTAAGGGATGACTACCAAGGAGAAAAGCCTTAGGATAATGAGAAGAAGTAAGAAATGGAAGTAGTTTTTAGTAAACAAAATGAAGAGACATTTGTGGTGTGTGTGGGTGGCCGGCTGTATAGAGAGAAAAAAGAAGAGAGAATGAACATGAGATAGAGGAGAAAGAAGAGAGAGGAGTTGATAGTAGAAATGAAATAAGTGAAAAGTGAGTATTTGGTCTCCAATTTCGGCCATGCAGCCGTGTGGTGAAAGGGAAGGAGAGAGAAGATGTGTAGCTTCCTTGAGAAGCTTGGGAGGAAGCTTCCTTGAAGCTTCCTTGAGGCTTTCTTGAGAAGCTTCGCACGCTTCTCTATAAAGTGAAAAGTGATGTAGTTACACAAAGTGAACATTCTAGAACAGATGATTAACATTCTACTGGAGTTATTATTCAGTAAACAAAAGTTACAGTTAATGAAAACAATATTTATTGTTCATCGGATAATTTTACGGTACAGTGATTTTATTTATTAGATAAAATCTTGAAAAACGTAAACCTCATAAATTATGCCCAGCCTTGGGTTTAGTAAGATCCTCCGTCGATGCTTCCACGGTTCAAAGTTTACCAGCCTCTGGGAAAACATTTTATTTACCCGACTCCACTCAGCACGCACGTAAAATGAGAAATATATTAAAATATTCAACGTTTCCGGAAAAATCCAAAAAAATTCTCAAAAATCACAAATATTATAAAATAATTTTTTATGATGAAACAAATAATTTTCCGAGTGTTACAACTCTCCCCTTCCAAAAAGAAATTTCATCCTCAAAATTTTCATACCTTAGAATAGTTGTGGGTGTTGCTCCTTCATCTTGTCTTCCAGTTCCCACGTTGCATCTCCGGTCTTTTCGTTCTAGATCACTTTCACCAATGAGATTTCCTTTCCTCTGAGTTGTTTTACTCTCCTATCTTCAATCTTTACAGGAAGTGCCTCATAGGTCAAGTTTTCTTTCAATTGTACTGTGCCCAGTGCTATGACATGGTTCGGGTCAAGAATATATTTTCATAGTTGTGACACATGAAAGATATTGTGAAGGTTTGAAAGAAAAGGTGGTAAGGCTATCTGGTAAGCTACTAGACATATCCGGCGAAGAATTTAGTAAGGTTCAAGGAATTTGGGAGTGAGTTTTCTAGATTTCAAAACTCGGCCGACCCCAGTCGTTGGTGTGACTTTCAAAAACACATGCTCACCTTTCTCAAACTCAAGAGGCTTTCGCCTTTTGTCCGCATAGCTCTTCTGCCGACTTTGAGCCATCCTCATCTTTTCTTGAATCATCTTAACCTTCTCAGTCATCTGCTGTATAATATCAGGTCCAACAGTAAGGCGCTCTCCATCTTGGTACCAACACAGAGATGTTCGACACCACCATCCATACAGAGCTTCATAGGGTGCCATCGCTATGCTTGAATGAAAATTATTGTTGTAGGTGAACTCTACTAATGGTAAAACTTCATCCCAACTTCCAGTCTATTCTAAAGTGCAAGCCCTGAGCAAATCCTCCAACGATTGGATCATCCTTTCCGATTGCCCATCAGTTTGTGGATGATAAGCAGAACTCAATCGTAGCTTCGTTCCTAATACTTCTTGCAAAATTTGCTAAAACTTGGAAGTAAACCTTGGATCCCAGTCAGAAACAATACTGGTAGGTACACCATGTAGTCTAACAATCTCTCCAATGTACAACTGAGTCAACATTTCCATGTTGTATCTTATGTTGATCGGTAGAAAGTGCACTGACTTCGTGAGCCGATCAACGATTACCCATATCGAGTCATAACCCTTTCTAGTCTTCGGCAATCTAACCACAAAATCCATCGCAATGCTATCCCACTTCCATTCGAGAATAGATAAAGGTTGCAACAGTCCTGACGGTCTCTGATGTTCAACCTTCGCTTTCTGGAAAACCAGACAAGAAGACACACATCTAGTAACATCGCTCTTCATTCCATGCCACCAAAATAACTTCTTTAGGTCTTGGTACATTTTAGTTATCCCCGGGTGTATACTCAACTTGCTCGTGTGAGCATGCTCGAGAATATGCTCTCTGAGTTCTTGATCCCTGGGTACACAAACCTTACCTCGAAACCTTAGAATCCCATCTGTTCCTTCCTCGAATGCTGTCGCATTGCCTTGCCTCATCAGCTCTCTTTCCTCTTGTAAGAACTTATCAATCTTTTACTTTTCCTGGATGTCTTCCATTAATTTGCTTGAAATAGTGACCATGTTCATGCAAATTTTTCCCAGTGTTAACTCCATGAAAGACCATACATCCTTGAACTGCTCTATCAGATCTTTTTCCTTGATCATCATGGCTAATATACTGAGCATCTTCCTACTCAATGCGTCTGGCATGACGTTTACCTTTCCAGGGTGATACAGAAGTCAAAAATCATAATCCTTCAAGAATTCCAACCACCTGCGCTGTCTCATATTCAACTCATTTTGATCATATAAGTACTTCAAGCTCTTGTGGTCACTGAAGATGTTGAACATCGCCCTATACAGGAAGTGTCTCCATATTTTCAAGGCAAAAACCACAGTCGCTAATTCCAAGTCATGTGTCGGATAGTTCTTCTCGTGCACTCACAACTGTCTCGAAGCATAAGCCACCACTTTTTCATTTTGCATAAGCACAGCTCCCAATACTTGATATGAAACATCACAGTACACTTCGAAGAGTTCATTCAGATCGGATAGAACTAACATTGGTGAAGTAGTTAGTCATCTCTTCAATTCTTGAAAATTTTCTTCGCAAGCATCAGTCCATTCAAAGGCTTAGTTCTTTCTTGTGAGTTGAGTGAGAGGTCCTGCTATTTTGGAGAATCCTTCAATGAACCTCCGATAGTATCTAACTAAACCTACAAAGCTTCAGATTTTTGTCACTGTCTTCAGCCTTTCCTATTGTAGCACTGCTTCCACCTTTGACGAATCCACTGCAATCCCTTCCTTCGAGATCACATGGCCCAAAAACTTGACTTCGTCCAGCCAGAATTCACACTTCCACAATTTAGCATACAGCTTCTTCTTCTTCAGAATCTGGAGAACTATACTGAGGTGTTCAGCATGATCCTCCTGATTTTGAGAGTAAATCAGGATGTCGTCAATGAAAACAACAACGAATCTGTCCAAGTAAGGATGAAAGATCATGTTCATGTAGTCCATGAAGATAGTAGGTGCATTCATTACACCAAACGGCATCACAAGATATTCGTAATGACAGTATCGGGTACGAAAAGCCGTCTTGGGTATATCCTCCGCCTTTACCCGAATCTGATGGTAGCCTAATCGCAGATCGATCTTAAAGAACATTATTGCTCCTTTCAATTGATCCATTAAGTCGTCTATCCTCGGAAGTGGATACTTGTTCTTGACTGTGACCTTATTCAGTTGGCGATAGTCCACACACAATCGCGAGGTACTATCCTTCTTCCGGACTAGCAACATTAGTGCTCCCCAGGGTGACACACTAAGTCTAACGAACTGCTTTTCCAAGAGCTCTTCCAACTGCTTCTTAAGCTCTACTAACTCTGATGGTGACATTCTGTAAGGCGCTATAGATACGGGACCAGATCCCGGTATAAGATCAATAGTGAACTCTATCTCTCGCTTCGGCGGTAAACCTGGTACATCATCAGGAAAGACTTCGGGGAACTCGTTAACCACTGGAATGGCATTCACATCTACCTTACTCTCGACCTTCAAGGAAGACCATAGCATGTATCCCTGAGCTCCTTCTTTCAAGAAAGCTCAAACTTGATTGGCCGTAAAAAATCTAGAATCCTCATCCATAGGGAAAATTATGGTTTTACTATAGCAATCCAACAGGATATGGTTGGAAGGCAACCAATCCATCCCTAAAATTACATCTAACTGAGAAAGGGATAAACAGATCAAATCAACAGAAAAATTTTGACCTTCAACAATCAAAGGACAATTCAAACAGACTTTGGTAGTGACAACAGGTTTATCAGTGGGAGTAGAAATAGTCAAGTCAAAAGGTAAGGATGACACAGGTAAACCAAGTCGTCGCACAAAGTCATATGAAATGAAAGAGTGGGTTGCCCCAGAGTCATACAGTACAGTCAAAAGATTACCTCCTATAGTGCCCTCTCCTTGTATAAGATCTTCGGATTCGGAGGCTTCTGCTCCGCTGATGGTGTAAACTCTGCCTCCTGCTTGCGACTTTGCAACTCGTGTAGCATTGACTGAAGGCTCAGCCTTAGCTTGGTTGCAATCTCTGGAGACATGTCCAGGTTTTTCACATCGATAACAGATAATTCCTTTGATAGAACAATCCCTTGTTAGGTGATCCTTCCCGCACTTCATACACCTTAGTGAAGATGCCACATTCGGTCCTATTCGGTTTCTACCAGAACCTCTACTAGGACGTCCACTAGATGTCTGCTACTGATTTCCCAATGGTCGGGAGTAACGCTTACTCTGGAAACAGTTTGTGTTGTTGTCGCCTCCTTTTTGGAACCTGGTAGGTCCAAAGTTTCAGTTTCTCGAGTCTTGAGCTTGATCTAGAGCTTCCACTTGGCAACACGTATCTAACAGCTCTGAAAATTGGTTGATCTTTAAGGTGATAACTGCTCTCTTCACCTTATGCCTCAGTCCTTCCTCAAATTTTTGACATTTCCACACCTCGTCTGGCTGGTGCTGGAAATACGTCGAAAACGTGGACAAGCTTTCAAACTTCGTGGCGTATTCACTGACAGATAAGTTTCCTTGCCTCAAGCTGAGGAACTCCATTTCTTTCGTATGTCTGGCGCTTGCGGGGAAATATTTGTCCAAGAACTTATTCTTGAATAACTCCCAAGTAATTGCGCGACCTTCTGCCCCTAACACTCTCTGTGCTCCGTTCCACCAGTCTTCAGCATCCCCAATCAGCATAAAAGCGGCATAAGTCACTTTCTTGTCATTGGCACAGTTCATGCCTCTGAAGATTTTCTCCAGCTCCTTGATCCACAAACTAGCTTTTTTCGGATCAAATTCTCCTTTGAATTGAGGAGGGTTGTGGCGACGGAACTCCTCCAAATTTTGTGCATCAGCTGTAGCTTCGAGTTATTGTACAGCCCTTTCTTACTGTTGAGTGGCTCTCTCCGTTTGTTGTGCGATAACCTTGACCATTCATTGCATAGCCTCAATTGCTGCTACCATATCTCCTCCTCATGCCATTTCATTTTTTCAAATGATACTAACTGAAATACACAAGGAAGAATTAGACGTATCCTTTCAGAATACCAAACACAGAGAATCACACAGCACCAACAAGACAGACCAAACCACAAAGACCCAAAGAAAACATAAATCGGGGCTCTGATACTAACTTAGTGTAACACCCCTTTTTGGGAGGGAACATCACATGATTAAACACAATGCGAAAAACAAAAGTATAAATTAAGATCCGGTTCATTAAATTATAATTAAACTTATTTGATTATAGTTGTATAAATAAAATAGTAAATATATTTTTTCTTCTTTTTATTATATGTCTATATCTATATTCAATAACTGTTCATTAATGAAATATTCAAATGTACTAACACTTATAAGAGATACACAAGTATGTATATATATTTTTTCATTTAATTGTAAGCAAAAAAACATAAAGATTAATCCATACACCCATACAAAAGGTACATTATATATATATATATATATATATATATATATATATATATATATATATATTGTTTAATTACAAATTGTAAGTTACTAGTTACATCAAGGCTCATCAAAAAGAAGTCTAAGCTTTACAAGCCCTCAAAAATGATATACAGACCTCCAAAATGAATATCAAGGCCCCAAAAAGAACACAGATAGCCATCAGTGACTATCGATAGTAATCAGCCCCTAGGAAGAGAGAGAAGGAATCTTGTCAGGATCCTCCTCAGGCTCCTCCTCGTCAGAGGAGACCCTCATCGGAGCCACCGAATTACGGGCCGGGGCTCGGGCAGTGGAGAGGAATAAATCCTCTTGTGGGGTGTAGTAACGATCACCCCACATGTCCCTGATGGGCATGTAAAACTCTAAATGTAATCTAACACTGCAGGTGAAGATGGGTGGATCATAACGCCCCCAAGCCAGCGATACCATCACGTCTCCCATGTAGACACAGCGATTTAAGCTGAAGTTAATGTGCTAGCAGTTTGGACCTCCGAGGAAGGCCAACCGCACATAACCCAAAAATCCTCATGGACGTGCCGCCATGATCCAAAGGCTGGTGCTAGTTGAAGTCGGGCCAAAAATCAGGGAACTCGTGAACTTCCCCTTCTTCACCACCGTCTTCAGATAATCACATAAGTAAAACAGAATAGCAGAAAATACAGAAAAGAGGTAAGACATTCTACATTCATTACCTATTATGGCAGTAAAGAAACAAAACAGCACATGACGCCCATATAACATTTTAGGAATAATAACCAGTATTAAAACAGATAGCAAACAACTTAGCATTTACAAGCAGTTATAATAGTAATAAGACAACAGATTAAATTTTTATATGAATAAGTAAATGTCAAATGATATGGTGACTCACTATGCATATGCACATGATACCAAAAATCCTACTCCATGGAGTTAGACATAGACATTTGGAGAGAATGATCATGAGATATATTTGTATCGCAGTTGCCGAGGCCTTCAAGTGCTAAAATTCTCAATTTATCAACGTGCACATCATGGCATTGTACAAGGCATTCTACACAGATCTCGATATAGGACAGTATCTCGGTCCGGATCATCGGTGCATTTGCATCGGTCTGCCCCACGGATAGAAGAGCTACCAACTGTCTATTACGAGGTACCCACACCCCGACGCCTCCAAGGCCAACAAGTGACCTACACTTGTCTATTTGTACCCGCACAAAGGCGTGATTCAACTCCTAGGCAACTTGGCATTAACAATAGTCCAACGAACATTTTCAATGCATGTTTCAATCATGTTCATCATATCAGACTATATCAATCATGATTCAAATGCATAAGGATTCAATGCACACATACATATTTGTATATGGATTCACAACCATATCATATCATGTCCAAAATCACATGTCATGTTGTTTACCAACAATCATTAGTCCCATTCACGGACCCACATCAAGTCAATATCAAACCTTAAGGGTGAACACAACATCATTCATAGTTATCATAAAGTTAAACCTTAATTTCATTATGTTTCTCACAACCTCACCCATACTCATGTTCTTTCTTTATTCAAGATCATTCTAAGCTATAAGATAAACTTTCATCCTTAGTTCTTTCCATTTTATGAATCCCTAATTGACTTCTAATCATTCAATTAATTAAGTTTAATAAGTTTATCTTAGTGCTAAAATCTTACGCAAGTGCCCAAGGAGATCTTCAGCCTCCAAGAGGGCTAGAACGCATGCAATCTCGCACTACCTATATTACACGGTCATGAGGAGATTACATGGCCTCGATTTCATGGCCGTGCCAAAATGCACGGCCTAGGCCGTGTACGCCTCTAGAATTCTGCAGAAAATGCCCAGACCATTTTCTGGCACGCCTAGATTACACGGTTGTGCGCGCTCACATGGCCTAGGTCGTTTAATCCTCTGGAAATGCAGAAAATGTCCAAAACTCAAACCATCCTTGAAACATTTCAAGATCCATCAACATATATCATAATCATATCATTCAAACAATCAAAACACAACCAAAATCAATCAAACAAAAGGGTATCCCACAAATGGGTTTCACCTCATCAAGACAACAATAAGTTTCTCACCACCAAAATGGGTTAAAGAGAATAATCTTCCTCTTACCTAAGAGAAGAACAAAGAAAGCAAAATCTTTTTCCCCTTGAAAATTCATCTTTCACCACCTAAAAATCCTAAAGTGTTCAAATTCATAAAAATCAAAATCAAAGTTTGAAAATGGTATCCATAGTCACCAAAGTGACCATGGCCCACGAAAATAAGATGGAAGAATGAAAAAACTTTGATCTTTTACCTTAAACCTTCAAGTTTTGAGCTTCAATAGTGGAAGAAGATGGAGATGGATTTAGGGGATGACCACCAAGGAGAAAAGCCTTAGGATGATGAGAAGAAGTAAGAAATGGAAGTAGTTTTTAGTAAACAAAATGAAAAGACATTTGTGGTGTGTGTGGGTGGCCGGCTACATGGAGAGAAAAGAGAAGAGCGAGTGAACGTGAGATAGAGGGGAAAGAAGAGAGAGGAGTTGATAGTAGAAATGAAATAAGTGAAAAGTGAGTATTTGGTCTCCAATTTTGGCCATGCAGCCATGTGGTGAGAGGGAAGGAGAGAGAAGATGTGTAGCTTCCTTGAGAAGCTTGGGAGGAAGCGTCCTTGAGGCTTCCTTGAGAAGCTTCGCATGCTTCTCGATAAAGTAAAAAGTGATGTAGTTACACAAAGTGAACATTCTAAAATAGATGATTAACACTCTACTAGAGTTTTTATTCAGTGAACAAAAGTTACAGTTAATGAAAATAGTATTTATTGTTCATCGGATAATTTTACGGTACAGCGATTTTATTTATCAGATAAAATCTCAAAAAATATAAACCTCGTAAACTGTGTTCGACCTCGTATTTAGTAAGATCCCCCGTCGATGCTTCTACAGTTCAAAGTTTACCAGTCTCAGGGAAAACATTTCGTTTTCCCAACTCCGCTCGGCGCGTACGTAAAATGAGAAACATATTAAAATATTCAACATTTCTGAAAAAATTCAAAAAAATTCTCAAAAATTATAAATATTATAAAATAATTATTTATGATGAAACAAATAATTTTCGGGGTGTTACATTACATACTATAGGTATCAGGACCTAATTAACATTGATTGGCTTAAGTTAAGATCCTACATGAACCCTAAGGAGTTATAAAACATAATTAAGAGCTAAAGTCATAAGGATTGAGGATTAAACACTTTCCTAAGAGCATTAGAGCTTAACCAAACTACCTATGGCCACTTAAACCTTAGGAGCAAAATTCCTTCCTTTTTGTTCTTCATAACCGGCACCCCCTTCCACCACATCACTTCCTCTTCTTTCTTATTCTCTCTTACAGATACAAAGCTCCAAGCCAAGGCTCTTGCATGAGCCATCAAACGACCTCGTCTTGACAAGCACCCAAAGACAAAAACGATCCTAATCGCTTCCTCTACATTGTGCACTAATTGGATTTCTGTTTTGAGCACCTTTACCTTCCTCTTCCCCTCCAAGACAATGAACTAGGCATCTAAGTAGGGGTTTTCTTTCTTCCTTGCTTCTTCCTTGTGTTGTTATTGGTTGATTAGTGCAATTGTATGTATAATTTGGTTGATTTTTTATGTTGGATTTCTCTAGGGCTAGTCTCTAATTTGCTTGGGTGAGGGGTAGATTTGAGGCTTATCTTTCGATTGTTCTTGAATGTTGATTCCTTAGATGGAAGTGAACTTGGATTGAGGCTTGCATGTGAAATTTTTAGCTTGTTTTCTCACTTTGGCTGAGTGCATGGTCTCGGGTCCTTGATGGTCTTTTTTATTTCACTAGTTTGTGCTTACTTTGTAATCCTTCATAGAATCATGTTTAATTTTGTTTAAAAGGATAGACTGGATGAGAAATTTAGGTGTATGGTGAGGAGTTTTTGATGGTTGAGATCTTGGGATTCCTAAGGTAAGGTGCACCATGCATGGCTTGAACCAAAGTTGTGATTATTGAGGCTTTATCTCAGTTAGATTAACTTAATTAGATGGCTAATTTCTAGTTGTATGCTAAATTTTGAAAGTTTGGGTTGAGTAGAGTCTCGAGTCTAGGGAGTTTTGTATCAAGAAAAGTGTTTAAAATTTTAAGTAGGCTAATTGGTACTTAACCTAGCTTAATTTCATTGATTAAGGACTAATTGGATCATTAGGTGATTAATGGTATAATTAGAGGGTGGCTTAATAATTCAAGCAAGCTAAGATTCTAGATGAATTAGTGAATTAAGATTAATTAAATGGTAATGAGATTAATTAGACTCTAATTAGGCTAAGCTAAGGTTAATTAATTAGGTTGATTCCTAATTAGGGCACTAATTTGAAACATGGTCATGACCCTAGTATAGGCTACTAGTTAAATATGTTTGATGTTTACATCTTAAATGAGATAGCTAACGAATGAGATAAGCTGACTCATGATACCTAGATAAGACAGGTACTGAATGAGATAAGCTAACTCATAATTCCTACTCCTTGAATATTTATCATTATTTGTTTATGAATGATATTTGTTGAGTTGTGAATTTTCAGTAGAAGGGATGAGTAGGCCATAGGTCATTCTCTGTAAATTATGTTGTTTTGTGATATATATGTTGCTCATGATTGCTGGATATATTGAAGTTATTGGAATTTGACATGGCTGCATGAATGATGAGCATGTACAGAGAAATTGAAATGCTCCTTTCAGCTAGAAAGATAAAGATTAGTATAGAAATATAAAACCCTTAAGTGCTCAGATTTAAAGGATATTGGACACCATCTTCATATCTGGAGATGATCTTATATGTTATTCCCTTATGTTGAGAACTACAGGCGAGGCCGTAGTATTAGGGGATAGTGCTCTATGACGAAATACGGTCATGTATAGGATGAGCTCAGGCATGATAAGCAGTCTATCACCAATTATAGGTTGAGTATGAGACTCCTTATTATTATAAGGATCTGGTATCTTGGGAATTATTGATCTGTTAATAATTTCAGTCCTTAAATGTCTTTTGTTTGATCTAATTGAACTCCATATGTGTTCAATTATTGACATTTAGCTAAGTTTCTGATTTAGAGTTGTCTTTTGATGTTTATTGTGAAACTATGCTTAAATGTGGTTATAAACACTCATAAATGAATTATGCTTTTCAGGATATCTTTGAGTGTTTGAGTCCATTAGCATTGAACCGAGCTTGATGACCATTTAAGGAGAGAGATGAATGCTTAAGGAGATCAATATCACCTCTTGAAGCAATGAAAGAAAAGTATTTGTAAAGAATCCAGGCTGAAAATGAAGGTGCCAAATTACAGGGCCCATGTCAAATTACAGGGCCTGGGCCATGTCAAATTACAGGGCCCATGTCACCTGACAGGGGGTGGGCCGTGTCAAACGACACGGCCCATGTCAAATTATAGGGCATGGGCCGTGTTCTTCTCTGACTTGTGAAATACATGGAATTGGGCTGACAGAAAAGTACAGGGCCTGGGCCGTGTCATATGACACAGCTCGTGTCGTCGCATCAGAAATTTAAATTCGAGTTTTAATGCTAAATTAGGTTTCAAAACCTATAAATAGGGTTGCTTAGAACCCTTAAAGGAGGTCTGGGCTGGGAGCAGCCAAGAGGCTGAAGAGGATTCAAAGAACAAGAGAGAGGCAGATTGGATCAAAGATTGGAGTCTCGGGTTCGAGCAATCGGAGATCGATCATCCCCAACCTTTGGAAACTAGTTTGATCTTCAGTTTTCTTTTGCACTTTCATTCTGAACTATGTTTTTCTTCTGTTTTTCTTCTGTTTTTGAATTTGCCATGTGTGGCTAAACTTCTAGATTGGTTAAGGGAGGATGAAACTCTAGTTTTGATTATGTGAATCTTGCATACTTCTTTATATTAATACAATTATGTTTTTATTCATATGTTTCTATTCTTAAATCAATATAAAGGTTTTTATATTCTTGCCAAATTTCGAGAGTGGTAAAACTAGGATTGCTATGCGCGGTTGCGGTGGTATGACTAGTGACACATATGATCTAAGTAATTTAATCCCGGTGTGTGATTAGACCTTAGTGTGATTGGTTTTCTAATTCTTAATGCAATCATTAGGTAAGTGTAAGAGCGGTTGCTTTACAAATAACTAATGGTTAGGGTTTGATTTGAGCGGTTGCTGAATCAAGCGAAACTTAAGGAGGACACGGGATTTATCTCATAATCACATAAGAACATAATTGATCATGTTGGTATAAAGGGTATGTAAGTTGGCGTAATCATATAAATCTAATGGTGGATTCCATCTCTTAACCAATATCTTTAACTTGATAATTCAATTTGTGTTTACTGCTTTGGTTTAAGTTTAATTTATTTTGTTAGATTTAATTAACGAAACCCCCCTTTTTAATTTTACTGTTTATTTTTCATCAGAGTTTAATTTAGGAATTAAATTGATAGTATTAATTGAATTGGTTCTCTGTGGATCGACCATTGCTCACTACAACTGGTTGCAAGATTTTTATATTTTTAGTGGAACTTGGCAACTGTTTTTTATATTTATTTTTAATCACATTCCACACCACACCAATTATCTTATGGACAGAAGAATTAATTAATTGAGCATTGTAAGGTCTTAAAATAGTCATGGTATTGCATTGCATTAATTAAATAAAGCATGGCAAGGCATTATGCATTTATGACATTATTCTGGATATTGTTGTGACGATGTTTTGGTATTTTGTTTCTGATTAACAATATTTTGAAACCTCTATAAATATTTCTATTAGTTTTTGTTGATGTAAGCATGCTCTTGAATTGTTGTTGTCTGTTGTTCTGTGATACTTGATTGTTCTTATATTGAACCTATAAGACCTTTAAAATGAACCTCTACCTCAGGGATAATTAAACTATTCCAGCTTTCGTAGTTCTAATTTCTATATGTAAATGTTTGTGAAAATCTCGAAGCAGCTGGAATCATCATGATGACACTTGTTTGCTAGAATTGCTGGGAATTCTTAGAATACTCATCCCATTTATATTTTCATGTTATTCTAACCCCTACCACTTCCACAGACTGATGATGCCATTACTATCGACCTACTCAAAGCCCTCCTAGAGCTAGTGGGTATATGATCCTGAGACCAACTCATACACAGTCTACATGAATGTGAGGCTGTATATGAGCTACTCATCGAGGGTCATCATCCTCTTTCCGTACCTTTGACATCGCTATTGGATTATTGTACTTTTTTGTGATAGGCTTACATATAGGATATGGATATTTTTGTTTATTATAGCATACCATGTTTGTGCCTGGTTGAATATTTGTTGTATCTATACCTATCAGGGTACTTAAATAGATGATACTAATACAGTTTGATGTATATGAGATGTACAGGGCTCTGATGCATGTAGTTATATTTTATTTTGATGATATATGTATGGGCTTGAGGCCCAAATAGATATGACATTGTGCGGGTACTGATGCCAGCATTCTAACCCCTAATATGTGTATATGATGGCTACATTTTTTGTATCATCCTGATAGTTAGTAGAACTGCATTTTTACAATCCGTTATACGAAAGATAATTGCGGGAGTTCTCCAAAGAGGACTCGTGGGCTTTCTTAAATGGAATTAATTAATGATTGGTAAGTTAATAAATTGGATTTTTAACGTGAAAGGCAATCGGCCTTGCTTGTTCCAAAATGAGCAAAACAATCCCTCACAATGCTTACTAGTAATTGTAAACACAAATGAAGAACAAGGATAAATAGTTAAAAAAGGGAGGGTTCAAGTCTAGATTAGTTTAGAAGTAATATGTGATGTGCTTGGGCTGATTACTTTAATATAGGCCCCAAGAATAGTAAGGTAATTGGACTTAGGGCATTACATAGTATAGGTAACTATGACCTAATTAACACTGACTGGTTTAAGTTAAGATCCTACATGAACCTTGTAACGCCCCTTTTTTGGAGGGAACGTCACATCATTATTTATGATGTGGAAAACAAAAAGAATAAACTAAGACCCGGTTCATTATAATATAAATAAACTTATTTGGTTACAGTTGTATAAATAAAATGGTGAATACTTTTTTTGCTAAAGTAAGATCATAATACGAGGTTACAACAGAAATTAACATGTGAAGTAAAACATACATCCATACATCATGCTATATATATATACTGACATCATGTTTGTTTAGTTATATCACCAGATATACAAAAGAAAGCAAAAAGCTTTACTTGCCCCAAAATAGTTACACATATATATAGCCCACCAAAAATATAAGACTTCAAGCCCCAAAATGAAAACAGATAGTCATCAGTAGCTATCAACAGTATCAGCCCCTAAGAAGAAAAAGAATGAACCATAGCTGGATCCTCCTCAGGGCCTTCCTCGTCGGTGGAAACCCTCATTGGAGCCACCAAATTATGGGCGAGGGCTCGAGCAGTAGAGAGGAATGAATCCTCCTGTGGGGAGTAATAATGTTCACCCCACATGTCCCAAATGGGCAAATAAAATTCTAAATGCAAATGAACACTACAGGAAAAGATAGGCAGATCATATCGCCCCCAAGCTAGCGACACCGTCACATCTCCAAGGTAAACGCAGCGATCCATAGCTAGGTTGATATACCAGCAATCCAGACCTGCGAGAAAATTCAGCTTCACATAACCCAAAAAGCCTTGTGGACGGGACGTCATGATCAAGCATGTACTAATCAAAGTCAGGCCAAAAACTGGGGAACTCGTGTACTTCCCCTTCTTCACCACCGTCTTCAGAGAAACATATATATATACACAGAGATAGTAGAAATATAGAAAAGAGGTGAGACATCCTACGTTCATTGCCAATTATGGCAGTAAAGAAACAAAACGGCGTAGGACGCCGACATAGCATTACAAGAGTAATAAACAGTAATCAAGAGGCAAATATTAAACAACTTAACAATTTCAGACAGTTATACATCAATAAGGTAACCGTTCTAATTATCATAAAAATTAAATGCCAGACAAGATATTGACTCACTATCACATGCATACGATATCAAAATCCTACTCCATAGAACTAGACACAAACATTCAGAGAGAAAGATTAGGAGACATGTCTGTAACTCGGCTGCCGTGGCCAAAGTGTTAAAATCATTAATTTATCCACGTGCAAATCAAGGCATTGTACAAGACATTCTTCACTAGATCGTGATATAGGATAGTGTCTCGGTCCGAATCGTCAGTGCGTTTGCATCGGTCTGCCCCACGGACAAAAGAGCTACCAACTGTCTATTGTGAGCTACCCGCACCCCGACGCCCCCAAGGTCAACATTATGACCTACACTAATCTACTCGCACCCGCACTAAGGTGTGTTCAATCTCCTAGGCAACATGGCCTTAACAACAGTCCATTGGACTTTCACAATGCATGATGACTCAATGCATATATTATGAATATTCAACAATAATATACTTTCTATAACATGCCACAATTTGGCTAAGATAAGCATCAACATATTCTTGGTCCCACTCATGGACCCACAATAAATACTATTAAGTCCTTAAATAATACATTACACTTTTAGGGTACGTTATGGAATTATGCCTAATTTCTACATCCTTCTTAATAAGTTTCTCTTTTAGAGAAATTCTCTCACATTATTCATTAAATCTTTATTAATTTTATTAAACAAGTCCATCACTAAACTTTAAACTCAATTCCCTTAGAGAAATTTAAATTGAGTTATTCAACATTCTTACTTACATTCATGGTCTTCCTTTAATTAAAAATTATTCCAAGTTTTAGAATAAAATCTCATTCTTGATTCTTTTCATTTTATGAATCTCTAATTAATTCCTAATTATCCAATTAATTAAGTTTTACCTAAATTTAATATTTCTTATGGAATTCTTCTCTAGAGGAATTCTCTTGAATGTTAAGTTCATTACTTTAAGTTCATTCAAACCCACTTAGAGAATTATTCTAAGATTTTCCAAGTCTCATTCTTTTCTTAGGTCTAAAGAATTAATTTAGGTTATCAAATTGGTTTCCCTTCGTCACATTGTTAACTACTTGATCACTTGATTAATTACATTTCAATGTTGCCTATAGTTACATGATTTAATCCTAAAATGGCCTAGAGGCGGTGGGCCTCACAAGGGTAGGAATCCTAAATTTTCTTTGACTCCATTACATTTTATTCACTTGATTAATTATGTCCCCATCTTATTTACAAAATTTCAACCATGATCATTCCATTTGAGGTCATGGCCATGAGCCCCCATGAGGAAAGCAAGGGACTTTTATTTCCATTTCATATTTTCAATCCATCCAAATCAAACCAAGATCATCAATATACATATACAATCAACCAAATAGATTAAACAAGGCAAAATCAATATAACCATAAAAATCAAACATCAAAGAGAGTAACCCTAACTAGGGTTTTCTCACAACCAACACAAAATCAAGTCTCTCACTACCAAGAGAGGTTGAAGAGGGTCGTCTCCCTCTTACCCAAGAGAAATCAAGAAAAGAAACTTCCTTTGTAGCACCTTGATGGATTTGGTCAAGCTCCTTCAAAACCCTAGAAACTTCAACTTCAACAAATCAACACCAATGCTAGAAAAAGAGAAAATAAATGGTCATAAAGATGACCATCAAAACGAAAATGAAGAGGAAAAGATGAGGAACCAAGAATCTTACCCAAAAGCTTCAAACTTTGAAGCTTGAAGAAGATAATGAAGATGGAGGCTTTTCAAGTAGATTCAAGGTAGAAAGGTGTTTAGAATGTGATGGAGATTAAGGAAATGTGTTTACTTTGAATTTTTGCAAACATGGAGGCAAAGAGAGGGAGTGAGGCCGTGTGGGTCGTAAAGAGAAGGAGGAGAAAATGAGAGAAAGATGAGTGTAGAGAGAGAAAGTGATAGTAGGAAATGAAATGAACTTTTAGGGTTTGAAAATAGAATGGAAACTAATTAAGTGAAAAGCTAAAATTTTGGCTCCTAATTGGCCCTCATGGCTGTATAGAAGGGGGAAAGAGAGGAGGGAAAAGTGTCACTAAGAATTAGGGTTAAGTTGCTAGATTTTTCAAAAAGTAGATTTGATTAGACATAAAATGAATTACATTTGGATAAGATAATTAGGTGATAAGGTAATAAAATAATAAGATAAGGTGATTAGGGTTTTCACTACAAGTTATTACCCAATGGACAAATGTTACAGTGCATAAAGCCAATATTAATTATCCAACGGATAATAGAGCGTATCGAAAAATTTTATTTAACAGTACGTACAAAGATTTTATTTATCAGAAAAAATATCAAAAAACGTAAACTTCATAAACTGTGCCGGACCTCAGGTTTTGTAAGATCCCCCGTCGACGTTTCCATAGTTCAAAGTTTACCAGCCTCAGGGAAAACATTTCATTTTCCCGGCTCCGCTCAGTGTGCACGTAAAACGAGTAATATATTAAAATATTTGATATTTCTAGAAAAATCCACAAAAATTTTCAAAAATCAAAAATATTAGAAAATGACTATTCATCATGAAACAAACAATTTTCGGGGTGTTACACTGATCCTGGTTAATGTGCACGTAAAATGAAAAATATATTAAAATATTTGACGTTTCCGAAAAAATTCAAAAAAATCACAAATATTAGAAAATGATTATTTATAATAAAACAAATAATTTTTAGGGTGTTACAAACCCTAAGGAGTTCTAAAACATGATTAAGACCTAAAGTTATAAGGATTGAGGATTAAACACTTTCCTCGGAGCATTAGAGCTCAACCAAACTACCTATGGCCACTTAAACCTTAGGAACAAAGTTCCTTCCTTTTCTTTCTTCATAACCGGCACCCCCCTTCCACCACATCACTTCCTCTTCTGTCTTCTTCTCTCTCATAGATACAAAACTCAAATAGCAAGCTTTAGGCTCTTGCATGAGCCATCAAATGACCTCGTCTTGACATGCGCCCAAAGACAAAAATGATCCTAATTGCTTTCTCTACATAGTGCACTAATTGGATTTCTGTTTTGAGCACCTTCACCTTCCTCTTCCCCTCCAAGAACACGAACTAGGCATCCAAGTAGGGGTTTTCTTTTTTCCATGCTTTTTCCTTGTGTTGTTCTTGGTTGATTGATGTAATTGCATGTATGATTTGGTTGATTTTTTATGTTGGATTTCTTTGGGGCTGGTCTCGAGTTTGCTTGGGTAAGAGGTAGATTTTAGGCTTATCTTCCAATTGTTCTTGAACGTTGATTCTTTAGATGGAAGTAAACTTGGATTGAGGCTTGCATGTGGAATTTTTAGCTTGTTTTCTCACTTTGGCTTAGTGCATGGTCTCAGGTCCATGATGGTTTTTTTTTTTTTACCCGTTAGTGCTTACTTTCTAATCCTTGATAGATTCATGTCTAAAATTGACTAAGTGTAACATCCCAAAAATTAATCATTTCATTATAAATAATCATTTTATAATATTTATAATTTTTGAGAATTTTTGTGGAATTTTCTAGAAACGTTGAATATTTTAATATATTTCTCATTTTGCGTGTGCACTGAGCGGAGCTGGGAAAACGAAATATTTTCCTTGAGGTTGGTAAACTTTGGATTGTGGAAACGTCGACGGGAGATCTTACTAAACCCGAGGCTGGACACAGTTTACGAGGTTTATGTTTTACGAGATTTTATCTGATAAATAAAATCACTGTATTATAAAATCATCTAATGAATAATAAAATATTATTTTTATCAACTGTAACTTTTACACACTGAGAAAATAATTCTAACAGTGTAATTAATCATCTGTCAGATGTATTTAATTGAGGGGATAAGCTTACTATGCACTTTATCGAGAAGCGTGCAAAGCTTCTCAAGGAAGCTTCAAGGAAACTTCTAGGAAGCTTCCTCCAACCACTTTTCTCTCTCCTCCCTTTTTGGTGCTGCACGGTTGGCCAAGGGGGCATATTACATTTTCATTCTCTCATTTTCTCTCATTCACGCTGGTCACTCTCTCCCTCACGCAGCTCTCATTTCTCTTCCTTTCTTCTTCCACCCACACACTCCATTGTTGAACTTTCAAGCTTTCCCTTGCTCAAGCCAAACTTAAACCATTGCTCTTTCCTCACCGTCTTCAAGTTTTCTTCTTGGTGGAGCTCTTCTTTATTCCTCCATTTTTGTGGTTGTCAGCCCAACATCAAAGCTTGGAGCTTTAAGGTAAAGCTCTCAACTTTCTTCTCCTTTTCTCCCCATTTTCGTGTTCCATGGTCACATTGGTGACTATGGATGCCATTCCATTCTTTGATCTTGATTTTTATGGATTTGAACACCAAGGTTTTGGTGGAGGTGAAGAACGAATTACTAAGCAAAAAGGAGCATCATTTCTTTGTTCTTCACTAAGGTAAGAGGAAGACACTCCTCCTCAACCTCTATTAGCATTTAGAAATGTTGTTTGTGATTGATTTTGAGGAAATCCTATTGAGGATCATCCTTTGTTTGTATGTTGTTTGTAATGTGTCTGTGCTATTAGATTATTTTTGTGTATATTGATGTATCTGAGTGTATAACATGGAAGGAAATGACGTCAGATTGGTTCTCGGATGGCCACGATTTTGAGCCCAAAATTTGGGGATTCTTTGTGAACAATTGTAACAATTGGAATTTCAAAATAAAATCAATTGTACATTATGTAATGAACGAAGAGAAACTTCTCCAAATCCGTCGAGTAGAGTTCCTGACCATTTAGTAGAGATACTTCTCCAAATCTATCGAGTAGAGTTTCTGATAACTTAGCTCCAAATCTGTCGAGTAGAGTTTCTGACCACTTAGTAGAGAAACTTCTCTATATCCGTCGAATTTGATCTTCTGACCATTTAGTAGTGTCAATATCCGTCGAATTTGATCTTCTAACCATATCCGTCGAATTTGATCTTCTGACCATATCCGTCGAATTTGATCCTTTGACCATTTAGCACAATGTCAATATCCGTCGAGTTTGGACTTCTGACCATTTAGTACAATGTCAATATCCGTTGAGTTTGGACTTCTGACCATTTAGTACAATGTCAATACCCGTTGAGTTTGGACTTCTGACCATTTAGTACAATGTCAATACCCGTCGAATTTGATCTTCTGATCATGTCCATCGAATTTGACCTTCTGACCATATCCGTCGAATTTGATCCTTTGACCATTTAGTACAATGTCAATATCCGTCGAGTTAGGATGTCAATATCCGTCGGGTGAGAATTTCTGACAATTTAGTGCTTTCGTCGATTCAACACTTGGAAGATTTCTCCAATGTCAACACCCATCTGTCAAATTGGGATTTCTGCTAATCTTCTAGTATATTCGACAGTTTTTAATCTCATTCAACAGAATCTTCATTCGACAGAAATTGATTTTTAGCCATTCTTGTCAAAATTGTAACTCAGCCATTTCCGTCACCAAATCACCTTTATGGCTGACATCTTTTATCATTCTGTCATGTTATTTTTCGTCGAAAGGCAGCCTCAATTGTACACTGGAGACATTTCTCCGTCGAATCCAAAATAAAAGTTTATCACCTAACACCTAGTGATTAAATTAAAGGTAATAGGATCCTAGAATTAGCAAATTGGAAGATTAAATTATACTTTGAGATTCATAAATTTTAAAGAACCAAGAAGGGAATTTTCATAAGACTTAGGATAATTTAATTAGGGTAAGAACAAGAGAGTGTGAGATTTTGAGATCTTAGAATAACCTTCTAAGGGTATGTGAATAAATTACCTAAGAGGATTTAATTAATTAAGAGAATTTCTTTAGAGATAGACCCTGTAAGAAAAGCTAAACCTAAGCAAGAATTCATAATACACTTTAAAAAGGTATTGATTATGATATTGTGGGTCCATGTGAGTAACCAATGATTGTGTTGATTCTTGCTTTGGCAAATTGTGACGTATTGTGGAATTGTATGTAATAATGATCATACATGTTTATGCAGGCATATTGTGGAATTGTATGTAATAATGATCATACATGTTTATGCATAGAGTCTATATGCATCGTGATTGTCCGTTGGACTTTGTTAAGGCCTTTAGCCTAGGAGTTGAATTACTGAATTACACCTATGTGCGGGTGCGAAAAGACATGTGTGGTCCTGTAGTTGACCTTGAGGGCGTCGGGGTGCGGGCGTCTCACAAGGGGCAGTGGTAGCCCCTCTAGACCGTGGGACAAACCGATACACACGCGCCGACGATCCTGACCGTGGCACAGTCCTATATCGTGATCTGTGTAGAATGTCTTGTAAAATACCATGATGTACACGTTGATAAATTGAGAATTATAGCACTTGAGGCCCTCGACAGCTAAGAATACAGGCATACCTCCTAATTGTTCTCTCCGACTATTTTGTGTCTAACTCCATAGAGTAGGATTTGGACTATCGTATGCATGTGCATAGTGAGTCCATGCATTTTCTAGCATTTATTCATTGTTATAACTTGGAATTGTTGTCTTCCTGTTATATATATATATGACTGCCTGGAACTGCTTATTTGTTTATTTTTGCTATTTAATGCTTATGAGTATTATTTGGAAATGCTATGTGGGCGCTTTGCGCCATTTTGTTTCTTGTTGCTATAATTGGTAATGATGGTAGGATGTCTTACCTCTTTCTTGTACTTTTCTTATTCTACGTAAATTCTTGGTTAAAGACTGTAAGTGGGAACAAGGTTGGATTCTTTTGGACTCTCTTGGTTTGACCCACTGTATCCGGTGATCTCGTAGTGAAGGGAGTTCTTTTGGGTTCGTTCGAGTTGTGTTCACTGGTGGTGCCAAGACCTGGAAAGTCGACTGGACCAACAAGCGTATGCAATATGTTGGGGATCTGACTTTGACCATGAAGAGGACTGCGATTGAAGACCCTATTCTGTATTTCTCACTACGCCAGTGAGCCCGGAGTTGCCTCACGCATTCGGGATCCAATGGAGTGCCCAACTCCATAGTTGTGGATATGTTGTGGGTAGTTTATATTTTATTTTGCATTACCTATATAAAATTGAATTTTGGGTATATGTATGTTTTAAGGTGATTATGCAGTCTTAAATGCTGTGATTTGAGTACATCTTATAATTAATATTTTAACTGGTTGTATATGTAACTACTCATTCGTGGCTCCTATTTTCCTCATATGCGAAATATTTTAATATTTTTGTAAAGTTTGTTATTTGACAATGATAGCACGCCAAAATTTAGTGACTGTGACATAATGACGATTCTGTCATGGTTATTAAATCGAGGGGTGTTACACTAAAAGGATGGACTGGATGAGAAATTTGGGTGTATGGTGGAAGTTGTTAATGGTTTAGGTCTCGGGATTCCTAGGGTAAGGTGCAACATGCATGGCTTGAACCAAAATTGTGATTTTAAAGGCTTAATCTCACTCATATTAACTTAATTAGATGGCTAATTTCTAGTTGCATGCTAAATTTTGAAAGCTTGGGTTCAATGGAGTCTCGGGTCTAGGGAGTTTTGTATCAAGAAAAGTGTTTGAAATTTTAAGTAGGCTAATTGGTACTTAACCTAGATTAATTACATTGATTAGGGACTAATTAGATCATTAAGTGATTAATGGTGTAATTAGAGGGTGGCCTAGCAATTCGGGTAAGCTAAGATCTTAGGGGAATTGGTGAATTAAGATTAATTAAATGATAGTGAGGTTAATTAGACTCTAATTAGGTAAAGCTAAAGTCAATTAACTAGGTTGATTCCTAATTAGGACATTAATTTGAAACATGGTTGTGACCCTAGTATAGGCTTCTAGTTAAGTTAGTTTGATGTTTTAAATCCTAGATGAGATAGTTAATGAATGAGGTAAGTTGACTCATGATACCTAGATGAGATAGCTACTAAATGAGATAAGTTGACTCATAATTTTTACCCATGAACATTTAGCATTACTTGTTTATGAATTATATTTGCGTAGTTGAGAATTTTATATGGAATGGATGAGTACGTCATGGGCCATTCTCTGTGAATTGTGCGATTTTTGTGATATGTACATTGCTCATAATTGCTATATGTAATGAAGTTATTAGAATTTGACATGATTGCATGAATGATGAGCATGCAGAGAGAAATAGAAATGTTCTTTTAAAATTATTAAAGTTGATCCTGAAAGATAAAGATTGGTATGGAAATATAAAATCCTTAAGTGCTCAGACTTAAAAAATATTGGACATGATTCTCGTACCCGGTGCTAATCTTATATGCTATTCCTTTATGTTTAGAACTACAGGCAAGGCCCTAGTATCAGGGGATAGAGATATGTGACGAAGTATGGCCACGTATAGGGTGAGCTTAGGCTTGATAAGCAGTCTGTCACCAAGTGTAGGTTGAGCATGAGACTCCCAAATTATTATTATAAGGATCTGAGATATTAGGAATTAGCTTATGGATAGATGAATTAATTAATTGATCATTGTAAGGTATTAAAATAGCCATGGCATTGCATTGCATTAATTAAAGATAGCATGCATGGCATTATGCATTTATGACATTATTTTGGATATTGTTGTGACTATGCACTGTTTTTTTGTTTCTGATTGACAATATTTTGAATCCTTTATAAATATTTTTGTTGGTTTCTAGTGATGTAAGTATGCTCTTAAACTATTTTCGTATGTTGTTCTATGATATCTGGTTACTCTATTAATGAACCTGTAAGTTAAATTCATATGGACTATAATATTTAAAATGAACCTCTGCCTCGAGGATAATTAAATTGTTTTGGCTTTCACCACTCTGATTAATATTTGTAAACATTTGCAAAAATCCCAAAGTAGTTAGAATCATCATGATGACACTTGTTTGCTAGAATTACTGATAATTCTTATAATTCTCACCCCGTTTATATTTACATGGTATTCCAACCCTTGCCACTACCACAGATTGACGATGTCGTTGCTGTTGATCTACTAGGAGCCCTCCAAGAGTTGGTGGGTGTATGACCCCCTGACCAACTCATACACAGTCTACATGAATGTGAGCTTGTATGAGCTACTCATCGGGGGTCATCATCCTCTTTTCACACCTCTAATCTCACAGCTAGATTATTGTAGTTTTTTGTGACAGGCTTACATCTAGGGTGTAGATATTTTTGTTTATTACAGTATACCACATATGTGCCTGGTTGTACATTCATTGTATGTATGCCTATTAGGGTACTTGTATAGATGATACTGACCTTATAATTATGTTATGACTTAATAAAATGCATGAGAATAAATTAGGATGATTATATAGGATTAAAATCCTATTTAAATTAAATTAAAGTAAAATAATCATTACTTTTGGGCCAATAGAATTTCATGCACGATAAACTTCTAGGCTAAGTTTAAAACTCATTTGGTTGGTGGTAAAATTTGAAATGTGTAGGTTTATGCTTAATTAGACTTAAACCAATAGGGTAGCATGCATATAGGTTACTTGAATCTCAAGTTAACTACCTATTATTAGTAATTATGACCTAATTAATACTAACTGGCTTAAGTTAAGATCCTACATGAATCCTTAGGAGTTCTAAAACATGATTAGGAGCTAAAATCATAAGGATTGAGAATTAAAATTTTTCTAGGAGCATTAGAGCTCAACCAAACCACTTATGGTCAGCTATCACAGAACAACAAATGGAAACAATTACTTTGGATATTGAACCTTTTAGTTAAATTTAAATGGATATTGACCTTTAAAATGAACCTCTTCCTCGGGATTAATTAAATTGTTCTGGCTTTCGCCATTCTAATTTTTATTTGTAAATGTTTGGGAAAACCCCGAAGCATTTAGAATCATCATTGATGTGTGTATAAAAATCACATATTTTATATTTATTTAAACATGGTTTTGAATATTTTGATATAAGAATTATGCTATTTATTTATGATATTAAGTGAATTTTGGGCCCATTGAATTAAATGTATTTTATTGTGTTTTGTAGGCATTTAAGGGCTTTTGTGATATTTTAGGCATGATTATTAAAATCTTGATGAAGAGCATGATGACATTATTATAGTATTTTGAGCATAACTTTTGCTACAGAACTCGGATTAAGCTAATCTTAGTGTCTATGAAAATATGAGAAAATTTCCTACAAATTTTATGAAGACAGAGAAGTCCAATTCATGCATTAAGAAGGTGAAAAACTGTGTGCAAAGTGGATGATGAAGTTTGACCAAGTTAACTAGCATTCATAAATTTTAAGGATTAAGTTAGATTTTTAATTGGAGTGCAAATAATCTCTACTTGATAACCAAATATCTCTGCGTTTAATGCAAGGATCTTAAGGAGTTGAGTGAGATATTAGTTTCCTAATTTATATGGATTCAACAAAAAGAAATAAGAAATAAGAGATTTGATCAAAGATTAATTAAGGAAAGTATCGCAATCAAACATGTCTCAGTAAATTAGGGATAACTTTATCTATAAGTATGTGATTTACCTAATTCTGTGGCGTTTGAAAGTTAAGAAAGAGATCTATAAATCTCATGTTGACAACTTTCTGTAATTAATCTACCATTGATATTGAAGATTGTAAAAGGATTCGCAAAGAGATTTGATTCAGATTCTCGCATTATCCTATCCATTCCTCATTAATTGAGCTATATCTTGAGCTACAGAGATCAGATCGATGCATTGTTTACGGCAACGAAAAGTTAACAGAAAATCTTACAAATTATCTGTTGAGATAGAGGGCAGATTCAGCCATCTGAAGGGTGATAAAAATCGTGCAAGTTATATATGAAATATTGTCAGCTTTTCTATAAAAATGAGAAAACGAGTTTAGCAAAGTAGCTCTCTTTTGGTTTAGAAAATACACAAAAAATGTAGAGTTTTAAGAGACTCAAAGGCAGCGAGGGGACGAGCCCTAGGAGAGGAAGACGAGCCTTCATGGAGCTCTCATGGAGTTGAAAATCGAATCACTATTGAATGTGCTTTAGTTGCTTCTTTACAGTTATATCATGATGAATTTTCTTTCATCTTCCTATCTCTTCTTCTCTTTTGTCATGTGTAGTTAAATTCTTATGTTTCTAAGGTGAAGATGTAACTTGATTCAATCAACATATATTAAGATTGGATTTCTAATTAATTTCTTTTCTATTTAATTTGAGTGCTTATTATAGTTCTTAATGCTTTTATGAATTGACCACTCATAAATTGATCTAGTGAGATGTGTGTAGAATCAGAGGATTTACATATGACTTAGACTATAAATAATAAGTGTCATGATTTATAATCATCTAGGAATAGAGGTTAGAGGTTGTGTGAGAGAATTGTTGTATTTTCCATGAGAATCCATAGAGTGAGGATCATGCCTTTAAGAGTTGGGGTTTAGATCAAGGAATTGACTATGCTTTGATAATTAAAGAGAATTAACTTGCCAAGGAATTGGGTTTTAATTAATTAAGGGATTCTCCTCATCAATTGAATGATTGAATGAATAGAAATTAATTAGAATGAAGGTCTCAAAGCTACTCTATTGTCTATGATAGATTGTTGAATTAAGTGAAGTCAGATCTCTAGTGTTTTAATTTTGTGTGTTACATCCTTAATGTGTTCTGCATTCGTGTGCTTTGTTCTTTTTTTCTCTCTCTTAATTTCATGCGTTCTTGTGTGTTTTTGTCTTTTATAATTTTGTGTCTTTAATTGCTTTGAATCACTCTTAATTATTGGTTGCCTAGATAGTATTAATATTAGAGAATTCGTATTTGGTAAACTAATTCCTTGTGGGAATGATATCTTACTCATTATTTATTACTTTTGCGATTTGGTACACTTTCCAATATCACAACAACATTTGACACTTGTTTGTTAGAATTGCTGGGAATTCTTAGAATTCTCAACTCATTTATAGTTCCATGGTATTCCAGCCCCTACCACTACCACTGACTGACGATGTCATTATTTTCGATTTACTAGGAGCCCTTCAAAAGTTGGTGGGTGTATGACCCCATGACCAACTCATACATAGTCTACATGAATGTGAGGCTGTATATGAGCTGTTCATCGAGGGTCATATGTGGATATTTTTGTTTATTATAATTTGCCACATCTGTGCCTAGTTGTATGTTCATTGTATGTATGTCTAATAGGGTACTTGTATAGATTGTACTGATACAGTTTGATGTAGATGTGATGTACAAGGTACTAATGCCCTTAGTTATATTTTATTTTGACGATGTATGTATAGGCTTGAGGCCCAAATAGATATGAGATTGTGTAGATACTAATGCATGCACCCTAACCCCTTATATGCATATATATGATGACTACATTTTATGTATTATCTTACTAGTTAGTAGAATTACGTTTTTACAATCCGTTATACAAAAGATACTCGCGAGAGTTCTCTAAAGAGAACTCATGAGCATTCATAGAATGGTGCAATTGCCATCGTAAATATCAAAATATATTCAGGGATTCAATAGTCGTATAACAATTTATAAATAATATAATATTTTTTATTTGTATTATTTTAATTTGAAAAGAAAAGTAAATAAAGCTTTCAATAAATGAAAACCTAAAATTTTGGCCTAGCTTATACTTGGCAAAAACTTTCCTTGTAATGATCTCTAATTTTATATATATATAATTAAGAAAGTTGTATGAAAATAACATTATTGGGAAGAGCCCTTACTTAAGCGTCTAACAATATCTCGAGAGATTAGTCTTCACTTATCGAGTAGAAGACTACTCTAGAAAAAAAAAAACAGATCGATAGATATAATTAAAAGAATTGTATAGAAATTATAAACATTAAAGTAATTAAATATATATATATATATATATATATATATATATTATCTAAAATATCCTCATTTTAGGAGAGAAAATGAAATCCTAAGACAACTACAGACTTGATTTAATTTTACATACATAAAAGATTAAATTGCAAGTGAGAATTAAATTATTGGAAGCTTCAAAGTAATTAAATGTGAATATCATTAGAATTAACAACATACATATAAAAGATAACAACTAAAACCTATACATAGAAAATAGAATAAGCTTAAGAGCCAATTAATAAGAAATTAAATGATCAGATTTATTTTATTAAATAGCAAAGAGAACAAAATTACATAAATAACCCTATAATAGACGAAAAAGTTTATTAGGACAACACCAGCATAATTTTTTATATATAAAATATTCTAATTCAATGTTTGTCACATTAAATGCTCTGTAATGCTCTCTTTACAAACCAACCGTAACATTTAGATGAAATTAGTACCATTAATTATCATTGAATGACTAATTTAGTATAATTTAAAAAGATTAAAATGACCTTTAGTTTTTACAAAAAAAAAAAGTTGGACGACATTTAATGGTCCCAGCCATTCTCCTTTTGGATGCTTTAGAAACGTCAAGAATGGAGGGATGTAGCACCATCACAAGGGTAATGATAAAAAGCTGATCGCATTTCGAATAAAATGGACCTAGATCATAACTTCCTAATTATTTTTCTTTCTTATGGCCTTACGAAAACCCATGAAAATCATTTTTCAGCATTTAAAATTTTCCTTTAGGTGCAATTAAGAATGAGATGAGAAGATAATAATTGATGCTCATTGAACCGTTTATATCTACAAACCAACAAGTAAAGCTCCTCATGAAGCAGGCATAATAACTCAGCCTAAAATTTCTGATGCTCAATTGAACCTATTACAATTGCGGTGAAGATGTCGGAGAAATAATATTAAGACAACGAATCCCATATATGAAATTCTACCCACCCGTATCAGAGAAAATCATCTCTGCAAATTGAGTACCCTCAAAGCACTAGACAAATAATTTTTCCCCCTCAATCTAAAAAGGATACAATGAGCATCACTATCCTCTAAATGAATTTCTCTAACTTCCGTGATGTAATAGGATTAGAAGGCCAGAAATTCTCCAACCGCAAGTTAGAGCTTGTACGAATCTCACTTAAAACAGCATCCCCCTTCTCCAATTTTATTACCTCTAAGATGCTCCCCAGAACATCAGCTGCAAGCCCAACTTCTAAGAGACTGCCTGGCTCCTCGCCACCATCATGTATTAACAGCCCAATCTCATTTAAAGTGACTACATTCTCTGTTATAACTTTCGCAAAAATACGGCCAAGAAACTCTGCTGCTCTGGGGGCATCATTCACGGCATCCTCCAATGTACTGAGAACAGATTCAAACCTAGCCAACATATAAAAGAATAAATAACATGACAAGCATCTTCACAATAAAATAACTCTCTCTACAAGTCACCATTCTGTTAAATAAATCTCACCCTTTGATGAGCTGGGATTGACTCAAGGTGCCATCCCGAGATTTCACAAGGTTGACTAGCAATTTGGCCAAAAGATCTCTTTCTGTGTCCTTTCTCTCAAATGAGTCAGTGACCCAAAGAGAAACCATAGAAGGATGAAAACTTGGAGAGTTCAAATCTTTGACACATAAAGCAACTTCCTTCTCATCTCTAGCACTGAAGATTGCATAGTTTTCAATCAGACAATTACATGACAAGATAACTGGGAAATAAATTCATCAGTGTGACACTATAAAAAAACACAGAAAACACATCTGCCCGTGTCAGCATACATAGTGAATTTAATTTGGCTCCCATCAATAATAACTAAATGCATAACATCAAAACTTTATCATGATAAATCTCCAACATCTACAGGAACTTCAGGAAGTCACAACGAAAAAGAAAAAAATCTGAATTCATTGAAGCAGCAGCAGCTTCTCAGTAATCTCCTTTCTAAATCCAAGAAAAATATTAGGAGGATATTCCACAAACCCCAACAGCTACTATAACATTCATCAGAAGTCCACCAGCTAGGAGAGTTCAATCCACCAAGGAACAGAACTAAATGTAGGGAATAACTCAGATAACCACCATGGTTTGGCCAAGTTAACTTTGAACCTGGTGGATTCAAAATAGTCATTCGACTCCTTATGCTTGCTTTATTACAATATTATGATTACCCTGAGGTTTTTATGTCCATTTTTTTACTGAAAATATCATGTAAATGACAAGCATTACAGACCCTGATCACTTAGAAGTCCCATTCTCCCATTTAATCATTTTATGTGCTGGACTTCAATCCCAGCTTCAAAATGTCTGGAGTGGTTTGGGTACTTAGGATTAGGAATTCATCTTATTAAAAAGTTATGAAGGGATGTTGATCTCGTCATGAACTATATTTTCTTATACCATGCAGTTGCCAAAAGAAATAGGGTAATAATCTGTATTTTTTTACCTAATTCAATTAACTATTTAACTAACAGAACCAATTAAAATTTGTACTCCTAAGAAAAGGTAAGTAACCACATCACAACCATCAAAAGACAAGACCCATAGAAGTACGAAAGATTATAATTGGCACCATCACATTCCTTTGATATAGGATGAGGCTGTATCAAAATGCAAATAAATTCCTAAATTAAATAAGATGGTTAGAATGTTAGATATATGGGGTGTAATAAACATTTTTATGTCTCAACTCTCGAGAGTAAGAGAAGCTCAGTATGCAACATGCTTCAAGTACAGTCCGTGAGTGAAGGTCTAAACAAAAAGACAACTAGGTAAACAAGAAAAGTTAATTGAGGAATTTGACCTAAAGGCAGAAAAGAAGTGGCTAAAAAAACTGAGACATGTTGAAGGAGAAGTGAACATAACAAGACAATAAGACCACACACACAAACATTCAACACATAAATAAAAGCAATCCCCATAAATTGGACACATCTATAACTTATTCACGTTTATACACATTTTTATGATCAATTATTTTCTTCATGAGTATCAGATTCCTCCATCTCTTCATCTGAATAGAGACAAAAGGCTTTTCACACACAACTGAGAATCCGGTGACAATCCATATCATGTCAGTAGACATATGCCAAAATATATTTTTCCTTCCCATTTATCTACTAACAATAGAACCTAACAGTGATCTAATTTAAATATTTAAAAATTCCAAAACATATTTTTTATTTTTTAAATAATAAAGAAATGCAAATGGTTTTCAAGATAAGTTTTATACAGTGCTTTGGGAGCCACACATACATACAGAAAGGGAACATAAGCCCTACTTGACACAAAATATAACATGAACCAAAAATCTTTATCTGGACATGAAACAAAATATAACAAAACTAATAAGGCAAATCTTTATTATTTACTAATAATTTGCCTTATTAGTAAAAGAGAGGGTGTTCAAGCAAGAATGACATTCCGACCCAAGAGAAATTGGACATGTCCAATATACAAAGGATTGTACTTAAAAATGATAAATAATAAATAATAAACTGTTGGTTCAAGCTTCTCAATAAAAGTATAACTGGCAAATAAAACTGGGACAAAATGGATACAAACACACAAAGAGAAAATAATACCTGTAGTATTCTCTGATTGCTGCCATGGACATGTCCCGCAGTCGTTCTTCTGGCCAAACCTTCTCTGAAGAAGCATTCTGGGAGACTATCGACCCTTGCAATTGAGAAAGAGGTGAAGTTGCAACAGGTCTGTCAAGATTCCGATCTGCATTCCTCAAGTCTCTGTTACCATAGTTTACATTACGCTCTAGAGCACTTGATTGATCATAAGCAGCTGGACCTGAAAACCTATCCGTAATATATCTCGACGCGAGATCATCCCTTGAACTGTATGGTGCACACTCTGATAAATTACTACAACCATTAAGACCAGTAGTCATTCTATGAGAGTCTCCAGGGATAGTATGTACATCAGAAATCGGCGAACTCAAAATTGCTGTTGATCCTCTAATGGACATTCCCCTAGCAAGACCACCTTGGGGTCCCAAGGTTATAGAATCATCACCTAAGGGTCTTTGAGGGAAAGGAACTGACAAGGTCCTAGCCTCATAAGATTGCCTTTCCTCAAAACGAGCATCCTGAGAACCATACCCCCGAACTTGAGCGGGCAGCCCACGAAGACCACCCATCTGAGCAGTAGGAGAAGACAACATTGATGATCCTCTTGGACCAAAATCCATGAGGTTCCTTCTTGCTGATGGATTGTTGCCCGGACCACGACCCAGCCTACCAGCTTGGGCCTGCCTCTCTTGCGCAGCATCTCTGTGTACCTCCTCAATCTTCTTTGGACCTTCAACTTTCCTCCTTTGTTGCCATTTATTCTTTCTCAAATCAATGGCATCCTTCAACATGAACCTCACCCTAGAAGATAAATTCATATTGTTGGATAACAATTTCATCCTTTCAAAATATGCATCCATATGTTCCTTGGCTTTGGGATGGTCAATCATCTCCCCAATAGTACTCATCAGCTTGCACAAAGCTTCAACATCTTCCTCATCAGGATCCTGATATTGACCTAGTAACTTCTTGATGCACTCATGCATTATCCTCTCTGTCAACATTTTCTTCTTATATAGTTCTCCAATCAATCTGATGTTACCCAACATGCGTCTTCTTGCCTTTATTCTTCTCTCTTCCCTTTCTTCGTCAGACTGCTTGACCTCACCCTCATCAGCCTTGTTGGCTTCTTCTTGTTCTCTTTCACCCCTCTCAAATTCCTCCTGGCACTTGTTTAATAATAATCTCTTAAAAGTTATCTTTTCATTGTCCTCACTGAAATCAGGCAACTCAGCAGCCAGATGTAAACAGAAGTTGGCATACATTTCACAGAAGGTAGGCTCCATCAGAGCCTTCTCGAAGATTTGTGAGATGACACCAGTGAGAGTGACTGCGTTGTCTACATTAACTGCTTTTACCTGTTCAAAAAGTCTCTCAAAATTCTGAGGAGTTAGTTTGTTCAATATAGCTTTCAATTGCCTCTGCTTTACCTCTTCCACATCTGCCACTTTACCCACTTCATACTTCTTCTCAGCTTTGTGCATCATCTGTAGAGGAGTTTGAGGAGTAGGAGAAGGAATTAAACCCCTCTGCTGGAAGCTAGCAGCACGCTGCCACCTTTCCCCATCAGGGCTATTTCTTTGCATTCCACCCTGATTTCCCACGGATTGCATTGGCCCAGAAAGGATCCCTCCAGCATATTGTAGAGGTGTCTGTGCACGAGGGTTCCTTAAAACACCAAAATTGCCTCCTTGGCCAGATCGAAATCCCGCATTACCTCCAATTCCATCCAAACCACGTCCAGAATGGAGAGCACTAGAAACTTTACTCCATCTGTCTTCCTCAATCACACCACTCCCACGGCGATCCATCCAAGACATCCCACCCGACCTATCTACAATTCTTCCAGGACTAGGATGTGAATCACGCTCAATAACATGAGAACTACTAATATGAGCACTCATCAAAGCCTCAGCTATGTCTGCCATGATTTCAAAACCTTCAGGAAGATCAGTGCATTGCTCCACAAATTTCAAAAGGAAATCCCGTGAGTATTTTTTAGCAGTACCCCCACTTCCATCGCTAACCTGTTGAGATTTATCAGCAACTTCCAATTTTGGTGTAGACATGTCAGCAGCATCCTCCCAGTCATCAGGTTCAAGTTTACTCTGTCCACTTTTCTCACTTGCTATAGCATCTGGTTTAGCAGCATTAATGGGAAACTGCTTCAAGCTTCCAGAAGTAGAAATACTTTCTGTGCTCTCTGAACTTAAGACAGCTTCTTTCTTTTCCTCAGGTCCCTTGTATGCATTATAAAGATCAGAAGTTGACCCGGCTGCATCTGCTTTCTGAAGAATCTCTCTTCTTTTCTTCTTTCCTTTAGATGTAGTTTTCACCTTATTTGGTTCTAAAATTGGTCTATCCTTGTTACCTGAAACCGGAAGAGACATTGAGTCACTGCCAGCATTCTCTGAACTATCCTTGACATGTGTTGAAGTTGTTTCTGGAAGATCAGCAGACTGCAGATCTGATGTGCCAGAATTTCCAGAAACAGCACCATTAGTAACTACACTATCATTTCTACTTAAAGACACATCTCTAGAATCCAATGCAGTAGAGGTAGAAGTGCCTAAATTATCACCTGTCCTGTCATATTCTGCAATACAAGTTGCAGATTCATCTTGTCCTTGCTTTAGTGTCTTCAAGGTTATCACCTCAATGCTTACCTTTGCAGCATCTTGTTCAATTTGTTTAAATTCTGTTCCATCACAGTAAATATTTTGTTTGTATCGTTCAAGAGATGGTTTATCATTTTTATCACCAATTTCCAAAATATTCTGCTTTACTAGTTTACCTTCTGATGAGTCATCTAGCTTATCATGCTTATGATTGTTCAGATTATCAACACCTTGAGCACCAGATCCCTCAGCTGAAACACAAGCAGAAACATCTGCAGAGTAGGTGATATTCACTTCAACAGCACTAGGAATGCTACTGCTGGTAGCTGATATTGTGTCAGAAGATAATGGAACATCTTCAGTGGCAATTGCTACAGAATGGTTTGTTTTAGTTCCTACAGGTTCGGAAACTCCAGTATCAGATATACCACTGTCAACAGCTTGAGAAGGCATATTAGCCTCTGTAGGAGATTGTAAAGAAACCTGTGGGAAATAACAAAAAATACATACACTATATTCAAGTAAACCAAGAACAAATTAGAATATACTTATATATATGATATATATATATATATATATATATATATATGAATAATAAAGCACTCAGATACCTGATGCTGTGATTGACCTTTCTTCCCTGGTTTATTCTGATTATCCTTCAAAGAGTTGGACCTGCTAAGAGATTCTTTCCATCTGCCTTCATCATTAGACACAACTGAGACAGAATCCTCACTCACAGCTGATGAAGGCAACATTAAAGGAATGGCTGTAAGCTTCTCAGCAGATACAGCAACAGATGCAGAAGATTGTTTTGGCAATGAACACAAAACTGAAGAATCACTGGACAACTTAGACTGTTGTGAAGAAATTTCTGAAAAAGTTTCAGACCCTTTTTGCGGCACAGAGAAGTTAGCATCACAAGATGGTGCTGAACTAGGAGATTCTCTATTTTGAACACCAGAAATACTGGAATTGGACAAAGATGAGTCCACAACAGCAGATGCACCACTTGGTTTTATAGTCACAGAAGCTACTCCCAATGGAGCTGATGACATCGCATTAGGCAAATCACGGGAATATTCTGGAATAGGTGGTTCAACAATGCCAGTAATAAGAGTGCTAGCTTTATTAACAGGCAGAGAACTAAGTGATGATGAATTCATGAAACCCACATTTTGTGGACCATTCACTGAATAATTAAATCTTGGTGGCTGAGAATTAGGAGTTATCTGACTACTTGTTAACGGAAGAGAAGTAGGAGGTGGATAATAGAGAGAACTGGTATTATAGGAGCCGGATGGATAATAGTTCATAGGATGAGAAGCCGCGAAAGATTGAACAGGCTGGGACTGAGAAGGCATGTTAGGATGAGATCTAGCACCAGATGTCCCACCATCGGAATATGCATCTGCCCTTTTATCAAGCCTCAGCTCTTCATGCGTATCGGGATGAGTTATCTTCACAGTAGTACTTCTTCGAGGACCAGCAAATTTTCCTCCTTGCTGCTGGGGATATTGGGGACTTATGCCAATACCCATGTTGCCTAACTGATGGGACAACTGATGACCCATTTGAGGAGTGAAACTCATGTTTTGGCCTTGATGCATGATCCCCTGAGGATGCATTGGATGATGTTGAAGACCTGGAACAAAAACCTGCTGTTGCACTTGTGCAGCATTTCCAATTGGTAAAGGCATCGGTATAGGCATCTGGAGGGATGTCGTTGACATACCCTGAGATTGAATCTGTGGATTAGGACCACCAAACTGTAAAGATGCCTGTGACTGGTGATATGGCATTGCCATTGAAATCCCAGTCACAGGAACAACAGAAGGCTTCTTCACCTGGCTTGCTGGGTTCGAAGCTGACACCAGAGGATCCTTCCTTGCCTTAGCTCCTACATGAGTCTCCCCAGCATTCAATTGGTGAGTGACACCTGCATCTTTCCTAGGTGGCTGCTGCTGCTTCGGAACAGGAGGTGTTGGCACTGAAGGCACAGATCTAAAAGAGTCGTGACGAGCCTGAAAGTTTAGCAATTAGACAAACAAAAACTTGCATCGCTATGAAAACACGTAAAGCAAGCTATGCCAACTTCAATTAGACAAAGTACAGAAACATAAGGGCACTCCTTTGTCAGAGCGGTCCTTTGTCAGAGCGGTTTTTGTTCATATTTGAGATAGCATCTTAAATAAGATCCTCTTTCCTTCAGAAGGAGTAGGCAGTGGCGGTAAATCTATATTGTATTACAAACATCAAGGAGATAGAGGGAAAAAAGAATAGAAGTGCATACCTGATCATGCTTCTGCTCATCTAAATTAGGAGGAGCTGAGCTTGTACGGGCAGGAATCTGAATATGATAAACAAGAACAAGATCAATTACCCACAACACCAGACATTAAGCAATTAATATATAAGAAACTTACTGCCATCCCATTCATAAAGCCAGGACTAATGGATCCAAATTGGAAAGGGAATGGCTTGGACGCATCTCCTGGGGCAGACATAAATATTCAGATTACTTCAGTCTCACAACTCACAATTAAAAAAGTCCGCAATTAATAGCAAATAAGGAAAATCATTTTGCAACACGACAATTTACTATGACCCAAGCTACAAGTCATAAAAAATAGGACCTATTCCACATCTTATGTACTACGTCAAAAACCTACAAGACTAACATACCCTTAGCAGGGGTTGTAAGAGCAGCTGGATCAGAACTCAAAGGGGGTGGTTGAGAAGTAGGAGCTTTAGGAACAACTCTGGTGCTCCTCTGTGCAGCTGATGATTCAGATGACTCTACCACATAAATTAATCAATTACATAAAAAAGACAATCATAATTTACCAAAAACTCTCAATCACATCACATAAATAACATTAGCAGTTTCTTCCATTATAAAGAGGGAGGGATCTTTCACAAGTTCTTCCAAAGTAAAACCTATATATACTGTGTCATGCATACAATTCTACTGAACAACATAACCATACACTAAAAACCAATGAAGAGAAGAACCACATTTTTTAAAAAAAATAGACACGTAAATAATCTTCCTCAAGCTTACCATGTAATTGCGGCTGTATATGGGTACCATTCTGTATGGCCCGGGCAGCAGAAGCACTATTAGATTCTGTTGAATTCACTGGGGTAGGGTTTACCCTAGATTGCCCACCTTGTGCATTATTAGACTTGTTAAAACTAGAACAAGCAACACGCAGAATCAATAAAACAGAAAAAATAAAAATAAAAATTACACTACTTATAATGGTGCAAAAATACACAAATAATAAACAATCATAACCACAATCCATGGAAAAAAAAACAAAATAAAAAAGAGACAAATTTGCAAACCCTAACTAACTCACCTCCGGCTAGAGGAAAGTGATGAAGCCGAGGTAACCGACGGCGCGGGCCCGCCGCCACCGCCCTTGACGTAGGCGCCTGAGGAACCTTGCTGCTGATTGAAGCTCGCGGATCGCCAGGATTTTTGGTACACGGCCTCGCTCTTGTCGGACTTTGATTGATTGAAGGACATATATCTCAACCCGTTGATCCCTCAAAACACAGTTTTCAGAAAGAAAAATAAAAAAGAAAAGAAAAGAAAAGAGAGAAAGAAAATTTCCCTCTTTCAATTTTCCCTGCAACCAAACAAGCAGATCCACCATATCATCATAATCACACACAACAACCCCATTAATCAAAATCAATTCCAATACAGAAAAAGGAAATAATTAAAAAAAGAACAAAAAGTATGGCAACAGAGTGAAAAACCTGAAGAGTGGAGTGTGTGTAAAATTAGGGTTTTGTTGGGTGGTGATGGCAGTGTGAGATAAACACATGGATATCTAGAAGGGGGAAAAAAAAGAGAGAGAGAGAGAGAGAGATGTATGAAAGGGTGATATGGTAGGAGAGGGAAATTTTAGAGAGAGAAAGGGGTAACAAACTGAGGAGTGAGGGAAAGGTTGAGGGTGGTCAAAAGAAGAAGGCAGGTTTTTCAGGAGATCACTATTCGAATGGGTCGCGGTTTTTGTGACACCTATTCCCACCCCCCTCTCTCTTTCTAATTCTTTTTTCTTCCACATTTAATTTTAATTATTAATTATTATTTAATATTTAATTGTTTCATTTATTTTTTTAATAATAATAACTAACGGATTGATAGACACTAAGTATTTTTATTTTATTAATTTATCTAAAAATTAACAGATGTTACACTAAGAAAAATAGTAGTTATAAGAATGAGAAAGATAATACAACAGTTAAAAGAGTGAAAGAGGTAGTGGAGTAATTTAAAAAAATATAAAATAGATATAAGTTATGAAAGTGAGTGAGGTAATGCAATAGTTAAGAAGCAGCATTTATAAGGGTGAAAAAGATAATGCAATAGCTAAGAGAGTGAGAGAGATAATATATTAGTTAAAATTGTATGTGGTAAATATAAATAAGTGATAGTAGTAAAATGGGAAAGAAAATGTGACCAAGTAAAGAGAAATCACTTTTGTCTAATAATAATAATAAATTATTTATTATTATTAGAGTTTTTTTAACAAGTGTCTTTAAGGAATCAAAAATAATTTTTTTAGTAAAGAGTAAAACATTTAAATTTTTAATGTATTAAATATACCACTTTCATTAAAAAATTTCTTTCTTTGACTCCTTAACAAATGTCTTTAGGATATTTGTTAGAAAAAACCTTATTACTATTCCTTTGCTTATGTGTCAATTCATTGTCGAATTTGGATTATTTTATGTTATTTTTCTCTTATATGATCAAGTAGAAAAGAGAGATAGATACAAAGGTATTTATTAGTAGGACTCAATCATGATTTGTGAAATTTTTTTTATAACATTTGTGTCTATATCTCCTCCACTTGACCACATAAAAGAAAAAAAGTTATGAGAGGATCTAAATCCATCTAGTGTCTCTACCAGTGTGAACATTTATGTTACGCGTGGGTGTGATAAAAATAAGAATAGTATGAATTTTAAGAATTTAGGTCTTGTTGGCGCATATTATAGAGTAAGGTGTAATCAGTAAAAAGTTAAATTAGTTGTAAAAAAGAAAGTTAAATTAGTGTATAAAAGATATAATTTTGGTCATATTAATCTTTGATTGATGGAAATTACTCTCGAGTACGGATGGTACATGTGCTTCTCGTTCATGCCTCCCCAATTCCCCCATCCCCACCCCAAATCCTCTAGCAAAAAAATCTCCATGTCCCAGTTCCCTCGGCGACCCCAAAATTATTTTAAAAAATAAAAATAAAATTAGAAAAATGAAAAAATATATAGAATTTTGTAAATAGTTTCAATTTAAGTTTGCAATATTAACAAATTTAAACAAGTTACTACTTAGTGATATTTTTTATCTTTTTTATTTTAAATTAATATAAAAATAATATAGATAGAAATTACTTAAAGGAACAAAGTATTAATACATATATGATATAACCATTAAGGACAATTTAATAATTTTTTGAAGGCGGAGTGTAACACCCCAAATTCTGACTATGTGAATAGTAATAGTAGAATTACACTGTTTTACATTTTCTGTGTGTTATAAAAATAGTTTGACATTACGAGATCATTTTTGATCATTTTGTGTGATTTACTCGAGTTAAGAAAATAATAATTTTCTCGAATAGAAAAAATCTTATTTTAATTAATTAGAAATTTGGGAGATCTTACTAAACCCAATTCTGATTGATATATATTAATCTTATAATTTTTAGGATTTAAATGTGTAATAAAATAATTTTATATTATTATAATATTATTTTATTCAACAGTACCTACTATCTCAAAAATAGTAAAAAAATTATTTGTGGACGAAAAAGTTTATGGGGCCCACGTTTAGTGTAGTGATCAACGATTCGATTTGGATAGAAAGAACCAATAAGAACAAGTCAAAATAGGTGGTTTGACTTTTTAAACCAATTAGAATGAGTCAACAAAAGAAGCATAGACTTCTTTGTGAACCGTTAGATTGTAAAGCTTACTTTAGAAGCTTTAATCTTAACTGTTGATCCGATCAATGGTATAAAACGAATCTTGACAAAACCAATAAGTAATATCCACTGTAGATGAGATCAATGGATAGGAAACCAAGTTGATTTTCAATGACTAAGATGAAGTCAACAATAGTGGCTTGAATTTGATTAGTAACTAATTAAAACTAATTTGATTGATTTAATTGCCTAATTAACAAGTTAAGTAAACTAATTTAATTATTAATTAGTTATGATTTAATTCTTAATTAGATATCTAAATATTAATTAGAGGTTATAATATATGTAATTATATGTCTAATTAATTAGTTATGTAATTAGATAATTAGTTAAGATTGGTTAGGAAACTAAAACTAATTTAATTAGCTATTTGTTTAGCAAGTAATTAGACTTGAATTAAAACAAATTAAAGTCCCTAAACTCACTTGAAGCCCACAGTTTGAAGCAGCTTGGAGGAGTCATCTACATGGTTCTTGAACCATCCATAATATCCATACAAGTCAAATTGATGACCTATGCCATGTGCTACTCCATGTGCATCCAATTGGTGATATTTTGAGTCAAGTAAATCCTCTAATTTCACTACCCATTCACGGCAGCAGCCTTCCACAATCCAATCTCACAAATTTCATTTTCTCTCTCATCCAAAAAGCTTTCATCTTTTCTCTCAAAAAAATCCCAAGAACTAAGCAACCATTTTTCCTTCCTTTTTCCTCCATAGGTTCGGCCTCTTCACCCACAAGCACCATCACTCACCTATAATTTTCACACACATCATTTTCTAAAGCTAAACAATATTCTAAACACTTTCCATTTAGAAAGTTTTCCCAAAATCACATCCTAAGTGCTTCAAAAACCCACTTCTAGCTTACTTCCTTGGAGGTAAACTTGGATTTCTATGATTTAAATTCATATTTATAATTTTCTAAGCCATGTTTGTTCCATGGTTTGTTATTATTGAGCCTTGTTTGTGATTTTACTAATTATTTTAGAATTGTTAGGAATTGTTGTGAGCCACACGAAAATTAAGGAGAAGAAGGAGAGCTTGAAAAGCTTGTCTTCAAGAGGTAAGAGGAAGATTTAACCTCACCAACCAAGTTTTGGTGGTGTGAGGATGGTTTTATACTGTGAAAAATCCATAAGGGTTCTTCACCGATTATTTGATTGTGTTTGTGTTGTGTTTGATTGTGTTTTTATGTTTGCATGTGTGATAAAATACTTAAAGCTTTGATATTTTGTGTGTATGCATAATTATGAAAGCATGAGAATGTATGTGTAAATTAGGATGTGAACAACATGATGAATCGATTGTATGATATTCCAAAGAGTACTGAGGCTTACGGTCATACCATAGAAAAAGGACCAAAGTCTTTACACTGATGAATTAAAATGAGGACTGAGCGATTTAAATGAATTTGGGAAAAAATTTGAGTATAGTAAAGTAAAAATGATTTTTTTATGGGTAGTAAAGAAAAGAAATAATGATTTTTGAAAAACAATACCATTTACTAATTTTTAGAGGAATTATACCGTAAATTTTTATAAAAGAGGGACTAAATTACAAATTTTATCAAAATGAGGGGCCATTATATAAATACTTGTTTTTAGAGGGGTCATATTGTAAATATTATTTTTAGAGGGGTCAAATTATAAATATTTTATAAAAGATGGATGATTTTGTAAATATGAATCTTATGAGAGACTTTTTCGTAAATATTAATTTTATGAGGGACTTTTTTGTAAATATTAATTTTTGAGGGACGAATTCGTAAATATTAATTTTATGAGGGACTATTTTATAAATATTAATTTTTGAGGGATTAATACGTAAATATGAGTTTTTGAGAGACTAGTGTGCAAATATGGAAAATAAAGTCAATTTTAGTATTAAAATGAGAAAAATAGTATTTTTGATTTAAACCGTAAGAAAAATATTTACACGATTTGAAAACGTTAGAAAATCGCTACGCAATTTGAAAAGGCGACAGAATTGAGTCGCGATTGAGAAAATGCGAAAAAATGACTACGTGAATAAAATACAGTAATAATACTGTTAGATTATTGTGTGGACCCCAAATGTGTGATATAAATTGAAAATGTGAATAGTGCATGGTACATGCATTGGAAAGGTCCGATGGACTGTATGAGGCTAATTGCCTAGGAGAGACTACACCTCCTGAGTGGGTGCGATATACGTGGTGTAAGTCACTCGTTGACCTTGGGGGCATTGGGGTGCGGGTTGCTTACAATGGGGAGTTGGCAGCTCTTCTGTATCGTGGGTTAGACCGACGCAACACACCAATGATCCGGACCGAGACACTATCCTTAATCATGATTTAATAAAGACTATCGTGTATATGCTAGATGTGCAAGGCTGAGCACATGGTCCGAGGCATATTAGTATCGATAAATCTTTTCGATCACTCTCTCCGACCTGAGTTGTAGCTCCATGGAGTAGGAATTGAGTCTGTGTGCATACATATAATGATAGAGGGTATTATCATAATTCCTGTTTATGATAATTGATTTATTGGTTATTTGATTATTGATAATGGCATGATTGTAATTCTTGTGTATTACATGTTTTATGGCGATAATGATGTTAGTGGCATAACTGTAATTATGATATAATAACTGTATTGAGATATTGTATGTGTTTATCTTCATTACTGCCATACTGGTATTGGCGTAGGTGATCTCACCTCTTTGTATGTATGTTCTGTGTTATAATTATATTTGTTAAGACGTCGAGCAAGAGATAGAGCGAGAAGTTGAGGAGGAGCAGATTCCTGCTGAGGACGTCGAGTTTTGAAGAGATAGAGATGCCTAGTTTCCTTGGCTACCTGAAGCTGACATTCATCGGAGGAGATGAGGCATGGACTGTTGATCTAGAGAGAGAGAGTATCTATTACATGGGAGACCTAAATATTAGACTGAGTAGACAACATTTAGGATACCCTTACTTTTCTGCCAATATTTATGTACAACTAGAGTTCCCAATATCCATTAGGCAGTATTGGGGAGCTTACTATCGTACTCCCAGTACGGTTAGTATTGTGTCGTCTGCTCGGACACCTATCCGTAGGACTGCACATCATGACGGATTCCTATATGCTGAGGAATCTGAGGAGGACCTGTCTGAGGGTTCTGCTGTCTAGTAGGACTTGGGCAATATAATAGTTTAAATTAAAGTTTAAAGTTTAAATATTTTGGAAGTCTAGTTTGTAAGATATCTAAGTGTGACAGTACTAAACGCTTGTATGTCTATATATGATGTAAATTATTTGTGACAATGTTGTTATGTTTTTATTTTCTGTTAAGTTTATCTTATTATCATCAAGAAATTTTATAACTCGTATTTATAATACAAGCACGATTTCTAATTGAAGGGTAATTTGGTAATTAAGTAACATAAAGTGTGGCGCCCTAAGGAGGGTGTTACATTAGTTGGTATCAGAGCCCAAGTTAGAGTCTTTTGGGTTTGTGGTTAGGTCTGTCTTGTCTAAGTTGTGTGATTCTCTGTAATTGTTTTCCAAAAGAAAAACAATATTGTTTGAAGACTGACCTTCACTTTTCTTTGTGTTGTTCAGTCTGATTGAATAGAACGAAATGGCTGGACGCGGAAGAGGACGCATGAATGCGAGGGCAGCAGCTGGAAATACTGGTGACAACAATCAGAATATGGCTGCAGCTATAGTAGCAATACAACGAATGGCCGAGGTTGTTGCACAGCAAAACCAAAGAGCATATGATGATGCTCATAGCTTGTCAGAATTTCGGAGGAACAACCCACCGAAATTTCACGAAGAGTTTGATCCAGAAAAGGCTGATATGTGGATCAAGGAACTGGAGAAGATATTTGAAGGCATGGGTTGTACTGATGAGCGGAAGCTTACTTTCGCAACGTTCGTGTTAGTCGGTGATGGAGAGGCTTGGTGGGCAGGAGCCCGGAGGTTAATACAAGCTGAAGGGAGAGTTGTGACATGGCAGCTCTTTAGGTAGAAGTTTCTGGGGAAGTATTTCCCAGCCAGTGTTCGACATGCTAAGGAGATGGAGTTCCTTAGTCTAAAGCAAGGGGCGATGACTGTAAGTGAGTACGCAGCAAGGTTCAAAAGCTTGTCTAAGTTTTCGAGGTACTTCCAGATGCATCCAAATGAGGAGTGGAAGTGTAGAAAGTTCGAAGAGGGGCTGAGGCTTGATATCAAGCGAGCTTTAGCAACTGTGGACATTGATCAGTTTCCAGTATTGCTAGATAAGTGCCGAAAGGTCGAGGAGATTGATCATTTGCAAGAGGCAAGGAATAAGAATTTTGGACCAGCACGGTTACAAAGGGGGAAGAGTAGCAGTGGCAACCGTTTTCAACAGAAACCATATACTAAACCAACAGTAAGTCAGAATCGGCAACAATCGTTTAGGGGAAGCTCTAGCGGCAGTAGGGCAGTTTCAACTGGAACTTCTGCACTTAAAAGTTTTAAGTGTGGGAAAGGACATCTTACCAGGGACTGTCAGCACAAGGGGGTGATTTGTTATCGATGTGGAAAGCCTGGACATTTCTCTAGGGAGTGTGATCAGCAAAAGGCGGAGCCATCAGTGGGCAGTGTTCGTACCGCAAGGCCACAGGTGGGTGGTCGAGTGTATACTATGAGCGGGGAGGAAGCCGCTAAATCCGAGGACTTGATAATGGAGGAGTGTGCTATTGAAGGCAATCCTTTAACAGTATTATATGATTCGAGAGCAACGCATTCTTTCATTGCATGTGATTGTGTGGAGCGTTTGGGATTAACTGTGACTACATTGCCATATGATTTGAGTGTTAGTACTCCTACTGATAAGCCTGTGATAACTACAAAAGTATGCTTGAATTGCCCTATATCTGTTAGAGATAGAATCTTTCATGTGGACTTGATTTGTTTGCCTCTTTCCAAGATTAATGTAATCTTAGGAATGGATTGGTTGTCTTCCAACCATATCTTGATAGACTGTGCTAGTAAAACATTAGTTTTTCCTTAGGTTAAGGATTCTAGATTCCTAACGGCTACTCAAGTGGAGGCTTGTTTGAAGGAAGGAGATCAAGGGTACTTGTTGATGTCTTCTTTGGAGGTTCAGTGTGAAGACGTTTTGAAGGATATTTTCATAGTGAATGAGTTTTCTGAAGTGTTTCCTGAAGATATACCTGGAATACCGCCAGAAAGAGAGATTGAATTCTCTATTGATTTGGTACCTGGAGCTGGACCTATATCTATGGCGCCTTATCGGATGTCGCCAGTAGAATTGGCAGAACTTAAGAAGCAGTTGGAGGATTTATTAGAGAAGCAGTTTGTGAGACCAAGTGTATCACCTTGGGGAGCTCTAGTATTGTTGGTAAAGAAGAAGGATGGAACTTCTCGTCTATGTGTAGACTACCGACAATTGAACAAGATTACAATCAAGAACAAATATCCACTACCAAGAATCGATGATCTGATGGACCAATTGCGAGGAACCGCAATATTTTCTAAGATCGATTTGCGTTCTGGTTATCACCAAATACGTGTGAAGGTGGAGGATATCCCAAAGACTGCATTTCGAACACGATATGGGCATTATGAGTATCAAGTGATGCCTTTTGGTGTGACTAATGCACCTGCGATATTTATGGACTTCATGAACCGAATTTTTCGTTCATACTTGGATAAGTTTATTGTTGTCTTTATTGATAACATCTTGATTTATTCTCAAAGTCAGGAGGAGCATGCTGAACATCTCAGAGTGGTTCTTCAGATTTTGAAGGAGAATAAGTTGTATGCCAAGTTGTCCAAATGTGAATTTTGGTTGAGCGAAGTACAATTTTTGGGGCATGTCATATCGGTGGATGGAATCGAGGTTGATGCTTCAAAGGTGGAGACAATTGTTGAATGGGAGAGACCGAAGACTGTATCGGAGATCCGTAGTTTCATCGGATTGGCCAGTTACTATCGACGATTTATTGAGGGGTTTTCGAAGATTGCAGGACCTCTTACCCAACTTACACGAAAGAATCAACCGTTTACATGGACTGAAGCATGTGAGGAAAGTTTTCAGGAGTTGAAACGACAACTGACTACTTCACCGGTTTTGATTCTACCTGATCCGAACGAACCTTTCGAGGTATATGTGATGCTTCGTATCAAGGATTGGGTTGTGTACTTATGCAGAATCGTAAGGTTGTGGCGTATGCATCAAGGCAGTTAAAAGTGCATGAGAGGAATTATCTGACTCATGACTTGGAGTTGGCCGCAGTAGTATTTGCATTGAAGGTATAGAGACATTTTCTCTATGGGGCAATGTTCACTGTTTTTAGTGACTATAAAAGTTTGAAGTATCTGTTTGACCAGAAAGAGTTGAACATGAGACAAAGGCGTTGGCTCGAGTTTCTGAAAGACTATGACTTTCAGTTATAGTATCATCCCGGGAAGGCGAATGTCGTAGCAGATGCCTTAAGTAGGAAAGCGCTTAATGCTTCTGTTATGATGATGAAGGAGAAGGAATTGATAGAAGAGTTTCAGGAAATGCGATTGTCTGTGAAGTTGACACCGGGGAAGATATGTTTGAACCTGATCACTATTTCGAATGACTTGATGGATAGAATACGAGAAGGACAAAACAGTGATCAGTATTTACAAGAAGCAAAGGAAGCAAGAAGTCAAGGAGCGGAATTGGAATTCAGCGAAGGTGTTGATGGAATTTTGAAGTTCAAAGGGAGAGTTTGTGTACCAAACGATCTAGAACTGAGGAGATCAATTTTGGATGAAGCTCATAGAAGTAAGTTGAGTATGCATCCAGGAGCCACGAAGATGTACCAAGATTTGAAATAGCTGTATTGGTGGCAAGGAATGAAGAGGGATGTAGCTGAAAATGTATCATCCTGTTTGATTTGTCAGAAGGCCAAAGTGGAACATCAGAGACCATCAAGAATGTTGCAACCTTTGCCTATTCCTGAGTGGAAATGGGATGACATAGCAATGGATTTCGTAACTGCACTGCCGAAGACTAGGAAGGGTCACGATTTTATATGGGTGATTATTGATTGGCTTACAAAGTCGGCGCACATTTTACCGATTAATATTAAGTACTCAATGGAGAAGTTGGCTCAAGTGTACATTAATGAAATTGTTAAACTTCATGGTGTACCATCCAATATAATTTCTGATCGAGATCCGCGATTTACATCAAGATTCTGGAACAGTTTGCAAGAAGCGATGGGAACTAAGCTACGTTTGAGTTCTGCTTACCATCCACAAACAGATGGTCAGTCAGAAAGGACGATTCAGTCATTAGAGGACTTGTTAAGGGCTTGTGTTCTAGAGCAAACTGATTGTTGGGATGAATTTCTACCGTTGATAGAGTTCACCTACAACAATAGTTTCCATTCGAGCATAGGGATGGCACCCTATGAGGCATTATATGGGAGAAGATGTAGAACACCGCTGTGTTGGTACCATGATGGTGAAAGTACTGTGGTAGGACCCGAGTTTATGCAACAGACAACTAAGAAAGTAAAGATGATCCAAGATAAGATGAGGACAACTCAGACGCGGCAAAAGAGTTATGCAGATAAAAGACGAAGACCGCTTGAATTTGAAGAAGGTGACCATGTATTTTTACGTGTGACGCCTATGACTGGAGTTGGACGAGTGATCAAGTCGAGGAAGCTTGATGCACACTTTTTAGTTGTTGCATTTACAAACTCAAGTGCAGGTTGTCTCAAGTAATAAATTTCTCGGGAGTCCGAGGTCGATCCACAGGGAATTGTTGAAGATTAATTAAGGTGAAGTGAATATTTTGTTACTATGATTAAAATTATTTACTTGGGTTAAAAGATCCACTCTTGGTAAATAAAATAAAGGTAAGATTAATTCCTTTTATAACTCAATTAGAATCCTCACAACATGGAGGTTCCAATCGAAAAATACAACGTTAAAAGTCTATTAAAACTATATACGTATTTATATTATGTTTCCAAAAATATTACTACCACTTATAAATGGGTTAAAACATTCATTGTGTCAATATTTTGTCTACAACAAATCAAGAACTCCACTTTATAAGGAGAGTTTCTAACACCACCACTTGTAAATGGGTTAAAGCATTCATTGTGCCAATCTCTTGTCTACAACAAATCAAGAACTCCACTTTATAAGGAGAGTTTGGAAACAAAATATAATACGTATAATGATCACTTGAAAATATATCATTTAAGCATAAGAGAGAAATTAATCTAACCTTATTTCATTACCAAGAGCTTCACCTCTTCACCCAAGTAAAATGAAACTTAGTTACTCATAGATAAGAAGAAAGAAAAGAGAGAAGAAGAAGAAGAAAAACATGACTTCAATTTAGAACAAAGGAAAATTACTACAAGAAAACTTAGTAACAAACTAGCATTATTTTGGTAACTAACACCTAATACCCTAATGATCTGTCAAGGCTTCCTTTTATAGAGGATTAGAGATACAAAATGTCAAGGGGGCTGAGTTATTAGTGGGTGGATGATTGAAAAATGAGTGGAAAATGCCAAATGATATTAAATGATATTAAATGACATTAAATGACATTAAATGAGTGGGAAATAATGGAGATTCCTTGTCTCTGAAATCATGCAGCTCTGAAGTCATTGCATTCGTCATTTTTGAACCAAATAGTCTTCATGAAAGTTGTAGGCCTGGATCTCAACTTTCAAATGGCTTTGGTTTGGATCCAATATCATTTCTACAACTCCAGATACGTTCAAATTACTACATACTGTCCAGGCCTAGTCACAGCTCCTCTGTTCTGACTTCCAAACCCAATATCACCTTCAAGGAATCCGATTCTGGAAAAGTGTTCAACATGAAAGTTGTAGATATGGGTCTTAACTATTCAGCATCCAAATTTCAATCCATTTTACAACATCTACCCCAAAATCTGTGATGAACAGTATACGTAGGTCAAGCTATCAGGAATAGTATTCTAGTTCTTGCTTCAACCCCAATTTGAGTTATCTACTTATGTGATTGGGCCTTTGAGGTATTCATGAAAGTTATAGAACTCTCTCTTATCTTTCAAATGCCACTAGAATCAGCTCCAAAGACCACCTACAGCCAAAGATATGACCCAAATACAGAAACAGTGTAAGATATGAATCACGCTGAAAAATTCAATTAAGTTCAATTTTGAGTCCAAACTTACAAAACATAATAAAACTCAATCAATTAAGTACATAAAGAGTGTAAATGACTAAGAATGAAAGCTTATTAATGTATCAAATATGTGATTATCAAACTCTCCCACACTTAGCTTTTTGCACTCCTGAGCAAAACACATAAGATCACTCAAAAAAAAAAAAAAAAAAACGAAACAGACTCAAAAGCTAAACACTCTAAAAGACTCAATTTCTAATAATATTTAAAAATGAAGAGCAATCATTCAAGTAATCAAAATATATTCATGAGGTAACATATCTTCACTTCTCAAATCAACAAGCAAGGTTATTTCAATTGAAAAGCATGAGTCAAGAATGATAGATTTTCACAAGATTCACTCTCAATCCCTCAAGTGTTTAAAAGGTAGGTATTTCACTCAATTCAACCCATGAAAATTGCACTACCATAAGCTTGCTTATCTTCTACTTCTCCACTACTCAGAACACATGCACACACAAATCATGAGGACTTTATTCAAGGTTGTAATGGGGTCAAGGTAAAGGAGGAGGTAATATAGATATGACAAGTTAAACACCGAGAGAATAAAAGAACATGAGAGAAAGTGAGTTCAATTAACAAGCATGAAAATTCATCCCAACTCCACCTAATACAAATTCTCTTTACATATTCTTTTCCTTTCCTTTATTATCTTATTGACCCTCTTCTTTTTTCAATTTTTTTTGAATTTTTTTTTTGATTTTTTGATTTTTTTTTATTTTTGATTTTTGAATTTTTTTAAGAAGAAGAACATCATATATACACATTTTTTTTAAAATATTCTGCACACACACCCCCACACTTGTTCAAGAACTCATCTAATGACAAACTAATGTTCTCTTATTCCCTAAGGTCAAGTAAGAACATGATTTTTCATTTAAGGCGCATAATGAGTTCGAAACAAAAAATAGTCAAATAAGCTCAAAGGGGTTAAGCAAAGGAAAATATGCACAAGGTTGGCTATTTGGCTAAAGTAGCTATTTCAAGAAAAATGCCTCAATCATATTCATGTATGCATATGAAAATGTAGTCTCAAAAAGAATCAAAGCAAGTTCTAGAGCAACAATTCCATGAGTGAAATTCACACAAGAAAGAAAAGAATGGTACACATGTTCAATCCATTCATCAATAAGCTCAAAATCTCACAAGGCATAATTCTATCATTCTCAATTCACCAATTCAACATCCATAACCAAGCATGTGAATTTTAAGAAAGAAGACAATTTACTCAATCATACAAATTTCCTTGAATTTGAATTGCTACTTCCACATAAATTAGTTATCTACCCCAACTAAGATGCGTCTCAAGAGTAAAATTTATTCCTTATTCTGCCATCCTTAACTGGTTTAGTAGTTACTAACAAACATATAAACACAACAAACATATTAATACACACACTTCCTAAAAAAAAATTTTTTTGGATTTTTTTTTTACACAACTCTACACACGACAAACATAAACACATTTACTATATTTTTTTATTATTATTTTTTTACCTTTTTTTTTTACACAACTATCCTTCCCCCCAACTAGATCACAACATTGTCCTCAATGTTAAAAAATAGAAAGGAAAAAGATAGAAGATAGTACATTACTGCAATCGAAAAGAGAAACTTCATACAAATAGAAACAGAAACAAAATATGACCAAAGAATGAAATTATTTATACGAGATGGAGTATCTTATTTGCTTCCTTTTCTCACTTTGCTTCACACAACATTTCCTTCGGACCACTTTAGTTGAGTGCACTCTTGGATCGAAATTTGTCATATAAGAAGAAGAAATACAACAAAATATATACATGTAGTTGTGATTGTGGCTCACATCTTCCTCCTCGGTTTTACGACCCGACCCGCTTCAACGCCTTCTATGAGTCGAGGATAGGCTTCCCATCCAATTTTCTTATAAATTGGCAAACAGAGTCTTTTTGAGTCGATTCCCAAGGCGTAACGCTCTTGCTCGTCCTTGAAGAGATTCCACAAACTAAGAAGTTCACGCTGCACAACTCCACAAGAATGCGTCTCAAGAGTCAATAAGATATTATCTAATGACTCTTTACTCAGTCCATTCTTAATGAAGAATATTTTATCTTCTCTGTTTACGGAAACCATCCCCAAAGAGTGACATCGCGTATTGCAATTCCATCGTGCACACTTGTAACAAACTTTCATTCTTTTTGCGCTTCTCCTTTTTGAAAATGAACTTTTACCGAGACCAGGCATGTATGGGATAAATGAATCTGAAGATTCACTAGCTAAACGAACCTTTGCTTCGATTATCCAATGTATATCTTCTGGGATGCCCTTATACATTAACAATCTCAGTCTTTCACACCTAGCTTCATAGACTTTTGTTAGAGCATTTAGAGGGAGAGAAGGAAAATATTTTCTTAGATTTGAGAGAATGACATCCATTTTGAAAGGAGAAGAAATCAGTTATTATGGGAAACTGAAAAACAAACCGACTTGAGAGTCACGGAGTACCGTTATCCGCCATTTAACCGGGAACACAAAGAACTACAAAAAGAAAGAAACAACATTAAAATAAATTCTACTCATAACAAGGATTAGAAAGAGAAATGGATTCTACCTCAACAACTCGATGTTCCAGAAATGGTTTGAGTCTTTGTCCATTAACCTTAAATACAATACCATTCCTAGGATTCTCAATGTCTATGGCCCCATAAGAATACACATGTTTGACAATATAAGGACCAATCCACCTAGATCTCAATTTTCCAGGGAATAGGTGAAGGCGAGAATTATAAAGCAGAACTTTTTGACCAATTTCAAAAGTTTTTCTGAAAATTGATTTGTCATGAAAAGATTTTGTTCTAGCTTTATAAATCTTTGAGTTTTCATATGCATCATTTCTTAATTCCTCAAGTTCATTCAATTGCAATTTGCGCAACTTGGAAGCATCATCAAGACTTAAGTTGAAAGCTTTAATGGCCCAAAATGCTTTATGCTCCAATTCTACAGGCAAATGACAAGATTTTCCATAAACTAACCGATAGGGAGACATGCCCAAAGATGTTTTAAAAGCAGTACGGTAAGCCTAAAGTGCATCGTTTAGTCTTAAAGACCAATCTTTACGATTTGGGTTAACTGTTTTTTTCAAAATTTGTTTAATCTCCCTATTTGCTAATTCAACTTGTCCACTTGTCTGAGGATGATAATGGGGTTGCAATTTTGTGGGTAATGCAATATTTCTTCATTAAAGATTCAAATGGTTTATTGCAAAAATGTGTTCCCCCATCACTGATGATAGCTTGAGGAATTCCAAATCGACTCAAAACATTTTCTTTTAAAAATTTTAGAACAGTTTTATGATCATTGTGCCGACATGGAATTGCCTCAATCCATTTTGAGACATAATCAAGCTCGCAACCAAAATGTACACAAATCCAAAAGATGATGGAAATGGACCCATGAAATCAATTCCCCAACAATCAAAAATTTCAATGACAAGGATAGGGTTCAAAGGCATCATATTTCTTTTAGAAATGGACCCCAATTTTTGACAACTTTCACAACTTTTGCAAAAAGTATAAGTGTCCTTGAATAAAGTGGGCCAATAAAATCCACACTTTGCAAGATTTTATGTTGTTTTCTTTGAAGAAAAATGACCTCCACATGCTTCTGAATGACAAAATCTAATGACACTACTTACCTCATTGTCAGGTACACATCTCCAAAAGATTTGATCAGGACAATATTTGAACAAATATGAGTCATCCCAAAAGAAATTTTTCACCTCAATCAAAAACTTTTTTCTGTCTTGGTGTGTCCACTGAGGCGACATCTTACCTGTTACAAGAAAATTGACAATGTTAGCAAACCAAGGCATGGAATTGACAGAAAATAAAAATTCATCAAGAAAAGAATCATTGATAGGTGTGCTATCAAAAGATGAGCCTGTTGTCAGCCTTGACAAATGATCTGCAACAACATTTTCGGCTCCTTTCTTGTCTTTTATTGTGATGTTAAATTCTTGAAGCAACAAGATCCACCGTATCAACCTAGGTTTGGCATCCTGTTTAGACATTAAATATCTAACAGCAGCATGATCAGTGAAAACAACAGTGGATGAACTAATTAAATAAGTTTAAAATTTGTCCAATGCAAAAATTACAGCAAGTAGTTCTTTTTCAGTAGTGGTGTAATTCATTTGTGCACTATTCAAAGTTCGACTTGTGTAATAAATTACATGAGGCTTACCTTCCTTTCTTTGGCCTAAAACAGCGCCAAGAGCAAAATCACTAGCATCACACATTAACTCAAAAGGCAACGACCAGTCAGGAGATTGCATGATAGGAGTAGAAGTCAAAAGACCGATTAATTTTTTAAAAGATTTCTGACAATCTTGAGTCCAATCAAATGGTGTATCTTTTGTTAGAAGATTACATAAAGGTCTAGATATGGCACTAAAGTCCTTTACAAATCTTCTGTAAAATCCTGCATGTCCTAAAAAGGAACGAACTTCTCTGACTATTTTTGGGAAAGGCAAATGAGCAATTAATTCAACTTTGGCTTTATCAACTTCAATTCCTTTAGAAGATATCACATGACCTAACACTATTCCTGAGGTAACCATGTAATGACATTTTTTCCAATTTAACACAAATCCTTTTTCTTCGCATCTTTTAAGAACTTTTTCCAAATTATCAAGACAATTTTCAAAAGAATTTCCAAAAACTGTCAAATCATCCATGAAAACCTCTAAAAAATGCTCAATCATGTCACTAAAAATACTTAGCATGCATCTTTGAAAAGTTGCCGGAGCATTACAAAGACCAAAATGCATTCTTCTATATGTAAAAGTGCCAAAGAGACAAGTAAAAGTGATCTTTTCTTGGTCCTCTAATGCAATTGGTATTTGATTATACCCTAAATAACCATCAAGAAAACAATAGTAGGGATGTCCTGCTACTCTTTCTAGAATCTGATCAAGAAATGGCAATAGAAAATGGTCTTTCCTAGTGGCTGCATTCAATTTTCTGAAATCAATACACATACGCCAACTAGATGAGACTCGGGTAGGTATTAATTCTCCTTTTTCATTTTCAACCACTGTTATTCCAGATTTCTTAGGCACAACTTGTGTAGGGCTTACCCTCAGAGATAGGATAGATAATTCCAACATCAAGTAATTTAAGAATTTCAGCTCTAACTACCTCTTTCATGTGTGGATTTAATCTTCTTTGAGATTATTGAGATGTTTTAGCATTATCCTCTAAATGGATTCTATGTGTACAGATTAATGGATTAATGCCTTTTATATCCTTTAATGTCCATCCAATTACACTTTTATGCCTTTTAAGTACTTCTATCAACTTACCTTCTTGTTCTTTGGTCAAGGATGAGGAAATTACCACTAGAGAGCTTTGTTCTTCTCCCAAAAATGTGTACTTCAACCCATCAGGTAATGGCTTCAGTTCCAGTGTGGGTACTTTTTCATGGGCATCATCATTCATGGATTTTAGCTCTTCGAATCTTGGCTTCCTTCCTTTGTATTCTATTTCCTATGTACAGTCAAGCAAAGAGCATCTTTCAGAAATATCATCATCTAATTGTGTAGCTGAATCAAATGAATTAATTAAACAGATTTCTAATGGGTCAGAAGAACTATTGGTTTGAAGATGATCATCTATAATGGCCTCAATCCCTTCAATCTCTTCATTGTCATCATAAACTTCATGTGGTTGCTTGCACATGTTGAAAACATTAAGCTCCAGTGTCATATTTATAAAAGTTAGCTTCACCACTCCATTTCTGTAATTTATCAAAGCATTAGATGTTGCTAAAAATGGGCGACCCAAAATAACAGGAATTGACTTAGAACTATCAACCATAGGTTCAGTTTCCAAGACAATAAAATCCACAGGATATATGAATTTATCAACTTATACCAACACATCTTCTACTATTCCTTTTGGAATTTTAATTGATCTATCAGCAAGTAGAAGAGTTACAGAAGTTGGTTTTAACTCACCAAGGTTGAGTTGCTGATAAACTGAATATGGAAGTAAATTAACACTAGCACCAAGATCAAGTAAAGCTCGTTCAATTTTATGTTCACCAATAATGCATGAAACTGTAGGACAACCAGGGTCTTTATATTTCAACTCATTATTGTTTTGAATAATGGAGCTTACCTGTTCAGTCAAAAATGCATTCTTTTTCACATGATGTTTTCTTTTAACAGTGCACAAATCTTTCAAATATTTGGCATAAGAAGGAATCTGTTTGATAGCATCTAACAGAGGAATATTGACCTTCACTTGTTTAAAGATTTCAAAAATGTCACTGTTATGATTCACTTTACTTGAATTGTTTAATGCTTGAGGAAATGAGGGTGAAGACGAGGATTTGATCTCCTTTTGGCTAGGTGACTTATCAACTTCTTCCTCATCTTTGGGAATTGACTCATCATCTTTCTCAAAAAGTTCAGGAATTTGTTTTTCAACAACCTTTCCACTCCTAAGAGTTATCACTGAGTTAACTTGATCTATTTTTTTGACTTTCTGAACTACCCTCATTTAGGCTAAACTGACCCTTAGGATTTGGTTGAGGTTGAGATGAAAACTTTCCTTTCTCATGAATGGCAAGTGCAGAAGAAAGTTTAGCAAGAGTATCTTTTATGTCAATCATGGCTTGAGTGTTTTGACTATTGATGGCCTCTTGTTTTTCCATGAATGCATGCAATGTTCCTTCAAGGTTTTTCCTATATGGTGGGACATAGGTGCATATCCTTGAGGATTTTGAGAATCTTCTTTGTGCACGAGGAGGTGGTGGTTGCATGAATTGTGGGTGGTTGCTATTCCTCCAACCGAAATTCGGGTGATTTCTCCATCCGGATTGTATGTATCCGAAAAAGAAGAAGTGAATGGCTTTTTAAAATTATTCATTGCATTTACTTGCTCATGCATAACTTCTTTAAAAATAGGAATTTTTGGACATTCATTTGTTGAGTGTCCTAATTCATCACAAATGCCACAAATTTCTTCATTTTGCCTGATTTGATTTCTTTTACTTTCCTGATTCCATGGCTTCAACCTTTCTAGCCAAACTAGCAAACCTAGCATTTAGATCTTCTTCTTGACTAAGATGATATTTTCCTTTATTAGCATTTGCAAGGTTAAATCTAATTGAATTTTCAGAAGGATTAGTACCATGCCAAGATTGAGAATTTTCAGCCAAATGGTCTAAATAGTCTAAAGCTTCATTAGGTTCTTTATCAAGAAATTCACCATTGCACATTGTTTCCACAAATTGCTTGGTTTCAGGTGTTAACCCTTCATAAAAGAAACTTAAAGTGCGCCATTTTTCAAAATCATGATGTGGGCAAGAATTCAATAAATCTTTAAAACGTTCCCAACTTTGAAAATATGCTTCATTTGAATTTTGGAAAAAAATTTGGATTTGTCTTTTCAAAGCATTAGTTTTATGTGTTGGAAATTTTTTTTTCAAAAACTCACATTGCATTTCTTGCCATGTGCCAATTGATCTTGGTTTCAAAGTGTTAAGCCAAGATTTTGCTTTATCTTTCAAAGAAAAAGGAAACAATTTAAGCTTAACAACCTCTTCAGTGCAAGTTTGATCATGAAAAGCAGTACATACTTCTTCAAATTCTTTTAGATGTAAATATGGGCTTTCAGATTCTAAACCATGGAAATTAGGAAGTAAAGAAATCATACACGACTTGAATCTAAAATTGTTGGTATTATTTGGAAAGATAAAACATGATGGACTAGAATTTCGGGATGGTTGCAAATACTCACGCATGGTTAAGCGGTTGATTTTCATGTTCATCATGCACACTTTCGTTTTCACCATTGTGCTTAATGTGTGTGATTGTGATTCAAACAAATCAATATGTAAAGTACCTGGATTAACTCTAACCAAACGATTTAATTTAAATCACGATACCAACTAAGCATAAACAAGTAACTTACAATAGAAAAAAAAATAAACAAGCTAGCAGTATAAACAGTCCATTAAATATTAACAAAGGTGTGGTATAAACCAACCACCAAATAAGAAAATAACAAAGGTGGAGTAATAAACCAACCACCAAATAAAATAAAAATAAATAAATAAATAAAAAGTTAGTATGCGAGATAAATTAAAATGTTAGAAGCGAGATAAAGAAAAAGTTAGATAGTTAGTAAGAAAGTTAGTAAGTTACTAAACAAAAAAAAAAAATGAGAAAATAAATAACAAAAAAAAAAAAAATACAAAAAATAAAGTACAAAAAAAAAATAAATAAAAGGGAGAGTTACCCCACTAAGTTAAAATGTACAAGAAAATAAAATGGAGAATTACCCCCACTGTACAGAAATTAAAATGCAAAAAATAAAAATAAAAAAAATAAAGTGCGGAAAGTAAATTTAAAGAAAAAAAATAAGTAAAAGGGAGAGATTCCCCCACCAAGTTCGTACGTAAAATAAAAGGGAGAGGTTCCCCCACTAGTTAGTATGTTAGTATATATACAATTTTTTTTTTTTACACCAGAAATTCAGTCTTCAAATCAAGTCCCCGGCAACGGCGCCAAAAACTTGATCCACACTTTTTAGTTGTTGCATTTACAAACCAAAGTGCAGGTTGTCTCAAGTAATAAATTTCTCGGGAGTCCGAGGTCAATCCACAGGGAATTGTTGAAGATTAATTAAGGTAAAGTGAATATTTTGTTACTATGATTAAAATTATTTACTTGGGTTAAAAGATCCACTCTTGGTAAATAAAATAAAGGTAAGATTAATTCCTTTTATAACTCAATTAGAATCCTCACAACATGGAGGTTCCAATCGGAAAATACAACGTTAAAAGTCTATTAAAACTATATACGTATTTATATTATGTTTCCAAAAATATTACTACCACTTATAAATGGGTTAAAGCATTCATTGTGCCAATATTTTGTCTACAACAAATCAAGAACTCCACTTTATAAGGAGAGTTTCTAACACCACCACTTGTAAATGGGTTAAAGCATTCATTGTGCCAATCTCTTGTCTACAACAAATCAAGAACTCCACTTTACAAGGAGAGTTTGGAAACAAAATATAATACGTATAATGATCACTTGAAAATATATCATTTAAGCATAAGAGAGAAATTAATCTAACCTTATTTCATTACCAAGAGCTTCACCTCTTCACCCAAGTAAAATGAAACTTAGTTACTCATAGATAAGAAGAAAGAAAGAGAGAAGAAGAAGAAGAAAAACATGACTTCAATTTAGAACAAAGAAAAATTACTACAAGAAAACTTAGTAACAAACTAGCATTATTTTGGTAACTAACACCTAATACCCTAATGATCTGCCAAGGCTTCCTTTTATAGAGGATTAGAGATACAAAATGTCAAGAGGGCTGAGTTATTAGTGGGTGGATGATTGGAAAATGAGTGGAAAAAAATGACATTAAATGACATTAAATGACATTAAATGAGTGGGAAATAATGGAGATTCCTTGTCTCCGAAATCATGCAGCTCTGAAGTCATTGCATTCGTCATTTTTGAACCAAGTGGTCTTCATGAAAGTTGTAGGCCTGGATCTTAGTTTTCAAATGGCTTTAGTTTGGATCCAATGTCATTTCTACAACTCCAGATACGTTCAAATTACTACATACTGTCCAAGCCTAGTCACAGCTCCTCTGTTCTGACTTCCAAACCCAATATCACCTTCAAGGAATCCGATTCTGGAAAAGTGTTCAACATGAAAGTTGTAGATATGGGTCTTAACTATTCAGCATCCAAATTTCAATCCATTTTACAACATCTAGCCCAAAATCTGTGATGAACAGTATACGTAGGTCAAGCTGTCAGGAACAGTATTCTAGTTCTTACTTCAACCCTAATTTGAGTTATCTACTCATGTGATTGGGCCTTTGAGGTCTTCATAAAAGTTATAGAACTCTCTCTTATCTTTCAAATGCCACTAGAATCAGCTCCAAAGACCATATACAGCCAAAGATATGACCCAAATACAGAAACAGTGTAAGATATGAATCATGCTGAAAAATTCAATTAAGTTCAATTTTGAGTCCAAACTTACAAAACATAATAAAACTCAATCAATTAAGTACATAAAGAGTGTAAATGACTAAAAATGAAAGCTTATTAATGTATCAAATATGTGATCATCAAAGCTCACTCCGAAGTTTATTGGACCGTATCAGATACTTCGTCGGGTAGGTCCGGTAGCTTATCAGATTGCACTACCACCGTTCTTATCAAATCTTCACAATGTATTTCACGTATCACAACTACGAAAATATATTTCTAATCCGACTCATGTCATCGAACCAGACACTGTACAATTGAAGGAAAACTTGACTTATGAGACGTTTCCAGTCAAGATTGAAGATCGCAGGATCAAGCAGCTTCGAGGAAAGGATATCGCATTGGTTAAAGTGGTATGGAATGATGTAAGTGGTGAAGCCACATGGGAGTTGGAAGAGAAGATAAGAGAGCAGTATCCGTTTTTATTTTGAATACGTATGTCAAGTTTCGAGGACGAAACTTTATTTTAGAGGGGGAGAGTTGTAACACCCCAAATTCTGACTATGTGAATAGTAATAACAGAATTACACTATTTTACATTTTCTGTGTGTTATAAAAATAGTTTGACTGTTCTGAGATCACTTTTGATCATTTTGTGTGATTTGCTCCGAGTCAAGAAAATAATAATTTTCTGCCCAGAAAAAATCTTATTTTAATTAATTAGAGCTGGGAGATCTTACTAAACCCAATTCTGATTGATATATATATTAATCTTATAATTTTTAGGATTTAACTATGCAATAAAATAATTTTGTATTATTATAATATTATTTTATTCAACAGTACCTACTGTCTCAAAAATAGTAAAAAAAATTATTTGTGGACTCGAAAAAGTTTATAGGGCCCACGTTTAGTGTAGCAGTCAATGATTCTCACTGGACAGAAATCTGAACCAATAAGAACAAGTCAAAACAGGTGACTTGACTTTTTAAACTAATTAGAATGAGTCAACAAAAGAAGCATAGACTTCTTTGTGAACCGTTAGATTGTAAAGCTTACTTTAGAAGCTTTAATCTTAACCGTTGATCCGATCAATGGTGTAAAACGAATCTTGACAAAACCACTAAGTAATATCCACTGTAGTTGAGATTAATGGATAGGAAATCAAGTTGATTTTCAATGGCTAAGATGAAGTCAACAATAGTGGCTTGAATTTGATTAGTAACTAATTAAAACTAATTTGATTAATTTAATGGCCTAATTAATAAGCTAAGTAAACTAATTTAATTATTAATTAGTTATGATTTAATTCTTAATTAGATATCCAAATATTAATTAGAGGTTATAATATATGTAATTATATGTCTAATTAATTAGTTATGTAATTGGATAATTAGTTAAGATTGGTTAGGAAACTAAAACTAATTTAATTAGCTATTTGTTTAGCAAATAATTAGACTTGAATTAAAACAAATTAAAGTCCCTAAACTCACTTGAAGCCCACGGTTTGCAGCAGCTTGGAGGAGTCATCTGCATGGTTCTTGAAGCATCCATAATATCCATACAAGTCAAATTGATGACCTATGCCATGTGCTACTCCATGTGCATCCAATTGGTGATATTTTGAGTCAAGTAAATCCTCTAATTTCACTACCCATTCACGGCAGCAGCCTTCCACAATCCAATTTTACAAATTTCATTTTCTCTCTCATCCAAAAAGCTTACATCTTTTCTCTCAAAAAAATCCCAAGAACCAAGCAACCATTTTTCCTTCTTTTTTCCTCCATAGGTTCGGCCTCTTCACCCACAAGCACCATCACTCACCTATAATTTTCACACACATCATTTCCTAAAGCTAAACAATATTCTAAACACTTTCCATTTAGAAAGTTTTCCCAAAATCACATCCTAAGTGCTTCAAAAAGCCACTTCTAGCTTACTTCCTTGGAGGTAAACTTGGATTTCTATGGTTTAAATTCATGTTTATAATTTTCTAAGCCATGTTTGTTCCATGGTTTGTTATTATTGAGCCTTATTTGTGATTTTACTAATTATTTTAGAATTGTTAGGAATTGTTGTGAGCCACACGAAAATTAAGGAAAGGAGGAGAGCTTGAAAAGCTTGTCTTCAAGAGGTAAGAGGGAGATTTAACCTCACCAACCAAGTTTTGGTGGTGTGAGGATGGTTTTGTACGGTGAAAAATCCATAAGGGTTCTTCACCGATTATTTGATTGTGTTTGTGTTGTGTTTGATTGTGTTTTTATGCTTGCATGTGTGATAAAATGCTTAAAGCTTTGATATTTTGTGTGTATGCATAATTATGAAAGCATGAGAATGTATGTGTAAATTAGGATGTGAACAACATGATGAATCGATTGTATGAGTACTCCAAAGAGTATTGAGGCTTACTGACCATACCATGGAAAAAGGACCAAAGTCCTTACACTGATGAATTAAAATGAGAGCGAAAGCGATTTAAATGAATTTGGGAAAAAATTTGAGTATAGTAAAGTAAAAATGATTTTTTATGGGTAGTAAAGAAAAGAAATAACGATTTTTGAAAAACAATACCATTTACTAATTTTTAGAGGAATTATACTGTAAATTTTTATAAAAGGGGGACTAAATTACATATTTTATCAAAATGAGGGGCCATTATATAAATACTTATTTTTACAGGGGTCATATTGTAAATATTATTTTTAAAGGGGTCAAATTGCAAATATTTTATAAAAGAGGGATGATTTTGTAAATATGAATTTTATGAGGGACTTTTTCATAAATATTAATTTTATGATGGACTTTTTCGTAAATATTAATTTTTGAGGGACTAATTCATAAATATTAATTTTATGATGGACTATTTCATAAATATTAATTTTTGAGAGATTAATACGTAAATATGAGTTTTTGAGAAACTAGTGTGCAAATATGGAAAATAAAGTCAATTTTAGTATTAAAATGAGAAAAATAGTATTTTTGATTTAAACCGTAATAAAAATATTTACGCGATTTGAAAATGTTAGAAAATTGCTACGCGATTTGAAAAGGCGACAGAATTGAGTCGCGATTGAGAAAATGTAAAAATATGACTACGTGAATAAAATACAGTAATAATACTGTTAGATTATTGTGTGGACCCCGAATGTGTGATATAAATTGAAAATGTGAATAGTGCATGGTATATGCATTGGAAAGGTCCGATGGACTGTATGAGGCTAATTGTCTAGGAGAGACTACACCTCCTAAGTGGGTGTGATATGCGTAGTGTAAGTCACTCGTTGACCTTGGGGGCATTGGGTTGCGGATTGCCTACAATGGGCAGTTGGTAGCTCTTCTGTACCGTGGGTTAGACCGACGCAACACACCAATGATCCGAACCGAGACACTATCCCTAATCATGATCTGATAAAGACTGTCATATATATGCTGGATGTGCAAGACTGAGCACGTGGTCCGAGGCATGTTAGTACCGATAAATCTTTTCGATCATTCTCTCCGACCTGAGTTGTAGCTCCATGGAGTAGGAAATTGAGTCTGTGTGCATACATATAATGATAGAGGATATTATCGTAATTCCTGTTTATGATAATTGATTTATTGATTATTTGATTATTGATAATGGCATGATTGTAATTCTTGTGTATTACATGTTTTATGGCGATAATGATGTTAGTGGCATAACTGTAATTATGATATAATAACTGTATTGAGATATTGTATGTGTTTATCTTCATTACTGCCATACTGGTATTGGCGTAGGTGATCTCACCTCTTTGTATGTATGTTCTGTGTTATAATTATATTTGTTAAGACGTCGAGCAAGAGATAGAGCGAGAAGTTGAGGAGGAGCAGATTCCTGCTGAGGACGTCGAGTTTTGAAGAGATGGAGATGCCTAGTTTCCTTGGCTACCTGAAGCTGACATTCATCGGAGGAGATGAGGCATGGACTGTTGATCTAGAGAAAGAGAGTATCTATTACATGGGAGACCTAAATATTAGACTAAGTAGACAACATTTAGGACACCCTTACTTTTCTGTCAATATTTATGTATAACTAGAGTTCCCAATATCCATTAGGCAGTATTGGGGAGCTTACTATCGTACTCCCAGTACGGTTAGTATTGTGTCGTCTGCTCGGACACCTGTCCGTAGGGACTCGCACATCATGATGATTCATATATCTTTGAGGAATCGAGGAGGACCCGTCGAGGGTTCATTGTCTAGTAGGACTTAGGCAGTATAATAGTTTAAATTAAAATTTAAAGTTTAAATATTTTGGAAGTCTAGTTTGTAAGATATCTAAGTGTGACAGTACTAAACGCTTGTATGTCTATATATAATGTAAATTATTTGTGACAATGTTGTTATGTTTTTATTTTCTGTTAAGTTTATCTTATTATCATCAAGAAATTTTATAACTCGTATTTATAATACAAGCACGATTTCTAATTGAAGGGTAATTTGGTAATTAAGTAACATAAAGTGTGGTGCCCTAAGAAGGGTGTTACACGGAGACCCTGCATGACAGTGGATATGATCCTTGTCTTTGTCCTTGAGTGAGAAAATTTCCCAAATTTAGGTCCCCAAATGGGGTAATCCTCGCTGAGATATCCAAATGCAAGGAGATTTTGCAATCCCTACTCTCAAGGTCCCTGAATTGTATTACATCATTCAAATTAGTCCCTGAATGTCCACACATTAACTAGTGTCAAGGAGTAATTTGAATGACGAAATGCACATTTAGGGACTTCGAGAATAATTTCCATCATTCAAAGACTAATATGACCAACGTTGTTGCTTGCAAGGTCTAATTTGACCATTCACTCAAGGTCTAATTGTAACACCCCAACTTTTGGGGATAATGACAATATAGTCCCGAAATATACTGTTTTGTAAATTCTGTGAGCAGTAAATTAAATTTGACTGTTTTGTGAGTGTACTTGACTGTTGTATGTGATTTGCTCCGACCTAGGGAAATAAAAATTTTATGGCCGGAAAAATCTTATTTTAATTAATTGGAGCTGGGGGATCTTACTAAACCCAATTGATTGATATATATATTAATCTCATAATTTTTAGGATTTAAGCGTGTAATAAAATAATTTTATATTATTATAATATTATTTTATATTACACGATCTCTTGTCTCAAAAATAGTAAAAATTTGCTTGATTTGACCACGATATTTAAAAATCTTGTGGGACCTGCGTTTAGGAAAAGCAGTCAACTGTGCTGATTAGACAAATTCTAGCCAATGAGAGCAAGTCAACAAAAGTGGCTTGACTTTTTTTAAACCAATAGGAAAAGGTCAACAAAAGGAGCATGGACTTTGATTTGGACCGTTGGATGAAGACTTAGTTAGGAAGCCTTTGATTTCAACCATTGATCAAATCAATGGTGAGATTAGAATTCCAACTTTATGATTAATTCATATCTACCTTAGATCTAATCTATGGCTAGGAATTAAAGATGAAATCAATGGTTAGAATTAAGTCAAAAATAGTAGGCTTGAATTTGGTTAGTAGTTAATTAAGCTTAATTTGACTAATCTAATTACCTAATTAACAAACTAAGTGAACTAGCTTAGTTATTAATTAATTATAGTCTAAATACTAATTAGATATCCTAATATTGATTAAAGGTTATAATATATGTTAATATATATTAAACTAATTGATTATATGATTAGAATGTTGATTTAGTTTTAATAGGATAATTAACCTAATTAATTGCCTAATTAATTAGCATATAATTAGGTGTAAATAGAAAACAATTAAACCCCTAAAATCTAAGGAGGGCACACGGTTTGGGCAGCAGCCTTGAGAGGCTTGGTGGCTAAGTTCTACTAGCTTCTTGAACCCTCCAAATGTCATAAACCATGTGCACACCATGTGAACTCAATTAGATCTTTACTTAGCAAATTCAAACACTCAACCTCACTCAAAAAGCCACTCACGGCAGCAACCCCTTCTATTTCCCTCTTCACTTTTATTTCACACTTATCCTAAATCTAAGCTATTCATTTTCTCTCCAAAAATACCAAGAAGCCATGCATACTTTTTCTTCCATTTTCTTCCCTCTATTCGGCCATACACCTCACCCACACAACCAAACCTCTATAATTTTATCTCATCATATTTTCTAAACCCAAATCCTATTCTAAACACTTTTCATTCACAAAGTTTTTCCAAATTCCTACTCTATCTTGTCCAAAATCCAACCTTTTGCTTACTTTCTTAAGGGTAAGTTTTGATTCTATAGTTCAAAATTGGATTTCTAATTTTTCTAACCATGATTGTTCCATGGTTTTCCAATATTGTACCTTGTATTTGTTTTTACTAATTGTTTAAGAATTTTAGGGATTTGTTTGGGAGTCACACGAAATTTCAAAGAAAGAAGGAAACTAACCGATTAATTGTCTTCAAGAGGTAAGAGGGAGATTTAATCTCATCAACCCTAAGTGGTGATGGGAAAATGGATTTGTTTGTGTGTATGGAATCCATAAGGATTCATTTGTGTGGTTGTTTATTGTATTTATTATTTATTTGTGTAATTGTTTAAATGCTTTCCTATTTGTGATTTATTTTGCTATGCATGATTATAGCTTTTATTATTTTTGCTATGCATGTTTATGGCTTTAAAATATATTGTATGTATATTATATGTGATTATATAATTGCATGTGTTTATAATTGTATATAATTGTATAATTATTAAAATAGGATGTGAATAACATGTACGATTTGCATGAGTGTTCCAAAGAACACACTATGAGGCTCACGACCTTACATCAAAATAGAGAACCAAAATATTTTCAGCAATTTTCTAAATCACTGATTTAAAGAATCTAGGTAAAATAATTAATTTAAAGTTAATTTAAGTTAATTATGGCCAACATGCCATTTAGAGTATAATTGAATACCATTTTATTTTCTAAGATAGGTTAGGTAATTGATTTACAACACAAATTGATTCCAATGAATCATTAAGAAAAATAAAAGAAATAAATTTAGTCCAAGAATTTTAACTTAGCAGACATTAGTTTAAATAAAAATTAAATTAGACGCTTGAAAAATACTAACGTAGAGCTCATTTCATAAATTTTGAAGCGCGTTAGTAAGTTTCAAAGTGAAATTATTGGGTAAAAATAAAATAAACTATATTTAGAGAAAAACGTTAAAAATACCTTATACTGATTTTATAGGCAAAATGCTGCCGAAATTTACTAAAATCAGACGCATAAAATGAAAAGATTCCATACTATATTTATAACACAAGAAAATTATTCTACGTATTTTAAAAATGTACTAGATATAATCTACACATATTTAAGATGATAATTTAAAGCTATTCGGTTAAGAAAATGAATTAAAAATCCTACGCGATTGAGAAAATGATTTAAAAAGATTTTGTGATGTTTAAAAATGTCAAAATATATTTATGCGATTTAAAAACGTTTGTGAAAACAACGAGATTGTGAAAACGTGATAAAATTCCTATGCGATTGAAAGATATTGTGAGTTTTGCTGTCGGGCCAAAGTGGTGGACCCGGACATGTTGTGGTGTAGTACTGTCAGGTGGGACGTATTATACTTTGATATTTTGTGACTAAGGGCATTTTGATAATTTTTTGTAATTATGGTAAAATTTGGATAATAAGGGTATTTTTGTCATTTTAGATCATACTTAGAGTGTTGTGCCAATTTGGGTTATAATTGGTGATTGATTGACGAGGCGAATTACACCGTGTTTGGGGTGATAAGCATAGTGTGGTTCATTTATGAACTTGGAGGCATTAGTGTGCGGAGGATCCCATATGTGGACAGTGGTAGCACCTCTGGGCCGTGGTAACGGGCAACACACTAATGATCTTGACAAGCACTATTCTTAATCAAGATCTTGAGGGGATTATTAAGTACTATGCCTGTGGTACACGATGTTTGGACTGTGTACTGCTACACGATGTTTTGGAATTGTGGGCTATAGACACAAAGATTGGACAGTGCAATAGTTTGGTTGGGCAGCCATAAAGTATTATTAGTTTTTATTCGGATCATTCCCTCAGATATCCGTGTTTAGCTCCATGGAGTAGGAACGAGTCAGTGTGTGTATCATTCATCATTTTAAATGTTTATTATGTTCATGCATTATTTGTATTTTACTGTTCTTGCATCATCTGCACTTTACTGCTTACCATATTCTGAAAAAATATATGATGTACTGTTTTAATATATTATGTATAATATGTGTTATTTTAATATTTATTGCTTTAATATATTATGCATAATATAATGGTATGTGTTATTTTAATATGTATTACTTTGTTATATTATGCATGAAATGTTGGTATGTACTGTTGGAATATTTGTTTGTATTGTCGTTTTCTTTATTGCCATGCGGGTAATGGTGTAGATTATCTCACCTCTCTATATGTTTTCTCGATATTATTATATTATTTCCATAAAGAGTTTGAGGAAGAGGGAGAGGAACAGCCTCTTGAGATACAGTATCCGGACAAGCGACAGCCGGGCGAGCTATACGAGGAAGAGGAGCCAGTAGATCACACTGAACATCAAGACTAATCTTGAGATCATGGCGTTACCAGGATTCCTCGGGTTTGTGAGACTGGAGTTTCACGGGGGTTCTGAAGCCTGGCGTCTGCGAGTAGATAGAGGCACAGTTGTATACGTGGGACGTTTGACTGTGTCCCTATGTAGAGAGTATGACGGAGATGTCATATTCACTACTATGTTGTATTTATATTTAGAGTTACCTCTGACTCTTAGGCGTTACTGGCAAGGAATACTCCATGCGCCTAGTGAGCTCAGTAGCGAGTCAACCGCTCGGACTCGTGTCCGTAGTACTATGGGACCTAGAACTATGGGACCTCCAAGAGCTCTGAATTACGAGGATCTTTCTGAGGATGATCCATCGGAGGATTAGAGAGCTCTGAGGTGCACTTGGGCAATATTATGTCTTAGTTTTATGATGTCTTTTACTATTTTATCAAATGCTTGTAGATGTAAATTATGCGTGTACTAAAGAAAAATCACATGTATATTATGGTGAGTTTATGTTTCTTATATTTTGTATTCCGTGTTATTTTATTTAATGTTATAATTATAAAAGGAAAAAATTAGATATATACCACAAATATTATTTAAGTATCAAAATGTTTTTACAACTTGGGTAAGGATTTTATTTATTTTTATTTTCTGCATCATAAATGTGACATCCCCAGAAAGGGTGTTACATTAGTTAGTATCAGAGCCCAAGTTAGAGTCTTTTGGGTTTGTGGGTAGGTTTGTCTTGTTTGTGCTGTGTGAATCTCTGATATTAAACATAGAGATATGTTTCGATTTCCGAAAGGAAACGATTTTGTGTGAAATAGCTACGTTTAGTTCGTTGTGTGTCGATTTTGTTTATCTTTGAAGAAAGATAATGGAACGTTATGAACATGAGCGTGTGGACGCGCAATGTGATGAAGATCGTATAACCGCAGCTAGAAGCGTGATGCACAAGGCGATTGAAGTAGTAGTACTACAGAGACAGATGGTCATTCAGCAGCAGGAACTGATAATTGAACTTCATAGCTTATTAGGATTGGAGCAGCCATTGGATGCGAGGAGCTGTTACTTAGAATCTTCGATAATTCAAAATAGGAGGAAGCGTAAGGTCAATCGTTTTCAGTGAAAGTCGTATGTACAATCACCGGGGAAGCAATAACGAACAAAGAAAGGAAGTATGAGTGACAACGATTTTGGTCAAACTGTGGCATCACCAACGAAGTGCTTGAAGTGTGGAAAGCCTGAACACTTATTCAAAGAGTGTGATCAGCTGAAGATGGAAACTTCCATTAGTAATACATGTGTTTCAAAATCTCGAAATAGAAGAAAGAGCCAATGCAAGAAGTGTAATGAGAATATTCAAAGACAAAAACTTAAGAAGCGAGAAAGTCATGCCATAGAGGGTAATCTTAAAACTGTGCTGTATAATTCGTGAGGTAACTCATTCTTTTGTGATCTGTGACTGTGTGAGTATTTTGGAGTTATCTGTGTTTTACTTCTTTTCATAATGTTACTTCAACTCCTAAACTTGCTATTACTATTTGAACCTGTTTAAAACTATCCAATTATTATTAGAGTTTGAAACTTTTTATTGATCTGGTTTGTCTATTTATTTCTCAAATAGACTAAGTAAATCAAATTCATCTATTTGTGTCTTTGTTATAGCATGATCTGAGTATTTCTACTCTTCTTGATTAAACTTGTTGCTTATGCTCGAGTTTTCTAATTCTACCCTATTTCTATTGAATATCAAATCTTTTCTGTTGATTTGATTTGTTTATCTAAAATTACATCTATTTGAGATCCTGATTTTTAACTGGATTGGTCATTTACTAACCATATCCTACTACATTGTTGCAATGCAATTTAGTATTTCTTTGACCTGAGATTTTTGGATTTGAATCCAGAAAGTTCATTTCTAAAATTATTGGACTATGTTCCTTTCGAAATCTATTCGACCATCTCAAATTCTTGGTTGGACTAATCTGGTAACCTACTTAATAGTTTTATTACTTTTCCTTATGACCTTCATAGTATCTTTCATGTGTTTCACTTAAGAAGGATTATTCTTGATCTAACTTATGTCATACTACCAAATACAGTGCAATTAGAAGAAAACTTGATCTATGAGACATTTTCTGTTAAGATTAAAAATTGACAAGTAGAATAACTTCTCTTGATGAAGAAAATCTGGGATGATGTGACGACAGGGGAGCCAGAAGATCAAATGAAGGAAATTGTTGTTCGTTCCAAGATCGACTTGTGTGCTGGTTGTTATCAGATTCGCGTAAAGGTAGAGAATGTTCCTAGACAGTTTTTCAGATGCGTTGCAAGCACTATGAATATTCAGTACTACTATGAATATTCAGTACTACCATTCGGGGTAGGGAATGTTTTGACGATGTTCACGAATTATATAAATAAGATCTTTCTTTCTCACTTAGGCAAAATTGTCATTATTTTTGTTGGCAATATTTTGACCTATTCTTGAAATTCAAAGGAACATGCTGAAGATCTCAATGCAGCTCTTCAATTTCTGAAGAAGAAGAAGGAGCTATGCGTGAAACTAGTCGGATGCAAGTTCTGTTAGAAGAAGTTCAACTCGTGGATTTAGATTGAGTGTGGACATCGAATAGAAATGTGGTGGCGTATACTTCAAGGCAGTGGAACGTGCGTGAGAAGGATTATTCGATTTACGTTTTTGGGATACGCGGTAGTTGTTGTGCAAAGAAGATCTGAAGACATTTTCTTTCCTATAAAATTCACCATAATTTTAAAGGCTTGAAGTACCTGTTCAATCAAGAAAGGCTTGGATATTAGGAAGAGACGAATAGTTAGAATTTTCTAAGGACTTGTTGGGATGAATTTCTAGTATTGATAGAATTCATATACAACGATAGTCTTGTTCGAGTATAAGGATGACACCCTATGAGGCATTATATGGGAGACGTTGTGGAATGCCATTGTATTGGTATCATACTGTGGAAAGTAGTATTGTAGGACCCGAGAACAACTGAGAAAGTGGAGATAATTCGAGACAAGATGGGGACGACTCAGACGCGACAAAAAAGTTATGCTGATAAAAGACAGAGACCGCTTGGATTTGAAGAAGGCGATCATGTATTTCTACGTGTGACACCTATGACTGGGGTTGGACAAGTAATTAAGTCGAGGAAACTCACTCTGAAGTATCGGGCCGTATTAGATATTTCATCGATAGATTCGATAGTTTATCAGATTTCACTACCACCATTCTTATCGAATCTTTGTGATGTATTTTACGTATCACAACTACGGAAATATATTTCTAATCTGACTCACGTCATCGAATCAGACACTGTACAACTGAATGAGAATCTAGTATGAGACGTTTTCAGCCAAGATTGAAGATCGAAGGGCAAAGTAACTTCGAGGAAAGGAGATCGCATTAGTTAAAGTAGTTTAGAACGATGTAGTGGTAGAGCTACATGGGAGTTAGAAACTAAGACGAGGGAGCAATACCCTCAATTGTTTGATGTATGATGAATTTCGGGGACGAAATTCTTATTAGTAGGGGAGAGTTGTAACACCCCAACTTTTGGGGATAATGACAATATAGTCCCGAAATGTACTGTTTTGTAAATTATGTGAGCGATAAATTAAATTTATTTGTTTCGTGAGTGTACTTTCAATTGTTGTATGTGATTTGCTCCGACCTAGGGAAATAAAAATTTTCGGCGTAGGAAAAATCTTATTTTAATTAATTGGAGTGGGGATCTTACTAAACCCAATTGATTGATATATATATTAATCTCGTAATTTTTAAGATTTAAATGTGTAATAAAATAATTTTATATTATTATAATATTATTTTATATTACGATACCTCTTGTCTCAAAAACAGTAAAAATCGCTTGATTTGACCACAGATCTTTAAAAGTACTGTGGGACTCGCGTTTAGGAAAAGCAGTCAACTGTGCTGACTGGACAAATTCTAGCCAATGAGAGCAAGTCAACAAAAGTGACTTGACTTTTTTTAAACCAATAGGAAAAGGTCAACAAAAGGAGCATGGATTTTGATTTGGACCGTTGGATGAAGACTTAGTTAGGAAGCCTTTGATTTCAACCGTTGATCAAATCAATGGTGAGATTAGAATTCCAACTTTATGATTAATTCATATCTACCTTAGATCTAATCTATGACTAGGAATTAAAGATGAAATCAATGGTTAGAATTAAGTCAAAAATAGTAGGCTTGAATTTGGTTAGTAGTTAATTAAGCTTAATTTGACTAATCTAATTACCTAATTAACAAACTAAGTGAACTAGCTTAGTTATTAATTAATTATAGTCTAAATACTAATTAGATATCCTAATATTGATTAAAGGTTATAATATATGTTAATATATATTAAACTAATTGATTATATGATTAGAATGTTGATTTAGTTTTAATAGGATAATTAACCTAATTAATTGCCTAATTAATTAGCATATAATTAGGTGTAAATGGAAAACAATTAAACCCCTAAAATCTAAGGAGGGCACACGGTTTGGGCAGCAGCCTTGAGAGGCTTGGTGGCTAAGTTCTACTAGCTTCTTGAACCCTCCAAATGTCATAAACCATGTGCACACCATGTGAACTCAATTAGATCTTTACTTAGCAAATTCAAACACTCAACCTCACCCAAAAAGCCACTCACGGCAGCAGCCCCTTCTATTTCCCTCTTCACTTTTATTTCACACTTATCCTAAATCTAAGCTATTCATTTTCTCTCCAAAAATACCAAGAAGCCATGCATACTTTTTCTTCCATTTTCTTCCCTCTATTCGGCCATACACCTCACCCCACACAACCAAACCTCTATAATTTTATCTCATCATATTTCCTAAACCCAAATCCTATTCTAAACACTTTTCATTCACAAAGTTTTTCCAAATTCCTACTCTATCTTGTCCAAAATCCAACCTTTTGCTTACTTTCTTAAGGGTAAGTTTTGATTCTATGGTTCAAAATTGGATTTCTAATTTTTCTAACCATGATTGTTCCATGGTTTTCCAATATTGTACCTTGTATGTGTTTTTACTAATTGTTTAAGAATTTTAGGGATTTGTTTGGGAGTCACACGAAATTTCAAAGAAAGAAGGAAACTAACCGATTAATTGTCTTCAAGAGGTAAGAGGGAGATTTAATCTCATCAACCCTAAGTGGTGATGGGAAAATGGATTTGTTTGTGTGTATGGAATCCATAAGGATTCATTTGTGTGGTTGTTTATTGTATTTATTATTTATTTGTGTAATTGTTTAAATGCTTTCCTATTTGTGATTTATTTTGCTATGCATGATTATAGCTTTTATTATTTTTGCTATGCATGTTTATGGCTTTAAAATATATTGTATGTATATTATATGTGATTATATAATTGCATGTGTTTATAATTGTATATAATTGTATAATTATTAAAATAGGATGTGAATAACATGTACGATTTGCATGAGTGTTCCAAAGAACACACTATGAGGCTCACGGCCTTACATCAAAATAGAGAACCAAAATGTTCTCAGTAATTTTCTAAATCATTGATTTAAAGAATCTAGGTAAAATAATTAATTTAAAGTTAATTTAAGTTAATTATGGCCAACATGCCATTTAGAGTATAATTGAATACCATTTTATTTTTGATTTGGCCAACATGCCATTTTATTTTCTAAGATAGGTTAGGTAATTGATTTACAACACAAATTGATTCCAATGAATCATTAAGAAAAATAAAAGGAATAAATTCGGTCTAGAATTTTAACTTAGCAGAGACATTAGTTTAAATAAAAATTAAATTAGACGCTTGAAAAATACTAACGTAGAGCTCATTCCATAAATTTTGAAGCGCGTTAGTAAGTTTCAAAGTGAAATTATTGGGTAAAAATAAAATAAACTATATTTAGAGAAAAACGTTAAAAATACCTTATACTGATTTTATAGGCAAAATGCTACCAAAATTTACTTAAATCAGACGCATAAAATGAAAAGATTCCATACTATATTTATAACACAAGGAAATTATTCTACGTATTTTAAAAATGTACTAGATATAATCTACACATATTTAAGATGATAATTTAAAGCTATTCGGTTAAGAAAATGAATTAAAAATCCTACGCGATTGAGAAAATGATTTAAAAAGATTTTGCGATGTTTAAAAATGTCAAAATATATTTATGCGATTTAAAAACGTTTGTGAAAACAACGAGATTGTGAAAACGCGATAAAATTCCTACGCGATTAAAAGATATTGTGAGTTTTGCTGTCGGGCCAAAGTGGTGGACCCGGACATGTTGTGGTGTAGTACTGTCAGGTGAGACGTATTATACTTTGATATTTTGTGACTAAGGGCATTTTGATAATTTTTTGTAATTATGGTAAAATTTGGATAATAAGGGTATTTGTCATTTTAGATCATACTTAGAGTGTTGTGCCAATTTGGGTTATAATTGGTGATTGATTGACGAGAAGAATTACACCGTATTTGGGGTGATAAGCATAGTGTGGTTCATTTATGAACTTGGAGGCATTAGTGTGCGGAGGATCCCATATGTGGACAGTGGTAGCACCTCTGGGCCGTGGTAACGGGCAACACACTAATGATCTTGACAAGCACTATTCTTAATCAAGATCTTGAGGGGATTATTAAGTACTATGCCTGTGGTACACGATGTTTGGATTTGTGTCTTGCTACACGATGTTTTGGACTGTGGGCTATAGACACAAAGATTGGACAGTGCAATAGTTTGGTTGGGCAGCCATAAAGTATTATTAGTTTCTATTCGGATCATTCCCTCAGATATCCGTGTTTAGCTCCATGGAGTAGGAACGAGTCAGTGTGTGTATCATTCATCATTTTAAATGTTTATTATGTTCATGCATTATTTGCATTTTACTGTTCATGCATCATCTGCACTTTACTGCTTACCATATTCTGAAAAAATATATGATGTACTGTTTTAATATATTATGTATGATATGTGTTATTTTAATATTTATTGCTTTAATATATTATGCATAATATAATGGTATGTGTTATTTTAATATGTATTACTTTGTTATATTATGCATGAAATGTTGGTATGTCTTTGTTGGAATATTTGTTTGTATTGTCGTTTTCTTTATTGCCATGTGGGTAATGGTGTAGATTGTCTCACCTCTCTATATGTTTTCTCGATATTATTATATTATTTCCGTAAAGAGTTTGAGGAAGAGGGAGAGAATGACCTCTTGAGATACTGATGATCCAGGACGAGCGGCAGTAGGCGAGCTATACGAGGAAGAGGAGCCGTAGGTAGATCACACTTGAACATCAAGACCGATCTTGAGATCATGGCGTTACCGGGATTCCTCGGGTTTGTGAGACCGGAGTTTCACGGGGTTCGAAGCTGGCGTCTGCGAGTAGATAGAGGCACGGTTGTATACGTGGGACGTTTGATGTGTCCCTATGTAGAGAGTATGACGGAGATGTCTTATTCACTACTATGTTGTATTTATATTTAGAGTTACCTCTGACTCTTAGGCGTTACTGGCAAGGAATACTCCATGCGCCTAGTGAGCTCGATAGCGAGTCAACCGCTCGGACTCGTGTCCGTAGTACTATGGGACCTAGAACTATGGGACCTCCGGAGCTCGAATTACGAGGATCTTTCGAGGATGATCCATCGGAGGATTAGAGAGCTCTGAGGTGCACTTGGGCAATATTATGTCTTAGTTTTATGTTGTCTTTTACTGTTTTATCAAATGCTTGTAGATGTAAATTATGCGTGTACTAAAGAAAAATCACATGTATATTATGGTGAGTTTATGTTTCTTATATTTTGTGTTCCATGTTATTTTATTTAATGTTATAATTATAAAAGGAAAAAATTAGATATATACCACAAATATTATTTAAGTATCAAAATGTTTTTACAACTTGGGTAAGGATTTTATTTATTTTTATTTTCTGCATCATAAATGTGACATCCCCAGAAAGGGTGTTACACTAATAGTATAAGTTTTGATGGTAAAAGACCTGATAGTATAGTATAAGTTATACATTATACAAGTTTTTATACTATCTAATAATTATTTCACCATGCATAATTATATAATCTTAAATTTTTTTCTTTGAAAAAATTATTTAAAATTGTTTAAAAGTTAAAAATTTATTCCTGTAACAAAAGTTTTTAAAATTAATTTAAAAAATTAATATATGAAATTCTTTCTATCTTTGAACACCTCTAGTTCTCAAACTACCACTCCTAAACTCTTACATGAGTACTTGAGCATCGTATGGTACCTTAGTTTTTAGCCTAAAAATGCCTTAAAGACACAATGATAGGTTGATGGGGGCAAATCTTAAATTTGTTATCGAAAAACAAAACCTAATCTATTTGTTAGTTTTGAAAAGAAAAATGGACAAAGGAAAAGAGAAAAAAATGGTTGAGAAAATGGAGGTGCAATTGGTTAGGCATGGTAGAAGACAGTTTAGTCGACCATGGAAGGGATTCAGAGGCCGGTGCCAGCAAGCGATGGTTGAGACTAAGGCAAGGTGGTTACTCTGGCCCGCGAGAGGAGAACAATGTGCTATGCTTTATTTGGGATTGAAGTAATGTAATTTCTATTCAACTTATACAAAGTAATCTTATCAAGTCCTATCAGACCACTTAAGGCTTGATAAGTTTATCCTATAATCATAAGATTAAAAAAAAGGTTGACTAAATAACTTTATCTTATCATATTTCTCACCAAACATATGATAAAAATGGAACATATAGTGTAAACTTATGATATCAAACCTTAAACTATGCACCAAACATAACTTTAATTTTTACAATATTTTTTGGCTTAAATATGTTTTTTATCCCTATAAATATACCATATTTTGATTTGAGTCCCTCTTTAATCTCGAGATTGGTTTAGGGCCAAACTTTTCTAAAATTGTGCCATTTTAGTCCCTACCAATAAGATGGTTTTGTTAAGTGATGACATGACTAACAAACTACCAAATCATACTTGCCACCTATACTTAATAATCCATATGGAGTCCCTTGTTGCCACTTCTGCACCCCCACCAAAATTTCTAAACACTATTCATCAACTTCTCCTCCTCCCTATCTCTCTCTAGTTGTCTCTCTCTAGTTGTAGAGGCCACAAATGTACAAAGAATCAAATAACATAATCCATCTTCACCATCAACCCCACCACCACAACCCATCTTCCACCATCTACCCCATCGTTTATGACCCACGAGCAAGGACCCAAATAACCGCAACTACAACCTAGCACCTCCACCGGCCACCCACCATTATGATCTACCTCCACAATGACTCGCGACCTCCATATACTACTAACACCATCAAACCCCACTTCACCAACTCCCAGATCTACAACTTGTGGGTGGAGGATGATGGAGTGGCTTGTCACCATCAAACCCCCACCATCAACCAAAGCACGATGGAGCTCTACAACTTGTCACCATCAAACCTCACCATTAAAATATTAGATTTGCAACTCATGGAGGATAATGGAGCTCCGACCATATGCCATCAAACATAGATCTGTTGTATGGGAGCAGTGGCTCCAATAGGTGCAATGGTGATAGTTTTCAAAGCAAAGGCAAGAACTTGAATCTTTGCTTATAGGGTTTGTGATTGAAGCTTGGTGATAATTTGGGTTTTGTGTTCTGGTTTTTTGTTTGGAGAAGAAGGAGGAAGGAGAAAGAACAAAGAAAAAAAAGATGGTTATGTTATAGGTTTATTGACAAGAGCCATGGTTGTCATTGTGGTTTGGTTATGATGCAAAAGGTGCAATTTTTGTTCATTTATGAGAAAGTTATAATCTTTGCTTTTGATCTTGCTGGACAACGAGTTGTTCTACGAACATAGTGAGCTTGTTTCCTTAATCTCAAAAGAGAAACCCATTTTTCCTTGTAATTTAATTATTCATGAACCCCAAAAAATAGTCGGGTGGTTGTCCCTGCTTTCCAAAATGGAGGAGACCTACAAATATATGGTTTTTTATATGGGTTTTTGTGAGAAATTGGAGGTCAGAATTTTGGTAGGGTCATATGCCATGCACATGGCTTATTTAATGAGTAAGTAGTTCCCATATGATGAATCAAGTCCTACTTGAACATATTTAATGCCACGTGGCTCCACATGGACAATATATGACATGTGGCACATCTTATGTGGATGTTTGTTAGCCACATCATTATTTAACAGAGTTCTTTTATCGACAAGGACTAAAATAGCACAATTTGAGAAAAAATTGGACCTAATTAAAACCAAAATTAAAGATGATTCTGTTTGAATTGGTCGGGTTATCCAAACCAATTTATACCCCTACTCCCAATCATAAAATAGGCTAAACAACATTTACTAATGTAATACGAAACATCAATTTTACTGAGAATTTACTTATATTTATCTATATTGAAGCTAATCATATAATAATACTTAAACTGTCCATGCAATAACGCTTAAACCAATCATATAATAATGCACGTTTAAACTGATTATATAATAATGCTTATTGGAAGAAATAAGTAAATACTTCTCATTCCAAACATCATCTTAATTACATTTTTTGTTTGAAGATTTATATATTTTCTACTATAAGTTTTGGTCGTGCTTCAATGGCAACTGCATCATCTGAGCATCTTTTGGCTTCTTGGTTGCTGTTGATTCTCCAGAGTTTGATATCCTAGGGATTTCCAAGAGCACAAAAAAGGCCCTTAGTTTCCTCCCCCTTTATGAAGCTTTTTGATCCCGATGTGTTTGATTGTTGCATTTGCTTTGAATTGTCTTTCATATTGATCGGGTTTGACTGATCTCTTCCCTGCTGATTAGGTGGGTCATCATTTCTACCCAATTTAGGCACCCAACTATCCAAGGTATGCAATGGGAGCCTATAGCAGGTGCTTCGGTGAGGGAGATCGTCCTTGGCTCCTCGTCTTTCTCAAGAGCTCAACAATTGCTAAGACTCTTTCCTAGCAATCATTTTTGCTTCGTTCATTTGTTTCATATGCTTGGGAAGAAAAGCTCCTGCTGAACTCCGTGACATTGGCCAAAGAATAATTGGTTTTAACTTAGGTCTAACTAGACCATTATGTTTGAGAAGAAAAGTTTTTGCCTTTTGTTTCTACATTTGCTATAAATATTTTAAGGTGTTTTCTGGAAGAAGGAGAGGTTTTTGGAACATTTTCCCCTCTTTTCTTATTGCATAGAATGATTTGTGATGGTGGTTACTGGGAACTCTACCCTCTATTTATAGTGATATGAGCATTGAGTGCGGTTCTTTCTTATTAGCTATTTGGATGGCACACATTTTATTGGTTATTTTAATGGCAAAGTCTTTTCATTGGTTATTTTAAAACTCCTACCATCACAATCATGACACGTTTACTTGGAATTGTGTGGGTAGAAGATTATTGAAACAAAGTTACGAGCGACCACTCGATCATTCCACCATTAGGAAATCAATTACAATTATTGGTTTTTTTAAGTGATTGTTCTATTTCTGGAAAGACATTAATAATATAGTAGGTCATTTTTACTTGCTCATTACAATTATTGCATTTGTTCCATTTTCTCGAGTGTATAAATCGTCTCTCTCATCATCTTTTTTTGTTACATGTTTATTGCTGCCCTTTTTATTTCTCATGATCGTTTTCTTTCATATTATTATTGATGCTACAATTCCTCCTTTTACTATTTTCGATCATTGCAAATGGCCCTTCCTTCTTCTATGACTCTTCCCTTTTCTTTCTTGGACATGTGTCATCATCTCACTTCCCCATAGACATGCTTTTCCTTTTTCCAAGGGCCATGTCTTTTTGATGATGACTTCACACATTTTTTCAAATTTTCTTTTTCCTATCTATTGGATCACTTTGCTATTTATTTCTAATCATTAAATCACAAATTCCATTTTCCCCAAATGTTAAACATCAATTGATATGACCTTTGAAGTGCCAACTGACACGTTCTTTGGGGTTTTCAAAATTACAAATCATTATGACTCTTGGACACTGATGTGTGTGAAACAACATCATGTTTTGTTCTTGTTTTGCATGCCTTCTTGAGCATTTTAGGTATTTTAGTTTCTCTTTTTGGTTTGTTTTTCCTTTAGTTCGGATAACTGCGGTGTTTTTGGTGTTCTTGTGCAGGATTAATGTTGAATTGGCATTGGATTGAATGGAATACTTGCATGTTTGAAGTTGGAGCTTAATGGATAGCAAAAGGGTGCAAAAAGACCATTCCAGAGGGATCCACCACCTGCCCGTGGATCAAACCACGGCCATGGATCGAGGGGCAACTTAAAGAAGAATAAGGAAATTTGCAGAGAGTTCCACGGCCTGGCCGTGGAACCATCCACTACCGTGGAACTCAAATGACCCAGAGATGGCTTGTTGGCAGAATGATCCACGACCTGGCCGTGGAATCATCCACGGTCGTGGATCGCAGTGCGCAACAGTTTTTAAGTTTTTATTTTTATTTCTTTTGGGGAATTTTTAGCCAATTAAAACCCTAGGTTATAAATAGATGTTCTGAATACAATTTTGGGGTTCTAATTTGGTTTTGGAGGAGGCACATAGGAGGCTCTTGATCTTCATCTTTCTCCCTTCTTTTTCCATTGTTAAGGGTTTGGATGTTCTTGAACATGTTTTTTGATTCTTTCTTCTCCATGTCTGAGTAGTTTCTTTTGTTTCTAGGATTGGGCAATGCCCTTTGATACTTTGATAATGATTAATTAACTTTGTTTCCCCTTTTATTAATCTTGAATGTTCATTGATTCAATTCTTATTGCTCTTATTCATGTGAATTTGCTGGCCACTTATTTGCATCTCATAGACATTCAGGGACGTACTGAGAGGTGAACCTATGTGTTGGAACCACAAGAATTGAACTTAAGGTCTAAATCACAAGAGTAGTTTTAGCCCTTCAAGGATTCAATGAATTACCACAAAGTGTAATGGGTTCAATTTAAATTCAATTACCACGAGAGTAGGAATTGGTTTAATTGGGCACGGATCTTGTATATTGAGAAAGAACATTAACTAATTTAGGGTAATTCACCTTCAATTGAATTTCAGATTTAATAAAAGGGTTGTTAATTAGGATTTGTCTTGTATCATTGTGGTACCCCAATCTTAGAAGCTTTCTTGAATTTGAATACCTTTCTTGATAACTTACTATTTTTGTTCTAAATTCTGCACTTTGATTTTTATTTATTTAATTACTTTGTTACTAAGTTCTTCTTAATCAACAATCATATTCCCTTTTGTTTAATTTAATTGAATTAATTAATTAATTGGTATTCATAGACACAGTCCCTGTGGATTCCATCTTTTTATTACTTGACGATGAAACCGTACACTTGCGGATTTCACGCATCAAGTTTTTGCTATTATTCTTGGGATTTGTGTTTTTCTTGAATATCAGTTTAATTTTTAATTTAATTATTTTAAACCTTTTTCTTTTATTTGGTTCTTATGTTCTTGATTTCTCTTTGACTCTCTGCAGGTAATTTCTCTTGTTTATGCAAAGTACTAGACGTTCTGGGACTCTCATTGAAGCAGATCCTGAAATTGAAAGAACTTTACGTAGAAGGAGAAGACAACAAAGGCAAAGAGCAAGAGAAATATTTGAACCAACACTTGTCATGGCAGCAGCTGAGGATAATAAACCGTTAAAAGAGTATGCAGCTCCTTATGCTTGGGGTTTGTGATCTGGAATTGCTCGGCCAGACATTGAAGCCAGGCACTTCACTATACCTCTTGCCCTACTTTCTATGATAAGACAGAACTAGTTTGGAGGATTGCCGTCAGAGGATCCTAATGATCATGTGGATATGTTCTTGGAGTTCTGTGAGACCTTCAAGATCGAAGGCGCCTCTGTTGATGCTATTCGTCTCCACCTGTTTCCTCTATCATTAAGAGATAGAGCTAGAGCTTGGCTGAAGTCTGTTCCGGCTGAAACGATAACTACTTGGGACTAATTGGAGCAAGCCTTCTTGGACAAATTCTTTCCACCTTCCAAGATTGCTCATCTAAGGACCCAAATCACAAGCTTTGTTCAGAAAGATGGCGAGTCATTGTCAGAAGCTTGGGATAGATATAAGGCTTTTCTGGAAGCCTGCCCATACCATGGGTTAGAGAAATGGTTGATAGTCCACACCTTCTACAATGGTTTAAAATATTCTTCGAAAGTGTTTCTTGACTCCGCAGCTGGTGGAGCTTTAATGAATAGAAGGCTCACAGAAGCTTATGGGATAATTGAGAGTGTAGCTTCAAATAATCACCAATGGGCTAATGAAAGAGGCCATAATCCGAGAAAGCTCTCGGAAGGTAAGTTTAAGGTAGATGGTGTTGATTTAATTATGTCAAAGTTTGATTCTTTGAACAAACATTTTGACATGCTTGACAAAGCTCATGTTAATGCCATAGGTGCCTCTAACAATTTTTGTGAGATTTGTGGAGCACAGGGACATATAGGTGTCGAATGCCAAGTTGGAATTGGATCTCCACATGTTGCACCGGTGGAGCAAGTGGAATCATGCCACAATTTCCATGACTTCAACCAAAAGAGGAGGAATGATCTGTATTCCCAAACTTACAACCTCGGTTGGAGGTCACATCCTAACTTCTCTTATCGGAATAATTAGTACCAAGCTGGGCAAGGTAATGCTAAACCCTCTTCTGGAATTCCACAGGTACAAAAATCTAGACTTGAGTCTCTTCTTGAGAATTTTGTTGAGAGTCAGTCTAAGCAAAATGAGGAGTTTAGGCATCATGGGCAAGTTGTGACTGAGGCAATTAAAGAGTTGTCAGCTAAGGTTGATAATTTAGCCATTCATAATAAGATGTTGGAAACCAGATTGCCCAACAAGCAAGCACTTCTCTTAGGAAGCAAGGTAAGTTTCCTGGTCAACCTGAAGTCAACCCAGGCAATGAACATTGTAAAGCTGTGAGTTTGAGGAGTGGAAAGAAATTAGAGGATTCCTTGGGTACAGAGGAGAGTGAAAAAGATAAGGGAATTGAGGATAAAGAGACTAAGACACAACCCTTAGAAGAAGAGGAAACTACTGAGAAAGTGTCTAAGTATGTACCCCCTAAACCTTACCAACCCCCGGTTCCCTTCCCTCAAAGATTGGCTAAGGCGAAGTTAGATAGGCAGTTTGGGAAGTTCTTAGAGGTTCTTAAGAAATTGTACATTAATGTACCCTTCACTGAGGCATTAAAATAAATGCCTACCTATGCTAAGTTTCTTAAGGACATATTGTCTAATAAGAGGAAGCTAGAAGACTATGAGACAGTAGCTTTAACTGAAGAGTGTAGTGCCTTAATTCAAAATAAATTGCCTCCTAAGTTAAAGGATCCAGATAGCTTCTCTATTCCCTATTTGATTGGCAACACTAACTTTGATAAAGCTCTGTGTGATTTGGGGGCTAGTGTTAGTCTTATGCCCCTTTCTGTATGTAAGAAGTTGGAAGTGGGAGAGCTAAAACCCACAACAATCTCACTTCAATTGGCGGATCGGTCCGTCAAATACCCTGTAGCCATCTTGGAGGATGTTCCTATCCATGTTGGTAACTTTTTCATACCTGCTGATTTTGTTGTGCTTGAAATAGAGGAGGATTCCCAAATCCCCATTATTCTTGGTAGGCCTTTCTTAGCTATTGCTGGTGCTATAATTGATGTTAAAAATAGAAAATTATCTTTAACTGTTGGTGATAATAAGGTTGAGTTTGATATTTCTAAATCTATTAAACAACCTTCTTTTGAGGACTCTTGTTATAGGATTGATTTATTGCACCAGGTGGTGGAAGAAGAGTCCACCAATATTCATATGGAAGATCCATTGGAGAGATGCTTGGTTGGTGGTGGCTGTATTGATTCTGGAGGAGAGGTCGCTGAGTATGCCCGCTTATTGGAGGCAACCTCAAAAATTCCTCCTTGCAAAGTCAAAGTGGAAAAGCTTGAGCCAAAGCCTAAGTCTGAAGATTGGGAAAAGGAAAAGGCTCCTAAGGTAAACTTAAAACTCTTCCTTCCACTCTTAGGTATGAGTTTCTTGGTCCCAACTCTTCTTATCCTGTCATTGTTAGTGCTAGCTTGAATGAGTTAGAGACTGAGAAATTGCTTAGGGCTCTTAGGATGCATAGAAAGGTCATAGGATATACTCTTGATGATATTAAAGGCATAAATCCTTCCTTTTGCATGCATAGAATTTTGATGGAACCTGACCATAAACCCTCTATTGAGCATCAACGTAGGTTGAATCCTAATATGAAAGAGGTTGTTAAAAAAGAGGTAATTAAGTTGCTTGATGCTGGGGTAATTTACCCAATTTCTAATAGTAAATGGGTTAGTCCTGTGCATGTGGCTCCTAAGAAAGAGGGGATGACTGTAATTGAAAATAAGAAAAATCAATTGATTCCCACTAGGACTGTCACAGGTTGGAGGACGTGCATTGATTATAGAAAGTTGAATAATGCAACTAGGAAAGATCACTTCCCTCTTCCCTTCATTGATCAGATGCTTGAGAGGCTAGCTAGGCATACACACTTTTGTTACTTAGATGGTTATTTAGGATTCCACCAAATCCCTATTCATCCTAGTGACCAGGAGAAAACCACATTTACTTTCCCTTATGACACTTTTGCCTATAGGAGAATGTCATTTGGTTTATGTAATGCCCCTGTTACTTTCCAAAAATGCATGACTGCAATATTTTCTAAATTTATTGAAAACATCATGGAAATTTTTATGGATGATTTTCCAGTATATGGTACTAACTTTGATGATTGTTTGTTTAATTTATCTAAGATTTTGCAGAGATGCGAGGAGGTTAATCTTGTCTTGAATTGGAAGAAGTGCCATTTTATGGTATAAAAGGGGATAGTGCTTAGACATTTGGTTTCTGGAAAAGGAATTGAGGTGGATAAGGTAAAAATTGAAGTGATTGAGAAATTGCCTCCACCGGTGAATGTGAAGGGAGTGCGAAGTTTCTTGGGACATGTCGGTTTTTACCAGAGATTCATTAGAGATTTTTCTAAAATTTCTAAACCTTTGTCTAATCTCTTAGTGAAGGATGTTCCATTTAATTTTGATAGTGACTGTTTGAATGCCTTTTGCAGGTTGAAAGAAGCTTTGATCACTGCTCCCGTTTTACAAACTCCGGATTAGAATCTATCATTTGAGGTCATGTGTGATGCTAGTGACTATGCCATAGGAGCGGTGTTGGGGCAAAGAAAAGACAAGAAAGTGCATGCAATTTACTATGCTAGCAAGACGCTTGATGGAGCTCAACCAAACTATGCCACCACAGAGAAAGAGTTGCTAGCGGTGGTCTTTGCTTTTGAGAAGTTCAGGTCCTATCTTGTGGGTTCAAAGATGACCGTGTACACTGACCATTCAGCACTTAGGTATCTCATGAACAAGAAGGAAGCAAAGCCTCGACTTATCCGTTAGATTCTTCTCCTCCAAGAGTTTGATTTGGAGATTCTGGATAGAAAAGGGACAGAGAATCAAGTGGCAGATTATTTATCTAGGCTTGAGCAACCGGTGATTAGGGAGAGCGAATTGCCTATTGATGATTCTTTCCCTGATGAGCAATTATTTGCAGTTTTTGCGGAGAGTGCTCCTTGGTATGCTGACTATGCAAACTATGTGGTTAGTAAGGTTCTACTTCCTGAGCTTAACTATCAGCAGAAGAAGAAATTCTTCTCAGATCTGAAAAATTTTGTGTGGGATGACCCATACATATACCGGAGGTGTGCTGATGGTATTTATAGGAGATGTGTCTTCGAGGAAGAGGCTCCGAGTATATTGAGTTGTTGTCATTCTGCATCCTATGGAGGACATGCTAGTGCCTCCAAGACGGCAGCCAAAGTTCTTCAGTCTGGTTTCTTTTGGCATCATATTTTCAGAGATGCTCGGAATTATGTATTATCATGTGATCCATGTCAGAGAGCTGGAAGTATCTCCAAGAGGCATGAGATGCCAATGAATACTATTCTTGAGGTGGAGATCTTTGATGTTTGGGGAGTTGACTACATGGGCCCTTTTCCATCCTCCTGTAACAACAAATTCATTCTTGTAGCTGTTGATTACGTATCTAAGTGGGTGGAGGTCATTCCATCTCCAACAAGTGATGCAAAGACCGTGATCAAGCTATTCAAGAAGATCATCTTCCCAAGGTTTGGAGTTCCTAGGACTGTAATAAGTGATGGAGGGTTACATTTCATAGAGAGACAATTTGAGAACCTCTTGAAGAAATATGAAGTCACTCACAAAGTTGCTACACCTTACCATCCTCAGACTTCTGGCCAAGTTGAGGTGTCTAATCGAGAGATCAAGAGTATTCTGGAGAAAACTGTGTCTCAATCAAGAAAGGATTGGTCTTTGAAGCTTGATGATGCTCTTTGGGCTTACCGTATTACTTACAAGACTCCTATTGGGATGACACCCTTTCGCATAATTTATGGGAAGCCTTGCCATTTACCCATTGAGCTTGAATATAAAACCTTTTGGGCAATTAAGCTTCTCAATTTTGACTTAAAAGCAGCAGGAGAAAAGAGAAAGCTTCAACTTTATAAGCTTGATAAGCTGAGATTGGATGCTTATGAGACTGCCAAGTCATACAAAGAAAGAACCAAGAGGTGGCATGACAAGCATATTCTTCGTAGAGAGTTTCATGAAGGAGAACTGGTGCTTCTTTTTAATTCTAAATTGAAACACTTTACCGGAAAGCTTAAGTCAAGAAAGTCAGGGCCATTTCTGGTGAAGAAAGTGTTTCCCTATGGTGCTGTGGAGGTTTGGAATGAAGAGCGAGGAACATTCAAAGTTAATGGTCAGAGGTTGAAGCACTTTCTAGCAGAAGAGCAGCTCGAGAAAAGGATGAACATTGCCCTCCGTGACCCAATTGCAGAAGGATGAACGTACGGGAGTCGAGCTTATGACTTTAAACAAGCGCTTCTTGGGAGGCAACCCAAGTTTTCTTATTTTTCTATTTTATTCCATTTTTTTCTTTTAATTTTGTGTGTTAGATTGTTGGTTTGATGTTTGTCTTATTGATTTTGTCTAGGTTTGACCCTTTTTGAAGCTAAATTTAGAAGAAGAGAGAAGTCAGAAGGTTCTACACCCAGGCCATGGAAAATTCCATGACCATGGAATGCAAACCAGAGGAGAAGGTAAAAGTCAGAGAGATCCACGGCCAGGCCGTGGATCCATGACCGTGGATCTCAGTTCTTTCAAAAGAAAAGAAAAGTCAGAGAATTCCACAGCCTGGCCGTGGATGAAACCACAGCCGTGGAACTCTCTGTTAAAAAAAAAAAGAGCCCAGAAGTCAGCAGCGTCCATGGCTTGGCCGTGGATCAATCCACAGCCGTGGATTGCTGCTGCCAGTTTTAAAATCCACGGTTTCTCTTCCCCTTCCTTCATTTCACCATTTCATCTTTGTTTCTTCTCCTTCTTCTCTCCCTCATCCTCCATTTCCATCCTCCCAAACCTTCATTAATCCTTATTTCCCTCACAACTAAACATTAACCATCTTCTTCCTCCTTCTCAAAGCCAACCCTTCACCCCCATTCTCCCTCATTCTCCTTCTTCTTTCTCCACCATAGCCACCATAACCCCCCATACCCAAACCTTCAAAACTACTCTTTTACTCCACAAACCACCCTTTTCTTCCATTTTTCTACCCTTTCTCACATTCCTAACCTCTACCCAACCACTCCCTCCTTCCAATTTGGAAAACCCTAAATTTGGTAAATTTGCCTCAATACGTGAATAGTGCTGCACAAAGGGGGTTTTTGTTGTGCTTGTTGATTTGGTGTGGCTAGGCAAAATGACGAACAAGCATCAGAGGGGAGAAGCTGGTTCAAGCTCAAGGACACGGGGAAGAGGCACTGCTGCTCCAAGAGGTAACCCCCCTAATCCCTATGGTTTTAATTTTAGGAATAATGAGCAGAGGGATCGTTATAATGTGCTAGTGAATCGAAGGATAGTTAGCACTAGGTATATGGATGATGTTGTTCTTGATACCTAGGGCTTGCAAGATGACTTTGATTGGATGCTTAATAGGGCAGGATGGACTTATTTTTTGAATTTAAAGTATCCCACTTACACTGAGCTTACATTGGAATTTCTTAGTTCTATTGAGGCTCATATCCTTCAAGGGGAAGGTTGCTCTAAAGGCCGGACCACTTTCCGATTGTTCAATAATGAGCATTGCTTAAATTTGGAAGAATTTAATGAGATTTTTTGATTGCCTGCTAGGGGGGAAAGGAAGCACCCATGTGATTTTTCCGTAATTTCTTTTTGGGCTTATATCTCTTGTGGGTCAGGTACATATGATTCCTTAAATTATAAGGCATCTTTTCTGCCGAATCCTTGCCTTCGCTATTTCCACCAAATCATGGCTCATACTCTATTTAGGCGTGGGGATAGTGATGGCAATGTTCGTGCTGATGAACTTGCTTTTATGTGGGCCATTCTTAATGATGTCAAAATGGACACTAGATCTTTTCTTGCTAGGCATTTGCTTAAGGTAGCTAGAGCCCAATCTGGGACCATTGTTATTGGTGGGCTTATCACGGCGATAGCCAATTTCTTTGAATATGATTTGGATGGTTTGGAGGCAGTTCGAGGAAACTCTAGGATTGATCTCGAGTCTTGTTTAGCAATTAAGATGATTGTCAAAGAGGATGGAATTTTCTGTCTCTGTTTGCCCAATAGTGCTCAACCCTTACCCCTTTCTAACCCACCTGCTATCACTGTGCGCAACCGTGAAAATTGGCGCACTCCTGGGAGTGCAACAGATGAACCCATTGATGTTCAGCGCCCCCTTCACCGTCCACCAAGGGCAGGCACCTCTCGTCCTTCTTCTTCTTCTTTTGCAGGTCCTTCGGAGGATGGTCTCACATAGATTTATACTTCTCTGGAGGCACTTTATGCTGAGCAGGCGCAGCAGCGTCACATGCTAGAGGAGCTTTGTCAGCAAGGTCAGGCTACTGATGGCCGCCTGCAAACCTTGGAGGGGACAGTTCAGAGTATGGAGAGCATGGTTCGAGCCATTCATAGTTGGCATTTGAGTCAAAACCATTTTCCACCACCGCAGTGAGTTCTTTTCTTTTCTTTTATCCCTTCTCTTGTTTTAGATTTTTACATTGGGGACAATGTAGGTTCTAAGCTTTGGGGGGGATATTTTCATATTTTCATTTTCATTTTAGATAATTGGTATTTTCATTTAGAGTCTCATGCATTCTCATGTCTTGTTTTGCATTGCATCTTCATGTTGTATTTTCACACTATCATATCTCTTGGGTTTTTGGTTGAACTTGTGCCCCTCTCTTTTGAGGATTTTGAGATGATATTAATTTGGAACCCAATTTGTTGATTCATATGGTAGGCAACAGACATTGTTTTAATTGATAGTAGATGTGATCTTTTAATAGTTGATAATTAGCATACTGTTCTCTGAATTTGTGCTTCTCATTGAATTTTTAAACCTCTAAATGTGAGTTTTGAGCTTATATGGGACTTATGCACTATATGATTTTTGTTCCCATTCTTTGTGTTGAGTGATATTCCTCATTGATCTTGTGCTCTAGAACTTGATTTGAAACCATTTTGAGGCAAAATTTTTGGTTGCATACTTGAATGTGATTAAGGCATTTTAGGTATTTTTCTGGCCTTTTGAAATTGTTACACTTTCATCCTCTAGTTGCCCATTTTGAGCCTATTGCATAATTGTTTTTCTTGATACCTATGCTGAAACATTGTTAGTAATCATTTAGAATATTAAATGGAGCGAATTGGGCTTGAAAGTTGTTTGAAAGTTGTGTTGGGAATTATATGTTTTGAGCTTTCTCTTTCTCAAATGAAAAAAAAAATCAAATAAAAGAAAATCATAAGATGAAAGCTTGAAAAAGATGAGAAAGAGGAGAAGGAAAAGTAAGGAAGAAAATTTTTTGAAATGTGGAGTTATGTTTTAGATTGAAAAATTACCTTTGCTCCATTTATGTTCTATTAGATTTCTTGTGTTTATTGAAAATCTTGACGAGCCTTTTGTGCAAATTTTTCTTTCTCGACCTTACCTTACATCATTCCCATGGCCCTATTATAACCCTTGAAAGACCTTTTGATTCTTGTATGCATGCTGATTATTAGTGGAAATTTGGTTTCTTATCAAGCATATGGAAGTGCATTTTCTTTGAAAGATTTTGAGCGTATTGTTTTCACCCTCAAACACTTTGAGTGTGGTTAGTGGAGTGAACTTAATTCAATCAGTGAGGATGTATGATTTCTAAGAACTTAGCTTCTAATTGGACTTGATTTTGATTACCTCTCAGATTCTTGGTTTGCCTTAGCCTATTGCTTGGATATTATTTTCTCGGGTTCCTCATTCATTATTGTCCGACACCTAACCATCGTGTCTTTTAGAAACCTTTAAATAGAGAGAGTCGCCATACCACCTTCCTTACTTCAACCTTCCTTAAAAAAAGTAACCCTGTTCTTTTTTTTCACTCTCCTCCCAGATTTTGGTTCTTCCTTCATTTGCCCGTCCTTCCTCCTCTATGCTTGAACTTTGCGAAGTTGCTATCTGCTATTTCTTAAGTATACTTTTGCCCCTTTTTGCTTCTTTTTGTTTTATGTCTGTGTTACCTGTGTTGCGTTTTCAAAGATTGCTTTTTTAACATTCTTGATGTACGATTCCATTATTAGGTTACGAGTTGTTGATGCCCATTGCCTTTCTCCTTTTTCCCCTTACCTTCAAGTATTCTTCTTGTTTTTCTTTTCTTTACTTTGTGTTGTATGGATTTTGATAGCTTTTCTTTAGATGTTCTTTGGGAATTTCCTCCAAGAACTCCATCTCGTAAAGCCAATGCTCCTGGGAGCTCCCATGAGTTTCCCTCTAAAGTTTCAAACTTAAAGACTCCTCCTTCTTCCTCCTCCTTTCCTAAAAAGGATGCTTCCTATTTTATTAGAAAAATATATGAGAGCAAGAGAAGATTAAAAAGGTTGTTTAGTAACTTAGGGTTAAATTCTTCTAATTTACCTGACCCGTCTATTTCATCTCCTACTTTGTTGGATTCAAAGTCTGATCTATCTTCTAATAACACCGATCATTTAATTTTTCTAATAAGTAGGTTAAGATAAGCAATAATCCTGAAGCATCTGTGTAACACCTGTGAAAACATGTTATATTTGTATATGGTTATAGAGGTAGCCTATTATTAGTTTGGCATGTTTGTTAAGTTTTGTGACTATCAGAGCACATTTAGGTACTTTGTTGTAATACTATGTGTGAAATATAGCTGTTATTTGCTCCGAAAGTGACTTAAACTGCTTTATTAGTAGAAATTAATGCAGATTAAAAGTTACAAACCCAAGTGCAAGTTATTTCAAGTAATAAATTCTCGAGAGTCCGAGGTCAATCCACAAGGAATTGATGAAGAAAAATTCTTTGGCATAAGGTAAATATTTTGTCACAACAATAAAAGTGATAAAATTTAGTCACAAATAAAAAGGATTTATTTAGGTTAGGAGATCCACTCTTGGTAAGTAAAATAAGGACAAAATTAATTCTTTTTATAACTTAATTAGAATTCACACATAATGGAGTTCCAATCAGAAAATACAACATTCAAAGTTCATTTAAGATTATATACGTAATTATATTATGATTTCTTTAATCATCTATTAACACCATCACTTATAAATGGGGTCAAGCATTCATTGTGCCAATATCTTGTCTACAACAAATCAAGATCTCTACTTTACAAGGAGGGTTTCTAAATTGATTGGAAACAAAATACAATACATATAATGACCACTTAATAATATATCATTTAAGCACAAGAAAGAGATTAATCTAACCTTATTTCATTACTAAGAGCTTCACCCTTTCACCTAAGTAAAATAAAAATTAGTTACTCATAGACAAGAAGAAAGAAAGAGAAGAAGAAGAAGAAGAAGAAGAAGAAGAAGAAGAAGAAGAAGAAGAAGAAGAAGAAGAAGAAGAAGAAGAAGAAGAAGAAGAAGAAGAAGAAGAAGAAGAAGAAGAAGAAGAACATAACTTCAATTTAGAACAAAAGAAAACTACAACAAGATAAACAAACAACACAATAACATGATCTTGATCTCTAAGACCCAGACTCTCCAAATGATCAGCCAAGGCTCCATTTTATAGAGGATTAGGAATATAAAATGACAAGGGGCTGATTCATGAGTGAGTGGATGAGTGAAAAATGAGTGAAAAATGCCAAATGACTTTTGATAAGTGGAAAATTATAGAGATTCTTTGTCTCCAAAATCATTCAGTTTTGAAGTCATTGAATGCGTCACAATATTGAAATATAGTCTTCATTAAAGTTGTAGGCTTTTGTCTTAGCTTTCAAATGCCACCAGAATCACCTCAAAAGGCCACCTACAACCTGAGATATGGCCCAATTACTACACATTATTCAAGCCCAGTTACAGCTCCTCTGTTCTTACTTCCAAGCCCAATATGACCCCCAAGGAGTCCGAATTGAGTCTTGTATTCTTCATGAAAGTTATAGATATGAGTCTTAACTTACAGATACCATAATTGTAGCCTAATCCAGATCTTATAACCCGAGTTATGCTCTGATTACTGCATACTATTTAGGTTCCAATCACAAAACCCGTATTCTGACTTCCAAGCCCAATTAGTTCCAGTTGATGTTTGACTTTGGCCTGGAGCTCTACATGAAAGTTGTAGAGCTCTCTCTTATTTTTCTAACAAGGTAAAATGCATATTAGTGGACATCTAGAACTCAAGATATGGCCAAAATACAGAAACAGTGTAAGACGTAAATTATGCTAAAAAAGTCAATTAAGTCCAATTTAAGTCTAAACTTACAAAACATAACCAAGCTCAATCAATTAAATACATGGAGAGTATAAATGACTAAAAATGAGGGCTTATTAATGTATCCAATATGTGATTATCAAATTCTCCCACACTTAGCTTTTTACACTCCTAGGCAAAACACACAAGACCAAAACTAGGGAACAAGGAAAAACAACACAAACTCAAAAGCTAAACACTCTAAAAGACTCAATTTCTAATAATATTTAAGAATGAAGAGCAACCAATCATTCAAGGGATCAAAACATTTATGAGGTAATGTTTCTTCACATCTCAAACCAACAAGTAAGGAAACTTCAATTGAAAAGCATGAGTCAGGAATGATAGATTTTCACAAGATTCACTCTCAATCCCTCAAGTATTTAAAAGGTAGGTATTTCACTCAATTCAACCTATGAAAATTGCACTACCATAAGCTTGCTTATCTTTTACTTCTCCACTACTCAAAATATATGCACACACAAATCATGAGAACTTTATTCAAGGTTGTAATGGGGTCAAGGTAAAGGAGAAGGTAATATGGATATAACAAGTTAAATACCAAAGAGAATAAAAGAGCATGAAAGTTGAGTTCAATTAACAAACATGAAAGTTTATACCAACTCTACCTAATACAAATTCCCTTTACATATTCTTTTCCTTTCTTTTATTATCTTGTTGGCCCTTATTTACACCTTTTTTTTATTTTTTTTAAAGATGAACATAATATATACATTTTTTAATTAAACATTTTTTTTCACCAACCATTCTACACACACACCCCCACACTTGTTCAAGAACTCATCTAATGACAAAGTTAATGTTCTCTTATTCCCTAAGGCCAGGTAAGAACATGATTTTTTATTTAAGGCACATAATGAGTCTGAAACAAATAATGGTCAAATAAGCTCAAATGGGTTAAGTAAGGGAAAATAGGTCATTTCCAATGCCTTACATTGACAGGAATCAGAGAATTTCCAAGAAGCCATAAGTGTGCTTGATATCATATTGAGACAATATACTGTTGAGTAAGGCTGTCTATTTGTGCGCCAATCATTCTTAGCTATTTGGTTAAAGTAGCTATTTCAAGAAAAATGCCTCAATTATGTTTATGTATGCATGTGAAAATGTAGTCTAAAAAAGAATTAAAACAAGTTCTAGAGTAATAATTTCATGAGTGAAAATCACACAAGAAAGAAGAGAATAGTACAAATGTTTAATCCATTCATCAATAGGCTCAAAATCTCACAAGGCATAATTCTATCATTCTCAGTCCACCAATTCAACATCCATAACCAAGCATGTGATTTTAAGAAAGAAGACAATTTACTCAATCATGCAAATTTCTCTGAATTTAAATTGCTACTTCCACACAACATAGTTGTCTACCTAATTATTTCTTACTTTGCCACTAATTTTGATGCGTCTCAAGAGTAAATAATTTACTCCTTACTCTGCCATCCTTAATTAGTTTTGCTGTTAGTAAGTTGCTGACAAATATATAAACACAACAAATATATTAATACATACACTTCCTAAATTTTTTTAAGGTTTTTTTTAAGGTTTTTTTTCTTTTTTTTACACAACTATCCTTCCCCCCAACCAGATCACAACATTGTTCTTAATGTCAAAACATAGTTACGTAAAGGATAGAAGATATTACCTGTTGCTACAATTACTGAAAAGAAAAACTTTACACAAATTTAAACAGAAACAAAGTATGATAAATAAAACCAAAGTTTGTAATTATTTAAATAGTTGAAATGTCTGATCTGGCTTGCTTTTCATACTGCTTCTCTCACCGCTTCCTTCTAACCAATCTATCTGAGTTGTTACTGGATCAGGTTCATAAACAAAAGCTTCTAATTTATCAATCAACTCATCAATAAAGGAAGCAGAAATAAGGAGTCGTCTTGCCGAAGGTGTGATAAATTTTTGCTCCACAGCATGGTTAAGAAAAAATAACAAAAGATCAAAGAAGTTATTAATTCAACAAACCTATAGGTTTATGGTGGATGTTCAGTTGGGCCCAAGAGACAATTTGAAAAACTTCTTCCAAAGTACCAAAACCACCTGGTAAGGCTATGAATGCATCAGAGTTTGCAAGCATTGTCCTCATTCGTTCATGCATAGATGATACTTGAAGGTCCAGTCTAATTGTCTTTCCAGTGATGTTTTTTCAAGTTAAAGGTTCAGGAATGACACCTAAAACTTGACCACCTCTTATATGTGCAGAAAGTGATACAACCCCAATTAACCCAATGCTACCTCCCCCATATACTACACGAATGTTTCTCGCAGTAATTGTTCTACCAACAGTGCTTGTTGCATTTACAAACTCTAAACCTTTCTCATAACTTGTCCTACAAAATACACAAATACTGGTAAATCTACAAACCGAAGAAGAAGCTCCTTCCATTTCTACACTCACACTCTCTTTGAATGATTATGAGTTAGAGGAAAGTAAAGAAAATAAAGTATTTAAATAGGGAAGAGAATGGGAAAAGGTAATGATAGCACTTATATGGGTAGGTTGGCTGTTGTCAGAAAAGTTTAAAATTAAGAAACACAATTTTTGTTGTTGTTGTTGTTGTTGTTGTTTTTTTTTTATTTTTTGTTTTTGTTTTTACTTCAAGAAAACCATCAGGGTAAATAAGTCTAAAAACCCTTGAAGGACCCCGCCAAAGGATCGTCTGTCCAAAACTAAAATATAACAAAATCATACAAAGATAAAATTATAATAACAAATGATGGCATACTTTTATGTACAAGGAATTGGTGGCATATCTTTATACTGCATGTCACCAGTGCAGAAGCCTTCACAATCTTACCACCCCTTGAAAGAGACATCGAATTCCCTTAAGGAATTTCAGACTTAAGGCACTCCTCCTGCTTGTGGGATAACCCAGCCTATGCATCGTCCCTTTAGTTAAAGAGAGAAAATCTGAATACGACAACTAGTGACCACAGCCAGTGGAGCTATGCTCAGGAACCCAATAAATCAATACCAGGAATTGAGCTCAGAGGCATTGTCACGCGAGAATGAAAACACAAGACGCTTCTATCTGTCCATCAGCAAGCAGAGCCTATGGTTAAAACCTGGAATGCTTACGCAGCTCTCTATAGAGCATGGCACACAAACCTTGTTTACGGACCAGCATGTGAAGGTCTACCCGAGTCAATGACGGGTCTGCCACTGGCAGGGGCTCCTAATCTAATTAAAGACCAAGTACAACTGAAGTTTCGCCCTCTTCTTTTTTTTTCTTTTTTTCTTTTTTTTTGAAGATGTACAAGATAATATATATACATGTTGTTATAATTGTGGCTCATATCTTCCTCTAGTTTTACGTCCAATAACGGCTTAAACACCTTCTATGAGTCGAGGATAAGCTTCTCATATATTTTCTTATAAATTGACAAACAAGATCTTTTTGTGTCAGATTCCCAAGACTGTAATGCTCTTGCTCGTCCTTGAAAAGATTTCACAAATTAAGAAGTTCATGATGCACAACACTACAAGAATGTGTCTCAAGAGTCAATAAGATATCATCTAATAACTCCTTACTCAGTCCATTCTGTTGGTGTATGCCCTAGAGGCTAATACATTTTCTGTATTTACATACATTCTATTATGCTATTTTATATATGAGGCATTTCATTTATTGTGTTCTTTTTGATAAACATAATAAAGTCCTTAGAATAGTAAGTTTGATGCCATAGGACATCAAGTGGATGACTTGATCGTGAGATCCTTTTGGTTACAACACTATTCTTAAATGTCCCTAGTCAAGTATTATTGTTAATTAGGACAACAATAATACATTGAGACTAGTATGTGTAGAGACTGATGACCGCATCTCACGGGTCATGGATATGAGATATCAAGTCTTCACATAGGTACATATTAGAGTAATGATGTCTTGAATCGACCCACCATGAGAACGCTACATGGATCGTTACGTGAGTGTCATAAGCGATTCTCATAGTGACAATGGTGTTTGTGGTCCTTTGACCGAAATCACTACGATTCCTACATGAGGAGTTGTGTGTTTTAATACCATCAAACGTCATCCGTAACAAGGTGATTATAAAGTTGGTTATTGGACATACCGCAAATCATGCAGAGGGATGTGAGTGACCTAGATGGAATTTGTCACTCCTACATAACAAGAGCGATATCTTCGGCCCCCGATTGAGTGAGACCGCGAAATGCATGGCCATGCTCAAATGAGTCAATATGAGATATTGATCTCATTTGTTGTTACAAAGTCTACTCGAGTATCGGGAAACTGATTGGACTATACAAGGGTGACGCATTCCATGCCTTGTGTTCAATCTAGATATCTTGACAAAGGGACTAAACTACACGGAAACATTGATCACGGATAGGTTATGTCAAATCACCGACATTCTCATTACTTGGGTAGCAAAGTGATGTGTTGCTAGATACCGCTCACATCGTTTGTAATATTAAAATGAGATTTTAATATTACTACCAACGTCATGAGAACCTGCAGGGTCGCACACTTAGAACAGACTAAATTGGAGCAATAAGGATCCAAGTTGGACTCGGATTCAATTGTGGGCCTAACTCATGACAGATGGGTTTTAGGGTTGCATAGCTTACCTTGCTACTACTCACACTCACTTAAGGCAGCCATTATTATAAATAGTACTGTTAAGGGGGCTGCTATAGATGTTACATCACAACCCTAGCCACACCTAAGAAAGTGAGTGAGAGACAGTGAAAGGTTCTTCTCTTCTATTCGCAGCTAGCACCGTGAAACAGAGGCGTGACTCCTTTTGCAAGTCTGTTCGTGTGGATACCGCAGAAACATCATCGCTATTACGGTGTTGGTGATTCACCTCGCTTGTGTTTATCACGCTTCAAGAGGTAAATTTTAAAAAAACTCGGATTATGGACTTTTCGCATGGATCCTGTATGGGAATCCTATTATTCCGCTGCGAGATATTTTGATCCGCAATTCCCAACAGTGGTATCAGAGCCACTTGCGAAACTATGATTCGATTTTTTTATTTTTCTTGTTATATGCGATAACATGATTCGTTGCTTTCCTTTCATAAAAGATATGATCTTTATATATTATTTCTGAAATCGAAATAATGATGTATGAAACCGTGTTCTATTTTATTTGTTGTTTACGAAACATGTTGATGTTTTTGAAACCATGAAGATGTTCATATAATTCTGCGAAAACGGTTTTGAATGCTTTCTGTTCTTGCATTTTTCTGATATCTATATATGTGATATGTATGATTCTGCGAAAACGATTTTGAATGCTTTCTATTTTGCGTTTTTCTGATATCTATATGTGTGATATGTATGATTCGTGAAAACGATTTTGAATGCTTTACATTTCGCTTTTACTCGTATGAATGCGATATACACATAGCCGCGACACAAGGTTTTGGAAACCTTGTTTCCGTTTTGCGATGGCTATAAAGCTTCCTCGTGACATGAAGTGTTCATGTCTTCACGAATTCTGGAAACCCTGTTTCTGGATAGGTGATGGCGGCTGTGAGTTACCCCTGTGGCACATGAAGAGTTCATATGTTTGCGGGCCTTAGGGTTTAAATGTTGTTGCCCTAGCCGTCATGGAGGCGAAGGGTCCAACTCGAATTTTCTCCAAGAAACCGGCGGGACCCGTCAGTGTATTTGCCCGAACCCCGTTGCGTGGTGTGTGATATTAAAGCGCGATATTCAAATCTTTGTTTTTATAATTCACAAAATAATAATGTGTTATTTCTTTGTGTTTATGTATTCTTAGAGATGCATGGTGCATAGTTATGGCCTTAGTCTTTATTTTATGCTATTTTGGTTATTGTAAATACGACTGCGTGTCGTGCCTTTCTCTCTACATTCGATTGTACATTCTCTTCTCATCTAACTCCCCTCGAATGTAAAAGAGGTTTCTATAATGTAATCATCATGTGGAGACAAGGAGATGGCATCAAGTGAGGACGTTGGTGGGAGACGCTTGAAGTGGTGGCATTTTTAATGCTAATCTCTTAGAGGCCATAACCATGTCACATTTATTATATGCTTTATATGTATGAGATGCATGGATGATGTTTATGGTATGTTAAACAAGTTTAATAAATGGTGAGATCTAATAATAAAATTCCCTCAAAGAAAATATTAAGTCATTATGTGATGCCTTCCAATGCGTGGCACTCATCAAGACTAATATCGATTAAGTGTAGGTCTGCCAAAGCAGGGTGCCTTTATCTATATTAGTAATATGCGATGGGATAAGAGTAATATCCAAATGCCAACCATTGGGTCTGACTTAAGTAGGCCATTTCAATAGGATTGAAGGCTTAGAGGCATGAAGTTGGGCTTTAGTCCATTAGATGGATTAGAATAAGTGTTATTCACCTAACTATCCAAGAGTTGCATGTGATGTAATTGGAAAGAGTTTCCTACCTAAATAACCGAATTTTGGGCGATCAGCTAAAGCTGACTCAAAGCTAGGTAAAATATGGATCTTGGCCTACTAGGAAATCTTACGATGGGATTTTCTGAGTCAATGTTGAGGGTCATTGACTTGAATAAAATAGTGGGAGACATATTTAATTAAAAGACCTCATTAAATATGTTTATGGCATGATACTTATATTTTTGCATGTTTCTGTTAATAGATAACCATGGCAACAAACACATCGGGTACTTTATCATTGCGATCCATCCTTGAGAAGGACAAGTTGTGTGGAACAAATTTTCTGCAGTACAGGAATTTGAGGATTGTCCTCAAGCAAGAGAAAAAGTCGTATGTTTTGGAACAAACCTATTCTCGAGCCACCGCTACTAATGCCCCTAGAAGCGAAAGAGATGCTTATAAGAAGCATCAAGATGATGCCTTGGACATTGGATGTCTAATTGGCCACCATGAACTCGAGTTTCAAAAGCAACATGAGAACATGGATGCATACGATATGATTGTACACCTTAAGAAGCTCTATCAAGAAGCAGGCCGGAGCATGAAAGATTCGAGGTCTCTAAAGCAATTGTTTCGGTCAAGGTAGTAGAAGGAAGCCCTGTTGGTGCTCATGTACTCAAGATGATTGGGTACATTGAAAACCTAGAGAGACTGGGTTTTCCTTTGGGCTAAGAGTTGCCCATGACTTAGTCCTGCAATCGTTCTTAGGAAAGTTTGATCAATTTGTCATGAACTACAACATGAATGAGATTGACAAATCACTACCAGAGCTGTTAGGCATGTTGAGAACTGCTGAGCAGAACATCAACAAAGGTAAAGGGAAGGCCATAATGATGGTCCAAAAGAATAAGGGCAAGAAATAGCAGAAAAAGCCCAAGGACAACTGGAAGGGCAAGGGCAAGGACAAGTCCAAGCCTAGTACTTCTAGCTTGAAACCAGTGGGTGGAGTGGCTAAGGAAGGTACATGCTTCTATTGCGGTCAGACGGGACATTGGAAGAGGAACTGTGCCAAGTTCCCTGGAGGAGCTCAAAAGAAGAAGGGAAGTGAGACTTCCACTTCGGGTATTTTTGTTATTGAAGTCAATTTATCTATTTCTCGCATTATGGGTATTAGATCTTGGATGTGGATCTTACATTTGTGTAAATGTGCGAGGATCTAAAGAGCAAGATGAGACCATTGACGAAGGGCGAAAGTCGACCTACGAGTTGGAAATGGAGCAAAAGTTGCTGCATTAGGTGTAGGGACTTATTTATTATCTTTGCCCACTTTGGGCTTGTAATAGAGTTAGAGAAGCTGCTATTTTGTGCTCGCTATTAGTAGGACTATCATTTCTGTTTCTTGTTTGGACAAGAAAGGTTTTTCTTTTATAATAAAGGACAAGTGTTGTTCTATTTATATGAATGATATTTTTTATGGTAGTGCACAATTGAGTAATGGACTTTATGTACTTGATCTCGAAACGCCCATTTATAACATAAATACAAAGAGGTTTAAATCAAACGATCCGAACCCAACTTTTCTCTACGGCATTGTCGTTTGGGCCACATAAATGAGAAACGCATCTCCAAACTCCATAAAGATGGATTCTTGGACTCATTTGATTTCGAATCATATGAGATATGTGAATCTTGTTTATTAGGGAAGATGACAAAGGCCCCATTCACTGGACAAGGTGAAAGGGCTAGTGATCTTTAGGCCTTATACATAGTGATGTATGTGGGCCACTAAACACGATCGCTAGAGGTGGTTTTCAATACTTCATTACATTTACCGATGATTTCGGTAGATATGGATTTGTATATCTTATGAAGCACAAATCGAATCCTTTGAAAAGTTTAAAGAGTTCAAGAATGAAGTACAAAACCAACTTGGCAAGAGTATTAAAATCCTTCGATCGGATCGAGGAGGAGAATACTTAAGCCAACGGTTTGATGATCATCCGAAAGAGTGTAGGATAATATCTCAACTCACTCTACCGGGAACACCACAATGGAATGGTGTCTCGAAAGGAGGAACAGGACCTTGTTGGACATGGTCGATCCATGATGAGTCATGCAAACCTTCCGGGCTCCTTCGGGGACATGCTCGTTAACAGCTTTCACACGGAACCGTGTTCCATCTAAGACGGTTCAAAAGACACCATATGAGATATGGACCGGGAGACGGCCCGGTATGTCTTTCTTGAAGATTTGGGGCTGCGAAGCTTACGTAAAACGTCAAGTTTCGATAAGCTTGGACCTAAATCGGATAAATGCTTCTTTGTGGGGTATCCAAAGGAAACCAAGGGATACTTTTTCTATAATCCTACCGAGGGCAAAGTGTTTGCGCGCATGGACATTGTGTTTCTAGAAAGGGAGTTTATCTCCAAAGGAACCAGTGGGAGAAAAGTAGAACTTGAAGAAGTTCAAGTTTCACAAAGCAAAGAATGAACCAATGGTGGAAATAGAGCGCCTCCACAAAATGTTGTGGAACAAAGAACTCTGCTCTAGTAGCACAAGACTGCGTAGGTCTAATAGGATACGTCATCAACCAGAGAGATATGGATTTCTCATGACCCAACAAGGTGACGTATTGCTCATGGATCAAGATGAGCCTGTGACTTACCAGGAAGCCATTATTGGCCCAGAATCTGAGAAATGGCTTGAGGCCATGAGATTTGAAATGGATTCCATGTATGCCAACCAGGTATGGACCTTGGTTGACCCACCTGAAGGGGTAAAACCCATTGGGTGCAAGTGGGTTTTCAAGAAGAAAACCGACATGGATGGTAATGTGCATACCTTTTAAGGCGCGATTGGTGGCTAAAGGTTTCAAACAAATTCATGGTGTAGACTATGATGAAACTTTTTCCCGGTTGCGATGCTTAAATCCGTTCGGATCTTGCTTCTTTCATTGCTAAAGATACCATGATTATGAAATCGGCAAATGGATGTCAAAGCTGCTTTCCTTAATAGAAATCTTCTCGAAGATGTGTACATGACACAACACGAGGGTTTTGCCACTCCAGAGGATGCCGAAAAGTATGCAAGTTGCAACGATCTATTTATGGATTAAAGCAAGCTTCAGAAGCTAGAATCTTCGTTTTGATGATACAATAAAACAGTTTGGTTTCATCAAGAATGAAGAAGAATCTTGTGTCTACAAGAAGGTTAGTGGGAGCACTATTGTCTTTTACGGTATTGTATGTTGATGACATACTACTTATTGGAAATGACATCCCTACTCTACGGTCAAGTAAAGACTTGGTTAGGGAACTACTTCTCTATGAAAGACTTGGGCGAAGCCACCTATGTATTAGGTATCGGGATCTATAGAGATAGATCTCGAGACCAGCTTTGGCCTAAGTCAGTACAGTACATACATAGACAAAGTGTTAAGACGATTTAACATGCATGAATCCAAGAAAGGACTCTTGCCTATGTCACATGGTGTAAGCCTATCTAAGGCTCAATCCCTTCCACCCGGGATGAGAGGGATCGCATAAGCAAGATTCCATATGCATCCGCAATTGGATCTATCATGTATGCCATGTTATGTACTCGACGGACATCTCGTATGCTTTGAGCATGACGAGTAGGTACCGATCGATCCCGGTGAAAGTCATTGGATGCTTATCAAGAACATCCTTAAGTACTTAAGAAGGACTAAGGATTCGTTCTTAGTATATGGAGGCGAGGAAGAGCTAGTTGTAAAGGTTACACTGATGCTAGCTTCCAAACCGATAAGGACGACTCCAGATCGCAATCGAGTTATGTTTTTTGCCTAAATGGTGGGCCGTGAGTGGAAGAGTTCAAAGCAGAGACGATCGCCGATTCTACCACAGAGGGGAGTATATTCTTGCCTCCAATGCGCAAAGAAAGGAGGCCGTTTGGATCGGGAAGTTCATTACCGAACTTGGCACTATTCCTAGCATTGTGGACCCAAGTGGACCTCTATTGTGATAATAATGGAGCCATTGCATAAGCTAAGGAGCCTAGATCTCACCAAAGCGATCCAAACATATACTTAGGCGCTTCCATCTCATTCGAGAAATCATCGATAGAGGAGATGTGAAGATATGCGAGTACCAACAGATGATAACATTCTTGATCCTTGACGAAGCTGTTGCAATGCCAGAAGCATGAGGGTCACACTAGGTCTTTAGGCATTAGATATATGCCACGATTGGCTCTAGTGCAAGTGGGAGATTGTTGGTGTATGCCCTAGAGGCTAATACATTTTACGTATTTACATACATTCTATTATGCTATTTTATATATGAGGCATTTCATTTATTGTGTTCTTTTTGATAAACATAATAAAGTCCTTAGAATAGTAAGTTTGATGCCATAGGACATCAAGTGGATGACTTGATCGTGAGATCCTTTTTGGTTACAACACTATTCTTAAATGTCCATAGTCAAGTATTATTGTTAATTAGGACAACAATAATACATTGAGACTAGTATGTGTAGAGACTGATGACCGCATCTCACGGGTCATGGATATGAGATATCAAGTCTTCACATAGGTACATATTAGAGTAATGATGTATTGGGTGACCCACCATGAGAACGCTACATGGATCGTTACGTGAGTGTCATAAGCGATTCTCATAGTGACAATGGTGTTTGTGGTCCTTTGACGAAATCACTACGATTCCTACATGAGGAGTTGTGTGTTTTAATACCATCAAACGTCATCTCGTAACAAGGTGATTATAAAGTTGGTTATTGGACATACCGCAAATCATGCGAGAGGGATGTGAGTGACCTAGATGGAATTTGTCACTCCTACATAACAGAGCGATATCTTCGGGTCCCCCGATTGAGTGAGGCTGCGAAATGCATGACCATGCTCAAATGAGTCAATATGAGATATTGATCTCATTTGTTGTTACAAAGTCTACTCGAGTATCGTGAAACGAATGATTGGACTATACAAGGGTGACGCATTCCATGCCTTGTGTTCAATCTAGATATCTTGACAAAGGGACTAAACTACACGGAAACATTGATCACGGATAGGTTATGTCAAATCACCGACATTCTCATTACTTGGGTAGCGGTGATGTGTTGCTAGATACCGCTCATCGTTTGTAATATTAAAATGAGATTTTAATATTACTACCAACATCATGAGAACTGTGCAGGTCGCACACTTAGAACAGACTAAATTGGAGCAATAAGGATCCAAGTTGGACTCGGATTCAATTGTGGGCCTAACTCATGACAGATGGGTTTTAGGGTTGCACGGCTGACTTACGCTTGCTATCGCTCACACTCACTTAAGGCAGAGTCACTATTATAAATAGTATCTTGTTAAGGGGGCTGCTATAGATGTTACATCACAACCCTAGCCGCACCTAAGAAAGTGAGTGAGAGACAAGTGAAAGGTTCTTCTCTTCTATTCGCGGCTAGCACCGCGAAACAGAGGCGTGACTCCTTTTGCAAGTCTGTTCGTGTGGATACCGCAGAAACATCATCTCTATTACGGTGTTGGTGATTCACCTCGCTTGTGTTTATCACGCTTCAAGAGGTAAATTTTAAAAAAACTCGGATTATGGACTTTTCGCATGGATCCTGTATGGGAATCCTACTATTTTGCTGCGAGATATTTTGATCCGCAATTTCCAACACATTCTTAATAAAGAATATTTTATCTTCTCTGTTGGCGGAAACCATTCCCAAAGAATGACATCGCGTGTTACAATTCCATTGCGCACATTTGTAACAAACTTGTATTCTTTTTACTCTTCTCCTTTTTGAATAGGAACTTTTACCAAGACCCGGCATGTATGGGACAAATGAATCTGAAGATTCACCAGCTAAACGAACCTTTGCTTCGATTATCCAGCGTATATCTTCTGGGATGCCCATGTGCATTAATAGTCTCAGTCTTTCACGCTTGGCTTTGTAGATTTTTGTTAGAGCATTTTGAGGAAGAGAAGGGAAATGTTTTCTTAGATTTGAGAAAATGACATCGGAGAAGGAATAAGTTATTATGGGAAACTGAAAAACAAACCGACTTGAGAGTCACGGAATACCGTTATCCGCCACTTAACCAAGGGCAAAAAGAACTCAAGAATTTGGTTTTCTAGAAATGGTTTGAGTCTTTATCTATTGACCTTAAATACACTATCATTCCTAGGGTTCTCAATATCTATGGCCCCATAAGGATACACATATTTGACAATAAAAGGGTCAGTCTACCTAGATCTCAATTTTTCAGGGAATAGGTGAAGATGAGAATTATAAAGCAGAACTTTTTGACCAATTTTAAATTTTTTTCTCAAAATTGATTTCTCATGAAAAGCTTTTGCTCTAACTTTATAAATCTTTTGTGTTTTCATATGCATCATTTCTCAATTTCTCAACAATCAAAAATTTCAATGACAATGATAGGGTTTAGAGGCATCTTGTTTCGGTTAGAAATGGAACCCTATTTTTGACAGTTTTCACCACTTTTTCAAAATGTATAGCTGTCTTTAAATAAAGTAGGTCAATAAAATCAACACTGCAAGATTTTTGCAGCTATTTTCTTTGAAGAAAAGAAACCTCCATATGCTTCTGAGTGACAAAATTTAATGACATTACTTACCTCACTGTTGGGCACACATCTCCAAATGATTTGATTAGGATAATTGAGGCGGGATTTTTCATGTTGTAAGAAAATTGATTATATTAGCAAACTAAGGCTTGGAATTAACAAAAAATAAAAATTCATTAGGAAAAGAATCATTGATAGGTGTAATATCAAAAGGTGAGCCTATTGTAAGTATAGACAAATGATCTGCAATAACATTTTCAGCTCCTTTCTTATCTTTTATTGTGATGTTGAATTCTTGAAGCAACAAAATCTACCGTATCGACCTAAGTTTGCAAAAATTTGTTGAGAAAATTGACAAGTGCACCGAATTGTCAAAGTAATAAAGTTGACGATTAAGAGGGGAAAAAACTAAAACACATGAAATTAAGAGGAAAAAGATAGAGCAATGCACATGAATGCAAAACACATTAAGGATGTAAATACATGAAATTAAAACACTAGGGATCTGACTTCACTTGATTCAATAATCTATCATAGATAATAGAGTAGCTTTGGGACCTTCATTATAATTAATTTCTAATCATTCAATTGATGGGGAGAATCCCTTAATTAATTAAAACTCAATTCCTTAGTCTAAACCCTAACTCTTAAAGGCATGACCTTTGCTATATGGATTCTCATGGAAAATACCACAATTCTCCCACACAACCTATAACCTCTATTTTTAGATGATTATAAATCATGACACTTACTATTTATGGTCTAGGTCATATGTAAACATTCTGATTCAACATACACCTCACTAGATCAATTTATGAGTGGCCAATTCATAAAAGCATTAAGAATCATAATAAGCATTCAAATTGAATAAAAAAGAAATTAATTAAAATTTCAATCTTAATACATGTCGATTGAATTAAGTTACATCTTCACCCTAGAAATACACGAATTTAACTACACATGACAAAAGAGAAAAAGAGATAAGAAGAATAAAATAAAAATATATACAGAGCTCAACCTTCTATAAAAAAAATATTAACAAGTAGGCAGTAAACCTGCCATGGTTAAAAATAATAATATTAAAAAGTAGGCAATAAACCTGCCATGGTTAAAAATAATAATAATATTAACAAGTAGGTGGTAAACCTGCCATTAAATATTAATAAGGATGTGGTATAAACCAGCCACTAAATAAATATTAACAAGTGTGTGGTATAAACTAACTACCAAATATATATTAACACGTAGTAAATAAATATTAACAAGGGTATGATATAAACCGACCATCAAATATATATTCACAAGGGTGTGGTATAAACTAACCACCAAATAAATATTCACAAGGGTGTGGTATAAACCAACCACCAAATAAGTTAATAAGCTGATAAATTAAAAAGTTAGTAAGCAGGTAAAGTAAAAAGTTAGATAGCTGATAAAGTAAAAAGTTAGATAATTAGTAAGAGAGTTAGATAGTTAGTAAGTTAGTAAGCAAGAAAATTAAAAGGTTAGTAGGTTTGTAAGTTAGAAAGTTAGAAATAAAATACAGAAAGTAAAATACAGAAAATAAAGTGCAGAATATAAAATACAGAAAATAAAGTACAGAAAGTAAATTTAAGATATGAAAACCAGATAGAGGCAGAGCCCCACCAGAGTCGGCGAAGAAGGAAGAAGAGAAGAGTCAAGATTGAGATATTATTAGAACATAAAGTAAAAACTAGAGAATCAGCAAGTCAATTTTTTTTTTGTTTTTTTAGTGAGAGAGAAGAGAAGAAGAAAAAATATTTAATTAATAATTAAATATTACAAAAGGAAAATGAGAGTTTCTCTCACTAAATTAGTACGTCAAGTATGTACAAAGAAAAAAAAGTTAAAAAGTAAAATATATTTATATATATATATATATATATACACACACGATCCACGAGAAAAAAAAAAACATATAAATATATATATATATATATAATATATATATATATAAAATATTTACACAATAAATTTGTTCTTCAAATCAAGTCACCGGCAACGGCGCCAAAAACTTGATACAGATTAAAAGTTGCAAACCCAAGTGCAGGTTGTTTCAAGTAATAAATTCTCAAGAGTCTGAGGTCGATCCACAGGGAATTGATGAAGAAAAATTCTTTGACGTAAGGTAAATATTTTGTCACAACAATAAAAGTGATACAACTTGGTCACAAATAAAAAGGATTTACTTGAGTTAGGAGATCCACTCTTGGTAAGTAAGATAATGATAAGATTAATTCTTTTTATAACTCAATTAGAATCCACACATAATGGAGGTTCCAATCGAAAAATACAACATTCAAAGTTCATTTAAGATTATATATGTAATTATATTATGATTCCTTTAATAATCTATTAACACCACCACTTATAAATAGGCTCAAGCATTCATTGTGTCAATATCTTGTCTACAACAAATCAAGATCTCCACTTTATAAGGAGGGTTTCTAAATTGATTGGAAACAAAATACAATACATATAATGACCACTTAATAATATATCATTTAAGCACTAGAAAGAGATTAATCTAACTTTATTTCATTACCAAGAGCTTCATCCTTTCACCCAAGTAAAATGAAAATTAATTACTCATAGACAAGAAGAAAGAAAGAGAGAAGAAGAAGAAGAAGAAGAACATAATTTCAATTTAGAATAAAAGAAAACTACAACAAGATAAACAAGCAACACAATAGCATGATCTTGATCTTTAAGACTCAGACTCTCCAAATGATTAGCCAAGGCTCCCTTTTATAGAGGATTAGGGATACAAAATGACAAGAGGCTGATTCATGAATAAGTGGATGAGTGAAAAATGAGTGAAAAATGCCAAATGACTTTTGATGAGTGAAAAATTATGGAGATTCTTTGTCTTTGAAATCATTTAGTTCTGAAGTCAATGAATGCATCAGAATATTGAAATATAGTCTTCATGAAAGTTGTATGCATTTGTCTTAGCTTTCAAATGTCGCCAGAATCACATCAAAAGGCCACCTACAGCCTAAGATATGGCCTAATTACTACATAGTATTCAGGCCCAGTTACAGCTCCTCTGTTCTGACTTCCAAGCCTAATATGACCTCCAAGGAGTCTGAATTAAGTCTTGTATTCTTCATGAAAGGTATAGATATGGGTCTTAACTTGTAGATACCAAAATTTTAGCCCAATCCAAATCTTACATCCTGAGTTATGCTCTGATTACTACACACTATTTAGGTTCCAATCAAAAAACTCGTATTCTAACTTCCAAGCCCAATTAGTTCCACTAGATGTCCGACTTTGACCTAGAGCTCTTCATGAAAGTTGTAGAGCTCTCTCTTATCTTTCCAACAATGTAAAATGCATAATTAGTAGACATCTAGAACTCAAGATATGACCAAAATACAAAAATATTGTAAGATATAAATCATGCTAAAAAAAATAATTAAGTTCGATTTGAGTCCAAACTTACAAAACACAACCAACCTCAATCAATTAAGTATATGGAGAGTGTAAATGACTAAAAATGAGGGCATATTAATGTATCAAATATGTGATTATCAGAAATAAATGTGGAGAGTTTATTTCAAGGTCACAAATGTGTGAAATGTGCTACAATTAAAGTTTGAGGTTAATCAGAGTTAGTTTAGTATTTTTAAGCATATTGGTTATGTGTTTTAGTTCCGAATTGACCCCCAACTGATATGGAAATATCAGCTTTTGGTGAAACAAAATTTTTAATAAATCTTGGGATTTATTTTGAGTCTGTTGAAAGTTAGGAACTGGATTTGAAAAAATCTAAGTGCTCTTAGCAGATCGAGTTTGATCACTTAGCCACTTAAGTGACCAAAGTCACTCACGACTAAGTGTTTCAGCCTTATTACTTAAAGGCTTGAGATGAGATATTTGTATCTCATTTTTCACTCTTTTCACTCTTTTCTCTCACGACTACAGCTACCAAGGGAGAGGTAAAAGAAAGCCAAACAAAGAAGGAGGAAGAGGAGGAAAGGAAAAGGAAAGGGAAAACTAAAGCTTCATCATGCTCACCATCTTTGATCCAAGAGGTAGGGGTTTTGTGGTTCTTTCATCCTCTTTTTCCCACTTTTATTATTTATGCATTTTGTGAGGCATAATAGGTTAAATTGGTTTCTAGAGGTGTTTGAGGTGTTTTTAATGCTTGATTAAGTTCCTTTGGTTCTTTAGGACTTATTCATGCAATAGGTTTGTGTTAGAAACCTAGAATTGGACATTTGAGCCTTGAACCTAAAAGTGAGAAAAATTAAGTTTTGATTTGTGGTTCTAATCATAGAATCCAAGTTGGAGGTTTTTGTTAGTGATTAGTGATTCTTATGTGTTAGTAAACTTGTTAGGGACCTTAAATCACCTAGAAACCAAGTTGGAGTGGCTAAAATCTAAGAATTTGGCCAATGGAATAGTGTCACGATACTGCAGAGTGAGCTATAGTGTTTCTGATTGAGAAACACGGCCTGTGTCTGAAGACACGGGGAGGGATGGCGGGGGGTAATGTCCCTCTCTGTCAGTTGAATTCATGAATAGTTCTCGTAGAGAAAGACACCAGTGGGGCTGTGTAATTAGACACGGCCCATGTCCGAAGACACTGAGGGACCCTGTAATTAGACATGACCCATGTCTGAGACTAGAATCTTTAAAAATATCATTTTTGATATTTTTAAGTTTTTGGCTTAATGGGATCATTAGTATATGTTTCCTAAAGTGTGTTAAAACACCTATGAGAGTATTTTAAGGAGGAATTGACTACCTAGTTCTTGTGAGAAAAGTGTAAGTCCTTAGGCAACCAAGGGGTTGTAAATGCCATAGGGTAACGCTTAGCATTTTGACCCATATGGAGTTGTTCTAGTATCTTTTGTGATACTGTATATGATGAGAATGACATATAGTGTGAGTATGTGAGTATTCTTAAGTTAATGGTTGGAAAACCTTGTGTAGGAGGGTATCTGTAACACTTGTGAAAACATGTTATACTTGTATATGGTTATAGAGGTAGCCTATTATTAGTTTGACATGTTTGTTAAGTTTTGTAACTGTCAGAGCACGTTTAGGTACTTTGCTGTAACGCTATGTATGAAATATTGCTCCGGAAGTGACTTAAACTGCTTAATTAGTGGAAACAAATGTGGAGAGTTTGTTTCTAGGTTACAAATGTGTGAACTGTGTAACAGTTAAAGTTTAAGGTTAATCAGAGTTGGTTTGGTATTTTTAAGCATATTGGTTGTGTGTTTTACTGCCAGATTGACCCCCAGCTAATATAGAAATATCAGCTTTTGGTGAAATAAAATTTTTAATGAATCTTATGATTTATTTTGAGTTTGTTGGAAGTTAGGAACCTGGATTTGGTGAAATCTAAGTGTTCTTAGAAGATCAAGATATATCACTTGGCCACTTTAGTGACCAAAGTCACTTATGACTGCCTTGTTATTTAAAGGCAAGAGATGAGATATTTCATCTCATTTTTCTTTCTTTTCTCTTTCTTCTCTCACGACTATAGCTACCAAGCTAGAGGCAAAGGAAAGCTAAGCAAAGAAGGAGGAAGAAGAGGAAAGGAAAAGGAATGGAAAAGCTAAGGCTTCATCATCCTCATTATCTTTGATCCAAGAGGTAGGGGTTTTGTGCTTCTTTCATCCTCTTTTTTCGACTTTTACCATTTATACAATTGTGAGACATAATAGGTTAAATTGGTTCCTAGAGGTGTTTGAGGTATTTTTAATGCTTGATTAAGTTCCTTTGGTTGTTTAGGACTTATTCATGCAATAGGTTTGTGTTAGAAACCTAGAATTGGACATTTGAGCCTTGAACCTAAAAGTGAGAAAAGTTAGGTTTTGATTTGTGGTTTCAATCATAGAATCCAAATTGGAGGATTTTGTTAGTGATTAATGATTCCTATGTGTTAGTAAACTTAGTAGGGACGTTAAATCACCTAGAAACCAAGTTGGAGAGGCCAAAATCCAAGAATTTGGCCAATGAAATAGTGTCACAATACTGGAGAGTGAGCTGTAGTGTTTCTAATTGAGAAACACGGCCCGTGTCCGAAGACATGGGGGGGGTAGTGTCCCTCTCTACCATTTGAATTCGTGAATAGTGCTCACAGAGAAAGACACCGAGGGGCCGTGTAATCAGACACGGTCCATGTTCAAAAACACCTGTGGGGCTGTAATCAGACATGGCCCGTGTCTGAGGCCAGAATCTTCAAAAATGTCATTTTTGATGTTTTCAAGTTTTTGGCTTAATGAGATCATTAGTATTTGTTTTCTAAAGTGTGTTTAAACACCTATAGGAATACTTCAAGGAGGAAATGACTACCTAGTTCTTGTGAGAAAAGTGTGAGTCCTTAGGCAATCAAGGGGTAAGAAATACCACAGGATAACAATTTGGATTTTTGACCCATATGGGGGTTGTTTTAATATCTTTTGTGATATTGTATATGATGGGAGTGACACATAGTATGAGTATGTGGGTGTTCCTAAGTTAATGGTTAGAAAGCCTTGTGTAAGAGGGTATCCAATATTACATTTAATGTGATGGGAACGTCACATAGAGTGAATATGTGAGTCTTCTTAAAAGAATGTGTGGAAACCTTGTGGAGAAGGATTTTGTTACTGCTGTAAGCATTGGGTACAATCTCGTGTAGGAGAATACTCGGTGTGGTGCTGTCTGCGCTTTATAAAACCACTTTACATAATTTTTCTCACACACTTGCTATTTCCCTGTATCTGTGAATGGTGTATGAGATGGTGAACACCCTTTGTTAAGAGGTGGAGTAGACCATTCATAGCCAGGTAGTGATAAATGGTCAGAGCCATACTACTCAGGGAAAGTACAAGGAATGGAGTTCCTGGAAATAGTCGAGTTTCATGACATTGCACTAATACTATTTCAATATTACTACATAATCATTGTTTTAGGACATGCTAGGCATAAACATTCAACATAATCATTATTGCATTTGCATGGTAATTGTATAGGTATATTCAATGATATGTATGATTATATGGGCGATTGTATAATATTATTGATATCTTTCTTGTACTACGGGTTTAGAATTATGGTTTGCTTGAGAATGTTACATAGGGATGCCATGTGAGATATTCTTTTGGTTGTAAGTAATAATTCTTAAAAGGAAAGAGAAAGGCGTATGAAGACATGTAGTATAAATGCTCTTTTAGGCTGAGCTTGTATTTTCTTTATTTGCTTCAGTAGTTTAAAACCTATGTATAATTGTATGCCTTTTTAGGCATATATATATTTATATACATATATATATATTATATACATATATATATATATATATATATATATATATATATATATATATATATATATATATATAATTTCTGTTGTCGTGGCTCTCCATATTTACTCATACTGTATGGATGATATGGGTTAGTTTGTTGAAGTATGATAGAAGTAGCATGACTAGTATTGGTTATTCTTTTATATGACGATATATCTGGATAGCAAATATTGAGCTGTTACATTTTGGTATCAGAGCAGTTCTTCCTATTAAGCCAGGTTATGGACTGACTATGCTTATACATGTGTTGTGATGACTATGCATTTCTTATTTCTTACTTGTGATTGTTCGAGTGGAAATTGTATAACTTACCTTTGACATGTCTGCTTTGGTTACTGTTGCACGGTTACATGATATTGAACCTAACTAACTCAATATGGATTGTTCTTTGTTTGCAGAAAACTATGGTAGCACGAGGGTCACCGGCAGCACGAGGGCGACCGCATGGGAGCCAAAATAGGGATTCTAGTAATGAAAGTACAGAGATGGCTGCAGCTATGATGACAATGGCCAATGCCATGAGGCAGCAGACTGAGTAAGTAACAGTGACTGCAAGAGTATTAGAGAGGCTGGTACCTCAGCAGCAAGTACCACCACAGGTACCACCGCCAACCCAGGAGGTTCCAATTGGGAGAAATCAGAATTTTCTCGACATTTCAGAGTTCAAAAAGATGAATCCGTCGATGTTCAGAGGCGCCTACGATCCAGTGAAAGCGGAAGAGTGGTTAACCGAGTTAGAGAAGATCTATGAGGTCATGGTTTGCTCAGATGAGCAAAGAGTTTCCTTTGCTTCCTTCATGTTGGTAAGGGAAGTGGAGCAATGGTGGCGAAGTACTAGGAAGCTGCTAGAGACAGCAGGGACTTTGATCATATGGGGAGTGTTTAAGGAGATCTTTTTGGAGAAATACTTTCCACAAAGTTTGCAGGATGATAAAGAAAGGGAATTTCTAAGTCTTCATGAAATGAACATGAGGCAAAATTTCATGAGTTGTCCAAGTTTTCTTCTCAGTTTAGGCATAATCCAAATGAGAATTGGAAATGTGTCAAGTTTGAGTCTAGGCTTAGGGGAAATGTAAGAAGGGCCGTGAGACCTTTAGAAATCAGGGATTTCCCATCCTTGGTGAATAAGTGCAGGATTGTGGGGTCGGATAATCACCAATTTCAGACAGAGCGAAGTTTACAAAATATTCAAAAGAAGAGAAAGTCAGATGATGGATCTAGAAAAAATGTTTCTAAATTTAGTGACCCACAAGCTAGAGGTGAGCGAGTTCAGGTGGAGACTATGGAGCCTAAATGTTCTAAGTGCGGAAGACCACATGGTGACAAACCTTGTGTGGTTTGCTATGTGTGTGGTCAACTGGGACTATTTGCGAGGAAATGTCCACACAAACAAGGAGATACACCCAACTTTAGACCACAAGCTTAGTGAAGAGTGTATATTCTAATAAAGGACAAAGAAGTGCAACCTTCTAACCCTAAGTCAAGTAACTCATGAATATGAGTTTATGTTTTTTTGATATCTCAGAATTGTTAGTTTAGAGAGACTAAATTTTGGGGACAAAATTCTAAATTGGAAAGGAGTAATGTAACACCTGTGAAAATATGTTATACTTGTATATGGTTATAGAGGCAGCTTATTATTAGTTTGGCATGTTTGTTAAGTTTTGTGACTGTCAGAGCACGTCTAGGTACTTTGTTGTAACTTTACGTATGAAATATAGCTGCTATTTACTCCGAAAGTGACTTACACTGCTTTGTTAGTGCAAATAAATGTGGAGAGTTTATTTTTAGGTCACAAATGTGTGAACTATGCTACAGTTAAAGTTTGAGGTTAATTAGAGTTGGTTTGGTATTTTTAAGCATACTAGTTGTATGTTTTAATGCCAGATTGACCCCCAGCTGATATGGAAATATTAGCTTTTGGTGAAATAGAATTTTTAATGAATCTTAGGATTTATTTTGAGTTTGCTGGAAATTAGGAACTTGGATTTGGTGAAATCTAAGTGTTCTTAGCAGATCGAGATATATCACTTGGCCACTTAAGTGACCAAAATCACTCACGGCTGCCTTGTAATTTAAAGACATGAGATGAGATATTTCATCCCATTTTTCTTTCTTTTCATATTCTTCTATCACGGTTGCAGCTACCAAGGGACAGGCAAAGGAAGGCCAAACAAAGAAGGAGGAAGAGGAGGAAAGGAAAAGGAAGGGGAAAGCTAAGGCTTTCTCATCCTCACCATCTTTAATCCAAGAGGTAAAGGTTTTGTGCTTCTTTCATCCTCTTTTTCTCACTTTTACCATTTATGCATTTGTGAGACATAAAAGGTTAAATTGGTTTCTAGAGGTGTTTGAGGTGTTTTTAATGCTTAGTTAAGTTCCTTTGGTTGTTTAAGTCTTATTCATGCAATCGGTTTGTGTTAGAAACCTAGAATTGGACATTTGAGCCTTGAACCTAAAAATGAGAAAAGTTAGGTTTTAATTTGTGGTTTCAATCATAGAATCCAAATTGGAGGTTTTTGTTAGTGATTAATGATTCCTATGTGTTAGTAAACTTAGTAGAGACGTTAAATCACCTAGAAACCAAGTTAGAGAGGCCAAAATCCAAGAATTTGGCCAATGAAATAGTGTCACAATACTGGAGAGTGAGCTGTAGTGTTTCTGATTAAGAAACACGGCTCGTGTCCGAAGACATGGGGGGTAGTGTCCCTTTCTGCCATTTGAATTCGTGAATAGTGCTCATAGAGAAAGACACCGGGGGGCCGTGTAATCAGACACGGCCTATGTTTGAAAACACTAGTGGGGCTATAATCAGACATTGCCCGTGTTTGAGGCCAAAATCTTCAAAAATGTCATTTTTGATATTTTCAAGTTTTTAGCTTGATGAGATCATTAGTATTTATTTCCTAAAGTGAGTTTAAACACCTATGGGAATATTTCAAGGAGGAAATGACTACCTAGTTCTTGTGAGAAAAGTGTAAGTCCTTAGGCAACCAAGGGGTAGGAAATGCCACAGGATAACAATTTGGATTTTTGACCCATATGGGGGTTGTTTTAGTATCTTTTGTGATGTTGTATATGATGGGAGTGACACATAGTGTGAGTATGTAGGTATTCCTAAGTTAATGGTTGGAAAGCCTTATGTAGGAGGGTATCCAATATTACATTTAATGTGATGGGAATGTCACATAGAGTGAGTATGTGAGTGTTCTTAAAAGAATGTGTGGAAACCTTGTGGAGAAGGATTTTGTTACTGCTGGAAGCATTGGGTACAATCTCATGTAGGAGAATACTCGGTGTGGTGCTGTGTGCGCTTTATAAAACCACTTTACATTATTTTTCTCACACACTTTCTATTTCCATGTATCTGTGAATGGTGTATGAGATGGTGAACACCCTTTGTTAAGAGGTGGAGTAGACCATTCATAGCCAAGTAATGATAAATGGTCAGAGCCATACTACTCAGGGAAAGTACAAGGAATGGAGTTCTTAGAAATAGTCGAGTTTCATGACATTGCACTAACACTATTTCGATATTACTATATAATCATTGCCTTAGGACATGCTAGGCATAAACATTCAACATAATCATTATTGCATTTGCATGGTAATTGTATGAGCAATTACTTATTCAATGATATATATGATTGGATGGGTGATTGTATAATATTGTTGATATCTTTCTTGTACTACGGGTTTAGAATTATGGTTTGCTTGAGAATGTTACATAGGGATGCCATATGAGATATTCTTTTGGTTGTAAGTGATAATTCTTATACCAGATGTAAACTTTTCCTTACTTTAGTTGTTGATTTATTCTTTGAAAAAGGATAAATGCTGGTTTTGAAATACTTATACTGAGAAATTGTGATTTCTCACCACGATTGTATTTTCATGTAAATCCAGGTGGAAGCATTTCAAAAGGAAAGAGAAAGGCATATGAAGATGCGTAGTATAAATGCTCTTTTAGGCTGAGCTTGTATTTTCTTTATTTGCTTCAATAGTTTAAAACCTATGTATAATTGTATGCCTTTTTAGGGAATGAAGTATACATATATATATATATAATTTTTGTTGTAGGGGCTCTCTATATTTACTCATGTTGTATGGATGATATGGGTTAGTTTGCTGAAGTATGATAGAAGTAGCATGACTAGTATTGGTTATTCTTTTATACGACGATATATCTAAATAGTAAATATTGAGCTGTTATATTTTGGTATCAAAGCAGTTCTTTTTGTTGAGCCGGAGTATGGACTGACTATGCTTATGCATGTGTAGTGATGACTATGCATTTCTTATCTCTTACATGTGATTGTTCGAGTGGAAATTGTATAACTTGCCTTTGACATGTCTGCTTTGGTTACTGTTGCACGGTTACATGATATTGAGCCTAGCTAACTCAATATGGATTGTTTTGTGTTTACAGAAAACTATGGCAGCACGAGGGAGACCGACAGCATGAGGGCGAACGCATGGGAGCTGAAATAGGGATTCTGGTAATGAAAGTATAGAGATGGCTACAACTATGATGACATTGGCCAATGCCATGAGATAGCAGACTAAGCAAACAATGGTGACTACAAGAGTATTAGAGAGGTTGGTACCTCAGCAGCAAGTACCACCACAGGTACCACCGCCAGCCCAAGAGGTACCAATCGGGAGAAATCAGAATTTTCTCGACATTTCGGAGTTCAAAAAGATGAATTTACTGATGTTCAAAGGCGACTACGATCCGGTGAAAGTAGAAGAGTGGTTAACCGAGTTAGAGAAGATCTATGAGGTCATGGTTTGCTCAGATGAGCAAAGAGTTTCCTTTGCTTCCTTATGTTGGTAGGGGAAGTGGAGCAATGGTGGCGAAGTACTAGGAGGCTGCTAGAGATAGCAGGGACTTTGATCATATGGGGAGTGTTCAAGGAGATTTTTTTGGAGAAATACTTTTCACAAAGTTTGCAGGATGATAGAGAAAGGGAATTTCTACGTCTTCATGAAATGAACATGACGGTTGGACAATATGAGGCAAAATTTCATGAGTTGTCCAAGTTTTCTTCTCAGTTTAGGCATAATCCAAATGAGAATTGGAAATGTGTCTGGTTTGAGTCTAGGCTTAGAGGGAATGTAAGAAGGGCAGTGAGACCTTTAAAAATCAGGGATTTTCCATCCTTGGTGAATAAGTGCAGGATTGTGGAGTTGGATAATCTCCAATTTCAGGCAGAGTGAACTTTACAAAATATTCAAAAGAAGAGAAAGTCGAATGATGGATTTAGAAAAAAGTTTTTCTAAATCTAGTAACCCATAGGCTAGAGGTGAGCGAGTTCAGGTGGAGACTGTGGAGCCTGAATGTTCTAAGTGCAGAAGACCACATGGTGACTGACCTTGTGTAGTTTGCTATGTGTGTGGTCAACTGGGATACTTTGTGAGGAAATGTCCATGCAAACAAGTGTTGGGAATTGCAGATTCATCACGCAGTAGAAAAATAGGATTCCCACCAAGGATCCATGCGAAAAGCCATAATCTGAGTTTTAAAATATTTACCTCTTGAAGCGTGATCAAAAGGAAGTGACGTGAATTGTAACACCCACCTTAGGATGCCACAATTATATTACATAATTACCAAATTAACCTCATGAATATAACGTAAGTTATAAGGAAAAATATGAAATTCAAAATTTCTTAATAACAAGAAATTAATCTTAGCAGAAAATAAAACATCACAGCATTATTACAAATAATTTACATCATTTATACATGTTCAAGTCCCCTTGGTTATACATATACAATTCTTTAAACACTCTTTGTCATACTATAAATATTACAAACTAGTCACTCCAAAAAGTTTAAACACTATTTACATTGACATCTTTGCCCAAGTACAACTAGGCGGTGAGCCCTCGAAGTAATAGCGATGGATCCTCGATGGATCCTCCTCGGACCTTCCAGGGTGGGGAATTCCAACCCGACGTAAAGTCCGTGGAGCAAATGTCCGAGCGGACGATACAACGCTACATTCTCTCGAGGGGTGCGATAGTACGCTCCCCAATGTCGCCCGATAGATATAAGGAAATTCTAACCTGCATACATATATAGTGACGAGAAAAGTAGGGATTTCCGATTGTAACCTACTCGATCTAATATTTACATCACCCAAATAATAAATACTCTCTCTCTAGATCTTCAGTCCATGCATTGTCCCCATCAATGAATGTCAGTCTCAGGTAACCCAAGAAGCTAGGAATCTCTACCGCCATCAGAACTCTAAGTTCTCAACAGAATCTGGATCTTTCTCTGCTTCTCGTTCTACGTCTGGCTCAGTATCTTACAATACATAAACATAATACAACATATACATGCAAGAGGTGAGATTACCTATGCCAATACCAGTATGGTAGAAATGAAGATAAACAGATCCCAAAATATCGAGACAGACATCATACTATAATTACAAGTTATGCCATTAATCTTAAATATCATCATTATACCATAAATAAAAATAAGAAATACAACTATGCTATTTTCAATACTAAGATATTCATTAATTTAATTATCACAAACAAGATTTACACATGATGTAAAATTTACACATGATGTAAAATTACAATATATCCTTTATGAATGCAAATGTGAATGCAATGTACTCGACTCGATATCCTACTCCATGGAGCTACAACTCAAGTCGGAGAGAGTGATATTCGAAAAGATCATTTTCGGCACCAACATGCTTGAGACCATGTGCTCAAATTCGCACATTTAGCACATGCACGACAGTCTTTATCAAATCATGATTAGGGATAGTGTCTCGGTCCGGATCATTGGTGTGTTGCATCGGTCTAACCCACGGTACAGAAGAGCTACCAACTGTCCATTGTAGGCAACCCGCACCCCAATGCCCCCAAGGTCAATCAGTGACCTACACTATGCTTATCGCACCCACTCAGGAGGTGTAATCTCTCCTAGGCAACTTGCCTTACACAATCCTTTGGACCTTTTCAATGCATGTATATGCACTATTCATAATTCCATTGATATCCAATGTACAGGGTTCATAATAATTTAGTAACAGTAATACTGTAATTTAATCACGTAATCATATTCTCGTATATTTTTCATTCGCGACTCAATTCTGTCGCCTTTTCGAATCACGTAGTGATTTTTCAACGTTTTTCAATCGCGTGATTATTCTCCGTACGTATTAAATCATAATTACTGTTTTATTTATTTTAATATTAAAATTTACTATTTTTCTCTCATATTTGCAAAACAGTCCCTCAAAACACATAATTTACATTTTCGTCCTTCAAAACAGAATATTTCCACTTTAGTCCCTCAAAAATTTATATTTACACATTGACCCTATATTTCCATAATATTTCCAATTAAATCCCTTTCTCATAAATTTTACAGAAATTTACAGTATAAATTTCACACGTATACAGTTTAAGTTTCTCTACAGTACATACTCTACATACTCACATATTATCGGTTCCTTAAGCATTATAACATACAGACAAGTATTGAAACAAAATCGTATCTCATAGGTACTACACATACAAACTTAGAAACACAATCAGACACAATCAAGCACATCTCAATACAGTTTAATCAATTCATTCCAATCAATTCAATCCAATCACAACAGTTCAATCAATACAGTTCAAGAACCTCAAACAATAGGTGAATAAATCCTTAGGGATTTTTCACTAAACACACCATCCTCATACTACCAGAACATGGGTGGTAAGGTAGAGTCTCCCTCTTACCTCTTGAAGACAAGCTTTGTAAGCTTTCCTCCCTTGTCTTGAAACTTGATAAATCTCCTAACAAGCCCTAAATTTTTCAAGAAAAATTAGTGAAGAACCATAGAAGCATCAAGGTTGAAAACCATGGAAAAATCATGGTTAAACAAATTAAAATCAAACTTAGAATTCTTAAATCAAAGCTTACCTTTTTAAGAAAGATTGAAGAAGCTTAGATTGATGAAGCTTTGAAGCTTTGAACAAAGTAGGATATTAGAGTGGAGTTTAAATTTAAACAAGCCAAAAGATAAGTGTTTAGAAAGGATGGATGGTGTAGTTTTGGAGATGGTGACCGGTTGTGAAGAAGAGAAATGGGAGAGAAGGATGCATGAGTTTCCTTTGTATTTTGGAGAGAAATAGATGAATGTTTTGAGAAGTAGAAAGTGGAGAATGAAGATGTATTTGGGAGGCTGCTGACCGTGTATGTTTTGGGAAGCAAATGGCTTATATTTGAGGAATAAAAAGTGAAGAATGAAGATAAAATTCATCAAATTGACGATTCCTCAACGTGAATTGCACGTGAAAAAATGAGTGATTTTACTTGAGAAAATTATCTCATTTTGAGTGTAAAATCCAGCTGCCCATCGTGAATGATTGTGGTGATAAAATAAGGATTTTATTGCATCCTTATCCACCCATTCCAGCTGCTCCTTGCTACTGCCATGCTGCTGCCTTTGGTGATGGACGTGAGTGACATTTGCTTGAGCAAATGGCCATGCATTAATTGCATAACAACTCTCTCTTCTCATTGGTTGGTCACTTGACTTTTGCATGGTGTTTGAAGCTTCAAATATCACTTGAATCTTCACAAATCTGCTGGACGGTTGCTGCTGCCCTTTGGACGTCTTCATCTTCGCTACGCTTTGGGCGATTTTCTCTTGTTGGTCCGTGAGTTTGCTGGACCGTGGAGCTCAGTTTGCTGCCCCAAATTAGCTGCTGATCCATGGTATTTTCAAGTAAGTTTAAGTCCTTTAATTTATGGTTAATTCAAGCTAAATTCTGCTGCTATTGGGCCACAAATTCTGCTGCTATTTGGGCCCAAAATTCTGCTGCTCAAAACTTCTATTGGACCATGAGTTTAGGGGCTGCTGTCCATAGTAGTTTAGGTGAGTTTTAAATACTTAATTCCTCATTAGTTCAAGCCTAATTACTAGTTAATTGGTTAGCCAATTAATTGGGTTTAATCTCCTAACCATTCATACTTAATTCTTCAAGTACATAACCAATTTTAGTTTAACTTATTTAGCTTGTATCTAATACTTTTTAATTATGCATTATCACGTCTAATTAAAATTAGGATATTAAAGTAAGGACTAAGTTATAACTAATCCTTAGTTAAGTTAGTTTACTTAATTGCTTAATTAGGTAATTAGGACAACTATATTAAGGTTCATGAGTTTCCTAAGTAAAAGTCAAGCAATTAATGTTGACTCAATCTTATTCATTAATCTTGTCTATGGTATATACTACTTGATAGTTTTAGTAAGCTTTGTTTTACACCATTGATTGAATCAATGGTAAAGATCAAGACTTCTAAGTCAAGCTTCAACTCTAATGGTCCACAAGGAAGTCTAACCTTCTTTCCTTGACCAATTCTCATTGGTTAGAAAAGTCTAACCAATTGTTTTGACTATATCCTATTGGTTCACTTTAATTTTACTTACAAGAAATGTTCTAAACTCTTTTTCATATTAATTACAACTTATCGGGTCCAACGTTCATAGCAACGACTGCTATAAATACAATCACGGATACTTATCCGTACAATATTATTATTTTTACAGATAGATTTTAAAAAAAAAATAAAAAAATAAAAAGATTCTCTTCTGAATCACTCAGATTCGGGTTTAGTAAGATCCCCCGTCTCCAAATGAGGCAGATTTGAATTTCCTACCTGAAAATATTATTTTTCCTAGGAGAGCAAACACACGAGTGATCAAATATGATCTCAGAACAATCAAATTATTTTTATACCACACAGAAAATACAAAACAGTGTAATTCTGCTATTATCATTCATATAGTCAGAATTTGGGGTGTTACATGAATCACCAACACCGTAATAGCAACGATGTCTCTGCGGTATCCACACGAACAGACTCCCGAACGTCCAACGTCCGCAAAGAGGAATCTCACGTCTCTCACACAGTGCTAGCTGTGAAGAGAAGAGAAGAAACTCGTCGATCTCTCACTCACTTTTTTGTAGGTGCGGCTAGGGTTCTGTAATATGTATGTCTTAGCAGTCCCTTAGCAGTACTTTTTATAATAGTGACTGCCTTAAGTGAGTGTGAGCAGCAGCAAGGTAAGTTGTGCAACCCTAGACTCATTTGTTATGAGTCTGGCCCATAATTGAATCCGAGTTCGACTTGGATTTATTGCTCTAATTTTAGTCTACTCTATGTGTGTGACCCTACAGGTTCTCATTATGTTGGCAGTAATATTAAAATCTCATTTTAATATTACAAGCAGTGAACGGTATCTAGCAACATATCGCTACTACCCAAGTAATAAGAATGCTAGTGATTTGACATAACCTTTCTGTGACCAATGTTTCCGTGTCATTTAGTCCCTTTGTCAAGATATCTAGATTGAACACAAGGCATGGAATATGTCACCCTTGTATAGTCCAATCATTCATTTCCTGATACTCGAGTAGACTTGTAACAACAAATGAAAGCAATATCTCATATTGACTCATTTCGGCATGGCCATGCATTTCACAGTCTCACTTAATCAAGGGGCCTGAAGATATCGCTCCTGTTTTGTAGGAGTGACAAATCACATCTAAGTCACTCACATCCCTCTGCATGATTCGTAGTATATCCAATAACTAACTTTATAATCACCTTGTTACAGATGATGTTTGATGGTATTAAAACACAACTCCTCATGTAGGAATCGTAGTGATTTCAGGTCAAAGGACTACAGACACCATTGTCACTATGAGAATTGCTTATGGCACTCACGTAATGATCCATGTAGCGTTCTCATGGCGGGTCAGTCCAGTACATCATTACTCTAATATGTACCTATGTGAAAGACTTGATATCTCATATCCATGACTCATGAGATGTGGTCATCAGTCTACGCACGTACTAGTCTTAACGCATTATTGTTGTCCTAATTAACAATAATGCTTGACTAGGGACATTTAAGAATAGTGTTCTAATTTTATCCAATAGGATCTCACGATCAAGTCAACCACTTGATGTCCTATGGCATCAAACTTACTATTCTAAGGACTTTATTATGTTTATTAAAAAGAATACAATAAATGAAATGTCTCATATATTAAAAAATATCATAATAGAATGTATGTAAATACAGATAAATGTATCAGCCTCTAGGGTATACACCAATAATCTCCCACTTGCACTAGAGCCAATTAGGCATATGTCTAATGCCTAAAGACCTAGTGTGACCCTCATGCTTCTGCTGTGCAAGAGGCTTCGTCAGTGGATCATTAATGTTATTATTTGTTAGTACTCTGCATATCTTCACATCTCCTCTATTGATGATCTCTCGAATGAGATGGAAGTGCCTATGTATATGTTTGGATCGCTAGTGAGATTTAGGCTCCTTAGCTTGTGCAAAGGCTCCATTATTATCACAATAGAGGTCCACTGGGTGCCACAATGCTAGGAATAACGCCAAGTTTAGAAATGAACTTCCTAATCTAAACAGCCTCCTTTGCTGCATTGGAGGCAGCAATATACTTAGCCTCTGTGGTAGAATCAGTGACTGCCTCCTGCTTTGAACTCTTCCAGCTCACAGCCCCACCATTTAGGCAAAAAATATAGCCCGATTGCGATCTGGAGTCGTCCTTTTCGGTTTAGTATAACCCTTTACAACTAGCTCTTCCTCAGCTCCATATACCAAGAACGAATCCTTAGTTCTTCTCAAGTACTTAAGGATGTTCTTGACAGCAGTCCAGTGACTCTCACCGGGATTAGACTGGTACCTGCTCGTCATGCTCAAAGCATACGAGATGTCCAGTCGAGTACATAACATGGCATATGATAATCACATATTTGATACATTAATAAACCCTCATTTTTAGTCATTTACACTCTCTATGTACTTAATTGATTGAGTTTGGTTATGTTTTCTAAGTTTGGACTCAAAGTGGACTTAATTGAATTTTTTAACATAATTTACATATTACACTGTTTCTGTATTTGGGCCATATATTAGGATGTAGATGGCCTTTTGAGGTGATTCTAGGGGCATTTTAAAGATAAGAGAGATCTCTACAACTTTTATTAAGACCTTAAAGGCCTAATCACACGATTGGATAACTAAAATTGGAGTTGAAACAAGAACTAGGGTGCTGATCATGACAACTTGACCTATGCGTATTGTTCATGACATATCTTGGGCTATAGGATGTTAAATAGGCTGAAATTTTTATGGTTGATATTAAGACCCAAATATACAACTTTTATGTTCAACACTTTTCCAGAATCTGAGGTCTAGTAGGTCATATTGGGCTTGGAAGTCAGAAAATAGGATCTGTCACTGGGCCTAAGTAGTATATAGTAATCAGATCGTATCTTGAGTTGTAGGAATGCTTTTGGGTTCAAACTAATGGCATTTGAAAGTTAAGATCCAAGCCTACAACTTTCATGAAGATCACTTGGTGAAAAAATGACGAATGCAATGACTTCAGAGCTAAATGATTTTGGAGACAAAGAATCTCTATAATTTTTCACTCATCAAAAGTCATTTGGCATTTTTCACTCATTTTCCACTCATCCACTCACTCATGACTCAGCCCCCTTGTCATTTTGTGTCTCTAATCCTCTATAAAAGGGAGCCTTGGATGATCATTTAGAGGGCTTGGTGTTATATACCAAATTCATGCTATTTTGTTGTTTGATTATCTTGTTGTAGTTTTCTCTTGTTCTAAATTGAAGTTATGTTCTTCTTTTTCTTCTTCTCTCTTCCTTTCTTCTTATCTATGAGTAACTAAGTTTCATTTTGTTTGGGTGAAAGAGCGAAGCTCTTAGTAATGAAATAAGGTTAGATAATTTCTTTCTTGTGCTTAAATGATATATTTTTAAGTGGTCATTATACGTATTATATTTTGTTTCCAATCAATTTAGAAACCCTCCTTGTAAAGTGGAGTTCTTGATTTGTTGTAGACAAGAGATTGGCATAATGAATGCTTGAACCCATTTACAAGTGTTGGTGTTAGAAACTCTCCTTGTAAAGTGGATATCTTGATTTATTGTAGACAAGATTTTGGCACAATGAATGCTTGATCCCATTTATGAGTGATGGTGTTAATAGATGATTAAAGAAATCATAATATAATTATGTATATAATTTTTAATGAACTTTGAACGTTGTATTTTCCGATTGAAACCTCCGTTATCTGTGGATTCTAATTGAGTTATAAAAGAATTAATCTTGTCCTTAATTTATTTATTGAGAGTGGATCTCCTAACCCAAGCAATTCCTTTTTATTTGTGACTAAGTTTTATCACCTTTATTGTTGTAACAAAATATTTTTCTTATGTCAAATAAATTTTTCTTCATCAATTACCTGTGGATCGACCTCGGACTCCCGAGATTTTATTACTTGAAATAACCTGTACTTGGGTTTATAACTTTTAATCCGCATAAGCATACATGATAGATCCAATTGCAGATGTATATAGAATCTTGCTCATGCGATCCCTCTCATCCTGGGTGGAAGGGGATTGAACCTTAGATAGGCTTACACCGTGTGACATAGGTAAGAGTCCTTTCTTGGATTCATGCATATTAAATTGTCTTAACACTTTGTCTATGTATGTACTCTGACTTAGGCCAAGCAGTCTCAGTGATCTATCTCTATAGATCCTGATACCTAACACATAGGTGGTTTCACCCAAGTCCTTTATAGAAAAGCAGTTCCCTAACCAAGTCTTTACGGACTATAGGGTAGGGATGTCATTTCTGATAAGTAGTATGTCATCTACATACAATACCAAAAAGACAATAATGCTCCCACTAACCTTCTTATAAACACAAGATTCTTCTTCATTCTTAATGAAACCAAACTATTTTATTGTATCATCAAAATAAAGATTCTAGCTTCTGGAAACTTACTTCAATCCATAAATAGATCGTTGCAACTTGCACACCTTTCCAGCATCCTCTGGAGTGGCCAAACCCTCAGGTTGTGTCATGTACACATCCTCGAGAAGATTTTCATTAAGGAAAGCAGTTTTGACATCCATTTGCCAGATTTCATAATCATGGTATGCTGTAATAGCAAGCAAGATTCAAACGGATTTAAGCATCGCAACTGGGGAAAAAGTCTCATCATAGTCTACCCATGAATTTGTTTGAAACCTTTAGCCACCAATCGCGCCTTAAAGGTATGCACATTACCATCCATGTCAATTTTCTTTTTGAAAACCCACTTGTACCCAATGGGTTTTACCCTTTCAAGTGGGTCAACCAAGGTCCATACCTGGTTGGTATACATGGAATCCATTTCAGATCTCATGGCCTTAAGCCATTTCTCAGATTCTAGGCTAATAATGGATTCTTGGTAAGTCACAGGCTCATCTTGATCCATAAGCAATACATCACCTTATTGGGTCAAGAGAAATCCATATCTCTTTGGTTGATGACGTATTCTGTTAGACCTACGCAAGTCTTGTGCTACTAAAGTAGGTTGCTATTCCACAACATTTTGTGGAGGCTGCTCTATTTCCATCATTGGTTCGTTGCTACTTTGTGAACCTTGAACTTCTTCAAGTTCTACTTTCCTCGCACTGGTTCCTTCAGAGATAAACTCCCTTTCTAGAAACACAACAGTCCGTGTGACAAACACTTTGCCCTCGTTAGGATTATAGAAATAGTATCCCTTTGGTTTCCTTGGGATATATCACCCACAAAGAAGCATTTATCTGATTTGGGTCCAAGCTTATCGGAAACTTGACGTTTCATATAAGCTTCGTAGCCCCAAATCTTCATGAAAGACATACTGGGCCGTCTCCTAGTCTGTATCTCATATGGTGTCTTTTAAACTATTTTAGATAGAACACGGTTAAGCGTGAAAGCTGCTATTAACAGAGCATATCCCTAAAAGGAGTCTGGAAGGTCTGCATGACTCATCATGGATCGGACTATGTCCAACAAGGTCCGGTACCTCCTTTCAGAGACATCATTCCATTGTGGTGTTCTTGGTGGAGTGAGTTGAGATATTATCCCACACTCTTTCAGATGATCATCAAACTGTTGGCTTAAGTATTCACCTCCTCGATCTGATCGAAGGATTTTAATACTCTTTTCAAGTTGGTTTTGTACTTCATTCTTGAATTCTTTGAACTTTTCAAAGGATTCTGATTTGTGCTTCATAAGATATACAAATCCATATCTACTGAAATCATTAGTAAATATAATGAAGTATTGAAAACCGCCTCTAGCCAATGTGTTTAGTGGCCACATACATCACTATGTATGAGGCCTAAAAGATCACTAGCCCTTTCATCTTGTCTAGTGAATAGGGCCTTTGTCATCTTCCCTAATAAACAAGATTCACATATCTCATATGATTCAAAATCAAACGAGTCCAAGAATCCATCTTTATGGAGTTTGGAGATGCGTTTCTCATTTATTTAGCCCAAACGACAATGCCAAAGAAAAGTTGGGTTCAGATCATTTAATTTAAATCTCTTTGTATTTATGTTATAGACGGGCATTTCGAGATCAAGGACATAAAGTCCATTACTCAATTGTGCACTACCATAAAAAATATTATTCATATAAATGGAACAACATTTGTCCTTTATAATAAAAGAAAATCTTTCTTGTCCAATCAAGAAACATAAATGATATTCCTGCTAATAGCGGGTACAAAATAGCAATTCTCTAACTCTATTACAAGCCCAGTGGACAAAGATAATAAGTAAGTCCCTACAGCTAATGCAGCAACCTTTGCTCTATTTCTCATTGAGAGGCGTCTTGATGTGATCTAAGATCAAGGATTTGGTTGATAGTTGAACGGATTTATAAAGATCAATGGATTAAAATCAAGATTGGTTAATTCTCTTGAATTGGTTGTTTTCCTAATCTTGTTTACTCTTTTTAATTGCTCTTTGTTGTTTAATTTTCCAAAACTTTTCCCCCCTGTTTATTAACCTATTAATCTGACTTCATAATTAGAATGATCTACGAGCTCGACCCGGTGTTACCTTATGCTACAAGTAGTTTTGGTAAATCGGTTATAAATTGATTTAAATTTGGTAATCTCGACAGTTGTCAAATTTTTGGCTCCTTTGCCGGGGACTGAAAGAACTGCAAAAAGAAGAAAAAAAATTAAAATTAAAATAAATTCTACTCATAACAAGGATTAGAAAGGAAGATGGATTCTACCTCAGCAGCTTGATGTTCCAGAAATAGTTTGAGTCTTTTTGCTTTATAATTTTTTTTTATTATTTTTATTATATTTTTTATTATTTTTTTATGCATCATTTATTGATTCCGCAATTCATGCAAGTGCAATTTGCGTAACTTGGAAGCATCATTTTTCAAATTTAAATCAATTTATAACCGATTAAATCAATTTATAACCGATTTACCAAAACTACTTGTAGCATAAGGTAACACCGGGTCGAGCCCATAGATCATTCTAATTATGAAGTCAGATTAAGAGGTTAATAAACAGGGGGGAAAAGTTTTGGAAAATTAAACAACAAAGAGTAATTAAAAAGAGTAAACAAGATTAGGAAAACAACCAATCCAAGAGAATTAACCAATCTTGATTTTAATCCATTGATCTTTATAAATCCGTTCAACTATCAACCAAATCCTTGATCTTAGATCACATCAAGACGCCTCTCAATGATCCATGGATCTTCTACTAGAAATGCTTCTAGAATTTAATTAATTAAGGTTAGACAAATTAAGCATCCATCCAAAACCCAAATTAACTTAAAAACCAAGATCCAACCAAGCTAAATATTTCATCAAACACCTTTGATGCATTATTTAACCTCTGAATTCATCTCTTAGCACATGATAATTACGCAATTAACATATGCAAATCCCAATCAAATTAAGCATTAAATCAGAATTTAAACAAGAGAAGAAGAGAAAGAGAAACTTGATTAATAGATGAACGTATAACAATTAAAACAAGATCTCAAGATTAATCATCAAGCTTGTCAATCTCTTGGATTGATTAAAGAAGTTTAGCTCTCCATAGCCATCACCATTGGAGAACCTTCAAGAACCATACAAAATGAAAAAATAACAAAGAGAGGAGGAGAGGAAGAGAAGAGGAGAAGTCTCCACAAAACGAAAAACTAAAACTACAATGACCAACTACAAAATTCACATCCTCCGTAGAAGCTCTCCCCTATATCTTTACAAATTTGATTGCTCTCCTCTTAATCATTCACAAAGAGTCAAAAGTAGTTCATCCACTCTTGTTAATTATTCATCCATTATCAAAGCATGTCTCCCACCTTCCATTGAATTATTTTCTCATTATGAAAGTGTGTCTCCCACCTTCCAATGATTCCTCCACTTTTTCCACGTTACTATCTTTTCAATTTCTGTCATAATCTCAAATTCAAATCAAGTCCATCAGATAGCCTTTGAAGTAAGCTTTCCAAGGAGTACTCATATGCTTAATTTGGGCTTGAAATGAGTGAGATATGCCCAAAATAGTGAAGGTGTGTCCAGAATTTGTAACAGTAACGCTGGTCCAACTTCAAGGATGTATTTGACCATGTAAACATCTGAATCTTACAATTTGATATTTCACAAAACTTGTAGATCTTTTTCTCATCTTTCCTAGCATATAAAGAACATCAAAATCAGAGATCTACAACTCAAGTTATGGTTAAAATACTGAACCTTTATCAATATGCATTAAAATCTGAAAATTTTGCTTTAAAGCCCAATTCAACCCAATGATCTAAATGAGTGCTAAGATCACTTAATTACAATCTGGACATCATTAATAAGGTAATTGTGTGGATAATTAATATGTTAAAAATCATAATTATCAAATACCCCCACACTTACTCTTTTGCACGTCCTCGGGCAAAACAGGAAAAATAAAATAAAACTAACTCAAAAGTTAAACATTCTAAAAGACTCAATTTCTAATAATATTTAAAAATGAAGAGCAATTAATAATTCAAGTAATCAAAACATTCATGAGGTAACACATCTTCACATCTCAAATCAACAAGTAAGGATACTTCAATTGAAAAGCATGAGTAAAGAATGATAGATCCTCACAGAATTCACTCTCAATCTCTCAAGTATTTAAAAGGTAGGTATTTCACTCAATTCAACCATGAAAATTGCACTACCATAAGCTTGCTTATCTTCTACTTCTCCACTACACAGAACACATGCACACACAAATCATGAGGACTTTATTCAAGGTTATAATGAGGTCAAGGTAAAGGAGAAGGTAATATGGATATGACAAGTTAAACACCAAAGAGAATAAAAGAACATGAAAGCTGAGTTCAATTATCGATCATGAAAGTTCATCCCAACTTCATCTAATACAAATTCCCTTTACATATTATTTTCCATTCCTTTATTGCCTTGTTGACCCACTTTTTTTTACATATATATATATATATATTTTTTTTTTGAATATGTTTTTTATATATATATATATATATATATATTTTTTTTTTTTTACAAAAAGAACATCATAAATACATTTTTCAACCATTCTGCATACACACCCTCACACTTGTTCATGAACTCATCCAATGGCAAAGCTAATGTTCTCTTATTCCCTAAGACTAAGTAAGAACATGGTTTTTTTTTTTTTCATTTAAGAAACATAATGAGTTCGAGACAAAGAATAATCAAATAAGCTCAAAGGGGTTAAGCAAGGGAAAATATGCAAGGTTGGCAAGAATCAGAAAATTTTCAAGAAGTCAAAAGAGTGCTTGATATCATATTGAAAACAAGGTTAGCTATTTGGTTAAACTAGCTAAGAAAGAAGGCCTCAATCATGTTCATGCATGCAAGTGAAACGTAGCCTCAAAAAGAATCAAAGCAAGTTCTAGAGTGATCATTAACATGAGTGAAAATCACACAAGAAAGAAGAGAATGACATAAATGTTGAATCCATCCATTAGGCTCAAAATCTCACAAAGTATGCATCTATCAAACTCAATTCATCAATTCAATCATCCATAACCAAGCATATCAGTTCAAGAAGGAAGAAAAGTTATTCAATTATGCAATGAACCCCTTTTTTTTTGTTTTTTTGTTTTTTGTTTTTTTTTTGTTTTTTTTAACAACAAAACAAAACAAAAAATGCTAAAATCTCTTCCTCACACTTAATATAACATTGTCCTTAATGTGAAAGAGAGAGATAGAAAAGAGCAATACAACCTGATAAGAAGTGAATCAACGCCAAGCAGGAAAAGAAGCACACTGTCAGTGCCACATCAGACCTCTGCCACCAATTAAGATGCGTCTCAAGAGTAGAATTACTCCTTACTCTGCCATCCTTAACTGGTTAGAAAATTACTGACAAACATATAAACACAATAAACATATTAATACATACACACATTTTTTTTTCACAACTCTACACACGACAAACATAAACACACTTACTAAATTTTTTTTTTTTGGTCTTTTTGGTCACACAACTATCCTTCCCCCCAACCAGATCATAACATTGTCCTCAATGTTAAAAAAAATAGAAAGGAAAAAGATAGAGGATAGTACCTGTTACTGCAATTACGAAAAGAGAAACCTTACACAAATATAAACAGAAACAAAGTACGATGAATAAAACTAAAGATAAAGGAAAGTCATAGATGAAGTGTCAGGTCACACTGTTGTTTCTTGCTGCCTCCCTTGTTGTTGTCTCTCTTGCTGCTGTCTCCTGACCAATCTATCTGGGCTGTTACTGGATCAGGTTCATAAACAAAGGCTTTTAATTTATCAATTAACTCATCAATAGTGGAAGCCGAGATAAGGAGTTGTCTTGCAGAAGGTGTGACAAATTTATGTTCCACAGCATGGTCAACAAAAGATAACAAATTATCAAAGAAATTATTAACATTCAACAAACGAATGGGTTTATGGTGGATGTTCAGTTGGGCCCAAGAAACAACTTGAAAGACTTCTTCCAAAGTACCAAAACCACTAGGTAAGGCTATGAAGGCATCAGAGTTGTCAAGCATTGCCTTCATTCGTTCATGCATAGATGATACTTGAATTTCCTGTCCAATTGTCTTTCCAACGAAGTTCCTTCGAGTTAAAGGTTCAGGAATGATACCTAAAACTTGACCACCTCTTAGAAATGCAGACAGTGATACAGCTCCCATTAAGGCAACCTCCCCCATATACTACACGGATGTTCCTCGCAGTAGTGCTTGCTGCGTTGACAAACTCTAAACTCTTCCCATAATTTATCCCACAAAATACACAGATACTAACAAGTCTACGGACAAAAGAAGAAGAAGCTCCCTCCATTTCTACACTCACACTCTTTTTGAATGATTAAGAGTTGCAGGAAAGTGAAGAAAATGGAGTGTTTAAATAGAGAAGAGAATAGAAAAAGTAATAATAGCTCCTATATGAGTAGGTTGGCTGTTGTCAGAAAACTTTTGAATTTTTTTTAATATTTTGTTTTTGTTTTTGTTTTTGTTTTTTTTAAAATAATAAATGCATAAGATAATATATACAGATTGTTGTGATTGTGGCTCACATCTTCCTCTGGTTTTACGTCCAGAAACGGCTTAAACGCCTTCTATGAGTCGGGGATAGGCTTCCCATCCAATTTTCTTATAAATTGGCAAACACGGTCTTTTTGAGTCAGATTCCGAAGACTATAACGCTCTTGCTCGTCCTTGAAGAGATTCCACAAACGAAGAAGTTCACGTTGCACAATTCCACAAGAATGCGTCTCAAGAGTCAATAAGATATTATCTAATGACTCCTTACTCAGTCCATTCTTGATGAAGAATATTTTATCTTCTCTGTTTACAGAAACCATTCCCAAAGAACGACATTGCGTGTTGCAATTCCATCGTGCACACTTGTAACAAACTTTCATTCTTTTTGCTCTTCTCCTTTTTGAAAATGAACTTTTACCGAGACCAGGCATGTATGGGACAAATGAATTTGAAGATTCACCAGCTAAACGAACCTTTGCTTCGATTATCCAGCGTATATCTTCTGGGATGCCCTTATACATTAACAATCTCAGTCTTTCACACCTAGCTTCATAGACTTTTGTTAGAGCATTTAGAGGGAGAGAAGGAAAATGTTTTCTTAGATTTGAGAGAATGACATCCATTTTGAAAGGAGAAAAAGGGTTCAGTTATTTTGGGAAACTGAAAAATAAACCGACTTGAGAGTCACGGAGTACCGTATCTGCCACTTAACCTAAGAACACAAAGAACTCAAGAACTTGGTTTTCCAGAATGGTTGAGTCTTTGGCCATTAACTTTAAGCGCATTACCATTCCTAGGATCCTCAATATCTACGGCCCCACGTGTTTGACAACCAAAGAACCGCGCTAACTAGATCTCAATTTTCCAAGGAGTAGGTGCAGATGATAATCTCAAAGCAGAACTTTTGTTGACCAATTTCCACAGACTTTTGCAAAAGGTGTAAATGACCTTGCATAAAGTAGGCCAATAAAATCCATACTGCAAGATTTTCGCAGTTGTTGTCGTTGAAGAAGAAAAATGACCTCCACATGCGTCCGAGTGACAAAAGTCAATGACACTACTTACCTCATTGTCGGGTACAAATCTCCAAAAGATTTGATCAGGACAATAATTGAACAAATATGGGTCATCACAATTTTTTTTTTTACCTCAATCAAAAACTTTTTTTTTCTTTTTTTTGTGTTTTTTTTTTTGTCCATTGAGGCGGCATCTTACTTATCAAGTGGGGTAGACGACTTCTTGCAAGTGGACCTCCTCCAAAATATCCTCTTGAGCTCCCTCATAAAAAGGTTTGAGGCGATGTCCATTGACTGTGAAAGCTTTTGTAGTAGTCTCACTTGTAATCTGCACAGCCATAAGGAAAAATCTTAGTAACAACAAATGGACCAAGCCACCTAGATCTGAGCTTTCCAGGCATGAGCTTGAGGCGGGAGTTATAGAGAAACTCCCACCGGGGTCCCATTGCTTGAAGTATAATGTCCGAGACCAAGTTAAGCTTGAAACATGACTGGAAACATGACTTGAAACAGGAGAGCTTCCATCGGGGTCCCATTGGCCTTCCTTAATTCCTTTGGCTTCAGCACTAGAATGCAATATGTATACTTGATCATCTTGATTTTCCTTGTTTATGTTGGACCATGGCTCAAAAATAAAATCCACCACAGTAGTGACCGCCATCCGGTGCTCTTCTTCTCCCTTTTCTGAAAATTCTTCAATGGCTTTCAACTCAAGGGTAGGTGGTTGCTGCACTGAAGGTATCAAGCTAGTTGAAGAAATTAATTCTGCTGATTTAATTGCAGCATCACCTGTAATATGTGTACCATCTTCCAAAACAACATGATCATAACTCTTAGAATAAGGAAATTTCGAACATGTAGCAGTATCTCCCACAACAGTAAAAATTTCAGAACATATAGCACACAACTTATCACCATCACAAGAAGCACACAAATCACCACACACAAAGTCATCAAAATCAGCAATCTCAGGAAACTCCTCACACAAGTCAGCATATGAATTATCAACCAAATTATCAATTAAATCAACATGAAAAATAGAATGTTCTTCATGGAGCTCTTTATCCTTCTCAGCCTCATGTATCTTTTTGGTCTCAATGGCTCTCTGTGGAAAGGAAAGAGCCACCGCAGTTATTCTGCTGCTCATGGGCAACAACCGATTTCTTCGACCCTCGATTCTTGGGTGGTTCATCGAAAAATGTTTCTTCTCTTGGTTGATGCTTTTTGGCTAGTTGAGGCTCAGATGATGCTTCTATAGATTTTTTAGACCTCAAAGATAATGGCACTCACATTCCCATTTGGATTGGGAATTGTTTGGGAAGGAGTTGGCTAGAACCTTGGGCTTGTTGCTGACTCAATGAGGAGGCCAATTGTCTAATCTGGGTTTTTAAATTGTGTGTGATTACCTCTGTCCTCTGTTGGAATTGAATATTATTAGTGGCCATCCGCTTTACCAAATCTTCCAATGATGGCTCGGGTGTTTCATGGCTTGGACTTGGTTGTTGCATAAGTCTTTGGTATGGTGGTTTACTAAGAAAGACACTGTTGTAGCAACAGATTGATATGGAAAAACAGAACTACCATCTTGAAGTGTATGACATGCATATGTGGGATGAGATGAACAAGAACAAATGGCACACACGAATATGACTATTTGCACAGGTAATTGTTGTCTCACTACTAACTGTCTCACCAAAGAAGTCAATTCCTCAAGTTTGTACTCCATTATGCAAAGTCATATCAATCTCGAGAATCAATATCAAGTAATTGCCTAGCAAAAGACCTAGTCATGCATTATCCAAAGCACATAAAACACAAAAATAACAAACAAGCGAGTAATACACTAGACAACACTAAAAATCTACCAAAATAAATATAATTCACCTATCTAAACATTTTTAAAAATTATGGGACTTGTACAGCATAAAAACTACAAAAAATGAAACTAAAAAATACAATAAAAAATATTAAAAAATTAAAAAACTGGTCTAAACGATGGATTTTGGAAAAACTAGGGGCGACCTCACAGTTTACTGTGAGTCTTGTTTATTAGGCTGTTTTCCTTCAACTGACCAAGTTTCAGCTCATTCTGGGCACATTTTCTGTCAGTACGAAATTCTGCAAAATGACCTGTAATCACCCGTTTTCTCCTAAAAATCACCAAAACACAACAACACAAAGGTTAGTGAGGGATTAGTAGTTAAATATACTCTTAATAAGATTGAACAAAATCAGAATGATCCCGAGCAACGGGCGCCAAAAATTTGACAAGCTGTCGAGATTACCAAATTTAAATCAATTTATAACCGATTTACCAAAACTACTTGTAGCATAAGGTAACACCGGGTCGAGCCCGTAGATCATTCTAATTATGAAGTCAGATTAAGAGGTTAATAAACAGGGGGGAAAATTTTTGGAAAATTAAACAAAACAACAAAGAGCAATTAAAAAGAATAAACAAGATTAGGAAAACAACCAATCCAAGAGAATTAACCAATCTTGATTTTAATCCATTGATCTTTATAAATCCGTTCAACTATCAACCAAATCCTTGATCTTAGATCACATCAAGACGCCTCTCAATGATCCATGGATCTTCTACTAGAAATGCTTCTAGAATTTAATTAATTAAGGTTAGACAAATTAAGCATCCATCCAAAACCCAAATTAACTTAAAAACCAAGATCCAACCAAGCTAAATATTTCATCAAACACTTTTGATGCATTATTTAACCTCTGAATTCATCTCTTAGCACATGATAATTACGCAATTAACATATGCAAATCCCAATCAAATTAAGCATTAAATCAGAATTTAAACAAGAGAAGAAGAGAAAGAGAAACTTGATTAATAGATGAACGTATAACAATTAAAACAAGATCTCAAGATTAATCATCAAGCTTGTCAATCTCTTGGATTGATTAAAGAAGTTTAGCTCTCCATAGCCATCACCATTGGAGAACCTTCAAGAACCATACAAAAATGAAAATAACAAAGAGAGAGGAGGAGAGGAAGAGAAGAGGAGAAGTCTCCACAAAATGAAAAACTAAAACTACAATGACCAACTACAAAATTCACATCCTCCGTAGAAGCTCTCCCCTATATCTTTACAAATCTGATTGCTCTCCTCTTAATCATTCACAAAGAGTCAAAAGTAATTCATCCACTCTTGTTAATTATTCATCCATTATCAAAGCATGTCTCCCACCTTCCATTGAATTATTTTCTCATTATGAAAGTGTGTCTCCCACCTTCCAATGATTCCTCCACTTTTTCCATGTTGCTATCTTTTCAATTTCTGTCATAATCTCAAATTCAAATCAAGTCCATCAGATAGCCTTTGAAGTAAGCTTTCCAAGGAGTACTCATATGCTTAATTTGGGCTTGAAATGAGTGAGATATGCCCAAAATAGTGAAGGTGTGTCCAGAATTTGTAACAGTAACGTTGGTCCAACTTCAAGGATGTATTTGACCATGTAAACATCCGAATCTTACAATTTGACATTTCATAAAACTTGTAGATCTTTTTCTCATCTTTCCTAGCATATAAAGAACATCAAAATCAGAGATCTACAACTCAAGTTATGGTTAAAATACTGAACTATTGTCAATATGCATTAAAATCCGAAAATTTTGCTTTAAAGCCCAATTCAACCCAATGATCTAAATGAGTGCTAAGATCACTTAATTACAATCTGGACATCATTAATAAGGCAATTGTGTGGATAATTAATATGTTAAAAATCATAATTATCAATTTCCCACTCGCAGGTCAACTTCGTCCTTCGTCAATGGTCTACTGCTCTTTAGATCCTGCACATTTACACAAATGTGAGATCTACATCTAGTATCTAATACCAATGATGCAGAAGTAGATAAATTAACTTCAGTAACAAAAATACCTAAAGTGGAAGTCTCACGTCCCTTCTTCTTCTTGAGCTCCTCCAGGAACTTGGTACAGTTCCTCTTCCAATGTCCGGTCTGACCACAGTGGAAGTATGTACCTTCCTTAGCCACTCCGTCCACTGGTTTCAAGCCAGAAGTGCTGGGCTTGGACTTATCCTTGCCCTTGCCTTTCCACTTATCCTTGGGCTTTTTCTGTTGTTTCTTGCCTTTATTCTTTTGGACCATCATTATGGCCTTTCCCTTGCCTTTGTTTATGTTTTGCTCAGCAGTTCTCAATATGCCTAGCAACTCTGGTAGTGATTTGTCAATCGCATTCATGTTGTAGTTCATGACAAATTGACTAAAACTTTCTGGAAACGATTGCAGGACTAAGTCAGTGGCCAACTCTTGGCCTAAAGGAAAACTAAGTCTCTCTAGGTTTTCAATGTACCCAATCATCTTGAGTACATGAGCACCAACAAGGCTTCCTTCTACCAGCTTGCACTGAAACAGTACTTTAGAGACCTCGTATCTCTCATGTTTGGCCTGCTCTTGATAGAGCTTCTTAAGGTGTACGATCATATCGTAGGCATCCATGTTCTCATGTTGCTTTTGGAGCTCAGAGTTCATGGTGGCCAGCATTAGACATCCGATGTCCAAGGCATCATCTTGATGCTTCTTATAAGCATCCTTTTCAATTCTAGGGGCATTAGCAGCAAGTGGCTCAGGAATAGGCTGTTCTAGTATATACAAATTTTTCTCTTGCTTGAGGACAATCCTCAAATTCCTGTACTAGTCTAGAAAATTTGCTCCAGATAACTTATCCTTCTCAAGGATGGATTGCAGTGATAAGTTACTTGATGTGTTTGTTGCGATGGTAATCTATCAACAGAAATATGCAAAATATAAGTATTATGCCATAAACATATTTAATGGGTCTTTTAATTAAATATGTCTCCCACTATTTTATTCAAGTTAATGACCCTCAGCATTGACTCGAAAAATCCCATCATAAGATTTCCTAATGGGCCAAGATCCATATTTCACCTAGTTTTGAGTCAGCTTTGGCTGATCACCTAAAATTCAGTTATTTAGGTAGGAAACACTTTCCAATTACATCACATGTAACTCTTGGATAGTTAGGTGAATAACACTTATTCCAATCCATCAAATGGACTAAAGCCTAACTCCATGCTTCTAAGCCTTCAATCCTATTGAAATGGCCTAGTTAAGTCAGACCCAATGGTTGGCAGTTGGATATTACTCTTATCCCATCGCGTCTTACTAATATAGATAAAGGCATCCTGCTTTGGCAGACCTGCACTTGATCGATACTAGTCTTGACGAGTGCCACACATTAGAAGGCATCACATAATGACTTAATTTTTGCTTTGAGGGAATTTTATTATTATTATTATTATTATTATTATTATTATTATTAATTATTATTATTATTATTATTATTATTATTATTCTTATTAGATCTCACCATTTATTAAACTATTTATCATACCATAAATATTATCCATGCATCTCATACATATAAAGCATATAATAAAAGTGACATGGTTATGGCCCCCTAAGAGAGTAGCATTAACTAAGCCAGCTTCACCAAGCGTCTCCCGCCAATGTCCTCCCTTGATGCCATCTTCTTGCCTCCACATCAAGATTACATTATATAGAAACCTCTTTTACATTTGAGAGGAGTTAGGTGAGAAGAGAATGTACAATTAGAATATAGAGAGAAAGGCACGACAGGTAGTATTTATAAAAACCAAAATAGCATAAAAAGAGGACTAAGGCCATAACCATGCACCATGCATCACAAAGAACATATAAACTCAAAACAATAATACATTATTATTTTCGTGAGTTATAAAATTAGATAAAAAATATTGCGCTTTCGAATAACACACTACGCAGAGGTAGCACGGGGGTCCCACTGGTTGGTTAGCGGGTAGAGGTCAAGGGGAGGCCACCCCTTATGGGGTGCGGGGTAGCGCCTCGACCCAAAAAATTAAACCGAAAATAAGAACTGAATCTCTTATGCCTCCCTTGACGACTTGAACCCTAAACCCGAAAATGCATGAACGCTTCATGTGCCGCGGGGAACCCTTGTGCCGCTGTTCAACACTTGAACCATTGCGCCTTCTTGACGGCTTGACATCAACACTTGATGCTGCTACTGCAAAATAGGAATAGGGTTTCCAAAACCCCTTGCACTGCGTCGCTTATACAGAAACAAGGATTCCATTACCCTTGTTGCCGTAAACCAAGAATAAGGTTTCCTAAACCCTTGCGCCGTGCATTGAGAATAAGGATTCCATAACGTTGTATGTATCATATACATACTAGAAAGCTTCGTAAAAGCATGCATCTTGATACAAAACGGTTTTCATAGAACTTATGAACATCTTCATGGTTTTTGAAAACAACATCACAGTTTTGCATACAACACATAAAACAGAATATGTTTTCGCAAAAAGGGTTTCATTCATTTTCTGAAATAACATATTAAAGATCATATATTTTATCAAAACAAGAACAATAAGCACGTTATTTCATGCAAAATGAAAATAGAAAACTGAATCATGATTTCGCAAGACGCTTTGATACCACTGTTGGGAATTGTGGATACATCACGCAGCGAAAAAATAGGATTCCCACCAAGGATCCATGCAAAAAGCCATAATCCGAGTTTTAAAATATTTACCTCTTGAAGTGTGATCAAAAGGAAGTGACGTGAATCACCAACACCATAATAGCAATGATGTCTCTGTGGTATCTACACGAACAGACTCACGAACGTCCAACGCTCGCAAAGAGGAGCCTCACGTCTCTCACATAGTGCTAGCTGTGAAGAGAAGAGAAAAAACTTGTCGCTCTCTCATTCACTTTTTTGTTGGTGCAGCTAGGGTTTTATAATATATATGTCTTAGCAGCCCCTTAGCAGTACTATTTATAATAGTGACTGCCTTAAGTGAGTGTGAGCAGCAGCAAGGTAAGCTGTGCAACCCTAGACTCATTTGTTATGAGTCTGGCCCATAATTGAATCCGAGTCCAACTTTGATTTATTGCTCTAATTTTAGTCTACTCTATGTGTGTGACCCTGTAGGCTCTCATTACGTTGGCAGTAATATTAAAATGACATTTTAATATTACAAGCAGTGAGCGGTATCTAGCAACACATCGCTGCTACCTAAGTAATAAGAATGTCAGTGATTTGACATAACCTTTCCGTGACCAATGTTTCCGTGTCGTTTAGTCCCTTTGTCAGGATATCTAGATTGAACATAAGGCATGGAATGCGTCACCCTTATATAGTGCAATCATTCGTTTCCTGATACTCGAGTAGACTTTGTAACAATAAATGAAATCAATATCTCATATTGACTCATTTGAGCATGATCATACATTTCGCAGTCTCACTTAATTAGGGAGCCCAAAGATATCGCTCCTGTTATGTAGGAGTGACAAATCCCATCTAGGTCACTCATATCCCTCTACATAATTTGCAATATGTTTAATAACCAACTTTATAATCACCTTGTTACAGATAACGTTTGATGGCATTAAAACACATAACTCATCATGTAGGAATCATAGTGATTTCAAGTCAAAGGACCACAGACACCATTGTCACTATAAGAATCGCTTATGACACTCACGTAACGATCCATGTAGCGTTCTCATGGCGGGTCAGTCCAGTACATCATTACTCTAATATGTACCTATGTGAAAGACTTGATATCTCATATCCATGACTCGTGAGATGTGGTCATCAGTCTACGCACATACTAGTCTCAACGCATTATTGTTGTCCTAATTAACAATAATACTTGACTAGGGACAATTAAGAATAGTGTTCTAATTTTATCCAATAGGATCTTATGATCAAGTCAACCACTTGATGTCCTATGGCATCAAACTTACTATTCTAAGGACTTTATTATGTTTATTAAAAAGAACACAATAAATGAAATGCCTCATATATTAAAAAATAGCATAATAGAATGTATGTAAATACAGAAAAATGTATCAGCCTCTAAGGCATACACCAACAACAAGGAGATACTAAGAAAGAGTGTATATTCTAAGAAAGGATGAAGAAGTGCAACCTTTTGACCCTAAGTCAGGTAACTCATGAATATGAGTTTATGTTTTTTTGATACCTCAGAATTATTGGTTTAGAGAGACTAAATTTTGGAGACAAGATTCTAAATTAGAGAGGAGTAATATAACACCCGTGAAAACATGTTATACTTGTATATGGTTATAGAGGTAGCTTATTATTAGTTTGGCATATTTGTTGAGTTTTGTGACTGTCAGAGCACGTTTAGGTACTTTATTGTAACTCTACGTATAAAATATAGCTGTTATTTGCTCAGGAAGTGACTTAAACTGCTTTGTTAGTGGAAATAAATGTGGAGAGTTTATTTCTAGCTCACAAATGTGTGAACTATGCTACAGTTAAAGTTTGAGGTTAATCGGAGTTGGTTTGGTATTTTTAAGCATACTGGTTGTATGTTTTAGTGCTAGATTGACCCCCAACTGATATGGAAATATTAGCTTTTGGTGAAACAGAATTTTTAATGAATCTCAAGATTTATTTTGAGTTTGTTAGAAATCAAGAACCTGGATTTGGTGAAATCTAAGTGTTCTTAGCAGATCGAGATATATCACTTGGCCACTTAAGTGACCAAAGTCACTCACGGCTGCCTTGTAATTTAAAGGCATGAGATGAGATATTTCATCCCATTTTTCTTTCTCTTCATTTTCTTCTGTCACGGCTGCAGCTACCAAGGGAGAGGCAAAGGAAAGCCAAACAAAGAAGGAGGAAAGGAAAAGGAAGGGAAAAGCTAAAGCTTTATCATTCTCACCATCTTTGATCCAAGAGGTAAGGGTTTTTGTGCTTCTTTCATCCTCTTTTTCCTACTTTTACCATTTATGTATTTGTGAGGCATAATAGGTTAAATTAGTTTCTAGAGGTGTTTGAGGTGCTTTTAATGCTTGCTTAAGTTCCTTTGGTTGTTTAGGACTTATTCATGCAATAGGTTTGTGTTAGAAACCTAGAATTGGACATTTGAGCCTTGAACCTAAAAATGAGAAAAGTTAGGTTTTGATTTGTGATTTTAATCATAGTATCCAAATTGGAGATTTTTGTTGGTGATTAATGATTCCTATATGTTAGTAAACTTGTTAGGTACGTTAAATAACCTAAAAACTAAGTTGGAGTGGCCAAAATCTAAGAATTTGGCCAATGAAACAGTGCCACGATACTGCAAAATGAGCTGCAGTGTTTCTGGTTGAGAAACACGGCCCGTGTTCGAAGACATGGGGCAATAGTTTTCCCCTTTGCTAGTTGAATTCATGAATAGTACTCACAAAGAAAAACATCGGGGGGCCGTGTAATCAGACACGGCCCGTGTCCAAAAACACCAGGGGGCCCTGTAATCAAACATGACCCGTGTCTGAGGCCAGAATCTTCAAAAATGTCATTTTTGATGTTTTCAAGTTCTTGACTTGATGGGATCATTAGTATATGTTTCCTAAAGTGTGTTAAGACACCTATGGGAGTATTTCAAGGAGGAAATGACTACCTAGTTTTTGTGAGAAAAGTATGAGTCCTTAGGCAACCAAGGGGTTGGAAATGCCATAGGATAACACTTAGGATTTTTGACCCATATTGGGATTGTTTTAATATCTTTTGTGATGCTGTATGTGATGGGAGTGACACATAATGTGAGTATGTGGGTATTCCTGAGTTAATGGTTGGAAAGCCCTGTGTATGAGGGTATCCAATATTACATTTAATGTGATGAGAACGACATATAGAGTGAGTATGTGAGTGTTCATAAAAGAATGTGTGGAAACCTTATGGAGAAGGATTTTCTTACTGCTGGAAGCATTGGGTACAATCTCGTGTAGGAGAATACTCGGTGTGGTGCTGTGTATACTTTATAAAACTACTTTGCATGATTTTTCTCACACACTTGCTATTTCTATGTATCTGTGAATGGTGTATGAGATGGTGAACAACCTTCGTTAAGAGGTGGAGTTGACTATTCATAGCCAGGTAGTGATAAATGGTCAGAGCCATGCCACTCGGGGAAAGTATAAGGAATGGAGTTCTTGGAAATAGTCGAGTTTCATGATATTGCACTAACACTATTTCAATATTACTACATAATCATTGTCTTAGGACATGCTAGGCATAAACATTCAACATAATCATTATTGCATTTGCATGGTAATTGTATAGGCAATTATCTATTCAATGATATGTACGATTGTATGAGAGATTGTATAATATTGTTGATATCTTTCTTGTAGTATGGGTTTAGAATTATGGTTTGCTTGAGAATGTTACATAAGGATGCTATGTGAGATATTCTTTTGGTTATAAGTAATAATTCTTATACCGGATATACACTTTTCTTGACTTTAGTTGTTGATTTATTCTTTGAAAAAGGATAAATGCTGGTTTTGAAATACTTATACTAAGAAATTGTGATTTCTCACCTCGATTATGTTTTCATGTAAATCTAGGTGAAAGCGTTTCAGAAAGAAAGAGAAAGGCATATGAAGATGCGTAGTATAAATGCTCTTTTAGGCTGAGCTTGTATTTTCTTTATTTGCTTTAGTAGTTTAAAAGCTATGTATAATTGTATGCCTTTCTTTATTTGCTTTAGTAGTACAATCTCCAACTTCAGGGAGAGTGAAGTTTACAAAATATTTAAAAGAAGAGAAAGTCAGATGATGGATTTGGAAAAAGGTGTTTCTAAATCTAGTCACCCACGGGCTAGAGGTGAGTGAGTTCAGGTGGAGAATGTGGAGCCTGAATGTTCTAAGTGCGGAAGACCACATGGTGACAAACCTTGTGCGGTTTGCTATGTGTGCCGTCAACTGGGACACTTTGCGAGGAAATGTCCATGCAAACAAGGAGATACACCCAACTCTAGACCATAAGCTCAGGGAAGGGTGTATATTCTGAGAAAGGATGAAGAAGTGCAACCTTCTGACCCTAAGTCAAGTAACTTATGAATATGAGTTTATGTTTGTTTGATACCTCAGAATTGTTGGTTTAGAGGGACTAAATTTTGGGGACAAAATTCTAAATTGGAGGGGAATAATGTAACACCTATAAAAACATGTTATACTTGTATATGGTTATAGAGGTAGCCTATTATTAGTTTGGCATGTTTATTAAGTTTTGTGACTATCATAGCACATTTAGGTACTTTGCTGTAATACTATGTATGAAATATATCTGTTATTTACTCCGGAAGTGACATAAACTACTTTGTTAGTGGAAATAAATGTGGAGAGTTTATTTCTAAGTCACAAATGTGTGATCTATGCTACAGTTAAAGTTTAAGGTTAATTAGAGTTGGTTTGGTATTTTTAAGCATACTGGTTATGTGTTTTAGTGCCTAATTGACCCCTAGCTGATATGGAAATATTAGCTTTTGGTGAAACAGAATTTTTAATGAATCTTAGGATTTATTTTGAGTTTGTTGGAAGTTAGGAACCTGAAGTTGGACAAATTTAAGTGTTCTTAGTAGATCGAGTTTTATCACTTGGCCACTTACGTGTCCAAAATCACTCACGACCAAGTGTTTCAGCCTTGTTACTTAAAGGCTTGAGATGAGATATTTGTATCTCATTTTTCACTCTTTTCACTCTCTTCTCTCACGGCTGCAGCTACCAAGGGTGAGGCAAAGGAAAGTCAAGCAAAGAAGGAGGAAAAGGAGGAAAGGAAAAGGAAGGGGAAAGCTAAGGCTTCATCATCCTCACCATCTTTGATCCAAGAGGTAGGGGTTTTGTGCTTCTTTCATCCTCTTTTTCCCACTTTTACCATTTATGCATTTGTGAGGCATAATAGGTTAAATTGGTTTCTAGAGGTGTTTGAGGTCTTTTTAATGCTTAATTAAGTTCCTTTGATTGTTTAGGACTTATTCATGCAATAGGTTTATGTTAGAGACCTAGAATTGGACATTTGAGCCTTGAAGCTAAAAGTGAGAAAAGTTAGGTTTTGATTTGTGATTTTAATCATAGAATCCAAGTTAGAGGTTTTTGTTGGTGATTAATGATTCCTATGTATTAGTAAACTTGTTAGGGACCTTAAATCACCTAGAAACCAAGTTGGAATGGCTAAAATCTAAGAATTTGGCCAATGGAACAGTGCCACGATACTGCAGAGTGAGCTGCAGTGTTTCTGATTGAGAAACACGACCCGTGTAAGACACGTGGGGGGTAGTGTCCCTCTCTGGTAGTTGAATTCGTGAATATTGCTCACAGAGAAAGACACAGGGGGGCTATGTATTTAGACACGGCCTGTGTCCAAAGACACTGGGGGAGCCCTGTAATTAGACATGGCCTGTGTCTGAGGCCAGAATCTTTAAAAATGTCATTTTTTATGTTTTCAAGTTTTTAGCTTGATAGGATCATTAGTATATGTTTCCTATAGTGTGTTAAGACACCTATGGGAGTATTTCAAGGAGGAAATGACTACTTAGTTCTTGTGAGAAAAGTTTGAGTCCTTAGGCAACCAAGGGGTTGGAAATGCCATAGGGTGACACTTAGGATTTTGACCCATATGGGGTTTTTTTAGTATCTTTTGTGATGTTGTATGTGATGGGAATGACACTTAGTGTGAGTATGTGGGTATTCTTAAGTTAATGGTTAGAAAGCCTTATGTAGGAAGGTATCCAATATTACTTTTAATGTGATGGGAAATAAATGGGAAGCTAGTGCTATGGAGACGAGCTTTGGAAGAACATGGCTTTCGTCTAAGCAGGAGTAAGACAGAGTATATGGAATGTAAGTTCAGTAAGAGGTGTGTTAATGCTAGTTTAACGGTAAAAATTGGAGATCATACTATACCACAAGTCAACAGTTTAGGTACCTTGGATCTATCATACAAAATGATGGAGAGATAGAGGGAGATGTAAACTATAGGATTCAAACTGGATGGATGAAACGGAGGAGTGCTTCAGGAGTTATTTGTGATAGAAAAATGTCTCTCAAGGTTAAGGGTAAATTTTACCGCACAGCTATAAGGCCCGCGATGTTGTATGGTACTGAATCTTGGGTGATAAAAAGCCAACAAGAGCATAAGATCAGTGTCGCGGAGATGAGGATGTTGCGTTGGATGTGTGGCCATGCAAGACTAGATAGGATTAAGACTGAATGCATTATAGAGAAAGTAGGGGTAGCACCTATTATGGAAAAGATGAGAGAATTTCGCCTTAGGTGGTTTGGACATATAAGGAGAAGACCCTTAGAAGCCCCTGTAAGAAGAGTAGATCAGGTAGATAATAGCCCAATAGCTAGAAGTAGAGAAAGACCAAAAAAGGCTATAGGTAAAACAATTAAAAAAGATTTAGATTTGAATAGCATCTTTGAAGACATGGTTTATGATAGGGCATAGTAGTGTCGTTTGATCCATGTAGCCGACCCCACCTAGTGGGAAAAGGCTTGGTTGTTGTTGTTGTTGTGATGGGAATGACACATTGAGTAAGTATGTGAGTGTTCTTAAAAGAATGAGCAGAAACCTTGTGGAGAAGGATTTTCTTATTGCTGGAAGCATTAGGTACAATCTCGTGTAGGAGAATACTCGGTGTGGTGCTGTGTGTGCTTTATAAAACCACTTTGCATATTTTTTTCTCATACACTTGCTATTTCCATGTATTTGTCAATGATGTATGAGATGGTGAACACCCTTTGTTAAGAGATGAAGTAAGCCATTCATAGCCAGGTAGTGATAAATGGTCAGAGCCATGCTACTCAGTGAAAGTACAAAGAACAGAGTTCCTGAAAATAGTCGAGTTTCATGACATTGCACTAACACTATTTCAATATTATTACATAATCATTGTCTTAGGATATGCTAGGCATAAACATTCAACATAATCATTATTGCATTTGCATGGTAATTGTATGGGCAATTACTTATTCAATGATATGTACGATTGTATGGGCGATTGTATAATATTGTTGATATCTTTCTTGTAGTGCAGGTTTAGAATTATGATTTGCTTGAGAATGTTACATAGGGTTGCTATGTGAGATATGTTTTTAGTTGTAAGTAATAATTCTTATACTAGTTGTAAACTTTTCGTGACGTTAGTTGTTGATTTATTCTTTGTAAAAGGATAAATGCCGGTTTTGAAATACTTATACTGAGAAATTGTGATTTCTCACCCCGATTGTGTTTTCATGTAAATCCAGGTGGAAGCGTTTCAAAAGGAAAGAGAAAGGCATATAAAGACGCGTAGTATAAATGCTCTTTTAGGCTGGGCTTGTATTTTCTTTATTTGCTTCAGTAGTTTAAAAGCTATGTATAATTGTATGCCTTTTTAGGCAATGAAGTGTATATATATATATATATATATATATAAATATAATTTTTGTTATCGTGGCTCTCCATATTTACTCATACTGTATGAATGATATGGGTTAGTTTGTTGAAGTATGATAAAAGTAGCATAACCGATATTGGTTATTCTTTTATATGATGATATATCTGGATAGCAAATATTGGGCTATTACAATCTGTCTGTGATCGATCGACCTTAGTATCTAAGTATCCTGGTTTGCGAAGATGTCTTAAAGTACCTATCTTCGTACACTAATCCATCAACTCTTTAGTCAATATGTCAGACCACTCGCATTACTTGAGATAATGTTAAAGGTTCGTATACCCTAGAAACCTACCCGGTTGATGATTGTGTTTATAGTACTACTCCTCTAATTTCCCAAATTGCCAGTTTTATGATGTTTGAAGCTATATTTATTCAGATAGGGATTTCTTTTCCTTTTTCAATATTTGAAGTGGATGTTCTAAACGCTCTCAACATTGCTCCTTCCTAACTTCATCCAAATAGTTTGGCCTTACTTTGTGGTTTTGAGCATTTGTGCAATTATCTGAGCATAACTCTTAGTGCTCCAAAGTTCTTTTACTCTTTTCACACTTTTGGATCAACTAGCAATCTAATCTCTATTACAAGCAACCGAGGGAGAAAAATACTTAAACTTTTTTATTCTTCTTTCAAGAGTTTTATGGCTAGTTATTTCTTGGCTACTCCATTATCTCGTGTTTATTCCTCCTTTTTGGGTTCTAATGGACAACCTAGGTTTAACTTTTTCACAGTTAAAGGATTGGGAGAATCTCCCAAGTATTCTTGGCACATGTTTTCCCAAGAGAATAAAAAAGATATTGACAGATTATCTGCAATACCTTCTCCTTATCATTGCTCCAAAATTATCAATTTTCAACATGACTTGGATGCTTTAACTTCTTATTTTCATGAGTTTACCTTCATCTTTTTCTTTTCCTTTTTTTGTCTTCCCATTTTTTGTTTTTCTTATATATTCACTTTAACTTTTCTACCTTATTGTCTATGTTCTTACTATCATTTTTTATGTGTTCTTACTATTACAAATTTCTTTTTTAGAGAACATGAATCCTCTTATTCCACCAAAGATTCCTAGTGTAGAAGAGATACTTCTTGAGAAACAATCGAGGAGAAGGAGCCAGAAAACACGCGCTCGATCTCAACAGAACAGGTTCTCCGAGGCCACCCAATCTGACTGTGCGTCAAAGTGTTCTCGTCATAAGGGAGATTCAATCAGCTCCCAAGAGTCTTGCCTACTCAATAATCTGTTGCTACTTCTGGTGATTATGTTGAATCGATCAATGAGCTTACTCTTGTTTCCTCCTCTGCCGATCAACTAGAATAATTTTCTACTACTCGGGTTCATCCCCATTCCAGAGGATAAGGAAAAAAGAAGGTTTCTGAAGCAGTCTTTTTTCCACTTAACAATCCTGAGCTGTCTGAGAAAACACTAAGAGATTATTTTTCTTCTTTCTGGGCTTCGACGGATAAGGTGAAGCCTATATAGGATCCTCGCTTCCCAATTGATTAGCTTATTAGCAATACCTTTCAACACCCACTGACATGGAAAAGTATTTTGATATTAGGCTCGAGGGACTCAACTTTTGGATTGAGAACCATGGCCTAAAGCTGGCAAGCATCAGCCGAAGGAATCGAAAAGATTTTGAAGCTTTGAAGTGCCCTAACATTGAGCTAGAAGAGAAGTTGAAATCTATTTCTTCTACCTTTACTGACAATGAAAATCTGAAGAAGAAACTTACTGAAGCAGAAGCTCATTTAGGACGGGTAAGAACTTTGGAAAGCTCAATAGTCATTTTGAACGAGTGGATTGCTTCTTTGTCTCCCCTTGCCGAAAAGGTTCTTGGTGCTGAGAAAAGGGTTGAGCTTGTTGAGAAGGAAGCAGACGAGTTGAATGCTAAAAATGCCAATCTCGCTGCTGAAGTGTTATCTTTGAAGAAAAAGGCAGATGAAGATACAACTCTTTTGAAGACTGAGGGCGACACTTACTAGAAGCTGACTAAGAAGATTGTCATAAACGGGATCGCGATGGGATGACCAAAAATAGGATTTTGAAAATAAAGGATTCACCACCAATGTTTATTTAAATTTGAAAAACATTAGAAAAACACTTTAATTAAGAAAACTGGTCTTTTGGGAAATGAGTTAGGATTTAGAAGTCAATTACAGGTAGGGAATGTGTTAGCATCCTATACAGCCCATTCCAGGAATGATACCTTAAGTTAGTCGTGCAAATATCAATAATCTCAAACATATTTATTTTACCTCTTTTAAAAAAACATTGTAACTATTCATAAAAGAAAAATAAACAACGAAATTATGAAAATTAATTTTAGCTTGAAATAAATGAATTCCCGCTCCTATGTATCCCCTAGTGCAATGAGAAACTCAAAGTCACAACGTTCTTTTAAAAAATATTTGTTGGTTAGTTTGTTTTAATTATAAAAAATGTCTTTTTTATTTAAAAAAATATTATTTTTTAAATATGAATTAACAAGCCGTCACGACTTAATTAATTCAATTAATTCTTGAAAGGTGAACTTGGCGTCACACTTGATAAATCACCCGTAAACGATTGTAATTCAAATAACAGTTTAAAAAAATTTCAAATTTTTCAGATCAACAAATTGTTACAACTCATTTAATTTTCAGTGCAACATTTGATAGTCAATTAAAATACACACCAATAATACATAAAAATGTCATGTAGTTTGAATTGATTGAAAAATAGGAATAGACTTTATCCTTTTAATTCACACTCAATTTAATTCCCAAGAATCCAAAGTCACATCATAATTATACTGAGACCAAGCAAATATCAAAATGCATTCAACATCATAATTGAAAAATATCATTGGAATACTGTAAAACATAAAATCAACTCCATCGGCATCTAATTCAACAGAAGCTTGAATAACATATGGTAAGAGAATGTACTTGTTGGTAATAAAAGAAATCAATGATTTCTATTTAGTTTACCCACACACACTTCTTACCTTCTACCAATCTCCACCCCTAGCTCAAACCCTTCACATGGCAAGCACTCCTCTTATATATAATTGTGTGTAAGTTTCTGTAAATGTGTGTAATTGTCCCCATGTGAATGGGTGAAGGTTCTATTTATAGGCGATTATTAAACCTTAATTCCAATGTACATATCAATTCATTAATTGATCACAAAAAATCTCAACAAAATTAGTCTCCTAAATTATCCCATGATTTATTTTAAGAAAATTGAATCATGATCTCTCATTTAAAACACATTCCCCCTTTTCCTTTTTTATTGAACCATTACATTCTCTTATTTTGAGTATTTCCTTTTAAATCTTGAATTTTTTTAAGAGTATCAAATCATTATTCCTCACTAAAAGCACATCCTTCAATTATTTTTTAAGAAAATCAAATCACGATTTCTTATTAAAAGCATATTCCTTATTTTTCAAGAATGTCAAATCATGATTTCTCATTAAAAACATATCTTTCAATTCTTTTAAGAAAATTAAATCATGATTTCTTATTAAAAACATATCCCTTATTTTTCAAGAATATCAAGTCATGATTTCTCATTAAAAGTATATCCTTCAATTATTTTTTAAGAAAATCAAATCGTGATTTCTTATTAAAAGCATATCCCTATTTTTCAAGAATATCTGTAACATCCTAATTAATGTGTTCCTTTAAATATAGTTTCTTCTTAGTTTGCCGTAATTATTATAGGGTCATAAAAAATTTAGATCAATAAAACGTAATTAAAAACAACACTTATAAAAGGGTTCATCATGGTTCATTTCCGTTAGTCACGGTTAGGAGTTACAAACAACCCAAAATTTGACCTTGAAAGGTCATTTACAGCCGTTAAGAGAAACATCATAAACAACAACTATAAAACATTTCCTCCCTTCAAGTAGTACAGAAGGAGGAAAACGAAACAGGAGACTATTAACACATATGTCTCGACATCTCCAATTGGGGGATCACCACGGGGGTAGAACCAATTGAAAGGTGAAGTGGCCGGAGATCGTAACTGTCCCAAACTCAGGATGGGTTGATACTTGAACTTGTATGGTTATTTGTCTAGTAAAAGTGAAGAGTTGCGTGTCTTCATCATAGGACCTCCTGCCTTCGCCAAGCTAGAAAATAATGGAACTCATAACTACTGGTCTGGAATACCAAACATATCAAAGGGGTGAGAAAAAAATTTCTCAGTAGGAAAGAATTAAAAACAGAACTAATGGCGTTCTAAGATAATCAGTTTTTAAAAGAAAAATATTCTTGATAGTCAGAAAATAATTCTGCCTTTAAAAATTCTGATTCCAAAAACATTTATTTTTATTTTTCAAAATGTTACTTCTCTACAGGATAAAACAAAGGTTAGGGGATAAAAAGAAGCAAAGAGGAGTTAAAATGCACATATATGAACAATCAAGAACATATGCAAGTTACAAGCTCCTTAATCATAATTCAAAGACATAAATAATGCAAACATGATGAAAATCAGTAAGTTTCAACATGATAAATGGAAACTGAGAAAAAAAATAGAATCATAAGTAAGAGAAATAAGCATAGGGTTTTAAGTGTCTTTTACTCAATACTCCATAGAGTGCACCTCGGGAAAGCAGGTGGATGAGAGTACACATGCGCCCTCTGCATTAAGTAACATCCTACCTTTTTTTATAATTTCTATATAATTTTCTTCTATGATTTAGTGCAGTTTAAAACTTAACGTTACACAAATATTGTTATTATTACTACTAACTTTTAAGTACAATATTTTACACAATAGAATTTAACACCACAACTTCTAAATAATGCTTACACTAGGCTTCAAGGTGCCGCTAATACATATTTATAAACTTTTTTTATTACTGCATTTATTTATTCAAGGGTGGACATAATAATTCCACAATATATTAATGAAGAAACAATCTTGTAGCTCTGCATCCGAAAATCTATCTGAACTTTAGCTGTTAGTGTTATCTGAAATGTTACACCACATAAGGAGTAAGATAAAAATCTCGGTAGGAAAATGTAAAAACACGCAATATAAGTTTACTATCTACTCTTTACCATTCTCTATTTCTAAAATTATAACTGGTAGTCCAAGTAATAAAATAGTAAAATAAATGGAAAGTATGATAAAAATGAGTAGTTGTAAACTTTAATAAATAATTGTTCAATCTTTTCTCAAAAATCTTCTTTCATCATCTCTTTGTCATCCCATTTCAATACTCTTAATTAAATGTGCTTCTTTTCTCTTTCACAATGAGGTGTCCCCTAAAGTCCTTTGATTATGACCACAATAAACTCTTATAAGGGCGTCCCCCAATATATCTAATCATGGTCATAATATTAATCTTTGTTTAATTAAGACGTCCCTTAATCCTCTAATCATGGCTGCAATAATTCTCTTTTGCACATTGATTCATTTTTTTATCCATGGGATAACATAGCTATTTTAAAAACCTTTTCCATAAATCACATTTAAGTATAAAATCAATTATAAAAAAATAAAATGAAGTATAGCTTATAATAAAAAATTGGTCAGAGGAAAGGTTGGTAAAGATAATTTATAAAACTTTAAAATAATATGTGAAAATCCCATTTTCAATCATCTTATTCGAATAGATAAAACGTTATTCAAATAAATCATCAAACAAAACAGTAATAAAGCAATTTGTCAAGTTGCTATTTGAATAAAAGAAAATCTATTCGAATAGATCATTCAAGAAGACAATATCAGAAGTAATTTTAACAAACCTTATTCGAATAACAATAATGTTATTTGAATAATACATTGAAAGTGCTTTTTCAAAAATTAGTGGAATTACTATTTCATTAAGAAAAAATAGAGTAAATCAAGTTTGGATGCAAAGTGATGGACTAGGAGGTATGGTTGGAAGATATAGAGAAGAAAGAGTAGTATTTTTGTCACTTCCTACCTCTGAATTAGTTTGTAATTATTAAGAGAGAGAGAGTTGGTATTTAGTTGGGAATGAGGGAGTGAAACTTGTAGAAACAGAGAAGCTAGTTTAAGTTTTTGGGTGAGTGTGTGTTGTGTCGTGAATGAGGGAGAGAAGGTGGTATTTATAAAGCTACAATTGGGTTGCTTTTCGTTTGATAGGTGTCAAGTGTCTTAAGGTGGTGTAAGTCTTCTCAAAGTCTTCCTTTGTAATCATGTTTTCCAAAATGGACACTTGTCTTCCTTTCAATTATGCTTCATCATCTTCTTTTTCTAGATTTTTCATGCATGGCTTCATTTGGTTGCCATGTATTGCTATAATCATTAATCTAGTTTATTTTCCATTCAAAGCTTGCCACTTGTTTTGCTTATTTCACTATGTTTGCATCACCTTCAATTAATGTTGGAACATATGTCCTTAGTCTTGGCCGTGCTTCACCCACCATTTATTCTTCTTTCTTTTCTTTTATTTGTTTATTTTAACTTTCTCATTAAGTTAGTAGTGGCTTCTCTCATAAGCCTTCTTAACTTTCTAACTAAATGGCTTCTTCCATAAGCCTTATTCATTTCTTGACATTTGGATTGCTTACCTCTTCAATCTTTCACCACCTTCATAATATTCTTGAATACTTGTCGTGTAAACCATCATATTTTCTTTTGTTTTCTTGACACTTGTATTATTTCTAGAATTTTCATGGCTTCAAGTGTCTTTCTTTTTTATACTTGTCTCTTTCACAATGGCTTCTTCATGAAGCCTTGAGATTTTTTTTCAATGGCTTCTTCAAGAAGTCTCTAATGGCTTCTCTAAGAAGTCTCCTAATAGCTTCTCTAAGAAGTCTCCTAAGTCTTCTAAATCAAGTCTTCCAAGTCTTCTAAATTAAGTCTTCCAAGTTTGCTAAACCAAGTCTTCTATTATAATCTTGACACATGCAGCAAATGATTGTTGTTTGGTTAAATACACTTGACTCTCGATGATTCCTTCTTCTTTACTTCACTAATTTCCTTTCATTAATCTAGTTCCATTGAAACTGGTTTAACTGAAGAATCTAGAAGGAAAGAAACTAGATGAAAACCAAGTTTTATTTCTAGCTTCATGTGATGCTTGTAACACCCTATATAGTCATGATAGAATTATTTATGGTCACGGAAGTAGCCTAACACTAGTTTTTCATGCCTGTAAAGTTTTGTGATTGTCAGAGCACGTTTAGGCACTTTGCTGTAACACTATGTGTGAATTATAGTTGTTATTTTGCTCTAGAAGTGGCTTAAATTGCTCAGTTAATGGAAATAAGCGTGGAGAACTTATTTCTAAGTCACAAATGTGTGGAAGTAGATGTGGTTAAAGTTTAAGAATTTTCAGAGTTAGTTTCACATTTTTAGGAATACTGGTTTTATGTTTTAGTGCCAGATTGACCCCTAGCAGATATGAAAAATTATGAAAATAGTGAAACAAGATTTTTAATGAATCTTAGGATTTATTTTAAACTTGTTAGAAGTTAGGAAACTTGGTTTGGTGATATCCAAGTGTTCTTAACTGTTCGAGCGAATAGTGGTCACATAAGTGACCAAATGTGAGAGGCACGACTCTAGTGTCTATTTTGAGGCCTATTTAAGGTTAAAAGGAGAGGTTACTCTCATTCCCACAACTCTCTCTCACAACTGCCATAGGAAAAGGAAAAGAAAAAGGAATTCAAGGTGCTAAGGGAGGAGGATCTTCATCCAAGCAAGGGAGAAAGCTTAACTTTTCAGAGGAACGGCTAACCGACTTCATTTCTGGGAATTGAGGTCGGGGGAAACTTGTATGGATGGTTGTGTTTTATTTCTTTCATTTTTGGTTCTTAAGGGACTTAATGAAGAAATTGAGATTTGATGGGTGATTTTATGATTCTTAAGTTAAATCTTAAGGTGGATAGATTGGTCGAGTTAGAAACTGATTTATTAATATGCTGAGATGAAGTTTTCATCAATTGGAAGCCTTAATTCCCATTTAGGTCAGTTTTAGGAGTTTGGGTTAATGTTGGGGTTTTGATTCACAATGTGTTGTACTGAGTGAAATTGAAGTGGTTTAAGAGTTGCTATGTGTAGTTGGACCTTGTCAGAGGGTGGAAATTACTTGAAATCAAGTTTTGAGTGATTGGAAGAGGGTCTAGTTCCAATGGAACAGTACCCATATCTGCAGAATTCTACAGATTCTAACTTTTGCAGTGGGCACTGCGGCGCAAGGCATAGCATGCCGCAGCGTGAGTGTGATGCACGTCCAGAATTTGGGACTTGAGAGATGGGTGCCGCGACGTGGCACTTTGAGTGCTACGACGTGTTGAAGAACAGGGGGTGCACACTGCGGCATGACACATGGGTGCCGCGGCATGGGTAGCATTTTCTTGCTAGTACTTGATCCCAAGGCTTGGGCACTGCGGCGTGGCACAGAGTATGCTGCGGCGTGAGTGCCAGAGGACAACTATGAGTTGTGTTTGATGCTCTGGAGCTTTTCAGTGGCACAATTTTTTTCTTTTATGCTTCTTAATGAATGATGGGACTCTAGTAAGAGTATTAAATGAAGATGTGAATGTTTTGAATCATAATGATTTGTAATGCTAATTAGGAGAGTTTAATTAGTAATGATGATATACTTGATTGTATATGTTGCCTTATTGAAAACTGTGAACCTCGTAGATATGGGTGATTACTTTTTGATAGGTGTGAGCCCCGTAGATGTGGGTGTTTTATATTAGGTAAGGTGAATTGTATCCTTCCTAATATAGTGTTAAAAAGGATGGATTTCCTTGTTCATTATCGATAACTATGTAGTTGATGGACTTTACTACCCCGGGGGGGGGAATGAATTTCCTCTGTGATAATGATGTTTGCTGGATGGACTTCCAGTGCTTGTTCAAGGTTATGGTTGTGATTTCCATTACTTTGTTCAGGATTCATGCATTCATGACATTACCATGGAATTGGAGGTTCCTGGATATGGTATCATACATTATTCGTTTTCATACTTAGGATTTTGCATAGGCATAAATACTAGACATAACTTGGCATAACATGACAATTGTATAGGCGATTGCGAGTCTTTGAGGTGGAGATATTGTTGCTTCTGTGATTGAAGTGTTAATTCGATAATTATAAATATTATTTGATTGTACATATATATATATACATATATATATGCTGGTATTGGAATACTTTAAGTGAGATATGTTTTCTCACCCTAATTGTGTTGTCATGTAAATCTAGGTGCGAGTTCTTCAAAATGAAAGAAGAAAATGTGTGAGGACTAGCATAGTACAGATGCTATTTTGAGCTGAGCTTAAAGATGTTTTATATTTGCTTAGTTATTTTGAGTTATGTATAACAGTATGTCCTTTGCGGCTGTGATGTGTGTGTGTATGTGTGTGTGTGTATAACTTTTGTTATCGTAACTTTTCATATTTACTTATTATGTATGAATGATATGGGTTAGACGTTGATGTATGTTAGTAGTGACATGATCAGTATTGGGTTATTCATTTATATGATGATATATCTGGACAGCAAATATTGGGTTATTGCACTGCTCTTCATTTTTGATATTTTGCAGCCTTCTATTCGAATAACCATATAGTTATTTGAATAATCCATTCTATACATAAGTTCTTAGTAGATAATTTATTCGAATAGCAACAATTCTATTCGAATAAAATGATACATTTTATTCACAGAAATAAGTTTATTCGAATAACTGATTGGTTATTCGAATAAAATGACTTTTATTCATCTAATCTTGTTTTATTTAATTTTGAGAGTTGTAATATTTGATTGAGGTATAAATATTTTTATGTATCTATATTATTATTTTTAGGGATGTTACATTCTTCTCCTCTTATAAAAAAATTTGTCCTCAAAATTTCTACCTCTACTTCCATACTTTGTCCTTGCCACAAATCTTCCAATAAGAATACTCTTATTTCTTTGTTGCTTGTAGGTATTTAAAACCTAGAGATAAATCTTGAAATAATCCCTATGAGTCAACTTATTTATAATCACCCATTTAGTATCATGACCTAGATTGACTTTCACAAAATCGATAGAAATACTATCCCATTTCTATTCTGGGATTTCAACAAACTTGAGATATCTATCTATTTTAGATCTCATCCTAAATCACTAAAATTGACTTTTGAAATCCTAATAAATTGTATACGTATTTCTTCATAATATTCTCCTAATCACTTTATTATCCTTCCTGTATGTCCTTAAGAGCTTGTAAAAATTGATCTTCTTTTTGTTCTTCTTTGATTTTTATTTCTAAACCTCAAATAATCGTGTAAAACATTTAAACAAATCCTATTTGGCTCAAAAATCACTGAGAGATTTCAAATTCCTAAGTGTAAGTCATATCGTAATCTTTAAGAAATTCAATATATCTCCATAATAGACCTTAAACAATATCTTTAAATTATAAGAGGAAAATTATTGCTACTGATTTCAAATATTAAAGCCTAAATTGTCTAAAAGGTCCACCTATTTTTTATTAATTTACTACCTCATTCCTTAAAAATGTCACTACAACCATAAAGTATCTTAAAGATCTATCTTCACAATCCTTTGTCCACAAAATCCTTTCTCTGATCAATCTAGTAAATCTTCCTATATCTAACAAAAGATATATCACATCATTTAAAAATTTCTTTTATCCAATATTTCTAACACTATCCTCTAGTAAATCAAAATATTATCACAAGTTCATCCTAGTATGGCCGAGACACCTTATATGATCCATAAATATAGTATTACTATATATCCTTATCTAATCCGATGGTATCTATTCTAAGGAATATTCATTCTTAATGATTGTCTTATTTAGGTGTCTATAATCTAAACATAACTTAAGGTTACCTTCTTTCTTTTACTAAAAGTACTAACCTGGAGATTGTTCTACTTTATAAGACTTGTGGCTTAGCCCGATAATTTTCCTTTCTATTAAATCTACAATCCTTTGCTATATGCCCAGGCTTTCCACAAGAGTAACATACCCATTGTCTAAACATGTAGGGTTTATCTCAATGTTTCCACACTTTGGGCATTTTTCTTCAGGCTGGTCCTGGTTCGTACTTGGCCTGAATTTACTATTTCCAGCACTTTCTCCATTATCTTCCCTTTTACGCTTGGGCTGAAATTGCTTTTCCTTCTTAGCTTTATATTCCAAAAGATCTCTTTCTATAATTCTACAATTATTGACTAGTGTAGAAAACTGTCTGATATCCAGCTTACTTATTTCCTCCTTGATTTCTACTAGTGTGTCCATCATCCTTTCCACTTCATCCTCTGAATTAGTATGAGACATCTTTTCCCTACAACAACTTTCTCATTTTGTCAATAAGCAATAATGGTTCCCATACCACTTTGCCTAGGACATTACTCTAATACCATAATGTAACATCCTACCTTTTTTTGAGTTATTTTTATATAATTTTCTTCTATGATTTAGTGCGATTTAAAACTTAACGTTACACAAAAATATTATTATTATTACTATTAACTTTTAAGTATGATATTTTACACAATATAATTTAACATCACTGCTTCCAAATAATGCTTACACTAGGTTTCAAGGTGCCACTAATACATATTTATAAAAAAAAAATTATTACTACATCTATTTATTCAAGGGTGGACACAATAATTCCATGATATAGTAATGAAGAAACAATCTTGTAGCTCTGCATTCGAAAATCTATCTGAACTTTAGCTGTTAGTGTTTTCTGAAATGTTACACCACATAAGGAGTGAGATAAAAATCTCAGTAGGAAAATACAAAAACACGTAATATAAGTTTACTATCTACTTTTTACCATTCTCTATTTCTAAAATCATAACTAGTAGTCCAAGTAATAAGATAGTAAAATAAATGGAAAGTATGATAAAAATGAGTAGTTGTAAACTTTAATAAATAATTATTCAATCTTTTCTTAAAATTCTTCTTTCATCATCTATTTGTCATCCTATTTCAATACTCTTAATCAAATGTCCTCTTTTCTCTTGATCTTGAATACCTGCATCAAGACAATATCAAAGTCCATCAAATCATGATCAATCCAATTTCTTTAAATAAAATCCTCAAAGATTCAATTCTCAATCATTTGAGTTAACAAGCTTAATTCATTAAAGTCTAGGGTTTGCATGACTTTTTAGCAACCGTGGCTTTCTTCTCGAATTGTCCATGGGAATTCATATTCCCTAATATTCTTCCTTCTTTGAATCCTCCTTCTAAACCCCCTTTGCATCCTATTTCTCCTACTCGTGTTCTCTCTTCCTCTCATCAGGTTTTTAATGAGAATCTTGTTCATCAAGAAACTGAGATTGCTACAAAGACTGCTGATCAATGCAAAACTTTTGCACAAATCATGAGTTAACCCTTTTTGGATATTTCATTGAGTCAACTTCCTCACCCTTGTGTTAAGGGGGATTCAATTTCAATTAAAACTTTAGAGGATGAGTATAAGCTTGGCTTAGAAGGCTCCAAAAATTGTTTACACGGTAGATTAATTATTGCCAAAGGGAACTAACCTCTGAAGGGCGATGAATTAAGAACTAAACTTGTTGCTCTATGGAAACCTGTTTCTAATTGGCGTTTGACTCCTCTTGGGAAAGGTTATTTTGAGTTCTTTTTTGAATCACAGAATGACTTGAGGAGAATCTGGTCATCAGGATCTTGGAATATAGGATCTGAAATACTAAGGTTATCAAGATGGAGTTCAGATTTTAATCCAAACAGACAAAGGCAAACTCATGTACAATGTTGGGTTAGGATTTATGATCTTCCACAAGAGTATTGGAGACTAAAGATTCTCTTCGAAATTGCTAATGGCATTGGGACTCCAAAAACCCTGGATAAAGCAACAAGATCAAGAACTTTGAGGCATTTTGCTCGTATATTAGTGGAGATAAATTTGAATAGTAGTTTACCGAATGATTTAATGGTAGAAAGGAATGATTTTGCATTCTTTGTTGGCATTGAATATGAAAAACTACCATCTTTTTGTGATTTCTGTCAGATGATTGGTCATGACCCTACCAATTGTATTAAGAAGAATAGTAACTTGAAGGCAACCAAAAATAAAGGAAGAAGGGTTGTTCAATTGTATGTGCCTAAACAAAACACTGTGCGAGATGGGGCTGTGAAGAATGATAAGGATGAAGTTATGCAGCAGGATCTAGATAATAATGGTGCATAAGTTCCATTAGTTAAAGGGCAGAATGTTCAGTCTAAAACACTAGATCGAGGAGAACTATAGCTCAGCAAGAGAATCAGTGAATAAAGATGCTAATGAAAGGTTTGAGTGTGATGAATCTCTTCACCCTGATTCCCCAAAGGCTGATCCCAATTTTTAAATTCACGATCATGTGTCTTCTTTAAACTCACACGATAGGAATGGTGCATCAGCTGCTATTAGGATTGAAATTAATTCCCCAAAGGTTGATCCCAATTCTTTTCAAATTCCTGATCATGTGTCAAATTTGATTCAGGATTCTTTAAACTCTCATGATAGGAATGGTGCATCAGGTGCTGTTAGGACTGAAGTTAACTCTAAAGCTAGAGTTTGTTCAGTTGATAAACTACATGGTCAAGCTTAGAAAGATGTTAGAATTGTTTCCAGATTTTGGACTGATGGTAATGTTAGTGAAGAGGAAGATGTCATTCCTGATGCAGATGCAAAATTTACTCAAGTTCTGACCAAATCTTAGAAAAAGAAACAAAGAAAATTAAAGGCTCAACAAGTGGTCCATATTACCCGATCAAGGGCTACTCTTAAAAATCCTACTCAATGAAAGTTCTCTTTTGGAATGTTAGAGGACTAGCAAACAAGGAAACAAGGTTAGTGTTGAAAAGGTTATGCAATGTGAATAAACCTGCTTTACTCTTCATTGCTGAACCTTGTTTATAGGCTGAAAGATTTCTAGCTGGTTTTTGGAATAAATTAAACTTAAAAATGTTTGCTGTTAATGAAAGAGGTAATCTCATGCCTAATCTCTGGTGTGTGTGTGATTCTCTTTTGGATCAATGCATAATAGTTGTCTCTAGTCAGTTTGTGGCATTCTCTCTGGTGGTTAATGGTCAAGTTGTTTATTTTGTTGCTATATGTACTAGTACTAATTATGTAGTAAGAAGAAATCTTTAGCAGGTTTTAAGTTCTTTGCAGTCTGCTCATTTTGGACCATGGTGCTACATAGGTGATTTTAATGTAGTGCTCAGTGCACATAAATATAGAGGGAGTAGTATGCCTTCTAGAGTTGCTTGTGAGGAATTTAGACTTTGGTCTGATTCAAATCATCTCTTCCATGTTATGACAAGAGGATCTCAATTCACTTGGGCAAATGGAAGAAGAGGATCGGCTTTAATTGAAAAAAGGCTAGATAGGGGTAGTTGTCAACAGTGAAAGCATGGATTTTTGGTCTAGTATTAATTACTGCACCTTGGTCAGAAACAAATCTGATCATTATCCAATCCTTCTCAGTTTAGAAGATGGTATGGGTAAACAGGTATTTTCTTTTAAATTCATGAAAATGTGGTCAAGCCACCCTGACTGTGCAAAGTTGATCAAGGAAGCATAGAGAATTCCTGTAGTTGGATGTCCAGTGTTTGTTTTGTCTGAAAAACTGAAAAATGTCAAAACTAAGCTTAAACTGTGGAATAAAAAGGATTTTGGTGATGTAAATGCTCAAGTACTGGTTGTTGAAACAGAACTGAACAGAATTCAAGCTGAACTGAGCCTTGGTAGTTCTTCTGAGGTCCTCTGTTTACAAGAGAATGGGGCTCAGTTGAAATTGCAGCAAGCCCTTCATTATCAAGAAGAGTTCTGGCTTGAAAAGTCTAGAATCAACTGGTATAGTAAGGGAGATAGGAACACTGAATATTTTCACAAAATTGCCAAAGTAAGGCATGTCACTAAGCAAATTTCTTTGTTAAAGAAGGATGATCAAGTGCTGGACAGAATTGAAGACATAGAGTAGCATGTCATTAGTTATTATGAAAGTCTTTTTGCTTCAAACAATGCTTGTGTTGATAATGGCATTATTGACCAAATGATTCCAAACCTGCTGTCAGAAGAAGATAATCAGTACCTAACAGATTTGCCAATAATTGAAGAAGTCAAGAATGCAGTGTTTTCATTGAATGCTAATGGTGCACCGAGTCCAGATGGTTTTGATGGATATTTCTTCCAAACTTATTGGAATTTGTTTGCAAATGATGTCTATAATGCAGTGATTCAGTTTTTCAAAACAGGATGGTTATTGCCAAACTACAATGCAAATCTGATAGTTCTTATTCCTAAGGAGGAAGGAGCTAATAGAATTGACAAATTCAGGCCTATTGCTTTGGCTAATTACAAGTTTAAAATCATTACAAAAGTGCTAGCAGACAAATTGGCTAGATTGGCTCCAAGAATCATCTCTGAAAATCAAAGAGGTTTCATTCAAGGTAGGCAAATTGGAGATTGTATTTGTACAGCTTCAGAGGCTGTAAATATGTTGGATAAGAAAGTGTTTGGAGGCAATATAGCAATGAAGATTGATATTAGAAAGGCTTTTGACACCTTAGATCGGAACTTTTTGTTAAAGGTGCTGCACTGTTTTGGTTTCAATGATAGATTTTGTAATTGGATCAAAGTGATACTTCAATTAGCCAAATTATCCATTTCTGTAAATGGGAAGGCAGCTGGCTTTTTCTCATGTAATAGAGGGGTTAGACAAGGTGATCCTTTGTCTCCCTTTTTGGTTTGCTTAGCTGAGGAGGTTCTTATCAAGGGGCTTACTAAATTGGTTGTTTATGGAGAACTTCAATTAGTGGTGTAACACCTCGAAAATTTATTTGTTTAATCATAAATAATCATTTTATAATATTTATGATTTTTAGAAATTTTTCTAGAATTTTTTGAGAACGTTGAATATTTTAATATATTTTTCATTTTGCGTGCACACTAAGCAGAGTCAGTGTAACACCCCAGAAATTGTTTGTCACATGATGAATAGTCATTTTTCAATATTTGTGATTTATAGGAATTTTTCAGAAATGTCGAATATTTTAATATATTTCTCGTTTTACATGCACACTGAGCAGAGTCAGTGAAACATCTCTGAAATTATTTGTTTCATCATGAATAGTCTTTTTCTAATATTTGTGATTTTTGAGAATTTTTGTGAATTTTTCTGAAAACGTCGAATATCTTAGTATATTCTTTGTTTTGCGTGCGCGCTGAGCAGAGCCAGGAAAACGAAACATTTTCTCTGAGACTAGAAAACCTTGAATTGTGGATATGTTGATGAAGGATCTTACTAAACCCGAGGCTAGGCACAGTTTATGAGGTTTGTATTTTTTGAGGTTTTATCTGATAAATAAAACCTCTGTACGCACTATTAATTAAAATTTTGTGATACGCTCTATTATTCATTGGATAATTAATACTGGCTTTGTGCACTGTGACAATTATCCATTGGGTAATCACTTGTAGTAAAATCCTAATTACTATATTATTTTAACTATTAAATCACATTATCTTATCCTAATGTAATCTACTTTAAGTCTAATCACATCTCCTTTATTGAAAAAGCTCCCAAGCTTATCAAAGAAGCTTCATTCTCTCTCTCTTCCTCCCTCTCTCCTCACGACTGCTGCACATTTTGGAGCCAAGGGATTTGTGCTTCACTTAATTATTTCATACTATCTAAATTCAAAAGAAAACCTAAAAGCATCTTTCACTTTTCTATTCACTTCTCTCTCTACCTTCATCTTCTTCTCAAGTTCTCCTCCTTCTCCCTAGCCATACCTCACGGACAGCCCCTCTCTCAAGCTCTCAACCATCACAAAATTTTCAACTAAACACATTTTCGTAATCTTCTTCATCATCTAAACACATCTCTAGTTAGTGATTTCCTAAAAAGGTTTCATCTTCACCATCTTGTTCTTCAAGCTTCAAGCTTTAAGCTTTTGGGTAAGATGCTTGGTTCCTTGGTTTCCTTCTCTATTTTCGTTTTCAATAGCCATCTTTATGACCATTTGTCTACTCTTTTTCAAGCTTTGGTGGTGATTTGGTGAAGTTGTGACTTTTAGGGTTCTTAGTGTTCTTAGCCGAAATTCTTCAAGGGCTTCAAGGAAGTTCCTTTCTTGTTCTTCTCTTAGGTAAGAGGAAGATTATCCCCCCTCAACCTCTATTGGTAGTAGGAGACTTGTATTGCTTGTTGGTTGTGAGAAACCCTTGTTAAGGTTACTCTTTATAATGTGTGATTTTGATGATCATGTATGGATTTTGTTATGTATGTTTTGTTTGATTAAATGTATGGATAAATTGATGATCTTGATTGGTTTGGATTGATTGGAAGTATGGAATGGAGTCAAGGGTTCCCTACCCCCTTCAATATGGCTCACGGCCATAACCCTAAATTAGGGTATCCATGATTGAAATTTTGTTTCAAGAGGGGAAAAACAATTAACCAAAGTATGATAAGTAATGTGGTGATGAAAAATTTGGGTACCTAACCTTATATAAAGGCCATGGCCTCAAGGTCCATTTAGGGTTAAATTTTATAACTTTAGGTAATCTTGGAACTTAAATAACCAAGTGATTAACTTAATGGTAATAGGGTGGAAAAATTGGTAAATTGGATGATTAGAAACCAAATAGGGATTCATAAATTGGAAAGATCCAAGAAGGAGAATTTATCATAAAACTTAGGGTAATTTTAATTAAAGAAAGAACAAGAGAGTGTGAGACTCTGAAACTCTTAGAATAACTTTCTAAGTATATGAGAATAAATTTACATTAGAGAACTTAATTAATCAAGAGAATTCCTCTAGAGAAAAATTTCATGAGAAAAATTAAATTGAAGTGAAACATAATTAAATGATTAATTAGGAACCAATTAGGGATTCATAAAAAGGAAAGAACTAAGAATGGAATTCTACTCAAAGACTTAGAATAATTTTTAGTTAAAGTAAGACCTTGAGTGTAAGTAAGAATGTTAAATAATTTCATAATATATCCTAAAAACGTAATGTACTATTTAAGGGCCTAATTATATCAATTGTGGGTCCATGAGTTGACCAAGAATATATTGATGGTAGGATGTCTTACCTCTTTTCTGTATTTCTATTATTTCTATCTGTATTTATGTTCCATCGAAGACGTCGGCGATGGAGGTGAAGCACACGAATTCCCCGGCTTCTGGCCTGATCGCGATTAGTACCTACTTTTGAGATCATGGCGGCACGTCCACATGGATTTTTGGGTTAGGTGCGTCTGGCCTTCCTTGAAAGTCCAGACTACTGGCACATTACCCTTAATTCTGATCGTTGCATCTACGAGGGAGACGTAATGGTATCGTTGGCTTGGGGGCGTCATGATCCACCCATCTTCACTTGTAGCCTCAGTTTACGTTTGGAGTTTTACTTGCCGATTAGGGAGATGTGGGGTGATCGTTATTACACCCCACAGGAGGATTCTTTTGTCTCCACTGCTCGAGCCCCAGCCCGTAACTCGGTGGCTCCTATGTGGGTTTCCTCGGATGAGGAAGACCCTGAGGAGGAACCCAAGGAGGATCCTGACATGGTTCCTTCTCCTCTTAGGGACTGATACTGTCGATAGCTACTGATGGCTATCAGTGTTCATTTTGGGGACCTGATGTTTCATTATTTTAGTGGGCTGTATATTTATGATCTCTTAGGCCATATATGTATAATTTTACTTTTTGTATATCAAGCGCTGTAATCAAACAAGTTTAATATAATGATATATCATTGTACATGTATGTTGGTTTGATGTATGCTTTATTTCTATTTTACTCTTCATTACAATTATGCCTTATCACTATTTTATTAATTATAAAAAAAATACTTGCTAATTTAATTACACGATTATAATTAAGTAAATTTATATTTATAAAAAGAATCGGGTCTTAACCTTTATTTTATTTTTCACATCGTAATTTGTAATGTGACGTTCCCTCCCAAAAGGGGCGTTATAGATGGCAGGTCCAAGGACTTATGCAACTCTTTCCCACATATTATATGCTGATGATATTATGTTGTTCTGCAGAGGTACTCAGAGAAACATGAGGAATTTGATGAAGCTATTCTCTGACTATGGAGATGCATCAGGACAATTGATTAATTGTGCAAAATCTAAATTTTATTCTGGTTCCATTTCTGCAAGAAGAAAGACTGATATAGCAGCTTTTCTAGGTTTTTCTGTAGGGTCCCTTCCATTTAACTATTTAGGAATTCCCATTTTCAAGGGCAAGCCTAAAAAGTCCTATTTACAGCCTATCATGGATATTGGATAGGATCAAGTCGAAACTTGCTGCCTGGAAAGCCTCTCTATTATCTATCATGGGGAGGGTGATGCTGGTGAAAACAGTGGCTTAAAGTATGTTATTATACAGTTTTTAGATTTATAAATAGCTAGTGCAATGTATAAAAGAGGTGGACAGTTGGCTAAGAAATTTCATATGGTCGGGTAGCACTGATCATAGAAAAATTGTAACTATTGCATGGAAGAGTGTATGCAAGCCTGTTTCAGAAGGAGGGCTGGGACCGAGGTCAATCCAGTCTATAAGTAAAGCTTCAATGCTTAAATTGGCTTGTGACTTAGTAACTTCTCAATGTCAATGGTCCTACATTCTTAGAGCAAGAGCTTTCAAAAACAATGTTCCTATGGCCTATCATCTTATATCCTCTTTATGGAATGGTTTGAAATAAGAAATTCAAGTTGTTCTTGATATTTCATCTTAACAAATTGGTAATGGGGAGAGTATCAGCTTCTAGCATGATCCTTGGCTTAATAAACCTCTAGCTGATTATTTGGAAATTCCTGCAAGAGTTTGGACCAGATTGAAATCTAATCTATATGACTTTATAGTGAATGACTCCTTGCAATTTCCTGAGGTTCTGTTGCAGAAATGTCCTTCAATATTGAAGGAACTAGAATGGATTCATATTCCATTAGGAAACTCTATTGATAATAGAAGATGGAACAATGACTCGGGTTGTTTGTCTCTTAAGGAGGCTTACCCTTTTATCAGTCCATCTGGTTAGCAAGTAAGTTGACACAAGCATGTGTGGAGCAGCAGCATCCTTCCATCAAAATCCTTTTTGTTGTTTAGAGAATTCTCAAAGATAAAATGCCTACTGATGATCAACTAAGGAAGAGAGGTTACATAATTGTTTCCACTTGTCATTTATGTTATGCAAGTGATGAGTGCACTTCTCATTTATTTTTTGATTACTATTTTGCAAAGAGCCTTTGGAACTGGTTTTTCTCTATTTTGCAGATTAGTGCTAATAGTTTAAATATGCTAGACATCCTCTCTTTATAAGACATAAATTGGAGCTCTCAAGTCAGAGAGGTGGTTACAGCAGCCATTGTAAACATCATTTGGGTGATCTGGCTTTGTAGGAACAAAGCTAAATTTGACAACACAAGCATTTCTTTAAGGGCAGCAAAGAACTTGATAATAGCAAATACTTTTCTTTCAGGAAATCTCAGTAGAGGAAACATGTCATCTGACATGATGGAATTCATTATCCTGAAATTCTTTTCTATCTCTGGTCATCCGAGAATATCTCCAACAATTATAGAAGTTAATTGGTCTCCTCCCTCATGCAATTGGATCAAATGCAACACAGATGGTGCTGCAATGGGTTCCCCGGGATTGGTAGCCTGTGGAGGCATCTTCAAGGACTTTAGAGCCTCAACTCTTGGTTGTTTTTCAGCTAATGTAGGAATCTCTGTTGCTTATCATGCTGAGCTCATTGGAGCTATGTATGCAATAGAAATAGCTCATAAAAGAGGTTAGAGGAATTTTTGGTTGGAATACGATTCAATGCTGGTAGTTCAAGCATTTCAAGGATCTTCTAATATTCCTTGGAAATTAAGGAATAGATGGGAGAATTGCATGATTCTGAAAAAGGATATGAATTTTTATTGTACTCACATATTTCGGGAAGGCAATAATTGTGCTGATAAATTGGCCTCTCATGGTTTAGGAATTCATAGTTTTTGTTAGTGGAATACAATTCCACATTTCATTAGTGATGATTTTTACCATAATAGATATGGTTTGCCTAGTTATAGATTGTCTTAACTGTTTTCATGGGTTAGGTCTACGCCCCCCTATTTTGGTATTTTTTGTATTCTTTTTTCCTCTTATTAATAAAATGTTGATTTGGTGCAGATGATAGGCATTGCTTGGGATGCCAACATAGTTGGGATGCCTTGTAATGCAGTGATGCTTTTGCATATCTTCTTTGTTAAAAAAAAATGTCCTCTTTTTTCTTTCACAATGAGGTGTCCCCCAAAGTCCCCTGATTATGACCACAATAAACTCTAATCAGGGCGTCCTCCAATACATCTAATCATAGTCATAATATTAATCTCTATTTGATTAAGGCGTCCCTTAATCCTCTAATCACGGCCGCAATAATTCTCTTTTGCACATTGATTCATTTTTTATCCATGGGATAACATAGCTATTTTAAAAAACATTTTCATAAATCACATTTAATTATAAAATCAATTATAAAAAAATAACATGAAGTATAGCATATAATAAAAAATTGGTCAGAGAAAAGGTTGATAATGATAATTTATAAAACTTTAAAATAATATGTGAAAATCCCATTTTCAATCATCTTATTCGAATAGATAAAACGTTATTCAAATAAATCATTAAACAAAATAGTAATAAAGCAACTTGTTAAGTTGCTATTCGAATAAAAGAAAATCTATTTGAATAGATCGTTCAAAAAGACAATATCAGAAGAAATTTTAACAAACCTTATTCGAATAACAACAATGTTATCTGAATAATACATATGAAAATGCTTTTTCCAAAAATTAGTGGAATTACTGTTTCATTAAGAAAAAATAGAGTAAATCAAGTTTGGATGCAAAGTAATGGACTAGGAGGTATGGTTGGAAGAAATAGAGAAGAAAAAGTTGTGTTTTTGTCACTTCCTACCTCTGAATTGGTTTGTAATTGTTAAGAGAGAGAGAGTTGGTATTTAGTTAGGAATAAGGGAGTGAAATTTGTAGAAACAAAAATGCTAGTTTAAGTGTTTGGGTGAGTGTGTGTTGTGTCATGAATGAGGGAGAGAAGGTGGTATTTATAAAGCTACAATTGGGTTGCTTTTTGTTTGATAGGTGTCAAGTGTCTTAAAGTAGTGTAAGTCTTCTCAAAGTCTTCCTTTGTAATCATGTTTTCCAAAATAGACACTTGTCTTCCTTTCAATTATGCTTCATCATCTTCTTTTTCTAGATTTTTCGTGCATGGCTTCATTTGGTTGCCATGTATTGTTATAATCATTAATCTAGTCTATTTTCCATTCAATGCTTGCCATTTGTTTTGCTTATTTCACTATGTTTGCATCACATTTAATTAATGTTGGAACGTATGTCCTTAGTCTTGGCTGTGCTTCACCCACCATTTATTCTTCTTTCTTTTCTTTTATTTGTTTATTTTAACTTTCTCATTAAGTTAGTAGTGGCTTCTCCCATAAGCCTTCTTAACTTTCTAACTAAATGGCTTCTTTCATAAGCCTCATTCATTTCTTGACATTTGGCTTGCTTACCTCATCAATCTTTCATCGCCTTCATTATATTCTTGAATACTTGTCACGTAAACCATCATATTTTCTTTTGTTTTCTTGACACTTGTATTATTTCTAGAATTTTCATGGCTTCAAGTGTCTTCCTTTTTTACACTTGTCTCCTTCACAATGGCTTCTTCATGAAGCCTTGAGATTTTTTTTTCAATGGCTTCTTCAAGAAGTCTTTGATGGCTTCTTCAAGAAGTCTCCAATGGCTTATCTAAAAAGTCTCCTAATAGCTTCTCTAATAAGTCTTCTAATGGCTTCTCTAAGAAGTATCCCAAGTCGTCTAAATCAAGACTTCTAAGTCTTCGAAATTAAGTCTTCCAAGTTTTCTAAACTAAGTCTTCTATTCTAATCTTGACACATGAAGTAAATGATTGTTGTTTGGTCAAATACACTTGACTCTTGATGATTCCTTCTTCTTTGCTTCACTAATTTCCTTTCATTAATCTAGTTCCATTGAAACTGGTTTGGCTGAAGAATCTAGAGGGAAAGAAACTAGATGAAAACCAAGTTTTATTTCTAGCTTCATGTGTTGCTCTTCATTTTTGATATTTTGCATCCTTTCTATTCGAATAACTATATGGTTATTCGAATAATCCATTCTACACATATGTTCTTTGTGGAGAATTTATTTGAATAACAACAATTCTATTCGAATAAAATGATATGTTTTCTTTTTCACAAAATTAAGTTTATTCGAATAACTGATTAGTTATTCAAATAAAATGGCTTTTATTCATCTAATCTTGTTTTATTTAATTTTGAGAGTTGTAATATTTGATTAAGGTATAAATATTTTTATGTATCTATATTATTATTTTTAGGGATGTTACACATGCTCTCCAATCGCCCTGGAGAAAAAGGGTCTGTTAGACGTAACGCCATTTTCGGATGCGATCCTTCACGGAAAATCAATGTCCTACCTGGACCTGTGATGTCATAATGGCATGTTACTCCCAAAGGGTTCCATCACCCTCCCAATCTACTCCTCGCCTATCTTCGTGTCTGCTTATCCCATGGAACTTTGTCTTTAAAGTTTTATCTTATCTTAGGATTAAACATTATCAAAGGTTCCAAAATGTTCTAAGGCCCACAACCATCATCAAAAGGACATGTTAATTTAGTTCAAAAAGTCTCTAAGGCTTATGGCCTTCATCATCATCATATCCAAATGTCCATATGTTTAATCCAAGAATAGGTACACAAGTCCAGGAACTCCCAATCAAGCATAGGAAAACAAGTTCAAAGAGTTCCAAATTAAGCATATGTAAACCAGTCCAAGACTCCAAATCAAGCATAGGTAACTAAGTTCAAAGAACTCCAAACAAAGCATGGGTAACTAAGTCCAAAGAACTCCATACAAAGCATAGGTAAACAAGTCCAAGAACTCCAAGTCCAAATAATTAGCATTATCAATACCTTAATCTTTATGTTACTATTAAGTGTATCCTCTTATTCCAACTTAAAATCACTTAACTTTAAAGTGTAACTTAGTTAACTAAGTGAAAGAACAAAGTAGGACAACAGTAGTTTTTCTTTGAAAAACGTTTACCAAAGCTGAAAATAAGTTAATATCCTTATTCCTAGTTCATATTAAGATGAAAACACAACACGGTTAGTAATGCAAAACATCTCTAGGTTAATTTAACAAACCAAAAATAGTTGCTAACTTTGAAAGAGGAAAGAAGGAGTAGAGGTAGAAAGGATTCAATAGAGTTCCAAGTTAAAGAAAAGATGTAGAGAAGCTTTGCCCCCATTTCCTATCTCGGGTGTCCTTCCAACACGAGAGAAGATTGATCTACCACCTGCAAGGGATCATGAAGCAAGTAGAAAGAGATTATGAGAGGTAGAGGAAAAGGAAAAGTAGGTGGAACTCTAGGTGTCTTATGGTTTGGAAAAGGTTCAAGGTCAAGGTAGGTGCTGCACATAATTTTTTTTAGAAGCTTCAAACTCTTTAATATCAAATCTCTAATCGTGATCACTTTCTTCTTAGGCAGCATTGTGGCTGTCATGATTACCAAGCAGGTTAGGGTAGGCTTAGGCTTGATGTGGCCATTTGCATGAAGAGATGGGTGTCCAAGCTTACTGACTTAAGGGGACGGCATTGAGACATCTTAAGAGGTCCTTCTAGATTGAAATGAAATGAAGGATGTGAGGTGAAGTGAAAGAAGTAGCTCGATAGCCCCCCCACCTTGTAGATTAGGAATAATTCTTCTTAGACTTGAGGTGTCACTTTGCATCTTTTGAAAGATATGCAGCAGGCCATTTGTTTTGGCCATGTGAGGTGTCAATTTGCATGCCTTGGGGTTGCACAAGTGTCCCTAGCCCTGTCATCTTGCATGGAGAGAAAGTGTACATGCTTGCACACTTGTCTTGGTGTCTTCAAGTGTCTAGAAAGGTGTCATTGTATGCTTGAAAGTGTGCATGCAGCTGCACATCTATTCCAGCCGTGGCATTCTCCTGGAAATTTGAAGGAATATATTCCTTATTCCTTTCTTGACATGTGTGAAATTTTTGGTGCATAAAGTCCAAGTGTCCATTCTTGTTCCTTCTCTTGCAGTCGTGTGCATTAGGTGGAGATATCACTTAATTTTGTTATCTCTAATCCTTGCTTAATTTACTAATCATCTTACTCTATTTGCTAATTTTATGGTTGTATAAATTTTATTTTCCAACTAAGTTATGATTAATCTTTGACACTTAGCTTCCTAATGATCACATTCTTACATCAACCTTTACTAAAGAGATGACACTTAGTCTTTTAACATGCAAACTGCCACATGTCTTCTTGCATGGTGCCTTCTTTCTTTCTTTGCCAAGTCGTGGAGCACATGATGATGTTCTTCTTCAATGTTTGAAAATATGTCATGAAACCATGAAATCTAGTGGCTCCCTTCTTGGTCTTGCCGTGAACTTACTTAATTGAATTAAAGCTTCTCAATTCATTTTAATTTGATCTTCACTTACTAGCTATTAAATCTTAATTCTCTAAATAAGCTAATCTAAGAATTCTTAAGATTATTGAATCACAATTTAAGGTATTAAAGATTGTGGGATGTTATAATATCAAATTATGATTTCTCATTAAAAGCATATCCTTCAATTTTTTTTTTAAAGAAAATCAAATCATGGTTTCTTATTAAAAGCATATCCCTTATTTTTCAAGAATATCAAATCATAATTTCTTATTAAAAGCATATCCTTCAATTATTTTTTAAGAAAATCAAATCATGATTTCTTATTAAAAGCATATTCATATTTTTCTTTTTTTTTTTTTTTTTGTACAAATAAAAAAAGTAGTGATCCAAATAAGATGGAAGTAAAAATTATTTAACACAAAATTATTAGTCCCTGATTAAGTAACAAAAATAAAAATTTTATGGATGAAATTGAGTATTAACAATTGCGTCCTTTTCCTTTACATTTAAATTAAATGGAAAGCAAAAGAATTGATTTAATTTTGTCCATAAAAATTTTCCTTTCTTTTTTTTGTTATCTCCCCTCTTTTTTTTACTATATAAAGTATGCAGATCGATGAAAAATGCAATGAGCATTAAAACAAGGTAAAAACATGGGGTATGAGGACCCCAAAAGGCAAAAACCATAGGTATATGGACCCAGAGACTTAAAGGAAATGGGTACAGGGACCTAGAAACTTAAAAAAATGGGTATAAGGACCCAAAAACTAAAGGTTGTGGGTGCGGGGACTTGGAAAACTAAAGCCAATAGGTATAGAGACCCGTTGAAGCTTGATAGAAACCTTATGGAGTCAGGTACTAGTTGAAACTGAACAAAAGGGTAAGAAAGCTTGCATAGCCGGGTATCTGCCGAAACTTAACAAGAACAAGGTAAGAAGCTTATGGAGTTAGGTATCCACTGAAGCTTAATAGAAAACTTAAAGTAGAAATGTGAAAAGCTTGTGGAGTCGGGTAAGATATTATTGGGTGGTAAGGCTGGGGATATAGAACTTGTGAAGCAGTGGCAACATATAGATGGTAAGGTTGGGGATATGGAGCTAGTGAAGTAGTGGGAAAATATGGGTGGTAAGGTACATAAGGGGTTTGAAAGACATTATGTTGCCCTTGAGTAAATTTCTTCTAATCAAACATCACGACATGAGCCTGTCCTTCCTTTTTCTTCACCATCGAGAATTTCTTTGTATTGGTCACCTCGACTGAACTATTAATAATATTTCCACTTTTTATTCCACTTTTAACCCTTTCTCCAATGATAATAATGTCTGAGAAGTTTGAAGACACACTCCTAATCATTCGGTCATAGAAGGGTGACTAAAGGGTGTTAACAAACATAGTCACAATTTCCTTTTCTGGCAGCGGGGGTTCCAACTAAGTGGCTGTTTCTCTCCATCTCTAAGCATACTCCTTAAAAAGTCTCAACATCTTTTTTTTGCCATATTTTGCAACTGCAATCTGTCAGGAGTCATGTTGCGATTATACTTGCCTTAAGAAAACATCAGTTAGATCCTTGAAACTTTGTATATGGGCACGCTCAAGATGCGTGTACCAATTCAAAGTTGCTCCTGTTAAACTGTCTTGGAAGAAATGGATTAATAGTTTCTTGTCATGAGCCTGTAAAGCCATCTTGCGAATATAAATTGTCAAATGATTCTTTGGGCAAGTAGTCGCTTTATATTTATTGAAATCTAGGACCTTAAATTTTGGGGGGAATGACAACATTAGGGACAAGGCAAAAGTCGGTAACATCCCTGAGACCATAACTACCTGCTCTTTTAATGGCCTGTAATATCTCTTCTAGAATTTTTAGCTCTTCTTTGAACTGAGGATTTTCAGCAGAAAAATTCAATGGATACTGTAGCATGAAAGTAAGGACAAAATGTTGCATCGATAAGGTTCTACTAGTACCAAGTTAATGGGCATGTGGTTGGGTTATGCTCAATGGGTTTGAAGCATGTGTTATCAGTGACATGCTGCTATTAGGGGGATTGGTATCCTGTGGTGGTACAAAGTCGAAAGGGAGACTATATGGTGGGATAAAAAAGGGAAATGAGTGTTGTGTTGGCGGGGTTTCACTGGTATTTGGCCGAGTGACTTGGGTTTATGTAGTGTTTAGCTAGTTTGAAGTTGGTGTTGTAACACCCTCAATAGCATATTAGGCTTGTAAATGGGTTACAGAGGTAGCCTAATACTCGCTTAACATGTCAGTAGAAATTTGTGACAAACTAAGTCAACTTAGGCACTTTGTTGTGACACAAAAGTTGAAAAGTAGCTTAAAATAATTCAGATAGTAGCATAAATTGCTAAGTTAAGGGAAACATGTATGGTTGACTTATTTCTAGGTCACAAATGAGCTAAATAAGGTGCAGTTAAATTTTGAGAAGAATTAGAGTTAGTTTGGTATTTTTAAGTACATTGGTTGTGTATTTTAATACCAAATTGATCTCAGCAAATATGGAAAAAGAGGATAAAAGTGAAACAACAATTTAGATAAATCCTAGTAATTATTCTAAAGTTGTTGGAAGTTGAAAAATTTGAATTGGTATGATTCGAGTATTCTTAGCAAATATAAGTTTTAGTGTACAAACTTAAGTTACCCATTTTCTCTTTATTTCTCTTTTCTCTTCATGGCCAAAAGAATCAGAAAATAGAAACAATGAAATGGAGGGAGAAAGAGAAAGGAGAAGGAAGAAAGGAGGAGAAGAGGAAAAAGAAGGAATGAAGATCAAGAGCAAGATCTAGAGGCTTCAAGATCTTCATCCAATCACAAGGTAGGGGATTTCTATTCATTTTTTTCTCTTTGTTCTTTTTGAATGAGGTTAGGGATTTTAAATGGAGAAAGGGATTTGGAGAGTCAAATCCTAATTCTTAGCTTGATTCTTGATTCCAATGATTAAGTTAAGCTAGTTTCAGCTTAGTGAGAGCAAAATAGTCATTTAAAACTTAAGATAATCCATTTTGGACCATTGAAGGAGCTTAGATATTGAGTTGGGGTTAGAGAGATTTCTAGCCTAAATCTATGCCTAAATGAGTTAATAGGTTGTATGAGAGTTACAACTAGTTTAGGGGCCTAGATTGAGGTTAGAAATCATAAGAAAATTGATCTTGAATGATTGGAAGTCAGAACCTGGATTATGCAGAATTTTGCAGAATCCAGTTTCTGCAACTCATGCCATGGCGTGGGAATGTCACACCAAGGCATGAGGGTGACTGAGAGTAGCATGCTGCGACGTGACAAGAGCTATGTCGTGGCATGAGTGGCAGAGTACATTCACCCGAGAGTAGCACGCCACAGCGTGACAAGGGCTGTGCCGTGACGTGAGCACCATAATTTCTCAAAGAAGTTATTCTTATAAGAACAAGTTGAGTTTCTAATCTTTTCAAGAGAAGCATTTGTTTGGAATAGAATTCTAGAACCTTTTATCACATTAGTGTGGTTTATAATGCCATTAGTAATGTGATGGTAAGGTAGTTTAGATACAAGTTTAAGAAGAAAGTTATTGGCATGATTCACTCTCTTATAGTTAAAGATGAGTTGATTATGTTAGTTTTAAGAAGAATACTCTGTTATCTCATTAAGTTGAGAGTAAATGGGGTGTTTAGTAAATTGGATCCCTTATGCAATAAGGTTGAACCTAGTAAATTAGATTCCTTATTAATTAAGGTTGAACCTAGTAAATTGGATCCTTTATGCAATAAGGTTGAACCTAGTAAATTGAATCCCTTATGAAATAAGGTTGACCCTAATGAATTAGATCCCTTATGCAATAAGGTTGAACCTAGTAAATTGGATCCTTTATGCAATAAGGTTGACCCTAGTGAATTGGATCCCTTATGCAATAAGGTTGAACCTAGTGAATTGGATCCCTTATGCAATAAGGTTGAGTCTTAGCAAGTTTTGGTTCCTTTATTTATTAAAGTTGATCCTATTAAAATATGGATCCCTTATTAATTAAGGTTAAACCATAGTTGATCATGATTCCTAACTAAGGAAGCGATACAAGCCCCCTTGACTAGTCAAAAAAGTAAGAAAAGCACTTTGCTAAAGGTGGAGTGGTGATAAGTTAAGCCCTATGCTAGGCTATGGACGAGATAGTCCTATGCTAGGCTAAGGATTAGCATATTATATATCAGGCTAAGGATAAGTAAGTAATATGCCAGATGACAGAATTCAGTTCCTAAAAATAGTTAAGCTACATGTATGAGCTTAGTGACGGATTATATAGTTATTAGATTAATGTTTACATAAAGTCACAATGTGAATGTTTTAGTGGTAGTGAGTATAGTCTCACTTACCTAGTGCAACTGTTAATCCAATGTTCATAGTATTATTCATTGTAAGGTGATATTCGTATAGTACTTTTATCATGATAATGAATAATTAGATCAATAAAGTTAGTATAGTATATTTAGTTTCATAGAACATTTATTCAGTATAAATGCTTTAGTACTAGTATTGGTTACTCATATTGAGAATTTTATTTCTCACCCCGCTATGTTTCCATGTAAATTTAGGTCAAGGCCCTTTGAGAGAGTATGAAGACGAAGATATAGAGAACTAGAAGAGTTTAGTTATGTTTTTAATTCAAAGCTTATGTATTAATTTATATTTACTTTGAAAATGTAAAAGTTGTATGTATAATGTTGTATATATATGTATGACTTTTAGTTATGGCTCTCCATAATTATTTGCTTAAATATTATGAATTAGTTGATGATTAAGTTAGAAGCAGCATGACTGATACTATTTATTGAGGTATGCATCATATATACTATGGTACCGATATTGAGATGTTACTGTAACACCCTGAAAATTTCTTGTTTTCTGTTATATATGCTTTTTATAATATTTATAAATTTTGAGAATTTTTGTGAATTATTTCAGTGATTTTGATTATTTTAATATATTTCTCATTTTATGTGTGCACTGAGTGGGGTTGGGAAAATAAAATATTTTCTCTAAGGCCGAAAAACTTTGGACTATGGAAACGTCGACGGGGGATCTTACTAAACCCGAGGTCGGACACAGTTTACGAAGTTTTTGTTTTTCAAAATTTTATCTGATAAATAAAGTCGCGATAAAGTTTTATTATTCGTTGGATGATAAATACTATGTTTGCTAACTGTAACCTTTGTCCACTGGATAATAGCTTTAGTAGAGTGTCAGACATTTTTTATAGAGAGCACTTTAATGACATCATCAAGATGACATCATCACTATGACATCACCCTTGACTTTTTCAAAAAGTGTGTGAAACTTTTCAAGGAAGCTTTATACCAAGCTTCTCAAGGAAGCTTCACCTTTTCTCTTTCTTCCCTTAGTGACCCCACGACAATTTGGGGGGGAAAAGATGACAAAAAATTATCATCTTTTTCACTTTTCACTTTTTCACCCATCACTTTTTCACTTTTTCACTCATCTCCATTCTCTCCACTACCACGGCCTCAACACCATTGTTGGCCACCCAAGCTTGCTTGCTCAAGCTAATCTAGATTCTTGAATCCTCTCATCATCTTGTGGCTTTCCTTTTTGGTGATCATCTCTTGATTCTTCCATCTTCACCACTTTCTACCAAGCCCTAAAACTTGAAGTTTTGAGGTAAGGTTCTTGATTTTCATCTTTTCTCTTCTCATTTTCGTGATCCTTGGTCACCTTTGTGATCAAGGACTCCTCTTTTCAAGCTTTGGTTGTTGATTGTGTGAGTTTCACTGTCCTAGGGTTTTATTGGTGCTAGTGGACGAAAATTTACAAGAAAGCATAAAGGAGCTTGCTTTCTTTTGTTGTCTCTTTAGGTAAGAGGGATATCATCCTCTTCAACCTATCATGGTGGTGAGGAACACATTTTTGTGTCGATAGTGAGGAATCCATGTGTGGGTTACTCACTTTATTGTATGATTTTTCGTAATATTGTGATTGGTTGTGTTGTATGACTTTAATACTTGCTATTGTGTAACTTTATGGATTTGGAATGTATTGGATGCTTGGATGTATGTATGGAAAGCAATGGATTCTTACCCCTTTGGTTTGGAGGCTCACAGCCAAGAAGCCCTTTAATGGGTCCAAGATGGAACTTTTGTGCTAATTTGGGACTTAAGCAATTAAATGATGAGTGGTTAGAGAGGTGATGAAAAATGTTAGATTCCTAGTCCCTTAGAGGCTCACGGCCTTATTGGGCACTCAATGTGAGACTTTTGTATCAAGTTAAAACTTAGTTAATTAAATAAGTAGACACTTAATTAGGAATTCATAATATGGAAAGAATAAAGAACAAAACTTTATCCTATAGCCTAGAGTGATTCTTGGGCCAACGAAAGAACATGAATGTGAGTTAGGTTTTGAGAAACTTAAAATGATTATTCTAAATGAGTTTAGTCTAAAACAAAGGAAAGAACTTATATAATTAAAAGTAATAAAGATTGAATGAAAAATACTAGAGAATTTCCCTAGAGAGGTTAATAGAAAAAAAAAATGAAATTGAGGCATAAATTTCATATCAAACTTTAAAAACTATGTTTTCTCCCTTGAGATTTGGACAATGACTTGTTATGGATCCATAAGTGGGACCAAGGATTGTTAATAATTGATTGGGCCTAATGTGGCATGTAATTATGGGCAAGTCATACTATTATTGAATATCTGTATACATGTGCATCGAGTCATCATGCATTGTGAAAGTCCGTTGGACTCTGTTTGTAAGGCTGTATGCTTAGGAGATGAATCATACCTAAGTGCGGGTGCGAATCGGCTAGTGTAGGTCACTTGTTGACCTTGGGGCCGTCGGGATGCGGGTGTCTCACAATAGGCAGTTGGTAGTTCCTCTGTACCGTGGGACAGACCGATGCAAACACACCGACGATCTGGACCGAGACACTGTTCTATATCACGATCTTGTGAAGAATGCCTTATATAAGCCATGTTGCGCAATTTGTTGATATTGAAAGCACTTGATTTGAGGATGATGAGATATCGGCATGTCTCCTTGATCATTCTCTCCGATATTGTGTTTAGCTCCATGGAGTAGGATTTTTGTACCTTGTGCATGTGCATAGTCTGTCAACATATTTATCTGGCATAAATATATATGATTATGGAATTGTTTCTTTTAGTGATTTTATGACTATCTGTATTATCAAATTGTTTATCATCTGAATCTTGATGCTATTTATTATGTTTTCCATGCTGTATGGCGTCATCCACTATTTCTGTTTCTTACTACCATAATTAGTAATGATATTGGATATCTCACCTCTTTCATTGTATCATCCTGCTTGTCTCTGTTTTATGCTCATGTCTGTAAAGACTGCAATGGCGACAAGGCAAGATCCGCGATGTTTCACTAGACTATAGTTCCACGGGGGATCGAAGCGCGGAATGTCCAATGGGATATAGGGCGCATTCAATATATCAGAGACAGCACCCTGTTCTGGAGCAGGACCCGACATGACGCTGCTATGTTTACTGTGGATGTAGCTATTCACTTGGAGTTTTGCATGCCTCTTGGGGAGCTTTGGGATGATTGGAGAGTTTCCTCTAGGGAGGACTCTGTGGAGTCGACTGCTCGGACTCTCATCTGTGGTGACATGCCCCGATTGAGGGCTTTGTCTACTAGGGATCCCGAAAGGGATCTAGTTGAAGATCGGGTGCAAGATCCTACACTTCAAGTGTTTGGACTTGGACTAGACTCAGTCTTTATATGGTAGATATATATGTTTATATTTTTTTTTAGAGTATGTAAGTTTTATGCTTTTGGAACATGAGAAAATGTATTTATGGAGGTAGTAAACTTTGTTTCATGAAAAGTCTTTTATTTCATTCTTATAACTTGTAGTTCTCTATTTCGGTAAGTTGGTGTTATTCTTTTGAAAAGAAATTTTGAAATTCATATTTCATGATATCAGTGATTTTATAACTTATATAATTATAAGAAACTGGTCAGAAATGTAATGCCCTTTAGAGGGGGTGTTACAATTATAGGTGTCACTGTTGGCATGCTATTATCAATGGGATTAGTGGCTAATGGTGATACATAGGAAGGAGGCCATGTGGTGGGAATAGTGGCACTTGGGTTTCTTGAGAACTAGTGATTGAAGGATGAGTGGTGTTGTTTGGGTAAATGGTGAGCGACATCATAGCTCCTTGTGGATTAAAGCCTTCAAATTGTAGAGGGATTAGAGCGAAACTAGGCAGATGAAGAGGTGTGGCTGTGTAACATCCTAATACTATTACCCTAGTATAACTAACAAATACCTGGATAAATAGTAATAACTATGCTACTTCTAACTTGAACATTAAGTAATCCATAACATTTATAAATGGAGAGCCATAACTAAAAGTCATACACATATACATCAATAGCACTGAAGGCAAAGTGTTATACATACAACATTTACATCATCAAAGCTAATATAAATAAATACATCAACATTGTCTATAAAAGAAATAAATAAAACTAATCTACGGTAGTTCTTCTGTTTTTTTATCTTCTTATCCTTGGAATGATCTTGACTTACTTTTACCATGGAAACACAGAAAGGGGTGAGAACATGAAAATTCTCAGTAATAAGCATATATTTCATGGTATTACACAATGTAAATCGCATATCAACATTATACAATCACCCATACAACCGTATAACGTATCAAAGCTGTCACACATCTACTTAACCTTATAATACTCAAGCTTAAACACAATAGATTATGGTTGCTACAAGATATTAAATCTCTATTTAACATCACTAGAACATTCACATGCTACTGCTATGTAAAGCTTCACTAAACACAACACATAATCTATAAGTCTAAGCCCCTTACTCATATGATAAAAATAACTATCTACGTAGTTGTAACATATTACAACTTGTTCATTCATAAACTTGTTATAGGTACTACACGTATAACCTCTTTCTATGAATAAACTTACTAACTCTAAAATGTAGGATTATCAACAAGCAATGAAGTCTTTACCTTATGCCACTCAAACATTTACATTCTCTTACCCTAAGTAAACGTTCACTAAGTCAATACCTGACCTTAAACTCATAAACATACCATCAATGACATTGAACAACCACCCATTCAATTGTAAAATATCACCTTTACTAGGTAATTGCCCATACGATTGCCAAGGAAAATTGAATATGGATGTGTATGTGTGTCATTTACTTGTTCCACATTCTCTTTAAACTTGTAGTTAAGAAGACTGACTCTTTAAACTACCTATTAATGAGTGGATTGGTTCCTACTCACACTAGTGAGAGTACTATTTTCAATACATATAAACTAGTAATCCTGGCACTAACAAGCAGCTAGGGCTAAATCCTCACTCAAAGAGACTTTTGGACTTTCCCATAAATCTCATTTGGCCATATGATTATACATCATTAAAGATTACTCTACTTTGGAATTAGTAAGTAACAGGAAACTATGTAGTGTTATGTATAACTCATACAAAACCACCACCTTAACTCATCATATGATTCTCTATAATCAAGTGAAGAACTAAACTCTAGCAAACATGTACTCTTAGCTCACTTCTAACTCATAGAGGAGCATATTCCATGTTTTTAGCTAAGTAATCATAATAATGATTCCTGTATTTAGCTTGCCTTACTTTCATACCACAAGTGGTAAACTATGCTACCCTAGTGTACTCAAGGTCCTAGATACCTACTTTAGGCAATTCCTAACTATTAGAATGCTTAAAGACTGGAGCTTCTATACTATCTCTATATTAAGTTCATTAATGCACCACTAACTCCACTTTCTCTCTTAGGAGCAACTCATGCACTATGATAAGTGACAATTTCTAACCGAACTCAGCTTACTTGTATCCAGTATACCCTATCCTCATCACCTCATATACAACATTAAACGTATCTCTGTGTTGCCTAAGGGTCTAGTTATCTACCTATGGCAATCCATTACTCTTGGTTACACTAAGGTCTCTTACTTTTCTATATATGCAAGCTGGTCTTTCTATTTTAGAAATACCCCTATTAGTGTCTCAACACACTCTACAAGGCATATGGAAGGGATCCTAACAAGTAAGGAACTTAATTCATTAAAAATAACATTTTTGAAAATTCCTGGAACTCACGCCTCAGCATAGTTCTGTCACGCCACAGCTCACGCCTTAGCGTGATTCATGACACGTCACGACGCGAATGATTTTCTGCAGAATTTAGCAGAATCTGTGTACTGTTCCATTGTAACAATTCTCACTTCTAATCATTCAAGATCAATTTTCTTGTAACTTATAACACCAATTATAGCCTCTAACTTGTTGCAATCTTCATACAACCTATTAATTTACTTAAGCATGAAATTAGGTCAAGAATCACACTATCACATATCCATTTTCTAAGCTCCTTATCAAAGAACCAAAACGGTTTGTCATAAGCCATAAATGGCTATCTAGCACTCACTAATATAAAAATATCCTATCTTAGTCCTTGGAATCAAGAACCAAATGAAGAACATAGATTTGGCCCTCTAAATCCATTTTCTACTCATAAAACCTAAGTTCATTCAAGGTGAACAAAAAGGAAAAGATGAATAGAAACTCCCCTACCTCTTGTATGGATGATCAACCTTCAAGCTTGAGCTTTGATTTTGATCTTCCCTTTGATCTTCTAGTTCGCCTTGGCTTCTCCTCCTCTTTCCCCTCTTCTTTCTCCCCTTACATTTTTTGTTTTTGTTTGGTTTGCTCTCAGCCGAGAGATAAGAGAGAAAATAAGGAAGAAAAGTCCAACTTTGGCACTTAAGCCATATACTGGAACTTTATATCTGCTAAGGACACTCAAGTTATGCTAAATTAAGTTTCCTAACTTACAACAAGTTTAAAATAAATAAATACTAGGATTCGTCTAATTTATTATTTCACTATTACTCTATTTTTTCATATCTGGTACTAGTCAATCCTATAACACCCCCTCCGAAGGACATCACATTCATACCAACTCCATATAATTAATTAATTTCCCAAGTTATAAAATATTTAACATTACCTAAATACGGGTTTCAAAATTTCTTTTTTGCGGAAAACATCAATTGATCAAATTAAAGTAACTCAAAATATAATAACTGAATAAAATACTTTTCATTTAAACAGAGTTTACTACAACTATACATTCATTATATTTTCCATTTTCATGATTACACTTGAGATATTTAGCGTAGATATTTTCTGATTAGAAATATCTTAGATATTTTCTGATTAGATATTTTCACCTAGATATTTGCATTTAGATATTTGTCTAAGATATTTTCCCGTTAGATATTTATTCTTAGATATTTATCTTTAGATATTTACTAGGTGAGTCATCATAGAATTTTTTAGAACAACTGAGTCAGCAGCTGAGTCATCAAGAGAAGCTTCTGGAATGTGTGACTCATCGTGACAAGTCACTGGGTGAGTCAGCATTCCACATCCTTCTAGTATATGGCAAGTCACCATTTTAGAATATGGCGAGTCACCACTTCTAGAAAAGAATGACAAGACAAGCTGAAAATATCTTGAAAGAGTAAGTAGCTAAATTGAATTTGTCTTCTAGCTTGAGTAGTAAATTTGAATTTCTCTTCTTTAAGTTGAGTATCCAATTTGCCTTCTTCCTGCTTACCATTGGTCCATCACTTTGACTCATCGCCATCAAGATATTTTCTAGCAGATATTACCCAATGGACAATAGCTACTGCTATTATTACACAATGGATAATAGAAAACTCAGATACAGAAAATCTCTGTCAACTGTTCCCGATTTCGGGTTTAGTAAGATCCCTCGATCCTGCCTTGACAGTCCGAAACTTTCTGGTCTAGAAAATTTTTTTATTTTTCCGAGCCCGCCTCAAACACACATACAACTCAAAATAATATTAAAATAATTACAACCTCAGAAAATTTCACAAAAATTTTTAAAAATCATAAAAATTATAAACTCGTATATATTCGAAAAAACAAAGTTCGGGCATATATTTAAAAAATAATATTAAAATAATCACAATAATATTAAAATATTTAAAATAATTAAAAATTCACAAAAATTCATAAATATTATATAACATATTTATTTTCAAGAAAAACAAAAAATCAGGGTGTTATAAATTTGACATTAAAACGCACAACCAGTATACCTAAAAATACCAAACTAACTCTGATTACTCTCAAATTTTAACTACATCCTCTTACACCTATTTGTGACTTAGAAACAAACTCTCTAGGCTTATTCCCTCAGCTTAGCAATTTATGCTACTATCTGAGTCATTTTAAGCTACTTTTCACATTCTAAATTGTAATAAAGTGCCTAAACTAACTTAGTTTGTCACAAAACTACTCAGACATGCCAAACAAGTGTTATGCTACCTCTGTAACCATAAACTAGTTTAACATGCTAAAAAGAAGATGTTACATTTCTCTCCTCCTTTTTAAAATTTTGTTCCCAAAATTTCCTTACCTCATAGCAGATATGATATCATACTCAAGATATTGTCACCTCCCTTAGCTGTATCTAACTCAACCTTAAAAGTTCTCATTCTGTAAGATTAACTTACTGAATCTAAAAACATGTACTAACTTAACTTATACCAAACCTAAAGTGAGTCTTGCTTCTCTCTTAGGTGGTAACTTAGTTATCTTTCTAGGAAACACTTATGGATATTCTCTTATCACAGCTATATTCTCTAAGACTTGCTCAACTTTAAAAACAAGGAGGAAAGGAAATCATATCCTTAGGTCCCTTGTTCTGAGAAGTTACTCACTTGTTTAACTCTCGTAACATAGACTCTAAAGGAATAGACATAGAAGAATCATCAGATATAAACCTTAATGTCCAATGTGATCAATCCAAAACAACATGGTTTGCCAATAACCAAAACTATGCTTGGTTTATCGTCCACGTCAAGAAGAGATAAACTGATAAGATTCATAAAAGAAATTTTACCTTCTATCTTCACACAACAATCCAAGCATATGTGAGGATGTTGTGACTAGCCTTATTATTAGTATAAACAAGGATAAAAAATGGAAAACTCAAAGATAAGTAAATCTAATCTCTTTACTAACTCATATGAAATCAAGAAATTATGATATTCCTGAATCATATAATACTACCTAGAGATGATCTTTAACTATGTCCTTACCTCATATAAGATCGGGACTCTGAGCTGCCTCCTTACCATTCAGAGTATAAACTCTTACTCTAACTTGAAGCTAGGCACTACTCCCCACTTCTGTGTACACTTACTTAAAAGTGTTCTGGTCAGCCATAAGTATAATATACTAGTTGGCCTATCACTGTTCTGGTCTGCCACCCTATTGTTTCCCACATCTATCACACATTGGTTCCTTCACTTCTGCTTAATCTTGCTTGACTTATCTCAAGGATAACTAGGCCTAAAAGCAAACTGCTTATACCTATCATCCCCTATCTTCCTCTTGTGAAAACTTTGTAACTTTTGTTCCACTAGAGACTAGCTGTCGGGACCCTAAACTATTCTCTTTGAATGGCACTAAAAACACCATTCTGCCTTTTTCTATCAATCAAAAACAAGGTTCTCTTTGCCTGTTCGACTAATTGAAACTATGCTAATTGAACTACTCTCTAGTTAGTTCGATTCCTATCGAATATATGCCTATAGAATAACTATTTAATCGTTAGGCCTTCTTCAAAAATATAAACAAAAACTTGTTAATCAAATAACTCTCTTAGTATATTCGATCAATTTGAAACTCTTACCAATCGAATAGCTTCCTTTGTCTAATCGGTTAGCCTAACTTACCATTCTAAAATGGTCTATTCGAATAGCTCTCTAAGTCTGTTAGCCATGGTAACCATCACCCAAGAGGGGGTGTAATACCCTAAAATGGCATGTTTGACTTGTTTATGCGTTCAAAAGATAGCATATGACTTGCTTAGCATGCATGTTTATTTTTGTGACAATCTGACTTAGTTTAACTACTTTGTTGCAACCTAGATTGTGGAAAATAGCTTAAAATAACTCAGATAATAGCATAAATTGCTTAGATAAGAGAAATAAATATGGATAATTTATTTCTAGGTCACAAATGTATGAAACAAGTTACAGTTAAAGTTTCAAGGTAAACTGAGTTAGTTTGGTATTTTTAGGCATACTGATCGTTTATTTATAGCCAGATTGACCACTAGCAGATATAGAAATATCAGATAATGGTGAAACAACTTTTTATATGAATCCTAGTATTTATTTTAAAGTTATTGGAAGTTGAAAATCTTGAATTTTCTAAATCTGAGTGTTTTTAGCAAATCAGAATTGTATTAGTTTTGACCTAAGGGCCATATGAGTCTTTTAGACCCTATTTAGAAGTCTTATTCACAGCTATTTTTGGCTTCACAAACAGAAGTAGAAACCGTGAGAGGAGAATAGAAAGAAGAGGAAAAAAAGACCAAGCAAGAGGAAGAGCGAAAGAAGAAAGCCAAGGGTAAAGCCAAGGCTTAAGGAATCCAACCAAGTTTGATTCATCTTTATAGCTCCAAAGGTAGGGGTTCTATGCTCATTGTTAGACCATTTGTGTACTGCAAGTGCACAGATCATTCAAGTAATATAGTGAAGAATAAAGTTCGTTTCCACGAGGATGTTAGCTTCTCAAACCAAGTACCAACCAATAGCTTAATTAATTCTATTCAAGAACATAAAAATAGAAAAAATACAAATAAACTAAATCTAAACTACAAAGCAATAAAGATAATGTTTAGAGCTTTAGAAAATCCTTCTTCACTTCCTATTTAAACTAATAACATGCAATCCATACAAGCAACATCAATGAAATGATTAAGTTAGCTTGAGGATCTGATTTAGTTAAAAGCCTATGTCTAGCGCAATTAACCATAATTTCATTTACAGAAAACTCCTTAGTTTGATGCAAAATCCACTCATGAACGATCTATTCTCAATCACACACTATGCATAACTAAAAAGTATATTTCTATCCAGTTAGCGAATCAACTTATCCAAGCCAATTGAATGAAATCGAACATGCATAAACCATATATTAGATATAAAATCCAAATTCCTATGTCTAGGTTAATCAGATTTTAACAAATCACTCAAAAGCTGATCAAACAATTAAGAGCATTAAGCACCATATGATTGAACAAAATCAAACATCAATATATACTCAAAAGATTACAGAATCATTAATATTCATAGAAGGATTCAAAGTCATCCCTAAATACAACTTAGCTAATCATTGAACACGAAAATACAACCACAAAACTATGCTCAAAAGATAAGGAAGAGGGAAAAGAGAAAGGAGAAGGAAGGAAACTCTTAAGATGTCATCATTTATGTTTGAATCATTTTCCCTAAGAAAGATGACCTCCATCCTTGCCTCTTTAGGCTCCCTTAGCCTCCAAACAATAAAACCTAGCGCAGCTTCTCTAAACTAAGTAAAGCTCTCACCTAAAATATAATAAAATAGTATTTATAAGCGCAGAAAAATAGAGAATGTCGCGACATTAAACACATCACACCGCGATGCGCATGCAATTAGGTCACAGACGCCGTGGCGTCTAGCTCTTAGCATCACAGTGCTCTGGCCTTGGTTTTTTGTACTGATGCAGGGGAATATACCAACTCCGCGGCATTGAATTGCCAACGTCGCAATGTTTCTTGATCATCTGCAGAATTCTGCAGCAAATATCACTCTAGCTGCGACATTCATTTCCTACGTCACGGCGTTGCTTGCTGAGATGCAAATTTGGCTTTTTCTTCCACTTTTGACTCAAATACTCCATATATCACCTTGTTTGGAGCCCTTCCTATAATAGAAAAATCACCAAATCAATATCAGATACAAATTCACTCAATCTCTTACTAAATAAGCACAATTTGCTCAATATCACATAGGAAGGTATCCAAATTAGAATATGATAAATATAAGCTTAAAACCTTTCAAATATGCATTATACACAAAAACTAAGCACTCTTTTAGCACAAAAATAGGGTACAAATAACTACATTCTATGAAGTTATCACACCCCAAAACTTACATTTTGCTAGTCCTCGAGCAAAACAAAATAGGACTAAGTAAACAAGCTTAACAATTCATTCTCAAATATCATTCAACATTTATCAAAATTTTAATTTTTCATTTTAAACCACAACCAATGTATAATGATTGTATAGCCCTCAAAAAGCATAAATGCCTTATAATCAACTCCGCATATACACAATCCTTCACATGCTAACAATCTAGCTTCCTTTCATGCAAAAATTCACATTTTCCTACAAACATGCAAGATAAACTTCTCCTAATTAAGTCATACACATCTGGATAAGTTTATAAGCATACATGTATATAAATCATAAATCCACAAAATTGTAAATCAACTCTCTCTCCACTAATGTAAATCATATAAAATTGAGGATCAAAAGGGACTTAATCAGCTTGTAATGTTAGGCCAATGGTAATAAGTTAAAGAACAGAAAGGATAGGATATAGCAAAAACATTGAGAAACATAAACATGTTATTCCAAGTCATAAGCCACTCACTGATATGAGCAGGGTATTCAACAGTGTGAGTAGAAAACTTGCCAAAACCATTTTGATGTTTTTCTTACTTTTCTTTTCTTATGCTTTGCTTTTCTTTTTTTTTTTCTTTTGATTTCTTTTCTTTACAAAGCAAACACTTGTTTTCTTTGACTGCATCTGGTTCCTTTAGGCTCATTTTGTATTGAATATTCATTAACACCCCTAATCAATAGACTCATTTCAAGAAATAATATATTATGTACTCAACAAACAATGATGGTAGGAAGAAAATGCAATGCTTTCACATCCATTTGAATGGTTAACAGGTTAACGAACACAATGGTTATAGAAAAACAAATAAGGCCAAACAATTATAAGGCTTCAAAAGGGGACCTATGATAAAATCATTCAGGCTAAGCTTGAAAGGCTCAATCGGTCCAAACAATGCCCTAATTATTTCCTCAATCATGCATAACTTATATGAAAAGTTTGGGAAATTCTCAGACATTCAAGGTGTGACAGAATGCCTATGTTAGTGTTTAGAACTTTGGTCAACATGAGGTTGATTTCTAAATCACTTGTGAGTGATTGTGTGATGTTCTAGATATTGTTTAGCTAGAAATATGAATCTTGCTACTTTGCTGGATAGGTGAGCTTAAGATTCCTATGTGCTAGTGTTTAAAATATGGCTTGAATCTTTGGTTTTCAAACTTGGTATTTGCTATTTTCTTATGTATTGTGACCTTAGATGGTGTGCACAACCATGTGACCTGGGAATGAGGTGTTGGATCCTAATTCTCCTTGCATTTATGCTTGTATGGTCAGGGATACTGATATGGGGGTGGTAGTAGTACTCTTATGGTTGTGAGGGGAAGGTATTCACCTATTACCAAGTAGGTTTAGGCTTATAGGCTTATCTTGCTAGTATATACAATGAAAGGAGGTTCTTGAAAAATAAGTAAGTATCTTGTGTTTTCAAAATTTAAAACATGTATTAGCATTGCATATTCATAATATCAGGACATTGTTTGAGCATAACCATACCTCATGACATAAAACATTGCATTGTTGACAATTATATGGGTAGTTATCTTGCTTGATGGTTTAGTTGATTGGTTACTTGTTCGATAGTATATTAGGATTGTATGGGCAATTCTTTGATGTTATTGATTGTCAGATATTCTTTTACATAGAGTGTAAATATGTGTTCACTTGATTTATTTGTTGTAAATGATTAACTGCTGGTCTTGGTATGCTTATACTGAGAAATTATGATTTCTCACCCCTGTGTGTTCCATGTAAATCCAGGTGAAGTCCCTCCAAGGGGAAAAAGCAAGAAAAAGAAGAAGCAAAAGGATTAGTTTAGTTGCTTTAATTCTTTTTGAATCAGATTGTATATTTGTACTCTTATGGTTGTTTGTAAAAGTTTATGTATACATTATGGCTTGTTAGCCGGTGATGTATGTATATATGACCTTTTTAACATTCGTGACTCTCTATAATTACTACATAAGTTATTACAGATTTATGTTTTATGCATT